>JAKSXM010000007.1:60002500-69620000 GCA_022575985.1 Anagrus nilaparvatae | reverse complement strand
TTTTTTAATGAAAGAATCAATGTATTTCAGTATTTAGTACAAGAATATAAAAAAAAATTCGATAATGTCTATTTGTTTAAACAAATACGACCTGTTAAATTTTTGAAATTTTTGGGCCATAAAAGCCTGAGTACCCAGATCTGGGCTACTTGGATCAAAATTCTGCTTGGCTCATATTGAAGATCATTATTGAAAAGGTTTAGCGAAAAATTTCCCACGATACCTCCACCTAGAATTGAATGATCTTCAATATGAGCCAAGCAGAATTTTGATCCAAGTAGCCCAGATCTGGGAACTCAGGCTTTTATGACCCAAAATTTTCAAAAATTTAACAGGTCGCATTTGTTTAAACAAATAAACATTTTTAATTTTTTTTTTATATTCTTGTACTAAATACTGAAAAGCATTGATTCTTTCATTAAAAAATTATTATAAATAAATATATGGTTAAAATATTTTAGTTACAAATATGCTGCGCAAAAAATACCCAGTGGTGGACAGAGCGCCCTTAAAACACTAAGTTCTTAATAAGAACGGTAAAGGCTTTTTAGGGGAACGGTAAAGGCTTTTCTGTCATATTTTAGCCACAAATTTTTTTTTTCAACTTAAAATTATGTTAATTTTTATGGTGTATGGTTAACAACTTTTTGAAATATAAACTTTAAGTCAAAAAAATATGTAAATTTTTACTTCAATCGGTATATACGACCACGTGACACTATTTTTGCAAAAAAAATATTGAAAATATTAATATTTAAGCGATATTTGAAAACAATTTTGGAGCTAGTTTTTAAATGAAATAAAATAAGATACTTATTTTTATTAATTTTCAGTATGATGCCCATACAACTCATTTAGGATAAGTAGGCTTTTCATTAACACCCACGCACCTTATCAGTGTTAAGTTTTTTTTTTTGAACGATCCCCTACTGCAATAAAATCAATGATGCTCTCAACAGTTTAGAAATTTTAGAATGTATGTTTTCTGTACACTTCATTATCAATATTTGTTTAGATATAAGCAGCATTTTACGTGTGAAAATATGTATTTGCATATGCAAACATTTTCATGAATAAATATATAGTAAATATATCATCTGCTATAATTTATTTAAATTTGTAATTCTGTATGAATTGTACAGTAAAATAAAATAAATATTTTAGATTTTTCCTTCAGTTTTAACAATTTCTCAGGTTTTCTCGAGATTTTTCCAAAAATTAATAGCGGGATTGACTGAGAGGGAAAATTATACACACCCCAACAAAAAAAATTTTTATAAATTGTTTATTTCCCTTTTCTTTTTAACAGTGTTTCAGAAATATCTAAAATTTATACAAAAATTTTCAGAAAAATCTTTAAATCGAGTAAGAATTTCCTCAAATTTTCATCCAGTGACATGGTAGCGATCTTATTCAACACAATAAAAATTGAACACATCAGTTTTAAGCACCGAAATTAAAACACGCATTAATTTTTAATACTATTTTATGCACACAATTTAAATCCAACACAAATTTTTTTAACACGTTTTATTCGACACAAAAATTAAATTTTTTATGCAAATCATGTAAAAACTAATTAAATTTCAGTTTGTTGTGTTGAATTTGTGTCAAATAAAATGTGCTGAAAAATTTAGTGTTTAATTTAAATCGTGTGCAACAATGAGTGTTGAAAATATACTGTGTTGAGTTTTGTGTGTTTTAATTTCGGTGTTCAAAAGTGATGTTTTCAATTTTTTTCGTGTCGAGTAAGATCAGTGACATAAAAGTGCGTGATAAAAATTCTATCCAGATCTTAATTCTTAATCCAGGATCTCATATATAGCATTCAATATAATTTAAGAAAAAGAATTCTAATAAAACAAAAAGCAAATTTTTTAAAATTATCATAGTTTTTATTGTATAACAACCGACTATATAATATTTATATTATTTATATAATATAATATACTGTATGTATAAAATAAATTGAAATAATATTGATATACATAATTATTAAATATTTTAATAATAAATAATTAATTAATTAATTTTTTTATTAATCATAAATTTAATATTGTGCAAAATTTGTCATTAATTTTATTAGTATAAATATTTCTTTCTAAAAATTACGAGATGAAAATATTTTTAAATATTATTTTTTAATCAAAAAGGATTCCTCAATTTTTATTTTATTAAAAAAAGATTACATTTAAAATGAGATTATCAATTTTTTCCATGATAATAAAATACACTAATAAAAATATTGCTGACATTTTTAATTTATAAGCTCAGAAGCTCCCTAATAAAAAATGACTTTAATATTTTTATAAATTTTATATGAAATATTTTATAGTTAAAATTAATATTACAACCTTGAGATTTTTTTTCTTTCTAATTTTAGACTTATAAAATTTAAAAAAATATTATTTATTTACTAATAACACCTGACATTTATATGTAAAAATTTGATAATTTAAAAAAAAAATTTAATTTTTTTAGAAATCTTTTTTAATTATTTATTTTTAGTCCTAATCACTACATAAATATTGAGTATTTAAAATTTTAAAATAATTTTTTTTCGAAAACCTTTTTGAATTTCGGATCGTTTCACGATTCTAGTGTGCAAAAAATAGATTTGCAGCAAAATGTATAGAGTGTGATCATCAGAAGTGATGATCATCAAAAGTAATGATTAAAAATTAAATTTTCGGTTTTCTTTCATTAAAGGCTGTCGAAATAAATTTTTTTCTCATTTTTCTAAACTTGTAGGACTAAGAAATCTTCGAATGAATTATTTTTAAAACAAAACCAGATACCCGTACAATTCTCAACCAACAGAATCTATTTTAACGAAAAATTAATAAGCAAATTACAATCCAACGTTGATCCGAAAAATAAACATATATTATTATCCGAGGCGAAGCTGAATTTAATTTTAGGAATTTTATAAATACCTACTCAAAATTTTAAGTAAGAAATTTTTTTTGTTGAATTGAATTGAATTTAAGTTCGTATCCAATTGCAACTATTAGAATTTAATATTTTGTTAGAAATTTCATTATTAATTGTACAAATTGCTGATAAGTCAAAATCCAAATTACAGTAACTTCAAAAATTAAAACGTACATAAAACATATTTTAAAATTTTGAATACTCAATCTATAATTTATTTGTGCCAGGATATTATAATAAGGTATCCAATAAATTTCCTATTAAAATATTAAATAATAAATTAATAATATTGCATAATATATTTTTAATCTAAAAACTAATTAAACTTTACAAGTAATTTTAAAGAAAAATTCTTAAAATTTTTTTTTTTTTTTGGACTAGTGTCTATGTAAATTTTTTTTTGTTTTATTTTGTCCAAAAAAATCTATCATTATATTAAATCTTATACAAATTGTCGAAATATTCCACTCGCATTATACAAATTGAATTTTATTTTCTTGGTTTTCCCTTAGCGCATTCATAAAATGCCTTTTTTTTTAGTTTTATTTTGTTTATTTTTATCGAGATTTTTATTTATTTAGTATTTAATTATTAAAAATTACGAATCTCATACATATGGCATTTATATATAATAGATATATAAATTTATTGGCAAATTGTTAAAAACTCATTTTTCTTTTTTAATTTAAATGTTTATTTTATGGTATTTATTTAATTCATTTATTATCGTTGATAGTTTTGTATTTAATTATGATTTTTATTTAGTAACTTTTTTTAATCATTATTTTTTTATATTATCAATTTATTTATAACAATTGTGCATATTTTTACTAAAAACTACAGATTTTATTTATGAAAATTGGCTATATTTTGCATTATTTTTACACTATTTATGTGTAAGTAAACAGAAAATGCCATAATTAACTCGAGTGTAAAAAAATTAGATACAAATAAACATTCTGAATTATCCGGATCTACCGGTTACAATGATGCTTGAGCTAATTCATTCGAACACCTAAATTTTACAATCTTGTTGTATAATATACTATTTTCTTCATTTTTTCTTTGTATTATTTTATTAATTGCAAAAAAATGTGTGTTTTACAAAACTTAAAAATTAAATAAATTACAGAAATTTCCACATTTCCTTCCTTGTAACTTATTACTTTTAAATTTAATTATTTGGCCTTTAGTTTTTATATTACTGACTATAGTTATAATAGTTATTTTGTAAAACAAAAAAATCGTTTAACTTATATTTATTAACATTATTTTCGTTAAATATTATTGACATATGATATAATACCCTTTTATTGTTATTATTTTAATTTTTCATATTTTTTTTACAAGAATTTTTAGTAATTTTAGTTTGTCAAACGACCTTATATATTATTATGTTATAATAAAAACACGCTCAAAAAAAGTAAACTAATTAGTTCTACAATATTTTTTATAATAATAATAATAATAATAATAATAATAATAAAGCGTTGAAGGAGAAACTTGCAAATAAATGGTTGATTTCTTTACAAGGGTGCAAAGTCTGGGGGTTCTTCTTTTTCCTTTGAGAAAATAAATCATGTTTTTGCACCTATGTAAAGAAATACACTTTTTTTTAACGATATCAGTTAAAGCTGAACATTTACGCATCGTTTTGATATTATACTTGAAAACAATAATTAATCAAGATGAGAAAGAAAGTGATCAATTGAAAATTAACAGAAAGAACCAGTAATGAGTATAAAATTATATGCAAAATTTTCTTGCAGATGAGTTAATCCTTTCAAGCTTGGCAAAATTTTTGAAAAGAATATTTAAGAAAAAATTGTAGCTAAATTTTTAATTCAACTTTTGCTTCCATAAAAATAGCTCATTAATTTTTTGAAACTTTTTTCAAAATGCTTACCAGCTTGCATCAAAATCCTGATGCGTAAGAGTTTACTTTAAATATCAACTTTGAAAAATTAGTTTTTAAAGATTAAAATCAATATATTGAATAATTTGAATAAGGATCGCAACTAATTATTTACTTATGCTTAATTATTTATACAATTTTTTTGCTACAGTTATTTTTTTCTTCATAATTTTTATATAATTATAATAAAAGCTAAAAGATGCTACATAAATATTTTATTGTAAAATATTAAACAAATTGCTAATTTTTATTATGAATAAAAGAAACAAATTTTTAATTAATTTAAGTTTTTTATATACCTATAGTATTTAATTATGAGTTTAGAAATATTGCATTTGAAAGTGCATTTATTATAATTTTGGCATTTAATTATAAAACTTTATTTGTAAATTTTTTTTATTTTTAGTTCATTTTTAAAGCCTTGAATTAAATACACATTCAATCATAAAAATTTCAATAAATAATATTCAGTAGTAATAACATATTTGAAGTTATAATTAGTTAGATTTGTTTCTTGTTGTTTGATTATTTAAACTCAATTTATTAGTAAATCACAATATATTTTATAGAAAGTTATAAAAAATGTACGTCGAATGTGTTAGTAAACAAAATAAAGTTTAATAAATGTAGGCTTTTATGATTATCGTAATAATTTATCTGAAAATTTTGTATTTCAGTCATGCTTTTTATTTTTACCTTCAGTCAAATATATAATTTTTTTAATTTTGCATATTACTCAATGCATAGCAAAAAATTTATCAATTATTTTATTTGTCACATTATAATTTTACATATTTTGTTCCTTATTAAATACTAAAGCTATTGTATAATATTTAACATAAATCACTAACTTATAATTAATAAATCTTTATTATAAATGCAAAATTATTTATGGCGTTAAATTTATTTTAACCTAAAATTTTATAATACTCTACTAATACAACTATTATGCACCTGAGTTTTTATATGTACTATTTTCTACATTATTACTTAACAAAATCTACACAAATTTAAAAATTTTTTGTTAAAGTTTTTTTAACTGATTAAAATTTATTTTTTACAGTTAATTATAACAATAATTTTTTGTTCTCAAGAAAAAGTTTTTTTTTATTTCAAATTTGACTTTGTAAATTTATTAGTCTTGAATAAATTTACATTTTTAGTTCTAATTATAATTTGAGGCTCGAATAATCTATTGTAGCAGGATTCTAATATCAAGTTCTTAATTTTTTTAAATTAAGATTGGTAAAATTTGATAGTATATACTTGAAGTCTTTTCTAGATATTTTTGAGATTGTACCTGAACTCTTTTGTTCAAGTATAAAAAATGTAACCACCTTCAAGATTTCTTGTATCTATACCCATAAGCTCATATATACTTTTTTTTTTCTCAAAATCTGGCGAATTCAGAACCAAAATTTGTTACCATTAAAATGTTTGAACCATAATTTAAAAAAATTAAAAAACCTTATATCTACACTCCTGATACCCCACTTAAAATAATTTATCAAATTATAAGATATTCATTTGATAAATTATTTAATACATTTACTCTCAGGTACATAATAACTGGAAGAAATTTTTTTTAGTTACAACAATATTATCCATACAATTTTAACTAATTGTTTAATTCAACATAATGAGAATTATACCTATCGCTGTTTATACAGGTAAACAAATTTATAAATTTGATATGTTTTAACTTTTTCAACCAAAAAAAAAAAAAAAAAAAATACAGATCCATTAAAAAGTAAGTTTTGCATAAAAACTAATAAACAGGTTTAAAAACATTCTTAAATATATATACTATAAACATTGAATAATAAATTAAATTTTTTTTATATACTCAAAATTAAAATACTCGAGCAATAATAATAAACAATTGCTTTTTTTTTTCTACCAACAACAATAGGTATTTATAAAAACAATACATTCATTGCACAATATGCATTTATTTTTCATATTATATTTAATATTTATATCTAATTGGTAAATTTAAAAAAAATTACCTATAAGGCTGATTTATGTTTGCAATGTGTTATTTATTTCTCGATGTACGGAAACCAAATCTTGTATGTAACCAGCAAACCGAGCATTTAATGTTTCTATATTTTGCTTTTGTATTTTATTAGCAGTCAATGCAAGCTCGTATTGTTCACGTACTATATTTAACATTTCTCGGAGATCTGCTATTTCTTTCTGTAATGACTAAAAAAAAATAATAAAAGTAAAGACAAATTTTAATTTTATTTTCTAAAGTAAATACATACAGCATAATCCTTATTTTTTGATGACATAGTAAGAGATTTAATTTCCTCATTTCTTGTCCTTAATTCATTTTCTAAAGCTTCAACTCTTAACCTTAAAGCTTCAGTATTTCCTTCCGCGCATTTGTTCATTTCTAAATCAGCATATTTTGCCTTAACCCGAGCATTTTCTTCTTTGTACAACTGCAGTTGTCTTTTCCATTCATCTACATTAGCTGTCGATTCTTGAAGGGCACTTGTTAATCTAGCATTATTTGACTTAAGCGTAGCTAATTCAATCTAACAAAATATTAATGGTCTTTTACTTATTTATTTTTATTAAAATGTTTAGGCTAAATAATCTTAAATATATGTTATCTTAAATATATATATGATATGTAGCATTAAGATAAGGTTATAAATATAATTAAAAATAAGTTTTTTTTTGCATGAAGAAGTTTTTAAGAGCAATAGTTCAAAAAAATAAAATAGTGTAAGATGTAACTTAAATTTTAAATTTTAATATGGCAAGTAATTGATTTATATAGTATGGTAAGTAATAGCTAAAAAATAACCAACCTCCCATTTTTTGGCATTAGCTGAACTCTGGGCAAGTGCTAACTTCAGCCTATCATTTTCATATTTGAGTTGCATTTCTGTGGTTTGATTACCATGTGATTGATTAACATTGTGTTGCCCTTTACCTTGATGTTGAGGACTATCAATGGTACTCTGCTGGGAGAGACTTTGTGATCTTGAATGAGCTTGATTATTTTTGTAATCATCCTCATTTTTTATTTGTCCTGGCAAAGGGCTACTGCTGCTTACAGAGGAGATACTATTTTGCGCTGATATCATATTTGCATTTGAGTTATTAGATGATGTAATGTTTGCATTCATCATTGATGAATTCGGAGGATCTATAAGGTCTTGCTCTGCTGATGGCATACCAGTCCGAGATGTTATAGGACTTACATTGGCACTAGTTGCAGGAGTAACGGAAGAGCTATTAGATTGCATTGATTTATTGCCAGTTGATTTGGTTGCTTCCTTAACTTCATTGAATTTCTCAATGAACTAAAAAACATTCAAAAATTATTTATTAAAATAAAATACAAATTTATTTTTATCAACAAGACTTACTTTTCCTAACTCAACTTCTGAAGAAAAACCTAAACCATAAACGGTGTTAGCTCTTACATCTGACCATTGCCCAAATTTTTGTGAAGTTTTTGTAAAGGTCATCATGGGTGTGATAGTACTATTTATTACAGCCTAAAAACAAAATCATAAAATACAATATTTAGCTAAGGCTAAATACAATTTAATGAATAATAAATACTTTGCTTCCTTCTACAGAAATAATTCTGTACAGGCTTCTTGTTGAGTCATAAAAGAAAGATACTGAAACAGCCTCGCTTGAAGCAGATACCCATGATCTTTTAGTTTTTGGATCAATGTGAAAAACATGAGCTTTACATGTGAAAATTGGCTGCTCCCTAATTTAATCAAATAATTTAGAATATTATATTCTAGATTAGGATATATCTAAAATTATTGAGGGACTATTAGTTGAAGTTGTTTTCATTTTATGTGTTTGTTCGAGTGTTTGTTCATTCGTTACTATAATTTTAATACAATAAATAACTACAAAAAAGAAAAATTCAAGTTTTAAGTATTCAATTTACTCCTAAACATTTAAATCTAGTTAATGTAGCAATTATTCTATCTATGCTCAAATTATTTTTTATCTCAATAAATTATAAATAAGCCTAATATTATTTGCAATTACTAGTTTGACTGGAAAATATCTGATTAAAAAATTTTAAATCATCAAAATAAATTTTTTATTAAAAAATACCAATTTTTTTTTCTTTATATTATTAAAGAAGAAAAAACAAACAAACATATAGCAGGTAGGTAATTTAAACAATTAAAGAAAGTGACAGTAAAAGACATAAATTACCTATATTCAAGAAAATTCCTTTTTTTTTTTAATGTATGTAAATAAATTAATTGGGTAAATTTAAAAAACTTAATACTTCAAAGCAATTATAAAAACAACAAAATTATTAATAACTACACCCATCATCGGGATTCGGCTTTACTTACCCCATAGTAGATTCTTTTCCGGATGTCATAAGAGCTGCCGGGTTAAGTATTCTTAGCAAAAATTTATTATATTACAAAGATTACTTAACTCATAGAATTGTTAAAAAATTTCTTTATTTTTTAAATTGTTTCAAAGTGAGATCACTTAGCCATCAATAATTGGTAAACAATTTATAAAAAAGTTTTCACTTTCTTACAAAATATACGTGTAGATCTTTTCACTTCTGTCGTAGTATAGTTATGCCGTACGCAACACATATATATATATATATGTATGTGTTATTATTTAATTTCTATTGTTTTCGATTTTTGTAATTCTAATAACCTTTGATTAATTAAATACCATATTACACCATTAGTTTAAACTTATCACAAAAACTTTGCATTAAGACATTATCAAATAGATTGTTTAAATGATAGGGCGTTGAATCTGAGACAATGCCTGCATATTTTTTTTAGTTGGTAACACTGTTCAAATAAATTTTTATAGTTACTCAAGTAAGTTTATCTAGAGTCCCTAAAATTTGTGTGATAAAATCGAAAATAAGAGCAAACTTGTAAAACGGTCATACTTTTTTTATACTCGTTTTATTTTTCACAAAGATTTTACTAACCAGAATTTTTATGCCCTTCACACAAAATTTAAACGAAGATATTAAAAAAAAAAATAATTTATTTATATATAAAATTTGATATAAATAACGAAAGTATGTTTTTTGAAAAGTTCAAATGAAAAAAATTTTATTAATGATAAACAATAAACTTTATTTATTATAATTACACTGTAGCAGGCAGTATTGACTTTTTAAAAAGCCAAATTTAGACTTTGAAAGTATAAATGAATCTACAAACAAATAAACATAAAATTGTATGTTTTAAATATCTGTATTTGTTTAATGATGTTGACTCTTCTTATAATCTTCCCATTCAGTTCCAGTTGGTTGGAATTCTTCAGTGTGGGGATAAACTGTAGGTTTCTCTCGATTAAAAGCAAAATCAGGATGTGCATCAGCGAAATCTTCCATGGTCATTTGACCATATGGTATCAGATTTTTTATCTTTTCAATTTCCTTTTCATGATTTTTTATTTCAACGTTCCATTTATCAATATGGTCTTGAACCTCCTTCATCTATTTAGATCATTAAAATAAAAATTATTTTGTTATTGTTAATTAAAAAAGGATTTTCAATTTTTAATCTATAATCTAATTTAAGTTGTGCATCTACTTTTTGAACTAAGGAGTATAACTTGAAAAATATAAAAAAGAAAACAAAAAAGTATCTTAAATGTTGTATAAGATCAACAATAAATTAAGATAACAATAATTAATGTATTCATCTCAGACTCTATTTAAATTTTACAAATTTTAATATATACTTAATAAATAATCAGTTATTGACTTTGATATACCAAAAAGAGATGGCTTTAGATAAAGGGACCTAACTTTTACTATTCCAATCAAATTCAAAAATAGTAGATAAACGTCATCATTACTTAGATGTTAGAAAACTGTAATTTAAATAAAAAAAATATTGATATCACTAATAATAGTGGAATAAGCTTTAGAAGCTTAAATATTTTTATATCTAGGTAATTTTATTTAGAATTTTTTTTCATAATAAATTAATTTTCATATACATGTTAATAAGCTCATTTTTTCTTTTCATAAATAAAGTACATTATTCAAAAATACTTTATTTATTAAGTAAGCTTTATAATAATAATTACTAAAAACTATTTATAATTAAATTTAAAGGGTTCGTCTCGTAAATATGTTTAATAAATATAATTTTAAAAAAAAACTTATCAAAAATCAAAATATTATAAATTCATGCAGACATGTAAATTTAAACATCTATTATATAGTTACAATAAACTGTTATAAAATATATAAATAAATAACAAAGATCTTACATAATCACTTTGTTTAGCATCTATCTGTGAAGTATATTTATCTTCAGGGTATGGAATTTTTAAAGCTTCATATTCTTTCTGTAGTTTATCAACTAAGGCTGGATTTGCTAGATTTTTTTTATAGTAAGCCCAATCAATTTTCGGAGATTTTTCTGGGTTTTCATTAAGCCTATAATAAAAAAATTATTAATATTTAAAAAAAATTACTTTTCTCAATTAATAAAAAAAGTTAAAAAAAGTTAAAAAAATACTTGTTAGGTTAAGTCAAATTATATAATGAAAAATGTCTTACTTTCTCAGATATTGCTCCGATTTAGCTTTAAAATTAGTGAAAAGAATTTTTTCTTCACCGACCATACGCTCTGCTAAAGAACCCCAATTAATATTCTTGATTGCTCGTCGAGCCATATTTTAATTTTTTAATTTATTTATATTGTTTTAATTTTTTTTTGTTTTTAAGAAATCTTTACAACTACAAAATACAAAATGATAACCAATAAAGAAAAATATAATAGAAGCAGACGCAGCTTCAAGAGTTTGAGCAGAAAGCAAAGAATGTGCTTTTGGGTGGATTTTTATGTACAAACACCGCAGACAACAGTGTGACTACTGATTATAATTTGATTGGCTTATTAAAAGTTATTTAGCCTTACCTGATATATTAAATGTGAAGTAAATTTAGGTATATGAGGCGTTTTGGCATACCTGCAATAATAAATTTTTTTGATACAAATTTTGGAGCAATATTTATTTATTTAATTTCAAGAGAAAAGTTTCATATTTTTTATATAGTTATGTCAAGTGAAATAATTACTTAAATATTTTTATTATTAAATAATAAATAAGGTACTTAGGAAATTCAAATTTTTTAATAAAGTTGTATGTTTAATAATAATTTATTTCAAAATTAATACTTATTCTTAGAAAAATGGCAGCAATAAGGCATACTTTGCAAAGAGAAATTTTTGCTTTAAACGATGAAAAAATACTTAGTATATGTCATGTTAGCAAAGCATACAAAAAGAAAAAAACAAGTTTTTTGTGTTTAGTAACAACAACAGATACTCCTGAAATATTTACATTATATCAAGTTAAAAAAAGTAGTGAAAAAAGTATGTTTAAAAAAAAACAATCATGGTTATTGTCCGATATTAGAATAGTCGATGGTGTGGGTATAGATTCCATGGATTTGGAATTACATATTGACAAAATTTACAAATGGTCAGCTATGAATCTTCAAGAAAGAAAAATTTTCATATGCAATTTATTTACATATTCGTATAGCTTACCCCAAAGACCAGAATTCAAAAATATTCCAAATGAGTGGATGACCGAACCTACTTCTGAATTTTTTGATAATATCAGTATTAGATGTACACCAGGTAAAAATTGTATTAGTATTTTATGCAAATAAAACATTACAATATTACAATTTTTAATTAACATAGATCAAGTATCCACAACTTTTGGCATGACAGAATACCAACCAATCACAGAAAAAGAAGCAGCAGATTTAACAGCAGCAATGGAAAATTGTTATTATGCTGTATCAAATGCAGAACTTTTTATGGAAAAATTATCAAAAGATTTGTCAATTCTGGAAGAAGTATATTTATTACCTTATCAATTTACTTAATTCAAAAAAACTAGTTAATAAATCTTAATTACTTTTAGGAAAATATACAATCATTATTAGCATCAGAAGCACAAGTTACTCAATTGATGAATGGCATTGAGGAGGCTATTTCTGAAGCTACAATTATTGAAGAGCGTTTGACAAATTATGATGAACAATTAGGTAGAATCAGAGAAGAAATGGAGCGGGTGGGACAAAAAAATCAAGCAATACATATAGCTAATCGTAATTCAAAACTTTTATTAGAGCATTTAGAACAAATCGTTGTAAGTTATTTAATTATATAATTTATAATGCTATTAAGTAAAAGCATACGTAATTATTTTTTTTAGACACAGTTAAACATATCAACTGAAAATCAAAAAATTTTAAATGAAGCTGAACTTCCTGAAAATAAAAATGAAATTATTATAGCTGGTAATGAACTCTTAAAAGCTGTAACATCACCTTTACCCCTGGGTATGGAAAAATTAAGTGCAGTAACAGAACAAAGAAAGCGTCTTGATAAGCTCAAAGCTAAATTTTCTTCTATTGTTGCAAGGCATCTTAATAACTTATTTATTCATTTGGTATATACAACTTTTTACAATTTCTTTACTTATGCTTTTCATTTATTAAAATAATTTCAAATTTTGTTTTTTTTTTGTATTTGTTTTTCTTTTTATTGACAGCATAAAATAAAATATTTTTAACAATTTTTGCATATAAACATTTAAAACAGGGAAATGATAGTGAAACTCCAGCAAGCATTGCAGCTTCAAAAATATCATCAGGAATTTCAACAACAGATCTTTCATTATTAACACATGAAATTATACACAAAGAATTAGAACCTTACATTGAACTAATGAAACTTTTAAGAGCTTTAGATTATAAAGCTTTTAATCAATTGACTAAAGTTTATACAAAAACAATGGGTTTACTTTACCAAAGAGATTTCAAATATTTTTTTGATGAAGCAAAAGATAAACTTATAAGTAAACGTTTTCAAAATTGTAAGTCAATATATATTACTTATTTTTATAGATACATTTATTTTTGCCATTAAAAATGTACATTAATACGTAAAATCAATTAAATTTTTTTTATTGACAGAAAGAAAAATAAGAAATTTTTCTTAATATTGACCTTATTACATTTTTAGCTCACTCGTCAAAATCTTACAACAGTGCTGCATCAAAAATAGATATTGAAACAGCACCAACAGTTCCTGTTTGCTTATTAAGCAGTGAAACTTGGATAGTTCAAGGTGATGGTTTATTACTGGATTCTGTTTTGGATTGTGTTTTATCACAATTACAACCAGTTTGCCTGGCTGAACAAGCTTTTTGTGTTACGTTTCTTCAGTTAGATTCATTTTTAAATTCTTTAAAAGTACAAGATAAAGTTATAAAATTATTGAATACAAAATTATTTTTAATTTTGTATTTAAACTGGTTTACGTTTTTTACTAGATTCTTAATTCTTAATTCTTAATTTTTTTTAGAATGAAGCTGTAAAAGATGATGCTTTGAGTTCTGGTACTAACAGCGGTACAGGCACTGATGATGGCAGTGGTGTAATAAGCCCTATTTCAAGTACTCCCAGCTCTTCAAAACTAGAACGTCAAGTTAATGAGCAAGTCCGTGCAACAATGGGTGCCATATTCCCTTCTTTGGAGACTGAATTAAATAGTTTTATATCATTTTTAGATAAAATTGATAGTTTGTAAGTTATTTCTAGAACTTTTAATTTTGTATTTGGTATTCATTACTTATGATATTTTAAACTTTTTCTAGTTGGTGCATGTACGTTTTAGTTAGACTTTCCCAACATGTAATGTCTGCCCAAGATACTGGTTCTTTCTTATCTATGACATTTGCTTCATCTTTAGTTCAAGCTAAAAGATCTTTTGATAAATTTATGCAAATTCAACAACAATCTATCATTAAAGATACCAAAGTTAATAGAAGAAATAAATGTGGAATTTTACCTTATGTGGAAAATTTTGAATCATTTGCTAGAACAGCAGAAAATATTTTCAAAAATTCTGACAGAAAAATTGATTTAGAAAAATGGTACACTAAACTTATTGGCACCATGTTTGAAGCAATTGTTATTCATAGTACTGAACATCACAAAACCCCTCCAGAAGTCATAAAAATGGGTTTGTACTGTAATATTTACTGTATTTTTTCACACGGATCATTAATTTTTGTTTATTTTTTTAGAAAATTTTCATCATTTGTATGATTTATTATCACAATTAAAAATATCTGTGCTAGATCAAGAAAGGAAAGAAGCCAAGCAAAAATATCAAGATGCTTTAAAAGCCTATGTTACAAGATATTTTGGACAACCATTACAGAAATTAAATGTAACTAAGAATATTTTTTTTATTAATATAGTAAATATTTAATTTAAAATAAAAAAATTACAGGTATTTTTTGAAGGAGTTCAAGCTAAAGTTGGTGCAGGAGTAAAAGAATCAGAAATTAGTTATCAAATGGCTTTTAGTAAGCAAGAACTAAGAAGAGTCATAAAAGAATATCCAGGAAGAGAAGTAAAAAAAGGTCTTGAAAATTTATACAGAAAAGTTGAAAAACATTTATGCGAAGAAGAAAATTTATTGCAAGTAAGTCGAAAAAATATAAAAATTTTGAATTACAAAACTTGAAATTCTCATCAATTGTTTATTCAATTGTTTTATTAAAATGTTTTAATTTAAAATAGGTAGTATGGAGAGAAATGCAAGGTGAATTTATAGCTCAATATAAAAATATTGAAGAATTAATTCAAAGATGCTATCCAGATAGTAATATCACGCTTGAATTTACAATTCAAAACATTTTGGAATTTTTTTCAGAAATCGCGCAATCTCATTAATTAAATGTAAATATTTAAAATATTATACAAATATTATATATTTAAGTGTGTTACTATAGATATAAAATGTAAATATTCCAAAAAATATATGAGTTTTTAGAAAAATTATTTGCACAGGATTACTGTTTTTTAGAAATTATAATACATCCATGCGCATATAATATTATATTATTATTAAAATATATTGTTTAAAAGAAAAATTGTATAAAAATATTTGTTTATAATAAATTAATTTTTTGATAAATTTAATATAATCAAAAGTTTAAAAGTTAAAAAGCTATTTATGATCCTTTATTAAAACCCTATATTATGTGCTGTTTTATTTGCAGAACAAGCTGCTTCCAAGAATATAGGCTTCCACGAGAAAAATTGACATGAATTTACCCTTCGACTTAAAATCTTGGTGGGTTCTTTTTAATTTTCAAAGGAATGCTTTTTCTAATTTTCCGCCTCTATAGCACTACTTACAGATATAAACCAGTAGGTGTCAGGGCAAATAAGAACCAAACCATTGAGAATTTGGCTTGAGAAAATATTTTTTGGTGCGATCTGGCGCCTCTATGTGCATATATCATTTTATGGATTTTTTCGCCCTACCTCCTGCTGCAGATCTCTTTATAAAAAAAAAATCACACTTATGTACTTATGTAGTATACGCGGTCGAATTGCGGGTTCATGTTAATAATAAAATTGTTAGTAATTAACAAATTCTGATGTTAATTTAATATTTCAACTGCCTATTTTGTTTATTATTTTTATAAATAATTAAATAACTTATAGCCAAAGTAAAATATAATAATATTAAATCCAAGTTCACAATTTATGTATTGAGTGCGTCACAAAAAAGTACGCAGATAAAATAAAAAATTTTTCTAATATATTAAAATAAATGCACAAATAAGTTTATTTATAAATTATCATAAAATCTTTAAATTTTGTAAAAAATAAGTAACTTAAAAAAATATATTAGCAAGATGAATATTGTTACTAAAGTACAGTTGTATTCGTTTAAATTTTTGAATGATCCTCTTCGTTAAAGTCTATATCTAAAAATTATTATTGCATTCAGTGCAATTGTTTATAAATGAAGATGAGTGGAGAAATTTTTGATGGTAAGGACTATCCAGTTGAATGGACGATGAATTCTACAACTTATAATATGAATAGCAATCAAGGTAAATTATTAATTTTAATTTTATGTTACCACATCAAGGAACATTTTTTAATTATACAAGATCGTATAGATGCCTGTGGTTGAATATTATAAAGTGTAGAAGCTAATTAAATCTTGAGAATTTAATAAATATTATTGAATTTTTTTTATTGTATAAAACATCTTGATAAAAGAAAAAAATTATTTTATTTCAGTTGATTGGGCTGCTTTAGCTCAGCAATGGATACAAATGAAAGAATCTACTGTACCCCCAGCTCCGCCACCACCACCAATAATTGGAACTCAGTTATCTTCTACAAATGATGATGGAGGCGAAGCACCTATGGATATGGATACTAAAGATGATGATATTCCTCCAGCGCCTCCTGCTCCAAATATAAGTGGATCAGGTATAAAAATTTTAATTTTTTAATAATTGCTTAAATTATTTTTATACAACTACTATGAGAATTAAATATGTTATTTACATTAAATATATTAAATGACCAATTATTTATTATTTATGAATTTTTCTTTGTTTATTGTTGTAAATTTTATTATTTTATAATTAATTATAATGAAATTTTTAATATATTTTGTTTTAATATGAATTGTAATAAATTTTGTGTATGGCCCATAATCTTTATTAAAGTAAACTAAAAAAATTATTTATTCTATTATAATTTTATAATTAAAAAATAGGTGTTAACAAGGAATACGTTAATAATAACTTATTTTATTTAAATGAAACTATTAAGAATTTCGTGAATATTATAATCATTTATTGTATTTAAAGATAAAATAATTTATTTACTCATTATAGATATATATTCATATTTTATAGATGATTGGAATCAGTGGAATCAGTGGGGCAGTAATTGGAATGCAAATACTACTGGAGCTGCAGGAAACTGGGATTGGAATATTCAAAATGCAGAAGGATCAGATGTAAAGCCAATAGGAATTCCACATATTCCCGTAAATAATCTTATTCCTCCACCAGCACCAATAATTTCAACAAATTATGTTAATCAATCACCCAATTTATCCTCATTACCTCCTTCGATAAACCCTCAATTTGCTTATAATACATTACCCATGACCCAAACCCCATATGATAGTCAAGTAAATATTTATTTTTATTATTTTTTATTTTATTTTAAAATAATAAATTAACATAATAAATAAAAATAACAAAATTTTCACGACTAATTTTAATGAATAATTTTTCAGAGCACATTTTGGAATTCTGAACAGCATGGAATCATGCCACCTCATATGCATTCACAACCGCCATTTATCAAAGGAGGACGTCCATTAAATAATAGGGTTCCAATGATACCAAATGAATCCAATAGTACTGGACTTAATCATGAAATAAGAGAAAAAACACCCGAAGATGACTTTTCTAATACTGTCCTTGGTAAAAAAAAATATTTGATACTTGATTTAATTTTATTTCTGGCTTTCTAATTGTTTATTTTATCATTTAGATTCGGCTAGAAGAAAACAACTTCCTGCGTGGATAAGAGAAGGTCTTGAAAAAATGGAAAGAGAAAAATTAAAAGCTGTTGAAAGAGAAAGACAAGAATTACTTCGCAAGCAAGAACTCGAAGCTCGCAAAGAAGTAGAAGATCAAGCAAGAGCAGTTTTGGATCCATCTAGATCTAAATTTGTTAGTATAATTTTAGATTTATATAGAATTAAAATCTAAAAATTGTGTTAACATAAACTTAATTCAGGATTCAGATACAGAAAAAGAGGATCAAGATAACGATTATGAAAATGAGACAAATGAAGAAACAATAACTGAAGAACAAGAAACATTGAATGAAACTTTGGAAAATAGAAGTCCAGATTTATTACGTCCACGAAAATCTCGTTTTCATAATACAGAATCTTCTATTATTAATTCTAAAAAAGAATATAGAAAAGAAGAAAGCCCTGAAGCCAAAGTTAATATAGCTGCTCCTCAGCTATCAAAAGAGGAAAGGCTACAAAATTTAGTTAGTATTTGTTGATTATTTAATCAGTATCTAATAAAAGCAAAAAAAATTAAGAAATATTAAATAATATTTTCATACAGATGTTAAAAGTAAGAAGGTCGTTAACTGAAATTTTACTTGAAGTCACAAATAGTGAGATATCAAATATATGCACAGAGGTTTGGAAACGAGCTCATAGCAAAGGTATTAATTGTATTGTGAATAGCCTAAAATTAATAAAAGATTTGCCTCTGAGATACTTAAAACTTTAATTAATAATTTGTTAATAAATGAACAGTATTATCTTTATTTATTAATTTAAACAAAAAAAATATGGAGCAACTATAATTATTATATATATTAATTTTAATTTCATTTGCTAATAAATATTTATTGGTATAATTTAAAATATTCAAATATATGATTGTTCATGTTTCAAAAAAATGTTTAAGGTTGAATCAGGTATGTAAGTATATAAAATCAAATGAAAACGGAAAAGCTATATGAAACTTAATATTTTTTTTAAATCAACTTGTCAATAATTTAAAAATACTTTATTATTATAACAAACAATAACATACACAAACAACAATATTAACAAAATTCTTTGACATTAATTATTAGGTTTTCTCACACTTAAAATAATGTAGTTGCATTTGGGGTAGTTATTATACAAGATTTATAGCTACAGTCATAAAAATAAAGAATATTTTAGATTATACTGAAATTACCACCAATCTGAGGCAAAATCGAAAATACTGCGATTTATTTTCTTATAGCCTGTAGCAGTTAAAAATTTTTCTGCAGCAGATGCAAAAAGTCACATTTTCATCAAGAACTGTGTTTTTAGACCGCTGCCCAGAATAATATAAAATCACTGGTCAGAAAAAAAATTTTTAATGTTAAATTTACTTTCTGGCCATGGATTGTGAACTATTTTTTTTTCTATAACTGTAAAAAAAAACATTACACAAAAATCATAAAGTTTTTAATTAATGTTTATTTTTTTCCTCAAAAAACACAAATTTTTACAGCCACTCCCCCCTCCCTGTATTGGCTGTTTTTTTTCTTCAAATATATTCCTCCCTTTAAATCTATTACATTTTAAAAAACTCTTTCATACCTAAAAAAAATACCTAAAAAATACCCAAAAAAAAAAAAAATTTAAACATCTTTCACTCGTAAAAATCATTTTACCAACTTTACCACATCTCTTTCATACCTGTTACAACTTTAAAGTTATTTCTAGTCATTAAAATTAATTTTAAGCTTAATATGTTGATAGTATGTTAAAGTTTCTGAGTTATTTAACTCTAAAATAATACTTCAGTCGCATTAAAACTCAAATTAAGTTTTATTACAGGAAAGATTAAAAAAATTGTATTTTAAAAAACTATTTTTATTTGTAAATAATGGTAATTTTTAAATTACCATTTAACAATAATTTAATTTAAAAATAAATAAATATCTTATAAGCCTCAACAGGAGAGAAATCTAATCATTCATCAAACAACACAGCCCCAATTGCTCAGATAACTCGGAAACTTGGTAAGTTTCCAGATTTCAGTATTTTGAGGATCCATTAAATTAGAAATTTTTATTTTCATTATCTTTTCATAGTCTTTTTTTTTTTATTTGGAGAAGTTTTATAATTATTAGTTATCCAAATTTTAAATTCTAAATAATAAATTTTAGGTTTGGGGATATATGAAGATAGCAACAGTGAATCTGAAGAAGAACAAGCAACTCAAGTTGAAAATACACCACCTCTTAAACAAGATTCAGATAGTGAAGAAGAATTAAGAGTATGTTAATTTTATCTGGCCAAAAATCAATATTCTAGTATTTTTTTTAAATTAAATTTTGCATGCATAAAAATAATAAATACTTTTGATTCCTCGCAGCTATTTTCTACTGGTCAACATTTAATTTATTTTTTTGTATATATTTTATATGAGCTGATTTTTTATATTTATCTAAAAAAAATTTATAATTTTTCTAATAACTTTTCCATAAATAATTATGATTTTTTTGTCTTATTTTTATCAGGAAACTCTTCGTCGTAGGCAGGAAAACTTTCGCAAAATTGAAGAGGAAATTGAAGCTCGTTTAGCTGAAGAAGAAGAAGAGGAAGAAGAAGAAAAAAAAAGTGACTCTAAAAGTGAAGATGATAAAGACGATGAAGAAATAAAAAAAAATAAAGGAAGAGAAAATTCAAGAGATTCCTATAAAGCAAAGTCACTGAATCACGGTAATTCAAGAGAAAAGAAAAAATTTAAGACAGATAATTATGACGGTAATTCTAGCAGTAGCGATGAAGGTATGTGATGAATAATTTATTGTTCATAGAATTTTTATTAGTCCCATCAATTCAATATTTATTTTATAAAATTTTTTTATGCAAGTCTTAGAAAACCCTTATTTGTTTTTCTGAACTTGCCATAAAATTTTTTATAATTTTTTTTATATTGATTTAAATGGGTACTGCAATTCATATAATCTCATAAAACGATTCACCTCATCAAAACTATTTTTCTTTCTCTCTCTCTTCCTCTATAGTGAATGAAAAAAATAAGGTAAAAAGCTCGACTTCAAGATTGAATGTGATGGATTCGGAAAAGCTTTTAAACCACAATAACATAGATTCATCTGATTCTGATTTAATGACAGAAAAAAGTAAAGTTCCTAAAAACAGCAGTGATTCAAACTATAATAACAGAAAAAACAGTTCTTCATCGCGTAATAAACGAAAGTCTAGCCGATCTAGAAGTAGATCAAAAGAACGTTCGTACGAATCAACTAGCAGTGACCAAACGAGTCGTAAAAGTCATAGTCGTAGAAAACGTAGATCAAAATCGAAATCTTCTACTTCTACAAAAAGTAAAAGTTTAAGTTATAGAAGAAAATCGAGATCAAGTAGTGTTCATTCTAATTCTAAAAAACTTCTAAATAGTTCTAGTAAATATAAGTCAAAAAATAATAGTAAATCGAGATCTAGATCAACATCGCGTTCGGCGTCCAAAATTTCAAAATCAAAATCACGATCTAGAAGTAAATCAAGTTCGCGCTACTCGTTGTCTAGAAGACGTTATTCACGATCACGATCACGTTCAGTACGTAAAAGACGAAATCGTAGTCGTGATAATGTAAAATCGCGTTCGCGAGACAGACGTTCTAGGTCGAGTCACAGATCAAATAGATCTCATAGATCATACAAATCACACAGGAGGTCGCGTTCAAGATCCAGATCTAAACATTCAGATAAATACTATCATAGAAGTTCACATAGAGATCATCGAGATGGTAAGAGGTCTTCCCATCGTTATCATCATTGATTAGCTACAATTTATGTAAAGGTTGTATGAAAAAATTGTTATTTTTTTACTTAATAATATACGCATAAGCATTTTAAGTTTATTATATAGATATAAAAAATAGTCACTAAATTTATTAGAGCATTTTTTTTTACTTGACCCATTAACGCCTAAGCCACCATTCTCGGATAGATAAATATTTCAGAACTAATTCTGTATTAGGGGCTAATATCGCATTTTCTCCTAAGTATGGTAGGTAAAATCGAATTTCAGAAGTGAAAACCGCGACCAAAATTACCAACTAGGCGATATTTTTAGACCAAAATATTTATTTTTTTATATAAAAATTTAACTGTCCAAGAATGGCCAATCAGGCACCAATGGGTTAATGCAATATTAAAATTTTTTGTAACAAAATGATTTTAATGATATTTTGGTTTTAAATACTGTAAATTAATGTTTATGATTATATACTTCCCTTAAAAATATTTTATACAAAAATTTAATATTTGTTTATTGTTTCAAATTCAACTCTCAATTAAAAAGTCATTTATTGCATGTTAAATAGAATAAAATAAATTTTTAAAAATTGGGTATATTTAGGTTTATACCTATTTGATTTTAAAATTATTTTAAGGAGTTATGAGTGTAAATAGAAAATTTGAGTAGATATACCTATCCACATTACCGACTCTATTTTTTTTTTTTTATAATTTGCAATTTAAAATAAAATGAGTCGTAAAAATATTTAAAAATTAGGTTTATTTGGTATTATTTTTGCACAAAAAAATTATTAGAAAAAACATTGTTATTTTAGGTTATGTTACTTGCTAAAACTTGGTTTTTACTGAATAATTAATGTTTGAATGTGGTAACTTAGGTAAAATAAATTGGAAAAATAATCTTTATCAATTTATTTATCATATTTAATTTGTTTCATCTTCCTGTGTCATTATTATCATACTTTTTATAAGCTCCAAATATGAATTTCCATAAGAGCAATGTTAAACTGCCTATTTTTAATTTGCAATAAAAAGAAAATTTATGTGGTAATAAAGGTAACAAAAAGTTTATTTAAACTTTTAAAAAGTTTAACTTTAATAATTTTGCAGTTTCATTCAGTTCTGTCATCATTTTTACTTACATTCATAACTCCTTAATATATATTTAATATAAGTGCCTATCCAAACCGCAAGTCAAGTACAAACGCTAATCTAAAAGCTTAGAGTATATGATTTGGGCAGTGAAATTTGTACTACTGGAACAAAATTTAAGTATTTTGTAATAAAATCTTTAACATTAGCTCACTTTTTTTCCAGTAGTTATATAGTTTCCATTTTGATCTTTAAATATAGTAAGAAGCAAAAAGTTGTGTAACTTTATTATTGAAAAATTTTTATGACATTAAATATATCAAATAGTTCAAAAGTTCTACTGCATTACTTTTTCAATAAATTTACTCGAAAAATTTTTATGATATTAAATATATTAAATAGTTCACAAGTTCTACTGTATTACTTTTTCAATAAATTTACTCGCTTATGAGTCCATTTTCAAATTTGTGGTAACTAAAAAAAATAAACATTCCAAAGTATTATTAAGCTTTCATAATCTTCAAATCTGTGTTACTAATTATTCATAAATTGCTAATTTTTTATTGATTGAAATTGTTGTATTTAAAAAATTTTTTTAAAGAAAGCTAAAGTAATTTTATTTGATATACTACTATTAGGCCAAGGAATATCAAGCCAAAGCGTTAGCTTTGGATTTATGGGATTGAGGGGGGGCGGTCACGCGACCCTCCATCGCAAGCAAAAGCTAGCTTTGCTTATATATATCTCTTTTTTTTCTCTCACTCTAAATTCATTGCTTCTAAGTGAGAGGGACATATTTTTACATTTAACTCACGATCGGAGACGGCTGAGATATCGAATTTTGGTTTGACTTACGTTTTTTTATCGAATTTTTGCGATTTATCGCATTTTTTCGATTTATATCGAAGTTTTTATTTCAGTTTTTTGATCCAGTAGTTATAAGTATAGAAGAGGTATCCTTATAATTTTGAATAAAAATATTTTAAATAAATTTAATAAGGAAAGGGGATTTTTATTCTTTTCTGTTATTAGGTAATAATAACGCAAGAGTTAGTATACATATAATATTGGTACATGAATTCCTTAAAATATTTTGAATTTTGTATATCCAAATGTATCAGGAGAACATGAATAAAAATAGATATTTAAAAACGGGCCCGTACAGTCGTAAAATAAAAAAAAAATCACAGCTGCTTATAGTATAGATATAATTATGTAAATAAAATTCTCGCCGTGATACCGGATACGCGTATACACTCGCATACATATCAACCACGGTATATCAACTCATATTGAATATTTGTCATTGCTTGAGGAATCTTAGTGCCCATAATTTGGCAGCGTTTTTTATTCATTATTTATAGTTTTATAATATTAAATGCTTCACATAGTTTTTTTTTAAACCTTGCGACTGTTATGATATCTTTACTTACTTTACCTACTTTTGAAAAAGTATAATATTTTATGGGATTGACACTATATTTTCCTTGCGAATTTTTTGTTATATTTTTTTAAGGATACTTTTTCAAATTAGGCTAAAGAATTTATTAATATCTAGAATTAGCCTGGGATATCTATTTTTTTTTAATATATTTTTTCAAATAAGTCTAAAGAATTTATTGATATCTTGGATTAGCCTGGGATTCCTAAGATTTTTTTATACATTAGACATCTTAAATTTAAATTACACCTTTTGTTGCTTTTTTTCTATCCCTGCCGGGTCTGTAAGCCAATATTTTTAATAAAAAGTTTTAGCATTTTGATAATATTTATTATGCATAATTTAATTATTGCCTTACGGATCCGGCAGGGATAGAAAAAAAGCAACAAAAGGTGTAATTTAAATTTAAGATGTCTAATGTATAAAAAAATCTTAGGAATCCCAGGCTAATCCAAGATATCAATAAATTCTTTAGACTTATTTGAAAAAATATATTAAAAAAAAATAGATATCCCAGGCTAATTCTAGATATTAATAAATTCTTTAGCCTAATTTGAAAAAGTATCCTTAAAAAAATATAACAAAAAATTCGCAAGGAAAATATAGTGTCAATCCCATAAAATATTATACTTTTTCAAAAGTAGGTAAATTATTTTTTTCTTTTCAGGATATCTTTTTAGTGCTTGAAGATTCTGCTAAAAGTATATACGAAGATTACATTGAAATCTTTTAATCTCTTCAAAAAATCATCGTCATACTCTTGAATGCCTAAGAATTTTGCAAAATGTAATTATATTCAAATATAAGTTAATTATAAAAAATAAAACTTATTACAATTAAATATATATAGGACTTTGTTATTCAATTATTATCGTTTGTGTATAGTTTTATTGATTTTTTTAATTTCTTTGAATTTATTTTTTTATGCATTTATTAATTAATTAATCTTTAAATAAAAATTTCAAAAAGTATTAGGATATTTAAGGATGAAAATTCTTTGGATATTTATTTTATAAATTATAAAAGTTTGAAAAATATAAAACCATCCATTTAAAATAAAATTCACAATTTACTGATTTTAATAATTTACAATATTTACAAATAGGTATATATATTTTATTTATATATAATATTACTTCTTGTGTGTAAAAAAATATTTAAAAAAACATTTAGAACGATAAATAAAAACAACATTTTTCAAATTAATTTAATAATATTTTGTTCCTTTCCTCTAAGTTTCTTAATAAATTCTCCATGAAATATCTAATTATCAATCACTTTCCATATCGTTGCTCACATTTACCATATTTACTTAATATTTGTATAAAATCCTTACATGATAAATTATAATGAGTTGGCACAAGACTGAAAATAGTAAGCAGCTTTATTAAAATGTACTATACTCAATTAAATGATTTAATTTAGTATTAAAAATTTTTTTTCTAACATGTCTTACAATATGCACTTAAAATATAATTCAGTTTTAACTGTTTTGACTGAAACCATTTTTATAAAAATTAAAAATAAAAAAATGTTTTATAAAAAGCATTTTTTGTAATTTTAACTAATCATAATTAACAAAAAAGCAAAAAGCAATAAAAAACTGTTCTTATAATATTATAAGGATATATAAGGATTTATATTTATAACTTAAAAACTCAATGATTTTTCATATTCAAATTTTTCCTCCCTTTTCATATATTAATAATAATTCAAATATTTTTAAATTTAACTTAATTATTCTATAACATAATTGTTTTAGCAACAATACTTAAATAATTTTTTAAAATTAAGAAATTCTTTTCCTTCCCATTATTTTGTTTAAATCTATAATTGCAAGCTTTTAAAAAAAAAATATTACCTATACTTATTTTTTTTTAAATTGTCTAATTATTATAAATAATTAATAACTTGAACATCTATTGCAGTAAATATTTTTAAAAATACTCACAAAAATTCTGTTACTCTAGTATGCCATGGAAGAAAACCATAAGTTGACATTGTTTCGCCAAAAACTATGGCAATATCTGGATCAGGTAATTCAGTTTCTAAAGACAACTTTTCGTTAATTAATTCAGATGTTATTTCATCAACTTTAAGTCCATTTATTTCTATTGCGTATGCTAAATTTTTTGTCAATGATGCCATTTTACTTTTACCATCAACATAAGATAATATTTTGACTCTTGTTTTATATTTATGAACATTAATTGAATTTGTATCGATAAAATTTTCTTGCGATTCTAGATTATTTGAATGGTTGTTTGAATTGCTATCAGGAATTAAACTATTTGATGAATTAAGCCATTTAATATTTTTTGAAATGAACGGATCAATTTGGTCAATTTTTCTTTTAACATAATTTTGATTTTTTACTAACATTCCTAAATATATTATACAATAAGCAAATATAATCTCAAATGTATCATTAATTTAATCATTCAATAATTACCTGTGTGATCGTAAAGGCTAATACAAGGTATTTCTGCAATGACACACCAACTAAGTAATCTAACAAGATCAAAAATTGATACTTCTTCATGTCCCAATATTACAGCTAAATGTTTTGGAAATTTAGAAGCTTCTATTAATTGTTTTGTTGATTCTTTAATCGACTGACTAGTTTGCTTAATTGGAAACTCGTTAAAAAGTATATGATAGATTATCACTGTTAATTTATTAAAAAATAATTTCACAGAATAATAAAAACTGTACAGATAATGTAAAAGAAGTAAGATAATACGAAATATTATGTACATACTGAATTTTTAAATTTAAATGGAACTAAAACGGTATAAATTTATAATAATGTTTTAAAAAAACAGCCTTCATTGTCTATTATAAATTATTTTTAAAAATTAAATGAATTTTTATCTACGTTTTTATAGGAAGTTATTATATGCAGGAAAATTATATCATGTACGCTAATTATTACTAACTTTTTAAAAATTATTTAAATATTTACACGCTTTATTAATTATTGCAAACTTTTTATGTTTCACAGCCAAATACTTTTTAACAATATATTTATGTTTTTTTATATGATCCAGTATGATGATACTAGATAAAGAAATTTATTTAAATAAAATTGAATAAAATTGAACCATAAAAAACTACAAAAAAACTTTTTTTCTTTTTAATTTTCATTGAATAAAAATAAAATTTAATGATATAAAAATTGATATTCTGTTTCAATGAACTTTGTGAAACAGTCAGTGGCTACACGTGATAACATATGATTCGTTGCCCAATAATTGCCAAATTTATTCGCTTGGGTCTTGGGAGAGGGAGAATTAAAAATTACGGTGCTGCAGTGCTGCTCGGGGTGGAGAAAAATAGCGATCGGGGCATCGGGCGCGAGCATCTATTAATTAATTAATTATACCTAATAATTAAAATTAAAAATTAAAAAGAAAAAAAGATAAAAATAATGTTAAACAAAGGAGAGAACGCTCCGTTATTTAAACTTATTACCTATTTAAAACAATTTACAGACAAATTTTTATTTATAAAAAAAAATATGTAATACAATTATACAAATGAGGAATCACATTCAAAAAGCAATGAAAAATATATTGTGCAAACCGGGTAACAAACTTTATTTAAAAAAAAGTTAATTAATTTATAAACAAAATTTCGCATATTTTTAAAAAAAATTTTGCAAAAATCTATCTGAAGTTACTTTGAAAAACTGAAATACCAAATTTTCATGATTTCAATCCTGCAGGGTCCTTCTAAAAAATTAAAGATACTATACGTGACAACTTATGGTATGGTATTCCCAATTTCCCACCCATATGGAATTATGGAATGAGTGTCCCGAAATAGTCCCGAATCAGAATGGGCGGGTGTTTAATTATCGATATAGTTCATGCCCTATTTTTTAAACAATTTTTAAAAATGTTTAAGAATTTACTCAGTTAAAACTTAAACTGTACTTTACATTTATTTAACTTCCATTAAATGAAAAAATACAAAAAATGATATTTTAACAGCTTGAGATCACTTTTCTAAATAATTTTGTCGATGTAGATGTAGACGTTCTATTTTAATTTCTTACTTCTATGACTCGCGTGTTTTATTTTGCGAGTGTACAGTGTGTACTACTCAGAGTAGGCTACTGTTTTATCGACATTTATACATTCACTCATTTAAAGAGATCTTCGATTATTAAATAAAATAAAAAAATAACTTTTTAAAAATAATTTAAACAAATTAGTTTCAAAAATGGCTTTACATGTTCCAAAAGCACCTGGTGTGGCTCAAATGATGAAGGATGGTGTTCGTGTAAGTATAATAAATAGCTATTTTAAGTAATAACCGGTGCAAACGCTTACTTACAGACATGTGCTTTTGAATTTTTCAATTTATATGCATACATGACCTTTTTTGGAATTGTTTGAATTTTCAGTTAATACCTGTAATTATTATATTTTAAATTATTTTCATGATAATAATTCAATGATTTGAAATTTCAAAATTCAATTATAATGTTTTATTTGTTTTTTTGGTTAATTTAACTAATCTAAATATTAAACAAAGATTATGTATATAGTACTTTGAGTGCTTGCAATTTAAGCATAAAATATACTTAATTTGTTAAAAATTTTTTTTAGTATTTTTCTGGATTAGAAGAAGCAGTTTATAGAAACATTTCAGCATGTAAACAGTTTGCGCAATCAGTGCGTACAGCTTATGGACCAAATGGCATGAACAAAATGGTCATTAATCATTTAGAAAAATTATTTGTTACCAGCGATGCTGCAACCATTATAAGAGAATTAGATGTTGAACATCCAGCTGCTAAACTGATGGTTTTTGCATCTGAAACCCAAGAAGCAGAAGTTGGAGATGGAACTAATTTCATTATAATTTTTGCGGGAGCCTTATTAGAAGCTGCAGAAGAACTTTTAAGAATGGTATAATTTTAATAAAATAATTTATGATTTTAATATTACAAGGTTACACTTATGGTATTGATATATTTTTTTGTTTTAAAAAGGGTATCACAACATCAGAAATTATAGGAGGTTATGAAATTGCTCTTGAAAAAGCTCTGGAAGAATTGCCTAAGTTGGTAGTACATGAAGTAAAAGATCACCGAGATTCAGAACAGTTAAAACAGGGTATCAGAAGTTCAATAATGAGCAAACAATATGGAAATGAAGATTTTATTACTGATTTAGTTTGCAAAGCTTGTATCTCTATTTTACCCAATAACAAACAATCAACTTTTAATGTTGATAATGTTAGAGTTTGTAAAATTTTAGGCTCCGGTTTACACTCATCTCAGGTAAAACATATGAATTTGTGTTACTCATTTTTATTAAATGTTTTTAAAATATTATGTTTACCTTATTTTTAAATGATATAAAAATATCATTGTTTTAGGTTGTACATGGCATGGTATTTAAAAGGCAAGTTGAAGGAGATGTTTCCAAAGTATTAAATGCAAAAATTGCAGTATTCACATGTGCAGTAGATATAACACAAACTGAAACTAAAGGAACAGTTCTTATAAAGTCAGCAGAAGAATTAATGAATTTTTCACGTGGTGAAGAAGTATTGTTAGAATCTCAAATCAAAGCAATTGCTGATAGCGGTGCAAAAGTTTTAGTTTCAGGAGGAAAAATTGGGGACATGGCCCTTTATTATATTAATAAATATAATCTACTTGCTGTTCGTTTACCCAGTAAATTTGATTTAAGAAGACTTTGTAGAGCTGTTAAGGCAACCGCCTTAACTAAACTGGTAAGGAAAATGCATAACAAAAAAATTAAAGAGATATAAACAATATATTTTAAATTAATTTAAAATTTTTAATTAGACTCAACCAACTGCAGAAGAATTAGGATATGCTGATAATGTTCGTGTTGATGAGTTAGGTGATACAGATGTAGTTGTTTTCCAACTTGATGGAAAAGATAATAAGATAAGCACAGTTGTAATTCGAGGATCAACAGATAATTATTTAGATGACATTGAAAGAGCTATTGATGATGGAGTTAATACTTTTAAAGGAGTCACTAGAGATGGACGTTTCTTACCTGGAGCTGGTGCTACAGAAATTGAATTAGCCGCAAGAATTGCTACTTATGCAGATTCTATACCAGGATTGGAACAATATGCAATTGCTAAATTTGCTACTGCCTTGGAAATATTCCCAAAAATACTTGCGGAAAATAGTGGAATACAAGCTTCCGAATTAATTTCAAAATTATATGCATTTCACAAAGAAGGTCGATTAAATGATGGATTTGATATTGAGGTAAATAAAAAACTTGAGTAAATTTTAAGATGATTAAATTGATAAAACTTACAATGAGTTAAATTTTATTTAACAAGTTTGCTGTCTTGTAGATCAATAATAATCTATAGTACTGTGTATTTTATTTTTAATTAGAAGTATACACAGGAAATTTCAGGGAATTTTAATGAATTCAATTAATGATCTATGCTGCAGCAAACGTGTTTAATTATGACAAAAATTTTTTAATTTTTTTTACTTTTATTTAAAAACTGCATTTTATTTGTTTTATAGAGTATTAGTACTGCAGAAGTTGTAGATACAGTGAAAGCAGGAATTTTAGACTTATATTTAACTAAATTCTGGGCACTTAAATATGCAGTTAATGCTGCTTGCACAGTTTTAAGGGTTGATCAAATTATAATGGCCAAAAGAGCAGGTGGACCAAAAGCTCCAGCCCAGAAACCTAGCAGTGATGACGAATCATAATGAAAAATTTATTTTTAACATTCATAAAATCATTTGTATCATAATTAAATTTACTTGAGCAAAAAAAAAAAAGACAAGGAATCGGTAATAATAAAACTGTTTTTTATTTAAAAATTATAATTATTTCACATTTTATGTACATTTTAATGGTAATTTGTAAAGTATAAAAAAAAAAAGCGATCTTAATAAAAATAAATTTTTATATTTAAATTTTTATAAATTACAAATTATTTTATGATGATGATGAATCTTCTTCAGCTGTTTTTAACCATGTAATGAATGGAGTAACAACTTTTTTAAGAGCTTCTGAAATAGGTTGTCTTTCTTCATCATCTTCATTTAAATCTTCAATTTCATTTTGCTCATACCATTCAAGAATTTTTTCTTCTGATAAAATATCATTATCGTAAAGAGTGTGTAATAAATATTGTACACAAGGTAAGAGAGTTTCATGGTTAGTACTGGCTACATCTTGAATAGCTCTTAAACAATCTTCTTGAGCTTGATCTGTTTTAATGTAATTCTCTAAAATTGGTTGAAAATACTTGACCATTGATTTTAAAGTTTTTTGATAAGCTGATGGTATATTTTTGGAATCATCGGTTTCTGAAGTATAATGTGATGGTAAAATTAAGATTGCTTTGACAACGTTATAAGATACTTGTTGCATGCTAACATTATAAGCATAACGAGAAGAATTGATTTCTAATATTAAATTTTCACAATTTAATTCATCTTGATATCCACGTAATAAACTATCAATTACTTCTGATGAAAATATTTCATTATCATCTCTTGGTGGCACAGGAGATTCCCTCATAGAAGTCGATGACCAAGAATTAGATCTTGAACGAGAGGTCGAAGATGATGTATCAGCGTCATATGCATAATCTGCTTCATTATTATCTATAAAACTATTTGAAAGTGAAATATTACCATCCGATTCATTTTGAACAGCTTTTTTATATGTTATTTTTCCGTCATCATCTATTTCAAAAAGCATACTTTCATAGGAAAGATTCTCTTCTAGGCAACAAGTATTAGGTAACATAACGCATTTCGTTAATGTTGACCCTTTTAAAATTTTACAATTTGAAAAAATTATGCTATCTTTAATAAAAGAATCGTCACCAATAGTTACATTGGAAAGGATATAAGAATTTTCAATCTTAACATTCATTCCTATTGTACAATCAGAGCTAATTATTGATTTAGTTAAATTTGAATTTTCTTTTAGTACACTATTTTCCCCAATAATTGATTCTGTATCTAAATTGCAACCTCTTGACAATATAGAATTACAATGTCTGTAAGTACTCTTAGGCATATAGATAAAATCTTTTAGTGACAATGGCAAAGTATCAGGAACTAATGGATAACAGTAACGTTGTAAAATATCTCTACTTAATGTTCTATAAGAATTCCAAGAAAAAAAAGGAAGTGCATAAGCTTGAGAATTTAATGGTTCCCAATATATTCTTGAATCTAAAAATTCTTCATTCATTAAAACTCCATAAATAAAATCTTCTATTGTCTAAAATAAAATTTAAATTATATAAATATTTTTAATTAAAAAATGAATAAATAAATGTAGTACTTACTTGATAATCAAAATTATCAGCAAATAATGGGAGTACAGAAGCAGAACATAAATATATGTGAGTGTCCATAAGAGCATTATCAATTCTAATTTTGTCATTTTCCAAAAACCATTGCAATTCTAAATCAACTTTTTTATGATCTGAATCTAATTTTTTGTAATAAAGAAGTTTTCTAGTCGAAGCATTTGAAACAGTTAGACTTGATTCATTTTTTAACAATGAATTTTTAATACTTCCTAAATCTCTTAGTATCATAGTCATTGAGGCATTTTTATCTTTTTCTTTACGTAATTTATGTAAATCCATATAATAATTAAAATCTAAATTTGCAAATGCACTACTACGAATAAGAATAAAATCGCCTCTTATCCATCCATTCGTATCAATGTCTCTTAGAGCATCCCCAAGAGATCTACATCCATCGGAAATTATAGGGGTAATTTTTATACTATTTTCACCTATTCTATCATGATATTCTTTTAATTGTTCAATATATTTTTTTATTATTTCAATGTGATTGCTACAGTAAAGAAATACTTGTTTAACTCTTGAACGTATTAATGAATCAATGAGATAATCAAAAAGTGGAGTTGTAACCACTGGAAATAAAACACTTGGGTATACATGTTGTACTAATTTAAGATCACGAACAAAATCATCAGCAAACACAATTGCTTGAAGAATTTCTTGTTGATTAAATTTAGTTTTTTGATTTTCTTTTAAATTTGACATTTTTGTTTACTTTATTTATTCAACAAACAATTTATGAATAAAAATTAATAGACACTTTTGTTTGCAAATATTTTACTTGCCATTAAAATAAAATTAAAATATTATATGCTTTTTTTTTTAATATTGCTTATCTAAATTAATTATGATGAAATCCCGGCACGATTTTTCCATATTGAGAGAAGTAAAAAATATTAAAAATAAAAAACACTTTTTGCTAAGTTTAGGTTAGCATTTTCTTCATAGGGGAATTATCCATGGAGGGGGAAACCGCGATTTTTAAAATTTATTTGTTTACGTATTAATAATTTATTTACATAATTATTAGTTAATTAAGTGATTTTATTCATTTATTACCTTCATTTTATTTGATTATCGATGGAATAACAGTTTCCACTGATAATTTAAAAATTTTATTTTTACTTTTATTTTATTTTATACATTGTGGCACTAAATTGAAAAACGGTATACCTATTGAGTCCGACCCTTCCCTACTCCAAACAAAAAATGGAGCTGTGAAACGGCGATTTTTATAACTTTAGGTCCGGCTTGAATTGAAAACATAAACAACATTAAACTATACTTTTTTTTTAATTTTTGAATTGTTAAAATAATTGTTAAAATACATGTTTTAAATAGTTATTTGTGGTTATTTTAATTATAAAATGGTTTTTAATGTTAATTATTATATTTTATGCAAAATTTTTACTTATTTTCAATTCAAGCCGGACCTAAAGTTATAAAAATTGCCGTTTCACAGCTCCAATTTTTTTTTGAAGTGGGGAAGGGTCGGACTCAATAGGTATACGATATATCGATAAAAAATAATTAAAATAAATTAACTATTTTAGATTAAAAGGATCTTATTGGTTTAAACCAAGGGTTAAATAATCTCAATTAATTGTAAATACATGATAATAAAAATTTTGAAATTTCTTAGTATGGAAAGACAAGATGATTTGCAAAAAAAAATCTTCTTTTATTTTTATGACTAACGATGATGTATACCTATTTTTCAGTCAAAACTCTTGACCGCATACATTTCAAAAAAAATTTTGTATATCTTTGAAAAAACTATTTAGAGACCTTCCCTCTTGATAATAATTTTTTTTTTATAATATACTAATAATTATTAGTAAAATATTATATGAATCATGTATACGATAATTCCGAATTGGTAAAGTCACCTTTTATCTTTCTTTTTTGAAGGGTCAATGGAATTTTCTACGGTGTGATACTAACGAATATTATTCATTAGTAGCAAGATTAGTAGTACCTGCTTAGTAATGCTTGATGATAATGCTTTTTCTTGGCATAGTCTTTTTGGGTCTTTATAACGATTTTTTAGGAATTCTCTTGGGTAGTCAGGCCTGATGATAGTTTTCTGTATGGATTGTTATATTATTTATTATATGGCAATATGAACGAGTAAATAATTGTCTTTGAAACTTATTTCCTTAATGTGTGAGAAAGTTAAAAGCATTTTTGGCTAAAATATTTCAGATAATGATAAAATGAAAAATTAAGGGCACACTGAATAAGGGGCATGTAACATACATGCGATAATAGGGATTTATATGTGCATGATTAAGATAACATGAATATTAATTACATACATTTTAAAATCTGCTAAATATTTTTTCAGGGAATAATTCAAAAGAAAATTTTAACAAAATAAAAAATCTAAAACGTAAGCAAGCATAACATGAATATTAATTATTCTGTGCGAAAATTTAAATTGATTTGGAATATAGGTTTTCTTTTTTTGCAATCTCATAGCTGAATCTGCTTACTTATTGTTAATTATAATCAGCCATTATTAATAGATAATTATATTAATTATTCTGTGCGAAAATTTAAATTGATTTGGAATATAGGTTTTCTTTTTTTGCAATCTCATAGCTGAATCTGCTTACTTATTGTTAATTATAATCAGCCATTATTAATAGATAATTATATTCATTGATAAAGCTGCTCATTATTTTGATTGATAATCAGAATTATTTTGTTTCAGAAAATTCGTCTGAGAAAATTATTTATTTATCATAATTATTATAATAAATATTATAAATTTTTCATGAAAAGCTAGAAATATGTAAATATAAATAAAAATTTGCAAAAATATAAGCTCTACTTTATTTTAATTTTATTACAAATTCATAATAATAAATGTATTATATGCATGTAACTGTGTCATTTTTTTTATATTACATTCAATAGCTGTAAAAAAAAGTTGCATAAATAATAATAAATTAAATATGATTCAACAATATCGTGAATAATATCAAGCTCTATCCTTTTCTTATTTGTATGTCCAGTCACTTTTTTAAATTTTCTACATGTTTCTAGAAAGAATAGAATGTTATGTGTGCAGTGTGTCATAATAATATGAAATTTGTCAATAGGATGAAATTGTTAAATTGATGTGTTTTTTTATATATACCTATTTATTTTTAATGAATTTGTTATAAGATATGCTACTGTTAAATTATTTTTTATTAAATAAGTTTATTGTATTAAAAAAATTTGCTGCCATCAATTAATTTAGAGTTTAATTTTTTTCTAATTATAATATAATTATTATTATATAATGTTTTTAACATCAAGCCTCAATTTATAAAAATTAAATAAGAACCGGGTAAAAAACGCCGAAGAGGCCGAGATATGCGCACGCAACAATAATATTTATTGTTTATGTAGAGACTCCGATTTATTTTTCATGCAAAAAAAGTAACAAAATTAATTAATTATTCATGTTTTCAAACTACTTATTGTATTCATATGTAATGAAACCAATTATTATAACTAAACTTAAACTTTTATGTTATGGAAAATGACAGCCATTTAAAAAATGATGCAATAAAATACTAAAAAAATTTAATTACTGCATTCAGAAACTTTCTGGCGTTTTCTGATTAGGCTATTTTAATCACTTAATTATTAGAAATTTCTGTTTACGCATTATACTGTACTTTAAAATAATTAAAAAGTAGGTGTAACCAATGGAAATAATTAATAATTAACGATCAATAAAATTAAAAAATAAAAAACCTTCAAAATAAACAGACGGCCATTTTAAAACTTTCACACATACAAAAAATATGCTCTGTCAGTGCGCTTGATATGTTTTTTAAATTAGTTCGCGTTTATGAATCATCTGCGTAGTTTGTTTGTGTCATCCCTTTTAATTTTAAAGATACGTTTTTAATAATATTTAATTATTTAAAAACTAGAAAATAAATGATATCTAAAAAATAATTAAAAATTTTAAAATTTGCAACTTGAAATTAGCTAAAATATAGCTATTTTCCTTATAACTATTATAATCAATTTTTCTTATTAATTTTCGCTTATTGATAACTGCGCACTTTCAGTATAAAAACTCGAGAAACTTCATAAACTTGCATTAGTCGAGCTTTAATCATTACGTTTCTTAGTTGGAATAAATATTTAAAAATCGGATATACTCACTTATAAAAACCGAGTATTAAACTAATGTAAAATCTTACGCTGTCAATATTTTGTTAAATTAATTAAGATATAAAAAGTTGGATTAAAATTAATTGACATGGCTCAAAATACATTAAATTTCAAAGTTTTTTTAACAAAAAATGGATTAGAAGAAGAAAGACCTGAAATTCGAAGATTTGGAATAGATTATGATGTTGTCACTAATTATATGTATTTGCGTGAGAAATTACAAACAGTTTTTCCAGACATTAAAGGAAAACGATTTACAATTAACTGGAAAGGTAACTTTTAAAAAATATTTTTTTTAAATTTATAATTTATTAAATATTTTTTTATTTGTTAATAAAATATCTAATATAAATTTTTTAGATGATGAAAATGATGACATATTAATCAGTAGCCCTGAAGATTGGCAAATTGCTTTAGCAGAAACTGAGCATATGCCAGTTCGTAAACTATATGTTAAATCAAAATCAGAAAATATTAAAGAAGGAATTTTCCAATCTAGACGTTTTAATCTTCAAGAAAATAATGATTTAAAAGCACATCATGTTGGTGTAATCTGTGATGGATGCGATGCAAGTATTTATGGTTTTCGATACAAATGTCTTCAGTGTGCTGATTATGATTTATGCCAAGAGTGTGAAATGAAATGCATGCATCCTGAGCACTGTATGTTACGCATTGCGGTCCCAATTCAATGGAGATCACATTATGGTAGAAAATTAAATCGCATTATGAGCAAATTTATGAAAAAATCTGCACATTGTTCTTCTGATGAAGAAACTAAAGAATGTCCTTACAAAAGCAAGAGGCATTCTACCCCTCATGCAAGAAAATGTAATGCTACAGAATCTTGGCTTGATACATTCGCTACATATTTGAATGAATGGGCTAATTTACCTGGTGAATATTCTCCAACAGAAAATGAACCTAAAGAAACTCCAAAAGAAAAAGTTGAGCATGAAAAATCCAAACCATCAACTTCTAAGAAAACTGCTCCACAGGATACTAATATTGAATTTTTGAAAAACTTGGCTGAAAATGTTGCTCAGTTTTTGGATCCCCTTGGAATTGATATTAATGTTGCTGTTAAAACTGATAAACCTTCAACTTCAGAAGAAAAACCTTCAAATGGCAAAGAAAAACCTGAATTCAATACAGAAAATTCATCTGAAAATTTAAGTAAGACAACCATTCCTACTGAACAAAAGCAATCTCCACCATCAGAAAAATCTGAAATGAAGAATATTTCGAAATCTCTTATTGAAACTGAAATAGCAGAAGAGCCCAAAGTTCAAAAAATTGATAATGAATGTAAGCCAAAAAAAAAAGAACAATTGAAGGAAAAAAATGTGGATATCGAAGAATGGACATTTATTAACTCTGATGGACTAGCATCTAATGGATTTGATTCTTTAACTTTGAATGCAACTAAGCAAACTCCAGTAAATTAAAAAAATGATTATTATGTATTATGATTAGCATAAAATATTTAACACTAATTTAATTAAATTTGCAGATAAAGCCTAATGCTCCTAAAGAAGATCCACCAATGATCTATCCATCATTAAATCCAACAGTCAGTGATAATGTTTGGCATGAAAATCCAAAAATTCAACGAGCTGCTGAAGCTATGATGCAAATGGGTTTTTCAAATGAAGGTGGATGGCTTACACAATTATTGGTTTCAAAGAATGGAGATATTAGTAAAGTTTTGGATCTTTTACAACCTGTTCAAAGAAAATCATAAAATAATTATTTAAAAAAAGTATTCAATATTAAATATATTATAAAAAGCATTTATGATTTATTATATTAATTACTTTATATATAACGAACAAAAATTTATATGACAAAAGTTTTAAAGTGCATAAAATTTTTGTGAAAAAAATTCTCTATTTGATTTATAAAAAGTTTAAATGATTTTTTTTTTTTTATTTTAGATTATATATGTTGATCTATTTAATTATATAAATTTCAAAAAAATTAATAACACTATAAAATTATATTGTTGTTTTCTTAGTTATATTTTTATACATTATATTGGTTTATATACGGTTTATAGTTTATTTAGAAAAAAAAAAATATTTAAAAATAAATATATTCACTAAAAAATAAGCTTGTTCTATTTATTTCTTTGCTTTATTTTGTATCCTTTATCTTATTAAAAAACAATTATCATTCAATTAGTGGGTAATTGCTATATTTTATAAAAGAATTTTATTATTTATTTACAAACTATTTTCAAAAAAATTTTGTTGACTTTAAAATTAAATAAAGAATTCTTAAACATCTAATTTACAAGAAATATTTAAATCTATATGTACATTAAAACTGATTCAATATAAACTATTACAATATGTTATTAATGTTTGAGGATTTTTATTTGTTAGTAATTTTAATTCCTTAATACCTTCAGAATCGATATTTTTTATCCATTTACGTTCTTTATAATATTCTATCATTACCTCAAATTCATCGTCATTATAGTTTTCTGTTTTTACAGGTAAAAATGGATCCAAAAATTCAAATCCTTCCTTTCCGAGTAAATAACGAGGAAACATCGAATCTCGCCTTTCCTTTAAAAAAATTTTTCTTTTTTAATTTTTTATTTCTTTAGTTATAAAAATTTATTAAATAGAAATTTTCATACCTTAGTTGCTTCTTGATCAAAGCTAAGAATAACTGCTCCGTTATTCCAATCATATTTCATAGTATTTATAAAAGTTTCAGTTAAAGTTATTTTAGATGGTGGTACCTTCTTTTTTGTTTCATCCACAACATTTGTATATCCTGAAAAAAGAGCATTAGCTGCTCCAATAATTACAAAAACTTTACATTTATTTTCTATACAAGCTTCTTTTAATTCCTTGGTAAGAGCGTCAATAACATCGCTTGCATATTTAGGGCGATTAATGCCAAATGATATTAAATCCAAAACAGTGCTACCACTAGGAGTTGATTCTTTAGCATTCCATTCGTAAGATTTTTTTATAGTTAACTAAAAGAAATTGAAAATTACTTACTTAATATTTTTCTCTTTTTAAAATTAACTTACATTTAAATGCTCAAGTTTTAAAATATTTGTAGCTTTAAAATTCAAAAGCCAGGTTGCAGCATCAATTGGTAGATCAATTAACCCAGGTTTTGAAACAGAGTTAGAAACTTCTCGAGGCCAACAGAACCAACGTTTTACTGAAAATTAATTTAATAATTTTGTAGGAATAAAAAATTTGGTTCAAATAAAAACTGTATAGTAACTAACCCCAAGGTACATTAACAACAATACTGTCGGTCATATAAGCGTAATGTGTAATGTGCATCATAGTTGATGCTTTTCCAGATCCTTTTTCACCATCTTAATTTTAGATTTAAGGATGCATAATTAAGTGTAAAAAAACAATATATAAAAGATTCAAATGATTTTTAGCTATGCATAAATAAAAGTTTTAAATAAACTTTATTATTGTTATAATTAATAATACTATGTTAAGTAAAATTAAAGGTATTTTAATCAAATAGTCAAGGATACAAATCACATATCTGTTTACTGGTTTTGTATAATCTGTTTGGCGAAAATATGAAAACAATTCTAAAGCTGGCTTCCTTACTAATAAACCCAATTCAGTAAAAGTTTTGTATATATTCCGATATTCAATTGACAATCCTTGAGAAAAAATTGAATTAAATTCTTCATTGGGTACAGTGTATATTCGATTTAAATGTTCGTCATTATGTTTTAATGGATTACTTTCATTAGTACGAAAAGTTTGTAATGGCTCTTCGTGAATTTTTGCTTCAGCCACACTACTTAAGTGTCTAATTTGTGATAATCTTATAAAACTGTTAATACTTCCTGAAAATAATATTTTTGTTTACAATAAATAAATTTAAAGGTAATGTTCTCCATAAAAAACAATTTATTATAAAATAAGTTTTTATTAGTTTTAATTTATACTAAGTAAAATTTAATATAAAGTTTTAAGTAAAAACTTAAGTAAAATTTAATGTAAAGATCGAATTAAATTTTTGAAATTATATTTAGAATTCAGTCAGGGTATTTATATTCATCTACTTTTTTAAAAACTTAAATTGAAAAATTTAATTTTTTTTTTTTTTATTTTTCAACAAAATTCTATCACAATTTATAAAACTCTAACCAATTAATTGCATAAAAGTTTAAACTTACTATTTGAAAGCTTCATTTTTGGTTTAAATGAAAATTTGAAAGTTGAAAAATAATTTTAGATTTTACATTTAATAATAGAAAAATAAAAAATAATAGCAGCCGGAATCCAACTAAGAAATATGCATGTGCTTTTGTATGGTTTTGTTGTTGTGCACAGATGTGGACCACGGTAATGCATTACCATGAAATGTTACAAATGTTAATATTTGCTCCGTTTTTGTGTTAATTGAAAAAATGTTTATCGTTTTTTGTCAATAATTATTTTGATATGAATTATTTTAACTTTCAACAATTTCGAATAATATCGATAAACTTTTATTTAACAAAATAATTGGTTAAAAATGAATTTGGAACTTTTAGGTAAGAACAGTAGAATAAAATAAAGTTATGAATTATTAAATTTTAGAGCACTTTTAAAAATATTGATAAATTTTTTCTTGCAGAATCTTTTGGACAAAATTATCCTGAGGTAAAATTAATTGTTTTTTAAATATCTTCAAACAAACATTATTTTTTACCAATAAATAAGTAAAATTATAATGAATAAGTAAAAATTTCAGGAATTTGATGGGACGTTAGATTGCATTTCACTCGCAGTAACTGCTGCTTTTAATAAACGAGGTACACTACTTGCTGTTGGTTGCAATGATGGACGAATAGTTCTTTGGGATTTTTTGACTCGTGGTATAGCAAAAATAATTAGTGCTCATGTACATCCTGTATGCTCTTTAAGGTTTCTAATAATTTATCTTTTAAAAAATTTGATTTGATGTAAATAAAACCAATAAACAAAGTATTAATTTATAGTTGGTCAAGAAATGGTCATAAATTATTAAGTGCTTCAACTGATAATAATGTTTGCATGTGGGATGTTTTGACAGGGGAATGTGATCAAAAATATAGATTTCCTTCACCAATTTTAATTGTTCAGTTTCATCCAAGAAACTTAAATAAATTTTTAGTATGTCCTATGAGACATTCTGCTGTTTTGGTTGATGTTCAAGGTTCACATCAAGTTATACCTCTTGATGAAGATGTAATCTATTTTATATCTGAGTAATAAAAATAATCGATTAAAAATATATTTAACGTAAATTATTTTTTTAGAGTGATTTAAATATAGTAGCATCATTTGACAGAAGAGGTGAACATATTTTTACTGGAAATGGCAAGGGTAGAATTTTAGTACTGGATACTGAATCACTGAAAATAAAAACCTCTTTTAAAACATCTCTATCAACTACTAGTTCTGTCAGAAGCATTGAATTTGCAAGACGAGGTTCTTTTTTTCTTGTGAGCACATCTGATAAACTTATTCGAGTTTATGATAGTAATAAAATCTTAGCTTGGAATAAAGATAGTGAGGAAGTCCCAGAACCAAGACAAAAGTTACAGGATCTGGTTAATAAAACAACTTGGAAAAAATGTTGTTTTTCAGGGGATGGGGAATATGTTTGTGCTGGTTCAGCCCGGCAACATGCCTTATATATATGGGAAAATAGTATAGGGAATTTGGTAAAAATTTTGCATGGAACGAAAGGAGAACTTTTATTAGATGTTGTGGTAAATAGTAAAATTTATTTTACAATTATAGTACATTTAAATATTTGAATATGCAAAATTTTAATATTCTATAATAAATTTATAGTGGCATCCAGTTCGACCTATTATAGCTTCCATATCTTCAGGTATTGTCTCAATTTGGGCACAAAATCAAGTAGAAAACTGGTCAGCTTTTGCCCCAGATTTTAAAGAACTTGATGAAAACGTAGAATATGAAGAAAGAGAAAGTGAATTTGATATAAGCGATGAAGACAAGTCTTTAGTTCAAGGTGAAGAAGCGCAAGATGAAGAAATTGAAGTTGATGTAGCATCTATTGATAGAGTTGCTGCCTTTTGTAGTTCTGATGAGGAAATAGAAGATACTGGTTATCTTCAATTTTTACCAATTTCACCTGAAGTTGAAGATTCAGAAGATAATGCTTCTGTGAATCATGATTCTCCAGTTCGAAAACATCATAGATCTCATGATATTCAATTAGAAGGTGCACCCATGGATGGTAATTCAAAAGTTTATTAATAAAAAAATTACAAATTATTGTTTTTATTTTTTATAAAAATTTAATTATTTTTTAATTATTAGTTGTTCATCCACTATATAACAAAGGAAAAGATAAACCTGCAACCAAAAAGGGTAGACCTAGATTAGAACATCGAAAAGGAAAATAATTAAAAATATTAAACTAATTGTATATTATTAAAAACATTTTATTTACAATAAAACTATTTATAATGTAATATATATAAATATAATAAATTATTTTATAATTGATAAGATAATATTATTTTTTATTAATATTTATTTATATCACGTACTTTTTATTTGTTTTGATTCATTTAAGTTTGCATCTCGGCCGATAAAGTAGATTTGCTAAGGGGATTCCGATTAAGTGACGTTTACTTACTAGCAAAAATTTTAGGGGATATTTATACAATATATATTGTTCAAGATAGTATCCAAAAAATTTTGTAGAATCATCGAATTCATTATTTTGATGTCTACATTCTACAAATAATATAAAATATTTTGAATATAAAATGAGTATGATCAGCTGAGTAGTCTTCCAAGTTTTAAATCCTTCTCATCATGGAAACACAAAAGTAAACAAAAATAGTGGCTACAAATTGCTGTCTTTTTGTAGTATATTTATATTAATAAAAAATTACATTTAAATTTCAAGATTTTTTAATATATTACAGGTAAAATATGATTTTATTTATTCCGCATACTCTAAAAATTTATCAGCTACTAACATAATAAAAATATTTTTAATTTTTTGCAGAATTTAATAAAACTCAGGATGAGCAATAAATTTTCAGATCACAATTACGGATTACAAACTATAGATCGAGCAATGCAAATACCAAGTGTTAATTATTTATGGGATATGTCCACTGAAGTCTATGGTCGAGTGAAAAAAGTTAACACATTTACAACTTGGGCATTTAGTACTGCAGAAACTGTAATAGGTACAGTCATTCAAAAATCTATATTTGTAGCAAAATTTGCCGAAAAACCAATTTATATCATTGATAAGACTTTTTGGCATGGATTAAACTTTGTAGAATTATCACTACCTGTCATAAAAAATTCACCAAATCAAGTTAGATAATTTTTGTTTTATTCAAATCAAAATTTCAGTTGTTTAATATAAATTAATAAAATTTTATTATTTAAGATATTTTATAACATACGATCAATATATTTGGAATGTTTACGAATAATTATGGAAACCTTACATCTAATTAAGCAACAAACAGAATCTAAAATAAAAAATATAAAACTTTATATTTATTACAAAGCTCATTATTTTCGAATATACAGTTGGCAAAAAGTTGATAAATTTATGTCAACAGGAGCGGGTATAAATATATTAATAGCTGTTGATAATACTACAAATTTAGCAGAATCAATTTTAGATAAATATTTACCAGCTTTACAAGATGAAGCAGAAGAAAAAACAGGTAAAAATAATCAAAAAATTATAAAAGCAAGATTATTTTTAATTCATTTCAATTTTTTTTAGATCATGAATGTAGCGAACATGCCAAACTCCATCACACAATAACAAAATTAAGTAATTTAGGCAATAAAACATCTCGACGTATTTATTTAGCATTGTCGGAAAGATTAGAACATATGTATAAAATAGAAATTATTGTGTTAGCTCTTCATGCTTTTGTTATGATTCAGGTAATAAGATTTTTTGAATCCGTTTTATCTTGTATTTATCAATTACTACATGATTTATTAATTATATCTTGAAAATTTTAATACATTCTGTGATATATGTTTATAACTTTAATTTAAAGATTTCATATGCAATTATATTTGTGATAATAAATTTGTAAATAAGTACTAATGTTCTAAATACCTATATTTATAATTATAAATTTAAATTATCTTTAAATACATACAGCTTTATTATATTTAAATAAAGAAATAAAAAGTTTTTCATGAAATATTTATTAAAATAAAATTTAATAACGTCAACTAAATATAGTTTTTTTATAAATAGTCATTAAATTTATAATATTTTTAATGTTTTATATTCTTATTTATATTTTGTAAAATTGTAAAAAACAAAGCAAAAAAATTTGGTATTTTACAAAAAAAAAAAAAAAAAAAAAAAAAAATAAATAAAAGAACAGAATTTGTACTTTGTAGATAAGGAAAAATAAAAAAAAAGACTGAAAAACTTTTCTGAAACGAATGTAGTAAATAAATAAATAAGTTTTATAAAATTCATGCATAATAATTATGTAAGCATATTTACTTTATTTTTTTAGCATAAAAAATATAAGACTTTAAATTACATATTTGTATCAAATAAAATTCTTAATATATTTTATTAATCTTAATTTTCTTTTAAGGTTGAGGGAAACTTAATACTATAAATATTATATTTAAAATAATTGTGTAATAATAACTTAATTTTTAAGTTTAATAAATGTTATATCTGTTTTTTTTTAAATACCTGTTTTATCTTATTTTGTGTGCATAATTTTTTAATATGTAATAATAAAAATAACAATGTTTAAATAAATACTTCTGGTTTTATTTCATTTATAATTTCATTCTTTAGTTGTAAGATATTACCCCAAATGATACAAAAATTTAAAAATTTATTACAATATATTTCGTTTTTTACTTCTGATTAAAATTTTACAGGTATACAAAAGAAAAATTTTTTTTTATAAATTGATTATGGTTTTTTTAGTACTCAAACAAAAATTAATTTCAGTAAAATTATTTTATACAATATTTTAGCAATTTTTGACTTGAGTAAAAGTTTCTCGATATTTAAATAAAAAATTGTTTTACAAAAGATACTTTTAAAAGAGATTAGAAATTTTATATTCTTTAGTCTTTTAATCGCGTGTCTTTACCATTTTTTAGGTGATATTGCTCTAATGTTGACAGTTACACTGATAAGATCTTTTTAGACCGTGTGTATTAACTTTATATAAAATACCTAACGTCCATCTTTTCATACTTTTTAATTATTAATTTTCATATTTTATAAAAAATATTAAAATAAACTGAAATTTAGGTCAATGAATAAAGAAAAATTCACAATATACATTTTTAGTTTATATAAATCCCGCAAAGTTATTCAAAAAACAAAAATAAAATACCAGGGAAAAAAGTATATTTTGATAAAGGCTGAGATTGATTTTAATGTGGTTTCTGTCATTCTGAAGCTACAAATTTTTCCACTTCAATAAAAGGCTATTAGGAAAAAACTTTGCAAATTAATTTGAATATTAAGCTTTTAGGCACATCTTTAAAAGTGTTTGGTAAAAATCTAAAAAAAAGTTTATTATTGCTAATTAGCAAGAGTTTTTGACCACATCATTAAGGAACTTTTGCGTGCTTTTTTTAGTTCGGGTAATAAAGTTAATTTTAAGCAAATCGTAAAGGAATTAAAGGCATAAGCAAATAAAAATTTTTGGATGCAATTTTCGTAAATTTTTTCAGCATTATTTACTTACTTGATTTTTATAATTTTTGTCGAAAGTTTATTGTATCAAAAAAGAAATTATAAAAATGTTATTTAACGATTTAGAAAAAGGGCGCAAATTGCTGGATTTCTTATATTTAGTTAAAATTTCTGCTGCATCAGTTGATACCTTAAAATAAGAGAAATAAAAAGCCATTTTTTTATTTTCATTTTTTTTATTCTAGTTTTTTTTTGTTTATAGTTAATAATAAATTAACAATATAACATTATAATTTTTTATACAAGAAAATAATAGTAATAATAATAATAATAAATTTGTCACTCAATGGTAACAATTGTTAATAATAATAGAAAAACACTGTTGCATAGAACAAATAAAATCAATTTACAAATTCGTTTTGTAAATTCATTAAATTTTTTCTTTCAGCGTAGGCATAGTCTTGTTAATTAATTTTAATATTCTTAAAGTATAATTTACAGATACAGTAAAAAATGAAACTATATTTACAAAATTAAAATTACAATTATTAATGAACAGCAGCGAAAAAGACAAGACAAAAATAAGCAACATAATTTTAAATAATCAAAAAATTCTTATAAAATAAATTAAAAATAAAAAATTCTACTTTTTTTTATTCAAGCTGTGTGTCTTGATCTCATATCACCACTCACTAAATATATATTTATGTAATAAACAATTTTTTATTTTTTATCTATATTTAAATATTTTTTACATATTTTTTTTTTATTTTCAATAAAATTATTTTATTATTCAACACATGTATACTTTTTTTTTTCCTTAATTTGGTAATTCTTTTTTATAGATATATTTTATAAATTAGTATTGGATGTTTTAATTTAATATTTTTTTTTTTTTGGTTTCTTGGAATGCATTTATTATTAATTTTTTTTTTACTTATCTTTTAATTTAATGTAATTTTATTTTTTATATAAAAAAAAAATTTTTTTTTTTGATTATTTTTGTTTTTATGCTAAATAGAAAATTTTAATATAAATGACATTTAAAAATTATTAACTTTTTTTGTGCTTAATTTACATAAAAAAGAAAAAGCATTCATTTCAGACTTTTCAGTTTTATTTATGTTAATTTGATTTTTATTTTTCGTTGAAATTTTTCACTTTATTTTTTTTAAATTTAACATTCTTTATCAGTAGGTAATAGACTTACATTACACTAGTAGATAAAATAAGCGTTAACTGGTAAAAAATTAATTTTTCTTGCCAGTGACGAAGTAAACCCATAAAACAACCCTAGAACATAAAAAAAATGTCCTAATTATCACCCGTGTAATTTAGGCCATTCTTTATTTTCTGGCAAAGGGGCGTAATGTCTCGCGTAATGTACTATTAAGTTTTTTTTTATCATATGGCAAGATTCGCGTTTTACCTATTAGTGTAGTAAATGTCATAAGAAACAAAAATTTATTTACAATAATTACATTAAATTTCAGATATAACAAAGTATAAATTTAAAATTTTATACAAAATTATAAAAGATATACTTTTAAAAAAATTATTTACTCATTTTATTATAAATTATTTATAATAAATTTATAAGTACCGGAAATCTTCTAATGACTCTGGTACACAGACAAAGTTTGTGATTGGTGTTAAAAAGCATGTATGAGAATTTAATGCAATACAATAAAAAAACTTGCTTGTAAAAACAAAAATTTGACATCTATTTTTGGTAAAAATTTACAAAAAAAAATTAAAATTTAAAATTTTTTTTTAAATTTGCTGAAATTAGTAAATTTACTAAAATTAGTACTAAAATTAGTAAATTTACTAAAATTATTAAATTTACGATTTTAAACAAAAATTAAATTTTTCTGGTCAACGGCCAGAAAGCACACATTTCTCGACTGCTGCGTGCCTGAAAAAGACGTGTTACTGATAAATTATTATTTCCAGTATAAGTGCATATCTTTTCACGAAAAATCAAATTTTTCAAATTTTTTCACACATATTACAAAAAATTTTACTTAAAAAATTAAAAATTCTTTTTTACTCCAAGCAAATAAATTAAAAAACAGCTCAATAATTATTATGTACACCCATAAAAATTACCTCTTAATTAAAACCTAGTCATATTTTAATTTTTTTTGTATAAATTTATTTACACTTTTTATTGAAAATTTTTTGAAATAACTTTTGTATTATTATTATTATTACAGATTTACAAATTATCATATAATATTTTTAAAAGCATTTTATTATATTTTAATAATTTTCAATTTTGGCATAAAAAGATTGTCTATATTTATATATTCTGTTTCTATCATACAAATATAATAATTTTCTATACATTACTTTATTGCTTTTATTTTTCATTATTTATTTTACAAAAATCCGACTAATCATATTAAAATTCTGCTGTGTATTTATTCAAAAATAAAAAATTTGTTTTTTCATCCTGCTGAATTAATTGAAAAAAAAAACTTAAGTAATTATAGGAATTAAAACTGTACATATTTTATTTTATACATATTTTTATTATTATTATTATAAAAAAATAAATAATTTATTATTTTTGTTGATTAGTCGTTTTTTAAAGTAATTATTAAATTAGCTAATTTATTTGAGTTTTTTGTACATTATTATTACCAGTATTTGTATTTAATAAATGACTTGTTTTAGTTGAGCTTATACTTGATGAACTAATACCAGAATCACTTGATTTTTCACTTAAACAACTACGTTGTTGTGCATCAACGACGAATCTTACGCTACCAGCACGTAATATTGGTGATGATTTATCCGTTTGATTATTGTGTAATAATTGTAAATTTTTATGATTATGATGTGTTGATAATGGTATATTTGCACAAAATTCATTTTTTGTGTCATTTGCTTCTTCTAATTCTGCTGCCGATACACCAAGATTATTTTCTAAGCCTGATTTACGTAAATCCATGTGGACTCGACTTAACTCGTCGCCTTCGGAACTTGACGCTAAATCATTTTCGCTACCAGCTGGACAAAAAAAAATTAATTTATTATTGTATGTTCAATTAATTAGTCTCAATTATCAACTTACATCTGAGTTCGTGTAACAACTGCACCGCTGTCAATATTTTAGCTCTATGTTCTGGTTGCTGAATACGAAGATAATCGAGATCAGCAGGTTCTAATTCCCGGAAGAGTTCAAGATCTTCGTATCCATTAAGTAAAAAGACAGAAATGTATTCCTAAAAGACAAACAGAAAATCAGTTATTCTCTTTATGAATATACAATAAAACATGTTGAGTAGCTTTACTGAATACAAAACGAGATAAAATACAATGCAAATATAATAGGAAAAACACAAACAAAGCATAAAATATATGAAATATATATAACTTGAAATTTATATTGTACCTGAAGATTTAAACGTTGAAGTAGCTCTTGAACAGAACCAGGCTTTTGTCTATATTTATAATGATTAGTCTTAGGAGTGTTTGGTATTAAATCAGTTGTACATCTTGGAACACGTTCGTTTAACACCTCGACGTTTATAAATTTAAAATGTCCTATCCTGTTGTTTAATGCACCAAGCCATAAGCCACTGCTATTCATTTGTAGTACGTCGATTATGTCGCCTGCCTGTTGAATTTTTAATTTTTTAACTTTGCTTTTAAAGGTTTTAAGATTATCTATCATCAATAAGAGTAATGTTTTGGCAACCGGGTTTTTTGTTTGTTTTAAGTAGAAATGCGGGAGCTGCGACAAGGTGGGACTTGAAAAAAAATTTTTTAAAAAAAGAAATTTTTTTTTTTCAGCTTTTCCTTAGATTTTATGTAATTTGCAACCATTTAAAAGAAAAAAAATTCCGGCAGCTACAACCAGAATTCTGGTATCGACAACTGGATTATTTTTCAGTATGGTGCATAAATTGATTGCTGCGCTTGAAATTTCAAGCAGATCAACCATTTTTCTTTACTTTGAAAATTTTTTTCATAGTTTTAAAATAATGCTAATGTTGATCAGATCATAAAGATCAGTCAAGTAAAAAATTTTCAAGTTTAAATTTTTAAAGCCTTTTTACATGGCGGCTTTAAGTAAAAATTTAAAAAAATGTTATGTAAGTACATAAAATATGTAAATCACTATTAAAAAAAAAATTATCTCACAGTAAATTACGCAGCTATAATTTAATATAAAATAAAAAAAGAAAGAAAAAAATTAAATACCTTGAACCTCAAAGCTTCTTTATCGTATGGACTAGCATTATAATCAACCAATGCTCTTGCACGACATAAAATAGCCTTAGGTGTTGTATCTATAATATTATGATGATGATTATGATGATGATCCAATTCATCATCATCATCATCTTCATCTTGAAAATGTATAACTGGATCTTCTTGTGGCAAACTTTCAAGACTACTTGCACTACAATCTTGTCTTAATCTTGATATTTTACGTTGTACGTCCTGTCTTAAAGATCTTGCACGTCCTATAAGACTTGTACTTTCAGCCTCGAGCAATGCACTTACTTCTGACTATAAACAAAATAATTATTTCAATTTTATATAATATTAATTTTTTTTTTTTTTTATTTTACTTGTAAATTATTTTTAACATTTATTATTATTATTTTTTTTTTGTTAAATTTTTGACATTTAATATGCAAATATGGTACGACGTTACATAAACATAAATTTTACTCAACGTATATATATTTACTTATAAGCTTAAATTTTAAGTGTCATTTGTAATTATATTCTAACAAGTATTTACAATAGAGCTATAAACATATTAAATAAACATGCATTTTAATGAACTAAACATTGATATGTAAACATACTCTAATTATTATTATTTTTTTTGACGAAAAATATTTCAATTAAAAAATTATTTTAATTCATGAATTTCGAAAACTATAAATTCAAGTGTGTAGACTGATTTTAAGATACTATTTTTCTTAATTATAGATTTATACCAAAATTATGTGAAATCCGATTGAAGCTTTTTTAGAAAAGGGGTAAAAAGCTTTTTTGGTGCTGTTAGAGTACGTCTCCTCGGTTTTAATTTGACCCGCTTTAAATTAATTTACAGTACAGCGGGTCAAATTCAAAAATTCAAAATAACAAGAATTTTGAATTTTTATAAAAACCGAGGAAAAGGTATATTTTGATGCCATAAATATATAGTTGTAATTTTAAAGAAAATTTTTAATTTTTACCTCCGGAATCGGCATTTTTCGAAATAGTGTATTACGACCCATGACCAGAAAAATAAAGGGTTACCTAAATCACGCGTAAATGGCGAATCCAAGGACCTTAAATTGTGGTTAAAAATTGTAGGCGGAGCAGTAACATTTTTTTTATGCAGCTCTAAGAGACGCGTTTTTTTCAGGCTATGACCCGTATTATACTACTTTCTGACAAAGTAAAAGCTTTATATTGGCTTAGATCATAAAAAACATGCTTCCGCTATGCTTTAGATGTTATAATTAAATGGTTATACCCGAGAAATTACATACTACGTTTATTAAAAAACTTACAACCAGTTTATGAACTCACAACCGACGCACATGGAACATGTTTAAATTTATATTTTGAACTTTGAAGCCTATATAATTTTAAGTCCTTAAGCCAAAAAAAAAATTTCAGCTCCTAAAATCCTTATTATTCTATATACCCCTTTATCGAAATTATTCTAAGTTCGAAAATCAAAATTATTCTAAGTCCCTAAACATAAATTATTTTAAGTTCCCAAATAGAAATTATTCTAAGTACAGTTGACTGCCTATAAACATGTTTCATGTTAAATATTTCAAAGAAAAATAAAATTTTATTTCCCAAAAAATCTCAATTATAAAAAATAAAAAAATTTTTTTGAATAAGGTCTCACGGAGAAAAATAACTGTTAAAAATAACCAAAATTGCTGGTTATGTTTACATTATAAAGTTTTGATATTTTCTGTTCAAATACTTTGTAAATATAACCATGTTTATAGTTAGAATTACAATATTCTGACTTCATATTTGTAAAATTTACAAATTTTTTTTGTAATTAAAACTAACCCCGTTTTACTAAAATTAACCTTGTAAAATATACAAAATATTTTTCTCCGTGCTTGAATGTTATCATACACGCCTTGTACATTTCAGATGAATCAATCCATATAAAATAAAAGAAATCTATATATACCAATTATATCAATTACATCCTATAAAAATTTCTTTTAAAACCAATAAATAATATTTAATTGAAATATTTTAAGTCAAAAAAAAAAAAAAAACGACCATGGGAATAAAAAAAGAAATAGCACATCCTCTATAAAAATAAATCTTAATTATTTATAATATATGAAAGTGCATAAAATATGTTGAATAAAGACAATAAATTTAATAAAAAATATATATATAATTATTATATATACACATTCAGCAGTAAATGCAATGCAATAATATTACTATATTAATAATATCTAAAATATTAATTTTAAAAAAATGAGACTAAAGTGTGTTTTAGTGCATCATGTGTATTTAAAAAAAAAAAAAAAAAAATTTTGAGCTGAATAGCTATATATGCACTATGTAACTATAATGACACATACTGATGTGCAATCAAGGGACGTTGTGTCTCGTCTCTTCTTCTTAGATAATTCATTTCTTCCCAACTCGTAGTCACTGCTTTCACTTGCAGACACCTCTTCATCGTCATCATCATCATCACCACTACTACGACTCTAAAAATCCATTTTGAGTGTTTTTTTTTTTTTCAACGTCAACATATATATAATAATTTTTTTTTCTAAGTTTTTTTTTGTTTATTTTGTTATGTTTTAGTAAAAATAATTTTATTTTTGTATGAGATTTATTTGATTGTTTATTAATTTATGCATATATTAAAAGTATTATTTACAAGTGAGAAAGGGTTTAAAAAAATTTTTTTAGATGTAATTTTTTTTTTTTCATGCTTTAAAATGGAATAGCTTTTATGAAATTAATGCATTTGTGACGTTACGAATATAAAGTCAAAAATTTTCGATTTGATCAAATTAGAGACTGGTTTCAATAACATTTAATCAATTTCTAATAAAAATTAAGTTTGAATTATTTTTTGCTAAGCATTCTCTGGTAAGAATAATTAACATAAAAGTAATAGAATATTTGAAATCTGGGCAGATTTTGAACAGAATTTTTGTGCTATCTAGATGAAAATTTCCGGACAATAATGACTTAATTTTCAGATTTATCAGAAAATTTTATTAAAGACTCACTTTTTCAAAATATTCATGAACTTTTTTTTTAACATCGTTTCAGGAATATGTAAAATTTGTAGACTAAAGAGAAAGTTACGAAGAATCCAAAAATCAAGCCAGAATTTTCCCGAATTTTAATTCGGTGGGGTCCTGAATTTTAGACTCAATGTTATCGTTAGCAGCCGAAAGAACCGTACTGTCTCGTTACTAAAACCAAAAAAAATTATATACCAAAAATTATATGGTTCTGAACCATAAAAAAAGGTTGTCCCAGGTTGGCTTCGCTAATTAAATTACAATTGGAATATCATTTATCTCATGGCCACGGAATTTCAATGTTTTATTTTCAAGTATATTGAAAAAAATTTTTAAATTGGATTCAATGAGCTGTTTCATGCATGTATATAGTCAGTGGTGGATCCAGAAAAGCATTTCGGTGAACTAGTTAAATTTTATGTGTATTTTCAGAAAAATTGTAAAATAAATTTCAGAAATAGCAAAAAACATTAAATTTTTGAAGCTCGGGGAGGGCGATCGTTCGTATACCGCTACCGCCGCGCACCCCCTAGTTCCGCCGCACTTTATGTAGTATATCCTATGTCTGACTAATTTTGGACTTATCTACTTAAAACTATGATTTTTCTATATATTAAATCGTATCACGTAAAAAAAAACTATTCCATTTTAATAAAAAAATTTTTTATTATTTTCAATGCAAAATGCAATAAAATTAATGAAAAATAACTATAAAATTTAAAAAAATGCTATTAAAGAAAAATGATATATTGTTGCATTGCATATATTTCATATAAGTTAAATTTAATTTATTTATAATTAATCATTGCTTAAATGACTGTATATATAAAAAAAATGATAAAAATTAATAAAAAAGAATATTATTAAAAAGTTTACCTGAACGTCACTACTAGCATAATCACCACTTTCTCTCGACGTTCTCGAATGTCTTAATGGTATAATAGTTGGTGGATTATTATGACCTTGTGGTACAATCAGTCCTCTCATTGTTGATAAGTAACCTTTCCTTTGTGTGTTATGATCACGTGGTAAACTTATATCACCAGCTGTTCTTAATGATATTATTCCTTCTTTATGATGATCTGATTTATTATTCATTGTGAAACATACTCTGGATTTAAAAAAAAATTTGTTAATTTTTCATTTATGTAAATTCAAATTAATTACAGTAATTAATGAAGTTTTAATGATTTTCTGAACTTTGTTTTTCATAGAAAAATTCTTTTATGCTTTTATCTAGATTCACTTGACATCTTCGTCTTTCTAATTATTCAGATATTTTGATCATTAAAAATTCAATAACTCTTTGTATTTATCATCAAACGCAACTCAACGATAAATTCTGAATTAATTGTATTCAACAGTAAATTTTAATGAATTTTATCTATAAATTATTTTCTGGTATTTACAGGCTATGCGTATTTACAATGGATTATAATATTTTATTAATTAAATGTTGTTTAATCAAGATTCTCTTGAATTTCAAAATATATTTCGAAATTTCAAAATATTTTTAAAATTTATTGAAGTTGATACTCGAGTGTAAATATGAATAAAAAGATATTTTTTTACCTTTTTTCGTGTTAATATATAGGTGGTTTTATTATTTAATTAATAACTTTTCGCGTGTTTTAATAATTTTTTGTAGATTTAGATAAAAGTTCTTGAAGAGAGACCGAAAAAATCACCTATATTTACACAAAAAAGGGTCAGAATTTCTATTTATTTATTATCGCTATTATTTTGAAAATTAACTTTAGTAAAAAGTTTTTTGCGCATAAAAATGGAAAATTTTGAATTGAAATTAAAAATTTTAGTCAGAATATTTTTAAAAAATAAGTAGGGAAAAATAATTTTTGGCTTCTGGTTAATAGTTTTGCAAATAATTGTATCATCAAATAAGTTGAAGCAAAACGATCTCTTATAAAGAGGGCATAGATAAAATAAATTTATATTAAAAGTGCTTAAACAAAAAACAATTCATTAATAAAATTTGACCTAAAAATGTGATTTTTACTATAAAATTACCCAAAATTTCTAGTACACATAAGCAATTAAATTAAACTTAAAAAATTTTCTAATTAAATAAATAAATAAATCGAACAAACCTTCCATTAGATATTTTAGCAATCGGATCATGTCCAGTAGTAGCCATTAGAAAATCTTCTGGGTCTGATTCATACGGCGGTTCATCGTACCAATGTTGTATATTTGACGGTTGCTGTTCATTTAATATTCTGTTCGACGTTCCACATCTTATGTCTTCGTCGTACATGTAAGTCTCGTCTATTAAATATTTTTTTGTTTATATTTTATAAAAGTCTCATATATAATTAAATATTAAAATAAATTTAGAAAAGGCTTATTAAATTTAGTTAATTGACGTCAGTATTTATCTTAGAAAACTACTACTATGCTACACTATGTTTTAGTTTTAACTTTGTTGTCTTTGTTTATACATAAAGGAGTATGTAAACTGTGTAAAAAGTTAATTAAAAAAAAAAGTTTGTTACATTTTTTATTTGTTGTAATTTATTTTTTTTAAATTAAATGATTGATTTTTCAAGTTTTTTATTTTCTTAATTAATTTTTCTTGTTGAGAGAAAAGACAATTTAATTTTGTTAAGAAATTAATTATCCAGGAAGATCTATGTTTTAAAGTTTTAAAAAAGTAAATTATAGTTTTATTTAATTTTATAAATTTTCTTTAAGATTTTATTATGCAGAAAATTTTAAATTATCATTAACTTTCTTTTAATTAATATCTTGTTTAAAACTTTTAATCATTTTTTTTGTTTTATTATTAATTAAAAGTTTTTTTCAAATTTTTTTTATAGGAAAATTGTATTTGAAATTTGGTCATTAACAATAATACTTTAAATTGCAGTTTGGTGGTGTTCTGAGTCAATATGCTATTTAATTAAGTCTTTATTTTGAATAGTGTATTATGAATCATGGCCAGAAAATAAATAATGACAAAAATTGGGGCATTCATTTTTTATGGCCACTTTCTGATCGATGACCAGAAAAAGTATTAAATTTCTAACGATTGTGAAAAACTACCATTAATAAAGTGTATTAAAAACTCAACACAAAATTCAAAATCAAAAAAGTTTTAATCACAAGATCTTATTTTTTAATAAAAAAACTAACATGATTTATCATCAAGTTAATAAAAACATGCAACTCAGCAACAAAAAAATCATAAATAAAATTATTTAAAACATAAATTAATTAACCCGCTATTTTCATTATAAACTTTTAAAAAAATATCAAACATTGTTTTTTTTTTTTTTTTTTTTTTTCGTTACTTTTTGCATATGCACAGAGTATAAGGTCTTTATAAAAATAATAATAAATACAACGACGGAACTCAAGCGGACAAGGCGATTAAATGTGATAGTATAAGTTAAAAAAATAAGGAAAATAAGAAATTAAAAAGTAAAAAAAAAAGTTAAAGTGACGAGACGGCTGTTTACGATAACGAGATTAAAGTAACATTACAAACACATACAAGCAAAAAATTACACACCTACACATATTCGAAAAAAAAAATGTAGAAATGAACGACTACGGGGCTTCTTTCTTTATTTTCAACCCTCGGTTTCACGACAGATCCAAAGTTTTCAACACAATGACCCCCCTGAATAAAATGTGTAGTTTTTTTCTTTTATAGTCCTAATTTTTTTTTTTTATTTGTGTTTATACTTTTTTTTTAATACCTATTTGCAATATATGGAATCCGGATTAAGTATCCTTGTCAAATGTAATACGTGTGTATAGGATATGCGTTACTCTGGGACAAATATGGATAGGGAAGTGAAAAGCTTTCAAGTGTTATTTGCAAATATAAATAAAAAAAGGAAAGTAACAAAATTTTTACACAAAAAGTAAAAATGCTTTTATTTTTTTTTTGAAATTTATATGATAAATCTTTATGTAAATATTGATACGTAAAAAAAATTTTTATGTGTTAGTTGTTTTTATTATTTATGTTTGTGGAGTATGTTAGCCTGGACAATGTTTTTTGAAAAAGATGGGTGTTGAAATTGTATCCAGTGGTCTAAAAATTAGGTCATGAAGGTTTGAGTTTAAAATAGTACTTTTGCAAGTTCGTTAAAGGAATTCTTTTATCAAATTTCTAAAATAAGGTTTTTTTAATTAAATTCCCAGGAATTTGGGTCTTTTATTTGGTTGCAGGCCAAAATTTTTGAATTTTTGAACATTTAATAATTGTTATGTAGTTTTGAATGTTGGGAACTCATAAGTTTTATATTTTTATAACAGTCGGAGTTTAAATCCGTCTGGTGCCGTGACACCATGTATTTCCATAAGAAACCATGATATATTTCGAATTTTTTAAAACAGATTTTTTTTTAATTTGGACCATAACCGATGAAGAAACCAAAAATATTGGATAGCAAGAATTTTATCCATGAAATGGTAAATCCTTTAATTCTCGAAATTCGATAAAAGAACCTCCTTAAAAATGGTATTTTAAGCTGAATTCAGAACTTTTTCTTTAAATAAATAAGTTTTTGACACCTTAAAAATAAAAAACAGCTCAATTTTAGAAATTATTGTCAAGGCTAATATACATCAATTTGTGTGTGAAATTTTTTTTTTATAAATTAACATATAATAGGATGACATCAAACACACGTACGGATAGGTGAAATTTAAAAAATAAGAAATACAAAAACAAATAAATTAACGTCAAATAAATTGCAAAAGAAAAAAAAACTGTGCAAAATTACACTCAATATGCCTTTTCTTTTATTTATATTTTTTTATACATATTAATATATACAATATTTTTTGTGGTTCTATACAAAAATAATAGATGAGAAAATTGTGTAAAAAATATATATAAAAACTGTGTAAAAAATTGTTATAATTTATAAAAGAAAAAAAATAAAGGAAACAAAAACAGTAAATTGGTGCAGTGAAAATTGAGGCCTCTAAACAAAATGCTCCTCAAAATGCTTATCTGTAAACAAAACAAAAAAAAATAGGTTTTTCTTTTAACTAATCAACAAAAAAAATTATATTTCAATTTTACAGTAAAAAGGTAATCACCACGAGTCACCAAAATGCATTGAAAATTATAGAACCGTAGATAGAAATGACCTTTTAAGCATGGTGGCCACATTAGTTTTTGCTGCTATAATGATTTTTTAAACAAATTTTGTTTTTTGTGAAATAGGATAAATGTTAAGCGTTCAATTTTTATAAAATTTAATTTAAATCTGATTGTCGCGGTATTTCATTATTAGGTCACTTCTAAATTATAATTTTTTCACTGAAAGGAACAAATCTTTAGCAAAATCGATGTTTTTTAAATTTATATTTATAAATAATTTAGAATTCTTGGGTCCTTTCTTTCGGAAACAGTAAACTAAATAATTTACAATAAAGTTGGTCTGAGACTATGAAAATTTTATAAATACAAGGTAAATCCATTTGCATTTTTTTAAAATAATGTGATCACCATCTATAACAGGTCAAAATACACATAATATAGTCATATTCATTCAAATGTATAAACATTTTTTTCAAAAACTCTTTTAGATTCATTTCAAATTTCAATGCATTTATATTTTTTCGCGAATAAAAACTAGAAAAGATTAAGTAAATAAATAAAGTTAGTAATAATTACTTCTTTTTTTTAAAACATAAATAAGTAAAATTATTTATGCTAAATTCTGAAAAAAAAGTTATTATGAAAATATATATAAACCTATGATCCAAAGAAAGTTACAAGAAATGCATCGTGAGGAACAAATTTAAAAAAATACTTAGTAATTTTATTTTTTAATTTTCACCTACCCCAAAATAATGAAAAAACCAAAGGAAAAAAAATAAGTACAGGAAAACTGAAATCATTCTAATAGTCATGCATGCAACAAGTTTCTGTATTAATATAAGTGGCATGCATTTTTTGTATGAAATTTTCTTGTAAATTCATTTTTAATTAAGTTAAATTTGTTTTTTTCAAAATAAATAAAATTTTATTTTCAGTTTAAAATCATATTGACACAGAAATATATAAAAGTAACTAATTAATACTAATTCCTAAAAACGTGCTAAAAACAGTTGAAGTTTATCGCTTTATCGAACTCACCTCCAGTTAATTGACTACGTCCATCACGGCCTAACTGCATTAGACCATGCCTGATATCCCTTAAAATCTGTAAAAATTCAAAAATATACATAATTAATTTTTTAAATACGATAATAGTACTTATAAGTATTAAAACTCTGATGATTGCCTTAAAATAAAGAATAGCTCTTGTCGTTCATTGAAAAAAAAAATTCCGGTTGCTGCCATCGGATTATTTTTTTGTTTTATGCTATTGCAATCGTATGGTTGGAAAAAGTTTTGAACAAAAAAAAACTTCTTTTTTCACTTTTCTTTAGGTTATGTTATTTGAAAATATTTAAAAGAAAATAAAAATTCCGGCTGCCACAGCCAGAATTCCGATAGTGGTAACGGTAACCAAAATTTCGGTAGCAATCAGATATTTTCCAATGTATTTAAATTAATAATTTACTGTGAATGATTAACTGCGATTTGGACAGTCCGCTTTTTTTGGACCAGGGTCACATACTATTTGTTTCATCAATGACAAGAAAATACGCCTTTGCCAGTAAATGCATATTTTTTAAAACCACTGTCAAGTTAAATTTCATAAATTTAATACTTTTGAAAAATATAATTTTTTTTTTGTTTTTTCGGCTCTGGACCTTGATCTTGTCAGAGGATGCTCTTATACAGCGTTTTGTGCTATCATTTTATAGGAGACAAAAGATGTGTTCTCCTTAATTACCAGAATGCGCATTCAGAAATGGTAAAAAAATACTTGTATGAATCAACAATCATGTATTTAATCATTATATAATTAACGACGCTCTGTCCACCACAGGGTGTTTTTTGCGCAGCATATTTGTAACTAAAATATTTTAACCATATATTTATTTATAATAATTTTTTAATGAAAGAATCAATGCTTTTCAGTATTTAGTACAAGAATATAAAAAAAAAAGTTAAAAATGTTTATTTGTTTAAACAAATACGACCTGTTAAATTTTTGAAATTTTTGGGTCAAAAAAGCCTGAGTTCCCAGATCTGGGCTACTTGGATCAAAATTCTGCTTGGCTCATATTGAAGATCATTCAATTCTAGGTGGAGGTATCGTGGGAAATTTTTCGCTAAACCTCTTCAGTAATGAGTTACAGCTATTTGTTTATTAATTTTAGAGCATTTTTAACTTTTTTTTTATAAACAATTAGCTGTAACTCATTACTGAAGAGGTTCAGCGAAAAATTTTCCACGATACCCCCACCTAGAATTGAATGATCTTCAATATGAGCCAAGCAGAATTTTGATCCAAGTAGCCCAGATCTGGGAACTCAGGCTTTTATGACCCAAAAATTTCAAAAATTTAACAGGTCGTATTTGTTTAAACAAATAAACATTTTTAACTTTTTTTTTTTTATATTCTTGTACTAAATACTGAAAAGCATTGATTCTTTCATTAAAAAATTATTATAAATAAATATATGGTTAAAATATTTTAGTTACAAATATGCTGCGCAAAAAACACCCTGTGGTGGACAGAGCGTCCTTAAATAGAAAAAGTATATAAACTATATATACTGTGGTAAATTTTTGAATGTTAATTTAGACTATATGAAAAATAATATTATACTAAATAAATAAGAAATTATTTATTTTATAAAATTCGTATATAAAAATTTTAAAGAAAGTGACTTTTATATAGCATTAAAAAGTGATTTCTCTTTCGAGAAACACGCCATCTATGTGAGAATTGAAAAAATAAATAAGGGTTAGTCCTAATAGTTTTATAAAAATCATTTTATAATAAAAGCAACAAATCATTAAGTATAGAACTATTTGTAGAGTCGAGGGGGTGGTTATGGACACAATTAAGAAATTTGCGACTTTAAACCGGTGCAGAATTAAATTTTAAGGGTTTTGAGACACAAACGTTTTCAATGCTTAAAATAACAATAAATATTGACCGCAAAAAACTTATTTTTGAATTATAGTAGAAAAATAACCGGGGCTACGAACTTCAAGAGTTCAGTTCTCTAATTGACAGAAAATTAATTAGCATAGAAAAAAATTCTTTACAAAACATTTTTTTTAATCATTGTGAACTCCTTTAAAAACTTTTATTTCTAGTTATTCAACCATTATTAAAAAAAAAATAATAATTGACCTAATTTTCTATGGAGGTAAACTCAACAACCAAACATAAAAAAATAAAAGAAAACTTTTTCACATTCATTAAAAAAAAAAATTCAACGCTTCCTTAAATTGCATTTTAAATAAATTCCGATTATATAGCCAACCATATAACATAATTTTATGCAATAAATCTTTTTATATATAACAAGTCTTATACTATCTAATAAAAATAACTTTTCCAAGCTTGTTATCAATTTTATGCAGTACGCCAGTTATAATATACTTAGATTTTTTAGTGATTATATTGTCTCGGTCAGGCGTTATAAATAAATAAAAAAAGTCTATTCAAAGAATAGATACGAGCCATAAGTAAAAATAAAATAAATTCTAGTTAAAAAAAATAAGATGAACGTTTTTTAAAATGTTTTTCTTATACACGAAAAATTCTTTTTTATTTTTATACCTTGAAAAACATATTTTTCACTCTCGACCAACCAGAATGACAAGGAACCTTTCGTATTTATTTAAGTCTTATCTTTTTATTTATTTATATATATAAATTTTTTATTCTATTTTCTTTATCTGTATAAATTTATTACAAAAAATAAAGTAATGGTTGTAACATCAATAAGAAAAATAAAACAAAATGAAAATATTTTTTTTTTTTTATGCGTAAATAAAATTTTTTAAGACCGTCTCAGGTGTACGATATCACATCCTGCGGCGATTTTATATTAAATACTATCGTACAGTAACCTTTTTTTTCTATATGGGTTGATCGAAGTCATTGATTTAAGGTCGAATTTATTTTGAAACAAATTTTTTTTTTGATTTTGTTGTTGGAATTCAGTTTTTAACTTTGATTCTGTTTTTTCAGGTAAAATTTTTAATTTTTTGATTTTTTTTCAGCTTAAATGGTTTGTTTGACCTGATGTGATTTTTTTGAGCTTTGTAAGGGTGGTACTGCAATAATAAATGGAAATTGAATAATGCATCTTTTTTGATTAAATTTTGCTTTAGAATTAGATTTTTTTGCATCAATTTGAAATATGAAAGATAATTAGATTTAATTTGTAGGCGATGCCAGGTTCATTAAAGTTTTTCCTCAATTTTATTACTAATTTAATTGGTCAACATAAGCCATTTTTTGAGATCCTGGAATGCTATTACATATTTTTTTAACGTCGTTGGTTAAAGTCAATTTTTAGAAAAGAAAAAGTTTTCCCAATTCTTTACTTTGCATCCTAACAAATTGCTCCAATATAAAAATTAAGCTTCTTTTAGTTTTTCTTTATAGATAAAAAATTTTATTTCAAATTTAGATATAATTTTTTCTAACCTTCTGAAATCTAGACTTCGTCGTTTATATTTAAAAAATCTTTTTCTTAACTCGGGTTCAAACGTGACTCTTAAAACAACTATAATAATAATAATAATAAAAAAAAAAGAAATTTTCAAATAAAATTTTGCTTTAGTGAAATTTCTTAGAATCAGTCCGTATATATATAAGAAAAAGAAAATGTAGTCTCCAGACATAAGTGTACGAAAGTAATAAAAAATATATTAAGAAATATAAAAATTTTATTTGCTATTATGAAATAAAACATTAAAATAATACTAATAAAAAAATTCAAATTATTTATTCACGTATTATTAGTCATTAATGTTGATAAAAGCGAAAATAAATGGATTTATTTAGTATGTAATAAATTTTTATTACTTTATTTTGGTAATTTTTTCATTATTCTTTTGTTTGGGTACCCTTTTCTTTTTATGTTAGGAATTTTTTAGCATCGTTTTATATTAAAAAATAGAAAGAAAAAAATTATTTTGTTTTTGTATTTAATTGATTTTTGAATGCAACAATTTTCTACCATTGAATTGAGCAAATTAAAGAATTACAAAAACTTAATTTAATTGACATGTCTTTTGTGAGAATGGGAAAGGTTTCAAGTAAATCGATCTATTGTTTTACATATAATGGAAATAAAATCCTTTTATTAACTGCATCAGTTGAATGCAAAATTTAATTTTATAATGAAAATGAATTTACTTTATAAGGTTATTAAATTACTATAAAAGCTTATTTCAACAAAAATTAATTGTTTGATTTTAAATTATTGGTTAATGAGTCAGATTTTTTCAAATTTAGTTAAACATTTTTTTTCAGAAATTAAAGTTTGGCTGGGCATAAATTAGGTAGTTTGAGACCCTGATTTATATGAAACCAGTATTAGAGAGTTAAACTGGGCAAGCAGGAGCATGAAAGTGAGTCTTACGCACACTGAATCAAAACTTTTATTTTAAATGTCTGACTAATTTAAAAGTAATTCTACTTAAAAATAATTATTTAAATTACTTTTGTGAAATAAATATTTCAAGTTTATAATTTATTTACATTAAAACTTTATTTTACATTAAAAACTTTTATTTTAAATAAATCAAAATTTCACACAATTTCATTCTTATTTTTTGAATAAAATTAAAAATAATTAAATACAAGCTTGCAATAAAAGATTCAAATAAAATAAATTTTTTAATCCCTAAAAGTCAAATCAATAAAAATAAAAAAGAAAAAAAGCCTTCAATAAAACAAAATTACTTTTATAATATCTAAAGATAAGGAATAATATTTAAATTTTTATAATAATAATACATTTATAAGTTAGTTTATATGTAAGTAAACCCACGTGGAGAGACAGTAGGTATAAGAGTGGTAATGTTTAAGGGGATGATATAATAAAAAAAAAAGGAAAAAAAAAGTACACTAGACTCTCGAGGGCGCCATAAACTTGCGTGTAAGCAGAGGTGACAGTAAAACTTTTATGACTATAAGCTGACCTTTATATTTCTATATATATTATTATGATTATACAACTCAGGTTTTTCTTATAATATAACCAAACTATGGTAACTTTTTTTTTTTTTTTAATGCAAATTATAACAGTTATATATCTAGATTAAATTTTTTTTTTATTATAGCAGTTTTAATAAAAAAAAGTAGGAGTTTAATGCAATTAACAGAATTATACTGCGAATCTGAATAATTTTTTTAAAACTTTTGTGGTTAACAAAGTTTTTGAAACATCTAACTAACAAGGTAGGATGTAGCAAGGGAGTCAAAAATTTTTTTTTATATATGAAAATCGTTAAATAAATAAGGGATCTAACAAGTATGTAATTTTGGGTGCTCGAAGAAAACGGTGTAGGCCATTACTCTTATTTAGCACCCGTATCCCTGATTGCTTATTTTACCTTGAAGTTGGGATTAGCTCTAGGATTAACGCCATGATACAAATCACATAGCTACTTTTATTGCAATTAAATTAATTTTTTCATTTTGGACTTTGTAAAAATTTCAATTTAATTATTCAAAGTTTATAATTGATTCATAAATTAAAGAAATGTAATACATAACTTTTCTATATTTGTAAAAATAAACAGTTAGGAATTGATCCAATAATCACCGAATGGAAAAGATTTAATTTAAATGTTAAAAATACTGCTGGTTTGAGGCATTAAAATTCTGTATATCAGAAGAATCGTTCTCTAGTTTTAAGTTTGCAATTTTATTATATTAATAGTATATTGTAACCCATGACCAGAAAAATATGTGGCAAAAAACTGTCTGGTAACAAGAACTTCAAAAAGACTGAAGTAAAAAATACATAGTTTAATAAATATCTTTTTAAAGGTGATAAAAGATGTTGTACCTATTTTTAATATTTTAAATTCTACTTATTTTTCATGAAAAATTAGAATAAAAGTTAAGTTATTTAAAATGAATAATTACCTCTTCATGTTCTTTATTAATTCTTTCTTTATGCTTCATTGCTTCTTGTACTTTTAGCTGTAAATTAGAAATTATTAGAATTAGTTTTAATTTAACAAACATTCACTTACAAATTTAAAATAAAAGCATAAAAAAAGTAGCAAAGATTAAAATTATTCATAAAACATAGTTAAAAAAATCTAAGCACCAATTTTTTTTTTTTTTAAGCTTTCATATTTACAGCGTTGTATTTTTAATTTTTTTTTTAAATAAAGTAATCAACGGGCGGCTCACTCAGCACACGGTAACTCAAAAAAGGTGCACTTCTAACAAGGAGACTGGGTGGGTAATTAAGCCACTGGGGAATATTTTTTTAACCTTAATTATCCCCGATCTAAAAATTGGATTTAACCTCTGGCAAACATAAAGGACTCCAAGTTATAAGATAGGATTTCGTAGGTTATTTTTCAAATAACACTGATATTTTATTTTTTCGCTAAATAACTTCTAGTTGGTTCCATTGATTGCGTATAAGGGTCTACTTTTTAAGCACCCTCACAACTTTGAGCGATTCGGGTATCCAAAGACTGTGGTATCTCTTCGTTAGACGTGTGTCATTTTTATCGCACACACATTGCAAACTGACGCTAAGTTACCGTGCACTAAGTGGACCGCTACTTGATAATAATTAAAAATATTAATTATTTAACTTATACTTAATATGATTAAAAAAATTCTAATTATTATTATGTAAATAAAAAGAGAATAAAAAAAAAAATAACATTTTGACAACTGACCTGTACGTGCTATACAGACAGAAAAAGGCGCACGCCGGGTGCAGTGCCATAGATTTGTTTTATAGTAGGATAAAAAGATAGAACAAGGAAAAAAAAAAGAAAGAAAATTTTAATTATTATTAAATAATGTATTATTTTTGTTATTATAATATTAAGAAAAGAAAAATTAATTAAAAAAAAATAAATGAATTGTTCTATTATGTCAAAAGAAAGAAAGCTTTTTTTTGTGTAAATTAATTAACGTAAAAATGGTCGTAAGATAAATAAACTGATTAGTATGAGATAAAGAAATGATAATAAATTTATTCAAAAAGAATAATTTTGAATAAAAAAAAAAATATTAACATAATTTTATTTACCCTTTCTATCGTCTCTTCAAATGTATTTGATTGGCCCCCATTTATTTGATAATACCTTAATCTATCATAATCCCTTGGATCAACCATAGATCTAAGTATCGTATGTCCCATATCTGTTGGTCCTGGTCCTAATCCACTTTGTAATACACTGTCTGGCGTGTCTACCTAAAATAATAAAAAAAATCTTTTATTTTTATAATTGTCAATTAAAAAAAATTTTTTTTTATAAGAAAATTTTTAAGTTTTAGAAAATAAAGATACTTTTGGGAATAACTTTTTTTTAATATAATAAGCAAAGGAATGAAAAGAAAGAACATTTATTTTCTTCTTTTTTGAGGTTAAGCCTTTAAAACTGGCCACCTGGGGCAACTTTTTTCTTATTGGATGTACCTTTATTATAAAATGTAAAATTTTTATACATAGTATATATCTATATAGATATTTTTAGATAACTTGTATAAAATTTTTTTTATATTTATACGATTTCAACAAATAAATTTTTTCGCATCATAAATATTAATATTTTCAGTAGAAAAAAATTATTATCTTAAATTATGTATAAAATAACTTTTTTTATGTTATTCAATTTATTGATTTTTGCATATATAAAGGTTATTTTTGTAAACCATGAATAAGAAAAATTGTGTTATTTTTGTTAAGAAATCGACACAGTAAATAAGTTTCTTTAACACCATGGGTTGCAGTTATATTTGCACTGCAAGTAATTTGTAGAGGAACTTAAGAAAATATTTGAAAAGTTTCATAACTTTGCAGAAGGAAGATATTCAGGCTAAAAAGATGTTGTTAACTGGTGTTTTTGAATAATTAATCCGAAATCAACGAAGGTGCTATTAAATATGCACAAGAAACTAGCAGATAACATAAAACAGCGTAAGATTCCAAAAGTTTCGTATACTGTTACATCAGATTGCTTGAAACGGCATTTACGTGAATATGCTGAAATTATTAAGATGAAAAGTAAGGATACTGTTCGTTATTTGACTATAAGCTATAACGATGTATGTGACAAGTACAAGCGCGAGAAGCGCGGGTTACACTGAGAAAAAAAAAGATGAATTATTCCTATATTAAATAGTAATTGAGCACTACCTGCGGATTTACCCTAAAAATTACAATATACTTAAAAAGAATATTACTATAAGTATAGTAAAAAATAAGATTTGCAATTTGTACTATAAAAACAGTAAAAATTACAATATTTTTTTAAAATCTTTTACTAAGTTGTCGTTTAAAAAATTTAGTATCTCGTATAGTAATTTTTAGTACAATTCTTTAGTATATAAGTCTCATATTACGTCATTGAGACATTATAAAAACTTAATTCTTTCATTTTATCTGGCGGTATCAAATTAAAAAATATAAATCTACTTTATCTTATATCAATAAATTGTATAAATTAATTCAAGCTTTCAAAATATACTGCAAGAGGCTAGTTAAATTTTACTCGCAAGTGGAAAAAATGGGTTTTAGTTTCTATACACTGAAAAAAAATTACTGGCTACGCGCCTAGATTGCTAGTACAGGCGTAGTGCCTGTTTAGCGAGACCGGCGAGGGCCTCAAACGAACTGGCGTTTCACGCGTTTGGAGAGGGGGCCCCAGCATTTTCTCTTTGTATTTTTTATATGTCACGTGATCTAAACGTGTGAAACGCAAGTTTGTTCGAGGCCCGGAGCCCGTTCTCGTTGAACACGCTCTGCGCCTATAAAATTCTAGGCGCGTGGCCAGTAATTTTTTTTCAGTGTATAAGGACACTGAGTTTCTAACTTAAACATACATAACTAGTATACATAGAACTTCGCGTGCGTGTGCGAATGTATACATGTATAATAGCTCCGTACACCCCTCGAGTTTCTCGATCAGATGCGATAATAAATATTCGAATATAAAATATTATAGGTAGGTAGATTAATTAAATAATTGCTGCGGTTCAAAAGATGGTTGGAATTATAAAAGAAAAAAAAACAATGTGCTCTGAAAATTAATTTTTTCTTTCGCTATACTTGAAATAATTTTTCCTATGAAAGTCTAGAATTTTTACTATACGAGTTTTGTAAAATTTAGATACAGATATAAATTTCATTTTACACTAATCACACTTCTCGTATAGTAAAAATTCGTACTGAAACAAGTAATATACGCATTTTATATATGATTAATTCCATGAATATTCATGGTAAACTTTACATACTAAAATATTATTTTCTACAATAAAGTGAAACATAGTGCTCAATTACTATAAAAAGATAGGAGTTTTTACCAATATTTATAATAATTTCTTCTAATTTTTTTTCTCAGTGTAGTCACCATTAATATACTGTATGGAGCACATCGCTCATTCATTGTATCAAATTAAATGTAGTGTTACATAATTTCGTGCTTTTATTTCACCTTTACCCTAATGCGCTCTAATCACACATTTTAAAGATACAAATACGAAAATAAACATTTTCAAAAATTTAAAATCTTGGTAGTGGTGCGTTTCTTAAACCAAAAGGCATTCGTTAAAAAAAATTAGAACCAAGAGGAGATTTTAGTAAAATAAATTTAAAATAAATTTAAAATAAACTATTAAAATAATAATACCCCGTCCTCGTTTATAATAATAGATTACATGGGAATCTTATTTCCAAAATTTAAGGTAAAACTGCAAAATCTAATAAAATGAATATGATAATTCGAAAGCAAGTAACTTAGTACTGAAATGAATTTACGTATTATTAGTAAAGAGCAAAACACGTTTCAGTTTCAGAGAATACTCTTCAAAAAATAGAATTTATAAATACTAGAGTGGCTCAAAAGTTTACTCAAGCATTCAGAACAGCTCCATCGTACAAAATATTTTCGGCAGGTAAAATTTTCAGAATATCAGTAAATTCAACTAAGAAACAAATAAAATTCTTTGCATAAGAATAATGTTTTAAAAATTTAGGAATATAAAACATATTTAATAGACAAATATGCTTATCTTAATAAGATACCCATAGCTCTTTTTACAGACAAGAACTTGTATCTAACTTTAAAAACCCCAAAAGATTGAAGCCTGTGTCAAATAAATTATAAAATAAGGATAAAATATATAGACCAAGAAAATCTAATTTTATGTATACGATATAAATATACAAAGATAAGGAAACATTGATAGATAGAGTATTTCATGATTTTTGAACAAAATTTTTTAGACATTTCCCAATTCATAAGCCTTTAAAATAAGGTTGGGTAATACAGAAATTTAAATTATGAGTTATTTACTGACTTACATTAAAATTCAACAAAATTCAATTTATGTATGATAAGAGATAAGTTTAAAATGAAATAAAATTGTTTGTAAAGAAAATTCCATATAGATACTAAAGCATTTAATAAATAACTAAAAGTGTTATCTAAAATAAAGAATATAAGTACGGTTTTGTTAGATTTTGAAACGAGGAAAATGTTAGAGAGTGAAAATCCTCTTTTATAATTGGAAAAGCGCAGATCTATTTATTTTTGTATATACAAAAACGTATAACACAAACACACACACAGTATTATGTAAAAAAAACCCTTAGTTAAACAAGTTTTAAGTGTAAAAAGGGTATATAAAAGGTGCGTGTTGGCCCTGACATTGAGATATAAATACTGGAGAGAATATATGAAGTAGGTATGTATAATGACTTAGGGTGTTGTATATGCATATATAACTATAAAGAGAGCTTTATTTAAGTTTTCTGTATTATGCTATGTGTATGTGTTTTAGTCATATGTATGACATTGATCGTTATACTCGACCTTTGTAATGAGATACGAGAGAAAATTAAATGAAAATTCTTCTCATTTTTAAATAATATACTTTTTAAATTTGTTTGTGTGTTTCATTTTAAAGTGATATCTATTTTATTTTAAAAAGAGTCATTTACATTTATATTTTATGTTTAATAATTGTTGTTATTATTTTATTCATTTATTTCAGGAGAAAATTATTATTTAAATATAATTTTTTTTTATCCGGATGTATATGGGTAGATATTTTAATTTTTTGATTGGATTGGAAAAATAAACGTTTTTTTAATGAAAATTTTTGTGTTATGTTTATAGAGAGAGTATTCCAGCTGGGCTAGAAATTGGGGAGAAGGAGAGTCGAATGGGGCTTATCATAATTTTAATTTTGGAACTTAGAATAATCTTGATTAAGAGTCTTATTGATCTTATATTGACAACAAAAAGAAAAATCAAATTCCTGTAGATATGTTTTATAACAATAAAAATGAAAATAAACTTGGAAATGATTACTGAAAAAAAAATATTAATTGCTATATATAAAAAAAAATAAAAACTAATGAATCTCCTGGATATGATAACATCCATCCATTATTCATAAAAAACTATGCATTACTTAAGTTTTCCACTAAAAATACTGCATAATCTAAGGTAAAGTACCTAATATATGGAAAATTGACTTAATAATTCCAAGATATAAAAAAGGTGAAGTAAGGAACATTAAAAATTATAGACCAAAACTAGCCATTCTTTTCTTAAAAAAATATCTACAGTAACTAATCTACTAAATATTCCAAGAATTTGTTTCACAAGCATTTCGTAGAGGAAATCAAGTACATGTTCTTTATACAGATGTAGCTAAAGCTTTTAATTCTGTTAATCACTCTTTAATGATTCAAACATTAAAAAATACAATGTTAATAATATAATTGAAAAAATTCAAAAATATAGATTTATTAAAATTATTTTATAACTCAAATATTAAATCTATTATTATTTATGATTCCTCAATATGGTCCTCTCATATACAAGAAAAAATATATGGTATTGAAAAAGTTAAGCATCAAATCTTAAGAATTTTTGCATATAAACAGAATATTGATTTGGCATATTCTAAGGATGATTATAAAGAATTGTACATTAAATTAAAAATTAATAACCATGAGTCTAAATTTTTGTATGAATTAATTAATAATCAAATTGTCCGTAATGAAATAAGATCAGTTATTAACTTCTACCTACCAAAAAGAGATGGTCGTAGAGAAAGAAACCTAACTTTTACTATTCCACTTAAATTCAAAAATAGCAGAATAGTCATAACTACTTAGAATATTAGAAAATTATAATTCAAATAACAAAAATATTGATATCACTAATAATAATGAAATAAGATTTTATAAAAGCTTAAATATTTTTATATCTAAAATTTAGAATTTTTCGCTTATAATAAACTAATTTTTGGTATACTTGTTAATAGCCTCATTATTGCTTTTTATAAATAAAGTAGAATAATCAATAATACTTTATTTATTAAGTAAGTTTTACAATAATAATAACTCAAATTGTTTATAATTAAATGTAAAGGGTTCGTCCCGTAAATTTGCTTAATATAATACAAAAAAAAAAATAAAAATAAAGATAAAATACAATTTAAAATCATACAATGATGAGTCGTAAAAATTTAGTTTAATGTCTGAGCAATAAAACTTGGCTTGAATCAACAAATTATAGTAAAATGACTGTATAATATTTCAAAATACTTAGGGTCAAGGATGGGGTTTTGAACACTTTAAGGAAATTCGTGACTTTAGTAACGAATAAAAATAAAAAATATAGTAGTTTTTAACGTAATAAGTTTTTAAATAGGAATAATGAACATAATTCTTGAGGAATAAACGGTGATTTGCCTGATACGATCAATATTTTAATTTTAAATAGAGTTCTAATAGCGAAAACCTAGAATACCAGGGTTTTGGACACTAAGTACAGGGTTTTGGACATGAAATTTATGGGGTTTTGGACACCATTCTTAAAACTATCTACATAATACATTTTTTTAAAATAATAATCAGAAAAATTATAAACAATCGGTATATAACGGCATTTAATTAATTTTTAATTAATTTTTAAATAATTTTTAAATAAAAATAGAACTATTTATATAAAAATTTTTAATTATTAATTATTACCAATTTTTAATCAATTATAAAAATTCATGCTACTAACGACTTGTCGAGTATAGGCGAACATAAGAAAATATTTTAATTAAAATTTTTTATTTATACTAATTAATTGTAAATAAACAAAAAAAGGGAACAAGAGAAAAAGAAACCTAGTCGGAGTAGTGAGAGTTCTTCTCGCTAATCGATATCAGTGCATTACCAATTGGGATACAGCGGCAATAAATTTTTATTTTCAATCGAAATTAAATTTTATGTAATAATTTTTAATATTTGCTTTTGGATTGGACAACATTTAACAATTAGACACTGTTAAGATTAGAGATATTACCTTTATTTTTAACAAAATAATCAAATGTCCAAAACTAAAATCCGCGTATGCTGTTTTGGACATTCAAATAAAATACATGTCCAAAACCACATTTTTAAGTATATTTAGGATGGGTTCTTAGACATCTTAATTAAACGCATAAAAAAGGAAGAAAATGATTTTTTTTTGTTATGAATTTAATTTTTGATGATTACTTGATCAAATAAATGCAAAAAAGTTGTTATTGTTAAAAAAATATAAACAAAATATCAATTTTACGTATCTCGTATTCTTAGTATTTTTGTTAAAAAACGATACCATATCAAGTAGTCTATTTTGATTCAAGCTTTTATTATTATAAATAATTAATAATTTTCAAACGAACTAGATAGAGAAGAAAGTAACTGTTTAAAGAATATTTTTTTTTAGATAAAATATCTTTTCACTTATTTCTATCTTAGTTATTTGGTATAATAACGTTTGGTGTTCAAAACCGCATCGATGTCCACCACCCCATCCTTGACCCTAATGTAATAAAAAAAGTCAATTGTTAATCAAACATCTATTTTGAGGAGAATCACCAAATTACAAACACAGGGAGGTTTAGATTACTAAAAAATTTTATAACTTAATTGGAAAAGAATTGAGTCCTCAGTCAGTATAAATTTTCATTACTATTAATATTAATCAATATAACCGAATAGCTTATCAAAAATTCTCTTAAAACTAATTCTAACAATTTAAATTTCTGCCATGTTTCAAACAAAAAAATTTTAATAATAATAATTTTTTTTTTTAAAGGTACAACAAAAGAATGAAATTTTTTTTATTCTACAGTTGATTTTATTATTATTTTTTTTTTTATATTTTAATTATGCTCTAATAATTAACTAGAAATAATCTATTCAAATATAATTCAATTATTTTTAATAATGCCTTTTTAAAATGATTTTTATTTTTTAATTAATATTATACATTCATCCTTCCGTATTTGCAGGGGTTTTGTTCCTAAAAGGTGTCGCGAATACGGAAACCGCTGATTCGGAAACATTAGTTTTATGGGAAATTGGGGGTTACGTTCCGGAAAAATTAAAAAACATCGATTTTGCTTAAAAAGGTTTTAATTTTGCATATAATTTTATGATTGTAAAAATTGATGCATTGATGTTTGTTTTAGTGGAGCTAAGCTTTTACACAGATCTCTATAACCATGCAATCTATTCTCAGAATTATTTTTAAATTTCAGACTTCTTATCATGATCAGATCAACTTTTATTCCTAGGTCTATTGTGTTTTCTATCGAGGTTATTATTGACGACAAGTCTTTCAAATTATACAGTCAGTCTCTTCAGTGTCTGTACTTTTATTCTCAGTATCAGAAGGCTGAATTAACATTTCTTCTATTTCTTCAGCACACAGCACTTCTTAGAAATTTATTTGACTGCGAGAATGTCGCATTCAAACCGCGAATACGAAATTTATGAATAATGAGGGATCCCATTTAATATAAATAAAAAAATTTATTAAATTAATTTTTATAAAACTTTTGTAAACGTAAAAAATTAGTTATTTTTTAAATTATATTATTATTGTTTCAATATAATAATTAAATGCCAAGTACACATAAAGAGGAATACAAATATATATAAATATACTTTACAAACAATAGAAGATCCCTTATTATTTATCTGGCTATTATTTACAGATGTCAAATCCAATAGTAATGAATTTTGCCATTTATTTTATACTGTCGATTTCAATGTCAATGAACTATTTAAATTATAGCTATTTATGTATCTATTTATTTATTGATTAATTTTTTTTTAATAAAACTTATTTAAGATGACGAATGCTTTTAGTTTAAAGTTTTGTTAGGTAGCAAATGTAAATTTACTATTATTTATTAAATAACTGAAATTGAAAAAGAAAACTAGAAAATTTGAGATTACATGCTGAAAATCAGAAAAATTTTGAAATTCCGAATTTAAATCAATTCTGACTTTCCAGTTATATTAAACTCTATAAAATTTTCTATTTAACATCGTAAAGAAGCACGTAAAAGAAAAATTTATATTTTTACATTAAAGCTAACTTACATTACATTTTATTCAACATTGAAAATATATTTCATATAAAGTTTATTCTTTTGTGCATATTATTTTCTTTTAACAATAGAATAAAAAATTACACACGTAAAAACTCCTTTTTCTTGGCTTTTGAAAGTAAAGCTTTTTGGCGTTTTTATAGATGAAATTCAATTGATTTTTTTTTATTTAAATAATAAAAAGAACTTACTCTTTGAGGTAGTCCCATTCGACTGTTTCTACTGTGCCTAGGTGAACCTTGTATTTGATTATTACTTTGTTGTTTATCTTTCCTATGCGTTTTTAAACCCCTAAGGAGTCTTGAAAAAGTCATTTTTTTCTTACTCGTATTTTGACCTTGTTCTGTAACATAAAAAAGTTAAATAAATGTAAATTTTTTATAAATGCAAAAAAAGCTTAACTCTGTACTATAAAAAATATAAATTTGAAATTCAATTTTTTTTTATAAATAGTAAGTCAAGTTCCATTTATATATATTTCATACGTAAACCCAAAGTGAATCAACACAACCAAAAACGAATATCCGCATATATCTATAGAATATTATACAATAGAAATCCACCACAAATAATTGAATAAAGAATTAAGCCGAAATGTATGGATATAGTTGTAACATCGATATCCATTAACGAATCACGTTGTTACTTAATACTATATATATATAGTTGGTTTATTTAGCTATCGAATGTAATCGAATTTTCAAAATACCTTTTTTCTTGTTAAATTGAAAATCTCTCGGAAAATTGTGTTTTACATTTTACTATAAATATTTAAAATATTATATAATACATGTTTTTAATTAATTCTTTACACCCAATGGTAAAATTATATTTTGATTATTTTTTTTTTTCATAGGAAATTATTTAAAATTTTTTAAAAAGTATAATTAGCCACTGCAGAAAAATTAGTTTTAATAACTCATAAAATAATTCTTGAGGTATAAAATGAAGTGTATTTATAAACAATGCTAAAAAGACAAAAATTTGCTAGATGAAATTTTTTGAAAATTTTCCTGGACCATTTTGTAATCCAAAAGGCATTTATAATTCATGATAAATTTATTTTTGGTTTATAATGCAAGCATTTAATTATGTAAGTAATAATCTCACAATTTTTTAAAATAAGTTAATAAATAATAATTCAGGATTTTGAGATTAAATGATTTTACGAGTCAATTATTTATTCAGCTTAAAATAAATCGTTTACAACTATTCTATTTTTTCATTTGAATTTCATTTCACAACTAATTAAATATGCAATTATTATAAAAAAATACCAATTGTTTATTTAAAAGATAAAATTTTTAAAATATCTAAACAGAAATTTCGTCCAGTAGTAAACTTTAGCAATTTAAATATTAATTTTAGAAACATTTATTTTGAAAATAATAATACAATAAAAGTTTATTAAAAGAATTGAATTAGTTTATCAAAATAGTATCATCAATCTCATTTTTAGTAATTTTTTTTCATTGAGTTGACGAAAGTCAACAACAACTCTGAAATTTTACTCCAGTTAAATTGCGGAAGGGAGGGGGGTGTTCAGTTACTGGTGAGTACCAGATTTGATCTAGTATAGATTTTATGGGGTATGCAATACGAATATCGGGGTATTTTCTATGAGAAATTGGAGCTTTACTCTTAAATTTGCAAGCATTATTCCTAAAAAGGAATATTTTTTTTATATATTTGCTATTTGAGGGTCCAGATTTTACTGTTTGCTGATCACTAATTTAAAGGAGTGTTTTAAAAAAATTGACTCTTATCCCTTAAATTTTCCAAAACTTAACCTATAAAAGGTTTTTTTTATTTATCGAATACAGAGTGTCAAAATTTGGTCTATATAGGTTTTTTGAGCCGCTGGCTGATATAAAATTTCATGGTCTTTTGTATGAGGAATTGGGATTTCAATCTTAAGTTTACATTTAAGAGTGAAGCACCAATTTCTCGTACACAAGACCCCAAATTTCGTTTATAATCTTTATATAATTATAGAAAATATAATTATAGAAAAAATTTAAATAGAACAGGAGCTTTTCGGTACAATCTTATAAATTTTCTTTTACGAAATTTTACCAGAAATAAGACAAGCAGTTGAAATCAGAAATATAAATTCATGGACACTACGCTAAAAAATTTAATATTAATTTTAATTTTATTTTATTTTTTATATTGATTTTCAAAATTATTACTTTATTTATTTACTAATTATTTATTTTACCCAAAAATTTAATTTCATTAAATAAACGTCGACATTAAAAATAATAATAAACGCTTTATATTTTTTTGATTCTACAAACATACAAATTTTCAATATCAATAATTTTTTTTACACAGTAAATAAACACGTAAATAATATTTTTTTAATTAAAAAAATACAAATTTACTAATAAGTACCAATAATTTTCAATCGTGAAATATGCTTTTATTTTTGTTATTTTCTTCATTAAAATATCAAAGTATAAATTAAATTTTGTTTTATTTTTAGTATAAAAAAGTAATATTAAGTAGGTAGCAGAGTAATGAATATTTTTATTTTTAATCATATAAACATTTTTTTGTAAAAAATATAAATTAGATATTAGTATATATAAATTTTTATAAAATAAACAACACAGACTTTTAATATGTTCAATGTTCATGTATGCAATAAAAGCTGCTTAATTTTTTTGAATATGAAGTTAATGAGTAGCATCGCCCACCCCAGTCGTTTACACTTTTAATTAGTCTGTTGAGAATCATGCTTATTTTACTTTTCTTTCATTTACTATATATTTTATGTTTTATGCACAAATTAAGAATAATATACAGACACACGTGTGATGTACTTGTATGGTAAATCGTGTTAAAAAGATAATTATCTTTTATTTTGATTTATATTTTTTAATTACTTAAATAAAGTACTTTTTTAAATAAAGTTTTAAAAAATGAAAGAAATTTAATGTGATTGATTTATACTATAAAAAAAGTAAATAAATTTTATGATTAAATTTTATGATTTGCTTTTTCAATACTTTAAGAGATAAAATTTGGCAACGTTTTATTCAATGTACTTTAAAAGATTAGTTTATTGGATTACTAAAAACGCTTACGTATCTGAAGTATCTTACTGTATTAATAAAACTTGTTTTACGGCTTATTATTTTGATTTTATAAAGAGAAGAATTAGAAATAATGGTCTATATTGTTTGTATATAAATTGCCACCCTTAAAGGGACATTTTTATTTAATCCAAGATTCATTTTTCTACACCATAGACTTAAAAACACGCCTTTTTAAGTTTTCTTGACATAGTTTGGAAATTTACCATGTAAGTTTTTATTTTTTGTAAATTATTATTTGAATGAAACACGCTCTGTCTGTTCAATTTTAAAATAAATGATTATACAGGTTTTAAAAGAAAATTTTCAGGAATTCAATGGAGTGTCTCATTTAGTCGTTTATCTTGCAAATAAAGCTCTTAAGGTAGGTAGTGTGAGCTTAGTTTTATATATTGATCACAGGCAGAGTGTTATCTTCAAGTGATTCCTTAATACTGTTTTTCCTCCATAAGAACTCTTATTAAATGTCGCACTTTTATACACAAACGTGTCTAAATTTTACGATAACCAACTAAAAGACGCATACCATTTGATCCCTGAGATTTTTTTTCTAAAAAATGTATATGTATTCCTTTATTTAGAAATTCAATGATCAGAGTGTCATTAACAGTCATTATAAAAGTTTAAATTTTCGCAAAAATTATTTGTATTTATGAAAGAAAATTTTATTAAAATATAAGAGTTAGTGTTAATTATAAAGTTTTTGAAATTGTTGAACTGTAAGAACATGAGTTAGCATTTAAGATGATATGTAAAAGCTCAAATAAATTAACTTATATCCAGAAAATTTTATTTATTTTTTACAGAAATAGCAAACAGTATAATAATACAGTAAATAAGCTCGCTAAAACCAGTCAACCATGCACATGTGAAATGAGAATTTAGAGGGAGAACTATGATAATCTTAAAGGAAATTTTAATAAAGCTCAAGTCATTGAACCGTATAGGATACGAAATATTATATAACTTTATGGTTATTAAATACAACCACACATCATGTAAAAAATCGTATATAAATGTTTTGATATTCAAGGGCATGCAAAAAAACATTTTTTTGTAAGAAGATACAGTGATAGATTATTTACGTTTTTTTAACTCAGGCAAATAATATAAAAATTACAAGTCATGTTTTAGTCAGATAAATCTCGATGAAACATTCATTGCATTATGTAGATTATTTATAAAAAAAAATTTTTTCTTGTTTTTCAACCGATCATAAAATATGTAAAGAGAAATTATATTTTATACGTGACGAGTATATTTTTAAATTGTCAATATGTCGTATCTCGTGACATTAATGTGGTCATAATGCAAAAAATTAACAAGCTATTTTAATATACCTATATTGGTAGAAATTATTTTTATTTTTGGTTTAATAAATAATTTAGATTTTTAAATAATAAATAAATATTTTGATTTTTATTTATATTAATATAAAATTTAGAAAAAATAAAATATTTGTTTTGTGTTTTAAATATCCATGGTAAAATTGATGGAAAATGAATGAAGGACATTGGTTTACATAAAAATCAAAAAATTATTATCGATTTTTAAAATAAATGCATAACGCGCAGTTTAAAGTTTATTTTAGTTTTTTTTAGTTTAGCTTTTACAACTATACAGCATTAGACAGTTTTTTAATTTTTAAAATTAAGAACTGCTTTATTAATTGCTTATTAATAAAAAATTAAAAGATCGTACTTAAAAAACGTAATGATTTTAATTTATCAATAATAAATAACATTATTGAGGTTTTAAATACAAGAATAAATTTAACAGAAATTTTTTTAATTTATTTTTTCATGTAAATTATTTATCAAGTCTTTTTTTAAAATTATGAATACACTGTAAGTATATTTCATATTTTTATTTTGTTTGTGCAAATTTTATAAATTATTTTCTTTTGACGAACATTTTTATTTAAGAAAATAATTTTTGGGTGCCCGAAAGTCAGGTCAGTTACGTATACCTGAAATCAGGTTTTTTGCTTCGAGTTGGGTCGAATTTGGGGTATCTAAAGAAACTTTCAATTCGATTTTATTGCAACTGCAGATCTGTTTTGGAAAGTTTCGGGCTTCACACGAAATTTGATCTACAAAAATCTTACAAGGAAACCGAAATTTTGGGTACCAGACCAGCACACCCCTAATAATTACCGAATAAAAAAAAATGCTACTGATTTTAAATTGTTTACTTTTTATTTTTTTGTATTTACAAACTCGATAATTAGTAACTGTTTTTAAATGTATTGATTAATTAATTATCATAGCCTAAAAATCAATAATTGATAAAATTTCTTTCAGGTATTTTTGCTCTTGAAAACTTAGAAATGAAGATTGTACGTTTTACTTATTTTTTGGCACTTCTGGATGTAATTCATTCAAACAGCATAGAATTTTTAATTAAACAAGCTTTAAAAGAAGTTAAGCCTTCACATGTGACCTTACATTCTGATTTTAAAAATGAAAGTATTATTAATAATTACAACTACCAATCAATATATCAACTTCTTCTGCAATCAGTTCCAACTACATTAGTCGATTTAAATAACCCACCGGAAGTAATAAAATTTAATGATGTCGATATCGAGTATCAACGTAACGTTACAGCTCCTCTCCATTTTATTGTCCTCAGTGAGGATACTTCGAATAAAATTGTACAAAAATTTGATATGGATTTATGTTTGATTCAAAAATCTATATTTTATTTGTCCACGACCAAAATATTCGTTATAGTTAAGAGAATTAGTGAATCAGATAAATTTATTCATTCTCTACTTAATATAGCACTTTTCTATAAATTTTATGATTTTAAGATCTTGCAATATTACTCTAAAAATTTATTTTTTATTGAGGCTAATTTTTTTTTCAAAACAATTTCAAAAAAAGATATTACCAATGATTCAGTTGAAAAAATTTTTCCTGATATATTCAATGGAATTAGTGGATACAATATGAGAGTAGGTACAAATAAACTTCTTTGGCCAGACTATTACACAAATTATACGTTAAATTACTATTATCAGCCTAATGAAGAATCGTACATATTAATACATTTATACAAGTATTACAAATTACTTGAAAGTTCACTTAATGTTAGCTCACAATTTGTACCTACTCCGAATAAGAAGACAATAAACTTCTATATATATACAAATAATTTAGACTGTTACTTGGCCATAATTAATCTTTTTGGCTCACAAAATATTGTAAATATTCACTTAATTAAATCAACAAAATTAATTTTCATTGTTCCGGTTGTCGAAGAAAAAGAAATTCAAATTCCTACAGAAATTATTTATTCTTTTTTGGTTTTCTGTGGAATAATAATAATATTTTTGTTTACTGCTCATATTTTTAAATTTCGACAGGATGAATGGTCAATCTTCAATATTTATATTTTTATTTTGGGACTTGGTGTCAATATTGATTTCCGTCGTTCTTTAAGGTCAAAAATAATATTTTTCACAATGTTTGCTGTGTCATATTTCTTCGTTTCAGACATTGTTTCAGACATGATCGGTTTAAAATACGAGTGCAAAAAAAGACCAATTTTTGAATCCTTTGAAGATATTCTTCAAAAAAATATAACTGTTTATTTCAATTACAATATTGTTATTTTAGAGTTGTTACAAAATACTTCATCAGGTATTGTACAGAAGATTACTAAAATGGCTAAGATAAATGATGATAGTCAAATCGGCGTAAACCCCATTTCTTCTACATTAATTATGATGGATTATGACGCTGAAAAATACTTCAACAAAAATAAATACGTAATTCAAGGAATTAGGTATGAAATCAGTAACTTGATTATAAAAGCAGGTTTTAATGTAGTTGGTTTTCCTGACAATTCTCTATTAAGAATAAAATTTGCTGATCTACATGTGAGAATATTAGAAGCTGGTTTGGATGTGAATTGGCGATCTGACTATGAGAGGGTTAATAGAATTGATAAAAGATTAATGATTAATGACTTTGAAAACGAAGATGATACGCTACCGTTAGTACTTTTCTCAATAATGATATTTGGAACAATTCTATCTTTGTTAGTACTGATTCTTGAATATGTTCGGTTCTATTACTTAAAAGAAAAATTATACGGCACGAACATTCGTAATCTCTTAAAATCTTTGTTTAAAAATGAAAGTACTAAAAAAATGAAAATTCGTAGAATACATGTCAAACCAAAAGAATCGCAGGTGACGCCTGTTTAATTGAATTATAAAAAATTATTTATAAGAATTTAAAAGTTAAAAAAATTTTAGCTTACCGAACCTTAATTTATACTTTTTTGTGCTGTGATCATGTAATATGTATAAAATATATTGAACCCATAGCTAGTTCCTTAGTTTGCCTGTAATATTTATCATTAAATGTAAAGTATTTTCTTCTCATTGGTGACACAAAGCTGGTAGTTTCATAGTTTGTTGTACTTTTTATGTTTATACTATTTATACTGTTTTTTTATATTTAATGTCTTATTTGTATAAAGAATTGACTAAACATGCAACACATGCTTCTATTTTTTGATAATTTTATTAATTTATTTTACTGAATTATATTATCCTATTTTATATGTGAATTTTTCCAGTATTATTAGAATTAAAAATTGTATTTATATATTATTAAACAATATTCATAATTTTTAAAATATTTCAACATACATTTTATAAACTATTGTTACACCGAATTTACACTTTTTGTATTCATTTCCAATAAAGAGGATCTATCTATCTATATGTTTTTGATTTGATTCTTGTGCCTTATATAGAAAATATAAATTTTTTTCAGTCTTACTTCATCGATCATTAAGAACTTATATATTTCAAGAATTATACATTTTGAAAAAAATCCTAAAACCAATTGAAGATTTTGATTAATTTCTTGATGAAATTCGAAAGTTCTTGTAAATTTTAACCATTTAAAATTGTAAAAATATAAAATTCGTTTTAATAATGTTGATCTATAGCTAAATTTTATGTTTAATGTTAGCAAGAGGTTTTAAGATTTCAGGGAGTTCAGCCAACCTAACGCATCCTTTCATTTCTCGAATGCATCAAAAATGAACAATTTATATTTGCAAGTATTGATTTTGGAAAAAATGAATAAATTTATTCTTATGTACACACCAAACCAAAAAGAATTTTTTGTTACCCAAAAAAGAATGAATGTTTATTTAATTTTTTTAAAAGAAACTATTTTGAGTTTAATTCTTTATTCTTCTTTTCAGAATTTATATTGACAACATAAAGAATTTCTTTTAAAAAAATAACTTTTAAAAGGTTGAGTCGGAATTAAAATTGAAAAAAAATCATTTAGAAATTAATTTATTTGTAACCAATTTAAAATAAGCTATAAACAACGTATTTTTATTTGAATTATGGCATTAACATCTGGAGATGTGATTTGGGAAATATTAATACCCAGTTTAGTAAGCATATTACTTTTAGTTTTTAATATTCGAAACGATTTATTAATTTTAAAAATTCCCCTATTAATCAAAAACTAATATGCTTAAAAAATTAAACTGAAATTAATATGCTTACCAAATTGGGTATTAATATTTCACAAATCAAATAAAAAAAAGAAACACAACGTCCAATAAATACGCTAAGATCCACAACTTATTTTTTTGCTAGCATTTAAGCAATTAATTATAATTCAAATAAAAACACGTTGTTTATAACCTATTTTAAATTGGTTATAAATAAATTAAATTTTTAAACGATTTTCTTTCAATTTTAATTCTGACTAAACGTTTTTGAAAGTTATTTTGTTAAATGAAATTCTTTTTGAGGTTTTGTTGTCAAAATAAACTCCGAAAAGAATTAAAATGAAAATAATTCTTTTTAAAAAAAGGAATATAAAAGGTTAAGCAAAATTTAAATTTTATAATTAACCTTTTAATAATTCCTTTTAAATAAACGTTAATTCTTTTCTGGATAATAAAAAATTCTTTTAGGTTTGGTGTGTACCAAAGTATTTATGAAAAACAGTTTCATTTTTTTGTAATAATAACCTTAAATATATCATAAAATTTATAATCTTATTTATTGAACGCCTTAGCTTAAAATTTTGATACAATTGCTTTTGCTTTTGATACAATTGACAGCATACTATTAGAGACGTTATATAATCTAGGCTTTTCTCAAACTACAATCCAATGGTTTCATTATTATTTGCTTTTCCGTCAACAAGCAGTAGTAGATGAAAATGGAAATCCCACTGAGTTTATTACAACCAGTTCTGGTGTACCTCAGGGCTCAGTGCTAGGTCCCATTTTGTTCCTTATCTACATGAATTCTATTCTAAATGAAATAAATTACTGTCACTATGAACTGTTTGTTGATGACTTGCAAATATATATCCAATGTAAAGCTTCCTCTTACAACTCAGCAATAATTAATATGCAAAGTGATGTTAATTCAGTTGTAGACTGGACAACAAGAAATCATCTTAAATTAAATCCAGATAAAATAAAGGCTATTAATTTTGGAACTGTTCATCAATTAAATAATTTAAATATTTTATATGGTACGGATATTCCCTCAGTAACAGTTTCAAATGTGATCATACCATATTCTACGTCGGTTTTAAATTTGGGTGTGATCTTGACCCCAACATTAAATTGGTCAATGCACATAATGAAACTCTCAAAAAACGTACACTATACATTACATAGGTTACGTTTAAAGTCGAGACTATTATCCTACAGTCTCCGTACATTATTGGTTTCTTCTCTGATTGTCCCATTTTTTGATTATCGTTGTCTAGTCTATGATGCTCTGGACGTTACACTTATGGATAAGGTTGAAAGAATTTTCAATCTATATAGCTATAAGATTTATCTTTGGTGTTGGAAGATATGAACGTGTCTCAATTACCTCTTTAAGGAATGAATTAAACTGGTTAACAGCAAATTCACGCAGAAAATACTATAAATTAGTATTAGTACATAGTTTAATATCAACTGGTAGACCGTCATATCTTTCAACACAATTTAAACCTCCTGATGAAGAGATAAGACGTTCACAGCGTAATCTACCTGATACAACCTTATCAGATTTTCTACCCCTAACTTTTGCACTACCTACCACATACAGAACTGAGTTCTATAAGAGTTCATTTATTATATCTGCAATAAGTGAGTGGAACAATCTGCCATTTACTTTGAAACAATACGATTGTTTGGATACATTTAAAATCCATATCATGAAATACCTATTATATCTACAAAAAACACCAGATCTTTTTAAGAAATAATCAAGTTAAAATATACTTTTTTTCTTTTGTCAAAAATATGTCTAAATATTAAAATTTAAATCATAATTAAGCAAAAATTGTTATTATTCATATATTAAATTTAATTTAATTTTCATTTTTATTATTATTATATTTTATAATATTAATTATATTCATATTTATTTTTATTCACTTAAATTTTATGTATGTACTATGTACTTATACTCTTAACCATTATACAATATTGTAACATATTGCGCATCGGCCATGCCTGCGCCAAATTTTCTCAAAATAAAATAAATAAATAAAATAAAATTAAGTTACGCAAAGAGAAATATAATTTTTCATTGCTTTATAAAACTTTTGTCCAAAGATCATGATTGTATATAAAAAAAATAAAATATATTTTAATTAATTATATGCACTTGCAGAGATATGTTCTTATATTGATAAAAAGTATTTTTATTTTGGTTTTACAAGTATTTAAAATTTTTATTTATTTTAAAAAAATTGATAAATAAAAAAATTCTTACTGTAAAACAGATAGCGATAACCAAACTTTACCATTTTCGGTTTTGATTAACAGTTTTTTCCCCGTGTACATATTCAAGATTTCAATAATTGCGCAAATAAATTGATTTTTTAATATTTAAAACAAAATATAACACGTAAATAGGCATAATTTAGTTCTATTAGTATTCGAACCAGGGTTGGGCAATATCGTATCGTTTCGATATTCGGTAAAGATATTTTTTGTATTTTCTATCGCTATTTTAGGGCGATACTGATTACGATACTTTTTTTATCGAAAAATTTTTCGATACCCGATACATTTGTATCGCGTATTGGAAAAATTTTCGATACGCGATTAAAATGTATCGTGTATCGAAAAAATTTCCGATACACGATAGATTTTGATCGGTATCGAAAAATTTTCGATACGATACTTATCGTGTATCGTTTATCGCAGTATCGCGTACTAATTATGACATATAACGTGCTATTTTTACTATTTTGAAAATGTTGCACTTTATTCCTCCCTTATCTGCATTTTAACTAAGTGCTGAATTCTTCATTTTAATTCGAGTTAAGGTTTATATAAATTATTTCTTTCAAAATGATTTAATTATTTAAAAAGAGAAGTCTTTATATATTGGGAAGCATGTATATAATATATGATTTGGATTTTCTAAAATTGCTTATTAAAATCGGGAAATCCAACTTTTTTCCTAGTAAATTTTGAGCAATTTTCGAATTTTTTTTTTAATCGACGCAGAATTTAATTACGGAGTGGATGAAATAAAATTCAAATTTTTATATTAACAACAAAATTAATTATTTCAAAAAAACTATTGTCGGTAACTCTTTGACTGTACCAACCCGTTAAAGTTTACAATTTCATGGGTCGCATCAACACCCATGACCAGTACTGCAGTAGAGTTTTACCAATATTTAGATCCAAAAAATAGACTCGGATTATTGGAATTATTTTAATGACGTTGATTTAAGCTGATTCGAACACGTTGGGAAATTCCATTTTCCTATTAAGAATAAAATTTGGCTACGAAATCTGTCTGCAAGTCTGGTCTATCTATGATAATCATAAAATCAGCCGCCGATTTGGGTCAAAAGCATTTTTTCAGCATTTTCATTTTTGGCATGACTTTTAACCCTCCATGGGGTCACTGTATCGATATCGTCACCTAGCAGCTTACGACGTCGCTGTATCTCAGACATGGGCAATTAGTCGGCGGTTAGTTTCCCATCCTAAAAAACCAAGCCGCGTCCGTATCGGTTTAGCAGCTTAGCCGTAATGTCAGTGCATATTTGGACCGTGTACAACATTGACGTAGTGACCCCAGGACGTGATTTTTTTTCCACTTCTAGTAAGTAAAAAATTTTGTTATTTTATTTCACTTTTTTTCATGAAAAATGAATTTTTCATAATAAACACGTTTTTTAGCCTCCAAAAAAAGTGCCAGAAATTGCAATTTGGCTTAGATCTTACTCGAGAATTGATCCGGAACCTAAAAAAGTCTTTAGAACGTGAGAGCAAGCCGATTCGATTCGTTCATAAAAAGGTTAAAGTTCATCTACAAATAATTTGTTTCTACATTTAATGCCCCTAAAGAGGTGTACGCACATAAAACCTTCAATTTTTAAAAATTTTTGAAATCGAAAAAAATTCATTTTTCAGGTTGCAAAATAAATATGGTTTTTGCAAAGGAGCTAAATCTGGAGGTTTTTTTTTGAAAATATATATGTGAAGATTAAATTCCTAGAATATTTTCCCTTAATAACAATTAGGGCAGGAGATATTAATTTTGGACTCAAAATTGAAAAAAATGCTCTTTTTCAGCCGTTCCGGAATTTTTCGCAGAAAATTGAACGGACAAGTTGGCCTAAAACCTTTTTTATTCTTTAATTGAAATGTTTGGCTAAAACCTTTAAAAAAAATTTCGGTCAAAAATTATTTTTAAAGTAATTAAAAAATGGTTCCGGCTATATCGATACAGTGACCCCAAACAAGGGGGTAAAAAAACAGTGACCCCATGGAGAGTTAAGTTGTAAGAAAAAAAAAGCGCTAAAAAATGTTAGTTTTTTTTATTAATATGGTCAAAAATCATGCAAGGGCTTAATTTTTTTTTTAATCCGACTACGGATTCGAAACCTACGACCTCAAAAATATAAGACCAGGTATTCTATAATAAAATTTTTTAATTTTTTTTGCTAAAAATTATGCAGCTGAAATAATTAAAAAATATCCGTTAATCTTGACATTATTGGAGGAATGGGTAATAAATAAAATTTAAATAAAAATAAAACCGATGCGACCCTACCCGAAGCTTTGCTGTAATCATATTATAAGTATTCATAGTCATTTTTCTGATAGTTTAAAAATAGCAACGACAAAAAATTCAAAAATCATTTAACGTTTATTATATTTAATATAGGTAGTATTTATCACCTCTTTAACAACAGATAAGCAAATCATGAGAGAAGTTAAAAATACCTAAGTTTCTGCAGAAAATCTTATATACATTTAATAATGCTTCCCAATATATTAAATATAATAAATAAACTTCTCTTTTTAAATAATTAAATCATTTTGAAAGAAATAATTTATATAAACCTTAACTCGAATTAAAATGAAGAATTCAGCACTTAGTTAAAATGCAGATAAGGGAGGAATAAAGTGCAACATTTTCAAAATAGTAAAAATAGCACGTTATATGTCATAATTAGTACGCGATACTGCGATAAACGATACACGATAAGTATCATATCGAAAATTTTTCGATACCGATCAAAATCTATCGTGTATCGGAAATTTTTTCGATACACGATACATTTTTATCGCGTATCGAAAATTTTTCCAATACGCGATACAAATGTATCGGGTATCGAAAAATTTTTCGATAAAAAAAGTATCGTAATCAGTATCGCCCTAAAATAGCGATAGAAAATACAAAAAATATCGGTATCTTTTACGTATCGGGTACTGAAAGTATCGCGATATGCCCAACCCTGATTCGAACTCAGGAGTAACATTTTACTTTGAATTTGTTAGAAACTGAATATTTTTCAATATTTAAAATCTTTTTACAAAATTGTAATTGATTGAATAATTTTTTTCGTGAGAAGCAAATCGTGGCATTTAGTAAGTAACTAGATTCAAAAAATTATTTAGGTTTTGACCTAGGTTTACATATTTTTTTAATTTAGTCATTTTTAAGTAGTTTGACACTGAACATTTTAAACTTAAAAATCTTTTTTGCAGTATAATTAAATATTCCAAGCTGAACTTGATAAAATGATCAATTTGAATTCAGTTTTTACGAAATAGCTGTAAATAGTCGCATTCAAGCACTTCATTCTTGATTTTAAGTAAGTACAACTAACTTCTTTTTATTCATTCAGTATTTTTTTGAAAGTAAAAACTTAATTCGGCCAAAATTCGCAAATATTTCTAATCATTAATTTCTTATCTAATTTATAATCATATTAGCACACTTAACAGAATCGCAAATAATAACACTGAATTTTAATGAAACCAAAATAGCATTTTTAATTTATTTTTATGCTTTATTTAAAACGCTAAGACCGATATTTTACGGTCATTATTTTTATTAATGTCATTGATTATTGAATATAAATTTTATTAATATTATTGATTTATTAATTTTTCGAAAAAGCCAGGTATAGTTTTTAAATATGTACTTCTGTTGTATTTTTTTCAATGTCAATACAGGGAGTCTAAAAATTGGGCTGGTGACTTACTTTTGGCAGTTTTGAAGACCCGACCATACAAATCGCACCCACTTCATTTAAATCTACCCATATTACGTTTTACGTATTTAATATTAATTTTTTTTATCTTTAATTAGGTATTTTAAGATTTAAGTTTGAAAATTTGAAAAAAAAATATTGTTAACTGCACAATATTTTGTAAAATTTACAAAAAAATTTTTTTTGTTATAAATTAATTTTTTGTTAGTAATATTAAAATTGGATATATTCACTAAATTTTTGAACATAAAATAACCAAACTTTATTGTAAAGATTACTAGCATTTTTGGTTAAGGTTAACAGTATTTTTCCCTGTGTAAATACTTAAATTTCAATAATTGCGCAAATAAATTGATTTTTTTAATATTTAAAACTAAATACAACACGTAAATAGGCATAATTTAGTTTTATCAGTATTCGAACTCAGGAGTAACATTTTACTTCGAATTTGTTAGAAACCAAAAATTTTTGAATATTCAAATTTCTTTACAAAATTGCAATTTTTTGTTAATTGTATAATTTTGTTCATGATAAGGAAATCATGGCATTTACTAACTAAGTAGATTGACACTCAACTTTTCCAAACTTAATAATATTTTTTTACAGTATAATTAAACATTTCAAGCTGAACTTGATTAAAAGATCAATTTGAATTCAGATTTTCCACAACAGCTGTAAATAATCACATTCAAGCACTTCATTGTAGATTTCAAGTAAGTACAATTAACTTTTAAAATCATTCAGTATTTTTATTTTCAAAAAAAAAAACTGGAAAAACTTAATTCCGCCGAAATTTACAAATATTTCTAATCATTGATTTCTTATCTAATTTATAATCATATAAGCACACTTAACAGAATCGCAAATAATAACACTGATTTTTAATAAGAATAAAAATTTTAATTTTTTTTCATGATTTCTTTAAATACGCTTAGATTGATATTTTACAGTACATTATTTTTATTAATGTCATTGATTATTGAATATGAATTTTTTAATATTATTGATTAATCAATTTTTCAAAAAAGCCAGGTATAGTTTTTAAATATGTACTTCTGTTGCATTTTTTTCAATGTCATTACATTTTACATGTTGTTATTTTAAAATTGAATTTTTTTATTGAAGGTTTAACAAAATAATTATTTTTTTTTCTTTTAGATTAAAATCGATAAGCTTAGTTCTAATGACAAAATTTTATTAACACAAAAAACTGAACAGTATGTTTTTAACAAAAAAAATCAAGACATTCATGAAATTAGACACGATAATATTCCGAAATAAATACTTATTTTTGATAATTATTGTGCCTGACTATGCAAATTAATTTTTTATCAGCCAATGTTATTTTAAATATTAAATTTAAATATTTTTATCGATCTTTACGGGTTTAAAATTATTTTCTTAAGAAAAAAAATGCTGATATCTCTCACCTTTCTCAAGAGAAGTTGAAATTTCTCTGAATGAACTCGCTGAGTCTCCGTAGCTCAGTTGGATAAATTTCAGTACAGATAGTAATTTCACCGGTTAGAATCCTGCCAGAGAGATATCAGCATTTTTCTTTTTGAGAGAATAATTTTAGAAATAAAAATCAAAAATATTTATTAAATATTTTAAAAAAATTATTTAAATTTAAATAATCTAATTTAGCTGTTTCGATGTATAGGTAACATTGATTTCATACAATGATACGACATACAATTACAACAATTATGCGACTTTATGCAGTGTTTTATCTTTATCCATAAAGATCGATAAAAATTATTTAATTTATTGTGCCTGAATTCTTGGGTGTGTTGAATTTCATGTGTTGAATTTGAATACTCACTATGCTCAGCCTTTTTGGTGCTCAAATTTTTGCGTTCAATAAAATGTTTGTGTAAAAAAATGTGTTCTTTTGGTGTAAAATTTCGTTTTTTTCAATAATTTTGTGCTTAAAACTAAGGTCATCCATTTAAAGCATTGTAAAAAGTTTTCAGTATGTGATTTATAATTTATTAATTTCTAGTAATATTAACGTAATTTATAATATCATTATTTAAAATAATAATATTTCAATTATCTTTTAGGTATTTTTCATATTCAAAACTTGGAAATGAAGCTTGTGAGGTTGACTTATTTTTTGGCACTTTTGGATTTAATGAAATCAAACAATAAGGAAAGTTTAATCACTCAAGTCTTAAAAGAAATTCAGCCTTCACGAGTGACCTTATATTCTGACTTCAAAGTCGGGAATTTTACCAATCAATGCAGCTACCAATTTATACTTCAACATCTTTTGGGGATAGTTCCTACAACATTAGTGGACCTAAATAATCCACCGAAAGAAATAAAATTTAATGATATCGATATTGAGTATCACCGAAACATTACAGCACCTCTTCATTTTATTGTTCTCAGTGAAGACAGATCTAGCAAAATTTTTCAAAAATTTGACAAAGCTTTGAGTTTAATACAGCAATCTGTATTTTATTTGTCAACGTCTAAAATACTTCTTGTACTTAATAGAATCAGTAAACTAGAAAACTTAATTTATTCTTTACTTAATACAGCACTTTCATATAAATTTTATGATTTCAAGATTTTGGAATGTTATTTTGAAAATTTATTTTTTACTGACGCTAATTTTTTTTTCAAAACCATTTCAAAAAAAAATCTTACCAATGACAAAGTTGAAAATTTTTTCCCTAACATATTTGATGGAATAAGTGGTTATGAAATGAGAGTAGGTGTATTAGGTTTTCAATGGCCAAATTTGTATACAAATTATACTGTAAATTATCATAATAACGGGAAAACTGAGGTTATGGAAGACGTGTATCTACTAATATACTTATACAAGTATTACGATTGTATTAAAAGCTCACTTAACATTACATCTAAATTTATAACTAGTACTTTAAATGAAGATACAGTAAATGTCTATATATATAGAAATCAATTAGATTGTTTTTTGGCTGTAATTCATCTGTTTATCTCAAAAAATATTCAAAATCTATGCCTTGTCAAAACGTTCAAATATATTTTCCTTGTTCCGGTTGTAGAAAAAAAAGAAATTCAAATTCCTACAGAAATTATTTATTCCTTTTTGACTTTCTGTGGAATAATAATAATATTTTTATTTACTGCTCATATTTTTAAATTTCGACAGGATGAATGGTCAATCTTCAATATTTATAATTTTATTTTAGGACTTGGTGTAAATATTAACTTTCGACGTACTTTAAGATCAAAGATAATATTTTTGACAATGTTTGCTGTGTCATATTTCTTCGTTTCAGACATTGTGTCAGATATGATCGGTTTAAAATACGAGTACAAAAAAAGACCAATTTTCGAATCCTTTGAAGATATTCTTCAAAAAAATATAACCGTTTATTTCAATTACAATTTTGTTATTTTAGAGTTGTTACAAAATAGTTCATCAGGTATTGTTCAGAATATTACTAAAATGACTAAGATAAATGATGTTAGTCAAAGCGGGGCAGACATCAGTTCTACCACATTAATTATGATGGATTATGACGCTGAAAAATTCTTACGTTATCATAAATACGTAATTCAAGGAATTAGGTTTGAAATCAGCAACTTGATTATAAAAACAGGTTTCAATGTAGTTATATTTCCTGACAATTCTCCATTAAGAATCAAATTTGCTGATCTACATGTGAGAATATTGGAAGCTGGTTTGGATGTGAAATGGCGATCCGATTATGATAGGGCTAATAGAATTGATAACAGATTGATGATTAATGAAATTGAAAACGAAGATGATACGCTACCGTTAGTACTTTTACTAATAATGATATTTGGAACAATTCTATCTTTGTTAGTGCTGATTCTAGAATATATTTGGTTCTATTACGTGAAAGATAAATTATACGGCACGAACATTTGCAATCTCTTGAAATCTTTGTTTAAAAAAGAAAGTACTAAAAAAATGAAAATTCGAAGAATACATGTCAAACCAAAAGAATCGCAGGTGACGCCTGTTTAATTGAATTATAAAAAATTATTTATAAGAATTTAAAAGTTAAAAAAATTTTAGCTTACCGAACCTTAATTTATACTTTTTTGTGCTGTGATCATGTAATATGTATAAAATATATTGAACCCATAGCTAGTTCCTTAGTTTGCCTGTAATATTTATCATTAAATGTAAAGTATTTTCTTCTTATTGGTGACACAAAGCTGGTAGTTTCATAGTTTGTTGTACTTTTTATGTTTATACTATTTATATATATTTATAATATTTATACTGTTTTTTTATATTTAATGTCTTATTTGTATAAAGAATTGACTAAACATGCAACACATGCTTCTATTTTTTGATAATTTTATTAATTTATTTTACTGAATTATATTATCCTATTTTATATTCTAAAAATTCATTTCCAATAAAGAGGATCTATCTATCTATATGTTTTTGATTTGATTCTTGTGCCTTATATAGAAAATTTAAATTTTTTTCAGTATTACTTCATCGATCATTAAGAACTTATATATTTCAAGAATTATACATTTTGAAAAAAAATCCTAAAACCAATTGAAGATTTTGATTAATTTCTTGATGAAATTCGAAAGTTCTTGTAAATTTTAACCATTTAAAATTGTAAAAATATAAAATTCGTTTAAATAATGTTGATTTATAACTAAATTTTATGTTTTATATTAGCAAGAGGTTTTAAGATTTCAGGGAGTTTAGCCAACATAACCCAGAGTGCTAAACCTTTCATTTTTCGAATGCATCAAAATGAACAATTTATATTTGCAAGTATTGATTTTGGAAAAAATGAATAAATTTATTCTTATGTACACACCAAACCAAAAAGAATTTTTTGTTACCCAAAAAAGAATGAATGTTTATTTAATTTTTTTAAAAGGAATTATTTTGAGTTTAATTCTTTAAAAACAAATTATTTTCATTTTTATTCTTTTCGGAATTTATTTCGACAACAAAACCTCATAAAGAATTTCTTTTAAAAAAATAACTTTTAAAAGGTTGAGTCGGAATTAAAATTGAAAAAAAATCATTTAAAAATTAATTTATTTATAACCAATTTAAAATAGGTTATAAACAACGTGTCTTTATTTGAATTATAATTTAAAAAATCTTATGGCATTAACATCTGGAGATGTGGTTTGGGAAATATTAATACCCAGTTTGGTAAGCATACTACTTTTAGTTTTTAATATTCAAAACGATTTATTAATTTTAAAAATTCACCTATTAATCAAAAACTAAAATGCTTAAAAAATTAACAATTGGGTATTAATATTTCACAAATCACATTAAAAAAAAGAAACATAACGTCCAATAAATACGCTATGATCCACAACTTATTTTTTTGCTAGTTGTTTATAACCTATTTTAAATTGGTTAATTTAATTTCTAAATGATTTTCATTCAATTTTAATTCCTTTTTTTTTAAAGAAATTCTTTATGAGGTTTTCTTGTCGAAATAAACTCCGTAAAGAATTAAAATGAAAATAATTCCTTTTAAAAAAAGGAATATAAAAGGTTAAGCAAAATTAAAATTTTATAATTAACCTTTTAATAATTCCTTTTAAATAAACTTTAATTCTTTTCTGTTAATAGTTTCATTTTTTTATAATAATAACCTTAAATATATCTATGAAAATTGGATAATTTATAACCTTATTTATTGAACGCCTTAGCTTAAAATTAAGTTACGCAAAGAAAAATTAAAGATTTTTTTATCTTAAAAAATAAAATAATTTTATAAAAATAAAATATATTTTAATTAATTAGAAACAAAATATTTTTATTTTAATTTAAGGTTTTATAAAAAATTTACATTTTTACGATAATTTTTTATTTATTTTAAAAAAATTGATAAATAAAAAAATTCTTACTGTAAAACAGATAGCGAGTGTTTAAAAATATAAAAAATATCCAAGGTCACAAATATTTAAAATAAAATGGAAAAACGTGTAAATAATTATGAATGATATTGATTTGCATCAAAATCAAAAAATTACTGTTACTATGAAATAGGGCTTTAAAATAAACTTTAAAATAAATGTAACACTAAATAAAAGCAAATTTACCTTTCAAATAGTTACATTAGATATTTATTAAGTTTAATGTCAATTTTAGAATATTTGAAAAATTAATAAAATTAAATTTGAAAAACTTTTAATTATTATTATATTTTTTATTCTGATAGAAAAAAATATGGTATACTCTCTTTACATATATGATTCATATATACAAAATACACAATAAAATTTTAATACAAAATACAAAATATAATAAAATAATAGAAAATAAATATAATATTAAATAATAAAACTAGTTAAAGTTCTGCGTTAAGAAGAGAATATAGAACAACACTTTGTTCAATACAACCAGTCAATAAGTCAATTCAGTCAATCGGTCATTCAGTCAATACTTTAATTTCTGATTCTAATCAGATATCATCTGACCTATATGGAGATTGCCTTATACTTCTCTTGAATGTTGAGTAGGAATGAAAGTCCCGTATACATGGAAGAATACTATTTTAAAAATGGCCATATTTAATATGGAACGAATTAAGGCCCCAGTCAGTAGTAATAGAAATGAGGATCTTTAAATCCTTACGAGGACCACGAGAAGGTTTGTCTGGCTTCGAAGGGTTAGAAGAGTGGTTAGAATGAGTGGAGGCTTCTTCATGCGTACTAGTCTGTAAATTGTTACGGTTACGAAATAATTAGTGGGAGTTGAATTACGCATTCAATTTAATCTTCTTCTAAATGGTGAGATGTGTTCTTGCCTTCTTAAACTAAATTTTTACCTTATGCCTGAATTTGAGAGTCTCTGCAGTTGCGTTCTCAATTGATTGAACAAGTTTAAGTAAACCACTTTACAATAGTCTAAGTACGGGACTACAATTAATGTTAAAATAATAAAAATTTTTATTAATTTTTTACAGTATAATAATTTCTTTTTTCTTTATATAAAATTACAGAAACGTTATTCTAAAATTATTGCTATATTAGTTTTTAAACAATCAAAGGTATAAATTGTATGAATTTTTAATGCAAGCATAATTTTTTTATCATCTTTGAATCCTGTTTTGATCTTATGTTTAAATTAAAATTATGTGGGCCATTAAATGAAAATTTCACATTTAAAAATTAATTTTAGTAATATTAAAATTGCTTATATTCACAAAATTTTTTGAGCATAAAATAATCAATCTTTATTGTAAATATTACTAGGATTTTTGATTATATTTATCAGTTTTTTCTTCGTGTACATGTTCAAAATTTCAATAATTGCGCAAATAAATTGATTTTTTTAATATTTAAAACTAAATATAAGGCATAATTTAGTTTTTTCAGTATTCGAACTCATGAGTAACATTTTACTTTCAATTTGTTAGAAACTAAACATTTTTCAATATTTAAATTCTTTTTACAAAATTGCAATTTTTTGCTAATTGAATAATTTTGTTTATGATAAGAAAATCATGGCATTTAGTAACTAAATAGTTTAAAAAAATTATTTAGGTTTTGACCTAGGTTTACATATTTTTTTAATTTAGTCATTTTTAGTTTGACACTGAACTTTTGCAAACTTACAAATCTTTTTTTGCAGTAAAATTAGATATTTCAAGCTGAACTTTAGATAAAAAGATCAATTTTAATGCAGTTTTTCCACAATAGCTGTAAATAATCGCACTTCATTGTAGATTTTAAATAAGTACAACTAACTTTTTAATCATTCCGTATTTTTACTTAACAGAATCGTGAATAACAACACTGAATTTTAATAAGACAAAAAAGCATTTTTAATTTATTTGTATGCATCATTTAAATATTAATATAATTAAATATTAATTAATTAATTGACTTTTACGTATATTACTAAACAATTAGAAAAAAATAAAATATTTGTTTTGTATTTTAAATATCCATGGTAAAAAAAATTGTTGAAAAATAAATGAATGACATTGGTTTACATAAAAATCAAAAAATTATTATCGATTTTTAAAATAAATGCATAACGCGCAGTTTAAAGTTTATTTAAGTTTTTTTTAGTTTAGGTTTTACACTATACAGCATTAGATAGTAATTTATAACAGCATGTATTTAAAAATTTAAAAAATTTTTTAAATTCAAAAGTGCATTAATAATTGCTTATTAATCAAAAACTAAACGATCGTACTTGAAAAACGTAATGATTTTAAATAATTGTTGTTTTGTTTATCGCCCATTTTTTAGTTAATTAAAATCTTGTTATTTCTTTTTTAATGACCAGTTTTATATTGAATGAAGATTGTAATGACTTTAAATTTATTATTTTAATTTATCAATAATAAATAAAATTAGAGGTTTCAATACATGTTAAATTTAAACAGAAATTTTATTATTTTAAAAATACGTATTACGACTTAACTTACGTTTGATTTTCATATATTATAAAATTATATTCTGTATATTTTATAGTTTTATTTTTTTATGTGCAAATTTTATAAATTATTTTCATTTGACGTGCATTTTTAATTAAGAAAATAGTTTTTAGGTTCCCGAAACGCAGGTCAGGTACGTACCTGAAATTCCGGGTTTTTTCTTTGAGTTGAGTCGAATTTGGGGTATCTAAAGAAACTTTGGATTCAATTAAATTGCAACTGCAAACTTTTTTCGGGAAGTTTCGTGCGTCACAAGAAATTTTATCTGCAAATATCTGATAAAAAGACCGGAAATTGACTAACAGACCAGCACACCCCTAATAATTACCCAATAAAAAAAAATTTTCTTTTTAAATGTATTGATTAATTAATTATCATTGCCTAAAAATCAATAATTGATAAAATTTCTTTCAGGTATTTTTGCTCTTGAAAACTTAGAAATGAAGATTGTACGTTTTACTTATTTTTTGGCACTTCTGGATGTAATTCATTCAAACAGCATAGAATTTTTAATTAAACAAGCTTTAAAAGAAGTTAAGCCTTCACATGTGACCTTACATTCTGATTTTAAAAATGAAAGTATTATTAATAATTACAACTACCAATCAATATATCAACTTCTTTTCCAATCAGTTCCAACTACATTAGTCGATATAAATAACCCACCGGAAGTAATAAAATTTAATGATGTCGATATCGAGTATCAAAGTAACGTTACAGCTCCTCTCCATTTTATTGTTCTCAGCGAGGATAATTCAAATAAAATTGTTCAAAAATTTGATAAGGATTTACGTTTGATTCTACAATCTATATTTTATTTGTCCACGACCAAAATATTCGTTATAATTAAGAGAATCAGTGAATCAGATAATTTTATTGAACCTTTACTTAATATAGCACTTTCTTGTAAATTTTATGATTTTAAGATCTTGCAATATTACTCTAAAAATTTATATTTCATTGAATATAATTTTTTTTTCAAAACAATTTCAAAAAAAGATATTACCAATGATTCAGTTGAAAAAATTTTTCCTGGTATATTCAATGGAATTAGTGGATACAATATTAGAGTAGGTACAAGTAAACTTTTTTGGCCAGATTCTTACACAAATTATATGTTCAATTACTATGCTTGGGTTACAGAAGACCGGTACTTATTAATACATTTATACAAGTATTACAAAATCTTTGAAAGTTCACTCAATGTTAGTTCACAATTTGTACCTACTTCGAATGAGAAGACAGTAGACTTTTATATAGATAAAAATAATTTAGACTGTTATTTGGCTAATATTCATCGTTTTAGCTCTCAAAATTTTATGAATACCTACTTAATTAAATCAACAAAATTAACTTTCATTGTTCCAGTTGTCGAAGAAAAAGAAATTCAAATTCCTAAAAATATTGTTTATTCCTTTTTGGTTTTTTGTGGAATAATAATAATTTTTTTATTTTCTGCTCATATTTTTAAATTTCGACAGGATGAATGGTCAATCTTCAATATTTATAATTTTATTTTAGGACTTGGTGTAAATATTAACTTTCGTCGTACTTTAAGATCAAAGATAATATTTTTGACAATGTTTGCTGTGTCATATTTCTTCGTTTCAGACATTGTTTCAGATATGATCGGTTTAAAATACGAGTACAAAAAAAGACCGATTTTCGAATCCTTTGAAGATGTTATTCAAAAAAATATAACCGTTTATTTCTATTACAAATTTGTTATTTTAGAATTGTTACGAAATACTTCAACAGGTATTGTTCAGAATATTACTAAAACGATTAGGATAAATGATGATAGTCAAATCGGGGTAGACCTCAGTTCTTCTACATTAATTATGATGGATTCTGACGCTGAAAAATTCTTGCGCTATCATAAATATGTAATTAATGGAATTAGGCATGAAATCAGTGACTTGATTATAAAATCAGGTTTCAATGTAGTTGGGTTTCCTGACAATTCTCCATTAAGAATCAAATTTGCTGATCTGCATGTGAGAATATTGGAAGCTGGTTTGGATGTGAAATGGCGATCCGATTATGATAGGGCTAATAGAATTGATAACAGATTGATGATTAATGAAATTGAAAACGAAGATGACACCCTTTATATAACACTAATTTTCATAATGATTTGTGGCACAGTTCTTTCTGTACTGATGCTGATTCTTGAATTAGTTTGGTTTAAATACTTGAAAGATAAATTTTTTGATACCAAAATTGGTAAATTTTTAAGATTTTTCTTCAGAAAAAAATCTGCTAAAAAAATGAACATTCTTAAAATACATGTGAAACCAAAAGAATTGAAAATAATTTCTGTTAACTAATTACAGTACCTAAACAACTTATTTTAATTTTTTGTTACTCATTGACTTCTATATATAATTAATTAAATTTTTTTAAAATTAAGCATTGAAGACTTAGCTTTAATATTCTCAAATTTATTTGATTTAAAACTAACAAATAATACAAAAAAAAAATCAAAATTTGAACGATTGTTCAGGCACTGGTGATCGTTTATGTAATAGTGCGAGTTTCTTATAAGATTTCAATTAATTTTTAAATATACAAAAAAAAAACTATCTTATGTGGTCACTCACAAAAAAACATTTACATGTAAAGTTACGCAAGTGCCTTTAAGTTTTGTCACTGCTTATTTATTTTATCTAGTATTTTATTAGGTAAACATTCTATTATCACTATTATTAAACACTGCGAAAGTTTTGAGATCTAAAACAAAACTTTGCGCAAGTTATGTGGGCTGATTAATAAAGAAAAAAATAATATTACTTATTAAGTAATTGATTTTATTATTGATATATATGGAATTTAAAGTACCGGACTAAACATTCTATTATTACCAATTTTTAACACTACGAAAGTTTTGAGATCTAAAACAAAACTTCACGCAAGTAATGGAGGCTGATTAATAAAAAACAAAAAATATTAATTATAAAATTTTAAGATCTCATAAAAAAAAAAAAAAATTTCACTTGCCAGGTATAATTGGAAGCGGCTATTTATGTAGACCTATTTATGTAGTTAAAATATTGGTAACCACATTTTTAGTAAATACAACAGAAGACAATTTTTGAAGCCAGAAATGAATGCCGTGAACAATTTTCACTTCTATAGTCCGGGTAAATCTGTGAAAAAAAAGGCCAAACCTCTACCTAATTATGAAAGGGGATAAATAGAGTGAAAACCGATTGCATTGTATTCAGGAGTATGTTAGAAACAAAGTCCCGGAAAGTAGAATATGGATAAATGAACAGGGGGGATTTTCACCCCATTTTTTCACCCCATTTCCCCCACAAGTACAAGCTCATTTAAGAAACAACTTTTTTTTAATTTTAAGGAGTGCATATAGGTTTTTTGGGTCACGGAACCCAAAAATGATGTCAGAAATGATATTGGATGCATTGGGGGGGGGGGTGAATTAGCCCATTTTTCACCCCTTTTACCCCAAAAATATCTAATTTTTATAAGAACGTTTATTTTTCATTTTTAAATGTCTCTATAGGTTTTTTGGGTCAGGGAATTCAAAAATTATGTCAGAAATGATATTGGATGCATTGCGGGGGGTGAATTAGCCCATTTTTCACCCCTTTTACCCCAAAAATATCTAATTTTTACAAAAACGTTTATTTTTCATTTTTAAATGTCTCTATGGGTTTTTTGGGTCAGGGAATTCAAAAATTATGTCAGAAATGATATTGGATGCATTTCGGGGGGTGAATTAGCCCATTTTTCACCCCTTTTACCCCATAAATAACTAATTTTTATAAAAATGTTTATTTTTCATTTTCAAATGTCTCTATGGGTTTTTTGGGTCAGGGAATTTGGGTCAGAGCCGGATTTGGAGAAAATTATAGAGGCTGGCGTCGAATGCACTGTAGCACTGTATCAAGGGAAACGCATTTTATCCAACAACCTAACTCCAGCACAAAAACTTCACGAATTAAGGTATCAAATTTTCACGGAAAGAAATTCTTCAAGAATAAAAAGAATAAAAAAAGCCGTAGAAAAACCAGGAAAAAAGGCAAAAGATGTACAGAAAAAAAAAAAGAACATCGGTGACCTTCCATTTTTACCACCTACCCTTGATGCCCTCGAGCAACATTTAAAAAGGGTTTATTTTCAAGTTCGAGAGTGGATAGGCACCATGCTCAACCAGATCAATCCCCTCAATCCAGAAGATTGAGGGTGGCAGAATGTAGGACAAATTCTAAAACCAGTAAAAATGGTCCAACCTATGGCACCGGACCATGTATTCAAAGTCATAATTTGTGCATGCCAAAAAGGCTGTGGATTCAATTGCTCATGCAGGAAAAGTGGCCTAGAATGCACACTTGCTTGCGTAAATTGTTGTGGAAGTACGTGTTCAAACTGCCCAACAGGGATCGCGGAAGCTAACGAAACGGCTGCAGAAGTAGAAGAAGACGAAGATAATGCAGAGTATGAAGCAATTGCTCAAGTAATGGAAGATTTGCAAAGCTTTGAAGATGGGGAAGAAACTTCTGACGATGAATTTTAAATTTATTATTAACTTTATGTACATAATGTGTATGAATGTAATGTTAAATAAGTAAAAAGTTATTAAAATAATGTTTTTTACGTAACCAAAGGAACAATTTCAGTAAGAAAATAAAACATTTTTAAATTATCAAAATCATTTAAAATATATTTTTTTAATGTTATATTTTCTTCTGGAATTTTATGATTTTTTAAAAAATAAAAAAAACCTCATACTCACTTTATATTCATGATTATTAAATTACGAAGTTCAATAAGAAATAAAAAAGCCTAGTTGACTTTAAATAGCATTCGTGACATATTTTTTGAATTCCCTGACCCAAAAAACCCATAGAGACATTTGAAAATGAAAAATAAACATTTTTATAAAAATTAGTTATTTATGGGGTAAAAGGGGTGAAAAATGGGCTAATTCACCCCCCGCAATGCATCCAATATCATTTCTGACATAATTTTTGAATTCCCTGACCCAAAAAACCCATAGAGACATTTAAAAATGAAAAATAAACGTTTTGGTAAAAATTAGATATTTTTGGGGTAAAAGGGGTGAAAAATGGGCTAATTCGCCCCCCGCAATGCATCCAATATCATTTCTGACATAATTTTTGAATTCCCTGACCCAAAAAACCCATAGAGACATTTAAAAATGAAAAATAAACGTTTTGGTAAAAATTAGATATTTTTGGGGTAAAAGGGGTGAAAAATGGGCTAATTCACCCCCCCCCCCCAATGCATCCAATATCATTTCTGACATCATTTTTGGGTTCCGTGACCCAAAAAACCTATATGCACTCCTTAAAATTAAAAAAAAGTTGATTCTTAAATGAGCTTGTACTTGTGGGGGAAATGGGGTGAAAATCCCCCCTTTTCATTTATCCATATTCTACTTTCCGGGACTTTGTTTCTAACATACTCCTGAATACAATGCAATCGGTTTTCACTCGATTTATCCCCTTTCATAATTAGGTAGAGGTGGTTTCACGGATATACCCGGACTATAACTATTCGCTCAGTGCAGGAGGAGAAGTTTATGCTAAATCACGTGGTACCCCTCAGTACCCCTCCTTCTATTCGGGGCTTTTATAATGTAAAGCATATGGAAATCAATTAAAAATTGTAATTATAAAGTAATTAAACAATATTTTTGCAAATAATTTATATGAAATGATTCGAAATAATTTGTTTTACAATATTTAATAAAAATAAAATAATCTATTTGAATAAATTTTTAAAATATTAATAGTTTTTGTAAGTTACTTTGGTTATGTGTGATTTTGTTTGCATTGACAACCCGTACTATAATTTTATTTTCTATTAATTTTATAAAATAAAAAAATGTCATAGAAATAAATTAGGTGCTACGTCGAAAGAGAAAAAAAATTTGGTATTTTTTGTATTTTTTGTGACGAAAATTTTGGAAGAAAAATTTTCAAAAAATTAATCATCAGATTCGAGATATCGAGTAAAAATAGTACTTTCAAATATAAGTACTTTCATGGAAATAAATGAGATATTACATCCAAATTAAAAAAAAAAAAAAGTAGTTTGAGATTTTTTCAATTGATGAAAAAATGTTTGAAAATTCTTAATTCCATAATGGTTGTGAAATTTCACCGGTTACACACACACACACACACACACATACAAACAAACTTTTTTTAAAAACCGGTTTTTTAGCTTCCTGAGGTCCCAAAACGTGCTGATATGCCAAAAAATCAAAAATCAAAATTTGACGCATCACACTGTGTTGAGATCAAAAAAATTGAGATCACAAAAATGTTTAGATCTAAAAGCGTTTGTTTTCAAAAATTGCATTTTTGGGAGCAATTGAAAAATTGGTCATTATGGGATTTAATGGACTATAAAGGTATGAGAATTTGTGATAAAAAATTGCAGTTTTTGGGGCATAAAAAGTGACGCTTACACAAAAAAATGGTGCCAACCAGAAGTGTTTTGGTTAATTAGAAAGGTTGCAGAATTCCTGTGAAATTTATCAAAAAACCCTATTTAATAACATTAAATCCTTCGTTTCTAGGCCCAGAAGGCCTGCTGGAATAAATACAGGCGTTTCGGCCTGTTTTTTCAACATAATAAACTGATGCATTAGAATTTTGAGTTATTTGGTGTTACGACTGTATCGAATATCCTTTTTTAATTATAAAAAAAAAATATTAAAACTCAGAAAAAATCAAAAACTTTATTTTTGCAGTGAAGTGCATTATAAAAAAATGTTTTAAAACGAATTAAAATTTTTAAGTTGATTTATTTTATTTATACTCACAGATTATCGAACGAGTTATAATAATTATTATTAATGAATTTTGCGTCTGATTGACACCTTAAAGATTGATATTTAAGCTCAATCTGAGCAACGCTTGTAAAACCGAAAAATTTTAAAATTATTTAAACTATTTTAAATATGATCAGCTTCGCTCTACCCGTCGTTGACGGTATCTAGTATTTTTATTTTTAATTAGGTACCTTAAGATTTAAATTTAAAAATTAAAAAAAAAAATCTTTTTTAATTGTAAAATATTTGCAAAAAAATTTTGTTTTGTTTATAAATTAATTTTAGTAATATTAAATAGTTTATATTCCAGGGTCCAAGTTGGATTGATGGATCACAGAAATTGATTATACATATTTGCTGCTAAATACATTATTTTAACGTGGAGTATCTATATTTCTCAAAAGGCAAATATTTTTCACATTGAAATAAGTACTTAGCAGGGGTCGAAATTCAAACACTCATTCTTCACGAATCGCTAATATTTAGTTACATTTTCAGTGAATAATGAATGAATCGTAAAATTAAATTAATTTTTTACATAAAACAATAGTTAATATTTATATTAACCAAAAACATTTAATTTTATTATAAAAATAGTTTTACCTCAAGTTTTAACTTCGATTATTTTAATATTTGTATTACTTATTCAGAAAAAATTATTTTTTGCATTTTATCCGTATCTTAAGGTTACATGTCATCATTCTCGCAAAATATAACGAAATATTAACGAATCGTGAAAAATGAATTCTTGAAGGCCTTAAATCCCAAGTCGTTGAGTGATAAAAAAAATAATACACATTTAACTATTTAAGGTCTTAAGAGCGTTAGGATTTTGCCTATCGGCATCCTTGTCTTACTCATGTAAAAAAATACGGATTGCAACTTAAAATAAATAAAAAATTTTTTTAAATAATACTTAATTATTACTATTCAAAGCTTAAAAATGAATTTTATTAACTTAATTTTGGCATTAAATAAATTATTTATTATTTAAACATTATTATTTAATTATTTATAAAGAAAATAAATTAATAAAAAAATATAATAAATGACTCTACCTCAATAGCAGAATAAACGTTAATTTTTTATACATTTTTTTAAGTAAAACCATAAAAAATGATGGTCGATTGTAAATTTTAAGGTCTCTTTTTATTTATTAGGACTTTATTTATCTACTCATAAAAAAAAATATCTAAGTTTTGTATTTTAAATGCTTTTTTTTCATTTTTTAAAATTCCCCATAAGAGCCTGTGTTAATTTATTTTTTATTTATTTATTTTCTCAAAAAATATTCGGTCAATTATAAAAAAAAAAAATACGCATAAAATTAAATTATATTTACTTTACTTCCTCCAAGTTTTAGCTTTTTTTTTGCATTTTAATTCTACCGCTCTTAAGACCTTAAATGATACAAATAATACTTTGTAAATTCAAAAAATTAATTTTTTAAATAATATTCACAAATTTAATGGTAAATGTCTCTTAATTTTAATAATTTGAATTTAATGTGTTATTACTTTTTAATCACGCTGTACTTCTGCAAAAAGAACAAATACTAAACTCTCAAATTTAAACTTCTGTGTATATATATTTATTAATATTTTTTATTAAATGCAGTTTACGAATTATTTTATGGAAAAAAATTTATTTCAAAATAATAAATTATTCCTTAATAAATAAATATGAATTACAAATTAAAGAATAATATTAAATTTGTGTTTTTATTTGCTATAGCCTTAGTGCGCGCGCTTTGTATAATAAACAAACAATGGCGTCCTTGCTGCTAAGACTGCGTTATAAAAGTTTCTTCGTTTAATTACACGAAATTTCCCACGTATACCTCATATTTGGAAAGTACCAATAAATTCTTTAAGCTTTGAACTTTCAATTTATCTCTATCTGCATTCGAGAATTCGCGATTTGATGGTAAAAATAATCAACTTCCTGAATTCTCCCCATAAGACTAATGTAAAATTTATTTATCTTTGTACCCTTATATCTCAAAATTTTTTGCAGGACAATCAACTATAAGACCCATACTATTCGATTCCTGAGGCTTTTCTCTAACAACCTATATATGTCTTATTTGGGGAATTGATTTGTCAGAGCGTCCTTAACAGGTTTAGGTTTTATAAATAATTTAAATTTTTTACGATAAATTTTTATTCATTTAAAAAAAATTAATAAATAAAAAAATTCTTACTGTAAAACAGATAACGAGTGGTTAAAAATATATAAATATCCATGGTCACAAATATTTAAAATAAAATAGTAACGTGTAAATAATTATGAATGACATTGATTTGCATAAAAATCAAAAAATTACTGCGTACATGAAATAGGGCTTTACGTTTAATCTATACGCGAAAAAATAATTTTTTTTTCTATTTTTTTAATTTTTCAAAATAAATGTAACACGTAAATAAAAGTAAGTTTACTTAAGTAAGTAACTTACTTTTTAAGTAAGTACTATCAATTAATAAAACTTGAATTTTTTAAACTACTTAAAAAGTAGTTTACGTCTTTTAGTATAATTTATATTACGTTTTACGTATTTAATATTAATTACGTATTTAATATTTAATATTAATTTAATATTATAACTGTATCATTTTTGCAAAATTATTTATACAAGCCTTTTCAAATGGAAAAAATCTTTCTTTCATAGTCTTTTTGAGTTAATAGCTGTAAATTTGGGGTATGAAACTTAAAAAATATTAGTGAAAGATAAATATAAAATTAGGGTTGATTTGCAAATTTAAGGGTGTTTAATCAATTTTATGAAGTTGAAACCCCCAAATTCGTAACTAGCGACCCCTAAAACCTAATTAATCTTGATCCTGCAAAAAGGCTGGGATATAAATTTGGCAAAAATAAGGGTTCATTTGCAAATTTGGGGATGTTTTATCAACTTTACACACTTAGGTGCCTCAAATTCGTGATTACCGAGCAAAAAAAGTTTTAATAATCTGCTTAAATTGTTGTTAATTGAAAAATAATGTCGATATACCCCTTAAAAGGGTAAATATGCAAATTTAAGGGTGTTCCACCCTTAGACCGGCTCCGGGACCCCAAAATTCGTGATCAGCAGCCCAAAAAACTTATAAGGGAACAAACTTATTAGTAGGAAATATATCAACCTAAATCTCGTGATTTGACTGGAGCAATACCCATGACACGACATTTTTCTTCATTTTAGTATAATTTATATTATCTTTCCTAGCCTACAATAGAAATTTTATACGTATTTAATATTAATTTTTTTATTTTTAATCAGGTAATTTAAAATTTAAATTTAAAAATTTACAAAATATTTTGTTTTGCTTATAAATTAATTCAATTAATATTAAAATTGGTTATATTAACTAAATTTTTTGAATTTTAAATAAGCAAACTTTATTGTAAAGATTACTAGCATTTTTTGTTGTGGTTAAATATCCATGGTGAAAAAAATGAATGAAAAATGAATGAATGACATTGGTTTACATAAAAATCAAAAAATTATTATCGATTTTTAAAATAAATACATAACGCGCAGTTTGATGTTTATTTTAGTTTTTTTTAGCTTAGCTTTTAAAACTATACAGAATTAGATAGTTTGGTTTTATAAGTATATATTTAAAAAAATTTTTAATTTTTAAAATTCAAAAATAAGGTACTTTATTAATTGCTTATTAATAAAAAATTTAAAGTTAGTACTTGAAAAACGTGATGACTTTAATTTATCAATAATAAATAAAATTAGAGGTTTTAATACAATTTTTTATTTTAAAAATACGTATTTCGACTTAATCTTACGTTTGATTTTCATAAAATATAAGTTATTTATCAAGTCTTTTTTTAAATTAGTGAAATTAAACTGTATATACACTGTAAGTATATTTTATATTTTGATTTTGTTTTGTGCAAATCTTATAAATTATTTTCATTTGTCGTGCATTTTTAACTAAGAAAATAATTTTTGGGTCCCCGAAACTTAGGATTTTTTGTTTTGAGTTGGGTCGAATTCGGGCTACCCAAAGAAGCTTTCGATTCAACTGAATTGCTCCTGCAGCCATTTTTTGGGAAGGTTCGGGTTTCCAAGAAATTTTATCTGCAAAAATCTGACAAAAAGACTGGTAATTGATTACCAGACTAGTAAACCCCCAATAATTACCAAATAAAAAAAAATATTGTTTTAAAATGGTCTATTTTTTATTCTTTTGTATTTAAAAACTAGATAATTAGAAACTCTTTTTAAATGTATTGATTAATTAATTATTATAGCCTAAAAATCAATAATTGATAAAATTTCTTGCAGGTATTTTTGCGCTTGAGAACTTAAAAATGAAGATTGTACGTTTTACTTATTTTATGGCACTTCTGGATGTAATTCATTCAAACAGCATAGAAATTATAATTAAACAAGTTTTAAAAGAAATTAAGCCTTCACATGTGACCTTACATTCTGATTTTAACAATGAAAGTATTATTAATAATTACAACTACCAATCAATATATCAACTTCTTTTCCAATCAGTTCCAACTACATTAGTCGACTTAAATAACCCACCGAAATTAATAAAATTGAATGATATCGATATCGAGTATCAACGTAAAGTTACAGCTCCTCTCCATTTCATTGTCCTCAGCGAGGATATTACGAACAAAATTGTACAAAAATTTGATATGGATTTACGTTTGATTCGAAAATCTATATTTTATTTGTCCACGACCAAAATATTCGTTATAGTTAAGAGAATCAGTGAATCAGATAATTTTATTTATTCTTTACTTAATATAGCATTTTTCTATCAATTTTACAATTTTAAGATCTTGCAATATTACTCCAAAAATTTATATTTTATTGAAGCTAATTTTTTTTTCAAAACAATTTCAAAAAAAGATATTACCAATGATTCAGTTGAAAAAATTTTTCCTGGTATATTCAATGGAATTAGTGGATACAATATGAGAGTAGGTACAAATAATTTACTTTGGCCCGATTTTTATTTAAATTATACGTTAAATTACCATGATTGGGTTATACATGACAGGTACTTATTAATACATTTATACAAGTATTACAAAATCTTTGAAAGTTCACTCAATGTTAGTTCACAATTTGTACCTACTTCGAATGAAAAACCAATAGACTTTTATATAGATAAAAATAATTTAGACTGTTATTTGAGTGTAATTTATCGTTTTGGCTCTCACAATTTAATGAATACTTACTTAATTAAAACAACAAAATTAACTTTCATTGTTCCGGTTGTAGGAGAAAAAGAAATTCAAATTCCTACAGAAATTATTTATTCCTTTTTAGTTTTCTGTGGAATAATAATAATATTTTTATTTACTGCTCATATTTTTAAATTTCGACAGGATGAATGGTCAATCTTCAATATTTATAATTTTATTTTAGGACTTGGTGTCAATATTAACTTTCGACGTACTTTAAGATCAAAAATAATATTTTTGACAATGTTTGCCGTCTCATATTTCTTCGTTTCAGACATTGTTTCAGATATGATAAGTTTAAAATACAAGTATAAAAAAAGTCCGATTTTTGAATCCTTTGAAGATATTCTTCAAAAAAATATACCGGTTTATTTTAACAATAATAAAGTTATTTTAGAGTTATTACAAAATTCTTCATCAGGTATTGTAAAGAATATTACTAAAATTACTATGATAAAAGAAGATAGTCAAAGCGGCGTAGATCTCAGTTCTTTTACATTAATATTGTTTGATTTTGACGCTGAAAAATTCTTGCGCTATCATAAATACGTAATTCAAGGAATTAGGTATGAAATCAGCAACTTGATTATAAAAGCAGGTTTCAATGTAGTTGGGTTTCTTAACAATTCTCCATTAAGAATAAAATTTGCTGATCTACATTTGAGAATATTGGAAGCTGGTTTGGATGTGAAATGGCGATCCGATTATGATAGGGCTAATAGAATTGATAACAGATTGATGATTAATGAAATTGAAAACGAAGATGACACCCTTTATATAACACTAATTTTCATAATGATTTGTGGCACAGTTCTTTCTGTACTGATGCTGATTCTTGAATTACTTTGGTTTAAATATTTGAAAGATAAATTTCGTGATACCAAAATTGGTAAATTTTTAAGATTTTTCTTCAGAAAAAAAACTGCTAAAAAAATGAATATTCTGAGAATACATGTTAAACCAAAAGAATTACAAATAATTTCTGTTAACTAATTACAGTACCTGAACAACTAAATATTTTTAATTTTATATTTCTCCATGACTTCTAAAGATAATAAATTAATTTTTTTTTTTAAATTAAGCATTAAAGATTTAGCTTTAATATTCACAAATTTATTTGATTTAAAACTAACAAATAATACGAAAAAAAATCAAAATTTGAACGATTGTTCAGGTACTGATGATCGTTTATGAACTAGTGCGAGTACCTTACAAGATTTGAATTCATTTTTAAATAAAATTATAAACAATAAAAAACAATACTTATTTTAAAATATATTTATCTTTATTTATATACAAAAGAAACCATCGTATGTGGTCATAATCAATAAATATAATTTATATAATTTATATGACGCGTTTCTGTATTTTAAATATTATCTTCAGGTATTAATTATTAAATATTATCAATTTTTTGAAACACAATATATAACATAATGCACAAAGAAAGATTTTTAACATAAAAATTATGTACTTATAACTGTAAAGCATAATAAACGATTTGATCTATAACCTTGTACACGCTTATGCTAAATAAAAATAATATTTTCAGTTTAATATTTGTACCTTTATTTTTATTTTATATTACTATTTGTTCTTTCAATATTATATCTGTTACTGTTTATCATATATTTTTATAACTGTATCATATAAGCTACTATTTTTTAATTTTAATTTTTTGTTTAGTACTTTATTAGGGTCTTTTTTTATTGGACTATATATTTCAAATTTTTCTATTGCATTCATAACCTCATTTATATTACATATTAGTAAAGGAAAACAACTATTTTCAAAATTCTCTGGATCATGGTTTTCATTCATTAGATGTTTAGTTAAAACCGAATCCACATTCCTCATGTCACTTTTAGGTGATTCTTTCTTCTATCTTTTATAAAATGTTCTACCTATTGACTTATTTATATTTTTGCACATTTACTATACCCATGACACGATCGTTTTCTTTATTTTAGTATAATTTATATTATCTTTCCTAGCCTACAATAGAAATTCTATACGTATTTAACATTAATTTTTTTATTTTTAATCAGGCAATTTAAGATTTAAATTTAAAAATTTACAAAATATTTTGGTTTGTTTATAAATTAATTCAATTCATATTAAAATTGGTTATATTAGCTAAATTTATTTAAATTATAAATAACAAAATATAAATATCAATTTAATATTTTCATATTGTAGACAATTAAGATTCGAATATTTTCTATTTTCATGTACATCACAACTGATATTGTAGACAATCAATATGAATTTTTCTAAAGAATTAATTTTTTTGTTTATTTATCAAAATGTGGCTAATCAATGATGAATTTTTAGTCAATAATAAATTAAAATCTTAAATTTCATATTATTCTAATTTTTTTTTTTGATCATTTGCATTAATTTTTTAATCTTTTTATCATATGTTATTAATTGTAATAAATTTAATCATGTCTGATTAATAAGTAATTCAATTTGACTCAAAAATTTTTCCAAAGACACAATTAGTTTTATACCATTAATTTTATTTACAAAAAAATTTTTAATACATATGAATAATAACTTACGTGTTTATGTATAAATAATAATAAAAAATTAGGTATAATTTATAATATTAATAATTATTAAAAATAAATCATTATTGAAAATATAGATATATCTTATAATTAAATTCTACAATCTTTCGTATCGAAGAAAAATTTTTTTTTAATTACATATTAATCCTATATCCTATATATAATAAAACGAAAGATTGAAAAAAATATTTTAGATGTCGGCAGTCCTAGTTATGAAAAAATAAAAAAAAAATAATTTGGATGTCGACAGTCCTAGTTATAAAAAAATAAAAATAAAAATTTTTTAGATTTCGGCAGTCCTAGTTATGGGAAAATAAAAAAAAAATAATCATTTGGATGTCGGTAGCCTAGTTATGAAAAAATAAATTAAAAAAAATATTTTAGATGTCGGCAGTTCTAGTTATGAGAAAATAAAAATAAAAATAAAAAAAATTGGTTATAAATAGTTTTTTTCCTATTTCTCTTCATTGAATGCATTAAATAAAAAACTAAACAAAGTTCCTTTAGAAAATCGTTTTACATTTTGATACAATCCATTTTGAGTTATCAAGTGGCGAAAATGACAACTTTTTGAGTTCTTAAATTTAAACTTGTTAGATTCAAACCGTTGTAACTCCAAACCAAGAACTCAAATTAAAAAATAAAACGTCAAATCGATAGCATTTTTTCCAAGGAATAATTTGCACTAAAGCTCATTTCGAAAAACCACTTAAATTCTGAGAAAAATCAGTTTTAGTAAAAAAAAATTAAATTTTTTTATGTTTTTGACCACTAACTTCTGAGATTGATATCTCAAAATCTTTCGAATATTTTTTAAAAACAAAAAAATTGGATTGGGATATTTCTTTAAAGATTAATTTAAAACATTTTCATGTATTTTTGTCCATACAGCTCTTCATAAATGAGTGCTGAATAATGTTAAAAATAATCAATTTTTTCGATTACTTCATTTTAATATATATAGGAATAGGATTTTATCGGTTTTTATTTATATTAGTATAAAATTAGGAATAAATAAAATATTTGATTTGTATCTTAAATATCTATGGTAAAAAAATGAGGAAAAATGAATGAATAATGGCATTGGTTTACATAAAAATAAAAATGTTTATTAAATATGAAATGTGTACAACTTTGATTAAACATAAATGTATAAGGTGTGAGTATATGTGTGTATTCCTCGTTCCTTGTATAAAACTCTCCCCTCTATTTTTTAGTTTCCTTAGATTCGTCTGAAGGTAAAGACGTGCATTTTGTAACCGCTTAATAAAGATTCACTTATTGTTTATAAATATAATTATATTGTGTATTTATTTCATACAACCTCTACAACAAAAAACATTATTATTGATTTTAAAAATAAATTCATAACGCGAAGTTTGAAGTTTATTTTAGTTTTTTTTAGTTTAGCATTTAAAACTATATAGCATTAGATAGTTTGAGTTTATAATAGCATGTATTTAAAAAAATTTTTAATTTTTAAAATTCAAAACTATATTATTAATTGCTTATTAAAAAATTAAAAGATCGTACTTGAAAAACGTAATGAATTTAATTTATCAATAATAAATAAAATTATAGAGCTTTTAATATACCGTATAGGAGCCGGTTTTCGATCAGAAGTCACTTTCTTGGGTGGCTGGAAAATTGTCCCACTTATAAATTGTAATTTTTGATCTGGCAACAGTGTGCACAGTATTTTGAGTATATTTTAAGTTTTATGCAAGAGATGGCGTTACTTTAGATTGGTCCTAGTAATTGTATAGTAATTTTAGTGTTTAGCGGCAATATGAAAATAGAAAAATAATAAATAGTAAGTGTTTAGATGGTAAAAGTAAAAGCTGTTGATAAATTCAATTAAAATTGTAAATAGAAATGTCAAGGCCATTTAATACTTCCTTACTGACTCCAGCTTTAACAACTTCTCTAATCTTTTATTTTATTTTATATAAATAAATTATTTTTTATTATATAAAGAAATGTTAATGATGTGTGTATTGTAAAAAAAATGTATTAAATAATGACTTGGTCTATTCAGTATCTGAAAACACGAACGTGCAGTTTTCACTCCTTGGAAAATTGTTCGTTGAACATATGACTTGAGGAAAACAAAGCTTTCACGAACGTTCGTGGAACACGACCAATTTTCCGGTTCGGAAAAAACAGAACTTTCATGACCGTTCGAGAAAACACGAACCGAGTTTTTGATGCATGCGATTCTTGAACATAAAGAAGGAAAAAGGGAGGCCGAAGGCCCCATGCGCCAAATCATTCACACAGGGTTATTATTTTTTAGATGATAGATAATGATCATTATTTGTGGTTTAATTGGTGCACGGGGCCTTTGGCCACTCTTTTCCCTTCTTTATTTTCATGAGTCATGTATTGAAAACTCAATTCGTATTTCACGAACGAAAGCTCCGTTTTTCCCGAGCTGGAAAATTGTCCGTGTTCCATGAACGTTCTTGAAAGCTTTGTTTTCCTCGAGTAAGGAGCACGCTTGTTTTCCGCGAAAGTTCGTAAGTTCGTGTTTTTGGATAACTGAATATAGAGCAAAAGTAGCGAAAACGCCCCTATTAGGGGTAGTTTAGGCTATTTTAAGGGTGAAGACCTAACTTTTAATTGAAAAGACACCGATTTTTATGATCAGCGACCTAAAAAACCCTGTTAGACCAAATCTTGGAGGACTAGAGCGAAAGTAACGAAAACACCCCTTTAAGGGGTAGTATTGGCTAATTTAAAGGTCAAGCCCCAATGTCTCATATAGAAAAGACCTCGATTTTCGTGTTCAGTGACCCAAAAAACCTATTGTAGACCAAATCTGGTAGCGGCCACACAAATAATGCAACCAAAACCGTGATTTGACTGAAGTAGAATCAGGTTAGCCAAATTTGATTAAATTATAGTTTTAATTTCTAGTATACTTTTTTACTAAAAAATTGCTTATTTTTTATTTTATCCTCCACGTGCCGCTACTGTCAGTAGGCGAAAGATAAAGCGGTGTTGAAGATTGTCGAAAATTGTACTTTTTTAAGTGGGACAATTTTCCAGCCACCCCTTTCTTATACCTAGCTGTATCTTTATTTACTGAAAAATTTAAAATTAATAATTGGTGTTAAATATTGTTGCATTTGATCAGGGAAATCATATATTTTATTATCCCAATTAAAAAAACATCAAATTTATTGATGGGTAATTAATAATTTACATTTATTACAAGTGTGCAAGGTAAGGTAATTTCGATAATGCAAATTCTATTTTTGATAATAGTATCATTTTAATCGAATTAATTTTCGATAATTTGAAAATCGCTAAAACTAAGTTTAAATCGCGCGCGTTTTAATGGAATTCTTATAGGTATAACTATACCTATTTCTTAACTCCCTCTTCACTTATTTTTTGTTGTTTTTTTAATATAAAATACCTATAATAATAAGAATAAAATATAGCAAACAACAGATGAACTTCACACTTGTATAGTCATGTATTTTAAACATTTATTTATTAAAATTTGCTTTTTAATTTTAATTAACGAAAGATAATAATTGATATAATGTTTTTAAAACTCAAGGAAACAAAATATACCCCCTGTTTACGCAACCCGCCGTTTCAATAACCTATTTGTAGTTCGCGTGCGACATTTTTATAAACAACACGCGTTTATTTACCTCTTTATTTATTTGTGTATTTAAAAGTAAAAAAGTATTAATTTTATGAAACAAGTGTTAGAATATAATTTTTATATATTTTTAATATTAAAATAATGATTTTTTTCGAATTTTAAAGTGTTTGTACGTATTTTTTATAAAAATCGAAGAGTTTATTGCAAGTTTATGGTGTTTTAATCAAAGGGATTCATAAGTATATAAATACTTAAAATTGTGTTTTTATGTGAAAATTTAGTAAATATTTTGTAAATTGTTGTGAAATATAGTATTAACAATGTAGTTTAAATAAGTGCAATGTATTATAATTAAAAAAATATTGTTTAAATAAAAATAAGGTTTAATATTATTGAAAATATCGAAAACCTGTTTTGTGTAAAAAAGTTAGGAATCAATTATCGATATACCTATTTAAAGTAAACTTGCAATAAATAAGTGAATATAACCCTTTCCCTTCATTTATTAAATCATCAGGACGTAATTAAAAGCATTTTTAGTATTCGGCATAGAGTAGGTATTCCTAAAACTCGATTTTAATAACACACGAGATTTGGTGAAAACGATGAGAAAAATTTCCTAGGGTTGTACAAGAGAACATTTTTCTTATTTTTTTTATTAATTTAAGTTGTTTTTTAACATCGGTAAGGTAGAAATAAGTTCTTTAGGGTTTATAGCAATGATGAGAATTAAGGCAATCTGGTAATCGGTTGGTAACATTGTTTACAATGCTTTTCATATGGGAGCAAGTTATGCCAACCCATTTATACCATTGTTCATCTCACTTGCTCCCATAAGAAAAGCATTGTAAACAATGTTACCAACCGATTACCAGATTGCCTTAATTCTCATCATTGGTTTATAGTTTCATAATAAAACTCGCTTTTAGATATTTGATGCATACTTTTTTATATAAATGCTAATTTGTGTGTATTTGATCGAAAGCCAATACGTTCGAAAACTGGCTCCAATACGGTACAAGTATAATTTTAACAGAAAATTTTTTATTTTAGAAATACGTATTTCGACTTAATCTTACGTTTGATTATTATAAATTCATACAAGTTATTTATCAAGCCTTTTTTAAATTAAAATTATATTCAGTATACACTGTAAGTATATTTTATATTTTTATTTTTTTTTGTAAATTCTATTAATTATTTTCTTTTGACATGCATTTTTATTTATTTATTTATTTATTTAGAATTTGTTAGGCGCAGGCGTGGCCGATGCGCTACAATTTACAAAAGTTTACAATATAATTTTTGTACATAGTATATACAGATTTTTATGAAAGTATATTGAATTTACAAAATATATATTTAATTTATAATAAATTTAAAAATGAAAAATTTAAATTGAATTTACAAAAATAATATTTAATAAAATTAATAAAAATTAATAATTAAAGAATATAATTAGATCTTATTTTAATGGTATTTACATTATTATTATATGAATGAATATAATTAATCATAATAATAAATTTATTAAATCATCGCGATTTTAGGACAGGTGTTTTTTGAAGGTAAAGAAGGTATTTCATAATATGCAGTTTAAATGTATCAATACATGTATACGCTTTTAATGTGAATGGCAAACTATTCCACTCTGTAATGGCTGTGATAAAGAAAGAATTTATATAGAAATCTATCCTACCACAGTTACAACCGATTGGGGCCTAAATTCATTTCAGGTAAAATACTCAAACTTTTGGAACAAAATTCCTCCCTGCATTCGTGACCTGCACTCATTTAATTTATTTAAAAAAGCAATAAGGCAGTATCATTATAAATTAGATGCCTAACACTGTTTAACAACAGCTTGACTAAATTAATATTAATTAATTTTATTATTTAATTATTTATTTACAAATTTTAAACTATTTATTTATTTGTTGACTGATTAATAAAATTCTATTGACAAATTTTAATACATACTGATTGACTATTGACTGATTGACTTTTGACTGATTGTTGCTATGGTTAACTTATTTATTTTATTTAGTTTTTGAAACAGTATTAATATCAAATTATATCATATTACTTATATTTTTATTAACTAATTTAACCTTAATTTTATTTATACATAAATTATTTATTTAAATTAAACAATATATGTTAATTAGAGCTATAATAATAATAACTATGTAAGAGTGTAACTAGTTTTGTACAATACAAAAAAAGGAAATAATAATAATAAAAAAATCTGTTCTATAAAAAGATGGAAGGGAAAAAGTGTGAGGCAGGGAATCTGATAAGGAAGTGTCAGGGAGATTTCTTAGTGAACGCCTTATTTCCTCTTCAGGTTCTTTAAATTGTGATGAGAGATATGGCGGCCTTTTGGTTGTTATTAGGCTATGTACAAGTAGTTTTATTTAAGAAAATAATTTTTGGGTGCCCGAAAGTCAGGTCAAGTACGCACCTGAAATTTCGGGTTTTTTTCTTCGAGTTGGCTCGAATTTGGGGTATCTAAAGAAACTTTCAATTGGATTGTATTGCAACCGCAGATCTTTTTCGGGAAGTTTCGGGCTTCACACGAAATTTGATATGCTAAAATCTTACAAGAAAAACGAAATTTTAGATACCAGACCAACAAACCCTTTTTTTGTATTTACAAACTAAATAATTAGTAACTCTTTTTGAATGTATTGATTAATTGATTATCATAGCCTAAAAATCAATAATTGATAAAATTTCTTTCAGGTATTTTTGCTCTTGAAAACTTAAAAATGAAGATTGTATGTTTTACTTATTTTTTGGCACTTCTGGATGTAATACATTCAAACAGCATAGAAATTTTAATTCAACAAGCTTTAAAAGAAGTTAAGCCTTCACATGTGACCTTACATTCTGATTTTAAAAATCAAAGTATGATTAATGATTACAACTACCAATCAATACATCAACTTCTTTTACAATCAGTTCCAACTACATTAGTGGACTTAAATAACCCACCGGAATTAATAAAATTGAATGATATCGATATCGAGTATCAACGTAACGTTACAGCTCCTCTCCATTTTATTGTTCTCAGCGAGGATTCTTCGAAGAAAATTGTTCAAAAATTTGATATGGATTTACGTTTGATTCAACAATCTATATTTTATTTGTCCACGACCAAAATATTCGTTATAGTTAAGAGAATTAGTGAATCAGATAAATTTATTCATTCTCTACTTAATATAGCACTTTTCTATCAATTTTATGATTTTAAGATCTTGCAATATTACTCTAAAAAATTATATTTCATTGAAGCTAATTTTTTTTTCAAAACAATTTCAAAAAAAGATATGACCAATAATTCGGTTGAAAAAATTTTTCCTGATATATTCAATGGAATTAGTGGATATAATATGAGAGTAGGTACAAGTAAACTTTTTTGGCCCGATTTTTACACAAATTATACGTTAAATTACTATCATCAGCCTATAGAAGAATCGTACATATTAATACATTTATTCAAGTATTACAAATTTTTTGAGAGTTCACTCAATGTTAGTTCACAATTTGTACCTAACCCGATTGAAAAGACAATAGGCTTTTATATATATGAAAATAATTTAGACTGTTATTTGGGTCCAACTTATCGTTTTGTCTCTGCAAATTTTATGAATACCTACTTAATTAAATCAACAAAATTAACTTTCATTGTTCCGGTTGTAGAAGAAAAAGAAATTCAAATTCCTAAAGAAATTATTTATTCCTTTTTGACTTTTTGTGGAATAATAATAATATTTTCATTTTTTGCTCATGTTTTTAAATTTCGACAGGATGAATGGTCAATCTTTAATATTTATAGTTTTATTTTAGGACTTGGTGTCAATATTAACTTTCGTCGTACTTTAAGATCAAAGATAATATTTTTGACAATGTTTGCTGTGTCATATTTCTTCATTTCAGACATTGCTTCAGACATGATCGGTTTAAAATACGAATACAAAAAAAGTCTGATTTTTGAATCCTTTGAAGATATTCTTCAAAAAAATATAACGGTTTATTTTAACAATAATAAAGTTTTTTTAGAATTGTTACGAAATTCTTCAACGGGTATTATTCAGAATATTACTAAAATGGCTAAGATAAATGATGATAGTCAAAGCGAGGTAGAAATCAGTTCTTCTACATTAATAATGTTTGATATTGACGCTGAAAAATTCTTACGTTATCATAAATACGTAATTCAAGGAATTAGGTTTGAAATCAGCAACTTGATTATAAAAGCAGGTTTCAATGTAGTTGGGTTTCCTGACAATTCTCCATTAAGAATCAAATTTGCTGATCTACATGTGAGAATATTAGAAGCTGGTTTGGATGTGAAATGGCGATCCGATTATGATAGGGCTAATAGAATTGATAACAGATTAATGATTAATGATTTTGAAAACAAAGATGAAACGTTACCGTTAGTACTTTCATCAATAATGATATTTGGAACAATTCTATCTTTGTTAGTACTGATTCTTGAATATGTTCGGTTCTATTACTTAAAAGAAAAATTATATGGTACGAACATTTGTAATCTTTCAAAATCTTTGTTTAAAAAAGAAAGTACTAGAAAAATGAAAATTCGTAGAATACATGTCAAACCAAAAGAATCGCAGGTGACATCCGTTTAATTGAATTATAAAAAATTATTTATAAATATTTAAAAGTTTATTAAGCCTTAAATTTTACTTTTTTGTGCTGTGAGCATGTAATAGAAAAGTTTTGTATATTTAATTCTTAGAGTAAAAAGGATATATGAAGGACCTTCTCATTGGTGACACAAAGCTGGTAGTTTCATAGTTTGTTGTACTTTTTATGTTTATACTATTTATACTGTTTTTTTATATTTAATGTCTTATTTGTATATAAAGAATTGACTGAACGTGCAATACATGCTTATACACTGGTCTAATAAGGAATTTATGTAGTATTTTTTGATAATTTTATTAATTTATTTTACTGAATTATATTATCCTATTTTATATGTAAATTTTTCCAGTATTATTAGAATTAAAAATTGTATTTATATATTATTAAAATATACACATAATTTTTATAATATTTCAACATACTTTTTATAAACTATTGTTACACCGAATTTACACTTTTTGTATTCATTTCCAATAAAGAGGATCTATCTATCTATTAGATGTTTTTGATTTGATTCTGGTGCCTTATATAGAAAATATAAATTTTTTTCAGTCTTACTTCATCGATCATTAAGAACTTATATATTTCAAGAATTATGCATTTTGAAAAAAAATCCTAAAACCAATTGTTTTGATTAATTTCTTGATGAAATTCGAATGATCTTGTAAATTTTAACCATTTAAAATTGTAAAAATATAAAATTCGTTTTAATAATGTTGATTTATAACTAAATTTTATGTTTTATGTTAGCAAGAGGTTTTAAGATTTCAGGGAGTTTAGCCAATCTAACCCCAATCTAACGCAGTGTGTTAAAACTTTCATTTTTCAAATGCATAAAAAATGAACATTTTATATTTGCAAATATTGATTTTGCAAAAAATGAATAAATTTATTCTTGTGTACACACCAAACCAAAAAGAATTTTTTGTTACCCAGAAAAGAATTAATGTTCATTTAATTTTTTTTAAAAGGAAATATTTTGAGTTTAATTCTTTTAAAACAAATGATTTTTATTTTTATTCTTTTCGGAATTTATTTTGACAATAAAACCTCATAAAGAATTTCTTTAAAAAAAATAACTTTTAAAAGGTTGAGTCGGAATTAAAATTGAAAAAAAATCATTTAGAAATTAATTTATTTGTAACCAATTTATAAACAACGTGTTTTTATTTGAATTATAATTTAAAAAATCTTATGGCATTAACTTCTGGAGATGTGGTTTGGGAAATATTAATACCCAGTTTGTAAGCATATTTCTTTTAGTTTTAACATGGAACATGTTCATTGGATGGGGTATTTGAAAAAGTTTGGTTCGGCAGGGGGGGGGGGGTAAAAAATTGACGCTTTTAGGGGGGGGAATTGATGCTTTTAGGGGGGGGGGGGAATTGACGTTTTTAGGGGGGGGTGAAATGGACTTAGAATATTTTCGATTTAGGGACTTAGAATAATTTGAATTGGGAGTCAGGCCTTGATAACAACAAAAACTTAGAGTACTTTAAGTTTATGGACTTAGCATAATTTATATTTCAGGATTTATTGTAATTTCAGTTTTTTGATTTATTACTGTTATGAGTGAACATATTCCATGCTCGTTGGTTGTGTAGTTACACAAACCGGTTATAAATTTTTTAATATTGAAAACGATTTATTAATTTTAAAAATTCACCTATTAATCTAAAACTAAAATGCTTAAAAAATTAAACTGAAATTAATGTGCTTACCTAAGTGGGTATTAATATTTAACAAATCACATAAAAAAAAAGAAACACAACGTCCAATAAATACGCTATGATCCACAACTTATTTTTTTGCTAGCATTTAAGCAATTAATTATAATTCAAATAAAAACACATAAAAAATTTATAAGTAATAATTACCTTAAATATATTATAAAATTTAAAAATTTTATTTATTGTTTGCATTAGCTTAAAATTTAGTTAGGCAAAGAAAAACTTAATTTTTTTATTTATTAAACTTCTGTTCAAAGATAATGATTGCATAAAAAAAATAAAATATATTTTAATTAATTAGAAACACTTGCAGAGATATGTTCATATATTGATAAAAAATATTTTTATTTCAATTTAAGGTTTTATAAATAATTTAAATTTTTTACGATAAATTTTTATTTATTTTAAAAAAATTGACAAATAAAAAAATTCTTACTGTAAACAGATAGCGAGTGTTTAAAAATATAAAATATATCCATGGTCACAAATATTTAAAATAAAATGGAAAAACGTGTAAATAATTATGAATGACATTGATTTACATAAAAATCAAAAAATTACTGTGTCTATAAAATAGGGCTTGACTGATCTATACGCGAAAAAATAACTTTTTTTTCTATTTTTTTAATTTTTCAAAACTAAAATTTCACTTTTTAAATAAGTACTATTAATTAATAAAACTTGAATTTAAAAAGATTTTTTATTAATATTGAATTCGGTTACAAATATATTATAAGCAGTTTACTTATTTTAGTATAATTTATATTAAAATTTTGTTTTGTTTTTTTGAGTATAAAATAATCAAACTTTATTGTAAATATTACTAGCATTTTGGTTATGGTTAACAATTTTTTTTTCTCCGTGTACATATTCAAAATTTCAATAATTGCGCAAATAAATTGATTTTTTTAATATTTAAAACTAAACATAACACTTAAATAGGCATAATTTTATCAGTATTCGAACTCATGAGTAACATTTTACTTTCAATTTGTTAGAAACTAAACATTTTTCAATATTTAAAATCTTTTTATAAAATTGCAATTAATTGTTTATTTAATAATTTTTTTCATGAGAAGCAAATCGTGGAATTTAGTAACTAATTAGTTTAAAAAAAATTATTTAGATTTTGACCTAGGTTTACATATTTTTTTAATTAAGTTATTTTTAGTTTGACACTGAACTTTTCCAAACTTAAAAATCCTTTTTTACAGTATAATTAAACATTGCAAGCTGAACTTGATAAAAAGATTAATTTGAATTCAAATTTTGCATAACAGGTGTAAATAATCGCACTTCATTGTAGCTTTCAAGTAAGTACAATTAACTTTTTAATCATTCAGTATTTTTACTTCCAAAAAATACTGGAAAAACTTAATCCAGCTGAAATTTGCAAATCATTAATTTCTTATATAATTTATAATAATATTAGCACACTTAACAGAATCGCAAATAATAACACTGAATTTTAATAAGAACAAAAAAGTATTTTTAATTTTTTTATGCATTATTTAAAAACGCTAAGATCGATATTTTACGGTACATTATTTTTATTAATGTCATTGATTATTGAATATGAAATTTATTAATATTGATTTATCAATTTTTTGAAAAAGCCAGGTATATTTTTCAAATTTATACTTCTGTTGCATTTTTTTCAATGCCAGTAAACTTTACATGTTGTTATTTTAAAATTGAATTGTTATTCGATTATTTGGTATTTTGCTACATTTTTAGAAAATTTTAATTAACAAAATAATTTTTTTTTTCTTTTAGATTAAAATCAATAAGCTTAGTTCTAAGCACAAAATTTTTTTAACACACGTTTTAATGAACACGAAAAAACTGAAAACTGTTTTCTACAAAAAAAAAATTCAATTTTTATGAAATTAGACACGATAATATTCAGAAATAAAAACTTATTTTTGAAAATTATTGTGCCTGACTATGTAAATTAAATTTTTATCAGCCGATATTATTTTAAATATTAAATTAAATAAATTTTATCGATCTTTATGGGTTTAAAATTATTTTTTCAAGAAAAAAATGTTGATACCTCTCATCTTTCTCAAAAAAAGAAATTTCTCTGAGTAACCTCGCTGCTCTTCATAGCTCAGTTGGATAAAAGAGCATTCCAGCACAGACAGAGAGGTTATCTGTTCGAACCCTGTTGGAGAGATATCAGCATTTTTCTTTTTGAAAAAATAATTTTAATTTCAAAATAAAAATCAGAATAAAAAATATTTATTAAATATTTAAAAAAAATTACTTAATTTGATGTGCCTGAATTTTTGGGTGTGTTGAATTTCATGTGTATAATTTGAATTTCACTATGCTTAACTTTTTTGGTGCTCAAATTTTTCCGTTCAATAAAATGTTTGTGTAAAAAATGTGTTCTTTTGGAAAAAATTTCGTTGTTTTCAAAAATTTTGTGCTTAAAACTAAGGTCATCCTTTAAAGCACTGTATAAAAGAATAAAGTCTCATATCTTTCATAAATACCATACCAAACCATACCTTAATATGCTTATTGAATTATTACAAATTTTCTCAGTGTGCAATTTTTAATTTATTAATTTCTATTAATATTAAAATAATTTTTTATATCAATATTTAAAGTAACAATTTTAAATTATCTTTTAGGTATTTTTCTAATTGAAAACTTGGAAATGAAGCTTGTGTGGTTGACTTATTTTTTGGCACTTTTGGATTTAATGAAATCAAACAATAAGGAAAGTTTAATCACTCAAGTCTTAAAAGAAATTCAGCCTTCACGAGTGACCTTATATTCTGACTTCAAAGTCGGGAATTTTACCAATCAATGCAGCTACCAATTTATACTTCAACATCTTTTGGGGGTAGTTCCTACAACATTAGTTGACCTAAATAATCCACCGAAAGAAATAGAATTTAATGATTTCGATATCGAGTATCACCGAAACATTACAGCACCTCTTCATTTTATTGTTCTCAGTGAAGACAGACCTAGCAAAATTTTACAAAAATTGGACACTGCTTTGTATTTAATACAGCAATCTGTATTTTATTTGTCAACGACTAAAATACTGCTTGTACTTAATAGAATCAGTAAACTAGAAAATATAATTAATTCATTACTTAATACAGCACTGTTTTATAATTTTTATGATTTCAAGATCTTGGAATGTTATTTTGAAAATTTATTTTTTACTGACGAAAATTTTTTTTTCAAAGCCGTTTCAAAAAAAGATGTTACCAATGACAAACTTGAAAATTTTTTCCCTGACATACTTGATGGAATGAGTGGTTATGAAATGAGAGTAGGTGTAAATGGTTTTCTATGGCCGAATTCTTATACAAATTATACTATTAATTATAAGGAGAATATTATTGAAGACATTTATATACTAATATTCTTATACAAGTATTACGAATGTATTGAAAGTTCACTTAACATTACATCTAAATTTATAACTACTTCAATTCAAGATTCAGTAGACACATATATGTATAGAAATCAGTTAGATTGTTTTTTGTCTGTAATTCATTCGTTTTGCACATCTTTTCACAATTTATACTTAATCAAAACGTTCAAATATATTTTCATTGTTCCGGTTATAGAAGAAAAAGAAATTCAAATTCCTAAAGAAATTATTTATTCCTTTTTGACTTTCTGTGGAATAATAATAATATTTTTATTTACTGCTCATATTTTTAAATTTCGACGGGATGAATGGTCAGTCTTTAATATTTATAATTTTATTTTGGGATTTGGTGTTAATATTGATTTTCGTCGTTCTTTAAGGTCAAAAATAATATTTTTCACCATGCTTGCCGTCTCATATTTCTTTATTTCAGACATAGTTTCAGACATGATCGGTTTAAAATACGAGTACAGAAAAAGACCAATTTTTGAATCCTTTGAAGATATTTTTCAAAAAAATATAACCGTTTATTTCAATTACAATATTGTTATTTTAGAGTTGTTACAAAATACTTCATCAGGTATTGTAAAGAATATTACTGAAATGGCTAAGATAAATGATGCTAGTCAAAGCGGGGTAGATCTCAGTTCTTCTACGTTAATTATGATGGATTATGACGCTGAAAAATTCTTGCGCTATCATAAATACGTAATTCAAGGAATTAAGTTTGAAATCAGCAATTTGATTATAAAAATGAGTTTCAATTTTGTTGCGTTTCCTGACAATTCTCCATTAAGAATCAAATTTGCTGATCTACATTTGAAAATATTGGAAGCAGGTTTGGATGTGAAATGGCGATCTGATTATGATAGGGCTAATAGAATTGATAACAGATTAATGATTAATGATTTTGAAAACGAAGATGATACGCTACCGTTTGTACTTTTATCAATAATGATATTTGGAACAATTCTATCTTTGTTAGTTCTGATTCTTGAATATGTTTGGTTCTATTACTTAAGAGAAAAATTATATGGTACGAACATTTGTAATCTTTTAAAATCTTTGTTTAAAAAAGAAAGTACTAGAAAAATGAAAATTCGAAGAATACATGTCAAACCAAAAGAATCGCAGGTGACGCCTGTTTAATTGAATTATAAAAAATTAATTATAAATGTTTAAAAGTTGAAAAATCTTTTTGCTTTACTGAACCTTAAGTTTTACTTTTTTGTGCTGTAATTATGTTATGTGTATAAAATATATTGAACCAATTTGCCTGTAATATTTATTATTAAATGTAAAGTAATTTTGCTGTGATATTGTTTTTAACATCTTTGATGTTGAATTTCTATTTTACTCATTTTATTTTTATAAATATAACACTGATAATCTTTTTAATGAACAAAAAAATTCTATTTTACAAACGAATAATCTTTTATAGAAGATTTTTAGAGGATATATTTATCATATTTAATGGAAGTAATAGGCAAGCGGGTAAGTTTAAAGATTATCTGTCTAAAAATTATCTAACTATCTTATGTGTTTAATCGTGTAAATCTATGCACGCTATAAATTTCAATCCTAATGCTCCACACAAATTTTATTTTAAAAAAATTACAAAAACAATTTTTTGTGTACTTTTATATTATATTGTTTTAAGGGCGCTCTGTCCACCACTGGGTGTTTTTTGCGCAGCATATTTGTAACTAAAATATTTTAACCATATATTTATTTATAATAATTTTTTAATGAAAGAATCAATGTATTTCAGTATTTAGTACAAGAATATAAAAAAAAAAGTTAAAAATGTTTATTTGTTTAAACAAATACGACCTGTTAAATTTTTGAAATTTTTGAGTCATAAAAGCCTGAGTTTCCAGATTTGGGCTACTTGGATCAAAATTCTGCTTGGCTCATATTGAAGATCATTCAATTCTAGGTGGGGGTATCGTGGGAAATTTTTCGCTAAATCTTTTCAGTAATGAGTTATACCTATTTGTTTATAAATTGTAAAGCATTTTTAACTTTTTTTTTATAAACAATTAGCTGTAACTCAAGAGGTTTAGCGAAAAATTTCCCACGATATCTCCACCTAGAATCGAATGATCTTCAATATGAGCCAAGCAGAATTTTGATCCAAGTAGCCCAGATCTGGGAACTCAGGCTTTTATGACCCAAAAATTTCAAAAATTTAACAGGTCGTATTTGTTTAAACAAATAGACATTATCGAATTTTTTTTTATATTCTTGTACTAAATACTGAAATACATTGATTCTTTCATTAAAAAATTATTATAAATAAATATATGGTTCAAATATTTTAGTTACAAATATACTGCGCAAAAAACACCCAGTGGTGGACAGAGCGTCCTTAAATCATAAATTTAGATAAATAAATAAAATTTTTTCTTTAAAAGAATCACAGGTGACAATCGTGTAATTGAATTGTAAAATATTAATTGTAAATGTTTAAATTTTAAAAGTTGAAAAAAGTTTTTGCTTTACTGAAATTTAAGTTATACTTTGTTGTGCTATGAGCTAGTAACATGTATAAAAAATTTTTATATTCTCATTTCTTTTCACATTTCTAAATTTTAACTAGTATTATAAATTATATAAATTAAAAATAAAACTTTTATTAAAACAAATATTATTGTTATCATTTTTAGTTATTTTTAATTCCCATTCAATTCCTGAAATAAACGCAATTCATTCACCTTCTGTACTTAACACTTTGTTAATATCACTTTTAACATTGTTAGAACCAAATTTTTCAAATAAATTTTTAGGATTTTTATTCCTAAAAAATCGAATTTTAGATAAAAGTTGTAAATAATTTCCTCATTTTTTGAGAATAATCCATTTCTTTTTAATAGTGTATGTCAAAATAAAGTACTAATTCTCAATACTCTGAAGCGGCTATGCGTGTTAGAGACCGAAACATGGACTAAATAAATTTTTATACTCTTAACTTAAAAATTAAATATAAATCAATCACAAAGTTTCCAATTTCCCCCATAACAAAAATCAATAATTTCTAGACTTGATACGTCTTAACATAAATTTTATAGGGAATAATCATTTTAATTTATTATATCTGTTAAAAAAAGTGTTTTATTATATATAAAAAAGGGTACAATTTTAAAATAAATCGAAGTAATATATAATATACATATCGAATAGAAAAGTCAAAAGCGTGTCGGCAATTTGTATATGTTGAATACGTGCATTTTAAAGCTAAAAAAAAAAAAATTATTCTTATAGCATTTTATTTATTTGAGTATAAGTGTGTATTATAGATATATAAAGTATAAAAACTAGCATTGAATCTCGATTTTGCATGCGTAGCATATACAAGAGAGGATTTTCTCTTGGTACGTCGGTTTTTTTTAACTAAAGAAATATAGCAACGAATTTTACCTATTCGCGCTTTATAGATAAACGTTTCTTTTTTTTTTTTTATCTGTGAGTTTTAAAAGTAGAGAAAAAGAATAGGAAATAAATATGAAAAAAACAAAAAGAAAGTGGCAGAAAATGAATTGCGAAAAAGAAAATACGCACGAATGAGTTTAGATTTATATTTGCGTATAAGTATGTGGGGAAAGTGATTGCGGTATTTTTTAGAAAATTGAGCATTTTACGTGAGCTTTACTTTATGTAATATCAGGGCACGTAGCCAAGATTTTTATTTTTTATTATACTTTTAAAAGGGGTTTGTCCAAATAACTGACTAATACTCTCTTATTATACCAACAAATTTCTTTTTTATTCTAATTAAAATTCAATTGAATAAATATTAAACCATGACAGTTAAAATGCAAAAAGGCGGTTTCAATGATACTCTGGTAATTAATTCATAAAAAAATATTTTTCTTTTATGACTGACTGAATCTTCTTTAAATTCTACCTACACAAATCAAAACCTACACAATCATGTCCAAAAAAAAAGTATAAAACAATAAAATCTCATTATTCTGTTATTTATGTTTCTAATTTTAATCGATAAAATTTAGTAGGTACTAACAATTTATGGTTTTAGTATATTAATCTTAATCCTATTACACCTTTATTGTTATAATACGTTTAATAAAGTACCTATGCTTGAAATTAATCCTTAGATATTACTTGGGGCTTTTGATTAACATTAGTATTACCTTACAAGTAAATTACTCATCTATTAGAAATTTTAAGTACATTTCTGGCTAATTTTTCATCTTTTTTACTTTACGAATCCAATTTCTATTTCGAATATATTCCATCTCTCTCTTAAAATTTTGGCATTTTAATTGTTTACATATTAAATTATATATATATTTCTCTTTATCTTTTTGGAACAATACTCTTATACTTGCATTTTAAATACATTTTGCGGGCTTTGAACTCTGTAAACTTAACTTAATACCAAAAAGGGTTTTCTGTTTGTAGGCAGTGTACTGTAGCAGCAGTTTCTCTTTTAAAATATTACCATGTTTGCTAATGAGTAAGTTATGTTTCTTTTGCATGAATTATTTCTTATCAGTATTTTTGCACTCCTTTTCTTTTCCTCGTTTATTACGCATCGTGTTATTTAGCTTTATTAATTGTTTTTAGAATTTTTTTAAATATTTTTTCTTTTAGAAATTGTCTTTTCTGTATCGATTGATTTTAGTTTTTTTTTTATGATATCGATACTGAATTTTTTTTTTAGGAATGCGTGAACTATTGTTAAATATTTTATCTCTAGCGAAAAAATTCTTAAAATTCTGCTGACATTAACCACGTTTCACTGTCTGACATAATTTTTTTTTTATTTTTCCTTTTGGTGTTTTTTATATTTAAGGGAAAAAATTTTCAATGTAGTCATCATTTTATTTACTTCTCACTGTGGAAAATTGACATTTTTCAAAAAATTAATGATTTATTAACAGAATATTTTTTTAATGATTCCAGTAAAAATTTATCGAGTAAAATTGAAAAATAAATTTTCAGAATTTAAAAATTAATGTTTTAAGCCAGAGACTTTACATCGTGATATCTTAAAGGATTAACGTCCATAATTTTCAGATTTACGATTATTAGATAGAAAAAATCTTGTAAACAGAAACTCATGTTTTCATAGATTTAATAAAAAAAATATTGTAATTAATTTTTACAAGAAAACTCAAACAAAAGCTGAAAAAAAAGGCTAAGCTTTTATATTTAAATATTAAATTAAAAAATGTAAGAAATTTATATAAAGAAAATTGAGTGTTACAAATTTAAACAAAATATTTACATGCATTTTTTAATTAATTTTTTTATATAAGCAACTATGCATTAATTATTTTTTTATGTGATAACAATAGAATTTTTTATTTACGTTTTGAATAGAATTGTTTACATATATGGGTAAATTTTTTGTTTTTTTTGTGAAAATTCTAATTAGAAATTCGCAATTTAAAGCTGACGTGTTTGTATAATTATTATAATTATAATACGTTATTAATCAATTGAAAAAGAAATTTTGCTAAAAATTTTAGTGAATTTGTACTCAGTGATTGAAAAAATTTTTATACATAAATAGTCTCATTTCGAACCTACCATAGTCTGCCATTTTTCAGACTCATGAAGTATGCAGTTTCTCTTATAGTTTAGAAATACAATTTGGATAATTTGATAGTAATTTTTTAATAGTTGTTCAACATTTAATACATTCAAACACCTTTAAAATGCAATATAAAAAAAATAAGCTTCCTCAATTTTTAATTTTCAATTTTTCCAAAACACCCCAAAAAATTAAAAAAACCCAATGCATACATACCCACCAAACATAAAAGTAAATATTTTGAAAAAAAAATTAAACAAACTTGATATGATTTAACTATGTACATGCAGTAAAATAAAAAATAATAATAATAAATGCATACAACAAAAAAAGGCAGAAAAAAAGGTGCTAGATATTACACCATGCGAGAAAATTAACTTCTCGACGGTTTGTTGGTTACCGTTCTTATAAAATACATGCATATAACACTTGTAAATTATATTAACGTGTATAATATATTTGTATTATAAATTATATATAATAATAAAAAGTGCACTTTTTTAAATTTATGTGCATTAAAGTTAAATATTTTTTTTTTTTTATTTATTAACAACAATAAAAAATATTATAATGAAATGTTTTTTAAATCAAATAAATTTCTAAAAATTTTATTTATTACGTCATATAAGAGCTTTTTTTTTTTAAGTATTATACAAATACGGTTTGTACATTTAGATTTTTATAAAAAAATTTTTTTATATATAATCGGAGCTTTTTTTTGGTGCTTGCGGTTATAATACTTTTTTGAGCGTAAAAAATGAACACATATTTAATATTATGTGCTTACTATTGTACAATTTTATTCATAAAAAAGGTTGTATTTATTCAATAGAAAAAAGTTTTGTAAATATATGTGAATGTGGGTAAATATTCGAGATAAAGAGAAAAAATTTTTTTGTAAAGAGTAAGCAAATATAAAATCATGACTTTGATAAAAAATGATATTTAATGTAAAATGTGTTAATAAATATAATGTCTGTATCGTTATCGTGATAGATATTTTAAATAAGTTTTATGTATTGAAAATAACTGTTAATATTTATGAATTTTCTATAAATTAAATGCTTTAATTGGAATGGTATCGCAAATTTTATATCAATTTTATATTTTTAGTAAACATGAAAGTTATTTAAATTTGTTTTTAATATTTATTTAGGTAAAATATAATTTTTTATCGATACCAATATTTTGTGAATCTAGGTAAATTTTAGTTACAATGTGAAATTTGCTATAAAAATATATTCACGTTTTTCCTTGCCATTGAAAAAAAAATAGTTATTTTTTATGGAGTTGTTGAATAGTTTACTTTGTCATTCAAAAAATTTGTAAGGCCGAGTTATAACTTTAAAAATTCTATGGGCGCCTTCGGCCTTCAGAGATTTATATTATAGCTTTAGATGTGTATTATAATAGCTATTAGTTAACTAAGGAATAAAATTTAGGTTTTGATATTACATCCAAAAGCAGAATTTTATATTTTGTTCTATGGGTTAAAATTTGGTTTTTATACTGGTTTTTATCGAAAGCGAAAATAAATATCATCTAATGATAAAAAGCTATATCATTATTGCTTGAGCGTTAAAAAAATATACTAGAATTTGAAAATGGCAAGTTATATTTATTTTTATGTATTTGTGAATTTATCGTTCAAATTGATGAAAATTAATTAATTTTAAGACTTTTATCGAGAATTAAACGAACAATGAAAATTAATTTTAATGATTTATTTAACACAACACTGATAGGTGTACGAATTAGTCGTCTCTTAATATTCTAGTATTTTAGTTAACAATTTTTTCAAATCATTATATAGTCCTGTCGCCAGCAATGCTATTTAATGCCATAAAATAGCATAAAAGTTCCATGGAAAAAAATGGGTGGTATTTATGTTTTTTGACCCGCTGAACACGAATCCGGGGTCTGTTTTGCGAATTTCGTGGTCAATTTTTTGTTATCAAGAAATTATTGCAAAATTGGCCAATAATTTGTTAATAAAAAAAAATTGACCACGAATTTTGCAAAATAGACCTCGGATTCGTGTTTAGCGGGTCAAAAAACATAAATACCACCCATTTTTTTCCATGGAACTTTTATGCTATTTTAGGATTTTATGGCATTAAATAGCATTACTGGCGACAGGACTAATATGAAAAAAACTTCTATTGAATTTGAAAATGGTAAGTTATATTATTTTTCAAATCTGTGAAATACATAAAAACAATAACAGATAATTATAGTTTTAATGAAATTTTTTTTATATATAATTAACAAATCTTGACCAAAAACTTGTATATATACCTTTAGAAATGCATTTCGTTTACGAGAAAAAAAATGTTAAATTTTTATTATAAACTATAAAAATGCGATAAAAATGTATACTAAAAATATTTATTTCAGAAATTTATGGGACCAAAATTCTAGACCAAATTTTTAAAACTCAATATGGCGGCGTCGATTTGGTGGATTCCAAACCGAGGGGCTGACGACGCGATTTAAAGTATTTAAAGTATTTAAATCGCTTTTTAAATCGCTCACAAATTTTTAAATCGCTGTTAAATTATTGCTTTAAAATTAGATTTTTGGCATAAAAACTGTTTCTAGGGGTTTGTGGGATCACAAAAATTGAAATTTTAACCGGATTTAACCCCAGGTTTATCCCTGCCCATATTTATGACCAAAAAATTGGCCAATTTTTGAGAAAATTAACCAAATATTTTAAATCGCTTTTAAATTATTGCTTTAAATTTAATTTCTCGGCATATAAACTGTACCTAGGGGTTAGCGGGAGTACAAATATTGAAATTTTCATCGGATTTAACCTCAATATCATCCCCACCCTTATTTTAGACCTAAAAATTGGCAAAATTTCTAGAAAATTTGCCGAATATCTTATTTTTTTTACATATTCGCACTTTTAGCATCCAGGGTATGCCTATATAGGTTTTTTGGGTCACTGATCAAGAATTTGGACTTCTTTTTCATAAATAATTAATATTTCACCCTTAAAATAGCTAAAACTACCCCCGAAAATGGGGTGTTTTATCTATTTTCGTACTTTTAGCATCCAGGGTATGCCTAAATAGGTCTTTTGGGTCGCTAATCAAGAATTTGGACTTCTTTTTTATAAATAATTAATATGTCACCCTTAAAACAGCTAAACCTACCCCTAAAAGGGGTGTTTTTACTATTTTCGTACTTTTAGCATCCTGGATATGCCCATATAGGTTTTTTGGGTCGCTGATCAAGAATTTGGACTTCTTTTTTATAAATAATCAATATTTCACCCTTAAAATAGCTAAACCTACCCCTGAAAGGGGTGTTTTTACTATTTTCGCACTTTGAACGTCCAGAGTACGTCGTTATACGTTTTTTGGGCATTTAATCAAGAATTTCGAATTTTTTTCATAAATAATTAATATTTCACCCTTAAAATAGCTAAAACTACCCCTGCCCTGAAAGGGGTGTTTTTGTTATTTTCGCAACCTTAGCGTCCAGTATGCCCATATAGGTTTTTTGGGTCGCAATTCATGAATTTAGACTACTTTTTCATAAATAGTTACTATTTCACCCTTAAAATAGCTAAAACTACCCCTAAAAGGGATGTTCTTGCTAACTTTGTACTTTAAATGTTCAGAGTACGTTCATATACGTTTCTTGGGTCGCTTATCAATAATTTCGACTTCTTTCTTATAAATCTTTACTATTTCACCTTTGAAATTGTTAAAACTATCCCTAAAATGGGTGTTTTTGTTATTTTCGCAATTTAAGCGTCCAGGATATGCCCATATAGGTTTTTTGGTTCGCTAATCAAGAGTTTTGATTTTTATTTATAAATTATTAATACTTCACCCTTAAATTAGCTAAATCTACCCCGAAAAGTTTAGATTCTAATTTTTGGCCCAGAAATGGACAGGGTATGCAGAATCCAACTGCTAACTACATTTTTAAATTCAAATTTTGGACCAAGATATTGGACCAAAATGGCTGATTTTCGGGAAATCTGTCAAATCTTCTAGATTGAATCTTATGCAGATTTCGAATATGCAGAATCGGAATCTGCTATAAAAATTTTAATTTTCCAATTTTTTCCTTAGATATTTATAGAAAAGTTGGCTAGTATTTGAAAAAATTTGCTGATTCTTCAAGATTATACAAGTAACTACTATCGATGCATCTTATGGTGTCTTAGAGTATTTGGAATTCGAGTCTTTTAAGCTTGCGGTTTGAATTTGTTTCAAATAATTAATAACTTTCAGGAAATTATTTAAAAAGAAAATAAAAACAAAAGAATATTTTTTGTTGAAATAAGTAATATACATTATATTTTTTTGGAATCAAAAATAAATATTCATAGCAAATAAAAATGAAAACGAAAATAATTAAATGAGTAACAAAAGTTCCAGCAATTAAATAAATATTAAAAATTGAATAGGTCCACCCCATCCTTGACCCTATTATTATTTATTACCCTCAAAATATATATATATATTTTTCTGAATCTGGTCACTGTATTATTGAAAAGCAAACATTTTGAATTTTGCGATTCTGGTGCAAGTTTTGCACTGAGTATACTCCAAACTTCAAGAATTTTTTTGAAAAAATACCAATTTTTTGTTTTAATTCTGAGCCTAAATTTTTGATTTAATTATTTAGTCACCATACTCCAGTCAAATCACGGGGGGGGGGGGTGATATTATCTCCACTAATGAGGTTTTTTCCCATATAAGGGTGGAACACACTTAAATTTGCAAATTCACCCTTTTAAGTGGTATTTTAACAATATTTTTAACAGAGTTATTCATAAAAATTTAAGCAGGTTATAATAGGTTTTTTGGCTGGCTAATCACAAATTTGAGGCTTCCAAGTAATATTGATTTGCAAATTTAGGGATGTTTTATCAACTTTACACACTTGAGACCCTCAAATTTGTGATTCGCCTAACAAAAAATCTATTATTGCTTGCTTAATTTATTATTAATAAATCTTGTTACAAATATTGTTAAAATATAAGAGTGATCTACCCTTAGACCGGCTCCGGGACCCCAAAATTCGTAATCATCAACCCAACAAACTTATAGAGAAATAAACTTCATTAGTAGGGAAAATATCAACCACAATCCCGTGATTTGACTGGAGTACCAGTTTCGCATTCTTCATATTTATAATCATCAAACAAATAGAAATTAGTTTTCATGGAACATGTTTATAGGGAAAGGGTATACTGGAAATTTAGACTTTAAAAGGAGGGGAGGTCAAATGTATCCGATTAAATAGTGTCAGATTCTACATATTCCAAAAACCCACAAAATATTTAGAATACTATTCCTTCTATCACCCAGGTGATTCGGCAATTTTTTTTATAACTTGGTCAATCGTTTGTCCAATTTATGGCCAAAGATCGGATTTTCAAAATTTAGTTAGCAGGTTCGGATTCTGCCTACGCTGAAACCCCATAAGATACATTCGAAATAATCGCTTGCATAACTTTTGAGTTACGACGAATTTTTTCGAAAATTGGCTAATTTTGTTTAATTTATTGGCTAAAAATTTGAATTATAAAATTTAGTTATCAAATTCCTTTTGTGAATACTCGAAAATCCCGTAGGATATATATAGAAAGTAATTTTTTCTATAATCTAGCAGATTCGGCAAATTTTTTAGAATATTGGACAAATGTTGTTCAATTTCTTAGAGAAAAATATAAATTTTAAAATTTAGTTATCAGATACGGATTCTGCATACTCGAAAACCCCATAAGATACATTAGAAATAACCGCTTATAATCTATATGATATCATGCGAATTTTTTCAAAAACTGGCCAATTATGGTCCTATTTCTTGGTCAAAAATTTGAATTTAAAAATTTAGTTAGCAGTTGGATTCTGCATACCCCAAAATATATTTAGAATGTAATTTCTTCTATAATCCAAGAGATTCGGCATATTTTCTCGAAAATTGGACAGTTTTTTGTCCATTCTAGGGCAAAAATTAGAATCTAAACTTTTAGGGGTAGTTTTAGCTATTTTAAGGGTGAAATAGTAACTATTTATGAAAAAGTAGTCGAAATTCTTGAATTGCGACCCAAAAAACCTATATGGGCATACTGGACGCTAAGGTTGCGAAAATAACAAAAACACCCCTTTCGGGGGTAGTTTTAGCTATTTTAAGGGTGAAATATTAATTATTTATGAAAAAAATTCGAAATTCTTGATTAAATGCCCAAAAAACGTATAACAACGTACTCTGGACGTTCAAAGTGCGAAAATAGTAAAAACACCCCTTTTAGGGGTAGGTTTAGCTATTTAAAGGGTGAAATATTGATTATTTATAAAAAAGAAGTCCAAATTCTTGATCAGCAACCCAAAAAACCTATATAGGCATACCCTGGATGCTAAAAGTGCGAATATGTAAAAAAAATAAGATATTCGGCAAATTTTCTAGAAATTTGGCCAATTTTTAGGTCTAAAATAATGGTGGGGATGATATTAAGGTTAAATCCGATGAAAATTTCAATATTTGTACCCCCGCTAACCCCTAGGTACAGTTTATATTCCGAGAAATTAAATTTAAAGCAATAATTTAAAAGCGATTTAAAATATTTGGTAAATTTTCTCAAAAATTGGCCAATTTTTTGGTCATAAATATGGGCAGGGATAAACCTGGGGTTAAATCCGGTTAAAATTTCAATTTTTGTGAACCCACAAACCCCTAGAAACAGTTTTTATGCCAAAAATCTAATTTTAAAACAATAATTTAACAGCGATTAAAAGTATTTAAAGTATTTAAATCGCTTTTTAAATCGCTAATTTTTTAAATCGCGTTGTCAGCCCCTCGTTCCAAACTCTAAGGTTACAAATTTAAGCTGTTTTAAGCATTTTCACAAAAATTTACAAACTGTCTGTAATCAGGTAAACAAATTTTTGAATTTTAAAATTTTAAATTTTAGAATAGTTTGCTGCGACTCCAAAATTTTTGAAGGGATGCCAAAATTCGTCTCAATCAGCAATATTATTCAAAAGCATTTATTTCTTGCAAATATTTTATTTATTTTTGACGGATATAGCGTTAAAGAAAAAAAAAATTGCACAGAAATGTAAGATCCGCAGAGATGGATCTATTATTCCATTTAACAATTATTAATTTGACTTGACTTATAAGTTGTATTATATTTTTATTTCCTTTAATAAAAATCTGCTCATTATAAAAGTTAAAATAACTATTGCTTAACTTTTATATAAAAATAAGTAGCTGTAGTTTAATGACTAGTACATTTAAAAACTGGTAATTTTTAAATATAACTTTACTTAAAATATTTATTTTATAAATAAATTTTTCATATTAATTATAAAATCAATTAATACACGCATATTATTTATATGTGTGTTTTTAAAGTCCAGATTAAAATATTTTTTAATTAATATTAGAAACCTGTTAAAAAAAAATATAGTATTTTAACAGAACTCTCAAGTGTAAGTAATTTATAATATTTAATTTCTTTTGAATTAATATCCAATCATAAAAAAAAATTATTCGTTACACATAAAATACAAAAATAAATATCTTAATTTATACAAGTTTATTTTTTAAAAACGTTATCTATATAATTAGCAAGATAAGTTAATAAACATAAACATAAAGTAAACTGCATAAAGTATCAAAGTTGGAGGATTTTTTTAATAGAAAAAAATGCAATATCTATTTGATTATCTTTAAGCCAATTTAAAATATTTATATCAAAGCTACAGGTATAAATATGGTTTTATTAGCACGTACCATAAATGTTGGTATTACAAACAGGAAAAGAAATTAAAGGATCTCTATCAATATCCGTATGAATATAAACTAAAATTTATGCATTTAGTTGCATTTAAATTATTTACCATCTAATGATTTAGAAAAATCTTTTTTTTTATTTATGCGTTTTTAAATGTTCTGGTTGCATAAATATGGGTTAGTTGGTAATAATAAGGTACCATCATTTTTTTTAGAATATCGCTTTTTTTCTGTTGTTAAAATCTTGGAAATACACTGCCGTACAGGAGAAGAAAGGGGCTATCTCGAAACGAGATTTTTATATGCGTGCATAATCGTGAAAAAAAAATCTATCCAGTACTTCAAAAATTATGTTGTTATCACTGATAACAAAGGCGTTAGCATTGCATATCTTCAAGAGTTCCTGTATTTGATAAAATTTAACACGGAGTAAAAAAAAAATATATGAAACATATTAAAATTTTGCATAAAAAGAATACGGTATCCGGCAAAATTTGAAAAAAATACAAATTTATATTAAAAATAACATGACCTAACATTCATTCCGGTTAAAGTGGGTTAAAGTATATAGAAAAACCTATAGTTTAAAAAAAAAATCAACCCACTTTGTTCTCTCATAAAATGGCGCTAATTTCAAAATTTGGCCATTTTTGCCAACTGTGGTCGTAAAAATAAAAATTTTTTTCTCAAAAATTTTACCACTTGATACCATTTGTAAAATACCCAATTCCACCGATTTTCATGAAAATCCCATTATTTTTTCACAATCTATTCTAACTTTAGTAAAAAAAAAACTGCGCAATTCAATTTTTAGATGTTAGGATGTATTTTTAATCGAGCCCTACCGCCACAGTTCTATTGCACTCTCAATAACGAAATTTTTCCATTTTTTTGTTGTATACGATTCTTTTAAGCCAGAGATATTCTAAAAATAGACAAGCAATTCATTAAAAATTCTTTAAAAAACAGTTTTCGGCCATTTCTTTGGTGAAGGTAACGTAAGAAATTGGAAAAAATGGCATGTTCTTACTCACCTCTCTGCATAGTAATGAAAAAAAAAAATGTAAGATCTCGTTATATCACTGTTAAGGTCTTAGCTAACACCTTTAAAACGCTCAAGAATACTTTAATGATAATTAATATTATATACAGTTTATAGATGCCTTAGATTATGTTAAACTTAATGATTAATTAAAAGTTGATATTGTGGGAAAATTAATTAAAATTCGCTAAATGGAATCTTAGAAAAAATATTTAGTTACATAAAAATGATAAATTATTAAAATTTTTCGATATTATTTTTTTGTGCGTTTAATAATCTCAACTGAAAACTTGTATATATACCTTTAGAGACGCATTTCGTTTGCGAGAAAAAAAATGTAAAATTTTATTATAAGCTAAACTCACAATTTTTTTTATTAATATTATCTTTAGTCTCCTTTTCAAAAAAAAAAGAAGTACAAAAAACCAAAAAAAACATGACAATGCCATTTTTTCACTTATCTTACACTTTATACTTGCCATTGTAAAAATAACAAAAAGAAAGATCAAACGTATTTATAGTATGTAAAACTTGAACTAAGTATACTCTTAAACTTTTGTCTGATGTTAATGTAAATTGCCAAAAAAAGTAATAATAAAAATGTAAAAAATAATGAAGTAATTTAAACCACGTGCTTGAATGAAGTCAAGTGTAGATAAAGTCCAGACGTTCCGACAGCTTATTATAAACAACGTATTCATTCAAGTTTCATGTATAAAAAAAAAAAGAGAAAAGAATTGAGTATACATAGGTATGTTGGTTATACAAAAAGAAAAGGCTTCTGAAGATTAAATGAGAAATGACACAACGAATAAAAGACAATATAGATATAGAGAATAAGACAAGGATTTCTCTCGTGGTGTAACCATGGTAACTTCATTTTAGTTTTTTAGTATATATAGGTATATATAAAAAGGTAAAGACGTGACGAATAGTGGAAAGAAAGAGATAATGAATTACTAAGGAAATGCACACGTGTAATAATTATAGTTTACTTTATAAATAAGAAGCTACTAAAAATTATCACTTTTTTGGTCTGGATATGCCGCATATTATTATTATTATTACGTGATAACAATGAAATAATACAATGAATTAATTTTATATATAGGAAATAGCAATTATCTAAACTGCCAGTCAAGATATTGCAATGAAAGTTAATTGCCATTTGAACACTTGTTTGAGATTCCTGACTTTTATTAGTCTACTTTTAATATACAGTAAAGCACGTAAATTTCTTCTAATGATTATTATATATATATATATATATATATAACAAGTTTGTAACCAATTTCATACAGGACATACTTTTAGTAGGATAATATAGATTTAATTGTAGAAGTTTTAATTAGATTTAAATTACATTTTATATATACATATATTTATATCATTTAATGTGTGTATGTTAAATTGGATTTTATTTTTTAATTTAAAAGATGTTTTTTTGAAATATGGAAGTTTAGTGAGAAATTTAATTTTTTTTGGAATTTGATAGTATATTGTTTTCTGGAAAAAGTTCTAAAAATAAGAAAAATTTTATAAAACAATAACCAAATTAATATTTGTCCAAAAATAAAATCACTAAATTACAAAGAGAGCTTACAATATTAAGTACCTAAGTTAAGCTTATAGTATAAATTATTGAATGGACATAATATAACACTTGAATATTGATTATTTATATTATATATTATGAATATATTATTATAGAGTCTTCTGTAACACATAGTATATATAAATTTATGCACAAAGCTAATTGATGATACTCGATTAAGTGATGTAGTATATATGTTACCGTTAGAGTCCGCTCTCCCGATAAAGTTAACATTAACCAGATAAAGTTAACTTTAGCGAAGCGTTTTCGTTAAAGTCCACGAAGACGATTAAAATGAATAAAAAGATAACTTTAAAGGCTTTATGTCAGTTAAAATTAACTTTAACCAATCCTTGTTAGTTAAAGTCCATGAAAGCGGTTTCATATTGGAGTTCGAGTTTGTATTATTATACGACTCTCGCTATAAGGCACCCCAAGGGATTAGGTTAGGCTACTCTTTTAAAAATGCATTTCTTGGGACTAGTAACCAATCCTAGTTATAACACACCCCTAGGGTTAGGTTAGGCTATTTTTTTTTTAAAGGCATTATCACGCAGTAAGGCATTCCCTAGAATTAGGGCAAGGTGGGCTTAAGAACCCATGCGCAAGTTTGTAAGCAATACTCTGTGACAATGCCTTTTAAAAAAAATAGCCTAACCTAACCCTTGGGGTGCCTTATAACTAGAATTAGTTACTGGTCCTAAGAAATGCATTTTTAAAAGAGTAGCCTAACCGTATAGATATTTCACGATATCTCTATGAGCCTAACCTAAGCCCTGAGAGTACCTTAAAGCGAGTGTCGTATATAATATAATATAATATATAATACAAATTTTTTTGGTATGCGAAACCGCTTTCATGGACTTTAACTGACAAGGATTGATTAAAGTTAACTTTATCGTATACACACCCGTTAATGTTGTATTTTTATTCATTTTAATCGTCTTCGTGGACTTTAACGAAAACGCTTCGCTAAAGTTAACTTTATCTGGTTAATGTTAACTTTATCGGGAGAGCGGACTTTAACGGTAACATATACATAATATTATTATTATTATTATTATTTAAGTGTAATAAACATAATTTTCAATTTAAATGATATATATTTAATAAATAGATTTGGATATGGCATTACATGTGGATTAAATTTCAAATATACGTATGACGTTTTAAGAGGTTATAAGTACTGATAATTGTATTTGTATGAAAATTAATATATATATTAATTATATATATGTTCAGGTTCAAATTGAAATGATGGACCAAAATTTTTTTCTTAATGTATTATTTTGGGTTGACGTTATCACTGGAATTTTTGAAAAATATTAATTTTTAGCAAAATTTTCTGATCCTCGAAAATTGATTTTTTTGAGATTTTTAATTTTTAGGGCTTTTAACGGGCTCAATTATCTCAAAACCGATTCACTTTTAATATATAAATATAATAAGGAAAAAATTATAATTTTACCTGGACTACTCAGACAATGCTGGCCTTTGTGTCAGTTTGTTCCAAAACATATAAATGAGTGCCCACAATCATTATTTTAGTCTGCCAAAATCAGTCAAAATTAGCTAAAAAAGGGGAAAAAATGTTTTTTTTTCTCCCATTCAAAGTATGAATTAATTTTTGATCTTTATTGAGCAATTTTACTGATAAAAATGATAAAAACACCGATTCTAGGTTGATTGGGAGAAAAAAAATATTTCCATCTCGTTTTTTAGCTAGTTTTGGCTAATTTTGGCAGACTAAAATAATGATCGTGGGCGCCCATTTAAGTGTCAGATCTTAAAAATTTTTAATAAATAAAAAAAATTTTCGAGCATCAGAAATTTTCGCTCGAAATTAATATTTTTCAAAAATTCCGGTAAGAACGTCAATCCAAAGCGTAAAATAAGACATTAAGAAAAAATTTTGAAAACCAAAAATTTTGGTCCAGCGTTTTAACCTGGATCTGAGCATATATATCTCGATATATATATATATATATATGAATAATTTTTTAATTATAAAAGGAATTTATCAAATTATGTAGAATTTATGGATTTATAGTAATTAATTTTTAATATATCAATTTAATGATCTTATAATATTTCATTAATTATTATATTATGAAAAATCAATATATTTTCAATAGAAGAGGTTTTTCTATTAGGTATTTTAATTATGAATCATCCCTTTTGATCGAGCTTTTAATAATGATATTTTAGATTAATAATTCCTTTTAGACGTTGACGTGTAATTTAAATCTTAATATTTGTTCCTTACATTATTTGTTACAAAGGAATAAATTGTCTTTTGAAACTGATATTACAAGATCATGCAGAGTATAACAATTTGTTAAGCAAGGGAAAAGTAATAGAATTTGACTTTCAATGTAATTGAATTCATGAGCGAGTATGGTAAGGAGGGGTGTGCGGATGCCTCAACCCGAAAATTTTTGGTAGTTTTTAGGTTTTTAGACCTGGGGAATTTTCGATTCACTCAGAAAAAAACAAAATAATGATTACCTAAGGGTAGAAATTAGATAATTGTTAGCGTATAATGAAAAATTATTTCATTATTTTATATTTTTTAAGGGACGACTACCAACTCGGCACTTCTTTTGTTTTACAAATCGGATTAAATAGGATTAAAATACCAACTGGGCCCTTTTTACTTTCTACCAACTCGGCACCGGATTAATGTATTGTAATATTTGTTAAATATTACATTTACTTAAACAAAATTTGAATTATAAAATATGCTTCTTATTTACATATAAACACATATATACGTCAAAACTTAACAAAAATTTATTTTCGATAATGATATGAAACATTCTGTACAAATTTTAACCGTGATATTTCGTCTGCTTCGTACCTTAATAAATTTAATTGTAGACTAGCTTGTTTTTGTATAAAATGCGAACTAAATTTTACTTAACATCAAATACATATTATTATTTTATATAATATTTTTGTCAACAAAATTTAAATAATATTTAATAACTGAATTTTATATAGCAACTAACTCGCAATAAACATAAACAAGTTATAAAATTATTATTATTCCCCACTATCAAAATTAAAAATTTTAATAATTCATATTTAAATTCGTAAATTTCGTAAAGTGCGCAGTTTTCCTAATTTTGATAGATTTTTAAAGATTTGTTCCCCTTCTTATTATATAGGTGTATAGACAAAGTCAAAATATTATTACTAGTTACAAAATTTTATTCGATAAAAATTAAAAAAAAAAATTTTACTGTATACATTTTTTGTATTTATAATTTATTCTATCTTAATCGACTTAAGAGCTTGGTGCCGAGATGGTAAGTTTGATTTGGGCCCAGATTGCCGAGTTGGTAGTGTTTTTAATCCTCAAGTGCCGAGTTGGTATTCTCCCTTTTTAAGAGGCTTTAAATGCTGCATCGATACAAAAAGCTCATTACTTGCTTTTTTTATTGGAGCAAAATGATTTCAGCATTTTCAGCATAATTTAGTCAAAATTTTTCTTTTATACTTTAGTTATAATGCTACTGTTTGGTATATTATTTTTAAAACATCAATGAAACATCAAGTTTTTTTGTAATCAGTTATTTTCTTACGTTAGTAACCAAGAAAACTTGTCCATGAGAATCATAACATTTTGTCACTGAAAGCATGGATACATAAATTGATAAAATATTTACATGATATATTTTCATTCTCTGCAAACTTGTCTCAAAATTTCTTTGATTTAATGAAATTGGAAAAAAAAACACAAAAATCACAAAAAGTATTTATGCAAATTAAGTTACAGATTACTAAAATAAAATTTAACTAAAATTACATATCGATACCAGCATAATCAAATTAACGAAAATTTCATTATCCTTAAATACTTTTAGTTTAATTAAGAATACTTAAATATACATAGATTTGTAACAAGATATACCAAACGATGACCCAAAATTTTCGTATTATCAGATAGTGATATTTTAAATCAATTTAAAGTTAATGAACTTTCTTAACTTAGTTTGGTTAACTTTGCAAAACTTGTATTAACGTGGACGTTGTACAAATTAGTATTTAATAGTAATAATGTATGCACATTTTGCTAAATTTACGTATTGGTTTAATTATTTTAAATCATTCTTGATTTCATAAAAAATAAAAAAAATTTAGTTTTAAGATAGATCAAGTAACGAATTTTCCAGCTAATATAGCATACACACTATATGTGTGTAATACTTTGTGAATTTTAGTTCAAAAACTTTGTTGTAAATATTTAATTTCAACAGTATTCAATAAATTGTTTAATAAGAGAGAATGCTTTTAACTTTGGTTATTTTTTTGTTGAGGGTTTAATTAATTAAAGTGCTTTTATCTTGTAAGGTACGAGATTGCTTGGTGGTTCCTGTTATCTCAAACAGTAAATTTTAATTAAAAATTTTAAACATATACATGCTTAGTTATTACGTATAGCTGTTTATGGAGTTTTAAGTAAATTTTTACAACCTGGTACGACTATAACTAATCGATGTTAATACCATCGTCAATAATTAATAAACCATAAATTTCTATGGTTTATTGATATAACTAAAATAAATTTTTAATAACAAAAAGTATGATATATATATAATGTCACTAATAAATATTAAATTTGTCGATTATATCTATCATATAAAGATAAAATAAACAAACGTATATTAATAAACTTTGAGATTTAAATTCATGATATAAACTTTATCTATGCATTTAACTTATGATCTAAACTGTTTATAAGTAAACTGATATATAAGTTTAATAGAAAATATCATATTATGTAAAGTCAATATATTTAAACTGATTATTATTATTAATAAAGTAGGTGATGCTAAATTACTTTTTATTTTACTAAATTTTTTGTACTTTTGAAAATATCTTTAAGAAGTTTTAAGTTGTATTAGTGTATATATTTTGTTGAAACTTTATTTTATAATAATAATAATATGAAAGAGAAAAAGTTGAAAATTCTTAATAAAGTTTTTTTTTTTTAAACAATAAAATAAATAGTTTTTAAATGAGTGAAATAATTATCATTATTAACATTAAACTTTTAGACTGTAAGTTTACAAAACAAAAAAGTTTTTCTTCAAGAAAAAGTATATACGAATGTTAAAGGTACTTGATACAACAGGTTATTCGAAATTTTTTAAATTTTGTTTTGTTTTTTACAAGATAGTTTTACCTTGTAAAAATAGTTTTTACTTTTGGAATATTAGCTGAATAAAATTAAAAAGAAAATTTTCATTTTAAAAATTATGATATTTCAGGAATTTGTATTTAACAAATAAATGATAAAAATTTTATTTTCAAACTCAGTTTTTTCATCCATTTAAGTATAACCCACGTTTATTATTTTTCAATCATTATAATCAGGTGTAGAAAATTTAAGAAATAACAACCATACTAATATTAGTAGGTATGTACATTGCAGCATTTTGTATTTACTCTGAAAAAGAAAATTAATTTTTAAAAACGTTATTAATTATCAGAATAAACATTTGATACGTGAAAATCATCGCAAACCATAAATTATACATTCAGGTAATTATTTACTCTAATACAAATTTAACATTTTTTTTAGCCTACTTTATGGATTAAATATTTTACGTAAATAATTTTAAATATAACTCAAGTAAATCATCTACTGTTTATATAGTTTAAAAAATTCATTTCGCTTTCGAGAATATTTAATACATTGATGATTGCGGATGATTGGGTAATTAACCTCGTAATTTACTGCTACCACCTAAAAATTTAAATAGATTGTATTGTATTGTAGAATTATAAGTTTTCTTTAATTATTTAGATTTATGCAATAATCTTAAATAATTTTAAGCATTTTACATTTGACTATATAGTTTTTAATTTTTGTACATTCTCGCAAGAGAAATAATTTTTCCATGTTATATAAAAGATAGCAATGAAGCATCATGTAGTGACAGATTTCTAACATTGTAAAAATATTTTAAACGTAAAAAGTAAACTGAGGGTTAATTAAATTATTATTTTTATTTAAAAAACATGCAAAAACCTCGGCAAAAACGGAGTTTTTAAAGCTGCCCTTGCACAGCGCCACCGCAGACTAAATTAGAACTTTTTTTTACAAACTGCCAGAGTATTCCGAAATTCGGGCGCACGGGGCTAGGGTGTTCTAAAAATCGTGCGCGCCGCGCTACTTACAAAACGTAATACGTAATTAAAAGTTTGATTTTTTCTAATTTTAGTACGTAATAACCTGAAATAAAGGTGAAAATTGTTATTGTTTGTTATTAAAAAGTAAAAATTATAAAAACTTTTGTCTTATTTTCATTTATAAATAACAAACAGTTACAAATAATTCTTTTTGATTCAGGTTAGTACGTACTACAAATAAAGGTTTACTTACTACTTTACAAATAAAGGTTTACTTACTTACTTACTTACTAAAATCAAAGACGTAGTTAAAAACCACGTTAAAAATGGTACACCTTAGCGCCATGCGCCTGCATTTCGGAATACTCTATGCGTAAATGTTCTCTTTTAAGTCGCTCCTTCTATTCCCAAGTTAGTTCTTATATACAACTCCAAGAAAATGCGGTATCAACTCCAAGAGAAGGTTTAATTCCTTAATATTTATTTATCTTTCAAAGAATGGTTGATTAGGCGTTAATGGGTTAAACAGCGGAAAAAAATACAAAATTCGAATTTTTCATGCTGTCTTGTTACGCTCGCTTGTTTATACAAGTGTATGGACAGTCAGAAACATAGTTCTTGGTTTATCGTTATTATTCATAGTACCTCTTCCAAAAATTCTATAAATTTGTACAATAACCTTGTTCTAAATTTTATAAATCAAATTAAGTATGTATTAAAAAAATTTATTTTAAAAAATTAATAACTTTATCTGAAATAACCTAAAATTAAACGCATTGTGCATGACTTATATGGAAAATAACAGTGATATATATAATAAATGATATAAATTAAAATTTTAAATCACGATCTTTCTTTTAAAGTACATAACGTAAGAAAGATTAGAAATCGTAAAATAACCTAAAAAGACGCAAGTATAAGAAAATATATATATATTCGCATTTAATTTTATACTATCTTATTATAAAATTTATGTATGAAAAATATTATTATACTACATAAAGATATTTTTTGACTACTGCTACTAGTACTTTGTAACCACGTACATGATTTATGACAACCATTAAAACTTTTCATATTTGGTAATATTCTAGTGCGTTCATGTTCAATTTCTCTCTTTACGATTTTCTTTATTTTTTTTTATTTTTTATTATTCCCTAAGTTTTATGTAATTTTTATTTTTTTTAATTTTTTTTTTCTACGTGTATAAGATTGTACTCGACGACGTGAATTTTTTGATAAAATAATTACTTGTGACATTTTTGATATAATAGTTCTTTTTCTTAAATAAATTAAAGCTTAAAAAAGTATTTTTTCTTCTTCAATTTTCTCAAAGTGGTCAATTTATTGTTGCTCTGTAGGGTCGGCGACACTGTATAAAAATTTGTAAGATAATTTTGAATATCTAATATCTATAAAATTTAATTTGAATTTTAATAAAAAATGTTTCAACTAATGGAAAATTACATCAGTATATGTGACCCACAATATACGAAATTAGGCCATCCAGAACAAAAGAAAAATTTATTTTAAGGGATGAAAAGGGTTAATCAGATGCAATATTTAATATTTTTTTCTTGAGATTATGAAAAAAATTCAATATTTGCTGTATTTATTAATGAATCGAGTAAGTTTTACTGTGTTTAAACATGAAATATGATTTTGAGGAGGTTGGCGCGCTTTAGCGCGCAGGGGGCTTGTCTCCTAGCATAAATTAAAATATATAGTTTTAATTTATTTTTTTTTTTTAAAACATTTTCTTACTTTTAAGATTTTATACGCGAATAATTAAATTCAAGAAAAATGTGAAAAAATTTTTTTTCTCTTATTTCTCTTGATGACTTTTAATCATGCGAACTTTATTTTAATGGGGGCTTCTTTTATTTTTCTTAATCTCATCTTAAAATCTTTTCGTGCTTTTACTGTTAACGCGAGAAAACTTTTCTTTTTTTTTTTTCTAAAGGTATAATTGTAACTAAAAGTGACATGATGTACTTATAAATTCCATTTTTTCCTTTCTTTTTTAAGAAAATTGAGACAAGAAAATTCGTTTATTCTTGCTAATATATTTTTCTTAAAAAAAGAAAGTTAGCTACAAGTTCGTGTAATATTTCAAAAGAATTAAAAAAAAAAGGAAAAAGGCGTTGACAAATGAAGCATAGGCAAAGAATCCAGTTAAAATAAAACTAACTTACCGTTAGGTGGAAACTCGTAGAAGAACGCAGATCTTGGACTAAGACAACTGAAATAAAGAAAATTACGGTTAAAATATGCTAATAATTAACTCCCTTGTCAACTTATATTCTACTATCTTATGTTTTTAATTATCTTATTATTATTATTATTATTAATTATTTCATCCCTTTGTTATTACTACTTTGTTTCTTTTATTATTAAGAGAGAGAGGATTTAATTTATGAAAATTGTTGCTGCTTTATGTATACTCTAATTAAAATATTTTTTTATTAATTACTTAATGTGTGCTTGCTATTTAAAAGGTAATTTTTGGAGTAATTTTTTAGTAAATACTTCTTTCTATATTTAACAAACTGTACATTATTATTGTTTATTTTGTTTAGTATTTGACATTTTTCAATTATCATATTTATCGTTTATTGATTTATTTAAAACAGAATATGGAAATATTTTAATTAATGCTTTATAAATATAATCTTTAATCCATAGGATTTGAATAAGGGTCAAACAAAACACATTCAAATTAACTTTTAAAAAAATATTATTGAAAATTCAAGAAAAAAAAATAAAGCAGAAAGTTTGAAGAAATTATTAATCAAAGTTTTCATTTTTGTATTAAATATTTCTTTTGGGAATCAAATGATACGTGAAATAATTTACAGTGAATAAAACTTCGATAGAACCCAAAGTCCTGAACTTTTTTACTATAATATGCACTGTAAAAAGCAACTTTCTTGCAGTAACAAAAATATTAGAATATTTTCGAAAAATTAGTATATTTTGAAAAAATTTTGTAAATATTCGATAAAAATCATAAATTTACTAAATTTAGTTTATTATCGAAAAATTCGAGAATTCTCGATATTCTTTTGTTGTAAATTCACAACTATTTTTCGGAAATTTACAAATATTTATTGTAAATTTTTGAAAAAAAATTGTAAATTATCACATTTGAGAATACTTGAATATTTTGTTAATACATATACTAAATTTAGTAAACATACGATTTTTTTCGAATATTTACAAATTTTTTCGAAAATTCACTAATTTTGCGAAAATGTTCTAATTTTTTTGTTAATACAAGAAAGTTACTTTTTACAGTGTGATTTTGAAAAAAATATTAAAAAGAAGAGGTTCTAAGACTTATCTCAAATTGATAATTCTACGGGGCTGAAAAGTAGATAATCAAGTGGTGTTTCATTGACTTACAAGGTAACAACGTCATTTAAAACAAAACTTTTTTACAGAAAAATAGCTAATCCCAAATCAATTTATTAAATTTTCATTAAATTTAAATACCCCAAAATATTTTGCAACCATAAGCCAAAACAATGTAAAATATTAAAATTAATTAAAATTCCTATTTTCACACATACACAACCTACAAGATATAAATTTACACAATATAAGAAGATTAATATTAAATATGAAATTTCCTTAAAATTTCTTATAATCAATAAGAAACTAAAATTACAAACAAAAATAAATCGAATCCCTAAAATTTCATATATTAGAACCACACCCACTCATCAAATTTCTAAAATTCCAATAACCTATTGAAACGATTTTCTATAATTACCTAGCTTCAATCTCATATCAAGTTTACGAGCTTTTCTGTTCAATTACCCATAGAGATATAACTAATATAAATTTTCCTGCTATCATTATCACCATCGTCATTATACAGCTATCAAGGTTATAATTATGATAATAAAAATAAATAATTATCATCGCTATAATTATCTTGATAATAATAATAATAATAATTACACTAAATATAAGATTTGCAAGAGAGCGGAAACGTACATATCCCGATTAGTTGTTATTGGACTATCCACTGCAGATGTACACATACACACATATACAACATAACAAATATATATACAGAGATTTTGCCGTTCAAAGCATCATCTTTACATACAATCGAAATTGCCAATGTGTTCAACAGACTGCATTCACGATGTTTACTACAATGCATACCAACATAGTTTATCCAGATTCTCGTAATATCCGAAAATACTATATATATATATGTATGTATGTATAAACGGCAATGTCTCTTTGTGTATAGATAGCATAGTACGTTAAAGTAAGCTTGCATAAGCTATATATAACTAAAGAGTGATTCCTAAGCTTCTATATTTACTAGAAGCAATCTATTCGGCAATACTAACCGCATACTAATAGATGCCTTTGACTAAAATATCTCCAACACACGCAAATCAAATCTCAATTGGCACTTCCTGTTTTATGGATATGCGTAAAATGTCCATTTCTATATATATATATTTATACGTCTACTGTGTTTGATGACACTTTATTATATGGTTGTTGAAAGCCAATTAATTTGAGTGGCACTTATTCATACATAGATGTGGGTAGATGATATATATAACTTATATATAAGTGTTAAACAAAATATGTATATTTTTTAATAGAATTATGTCTATCAGTTTTGTTATTGAAGAATATAAAGATATATTGTGAGAATAGTTTAATTGAAAGGAATTTCAGAGACTTTTTTCTCACGTTATTTTTATATTAAGTATAATTAAAGATATTTCTAAAAGTCACACGTATACAAAGAATTAGTGGATCTTTCAAAGTTTTGGCCATTTGTTAATTTAAAGAAAAAAATCAGAAATTTGTAAAATTGGTATAATAAAGTTTTGACTGTGGCATAAATGCTTATTGAAGCAGACGATAACACGTGATTACGATAGAGTCTTAATTTATTAATGTCATTTACAATATTGTCTGATTAGGATTTCAACGAGAACCAAAACTTTTATGCCAAGATTACGCCTCGGTAGTCAAAAAATTTTGTTTGAGTTCAAGTGACTTGAATGCGTAATATTGGTTGCGATTTGGTTTAGAGTTATGGCCTATCGCGAAAAAATGTGGACAGTTTGAGACTTACTCTTTTCTGTCTTAAACTCCGGATCACTCTTTCAATAACTCCCTACGGAGTTATTCCCTGATTAACATAACCTACCAGAATCTTTGTTATGACTTATTATCCTTGCAAGATTAATCTTTCGTATAAATTTGTGATTTCGCCCTACTCCCAGTCTTTTCTTAGTCCGTCAAACTTGTATTACTGGTAACTAAGAATCGTTTTTAGCCCAAGTTATAGTTTGATTAAATAGTAGTTTTCCCAAGTGACGTAGATAATCTGGGAGGAAATAATCTTGGCAAAAGTTACAAAGAAGACTTTAAATAAAATTATAAATAAAGTTTATTTTTAGGCAAAATTACGACCAGAAACTTTCTTTCAAACAAGATTTAACCAATAGTAATACTTTCATTCGAACTCCGAAAACTATAATGTCTAACAAGATTTATCCTACAAAAGAATAGTGAATAAAAGAAATGTTTTCCAATAAGCGATAATTAGAGTCAATTATAATTTAGCATTGCATTATTGTATGCCTATGGAAGTTTGAATATATAATACGATACGTGTATAAGTGTGTGCGTATACACAGTATACGTTAATTATTTAATAGCTTTGGAGGTTATGTGCGTGCTTATTAATTTATGAGCGGTTTAGGCCGATTTATTACTCTAAATATCCCGTCATAACCCTAACGTAAATAATTTTATAAATATATGCACGCATATACAAAGGTATATAATTTTATAAATTTAAACATAACCTATAAATGTTACTACTTTATTTGTATACTTTACTATTATACGTATTCATAAAACAAAAGTCACAAATTAATTATTTTTAAGAGATAAACTTTATAATCTCTGTCTTTTGTGTATGTAAATCAAATTATTTTATGAGATTATCTTGTATAATTAAAGAAAATTTGTATTTAATATTAAAACAAATGTAGTAATAACCTAATACTTTATAATTATAAAATAGAACGCAATCAACAAAGAATTAAATGGTACGTATTTAAATAGAAAATCTAAGGATTTTGGTATATTAAACTGATCCCTTTTTAAATCCATTAATTTTTTTTTCCTTCCGATTTTACGTATAAAATTATGTAGGATATAATGGCTTTTTAAAATGAATATCATTCCTTTGTTCAAAAGTACACGTTTTTGCTTAGTTTTTTTTATTTTTTAACTGAATAAATTATACTTTAATGTGTCGTATAATGGTTGTAATTATCTATTAAAACATTTAAAATTATTATACTGCATTTAAAGAGGTGTAATAGAATAATTACAGATTTTAATATTTTGAGAATAAAAGTTGTTTTTATGATAATGTAAGAAAATTATTAGTTTTATACTATAAAATTTAAATACAATATACAGGATTAAATTTTAATTACAAATATTGATTTATTGAGAATTTCAGATGTAATATTTATATTTCAAATAAACTAGATGACAGAGCTGGATTAATGTGTGATCAATATTTAGCAAACGTGAATTGTAAATTAATTAGGTCTACTGACGTATGAATTCAATATATGGGCATTTCTGGCTTAAAATAGTGACGAAAGTGTAGATTTTTCTGAATTGTTTGATATTCGATTGACGGATTTATAATTTAAAACTTTTAGTATTCAAAAATTTTAGTCTCCGTCAAGAGTTGGATTCGTTGAGCCCTCGTGCTAAGGATCATGTTACCAAATTTTTACGTCCTTGATAATTAATATACTATTTTAGTCTCATTGTTTTGCGGTTATGACATTTATGTATTCAGATAATATTCGACAATTTTTTTTCCAAAATGAACAAAGCATATCACTGTAAAAAATAACTTCCTTGTTTTAACAAAAAAAAATAGAACATTTTCGAAAAATGATTAAATTTTCGAAAAAAATCGTAAATTTACTTAATTTAGTATATTAGCAAAAAATTGGAGTATTCTTGATTTTTTTTTGTGAATTTGCAAGAAAAGTTAATAATTTACAATTTTTTTTCGATAATTTACAAAAAATAGTTTTAAATTTACGAAAAATAGTTGTGAATTTACAATTAAATTTAGTAAATTACAGAGCTGGATTAATGTGTGATCAAAATCAATATTTAGCAAACGTGAATTGTAAATTAATTAGGTCTACTGACGTATGAATTAAAATTAAAATTTGTAAAAATTCGATAAAAATCGTAAATAAATTTAATTTACTAAAATTAAATTTATTTACGATTTTTATCGAATTTTTACAAATTTTTTTTTAAATTTACTAATTTTTCGAAAAATACTATTTTTTTTGGCAATCTAAAGAAGTTACAGTGTAATTTTTTACAGTGTAATGAATCTTCAAAAAGTATACAAAAAGGTTGCCAAAAAATGCACACATGTAAGGATTTCATTTTGATGCATCCTGGATGTATTTTTTAGCGGAGTTCTAATTTGTACTAATCTTTTAAATTAGTAAGATTTCGGCCAAACACTCTTTAAAAGATTATTTAAAAAAAAAAAGTTACCTAACCTCTAAAAAACTAAAAATAACTGTTATTTACTTAACCATATATGTATATTTCAAAAAGCCCAATTAAATATTTAATTTTAATCTATTATCAATCTAATCTTCTTAATTCAACCCTGAGAACACATTATTATCATTTAAATATATGCACGAATTGCATTAATTTAGTTTTGTCACTCCTAACTTGCTGAATCGTAAGGGATTTAAAAAAAACCTCATTTTATTTTATTTTTTTATTGTCTAACCATTCTAAAATCGATCAATTTAAAGTAATCCTCATGAGGATTATTACTAAGCATATATGTAGTTTATTGTGTCTTGTTAACTTAACGTGTATTTCATGTCAATAAAATATATCTATACCAATGAATAAAAGATTTAATGAAAATTTTAAATACATAACCTCAAAAAAAATTTTAGTTTTATTTAATTTTTGGTAAAGAAAAAACATGCAAATTATTTAAGAAATACAATTTTTTATCCTATTTGCACCTTTTTTTGTAGGGGAAAAATTGTCTATTAGGGTGAGCCTAGTAATAAATAGAATAGTTTAGTAAATCTATATGGCAAAGTGACTGACAGACAGACATATTATATAAGGGGAGTATAAAACACTAAATAAAAGCATGTAATAATAAAGTTAATGTGACAGTAAAAATATTTTTTTTTTTACGTAATACAAAACTTTTATTGATTTAAGAAAAAAAAATTCTATCCTCGAACATTAATCTAAATACTTGTCTCTCTCTCTTAATAATTAATTTTAATTTGAAAAAATATTTTACCTTTGATAAGTTTGTTGATTGTGTAATGTATTTTGTGTAGTTAATGCTAATTTTTGCTGTCTTTGTTGCATCATTTGTCTACCAAAAACACCATAACCAAAACCGTAAATTTCATCTTCTTCCTTATCACTAAGACAACTTGAAGGCTGAAAAAAAAAATAAAAAATTAACAATTCAAATCGAAAAAAAATATTTTTATATTGATAAAGAGAAAATTATAAAGTAACATTGATGGACCATGAATGATGAGTAAATATAGAAATATATAAATAAATTTTCTAAATAATAAGCTTTCCTCGGTTCGTTTGACCTTAATCGATAACTGCAGTTGGCCCCGTGATTGAAAACTCGATTAATTCCCTGAAGAGTTTGAGCACAGAGAACAATAACGGTCTTAAGCCTTTTGAGATCGATAAAGTCGACATAGCTAATCGCCTTAACGGCTCTTTCTCGATCTCTCTCTTTCTCTGTTTATATATGAGAGTAAACTATAGTAGCCTCTGTTTGCTCATATAACACACAGAGAAAACTTTACTCAAGAGATATTCTATATATATTATTACAGACATTATAGAAAATTGAACTGACGAGATTTTTTTTTTTTTAGAAATCGAGTTAGAAAATATTAGATTTATACACTTGAAATAAATAAATAAAATTTTATTTACCGAGTATTTTCCAGGAGTGTAAATTGGTTGAGAATGATGCATTCCAGGCATTCTTGGAGAAGCATTTGTCTCACGTCTACGTAATTCTTCTAAAGGTTCTAAAACGTCACTGTAATGTGTCCTAAAAAGATCTGCATACCTTGATGCCAATCCTTCTAAATAACCTCTTTGTCCTTCCTGTTGAATGAAATTTAATTTTCATTGTTAGTAAAAAATATTTATTTTATTAAATTTATTTAAATTTATTTGTAATTTGTTGTTTATTTTTATTTAGTTTAGGAGTAAAATTATAATGAGCTATAATTTTATTTATTTAAAAAAAAAATTAATTTTAAATTTTATCTTATAGTCCGTCTAGTGACTTCGTTTTTTGTATCTGTTACGAAATGTTTCAGATCATGTGTTCGATCGATAAATTTAATTTAAATTTAAATTCGTTCTTTTTAAATAAATAACATTTTTTAATTAAGTAAGATTAATTAATTATTACAAATCATATATAAAAATGTAAAATAATTTATAAAACACGTATCAAGTAATAATTACTTAAATAATGCATTTCGGTATATAATTATAACCTTAAATACAAAAAAATTGAGTTTGAAAAATATTACTAAGTTTGCTTCGTCAAAATAAAAGCCTTAAATTGTCAAATCGCATGAAAATTTAAAATTAATCTGTCAAACCGTTAGAAATAAAATCGCTGCTTGAATAATAATAATTTTACTAACAGAGCAGTAGTTTTTTTTATTAATGAAAAAGAAATTCGTTTTGAAATATTGGGATTATATGTTTAGTGGAATCACATTTGTGGCTAGCGCATTTTTTTCTAGCTGAAACGATTGCAAATTATTTAAGACATAAAGAAAATTAAAAAATTAAAAAATTTTTTTTATAATCGTACCCACGCATATGCTAAATGAGCGAATGTTTTTTTTCTTTAATTTTCTTTACGTTTCAGGTCATTTGTAAGCGTTTGAGCTAGAGAAAGAAATTACGTTATACGCAAGCGTTCTTAGTGACAAGCAAGTATTTTTATAGTAAAATTTCATTTGGTTTAAAATTTTTAAATATTTTTGGGTATGTAATAGTAGCGGTGTGTGGTTACCCGGTACTACTCAGGTACCTAAAATTCTGGGTTCTTTACTTCAAGTTGGGTCGAGTTTCATATTATAGCTGAGAAATCTTACTTTTTAACATTTTAAGTTCAGACCTTTTTTAAGTTTTACACAAAAACTGATCTAACAATAAAGATCGAAATTTAGGGCCTGTTACCTAAAACCCGTTGAATTTTGAGTAGTAACCACATACCTCTAAAAGATAGTAATATCAATAGTAAATGTAAATGTAAATAAAAAATGTAAATGGAAAACAAAAACATTCCTTGAAATAGAGTAGGAAGGGGTATGTGCGAAATGCTTCAATGAAAATTGGGGAACTGTTTTTTGAAAATTTACAAAAAATGTTAACATAAAAACATTGTACAGTGAAACTTTGATAATTCGAACTTTGATAATTCGAAATTGTCGATAATTCGAAGTTTTGCGTTTGCCGCATGAATTTTGTATGCTTACGCATGTAAAATTTCGTTTATAATTCGAACAAGTTCTTTGATAATTCGAAGTTTTTGAAGCAATTCTGTGAGAAAAAAATTTTTTTATAATCTAAAATTTTTATTTTTAAATAGTATTAGAGTATAGAATATCAGTCTAAATTTAACTTAATCTTCTTAAAAGAATTCGGTAAAATTAAAATTTTTAAATTTATTTATTTAAAGCATTTTGATGACTATATAAAAACAAAAAATAAAATTAAATTCATTTTCTTTTTAATTGTCGAAGAAGAAAAAACTAGTTTTTCAGTTATTTTCATGTTTTATCTAATTTGATCATGACTCGAGTACAGTATAAAACGCTAACTTTTGAAGAAAAAAGGAAGGTTATTTAGAAATTACTCAAAAATTACGCAAAAATTTTACTCAGAATTTTTTTTTGTATTTTTATCATTTTTAGCCATTAGACAAAAATTTTTGATAATTCGAAGTCTTCGATAATTCGAAGTTTTCACCTTGCCGCATGAACTTCGAATTATCAAAGTTCCACTGTAAATAGAACCATTGCAACATTACAACATTTTTTCAAGGAATCATCAAGTATTGTTAAAAATATATATTTTTTTGGCCTCAGATTTCCAAAAATGAACGTGTTCCATGTTTATTAATTTTGTATTTACTTAAAATTTAGATTTAATTTTAAAAAAAATGCAATGTATTTAATTTTTAATATGAAATCAGGAAAAAGGAGTAAATTGCTTAAATTATTACTCAACCGAATATTTTGTTATTTACTTAAAGGACTAATATTTGTTTACAGCTAAAATGTTGATTCAAAATTTGATGTAATATTTATCTTACAAAAGTTTATTAACTACATAAAATAAATAAATAAAAATATGAATAATTTTTTAATTAATTTACCATAACATAATAAAATATCAGATTTACTATTTTTTCAAGTAGATAAATCAAGATATGGTCAGACATGATAATAAAAAGTCTAAAAAATGTAATTTAATATTTTTTTTTAACGAATATATTTCAACGAAAAAAATTACAATAATTTACGTTAAATTCATTTTATTTTTTTGAGGCTGCTTCCACACGGAGCGCTTTAAACACAAACTTAGCGTTAAATCTGTAGTTATATTACATATATGTATATACTACGCAATGTATTTTAAACACAGGTTTGAGATAACTTTGTGTTTAAAGCGCTCCGTGTGGAAGCAGCCTGAAGAAAGAAAATTAAAGTCAAAAAAATATGATGTTAATTTAAAAAAAAAAAAAATTTCTAACCAAAAGGCATTTTTCTTTATGTCGTTAAAAAAATGGTTTAGTATTACATAGACTGGACGTTAATTTTCATATTTTTCAATTATTCAGTTCACTGAATATTTTTATTCAAACATTTATAATCTAATTAAATTATAATAAAAAATTTTTTTTTTTAGGTTATGTCAGTTTTTCTTTAAAAAATGAATAATTATATTAACAAAAATTTCATACGAATTTTTAATAATCTTTTTTTTTTATTTTTAGAAAAATTTTAAGAATTTCAAGACTTTTAAACAATACAAATTTTTGAATTTTTGTTTTATTTTATATTTTTTTTACGTTAAAAAACATTAAAAACACCTTTAGAAGAGATGCTTTAAAATTTAACGGAGCGTAAAAAGTTATAAAAATGTACTTAAATTCCAAAATTTTTTTTTTTTAAACGTATAAAATTGTTTTTTTTTTTTTACTTTATTCTTTTTTTATTGTTACTGTAAATCATGTTAAAAAAAAGTGCAAGAAAAAAAAATTTATCTTTTATCTCTTTGAAAAAGTAAAATTCAACGAAGTAGGTATAAAAATAAAAATAAATTTTTTTAAATAATTGAAAATATTTTATTTAAAAATTAAGCATCAAAATCAGATCAAAATAGATGTACTAAATAATGTAATTATTGTAAAATTTGGATTTTCATTAAAAATAATTGTATTATTGAAATTTTAATCAAATTAAATTTATGTTTTACAATAACTATTTATACAATTAATTATTGTGTTATTTAAAAATAATTATTGAAATTTTAATTAAATAAAATTCATATTTTACAATATTTAATAATATATTTTTGTGTTATTTTAAATATATATGAAAACTGAAACAAGAAAAATTATCAATAACTTAATTAATAAATCGTAATTAATATCGGGTTATTATTGATCAAATATACGGACTGGTCCAGCCAATTTTTCAAAAACATTTTTATTTTGATTCCTTTATGTTATTCATGTTCTCAGGGTGTTTTTCGTTTAATTTTCCAAAAAGTTTTAGAAGAGTAAAATTATTTAAAATTAGAAAAGTAAAAGATAGCTAATTTTTCTCATTTTTTTTCTAAAACGCTTATTTTATCTTGAAAAATATTGTCCTAATAGAAATTTTCGAGAAATTATCCAAAGTCAAAAAAAAAACGTAAATTAAACTTTAGCAACTAAAAAATGGTACGAATGCTTATTTTCCAGGTTATTTTTAACCATTTGAAAGATCTATCACTGTTTATCAAGTTAAGTTTAAAAATAGGCTGCGTCTATTTACCCAGAAATTCTGGTTTAATAACCTCGAAATTTCAAAAACTTTTTTTCAAAGATTTAATTCATAATAATTAAAATTTTTTAAAAATTATATTTAAATCTTATAAAGCATTTAAAAAAATATTTAATTTTTCAAAAAAAATTTAATATTCAGTGCAGAGTGCAGAAAAGCAAGCAAAACAAACCTCAAGTTTCAAAATATTTTTTTTTGTAAATGTGTGAGTGCATTTTACGTAAAAAATTTCTGGGTAAATAGATTTTGCGTTAAAAATATCCATATACCAATTTAATTTTCATTCAATTATTTATGCTACATCGTAGTGTCATATTGATAAGACATTTTTGATATTTCGATATATTCTTCTGTCAATTAAGTTATATCTGTCAGTTTAAAAATTATTTTAAGATCAAAATAAAAAAGATAAAAAAGATAAAATTATTATTAAGTACATATTTTATGTTTGAATTACCAAAAATAGCATATTTTATTAATTAATTTTTAACTTAGAGTTCAAATATAAGAAGCAATTTGTATTTAACGTAGTATCATGAGCATTAATTAGAGAAAATGCATCCTTAATATATAATTCAATTATTTATAATATTTCAATGCCTTTGAATGTAACCTTTCAACATTAAGAAACTGTAATATTGACCAAATTCATTTTCCTTACTTACTTAAAACCTCTAATTAATTAAAAGCACCTTACATTCAATATGCAAAATTCATCGAAAGCATATCTTATTAAAAAGTTAATTAAATAAGTTAGAGGAATTTTTTAATGCTAATTTTAAAAAAATTGTTGAACTTTTTTGAGGTTACGTCAGTGTCTGACTAACCTCTTAGCCTGTACTTGTAAGTTTCTTAAGGCATTTTTTTAAAAAGTAAACTCTTTATATAAAAAAGATGGTTATCTATCATATTTTCTCTTTGACTAGATATTTAAGAACCTATGTGTTAGCACTTTTAAAAACAATTTACAGCGGATGTTAGATTAACTGTTTTTTTTCTCGTAGAAATCGTTATAAATAAAATTTTTTGATTTCATTTTAAAAATTTATCTCCAAAACCATCATTGGTTATCTATACTAAAAAAAATTTTCCCTTGCTGCAAGGAAAAACATCCATTTCAGACAAGTAGAAATAATTTCTAGTGTATGCAGCTCTGATTTAATGAGGAAATTCAAAATAATCCACAGCAAAAGCTTTAAAAAAAGTAGAATACTAAAAAATGTACTGCAGGCATTAAAAACAAAAAACTTAGGAAAATATTCTTGGCAATAAAATCTGAAAAGAACTCTGAGCAAGCTCTGTAAAATTCTCGATTCTTAAACCGTTTACCAAACCTTACACAATTTTGAAAAAAAAGATGATGCCTGACTGTTTTTCGTTTGTTGTTCTTTGATTCACAAAAAGGATAAGATTTACTTTTTAAATAAAAAAAAAATTCACTAAACTTCTATCTCAAAAATAAGAAAAACAAAAAACAACTATCTTGATTTATAAATATAAAAAACTTAATGTAACATCATTCATCAGTACAAGTTTAAATTCAAGAACTGTGCAGATGTTGTGGTGTAGATTGAAGTTTTAACTAAAGTTTTGTACATTTTAGTAAACTAAGAGTTTTCCACAACTAAAGTTAAGTATTTAAAGGAATACTTTATATAACAAAAGTCCATCATGTTTAAATGTCGTCAAATAATCAGAGAAAGCTTTACAAGTATTTAATGCCATATATAAAAAAAAATAAGAGTTAAGTAGACAGAAAGCTTGCTTTTCTAAAAAAAAAGTTCAAAAAAAAAAAAGAAAAAGATAAGGAATAAAAAAAAAATAATATAAAAGATAAAAAAAAATATTCACAAGGGACTCTGACTCTTAGTGAACAACGGAGAATGTTTGGACCAAATCGTTTGTTTGAAAAAAAAAGTTTTTTAGCTTTTTTCGAATATCTTTTTTTTAAAACTTTTCATCTACTAAAAAAAAAAAATTCTTTTTTTTCGCGGAGTTTTTCTTCTGTGGTAAAACGTTTAAAACGCTGACAACGCTGGAGTTTCAGACGAGTGAAAAGTAATCAAACCTTTTTTTTTTGATATTTTGCTTCTTTAAGATTATTTATTTATTTGTTTTTATTTTTATAATGCTAACTAGCTGAAAGTAGTACAAAGGAAAAAGTTAAATAAAGCTTTTTAGCTTTAAAAATAAACATTTATAATTCATTTTTTTTTCATTTTCTTTTATTCTTTTGCATTATTATTATTATTATTATTGTTTTTAATACGATAGAAAAATATAACGAACAAAGTTAGAAAAAACTGTTGCTCATTTGCCATTTATTATGCATATTTATAATTCTTTTTTTTTTTTGCTGGTTGTTATTTATAAATACTTTTAGCAGATATTTACTACTGTTTAGACACAGAAATAATACCTAAGTAAAAAGAAATAATGAATTTACAGAAAGTAGAAAAAACTTTTAAATGTTACAGAGAAAAATATTAGATGGAAGCTGAATTATAAAAAAAATTTTCATGTTTTCCTCTTTTAAAGTTGACTGCTCTAAAGAATGAGTCAAGCCGAATATTTATCTAAAAACCCAAGATCTGAGATTTGATGTTCAAAATTTTTTTTCAAACAAATGAAACATCATCATTTATTTATCAGGAGTTCAAAGCAATTATTTCCTGCTGTGCAACTCGGCAAAAACGTGTCCCTTTGATCACAAAAAAAGAATGTCCTAAATCACAGTTTGTCATAGGAGGCAAGACCAAATAATTTACGTTCAATATATTTTATTATTTACTTTTCTGTACAAGTCACCGTACTATTAATTTTCTGATATCAAATCTTTTACTAAAAATTATTCCAGGCAAATGTGCTACACGATTACCCACAGTGTACCAAAAAACCTCTTTCACATAAAACATGAATTTCAGTTAGCAAATTAAAAAAAAAAATTTTTCAATTTATTTCAAATGTAAACGTAACTTAAATATTTGACCTTAATTTACTTCAGTAACAAGAAAGATAATATAAAATGAAAAATCAATAAAACAAAAAAAAAAAGTTCAAATAACTTACTTAACATCAAAAAGGTTAATTATCCTAACACAAACTACGTCTTAATCAAAAACATACAGAATTAATAATCGTCTGTTACCCTTTTCAGAAAATTTCAAAAATTCCATTTAAGAATTCTTTGATGATTTTAATTTTATATTCATCTTCATTTCATCTTTTATCATTTTCATATTAAATATTTTATTTTACTACCCTAATTTATATAAATTCATTTTATTTTTTAGTTTAAATCTTCATGGAAATTTCCAGCTCATAAATCTAAAACCTTTCATTATTCATTTATAAATTTAAATAAAACCCACACCCTAAAATATTTTCGTTGTACTGAAAAACTCTTAAATAAACTTGCTTTAGTTTATCGAGTTAATTGTTAATGGATTTTATAATTAAAGAAATTCAAATCTACACACATATTCTTTTTTTAATGTTTATTTTTATTTTAATTAAATTTAATTTTTTTTGGGTTATTTTTAATAAATCATTTTTATTACAAAATTTTATTTTAATTTTTTATGTTATGTGAATATTAATTGTTAATTGGCCTTTTTTATTTTTAATTAAAATAAAAATATTTGTATATGTTAGGGGCCAAATCTAAAATTTTATATTATCCGAGTATAATTTGGTATTTGACTACCCAAATCCAGGCCCAAATCTCAGAAAATGGCAACAGCTTGCTCATGAATTAACTAACATTTTCTTAACACATCAAAAAATGTAATCATTTTAATAACTAATGAATAGAAAATATCATTGATTTGTGTTATTAGCATTATAACAACCGCAAAGCTTAATATTAGGATTACATCCACATTGGAGTCCAACAATCTTGCATATTTTAACATAAAAGCCGAGAGTATAGCAAAAATAATCACAATTTCCATATTTACATTTTGTTTCTGAAAAAAAAAAAAATATTTTTTTACAAATTATTACTGATCTTGAAACTAATTTATTTTCTCTAAGTATCAAAAAATTATAAATAAGAATTTTATTATACTTTTAGCGTCATTTTTCTGGGTTGTAAATACAGAAATGATTAAGATTAAAAAAATTAACGAACTCAAAAATTTCATTTTTTTGGTTTTTTTAACAAAACTAGCTGAAGTGAAGTTATTACTGTTGAAAAATTATTTTATTAGTTGTAATTCCTGAAAGGAAAAAAAAGTACATTTTTATTTGATATGATAATAACGAGTTATGAAAATATTTTAGAAGGACAAAATATTTATAAAACTTGTTTAGTTTACGGTATATTTTGATAAAAAACAAAATTTCCTTGAAAGAAAATCTGTTAAGTATGTAAATTGTAATTCGTGATAAATCGAGTAATGAATCATTATTCAAATCTGGAGGATGGATGCAAATGGATGAGGGAAAGCTATGACAATCAGTGACCATTTGTGAGCCAAACTCAAAAAATTCAAAATTAGTGGCTATGACAGCTACTTTCGGACCGGAGTATGAGTATTTACAATGTGTCTTATAAGGGCGCGTATAGCGCGCAGTCCAATTCTGCCCAGCTCTGATTCAAGCACACCTTAAATATCTAAGCAAACCAATAAGTTTTGAAGAAAATTTTTTACTACAGGTAAGATTTTACTGATTTTTACTGACTTTTACAGATTTTTGACGTAGCATATTGATTCATAGTTTTTATTTAACTTTTTATTGTTTGGTAATTTAAATTAATTATAGATTAAAAAAATTTCTGGTACTAAAAGTAGTTTGGGGAATTAATTATTTATTTCAATTTAATTAACTTTTTTACAGACTTTATAGATATTTATTAATATTTATTTTCGTGAATAAGTTCAATAAAGCGTTAATTAAATTTATAAAATTTTAATTTTTTTATTCAAAAAATACCATAAATTAAAAATTTTAATTAGTGAGATATTGATTTTTGAAAAATTATAGTTTGTGGACATGTTATTAAAATTACTCTTTCAGCTCATTTTTTGAAATTAATTGTCAAAAATTTTTGTGTCTTTGAGGTCAATTTTTTCTTATCTTATCTTAGCTCAATTTAAAACTTTTATTCTCAAATATCCAAAACTAAAAATATTCTCGTAGTTAAAAAAAAAACAATTTAATTCAATACAAGCCAAACCTCGTTCAATCCTTAAATCTCATATTTCACTTAAATTCTCTTTTATAAAGCTCAAGAAAACAAATTATTCAACAAAACAGAATATTTCATAATTTCATCCTGTACTTTTCCTTAATATTTAAAATAACAAATATAAAAATCACTAAAAATAAAACAGAAAACAAAAAAACATTTCTTTAAATTCAATTTATAAAAAAACACATAAACAATTACTTATATATTTTCTATAAATCTTCGTTCGTTTGTGTTAAGTAGTTAGATATAACTTCGAAAGCAATATACGTAGTGATAAACTTCACCCTAGATACAAGAGTGCAATATTGAACTTGCAGACTTAAACAACAATACCTTTAAAAAGAATAATGCAGGTGAAAAATAAAATTGAAAAGTTGAAAATGTATTTTATTTTTTTTATTTTTTCAAAAAAAACAACAACAAAAAAAAACACCACGTTAGAATCAAAAACCACAAATCTTGAAGATGAAGTGCGCCTTCGGCATGTGTGTATAATATTTGTGCTAAAATGTATTGCCAATATATATAGCCTCATTGTTTACTCGATTTTCCTTTTTTTTAGTATACGCGTTTACTTTTATTTTTCTTTAAAAGCATGTACGTACAGTTATAGTATAATACAGCAACGAACCGACAAATTGTGTACACTCTTTTTTTTATTTGGTCTTTTTTTTTTTTGTTTCTTTTGCTTTTACAGCAATACTTTGGCACAGATTGATCCTTGAGCTTCGATTACTTTTCTTCGGAAATAACCCAATTTTCTTTAAGCTTTTTTCTTTACAAAAAAAATATATGTATTATGTCTTCAATTTTTTTTCTCTATTTTTTTTTTATCTATATTAGATTTTTAAAATAGATTTTTTTTTGTAAAAGTCAATACTTATGCATTTGGACACAAATCCATTCCTTTTTTTTTTTAAACAAAGATTTTTTAGATAAATGCTAAAAATCCTTTTTTTATCTCAGTATACCCAAAATTTTTCAATTTTGCGCGTAACATATACATTAAAATATTTTTTATTCCAATTTTTTACATTTATTTTTTAATTTTCCAATTTATGATTAATTAAAAATAAAATAATTGATAAATTGTCATTAAAAGCATATGAATAAATAAAATAAAATAATTTTAAAAGCTTATCTATGTAAATAAATGATTTTATGATTTATAATTATAAATATTTTATATTAAACTATGTTTTGTGATATTAAAATTAAATTATATTTCACTATATTTTAATTAATTAATAATACTTTTTACAAATATTTTATTAAGGTTCATTAAAATCCTAGGGTTTCAAAAGTTTTGATAGAATTTGGATCGCTACACTGAGAAAATTATGTAATTTTCATAATGATATTACATAATCAAATTTGTTACTTTATCGAATATTAAAAAATTTTTTTGGAAAATTTACTAAATTTTCGCAAATAAATTATTTTTTTTTTTGTAAATTTACAGGAATTAGTTAAATATTGACCTCGTCATTATTAAACAAAATTATATTTAAAAAATGTTTAAAACGTAAATTTGTTACCTGATATATATATTTCAAGATATTAAACTGAAATGTGCAGTTGAAAACTCAAAAAGATGTTACTTGTCAAACTGTAACATTATATTATTGTTAAAAAAAAATTCAAATTTTAATGATCGAGTCTTTGAGTGTACAGTTTCTAAAATGTATCACTAAATTCAAGCTACAAAGCTTTTCGTATTTAAAATTAGACCTAAAAGCATGATCTATAAAGCGGTTTACTAATGAAATCGGACTGAAATCAAATATGCACAAAGAAGAAAAGATGCAAGTCCAAAATTTTAGTTATGAAGAGACATATTTATTTACTACCTGTTTTCTATTTAATTTTAGTTATTGAATATGCATGAAAATATATACTATATAGTTAACCGAAATTTGGGACTGGTACTTGAAAGTTCTAATTCGTATTTTATAAATTTAAGAATTTATTTTAATTTTAATTATTATAACTAATTATCGTTAAGTGAACCACTAACAAGTTACAAAGATTTGTTTATACTACAAAAAGAAAGCTTATTGAGGTAAGTTATTCCATAGTTGTTCTAAAAAAAATTAATAGTCATCTGTATAAACGGATATTTATCAATATGATCGTGGTAAATTAAACATTTGAGCAAGTTAACCACGACGGTGTAAAATCGCTCAATAGCAAATATTTTAGGAAGTTTTAGTAGACTCTATACATAGGGCCTGTTCCAATATTTGAATGGCACTATAAAAATATATAACGTCAAATAAAATGAACTTTCGGCTTAATAAGTAATATTAGTATTTTAGTTTTTATAAAAATTATTAAAAGAAATACTGTTTGAAAAGTAAATTACACTATAAAAAAACTGCGAAACTTTGAAAACTTATTATAGAACTGGTTACATTACATAAAAGTTAAAAATCAATGAAAGCTTTCCGGAAGTAAACTTTGATTATCCAATTTCCAATTATCTTAAGTCATTTTCTATTATATTTCAAATTATGATTTTTTTTTTTAAATCAATTTTGATAGGGTCGGAAAACTATTTATGACTTGGAGAAATAAATATTTTTTTCAGAGTAAAAAATTTTCCTAAAAATGGGGTTTGAGCTCGGGTTGGAGTTAAAAAGTTATTATAAATTACAACTTTATTATTTGTACTTTTTTAAAATTTTATTATATTTTACCATTTACCCTCGTAATACCCACAATCTGATTACACCACAATTTCTCTTATCAATTAATAAACACAAACAACAAAACTGTTATTTTCATGCTACTTCAGAAACATACAAGAATTAAATGCTTGAATAATTAAGTTTTAAATTAAACAATAGGTAAAACAGTCTTGTTAATAATTATGTTGTTAACTTAAATTAGTAATTATTTAAAAAAAATTCTTATCTCAAAAAAAGATTTAACTCTTCATTACCATATTTATAGCCTACAATTACTTTCACTATAAACTTTTTTTTTATGACACATTAAAAAATAAAAATTTCTTTACTTATAAATTTTAATTTAAAACAGTAAATAAAAGCTTTTTTTTTATAAAAAAAATTTTCTAGAATAATTCTAACCTAAAAAATGTGTGATTTTTAAAAATATTCAAAATTTTTAAGTACAATAATTTAAAAATCTGGAGAAAACTATGCATTAAATTCTAAAATATAATTTATTTAAATATATTCAAAAAATAATTTTTTTTTAAGCATAAAAAGATATATTATTATATATAAAACGTAGACAGAGTGTTAAAAAAAAAAAAAAAAAAATTAACAACCATGTGCCAAATAATAAAAAAACAGCATACACATTTATGTATCGATTATTTGAAGTCTTGCATAATATAAAATTCTTATAAAATTTACATAGGTGTGTTTAACTACATAGACTATATTTTTTTTTTTTCACTGTCGTTATTATATTTTTGGACTTTTTTTTTTTTATTGTAATACTAAAACGGTCGTTGTACGTTAAAAATTTTATTTTACGTGTATTTGTGTATGTATTTTTATGTATGTAAAATATTGTAAGGGAATATGACAAATGCAAGTAAAGTATGTTTAATGTGAGTATATTAGGCTTGAGCTTTTTTTGAAAATTTGAGTATTTTAGATATTTTAAGCTTTTGCAAAATGAACTGTATTTACTAGTAAGTTTTGGGTCTGATTCATAACAAAATATTTTTAGTTATTTTATCAAAAATAATTTCTCAATATTTGGAGGAATATAATCCTATCAAATTTTAGGTTTCTTCTGTTAAAATTTTCCAGACTATCCCATGTAAAAAAGTTATTCAAATTTGATACAAAAAATCCTTAACCTAAAAATAACTGCTTACAACCTGTATAACTGTACCCAGCTTTAAATTCGATTTAAATACAATTACCTGAAAATAAAAATACTGCTAATAAAAAAATTTTCTTACACGGCACAAAAATAAATTTTCGTATAAGAACCAGCCTAGTATACCAACATGTATGAATAATAAAAACAGAAAATTTTCAGGTCGTGTCCTCATTATTTACATATACTTCATTTGCTTCTGAATTTTTCCTCTATTCATTCATCCTTTTTATTTCTTTATTTTTGGTGCTATATATATGTATATATATGTGTGTGTGTGCATGTACTTGAATATATATAACATTGTCATATTGAATTTATATATAAGAACGACGACAAAATTTTTCTTGCATAGTAAAAAAAAAAAGAAAATTTTTTATTTTATTAAAATATTTGACTTGAATTATTATTCTTATACTTTAATTATTTTAATTTTTAAATTCTTTGTTTTTTAATACTTTTAAAAAGTACCCTACATATATATGAAGATAATTTTCATTGTTTTATTTTATTAAATAACAAGAAAGACAAGTTCATAAACTTAAAAAATATGAAAATTTTTTTTTATTTTTTGGGAATGCAGGGAGTACTTTAGTTGATAAAAATAAAAAAAGAAAAATGATGGTACAAGTGTCTTGTTTATAAAAAATAAAGAAAAGTAATAATAATACTAGAAGAGTTATATACCTCAACGCGAAGCAGAAGTTATATGAACAATTCCACGAGATGGTAAATTTTGTGAATTTTCTTACATAGGATTATCTTTGAATACTACTAAACCCATTTTCATAGTAATGGGTTTAGTAATCGTCTCGGTAATCGTGGTAGTTGTAACTGGGTTTTTTTTTTCTGTGTTGGCATTCGAAGCCAGTGATTATATTCCTGGATTTTGCTAGCCTGAGGCGCTAGTGAGAAGTTCTATACAGTTTTTTTAGTGAAATTTCAAATTTAGAACGAAAATTTATCAAAAATAATACAAAATTTATTCTGAATTTTATCGTTTCATTAATCTTATACTTACACTGTAAAAAGTAACTTTCTTATATTAACAAAAAAATTAGTAAATTTTCAAAAAAATTTGCAAATATTCGAAAAAAATCGTATAATTACTAAATTTAGTATATTAACAAAAAATTCGAGTATTCTCGATTTTTTTTTTGTGAATTCGCAAGAAAAATTGATAATTTACAATTTTTTTTCGAAAATTTTCAAATAATAGTTGTAAATTTATGAAAAATAATTGTGAATTTACAACTTTTTTCGTAAATTCACAAAAAAAGAATCGAGAATTCTCGAATTTTTCGATAATATATTAATTTTAGTAAATTTACGATTTTTATCGAATATTTACAAAATTTTTTGAAAATTTACTAATTTTTCGAAAAAATTCTATTTTTTTTGTAAATCTAAGAAAGTTATTTTTTACAGTGTATAGTTATACACCAGATGTAAAAAATTTCTCAAATATATTTACTTATAAAATTCAGAACTAAATTGTTAATAAAATAATTTTCATTTAATATGAAAATTCGCAAACTTGACTAAAAATTCTAAAATTATGAACAAAATTTTCTCTTGGAATAATTCATATAAAAAAAAACTACAAAATTTGACAGTCACTTGAAAAAATACATCATTCTTCGTGTACCAAATTTTTTCTTATTTTATACAAGTAAGTATATAAAACATCAAGAGAATATTTAATTTTATAGTAAAAACTTGTCGACTTTTTTTAAAAAAAAAAAGGAAAAAGAATCCCTTTGGGATCCTGACAAGTACAAGATCGCGACACGCGAAAAAAAAAAAGAAATACACCTACACATTTTAATAATATTCTTTTTTAAGGCGAGTAAGCGAAAGTTATATAGACACACCGCACGCGCTTCAAAAATGAATCTCATGGGCAAATGTGTACTCTTCTACTTCTTATCCTTCTTCATTTTTTATAAACTCATAAAGACAATGACTGAGATTTTTTTCTTTTTTTTTGGCAATCTTTTTTATCTAACTCTTTTCCTCAATATGTAAATATATATATATATATGTTAATAAAAGTTAAAAGAGTGAGTGAGTATCTCAGTCATCAGGATAATGGGAGGAAAATATACTTTTATTATTACTTTTTTTTGTGTCTAGACACGTGGCTGAGGATATAAACTTGTATAACTGATTTTCAAGTAGTAAAAAAAGTGTATATTTTTTTTTACAAATTGTGACTTAAAAAAATAAAAAACTACCTTGTCTTTTTTATTACTCTTTAAAGCTTTTTGATGCTTTTTTTTTATTATATCCTTTCTCATATATATATCTGTATCGAATATATATATATATATATATATATACAGTTAAAGAAAAAAAGCTCTTGACAATATAAGAGAGATTGTATAACAGTGTTATACTTTAGGTACTTAAAAAGCTGTTTAATTTTTCAAACTTTTTAATTAAAATTTTTGTATTTTTTTCGACTACTTTATATATATCGAACAAAAGAAATAAAATATATATATTTTAGTAGTACTTAATAAAAGTATATTATTGTCATCACAAGAGATTATAAAAAAAGAATTATTATACTACTAGGCGAGTTTTCTACTAAAATAAAGTAGTAAGAAAATAATTGGTTAAAAAAAAATATATAAGTTTTCATAAATTTTGTGTAGCAAAAAAAGTAATATTATATATGAACTCGTTCGTTTATGTATGCAAAAACGAGGAATATTTAAAAGACCACGAAAGTATATAAGGTAATATCATAGTTTTTTAGATGTTTGTCTCTTTGAGCAAAAATTATGTATGGAGAAAGAAAAGTTACTTAATATCTTCATTTAGTTTTTTTATTTATTTGACTTGCTAGGTTAAGTTACTTATATATACTCTTTTTTTTTTTAAAAAATAAAATCTTGTCTTTTTTTTATATAGAAATTTGTCAACTGTAACAGGTGACTGAATATTTCATTGGATCTATTCCAAAATGTTTTTTCTCTGATTCTATAATTCAATATTACGGTATTTTTTGAAATTTTTTTATTTATGCAGATAAAATTAAGTTAACTGACTGTATACGTAGCATTTTAAAGGTAAATAATATGTGCAATTTTAATGAGTAATAATTTTTGAAGAAATGTTTTAGACATTTATTAGAAGGCAAAGTAGTAGAAACTCACTTGTTTTGGGTGGATAGTTATTCACTAAAAAAAACCGTAAAAATGTTAATATTTTAAATTTTAATGAACCTAGAATTAATGATTGTAATATTAAAAAGTGTGAAACTGATAGAATGGGCGAAAAAAAATAAAAGATGCACGAATTTTCAATTACTGATGAAATAAGTGGCCATTTATCAAGAAAATAAGTTTTCAAAAATTATCCATTTATCGCCACTGGACTCTTGAAAATAACATTGTTTCTTATGCGAGCTAAAATTAGCTCCATAAGAGCCCCTGTAATTGTTTTATTATCTCAGGAGAGAGTAAATGACCTACCATTTTGGGAATATTATTTTTTTGGTAAATACAACTTGGTGAAAAAATAGCAATTAATTTTATCCAGTAATCGAAAATCAAAGCAACTTTTAAAATAATTGCCAATTTAAAATAATTTTACTAAAGAGATCACCACGAATTTTGAACAAGAAGCCTTGGAAAAATTAGAAGAAAATGGATGTTTTTTTTAGAACTTTAGGTATACTCTGGTGTCATGAGGCAATAAACCTGGAGCCGAATTGCGGGGCCATTTTTCTTTTCTTTTTCTCTTTTTCTAAATTTTCACCAAAGGTCTTTAGGGACTTCTGCACCATAGGTCCCTAGGTACTTCTACACCAATGCTTCCTAAGTACTTCTGCACCATAGGTCCCTAGGTACTTCTGCACCAATGCTCCCTAGGTACTTCTTCACCAATGCTCCCTAAGTACTTCTGCACCAAAGGTCCTTAAATCGAAAATATTCTAAGTCCCATTTGACCCCCCCCCCCCTTAAAAAGGACAAATTTGACCCCCCCCTTAATTTTCCAGTTCTGAAGTACCCCCTCCCTATAAACATGTTCCATGTTAAAATGGTTAGATTATAATTCAAAAAAAGATGTCGTAGAAGGATACACAGATTTAGGACCTTTTTTTGAACGCGAAAACAAAATGGCAAAACACGCGCTTGTTTATTTAATTCGTGGCAGGACAAAGGAATGGAGATGTACAATTTCACAGTTTCCCACACTAATGTGCCTGGACCTACGTTATCGCAATGAATTTTACAAATTATTGACTTTGTCGAAATGACTGGGTTTAAAGTTAAATCTATGGTTTGTGACTTAGGCAACAAGTAATTCGAGCGCGATAAAAAATTTAGATATATCTGAAGAAAAACCCTACATCATTACACGGTAGAGCTGCTTTGGTTGAATATTCAACCAATTGGTTGAATATTAAACCAAATACTGCGATTTTCAACCAAAAACTGCGATATTCAACCAAAAACTGCGAAATTCAACCAATTGGTTGAATATTCAACCAATTGGTTGAATTTTCAACCAAAACTGGTTTAATTTTCAACCAAAAGCTAAAATACAAAATAAAAACGATGTTTTTATAGTACAGGGTAAGAAATGACCAGGACATCCATTAAAAGTGAATGAATTTTATTATATTATTGTAATTAGTAATTTTTTATGTACTTCTTCTTTTGGCTTTGAAACTGAGGAATGACTAATTAAAAAGGTTATCCTACGTAGAATAACAAAATGGCGGCTACCTACAGAAAGTTAAAATGAAATAAAAAGCCTTTAATTTTCGATCAAAAGTAGCTGTAAAAATTTTTTGAGAACATAAAAATACTAAAACTCGACGACATCCCGAAATTAGTGCATTTATTAAGTTGCTTAGTAAGTTTAAAGTAAATTGGTGCAGATTTTATCGCGCAATCGTGTGCATTACTTTTCAAAAACGCTGTTTCGAGTAAAATGGCTTTAAAGTTTTAGATGAATTTTTTCGGTACTTTTAGTTATTAAATTATTTTCTTTAATGCAAGAGATCTGATCAACACAAAATTATTCGACACATCAATGATTCTACACAAAAAAGTTTTTCGGAATCATTCTATACCAAAAATCGTTGTGCTAAAAATATCAACACAAATTTTTTTTAGTCAAAGTATTCAACACTTATTTCTTTCGTATTCTAGCATAAGTAAATATCACTTAAAACAGCGTATTGAATATTTCGATTAGAAAAAATTTGTGTTGATCTTTTCGGTACAAGGATTTTCGGTGTAGAACGATTCCGCAAAATTTTCTTGTGTAGAATTATTGATTTGTCGAATAATTTTGTGTTGATCAGATCCCTTGCCTATTTTAACATGGAACATGTTCGTTAGATAGAGTATTTGAAAAAGTTTGGCTAGGCAGGGGGGAGGGTGTGAAATGGACTTAGAATATTTTTGATTTAGGGACTTAGAATAATTTGAAGTGGAAGCCTGATCAGGCCCTGATAAGAACAAGAACTTAGAGGATTACTTTATGTTTATGGACTTACGATAATTTATATTTCAGGATTTATTGTAATTTCGGTTTTTGGATTTATTACTGTTATGAGTGATATGAACATGTTCCTCGATGTTCCATGCTCGTTGGTTGTGTAGTTACACAAACCGGTTATAAATTTTTTTTTTATTCGTTAGAAAAATTTATAACAGAAAACTCTAGATCAAAAAATTAAAATCGGTCACGTAGTTTTAGAGAAATCTTAATTAGAAGGTGTAGAAACATAGTTTTCTAAATAAGAATACAAATTTTTTTTTGTCCACATTAATATTAAGTAGACTTATAAGTTAGTAGTGATTTTTGAGCCATAAAGTTATCTTTTTGGTTTTCATACTGAACCTGTAGCTGATTTTACCCCTGCTGCTTGTCTGATTTGCTATTTTTTACCATTTTGGCACGGCTAAATTTGGCGTCATAAACAATCGCGAATATTAGCCAACTTTGCTCATAATTTCTATCAATGACCAGTTCCGACATAATTTCTAACTATATTTAACAAGAAGGATTTAAAAATAAATTTTTTTTACATACTCTTGAGACATATATAAAGTAATTAATAAAAAAAAAAATTTGATTATTAAAAAAAAAATAAGGTAAAACGACAGGAAGTTAAAGCATACAATATTAAGTTTAAAAAAATTTATCATACTATGTAGGATAACCTTTTTAATCAGTCATTCTTCAGTTTCAGAGCCAATAGAAGTAGTACATAAAAAATTATTAATTACAATAATATAATAAAATTCATTCACTTTTAATGGTTGCCCTGATCATTTCTTACCCTGTACTATAAAAACATCGTTTTTATTTTGTATTTTAGCTTTTGGTTGAAAATTAAACCAGTTTTGGTTGAAAATTCAACCAATTGGTTGAATATTCAACCAGTTGGTTGAATTTCGCAGTTTTTGGTTGAATATCGCAGTTTTTGGTTGAAAATCGCAGTATTTGGTTTAATATTCAACCAATTGGTTGAAAATTCAACCAAAAACTGCGAAATTCAACCAATTGGTTGAATATTCAACCAAAGCAGCTCTACCGTGTAGACATAATAAAAAAATTTTTGGTTCCTCAAAGAGGAACCATTGTGTTAGGTCAAAATTTGATTTTCTATTTTTTGGCATATAAGCACGTTTTGGGACCCCAGGAAGCTAAAAAACCGGTTTTTAAAAAAAGTCTGTATGTGTGTGTGTGTGTGTGTGTGTGTGTGTGTACGTATGTAATCGGTGATATTTCACAAACATTATGGAATTAAGACCTAATTTTTCTTTCAAAAATTTTTTTATCAAAAAATCTCGAGGTACTTTTTTTTTTTTTTAGTTTGGATGTAATACCTCATTTATTTCCACGAAAGTACTTATATTTGAAAGTATGGTTTTTACTCGATATCTCGAATCTGATACTTAATTTTTTGAAAATTTTTTTTCCAAAATTTTTTTCACGAAAAAATACAAAAAACAACAATTTTTTTTTTTTTTTTGGACGTAGTATCTAATTTATTTCTATGAAAGTACTAGTTTTAGAAAGTTTGTTTATAGTCATTTTTTGGATCTGATACCGAATTTTAAAAAAAATTTTTTTTCAAAATTAAAAAAACAAAAAAATTAAAAAACCTGCAATATTTTTTTTTTTTTTGGGTGTAATACCTCATTTAATTCCATAAAAGTACTTATATTTGAAATTATGGTTTTTACTCGGTATCTCGAATCTGATACTTAATTTTTTGAAAATTTTTTTTCCAAAATTTTTTTCACGAAAAAATACAAAAAACAACAATTTTTTTTTTTTTTTTGGACGTAGTATCTAATTTATTTCTATGAAAGTACTAGTTTTAGAAAGTTTGTCTATAGTCATTTTTTGGATCTGATACCGAATTTCTAAAAAAATTTTTTTTCAAAATTGAAGAAACAAAAAAATTAAAAAACCTGCAATATTTTTTTTTTTTTGGGTGTAATACCTCATTTATTTCCATGAAAGTACTTATATTTGAAAGTGTAGTTTTTACTCGATATCTCGGATCTGATACTTAATTTTTTGAAAATTTTTTCCCCAAAAATTTCGTCACAAAAAAATAAAAAAAACACTAAATTTTTTTTCTCTTTGGACGTAGTGCCTAATTTATTTCTATGAAAGTACTAGTTTTAGAAAGTTTGTCTATAGTCATTTTTTGGATCTGATACCGAATTTCAAAAAAATTTTTTTTCAAGATTGAAAAAAAAAAAAAATTAAAAAACCTGCAATATTTTTTTTTTGGGGGGTGTAATACCTCATTAAATTCCATGAAAATACTAATATCTGAAAATACTGCAACCGGCGATATTTCACAACCGTTATGAAATTAAGACCTAACTTTTTTTTCAAAAATTTTTTCACCAAAAAAGCTCTAGGTACTTTTTTTTTTTTTAATTTGGATGTAATACTTCATTTATTTCCATGAAAGTACTTATATTTGAAAGTATGGTTTTTACTCTCTATTTCGAATCTGATACTTAATTTAAAAAAAATATTTTTTCCTTAATTTTTTTTCACAAAAAAATACAAAAAACACCAAATTTTTTTTTCTTTTTGTATGTAGTACCTAATTTATTTCTATGAGAGTACTAATTTAGACAGTTCATTTATAGTAATTTTTTGGATTTGATACCGAATTTTTCCAAAATTTATTTCTCAAAATTAAAAAAGTTTTTTCTCATTGTTTGAGGAACCTTAGTGCCAGCTAGTTGGCAGGGTATTTTTAATTATGATGCCTCACATTTAATTAAATTCCTTAGAAATAATTTAATGAAAAATAACATAATTTTCGGTAAAAAATTTAAAAAAAGATAAAATAGCTTCTTGGAGTCCAATTATCGAGTTTTTCCCAGCGGCAATGCGCTTCTATTAGTATATATATTCGTTCACGCATATAAAAAATTAGTAAACATAACCAAAATAACGATTTTGTTTACTAAGTTCAGTGTGGTTAACAGTCACTACAAATTTTTAGTAAAATTTACTAATAAAATTTGTTTATAAAACTAAAACCTCAATTTTTTTAGTAAAATTTACTAATTTTTTGGTTATATTTACCAACATTTATTAATTTATGTTTACTAAATTCGTTGAGGTTAATTTTACTATTCTTTTTTTTGCGTGTTGATATTATTAATTAGAAAAAATTTAAGTAGTAGTAATATATTTTATTAGACCTTGATTAAAGTAATGTTTACAATCATTGACACAGATATTAATGTATCGTTTGTCCCAAGCTAATACATATCAATATTAATTTATCCAGGAATTTATCTCATATTTTTAATATTGTATTCAAATTTCTGCAAATTTCGGAGAGATTTTAAACTTACAATTAGACAACGTTAAAATTAATTCTGGTTCTACGTACTATGGTATCATGTGCAGTCTTTTTATAATGTACCATTCAAAAAATATTTTTGATCGATTTCCATGAGCTTACAATCCAAATCGGGACTAGTTATCGTAGAATTCCAGATACATTAGGTGTACCTTGATGATTTTTTTTAATCAATAAAACCAATTTATTTCAACCTTTTCCTACGTAATACAATTTGTTTAATTTTTGTTTTTGCGTTAAAATTATTTTAAATTCTACTACTTTTTCAAGGTTATGGCACTAATATACTCTATTAATAATTATTTTTTATTACAAAAATAAACATTAAAAACATACAACGAGACATATTAAACAAATTTTTTTGTAAATATAACGATTTAGTCATAACGCTTTGCCAGAATTTCCATAGCAAAAAATTATTTTTCAATGTAAAATAATGGCCTCGATAATGGCTCTTATTTTAAATTAGTTTTAAATTGCTTACAATTTTCTGTTGCCATAGAAATTTTGGTAGCAACAATGAATAATGTTTTAAACAAACGGTTTAGTATTGTCAGTAAAGTATTGATATTGTTAAAGTGCGTTCTTATAGTATCAACTAAATTTTGTTTTTTAAGATATTAATAATTGTCAGCAGTTTTCTGAAATGAAGTTAATCTTTATTTTCATAATTTTAATTCAAAAATTAAATTTTATCTTTTCAATTTCAACTATTGATTTGTTTGTGCAACATGTATTTCAAGAACTTAATCCTCATCATGTAACAGCTTATGCACTGCATTCTTCAAGAAACGCAAGCTCAAAAACTCAAATTGTTTTCAACGAATTTATAAAACGGGTACCAGTAACGACTATTGGCGACAAATATGCTTCAGATTTAGAAAAGATTGAAACAAGTCAATCTTTAATGTACAACAATAAAATTTCTTCTACTTTGCATTTAATTTTCCTGGATTTCGATAACTCAAAAGGATCTAGAAAAATTATTTTTGAAGAGCTTCAAGAAATATTTAATCTTATTGATACATCAGTATTTTACATGTCGAGACCTAAATATTTACTAATTTTGAATGCGAACGCATATTCTAACAAAGATATAAGAAAAATTGTATCACTCGCTTGGAAGCAGAATCTTCTTGATTTTACAATTGTAATGATTGATGATAAGGGCGGAATTCAAATAATCATTCACAATCCTTATTTTGGTTCTACTGAGATTACTGAATTCCAAAACTCCAACATTGAATTGTTTCCTGACAAAATGAAAAATATGAATGGTTTTAAACTAAAAGTAGGTGTTACAAGTATTTGCTGGCCTGAATGCAATGCAAGTATAGTAGGAATGGCTATGAAAAATAAATTGAATAATCTTTACACAGGGTATAAATATTTTGAGAAAACAGTAAATTCATCAACTGAAATTGTACCATGCATTATTAGCACCGTACCTCGTTCTGAAAAAATAAAGCAAAATAATTTAAGCTTATTTCTTTCTTATAATTTCGTGGATCACATGAAACATTACAAAAATTCTAAGTTCTTGAGTATTGAAAAAATGGTAGCAATTGTACCAGTTAATCACATCAAGAAGTTTAAGTTTTCTGCTAAAATTTTGTATTGTTTCTTGGGAATTTCATCTATTCTTATTCTTTCTGCCATTATTTTGAAAAAGCTGGAGTTATTACATAAAGATTGGTCAACATTGTTAGTTTTTCAATTAATTTTAGGATTTGCAGCTGAGATCAAACACAAATCTTTACAGTCAAAAATTCTCTATTTTACGATTGTTTGTTTTTCAATTTTTTTTGCTTCTGATATTATTTTAGAAGTAACAAAATCAAAATACGTTACTATTGAAAGACCATTGATTTACAACTTTGATGAGGTGTTTGAAAAAAACATAACCATTTACAGTTCAATGGACAATAAAACGAAAAAAATGTATTTTGAAAGCAATTATGTGGATGAAAGTTCGAAAAAAATTTTATTTAATATTAAAAAGTGTAATAGTTTTGATGACATATCAGAATTTCAAAATTCTATAAGAATAACTAGAAGCGAAATAGCAGATGCATTGCTTGAGACGAGAAGCGACCATTCAAAAAAATATATAATTATTGATACAACCTTTCCAGCATATATTTCAGCGTTACTGTTTGAAATTAATTCACCTTACATAATAAAATACTCAAAAATAGTAGATCGAGTATCCGAGACAGGATTAGATAAGAAATGGGTTAGAGAAGTTACAGAAAAGAAGAATTTTGTTCAAGAAGAAGAAGATGACACTGCTTTGATTCACTTGCTTAAAATTATAATGATCACTGGCACCTGTGCATCAACTATTGCGTATGTTTACGAAGTTTTGCGTTACTTACTGTTAATAAGAGAAATTATTGTTAGGCATTTGAGATTATTTATATGAGTAAAATTTGTATTTTGAAATTGTGATTTAATTTTTAAGTTTGCAGATTGTTTTTAGTTTTACGTTTTACTGAGACTTGTAATTACTTGTAATTACTTTTTAAAAATACTGCTGTATCAAATATTTTGGATGTATATTAAAAAATAATAAACAAATTTTGCAGACTCGATATTTAATATATAATATTTCAAAAGTGCGATTACAAATAAACCTTTCCAACTTGCTCGCCCATTTTTATTTTTCCAGTTTCATTTCTCTATTTTTGTCAGCTATTTTTGTCCTGTTAGGTCTTTTTTTTTGTGAATTTACAGAAATGTGTTACAACACGTTAAAATAAGTATTTAGCAGCAAATATATGTATAAGCGAATTTTGAGTAAATTTACAACGAAATGCCAAAAAAAACAAAAATACGTTTTCAGAATAACATATTTTTAACCGATTTCTGTGATCCATCAGTCCAACTTGTGTCCAGTCGTAATATACTTCCTCACATATTAATGCAATCTTGACTTTTTTTATATCTTCAAAAAAGAATTTTTATTTTCATCCCACACTATCTAACTTTCCCCAGAAAAATTAAAAAAAAAAATTTAGTGAGTAATAAAGAACAATCAAAACACAAATAAATCGAGGAACAGATTCTGATCACACATTAGTTATTTTATTTTAGACCTGTTAGATTTTCAAAAAATTTCAAAAAACTACTAAGTATAAAAAATTTTTGAAAATAGAAATTACTCGGAAATTACTGTTCTCCGGAAATACGACTAAAAATAAGTTTTCCTATCACCTTTTAGTTTAAAAAATACAAATCTTGATGTAAAATATTAAGAATTTCTTATGTAATTTAATTTTGGGGTCTGAAAGTTAATTAGGACGGCGCGTGTCCGAGAAATTCATCATTTATGTTTTGTTTTTTGAGCTCAAATATTTCAAAATAGGCAGGTTCGTCTTCGATTATTTTTTTATGTTTGTTTTTATGCGGGGGGGGGGTCTGGAAACGACATGGGAAACGACAACCGGATCGTGAAAAGTCTACGGATTTTTTGGATCGCTGAACATAAATTCGGGGTCAAAAATGGCTAGAAAATAAGGGAACACCCTCAATCGGGCAAAACTACCCCTTTTTAAGTTATTTTTTCCAATATTTTTGAAGTAGCGGTATAATAATCAAATAAATGCTGATTACTTTAGAATTTTTAACAAAATTTGGAGTTTAGCTAATATTGGTACCAAAATTTGGAAATTAGGGCTAATTAGAAGGGCTAAAAACTACCTTCAAAATAAGAAAAAATTGAAAAATCACGATGTACGCATTTTATCAATTTTTTTTTTATATCAAGTAGTTGACAATATTTTATAACTATTAAACCATTATATAATTTAATGACCACCCCTGAGAGGGTTGAAAATTACCGACAATTTTCCCAAAATTAAAAAATAAAAAAAAAAAATTTTTTTAAACTTTTCATTTTGCAATTGTCATAGTAACCCCCTATAGTGAGTGGGGTGCTCACCCAGGTTAAAAAACTACCCCTAAATAAAAAAAATAAAACCTACGTAACCTAATTTTGTTTTTAATGTTTTTCTTTTACAACCGTTAAAGTAGCAACATGTGTTGTAAACATTTTTTAACCTCCCCTGGGGTTAAAACCACCTCCAAATTAAAAAAAAAAAAACGTAAACAAATGTTTTTTTAAATGTTTTTCTTTTGCAACCCACCCTAGAGTTAAAACGAGGAATTTAATACTTTATCTTTTAAAAGTCTTTTCATTTGCGAGAAAATATATTCAGAGTTACAGGCTACACCAACTATTTCTTTAAATTATAATTATACAACTACAATTAATTTTATACTCAAATACTCAATAACACAAAATTTATTATATTTATTTTAAATTTGGAATTTTACAATAACTTACATTTTATAATATTAAATAAAAAAAAAGGGTATTTTTACGAATATTATATGCACAAAAAAAAGAAAAAAAAAAGAGAAAGATTTTAGATTTTATTTGAGTGTGATTCTATATAATATAAACTTTTTTTTTTATATGTTAAGTTTAAGAGTTATTTGCGACCCTTTACATGAACATGATAAATCAAAATGTCAACAAGGGTTTCTTATAAGAAAACTTTTTTTTTCTTTTTTTTATTTTTACACGTTTGTACTTTAGATTTTTATAAAAAAAAAAAAGTTTATAAAAGGTAAATATATAAGAAGAGAAAAATTTTAAATTAAATTAAATTATATTACACTTTTTTGACTCGTACTTACTTTAATTTAATATAAAAAAAATATTTTTTCACAACTTTTTCAATTGATATTGTGTGTGTAGCTGAATATTCAAACAATTTGAAAAAAAAAGTTTTTAACTTAGTCAGTTTTTCAATGAAATTTTAATACTTTTTAGTAACAATAATTGTATAAATCAACATAAGTACATTATTGATCATAAAATAGAACAAATAATTACAAATACAAACTTGTTTTACTGTGCTTTGCGTGCATTTTGAAATTTTGTGAATTCTAAAACAGTAATTAGTAAAGTAAAGCACGTTAAACAATTAATAATTTCAACTTTCATACGTATAAATTAACATATTTTTTTAATTATGCTGTACGAACAAAACATTTTTTTTAAAAATGTACTTAAAAATTCTTGACATTTAATTAGTTAGAAATACTGCATTAGATTTTGTATTCAGATTTTATTCATGTTTCTATAAAATTTTTTGCCATAAATGTTTACAAAAAAAATATAATATTTTGTATTTTAGAGCACAATTTATCCAGGTTCTTATTAGCCCTCCAAATATTTGAATATTAAAGATAGCGAATTGACTTTAGCAAAAAATAAATAAAGTTAATTACACTACAATGGTTATTTGCATTGTTATGTAAATAAATTTATTTTGTGTACAAAAACTAACAAATTTTTTACAGCAATTAAATAAACCCCAGCTACTCAAATGTTCAAAATAACGGACAGTAAAAGTTTCTTAACTTTTATTTTTTTCATTAATTTCTAAAATTTCTGTAATCGCTTCTTTCAATTTTCTTTTGTATTCTTCGTTCTCATCAATATATTCCAAAACAACACCGACTCTATCTTCGTAGGCAAATTTTTCAAATGCGGCTGGATCCTTGGTGTGCATTTCTACTTTTTTAGGATCTAAAAATACTATATGAGAACATAAAAAAGCTAGAATCGCTCCAATTAACCTAAAATCTTCATAAGCTCTAACTATTTCTTCAAAATCTGGTACCTTAAAGTTCTTTTGTTCAGCAGTATCTTTTAAAATTTGATGATACAATTCCAATAATTTATATTCCCATTTTACTCTAACTTCAGACAGAGTATTCATGTATAGCGCTTGAGTTAAATCCACAGCCATTGGAATATACATAACTGTTTGAAAATCTACTAGCACGCACTTTGATGGTGAACTTTTATCAAAAAGCATATTGTTTGTCCATAAATCTCGGTGGCAGATTACATTTCTATGCACACTTGATGGTTTTACGAGATCAAATAATTTTATCATGATTTTTGGCAAATTCTCGCTTTTTGGAATGTTTAACTTTTTAGCTACAGCAACTGCCACATTAACTCCAGTTTGAAACCAACTTTTTTTATCAGTAAACAAAAATTTTTCTGAAAATGCTGTTGGATAGAGCTCGTTAAAAGGTTTACCTATTTGGTGTTCGGCTAAAATTGTTGAGGCGTGAAATTTCGCTAATGTTGTAAAAAGTGATTTAAGCATTTCTGCCCCTAAAGGTGGTTTCATAACCTCAAAACCTTTAGATTTAAGATCTTCCAATACTATAGCATCATTTTTAACCAAATAACATTTTGGTGACCAGGCTGAATGAATAAAATTACTCTCTAACTGTGGTAAAATTTTTCCATAAAAACGCGATTCTTCAGCAAACAATCCAATTTCTTCATCGCTGTCAACTACGTCTTGAAAATCTGATGGAATGCCTTTGACAAAAAAATTTAAATCAACTGTTCGGGAATCGTTTTTTTGTTTTATAGTTATCGTTAAACGACCATGATACCCAAGAAATCCTAATTTTTCTTCTGAATAGATTTCTTGATTATGGCTGCAAATTTCAGCTTCAGAATCAACTGCGTTCTTTAATATTAGTGCAACATCTTCGCTATTGAGGAACGTCATAGTTTTATGAAATTAATTGATTCAAGCTTTATTAACTGAAAATTTTTTTATTAAATATTTTTACATCGATAGTCTGCACTGAAAAATTAATACTCGTTTATTAAATTAAATAAAGTAAATTATAAATTTAATATTTCTTATCGAACGTGCTGATAAGCAGAGATATCATATCGTACATTAAGTGCAACAAGAGATTATTGAAAAATCAACTAATAGACAAGTAATCGAATAAAGAAATAAAAATAACATTTTAATTTAAGAAATTTTTTTGTTTCCTAAAAACAAAAGCTCCATTATTACTCCTTTAATTCGTTCTCTATATTCTTCATTTTTATCCATGTAATCCAATACAACATCAGTTCTATCCATGTAAACAAATTTTTCGAAACCATCAGAATCTTCAGTCTGCTGTTTTATAATTTGAGGATCTAGTAAACATACTGGTAAGTAAATACTAGCTATTATAGGCCCAAACAGTCTCAAATCTTCATAAGCATAGTTAATTTCTTTCAAATCAGGTACTGGGATATCAGAATTGTTCTTTCTGATGGTTTCTGCCAATATTTTTTGATATAATTTAAGTAGTTCATGCTCTTTTCTGATTCTCAGTTCTGGCAAAGAATTTACGTACAACGTTTGAAGCAAGTCGAGGACCATTGGAAAGTATCTAATGTGCTGAAAATCTATTAAAATGCATTTTGGAGGTGAGCTTTTATTAAACAGCATGTTGCTGGTCCACAAATCTCTGTGACATATAACATTTCTGTGAATATTTGATGGCTTTGCGTAATCGAAAATTTTCAGTAAAATTTTTGATAATTTTTCAGCTTCTGGAATTTTGTATTTTTTAGCAGCAGCGATGAGAAGATCAATACCGGGTTGAAACCATCCTTTTTTGTCAAGATAAAACAGCTTATCAGTAAAAGCAGTAGGGTAAAGTTTGTCAAAAGTATTTCCAATATGATTTTCAGCTAAAATTGTTGATGCGTGAAATTTCGCTAGTGTCTCAAAAACGGATTTTAGTTCGTCAAAATCTAATGAGTGATTAACAATTTCAAAACCTCGAATTTTTAGATCTTCCATTACAATAACGTCACTCTTAACCAAATAAATTTTTGGTGACCAATCGTCGTTTAAAAAATTTCCTCTTAATTGAGGCAAAATTTTTTCATAAAAACGTACTTCTTCAGCAAATACACCAATTTCACCGATAAATTCAATTTGATTTTCACAATCGTAAGGAAGTGCTTTTATGAAAAAATGTAAAACTTGAGGAAGCGCACTAGATTTTAACTTGACAGTTATACTTAAACGTCCATGGTAGCCATGAAATCCAATTTTATCATCTGAATAAACATTTTGTTCATAGTTACAGATTTCAATTGTGTAGCCAACTGCTCTTTGTGCAATAAGTTTGGCATCTTCATGCGTGATCAAGCTGTTTGCTGACATGTTAATTTCATGAAAAATTTAGCCGATTGAAAAAAGTTTTAAATTGTAAATGCAAAGTTTATAAAATTTTCAGATACAACTAACTAGTAAAATCTGAGTAAAATATCTTGAATTCTAATTTATTAAAATTTACAAAAATACGATAATTAAAAGAACACTTGCGTTAAAAGCAAAAAGCCTGCAGTTTATTGTGCTGTAATCTTCTTTAAACGTTAAGATTTTACTTGTAATAAATTGTAGAAGAGCCGTTGTATAAAGAAGCAAAGTATTAAAAAGAGGTACACTTGTTAGAAATAAATTATCCAACAGGAAATGAATTTATGTAATAGAAAATAAGTAGTTGATAAATAAAAGCGTCAGGTATCTAAAATAAATGCATTAGGGAAAAAATGGTTTTATCAGGTATTCAAGCGATGCGAATTAATTTAGATAAGATAAGTAAGTAGTTTTTGGATTTTTTATTACGAAATTTGTAATATTTTTAAAAAATCAATTTTAATTTCATTAAAAATTTTATTCAAAAACTTTTTTACATTTTCTCGTTTGAATAAACCACGTCTTTCTCTGTTTCAATTCAAGAAAATTTTGTAACCGAGTTTACCATTAGCAAAAATTACAAAATTAAAGAATTTTTCAATGCCAACTGATGTATAAAGCATCAATTTTGAATTCATGTATGTAAATACACAAAAATTTACTTATACTACTTACGCACACATATGAATACGTACATGAATACAGATCAGAAATATTACGTGATTTGAATACAATATTTTATTACTCGCATTAAACATGCGTCAACACATGCACGAAATCATGCGTGTATTAAGAGAAAATTTTATCTTTTAATTCACTTTGATTTTTCAAAAAAAATTTTATAAAAAAGTTCTTATTTGCTTTAAGTACCATTTGAATAGTTTCTTGGTTGTTTTCTCTTTTTTGTAGACAGTATTATTATTATTATTTCTTTTTTTGAATATTTTATGAGTCTTTTAGCTCAATTTTTAATCAGAAAAATGTATTCTTCATTGTTTTTTTTGTTTGATAATAATAAAAAGCGACGAGTTAAAGAGTGGCTTGCCCTGGAGATGGTAAAAAAAGCTTCTTCTTCAGCTTTAACTTATTATATAAGTTTGAATTTTCTTCTTCTTTTCATTTTTTTTTTTTTTTTGAGAATAAAAATTTTTTTTTTATAAAAGAAATAATTCATTGTTGTTAGTTATAGAAAAAAAAGCGACAGTGTAAAAAAAATATATTGACAATGAGAAAAAGTAAAATTTTTTTTATTTCAGTTAAAATAATAAGAAGTAATTGGTACTTTGAGAAATTTATTTTTTGAACCCTTTTGTTTTATTAATAAAAGCTTCTTTTTTTTTGTAGAAACTTTATTTGTTTATTTTATTATTCATATAATAAAATCGATAAATTTTTAATTCGTTTCTTTGTAATTTTATTTTTCAGGTAATAAAAAATGATAATTAAAGACATTTTTCAAGCTCTGAAAATATTTTTATGAAAAATGCTTTATTTTAGTATTTTCAGTATTGAGCATAAAAATTATACCAAAAATTGGACGTAATCACTTGACTTCTTAAACAACCCAAACCAAGCAATAATTACTGTTAATTAACGTTGAGTAACCGTAATTAGTAGGTCTTTATTAGCTAGAATTTAAGCTGTTTAATAATGTGAAAATTGAAAAAAAAAAAACTAAAATAATAATAATTAAAAAGTAACGAAGGATAAATTTTTGTTATTTTAGCAGTAAACGTAAGTTAAATAAATAAAATGACAAATAAGCTTATTATATTTTTTAATGACAAATGACGACAGAAAAAGAAATGAGATAATTGGAAAGTATTAAATATTTTTTTGCAGTATTCAGTGAAGTTAAATAAACCTATATTTATAGAAATCATAATATTTTAACAAACTTACTATTTATTTATTTTTAGGTTATGTGAACAATTATAATAAAACGAAAATTCATGCTAACATGAATAATTATTATTTTAAAAGTTTTTGGTATGACATAAAATAATTTTTACTATACCTTTAAAAAAAAAATAATAATTTAAATATTGATTTATTTTTTGAAAGAACTGCTATACTACTTAATATTTAAATTTAAGTGCAAAAAAGGGACGAGTTCTATGTGTGGGGAGGAATATAGTATGATTAAAAATATCTTTGATATGTAAATTTATGATTAATACGTATTTTCTCCCTAAATTATTAATATTATATTTCATCATATTATTTGAATCTCTCTTACTTTAAGAAAATTTTTTAAACGTGAATATTTTTATTTTTTATTTTTTTTTGATTCTAAAACCACTTAAAATTATAATTTTTTTTTTAGATTATATATTACAAAATAATTTCTTAATTTTTATAAAACTTTAAAAATTTTAAATTTAGATTTAATCTTGAAATACTCTAATATTTGCAAAAGTCTAAGTGCCGTCAATATTAGAGACATTTTCATTAAAATCAAGGGGTAGTCCAGTTTGTTCACAGTTGATTGGTGCTAAGTATGAAATTGGTCTCTTTATGACATATTGACTGACATAGTATTTTAATTTGAATTTTACCCATAATGAGCCCCTTCCCCTCTCATAAAATTACAAATAAGATCGTGAATTGAAGGTAATACTTTATATTTCTTACTCCTAAAATTTAATGAAAACTTTGAAAACCTATTTTCTTTATATTCCTTTAAATTCTGGTTTTTAGCCTTAAAATACCTCTAGTCCCCCACACCCCCAAAAGGACCAAAAATTCTAAAATTTGAAAACCCTATTTTTCGTTCAAAAAAAAGCTTTTGGGCCGATTTTAAGTTTCTTTTCAAGCCGCGGAATGTACGGTTTGGTATTCGGATGGTTCTAGGGGATTTAAAAAAACGCTGCTAAAAAAACTCATCGTTTGGTCGTCAAAGCCAAAAAATCGATTTTTTACAGTTTACCCCCTTCCCACTTCCTCTCCTTAAACCTCCTTCAAAACCTCAAAATTCTCTCCTTTTTTTTCTTGAATATTTGTGGTCCAAATAGTTTTAAGCTAAATATGAGCTTTGTGTGCATTCAATCCTTCGGAATTATTATGTTACCTGTACTAACACAATTGCATATTTTTTAGGGTAGATTCCTTCATCTAACGATTTTTTTTTATTTATTTATTTGCAATCTGAAAAAACACGCTTCTTAAATTTCTTAATCTTACTCAGTGAACCCTCTAATTATAAATATTTTCTTTATATATTTTTAATACACGATCTGTTAAACACAATAAAACAGTAACCACATTTTATAAAGTTAAAAATATTTTCGTATTTACATGACTTGGTAATTAAACTAAAAACCACTTTTATTAAAATTCACGTTTAATTATAAATAAAATTTCTTCTGAAAAAAAAAATCGCTTTTTTATACATAATACCTTAATTAAAGTTTAAATTTCGTTAATTTGAAATCTTAAGTTAAAACAATAAAAAATAACGAAAGAAAATAAATAAAAAAAGTAACCAATATATAACTTGGCACAGCAGATTTTAGTTAAATGCATCAGGTCAACCGTAAAATGTTTTCCAAAAGCTCTTGGGAATTTGTTAATTTGTGCAGGGACCGTAAATCTTTTCTTAAGATGTTAGAAAATTTACTGTTACACCTAAAATTTTCTATAAAAAAAAAATTTATCGTCTTGTATAATTTTTCACGTAATAAAGCAAAAAAAATTTTTTTCCTAGTATTTTTGTATTATTGGCTTTTCTCGGTTGAATTGCCTGTTATACGTAGAAAAAAATAAAAACAAAGTTATTTTTAGGGAGTGAAAATTAGTATCGCGCAATTAAGTTAAGAGAAATAAATTTCTATTAATGCGCAATGGGATAAACATGAAAAAAATGTGGTTACATACGCTATCAACTCTGGACTTTTTTTAAACTCAATTTAATAAAAAAAAAAAAATTAGAATTCTGGCAAAGAGAAGACTTGGCTAAAGAAATGTGAATGCAAATATAATAAGAAAAAAATTAAATTCAAAGTAGTCAACTATTTAAACCTTTTATAAAAAATGAACTTTTTTTAGTAGTTTATTTTAATTTTGCAATTAAAACACAAATATCGTCTCTTTCTAAAAAAAATACTGTTAATTACAAAGTTATACTAAATTTTTTTCTTTTAAATTAATTAATAGTATTTATTAAAAAGAAAAGTAAATAAAAAAGAAATATTTAAATTTTTTTATTGGGAAACTTATTAGCTTTATAAAATAAGCAAATTACTTTTTAAAAGCTTTACAAATAAAATTCACTTATTCATTGACATTTAAAACATGAATTTTGCATTTAAAACTTTATTTTTATTATAGGTTTAGGTAAGCTTTTATTTAAATTGATTATTTACATAAATTAATTTATGTTTAATTAATTTTAGTTTAAAAGATTAAAGAATTTTAAATTAGTTTATTTAAATTGTTCGTTTAGTTTAGTAAAGTAAATATTTTAAGTTTTTTTAACAAAATAAAATTATTTAATTTTATAAATTTTTAAGTAATGTGCGATGTGGGACGAAATTTCGACACATTTTCTTTGTAATTTCAGTGGCAGTGTCATTACTAATCTGTGCTATTCGTTGTTTTTAATTTATTATACTTGACGCTGTTTCTTCGGGTATGTTGTTTGTAATTACATAGGTTTTCCTTATAGCTTCATGAGATTTGGGGGCTGATCATGTAAATGTATCGTACTTGTTTTGAGTGATATGAGAACAATAAATTATCAAATACATTTATAGTTTTTGCAAATTGTTTGCTTATTTTGATTGATATAGCGTTAATCATTCAATGTAAGTATTTGGCAAATGTCCTCATACAAAATAAACTTAATTTTCCCAAATTTCCCGCATTTTAAGGATATTTTAAATCTACCACGGTATTACGCGTGATATATCGTTATAGCGGCTTACTTTTCAGTGCATGTTTATAGTGGAGCAAAATGACCAACAGGAAAAGTCGCTTGGTATACTATTTTATTGTGGAAGTGCTCATAGTACTACAAAAAAATCAAAAATCTTCATAATTTTTATTTTTTCGTTAATAATTTCTTAAAAGAGGAATTTTTTATACAAAAATCAGAATATTGGTTTTTGTCTTGTATTTATCGAGTACAAGAATCTTTCTATTCTATATTCAATTCAACGATTACATTTCTGTTTATTTGAGTCAAACATAAAATTCAATACGCTTCAAGGAACTCTTAAAGTTAATATTTGTTTAATTATTTTGCTATAACACGCGTATATATAAAATATAACCCATATTACAGTTAAAGAAATTTTATAGATTGAGTTTCTGTTACCTTTATATAGTGAAAGAAATGCATTTCTCTTTCGAGAAATTTTCGATAAATTCTTAAATTATTTACAAATCTTTATCATTTTGCTAAATAGAAATTGAGAAATTTATTGATTATTGTCTTATTAATGCAATTAATATTGGAATTAAATCACATAAAATTATTCGTCGTACACAATCTGTCTAAAATTCTAAACTTACTAAAGAATAATTTACAAAAACTAAATAAAAATTTTGCAGTTTAACACAGTTTTTAAAATTTTAAACAAAAAAGCATGTTCGACATACATTTTAATAAAACTAATTTTGTAACAATAAAAAAAATTTTCTCTTTATCATAACTTTTTTATTTTCTTGATTACTACATAGAAAAAGCAAAAAAAGTTTAAAAAAAAAAAGGGAGTATATAATAAAATTGATATCATAATAATAAAGTAAAAGGTAAAAAAACTTTTTTAACACCATTTTCTATAAAAAGTTACAAAAAAAAAATTATATATAACAAAGAAAGTTTTGTAAGAATAAAAATTTTTAAGTGTAAAACGTCTAAAAATAACAAATTTAGTTTGTAAAACAAAATAATAATAATAGTCAAAAGTTGTAAGTATTATATAAAAGAATATTTTGGAATTAAAATTTATTATAATGAAAAATATATAAGAAATGTTAAGATTTGTAAAAGATAATAATAAAATAGGCTAATTCCTAAATTATCTAGTAACTCTCTCTCTCTTTCTCACTCTCACTAGAATAAGTTTTTACTTTATGTATAAAGGATAAAGTTGCATAAGCTTTTTTATTTAAGTGTGTGTACTTACTGTTTATATGTGTCTTAAAACAAAAGTTTTATTTTTTAAATTTAAAATATTAATTCACAGAAATGGAATATTTTAAGTTGTTGTAGAGCGAAGCACTACCTTCTACGAGAAAATTTGTAGTTTTTGTCTTTTGAAGATACGATTTAGATGAAACTGTCTCTCAGATAGCTTTCGTATTTGAGACTCAAACTTTTATCAGCAAGCAGTTGATTTGAGTATCGGGTGGAGTAAGAATTTTCTATTTATTCGACTAAATTTTTTTTTAATCAATCATGTTAACAATATTTTAATAAAATAAAAGTCTTTTTTTGTCATTTATTAAATATCAATTATTTTTACTTTTTTTTTTAAAAAAAAGGCATTTTTAATTAAAAATAGATATTTTGACATTATTACAAAAAAAAAATTTATTTCAAACAATGTCAAAAATATTGGTTTTCAATGCACCTGTAAAATTTTGTCTAAAACAAAAATAATCAAAAAGTTAATAAAATGTAAAATATTTTTAATTTAAAAATATTGAATTATTTATAAAATTTTTAATTACTTTTTCTATTTTAATAAAATTTTCCGTCATTTAATATTTATTGCTTTTTAGGAAATTTTTTTTTATTAACAATTCAAACTTTTTTTACATACGGGATTGTTGTTTGATTGGTGTAAATAGTATTGGGTTGAGAATTTTATAATTAGACAGAAGTGATATTTAAAATTTGATATTTAAAGCTAGAGTAAATAAATTGAATATATTATTTTCTGCAAAAGATTTCTAAAGGGCTTTTTACAATTGATTTTAAAGTTTCTTTTTGTTTTGTGAATCTTGTCTTGTTTCAGTAGTAGTTGTTCCTGAAGACAAATGATGCTACTCAATTAGTAGATCTCAATCTACTGCAACTTCGTTAAAAACTTATTGTAAATACACAAATTGTGATTAAATAATTGGAGTAGACCCTAAAAAAATGTATTTTACAAATTTACTCACGATGCTAAAAAAATTCAAAAATCATACCAAACAACCCCTAACCAACCCTCTAAAAATTTATCTTTCACATCTCCGAACAAGAACCCCTATCATTCTCAAAATTCATCAGTCAAATTTTTTGTCAATACATTTTTTTGTCAAACATAACAAAAAAAAACTATGAATCTACAATATGCATACATCAACGAGGTTAAAAAAGAAAAAAGCAGAAGTAGAATAAAAGACTAGAGAATAAAAGTTACACGAGAATATCAGGTAAAAAAAGAAAAAAAAAAGAAAGATAAGATTCGAGACAGTCTATAACTAAAAGCTCGTTGAAGATGATTAAAAAGACCGATAGGTTATACGTAAAGAGGTAAAAATGATGATATTCGAAGAGCAGAAGAAGCCTCGATCTTCAACACTTTATTCTCTTCTACTTTCACCTTTTTTTTTTATTATTCATTCATATAACCATCGTTTATTTCAAATATTATATACCTGGGGTATACAGTACTATATATTTATTATATAAAGAAACGTGGTGAAGTTGGCACGAGCCAAAGGGCGTTGATAGATTAAAGATATGACGTAAAGAAGTATGATGATGATGATGTTCAGTAAGATGGGATTTTTTTTCTTTTTATAATATATGAAAAAGATTTTTTTTTAAAGGATGAAACTTTATGATTAATTATTTTTTATTTGCTTTAATGATAAGATTCATAATTTAATTAAAATGAATTTTTTATCTTTATTTAATTAGAATTTTGGTATTGTGTATAGTTCTTTAGGGTAATTAATACTGAAATTTTTGAAATTATTTAGAAAATATTAAGTAATTAAATTTTTTTATCAACTTTTACATAAAAGAATGGATAGATAATGAAATGAAAAAAGTTTTTACTACGATACTGTAATGATCCAATTTTGTAAGTGAAACTAGATATTGAAAGGCTTTGAATTTGTCAAAAAGAATTTTTTAAACAATTAAGTAAAGTATTATCATCATTAATTAATTTTTTAATATATCAACTTACATGGATTAAAATTACGTGGTAACATTTTTTCTCTAGTATTTAATTAAATTTTTTTAATCATAAAACTCTTTATCTACAATAATCAATTTATTGAATAAAAATACTAAAATAAAATTTAATAATCCATCGCAATTAAATAAACTGTCAATAATAATATTTTATCACTTTTAACATTAATTATCAAATGTGCTGATTCGAATGACAATTTGAAAATAAACGAAGAATCATTAAATCTGATGATTAAAAGATATTATTTCTAAAATATTTATTTATATATACGATACACGATGAATGAAGTAACAAATCTTCCTGGAATGATAGAGTACTGTCTGTCTACCCTGTCTGTCTACAATAGTTTGATATATATAAACTAACTAATCTGTTAATACTGATATATATTCGCACGTATAAATTTCACAGGTTTATTAAATAAGTTAGTTATGTCTTAGCACATTATATGATATGTTGTCAAAAAAATTGCTGTTCTTAATTGGATTATTATTTATGGTAAGCTGAAAATTAAAGTATTGTACATTCTTAAAAAATTTTTGATTACTTTGATTATTCGCTAATACCTTAAAGAGTTCATCATTTTGTTTTTTCTTTTAATTTTTTAGAATATTCTTTAATAAACAGATTATTTAAATTTATTTTTTATATAGAAAGCAAAAAAACTTCTACTTAATCTCACACTTGATCAAAAAAAAATTTTCAATAAAAGTAGCTAAAAACAAAATAGTTCGAGACCTGAATTCTTATAAATATTAATAGAAATATAAAATAACAACGTTTTAAAAAATTGCAACTTGAAAATTCATATTAATTAACCTTAAACTCGTTTATTTACTTTATAGAATAAGTTATATTTTGTCTATATTTTTTTGCATTATAAATATTTAATAGTGTATACTTTTTATTTAGTTTAAAATAAGTGAAAAAGATGGCAGCAGAATATGAAATTTTTCTCACAAGAGAAATGCCTTTTTAAACATATATAAAATCTTTCAAATTTATAAAAATTTAAATCTTAAAAATCGAACATTATTTAAATATTCAACTATAATATTTATAATAATTAAAAATTTCATGTTCTTACCAAAAGGGCCATATTAGTTAAATAATGAATATAAATTACAACCTCGAAAACATCACATTCATTCAATGAAAATTAATTTTTCTTGATTGGTAAATTCCGAGGTAAATTCAAAATAATTTAAATTATCAGCTTATTTGATGTTTGTCGTTGCATGTTACGAGGCATCTTAAGTTTAGATAAAATTTGTAATGAGTAGTATTATATGCTAACTTGTTAAAGTCATTTGAAACAAGTGAAAAAAGTCAAATTAAAAAAATATTGAACATATATTAAAAACTTTTCAATTAATACTTTAACTGTGAATTTTTTTAAAATTTTGTTTGGCTTTTTAAGAATATTCCTATAAGTTTTTAATTTTACGACCGGACTAATTTTCATTATTCCAATTCATATAATTTAACAGTTCTCTATACATACATAAGTATATAATATATAGTTAATCAAAAATTCCTTCCCATATAAATTATCTGTAATACAAGGTTAGTAAGTTATTACTCTAACATTCGATCATCTATAAAAGGGGGAAAAGAGAATAATATTCAACACGAAATCTCATTATACAAATTGATTCTATGTATGAAATACGAGAACTTATTACTTGTTATTTTAGATACGATTTTTAGACATATTAAATATCTTTGAGAAAAAAAATAAATATTTCGATTAAGACATTTTTCAAAGCATTTTTCCAATAATAAAATTCATGTCAAATATTTCGTGTAAAATCAATTTTATCATACACTGAAGGTATTTGACCTCTTAGGTAAAAAATATGTGTTAAAACGATCGATAATAAAATTCTAAATTTTACGAAAATTCAACAATGCATAATACTTTAAATTAAATATATTATTCATTAAAATATTTATATTGCATACGTACATTTAGCTCGAGTATATTTCAAAAGCTCATACTTCAACTAACCAGATCCGACACTTGCATGTACCTAAGGGAATATGTTTTTTTTTTTATATTCTCTTTTTTTCTCATACTTTCCTTCATTTTATATTCGGCCCTATGTAAGAGATTCACAAGGGAAATCCTGGTTGTCTATTCTATTGGGAACATGCCTAATTCGTGTTCAAGGACGCAATAGATGTATATTTACACTGCTAAGGTAATTTTTATCAACGAATAAAAGTAGTTTTGCTTTTATGTGTAAAAGTAGATATTTCTAGTTTTTTTTCTTTCGAATTTAAGGTTAGGTTTTTTTTTTAGATAAAAAAGAGAATACATTAAATATACAGACAATTATTGGTTTAGACCAAAATCTTTTTTAAATTTAAATTTAATTTAATAAATAGTAAAAGGTTTATTTTTACTTTTATTGATAAATTTATTGGATTTGACAAACATTAAAAAAATACTTTGATGAAATATTTATTTTATACGGGGATAAATTTCTGGTGCTTTGTGAATGTATGTTTTTGTAGTAAAATATTATTTATAGTGAATTTTATAAAAAAAATTGATTCGGGTTAAAGGAAAATGTATTTATTATTTTTAAAATTAACATTTTGAAGATTGCAAAAAATTTTGAATTTATTTATTTAATATAAACACAGGATTTAAAAACCTTTAAATACACTTTTTTATAAAAATACAAATATAATATTATAAGATAAGAAAAACATTCAGTAGAGTAATCAAAAAATAGAAAAAATAGATTTGAAAAACATATAAATGTTTCAATTCTATCTCTCTATCCCATAACCCACGTAAAAATATTAAGCTTAACTGAAAAGGCTTTTTGATCTTTTTTTCGAAAAATATTTTTTAGCTGGGGTGGAATTTTTGATTTTCACGAAAAAAAAAATGAAAATGTGCCAATAGACTCTTTAAAAAAAAAACTTACATTGACGATATTTGGCTTACCTAAAAAAGACATAATTAATCTAGAGTTTAAAACTCTAGCAAAAAAATATATGATTTTTTTCTTTTTAGGTATTTTTACTGTATTTTTAGGTGTCTTCACGGAAAATTAATAAATTTCAGCTCCAAAATTTTTTTCGAAAAATTGGTTAAATTTGTTAGGCCTTGTCAGGTAAGCTTGTCCAAAATTAAGCTTATACCGGTAAAATTTTTGAGAAAAATCTTATAATCACGCAATCGCACCAATTTTTAGCTCGCAAATAAAATTAGCCTACTTACTACCACCTTGGATCCTTGGTTTTTTAGAACCAATGGCGCAAAAAATCGCCATATAATTTCCTATATTCAACACGTGACCTTTGGCCCCTTAATAGAATCCAAGTAATAACAGAGCTAATAATACTCCAGCAATTTTTTTTTATTTTTTCTTTTTTTCATGTAGATTTTTGCTAGAATACGCAAAATTAAAAAAATTTTATCTTAATATTCAGCAAGCCATCCCATACAAAAAACCACAATAGATTTATGTTTCTAATTCAGCGAATATGTAATGAATAAAATTATTAAACTTTCATTATTATTAAAAAATTTCAAAAAAACAAAAAAAAATCAAAAAAATATACAATAAATTGTACATTATTCGATGAATTAGGTTGTTTTTTTTTTATTTATTCATATCACGTAAACATAATATAATAATAATTGTACAGAATTTTAAATTTAATTATTTTGTTTTTTATCTTTTTTTTTATTCATAATACCATTCAAAAATATTAATATTATACAAATAAATAATAAATATGAAAAAAGTAAGCCAGCTTGACAAAATATAAAAATCTCAAAAACAAAGAAAAATAATTATCACGTAAAATTGAAAAAAAAGTATAAAACTATTTTAATACCAAAATGAAAAAAAAAAAATAGATCGGAAAATAAAAATTGTATTTATATTGAAATTTAGCTTATTTTTTACGTATTTTTTGAGTTTTTAATAAATCAGTTATTATCTTGGTTAATGTATATCACGATATAATATATATATATGGTTTTAAAATTTTAGAAAATTGTTTTGTTTCTTGAAACCAACATTTAGTAGAATACTGGCAAATGCACTGAAAAAAAAATTCACTTGCCGTAAGTGAAAATAATTCGCTTGAGGTTAGCGGAATTCCATTTGGGGCTAGTATAATTTTTTTTTCTTTTTTAAACGATTGCAAATGACTTCAATTTTTTTTTTCTTTTTAAGAATTTTTTTTGTTGCTCATAATACCGCTGCGCCCAAGGCTGCGCCCATATCTTAAAAGAGCAAAACAACATTTTTTTTATTTTGCTTTACGTTTCAAGTCATTTGCAATCGTTTGAGCATGAAAAAAAATTCCTCTTGCCACGAGTGGATTTTTTTTTTCAGTGCACCGGGTATTTTTAACAGAGTAATTACAAATTTCAATTTAACGCGTTTAAAACGTTCTGAAAATTTAAAAATTAAAACACAATTCAAATTGAAAAATTTTTCTTATATAAATAATCTCAAATGTCGAACAATAATTTCTCTTATTAACAGTAAGTAACGCAAAACTTCATAAACATATCCAAAAATTGAAGCACAGGTGCCAGTGATCATTATAATTTTAAGCAAGTGAATCAAAGCGGTGTCATCTTCTTCTTCATGAATAAAATTCTCCTTTTCTGTAACTTCTCTAACCCATTTCTTATCTAATCCTGTCTCGGATACTCGATCTACTATTTTTGAGTATTTTATTAAGTAAGGTGAATTATTTTCAAACAGTAAACCTGAAATATATGCTGGAAAATTTGTATCTATAATTATATATTTTTTTGAATGGTCGCTTTTCTTCTCAAGCAATGTATCTGCAATTATGGTACTAGTTATAATAATAGAATTTTGAAATTTTGATATGTCATCAAAAATATTACATTCTTTAATGTTATTTAAAATTTTTTTCGTTTTTTTATCCACATAATTGCTTTCAAAATACATTTTTTTCGTTTTCATATCCATTGAACTGTAAATGGTTATGTTTTTTTCAAACACCTCTTCAAAGCTGTAAATCAATGGTCTTTCAATAGTGACGTATTTTGATGTTGCTACTTCTAAAATTATATCAGAAACAAAAAAAATTGAAAAACAAACAATCGTAAAATAGAGAATTTTTGACTGTAAAGATTTGTGTTTGATCTCAGCTGCAAATCCTAAAATTAATTGAAAACCTAACAATGTTGACCAATCTTCATGTAATAACTTCAACCTTTTCATAACAATAGCAGAAAGAATAAGAATAGATGTGATTCCCAAGAAACAATATAAAATTTCAACAGAAAACTTAAGCTTCTTGATGTGATTTACTGGAACGATTGCTACGATTTTTTCAATACTCAATAACTTCGAATTTTTGTAATGTTTTATTTGGTTAATGAAATTGTAAGAAAGAAACAAGTTTAAATTATTTTGCTTTATTGTTTCAGTACGAGGTTCTGTTCTAAGGCCGTATGGTATAATTTCAGTTGATGAATTTACTGTTTTATCAAAATATTTATAGCCTGTGTAAAGAATATTCCATTTATTTTTATTAGCCATTCCAAATAAATTTGAATTACATTCAGGCCAGCAAAATTTTTCAACGCCTCCTTTTAGTTTAAAACCATTTATATTATTTAATTTATCAGGAAACAATTCAATGTTGGAGATTCGGAATTCAGTAATCTCAGTAGAACCAAAATAAGGATTGTAAATGACAATCTTAATTTCTCCCTTATCATCGATCAATGCGACTGTAAAATCAAGGAGATTGTGCTTCCAAGCGAGTGATAACATTTTTCTTATATCTTTGTTAGAATATGCGTTCGAGTTCAAAATTAATAAATATTTAGGTCTAGACATGTAAAATATTGATGTATCAATAAGGTTAAATATTTCTTGAAGTTCATCAAAAATATTTTTTCTTGATCCTATTGAGTTATGGAAATCCAGGAAAACTAAATGCAAAGTAGAAGAAATTTTATGGTTGTACATTAAAGACTTACTTGTTTCAATCTTTTCTAAATCTGAAGCATGTTCGTCGCCAATAATCGTTACTGGTACCCGTTTTATAAATTCGTTCAAAACAATTTGATTTTTCGAGCTTACGTTTCTTGATGTATGCGGTGCATAAGCTGTTACATGATGAGGATTAAGTTCTTGAAATACATGTTGCACAAACAAATCAATAGTTGAAATTGAAAAGATAAAATTTAATTTTTGAATTAAAATTATTAAAATTAAAATTAATTTCATTTTAGAAAACTGCTAACAATTATTAACATCTTAAAAAACAAAATTTAGTTGATACTATAAGAACGCACTTTAACAATATCCATACTTTACTGACAATACTAAACCGATTGTTTAAAAAATTATTCTTTGTTGCTACCAAAATTTCTATGGCAACCGAAAATTATAAGTAATTTAAAAATAATTTAAAATAAGAGCAATTATTTTACATTGAAAAATAATTTTTTGCTATGGAAATTCTGGCAAAGCGTTATGACTAAATCGTTATATTTACAAAAAAATTTGCTTAATTTGTCACGTTTTATGTTTTTTTATGTTTATTTTTGTAAAATAAATAATTATTACTAGAGTACATTAGTGACATAACCTTGAAAGAGTAGTAGAAATTAAAATAATTTTAATTCGCGAACAAATATTAAACAAATTATATTATGTAGTAGAAGGTTGAAATAAATTGGTTTTTAATGATTTACAAAAATCATCAAGGTACGCCTAATGTATCTGGAATTCCACGACAACTGGGCTCAATTTGGATTGTAAATCGGTTAAAAATATTTTTTTTTTCGAATCTGTAACTAAGTATAAGTCTTGATAAACAAGAGCTAAGCTTCTGAACGACATCAGTTAAGATCTAATAATTTTGCGACTACTAAATGAGCTTATCGAACTCACAGGAAACGTTGAAACCTTTGAAAAAATCGCTTAGCTTGTAATACTTTCCTTCAAGAAAGACTTACCCACTAAACCATATAGTATACGATTTCAGGCTGAATAGTATAATCAACGTATATTTTCTGCTTTAGAAAGAGTAATCAAGCGTCCTCTACTTTAAAAAGTGTAGCGGAAGATTTTTCAACTATTAATAGTAGAAATAACGCTTATTTTTCTTTTGAATAGTGTAATATAGTCATGTGTTTACTTTTATTAAGTATAAAAAAGCTCTATTACACTTTTAAAAGTAAAAGTTAAGAATATTTATACTATTAAAGGAGAAAAACTTGCTTCTATACTTTTAAAAGTATAAATAAGAGTATTATATACTAAATTATATAATTATATAAAAAAACACCGCGGCCGCGCCTTCAAAAAAATATCGTTGGTGCGCATCAGACTCCAATAAGGCTTTTAAGACTCTATTGCGGAAAAAGGTATGATTTCCGGCCCTAACATAATTTTCAAATTTTTTTTATTTAAATTGTTTGTCGGCACACCATAATAATAAATTTCTAAATCAATATATTACTGATTCACACATAAACAGTATACTGTAGACTTTTCGATTTTTTAAGGTGCTCAAGCGTTTTTGGGTACCACTTTATGAAAAAAAAGCCCTAGGTAAACCGCATCTAAAAATATTTAGTCGTTGGACAGCGCCAAAGCGTTTTCGATTTTTGAAAATTGGTTCAGGAGGTAATAAAAAAATGATTTTTGTCATCATTCACGATTCACGATTCATTCATTTTTTATTACGCAAAATATTGGCAAAAACAAATATCCAAACGCTGCAGGCAGTTTATTAAAGAACTAATTTTTTCCTATATCTAATACACCGCTAGTCGTCTACATTTTTGTACATCAGCGCCAATTTTGTCATTTTCCGGTGGTAGTTTTCTTTCCCAATAACCAAATATAAGTTAATTGTGAAAAATGAATAATTAGAATTCGACCCCAACAAATATTAGCAAATTTTTATTAAATTCACAAAAAAGGTCTAAACGCACAAGAATAGCTGCAAAAAAAAGAGAATTGAACCTGGTAAAATAATAATGGACGAGAATATGTGAAAGATTTATTTGTAGTCGTACTTTCTAAACATTATATTAAATAACGAGTCTGCAAAATTTATTTATTATTTTTTAATATTTTACATTCAAAGTATTTGATACAGCAGTGTTTTTAACAATGTAATTACAAGTCTCAGTAAAATATAAGTAATAGAATTCTGAAAACTTAAAATCTAAAACAAAATTCAAATTGAAAAATTATACTTATTTAAATAATCTAAAATGTCGAACAATAACTTCTTTTATTAACAGTAAGTAACACAAAACTTTATAAACATACACAAATTAATTAATTAATAAATTACATTGTTGGATAAATTAGTTTTTTTTTTTATTTTATTTATTCATATCACGTATATATTAGATTGCCAAAAAAAAAAACAATTTTTCGATTTTTTAAGGTGCTCAAGCATTTTTTGGTGTCATTTAATGAAAAAATAAGTTCTACGTAAACCGCATCTAAAAATATTTAGTCGTTGAATCACGTTGAACAGCGCCAAAGCATTTTCGATTTTTGAAAATGGGCTCTAGAACGTCGGGCGGGACTAAAGCTACTAAATTTAAAAGGCAACATAAAAATAAAATTTCGGGAGGTATTTCATAGTTTTTTTGGTTGTTCAAAACGATGTATAACCATTTATTTTGAATTATTTTTTTAAGGCAAAAAGTTATGAGCTAATTTTAGTGGTAAAAATATCAAAAATTGAACAGTTTTTGACGTCAAAAACTTGCTGCGGACTAAAAAATGTTTAGAAATTATTTTAAAAGAACATTCCGCATGTTTCTTGGGTCACTAAAAACGATGAAATTGGTTATTTTCATTTATTCTAGACGGATTCAGAGTAATGGGCCAAATATTGTAGCATGATTTTCCAAATTTAGCATTTTTTTGAGTTAAATGACTGTCAAACGTGCAGAGAACTTTTCTGAACCTCTAGAAAGGTAAATCATCATATTTTTGTGTTTTTCTAACTAGCGCAGAACTAGTTGCTTAGATTTTTTTTAAGGGTGCTAGTTTAGTTCAGTGTTAAAAAAATATTTCAAAATAAATGACTCCATCGTTTTTAGTGACCAAAAAAACTATGAAATTCCCCCGAAATTTTATTTTTATGTTGCCTTTTATATTTTTAGATGCGGTTTACATAGAACTCATTTTTTCATTAAAATGACACTTAAAAACGTTTGAGCACCTTAAAAAATCGTTTTTTTTTTTGGCAGTCTAGTATACATAATATAATAATAACTGTACAGAATTTTAAATTTAATTATTTTGTTTTTTAGTTGTTTTTTTTTTATTCATAATACCATTCAAACATATTAATATTAATTAAAAAAGTAAGCCAGCTTGCCAAAATATAAAATACCCTGCCAACTAGCTGGCACTAAGGTTCCTCAAACAATGAGCTTAATACTTCAATATGCCACAGATATCACCGTTTACAAGCATGCAATTATACATGCATTTCTATTAACTTTTAAAAGTTTTTTTTATTGATCAAAAATTTTGGAACAAATTTTCAAAAAATTAATTATCAGATTCGAGATATCGAGTAAAAACGGAACTAAGTGAAGTATTACACCCAAAAAAAAAAAATATTGCAGTACTTTTAATTTTTTTGTTTTTTTAATTTTAAGAAAAAAATTTTGAAAAAATTCAGTATCAGATCCAAAAAAATACTATAAATTAATAAATTAGAAATAAATTAAGTACTACGTCCAAAGAGTAAAAAAATTTAAAACAATTTAAACAGAAAAATTTCACTCAAATAAATAATCTCAAATTTCGAACAATAATTTCTCTTATTAACAGTAAGTGACGCAAAACTTCATAAACGTACGCAATAATTGATGCACAGGTTCCAGTGATCATTATAATTTTAAGCAAGTGAATTAAAGCAGTGTCATCTTCTTCTTCTTGAACAAATTTCTCCTTTTCTGTAACTTCTCCATCCCATTTCTTGTCTAATCCTGTCTCGGATACTCGATCTACTACTTTTGAGTATTTTATTAAATACGGTGAATTATTTTCAAAGAGTAACGCAAAAATATGTGTTGGAAAGCTTGTATCAATAATTATAAATTTTTTTGAATGGTCGCTTCTCTTTTCTAGCAATGCATCTGCAATTATGCTACCAGTTATAATAATCGAATTTTTAAATTTTGATATGTCATCAAAAATATTACATTCTTTAATATTATTTACAATTTTTCTTAAATTATCATTTATGGAATTATCCTCCAATATCATTTGTTTGGCCTTATAGTCCATTGGACTGTAAATGGTAATATTTTTTTCAAACACCTCTTCAAAGTTGTAAATCAATTGTTTTTCGATAGTGATGTATTTTGATTTTGTTACTAATAAAATAATATCCGAGGCAAAAAAAATTGAAAAACAAACAATCGTAAAATAGAGAATTTTTGACTGTAAAGATTTGTGTTTAATTTCAGCTGCAAATCCTAAAATTAATTGCAAAACTAACAATGTTGACCAATCTTCATGTAATAACTTCAACCTTTTCAAAACAATTGCAGATAGAATAAGAATAGATGTGATTCCGAAGAAACAATATAAAATTTCAGTAGCAAAATCAAACTTCTTGATGTGATTTACTGGTACGATTGCTACCATTTTTTCCATAAGCAATAACTTTGAATTTTTGTAATGATTCATTTGGTTAACGTAATTGTAAGAAAGGAACAAGCTTAAATTATTTTGCTTTATCGTTTTAGAACGAGGTACTGTACTGGGATTGTATAATGTGATTTCAGTTGATGAATTTACTGTTTTCTCAAAATATTTATACCCTGTATAAAGATTATTCCATTTATTTTTGATAGCCGTTCCTACTATACTTGCATTGCATTCAGGCCAGCAAATACTTGTAACGCCTACTTTTAACTTGAATCCATTAATATTTATCATTTTATCAGGAAACAATTCAATGTTAGAGTTTCGGAATTCAGTAATCTCAGTAGAACCAAAATAAGGATTGTGAAAGACAATTTGAATTCCTCCCTTATCATTAATCAATGCAACTGTAAAATCAAGAAGATTGTGCTTCCAGGCAAGTGATAAAATTTTTCTTATATTTTCGTTAGAATATGCGTTCGAGTTCAAAATTAATAAATATTTAGGTCTAGACATGTAAAATACTGATGTATCAATAAGATTAAATATTTCTTGAAGCTCTTCAAAAATAATTTTTCTAGATCCTTTTGAGTTATCGAAATCCAGGAAAATTAAATGCAAAGTAGAAGAAATTTGATGGTTGTACATTAAAGATTGACTTGTTTCAATCTTTTCTAAATCCGAAGCATATTTGTCGCCAATAATCGTTACTGGTACTCGTTTTATAAATTCGTTCAAAACAATTTGAGTTTTCGAGCTAGCGTTTCTTGAAGAATGCAGTGCATAAGCTGTTACATGATGAGGATTAAGTTCTTGAAGTACATGTTGCACGAACAAATCAATATTTGAAATTGAAAATATAAAATTTAATTTTAGAATTAAAATTATGAAAATAAAGATTAACTTCATTTTAGAAAACCGATGAAAATTATTAATATCTTAAAAACCAAAATTTAGTTGATAACATAAGGACGTACTTCAATATCAATATTTTACTGACAATACCAAACCCGAGACTAAACCGTTTGTTTAAAAAATATTCACTGTTGCTACCAAAATTTCTATGGCAACAGAAAATTATAAGCAATTTAAAAATAATTTAAAATAAAAGCCATTATCGAGGCCATTATTTTACATTGAAAAATAATTTTTTAACAAAATATTGGCTAAATCGTTATATTTACAAAAAAATTTGCTCGATATGTCTCGTTGTATGTTTTTTTATGTTTATTTTTGTGATAAAAAATAATTATTACTAGAGTACATTAGTGCCATAACCTTGAAAAAGTAGTAGAATTTAAAATAATTTTAATGCGAAAACAAAAATTAAACAAATTATATTACGTAGGAAAAGGTTGAAATAAATTGGTTTTTATTGATTTAAAAAAATCATCCAGGTACAACTACACTGAAAAAAATTTCCGGTTGCCGCAAACGGAATTCCAGCAACATTAAATTTTTTTTTTTACGACAAATGATTATTAAAACCTTATATACAACAAGTCTATGCATGAAAATTGATGTTTAAAAAAAAGTTTTAAAATTTTGTATACTTTTTAAAATTTGTGTATACATTATTTATTTAAACTATAATAGATAACTATTTTTAAACACATTTAACTATTTTTTTTATAAAGGTGCATATACATTTTACTTTTGAATATATTTAAGATTGTTAGTAAACATAGAATAAATTAAAATACATCTAATACTTGCATATTTTAAGGTCAAGTAAATTTATTTTTTTAACAGCTTCATACATTAGAGTATGATTTAGATTGTTTTTTTGAAAACATTAATCGACATAAATATTAAATAGAAATTCCAAATAATGAAAAGAAAAAATATAAGTTGAAATCAGTTTTTATAGCAATATAAAATAGGTATCTTAATAAATAAATATCTTATTAATTAAAATAATGAATATAAAATCATTAACATATATAATTATTAGCGAATTAAAAAAAAATAGGTATATAATATGTACCTATATTTTTTTTTAATTTACTAACAAATATAGGTTAAGGTTTATATCTATATATGCTTTATTTATTAGGATCCTTATTATTTAATACAAATACAACTTATAAATGAAGAAAATGTTTTGATTTTGTATTCTTCACTTTTTTACCACTTATATAGAGGTAGTCACCCCCTAAAGGATTAGAAATGAAAAATTATGGTCAGTCCACATGAATATTACACTTTTAACTGTATTAAGAGGTCTAGGTAATAAAAGAAGTAAGTTATAGAGGTTTTACAGCTAAAAGTCCAGAAAAAATTTTAAAAAGCCGAAAATTCATGATTACCCCTATTTTTACCCCTTTTGGAGGGGTTGTACGTAAAAACTGTTGTAAAAATTAAAAAAAACAATCATTTTTACCCATAGAAAACTTGATAAAATAAAAAAAAAAGGTTTTGTAACAGTCTTGTAATAAAAAGTCCAGCTATGTACGATTGGTCCTTAATGGGTTAAAAAAGTAATATATACGCAACTTTTGAAAAGTATAAAAAAATTGAATAACTTTTTTTTAAATATCAATTTTTATGCATGGAGTTGTTGTATATAAGGTTTTAATAATCATTTGTCGTAAAAAAAAAAAAATTTAATGTTGCCGGAATTCCGGTTGCCGTAAACGGATAATCCGTATCTGGAAATCCACGACAACTGGGCCCAATTTGGATTGTAAGCTCACGAAAATTATTTTTTCTATTATATGTTTCTCGAGATGCGCCTTTAAAAGCGATAAAAACCAATAAAAAAATTGTCCAATATTTTAGACATTATTTCTAATAGACTTTTTAACATCTTTGATTTTATAAAACTGCAGTTTCGCACTAGGGTAATTTATGTTTAAAAAAAACTAATTTTATAAATATATTAACTTAATACATCTTAACATAAAAAAGCAATTATTTCGTAAAATGCCCATTGGCCAATACTGTACTACGTCAACTATACCAATCAGGGGTTTTAGAGGTTTAAAATTTATTAAAATTAGCATTTCAAAAATTTAAATACACCCAAATTAACTCAAAGTCTAATATGTAAACTCAATATCCACAAACGAAATATTTGAGTATAGAAAATAATAAACATAGAAATCACGTCATTTCAAAATCCCCAAAACATAACTGAGATACACAATATAATCTTTCTCTCTAAAAACCTTGTGATGTACATTAATATATAAACACAAAGAATACCAAAATTCATTTACCCATAGAAAATGTGCGTAAAATTTTACCGTATACATGTATTATCCCCTTGCATTTACATTAAAGCTTTCGTACTCTCTGCCTCTCTCTTTTTAAAAACAAAATATGCAAAACAGATTATCTTTCTATAGCCTCTACTCATCCCTTATATATATATATATATATAATATATATATATATACTAGCTGCCTCCGGCTCGCTTCGCTCACCTCGGCAACCGCCAAGGGGGCTGCGCCCCCCTGGACCCCTGCGGCTTTATTTTTCCAAAAATATGTTGTTTTAGGTTACTCAATATTTTGTATAACAACCTTTTTTTACCCGAAGTATTATCTAAAATTTACTGAATCATAAAAATTACGGACGTTTGAACTCAGGCCGATAATTAGTGATCAGCGATTCAAAGCTTGAATACCCTTCCCTAGGATCCGCAAGTAGCAGTTGCTTCCCTCAACTACCAATTCTAGGATTCACCCTGAAAATATCTGTACAAGTTTCTTTTAGTTACTCTATTGAGCTACTAAATTAGTAACCGGTAAGAATTACGAATATATATAATATTAGTCCTAAACTTTTATAATTTTTGAAAAATGATTGTAACTTTTGACAGATCGAGCCGATTAGCTTGAAAATTTAGATGGATACGTAAAAAATATGCCCGAATCGAATGAAATTCTTTTTTACAGTAAAATTTTTCCTCGGTTTTCCGTTTTTTTGTTTTTTTTGAAAATTTGATAAAAATTTTTTTCTTAGAAATTCAGTTTTTTCAACATAAAAAATTTTTGTCGTTATCAATCGAAACGAAACGTAGCCTATGTTTTGACCCGTAATTTTTGCCGTCTTTTGCCGTAAACCCCGCGTCTCTAACTTTTATCGCGTTCTAGTTTACCAATTTCGGACAAACAAACATACAAAATTAAAGATTTATATATATAGGATAGGATTAGTCCTAAACTTTTATAATTTTCGAAAAATTATTGTATCTTTTGACAGATCGAACCGATCACCTTGAAAATTTAGGTGGATACGTAAAAAATATACCCGAATCGAATGAACTTCTTTTTGATAGTAAAATTTTTCCTCGGTTTTTTGTTTTTTTGGTTTTTTTTTTAAATTTGATAAAAATTTTTTTCTTGAAAATTCAGTTTTTTCAACATAAAAAATTTTTGTCGTTATCAATCGAAACGCAACGTAGCCTATGTTTTGACCCGTAATTTTTGCCATCTTTTGCCGTAAACCCCGCGTCTCTAACTTTTATCGCGTTCTAGTTTACTCATTTCGGACACACACACACACATAATTAAAGATTTATATATATAGGATAATGAACGATTCTGAATTTTCCTCTGTTATCCTATATTTTAAACCCAAAATAACATATAAATATGTATACACGTAGTATGTTTAAAATAAAACCAAAATCGTTAGATTATTCATTAAATTAGCTTTTTGTATAAATAAAATATAAATATTTTTATAAATAAAAAACAAGCTTTGAAATATTTTTTTATTTAAAAACACAAAGAAAGAAGAATTTTCATTATATAAATAATTGTATGGTAAATAAAAGATTTTTTTTAAATTTTTAAAGCAACTATTTGACTAATTTTTCTTTTTTTTTTTAGTTTATTTTCTGCTTGCGTGGGGGTTTAATGATAAAAAGATAAAATGCTTAATTGTTAAAATTCTAAAATTTTTTTAATTAATTAAACCCGTATTTGTTTAATGCAATTTGTTTGATTAATAAAGGAATAAAAAAAAGGAAAATTATTAAGTAAATTATGTGAGCTTGATTTTTTAATTTTTGGAAAGAAAAAAACTTAACGTAGTACTCTAGATCAAAGTTATGTATTTAAAATTAAAATTTTAGTTTTAGATTTTCATTCTAGAATTTACAATCCATATTATTGACTAAGAATTTATAAATTTACTTCTTAAAAATAAAAAATAGAAGGCAATTAGTCAATAGCATATTATTAAATTAAATGTGGTACAAAGTTTTTTTAAAAACAATTGCTTAATTCTTTTTAAATAAATAGGAAAGACAATAGAGTTAAAATACCTCAAAAATGAGGCCTGTATCTAGGGTTAAACTGATAAATAGTTATAAAATTAAGCAATATAAAAAACAAAATTTATAGTCTTATAGGATTTAATACAATTATTGAAATTTTCGTGTTTGACTATATTATCTAAATAAACTTCTCGCAAACGAAATGACTTTGTGAGTGTATATAAGAAGTTTAAAGATCATACGTATTGTATTCATATTTTAAAAATTTAATATTAATTTGTAGTTGTTCTAGCTACCTAATTTGAATAAAATAAAATAAATAACTTCGAATGAATGAAAGCCATTGCTACATTTTATCAAACAATTAACTCTTAAGATAAATTTTTCCTGCTTTATAACACAATATGTTGGTAGGGAATTTGAAACCGCAACATAATTCTAAACATTTATTGACCAGTATTGGGTGAGGGGTTGAAAAAACCAACTTATTTTAAAATTACGATATTGTTTCTTATCCAAGTTATACGTTTTGCCTGATTCAAAAGCAACTCTATGTATGACTTTGACTTGGTTTTACAAATATAAATCGGAACATGTAATGACTCTGATAATATTTAGTAATTTGGCATTACTTTAGTACCAAATTAAGCTTCGATAAAAAAATACAAGAAATAAATAAATTAATCAAAAGTTATCTAAATTTGAAAACTGTATTAAAAATACTACTCAAAAACTACTTATACTTTAAGCTGCAATTAAACCATACAAACTCTCTCAAAGACACATAAAAAAGTTATAAAAAAATAATAAATATTGAATTTAGTAATAAAAAATTACATAATATAAAAATAATGGATATCTAAAATAAATTAAATTTTTATTTAATATTATAAAAATATACTCTTTTTTATCGATTGCAAACTTACTTATATACAAAATACGTGCAGCATATATAGACTTATAGTATTATATCCTATAAAACTTATGTGAGCATTCATTTTAGAAAAATAGTATACTAGAATATGCACTTAACAAGCTTATCAAAAGTGCTTCTGTACCATCTCTCTCTTACTGTCTTTATCTGTATAAAAAAAGGACAATCAGTTCTTACAAAGAAATTTTTTCATTCATTTTCTAGTAATATTTTTTATGCAATATAACATACTTTTTTGCCAAGAAATAATTCAACTATTCTTCATATATAACAATAAAATACAAATAAATTGGAGTTAAAGAAAATTTTATTGCTACGAAGCTTAATTACAGTTTACTCTCAATAGATATAAATCGATGAATGTATGTTCTTTTTTTTATTATTTGAAGAAAAATCTAAAAAAAAAAAATGTGTAATTACAATTAAAACAACGTGCAAGAGGCAAACTAACAATAAATACACTGAACTCAGCAGTTTATATCTTTTTATTTTTCAACTTAATTCTTCTATATATTTCTTTCTTACTACCCCAAAAAAAGTATCATGCAGTATTTTTTTTTTTGATACTCAATTTAATAAATTTGATGTATTTACTACGATATTTATGGTTAAAAATGTTAAAATATTTACGCACATTTATTTTTCTTAAAAAAAGATAGCAGAATAAAAAAGAAGCCAAATTGGCAAGATATAGCAATTGGACTGAAAGACAATATAATAAAAAAGAAGGAAATAACAAAGAGTAAAGGAAACTTCGTTTCTAATGAATAATGGAAAAATAAAGTATTGTGAATTTCGAGGTTATGTTCTGCAAAAGGAAGTATATAAAAAGATATCTTGAAGAATGGATTTTTTCTTTTTTTTTTTTTGATCTTGTATTAGAGTTTTTTCGTATTTTATGCATGTGTATGAGTAATAAATGTACTTATATACATACGAGACTGGACGTAAATACAAATTGGTACTTATTTTTCAAGGTTAGTTTGCCAAAAAATTTTCAAATAAAAAAAATACTGCGAGTAATTATTTAAGTACTAAAGTCCAGATTTTTCGAGAGAAAGTAAAATAATTTAGCATATGCACATGCATAATTAATTATTAAAAACAAGAAAAATGTTTACGAGTATGAAATTATGTAAATGTCTATAAAATTATTAAATTTTTCTTTTTTTAAGTAATTGCTACTCTCCGATCTCCCATTAAATATTCAAGAATCTTGTTTTACCTTTGCAAGTGCTCTACTGACCTAAAATTTAAAAATAATAATAATTTTTAGAGTTCCCAAGTAAAATAATTTAAATATCAAAGTCCAGTCTAATATACACAGATAAAAATTTATTTATTTATAGTTTAAGTCAAAAAAAACAAATATAACTTGTTTAAAATCTTTTATAGAGTTACATAAGAAAGTTGTTACATTTTATTGGTGACTTTTATTGCACATTAAAATAACAATACGATAACAATAGTAAGTGAAATAATAATTTATGTCTATACCTGCAATTATACACAAGCTCGAGCACAAAACTACCTTTTTTTAAGCATATTAATGTAAGTACCTAATAAAAATCAGAATGATAAGAACTAAAAACAAAAATCGTAGTATTTTAAACTTTAAGTTGTCTAAAAGCTTTATTGTTTTATTAGAAAATGTAATTTACAAAATTATTATGTTTGTGTTAGCTAAATAATTATAATATATGACCTAGAAAATGAGCTGCATCAATTTTATAAATATAAGTTAATGTATCATAATTTAATAAACTTCAGGACAGTTTTGACGAAACAAGATCATTATTATCCTAATTATGTCTAAAATAAAAATTTCAAATTCTACAAAAATGATAATTAGTTGTAATTAGTGATTAAAGTACCCAAGGATCATAAATTTATTTTGTTACAGAATGAATTTTAGTGACATGTGTGTTATAACAGATTTTATTAATTTATGTAATACAAAATTATCAACTAATTATTTAAGTATCAATCACCACGAATTTTGTTATATTAACTAAACTTGATTTTGCATAAAAAATAATATTTTAGAAGAGATGATCAGATTTATATAACATAATTAGATAAAGTTATTATTAATTTTTACAACAATTTATTGTATAAAGTACTAAACATTTGGTCCTTCGAGTCGGAATTATTAGATTTTTGATTTTACTATCTATTAAAAATTTAATTAGTTAATAGTAATTGTGTTTTTTTTTTCAATTAATTAAACAAAACAAAATTTTTCTTGTCAGTAGCTAAAAGTAATTATTTTCTTGATGTTTTCCGGCTCCATGACTGACAAAAACGTATTTTGCTTAACCCTTGGTCGTAAAAAGGAATGGAAATCGAAATTTATCATTCAAGATTAAGATTAATTCGCTGCGATTTCTACTATTTTTAATGGGTTGTAACATTGTATTTTTTTGGTTATTTATGACCTAAATATTTCAGGTTACATTATTCAAAATTCTTCCTGACCCAAGCAAACTTTCTAATGAATAAATTCCATCTTTAAACCAGCATAATATGAATCTCTTATCTCTAAAAACTGTAAAACAACAAAATTTATCTTAAAATAGTTAAATTACTCTTGTAACTTAATTTCCAACTCCGTCATCTTGACCCATAAACATTTTGTCCAAGTATTTGAAAGTTTAAATAAACTAAATTGCATATTTCAATAAAAACTAGATTTATTAATAATCTATAATTACAATTAAATTAAATCTAGAAAATTCATAATTGATAATTAAAAAAAAAATTAATAATCTATTAAATAAAATTATCGAGAATAAATAATTTTAATACCAACAAGTTTTATATCCTGTGTATATTTAATTCGATCAGATTTATTAACTTTATTAAGACGCTTTATATCTCGAAGGTAAAAAAAATAAAATGAGAGTGAACGAAAGAGTTTATAATTATATGTATGTGTGTGTATTTAAAATAAGTTTATCAGGTTTTATATTATACCGACTTGTTTGAATCTTTAATTTATTAAGAATCGAAAGTTTATAAATATAATCTTGAACATTGAAATGTCAGTCGAAATGAGTTTTACACTTTTTTTTAAAAATAATTATGAGAATATAAATAAATTACTTGCTTACTGAGATTTTTTTTTTTAATTTCATAAATTTTTTGTTTTTTTTAAATTATCTGTTGATTTGTTGCAGGTTTTTACAGTTTAATTGTAAAAAGCAAATAATTTATTGATCTTGTGAAAAATTGACATTAAATTATAAATAAAATAAAATTTAATAATAGTTTACATAATTTTTTGGCAAAAATCCATAAATACAGAAGTTAAGTTACTTCTCTACTGTGATTCAAGTAAATTAACAATAATAGTCATAGTTTTACTTGCCAATTTTATGAGAAAACGTTTCGGAATTAATTTATATCTCTGTATTTTCATTACAAGACTTGAGAACAGTTTTATTGTTAATTCAGTCAGATAAACTATTTTATTATTATTCTCATTAAATATGCTACTTTAGACAATTAATAAATGAAGTCAATAAAATTGCTCATTGTTGCAAGAACAATTAAAAAATTTTATGTAAATCTGATTTTTGCAAGTATAATTTTTTTTTGGCTTATTTTGCTGTGTTTTCAAAATTTATAAAATTTCATTTATGTTTCCGGCTCGAAGGACCATTTCGTTAGGGCTTTGTTTAGTTACGTAAACTGAAGAACTCATTACTCGTAAAATAATATTTTTTCAAAATTCAATAGTATTATCAAGTAATATCCAATATTAAATCCAGCTATTCAAAATGAAAAATTAGTTAATTAAAAAAAATAATATTTCTGATAAAATTCATTTTTATTTAATTAACACATCTCAAAAAAACTTTTCAACTCTTAAAAAAAAAAAATAAATAAATTGAAATCAAACATTTATTTTCTATCATACACACATAACCGTCATCCAAATGAAACATTAATTAAAAAATAATATTAAAAAAAAAAAGTAAAAACAAGAACGTATGCAACTAATCAAAAAATTTATTTTTCAAATAAAACAATTTAATATTATTATTACTACTACAACTTTATAATAAAGTTCGTCATAATAAAAACGTACGTTAATTAAAATTTCATAACTGAGCTTTTATTAAATAGAATAATATTATTTTTTTGTTATTTTAATTAAAAAAAAAAAGGCCAATGGTAATTTTAGTTAAAACTTTTGACTAATTACTGTTGTTAACCAAAAGATTCTCAAGTTAACCTGATTGTGACAGGGACTACTAATCTAATGGACTTTGTCCACTATTTTTTTACTTTTATTGTATAAAATTATAGAAGGCCATCATCTCATCTTAATCAAGTAAATGAGAGAGGTAAATAATGTAATTGGATAATGAAGTGTCCTGATATTATAAAATTATTCTACTCTTTTAAACTTTTTTTTTACATAATAAGGTTAAAAAAGAAAAATTAATGAAAATGAAAGGATTTGTGCTTTATAATCGTGAAAATTACTAAACAAACCCCCTTTGATGAATAAGCAAAGAAAGGTAGTACCTTTAAAGAGATTAGGTTTACCACACAGGATGGCTCACGGTTTATTTTATATATACATAGTTGGCAAACTGCCTTACTTGATGAAAATATGTGAAAAATTTCTTTCATGTTTTTTTAATGAAAAAATATATTTTTTTTTTTAATTAAAGAATAAAACCAAAAAAACAGTTATTTTTTAATGACATATTCTTCCCTTGTTAAATAACACTGTTTTTATAAGCAAAAAAAACATGTTTTTTTTTTGATTTTATAAATTCTCTTTGAATAAAACCATAAAATATACAATTATTATAAACCACTTTATGCTTTTGATTCTTGTAAAACATGCTCTTTGTTTATGCGTTTGCATAGAATACAGAAAATGAAAATTTCGGTTCCGGCATATATTATAGTATAGAATAACACCAACCAACATCATTTATGCATCATTATTATTTTCATATATAAATAAACAATGCCATATAAATGCGTATGTGTGTGTGTGTGTGTGTGTGTGTGTAAGAAACTTTTTTAGTTTTATGTTTGAACGACAAAAATAAAGTATAAATTTATATTTATTTAGCTTAATTTTACGAAAAAGTCATATTGAAACTCTCTATGGAAACAAGTTTTATTATATATGTGGTAGTATATATAGAGCTTGAAAACTTTTTGATATTTATAGGCATTCTCATATATTTATATGCTATAATTTAACACCTGAGTTTATACTAGAAGTTATATTATTGTTTGATTTGATGATATTTTAAAAGAAAATTTTTAATTGTTTTAATTAAATATTTTAATTTGTACTTTATTAATAAAAGTTTTAATTTTATTGTGTTTCATACATGAGGTGATCTGTGTGAAATGTGCAGTGTTTTAAAATTTCGTAATTTTCAGATCAACTTTTTTAATACCAAAATTTCTATGCCTTTGTAACTTAAGGGATCTTGTAACAGATTTTTATTTGGTCACGTAGCTTAGCGAAAAATTTGAAAATATGAAACAGTTGTATTTTATCAAAATCCTTGTAAAAATTTTCAGATTACCTTATTCAGGTACTCATCCTACAGATTTTAATCCCTTCTTTTAAAAATTTCGGTATTTTTAAACCCAAGGATAAAAAGAGAATAATGATTTTTTAGCATCTCAGTTTTAATCAACTTTTGGACCTTCCTATTTTACCGGAAATTGTCTACAAGCAACTAAAATAGTATATTTAGTATCGTATCAAAGACGTAAATTCACTCGAGTGATATGTGTCCACATTAGTTTTTTAAAGTTTTTTGCCCATGAAGCTTACAATATTTTTGCCATACCGCAGCGTAAAATGAGTGAAGAATATTTCACGTTAAGTTTTACAATCAGGAGAGCAAAGGTAAATACTTTTTACATGAAAATAAATATTTAATGGTAAAAATTAGGTCAAAAACGCGAAAAATGACAGCCAAAAATCAGGATTGGAATTGGAAACCTAAAAATTTAGTATTAGTGCATATTTTTAGTTAAATTTTCGGAAAAAAATATTTTTATCGTGAGCTTTTAAAGGATACTGAGCCTAGTTGGCATGAAACCCTTTTCATAAATAAATTAATAAAATAGTTTATCTATTTATTAAAAAATTTATTTTTAAAGCTGATTAATATTAATTTAAAAAAAAATTAAGAATGCATCTTCTATTAATATAAAAAAAAATATGAAAATTTTAAATTATAATATTTATGTATTCATAAAATTTTCAACAAAATTTTATAAATTTATTTAAAAAATTTAACATAAATTGAAAAAAAATGCTGCATTTTTATATTATACACACTGCAACGTACAAAATTTTATTCAAATATGAAATAAATTGATAATTTTTTTTTTCAGCTTTTTAAAAATATCTCATTTATTTTCATTTGTAACATTTATTATGTAAAATAAATAATATTTTTTTTTTAATAAAAAAAAGTTTTGCTTAAATTTATATACTTTCAAATTACCGTATAAGTTTGAGCAAAGCTCAGACTATAACAAACAATCATGTAAATATAATGAAAGTAAGTTATAACTCATTTATTAATAAAAGTACCACACACGTGGAATAAAAAAATGAAAATAAAAATAACTGACAATTAATTAAAAACAAAAAAAGTTATGTTCGAGTATAATAAGTAAAATCCCAGAAAATATATTTAATTTATTACTTATTGGATATTGCTTTTGCTTACAGACAAATACAATTTTTAATTTATTTATAAATTAACATTTTTTTTAAATACTAAAATTTTATTATTAAATTTTTTCACATTTTTAATTTTTATATGAGGAATTCCACGTCATCAGGGCCAAATTTGGAATAAAGGGTTAAGGAAATTTGTTCAAAATATGTTTTTATCAAAAATTCCAAATTACCATACTTTAGTCAAATTTCCCGAGGAATTTGATATCAAAGGCAGAATTTATTTGTTCAAGTGATTTAGCGGATAATTTTAGAGATCATCATTTTTTGATCTGGAGCATGTAATCTAGCAAATATTAGCTAATTTCCAAAAAAGGTCATAAACACAAAAAAGGTTGTCAAAAATCGAGAATTGAACTTATTTTTAGTTGTATTCTCGGAAACCCTTCAGTCCAACTTGGTCTCAGTTAGCGAATTCCTTATATGATTAATTCTGGTTAATTCCTAATTATAAACTGTCAATGAAATTGAATTAAGGTTGATTAACGTGTAATTTGATGACAATAGAAATCGATATAATTTTTATAGGGGCTTCATATTATAATAATACACATAAAAAAAAATTTAAAGAAAATTGTCGTTTTTGTTTAGGAGATACAAAGCTCCAAAGTTGAATCCTTATACATTGCAAGCATAGGGAGCTGAGTCAAAAAGCAGAGATTTGTGTAACTACACAACCAACGAGCATGGAACATGTTCACTCATAACAGTAATAAATCCAAAAACTGAAATTACAATAAATCCTGAAATATAAATTACGCTAAGTCCATAAACTTAAAGTATTCTAAGTTTTTGTTGTTATCAAGGCCTGACTCCCACTTCAAATTATTCTAAGTCCCTAAATCGAAAATATTCTAAGTCCATTTCAGCCCCCCCCCAAAACGTCACTTTTTCACCCCACCACCCTAAAAGCGTCAATTTTTGACCCCCCCCCTTTTTCAAATACCCCATCCAATGAACATGTTCCATGTTAAAAAAATATCCAAACGCTGCAGGCATTTTATTAAAAAACTAATTTTTTTCTATATCTAACACACCGCTTGACTGCGTTGACTTTTGTACATCAGCGCCGATTTTGTCATTTTACGGTGGTAGTTTTCTTTGCCAATAACCAAATATTAGCGAATCGTGAAAAATGAATGATTAGAATTTGGCCCAAGCAAATATAAGCAAATTTTAATTAAATTCGCAAAAAAGGCTTAAAAACACAAGAATAGTTGCCAAAAAAGATATTCGAACCTGGGAAAATAAAAATGGGCGAGAATGTGGGAAAGATTTATTCGTAGTCGCACTTTCGAAATATTATATTAAATATCAAGTACGCAAAAATTTTAATTTAAAAATTTTATTTATTATTTTTTAATATTTTACATCCAAAGTATTTATTACATCAGTATTTTTAACAGCGTAATTATAAGTTTCAGTAAAATATAAAAGTAACAGCATTCTGTAAACTTAAAATTTAAAACACAATTTAAATTCGAAAATTTGATTCATATAGGTAATCTAAAATGTCGAACAATAACTTCTCTTATTAACAGTTAGTAACGAAAATCTTCATAAACATACGCAAATTAATTAATTAATTAGATTAATTAATTACATTCTTGGATGAATTAGATTTTTTTTTATTTTATTTATTCATATCACGTAAACATAATAATAATTGTACAAAATTTTAAATTTAATTATTTTGTTTTTTAGTTTTTTCTTTTTTATTCACAAAACCATTCAAACATATTAATATTAATTAAAAAAGTAAGCCAGCTTGCCAAAATATAAAAAATGTCAAAAACAAAGAATAATAATTATCACGTAAAATTGAAAAGAAGTAAAACTATGATACTAAAATGAATAAAAATAGTTCAGAAAATATAAATTGTATGTGTATTCGAATTTAGGTTATTTTTTAAGTATTTTTTGAGTTTTTGCTAAATCGGTTATTATCTTGGTTAATACATATCACGATATATATGGTTTTGAAAATTTAGAAAATTTTTTTGTTTCATGAAACCAAAAATATGGAGAATACAGGCAAGTACAAAACTTTAAAAAAAATTCAGTTGCCGTAATTGGAAATAATCGGCTTGTGGTTAGTTGAATTTAATTTGGGGCTAGCGGAATTTTTTTTCTTGCCTAAGCCATTACAAATGACTCGAAATTTTTTCTTTCTTTTGAAGATTTTTTTTTTGGCTCAACATCATGCTCGTACTAAATCGTGCGCTCATATTAAAAGGGCGGAAAACTTTGTTTCTTCATGTTTGAAGTCATTTGCAATCGTTTGAGCGAGAAAAAAAATTCTGCTTGCCGCGAGTGAATTTTTTTCTCAGTACACTGGGTGTTTTTAACAGTGTAATTACAATTCTCAGTTAAACGAATTTAAAGTATTCTGAAAATTTAAAAATTAAAACACAATTCAAATAGGAAAAATAGGAAAAATTCACTCATACAAATAATCTAAAACCTCGAAAAATAAGTTCTCTTATTAACAGTACGTAACGCAAAACTTCATAAACATACGCAACAATTGATGCGCAGGTGCCAGTGATCATAATAATTTTAAGCAAGTGAATTAAAGCAGTGTCATCTTCTTCTTCGTGAATAAAATTCTCCTTCTCTGTAACTTCTCTAAGCCATTTCTTATCTAATCCTGTCTCGGATACTCGATCTACTATTTTTGAGTATCTAATTAAATACGGTGAATTATTTTCAAAGAGTAACGCAAAAATATGTGTTGGAAAGCTTGTATCAATAATTATAAATTTTTTTGAATGGTCGCTTCTATTCTCAAGCAATGCATCTGCAATTATGCTACTAGTTATAATAATCGAATTTTTGAATTTTGATATGTCATCAAAAATATTACATTCTTTAATATTATTTAGAATTTTTTTCGTACTTTCATCCACATATTTGCTTTCGAAATACATTTTTTTTATTTTAATGTCCCATGGGCTGTAAATGGTTATGTTTTTTTCAAACACCTCTTCAAAGTGGTAAATCAACGGTCTTTCAATAGTGACGTATTTTGATTGAGCTACTTCTAAAATTATATCAGAAGCAAAAAAAATTGAAAAACAAAAAATCGTAAAATAAAGAATTTTTGACTGCAAAGATTTGTGTTTGATCTCAGCTGCAAATCCTAAAATTAATTGAAAAACTAACAATGTTGACCAATCTTCATGCAATAACTTCAACCTTTTCAAAACAATAGCAGAAAGAATAAAAAACGATGAGATTCCCAAGAAACAATATAAAATTTCAACAGAAAACTTAAACTTCTTGATATAATTTACTGGTACAATTGCTACCATTTTTTCAATACTCAATAACTTAGAATTTTTGTAATGTTTCATTTGGTGAATGATATTGTAAGAAAGGAACAAGTTTAAATTATTTTGCCTTATTGTTTCATCACGAGTTTTAGCGGGAGCGTATACTGTAATTTCAGTTGATGAATTTACTGTTTTCTCAAAATATTTATACCCTGTGTAAAGATTATTCCATTTATTTTTGTTAGCCATTCCTAATAAATTTGTATCACATTCAGGCCAACAATTGCTTGAAACACCTACTCTTAACTTGAAACCATTCATATTTTTCAGTTTATCAGGAAATATTTCAATGCTGGAGTTTCGGAATTCAGTAATCTCAGTAGAACCAAAATAAGGATTGTGAATGATAATTTGAATTCCGCTCTTATCATCCATCAATGCAACTGTAAAATCAAGAATATTCTGCCTCCAAGCAAGTGATACAATTTTTCTTATATTTTCGTTAGAATACGTGTTTGAGTTTAAAATTAGTAAATATTTAGGTCTAGACATGTAAAATGTTGATGTATCAATAAGATTAAATATTTCTTGAAGCTCTTCAAAAATAATTTTTCTAGATCCTATTGAGTTATCGAAATCCAGAAAAATTAAATGCAAAGTAGAAGAAATTTTATGGTTGTACATTAAAGACTGACCTGTTTCACTCTTTTTTAAATCTGAAGCATATTTGCCGCCAATAATCGTTACTGGTACCCGTTTTATAAATTCGTTGAAAACAATTTGAGTTTTTGAGCTTGCGTTTCTTGAAGAATGCAGTGCATAAGCTGTTACATGATGAGGATTAAGTTCTTGAAATACATGTTGCACAAACAAATCAATAGTTGAAATTGAAAAGATAAAATTTAATTTTTGAATTAAAACTATGAAAATAAAAATTGACTTCATTTTTGAAAATTGCTAACAATTATTGATATCTTAAAAACCAAAATTTATTTGATAACATAAGGACGTACTTTAATATCAATACTTTACTGACAATACTAAGCCCGAGACTAAACCTTTTGTTTAAAAAATTATTCATTGTTGCTACCAAAATTTCTATGGCAACAGAAAATTATAAGCAATTTAAAAGTTATTTAAAATAAGAGCCATTATTTTACATTGAAAAATAATTTTTTGCTATGGAAATTCAGGCAAAAAGTTATGACTAAATCGTTATATTTACAAAAAAATTTGTTTAAATGTCTCGTTATATGTTTTTTTATGTTTATTTTTGTGATAAAAAATAATTATTACTAGAGTACATTAGTGCCATAACCTTGAAAAAGTAGTAGAATTTAAAATAATTTTAATGCGAAAACAAACAAATTTTATTACGTAGGAAAAGGTTGAAATAAATTGGTGTTTATTGATTTAAAAAAATCATCAAGGTAAACTTAATGTATCTGGAATCCCACGACATCCCTGACGACAACTGGGCCCAATTTGGATTGTAAGCTCACGGAAATTATTATTTCTATTACATGCGCCTCGAGATGCTCTTTTAAAAGCCATAAAAATCAATAAAAATTTGTCCAATATTTTAGAAATTATTCCTATCAGACATTTTTAATATCTTTGATTTTACAAAACTATAACAGAGCTTAATATTATATTTTCAAGCATTCAGGTACAATTGATTTCTATTGACTCGTCTATTGGTATTATCCATATTAATTAGTAAGTTTATTATTAATTTATTAGATTCGTTTAACAATCTGTTCATTTCATTTTTATTTTAATATTTTTTTTTTCTGAAATGATATTCAAAACTTTATGTACTTCAATCTAATGTTTTCAAAAAAATGTGCAATGACAAAAAAAATGAAAAAAAAAATAAATAAAAAATAAAAATGAGTTAATCTCACTTAATATTTAAAAAAGAGAGAGATAATAATGTTCATTTTATTTTTTATAAGGGTAAGTACGTGATATTTAAAATCCTGATGAAAATTAATGAAGAAAAAAAAGTGAATATCAAAAAAATGATTGAATTAGGTTAAAAAAATGAGGTTAAAAAGCTCGAAGCTCTTTTTATTATATTAGAGAGAAAGTGTTTATGTATATGTTAGTTATATAACCTTATTAAAAGCAGCTTCTCTCTAAGATTCTTTATTTTTCTGCTACTTTTTATAATTATATCTTAGAAATTTTAAAAATATTTTATGCAGAAAGTTATGTCTTTAGATTTTTTTTATGAATTTATTCAAATATTTTTTTTTTTATTCTATTTTTTTTTTTTAAATAAAATTTAAATATTTAAACAGGAGTAATCCAAAGGTAATTGTGTGATTTTTGTCATTAAATCTTGGATTAAACTATTAAAATTGTTTACCTAAATTTACTATAGTAGATTGCAAGATATGCTTCAAAAATTTTTACAGTGCAGAATTGCAACAAGTTTTTAAAATCAGTAGCTTTGAATCCAATAATCTATATTATAATTTATGTTTTTGATGGGAAAAGAAGAATCTCCAGAGCAACCCTTTTCATTTCTAAACCCCTTGTCTTTTCGGACACAGATCCACCCTGGTTTCGATAGGTTGGTGTACTGGGTCCCAAGCAAGAATTGCGATTATTTGATGATTGTGAAGTTCGAGAAACTCATAGTAAAAATGGAGCCAAGATCATTTCAAAATCTATGTACACTTTTAACGTGGAATCCCTAATATAATATTTAAGAAATATTCTAGAAATCTAATAAAACAATATTTTTAATAAAATATATATAAATAAGAAATTAATGATATAAAAATATTAAATGAGAAAAAAGTCTATTAAATATATATGTTCATCATTAAATAAAAATCAAGTCACCATGACAACAAAAATATACTATTATAGATTTTCTAGTTTAAAATTTATCGAACTTTTGTAATTACATGGTTTATTTTAAAAAAAAAAGTAAGTAAGTTTATTGCAATTTCATTCAATTTTCAAACAATTTATTTAAATGTTTCTAACATTTATTTTAATTCCAATGATTACATTTAAATGTATGCTTTAAAATTTAATAGTTTTTTTCAGAAAATATTACTTTGAACTTTTATACTTTGATTTTTTTTTTTTTTTTTTTTTTATTTAGTTCGATGTAATTTGAAGATACTAGGCTTTTAAAAAATAAAAAAAAAAACATTGATTAGATTGAGATTAAATAAACTGTTGCTATAATTATACATAATATTTTTTGCTAAATTATAGTTTTCACTTTAAAAATTATTTCAAATTGTTGTAGTATTACAAGGTTTTACTCTATAAATAATTATTCCATGTTACAAAAATAACCCTGGAAAAGCATAAAACCTAAAATATTAAACAAATTTTTTGTCAATATAATGATTTAATCCCAATGTTTTGCTTTAAATTCCATAGTAACAAATGTTTTTTTAATATGAAAAAAATGACCTTCATTTTGAATATTATTTAAATTGACCATAATTTCCTATTGTCATAGAAATTTTGGTAACAACAATAAATAATTTTTTAAACAAACGGTTTAGAATTGTCAGTAAAGTATTGATATTATTAAAGTGCGTTCTTATGTTATCAACTAAATTTTGGTTTTTAAGATGTTAATAATTGTTAGCAGTTTTCTAAAATGAAGTTAATCTTTATTTTCATAATTTTAATTCTAAAATTAAATTTTATCTTTTCAATTTCAACTATTGAATTGTTTGTGCAACATGTACTTCAAGAACTTAATCCTCATCATGTAACAGCTTATGCACCACATACTTCAAGAAACGCTAGCTCCAAAACTCAAATTGTTTTGAACGAATTTATAAAACGGGTACCAGTAACGATTATTGGCTACAAATATGCTTCAGATTTAGAAAAGATTGAAACAAGTCAATCTTTAATGTACAATCATAAAATTTCTTCTACTTTGCATTTAATTTCCCTGGATTTCGATAACTCAAAAGAAACTAGAAAAATTAATATTGAAGAACTTCAAGAAATATTTAATCTTATTGATACATCAACATTTTACATGTCTAGACCTAAATATTTATTAATTTTGAACTCGAACGCATATTCTAACGAAAATATAAGAAATATTTTATCACTTGCTTGGAAGCACAATCTTCTTGATTTTACAGTTGCATTAATTGATGATAAGGGAGAAATTCAAATTATCATTCACAATCCTTATTTTGGTTCTACTGAAATTACTAAATTCCGAAACTCCAACATTGAATTATATCCTGACAAAATGAAAAATATGAATGGTTTCAATTTAAAAGTAGGTGTTTTAAGTATTTGCTGGCCTGAATGCTATGAAAGTATATTAGGAACGGTTAACAAAAATAAATGGAATAATCTTTATACAGGGTATAAATATTTTCAGAAAACAGTAAATTCATCAACTGAAATCACATTTTACAATCCCAGTACAGTACCTCGTTCTGAAACGATAAAGCAAAATAATTTAAGCTTGTTTCTTTCTTACAATTACGTTTACCAAATGAAACATTACAAAAATTCTAAGTTCTTGAGTATTGAAAAAATGGTAGCAATCGTACCAGTAAATCACATCAAGAAGTTTGATTTTGCTACTGAAATTTTATATTGTTTCTTGGGAATCACATCTATTCTTATTCTTTCTGCTATTGTTATGAAAAGGTTGAAATTATTACATGAAGATTGGTCAACATTGTTAGTTTTTCAATTAATTTTAGGATTTGCAGCTAAGATCAAACACAAATCTTTACAGTCAAAAATTCTCTATTTTACGATTTTTGGTTTTTCAATTTTTTTTGCCTCGGATATTATTTTATTAGTAACAAAATCAAAATACATCACTATCGAAAAACAATTGATTTACAACTTTGAAGAGGTGTTTGAAAAAAATATTACCATTTACAGTCCAATGGACTATAAGGCCAAGCAAATGATATTGGAGGATAATTCCATAAATGATAATTTAAGAAAAATTGTAAATAATATGAAAGAATGTAATATTTTTGATGACATATCAAAATTTAAAAATTCGATTATTATAACAGGTAGCATAATTGCAGATGCATTGCTAGAAAAGAGAAGCGACCATTCAAAAAAATTTATAATTATTGATACAAGCTTTCCAACACATATTTTTGCGTTACTCTTTGAAAATAATTCACCGTATTTAATAAAATACTCAAAAATAGTTGATCGAGTAAGCGAGACAGGATTAGACAAGAAATGGGTTACAGAAGTTACAGAAAAAGAGAATTTTATTGATGAAAAAAAAGATGACACTGCTTTAATTCACTTGCTTAAAATTATTATGATCACTGGCACCTGCGCATCAATTGTTGCGTATGTTTATGAAGTTTTGCGTTACTTACTGTTAATAAGAGAAGTTATTGTTCGATATTTTAGATTATTTATATGAGTAAAATTTTTCAATTAGAATCGTGTTTTAAATTTAAGTTTACAGAATGCTTTTAGTTTTACGTTTTACTGAGATTACATTGTTAAAAATACTGCTGTATCAGACACTTTGGATGTAAAATATTAAAAACTATTAAATAAAATTTTTAAATTAAAACTTTTGTGGACTTGATATTTAATATAATATTTCGAAAGTGCGACTACAAATAAATCATACTCATATTTTCACCCATTTTTATTTTTCTAAGTTCGATTGTGTTATTGGCAGCTAATTTTAAAGTAAAATATTTTCACATTAAAATAAGTATTTGATAGTAAACACAACCAAATTTTGAGAATGCCAAAAAAAACAAATATGACTGCCAAGAATAAAGAATTGAACCTAGAATGCTAAAAATGGATAAAAAAGTTTATTTTTAGTTACATTTTCAGAATAACATATTTTTGATCAACTTTTGTGATCCTTCAGTCCAACTTGGGCCCAGTTGTAGTAGAATTCATCACATATTATTGGTATCTTGACTTTTTTTTTATATCTTTAAAAAAGAATTTTTATTTTCATCCCAAACTATCTAACTCTCCCTCAAAAAAGAAATACGAAAGCTTTGTTTTATGTCATATAAATAGACATAGATGTATTATAACTGATCCATATGTGATTTAAGTATCAATTTGAAATACTGATAGGTATTTTTATATGTCAATGAATTGAAATTTTTGAATGATTGAATGAATGAGAGAATAAATATAACTGAAGTGTGAATGATTACTTTATTTTTATTTATTATTTATAAATAAAAATTTTATGATACTTTTAAAATAAAAAATACTTGCTGCAAAATGGAAATAAATTTTCGAGTAAATTTAAAACAAAATGGTTTTTCTTGTTCTTAAAACTATTGGTGCCTGTTTATTGTTTTATAATATGAATTTTCAAAGGTGCAATTTTTAGCTGGAGCATATTGGAGTAAAGATCTCTATAATATTTAGAGGGTTGATATTAAACCTTTTCTTGTATCTTACTAAAAATCGTGTCCATTTACAAGAACGATATTGATAGCTTTCAATAAGTTTTTAAAAAATTAAAAAATTCAACTAAAGTAACCCAATTTCCCTACTCATTTCCTCGGTTAAAAACTTTCAAAATTAATGATTTCTCTTTAAAAAACATTAAAAGACTCAATATATCACTTTAAATCTTAAATCCATACCCTAAAATAATATGAATATTAAACGTAAAATAAAAAAAATCATTAATCAAGAAAAATATCGAAAAGATTAAATAACCTTTTTAAAAGTGAAGAAAATTTATCAAAATATCCAAAGTCTTTATATATCAAAAACAAACTGCCATAAACTTTTCAAAAAAAATAAAACTTCTGCCCAATCTCCTCAGAGGGTCATAAAAGTTCCGCTATTATAACACGAACTCACGCTCTGTAAAGCGCAACGAAAAAAAAATCCCTTATACATATTGTGAATAAGATAACACTCTAAAAAAAATCGACACTTCCTATATCCTCTCACACACATGAAGAGAAAAAAAAAATAATACGATGCCATAGTAGATTTTCATCGTTTTTATATATTTTTTTGCTATTCTAAAAAATGTCATAAAGTTATCTCATGCACTCTAGATAAAAATAAAAAAGTAGAAAATAAATGATGAAGTACGAACTGACCGATATATAAATTCGAATATGTCTAGTTGTATTATTGTAACCACTCAACGTGTATGAAATGATAGTTAATAATAAAAAAAAAAACTATATGAGATTACTATTGATTTTTTGTTTACAGAGAAATGGTATAGGTATAAACTAACAGCATCAAAAATAAAAGCGTAACAGTCACGTATTAGCTGTCAAATCTTTCTTTTTTTTTCATTTCGACTCTTTATTCTATCTATTTGTACGTTTACATATAACAAATACAAAATATTTATGTGTGTGTGTAGAAAATTCTAACCCCTTAAATAGACCACTTAAAAATTCTATAAAAGTAAGCGAGAACTATTTGGCATTAGATTTTGACAGGATCGTTTGTCAAAAAAATAAAATTAGCCAAAAAGATTATTAAAGAGGCTACTTTTATTTAATTTTTTTATTTACTTTGTTATTTAACTTTTTTTTTAAAAAAAGCCACAAGTTTAAAGCCTTGTAATAATAGATAGTTTAAAGCAAAAGCTTTATTTTATATAGCGTACTTCTTTGAAATTTTATACTCTTGTTGGATTTTATATAGATTTTGTAAAACTGAAAATATACGTGAGTGTATAATACACAATGACATATTTTCTAAATGCAGTGTGTAATTTTTTTAGTCTTGAGATTTTATTAAATATTTAATTAACTTTTATTACGTTCATGTGTGTAAGTTGCTTGGATTTTAATGCTTTTTAAGAGGATGTATCGTTATTATAAAATATAGTGTTTAGGTACGTTGTTGAAAAGGTTTTATTTATCATGTGTTAGAGAGATTCAATTTTTTTTTAATTATTCAGAAATAAGATTAACTCTTTGCTAAGAAATTATAAAAAATAATATTTTTTTAAATTTTAGATGATCATTTTTAGTTAAGCTGGAATTTAGCAGGTTAATAAAAATAGAATTTAAAAAAAATACTGTTAAATCAGTCTGAATAATATTATAGGCATGTGAGTCTTACTGAAAATTATCACAATCACAACAGGATTTGGGGTTTTTTAATATTTTCCTTTTTTATTTTATGTTATTACAAATGTTATATCCCTTTTTACTTGAATTGACCCACTTGCCCGGAACAGGCAAATTTCAGTTATTTCCACATTTTTTAGGCCATTTTCGACAGTAATTTAATAAGCTTACATTGTAAAATCAAAGGTAATATTTTTTTTTTCAGTGTACATGTGTAACCCGCATTCGAATTTCTTATTACAAAAAATAATTCAATAAAATATATTACAAAGTAAAAAAACAGCATAGTCAGTTAATTGCTATCAAACTTACTAAGACTTAAAGAAATAAATAAATTTTAAATCTAAAAAGTTTAATCAGTTGGTTTATACAGAGTATAATATAGTAAAATCGATAACATAATTTATCAATAATTTATGTTTTTCAAGTTTTAAATTCAAATAAAAAAAAAGGGTTATCTAAAATATTAATTTTTCTTTTAGTTTATAAATACAATTATTAAATAAATAGATTTTTATTTTAATGGTATATTTAGGGCTCGAGTCCAGAAAAGTAAAGAATGGCCCAAATCCCACGTAAACTTCGATTTGGGGCATTCTTTAGTTATGGACAAGGGTCGTAGAAACCACGTCTTTTCCGGACGCTTAGCGACATAGACCAGAAAAATTGTTTTTAGGTTATATTAATTGATTGGCTGAACAAATAATATTTGGTTATAGCCAAAGATCAATAAAAAATTAAAATAAACAACAAATTACTTACAATCAATCTCTAATTTCGTAATAACGTAGGATTCCAAAGAAAAACTTACCTGAAACAAAAAAAATAAGAAAGTTAGAATTTTTTAAGTCAAAATTTTGCTGAATAATAATTATTTATGTTAATATTTTTCGAGACATTTTTCTTTGTAATAGAAGAATAAATATATAGATATAAATTTATAAAAAATGGTAAAAGGGAAGAATTTTTTCCTGTAAAAAGACTTTTTATTGGGTATAAAAATCTATGCAGAAATTCCTATATTGCAGCTTCCAGACTTAATTTACACCTAGTTTCGAAATCCCGGTCTAGAAGTTCAAAGTGTGGTAAGATTATTTTTGGTTAGACGTGTTTTAGTTAATAGGAATTTTATTCTAATTCTTATATTACTATTATTTAGTATTGATCTATGAAATAGATTCAGTTATTTTTGAGTTATTTGTGTTTGGATTACCAGACGTAGCGTCGTTCGCATTTCTTTAAATTTTTCCTGGAATATGTTAATCATTGCCTCAAAATGGACGTTTTAAATTTGTAGTCTTACAGGAATAAATTTAAAAATTTTCAAATTCTTTAACTGCAAGATGCAGCATAAAAGTCCATTAAGAACGTCACTTGGACAGCCTGCCTTAGGCTGGTTGCACAAACCTTCGTAAACGCAAAAACGCAGCCGCAACGCAATGCGCACAACACAACACGCATGCGCACAAACGAAAATTGTATTGTGCGCATTGCATTACAGCTGCGCTTAAGGAGTTTTGTGGAACTAGCCTTATCATTTAATAAGTCTATGCGTGCGCATCAGACCTCCCACTCTTTTACAATAAGACCCTTCAACCCCACTTATATGTATAACTTCCTTAAACAATTTAGTTAAAGTTTTTTACGTAAAAAAAAGCTTTTAGTTTAAGGAACAGGTTTAGAATACTTTTTTTAAATTACGCCATGTACAAAACAAAAATTAAAATTAAATAATTCAAGCCTGTAAATTATTAAATTAAAATAATTAAAAATTATTTCAGATAATAATAATAAGAAACGTAAGTTTATATAATAGAACTTCATTAGAGAATAATATAAGGTAAACGTATGTTTTTAAGTAATATCAACAAAACGAGAGAAAACACGAGTATATTATAAATACTATGAAACGAAAGTAAAATTCTGAATTACTTAGTTTTACACCAGATGCGCCAAACAAAAACTTAAATATATATATATATAATGAATGTTAAAATAGAAAATTTAACTTTAGTTAGAAGGAAGGACATGCAGATTAACAAGTTTTATGATTTTATATCACGCTCTTTCGCCTAAAAGTTACCTATTATTATTATTATTATATGTGTAGGTGTCAAGTTTGTATGCGATTATAATCAAAATTAGTTTAGCTCATATATATATATAGATAGATGCATATATGCACAATTATATATATGTGTGTAAATATTACATTATAATATACATAAGTTATCATTAATGATTTTGCGCTTATGAAATTTTCATAGGTATTTGATTAAATTATTATTTTCTGATATTTTGTAATTTTTAATTATTTTAATGAGCTGTTTATTTTTTAGGACGATTTATTGAAATTTGTAAGCACTAATTTTTGAACTTTTGTTTAATTTATTCAAATTCGTACATTCAAATTGTTTTAAAATAATTTGGTACTACATTTTCATATGAAATGGTCTATAATTTTTTTTTTAACTAGTAGAAAGGAGACTAATGCAAGACATGATTGTGGAACATGTTTTAATTTATACTTTAAATCACTGCTAGTATTTTGTAACTAATAAATAAATATACAAAATATTCTAGGATAATGATTGGTATTCAAATAAATTTAAGCCACTAAAATCCTTATTATTTTAGAACCCTTTATCGAACTTATTCTAAGCCCCAAAATCGAAATTATTCTAAGTCCATTTGACCCCCACCTCTTCTTTGGCTTTCAGATTTCTAAAGTACCCACGCCCTATGAACATATTCCATGTTAATATAACTTTATGTAACCTAATATAATAGAACTACTAAATTAACGCTTCAATTATTCACAATCTATCAAGTTAATTCCAGAAAAAATACAACAACATTAAATAAAAGCATTATTTTGCAAAAATTTACAAAATCCATTTTTTGCTTATTAAATGTACACAAAAAAACATTCACTAATTAACAGAGTACATCACAGTATTTTTTAATCATAATTATTGATGATGGATTAAATTTGTTTTCTAAAAAATCTACATAAAAAGCTTTTTTAAAAAAATAATAAAAATAAATCAAGAATAAAAAAAAATACATAAAAGCTATTGAAATATGACAGGATAACTAAGAAAAAGTTAAAAGGAAATGAGCATGATGTTAACAAAAAAAAAAAATAACGAATAAAAAAGTACAAAAAAGCTAACTGCTATAAAACCATTGACAGAGGTCATTTTAGTTGAACGTTAATGGCATGGAAAAATAACGAGACTCAGGCTAATTTGTACCTTTTCTCTCTCTTTCTCTATCTCTGTGTGTGTCTCTTTAAATAGCGTACCATGCAAAATATTCAATTTTATTTTTTAGGGTACAAACACACTTTTTTTTTATTATTATTAAAATAAAAATTAATACAATTTAGCAATCGTGTTTTTATGCAGTTAAGTTTAATCAATTGTGTTAATTGATATTTTTAACGATGAATTTAGTATACGATAAATTGTTTTTATTTTTATAAAATAAAAATTTATTTATTAACACAAAATTAACAATTAAAAATTCTGTAATCAATTATATTTTTAAAATTCAATTTCGTTTTTTAATGTTTGTCAACGTATGTGAATAAAAAGTACGATATCAGACTTGGTAACATCTATTGATCCCGCAAACAGTATATAGAAACTACATTTTCTATGAGATATTTAATTTCTCATTTTTCAAATTCTTTTCCCAGTTGACTACTTTTTTTATCATTTTTATTTACGCTTGTAAGGAAAGTATCACTTATATTTTATCGTTTATTTAATACGGTAAAAATTTTACGGTTTTTGAGTTTATATTGGTTATTTGATTTTGTAAAATGATGAGTTTTTAAAATAACGGTTAATTTAAATTTTCTTGTTTTTGGTTTTTGGCTTTCTGGGATCTAGGCTACTTTAAAATTATACCCTAAAGTACTTTTTTTAGAAAAAATTTAGAGATTTTTGTAATGTTAAACAAAAAAAAGTAGCATTTTAAAAATTATGGGAGGGGTTAGTTTTAGACTAAAAATTAGCCTAGCAAGATAGAAAATTTCAATATTTTTTCATAATAAAAAAAATAGGTGGCTTTAAAAAGTACGTGGTATTCATAGAAATTTACTGGTTGATTCATGCTACTGAAACCAATAAAATTTCAATTTTTCCTCGAGGACCCTAAAATAAACCATAAAAATAGAAGAAAATTTGTTTTTACAACTCTTGTACTTTTAAACAAATTAAATGATATTTAAAGATAGAACCATAAAATTCCAAAAAGAGTTTAAAATAATAATTCAATTTTCACAATTTCGTCCCTCATGAAACTTCAGAAGCATTATATTTAAAAAGTATAAATCGTGTATTTTATAAATGCCTAAATAATCCTCTATTGATGACGTTGCACCAATAGACTTATTTGTTTTATATAAAAGCTTTTTTTTTCAATTTACCCTCAGCTGCAGCCTGAAAAATACATAACGATGAAATGCACATAAGCTCATTGAACCATCAACTATCTACATACATTATACGATATTTTTTTCCAGGTATTAGTTCGAGACTACACATAAACACGTTCGGACATTTCAATATAACGAAAATTTAAAAAATTGCAAACCCTAATAAAGAAAAATAATAAAGGCTGAAAAAAAAAATTATTATTTTTCTCATTCAAGTAAAAAAAAAATAAATTGTCTATTAGAGGCTTAAAAAATTGGTTATTTTATAAAAAGTTAGTAAATATTGGGGAAAATTTTTGATGATTTAAAAAATTTTTACGCAGTATTAAAAGAGAAAATTTCACAGATGCATAAGCTCAATACTGTAGTTGTTAATAGGATGAATGATCATATCATTTCATGTGTAAAATTGACATATACATTCATTATTATTAAAATGCCCGTTATCAAAATTTCAAACCAAAATTAAATTATAATAATAAAAGTACAAAATAAATAAAAACAATAGTTATTTAATCATAATGATGATATTTTATTTGTGTACAAAAAAATATATAAGAAATAAAGTATATACAAAAAATGTAAGATTATAATAAAAAACCTTTGTCTGAGGAAGCCGAGAGTGGGCGAAGTGGCTGCTTGAGACAGATAGTCCCAGACTCTCTTTTGGATAGATTTGAGTTTTTTTTCTTTTTTTTAAGTATGATGTGGATATTTTATGTCTACAAAAGTTTATGTTGACTTTAGAAAATTGATAATAACGTATTGTTTATTAAGACTTTAATTTTATGTCACTTTATTTTTGCATGTTGAATAAATTGATTTATTTTTTTATTTTACACGTGTCTTAGGTGTGATGTCAGAGTGTTTGAATGCATAAAAGATAATTTATTGTGGTAAGAGGAAATTTTAGATTGTTACTTGTTTTTTTAAGTTTGTTGTTTTAGAGCTGGAATAAAGGATTTAAAGGAACGTAATATGAAATTGGTAATTTTAACCAAAAAAGGTATCAAAATTTGATTGTCTATTTTTCAAAATAATTATGGTTATGTCAACTCCTTGCTCAAACCTGAGTGCTACAGCTTATTAATGTAAGTAAATTTTGGCCTTTTTTACTCAGGCTTTCACATAAAAATTTGACAAAAAAGTCTAAGTTCTAATTTATGTAAATAAAGTTCAGAACACAATAAATTATACATAAAAGTATAAACTTTTTGTTTTTAAATTTATTTAGTAAATAACAGACTACTGAACTTTATAGAAATTTAAAATGCTAATAAGCTTCTTTTTTTTGTATTCAATTTTTTTTTCAAAGTTGTTATTGTCTCTTTTTATATGCACAGTGCATGTAATTAATGAGCAACGCATATTTTTCGGTTATTTAATTACAAAAAAAATTAATATTTTAAAACATAAAATAGATAAAAAATTAATGATCCTGTAATAATTAATTTATTATTTTATGTAAATAATAGCCTGTTATCAATAATTATTTACTTATCATTTATTATTTATTGAAAAATATTTTATCATTAATTTTATTAATAGTTGGTAATTTAGATAAATTATTTACTAATAATAATAATAATAATCAAATAATTTATTTAATTTATTTGCTTTGTAACTCAATTATTTATTTACATTTATTATTTTCTATTTATTTTTTATCATTTAAAAAATAATTACAGTTTTTTTTATAGGTATTGGAGTTTTTAAAATTAATTATTAAAAATCAAATTAATTGAATTTAACTGTAACAATTTAAGTGGTTATATTTTTTGTTTGTTAGAAAAATCACAATTTTTAAGAATTATTTTATGAGTATTTTGTGTTAAAATTAAAGTTTTGAATAAGTTGAGTTAATATTCAAAAAGAAAGTTTAGGTCATTTGAATACTGGAGCTTTTCTATTAAACTATTCTACATAAGAAATATTTATTTTTTTTATTGACAAATAAAACATCACCTTATCTTATTTTATCGTTTCTCAGTAGTGCGAAATATTAGAAAAGTTTAATTTTTAAAGACCTACTTTAGAATACTAAGAAATTTTAATTCGTTCTTAAATAATCAAGTATCTATTTTTCTTTTCTTCAAAAGCAGAGATTTTTTCCCGGAACAATAAAATCATTTAATCGAGAATTTATAAATTGTAAGTTAAAGGAAGTTAAGTCCTAGCTCAAATTTCGCTAAGATTAAAAAAAACACCTTGAAAAGTATTATTTTCTAAATTATGTGGAAGACAAACTTGTATTTTCAAAGGTAACAAGCTGTAATTTTAACATTTTTTTAAGTGCACTGTTTAAAAAGTAGCTTCTGTAAATTTACAAAAAAAAAAAAAAATTATTTATGAGAAATTTAAAAATTTGTAAGTTTTCGAAAATTCTCAATTTTCTTTTGAGCGTTCGCAAAAAATAGTTAATTTTTTGTTGTTGTAAATTTACTATACTAATCAGAATTTTCAAATAAAGGAATGTACGATTTTTTCGAGGGTTTTTTCGAGGAAAGTTTCAGGCAGCCAATGGTGTGGATCTTGCAGTCAGTTGATATTCTTACACTGAGAAAAAATGTAGAGGAAAATGTACATTTACAACTGGAAGATTTTACTATTAATTTTAGTAAAGTTATCCGAAGAATTGAAAATAGTACATTTTACTATAATTAAGGGTAATTTTTCTTGAGTAAGATTTTCTACAAAATACTATTATACTCTCACTCTCACATGTGCATAACTTTTATTTTTTTTTATTTTTTTTTTTTTATTTTTTAATTTATTTTTTTTTTTAATTTTTTTTTATAATTTATATTTTATAATTTAATACAATTTTCATTCCTTATATAGTATCTGAAATCAAATTTTGTCACTTGCGAGAAAAAATATGTAAAATAAATTCTACTAAAATTAAGGGTAATTTTTTTTTCCTTTACGGGTAGTTTATAAAATACATGTTGGTAAAAAATAACATAAAACGCCATTTCGACAACTTCAAATTATTTTACTAATCAAAAGGGTAATTTTTACCAATACAATTCTGTGAGTGTAGTTACCGTTAAATTTAGAGATATTTGCGTACAAAAATTTGAAATTTAATTCGGGCACTAAATGAGAAGTTTAGTTTTCTGACATTTTTTTCCAAAAAACTGTACATTCTTCAGCGACCAGAGCGACCTTAATAATACAATTCTTGAATCATTTTGGATTTTGGAATTATTTCAGAAATGCTTAGCATGATGAATGCAGGATCATAATATACATTTCAAAGTCATAGTAACAATCAATTCTAATTAGTTTAAAAAATTGGAAAAGGACTTTACAAATTTCCATCATTGAAGCTCCAATCACCTGAAATTCAATTTAAACTAATCCTACTAATCAAATCCTAAATGCTAGATCCTATGAATTGAAAATTTTGTAACTTTATGAAAAAATATTTAAGACTAAAAAAATTCCTAAAATAGAAAAAATTTAACCATAAAAAAAATTCGATGAAAAAAAATGTTTATTATATTTTCGCATATATACTACCATAAATAACCCAACTTTAATACATCATAAACATACACATATACAAAAAATAAGTCAGTGTATAATAATATAGACTGTCGCGTGTAACATGTTTTATTTACTTAAGGGATGCCAGTAAGAATACATGTTAAAAAGATTTAATATGAACGCGAAAATTTTAACTCATATAGCCAAGGCACGTTTTTCTCTCAATGCTTTATAACTTATTACTAACACATTAATATTTATACACACACACATCTATACATAAGGGTGTGGTATTTAGAAATAGAAAATTTTCTATAAGAGATAGGGAGAATATATAGAAAGTAAAAGATAAAAAAAAGTATTATTCTCAATGTGATTGTGGTTTAACTAAATCAATATAGTAATATTAAATAAGAAAAGAGAAAAATTTAAATTTATATTACATAATTTAAAAGTATTTTTATGAAGAAAAAAAAATTTTTTTTAATGTAAAAAAAAAGGTTAAGTAACTCATGAGATTTGGTGGCTGAACGTGCTTGTCGCGATTATTACCCACCTAGGAATCAAATCTTTGCACGCTGTGCACAAGCTGTTTTACTTGATAACGTAAATCCCAGTCTCAATTTGTAATTTATATTACAGATAAATTATTTTTTTTTTTTATCATTCTTTTAGTTTTTCTTTTTTCCGACATAATATATATTATTTTATTTACTCACACACACATATTAATAAATAAATAAAGATACGTGTGTAAGTTTAAATTAATATAAAATGTTAGAACAGAGAGAAAATCGATCATAATCTTTATAATGAAGTTTAACGGGAAAATTTTCTCCAATGAGACTGAAATTATGATAGATGAAGTCACAGATGGTCTATACGCGAACAGTATTTTTAGTTACTCAGGTTTCACATATATATATATATATATAATATATACACTTGAGAATAAAGATTGAGTGTGTGTGTTGACTTGTAAAAATAAAATAAAAGAAAAACTTTTTATTTTAGTTAACCCTTAACTGTAAAAGTAACCTTTTTCTTTATGTATTATACATCATTTTCTTTATATATGGTCAGTTTTGTAACATCTGAGTTTCTAAAAAAAAGGGGATCTAACTTAGTTAGCGAAATCTAAAAGTTACTATTTTTTTTTTATTAAAAAAAAAAGGGTTTTTTTTATTAGACGTGGAAATGAAATTAGAAGATAGTTTAAAAATATATAAAAAAAGGTGGATGATTAGGTACTGATTGAGTATGTGAGATTACAAGTTCTTAATGAAGATTACTGAGGAGTTAATGATCCTTTTTAAATGGCAGTTTTATTAACTACACGTTTTTCAATTTATCGTTAGAAAATAAACGTATATGATGATAAGCCAATTTATATTAAATTTACTTTTATTATTATTTTTATGCTTTGTTGATTAATTTTTTGGTTTTTTATGAGATTTTTAGAATTTATTTGACAAAAAATCCAAATTTTAATAATATTTTATGTATATTTTTATATTTTTGTTGTATAAAGATTGGCAGTTTCTTTTCTAACCACTGATGTTTTAAGCAAGACCCCTTTCAAGTATATTTTAAAAAGATTGTTTCAAACTCCTGCACCAAAATATAAAAAAAAAAAAACAATTTTTGTGTTTTAATTTCAGCCAGGATAAACTTTTTATGATTAAGGTCCAAGAATTTGGTTGTCCGATTTAAAATCCAAACATAAGTGTTTGAATTATCAATGAGTTCAAATTTTTTGGTTTTTTTGGCCACCGCCGCTAGGTTGCTATATGGGACAGGATAAAGTAATAAAATATCCAAGTTATGCAGTTGAAACTATAGCTAGCTTAGATCTAGTCGTTTCTAATTATAGGGGAACTCTTGATCAAGAGGTATAACATATAAACATCAAAATCAAGCAATATATCATGCTAAAACAACTTTGTCATATTATTCAACTTAAAATCTGCTTGAGATTTCAAACATTGGCTTAAATTTTGATAGAAAAATAAGTCATTTTTGTGGAAACTTGCATTTTTAGTAATATATCCCTGAATGTATCCTAAAGTTCGCGGTTTATACTTCTTAATGTGAAAAAAATTTTTAATTTGCGACCTGGTGCATCCTTTATTTAAGGCTTAAACATACGTAAAATTTGTCTTCATTGGCTACAATAATTAATTACATCAATTGAATTACGTAAAACTTTTTTAAGCTTATTAACTCCGTTCAATACTAAATGTTAAAATAATTAAACAAAACAAATATATTCAAAGAAGTTACTCGTATTTAATCACACATGCAGGCATATAATAGTGTTCTAAATTATATTAAACTTGGTAAATTAAATGTACCACAATTTACGATATAGAAACTTTCTAATTGTTTATATATAAAGTACAATGTTAATGCTTCGAAATTTGATGATTAAGTTGTTCCGATTTTACACAAAATTATATACTAAACTTTTACCAATAAATTTTTTTTATTTCAATTTTGCTTAAGTTACTTTCAAAGTTGTTTTATTTTATCTTGAATTTGATTGAATCTGATACAAATAATTGGGGAAGAAAAATAATGTCCGACTTTAATAGAAAAGTATCAATTCGAATTGCTACTAAGTAATTTGTTCCTTGACACCTAGCTATGTCCTTAAAAAATAATAAATCCCAATAATTTGCTATTTTTTGATAAATTGACACATTTACAGGTCCATCCCGTTTTCCTTCGTCATTTTTCCCCTCAGACATTTCACCTCCCCTGGGTGTTTACAATTATTATTATATATTCATTTTATTTAATAATTTTTTAAATACAGTGAAGTCTTAGAGGAAACGTCTTGAAAGGAGCGGGAGGGGCTGCCCGGGAATCATAACATGTAATACATACACTGAAAAAAAAATCCGCTTGCCGCAAGCGGAATTTTTTTTCTTGTCAAACGATTGCAAATGACTTGAATCGTAAAGAAAATTAAAAAAAAAATTTTTTCCCGCTTACTTGGGATATGCGTATTTCGGTATGACGAGATTTGAGAAAATTTTGGAAAAAGAAAAGAAGAAATGTTTTTTTTTAATTTTCTTTACGTTTCAAGTCATTTGCAATTGTTTGCAAAGAAAAAAAAATTCTGCTAGCCACAAGCGGAATTCCGCTAGCCGCAAGCGGAATTCCGCTTGCCGCAAGCGGAATTATTCCGCTTGCGGCAAGCGGATTTTTTTTTCAGTGTACATACAAAAATGTAAACTCAGAAAATTCCTCACTGATTCTTTTCCACGAAAAAAATTTTCAAATCCAACAAAATTAACAAAGTTTTACATTCTAATAAGCAGTACGACTTTCAAGAAATTTCCATTATCATAAAACAATTGAAAAAACTTTTTACAAAATCTAGGTAATTAATAAGTGAAGAAAACAATATTGCAACACAACACAAACAATAATTTCTATTGCCAATTATTTGAGAATTTCTTAGAGAATCAACAAATAACTTTAGTTATTATTTTCATTATTATTAATAAATATTGAATATCCGAGAACAGAAATTAAAGTTTTGAAGTTAAATTTGTTTGTAACAATAAATTATATAATTTTACGTCAAAAGAAAATGAACTTGTAGTTACACCAAACTATCAAAGTTCCTATTGTAAAAACTAATTAATCAAGTATTTACAATAGATTTTATCGATTTGTTTTAATTATTTGTTCGATTTATTCAAAACAAGATATAAAACATAAAAATTTAATATTTCGCTAACGTTTAAATTTTCAAGAATTTTTTTACCTTAAATTTGAGAAATATGTGAGCTTGCGGTTTCACACTTTTGTTGTTTATATATGTCTTCTATTTACGGTTAGTACATCCCTGTGTGTGTGTGTGTATAATACATATTGCATAAGATCTCATGTTAGGCTATTAATTTTGTTATACGTTTAGCTCACGTTCACCACGTTACGCCTATATTCCCGGACCTTCCTTCCGGATGGTATACATTATTACGACTTACACATAGATATACACTTTAGATAAAATTCGTATATAGTTTGCTCGAGTAATTCTCGGCCTGATTCCAAAAAGCTCGTATATATACCTTTACAGTTCTGACCTATAAATCAGCAGTAATAGTTTTGCTGTTTGCGGCCCCTAAGACGAAGGAGGAAAGGTAGATATTTTGTTTGCACAAAACGAAATTTCTTTTCTCACCTTTTTTTTTTTTCTTAACATTCATTTTATTTTTTTTATCTTTATGTTTTTCTTTATTTCTCTCTTTCTCTTTAAAATGTGTTTTACTCAACGGTAAAAAAACGAATTTGTAGTCAGACCCTTTACAAAATATATATATTTTCTTCCTATACATCTTGTAGTAACTATAACCATTTTTTTTTCCTTATTCTTTTTTGCTTTTAGTTAACGAAGCTTTTTATACTTTAAATCGTATCAAGAAGGAAAAAAGATTTTTTTTTTCATCCTTTTATTTTTTATTTATTTCATACTTATGTACATAATTTTTATTTTTTTTATCGATTCTTTACTGATTTTCTAATTACATTTATTTTCTGATCAATTTTCTTAGGTTTTTAATGCTGCGACTATGGTTTTACTCAATTTAGTTGCTGTTTGTTTAAGTGGAATTTTAATTTTTTTTATAGATTTTAACGAATAATTATTTTTTGGCCGCATTTTTATTTAAAAAATAAGATATAATAGCAGTAGAAGTGATTATTCCCACATTTTTCATTTTTCTATATATTCTACTATTTTTAGACATTGCTTGTTTCCTATACTGAAAATAAAATCTGTTTACAGCAAGCAAATATATTCCCCTGATAGTTAGCGGAATTCCGCCTGTAGCTAGAGAGATTTGTCTTACTTGCTTAAATGATTGCAAACGACCTGAAAAGTAAAGACAATTGATACAAATTTTTTTTCGCTCTGTAACGCGCAGCGCTCATATCCTAAATTAGCAAAAATTCCAGGTGCAAAAATTTAGGTAGTACCGTGATCAATAGCGTGAGGGCTCGGCGAAATTGTAGTGACATGTATTCATCCTAGTACCTAAAGTTTTTCGTTCAGGAGTTTATAATATTTTCGCCTACATAGGCGTTGAACGAAAAGTACCAAGTTTTACGTCCGGGAGGGCAAAAAATTTTTTTTTTCAATTTTCTTTACGTTTCAAGTCATTTGCAACTGATTGAGCAAGAAAAAAAATATCCCAATTCCAATCATTTACCGTAGTTTAAACAAAAAAAATTCAAAAACCACAATTTACTTTCGCAATACTCGAGTTCCATTCAGTATACGTACCAATAATAAAAAAATTTGAATGATTCCATAAATATTTGAAAAATTTTACTTAAAATAACAAAGTTTAAATAATTTTTTGCGTAGATAATAAAGACCTGAATAAAGACAAAATTCAAAAAAAATAGAAACGTACAATATTATTAAAACAACATTAACTAAAAAAAAATGTCAAATTGATAAAAATACCACTTTATTATCATTAAAAATTTTTTTCTTATTTTACATAACATAATATATTTCATTACATAACCTTTTCTATTGATTATATTACCTTTAATACATACACTGCATAAAATTTACTAGCACATATTCATATCTATAAATAAATGCACTACAGCATAAAAGCATATGCGTTAGAGTTTTTTTATATCTCCATTTTTTTTTATATTTCTATTTATTATCCATTTAAAAAACTGCATTAAGTATAAAAAAATATAAAAAAAATTGTTTTATATTTTATTTAGTAGTTTTTTTTTTATCTCAAAAATGTGTACCTATTTTTTTGTTAAATAAAAGACAGGTGATCTTTGCCAAAAGATAAAAATGAAAAAAACATAAATAGAGAGACTGATAATAGTAAATAACTACTATTATGATAAATTGATACTTATTTTAATCTGATAGAATCATTTCAGAGATAAAAAATATTTTTTCAAAGTTATTTAAATTAAATAAAAGATTATTTTAATGATTATCAATTTTTCTTTTAAATATTTAATCATTAGTTTTAAGTAACATGAATAATTTAAAATGACATTAATTATGCCAAAAAAAACAAAAAAATTATCAATCAGACATAAAAAATGTGAAATAATAAGGCTAGACACTATTTATTAATTTTAGTAGTAGACGACGACATATATCATTTTTTTTTAAACTGACTTTTATAATTTTAAATTTTAATAATTTATATATAAATGGCTAATATGAAAATATTTAATGCCATCGTATAATATTAATGATATGATTAAACTCTATATTAAACTGGTCATTTATTTATTTAAATTTGCTATTTTACACACTGTAAAAATATATTATTTGAAAATAAATCTTAATCAATTATAATTTTCATATTTTTTTAAAATTTTAATTAATTTTTGGACTCAGTATTGCTGGGCAAAGTTTTGAGTTAATTGCTTGAATTTTCAAGCAAATGTTTGAAAATTCAAACAATACATTTTTACAGTGTAGGGTAAGTTAAAGAGGTAGTTACTTGCATATTTTATAAGGTCTCAATCACTGTTCGACCAATAAATTGAATTTTCGAGCCCAAAATTTATCAATTAAATATTACAAGACAAAGCTAGTATAGCTCTTTTAAATATATTTAATCGTAAATAATAATATTTATATATAAATGAAAGATCCATATATACATATTTTCATAAAAGTAATAATAAATGCGCTTACCGCATACTAATGAATGTTATGAGCTCATTAAATACTTCCAGACTGCTACTCTATAAATACTATTATTATACATATATATGTGGTTATTTATTCATTAAATATATTTTGCGCAGTGTATATATATGAACTTTATTTATATAATGCAAAAATTTTATATATTTTATTATTTTAAATATCACAGATTATACGATTTGTTAAATATAATTTTTATATTATCAATGTTTTTTCATTACTGTAAATACTTACAACTCATTTTTTTTACTTTGACAAATTTTGAAGTTATAAAAGAATAAAAAGATATTATAGAAGGTGAAATGAAAAGGGTCCTTTACTTTATTTTTTTTTTTACTTTAACTTTTTTTTTTTGGATGTCTTTTCTGCAATCTCTAACACTTTTATCCATAAACTATGAAAATAGTTTGCTGACGACAGCAGGTACCTTTTATCTCTTGAAAGAAATATACTTGAAGAACTCTTTTCCTGAACAGAAAAACTTGTGATTCACTTTGAATTTATATATACGCCTATATTGAGAGAATATTTAATATATTTTTATTTATAATCAGCATATTCAGTGTTACAAAAAAATGACGTATACAATAATTTTAATTGTTAATTAAAGTTTCAACTTGTGATGAGTATATTTACAATTTTCAGATTAATCATACAGAAACATACTTTTTGTTTTACGAAAATAGAAAACTATTCAACGAACCTCTGAGTTGCTGAAGACCAAATTTTGATTGCTAATACGAAGGCTCACGACATTTTGTTTTGGTTTTAATATTGCTACTGAAGAACACACGCCAATCGATTATTGAACTAAATATTTTTAATTTTTTATTTGAAAAATTTAATTAAAACTTTTGTCAAATAAAAGTTTTTGCACTCCCTGAAACCCCTATTATACTCAATTTTCAGTACTAAAATGTATATTTTAACAAATTTTTATTTTCGGACCCTTTTAATCCCTGTTTTCCTTGGTTTTGACCCTGTAAAATTAAATTTTTTTGCCATGATTGAAGTCAAAAACAAGAAAAACAACTTAAGCAAACCTATCTTCTTAACTCATTATTCATATCTGCAGGCGTTTGTTGTCAGAAGAAAAGGGTTGATTTTATCCTATTTTAAGGGTACATACCCTCAGTATCTCACCTGTCTCAAAGTTTAAGAACTTTTGTTAAATTGTATTCGAATTCAGCATCGAAAAATAATGCCTGTACCCAGGATCAAGACTTTCTATTGCGTAGCTATGTAATACATTATTTATTTATATCTAATTTTAAACTACTTGATTTCAGCATATATTGAGTATCATAAAAATTATACTCAGCAAACGTTCACTAAAATTTCAATTGAACTACGTACTTAATACTGTCGAACAAATTATCAATATTTAGTTTGTCTAATTTAGATTTAAAACATAAAGGCAGATAATGTTTATTTGACCTAAAAACATAGTACGATAAATACAGTAATAGGAAAATTGATGAATATTATACTCCAAAAGACAACTACTTTATTATGCCCTTACTAAATATTTACTTAACGATTTCATTAATATCATGTTGGACATATTTCAAAATTAACCTTATTAAAATAATCGATGAATAATTGTCATAGTTTGAGATATGACATCTGAATAGAAAATTATTGATTACTCAAATCTGTGGCTATAAATTTATTGAAATCAATATAGTTTTTTCTTAAATCTGTAAATTTGAAAAAGATTTTTAATTAAGATATAATTTTTAAGTAAATTAATAATCGTAAAAATAAAATTTATTTAATTTTCATATGGTTTGACCTAAATTCTTAATTAAATATTATATATATGTTGTAGAGTTAAATTTTGGTTAAATTAGTTTATAATTTGAATATTTAATTTTAGAAATAGATAAATCTGATACTTATATAATTGAAAAATAAATTGCCATAAATAATATTTCATCAAATCTTTTATGCATTTACTAAAATAATATTGATGAATTGGAATTTTAAATTAAGTTGTAAATGAAAATATTTAATATTTTCATATTAAAAATTTAAAAAAAAAAAATATTTTTTAATTATTCAAAATTATAAAATTATAATTAATATGCAAAAATTTTAATCAATACCCTTGATAAAATTAAAATAATGTTTTGAAAATTTTTCAATTGGAAAATATTGAAAATTAAATTTAAAATTTAATTATAAAAAAATTTTAAATTATAAATTAAATATTTAATTTATTTTTCACGAAATTTTTTAAAATAAATTGAGGTCAATTAAGTTAATAACAATTTGAATTTAATTTAATTAATGCTTTTATTTTATTATTTTTTCTAGCTCTAGGATGTAAGTAATATATTCATGTTTTGTAAGTTCTTCGATGCATTCAGTCAGGGTTTCGTATAGAGAATAATAAAGCCTGGGTTATTATGGTAGGGCTAAGGGCTTCCGGCGCTAGTATAAATAATTTTTGATGTCCATTGAGACTATTAGATACCGTAGGCAAGATTTACTAAAAGATATATTCATATTCAGTGATTTTTTACAAGGTGAATTTTGTACAAGTAATAGAAGATCCGCCTTGAAATGAAATAGCTTATCCCTCGGAACATTCCACGTCAAAATGACCCAAACCTTGCCTTTAAGTGCTTATATCTTTCATATCTTTTAAATTTTTCCCATACATATGTAATATTGCTTTAAGAGTTTGACAACAGGTTCCGTCTTGAAGGTCGCGTCAGGTTGACCCAATTGTGCACTTCGGGAATATTTTAGGCACTTAAAAAAATTTTATATTTGAATTATATTACTATAAATTTGACCGGGTTATTTTGACCCAGTTTGTACATCCTGTTCGAAAAAATAGGTGTGTACTCGGAGGGTTAATAATAGGCGTATTATGTAAATTATCATGAAAATGCATGAAATCTTCAAAATTGTTTTTAGCAACCAAAAATATAAATATTATCCACTGAATTGGATCCATTTTACTTCATATTAAATATTCGAATGCATTTGACATTGCTGGCGCCTTGAATATCACTATTGTTGCTCAGTTATTTTTATATTATCATATTCTATTCAATTTTTCTCATAAAACCCATATGCCATTTTAACAAAAACACGTAGAAAAAACATGCATAATAAAATTACATAAAATCTAAAACAAATACACGAGCAGATATAAAAATTGTTAAAAAAAAAATTCCAAATGAACAATATTTACAAAAAAAAATATACACAATATTAAAGTAGTAATTTAATATTTTATACTTTTTAGCATACATGACATTGTTATCGTATTTAAAGTGTCAACTAGTGCAAAAAAAAATTTTTCAGTTCAAATATTACAACACAGATAATTTTCACAAAACAAAAAAAAATAAACCAAAAATGTCAGAAAAAAGTGTTAAATACAAGAATAAAAATGATATTATAAATAAAAATTCTGTTATTTTAAAGAAAAACTAAAATACCAGAGAATACTGTTTATTGCATAAATATAAAATCTCTCGTCGCGTTTAATTAAGGGGATCAAGCAGTAATTCGTAAAAAGCTTCTAGCTGACGGGTTACTTGAAATATCACATAATATATACCTCGTACTTGTCGCGTTTTAAAAGCTTCATATATGTTATAAAATACATTGCATGCATATCCTTTTTTTTTAACTTAATAAGCTTGAGCGCACGTCGATAATTATGATGTTGTATATATAAGGGTAATTACTGGCTTCGACAGTAGTATATTTTTACCAATCATAAATTTTTTTTTCTCTTGTATCTTTTTTTTTGAAATTTCAATACTTTAGACGTTATATTAAATATTATACATTTTTTGATCAAAAATTCGTAACGATATAATTAGCTTTATGATTGAGTTGAATTAAAATTTATGTACTTGTATATTTTAATTTGATTAATAAAGTTTGTATATAAAAATAATTATAAGAATTTATATATAAAATTTATAATTATTGAGTATGAAAAATATATCATGATTTATTAGTTATAACGTTAGATGAATATTAATTTTTAATAAAAATTTTTTATACCAAGTTTTTTTGAAAAAAAATAATGCAGGTGCATGTATGACTAGAATATAAATATAAAAATTAAGTTATATATTTTATATTTAATTATATATGACGTAAATTATTGTTATTTGCTTATGAATTTTAATCAAAAAATTTAATTTTTAATTTTATTGAGATTTAAGATTAAGAGATTTTTAGAACTCTAGATTTAATAAATTGGTTCGTTTAGTTTTGGAGTTTGACGAAGTCTAAAAAAGAGACCTAACATTATTGAGCTGATTCTATAACCATTTTGACAATAATTTTCAAATAATTTTCAAAAATATACATTCCTTAGCAAAATAATAAATAATTTCAATACTTAAATACAATCTGTATAAAATCATCCCAAATAAATTTCAAGATTGTTAAAAAGTCTTATAAATAAAAGATATACAAAATAATTAAATAATATAAAAATTTATGTGCATAATAATCTTTTATAATTCATATAATAAATTACAATAATACTCTTTTTACCTAAACACACATACATATTTTATTTTTTTTTCAAATTATAATTTTATTTCATTTTTGCATATAATAATAGCTGCGTGTGCTTGAAGGTTTATTATATATATAACTGGAATAAATACATGAATTTGATATTCAAATTTTCAATATCTTCAGTAAAAAACAACAACACCATTACAAACAATGCATATACACCTACATATTAAAAGTGTATAGGAGCCAACCTACGTATGGAATATTGACTATATATATATGAACATTCCAATATTGTATATTATATAAGGTCAATATTACCTTGCGTATCTTGAATAAAAAAAAAGGAATCTAAAAAAAATGTAATAAAAATATATACAAGAGGACAACGGCATATTGCAGGCAGTATAAATAATACAATATCTATATAAAAGAGAAGAGCGACGACGATGTTCAATTCTGGAGACAGCTGCATTGCATTCTGCACCTGTATATATAACTTTATATAGGCACGTGCAATTTTTTCGCGAAGCCTTTTACGAAAAATAAAAATTGCTATATTTACATTGTAAATTCATCTTTTTTTATTAAATAGCGTTTATATATAAAATAAGTAACTGAAGTTGAATGAATTTATGTATTAATGTATGTACAGTCTAGTAATTTTATGTATTCCAAATTTTTTATTTTTCATAAATTTACCACTTGATTGAGATTTTATATATTTTCAATAATAATTTTGAGAAAGATAAAATTATATATGTTAAAAGAGAAAAATGATAGTATTATGCTAATATTAGTCTGGAAGTTATTTTTAAAAATTGTTTAAATTTATGATTTTTACTGGTTAGGGGTATTTTAAGGATCTTACTTTATTTAGCAAACAGTGTCTAAGAAACTGTTTGCCAATCTTGTAAAATACTTTATAAAAATCCTTTAATCACCGTACTTCAAGTCGTAGAAGTTCATTAATAAAAGCTTCCAGAGGCATAGTCTTGGCATTTTTGTGAATTCTTGTGTAAACTCTTAACAGTCAAAGAGCTAATATTTCTGTTACAATAAGGATTATAGAAACGTAGGACATTGATCCAATTAAAGTAAATTTTTAATTATCATAGCCCAGCCAATATAGGTCAGAAAAATTGTTTTTATAATCTTAAAAATTTATAAACCATCAATTAATATCATTTGTGCAAGTCTAATATATAAATTTACAAATATCAATAAAAACTGGAGCATAAAATAAATGCAGCTGCATTAACATTTTTTAAATGTAAAAGTATAATCGTTTTCAAAAACATAAAATAGTTTATGAAAAAAAAAAAAAATGTCTTTTTATTTTTATTATTATTAAAATGCAATAATTTGAAGTAATAATACCTGAAACTTCTGTGTAACGATCAAATTAAAAAATATTACTTACTGACAAAAAAAATTAATAACTTTTATCCAGGAAATGTACAATATTACTGTTGTTTTTATTATTTTTCTTTTAAAACGTAACCTACATATTTTTTTGTATTTCATTTTAAAATGTATCATAAATATTTAAAAAAAAAAAAGAGTTATGTCCCAAGTTGGTATATAATCATAACAAAAAAAAAGTATGTCTCTTAAAAAAAAAAAAATTTTTTTAATATATAGGTAGTTCAGGTTTTGTGGTTGAGTTGCACGCAATATCCGCCATGTACAGTAAATATATTTTGGTATTATTTCTCTAATTTTAGCTAAACCAAGCATAATAGTAAATGACAATCGATATCACCACATTATTGTGCGTTATATGTAGGATTTTCTCGAAAAGTTTGTCACGCGTACAGAGAATTTTGATTATATTACCAAAATTGAATCTGCTGTTATATCAATGAACATATTGCATTAAATGTACCTTTTACGAATTAAATATTTTGTTATATACGTACACATTTGTGTGCTTATATGAATTTATTATAAGGTTATTGGTTTTAATCATCAAAGCTTACATGATGGATTAATTTATACAAATTTTGTAATATTAATGATTTAACATCAAAATCAAAATTAAATGCTGTTATTTTATTTTATTATTAAATTTTCTTTATTTGGACGTATTGGATTTCGATCAAATCCACACAAATTAGCGTAAAAAAGTATGCATCATTTATCAAAATTCGAATTTTATTATGAAACTACGAGCCCTAAGGAACTAATTTCTAAATTAATTAAAATAATAATAAAAATGTTCTCTTGTTCAACCTTAAGAAATTTTTCTCATCGTTTTGAACAAATCTCTTGAGCTATTAAAATTGAGTTTTAAGCATACCTCCTCCATGTCAGACACTAAAAATTTTTTTAATTACGTTGGGATGCTTTAATAAATAAAGAAAAATGTTTATATTCAAGACTACTTTGCAATAATAATATAATAATAATAATAATATTTATTTTGAAATAAAAAATAGTACACTCTTTCAATATGTTAAAGTAAATAAGTAAATCTTTCATAATAAATAAAATAACAAAAAAAAAAAATATAAAAATTATTATCTCATGATTTTTCCGGCTACACTATGTATAAAAATCAATTTAAACCTATGTGGAGAGAGGGCCTTAGACAGATAATTTCGATATAAGAACTTCAAGTGATAACTCTAACCTAAGATTTTTAAATTCAGCAGAGTATACAATCTTATTAGTCTGTTTCCAAAGTGCGTGAACAATATTTTTTCTTTTAGTCAAGTTAATAATATACTGGTTAAATCAAATTGGAAAATTCGAGTTTTTATAAACAATTATAATTATTTTTGGAACGCATACATCGATAATATTGTTAATGAGATTGTAAAATTTGTTGAAAATTTTTATTTATTTATTTATTTATTTAAACGCAGCATAATACAATTATTACAAGTAATACATAACAAATATACATAAGATTAAAATAAAATTATCAAAAAAGGTTATAGATGTTCACGGTAGAGCTGCTTTGGTTGAAAATTCAACCAAAAGCTAAAATAAAAAATAAAAATGTAGTAATTATAATACAGAGTAAAAAAATTGTCTCTGCATCTATATAAAGTGCATTAATTTTATAAGTGATAATATAATTAGTGATTTTTCATGTATTATTACTTCGTTTGGCTCCAAAGCTGAGGAATGACTAATTAAAAATGTAGGATAATAAAACGAAGAATTTTTAATAATATAACCTTGGGTAAATTTAAATTAAGTGAGTGCGATTTGTATGGTCGGGTCTTCAAAACTGCCCCAAAGTTTTTTTTCTGTAAGTACTACCAAATATAAATAACCAGCCCAATTTTTAGCCTCCCAGAGCGAAATCTCGGTTTTTGGCAGCCATTTTAGTGTTTTTGACTGTCGTCAAAAATGTAAGAAAAATGAGTTATAATTTTTCTTATTATTGCTGTAAAAAACTCACATTAAGTCCAGATAGGAAATTTCCCTGGCTATCCGATTCCGGGGTCGAAAATTTTTTTGAGTAGCGCATGCGTTTTTTTCAAAAGTCAATTTCTCAAATGCCTATTAGGGAAAAATCTTGTAACCATGCTTAAAATTTTCCTTAAACCTTATATTTTTTGACGAAAAAAAAATTTCGATTGGTCACTCCTTTTTGGGAGCTCTAGATAAAAAAATAGCAGCTTTCAAAACCTCATTTTTTACAAATTTTAAATTTCCCGTCAAGTCACGTGACCAATAAAAAATCTGACCAAAAATTTGGATTCCGCGGGAAATTTTACATAAGGATATATCTTTTCATGTTTTTAAGAGCGTTTATGTTAAAGCAGTGAAATAATAAAGAATTTTCTGATTAATTTTGAATAATTTGGTATAATTTGGTATAATTTAAAAAATAAAAAAATTCCTTAAAAAAATGAGATATTTTAATCTTTCAATTTTGAAATTTCGAAAAAAACAGGCTATTTTAGCGATTCCTTGCGCATGCGCTACTCAAAAAAATTTTCGACCCCGGAATCGGATAGCCAGGGAAATTTCCTATCTCGACTTAAAAGAAAAAAATTTTTCATGCTAATGTGAGTTTTTTACAGCAATAATAAGAAAAATTATGACTCATTTTTCTTACATTTTTGACGACAGTCAAAAACACTAAAATGGCTGCCAAAAACCGAGATTTCGCTCTGGGAGGCTAAAAATTGGGCTGGTTATTTATATTTGGTAGTACTTACAGAAAAAAAACTTTGGGGCAGTTTTGAAGACCCGACCATACAAATCGCACTCACTTCATTTAAATTTACCCAAGGTTATATTATTAAAAATTCTTCGTTTTATTATCCTACATAAGATAACCTTTTTAATTAGTCATTCCTCAGCTTTGGAGCCAAACGAAGTAATAATACATGAAAAATCACTAATTATATTATCACTTATAAAATTAATGCACTTTATATAGATGCAGAGACAATTTTTTTACTCTGTATTATAACTAGATACCGTCAAAGACGGGTAGAGCGAAGCTGATCATGTTAGAAAAAAGCAAGAAAAGAGTTTCAGTAATTTTTTAATTTTGGAATTTTAAAAGTTTTAATTGGATTGAGTTCAATAATAATGTTTAAATAAGACGTAAAAAAATGTTAAGCGTAGTTAGAATTTTTAAGCATTGGCCAAAAAGGACACCAAAAATCCGCCCCTTATTATTTAAACTTGTAATTTCTTTGCTAAAAAGATTTCAACCAAACTTTTGTTTGCGGAACTTTTTTATTACGTGCTTTTTTCATAATTCATTACCAAATTAATATTATACTCAAGTCAGAATGCGGTGTAAGGGTTTCCGGAATTAGATAAAGTCTTCTGTAGGTTTTGTAAGTCGCTGAATCCGAATTTGGGGCTCTACTGGGTTATAAAATAGGAAAATACAGAAAAAACTTTCCATCTTATGGGTTTTTTCACAATATTTTGAAACTAATGATCAAATTAATAAGTGCCACATTTTAAGAATAATTAAATATTGTATTTATTAGTATATTCTTTATCAATAAAGGAATATTAGAGCTAATTATTGGTGTTGAAAACCATCTCTAGGGTAAGATAAAATCGGAAAAATACAATGTAAGTTTTTTTCTTTATATTTCTTTTAATCTTGCATTTGAAAAAGTTTTAACTTTTATTTAATTTACTGACTCCTATACGGGGGCAAAAATGGATAAAACTACCCCTGAATTTTTAACAAAAAATGAAAAAAACTTATAACTGATTTGTATTTTCAAACAACCAACGGTCATGGAACATGTTCACTTATAACAATCTTAACGTATATTCCCTAATTATTATAAGTCCTAAGACCGAAATTACAATAAATCCTGAAATATAAATTATTCTAAGTCCATAAACCTATAAAGTATTCTAAGTTCTTGTTCTTATTAGGCCCTGACTCCCACTTCAAATTAGTCTCTTAATCGGAAATATTCAAAGTCCATTTCACACCACCCCCCTTAAAAATGTCGTCAATATTTCTACCCCCCCCCCCTTAAAATGTCAATACACGGTGGTCCTGAACGGGACGTGAATTTTATTTTATTGGGTGCATCGCTATTTGTTGATGTTGTAATCTAGGCTGCGATTGGTTAACTAATAAACAAACAATGCATCTGCTCTGGATCGCCTTCCCCCCCACCCTTTTAAAAAGTCACTTTTTTACCCACCCCTTTTTCAATAACCCATGAAATGAACATGTTTCATGTTAAAAATGTATTACATTTTATTTCTCTGACTTTTCATAACTTCTGCGGTATGAAAAATGGCTTATTTTAACATAGTAAATAAAAAAACGGAGGATTAATATAGAAGTGGGGACAATTCTTTTTGTTGAATCCTGAAATAGATATATACACGGTCTTAAGGTGCTGGACGTGTTATTTTTAAAGTCAAATGACAAAAAAATTAAAGATTTGTTATTAAATATTATATCGTAGTATAAGTGATATTCCGGAAGACCGCGTAATAACAAAGATTTTGCAAGAAAAATTTTTACTTGAGTCCCTTATGCAAAAAGTTAACAAAGTTGCAAAAAGAGGGCCGATTGTTCGGTGTCTTTACTTTGCTTTTGCTAACAAGAGACCGCTACCTTTAGGGTAATTCTACAGACCTCCGTAAACGCAAAACCGCAGCCGCAACGCAATGCACACAAACCAAAATCGTGTTGTGCACATGCGTATTGTGTTGTGCGCATTGCGTTGCGGCTGCGGTTTACGTTTACGGAGGTCTGTAGAATCACCCTTAGGAAACCAAATTACAAATCACTTTCATTAATATATTGAGAAAAAAAACCGATAACCTCCGTTTATTCCAACGGTCCTTCTAGGTATAAAAATACTGTGCACAAGGCTCTTAAATAGAGTTTTTTGGTAATATTGATTTTTAGTTAGTTACTTAACAAAAACACTTCATATTGGTCACAATTTTTTGGTATTAAAATCATTTGTCAAACTTCGGATACTGCAACTTTTTATCGCTGATTTTCTCAATGTTATAACAAATTAACCAAATGGTCATTTTTGGCCCGAAATGATTAATTAAATATCTCAAAAATTGCAATTTTAGACAAAAATGAGTTTTATAGGTCTCAAAAATTTTCTAAAAGGTTTTTTCTAAAAATTTTTTAATTGTCTTTCAGAATTATTTGTTTACAAAATATTTAACTTTTTAATTTTTTATTTTAAATTCTCTTCTTTACAGTCAGTAAACTGAATGCCCATTTTTGGCCCAAAATGATCAATTTTCAATTTGTTGCAAAAATCGTAGTTTTAACATTGAAAGTGTTTATAAGGAGGGGTAACCTGTGAATCTGAAAATCAAGTGGGATCAAATGTGTCTGATCTAAGGGGGGGAGGTCCAATGGTAATTAGAAAAATTTCAATTTAGGCACTTAGAATAATCCGGGGTTAGGGACTTGAAATAATTTCTATTTAGGGACTGAGAATAATTTACTTTTAGAGGCTTTGAAAAACTCAAGTGTAGGGATTGAAATAATCCGGGCTTAAAGCGTTCTAATAATTCGAGTTAAAAGACTTATAATATTCTCGATTTAAGGAATAATACAGATTTACGGAATCAGAATACTTTAGGTTTAGAATCTTAAAATCTAGTAAAGGTGATAATTACACTATAAAGAATAGCGATTTTATTGTAATGTTGCTTATCATTTATGCATTAGAACTAGTCCTTTTTAGAGGTTTAGTTTTCAAGTCCTATAATTAGTGTTATAGCCCAATTACAGCTTGTAATTATTGAATCCCAATGTTTTCTTACCCTTTCTTCAAAAAAGGCAGTTAGTTAGATAATTTTATCCTTGCTTCCAAAATATTGCAAAAAAACCTTAAAATGGGGTAGTTTTTGCTAATTTCATGTCCTCTACTTCTCAGACACTTTGAACCTCAGATTGGGTATTTCAGAATCAAAGCATACCTACACTTTAGTATTCTACACTGAAAAAAAATTACTGGCTACGCGCCTAGATTGCTAGTACAGGCGTAGTGCCTGTTTAGCGAGACCGGCGAGGGCCTCGAACGAACTGGCGTTTCACGCGTTTGGAGAGGGGGCCCCAGCATTTTCTCTTTGTATTTTTTATATGTCACGTGATCTAAACGTGTGAAACGCAAGTTTGTTCGAGGCCCGGAGCCCATTCTCGTTGAACACGCTCTGCGCCTATAAAATTCTAGGCGCGTGGCCAGTAATTTTTTTTCAGTGTAATTTTTTTGGTCGCATGTTCTAGAAAAAGTTAACCAATTTAAAAAAAAAAAAAAATGAAATTATGACACCCCAGAATAGACTAGATTTTTAGATTAGGCCAAAACATACTTAATTTATATTTCAAATTTTTCGGTGTATCGGCTCTGGAGGGGCATGTCGGGTCATTGAAGACCTGCCGTTTACCCGCGCTCTAAGTGTTTATAGTACATGATTTTGAGCTCTGATAAATGTCTTCAACGGTCCGACATGCCTCTCCAGAGTTAAAATACCGAAAAATTAAAAATATAAATTAAGTATGTTTTGGTTTTTGTTAAAAACCTAGACTATTGCGGGTTTCATACCATACTTTTAATTTTTTTTCGAAAATTGGCTATTTTTGTGGACTCATAACTTTTTCCAGAACAAGCGGCCAAAAAAATTAGGATACGAAAGTGTATGTATTTAGATTTTAAATATCTCTGTGCCAAAATTCAGCTGTCATATTCACACGAACTTATTACCATATCATTATCATTACCAGGTTCCTAAACTCTTTTTTATTTAATAAAATTACGCTTTAATATACTTTTAAACAACCGGCTTTTTTTCAATGTAACCTTTAGAAGAATTAAAAACTTATCAGTTTTTAGTGTCTAATCATATTTTCAAACTGATCAATGCATAAAAATTAAAAAATTCAACGATACATAGAATGCATACGGATGGAGTTGCATATTCTTTGAACTAGGTTTAGTCCAAAAAAATATAAATGTTCAGAATTTTACGTGTCAATTTCTTTTTAGATACTAAATTAATTTTAAAACCAATATTTATGTAAAATTCCAAAAAATATTCCTAAAAACACATAATCTAATGCAACTGGTTTTTATTCGCAATCTGATCATTTTTTCGCAATTCTCCATTCGCCATTTTGAAATTAAAAAAAAGTCAGGGAAAAAATTATGTCCTAAAACACAAAAAATGAAAATTTTATTATTCTTCATTAAATATACCTTTTTTTTATGCTATTTACAATACTGATAAGCAACGTGTCGATTTTTTTTAGTATCCAATTTTTACCCTAAATAATCAGTTTCTGGTTAATTTCATAGTAACTTTGAAATCAAATTCTGAGAATAGAGACTTTTTAACATTTACTAGGGATACATTTTAAGAAAAATAAATTTTGGTTTTAAAATTAATTTAGAACTCGTAGATAGGCTCTAAGGCGTTAAACGTTTAATTCAATAAAATTCGAATTAATTAGTAAATAATAAAAATCGCCAAGAATTATAAAAAAGCTAAGGCTTTTTAATTTTAGGCACGATCACATATTTATTGAGTATTTTCTCTTTCATAACGTTGATGGGATCCACGCCCTCATAAATTGAAAACTATTATTTATTATACACCAAGGCAATAAAAGCATGTAGAGGCATTGGAATGACCTTGGGACCAAATTCCTCCATAAATTGAAGAATTTGATGACTTTTTCGTTTTTTAACCTGATGAACTTTTAAGGCACGATTTCATCTTTGTATTGCATACACAGGGTAATCGTGCCTAAAAAATAAATTTCAATTAATTAAGTTATTTTCTGGTTATTTTAGATCATTAACCACATTTTGGATGTATTAAATTCAAAACCAATTCATTTTTTACCATTTTTATTATTTTTTAATAATCTTTTTTGATATCTGAAATCAGTTTTTAGGACATTTCTCTGCAAGTACTTGATGAAATCACTTGCAATTGAAAACCCTACAACTAGATCTTATTTCAAAAAATTTGGTTTAAGGGATTTTTGATTCATCGAGTAGGCTCTGTGATCTTGACGATACACTTTCTCGAACATACATCCCTACACACAACAAGGCAATATAAGCATTTAGAGGCATCGGAATGACCTGGGGACCAAATTTCTCCACGAATTGTACAATTTAGAAATTTTTCCGTTTTTTGACCTGACAAACTTATAAGGCACGATTTCATCTATGTATTGCAAACATAGGGTGATCGTGCCTAAAAATATAAGAATCTTGTGTGATTTTGTATTTTTATGATATTTCGCTGATGCAAAGTTTATGCAAAAGCTATGAAATTTATCGCGCGGATAACATTTAGAAGGTTTTTCACCTGTATGAAGCAAAAGTACAAGAATAAACATGCCTTTAGAAATACCAGATTGGGCCCAAAAACAATAGGTGTCATTAACTCGATAAAATAAACTCAGTTTTAAAAAATGAAAGCATTCCGTTTGATCGTTTTGGCTATATCGTGTCCGAAAGGTGTCGATTTTTGCATCCATTAAGGTAGAGCTTCGCTCTATAATTACTACATTTTTATTTTTTATTTTAGCAATTGGTTGAATTTTCAACCATTTTGGATGAATTTTCAACCAAATGGTTGAATTTTCAACCAAAGCAGCTCTACCGTGTTATTTTTATTAATAATAAAATTATTTAATGTAAAACAACAAAAAATATTAAAATATGTGTAAACTTTTCACGACTTTCTTAGGTTACGTGTGAATTTTAACTGATAATATATTCATCAATGTGAAAAATATTTAAATATATTTGTATTTTTTATTTATTTGTTATAATAAAATATTTATAATTCCTAGGAAAACACATAATATATAATGGGATAATACATAGACTCAAACATCTTTAACATAATTCTTGCATTACCTTATGCGCATGCTAATCATATATATACCAACTCTTAATTAATTATTCCTAACTCATTTTATTACTTTTCATTTAGCAGTCCATAAAATTTTCTGAATTTATTAAGAATTTAGTTTAAAATTACTAAATATATGATTTTTCAATTCTTGTCGACAGCCAGAATGCCCTCACTTTGTTTGGGCTTCTGCGACCTCGACAGCAATTGCCAGAAAAAGACAAAAATAGAGACAATAAGTTGACTGTAGAATAAATTATTTGTTTTTTAGTTAAATTTTATACGATGCACTTTCGACTAATTTATTAAAAATTTCATTATAGTTTTTTTCGGATTTTTTCAGCAAAGGAAATACTTTATCAACCAAATTCAACTGATAGTATAAAAATTATTTGAAATTTCATCGCTTTTATAATTCAAAATCATAATCTCAAAAGTTACAATTGAAAACTTTCTCTACTAATGTACTTTTATTACTCGAGTAAAAGTTATTAAGATAAAATATTTTTCGTTACAAATAATTTGTTTGCAAGACAAACAAGCTGATATCTAATCTATACCTCTATTTAATTTGGATTAAAAAAATTTTATAAATAACATAATTTTATAATAAAATTATTATCTTATAATTTAAGTAAAATTCATAATGTATTTAAATTTCTAAATGTAAAATTTATGTTTGATTTATATTATAAATTATTGTAAAAGGGTTCGTCCCGTTGATTTGTTTAAAAATAAAAAAAAAAAAAAAAAAAAAATAAAATATTAAGAAGAATTAATAAGATTTCACGTCAAAATATTTAAATATTTTACGCTTAATTATATTGTCAATTGAAACTTTGATTTGATTTGCTGAAAAACTAGGTCTTTTACTTTTAGAAATTGTTTTGAGTTTTTCTCAGAAAAGTAAAGTATGAATATGATGTTTTCGTAACCTAAAGAAAAAATTATGTTTGTTAAATAATAATAAATTTTTTGTCAAATAAAATTGAATAATAGTTTACTTTAGTATAAGTTTCCATGTTCACTGGTATAAAAAACGCATCGATTTTAATAGGTTGCGAAGCCATGAGTAACATCATACGTATCATTTTTTTTGATTTAATAGAAGCATCTTCCCAATTTGCAAAGTATCTATTTTATACATAAAATGATTCAAAGTTTTAACATAAGTTAAGCGATAGAACGAAACTATGATGAGTCATGTATGATATTAATTTTAAACTTTTAGAACCAAAGTCTAACAGTATATAATATAGAGCAGGATTTTACTATTGAGAACGCGCGCCTCCCTCTTTTTTCGTACTTCTAGCGGCGATCGCTGTAACTTTATACCCAAGCGCGTAGAGTTTAAAGAATTTAAAAAAAATTAATCTAATTATATTTTATTAAAAATAAATCTCTTAAATATTTAAAATTAATTTTATCTTTTAGTAATAAATTAATTTAAACAAATTAAAATAAAAAATTATTTTTAGAATGCAATTTTAATTTATACTAATTTTCAAACTTAAACCGCTTGGGTATAAAGTTACAGCGATAGCCGCTAGAAGTAAGGAAAAAGTGGGAGGCGCGCGTTCTCATATTTTTTTTCATTTATATTATTTTTTGAAAAATGAATATTAAAACTTTAGACCACCACGTATTTATTTTGAGCTATTTATCTAAATAGGCCCCTTTATATGTTCTAATTATGAACTCTTACATGCAATTAAAAAAGTTCCAACAAAATTTTAAATTGATAAAAAAGCATAAAATGCTTACATGCTATAAAATAGTTCTTCATTTGTAGTAGTAATATTTTGGCCATTTCCATAAAGTAATAATATATAAACTGCTCAAGCGACAAGAAGAATTGCAGATTTTATTGCCATTTTAATATCACCTTTGAGAGTTAACTAATAAAAATATATTTTAAATTACAATTATTAAATTTGTCCTATTATGATACAATAAATTCAAAAAAACTTCGACAATAATTGAACAGCCAAAAAGTTATATTTAAATATCTACTATAGACATTCTACATGAGGAGGAGTTTAGTTAAAAATAATCACGTGGTATTTTAACCTATAGTAACGCCCAATCATGACATTCATGCCATTTGAATATTTTTTCATGAAAAAATTAACATTTTGGGCTAAAAATGTCACCTAGTAGGTAATTAGGGCTCTTTTTTTCATTTCTGAAGTCTATTTTTACGTACAACCCCTAGAAAATGTGCTATCATCCCCTAAATATGGGGTAAATTTTAAACATTTTTTAGTCGTTATATAAATTGATACTATGCACAAAAGATTAATCTCCAGGCTTTAAAAACACTAAAACAGGAATATTAGAAATAGAAAAAAATAAATTGATACCGATTTAACATATTTAACCCCTTCAATGGGGTAGGGGGTAGATTTTTAGCACAATATAGAAAACGAATATTTTGGGCTAATATATCATCCCCTAAAAATAATTTAAAATTTACCCCATGTTTAGGGGACGATATCTTATTTTTTAGGGGTGTTACGTAAAAACAGACCTCAGAAATGAAAATAGTGGGCAAAAATACCTACTAGATGATAATTTTAATGATTTTTCTGCATAATTTGAAACTAGATCAAAAAATATTAAATTTTTTTCAGTTATTTTCTTTACAATTAAGAAAAACAGTTTTAATTTTTAACTTTTATAATCTTAAACTCGTTTATTGAACGCTTAGTGAAAATAAACTTCATTTTAAAAACTTTTTTGTGTTTTTTTAAAGTTTAACACTAATAATATTTATAATATTACATATTTAACAGAAATAACTAATTTTTCGAAAATAAACTATTTCTGCAATATTTCTGTTAATCTAAAGGAGTAACGATTAAACAGTTTAGGTCTAAAAATTTCTTTTGGCTGGCGTCCTAAACAACAATTATAATTATTTTATGAAACCAAAAGTACAAAACTTACAGCAACACCACAAAAGCTTAACAATACCAGTGATAAAATCATCAAAATTCCTAAAACTTTTGAGTGAATCTTCTTAAAATAATTAATTAATCTAAAAAGGGAAAAGATATTGATTAAAAAAAAAAAAAAAATGATTGACAAAATAAATACATCACAATATAATTTAAAACCTAACACTTATATTGGTAATAAATTACTAATGCGATAATAAATAGCACAATAAATACAAAATTTAATAATATTGACAACTGGTTAAGCCCTAACGATGAAACACATACACACATAAAAATAAATTTTCAAATATATACAGTAGTAAGATATAAAACCAGATTTCCCATTTTCAAATGATTAAATGAGTTTGGGAATACGAAAATGTAAACCTAGGAATAAATAAAATCCTCAAAAAAAAGTCATACGAAAAGTTATTCTTACTCAAGATAATCTTGATGAAAAATAATGCAATCAATTAGTTTTTGGTATTTTATTTCTTCAGAATTTGAGTTATCCAAAGCAGTTTCTATACGATATCTGAAATAATATTCATTAAAAATTAGTATGATTAAATAAAAAATACAGTGTTTCATAATACATATGAAAAAATGGTGCAGTTAATTTAATCTACACAAATAAAAATTAATTGTGCAGTGAAAAAATTTTCTAGCTTTTTTTTTCTCAGTATGTAAAGTCCAAAATTTTGTATTTTTCACCATAAATTCAAAAGACTAGTTCTATAAAACAAGCGTTATATAAAAACAAATTTAAATATTACATGAGAACTTTATTTATTCCAGTCGATTGTTGAGATATGTTAGTAAAGAAACAAGCTATAGCTATAAACGTCCACATAACTAAAACACTGCAAAATATTAAATGGAGGTATATTTTATAGAAATGTTCCTGTTCATCAACAAAATGTTCAACTGGAAATAGTTGCTCTTTCACTCTTGGTTCATTTAAAGGATAGAGAACATCCAATAATGGTGTTATCATCGGAATAAGCAATCCTACAGGCCCAAACGTTATAGCAATAACTATAGAAAAAATTTTTATTTTAATTATGAATTTAGAAATTATTATATTTATACCCTACTTATATAAAAATAGCACATAATTCTCCCCCGTCTTGATTCTTTTAATAAAATTTTCAATTCAACTCTGTCAACAATTCTTTTCCAAAAACTGTCATAGCCGTCCAGAAGTAATTTTATCTATATTTTAGCAAATAAAATTGTAATAAAGATTTAATAAAAGTGAAAATATACTTTTCTGTGAATAAACGTGTGAAAAAATATTTTTTTAAATAAAGTGAAGGGGTTGCCAGTTTGTGAGAAAAGTATAAATAATAAGGTGTTGCAAATTATGCTTTTAGCCTCTCTAGGTTTCAAAGGTTTCCATTTACAACAAATTTTAGCTGATAAAACCACTTTTTTACAATGCTAACATAAAGGTTAATATTGCACAAAATTAAAAATTTAAAAGAAATTAAAAATAATAGAATTTTTATCAATTTTTCGGATTTATCCTCATTTTTGATGAAAATTCGGTGAAAAAAATAATATTTTTAAACATTTTAATTAATTTTTCTTGACTGCGGCACTTAGGGTTCAGGGTCATGCTCAAATCGAATTTCTTAACCAAATTTCCAAACAATGAACACCGAAACCGAAAAAATTTAATTAATCATTCTTGACTGTGGCACTAGAGTTTCAGGGACATGCTGACCCCGATTTTTTTAGCCCAATTTCAGAATTCCAAATAATCGACCCTAAAACCGAGATTTTCGGTTATAATACTAATATTTTAAATAATTTTTGTTAATTATTTTTGACTGTGGTACTTGGAGTTTTAGAGCATTATGAATCTATTAGTGAATTTATTAGCTAAATTTCCATATTGTAAATCATTAAACCCAAAACCGTGAAATTAGGTAAAAATATTTTAAAAATTTTAATTTATTTTTATTAACTGCGGATCTTGGGCTATGAAGATTTCTATAATAAAAAAACGACACATCAAACCTTACACCTACATAACTCAAGAAAGTGGTCTATAATAAGAAAACGACACAAGCCTTACACCCAAATAACCTAAGCAAATGGTCTGTAAAAAAAACCACGCTACAAGCCTTGCACGTTGCACCCACATAACATAAGGAAGTGTTCTAAATTAAGAAAATGACACGACAAACCTTACACTCACATAACCTAAGAAAGTTGTAAATAAAAAAAAATTATATCACAAGCCTTACACGCAAATAACCTAAGGAAGTGATCTATAATAAAAAAACGACAAGTAGATCATTATAACTTAAAGAAGTAGTATGAAATAAAAAAATGACAGGTCAAGCCTTACACCAACATAACCTTAGGATCTGATATATTAAAAAAACACTATAGCATGACCTATAATTTATAAAAATATTTGCCTTAAATTTATTTTTGTCGTAATATCTCAGAATATTATAACTTTTTTTACATGCACATACTAGTTTTAGGGAAATCGTTATTACTCAATTTTTTTAGAACTTAATACCTTTTAATATTATTTACGCCCATTATTATTATGAATAAATGTGAGGAATTAAGTTTTTGACCAAGAGGGCAAAAAAAATAGTTTTAAATTTTGTTACGTTTCGTCCCTCACGTTTAAACCTTTTAATTATTGAAAATTTTTGTCTGAAATAATGCACGTTCAAAAATAAAAAAACTATTAATTTTTAGTTTCTTCTATTATGATATATTTCTTTAACCCATTAGCGCCTAATCGACCATCCAGGGACAGTTGAATATTTTTATATGAAAAAGTGAATATTTTGAGCTAAAAACGTCACGTAGTTGGTTTTTTGGGTCTGTCTTTTCATTTTTGAGATCCATTTTCACCTACAACCCCTAGGTAAGGAGGTATCAACCTCTAAAGTAGGGTAAAATTTACAAAATCTTTTGAAATCTTTATTTAGCTGATAAAAAACTTACTAGGCATTGAACTAGGTGATGTTTCCAGTACAAAATTTTTGAATTTCAAATAATTGTTAAATCTACCCCCTCAACCCTCCGTATTCACCCCACAGATAAGGTAAGTTCTCTGTAAATACTAATATTTTCATTTTTTAACTTTTTTACAGCCGAAAAAATCAATTTCAATATCTAGTAAGTTTTTTATCACGTAAATAAACATTTCAAAAGATTCTGTAAATTTTACCCTACTTTAGGGGTTGATACCTCCTTACCTAGGGGTTGTAGGTGCAAATGGAACTCAAAAATGAAAAGAGCGACCCAAAAAACTTGTCAGGTGACGTTTTTAGGTCAAAACATTCACTTTTTCATATAAAAATATTCAACTGTCCCTGGATGGTCGATTATGCGCTAATGGGTTAAGTTATAATTATCGACTTGTCGTTTTCTTATTATAGACCACTTCCTTAGGTTATGTAGGTGTAAGGTTTGATGTGTCGTTTTTTATTATAGACCACTTCATAGCCCAAGATCCGCAGTAAATAAAAATAATTTAAAATTTTAAAAACTATTTTTACCTAATTTCACGGTTTTAGGTTTAATGATTCAAAATATGGAAATTTAGCTAATAAATTCACCAATAGATTCATAATGCTCTAAAACTCCAAGTACCGCAGTCAAAAATAATTAACAAAAATTATTTAAAATATTAGTATTATAACCGAAAATCTCGGTTTTAGGGTCGATTATTTGGAATTCTGAAATTGGGCTAAAAAAATCGGGGTCAGCATGTCCCTGAAACTCTAGTGCCACAGTCAAGAATGATTAATTAAATTTTTTCGGTTTCGGTGTTCATTGTTTGGAAATTTGGTTAAGAAATTCGATTTGAGCATGACCCTGAACCCTAAGTGCCGCAGTCAAGAAAAATTAATTAAAATGTTTAAAAATATTATTTTTTTCACCGAATTTTTTGGTGTTCGGGTCCATTATTTGGAATAAAGGCTAAAAAATTCGGGATCAGCGTGTCCTTAAACCCCAAGTGTCGCAGTCAAGAATAATTAATTAAAAGTTTTTAAATTAATATTGTTTTTACAAAATTTTGCGATTTCAGGGTCAATTATTCGGAATTTTTGAATTTTATAACCGAATTCGAGCTCAGCGTACCCAAATATCCCCGGAATTATATCTAAAAATAATTTTTTACTTTGTTTAAAAAATATAGTAAATAGCATTAATAGTTAACTACCCCTCGATATAAAAATATATCGTCTATTCTGTAATTTAGAAATTTACATAACACAAACTGTAAAAAATAAGTATTACATGCCATAGACTGTTAATCTGTAATTTTGGACACGTATTTACAGAATAGTGTTTAGAGAGTACATATTTCTATTTCTATCTTTTCTATTTTTGGAGTAAATTTCAATAAGATTTGTAAGATGCGAGGTAAGATGATAAAAATATATGTAAATTATATATTGTGAATTAACTCCTAGGCCAAAGTAATCCAGGAGATTAAGTTGATGAAAAAAATGACGAGAGAATGTAACCTAAAATGAATAACATTAATGAATAATAATTTTAATTTAATTATTTTTTTATTTTTACTTTTTTTGCCACCTTAATTAATTTAAAATATTAGTGTTGTATTGTATCATTGACGTTTTGCGAGAATCGGCCTAGGTCTCATTCGAGGGAAAAACTATTTTGGGTAAGAGATCTTATGTAACAGCGACTGCTTGGGCCAAAAAGACCATTTGATAAAAGGACTATTATAAAAGGACTATTGTGTAACAGGTCTTCTACAATAGTGACTGTTGGGGCTAAAAGGACCACTTTGTCCCAAAAAGACCATTTTGGGTAAGAGGTTTTATACAACAGCAATGGCTTTGGCCAAAGGTCTAGTTTGGCTCAAAAAGAACATTTTGGGGAAGAGGTCTTAGGAAACAACGATTTTATAGCCAAAAAGGTGGTACATTTTGGCACAAAAAGACCATTTTGGGTAATAGGTCTTATGCAACAGCGATTGCTTAAGTCAAAAGGTCTACTACTAAAGGCCCAAAAGGACCACTTTGGCCAAAAGGTCTCATGCGACAGCGGCGGCAGCGTTTATAACTTTATAATATATAGAGATTACCTGAATTTTATTTATTGCAAAGTGGGCATATATAGTAGCAATGATTATTAATAATATAAACACTGATATTTCTTCAACAAAAAGATCTGATTTATCCTTGTCTTCATACATTTTAATAGCCTAAAATTAAAAATAATTTAATTCAATTTAATGCATTATTTTATGACTAACTCTTTTAGCGGAAAGAAATTAGCGTTTAATAGTGATGTAAAAAAAAGTCGACTTTTTTATTTTTATTTTTTTCGATATTGTGCAGGGAGGTGAGTAAGAACATTCCATTATTGTAGGTTTCTTGCATCAGCTTAATCAAAAAAATGGGCAAAAATTTTTTTTTTTGTGAATTTTCAATGGGTTGCTTCTTGAGTATTCTTAAAATATCTCTGGCTAAAGTGATCATAAGAAAAAAATGCAAAATTTTCGTTATTGAGTGAGCAATAGAACTATGGACATTAAAACGAGAGGGCGCTGGCTCTGAACTTTTTAATATTTCGAATAGTTTGGCACCAAAAATTAAAAATAAAAAAAATACTTTTAAGAGTCTATTAGGAGGTTGTCGCAAGGGTTTTCGGGTGAGCTGAGACCGAATCTGGCATTTAAATTTCAAAATTCAATATGGCGGCCTCAAAATTGGCCAATTTTCGCAAAAACTTCCTAGATTTTTAGAATAATAAAAAAAAATACTTTTAAGAGTCTATTAGGGGTTTTTCGGGTGCTCTGAGACCGAATCTGGCATACAAATTTCAAAATTCGCCAAATTTGATGCCGCCATATTAAATTTATAAATTTGGGTGCCAGATTCGGTCTCAGCGCACCCGAAAACCTCCTAATAGACTATTAAAAGTATTTTTTTTTTATTATTCTAAAAATCTAGGAAATTTTTGCAAAAAGTGGCCAATTTCGAGGCCGCCATTTTGAATTTTGAAATTTGGATGCCAGGTTCGCTCTCAGCGCAAAGTATTTTTTTTTTTAATTTTTGGTGCCATACTATTCGAAATATTAAAAAATTGGAGGTAACGAGGGAGCTGACTCCCCCTCGCAATAAAAGTAAAACCTAACATTCCAAAAATTGAGTTGCGTAACTTACTAAAATTGGAATAGATGATAGAAAAATCATAGGATTTTCATTAAAATTGGTAAAAATAGGTATTTTAATGATGCGATCAAGAAAAATTTTTCATTTTAAGCGCTAGAATTCCAAAAAAGCTTCAGTTTTGAAATTAGCACTATTTTATGACCGAAAAGTGCTCATTTTAGGTCATTACAGAAAAAAAAGTTTCATTTTTTCTTTTGAATTGACTTTGATTTTGATACCGTATTTTTTTCAGATTTGTTTAGATAATTTTTACATATTTTGTAAACTATGACCTCAAACGTGAAGGAATCTACTTCAATTTATATTTAACAAGAAAAAAATATATTATTGTTTTTGGTGGCCACCATTTGCAAAGCCAAATATTTATTTTTTGTCGGTGCTGTTAAGGTCTTAAGAGCGTTAGGATTTTGCCTATCGGCATCCTTGTCTTACTCATGTAAAAAAATACGGATTGCAACTTTAAATAAATAAAAAGTTTTTTTCAATAATACTTAATTATTAATATTCAAAGCTTAAAAATGAATTTTATTAACTTAATTTTGGCATTAAATAAATTATTTATTATTTAAACATTATTATTTAAATATTTATAAAGAAAATAAATAAATAAAAAAATATAATAAATGACTATACCTCAATAGCAGAATAAACGTTCATTTTTTAACATTTTTTTAAGTAAAACCATAAAAAATGACAGTTGATTGTAAATTTTAAGGTCTCTTTTTATTTATTAGGACATTATTTATCAATTGATAAAAAAAAATATCTAATTTTTGTATTTTAAATGCTTTTTTTTCATTTTTTAAAATTTCCCATAAGAGCCTGTGTTAATTTATTTTTTATTTATTTATTTTCTTAAAAACTATTCGGTCAATTATAAACAAAAAAAATACGTGTAAAATTAAATTATATTTACTTTACTGTCTCCAAGTTTTAGCTTTTTTTTTGCATTTTAATTCTACCGCTCTTAAGACCTTAATAAACATTATACTCCCCAGTTAGAATTAGATAATTTGCCTAAAGTCGACGTTATTTTTAATTTTTACAAAATTTCCGAAGCAAAGCCAAAAATCTGTAATAAATTACAATCTTTGGCGGTTAGGTAATATAAAATTGTCATTTTTTTATATTTTACCAAAATAGTTAAAAATCCATACCGCTTAGAAAAGATCAATTCGTTTCCAATAAATCACCTAACGAAATTAAAGATTTAATTAAAACCCGCAATAAAGTAAAAAGAGAAAATCGTAAGCATTTCAGTTAATTAACAAAAAATTTAATAAAATCGTCAAATTACAGATAAAATAAACAAATTTAAATGAAACTTGTGACAAGATGCTGTTAAAAATCTAAAAATTAAAGATCATCATACCCTTTATCAAATGACTAAAGTTCTAACAAGATTCTCGCGAATTATTGCGCTATCATAAAATGAGAATGATGAACTTAAATATTTTTCACTCAAAGATAAAACTGGTCCACTTGGTAGCAATTTAGCTACCACCATTTTCCCCAACATGAAGTCCTCCTACCAAACTTTCATTGAATAAACAGATAAATTGATAAATTCATTGAGAACTTTCTTAAGAAGCCTTGCGTATCGGAAATTGATTTAATAAGTTTGGAACCACTTAAATATACTACCTAAAAAATACCATAAATTACAAAGCCCCTGTAATAGACGGTATATCCGATTTCGTGCTCAAAAATTTACTCGTTTTTGTATTAGAATACATTGCTGAAATTTTTTACGCAAGTTTTAAATTAAATTACTTTCTTCTGGTTTGAAAAAAAGTTGTGATTATGGTATTTTTTCGGTAATTCTTAAAGATAACAGTAAATACACTAGTCAAACAAGCAGTTATTTAAAGAAAATAGATATAATAGTTTCCGTACCACTAGACTCATTGTTATTAATCCATGAATAATAAATGTATATCGAATTCTTTTTGATAATTTTCCATTTTCGTAGGGCCAAACGCCAATACAAAGTAATAAAAATTTTAACTCTCTATAAAACTTATTGAAATAATAAGAAGTAGCCATGACTTTAGAACCTTTTCATAATTTCCTGATATTTCAGTAAATTTATTTTTTTTAATTTAGTTGTTTAAGATATCTTTAAAAAGAGCTGAAAATTATTCCATTCCATACCAGAGTCTTAAATTATTAATTTAAAAAAAAAGGTTTTACAATAAGAAAATTAAGTTAAATGCATAACAAAATATTTTTTTATGCACTTCGTTCACTTTTTAGATAAGAACTAAGTTATTTAAAGCAAAAAAAAACACGTACTAAAAAATTATTCGGCACAAGTAAAGTTATTGATCTTGCTTTTATTCTATAAGAAAATTGCAAGATTACATTAAAACTTCTTTTATGCGCAACTTTCAGAAAAATCGAAACAATTAATTTGATTTTTATTTTTAATATTTTATTTTAACCTTAACGAAGGACGAAATTAGTGCTAAATTTAGTAGCTTTATTTTCCTGATGAGTAAAACTCCCGTAATCCTACCAGGAAATCTACGCTTATATTCTATAAGAAAATTGCAAGATTAAATTAATTAACTGTTTTTATGCGCAACTTTAAAAAAAATCGAAACAAGTAATTTATTTTTAATTTAAATATTTTATTTTAACCTTAAGGTTGAATCAGGTGGATAGAAATAGCTTTTTTATAAATAATCTAAATTTAAAAATCTTTGAATATAATATTTAGGACATTATTTAGCATCGATTCACTAAAAAAAATCTCAATTTTTCACAATAATGTGAAATATATTTCAAGTTTTTTGATTTTTGGCCTAACTTAAATTTTTTAAAAAATCAATTTATTCGCGGCAAAACGTAGAAAATCAAAATTTTTTTTAGTGAATCGATGCTAAATAATGTCCTAAATATTATATTCAAAGATTTTTAAAATCAGATTATTTATAAAAAAGTCTTGATTAATTAAGTACCTCAAAAATTAATGAAATTTCAAGTGCTAACATCTCGTTCTATAGTCAATAAATTTTCAAAATTATTTTTTTAATTTTAAGGGATACATAACATGATCAATGTCTAAATATATTAAACATTCCAGAAGTTTCGATCTCCAGAAATATTTACCGAAAAAATGCTATTTCTATCCACCTGATTCAACCTTAACGAAGGACGAAATTATTTCTAAGTTTAGTAGCATTATTTTCTTGTTAAGTAAAACTTTTGTAACCCTACCAGGAAACCTACGCTTATGTTCTAGAAGAAAATTGCAAGATTGCATTAAAACTTCTTTTATGCGCAACTTTTAGAAAAATCGAAACAATTAATTTGATTTTTATGTTTAATATTTTATTTTAACCTTAATGAAGGACGAAATTAGTGCTAAATTTAGTGGCTTTATTTCCCTGATTAGTAAAACTCCTGTAACCCTACCAGGAAACCTACGCTTATATTCTATAAGAATATTGCAAGATTGCATTAATTAACTGTTTTTATGCGCAACTTTGAAAAAAATCTAAACAAGTAATTTATTTTTATTTTTAATATTTTATTTTGACCTTAATGAAGGTCAAAATAAAATCAGTGATCACAAATTAAAAAAGATTATCATATTTTTTTAAATCGTATTTTTTAAAGTTTTTTTTCTTTCATTTTCAGGGTAATATTGTTTTAATTACCTAATTAAAGTTAAATTAAAATCTAGAATTTATTTATCCATACGGTTTTAGTGAAGTTTATATGCTTATAATATAAAAATAATTTAAAATAATAAAATTTTCATAACCTTCCATTTTCCGGGTTTTCCTGTAATCAAATCAAAGTTTTGACTCAATTTTTAGATTCCTCGGAAAATTTTACAATAGACCCTCTTTTTTTTTACTATTGAATATTTCTGTAATGTTGTAAAAAAAAAGAAGAAACAATTTATTTAATAATAGTATATTAAGTATCAAGGGCGCAAAAGTTTTGGCACTAGTGTGAGCACTAGTACGAGTGCGGTGAAAGTATGAAAGTATTAATTTTATAAACATCGTTTGTACTCGATTGTTGGAATTTGATATCAGAAATCGAGTTAATTTTTTGAAAATTTTTTTAAGTAAGAAAATAAAAAATACACCATTTTTCTTTTTCTTTTTGGACGTGGTACCTGCTTTTTTTTTATAAAAGTTATACTATCTAGAAATATCATTCTTAATCGATACCTCGAATCTTAAAATTTTTTGAAAATTTTTATCTCAAAATTTTTACTATCGATAAATTTATTCAACGTTACTATCAGAGAAGATATGTTTTTAAAAATTTCATCGACAATTACTTTAATAACATTAGAAGGAGTTCATATTTATACAGAAGAATATTTTAATCAATATTTGATAAAGTCTGTGCATCTAAAAGGCTCACACACAAACTCATGGGCACGAGCAAAAAGCACACGAGCACGAGCAAAAGTAGTATATAGTGGGAGTTAGAATGGAGGGGCTAAAGAGGAGAAATTAAAAATATTAATCCCACTTTGTTCGACATTGCTCGTGCTCGTATGCTTTTTTGCTCGTGCCCATGAGTTTGTGTGTGAGCCTAAAAGAAGTAAAAATAATTAAATGTTTTAGTTCAATCATGAATGCATTCTTAAAAGCTGCAAAAGAAAATATTTTGAATATACACTCATTACAATTATTTATTCATTTTTTTGATAATAATGATATTACAAATTAGTGCTTAGGATTAAAAAATTTTTTAAATTTAAAAAATTTAAAATTGAAGGGATACATTATTGAAGAAAGAATTTTTCTAAGTTTACTAAAATGTCCATTGCAATCTTTTAGTTTAAATTTTGATAAATATAATGTTAATGAGACACAAATGAACGTCGTTACAATATTTACACAAATTAGAAGAACTAAATACATTTGAAACATTTTGTAGTATTAATGATAAAATTTTAAATTCTATTTCTTTTTGTCCAAATTTAAAAATATTAAGTATAAATAACAATTATGAAGGAGATAACGAATTAACCTTAAGCGCTATTTTAAATTTAAAAAGGTTAATGAATTTGGAAGAATTATATTTAAACTTTTTTAATGATTTTTTACACCTCAGTTTATTCATTATGTTTAAAAATTTGAATATATTAACTTTGGATAATTGTCAAAATATTTGTGATTTAGATTTAATAAATATTTTTAAAATTAGAAAATTAAAAAAAATAATCATTATATACTTACAAAATATTACAGATAAGATATTTGAAAATTCAAATAACTGATAAAGGCATTGAAAAATTATTAAAAAAATGTTGTTTAGTAAAATGTATAAAAATTATAAGAATGTATTTTTTTCGTTTTCCAATTGGTTTTAACGAAAATATGGTCAATACAGGTACCACCATTTTTTTGATTAGGTCTAGTTATACTATTTATTACCGGGAGAAAGCCTGCAGCTAAAAAATTGTTAACATAATTATCTATGTCTTTAGAATATTTTATTATGAATATATGAATACCTATTATGAATTATGTTAGTCGGCTAGTGATTTCATAATTTAAACTTCGTGTTATTAACTGGGTATGCAATTTTTTCGGTATTTTTTGATCTAGAGAATTTAAGGCCTCATAATAAAAAATTATCAAATAATTTTCAGAGGGGCCTCTTTATAGTCCTAATAGTTTGTAGCGTAAACAATATAAATTGCAAATAATACAGTCATTTTTAAATAAACAATCGTGCATTTGACTCCTGGATATGCAAAATCTAGTTTTTCAGAGGGCCCTAATTTTTCGTTAATGATAATTTCGATTAAATAATTTGTAAAAAAATTAATTTATGATACAACAATCATGTTTTTGTTTTCTGAATAGTAAAGAATCTATAAAATTTATTGAATACTTCTCTAGTTTTTTTATTTTTACTGAAAATTATCAAAAATTTTTTTTGAAAAATTAAAAAAATTATTTGACTCCAAAAAAATTTTACAAATTTTTAAAGAAACGTCCGTTTTTTATGAAATTTATCTGAGTACGTATAAATTAGTGCCGAATCGATTAATACCAATTTCGACAGTAAAATTTTATCATATTTAGAAGTTATTTCACTTTTTAATCAAATTTTTAAAAAATTTTATTTTTTCCAAAAATAGTAAAAATTGAATATCTCCAAAAGTACGGTAGCTCAGTTGCAAAACTATGGCCTATGCCCCCGCAGACTTTTTTTCTATATTTTGACACTTCATTTTGACATTGATTTGACCCTGATGATGAAACACATATCTGACTGACTACTTTGCATCCTTAGTTATGTTTAGACTGGTAAGAATGAAAGAACTTCCGTTCCTCTTACCTCTATTCAAACCTTATGAGTGTAATGTTCGGTATTTTAGCTAGTTTATTTTATAGTTATTTTGCAAAAGAGCGCGCAAAATGCGATTAGTATGGAAACTACAACTCTAATGTACGGGAATACTTTTAGGTATTTTATAAATAAAGAGACTTCGTATTTTAATGTTAAAATGTAATTGACTGTTGATTGAGTTTTTAAGCTAAATGTGAGTTCTTTGAAAGCCAGATACGAAGTGCCGCGTCGTTGGTGCCTTAATATTAAATATATTTTAATGAAAAATTATAGGGCATATAAGCAATGAGCTTTATATTATTTTAAAATGCAAAATTTACTCATGTTTGAATAAAAAGTTAAATTGCCGCCCTGTTATCGGTTTTAACAGTTTTACGAAAAGTTACTAAATTGCAATCACTAATACATATTCATAGAATATATGTATTATAACTAATACACATACATTACATAAGTCAGACAAACTCACCCGAGGCCCGCGAATAGACGTGGACCCCATAACTGTTACCATAGACTAGGAACTCTACTCATTTTAAGTAAAATATTCAAATTACTGGAATAGAATAGGAGTAAGGGTATTGTGAATAGACATTGTTGGTATAACACTTAATAACTTTTTTTTTAATTACAAGTTTATTTATTAATAATTTTATTTTTTACAACAATATATAGATAAATAATTGCTTGTTTTTTCATGAAATTTAGAATTAAACACACCGAGCTTGAACGTATCAGAAAGAGTATAATACAGTCCTGAATCCTGATGATAGGAATTTATTCCTGAAACTAGTCTTCTAATTATTATATAAAAAATAAAGTTGTAAAAAGAAGGATCCATATATAAATTAAAATAAACATTGTATTAATTTAATCATTTAAAAAAATGTCAACAAAATCTGGCTTGACATGTCTATTTTATTTATCTTTTATTTTCAATTTTTTCTAGCTAGAAAATCAGACCTGATCGTCTAATGGTTTTTCATTGAGGACGTATTTTGCATAATTTTTACCTAAAATCTAAATAAATAGTATTCAAGGTTAAGACCAGTTTTTTCCCGCAAGTACCTAGAATTCTCGTAATTGCCACGCACGGATTGCAATTTACTTGCGATCTGGGCCATGCTTTGATTTGCGGCCTGTAATAAAAATATACTATTTTAAAATTTTTCTAAATTTTAATTATTAGCGATGAAAACATAATTTTTTTTCAACTGGACTTTTTTTTAATGTGAAAATCGAATTTTTCTATTTTGTTTAATTTTATAAAATTTGCAGTATTAGGCAACTTAAGAATTTAGAAAAATTAATTTTTTTCTTGGAGAAATGAAAAGACAGTAAAAATTATCTCAGAAGACATAAAAAATTGGTTGTATTAATAGTTATCGAGTTATCGATAATTGATAATTAGGTACAATTTACCAATAGTTTCAATTTTTAACATTTTATTGTTACGAAGTCATACTGTTGACTAACTTAAAAGTTACATAAATCGCTGAATTTTTATCGTAACTTGAAAAGCTTTATATTAATTTATGATAACTTATTCTCTCGCAAGTCATTTATTTAACAAAAAAATTAATTATTAACATATAAATCATCTATTTAGATTAATAACTACTAAAGCATACACTGTAAAAAGTAACTTTCTTAGATTTACAAAAAAATTAGAACATTTTCGAAAAATTAGTAAATTTTCGAAAAAATTTGTAAATATTCGAAAAAAATCGTATATTTACTAAATTTAGTATAATAACAAAAAATTCGAGTATTCTCGATTTTTTTTGTGAATTCGCAAAAAAAATTGATAATTTACAATTTTTTTTCGAAAATTTTCAAAAAATAGTTGTAAATTTCCGAAAAATAATTGTGAATTTACAACTTTTTTCGTAAAATCACAAAAAAAAAATCGACAATTTTCGAATTTTTCGATAATATGCTAAATTTAGTAAATTTACAATTTTTATCGAATATTTACAAAATTTTTTGAAAATTCACTAATTTTTCGAAAAAATTTTATTTTTTTTGTAAATCTAAGAAAGTTACTTTTTACAGTGTACTAAAAAAATAGGTGCTATATAGTCTGGTTTCAAATTCGTAACTTTTTATTCTTTAAAAGACCAAAGTATTAAATGAAATAAAAAATACTAATTAATTTTCTTAAATGATCAGTCAGAAATAAAATTCTCTAAAACTATACAAAACTTTTCTTTTTAAAAAATTAAAAAAAAATTTACCTGATTATCCTTATTAGGTCCTTATTTTTCATTGAAAAATAAAAGTTTTTTTTTTAAGATAAGATTTTTTCCTAGTTTTTCATTTCTCTAAGAAAAACATTAATTTTTTTAACCCTTTTAACTTAAATTGCCCAATACTGCAATTTTTATAAAATTAAATAAATTGGTTAAAATTGAAAAATTGGATTATAACGTTGATAAAAAGTCCAAATTGACTAATGGGTTTAATTTTAATTTTTTTAATTTAATTCCCTTGGGAAAAGATGTGGATTTCTTTAGTAATTAAAATCAGAAAAATTTCTTCTGAATACAGAAGAGGTTTTAAAAATGATCATTTAAAAATTGAAACGCTAAAAAATGAAAAATTTAATTTATCTTCTATAAAATTTTGAGGATAAATTGGCAGGTTATGAAATAAATAGTCAATGGTTGACTTTAATATAAATGTGCACTTTCTTTATTAATTATACCGGTATACTAAAATATAATAAGTTAGGCCTATATACATAAATACATGAAAATATATACAATACTTATAACACGCGGTGTAATGGCGGTTAATAGTCAGACTGTTAATAAACGCGCACAACGTGCTAACTCGTGAAGAGGCGACGACAGAGTGACCGAGTACGCTGCACTACTCTGCTCTCCCGTATCATATCTTTCACACACATATACGCGATATGAGAAATACATGCTGTCCGCGAAAAAGAGATAGACATATTCTGTACTACAGAAAAAGAGACAGAAGATATAAAAACCAATATAAAATATAGTCAGAGGTAAAAATAAATGGTAGATTTGGACTTTAAGGTTTTTAAATTACACGGATCCGCAAGAAAATTTTCAAAAGGGTAAAATTTAACTTTTTATTGTAATTGAACGACTAGAATTCTGGCTACTTGCGTAAAATACAGGTCTTATACATTGAATACTATTTATTTAGATTTTAAGTAAAAATTATGCAAAAAACGTCATTAATGAAAAACCGTTTGACGATCAGGTCTTATTTTCTGGCTAGAAAAAATTGAAAAAAGAAAATAAATTAAAAAGACTTGTCAAGCCAGATTTTGTCGACATTTTTTTAAACTTTCTGGTACGTTCAAGCTCTATAAGTAAAATTTAAACTACTTTGACATAAAATTAAATAATTGCATTGTTTAAATTTTAAATAAAAGTGACAAAATTTAAATTGAATTAGATTACAGTAGAAATTTATAAAAATTGAAAAAATGCAACTAAATTATATTAATAAACACTAACATTAAGTTTGAACTTTACTCACTCTAAGTGAATTTTTAACATCTTTTAATTGATAGACGCAAGTTCTGGACCTATTTTTTAACAAGGCACTGTGATATAGGAGTAGTAAGACTCAATTAAGTAAAGCCTACTTATTAATACAGAAAATATCGGCTACTTATTAATATAGAAAAATATTATCTTGCATTTTTAAAACAGTGTAATAGGTACTTCAAAATTTAACAACAAAAAATTGGTAAAAAGATCATTTTAAAATAACAGCTACCTGTAATAGCTAAATTTACATTAGGCACGTAAATCAGATGTAAATCCTTTTTTATTATTAAAAATTTCATTCACTGAAAAACTGACACCTTTGAATCAATGACGCGCGACATTAATATATGCCAATAGAATATTCCATTGATTCAATAGAAATTCCATTATTTTAATGTCGCCGCCATTGAATGAATAGATTTATTTATTAATTCAATAGCGGCGACATTAAATTAATAGAATTTCTATTGAATCAATGGAATATTCTATTGGCATATATTAATGTCGCGCGTCATTGATTCAAAGGGGTCAGTTATTCAGTGTGTAGTTTTTTTCGGATTCTTTCAGCAAATGAGATACTTTATCAACCGAATTAAACCAATAGTAATAAAATTATTTGAAATTTCACCGCTTTTACAATTCAAAATCATAATTTCAAAAAGTTACAATTGAAAACTTTCTCTACTAAAGTACATTTATTATTCGAATAAATTTTATTAATATAAAATATTTTTCGTAAAAAAAAATTTCTTTGCAAGACAAATTTTAATAAAAAATAAGATATTATTTTGATCACGGAATAATATTATAGAAGATCGAGTAGAAGATTAAATGTTTGTAAATATTTTATGCTTAATTATCTTGTCAATTGAACCCGAGATTGAACCTTTGATTTGATTTACTAACAAATAGATCTTTTACTTTAAGAGTTGCTTTGACTATTTCTCAGAAAAGTAAAGTATGAATATGATGTTTTCATAACCTAAAAAAAAATTTATTTTTGTTAAATAATAATAAATTTTTGTCGAATAAAATTAAATAATAATTTACTTTAGTATACGTTTCCATATCCACTGATATAAAAAATGCCTGGATTTGAATTGGTTGCGCAGATTTCAGTAACATCATTTGAATCATTTTTTTTGATTTAATAGAAGCATCTTCCCAATTTGCAGCGTATCTATTTTATAAATGAAGTGATTAAGTTATAACATAATAGTGACTTACAAAGACTTGTATTTTTGAGTTCAATTTTGAATAAAGAAAAAAATATTTTTTAATAATTTTTTAATAATTTTTAGCTCCAAATTGGCCCATTTATTCGTCAGTTATCTGCGAAATTTTGAAATGATTTTGATTTTTGAGCCTAATTTGTCTATAATTTTTATTTAAATAATAATTTCAAAAATCGTTTGTGAAGGCTTTTTTAAGCTCTTTGTGGTGCTATTTTTTGGTAATATAATTTGGCTAAATTTTTTAATGCTATGAAAAATGAATATTAAAACTTTAGATCGTCGCGTATTTTTTTTAGCTATTTATCGAAATACTGCAGATCAAAAACCTCCATATCTACATTTTAGACATTTTAACGATTTCGATATATTTAATGAAACGCGTTTCAATTTATTTAATAATGTTGTTAAATGGTTTTAGACAAATTATAAACGTTTTTATATTAATTCAGGTATACTCTATTTTAAATGGTGAAACAATTTTTCTCGATTTTTCATTCCTTATAGGAAAAACTGTATAGATAGGCCAAAAAAATGATCCGCCACTGGGTGCTTTTTGCGCGGCATATTTGTAACTGAAACATTTTAACTATATATTTATTTATAATTAGAAATATGCTGCGCAAAAAACATCCAGTGGTGGATAAAACGCCCTGAATATACACTTTTCATCCTCTGTAGATGAGCCATTTTTCATCTTCTAAATCTTCGTGGCTTTTATTTAATACATATTATATTTAAAAATCTCGTGGTTTTTCATAAAAATTAAATATTTTATTAAACATAAAATAAACGTATTTTTAGCCTTTGTAGCAATGTTACAAAAATAAGAAAAAATTATTTAGACCATCTGATAGATAATTTCGCGACCATTAAAAAACTCATTTTTCATGAAAATGTAGATATGGAGGTTTTTGATCTGTTGGGCAGAATAGGTACCTTCAATTATAATCACTGACATTTAATTAAAAAAGTGTCAATAAAATAAATTAATAAAAAAGCATAAAATTCTTACATGCTATAAAACAGTTCTTCATTGATATTAATAATATCTTGGCCATTTCCATAAAGTAATAATGTAAAAACTATAGCGCTGACAAGAATTAATGCAGATTTTATTGCCATCTTAAGATTACTTTTAAGATTTAACTAAAATAATTATAGTTTAAATTACAATTTTTAAATTTGTCCTATTATGATAAAATAAATTCAAAAAAACTTCTACAATAATTAAGTAAACAAAAAGTTATATTCATATAGATACTGTAACTGATCGAAAGAGATATCACAAAATAGCTCGCAAAATAGTTTTTTTATTTTAGTTATACAAATATTTTATAACTACAATAGGCTTTTTAATACCCTGAAAAATTCAATATAAAATCGCTCCACTGTGCAAGCAAAGCTAATGGCGCAAGTACGCGTAATAAAAAATTTCTATTCTTAATATCTCTTTAATCAGTAATTTCAGTAATTTTATAAATTTTGTTCTCGTCAGTGGCAAAAAAGTACGTATTTTCCGCGTCAAAGACGTATTTTCTTGCCACTGACGGAGAAAAATAATACACAACCCTTGACAATAAAAAAAGAATGCCCCAAATCGCAGTTTACCACCCTCAGCATCGCCTCGGAAGATACTTTACGTGCTATTTGGGTCATTTTTTATTTTTCTCGTCATGTGTTGTAATGCACTATAGTTTATTTCATATACTGTAAAATTAACTCTTGTAGGTTAACAAAAAATAGCTTATTTAAAAAATTAGTAATTTTTGAAAAAAGGAGGTAAATATTCAGCAAAATCTGATTTTGTTAGGATTAGCTACCAATTCTCAGAAAGTAATGTTCTTTTTGGTCTAAAAAATATCCTGAAGTCCGTTTTTAATTTTTAGTCGTTTTTTTGGCGATATTGGCCAAAATGTGCTCCATTAAAAGAGTTTAGAAAAACAATGAAAATTAAAAAACTGATGACGTCATGATCACCATATACAAATACATCGTGATGTCAAGCGCAGAGAAGTTATGTTATTTTATATTACAAAAAGTTATGTTTTGCGCATTGCTCTGTGGCTGCGCTTGCGGTTGCGAAACTCATTTACCCACGTTAAAAGATTAAAGCTTACTCGTAAGTTTACCTAAAAAAGCTTTATAAATTTTCTTTTTTATTTTATTATTTTTCCGTAAAGACATCTAAAAATACCTAAAAAGTCTTTTTTCGGGAGACCAAATATGGCCAATGTAAGTTTTTTTTTCAAAAAGTCTATTGGCGCATTTTTATTTTTTTTATTTGAGCTAAAAAAATTTTTTGCACGGAGATTTTGCATTTATTTGAAAAAGATTATTTTTCTTCTTTTAAAATATTTATGTAATAATAACAGATTTTTCGAGAATAAACTATATTTTTCTGTTAATCTACAGGAGATAAATTAAACATTGTAAGCCTAAAATATTCTTTTAGCTAGTGGTGTATACAACAGTTATAATTATTTTATGTAACCAAAACTTACAGCAACACCACAAAAGCTTATCAGTACCAGCGATATAAACATCATAAATCCTAAAACTTTTGTATGAATCTTTTTAAAATAATTAATTAATCTAAAAAAGAAAAAGATATTTCTTAAAAAAAAAAACTGATTAAAAAATAGTATATTACGGTCCTAGAAAAATAAAGAATAGCCCAAATCGCACGTAAATTACCTTCCGAGGCGAAGCCGAAGATTGTAAACTGCGATTTTGGTCATTCTTTGTTTATGGCCGAAGATTGTACAAAATTTTTTTGCGACTGTGGCGAAAAAATACGTCTTTGCCGGACGCGCAGCGTCCGGGAAATGCGTGCTTTCGGGCCGCAGTACAAAAAATAAATACAACACGATAAATAAATACAAAATTATATAATACAGTCAAACCTCCTATTGAGTCCGGGCCTTTTAATATTTCCCTTTCTCCTTTTACTGAATAGCGCCACTCATGGCGGTTGTTACAACTGTGGGTGCTTAGAAAATGAACAATACGACGTGTAAAAATACTCGTTACCCCGCTTATGCACACGAGGTTACAAGCGCGGCCACTAGTTTCGCTACTTTTTTTCAGTTAAAGAGAAGGAGAACTATCCAGAAAGCCCGCACTCAATAGCGACCACCTCCATAAAAAGACTGTTTTTGGTCAGTCTGTTTCAAATTCCTATAATTTTACATATAAAATAACCTCTCAATAGAAACCACCCTCTATAGCGACCGCGACCACTTATTTTGGACAATAAAGACCACCTTTTCTCACAATTTTTTGTGTGTACATATTAATGTAAAAAAAAAAATTTTTAAACGTACCTACTTACCATTATTAAGAACTTAATATCATTAAGTAGGCAGTTCCAAGTCTGCAAAAAATGTATGGAAATTTTTTTTTTTAATTTTTTTTTCCCCCATCCGAAACCTCTAAGTAGAGAACACCTCCTCATAGCGACCACTTATGACCAATCTAAATGGTGGTCACTATTGAGAGGTTCGACTGTATTTATTTATGAATTATATAATATTTATTTCTTTGTGTAAAGCTAACCGCAAAATAAAAAGTCGAGTAGCTGCTAAAATTGGGGCTGCTAACCATAATCAATAAAATATGTTATTTTCGTTTATTTAATATTTTGAAATTCTATTTGGCTGGACTTGTAGCCGGCATTAAAATATTTTATACATTTTTTAAAATTTTTTATTATAATTAAAAACAGCGGGGTTAGTAGCATTAAAAAACCGGTGGGATAGACAGCTGATGTCATATCGATACATAGACTTAGATAGAAGCGTTTTTCATTGTACGCTGTCAGTTACCCCATCAACTTTTTATTAAATACTAGCGATTCCGTTCTTTTTAATGGAAATAAAAAAAAAAAAAAAAATTTTTAAATATATTTTTAGAATTTTTAATAATCTCAACACCATACAACAACCCTATTTGAGAATATAAAAATTTGAACTAGGAATAAATAAAAACCCCAAGTAAAATCCTAAAAAAAAAGTCTGAAGAAAAGTTATTCTTACTCAAGATAATCCTGATGAAAAATAATGCAATCAATTAGTTTTTGGTATTTTATTTCTTCAGAATTTGCGTTGTCCAATGCAGTTTCTATACGATATCTGAATTCATTAAAAATTAGAATGATTAAATAAAAAATAAAACAGTGTTTCATAATACATATGAAAAAATGGTGCAGTCAATTTAATTTGCATAATGAAAAATTAATTGTGCATCGAAAAAATTTTATAGCTTTTTTTTTCTCAGAGTGATAAGAAGACCAAAACTTTTTCTCTTTTACCATAAATTCAAAAGACTAGTTTGATAAAACAAGCATTATATAAATATAAATTTAAATATTACATGAGAACTTTATTTATTCCAACCGATTGATGAGATAAGTTAGCAAATAAACAAGCTACAGCTACCATGGTCCAACCAACTAAAACAGTGCAAATAATTAAATGAAGGTATATTTTATAGTAATGTTCCTGTTCATCAACAAAATATTCTGATGGAAATAGGTGCTCTTTCACTCTTGGTTCATCTAAAGGATAGAGAATATCTAATAATGGTGTTATCATTGGAATAGCCAATACAAAAGGCCCAATTGTTGAACCTATAACTATATAAAAAAAAAAATTTATTTTAATTATGAATTTAGAAACTATTATTTTTATAGCTTACATAGAAAAAAATAGCCCATATTTCTCCCCTTTCTTGATTCTTTTAAGAAAATTTCTAATTCAACTCTGTCAACAATTCTTTTCCAAAAACTGTCATAGCCGTCCAGAAGTGATTTTATCTATATTTTAGCAAATATAAAATTGCAATAAAGATTTAATAAATGTAAAAATCTACTTTTCTGTGAATAATCGAGTGAAACAATATTTTTTTAAATAAAGTGAAGGGGTTGCCAGTTTGTGAGAAAAGTATACATAAGAAAGTGTTCCAAATTATGCTTTTAGCCCCTCTAGGTTTTAAAGTTATCCAAAAAATTACAATTGATAAAAACACTTTTTCATAATACCAGCAAAATAATGTTGCCCAAAATTAAAAATTTAAGAAAAATTAAAAATAATAGAATTTTTATCAATTTTTCGGATTTTTCCTCAAATTTGGTTTTTTGAGATAAATTGCAATTTTGGCATATTACATAACAGGAGTCAAAATTGAAATTTTGGATGTCTTTTTTTTTAAAGTAATTAATTTTTCAAACCTAGACAGCTAATAAATAGCGATTTTTTTTAAATTGGCACTCAAATAACTAGTCAAATATGCTATAGTATATTTTTCTTTCAGTTTTAAAAACAAAACAAAAAAATTATAAATCATATTACCTGATTTTTATTTATTGCAAAGTGGGCATATACAGTAGCAACGATTGATAATATTAGAAAAACTGACATTTCTTCAACAAAAAGATCTGGTTTATCCTTATCTTCATATATTCTACAACTCTAAAATTAAAAATAATTTAATTGAATTTATTGCAGTATTTTATGACTAACTCTTTTAGCGGAATTTAAAATTTAAAATTAAAATTAAAATTAAAATTAAAATTAAAATTTAAAATTAAAATTTCTTTAAGAAATTTTTCCATTTTCGTAAGTCCAAATACCAAAACTTATTTTTTTAAATTTTGTTGCTTAAGAAATCTTTAAACAATGCTTAAAATATTCCCGACTCCAAAGTCTTTAAATAATTAACATAAAAAAAAGGTTCTAAAATAAAAAAATTCAGCTAAATTCATAACAAAATAGTTTTTTATGCACTTCGTTTACTTTTTAAATAACAACTGAGTTATTTTTAAATAATAATTAGGCACAAGTAAAACTATTGATCTTGCAATATTATAATTTTTACGAATATATTCTATAAGAAAATTGCAAGATTACATTAAAACTTCTTTTATGCGCAACTTTTAGAAAAATCGAAACAAGTAATTTTATTTTTATTCTTAATATTTTATTTTGACTTTAATGAAGGTCAAAATTAGTAAGCTCAAATTTGGAAGTAATGTTTTTTTTTATTTTATTTTCAGAGTAATATTGTTTACTAATTACTATTCAAATCTGTCAATTAGGTGCAGAACTTGAAAAAAATTTCGAAAATCAAAGTTAGATAAAAATCTAGAATTTATTTATTCATACGATTTTATTGAAGCTTGCATACTTTAAATATAAAATAACAAAATTTTCTATTTAATTTTTTTTAATTAAAATTGTTTTTTTGTTTTCTTATTTAAGTTTATATTGAATTATATAAAATGGCATAAAAACGATAATTTTCTTTTTTTTCTTTTTTATTACACAGCATTAAAACTGTGACCAAACTAATTGTTATTTTTTTACTTTCCTTAAAATAAAAGCAATTAAAGATCTTGTTTTCCTATTAGTGTAAAGTTCAATAAAAAAAAATATAAGAAAAAAAAAAATAATAAGAAGAGCCAGAGTCTTGACAACTGGATTTATATATAAAGTATTTATATAAATTTAACTCTTAAAATTTACTCTATTTTTTTTCCTTTAAAAAGCATAAAAAAAAGAAAACCAATTAAAAAATAATTCTATCTGCTAAGAAAAAATAAGGGAAATAAAATAAAAAAGTTACAGATTGACCTAGTGTCCCATTAAAAATAAAATGTCAATAGTAGAAAAAACTTTTTCACTAATACATTTTTTTAGGAAATAAAAGAGATTATTTAGAGTACTAACAATTAAAAAAAAAAGGAGCCTCGAGATTTTATGGTAGAAAATAAAAAAAAAAGTAGAAAATACCTACAATAATGTTAAAGTTTTTGACTAAAAAAGTTAACTTTTTTATAAAAGTACAAAAATAATATAAAATGCCATCGTTTTTCTTTCCTAAAACTATTTTAGTTATAACAACTTTAACCACAAGTGTATATAAAAAGTCAAATGATAGAAAAAAAAAAAAAAAAAAAAAAAAAAAAACTTATATACCTTTTTTCTTTTTTATAAGCCTTAAAGGATATTCGAATTTTAAACCAGCCTCTATAAAATAATGTAATACTAAGACTAAGAGGAAATGGAGGTTTTAGTTTATAAACGAAACTTTTCTTTTATATTATAAGGTCAAGATGAAAAACCTTAGTATATAAAAACTTTTATATCCTCTTATTTAAGCAGTAAAAAATCGAGAAGAAAAAAAAATTAAAGAATATTGTAAAATAGAATGTCGAATAGTACCTATATAAGATTCTAGTGTAAATGGAAAATTTTAAATTTACTCTGGAAATACAGCATTCAAAAAAAAGAAAGTAATTTTTTTTTTTTTGCTTAGATTTACCTTATTTATTTTATTTTCTGGAAAAATTTTTGCAGTTATTTAAACTTTTCATTTAATAGCAATCAAAGTAAAAATGCGCATCTTTCTAAGAATGAAAAATCATTTTATTGTCCTTTAGACGAGCCTTTAGAGCACATTCTTTTTATGTTATATATATAATTAAGATTTGATAAGAGATTTAGAGCGAAAATTATTTTGATAACACTGCACGTGCCTTTATTTATTCGTATATTAATTGATATTAAATTTCCAAGTAAATTTCCATAATTTTAAATTCTTAAATTCTTTACAGTAGGGATGCCAAATTGTTATATCAGGATTAATTAATAAAAACTGGAGTTAATAAAAACATAATAGAAATTCGTGGAACACGTTAATTACAACTAAATGCTGAATATAATACGTAATTTTGACGTAAATAGTACGAAATATTATTAAAATGATTTTCGTGGTTTTGTAACTGGAACTGTTAATTTTGAAATTCGCAATTATTAAATTAAACCTTTAACAGATGTTATTCTGAGTACTGAATCCAAGATTATTTTAATCGCTTAAGACCAAACTCCCTAAACTCGAATTATTCTAAGTCCCTATTTTAAAATAATTTAAATATAAGTCCATTTGGTCAATTCTTAAGACGGACAGATTTGACCCTCTGCCCCCTTGTTTTAGAGATTCACCGAGTACCCCTTTTTATAAATATGTTGCATTTTAAAAGTTTTAATGAACTACACAGAATATACAAATTTACTAAATACTAACGTTACGATTTCAAAACAAAATAATTAAACTTCTCAAAAAATATTCAAAAAGCAAATACCAGATGAAAGAGTCAAAATTACAAATAATAATTTAGCAAAAAAAGTTCAAATATAAAAACTCAGCTTAAATCAGGCCTGAATTCATGAATGTGTTGAATTCCATGTGTTTAAAACACTGTGTTCAACTATTTTAGTCTTTAATTTATTGTTTTCAATAAAACGTTTGCCAAAAAAATGTGTTCTAATTTTGATGTTCAAGTTCTTTGTGTTCAAATAATTTTGTACATAAAACTAATGTTATTAAGGACTTAAGGACTTAAGTTTAAGTTAAATTTAAGTTTTTATAAGCTATAATTTAAGACTTAATTAAGGACTTAACTTCGATTTCGACAGCCAGAAATTTAAAAAAATAAATATAATAATAGTTTCCGTACCATCAGACACATTGATATTATTCCATTAGTAATAAATGTGTATCGAATTCTTTTTGATAATTTTCCATTTTCGTAGGGCCAAACACCAATACAAAGCAATAAAAATTTTAACACTCTATAAAACTTATTGAATAAATAAGAAGTAGCCATGACTTTAGAACCTTTTCATAATTTCATGATATTTCAGTAATTTTATTTTTTTTAGTTTTTATGCTTAAGAAACATTTATAAAATGCTAAAAATCATTATATTTCACTCCAGGGTCCTTAAATTTTTAATTCAAGAAAAAGATTTTAAACTAAAAAAATTAAGTTAAATTCATAACAAAATAGTTTTTTATGCACTTCATTCACTTTTTAGATAAGAACTAAGTCATTTAAACCAAAAAAAGCACGTACTAAAAAATAATTAGGCGCAAGTAAAAGTATTGATCTTGCAGTATTCCAATTTTTACGCGTATATTCTATAAGAAAATTGCAAGATTACATTAAAAATATTTTCATGCGCATCTTTTAGAAAATCGAAACATGTAATTTTATTTTAACCTTAAAGAATAGCGAAATTAATGCTAAGTTTATTTGCTTTAATTTCCTGATGTGTAAAACTCCTTTAACCCTAAGCTTATATTATACATGAAAATTGCAAGATTACAATAAAACTATTTTCATGCGTAATTTTTAGAAAATCGAAACACGTAATTTATTTTTATTTTTAAAAATTTATCTTGCAGATTTTTAATTTTTTTAAATCATACTAAATGGTAAATTTTGCAAATGAAAAATCTCGAAATATATATTCACAGTAAAAAATAATGAACGCAAAATTACTACCGTTTAGTAATTTTACTACGATTTAGTACTATTACTACACTTGTAAATGTCTTAATGAGTAGCATTTGCAAACCATTAGGAACTATTGAACTATCCCATTTGCCTACTTCATCAGTAGTTAGCCAAGTACGATAATTAGTGCTAATAAAGCTAAATAGATTTAAATTACAAGATCAATATTTTTTAACATCATCAGCGTTGAGGTTAAACTTTTTATAAACCGATGTGAAGAAATTTAAAAACATGTTTGATGATTCAGTTTTACTCTTCGAGCTCCGATTATTGTAATAGACTGATGAGGGAATAGATGAATTTTTCCTCAAAGAATTAGCATAATTCCAATAGATTTTAATAATAATTTTAATTGAATTTTGTATTTTAGACCGATTTTTTCGATGTACAAACTTCAAGTGATAAGCACCCATTAATCTAAGATTCTTAAATTTAGCAGAATATACAGCCTCATTAGTCTGTTTCCAGTCAAGTTAATAAGATGTTAAATCAAATTGGAAAATTTAAGTTTTTATAAACTATCATTTTTGCAACACATACATCGATAATATTGTTTATGAGATTGTAAAATTTTCTAAAAATTTTTATTTATTTATTTACTTAATCCAGCATAATACAATTATTACAAGTAATATATAACATATATATATAAGATTAATATAATGATAAATCTAAATTAATTAGACTATGAGATTAAACTATGAGAATCATTAAGATTAGTGTCATCTAAAAATGAAATTTTAATAAATATTTTTATTCATTAATGAAATATTTTAGAAAAGGGCAAAGGATTTGTGAATTAGTATTTGTAGCATACAAGTTTATTTATAAATAACTTTATTTTTTGCGGTACTATTTTTATGTAATAAATTTTTGCATATTTATTTTTACTCAAAATATAAAAAAATTCAATATTATTTAGAAATTTATTAAATGAAATTCTGCAAAATGGTTTATTTAAAAAAAAACTAAAATTAAATATTACTCATTGATATCGGGTGCGAAACCTTAACTTTCGTCTTAAAATTTGTTGTTTGCGATCAATATAGAGTATTTAACCTATCAGCTGTTTACTAACACATACGTGGTTTCGGGTGGAAAACAATGGAGGTTTTTAACATCCCTAACAAAAATACCGGCTGGTTTTGGCTGATTTTGGCCGGTTTCGGCTGATTTCATCTGGTTTCAATGAGTTTTAACCAGAAAAATAGTTTCAGTTGTTAAACAAAGAAAATTTTCGGAAAATTAGGAAAATTAACTTAATTAAAATAAACTTTATAACATTCTTTTAACCAATAAACGTCCAAAATGAAAATTTATACATTAAAAGGGGGTTTTCTAGGTTGAGAAAAAAGTTTTTCTGATAATTTATAAAGTTTTTTTTGGGATGTTTATTGTTCCGCCATCTTGGAAAATCGGAAAATATGAAAATTTTCACTCATAAAAACGTTTTTCTCGACCTCGAAAACCCCCTGGTAATGTACAAAATTTCTTTTTGGGATGTTTATTGGTCCACCATCTTGGAAAATCGGAAAATATGCCGGAGTGAAAATATGAAAATTTTCACTCATAAAAACGTTTTTCTTGACCTCGAAAACCCCCTCGTATGGTATAAAGTTTCTTTTTTGATAATTATTGTTCCGCCATTTTGGAAAATCGGGTTTTTACCCCAGAATATTTTTATTATATGAAAATTTTCACCCATAAGAACGTTTTTCTCAACCTCGGAAACCCCCTGGTAATGTATAAATTTTCATTTTGGACGTTTCTTGGTTAAAAGAATGTTTATCAGAATTGAATTTTCCGAAAATTTTCTTTTTTTAACAACTAAAACTATTTTTCTGGTTAAAACTCATTGAAACCAAATAAAATCAAGTGAAACCAGATGAAAGTAGCCAAAACCGGCCAAAACCAGACAAAACCAGCCAAAACCGGACGGTTTTTTTTTTTGTTAGGGATGGGTTCTTATGGAGATCGCTTTTTAATTATTGATTTAAAAAAATTGTTTGCTGAAATTGAATAAATGTAGTATAATTTAAGTAAAGCATGCAATAATCTTCAAGTACCGTTTATTTGTTTCGCAAGTTTTTGGCATATAATTGCAAATAATTCAAAAATAATATTAATTTATTTCTGTGGAAGTACTAGTTTTAGAAATCTCGTTTATAGTAATTTTTTGGACCTGATACGTAATTTTTCAAAAATGTTTCCTTAAAATTTTTGTCGCCAAAAAATACAAAAAACGCCAATTTTTTTTTTTATTTTAGGACGCAGTACTTAATTTCATCCTATGAAAGTACGAATATTTAGAATTATCGTTTGTAAAGGATTTCTCCGTCTGATACGTAATTTTTCGAAATTTTTTTTTTCAAAATTTTGTACATAAAATAATTGAAATAATACCATAATTTTTTTTTCTTTGGTCGTTGTACCTCATTTTTTTCCATAAAAGTACTAATATCTTGAATTATAGTTTTTACTCGTTATCTCCAATCCGATACCTAATTTTTCAAACAATTTTTTTTAAAAATATTTTACATAAAAAAATTAGAAAAAAACAATTATTTTTTTTTTTTTAGGACTTAGTACTTAATTTCTTTCTATGAAAGTATGAATATCTAGAATTATCGTTTGTAAAGTATTTCTCTATCTGATATGTAATTAGAAATTTTTTTTTTCAAAATTTTTTACATAAAAAAATTAAAAAAACACTATATTTTTTTTTCTTTTTGGACGTAGTACTTAATTTATTTCTATGAATTTACTAAAATCTAGAATTAACGTTTTTACTAGGTATCATTTTTATTCCTCAATTTAAACATAGCAAAAATTTTTTCTTTATTCCTGCAGCTGGTGTAATTATGTCTTCAAGATATCTACACCAGCTACACGAAAAACTGTCCAGCAGACATAATTATCATAAAAGAAGATAATGTACTAGTGTAGAAAAATCTTCTTTTTTTTATCTAAAAAACCTAATTTTTTCCATGAGATGTTAAACTAACAGTATCAAGGATAAGATCATTCAAAGATCATTCTTATTTTTTCTTAAGACATTATACTGTGTTAGGTAAAGCAGACCATTAAAAACATTTTGTTATTGCTAATGAGGAACCATAGTGCCAATTACTTGGCAGCGTTTTTTTATTGATAATTAGTTAAAGATCACAAAAATATTAAATTTTTAAGGTTTTTTTTAACACCTTACTAATCTAAAAAAAAAACACTTAATTATGAGTTTTTTACAATTATCTGCCAAAAAATTGCGAAAAAAGTAGATGGTATTCGAAGATTAGGTAAGATTATATATTATTATATTTTACTTAAATTATACTACATTTATTCAATTTCAGGAAACAACTCGGGAAACAATTTTTTTTAAATCAATAATTACAAAGCAATCTTCTCAAGAATCCCTGTTAAAAACGTCCACTGTTTTCCACCCGAATCCGCATATGTGTTCGTAAAAAGCTGATAGGTTAAATACTTTATATACGAATCTCATAAAATTTTGTGTATACACTATATATTTATTTATTTTGAATTTATAACATTAAAATTATCAAAAAATGTTTCAGGGGTTATTTCATTAATAATAATAAAATTATTTAATGTAAAACAACAAAAATATTAAAATATTTATACATTTTTTACGAATTTCTTAGATTATGTGCGGAGTTCAACTAATAATATGTTTATCATTGTGAAAAATATTTAAATATATTTGTATTTTTTATTTATTTTTTGCAATAAAATAATTATAATTCCTATGCAAGCACATTTCATTTTGGGACATTTGATTGCCAAAAAAGACAAAGATAGACACAATAACTTGACTGCCAAATAAATTATTTGTTTTTAAATTAAATTTTATACAATGCACTTTTGAATAATTGTAAGTATGAAGAAAAATAGTATATGCAACATTGGAGAAAAGTTTAATGTCAGTTCCTGCGTGTTATACCACGCAGGGGCGGAAGTTCAACATTCATCCCTAATTACGTACAGTACTATTTTAATATTAAAAATTTCATTATAATTTTTTTCCTGATTTTTTTAGGAAAGATGATACTTTATCAACCCAATTTAACTGTTAGTAATAAAAATATTTGAAATTTCACTGCTTTTATAATTCAAAATCATAATTTTAAAAAGTTGCAATTGAAAACTTTCTCAACTAAAGTACTTTTATTACTCGAGTAAAAATTGTTAAGATAAAATATTTTTCGTTACAAATAATTTCTTTGCAAGAAAAACAAGCTGATATCTTACTATATCTCTATTTAATTTGCCAATAATTTGCATTAAAAAATTTAAAAAAAAAATAAAATTTTAATAAAAATTAATAAGATATTACACAACAGAAAATTATTTGATCACGGAATTGTATTGTAGAAGATTAAATTTTTGTAAATATTTTACGCTTAATTATATTGTCAATTAAAACTTTGATTTGATTTGCTGAAAGACTAGGTCTTTTACTTTAAGAGTTGCTTTGAGTTTTTTTCAGAAAAGTAAAGTATGAATATGATGTTTTCGTAACCTAAAGAAAAAATTATGTTTGTTAAATAATAATAAATTTTTTTTAAAATAAAATTGAATAATAGTTTACTTGAGTATAAGTTTCCATGCTCACTGGTATAAAAAATGCATCGATTTGAAGAGGTCGCGAACTCATTACTAACATCATATGTATCAATTTTTTTGATTTAATAGAAGCATCTTCCCAATTCGCAGAGTATCTATTTTAACATGAAATAATTGTAAACTTTGACATAAGTTAAACGATAGATTAAAACTATGTTAAGTCTTAATAGTCTTACTGATTAGTGCAAAATTATATATTAATGTGATAATAATTTTAAACTTTTAGAATCAAAGTCTGACAGTATTTAGTGTAGAGCAGGATTTTACTATATGATACTTTTTGTTCGTGCTATGAAAAATGATTTTTAAATTTTAGACCACCACGTATTTATTTTGAGCTATTTATCCAAATAGGCCTATTTATGTGTTCTAATTATAAACACCGACATTCATTTAAAAAAGTGACAACAAATTTTTAAATTAATAAAAAAGCATAAAGTTCTTACATGCTATTAAACAGTTCTTCATTGGTGGTAATAATATTTTGGCCATGCTCATAAAGTATCAATATAAACACTGTAGAAGCGAGAAGAAGTAATCCAGATTTTATCACCATTTTAATATCACTTTTAACAATGAACTAAAAAAAATATATTTTAAATTACAATTATTAAATTTGTCTTAATACCTATGATACAATAAATTCAAAAAACTTATACAATAATTAAACAGCCAAAAAGTTATATTTAAACACCAATACTATAGGCATCCTACATGAGAAGGAGCTTTGTAATAATAACTTCTGATGTAACTCCTGTAGTTTAACAAAAAAATAGTTATTCTTAACAAATTAGAAAATTTTGGAAACAAGGAGGAGGTATTCACCAAAATCTGCTTTACTTTGGGAGAATTGGCTTCAAATTCTTAAAAAATCATGCTTTTTTGGTTTCAAATAACATCCCAAAGTCCGTTTTTTATTTTTAGTCGTTGTTTTGGCGATATTAGCTAAAATATGCCCCATTTAAAAAATGGGCTTGCATATCGGAATTTAATCAAAAAATATTAAATTTGTATTTTTTTGTTTTTCAAAAAAATAAAGATTAAAAAAGTGATGACATCGTGCTTACCGTATACAAATATATTGTAAAGTTAAGCACCTCTGTCGAACCTCTGATTTTTTTAAGTCTTTTTAACTCCGTTAATTTTCGCAGCTTAAATAAATTAAAAAACATGTGTTTGATATATTTTTCTGTAGTTCCATATTAGTATATAAAAAAAATTATAAAAATTTTAATCTATGCAACCAACTATTAAAGCCACCAAAACATTTTTTATGAAAAATGAAGGTGATTTTCTGAATTTTTTCAGTTTCAGTGTTTTTTTAACGTTTAATTCAAGGTTTAACACTAATACTATTTATAATATTACATATTTAACAGAAAATATTTATGTTTTAATAACTAATTTTCGAGAATAAACTATTTCTGCGATATTTCTGTTAATCTAAAGGAGTTACTATTAACAGTTTAGGTCTAAAAATATTTTTTGGCTGGCGTCCTATACAACAATTATAATTATTTTATCAAACCAAAAGATCAAAACTTACAGCAACACCACTAAAGCTTATCAATACCAGTGATAATATCATCATCATTCCTAAAGTTTTTGAATGAACCCTCTTAAAATGATATATTAATCTAAAAAAAGAAAAATGATTGAAAAAATAAAAACATAACAATATAATTTAAAATATATAAGACTTGTATTGGTAATAAATTACTAATGCGATAATAAATACCATGATAAATACAAAATTAAATTTTATTGTTCACTTAATGATGATTAATACTACTACTAATACTACTACTATTGTAAATAATCCTAATGATATCTCCTCCTATAATGCCTAACAAAATTTTATTCTTAATCAATTACTCAATAACAAAATATTTTATAAGATAAAAATGGAAGTGGAGCGACTACTAATTTCTCATGTAAAATTTCTCAGTCTATTACTCATAATAACCCAAAGAAAACAATATACAAAAATTTAACCGCATGTCATTTCAATGCTCATTCATTGAGCAAAAATTTCAATCTAAGCCTACACGGCATCTAAGCCTACACGGCCAGGCAGCTTTGCTTGAAAATTCAAGCAGTTTGCTTGAATTGCTTGAAAATTCAAGCAGTTTGCTTGAATTGATTGAAAATTCAAGCAATCAATTAAATCAGATAAAAAAAACTGTAGGAAAGCTTAAATTTTGTTGCCCTCCCTTTTTATAAGAGTTATTTGAAAAAAAATCTTGAATTACCTGCTGTTATTCCTAATTGCCTATTTCTTTCATTTTTTAGTTATATAAACTTCTGGTTTGTTACTGCTTTTATGTCATCCAGAGGGAATGAGGGGTAGGTAAATTAAGATGAAGTAGAGTCATGTTTAAAAAAAATTCAATATTGATTTGTAGATAAAAACTAAATTTTTAAATAATTTAAAAAAATAATATATTTGTAACTACTTAATTTTTTTATACTAATTAAAATTCTAATTAGTCTAATTATTAAAAAATAATCATTCAAAATTACCGAAATGTTATCTCAAATCTATTTACATTTACTTATTACCTAACTTGGACTAATGTTTAAATCTCACTGGTAGGTTTTTTGTCGAAAATTTGTCAAGTAAGACTTAGGTAAATATATTTCAGAAAATAAATTATCATGAAATTATCATGAAAAAAATTATTAAAATTTAACTTTCCCGTAACTGTTAACTTAAAGTATTTTTTTTAACATAGTTTTTTGACAATTAATTTATTCTATATATATTCTTGGAAAATCTATTTTTTATCTAATTTATTTTAATTACTTACAATTAGTTTTTCTAATTATTTAAAAATTTAGTTTTTATCTACAAATGAATATTGAATTTTTTTAAATCATGACTTCGTTTCATCTTAATTTACCTACCCCCCATTCCCTCTGGATAACATAAAGCAGTGTCAAACCAGAAATTTATATAACTAAAAAAAGAAAGAAATAGGCAATTAGGTATAGCAACAGGTAATCCAAGATTTTTTTTTCAAATAACTCTTATAAAAAGGGAGGGCAACAAAATTTAAGCTTTCCTTACAGTCTTGTTTATCTGATTTAATTGATTGCTTGAATTTTCAAGCAGCTTGCTTGAAATTTCAAGCAGATATATTTATTGTTTGAATATTCAAGCAAATTACTTGAAAATTAAAGCAATTTGCTTGAATTTTCAAGCAAAGCAGCCTGGCCGTGTACCCAACCTATCTAAATTTAATTATGATATCATCACTGTATCCAAAACGTGGTTAACTGGTAAACACACTGATAATATTTTTTCAATTAACGGAAATACTCTTATGAGAAATGATAGAGCCGGCAGATCGGGCAGAGTAGCTGTTTATTTAAGAAAAGGCCTAAAATTCAAAGTTATTTGGTCCCTAAAAAACTCTGATTTATTTGTTGCAGTTGTTTATAGACCATCCAAAGCCCCCTACTATTTCAAGGACTCAACCTTTCCTTCTGATCTATCCACTGTTTGCGCTGACTATAGTAGCAAACTTATAATGGGCAACTTTAATTCTGACATCAACCCTAAAAACATGAATTCCATCATTAAATCCTTTAGTGAATCTTCTGGCCTAAAAATAGTCCCACATGGATCAACTCATTTCACTTCATCTTCTGAGACTTCCATAGATATAATTACAGAAGATCAAAACGATACCATTCTTAATCATAATAGCAATACTAAAATCAGTAATTACTACCTAATTAATGTCTGAATAAAAATTTTTTCTCCAGCATCATCAACTATTAACCTAAATTACCAGCAAATTACAGAGATTTCAAAACCTTGATGAAAATCTTCCCATCTAGAACTAACAAAAATGGACTGGTCTCCTTTGTTAGAATCCTCTAATATAGATTTCTGTGTGTCTTTTTTGGAGGAAAAAATAAGATAAGTTAATAATTCTTGATAAGGTTGCTCCTCTCAAAAAAGCACTAGCATCTTCCAAATTTGAACCCTGGATCAACGATAAAGTAAAAGATGGATTTCTATCACTTCGTAATCTTCACAGGAAATTCAAACCCACATTTAAATGCTCAAAACAACCCTCATCAATAATTTTTGTAATCTCTGAGCCATCAATGAAAATTTCCTTTCTTTTTAGAACTCTTTATCTGCCCCTAAGCTACCTCTCAACTCACCATCTTTTCAAACAAATAAAGAGTTTAAGTTTTATAAGATTTCTGCAAAAGAAATTGAATCAGCTGTTTTTTCATTTACCACAACTTCAGTAGGGTTGACGGACTCCCAGTAAAATTTTTTCCGCTGGTTTACCCATCCTAATGCCTCTACTTATTCATATTTTAAATGTTTCCATTGAATATAACATTTTTCCAAATAGGTGGAAGGAAGTCTTAAAACTGCCTATAAATAAAGTACATAAGCAGTAAAGCGCCACAGACTTCCGCCCAATCGCTCTATTATGCCTAATTTCAAAAATTTTTGAAAAGTCTCTTCATAACCAAATTATAAAATTTCTTGAATCTAACAACTTGTTAGATAAACTCCAAAGTGGTTTCAGAAAACGAAGAAATACACAATTTCTGCTTGCAAAACTTTTAGATGATATAACGGGCAACATAGAGGAAGAAAAATTAACTTTCTTAATCCTCTTCAACTTTAAAAAAACTTTTGATAGTGTTTCCTATGATCTAATTAAATTGAAATACTGAAATTGGTCAATAAGGAATTATAGGTGATGTACTTTTTACAAAGTTTGTAAAAAGAATCAATTTAATTAAAAATTTAAAAGGAACAAATTATATATATATATATATAATTTATAAATTTCCCATGATCTCTTGATAAACAAGTTAAAATCCTACGGCCTCTCAATAGAATCCATAGCCTGGATTAAATAATATCTCACATACAGAATACAAGCTGTAATGAACAGCAAAAACAACTCATATTCTAAATGGGAAAAGATTAAGAGTGGAGTTCCTCAAGGCTCCATTCTTGGCCCTCTACTGTTCCTTGTCTTCATCAATGACATCAAAGATGTTATCGTTAACTCCAACAGGTTACTATTCGTAGACGATTTTCAAATCTATATGTCAACTGAATATGAAAACATTCACTTGAATCTAAATAAGGTTATTGATGATATCACTTGAATAACTAACTGGACTAAAGATAATCCATTAAGTATTAATTTAGATAAAACTAAAGCCAAAATATATGGTCCAAAAAAGCATCTTAATAACTTTTTCAAATCCGAAATTTCTATTCAAAATATTGAAATTGGTGCGCACGGCGCTAAGGTGTTCCGTTTCAAATTTGTTCTCTGCCCGACTTTTGCGACTTAACTATAGTTTAGTATACGTATAAACTTAAGTTTAATTCTGATTTCTGTTACATCCTGGACGTAAAAACTAAAAATACTGGACTTTCTTTCTTAATTTATTGTAGTATTTTCTTTTTGGTAAATTGGAGTTATAAAACTTGTCATTTGAGGCTAATATGAGTTAATTGCTTATATTTTGTAACATGTGTTACACAAAACTAAACTTGAGTTAGGGTAAGTTTCTCTTGCCGTGCGCACGATTTTTGGAACACCTTAGCACCGGGCGTACGAATTTCAGAATGCTCTAAATATTAGCATTCTTTTCGAAACGTCAGTCCAATACTCAAGTACGACGACCATTTCCAACTAAATCTGTAGTACTCTATACAGATTAAGTTATTTCAAAAACTACGTCAACATGGAAACTAGGAAGCAAATTATAATCCCAAAATTATAATCCCTAATTTTACCTCACCTTGACTACTGCACATCAATCTTGGTGAATCTTTAAAACGAACACCTTAAGTAGTTAAATATCCTACAAAACTCAGCAAATCCGGGATACTATGACCATGTTTCTGACTTCAGGAAAACTTTTGTTTGGTTAGATATTAGTGATAAACTGAAATTCAACTCTACTTGTTTTTTATTAAAAATACTATTAATTCAATTCCCCGATTTTTTATTCTCAAAGTTTTGAAATATAGATTTCTGCTTAGATAACTCAGACAGTTTACTTCCCTATCATACTAAATCCAACTTATCTTCTTTCCTAATTGCCACTGGACTTTATTGGAATACTCTTCCCCTGAAATCAGACTATCTTCCTCACTTAATACCTTCAATAATAACCTTTAAAAACACATCAACAGCACTCAACACCAGTCTTTAAATTTAGAATCTCACCTTGAAGCCAGACATTCATCTCTTTTCTGAATTACAATCTCAACACCTAACGTCCACTTCCACATTACATTACATACTCCACATTTCCAATCTCCTACTATTTATATAAATTTACTTACGCATTAATATTATCGTTATTATTATTATTATTATAAATTTATTCTAAATTTATTATTCTTTATAATATTAATCTAAATTTAAAATTAAGTCTACTATAAAATTCAACTAGCCTTTCTCATTTTATATTGTTTTTCTTTTAATCTTCTATCATTATTGCAGTACTTATTATGATATAAAATGTATATGTATTTCTCTCTTTGTATTTACAATAAATAAAACATCAAATATAAAATATCAAATATCAAAATGATGACATACACACAAACACACACACACACACACACACACAAATAAATTTTCTAATATATATATACAGTAGTAGTTAGATATAAAACCAGATTTTCGTTTTCAAATGATTAAATGAGTTTAGGAATATGAAAATTTAAACCTAGAATAAATAAAATCCTAAAAAAAAGTCTAAAGAAGAGTTATTCTTACTCAAGATAATCTTGATGAAAAATAATGCAATCAATTAGTTTTTGGTATTTTATTTCTTCAGAATTAGAGTTATCCAAAGCAGTTTCTACACGATATCTGAATTCATTAAAAATTAGAATTATTAAATTAAACAAAAAATAAAACAGTGTTTCATAATACTTATAAAAAAAATGATGTAATCAATTTAATCTACATAAATAAAAATTAATTGTATAGTGAAAAAATTTTATAGTTTTTATTTCTCAGTATGTGAAGTCCAAAATTTTGACTTTTTTACCGTAAATTCAAAATACTAGTATTATAAAACAAGCGTTATATAAAAATAAATTTAAATATTACATGAGAACTTTATTTATTCCAGTCGATTGATAAGATACGTTAGCAAAAAAGACAGCTATTGATACCATGGTCCAGCCAACTAAAACACTGTTAAATAATAAATGGAGGTATATTTTATAGAAATGTTCCTGTTCATCAACAAAATATTCTGATGGAAATAGGTTCTCTTTCACTCTTGGTTCATCTAAAGGATAGAGATAATCCAATAATGGTGTTACCATTGGAATACCCAATAATAAAGGCCCAAATGCTACAGCTATAACTGTTTAGAAAAAAATTTTTTTTAATCAATATATTTTTTCACTATGAATTCGAAAATTATTATAAACATATCTTACATAGATAAAAGTGGCACAAAAATTGTGCTTTTTTTAATTCTTTTACTAAAATTTGTAATTCAACTGTGTCCACAATTTTTTTCCAAAATTCGTCATAGCCGTCCAGAAGTAATTTTATCTATATTTTAGCAAATAAAATTGCAATAAAGATTTAATAAAAGTAAAAATCTACTTTTCTATGAATAAACGTGTGAAACAATATTTTTTAAAATAAAGTGAAGGGTTGCTTCGGGGTTGCTAGTTTGTGAGAAAAGTATACATAAGAAGTTATAAAATTCATGCTTTTAGCCTCTCTAGGTTTGAAAGGTTTTCATTTACAACAAATTTCAGCTGATAAAACCACTTTTTCATAATGCTAATATAAAGGTTGATATTGCACAAAATTAAAAATTTAAAAGAAATTAATAATAATAGAATTTTTATCAATTTTTCGGACTTATCCTAAGTTTTTGTTTTTTAAAGTAAATTGCCATTTTGGCATATTATAAAACAGGAGACAAAATTGAAATTATGGATATCTTTTTTTTAAAGTAAATAATTTTTCAAACTTAGACAGCTAATAAATAGCGATTTTTTTTTTAAATTGATACTCAAGTAACTAGTCAAATATTCTATAGTATATTTTTCTTTTGGTTTTAAAAACAAAACAAAAAAATTATAAATCATATTACCTGATTTTTATTTATTAAAAAGTGGGCATATACAGTAGCAACGATTAATAATAATAGATAAACTGAAATTTCTTCTACAAAAAGTTCTGATTTATCCTTGTCTTCATATATTTTATAAGACTAAAATTAAAAATAATTTAATTCAATTTAATGAAGTATTTTTTTACTAACTCTTTTAGTGGAAAGAAATTATCGTTTAATAGTGAAGTAAAAATAAGTCTAATTTTTTCTTTTTTTCGTTATTATGAAATATGGTGAGTAAAAATATTCAATTTTTGTACATACATACATACATAACATGATAGCATAATATAACATATATAACTATAATACTATTAATTTTTTCAAATGAATTAAGAAAAATAGAAAAGAAACGAATATGGAAGCAATGGGTTGTAGTAGGCACAGCATTAATTATTTAATTAATTTCTGCCAATTGATTTTGGTACGATAATTTTCATCACACTCGATAGATAATGATAAATTTATAATATAGCTATAAGTAATAAGTAACAATTACTAACTTAACAAGTCTATTAGAGGGTTTTTGCAAGGTTTTCGGATACGTTGAGACCGAATCTGGCATCCAAATTTCAAAATTCAAATTATTTGGATAACACCGTACGTGGCTTTATTTATTCGTATATTAATTGATATTAAATTTCCATAATTTTAAATTCCTAAATTCCCTACAATAGGGATGCCAAATTGTTATATCAGGATTAATTAATAAAAACTAGAGTAAATAAAAACATAATTAAAATGCATGTTACTCGTTAATTACAACTAAATGCTGAAAATAATACATAATTTTGACATAAATAGCACGAAATATTATTAAAAGTTGATTTTCATGGTTTTGTTACTAGAACTGTTAATTTTGAAATTCGTAAATATTAAATTAAACTTTTAACAGATGTTAGTCTGAGTCTCGAATCCCAGATTATTTTAATTTCATAAAAAATTTGTTATAATTTTGGAGTTGAATTTATAATTTTCGTTGTGTTCAAATAATTTAGTGTTTAAAACAAATGTTATCATGTTATTTCTAAAATTTAATCAATATAAGAATATAAACAAAAAAGTTTTTCATAATTATAACGTTTAAAGTCAAATTTTACGAAGCACGACCGCAGTTTAAAGTCCATCTTTTCTTTATAGATTGCGTAAAGACTTTTTTGATAAAAATTATGTCTAAAGTAATTCTTTACAAACACATTCTGTTTGACTTAAACGTCATAATTATAAAAAAAATTTTTTTAAATACAAGTAACTAATATTTGATACAGGAAAAAGAAGTATAAACAAAGATAACCCAAGCGGCCAAAAGACTTTTTAAACATAAAAACTAGTCCAATATGTTTTCTCAAAAACTTCCATTTAGGTCAGTGTTATTAAATTAAGAATTTAACTTCGATTGCGACAGTCATAAATTAAAAAAAATAAAGATATAATAGTTACCGTACCAACAGACTCATTGATGTTATTCCATTAATAATAAATGCGTATCGAATTCTTTTTGATCGATTTCCATTTTCGTAAGGCCAAACACCAATACAAAGTAATAAAAATTTTAGCTCTCTATAAAACTTATTGAAATAATAAGAAGTTGCCATGACTTTAGAACCATTTCATTATTTCATGATATTTCAGTAAACTTATTTTTTAAATTTTGTTGCATAAGAAATATTCCACTCTTTAAATTTTTAATTAAAAAAAAGTTTCTATGCAACTTCGTTCACTGTTAGAGAATAACTGAGTTATTTTTAAAAAGGAACACGTACTAAAAAATGATTAGGCACAAGTAAAATTATTGATCTTGCAGTATTAAAATTTTTACGCGTATATTCTATAAGAAAATTGCAAGATTACATTAAAAATATTTTCATGCGCAACTTTTGGAAAAGTCGAAACAAGTAATTTTATTTTTATTTTTAATATTTTATTTTAACCTTGATGAAGGACGGATTTTTGCTTTATTTCCCTTATATTATGTAAAACTCCTTTAACCTTATGCTTATATTCTATAAGAAAATTGCAAGATTACAGTAAAACTTTTTTTAGAAAATCGAAACAAGAAATTTATTTTTGTATTTAAATATTTATCTTGCAGATTTATAATTTTTTTAAATTATACTAAATAGTAAATATAAATCAGTATAATTATTTTGGTTTGTCAACTTCATTAGAGAGTATCGAAATTCGGCAACGACGACATCAGAAAGTAAGGTAAAACCATCTTCTACATAACGCGTGCGAATATGCTTTCTATGTATTAGTTTAGGTAATTTAGTATTTTGGTTTGTTAATTGTAGGTTATTTTATATTTAATTACGTTAATTGTTATACGGAAGTGAGGAACAAGTATTTTTATTTTTATTTTAAATATTTTATTTTAACCTTGATGAAGGACGGATTTTTGCTTTATTTCCCTTATATTATGTAAAACTCGGCAACGACGACATCAGGAAGTAAGGTAAAATCATCTTCTAGATAACGTTGTGTTAGTTTAGGTAATTTAGTATTTTGGTATTTGGTAATTTTAGGTTATTTTATATTTAATTACGTTAATTGTTATACGAAAGTGATGACCCGAAATTCATCTCTTGCTCTCCCTTTAATTTATAATATGTTAAAAGAAATTGTTCAAGAATTTAAAAATGTTAATTCTCAAGTATTGAAAAATATAGAACAAATTTTTTCGTCAAATAATGAAATAACTCTTCGCCAAGCAATCATTGTTGCACAAACTAATATTGATCAAATTTGCTCAAATTTGGATATTTCTTACAATTGTACTGAAGTCCTTTTAGCCGGCTTACCAAAAGATTGCTCCTTAGATAACCAGACTATTGTTTTCAACTTTTTAAATAAAATTGGTGCGGGCTATTTGACTCCTCACATTTTAAATATCTGACAATTCGAAGCTAACAATCAGAAATCAGATCAGAACTATAATTCGATAAATTTAATTAAGTTTTCGTCGTCACAAGTTCGTAAGTTTGTCATGGATCTCAAGCGTCGTAATGGTAAAATAACATTTCAAGACATCTTAAAATCAGCTTTTACATCTCATGTACAAGCAAATAAGAAAATATATTGTAATGATCTTTTAAGTAATGAATTATATACAGAATATCAGCGCGTCAAAAAGCATTTCCAGAATAATAAAGATGTATTAGTGTATTATTATGAATGTGCCATTTTTTTGAAGCTAAAGGGTCAATCATCTGAACCTATCAAGCCAACTACTGATCATTAAAATTTATTCACTGTATTTTAATTAATTTTTATTTTTACTTTCATTAATTATAAATTTTCGTAACAAGTTTTACTTACTAAGAATTTAATTAAAAATCAATAATTAAATTGTGATAATTTCTATAAATATATTTAATATATTCAATTCTTATATCTATAAGTTTACAAGCAAGGGGTAGGCGACGTGATGCGGCGATTCGCATCGATGCCCATCATGATTCGTGATGCGAAAATTTTTTTTTTCTGAAAACTGTTCTAATATGCTCAGAAAGGGTTGTTAGGTAGATAAAATACTCTGCATCACTCTGTATCACAATTAAAAATTTTCCTAAGCTATTTTCTCTAAATACTGTAGTAAATATACGCTTAAAGTTTTTAAGTATACGTCCAGCATCAGATTTGTTCTGCCATAGGTTTTTGTGAGAAATGTAAGAAACACCCTTAAATTTGCAAAACTACCCCTAAAACAGAGTATTTATAATTTTGAATTTTTAATTAATATTAATTTTTATAAATAATAAAAATATAATTCCTACATTAATTTTTCAAGAAAAAAATTCCTATTCACGATTAGCGACCCAAAAAACCCTTAAGGACTAAATCTGGATACTAAAGCGAGAAAATAGCAAACATACTCCTTTGAGGGGTAGTTTTTGCTGGTTTACGGATGAAATAGTAATTTTTCATTTAAAAATCTCTCAAATTCGTAATCAGCGACCCAAAAAACCCTATTGACCAAATCTGAAGACTTAAAGTTCGAATACATCAAAAATACCCTTTTTTAGGGGTAGTTTTGCAAATTTAAGGGTGTTTCTTACATTTCTCAAATAAACCTATGGCAGAACAAATCTGATGTTGGACGTAAACTTGAAAACTTTAACCGAATAAGTACTAGAGTATTTAGAGAAAATAGCTTAGGCAAATTTTTAATTGGGATGCAGAGTAATTTATCTACCTAACAACCCTTTCTGAGCATATTAGAACAGTTTTCAGAAAAAAAAAATTTCGCATCACGCATCATGATGGACATTGATGCGAATCGCCGCATCACGTCGCCTACCCCTTGTTTACAAGTGAATTCCCAGTTTAATATTATTAATATTTTAATTCAAGTATCTTATCCTTAACTTTGCATTTGAATTTTCAATTTATCACTATATACTTTTTAAATCTAGTTTATTTACTTAATATTTTTCTTTAAATTTAAATCTTTAGTTCAAAACAAAATAGTCAAATTATGATAAATATTCTACATTATGTCTCTGTAAGTTTACAAGTGGATTTTTGGTGTGCAAACAACACTTATTTTTATTTCTATTTAAAAATTTATGTGTAGAAGAATTTAATTAAAAATCATTAATTAAATTATGATAATTTTTATAAATTAATTTTTCATTTCATGTATCTATAAGTGTAAAAGTGAATTTTCAATTTATTACTGTATATTTTAAATATCTATATGATTATGTACATTATATTTTTCTTAAGGTTGTTGTTCGGTACATGCGTCAACGTCAGAATTGAATATAATTTTAGCAGGGGATTAATAACATGAAAATACATCTACTGTTAAAAAATTAAGATAATTCACCATTTAGTTTACGAGTTATTAAACTCCAAAGTTCAATTCTTATATATTGTTAGGATAGGAAGACGCGTGGAAATGCATTGAAATCTAGCGTCTTTTTGTAAATGCTTCCAAACGAGACGTCAGATGTAATGTAGAAATTTTTACTTGTTATTTTAACAAAATGGACTCCAAAGATTTGCAATTATTATTGAAAAGCTTAAATTCAAATGTTCAAGAAATTCATGTTCATTTTTGGGAATATGATTTGCTAAAGAAATTAAAATTAGATTTTAACAGATTTTCCAATCTTGAAACATTTGGCTTGTACGATGAAACTGCAGAAGGCGAAGAAGAAGAATATGGAAATATAAATCACGTTCTCAAAGAAATATCAAATTATAAAAATTTAAAAAATTTAATTATTTATGACTGCATGTTTAATAACACTGCTTTTAAGCATATTAATAATCTAACTAATTTGATTACTTTAGAATTATCACCAATTGATCGTATAGACATAATGGGAGGCTGTAAAGAATTATTTAATAAATTAAAATATCTTAAAGAATTTAAAATTAAAAAATTTAATACAATTAATGATTTCTCAGATTTTACAAAAATGGCTAATAAAATAAAACTAAATCGTGGTGATAAAAATAAATTAAAAATAATTTCTGATATTGGAGAAACTGAAATAAATTGGCCATTAATATCACATGCAAAATATCAATGTGCTTAATTTCTAATTTTAATTTATTAAATTTATCAATCGATTTTAAATCCAAAAATTTTTTCTATAATTATAAGAAAGTAAAAAAAAGTTTATAATAAAAATAAAATTGAAACTTAATAAATGTCTGTTACTTTTTTCAAAACCATTATTTCAATACTACAATAAATCAATAAAAAAATACATTTTTATTTCATAGTGTTTGACTTTTTTTTATCTTTGCAGATAAATTAGCATTTAACAAAAGCTAATTTTTCTAGATTCACTGATTTACTAATTGTACTTTGCTTTGTTTAAATTTAAACAGTGAACGTTCAGATAATACAGAAATATATTTTAAAATTTTATATTAAGAAAATAAATAATAAATTTTTTTAAATCAATAATTAAAAAGCAATCTCCTCAAGAACCCATGTTAAAAACGTCCACTGTTTTCCACCCGAATCCGCATATGTGTTCGTAAAAAGCTGATAGGTTAAATACTCTATATACGAATCTCATAAAATTTTGTGTATACACTATATATTTATTTATTTTGAATTTATAACATTAAAATTATCAAAAAATGTTTCAGGGGTTATATCATTAATAATAATAAAATTATTTAATGTAAAACAACAAAAATATTAAAATATTTATACATTTTTTACGAATTTCTTAGGTTATGTGCGGAGTTCAAATAATAATATGTTTATCATTGTGAAAAATATTTAAATATATTTGTATTTTTTATTTATTTTTTGCAATAAAATAATTATAATTCCTATACAAGCACATTTCATTTTGGGACATTTGATTGCCAAAAAAGACAAAGATAGACACAATAACTTGACTGCCAAATAAATTATTTGTTTTTAAATTAAATTTTATACAATGCACTTTTGAATAATTGTAAGTATGAAGAAAAATAGTATATGCAACATTGGAGAAAAGTTTAATGTCCGTTCCTGCGTGTTATACCACGCAGGGGCGGAAGTTCAACATTCATTCCTAATTACGCACTGTACTATTTTAATATTAAAAATTTCATTATAATTTTTTTCCTGATTTTTTTAGGAAAGATGATACTTTATCAACCCAATTTAACTGTTAGTAATAAAAATATTTGAAATTTCACTGCTTTTATAATTCAAAATCATAATTTTAAAAAGTTGCAATTGAAAACTTTCTCAACTAAAGTACTTTTATTACTCGAGTAAAAATTGTTAAGATAAAATATTTTTCGTTACAAATAATTTCTTTGCAAGAAAAACAAGCTGATATCTTACTATATCTCTATTTAATTTGCCAATAATTTGCATTAAAAAATTAAAAAAATAAATAAAATTTTAAGAAAAATTAATAAGATATTACACAACAGAAAATTATTTGATCACGGAATTGTATTGTAGAAGATTAAATTTTTGTAAATATTTTACTTTTAAATAATATTGTCAATTGAAACTTTGATTTGATTTGCTGAAAAACTAGGTCTTATACTTTTAGAAATTGTTTTGAGTTTTTTTCAGAAAAGTAAAGTATGAATAAGATGTTTTCATAACCTTAAAAAAAATTATTTTTGTTAAATAATAATTAATTTTAGTCAAATAAAATTAAATAATAATTTACCTGAGTATAAGTTTCCATGCTCACTGGTATAAAAAATGCATCGATTTGAAGAGGTCGCGAAGACATTAGTAACATCATTCGAATCAATTTTTTTGATTTAATAGAAGCATCTTCCCAATTCGCAAAGTATCTATTTTATACATGAAATAATTGTAAACTTTGACATAAGTTAAACGATAGATTAAAACTATAGTAAGCCTTAAAAGTCTTACTGATTAGTGCAAAATTATATATTAATGTGATAATAATTTTAAACTTATTTAGTGTAGAGAAGGATTTCTTTATATGATACTTTTTTTTCGTGCTATGAAAAATGAATATTAAAACTTTAGACCACCACGTATTTATTTTGAGCTATTTATCGAAATAGGCCCCTTTATATGTTCTAATTATAAACACCGACATTCAGTTAAAAAAAAGACAACCAATTTTTAAATTAATAAAAAAGCATAAAGTTCTTACATGCTATTAAACAGTTCTTCATTGGTAGTAATAATATTTTGTGCATTTTCATAAAGTAGTAATATAAAAACTGTAGAAGTGAGAAGAAGTAATCCAGATTTTATTACCATTTTAATATCACTTTTAACAACTAACTAAAAAAAATATATTTTAAATCATAATTATTAAATTTCTCTTATTATAATACAATAAATTCACAAAAACTTATACAATAATTAAACAGCCAAAAAGTTATATTTAAATACCAATACTATAGGTATCCTACATGGGAAGGACCTTTGTAATAATAACTATTAACAAATTAGAAAAATTTGGAAAAAAGGAGGAGGTATTCACCAAAATCTGCTTTACTTTGAGACAATTGGTTTTAAATTCTTAAAAAGTGATGCTTTTTTGGTTTCAAATAACATCCCAAAGTCTATATTTTTATTTTTAGTCGTTGTTTTGGCGATATCGGCTAAAATGAGCTCCATTTAAAAAATGGGCTTGCATGTCGGAATTCAATCAAAAAATATTAAATTTGTGTTTTTTTGTTTTTTAAAAAAATAAAAATTAAAAAAGTGATGACATCATGTTCACCGTATACGAATATATTGTAACGTTAAGCGCCTCTGGCAAACCTCTGATTCTTGAAGCATTTTTACGAGCATTTTCTAATTCCGTTAATTTTCGCAGCTTAAAAAAATTAAAAAACATATGTTTGATATATTTTTTTGTAGTTTCATATTAGTATACAAAAAAAATTATAAAAATTTTAATCTATGCAACCCACTATTAAAGTCACCAAAACATTTTATATGAAAAATGAAGGTGATTTTCTGAATTTTTTCAGTTCAGTGTTTTTTTAACGTTTAAATCAAGGTTTAACACTAATACTATTTATAATATTACATATTTAACAGAAAATATTTATGTTTTAATAACTAATTTTTCGAGAATAAACTATTTCTGTGATACTTCTGTTAATCTAAAGGATTTACTTTTAACAGTTTAGGTTTAAAAATATCTTTTGGCTGGCGTCCTATACTACAATTATAAATATTTTATGAAACCAAAAGATCAAAACTTACAACAAGACCACTAAAGCTTATCAATACCAGTGATAAAATCATCATTATTCCTAAAGTTTTTGAGTGAACCTTCTTAAAATGATTAACTAATCTAAAAAAAGAAAAATGATTGAAAAAATAAAAACATAACAATATAATTTAAAATATATAAGACTTGTATTGGTAATAAATTACTAATACAATAATAAATACGATGATTAATACAAATTTAAATAATATTATTTTCTTAATGATGATTAATACTACTACTAATACTACTGAATACTACTACTATTTACAATAGTAAATAATCCTAATGATATCTCCTCCTATAATACCTAACAAAATTCTATTCTTAATCAATTACTCAATAACAGTTTGCTATTTTATAAGATAAAAATGGAGGTGGAGCGACTACTAATTTCTCAGGTAAAATTTCTCAGTCTATTACTCATAATAACCCAAAGAAAACAATATACAAAAATTTAACCACATGTCATTTCAATGCTCATTCATTGAGCAAAAATTTCAATCTAAGCCTACTCAACCTATCTAAATTTAATTATGATATCATCACTGTATCCGAAACGTGGTTAACTGAAAAACACACTGATAATATGTTTTCAATTAACGGATATACTTTTATGAGAAATGATAGAGCCGGCAGATCAAGCGGAGTAGCTATTTGTTGAAGAAAAAGCCTAAAACTCCAAGTTATTTCGTTTTCTTCGAAATGCTTAAATTCGCCCTAGTTTGAATATACCTTGTGTGAAGTGTCCCTAAAAAGCTCTGATTTATTCATTGCAGTTTTTTACCGACCACCCAAAGCCGTCTATTTCAAGGAATCAACTTTCTGATCTATCCACCATTTGCGTTGTCTATAGTAGCAAACTTATCATGGGCAACTTTAATTCTGACATCAACCCTAAAAACATGAATTCCATCATTAAATCCTTTGGTGAATCTTCTGACCTAAAAAAAGTCCCACATGGATCAACTCATTTCACTCCATCTTCTGAGACTTCCATAGATATAATTACAGAAGATCAAAACAATACCATTCTTAACCATAATAGCAATGCTAACATCACTGCCTAATAAATGTCTCAATAGAAATTTTTTCTTCAGCATCATCAACTAGTAACCTAAATTACAGAGATTTTAAAACCATGATGAAAATCTTTCCCTTCTAGAACTATCAAAAATGGACTGGTCTTCTTTGTTAGTGTTTCTTTAGTTAATTTTTAGACAATAAAAAAGAAAAAATAAAATTATATGAGTTGTTCCTGGCATTCCGGCGAGCTCGGGCCCTCTCAACCTTTCACATAGCTTTGCCGCTCCGGCGAGCTCGGGCACTCATAGCCTTTCAGTTAGCTTTGCACGTAAACTTAGCTTCGCGGTGCTTAGCATTGGTCTTTGCTCCCTTTGCTCTTACGGCAGTAACGTTTCTTTGCTATGGCCTTAGTACCCTTTGCTCTTGCGGCAGTAACATTTTTTTTTGCAATTGCCTTAGCTCCTTTTGCTCTAGCAGCTATCACAAAATTTATAACGGTTTTATCGCGCGCGTGCCAATCAGCAAGCGCGACTGAGACGGGAGAGGTCTATAAATATAACCGCGATATTGGCCGGAGCAGCATTCGCTGTTCTGACTTCAGCCTCAACGCTGCGAATTTGACGCCTTTGCTTTTTTGACTACGCTTGGTGTACCTGGTATTGGTGTGGATCTTGGACGCTTGGCTTGCTGTTTGATTGCTCTTGGTGAAATTGGTGTGTGGATCTTGGACTTCCTTTTCCAGTATTGGAATAGCTCGTAAGCTATTATTGGTATCTCGCTTGGTGCGATTTCCGAGCTCGTAGGCTCAAAGAGGTGGTTTTACAGTTCCTGACCAGGAGACATCGCCTGAGCACGAGTTGCTCGACTTTGGGATTTGACTTTTACTTTTAATTTTGTGTGATTGTGTATAAGAGTTTGCTTTCCATTTTGCGTGTTTGGTCATTGTGTGTTTGTTCATTTGTTAGTCTTAGCGCGTGGCTGAGGTCACGCATCGATTTTTACAAAAAATCAAATGGCCCTTTTTAGGGCCACTTTATACGTAAGACAAAAGAACAACATAATTCAAAAGGCTTCTGTAAAATTAACAGTTAGATTCCTCTAATATAGATTTCTGTGTATCTTTTTTGGAGAAAAAAATCAATTCTATTCTTTCTAAGGTTGCTCCTCTCAAAAAAGCACTAGCATCTTCCAAATTGTAACCCTGGATCAACGATTAAGTAAAAGATGGATTTCATTCACTTGATAATCTTCACAGAAAATTTAGTCGCCCAGGCAAGTAGAAGCATTGTAAAGAATATAATTTGCTCAATGCAACTCTCACAAATAAAGAAAATGACCTAAAATCTAATTTCTATATAAACAGAATTACAAATCTCGATAAACCACACAAAATATGGAAAGAACTCAGACACTTCGGCTTGATCGAAACTAAATCTAGCAAAAATTGGTTTAACCTCTCAGCTGATACCATCAATGAAAATTTCATTTCTTTTCAGAACTCTTTACCTGCCCCTAAGCTATCTCTCAACTCACCATCTTTTCAAACAAATATAAATCAAGTTTTCTAAGATTTCTGTAAAAGAAATTGAATCAGCTGTTTCTTCATTTACCACAACTCCCAGTAAAAATTTTTTCCGCTGGTTTACCCATCCTAATGCCTTTACTAATTCATATTTTTAATCTTTCCATTGAATATAACATTTTTCCAAATAGGTGGAAGGAAGTCTTAAAGCTGTCTATAAATAAAGTACATAGGCCCTAAAGCGCCAGAGACTTCGGTCCAATCGCTCTATTATGCCTAATTTCAAAAATTTTTGAAATGTTTCTTTATAATTAAATTACCAAATTTCTTGATTCTAAAAACTTATTAGACAATATCCAATGTGGCTTTAGAAAATGAAGAAACACACGATTTCTGCTTGCAAAACTTTTAGATGATATAATGAGCAAGTTAGAGGAAAAAAAATTAACTTTCTTATTCCTCTTCGACTTCAAATAAGCTTACCGATGATCTAATTAAATTAAAATACTGAAATTGGTCAATAAGGAACTATAGGTGATGTATTTTTTACAAACTTTTGTTTATTGTAAAATGGTCCAAAATATTCAATCACCTGTAGTTCTTTATATACCAATTTCAGTATTTCAGTTTAATTATAAATTCAAAAGGAACAAATTATATATATATATTATTTATAAATTTTCCCATGATCTCTTGATAAACAACTTAAAATCCTACGGCTTCTCGATAGAATCCATAGTCTGGATTAAATCATATCTCACATACAGAATAAAAGCTGCAATCAACAGCAAAAACAACTCATATTCTAAATAGGAAAAGATTAAGAGTGGAGTTCCTCAAGGCTCCATTCTTGGCCTTCTACTGTTCCTTGTCTTCATTAATGACATCAAAGATGTTATCGTTAACTCCAACAGGTTAATATTCGTAGACGATCTTCAAATCTATATGTCAACTGAATATGAAAACATTCACTTGAATCTAAATAAGGTTATTGATGATATCACTTGAATAACTAACTGGACTAAAGATGGTAAATTAGGTATTAATTTAGATAAAACTAAAGCCAAAATATATGGTCCAAAAAAGCATCTCGATAACTTCTTCAACTCCAAATTGAATTTCCATTCAATTTCATGATAACAATATTAGCATTCTTTTCGAAACGACATGATTACATGAGTATGGGAATATGAAAATGTAAACTTAAGAATAAATAAATTCCACAAAAAAAAATTCATAAGAAAAGTTATTCTTACTCAAGATAATCTTGATGATAAATAATACAATCAATTAGTTTTTGATATTTTATTTCTGCAGAATTTGAGTTGTCCAAAGCAGTTTCTATACGATACCTGAATTCATTAAAAATTAGAATGATTAAATAAAAAATAATACAGTGTTTCATAATACATATGAAAAAATGGTGCAGTCAATTTAATCTACACAAATAAAAATTAATTGTGCATAAATTAAAAAGACTAACTTTATAAAACAAGCGTTATATAAAAATAAATTTAAATATTACATGAGAATTTTATTTATTCCGGTCGATTGATGAGATGCGTTAGCAAAAAAGACAGCTATTGCTACCATGGTCAACACAACTAAAACACTGCAAAACATCAAATGGAGGTATATTTTATAGAAATGTTCCTGTTCATCAACAAAATATTCTGATGGAAATAGGTGCTCTTTCACTCTTGGTTCATCTAAAGGATAGAGATAATCCAATAATGGTGTTACCATTGGAGTAAGCAAGATTATAGGCCCAAATGTTACAGTTATAACTATACAAAAAAAAATTTTTTTAAATTAATATATTTGTTCACTATGAATTTCGAAAATTATTCCAAACATATCTTACATAGATAAAAGTAGCACATATATTGTGCTTTTTTTGATTCTTTTACTAAAATTTCTAATTCAACTCTGTCAACAATTCTTTTCCAAAATTCGTCATAGCCGTCCAGAAGTAATTTTATCTATGTTTTAGCAAATAAAATTGCAATTAAGATTTAATAAAAGTAAAAATCTACTTTTCTGTGAATAAACGTGTGAAACAATATTTTTTTAAATAAAGTGAAGGGTTGGTAGTTTGTGAAAAAAGTATACATAATAAGGTGTTCCATATTATGCTTTTAACCTCTCTAGGTTTCAAAGGTTTGCATATACAACAAATTTCAGCTGATAAAAGCACTTTTTTACAATGCTAACATAAAGGTTGATATTGCACAATATTAAAAATTTAAAAGAAATTAATAATAATAGAATTTTTATCAAATTTTCGGATTTATTCTAATTTTCTGTTTTTTAAAGTAAATTGCCTTTTTGGTATATAACAAAACAGGAGTCAAAATTGAAATTTTGGATATCTTTTTTTTTTAAAGTAAATAATTTTTCAAACTTAGACAGTTGATAAATAGCGATTTTTTTTTCAAATTGATACTCAAGTAACTAGTCAAATATTCTGTAATATATTTTTCTTTTGGTTTTAAAAATAAAACAAAAAAATTATAAATCATATTACCTGATTTTTATTTATTGCAAAGTGGGCATATACAGTAGCAACGATTAATAATAATAGAAAAACTGACATTTCTTCAACAAAAAGTTCTGATTTATTCTTGTCTTCATATATTTTATAAGTCTAAAATTAAAAATAAGTTAATTTAATTTAATGAAGTATTTTTTTACTAACTCTTTTAGTGGAAAGAAATTAACGTTTAATAGTGAAGTAAAAATAAGTCTAACTTTTTTTTTTTTCGATATTATGCAGGGAAGTGAGTAAAAATATTCAATTTTTTTAGGTTTTTTTCACCAGCTTGACCAAAAAAATGGCCAGTACCTTTTTTTTGGTGAATTTTCAATGGGTAGCTTCTTGAGTATTCTTAAAATATCTCTGGCTAAAGCAATCAGAGGAAAAAAAATGCAAAATTTTCGTTATTGATAAGAGAATAGAACTATGGAGATTAAAACGATGGGTAGTTGATTCCGAACTTTTTTCGAATAGTTCGGCACCAAAAATTAAATAAAAAAAAAATACTTTCCAGAGTATTGTACTGTATTGTATTGTATGCTATTGATCTTTATTTGCCTTTTTATAAAATATGATACATACATAATATAATAGCATAATATAACATATATAACTATAATACTCTTAATTTTTTCAAATGCATTAAGAAAAATAGAAAAGAAAAGAATATGGAAGCAATGGGTTGTAGTAGGCACAGCATTAATTATTTAATTAATTTCTGCCAATTGATTTTGGTACGATAATTTTCATCACAGTCAATAGATAATAGATAAATAAATAATATAGCTATAAGTAACAATTACTAACTTAACAAGTCTATTAGGGGGTTTTTGCCATGTTTTCGGATACGTTGAGACCGAATCTGGCATCCAAATTTCAAAATTCAAATTATTTTGATAACACCGTACGTGGCTTTATTTATTCGTATATTAATTGATATTAAATTTTCATAATTTTAAATTTTTAAATTCCCTACAATAGGGATGCCAAATTGTTATATCAGGATTAATTAATAAAAACTAGAGTTAATAAAAACATAATCAAAATTCGTGGAAAACGTTAATTACAACTAAATTCTGAATATAATACATAATCTTGACATAAATAGTACGTAATAACATTAAAATGATCTTCGTGGTTTTGTAACTAGAACTATTAATTTTGAAATTAGTAATTATTAAATTAAACCTTTAACAGATCGTATTCTGAGTACCGCATCCCAGATTATTTTAATTTCCTAAAAAATTTGTTATAATTTTGGTGCTAAATTTCGTTATGTTCATATAATTTAATGTTTAAAACTATAATGTTATCATGTTATTTCTAAAATTGAAGCAATATAAGAATATAAAAGAAAAAAATTTCTCGTAATTATAACGTTTAAGGTCAAATTTTATGAAGCACTACCACAGTCTAAAGTCGATCCTTTCTTTATACATTGCGTAAAGACTGTTTTGATAAAAATTATGCCTAAAGTGCTTCTTTACAAACACATTTTGTTTGACTTAAACGTCATAATTATAAAAAAAAATTTTTTAAATACAAGTAACTAATATTTGATACAGGAAAAAAAAGTATAAAGAAAGATAACCCAAGGTCAGTGTTATTGAATTAAGGCCTTAACTTCGAATTCGACAAGCAGAAATTTAAAAAAATAAATATAATAATAGTTTACGTACCATCAGACACATTGATATTATTCCATTAGTAATAAATGCGTATCGAATTCTTTTTGATACTTTTCCATTTTCGTAGGGCCAGACACCAATGCAAAGTAATAAAAATCTCAACTCTCTGTAAAACTTATTGAAATAAAAAGAAGTTGCCATGACTTTACAACCATTTCATAATTTCATGATATTTCAGTAAACTTATTTTTTTAAATTTTGTTGCTTAAGAAACATTTATAAAATGCTAAAAATCATTGTATTCCAATTCTTAAATTTTTAATTAAAAAAGTTTTTATGCACTTCGTTCACTGTTTAGAGAATAACTGAGTTGTTTCTAAAAAGGAACACGTACTAAAAAATGATTAGGTACAAGTAAAATTATTGATCTTGCAGTATTACAATTTTTACGCGTATATTCTATAAGAAAATTGCAAGATTACATTAAAAATATTTTCATGCGCAACTTTTAGAAAAATCGAAACAAGTAATTTTATTTTTTTTTAAATATTTTATTTTAACCTTGATGAAGGACGGATTTTTGCTTTATTTCCCTTATATTATGTAAAACTCGGCAACGACGACATCAGGAAGTAAGGTAAAATCATCTTCTAGATAACGCTGTGTTAGTTTAGGTAATTTAGTATTTTGGTATTTGGTAATTTTAGGTTATTTTATATTTAATTACGTTAATTGTTATACGAAAGTGATGACCCGAAATTCATCTCTTGCTCTCCCTTTAATTTTTAATATGTTAAAAGAAATTGTTCAAGAATTAAAAAATGTTAATTCCAAAGTATTGAAAAATATAGAACAAATTTTTTCGTCAAATAATGAAGTAAAAACTCTTCGCCAAGCAATCATTGTTGCAGAAACTAATATTGATCAAATTTGCTCAAATTTGGATATTTCTTACAATTGTACTGAAGTCCTTTTAGCCGGCTTACCAAAAGATTGCTCCTTAGATAACCAGACTATTGTTTTCAACTTTTTAAATAAAATTGGTGCGGGCTATTTGACTTCTCACATTTTAAATATCTGAAAATTTGAAGCTAACAATCAGAAATCAGATCAGAACTATAATTCAATAAATTTAATTAAGTTTTCGTCGTCACAAGTTCGTAAGTTTGTCATGGATCTCAAGCGTCGTAATGGTAATATAACATTTCAAGACATCTTAAAATCAGCTTTTACATCTCATGTACAAGCAAATAAGAAAATATATTGTAATTATCTTTTAAGTAATGAATTATACACAGAATATCAGCGCGTCAAAAAGCATTTCCAGAATTATAAAGATGTATAAGTGTATTTTTATGAACGCAGGTATGAAGGTGCCATTTTTGCAAAACTAAAGGGTCAATCATCTGAACCTATCAATCCAACTACTGATCATTAAAATTTATTCACTGTAATTTAATTAATTTTTATTTTTACATTCATTAATTAAAAATTTTCGTAACAAGCTTTACTTACTAAGAAATTAATTAAAAATCAATAATTAAATTATGATAATTTCTATAAATATATTTCAATTCTTGTATCTATAAGTTTACAAGTGAATTTTCAGTTTAATATTATTAATATTTTAATTCAAGTATCTTATCCTTAATTTTGCATTTGAATTTTCAATTTATCACTATATACTTTTTAAATCTAGTTTATTTACTTAATATTTTTCTTTAAATTTAAATATGTAAGTTTAAATTAAGTTTAAATCTGTAAGTTTACAAGTGAATTTTTGGTGTGCAAATCAACACTTATTTTTATTGTTATTTCAAAATTTATGTATAGCATAATATATACTTAATTTTTTTTCGTTTAATGTTATTGTATCATATTATTATTTTATTAATATTTTAAATTGTAATTATATTCATATAATTATATTTATACTATTATATCTTAAGTACTCATACGTACATGTACTCAAATTAAATTATATTGTAAGCAACTGTAATTCAATGCGCATCGGCTACGCCTGCGACAAAATTTTTTCTAAAATAAATAAATAATTAAATTATTTTTCTTAAAAACATAAATATTTAAAGATTAATTTTATTTTTTAATCAGAATTTTTATTAAGTGCATGCAAGCCTCCTATTGCTGAATAATAATTTCCGTGACACAAGCCAACTGTAGCAAACCCATGCCATGCCTAGCTTAGATACATTTTTATTTCATAGTGTTTGACTTTTTTTTATCTTTGCAGATAAATTAGCATTTAACAAAAGCAAATTTTTCTAGATTCACTGATTTCCTAATTGTACTTTGCTTTGTTTAAATTTAAACAGTGAACGTTCAGATAATACAGAAATATATTTTAAAATTTTATATTCATAAAATAAATTACATCAACCTAAATTTTATTCAACTTGATCTATCGGCTAATTATTATTAATACAGAAAAATATTATCTTGCATATTTAAAGTAGTGTAATGATACATTCAAAATTTAATAAAAATAAATTCGTAAAGAGATAATTTAAAAATAACATCTACCTGCAATAGCAAAATTTACATTAGGCATGTTTTTTTATTATTCAAAATTTCATTATATTTTTATTAGGGTTTTTCTAGCAAAGGAAATACTTTATCAACCGAATTAAACTGATATTAATAAAATATTATTTGAAATTTCACCACTTTTACAATTCAAAATCATAATTTCAAAAAGTTACAATTCAAAACTTTCTCTACTAAAATACTTTTATTATTCGACTAAATAAAATATTTTGCGTAACAAAAAATTTCTTTCCAAGAAAAACATGCTGATATCTAATGATGTCTCTATTTAATTTGAATTAAGAAAATTTTAATACAAAATAAAATACTCAGAAAAATTAATAAGATTCCATGCCAAGAAATTTTTTTATGGGTTACGGAATAATATTCAAGAAGATCGAGTAGAAGATTAAATATTTGTAAATATTTTATGCTTAATTATCTTGTTAATTTAACCTTTGATTTGATTTGTTGAAAAATAGATCTTTTACTTTAAAAGTTGCTTTGAGTTTTTCTCAGAAAAGTAAAGTATGAATATGATGTTTTCGTAACCTAAAGAAAAATTAATGTTTGTTAAATAATAATAAATTGTTTGTCCAGGTCAGGGCCGGCTCAAGGCCCGGGCAAGCCGGGCGCTCGCCCGGGGCGCCATCAATTTGGGGCGCTGTAAAATTCAAAATATCAAGAAATAATACGCTGTTTTTAACTAAGAAAAATAATTCTTATTAAAAATTCTTTATTAAAAATTTGGGTTTTGGGTTTTCCAAAGTCCTTTGTACAGTTAAACTTTTTGTCTACTGTCGCGACAATTGTCGCTCGCTCATCTTAAAAATTAATATTATATGCATTTAATACAATACGCATATCGTTTTAAAAATATAATATAACAAAAACAAATAAATATATAAATTTTTAGCTTACGATTTCAGTTCTATTGCCATACCTACGGTCACACCCTAAAAACTTTTAATCCTTAAATACGAGTTACTAAAATAATAAAAAAATTTTTTAAACAAAAAGTATAGAGGCGCATAATCTTATAGAATTTACCTAAAATAAAATTGTTATAATTTTCCAATCTTATTGACTTCTCCCCGCCCCTACTTTGAAATTCAATTTTTACAATTTACAGTTTTAATTTTCTATTTTTCTGACTGCTTATTTATTGAGTATTTTTCTGTACAACAAGCAAGCTATTTATTTTTCTTAGCTTAGAATTAGAAATCATTTTTAATCTGCCACATAATAAATATTTTTATATCGTATAATTTTCAATAATGACGATTAATGAAAAAATTAAAAAAGCTTCAGGGGCTGCTAACAGAAAAAGGAAACGTGAACAAGCAGAGGAGGATAAAAAGCAGGGTTCTTTTTCAAAAAAATAATTATAAAAAAAGTCATGTAATTCATCAATCGATAAGACTACTTACATCAAAAAGAACATCTAAAAGATGAAAATCAAAGTGCGGAAGATTGTGTTAAAAGTTTTGAATATGCCGAAAAAAGTGCTGAAAAGGAAATTAAAGTTAATGACTCTTCTATTATTGATAATAATACAGATAATAATCAAAAAATTGAAATTGAGATAAATGACAATAATAAGGAAAATTTTCAAAGTGCTGTTTATGATTCTAATATTGAATTGATTAGTCATGATCCTGGAAATTGGCCTATTCGTTTTTCTGACAGTGAGAAAAAATTATTAGTGCAACGTGGTCCAGTGCAAGTGAAAAATTTTAATTATCCTATAAATAGTGATGGACGAAAATTTACAGATAATAATTTTTAAACCGAGAAAAGTTCCATCGTAATTGGCTACTTTATTCTGTAACTAAGGATCGAATTTTTTGTTTTTGCTGTCGCTTGTTTTGTAGCGCGCGTTCATATCTATCAAGTGAAAAAGGGTTTTCTGATTGGAAACACACGAGTGAACACTTATTTGAACATGAACACTCTCCTCATCATAAATCTGCAGTAAAAGACTGAAATGGGTTTAGAATGCGATATGGGGGGCGACAAAAGTTGGTCTTGCCCGGTTGCCAATTTTAGCTCGAGCCGGCCCTGTGTTTGTCAAATAAAATTGAATAATAATTTACTTTAGTATAAGTTTCCATGTTCACTGGTATAAAAAATGCCTCGATTTGAAGAGGTTGCGCAGATTTCAGTAACATCATTTGAATCATTTTTTTTGATTTAATACAAGCATCTTCCCAATTTGCGGCGTATCTATTTTATAAATGAAGTAATTAAGTTATAACATAACAGTGACTTACAAAGACTTGTATTTTTGAGTTCTATTTTGAATAACGAAAAAAATATAAGTAATTTATAGTTCCAAATTGGCCCATTTATTCATCAGTTATTATGAGAAAATTTGAAACGATTTGGGGCATCGTACTTCTCATAATTTAAATGTTGATTTTTGAGCCTAATTTGTTTATAATTTTTATTTAAATATAATTTCAAAAATCGTTTTTGAAGGTTATTTTAAGCACTTTGTGAGGTACCAGCCTATACAATTTTATTAATTTTTCTTTAAAAATAATGATTTTACAAAAGAAAAACTATGGTGTTACTGATTAGCGACTGACTAGTTCAAAATTATATATTAAAAATAGAAACGTATGGCACCATGGGTGATATTAATTTTTAACTTTAAGGACCAAAATCTGTCAGTATTTAATAAAAGTCAGGATTTTATTATAGGATACTTTTTTTTTCATCCTATAAAAAATGAATATTAAAACTTTAGATCGTCGCGTATTTTTTTGAGCTATTTATCGAAATACTGCAGATCAAAAACCTTCATATCTACATTTTAACTGAGATTTTAACCATTCCGAGATATTTAATGAAACGCGTTTTAATTTATTTAATAATGTTATTAAATGGTTTTCGACAAAGTATAAACGTTTTTATTTTGATTCAGGTACTCTATTTTAAATGGTGAAACAATTTTTCTTGATTTTCCATTCCTTATATGAAAAATTGTATAGAAAAGCCAAAAAAATTGTCTCTAAACAAGAAAACTAAAGGAGAAGAGCCTTCGTAATATGCACATGAGCCATTTCAAAAATATGGGCACTTTTATTCACTCAAAACTTTTTAAAGTTAAATTACACAGCTGCACAAAAAAAAAAAAAGTTCTGATCCTGTAACTAGACCTACCAAAACTTGTGTCAACAAAAACAAATTAATAAAAAAGTATAAAGTTCTTACATGCTATTAAACAGTTCTTCATTGATATTAATAATACTTTGGCCATCTCCATAAAGTAATAATGTAATTATTGCAACACCGAAAAGAATGACTGCAGATTTTATTGCCATTTTAATATTACTATTAACATTTATCTAAAAAAAATTAAAATTTTTAAATTTGTCCTATTATATGATAAAATAAATTTAAAAAAAGTTCTACAATAATTAAGCAAACAAAAAGTTATATTTATTACGTTAGTTATATTTATTTAACCTGCTAAGTTTATGTAAAACAAATTGCATAAATAAAGAAATTAATAATATTTATATAACTACAAAAACTGGTCAAAAGAGATTTCACAAAATTGTTTTTATATTTTAGTTATATAAATATTTTTATTTTTTAAAACTCTTTAATCATATCAGTAATTTCAGTAATTTTATAAATATTTTGTTTATTTCGTATACTGTAAAATTATCTCCTGTATAGGCTAACAAAAAAATAGCTTATTTTTAAAAAATTAGTAATTTTTGAAAGAATAAGCTGAATATTCAGCAAAATCTGATCTTGTTAGGATTGGCTTTAAATTCTCAGAAAGTAATGTTCTTTTTGGTCTAAAAAACTTTTAAATTAAATACACTAACTTATTATTATGAAGATTTGAGTATGATTTATACTAACTCTCAAACTGGAAAAAGGAAAGGACATATTCGTTTACCTCCTATACATAAAACTATATTTAAAAAAAGTCCCTATATCATATAATTAAAATTATTTAATTTATTGCCTACTGATTCCAAGAAATTTGACTCTAATAAGACAAAATTTTTAAGAAGTAAACTATTAATAATCTTATCAGGTGTAAAGATGTTTCAAATGATTAATTTTCATAAACTATCTATATATATATATGTTGTTTATTTTAAGATAAAAATTTGTTATGGTTCATATATTATAGTTGTTTTGACTTTATAATTTTATATTAATTTTCTTTTTATTTTTGTATTATATTTTTATTTTCTATTTTTATATTAATTGTATTTTTTAATTTATCATCTCCCGCACAGACTAGTGAATAGCTGACTCTGGGATGATCAACTGTTATTAATGTAAATGTATGTAAATATCTATGATAAGTTGCATATATAAACATGTACTCAGTTGATTATGTGATGAAATAAATAATAAATAATAATAATAATAAAAACATCCTGAAGTCCGTTTTTCATTTTTAGTCGTTGTTTTGGCGATATTGGCCAAAATGTGCTCAGAAAGTAGATAAAAAGAGTGCAAAAATTCTCTAAAACAATAAATTTCGATAAAAATTCGCCAGTTCCGAGAGTTCTTTTGCACTCTTTTTATTTACTTTCAAACACTGGCGTAATTTTTCGAGTAATTTTTGGACAATATTTACTTTTTTCTATGCTTATGAATATTTTTGCATTTTTTAAATTTTCACCGTTGTGCCAAAAAAAATTTTAAAACCCATAAAAAAAATAAGTAAATACAAAATGGTGCACACCCAGAAAACAATTTTAATAGAAAATTTATTTTTAAAAAGTTATCTTTTTCCAGACTTAAAAGAAAATTACATTATTTTCCTGTCTGTTCCAGGTCCAAAAAAAATTTCCATGACATTCCAGACTTTCCAGGTTTTTCCAGATAATGGCCACCCTGATATTACACCGCTAGCACCTAATAAAAAATGCGAATAACGCGCATGACAAAACAAGCAGGAAAATCAGAACACGAATATTTAAGACGAAAAATTATGTTAAATGAGTTTTTTAGAGATATAATAGATATAATTTGCTTTAAAAAGAAGTAAACTTCATCCGCGTGTCCCTTGACACACCTGTCTATTTTACTTGATAATTCAGTGAAATTTTCTTCTTTTTGAAAATTAAACTTCGCAAATAATGTTTTACTTAATAATAAGAATAAATAATTTTAAAAAAAAATTTGGTTATTCACTGCGACTTAAATTATATTTCTTACTTCTAATGACTGGTAAGTTCGTCTAGCCGATTGAATCTAAAATATTTTTATATTTAAAATATATAATATTTTTATATTAAAATCTCTTAGCAACTTAGAAATTTTAATTTTAAAAAATATCGTGTCTAAGTAATATTTAATAAATAAATATTTATTTCAATTTAACTTGACCAAAATTAAGCTTACTGGTAAACTTAATCTTTTTACGTGGGCACGGCGTTTGTAAAATCAGCCTAAAAACATTTTTGTGTTTATTTTATTTTTATTTTATTTTATTTTATTTTATTTTATTTTATTTTTTTTAAGATTTAGCACTAATAATTTACATATTTAACAGAAAATATTTACGTCAAACTAACTAATTTTTCAAAAATAAACTATTTTTTCTGGTAGTCTACAGGAGTTCCTTTAAACATTGTAAGCCTAAAATATTCTGTTAGCTAGTGGTGTATACAACAATAATAATTATTTTATGTAACCAAAACTTACAGCAACACCACAAAAGCTTATGAATACCAGTGATATAAACATCATAAATCCTAAAAGTTTTGTGTGGATCTTTTTAAAATAATCAATTAATCTAAAAAAGAAAAAAAAATAAGTTAAAAAAAAATGATTGAAAAATAAATACATAACAATAAATAATTACAAAATTATGTAATATTCATTTATGAATAAAGTAATTTTTGTTATTGACCGATACGTGATGGCAAAGCTAGTCACGAAACAAAAAGTCGACTAGCCGCGAATAGTGGGGCTGCTAATCATAGTCAATAAAATATGTTATTTTCATTTATTTAAGATGTTGAAATCCTATTTGGTTGTTTTTGTGGCAGGAATTAAAATATTTGATACATTTTTTAAAGTTTTTTATTATAATTAAAAACAGCATGGTTATTAACATTAAAAAACCGGTGGAGGAGACAACTGACGTCATACGGTTACATACATTTGGATAGAAGCGTTCTTCACGGTATAGCGTCAGCTACCCCATCCACTATTTATTAAATACTAGCAACTCCGTCCTTTTTAATTATTATGAAAAATAAAAAGTACATGTCCAATATTTTTAAATATATTTTTTGAATTTTTAATAATCTCAACACCATAAAACAACCCTATTTGAGAATATAAAAATTTGAACTAGGAATAAATAAAAACCCCAAGTAAAATCCTAAAAAAAAAAGTCTGAAGAAAAGTTATTCTTACTCAAGATAATCCTGATGAAAAATAATGCAATCAATTAGTTTTTGGTATTTTATTTCTTCAGAATTCGAGTTGTCCAAAGCAGTTTCTACACGATATCTGAATTCATTAAAAATTAGAATGATTAAATAAAAAATAAAACAGTGTTTCATAATACATATAAAAAAATGATGCAATCAATTTAATCTACATAAATAAAAATTAATTGTATAGTGAAAAAATTTTATAGCTTTTATTTCTCAGTATGTGAAGTCCAAAATTTTGACTTTTTCACCGTAAATTCAAAATACTACCCGAATAGAATCTAAGTTTGGAAGCCGTACTTAAAATTTTATAAAATTTTAAATTTTAATTAAAGAAAAAAAAACACGTAAAGTATAAACAAATATGTTTGTATTATAACCTAAAAAATAATGTATACAATTTTATAAAATAAATAACAATCTTAAAATTATTTATCCATAACACAAGCAGAAACAATAAAAATACACGTTTTTACAAATGAATATTTCTTAATTTAATAAAATATAATTAAATTTTTATCACCCATGTTGTTTATTTATATTTGTTTTATACGCTAAGTTCGGAATTATAATAAATGCTGATCTGGCCCTGGTCCGGGTTCCATACTTGGCCGGATCTGGAAAGTATGGCTTCCAAACCGGGCCAGAGCAGCCCATACTTGCAGATTCTATTCGGGTAGTATTATAAAACAAGCGTTATATAAAAATAAATTTAAATATTACATGAGAACTTTATTTATTCCAACCGATTGATGAGATGCGTTAGCAAATAAACAAGCTATTGCTATAAAGGTCCAAAGAGCTATAACACTGTTAAATAATAAATGGAAGTATATTTTATAGAAATGCTCCTGTTCATCAACAAAATATTCTGATGGAAATAGGTGCTCTTTCACTCTTGGTTCATCTAAAGGATAGAGATAATCTAATAATGGTATTACCATTGGAATAGCCAATACTAAAGGCCCAATTGTTGAAATGCTAACTATAGTAAAAAACTTTAGTTTAATTATAAACTTAGAAATTATTTATACATAACTTACTTAAATAAAAATAGCACATATTTCTTCCCCGTCTTGATTCTTTTAAGAAAATTTCTAATTCAACTCTGTCTACAATTCTTTTCCAAAAACTGTCATAACCGTCCAGAAGTGATTTTATCTATATTTTAGCAAATAAAATTGCAATTAATGATTTAATAAATGTAAAAATCTACTTTTCTATGAAGAAACGTGTGAAACAATATTTTTTAAAATAAAGTGAAGGGGTTACCAGTTTGTGAGAAAAGTATACATAAGAAAGTGTTCCAAATTATGCTTTTAGCCCCTCTAGGTTTTAAAGTTATCCAAAAAATTACAATTGATAAAAACACTTTTTCATAATACCAGCAAAATAATGTTGCACAAAATTAAAAATTTAAGAAAAATTAAAAATAATAGAATTTTTATCAATTTTTTGGATTTATCCTCATTTTTGGGTTTTTAAGATAAATTGCCATTTTGGCATATTACCAAGGATTCAAAATTGAAATTTCGGATATCTTTTTTTTTTAAGTAAATAATTTTTCAAACCTAGGCAGCTGATAAATAGCGATTTTTTTTAAATTGATATTCAAGTAACTAGTCAAATATGCTATAGTATATTTTTCTTTTGGTTTTAAAAATAAACAAAAAAATTATAAATCATATTACCTGATTTTTATTTATTACAAAGTGGGCATAAATAATAGCAATGGCTAATAATATTAGAAAAACTGAAACTTCTTTAACAAAAAGATCTGGTTTATCCTTGTCTTCATATATTCTACAACTCTAAAATTAAAAATAATTTAATTGAATTTATTGCAGTATTTCATGAGTAACTGTTTTAGCGGAAAGAAATTATTAGCGATGTAAAAAAAAAGTCTAATTTTCTCTTTTTTTTTTCGATATTATGCAACGAGGTGAGTAAGAACATTCCATTTTTATAGGTTTCTTGCATCAGCTTGACCAAAAAACGGGCAAAAACTGTTGTTTTTGTTGAAGTTTCAATGGGTTGCTTCTAAGATTTTTATTATAATTGGTGAAAATGGGTATTTTAATGATGGTATCAAGTGGTAAACTTTTAAAAGAAATATTTTTATTTTAACCGCCACAGAATTCGCAATAATGCTCCAGTTTTGAAATCAGCGCTATTTTATGACCGAATATACGAAAGTGATTCTTTTTCACAATAACTCCAGTCAAAATACGGGGGGGGGGGGGTCGTATTTTCACTGGCCAACACAAGATTTGCTCTACTATAGGTTTCTTGGGTCGCTGAACACGAAAATCGGGGTCATTTTTTAAAGAAATGGGGGCTTCACCCTTAAATTTGCAAAAACTACCCCCAAAAAGGTTTTTTTTTTACAATTTCGCAGTTTAAGCGCTCAGATTTTCACCATACGGGTTTTTTGGGCCACTGATCAAGAAATTCGACTACTTTTTAATAAATAATCAATATTTCACCCCTAGAATAGCTAAAACCAGCCTTTTGCTATTTTCGCACTTTGAGCATCCAGGATATACCAATATCGGTTTTTTGGGTCGCTAATCTCGAATTTCGTCTTCTTTTTCATAAATAATAAATATTTCACCCTTCAAATAACTAAAAGCAGCCCTACAAAGCGTGTTTTTGTTATTTTCGCACTTTCAGCGTCCAGGATATGCCCATATAGGTTTTTTGGGTCACTTTTCAAGAATTTCAATTCTTTTCTTGTAATGAAATATTGATTATTTATGAAAAAGAAGTCAAAATTCTTGATTAGCGACCTGAAAAAGTTATATGAACATATCTTGGATGCTAAAATAATGAAAATATCAAAAACACCCCACTTTCGGGGGTAGTTTTAGCCAATTTAGGGGTAAAATTTTAATTATTTATGAAAAAGAAGCCGAAATTCTTGATTAGAAAAAAACTTATATAGGCATATCCTGGATGCTAAAAGTACGAAAATAGCAAAAACACTCCTTTTATGGGTAGTTTTAGCTATTTCAAGGGTGTAAAATTTTTTTTATTTATGAAGAAGAAGTCGAAATTATTGATCAGCGACCCAAAAAAACCGTATAGTGCAAATCTGAGCGCTCAAAGTGCGAATATGTAAAAAAAAACCTTTTTGGGTGTAGTTTTTGAAAATTCAAGGGTGAAACCCCCATTTCTTTACGAAATGACCCTAATTTTCGTGTTCAGCGACCCAAAAAACCTGTAGTAGAGCAAATCTCGTGTTCGCCAGTAAAAATACAACCAAACCCGTATTTTGACTGGAGCAAATAGATATTTCTATATACTTTAGCTTGAATATATCTTAGGTCAAACTGTTTTTATAAAAAAGCTCATTTTAGGTCATTATACAGAAAAAAAATTACTTTTTTTTTTTTTATTTTGACCTCAATTTTGACATTTTACCGAATTGTTTTAGATAATCTGTAAACTATGACTCCAAACGTGAAGGAATCTACTTCAAGTTATATTTAACAAAAAAAATGTATTATTGTTTTTGGTGGGCACCATTTACAAAATCAAATATTTATTTTTTGTAAGTGCTGTTAATAAACATTATATTATACTCCAGTTAGAATTGGATATAATTCGCCTAAAGTCGACAATTCAGTTAGAAAAAGGTTTTCTGTAGATTTTTTGGGTCAATGAATTGGAAATCAGTGCCTAAAGTGGCTGAAAAATTACGCAACACCCTTAAAACAGGAAAAAATACCCCTTTAGAAAATTTCCGAGGCAAAGCCAAAATTATGTACTAAATTACATTCTTTGGCGATTAGATAATTTAAAATTGGCGTTTTTTAATATTTTACCAAAATAGTTGAAAAATAATTCATTAAGTTATCAAAAAATGAGAATGATGAACTTAAATATTACTACCAAAAGATAAAGCTGGTAAACTTGGTAACAATTTAGCTACCACCATTTTCCAGCCATTTTCCCTACCATGAAGCCCTCCTACCAGCTCCTACCAAACTTTCATTGAATAAAAAGATAAATTCATTGAACTTCCTTAAGAAAACTTACATCGGAAATTGATTTAATAAGTTTGGAACCACTTAAATACTACATAAAAAATAACAAAAAGGACAAAGACCCTGGAATAGATCGTTTATCCGATTTCGTGCTCAAAAATTTACTCGATTTTGTATTAGAATACATTGCTGAAAATTTTAACGCAAGTTTTAAATTAAATTGCTTTCCTCAGGTTCGAAACAAAATGATATCATGATAATTTTTAATGATAACAGTAAATGCACTAGGCAAACAAGTAGGCAAACAAGTAGTTATTCAAAAAAAATAAAGATATAATAGTTACCGTACCAACAGACTCATTGCTATTAATCCATTAATAATAAATGCGTATCGAATTCTTTTTGATAATTTTCCATTTTCATAGGGCCAAACACCAATACAAAGTAATAAAAATTTTAACTCTCTATAAAACTTATTGAAATAATAAGAAGTAGCCATGACTTTAGAACCTTTTCATAATTTCATGATATTTTAGTAAACTTATTTTTTAAAACTTTGATGCTTAAGAAATCTTTGAACAATGCTAAAAAGAAAACATTTCACTCCTGGGTCCTTAAATTTTTAATTCAAGAAAAAGATTTTAAAATAAGAAAATTAAGTTAAGTTTAATAAAATAATAGTTTTTTATGCACTTCGTTCACCGTTTAGATAAGAACTAAGTCATTTAAAACAAAAAAAGCACGTACTAAAAAATGATTAGGCGCAAGTAAAATTATTGATCTTGCATTATTACAATTTTTACGCGTATATTCTATAAGAAAATTGCAAGATTACATTAAAAATATTTTCATGCGCAACTTTTAGGAAAATCGAAAAAAGTAATTTTATTTTTATTTTTAACAATTTATTTTAACCTTGATGAAGGATGGAATTAATGCTAAGTTTATTTGCTTTAATTTCCTGATGTGTAAAATTTCTTTAACCCTATGCTTATATTCTATAAGAAAATTGCAAGATTACAATAAAACTGTTTTTTGAAAATTGAAACAATTATTATTATTTTTAAAAATTTATATTGCAGAATTTTAATTTTTTTAAATTATACTAAATGGTAAATTTAGCAAATGAAAAATCTGAAAATATACATTCCAAAAAATTGAATATTCGTTAAAAGATTCAAAAATTCAAATAATGTTAATTAATGCAAAGAACAATTCATGCATAGATAAAAAATTTAATAAAAACTAAACTTAAGCCTAAATACTTAAAATATACCCTAATTTTTGATATTAAGAAGTGTACACGAATTAACATAATGCACCTGTTATCCTTAGCAGGTGGCATTTTTAATTGTAAAAAAAAACATATGCTAATTTTTGTGCATAAAAAATAATTAGTATCAAAGTTATATTTGGTAAAATAAAAAAATTTAAAATTTTGAAAAAAGATAGAAAGTTTTTTTTATGAAATTTCATAATTATTCAAGTGATAAAAGATTAATTAAAAATAATAAGTAATAATTAAAAAGAATATTATTTTTAATCAAAATTTTGTATAATTAAGCATCACCAGTGTATATAATACAAAGAAAATAAATGCTTTTTACTATACTGTATATAATATATAATAATTTAGTCTCTTTAGTTTTAACATTAAATGACTTTTATTGCTCTTTATATTATAACATCTTATATAATACTAAAAGCATCTCTTTTAAAACTTAATGTTTTGCACTTAGATAACTAAAATAACAATAATGACCAAGATTATATAAAAAAATTGTTCATAATAATTTTTTTAAAATTAAATTAAATGCAAAAATAATTAAATTGAAAAAATTTATTATATAAAACTTGTTTACATATAAAAAATAAGGTCAATAGCACTGAATAGATTTTAAAATCCAATATGAATATAAAATCGATAGATTCTCGTAAAATTTCATTTCCAAATAGAATTCAAGAGCGAATTACGTTTATTGGCATATCTGATCTACGAGCTAAGCTTTTAATGTTCAAAAATAGTATATAGTACTAACAAATGTATGTATATTATAAATACACTTCAATTTTATTATTCACTATCCTCTTGCTGCAGCAGCAGCTATAGGTACTACTATATAAATACTATTTACTTTAAAATAAAATTGGTATATATATAAATTTTTTTTTTTATACATTTCATTTTTAAAATAACATTATTTTCTCAATAAGAATTTTTTTTTGGAATTGAATCTATAAAATTTAATCTATAAAAGCTAAGCTTTTTGGTTTTTTTTAAATAAATTTGAAAAATGGATGCAATTATGAATTTTTAAATACAGCATCTGAATAAATAATTATTGCTAGATATTTGTTTCATTTGTAAGTTTCTAGATGGCGCTTTACTTTCTCGTAAAAGAAAAGTATTGTGAATGATATATAAAGGATACTCTTTATAATGAATTTTTGTCACACAACTTAAATTTTTTATTCTGGCTGATTGCTAAATAGTTATCATAAATGATATATTTATTATATTTAATTTCTACCTAAACGATTGTTACAAATTCTTATAATTTATTTGACTGACTTTATTTTTATTTTATTTTTAGAATGAAATAAGTGAATCATTGATCTATTCATTGATGATATTAGATTCTTTTTGTTAATATAATATGAACTCAATGTAAGTTCGTTATGTTAAAAATCTGGTAATTAATCTACTGTTTTAACACAAGCATTTAATTTTGATAAACTCAAACTCGAAGCTTCTTTCAAAAATATTTTAATATTTTTATCAATTTTTTTTTACTTCGTAAAATTATTATTATTATTATTGCCTTTATTTGTATAAACAAAACTAACTATACTCTTGCAAAGTTATTATTATTATAGTTCTAATTAATGTATATTGTTTAACTTAAATAAATAGTTTATATGCTATGAGGTGAAACTAGTTAAAAAAGATTTAATTTAATTTGGAATTAAAGCTGATATAAAAATAAAATTAAATAAATAAGTTAAAAATAGCAACAATCAGTCAAAAGTCAATAATAGCCTGGGTTTTTCTGGTGTTAAGGAATAAGCAATTAAGCTGTGCCCACTCTGAAACTTTTTTAGCAGATTCCGACAAGCGAGAAAAACCATTACCAATCTCATTGACAGGGGCCTGGACATATATTTAAAGATCATCAGCATAAAGCAACTTGAATTTGTATTTAAATATGTATTAGACTATTTTAAAAATTTTCTAATAAGTTTTTAAAATTCAAAGTATTTAATTGCACCTCAAGCAGAATAATTTCATCTTACCTTTATAAACTACAAAACACAACCCTTTGTAATTTTTAACAGTTTAGCATTTAATAAATTCTGTATAAATAAACAATATCTTAATTAAATTTCTAAAAGCTTTTATTTTCTTTGCAAAATTAAGTACGATTATAAAAAAAAAAAACTTTTTTATAAAGATAAAAATATTTCTTTTTTTTTTTAATCTTTTTAAGAACTTTTTTATTAAAAAATAAAGATATTTTTAAGATAAAATGTATAAAAAGCTAAACACATATTTTTTTTTCTTTTAAATTATGTTATATATAAAATTTACATATTCTAATAATAAAAAAAAAAGAGTTTATAAAAAAAACCTTTAAATCAGAAAAAAAAATCGACAGAATATTTTATACATTATAACGAAATATATTAGAATATGCAACAGAGTCGGAAGTTTCTTTTTTTTTCAAACACTTTTAAGGAAACAACACCCTTTACATAACATTTCTTTTTTTTTTAACGTCCTCATTTTACGATATATTCACATAAAAAAAAAATTACAAACACATACAAAGACGAAAAAAAAATACCTCTATACGAGTTTAATACTTAAATATACCTTAAAAGCATAGAAGACTTAGCGAAAGCGACAGCATAGTGATACCAAAAACAAGAAATATATGCTAAACTTATGCGACCGCCAACGATTACTTTGCATATACCATACCTGCTTTGGTATTATAACTGACAAAGTCATCGTTGCTGTTGTCGTTTATGTCGTATATATATATATATATATAGACGCTGTTGTTCTGTGCTACCGCGATAACGTTTTACCTTTTCGTAATATAGAACATAACCTCAAAATTCTCTTTCCTTCTCTTCATCAGAGCTTTTACTATTTAAGAGAAGTGTCCAACTTTTATATATAAAACAAGCTTGGTTCTTCTATATATCTGCAAAATGCAACAGTCTTGTTTTTGAAAGACTATTGTCGTTTTGTATTTAACGAGGCAAAAGGAATAATTCAATTATGTACCTTAAATTGCCATTAGTTTCGTTTGTTTTTGAAAGATTTATTTTTTCTAAAGGTAATAATGGACAAGAAGTTTTGTATAGAAAACAGATTATTTTATACTTTGGTGATTTTCGTTTCTTTCTTTTATTGTTTCTATGACAGTTAAAGTTATATTTTTTTTTATGTGCTTGTTGGTCGTTTTTTGTTAAATTTGATAGGACCTTTTTATGTTTGCTCTTATGATAGCAGTAATTTAAATTTTATTACATTACAAAGTTCTTTCTTCATTACTTGATTAAAAATTAATATACTTGTGCTTTGACTGTAGCATTTGGTATAGTCAAAGCACACGTATATTGATGCAGTGAAGAAAGGAGTTAATTTGATAATGTAAATGTTTAATTAAAATAAATCATAAAGTCTATGTTTGTTTACCCTTGCAATGGTACGAGTGTACCTCCTCCTAGAAAAAGCTCGGAAAATTATGTCTGGAACCGTATTCAATAAACCAATGAGTGCATTTTTGTATTCTTAAAAAACTGATTTTTGAAAAATTTTAATTGTATTTCGGGGCCTTAAACAGGCCCCAATGGTCGATAAAAAATTTTTTCTCAAAAAGTGATGATATCCCACGTAAAAAGATTAAGCTTAATTTTGGGAAAGGTTACTGAAGTAAGTTTACAGACTAACCTAAAAAGGCTTAATTTTGACGTAAGCTTACTGCAGTAAGCTTACTGAACTAGGTTAGTCCCTTTTTAGGTTAGTCCGTAAGCTTACTTCAGTAACCTTACCCAAAATTAAGCTTAATCTTTTTACGTGGGATTTCAAGTTTTCCAGGCAATGTTCCAAGTTACTTGTTCATGGGTCGCAGAAATTAAATAAAGCCTAGAAAAAGTCGTTTTTTTGGATTTTGTTAGGTTTTTGGGGGATTGTTGTGTCCTAATCCCAACAGCAATCACTGAGTTTCTTAACAACTTTTCGGATGCTACTATTTAGGCTAGTTTTAGTCGCGGGGGCCAAATCATTATGCATACCCAGCAATAGCCTTTATAATTAAAAAATTGTAAATTTTAAATGTATTTTTGTTGAACTATTTTAATATTACATTCTTCCATGTCAAAAAAATGTAAAATTTAATTAAAATAAAAGAATTTAAAATTTTAATTTTAAAATGCAAGAAAAATAAAATTAACTTTTTATTATAACGTTAATGAAATTAAAATATCTGAAAAACTAAAAAGTCCAGATTTAAAAAAGAACTCGAAAAAGAATAAAGAAAAAGATCTTTTAAGAGCAACTAAAAGTTAATTTGTTCTTAAATTAAATTGCTTGTATGTGTGTGTGTGTGTGTATGTGTGGTGCAATTCTTTTTTATAAAACAGACAAACGATATCTCGTAACTTTTGATGAAATAATGTATAATTACACTGAATTTAAATATAAAACTTTTTTTCTCTTATTTATAAAAATAATAATAATAATAGTAATAAGAGAGAAAAAAAAGAAATATTTTGTAAACCACAAAACAGCTTTTAGGTCGTTTTTAGTACGCTATGCACGTAGGGGTTTATTGTATATAGTAGCCCAGAAGCTTAAATATAACGAGAAAAAAAAGTTAAAAAATTTAAAAAAGAGAGAAAAATAAGTAGGAAGATGCACTTAAATCTATGGTTTTTTACTAAAGTATAATTAACGTTAGGAAAAGAGAGATGCACTGAGAACTCATCTGGCTTTTGTAATAAAAACGTAAAAAAAGAGAAAATTATAATAATAAAAAAATATATAAGAAGATGTGTCACTAAAGGTATTATAATCTTCAAAGGTTGATAAAATATAGTCTAGATACTCACTATTAAAAAAATATAACTTTTGTTACAATATTTTATTTTTTGAGTTAAAAAATTATTATTTTTTTTTTTAACTCTTTGCTTGAATAATTATACTTTTATTCTTTTGCTTTAAGATAATTAACATTTGGTTGAAATGAAAAAAGTAGTCAGAGAAGATACATTATAAAAATATACAATTAATTTTCAAGTAGGTTAAAGTGCATAATGAAAAAAAGTTAACCTATTTACACCTATTTCTTTTTTTTACTAAAAGTTGGTTTACTGTGTGGTGTATAGTTTTTGACAAATTTTTTGTGATTTTTATTAAAAATATTTGTCAATACAATTTATTTATCAAAACAAAGAAAAATAATTCTTATACAAAAGCAACAAAAAAGTTAATAGTTCTGAACAGGGATCACCCATTGGTTCAACTATTCAAACATAAAAATTATTTTTTTTAGCATAGGTGATTTGTGCACGTTGTTATTATTGTTATAAAAATTATTATTCTCTATACCCTTAATTACAAATTAATTAACAATATTTTTCTCATAAAAAAATCCCACACAAAAAAAAATCACAAAAAACTATACTCAACACAGTACATAACTATTAATTATTTTCTACGATTATTATGAAAATTCATCATAATAATTACAGCTCTAAATTAACACCATTTAATAAATTATTTTTTAATTTTACAATTATAATAACACAATTCCAACAAAAAATAACAATTCTTTACAAACATTAATCTTGTAGCACAAAAAAAAAAATCTGGCCAAAAAATATAATTAATCTTTGTATATTTACAAAAATAAATAAATATAAATGTGTGGTGGTATATAAAATCTCTTTTGTCACTGCTACCACTATAAAAGAAATATATATTTTTTTTCATACACCACATATTCTGTCAAAGTGATTGAAACTCCTTTCCAAAATACGTATAAAAGTAATATTTAGGTGAATTTTCCGACGAGGTAAAAAAAAGTTAATATCGTACATAAAAAATAAAAAAAGGTTTTGTACCATAAAACACAGCAAGTAAATATGCATTTTATTTATTCCTGCTTATATGTGCTAAAAAACATAAGCTTAGAAAGAGATGAAAATATGTTGAATATAAATTTATAATATAAATTATATTGAATTTGATTCTATTGCATACCTGTCACTCATTTATATGCAAAATTCTGAAGCATTTTTTTCTTTTTTTTTTTGGCTTGCTTTTTTATGATTAATATGTAAAACAGAAATCTTATAAAAATTTATTATATTTTTTTATAATTTATACAAGTTTCACTATTATATATTGCATTTTCATTTATTAAAATTGGGAAATTTATAAGAGTGATTTTAATTTTGTTATTAGTAATTGAAACTATAAATTACTGAGGGAATCGCTTTCGTAGTGTCATTTTCATTGGAGTACTATACTGTCAGGTTGTTCTGTTTGATTTTTTTTTAATTACTTCAATTTTTAAACCATTTGAATTTTTGGGTCTAAATATGTTGTGAATGACCCATAAATCATAGTGATGCTTATTTTTTGAATGAAAAGTAAGGCCCTACTTGCTTTATTGAAAATTCGAGAGACATTATTAACCAATAAAATATTTTAATTTTCTCCAAGAAAAAAAAACGTCAAAAACTGAATATTCACTAATCCTGCATAGCGAGAATAAATAAAAAAATTGATAATGCACGATAAATCACTTAGTATTTAAAACCTTTGAGATTTTTCTTTTAGTAAAATAAAAGTTTTTATCTTTAAAAAAAGATTACACATAAAGCAGTAGAATCTTAGAATAACACATTTTAATGCATTAAAAAAACATGTTGAATAAAAAAACAAGCAAACAAAGTAACTTTTATTTTAATCTAAAATTTATTCAATCTTTTTTTTTATTCTTCAATTTTTTTTAATTAAAAACCAGCTTGATAAAATCAATATTGATTATTATCTTTAAGTATCAACCCCAATCAATTTCAATAATAAAATTCATTTTATTGTTCGTTATAAAATATTTTTTATTTATATGTATCTTACATTTACTTTCATGGTCAACAATTATTTAAAAAAACTTTTTTTTGGTTTAATATTTCAAATTGTATCAAATTAAATACAACTTTTTTAAAAAACTCATAATTTTTATTAAATTACCAATTCAAGGTTATTATCATCTGTCATTAAGTTTTTATACCTTGCATATATCATATTTAATGACATATATAAAATTACAATTTTATTAAATTATTTATAATCCAATATAAAAATCTGTTTACTTTAAGAAAAAAAAAATTGAAAGAAATTACAAACTTTATTACAATAGAAAATAGAAGAAAAAAGTTTAATTTGCAATTTCACTAAAGTCACTTCCATTTAGAATTCCAATAGAAAAATCCAATTCGATTGTCTCGTTGGTTTAAGCACTTTCTTATAGTATAAAAAAAAAAGCAAAAAAAAGAAAAGAAAGTCTTTTATATAAAATCTAAACAAAAGGGCAAACGTATAAATAATCGACCAATTTGCTCAACCAATTTTGTACTCTCTCACCTTAGAATCAGATGTTATTTTTTGTATTATCTATTTATTTATTTTTTCGAAAGGTATGTAACATTTATTTTATTTTTTTTAAACCCAATATCAATTTTATTGCACAGAAATTTATACAAAATTGAATATTGAAGTTATTATTGCAAGTATTAAGCATCTTAGGTTATCTTTTGTTTTTTTTTTTAGTTTAAAAAATAACGTTTTATTTTTATTAGGTTATTATCTTTTATTTGATATTTCAATAGTATTATGAATTTTTTGTTGAAAGTTATACAATTTTATTAGTGTAATTAGAACGAGAACAATGTGAATGCTTTAATTTAAGTAATTTAAGCCTGGCGTGCAAGACATTTTTTCGATTAAATATAATGTTTTTAAACTGAGTTCAAATATAAATATTTAATATTTGGTTCGAAAATGTTATGATATAAAAAAATTAATATTTTCAGCAAACTGTTACAAGCTTATATTTTTTTAACTAAAAAAATCTGAGGGTGGGTTCAAATGAGCGTTGTTTTAAAACAATGCGTTTTGAGAAAAGAGTTAATTTGAAACAGCGTGTTTCGAAAAGGAAAGTTAATGCTTTGCTATAATTATGCTTATGTCCAAAACTCAGTTTTTGATTATTAATCAATACCTGATTTACCAATTATAGTATTACAAGGTGTTGATAATTTTTTGAAAAAAAAAAATTATGTAGCTAAGAGAATCCACCTCAACTAAAAATAAGTACTCCATAGTCCGACTCCGGGGATCTTAGATTATACCCTGTACCACCCCTCCAACCCTCAAAAAATTTTTGGAATATGATATTTATATAAGGTGGTACAGCTTGCAGCTTGGTATATAAGAATGACTTTAAAATTCAGGGAATAGAAGCTGAAATGATCCATATTTCTTGAGATCTTGCTCGAGATGCAAATGCAAGTATAAACTGAGTATAAAATATTTGTATCACATTTTTATCTTTCTTTCATCAAAAAAGAAACCATTTGCAGATGAAAATTTCTAAATATATGGACCTGTTACCTTTGACTAAAAATTTTGTCTACTGTATCAAAAAAAAAACGAGGATTCATTTATGGTACAAAAAACGTGAGATTTTTTATGCATACAAATCTTTATTTTACTTTTCTCATTTAAACAAATATAAATTCAACTCACCAAAAATGCCATATTTTCCTAGTTTCGCATGAAAAAATTTAATATTATTTTATGTGAATAACCAAACGAAAAAAAAAAAAATTGACAAGTTTAAGAGTAATTTTTTTTTTATAAAATATATTTTATATATGCCAAATGTGTATTCTTTTATCAGCAAGCACAAAAAAAAGAGCTTTCATAAGAATAATAATACATACTAGTATTTTATATGAAATTTAAAAGAAAAATAAAATCAATTACCATGAGAAAAATAAATGTTGACTTAAGGCATCCAAAAAAAAAAAAAAAAAATTTAGTTCGTTGAACAATTTCTTTTTTATCCTTTTCATATATAACAGTAATATTCGTATATATTATTCATATTATTTTAATAGAAATATATTCTCTAGGTTATCATTTAATTTGCAAACCAAATTGATATTATTGATGCGGTAAAATAAACTAAAACATTTTCTCTATATATATTATTATGAAAATTCAGGGGCTACTATTATTATTATTTAACATTTTTTATTTTTCACTAAACAATACAAGATTTATAGAAAATAATTCATTAGTCTTTATATTTTACAAATATATAACAAAACACTTTATCTATTATGAATTTTTGAATCAAGTACTAACACAATCAAGTGAATAAAAAAATCCAATATATAAAAAAAAATTCTTTTTACAATTTTTTTTTTGTCCTTTCATTTATAATAACTTGTAAACTTTTTTTTATTTTATATTTGAACAATCAGATTAGAATTGGAATCGAGTACTGATTTTTTTTAAAAGAAAAAAAATTTTTTATAGATAACTATAAAATAATAGGAGAAAAAAAATTGAAGCTTTTAACGTTTCATTTATTTGAGTAATCGTTATTTTATATTTTGCCCTAAAGCAAATTTATATTATATACATGTTTTATTATTTTCAATTTTTGATGAGTTAAATGTCAATTTTAAATATAATTGACTCTGAATATTTCAAATTATGTATGTGTATTTACGTTTTATGAAATATTAATATTTTAATTAGTGATTTAGTTGTGTTTGATAGATTTTTTTAATTGACAATTAATTACTTTTTTTTTTTTAATTTGCGTTAAAATTAGCAAACGAAAGATATTTTAGAGATTTTTGTTGTAAATTTTTGGTTTAAATTTACTATTCTCAACCGATGAGATGATTTAACTCTCTTGTGAGAAAAATGGATAAAAGTGCATGTTCAGTTTTACAGCTAACCTTATCGTAACTTCATTTAAATAGTTCAATTAAATTAATTAAAATGTTCTTAAAAACCGGGAAAAATCAAATTCTTTAGAATTAAACATATGAATTATAATTAAAAGTATGCACATTTATCTGGGACCTGATTCAGCATTCATATCACAGTGATATAAAGCAGCCGTACCATCCACAATATGTGGTACTGCACATGCGCAAACAAATGTTTTTAGAAATGGTAGTACTTTTTCCAATGCACTTTGGTTATAAAAGTCAATATTTTATTAAAAGTTAGTATTTTTTTTGTTTCTCACGTGACATGTTATAGATGATATAAATTCAGAATCTAGGCCCTGCTGTTTTAATTAATATTATAGTAAAAAATTCCTTATGATTAAAATTGGTTAAACAATTTATTAATATATTTTTTAATTCTAACGAAAGATTTAATTCTTTACTTATTATTACAAGAAATTTTAGTAAATTCTTTTGTTATTTATATCTTTAGAAACTCATTTCGTTTGCGAGTTTACAATTTATTGTCAAAAACGAATCAAGAAACGAAGTGAAAAACGTAAGTTAATTTATTGAGAATAATAATTAAAATTAATCTGACATAGTCTTCGGAAATATAATAATTAAATAATATTTAATTTTCAATTTTGCGTAAGTGCTATATTCGTGATTTATGTTAATTTAGATCCTAGGTTATCTAAAAAGCATGTATTCACAGTTAATTATTATTTATACTTTCTTCTCGCAAGTGAAATGAATTTGTGAGGATATATATACAAGTAGTTCATCGATTTATTTCAAATGCAGCTAAGAATTACTATTAACTGATATACTTGTAATTTTAAATTGACATACCTTACAAAATTTATCAGCTACGTTGTACTGTCCTTAAGTTTTAATTTACGAATGATGGCAAATTTTGCATTTTTCTTTATTTATGTTAACATATTTAATTAGTATCACCATTTATTAAATTTCTAATAAAGATTATAAGACAATCAGGATTTAATAATGTTTACCCATATCCCGAGTAAAAACATTGGTTATACAAGATAAAAAGCGACTTACCTGAAAAATAAAAATAAATTTTATTAGTATTTTGATAAATAAATGAAAATTTATATTATTTCTTAAAATATTCTTATTATATTCGATTATTTACTTAAAATATCTAATAAACATCAAGATACATAAAATATTTTATATATAGACGCAAAAATTTAGTATCTAAAAAACAAGTAATAAAAATTCGCCCACAGAATAATAAAATCTGCGCTTAAAAAATTGAATAATGAATAATTTTATAAACATAATACATCTTTCTTTTATAACTTATATACGAAAAATCAAGCATAAAATGACATTTAATACCCTAATATAAAATTTTCTCAAATAACCTAATAATAAAACATAAAAATAGCATTTTAAATAACATTTGATAATAATCGATGAATAACCGTTAGAAAATTATATATAACGACAATATATTATCATCTTTAATAAAAAATCAGTCACTTTTTATAGTAAAATATTTTATTAAAGTAAACAAAAAATTATGTTCTTATTTATTAGCATTCTTTATAACGCATGCAAAAAAGGAGTCATGAAAATTGTATTGCATAAAAAGATTCAAAGAAGATAATAAATATTTTTATATATATAAAAAAAATTTTTGTTATAAAAAATATATATAATATAAAAACAAGATTAATAAATGTCAATTATACTCACAGTTGGAAGTATAATGACTGAGCGTACTTAAATTGAAAATTTTATATTGCAAGAAATTTCTTTTTTTTTTTTATCAAGATAATAAAATATTTTTTAAAAAATATAAAATTTTTTTATATTTAATTGAGATTCATTTTTTTTAATCAACGTGTATTGTGAATTGGATAAAAATGAAAAAAAATTATTTTTATCCACTCTATTTTTTAATAATACCTAAATCATTAAAAAAGAATTAGTTGTTAAAAAAACTAAATACATGATATAATTTGAAAATTTTTTTTCAAAAGTAATATTTTTCTTTAATAAATGCATTTTATATATAATATTCTAGAAATATGTCTAGACAGTTTTATAATATTCACGCTTTAGGCAATCTAGTACCTTTATGTATTTATTTCATTGCTGTTAAGTGGATAAAAAACTCTTGACATACTTGTGCATATTTGTATGATTGTATGATTATATATAATTTAGAAAGTAGATTTTTCCTTTAATTAATTTATCATTTTAACATGTCAAAATAATTGTTTAAAATTAATAGAGATTTATTACTTTTTGTCTTCTTTGAAATGTTAATTGAAAATCAATAATCATAAAATTAGATAATTTGTAATGAATAATTAAGAGTGAACGTTTATTTAATTATTAGGATGATTTGTCTTCCGAAAGGGGTACAGATAACGTTGCTCTATTATAGTGATACAGCAGTTGTTAAATCGAGTCATTAAACTGATCGAAAACTAGATGAGAAAGCATGGGCTCCAGTTGGTTTTGCTGACATAAACTTTGACCACAGACAATATTCTGTCATGATGTGGATTGTTGTCAGAACGTGGAAAGTGAAAAGAAGTTAACAATTAAGGTTAACAAATTAAAAAGTTTAAAAATAATAAGCACTGCAAGCGTTATAAGGCCAGAGGAACTCTGTCTTGCTATGCGCAGAACGGAAATTTTTTTCGAAAACCGTTTTACTAGAAAATTATAGTAACTGGATAAATTATATTCAAAGGTTTTATAAAGAGCACTAAGAATTTTTTAATCTTAATAAGCAGTATCCAAGTCAGCATTTCATTTGGTGGCTGGAGTGATTCCTACTAATCTGCTTGCCTGTGGAAATGGAAAAACGACCTCCAGGGACAATGAACTCACAGGACTCAAACCAATTTTTATATTGTTCAGATGATGCAAATGTCTTCAAAAACCATTTAAGAACACTTTTTCTTGTTCTCCCTAAATTGGCAAATTTAAAACCAGAGGGAATGGATCTGGAAATACTAGGGAGTTTCCAAGACTGGCAAAAATGAACAGAATACCGTCGATCACGCTGAGAAAGAAAAAAAAGGAGAATTTTTTAGCTTAAAATACTTAGGATTTTAAAGGCCCATGTCTCAAAAAATAATTTTTTCATTCCGCTATTTTATCTAGTTAAAATCAGGGTTAAAATGTAAAAAATAATGAAAAATAAGTGCAAAATAAAAAAATAAAAGTTTTAATATTTTCTTTGGTCTTAATATTCACATAAAGAAACCATAAATTTTCACTGTAATTAAGATCATAAAGAAATTTCTTAAGTAAACAACCTTGAATTTTTTATTATATTAAAAGCATGAATATTAAAAAATCAAATTAAAAATCTTCTTGCATAAACTTTAAGTATTCAACTATTTAGAATAAATCCATTTTTAAAATATTAAACCGTGAAGAAAAAATTTTTTTTTATTCATTTTACGTGTTTAACTTAAATAAAAAATCTTTTTCGAGAGAACGAAAGATATTATTTAAGACAATGTGAAAAATGAATAAGATTTAAAGTAATTGAAATACGAGAATCTTAAAAAATATACGTGTGGTTTTTTACGTGATTCTATTAAAAATCAGCTAGAAAAAAAAAGGTGTTTTATTTTAAAAATAAAATATTGAAAATAATTATGGATATTTTATGTGTCAAAATGTATTTTTATTTTATTTTTGAATGTAATTTCTGTTTTATTTACGATTAATTTAAGTCACATAATTTTTGAAAAAAAGGATATTTTAAATACATGGTTTCTTTTTAATTGGAATTATTTATTGGTTATATCATCAGTTTTATTCATTAACTTTTTTTTTCATTAAAAACTCACGTATCTTAGAATTTTTTTTATGATATGTACTTTTTTATACTAATCTTGTCAAGTACAATCATTTAAAATCAAATGAATTTTTTTAGAAAGCATAAAAAAAGTATGGTAATTTAAAATACCAGTTTTTTTCTTCTAAATATTCATCTTAGAAAAATATGCAAAAAATATTTTTTTATAAAAATCAGAAAATTAAAAATTTTCATACAAAGAGCTGAAAATTTTATGATTATTAATTAAAAATGCTAATTTGGGTTATAAAAATGTTAAGTTTAATAAAAAGAAAAATATCGTGCACCAATGACTCACATTTTTGCATTTTAATATAAGTCTTTTTTTTACCTTTTGTGTACTTTCGGTTTATTAAGTAATTAAATCACTCGAACTGCTGAGAAACACGAATTAACTTTTCTCATAATTGAGTTAAAACTTGTTAAAAAACTTTTTTTTTTTAAATTTATAATATAAATGTATGCATTTATACATGAGTGATTCTTTTTGAACTTTACTGTTTTACTTGATATTTCTAGCTTTCAAAGTAATACTTTGGAAAATTAAAATTATTTTTTGAGGTATCCTATTTTTGTAATTAAGAAATTAAATTTCTTTTTCCGAGGATAAAAATAGGTGGTATTTATGTTTTTCGACCCGCTGAACACGAATCCGGGGTCCTTTTGGCGATTTTCGTGGTCAATTTTTTGTTATTAACAAATTATTGCAAAATTGGCCAAAACATAAATACCACCTGTTTTTATCCTCGGAAAAAGATATTTAATTTTTGGGCGTGATTAGTATTGCTGGCGCCTGTATTAAAACCCAAATTTTTGTAATTTTACCTTTTTTACGATTTTACTTAATATTAATTTGACGTTGAAATATGAGAAAAACTTCTATTGCTAAAATAAAAAGTACCTCTAACAATTTTATTTAAAAAATTTTTAAATAATGAACTCTTCACCCATAAATAATCTCAACCATCTAAAAACTAAAAACCTCAAAATGAATTTACATTATCTTCAGTAAATAATTTATTAAACAGAAAAAGAAAGCTTATATTACATTTGGTATTTATTTATTTGCATAAAACATTAAATAACCATTAAAACCAAAAAAAAAAAAATCTTATTCTTAAACAGTTTCATAAATCATAAAAAAATATTTTTTATTAAAGAACTAAGCCATAACTTTCATGTACATTAACAATAATTTATAATAAAAACTAAAGGTGCATTTAAGATTTATTTTTGTAATTTATTAATATTATCGTTTAAATAATAATTTCAAAACTTACCAAATATGATAAAAAAATTATTCTAGGTCATTCGATTCGAACTTTTATAAAAAGTCAAATTGAAGTTAATCAAAATCATGAATTTGATGGAAAAAAAACTTTTTTTTAAAGCAATAATGTTATAAAATTACTTTATTTGCCAAAAAAGAAAAAAATTTAAAACTTTTTTATATCATAAAAAGACATTTGAAACTTGTTACAATTTCATATAAAAATGTGTGACCCATTAACACAAATTGAATACGTTTTTTTTTTGAATGTCAAAGCTAACTTTGTTTATTCTTGATTTTAAACATTTTCGTTTACCTTTCATTTTTCCTATCTCAATTTATATATTTTTTTTATTGCAAAATTTTCTGACTGAACATTCATCATGAAATTGACGAACCCACAGATTTTTCAAAGAGATTAAATTTTATATATATGTAGAGAGAGTGAATATATATGATGTTTTAGTAGTTATGGTAGAGGAGCATATATATATTCTAAATTTTTTATTTTTTAGATTACTTTGTGTCAATGCTCTCTTTCATCTTTTTTGATCGAAGAATCATCAATTTTATTTAAATTTAGATTTATATATGAAGTATTTCATATCAATTTTTTTTTCAGGAGTTTGCTTTTATACTCATTTAAAAATAAAAGTTTGGTTTTTGGATTATTTACAATTCTATTGTAGCTTTATCAGCAACAGCATAAATGACAACTTCAAGTAATAATTTTGATCTGTAAACTATCTAGGTTTGCCAAAAAATAATGTGACTAATTTTTGCAGTTAGAAAAAAAACCAAATTTTATTTATTGCAGTGCACCAATTTTCATATAAATTTTAAGAAAATTTGGCATGGAATATCCCATATATATTTTTATAAAACGAATTGTAAAAAATGAAGTATTTTATATACTTAAGATATTACGCTGAATTATACAGTGTAAATAAATATTTTAATAATTAGTTAATTATGTACATTTCTAATTTTCTAGAAAAAAGCAATGGTAATTGAAAAAAAGAGAATTTATTATTAGTTTTTTCAGTTTTTTTTAAAAGGGGAATCACAAAATTTTGAATTATATTTATTGCAAAATTTTCTATCAATAACCCCATTGACTCCAAAAATATATTGAAAATTAAAATACTTTTAAAATTTTACAATAAAAAAAATTCTTATCTAAATGTAGCCAGAAAAAAGCATTTGGCAAGAAAATTGAATAGATAGAAACCTTTTTTAAAAAAAAATGGTCAACACATTATATTTACACATAAAATACAAACATAACCTCAAAAACTATATAATAGAAATATACTGTGGATAACCAAACAGCTCATTTTAACCTTTTTAAATAACTACCTTTTTTATATATGAAAACATTTATTTCAATGGTTATGACGACTATATCCTTTTCATAAATGAATACTCTATTTTCTGCTATTTTCTTATCTTTTAAACAACCTTTATATAAATATGACATTCTTTTTTTTCTACCTATAATCACAAACACTTAATTTTATGTACAATTATTATTATTATTATTTTTAAATAATATAAAAACATGCAATATGATAATTAAAATTTGAACAAAGAGAATAATTATTTGAAATTCTTTTTTTAGATTTTATCAGACTTTGTTATCAAGATGAAAAAAGTGGCATTAAAAAATTTTATAATTGTTAATACTTATTATTTATTTTACAAAGTATTTTAATTTTTTTCTTTTTATCTTTTTGAATTGCAGTTAAGGTAAATTAGAAAATAAAACATTTTTTCTTGTTTGAATAAATTATTGTTTTTTGTAAAAGGTAATTAAACAATTTAGCGAATACTTTATATATATATTTTTTTTTTCATGAATTAGGTGCTTTTCAGTGGCCATTACTGAGTAGTAACACTGACGTAATCAATCAAGTATGAGAATTAGAGACTGATAAGAGCATAAAGGAAGACAAATTTGATGAATTTAGAATAATTTTGACTTTGAGACCCAACTTTAAATAACTTTTCGATATTTTCCTATAAATTAAAAAAATAAAGTAAAAGACTCAACTTAAATAACCCAAAAAATAATTAACTAAAGTACCCTAAAATCAAACACGAAACTAAATACTCTAAAAACTGAAAACTCCAGCCTCACACTTAAAATAATAATACAAAACTTGAACTTCCATTTTCTACAAGTTTGTATAAAAAGTTCGATAATCACATTTTTTTTCTTTCGTTCATTCTTTTTTTGTAAAAATAAATGTTTAACTTCGAGGTATAGGTACTTGGCAGATCGTTTAAACTTTTTTCCAAATTGACATACCACGAATACAGAAAATGATGATCTTTCTATACATCCGTAAAATTTCAATTATAATGAAAACTAATACAAAACTTTAATTTTTTTGTATTATTTTATATTGAATTTTTCTTTTTTTTTTAATCATAAAATATATACTTTATTTGAATTCGATTAAAAAGATTAAACATGATTAGTGAACTGATGTACAAAAGTTATTTTTTTTCAATTATTTCTTTTTATTGTTTTTATTAAAACAATGGTAATATTGAAAATACTACTCGATTTACATATTGTTTTTGATATTTTAATAGGAAAAAAAGTTTTTGTATTGAGAGATTATTAAGATACTTAAAATTATCTTTTTAATTTTTCATTTTTATGTACATTAGACTAATTGAATTTAATTGGTTTTAATTTTATTGACTTAAATATTTTTTATTTGTGGATATAATAATGTTTATTCATATTTCTTTTTTAATTTTTTGTTTTTTTACGAAAAATATTTATAAAATCGTAAAGGCAAGGAAATTTCCTATTTGAAACCGTACCTACAGACTTCTGAAACATTTCGGGTTTACCCGAAAAGCGATCCGAAAAAAGACTGAACTTTCGGGTTAGGTATTCTCGAAAATTTTAACCCCTAAAAAGAATCTAAAACAGAATTTAATTGGAGTAATTAGTATTATTATTCTAATTAATATCTTCTTTTTTATTATTCTTGTACATAATTTTGAACATTGTGGCATCCCTTGTGGGGGACTAATCTCTCAAAAATTATAATTTTTTCCCAAAACATCTGAAAAGATCATTTTACCTAAATCTTTGTTCACCAAAAAAAAAAAACCATTTTCCACAGCCAGATTTTATTTTCTGTGCGTAGGATCATTATTTGTATCATAATCATTTTTTCCAACTCTCTGGTGGTGGTCTTTACCGTAAAAATTGAAGAAAGCTTAACCCATTTTATTGTAGCTGAATATTTTGCTCCATTTATCCTCGTGGGGAAAATTTTTTCGTTCTTTTGACAAAAACATGTAACTATAGTTGAACTTTTTCCTAATTAGTGTTTGAACTCGGGTTTGAATGGTATTTTAAAATACTCAATTTTTAAGGCTTTTTCTACAAAATTTTTAAGCAGTTGGGCGATTCTTACCAAGATTCTTACAAGGATTTATGGATTTTACTTGCTTTTTAAATTGCTTTTGATATCAGCTGTGTGGAGTAAAATAACTACTAATGAATAAAGCACAAAAAAAGTAAATGTTCAAAAGATATAAAAATAAATAAAGCTTGAAAGCCTCAGTTAAATGAACCGAAGTCTTTCTATTTCATTACTGCATTACTGAAATCTATTAATGCAGCATAAAAAAACTATATAAAAGTTAAAGTATGCAATTTAAATCCAATTTAAAGAAGATTTCTAATTTAAACGTTATTTCCATGCACTTTGTTGGAAAATTAAAAAGTCTATCTCGAAGAAAATATAAAACCAATCAACGGTCAGTCAAATTAAAACGTTTCAGCCAATCAAGCTATTTTTCTCGATATTTTATAACCAACTGTAAACTACTTTTTACCTTTCTTAAATAAATTAAAAATTTCCAAAAAAAAATTAGGTAAAATAAATAAAAAAATTCGAATTTGACAATTTAGTATAAAAATTTTTCATTTTATTACAGCTAACGAGAGTATAATACAGTACATAAATTGTAAAATGTATTTTCACTTGTGTAAAATTACTTGTACTTACATTGAAAAAAAAAAATATTTTTTATTTCAAGATTTCTTGTTGATTTCATGTGTAAAAAAATATGTAGGCGTTACAACGTATGTTATTTTAGTTTACTCAACATTTGATAAGAATGTTTATTATATGTAAATGTCATGTAAATTTATTTCAACTGTAAACCTTAATTACATATCTAATTATTGTGTGGTTTTTAATTAAAAATTTTTATTTATTATTGTTAGTAACAATTATTACATAAATTTGTGGTAGTTCTATCATTTAATTAAAAAACATTTTCTGCACCGAAAATTTCAGTTAAATTATGGTAAATTGTAATATTTAATGAACGAATGTAATAATTCCACCACACGGCACATGACATTACAGATTTACCGCTAATTGTATATAATAATATACTTGCAACCTATATATATATATATATAGTTTGTGCATAAAATGAGACACAGGACTTGCGACACTATAAATCTTCAAGACTTAGACAGCTGTAATGCCAAAAGGATTTCTGTTCAACTCCGGAAACTCTAACTTGAAAGTTCTCTCTATATATATTATATATAATACGCACACAATTTACTGCATCTAAAATACAACTTTTCTTTCTACTCTGTCTCTCTCTATCATTTATCTAACGTTTTGTCTCAATTTCCATTTGCCATTTTTAGAATATTACAAGTTATTTTTACTATAGTCTATTTCTCCGAAATCCCTTTATCTGTATTATTTTAAGTGCATGCGCTTACAAAGAAAGTTTAATCGTTCAAATGTAACTTATTAAGTTTTATAAACGGTGTTCGTTAAAGAATAGTAAACTGCAAAAGCGAACTAAGTAATCAAGGAGTAATCCACACAAGTTTTTTTTTAATGCAAACACATTTTAAAGAGAATAATTTATACTGCTTTTTTTTCAAAAATATTTTATGAAGAACAGGTTGCTGACTGTTGTAATACAAGAATTTTGAAAAAAATGTGTAAAAGGGTTCACTGGTTATTCCGGTAGAACAATATATTAAATTTTTATATTTTGGGAAGGAGGCAAAAGTATTTTTTTGTAGATACTTTAGATATTTTCTTTGCTGATGCCTTTTTAAAATGTTTTTAGCAAATATTTTCACTATACTGCTTTTTTAACTAACTTTTAATTTTTAATCATTTCCTCGCAGATAATATTACACCAAGTATTCCTTTGGTTCTAATATTGAAAATCTACTAAAAAAAGCACTGTCACTAAGTATCTTTTTTATAATTTTTATTGATTTACAAGAGGAAACTTTTCAGTCATCAATTTATTTAACATTGCATAATATGATTTAATACTACACGTGTGAAAAATATATTTTAATTAATTTACTAACTTTATTCAGTCGAAATGAATGTACCATTTTTTTCCAGGAAAATAATAATAATAATAACATTAATTTTGATTCATAACTTAAAGTTTTGAATTTATCTTTTGTTAAAAAATATTTTAACATTAACATTTATTAATAATTAGAACTTTTTTTAGGTACTTTTTCTGTTAAATTTTTATTTTTTAAATGATCTAAAGGAAATTAATTTTAAATTAATTTTTGTAATAAAATTTTTTTTTTTTTTTTCGACCTTGTTGGACCAATAATAAATCTTTTCGATTTATAACTATAAACTCACCTTTTTGATACGTGGATTTAATCTGTATCTCTTTTAATTAACGTACCCAGTAGTAGTTTGCTATTCATCAAAATGAATTTTTTATTGAAACTTTGATTTTAAAATTTAGAAAAAATGGAAATTATAATTATTTTTTAATAGTATGTTATGTATCAAGGGCGTAAAAATTTTGGCACTAGCGTAAGCACTAGCACGAGTGCTTTGCGAAGCCGGGCACGAGTGATATGTGCTCACGCTTGTGTCGTAAGTATTTCGCCCATGGTGCTTACAATATTTTACGCCCATGAGGGCCAAATAAAATATTTTTTTTTTTAGGTTAAACCAATATTGATTCGTATTGATCTTATACTATGAATTAGTTGTTATTTGTAAAGTTTACACACATGCAAAAAAAAGAATAGTAAAATTAACCTATACAAATGTAGTAAAAACAAATTAATATAGATTGGTAAATATAACCAAAAAATGAGTAAGTTTTACTAAAAAAATTGAGGTTTTAGTTTTATAAACAAATTTTATTAGTAAATTTTACTAATAATTTATAGTGACTTTTAACCAAACTGAATATAGTAAACAACATCGTAATTTTAGTTATATTTACTAATTTTTTGTATGCGTGCAGATTTGTATCGATGGTTTTCTAAGTCTGCTCCAAGATATTTTTCGTCAAGCGCTCGATTGCAAAAAATAACTTTTTTTAATTATAAATTATAAAATTTGAACATTGTTAATCTATTGTTGGTCTCGAGGATATGCTGCTAGCCAAAAGCCACCTTTTGGTGAAAGACTCAAGTTTTTCTTGTCATATTCAAGGGGATAACTTGTTTTTTCATTTGGTCTCAAATTGTATTTAGCCAAGAAATAAAACAAAAGTATTTTAGTTTCTAAGATTGCGAACCTGTTACCAATACACATCCTTGGACCGATTCCAAAACCTAAATTCGTTATTTGAGAAACTGCAGCTTTCTTGCCAATAAATCTTTCTGGATCGAATTTTTTTGGATTATCATAGAATTCTGGGTTATGGTGTATTGCTATGACTGGAATCCACAAAACCATTCCAGGCTCAACTACAAATGGTTTTCCACCAGGAAGAGGAGGTGGTAATTCAAACCTTTTCACACACATTCGATCCAATAATGAACCAACTGGGTGCAATCTCATGGATTCATTAAATATTGCATCCAAGTAAACCATATCATTTATGTGTTCGTATGTTGGTTTCCCATTGCTTTTTTTTAAGACATCATCTATTTCCTTCTGTAACCTTGATTGAATATCCAAGTTAGTAGCTAATTCATGGCACATTAAACACATTTGAGTAGAAGTAGTTTCAAAACCAGCAAAGAAAAAAATGAAGGCTTGGGCAGTCATTTCTTCAACCGTAAGTTTCAATAAATTACTTGTTTTTCCTCGAGCGTCCATCATGAGCTGCAACATATCTGGTCGAGTTATTCCTTGTTCATCTCGTGTCTTAATTGTTGTACGAATGACATCGTAAAAAAAATTCGTAACTTTTTCCGATATTAATTTTATTTTAAAAAATTGAAACAATTCTGGAAATGTAATAGCAAGCATAAACTTAAACGACAAACTTCCTTCAAAATCAGTAGCTTCTCTGCCACGAACATAAAACTCATTTTTTTGATTTTCTAACGAATCAATACTAATGCCAAAAGCACAAGTGGCAATTACGTCATTCGTGTATCTTGTAAATAAGTCTTTTGTACCTAACATTTTTCTTTTTGATTCTGGTAGCTTTTCAATATATTTTATAAAATTTTCAACACAAGTAACCATCAATTCAAACATACCTTTCATTTTACTTGCCGTAAATGCTGGTGAAAGTAAAGTACGAGCTTCTTTCCACTTATCACCAGTCATTTGAAATAGATTTAACCCAAATAAAGGATCAACCTTTTCATCAACTATTGATTTATGATCCATAAAATATTCAAAATTTCTCATAGTCACAGATTTAATTAAATCTAAATCTCGAAGTACTATAACTGGAGACATCGATTGAAAAGCTCCAACATACTTAGCTTCTGGACTGAAGTTATAAATATCCTTAACAACATCAATCATATGTTTCCTTCGAAAATAAGCAGGTGCCATATTACCAAAAAACAGCACTGGTGGAATATGAGGTATATCATATTCTTTAAAATAATTTAATTTCTTTTTAATATAAACATAAATTAAATATAACACTACCACAATCAAAGATACAAATATTAGATTCATTTTTCATGTAAGCTGATTACTTTATCAAGTGCAACTCATTGCAAACCAGGGGGCGGACGACGAAATTCAGCTATTCAGAATAGCAAAAAAACTATTCAAAAAATTTTTTTTTTGGGAAATGGTTGGAAATGGGCTGAAATGAACTTATTTCAGTCTGAATCGTTCTGAATAGCTCTGAATAGCTCTGAATAGTTCTGAAACTAAAAAATTTTTTTTTTTTTTAAATCGTTCAAAATGGCTGAAAACGCAAAGAAAAGTTGATAGGAAGGTCTGAATCGGTCTGAATCGGTCTGAATCACTCTGAATCATAGTTTTTTTTAATTTTTACTAGAAAATCGTTAATTTTGCATAAAAACAAATACTTTTTAAAAATCTGAATCACTCTGAATCAATTTAAAACTGAATAGCTCTGAATAGTTCTGAAACTGAATTTTATTTTTTTTTTAATCGTTCAAAATGGCTCAAAACGCATAGAAAAGTTTATAAGAAGATCTGAATCAGTCTGAATCAGTCTGATTCACTCTGAATCATAGTTTTTTTTTAATTTTTACTAGAAAATCGTTAATTTTGCAGAAAAACAAATAATTTTTAAAGATTTGAATGAGTCTGAATCACTCTGAATCAAAGTTTTTTTTAAATTTTTATTAGAAAATCGTTAATTTTGCCTTAAAACAAATATTTTTAATGATCTTAATCCCTCTGAATTAATATAAAACGCAGTTTTGTTTGTAGGGAGTCGTTAAAATTGTATTAAAGTTTCTAAAAATCGCTTGAAACCTTTGCAAATGTAATGAAAAATAATTTCAAAGATCTTAATAAAATCTAAATAAGCCTGAATAACAGCTTTTCTCCGGAGAATCTTAAATTAATTTTTTGAAACTATATAAAATTTTCTAAAAATCACTTAAAATAGCTGAAAGTGTAGGACACGTCAAGCCTTACAGTAGCTTAACCTAAGGAAGTAGGCTGTAATAAAATTAGGACACGTCATGCCTTACAGTAGCTTAACCTAAGGAAATAGGCTTACACTAGCGAAACCTGAGGAAGTAGGCTATAATAAAATTAGGACACGTCAAGCCTAACAGTAGCTTAACCTAAGGAAGTAGGCTGTAATAAAAAATGACACATCAAGCTTTACACTAGCGTAACCTAAGGAAGTAAGCTACAATAAAATTAGGAGACGTCAAGCCTTACAGTAGCTTAACCTAAGGAAGTAGGCTGTAATAAAAAACTACACGTCAAGCCTTACACTAGCGTAACCTAAGGAAGTAAGCTATAATAAAATTAGGACACGTCATGCCTTACAGTAGCTTAACCTAAGGAAATAGGCTTACACTAGCGTAACCTAAGGAAGTAGGCTATAATAAAATTAGGACACGTCAAGCCTAACAGTAGCTTAACCTAAGGAAGTAGGCTGTAATAAAAAATTACACATCAAGCTTTACACTAGCGTAACCTAAGGAAGTAAGCTATAATAAAATTAGGACACGTCAAGCCTTACAGTAGTGTGACCTAAGGAAATAGGCTATAATAAAATAACGACACGTCAAGCCTTACACTAGCGTAACCTAAGGAAGTAGGCTATAATAAAATTAGGACACGTCAAACCTTACAGTAGCTTAACCTAATGAAATAGGCTATAAAATTAAAAAATGATCAGTTTTATTTATTTTTAAAAATACTTTTGTCCCTTCCTTTTTAAATCAATCTAATAAAAAAAATATATAATGCAGAAAATATAGTAAATTTAATAACTATAGTGTAGATTAGTTGGTAATATAGTAGTAATTAAAGTTTTTTTATTAAATTGATTTAAAAAGGAAGGGTCAAAAGTATTTTTAAAAATAAATAAAAATGAGCATTTTTTAATATTATATCCTACTTCCCTAGGTTACGTTAGTGTAAGGCTTGACGTGTCGTTTTTTATTACAGCCGATTTCCTTAGGTTAAGCTACTGTAAGGCTTTACGTGTCCTAATTTTATTATAGCCTAATTCCTTAGGTTACGCTAGTGTAAGCCTATTTCCTTAGGTTAAGCTACTGTAAGGCATGACGTGTCCTAATTTTATTATAGCCTACTTCCTTAGGTTAAGCTACTGTAAGGCTGACGTCTCCTAATTTTATTATAGCCTACTTCCTTAGGTTACGCTAGTGTAAGCCTATTTCCTTAGGTTAAGCTACTGTAAGGCATGACGTGTCCTAATTTTATTATAGCCTACTTCCTTAGGTTACGCTAGTGTAAAGCTTGATGTGTAATTTTTTATTACAGCCTACTTCCTTAGGTTAAGCTACTGTAAGGCTTGACGTGTCCTAATTTTATTATAGCCAACTTCCTTAGGTTACGCTAGTGTAAGGCTTGACGTGTAGTTTTTTATTACAGCCTACTTCCTTAGGTTAAGCTACTGTAAGGCTTGACGTGTCCTAATTTTATTATAGCCTACTTCCTTAGGTTACGCTAGTGTAAGCCTATTTCCTTAGGTTAAGCTACTGTAAGGCATGACGTGTCCTAATTTTATTATAGCCTACTTCCTTAGGTTAAGCTACTGTAAGGCTGACGTGTCCTAATTTTATTATAGCCTACTTCCTTAGGTAACGCTAGTGTAAGGCTTGACGTGTCCTAATTTTATTACAGCCTACTTCCTTAGGTTAAGCTACTGTAAGGCTTGACGTGTCCTACACTTTCAGCTTTTTTAAGTGATTTTTAGAAAATTTTATACAGTTTCAAAAAATTAATTTAAGATTCTCCGGAGAAAAGCTGTTATTCAGGCTTATTTAGATTTTATTAAGATCTTTGAAATTATTTTTCATTACATTTGCAAAGGTTTCAAGCGATTTTTAGAAACTTTAATACAATTTTAACGACTCCCTACAAACAAAACTGCGTTTTATATTAATTCAGAGGGATTAAGATCATTAAAAATATTTGTTTTAAGGCAAAATTAACGATTTTCTAATAAAAATTTAAAAAAAACTTTGATTCAGAGTGATTCAGACTCATTCAAATCTTTAAAAATTATTTGTTTTTCTGCAAAATTAACGATTTTCTAGTAAAAATTAAAAAAAAACTATGATTCAGAGTGAATCAGACTGATTCAGATCTTCTTATAAACTTTTCTATGCGTTTTGAGCCATTTTGAACGATTAAAAAAAAAATAAAATTCAGTTTCAGAACTATTCAGAGCTATTCAGTTTTAAATTGAATCAGAGTGATTCAGATTTTTAAAAAGTATTTGTTTTTATGCAAAATTAACGATTTTCTAGTAAAAATTAAAAAAAACTATGATTCAGAGTGATTCAGAGTGATTCAGACCGATTCAGACCTTCCTATCAACTTTTCTTTGCGTTTTCAGCCATTTTGAATGATTTAAAAAAAAAAAAAAATTTTTAGTTTCAGAACTATTCAGAGCTATTCAGAGCTATTCAGAACGATTCAGACTGAAATAAGTCCATTTCAGCCCATTTCCAACCATTTCCCAAAAAAAAATTTTTTGAATAGTTTTTTTTGCTATTCTGAATAGCTGAATTTCGTCGTCCGCCCCCTGTTGCAAACTGCTTTTTATTCTATATGTAATTCATTTATATACATATTTAGCAAGAGGTATGAACAAGCTGATCATTAGGTCATCATTTCATTTAATATTGTGTAATGTAATTGAGTACTATATTGTAAGTAGTAACGTTTAAATGAAAAAATATTTTTTTGAACTTCAAGGACACTTGAACAAATTTATTTTTAGCTTATAAAAAACTTTTTACTCATCATTCTAGTTTTATATATTCTCTTTGTTAAAAGATTCAAATAAAAAATTGAGCAGTAATCAAATTTATTTTAATAGTCAATAAAAAACTATTTTATGTTTAATAAAAAATTTTGGTATTTTATTACTTTTTCTGTTAGATTTATATCAATCAAAATTATTACAATAGATTTGTATAACAGACATAATTATCTATTCCTGCGTTCTGGGATGTGCTGCTAGCCAAAAACCACCTTCTGCCGAAATACTAAGATTTTTTTTGTCGTATTTTAGAGGCGAACAAGTTTTTTCGTTTGGTCGCAAATTATACTTAGCCAAGAAATAAAACAAAAGTATTTTTGTTTCTAATATAGCAAATCTGTTACCAATACACATTCTTGGACCGATTCCAAATCCTAAATTAGTTATTTGCGAAACTGCAGATTTCTTTCCAATAAATCTTTCTGGATCAAATTTCTCTGGGTGATCATAGTATTCTGGGTTGTGATGTATTGCTATAACTGGAATCCAAATAGCCATTCCTGGCTCGACTTCGAATGGTTTTCCACCTGGTACAGGTGGTGGCAATTCAAATTTTTTTACGCATATTCTTTCTAAAAATGAAGCAACAGGGTGTAATCTTAATGACTCATTAAATATTGCATCCAAGTAAACCATATCATTTATGTGCTCGTAGGTAGGTTTTCCATTACTTTTTTTTAGGACGTCATCTATTTCTTTCTGCAATCTGGTTTGGATATCCAAATTTATCGCTAACTCATGGCAAATAATGCACATTTGTGTAGATGTGGTATCAAAACCACCAAAGAAAAAAATAAAAGCCTGAGCAGTCATTTCTTCAACCGTAAGTTTTAATAATCCATTAGTTTTACCTCGAGCATCCATCATTAGTTGCAGCATATCTGGTCGACTGACTCCATTCTCATCGCGATATTTTATTGTTGAACGAATAACATCATTAAAAAAATTCGTAATATTACCTGATATTAATTTAATTCTAAAAAATTTCAATAATTCTGGAAAAGCTCTTGCTATTAAAAATTTAATTGATAAACTTCCTTCAAAATTGGTAGCTTCTCTGCCAAGAACGTAAAATTCATTGTTCGGGTTTTCCAATGAATCAATGCTAATACCAAAAGCGCAAGTGGCAATGACATCATTTGTGTATCTGGTAAACAAATCTTTTGTTCCCAACATTTTTCGTTTTGATTCTGGTAGCTTGTCAATATACGCAACAAAATTTTTAGCACAATTCACCATTAAATCAAACATTCCCTTCATTTTACTTGCCGTAAATGCTGGAGTTAACAAATTTCTAGCTTCCTTCCACTTATCACCAGTCATTTGAAATAAGTTCAAAGCAAATAACGGATCAAGCTTTTCATCAACCAATGTTTTATGATCCATAAAATTGTCAAAATTTTTTATAGTAACTGATTTTATTAAATCTAAATCACGAATAAATATAAGTGGTGTCATTAACTGATAAGCTCCAACATACTTTGCTTCTGGATTAAAGTTATAAATATCTTTCAAAACTTCAGTAATATGTTTTTGACCTAAAAAAGTTGATGCCATGTTACCAAATATCGGTACAGGTGGTATATGTGGAATATCATATTCTTTAAAGTAACTTAATTTCTTCTTGAAATAAATATGTAGAAAATAAATCAAAGTAGCAAACAAAAAAAGAAATGTAAAAAAATACATTTTATTAAGAGCACAAATCACTTTATTGCCCTGTTGATAGTAGCTTGTTTCAAACTGATATGAATGCATAAGTAAGTAATAATATGCATTTGAAATCCCACTGCTGTGCTATCAGAATAAAAATAATAGAAGGAGTTATTTATTAACTTTATAACTCCTTGCCTTACGTAATATTCATTTTTTTCATTTTAAACAATTTTTTGACATTTTAAAACATTTTAGTAAAAACATGTCTGCTAAACAAAGATAAGGATAAAGTATAAAAAATACCTATTTTTAAAAATATTTTAAAAAAAATAATATTTATGAAATAAAATGTATTTTACGTAATTATCTTTGATATTATACTACAAATTTACATGATAATTAATATTTCTAATAAATAATACTAAAGAAACAAGTTTTATTTTAATAATATTTATAAGATTCATAACCTAAGAAAAAAACTTTTTTTCCTAAATTTATTCATATTTTCAAGCAGCAATAAACTATCTACATAATTAGTCACCAGTTAAACATTAGTTAGAAATTAAAATAATATAAAATAGTACTAAAAATTTTAATTTTCCAAGTTCACGGTTACATAGAAAATGATCTATAAGAAAACTTTTATATTTTCTCTTAAAGTACAGTTTGAGAAATGAAATGTAAATTTTAACTTTTTTTCTTTATGTGCATAAAAGATATTAGACAGGAAAATAAGTGTAAAGAAAATTAATTAGTAAATTTTTCTTTCTTCCTTATTCTTTTATTTAATTAATAACGTATTTTCTCAATTACTTAAGAAATATAAATCCTAATAAGTCATGTTGCAACTAATTACCAAAAAAAAAATAAGGAACTTTTTTAAAGAAAAAAAAAGTTTTTAAGTATGCGAGTAACTAATGCTATTATTATTATTATATGTAAAAGTCAAGTAAACTTTAACGTTAATTACTTACTACATATTATTGTTAAAGAAGAAGCTAATGTGTGTGTTACTGTATTACAAATGATCTTATAAACAGTCATATATTTTCATTTAAAATTAAACTTTATGAACCATATATATTTATACAAATTTTATATATAATTATGTTTAATTATTATTTAAGGGATTTTGTGTCAGGTGGATCTTGGTGGTTGGACTGAGGGTTTATTGGATTTAGTCGAAAATCAGGCCAAAAACGTAAGATTCTAGCAATTTTTGGCTTCCTGGGTGCAATATTTTAGTTCTTGCAGTAGACTTACGTACATGGTACCTTTCTTGGTTACCTTTACAATATTCCAAAAATGATTTGTACAATAGAGCATCTCGTTCAAAGCACGGATAATATGCGCGAATTCTGCGCCAGTTAGAATTCCGCTTAAAAAGTCACTTTAAAAGTTAAAAATTATAAGATTTGTTCTGATGCTTTCAAATTTATGGTACGGCATCATTTTACACTTCAAAACGTGTTCTTTTTATGGAATACTTCTAACCGGATCAAACTGTCTGTGTTTTAAGTTAAGTGTATCTTAATTTTTACTGCAATTTAACGAAAAAATTCAAAAATACGTTTTGTTATTAAATCTTTAAAATATCTAAATCAGCCTTACAAATTTTATTTACCATCCTAATTTTAGCCCCCAAAAAACGTTGTTCCAGTCCCTAATTTAAAACTGCTATACCCTCGTTTTCTTTAGGTACTAGACTAAAAAATTTTTGCCTTATATCCCCATTTTTTGGTAGTACTCACCGTATAACTTGAATTAAAAAATCTTTTTCTCTTGACAAATTGCAATTTTTAAAATCCATGCTTTTCAAACTAAAGAAATTAAAATTAACTGTCATGTTAATATGCATAAAAATATTTAAGGGTAAATTTATATATTTTCATATCACGTCGAGTATCACGTAGAAAATGATCTAACAGTCAGTAAAATATACATAACAAATATAGAAAATACACACGCAGTACGTACATGATAAGAAGATTACGAATTGCGTATAATAATAAGACTTTATATTATAATACAGTATGGGTGAATTCGAAAACTTGGTAAAGAATTTAACTGTATCATGAGGGTGTGTAATATAAAGGGTAACTAATATCTTTGACGGAGGTTTAATTTTATGCATGTCTACATTTTCATTCCATATACAGAAAATTAAATTTGTAAAACAAAATATTTTTTTTATTATTTTACATACTAAAATTGAAAAAAAAAAAAACAATTAATACTACTTAATAACAGGAGGACACTGGTAAATAAAAGGATGGACAGATGTGCTAAATTAATCGAAAGTGCATATATGAAAATCCCAGACGTTGAATAATAAAATTCGGCAAGGTTCATGCATACTACTACTACTACTATAAATAAAAAAATTTATATGTGCAAAATTTTGTTTGGTGTTGATTTCTCCAGAGAGTATTGGCTCTCTAAATTCGATACATGTGAATCTTCATTACTGACAACCTAACTTTTTTTTTTTTTAAATAAATGATCTAGAATTGCAAAATGAAAAATTGAAATTCATTATATTCAAATTTTTTTCCCTACGAATAAATTTTTTTTTTTGCCCTGTAGTAAAAATTTGATTGATTTTTATTTTATCTTTTACTTTTTTTTTTAAAAAAAATTGCTACAAAATTTTTTATTTTATTATTTTATACGCATATAATATTTCGATTTTACAATACATTTATTTTATTACTTATTTTTGATTATTCGATATTTTAGCATATATAGGAAAATTCTTCTGGAAAATCAATACTCATAAAAGACCGACAATTTATTACTGCATTTGTGTTAGTAAAAATTTTATTTAATAATCTGATTTTTGCTGTTGTTGTTATGAGCAAAACCAAAATTTTCTTGCCCCAGACGCAGAAAAATTTTATATGGCCTTAGACCATAAATAAATAGTGTCCCAAATTGCAGTTTACAATCCTCGGGTTCGCCTCGGAAGGTAATCTACGCACAATTTGGGCCATTTTTTACTTATCTGGACACGAGCCGTAAATATACTGATTTGAAGGCAAATTCCAGGAAATGCTTAAAATTACATAACTCACTTCAGATAACTTGCTTTTTATTTTTCGTTGTACTGTAATAGCTAATCAATAACTCAAATAAATCTAAAATTTTTTTAATTTAAAGTGCAGCGGGTATAGTATATTACGTAACAAGTAAGTAAAATTTAAATTCACTTAAGACATATAAATTTTTGCCTTGATTTATACACACACATTCACTTCAATTTTTTAAAAATAAGGGGACATAGAACCAAAAACATTTTAAAATCAGTGTTTTTGATTTTTAACAAAATTTATTGATTAAATTAAAAAAAAAAGAGTCTCATGCCCTCCGCAATAAAAAAACACATCAAACCAGTCTAAAAAAAATTTTTAATTTTATCATCCCTTCGAGAATTTTTGGGAATTCGGAAATTTAGAATTTTTTTCGAATTTCCAAAAATTCTCAAAAGGGTGGTAATATTTAAAATTTTTTTTAGACTGATTTGATGTGTTTTTTTATTGCGGCGGGCATGAGACTCTTTTTTTTTTAATTTAATCAATAAATTTTGTTAAAAATCAAAAAAACTGATTTTAAAATTTTTTTGGTTCTGTGGCCCCTTACAGCAGGAAAATTTTCTAGTGAAAAGTAGCCTTCCCTCGCCTTATAAAGAAAAATTTTACCTATTTACTAGCAGCCCGAGCCTTTATTTCCTCAACAACAAAACCGTAATAAATTATAACTTAATACTTAAATAATTAAATATAAACAAATACATTTTTTATTATTGTTAATAAAAAAAAGTAAAAAAATTTTATTGCTCTTATTTTATGGTTATAAAAAATTTAAGGTTAATCTCGATATAAATGAAAAAAAATAGGGATCATAATAATGGTACATAATAAGAGTTTTTATATTTTTATTCCTTAAACACCGTAAAGAAGTCAAGCTTATAGTATATATAGAAGTTTATGATTATATTTCTAATAAATAAGCAACATAAAGTCATGTCAGAATATAACAAAACGTATTTTATAAATAACTAATAAATATGCACAAAAAATTATATATACATTTTCTACATGCATAAACAACAAAATAAATATATATGAGTATATTAACCTGGCTTTAATTTTCAAAATTTTTCTATTTTTAGATTAAACTTTAGCAAATGTAATTTACTTAAGGATTCAACAAATAACCAAAAAATCAAATTTAATGCAAAACGGGTAAGGCAAAATTTTTTTATAGAATTCGTACAATTGATCACTTTACACTGTGTAAGTTAAAAATGAAATTTTTTTGCGCTGTCTTTTTTGCTACATTTACAAAGTACCACGAATTTCTATACAGATACACTATGTTTATTGCTACGTTTTTAGGTAAATTTTGAAATAATTTCCAAGCTAATGTATATAGTTTGTTTAATACATATTGCATCATATTGCATATTGCATACTAAATTTAGAAGTCCAAAGTTAAATAAATATTTATTTTAATATTTTTTTTAAACAGATTTTTAATTAATTTGTCAGTATAAAATAAATCGAAAATAAATAATAACGAATTTATTTGTCAATATTAAATAATTTAATTTAATATTACTAAATGTAAAAATGAATTTTATAAAATTGATAAAGACCCATCAGAATATTTGGATGCAATATTATATTGTTATCAAATGTATTACATTATTTTGTGTTTTCAATAATTATTATTATTTAAATATATTAACTAAATCATTAAAGTATCAAAAACGTATTTACAAAATCAAAGCATAAAGAGATTTTATTAATTAAATTAATTTATGAATATCAATAAAGTTTTCAAATATTTCATATAAATAAATTCTATATTTGCCAAGTTGTAGCAGAAAACTCACTTTTTTCCTTAACGTTTTATTAACTTATTGCTCGAATTTTTATGTTGACGACTTTTTTCTAGGTGATGCGAGCCAAAAATCAGAATGTTCAACTTTTTTTTGTTTCAAGTAATTGGATTACATGTTTTTTCATTTGGAAGTAATTTGTATTTCGCAAAAAAAGAAAAGAATATTATTTTTCTTTTCAATAAAGCGAACCTGCTGCCAATGCATTTCTTAGGCCAATTTCAAATCCTAAAATAGTTATTTGAGAAACAGCTGCTTTTGAACAAGTGAAATTTTTTGGATCAAATTTTTCGGCCTTCTTATAAATTTCAGAATTATGATGAATGCCACTTATTGGAATCAAAATATCCATCCATGAAGTATTACGTAAAATGAATAACGTTGTAAATATATTTTATTATTTCGGAAAAGTGTTTCTTTGAAAATAATGCATGAGACATTTCACTCGATAATAATCGATTGACTTTCATTATTACAATTTTTTTTAAATTTATAAAAAACAGTACTAGCAAAAATATTAGTATATACTAATATTGTTTTTTCCTAGGAGATGCTGAAAGCCAAAAGCCACCTTCAGCAGAAATACTGAAATTTTTTTTGTTATATTTAAGGGGGTTGCATGTCTTTTCATTAGGAAGCAAATTGTACTTGGCCAGAAAATGAAATAAAAGTATTTTGGTTTCTAATATTGCGAATCTGTTTCCAATGCACATCCTTGGCCCGATACCAAATCCTAAATTAGTAATCTGTGATACAGCTGATTTCTTGCCAATAAATCTTTCAGGATCAAATTTCTCTGGGTGATCGTAGTATTCTGGGTTATGGTGCATTGCTATTACTGGAATCCAAATAGCCATTCCAGGTTCAACTGTAAAAGGCTTGCCTCCTGGTAAAGGAGGTGGCAATTCAAAACTTTTAACGCATATTCTATCCAAAAATACGGCTTGTGGGTGTAATCTAATTGACTCATTAAATATAGCATCTAAATAAACCATATCATTTATGTGTTCGTATGTCGGTTTTCCATTGCTTTTTTTTAGGACGTCATCTATTTCTTTCTGCAATCTGCTTTGGATATCCAAATTTATCGCTAACTCATGGCAAATAATGCACATTTGTGTAGATGTGCTATCAAAACCACCAAAGAAAAAAATAAAAGCTTGGGCAGTCATTTCCTCGACAGTTAGTTTTAGTAAGTCACTTGTTTTTCCTCGAGCATCCATCATTAGTTGAAGCATGTCTGGTCGACTAATTCCATTGTCATCACGATGTTTAATTGTTGTACGAATAACATCGTTAAAAAAATGCGTAACACGATCAGATATTAACTTTATTTTAAAAAATTTCAATAATTCTGGAAATGCCCTTGCTATCATAAATTTTATTGACATGATACCTTCTAAATTAGTTGCTTCTCTGCCAAGAACGTAAAATTCGTTGTTCGGGTTTTCCAATGAATTAATGCTAATACCAAAAGCGCAAGTGGCAATTACATCATTTGTGTATCTGGTAAAAAGATCTTTTGTTCCCAGCATTCTTTTTTTTGATTCTGGTAACTTGTCAATATGCTTTATAAAATTTTCAGCACAATCAGCCATTAAATCAAACATTCCCTTCATTTTACTTGCCGTAAATGCTGGAGTTAATAAATTTCTAGCTTCCTTCCACTTATCACCAGTCATTTGAAATAAGTTCAAAGCAAATAACGGATCAAGTTTTTCATCAACCAATGTTTTATGATCCATAAAATTGTCAAAATTTTTTATAGTAACGGATTTTATTAATTCTAAGTCCCGAATCAATACGGCTGGTGTCATTAACTGATAAGCTCCAACATACTTTGCTTCTGGATTAAAGTTATAAATATCTTTTATGACTTCAGAAAGATGTTTTTTAGCGAAAAATGCAGGTGCCATATTACCGAAAATTGGCAATGGTGATAAATGTGGAATATCATTGTCTTTAAAAAAATTTAATTTCTTTTTTATATACGCATAAACTAAATAAATCAAAATTGCAAGTAAAGATGCAAATATGAGATTCATGTTGTATTAACAATTTTATTAGTAATATATTTTTTGTTTTCACAAGATCAAGCACTTACTTAACTCACACGAGGCACTTCATATACTGAAATTATTATATCGAGTATTATAGTATCAAAGAAGATACATATTTGTTGAAAATTAAAAAGCAGCTATGTGTATTGTGCAATAAGTTAGAAAAATTGAATTACATAATTTTCTTTAGTATTACACAATGATTATGATAATTATTTATTTGTGAACGTAGTTCAATTATTGAGATAAAAATTTTATTTTATTCGGAAATATTCTGTTAGGAATGTTTGGGGAACTGCCCTATGAAAAAAATCAAAATAAACTAAATAAATTTTGAAATTCTTTACAACTAATCATTCCCAGTGATCGAGAAAATAATGGCCTAGGCTACGCGTCAAACATCATCTGATTATAAGGGTTTTTCGAGATTAGTGAACCATGATTCAGGAAATTATTTTTTATGTACAATATTTCTTCGTCAGTAGCGAGGCAAAAAAATATATATTTTCTAGCTACTGACAAAAAAATTAAACTTGGATCTGAAAAATGACATTAATCTTATTAATAACAAAATAAGGAAAAATAATTAAATTTGAAATATTCATAATATGTAATTTAGCATAATAAAATAATCAATTCCAGTCTTCCATGTGTCAATTTTTTACTAATAAAAAATCAATAAAAAAAATTGAAAAAAAAAAAATACATTATTAATCGATTAGTAACATTCTACATAAAAAAACTAAATTAACCATGCATACCAAATTAAAATTTACAAACAAATTTTATCCGTCATCAAGTGAGACAATAAAATGAAACCACAATTATATAGCACACATTGCTGTGTAATCAAAATACGACATGCACGTACAGGTGTCCGTACATGCAGTGACCACATGCATACTGCTGAAGTATATAAAAATATTTATTTAAATTTCTCTGGAAAATGTCCTTTTCTTTAAGTTTTTTTTTTCTTATACTGTTTTATAACGAAATTATGAAGATTATAGCTGGTCACGAATTTTTAATGTTTTTTTTTCATAACACATACTTCTCTGAAAATTATTATTTATATTCATTTTTCATGACTCCTAAAAAAAAATTTTTTTCTTGAAGAAAAAATTTGGTATGCTTTGTTGTACATTAAAAGTGTATACGATGAAAAAAGAATTATGGAGGCTACTGCTGCTGCATGCAATAAAAACATTGTAAAAAACAACAAAAATATACAAAAGTAATTTTGTGGCGTGCGTAAATGCAAACGCGACTTTTTATTTCAAGTAAGTACATAAAACCATTTTTTTTTTATTTAACTTAAATCATTATAAGAAAAATAAAGGTTAGCTGCTATTTATTTCCATTAAAAAAAAGTTTATGAAAAAAAAGACTTTGAAAAAGTAATTTAACATCCTTAAGAAGAAAAAAAGTTTATAAAAACAATGTCAAAACATATCAGACTGCAAAATGTCATTGATAAAAGTTTAACTCAATGTATATTTTGTACATTTTTTTTAAAAAAAACTTTTTTTCAAAAGATCTATGCATAAATACAACTTGACGAATTTCTAATTACTAAAACGCGACAGGTACTCTCTTTTATAATATACCTTAACACTTTTTTTAATTCTGTTTAACTTTTACGACGATTCGAAGAAGAAGTTTAATTAAACTTTTAACCTATCTTTTTTACAGATGACTTGAACTTATATTCATAGAAAAATAAAGGCTTAAGGCTAAAAAAATTGAAACTTACTCAGTTTTATTATATATCCAAGGAAGGACTTTTTCATTAATACACCTATCTTTCTTTTATCATGTAAATGTAAATATTTATTTAATATAAATGAAAAAAATATTAAAAGTTTTTCATTTTAACTTTTAGAAAAGTGAATTTTATTTGGATAACTAAAATTGTCAAATTTATTTCAAAGTCAAATACTGTGGAAATTTTACTTTGAAGTATATAAAAATGATAATATAGAATTTTTTGTTGGCTATAGTATATGTAATATTAAAAAAGTTAAATAAAATATTTGATCGTATAGAACTTTTTGTAAAAATATGTATTTTGTAAACCATGTAGACATGTTCAAAGTTTACACGTTGAAAGGTTTTTTTTTTACATTAAAAACTTAATCTTCAGTGAAACATAATAATTTACGTATCAGTTTAGAATAATATTTGGAAAACAAAAAAAAATTAAAAGTTTTTATTTGTAGCTGCACTGAAAAAATTTCCGGATCTGAATTCACCAATAGAGATACTCCAAGTGTGAAAGGTACACTTTAAGACACTGAATTTTTAGATAATAAGTTTTGGACTATCTACTCTGACCCGTTAAACTAATGAGAATTCTAAATAAGGAGAATATAACAATAAGATTGTTTATATAGGATACAGGTAGCTGGCTACACTGCTAGATGTCACAAAGAAAAGGGTTTTGAGAGTAATTTGGGTTAAAGGACAAGCAGGAAGATGAATATTAAACAGCGATCAACTTACAGAAGTTTTGCATAATAAAACATTGCCGAAAATAAGATGCATGTCGATTACAAATTACCAAATAGGTTTGAAAATAATTTATTAAAAATAAATGCGGTAAAAATAAAGAAATAAGAAATTGCTGTAACGTTATTCGTTTACTTCATTCAAAAGAATATATTATTAATTTAATGAAAAAGTTTGACGAGAATATATTGACTATTGACTATTAAGAGTTTCATCCCTAGAGATTATAAAAATTAAAATTTACGAATTGCAAAAATTAGAAGGAAAAATAAAGAAAATATTTGAATTGTGTAAAAAAAGAATACAGTCTTATCTATTTAGGTTAAACAAATAAAATGAAGAATGAATATACAGATAGAAGTAAAATGTAAATGTAAATGTAGTAGAGCCACTTGGGTATGAAGATGGTTTAAAGAATAAATACGCCTCTAGTTACATAAAGTAATGTTAGAAATGGTTCTCAATTAGCATTTACGGTTGGGGGTCAGTTTTTCCAATCCGTTTTTTCCAAAAATTTGTAAAAATTTAAATATGTTAACCTGTTTTTATATTCTACTTTCTTTCAGTTTGACGGAAAGTATTATAGACAAACTCTAGGTTTTCCAATCGGTTCGTGTACTAGTCCAATTATAGCTGAATTTGTTTTGGAAGCATTGGAAATAAATTCGTTAAATAAATTGAAAAGCAGTAACACACTTAATCCTAATGCTAATTATTATTCTAAACCACACATATATATAATAATGACATGGTTTTAATGTATAGAAGATATGTTGATGACTTATTTTTAATTGTTAAAGAGGATCAAATTGAACATGTTCAAAATGTTTTTAACAGTTTCAATAGTCATTTACATTTTAGGGTTGAAAAAGAAACTAATAATATTATAAGTTTTCTTGATATTGGAGTGAAAAGAAATGGAAATGACTTTGTCAATATTAACTGGTTTAGAAAAAAATCTTATTCAGACAGATTTTTAAATTTTAATTCACATAACCCTATAGAACATAAAAAGGCTATAGTGTTTGGTATGGTTGACAAATGCATAAAATTATCTGATTCGCAATTTCACAATGGCTATTTAAATTTAATAAGAATGTTTTTATTAGCCCATGATTACACAGACAGTTTAAGAACATTGACATCCAGATTAAGAACAGACTAAAATTACTTAAGGGTACATTTGATAATAATAGCAGTAATAATAATAAAAAAAGTTTTGATTGTAATAAAACAAAAATTGTTATACCGTTTTATAAATATATTACACCTGCAATTAATAAGTTAGCCAAACAATTGAATTTTGTACTTATAAACAAAATTAATGATAAATTTACTGATATAATAAGGTTAGGTAAAGATAAAGTTTCGTGCAAAGAAAAGCAAGGTGCAATATATAAAATAAATTATATTGGCTGTGATGTTGCATTGGTAAAAGTGGTAGGCAATTACAGACTAGATTGGATGACCATAGTTATGATATAAAAAATAAAAATTTTAAAAATGCCTTAGCAAAACATACTAGTCTTATATATCATAATTTTGATTTAAGTAATGTTGAACTTTTGGATTATGAAACACATAAAGATAAAAGATAATTTAATGAAAATTCAAACATTCAATATTATGGAAGATACATCAAATTTAAATAGAAAATCAAATTAAAATTTTTGTGAAAAATAAAAATTGGTAAATTTTATAATTTTTTTTTTTTTATTTTATGAATTATTATTCCGTTTGAGATATGGTGGTGTTGTTATTTTCATCTGACCTTGAACATATACAGGTTTGTGCAGCACAATGTTTGCAAAAGCAATATAATGACCCAAAAGCAGAAGCATCAAAATTGGCGTTCACATGATTTGCGCAACTGCATTTATACCTGTCAACAACTTCCAGCAATGTTTTTAAGATCTAAGAGCAGAAATACTAGAAGATCTATTACCAATTTATAATTATTTCAAGGAAAAGTATAATCGAGGTCAGCCAGCAGCAGCTGCACGTAGGGGTAGAGGATGTTCTGCGCGACCTAGGAATTGATCACCCAGATCCACCTGTATTGTGGTATCAATATGATGCTTACCTTCAGAGAACAGATCGTATAAAAAATATCTCTAAGGGGTGGCATAACAAGTTCCTGATAGTGGTGGGAAAAAATCATCCCAGGTTGTGTACGCTTTTGACGGATCTAAAAAAGGAACAAGCAGACTTTGAAATTATGTTATGTCAACTGTAAGTTGGTAAAAAATTAAAAAAAACAAGGATCCTGTGAGGAAACAGAAAGAAGAGCGTATTAACAACATTACAAACAGCTGTCATAATTATGTTGAAAATAATGATGTTATATCTTACTTGAGAAATATAGGTCATGTAAATTCATATCAGTTTAGTACATTTTTTGAAATAAAGCATACTGGGAAAAAAATTTATTGGAGAAAACGGATTCGAAAAACTGACCCCCCACAAGCATTTCTATAAGATTTGTGGACCGAGCTAGAAACTTGTAGTACAGGGTCAAATAAGGTTCTGTCTGGACTATAGGCTACTAAATAAAAAATCAAAAAACGAGGTATCATTCATTTATAGGCTTTTACAGTGCAATTTATTTATTAGTTTTTATTACCTAACATCAATAAATATTGAACTATCAATTAAATTACCATTTATTTAAAAGTAAATAAAATTTTTTTTTATTTTCATCAATATAATTTTTCTTACTTACATAATAAAAAAGACTTATATGGATCTTATATGGTTTTATAAGTTAAGTACTCATAGTTAGCTAATATTGTAAATTTTATAACACCATAATTTTACTTTTTTATCTAAACATAAAAAATAATTTAATACTAAACTAAAAATTTTAATAAAAATTTATTTTTAATCAAATACATAAAATAATATAATCGCTATTAAAATAAAATTGTAAATGTTTATTTACTACGATTGTTTTTTTAAAACTTCATAATAATAGAAATATATATATAAAGAATTTATTGGACTAATGAGCTTTAAATAAATAATAATAAAGTACTTATATTATTTTTATAAAATTAAATACACCTGCAGAGAAAAGAGAATAAGAATGAAATAACTTTATTTAAAGAGCTTCAATGCATGATGTAGCATAAAATCAGATAACAACTCTATATATATACAATTAAAATAATAATAATAATAATAATAATGTTATTATTACACATAAATAAGTTATTTTCACGTCGTATAAACACACACATGTGCAAATTAAATTTTTTATAGGTAGTGCTTTTAATCTTATAAAAAAAGAGTATTTAACATGTAAGCTACATATAAAATCTCATTATAGAAGTTTTTTTTTATATATGGATTAATTTATAATTCAAAAGAAATTATTGTTAGAAATTACAATGTCTGCACGCAATTTTAATTATTTTATGCCAGTTTTTAATAGAAATTAAAGGGACAAAAATACAAGGAGCTGCAGTCAGGCTGCAGTTGAAATGATAGAAAATATAACGTTGATTTTTAGAGGTTTATAAAAGTTTTATTTTGCAGGGTGAGAATGTTGAAAGAGTTTATAATCAAGTTTGGCAAAACAATACATTTTTAGTAATGTAACCGTAATGCATATTGACTTATACGTTTATACTTAATGTTACATTTAGTTGAAGTATTGATAATGAATTTGAATATCCAAGTCACCTTAATTAGAATAAGACATTTTTACCTTTGTTATTTATCCGTTTTGAGAGTGACTTCGTTCATAAATATTTTACACTACGCGTTTCGGAATTGAAAAAAACCATCATCAGGTGTATTATTTGTCAGATGTTAAAAAATAAATATAAAGAATACAGTTTCTAAAAACTAATTATTTTTTTTTTTAATTTCATCAATCAATTATTATTTCAAACATTCTTGCACCCAAAATCTCACTTGAATCCTCGAATCAGATCTAAATCAGATACTTTTTGAGCTAGTTGAAGAAATAGTGCAAATATGACTGTCAAATAATGCTTGATTTGTATAATCAACAATATGAATATGGAAGTTTCATATAGCTGATTTGGTAGTTCATATTTACTAGTTAGAAGAGTAAACTTTCCTCTTTCACTTTCTTAAGCATACTTATCGCATACTTGTTTCAAAATGTTTTAAAAGTTTCTTTTATGTTATTGAATATGTGAGAAGATTACATTATTTTATCATTCAAATTACCAAATTTTGTATATTTTATAGACGATAATTGATAATCTTTTTCCATCAAAACCATTTATTAAGTTAAATATTTTAAATTAAATTAATGGCATGAAATTGCCTGCATATCTTTAAAATTTAAAATTATTGTTCGTTCGAAAAAATCGTTATGAAATTTATATTTGATAATCTTAAAACTTGTATAATTAAGTAAATATTGAATAAAAATGCAATAATGCTACTTAAAACTCGAGTTAAAACTTATATTTCTACTTAAATAAATATGAATCAAGAAGTATACTAATAAAGATTAATAAAGTAATGCAGTTGCTATAACTCATTTACACTACTTAAAAACAAAGAAGTTATAATATATTTAAGAACTGCAACTTTGCAAATTATTTCATAAGTTAATTTTAATATAGTATAGAAAATTTTAATCTACTTAATCTGAAACCAAAACGATGCATACTTCAAAACCTTTTCTGATAATATTCATAAAAGTATAATTTAAACAATTAAGTAGTAACAAAAAGTAACCTATAAAAAATTCTTATTAACAAACCAATAAAAACGTTAGAATAAAACTTTAAGCATAAAACAGAAAGTATATTATGAGCACAATCATTCTGAAAAAGTAAAAAGTTATATATATATTCTAAACAAAGTATAAAGTTGTAATGATCAGTAGAATTGTTACTTTAATTATTTCCAGAAACTATCTAATTAGTATCTAACACTAAATATTTATTTTATATATATATAGTACCTTCCCGTTAAATTTAAACTTTTGGGTTTAACAATATATAAAATATATATAATAGTATAAGTCAGTGAATAGGTTACTTAGTTGCCCTAGTTATATTCTAAAAATATATATATATATTTATTCTAGCTTAGTTCTGCAATTCATGCATGAACGAACAAATTGCACTGTTTCATATATATAGATTTAGCTTTTCAAATATGTACTATTCATATAAGCATAATATTATATCTATTTAGCCTGTTCATAGAGTTGTTATATTTAGTTCATTCAGTTGGTTAAATTTATGTCCGTTTACATAAGAATTTATTTTTTGATGAATAAAATATTTTTGGAAAAAATTTTTGAATTTATATAAATTTAGTCTAATTTACTCTTGCATAGTTTTATGATTCTGCATGTACTAAACTAGACCTTGTTATTTGTTTTTTTGCTCATTATTTTAAATGTCTTTGTAAAATCGCTGAATTTTTTTAAAAATAATATAAAGAATTCTGTTGTGTCTAGAACTTAATTTATTAATTAATTAAGTAATAAATAAATAATCTAGGAATTAGATAGACAAATATATAAATAACGTCCAATTAATAGGGCGATAGGTAAGGTTAAAGTGGAATCGAGGATGTAAGAGTATTTCAAATGAAATGATCAACTAATCTATCAGAAATAATATCATCTAATGATGTAGTGAGTGAATAGGCCATTAACAGGATAGAATAATTCGAAGGAGGCGATAGACAGAGATTACTTTGAGCTAGCCAATAGTTCTACAGAGGAAAGAGGAGGCAAACTTAAACTTCTCTGTGTTAAAATTTAAATAAAATTAGAGTTCATTTAATTTAGAAAAGAGCAAGGAAAAGAAGGTATGTCATAGGAGTATAGCGCAGATCCCTAACCCATCCGACCGTCATTTAACCCAAATTTAATCATTGTAATCGTTTCCCATAATAGTGCTTTGCAGCAGCTCGAACTGTAAGGACCCCTTAAATTCATAAGAATATAATTAATAAATGACAAGCGCGAACATCTTGTCACGCAATAATAAAATGAGAGTAATGGAATTTAGGAGTGGGGCATGGAGGCCCCGATGATTTTTGGAAAAAGATCGAAAGCAAGTTTTGCGTGGGAACCACGACTGCGTGGATCTTTCTATTGTATTTTCCTTAACTGTTATATTTTTGAGCGATCCGAATTGCATAAAATTCGCGGCCGGGTAAAATTATATATGTTTTAGCGTTGACGAGTGCATCGCATTCGGATATACTGTTTGATTGTTTTAAAAGGAAAGTATTACGTAAAATAAGAGGTAGAAAAACTCGATTTTCGATGCAAAGATTATTGTAATATTGTGACGTATAAGTAAGCACGTGCTCATGAAAATTTTTATTATTGATGTTTGAAGGTGCTAATATTTAAATTTTTGAAGAAAATTAGGTTTTTATACTAATATTTAATTGTGCAATTATTATAAATATTATAAAATTATAATTTATTAAAGTAATAAATGTATGGTGTACACCGAAAGCAAAAGATTGAGATGAATGATAATTAGAGTTAATTATATAAAGATTCCTTGTTTAACTTTCAATTCCATTTGGATCCTGTATAACATCATTGTAAAAAATAAAGAAGTGAGATTCCTTGTTTGATTAATGCCGTTAACTGGATCCGAAAAAATATCCAGAATTTTTGTAAAATTGAAAATAACATTAAATTTATTAAATAAACTAATTATCATAAAAATCCAATTTCACTTATTTTATTTTATTGTTATTGTGTAATGTGAGTTTATGTGAATGTGTTATCCAATTAAATATCTTGTGTGATTTTTAAATAATATTAGTTAGCTAAAATTTTAGATTGGAAGTCATTAATTACATATAGTTTAAGTTTTTAAAATTCAATTTTTTGGGATTTGATTCTAGATTTTTAAAATAAAAATTTGAAGATAATTAGTCTCGTTATAGAATTATATTTTCAATTCTCCTGACCATAACTCCGCATCTATTTCCCACTCCTTTTACCGAAAATCCCTATTTAAAAGAAATTTTTATACTCTTGTAGTATAAATAACCATTTTAAGCAAATAAAACTTTAATTGTAATTTTTAATGATCTGCATAAGAGAAAAGATTTTACATATCTAGGGCAAAAAAGCCTATTTTCTACCCTAGGGAGACGGCTTTTTTGCCCGTTATATGTAAAACTATGTTTTAAATCACGGGAAAAAATATGGGGTTCGACTTTTACATGCTGTCTGCACTCGCTTGCTATGCTCGCAATACAACTGCATGCAAATTCAAGACCAATATTTTACCCTTGTTTAAAAAATAGCTATTATAACGGATTAAATATTTTAAAAAGATTTTATTTAAGATTAATAGTATTTAAATGGATACTTAATCTTTTTTCAAGTTTAAAAACGACAATTTATACGGTAAAAATTTTAATAGCAATTACTCTGCTGTATAATTTAAGAAAAAAATATTACTAGTGCAATTCAAAATAAGTTTTACTGACAAAATTTTCAGGGTTTTAATTTTTTAATAAATTACGCACTACGATATGATTTTTTTTGTATATTGAACAAATTTTTAAAATTATTTCAAGTCTGATGAACATGTAAGTGCAATTTTTAAATTTGAGTAATGAATTAACAATGTTTTTTTCTTTTCTTTCATATTATGTATCTAAAAAAAAAGGGTAAACAAAATTTAACATTCTGCCACTTGACTGAACTAAACAAATATCGAAATATCGACATATACATACCTATATGACAATGTATATATATATAAGGTATATTTATATAAGGTATATGCATTTCCGCTGTTGGTGGGCGCCTCTTGATGTCGAGATATTTGATCTAGATATGTAGCAGAGTGCATGAACATGCTAAAATATTCTACAATATGTTATAAAAAGAAGAAAGAAAAAGAAAGAGAAAGTTCTATATATATATATATATAAACCATAATGAATTATTTTGTCCTTTGATAAAAAATTTTTTTTTTTTATGTATAACATGTATTACGCACACATTTATAGGAAACCACATAACAAGCTCGATTAACGAAGGTCTAAGCGCACAAGTGCCTTCGAGCTCAGGAATATCGGATTTCCGTAAGGGAAGAATGAATAAAAAAAGATGATCGCAAAACTGGATAATTCATTATGTTTAAAAAAAGATCTTTTTTTATACATGCATAACTGATTGCACTGCATTTACTAATACATACATATATATAACTCTTATTTTTACACAATAACCTTTTTTTATTTATTATTTTCGTTAAGTTTTATATTTAATATTTAATTGGGGTTCTAGATTTAAAGCACTAACTTCTTTTTTTTAAACTTAAAGATATCTGAATAACTCAAAATTTAAATGTTTGCGAGATAATATGTAAATAAAGTTTTATATTGGGTTCATTATATTTTGAATTTTATAAGTATTATATAATCAATTTAAATTATATGGATATCTCGATATATATATCATTTATATTGTCAGAACCAATAGCTATATTTATATACTAGCTTGGCTCTTATTCCAAAAAATTGCTTTTTTGCCTTTAGATTTTCGATTATCAGATCAAATTAGTAGCCTGCGAGGTAGCCTGCATTTAACGAAAAAAAAAGATCCCTTAAATTTTAGGCCTTTTGATCTCTGAGTACACCAAAAATTAACTTCATTAATATCCATGGATTTGGTGACAAAATTACACAACTATGTTATGGTTAAATAACCAGGGTGTTCAAAATAACAAAAAAAATTTTTTTTAAGTGACAGCCTAATATATAAATACAAATAAATATATATTATAAAGTACATACTCAGCTAAAGCAGATGTTGCACATATATGCAATTTTCAACTTGATAATAATATAATAATAATCAATCATTGATCTAATAATATTCGGTTCAATAATATCCTATAATTGTGTACTTAAATTTAATAAGAAGATATAAATAATTTTCATATCATTATAGAATAAAATAATATGCATATCATTGTATTTAGTGTTGGTAAATATTTGTATATTTATATTCATAAAATAAAATTTGCATATGTCATACTTAAATAAAATTTTCTTTTATAAATAAATGATGTTTTGAAATTCATTGTGTTTTATGTTTACTTTTGTTTGTTTAAGAATTTCTAACAAAATTCCTTCATCAATTTATAGTTTTAGGTCAGGGTTTGAAAATTTTAAAATTTTACTTGTAGTTTGTTTCAACTTGTTAAGGTTATGGTAAATTTATAAATGCATTTAAACATAAGTGGGTACTTGCTTTAGTAGACAAAAAATATAGTAAGCATATTGAGCGAAAAACTTTAGGCCCTAGCGTGAACACTTAACACAAGTGCCCAGATTCGTCGAGCACTCGTTCTACTGATTACGCCAGTACCAAAAATTTTGCACTCTTGATACATAATATACTACTACAAGATTTGCACATAATTTTTTGTAATAATTAAACTATCTGAAGATGTAAAAATAAAAAATGTCAATTTAGGAAAGTTAGTATATGGTGCAGTTCTCTTTGATCTCGTCTTTGATCTTGTCATTGAATTGCGCATTAAATTGTGTTTAAAGCAAGATTTAAAGTCATTTATAATAAAAATTCTATCGATCCCTTTGGCCAAATTCAACTACGGTATTAACATGGATTTTAAAAATTTAGAAATTTTTGTTGAATCATTTATTTTTTTTACATTCTTTTATCGAAAAATTATTTATTCAATGTAAAAATTCAAAGAGCTTACGCATCATTTTTAAAACCCTTTCTAGGCCTAATAAATTTTTTTTAATTCCATGTGCTTTTACTATACCAAAGAGTATAGTCAAAGAACACAAGATGAAAAAAAATTAATTAGATCTAGAGAGGGCTTAATATGCATATTTATAATAATTAGGTCAACAGCAGCGAGAAGATTTTAAAAAAAAGGGGGTTAAAAATTAAAAAACGTACATTTGCAAAAAAAATGTAACAAAAGCACATAATTTTTGTATGCACATTTACTCTGCATTTACTACCTAGCTAATTCTTACATTTTAAATTTTTAATACTTTAATTTGCCTGTTAATTTTTTTAAGACAATTATATTTAAAAAGACTACTTTAAAAGCTTACGAAAAAAACCTGAAAAAAAAATTCATTCCAAGCTTTTATTTAAAATTAAATTTCTCCATATTTTTTTAAGAATATAAATTTTTATTAAAAAAATGTTTTAGAAACAAAGATATGAATATATAAAAAATCTATTGGAATAAAAGTAGTTTTTAGTATTTTCATTATTTCATATATATCGAAATAGAATGACGACGACTACTGCTGTGAATCAGAAATAAAAAAATGTGAATCTTTTTTTTTCAAATTTCAGAGCTTTCAACATACACAGATACAATTTTATCAAGTATAATATAAACTTCTTTTTCTTTCATTTTGTTTTGTGTCAGATAAATGCACATATTGTCCTCATGATACAATATATGCTATGGTGTGTGTTACTAGTGAATATCACTGATATCAACATTTTTTTTTTTTTACTATTATTCTATAGAGTTTTATCATCTGGATCTCAATTAACATGTTTCCCGGATGCTTCATATATAACACGCACGTTGATAGCAATTTTCCAATGAAAAAATATTCGAGATACAGAAAATAAATTAGGTAATAAAAAAATGAAATACGTTTTTAAAGAATCTTTCTTTTTATATTTGTTTTTTTTTTATTATTTGAATTTTAATTGGGTAGTGGAGAGTGTTATTTATTTACCAAAAAGCCAGGTGAAAAATATTTTGCTTGAAAATAAAAGTTTGTTATAAAACTATTCGCTTTGAAGGAAATTTTTAAAACACATTCAGTTGCTCGCTTTTGTACGCTGATTAGCGAATCAAAGTGAAAGAATTTTCTTTTTAAAAACATAGTTTTTTGACATAAATTTCTAATTCAAGAAAATTTTATTTTTTTTAATTTTTTTAATACGTTTTTACGAGCTTTTGTACTAGTAACTGTAAATTTAAAGTGGCTGATAACCCTGTTTATAAGCCCTAAAGTTATAGTTCAATACTATTTTTCAGAAATTCAATTGAATTGATTTTTCTTAACTTAGAGAAGTTTCGGGTCTATTTTGGATTTTTTCGGGTTGAATTTTCAGTATACCCGAAAAGCTTTAGAAGTTCGCAGGTACAGTTTTGAATCGGAAATTCTCATGGCTTACGATTCTATGAAAATTTGTTTTAAACTTTTTTGTTAATTTCATTTAAGTGATTATAAGTCATTATTTTTTGCAAAAACGAAAAATTTTCAAAATAAAAATATTCACAGAATCAACATAGAATCGTAATGCCAGGGAAATTTCTGATTCAAAACAGTACCTGCGGACCTTTAAATACCCGAAAACCGATCCGACCTAAAAAAAAGATCGAACAAAAGACCTAAAAAAAAGACCGGGTCGGGTACCCAAAAATTTGGTTAATCACAAACCCCAAATTTATAAGTTTATTATTTTTTGTTTCTCCTTTTTGCATCTTTTTCACACATCTTTGAACTGATCAACACCTCCTTGAAACTTATTTCTATAACACCATTTGACAACATCAATAACTATATTATATACATTGATAAATGAGTAACTCGCTCTAGTGTATATTATACAGTTAAATTGGCTTTATTGATTTTTTTACAAAATATATCATTAATCATCGAGTGGCTGAAAAGTTTATTTTATTAAATGAGATATTTGCAAGCCTAAAGACTATAAAAATTAGTCAAAGTGGTCCTTTAATTCTAACTACTCATTAAATTTCTATTATTTCTTAGTAAATCTAGTAAACCTATTAAAATATAACTAAAATATAGCAAAACTCATAACACTAAATTAAAAAAAGAGAAAAAAAATAATTAAAAAAACAATTTTAAATCTTAAACGAGTGTTATTTAAAAAATGTTCATAATAGCATATATAATTTAATGCTAATGTTAAAAGTAAAATTAAATAATTATTTTAAATATGAAGTTTTAAAATATTACGCATTTTATTTATCTCTCCATGTGGTTGACCACTAAAATATTTTCTATTTATTTTAATTAAAATTTCTATATGTACCATGCAGAGAGTTTATACTCGTGTGTTTTATATTGTTGACTTCTATATTATGCAGTATATTATCTACTTTATAATTTCTATATATTTATTGACCATTAGATAAAAAATAATTTTTTTAAATTTGTAAAATCAATGAAAAAAAAAAAATGTAATAAAATATTTTTTTATTCGGAATATAAAATTTTTCATATTTCATAAAATCCATACAACTTTTATTTTTCCAAAATTACACACATCAACATTTTCTTGCAGTTAAGTACTTTATATATATATATATATATATCCTCCTACAACTACTGGAAAATGAGATTTACCGCTTAAAGTAATATATAGACTTAAAGCTATCTTTATTTAACTTCCGGCTGTGCAATGTTATAACCGCCAATTCAAAATGTACACATTAGAATATATATATCTTTCGTATGTAATATTATTTTCCTTCGTATATATTATGATAAGATAGTAGTCTCGGATATATAATATTTGATATTTATCGAAATTACAATAATAAAAAATAATAATAATATTTTTTTATACTATTTCATGTATTATTATTGAATTTTCTTCGAATAATCAATAGATTAGATTTCAATATTTGATATATACCTAGGGTTTTTTATGTTATTAAAAAGTTAATAAGATTTTTTTTAATAGATGCATATTTATCAGGATATTTATGATGTACACTGAGAGAAATAAGAGGTCAAATACCTGATGAATTTGAATTTGAGAAAAGGTTTTGTGAATACTAGACTCAACAAAAAAAATTGAAAAAAATTCGTATTTTTTTGGTTGTCACGATTGTAATTTCTGGTTACCGTTGCCGGAATTTCGCTTACCGTTACCAGATTTTTGGTTATTAGCAATCCAGATTCCCGATAGCCATTACCAGAATTTGTTTGGTCCAAAGTACTATCATGCAACGATTCTCAGATTATAAATCAGTGAAAATAATTTAATAGTATATTTACGGCTCGTGTCCAGAAAAGTAAATAATGGCCCAAATCGCACGTAAATTACCTTCCGAGGCAAAGCCGAGGATGGTAAACTGCGATATGGGGCATTCTTTATTTATGGACAAGGGCCGTATAAAATTTTTTTACGACAGCAGCGAGAAATTTCGATTTCCTTGGCCGCGCAGTGGCCAGAATATCGTACTTTCGTGGCTACTGTACAGAAAAAAAACTTTCTTTAAGATTCAAGGCATTTTCAATAGTTTAAAAAAATTTATAATGGTTTGTGTGCTCACACAGTCCACACTCAAAAAAATCGGGCAATTCTGCTTTCCCCCTGGCAATTCTGCTTTTCCCCTTCTCCTTGATATTTTTGTCTTGTAGTCCCGGAGAGTCAGACTCCTCCGCCGGGCAAAGGTGACTCGTAGCGAAGACATATGCTAACTCGGTAGAGGGGACAGCCGTGCCGATCGAGTAGGCAGTTACCGCGTTTGAACAAGACAGCTGATACATCTTTTGGGCAAAGCAGAATCCTTCTTTTTTTTTCTGTGCAGCGATCATCAGCGATGTTCACTTATAACAGTTTTAACTTATACTCACCCTAATTATTATAAATCTTAGAACCGAAATTACCAAACCTAGATATAAATTACTCGTCCATAAACCTAAAGTATTCAAAGGTCTTGTTCTTACCAGATCCTGATTAGGCCCTGACTCTCATTTCAAATTATTAAAAGTCTATTTTACCCCCACCCCTCCCTTCAAAAAAAAATTAGCGACCAAAAACTTTTTTTTCAGTTCAAAATTTTAATATTTTGTTCTAAAAGGTGGGCAAAATTTTGACAAAATTTGTAATTAAACGTGGCTAGATTTTTTAGGCATTTAAAAAAATGTGCCATTTGAGTCCATAAATTTTTGTAATGTGACCAAGAGATATTTTCACAGTTGCTTTTGCCCCTTTTTTCTCAAATAAATTTCAAAATAGAAAAATTTAAAAGTAATTATAGGCAGGTGTTAAAAACCTCAAGAAAAAGTAGGATTTGAAATTTTGTGCATAAAATTCCTCGAAAATTCTATTCGAAAAATGAATCAGTTTTTAAGATTTCGTGTCTGAAGACTTTGATTCAACATAAAAAAATCCCAATATTCCCGATCCCATGATAAAGAATAAAATCGCATATTAACCCTCATTATTTCTCACAGTGTACATTTAATTAACTTTATATCAGCTTTATAAACATTTTCATATAAATATATCTTCATATCTTTTTTTTCTAAATACGCAACTACTAACTTTTATAATTTATCTCTTTCATTTTTTTTTCTTCTTGTTGTCTATCTCTTTAAACAACTATTATACTACTATGCTATATAAAAACCACATTTTTCTCACTTCTTTTTTTATTTTTCATGGGGTCAAAATGTATATAATTTTATATATAGTGTAGAACTCTACTATGCAGTACGATATCGTACATCAGTTAAGTACATTCGTATGTACTTTGAAATTTACGAAGTAAAATTCTTAGAGTCAAGAGTGTCTGATTCTTTAGTTTCTTTTTTTTTTTATTCTCCTGTATTCTACAATTTTTTTTTTCAGTCTAGTTAAATAAAAAAAGAAAGCACTGAGGCGTTTTACATAATACGTTTTTTGTATTTTGCTTCTTTTTTTATGACGTTTTCATTGCTCAAAAGGGTAATACACATTTTGTTAATTGAGCTTGGTGCACCAACCAGGTTATGGCGAATCGACGCGAGTCAGAGCCAGTAAAAGACAAGAAGAAGAAGAGCTTGGTGCAATTTTTTTTTAATACAAAATACAAGAATAAAAAAAATTTAATCAATTTTTTTTTTCAATATGTAAATTAATTAAAAAATAAAAGCAATATATATATTAATAAACCAAAAACTCTCGTCTCTGACATTAAAAAATTGCTTATTGTACGTGTATATTAATTAAATTGAATATTTGAAGAATAAAAAAAGGTACTCGCATAATTAAAAGATAATAAGTATAATTACAATGCATAAAAATATTTTTATATACCGACAATCAAAAAGCACGTTTTGGATTTAAGAAATTTCCTTTTTTTTATACGATGCGAACAGATGAGAGATAACAGAAGAAGGATAAATAAAAAAAAAAAAGTATCAAGAAATTTAATTAAATACCCGCATAATATCTAAATGTTGATTTCTATACTGTTATAATGTCCTTTTACGCGAATATAACGAAGCTATCTTATTCTCTTTCGTGCTGTAACTATTCTGTATCGCCTCTTTATGTCATATCTTGGAAAATGTTTTAATGAAAATTGGTTGCGATCATCGTTCTATACTTTTTTTTTAATGTGAATTCTTTCATACTTTTTAAAATGTATATTTATTAAATTTTTGTATTTAAGTTTTGTGTTTTATTTCCGTTATTCCTTCACCTACTACTGATATTATTATTTTTTTTTTAATTAAGTTATAATTTGTAATTGTAAAATTATTAAGGTACTCAACCCGAAAGTTCGTTCTCTTTTTTCCAGGTCGGTTTCGGGTACACCCGAAATGTTTTAAAGGTCTGTAGATTTTAGTATATACGATTTTAAATCGGAAATTTCTCTGGTATTACAATGAATATTTTTTACAAAATAATTTTTTGTTTACGCTCCAAAAATGGTACAAACCTAGCTGCCTATAGAGACTTCAAAGAAAAACTACTTGAGAAAATATTGGTGGAAAAAGTAAAGTATTACTCCAATAAGCTCTGTTCTAATAATTCAACTACGTTGATTTGGAAAGGCCCTCGCCAACTTATTGGTCTCACCAACTCTTCCCCAAACAGCAAAACTTTTTTATCAGCTGACGCGATTATCAGTTACTTTATCTCTACCTAAAATGTCTCAACTTCTGCTAACACAATTTATTCTTTTCGAGGAACATCTCCGAGAACGTCCTTCAAATTTAAAATTATTACCAGGGATGGCCTTGATTGAGCTTTCAAACAATTTAGCAGAAAATCTGTCGGTCCTGGTTTTTCCTTTAAAGTCTTCTTCTGTCTTCCGGCTCTCTCCAAAGTTTTCTTATCATTATTCAATAAGGCTATAATCTTAAATAAAATACCTTCAGCTTAGACATACAGCAATATTATTCCAGTAGAACAGACTTCAAACCCTTGTTCATGTGCAGGCTATGGGTACATTTATCTCTTGTGTATTATATCAAAAATTTTGGAAAAAATATTCCACAAACAGATAATCGATCACATCAAACACCACAATATTCTTAATTTTTTTGAGTATCGTTTCCAAAAACACCACAGTACTAACTTCCTGCTCAAAAATTTAACTGACAACATTTGTCAAAGATTTAATTTAGACCGCATTACTATTTTACTTATGCTCGACAAGTCTAAAGCATTTGATTGGGTTTCCCACGTTATTCTTTTGAAGAAACTCTCGGCCATTGGATTCTCTCCCGAAGTCGTCATAGGGTGGTTTTCAATCAGTCATTTTAGACAACGAGTCTTCTTCCATCCTTAATATTTGGTTGTTCTACAAGGTTCGACCTTGGGCCCTCATTTTCATAAATGACCTTGTTCGAAAACTCACATATTCTAAGTGGCTTATGTTTGCTAACGAACTTCAAATTTATATAAATAACCTCCATGAGATTGGCCACTATATTCCCCGCAAGTACTCTGGCCACCATTTTGATTTTTTTATCAGAATTTCCGTTACTCATACCATTATAATTGGTACTATTCGGTTCAGAAAGTTTTTCCTTGCTTTCGTAAATTTTCTTCTTGTATTTCTTCTTTCTGCTGGAATTACTTGCAGCGGAACCTTCTGAATCTGATAAATTTCTGCTTCTACGAGCATCTTTATTGGTTCTGATTTCTCGCATACTTAAAATATTCTCTTGCATTATTGCCGAAACTTGTGCAGCATGCTTAATTTTATCTACACTAAGTTTGCTTTTACTTTTATATAGTTTACTCGCATATTAAGACAATAATGACTTATCTGTAGCTGAAGATTCTCTGTATATCTTCATCACATGGAGAAGCGCTACTACATTGGTAGCTTGTTCAATCAAGTATTCCATGCCAAAAAATTTATTAGTACGCATTCTCTGCTTAATGTCAGGCCTAATTATCTATCGTTTTAACTATCTCTCAAATTGCTTTCTCTTTCTAAACTGTTTACTTTATTCATCAACTTTATCTTTTTTCCTAATCTCAACATTTTCCTTTCATTTAAATTGTCGTTATTATGGTTTATAATTGTCATTTGTTATTAATATTTTATCAATGCGTTAGCAAGTTATTAAATTTTCTAATGTACTGCTAAATTATTGTACAATATGTAGAGGATGATTAGTAAAAAAAAAAAAACATTTCTATTTTAAAATAAATAGTAATATAAATATCGAAAAATTTTTGATTCAAAATGGTATCTGTGGATCTCTGAATTTATTCGAGCTTTGCGATTTACAGACGAATCTCCGTATTAATCCACGAGCTTGAGAATTTACGAGGTAAGCGTTATAACTTTAATGTAAGACTGTATCAATTTGGTCGTAAGTTACATTTAAGCGAGCATTTAAGTGAAACTACATAGTTGAATTTAATATTATATGAATATTGTGTAAAAAAATTTTTCAATTTTCCGGCATTAAAAATATTCTGTTAATACCCTGATTAATACTGACAAAATTAAATTCATATTATGTAATAAAAAACTTTATTTATTTTTAAAATTAAATTTTCATTAGAAACCTTATTATAAATAATAATTAAATTTACCAACATTGTCAACTAGTAATTTCATAAGTTTATATATAAAAGTTAAAAAACTTTTTTATTATTTATTTAATATAATTAAAAATAATACAAAAAAACCATTAAACTTAACTTTGTTTCAATTTCATTTTTCTCAAATTTTATATTTGTATTAAATTGAAGCCTTTTAATTACAAGTTTAATTATTATTTTGGAATTGAATTTTTTTTTGTGCGAAATAAAATTTTACTTATTTTAATTAAAATTTAAAAAAATTTTTCCTAGTTATATTATACCTCTGCATGTCGATATAATCCATCTATGTAATGAAAAAAGTTTAACTTTATGTAATTGCGAGTTTCAATTAAAAAATATTTTTTTTGCTAAAAAACATGTTATAAATTTGTTATATATATGCATATGTGCGCATTTTGGTGTACATAGCTTTAAAGCAATTGCATAGCTAGTAAAATTAAGCTGTATTTTAAAAGTATATGGGTAAATAACAAAAATATGAGCCTTTTGAAAAATTTTTTTTGCAATTACATGGAGTTGAGTGTTTTCAATATTATGGCTCTGCGTATTAACAATAATTCTTTAATCAATTCCAGAAATAAAGTATTTGATGGTAGATCAAATGCTTAATATTGTTATTCTAGTCAAGATTCTAGTGGTCTTGACTGGATATGATCATTGTCTGGATAATCCCAGAATTTTTTTTTTAATTATTTAGATTAGATACTCTCTTACATTGCGGTATAGGTGCATGAACTCTAATTAATGTTTTTTTTTCTAAAAAGTTTATCCTCTAAGAATAGTCCTAAATTGAATTTATAAGTTCTTTAACCCGGATTATTTTTTTGTCCCTAAATCGAAATTATTCTAAGTCTCATTTAACCTCCTCCCCTGCCCACTCCTCTTAATTTTCGGATTTCCAAGGTAACCCTCGTTATAAACATGCTCCATGTTAAAATATTGAAATTTCATTACTCGTTTCATTCAAACTATCATCATTTTTTCTATAAAATAATGCAAAATGTTTGATAATTGGTCATATATGCGTACATAACTATATCTAGATAGTAAATATCACCACTTACATTTTCATTTATAACTCTCTCATAAAAATCAGTAAATCCTCATTGAAATTTTGCCCTAAGCACTTATTTAAACGTGAGTGTAATTCATCATTAACTTCATATATTTACACAAATAAAATAAAAATATAAATCTAAAAATGTTTTTAATTTTTTTATATTTGCAGACGTGAACAGTAATATAAATTTTTTCAAGAATTTTTTTATAAATAAAGAATTTGTCATTAAAATTATGATTGATGAAAAGTTAATTTCAATATAATTTAATGTTTAACTTTAATTACGAGCAATTTCACGTCAATTAATTACATTAAAACTTTTTTTTTAATTTTGTGTTTGCCATTAAAAAATTCTTGAAAAAATTTAAGAACTAAAATGCTGTGCAAAACTAATAGTTTTAAACATTATATTAAATTTTGAACCTTGGTCTATATAAGTCCACATAACGACAAATCCAACCGTTTTATAAGATATTAGCCACTCTATTTACTGTGCGTTGTTTGTAATCGAATATGCCTCGGGCCATTACTTTAATGCAACTGGTAGACTCTTAAAATAGTTATTGGTCCAACTATTTCGAGAACTATATTTATATGGATGTAATCAAACCTTGCTTTAAGAGATTCGAATGTTTTGCCTTTTCTATATCAGCTAATTTCAGGGCTAATTTTTGATTGTTGAAAATGCAACATTTATTTTCTCATATTTGGCCAAATATGTTTATTTTAGATTATTTTTAAGATTTTTTTCCGAGTTTTTTTCCCACTTGGATGTGAAAACTGAAGAAACTTGATCAAAGATACGTCGTTGAAAATTTTTAGATAATATGATCTTAATATTTCCAGTTGATGTTTTAAATATAATTAAAGTCTGAATTTTACCCCAATTTACACGAGGTTCTCGAGGATTTTAAGATTTCAAGATCTGGATTTTTTTCCTGTTCGTAAGAAAAGTACTTTAAAAATCATTCAAATCAATACATTACACGTTTATCTATTAACATGAAATGGCCCATATACCCGAATAGAATCGGAAGTATGGGCCGATCCGGCCCAGATACGGCGTGATCTGGCCCAGATCTGGGCCGGATCGGCCCATACTTCAGATTCTATTCGGGATTCTATAAAAATTTTTTTGTATTAAATAGTAAAAGTGAGTAAAAGAAATAAAAATACATAAAATAATTAATGGATTATACATTCAGTATAAATTAAGTTTTTCCTTTAAAATATATAAATTTTTAAAGCTAATGGAATATTTCTATATTCAAAAATGAATAGATTTAATTCAATATCAAAAAAAATTTATTTTTCAATCAATATTACTTAAAAAAAAAAAAAAAATTTGTAGATATTATGTAAAATCAATAACCAGCATTAGTATTTTTTTTTAATATGAAAATATATATGTTACGAGCCAAATATGGAATAAATACTGTTAGGTTTAGAAATTTACTTGCAAGCAAATTGTTTGACAATTCAAGTAAATGCTTTAAAGTTTAAAATAATAGCCAATTATTAAATTTTCAAGAATAGTCCAAGTTATAATTAATTAGGGGTGTGCGGTTATCCGAAAGTCGGGCTAGGTACCCGAAATTTCGGTTTTTTTGTCAAATTTTTGCTGGACAGATTTCGTCTGAAGCCTGAAACTTTCCGAAAAAACTCTGCACTTACATTTTTGAATCGAAAGCTTCCATGGATATTCCAAGTTTGACCCAACTCGAAGCCGAAAACCCGAAATTTCGGGTATCTGACCCGACTTTCGGGTAACCGTACACCCTTATAATTAATGCAAATAAATTTTAAACAGAGTATAACCTAAATGTGAATAATTTAAAGAATTAATTTTTTTTTTGGTAATTCATGAAAAAATACCTGACTTAGAAATTAAAATAAGTTAAAAATTTCGTAAAAAAATTTATTAAAAGAGCGAATCCATTTACCTATCACATAAATTGATTTATTTCACGTTTAGTTCGTAACATATAGAAAATAACAGTGATCAATCAATCTCGTTGATTGCGCATAAAACATTTTCATCAAAAAAAAAAAAAAAAAAAAAATGAATTCGTTGCAAAATTATGATCCTCATTCTCATTTTGTATAAAATATAATCCATGTACATTTCGTCACCGATTATTATTTGACTATATTTTTATTTATATTCATATGGGAAATTAAATTATTTATTGAATTTCATTAAAATTGTAAATTTTATACATTGAATTTAAATTTTCATAATCTCTATATAGGACATTAAATATAATAAATCGATTATTGGTCAATTTTTAATTAAAATATTTCAATAAAAGCTATATTAAAATTTAAATTTATTATTTATTTTTTAAACAAATTAATTAAAGTATATAAAATATGGAGGGTAGATGCTTTGTTACTGATATACGTTCGAGAAATACATCAAAAACATTTACATGCTGGAAGGGAAAAAAATACTTAGTCGACAAAAGAATGACATTTTCAAAATGACACACCCTACACAATTTTTATTGTAAAAAGAGAATATATTTTATACAATATTTTAAATTAAATATAGGTATAAATAAAAAATTTTACTTATTCTTTATAAACCGTATTTGAAAATTAAAAAGTAAAATTAATATACTTTTAAGAATTACACTTTTTATCAAACTTTTTATAAACTATAATTAATTTATTATATTTTATCGATTCTGTAAGTAATACAATTAAATAAATAAACTTCAAAAGATTTTTTACTTTTTTTATATAGGTATTTTACTTGCTTAAAAAATAAGTTTTCTAATTAAAAATTTTTTTTTCTTACATAATTTATTTTACAAGTAATTAAGTTTAAATAAAAGAAGCAAGATACTAATTTTTTTTTTATATTGAAAAAAATTTTAAAAGAAGAAATAATAAAGAAAATTAATTAATTGGTGCTATAAATTAACGTTAATTTATTAAATGTAAAACTTTTTAAAACTTAGAAAAATTTTAATAAAGGAAAAATTAAAATTAATAAAAATTTTGTTATTAAATCTTTTATTTTAATTTATTATTTAGTCGGGTCATTAGTTTAGAAGCTGTAAATGTTAGATATATGTTTTTTTACCCAAATTTTTTGAAAGGCTACTTGTATGTGACAGGTAAGTTTTTTGGTACCCTGATTTTAGATGTTTAGGTCCCGACATCGAAACCTCAGCTCTAATACCAAAAATCCGAATTTTTTTATAGATTTCAAAGATTTTCTTATACTAAATGACCTTAAAAAGACACATAAACTAATTTTTGATGTCACTAAACAAGAATATTTTGATCCAAAAAAACCTTTGAAATCGGCTAAGAAAAAAGGTTTCTTGGCTTTAAGGCTTAGTTTTTAGAGCCTCTGCCTAAAATTTTGGAATCAGCAACTCTTAATTTATTTATATCAAAAATATTTGGGTAAGTGTTATATGAAATACTTGAATAAATTAATTCAAAAAAGTTAGAAAAAAGTATTCCACTATATGACAAACTTTCTTTAATGAATTTTTAAACAAATAAAAAAAAAGTGCTTATAATAAAAAAAAAAATTATTCCTGCCATAAAAAAAAAATATTTACTCGGTTATATGCTACTTATACATAATTATTATAATATATGTTGAATATATGAGGATCTTTATTCAAACAAGATTATCAAGTGTATATAAGCGAACCGACTATAATGAAGAAAGTGACTTTGCAAATTAGTTTCATGGGAAAAATTGATATTAACACTTTAGTCAATGAACTGGAAATCCTAAATTTTACATTTTAACTTTTATTATAATCATAATTTATAACTTAAAATTAATTATTTTTTTACATAAAATTTTATTAATATAATAATAATAGAGAATCACCTTGATATATGTAAATAATAATTAGTTAAATGTAAGTATTCATATAATTAAATTGTAAATCAAAACTTTTAAACAAATGAATAAATAATTATTATTATCAAATAAATCAATAATTAGCAATTTTCCATTAAAAATTTTGACGTATATTTGGTGTTAATTTAGTTGTTCATTACTAAATTAATCTAGATTTATACATTCATAGAATATTCCTTTTTTTACTTATTATTCTCTATCATATAATATTCTCTTTCTATATTGTACAATTATAAACTTTGGCTTTATGCCAGTTAATAATAATAATTATTATGTAAACTTACATAATCAAACAATCGTATATTGAGTTCATTTTGAATTATTTTATTACTTTTTTTGTAAAATAAATATGATTTTATATAGTAATTTATTGACTTTGTTGGATTTTAAAATTATTATCTGATCCAAGTAATTTTTTTTCTCTGGATTTATTTTCTTTGAATTTTTGATTAGTGATTTCATTTTTTTTTTTTTTTAATTAAAAAGATAAATTTCATCCAAAACCTATTTTACAAATTCTTGTGTTATTTTTGCGAATGTTTTGTTAATTCTAAGACGTGCAGGAATTTACAAATTTTTTACATATCTAGGGCAAAAAAACCTATTTTCTGCCCTAGGGAGACGGCTTTTTTGCCCATTATTTGTAAAACTACGGTTTAAATCAATGGAAAAAATATGAGGTTTGACTTTTTCATACTGCCTGTCCTCGCTCGCTCGTTACGCTAAAACCAATATTTTGTCCCTTGTTTAAAAAATAGCTATTATAGGCGCTTATTTTTTGCCGAATTTTTTATAAATGTTTATTTAACCAGCAGTTGTAATTTTTTTTCCTTGAACAAATTTTGTTTCCTTATTGAAATTTACTTGGCCTAATTGCTTCATTGATCATGTAAAGTAAAGAACAGATAAAAAAGTTAACCTGTTCTAATTTTGTACGATTGCCTGTGCTGTTATCTGAGAATATACTTGCTTTAACCGAGAAAAAAAATCTAATGCTTAAGTGACGAAGTTTATATCAACCGCTCAGTTATCATACACACGTGCAATTTTTAAATTATCATTTGTTATATCACAAGATAAATTAATGAAGTCATAAATTTTATGAACGTGGTTTGACATTCCATACAAGAAAAATATTTATTATTTAAACTTTTATTCACTCAAGTAATTCAGTCATTGAAATCTACTACGTGAGAACACACGTCCAAATAATTGTTTAATGAATTTAACAAACAAATTTAGTAAATAAAAATAATCAATATGAGTGATTTAATATTATCAAACAATATTTTGACTGAATTAGACGTAGTGAACGTAGTTAAAAAAATTTATGGAACATCATTAAAAAAATTAATTGAATATCGTTTAGATAATTACAGCAAAGATACAAATGGTTATGTAGCAAGTCATGAACGTCTTGATGTAACAATTCAGATTAAAAATGAAGTTGAAAATAAAAAATTAAATTTTTTTGTTAAATCTATGCCTACTGTCAACACTGATATGACAGAATTAGTAAATGTGAATGATGTTTTTGAAAAAGAATTCAAATTTTTTTTTACTATGCTTCCTGAATTGTTGAAAAATCATAAAATTGATAAATTTTCACCAAATTGTTATTTAATCAAAAATAACTTGTTAGTAATGGAAGATTTAAGGAATACAAATTTTTCTATGGTAAATTTACCAATAAAACCACCACATTTAAAAGCTGCTTTGAGTTCATTAGCAAGTTTTCATGCCTCTTCAATTTTATTAGAATATCGCCTAGGAAAATCTCTTGACCTCGTTTTTCCAAAATCATTTGAAGAATCATTATTAATAAATAAAGAGTCCAAATGGTTTGTGATTGGGATCGACAACACTATTTCATTAATGGAAAAATTTGGTTTAAAAAATTCAGAAAAATGTACAAGGTTAATGGAAAAAGTATTTGATCTTTTAAAGCCATCAAAAAAACATTGTAACGCTATTTGTCACGGTGATCTTTGGGCTAATAATTTAATGTTCGATGATAAAGAAAATTGTGTTTTAGTTGATTTTCAACTACTCAGATACTCACCAATGGTTATTGATCTGTTACAATTACTTTATGTAAACGCAGAATTTAATGTTCGTGAAAAATCAGAAAGTGAATTATTAAAACATTATCATTCAATATTAAATGAGACGATTAGAAAAAATAGTCAAAATGCAAAAGCACCGAAATTTGACGATATTTTGAACGCATACAATGATTTAAGATTATTTGGTAAAATTATTTCTGTCTTATATTTACCTGGAATTTATCTCGATCCTGAACTTCTAAAGGACTCAGTTGAAGATATAAAAGTATATAAAACATTAGTACTGAAAACTGTAGATAATAATGAAAGATACAGAAATATAATAAAAACTGCCATTGAAGATCTTCTGAATACCGAAGAGTGAAAATTAAGTTTTTAAGTATTTATCGAGTATTTATAATTTTTGTAACTATACACTGTAAAAAGTAACTTTCTTAGATTAACAAAAAAAATAGAATTTTTTCGAAAAATAAGCGAATTTTCAAAAAATGTTGTAAATATTGCATAAAAATCGTGAATTTACTAAATTTCGTATATTACCGAAAAATTAGAGAATTCTCGATTTTTTTTTGTGATTTTAGGAAAATAGTTGTAAATTCACAAATATTTTGCGGAAATTTATAAATATTTTTTGTAAATTTTCGAAAAAAAATTGTAAATTATCAATTTTTCTTGCGAATTCACAAAAAAAAATCGAGAATACTCGAATTTTTTGTTAATATACTAAATTTAGTAAATATACGACTTTTTTCGAATATTTACAAATTTTTTCGAAAATTTACTAATTTTGAATGAAAAAAAAATTATTTATTTGAGTTATCCGAGGATTTATCTAATCTCAAGCTTAACTTTAAAATATTTCACATAGATTAATCTGAGATTAATCCATACACTTTATAAAATTTTAATACTTTTATTAAAAATGCATTAAAATAATGCAAGTTGTAAAATTTTAAATTATTTTAATGGTTATAAATACTAAGAAAAAAAATCTATCTATATTATATACTTGATTCTGTATGATTTTTTTATGTTAATATAGTCTTAAAACATCATTTTTATGAATTCACTTATATCAAAAAAAATTTCCTTTCTCGACGTAATCCTTTTTCCAATTTATAAATAGTTTTACAAAGGAAGAAGCAACAGTGAATTAATATTTGGCTTTATTCCCAAAACTATTAAAATTTGTATAAAAAGTACTTACAAGAAAGTTAAAAAACTATTTAAGATATAAAATTTAATAAATAATTTAATAAATTTTTTATTATTCTATTCAAATCTAACAATGTGATAATAATTTTTTATTTCTTTAAACTTGACATTTTGTTTACAAATAAAAATGTCTACATAAATACATTACAAGCAAAAATAAAAAATTCAAATACGTATACATCAAGATTATTTATTTAACCTTATGAAATATTATCTATAATAAAACATTTATAAAAAAAATTGCTAAATCATCTTAATAAATTTTTTTTTAAGATTACTTTTAGTTTTTCCGAGAGTTTTTCTATCAAAAAAGTCTAAATAAAATATTCAGTAAATATTCGATAGAAATATTGTAGCTTGAAAAAAATGTCATCCGTATTAAATTTACGAGGTTGTAGATTTTATAAGAACGATTTTCTGGACTGCAGTAAAGTATTTATGAGTGTATGTGTGTAGGTGTTTATATTCATAAAAAATACTATTACAGATACAAATAAAATGTACAACCCTCCCTTAAAATTTATTGAAATGTACTGAAACCATCAAAAATTGCAATTTCGAATTTTTTTTTATTTTTTGTGTTTCTCAATTCAACTATTCAGACTCTACTATTCATTGGCAAGCTCGGTGTAAGCTTTCAATGTCCATATTTTTTATTTATTTCTACAGTACAGTAAGTTCAATGTGTTTTGGGTTATTGTTCGTTGGCAGAATATGCTTGTAAGTCGATATTGGCATTTAAATATTGAATTGGTGCCATTCAAATATAAAAAATGCAATTTTAGTTTTACGACAAGAACAATGCATTTTTATTTTTATTTATTGAAATGGATTACAATTATTTAAAATCGAGTAAAATTAATTTTTGATTTGGAAAAATTCCATGAAAAATTCTTTTGCTTTTTTTTTCTTGTTTTATGCATCTCCAAAATTTGAAAAATAAATAATATTTCGGTTGCCACTACTGAAACATATTTTGGCTCGTTTTAGTACACTAATTTATTTTTAAAAAAAGTTTTTAGACATTTAACAGAAATACATCCTTTACTCTACAAATAATTATGAAAAAATCAACTGTAAGTGTTTTATTGATTTTTAAAAATACTGAAAAGTTACGTAAAGTTTTTTGGAGTTTTTTGAACTTCTTAGAAGGCATTAGAAGGGCTCTTAAAAAACATGCAAAAACAAGAGTAAAAAATTTCTGAGAATTTTTATAAACTCTGAGTTGATTCAAGTTTAATTTAAATGCAACAACTTTTTTTAAAAATCAATTTCATTTTTTAATTTGATTCATTTTTGTCAGATTTTTGTCCAATAATCCACGCACATATGCGCACATATTATGTATTTAACTCAATATAATCATAAAAAGTAGCTTGAAAACTTGATATAAAATATATTTTAATACTTTGACGAGTGCCTTGAAGATAAAAAAACTGTTACATATTTTAGTAAAGTAAATAATAACCGTAATAATATTATCCCTTTAAAATACACAATATAACTTTTATTATTGATAATGGAAATTTTATATATTAGCCAAGGCATTCAGAAAAAATTTTAGATTCTGGTATTGAATATGCCAATTTTTCTTGAATTTTTCACTAAATTGAAAAAATAACGTATCCTCTTTTAAAGTTTTAAGCAGTTCCAAAATTGTAATAAGGACTTTGCTCGGGATTTCGCTATAGTTTTGTATTCCCGGGCTTCGGCACCAAATATGTAAAATTTTTTAAAACAAGATTTGTCAGTTACGGTTTGAAAAATTGATTTACATTTTTTAATAACAAAGTCTTGCATTTACATTTTTGCGATTTAGGAAGCCAAATTACATATAAAAAGAAGAAAAAAAATGTTTAATATTTTATAAACTGTATGCAGTAAACGAATATAAAAAAAAAAATAAAAAAAAAATTCTCAAAAAAAGTTTTTTCAGAAAAAAATTTTTTTTTATAGCATAAGTAAAGTCTCTTGAGACTACATAAAGTCAAAAAAAGAAGAAACTTTGAATATTATAGGTAGAAATACGAATGATAACTGCCAAAATGTAATATATACAAAAAAGTAAAAAAATAAAAATAAAAATTGTAAAAAAAAAAAGTCGAGTTTTGAAATGAAATAATTCAAACTTTATCTTAGAGGTTATACTACTATACTATCTTATATAAAAGTGTAAAAATATTTATATGTATATAACCGTAAAAATGTATATATAAGTGAAGGTATCTCGTCTGGAACAAGCGTAGAAAGTGCTTTTTAGTCTCTATATATATTTTAAGTTCCTAGACTTTCGATATCGAATCAAACTTTCTTTTGCACTTTTTATCGCTAGTTATATTCTCTGAAGGGTAGAATATTATCAGAGGAATATACAAAAGATGAAAAAAAAAGGAGAAAGATTCTTTTTTCGTCTCAAACTATTACAACAACAAAATATTGTAAAATATACCTTTTTTATATCTTCCTAAAAATGTTTAAGTTTTCTTTAACAGGAGATTTTGCTTTATCAGAAAACGTAAATATTATGATGTACATAAAGCTTAAAATTCAATTATTAAAAAAATAAGTTTCTTAATAATTTTATAACTTTATTATGTAATATAAACTTTTATTTTTAGCGAGATTTAAGAAAGAAAAAAATTTGCCAGTACTGCTTTTTTTTTTATAATAAAAAAAGTTACTTTAAATTTTCATATTTATTTAATAAGTCAAGAAGAAAAATTCATTTATATTATACAGATAAAATATATATTACTTTTTTTTTTTATTCAACGAGCAGTAAAAAGTTTCTTAAGGCTAAATGTAAATTTATATATTAGCCTGGAACTAATAAAATGCGATGGAGTTCAAATTGAGTTACAAGGTAGACTAAGTTTAAAATTCAGTTTCAAAGATTTTAACTATGTTGTAGATAATTTCATATTTTGACTAGTTTTTAATTTTTAAATAAATATAAATTTAAAATTTTTATTGAAAAATTACAAAAATTGACTGTTTTTCGCGAATTTCAAAAAAATCCATAAAATTTCGGCTTATTAATTTTTATTAAATTTACGGAAATTTACTATTTTTCTTCATTTACAAGCGCTACTTCAAGCAATGATGTTAATATGAATATAAACACAAAATGAAAAATTTAAACTTTTTCCAAAAGTGGAAAAAAGAAAATGACAAAAATCGGGAATTAATCTTAGGATCTAAAAACTGCCATTGAGGCTTATTTTTAGTAGACATTTGGACAAAAATATTCAGGTAATACGGTAGTTAATAACTAATTCATTCTAATAGATTGAAACACTTAACGATTATGATATTGATAAGATAAATTATGTAATTCTACCAATGATATAACATTTTTTAATCAGTAATGCTTGATAATAACGATAAATCAAACAACTTTCAATTATAATATCAATCGTTCCTATTAAAAACATCTAATTGAATTTTTTTAGAGAGCCAACAAGAGAGCGAATAAAAAATTAAACTTACGTAACAAACTCTCATAAATCAATTTTTTAACATAAATATTTTCCAAGAACTTAAAAAAATCCCATAATTTTATTTTAATTTCATAAATATAAAGCAAGTAATAAATAATTTAAGTTGAATTAAATTATCAACTAATAAACCAATAATTAATAATTGAAAAAAAAATTTTTAATTACATACTATAAACTATTTACTTAAAATTTATTTATGGTATACTACTATATATTATAAGCTTGAGAAAATGATCTTGGTATAACCGCCAAGAAGTACTTAAACAGTCAAGAGATGAAGGAAATCTTAGAGAAAATGAGTTTACTTTCCTAAGGTACATGAGTGATAATAACGAAAGACTCATATATATGTATAATGAATACACTATAAAGTATATATAAAATCTCCTCCTTCTATGCCAATGAACCATAAGGATGAGTAAATTTTGAGAGGTTTTGATGTATGTAGGGAAGAAACCATATATATATAGACCTTTATGGATTATGTATATGCATATACATTTTTTATATATAAAACATGTACATTGAAAAAAAAAATGATGAAGGAAAATTTTTTTCACAAAGGGAGAAATTCAGCCAAGTATCTTTATATATAAAGCTTACATTATAACACGCAATATACGTGCGTACATAGACTTCTCTCTGAATCTGATCTTCAGCTTTTTTATATTTTTCTAGAATCATATTATGTCTCTGTATATAGAAAATTTTTATATTAAATAAAATTCTTTTTTAAATATGTGTGGGTATTTATATATATATATATATATATTTTAATTTTACGTCACTCACAATGTCACTTCCATCTGTTGTTACTTGCATAAAACTTTAAATCTAAGAATTATATATATATATGTATATATTTTCTTGCGTATATTACATTTACATTTAGATGTTTTACTCAACTTATCAAAGTTTTTACTTATTAAATTTTATAATTTTTTCAAATAAAGTAATGCAAATTATTTAATTTACAAGTGCATTTCAAAATTATTTTAAAAAATGGTTGTTATACTTTTTATTTTTATAGAATGTGGAAAAAATTTTTTTTTTTTTTGAAGTATCTAATTGTTTATTTAATATGATGAATGAGTGGTTTTAGTTTTTATTAAAATTTACTTAATCTAATTAGTTCATATTTTTTATATTTATACAAAATTAGCTATATAATTATGATTTATTCATCTTGTAAATAATATTTTATGCTAGCAATATTCTGTTACATGATATATCAAGTTATATATGTCACGGTATAAGTTTGTATTTTTCTGAGTATTTTGCTTAATGAGAAAATATAAATTTTATAAAATATTTGATAATTAATTATAACTGAGTTCCTTTACCATTTTAAAGATTTCTTCCATTCTTAAACCTTGCAATTCTACAAATTATAAAATAATCATATTTTCTTAATTTCCTTAATAAAATTACTGTTATAACCAATCTCATTATTATTTTCTAACAATGTATTTATTTTATAACTTTCACTCACTTTACTGACTACAATTAGTGCCAAGTAGTGCATAATTACTGACTACTGTTATAATTTTTAGATAGACCAATTTCAAAACTTATTTGAATTTGAAGTATCTATAGTTATTTGGATTTGGACCGTAACATATAGATATGAATATATTTTTTTTAAATCTAATATTTTAATTTGTAATTGGATTATCGTTACATCTGAAGTTTGTTTATTTAATATTAAAGTTTAAAAAGCTTACTAAAATATTGTTTACTTCATAAAATGAATAACTCTCATATATATAGAAATAGATTTTTCTATCTGAATAGCAATAACCTAGTTTCATAAAATATACAATAATATTTTTTTCAAATATGTAGCAGAATTAAACTTAACGAATACACGATGTTTTGATTTATTATTAAATAATAAATTTTGAATTAATAATTTCAATTCTGAAACCAACTTACGAAACTTTAGAAATAGTTTTCAAGTATTTTCAAGAAGAAAACTCTTTAGGAACTTGTAGAAATTTTTTTTAGAAACTCTTATAAAAAAGTTTTTGTTAAGAGTTTCCCGAAAGGATTTAGTTGGTAAGGATTTGTTAATCTACTGTTGTCGAAAGGACCAGTTTTTTTTATTGTGAGTAAATAATCAAATATTTTTTTGCAAAATATTCGCAAAATATTGATTATAATGATGTTGTGTACATTTTTGTTAAATAGCAACTCAGATTAAACAACATTAACAATTACAGGTAGTATTCAGTATAATTTCAGGCAAAATGGGCAAAAATAATAAGATTCTTTAGTCTACGTTTCGCCCTTTCAGTCCTGAAGAGGTCTTTATAGAGCAAATAAACATGAAGTTCAAATTTTTATTTTAATATGGAATATGTTCATAGGAATATATACATAAAAAGGCCCCGAAGGGGGGGTCTAAAATGAAAGTTTCAGGAGAGGAGGCGGGTAAACGGATTTAAAAAAATTTCGATCTAGGGACTTAAGAATAATTTTGATTTAGCGATCGAGTCTAAGTACTTAGAAAACTTTAGGTTCAAAGACTCATAATAATTAGGGTCTATATAAGTTTAAACTGTTATAAGTCAACATATACCAGGACATATACCCCATTTTCGTTATTTATGTTATCACACAAAATTGTAAGTTTTCAATAATATTGAAAGCTTCATAGTAAAAATAAAAACATCATTAGGAATTGAATTCGCGAGTCGTATATTGAATTACGTTTTGAGCTCAGGACTCATCAATAAGCAACCTACCCTGCAAGCTTTTGTATTATTTTAGTCGAATTCGCAATTTCCAGCATATACACAAAAAGCATCTCGATAAGCATTTTGATTCTATATTTTATTAAATTAGAATTTTCATTATTTGTTTGAATGATACTTTCTTCAATTACCCTAATTAAAAAAACAGATAATTTTTATAATTAAAAAAATAATTAATAATCCCAAGTATACATTCTTACATAAATCAGAATTTAAAAAAAAAATAATTAAGTTACTTACAATTCTTTATAAATATTAATAGACTAAGTACATAACATACAGAAAATTTATGATATCAATATAATCAACCTTTCAATTGCAGAAACATACTCGAAAGTAAATAATAAGATCATATATACATTTTTTTTACTCAATACATATATGTAATAATAACAATAATAATAAAATATCTTAACATCATAAACAGGATATGGAATTATAATCGAAGAAAAAAAAATAATAATAATTTGGTTTTAATAATAATCTTCAAATACACACGATATTTTCATTCCAGTATTATCAACATTTTATACAAGAAACTTTAAGAATAAGAATAATAAGGAGAAAATCTTTTTAAAGAAGAATAGTTTAATATTAACTCTTAAATCGATAAATAGACGCCAGCCATTGAGTAAAAAAAAAAAAGATTATATTTTATTTATTTTCTACTTAAAACCAATAGTAATATCTTTCCCTTTTGTATGTATGCGCCTATCTTTTCTTTTGCTATATTTGCAATTTACTTTTTTTTAGATATGTGCTCTTTAAAAAAATAAAAAGAGTTAGGGCATTAAAAAGAAAGTTTTCTTATTATAGCTTTTTTTTTTGTATCTTTTTTAATGTAATAGAGTTTATATAATATGCCTTTTTTAAGTTAAAACTTTTAACGCATTTTATAAGTTTTAAAATAAATTATTATTATTTTTTTTTTTTAATTAGAGTGACGGTGTTCCAGTGGATTCGTCGTGAGTATTTTGAACTAGCCACCCAACAATCCCAGTCTTGGCAAATTTATATTCTTATAAAATATTTTATTAAAAATAATGTAATAATAAAAAAATGCTGATGCGGACTATCGGACTCTAGGTGGCGCACTATGTAGAAAACGCTGCATGGCGCCACTGTCTGTCATGCGTAGAGGGCGTTTTTTCAAGGCTTATCGCACCTCTTTTCAATTATGAAGTTGAACATAAAGTTACAACTATGCTTCAAAGACGGAATTGTCAGCAGGGCTCCTATAAAAAATCGAACCTAAGACGACAATTGGCCTACCCAAATCTTATAGTTAGCGACCATACTCTTCAAAATTATATTAGTGAAAAGGTACACTGATACTAGAATTTACACTCTATTCTCTCAGTTCATCACCTGATTTATCAATAACAGCGACTCTACTAGTCGTTACTAGTTACTTTCCACATGCCTGATTTCCCCAAACTTTTTCTATATCTCAATATGTATATTGACTTCCGAGGAAATAAAAGCAAAATATGCGGTTTGGTATAGCTACATGTGCTAAATGGTGAGCTTCGTAATAACTTAAAGTTGATGAGGTTAAACATAAAACATATATAAAGATTTTTTTAATTAATTTTACAAATTTCTTTGAACAAAATGTTGAGAGCAATTGTATTTAATAGTTGTTACTACTTTGTTGCCTTTGATATAAAGCCATGTTAAGATTTTCTCTATTGTTAGAAATCATTAGTTGCCTAAATAATGTAAGAAATTATATCCCTCTTTGTATTATTCGAGGTATTATTATAGTCAAGATTATAGTATAAACTTCTTGGGTTTCATTTGACTTTTGATTATGTATAAAATCAAATAAAACCAATGATAGATAATCGTTTTCTTTATACATTTTATTTTTTTATTAATATCTGAGTAATTCTTAGTGAAACTAGGTAAAAGACTGGGTAAAAATATACCAACAAACTATCTCAATCTATTCTTTAATCACTAAATAGGCTCTTATTTAACATTAGAAAATTACTAGTCTCTATTACAATCTCAATAAATTCACTACTTCCATATTTATCCCACCAGAAATTTTATTTGAATTTCTTTTTAATTACTTACTTAATCTAATCAAAATTCTGACTCGATTTTTGGATTCCTCGGAAAATTTTAGATACATCCTCTACAGTTGAAAATTATTTTTTAGTTGCATGTTGTGCGCAGAAAAATTAAAACCGAAAAACAGCTATTATTTCGAAACCATTGAATCCAGAACCTTAAAAATTAAATCTTAAAAATGTTATTTTGTAATGACCAAGGACTGGGCAAAAATGAAAAAACTTTTTTAGTTTTTATCACATGATCTGTATTAAAAATTTAGACGTTTCTCTCATTTATATGAGCCTCTTCAGTAACTATAAATGTATATAAAATATTAGAAAAAATTGAAAAAATTACAATACTTGTAAATATGGTTTTTTTTACATAGCCTGTATACCTTGAATTTGTATTAAACATTAAAAGTATTTTCCTAGAAATCTATTATTTTTATATTCTTTTGCACTTAATGTGTATTATCATATTTGTTGTTTTAATATTATTAACAATTGTAATAAAAAACTTTAAACAAATTATTTTAAAAAAAGAACTTTATAATTTATATCTGTAGAAAGAAGGAAAAAAACTTGTAATAAGTATGATCAGCTGATCTTTGTTTTTAAATTATTTTGGCGATTGGTCGTACGATGGAGAAGCAGTAGATCAATAGTATCAATGTTTTTTATCTTTGATGTTTGAGAGTATTGATTGTATGTATATATGAGACGTTTAAGTTGTTGGTGTCTTCTTTTACATTGATGGTGGGATTATGCAGGTGGATGTGGATGCTTTCTGAAATTTTTCTTTTTGTCCAGCCCTTTTCTTCATCAACTATGTACAGTTTTTTAAAATCAAAACTGTGATTGTTTTTCATTGCAGTGTGTAGCAATTACTGAATTTTTATTCCTTTTGTGTTCATTAATCCTCATGAAAAGTGATCTTTTTGTCTCACCAATATATATACTATTACAATCTTTGCATTTGATTTTATAAACTACTCCTGTCTTATTATGTTTATGATTTATTTCCCCTTTAATTATGAACTTGCTTAAATCCTTATTTAAAAGAGGTATTGTTTGGTATTTTTCATTGTCCAAAACTTTTTTAATTTTGTTATAAATTTCATATTTGTATGGTATTTTGATAAAAAATTTATTCTTATGTTGGTTGTTTTTAGGTTTTTGAATATTGTTGGTGTTAAAATCACAATGATGCAACAGATTTTTCCTCTTGTTAATATATTTGTATATAAAATATTGTGGATAATTGTTGGCAATAAGTATATTTTGGACTAAGCTGATGTTATCTATGTGGAATTTTTCATCAGAAAGGATTAAAGCTCTGTCAATAAGGTTTTAAATCATAGCAATCTTTTGGTGTTTAGGGTGGTTTGAATCATAATTCAATATTCTGCCTGAAAAGGTTTTCTTTTGGTGCCAATTAGTGATGATGTTGTTGTCTTGGTCTTTTATTATTTTTATATCCAAGAAATTGATTTGGTCATCTTCTTCTAGATCAATGGTGAATTGTAATTTCTTGTGATAGCTATTAAAGATGTTTAATGTATAATCTATTTTATTTTGAGGAATAGCTAAAATAACATCGTCCACATATCTATAATAAAATAGAGGTGTATAGTCAAGTTTATTCATACATTCAATCTCTAGATCTTAAAAATTAACATGGTATCATATTTTTACATATTGAACTCCAATCATTTTTTAAAGATGCCAGTATTTTACCTATCGCTTAGGTCAGATTTACTAAAAATTACTCAACTGTATTTTAGAACATTTATTTTTTTGAATTAATTGAAATCCTTGCTTTGAGATTGGAGTTTTGGATGAGATAATTTTAAAAATATTTATATATTTTCGCGTTTAAAAGTTAGTATTATTTTTTGAGATATAAACTATATTGAAAAAAAAATCAAGAAAAAGAGTCCAATTGACGTAAAGAGATTTTTTTAATGTTAAAGTGTGCAGTATTTTTACTATTCGATTAGTAATTTTACCGTTGTAAGAGTAGCTTTATTATTTACTTTAATTTAATTAATTTAATAAAATTACTAAACATTTTTCGTCTGACCTAAAACATTGTAAAATATGATAAAAAATTTAAATTTAAAACAAAAAGTTCCAATAAATTCAAGTATCCTGTTAAATAATTTAGTTTAACAATCTACGTATAAATAATTCAATAGAAAAAAAAAGAAAAAAAAATGTTTAGGAAATTCTGAAAAGGTACAACAAACTTAGACTCTTCTTTATTTTCCTATAGATATTTGAAGTAAAAGGAAACTCTTTTTTTTGTGCTCTTAAAAAACATAAGACAATTTTTTTTTCTATATGAAAATAAAAGTAAAACTCTTATAATATATTGTCACCTTTTCATCCTTACATTTAGGGATGATATACACGTGTTTAAAACATAACGTGTGAGAAAAAAATATAGGGGGTTGATATTGTAGACTATACATAATACGAAGTTGCATTTATTGTCCCTTAAAGCTAAATATACTAAACATTGTGTATATTATAGAAGCTTTTTTTTTATCATACTTTCGTTGACATCGTCATTGTCGATAAAAAAAGCATATACTAACACGTATGTATAGATTCATAAATATCGTCTAAACGCCTTTGGCATTACCATGTGAACCTGTAGTGAGATTATTGCACCTTATATTTATGAATATGCAAAAAATATTTTTTTTTAAGCTTAATATTTTTTTATTATTTAAAATTGTTAAAAGACTAACTCAATGAATGTTATCAATTACATTGTTAGTATTATTTACTTGCTTTCAAAAATTTAGTTACATAAAAAAAATTTCAAACAATATAAAAGTGACTTTCTATTGTTATAAATTTTTTGTTAAAAATAATAAAAGTTAAAATAAAATTTTTTTATTATTAATCTGATTTAATGAGATTTATTCTTTGTATATTTTATAAAACAAATAAATATAAAATATTATTTTAATACTTTATAACTTAATTATTATTTTAATTTTTGTATTAAACTGTCAGAACTGTATTTTACAGTTAATATTATAAATTTAGGTTTTAATACTTTTTCAACTAATTTTATTATGACATATTATTTTAAATGAAATTTAATTATTTAATATTATATTTTATATTTGAAAATAATCTTATACTTAATTTAAGCTTTTATTTAGCTTTTATGGATTTATATATATTATTGAGCTTATAATTATTTTATCTGTGATAATTTAATTAATATTTTGAATCTGCCCTTTTTAAAATGAACATTATATTTCTTTTACTAATATTTAAAGAAAAATTTAACTTTATTCCAGGAAATTATTAAATTTGCTAAGCTTCATAAACTACACTTTACTTGTAATAATTTACGTTGAATTCTTTCGAGAAATGTAAAAAAAACCGTTATGGTTTGGTGGGATTGAAGTGGGATACTGTTAAATAACTCCTGTAAGTGTATAATAATAAAAATATTAAATTAACTAAAATGATTTTACGTGAATATTCCACAATTTTTGACAAAAAAATCGTAAATTTGCCGATTCTTTTATTCAAATCTTTATTTTAATATAATTAAGTTAAAAATTTAAAAAAACTTGGAATAACTATTTGTAATTTTACAATATTTTTTGATTAGTTAACAAAAAAACAAAGTTAACAGTTGGTAGTTAGTTACAGCAGTGTGATATTTTAAAAAACGATTGTAGCAGCAATACTTTTTTTTGTTGTTTATCTTCTATACCGATTCTACACTGAATTTGTATCTAATTTATGTTTGTCGGTCTCTTATCAATGCACAATAAAAGGATATTAATCACTTCATCATATTCAAAGCTTTTTATTATCAGCAAAACTTCGCTTAATCTCCGTTATGAAAAAGGCTCGAAAAAAAATTCATCATTTATGTTAAATAATGTTCTTTCTATTTTGCTATCCCATCGTGTTATTTTGTATCGAATATTTATGGCTTAATATAAAAATTCTACAATTTTTTACTTTCTTTTATAATTAGGTCGATAGATCCAATCGTAACAAGCAATTGTTTAAGCATTTTAACTTAAAGAGTGTAAGAGTGCCTTCAGTTTAGACATCATCCTACTTTTAAAAACATTAAAAAAAGTATGTTTTTATTTAGATAACTTTGAATAGTCCAGTTCATCTCCAAATATGCATACTCATGTAATTTGATTAGATTGACCTCACTTCACCTGACTCTTCAATACCCTTTGGAATTTATATATACTCTTATTTGCATGTACTAAACCTATAAGTACACATAAGTATCATATTTTGAAGCAGTATAGGAACAAGGAATATACATATACCCATGAGTAATGTTATTACCCCCCTTTTTCGCATGCTGTAATATAATTCCGTGTGCTCCAATGTTTAGTTACATTATATTTCATTATTTTAGTTTAATTTGATTTATTAGTGCAATATGTATTAATTATTTAAATGAAAATTTTTACTTAAATGTATTATTGAATCAACTGTTTTAAGTTTTCTTTAATTCTAGGAAAATTTATTCAACTCCATTTGATCGAGATATTGATTAAATATGCTAATTAATTCAATTTTTGTTAATTGTTAGATAATTTGATTTTAATTATTTGATTTTATTTATGCTGTATTGTTCTAAAATTAACTTGATGCAGCAAAAATTTAGTAAATTATTTGTATTTTTAACATGGAACATGCATAATTTATAGAGAGAGGGGTTACTTCAAGCATGTCATTTGGGGGGGGGGGCGGTGATTCAAATGGACTTATAATACATTTTATTTAGGGACTTAAAATAATGTTAATAAAGGGGTACGAAGGGGTATAGAATAATATAAGGATTTCAGCAGCTAAGGACTTAAAATTATAAAAAAGGCTTGAAGATTCAAAATATAAATTCAAACATGTTCCATGTTCGTTAGTTGTGAGTTCAGAAACCAGTTGTAAGCTTTTTATGTACTATTTTTTCATTACATACAATTCTATTCCATCTATTATATTAAATAACATTATTTTTGATGTTTAATATTCTCACAAGTGAAATGATTTTTTGAGGGTATATAAGTGATGAAGATTTTATAAAGTATAATACAAACTTAAATACTATATTATTAATAATTTGAATCAATATACTTTAAAGTATAAAACTTAAATCCGCGTGAATTATTTCTTGTTGATATATTTACAATAAGATATTCATTATATTTTGTTCTGCAATTTTTGAATAAGGATTCTTTAACAGAGTAAATGGCATATATTCCTGTTCACATTAAGACGTCCTATTGAACATTGATATCAATTTGTAATATTTCCAATACGATTCCTCCCCTCCCTTCATCAATACGATTCCTCCCTTCACCTAACTCTTTTAAGGCAGGTTTATTAAAGTACTTAAAAAGTTCTAGTCATACATACAAAGACTCAGTCTTTTAATAATGTTTTATCAAGACTAAAAGCATTGATGTTATTAGAAATTTAGTATTTCCTTATTTCCTGTTACTATTGTCTGTTTTACTCATTGTTGCCATGATGTTACTAAAATTGTTTCATTTGATATAATTATGTTATATAATGTTATTAATAATTTATTGCATAGTTACATCTATATTTTTATAAACTTTATACATATACTGTTATATTTCTGTATCATATTTTGTTCTGGACAAATAAATCATATTTACATTTACATTTACATTCATTTAACATTAACTTTAATTAAATAATTTTTTTAGTTACTTTTTCGGGATAAATATCTTAATTGGTATCACGCTATGTTTATTTCACTTCAATTTAACCTTAGCAAATGTTTCGACAGTTAAATTACTTTTCTTTTTGAAATGATTTAATATTCATCACAATTCTGTAACCTATAAAAAAGTTTGGTACAATTTTCTATTTCGTTCTTTAATAAGTAATTGTACTTTATTATGATATAATAATCGTGCCAATTATTACACTTACGAAAGAACAGGAAAATTTATATCCACAGTTCTTCTACTTAACTGTTAAAAGCATAATATTTCATAGTTTTAAAATTTTCAAAACTTACATGCCAAAACTTTTACAAACTATTATTCATTCTTTTTGAAGTCTATATTCGTAACACTTACCTGAAACAAAAAAGAAACATGCAGTTTACAACTTGTAATTTATAAATTTTAATAAAATATTAACTATAGTATCATTATAATAATCTTAATAATTAAAACTTAATTTAAATGTTACAATTAATAGTAATAAATGGTAGTAATTGAATCACAAATCCGAAATTACGAAAAATCATAATTATTAAACTAGAAATACATCTTCTCTTAACTACTGCACTCGCTAATGCATAAATACTCGCATAAATAGCCAATTTTAAAAATAAGCATTGATATATACATAACTAAAATAAGTGGCTTATTTTAATGATATAAACTACCAAAAACATATGGGATACCGTTTAGTACAGATCCCAAAGCACAAATCATTATAATTTGCATCGGTTAACTCAGTAATTACTTAGCTTATAGGAGGACAACTAATAGGTTAAAGGGCCATTATAGTAAATTTCTTGTACCATACTAATATCAACAGCTTTGAAACAACAATGTATATAAATTTTCTCTTTGCTCTTTCTATTTCCTTTATATAATGTTCTCTCTCATATGTTTATTAAAGTCTGTCCAACTTTATAAACCGCGGTACTATAAAGGAGGAAGGAAACTGAACTTAGCTAACTTAACCAACATAATTCTATAGTTCTCTTATGTATAGTAATTTTACGTTTAAGAAAATATATTCCTTCAGACGAATGTCCTCAATTTCGTTAGTAAACTTTGTTGTAAATTTCGTTTATAACTTGAAAATCGATTGGTATAATTAAACATTTTGTAAATTTATACGACATACATATTTGTGGAAAAAAAATATATTATATTTTTTTTACAAGCTTTGTCATCATCGTCATAACCCATAAAAACCGACAAAGTAAAAATACCTTCAAAATGTGCATAATGTGTATAAGTGCACAGGTAAATGTATATACATATATAACTACATATAAGCCTTTTAATTGGCCTCAATTCACTCGCGCCGGAAACACGAGAAGTAAGTTGCTAAGAACGATGGCGAACGAAGCATGTAATCGAGCGGTTCCCTATAGCCCACCCAAGGGTTTTATTTTCTATCTCTCTCAGTCACTTTTTTCCCTATATATGCGTTTATATGGTGACTTACATACTTATTTAGTAACATTTATATATAAGTTCCCTTAAAAAAAAGTATAACACACCACATCAGTACATCTTTCATTTACTACTTCTACAGTTAAATTGAAGAATTTTTCACTATATGCACTTCTTTATTTTTACCTGTGCACTTAAACGAAATTATTTTTAATTTATACTTATTGGCTGTACATACTTCTGATTTAATATAATAACAACATTTTTTTACAGAATATATATAATTTAATCTAATTTCATTATTTATTATAAAATATATTTTTCTTTTTAATTATTATAAGTGATACTTGGTAAATATAATTTTTTTTTTCTTTTACTTCTTTATGTATGTATAAAAGAATCATACATGCAATCGTCACCGCGGTTTTGACAAAAGCCGCGAAATGTATACTAAGTCTCAGGTAGTACCAAAAAAAAAAAAAAAAATATCGTGAGAACTTTTTATGAATTCAAAAGTACAATTAAATTTAAACTTTTGTAACTAAATATTTTATGATTTTTATGAAATTTTTTTAATTGCTTTTATTTTTTTGAGAACAATTTTTTTAATCTTTGATGTTAAGATTATGCAAGTATTAACGAAGTTTTGAATAATTAAAATTTTAATCCTATAAAGTTTTTTTAGATTTCCGAAAGATTTTTTTAGAATTTATAAGTACTGTTACAAATTGAAATAACTTTGATTTTATCACGAAATAAGTTAGTAGGGTTCTTGGTAGGGTTACCTTTGTGAGTTACCCATTTTATAACTAATTTTTGTATATCAGTTTCAAAAGTTTTTTGATTGAGGATTACTTGTTAAGGTAGATTAATGAGTTTGACATATGATGACTAGAGAAAGAGAGAAAGAGAATGAAAATGGTCAAAAGTTGTTTAGTTTGCCGCAGTATGTAAAATAGGAATGTGAAACTTCAAATGAAATTTTTTTTGAACCCGTGAAATAAAGGCATGTACAACCCTGTGTATAACTGAGTAAACTTAAAAAATGAATATTACGCAAGCAAAAAATTACTTGACTACTAGCATAAAAAAAAATAAAAAACCTGAAATAAAAGTTAACCATGGTTTAAATTTGACACAGAATTTTTTTTCCGCTGCTTGAACTTAAATTTTCATTTAGCATGGTGCATGAAAATAATATTGTTGTCAAGCTGGAATGTAGGTTGGAAAGTAATATGTAAGTTGCAGGTAAGTTGTGTATAAAAATTTTTTGTAACAATAAATTGTAAAAACCTTAGTGAAATTTTAATTCAAATTTTTGTGCAAAAATCTCTGTCAGAGTTTTTTTTTTCTGGTTGGGTGATTTTTACTTTTCCAATAACCCATGAAATTTCCTAAGATATCATGAAAGTTTGAAAGAGATTTCAAAGTAAATTAATCATTCTAACAGTTGACACTCGTCTTGAAAATTTTAATCAAAAAATATTATTTAAATTAAGGAAAGCTACACTAAATTGAGAGATAACTTAAATGAACTTTAAAAAATAATTTAAAACGTAGAAAACAAATCCTGAAAATCTTTGTAAACTAAATAAAAGTTAATTTCAAAACAAAGCTCCAGCGAGAAGTAAAATAAAGTTTTATGCATGAACCTCAAAACTAAAAACAATATACATATTTTTTGTGTCGTTTCTTGGTCGTTTCGCACTAACAACAAAAAATTATTATGCATATATATAGTTTTATATTATTTAATGACAAAACTTTATTGCGAAATAAAATTACTCAAAGAGCAATTAAAATTTATAAGTTAAATTTTTAGAGCTATGTATTTTAATATCTGAATTTGTACCATACATTTCCCAAAAGAGAAATACATTTACTATATTTATAATTAAATTATTATTTATTATTGCACTGCCACTACTAGTTATTTGATAATTAGTTTCTTACTTATTTTTTTTTTTTGGTAAATGAAATATTCATCCGAAAATTTTTTCAAATTGCATCTATTTTCAATCTATTTTAAAACAATTGACTTTCAAGTATTAGTAAAATGTATATTTTACATACCGACTTTAAATTATTGTAAGGTAGAAATTTTAGACTAATTACAAACGTTTTTCAATTAAGGTGAAATCGATTTTTCCGGTGCTTTTCCAAACAAGTGACAGCAAAACTTATTGTTTCTTAAATATTTATTTACATTTTAATTTCTTTGTAACACTTTTTCCGGTATTACTAACCCATTCTTTTAAATTTATGAATAATAAAGTTTTTATTTTAGTTACAGAAATCATTAAAATATGAGTTTTAAATTGAAAATTTAATTTTTTACTGATTGAGTTATTATTATTTTTTTAAAATTCAATAAATAAGTAAAAAGAAATATTAAATTTGATATTTATAAGATATCTAAATATAATATAATTGAAATATATTGTCTTTTGTATTATTCTGCAGGAAGTGTAGCGTAGGCGACAATGCAAAAAATACTAAGAAATGTTATTCAACATATCATATTAAAAGATGATAGTGTAAATATTTTAATCATTAATCATGAGTTAATTCTTATTTTAAAGATTATTTATTTTTCATATTTGAACATATTTTTGTTTTATTGTTAACTTTTTTTTAAAAATTTTGATTGATTAAGTATTATATGGGTTCATGATTATATGCAGGATTATATTACACAAACTGCTATATTACGCTAATTTCAATGAAATTGCGAATAATGAATTACAAATAAAAAACTTATGGGCCAAATTCCTATTTTGGGTTCATCAAATTTTTAGCAACGATTATTGTACTTGCTGCCAGTAAACCGGATTAACAAGCTAAATTTTGGGAATCTTATTATATTTTCAAGTTCATGTGATCATTTTTAGCCTTCCCAACCAAGTTTTAAACTGCTTCCCAGCTACGAAAAAATGTAAGCAAACATGAATTTTTGCAATTTTACTATTTGGCAGACTGTTTCCCGATTCAAAATTCTATTAAATTTTGCTGTTTTGCCGCAATCAAATGAAGAAAGATTTGATAAATTGTTATCAACAGAATAACAAAAATTCATAAAAAACTGTATTAACATTTAATAAATTAATTAAATGGCTCATTGCATAAAATTTTATCTTTTAAGTAATTTATGCTGATCAGTTCAAAACTAAATTAATTGCGAAAAAAAATTTTAATTACTGTGAAACAATTTACTCGAGTGTTCATTTAACAATATATAATTAAATTATCGATAAAATCTCTGCATAATATTTTAATTTATAAAATCTGGTAAAAAAGTATATATATATAATATTTATAACTTACCGGTGTTGTATAAGGCTGACATGCCAAGCGTATCCCATCACTCTTAAGTTTCTCTTGTAAAAGTAGTCTAAGTTGCATCCTTGGTATTCTCACGAGTTCAGCTTTACCTTCTTCGTATTCGTCAACAAACTTAGCAAGTTCTTGACCACCACTCGAACTGCTAGCTGAGGGCGATGCCCTACTATGTCCAATTTGTGTTGCATTATTATTTGATAAACAACAATCTTTGTCACTTGATTTTGAATTTGAATGTGAACTTAAACGATCTTCACATAAACATGCATTACTTTCTTCCAAACTAAAATAAACAGACGCAGCACCTTCTTCTCTTAATGTTTTAACTGATTGTAATAAAATCGAACGATGGTTAGCTTTTAATACACCAATTGCATCAAGATCTGGTTCACTTATTTGTTTACATATTTCAAGATCATCGTAACCGTTATCTAAAAATGATTCAGAATATTCACCAAGGTGCAACGAGTGCAACCACTCGACAACTATGTTACTCGCTAGCGTCATTATTCAAAATTATTTTTCACTCAAAATTTTAAACATCACTTTTATTTTTTAATTTTCCGGAGTTTTTACAATAAATAAATATGTAACTAGCGCAAGCGCCACCCTAAAAGATTCGTTACTCCCAAGGTTGACCTTGACGTAGCACTCCTCACTTCTCTACCACTGGGGTTTACGTACTATAATAATAAATACTATCACTCGCGCACTCACTATCGCATGCTACTGATATTTTTTTTTTTTTTTACTACTTTTTTTTATTACTACTACTTCAATGCAATGCAATGCAGCTTCTGTTGATGTTTATATTTTTATATCCTTTTTGTTATAAATACTCAGAATTTCTGATGTATTACGTACAATTGAAGATGCATTAAATGCAATTGTTTTTCTTTTTGATTTTATTTTTGTTGTTATTATCTACTTGAATTGTTGTTCTTTTACAATAATTCATTATCTTTAAAAAAACTCTATAAAACATTTTATATCCATTAACATAACGAGTTTTTTTTGAATAAAAATTAATTTTTATTAAATTATTGACATTATCGAAGTTAAAAATCTTTTTTTGCAACAATAAATATTTGTTTTAATATTTATTTTTTTTTAAAGCTAAATCCTAACCTAAAATTGCAAAATAACTACGTTTTATATACTCCACGATTCATATTTTTTTTTATGTATACAATACAACACACAACACGCACAATATCTATATTTTGATGCCGGCTTTTTTCTCTTTGATATTTATCTTTGAAAAAAAATGATATTAAAAAAAAACAATAAAAAATAATAAACTAAAAAAATTATGCACACAATTATTTATTATTATAAATAAATAAACACAACACAATATTTAAGTATCTTACATTTAAAAAAAAAATTTTTTAACTATAAACTTTCTCTTTATAACGTGAGCAAGTCTTTCACGACTCGACCGACTCGACGGCCTAGCAAAGACTATCGACTCTCGTGGTAGAAATATACACTTTCTCTATACAGATACACCATTGCAATAACCATTACTTTTTTATGTATGTGTGTGTATATGTGTTTATGCCGGGCGGCTCGAATGCAATTTTATATGAGCAGGTGGCAGCACGAATAGAATACGAAATATGCGCAAGCGTCTTGTTGGAATTTGCAAGGAATTTTGGGGAAAACTACTTACTTTCATTTTATATATGCATTATCAATAATGATATCTGCTGCTGTATTATACTTATATGGACGCGTTAAAACTTTTAGTTTATTATTTGAATATATCAAACTTTGCACATTATTACATTAAGTATGCAGTTCGATATGCAAAATATATTGCTGGATGCATCGTATCAATAAATATTGCATAAATTAATTTTCGACTTGTCATTAACTAATAAGAATTCATATACTAGACTCTTTCATAATTTCAAAATTTTATTTCAAAAATTACGCCTATTTTGACAATTTCAGTGACAGATCCAGCGTAAGGCGAAGGGGGTGATCGCCCCCCCCTGAAAAATAAATTAAAATTTATATGTTTTAGAAATAAAATTTTGTATAATTTTAAAAAGTTTTATAAAACTCGCAATATTTTACTGAATCGTACCCAACTGAAAAAGTTTCTGCTTCTGCCACTGCCATTTTGTAACCGAATATAAAAATTTTGAGTTTTAGATAAATATTTTTCTGATAGTTTAAAAATTCGAAATTACCAATTTTTAGCCTAGATCTCAGTTATTTAAAGAAAAACCAAGATTTTTCTTTTTTTTTACGTCGAGATTTTGAGATAAGCAACTTTAGGTTATTTTTTTGGCTTGGTCAATATTTCTAATTGTGGGCAACTAGGGCTTTTTAATTCTTTCAATTTTTGCTAATTTTGGCTACTTCTAAATTATACTCATGCGTGTTAAAACGTGGTATGCACGTCCGAAAGGTAAAAAATATTTAAACAGCTCATTAAGAAAGGCATGCTAATTACAAGAAACAAACAAAAATTTTTAAATTATGCTTTGTTTAATAAGTTTATTTTGGGGGGGTCAAGCTGGTGTTTCTCGTTAATTATGTAACGAAAAATTAGCTAAAAAAAGGTAAAATTGACCACCGTGGGGTATAAATTTGACCTCTTTGACCCCGCCCTGTATCAGCCACTGAGTTTTAGATAACATTAAGAACAAGTGTAAATAATTATTAAAATACAATAAAAAAACAAAAATAAAGCAATAAAATAATTAAACACATTGATGTAGCAATTTATTTGAACAAAATTTTATATAAATTGTACTAATTATTATAAAAAGCAAGGTCAGTGTTTGTCAATTTATAAGTTTTCTTTTATTCTTCATTGTTCAAAATATTTTTTTTTTAAGGATACATTTTTATTTAAAAATTAATTTATATACTACGTATCTTAGATTTAACATCCTGAATTTAACTTAGGTTTAATCACTTAATGCAATAAAGCTAATATAAAAGAAAAATTTTCCCAGTGTACCTGGAACAAGAATTTTTTGTCTCCATATTCGCTGCCTTTTTTCGTGGTTTAAATATGTATAACTGGGAATCTGGTTATCACGTTTATTATGGCATGAGTCTTATTTACCCAAAATTTAATCATGACTCCATGGAGCCCTAAAAGATGACACAGCGAACATTTCGAAACTTATTTGATTTTTGTTTAAACAAAGTTATCATTTTAAAAATATTTAATACAAATATTATCTAGTATTTTATGATCATATTTTTTTATTAAGCTTTGATAATAACATGATAATAGAATATTTCTGGCTCTTCTTCCCAGTACTTCATGGTTCTTTTTTCTAAAATTTATAAATTAAAGTACTTTAAAAAAATAACTTTTGTTTTCAATTTTTATTCGTAAGATAAAGTGTATTTTCAAAATTTGTTAAAAAAATTGATAAAAAATTTTTAATCACAATTATGTTCACTTCATTGTTAAGTTTAATATTTTCTTTAAAAAGTGTAATTTTTATAACAATTATAATTTTAATAATTTACTTGTATTCTAAATATTTTATTTTTAATTATTGGAAAAAACATGGAGTACATCATGAAAAACCAATTATTCCATTTGGAAATATTTTACAATATCTTATGGAAAAAAAATCTTTAGGAAACTTAATAAAAGAAAATTATGAAAAATTTAAAAAGTATCCTTACAATGGAATTTATATGTTTTATAAACCGTATTTAATGATAAATAATCCAGAATTAATACGTCAAATTTTAATTAAAGATTTTAATAAATTTCCTGATCGTGATTTTTATCATAATGAAAAAATTGACCCATTATCCGGAAATTTATTTTTTGTAACTGGTGAAAAATGGCGTTATTTAAGAGCAAAACTTACACCAACTTTTACTTCTGGAAAGTTAAAACAAATGTTTCCATTAGTTGAAGAAATAGGTAAAAAATTGGTTCAAGTCATTAATGAAAAAATCAAAGAAGATAATATTATTGATTTGAAAAATTTAGTATCCAGGTAAAATATTTAAAAAAAATTTTTATTGATATATGATTAAAAATTATATTTTTAATTAGGTACACTTCTGATACAATTTCATCGATAGCATTTGGTTTTAATTCAAATAGTTTAGAAAATCCAAATGACGAATTTAAACGTTATGGCTCTTTAGCTAATAACGTAAATCCAATTAAAATTGCAATAGGATTTTTCTTGCCAAAAGTACTTTATTTTTTTAATTTATCAGTCCGGCCAGAAAAAGTTAAATCATTTTTTATAAAAACATTTTCTGACATGGTAAATTACAGAAAAAATAATTCAGTATCACGTAATGATTTTTTGGATTTACTTATTCAATTAATTGATAAAGGTAGTTTAAAAAAAAAAATTTTTTTTATTTTTATGATATAATTTTTTTTTCCAAGATTTAAACGAGGATTCAAGTGAAGACAAATTTACGACTCTAGAAGCAGTTGCCCAAGCATATGTATTTTTTACTGCTGGTTACGAAACAAGCTCATCGACGATATCATATGCATTGTACGAATTAGCCTTGAATCCAGAAATTCAAGAGAAACTTCGAGATGAAATTGACGAATTTTGCTTAAGCTGCGAAGGTTTCACATATGAAATAGTATTAAATGAAATGAAATATCTTCATATGGTTTTTTCAGGTATTAATTTATGTATTTATGTTCACTATCTTACAATCATTACAATAAAATTAATAAAATTATTAGAAACTCTACGTAAATATCCATCGTTACCAATGTTAAATCGAGTATGTGTTGAAGATTACGATATTCCAAATTCAAATTATTGTATAAAAAAAGGAGATAATATAATAATAAGCATAAATGGATTACATAACGATTCAAACTTTTATCCTGATCCAGAAAAATTTGATCCTGAAAGATTTACACCAGAAAATATAGCAAAAAGAAATCCATATGTTTATCTTCCATTTGGTGGGGGATCAAGAAGTTGTATCGGTAATAAAATGTTTATTTGCTAAAAAAAATTTATTACTTAATTTTCTAATATTTCTTTCTTAAAAAATATTTTTTAGGGGCCAGATTTGGTGCAATGCAAGTAAAAATTGCATTGGCATATTTGATTTCCCAGTTTAAATTTAGTATTTGTGAAAAATCACCAAATAAAATTGAGTACACAACTCGAAGTTTTCTACAAGCACCAAAAAATGCTGTTTATTTAAAAATAGAAAAAAGAAAAAAAATTGATTAATCATGTAATTTTTTAAAAATACACTTATACATGTAAAGTTTAAAGGATATCAATTATTTTTGACTGATGTTATTTTTTACTTTAAGAAATTTTATTATTTACGATTTTTATTTTTATACTCGGAGAGGCGTAACTAGGTACACTGTGGAAATTCTAAAAATCAATTTTATGCTTACTATCAAAATAATAAGTTTACTATATTTTTATATAGCCTGAACCTATACTGCAATTAAATAACCAATCTCAAAATTTTTGACGAAATTTCTTACCCTGATGCATAAAAATCTTACTCGATCTTGTACACGACCCTTGGCCATAAAAAAAATGCCTCAAAATTATTATTTTCCTGTCGAATTCTTCTAAAATATTTTTTTAAATGTAATTTTAATGTGTTACATTCCACTGATTTTATATCATATTTCCAATTGCTTATAAAATATTTCGCTTAACAATTAAATATTCAAAATGCAAAGAAGAAATATTTTAAAATAATATTTTATATAGTTGAACTGTTGAAACATAAAATACTCCTGGTACCTACATTTGTCTTAAATTAAGAAAATGAATAAGTTAATCATTTATATATCAGATCTTCTCTTGCAGACTATATAGTTAATAAAGGAAATCTTTGGGTTTTCTAGGTGCCTTTCATCATAGTTTTCATCATGTGTTGATTTAAGAGAATCGTATAATATAAGTCGCTGTAGTACTATATATACCAAAATCAAGTTGAAATCCCGTGCAAATAAGATATACATGAGAAAAGGGAGATTCCGCCTGGTTTGCTTTACTGTACTCAGTTTAACTCTCATTTCACTAAATTTTATTGGAATATTTAACTGTGCAAATAAACTTTGTTTATATTTGTTTGTTTAATTGTGAACTAATTTTAATATGTATAAATATATTTTTTTGATTATTTAAGACATTTGTAAAATAAAATAAAAGTAAATACCAAGCTCCTTAATTAATGAGTCTCCTTTACAGCTCTATAAGTTTTAAATTGCTCAAGTTATGTATATATAGGAGATATAATTTTTTCAGGACTTCACTTGTAAAAGGGTACAAAACGATATTGAGTATCCCCAAATTTAAAGTTTTATAATACTTGAGTTTGTCATTAGCTTCTTAGGAAGAACTTGGAAAAACTTTGACTCTTAGAAAATAAGCTTTTAAAAATTCTGAATTGTTCCAAAATAAAGGTCTTCGGAAATGAAAATATCTGCCTCATTTTTAATATTAGGTGAGAATTTTTGATCAAAATATTTATTATTTCAAACCGAAAAATTAGTTTGTCCAAAAAATGTTGCTTAGGTGTGAAGGGGTTAAACCTGGCCTAATTTTTACTTTTTGCAATAGTGAAAATTTTTTTAGAGTGTACTAACAAGTAAAATTAAGATAGCTGATCACGACTAATATAAATATAATTTTTGCTCAGATAAAAAAAGTCTTTTCTAAAAGTACGAGCTTTTACGTTAATTTTTTTAATCCTTTAAATTTAATAAACTTAATTACATAATGAAAGAATCATGATATTATTCATGGTTAAAAGGCATAAATAAGTATATTAAAAAAGACGAAAAAAATAAAGGACGAACCTGTTAAAAAGTATAACTTATAGAAAGCATTCGCTTTCAAAAAAAAAAAAAAGATAAAGTAGTATAGTATCAAAAAAAAAAATGTGTAAGAAAGACATTTATAACACATACGAATGCATGGAATTATTTATATAAAAAGGGATATATGAATGACTGAAGAGTGTAAAGAAAAGTCATTTAACGTTTATTATAATATATTTATATTTAAATACTTTTATATATAAAGTGTAAATAACATAAGTCCTTGTCATAAAATGCAACGAAAAAAAATATTCATAAAAGAGAAAGCCAGAAAAAAAACTAGAACTTCAAAAAAAAAAAAGAAAATATGCATATTTTATGTATAAGCAAAAATTTATAAAAGACTAACGAATAAATACCATGCAAGAATTTTTTTTACTTAACTGTAAAAAGCTTATTTCATGAAGGTTTATTTAAGCATAAAATATTATGGGCTAAAAATACTAAATTTAAAAATAATTTTTTTTTTTACTTTTGAATTTTTTCGGGCATGGGTCACTCCTTGATTAACACTATTATGTTCTGAAAAATAATTTATAAAATAAATCTTTAAATTAAATATTGAAAATTTTAAATAGTCATTTGCATTTAAATGTAGAATATTATGTTCGAGAAAGTTGAGGTTTTGACAATAAGATGATTGAGAGCAAAATTTTTAAAGTGATTAAAGTTATGTACCCATAGTGAAAAAAATAATGTTGACTTGGCCTAAGTTAATAACGAGGGCAAAATTTTATTGAATTATTTTTTTTTACTGACTATACTCTTGGATACATAATATTTATAGAAATGGAAAGAACGGTAAAATGGTTTATAGCTAAACTGAATATTTTTAATTTAAAAAAGCCCAATTTCAAAAACAAAATCCTCTTTATTGGAAATTAGGTTTAAGACTTCAGTACATAAAACAAAATGACAAGTAACAAACATTTAATCTTGTTGAATAATGCACTATATTAAATAGTAATAATATAATAATTATATAAGTTTCGTAGTGTGCGTGCGTGTGTGCATAGAGGGTGTAAGCGCGTGCCTTGAGAAGCGGTGCACAACGCCCAGTCTTAGGACAACTATCATAGCAGTCACATCTTTTTAAAATAAAGTTATAGTTTATTGTGCTACTAAATTAATCAGTTATTTTATTTTCACATCACCTATTCTTATCATTTATTTAATTAATTTTAAAAAAATACAGACCACAACTCTAATATCCAACATTCTGGTCCTTCGAGCCGGATTTGAACGGCGACCTATGGATAAATTAACATGAAAAATTTTATTAGTTTTTATGTACATATTAAAATAATTTGAAAATCAATTAAAATAGAATTTGAAATTTTAACCCATAATTTTTTTTACAAAAAAAATAAATAAATCACAATACACGTTATTTTTTATTATACACAAGTTTTTACGTAAATTTATATTAAAAATTTCACACATGCATTCATTCAATCAAAAAAAATTACATTATTTACATTTAAAAAAAATATTTACAATTTTAATACAAAAAAATTATACCTTTGCTATTACTTCCATATTTTTTGAAAGCAGAATTAGCTTGTTTATTCGCCTAGTTAATTCAGTTGTAGCGGTTTTTAATTTAACAACTCTTACTAAACCGTCATCCCCTTGGCAAATTTCTTTAGCCTATGCAAAAGGCCACTTAGCCGGTGGGAGATTTTTGTCGAAAATTACTTTGAGCAATATTCCATTTATTACGAGTTTGCAATGATCGCAAATACTCATGCAACCACCTATTCCACCACTGTTGCAAAAAATATTGAAGAAATAGCAAAGTTATAATTTTTTTATATTAAAATTGTGAATCTTTTTTTAAATGTAAATAATGTAATTTTTTTTGAATGAATGAATGCTTGTGTGAAATTTTTAATATAAATTTACGTAAAAACTTGTGTATAATCAAAAATAAAGTGTATTGTGATTTATTTATTTTTTCTGTAAAAAAAATTATAAATTTCAAATTTTATTTTAATTGATTTTCAAATTATTTTAATATGTAAATAAAAACTAAAAAAATTTTTCATATTAATTTATTTTTCATGCAAATAAATTAAAAGAATCTAAAGATTTTAGGTCCAATCCCAACTAAAATTTTAATTCTTAAAAATAAAAAGTATTATTTTGCAATAAAATTAAATGAAGCATTATATCAATTTAAATGCCAAAATAAAAAATTTTCTTTTTTTATCTTAAATGCTTACATTCTTGAGTTCATGAACCCTGTTAAAAGTCTAAAATTTACGAAATCATGATTTTATTTTTGTGAAGAAAAAAAAAATTATACTGCTTAAAACCAAGCTAGGAGAGTTAAGGACAATTATCGGGAAACGCAATTACCGGCATTTAATTAAAGCATGTCTTTTTTCCCCTCATTCCTTCGTCCAAGTTTTATAAGGACTTTCGCAACCCTTAATAGCATTTATATATATAAAATTTTATACAAAAAGTTATATAGCATTAAAATTTCAGCAGTTTATATACTCTTGAATTTTTGGTAACAAACGATATCTTAAAATGTGAATCGGCCCAGTAATTTAATTATACACAGCCGGTGTTTCGTGCTCTTTTAACGAGTGCATAATGTTATACAAAATACACAAATATAGAAACAATAATACAAGAAGGCGCTTGTGAAAATTTTAACTCACATTTATATATATATATATATGAAAACTGATTTATATAGACTTTTTTACCGTCCCTGAACTTGTTTCCCATTTTCTATTTTATACGTACGTTTATACTTAAATATTCAAATTTATTTATACAATCTTAACAATTGAATAAATTTATGTGTATAGTAAATTTCGAGGTTTTACTTTATGATTTACAACTTAGCTTTTGTTATTTTCATTAAATTATATAGAGAGCTAAAACTTTCTCTAATTTATATTTAAGAAATATTATTTTCAAGATATCTGATTTTTGAAACGACAACTTTTATTTTCTCATTTGTGTTGTAAACTTAATAATTTAGAAGTATTGTACATTAAAAACCGTAAATTTTTAAAACAAAAACAGAATAGCAACAAATTTTTTTTATGTGATATATTTTAGGTTTACAGTACTTCGATAATATTTTCGAAAGTCAAAATATGTAAAATGTAGCCTTATCTATACGTAGTGGACTTGGTGTTTGATAGAAAAGCTCCCGAATTTAAAAAATATTTAAGATGGGATTAAAGTAACAGTTTGACCAAAAAAATCTGCTTTTGTAGTAAACCTTTCAATTTCACAGTCCTCAAGTACTTTACAGTTCTTTTCATGCTTTTCTAAAAAAGCATTCATATTCTCCTTAGATATTCAATTTTTAAAAATAAAAGAATACTTTATTAATTAGTAATAACTTTTGAATATTAAATAAACCCTTGCTCTATATATATAAATCCATCAGTTTAAAGTAGTTGATAAAGTATGTATTTACTCATGTAATCAACAGAATCCAAAAGCTTGAAAGATCATAAATTTAATGTTTAGAATTTGGTATTTCATGGATTATAGCCATCGTATCCGGCATTCCTTAGTTATCCACAAACTTTAACATGCATTAGTTCTATACTTCCGACCATACATCTTATCCTCACTTTAATCCAAAACACACACACATATATATACTGAATTTATATTTATCTACCAATTCATTCTACGAAACTAACACAAATATCAATATATTATACATATTTATAGGCATTTATACTGAAATTCAAAAAAAAAAAAAAACTTTAAATTAATTGACACGCAAAAACCGAAATGATCCCTTAACGAAAGATTAAGCATTTCCCTTTCTCGAGAAATCCCTACAGAGTTTGACTAAATAATGGCATTTGCAGACATTTAAAGATTCACAAATACAAGTAAAACACACTAAATTCAGGAGAAACGTATATTTGAAATAAGTATTTTTAGTTTTTTATTTTTTTCTCCTTTTATAATTAAAATATAAGAATATATATCATTATCTGGAGAAAAGCTTAAAAAACATTTTGTTATTGTCACCGTCGTTATTTTGGCAAAGGAAATATTATATATATATGCGATTTTAGTACAAAACTATATAATATACTCTGTTATATGATATGATGTTTAATGTCGTCTGGTATACTACCACCCAACTTATTGTTCGATGCTCTTTCCGTAATTAAAGCTTTAAACTCACGCCTCTCTTAGTTCTTCATTTTACTTTATATGTGTACGTATTTTAATACAAATGTCATTTTCTGTATATATATATATATCTTATACTACTAAAGTTACCACAAAATTAAGAGCTTTTAGGAAATATTTACATTCAGTTATAATATGTCTCTCGTATATTATTTAGATATATTTAGGTATTTAACAATTTTGAAAGTGTTGATTTTTTATGCACAAATTTTTTATATTCACTATAAAATTTGGGTAGAACAAAGATGTGCTTTAAAATAAGTTATTTATTTATATATTAGCTTTGACATTATAATTTGTTTGGTTTTTAGAACCAATTATTGGCAACTATAAAGCAAATTTTATAGACTAAGTTTTATTTTTTTAGTACTTACCTATTCTAAACATCTAAAACCATCCCAAATACAAAACAAATTTAACACGTTCACTGAATCTTTGGATGGTTGTATTGGAATCTTAAGGATGGCTGAAACACATCCTTAATTAAAACAAAAATGTAATATATTAATTTTTACAACTTACCTTGAAGATTCGTCAGTCTTGAACAATTCATTCTCATATGCGTGCATCCACACTGGATTAGAACCTTCTACACTAAGTTTATTTATGTTTGGGGTTCTAATAGAAAAATTCAGAATCAGATATTCCTAAAATAAATAAAATTCATTTAAAAATACTATTTTTACTGATAATTCTAACTCTAATAAAGATTTTCTTACTAAAAGGAGTGGCACGGGCAGTTTTCAACTGTTTCTGGTACGAAGCTCTTTGCGAAAGACAAAGTCCAATACAAAGTATTAACATCCCAAGGTTATTAGCATCAGGTTACTGTACTTCAATTTTGCTTGGATTGCTTGAAGTCAAGCATTTGCTTGAATTATGAAGGATATTTGCTTAAAAATTCAAGAATTTTAAGCATAATTCATACGCTCATGTTTTTTCGGTCCTATATTTGATATTTGATATTTTATTTATTGTAAATATATACAAAGAGTGCAGAATATATACATTTTATATTATAACAAGTACTGTAATAAAGATAGACAATCAAAAGAAAAACAATATAATATGTCAAAGCTAGTGTGATTTTATAATAAATTAAATTAAATTAATTTTTTTATTCATATCAACTACTCGACGTACTATAACTAACCTCAAAAATAATAAAAATATAATATAAACAATAAAACAATTAATTTTAACCTATTAACAATGAAATTTATATGAGCCAATCAGAATGACTCTTTAGCTATAACAATGTACATAGTTACTGTTGCGATCAACATGTCCTTTTTAAAAAAGGATAATTAAGATAAAAATAAAAATAATAAATTTGGATAAAATTATAAATGAGTAATAATAAAAATAATAATGATAATTAAGCGTAAGTAAAATTAATATAAGTAATAAAAGGTTGGAAGTATATGGGGAGTGGAATGGAGTGTGGAAGTGGAGGTTAAGTGTTGAGATTGAGATTGAAGTTCAAAGTAGCTGAGTGAGTTTCATAGATTAAAGGTGGGATACTAAATTTAGAGACTGGTTTTGAGTGCTATTGACGTGTTTTAAAAGATTGTTCTTGAAAGTATTGAGTGAGGTAGATAATCTGATTGCAGGTGGTAGAGTCTTCCAGTAAAGTCCTGTGCCAATTAAGAAAGAAGAAGAATAAGGTTTAGTGTGATGGGAAGGTATCTCTAGTTCTTTGAACTTCGGTCTCAGTTCTCTGGGTGGTATTCTATATTTTGACTTTGAGAATAAGAAGTCAGGGTGTTGAAATAATAGTATTTTGAATAGAAAGCAGGTGGAATTGAATTTCAGTCTGTCGCTAATTTCTAACCAATCGAGGCTTTTTCTGAAGTCAGAAACGTGATCATAGTAACCCAAATTAAAGATGTATTTTATTGCTGAGTTTTTTAGGATATTTAACGTCTTGAGGTGTTAGTTTTTAAGATTCCCTAAAATAGATGTACAATAATCAAATTGTGGTAGAATTAGGGATGTTACAAGTTGCTTTCTAGTTTCCATATTAACGTAGTTCTTGAAATATCTTAATCTAAATAGGGTACTACGGATTTTATTGGAAATTTTGGTAATGTGATCGCCCGACTTTAATTTATGATCAAATAAGACACCTAAGTTTTTGACTGTCGTTTCGAAGGGAATGTTGATATTGTTATCAGGTAACCGGATAGAAATGTCGGAATTGAAAAAGTTATCTAGATGCTTTTTGGGCCCAAATATTGTAGCGTTGGTTTTATCTAAATTGATAAATAGTTGATTGTCATCAGCCCAATTAGTTATGTGGGAAATATCTTCGATGACCTTGTTTGGATTAAGATTAATATTTTCATATTCAATTGATATATAGATTTGAAGATCGTCTGCGAATAGTAGCCTGTTGGAATTGATAATGAAATCTTTGATGTCATTAATGAAAACGAGAAATAGTAGGGGACCAAGAATGGAGCCTAATGGAACTCCACTCTTGATCTTTTCCCATCTGGAGTGTGAGTTATTTTTGCTGTTGATTACAGTTTGGATTCTGTCTGTGAGATATGATCTAATACAGGCTATAGATTCTGTTGAAAAGGAGATCATGGGAAACGCTATCAAAAGCTTTTCAAATCAAAGAGGATTAAGAAGGATAATTTACCTTCTTCAATGTTGCTCGTGATATCGTCTAGGAGCTTCGCAAGTAGAAACTGGTTATTTCTTTGTTTTCTGAAGGCGTATTGGAGGTTGTCTAACAGGTTATTAGATTCAAGGAATTTAATAATCTGGTTGTGGAGTGTCTTTTCAAATATTTTTGAAATTATGCATAATAGAGCGATTGAGCGGAAATCCGTGGCGCTTTGTGGCCTAATCACTTTATTTGCTTGCAGTATTAAGACTGCTTTCCATCTTGTTGAAAAGATATTCTGTTCAATGGAAAGATTAAAGATGTCAATGAGTAAAGGCATTAAAATGGGTAAACCTACGGAAAAGATTTTTATTGGTAGCCCGTCAACAAAAACTTAAACTCCTGGTTTAGAAAGATGGTGAGTTAAGAAGTAGGTTGGGAGTAGGTAATGCGTTCTGAAAAGAAATGAAGTTTTCATTAATGGTGTCGACTGAGAGATTGCAGACATTGTTACTAGATTTTGCATCGACTAGGCCTAGGTGTCTAAGTTCTTTCCATATTTTGTGGTGTTTGTCGAAATTAGTGATTCTGTTTTTGTAGAAGTTGAATCTTAGGTCGTTTAATTTATTTGTGAGTACTTTACTATATACGTTATGCAGGCGAAATTCTATTTATTACTTTACAACATCTACACAACCAAATTTAATAAGGTTAATAAAATTTTTTTCAGATTGTTTATGAATGGCGTACGTTACTTTTTCTAAAAAAGCATTAGTAGATAATTAAAAAATTTAATCAAAAAAGTTCTTTTTTAAATGAGATAAAACTATCCAGCACCATCCCAGAAAATACATTAACGTCTAAGTTAATATATATTTTTTTAGTGTTTATAATAAACAAAAGAATCTAAATAAACAAAAATGTAAAATAAAAAAAAGCTTAGTTATTTTAACATAAATATGTTATAAATATAGAATAAATGTAAAAGCTTCAAAATTGCTCCAATTTCCTCTTACTAAAAACTTTCTTGGCGCAACATTGAGATAGTAAAAAATATATATATACATAGAGGATGATTCGTACAAGAGATAACCGTATAAGCCTAAAAAAAAACTCTTTTTTTCGTCTATTGAAATTTTTTTCTTGACTTGAACGCTCTTTGAATTCGTCATCACTGTATATATTCACTTTTGTACCTTATAGTATTATGTATATATATATATATAGTAGTTAGTAGACCTGGATTCCTATCTTTGATTAATGAATGTTTCTTGGCTTACATTAAGAGAATACAGAATCTTGATACTTTTAAATTGCTCCAAAATATAAACTAAGTATATTTAATGGTGTTAGTGTATTCTGTAATAAATTATTAGTGTATTGTGGTATATTTATACAAGTACGTGATAAAGTTTTTTATTTACATACTTCTGTCTGATATACCTTGTTCTATTAATCTCATTTTTGTAATAATTGCGATTTTATTTATTTAATTAATTTTTTGTTTTAGATTTGATAATAGCAGAATCTTTTGTTAATTACTTGTTATAAAAAATGCAAATGAATTTAAATGAATAGTCGAAAGATGCATTTATTAAACAAAATGTTCAAAAGAGTAATTTTTCCGATTTCTAATATGAAATAAATGCTCAAAAACTCTTTAGTAAGTGTGCTAAATAAAGTTTCTTGATTTGTCGCAGACATGCCACCAAATTTCACAGAAACTTTATAATGAAAAAATGATATAAATATAAATAAATATATTATGTACTATAAATGATAGGAGAAAGGTAACTTTGAGCTTAGGTGAAATTGATGACTGTCTAATTATTTATACAATAATGATAAAAGAATATTTTATTTAAACTAATTAATAAATTATAAAACTCCACATGTACGTTTCTCTATCAGCTCAAAGATAATGCACACTGCATTATAAAACTTCTAATCTATCTAAGCTTCAATTTTATTCATTAATTTATAAAATTTAAAAGTACTAAAAACTTACATTTTTTTTTCCAACTTCCAAAAATTCACCAAAAAGCAATTTTTTTGTGAACTTATTTTACATTACCTTGAGGCAACAAGTTTTTATCTTTCATTTTTTTTTTCGTATAAAAAAATATTTTCATCTTTAAAAAGCAGTTTCTATATTAAAAATTTTTCATATCAAGTGTTATTTTTCGTTTCTTTAAAGATAAAAATCTATATATATATTTTTTTAAATTTAAATGATTCTTTTCATTCTTAAGAATACTGTTTACAAAACATTACAACAATACATTAGTTTTATGATTTATGATGTACAATTCAGAAAATAAAAAAATAAATGTATTCTGTGCAAAGTATAAATCGATAGTTATTTCTTAAATACGTCTTTTTTTTTTAATATTTCAAATAACGAGAATATCTATAAATCCATAATTTATGTTTAATGCTCTTTTAACATGCAAATGCTACATTTTTTTTATTATTTTTTATATTGAAAGTTTTTTTTTTTAATCAAAAATATATTTGTAAAAATATTTCTTACTCTTTTTAAGATAGAAAAATTTTCTTTCATACTAAAAAGAAATTAAACGAAAGATCCTTTCTTTTCTGCATTTGAATTATCAAGAATTTTTTTGTAACTCTATTTGCAAAATATTCTAGCAAAAGAAGTGTCAACGGTTTAGGAAGCCGATTTGGCAGTTGGTATCATTTTTTGTGTAAGTTTCATATTTTAATCCCCTATATGACCTCAATTATTTTCAAAATTATCTAACAAGTAAGCTTTTGCATAGCCTAAAATTTTCCTACATTTAGTTAATTAAATTATGAATATAGCTTTGGAATAAATAAATATTTGTTTGTGTATTATAATATATACACTTAATTTTGTTTACATATATGGGTTAGAATTTAATTATGGTACTTCTCTTAGGTTACGTTGATAAAATTTGATTTTGTCATTTTTTTGAGTACATTTATTAATTCGGATATTGAGGAAATTCTAAATTTTATAGGATTTACAGGAAGCAGGTATTAAAAATATTGAAAAATTTATTTCTTAGCTTTTTATATCTTTTTATCCTGTAAAAATAAATATTTTTAAAGCCCTTTATTAAAAAAAAATGAAACTTACTACCTAAATATCACGTTAACATGATTAAAAGAGGTCAATCTTTAAAAAGATGTATATTTAGTATATTTTTACCCATATGTATCTTCAAAAAAATTCAACAATAAATTACCTTGACTAAGTATTCGTACTGCGTATTATTTGAAAGAAAATAAGGAAAAAAAAATAAGGTCTTTGAACTAAGTCTCGAGTCCCTCTTGGCCAGCAACCACCGGAAAATCGTTCCTAGCAATAGGTTTAACCATTTTTAAGGAGTAAAGAAAAAAAAAGAAGAAAACTTATACAGAGAAATATAATACTTTTGTCTTTTTATTTTCTACCAAAAAAAATCCAAATACTTCAAGTTATATATATATATATATATAAATAAAGTATTCGAAGCTTGCATCCAATACGCTTACAATTCACAAATCCATTTTATAAAAAGGAAGAAAAAAGATCAGTATAAAGAAAATGCTACTGCCAGAACCATTATTTTTTTCATCTATTTTTATCTATCTGTTTCTTTTTCGCCAAGGGAATTAATTATCTACTGTTAAAACTTGAATTTTAAATCTTTTATAAGCTTAAGCTATAGAGATAATAAAAGTTTTCAAAAAATTCGTTTCATAACCGTGTATTATATCATAACATTAACAATTTTTTTCCTTGCTAATTTTATAGATTTTATTGATTTTGTTTGACTTTTTCTTGATTTTAATTCTTTTATTTTATATTCCATTAGTATTAAAGAAAGCTTCTTTTTTTTTTTAAGGATTTTTTCTTATATTCTTATCTTGAATGCAATCACTGTCACAAATTGCTTGCAATCGTTTTCTGCAATTAATTCCGGCTCATCCTTATATACATATATATATATACAAAGATGTTTAGCAATGATGAATTTATTTTCTATAATATCCTTTACTGTTCTTATCTTTTAGTTTTTAAGAGACTATCTTTATCGATAATAACTGATACTTTAAATTAAATGATAATATTCTTTGTCTTCTACACTGAAAAAAAAATCCGCTTGCCGCAAGCGGATTTTTCCACTTGCCGCAAGCGGAATTCCGTTTGCCGCAAGCGGATTTCCGCTTACCGCAAGCGGATTTCCGCTTGCCGCTAGCGGAATTCCATTTGCCGCTAGCGGAAATCCGCTTGCCGCAAGCGGAATTCCGCTTGACGCTAGCGGATTTTTTTGTTTTGTTTAAACCATTGCAAATGGCTTGAAACGTAAAAATAAACCTTAAAAGATTTGGTTATTTTAAAAATGATCCAAAATTGGTTAATTTAGGTTTGAAGTTGTTTTCAGCTGTTTTCGGTAATTTCTAAAGCTAGTAATTAATGAAATATATTTTATTTAACCTTTTATTATTACCTTTCAATAATAATTCCACTTAAAAAAGTTTTAAAAGCTAAATAAAAAATCTTTATTTTTAAAAAGATTTTTTTAACTTTTGAGCTTTAAAATTCAGTTTTATGAAGTTTTGAGTTCAAAAAAATAATTTTTTAAGGTTTATTTTTACGTTTCAAGCCATTTGCAATGGTTTAAATAAAAAAAAAAAAATCCGCTTGTGTCAAGCGGAATTCCGCTTGCGGCAAGCGGATTTCCGCTAGCGGCAAATGGAATTCCGCTAGCGGCAAGCGGAATTCCGCTAGCGGCAAGCGGAAATCCGCTAGCGGCAAACGGAATTCCGCTAGCGGCAAGCGGAATTCCGCTTGCGGCAAGTGGAAAAATCCGCTTGCGGCAAGCGGAAAAATTCCGCTTACCGCAAGCGGAATTTTTTTTCAGTGTATAGATTTGTATATTTCTATCATTTTTTTTAAGCCAAAGGCTAAATTATATATAAAAAGGACAAGAATTATTATAATTTTTTTTCTTGGAAAAGAATCATAAAAAAATTGTACTTATCAACAAAGAGTAGGAATTGATATTTCATTGAGCATTAAGAATATCTATTATTACGAAAAATTGAATATTTGATTGTTTCCAACTCAAAGAAACGAATTTATTTAGAAATTTAGAAGGGAAAAGAAAAAATTTGCCAAAATAAACTTCATGTACAAGCTTACTTACCTTTTTTTATTATACATAAAATAAATATTTATCTATGTTTATATTCTAGAGTTCAGAAGATTAGGCTACAGACAGATGATACCAGACGTATCTTTTGCCACGGAAGAGCTGACTGTTAGGATAGTAGGTTGGCAAGTCGTGAAGGATTATTCGACGAGCAATCACCAATTCATATATTACGTTTGAGGTGCCCCAGCGTCAACAAAGCGCATAAATGCTATGGATAGAATATCAAGTGGTTAAACCAGGAGACTGTCATCCTTCAGAAAGCAAGAAGACCAGCAAACATTAATGATGCGGAGGACTTACAATTAGTTAAGGAAACTATGACGCTGCTAGAGAAAGCACGCAACAATGCTATGACGTAAAGGTTCATGTCGAAAGATTTTAAAAATGCCCAGAATAAACTGAACCAGGAAATGCAAGGCTTAAATTATTGGATGGAAGGTTACGGGCTAAAATTAGCTGCGTATAGTGGCAAAATAACTAATTTTTTATAAAATCGATGATTCCTAAAACTGCAATTTATGACATTGACAAACTTTTTTAAACTTTGTATTGGTTAAATCTTTAATATGTACTAATGAAATTTCGATATTTGAAATTTGAAGATGGCAAATCCAACATGGCAGACTCAAGTTTTACTAAAATGTGCATTTTTCTCGGAAAAATGAAAGAAAATGTAAAAAATTCATAGCATTAATATGGATCGTAAACTTACTTTTTATCGTATAATTACATTTTTTTAAATTCAAGATGGCTGATTCAATATAGCGTCTTTCACATTCTATTATATTCATACTGGATAATTAGAAATGGCAACAAATTTTTTTTTCAACTATCGGGATATTTCGCTTATTCAACATATTTCCTATTCTAAAATTACATTAATGAAAATCCAAGATGGCGAATTCAATATGGCGTCCTACATATTCTATTGATATCAGTGCGGATTATGAGGAATGGCAAAAAATTTTAAATATAACCGCTAATGGTATATTTCCCTTATCTTATCTTACTACTACATATATTTGAAAATTTATTTGTGTGTGTGTGTGTGTGTGTATGTGTTCCATCATCAGGGTCAAACCACTGAACAAAATTACATAAAACCGGTGTCAAAATAAAGATAAAAAGTCCGCGGGTGACATAGGCTATAGATTTTCTGCTCAGCTATCGTAGTTTTTGAGATATTTAATTTTTAGTGTTTTTGAAATTGATAAAATTTTGAAAAATTTTGAAAAAAACTAAAATATCTTGAGACTATCGGCAAATTTTAATGTCACATGTTTGTACTATTCGAATCTGGCACCAATTTTTACGTATTTTCCTAAATTTTTATTCAAAACGGAGGTATCTTTAAAATTTTATAAAATATTTTTGAAGCTGGTTAAAAATATTTTTTTCATTTTTTTATTTTTTATGGTATTTTTAATAATTTATTTGTGTGCCTGTGTGTCTATATGTTTCATCATGAGGCTCAAAAAAATGAAAGAAATTACATAAAACCGGTATTAAAATAAAGTTAAAATAAAAAAATGTTTACTATTTTTGGGAAAAATTAAATTTTTTGAAAATTTTGTTAAAAAGTGAAATATCTGAAAAATATGATAAAATTTTAATGTCGCAATTGGTATTACTTGATCAGTCAATTTTAGAACTATCTATATATGGGCACGTCCAGGGAAGCACGACCAGCTGAAAAATAAAAAAAAAAAAAAAATATTTTTTTTGGGTCATTTTTTACCTGGGATTTGTGAAATCACTCATACTTTACACTTCCTGATGCATTATTTTGAGATACGGCTGCTCCAAAGTTGAATTTTTCAATTTTTTTGATTTCAGCTGTCCAGTTCAACCTGAAATAACTCAGAACCATTCAACTTTTTATATATACATATGATTGGGAAAAACTTTTATTTTTACCTGAACTACCTAAAAAAAAAAAAAATTTTCCATTTTGACTTATTTCACTTTTTTTTCTCCTCGACGGTAGCTTTCAAACATCCAGAAAATTTGTTTCGCCATGATTTTTTTCCCTTTTTTTTTTCTTAAAATTTCCTCCAAAGTGTCCCATTTATGCCCTGAAAATCCTGGGATGTGATATGCCATGATCGGTCCACAATCTTAAAACTTGGTTCTTCCGTTTACCTAAAAATCCATAAAAATGTTAAATATTAGAGTGTAAAATTATTAAAATACTAAATTTAACCTTACCAAATTGTTTCTTCTGTTAAATCTTCACTTTCAGGACCACATAAACATGTTGTAACATATAAATAAGATCTTCTAACATTTCTGATGCTAAAACACCCAAGATCAGCCTCGCGTCAGCATCCAAAAATAGAAAAAAACTGGAAAAAAAATGATTTTGGTTAAAAATAACTACAAAAATAATTATAAACTATTAAAAAAGACTGAAAAATACTTAAATTAACTTACCAAATATGTTTATAAGCAAATTAGAACTTTAACTGGAAAAAAAGTAAAAAAAAGAGAATAATTCTTAAATTTTTAAAAAAAGTTACATAAAAAAGTTTTATACTTATCTGATCTCTATTTTCCTGGTACAACTTCATCTTCTTCATATAAATTAGTACCTAAAAAAAATAATTAACAATAATCAACAAAAACATGTGTACCTTATACCAATTGTTTATAAAAGTGATGATAGCAGACCAAAAAAAATATTACAAGAAAAGTGTCCTCATCATGGGCATGCTGAAAGAAACCAAAAAGAAACTACCAGAAACTACTTTATCATTTGTTGGTTTCATATTTTTTTTTCTATGATGCATTATTCTCATGATGAGGACACTTTTATTGTAATATTTTTTTTGGTCTGCTATCATCACTTTTATAAACAATTGGTATAAGGTACACATGTTTTTGTTAATTATTGTTAATTATTTTTTTTAGGTACTAATTTATATGAAGAAGATGAAGTTGCACCAGGAAAATAGAGATCAGATAAGTATAAAACTTTTTTATGTAACTTTTTTTAAAAATTTAAGAATTATTCTCTTTTTTTTACTTTTTTTCCAGTTAAAGTTCTAATTTGCTTATAAACATATTTGGTAAGTTAATTTAAGTATTTTTCAGTCTTTTTTAATAGTTTATAATTATTTTTGTAGTTATTTTTAACCAAAATCATTTTTTTTCCAGTTTTTTTCTATTTTTGGATGCTGACGCGAGGCTGATCTTGGGTGTTTTTACAACATGTTTATGTGGTCCTGAAAGTGAAGATTTAACAGAAGAAACAATTTGGTAAGGTTAAATTTAGTATTTTAATAATTTTACACTCTAATATTTAACATTTTTATGGATTTTTAGGTAAACGGAAGAACCAAGTTTTAAGATTGTGGACCGATCATGGCATATCACATCCCAGGATTTTCAGGGCATAAATGGGACACTTTGGAGGAAATTTTAAGAAAAAAAAAAGGGAAAAAAATCATGGCGAAACAAATTTTCTGGATGTTTGAAAGCTACCGTCGAGGAGAAAAATACCCTGCCAACTAGCTGGCACTGAGGTTCCTCAAACAATGGTCTTTAAACTTCAATATGCAATAAATATTATTGATTACAACCATGCAATTATACATACATTTTTCTTTTTTACTAGGTAAAGTAGACCATTAAGATCATTTTGTTATTAAAGTAAAAATTCTAGCGTCCATGGATTGATCGCGCCGGCGTTAATGGATTTTAAATCATTTTTGCATAATTAAAAAGAGACAAATATAAAAAAAGCTAATTTTATTATTTTTTTGTAAAATATCCCTTAATAAAATTTGCTCGTAAAGGCTGTTATTATTACAAAAAATTTTATCCCTTAATAATTAAAATATTGAACATGATTGAACATGATTTTTTTGTTTTGTCAAAGAAATGGTTGGCAACTTAATTTTAAAATGGTTGGCATCTTAATTTTAAAATGCAAACATAACCATTTAATATTTTTAGGCTGTTTATTATTGTTTATAATTTCATTAACCTGCATACATAAATAAACATAGCAACGAGGAAAATAATCAGAGGAAGTCAAAAAGAGGCAAGATTTCCATAATTCTTTCTTGTGTGTTATAATTTATATCAAAATAAAAAAAAAATTGTGATCGGATACAAAAAATTACTATAAACTAAATTTATAAAATTTGTACTCTCATTAAAATAAATTAGATATGTCCAATACGAAAAATAAATTTGATATTTTATGTATTTTTTTGTAACGAAGATTTTGAAGAAATAAATTTTCAAAAAATTAATTATCAGATTCAAGATATCGAGTAAAAACCATACTTTCAAGAATAAGTACTTTCATGGAAATGAATGAGGTATTACATCCAAATTAAAAAAAAAAAAAGTATTTTAAGATTTTTTTAATAAAAAAATTTTTGGAAAAAAAAGTTAGGTATTCGTTCGATAATTGTTTTGGAATATCACTGGTTACAATATTTTAAAATATTAGTACTTTCATAGAATTAAAAGAGGTATTACACCAAAAAAATATTGCAATTTTTTTTATTTTTCTTTTTTTTTAATTTAGAGAATAAAAATTTTGAAAAAATTAAGTATTAATTCCAAAAAATTACTTTAAACGAGGTTCTTAAAACTAGTACTTCCATGGAAATAAATTAGATACTACGTCCAAAAAGAAAAAAAATTTCGTATTTTTTGTATTTTTTTGTGAAAAAAATTTTAGGAAAAAATTTTTCAAAAAATTAAGTATCAGATTGGAGATATCAAGTAAAAACCATACTTTCATGTATAAGTACTTTCATAGAAATAAATGAGGTATTACATCCAAAATAAAAAAAAAAGCGGGGGTTTGAAATTTTTTGATAAAAAAATGTTTGGAAAAAAAATTAGGTCTTAATTCGATAATGGTTTTGAAATATCACTAGTTACAATATTTTCAGATATTAGTACTTTCATAGAATTAAATGAGGTATTACACCAACAAAAAAAAATATATTGCAGTTTTTTTTATTTTTCTTTTTTTTTAATTTTGACAAAAAAAATTTTGAAAAAATTAAGTATCAGATCCAAAAAATTACAATAAACAAGGTTCTTAAAACTAGTACTTCCATGAAAATAAATTAGGTACTAAGTCCAAAAAGAAAAAAAAATTGGTATTTTTTATATTTTTTTGTAAAACAAATTTTAGAAAAAAAATTTTCAGAAAATTAAGTATCCGATTCGAGATATCATTTGAAAACTATACTTTCAAATATAAGTACTTTCATGGAAATAAATGAGGTATTACATCCAAATTAAAAAAAAAAGGGGGGGGTTTGAGATTTTTTGATAAAAAAATGTTTGAAAAAAAAATTAGGTCTTAATTCGATAATAGTTTTGAAATATCACTAGTTACAATATTTTCAGATATTAGTACTTTCATAGAATTAAATGAGGTATTACACCCAAAAAAAAAAAAATATTGCATTTTTTTTTATTTTTCTATTTTTTTCATTTTGACAAAAAAAATTTTGAAAAAATTAAGTATCAGATCCAAAAAATAACAATAAACAAGGTTCTTAAAACTAGTACTTCCATGGAAATAAATTAGGTACTACGTCCAAAAAGAAAAAAAAAATTTGTATTTTTTGTATTTTTTTGTGAAAAAATTTTTAGGAAAAAAATTTTCAGAAAATTAAGCATCCGATTCGAGATATCATGTAAAAACCATATTTTCAAATATAAGTAGTTTCTTGGAAATAAATGAGGTATTACATCCAAATCAAAAAAAAAAAAAAGTACCTCGAGCTTTTTTGGTCAAAAAATTTTTGAAAAAAAAATTAGGTCTTAATTCCATAATATTTGTGAAATATCACCGATTACATACATACGTACACACACACACACACACACACACACACACACATACAGACTTTTTTTAAAAACAGGTTTTTTAGCTTCCTGGGGTCCCAAAACGTGCTTATATGCCAAAAAATAGAAAATCAAATTTTGACCTAACACAATGGTTCCTCTTTGAGGAACCAAAAAGTGAAATAAGTCAAAATGGAAAATTTTTTTTTTTTTTAGGTAGTTCAGGTAAAAATAAAAGTTTTTCCCAATCATATGTATATATAAAAAGTTGAATGGTTCTGAGTTATTTCAGGTTGAACTGGACAGCTGAAATCAAAAAAATTGAAAAATTCAACTTTGGAGCAGCCGTATCTCAAAATAATGCATCAGGAAGTGTAAAGTATGAGTGATTTCACAAATCCCAGGTAAAAAATGACCCAAAAAAAATATTTTTTTTTTTTTTATTTTTCAGCTGGTCGTGCTTCTCTGGACGTGCCCATATACATATCTTAATACTATATACTATATATACTATAATATATTTAAAAATTTATTTGTCTGTCTGTCTGTCTGTACCCTAATGACTCAAGTACCGCCGAACCAAAACCTATAATTTTTCATTAATGTTTCACCTACGCTGCTCTGAATAGTTTGAATGTGTTTGCATAATTATAAATTTGTAGTGAAACAAAATTTTTTTAAGCAACAGAAAAATATTGAAGTAAATGTGAACAGGAGGGACTGAGCCTCATCTGAAAAATCTGAAAAATGATTTTTTGAAGCAGATGCGACAGAGTAAATAGACAGTAGAGTAAATGCGACACAGGGGGAGTGGAGCCCCTCCTCCAACTTTTGCTAGTTCAACATATTTTTCATCCTAAAAATACATTATTCAGAATCCAAGTCGGAGAATTCAATATGGTGGCCTTTATATTCTTTCATATTCACTACAGGCTATTAAATTTGAATGAAGTTTGAAAATACCACTTATGGTATACTTTGATGGTGAATCACATTATCCAATCTAAAATTATTTTTTTTAAAACCCAAGCTGGCAAATACAACATAGCGGTGTTAAATTTTATTAAAAATTTGTATTTTTCTCGAAAAATTGCAAAAAAATGTAAAAAAATTGGTCATTTATAGCATTCATATGGGTCTTAGTACTTGTGAAGTACTAGTCTTAATCAAAGATGGCGGATTCAATATTTCAAATTCTTTAATCATACTTAGCAGATATTAAGCAGCACTGAGAAGACCACCAGACTCACTGCTGTGTTAAGCAGGTTGCTGAGAAATATATGCAGACCAGTACTCCTCTAAGGTGCAGAAGTGTTGGCCAGTTACATAAGAAAAGTCACCTATGCATCGAAGCTAACAAGTGTCAGAAACAAGGAACCTTGAGAATCTCCTGTGCCTATCGCACATTGTCGTTGGAAACAAATCTAGTAATCTCTTAAAAATAGCTATAATCTTATTTAAAAAAAAGGAAATGTCAACAAAATTCGAGGCAGTCTATATTACTCATTACTAAATTACATAAAATATTTAAAAACCTTACATTTTCAACATATTTAAACTTACGCATAACCTCTTAAAAATTCAGTGTCAACAGGGTCCAAATAAAGAGATCATCAATCGAATCGTTACGTAAATGAAAGCTTCCTTACTCATTGGCACTAATAATTTCACACTTCTTATTAGTATTGTAATTGTGTAACTTTAAATAAGTATTTAAAAAAGGCTGAACAAGTCTGAAATAACTTATTCAACCAAAAGTTTAATTAAAATTTTTTATAGAATTACAAATACAAAAATAAATTTTTATGCTTCAAATATCTTTTTAAACCATAATCCAAAAACAAAAAAAGTAAATTAAAAAAAAATTAATGGATTTAAATTTTATATCATTTAAAATTATCAAAGAAATTAAAATGAAAAACTACTTTGATGAAAGCATCTTTTTCTATACTGAAACATTTTATGTTTTTTAAATTATTTTTTTAATCATAAAAAAAAAAAGAAAAAATTTTTTTTATTCATGGTTTGTAATTTAAGCATTTAATGAATTTTAGAAAATAAAATATTATGATATTTTTTGTGTAAAATAAAATTTTTTTAATGAAATTCTATATAACACCTTTATTTTTTATGATTAAGCGTTATAAGGATACCCCCTTTATTTTTTCTTCTTTTAGTCTCTTTGTATAAAATAAGGTTTTCTTATTTTTTTTTTTTGACTTCTTAAAAATCTCTGTATAAATCACTCTGAATTTTCCCTTTTTTTTTTACTTGATCCTTTACGACTAAGAATGGCTCTCAAGCTTTTGCCACGTGAGCGCGTTTCCGCAATTTTCTTTTTCTCGTGATTCTACTTAGACTTTTACTTGTCAAGGAAAATAAAAAAAAAAAATTCTATGATGAGTATTGAGTTTTTATGTACATAAAACATCTACTTAATTTATATACAAAAAAAAAAAATTGTGACTTTGTTTTCGTGATAGCTGTATAATTTTTTTTTTTACCTAAAATTATGAAATGCCAAAAAAAAGGTGAAGGAGTACCTCATTAATTCCTCGGTGCAGAGAGTTATAATTGTAAACTTTTTTAAGGACTCTACACTGATTTATATATATTTTTTGCATAGTATAAATATAAAAATTTATTATTTTTTATTTTTATTTCTTTGTGATATACTATGCATATTATTTTCTTCTTTTTTTTTTTCATTCTTTTACAAACATTTGAGAAATTTATATGTTATAAATCTAAATTAATTAAAATTAATTAATTTGAACGTGAAGATTTTATTTGTCACGTATTTTTACATAATTTATGTACTTTTTTATTTTACTGTGGTACTTAACTTTTTTGGGAATAAAATTATAATAAAACTACTTGTTACACTGTAGTAAATTATTGGGTCAAATTTTGTTTACTTCAAAATTTAGTAAAAGTAGATTTTTTGAAAAAAATGAAATTTATTTTAGTGAAGATGTTATTTTCAGGTAAAAAGCTCTCTATTTTTTTACTTAATCTTAGTATTCAAGTTGTCATTTGTAAATCATTCCTCGATAAAAATACTGTGAACGCAGAATGTTCATAGGGATGGGTGATTGGAAAATAGTTTAATGTATTTTATTCTAAGGTAACAAAAATTGTCACGTAAAACTATCTGGTGACGAAGACCCTAAAAATTTCAGATTTACCGGTTAAATATGAAATATCTAATTAATTAAGCAAAAAGTTAAATTTGTATCGAGATTAGGTACTTGATGAATAATAATTAGAGTGCAATTGAGTAAATCAGCAAGAATGAGTATTTGGATTCCAACTTCTTCATCATCTTGTTAAGAAATATTAGTACATTTAAAATTAAAAACAAATTACTACTACAAGTTAAAATTTTAGTGTATATGAAAATGTTCCTGTAATTCATATCTGATTCCAATTAAATTAAAATTTTAAGAGAGATTTCATATTTTAAAGGAAGAAGCAAAAAAAAAATTAAAATTGGTCAAATTAAGCTCCAGTAGAAGCCTTTTAATCACATAAAGTTACTACATTAATCAAAAGTAATATTTACGAAGTGGTTCATATTAAAAAATTTTTCTTTGAAATAAAAAAAAAATAAATTATTTTTTACTATATTTAAGCATGTCATAAAAAAAAAGAAATTTATAAATTTCAAAATATATCAAAGTTATTATTTTACAAAAAAGTAAAAAAAAAAACTATGAAAATTTATTGATGCAGTAACATTTATAAGGCGTAAAAAAATAACAAAGTCTCAGCTCGTTGCGCATCAAACAGCTAAAAGATAGAGCCATTCGTCTTATATAAGTACGTATTAAATTTTTTTTTATAACCAACAATCCTACAATTTTTAAATGGTTATAAGTGTGGTAAGATAAAAAAAAACAAATAACAATTTTATTTCGCATTTTCTTAGGTTTCCATAAAGGCTCAGAATAAAAAGAAAATATAAATTTTTATTTAATTGGAGGTTATATTTGAGTATAGACATTTTATTGTATGAAAATTTTCAGAAAATTGTATAATTTTAACTGAAAACACCCTCGAAAGTTTATATAATTCTCCCTTTTGGTAAAATATGTACATTCACATTGCTAGTATGAAATCATTTTCTGGATTTTTTTTATGTTATTTTTCTTATACTACACTCTTAAAAAAAAAATTTCTATCATTTATTTTCAAGTTTTATCACAGGCAATTGTTTTTTCGTGCATAAAATTTTCTTTTATTCGCCAAGAAAAACAAACCACGAGAAACAAATGTAATGATGAGAAAATATTCACGGTTATTTTAAGATAAGAACCATTTTTTTCTTCTTATAAAAATTGTATATCTCATTTTTTTATTTTCTTCTTTATAAATCAAAATCTGATATAAAAATAATATCGTTATAAAAACTTTTTATTTCAACCACTTTTATGATTTGAGTAATTTTATAGACTGTATGAAAATCAATAAATTAATTCGAGTCTTTGATAAAATATTATACTTGTTTACTGATTGAGCACCTAAATTTGGCATTTTTAGAAATTATAAAAATTTAAGATTTTGAGACTTCTGCACTGTCAGGTGATAGAGATTAAATTTGCAAGTATTTATTTTAATTAGCAAGTCAACACTTGACTTAAGGTATATAACAAATCTTTTTGAGGAATCTCATTTTTGGTTTAAAAACTGTTGGGCAAAAACTGAATTTATATTTTTTAGATAGAAAAAAGCTATTTTTTAACGTGTTGTGAAAGTTTATTTTTTCTGAGGGCGAAGGTTTACGAGCCCGAGGGGCATAGCTAGTATAATTCAACGTAATAATCTCTATAGAAAAAAAGTTTAGATCAATATTTTAAAGAAAAATTCCATTGTACTAATTTCCATTCCTTTTTATTTAAAATATTTTACAAAACTTATAATAAAACAGTAAGCAAATCGAAACACTCATCTATTTATAGTATATTTATTAAATATTTAATAGTAACCTGATATACTTAGTTATATAAATTATTAAATTAAATACTATCCAAGTAGAACCCTATAAATATTACAAACAACAACAGGAAATTCTTTACACATAAAATCTGAATTTACTACATCAATAATGCTCAAATTATTAATAATTTCAATAATATTTTTATTTTATTTTTTTCCTCATAAATGTAAAAATAAATATTGCATTCCATACTTATATGCATTTTGTATAAATAATATATGATCTAAAAACTTACATGTATATTTACATATTTATTCCTATCAGTTTAAATTTTACCAATGCAGAATTGAATACATATATAAACCCATCACGCGATTTTACACGAATATTTTTTTATCTACATATGCACGTATCCAACTAATTTCGTAGAATCAGAAAATTTTTTGTCGTATACTTGGAAATTTAGGGATTCATTTTCTATAAGCATTGAAGCTAAAAATTTTTGAAATTTTTTAAGCTGTTTTAGCGCGTAAAATAAAGTATTATATATTAAAAGCTCAACAAAGTTCTTGAGCTTTAGAATAAATTTAAAATTAATTATACGAGACCATTGAAGACTAAAAAAGATCCAGGACTTAGACGTTAAATTTTTTAAACGCCTGTAGATGTCACTTTTTCTCGAAAGAGAAAAGGCATGTAAATTTTATATAAAGTGGATAAGTAGATATATATTTTAAAATTTTATTTTTATATATAAATAATAAATAATGGTTATTTTAGGTTAAAATAATTAAATATATAATGCATACTATTTTCCCTGAACTTTCAGATGATCCCACAATTTTTTAGCTGTTTCCACTAATCACTCAACGATCTCTCTGTTCGCTGCAAACTGAATAGCTTTTGTGAAATTTCATTTGAGACCTTTTATTATTTTAATTTGAATATTATTTTTACAATTTATATTTTCTGAGTTCTGTGTTAGTTAAATCTACAGTTTTTAAATTTTATTTTAAGAAATTTAAAACACTTAAAAGTTTATTGACATTTTAAATTATTAATTAAATGGGTTTCCGGATTTTATTAGCAATTTTCAAGCGATTTTAGTAAAACCAATTTCTTTCCTAGTAAATTTTGAGCAATTTAAAATTTAATTATGCAGTGGATGAAATAAATTTCATATTTTTATATTAACAAAAAAAATAATTTTTACAGTAGGACTAATTTGATGCTAGTTACTCATATTTTCTAACCTAAAAATTATTGTAAGAAAAAATTTTTTTCAAGGAAAAATCAGCTAGATCAACCCATGTATATTATATATGTATCTTTATCATCAATATGTACCTTTGAGTTATAATACAAAGTGTTAGTGTTATCTATCTACATTCAGTATTACATGATAAATCGTTCGTTGTCACGTATAGCCTAAAGCTAAAATAAAAAAAAGGAATTTTTTTCTATAGAAACATATCTTCCTCGATATTCAGTTTTATACGTATATGTGAATCTTTTGTATCCAATTTTTCGGTCAAAAGGAAAAAAAAGTTTATTAAATATTTTTCCCATTTTTACATCTATCGTAATAAATAAATACAAGTTTGATGATTTTTTTTATTATTTTAAAGAAACTTTTTTTAATTTAATAATTCAAAAATTTACTCAATAAACTCTTAAAATTTTTAAGTTTACGAAATTTTAAATTATTAGCTAAATTATTTCCACTGGAAACCTAAATAGAGATTTACATGCCTTTTTAGCGTCTCTTATACAATTTGTGAATCATTAGGGTAGTTGAAAAATTACTTTTCATTACTTCAGTTTATCTGAATTTATAGGATTAGAAGTACAAGGTTTTGTATTATTAGATAAACTTTTAGACTACAGTAGCTACTGACAAAATTTTGTTATTTAGCTAATTACCTTATCTCCCTTGAAAAAAATAGACACAAAATTACTTTTTTTCTAAAAAATGTCCAATTTCACCTTTTTCACCAACCGTCTACCCAACTTGATTAAACTGAATACTCCTGAATTCAAGTTCTATATTAAAAATTAATAACCTCAAAAAAGGCAATATTCAAAAAGATTTGTGGTTGTACCTACAAAAAAACTTAAGTTTAATTCAAAAAGAGCAATATCGCATTGTAAATTTACTAGTATCTTCAATTATGTATCACATAAATTCATTAAATTGTAGCCAACAATACAGAATACTCAATCGATCAATTATTCATTGCCATCAAAATGCTAAAACCACAAAGATCTTAAAACTGGGTACTAGTAACTGCCAAAAGACTTAAAAAAAATGAATGAACTAAAAATATATTATTAAATAAATTAAAAGTTGAATTTTCGACAACAGTGAGTTAAATAATTTAAAATTTGCAAATCATAAAAATAAAAAAATAAACATCAAATTGACTTCTTGTCAATTTTTCAGTTTATATTCTTTAACATTCTGACATTGACCAGGTCACTATTTTTTATCATAAATAAATATATAGTATATAAAATTTGTATAGTGAATGAATGACAGAGCAATAAATCATATTGGTGAACTAAAACGATTGATGAAATTTTTTTTTTTATACACATTCTAAAAAAATAAATGTTTATTTTTTACGTCAAATTTATATATCTGCATTTATATATGGGTATATTTATTACTTTTTTAATATACGTGGGCCTATGTCTTTAATGGATCCAATTTAAGAAAATCATAAAAAAACAATAATTTTTTCATGATTCATTTTAAATTATTTATTATTTAAAAAAAGGCAGGTGTTAAAAATGTCATACAAATAACAGTTTTCTAAAAATTGCCAAGAAACATGTCTGTATATTATTATTATTATTATTCAGTTTATTTTGCCATGAAAAAAAAATAGTACACTCTTTTACAAGCCTTGAGTAGAAAAATAAATTAAAACTATAATAATTTTGAGAAAACAGTGTAAATATGTTTTAATTTAAATATCTGAATTATAATGTTTTTATGCTCTAAAAATAGTATTAGGAAACCAAAAAAAATATAAAATTTGCAATTTTTCCAAGGACAATTTTCCTAAATAACAAAAATTAAAATCTAATAAATAAAATTTGTATGTTAAACAAAAAATTTTAATTATTTAAAATTTTAAAGGTTAACAAAAATTTAATATTAAAAACTTTTTATAAAAAACAATCACCTAAATAGATTAACAAAATTTTATTACTTTTGTTTCAATTTTAACGTGAAGTAGGTTAGATAAAATTTTTAATTTATATTTAAAAATAAAAAAAATATTACAAAAATATTTTAAAATTTGTAAAAAAAAGTTTTAGGAAAAATGTCCTTTGGGAATCATTTTTTTTTGGGAAAATTTTATTTGGGAAAAATGTCCTTGGGAAAACTTGGTTTGGGAAAAGTGTACTGCAATCAATCTATATGTAAAGTTTATTGTGGCTCAAGAAGAATATTTTTTATTTTATATTTTTTTGAAACTACAAAAAATTATTGTTAAGAAAAAAACTTATTGTTAAGAAAAAATAATTCAGCATTGTAAATTTGAAATCCATAGAAAAAACGTAGTAAGATTTTTTTTTTTAATTTGAACTATTACTAAAAATGCATACTATTATTGTGTTCATTTCAAGTTGATCATCCTGACATAAAAAAATTTTTTAAATTTACATTATACAAGTCAAGACAAACTTTATTGAATTTTTGACCTAGTACTAAAATAGTATTAATACTAAGTAATCTGTACCATAAAAAAAATTAAAATTTTGACAAAAAAATTGCAATAATAATAAAATAAAACTTTCAAATTAAGTTCGAAGAAAGGTGTCAATTTTTGCATCCTATAAGGTAGTAAGAGCTTTCTTCTATAATAATTTAATTTATTTTTTTTACCATTCTATAAATTTTAATCAATATTAACACAAATTTAATTATTTTTATTGAAAAAAAATGGTAGTTGATGATAAGTATGTATTAACAGAGTACAATAAAATATGAAAATTTTGTAAATAAATCTGTAAAAATATGTAAATTTAATAAAAATGTATTACTTTTTATATATTAAATGTTTATTTGTATTAATATTCTTATTTTAATTAAAAATAAAATTTTTAAAAATATTCAATTTATTTTGAATTCATAAAATTCATTTTTTGAGTTTTTTCAAAAAGTGGAGCAGATCACGAGCTTTTTCGGGTGTTTCCTGTATATGTATACTATACAAAACGAAAACGATCCATTTCTCTCACCACTTAGATCCGATAAAGTTTTTTTCAGGACCAGTAACGGTTGAAATTAGTTTCCATTTATCACGCCTAAGAGCTGCCACCAAATACATGAGCTCTTATGGAGCGATTGTAGGTCCTGTATAAGAAACAATATTATTTTCGTGAGTTCAGTGGCAGCACTTATGAGTGATTAGATGACCTGTCATTTTAAGAATGATATTTTTTTTTACATCGATAATCCAAGCAAGTTTTAAAAATAACTGCCAGGCTAATGAGCAATATGAACATACACATATCAAATCCTAAAAACTTATCTTAAAGTGACAAATAGTTTTTCATTTATTCAAGCATACAAGTCACATTGAATTTAGAATCTAAACTATTTCATTTCACTCAATACTAGGAAAACTTAGATGGATATACATATTTAAAATAACTAAAAACATACAAAGAGAGTGAAAGCTTTGTAACTTTAAATTTGAAAAGGTCCATTTAAAGAAAGAAAAGAAGCATTATATATTGCTTTAAAGTATCATTCGATAAAATAACAAGAAAAGTAAAGTAAAAGATGTATATACATATATATATATCTACATAATAAAATGGTCATGCAAATTCACTTTAGCTTTTACGGATAATTTTGACTAAAAAGATAAGTTTGTTAAATATATATGAGCATTTATTTTAAAATTGATACTTAACTCGAGCCTGGAATCGTAAATTTTTTTTTTGAGGGCACACCGGACCGACCCTTGTTTTCGTGAAGTTTGAACCCTCAGGAAGTTGAAAAAAGTCGTGAACAAGGATTCTGTGATAGGTGCCAAAAAGATTTTTTCACTTTTATGTCAGAAACCGTGTTTTTCGTATCTGAGCTAACCCAAATTTTTAAAATAACTTTTTAGGCAAATAAAATTTTAAAAAATAGATAAGAAAATCTAATTGCCAGGGAAAAACCACTCCAGAAGAAAAAAAAACTTATCTTTTTCCGATGAAATTTAGCCAAGTTATCGTCAATTTAAGATTTTGCTCAAATTTGTCTTAAAAAAGATTGAAATTTTATTGAAAAAAGCCTGTTTCTAAACTTTAAACATGCATTATTCGCTTGATTTTCATCGTAAAATAATAATTTTTTTTTTTTAAACGATTAATTTTTCCCTGGCAATTCATTTCTTTAAGAAAAAAATCATTTTTATTGATCAAATTTCAACTTTTAGGTCAAAAACTGTATTAAGTAAATCTTGCTACTTACAGTTTTCAAAGGCTTTTGACCTAAAAATTGAAATTTGGTCATAAAAAGTGATTTTTTTCTTAAAGAAATGAATTGCCAGGGAAAAATTAATCGATTTTAAAAAAAAATTATTATTTTACGATGTAAATCAAGCGAGTAATGCATTTTTAAAGTTCAGAAACAGGCTTTTTTCAATAAAATTTCAATCTTTTTTAACCCGAATTTGAGCAAGTCTTAAATTGACGATAACTTGGCTAAATTTCATCGGAAAAAGATAAGTTTTTTTTTCTTCTGGAGTAGTTTTTCCCTGGCAATCAGATTTTTTACCTATTTTTTTTAAATTTTAATTACCTAAAAGGTTATTTTAAAAATTTGGGGTAGCTCAGATACGAAAAACACGGTTTCTGACATAAAAGTGAAAAAATCTTTTTGGCACCTATCACCGAATCCTTGTTCACGACTTTTTTCGACTTCCTGAGGGTTCAAACTTCACAAAAACAAGGGTCGTTCCGGTGTGCCCTCAAAAAAAAAATTTACGATTCCAGGCTCGAGTTAAATATCAATTTTAAAATAAATGCTCATATAGTTATTTTACATATATATGTTAGAATTATGTATGCTTAACCTATATATACGTATGCAAATATATATATATATATATAGTGCTTTTAAGATGTTATTCAGTTTGAGTTGAGAGAAACTGATTGGAAAATTTCATTAGGATAATATGGCTTCTTATCTGAGTATCTGCTTGGGTTGAAATTTTCATAGTGATTTCTTTTTTCTGGAAATCACATCAACTAAAACTGCGATTTTCATGAGATATTGTTTTGTTGGAAAATTTCAAATTCTTATTAAGCTAAAGACTTAAAACGTCAAAATAATATTAATTAAAATGCCACCGTAGATACATATTTTTTTGTACTGCGGCCCGAAAGTACGTATTTCCCGGACGCTGCGCGTCCGGCAAAGACGTATTTTCTCGCCACAGTTGCAAAAAAATTTTGTACAATCCTCGGCCATAAACAAATAATGACCCAAATCGCACGTAAATTACCTTCCGAGGCGAAGCCGAGGATGTTAAACTGCCATTCTTTATTTTTCTGGCCTAGGACCGTAATATACTATTTAGTATATGATGGGGTAAGATCCTTATTATTGGTCTCAGAGCAGAACCACGGTGGCAGGCTAAGTATACAGGTTAAGTAATACAGACTTACTAAGGAACAATCAGGTTTAATACTTACAGCATTTGTATAAAATCACCCCTACCTACGCTGCTACGCACTTCTGTTTGAAACGCAGGAAGTTATTGGCCTGAACTAACTGGAGTGGAAAAATTGTAAGGAAATACTCTAGAAATGTTTGTATTCTATGAGGCATTTTGATAATTTAGTCCTCCACAAAATTAAATTATTAGATTTCACTAATTTTTACCATGATGATCAAGCTTTGCTTCAAGGGTTATGTTATAATTTTGTCTTAAGCCTCCAGAATTTCTTATCATATTGTGAGTCTAGTCCGAGCCCTAAAAATTTATATTAATCAGCCAGTTTTGCTCATAGAGGGTTATTTTTATCCCAGGAGTAGATAATTACCCAGTAAATTGATTTTTATTTCCTCAAACCCAGTTTTTTTACTATAAGTTAAAAACAAATTTAAAAGTCAGTTTTTTTCGGATCATGACAATGTGCCCTAAGCAAATAATTTCTGAGAAGTAAATATTGACTCTAGGTGTTTGCTTTTATATATCTCTAAGCCCATTTACATATTTTAAATCTAGCGCTACCTTTGAAAATTAGTTTTTGTCAGATTCTTGTCTTGGCGACCAATTTTTGCCCCGGGAATGAATAATTATTCCCTGGAGTTTTTTTCCAATACAGCATTTATATATCCGTAGTTTATTTCCATAGCATGAAATTGTAAAATCAGTTAAATTAAAAAATTTTTAAATTAACTGCTTTTGGCAAAAATTAAAAAATAAAATTAATAGTATCTGTATGTTAGCGTCGTATTTGACTCAAAAACTACATGAACAACAAAAACTAAAATCCATAAAAATTCATTATTCGTTAAACTCCAAATGAATAAAAAAAAAATGTAAAAATTCTCGTCTCAGAAGGGTTAAGCAGCTTAAAGTATCTAAATTATTTAAATAAATTAAATGTAATTAAATGTAATAGATAGTACTTACAAAATATTTTTTTTCATTTTTAATTTATAAATTTCTTGAATATTAACATTAATTTATTTTTAATCTACAAGGTTAAAAATATGATAAATTTAATAAATTAATAAAATATGTAAATGCATAAGTAAAATTAAAATTAAATTTATGTACAACAAAAAAATGAAATATATTCTGTATTTGCTCAACTCTTTTGTCAATTTTAGAGTTAGTGCATGTATAAGATTTACCTGTATCTACTATCAGTTCTAACACCTACTTAATTAATAATTTTTAAAACGGATGAAATTTTGTGGGTAATAGGCTTTGTTGGTGGCTTTGTAACACGACTCTAAAAATCTTCCTAAATACAAGAGGGATTTTGTATTTAGGATGATTTTTAGGCGCGGGAGACTATTCTCTAGACCTTTTTGAATCCCCAACCAACTGAAAAGTCCGCATAAAGTTGCATTGGAATTGCACTTAGTTGCGGAGAAGTTGCGAAGAGTTGTAATGAGTTTCAAATTTTTTGCCAAAAAAATAGCAAAACTCTTTGTAACTCCTCTGATGTTTCATGCAACTTTTTAAAACTCCATTGCAACTCTCTGCAAATTCTTTTCAACTCCGGGCAACTCATTTTGCAACTCTATGTGAAGTTTTTAGATGGTTAAGAGTTGACATTTTTAGTAAGTATTATTTTTAATTTTTTGTGCAAATAAATATTATCTTATCTTGTCTTCATAAAAATATTTTAATGACTAAAAACAATTATTTTTACTTGAATTTATATTACTCTGTATTTAATAATTTTTTAATATTTTATAATAACTTTACATTTTAAATTTAGTTTTACTAATTTTTTTACATAAATTTTAACCAAATTTGTTTTTTAGTTTTTAAGTATTTTTAAAAAGCAAACATTCCTCTATTTATCAACAAAAAGTACATAGGAAAACACATCTTTTAAGGCTAATTAGTAGAAGAAAAAAAATCCTGCTTTTTGAGAAATTCGTATTTAGAATTATCTTCTAGTTTTCCCTATTTCCCGGAAACTTTACATACCCTATATAGTTGACAATTATTTTTTAGCAGAGAAAAACTAAAATCGCAAAATCAACTCAGATTTTTCTTGCAAATTTGAACAAATTTGAAAATCAAAAAGCAGCTTTTATTTCAAAACCATTGAATCTAGAAGCTTAAAAATTGGCTTTATATCATATTTTTAAATTTTGAATCTAGTCCAATCGATTTTTTTAAGGTCCCAGATTTTAACTTATCGATTAGGTCAGTTTAACTAAGAATTGCTCATTTATAAAATCATATTTTCTTGTGAATTTCGAATCAATGTCTTATTTAATAATATCCATGAAGAAGAAATTAACTTTTTTATTAATCCCAAAATAGGTATCATACAGATAATTACGCATACAATTTATTACATTGCAATTCAGCTGCTTAATAAGATATAATTATCACTTTACTCTGGGTATTGCTGCTAAACTAAAACCACCAACTGGTGAACAGCTAAATTTCTTCACATCGTACTTAAGTGGATTGCACGTTTTTTCATTGGGTCGTAAATTATACTTAGCCAAAAAATAAAATAAAAGTATTTTGGTTTCTAATATTGCAAATCTGTTACCAATACACATCCTTGGCCCAATACCAAATCCTAAATTACTTATTTGAGATATATTTGACTTTTTGCCCATAAATCTTTCAGGATCAAATTTTTCTGGATTTTCATAGTTTTCAGGATCATGATGTATTGCTACAACTGGAATCCAAACATCCATTCCAGGCTCAATTGTAAAAGGTTTGCCTCCTGGTAAGGCAGGTGGCAATTCAAAACTTTTGATACAAATTCTATCCAAAAATGCTCCTTGAGGATTTTTTCTCATGGATTCATTAAATATTGCATCCAAGTAAACCATGTCATTAATTTGATCATAAGTTGGTTTTCCATTAGACTTTTTCAGTACGTTGTCTATTTCTTCTTGTAGTCTTGATTGGATGCCTTCATTAATTGCTAATTCATGACATATTAAACACATCTGAGTAGAAGTTGTTTCAAAACCAGCAAAGAAAAATACGAAAGCTTGAGCAGTCATTTCTTCAACTGTAAGTTGCAATGAGTCATTTGCTTTTCCTCGAGAATCCATCATTAACTGCAGCATATCTGGGCGAATTATTCCTTGTTCATCTCTTGTTTTTATTGTAGTACGAATGACTTCATAAAAAAAATTTGTGACTTTATCCGATACTAATTTTATTCTAAAAAATTTTAAGATTCCTGGAAATGCATTTGCAATCATAATTTTCAAAGGGAAACTATCTACAAAAGCTTCTCTACCATTAACATAAAATTCATTTTTAGGGTTCTCTAATGAATTAATGCTAATACCAAAAGCACAAGTAGCAATAATGTCATTGGTAAATCTTGCAAAAAGATCTTTTGTATCTAGCATTTTTCTGTTGGATTCTGGCTCTTTATCAATATGTTTGACAAAATTTTTGGCACAGGTTACCATCAAGTCAAATATTCCTTTCATTTTACTAGCAGTAAATGATGGAGACAACAAATTTCTAGCTTCCCTCCACTTTTCACCAGTCATTTGAAAAAGATTTTGTCCAAATAATGGATCAAGCTTTTCATCAACTAATGTTTTATGATCCATAAAATTTTCAAAATTTTTAATAAGAATTGACTTAATTAAATCTAAATCCCGAATAAATATGAGTGGAGTCATTAACTGATAAGCTCCAACATACTTTGCTTCTGGACTGAAGTTATAAATATCTTTAATGACATCATCTATATGCCTGATACCAAAATATGCAGGTGCCATATTACCAAATATTGGTACCGGTGGTATATGTGGTATATCATTATCCTTGAAAAAACTTAATTTCTTTTTAATATACGCATAAATTAAATAAATCACTACAACAATTAAAGATACAAATACTAGATTCATTTTTTAGCAATATTACATAATTAACTTAAGCGTATTAATCGCAAACTGATATGATGTTAATATATTTTTTTTAATCAAATTATTCACAAAAATAAATAACTAAGTAGGAGTAGGCAATCATTAATACTGTATAATAATTTTTATAATAAAATTTTTTTATTACTTGTATTTAATGATTTTTTTGCGTTTGCATTTGCCTTTTTAGAAGAGTTTTGAATACAAATAAAAACTTATTTTAAATCCGAATAGGGTTGTCTAACGCTATCGAGATTTTTTGATATTCAGAAAATATATAAAAAAATATTCGACACGTATTTTTTTATTTTTCATAAAAATTAAAAATGAAGGAGTAATTATTAATTAAAGTAGCTAAAATACTGGTAGAGGGGGAAGCATGACGTCACAGTCCATGAAACTCAATATTAAAAGTATAGGGAATCTGGATTGTGACGTCACGCATAATTTATTTAACTCTTTATTTTACCGGTTAAAAATTGTTTAAATAAAAAATAAAAAATACGTGTCGAATATTTTTCTATAAACTACAAAACCAACCAAATAGAATTTCAAAATTTTTTTCATGCAACAACCCTATTTTTGAATCAGGAATTCCATGTAAACTGGATTCAATTTGGATTGAAGGATCACGGAAATTGGTTTAAAAAATTTTTTTCCGAAAGTGTAACTATATAAATAAGCTCCACCACCAATTCTTGCTAAGTAGAATAGTTAAGAATCATATATATCTCAAAAAAGCTTTTTTGAGGTAATTAGGTTTCCGTCAAGCTTTATTAAATATAAAAATTAAATTTTTCGTTCTTATTAGAATTCTAAATTATTTTTTTTTTCTGTGGTAAGTATAAAACAACTTGGTCTTTTTTTCATAATAAACACAAGCTAAAAATATTACACTTTCGAAAGTTTAATTATTTTCTCTTCAAAATAAATTTATTTAAAAGTACATAAATATATTTACAATTAGTACATAAATTTCGTTATTATTAAGCATATAAATAATATTTAACTCATTATAATTATTCAATTACTTTACCAATAGATTTTACCAATAAAAACAAAGACCTAAAATAACAAATTGATTTTTTAAGCAACTTATTTTGATTTTTCATCTCAAAGCAAAGTTATAATACATACACTAAAAAATACCCTGCCAACTAGCTGGCACTAATGTTCCTCAAACAATGAGCTTAATACTTCAATATGCCACAGATACCTATCACCAATTATAAGCATGCAATCATACATACTAAATTTTTTTTATTGATCAAAAATTTTGGAACAACTTTTCAAAAAATTAATTATCAGATTCGAGATATCGAGTAAAAACCATATTTTCAAATATAAGTACTTTCATGGAAATAAATGAGATATTACATCCAAAATGAAAAAAAAAAGTTTTAGATTTTTTGATAAAAAAATTTTTGGAAAAAAAAATTAGGTCTTAATTCGATAATGGTTGTGAAATATCACCGGTTACAATATTTTCAGATATTAGTATTTTAATGGAATTAAATTAGGTATTACAATTTAAAAAAAAAAAAATATTATAGTTATTTTAATTTTTTTGTTTTTTTAATTTTGAGAAAACAAATTTTGAAAGAATTCGGTATCAGATAATTAATTTTTTGAAAATTTTTTTCCCAAAATTTTCGTCACAAAAAAATACAAAAAATACAAAATATACCAATTTTTTTTTTCTTTTTGGACGTAGTACCTAATTTATTTCTATGAGAGTACTCGTTTTAGAAAGTTCGTTTATAGTAATTTTTTGGATCTGATACGGAATTTTTTCAAAATTTTTTTCTCAAAATTAAAAAAACAAAAAAATTAAAAAAACTGCAATATTTTTTTTTTTTTTTTGGTGTAATACTTCATTTAGTTCCATAAATTTATTTATATTTGAAAATATGGTTTTTACTCAATATCTCGAATCTGATAATTAATTTTTTGAAAATTTGTTCCAAAATTTTTGATCAATAAAAAAAACTTTTAAAAGTTAAGAGAAATGTATGTATGATTGCATGCTTATAATTGGTGATATCTGTATGGCATATTGGAGTATTAAGCTCATTGTTTGAGGAACCTCAGTGCCAGCTAGTTGGCAGGGTATTTTTCTTATGTTTAAACGATTGTAAATGATTTGAAACGTGAAGAAAAATAAAAAAAAATTTTTTTGATCATTTAAGGTACGCGCGCAGCAGTAAAAAACATATTATTAAATAAAATAATACAAAACTGGCTAGGTTGTTTTATAATAAATAATAACCAATTATACAGTTAATTATTCATTTAAAAAACAAAATTTAAAGCTTTATTGCATATATTTATATTAGACATATTTGATTCAAATAAAATTAAACTAGAATAATAATTTACCGGTGTCTTATTGAACCAGTTTAAAAATTTATTTCATAAAAACGTTGACGTAAAAAATATAGCAAAGTACCAGGCGCCCTCGTTAAATATCAATTCTGCTGTTTTATTCTGGGGCATGCGGCTAACCAAAATCCACCTTCCGCTGAAATACTAAAATTTTTCTTGTTATACTTAAGAGGGTTGCATGTCTTTTCATTAGGACGCAAATTGTACTTTGCAAGGAAATAAAATAAGAGTATTTTGGTTTCTAGTATTGCGAATCTGTTACCAATACACATCCTTGGACCAATACCAAATCCTAAATTAGTAATCTGAGATACAGCTGATTTCTTGCCAATAAATCTTTCAGGATCAAATTTTTCTGGATTTTCGTAGTTTTCAGGATTATGATGTATTGCTACTACTGGAATCCAAACATCCATTCCTGGCTCTATTGTAAAAGGCTTGCCTCCTGGTAAAGCAGGTGGTAGTTCAAAACTTTTAACACAAATTCTATCCAAAAATGCTGCTTGAGGATGTAATCTCATTGATTCATTAAATATTGCATCTAAGTAAACCATGTCATTAATTTGATCATAATTTGGTTTTCCATTAGATTTTTTCAGTACGTTGTCTATTTCTTCTTGTAGTCTTGATTGGATGTCTTCGTTAATTGCTAATTCATGACATATTAAACACATTTGTGTAGAAGTTGTCTCAAATCCAGCAAAGAAAAACACAAAAGCTTGAGCAGTCATTTCTTCAACTGTAAGTTTCAGTAAATCACTTGTTTTACCTCGAGCATCCATCATTAATTGCAACATATCTGGACGAGTTATTCCTTGCTCATCTCGTGTTTTAATTGTTGTACGAATAACTTCATTAAAAAAATTCGTTACTTTATCGGATATTAATTTTATTCTAAAAAATTTTAATAATTCTGGAAATGCAGTTGCTATCATAAATTTCAATGATAAACTTCCTTCAAAATCAGTGGCCTCCCTACCAAGAACATAGAACTCGTTGTTTGGATTTTCTAAAGAATCAATGCTTATACCAAAAGCACAAGTGGCAATTACGTCATTTGTGTATTTTGTAAATAAGTCTTTTGTACCTAACATTTTTCTTTTGGATTCTTGTTGCTTATCAATATGCTTTACAAAATTTTCCGCACAATTAACCATTAAATCAAACATTCCTTTCATTTTGCTAGCAGTAAATGCTGGAGATAATAAATTTCTAGCTTCCTTCCACTTTTCACCAGTCATTTGAAAAAGATTTTGACCAAATAATGGATCAAGTTTTTCATCAACTAATGTCTTATGATCCATAAAATTTTCAAAATTTTTTATCGTAACAGATTTAATTAACTCCAAGTCCCGAATAAATATAGCTGGCGTCATTAACTGGTAAGCACCAACATATTTAGCTTCTGGACTGACGTTATAAATATCTTTTATTACATCTACTACATGTTTTTTACCAAAATATGCAGGTGCCATGTTACCAAATATTGGTACTGGTGGTATATGTGGTATGTCATTGTCCTTAAAAAAACTTAATTTCTTCTTAATGTACGCATAAATCAAATAAATTATCGAAGCAATTAAAGTTACAAATATTAAATTCATTTTCCAGCAAAATTGATTACTTTATTCAAGTGCAACTCATTGTAAACTGGTTTACGTCTTGTTCATTATAATCTTACTCATAAGTAGAAAAACTTAGAAGTAGTAATCTTTAACATTATATAATATTTATCGATGCTACTTTGATATATATTACATAAAATATATGAAAAAAATTTTCAATCATTTATGTAATTTCATTAAGTAATATATATTTTCTTTATCTTTAAGCAAAATTATTGTTCCCTTTTGACTAAAATTAAATGATTTTTTTTTTTTGCTATTTTGGGAGAGTTTTGTATTTATTTAAAGTAGAGGTGTGCGGATTCAAAGGTAACAATTCTTGAGTTATAAATATAAGATTATAAAAAATCTTATATTTAGAATCAATTTACATCTAATCAATTCAATCCAATGTAAAATTCAAAATGCAAATAATTTTTTTTTATTTGATTTTTTATTAACTGTTAAGCACCAACATATTTTGCTTTAGGATTAAAATTGTATGTCTAAAAATGTCTTTTTACTTCCATTACATGTTTTTGGCCAAAATATGCAGGTGCCATATTACCGAGTATTGAAAATGGTGGTAAGTGTGGTTTTTCATTATCTACGAAAAATTGTAATTTCTTTTTGATGTAAGTATAAACTATAAGTAAATTACTAATACAATTAAAGAAAAAAATGTAATATTTATTTTTTTTAAATAATTAATACCATATTTTAATGTCATTCACCACTAATTGATTTGAATATATTAGCATTTTTCATGATACATCGACTCATTGCAGGAAACTCAAGTAGAAAATAAATATCAGCAAAGAATAACATATATTCTTTGTTATTAGTTAATATGCACTTCGTTTAGTGTTGCATAATATTATTAAATTCTAATTAAGTATATTACGTACGAAGTTACAAAAAAAAAAAATAATTTTAATCATATTATTTTATATGATAGAACGTAAACTTTTAATAGATTAGATTCAATTTTCAAAAATTTAAATTGCTTGTCATTCTAATTATACTCGGAGAAATTTATATAACTGTCATAATACTATTTGATCATATTTATAGGAATATACATTACTACTATAATTAATATAATATTATATTGTGAATCATACAGATGATATTATATCATCTGGACAATAATATTGTATTATTGTGACAATTATATGAACATCATTGGGACAATTATAAATGTATATAAATCCTCCTGATGCACTAATGATGTTTATATAATTGTCACGATTATAGAATATTATTCTCCTGATGATATAATATCATCTGGATGATTATATATTATATAATCCTACAAAAATGTTTATATTCATTGTGACAATTATATAATTTCCTTAGTGTAGCTTGCTTTTTTTTATGTTTTTGATATATTATATGCATCTTTCATCATAGCACGATGATTAACACAGTGAAAGTCCAGAAAATTAGAGATTTTTTTTATATAATTTAAGGAAGAAAATTAAAATTAATATTTAAGAATTAGTCAAGGCGCGCAGCAATGTTAAATGCATTCAAACATTTTATCATCACTAGAATGGATGCACCTCAGTGAAACTTGTGTATTTTTGGTCGCTGAAACCGATTTTGAAGGTTTCATCCATTTTCGGATGGCAAGTTTTGAGTAATGGATGCTATATAATAAAAAAATCAGCGAAAAATTAGCAAGATTGGTAATATCTTGAAAACAATTGCTAATTGTTCCTATTTTTGGTACCCAGTTAGGTTTTAGAGGTCGCTGATCACGATTTTGAAGACAGATTTATAAAAACCAAAATGGCGGACTCAAAATGGCGTATTTCTAACCTAAAAAACGACGATTATGCTGTTTTAAGCATATTTACGTTGTCTAATAAGTTTTTCGGACCAGTTATAACGATTTTGAGGTCATATTTTTAATTTTCAAAATAGCGGGCTAAAATGACGGATTTCTAACCTCAAAATCGTCAATAAATGCTGTTAAAACCTGTTGCATTATATGTTTTTGGGGTCGGTGATCACGATTTAGTTACTAATTTAAGGTACATGAAAGTATTTACTTGTAACTGTCTTCAAATCATATAGAATAATTAATTCAACCAATTTATTAAAAATCTAATCTCAGAATCCTGATCACCGACCCCAAAAACTTAAAATGCAACACGTTAAAATGCTTAAAATAGCATTTATTGACGATTTTGAGGTTAGGAATCCGCCATTTTTAGTCCACTATTTTAAAAATTAAAAATCTGACCTCAGGATCGTGATCGCCAACCCCAAAAACTTAAAATGCAACACTTTTAAATGCTTAAAATAGCATTTATTGACGATTTTGAGGTTAGGAATCCGCCATTTTAGCCCGCTATTTTGAAAATTAAAAATATGACCTCAAAATCGTTATAACTGGTCCGAAAAACTTATTAGACAACTTAAATATGCTTAAAACAGCATAAATTGCCGTTTTTTAGATTAGAAATAGGCCATTTTGAGTCCGCCATTTTGGTTTTTATAAATCTGTCTTCAAAATCGTAATCAGCGACCCCTAAAACCTTATTGGGGTACCAAAAATAGGATCAATTAGCAATTGTATTGTTTTGAAAAAAAAAAAATTGTTTTCCAACCAATTGTTTTCAAGATATTATCAATCTTGCTCATTTTTCGCTGAAACCTTCAAAATCGGTTTCAGCCACCAAAAATACATACGTTTCACTAAGGTGCATGGATTCTCGAGCTAATAAAATTTTTGAATGCATTTAACATTGCTGGCGCCTTGACTAAACAATCAATTGTAAGTAATTTTTATAAGGTGTCCCTATATTTTATTCAAAAACAAATTATAATTTCAAATATTTTATTTACTTATTAAATCTAAAATAAAAAATATTTATAAAATATTATAATGTCAGCTATAATATCAAACAAATAGAGTTAAAATTTTTTTCATGATAAGACTCATAATTGCTGTTTGTGCGAAAAGGAATGAATAACATTGAATTTTCATCTTCATTTCCGTGAAATCAGGAGACTACGACAGTAAAAAGTAAAAAATTATTCAAGATAATTGTATAACATATTCTTACTGTCTTAAATAAAAAATTAAACCCCACCAAAATTTTGATGCTCCAAAACGATACTCCCTGTTGAAGATATCACTGCGTTTTTGAAACTGCAGCTTAGGCAGATCCATTGTATCTCCACCTAACTTAAAGAAAGGTTTTTCAGACATTAAAATTCTTCCTCTTAATTTTTCTTACTGTTTTCCCTAAACGTACTCTGCCTATTTGCACCAATTTCCGGTTCTCTGCATCATTTCTTCCAGGACTATTTTTTTTTAGTATGCGGCTCTGTAAGAGCAAACACCCCTCCGAGTAATGAGCACACTATAAAAAAGTGTGCTCGACAGAATTTATCTCAACCTTCCAAGGTAGGCATTATTATTATTGTAGAGAAAAACAAATCATTAAAAAAAAAAAAAAGTAAATTCATGCCGTTATATATATATAATAAAAGTCAGGCTCGAAGTCAGGTATATAACGTTACTTTTTTAAGTTTATTCGTCCGAACACATATAGGATATTTGACCAACCGGAATAACAAATAAATGCATTTACACAAACTAAGTTTTCCTATGAGCTTTTATCTATATGTATGTGTGTCTTTTAAAATTTTCGCGATGTTAAAATATATATATTCTCTCTCTTGGATACTCATCCTCACGTTCGTATTCCTTTTAACCCTAAAAGTCACTTGCAACTGGTTGAAATACCTCGTAAATAACAAAACTTGTGGCATTTATGGTTCTAAAATACTACAAATAGTACTTTTTATAATACAAAATTTAATGTACAAGAAATATATTTTTCTTTATATCAATGAAAAAAAAAAATAAAAACTTTTTTTTCGACATTCTTGAACTTGTGATTTCTTTTTTTTTTACTTCAGTTTTAACCCAATAATAGATGGCATAAAATGGTATATCTAAAGACACTCAAATTAAAACTTGCCACTTTATTTCTTCTTTTTTTTTGGTCCATACGTACAAAAAAAAGATAAAAAGAGATAGAAGATAAGTGTTATGTTGGTAGATCGCGGGGTATATTTTGAGAACGCGTGCTTTGAGTACAAATACGATTTTTTCAAAAAAAGTTTCAATTCACAAGGGCACTATATATATATATATATATTTAAGTTTACTCAATCGCAAGGCTTCGTCACTATAAAATTTTCTTTGGGACATATATAAAAGAGTAAAAAGGTATTAGTTTTTCTTTTTCTTATATATACTTTTCTTTCTTTCTCTTTTTCATTTATTTTTCTTTTTTTTTTTTTAACTACTATACTCTTAGGAATATCTTAACAACGTGAGATGCTTGAAAAATTAAGAGTGCTGAGTGAAAAACTTTATCAGTAAAAATAAGTGAATATATATAGATAGTATATAAGAGATTATTGTATAAGAAAACTTTTACAGTTATTTTTTTTTTTTTTAAGTTTGTACTTAAATGAAAAAAAAAATTATTTTTGATTACAAAAAATAATCTAAAAAAAAGAAAAATTAAAAAAAAATTTTTTTTTTTAAATTTGGTATTAAAAAGTATGATTGTTTTCATTTTTTTAAAGAAAAATTCGTGACTTGAAATAAAATGATTTTTTGATGGAAAATCTTATTTTCTTTTCCTTATTTTTAAATTTATCTAACTAGAAAATTGGAATTTTTTCTCCAAAAAAATTAATGTTTATAATAAATAAAATAAAAACATGAATACTGAATTTTTTAAATTTAAAATATAAATTCAACGTTAAAATATAAACATACGTAAAGTAAATAATTTTAACATCAACTAAAACTAATATTTTGAATCTCAATATTTTACTAAATGTTATATATATTTAGTTTCAAACAGACACGCGATGGATTAAATCAAAGAGATTTAACAAAAGTTCATTCCGGAAAGTGCCTTAAGACATCATGTAATTGCGATAACATTATGGAATCCTTATTCTAAAAGTTTTTGACCCTTAAAGTTATACCCTTAGAATATCAATTGAAATTAAATTATATTATATTATGTTTAAAGTAGACTGTTATTAAAATATGAATATTTAATTTTTAAGTAATTTATTTCAATGAAAAACTTTTGATTTTTATTAATTTTATTTTATGAGATTTTAGAATTAATTTAATATATATAGTTTTATAAAATTTTAAGGTGACTTTTGGTTTTTAATAAATTATGTAAATTTATGTACTTACTTACTTACTCACAGAATCTACTCTATACCAGCTCACAGCAGTTGTTCGGAAATGAAAGTGGGTCCCAATATGCCCATGACGGTACAAATGTGTTCCGAATTACGTGTTCCCGACTGCTCTAACCAAAAATATTAGCCGGGGATTCTCTGAGATGACTTATGCAGGAATTGAAATCATTGTTCAGGCGTGAATTCAGAAAAGCTTCTAAACGTCCATTTTTCATGCTCAAATTCAGAAAAGCTCTTAAGCGTCCAAAGAGAAACCCAAAATAATAAAGGCAAATCTACACTGAAATAAAAAGTCTTTACAGACTCTTAATAGCTCAAAGAGGAAAGATTTTCTGTTAAAATTTTCTTCCTAACTCCGCTTAATACAGCAGGACAAAGGGGAAGCAGGAATATAGGATGCGCTTTTTAATTTTATTTTTCTCAAATATTTTTTATTCTTGGTTGCTAATCAAAATACTTATAGCTAGTTTGTGTTTTCACACAATCTACGGTCATGGGGCAGAACTGGTTTGTTTGTTAACACAACCAACGAGCATGAAACATGTTCATTTATAACAGTTTTAACTTATACTCCCTAATTATTATAAGTCCAAGAACCAAATTATCCTTATTATAGTCCCTATATCCAAATTATATGAAGTCCATAAATTGAAAATAGTCTGAGTCCTTTGACGCCCCGCCTAAAAAAGACAATTTTTAACTCCTCCCCCCTGAATTTGAAGCCTTTTTCAAATACCCCTATGAACATGTTCCATACTTAAAATACTTTAGGTCCTCTTACATCTAAAAATACAGCCATGTATAATTTAAATTTAACTTTTGATTTCTAGACAATAAAAAAAATTACTACTCTGTAAATTAATTTATTGTATTTTTAAAAAGTTCAACATTACCTAAAATTTAACCCAAAAATGCAAAATAAAAAATCTCATATTTTAAACCACTTTTTATCTATAGTATAAAAATTCTTTTAAAAAATTCTTATAATAAAAAAAAATGTAAAAAAACTATAATAATTTCCAAATACTGAATCAGCAAAAAATTTGGTAAAAAATTCAAGTAAAAATATTAAAATCTAAAGCCTGTCCAACATGTTTCGAATGCCATGCTACTAAAAACTAAAAAAAACACACCTTTAGGCATATAAGAAAAGTTATAAAATAAAAAAATTCTGATAATTAAACTCATTAATAATAAATGTAATAAAAAATTTTTTTCCTATACACAAAAGAAGCCTCTTTATTATAATTCCGACATTAAGCAATTTTCTAAAATTAAAACATATAATAAATTGAAAGTTTACATTGTTTCGTTAATTTTCATTGAATTAAATATATATAGAAAATTTTCAATTTAACTTTATAAGAAGAGAAGAAAACTTAAGGAAACAAGCCACGATTTTAGTTTAGTTGGTATAATAATAATACCGCAATGTCTTTTTGACTAACTCAGCCCTCTTGAATTTTGTCTATAACGTTTAATGAATACTGATTTAGTAGTTGTTGTATTTTACAACTAAAAAGCTTTATATTTATAAAATTAAAATCACTCAAGAAAATAACTAATTTTATTAAATTTAACATTCAATATTTTATAATTATTTATGATTTTTATTTTATTAAATTCCTAACAAAATACTTTGGCTATGTTACAAAAGTAGTAAAAAAATAAAAGTTTAAGAAAAGTGAAGTCATTCATCTAGGGAATTGTTATACACCTCATGAGAAAATATAGAAAGCAATTCAAAGAGACATGCGTATCACGCCTTATATATAAAATTGTACAACTTTAACAGTAGAATTTAACAAAAAAAAAGCTTTGAACACAGGAAGAAGAGAAAGAAAATTTTTCTCTTTTTGTGTATGATGTATCGTTTCTTTTAAAAACGAACAAAAAAAAATCTAAGAGTTTATATTCTGAAGCATATTATACACACGTAGATACAGAAAGAGATCGCTACGTGATAAAACTTGATGAAAATAGAAAAAATAAATTTTCTTTACATATATATATATATATATTATTTAGCATGTAAGTAATAAAAAATGAAAACTAACAAAAGTTACATTGATATTTTTGTTAGATATAAAAAATTTTCTGTTTTATTGTCAATTTCATTTAGTTTATTGTAGTACCTATAAGGTTCGATTTTTTTTATTTGAAAAAAAAAATATATTCAATGCATGTAGAAAATTACTTGAATATTTGGTATTAAGAATAAGTCATTTTGGGTATACAGATTAAAGTTAAATTTATTATCAATAGTCAGGCCAAGTATATTATATGAACCATTCTTTGTCAATTCAGCAAATTTCTGAGGTTATTTCTTTTTCTGAGGTTATAAGTTTAGTTTCAAATGATTGCATCTCTTAAAAAGCTTCAAGGATCTGTATTTTTTATTGCAAGTTCTCTAAAAATCATTCAATAAAAGTTATTCAATATTTTGAGATTAGGGTTGGGAATACGGGGCAGGCACCATATCCGTATATATGGAAATGAGAATTTTGAATTTTGATTTTTTTCCGTCTATACGGTTTATTGAATATGGAATCCGTATAGAAAATACGTAACATATATATTAATTATTTTTTTTGATAATTATTTTTTTATATTTATTTAGGTACTTATATATTTATTAATTTAAAATCTGTTAAAAAAAACCGAAGAAAAATTTTGACTCCTACCAGGATTGAACCGAGGACCGTGACTTCCAAGGCAGCGACATTATCCATTCTGCTAACAGGACACTTCGATTTAATAAAAAAATTTTAAGTACTATATGCTACAGATAATAATTTTCGAAATTATATGCAGAGTAAATTATGCATATTTATATTAATAATTGGCTTTATCGTTCTCCAGTATTTCAAAAATTCGAATTAAAAAATGGATTTTATTGATCAATATAAGAGCAAATTTTTTCAAAAATAAATAAAATGTGTTTTATTTGTCTGAACGTTTCGATAGTTTAATTACTATCCTTTTCTACAGAATCTAAAAATATAAATATTAACAATTAATTAATTAACAAAAATTATAATATATAAATCAGTATAATTTACAAACATACCAATAAAAGTTGTTTTACATTATTTTAAAAAAAATTTATTTACGTCTATCTTTAGTATTACTTTAAAATTTTTAAAGCTTGTCATGTTTTTCATATTACATAAGATACCTAACACATCAAAAGCCATATTATTACTAACAAATTTTCAAAAAAATTTTTTTAGTAACAACTGGGGATCACATGAAACTATATACAGTACTGAAAACTTATTAACAAAAGATAACTTTGTTTAAATACCAACCTAACAACTTATAAATTTCTTTATCAATTCAATCATAAAACTTTATGTATAACATTTCAGAAAACAATCTTTTTCTAGCATTACATTCCCTATCAATAATTTTTACAGCTTTAAAATTCATTTGAGTACACATATTACTATGATCTTTTAGATGAACACACAATGCCGATTTATCATCACCATTCAGTACATCATTTATATGTTCAGTTATCCTAGCTCTTAATTTTCTTGAACTTTGGCCTATATATGTTTTATCACAGTGTTTACAATCAATTTTGTATACTATATTTGATACATCAAATTTATCACACTTATCCTTACCTAAAGTTATAATATCAGTAAATTTATTATTTAAACTATTTATAACTAAAATATCATTACTTTTATGCAAGTTTACCAGATCACTATTAATATTATAATTAAATGGAATTACAATTTTTGGTTTACTTTCTAACTCAGTAATTTTGTTATTTTTAAGCTCAGGTTTATTATTAAAAATATAATTTAATCTTCTTTTTATATTTCTGTCTATAAATTTACTAGGATAGTTATTATTTAATAGCATTCTTTTTATCAATTTCTAATTATAATCATCAAACTTTACATCTGCTAATAAGATACCATTATCTACTAAATTAAAAACCATAGCTTTCTTTTGAGAGTCAGGATGATGTGACAGATAATTTAAGTATCTGACTGAACATGTTTTCTTTCTAAACCAATTTGTTTTAACTTTATCGTCTAAATCTTAAGTCTAAAACTTAATCTGCAAACCAAGGATTCGTACAAAACCCGATAGGTGCACCTAATATCTGTTTATAATATTTGTTATTAAATTTAAAATATGTTGAATCTAATAAAAATTTTATGCCACCTAGAAATTCGTTTTTAGTTAATGGTAACATTTTAGTACACAAATAATCCCATTTCCTAACCACTGCTTCCAGAATCAAATCGTGAGGCAAATTAGGAAATAATGCAATTACGTCTAATGATACAAATTCATAATCCTCAGGCACATTTATATCCTTAATAAAATTAATGATTTCTAAACTATTTTTTATTGTTGATCTTGGCTTTTTAAGATATTTTGTAAAAAATTTAGATAAAGCTTTATCAAAATTATATAAAAAACTCCCTTTACATAATACAACAATTCGAATTGGATAACCCTCTTTGTGACCTTTTATTAATCCATAAGCTAATGATAACATCGCTTTTTCTAGCCACTCAATATTTACATCAGAAAAGGCATCATCTCACTGAAAATCACCTTTTTCAGCCCATAAAGTTAAAAACTTTTTTACATCATTTTTTAGTATTTTAGTAGGATCTTCTGATAACTTTTTATAACGATTTTCATTACTTAAGTCCAATTAAACTTTATCAATATAATTATCATTACCAATAGCAATAGTGAAATTACCTTTATCTGCATTTATAAATAAAATATCTTTATTCTGTCTCATAAATTTTTTTGTAATAAATATTTTGTAAAATTCTTTCATTTATTTTAATGTGGTATTTATTATGAATTTGTTTACTAATAATGCATAAGGCTTTTCTTTTAATTTTTGTATCATTAATATTTTTATAATAAGGATTCTCAATCGCTTTTAGTAATTCAAAATAATCTTTTTGACCAGGAGTAACTTTAAAATTAAATTTAGCACCTAAAGATACAATATCTACTAAATCTTTTGGTATTTGCTTATCTGTTAAATTTATAAACCAATTCTCTTTATTGGGAACATTGAGATTATCATCAACATTTGAATTATTATTATCATCAACCATCAAATTTTCAAAAAAATTATTGTTTGTATTACTATTTCAATGTACATCCTCAAAAAAATTTTCGTTATTATTTTCAAGCCGTAATGAATTTAACTTTTTCCGTTTGGTATGTTTCATGTTTTTAAGCTTATTTTCTAAATATACGTCCAATAACTTTAGAAAATACACAAAATCATTCACTTCTAAACGTTCTTTCACTATATTTTTTAACAAGGTTTCATTTTTTTGTAAAAATTTAATATGTATATTTAAATGTTTGATTTCAAAATTTAACCTTTTTTTGGTTGTGTAATGTAGAAAATTTCTCATTTTTTTATTCACAGATCTACTGTACAATTTTAGGTTTTCTATTTTTTTATTATAATTCACATACAGCACAAAACGTTTCTATAACGTTTCTAGAACGTTTCTAAAATGCAAACAGAAACGTTTATAGAACGTTTTCAAAACGTTTTAGAAACGTTATTTAGGTCCGCTTTTTCTTGGAAGCTAAACGTTTCAGAAACGTTTTAAAAACGTTTCCATGTAAAATAATTTTTTTTACATTTAATTTTTTTTCTAAGTTTTTTTTCTCATTTTTTTTTTTAATATACATAATTAGTTAGCAAAAAAAAAATTTAATTTTTTGGGTCAAAAAATTTTTTTTTTCTGAAACGTTTCTAAAACGTTTAGCTTCCAAGAAAAAGCGGACCTAAATAACGTTTCTAAAACGTTTTGAAAATGTTCTATAAACGTTTCTGTTTGCATTTTAGTTTACATTAGAAACGTTCTAGAAACGTTTCAGAAACGTTGTGTGTTGTATGTGTTATTTAAATGTTTTGGTAACATATCAAAAGTACGACATTCTAAAAGAAAAACTAAATGTGACCTGGCATGTGCTAATTTTAATTGATTATTTAAGAAATTTCTTATTTTTTTAAATAAAAATGATTAACTGCATTAGGGATGTTTGAAAAAAAGATATTCCAAAATTGGTAAAATACGTCAGCTGTACGTGAACAAAATTTTTTTCTTGTTAGCCGCCAGAAAGGTGACTTTTTTGTGCTGACAAAGAAAAATTGTGTGCGAACTTTGTAAGGATAAGTAAGGCGCTTTCTACAATAGCCACATACACCAATATATGTATATGTATGGATAGACATATTTGTGTATGGCCAACCTAATTTATAAATCTGTTTTACCAGCAGGTAAAAAGTCTACGAAAATTAATGTAGAAAAATAGAGGGCGCAGTTATCCGAAGGTTGGCCATACACAAATATGTCTATCCATACATATACATATATTGGTGTATGTGGCTATTGTAGAAGCTGCCTAAAGAATGTACTAAATAACAGTTTAAGTGTGGGGCATTCTTTTTTATGACCAAGGGTCGTATACGATTTTTCTTTTTCAGTGACGAGAAAATGATCTCTTTCTGGTGGCTGACTAGAATAGTAGTTTAAAATGCACCGATGATAATTTTATTTATTATCTTTAATCTTATTTGCATTAATTTTTGGCATCTTAGAAATACATGAATTGATAAAGAATGTTTCATATAATACATATTTTAATATTAAATACATTTATAGAAAATACATAAAAATATAGAAAAGAAAAAATGACTAATACTTTCTTATTCCTACAGGGGTTCTTTGCATATTGCTATTAGAGCCTGGATGATATATAAAAAAAAAAGTAATCCAAAATTCAGAAAAGTATTAACTATGTCTCGTTACTTACGTATATAAGAGTCATCTTTATTATTATATTTTTCTCTCGATTATATTTATTATATTTTTAACAGAAATCAATTCTATATACTAAATATACCCTTCAAATCTTATTTACCATAAAATGCTTAATTTTTTTTTTCTGGTTCTAAGATTTTTAGAGACTCTTTATAATACAAGCATCGCTTTTTTTAATCTAACTTGATGTAAATAAGGAAATTTTAAATAAAAATTTTCTTTATTTTTCAAAATTTTTGGTAAAATAATATCTATTTCATAAAAAGAAAAAGGTTTTTTAAGAAATGAGAGCGTAAGATTTCTTCTAAATGATGTCAAAAATTACATGAGCTAACATGAAGTGAATTTATAATCTATTTAGAATATAAAATTTAAAAAATCATCAATCCTATTACCATAACTACAACACTACCCGGTAGAGCTGCTTTGGTTATCATTAATTGCAAATAGCTAAAAATAGAGTATGCAATTAAGAATTCTTCGTTTTATTATTCTATAATATAGGATAATTTTTTTAATTAGCCATTCCTCAGCTTCGGGGCCAAATGAAGTTATACATAAAAAATCACTAACTATATAAAATTAATTCACTTTTAATGGATGCACCGATCATTTTTTACCCTGTATTATAATTACATCATTTTTGTTTTGTATTTCAGCTTTTCATTGAATTTTCAATCAAGAAGTTGAATATTCAACCTAAAGCTGTTCTACCGTGGATGTAGGCTTCAATAAAACCACATATATAAATAAATTATAGCGCATTGCCTATTTGATAGATTTGAGAGGTAATTAATGAAGAATATCACCCTGAAAATGAAAGAAAAAAAAAACTTACAAATATATGATTTAAACAAATATGATAAACTTCCTCATTTCAGTTCACTAATTTCGACCTTCATAATACGTAAAAATAAAATTAAATGTTTCGATTTTTCTAAAAGTTGCGCATAAAAATAGTTTTAATGTAATCTTGCAATTTTCTTATGGAATATACGCGTAAAAATTGTAATACTGCAAGATCAATAATTTTACTTGTACCTAATCATTTTTTAGTACGTGTTCTTTTTTAAAAACAACTCAGTTATTTTCTAAACAGTGAACGAAGTGCATAAGAACTTTTTTTTAATTAAAAATTCAAGGAGTGGAATATAATGATTTTTAGCATTTTTTAAGATTTCTTAAGCAACAAAGTTTTAAAAAATAAATTTACTGAAATATTATATAATTATGAAAAGGTTTTAATGACATGGCAACTTCTTATTATTTCAATAAGTTTTACAGAGAGTTAAAATTTTTATTACTTTGCATTGGCGTTTGGCCTTACGAAAATGGAAAAGTATCGAAAAGAATACAATACGCATTCATTATTCATGGCATCATCGGATTCATTCAGATGGTACGGTAACTATAATTATATTTTTATTTTAATTTTTTTAAATTTTTGGCTTCCGAAATTGAACTGTTAATGAAAAAATAAGATACTAAAAGTCCAAGAACCCACAACTGCTCTTGATTTCTGTCGACTACAAAAGTCTAACAATTTAACTCTTACAATGTTAATTAATATTTAAATATTTAAATTGCTTGTGCTCAAAAAAGTTTTCTAACTAGTAATTAGCAAGTGAAGCGAGCTGGAGGCAGTTAGTATAATATAATATAATAGTTTATCTTTTATCATTTCAAGTAAATAAATTCAATGTCAAATTACATTTTCTATTTCATTAATATCTTAGTTACCAGCTAAAGTGATTAAACAATTTGAAATTTTTCAAAGTAGTAAAGAAAATAGAGCCTTTACTTTATGAACTTGGATGTTTTACTCATCGTTTATTTCGAGGTTTATTTCTAATAATTTTTTTATAGAAAAATCTTTTCTGCATTTGCTACCAGAAAATGAAAAAAATTATTAACCAAATACAAAATACTAAATTTTTGTAATTTTTGGGTCATAAATGCCTGAATCAAATTCCTTACTTCTTATTATTTTTTATCATAATCAAAATGGGAAAATAATGTCCCCAATGTAATTCACTGTTATTTTTTATTTTTTTTGGTATTAATCAAAAATAAAAAAAACTGCCCCCAACTTGTTTAGAAAAATATGATTAAAAAGTAAAAACAATAAAATTTATTTAGTAAAAACAAATTTATTTATCCAGTGAATTCCGTCTAATAGTGGCAAGTCAATTATTATAAACTAAAGCGTTTTGAGATATGTAATCTCATTTGCAAAGATTTAGGAAAATTTTCATTTTCGTGTCATCTCTTTGTTCTAACGAAGTATAATCACATAAAATATAAAATTTTTTTTCTTAACTTGATTAGCCCTTATTTTTTATTTTTTCTGGTTTTTATCAAAAATTGGAAAAAAATCATTTAATTTTAATAGAAAATTTTATTATTTTAGCTGCAATAAAACCGTATGAATAAATAAATTCTAGATTTTTATCTAAATTTTGTTTTAAACGCATTAATATATTTCGAGTTATACGCGTAATTGATAGATTTGAAAGGTTTATTTTCCTGATATGAGTTCACTGCTTTCGACCTTCAGTGAAGTCAAAATAAAATTTTAAAAATAAAAATGTATTACTTGCTTCGATTTTTTTAAAATCACATATGAAAATAGTTTGAATGTAATTCTGCAATTTTCTAATCGAATATAAGCATAGGTTTCCTGGTAGGGTTAACAAAGTTTTACACGTCAGTAAAATAAAGCTACTAAATTTAGCAATAATTCTGTCCTTCATTAAGGTTAAAATAAATTCTTCAAAATAAAAATAAATTATTTATTTCGATTTTTCTGAAAGTTGCGCATAAAAGAAGTTTTAATGTAATCTTGCAATTTTCTTATTGAATATAGGCGTAAAAATTGGAATATTCTAAGACCAAAAATTTTACTTGTGACTTTTAGTACTTTTACTTTTTTTAAACATAACTTAGTTGTTATCTGAAAAGCGAACGAAGTAAATAAAAAACTTTTTTGTTATGAATTTAAATAAATTTTTTTATTTTAGAAATTTGTTTTTAAATTAATAATTTAAGGACTCTGGAGTGTTGAATATAATAATATCTAGCATTTTATAAAGATTTCTTAAGCAAAAAAATTAAAATAAATAAAATTACTGAAATATCATATACATAATTATAAAAAGATTCTAAAGTCATGGCTACTTCTTATTATTTCAATAAGTTTTACAGAGAGTTAACATTTTTATTACTTTGTATTGGTGTTTTGCCTTACGAAAATGGAAAAGTATCAAAAAGATTACAATACGCATTCATTATTCATGGCATCATCGGGTTCAGTCAGATGGTTCGGTAACAATTATATCTTTTTTAAAATTATTATTTTTATTTCTGGTTTCCAAAATTAAACCATTAATGAAAAAATAAGCTACCAAAAGCCCAAGATCCCGCAACTAATCTTGATGTCTAGTACAAAAGTTTAAAAATTTAACTTAATTAATTAATTAATCCGGACTAACGAGCGTCTACTGTACCAAGTTTACCGGGTGTAGGTATAGAAATCACGGAAAAATAGAAGGATACTCAGGGATTAGTTTAGCGACTTAACTATTTTTGGACACTAAAATAATTAAATGGTTATACCTATACTCTGCCCACTACGATGGCTTCCCCTCCAGTCCCTTGTATACATGCATTCCCGGTGATGAAAAATAGTCGAAAAATAGTCAAATATATGTTCATCGAAGGTTACACCCTATGTTAAAAACAGTCGTTTTTTTATCAAAAGACTATTTTTCATCACCGGGTTTTTTTAATTAAGGTGGCATACATTTGTAAAAAAAAACATCACTTTTTCTGGATAGGTTTTCGGGTAGAAATAATTGAGATAATTTTTTCAAAATTGCCACTTTATTAGATTATAAGTTACTAAACATTTTTTTTCCAAAATGGCGCCGAATACAGGTGCTCAAAGTTAGGCCTCAATTTTGATTGTGTACACAATTGCAGCCTCCGACTTGTTCTGAAACGTACCAAATTCAATTTTATATTTTTGTGAAATATTTTTTTTCTGGATTGATGTCTTCGAATTTCGTTAATAGGAAAATTGTGAAAATTATTAAATTTTTTTCAAAAATTGAAATTTTTTGCACGTTTTTTTGTAATAAAAAAAAATTGGCACATTTTTTTGAAAATTAATTGAATCAATCGGGAAGAAAATTGTATTTTAAAAGTGTAGCCAAAAAATTAGAAAAATATCTTAATTATATTTTGAGTTATCGTGTACAAAAATTCGTAACAACGTTTTTCAAGTTCACCATTTGAATCTTTTAACAGCGTAAAATTTCGCGAGGATCTTGTGAGAACTTTAGTCTTATAATAAAAGGTATGATGATCTTTAATTTTCAGATTTTTAACAGCATGCCGCGATTTGCATGTAAATTTGTTTATTTTATTTTTAATTTGGCGACTTTATTAAATTTTTAGTTATTGAACTGAAATGCTGACTATTTTCTCTTTTTAGTTTATTGCGGGTTTTATTAAACTCTTTAATTTCTTTTGGTTATTCAGTGGATACAAATTGACCTTTTCTAAGAAATATGGATGTTTCAATTAAGGGAGTAATTATAAACTTTAAATATAAAATTAACATAAGGCTGTTTGCACGTTTTAAATACGCAGTTTTGCAGAAAAAATTACTCAATACGTAAACTCGTCTTTCATGCAACGCGGCTTACGAGCGCAATAGTTAAAACCAGAGTCTGGTAAAACACCCAATTCTAGAAAGTGACAAAAACCAAGGCGTGCGTACGTGCCATAAAACCGATAGGAGCGTGCGGGGAAATTAAATACGAAACAGAAAGGGAGGTAAAATCTTCTTTAAACCCTTGCGCCTAACAGTTAACCCAGGAAGGCAAAAATGATTTTAACATGGATCATGTTCATTGGATGGGGTATTTGAAAAAGTTTGGCTCGCTAGGGGAGGGAGGGGGTGAAAATTTGACATTTTTAGTGGGGGGGGGGTGAAATGGACTTAAAATATTTTCTATTTAGGGACCTTTGGTGCAGAAGTACCTAGGGACCATTGGTGCAGAATTTTTCAAGAATTTATTGTAAAAATGAATAAAAAATATATTCATATTATTTAAAAAACAATAATAATTTAAAAATTTAATTAATTTTGTTCACTTTGATGTGTAACCGGCATGATTTCTATAATAAAAAATTAAATGTAAATATTTGAATAAAAATATTGATATTATGAACACAATAGATACTTTATTATCAGTGTTATAAGTGAATATGTTTCATGCTCGTTGGTTTTGTAGTTACACAAACCAGTTATAATTTTTTTAGCTTTATTTAGAGCATAGTAAAATAAAATTAACGAATTTGTTGAGGTTTAACTTAAAATTTTGAAAATATTTTGAATTCTAAATAAAGAAAACATTCATTATGAAACTTTTGAGCCTAGAATCTTAAAAGTCATATTTTTACACACTTAGCACAGTCTAATCGGTTTCTTTTTTAATCTCAGGCTTTCACTTTTTCTTTGAGCCAGTTTCAACTAAAAAATTAGTCATAAAATACGGCATTAAATTAAATTAAATTTTTTATAATTTTAGGCTGTTAAAATATATGAAGATAAGGATAAATCAGATCTTTTTTTTGAAGAAGTGACAATATTTATAATATTCCTGATGGTTGCTGTTATATATGCCCACTTTGCAATAAATAAACTTCAGGTAATATTATTTATAATTTTTTTGTTTTAATCTTAAGCTAAAAAATAGTACATTCTTAAGTGGCTCGTAAAAATATTTATTTTTTCAAAAGCGAAAGTTTAATGATAAGAGGCGCGTAGCACCTAAGTCCTGTAATCGCATTTGATATAAATAAATATTTCTAGATGAGGTTATAAATGTTTTTTTCTTTCCAAGGGGCAATATTGACGACCTCTCAAAACTGGAATATAATCATTATTGCCCGCTAGTAAAGAATAGAATATTATTAGAAATGGTAAAGAATATTTTCATACTGAAAGATGAGTAAATATTATTTACTGCGTTTAAAAATGTTTATTTATTGATTGAAAATAAAGAATTTATCAATTTATCATACAGGTAATCAAATAATCCCTCTTTTATCTAAACGACTTTTAAAACTCTAGAAAAACAAAAATTTTCTTTAAAAAACTAGATTCTTCAAACTTACTTTGAAATTTGTTTATTAATGACATTCAATGATTTTTCAGCTTCCGTGGTTTGAATTAACACATATAGGGGAGAAGCGGGTCGTTTGGAAGACGTGAAAAAATTGAATTTCAAATATTATAACTCTAAAAAAATCAAGTTTTTGAGATACTATTTATGTTCAATAAAAATTTAGACCCTTTTTTTTTACTAGCAGTTATTTTGTTGAAAAATTTTTTTTATAGGAAATAGTTGTTAAAAAAAAAGTACTTTTTTGGTCGGTCGACGCACACATCAGGTCATTTGACTTCACTTATTTCTTGTAAATCAACACATAATAACATAACCTTACAATTGTTCCCTACGTATTTTCTAAAAACTTAATGAATGAATGAATTATTTTAACATGGAACATGTTTATAGGGAGGGGATACTTCAGAACTTGAAAATTAAGGGGGGGTCAAATTTGTCCTATTTAAGGGGGGGGTCAAATTTGTCCTATTTAAGGGGGGGGGTCAAATAAGACTTAGAATAATTAGGGAAGCATATATAAATAAATAAAATACTTTTAAAAGACTTTGAAAAATCTGGGCTTAAGGACTTAGGATAATACAGGTTTATGGACTTAAAATAATATTAATTTAGGGACTTGGAATAATTCAGGTTCAGGGACTTATAATAATTCAGGTTTAGGGAATCAAAATAGTTTGGGTTTAGAATCTTAACAACTAGTAAGGTGATAATTACAAATTACAACAATAGAAAATTGTATTGTAATGTTGAGTAACATTTGTATTATATCTAGTCCTCATTTGGAAGTAAACATGTTCCATGCATTTAGGTTGTGTTTACACAAACCGGTTATAAGTTTTTTATATAATTATCATAATATTATGTAATTTAACAGTTATAACTTCATTTTTTTTCATAAATTTTTAAAAATATAATCAAAACATTACTGTTTTGGAAAACCATTTCTACTAAGTACTATTCTTGCAACAACTAACCCTTCTGGGCTATGCCAACTAACCCGATTTTACCCTTTTTTTTGACTTTATATATTGTTTTTTTAATTAATTATTATTTAATAAAATTACAATGTATTTTTAAATTAAAGCAGATATAATTTAATAATTAACTATTTAAAACCTTTTAAAATTTTTTAATTTTATTTTTGAACTCATTTTGAGGTTAAAAATTCAAAAAACGTCATTTTTAGCTTTTTTGACGGTCTAAAAATTGATATATCTCGGGACCGAAAAAAAACTCATTTTTTTTTCACGATCAGGGTAACTTTGCCTAAGACTACTTCTCAATATGCCGTCGGAAAAATCGATACCTTTACGGTGCGTCACTCGTAATTGACGATTATGTAAAAGATATCGTGATTTATTTTTTGCTTATTTTATCATACCATTTTAATATTTGATTTTAAATCTAAATTTAGCTTTTATATGATCCTTGTTATGTTTTTCCTACATTTTTTTCATTAAAAAAATTGATATCTTACCTATTCTCTACCAAAGGACTTCATTTATTTCATGTAATCTCTTATAATTTTCGCAATCATCAATTAGATGATCATCTTAAAAAAAAAAAAAAATAAATAATTGAAGACACACCTTGCTGGTACGTTTCTTCGGGTTCCTTAGACCATATAAAGTGACAAACAAGCTAGGAATAGAAAAAATTTTGCTCGCCACATAGTTTTTTTTTAGTTGAAAGCCTCAGAATCACGTTTTTTCAATATTTAAGGTGGCTCACGCAGTTTATAAAAAACGAATAATTTGAACTAAAATTTACTGGAGATGAAGATAATTAAAAAACAAATCCATTGATCCCAAACAATACCCAGGTTCCCGATTAATTAAGAAAGAAATAAGCAATTGAAACTTTTTAAGGTTAACACGCGTTCTTATGGGAGTTGATATTGTTTTACTTCGTACTAATTCAATAACGAATCTTTTTAGATAAAATTGTACACACGTGTTATTCAACAAAAATAGAAACTTTTCCAAGAAAAAAATACAATAATTGCCGATCAAATATAATTTTAGTTGCAGGCCCCTTTTAATAAAATGTTTTGTATAATTTATAAATAATTTTTTTTACACCGCACTCATTAAATAAGAGAATGCATTATTATTAATAATAACTTCTAAATATTCACATATCTATAAAATAAATAATAAAATTTAATTAATTAGTTATGCCCCCCTCTGATGTCACCCTAAAATATACGGACCTAAAACCGTGAACAACCTTAAAAATAACCAATTTTGGAATTTTTTTCTAAATTATTTTTTAAATGATGGATTTATGTTTTTTCACTTGCCTTGCATTCACAATTTACTAAAAACAGTATATTTAAGATCAAATAACACAAATTATCAATTTTCAACGTCTTGGAGTAGTTCAAGTATTAGATATTGGGTTTTTTAATAATTCATAAACTTGGGATTTTTCTAGCAGATTCAAATGATGTTAAAAACTGGACAAAAAATGTACTCCCTATTAATTTTTCCCGTAAAATCTGAATTTACTATTCAATTTAACATTTGACGACGCTTTATAGGAGAAAATTCATTTTTTTTGTTTTTAGGGCCCCAAATTTCAGGAAACCAATTTTTATGAATCAAGTTTCGTATTTTTCAGGAAAAAACTTTCTGAATAATATTTACATACATTTATTTCTCAAAAATTCGATGAAAAATTGATAACATCATTTGAATCTGCTAGAAAAATCCCAACTTTATGAATTTTTAAAAAACCCAATATTTAACATTTGGACTGCTCCAAGATACGTTTGAACAATCATATTGATCATAAACAATCATATTGAGCCAAAAAAATGCGAAAAATATGCCTCGGCCAGAAACCTTTACTTATTCCGCAGTAGTCTAATGAAAGGTTTGAGATACGAATCATTATGTGGCATGTTTACTCAAAATGTAAATGGTAGAATACTTGAAAGATATAAAAGTAATTTTACTTTAACTTCATACACTTGGTGAGTAGGTCTCCCAAGCTCGCAAAAATAACCAGTCGGTTTTAGTGAACAAATTAATGCAGCAGCAAGATAAATTTTGAAATGAAATTGATCCTTCAGACCTGTTGAATATAGGTGGTTGAAAATTAAAGACAAATAATTTAAATATAAAATTATATAATAATTAGTTTATTAATAGTATTACAATGTAAAATGACTTAATTCAATGACGGAACACAAGAATACACATCTTTACTTTAGCGGTACATTTACGCGTCTCAGCTAAGTCTCTCCTTATTCTTCTTTCTCTCCCGTCTACATATTACTCATACATCCACATCACATATCTCTTCATATTCTTAATAAATGTACACGATAAATGTATATAATATTTATATCTCTCTCTTACATTTAGGTAACCCTCATGCGTAACATCCTCCCGTTCACATGCACAACATCCTCCCGCTTACATGTACAACACGCTCCTGCTCTCATTCGTAACAAACATCATACGAAAGATAAGTCCCTTAAGCATCCATTGTATACATATACCTTAATAAGACAACTTTTAGCTTACAGCTTATCCAACAAGACCCATTTTAACGTGCCAGGTCAATAAAAGTATTTTTTTGTTTAGCTGATTTAAGCATTAAATTATTAAATATTTGGTCTTTTCTAAAAAATAGTTTTTTTATATTTACACTAATTATATTAACATTCAGTACTGAGTTACAGCTATTTTTTTATAATTTTTGCATCATTTTTAACTTTATTTTATAAACAATTAGTTGTAACTCATTACTGAAGAAGTTTTGTTTCTTTTAGTTAATAAAAAATAAAAAAAAATAATAAAAAAAAAAAAAAAAAAAATAAGTAAAATACTAGAGTTGCTGGTGGAACACCGTTGAGCCTTCGTAGCCTTTTACACAGCCTTGCTACTCCGGCGAACTCGAGCGCTCGTAGCCTTTCACTTAGCTTTGCTACTCTGGCGAGCTTGGGCACTCTTGGCCTTTTACATAGCTTTGCCACGCCTGTCGGTTGTTCCTGCACTCTTTCGAGCTCGAGCACTCTTAGCCTTTTACATAGCCTTGCCACTGTGGCGAGCTCGGGCGCTCTTGGCCTTTTAAACAGCTTTGCCACGCTTTCAAATTGTTCCTGCACTCTGGCGAGCTCGGCCAGCCGTAGTCTTTCACATAGCCTTGCCACGCAAGCTTTGCGGTTCCTTCGCTAATGCCTTGGCTCCCTTTGCTCTTGCGGCAGTGGCACTTCCTTTGCTATTGCCTTGGCTCCCTTTGCTCTTGCGGCAGTGGCACTTCCTTTGCTATTGCCTTGGCTCCCTTTGCTCTTGCGGCAGTGGCACTTCCTTTGCTATTGCCTTGGCTCCCTTTGCTCTTACGGCAGTGGCACTTCCTTTGCTATTACCTTGACTCTCTTTGCTCTTGCGGCAGTGGCATTTCCTTCGCTATTGCCTTGGCTCCCTTTGCTCTTGCGCCAGTAGCATTTCCTTTGCTATTGCCTTAGCTCCTTTTGCTTTAGCAGCTATCGCAAAATTTATAACGGTTTTTTCGCGCGCGCGCCAATCAGCAAGCGCGACTAAGACGGGGGAGGTCTATAAATATAACCGCTATATTGGCTGGAGCAGCATTCGCTGTTCTGACTTCAGCCTCGACGCTGCGAATTTGACGCTTTGCTTTTTTGACTGCGCTTGGTGTACTTGTTGCTGGTGTGGATCTTGGACGCTTGGCTTGCTGTTTGACTGCTCTTGGTGAAATTTGTGTGTGGATTTGGACTTCCTTTTCCAACATTGGAATAGCTCGTAAGCTATTATTGGTATCTCGCTTGGTGCGATTTCCGAGCTCGTAGGCTCGAAGAGGTGGTTTAACAGTTCCTGGCCAGGAGACATCGCCTGAGCACGAGTTGCTCGACTTTGGGATTTTCACTGTGAGTTTTTACTTTCAATTTTGTGTGATTGTGTATGAGAGTTTGTTTTTCATTTTGCGTGTTTGGACATTGCGTGTTTGTGAATTTATTATTTTTAGCGCGTGGCTGAGGTCACGCATCGATTTTACAAAAAAAAAACCAAACGGCCCTTTTTAGGGCCACCTCATACGTAAGACAAAGGAACAACAATAATTCATAAGGCTTCTTTAAATTTAACAAGTTTAGCGAATAGTTTCCAATGATGCCTCCCCCTAGAATTGAAAGATCTTCAATATGAGCCAAGCAGAATTTTGACCCAAGTTTCCCAGATCTGAAATCTCAGGCTTTTATGAGCCAAAAATTACAAAAATTTAACAGTTCGAATTTGTTTAAACAAACAAACATTATCCATTTTTTTTAATATTCTTGTACTAAATACTAAAAGGAATTGATTTTTCCATTAAAAAATTATAAATAAATATTTTTTTATAATTTTTCAGTATTATTTATATCTTAATTTTATAAGACCTCGACTATTTGTACACGCGCTTTTTAGTTTATAAATGTCGTAGGATAAGGAGGGGTATTATTAGGGTAATGTTATATGCTTAATTTGTTTCTTTATTAAAAATTGATAATAGTACGTTCTCAACCATCTCGTAGAAATGCTTATTTTGCCAATTGAGTGGGAATTAAAAAAAAAACGCTATTTACCAGCTATTTAGGTTTAAAAATTTATTTTCATTAAAAAAAAAGATTTTTTATATGCCAAAATCAAGCCAAAATGGCTATTTATCTTAAAAAAACAAAACATGAGAAGATATCTGAAAAAATTAATATTCTTTATTTATGCAAAAAGGAGTTACATAGATTTAACGGGTTTATCAAACCCTTTTTCACATATTATAGTATAAACAATAAAATTGATTAACGTCAATAGTATTAATTAAATTTATTTTATTATTAATTAAATTTATTAATTAAATTTATTAATTATTAATTAATTAAATAACAATCAAATCTAATTATATCAGTAAATTATCATTATCCTAAAAAACTTTGCATAACAATAGAATTCTAAGATTTATTTTATATAAAATTTAAATTTCAATTGAGTTTAAAACGACCTTGCTGGACAAATTATAAGGAAAAATTCAAAAAACTTTGATTTTCACTCTTGTCAATATTTCATTCTCAATCTGAGAACCTCTTCAGGACCTTTATTTTTTAGAAATAATTTTTTAATTTTACAAAATATTACATTGAATTGTTTGAATTACATATGGGTGATTATTTCTCAACTCGGCCACCCCCCTCTGTCCAAAAATGGTGGCAACTTAAAAAGATTTTGGTTTTCTCAAATTGACTGGAAAAGGGTCTAGTTTTTTATTCTCATTGGCCTTTTCAACTCTGTAAATCTACTGTGCCCATTTTAGGCACTGAGCGCCGCCAGGTCGACATTTTAAAAACAGAAAAATTGAAATAAAAGTAGATTAACGAAAAGTTTTTTGAAATTTTTTTCTCTTAAAAGTTGTTATTTATTGAAACAAAGAAAATGAGACCACTTGCGTGGTAATTGGTTGATTTCTTAAAAAATTTTGTGGGTGCTATGTAGTTTTTAAAAATGGGTTAAAAATGGCTACTTTGACTGATGATATCTCTGAACCTACATATCCAAAATAAAAAAGTTTTAGTGCAAAATGGTAGTCTTTTGATACATAATAAGTGTGCCAAATATCAGAAGATTTGATCGAGTAGTTTCGGATTTAGTAATTTTAAGGGTAATTCTGAAACAAATTTTGACCCATTTTTTAAAGAGAATTAGTACCCGAAAATTGTTAAATCCGAAACTACTCAATCAAATCCCCTGATATTTGGCACACTTATTATGTATCAAAAGAATACCATTTTGCACTAAAACTTTTTTATTTTGGATATGTAGGTTCAGAGATATCATCAGTCAAAGTAGCCATTTTTAACCCATTTTTAAAAACTACATAGCACCCACAAAATTTTTTAGAAATCAACCAATTACCACGCAAGTGGTCTCATTTTCTTTGTTTCAATAAATAACAACTTTTAAGAGAAAAAAATTTCAAAAAACTTTTCGTTAATCTACTTTTATTTCAATTTTTCTGTTTTTAAAATGTCGACCTGGCGCCGCTCAGTGCCTAAAATGGGCACAGTAGATTTACAGAGTTGAAAAGGCCAATGAGAATAAAAAACTAGACCCTTTTCCAGTCAATTTGAGAAAACCAAAATCTTTTTAAGTGGCCACCATTTTTGGACAGAGGGGGGTGGCCACTTTGAGAAATAATCGCCCATATATATTTTACATACCATTTAAAAAACTTAACTTGACATTTAAATATTCTTATGTTCCTATTTTTTAAAAATTACTTAAATGTATAAAACTTATTATTATTTTAAACATAAAATTTAAAAATTATATGTCGGTTAAAACTTTTTTTAGACTAAGTAATAATATTGTTGATATCTGAGCAATGGTTATTTTTAAAAATTTTAAAGGATTTATTAAGAGGGGGTGTTTATTCATAGATTTTTAAGAACTATAAAATTTATTCTTTACTAATGGGTTTAAATTCTTGTCGCGATATATGACACTGTTTTATTTTGAATATTGAACGTTATTAACTTACATTTTTTTATTTTTTTATTTTTTTTCTTTTTTTAATTGCTTTTCCATCCATAAATGATGACAAAATTAATAATAATTGAAATTCAGATATCATTTTAAGCCAATAAATCAATTAATTATAAACCTATTAACGAATTTTAAAATAAAAAAAAAACAATATAATCAGTATCTTTAATTAAAAGTAATTATTAAAATTGTATTTAAAATTTCACATTTGTTGTTCTCATGACTAACCCACTTTTTCAATCACTCTACGGGGGTTAGCGCGCGAAGCGCGCAGGTGGCGGAGCCCCCTAGTACACATATATATATATACTAGGGGGCTCCGCCCCCTGCGCGCTACGCGCGCCAACCCCCGCAGAGTGATTGAAGTATTGCGATAGTATATTTTTATAATCACTTGTAAGGCGTACCACAGTGTAGTAAAAAAAAAGTGGCCAAAAATCGGTATTAAAATATGCACATAAATGATAAATAAACCTAAAAAAAGTGTTTTAGTATAATTTTAGATGGTTGTATGTAGTATAAAGAGGTGTTAGTCAACATTTTCAATTTAGTCAAAAAATGAAAAATTGATTTTTCTATTTTTACTTATATTTTAAACTTAAACAAAGTATAAAAAATATAGATTATATAAAAATATAAAAAAAACAACTTTATAATAATTGGTTAAATATAGAAAAAACCGCATTGGCCCAAAAGGACCACATTGGCCCAAAAGGACCACTTTGGCCCAAAAGGACCACATTGGCCCAAAAGGACCACATTGGCCCAAAAGGACCACTTTGGCCCAAAAGGACCACATTGGCCCAAAAGGACCACTTTGGCCCAAAAGGACCACATTGGCCCAAAAGGACCACATTGGCCCAAAAGGACCACTTTGGCCCAAAAAGACCACATTGGCCCAAAAGGTCCATTTTGGCACAAAAGGTCCAATTTGGCCCAAAAGGTCCATTTTGTCACAAAAGGTCCATTTTGGCACAAAAGGTCCATTGGCACAAAAGGTCCATTGGCACAAAAGGTCCATTGGCACAAAAGGTCCATTTTGGCACAAAAGGTCCATTTTGGCACAAAAGGTCCATTGGCACAAAAGGTCCGTTTTGGCACAAAAGGTCCATTGGCACAAAAGGTCCATTGGCACAAAAGGTCCATTGGCACAAAAGGTCCATTGGCACAAAAGGTCCGTTTTGGCACAAAAGGTCCATTGGCACAAAAGGTCCGTTTTGGCACAAAAGGTCCATTGGCACAAAAGGTCCATTGGCACAAAAGGTCCATTGGCACAAAAGGTCCATTTTGGCACAAAAGGTTCATTGGCACAAAAGGTCCATTTTGGCACAAAAGGTCCATTGGCACATAAGGTCCATTGGCACAAAAGGTCCATTGGCACAAAAGGTCCATTGGCACAAAAGGTCCATTTTGGCACAAAAGGTCCATTGGCACAAAGGGCTCATGCGACAGCGGCGGCGGCGGTTATAACTTTATAATATATAGAGATATATATTTAAAATTTTATTATAAAATTTTATTTAATATAATTTCTTGAGGAGAATCAAAATTAGCAAGATCACTTTTTTTATTTAAACTTTTTTGATTATTTTTTTTAATGAATAGTAATTCGACATATTCTCTTTTTTTAGTGTTAGATTCTCTATGTTGAATTTTAAAATTATCCCATTCAAATTCATGGGATGTTTGTAGCTTATGTGTGGACATTACATTATGATTGCTCGGACTCTGTCCAAAATTGCTACTATGTTCACCAATTCGAGTTTCTATAAGTCGCGCTGTTTGACCATAATATGTTTTATCGCAGTCTTTACATTCTACACAATAAACTACATTTTTTTGTTGTTTATTAGTTAATCTATCTTTTCCTAATTTGATAAATTTATTTAATTTGAAGGGGACATGATATATAATATCTAGATTATATTTTTTAATAAAATTATGTATCTCATTGCTTATATTACTATTGCTTTTTTGGATATGCAATTAATAAGAAATAACTCAGATGGCAGTATTATATCTAACTGGTATCGTAAAAAGACATATTCTGGTAGATTGTTAAATTATCTTTCGGACCATCCCAAAAATCATAAAACAGGGGTAATTAAATCTTTGTTAGATAAAGCAATAAAGCTATCTCACCCCCAATCCCATAATAATAATCTAAAATACATGAAAGAAATTTTATCGCTTAATAATTACCCAAAAAAATTCATAAATCATGAAATAAAAAATAGAGTCAAACATATTAGTCTAATAGATAATAATAGAACCTCAGACAATGGTAATATAGAAAATAGAAATAGAAAAATATTTATGCTTCCAAGCAATAGTAATATAAGCAATGAGATACATAATTTTATTAAAAAATATAATCTAGATATTATATATAATATAGACCCATTTTTATTGAAAATTGCAATTTTGGTAGCAATTTAAAAATTGGTCATTTTGGACCAAAAATGGGCATTTGGTTTATTGACTATAGCGATAAGTAAATAGGTAATGGAGCATTGCGGCTGACGGGAATTAAAAGATGGTATTTATACGGAAAAAATGAGACTAACTGGAAGTATTTTGGTTGAAATGCAATGGGACAGCGTCATTTTGAAAATTGTCTAAAAATCCTATTTTATAACATTGAGCCCTGCGTTTCTTGGCCCAGAAGGAGCGTTGGAATAAACGAAGGCTATCTTGGGTGTTTTTTCAACATATTAAAGTCATCTATAAGTATAGATTGCAATTTGGAAACCCAAATGATCCGGTCTCCCCTTGTTAGTAGAAATATATTTATATGAGTGGTCATCGTACTCCATTTTTTCATCAATCCTGTACACTGCATATCTCATAAAGTTATGCGGCACAGAATCAAGCCTACTAAAATTTATTTTGGTGTACGGTGACCATATCACTAAAAAAATGATATAAAAATGATATTATTTTTAGTATTTTTAAAATTTTTAATTTTGTGCAATATCTTGTGCAATATCAACTATTATGTTAGCATTATGCAAAAGTGGTTTTATTGGTTAAAAGTTTTAGAATCCTTATTTTTAGTAAATGGGAACCTTTGAAACCTAGAGAAGTTAAAAGCATAATTTGGAACACTTTTTTATGTATACATTTCTCACAAACTAGCAACCCCTCACTTTATTTTAAAAAATATCGTTTCACACATTTATTCACAGAAAAGTAGATTGTTACTTTTATTAAATCTTGCAATCTTATTTGCTAAAATATAGATAAAATCACTTCTGGACGGTTTTGACAGTTTTTGGAAAAGAATTGTTCACAAAGTTGAATTCCAAATTTTATTAAAAGAATCAACAATTGGACAAAATATGTGCTACTTTTATCTAAGTAAGTTATGAATATAATAGTTTCTAAATTCATAATTAAATTAAATTTTTTTATATAGTTATGGCTTCATTTACTGGAATTGTATTATCGCTTCTTCCAATGATAACACCATTATTGGATATTCTCTATCCTTTAAATGAACCAAGAGTGAAAGAGCATATAATTCCAACAGAACATTTTGTTGATGAACAGAAACACTTCTATACAATATACCTTCATTTAATATTGATCTGTGTTTTAGTTCTTTTGACCATGGCAGCAACAGCTTCTTTCTTCACTAACGTATCTCAACAAGCGATTGGAATAAATAAAGTTCTCATGTAATATTTAAATTTATTTTTATATAACGCTTGTTTTATAAAACTAGTCTTTTGAATTTATGGTAAAAAAGACAAAATTTGGAATTAACATGTTGAGAAAAAAAACTATAAAATTTTTACGCTGCACAATTAATTTTTATTTATGTAAATTAAATTGACTGCATCATTTTTTCATGTATATTATGAAATACTGTATTTTTTATTTAATCTTATTAATTTTTAATGAATATTATTTCAGATGTCGTATAGAAACTGCATTGGATAACTCAAATTCTGAAGACGTAAAATATCAAAAATTAATTGATTCTATTGTTTTTCATCAAGATTACCTTGAGTAAGAATCACTTTTCTTATGACTTTTTTTTCAGGATTTTATTTTTCCTAGTTCATATTTTTATATTCTTTAATTGATTGTATATATTTGAAAATTTATTTCTGTGCGTGTGTGCGTGTGCGTGTGTGTGTGTGTGGAATTAGTTAGTAATAAGTATTACATTTTAAATTATAATTGTGATGTATTTGTTTTTTCAATTATTTTTTTAACCAATACTTTTTTTCTGTTTTAGATTAATTAATCAATTTAAAAAGATTCACACAAAAATCTTAGGATGTATGATGTTTTTATCGCTGGTATTGATAAGCGTTTGTGGTTTTGTCGTAAGTTATGGTTTTATAAAATTATAATAATTGTTGTAAATGCCGCCAGCTAAAAGAATATTTTAGGCTTACATTTTTAAAAGTAACTCCTGTAGATTAACATAAATATTGCAGAAATAGTTTATTCTCGAAAAATTAGTTATTATTACGTAAATATTTTCTATTAAATATGTAAATTATTAGTTTTAAACGTTAAAAAAACACAAAAAAGTTTTTAAAATATCCGATAGTAAATTAATATTATTTGCAATTTTAACGACTTTTTTCGAATGGAGATTTTATATACTTTTAATCAACATTATACTGCTTTTAACTATTTACATATGAAATACAATGTATTTTCATACTATGTAGGAGCAGTTTTTAATAATTTTTTAAAAATATTAGATCTTTTTGTAAATAATTTTTATAAACTTTTTTAAGCTAATTAAAGCTTAAAGAAACTAATTCTTGAAGAAAAAAAATGTCCATCATTTTGTCAAAACTGCTCCTACATAGTATGAAAATACATTGTATTTCATATGTAAATAGTTAAAAGCAGTATAATGTTGATTAAAAGTATATAAAATCTTCATTCGAAAAAAGTCGTTAAAATTGCAAATAATATTAATTTACTATCGAATGTATAAAAATTTCTTCCTTATCATTGGCACTTGACTAAATGGTTGCCGTTCTTGAAGGATAAAAGTGTGTTTGATTGTCTCAGGTGGTGTCCGTCTCCATGGCGCAAGTGGCTAGCGCGTATGTGGCTAATACATAAGGTTGGAGGTTCGAACCCTCCTGGGGACAAAATGATGGACATTTTTTTTCTTCAAGAATTAGTTTCTTTAAGCTTTAATTAGCTTAAAAAAGTTTATAAAAATTATTTACAAAAAGATCTAATATTTTTAAAAAATTATTAAAAACTGCTCCTACATAGTATGAAAATACATTGTATTTCATATGTAAATAGTTAAAAGCAGTATAATGTTGATTAAAAGTATATAAAATCTTCATTCGAAAAAAGTCGTTAAAATTGCAAATAATATTTTTAAAATATCGTTTATTTTTAACGAAACGTACTTCGAAGGGTTCCTTAATAATAAAAAAAATTAGAAAATCGCTTTAATTTTTCATAAAAATGTTTTTGGCAGTTAGAACAATTATATCCTATATTTATATATAAACCTTTAATTATGTTTGTATGTATGTCCGAACGCGATAAACGAGAACACGATAGAAGCTACAGACATCGGGTTTATGACAAAAGACGGCAAAAATTACGGGTCAAAACATAGGCTAGTTTTATTTCGATTGATAACAACAAAAAATTTTTATGTTGAAAAAACTGAATTTTCAAAAAAAGAATTTTTATTAAATTTTTAAAAAAAATCAAAAAAAAAAACTGAAAACCGAGGAAAAATTTTTTTATCAAAATGAATTTCATTCAAATTGGGCACATTTTTTACGTATCCACCTTAATGTTCAAGGTAATGGGTGCAGTCTTTCAAAAGTTACAATCATTTTTCAAAAATTATAAAAATTTAGGACTAATATTATATAAATTTTTAATTATGTATGTATGAGTCTCCCTACGCGAATCACGGGAACATGATGATAGGTAGAGACATAAAATTTAATTCATTCGATTCGGGAATAATTTTTATGAATCCGCCTAAATTTTTGAGTTGATCGGTTCGATCTGTCAACAGTTACAATCATTTTTCAACAAATTATAAAATTTTAGGACTAATATTATATACATGTATCTTTCTAATTCTTACTAGTCACTAATTTAGTAACTCAATATAGTAACAGCTATTATCAGGTTGGGAAGAAATGGCTACTTGTGAAACCTAGGGAAGGCTAATTAAGTTTATATTGCTGATCACTAATTATGCGCCTGGGTTCTTATGTCCATAATTTTTATAATGCAGTAAATTTTAGATAATAATTCGGATAAAAAAGGTTGTTATATAAAATATTGAGTAACCTAAAACAAAATATCTTTGGAAAAATGAAGTTGTAGGGGTCCAGGGAGGCAGGGGGCGCAGCCTCCCTGCTGGCTGCTGGGGAGAGCAAATTGAGCCAGAGGAAGCTAGTATTATATATATTTCTAATTCTTACCGGTCACTAATTTAGTATTATAGTAACTAAAAAAAAGCTTGAACAGCTATTATCAGGGTTCGAAGCAGCGGGTACTTGTGAAACCTAGAGAAGGCTAGTGAAGTTTATATTGCTGATAACTAATTATTCGCCTGGGTTCCTATGCCCGTAATTTTTATGATTCAGTAAATTTTAGATAATACTTCGGGTAAAAAAAGGTTGTTATACAAAATATTGAGTAACCTAAAACAAAATATCTTTTGAAAAATCAAGTTGCAGGGGTACAGGGGGGCGCAGCCTGCCGGAGCGAGCAAAGCGAGCCAGAGGCAGCTAGTATATATACTAGATCATTACTAACAATGTTAGACCGTGCGAAGCATAGTAAGTCACTGTATTTTTGTTTTTTTTGAATATAGCTGATAATTACTTTTGCAAGAATGTAAAATTTTTTTTAAACCCATTTAATTTGTTGAAATATTTGATTACTTGCAAATATAATTATTAAATTATTTGAAATTTCATTAATAAATACATTTGACATATATAATATTTGTTGTTTTTAATTTATTTTCTAAAAATATAGTATTATTGATATTATATATTTTTACTTATGGGTAAATTTAGTTTTTAATTCAGAAATATTTTGAATACACCTCGGTTCATATATTTAGAATTATTTATTGCATGATATGTCGGTAGTTTTTAGCTATTTTTTCCCAAGTCTGAGGTCGATGTTTTGAATTTAAAAAATACCAATTGCACTGTATTTGGTACGTAAAAATACGGTTAATGGCAAATTTTTAAGGCTCTAGGTGGCTTGATTGCGATTTGGCAGCTGTTTTTCCAATTTTGATTTTTTTCGAACTCTCAGCCACCCGTTTGCTTTTTATTTTCTGGACGCCCTAAATAAGCCTAAAAAATATTTTCTATATAAAGTTAGACTGTAAAATTTCCCGCCCAATCCGAACCTGACCATTTTTTGGGGAAAAACCTTAGGAAAAGCCGGAAAATTGGAAAAAATGAAGAAAACTTTCAAATACAAAATTCTCAAAAAGCGTCACTTTTTTTTTTAATGTGTTCTCCCATACTTTTCATGGTGGTAAACTCCATTTTTGTCCCATTTGCCTTTTAAGTACTTGAGAACCCATTTTAAGCTCAAAAAATGGAATTTGAAAATTTTGCATTTTCTGAATTTTCCGATTTTCTCGCTTTTCCTGACCTAAAATGAAATAAACAGTACATCTCAAAAAAAGTTTTAATTAACTTATTTAATTTATTTTAATAAATATTTTTTTTAATGTTTTATTTTCTTTTTTAATTCCTTATGATTCCTTACAATATCTATTCTCTGGAAAAAATTAGTTAAGAAAATTACAAAATCCAAAAGTTTTATTTCCATAAAATTTAAGATGAAATGAAAAAATAATTAAATTATACTATTTTTTTATCATTAAAATTATGGGAGAAAACATTAAAAAAAAAAAAAGTGACGCTTTTTGAGAAATTTGTATTTGAAAGATTTCTTTAGTTTTTCCAATTTTCCGGGTTTTCCTGAGGTTTTTTCGAAAAAATATGGTCAGATTCGGATTTTGCGTGAAATTTTACTACCTACTTAAATATAGGCGTCCAGAAAATAAAAAGCAAACGGGTGGCTGAGAATTCGAAAAAAATTAAAATTGGAATAACAGCTGCTAAATCGTGACCAAGCCACCTAGAGCTTTAAAAATTGGCCTTAATTTAAATTGGCTTTAAAAATTTATTTTTACGTACCAAACACAGTACAATCGTTATTTTTTAAATTCAAGACATCGACTATTAAAATAGCTAAGAACTACGGATGTATTATTTTAAATTTTGGTTTTAATTTAAAAAATCTTAAATGCTTTTTGGCTCATATCTCACTGAATACAGGCACTTTATACAGAATTTTTTTTTTTTTTTTTTTTTTTTTTTTAATATAACACAAACTAGCACAAAAGGAATGGGACGTAGGGATTCGTTACATAGTCAGGGGCATTACTGGAAGAAGAAAAAAATAACCCTTAGGGGCCAATTGGGCCTATCAGTCCCAAAATAAAATACTTATGTAAAGGTAATTAACGAGGATAAAAACGATTTCTGGAGATAAAAAATGGGTTCCACATGATAAAATAAATACTAACAGGTACAATTAGCTATCCAGGGGCCCATTGCGCCTAATCAGAAAAAAATGAGATCTTGCTGTACATATTGATTCCCAGGGATAAAAATGGGCTATAAAGGTCAAAAATAGGTTTAGCAGCATAAAATAATTAACAACTGATAAAGCCGTCCATCCTGGGTCCTATTGGGCCCAATCGGAAAAAAATGAGATCCCGCGGTACAAATCTATCCGCAGGGATGAAAATGGACTATAAAGGTACATAATTGCTCCAAAAGTATAAAGCAAATAACAACTGATAAAATCGATCTCTATGACTGAAAATGAATTATAGAGGTAAAAAATATCCAGCAGAATATTTAGTAAAATTGCCACTATAACTATTCATATTTAGAAAAAAAAAGTTTCTATTTATATTATAAGAATAAAATTGAATTTCAAAATAAAAATTAAATATTTTTTAGAATCTTGAATACCAAAAAAGGGAATTGAAAAAGTTTCGTAACCTGCAAAATTTATTTAATTGTATAATACTGTATATATTATTCTCTGTATCAATGTAAGTCTATAAGATTATATTTTAATGAAAAATTACTTAAAATAAATTTTTAATATTTAATAATAAAAAATCTAGTAATTTGATTATTATTTCAGGTAAAGTATTTAAGTTGTCATAAAATTATTTTGAATCCTGCTTATATACTATTTTTGGGCGAGATACTTTCGTTTCTTGAAAGTTTTTATGCATCGAAATCTACTTTTAATCTAATAAACTAAATTTTTATAATCTAATACCAACATTAGAATCAAAGTTTCATTTTAGTCCAAAAACTTTATTTTACGATTATAGGGAGATTTAACCAGATGTCGCTAGTATCACTATTTATCATTTATTTAGTACACAAAGAATAAAATTAAGCACCTCAAAATCAACTTTTTAAAGAGGATTTTACTGTAGCCCAGTAAGTCTCTGGATGACTGATAATATTCGGTGATACTAATATTATGCGATAACCATTTTATACCTCCAGATATTATTTTAGCCCGGTCGGGCCCAATATGACCTTTATTGGTGTCGGATATTAATTTCTTTATTAATTTTAACATGCGAATCCATTTATTTAATCCCGGAATCCATTTTTACGCCTAAAATGTATTTTTGTACGTTGATTTTCTTTTAGTTCGATTGAATCCAATAGATAACTCTGTGGATGATTTTATTTGGTGGTATTATTATAGTTATCACATTTTTAACCCCCTGTTAATCATTTTCACCAATAAAGATTAACTTTGGCACCAGGATTTTACTTTATCCGGATTGGGCCCAATAGGCCCCAGGATGACCGATTTTATCCTTTGATATTCATTGTATTCGGCTGGACCCATTTTTACCACTGTAATTCATTTTCATCCCTAAAGATCGATTTATACATCAGGATATGATTTTTTCCCGATTGGGCCCAGGATGAACGATTTTATTAGTTTTTATTAAACCTGGTAGATTCTGTATTCTTATAATACATCTTCATCCCTGAGGATCGATTTGTACAGCTGGATCTCATTTTTTTCCGATTGGGTCCAATAGAACCCAGAACGAACGAATTTATCAGTTGTTATTTATTTTATGCTGCTGAACCTATTTTTTACCCTTATAGTCTATTTTTATCCCTGGGAATGGATTTGTACAGCAAGATCTTATTTTTTTCTAATCGGGCCCCTTGGATAGCTAATTCTATTTGTTGGTATTTATTTTATCATGTGGGACCTATTTTTTACCTATAGAGTCCATTTTTATCCTCGGTAATCACCTTTTACATTAGTATTTTATTTTGGGCCGGATTTGTTTTACGTATGAACCTAAATGTATTCAAATTATCCTGATTAAGAAATAAAATTAAAAATTACAATTAAAAATATGAAATATACATTTTACTTCAGTCAAATCACGGGGGGGGGGTATTGTTAGTGGCCGCCACCAGACTTGGTCTACTATAGGTTTTTTGGGTCACTGAACACGAAAATTGGGGTCTTTTCTATGAGAAATTGGGGCTTGACCCTTAAATTAGTCAAAACTCCCTTTAAAAGGGGTGTTTTTGCAACTTTTGCTCTAGCCCTCCAAGCTTTGGTCTAATAGGGGTTTTCGGGGTTACTGATCACAAATATTGAAGTTATAACTATGAAAAATTACCCCTTCACCCGTAAATTGGCCAAAAATACTTCTAAAATGGGTGTTTTTACTACTTCGCTCCAGCCCTCCAACATTCGATCTAATAGGGTTTTTTGGGTCACTAATCACAAAAATTGACGTCTTTTCAATTAAAACTTAACTCTTCTTCCTTAAATTAGCCAAAACTACCCCTAAAAGGGGTGTTTTCTCTACTTTCACTCTAGCCCTCCAAGATTTGGTCTAAAAGGTCAGTAAGAAAGTTATCTTATTTATAAAATAAAGGTAAGCAAATGTTTTATCATTTGAAAATTTTTTTTTTAATAAAAAAAATTTTTTTTGCATTATTATTATTATTATTATTCAGTTTATTTTGCCATGACAAAAATTTAGTATACACTCATTTACAATTGAAATATAAATTAATACAATATATGATACAGAAATAATGTTTACAATTTTTATAAGATTTTAAAATACAATATATGATAAAATTGAAAATGAAAATAATATTCATAATTAGAGTAAATGTTAAAGTAAAATAATTCAAATAAAATCAAATTAAGGTCAACAACAATCTGACACTAATAATTAATTGATAAGTATCTATATATCTATATAACAATTGCTATAACGTCAATAAATCTATAAGTAAATAAATAACAGTCAATAATTATATTTAAATAACAGTAAATAATAAATATATAATATAATATATAGTCAATAATTAATAGAATTAGTCAATAAAAATAGCCAATAAATTAATTAAATATGGTAAATAAAGTATAAATTAAAATAAGTAAGTGAATAAAGTAAATTAATAGTTATTTATTATCCAGACTAAATAAATATTTTTTAATGCTATTTTTAAACTGGTTATATGATGGGAGATCACGTATGCATGGAGGAATTTTATTCCAAAATTTAGCATATTTAACTTGAAAAAATTGTAAACCCCAATTGTGTATAACGGAGGGTATATCCAGATCTTTACGTGGTCCACGAGTTGGTCTGTCTCTTTTGTATGGTTTAAATAGAGGTAACAGAAAAGGGGGTTGTTTCATACGTATTATTTTATACATAGTCAATGATGCAAAATAGTCCATGCGCGTGGTTATTTGCATCCAGTTAAGTCGTCTCCTGTAAGGAGTAATATGCTCCTGCCGTTTTAGACCAAAAATATATCTAATACTTGAGTTAGAAAGTCTCTGGAGCTGGTCAGTCAGCTGTTTAGAAATATCAGAGTAAACAACACTACATTAATCTAAATGCGGCATCACTAGTGATTCAACTAGACGTATACGGAGATTTTGAGATGTGCAGGGCCTGATGATTCGTAGACCATAGAGTACCCTATTCACTTTTTTGGTGACCTGTTGAATGTGAGAACGCCAGGAGAGGGTATTATCAAGTATAACACCAAGGCAGGTAACTTGATCCACAAATTGGATACAGTCACCATTCATATTGAGATTTATTTTTGGTATGTCTAGCATTTTGAATGTTTTTAAGGATTTACAAGATCCGAAAACAATGGCCTTGGTAAAGACCAACTTTTTGATATTTAAGGATAAGCCATTTGCTTCTGCCCATGACACCACTATTTTTGCTGACTTTGTTAATTGTTCTATGCCCTGTTCTATTAGATGTAATGGTGTTTGGACATATATATGAAGATCATCAGCATACAAAAGCCTGAAAGTGCTATGCTCATCCAAGTGATCCTTTAGATCATTCATGTAAATACAAAACAGGAGTGGACCAAGTACTGAGCCTTGGGGCCCTCCTATGTTTATATTACGATATGAGGAAGAGGATACTTTGGAGGCAACACACATTGAGCGACCACTCAAATATGACCAGAACCAGATTAATGATGACTTTGAAAAGCCAATCACCTGAAGTTTTTTAAGAAGCTTAGATGGTGAAACATTGTCGAATGCCTTAGAAAAATCAAACTGCATTAGCAGGGTAGCTAGCTTCTTTTCCTTGCCCAGGCGTATATCATCAGTTAATTTAATTAAAGCAGACTGAGTACTGTGATATTTGCGAAAGCCTGTTTGATATATATCCATAACTTTTCTTTTATTCAAGAAACCTACCACCTGATCATAAGCAAGCTTTTCCAAGACCTTCGACAAGAAGCATAAGAGAGATACAGGGCGAAAATCAGAAGGAGTCGATGGTATAGGTATTTTTTTTATTGCTAGAACTCTAGACTTTTTCCATTCTGCTGGGAAAATACCCTTCGAAAGTGAGGCATTAAATAGTTTGGTTAGGTGCAAGGCTATTGTTGGAAGTGCCGTGGCTATGACACTTTGAGGAATTTCATCATCCCCTTTCGCCTGCGAACAAAAATGAGAAACTGCAAGGATGACGTCATTTGTAGACACCTCTTTGAAAACGAAGCCCTCTTGTGAAGAACTATTAATGATGTTTAACGGCAAGGAAGAATCTTCAGTAGGAGAGATGGAAACATTTGAAAGATAAGAATTTAGTTCTTCCGGGGAAAATCCATGAAGGGCATCATTGATTGTAGGGATGAGTCCAAGACTCTTCATTTCCTTCCAGAAATTCTTATTGGCATCAAGAGTGCCACAAATGCGGTTATGCATATATGAGCAACGAGCATTCTCTGACTGTTCCTCATATTCATTTGCAAGCAATAGAAACTCATTTAGAAATTTTTTAGAGCCTGTTCTATGGTATCTTCTACTAGTGGCATCACGCTTTGATTTTAATAAACGAAGTTCTGAGTTGAGCCAAGGAAATCTAATTTTCTCAGGTCTTAAAGTTTTGTCAGGGGCTAGTGTGTCAATAGCACTTTGTATATTATTTGTCAATGTTGAAAGACCCTGCTCAATGTCAAAGTCATTTGTCTCAGGAGAGAAGGCTCTCCAATCAAGTTTAGCTAGGTAACTATTTAAATTATGAGCTGTTATTGTATTAATAGCCTTGTATTTAACTGGTACATTTGGAGGTTCAGGATGAAATGTTTCTATGGTGACTGAGATGATATCATGTCTACTTGGAAAGTTAGGAAGATGACGATCAGAACTTAGTACGGTATCACATTTGTCAACAAAAATACAATCTATCCAAGTGTCTTTGTCTTCTGTATGATGTGACGGACCTGTGTTTATCAGTTTAACTGATAAGTTAGTCATAAGAGTGTCTAAAAATCTGGATTGTTAGTGTTAAGTACATCAGCATTCCAGTCACCAATTATAACCTTATGGCTATAATCAGAAATGTGTAGGCTTAGTGAGTCAATAAATTCACGATCTGACCTGATATTGACATCAGGGGGACGATATACAATACCTAATAATGTTGGAATAGAGTTACCCTGCCAAATAGAGCAAAGTAGAAATTCAGGTCTGAAAGGTTTGTCAGCTTGTTCAGTTTGCGAAGAACACAATATCTTGGCTTTAAAATTCTCTTTGATATATAAGAGAACTCCGACACCATGAGTATTGCGATCTTGTCTCAATACGCTATAGCCTGGTATGTTTATGACATTGTCACAGACATCTGATCCAAGTCTAGTTTCGGCAATACCGAATACATGATATGAATCATTTTTGGTCAAGAAATCACGAATCTTTAATGAAGATGCGTTTAAAAATCCAACGTTCAAAGATCGACTGTTGGACGGAGTATCTTTGTTTCCTAGTCATGTTAAGCTATGCGGTATAGATTTGTTCTCCCTACTAATTTGTTGTTTACGAAGAGGACTAGGAGTATTCCTACTATTAGGGGAAATAATTTTGAAGATAGCATTAAGGTCAGAAACTGATTTTACTGTATATGCTCGCGTTCTGTTTCTCCACCTGACCAGAAAGTCTCCACAGCATTAAGGTTCTTCACCAGACAATTAAAATTACGGTATTTTTACAGATCATTTTTCGTGGTAGCTTCAATAAAAAAAAAAGTACGACAACGTCGCACAATGTTTGTAGGCGCACGATTTTATTTACATGATTATTATTATAATATTATGCGTGTATTTTAAACTTCGACGTTGTCACCTTAAAACTTTCATCGGTTTTTTATTTTTTCTAATTAAAATATTTTTTATACGAAAACCACAATTTATTTAAAAATCGAATAGAAGTTTCTTCAACAATTAATTTACTTGGTGCAATCTTTTAAAAAAAAATCTATTGTTCAGTTTCGGCGTTGACAGTAAATAAAAATCTCAAACCCGTGTTTTTTGACTCAGCTCCTATGCTTGCAATGTATAAGAATTCAACTTTGGAGCTTTGTATCTCCTAAACGAAAACCACAATTTTCTTAAAATTTTATTTTTATGTGTATTATTATAATATAAAGCCCCAATAAAAATTTTAGCGATTTCTATTGTCGTCTAAATTACTGGTGAACTACCTTAAACAAAATTTTTATTATGCTTTAAAATAACCTTTCAAGGGTTGTTTATTGTGATCAGCCACTTAGAAAACCCTATTAGACCAAATCTTAGAAGGCTAGAACGAATATAGCGAAAGTGCCCCTTTTAGGAGTAGTTTTGGCTAATTTAACGTTGAAGAGTTACGTTTTAATTGAAAAGACATCGATTTTTGTGATCAGCGACTTAAAAAACCCTATTAGAAGAAATCTTGGAAGCATAGTGCGAAAGTAATGAAAACACCCCTTTTAGGGGTAGTTTAGGCTAATTTAAGGGTGAATACATAATTTTTAATTGAAAAGACATCGATTTTTGTGATCAGCAACCCAAAAATTCTTATTAGATCAAATTTCAAATGCTTAGAGTGAATATAGCGAAAATGCCCTTTTTAGGGGTAGTTTTGGCAAACTTAAGGGTCAAGCCCCAATTTCTCATAGAGAAAACACCGATTTTCGTGTTCAGTGACCCAAAAAACCTATAGTAGACCAAGTCTGTTGGTGGCCACAAACAATACAACCCCCCTTCCCCCGTGATTTGACTGGAGTAATAATTCCGGCAGCATAATATGTCCGATTCAAAATTTAATTAATTTATCTTTGACTCGGATCTAACTTATATATAAATTTTGAATCTTGTCGGAAATTAATGGGACCTTATCGAACGCAAACAAAAATGACATTTTTTCGCGGGTATAAACTGTCCTTAATTTTTTTTTTTTTATTTTTTAAATAATATACGAGTCATTCTGGATACCGTGTCATGACCTTGCCAGGTCAGGTCTCCCGATCGGGCTGATTTTTCACCACTTTTTTATGTATACAAAATATGTTTTTTGTGAAATTTTTAGCCCTCTAGGCGCTCAGGAACCCCAGTTATACCCAAAAGAAGCTTTTCAAACTTCTTCGGTTTTTTCACAAAAAAAATTTTTTTTTTTTTTTTTTAATTTTTAAAATTGACTATATGATTAAAAAAAATAGTACCCAGACATAAAAAGTTGTAAAATTTCCCGCTGAATCCGAATTTAAGGTCAGTTTTTGGAAATTTTGACCCTGGGCGGCTTAAACTGCTTTTTTCGGCTTAGAGTGTGAGATTTTGAACTGCCCAAATTCAACAACTTTTATAAGGCTCAAACCTGGATAGAATTGGTCTAAATACTATATACTTTGATGTGGTAAATGTTGCTGGGTGGTTATATGCCCTTTAAAAAGCGTCAGAAGCATAGTAATGGCTTTTTTTAATCAAATTTTAACGTTAAAATCACATTTTTTAAGCGCCTTATACTATTTTTTAATTATATTTGTACTCAAATGACTTTTATATGCTTTTTATTCATAAACTTGATAGTTTTCAAAGATTTTCAGTCCATTAATTCACGCGTCTCCAATAAAATGCGTATCTATGCGTATTTCATTCAAAATTAAAATTTGAAAAAATTGACACTTGAACACTTAATCCTAACAAAGTAACCAAAAAACTTCTGGTTGGTCTTATTTTTTTGATGTAAGTGTCACCTTTCAAACGCCATGCAATTTTTCATCACTAATTTTCTCATCAATGTAGCCAATTAATCAAATTTCCATTTTTGGTTAAAAATGACCAATTTTTAAATCGATGCCAAATTCGTAATTTTGACAAAAAAGGGTTTTATATGTCTCAAAATATTTCCGCAAGCTTCAAGTTTCAAAAGACTTTTTTTTTCGTCTTCTCCTGAACTCTCCACAGGGCGTCAAAGAAATTTCTTTTGTCTTTTTTATCTTTTAATTTTTTTTTAATTTTTGCAAATTTTGAAATTAATGCAATTTTTTACACTTTATCAGATTCTACTTTTTAATCTGATTTAAATGGAGTTTGAATCGCGAAAATGCGTTAAGAAATGAAGTCAGTATTAAGTATTTTAAAAAGAAGATCCTTTTAAGATCACCTCTTTATTTTTGCCAATTCCCAGTGGATTTTCGCAATTCAAACTTTGTTTTGATCGGGTTGAAGAATGGATTAAATACATGCGATAAAATTCACCATTATTTTACTATTGCAAATTTTTTTTTTTTATTTATTAGACATGTGTTAGAATTATTAATTTTTCCTGAGATTTTTTTTTTTTTTTTAAACAAAGCGATTATAGCTGGTATAGCCATTAATGATCGCGACTGTACATACACTGAGAAAAACGTTTCTTTGATTCAATGCTATATATCATTAATTTGATAAACTGATTTCATTGAAATGTAGCAATGAAATATTTCATTAATTAGACTGTGCGAAGCACAGTCTATACCCGCGACAAAATTTCGCTCTTGTGCGCACTCGTTAAGGTCCCAGTGATCTCCGATTAGGTTCAAAATAATATATATAAGTTAGATATAAGACCAACATGAACTGTATTGATTTTGAGCCAAATCGAAAATATAGTACCGAAATTATTATCAATTTACGGGAATAACAGCGTTAAAAACACAAAATGTCGATTATAAGACATAAAACATGATAAAATAAGCACTTTCAGGATGAAAATAATTATTCCAGGTTGTAGCGGATACCCTGTAGCGGACCGATTTTCCAAGATAACGGACCAAAAAAATTGAAAAAATGAACTTTTAACTTTACAAAGAGGGTTTTTAGAATAAAAAAAAACGAATGTTCATTGGAAAATATTCAGTTTTTTAACCTAAAAAATTTTCCGATTTTCCAAGACAACAAATCAAAAAACTTGAAAAAATAAACTTTTAACTTTACATAGGGGTTTTTTAGGACAAGAAAAACAAATATTCGGTGGAAAATATCAAATTTTTGGACCTACAAAATTTTCCGTTTTGTCAATATAACAAACCGAAAAACTAAAAAAAATGAATTTTTGACATTACAAGGGCGTTAAAAACACAAAATATCGAACATAAAACATAAAACATGATAAAATAAGGACTTTTAATATGAAAATAATCAATCCAGATAGAAGCAGATACCCTGGGGGTAAAATTTTTCATTTTCCACACAAGTGTATTTTCCAATTTTCCAAGATGGCGGCCCGATAAATTTGAAAAAATGAACTTTTAACTTTAGAAGGGGATTTTTTAGATCAAGAAAAACAAATATTCAGTAGAAAATATCCAATTTTTCAACCATAAATATTTCACGATTTTCCAAGATGGCGGACCAAAAAACTTGAAAAATAAACTAAAATACCATTTTAACTTTACAAAGGAATTTTTTAGGGAAAAAAAACGAATATTCGACAGAAAATATCCAGTTTTTTAACCTAAAAAATTTTAAAATTTTTAAACCAAAAAAAATCAAGAGGGTATAAGTGATTTCAATGTACGAGCCAACAAAATTAAAAAAGCATTTATTTGGCTCAAAATTAATAACATTTATTACAAAAATATAGAAATAAACGAAGAAGTTTTACGAATCTTACCAAATAATGGTAATATAATAAACTACATAGAAAATTTGAATATAAATGACAATAATCTGAATACTGAATATTCTGAAGTGAACCAAACAAACACCGAAATAAATTTAACAGAATCCAACATTCCTAATATCACAATAATTAATCAAAATAAAACAATTAACTCTGAATTACATCTCGATTACCCATCATTAGAAAATGAACCAATTAATGAATTCACTTCAGAAGGATACATAACTTGTGTATTTCCACATTTATTTCCAAGAGGAGTTGATGATTTCTTACAAGCACGTGAAATACGTGTTACTTTAGATCAATATTTTAAACACCTTATGAAATATAAAGATCAAAGATTCGCAAAAGATCCTAGATTTCGATTTTTCGCAATGAACACCACAATGCGTCATGGTTTATTACAAAAAGCAGGAGTTTATATAAGAAAATCAAAGTTAGAAGACATGACAATTAATGAATTAAAAACTAAATTAATAAACGATAAAAATTTTTGGAAACATATAATGGCTTACGCAGCAAAAGTAAGATCTACAAACAGCTATTGGTATCAACGAAGTGATGAACTATTAACCATGGTTAAACAAATTAAAAAACCAACAATTTTTTTTACTTTAAGTGCAGCAGATCATCAATGGAATTCATTGTTTAAATTACTATGTCCCGATACAGATCCAAATACTATTGATGATCAACAATGTAAAAAATTAATTCAAGAAAATCTATTAATTGTCAGCTATTTTTTTAAAGAAAGAGTTAATAATTTTATGAAATATGTGATAAAACCATTATTTGAAGTATCCGACTTCTGGTATCGTTGGGAATGGCAATTTAGAGGATCACCACATATTCATGGAATTGTATGGTTATCAAACGCGCCATTATTTAATAATAAAATTCTAACACCAGAAGAAAGAGAAAAACTTTGTCGTTACTTTGTCGATGATTTTTGTTTTGCAATAAATCCTAAACATGATGTAGGAATTAATCATCCTGCACGTCAAAATTTTTCTGACATTCCAACAGATAATCTGGAAAATGATTTAATTTATTTATTAAATAGATTACAAAGTCATACGATGCATGGTAAACACTGTATGAGATACAAATATAAAAGCACAATTTTAACATGCCGTTTTTATTTCCCTCAACAAGAAAGAAAAGAAAGCATTATTAATGATTCAGACGGATATTCACGATATTATCCTAAACGTAATGATCCACTCATACAAAGATACAATCCAATCATAACATCTATTTGGAGGGCAAATACTGATTTTTCGCCGATTGCATCAGAAGAATCTATTTATTATTATATTGTTAAATATGCATCCAAAAGTGAAAAAATCTCAAATGATTTACAACAGTGTTTACAAGATATTTGTGCATCCATGTCAGACTCACTATTAGCAAAATCAGCAATTCAAAAATTATTCATTCCTACATTACATGAAAGAGACTACAGTGCTTAAGAAGTAGTAAATTTTTTAATGAGTTGGCCTCTATATCACAGTTCACGGAGTTACGTCAATTTAGTAATTCAAGATGACGATTGGATACAAATAAAGGTGAATATATAATTCCTTACCAATAATATAAATAACAATTTTACTAATTATTTAAACATCTTTAAAATAAAATGAACCTACGTAATTAAACAATACTTATTTGATGGAACTGTAACTCTTATAATTATATTTTAAATTTAGACATAATAAATTCATTTCAATTAATTTAAATAACTTATTTATATAAAGTAATTTAACGATTTACAAATCATCGACTCATGTAACTTCAAAGTTGAAAACTTGAATTTAGAACATAAAATTTTTTTATAATCTCTTCTTTTTTATTTATTTTAAATAATATTTTCAATAAGACAAAGCTATTTATACTATACAACTTATTCTTAATCTCAACTAATGTATGTATGAAATGAAATGAAAAATAATATTTTTTTAAATTAATATTATTTGTTTAAATTTAATAAGAAAATTTATTAAAATCAATTAAACTTATAAATCTTTACTTTTCTCGTCATAAATTTAAATGAAAGCGTGAAATGTAAATAAACACGCTAATACTGTGAATGTAAACATATAATATTTTGTACATTAAATATTTATTGTTTTTAACAAAATGAGTTTGATTATTTACTTCACCTAATATACCCAATTAATAATATTTCAAATAATAAAAATCGTCTATATTTAGGAATAAATTTAGTGGGTTGTTATGCTTCGCACAGTCTATAATTGTTAGCAATTATCTAGTTTAATGACATATATTATTAAAATTATTTTAATGAAATATAACTTTAGTTTAATGACTTATTATTTTTTTTTTAAAGAAAATAAAATATTAAGTTTTTTAACCATGTGGGTCAGTTATTTTTTTATTTAATATTTTAAACGCTGTTTTTATCGACTGAAGTTACGATGACCGCATATGTGTATTATTTAGTTTTTAATTTGTATCCCCCGTGTATTCGCTTATTATTGTTTCGCTATATCATATATTCGCACGCGCGCTTCGTATATCATGTAATAAAATTTTGATCCTTATATAGTAAAAGAAAGTCAATTTTATGACTTGCGAGAGTGATATTCCTAGAGCGACATCTGCTTATAACAATTATATCAAAATTTTAAAGTAAATAATTAAATTTAAATAATTGAATATCATTTTTTTAATTAGTTTTAATATTTTTCAAATTTTGTTTAAAAAAAGAAATTAGTAAAAAAGTATAGGTGAATATAAAATTTGTGAAAAAAAAATATATAATTAAATAAAAAAATTACAAACAGTTAATTTTTTTTAATAATTAATTTATTTATTTTTTTATGTATCAAAGATTAAATTAAATGGAAAGAAAATCATATCAACATTCTAAATCTATGAATGACAAGATGCATATCGTCAACTCTCTCTATAGACGCACACTCTGTATATTAAAGTATACCGTGGCGCCGTCTCTCTCAGTGAATTCCGAGTTGCGCAGTACAGTTTAAAATTACTGAATTTAAAATATTATTAATTTAATGAAATATTTCATTGATTCAATAACTATACTATTAATTTAATAGAATATTTCATTACTATATTTCAATGAAATCAAACCTATTAAACTAATGGAATATTTGTCTCAGTGTAGTTACCGTATCGATGACTCACCCATTTTTAGGATAGGATATTCACCATTTAATAATTTTATTTATTACTTATTATATTATTACAATAACTGATGCTTTTTTATGAATTTATTTGGACATTTTATTTTGTTTCACCCATTTAGATTAAAAAAATTGATAACCGGTTTGTGTAACTACACAACTAACGAGCATGGAACATGTTCACTCATAACGGTAATACATCCAAAAACCGAAATTACAATAAATCCGGAAATATAAATTATCCTAAATCCATAAACTTAAAATATTCTAAGTTCTAGTACTTATCAGGGCCTGATCAGGCTCTGACTCCCACTTCAAATTATTCTAAGTCCCTAAATTGAAAATATTCTAAGCCCCCCCTTTAAAAACGTTACTTTTTCAACGCACGTCAATTTTTCTACCCCCCCCCCCCTGCCAGGCCAAACTTTTTCAAATACCCCATCCAATGAACATGTTCCATGTTAAAGGTTGAATCAGGTGGATAGAAATAACATTTTTTGAGTAAAAATTTCTGGAGACTTCTGGAATGTTTAATATTTTTAGCCATTGATCATGTTATGTGTCCCTTAAAATATTAAAACAAATTTTGAAAATTTATTGACTACAGACGGAGATATTAGCGCTTGAAATTTCATTAATTTTTGAGGTACTTAATTAATCAAGACTTTTTTATAAATATTAACCTGATTTTAAAAATCTTTGAATATAATATTTAAGACATTATTTAGCATCGATTCACTAAAAAAAATCTCAATTTTTAACAATAATGTGAAACATATTTAAAGTTTTTTGATTTTTGGCCTAACCTAAATTTTTCAAAAAATCAATTTATTTGCGGCGAAACGTAGAAAATCAAATGATCAAATGATCAATGGCTAAAAATATTAAACATTCCAGAAGTTTCGATCTAGAAAAATTTTTACCCAAAAAATTCTATTTCTATCCACCTGATTCAACCTTAAAAAAAATGTATTCCTTCTATGTATTATACTTATAATATAATAAATAATTTAGTTACGAATAAAAAATTAATTTTTTTAAAATAATTTTTACAAATCTGTTTCATATTAAACTTTTAATGGGTGTACTATGTGATATTAAAACAATGCTGAAAGATTATTGATCCTGAGTAAAACCAATAAAAATGTTAACAAATGACACCAAATACCCTTCCTAATAAACATTTTCCATTGTAACAAAATTACAATATATATTTTACACCCCAATCGTGTAATTGACCAATTCATGAAATAGTCAAACTCAAAAAATAGTAAAAAATTTGTATTTCACCCTCCCCCCCTAAAAGGTCCAAAAATAGCTGTTTTTAGCAAATTTTCAAAAATTTACTGGGCTTTAAGGATTAGTCCAAAAAACATCCGGCTGGTCTCATTTTTTTCCTTGAACTTTCAACTTTTACCAAAAAAATTTTCAAAAAGTTTCATGGAGTTGATTTTTACTGGCATTGATAACGTAAGATTTATTTTATCGAAAAATGCTGATTTTTGAACTTTGAGCCAAAAACTACCCTAATACATTGACAAAATAAAGTAAGTTCTAAAGTAATTTGCCAAAAAAAAATAATTTTTGCATATAAGAAGTTTCTTTTTAGTAAATATTCGAATAGCCAGGGAAAAATTCGACAATTTAAAAAAAAAAATTTTTATTTTAGACTGAAAAATAAGCGAGTTATCATTATTTCAAGTTTGAATACTGTATAATGACCCTAAAACTGGGATTTTTGGAAAATTTTTAAAAAAATCTTAAAATGATGATAACTTGCTTATTTTTCGGTCAAAAATAAAAATTTTTTTTAAAAATCAGCTCATTTTTCCCTGGCTATTCGAATATTAAAGAAGAAAAATTTTTTGGTTGACCCCTTAAACTTTTATTGGCCATATTGGTCCAATTTTTACACATTTTCAGAGTCTTATATCTACGAACAGAAGCCAATACCATCGCCCAAATTTTTAGGGAATTTTTTTTAATATCAAAAGAAGCTTCCCTGAAATTTTCAGTCTTTAAAGTGCTCAGAGAAAAATTTTGCAGACGATTAAAGTTGTTAAAAAATCGATATTTTCGGAAACAGCAAACTTTCAATTGCTTATATCTCCAGTCCCTGATAAGCTTTTTTAATGTTTAAGGTCTCATTTGAAAGGTCTTTGATAGACGCTTTTAATGAAACCAACCGAAAGTCTTTAGCTAATGATGCTGAATCACAATTCAAGTTCAAAAATCAGCATTTTTCGATAAAATAATAGAGCTTGTATCTCGGCAACCCGTCCTGAAAAATGGCTGAAATTTTGGCTGGCTGAGTTTTTTATTATTTCAAACCACCCCTGAAAATTTGAGCCCTTTCGGAGTCATGGGTGCGCACACTTTTGTATGAAAAGTAATGGATATGCCCATATATATTCTTTGGAGGGAGTTAAGCCGCTTCTCTTTAGCTTATACATATTATTATATCCATTCTTATATACTATAAGGCCTTCTTATTATGCTATATATAATATATTATATATCGGGTGGAACACAATTTACGTGGTTATGCCTTAACATATGCTATCAATGTATAAATATCCGTGGCAATTGTGTTCCACCCGGTATATATGAAACGGTACGTTTCATCGTGTAGATTTTGAAAATATTCACTTCCCTGCATTGCAAAAGCATTGAATGTATGGGACTGTGTAAACGTCGAATAGCATGGAAGTATATGGAGGGAGGGGGTGCGTGCGTATAGAAGGAAACCTTCAAAAATTTTGTTCGAAGCTTAATTTTTTTATATGCAAGTATTAGTATTAGTAAATTTTTTCATTTTTGTTATACACAGTGATCTGGAACGCGAAAAAAGTTTAACCACGATGCCCCCAAAAATCTCTGGTATTTACTTATTCTATAGGGTCTCCTGAGGCAGGAAATGCTTGTCCTAAAATTGAAACCGTAGCTCTCGGGGAGAACCGCCCAAATTTGGGGGTTCTTGGGGGGTAAAAAAAATTTTTTTTTTTTTTTTTTAATTTAACATTTTTTACATGATTTTAGACCATAGAAAGTGACGAACAATTGAGGAACACAAAAAATTTTGCTCGCCTTATAGTTTTTTTTGAGTTGGAAGGCTCAAAATCATATTTTTTCAATATTTGAAAAAAACCAATTTCTGAAATTTTTTAAATAAATTAAAATTATTTTTAATGATGGATTTATTTTTTTTCAATTGTTTTGTGATTATAATTTACTAAAATAAGTTTATTTAGGACCAAAAAGTACAAATTTTCAATTTTCAAGGTCTTAGAGCAACTCAAATGTTAAATATTGGATTTTTTTAAAATTTCACAGACTTGGGATTTTTCTATCAGATTCAAATGAGGTTATAAACTGGATTTAAAGACGTATTCCATAGTAATTTTTCCAGCACAATATGAATTTGCTATTTATTTTAACATTTTACCACGATTTTTAGGAGAAAAATGATTTTTTGGCTAAGGAAAATTCCGGATGCAAAAACTAGTGATTTCATTGGAATTTCATGGGAATTTCAGAGGAAAAAATATATAAATGACTCTTGTAAATATTATTCTGAAAATTTTTTCTTGAAACCTGCGAAACTTTAAAAAATTGGTCCCTTGAAAATTGAAACCACAATAAACAAAAAAAAACGGATTTTTCTCCCAAAAATCGTGGTAAAATGTTAAAATAAATAGCAAATTCAGATTGTACTGGAAAAATTACTATGGAATACGTCTTTAAATCCAGTTTATAACCTCATTTGAATCTGATAAAAAAATCCCAAGTCTGTGAAATTTTAAAAAAATCCAATATTTAACATTTGAGTTGCTATAAGACCTTGAAAATTGAAAATTTGTACATTTTGGTCCTAAATAAACTTATTTTAGTAAATTATAATCACAAAACAATTGAAAAAAATAAATCCATCATTAAAAATAATTTTAATTTATTTAAAAAATTTCCCCAAGTGGAAAAGTTGTATACAATTTGGATCCCAATTGTATCCTAACTTATGAATCAATTTTGGATACAAAATTCGTAGATTCCAAAACGGATACATTTTGGATTAACGAAGTAATTAGAAAAAGATCATAAAAGCATATTATTTAATTCTGCTCCACATGTTGTTGCATCGTCTTACCAGGATTCCTGTAAATCCTAAAAGTAAAGAAATCATCCATATTCTATGTAATTTTTCCATAATCGAGTAGTTGCAAATTATTATCTGTTTATTTATTTTTTCAGAGAAATTTCAAATATATTTTTCGAAAGATCTCCATCCACGCCTAATGCTAAAATTTCTTGAAATTACGATATTTATCTAAAAACACTTAAATTTGAATATTATGCACAACAAATATTTATTTGAAATGATTTTTTTTTTTTTTTTTTTTTATGCACTGAAACTGCAAAACAATTATATTTTTTATTAAAATAAATTTTATTTGAGGTTAATTATTATTTTTTTTTAAGCGTGGATTGAGTCAAATTAAATCGTTTTGGCTAAATCCACGCTTAAACAAAAGAGGTTGAGCGTGGATTGAGACCTTTTCAATCTAAATATTAAAAATTTTTGGTAAGAACTCAATTCATCCCGATTCATCCATAAAACAAAAAAATAATCTTAAACCCACGCATCCAAAAATGTAAAAATTTAAATATTTTTGCAATGCCATCCTCAAAAACTATTTAAAAACTCACTTCAAGTATTTCAGTGTTCAGTGCTGCAGTAAAATAAAAAATAAAAAATTTTATTTAAATACGTAAATTTAGTCAAATTTAAAATTTGATTTGTAGAAATATTATAATTTTTTTTTTCTGGATGAATTCAGATCTTTGAAAATTTTTTTCACTTCACGAAATTCTTTTGAATATCACTGATTTTATAACTAATTCTTTCGAAAATAAATTTTAAATCACGCTTGTAAAATAATTTATCAAGTTCAAAATTATTCCAAAAATTATTTAAATTTAGAGGTTAAAAATTTAAATTCAAAACGACCCATCAGTATGGCTTGACATGATCGACTAATTTTTTTTTATTTAGTCAATTGTTTGTTATCAATAAAATACCGTTGCTTAGTGAGTCAATAAACAACTGTCAAAAACTAAAAAGATATTAGTCGATCATGTCAAGCCATACTGATGGGTCGTTTTGAATTTAATTTTTAACCTCTAAATTTAAATAATTTTTGGAATAATTTTGAACTTGATAAATTATTTTACAAGCGTGATTTAAAATTTATTTTCGAAAGAATTAGTTATAAAATCAGTGATATTCAAAAGAATTTCGTGAAGTGAAAAAAATTTTCAAAGATCTGAATTCATCCAGCGAAAAAAAAAATTATAATATTTCCACAAATCAAATTTTAAATTTGAATAAATTTACATATTTAAATAAAATTTTTTATTTTTTATTATACTGCAGCACTGAACACTGAAATACTTGAAGTGAGCTTTTAAATAGTTTTTGAGGATGACATTGCAAAAATATTTAAATTTTTACATTTTTGGATGCGTGGGTTTAAGATTATTTTTTTGTTTTATGGATGAATCGGGATGAATTGAGTTCTTACCAAAAATTTTTAATATTTAGATTAAAAAAATATATTTGAAATTTCTCTGAAAAAATAAATAAACAGATAATAATTTGCAACTACTCGATTATGGAAAAATTACATAGAATATGGATGATTTCTTTACTTTTAGGATTTACAGGAATCCTGGTAAGACGATGCAACAACATGTGGAGCAGAATTAAATAATATGCTTTTATGATCTTTTTCTAATTACTTCGTTAATCCAAAATGTATCCGTTTTGGAATCTACGAATTTTGTATCCAAAATTGATTCATAAGTTAGGATACAATTGGGATCCAAATTGTATACAACTTTTCCACTTGGGCAGAAATTGGTTTTTTTCAAATATTGAAAAAATATGATTTTGAGCCTTCCAACTCAAAAAAAACTATGGGGCGAGCAAAATTTTTTGTGTTCCTCAATTGTTCATCACTTTCTATGGTCTAAAATCATGTAAAAAATTTGGGCGGTTCTCCCCGAGAGCTACGGTTTCAATTTTAGGACAAGCATTTCCTGCCTCAGGAGACCCTATAGAATAAGAAAATACCATAGATTTTTGGGGGCATCGTGGTGAAACTTTTTTTGCGTTCCAGACCACTGTGTATAGCCATAACGGCTATGTCTTTAAAATATATTTACGCCAGATACGCCTAGCAGACATAATTATCTTAAAAGAAGATTATGTACTAATGTAAAAATATTCTTTTTTTTTTATGTAAAAAACGTACTTTTTTCCATGAGATATTAAACTGACAATATCAAGGAAAAAATCATTTTTAGTTTTTCTTATAATATTATACTTTGTTAGATAAAATAGAGTAATAAGAACATTTTATTATTGCTAGTGAGAAACCATAGTGCCAATTACTTTGAAAACTTCTGGTAAATGAATGCAATGAACTCATTGATAATGCAATTGCTAAGAAAATTGTTGACTTACATAGTAACAATACAATCGCCATTGAAACTATTTATACAGAACAAGAAATTTTAACGTATATAACCTTTGCAAGGCTTTTTAAGCCAAAAATTAATCGAAAAACTTCCAAGTAATTATTTGAAAATTACACAGCAATGCGAAATGACAGTAAAGGTGAAAGAAATTTTTTATTGCGCCTACTTGCACCGCAAGCTTCGTTTTCACAGTGGAGCGATTTATAAGGAATTTTTAAAGATATTAAAAATAAGCCCAAAGTTATAAAATATTTTTTGTGGTTCCCCTTTCAGATAATTATAGCAGCTATTTGGATATAAATTTTTGTTTGTTTAATTATTGTAGAAGTTTTTTCGAATTTATTGTATGATAATAGGACAAATTTGAAAATTGGAATTTAAAATATATTTTTTCTAGTTAACTCAAGGTAATATTAAATTGGCAATAAAGTCTGCAACAGTTCTTGCCTTAACTGCCATTATCACGTTATTACTTTATGGAAATGGCCAAAATATTATTAATACCAATGAAGAACTGTTTAATAGCATGTAAGCATTTTATTATTTTTTATTAATTTAAGATTTCGTTGGCACTTTTTAAATTAAATTTCAGTGTTTATAATTCGGCAATCCGTATTCACCTATTTAGATAAATGGCTCAAAATAAATACGTGGTGGTCTTAATTTTTAAAAATGTATTATATAGTAAAATCCTGACTCCCATTTAATACTGTCAAACTTTGGTTCTAAGGGACATTCTACAATCAACCGTTTTACGCGTGCGGAGCTGCGCAGTAAGTTATGCGCAGTACGTAAGGCCTTGCGTAGCTGCGCATTACTTACTGCGCAACTCCGCACGCGTTAAACGGTTGATTGTAGAATGTCCCTAAAAGTTAAAAATTAATATCACGCATGGTGCCATACGTTTCTATTTTTAGTATATAACTTTGAACTAATCAGTAACCCTTTTAAGACTTGAAATAGTTTTATTCTATAACGGCTAACTAATAAAACAGAATTGGAGCTAATTCGATCGTTTAAAGAGAATTTTTTACATAAAAAATTCTTTTGTCAAAATTTTGTTCAGGAAAAGAATTTTTTAATGATATAATTCTTTTTAAGTAAAATACTAACCAAAAATATTCTTACTAAATTTGGTTATATATAATAATTAATTTAGATGTTTGCTTATTTTATATTATTTTAATATCATTTTAATATTAAAATAAGCAAACATCTACATTAGTTATTATATATAACCAAATTTAAATCTTGGTCAGAATTTTACTTAAAAAGAATTGTATTATTAAAAGATTCTTTTCCTGAACAATATTTCATCAAAAGAATTTTTTATGTGAAAAATTCGTTTTAAACGATTGAAATAGCTCCAAAATTCTTTTTTGGATAAGAAAAAATTCTTTTGGTCTGGGAGTGTAGGTAATAAAAAATTAAAAAATTTTTTAATTCAAAATTTAACTTATTTTTTTGAGAATTAAGAACAAAGATTTACCAATAATTTATGCAATTTTATTAAATAACAAAAAAAATTAATTATTTTCTGCTTTATTAATATAGATACTTCGCAAATTGGGAAGATGCTTCTATTAAATCAAAAAAATTGATTCAAATGATGTTAATGAAATCTTCGCAACCTCTTCAAATCCATGCTTTTTTTGTACCAGTGAACATGGAAACTTATACTCAGGTAAATTATTATTTAATTTTATTTGACAAAAATTTATTATTATTTAACAAAAATAATTTTTTTTAAGGTTATGAAAACAGCCTGTTCATACTTTACTTTTCTGACAAAAACTCAAAACAACTCTTAAAGTAAAAGATCTATTTTTCAGTAAATCAAATCAAAGTTTCAATTCAGGCTAAAATATTTACAAAAATTTAATTTGCTACAGATAATACAATTCCGTGATCAAAAAATTTCCTGGCATAAAATATCTTATTAATTTTTCTTAATATTTTATTTTGTATTAACATTTTTTTAATGCGAATTGAATAGAGGTATAGATAAGATATCAGCTTGTTTGTCTTGCAAAGAAATTTTTTGTTGCGAAAAATATTTTATATTAATAAAATTTACTTGAGTAATAAAATTACTTTAGAAGAGAAAGTTTTCAATTCTAACTTTTTGAAATCATGATTTTGAATTATAAAAGCGGTGAAATTTCAAATAATTTTATAACTATCAGTTGAATTCGGTTGATAATATCTACTTTGATGAAAAAACCCGACTAAAAATATAATGAAATTTTTAATAATAAAAAAACATTTACATGCCTAATGTTAATTTAACTATTACAGGTAGATGTTATTTTTAAATGATCTTTTTATGAATTTATGTTATTAAATTTTGAATATATATATTACACAACATTAAATATGCAAGCTAATATTTCTCTGTATTAATAAGTAGCCGATAAACCAAGTTAAATAGAATTAAATTCGATTTAATTATTTTATTAATAATAAATAAAATTTTAAATATATTAGTATATAGTATCTGGATACATATAGCATATCAGTAAACATATAAAAATTTGCTTTCGTTGTTTACCTGCAAAGATACAAAAAAAAATCGAACACCGTTAAGTAAATATGTATCTGAGCTGGGCTTGGCATTGATTTTCTGCCTGTATCACAGAAATTATTAGTTAATAAAAGAAGGCTTTCATGAGGCAAAATTTTTTTTGTATAATATGTAGTTTGAAAATCTTTTCATGTTTTCTGATCAATTAGATAGCATGTCAATGATCCAAATCCTTAGCTTGCTTATACGACTTTTCGGGGCAGATGGCCCCAAATTTGATTATTCTGTAACACGAAATTAGTTTGGCGAGTAATTTTTTATATTTATTGTGGAAATTGTTTTGAATTTTAGGTTATAAAAAAATATTTTCAAAAAAAAATAAAATTAAAAAATCCATGACGTTAAATTTTTATATTGTAAAGATAGTAACTGCGGTCAGGCAACTAGGTCGCTTTGGTCCTTTATAACTATCTAGATTTGTGAATTAAAAAAAAAAAAATACTTTTCTAATATTTCAAGATGGAACTTGTTCATACTTTCATAGAAATGGGGTACTTGAAAAAGGTCACCAATACAGGAGAACGAAAAGTACAAATGGACACATAATAATTTTGATTTAGGGACTTAGAATGATTTTAAAAAAAGGTCTTATAAAAATTCAGCTATTAATTTGGGATCTATTATCTTATCTTACTACTATATACTTTTGAAAATTTATTTGTGTGTCTGTGTGTGTGTGTGTATTATCATTAGGGTCAACAGTGAACAAAATTTAATAAAACCGGTGTCAAATTAAAGAAAAAAAGTCCGCGGGTGACATAGGCCATAGTTTTGCGACTCAGCTATCGTACTTTTGGAGATATTCAATTTTTAGTGTTTTTGAACTCAATAATATTTTTAAAAATTTTTAACAAAAATTGAAACATCTTGAGACTATCAAAAAATTTTAATGTCACACTTTAAAGTATTCGATTCAGCACTAATTCTTACGTATTCTCCTAAATTTTTATTCAAAACAGAGTTATCTTTAAAATTTTATAAAATATTTTTGAAGCTGGTTGAAAAATTTTTTATAGTATTTTTAATCATCTATTTGTGGGTCTGTGTGTGTATGTGTTTCATCATCAGGGCCTAATCAATGAAAAGTCAAAATAAAGTGTCAAAATATAGAAAAAAAGTCTACGTATGACATTAGACAAAGTTTTGCAACTCAGCTACCGTACTTTTGGAGATATTCAATTTTTACTATTTTTGGAAAAAATAAAATTTTTTGAAATTTTGATTAAAAAGTGAAATATCTTCTAAATATGATAGAATTTTATTGTCACAATTGGTATTACTTAATTCGGCACTAATTTATATGTACTCAGTTATATTTTTGTTCAAAACGGAGGTATCTTTAAAAATTAGCAACATTTTTTATATATCTTAATACTATCTTACTACTATATATATTTGAAAATTTATTTAAGGCAATGTAATACACTTATTGCAAAAGGTGCTAGGCTTCTTTGAAAACTCTGAATGTGTTTGCATAATTATAGGTAAATTTGCAGTGAAAAATGATTTTTTCAAGTAACAGAAACAGAAGTAAATGCGACACAGGGGGGGGCGGAGCCCCCCCTCCAACTTTTGCTAGATCTACATTAAGAAAAAAATTTTAGCTTATTTCAAGGCGTTAATTTTTTTTGGCATTGATATATATTTTGGACAATAACAACATGATAATAATAAAACATCAATAACAACAACACCGGGAATAGATCAGGGGGGGCGGAGCCCCCCCTCACACCTATGCTAGTAGGTCTATATATCCTACGCTCATTTGGTTGTATTAACCCGACGAACTTTCGATATATCTAAATATATCTAAATAGATCTAAAAATATCTATTTAGATATAAATAGATATATTTAGATATATCGAAAGTTCGTCGGGAACATACAAACCAATTAAAAGTTTTTCAATAAGTTTTTTATCTCGTCTCAGATTATGCAAAATAATTTTTAAAATTCTGAACCATGAAAGCCCCCTATTGATAATTGATAATTAATTAGTAATATTCAGGTATACATGAGTTTTAGATCAAGAATAGGTTGTTATATAGTTTGTGCCAAAAAAAAGGTGGGTGTTTTTTTTTTTAATTAATTGTTTATACAAAAATGTGAATTTTTGAGGTTTTTCGAATATGTGAAAAAAATTTTAGCTCTTAATTATTTATAGTTAATTATAATAATTTTAAGAAATAAAAGACTTTTAAAAAACAAGTAAAAGTTAATAAAATTGGTCTTAAAAAAATTTTTGAAATAAAAATTTAAACTGTAAAAAAATAAAAAATTTCAATAAACCAGTTTGCGCTACAGCAGTTCAACTTTTTTAAAATTAATTTTCTTAGTTGTAAAATTCTAGCTTCACCGAAAAAAGGCGTGTGGAAACGAGGTTTGGCTCATTAAACGGCATTTTTCATTGGGCTTATTTAAAAAAAAAATTTCGATTTCCTGAGTGCAAATGCGTTTGTGGCCCTAGTGCCCTTGCATTTGGCCATCATTTTGACTCACAGGATTGAAATTTGTACAGAGGCATCATTGCATGTTAATAAAACAAAGTTATTGATTAATTTTTTTTTTATTTATTTAAAATATTAAAATAACAGTTCATAAATAAATAAAAAAGTACACTTTTTCACCGACAGTGAGTGACCTTTAATAATCTTAAAAACTTTTAACAACTAAAAACTGGGCTAATTTTTCCCTGGCAATTTAATTATGTAATTTTTATTCGACTCAAACTTTAATTTTAAACCGTTAGAATTAGTAATTTTTGAAATTTCAAATAATTGTTAAAAAAAAAAAAGAAAATTCTTCTGCATAATTAAATTTATAACATGAAATTGAATATATATTTATTTTACAAAAAACTGATATCATTAACTCAAAAAACAAAAATTTTATAAGCGAAAAACCTCAAAAATTCACATTTTTGCATAAACAATTAATTGTTGAAAAAACGCTCATTTTTTTTGGCACAAACTATGTACCAACCTATTTTATAATATATATTTTTTATTTAAAAAAAGCAAAAACTAACTTACTTTAAATTTGCCGCACTCCAAACAAAAGGCTACTAGCTACTGAATTGAGTCTCACTACTCCTGCACAGCGCCAGCGCCTTAAACTTATCCGCCAATAAGAAGATGTTAAAAATTTCCTTATTGTGGATAAAGGTCAAACTCAATATAGGTCTGTTCTTTTTTTCCCAAAAAAGTTAACCTGGAGCAAAACTGGGGTAAAACTAAACGGAACACGCGTTCTTTTTCATGACGGTAATTCAAAAAGCAAAACATTTTTTTGGGATAAAATTCTTTTACTAAAAATTAAATGTCAAAACATGTTTAAAATAGCTTTTTATCGATAGCAGTAAATAATCTATTATTTAAAATAAAAAAAATTAATAAAAATTTAAATAAAATACAATCTAACCTACAAAATGTTTGAAATGAGAACGCATTTTTTTCTCTGTTTAACTCCAGTTCTACTTTTTCGGGAAAAAAAAGAACAAACCTTTTGTTAGTAATTATTAATATAATTGTTACAGTTAATCTCAATTAAAGATATTTGATTGCATTTTTTTAATTTTTATAAATTTCTAGTAATTTAATTTAAATTTTGTCTTTTTTATTTAAAAGACAAACAATGCAATTATTAAATTTTATTTCAAAGTAGTTTAACAGTAAATATAAGTAAATTTTTATTTTTTTTTTAATTTTTAAATTTTCTATAAAATATATGTTAATTTTCAACTTTAATAAATTTTGTTAAACTTATTTAAATCTTTATTTAAATAATATTACTCTTTTTATTACTTTTGTTATTGTATTATTCTATTATAAACTTGTAATATGATTAATGTAATATGCACTCTAACTTAAATTGTATCAAATACGCATCGGCCATGCCTGCGCTATAATTGTTTCTTGAACAAATAAATAAATTATAATTTAATTGTAAATTACATGAAAAATCAAATAATTAATTATATATTGCTGTAAAAAAAAAAGTTATTAGTAAATATTGTATTATATTTTCTGTTGACGACAGGTTCATGTACAGATTTAGAGTATCTATGGCGTTGTGGTATTTTAATAATTTACCATAATATGTATTTATTGTACACCTCATATAATAAATAAATAAATAAATAAAAAAAAAAATAAACTTGCAATTTTGAAAAATAATTATTTCGTGCTATGCCAACAATACCCATTCACAGATCCCTTACTCTTATTTAAAATATTCTATGAATTGTAATATGACAAATTTAAGATAAATAATAATAATAATAATTTTATTTAATTAATTAAAGGACAAAGATTACCTCTGTCATATTACAAACAAAATTTTTAGAAATGAGACTCGCGGTATAAGAAAGGCTTGGTTTAATAATAATAATATTGAACTGCCGTTTCTTATTCCGCGGGTTCAGAGGGGATCCGTTATAATACTTATAGCGCAAATATAAAATATTACAACTATGACGGGAAATCAGGAAGCTTCTGATCAATGCAATTTATTACAAGTATTTAATAAAAATTAAGACTCAATTTACATAGACTTACCCATTGTTACGAATCTTAGTAAGGGACCAAAATATCGAAATTTGTGGTATATCGTTGATTTCTTGATGTTGCTCGGCTTTCACTTTTATTGGCGATTATAAGGTACTCTCGGACCTTTATTGGTATTTTTCGGATATGATAGGTAGGCAGCGAAATGAATTAACAAATATTATTGATATTATACTTTAATCACGATAAATAGATATCGAGGAAGACTATTACACACTACTGGGATAAAGAGAAAATACTATGTAAGAGCTCGATAGCAAGAGCCAAACTTAAGTGTTAAACGTAAGCACCCAACGTAAGAGAGCCCAGTCATCCTGAAACACGCTTTATATACCCTTTCTGGTAGGAGTGACAATATTTTCCTAAGGCTGGGTTTTAAGTCTCCGCCTAGTTTTTGATTGGTTGCTAAGTGGGATTTCGAAAGCTTATAGGTCAGTTGCTAGATTCCATTTTGCATGAGATATTGATTTTTATGTATTTTAAGGATGGTGAGCTTTTTAATTAACTTAGTTTTATGACTATTAAGGGTGTGTTTTAAGGGTGCGTTTTAAGGGTGCGTTTTATTGTTGTTGCGTGTCTGTATTTAGGGTGTATTTATATTAATCTTGCATGACTGTCTAGAGAGTCTGATCTTTGACTGTCTACAAAGGGAGTGCTACTTTGCATGTCTACTGAGGGTGCGTTACTTTTGCATGTCTACGGAGGGTGAATAATATACTATATGTTTTATGATGTCATTAGGGTTGGGTCCGTTATTATAGAGGAGGTTTTTATGTCTGATCAGTCTAAAAATAGTTATCGATTTAGTATAAATATGGTAGGGTGGTTTGAAATTAATTTTTGGTATATGGGTGTGTTTAGATGGGTGTTTTATATGGGTAAATCCCCTATTTCCTTCACACGTTAATCTGGTCTATATTGATTCCCCTGAATCAATTGAAAAATAAAGGAACAAAAGGTGGATTACAACAATTTTGGGTCCTAAGTCTTCCTCGATTTTTATAATTACAATTTTTTTTTTTTTTTTTTTTTTTTTTTTTTTTTTTTTTTTTTTTTGGTTATAACAAGTTTGTATTAATAAAGTGCACATATTATAATTTATTTAGTGCATACATTGAGTTATACAATATTTATAATTAGAAAACAATAATTTGATGTATTTTTATATATAAAATTTAGTAAGTTTCATTGTTTTTATTATAGTATAATGTTGAGTGAATATAATGCAAACAAATTCTTAAGGCTAAATTATTATTTAATACATTTAAGTTTAGTTAAATTTTAATATAGTTTTACAATAATAAGTCATAAGTATAACAAAAAACTTCTAATATAATTGATAATATGTATTGAATGAGTTTAAATGTTATTATAATTGATATATTTCTAATTGTTATAATGATATGTTAAACATTTGATGTTTGAATCTGAAAATGTTTAGCACGGTGAATTGGGTTATGAATCAATCTTGTAGTTGGGTGAGAAGCGGCAGAAGCGGGTATCAAGATGATAGGTCTTGATGCAGGTGGTTTGTCGTCATCCCAACTGTCTCTATTATTGGCAGGTTTATATGTTGCACGTCCCTGTTGTTTTTCTTTCCATTCTGTAATCAAATCGAAAAATTTTTTGTCTCTGAAAACAACAAATTTTAATCCGATTAGTAACCCAATAATAGTTATTAGTAAGAACAAGATTGTAATCATATATATAATAAAATTTGAACTTCTAGGAATGGCTGTCCTTAGTTCTTTGTATTTTTCTAGTAATTTGGCTTTTTCCATAATTAGTTGTAAATCTTTTCCATTTTGTAGGTTGCTGGACTCAAAATAACCTTTATTTTTGGTAAATTCGTCTCTTAAAATTGCATTAATATCAATCTTTGTTTCTTTAAAGGTTTCTTTAAGCATTTGGGTTAAATTTAGATATACTTCTGAGAACACTTTTGTCTCTAAGACCGTTTCTATTGTTTGATAGGTTCTAAATTTAGCTAGTTGTGTTGTAGCTTTACATTGATCTTTAAGTCTAATTATACCCATTGTTGGTAGATCTATAGTTATGTCTCTCTCTTGGTTGCATTCCACGGTAATTTTATCATTCTTTGCGTTGGTAAAACCATATGTATTTTTCTCGTCCAGTTTGATAAAATATGTCTCATGTAAATTTTTAATCTTTATATTACACTCGTGGGGGTTAAAATTCAAGTTACATAGAATTTTTATTTCACATCTGGAATTATTTGTTACCTGTAAAAGAGGAGGGAAATTGGAACATATTCTGGTGTGGTTTATAATTTTGCATTGATGTACTTTTTCTGAAGAAGGTGCTAAATACGTTCTATAATCTTGGCTTATGGCAATATATTCATTTTCTGGTATAATATAAGCGCTTACTGATTCATTATGTATTAGATTTAACGTTGGAAAAGGGATTATTCGGTATAAAATCATTTCATTAAAGTCAATTAATGGAACATCTATTATATAAAACAGGTAATTATCTTTATAGCAAATCTTTATATCCGAAATTTTTGCAATATTATTTAATGAATCATTGTTTACATCTAAAGGAAATTTTGCATTAAGTTTTGTTAGTCGTATTGCATTTATTGCGTTTTTCCATTGATCATTATTAAAGAAAGTTGGGTAAAGGACTCCTAGATAAGCTAGTGCGACTGCGTGAGTTAAAATATTAACATCTGTTTGGAATTCAAAAACAGCTTCCCGTAGCTGATTCATCATAACTTCAAGGCCTACATCTTTTCGAATTTCATCTAATTCCATCTTTACCTCTTTTAGTCCTCGTTCCAATACATCTCCATATCTACTTATATTTGATACTTGGTTATGCACAATCTGGGTAAAGTTTTTCATGAGCTCAGCAACTGATAGACTGTGATTATATGTATATTGGTTCATGTTTTCTAGAATTCTTTTGTCCTTTTGTGTTAGTACACCGAAAAGAGCACGAGCAATGTTTCCAATTATTGATAAAGGAGCTGATGATCTCTTATTTCTTCTTTTCCCGAGTTGGGTTAAAGTTTTTTCTAGTTCTATATCAATGTGTATAAGTTTAGTTTCTTCATGAATTAAATCACCGTGTAAGATGCATTTTTCAGGGCATACTTTTCTTAATTTTAGTAACCAATTATTTATTAATTCTTTAGTGTTCAAAAGTTCCGTTATATCTATTTTGTTTATTAATTTCCATGTAGAATCCGTTGTAAAAAGATAACCTAATTTTTCACCAATGAATCCAGGAGAGGATGTAATTGGTTGAATCGATACTCCCAAATCTGCATTAATTTGGTTGGTAAAGAGTCTGCAACAATATTTTTAAAGATTTATTGAGTGTAAATTTTCAATATTTGACCATATCTCTTAACATATAGAATTGTTTAGTCAATTGTATAATATTTATGTTTGAAAAAAAATATAGTGTGTTTTATGAAATGATAATATAATATGTATAAGCGTTTTCTAGTTATTATTGATTTTTCTCTCTTTGAAATCTATCTTTACATTTGAAAATTATACAGGTGGATTTTTAATGTTTAATATAATTTAATATTTTAATCGTTTAAATTTAGTATTTAATTTTTGTATTATAGTTTTATAATTTCTATTATTCTTGACAGTCATATTTTTACAATAATATTAATTTTATTAGTTTATTATTATTATATATTTTTTTTACGTATGTATTATATATTTTTTTAGAAAAATGTTCCCTTGATAGGTAATATTTTAAATTTTTCTCTATATATTTCTATGTAAAACTCGTCTTCTTTTTCTTCCTCCAGAAGTTTTTTACTTAAAAACTTATTCCACATAGATTTTGTTACTTCATAATATTTTGGTTTCTTCTCAGAATGCTTGTCATATTTTTGAATTATAATTTTATTATCAATTTCTGGTTTCTTTCTCTCAATCATAAGTTTCATGAATTTTTCTTGAATAACAATATCAAATCTATCAAATATATTAACATCTCCTATGTTTTTAGATGTATAAATGTGTATAGTTAGGTAATCGTAAGAAACTGGTGATAACTTGCTTGGATAAAAGCATACATTGTCATAAAATTCAAATATATCTGAGTGTCCAATATGAAAATTAGTCCTGTTTATAATATTGTTATGTTGTACATAGACATTTACTTTCTCTCCTGGAGCATAATTTATGAGAATAGGCATTGTATATCCAAATTTTTTTTTTCCAGTTTTTTGATCCGAAGTTGGTAATCGTTGTAGCTCGTGAAAAAAAATAAGAAAAATTCTTTTTATTAATCGTGGGACATAAAATTTGTTTTAAGTTTATTTTATTTTTCTTAGTATTATGGATACTATTATTTTTTTACTTTGAAGCTATTATTTTATAAATAATAAAATATGTTGTGTTTATTTCATATGAAAATTATGTAAATTTAGCTCGTTAAATTAAAGAAATGTAAAATCTATACATAAAAATAAATATTTAATCAGTTTTAGGAAATTTCCATAATTTTTATTATACACATTTTTCAGCATTTTTATATACAAATTTGGAATTTTAAGTTTATCCCGAGTTTTATTGCAAAAAAAAAACATATTTAAAGTTTTACAGGATTTTCTATTACAAAAAATTAAAATTTTGAGTTTTCCGAGAGTTTTTATAAAAAAAAAATGCCATATTTAGAGTTTTACGTGAGTTTTTATTAGAATTTTAAGTTTTTCAAGAGTTTCTATTATAAAATTGAATATTTAGAGTTTTACGGGAGTTTTTTATTGTAAAAAATTGTAATTTTAAACTTTTTTTTTTTTTTTTTTTTTTTTTTTAAATTTTACAAAAATTAAAATTTTGAGTTTTCCGAGAGTTTTTTTTTTATAAAAAAAAATTGCCATATTTAGTCTGGGAGTTTTTATTCCAACAAAAAAAAATGGAATTTTAAATTTTCCGATAATTTTCATTACAAAAATGTTATATTTTAAGTTTTCCCATCATTATTTTTGATAAAATATACTTTTTTTTTAAATATTATTGGCCTTATTTTTCACAAAATATACTATTTTAAGTATATAGGGTCTAATTTTTCGTACTATATATTCATTAAATTAATTTAGTCATTTCTTATTATAAAATGTATTATTTTAATTATTTCATGTATTTTCTATCATAAATTATGCTATTTTACTTATTTCGTTTATTACTTATTATAAAATATGCTATTTTAATCATTTCGGGTATTTTCTATCATAAATTCGTGTAAATAGTTCAACGCGGGCCCGTGGCGCTACTGTTTTCCCGTTTTTTATTTTTATGTTTTAGCAATGTCGTGTTGTGCAACCTGTGATGTGTTTTCATCATTCTATTATTATTGTTATTATCTTTATTTTATTTTAGTCTGCTGTCAACAATGTGTTTTTAGTTTTCAGAGATGATCAATTAATTTAACATTTTTTTTAAAAAAAATTACTAAAATTGTCTATTAAGAAGTTTGTCAAGTAAGTCCTTTATTTAATCACAATTAGATAATATTCAAAAAAATTTCATATAATTTGGTAAATATTTCAGTATGATTCCAGGTGTCAAAAATACTTGTTTTTAAATTTAGGAATTGTGGAAGTTTAGACTTTTCTAGGATAAAGGAAAAATCTCTAAGTTTTTAGGCAGATATATCCCCAAAAGTAAGATTCTTAGTGTTTTTAATGTATTAAAATATTATCTAATAATATTTTATCTATTTATTTTTTTTTATTTTTAGATTTATCCATATTTCATAAAATTTTCAGAGAATATTATGCATGTTTTTTTTTTTAAAAACTAGAAATTATGGCAAGTTCCTGATCTAATTCTAAATATAATAGTACTGTTATATGTTATGTTACACTAATTTGTATATTCAAAAGATGCGCTTGGCTGAAATTTTAATATTTATGGTAATAAATTCTATTTAAGATATTTATTTTTATTAAAATTATTTTAGATTATTTATTGCAGGATAAAAAAAAAAGGACCTGAATGTTTAATGTAGCTTGCTGAGTAATATCAAAATATCTGTTCATAGAATCTAGAAAATATCAAGTCGTTTATTGTTATTTGGATGTCTCGAAGCAATTTAATTTACATGTTATTGTTATTTCATTTAATTATAATGTTACCGTCAATGACCAAAAACATTATTATATAATTAGTTCAAATAACCAAATATATTTATAAATAACTGTTTAAAATGTTTGAACAACTCGACTAATTCATCATGGACCATTTTTCAATGAAGTATTTTTTTTTTGTTAGAATTTTTTTTTTTACGGTGTCTTAAAATCTAGAAATTTTGTAAGAAAATTTAGTAGATTAATATGAGTTCAAAGATTAATTAGTCTAAATAAAAGTGTTCTAGTAAGACAGAAAATTATTATAAATAAGTTGTCAGTAAGCGTACTATCTGTTTATAACCAGTACTCTGCTTACCCATAATTAGCTTAAATAAACTTAAATAAAATTAGGGTTCAAATGGATTAGAAACATTATGGTTATATGTAAAATTCAACAAAAAAAATTCAGACTAATAAAAATTTTCATGTATGAAATAAATTTCTATTCAGTATTTTTTTTTTAAAAATTTCTTTATATTAGGTTTCAGGGATTAGGCTATTTTTAATTTTAGTATTGGTATTATAATTATATAAGGGTGGGAACTATGAATTGATTCCCTATTTTTTATTTACTCTTAATTTTTTACTAAATATCTTTATATTACATCCTCAATATCAATAGAACATAAATAAATTTACAAAATTTTAAACGGGTTAATGGTGCGCATTAGAATGTACACTTTCTCGTGGGTGTATACAATCGGTTCAGCGTACATGCCTACTGAGGGCTAGCGTAACATTATTATCTTATTAGACTACAGACTCTTTTATTTGATTGAGGAAAGTTTTTTTTTTTTTTACAGAAAATAATTAATTTTTAATTTAAAATATTAATGTTTTTTCCAAAAAAAAATTTTAATTTACTTAAAAGTGTTGTGAATATCAGTTGGTAACACTATATGTACATTAATATATATCTAGCATTCTGGTCATTGTGGATAATGCTCTGAGGCTTAAACTCTATTTTTGTTTATAAATAAGAAAATGTAAAATCAGTAATAAATAAATGTTAAAATGCAGAATATAAAGATTCAATTAGTTCTTAAGTTAAAAAAAATCTATAAGAAATCACACTAAAACTAATTTTTTTATAACTACATGTAGCAATATATATACAACTTCTGCTAAAAGCTCATCAATATGATTTTTAGATTTAGATTTGTAAATAACTACAACTTTAAGGTAAAATCTTTATTAATTTATTAATATACATTAATTATCTGTAAACAACTCCTTATTTTTGTTTCAGAACAAATTATTCAAATAACATTTACTGAAAGTGGATCCGCTATTACCATAATCCCAGTATTTATAAATATAAAAACTACATCCATTTTAATTGATTATAATGATTCATTTTTAAGGAATCTGCAAGATCTAAATAAGTTATTTACTTAATATGTTTTTATTCAAAATAGAAAGTTATAGTCTGGGAAAAAATAGTGATTTCTGTTTTGACGATATTGTTACCAGTTCCCATATTTATAATTTGGACTTGCAAAAGGTAAAAACTACCAATATTGTATAAGACAACCTACTTTTTAACATATTTTTTTATTAATTTAGGTTAAATTGTCATTTCATAGCCATAAAGTGGTATTGGAAATCTGTCATTAAGCTATTTACTGAACCCTAGTGAATTTTTATGTAGAAGCAAATTGTCGCTAATTATCTAAACTCCATTATTAATAACAACTTGTCGTTACTTCACTGAAAGGGGTACTATAGTTTTTTTTTTTAGTAGCATCGAATGAAAAGAAAAAGGTAATTTAATTTTTATATCCACTGTCTGATAGAGATCCTATAAATAAAAATTTATTTCAGATTTAGTGTACATAATTGGCTCTAAAATATCTGTAATATGTGGCATTGTAGATGTATAGCGGGCATTACATTTAGTATATGTCATATGTGGCATATGGATTTTAGTCGTTGTTGAAGAACGTAACAACTAAAATAAGACTTAAATCCTTAACACAGTAATTAACTTAGTTTGCTTTAGTAAAAAGAAAATTACTTATTGTTTAACATCAGGAAATATGTACAGTATTTATTTTATATAGTCAATACCCTATCGCCAAACTATTTCCACATGGGCTGATAATAAACAAATCAAATCCTGTTCTTATGGATCATTATAACCAATTTCTATAATACTAGTAAAATATCAAAATACTTTATATACTTTAGGGTATTATTACTCAAACGGAGAGTTGTATTTTGAAGAATGGTACTATTTTCTGATAATGGCTATTGGTTTACAGATTTATAATTTGGAGTAACAGCAGGTAAAATATGCTAATATTATTACGTATTAGATATTATCAAATACTAATCAGTATATTTAACATGATTTTAGCGAATAACCTGGGAGGTTCATATGTATATGGTCAAATAACTCCAAATTACCAAAATTAATACAATGTACTTCTCACTTAAAATTTTATCGAATTTAAAATTGCTTCAGATTTCTGTAATTCATTAATTATGTATCAATTTGGAAGAAAGAAAAAAAAAAACTGTGTTTCTTTTTTTGTTTATACGTTAAATTAGTGATTAGACCTAAAGTGTCAGTGTAAAATGAATTTATTAAGATATTGTGTCTATTTTTTTTTAAAATATGTATTAGTAATAATAATATATATAATTTTGTAAATAAAAAGTGTAAATAATTATATAACTTTAATAAAATAAATATTTTGAACTACTCAAAAATATTTTTGGAAAATTTTAATATCGATAAATGTGGATTGTGTTTAAGCATAAAACAGACAAAATTGGTATTAATGTTATTTATTTATGAAAATAGGATTTTTGATATAAATAATTTTATAAGAAAAAAAATAATCTTATATTTTAAATATAAGTCTGAGGGGAAAAAAAAACAAAATAGCAAAATATAAATTATGCTGTACTTAATAGCATATGAAAATAAACATAATTTTTTTTATAACAAAATTGATCTATTTTTATATAAATGTCTGGTAATTGTGTTGAAATCTTAAAGTTTTGTTTTGTTAAACCATAAATTTAAAAAAATAAAGGAAGCGTACCCATTTTTAAATTAAACTAAAATCTTTTCTATTATTTATTCTAGTAACTGCTATAAAATTAGCGTTGTAAATAATCTGTAAATAGTACATGTAAATAAATTTTAGATTTATTCAAAATAAATATTTTAATTTAATTTCTAACTTTTTTTTTATTCAGAACAAGGTTAAATTTTTGTTAACTTTAAATTATGTTATATTAAACGTTAAATAAAATGAAAAACTAAAATTTATATTACATAGGGATTAAAGTTTATATTTGGGGTATTTATCGATGCAATCAAAACATAAAGTAAATTTTAAGATTATTGTTGTTTATTATGAATTATTTTGACAAAATTAAAAAAAATATACATTAAAGCTAACTTTGCTTTTTTTTTATCAAAATTCACATTAGTCAAATCACAAAAAAAAAATATTTTTAATACATGTAGCTTCTTTAGCTATTAATATATGGAAAGAAGAAAAATAAAATTAATTTTTTTAATGATCAGTCGCAACTATTAGGGAAAAAAAAAATTACAAAAAGAGTCATGAGACTAGTAGTAAACAACAAAATTAAAGTATTTTTATGACATATAACTTAAAGAGAAATGGCTGATAATAGTGTTGAAATATTAACGTTTTGTTTTGTTAACCCTAAATTTTAAAAATAAATGAAAGCATACACATCTTTTGACTTTTGAAATACAAATTTGATTAAATTAAACTAAAATCTGTTCCATTATTTATTCTAGGGTACAAAATTATCAACCAAAAAACAAAACTTATATCAGAGAATTTGTTACTTTAGCAAATATTATTTCTAAATCAAAAAAAAAATTTATTCAAAGTACAAAAGCTTCAAAATTAATTGAAAATCACAAATGAAACTCTAAATTTTATAACAGCAATCTTATTTACACAGGGACACTAGCATATGGAGTTACTAGTGAAGTACTAGTTGAACCCTGAGATATTAAATTTTCAAACGGATATAAGCCAACTAATCTGACCCGTTTTTGGTAGTATGATCTATAGATGCAAATTCCAATTGTAACTAATGTCAACCCAGTAATGATGGATATTAAAATATAGATCCAAGTTAAATTATTTTCCTCCTGGTCATCAGGTTTTAGGCATCTTCCTTCAATTTGTGCCAACTCGGGTTTGCATGTACATATTTTATTTTCACAAATTGAACCATGTTGGATACAAAATACCAATTTGGAACTGCACTCTTCACCCAATCTTAAAGCCCTTATACAGAAATTACCTCTCCTAAAATGACCCGAATCACAAGAAAATATACCTAATTAAAAAAATACATATATGAACCAAAATTTTTTTAGTTATAATTAATTAAAAACAAAATAATACCTGCGATGCATATTAGCAAAATTAAGCAAATTTTAAACATTTTAATTAATTGAGGAAAAAAAAATTGACTTGTTTTATTTTGTTATAAGATGTACTCAACTATTAACACTATTGTGTTGGTTTATTGGTTTTTATATAACAAAATTCAGTTCAAAACAGGTTTATCTAGTATATACTTGTTGTTATGTCTAAGATTAGGGCCTATTTTATTGTTAATAATAAACAGAGAGAGAGATAGAGAAAAAAAATGGGAAAAATATTTTATTTTTGAAAAGGTATAGTAGTCATCATGTGTGAAAAAAAAATTATCATTATTTGAAATACAATAAGGGAGGGGTATAAAATTATAAAGTCATTCGTTAATTATTTATAAAAGTTTATAATCGGTTTAACCGTTAAAATATTAAATAATTTATGTATGAAATCTTTACATATATATATAAGTTGCAACAATATTATTATGTGTACTCGAATTTGTTTAGGTGATTTGAAAGTTTATTATTTTTAAAATTAGAATTGATAAAAAGAAAATTGTTATAGTTTTTTTTTTATATTTATATAGGAAAAATTATTTAAGAAAAATTCTATCTATAGGGCCAAGAGAACATATTTATTTAATCTAAAGTTTAGGGTGAAAAATTTATGCCATTGCGACGTATAGACTAAAATATATATATAATATAATTTGTAACTTGAAATGAACAACGGGTACCGCTTAAATGCTTCGCTGATTTTATTGTCTTCAATAAAGTTCGCCAGCCGTTATAATATCCAAAATGTCTAAGTTTCCCCTGTTAGTCATAAAATTTTAACTTAAAAAAAATACATTTTTACATATAAATTTAATTTGATATCTTTATTTTTTAATTTAATTAAAAACTAACAATCTTCCCTTGCTCATCTTGAGCTTTCATCCCTTATTTATTATCACGATATGATATTATGACGAATATATTTGAAGTAATAAAAAAAAATACATATGTATATAAAAACCTTCAATTTATTAAATTAAATACATGCAATAAGTGTATAATATACATCTTTACTTTTCTTATTTTTAAATTTATATTATTATTCTTAAGAAAAAAAAATTCTTACTTGTATGTATATAAAAAAATATTTAAATCATTTAATCTAAAATAAAGTAACTTAAATGTTATTAAAAGAGAAAAAAAAATACATATACTTTTATACATGTGCATTTTCAGCTATAATATTGTTATAAAAAGCGTTATCCATATTAGCTTGTCCAACAATTTTATCGAATCTTTTGCTTTTCATCAGACAAAGTGTTATTATTATAGTAAGTAGTATTATTGAGTACATGATAAATGTTTTTAATATCTCAGTATCAATATCATTAAAAGTTATTGTAGTATATTTATTACAGATTTTATTTTTATATGTAAAACCCGGGAAACAAGAGCATACGTTTTTATGACAGAAACTAAATCTTTGAGCACAAAAATCTTTTTGATCATCGCAGACTTCATTCACTATTTTTATTTCTAAACATGACTTGTTTCTATAAATGAATCCTTCTGCGCAAGAAAGTACTCCTAATTAACAAAAACCAGAAAAACAAATAAATAATTTACCTTAATTATAATATAAAATTTATGGTTTATTTTTTTATTACCTTTACAATCCACTAATATAATAGTCACAAAAAGTAATTTTCTAATCATAATGTATTTAATTTCTTGAAGAAAATTTAGATAAATATAGATAAAAAAATAGATAAATCAAATCGATATCTTTAGTTACTAACTATCGAGATTTGTATTATATATATAAATATTATTTGATTTATAATTAACACTATTTTTTTTAAGAGCGTATTTCTTTTGTTTTAAGAACACAAAAATATAAAACGTATATTACTATTGCTACTAGACTGCTCCAGCAAACGGAAATAAAGTTACAAGAAATTTATATTTTTCTTTAAACCTTGATAATGAAATCAAGAGCAAGAAGAAAGAAAAAGTGGGGTATACCAATGTTATGTCTTAAAAAAAGCTTACTAATCTAAAATATTTTCTCACATATTTTCGTTTTAACCGACTTATTATGCGTTTAATATTAAATCTAATCCTTAGAATTTATGCAATATGAAATACTGCATCTTATGAATTATATACATAATTCCCTAAATATATTTTTACCTTGTATTTTTACTTAATTATCAAATAGTATTACATTGTTTTTATTTAATATAATTATGTTGTTATAATTTTATAACATTTTTATGGCTTTGATTCTATCTAATAGAAAAATGCAACCTTTTTGGTCATCTGCTGTTTTGCATGGACATAATTTATTTTTTTATTGCTTTCGCAGAAAAAGGGGTAATTTTTAATGATGATTGGGTGGGTCAACTTTTTGTCTACCACCTTGTATCATTTTAATAAAAAACTTCTTAGAGAACGCATCTTATTATTTTTTTTATTAAATCAGTCAGTAAAAGTTTTTAAAAATTTAAAGAGTTTAAAAAAATTCAGTTACTATTTTAATTCTATTTGTTTATTTATTATTGAAATATATTTTTTTTTTATTAAAGGAATAAACAAAATAATAATCTTACAGTAAAAAAATCAATATTTAAAACATATTATTTAAAATTATTATTTAAAATATTTGAATCAAAGTTTAAAAAGATTTAAGTTATTCTGAACATAAAATATAAAGTGGTTTATCTTATATATATACAGTGAAGTTTATAAAATTATATCACAAAAAATAACAAGGTAAGAATTCAAAATAAACTTTCCTTTTATCGATAAGAAAAATAAATTATTAATATTTTATTAAAAATTACCTATTTTTGTCTACTAGGAATTTAGAAATACTTAGGAATTTATAATTTATTTTTCTAACGGAGCAATTTTATAAGACGCTAATCTCTTCAATTTTTAATTTCTTCGCATTCTCAAATATTTTTATTTTGCAACTGGGATATTGTTTGAAAAACAAAAATACAATTTGGATTTATTAATAATACAAAAAAAAAAGGAAATACTAGGATTTCAAAGTGAGTATTTTATATATATATATACATATTCTGCAACACATACAGTTTTTATCTCTCAGTGTATATTTTAAAGGCTCTATTTATATTCGAATTTTTTTTTTTAGTGTAAAATTATTAATTTTTCTATTAATAATAATACCTCCCACTCAAGATAAATTGACGGACAAATTTCATATTGCAAATCACTTTTTAATTTAAATAATTTATTAATTTATTTTTAAATTATTAGACAACAGTAAAAAAAAATTAATTTATTTAAGATCGTAGAAAAAAAAATTTTACCTAATAAATCTAGCTTTATATCTCATATATTTTTTTGCGTTGTATGTATCGGTTATCTAAAAAAAACGTACTATTTTTTTTAATCAAGCATATCTGAATTCTCTACAATAAGAAATCCATTGAGATAGTTTTTCATTTCGTGAAAAAAAAAAATTTTTTTTTTTTTGAGTTTTCCTAATTCAGTGATTTTAAACGTTTATATACAGCAGGTATCGGTGTTTTCGTTAATTTACGATGTATAGACGAAATATAAACATCTGTTCTTTTTTCTATCCCACTTAAAAAGAATCATTCCTTTTTACCTTTATTTTTATTGCTTCATTAGTGTTTCCTTACTATCTTATTAATTTTTGATTTTTTCTATAATTTATATTATAAAATAAACAATGTAAATGAATAAATACATACATGCAAAATTATTATCAAATTATTATTAATAAAAAAAAATTAAATGAAACATTTTTGATGCTGAGGAAAACAAAATTTAATTTTTTATAATCGGTCAATCTTTTGCAATAGTAATGAAAATTATATTATTAAAATATCGGTTTTTCTTTTTACAAAAACTTAAAGTATCAAAATTATTGTTGATTTTATTTTCACTTTCATTTTGATATAGTTAGTCTTTCCAAAAAAAAAAAATTTGACTTTAGAGCTGACCCAAAATAAATTTATTAGAAAAATCAAATAGCCGGTATTTTTTTATAAGAGCAAAAAAAATAATGACGAAAGTAATAAGAGAAAATATTTTTTTTTTTATTTAAGTCCCAATTACATTATGTGTTATTGTATATTATAGTTAATATATATGAGAAATGATGCGCGGCTTTAAAATTATCTAATGCAAATAAAATGACTTAATCCAAACGTAGATATAACCCGAGCGGATTCCAAAATTCTTTTATCAATAAAATATAAGATTATTATACTAGTATGTAGAGATCGTTAATTGATACATTGTAAAAAAAATTTGACGTTAGATTAATTTAATTAATTTAATTAATGAACGATAAATAAAAAAACTTATTTTTTTTTATTTCGGTAATTCTAACAAAACTAAAATTGTCCCCTAAAAAAAAATCGTTATACCTTAACAAGTTTTAATTCTTTTTGTTCTTGCAAATATCACTAGCTGAACGTATGGCTCCTATTATTTTACTATAAGCCAAAAAAAAAATATTGCGTGTTTATATTTTGTATTTTGCGAACAATAACTATATACTATGTTTTCAAGTTTAAGTGTAATTATGCTTTATTTTAGTATATGTATAACTCATGTATATAACAGAAAAATGTACGTAGGGAAATCGTATTTGGAAGATGTAAAATGTAAATACTTCTACCCTTTTGTTTACTTTTGAACTGTATATTACATAAAATACATAAAATCTCGTTATTGTAAACCCAAAAAAAAAAATTAAAAATTTATTATTCGAGCAAAAATAAGAAACCAAAGGGCAAGTTTTATTTATGTTTGTACAATGAATAAAAAAAAAACTATTTTTAATTTTATGTAGATTTCATACTTTCTGCTTGCAAAATAGACTTACATTTTATTTTCAAAAGAAAAATTTCCTTTGAATCCACAGCTGTACAATGACCTTACTCATGAATTGTTACTAGGAGTCTCCCTTTTACTAAAGCTTATAAGAGTAATCGGTCAGTAATTTCTAATTGTTTTAGCATAGAAAAAAAAAACTTCTTAAAAAAAATTAGATTGTATATGTTATCAAGAAAAAAAAATTTGACTTAAAATAAATTCATTATCCTAAATAAAAAAAACAATATTCAAACTCCTTTTTAATCGACTAACTTGCTAATCTAAACGTTGACCTTTATGAATTTCAGTGCATTGTTAATGGTAAATTTTTATTCATATGACATATTAACCTTACAGTGAAGAAATAAATGAAAGAGAACAAAAAAAAAACTTTATATTCTGAAGTATCATATAATTTATTTCAAGATACACTATATTTTTTTTATAGTATACATAAGAATAACAAATTTTTAATCATTGTTATTTTATTTTTTTTTAAACGAAAAATCACTAGATTCAACAAACTAAATAGTCTTATTTTTGTAAATTTTATTTCTTCATTTATAAAATAAACATTAATTTCAGCTAAAATTTAAATACATAAAATTAATAATTTCATATGATTATCCCACTTTAAACCAAAAAAAATTTCGTATTACATTCTTATAAGTATATTAGTTATCCCATCATTAAACATTTATAGCACTTTCACCAATACATGCACGTAATCATAAGGTTATGAAAGTTTAGTATCATATGATATTGACCCATATATTTTTTTATATATCCAAAAAAATATATTTACACTCTCTAAAAACTAAATATTAATCATAAACTACACCACTTTTTTTTAACAGAACATTAATCTTTCAATTTTTCCAAAATCATTTTTTTATGCTAATATTTTGACACGTAAACCATCAAAGTAAAAAAAATTTTATACTAACTGAACTTGTAATTTATCCACATTGCGTATATAAGCCAGCGTACGCTATTTCCAATGCGTAAAATAAGAGTAAAAGCTACCAATATAATAGGTGTAAAAATATCCAAGTTTTATACCGTTACGTAAAATGAGTTCGCGGAAATTAGTAACTCATTATAAAGACTAGGTGTCGCCCGTGTGTTATTCAGGGGGTATTTAAAGCTTTTTATAAAATAACTGAGAGGAAAAACGCTTGACAAAAAGAAAATTTTAAGGAAAGAAATTTTAAAATTTATTATCTATTTATAGGTCATATTTCGCAGATTTGAAATTTTGTGTAAAAATATGTTCCACCATTTGATGTTTGTTTTGAAATGGGTGCTGTTGTATTTATATGAATCAACTAAGATTTTATACCAAAAGGCGTATAGTAATTTGATTGTCTTTTTAAAATATTTAATTTTTGTCTATTTGCAAAAATATCGTTATCCTTTAATTTTGGATAGTAAACTCTGTATGGCTTATCGTAGTATCGGGGTACGTTGTGAAAATTATACTGTTTATCATAAATTTGCATTATGCGAAGATCATTTTGAACAAAAGGGAAAAGAATGTAATGCCTATCACATAATAGGAAAAGCAGTAAACTCTGAACATAATATTTTAATGCATTATTTACAACTTGAAAAGTTAAGTTGGGTTGAAATTCAAGATATAGTAGATAGAATACTAGGTTTACAGAAAACTGCTATAACCGAAATAGTTATGCGTGAAGCTTTTAAAGATAAATATGATCTGCGCTCAGATTATGTTCATAATAATTTCCTTAACCTTTTATTAGACTTTTGCTGTGATCAATATGGATATACTCAAAATTCAGATGGTGAATATCACATTGTGCCTGTTGAGCCTAAAAAAGATATCTTGACATTACTTGTACATTCTTATATATTGAATTGCATAAATAACCCACTGTATAAAAAGGTACATTTAGAAAATACAAGTGAAAATTCCGAAAATATAAATAATGAAGAAATTCGGGATCAAATTAATGATATAACGGCATCAAGTTCTAATAATGATCAAAACTTATTAAATTCCAGCGAAGACATAATAGAATTTAACATAAATAGTGATGAAAATTCTTTGTCACAAGAATTATCAGACACTAATAATAGTAATGGGGAATTTAGTTGGGTTCAAAACGAACCTGATACTATTGAAACCGATTGGGAGCAAGATGATGATCCCTATTTTTGGGTCCATAGATTTTATACGTTAGCTGAAGAAAGCAGCTATGAATATATATATACTCATTATAAAGTACAAGAAAATGATTGGAGTTATCCAAAACTAATAAATTTATTAATATTTTTGTTTTATCCACAGCTAAACGGTTATACCCATGTATTTATATATATATTTTTATGTTGCTTAAAATTATTTTAGAAATTGATAAAAAGTAAAAAAAAAATCTAAATTAATGACGAAAAAAAAATTCACTTAATAAAAAAATTTGTCCATTTTTTTTTATCGTTCGTTAGTTTGTATTATTAAGTCAAAAATATGAAATAAAATTAAATAATCTAATTTTTACTTAAGTATACTGTCTTTTTCAATCCTCCTAACATTTTTATTCTTATTTCTAGCTTTTATTTTACAAGAATTATGTTTAATTGTTTCCTTTAATCATGCACAAAATGAGAGAAAATAAAAGTGTATCTTTATGTTCGTGATTTCTGAAATAGATCATTAATATGACTTTTAAGAAGATTTTAATTCGTGTTAAAAATTTAGACTTTTATAATATTGTGTCCTCATTTTTTTATTATTATTATTATTTAATCTTTTATTAAATATTTGATTATATGATATCGATACTATATGGATATTTGTTAGATAATTATTTTATAAATATACTTTTTCACAACATATAATAGATATACTTATTGGTTATATGGGAAATTATTAATCCTTTTATATATATACTTATACAATAAATTCTTGAATGTATGGAAAGTGCAATTATAGATTGTATTTTAAGTATAAAATTAGAAATTAACACATATAACATATTTCTTGCAAAATGATATGATATAAAACTAAGCTAATTAAATAGATGTCATAAAATTGATAATATAGCTGACATATCTCTGAATTGATTATCGTAAGATTTGACAGATGGTACTAAACTGAATGTAAGTATTATAAAAAGACCTCATGCTAAAATTTCATGAAATATTATTATTACTAAAATATTCTTAGTATAATGTTGACGAATAATTAATGTAAATTTATATTTATATTAAATAATTATAAGATTATATGAGCCAATATTTATATCTGTATTACAACACTAGTGTAATACATCTGGTAAAGTTTTAATTTCTATTTAAAAAAAATTTAAACCCTTAAATTTTAACTTAATTTTTTATATTTATTTAAAAGATTATGTTTTATGTATGCTGTATCATATTTATATAGAGTTGTATCTTATCTAAATCTATTTTAGTTCACAAAATCGAATTTTTAACCAACCAAAAAAAAATTTTATTCAATATTTTTCCATACATATTCATATATTAAATTTATTACGCGATGTTAAGATTAAATATAAGTCATTCTGATTCTCTTAGTATATATTTTTTTGACTTAGTAAAATTTTAAATTATTGAGCGATGTTAAGATTATTATCATTTTTATTCAAATATCTAAGTGATGAAAAAAAAATCCATTAGATTTTTCTTATAAAACGATGTAAATATTGTTTTAAAAAAAATTTATTTTTTTAATCGTCGTATGGATATTTAAAGCGATGTTTACAATGTTATTTTTTTTTTAATATTATATTATTATTAATGAAATATTAATTTTTTATATAGCGATGTAAATGTCTGCAATTCTTTAATTGCAAAAAAAAAATTTTTTTTTTTTTAAATTTCATAATTTTCCAAACCGTCTTTGTTTTTATAAACGACTTAGGATTCCACATTTTAGAAGCGCTGTTAATTGGAATCATTTGTTTTTAGAACGTATTATTCTAAATTAATCAAAAAAAATTTTTTTGATAAATTTTTCTTTATTTTTTTGTAAGCGATGTAAATTTTGGTTTCTCAATGAAAAGAAATTCGTCTGTGAACCTATAATTCTCCGAATTACATATCTATTAATCTAACCTAGGTACATTTATTTAGTTATAAGTTTATTTAAAATTACGACATAAAATAATAAAAGTTACTTGTATAGTGTAACAATTAGCCTAAGGATATATTATTCATTTTTTTGTTAAAAGTCGATTATGTAAAGTGTTTGTAAAATGTTGTTCGTTTATTTATAACTCTACTCGTTGTGCTTATACAATAACTAGTTAAATAGTATATTCGTTATGATTCTAATTCTAACACCTAATTTATTTTGAAAATTTATTAACTAAGAGGCTTGGATTTGTAAAAAACTTTTTCTTTGTTTATTTATTTTTTTTTTTTATGTAAATTTTTTTTTATTTATTTTAAAATTTTTTTTTATTTAATTTTTTTATATTTTATTGGTCTCAATCGAATTCTATAACTACTAAAGACATATACGGTTATATATATAAATAATTGTATAATTATAGGTTATAATAGATTAATAGATTAATATTTTTATGAGATTCGGTACTTGTAAATTTTTTCTCATTAGAAGGTTTAATCCTTAAAACACGTGATAAAATTAATTTTTGATTAAAGTAATGTATTTTATAACCGCCTTATAAATATCTTTTATTCTTAAAATAGAAATTACTAATTGTTGACAAAGACTGTACCCTATAGACCGAGGTGATTATATATATAGATAGATTAAATATATCTTAGTATAATTATTAAATATTTTTATTATTTTAGAAGATTAAATATTTTTTTATTTTAAAAGAGATTGGTATATGATGTTCTTAGTCCTAATTTTATTATTTAGTTAAGTATTATTGCTATGACACATAAAAATGATATTTTATATGGGATTAAATATAGCTTTAAGTATATAAGAGAGAAAAAGGTATGATATTACTTATGTTAAAAGGATTACTCCTCAAGGATTTTATTTTTAAGAGAGAGGAAAAAAAAACTTACCACAGAGAATAATAATTATAAAATATTTATGATTAAATGTAAATATTAAAGACCAACCTTAAATTACTATTGGTTAAATAATTTTATTGTGATTATAAGTTTTATTATGCTAGTATAGGTATTATTACACGAAACATCAATATATTTTTTTTATTTTTTTTTATATTTTTTTTTTTTAATTTATTAAGAATACTGGATTCTAATAGTTAATTTAAGATTAAGAGATAAAATTCGCAGTTTTACGATTATTATAATTTTTTTTTTAAGCTTGTAAAATGTTATCCATAAGATGAGAGATTATTATATTAAAATTATTATCGATTATTATATAAATATGGAGACATATATTTAAATTGTGGTTTATATGCTACTACTAAACTACCGCTATTATTATTTACAATACTATTTATGATCTACTTCGTTCTAACAATTAATTGTCTTATTAAAATAATAAGACATATAGAAAAAAATCCAACGTTGAAGTTTAGCTTAATTTGTTGTTTCAAATTCATTCATTCTTGTGCCGTGATGCTCTTAAAAAAAAATATTAAAAAAAATTTACTAAATAATAAGATAAGTTTTAATAACTTAATATAAAATATCTATATACTAAATTTTATAATCTGAAATGCTTATATTATATTTTCAAAGAAGGTTGAATGTTACTCATCGGTGCAATAAGATGGAATTAATGTTGATTGTTATTCGTTAAAAATATAGCTAGTTGTTAAATAAAAGATTTACTGTCATTACCGTTATTGATTATAATTATATTTTGTTATATAGGATATATTGAGTATATATTAAAACCTTTATATATATCTTACTTCTAAGGTTACATTGCTAATAACTACAAAATGATTAATAGTATATTTATGGTTAAATATTTTTTATTTTTATTAATTAATATTTTTTTTTTTAAATATTTTTTTTTTAATATGGTATACATATGTTTATAGATTAATGATTTTATCATGTAAATGCTGCTGCTGAATGTATTAAAAAAAATTTCTGATATCTTACTTATAAGACTGCTCACAATTTAAAAATCAATGCAATATAGACATCAATATTTAAATCCAAATTATTAACATAGAATTATTCATCTAATATATTTAAGAAAGTCAAAGTCTATGGATTTTTAATGTAAGGAAAAAAAATATAAATTAATGAATGATTACACTCTGCTCGTTATTGTAATTGTTCTAAAAACCCTCTTTTTTTTTATTTTATCAAAAAAAAAATTATATTTCTTTTTTAGAAAGGATTGATCTGTTTCTGTCATACAGTAAAAGTATTAAATAAATTATAATTCATAATATAAATAAATATACCTTGAGTAACATAAAAAAAATTTTGTAATTCATACTATAAATAAACAAACCTAGACTGTCATGTGATATAAAAGATTTTAAACAAAAAGATTTTAAACAAAAATTTAAATTTAAAATAAAATAATTTATGAGTGCTAAGAAATAAGAAAGAAAAAGAAAATTCATCCTATAAATTTGTTACCTAAATAAATGAAAGAAATAAAATAAATCGAATAAATTGCTTTTCGAGAGTACCAACTGTATGTGATGCCTCTAAAATACAAAAAAAAATATATATACAAATTTTTAGGTCTTACTGTTAAAATATTATGGAGTTCACAATTATAGAAAATGGTATAGCTTTAACGCGAGAGGTCGCCTTGGAAGATCCTATTTGGTCTCAGATCGAAACTTTAACCATTAATGATAATAAAAATATAGTTAACATAAATGAAAAATCTATGGTCCTATCAAAGAATCCATTAGAAATATTAGCTTATGAAGAAATAATAAAACTAATGATCTCAGTGACCAAACTAGAATTTGATATTTATATCGATGATTCTAAATGGACTCCTATACTATATGCCTGTATTAACAGTTTTACAAGACTAGAAGAGTTGATATTTGGTCGTTTAGTATTCCTAGCTTTGCACCAATTTTATTTGCGTGTACGGTATGAAACCTTGAAAAGGATGACAATACACTGTGTGGAACAAGGATATGAGATATGGTTATCTGCTTTTTTTGCAGACATGAACATACAGTGTTTACGAATAGAAAGGTTTTCGGTTCGATGGAATGAAGGTCGTATGTATGAAAGTAGTTTTGCATTGGAAAATTGTGACTTTACAGAGTTGACTATACGAGGGCTAATATCGCATACTGCTTTTACTATGAATCCTAATACTTTACATCGATTAAATTTATATTCCCTCCCTAAAATGCCGTTTTCATTTTTTGAACACTGTAATCACAATATGAGTACATTAATACATTTAACTTGCTTAAAACTTCCCTATGCTGACTTGAATGACAATTCATTCCAAACTATATGTACCTCAATGCTTAATTTACAAACTTTAGATATTAGTGGTAATCTTAATTTGAGTTCAGCAGTTCTATATGAGCTGAAGAATTTAAAATTATTAGAATGCCTATCAGCGGCATATTTGCCAATTACTCATAGACACCTAAATTTGTTAACTTTTCTGACTTATATTGATGTAAGTTATGTCAGCATTTATACAGTAGATATAATGCGATTAATATATCAATTACCAAATTTGAGAATAATTATAAATTTCTGTGGAATGACAAAATTCGAAAAGGAATTGGAATTTTATTTATGTCAAACCAAATCCATGCTTTCGTTTCGCACTGTAGATAACCCTGTATCGGTTTACGGTGACCTATCACTAATAAAAACTATAACGAAGAAAAATATTTCCATTAAAGACATATATTTTCACTATGCTTTGGAAGAACAAAATCCTACAGATATAAAACGTGTCGTAGGAATGCATTTTGGACAGCAAACGTTATATTCTCTGATAGATGGCATTTGGAAATTTAGGATAACACCATAATTTGTCATAAAATGAGATTCTATAAATATACAATAATTAATATGTCAAGTTGTTCAACAAAACATAAATGTTGTAATATAAACAAATTAATAAAATGTTCATATTAAAACATTGTATCACAACCATTGCATGAAAAAAAAAATTAAATGTACACTATAAAATAACGTAATAAAATACAAATTTATTCTTTTAACGAAATATAATACTATAAAAATAGGTTGTTTATTTATTTATAATTTATTAATTATTAATTTGTCCAATTTCTATTTGATTTTATTGGAAAGTAAACTGTATGTGAAGCACTATAATCCTAGTCAAAATTTCACTAAAATTACGCACGTCGCTATTTTTAGGTTTCTATAACAGGAAAGCGTTAGAGCCGTCTTAATTTCATAGGACAAAGGTGCCCCAGAATAAATGTATATATATATATAAAAGTAAAGAGATAATGAGTCTTACAGCAAATAAATTCTTATCAGATTTGACATATGAACAGAAAACAAAAATAGACCAAATAATTTTTGTAGATGATCGAAGTTCTATATGTGTTAATGATAGTAATATATGTTTGTCATTAAGTGATTTATCTTTTTTAGATATGTTGGAAGTAGTTTATAATTTACCAAAGATAACTCGAATAATTTTCAATATAGATGATGATAATGACGGATGGTCCGATATGTTAAATCGTTGTCTTAATCGATATAAAAATATATATTCTATAGACCTTGGCCATTTAATTTTTCAAGAAAGGCATGCAAAGTCACTTATTAAACATGCTACGTGCTTTACTGAATTGTCCCTTCATTGTGTAGACGTAAATTACCATTCTTGGTTTTATATATTCTTAACTGATATGAATATCAAAAAAATATCTTTATATAATTTTTCCATGCCGAAAAATGAGCATCAGTTGTCTAGGCAATATTTCATTTTGGCAAAGCAATGTTTTGAAAATGCGGAAATACGTGGAACTGTGCATATAGCTTTAAATGATAGTAACATAACTCAATTGCGACTTAAATCATCTACCACGGATATTGGCTACCCTTTCAACATTAAAACCGATTCATTCGCGCCTATTGCTAATTTTAGATTTATAACTACTTTAAAGATTCCTAATTGTAACCTAACCGATGAAGGGCTTACTGGTATATGTTATTCAATGTATATGTTGGATACTTTGGATATAAGTGCATGCATAGAATTATCCCATCATAGTTTACTAGAATTGAATCGGTTGTCTTGTTTAAAAAATTTGTCCGTAGCATTTTTAAACGTGTCCTATATTTGTATATATGAATTAAAAGAATTAGAGTTTTTAGATGTATCTTACGTGCCATTTCCAGAATTAGCTTTATTTCATTTATTCGGGGTTCTTCCACATCTGAGTCGAGTAATAAGATGTGACAAATTTATTGGTCAGACTATTTCCAGTTACACGCGACGGTATCTCAAACTTATATTACCCGAAGTAAAACAAAAACCCTTCGATCATTTGATTGAATTTTACTGCGAAATGCCTCTTAAAAGAGTAGTTTACCCATACCAAATTAATAATTTATGTTTATTTAACCTAATAGATCACGGTGTTCCTGACGAAATTCGTAATTTATACACAATTCAAAAAGACCGTTGTCGCTACTTCCATATAGAAGAAAATAGTTGGGTCAGGAATACTGAAACTGACTTAGATTTGTCCGTAAACGAGATTTAATTAATAATCGAATTTAATTAGTAATTTAGGTATAATATATTTTAATATGTGTCATAATAAACCAAAGATGTTGTGCTTAATATGTGTAACTATATGTGATAGAAATTATTAAGTGTAATGTTAACTTTGTCTAGTCTGAAATAATCTTTTATGTATTAAATTTATAAATTTGTCAATATATAAACCAAAGAGAAAAAAAAAATTTGTATTCTTTTGTTATCAAATGGTAGTCTATGTGTAAACATTTTTAAAATCCCGTACTTCATGAAGAACTGTTCAAAAGGAAAATGTTTCAATGCTAAAAACCCTAACATTACAGGTTTGTATATTAAGAAAAATCATCAAATTTTACATTTAATATAATACTAATCCCTGGATAAAACTTGTGTTATTCAGATATTTATTAACTAAGTATTTTCTGTACTACTAATTCATGAATCTTAACAACTTTCCATATATATATATGGACGCCTAATTATATTAATATATTCGTAAAATTTATTTAATAACGCACAACTTATCTATATATTTATAAGGCTCTAAAAGTGTTTGTGCGTTATCTGGTCTATAAAAAAAAAATTAATTAATTAATTATATATATAATTAATTAATTAATTTTTTGTACGTACCTAACTAAAGATATTTTTATTAAAGAAAAGTATATTATATATCAATCTTAAAGCACATATATATTTATTAATATTTTCTTATAAAAGTAAGTAAGTTTATTTTTCTATTTTTATATTTATTAAGTTATTTATTAATTTTTACCAACCATTATATTATTTTAATTGTATTATTTTATTTAAATCTATCTTTTTTAAAATAAGCTTTATAAAGAGAAAAAGAAAAATAAGATGCAAGTATTCAAATGTTTAGCAAACTTCAAAGAGACAAAAAAAAAATTATTTTAATACTTATTTTAAATATTCAAATCTAACTAGTTAAATTTTTACTAGCACGACCAATCACTATATCTTTTTCTCCCATAAATTCATACGCTCGTCGTAATTGGTCCATGTGAATGGTCTTCTTCAGGTTATTATTTTGAATTCTAACATTATTACTTTCTGGAAAGACTTCTAAAATTTCAAAAGGTCCTAAGAAACACGTTTTCATTTTTTTGTTGATTTTCCTATGGTTAATTATATAAACCATCTCTCCTTCATGAAAATGGCTAGCCCTTCGTGTCCTGTCATAGTAAAATTTACTTTTGTATTTACTTTGAATTGAGTTTAATCCTGCTATAGTTTGTGCCTCAGTTAGATTCTCTGCTAAGTCAACAAAATAGTCTCCATACGTCTGTAATTTTTCCTTGGGTTCGAAACTCGATGGTGTTCTAGCTTTGAAGCCATAAACCAGTTCAAATGGAGTCATATTTAATGATTCATGTACCGCTGTGTTATGTGCGTGTGTCGCTAATTTTAAATAATCACTCCAATTACCTCTTTCTCCAACGAATTGACGTAAAAAATCTGTAAGAGGACCGTGAGTTCTCTCAATACTACCAGAAGATTGCGGGTGATATGCTGTTGTCTTCAGTTTTTCAATGTGAAAAATATCCGCAAATGCTTTCATTACTCTAGATTGAAACTGACTACCTAAATCACTTAAAATTGCTTTTGGTGGGCCAAATTGAGTAATTACATTATCTACAAGTGCTTTAGCAACTTCATAAGCCGTTGCATTTTTAATCGGTACGGCTATAAACCATTTAGTTAATAAATCAATAATTGTTAATATCCAACAAAAACCGTTAGATGGCTTCAATTTTCCGACTAAATCAATAGAGATTTTATCAAAAGCTCTAGCAGGAGTATCAGTTATACACATAGCCATATGAACTTTAGATCTGTTAATTTTTGTCTTTTGACAATCTTGGCAACATTTAACAAAATGATATATTTCTTGTCTCATGTGTTTCCAATAAAATTCCTGAGCAATTCTTTGATACGTTTTGGTCATACCGTAATGTGCACCAATTGTATTACAGTGAAATTGTTTTATAATTTTATATCTCTCCTCAGTAGGTGGAAGTTTTAGATTATCATTATAAAAGGTTGCTTTTAAATTTTTACCATCAAAAACAGTATTTAATGCTTCAATAAATTTAAATACTTGGAGTTGTGTCATCATATCTAAGTCTCTTATAACCTCAATTTCTTTAATTTGGAATTTATCAATTAATTTGACTAAAGTTTTTAAACATTTATCTAAGTCAACTTTTAAATTGTTAGTATCTAAGTATGGTTTTATCGTTAATGCAATTAATTTCCTATTTTTATATTCGATTATAGTTACTTCCCCTACTTGTGGTTTTTGTTTCTTTAAATCTGGAATATTTAAATATTGTCTTTCTGCTAAAGTAGATAAAACTTCAGTAGGATAAATATCTGCAGTTATACAGAAAACTAAATTTTTGAAACCTAAGTAGGGATGGCTATTAGATATTTTCATGGATCATAGGATTTCATTTTTATCTGGCCATGGTGGTTTCCTTCGGGGTCTTATTTCATTATAAATATCTTGATGTACATCGGACGTTCTAGAATTAGTAATAATATTAGACGATATGTTTCGTATTAAATCTTTAAAGTTTGGATCCATATCATAATTGTCTATCTCTTCAATTTTTAACAAAGGAGTATAATGGCTTGACTTTAAGTGTAGGTGAATATAGTCATTACTATCATTAGCTTTAAAATGAGCATAAGTTATTTTAATTTCACCATTTTCATTAACTTTCGAATCATAAATATGTATGCATATATTTTGGTTTAACTCTTGAGAAAATATATATATAACATCATTATTACCCCATTCTGATTCTGAATTTAATATAGAAAAGGTTTCTTCTGGTTTTTCACAAAATTGTAACGTATCGCTTCGTTTTAATATATCCCGCAATTCTTGACTATCTAAGTTTAGGCCCGTTAAAATTATTAGGCTATGAAATAAACAATCACCTGTATTATTTACTTTAGTATACCTTACAAAATTCGTGTTTTCGGCACAGCAATCTGTTTGGACATACCATGGAAAGTAAATTTCATTATCAAGATTAATTTCATCAATATCCATACCATAGCTTTCATTATTTTGATTGTCATCAATTAAATCATCAATTTCTTTATTATATATTACTTTTTTATTATTATTTTCGTTAATTATAACTTTTTTCTTATACGTTTCATTTTTATTTACTAAATTATTTATATTTCTAGTACTTAAATTTTTATTATCATTAGCTATGATTTTTTTATTTGGATATTTATCTCTAAACTTATTATTATTATTTTGGGTAATACTGTCACTCTTATGTGTTTTTAATTCTATATTTATTATTTCATCATCATTATTCTTTTCACTTTTAATAATCACATCATAAGTACCTTTATGGAATAAATTAGTTTCCTCTGGGAAAAGTAGTTGAAAATAAGGTTCCGTTTCATTATTCTCATCTTTGTTAGCTTCTTGAATTTCATTATTTAAAATATTATTATAAGATTTATTCTTCATATTTTTATTTCTTACACGTTCTAATATTATTTCAGGTTCTTTGTAATTGATCGGTTTATTCAAGGGTTTATATAAAACCATCGGTGGTTTCTGTTTTGTTCTTAGCAAATTCTGATTATTTTCAATTATTTTCGCATGTTTCTTGGGGGAACTTAATAACTCATGTTCAGGTAATCGTTTTAAAATTATTTTCGGTTCTTTTAACATAATAGGTTTATGCTTAACTCCAACATTCAATGAATTATTTTCAGGTAATCTTTCCAAAATTAATTTTGGTTCTTTTAACATGAAAGGTTTCTGTTTTTCATTTATTATTTGATCATTTTTTAGTTTATAATCCTGCTGTTTTAATTTAGTTTGAACTAACTCTTTAGGTAAAGGTTTTAAAATTATTTTTGGTTCCTTAAGTTTAACCAGGTCATTTAATTCAATTACATTATCTTTTCTGATAACTCTTTCTGGGGAATGTTTTATCGTTTTCTTAGAAACATTTCTACTCGTTTGACCAATCTTTTTATTATTGGAAATCGTACTTTTAATGATATCTATGTTTTTATTTTGTTCATTTAGTATCTGTTTTTGTTTACTTCTAGTAATTCTAGAGTTATTGTTATGTTCGTTTATTTTGAACTTTTTCGGTATATAGGTTTCATCTTCAGAGGAATCATCATCTTCCCAAATCTGTTTATTATTACCATGTTTTCTCGTGGCTCTTAATTTTCTAATTTGAAAATCAGTACTAACTGATGACGCTGAATCATTATCGTCAGATTTTTCTGCTTTTTTAAGTAATTCAAGTCTTGGCATTTCAGGATCTTCTTGGTTTTCCTTCAATGGAACATTTCTCGATAAAGCATCAGCTACCAAATTTGTCCTGCCGGATTTATATACAATATCACAATTGTATCCAGATAATTTTGACGCTAAATTGCAAGCGGTTAACGTTGTGTGCCTCTGCTTCTTAATAAAAGTAAGTGGAAGATGATCCGTATAAATAGTGAAATGTCGACCGAAAACATATGGTCTAAATTGGGTTATACCGAAAAGAATAGCAGATAATTCTTTCAAATAAGTTGAAAGAGCCAGTTCCGACTTTTTTAATAGTCTTGATGCATAAGCAATAACTCGAGGTTTATTATCATCATCTAATTGTTCTAATACGGCGCCCAGGCCAAAATCTGAAGAGTCAGTTGTTATCACAAACCGTCTGGTATAGTCAGGAGTTGTTAGAACTGGATCAGAGCAAAGTTTATCTTTTAAAGTTTCAAAAGCTTTTTGTTGTTCGTCACCCCAGATAAATTTCTGATCTTTTTTTAAGAGATCTGAAAGTGGTTTAGCTATAATAGAAAAGTTTTTTATGAATCTTCTATAATAGCTGCATAATCCTAAAAAACTTCTTAATTTCTTTAACGTATTAGGAATAGGAAAATCTTTAACCGCAGAAATCTTTTCTGGATTAGGTTTTAATTGATTTGAGCCCACAATATGACCGAGTATTTGGGCTTCACGTCTTAATAAAAGGCATTTCTTAGGATCTAATAATAAATTAGCATTCTTAATTCGTTCAAAAACTTCAGTACATAGTTTCAGATGTTCTTCGAGCGACTTAGCATAAATAATAATGTCGTCCAGGTATACAAAAACTCCATGTCCTAATAGTCCACTAAATACCATATCCATAAGTCTACACCATGTCTGACTGCTTGTCTTAAAGCCCATTGGCATACGAGAAAAACAAAATGAACCGCCTGGGGCATTAAAAGATGTATATTTTCTGCTAGATGGCGCTAAAGGAATTTGAAAAAAAGCGAGCGCCGCGTCAATAGTTGAGATATAAAACGCTGAAGACGCGGAATCTAAGATGTCATAAGGCTGAATTAACGGGTAAACTTCATCTAAAGTGATCTTATTTAATTCACGAAAATCTGCAACTATTCTCCATCTTTGTTCTCCATCTTTTGTTGCTTTTCTTGGAATCGCCCATATAGGCGAGCTCCAAGGACTAACTGATTTTTCAATAATACCTAAATCCAAATATTTTTTAATGTTTTTCTCTAAAGCTTCTTGCGCAGCCTGAGGTTGACGGTATTGCCTACATTTGATAGGTACTTCTGAAGTCACATTAATTTCATGTTCAATTAAATGAGTACTCGTAAAAGGTCTTCCCTCAATATAAAAAATTTCAGCAAATTTTTCTATAAGTCCATGTATCTGATCTATTTCTTCTTCGTTTAAATCCTTTTTGTACAGTAAGTCAAAAATGGTATTCACTAATTGTTCTCTTTCTAAATTTTGCTCAATTTTATCATTAATAAGATGTGCTCCATTATTTATTTCCTGATTTTGATCAAATTGTTCTATTTTTACCAAAGGTGTATCGATTTTAATTACATCATTCGAAGTATTTATACACATAACTAAAGCTTTACCATTTTCATTTTTTACCAAAGCTTCCCCTAAGAAAATTTTTGGATGGATATTCTGTCTAGGTAAGAAACCTTCCTTTACATCAGGGTTTAAAATATTTGCATATATAATTTGTTTTGAGTGTGGTTGTATTAAAAATTTTTCTTTTTCTCGAAATGGTATAGAAAGTGGTCCTAATTTCATTTGCATATTAGCAATGTCAATATTACCATTATATTTTTCTAAAATATCTAAACCTAAAAGGCCTGGTGTATCCATACAAAAAATATCATCAATAATATGTAACTTACATGGTAAATTATTAAGGAAAATTACTACCTCGCCCTTGGTATATTCATAGTCATTTGTAATACTACATATTCTTAGTATTGAATTTTTGTCAATAAAAGTTGAATCTTTAAGGGCAGATCTTTTGATTAAACTTACTTGAGAACCTGTGTCTATAAAAAAATCAGCTTTTCCAGAAATTAAATTAGGGCTAGTGAGTGTAATGATCGGAGGTATTCTTTTTGAATTTGATAACATTACTTTTTTAGTTATAATATTTTGTTGAGTTAAATTAGAAGAAATATTAGTATTATTTTCTTTTTTATTATCAGAAAATGATGCTCGAAAATAATTATTATCAGGACTATTGATTAAAGCTTCTTTATTATCAATATTATTATCTAGTTTATTAATAATTTCTCTTTGTTCTTGTTTAACCGCGATATTCTCAAATAGAGCTTTACTTTCCTTAGTCTTGTCATTAACCTTATTAAAAATATCAGTATAGCCCTGCGCAGCCTCGGAATTATTGATTAAAATTTTTTCGTTCGTACAAACGCTATCGTTTTTCTTAATTATCGAACCACTTTTATTACTAGGGGGATTTTTATTATTTTTAGGGTTGCTATTGCGTGACTCATTATTTTCTATATTGTTAGGGGAGTTTATATTATCTTTATCGTTGTTATTGCGTGACCCTTTGTTTTCTATATTATTGTAAGGGGGATTTTTATTATCTTTACCGTTGCTTGAGGTATTTTTATTATCTTCACCGCCTAGGCGTGACTCTATATTATTATAAGGGGGAAACTTATCCCCTTTTTCTTTTGAAGGTAGTCTTTTTATTATAGTGGAATTATTTGCCAAAGGGCTTAGTCGATTGTTAATATTATAGGGGTGTGTCCTTAAAATTTTATAATTTTCAGTAGTATCATTTAGAGCTTTTTCTTGGTTATTGATTAATTTAGTATTGTATGGTTCTTGTATTATATTAGATTTTTTTGTATTAAAATTTTGAGCTTTTACTTTAAACTTTTCAATATTACAATCGTTAATATTAATATTGTTTAAATCGTTTTGCCCAATTCCACCCAGAATTGGGCCCGAATTTAGTTTAAATTATTCTTGTCATTTTGTAAATGTTGATTATTTGTGCCATCAGAAAATCTTTGATTATTTCTATTATTATTAACGTTACGATTTTCAAACGAGTTATTTTCGTATCGATTCTGATTTTGATAATTTCTGTTTGGTGAATAATTTCTTTGGTTATTATAATTTGAATTATTGAAATTGCGTTGTTCATATCTCATAGGTCTAAAATTATTATTATTACGTCCATTATTACTACGAATAAAATTATTTCTATTGAAATCATTATTACGTACATTATTAGCATTAAATCGGGGTGTCTCGTTTCTATTTTCATATTGTCGAGAAAAATCTCTGTTTGCATTAAAATTCCTAAAATTATTGTATCTAAAAGTATTAAAGTACCTATTATTTGGAAAACCAGGTACGTAATATTTTGCTCTATAATATGGATTAGATAAATTCATATTCATATTTCGCGTATAATTATCATTCCATCCGGGATTGCCTTGTAAATTATTTTGTTCGTTGTTTATGATTTGTAAAGCTTCGAGAAGTTGCGGCAAACGTAAACATTTGTTTGTCTCATGCTGTGTTGAATTACAAAGCGAACATGGTGCTATATTTATTACTTTAGTAGGACAATTTTTAGAATCATGTAATAATGATTTACAAATACTGCAATTTACTTTTGCTGCCATAGCCGCTCTTACCATATATTCTTTTAGTTCCTCTTCATCTTCATCAGAGTCATAATTATTATTCTTCTTGTAAACATAAGATTTTTTTAGTCTATCGTAACCCATTCCATCTTGGCCCTTAACAGCTTGATCTCGTCCTTCTAATTTTATAGCAAAATTAACTGCTTCTGCTAACGTTTTTGGATTTCTAGCCAAAATTCTATGTTCTGGTGGATCTCGAAGACCATACAAGAAACAATCCAATGCTTCCTTCTTAATTTTTTCTTTACATCTTTGTTTTTCGTGGTTGTCTAAATCAGTAGAAGCTTCATAAATAATCATCAGTTTTTGCTCTAGCATTTGTACTCTAATTGCATAATCTTCTACTGGTTCATTTTTATATTGAAATATGCTTCTTAATTTAGATTTTACCGTATCCCCATCTTGCATAGCCCCAAATTGTAATTTAAGAGCTTTTATAAAATCTGCGAGAGAGTCATAGCTAAGGACTGAACCTCCAAAGATTCGACCTGCCTTACCTTTTAATTTTCTTGGAAGAATTTGTAGAATGTGTTGTTCACTCTCAGGACCATATGATAATAATAAGTTTTCCAAGGATTTACAAAACGCGTAAAGATTATGATGCTGACCCTCATAGTCAGAAATAAAATTAATCGCATCTTTAAAGGATAATAAATTACTTCTCATTCTTAGATTTTTCCTAACTGGGGTTCTTAAATCAAGATCATTTAAATCAAATGCTGCCAGATAATCCTCCCAACTTTTCTTTAATCCTGCTACCCCACATTCATCCTTTTTTGTATGCTCTTCAATATTATTATGTAAAATATCATCATCAAACTGCCAATTTTTCTTATCTAAATTTAATTTTGGCTTACGTAAAATATTATTTTTTTGCCTTGTCCCGTTAGTAGCATTTTGAGTTATTTGTTGAAATGTATTATCAGATATAACAATGTGGTCAGCATTTGTATAATCGGGATTAAGTAGATTCTTTGCGGTTGTTAAAACCGTATCAGGGCTAGTATCATCACCAAACATTTCTGGTTGTTCCCTCCAATCCTTACTATTTGCCATGATTTATTTATTGAATTATGATTCAAATTTATTATGTAAAATTTTATAAATATATTTTTGATAAATAATTTTCGTAATCTTTGTATAGAAATATTTTATATGCTACCCTTCAAGTAACTATTATTTATATATTTTTTTTTTTATTCAAATATTAATATTTTAGTTGATTTATATAATTTTAATCCCTGGTAAAAAATTTTTTTTTTAAAATGATATTTTCTATATTATCTCAAAAGTACTTTCAATATATACTTCTATTAGTAATGTGTAATAACATGTAATAGTAAATCAGTGTAGAGAAATAAAAATATAAAATAATTTTATACTTATCTCTTACACAGTGATTACTACGAAGCTCCGGATATCCATTAAAGCTCAGATGTGCCGTTCTATAGAGGGCTCCTTTTGCTTAGGTTTGCTGAAATCGACAAAGTCCTTCACTGGAGTAGTTCTCTTGAACAACTTGAGTCCACAATCCTTGCTTTTGATGTAATAAGCTTTTTCCTCTGCTTTAAATACCTTCAAATCCAACCGAGTCCCGAAGTACCGGAACCACTTGTTACGAATCTTAGTAAGGGACCAAAATATCGAAATTTGTGGTATATCGTTGATTTCTTGATGTTGCTCGGCTTTCACTTTTATTGGCGATTATAAGGTACTCTCGGACCTTTATTGGTATTTTTCGGATATGATAGGTAGGCAGCGAAATGAATTAACAAATATTATTGATATTATACTTTAATCACGATAAATAGATATCGAGGAAGACTATTACACACTACTGGGATAAAGAGAAAATACTATGTAAGAGCTCGATAGCAAGAGCCAAACTTAAGTGTTAAACGTAAGCACCCAACGTAAGAGAGCCCAGTCATCCTGAAACACGCTTTATATACCCTTTCTGGTAGGAGTGACAATATTTTCCTAAGGCTGGGTTTTAAGTCTCCGCCTAGTTTTTGATTGGTTGCTAAGTGGGATTTCGAAAGCTTATAGGTCAGTTGCTAGATTCCATTTTGCATGAGATATTGATTTTTATGTATTTTAAGGATGGTGAGCTTTTTAATTAACTTAGTTTTATGACTATTAAGGGTGTGTTTTAAGGGTGCGTTTTAAGGGTGCGTTTTATTGTTGTTGCGTGTCTGTATTTAGGGTGTATTTATATTAATCTTGCATGACTGTCTAGAGAGTCTGATCTTTGACTGTCTACAAAGGGAGTGCTACTTTGCATGTCTACTGAGGGTGCGTTACTTTTGCATGTCTACGGAGGGTGAATAATATACTATATGTTTTATGATGTCATTAGGGTTGGGTCCGTTATTATAGAGGAGGTTTTTATGTCTGATCAGTCTAAAAATAGTTATCGATTTAGTATAAATATGGTAGGGTGGTTTGAAATTAATTTTTGGTATATGGGTGTGTTTAGATGGGTGTTTTATATGGGTAAATCCCCTATTTCCTTCACACCATATACATTAAGGTGCTAGAATTAGAAAATAAAATAACAAAAATAATAATTAAATATAACTTGAATATTTATTAACGTTATTGAATTTTAATAATAATCGAATATAAATTTATGTACAGAAAAATCTTTGCCTAAAATTATTATAAAATACACGTGAAAATACGCGACGCAAGGCGATTTTATTAATGTTCAATACGTTATTAATTTCAATTAATTTATGACGTATTAAGTATAACGCGATAGAGAGAGAGATAATATTAAGATTCGCTAAGGCAATTTCTAATCAATTTAATACAATATAAGTAATCTAATTTAAATTTTAATAATATGCATATAATAAAAATAAGGGAAGGCAGGATAAGGAATAAATGCGCAATAACTTTGATGGTTTGAATTATTACTTCAATTGATACCTTAATCCTTCTTCTTCGTGACGTCACTGTAGAATATAATAGAATATTGATACCAAGCTTGGAATTAAAATCGAATAATACGAAATGGCTAATCTTCAATTGTATTTAATTATAATGTCCAAAATGACAATAGGCGCTACCTCGTGGTCGATAAAACTCCAAGACGTCAAACCATATAAAATCCAATACAACTTTTAATAATTCGCCAAATTACTCCAAAGTTCGATGTAGTAAATAATTTATAATTCAATAATGTCACCACTCCAAATTATATCCAAAAATTATCGCCAATAACTCAATACAAATAATTCAATAAAAATATCAAACTCCAAAATAACTTCAATTAATAAATTTAAAACCACGCGTGATGATGTTCACTCAAGCACAATCATCGACGCTCTGCCGGTATCTATCTTTTTGGGGGAAGTTAAAGAAAGGAAGTAGAGAAAAAAAAGGAAATACAATAATTCTCTTGAATTGATCTCTCTCTCATTTATCGATACTCGCGCAATATGATTTGGTGATCGTAATGTAAGCATGCGCCTCTCTTAAACGCGACTTCACTCATACAAGCACACATCTATTTATCGCACGAAAATACAATTTATTTAAATAAAATATTCATATTGATGATTAGGGAATAGTATTAAAGAATTTATTAATAAATATTATTTACCCGAAATTTTGCCATATTACAGAATAAAAACATTTATTAAAATTATCAACAATAAGATTTAAGTATGAAGAATGTTTCTAATATTTGATGAAAAATAATTATTTCGATTATCTTGACAAATGAAAAATTAAAATTTTGTGTTAGAATTAAGGTACTCGTACCAGCACATGAACAGTTATGGATTTTCGTTCATTAAAATTAAAATATTTAATATTTAGTTACTGGTGATTGTTCACGTGCTGGTACGAGTACCTTAATCCTTGTTATTTAAAATTAAATTTTCATATTAATGAAAATATACCAAGAAGAAAATAGACCTCAGAAATGGGTGATAGAAAACGCAAAAAAAATTTTATAAAATTGATTTTTTCACTAAAACTGGTTTTTCTCAGTATAAAATTGCGTTTTTGTTTTTCAATTCGAGCTCTTAATTTAAAGTTTTAACCGTTTAAAGTCAGGGAGTTCAAAATTTTAAAACTCAAATAATTGTTACAAAAATCACATCATATTTAAAAATAGCAATCACCAAAAAGTCAAAATCAAAGTACTATATGTTTATTGAACGTTTTTCTAAAACAATTTCTTTTTTGTTTTCTATTTGACATTTTTGTTGCAGAGAAATCTTAATATTACGTGTTAGGGTAAATTAACTACGAAAATAAGTGGTCCTACATATGAACTTAAAATAAACAAATTGACTATGTTCTATAATGTGAGCATTCTTGCCCGGATAAGGTACAGGGCAGTAAGTTTACTATTTTTACAGTGTATATATAAAACAAAAAAAATTAAATCATCTGTTCTGTACATAAGTAGCATTCATTTTTTTTATTTTAGTTATTTAATCTAGAAATATCATAAAAACCACTTTGGCTCATATATAAGACAGGCGGATGCCTTGGGGTTTATTTTGCTAAATTCGAAATTCACATGTCAATGTTCACATTGCATAAAAATAATATTAATTTGCCTAAATAACAGGATTTAATTGGTGCAGACTTTACTAAATTTAAACAAAATTTGCATCGGGTTATATTTTGCCTTGCATTCTGCTAAATTCAAAATTTATATTTCATTTTATATTTTTTTTTTATTCGATACTGTAATGTGGCTATTTCCGGCTTTGCGGAAATAGACACATTATTGTAAATATCTAATTTTTATCATTATATAGCTTCACGTGTTCGCGGGACTTACCAATCTATATCATATAAGCTGAAAAGAGAAAGAGAGTAATATACTTAAAAATTGGGGTCGGGGGAATATTATAGAGAAAAAGAGATAGAGATATTTATGATTTAAACACAAGGGGAAATGAAGCTCATTTTTTCAATTTCAAACACATATCATAATTTTTATTAATTAAATTTTACAATTTTAATTTAAACGCTATCACTGTTTATTTTCATTTATAATTATCAATTTGACTGTCTTTTCTTAACAATTTTCACTGTCTCTAAATTTAATTATTAAATTCACTGTCTTTATCAAAAACTTTTAACGCTCGTGACACACACACTTTTTTAAACACACGAGGAGTTTCGGGCTTACCTTTTGTCGTCAAAAATCTAGGTGTTGAAGATATTATCTTTGGCTGCCATTTTTGATGATCACTGGTACTGCTCAAAATTCTTCTATTTCCCTAAATTTTGATATGGAAACGTGACCGATAATTTGCCGGCGCGTTTTCGCTATTCTTTTTTTATTAAATTCTTCTTAGTCGTCAGTAATTGAAAATCTTCCTAATCACTTATTTTCTTTCCTTTTGAAATTGGATTCCAAAGATACTTATCTTTCCTAGGATATCCAAATTCACTGCTTAAAATTAAATATTCACTTATGCAATCCCAAAAATACAAAATTAATGAAAACTGTCGCGACGATAATTATAATTAAAATTATATAAGAAAACACGTGGGAACGTAATTTAAAATTGTCTTGTACCTCGTTTATGTTTTCTAATAATCACGAGTTTTCACTAAAATCACAAATCACAGTCTATATTTTCCCGATCACTAATTAAACATAAAACTTCACGAAAATCCTTGATTACGACATACAATTTCAAAACTTTATCAAAACTACGTAAATTAATGATAGAAATAAACTGTTAATTAATGGCCGGTGACATGCGTTTTCGTGAGTTATCAAAAACGTGACCTATTTTTAGAAGGGTCAGTCACCGAATATCGTCCTCGCTGGTCACTTGAACCCGCGTTGTCGATCGGCTTCTCTCCCTTCTCCTTTTCTTATCTAGTTCTTCGCGGCTTTTATTAAATATCTACGTGTGCGTGTGTCGCTAATGTCACCTATATTATTAATCAACTATAACTTACATTTAAAAATCTCGCGGCTTTTTATAAATTTTAAATATTTTATGTAAATTAAATTAAACTTAATTTTAGCGTTTGTAACCACGTTACAATACATATAATATAAAGCAATAGTTTAACTTTTTTTATTACAAGTAAGGCCCTTTCTACACCAACACATAATGATCTTTTATGATAATCGTGTTTGTTGGATATTTTGTGGTATAGCTGGGATATTCGAAATTAAAGTTATTACAACGTGGCGCCACTAGTAGTATTCGTTTATATTTTTAATAAAAATTAAACATTAAAATGTAATTAAATGGTATTTTAATTGTAGATTAAGGTATTTATCATAAAAATTATAAACAATTTATGAGACTAATAAGTTTTTAATGAGTTATAATCAATTTAAATATGTAATTTTAAGGCTATGTTTTTAGTACGGTGTAGCTGGGAAAAAAATATCTAACAAACATGATTATCATAAAACATGATTATGTGCTGGTGTAGAAAGGGCCTAAATAAATTCAATTTACACATTACATTTTGTCATTAATTTTCTATTTCATGAATATAATAGTTACCAAAGAAAGACCAAATAAAAGCTGGTAAATGACCATTTGTTTCCCATAAGAAACATAAGAAATATACGGTTTTTTTTTTTGTTATTTAAGCTTCGAGCCTTCATTGAGGCTATGCAGCTACGTTAACTTAACATTATTTTGTACTTTTTGACATTTTCATTAAACATTTTTTTTTTTTTTTTTTAAACAAATAATCTTTACAGTTTTACAGATTAGGCACAAGTTATACAAATTTCTTATTATTATTATTATTAATATTATTGTTTATTTATTTATTTATTTATATTTTTTTTTTATTTATTTTTTTTTTCCCTTACATTTATTTTAAATTTTAATTTTACAATCATTAAGAAATTTGTTCACATATGTATGTAACCGGTGAAATTTCGCAACCATTATGGAATTAAGACCTAATTTTTTTTCAAAAATTTTTTTATCAAAAAATCTCAAACTACTTTTTTTTTTTTTTAATTTGGATGTAATACCTCATTTATTTCCACGAAAGTACCTATATTTGAAAGTACGATTTTTACTCGATATCTCGAATCTGATAACTAATTTTTTGAAAATTTTTTTCTCAAAATTTTTTTCACAAAAAAATACAAAAAACACTGATTTTTTTTTTCTTTTTGGACGTAGTACCTAATTTATTTCTTTGAGAGTACTAGTTTTAGAACTATGGTTTATAGCATTTTTTTGGACCTGATACCTAATTTTTTCAAAATTTTTTTCTCAAAATTTTTGTTGCCAAAAAATACAAAAAATGCCAAATTTTTTTTTATTTTAGGACGTAATACTTAGTTTTTTTCTATGAAAGTACTAATATTTGAAAATTTTGCAATCGGTGGTATTTTACAACCATTATGGAATTAAGATCTAATTTTTTTTTCAAAAATTTTTTCATCAAAAAATCTCAAATTACTTTTTTTTTTTTTAATTTGGATGTAATACCTCATTTATTTCCATGAAAGTACTTATATTTGAAAGTACGATTTTTACTCGATATCTCGAATCACATAACTAATTTTTTGAAAATTTTTTTCCCAAAATTTTTTTCACCAAAAAATACAAAAAAAACTTAATTTTTTTTTATTTTTGGATGTAGTACCTAATTGATTTCTATGAGAGTGCTAGTTTTAGAAATATCGTTTATAGTAATTTTTTGGACCTGAAACTTAATTTTTTCAAAATTTTTTTCTCAAAATTAAAAAAACAAAAAAATTAAAAAATCTGTAATATTTTTTTTTTTTTTAGTGTAATACTTCCTTTAATTCCATGAAAGTACTAATATTTGAAAATGTTGCAATCGGTGGTATTTAACCACCATTATGGAATTAAGATCTAATTTTTTTTTTCAAAAATTTTTTCATCAAAAAATCTCAAACTACTTTTTTTTTTTTTTTAATTTGGATGTAATACCTCATTTATTTCCATGAAAGTACTTATATTTGAAAGTACGATTTTTACTCGATATCTCAAATCTGATAATTAATTTTTTGAAAATTTTTTGCCCAAAATTTTTTTCACAAAAAAATACAAAGAATACCAAATTTTTTTTTTGTTCGGACGTAGTACCTAATTAATTTCTACGAGAGTACTAGTTTTAGAAAGCTTATTCATAGTAATTTTTTGGATCTGATACCGAATTTTTTCAAATTTTTTTTCTCAATATTAATAAAACAAAAAAATTAAAAAATCTGTAATATTGTTTTTCTTTTAAGTGTAATACCTAGTTTATTGAAATTTTTTTCTAAAAATTTGTTAAATAAAAAACATTAAATCACAGCAACATTTTTTTTCTTTTAAAATACGGTATTTAACTTTTTTTTATGAAATACTGATATCTCAAATTATAATTTTTATTAGATAAAATAGACCATTATAAATATTTTGCTATTGTTAATGAGGAACCATAGTGCCAATCACTTGGCAGCGTTTTTTGATGTCTATAGGTAATTGATAGCTGTTTTGCCGAAGTTTACGAATTAGAGATTTCCTTTCCTGGTCAAAGCGTGGACATTGCCAAATAACGTGGTTTAGGTCTTCATCTGGATAACCACATGCACATGCAGATTAGGAAACAACTTTGATTTTATGCAAGGATTTATTTAAATTTTAGTGACCTGAACGGCATCTACTAATAGCGGTAATTAGTTCTCGACTGAGATTTTTATTATGAAACCAAGGTTTACTATAGGAATTATGAAAGTGTTCAAAATAACTGGCGCCTTTAGTGAGTCCTAACTTTTCTATGAGAACTTTTGAATCTAACCTTTCTTTACGAACTATGTAATTTCGCAAGCCAGTAAATGGAATATAAGTCTTAATAGGAACATTTAAAGTCGCTGATTTTGCCATTTTGCCAGTTAACTTTTTCATTTCCTATTATTCCTTGATAAGATGGGAGCCATATAAATTTTACAGAAGTGTCATGATTATTTTTAAATTAAATTCGTGAACCTCTCTTCGTATATCAAAAATAAGAGGGTTTGTTTGAGCAGAAAAATTTGGGTGTTCAAGTGTTTTAATTGCGCTAAGAAAGTTTGTGATAATTAAACTGCTTTTAAAAAAGGAACTTTCTACATTACCTGGGGGTTTTCGAGCTTGGAAAAAACTATTTTAATGATGAAAATTTTCAATTTTTCACCTTAATGTATTTTCTGATTTTCCAAGATGGTGGACCAAAATACATCACAAATGGAAATTTAAACGATTTTCTCAACCGCGAAAACCCCCAGGTAATGTAGAAAGTTCTTTTCTTGATGATTTGGTCCACCATATTGGAAAATCGGAAAATAGTTTTAGGTAAAAAATCAAAAATTTTACTTCGAGGATATCAACTTTTCCTCGGATGGTTCATTTTCATCCCGAAGGTTTTCGGGTAAATAATACAACTTCTATGGTTAACCATATGGGAAATCATTATGTTTCTTTTTGTGCGAGTTTACCCATACATACGGATATGGATTTGTGTTAATTTTTCCGTATATACTCTCTAAACACTATTCTTTAAATATATGTACAAAATTACAGAATAACAGTCTATGGCCTGTAATACTTATTTTATACAGTTTATGCTATGCAAAAATTTATAAATATTTTTTTAATAATATTTTTTATTTTTTTTGAAAGCAAAAATGTTGAGACAAAAATTTTCAATAAATTAAATATCAGATTTAAGATATCAAATAAAAAAGATATTTCCAAATTTAATACTTATTCCAAATAAAAAATTTTGGTACCACGTAAAAAAAGAACAAAATGTTTGGTGTCTTCAGTATTTTTTGATGCAAAGTTTTTTGAGGCAAAATGTTCAAAAATTAATTAAATAATAATGAAACAAATCCAAAAAATCGAGTAAAAACGGTATTTCTAAAAGTTAAACAATATTAAAATAATATTCATTAATCATTTTAATAAAATAAAATTAATAATAAAATAAAATTTAAATTTTTTAAAAATAAAGCATAAAAAAATTTATTATTTGTATACATTTTCGTTTAGGAATACGAAGTTGTCGCTTCGCGGTACATAATCCCATAATCTGAGAAAGCCCAGATAATTGTAAATTATAAAATAGCAAATAAAAAAAAATCTTATTATATTAAAAATCTTATTTAATCTTAATATATTATAAAATTAATTCAGTTTTAATGGATGCACAGATCATTTTTATAACCAGTATTATAATTACATCATTTTCATTTTGTATTTTAGCTTTTGGTTGAATTTTTAACCAGAAAGTTGAATATTCAACCAAAGCAGCTCTAAGCTGCTCTTTTTTTTTTTAAACACGTTAATCTATTTCGAGTTTTGCGCCTAATGGATAGATTTGAATAGTAATTAGTAAACAATGTTCTCTGAAAATGAAAGAAAAAAAAAACTGTAAATTATACGATTTAAAAAAATATGATAAACTTTCTGATTTGAGCTCACTGATTTCGACCTTCATTAAGGTCAAAATAATATATTAAAAATAAAAATAAATTACTTATTTCGATTTTTACTTGTTGCGAATAAAAATAGTTTTAATTTAATCTTGCAGTTTATTTTAAATTTGCAATTTTCTAATAGAGTGTACGCGTAAAAATTGGAATACCGCAAGATCAATACTTTTACTTGTTCCTAATAATTTTTTAGTACGTGTTCCTTTATAAAAAATAACTTCCCGAAGAATTTTCGAAATATCTCTTATGATCTGCACTGATATTTTCAGATCTCCGGAGATCAAAAGAGATCGCAAATTTCGGGTGATTTCTTTAGTTCTCCGCGGTCTCCGGAGATCTTCAGAGATTACTGGAGATGTAAATAGATCTAAAGTAATCTCCAAAGATCACAGAGGTAAAAAAAAAGTTAGAAAAATTTAGAAAGGATATTTAGAATCATTAAGCAAAGTTGTAAAACGATAAATTTGATTGTTTTACCTTATTTTTTGACTTTATTTAAATTTAAAAAATGCTACTATTCGTTATTTTACTAAAACTTGATGCAAAAATCAAAAAGTGCAGCAATAAGTTTACTAATTTTTATAATAAAAATAATTATTGGAATCGTCTCAATAAGAAATACAATTAGGTAAATGAATAAAAAAAATTAAATACATGCATATCCTTATTCATTACATAATAACATTATAACCATGAGGCTTTATGCAAATATAATTTTAAACAGCAATTAAATGTTTCATTTTAATTATTTCCTCAACTTAAATGATCACCAACTGTGGTAGTATATTCACTGGTAAAATATTGGATACTAAAATATTCTCCCGTAGTTATGGGATTGCAAATAAAAAAATAAGAATCTTATAGTAAAAAAAAACATGTGATTGAAAAAAATTTGAAATTCAATTGATTTTTATATTCTATCACGACTTTGTAACTCTTTGTTTTGCACTCGATATAAATTTGTGATGTGTATATAATGTATTATTTATTTTGTACTGGTGAAAAGTTATTAAAAAGTTATCAGTTTTGCTTTTATTCGTGCTAATTCATCAGATTTTAAATATTTTTTAATGTCTTTATTCTCAAGATTTTTGATATTTACGAACTCTTCTCGTTATCATAACTATTCAACTGATTTATTTTTTTATTTTATAAATAGATTAAAAAGTACCTATCATGGTAATAATTAATGTTATTATAAAAATAAATTATAATTATTTGTCTATAAAAATTTTTGACTTATTTAAAATATTTATTTTAATAATTTATAAATATTTATTAAAATTATTAATGATCAACTACCTAATTAATTTTTTTTATTCATTTACAAATTGTATTTCCTATAGCAATAGTAGCATTTTTTAAATTTAAATAAAGTCAAAGAATAAGGTAAAACAATCAAGTTTATCGTTTTACAACTTTGCTTAATAATTATATATATTCTTTCTAAATTTTTCTAACTTTTTTTTTTACCTTAGTGATCTCTGGAGATTACTTTAGATCTATTTACATCTCCAGTAATCTCAAGAGATCAAAAGTAATCTCTGGAGATCTCCGGAGACCGCGGAGAACAAAAGAAAAGAAATTTTCGATCATTTTTGATCTCCGCTGATCTTTTCAGATCTTCGGAGATCATAAGAGATATTTCGAAAATTCGTCGGGTTGGTTATTATCTGAACAGTCAACGAAGTGCATAAAACACTATTTTGTTATGAATTTAACTTAATTTTCTTAACTTGATTATTGAATTGATCGCCCATTTTGATTTTTCTGAATTAATTTAAGTAATTGATCGTTTAAAAACTTACTTCTGGCTTTTTAAAAATGGAAAAGCATCAAAAAGAATTCGATACGCATTCATTATTCATGGTATCATCGGATTCATTCAGATGGTATATACGGTAACTATATTATATCTTTATTTTTTATTCTGACCTTCAGTAAAGTCAAAATAAAATGTTAAAAATAAAAATGAATTACTTGTTTCGATTTTTTTTAAGTCACACATGAAAATAGTTTTAATGTACTCTTGTAATTCTCCAATAGAATATAAGCGTAGGGTTCCTGGTAATTGGAGTTTTACATATCAGTAAAATAAAGCTACTAAATTTTGCAATAATTCCGTCCTTCATTAAGATTAAAATAAATTCTTCAAAATAAAAACAAATTATTTATTTCGATTTTTCTAAAGGTTGCGCATAAAAGAAGTTTTAATGTAATCTTGCAATTTTCTTATAGAATATAGGCGTAAATAGGAAGTAAAAATTGGAATACTCTAAGATTGTTAACAAATATTTCTAATTTTCGTTCAAAATATACCCCGATTTTCGAGAGCACGTATTTTCCTATTGCAAAGAGCAGTAGGGCAAGACGAGTTCTCGTTGAATCGGGAAGATGGCGTCACCGACCGGTAATGCCATAAGAATTATACCAAATTATAACAATAAAAATAACATGAATTGTATGATTACAATTAATCATAGTATAATTTCTTTATTTCGCGATTCAAGTTAAAAAATATTTAATATTCGCGTCTATTTATTTTATTAAATTTTAAAAAAAATAATAAATTCGTGTTTTACAAGAATAAGTCCCTAGTATAGTAACTTTATTTTCGGCCAATGAACGCGCGCGTGGAAAGAGATAGAGAGAGGTGGCGTCCCTTTAGACTTCGGTTGCTCCAAGCGTTCATTCTCTTTTTAGAGGTTGTGCTGTGCGCATATAGTTTTTGCTGGTCCACCTAGAGAATATTTTTCCTGAGGAAGCTAGAGCTGTTAATTTTTGGTTTTCAACGTCGTTTAAGTGTGTCTGTGATCTGTGAAGTAGGATTGGAAATAGGAAATACCTGGTGAGAATTGTATTTGATATTGTACTTGGCCAAGGGACAACGCACCTGCAGCGTGCAAACAGTGGGCTGATAAGCCGTGACTGGACGTGGTCCAGTCAGTGTTTTAAATCCAGGTATCTTTTGAATTATTTGTGTGATTGTGTGTGTGTATGTGTGAAAGTTAATTTTTTTTAATATTTCTGTATACTGAGCAGCGACAGCAAAACCTCATAAGCCCTGCCCTTTTCAGGGCAGGCACAAATAAATAAAACGTAAGGGCGCTGCTCAAACAAAACAGACTCAAGTCAAAGTTTTTTAAATAAATAAAGTTCAATAAAATAACCCTAAATTCCTCTTCCTTTTCCTTCCTTTTTTTTTTAATTAATATATTTTATTTACAATTTGGTGCCGAAAAACCCGGGAAATTATTACCGGTAAAAAACTTGACTTGAGTGTGTGTTTGAGCGGGCGCTCCCACGCGGTGCCCCTCGTGTGTTTGTATTTTATTTTTAATCTTAATTTTAATTTTATTTCTGACTTAAATTTAGTTAATTAATATAATAATAATAATAATAATAATTTTTCAAAAAAAAAAAAGCTTTATTTGCATCATCTCTCTCTCTCTCTCTCTCTCTTTTTTAATTCTTGAGTTTCTCTCAAGCGCGGCGAGAGACGAGAGACGGCGTCGCCCCTCTCGATTTTTATTGTTAACTTAAATTTAATTTTTAGCTTTAATTTTTAATATACATATATATATAATTAGTTTTTTGAAATTTTGAAGACATAAAGTTAGTTTTTTATAAATTTTAAATATACATATATGTGTGTAGACGTATACACATATATGTGTATGAATTTCAATTTTAAAATTTGGTACACATATGTATATATAGACGTATATATATGTATGTGTAACCTTTAATTTTGAAAGATTTTGTTTGAATTTTTAAAAAACATAAAATTAGTCTCCTTTTATCTTAAAAATTTATAAATTTCATTTTCTATCTCCCTTTAATTTTTCCCATTACAGCTATACCTCGATCTCTTTCCAGGCGTGCGTCGCGGCGTCCATTTTGTACACATTTCTTTTAAAACATAAGTTGCGTTTTTTTTGAGCGCCCGTTAATTTAATAATTTGTTATATCTTTAATTATATTATAGCGATTTAATTAGTTAAGTAATTAATATTTTTTCAGTGAATTTAATAATTTAGATTTTGGATAAATTTTGGCTTAATATAACAATAATTTTAGATTGCAAATTTTAATAATTGAGTTATTAATATTAATTTTAAATTTGTTATCTTCCCTTATTTAACATTAAGGGCCAGTTCTAGTAAACAAAAACAACAAGCGGGTTTTGTTTGTAAACAAACCCCCTCCCTTTTCCAGTCCCATTCCTGTTCCCCGTTTTGTATTTCACGCACAGGCGCAGCAGAAAACTTGAGAATCTCCAATATCTTACTGAACTTGTGAATCATTTTGAGGTTATAATTATTAATCACATTTTAGCCATTTCATATTGACCTGTGACCATGCGACTTATAATTTTACATGCATATATAATAATTAAATTTATTGTTTCAATGTCAATAATATTTTTAACTATCCCTCATTTACAAGATTCAGTATTTAAATTAATATAGAATGCTATTCATGTTGCAATTTTATAATGATGCATTTGGTTTTCTTTATTATACAAGTTGATTAATCATGCAGAGTAAATAAGATTAGATACAGCAGAAAATGGTATTGATTTTATATGAAACAAGGCATTTTAATTGTTATAAATATTTAAAAAAACATGCAGTAATAATAAAAAATAGATTATTTGTTAGAACATGCAATAATAAAAATTAGTGTTTATGAATTCTTTTTCAGTAAATATTTGTGATTAAAATTAATACGTATACATAACGTGCAGAGTACATCTTTCATTATCGTTAGCCCTTGCTTTCATCTTTCATCTTTCATCTTACACTTACTTATAAATTTTATAAATGAAACCAAAACTGCAACAATTAATAGCATTCATCTAATTTAAAAAAAAAAAAACTTTAAAAGGATCCGAATAACAGCCATAATTTTGAAGTATTACTAAATTACTTTTAGTAAACTTCAATTAAATATGAAAGCTGTTATCACATATCCTAATTTAGATTATTTATTCTGCTATTGTTAAATTTTATTTTTCTTGCATTTTTATTTCATATGTGCTGCTACAGCGTTGCTTTTTTCTATTTGTCATCTTCTTTCCGTTATGGTAATAAACTATTTCATTTTTTTTCATAAGCAAAATAATTAACTATTTCATTTTTTTTCATAAGCAAAATATGATTGCCTGCTACACCTGAAAAATTTGGTTTATTTAGTTCAAATTAAGAAATTTTCCTTAAAGTTTCCCATCTTCAATTTTAAAATTTTAAATCAGCATCAAATTGTCTATATATTTTTAAATTTCTGACTGCTTTTAGTTGCTTCTGGTGAAGGATAAAGATCTTTCACAGGTGAAAGACTTTACAAATTTGATATATGCATATATCAAATGCAATCATTTGAAAGGTCTTCCACGTTTGAGGAATCAAATTTTTGTTTAACTGATATTTTTAAATAATACTGCCATTGATGTAATGAAATGCTGTAAAAAAATCTTACAAATATTGTTGCTGTATCATCTTGCTCTGACAGGTTATTATTAAATGCAGGCCAAGCATATGTGTTAAACATAAAAACTCTGTGAATAACAAAGCAAGCCATAAATTTGGTTTTAAAATGGCAGTTACAGTTTGAAATAAATGCTTTGGGGATGAATGATAATTTGTTGATACGCCTTTTTGAAAAGTAAAATGATAAAGTACTTCTAAAAGCAATTCAGTGGAAAACTCCGATCGATTTTCTACAAATATAAATAATAAATTTATTACTGCATTTTATTTATAACAAATTTTTTTTACTTTACCTTTCATCTACCATATATACAATAATCTTTCTCTTTTTTCCAAATATTTGCTTTGCGTTATACTAATTTCCATTGTAGATTCATTGTGACTATTGATTAACTTTAAATTTTTTTCTTTTTCAACTAATAAAAGATTATTTCTTACTTCGATGTTCGATTTCTTACTTTCAGAATCTGAAAGAGATATTTTAAAAGAATATATTTCCATATCTTTTTCTAAAACTTTTTGTTGAACGCTATCGAGTTCTATAAAATGGTGTTTTTAATTCATAAATTTAGATTTTCTATTGAATTTTTTTAAATTTTGTTTTCGTTTTTTTTTACTAATTAGATCTTTATGAACATTGTCAAATTCATTTTCAATATTTAATACAGTAATCTTGAGATTTTCAATTTCAGAAACATATTCAAGTTTTTCATTTTCAATATTTCTAACTTCATTTCTCAAGCTGCTGATGGTTTCATTTAATTCAGTAATTTGAATATTTTTATCATTTATTAATGTTTCTGAATTCATTATTTCATCTTTTAATTTAGAAATCATCAAGTTTTTATTTTAATGTCGTATTTTAATTTTATGATTTTAGTTTCATTTTCTAAATTATTAAATTTTTCTTTTAATTTATTGTATTTGCTTTCATTAGTAATAATTATTGTTTGCAAATTGTTTACATTTATCTAATAATCAATAATAGTTTCTTTTTATCATTCAATTTATCTTTTAATCCAGATATACTTGCTTTATATTCACTAATATCGGACTTAAACTTATTTTCAGCAATTTTAACTTCTTTTTTCAACTCCGATAATAAATGAACCTTGTCTATATTTTTTTGATTTTAAGATTTCTAAATCAGATTTTTTTTTACATACTTCTTCTCTTGTTTAATTTAGTAAAATTTTTAATTCAATGATTAACAAACTTTTTCAGATTCAACTCCTTTCATAAACCCTAAAGTGGATTCTTTTTCTTGAACTTTATCTTTTAAATTATTAATTTCAACTTGTAGTTTATCTAATTCAATCATTTATTTATCGATGAATTTGTAATTGAGTCAAGGTAGTATTAAAATTATTAATTTTAATGTCTCTTTCTTCAATTACATTTTATAATTTTATTTCTTTTCCTTGTAAAATTTCAAGCCTTAACTCTTTTTCATTTAATTCGATTTTTAATTTAACAAACTCATTTGTATTAATCAATTTCTCTGTTTCTGAATACTTGATGCTACTACAATAGTCCCTCTGCAATAAATAATTAAAATTAATAAATTAATAAAAAATTTTATTTATTTTTTTATTTTACCTTCACATTCATCAATTTTAATGATGACGCAGCTGTCAAACCATCTAAAATATTATTTGGAAGCAGCATAAGTAACCAGATTCCTATAAGTAATTGAAAATAATCTTTTTTAATGGTCAGACTTAAAAAAAAAAAATTATTGCATTTACCAGAAACTTGCTGTAAAACAATTTTAATGATAGAGTTGATACATAAAGTAAAAGAAGATACTGTCCCAACGGATAAGCTGGATAGAGCGGAATAACAGGCAAATTATTATTTCTTTTTCCATAGCTTCCATTTCTCGTTGATGTTGTTTTTATTCATTCGCTCCATTAAATCATGATCAAAAGTAGCATGAAGGATTAAAGCTAATACACCAGCTCTTGATGCCATACTTGATCTAATTGTTCATTCTTGTTCTATTAATTCATGAACTTTCAACCATTGACGTACTCTTTCCATATCAATTTCAGCATTACGAAGTTTTTCCCGAACATAATGTTTAAGGTAACTTTTTTTTGAAGCTCTACAAAATTTTCCAGTTTCATAAAAAACATTACACACTATAAAGGACACCCACAAACTTCAGTTTCACTAACTTTCGGATCTTTACAATGTTCTGGACATAAAACTTTTAGTCTTTTACAATATATTTCATTTACTGGATTGTAAAAATCACAGAACACAATTCGTCCCTGAATTCGAGTCTTACATCTTGAACCAAATGATGCTAATGTTTGTTAAAGCATTTTTCCATATGTTTGATAGTAATCTTAGAATTTATTTCGTGACCACAAGTAATGTAGTTCATGCTCATTTTTGTATCATCAGGATCATCAATGTCAGATTTAGGATTTATTGTAGCATTTTTAGCTCTATGAACTATTTTGTCAAGCTAAACTTGTCTTTTACCAAACTCTTGTAGTATTCTATGTACTTCAAATTGTTGTCTTCTAACGTTTTCTAAAGCACGCATATTATTTTGCTCAGCAAAACAAGGTTAAATGAACATTCCTTTAATCTCTGAGGTAAAACTTGGTAAAATCAGTTTGTAGCTATTCTTATTCCACATTCATCGCTACAGTATTTACTAAGTAATCATTTCTTTTGTTACTTGAATCTCTTTTTCTTTTTCTACTATATTTTGTGTTATAATTCAAACTTTTCAATGCTTTTGTTATACCTCCAACCGTACTGCAAGTTCTGTGAATACAACATATTTTTCACAATTTTCAGTTCTTAAACAATCTGCACACTGACCACATCTTTTAGATGATTTTCTTGGAGTTGCACTCTCCTTGAAAGTCTGTATTTATTTTTGTACCTATTATGCTTATGTTCATCTTGTTCGATCTTCTTTTACTGCTCGATCAATTTTTGGATAATATTTAATACATAACGCTAAATAACTAATTTAAATTAACACTGCAGTTCATTTGAATAATATTTATTATTTATAATTTTAAATCCGGATACAAACATACAAATGTTAATAGACACTAAGCAGACAAACCTTTATGAGTAGATTAAACTCCTATTCAGTGTAGGTTAGTACTATAACCTCTTTATATTAATAGTTGGCGCGCAAAATAGATGTAATAGTGGTTATTATTAATTATTTTATTATTAATTGTTAATCATTAAATAATTTATTATGATTATAACCTTGTTACAATAACTTTCAACTGCTATATTTACACCAAAAAAATTGTTTGGTAAAAAAAAAGCCATCTTTCAATCTTTGGAAGACACGTGACTACGTAAATAGCCTTTTTTCCTATTGGCTTATTGGTAATTTAAGCATCATTCGATTGGTGTATTGTTATTGTTCACTAATTTTAAAAATTAAAATCCTTTTATGTTTTAATAAATAAATTTAAATAATAATAATCTTTAAAATTATTGTATTATACTTCTTAAAAAAAAAAGCAATGGATTATAGGAATTAAAAGTATATTTAACAAAAATACTTGAATTGAAGCGCCGAATACGAACAACTCATGAAATTTTTATTGAGTTAAAATCAATTAAAATTAAAAAAATAAAAATTCGCGATTTTTAATTATTTTTTCTTGGATATATCGATACAAAAATATATTTCGGTATTCATAGTGAAATCAAAAATTAAAAAAAACAATTTCCCTAACTGTAATTAATAAATTATTAATTAGTATTCCGATTTTGAAAACCGTACAATTTAAAAAAATTTTTCGCTTTATTTCAACTAATCTCAATCATTTTTTAACTTTTAAAAAAAGATTTTGTGGTATAATATTTTTCAAACGTTACTTTAAAAAATATAGGCGTAAAAAAATTAATGAAAATTAATTTTTCGTGATTTTTAAGTTCCAACAATATTGAATTAATAATCAGATAAAAAAATACAGGCTTTTTATATAGACTTAATTAATTAATTTTCAGTCAAAACAAATGAAGTATCTAGCATTTCTGGGAAAATTTGGCATTCATACTTTAGTAAAATATAGTTAGATGCTGAACTTTTATATTTAGATAGTAGAAAGAGAAAATATTTTTCAACAAGTATTTTATTTTATGTTCATGATTTATATATTATGTCTTTGAAGTAATTTCCGATAAATAAATTGCATAGTTGGAGGACTTATTACCATCACAATTTGGAACGATAGTTATATTATAAAAAAATTTAAGACAAAATTTTAAATTACGCTATAACTTTTTCATCACAATAGTATTAAATTTTAACTAATAATTTTTTTAATAAGATTTTCTTGGATAGATATAATAATAGATATACTGTTTCTAATTCTAAAATATATTATAACATATTTTTTTTTAAATTATTCAATAATATTAAGTCTATAATTATTTTAAAAAATAAATATTATACAGTTAAATTCTTATAAGTAATTTTAGTATAGCCAAGTTATAAAAATTTAATCATCTTCAGTATCCATGGAACTTAATGGTTCAATTCCATGCATATCATCTATAAGTACACAGCTTTTTCCAATATAACTCTTTGATCATACAAACCTAGAGTAAAAATTAAATATTAAAATCTTTTTCATTTAAAAATGAATAAAAATATGCTATATTTTCATTTATTACGTATTATAAATTAATATTTTTTTGCTTGTAATAAGAGTTCAATTGTACTTTCTCAAGAATAATATATGTTTTATCTTTACCTTGGAATCGATAAACTAACTGACTATGCGGGCTGAATAGGATGAACAATGAGCTCAAAAAATTTTTTTGGATTACTAAGCAAAACAGTGAATTATCACAGTCAATTCCTTCTTCAAGATAAATCTAAAATTAGAAAATAATAAAATCAATTATGTTCTTTTATTATTATATTTCTATTATTATGTTCTTAAAATATTTCTTGAATTAAAAAAATTTTACCCCATTAAATTAAAAGTATTAAAAATTTTACCATCTGCTTTTCATATTCTTATAGAAAAAATATTTGATATATTGTCCGACACCTGAAGAAGCAAAACAAACTGCTTGAAAAATAATAGATGAATGTGGCATTCCAGGTTAACTCATTTTTGAACCTGAAATCAAAAATAGTTCTATAAGTATTGCAAATTGAGATCAAATAGCGAATGACTTTACACCTGTTCATCTTTGCAATTAAATTGCCTCTTCCAAGTGTGGTTATAAAGGATAGGTCTATGATCAAATCTATTGCCATCAGGGCTGTAAGTTTTATAACGCATAACATCTAAAAAAATGTTGACTTTTATCTGCAATAACTAAAAAGAAAATTTTTAAAATCAATAATTTTTTTTGCTCACAAATGTTTATACTTACAAATTAGGCACGATAACACTATGCATCCAATACATATGTGTCCTATAAGTTTGTCAGGTCAAAAAATAGAAAAGTTTCTATAAATTTTGATACCTCTAACATGCTTATACTGAATGTCTATGTGTAGATATGAATGTTCGGAAAGGTGTATTTTGAAAATTTCAGAGCCAAATCGATGAATCAAAAAAAGCTCTAGATGAAAAAATTCTAAATTTGATCTAGTTGGGCCAGCAGGAAGCCAAAATTCTTTTCATCCAGTTGTTTTTGAGTAATAACAACAAAACCTATTTTGGATATGAAAATATGACTGAAAAAATGCTAAAAAATTAATTCCCGAAGAGTGTCTAAAAGCTAAAAAATATTCAATCATAATTTTTGCATATTTTAGAATCTCACATAAAATGCTTTTTTATTAAATAGGTTAATTAAAAATAAAAAATTCGATAACCTTTATCAGTAAGAAAAGATAATTCACTTTAAGTATATAAAGAAAATTATGAAATTGATTATGTTCAACCATCGGTTAAGTTCAACATCCATAATCATCACATTTGGTAACCTGTCTTGAATTGATTAAAAATAATAACTTTAAACTTACTAATATGAACATATGAGTAAAAAATCATGTCCAGGTTCACCAGAATATAATTAAGCAGTTAGAAATTCTAAAATAGGATTTTTGGAGTTAATAAATCTTAATAATCTTATGGCGATGCAGTCCAAAATAGCTGAAATCCTTTAATTTAATGAATGTAAATTAATAAAATAATATTATATATTTATAATAATTTAATAAAAAGCACCTAAATTACTAACCAAATGTATTTTGCAATCATCATTTAAGAAATTACTTGCATTAACATAATCCTAATTAAAAAAAAAAAAAATACAAAACAAAGAAATTAAATTCTTTAGATTAATTTAAAAAAAATATGTATTCAAAATTTGTATACTTATCTGATTAAACTTTTTTACATGATTAAATATAATCTTGATTGTTCACTTCAAAAATTCAGGAGTCTGAAAACCTATTAATAAACATGTAAGTTGAACAATTTTCAACTTTCTGGAAATTCACATTTAAAATTGTTGTATAAGCAAAAAAATTGTAGAATAGTCACAAAAATAGAATTCTTATTTTTATTTGAAAAACCATCTGATGATTATCTGGATATCTCATATTACATGCTACACATTTTTTTTCTTCAAAATAGCTATTTTTGGTTTAAAATTGGAGTTATTTATTTTTAATAAAATGTAAATAACCTTGTTAAAAATAAAAATAAAAATTTATCCTTGTGTCCTGTACTTCTAGAGTAAATAAGCTTATGTTTGTCTTGCAAATGATTTGCGATAAAATAAACATTAAAATTTTTTTTTTTGCAATAAACATATGGGAAAAATCAGGGTCTTTTAAAAATAACCTGCAACAACGCGCCATCTTTTATTTACAGCGGAAAACTTTTTGCCCGGAATGTGGACTGATAATAATAATGATAATAATAACAATAACTCGTTGTTAGTTGAGGATTGTTTTTGATAATTATTTAATAATTACTAATAATTTTCAAAATTCTGTAACCAACACGACAATCTATAGTCATTAAACAATAAATTAAGTATTTTTTTGTTGAAAAATATTTAATTTTAAATACTTTATATTTCAAAAGAAAACTTTACTTTGAAAATAAATTAACTTAGAATTAATATTTTTGCATAAAAATTTGCATACTTATTGTTTAAAATATAATAAATGTCGTGTTGGTTACAGAATCATTCATTTTTTTCAAAAAAACGCATTTTAATTAAGTTTTCTAAATGTAAACAAAGCGGACGACATCTTGCTTTTGTTTATGAAACTGGCCCTTAAATTAATATTTTAAAATTTTGATAATTAAGGTGGCTCTTGCGTTTTCAAAAAAAAAAAAAAAAATATTTTTTGTCATTATTTTTAAATTTTAATTGGTATTAGAATTTGATTTAATTTTATTAAAAATCAGGAAGTTGACCCACATATAAAAATTATAATAATTATAAAATAATTTCTTGTACTTATTTGTTTTCAAATTTAATTTAGGATTACAATTAGAATTAGATTAATAATTTATTTTGAAACGAAAATTCAGGAAGTTGGCCCTCATAATAAAATTTTTTCTCTGTTTAATTTTAACTAATTTAAATCGACTCCGAAATTTTAAAATAGCCCAAATTAAGGTTTTTCAACAATATATTTTTCCTTTATTCAGGTTTTACATTTAATTTAATTATATAATCATAGTAAATTAAGGTTTTCGACGATTTTCATACAAATTTGATTTGATTTAATTTTTAATTAATTAAATGGCTCGTCACAGACGTGCTGGAAGACAGCGAGTTCGTGGTAGAGGACGTGGTGCGCGAGGAGGAGTAGAAGCTCGTGACGGAAATCGGGGTGCCCCCGGCGGTCATAGAGCTGGTAGACCACCGCGCGGCGCACCCGGTCGTGGCGGCTTGCAACGGGTACAGGAGTTTGATCTTGTACCCAATGCAAGGAATAATAATTATAATTTGAGACGATTGCCAGTCGTTCCTCGCCCTGATTCTCCTAATCGTTCTATTCCTGAAATTGATGTTTTAATGCCCGCAAATCAAGATTTTAATCGTGGCCGTGGAATGGTTCGCGGACTCAACCGAGGGCGGGGCGATGCCGCCCAAGGTAGAGGCCGTTATCAACCTCCTCCACGAGAGCACGACGCCGTAGGTGAGGGTCTTATATTCGATGATATCGAGACTTTAAATTTAAATCAAGGAGAGGAATTTAATAATAGGGATCTTCTAAACGAGCCTGCCTTAGACAATGTTGATGCCCAGCCTGTCCTTCTTGACGAAGTCAACTTGCGCAAGCGCAAAGCTGAGCTTGACATTGAGGAAAATCAAGCAAAACTTAGAATCATTGAAGCCGAAAAACGGCAAATCGAATTACAATTAGCTACGGCCACAACTACTCGAACAGTTTTCAATGAGGTCCCTCCTTCACTTATTAATAATGATTTGTCCGCTACTATTTCTAGAGCAGTCATTCAGGCTTTCAATTCTTCAAACCCCACTACTTCTTCTGCTTCTTCTGATAATAACCACGCTCTTTTAAATAGACTAGCTATTGAAAAACGAGACTTAACCTTCGATGGCGATATTTTTAATTGGTTGCATTTCAAAAACAGCTTTGAACAAACGACCAAAGCTGGGGCATATAGTGATTCGGATAACGCTATTAGACTTCATAGGTGCCTTAAGGGCAAGGCTCTTCAAGCTGTACAAAGTTTAATGATGACGAGTACTAGTGGTCGCGAGATCATGAAAGCCCTTGAAAGGCAATTCGGTAATACTGAGGAAGTCATCCTTAAATTAGTTGCTGCTATTAGGGATTTGCCTAGATTGACTTCTAATAAGATAAATATTGTGCCCTTTGCCGCCACTGTCAAAAATAATGTCGCGGCTATGATTAATCTGGGAAATAGAGGTTATCTTTATAATATTGATCTAATTAGGGAAACAATAAGTAAACTACCCTTAGTAATGATCTCAAAATATAATGAATATGTAGCAGGTATAGGCGAGAGCCCGACTTTAGAAACTTTAGGTGAATTTTTGGACAGAGAAGCTTCGTTAGCTAGCTTTGCTGGTACTGTTTCCATGTTTGGTAATACAAATCGTGATTTTAATAAGCCTGATGCAAATCATTCAGACAAACGCCTTGATAATCGTGATAATAATCATAGTTCGAGCAAACGCGTTTTCTTAGTTGATGAAAGCAGTCCTTCTAATCCTCGAAATTCCTTATGTTATTACTGTTCTGATGAAGAACATTTAATTCGCGATTGCAAAGACTTTTTAAAATTATCAATTGATGATAGATGGCGTTGGACTAAAACTCCTGATGCGAAACGTTGTTATAGGTGCTTAGGTAAACTTCAATTTGAGCACATTAGATTCTGTGAAGCTTCCTCATGCGAGAAAGAAGGATGTGGTCGTCCTCATCATATTTTGTTGCATTCTTCTAAAGAAAAATAATTAAATGATCCCTCTTAACTAGACCAAAAAATCGTGATATTTTAGTTGCTATTGATAAATTTAGAGACTGGAATCGTGTTGATATTGTAGTGAAAGATTTACTATTAACTAAAAATCTTTGGTTGTGAAAGGCTCAAACTCCATATTTAGTATGAAATTTAAAGACTAACATTTAATAAATCAGCGATATTCAAAATGAGTAATTTTCCGAATGGAAGATTAGTTCACGGTTTCAACACCTTTGCGTAGAATTGTCTGCTTTGGACCTTTTACTGTAGCCATGGTTAGAGGATGGGAAAAACGTTGGGGCGCTTTGTTTATTTGCCTGATTATGTGAAAGATTTATATTGAAATAGCAGATACTTTATCTGCTGATTCGTGCATTATGGCGATCCAGAGGATGACGGCTGGACGTGGTCGACCGTCAGTCTTCTGGTCGGATAATGGCACAAATCTATGTGAAGCTCATGAAGAGCTAAAACAAGTTGTAGGAAATTTAGTTTTTAAAAGGTTAACTAACTATGGTACTAGTATGGGTTCAAAGTGGCTTTTTGTTTCTCTGGTTATACCCCATACGGGTGGAGTATAGAAATCTTTAAATTAAAAGCATGAAATATTTTATTACTGCGACCTTATTAACATAGAACTCTTGTAAATACAGAACATACTATAATTTCTCGACCTAATACCTTCGCATCTCATGAATTAGAATGTTCAATTGCCGAAATAATAAGACTAGATCTAGCCTCCGATATATCATAATTAGGTGCTCCAATTTCGAATTCTCGCACCGGGTGGAGAATTGTTAACAAATATTTCTAATTTTCGTTCAAAATATACCCCGATTTTCGAGAGCACGTATTTTCCTATTGCAAAGAGCAGTAGGGCAAGACGAGTTCTCGTTGAATCGGGAAGATGGCGTCACCGACCGGTAATGCCATAAGAATTATACCAAATTATAACAATAAAAATAACATGAATTGTATGATTACAATTAATCATAGTATAATTTCTTTATTTCGCGATTCAAGTTAAAAAATATTTAATATTCGCGTCTATTTATTTTATTAAATTTTAAAAAAAATAATAAATTCGTGTTTTACAAGAATAAGTCCCTAGTATAGTAACTTTATTTTCGGCCAATGAACGCGCGCGTGGAAAGAGATAGAGAGAGGTGGCGTCCCTTTAGACTTCGGTTGCTCCAAGCGTTCATTCTCTTTTTAGAGGTTGTGCTGTGCGCATATAGTTTTTGCTGGTCCACCTAGAGAATATTTTTCCTGAGGAAGCTAGAGCTGTTAATTTTTGGTTTTCAACGTCGTTTAAGTGTGTCTGTGATCTGTGAAGTAGGATTGGAAATAGGAAATACCTGGTGAGAATTGTATTTGATATTGTACTTGGCCAAGGGACAACGCACCTGCAGCGTGCAAACAGTGGGCTGATAAGCCGTGACTGGACGTGGTCCAGTCAGTGTTTTAAATCCAGGTATCTTTTGAATTATTTGTGTGATTGTGTGTGTGTATGTGTGAAAGTTAATTTTTTTTAATATTTCTGTATACTGAGCAGCGACAGCAAAACCTCATAAGCCCTGCCCTTTTCAGGGCAGGCACAAATAAATAAAACGTAAGGGCGCTGCTCAAACAAAACAGACTCAAGTCAAAGTTTTTTAAATAAATAAAGTTCAATAAAATAACCCTAAATTCCTCTTCCTTTTCCTTCCTTTTTTTTTTAATTAATATATTTTATTTACAAAGATCAATAAATTTATTTGTGACTAATAATTTTTTAGTACGTGTACTTTTTTCAAGCGTAACTTAGTTGTTATCTAAAAAGTGAACGAAGTGCATAAAAAACTATTTTGTTATGCATTTAACTTAATTTTCTTATTGTAAAAACTTTTTTTTTAAATTAATAATTTAAGACTTTGGTATGGAATGGAATAATTTTCAGCTCTTTTTAAAGATATCTTAAGCAACTAAATTAAAAAAAATAAATTTACTGAAATATCAGGAAATTATGAAAAGGTTCTAAAGTCATGGCTACTTGTTATTATTTTAATAAGTTTTATAGAGAGATAAAATTTTTATTACTTTGCATTGGTATTTGGCCTTACGAAAATGGAAAAGTATCAAAAAGAATTCGATACGCATTCATTATTCATGGCATCATCATATTCTTTCAATTGGTACGGTAACTATTATATCTTTTTAAAGTTATTTTTTTTTAATTTCTGGCTTCCGAAATTGAACCATTAATGAAAAAATAAGGTATCGAAAGTCCAAGATTCCACAACTACTCTTGAATTCTGACTAATACAAGAGTCTAAAAATTTAACTTATATAATATTGAATAATTATGGGCAATATTTAAATTGCTTCTAGGCTCTTAAACAGAAAATTTTATTTTATTATAGATAGACATTGATATTTTCAAAAAAGCTTTGTAACTACTTATTTTTCTAGGACTCTTACTGTTACCTTCAAAAATTACCATGATAACAACTTTTTTTTTAACCCGCAAGAAAGTAATTCAATTTAAAACTTGCGTTGAAGATTTTAACACTGCATTCTAATACAAAATTAAGTCAATTTTTGAGTACGAGAGAGAGAGAGAGAGAGAGAGAGAGAGAGAGAGAGAGAGAGAGAGAGAGAGAGCGCGCGATTAGGAGGGGGTAAATAGAAAAGTAAATCTAAAATCTAAATTTATTTCTTTCTTTCCAATCGCTTTCTCTCTCTGCTTCCGTCTCTTTACACCCAAAAGAGATACGTAAAAAAGCATCATTATTTTAAGTGTTATATACATAATTTTTTCTAACAAGCGCATTTAAGCCCCTTTTGACACTAAAATTAAAAGCATAATAAGGCCTTTTAAAGATAGATGAACACAATTAAATGATATACCTATTTATTAAAATTTTATTTGATACAAAAAATTACAAAAAAATTATCTTCATACATCACAGTATTATATTTTACTCTCACTATATGCCAGGAAGCCAACGCCACTTTTTGAATAGTGTTTTAAGACAATAGTGGCCAATGCGTTGCCTCCATAGATACATCATTTTAGTGAATCCATGGTTTCCTCTACCTGCCCCTCCACAGATTTTTTTCTTGTTACATTCACTTTATTCTCCATTCTTCCTTTCGTTTATTTATTTCTTACTTCATATGTTTATTTTTTATGCATTTGTTAATATTTTACGAACGGTTTTCTACTTTTTTTCAATCTTTCTGTAAAAGGCCTTATTATGCTTTTAATTTTAGTGTCATAAGGGGCCGTTTAAATAGAAAGATTTTTTCCTGATTAATTCTTTTAAAAGGATTCTTTTTAAAATTAAATACTTTTTAATCTATATTTTATTAAAAATTTGAAAAAATTTGAATAGGTTATGACTATAATTTTCAATAAAATATAGGTTAATAAGGATTTAATTTCAAAAAGAATCCCTTTAAAAAAATTAATCAGAAAAAAAAACTTTTTTTTGTTAAAAAAGATACTTTACGAATTGTTGTGCAGTCTAATCGGTTTCGTTTTTAATCTAAGACTTTCACTTTTCCTTTGAGCCTGTACTACAAATACTGCATTAAATTGAATACATTGTTTTAAAGAATCACAGATAGAAAATAATGTAAAAAAATTATTGTAAAACTGTGTAAAATATTGTTAAAATTTTCAGCCTTATTAATGAAGACTGAAAGTTTTTGAAACGTGGGCAATTTATTGCAAAAATAAATGAAAAAATCGATAGCTCGAAAATCAAGTATTATTATTTAATAATAAATTTTTTATAATTTTAGGTTTTTCAAATATTTGAAGATAAGGATAAATCAGATCTTTTTTTTGAAAAAATTACATTATTCATAATATCAATGATGGTTTTTGTTATATATGCCCACTTTGCAATAAATAAAATTCAGGTAATATTATTTATAATTTTTTTGTCTTATTCTTAAAGTTAAAAAATAGTGCATTCATTACCGGCTTGTAGAAATGTTTATTTTGCCAAACGCGACCGTTTAAAGGTACGAGGCGCGTAGCAAATTTGATAAAAATAAGTATTTCTAAATAAGGTTTAGCATATTTGACTAGTTACTTGAGTGTAAAATAAAAAAAAAACAAATAGCTATTTATCAGCTATCTAGGTTTAAAAATGTATTTACATTAAAAAAAAAGATTTTTGATATTCCAAAATCGGGCCAAATTGGAAATTTATCTTAAAAAAACAAAAATGGGGATAAATCCGAAAAAATGATAAAAAGGCTTCATAAAACTTTAGTTTGTTACGTCTTTGTTAGACCAATAATAAATCTTTTCGATTTATAACTATTAACTCACTGTTTTGATACGGGTATATAATCTTAATCTCTATGAATTAATGTACCCAGTAGTTTTCTATTTATCAAAACGAATTTTTTATTGAAACTTTGATTTTAAAATTTAGAAAAAATTAAAATTATAAAGAAATTTTTAAAAAAATTTGAAATTGTAAAAATTACACAGCTGCACAAAAAACAAAAAGTTCTGATCCGTTAACTAGACCTACCTGCATGTAAGTTTTTCGATGTTCTAAAACCGAATCTTTATTCATAATTTAGCCTACATCCTCAGATTTTGCCCCAGCTACCCCCAGCCACCCTCTAAAGCGACCCAAAAAGCAAATATTTTACTATGTCCGAACGTTAAAAATAAAAGTACTTTAGTTACGTAATTTGATGTCCTAAAACCGAATCTGAAGTCAGAATTTAGCCTACACCCTCAGATTTTGCCCCAGCTACCCCCAGCCACCCTCTAAACCGACCCAAAAAGCAAATATTTTACTATGTCCAAAAGTTAAAAATAAAAGTACATTAGTTACGTATTTTAATGTTCTAAAAATGAATTTGAAGTTAGAATTTATCTATCACCTTTATTTTTTGCCCCAGATACTCCAATACCCCTCTAAACTGCCCCAGAGGGTGAATATTTTACTTTGTGCAAAAGTTATAAATAAAAGTATCTTAGTTACGTTTTTTGATATTCTAAAAATGAATTTTAAGTCAGAATTTATCCATCATCCTTAGTTTTTGTCCTAGCTAGCCTAGTTACCCTATAAAACCCATCATAGGAAGGTTAATTAATCGCTTTAAAGTATTACAGCGATATCAAGATGGTGCTAAGAACTTTGAAACACCGATGAAATGGAGAAAACCCAGACTCGATAATTCAAATTGTTATTTTTGTTTATCTAATATTACTGGAATAAATTTTAAGAATAAACTGAAAGCTGTTTATGCTGAAGTAGATAGTGTTACTCCTCCCATACTTCTCAAAATTTATAAACAGGTACCTGTTCAGGTTTCTGTAGAAAAAATGGAAGTAAATGAAGTCGAATCTGAGAGCAATAACAAAGAGGAGTATATTACAGAAAAATCAACATCAGAAGATGATAGTGAAGACGAAGATTTAAAAAAAAAATCACCGATGCTTTTTAACCAACAAAGGCTGAGTGACTTTGTAAGAGATCTTGGTCTTGATGAAATAGAACAGAACTTGCTGCATTGAGACTAAAAGAATATAATCTGTTGGCAGACAAACCAAATCACTACATAAAAAAAAATGGTCAGAGCGCAATTAGTTGAAAATTGGGTATAATAATATTATACATAAACGGTTAGTTGAACCAGATAAAATACTACTCCCATTACTTTATATAAAACTTAGTATAATGAAGCAATTTGTAAAGGCTCTTAACAAGGAAGGAGAATGCTTTAAATATTTGGCCGTAAAATTCCCCAAGCTTTCAGAAGCGAAAATTAAAGAAGGAATTTTTAATGCCCCTGATATAAGAAAACTGATGAAAGATGATTCTTTTATAGACAAAATGAATAGTAAAGAGGAAAACGTTTGGATAAGTTTTAAGGAGGTAGTAAAAAAGTTTCTGGGTAGTAATAAAGATAAAAATTATAAACAGATAGTTGCTAATCTGGTGAAAAATTAAAAAATTTTGGGTTGTAACATGAGTTTAAAAATACATTTTCTGGATTCGCATCTTGATTTTTTTCCAGAAAATGGGTGATTACAGTGAAGAACAGGGTGAGAGGTTCCACCAAGATATTGCAGAAATGGAAAAGCGATACCAAGTAAGATGGGATATTCATTAACCTTCCTCTGGAGGGTTTTAGAGGGTAACTAGGCTAGCTGGGACAAAAAATAAGGATGATGGATAAATTCTGATTTAAAATTCGTTTTTAGAAAATCAGAAAACGGAACTAAGATTTATTTATAACTTTTGCACAAAGTAAAATATTCACCCTCTGGGGCAGTTTAGAGGGTGATTGGGGTAGCTGGGGCAAAATCTGAAGGTGTAGGCTAATTTCTGACTTCAGGTTCGGATTTAGGACATCGAAAAACTTACCTGTAGGTAGGTCTAGTTACAGGATCAGAACTTTTTTTTAGTGCAGCTGTGTTACGAATAAATTATGCAAAAATGGGTTATTTCACCTTTCTTAAGTGAGAACAAGCTTTATCAGTACGAAAATCACAGTTAATATTCGTAAATAATCCATGTAATTAAACCTAAAATTTTTAATTTCTCTTAGTTTTTTAAATTCTCTTTTTTTAATTCCTCTCAGTTTAAGTTATATTTTTATTCAAATAAGTCAAATTTTAGGTTTAAGTACGCGGGTTATTTATGAATATTAACTGTGATTTTCGGACTGGTGAAGCTTGCTCTCACTTAAGAAAGCTGAAATAACCCATTTTTGCATGATTTATTCGTAATTTTTAAAATTCAATTTTTATTTTAAAATTTTTTGGTTAATTTTTTTATAATTTTCATTTTTTTTTTAATTTTAAAATCAAAGTTTCAATATAAAATTCGTGCAATATAAACCTTTATGTTAGCATTATGCAAAAACCTTCTTATGAATACTTTTTTCACAAACGAGCAACGCCTGCACTTTATTTTGAAAAATAATGTTGCACATGTTTATTCACAGAAACTTTTATTAAATCTTTATTGCAATTTTATTTGCCAAAATATAGATAAAATTACTTCTGGATGGTTATGACAAATTTTGGAAAAGAATTATGGATAGAGTTGAATTACAAATTTTATTAAAAGAATCAAGAATAGGACAAAATACGTGCTACTTTTATCTAAGTAAGATATGAATATAATAGTTTCTAGATTCATAATTAAAATAAAATTTTTTATATAGTTACTTCTTCAGTAATTGTGATCGTACTAACGTTTATTCCATTGATAACACCATTATTGGATATTCTCTATCCTTTAAATGAACCAAGAGTGAAAGAGCAACTATTTCCAGTTGAACATTTTGTTGATGAACAGGAACATTTCTATAAAATATATCTTCATTTAATATTTTGCAGTATTTTAGCTCTTTTGATCATGTCATCAACAGCTTGTTTCTTTACTAACATATCTCAACAATCGACTGGAATAAATAAAGTTCTCATGTAATATTTAAATTTATTTATATAAAACGCTTGTTTTATAAAACTGGTCTTTTAAATTAATGGTGAAAGAAACAAAATTTGGAATTAACATCTTGAGAAAATAAACTATTTGTAATAAAAATTTTTCGCTGCACAATTAATTTTTATTTATGTAAATTAAATTGACTGCATCATTTTTTCATATGTATTATGAAACACTGTATTTTTTATTTAATCATACTAATTTTTAATGTATATCATTTCAGATATCGTATAGAAACTGCATTGGATAACTCAAATTCTGAAGACGTAAAATATCAAAAATTAATTGATTGTATTATTTTTCATGAAGATTATCTTAAGTAAGAATCACTTTTGTTATGACTTTTTTTTGAGGATTTTATTTTTCCTAGTTCACATTTTTATATTCTATAATTCATTGTATATATTAGAGTGTGTCTTATTTTTTTTTTTTCGATATTTTTTGGCTCCCCCCATTTTTTTCGAATATTTTGGTCATAAAAAACACCTATTTCCAAGGATTTTGATTTTCAATTTTTTTAACACGTGCCACCGAGCACTTGAAGTTTCCCATTTAAATAACATAGGAATTTTGAGTTTTTAGCTATACAAATTTTTACAAAAGCCAAAAAGCGTTTTAAAAAGCTAATTTTTACTAGAAAACATATTTTCATATGTTGTAAAGACATGCAAATAGCCTTGCGTTGATTCTAAACGGAATTTCGGGGCTAGAAACGCAAATTTACATGTTGGCTCAATCTTATAAAACAGGGTTTTTCGGTAATTTTCGGTAAACCGCTGCGACCTCAAAAATTAACCAAAACACTTCTGGTTGATCTACTTTTTTTGGTGTAAGTGTCACTTTTCAAACGACGTAAGCCGTGTATTTTTATCACTGATTCTCTCAGCACTATAGTGAATTTACCTATTGGTAATTTTTGACCCAGAATGCCCAATTTAAAAAATTTTTAAATTGCTGCCAAAATTGAAATTTTTGACGAAATTGAGTTTTATAGGCCTTAAAAATTTTCTACAAGTTTCATGTTTCCAAAAAATTTTTACTCGTCTCTTTTCTTTAAATAGTTTTTAAGATAATAATTGTATTTTTTCGCTCATTTGTATATTAAATCTGAATAATTTTATTCGATAAATTGAGCTAACAATTGTTTGGATATTTCGCCTCTGGCTAAATAGTGTGAGGCTCGTCAGTACGTACACTATTTAGCCTTTTCGTAGATACCCATTAATAATAATTTTTGTATAAAACAAAAATCAAAAAATTTTTTAAAATAATAAAATATATAAAAATGTAAGAACTTACTTCGATGAAATCACGCGTTAGACTACTATAAACGAAAGGAAATCTAAAAACCCCCACTACTAAAAAAATTTTTTGTTACATCTGCTTATTGTACTATCATTTTAAACCTTGAAAAATATATATATTTTATAAAATTTCTATTTTTAAAAAAACATCTTAGTTGAATTAGATGAATTTAAACACACTTTTTATATGAACCTAGTACCAATTAAACCAAAATTATATAAACGAAAGACTCGCTTTCTAAGAATTATATACAGTTTTTTTTCACATTGGACTGGAACACCAAGTATGAATATTTACAGCATATTTCAATCAAATGCCATTAATAATAATTGTATTTTTTCGCTCATTTGTATATTAAATCTGAATAATTTTATTCGATAAATTGAGCTAACAATTGTTTGGATATTTCGCCTCTGGCTAAATAGTGTGAGGCTCGTCAGTACGTACACTATTTAGCCTTTTCGTAGATACCCATTAATAATAATTTTTGTATAAAACAAAAATCAAAAAATTTTTTAAAATAATAAAATATATAAAAATGTAAGAACTTACTTCGATGAAATCACGCGTTAGACTACTATAAACGAAAGGAAATCTAAAAACCCCCACTACTAAAAAAATTTTTTGTTACATCTGCTTATTGTACTATCATTTTAAACCTTGAAAAATATATATATTTTATAAAATTTCTATTTTTAAAAAAACATCTTAGTTGAATTAGATGAATTTAAACACACTTTTTATATGAACCTAGTACCAATTAAACCAAAATTATATAAACGAAAGACTCGCTTTCTAAGAATTATATACAGTTTTTTTTAGGAAAGGAACACACTTACTTTTTAAATAAGTACACAATCTTTACATAAAAAGAATATATTTATTATAGAGTATAAAGGATGGTGTTTATTAGTTGACGGCTTAATATCGTTTTTCAAAGATAATGATAAAAATTGATTTTTTTTTTAAACCCTGAAAGTGGGACTATGACTTTAAATTATCATCTCTGGTTAATAATTTATTGAAAAGCAGTGAGTAAAAAATTTTTGTAAATTTGAAGCTTGTATAAAATTTTTAAGACCCATAAAGCTGAATTTCGTCAAAAATTACATTTTTGACAGCAGTTTAAAGAAATTCAAAAATTGGTTATTTTTAGTCGAAAATGACCAGTAGGTTAATTGACTATAGCGCTGAGAGAATCAGTGATAAAAAAACGCTGTTTACGGAATTTGAAAGGTGACATTTATACAAAAATATGTGGACTCTTATAAGATTGAGCCAACATGTAAATTTGCGTTTCTAGCCCCAAAATTCCGTTTGGAATCAATGCAGAGCTATTTGCATGTCTTTATAACATATGAAAGTATGTTTTCCAGTAAAAATTAGCTTTTTAAAACACTTTTTGGCTTTTGTAAAAATTTGTATAGCTAAAAACTCAAAATTCCTATGTTATTTAAATGGGAAACTTCAAGTGTTCGGTGGCACGGGTTAAAACAATTGAAAATCAAAATCCTTTGAGCTGGGGGTTTGTTATGACCAAAATATTCGAAAAAAATGGGGGGAGCCAAAAAATATCGAAAATAAAAAAATAAGACACACTCTAGTATATATTTTAAAATCTATTTCTATGTGCGTGTGTGTGTGTGCGTGTGTGTGATCAGTAGGCTCGAACCCTATTTAAGTATTACATTTTAAATTATAATTGTGATGTATTTATTTTTTCAATTATTTTTTTTAACCAATACTTTTTTTCTGTTTTAGATTAATTAATAATTTTAAAAGAATTCACACAAAAGTCTTAGGATGTATGATGTTTTTATCACTGGTTTTGATAAGCTTTTATGGCGTTACTGTAAGTTAATTTTATGGTTTTATAAAATTATTATAATTGTTTTATATAAGTTGGCAGCTAAAAGAATATTTTAGGCTTGCAATTTTAAATGTGACTCCTATAAGTTAACAGAAATAGTTTATTCTCAAAAAATTAGTTATTATCACATATAAACATTTTCTGTTAAATGTGTAAATTATTTGTGTTATACGTTAAAAAAACAAAAAAAAGTTTTTAAAATGTCGTTTATTTTTTACGAAACGTACTTCGAAGCGTTCTATATATTAATGAAATAATTTAGAAAACCGCATTTATTTTTCATAAAAAATGTTATTGGCGGTTAGAACAGTCGAAATTTAAATAAAAAACAATTTTTTGTTAGAAATAACGTGCAAAAATATATTTTTCTTTTTAAACTTTTTTTGCTTCAATTTTAAAATGCTTTTAAGCTAAAAAAATCATGAAAAGCTCGAATAAAACATTTATATTTAAAGAAAAAGTAATTTAAAAAAAAAATTTTCCCCATAAAAGTAGACGAGATAGGTACAATTTTAAGAGAAAAAATATAGGGGTGCATTTAAAAACTTTATGCTGATGGTCAAAATTTAGAACTAGGATGACTTTTTTACTTTGCACCGTCCATAAAGCAGTAAATTTTAGCAAAAAAAAGGAAACCTTTATCTAAAAATTGTGATTTCACGTGCATATTTTTTTTATTCTTTTAAAAATATTTACTGTTTTAAAGAAAATTTTAATGGAAAAACTGACATTTTTAAAAGTTTTTTGCTAATTTTAGATTATGTTATGCAGACCTGACTCTAATATAAAAAGTTGCATCTTTTTAAAACTAAAATATTTGCTGGAAAATACAAAAAAACACATACAATGAAGTAAACAACAAGTTTTGGGTGGGAAAAATGCTACAACATAACGAAAAACGAAAAAGACCCAAGTTCACAAAAACAAGACCCTTTAATGAAAGTTTTGAGAACTGGCAAGTTCAAATTGGATATCCCCATTAGGCATGACAAATTTTCAAAGATTGAAAAAAACGAAATATTCAGCTCAAAAACAGCTTGAAAAAGTATGAGCGCATGAATTGCATCTGATTTTATCGTATGGAGTGTGAGATTAGAATAATTTATCCTCCGCGTTTACGTGGCTTGCATGGGTCAAAACTTTGATAATTTTTTTTTTTAATCTTAAACTGCAAAAAAAATATTAGACACGTATTTTTTTAATTTTTTTAAATTACGAAAATTAACGGAGTTTAAAAGGTTTCGAAAATCAGAGGTTTGTCAGAGACTTGACGTCACATAATGTATTTGTATTCGGTTCATTTTTTTTTTGCAGTGTAGAAATCGGGAAAAAATTGTTGGACAAAAGATACAAATGTCTAAAGATAAGTGTAATAAAGTTTATGACATGAGTAGAGATAAAAATCATCTTTACCCAAATCTATTAACAAGTTTATTTCCTTCTAAGCATGGTAATGAAGAAGTTAAAAGAGGTGCGATTCTAATATTGTTTTGTGGAGTACCAAAAAGAACCGAAGAAAGAAAAAACAACTCCTAGAGGTTACATAAATTATTGCATTGTTGGAGATCCCAGTACAGCTAAATCTCAATTACTAAAACAAATTGTAGAAATAAAACCAAAAGCTATTTATACTTCTGGAAAAGCTTCAAGTGCTGTTAGGTTAACTGGTGCTGTTGTAAGAGACTAAGAATGAAGTGATTTTGCTATTAAAGCTGGTGCATTTATGTTGGCTGATAATGGCATTTGCTGTAATATAGATGACTTCTACAAAATGGATCCAAAATCTTAGTTAGAACAGCAAAGAATATCATTAGCAAAAGCTGGTAGGAAAGCAACATTAAATGCTGGAACATCAATCTTGGCATCAGCTAAACCTATTGAGGCCGTTATGATAGAGAAAAGTCTCTTCAACAAAATATTCAACTAACTGCACGTATAACGTCAAGATTTGATATTTTGGTTCCTAAATCTAATTTTTTTTTATGTTAGTATTAATTTTAGAAACATCGTTTTTACTCAATTTCTGGAATTTGATACTTCATTATTTGAAACTTTTTCTTTTATAATTTTTTAAATAAGAAAATAAAAAATACACCATTAATATTTTTCTTTTTGGACGTAGTACCTCACTTTTTCATATGAAAGTTCTACTATTTAGAAATATCGTTTTTACTCGATACTACCTCCAATTTGATAATTAATTTTTTGAAAAAATTTTCTCTGCAAACTTTTGCCACCAAAAATACAAAAAACAACAAATTTTTTATTCTTTATGGACGTAGTACCTAATTTTTTTTATATGGAAGTACTAATTTTAGAAATTCAATATATCTATCAATTATTCGTATTTTTTGTCTTTAAATTTTTTCCGCAAAAAAATAAAAAAACTCCATTACTTTTTGATTCGACGTAATGCCTAATTTTTTTATATGCAAGTATTAGTTTTAGAAATATCGTTTTAACCGCAATATATTTTCCATAATTTATTCCTCAATTTAAAAATATATAGTAAAAATTTTTTATATATAGTATAAATTTTTCAGATACACCAAAAACTGTCTAGCAGACATAATTATCATAAAACAAGATTATGTAGACAGTACTGGTGTAGAAAAATCTTCTTTTTTTTTTGTAAAAAACTTAATTTTTTCCATAAGATGTTAAACTGATAATATCAAGGAAAAGACCATTTTTAGTTTTTCTTATTGAATTATACTTTGTTAGATAAAATAGACCATTAAGAACATTTAGTTATTCCTAATGAGGAAACATAGTGTAAATTACTGGGCAGAATTTATTTATTCTGATAGATGAATGTAATGAACTCATTGATAATGCAATTGCTTAAAAAATTTTTGGCTTACATAGTAATAATACAATCACAATTGAAACTATTTATATAGAACAAGAAATTTTAAGGTACATAACCTTTGCAAGGCTTCTTAAGCCAAAAATTAATCAAAAAGCTTCCGAGTCATTCGTTGAAAAAAAAAACAGCAATGCGAAATGACAGTAAAGGTGAAAGAATTTTTTTGCCCTCCCGGGCGTAAAACTCGTGTGTAAAGAATTTCCTGAACTCGTTCTACGCCTAGGTGGGCAAAAAATAGTATAAGCACCATGGGCGAAATATTTTAGACACGAGCGTGAACACATATAACTCGTGCCCGGCTTCGCGGAGCACTCGTGCTAGTGCTCACGCTAGTGCCGAAACTTTTACGCCCTTGATACTTCATATACTATTACATATCTAGGGCAAAATAAGCCTATTTTCTGCCCTAGGGAGACGGATTTTTCGCCCATTACATGTAAAACTATATTTTAGGACACGGGAAAAAATATGGGGTCTGACTTTTGCATGCTGTCTGCACTCGCTTGCTATGCTCGCTCGTGCATATAACTGCATGCAAAGCCGAAACCAATATTTTATCCCTTGTTTGATAAATAGCTATTTTATTGCGCCTACTTGCACCGCAAGCTTTGTTGAGACAGTGGAGCAATTTATATTGAATTTTTATAGATATTAAAAATAAGCCATATTTTTGTGATTTCTTTTTCAGATAGTTAAAGCAGCTAATTGAATATAACTTTTTGTTTGTTTAATTATTGTAGACGTTTTTTTGAATTTATCGTATGATAATAGGACAAATTTGAAAATTGGAATTGAAAATATATTTTTTTTAGTTAACTCAAGGTAATATTAAAATGGCAATAAAGTCTGCATTAGTTCTTACCTTCATTGCAATTGTCACCTTATTACTTTATGGAAATGGCCAAAATATTATTAATACCAATGAAGAACTGTTTAGCAGAATGTAAGCATTTTATCCTTTTTTGATAACTTAAGATTTTGTTGGGACTTTTTAAATTAAATTTCAGTGTTTATAATTAGGGCAATACAAAGGCACCTATTTGGATAAATGGCTCAAAATAAATACGTGGCGGATTATTAATATTTAATATTCATAGCACGAAAAAAAAAGTATCCTATAGTAAAATCCTGATTTTCATTAAATGCTGTCAGGCTTTGGTTCTAAAAGTTAAAAATTAATATCACCCATGGTGCCATACGTTTCTATTTTTAATATATAATTTTGAACTAATCAGTAACCCTTTTTAGACTCGAAATAGTTTTATTCTATATCGGCTAACTTAAGGTATTTAATATTGAAATTTTTTTGAGAGAAAAAATTGCCGATCGTGGCTAAAAATATTAGACTTTTTGTAATCTATGTAGTAAAAAATAAAAAAAAATTTTAATTCAGAATTTAACTTAATTTTTGAGAATTAGTAACAAAGATTTACCAATAATTTATGCAAGTTTATTAAATTACAAAAAAAAGTTAACTTTTTTCTGCTTTATTAATATTTTTTACTCATTTATACTTTTATATTTTTACTCAAAATACCTTATTATGTTATAAGTTTCAATTATTTCTTTTCTAAAATAGATACTTCGCAAATTGGGAAGATGCTTCTATTAAATCAAAGAAAGTGATTCAAATGATGTTACTAATGACTTCGCAAACTCTTCAAATCGATGCATTTTTTATACCAGTGAGCATGGAAACTTATACTCAGGTAAATTATTATTTAATTTTATTTGACAGAAATTTATTATTATTTAATAAAAAAAAATTTTTTTTTAAGGTTATGAAAACAGCCTGTTCATATTTTACTTTTCTGAGAAAAACTCAAAACAATTTCTAAAAGTATATAAGATCTAGTTTTTCAGCAAATCAAATCATAGTTTCAATTGACAATATGATTATGCGTAAAAAATTCACAAAAATTTAATCTTCTACAATCCAATCCGTGATCAAAAAATTTCTTGGCGTGAAATATCTTATTAATTTTTATTAAAATTTTTTTAATGCAAATTAAATAGAGGTATATATTAGATATCAGCTTGTTTGTCTTGCAAACAAATTATTTGTAATGAAAAATATTTTATCTTAATAACTTTTACTGGAGTATTAAAAGTACTTTAGTAGAGAAATTTTTGAATTGCAACTTTTTGAAATTATGATTAATTATAAAAGCGGTGAAATTTCAAGTAATTTTATTACTATCAGTTGAATTCGGTTGATAATGTATTTCCTTTGCTGAAAATACCCGAATAAAACTATAATGACATTTTTAATAATAAAAAAACATTTACATGCCTAATGTGAATTTACCTTTTACAGGTAGATGTTATTTTAAAATGATCTTTTTACGAATTTATTGTTACTAAATTTTAAATGTACTATTACACTACTTTAAATATGCAAGCTAATGTTTTTCTAAATTAATAAGTAGCCGATAGATCAAGTTGAATAAAATTAAATTCCATTTAATTTATTTTTCTGTACTGTAACCCGAAAGTACGTATTTCCCGGACGTTGCGCGTCCGGCAAAGACGTATTTTCTCGCCACAGTCGCAGAAAATTTTGTACAATCCTTGGCCATAAACAAAGAATGACCCAAATCGCAATTTACCATCCTCGGCTTCGCCTCGGAAGGTAATTTACGTGTGATATGGGCCATTCTTTATTTTTCTGGCCTAGGACCGTAATATACTATTAATAATACGGGCCCGCACGCAGAAGAGGTAGGCTAAAAATGGGTTTATCTTAATAATACCTAAATTTAAGAAATATTATTAGATATTTAGTCAATGCTCATTTTTTTATGAAAGTTAATTTAAAGATTTTTGTTATTTTATTTGTCAATTTCAAAAATATATATGAAAAAATTAGAATATAATACATTATAAACCTTGGCAGTGTAGGATATAGCCTAAAAAGCCTATAGCGTGTGTGTACATATATTAATATAAAATTTTAAATTATATTAGTATAGTATCTGGATGTATATAACAGATCAGTAAACATATAAAAATTTGCTTTCGTTGTATACTCGTTTACCTGCAAAGATACACAAAAAAATGAGCACCTTACAGTAAATATATATCTATCACTGGGCTTGGCATAGGTTTTCTACAGTTTGCCTGTGTCACGGAAATTATTAGTTAATAAAAGAAGGCTTTCATGGGTCAAAATTTTAATAATTTGTTTTGCATAATATGTACAATGAAAATCTTTTTGGCTTTCTGATCAATTGGATAGTACGTCAAAGCTACAAATCCTTAGCTTGCTTCACTACGATTTTTAGGGGCATATAGCCCTAAATTTGAGTATTCTGTAAGACGAAATTAGGTTGATGACTAACTGTTTATATTTATTTGGCAAAATTTTTGGAATTTTAGATTATAAAAAAAGTAAAAAAAAAAACAAATTATTTAAGGCAAATTGACAATAATTTTGGAGCTCGGCTCTTCGAAATTCGGCTTTATAATCAACAAATAGTTAAGGAAGATAATGACTTAATACAATTGGTCATCAAACAAAAAAGATTTTCATTGTACTTATAAAATAAAATATTTTCAAAAAAAAACTAAAATTAAAAAATTTATGATGTCAAATTTTTATATTGTAAAGATAGTAACTATTAGGTCGCTTTGGTCCTTCATAACTATTTAGATTTGTGAATTAAAAAAAATATATTTTTCTAATATTTCAACATGGAACTTTTTCATACATTCATAGAAATGGGGAAATTACTTGGAAAAGGTCACCAATACAGTAGGACGGAAGGTACAAATGGACTCTGAATAATTTTGATAATGATTTTAAAATGAGGTCTTATAAAAATTGAGCTATTAATTTGGGATATAAGTTAAAATTATTATATAGGTCAATATATCCTATGCTCATTGGTTGTATTAACATACAAACTAATTGAAAGTTTTTTAACAAGTTTTTTATCTCATCTCAGATTATGCAAAATAATTTTAAAATTCCAAACCATGCAAACCACCTAATGATAATTAATTAGTAATATCCAGGTATACACGAGTTTCAGCTCACGATCTTGAAGTCGGCTGTTATGTATACTATCCCAGTATTACGTCAGTCCCCTTACAGTAAAAGAAGTCAAATTACGGCAAATGTAAATTTTTGAGTTTTTTCGCTATAAAAGTTTTGTTCTTTAACTGAATGATATGAATTTTTCGTAAAAGGTACTTCTCATTGGGACTACAAAAGCCTTTCTATCCGATTTTAAAATTTGTATATAATTGTTGTAAAATCGGCTTGAAAAAATATTTTGAGATAAAACCTTTAAACTGTAAAAAAATAAAAAATTTCTATAAACGAGTTTGCGTGCTACAGCAGTTCAACTTTTTTGAAATTAATTTTATTAGTTATAAAATTCTAGCTTCACCGAAAAAAGGTGTATGGAAACGAGGTTTGGCTCATTAAACGGCATTTTTTATTCGCTTATTTAAAAAAAAAAATTCAATCCCATGAGCACAATGCGTTTGTGGCCCTAGTGCCCTTGCATTTGACCATCATTTTGACTTACGGGATTGAAATTTGTACAGAGGCATCGTTAAAAAACAGTTTATAAATAAATAAAAAAGAACGTTTTTTCACTGTTCGTGAGCGAGTTTAAATAAACGGGAAAACTTTTGCAGCCATTAAAACTCGGGCTAATTTTTCCCTGGCAATTTAAGTATGTAATTTTTATTCATATTCACTCAAACTTTAATTTTAAACAGTTAGAATCACTAGCTTTCGAATTTCAAATACTTGTTATACACCAAATTTTAGAACTAAATATAATATTGTATAAAATAAATTTTTGGCTTCGAAAATATTTATTTTGAAAAAAATGTTCTCGACCGATTACTGAAATTGTATGACTTTTGTTTTAATAAATATTTTTTTACTTGGAGAGGGAAAAGCTGGATTAGAAACAGCAATAGTTGAGTTCAAAAGAAAAACATATTTATTAAATCCTGGAAAAAAAGAAAATTCTTTTACAAAATTGAATTTATAGCATAAAATAGTATATGGCTCATTTTCATTTTTTTTGCAAAAATAGATTTAAAAAAAATAATATAAAAATCTTGTTTTAGTGCTGTAATTTTTAGAAAACATAAAGTAAAAGTTTTTTTTATCAAAGGATCAACTTGTTATTGTCATAAAAACTAAGTAAAATTAAAAAAATTTTATTATTGTGCTTTTAACCGATTATTTCTTGAGGTATAAAAAAGTATTTTTATGCTTTTGTGGATAAATGCGTAATTTTTGGTCATATTTTAAACTAAAATAGCATCTAAAACATTAATTTAAGGTTAAATAAAGGTTGGTACATCTAAAATTAAGTGAAATACAAACTTTAGAAAAAGAAAATAAAAATCCATGCACTTATTTTGCTTAAAACACCAAGTTCTTAATAGGAACGGTAAAGGCTTTTTAGGGGAACGGTATAGGATTTTTTGTCATATTTTAGCCAGAAATTTTTTTTTAAACTTCAAATTATGTTAATTTTTATGGTGTATGGTCAACAACTTTTTGAAATACAAACTTTAAGACAAAAAAATTTGTAAATTCTTACTTCAATCGGTATATACGACCACGTGACACTATTTTTGCAAAAAAAATGAAAATGAGCGATATATTTACACATTTTTGCATAAACAATTAATTTTTCAAACAAAAAACGCTCACTTTTTTTTGGCGCAAAGTATACCACCTTTAACTATAATATATATTTTTTATCTAAAAAAAGCAAAAACTAAATGATGCCTTGTTTAAATTTAGGTCCGAAACTTACATCTACCAATAAGAAGATGTTAAAAATTTCAGAATTTCCCAAAATCTCAAAAAATCCCAAAATTTCCTTATTGTGGATAAAGGTCAAACTCAATATGTTAGTATTTATTAATAATAAATGTTACAGTTAATCTCAATTAAAGAAATTTGATGGCATTTTTTTAATTTTTATAAATTTCTACTGTAACCTAATTCAATTTAAATTTTGTCACTTTTATTTAAGACAAACAATGCAATTGTTAAATTTTATGTAAAAGTAGTTTAACAGTAAATATAAGTGAATTCGTATTTTTTTTTTTTCATTTTAAAATTTTCTATAATATATATGTTAATTTTCAATTTCGTATTAAATTTTGTTAAACTTATTTAAATCTTTATTTAATTTAAATTACTCTTTTCATTGCTTTTATTATTGTATTATTCAATTATAATCTTGTTATATGATTAATGTAATATGTACTCTTACTTAAAATGTATTAAATGCGTATCGGTCATGTCTGCGCTATAATTCTTTCTTAAATAAACTATAATTTAATTGTAAATTACTGAAAAATCAAATAATTATTTATATATTGTTGTAAAAAATAAAGTTATTAATAAATAAACTTGTAATTTTAAAAAATAATGACTTCGTGTTTTGCCAACAATACCTAGGTATTCACAAATCCCTTAATCCTATCTAAAATACTCCATTAATGAATAAAACATTTTTTAAAATTATCAAAAAGATTTGCGTATGGAAAATATTTCTCATAATTAATGACAAATAATTATTTCAATTATCTTGACAAATGACAAATTAAAATTAATAAAATTTTGTGTTTGAATTAAGTAATCATGTTATTTAAAATTAAAATTTTCATTTTAATTAAAATATACCAAGAAGAAAATTGACCTCATAAATGGGTGATCGAAAACGCAAAAAAATTTCATAAAATTGGTTTTTTTTAACTAAAATTGGTTTTTCTCAGAATCAAATTGCTTTTTTGTTTCTTTATTTAAAGTTTTAACCGTCTAAATTCAGGAAGTTCAAAATTTAACATTTCAAAAAATTGTTATTCTATCTTATTTAAAAATAGTGATCACCAAAACCTAAAAACCAAAGTCTTATGAATTTGTTGAATGTTTTTCTAAAACAACTTTTTTTTTGTTTTCTATTTGACATTTTTATTGCAGAGAAATTAACTACAAAAACAAGTGGCCTGTCCTACATATGAACTTAGAATAAATAAATTGACTGTGACCTACACTGTAAACATTCTTGCCCGGATAAAGTAAAGGGTAGTAAGTTTACTATTTTTACAGCGTATATATCGAACAAAACAAAATTAAATCGTATATTCTGTACATGAGTAACATTCAATTTTTTTTTATTTTAGCTACTTAATCTAGAAATATCATAAAAACCACTTTAGCTCATATATAAGACAGTCAGATGCCTTGGGGTTTATTTTGCTAAATTCGAAATTCACATGTCAGTGTTAATATTGCATAAAAATAATTGAAACATTGATTTGTCTAAATAATAGAATTTAATTGGTACAGACTTTAATAAATTTAAAAAAAATTTGCATTGGGTTATATTCTGTCTTGCATTCTGCTAAATTCAAAATTTATATTTCATTTTATATTTTGTTTTTTATTCGATACATATAATATAAAGCAATAGTTTAACTTTTTTCATTGCAAGTAAATAAATTCAATGTACTTATTACATTAAGCATTAATTTTCTATTTCATTAATATAATAGATAGCAAAAAATGACCAAATAAAAGCTGATAAATGACCATTTGTTTCCCATAAGAAATATACTGTATTGCCCATTCACTGAAACCCGATATACTTCCAATTTACTGAAACTATAGCTAAAATGATCAAGAAATTGCAATTTTTTCAAAATTTGTTAACAAAATACAGCAATTACTAGATATATAATCATGAACACTATGGAATTGGATGTTTTAATCATGGTTTATTTCTAATAATTTTTTATGAAAAAATCCTTTCTGTATTTGCTAAAAGAAAATAAAAAAAAGTACCCCTCACGTGACCGGGCTATAAAATTCATTAAAAAATCAATGCAACTAAATATATATAAATATCCGTATATACGTAAATAAGAATTTTGAATTTACATTTTTTACCGTATATACGGTTTATTTAATATGGAATCCGTATGGAAAATACCGTATATTACTATTAAAGATAGTAAAAATATTTAAAATTACCATACCTAACTTTAATTGTAATATTTACTATTGATTAGACTAAAAATCGCTCCAAGGAATGGTACCTATAAATTAATTAAAATTCTCATAGATGTCAAATATTTTTACCAACATTAAAGGTAATTTCTACTCTTCATTTTTTCAATACTGTTTAAATATTGTTTCATATACATAGTCTACTATTAAATACCTTTATAGAAAATACATAAAAATATAGAAATGAAAAAATGACTAAGGCCCTTTCTACACCAGCACATAATCTTCTCTTATGATAATCGTGTCTACTAGATATTTTTTGGTGTAGCTGGCGTAATTATATCTTAAAGACATAATTACACCGGTTATACCAATAAATGTCTAGAAGACATGATTATCATAAAAGATGATTGTGTGCTGGTGTAGAAACGGCCTAATATTTTCTTATACCTACAGGGGTTCTTTGCATGCATATTTCTTTTAGAGCATAAACGATATACAAAAAAAAAGTATTCCAAAATTCAGAATTTTATTGACTATGTCTCGTTACTTACGTCTTTAAAAGTCATCTTTATTATATTTTTCCCTCGATTATATTTATTATATTTTTACCAGAAATCAATTTTATACTAAATATACCCTTATAATCTTATATACCATAAAATGCTTACATTTTGGTTCCTCAATGAGGAGCAATTGTGATGGGTCAAATTTTGGTTTTTGATTTTTTGGCATATAAGCACGTTTTGAGACCTCAGGAAGCTAAAAAAACGGTTTTTAAAAAAGTCTGTATGTGTGTGTGTGTGTATGTGTGTATGTACGTAATCGGTGATATTTCACAAACATTATGGAATTAAGACCTAATTTTTTTTTCAAAAATTTTTTTACCAAAAAATCTCGAGGTACTTTTTTTTAATTTGGATGTAATACCTCATTTATTTCCATGAAAGTACTTATATTCGAAAGTATGATTTTTACTCGATATCTCGAATCTGATAATTAATTTTTTGAAAATTTTTTTCCCAAAATTTTCGTCATAAAAAAATACAAAAAACACCAAATTTTTTTTTCTTTTTGGACGTAGTACCTAATTTATTTCTAAGAGAGAACTAGTTTTAGAAAGTTCGTTTATAGTAATTTTTTGGATCTGAAACCGAATTTTTTCAAAATTTTTTTCTCAAAATTAAAAAAACAAAAAAATTTTAAAAACTGCAATATATTTTTTTTTTTTTTTAGTGTGTAATCTTTCATTTAGTTCCATGAAAGTACTTATATTTGAAAATATGGTTTTTACTCGATATCTCGAATTTGATAATTAATTTTTTGAAAATTTGTTTGAAAAAACTTTTAAAAGTTAATAGAAATGTATGTATGATTGCATGCTTGTAATTGGTGATATCTGTGGCATATTGAAGTTTTAAGCTCATTGTTTGAGGAACCTTAGTGCCAGCTAGTTGGCAGGGTATTTTTTTCTGTTTCCAAGATTTTTAGATACTCTTTAGAATACAGACATCGCTTTTTTATCTTTCAATCATAACTATTAAGACTTGATGTAAATAAGAAAATTTTGAATAAAAATTTTAATTATTTTTTAAAATTTTTGGTAAAAAAATGTCTATATCATAAAAAAAAAAAGGTTTTTTAAGAAATGAAAGCGTAAGATTTCTATTAAATGATGTCAAAAAATACATGAGCTAATATGAAATGTATTTACAATCTACTTAGAATATAAAATTTAAAAAATCATCAATCCTATAAAATTTTAAATTTTTAAATATTTTTTCTTTTTAAATTTAGATACTCTATTACCATAACTACAACACTACGTGATAGAGCTGTTTTAGTTGAATATTCAACCAATTGGTTATCATTGATCACAAGGAGATAAAAATTCTTATTCGGGGCCAAATGAAGTAATACATACATATTTAAAATGTATGATTTAAAAAAATATGATAATCTTCTTAATTTCAGTTCACTAATTTCGACCTTCATAATACATACAAATAAAATTAACGTTTCGATTTTTCTAAAAGTTGCGCATAAAAAAAGTTTTAATGTAATCTTGCAATTTTCTTATGGAATATACGCGTAAAAATTGTAATACTGCAAGATCAATAATTTTACTTGTGTCTAATCATTTTTTAGTACGCGTTTCTTTTGAAAAATAACTTAGTTATTATCTAAACAAAGAACGAAGTGCATAACTTTTTTAATTTAATGATTTTTACCATTTTCTAAAGATTTCTTAAGCAACATTGTATAAAAAAATAAATTTACTGAAATTTAACATAAATATGAAAAGGTTCTAATGTCATGGCTACTTCTTATTATTTTAATAAGTTTTATAGAGAGTTAAAATTTTTATTACTTTGCATTGGTGTTTGGCCTTACGAAAATGGAAAAGTATCAAAAAGAATACAATACGCATACATTATTCATGGCATCATCGGATTTATTCAAATGGTACGGTAACTATAATTAAATTTATATTTTTATATTATTTTTTTTAATTCCCGGCTTCCAAAATTGAACCATTAATGAAAAATGGTACAAAATACCAAGATAATACAAAATTCTAAAACTTAAATTCTAAAACTTTAACTCTTATAATATTAATTAATTATGGGCAATATTTAAATTTTTTGTGGTTAAAAAAGGTTTGTAACTACTAATTATCAAATGAAGCGAGCTGGATGCAATTATAATATAATATAATACAATAGTTCTTTTTTTCTTTATGAAATAAATAAATTCAATGTCAAATTACATTTTTTATTTCATTAACATAATAGTTACAAGCTAAAATGATCAAACAATTTTAATTATTGCAAAATAGTAAAGAAAATATAGTCTTCATTTTATGAACTTATGTTATACTTATGGTTTATTTCGAGGTTTACTTCTATTAATTTTTTTATAGAAAAATCCTATTTGCTACAAGAAAATGAAAAAAATTATTAAACATTATACAAAATGCTACATTTTTTAATTTTTGCGTCATAAATACCTGGGTCAAACCCCACATTTCTTATTATTTTTTATTATAATCAAAATGGAAAAATAATATCTCAAACGTAACATTCAATGTTATATTTATTTTTTTGGTATTAATCAAAAATAAAAAAAACTACCCCCAACTTGATTAGAAAAAGACAATAAATTGTATTTAATAAAAACAATTTTATTTATCCAGTGAATTCCGTTTAATAGTGACAAGTCAATTATAATAAACTAAAGCGTTTTGAGATAAGTAGTCTCATTTTCAAAGATTTAGGAAAATTTTAATTTTCGTGTCATCTCTGTTATAAAGAAGTATACTCATATAAAATATAAAATGTTTTAATTAACTTGATTAGCCCTTATTTTTTATTTTTTCTGGTTTTTATCATTTTATTATTTTAAATTCTTTCTTTATTTTAAGCATGCAAGCTGCGATAAAATGGTATGAATGAAGGAATTCTAGATTTTTATCTAACTTTAATTTTCTAAACTTTTTTTTAATTGCATTAATCTATTTTGAGTTCTGCGCCTAATTGATAGATTTGAAAGATAATTAATAAACAATATTACCCTGAAAATGAAAGAAAAAAAAACTTTAAGGGGACACAGAACCAAAAAAAATTTTAAAATCAGTTTTTCTTATTTTTAACAAAATTTATTGCTTTAATTATAAAAGAGTCTCATGCCCTCCGCCATTAAAAAACACGTCAAACTAGTCTAAAAAAATTGTTAAATATCATTCCTTCGAGAATTTTTGGAAATTTAGAAAACTAGAGTTTTTTTCGAATTTCCAAAAAAAATTTTTAGACTAGTTTAACGTATTTTTTTATTGCAGAAGGCAAGAGACTCGTTTTTTTAAAATTAAATCAATGAATTTTGTTAAAATCAAAAAAACTGATTTTAAAATTTTTTTAGTTCTATGTCACCTTAAAAAATACGATTAAAAAAAAAATATGATATATTTCTTTATTTGAGTTTACTGATTTTGAGCTTCAATAAAGTCAAAATAAAATGTTAATAATAAAAATTGACTACTTGTTTCGATTTTTATAAAGTTACACATGAAAATAGTTTAAATGTAATCTTGCAATTATCTGATCGAATATAAGTGTAGGTCTCCTAGTAGGGTTAATGGAGTTTTACACATCAGTAAAATAAAGCTACTAAATTTAGCAATACTTCCATCCTTCATTAAAGTTAAAATAAATTCTTAAAAATAAAAACAAATTATTTATTTCGATTTTTCTAAAAGTTGCGCATCTAAGAAGTTTTAATATAATCTTGCAATTTTCTTATAGAATATAGGCGTAAAAATTGGAATATTCTAAGATCAATAATTTTACTTGCGACTAATAATTTTTTAGTACGTGTACTTTTTTTAAACATAACTTAGTTGAACGAAGTGCATAAATTTTTTTTTTTTAACTAAAAATTTAAGGAGCATATTATAATGATTTTTAGCATTTTATAAAGATTTCTTGAGCAAAAAAATTAAAAAATATAAAATTACTGAAATATCATATAATTATGAAAAGGTTCTAAATTCATGGCTACTTCTTATTATTTTAATAAGTTTTATAGAGAGTTAAAATTTTTATTAATTTCCATTGGTGTTTGGCCTTACGAAAATAGAAAAGTATCAAAAAGAATTCAATATGCCATTCATTATTCATGGCATCATCGGATTCATTCAGATGGTACGTTAACTATTGTATCTTTTTTTAAAATTATTATTTTTAATTTCTGGCTTCCAAAATTAAAACATTAATGAAAAAATGCGTACTAAAAGTCCAAGATCTCACAACTGCTCTTGATTTCTGTCTAATACAAAAGTCTAAAAGTTTAACATTCAGATGAAAAATATATGCACGTGATATTCGGGGAGAAGTTAATATGTTAATAATCTTTCTCAAATATTTATAATGCTGCCAACATTCTTCGTCAATTAGAATTTTATCTCCTATTAAAAAACCTAAATAAAGAATAAAACAAAGCATTTCTGCTGCAGTCATTTTAATATGAACAAATTTTTTTTTTTCTATGAACTCCATCAATAATTGGTAGCTTGTTTGATTCATAAAAACCGTAATTAAAGCTTTCTGATTTACAGTTCAGATATTCTAAAGAAAAATATTTTATTTGTTAGATGTCTTTCTGTTTGCTTTTATCGACGATTTTGAAACAGGCAAAAACCTTAGGTTTAAATGCAGGAAAAAATAAATTTAGTTCTCTAGTTGCTACGAGAGTAAAACTTCAACTGATATTTATTTTAGGCGATAACTTAGGACTAAATGAAGTATTTGGGAGTGATTTGTAAATTTATGCTGAAGAATATGTAAAGCTACTTATCAAGATTTAATTACTTTAATAGAAGAAGATAAAATATTAATAAGAACAAAATAAAATTCTAAAGAAGATTCATTAAAATTAAATAGTTCTGTTAGTGGGGTCAAAAAACCTTGCGGTTTTCATAGTATTGATGATTTTTATGTTGAGATAAATATTAGTGTAGATCTAATGCATGATGTATTAGAAGGGGTTTCAACTAAAAAATTAGACATAAAATACTGCATTAAATTGAAATAAATTTTTTATGATTTTAGGCTATTCAAATATATGAAGATAAGGATAAATCAGATCTTATTTTTGAAGAAATGTCAATATTTATAATATTACTGATGGTTGCTGTTATATATGCCCACTTTGCAATAAATAAACCTCAGGTAATATTATTTATAATTTTTTTGTTTTATTCTTAAATTAATACATTCTTAACCGTCTCGTAAAAACATTGATTTTGCCGAATACGAAAGTTTAAAGATTACCTAAATCCAAATTTACCTAAATCTTTAAAGATTACCTCGCATTTGATAAAGATAAATATTTCTAGATGAGGTTATGAATGTTTTTTTCTTTCCAAGGGGCAATATTGACGACCTCTCAAAATTTGAATATAATCATTATTGCCCACTAGTAAAGAATGGAAGTTTATAAGACATGGTAAAGCAAACTGGAGGATAAGAAAATATTCTTAACCGTGTCTAAAAATGTTTATTTCTCGTCTGCGGCCCAGACTGTGATCCATCTCGCCACAGAGGTGGAAAAATTTTATACGGCCCTTATCCATAAATAAAGAATGCCCTAAATCGCAGTTCTTCAGACCCATTTTAACGTGCCAGGTCAATAAAAGTATGATTTGTTTAGCTGATTTGAGCATTAAATTATTAAGTTTCTGGTCCTTTCTTAAAAATAATTTTTTAATATTTACACTGACTATATTAACTTTCAGTATTGAGTTAAAGTTATATTTGTTTATAAATTTTTCAGCATTTTAAACTTTTTTTTATAATATAAACAATTAGCTGTAACTCATTACTGAAGAGGTTTAGTGAAAAATTTCCAATGATACCTTCCCCTAGAATTGGCAGATCTTTAATATGAGCCAAGCAGAATTTTGATCCAAGTTTCCCAGATTTTGAATTTCAGGCTTTTAGGAGCCAAAAATTACAAAAATTTAACAGTTCGAATTTATTTAAACAAAATAAAAAGTAAAAAAAGAAAAAATAAAAAGAAATGAAATAGAAGAAACGAATTAAAAAACATATTTTATATATTAACTTCCTCCTAGGGAGCACTTGTACATTAGGAAAAACAGATGTGATTTCAAACACTTATAAAAAATTTTTAAAATTATTTATTACATTATAAAACTAGAAATAAATTAAAAATCTTCATAGTATAAAATCTTCATATGTATACAAAATAAATATTCAAAAAATCTTTTCCATTTAGTCATAAAATAATTGTGAGTCTATACAGACATAATCTAAAGTTACAATATCATATTCAAATGTTTTAAATAAATTTAGTTTAATTATAATACAGACCTGATGATGGGAATTTATTCCCGAAACTAGTCGTCTAATTATTATACAAAAACAAGTTGTAAAAAGAAGGATCAATAAATAAATTAAAATAAATATGTTTTGATTTAATTAATTAAAAATATCATAAACATTATCAATTTTTTTTTTTATATTCTTGTAACAATTACTGAAAGACATTGATTCTTTCATTAAAAAATTATAAATAAATTTATGGTTAAAATATTTCAATTACGCAAATATGCTGCGCAAATAACACCCAGTGGTGGATAGAACAATCTTAAAATTAAAAAAAAATTATCTTTTATTTTACTTTAATCCACTTTTGACCCCGGTAAGAAAAATTACATAAAAGCAACAGACTTTTTGAATTCTGGGCAAAATTTCTGGGACTCAGTTTTCTGTTATCAGATGAAAATTTGGTAAAATTCTGAATGAATTTTCGAATTCTTCAGGAAATTTTAATAAATCCTGGTTTTCAAACAAATTTTAAATATTTTAAAAACATTATAAAAAAAAGAAAATAAAAAATCATAAATATTAAAATAAATGTAATCTATCTTTTATTTTTTTGTACCGCTTTTTAGTAATTTTTAGAATGTCTAAAATAGCTAAAGAGAGTCTATTACAATTCCCCAATAAAAAATTTATTTTTTATAAATTTGATGAATTTATAAGAAACAATGGAAGTGAGAAAAAATAAATACACACCCTTGTAGATACGTGGCTTTTTTATATATATTATTTATTATATATTTATTTATATTTATTACCTAATTATTCTAAGTCTTATTTGACCCCCCCCCCTTAAAAAGGACAAATTTGACCCCCCCCCCCTTAATTTTCAAGTTCTGAAGTACCCCCCTCCCTATAAACATGTTCCATGTTAAAATTATAAATTTAAGGGAGTATAAGCGCGGAGCTATTACAGAACAGATATTGAAAATATTTGGTGAAAATGTTCTTTACTATTAAAAAATACGATTCCTAAAATCTCAAAAAGATTTGGAGCATATTAACTGAGATATAAACAAAAGCATTTTGAAATTTTTTATGGGAGCTGCAATAGTAACAGAAAGAGAGGAATACCGATGGTTTGTTTCACCTCTGCGTCGCACGTGCATTTCTCTCTTTCTCTTACTATTGTAGCTCCTCCAAGAAATTTCAAAATATTTTATGTTTATATCTCAGTTAATAAGCTCCAAATCGTTTTGAGATTTCGGGAATCATATTTTTTAATAGTAAAGAACGTTTTCACCAAATATTTTCAATATCTGTTTTGTAATAGCTCCGCGCTTATACTCCCTTAATGTAAAAATTATATTTTTAATGTAAAAATTATAATTTTAATGTAAAAATTAAAATTAACGCCGGGGCGGAGAGTTTTGGAAGTGAGAAAAAATAAATACACTCCCTTATAGATACGTGGCTTTTTTAGCTTTTTTTTTATTTTTATGAACTTTTTGTTCATCCTATTAGTAAAATTTCACGCTCTTTCAGAATCTGACATTAGTTTTGATCTACAACCCTTAAATATACCCTAAAAAGAGGGATGAAAGGGATAGATCAGGCATTATTAGGAAATGTTTGGAAAAATCAATGAAAAAAGTATCAAATTTTATAGAAAAATGCTTGAACATAATATTTTTTATGTAAATTTAAATAAACTTTGTATATATAAATAAATAATATACTTTTAAAAGACTTTGAAAAATCTGGGCTTAAGGACTTAGGATAACACAGGTTTATGGACTTAGAATAATATCGATTTCGGGACTTGGAATAATTCAGGTTCAGGGACTTATAATAATTCAGGTTTAGGGAATCAAAATAGTTTGGGTTTAGAATCTTAACAACTAGTAAGGTGATAATTACAAATTACAACAATAGAAAATTGTAATGTTGAGTAACATTTGTATTATATCTAGTCCTCATTTGGAAGTAAACATGTTCCATGCATTTAGGTTGTGTTTACACAAACCGGTTATAAGTTTTTTCTTAAAATTTCGATCTTGAGATGCCCTGCGCTTCCCTGAGCTGCCTGTTGTTTCTAGGTCTTTTTTTTGGTTAAAATTATTTTTTTTTAGTAAATTTAATGTTATAAAAGACTTTGTACATTAAAAATTATTTTTTATAACTTAAAACAACTTTTATACAAACTTATTTATTATTTTCCAATTATTTTCTATTATAATATCGAAATGAAACAGTTTTTAGCTAAAAAAAAGCGCCAGACAGATTTTTAAATTTTTTTTTTATTTTTGTGACTCTGAACAACTAAAAAACAAATTTCCATTGGAATCTAGGGGGTAATTTACATTTTTATTTAAATTGTTTCAGGGGCACCGTGCCTTCTTTTGTATACTTTTTTCACAAACGAGCAACCCCAGACTTTATTTTAAATAATATTGTTGCACATTTTTATTAACAGAAAAGTAGATTTTTACTTTTATTAAAACTTTATTGTAATGTTATTTTCTATTATATAGATAAAATTACTTCTGGATGGTTTTGAGGAATTTTGGAAAAAAATTGTGGACAGAGTTGAATTGAAAATTTTATTAAAAGAATCAAGAATAGGGACGAATATGGTCTATTTTTATCTAAGTAAGTTATGAATATAATAATTTCTAAATTCATAATTAAATTAAATTTTTTTCATATAGTTATGTCTTCAATAATTGGGATTGTAGTATCGCTTGTTCCAATGATAACACCATTAATGGATATTGTCTATCCTTTAAATGAACCAAGATTGAAAGAGCAACTATTTCCAGTAGAACATTTTGTTGATGAACAGGAAAATTTCTATAAAATATACATCCATTTAATATTTTGGAGTGTTTTAGTTCTTTGGACCATTGTAGCAACAGCTTGCTTCTTTGCTAGCACATCTCAACAAGCGATTGGAATAAATAAAGTTCTCATGTAATGCTTAAATTTATTTTTATATAACGCTTGTTTTATAAAACTACCCGCGTAATATTAAGATATATGAACCATTTATGGGGAATACGCTTTCCCATACATGGGAAAGAAACTATATCATCATAGATGATATATCGCCAATGACTTTTTCCAATACATGGTGAATATATTGCTGATATATGAAATTTCTGTATAAAATTACAGAACTTTCTATGTCCTTAATCATTGTTTTAGGTGAAGTTTTTATTTAAGATTTTTTGGTATATAAGCACGTTTTGAGACCTCAGGAAGTTATAAAACCGGTTTTAAAAAAAAGTCTGTATGTGTGTGTGTGTGTGTATTTATGTATGAATGCATACTTTGTTAGGTAAAATAGACCATTAAGAACATTTTATTATTGCTAATGATGAACCATACACTCACAAAATTGTATTGGTAAAAATTACCCTTTTGATTAGTAAAATAATTTGAAGTTGTCAAAATGGCGTTTTATGTTATTTTTTGCCAACATGTATTTTATAAACTACCCGTAAAGGAAAAAAAAATTACCCTTAATTTTAGTAGAATTTATTTTACATATTTTTTCTCGCAAGTGACAAAATTTGATTTCAGATACTATATAAGGAATGAAAATTGTATAAATTATAAAATATAAATTATAAAAAAAAAATAAAAAAAAAAAATAAAAGTTATACACATGTGAGAGAGTGAGAGTATAATAATATTTTGTAGAAAATCTTACTCAAGAAAAATTACCCTTAATTATAGTAAAATGTACTATTTTCAATTCTTCGGATAACTTTACTAAAATTAATAGTAAAATCTTCCAGTTGCAAATGTATATTTTCCGCTACATTTTTTCTCAGTGTAGTGTCAATTGTTTGGCAGTGTTTTTTTCTTTTTAGTTTTATTTATTTGTAAAAACGTTATATAGTAAAAAACAGACATTATTATATTACTTTTTATTTTGCATGAATTAAATTTCTTTTATTTTTTTTTAGTATAAGTATAAGTAGTAAAATTTATAAAATTATATATTTTGATAAACATACACTGTAAAAAACAACTCCGGTGATTTTACGACAAAATTGGTAAATTTACGAAAATTTAGTAAATTTTCAAAAAAATTTGCAATTTTTCGACAAAAATCGTAAAATTACGACATAGTTGTAAATTTACGAAAAAATAAATCGTTTTACTATTTTTTCGCAAATTTACAAATATTAGTAAATTTCCGATTTTTGTCGAAAAATTGCAAATTTTTTCGAAAATTTACTAAATTTTCGTAAATTTACCAATTTTGTCGTAAAATCACCGGAGTTGTTTTTTACAGTGTAGTCTTAGAAGCTAAAAAAATAACTAAAATTATTTTTTAATTAACCATTTTTAATGAATATTATTTCAGATATCGGATAGAAACTGCATTGGATAACTCAAATTTTGAAGAAATAAAATACCAAAAACTAATTGATTGTATTGTTTTTCATCAAAATTATCTTGCGTAAGAATAATTTTTTTTTACTCTTTTTTGAAGATTTAATTTATTCCTAGTTCACATTCTTAAATTCTATTCTAGGCAGACAGCCCATAAGAATTAAGGTGACTTTTTTGAAACCACTCTGACTTGCTTTAAATGCACTATTTTCCACCGAGATAACAGATTTCTAGACTTTAGGCCAAGGATCCATAGAACGAACAAAAAACCTGGGTTACTCTCTTGAAACCAGGCTAAATTTTAACACATTTGCTACGATGCTTTTTATAAAGTAGCCGAAGTTTAGCATATTTACGTTTGTCCTGAGGAGGATACAGCTCCCTCAAAATGTAAGTTACCCAGGTGACCCAAATGAAAGCCGGCCAAATTTTACAAATGTTTTCAAATGTATATATCAAATATGGCCTAGCTAACCTGTCCCAAAGAACAAATCTAAAGGTATTTTAGTTCAGTAAATTTAATTTTTGGAACAGTTATTTCGTTAAAATACCCTCTGTGGACAGGTTGGAGTAGGCCATATTTGAAATATGCGTTTGTCATGGTGAAATCAAAACGTATATAAAATTTTTCCTGGTTTCATTTTGGTCGCCTGGGTGACTTTAATTTTTCTGGAGCTGTATCTCCCTCAGGACTATGAGGCATAGGCTAAAATTGGGGTACTTTTTCAAAAAGCTTTGTAGAATAATGTGTAAAAGTTTAGCCTGGTTTCAAAAGAGTTACCCAGGTGACATAAAATACGGCCATATTACGGGGCTCAGGACAGCTTCTCCGTAATATCGCTTTTGCTATAGGGCTTTGATGATGATGTAAATCAAGTATTAAAATCTAGCCTGGTTCAATTTGGTCACCTAGGTGACCTTAACCCTTTAGTGCATGAGTAAATTCCGGTTTTTAGCTTCCAAAATGCATGCGTTTTTTGGCAAAGGATGCATAAATTGAAGTTTCCAATTTTATTTTATAGCCAATTTTCCGACGCCATATTGAATTTTCATTATTTTTGGACATCATATTCATAATCAGTGACCCCAAGAACCCCTTACCTATGTGGATTTTTAGAAAATATTGATATAGAGCACGAAAATGGGGAAAAAAGTCATGACGAGTATACTCGTCATCATGGAAATAGTAACAACTGCGTTTTGACGAGTATACTCGTCATACTGCACTAAAGGGTTAATTTTGTTAACGGTGTACCTCCCTTTAGGATAGCGGGTTATAGGCTAAACTTTAGTTTAATTATCAGAAAGTTTCGTAGAATAAAGTGTAAAAGTTTAGCCTAGTTTTAAGAGAGTAACCAAGGTGACCTTCCAAAACCAGCATGTTTTTCGTTCATTTAATATTTCCTTGGTCAAAGGTCTAGAAATTCGTTATCTTGGTGGCAAATAGTGCATTTGAAGCCGTCCGAGTGATTTCAAAAAAGTCATCCGAATTCTTATGGGCTGCCTGTCTATTCATTGTATACTTTGAAAAAGTTAAATTTACTACTTTATATATATTATGTAAAAACTTATTTCTATGTATGTGCGTAGGTGTGTGTGTGTGTGTGTGTGTGTGTGTGTGCGCGCGCGCGCGCGCGTGTGCATGTGTGTCTTCATTAGGCTCGAGCCCTATTTGTAATTTATTAGTGATATGGATTACATTTTAAATTATAATTGTGATGTATTTATTTTTTCAATTATTTTTTTTAACCAATACTTTTTTTCTTTTTTAGATTAGTTACTCAATTTAAAAAGATTCATACAAAAGTTTTAGGATGTATGATGTTTTTATCGCTGGTATTGATAAGCGTTTGTGGTGTTTCTGTAAGTTATGATTTTATAAAATTATTATAATTTTATTGTTGTATACGCCACCAGCTAAAAGAATATTTTAGGCATAGAATTTTAAAATTAATTCCTGAAAATTAACATAAATATCGTAGAAATAGTTTATTTTCGAAAAATTAGTTATGATTACATAAATATTTTCTGTTAAATATGTAATATTATTAGTGTTAAAGGTTTAAAAAATACGAAAATGTTTTTGAAATGACATTTATTTTTTACGAAGCTTACTTGGAAGCGTACAATAAACAAGTTTATTTACAATTAAAAAAGTTAAAAATTAAAACTTTTGTCTTTAAGGTCTTACGAACGTCAGGACTTTTACCTATCGGCATCTTTGTCTTACACATGTATAAAAGTACGGATTGCAACTTCAAATAAATAATAAAGTTTTTTCAATAATACTTAATTATTACTATTCAAAGCTTAAAAATAAATTTTATTAACTTAATTTTGGCATTAAATAAATTATTTATTATTTAAATAATATTATTTAATTATTTATAAAGAAAATAAATAAATAAAAAAATAAAATAAATGTTTCTACCTCAATAGCAAAATAAACGTTAATTTTTTAACATTTTTTTAAGTAAAACTATAAAAAATGACGGTCGATTGTAAATTTTAAGGTCTCTTTTTATTTATTAGGACTTTATTTATCAACTCATAAAAAAAAATATCTAAATTTTGTATTTTAAATGCTTTTTTTTCATTTTTTAAAATTCCCCATAAGAGCCTGTGTTAATTTATTTTTTATTTATTTATTTTCTCAAAAACTGTTCGGTCAATTATAAAAAAAAAAAAATACGCGTGAAATTAAATTATGTTTACTTTACTTACTCCAAGTTTTAACTTTTTTTTTGCATTTTACCTCGGTCGTTCGTAAGACCTTAAGAGTAAAGAAAAAAACCCAAACGTCGGGTTTATTTTTATATTTTATTTGCTTTATGCTTTTTAAATTACTAATATGGAAAAATCGCTTAATTTTGGAAAAATAGATTTTCTCGCAAAAAAATGCCCAGATAAAAAAATAAATTGTTCCATTGAATTCCTCAGGAAAAAATACATAAGTCTCATTAGTAAATAATATTCAGGGCCGGCCATATTCAGAAAAATATATTCTGAAAATCAAAAAACTCCTATAAATGATTTCCTTAAAATTATGACCCTGAAAAACGACAAAAATCGATTTTTCTCGTATAAGACGTGGTTAAAAGCTAAATTAAATGTTCTAATTGGATTTCTGGGGAAAAAATACATAAGTAACTTTAGTAAATAATATTCAGAGGGTAATTCCTACTCACAGCTAAATCCCAGGTTGGGCGGGACCAAGTCTTGAAAATTATTTTTTTATCTCTCACTCGAAAATATGTCCCAAAATTAGACGTCAGCTTAAATTTCAGCTATTTTCAATGATTATTAAAGATTTTTCCTGAAAGGGGCATTTTAAATGTAAATTATAGTACTCAGCCATATTTTTTTAAAAGTATCGTAAATTTCAAAAAAAAACTCTAAAAACAAAAAAAAAAGTAGGTTTTCGATCGAAAATTTTTCGGGGAATCCGAATTTTGAGTCGAATTTTATCCATTCTGTGTCGATTCGCGGCAAAGAGCATCCCGGAATAAGAAGCGATTTCGGCCCCGGCATGAAATCAAAAAAACCTTTTTACACTTGAAAGTACTCATAAAAAAAACATTTTTCCCGTTGGAATTTTTACCCCAGCTGCCCTCTGTTGGGCTAGGGGGGCAAAAGTGTTTAAAAAAATTTTTTTATTTTCAAAAATTCATATCTCTGGATCCAGAAAACGAAAAGTTGTCTATAAGGTCTCAAAAAATTGGGCTTTCTATGCACTTTAATTTTATATATGTAAAAAAATTTTTTGAGACACGGAAGCCACCTTAAAATTAAAAAAACTAAAAACTTTAGTTCAATTTTTATCTTTGAAGTTAATTTTCTCTGCCACAAAGATTTACTCATCCCTAAAAAATTTATATGTTTTTTGTCACACATGAAGTTGCAGAATGAAACCGGTTTTAACGAGATTCCAACGTACAATTTTTTAAAAAAGCCGAAAAACCGATGGTTTTTTCATTTTTTAACTGATTTTCTGGGTTTTTAAGCTCAAATTTTTATTTAACTCTAAACATATACTTTTATATGCAAATTTTATGATTGTAAATAATATAAAAACTTAAAAATTTTCTATTAGCACCGGTTTCAACAGGATCCCAATATATCAGAACTCAAAAATACAGATAAACTATTGATTTTTAGCATTTTTTTGCAGATATCAGAGTTTCTAAGAAGAAATAACTTTCTTTATATAATGAGGACTTATATGCAAAAATTTTATGCATTAAATTTACATAAAAATCAAAAATCTTTCAATTGAAATCGGTTTTAACAAGTTTTCAGCGTAGAAATCGATAAAAGATATAAAAAACCGCTAAAATTTTGTTACCTTTTTTTGCTAATATTTTTGAGGTTTCTTAATAAGAATAGGGGTTTTTATGGAAGCATTTACTCATACTTCACACTCTAACCTATCTGTTGAACTATTAAAATATTACGCAAACCGATTCCATTCAAACCTAAGGTGAAAATGTTTAATAAAATAACGCTGTTAAATGATCATTTTTGTTTTTTAATTCACTGTCAGTAATTTTTAAAATCGAATAGTATATATTTTTGTTTAACATATTATAATGTTGCATCTTGTATTAAAATTTAATAAAAAAATTTAAAAAATTTTTCTGAGTAAGTTACGCACAGGGAGCGTGAATTCCCTTATTTCAGCAATTTTTAAACTAAAAAATGATTCACTTGTATTAGGTATATGTGATTCTGTACTAAATGCTTTTGAATCAGATGTATTAACATTGAAATTTGACTTTGCATCTTGTGATTGGAGTAACTTGATAAGTGAACACACAAATTATATGGCTACAAAGATTTTCACAAAAAATGGCTGCGTATAATTCATTCGTGCATGATTACTTACAATTCCAATGGAACAATCCGATTACGAAGAAGAGTTAAACATCATAAAACAAATAGCTGTTGCCAATGGATATAAAAGTTCAATAATCGATAAACTTATTTATAAACAACAAATAAAGAAAAAGCATCAACTCTTACCAAAGGACAACCTCAAGTACTTATCAACTACTTACGGAAATATTACCAATCAAATCTTAGTAGATGTTTTCAAAAAACTAAATATGAAAGTAGCCTTCAAAACGGATAACAACATCAAAAACATATTAAGATTTAGAACTCCCGAAAAATTGGAATTTAAAAGTGGTATTTACAAACTAGACTGCAACGATTGTGACAGCATATATATAGGACAAACAGGGCGCACTTTTTTCAAAAGATTTACAAAACACATACAAGGCCCAAATCAAAAAGTTCTGACATCCAATTATGCCGAACATCTGCTCACAAATAAACACACAGGCACAATCCTGCACGAAAATATGAGTAAATTCTTGCATAAAAACCCTTATTCTTATTAAGAAACCTCAAAAATATTAGCAAAAAAAGGTAACAAAATTTTAGCGGTTTTTTATATCTTTTATCGATTTCTACGCTGAAAACTTGTTAAAACCAATTTCAATTGAAAGATTTTTGATTTTTATGTAAATTTAATGCATAAAATTTTTGCATATAAGTCCTCATTATATAAAGAAAGTTATTTCTTCTTAGAAACTCTGGATATCTGCAAAAAAAATGCTAAAAATCAATAGTTTATCTGTATTTTTGAGTTCTGATATATTGGGATCCTGTTGAAACCGGTGCTAATAGAAAATTTTTAAGTTTTTATATTATTTACAATCATAAAATTTGCATATAAAAGTATATGTTTAGAGTTAAATAAAAATTTGAGCTTAAAAACCCAGAAAATCAGTTAAAAAATGAAAAAACCATCGGTTTTTCGGCTTTTTTAAAAAATTGTACGTTGGAATCTCGTTAAAACCGGTTTCATTCTGCAACTTCATGTGTGACAAAAAACATATAAATTTTTTAGGGATGAGTAAATCTTTGTGGCAGAGAAAATTAACTTCAAAGATAAAATTTGAACTAAAGTTTTTCGTTTTTTTAATTTTAAGGTGGCTTTCGTGTCTCAAAAAATTTTTTTACATATATAAAATTAAAGTGCATAGAAAGCCCAATTTTTTGAGACCTTGTAGACAACTTTTCGTTTTCTGGATCCAGAGATATGAATTTTTGAAAATAAAAAAATTTTTTTAAACACTTTTGCCCCCCTAGCCCAACAGAGGGCAGCTGGGGTAAAAATTCCAACGGGAAAAATGTTTTTTTTATGAGTACTTTCAAGTGTAAAAAGGTTTTTTTGATTTCATGCCGGGGCCGAAATCGCTTCTTATTCCGGGAGGCTCTTTCGTATTTGTTTTTTTATTCAACAGCGATTTCTCAGCTCATAATGGAATTAAAAAAAATTTTTTGGTTCCTCATAGAGGAACCATTTTTTTTAAAGTGTCAAAAAAAATGAGAAATTTCATGTGGTGAATTCTCCCAGATGTGTTTTTCCAAATTTTAATTTAAATGGTATTTCTTTCAAATTCATAAATTTTGAAAATACGTAAATTTGATAATACAGGCACACAAAAAAAAAGTCATGTAACAAAGGGTAGACTGCCTGGTAGGGGGGATTTTGGTGGTGCTAAAATCGAATATGGCCATAGAAATGCAATAAAACTACCCAATCCCCCCCCCAGCGCCCCCATATGCCCCCTAAAGGTGAGAAACATTTTTTCTTTTCGAAAAATGAAAATTGAACTATATACTCATGTTTTTTGGGATGCTGATACCAAAGATGGATATAAAAAATGTTTTTAACTAATGCTTGACCCTCTTGAGCATCCCAAAAAACATGAGTATATTGTTCAATTTTCATTTTTCGAAAAGAAAAAATGTTTCTCACCTTTAGGGGGCATATGGGGGCGCTGGGGGGGGGATTGGGTAGTTTTATTGCATTTCTATGGCCATATTCGATTTTAGCACCACCAAAATCCCCCTACCAGGCAGTCTACCCTTTGTTACATGACTTTTTTTTTGTGTGCCTGTATTATCAAATTTACGTATTTTCAAAATTTATGAATTTGAAAGAAATACCATTTAAATTAAAATTTAGAAAAACACATCTGGGAGAATTCACCACATGAAAGTTCTCATTTTTTTTGACACTTTAAAAAAAAAAAATTTTTTTTTATCCCATTATGAGCTGAGAAATCGATGTTGAATAAAAAAACAAATTCGAAATTTGCCGCGAATCGACACAGAATGGATAAAATTCGTCTCAAAATTCGGATTCCCCGAAAAATTTCCGATCAAAAACCTACTTTATTTTTTTTTTTTAGAGTTTTTTTGTGAAATTTACGAAACTTTTAAAAAAAGATGCCTGCTTACTATAATTTACATTTAAAATGCCCCACTCAGGAAAAATCTTTAAAAATCATTGAAAATAGCTGAAATTTGAGCTGACGTCTAATTTTGGGACATATTTTCTAGTGAGAGATAAAAAAATAATTTTCAAGACTTGGTCCCGCCCAACCTGGGATTTAGCTGTGGAATTACCCCAGAAAAACTTACTTTGAAAACTGATAACCTTTTATGATTGATTTCCTTAAAATTGGGACCCTAAAAACCAATCAAATCGATTTTTCTCCTATAGCGAGGTCAAAAGCTAAAATAAATGGTTCCATCGGATTCCTGGGGGAAAAATACTAAGGGATATCAATTGGAACATAATTTTATATGAGATTTGAATCCACTAGAAAAACTGAAAGTTTTAAGAAAATTTAAATTTTAAGGAAGCCAAAAGAAAACTTTCGAGAGCTATCGTGAGTTCAAATAACCGATGTTTTGGTCTAAATCCAACGAGAAACTTATTCTTTTTTACTTATATTTTCGAGTTCTGCTGTCGCGTTAAAAAAAAAAAGGTCCAATAAATGTATTCGACAAAATGGACCCAAAAGATTAGACGGAACAGCAAAGAATATCATTAGAAAAAGTTAATATGAAAGCAACATTAAATGCTAGAACATCAATCTTGACAGCAGCTAATCCTATTGGAGGCCTTTATAATAAGACAAAGGCTCTTCAAAAAAATATTCAACTAACTGCAAGTATAATGACAAGATTTGATATTTTTTTATTCTGGTAGATGAATGTAATGGACTCATGGATAATGAAATTGCTAAGAAAATTGTTGTCTTTATTAACATAGTTTTATAATACAATCTCAATTGAAATTATTTATAAGAAACAATGAATTTTAAAGTACATAAGCTTTGCAAGACTTTTTAAGCCAATCAAATTAATCAAAAAGTTTCCGAGTTATTAGTTGAAAAATACACAGCAATGCAAAATGACAGTGAAGCTGGAATAAATTTTTTTATTGCGCCTACTTGCGCTGCAAGCTTTGTTTGCACAGCGGAGCGATTTATATTGAATTTTTAAAAATATTAAAAATAATAAGCACAAAGTAGTTATAAAATATTTTTTGTGATTTCTCTTTTGGATAGTTATAGCAGCTATTTGAATATAAATTTTTGTTTGTTTAATTATTGTAGAAGTTTTTTTAAATTTATTATATGATAATAAGACAAATTTAAAAATTGTAATTAAAAATTTTTTTTTCTAGTTAATTGTTAAAAGTGATGTTAAAATGGCAATCAAATCTGCATCAATTCTTACCGGTGTTGCAATTATCACGTTATTACTTTATGGAAATGGCCAAAATATTATTAATACCAATGAAGAACTGTTTAATAGCATGTAAGCATTTTATTCTTTTTTATTAATTTAAGATTACGTTGGCACTTTTAATTGAATGTCAGTGCTTCTAATTAGTAAATGCAAAGTCACCTATTTGGATAAATGGCTTAAAATAAATACGGGTCTGTCTAAATTTTTAATATTCATTTTTCATAGCACGAAAAAAAAGGATCATACAGTAAAATCCTGATCTTCATTAAATACTATCAGACTCTGGTTCTAAAAGTTAAAAATTAATATCACGCATACATTTTAATATATAATTTTATATTTTTAATATATAATTTTGAACTAATCAGTAACACTTTTAAGACTCGAAATAGTTTTATTCTATATCGGCTAATTTATGTTATAACTTCTTTTACAAAATAGATACTTCGCAAATTGGGAAGATGCTTCTATTAAATCAAAAAAATTGATTCAAATGATGTTAATGAAATCTACGCAACCTCTTCAAATCCATGCTTTTTTTGTACCAGTGAACATGGAAACTTATACTCAAGTAAACTATAATTCAATTTTATTTAAAAAAAAATTTATTATTATTTAACAAACATATTTTTTTTAAGGTTATGAAAACAGCTTGTTCATACTTTACTTTTCTGAGAAAAAGTCAAAACAATTTCTAGAGACCTAGTTTTTCAGCAAATCAAATCAAAGTTTCAATTGAGAATATAATTAAGCGTAAAAATTTACAAAAATTTAATTTGCTATAATACAATTCCGTGATCCAAAAATTTCCTGGCGTGAAATATCTATTTTTAAATTTTTTAATGCCTTTTCTGTGTTTTGTGTTTAAAAAAATTTCAAGAATGTATACAAAAATTTTTAGGCGCAAAAAAAAAAATATAATTTACAGTACTTCAAGACTTAAAAATAAAAATTAAACTTATCCAGCAAATAATACTGATTTCAGTTAAGATTTTGTTTGTGTATGTAGTACGTATGTACGTATGCCTGTATTTGGTGATACTTGACAACCATTATAGTATTAAGACCTAATTTTTTTTTTAATTTATATATGTAACACCTCATTTATTTCTATTAAAACACTTATATTTGAAGTAATGGTTTTTAATCGATATCTCGAATCTGATAATTAATTTTTTGAAAATTTTTTTTCTAAAATTTATGTCACAAAAAAATACAAAAAACGACAAATTTTTTTTCTCTTTGGACGTAGTACCTAATTTATTTCTATGGGAGTGCTAGTTTTAGGAACCTCCTTTATAGTATTTTTTAAATCCAATACCTAATTTTTTGAAAATTTTTTTCTCAAATTTTAAAAAAAATTAAAAAAACTGCAATATTTTTTTTTTGTGTAATACCTCATGCAAATCTATGAAAGTACTAATAGTATTAGAAAATATGGTTTTTACTCGATACCTACTCCAATCGGATACTTGATTTTTTCAAAATTTTTTTCTCAAAATATATTGCATAAAAAATTAAAAAAAACAGAAATATTTTGTTTCTTTTTGAACGTATTATCTATTTTATTTCTATAAAAGTACCAATATTTTATGATATTGTTTTTACTCGATATCTCAAATCTGATACTAAATTTTTTTTTAATTTTTTTTTCAAAATTTTTTTCATAAAAAAATAAAAAAAAACAACAATATTTATTTCTTTTTGGACGTAGTTTAAATTTAGTAGTTTAAAAGCAGCTTGTTCAAATTTAGGTCCGAAACTTACATCCGCCAATAAGATTTTAAATATTCCCTTATTGTCGATAACGGTCTAACTCAATATGTTAGTATTTATTAATATAATTGTTACAGATCTCAAATAAAGATATTTGATTGCATTTTTTAAAATTTTTATTAATTTCTACTGTCAGCTAATTTCAATTTTGTCCCTTTTATTTAAAATGCAAACAATGCAATTATTAAATTTTATGTCAAAGTATTTTAAATTATAATTCAATTGTTAATTACATGAAAAATCAAATAATTATCTATAAACTGTTGTAAAAAATAAAGTTATATTAATAAATATATTAATAAATCTCTTTACTGTAAACATTCTTGCCCGAATAAGGTATAAGGTTTAATAAATTTATATATAAATTTATGAGTGCATTGAATTCTCCGCCCCCTACGCACTTCGCGCGCCAATCCCCGTAGAGTGATTGAGGTAATGTGAAGTTTTACATTATAATTCGTGACATCATTTCGCATAGGTTCAGCGAACTTTTGCATAGTTTTAAATATAATATTATATTATAAATAAGGTAGCAGAATTTGTATTAAATATAATCAATTTTCTTTAATTATAAAATGATGCACAATAAATTATATAAATATAATATTTATAATCTTGTGTAATTATATTGTTAATTAAAAATTTTTTTATATCAGTATATAATTTTTTATTTGAATATACCACAGAGAAAAATATTTTGTAAATTTTGCAAGGTTAATTTTAGTAAAACAGGGTTAGTTTTAAGAACAAAAAAGTTTTGTAAATTTTAATTGCAATTCTAACCATGACCATGGTTATTAGGGTGTTTCTTCTTTCCCAAACTGCCCGTAGAGAAAAATACTGGCTCGAATATGATACTTTAGGTCATAAAACTATTATCTAAAAAAAAATTTTTTATAAACAACTTGATGTAATTTATTAACAAATTTATTAACAGCAATGTATCAGGCGCGCACACAGAAAGTTGCGCTGGGGTAGGCTAATAATGATAAATTTTTTAAAATATATGAAAAAAATTAGAATATTTGTGAAAAAGATGCCTTGAAAGGGTAGGCTACAGCCTAAGTAGCCTATAGCGTGTGTGCGCGCCTGAATGTATGCTTATTATTCTAAGGTAATTAAAAGCCTATGCTGCTGAAAATTAAGCGTTAGTTTAAATTTAAGTACTTATTTTAATAGAACTTACTATATCATCTTTTTAAAAATTTTGCATAAAAATAATAATTAAAAAAAATATAAATTTACAAATTTATATAAGATTATTTATTATTTTTATCCACGTTTTTAAAAAAATAGTAAAAAAAGTTTAAAAGGTTGTTTTAAATTACGCGCTTAAGTTTAAACTAGAAGACTTTCAGTAGTATAGTTAGGTTAGTCTGCTAGTCGACTGCTAGGTTAATGGCGACGGGCTGTGTTTATAAATTATTTGTTATTATTTTTTTCAGGTTTATTTTAAATTCTTTGGTGGATATAGTTAAATAAACTAGATCATTGCTAACAATGATAGACCGTGCGAAGCATAATAAGACGCTGTATTTTTTGAATTTAGTTGATAATTACTTTTGCAAGAATGTAAAATTTTTTTTTTGATTTGTTGAAATATTTGATTACTTGCAAATATAATTATTAAATTATTTGAAATTTAAATACATTTGGCATATATAATATTGATTGTTTTTAATTTATTTTCTAAAAATATAGTATTATTGATATTATTTATTTTTACTTATGGGTAAAGTTAGTTTTTAATTCAGAAATATTTTGAATACACTTCGGTTCATATATTTAGAATTATTTATTGCATGATATGTCGGTAGTTCTTAGCTATTTTTACCCAAGTCTGAAGTCGATGTTTTGAATTTAAAAAATACCGATTGCACTGTATTTGGTACGTAAAAATACGGTTACTGGCAAATTTTTAAGGCTCTAGGTGGCTTGATTGCGATTTGGCAGCTGTTTTTCCAATTTTGATTTTTTTCGAATTCTCAGCCACCTGTTTGCTTTTTATTTTCTGGACACCCTAAATAAGCCTAAACAATATTTTCTATATACAGGTAGGTAGTAAAATTTCCCGCCCAATCCGAACCTGACCATATTTTTTCGAAAAACCCTTATGAAAAAGCGGAAAATAGGAAAAAATAAAGAAAACTTTCAAATACAAAATTCTCAAAAAGCGTCAGTTTTTTTTTTCTTAATGTGTTCTCCTGTACTTTTCATAGTAGTAAACTCCATTTTTGTCCCATTTGCCTTTTATGTACTTGAAAACCCATTTTAAGCTCAAAAAATGAAATTTGAAAACTTTGCATTTTCTGAATTTTCCGATTTTCTCGCTTTTCCTGACCGAAAATGAAATAAAGAGTACTTCTCAAAAAAATGTTTTAATTAACTTATTTAATTTATTTTAATAAAAAAAATTTTTATGTTTTATTTTCTTTTTTAATTCTTTAAAATTCCTCAATATCTATTCTCTGGAAATAATTAGTTAAGAAAATTACAAAATCCAAAAGTTTTATTTCCATAAAATTTAAGATTAAATAAAAAAATAATTAAATTATGCTATTTTTTTATCCTATTTATTCATTTGATTTTAGTTGGTTTTTAGCATTTTACTTTGATTTTCATTTTAAAAATAAATTTAAACTTAAATTTGACCCAGAAGGGTTATCAAGATAAAATTTTCCGAAAAATCCAAAAATCAAGTCAGATATTTCATTTTCAGTCAGGAAAACCGAGAAAATCGGAAAATTCAAAAAATGAAAAATTTCAAATTCTATTTTTTGAGCTTAAAATGGGTTTTTAAGTACTTAAAAGGCAAATGGGACAAAAAAGGAGTTAGCCACCATGAAAAGTATAAGAAAACACATTTAAAAAAAAGTAACGCTTTTCAAGAAATTTGTATTTGAAAGATTTCTTTAGTTTTTCCAATTTTCCGGATTTTCCTGAGGTTTTCCAGAAAAAATATGGTCAGATTCGGATTTTGCGTGAAATTTTACTACCTACTTAGAAATAAAAAGCAAACGGGTGGCTAAGAATCCGAAAAAAATCAAAATTCAAATAACAGCTGCCAAATCGCGACCAAGCCACCTAGAGCTTTAAAAATTTGCCAGTAAACATATTTTTACGTACCAAATACAGTACAATCGGTATTTTTTAAACTCAAGACATCGACCTCAGACTTGGGTTAATAGCTAAGAACTACGGATGTATTATTTTGAATTTTGGTTTTAATTTAGAAATATCTTAAATGCTTTTTGGCTCATATCTCACTGAATACAGGCACTTTATACAGAAATTACTATTTTTTTTTTAATATAACACCAACTAGTACGTAAGGAATGGGACCTAGGAATTCGTTACATAGTCAGGGGCATTATTGGAAAAAGAATAAAATAACCCCAAGGGGCCAATTGGGCCCATCCGCCCCAAAATAAAATACTAATTAGCTATCCCGGGGCCCATTGCGCCTGATCAGAAAAAAGTGAGACCTTGCTGTACAGATTGATTCCCGGGGATATAAATGGGCTATAAGGGTAAAAAATAGGTCCGGCAGCATAAAATAAATAACAACTGATATTGCTACAACAGTATAAAGCAAATAACAATTGATAAAATTGTTAACAAATATTTCTAATTTTCGTTCAAAATATATCCCGATTTTCGAGAGCACGTATTTTCCTATTGCAAAGAGCAGTAGGGGAAGACGAGTTCTCGTTGAATCGGGAAGATGGCGTCACCGACCGGTAATGCCATAAGAATTATACCAAATTATAACAATAAAAATAACATGAATTGTATGATTACAATTAATCATAGTATAATTTCTTTATTTCGCGATTCAGGTTAAAAATATTTAATATTCGCGTCTATTTATTTTATTAAATTTTAAAAAATAATAAATTCGTGTTTTACAAGAATAAGTCCCTAGTATAGTAACTTTATTTTCGCCCAATCAGCGCGCGCGTGGAAAGAGACAGAGAGATGCGGGACTCATACGCGTTTTAACGTCGCGGGCGGAGTTCATTCTCTTCCGAGAGTTCTTGCTGGTGAGACGCTTTGTTTTTTCTGCTGAATCGACGACGAGAATTTTGTTCCTGTTGAAGCCGCTGCCTAGATATTTCATTCCTTCTGTATTTTGTGTGTGTGGGTTTGTTGGATAAATTTGTGAGGATACCGGGATAAGAAAAAGTAGAAAAATTTGTACTTGGCCAAGGGACAACGCACCTTCAGCGTGCAGAGAGTGGGTCTATATTAGACCGTGACTGGACGTGGTCCAGTTAGTGTGTAAAACCGTGGGTCTGAAAGGCCGTGACTGAACGTGGTTCAGTCAGTGTTTTTGATTGCGTTTAATCCAGGTATTTTTTAATATACATTTGTGTGATTGTGTGTGTGTATGTGATAATTTTAAGTAAAATTTCATTTCTGAGCAGCGTCACCACAGAACAACATAAGTCCAGGCCCTTTTCAGGGCGGGCACAATTAAATACTACGTAAGAACGTCTGCTCAGATTCCGCTCAAGTCGGGTTTCTTTCCTTTTTTTTTTTAATAAAGTTTAATAAAAATTAACCTCACTTTCCTCATCCCTTTTCCTTCCTTTTTTTAATAATATTTAATAACAAAAATCGTTCATCCTGAGGCTTATTGGGCATAATCAGGAAAAAATGAAATACTGATGAATAAACAGATCTCTAAGGATGAAAATTAATTATAGAGGTAAAAAATATCCAGCAGAATTTATAGTAAAATTGTCACTGTAGCTATTCATATTTGAAAAAAAAAATCCATTTATATTATGTGAATAAAATTGAATTTCAAAATAAAAATTAAATTAAATATTTTTTAGAATCTTGAATACCAAAAAAGGGAATTGAAAAAGTTGCAGTAGGTCATAGCCTGCAAAATTTATTTAATTGTATAATACTGTATATATTATTCTCTGTGCCAATGTAAGCCTATAAGATTATATTTTAATAAATAATTACTTAAAATAAATTTTTAATATTTATTTTATATTTTAATAAATATTTATCAGAGGACTATCAGTGAGAGTACAAAAATTTAAAAAAATCTAAAAATTTGATTATTATTTCAGGTAAAGTATTCAAGTTGTCATAAAATTATTTTGAATCCTGCCTTATATACTATTTTTGGGCGAGATACTTCCGTATCTTGAAAGTTTTTATGCATCGGCATCTACTTTCAATCTAATAAACTAAATTTTTATTATCTAATACCAAAATTAGAATCAAAGATTTATTTTAGTCCAAAAGCTTTATTTTACGATTAAAGGCAGATTTAACCAGATGTCTTTAATTTTACTATTTATGATTTATTTAGTACACAAAGAATAAAATTAAGCACCTTAAACGTTTACCCGAAAACTAACCTTTGGTCTACTATAGGTTTTTTAAGTCGCTGAACACGATAATCGGGGTCTTTTCTATGAGAAATTGGGGCTTGACTCTTAAATTAGCCAAAACTACCCCTAAAATGGGTGTTTTTGCTACTTTTGCTCTAGCCCTCCAAGGTTTGGTCTAATAATTTTTGGGGTCGCTGATCACGAATATTGAAGTTATAACTATGAAAAATTACCCCTTCATCCTTAAATTGGCCAAAGCTACCCCTAAAAGGGGTGTTTTCACTACTTTCGCTCTAGCCCTCCAAGATTCGATCTAATAGAGTTTTTTGGGTCGCTAATCACAAAAATTGATGTATTTTCAATTAAAACTTAACTCTTCACCCTTAAAATAGCCAAAACCACCCCTAAAAGGAGTGTTTTCTCTACTTTTGCTCTAGCCCTCCAACCTATTATACCTATTATACCTACAGGGGTTCTTTGCATATTTCTTTTAGAGTTTAAACGATATAAAAAAAAAGTATTCCAAAATTAAGAAAAGTATTGACTATGTCTCGTTACTTACGTATATAAAAGTCATCTTTATTATACTTTTCTCTCGATTGTATTTATTATATTTTTACCAGAAATCAATTTTATACTAAATATACCCTTATAATCTTTGGTAAAAAAACATCTATTTCATAAAAAGAAAAAGGTTTTTTAAGAAATTAGAACGTAAGATTTCTTCTAAATGATATTAAAAATTACATGAGCTAATATGACATGAATTTGCAGTCTATTTAGAATATAAAACTAAAAAAATGATCAAACAATGATTTTTATCCTGTATGGTAATTACATCATTTTTATTTTGTATTTTAGCTTTTTTGGTTAAATTTTCAACCAGGAAGTTGAATATTCAACCAAAGCAGCTCTACCGTGTATTTAGGCTTCAATGAAACCGCGTGAATCAATAAATTATAGCGCTGTGTCTAGTTGATAGATTTGAGAGGTAATTAATAAACAAAATTACCCTAAAAATTTAAAAAAAAAATTTTTTAAATATATTATTTAAACAAATATGATAACCTCCTAATTTCAGTTCACTTATTTTCCTTTATTGACCTTCATAATGCATAAAAATAAAATTAGATGTTTCGATTTTCCTTAAAGTTGCACATGAAAATATTTTTAATGTATTCTTGCAATTTTCTTATGGAATATACGCGTAAAAATTATAATACTTAAAGATCAATAATTTTACTTGTACCTAATCATTTTTTAGTACGCCTTCTTTTTAAAAATAACTCAGTTATTATCTAAATAGTAAACGAAGTGCATAAAAACTTTTTTTTTACTTAAAAATTTAAGGATTGGAATAATTAAATTTCCTAAAAACCCTATTTTATGACATTGTGGTAACACTGAACTAAACTAGCACCCTTAAAAAAAATCTAAACAATTAATTCTGCGCTAGTTAGAAAATCACAAAAATATGATAATTTACCTTTCTAGAGTTTCAGAAAAGTTCTCTGCACATTTGACAGTAATTTAACTCAAAAAAATGCTGAATTTGGAAATTGAAGCTACAACGTTTGGTCAATAACTCTGAATCCGTCAATAATAAATAAAAATAACCAATTTCATCATTTTTAATGACCCAAAAATATGCGGAATGTCCTTTTAAAATATTTTTTGAACATTTTCTAATCCGCAGCAAGTTTTTGACGTCAAAAACTGTGCAATTTTTGATATCTTAACCACTAAAATTAGCCCATAACTTTTTGCCTTAAAAAAATAATTCAAAATAAATGATTCGATCGTTTTCAGTGATCAAAAAAACTACGAAATACTCCCAAAAATTTTATTTTTATGTTGCCTTTTCAATTTAGCAGCTTTACTCCCGCCCGAGGATCCTGAGCCATTTTTCAAAAATCAAAAATGCTTTGGCGCTGTTCAAAGATTAAATATTTTTGATGCGGTTTACGTAGAACTTTTTTTTCATTAAATGACACTTGAAAATGCTTGAATACCTTAAAAAATTGAAAAAACGTTTTTTTTTTTTGGCAGTAATTTTATAAAAAATATTTGAAATATCCTCTTTTTTATATTTGTCTTTTCCTAATTTAATCAAATTATCAAATTTACAATTAACATTATTTATAGCTAACACTTCTCATTGTTTTAACATATTATTTAATTCATTACTAACATTTTCGTAAAAAGAAAGAACAAAATATTTTTTTTTTTGCACATCATTATTATTATTATTTTCTAATTCAATACTCTTATTCTTATTATTTAAAATTAATTTTTTCCTCTTTTTAATATTCTGGTCAATAAAATATTCAGGATAATTATTTTCTAAAAGCAATTGTTTCATTAAATCTAACTTTTTTTGATGGAATTTTAGCTAATAGCATACTTTTATCTACTGAACAGTAAACGATTGCTCTTTTTTGAGAAATTGGATGATCTGATATAAAATTTAAATACCTTCCTTAAAAAGTTTTCTTTCTAAACCAATCTGTTATTACTTTTTCTTTATCATTTCTTATCAGTAGTAAATCCAAAAAACTAATTTCTTTGTCAATATTTTCTTCTTCTATGGTAAATTGTAAATATTTATTAAAACCATTAAAAGTATTTAAAATATTACTTTTTATATCTTTATCTTCCAACAAAATACAATCATATACATATCTCTTGTAAAAAAAAACTGGATTGTTAAAACCATTAAAAGTATTTAAAATCATTAAAAGTGTTAAAAATTAAAAATTTTAAATTTGTTAAAACCATTAAAAGTATTTAAAATATTACTTTTTTTATCTTTATCTTCCAACAAAATACAATCATCTACATATCTCTTGTAAAAAAAAACTGGATTGTTAAAAATATCTATAAAGAAATTATTCATTGCATTACTACTGTTAAGTTTATTTAACGAATTAGTTTCTAAAGCTTCCATAAGTAATTCTCCAAACCAAGGACTTGTACAAAAACCTATAGGAGTACCTAATATTTGCTTGTAATATTTATAATTAAATCTAAAATATGTTGAATTTCATAAAAACTGTATTCCATCTAAAAATTCATCTTTAGTTAAAGGTAAAATTTTATTACATAGTAGATCCCATTTTCTACTTAATACTTCTTTTATTAAATAATTTGGAAGGTTTGGGTAAATTGCAACAGCATCTAAAAAAACAAATTCGTAATTGTCAGGTACTACCTATTATATTATCAATCAAAGATTTTACTTGAAAACTATTTTTCACTGAAGCCATAGGTTCTAAGATTTTTATTAAAAAATATGGATAGTGCTTTATCAGTCTCATATATGAAACTATTTATACATGATATTACTATTCTTACTGGAAAATCATTATTTTCTTTATGTGTTTTAATCAAGCCATAAGCATAAGCTAAAACCTTACTTTCTACATTAACTCTAACATCTTTAAAAGCGTCATCCCAGTCAAATACACCTAATTATTGCCATTTTTCTAAAAATTTTTTAACTCTATTTTTTAAAAAATTACTCGGATCTGTTTCAATTTTTTCATATCTTTCTGAGTTATTTAAATCACCTACCATCTTTTAAAATAATTCTAGATTTCCGAAATTCCAAAAATTCTCGAAGGCATGGTAATATTAAAATTTTTTTTTAGACTAATTTGATGTGTTTTTTTATTGCGGAGGGCATGAAACTCATTTTTTTTAAATTTAATCAATAAATTTTGTTAAAAACAAAAAAAACTGATTTTAAAATTTTTTTGGTTCTGTGGCCCCTTAATACATAAAAAATCACTAATTATAATATATTATAAAATTAATTCACTTTTATTGGACGCACCGATTATTTTTGACCCTGTATTATAATTACATCCTTTTTATTTTGTATTTCAGATTTCGATTGAATTTTCAACCAGGAAGTTGAATATTCAACCAAAACAACTCTACCGTTGGGCATAAAAATAGTTTTAATGTAATCTTGCAATTTTCTTATAGAATATACGCGTGAAAATTGTAATACGGCAAGATCAATACTTTTACTTGTGCCTAATCATTTTTTAGTACGCGTTCCTTTTTAACAATAACTCAGTTATTCGCTAAACAGTGAACGAAGGGCATATGAACTTTTTATTTAATTAAAAATTTAAGGAGTGAAATATAATGATTTTTAGCATTTTCTAAAGATTTCTTAAGCAACAAAGTTTTAAAAAATAAATTTACTGAAATATTATAAAATTATGAAATGGTTTTAAAGACATGGCTACTTGTTATTATTTCGATAAGTTTTACAGAGAGTTAAAATTTTTATTACTTTGCATGGGTATTTGGCCTTACGATAATGGAAAGGTATCAAAAAGAATACAATACGCATTCATTATTCATGGCATCATCGGATTCATTCAGATGGTACGGTAACTATTATTATATTTATAAAAAAAGTGCCCCGAATTTGATTAGAAAAAGATGATTAAAGACAATAAATTTTATTTCATCAAAACAAATTTAATTATCTTGTGGATTCCGTATTATAGTGACAAGTCAATTATTATAAACCAAAGCGTTTTGAGATATGTGATCTCATTTTTAAAGATTAAGGAAAATTTTTACTAACTTTTTGTTATAACGAAGTATACTCACATAAAATATAAAATGTTGTACTCAACTTGTTTAGCCTTTATATTTTATTTGGTTTTTATCAAAAATTGGAAAAATATCAGTTAAATAGAAAATTTTATTAATTCAAATTCTTTTTTTATTTTAAGCATGCAAGCTGCATAAAACCGTATGAATAAATAGATTCTAGATTTTTATCTAATTTTAATTTTCTAAATTTTTTTTAAATCGCATTAATCTATTTCGAGTTCTGCGTTTATTTGATAGATTTGAAAGGTAATTAATAAACAATATTACTTTGAAAATGAAAGAAAAAAACTAAAAGGGGACAGAGAACCAAAAAAATTTTAATTATTTACAAAATAATTTTGTTGATTTAATTTTAAAAGAGTCTCATGCCCCTCGCAATAAAAAAAAACACGTTAAACTAATTTAAAAAAATTGTTAAATTCATCCCTTCGAAAAAATATATAAATTCGGAATTCTAGTTTTTTTCGAAATTCCAAAAAATTTTTTTAGACTAGTTTAACGTATTTTTTTTTAATCCTGCGGGCGTGAGGCTCGTCTTTTTAAAATTAAATCAATAAAAATAAAAAAAACTGATTTTAAAATTTTTGTAAAATTTGACTTAAAAATACGATTTAAAAAAAAATATGATAGACTTCTTGATTTAAATTTACTGATTTCGAACTTCAGTAAAGTCAATATAAAATGTTAAAATTAAAAATGAATTACTTGTTATGATTTTTTTTAAGTCACACATGAAAATAGTTTGTAATTATGTAATTCTCTAATAAAATATAATAAGGTTTCCTGGTAGGATTAATGGAATTTTATTACTAATGTGTAAAAACACATCAGTAAAATAATGCTACTAAATAAAGCTACTAAATTTAGCAATAATTTCTTCTTTTATTAAGGTTAAAATAAATTCTTCAAAATAAAAAAAAAAATTATTTATTTCGATTTTTCTGAAAGTTGCGCATAAAAGTTTTAATTTAATTTTGCAATTTTCTTATAGAATATAGGCGTGAAAATTGGAATATTCTAAGATCAATAATTTTATTTCTACTAATAATTTTTGGTATACGTATTTTTTTTTTTTAAATAACTTAGTTGATATCTAAATAGTGAACGAACTGCATAAAAAACTATTTTGTTTTGAATTTAACTTAATTTTCTTATTTTCAAAACTTTTTCTTAAATAAAAATTTTAAGGATCCTGGAGTGGAAAAAAATAATTTAAAGATTTTTATAAAGATTTCTTAAGCAAAAAAATTAAAATAAATAAAATTACTTAAATATCATATAATTATAAAAAGATTCTAAAGTCATGGCTACTTCTTATTATTCTAATAAATTTTATAGATACTTAAAATTTTAATTACTCTGTATTAGGATTCCCGTACATTTCTCCTAATTTTTTTTTCCTAAAAACGTTTATCCTAATTTTTTTTTCTAATCCAATATCCCTAAAATCATTTTTCAGAGGCAAATTTCCTAATAAATATATGTAAGTCAATTTAATAGAACAACAATTTATTATATTTATTTGAATTAACGTTGTTTATTTTCAAAATAAAATTAATAAAAAATTAATCAAATGGTGATATTATACGATAAAAGCTCAAGATATTCCATAACCTTGTCATCTTATTTATGTTCCTCGTATTTAAGAATTATGCCTAAAATTTGGTTTTGTGCATCGCGCCACTTCTTTTTGGGGACTGCTTTCACTGCACGCCCAAGACTTAATTCTACTACAGCGATTTCCGTATCTGATTGTTCTCTTTGAATATTTCTAATTAATGAATAAATATCTGGATGATGTTTGACAATATATATGTTTGCCAATATATAATTTATTTCCAATAATTTGTGGAGATGAATCCATATTATTAATTATTTATAATTTAAATAAAAAAGATTAATATTAAAACTTAAAAATTTATTAAAATTTAAAAAAAATGTGTAAAAAAGAACGTCAAATTTAGATAAAAAATAATAATAAAGGGTTTAAAAATACTGAATAATTATAGGGAATACTTAAATAGTGTATAGGATCTGAGGTAACAAAATTTTTTTTTGTTATACACAGACATTGAGATTTTAAAATGCTCTGTAAATACTTATTTTCCTAGGACCCTTATTGTTACCTTCAAAAATTACCATGATACTGTCTCTCAAGACGGTGGAAAATAATTTAATTTAAAACTTGCGTTGAAGATTTTAATAATGAATTCTAATACAATGTATTCTATTACTAATTTCATCATTCTCATCTTTTAACAGCGTAATATTTCTCGAGGAAATTGGGAGAAATTTAGTCTTGTAATAAATGGTATCCTGTCTTTAATTTTTAGATTTTTAACAGCATTTTGCCAGGATTTAAATTTGTATATGTTATCTGTAATTTGACGACTGTATTAAATTTAATAAACTCTTTAATTTCTTTTGGTAATTCATTGGAGACGAATTGACCTTTTCTAAAAGGTATGGATTTTTCAATTGTGGGAGTAATTATAAACTTTAAATATAAAATTAACATAAGCCAGTCTGCACGTTTTAATTACGTCGTGTTTCGAAAAAAATTATTAAATATATAAACTCGTTTTTCACGCAACGCGGGTTGCGAGCGCAGTAGCTCGCGCAGTAGTTAAAACCAGATTCTGTTAAAACACCCAATTCTAGAAAGTGCCAATGAAAATTAAATACAAAACAGAAAGGGTGGCAAATTTTTCTTTAAACCCTCGCACTCAACAGTTATGCTCAGGAGGGCAAAAAATTATTTTTTAGCTTTATTTAGAGCATACAAAAATAAAATTAACAAATTTGTTGAGATTTTATTTAAAATTTTGGAAATATTTTGAATTTGAAAGAAAATATTCATTTAGAAACTTTTGAGCCAAGAATCTTAAAAGTCATATTTTTACACACTTAACACAGTCTAATCGGTTTCTTTTTTAATCTCAGGCTTTCACTTTTCCTTTGAGCCAGTTTTAGCTAAAAAATTAGTTATAAAATACTGCATTAAATTGAATTAAATTTTTTATAATTTTAGGCTATTCAAATATATGAAGAGAAGGATAAATCAGATCTTATTTTTGAAGAAATGACAATATTTATAATATTCCTGATGGTTGCTGTTATATATGCCCACTTTGCAATAAATAAACTTCAGGTAATATTATATATAATTATATATATTATATCGGTAGTTCTTAGCTATTTTTACCCATGTCTGAGGTCGATGTCTTGGATTTAAAAAATACCAATTGTACTGTGTTTGGTATGTAAAAATATGGTTACTGGCCAATTTTTAAGGCTCTAGGTGGCTTGGTTGCGATTTGGCAGCTGTTTTTCCAATTTTGATTTTTTTCGAATTCTCAGCCACCCGTTTACTTTTTATTTTCTGGACGCCCTAAATAAGCCTAAAAAATATTTTTTATATAAAGGTAGGTAGTAAAAATTCCCGCCCAATCCGAATCTGACCATATTTTTTCGGAAAAACCTCAGGAAAAGCCGGAAAATTGGAAAAACGAAAGGAAACTGGAAAATACAAATTTCTCAAAAAGCGTCACTTTTTTTTTTTTTTTTAATTTTTTTTACATATGTTTTCCCATACTTTTCATGCTGGTAAACTTTTTTTTTGGCACATTTGCCTTTTAAGCACTTAAAAATCAATTTTAGGCTCAAAAAAATGATTTTAAAAATTGTTCATTTTCTGAATTTTCCAATTTTCTCGCTTTTCCTGATAGAAAATGAAAAATCTGACTTGATTTTCGGATTCCTCGGGAAATTTTACATTGAAAGCCTTCCTGGGTAAAATTTTAGAGGCGTATTTGACGCTGTAAAAAAATAAAAACAAAGTAACCTGATAAAATCAAACATAATTAAAGATAATTAAATTTTGTTATTTTTTTATTTTGTTTATTTTTTTGATTTTAGCTGGTTACTTTGTTTTTCTTTTTTTTACAGCGTCAAATAGGCCTCTAAAATTTTACCCAGGAGGGTTTTCAATGTAAAATTTCCCGAGGAATCTGAAAATCAAGTCAGATTTTTCATTTTCTATCAGGAAAAGCGAGAAAATTGGAAAATTCAGAAAATGAACAATTTTCAAAATCATTTTTTTGAGCCTAAAATTGATTTTTAAGTGCTTAAAAGGCAAAGGTGTCAAAAAAAAAGTTTACCAGCATGAAAAGTATGGGAAAACATATGTAAAAAAAATTAAAAAAAAAAAAAAAAAGTGACGCTTTTTGAGAAATTTGTATTTTCCAGTTTCCTTTCGTTTTTCCAATTTTCCGGCTTTTTCTGAGGTTTTTCCGAAAAAATATGGTCAGATTCGGATTGGGCGGGAATTTTTACTACCCACCTTAACATAGAAAATATTTTTAGGCTTATTTACGGCGTCCAGAAAATAAAAAGCGAACGGGTGGCTGAGAATTCGAAAAAAATCAAAATTGGAAAAACAGCTGCCATATCGCAACTAAGCCACCTAGAGCCTTAAAAATTGGCCAGTAACCATATTTTTACATACCAAATACAGTATAATTGGTATTTTTTAAATCCAAGACATCGACCTCAGACTTGGGTAAAAATAGCTAAGAACTACCGATATAATATTATGTAATATTATATATAATTATATATATTATATATAATATTATATATAATATTTTTTCAAAACAAAAATTTTGATTCCAATCACGCCCTAATCAGATGATTCGGTCCGGAGATATTAATTTTGGAATCAAAAACACGTTTTAACCTCGTAAACTAAATGCGAAAAATATGCTGGCGCCAGAAACCATTCGTTATTCCGCAGTAGTCATTTATGAAATTTATTTATATGCCTTTCAATATGTACCTAATAAAAGGTTTGAGATACGAATCATTATGTGGCATGTTTACTCAAAATATAAATGGTATAATACATTAAGGATATAAAAGTAATTTTACTTTACCTTTATACACTTTCGTGAGTATGTTTCCCAAGATCGCAAAAATGAACAGACGCTTGGTTTTAGTGACCAAATTAATGCAGCTCCAAGATAAATTTTGAAATGAAATTGATCCTTCAGGCCCATTTTAACGTGCCAGGTCAATAAAAGTATGTTTTTTGTTTAGCTGGTTTGAGCATTAAATTATTATATTTTTGGTGTTTTCTTAAAAATAATTTTTTAATATTTACACTGATTATATTATAACTTTCAGTACTAAGTAACAGCTATTTTTTTATAAATTTTGCATCATTTTTAACTTTTTTTATAAACAATTAGCTGTAATGCATTACTGAAGAGATTTAGTGAAAAGTTTTCCACGATACCCCCCCCCCCCCCTCCTAGAATTTAAAGATCTTCAATATGAGCCAAGCAATTTTGATCCAAGTTTCCCAGATTTGAAATCTCAGGATTTTATGAGCCAAAAATTACAAAAATTTAACAGTTCAAATTTGTTTAAGCAAACAAACATTATAATAATAATAATAATTTTTTTTTTTTTTTTTGCTCTACGAGCAGGGTTGACACATGTAATTTTATACATTCGTCTAGGTGAGAATGAGTTACGCATATCTAGGGCCGGGCCCTAGATTATGTCGGACTCCATGCTTAGCATGTTTACCGACTAAACTCACCCCCCTTAATGCCTTATGCAAGTCAACCCGGAACCGTTTAACTTATTACATCAGGTTGACTTAAGGCCATGTATCCTCTCTATCAGAAGATCCTTTCATATCAGTTTCTGTTTTCTCCATAATATTCGATTTTTCTTTTAAATATTATGATGAAAACAGAATCCTAGCCTCAACGTGGTGAAGAGTTTTAAATCTGTATATATTTACGAAAGTATTTTCATACTACGAATAGCGTCTATATACAGTTATGAAACTCTTACTCGAGCGGCGAACCCGCTTCTATATAAAAGTATCTCTACTTACATATAGTCGCGAGATTTAAACCACTCGACCACCGCCTCGGTTAATAATAATAATAATAATAATAATAAATCTATTTCCAAATAAAAATACAATGTACAAAAGTAACATCATATCAGTCATATTTAATTGGTTTATTATCAATTTTTTTTTATATTCTTGTACCAAATACTGAAAGGAATTGATTCTTCCATTAAAAAATTATAAATAAATTTATGGTTAAAATATTTCAGTATTATTTAGATCTTAGTTTTATAAGGCCTCGAATACTTGCACACGCGTTTATTAGTTTTTAAATGTTATAGGATAAGGAGGGATATTATTAGGGTAGTGTTGAAAATTAATACTTTGTTTAATATTGATAATAGTACATTTATAACTGGCTCGTAGAACTGTTTATTTTGCCAATTAAGTGTGAATTAAAAAAAAAGTCCTATACCTATCTGGGTTTAAAAATTTAATTACATGAAAAAAAAAAAATTTTAATCAAGCCAAAATAGCAATTTATCTTAAAAAACCAAAAAATGATATGACATTCTATTTTTTTACTTTTAAATTTTTATTTTTAAATTTTTAATTTTGTGCAATATCTTGTGCAATATCTTGTGCAATATCATCTTTTATGTAAGATTATGCAAAAGTGGTTTTATCTGCTGAAAATTTTAGAATCCTAATTTTTAGTAAATGGAAACCTTTGAGAGGCTAAAAGCATACTTTGGAACACCTTCTTATGTATACTTTTCTCACAAATGGGCAATAGTCAAGGCGCCAGCAATGTTAAATGCATCAAAAAATTTTATTAGCACTAGAATGGATGTACCTTAGTGAAACGTATGTATTTTTGGTCGGTGAAACCAATTTTGAAGGTTTCATCCATTTTCGGATGGCCAGTTTTGAGTAATGGACGCTATATAATAAAAAATCGGCAAAAAATTAGCAAGATTGGTAATATCTTGAAAACAATTGCTAATTAAGCCTATTTTCGATACCTCAATAAGGTTTTCGGGGTCGCTCATCACAATTTTGAAGACAGATTTATAAAAAACAAAATGGCGGACTCAAAATGGCGTATTTCTAACCTCAGAAACGGCGATTTATGCTGTTTTAAGCATATTTACGTTGTCTAATAAGTTTTTCGGACTAGTTACAACGATTCTGAGGTCAGATTTTTAATGATCAAAATAGCGGGCTCAAACAGTGGATTCCTAACCTCAAAATCGTCAAAAAATGCTATTTTAATGTGTTGCATTATGTTTTTGGGGCCGGTGATCACGATTTAGTTAGCGATTTAAGGTACATGAAAGTATTTACTTGTAAGGGTCTTCAAATCATATAGAATAATTAATTCAAACAATTTATTAAATTAATATTATATATTTTTACCGACCCCAAAAACTTAAAATGCAACACGTTTAAATGCTTAAAATAGCATTTATTGTCGATTTTGAGGTTAGGAATCCACCATTTTTAGCCCGCTATTTTGAAAATTGAAAATATGACCTCTGAATCATTATAACGAAAAACTTATTAGACAATGTAAATATGCTTATAACAGCATAAATCGCCGTTTCTGAGGTTAAAAATACGCCATTTTGAGTCCGCCATTTTGGTTTTTATAAATCTGTCTTCAAAATCGTGATGAGCGACCCCGAAAACCTTATTGAGGTATCAAAAATAGGCTTAATTAGCAATTGTTTTCAAGATATTACCAATCTTGCTAATTTTTCGCCGATTTTTTATTATATAGCGTCCATTACTCAAAACTGGCCATCGAAAATGGATGAAACCTTCAAAATCGGTTTCAGCGACCAAAAATACATACGTTTCACTGAGGTGCATCTATTCTAGTGCTGATAAAATTTTTGGATGCATTTTACTTTATTTTAAATAATATTGTTGCACCTGTTTATTAACAGAAAAGTAGATTGTTACTTTTATTAAATCTTAATTTCAATATTATTTGTTAAAATATAGATCAAATTACTTCTGGACGGTTATGACAAATTTTGGAAAAGAATTATGGACAGAGTTGAATTACAAATTTTATTAAAAGAATCAAAAATAGGAAGAAATATGGGCTACTTTTATCTAAGTAAGTTATAAATATAAAAATTTCTAAATTACAAACACATTTTTTCACCGCCTAAATAGATCAAACTACCCTGGTGTAGATATGGGCAATGGGACTATTATCCCCTTTGAGAAACAGGTGAAAAGCCTAGGCGTGATACTTGAAAGTAGCCTCACTTGGAAACCTCATATGACATCTATTGAAAAAAAAGTTTATCGTGTATATGTATACACTTAGGTTCATACGCAACTACAAAACGGAAACCTTACGAACTAGACTGGTACAAGCACTAGTCGCACCACATCTTAAGTATTGCAATATCATTTACCTTGATAAGTTATGCACTTAAGATCAGACTGCAGTGACTCAGTAAAAGTGGACTTAGATACATTTTTGGTATACGAAAAGGCGCTCATATAACACCGTACAGACGAAAACTTGGTTAGCTTTGTAATGACACGCGCAGACTTTATTTTGAGGCCATAATGGCATAAAAAATTTTACGCCTAGATCAACCCCAATACTTAACAGAATCTTTCACGAAATATACTCCCAAGAGTAGTGCTCGTGGTCAACGAAACCAGAGAACTTGTGCTACCAAATTGAAAAAATGTGGTGCACAATCCTTCCAATATCATGGCACAGCTCTTTGGAATTCGATTCCATCTAATATTCTTTTATCTGTAACTGAATAGAGACATTTTATACACTTATCGTAACCAATACATATATCACATATAAATGCACTATTTTACTTAAATATTTACTATTATATTATTACTCAACTATACTTTATTTTCTTCACTATGAATTATTACTTAATTAGCTAAACTTTAATGATTATCCAAAGATTAGATTATATTTACTAAATGTACAATAGACATAAATATATTTATACATGTATACAAATTATATTGAATATGAATATTCAAATATTTATTGTTATTAATTATTATAATTTTTTTTTTTTATATTTTTTGTAAACATACTTTGTATTACTACTTTATAAAACTATTTTAATGTATACTTTTTTGTGGCAACAAATAAATAATTAATAATAATAATAATACATTCAAAATTAAAATAAAATTTTTTTATATAGTTACGTCTTCAATAACTGGGATTGTATTATCGCTTCTTCCAATGATAACACCAGTATTGGATATACTCTATCCTTTAAATGAACCAAGAGTGAAAGTGCATCTATTTCCAACAGAACATTTTGTTGATGAGCAGGAATATTTCTATGAAATATATCTTCATCTAGTATTTTGCACTGTTATAGTTCTTTGGACCATGACAACAACAGCTTGTTTCTTTGCTAACATATCTCAACAATCGACTGGAATAAATAAAGTTCTTATGTAATTATCATGAATAGTGTTAAATATATCACTCATATTTAGTTTAATATTAAAAAAATATTATTGCATGGATTGACCAGTACTGGGTTCAACCCAGTAATAATATCTTCTTATGTAATATTAAAATTTTTTTTTATATAACGCTTAAAACTACACCAGTTATATATTTTTATATATAACGATTTTTTTATAAAACTAGTCTTTTGAATTTATACAATTTTTTTACTGCACAATTAATTTTTATTTGTGTAGATTAAATTGACTGCATCATTTTTTCATATGTATTATGAAACACTGTATTTTTTATTTAATCATACTAATTTTTAATGAATATTATTTCAGATATCGTATAGAAACTGCATTAGATAACTCAAATTCTGAAGACGTAAAATATCAAAAATTAATTGATTGTATTGTTTTTCATCAAGATTATCTAAAGTAAGAATTTATTTTCTTGTGACTTTTGTTTTGAGGATTTTATATATTCCTAGTTCACATTTTGATATTCTATAATTCATTGTATATATTTTAAAATTTATTTTTTTTTCTGTGTGTGTGTGAGTGTGTATGTACCTTCATTAGGCTCGAGCCCTATTTGTAATTTATTAGTGATAAGTATTACATTATAAATTATAATTGTGATGTATTTATTTTTTAATTATTTTTCTTAACAAATACTTTTTTTCTGTTTTAGATTAATTAATTATTTTAAAAAGAGTCATACAAAAGTCTTAGGATGTATGATGTTTTTATCGCTGGTATTGATAAGCCTTTGTGGTTTTGCTGTAAGTTATGGTTTTATAAATTTATTATAATTGTTGTATACTCCACCAGCTAAAAGAATATTTTAGGCTTACGATTTTAAAAGTAACTCCTGTAGATTAACAAAAATATCGCAGAAATAGTTTATTCTCGAAAAATTAGTTATTATTACATAAATATTTTCTGTTAAGTATGTAAATTATTAGTGTTAAACGTTAAAATAACACAAAAAAGTTTTTAAAATGTCATTTATTTTTTATGAAACGTACTTGGAAACGTTCTATTTTAATGAAAAAATTTAGGAAATCGCCTTTATTTTTCATAAAAAATATTATTGGCGGTTAGAACAATCGAAATTGAAATATAAAACAACTTTTTTCTTAGAATTAACGTGCAAAATTATATCTTTCTTGTTAATAGTATGTTTACGGCTCGTGTCCAGAAAAGTAAAGAATGGGCCAAATCGCACGTAAATTACCATCCGAGGCGAAACCGAAAACGCGTCTTTTCCGGTCGCGCAGCGGCTTTTTTGTGATTTCTCTTTCAGAAGGTTATAGCAGCTATTCGAATATAACCTTTTGTTTGCTTAATTATTGTAGAAGTTTTTTTTTACTTTATTGTATGTTAATAGGATAAATTTGAAAATTAGAATATAAAATGTATTTTTTTTAGTTAACTCTCAAAGGTGATATTAAAATGGAAATAAAGGGTGCATTAGTTCTTACCTTCATTGCAATTGTCACCTTATTACTTTATGGAAATGGCCAAAATATTATTAATACCAATGAAGAACTGTTTAATAGCATGTAAGCATTTTATTCTTTTTTATTAATTTAAGATTACGTTGGCACTTTTTAATTGAATGTCAGTGCTTATAATTAGGGAAATACAAAAGCATCTATTTGGATAAATGGCACAAAACATATACGGGATGGTCTAAATTTTTAATATTCATTTTGCATTGCATGAAAAAAAAGTACCTAACTTTCATTAAATACTATCAGACTTTGGTTCTAAAAGTTTTAAAAATTAATATCACCCATGGTGCCATACGTTTCTATTTTTAATATATAATTTTGAACTAATCAGTAACCCTTTTTAGACTTGAAATAGTTTTATTCTATATCAGTTAACTTATAAGGTATTTAATATTAAAATTTTTTTTGAGAAAAAATTTCTGATCGTGGCTAAAAATATTAGACTTTTTGTAATCTATGTAATCAAAAATTAAAAAAATTTTTAATTCTAAATTTAATTTCATTTTTGAAAATTAACAAAAAAAAGTCTGTTCTTTTTGTCCCAAAAAAGTAGAACTGTACTTTAACAGAGAAAAAAAATGCTTGCTCATTTAAAACCTACATTTTGTAGATTAGATTTTATTTTATTTAAATTTTTATTAATTTTTTTTATTTTAAATAATAGATTATTTACTGCTATCGATAAAAAGCTATATTAAACATGTTTTGACATTTAATTTTCAGTAAAAAAATTTTATCCCAAAAAAACGTTTTGCTATTTGAATTACCGCCATGAAAAAGAACGCGCGTTCTGTTTAGTTCTACCCCAGTTTTGCTACAGGTTAACTTTTTTGGGACAAAAAGAACAAACCTAAAGATTTACAAATAATTTATGCAATTTTATTAAATTACAAAAAAAAAATTATTTATTTTCTGCTTTATATTTTATTACTCCATCAGGATTCAAAATATATGATTGTTTATATCCAGCGTTCCGCCATTTTTTTACAAATTATCAGTGCAAAATACCTTCTTATGTTATAATTTTCAATTATTTCTTTTATAAAATAGATACTTCGCAAATTGGGAAGATGCTTCTATTAAATCAAAAAAAATGATTCAAATGATGTTACTGAAATCCTTGCAAGCTATTGAAATCCATGCATTTTTTGTACCAGTGAGCATGGAAACTTATACTCAGGTAAATTATTATTTAATTTTATTTGACAAAATTTATTATTATTTGACAAAAATATTTTTTTTAAGGTTATGAAAACAGCCTGTTCATACTTTACTTTTCTGAGAAAAACTCAAAACAATTTCTAAAAGAGTAAGACCTAGCTCTTCAGCAAATCAAATCAAAGTTTCAATTGACAATATAATTAAGCGTAAAAAATTTACAAAAATTTAATCTTCTACAATCCAATTTGGATCAAAAAATTTCTTGGCAAGAAATATCTTATTAATTTTTCTTAATATTTTATTCTGTATTAAAATTTTTTAATGCAAGTTAAATAGGGGTATAGATAAGATAACAGCTTGTTTGTCTTGCAAAGAAATTTTTTGTTACGAAAAATATTCTATATTAATAAAATTTACTCGAGTAATAAAAGTACTTTAGTAGAGTAAGTTTTCAACTGTAAATTTTTGAAATTATGATTTTGAATTGTAAAAGTGAAAAAACATTTACATGCCAAATGTAAATTTAGCTATTATAGGTTGTAACGAGGCATTTTTGCCCGTTACAAGCAAATATTAAATATTAAATTATTTAATATTTGCGAACATACATACACACATATTCGCGCGCCTCAAGTCTCAAATACAGAAGATTTCCGCCTAGCAACAATCAAAATGCAAATATATTATTTATAGTTCAATAATATTCTAATAGAAGATCAATAAAAAGCAGCACCGATCAATAAAAGTTATAGGTTTTCATATCGACTGATAATGATTTATAGTATCAGCCGCACGGCGCTGTAATAGAAGACCATGCCGTTTCCTTTGCAAAACGGGCATTCCGGTTTCAGCTCTGGATCGCGAAGTCACGCGCGATGTCCATAGAGCAGTTCACGGTTTCGCACCTCCAAGTGCCAAAGAAATACTGGTAAAGATACGCGTATTGCCTTGGAGCCATCTTTACATTAATTAAATAATTTCATAAAGTGTAATTATTGTTAATAGTGAAACCCTAATTTATATGAATTTATAAACTAAATTAAATTAGCCGACTACGGTCGCCATTAAATCGCGTAGCGATTTTATTTAAAATATAAAATAAAAACTCGATCGTGTGAAGTGAGATAGCCGGCAGCAGACGATTTAATCCTGCACCAGCATCAACAAGCCTACATAATAAATCAGCATCTGGGCAGACGCAACGAAGACATCATCCACAAGTAGACGAATCCAGCAGCAGATATAACATCAGCGCGGTATCGTAAAGTGTGTGTATGTGTGATTGCGCGCGGATCGCGAATATTTCATGTAAAGCCACGCGGGTTTATTGTTTAACGATTTAATGATTTAATATAATAATTATATTTCATATTTAGTTTTAAAGCCCATGAGGCAATAAAAAAAAAATATAAATAAAATATAAATAAGTTCAATTAAATATTTCATGATAATTAAATAAGTGTTTATTTCATTTTAGTATAAGTGCATGTTCACATATAAAAATATTTCCCCACTCAAATACCTATTTCTTAGAACTCCCCCACTTGCCGAGTGAGATGTTTCTTATGCCGAGCTAGCCGAATAACAGAGGTAATTTCCCCCTATTTTATTATCATTACTACTACTAAATAATTATACATACATATATATATTAAAAGGCGCTCTTTAATTATAAATATATTAATAAATATATATGTATGTATATTATCAAAAATTATTTATTTAATTAAAAATCCTCGTTATAAGGTAGATATTATTTTAAAATGATCTTTTTACGAATTTATTGTTACTAAATTTTGGATGTAAAATTACACAACATTAAATATGCAAGATAATTTTTTTCTATATCAATAATTAGCCGATAGATCATTATTTTATTAATACAGGCGCGCATGCATAAGGGGTAGGCTGTGGTAGGCTAAAAATGGCTTTTCTTGAAATAATGCCTAAATATGAGAAATATTCAGTTATTCTTAAATATTTAGTCAATGCTCATTCTGTTTATCAAAGTTAATTTAAAGATTTTTATAATAAAAATTTTTTTTGACCTTGTTGGACCAATAATCAATCTTTTCGATTTATTACTATAAACTCACTTTTTTGATACGTGATATAATCTATATCTCTTTTAACTAACGTACCCAGTAGTTTGCTATTCATCAAAATGAATTTTTTATTGAAAATTTGATTTTAAAATTTAGAAAAAATGGAAATTATAAGTAATTCTATTTGTTATTCTATATGTGAATAAATTAGAATATAATACACTGTAAAAAGTAACTTTCATAGATTTCCAAAAAAAATAGAATTTTTTCGAAAAATTAGTGAATTTTCAAAAAATTTTGTAAATATTCGATAAAAATCGTAAATTTACTAAATTTAGTATATTATCGAAAAATTCGAGAATTCTCGATTTTTTTTTGTGACTTTACGAAAAAAGTAGTAAATTCACAACTACTTTTCGGAAATTTACAACTATTCTTCTATTAAAATAATGAAATGTAACGCTGATTTTGAGACATTTTAAAACTAATTCTGATTGGTCAATACTTATCAGCTGTTATACATTTAGAAATTTATATAGTAACGTGCTCTTGCAGTCTATTATTTTTAATGGCGCTTTTTTTTTAAATTTTGTATTTTATTAAAATTTTATTTTAAAAAATTTTTTTTCTTCATTGCGGAAGGGTGAATAATATAATATTATTTGTCCTTAATAAAAAATTAGTTATTTATGAGGGATCCATTTATGAAATAAGTGCGATATAAAGTTATATAACATATCAAATGATTGGTAAAATATACATTTACATCAAGGGTAAATTCGTACACAATTTTATTTAAAAAGTTAAGGTTGTCCCCCAGTAAGTAAAAGTAACATCAAAAAATAAATTTTAGCTTATACTCAAAGACACTTAATGAAGATTATGTATAAATAAAATAGACAATTTGTTTAATTAATTAAATATTTGTTTAAAGTTTAAATTGTTTCTCATTTAAAATTGAATTTGAGAGGGTTGGCGCGCTTTAGCGCGCAGGGGGCGTAGCCCCCTAGTTTTTATAAATTTTCGAAATAAAATTGTAAATTATCAATTTTTCTTGTGAATTCACAAAAAAAAATCGAGAATACTCGAATTTTGTTAATATACTAATTTTAGTAAATATACGATTTTTTTCGAAAATGTTCTAATTTTTTTTTTAATATAACCCGACGAATTGTCCTGAGATCTCTAGAGATCTCTGGAGATCTCTAAACTTGTTTTTAATTATTTCAAATGATTGAAGCTTATTATGCTAAAAATGCTTATAAATAGCTCCAACAAGCCTACATTATTCATAATACATGTAAAAAAAAATTCAAGCTGTATTTATACATAGCTAAACCATCAAAATTTGCCTTTTAATCAAACGAAAATCTGTAAAAATATTATTTTTTTCTATAATTATTACGAAAATTGAAGCTAAACTTAGGTTTCTGACAAAAGATTTTTAAAAAGAGAATTACTATTAATATGATTAATAAAACTTGTATATTTTAAAGCTCAAAAAGCACTCTATGTCAATAAAATCATAATTTGCTTATGGAGAAATTGAAGAAATTTCAAAGATTTAAATCATTTCAACTGTTTGGAGATATTATTCAGAATTGAAGAATCCTTTTTCATTAAATAGACAAATAATTTATCATATATACCTTCAGTTTTCTTGAAAGAACCTACTGAATCTCGAGCCAAGTGCCCCAACTTTACATGAGAAGGGGATTCTCAGACGAATATTTTAAATTTTGCTGTAACTTTACTTTTCCACCAAATAACTTCCTGAGTCTTTTTTTTCTACTCACAAAAATAAACATCTAAGAAAACGCAAAAGATAACCTAATGTTGCTTATTATGGGCAACTTGGTCATCTTAGATAAAAACTGATATCATACTTGCGTTCAACGACCCGCAAAATGTAAGTAATTAATAAAAATATTTAATAACTACAAAAAATAACCTAAAACTTCTCATTGTGGTAACTGGACCATTTTCGATTAAAATGGATTTCATATAACAGAACTACAAATCTTAACTATTTTCAAGTTTCAAGTTATAATTCTTTAAAGATAGTGATTTTTGATATTTTATAAAATATTTCAATTGGGATTCTAACCTTTAATCGCGAAATCTCACAAATGATTTTAAGAAATATTGCAAGTAAACATTTTAAAAAATTTGAAGCTTATAAAAATTTTTTCTATCAACGGACACAGAAATATCGTATATGACCCTGGGTCATAAAAAAAGCTTCGCCTCAGATAGTAATTTACGTGCGATTTAGGTCATTCTTTACTTTTCTGGGTATATGCGATAAATTCTAATTTTAGCAGTAATTTAAACATTTGGTAAAAAATTGTATTTTAATTTTTTTACTATCCCTAATAGACCATTTTTCATATTGTAAAGAGGCCGGTTTTCGGAAATTTCGACAAAATAACACGCTACTTTGTTCATTTTTTATTTGATAGTAATTTAGGTTAGAAAGACAGTTATGATAAAAGTTAGCAGTAATAATAATAACAAATTTTGTTTATATGTGATATTAAACGCTTTAAATGTTTATTCGCAATATTTCATTAATTCGTTTGTGATCAGAAAAATAAGACTCAGGAAGTTATTTGGTGGAAAAGTAAAGTTACAGCAAAATTTAAAATATTCGTCTGAGAATCCCCTTCTCATGTAAAGTTGGGGCACTTGGCTCGAGATTCAGTAGGTTCTTTCAAGAAAACTGAAGGTATATATGATAAATTATTTGTCTATTTAATAAAAAAGGATTCTTCAATTCTGAATAATATCTCCAAACAGTTGAAATGATTTAAATCTTTGAAATTTCTTCAATTTCTCCATAAGCAAATTATGATTTTATTGACATAGAGTGCTTTTTGAGCTTTAAAATATACAAGTTTTATTAATCATATTAATAGTAATTCACTTTTTAAAAATCTTTTGTCAGAAACCTAAGTTTAGCTTCAATTTTCGTAATAATTATAGAAAAAAATAATATTTTTACAGATTTTCGTTTGATTAAAAGGCAAATTTTGATGGTTTAGCTATGTATAAATACAGCTTGAATTTTTTTTTACACGTATTATGAATAATGTAGGCTTGTTGGAGCTATTTATAAGCATTTTTAGCATAATAAGCTTCAATCATTTGAAATAATTAAAAACAAGTTTAGAGATCTCCCCAATTTAGAGATCTCTAGAGATCTCTGGAGATCTCTAGAGATCTCAGGACAATTCGTCGGGAAGAAAGTTACTTTTTACAGTGTACTTTATAGACCTTGAAAGGGTAGGCTAAGCCTAAAAACCGTATAAAATTTTAAAATATATTAGTATAGTATCTGAATGCATACAGTAGATCAGTAAACCTGCAGAATTTGCTTTCGTTAAAAACTCTTTTACCTACAAAGAAACACAAAAAAATCGAACACCATAAAGTAAATATTTATCTGAGCTGGGCTTGGCATGGGTTTTCTGCAGTTTGCCTGCGTGACGGAAATTATTAGTTAATAATAGAAGGCTGGCATGGGTCAAAAATGGGTAATTTTTTTTGCATAATATGTACACTGAAAACTTTTATGGCTTTCTAATCAAATAGATAGTACGTCAAAGCTCCAAATCCTTAGCTTGCTTCACTATGATTTTTCGGGGCATATGGCCCCAAATTTGAATATTCTGTAACATGAAATTAGGTTGACAATTAACTGTTTATATTTATTTGGAAAAATTTTTTGAATTTTAGATTATAAATAAATATTTACAAAAAAAAATTTTTTATATTATATAAAAATTGATGAGCTTTATGGGGGCTTTATCAACATCCGCCAATAAGAAGATGTTAAAAATTTCCTTAGAGTAGGAAAAGGTCAAACTCAATATGTTAGTATTTATTAATATAAATGTTACAGTTAATCTCAGTTAAGGATATTTTTATTGCATTTTTTTAATATTTATAAATTTCTATTGTAAGCTCATTATTCAATTTATATTTTGTCACTTTTATTTAAAATATAAACAATACACTTATTAAATTTTACGTCAATGTAATTTAAACTATAATTTAATTGTAAGTTACTGAAAAATCAAATAAATATTTATATACTGTTGTAAAAAATAAAGTTATTAATAAATAAACTTGTAATTTTAAAAAATAATGATTTCGTCTTATGTCAACAATACCTATTATTCATAAGCATAGGTCCTGGTATAGGGTTAAAAATAAAGCTACAAAATTTAATATGTTACCTAATATGTTTGCAAAAATTAAATTGAAATATTTCATACCACAAGTCATTATCATATTGCTTAAATTATATTTAAAAAAATAAAGTAGTATATAAATATAATTCTATAAAATTTACTATTGAGATCAAACAAGAGGACAAAATTTTTTGGAGATAACCAGATAACCAGAGAAGGAGAATGATTTTTGTAAAATTAATTGGTACAGAAAAAAGACTTATACAGTAAGGTTTTTGAACGTAACTTCTCACAATCCTATTGAACAAAGGAAGCAATAGTTTTTAGTCTAGTTGATAAATGTATTAAACTTTCGCATCGAGAATTGCATCAGGATAATTTACAGTTAATAAAAATAATCTACTGGCTAGTAGTTATCCTTCTAATTTCATAGATTTTTACATGAAAAAAAGAGTAAAATTATTAAATAGTGGTAAATTAAAAAATATCCAAAAATGTTATTTTAGAAAAAAGAGAAAGATTGGAGAGCTTTTATGATTAAACAGCCAAATAATAAAGAATTTTCTGATTTATTAAGATTAATTTAGTATAATTTAAAAAACAAACAAAAATTCCTTAAAAAGATGAGATATTTTGATCATTCATTTTAAAATTTCGCTGCTTTAACATAAACGTTCTTAAAAACAAAAAGATATATCTATATGTAAAATTACCCACGAAATTCAAATTTTTAGTCAGATTTTTAATTGGTCAAGTGACTTTTGAAAGCTGCTACTTTTTGACATAGAACTCTTAATAAAGCTCTTATTAATCTTAATAGCTCTTTATTAATCTTAATAAAGCTCTCATAAAGTCATATCGAAATTTATTTTTTTCCACAAAATTTAAAGTTCAAAGAAAAATTTAAGCCTGGTTAGAAGATTTTTCGTAATAGGCATTTAAGAAATCGACTTTTGAAAAAAACAGCCTATCTAAGCGATTTCTCGCGCATGCGCTAATCAAAAAAAAATTTTGTCCCCGGAATTGGATTGCCAGGGAAATTTCGTATCCGAATATAATTATGAAAACTTAAATAAATAAGTATTGTGCTGTTCAAACTGACGCAAAAAAAAATAGAATTTCAACTGCCAAAAATCTATATAACAAAATTGCACAGTCTAATTTTTAAATTTGGTACATTGCGTAGAATCAAGTTGAAGGCATTTATTTCCTATTTATGATTAAAACCAGAACAATAAAAAGTAAGGGTTTTGATCCAGACATTTATGATCCAAAAATTACAGAAATCTAACATGTTTTTATTGGTTATTTTAATTGGTTATTTAATTATTTTTTATTTTCTTGTAACAAATACACACAGATTTTTTCATAAAAATTCTTAGAAAAAAACCATGATTAAAAAATCCAATACTATAATGTTCATGATTACATAAACTGTATTTTGTTAAAGTTTCGGTATTTTCGAAGGTATATAGGAATTATATCGGGTGTCAGTAAATGAGCAATACCGTATATTTTTTATGGGAAACAAATGGTCTTTTACCAGCTTTTATTTGGTATTATACTAATGAAATAGAAAAAATTAATGTGTACATTGAATTTATTTACTTGCAATGAAAAATGTTTAACTATTGCATTATATTATATATCAAATAAAAAAAAAGAATATAAAATGAAATACACATTTTGAATTTAGCAGAATACGAGGCAGAATATAGCCCAATGCAAATTTTGTTTAAATTTATTAAAGTCTGTACCAATTAAATCCTGCTATTTAGTAAAATTAATATTTCAATTATTTTTTTGCAATGTTAATACTGACATGTGAATTTTAGTTTATCAAAATAAACCCCAAGGCATTCGCCTGCCTTATGTATGAGCCAAAATGGTTTTTTGTGATATTTCTAGATTAAATAACTAAAATAAAAAAATATTAATGTTACTTATGTACAGAACAGATGATTTAATTTTTTTTGTTTCATATATATATACTGTAAAAATAGTAAACTTACTACCCTGTTCCTTATCCGGACAAGAAAGTTTACAGTGTAGGCATAGTCGATTTGTTTATTTTAAGTTCATATGTAGGGCAGGCTACTTATTTCCGTAGTTAATTTACCCTATAAGACGTAATATTAACATTTATCTGCAACAAAAGTGTCAAATAGAAAAAAAAAATTGTTTTAGAAAAACGTTCAAAAAAACACATAGCACTTTGATTTTGACTTTTTAGTGATTACTATTTTCAAATATGATGTAATTTCAGTAACAATTTTTTGAGTTTTTAAATTTTAATTTTCCTGACTTTAAACTGTAAAACTGCAAATTAAGAGCTCAAATTAAAATACAAAAAAGCAATTTTATCTTGAGAAAAATAAATTTTAGTGAAAAAAGATGAAATTTTTTTGCGTTTTCGATCACCCATTTCCGAAGTCAATTTTCTTTTTGGTATATTTTCATTAATATGAAAATTTAATTTCAAATAACAAAAATTTAGGTAGTCGAACCAGCACATGAACGATCTTCAGTACATAAGTGATAATTCAGTATTTGATTGTTCGTATTATTTGTTAATTTTGAATTAAAAAAGATGATAAATTTTAAAGCTGAAGGATCACTGCATAATTTAAAAAAAATTTAATAGAATATATTTTGAAGTCGCTTAGAATCAAAGAATTGAAAATTTAAGGTCATCCAGGTACTGGAGCCTTTTTGTATATATTATATGTTATATGTATATGTTAATGGCAAAATTTGGGCAAGAAGCACAAAGTTTTTGTAAGGTTCTTACAATTCATATTTTTTTTCAACTTCAATTAAATTTAGAAAATATTTATTTTTTTTATTTTTATGAAAAAAATTAACTTTTTAAAATTTTATAATTAAACTATATTTTAAAAAGACCAAATAATAAAAGTAACTTTCGGTCACTCAGCTAATAAATTTATGATTTTATTTTACAGGTCAATAAATCAGGCCAGGTAGACATTCAGAGGGTCAACAAATTTTCAATGTAACAAAATTATGGATGTGTCCTTTTTTTTAGCTTTCAGGAAACCCCGAATCCCTTAGGCTGACATTAATCTTTTTCTACTTCTAAATACTTCTTTCATTCTAATCTTTTCTGGTTAAATTTTAGGCAACAAGGTGTTTGATAGCTCTAAATCATTTTATGATTTAATTATATTTTATGTTTTAAAATTATACTTTTTTAATCTAAAATGTTGGTTTTTTTTCCAATATATTGTTCACAATATATTGTTCACAATATATTTCAAAATCAATATATTGATAATATATTCACTTTTTTACTTGGGGTTGGCTGTAATTCGTTCCGCAGGTACCAATTATTTAAGGTACCAGCGGTAGTTGAAATTTGATAAAGTTCATTCCGAAAATCTACGACAGCCTAGAATATTATGGGCATCTAAAGGTCCGCGGTCAACCTTAGGTACACCTACTAAAACCGTTTGCCCAATATTAATTGTAGCATGTCTTCAGCTGCTCTTTTCATACCATTATAAGCTTCGTTAATACGAACGTTAATAAACACGAATAAAAATAAACAAGTTTTAATTGCGAACAAAGAAATTAGAAAGTGACTAGGCTATTTTAAATTTTCAATAAACGTAAATAAACAAATATGAGATTGATAGAGGCATAAAATGATAAATTTTCAAAACTTTAAAACGACTAGTACTTTTATATTTTTTTAATCCTCTTAAAATAATCTTTTTCACTCGCTACAAAATGACTAGTACTTTCGTTATTTTTATGGTAATTTTTATTTAAAAATTATATTTTTATTTTAAAATACAAAGTGCCTAATCCGGCCTCGTCACTTCATAAATCGCCTAGGCTATTTACAAAGTGACGGAAAATAACAAAACGCCTGCGACATATACACACGGTTTTCCCATTTAAAATTCGATCGTTCACGTAATGGCGCCAAAAACATGTAGCTAATATAACTTAATTTCATAAAATGAAATCCTAATTGGTATACAAAATTTTTGTGTTAATGTGTTACTAAGGAGTTGCATTTATCATTATTATCATTAAAAACAAAACTTTTAACATTAATAAGATTAAATATTAAATATTTTAATTTTAATGAACAAAAATCCTTAACCGTTCATGTACGACTACGAGTACCATAATTATAAGACAAGATTTTGTTAATTTTCATTTGTCATTTGTCAAGAAAAATAAAATAATTATTCTTCATTAATTATGAGAAATATTTTCCACACTCAAATCTTTTTGATACTTTTAATAAATTTTATTATTCATTAATGGAGTATTTTAGATAGGATTAAGGGATTTGGGGATAGGTATTGTTGAGATGACACGAAATCATTATTTTTTAAAATTACAAGTTTATTTATTAATAACTTTATTTTTTACAACAATATATAGATAATTATTTGATTTTTCATACAATTTAATAATTGCAGTGTTTATACTTTGAATAAAAGTGACAAAATTTAAATTGAATTAGCTTACAGTAGAAATTTAAAAAAATTGAAAAAACGCATAAAAATATCTTTAATTGAGATTAATTGTAACAATCATATTAATAAATATAAACATATTGAGTTTGACATTTATTCAATGTAAGCAAATTTTTAACATTTTCTTAATTGCGGCTGTAAATTCGGGACCTAAATTTAAACAAAGCCCCGTGCAGAAGTAGTCAGACTCAATTAAGTGAACCTTATCTAGGCCAGTAACCTTGTAATTGGAGGGCTGCAAGTTTCAAGTAATTTAGTTTTTGCTTTTTTGAGGTTTTTTGCCCATAAAATTTTTTGTTTTTGAGTAAATGTTATGAATTTTTTGTAAAATAAAATAAAATAAATTTTCAATTTTGTAGAAGAATTTTCTTTTTTTCCGGGATTTAATTATAGAGCGAAGCTCTACCTTAATGGATGCAAAAATCGACACCTTTTGGACACGATATAGCCAAAACGATCAAACGGGCTTTCATTTTTTAAAACTGAGTTTATTTTATCGAGTTAATGACACCTATTGTTTTTGGGCCCAATCTGGTATTTCTAAAGGCAAGTTTATTCTTGTACTTTTGCTTCATACAGGTGAAAAACCTTCTAAATGTTATCCGCGCAATAAATTTCATAGCTTTTGCATAAACTTTGCATCAGTGAAATATCATAAAAATGCAAAATAACACAAGATTCTTATATTTTTAGGCACGATCACCCTATGTATGCAATACATAGATGAAATCGTGCCTTATAAGTTTGTCAGGTCAAAAAACGGAAAAATTTCTAAATAGTCCAATTCGTGGAGAAATTTGGTCCCCAGGTCATTCCGATGCCTCTAAATGCTTATATTGCCTTGTTGTGTGTAGGGATGTATGTTTGAGAAAGTGTATCCTCAAGATCACAGAACCTACTCGATGAATCAAAAATCCCTTAAACCAAATTTTTTGAAATAAGATCTAAATAAGATCTAAACCCTTATTAAGAAATAATAGTTGTTCTGGAGTCAACAAGAGTTGTTCTGGTTTTAATCAAAAATTTGAAATAAATGCCCTCAACTTAATTTTTGGCAGTTTCATAACAATTCTATTTTTTTTTTTTTTGGGTCAGTTTGAACTGCACAATACTTATTTATTTGAGTTTTCATAATTATTCTGAGTACATCTTGATTTTAGAAATGTTGAAAATTTATTACTATAAATTTTGTTAAAAATGCAACAACAAAAAACTTAGCTGAACTTTTTGTTCTAATTTAGCATGAATCACAGATAAGATCAGATTTTTTTTTATTATTTTATACTCTACCTAATATAATAAGTAAACTAATAAACATAAAAAATTTTTATACTCAGGGTAATAATTTTTATATATACCAAACACTAAATCATAAAATATAAATCAAAATTTTATTTATTATATACAAAATTCATAGCTACAAATATAATAGTAAAGCAAATTGAAAATTTTCTAGTAAAAGTATATTCAAGAATGAACCAAAAAGTTATATAGTCACCCTTTTTCTTATATATAAAGACTAGCTCATATTCTCACCCTCAGTTCTATAACATATATATGTATATTATATATATTCTCTTCTTATCCATTTTACGACTTGCTTTACTGAGTTCTTTTACGAGCTTCTAAGTAGAAAGTTTTTAGAAAAGTCCAAGTCTTGAAAAACTTACACACAAATACACACACATTTACTATATATATAATATATCACGTATGAAAATTATACAAATAAGTATAAATGTAATGTACACATACTTATACACATGTATAGATAGTATATCTCTTTAAAAGTTAAGAAAGATTTAGCTAATATATAATACTATGTGTATATACAATAAAAGCTTAAAGCTTTAGTTAAGATTATATTAGTAAATAGAAAACTATGTTTATATAAAAACTCTTTTTTACTTTTCTATCTTCGTGATTTTATATATATATACATACATATATATCTTTCTTTTTCCATAGTTTTTTTTGGACGTTGATTTTATTTCTAAAATACGAAAGAGATTAGCACTTAAATACTGTTTAACTAAGTTTTTAATATACATGAATCTTCGTTCAAAGTTTATTTATTATATAAAATTTTATAAAAGGAAGAAAACAAATAAATAACTTTTAAATTTATTGGCTTCGATACTTTTCATGAAAAATAATTTTTAATTAAACATTGTAGGTGAATTTCGTGTCATTTCAAGTCAGCCATTTTGAATTTTCCGATTTTCTTTTATAATTCATCCAAAAAAGGACACCAAAACATTTTACTTTAGCTGTTTGGACTAAATTAGATGAGGTATACATGGACTATTAGTCATTATCGGCTAAGCCATACATGCAGTAAAAGGACCCAGGTCAATACAAAAGTATAGGAAATGGAGTTTCGGTCCAATTGGCTGAATTTATGATATATGTTGTACATTTCATCATTTTGAATAAAAGTACAATGGGCACAAAGCTCAAAAGTACCAACTTTAGCTGCTACTGAGCTTGAAAGCTCTCAAGCTACATCACAACAAAATTGCTTAAAAACCTTTTTTCTTTTATTTTTAAAGTATATCTTTACGTTTTTGAAGTCGCTGATTTTGAATCTGATGGCAGATTGTCGAAATTGCCTGAAAAAAAGACATCAAATAAACAAAACAAAAATGAAACAAAATGTCGATTTTGACATTAGAATTGAAATCAGTAATCTCAAAAACGTAAGTATTGGCTAAACTTTAAAGTTTTTTACGATATTTTAGAGATTTGACAGCTAATTGACAGATGTCAATTGACAATATCGTCAATATGATATCCGATTTTGAAATCAAAAAGATATACTTCAAAAATAAAAGTAAAAGGTTTTTAAGCACGATAGAGCTTTGGAGCTTTCAAGCTTTCAAAGTTAGGACATTTGAGATTTGTGCCCATTGAGAATTTTTTTCAGAATGATTAAACCTACAAGATATTAAAAATTTAACCAATTCGCCCGAAACTCCATTTTCTATTCTTTTTTTGAACCCGTATATACGGATATGGATTTATATTAGTTTTTCCGTATATACTGCTATGAAAAATACGGAAAGTATTTCTTAGTTCCCGTATATACATATGGCTAATGCATGCAAAAATCAACCGTATTTCACAACCCTGTTTGAGATAGGTGAAGTCGATTAAAGACTCAAAAATGATTAACTGCAGTAAGGATGTTTGAAAAAAAGATATACCAAAATTAGTAAAATACGTCAGCTATACGTGAACAATATTTTTTTCTTGTTAGCTGCCGAAAGATGACTTTTTGCTGCTGACAAAGAAAAGTAAAGAATAACCTAAATAGCAGTTTACGCGTTAGGAATTATTTTTTATGGCCAAAGATTGTATACGACAAGAATAGTAGTTTAAAATGCATGTGTGGTAATTTTATTAACAATCGAATCTTTAGATTAATTTTTGGCATCTTGGAAATACCTGAATTCATAAAGAATGTTTCATATACATATTTTAATATTAAATACTTTTATAGAAAATACATAAAAATATAGAAAAGAAAAAATGACTAATACTTTCTTATACCTACAGGGGTTCTTAAAAATATTTTTGTTAGAAAACGATATATAAAAAAAAAAAGTAATCCGAAATTTAGAAAAGTATTGACTATGTCTCGCTGCTTACGTATATAAAAGTTATTTTTATTATTTTTTTTTTCTCCCGATTATATTTATTATATTTTTACCAGAAATCAATTCTATACTAAATATTCCCTTATAATCTTATATACCATAAAAAGCTCCTCAGCTTCGCGGGGCCAAATGAAGTAATACATAAAATATCACTAACTTATAGTAAATTATAAAATTAATTAACTTTTCATGAACGCACCGTTCATTTTTTGCCCTGTATTATTATTACATCATTTTTATTTTGTATTTTAGCTTTTGGTTGAATTTTCAACCAGGAAGTTGAATATTCAACCAAAGCAGCTCAACTATGCATGTAGGCTTCAATAAAACCGCATGAATAAATAAATTATATTGCATCGCCTAGTTGATAGATTTGAGAGGTAATTAATAAACAGTATTACCCCGAAAATGAATTTAAAAAATCTTTAAAATACATGATTGAAACAAATATGATAAACTTCCTGATTTCAGTTCACTTATTTCGACCTTCGTAATACATAAAAATAAAATTAAATGTTTCGATTTTCCTTAAAGTTGCACATGAAAATAGTTTTAATGTAATCTTGCAATTTTCTTATAGAATAAACGCGTAAAAATTGTAATACTGCAAGATCAATATGTTTACTTGTATCTAATCATCTTTAATACGTGTTCCTTTTTAAAAACAACTCAGTTATTTTCTAAACAGTGAATGAAGTGCAAAATAACTTTTATATTAATTAAAAATTTAAGGAGTGAAATATAATTATTTTTAGCATTTTCTAAAGATTTCTTAAGCAACAAAGTTTTAAAAAATAAATTTACTGAAATATCATATAATTATGAAAAGGTTTTATAGTCATGGCTACTTCTTATTATTTTAATAAGTTTTACAGAGAGTTAAAATTTTTATTACTTTGCATTGGTGTTTGGCCTTACGAAAATGGAAAAGTATCAAAAAGAATTCAATACGCATTCATTATTCATGGCATCATCGGATTCATTCAGATGGTACGTTAACTATTATTATATTTATATTTTCATATTATTTTTTCTAATTTCCGGCTTCCAAATGTAAGGTACCAAAAGTCTAAGATCCTACAACTACTCTTGATTTCTGTCTAATACAAAAGTCTAAAAATTTAACTCTTATAATATTAATTAATTATGGGCAATATTTAAATTGCTTGTAGTCTCTGAAGTAACTAAATTTTATTGTATTATCGACGGATAGATTTTCAAAAAAGCTTTGTAACTACTTGTTATCGAGCGAAGCGAGCTGGAGGAAGTTAGTACAATATAATATAATAGTTTATCTTTTTTCATTTCAAGTAAATAAATTCAATGTCAAATTACAATTTGTCATTTACTTTCTATTTCATTAATATATTAGTTACTAGCTAAAATGATCAAACAATTTCAATTTTTTTAAAGTAGTAAACAAAATACACGTTTATTTTATAAAAAAATAATAATTTTAGGCTACTCAAATATATGAAGATAAGGATAATTCAGATCTTTTTTTTGAAGAAATAACAATATTTATAATATTACTGATGGTTGCTGTTACATATGCCCATTTTGCAATAAATAAAATGCAGGTAATATTATTAATAATTTTTTTGTTTCATTCTTAAAATTAAAAAATAGTACATTCTTAACAGGCTCGTAAAAATATTTAAGTATTTTACTAAATGCGAAAGCTTAAAGACATGAAGCTCGTAGCACTTAAGTCCTGTAATTGCATTTGATAAAAATAAATATTTATAAATAAGGTTATGAACGTTCTTTTCTATACAAAGGGAAAAATATTGATGACCTCCCAAAATTGGAATATAGGCATTTTTGACCGCTAGTAAAAAAAAATATATACTTTAGCATATGACGCATTATTTTTTTTTTACTACTTAACTTGGACAAAAAACTGAAAAAAAAAATTTGAAAGGACGTCGATATGACCCGGGTTTTCGGGTAGTTTGAACCTTCAAAAAACCGAAAAAAATCGTGAACAAGAAATCGATGATAGTTGCCAAAAAGATTTTTTCACTTTTATGTCAGAAACCGTGTTTTTCGTATCTGAGCTACCCCAAATTTTCAAAATAACTTTATAGGTAAATAAAATTTAAAAAAATAGATAAAAAATCTGATTGCCAGAGAAAAACCACTCCAGAAGAAAAAAAACTTATCTTTTTACGATGAAATTTGGCCAAGTTATCGTCAATTTAAGATTTTGCTCAAAATCGTCTTAAAAAATATTGAGTTTTTATTGAAAAAAGCCTGTTTCTGAACTTTAAACATGCATTACTCGCTTGGTTTTCATCGTAAAATAATCATTTTTTTTTTTAAATCGATTAATTTTTCCCTGAAATTTTTAGATCAAAACTGTGTTAAGTAAATCTTGCTACTTACAGTTTTCAAAGGCTTTTGTCCTAAAAATTTAAATTTGGTTAATAAAAATGATTTTTTTTCTTAAAGAAATGAATTGCCAGGAAAAAATTAATCGATTTAAAAAAAAAATTATTATTTTACGATGAAAATCAAGCGAGTAATGCATGTTTAAAGTTTAGAAACAGGCTTTTTTCAATAAAATTTCAATCTTTTTTAAGACGAATTTGAGCAAAATCTTAAATTGACGATAACTTGGCTAAATTTCATCGTAAAAAGATAAGTTTTTTTTCTTCTGGAGTGGTTTTTCCTTGGGAATCAGATTTATTTATCTATTTTTTTAAATTTTATTTACCTATAAAGTTATTTTGAAAATTTGGGGTAGCTCAGATACACTGAAAAAAAAATCCGCTTGTGGCAAGCGGAATTTTTTTTCTCGTCAAACGATTGCAAATGACTTACATGGGGTATGCGTATATCGGTATGACGAGATTTGAGAAAATTTTGGAAAAAAAAAAGAAAAAATGTTTTTTTTTAATTTTCTTTACGTTTCAAGTCATTTGCAATTATTTGCAAAGAAAAAAAAATTCCGCTGGCCACAAGCGGAATTCCGCTAGCCGCAAGCGGATTTTTTTTTCAGTGTACGAAAAACACGGTTTCTGACATAAAAGTGAAAAAATCTTTTTGGCACCTATCACCGATTTCTTGTTCACGATTTTTTTCGGTTTTCTGAAAGTTCAAACTATCCGAAAACCCAGGTTATATCGATGTCCCTTCAAATTTTTTTTTTTCAGTTTTTTGTCCAAGTTAAGTAGTAAAAAAAAATAATGCGTCATATATGTGCATTTCGAAGTGAAAGTACGTTTTATGAGCACCAAAAATGAAGAAAAAAAAATTTACGAGGCTGCGACTGCCACCATGATTTTCTGGTAGTTTGAACCCTATATCCCTAACAAAAATAACCGGCCGGTTTTGGCTGGTTTCATCTGGTTTTATCTGGTTTCATCTGGTTTCATCTGGTTTCATCTGGTTTCAATGAGTTTTAACCAGAAAAATAGTTTTAGTTGTTAAAAAAAGAAAATTTCCGGGAAAAACAAAGAAAATTCAATCCTGAATAAGCTTAATAACAGTAAATTATGATTTAATATTATTTTATCCAGCTATGCTGCGAATTTATTTTACCAGTATATGTTAGCTCGGAAAAACTTTTTTATTATGTGGAAAACTCGGAAAATTCTGGAAAAGCTTAATGCTAATCTGACCTAATTTCACCTGATCTCATCCGGAATCCACCTGGTTTTACATAGCTATGATCAGAAAATAAGTTTCAGTTGCAAAAAAATAGAAAATTTCCGGAAAATTAGGAAAATTCAATACTGATAAACTTTATAACATTCTTTGAATTGATGTAAAATTAGTTGACTCAGCTCCGCGGGGATTTATTTGACCTGTAATTATTTGCTTAGAAAAAAACATTTTTGTCTGTGTGAAAAAATCGGAAAAATCCGGAAAATCATTAACACGTTTCCACCTGTTTTCATACGGAATGCACCTCGTTTTACTATGAATCGTACAAAAAGAACCATGAGGATTTCCCATGTGATAAACCAAAGGGTTGAAGAAAACTTTCATTTTTTACTCAAATATATTTTCCGATTTTCCAATATGGCGGACCATAAGCATGAAAACAGGAACTTTATACATTACCAGGGAGTTTTCTAGGTTGAGAAAAACGTTTTTATAAATAAAAATTTTTATTTTTTCTGTCCAGCATATTTTCCGTTTTTCCAAGATGGCGGACCAATATACATGACAAAAGGAACTTTATATACATTACCAGGGGATTTTCTAACCAGAAAAATAGTATTAGTTTTCCAATTTTCCAAGATGGCGGACCGAGAAACTTAAAAAAATGAACTTTTAATTTTACAAGGGGATTTTTCGAGTCAAGAAATATTAATTTTCGGCGGATATTATTCAATTTTTCTACCCAAAATATTTTCCGATTTTCCAAGATGGCGGACCGAGAAACTTAGAAAATTGAAGTTTTAACTTTACGAGGGGGTTTCTTGAGTCAAGAAATATTAATTTTCGGTGGAAAATATTCAATTTTTCAACCCAACATATTTTCCGATTTTACAAGATGGCGGATAAAGAAAGTTACAAAAATGAACTTTTAACTTTACACGGGGGTTTCCTAGGGCAAGGAAAATGAATTTTTTGTGAAAAATATTTAATTTTTCAACCCAAGTTATTTTCCGATTTTCCAAGATGGCGGACCATAAGACTTGGAAAAATGTAGAGACTTTACCAAAAATCATAGCCATTATGGAAAACTAATAGAAAAAACAGAAGAAGGACGCAATAAACCTGTATAGGTATTTCAAAAATCAATAAAAGAAGTAGAATAAAAGTAACAATCAAAATTTTCCAATATGGCGGACCAAAAAGCATGAAAAAAGGAACTTTATACATTACCAAGGGGTTTTCTAGGTTGAGAAAAATGTTTTTATAATTGAAAATTTTTATTTTACCAGATGGTTAACCACAAGGTATTTTAAGGAAATAAAAAGCTTAAAAACAGACTATGTTTCTTGACTCAAGAAACCCCCTCGTAAAGTTAAAACTTCAATTTTTTAAGTTTCTCGGTCCGCCATCTTGGAAAATCGGAAAATATTTTGGGTAGAAAAATTGAATAATATCCACCGAAAATTAATATTTCTTGACTCGAAAAATCCCCTTGTAAAATTAAAAGTTCATTTTTTTAAGTTTCTCGGTCCGCCATCTTGGAAAATTGGAAAACTAATACTATTTTTCTGGTTAAAACTATTAGAAACCAGGTGAATTCAAATGAAAAACTTTTTTCTCAACCTAGAAAATCCCCTGGTAATGTATATAAAGTTCCTTTTGTCATGTATATTGGTCCGCCATCTTGGAAAAACGGAAAATATGCTGGACAGAAAAAATGAAAATTTTTATTTATAAAAACGTTTTTCTCAACCTAGAAAACCCCCTGGTAATGTATAAAGTTCCTGTTTTCATGCTTATGGTCCGCCATATTGGAAAATCGGAAAATATATTTGAGTAAAAAAATGAAAGTTTTCTTCAACCTTATGGTTTATCACATGGGAAATCCTCATGGTTCTTTTTGTACGATTCATAGTAAAACGAGGTGCATTCCGTATGAAAACAGGTGGAAACGTGTTAATGATTTTCCGGATTTTTCCGATTTTTTCACACAGACAAAAATGTTTTCTTCTAAGCAAATAATTACAGGTCAAATAAATCCCCGCGGAGCTGAGTCAACTAATTTTACATCAATTCAAAGAATGTTATAAAGTTTATCAGTATTGAATTTTCCTAATTTTCCGGAAATTTTCTATTTTTTTGCAACTGAAACTTATTTTCTGATCATAGCTATGTAAAACCAGGTGGATTCCGGATGAGATCAGGTGAAATTAGGTCAGATTAGCATTAAGCTTTTCCAGAATTTTCCGAGTTTTCCACATAATAAAAAAGTTTTTCCGAGCTAACATATACTGGTAAAATAAATTCGCAGCATAGCTGGATAAAATAATATTAAATCATAATTTACTGTTATTAAGCTTATTCAGGATTGAATTTTCTTTGTTTTTCCCGGAAATTTTCTTTTTTTAACAACTAAAACTATTTTTCTGGTTAAAACTCATTGAAACCAGATGAAACCAGATGAAACCAGATAAAACCAGATGAAACCAGCCAAAACCGGCCGTCAGCACAAACCGGCCGGTTTTGGCTGGTAAAACAGGCCGGTTATTTTTGTTAGGGTAGAATGCAAAAAAAAAACGTGAACACGAAATCGGAGATGGATGCCAAAAAGATTTTGCCACCTTTGTGTCAAAAACCGTGTTTTTCGTATCTGAGCTAAATTCACTTAACTACCAAAATTAATATTATACTCAAGTCAGAATGCGGTGTAAGGGTTTCCAAATTCGACAACAAGAATTAGAAAAAGTCTTCTGTAGATTTTGTATGTCGATGAATCCGAATTTGGGATCCTACTGGCTTATAAAATAAGAAAACACAACTGAAACTTTCCATCTTATAGTTTGCATACATAGATTTTTTTATTTTTACAAAAATGACAAAAAAAAAAAATTCTCGAAATTCTTTTAAAATTATTATTTTATATTTTATATAAAAATGAAAATTATTTAGATGCAATAATTATTTTTTATTTTATTTAATACTCAGAATTTTTGCGATCATAATTTATTTATTAAAATTATTTTGGCTAACTCAAATAGCGATAAATCCTGTTATTTCCCAAAAAAATAGTAATTACATTTATTAACGAGAAAAATACAATTTGCAATTGAACTGATTCAAATATTTTTGTATGACTTCATTCATATTTGTTTCTAAGGCGTCAATAACATTTTTCTTCCAATATGTTGATACCCAAGCAAGAAATTTCGAAACAGGTTTGTTAAGAATTCCAAATCCAGTAAGTTTTATATGTAAATCATCAAATTGTGTGATTCGTAATTTTTGTATTATATTTTTACATGGTTTTTGGTTATAATCAGCGACTATTTCTGTAATTATCGATATTTTACCTACTGATACTAATAAATTACCGTTGATATTCACGAAACCATATTCTATCTATAATAAGTTCATATTAATAAAAAGCTTTTAAAATGAATAAGCCATTAATAATATAAAAGATTAATTACCTTATATTCATCGAATTGTAAAACTGCATTATTTAATCCTAAGCCAAGTTCAGCTAAGAATCTAAAATCTTCACTTGATAAATTAAAATCTGTCGTTCTTTTTAGATTTTTTATACCACTAAATAATACAAAGTACAGTTAGTCAAAAAAGAGAAAAACTTATCAGTAAAATTATTATATCTCGTTATTACCCAAATCTGCCATTGATTGTTTCAAAATTTACTATTGAGCCATTTTCCGAAATATTTGGAAGTTTTAAATAACCATCTTTATTAAGGTTAAGTATATTAATTATTTCAATGAGTGCTAAGTCAACAATTTTATTAAGAGTGGACTGAAAAAATTAATTTAAATATTTAGATATACATTTAATTAAGTTAATATAATAAGTAAATGAAAAATGGGATGCTCATATTATCTAGATTTCCAACAAAATACGTAGCACGCTTTACAGATTAAGATATTTCAAAAACTACGTCGACTTGGAAACTAGGAAGCAACTTGTAATATCCAAAATCATGCCCCACTTTGATGACTGGTCATCCATACTAGGGAATCTTAAAAACGAGCACATTAAGACCTTAAATGTACTACAAAATTCAGCAATCAAAAATATCTTTAACTTGAGTTACTATGACCACGTTTCCAACTTTAGAAAGAGTCTCAATTGGTTAGAAATCAGAGACAGATTTAAATTCAATAGTACTTGCTTCCTATTTTAAATTCCGTTATTCCAGTAACCATACTTCTAGTTTTCAAACGTAAAATACAGGATACCTCCTAGAGAACTCAGGCCCAAATTCAAAGAGCTTGAGGTCCCTACTCATCATTGCAAACCCTACTCATCTTCTTTCTTAGTCAGTACCGGGCTATATGGCACATACTTCGGCCCACATATGGCAGAAGATTTTTATTTTTTTTTAATAAAAAAAAAAATTACTTGGTTCGGGAATTGATTCTATGACTCTCTTAAAAATTTCAAGTGAGTTGAGGATTATGCAAGTGCGGCCAACACTCGTATTTGAAATTCATTGCATAAATGGCTCTTAGATGTTGTATCTTATTGTATTTAATGATTTTTCAAGTTCAATTAGCAAGTACTTCGGACAGAAAATATTTCTTTTTCACAACCAGATTATTTTCCAGTTTTCCCAAGATGGCGAAATATTAATTAAAATATTAATCTAAAAACCGTAAAATAAGGTAAAGTACAACAATAAAATTTATTTTGAAAAATTTGATTGTTGCTGGAAAATTTGTTGGTTTTTGCAACATGGTGGACCATAAAGATTTTTAAAAACTTTTATAAATTATAAATATTTTTTTAACATAGTTAGGATTAAATGTTTCGCGACAGATTTTTTTTGTTTTGAGGTCCGATGTAAAAGTTTATTGCACTTGTTTTCTTATAATATCCTATTTTGAATCTGATGTAATTTAAATTAGATCTCTAAAGAAAAAGATGTGTCGCGAGACACTTAATCCTAATTATGCTACACGCCCACCTATAGATTTAATCTCTTAATACTATTTCTTTTTTTATCTATGCGCAATCTAAAATAATGTATCGACTATAGAATTAATTTGAATAAAACATTTATAATTTATAGAAGTTTCTAAATAAATTTTATGGCCCACCGTGTCGGAAAAACCAAAAAATTTTCCAGCACCAAAAATATTTTATCGTTGCGCCTTACCTAATTTACGGTTCTTAGATTAATATTTTAATTAATATTTCACCATCTTTGGAAATAAATAAATAAATAAAATGGAAAATAATCTGGTTGTGAAAAAGAAATATTTTCTGTCCGAAGTACTTTCAAATTGAACTTGAAAAATCTGGTTATAAATTTAATTTAAATACAATAAGATACAACATTTTACAGCCATTTATGCAATGAATTTGAAATACGAGTGATGGCCGCACTCGTATAATCCTCAACTCACTTGAAATTTTTAAGAGGGTCATAGAATCAATTCCCGAACCAAGTAAATTTTTTTTTTTTTTATTAAAAAGATTTATTTTATTTCCCAAGATGGTGAAATATTAATTAAAATATTAATCTAAGAACCGTAAATTAGGTAAGGCGAAACGATAAAATATTTTTGGTGCTGGAAAATTTTTTGGTTTTTCCGACACGGTGGGCCATAAAATTTATTTAGAAACTTCTATAAATTATAAATATTTTATTCAAATTAATTCTATAGTCGATACATTATTTTAGATTGCGCATAGATAAAAAAAAGAAAAAGTATTAAGAGATTAAATCTATAGGTGAGCGTGTAGCATAATTAGGATTAAGTGTCTCGCGACACATCTTCTGCCTTGTGCCATATGTGGGCCGAAGTATGTGCCATACGTCGCGGAGACATGTACCGAAGGACATATGCTATACGTGCGCCACCCGCCGGCTGAGTCGTTTGCCGAACGTCGCCCGAACTTCGGCACGTACTTGGCCGGTACAGTTCAAAAGTGCGCGGGTAATTATGTAATTTTATATTGTTTTACTTTTATTTTTTTTGCGTTGTGTATATATAAATGATATAAAATGTATGATTCTCTGCCTTTGTATATTTATACAATAAATAAAATTTAAAATATCAAAAAAAAATATCAAAAATAAATTAGGGTTGTTCGGTTACCCAAACGTCAGATCGGGTACCTGAAATTTCGGTCATTTTTGTCAGGCCAGATTTTGTGCGAAGCTCAAATTTCTTAAAAAAGGTCTGCAGTTACAGTTTAGAATCGAACTTAATTACATACAAAATTAGATCCAACTCCAAACAAAATACCGAAATTTTTGGTACCCAACCCGATATTAGGGTAACCGCACACCCCTAATGTAATTTATAAATTACTTGAATATCATTATTGTTTCTTTGTCGCAGATCCTTTTTACAATCGAAATTAGACAAGTGTTGATTTAGACTATTTTTATTATCTGAAATTTCATTTTCTAGACCAGAATTACATAATTTTCTTTCAGTATTCTGAATATCTTGTGATTTAAGAATATGAATTTTCTTACAGAATAATAAATTCAAACATTCTTCAATTTGACGAATTATTTGTGTATTGTATTCCGTTTTAATATTATCTCTGTTAATTGATAAATAAAGATATATCATTTTTAATTTGGTAAAAATTAAAATTCAAAGTAAATTATTATTTTATGATAACGACCAAATAAATCCTATTATTCTTATAACTCACGTTTGACACGAAAATTGTATTCACTTTTTTTAAATTAAAACATTTCAAGTAGTAAGCTAATTTTAATAAGCAAATTTTTTTAAATAAACAAAATAATAGTCTATAAAAATTATATTTTTAAAAATTATTTACCGAAAAAAAAAACAATGAAAAAAATTTCGTGAAAAAAATGTCTCCAGACGGGTATTGATCTCATGATCATCTGATTTCCGGTTAGGTACTCTGAGCTACGGGAGAATCCGAAATCGAAAACCTTGAAGGACAATTTTTTCACAAAGAACCCGATTCTGGTAAATATCATTTTAATAAATACATTTAAAAATTTATAAATTATAATAACAAAGATTACTTTTCACCATTCTTCCTTTCTAAGTAAATATCACAGTTGATAATAACATCATTTCCTTGATTATTTTTTTTTAGTTTACCTGAACCTTTTATATTTGCAGTAAATGATTTGAATTCTATGGTATTTTTATCATTTGAGACACCTTTAAAATTATATTTAAAAAATTTTTGTATAAAATTAAAAGAAGAATAAAAAAATAACTTTACCATTAATGAAATGTATTGCTGCATCCTCTAATAAAACATTTACTAAATCAGCACCATCATATTTATAAGCTACAAACTTTTCTCTATCATAATTAATAAAGCTTTGATTATTTGGACATGCTTAAGAGTAATAAAAAATTGTTAAATAAATATTTGTTAGAATTATTTAATTATTTGTTTACTTACTTATGTGACCCAACAATAATTTATTTTCAGAATCTACAATAGATGCTGAAAAAGTTAAATATATTAATGATTTTATAAGTAATATTGTTATCAATATCATTTTTTTTATCAAATAAATATTTATGTAGTACTAATCAAAATCTATTTGCACGTTTATTTTTATTCTGTTACAGTTGATAATTTACTTTAGTAAGGTATTTAAAAATAATACATTATAAAACGATCAAATAAGTGCTTTAGTCTTTTAGATGACTAATTGAAAAATTACGAAGACAATATTACTTTAATACTTATCTTTGGAACACGATTTGTAATTAAAATAAAGACGTTATTATTGTTGTTATTTTCATAAACGAAAATACCGGTGGGGGTAAGGGACTTGCGATTGCATGAAGGGTGTTGTGCACTCGAGTAGAAGTAATTAAGGGTAGTTGAAACTGCCTCAAGTGCAAATTTCCATATAGGGGGTGTGTTTGAAGGGTCCTTGTTTCAAGGATATTGTTCACTTGACCGTGACTAATGAGAGCTGCTATATAGGGAATTGACCACTTGGAACTGTCTGGCCCTGTTTAAGTGTGAATAATTAGGTCCTTGAGTTTAGAATGGTCCCATATTGTTTGATTTTTGGGCATATTTTTAATCGTTCGATCAAGCGATGGGTGTGGTTGGAGGATGCACTAAATTTTTATACGTTTGATCAAGTAGAGGGGCAGTCCTATAGTTATATTTTTTTTTTCAGTTGTAGTAGTTTTTTATATAGTTGAGATGGCTAATTGAGACTGTATAATAAGTGCACAACGGGGCGCACTATAAGCTATCACTAAAACCTACTCTACCACATCAAATGATACCCTGAAAGTAATTGCGTTACCGGATGACGTAGAAGTAGACATAGCGGCCGCGAGATACCAGTATAGGAAAACGGGTAAAGTTAGGATCTTAGACGCTGATGATAGGGACCAGATCACGGAGTTAAAGTTCATAGCGTACGAGAAATGGCAAAGGAGATGGGAAGCCTCCTCAAAGGGAAGAGGTGCTTACGTCTTCTTCAACGATGTAAAAAAAAGAAGTAACCTGTCTTGGTTTCAGCCTCGACACAATCTTGTGCAGGTTGTCTACGGACACGGAAACTTCAAACATTATCTTAAAAAGCGAAATATAATCACCCAAACTGATGAATGTGAATGTGAGGAAGGGCTAGATAATCCGCATCACCTCATATTTAAATGAAGTGCCATTATAGAGTCTCTCATAGTGCAGCCGGAGAGAGCGCATGGACGAACAAACACCAAGTCTTCTAGTGTCCAAATCTAAGGAAAAATGCGAGGTGTTCTTCAACTATTATGATGAAGTCATGTATATATAATCTTGTGAAGAATTCTTCTATAAAAGCAACTAGTCTCGGAATCATAAGTAGGAGTACCCAAGACTAGATCTCAAATTGAAAATAGCTTCATAAGGTTGCTCGGGGTGAGGATTGTCGAATCCGACACCTGGCAGGCTCCCGCAATTTGCATCTTTGTAAGGAGACCTGCCGGAGCAATCAGGAAACTTTGCTAAAACTTTATTTTCTTTTCTTCATATTTTCTATTACTAATGAAACATTTTTCTTTCAGCTAACAGTCTTCAATAAAACAGACGAGGCACCTTTGTGGTCCCACGCCACCGAGAGGTGCCCCGCGGGTAGACTGTCGCTCATGGGAGCGGGTATAGCAAAAGTCGTGTCCCTCCGCACAACCCAACTTATCCTTACACCAATGAGGTAAAAAACATGGTGTAAGGGTCACTAGGGATCACCAGCGGATTGATGGTTTTTCCCGGCTTGGTAACCTGAGGCCCGGAGTAGTGAAATGGTGGATAGGGCTCCGTAGGGTCTTGATCTTAGAACCGTGACTCGGGATGTGCCTCAATGTGGTACATTATGCCTATGTTAACACATTCGCTGTTTCATATATGCTTATGATTTTGATTGGTTGGAAAAGACACGGCCCATATAGGGTTGAGATAATTGGAGTCCCTGATGTGGATGACTTCAAATTACAGAATGATCTTGACAATATTAATAATGGGTGTAAATTGAATGGTATGATTCTGGAAGTTTGGAAATTCAATATGACAATTTTTAGAAGCAGAAATAAACTAAACTTTGTAGTGTTTTCTGAGACTTGATCCTGTTATAATAATTCAAATTAAAAAAATTAAAATGCCTCGTAATGTCCATAGCAAATTTTTCGGTTTTAAATATTTTAATTATTTGACCTTCTTTTTAGTTTAATTTTTTTTTTAATTAATAATTTTATTGCAAAATAAATAGTATATTAAGTATCAAGGGTGCAAAAGTTTTGGCACTAGCGTGAGAACTAGCACGAGTGCTTGGCGAAGCCGGGCATGAGTGATATGGGTTCACGCTAGTATCTAAAGTATTTCGCCCAAGGTGCTTACAATACTTTTTTCCTACCTAGGCTTAGAATGAGTGCAGAAAATTCTTTGTAAAGTTTTACGCACGAGTTTTACGCCCGGGAGGGCAAAAAATATATTTTTCATGACTTTGAAATATAAATTAAATTCAAAAAATTAAATTTTAGCTTTGATTATTTTTAAAGGAATTGCATTTTCATGTTGCACGAAATTTTCAAGTTCTTGATAGCTCATAAAAAAATTATTTGAAATCATGTCTGAAAAAAAAAATAATATGCTTAATAATTTTTATCACCAAGTATGAGAAGGAGAAAGAAGGCAGTATTGTTATGTTCATGATTTTAATATGAAACTTGTTTATAGGGAGGGGTACTCCAGAAGGCTCGAGGAAGGTTATAGGCTCCAAGTGATGATATTGTTAAGTTTTTCCTAAAATGTGCAGAGTATTATCTGGTCATGGGTCAGAGAAATTAAATTAAGCATAAAAACCGTTTTTTGGATTTTTTTTAGGTTTTTGGGTGCATGATGTGGCCTAGATGTCTAATTCTAACGAAATTTCGTATTTTTTTAAACAAATTTTTGAATGCTACTATTTAAAATAGGTTTCTTTGAGGGTGCTGCAGTTTTATAAGCAAATGTATTTTTTTTCAAAAATTTCCTTTTCAAACATTTAACAAACAAACAAAAAGATTAGTTCATTGTTTATAACAATTACTTGGTCCATTCCAGAACATTTAGCATTGTGCCAACAAGTTAATATTTATTTTTTTTTTAAATCAAAATTGTATATACTTTTTTCTATTGAACGCATAAAAATTTAGAAAAAATACCCTGCCAACTAGCTGGCATTAAGGTTCCTCAAACAATGAGCTTAATACTTCAATATGCCACAGATATCGCCGATTAAAAACATGCAATCATACATACATTTCTATTAACTTTTAAAAGTTTTTTATGTTGATGAAAAATTTTGAAAAAAATGTTCAAAAAATTAATTATCAGATTTGAGATGTCGAGTAAAAACCATATTTTCAAATATAAGTACTTTCATGAAACTAAATGAAGTATTACACCAAAAAAAAAAAAAAATATTGTTCATTTAATTTTTTTGTTTTTTTAATTTTGAGAAAAAAATTTTGAAAAAATTTGGTATCAGATCCAAAAAATTACTATAAACGAACTTTCTAAAACTAGTACTCTCATATAAATAAATTAGGTACTACGTTCAAAGAGAAAAAAAATTTGGTTTTTTTGTATTTTTTTGTGACAAAAGTTTTGGGAAAAAAATTTTCAAAAAATTAATTATCAGTTTCGAGATATCGAGTAAAAATCATACTTTCAAATATAATACTTTACATAAAGTACTTTTTTAATATTACTAGAATAGCCGCGCGCTCTGCGCGCGCAGAATAATTGCTTTTTTTATAATTTCGTTATAAAATTAATTTAAATAAAATTCATGGTTATACTAATAAAAAATACTAATATTTTTATTGCTCTCAAATATTTTTACCTTCAAAATGCAATTAACTATTTTACCCCTTTTGCGTTAATTTATTTAAATACCTACTTAAGAAAATTTAATTTGTGTTGTTTTTTATTCTCGAAGGAAAGTTTTCATTATTTTTTTTGTTTTTTACTTCATTGGAGGAATAGATTATATGTTTTCCCACGTATTTCAATTTTTACCTGAAAGGCTTTTTTTAATTAACCAATAACAGCATCTTGAGAATCTGATTGGCCTTAAAATTTTTGTTCTCCCATAAACTTTTTGTTGGTACACTTTGATTAAATATTCTGTATAATATTTTTCGGAAAAATATTGATTATGGTATAAAAATTAAGGAACAATAAATTTCGTTACATTTTTCATTATGGGCTTTTATTTTTCGTTGGTAAGTACTCCACCTGGTTTTTGGAGAATATTTGTCTTTTACATGCTGAAAAACAAAAAAAAAAATTTTTATAACTTTTCATTTTTCAAAATTTTCCATTTTCCGGATTTTTTTGTCACATAACCGAAATTCTGACTCGATTTTTGGATTACTTGGAAAATTTTACCAAAGGACCTCTTTTGAGATAATTATTTTGAATAAATCTGTAACTCTGTGCACAGAAAAGAAAATAAAAATATTAAAAAAATTAAAATTTATTTGCTAATTATTGTTATTTTACTACTTTATGAATTTGTATTATATTTTATTTTATTTTCTTTGTACAGAACTACAGTATTGTTCAAAATTTCTCTCAAAAGAGTCTTTAAGTAAACTTATGTAAGTATATTTAAGTAAGTATTTCCCGAGGAATTCAAAGATCATGTCAAAATTTCGGTTAGGGGACAAGGAAATCCAGAAAATTTTGGAAAATGGAAAGTTATGAAAATTCGTTTTTTTGAGTTTTTAAATATCCCCCAAAAAACTGCTTACAAACAGAAAGTTTATGGGAAAATAAAATTTTTTTGACCAATTAAAAGAAAAAAAACAACCTTTTTGGAGAAATTTGCCTTTGAAAAACCTCTTTAGTTTTTCCAATTTTTCGGATTTCCTTGTAGTTTTCAAAAAACTGATGTCAGAATCGTCTTCAGTGGGAAATTTTACATACCCCTTATTCATAAAAATTGTTTTTAGTTTCATTTAGAGCTTACAAAAATTAAAATCAAAAAATTAACTCATAGTCTAGAAGACGCCTCACAGTGTATAGTAAAAAAAAAAAATGGCCAAAAATCGGCTTCAACGCAATTTCTGATGAAAAAAAATTCTGCTGGATGGAAAATGACCGTTTTTGTGTATACTAAATGATAGGCTACCGAGATCAAAAAAATTTTTTTATTTTAATTTTTTTAGCTGCTGACTTCCCCCCCCCCGGACGTTCCCCTCCTTGGACGTTTCCCCCCTGGATTCCCCCCCCCCGGACCTTTTAATACATGCCTTAATATACAGGAACAGCGAGAAGTATTTGATAATTTTGAAAGACAATATAATAAATAATATTATTTATTATAATATTATTTATTATGTATTTTCATTTAATTTTCTTAATTAATTTATTGTAATTTATTCTGCTTGTTAATGAAGCATATTGATAATATTGTATTTAGTTTTTGTAAAATGTGTAACATGGTATTTAATTATTGTCATTTTTAATTTTCTTTTTCAGTAAATAAATAAAAATTTTTATGAAAGCAAATTCTAGGAAGCGAAGCCCACATAAATGAAAAAAGCAATTATAACCTACTCCCTATAGCTGTACTCGCACTTACCCCTAGAATAAGCTAATTGGGGGGGTCGAGGGGACATAGCCCCCATGGGGGTTTGGGGGTGAAACCCCCACAAAAGATAAAAACAATTATAACCTACCCCCAAAAGTTGTACTCGCACTTAGCCCTAGAATAAGCTAACTTCTCCGGGGGGCAAACATCCGAGGGGGGAAACGTCTGGGGGGGGCGAATTCCCAGTGGGGAAGCGTCCTTGGGGGGGAACGGCCCGGTAATCCTTTAGATCTACATTAATGAGGAAATCGAGGATCAAGTTCCCGTCAGTAACTTGATCTATAAAAAGAGATTCGGCGTCTTCCATCTTAGTTGTAAATTAAGAAAAAAAGATTTTACCTTGAAAGTGGGTTTAACTTTACCCAATGTTGAACATTTGAGGTGCCTGAAAAGAAGCAACCGTACATGCGTCTGTGGCTGGCAGTGAAAGTAAAGTTGACTTGGTGGGGAGAGAAATTGCTGTCTGTGGTAGGAGAATTGATGATGACGCACAGTGTAGTAAAAAAAAAAAGTGGCCAAAAATGGGCTTCAACGCAATTTCTTATGAAAAAAAATTCTGCTAGATGGAAAATGACCGTTTTTGGGTATACTAGAGTGATAGGCACCCGAGATCAAAAAAAAATTTTTTTTTTTAAATTTTTTTAGCTGTTGAATGAAAAAAAAAATCTATTTTTTACCATAAAAAGGTAAAATATTTATAGTTTTAAAATGAAAAAAAAAATTTTTTTAGGTACAGCTCTGTATTAAAATATGTACATAAATGATAAATAAACCTAAAAAAAGTGTATTAGTATAATTATACATGGTTGTATGCAGTATAAAGATGTGTTAGTCAACATTTGCAATTTAGTCAAAAAATTTTTTTAAAAATTAAAAATTTGATTTTTCTATTTTTACTTATATTTTAAACTTAAATAAAGTATTTTTTTTAATGTTTTTATATAATTTATATTTTTTATACTTTATTTAAGTTTAAAATAAAAGTAAAAATAGAAAAATCAAATTTTTAATTTTTTGACTAAATTGCAAATGTTGACTAACACATCTTTATACTGCATACAGCCATGTATAATTATACTAATACACTTTTTTTAGGTTTATTTATCATTTATGTACATATCTTAATACAGAGCTGTACCTAAAAAAATTTTTTTTTTTTATTTTAAAACTATAAATATTTACCTTTTTATGGTAAAAAATAGATTTTTTTTTTCATTCAGCAGCTAAAAAAATTTAAAAAAAAAATTTTTTGATCTCGGTAGCCTATCATTTAGTATTTACAAAAACGGTCATTTTCCATCCAGCAAAAGTTTTTTTTCATCAGAAATTGCGTTGAAGCCGATTTTTTGCCACTTTTTTTTTTTACTATACTGTGCGCCTGTGTTAAATGTATGCACTTTTTTTCCTAAGCTTGTTCCTTGTGTAAAGCTACTTATACGTGATACTTAAGAGTTCTGCCTGGACGCCATTTTTGCAGCTGTAAGCCAATCCCGTAAACGGACGCTTTCTCACCTACTCATGGCATCAATTTTAATTAAAATAAAAAATGAAAAGCAGAAAAATAATCTCCGGAAAATTCTGCAGATGGGACAACTTTGCCGGGTCACGGAAAATTTTCCTAAAACATCATAATAAATAAAACAAAATTTATAATCCGTGACCGGGCAAAGTTGTCCCATCTGCAGAATTTTCCGGAGATTATTTTTCTGCTTTTCATTTTTTATTTTAATTAAAATTGAAGCCATGAGTAGGTGAGAAAGCGTCCATTTACGGGATTGGCTTACAGCTGCAAAAATGGCTTCCAGGCAGAACTCTTAAGTTTTTGGGTACGCTGATGCTGAATTTTTAGATTCCGATCCCGAAAACGTAGCCCTGATACCAATTTACCGTAATTTTCGGCCAATTTTGAGTGTTTTTTTTGACATACTTCATATAAAAACTTTCTAGATTGACTTTAAAATGGCAGTATATACTACCTGACAATATTACCTGAAATTTTAAAGTCAATATAGAAAGTTTTTATATGAAGTATGTCAAAAAAACACTCAAAATTGGCCGAAAACTATGGTATATCGGTATTAGGGCTACGCTCTCGGGATCGGGACCTGAAAATTTGCAATCAGCGTACTTGGAAACTTAAGAATCACGTATAAGTAGCCTTACACAAGGCTTAGGAAAAAAGTGCATAAATTTAACACAGGCGGCTTCTAGACTATCACATTTTTCTAGAAAATTAAAAAAAATTTATAAATTTAAAAACACCTGTAATTTTGAAACATTTCAATCTATAGAAGCTTAAAAATTTGAATGGAATCATATTTTTACGTACTAAGCCCAGTAGAAATGGTTTTATGAAAATCCCAAAGTTTCACCATCCCTTTCATAAAGTTTCACTAAGAATAACCTATATGCAAAAATTCCAGTTTTGACATTCCATCGGGTTGTTTCTATTTTTATTATAAATCGCAATACTATAAGTATAATATATAGAAAGCATTTTTGAACCTATTTGATGGGTTTGAATTGGAGTTAAAATTATTTCAGAATCAATAATAATCAATTAATATTTTCACAGCGGCGTAGGCAACCTTGAACCATGGCTCTATGTATTTTTAATGGGGCTCCAAAATCTTCCGCAACGAATTTGTTAATTTAATTTCCTTCCTTAATAATATTTTATAATAACAAAATAACCACATTATAATTGCTTCAAGATTTTGACATTATTTATGATATTATTTCTTTTTATCTCAAAAGTATAAATTTTTTGGTTCTTTAAAAACTACCTATATAATTTTTAAATCTTACCTAATTTTATTTTTTTTCCTTCGCCTATTACCTATAAGCCTAAGATGAGGTCCTTATTATTTTTATAAATAATACAAGTTTTGCTTTTAACCTCTTTTTGGCGCATCAGTTACATTTTTTGTGTATTTTAATTTATAAATAAACTAAATAACATAACCATTAACTTTATTTTTATTTAAATTTTTCATATAAACGAAATTTTTTAATAATCATTATTAATCTTTAAATTTTTAGAATTAATTTAAATTCTGATAAATGTATATTTGCTTATTAGTATATTTTTATTTTATACAATTGTTATAAGTTAATGATAATGAACCGCAATTTTTATAATTAATTTAAAAACAATCGAATAATCGATTTTTATTCGGCCAATCAGAAGGCGAATAAAAAGTTGAATAGAAGCAACTTCAGATCTCCATCGATCTTTATATAATGGATTAAACATTGTAGGTGAATTTCGTGATATTTCAAGTCAGACATTTTGAATTTTCCGATTTTCTTTTAAAATTCATCCACAAAAAACATTGAAGAAAAAATTATATTTTATTAAATTTTTATAAGCCTTACGACACCAAAACATTTTTACTTTAGCTGTTTGGACTGAATTAGATGAGGTATACATGGGCTATTAGTCATTATCGGCTAAGCCATACATGCAGAAGAAGGACCCGGGTCCACACAAAAGGATAGGAAATGGAGTTTCGGTCGAATTGGCTGAATTTTTAATATGTTGTACGAGTCTTTCTTTGCCAAAACAGCAATGGTGGGCAGGTCGGGTCATCGGATCGGCCTCAAATTTTTCCCATGTTTTTATAACATAAAGATAGGAAAATCCTGAAATTTTCAGCCTTCTAGGTCTTAAACAGCCCGAGTTATGGCCTATCAAACTCCTTAGGCGGCTCTCGACCGGCGTTAGTGCTTTTCGGGAAAATGGTTAAAAATCATAAATATAAGCTTGAAAAAAAATTCTGAAACAGTATATATGTTGGGAAACCTTCAGTAAATCCATTTCTGCCATTATTTTTTCGGAAAAATCCCGGGAAATTCCGGAAAATGGGAAAATGCGTTTTAAGAAAAATCGCAATATCTCATTTGCCGCCATTTTTTTTTTGAAAATTTTTTTTTCAAAATTTTTTTCAACCGAAATCCCATCGATCTGTATGAAAAAAAATTTTGATTTCGGCCATTAAGGTCGGTTTTAGCCTGTTTTAGAATAATTTCACATTTTCAATACTTCTTTATTTAATTTTCCGTAAGGGGTTAAAATAATTGACTTTTTTGCTTTCAGAATCGAATAGCCAGGGAAAAAGTAGTCCTAAATAAAAAAAAAAATTGCTCTTTTCGATGAAAATTAACCGAGTTATGGTCAAGTAAAGATAGTGTCACAAATTACCATTTTTATACTAATTCCAATTTTAGGGTCCATAACGACATTATAACTTGAAAAGTGCATAACTCGCTTAAATTTTATCGTAAAAAGAAAAGTTTAGGATTATTATCGAATATTTTTTCCTTGACTATTCGTTTATTCAATAAAAAAATTAATTTTCTTGACAGAAATTTATTTTTTTTGATAAAAAATGATAATAATCAAAAACAGTCCTTAACATGTTACATTAGTTTTTAACCAAAAAAAAACTTTTTATTGACTAAATTAATTTTTTTCTTGCATAAAAGAATAGCCAAGGAAAAAATATTCGATAATAATCCTAAACTTTTCTTTTTACGATAAAATTTAAGCGAGTTATGCATTTTTCAAGTTATAATGTCGTTATGGACCCTAAAATTGGAATTAGTATAAAAATGGTAATTTGTGACACTATCTTTACTTGACCATAACTCGGTTAATTTTCATCGAAAAGAGCAATTTTTTTTTTTATTTAGGACTACTTTTTCCCTGGCTATTCGATTCTGAAAGCAAAAAAGTCAATTATTTTAACCCCTTACGGAAAATTAAATAAAGAAGTATTGAAAATGTGAAATTATTCTAAAACAGGCTAAAATCGACCTTAATGGCCGAAATCAAAATTTTTTTTCATACAGATCGATGGGATTTCGGTTGAAAAAAATTTTCAAAAAAAAATTTTCAAAAAAAAAATGGCGGCAAATGAGATATTGCGATTTTTCTTAAAACGCATTTTCCCATTTTCCGGAATTTCCCGGGGTTTTTCCGAAAAAATAATGGCAGAAATGGATTTACTGAAGGTTTCCCAACATATATACTGTTTCAGAATTTTTTTTCAAGCTTATATTTATGATTTTTAACCATTTTCCCGAAAAGCACTAACGCCGGTCGAGAGCCGCCTAATGAGTTTGATAGGCCATAACTCGGGCTGTTTAAGACCTAGAAGGCTGAAAATTTCAGGATTTTCCTATCTTTATGTTATAAAAACATGGGAAAAATTTGAGGCCGATCCGATGACCCGACCTGCCCACCATTGCTGTTTTGGCAAAGAAAGACTCGTACGTTTCATCATTTTAAATAAAAGTCTCCATGGACACAAAGCTGAAAAGTCCCAACTATGGCTGCTACGGAGCTTGAAAGCTCTAAAGCTCCATCACAACAAAATTGCTTAAAAACCTTTTCTCTTTTATTATTAAAGTATATCTTTACGTTTTTGAAGTCGCTGATTTTGAATCTGATGGCAGATTGACGAAATTGCCTGAAAGAAAGACATCAAATAAACAAAACAAAAACAAAACAAAATTTAGATTTTGACATTAGAATTGAAATCAGTGATCTCAAAAACGTAAGCATTGGCTCAACATTAAAGTTTTTTACGATATTTTAGAGATTTGACAGCTAATTGACAGATGTCAATTGTCAATATCGTCAATATGACATCGGATTTGAAATCAAAAAGATATACTTCAAAAATAAAAGTAAAAGGTTCTTAAGCACGATAGAGCTTTGGAGCTTTCAAGCTCTGTAACAGCCAAAGTTAGGACTTTTGAGATTTGTGCCCATTGAGACTTTTGTTCAGAATGATTAAACCTACAATTCGCCCGAAACTCCATTTTCTATCATTTGTTTGAACCCGTATTCATTTTACCCGTAAATACGGATATGGATTTATATTAGTTTTTTCGTATATACTGCTATGAAAAATACGGAAAGTATTTCTTAATTCCCGTATATACATATGGCTAATGCGTGCAAAAATCAACCGTATTTCACAACCCAGTTTGAGATAGGTGAAGTCGATTAAAGACTCAAAAATGATTAACTGCAGTAAGGATGTTTGAAAAAAAGATATACCAAAATTAGTAAAATACGTCAGCTATACTTGAACAATATTTTTTTCTTGTTAGCTGCCAGAAAGATGACTTTTTGCTGCTGACAAAGAAAAGTAAAGAATAACCTAAATAGTTTACGTGTGGGGCATTTTTTTTATGGCCAAAGATTGTATACGACAAGAATAGTAGTTTAAAATGCAAGTGTGGTAATTTTATTAACAATCGAATCTTTAAATTAATTTTTGGTATCATGAAAATACCTGAATTGATAAAGAATGTTTCATATAAGGTACTCGTACCAGTACATGAACGATCACCAGTACCTGAACGATGACCGTATTTTGTATTATTTTAATATTATGTGTGAGTTTTAAATAATAAAAATTGGTAAATATTAAAGCTAAAACATCACTGATTAATTAAAAAAAAAAATTATTTGCTTATCTTTCGAAAATTTTGAAAAACGGATAATTGAAAAAAAGTTGTACTCAAATGATCGAATTCCTTAAGAATTTAACAACGTTTTTAGTTTTTTTCTTAAGGAAACAATTAATATTTAAATTAATATAAACAAAAAATAATTGTTTTAGTTATTTTCTACACACTCTCCCGTTTTGATTTCACTATAATAAAACCTTTTTCTTATTGTTTTTTACTATAATCGTGTCACTTTAAAATACAACATCAATTTTCAAGCTTTGCTCCAAAAGCTGAACGGCGTTCAGCTTCTGGAACAATAACATTAATGACCATACTTAATTGAATTTCGTAACACTTTTATTGATAATATAACATTATAATTAATTAATAACAGTTGAAATAATTTTTTAAACTAATTTTTAATGTATAACTTTAAAATAAATAATTTATAACAACTCCTTTTGGTTAATTATTATACAAACATTTAAATTGAAAACGTTCATATAAACAAAAGCTAGGCACGTGAAAGCGCGCGCAAGTAATACACTCTCTGTAATTCTGGATTCTGGACTACGCGTGTATGCGTGTTCTTGTGTGTGCAACTGTCAATTTTAAAAATGCAGAGGATTCTTCTGCTCTGAATTAAGTATATTATACCTATATAGGTACAACACGGAATGGCAAGTAGGTACACTGTCAGTATTGTTTTCATTTGTACAGTGTATTTTTTCTAGTAAGTTTATAATATCTTTGAATAAAAACTAACAAATAAGAGAGAGAAAGAGATAAAAAGAAGAATCAACAATACCTATACTTATTATTATTAATAATCAAAGGCATAATAGAAAAACGTTACTGAATAGTAGGTATATTGCGTAGATTTTGAATTTGTTTAAAATAGGTATTATTTGATAATCAGAAATGAATTATTAATTAATATTAAGAATCTATATTTTTTATTATCAAATATAGCAATTAGTAAAATTTTTTTACGTTGTAACAACAGTTATAGGAATACTTCTTTTATATACCTATTTTTTCATCTCGTTTTGTTCTGTTAACTATTTTTATTATTTTTTTTTTTTTAAATCCTGTGATGATTATTTTTAGTGAAAAATAGTGAAAAAGTTAAAGAAAATTATGTTTAGTGTGAAAAATCATTTAATGATTACGGGAGTATATAGTTAAAGCTCAAAACGGTAACGTTAAAATTTCATGAATTTAACGTTAATACATATTATTATTAAAAAAATGCATTAAAATTAATAATTAAACATTCTAGTGATAAAAATATACGCTATTTATAACCTAAAAGACTTTATTTAACGTTAAAATGAATAATTTCAAATCGTTCAGGTATTGGTGCACTCTACCATAAACGATGGAGCATTTAATTTTTGGTCGTTCATGTACTGGTGCATTAGACATGTCGTGAATATTGCTTAATTCTAAAAAAACAAATGCAAGTTGGAGCAATATATGGGTGTCAAAATGTAGATAATGAACTAATTTTAATGTTAAAAAAAAAATTATGCAATAATAATAAATATTTTGCCTGATATTTCGTTTTTAGTAAACGAAAATTCTTAATCGTTCATGTACTGGTACGAGTACCTTACATATTTTAATATTAAATACTTTTATAGAAAATACATAAAAATATAGAAAAGAAAAAATGACTAATACTTTCTTATACCTACAAGGGTTCTTTACATATTTCTTTTAGAAAACGATATATATAAAAAAAAAAGTAATCCGAAATTCAGAAAAGTATTGACAATGTCTCGCTACTTACGTATATAAAAATTGATTAGATATACTTGATTTAATTATACATAACTTATATTTATACTTGTTGACTAATTTTTAAATAAAATAAAAAAAAAAATTTATATTTATACTTGTTGACTAATTTTTAAAAAATAAATAAAAATTTATTATATAAAAATTTCATTATATATATATATATGGGCGATTATTTCTCAACCCGGCCACCCCCCTCTGTCCAAAAATGGTGGCAACTTAAAAAGATTTTGGTTTTCTCAAATTGACTGGAAAAGGGTCTAGTTTTTTATTCTCATTGGCCTTTTCAACTCTGTAAATCTGCTGTGCCCATTTTAGGCACTGAGCGGTAGCAGGTCGACATTTTAAAAACAGAAAAATTGAAATAAAAGTAGATTAACGGTAAGTTTTTTGAAATTTTTTTCTCTTAAAAGTTGGTATTTATTAAAACAAAGAAAATGAGTCCACTTTCGTGATAATTGGTTGATTTCTTAAAAAGTTTTGTGGGTGCTATGTAGTATTTAAAAATGGGTAAAAAACGACTACTTTGACTGATGATATCTCTGAACCTACATATACAAAATAAAAAAGTTTTAGTGCAAAATAGTAGTCTTTTGATACATAATAAGTGTGCCAAATATCAGGGGATTTGATCGAATAGTTTCGGATTTAGCTATTTTCGGGTATTAATTCTCTTAAAAAAATGGGTCAAAATTTGTTTCAGAATTACCCTTATAATTGCTAAATCCGAAACTACTCGATCAAATCTTCTGATATTTGGCACACTTATTATGTATCCAAAGACTACCATTTTGCACTAAAACTTTTTTATTTTGGATATGTAGGTTCAGAGATATCATCAGTCAAAGTAGCCATTTTTAACCCATTTTTAAAAACTACATAGCACCCACGAAACTTTTTAAGAAATCAACCAATTACCACGAATGTGGTCTTATTTTCTTTGTTTTAATAAATAACAACTTTTAAGAGAAAAAAATTTCAAAAAACTTACCGTTAATCTACTTTTATTTCCATTTTTCTGTTTTTAAAATGTCGACCTGGCGCCGCTCAGTGCCTGAAATGGGCACAGTAGATTTACAGAGTTGAAAAGGCCAATGAGAATAAAAAACTAGACCCTTTTCCAGTCAATTTGAGAAAACCAAAATCTTTTTAAGTTGCCACCATTTTTGGACAGAGGGGGGTGGCCGGGTTGAGAAATAATCGCCCATATGTACTAAATATGAATGTAAACAAGAGTGTACTGTATTTTGCTATTGTGAATAAATTGAATAATAATAATAATAATAATAATAATAATAATAATAAAAGTCATTTTTATTATTATATTTTTCTCTCGATTATATTTATTATATTTTTACCAGAAATCAACTTTATACTTAATATACCCTTATAATCTTATATACCATAAAATGCTCCTGAGCTTCGCCGGGCCAAACAAAGTAGTACATAAAAAATCACAAATTATAATATATTTTCAATTTAATTAACTTTTAATGAACGTTTATTTTTTATCCTTTTATCATTTTTTACCCTGTATTATTATTACATCATTTTTATTTTGAATTTTAGCTTTTGGTTGAATTTTCAACCAGGAAGTTGAATATTTAACCAAAGCAGCTCAACCGTGCATGTAGGCTTCAATAAAACCGCATTTATTCATTTATTCATAATAATTTGACGGACTTTTCACCCTTTACAGTTATTTGTCATGCATCCCAAAATTAATAATATAGTACATTTGAAAAAGGGAGTACATGACTTAGTCAATATAAAATATCAGTAATTATAATATAATATACATTTGTTTTTAACAACATTTTAATATATAAAAGCTTTAAATAATATATTTCTCATTAAATTATCAAAATAAATTTTCTATTATAAATTGCGTTTAACACATTAACAATTTTAAATTATTTAAAAATAAACATTTTAATTTAAATTATAATTTAATTATCTAAGAAACAACAAGCCAGTATTGAACAAACCATTCCTGCTATATATAAAATTATCAAAATAAGAAAGAGAAAATTTAATAAATTTAATAATATTGAATGGATCAATCAGTGTATCTCAATATTTCTTTTTTAACTTCAGCCTTAAAATTATCAAACCCATCACTATCACGTATCTCCTGAGATAGATTATTCCACTCTCTCCTTAAACGAAAAAGGGGAGAATGAAACAAAAGATCACAATTTGAAGATTCTTCCTCAATAGGTCTTAGATTGCGAAGGTTATAAGGAGCATTTCTTAAAATAAAGTTTTCACCCAAAAGATCTGAATAAGGTTCTTCTAAAAGTATCTTAGCCACAAATAGAACATCACCCATTAGATGAGTTGATTCTATTGTAGAGATACCTGTTAGTTCATATAATGTAGAGTAATCATGGTCATCATATGACATGGGAGACTGTAATTTAAACGATGCATACCGAAGGAACTTATGGATTACCCCTCTAATGGGTTTGTAAGCAGTATCTGTATATGGTTTCCATATTACTGAAGCATAAGTTAAATGGGGTAAAACCAGGAATTTAAATAATAAAGTAATAGTTTTTAACGATTTAAACTCAAACGTTGATCTTTTAAGAAAGCCTAGCATTTTATATGCTTTAGATGCAATAAAGGCTCTATGAGAGTCAGAAAACCATTTGGTATCAAGAATAACACCCAAGTCTCTAATTTCAACTTCCCTTGTTAATATCAAATTATTTATTTTATAGGGAAATAAAATAGGAGAATTTAATCTGGAAAAAGTTATGGTACAACTTTTATTAATATTAATGGGCATACCATTTGCTAATGACCAGTCATAAAACTTATTTACATCAGTTTGTAACAGCTCAGCATCCCTTACATTCCTTATTTTCTTTCTCAATCTAGAGTCATCAGCAAATAATTCTAATTTAGATGACTTTTTATGATCAAACAAATCATTAATAAATAATATAAAGAGCAATGGACCTGTATGAGAATGAGCTATTCCAGATGATGGAGTAAATCTATAGGACTTACAGTTATTGTAAAGAACCATTGTGCACCTTTTAGATAAAAATGAATTTAATGTTTTGAGAGCCCATCCTCTTATACCGAGATTAAAAAGTTTATATGAAAGAAGTCTATGATCTAAGGAATCAAATGCCTTGGCAAAATCAAGATAAACAACATCAGTTTGAGATCTAGAATTTATACTTTCTATAACATCATCAGTTAGCTCAAGCAGACTAGTAACCACAGACTTACCCCTCTTAAATCCATGTTGTTTGTAGGATATGAGGTTATATAATTTAGGATATAACAAAGAGTAGATTAAATAATCAAAAATTTTTGCTAAAATGTTTATAATAGTGATAGGTCTGTAATTAGTAACATCACTTCTATTACCCGATTTAAACACAGGAATAATAAATGCCTCCTTCATAACCTTAGGTATATACTCTAAGTTAAGGAGACATTTAAAAAGTATGTAAATGGGCAAGAGAAGTGACGTTTGACAAAGCCTCATGAAACTTTCTGGGGTGCCATCAGGTCCCATTGTATTTGAATTTTTTAAATTAGCCAAAGCATTTTCTAGATCTTTAAGGGTAAAATCTAGAGAGTTGAACAATGGTTCAGTGTTATACTCAATATTACAAGATAATGGAGGATTAAAGGGAGGTTTGTATACAGAATTGAAAAATTCTACAAAAAAATTTGAAATTTCTTGAGGTCCATTAGCTGTTCTGTTTCCATAAGACATTACATCTGGAAAAACAGTATTTTTTTTTATGATTTAAAATAACGCCAAAAGGTACTAGGTTGAAAATAGATGGAATTTTCAGTTTTAGAAATATAAAATGAACGAGAGGTTCTAGAGAGCCTTGTGCAAATGGCTCTAATTTTCTTAAATTCAATATAAATATTGAGATCACCTGATATTTTCCATTTTGTATGAAGTCTTTTTTTGTATAAAATGTTGTTAATTAGTTCCATGCTAAAATAACATGGAAATGAAGTTCTTTTAAGTTTGCGTCTGGGAATGGTCAGTTCAAATAGCTCCTGTAAACAGATATAAAAAATATTAATACAATTATCAATTCCAAATAATTCTATATTTAAAAGTTCAACTCAATTAACGGATTCCAAGCAGTAGCAGAGAAGTCCTTTATCCATTTTATTGAAGTTATATCTAGACGGATGAATAACCTTTTGTGTATGAATTCCTTGGTTACGTACATGAATAAATAAATTATATCGCATTGCCTAGTTGATAGATTTGAGAGGTAATTAATAAACAGTATTACCCCGAAAATGAATTAAAAAAATCTTTAAAATACATGATTTAAACAAATATGATAAACTTCCTGATTTCAGTTCACTTATTTCGACCTTCGTAATACATAAAAATAAAATTAAATGTTTCGATTTTCCTTAAAGTTGCACATGAAAATAGTTTTAATGTAATCTTGCAATTTTCTTATAGAATAAACGCGTAAAAATTGTAATACTGCAAGATCAATATGTTTACTTGTATCTAATCATCTTTAATACGTGTTCCTTTTTAAAAACAACTCAGTTATTTTATAAACAGTGAAAGAAGTGCATAAAAACTTTTATATTAATTAAAAATTTAAGGAGTGAAATATAATGATTTTTAGCATTTTCTAAAGATTTCTTAAGCAAAAAAGTTTTAAAAAATAAATTTACTGAAATATTATATAATTATGAAAAGGTTTTAATGACATGGCAACTTCTTATTATTTTGATAAGTTTTACAGAGAGTTAAAATTTTTATTACTTTGCATTGGTGTTTGGCCTTACGAAAATGGAAAAGTATCAAAAAGAATTCAATACGCATTCATTATTCATGGCGTCATCGGATTTATTCAGATGGTACAGTAATTATAATTATATTTATAATTTTTTATTATTCTTTTTAATTTACGGCTTCTGAAATTGAACCTTTAATGAAAAAATAAGGTACTAAAAGTCCAAGATTCCCCAACTGCTCTTGATTTCTGTCTAATACAATCTAAAAATTTAACTTTTATAATATTAAATAATTTTGGGCAATATTTAAATTGCTTGTAGTCTCTGAAGTAACTAAATTTTATTGTATTATCGACGGATAGATTTTCAAAAAAGCTTTGTAACTACTTGTTATCGAGCGAAGCGATCGCTCGAGTTGGAGGAAGTTAGTACAATATAATATAATAGTTTCTTTTTTCATTTCAAGTAAATAAATTCAATGTCAAATTACAATTTGTCATTTACTTTCTATTTCATTAATATATTAGTTACCAGCTAAATGATCAAACAATTTCAATTTTTTTAAAGTAATATAAAGAAAATACAACCTTTTCTTTATAAATAAATAATAATTTTAGGCTACTCAAATATATGAAGATAAGGATAATTCAGATCTTTTTTTTGAAGAATTAACAATATTTATAATATTACTGATGGTTGCTGTTACATATGCCCACTTTGCAATAAATAAAACGCAGGTAATATTACTTATAATTTTTTTGTTTCATTCTTAAAGTTAAAAAATATTTCATTCTTAACCGGCTCGTAAAAATATTTATTTTACTAAATGCGAAAGTTTAAAGACATAAAGTTCGTAGTAGCACTTAAGTCCTGTAACTGCATTTGATAAAAATAAATATTTATAGATAAGATTATGAACGTTCTTTTCTTTACAAAGGGAAAAATATTGACGAGCTCTTAAAATTGGAATATAGGCATTATTGCCCGCTAGGAAAGAAAAATGTATGCTTTAGCATATGTGCATTTCTACTAGAAAGTACGTTATATGAGCACCAAAAATGAAGAAAAAAAAATTTACGAGGCCGCGACGGCCTCCATGATTTTCTGGTAGTTTGAACCCTATAGAATACAAAAAAAAACGTGAACACGGAATCGGCGATGGATGCCAAAAAGATTTTGCCACTTTTATGTCAAAAACCGTGTTTATCGTATCTGATCTACCCCAAATTTTCAAAATAACTTTTTAGGTAAATAAAATTTAAAATAATAGCTAAAAAAATCTGATTGCCAGGGAAAATACCCTGCCAACTAGCTGGCACTAAGGTTCCTCAAACAATGAGAGAAAACTTTTCCAATTTTGAGAAATAAATTTTGGAAAAATTCGATATCAAATCCAAAAAATTACTATAAATGAACTGTCTAAAACTAGTACTCTCATAGAAATAAATTAGGTGCTACATCCAAAGAGAAAAAAAAATTTGGTGTTTTTTGTATTTTTTTGTGCAAAAAAATTTAGAAAAAAAATTTTTTAAAAATTAAGTATCAGATTCGAGATATCGAGTAAAAACTATACTTCCATATATAAGTACTTTCGTAGAAATAAATGAGGTATTACATCCAAATTAATAAAAAAAAAAAGTACCTAGAGCTTTTTTGGTAAAAAAATTTTTGAAAAAAAAATTACGTCTTAATTTCATAACGGTTGTGAAATATCGCCGGTCGCAATATTTTCAGATATTAGTACTTTCATGGAATTAAATGAGGTATTACACCCAAAAAAAAAAAATTATTGCAGGTTTTTTAATTTTTTTGTTTTTTTAATTTTGAGAAAAAATTTTTTAAAAAATTCGGTATCAGATCCAAAAAATGACTATAAACAAACTTTTTAAAACTAGTACTTTCATAGAAATAAATTAGGTACTACGTCCAAAAAGAAAAAAAAAAATGTTGTTTTTTGTATTTTTTCGTGAAAAAAATTTTGGGAAAAAAATTTTCAAAAAATTAAGTATCAGTTTCGAGATATAGAGTAAAAACCATACTTTCAAATATAAGTACTTTCGTAGAAATAAATGAGGTATTACATCCAAATTAAAAAAAAAAAAAAGTACCTCGAGCTTTTTTGATAAAAAAATTTTTGAAAAAAAAATTAGGTCTTAACTCCATAATGTTTGTGAAATATCACCAATTACATACATACACACAAACACACACACACACACACACATACACACACACATACATACTTTTTTTAAAAACCGGTTTTTTAGCTTCCTAGGGTCTCAAAACGTCCTTTTATGCCAAAAAATCAAAAATCGAAATTTGACCTATCACAATAGTTCCTCTTTGAGGAACCAAAACATTTCAGAAGAAAAAAAAAATTATCTTTTTACGATGAAATTTAGCCAAGTTATCGTCAATTTAAGATTTTCCCCAATTTTTTCTTGTAAAAGATTCAAGTTCCATATTTAAAAAAGCCTGTTTCTGATTACTCGCTTGATTTTCATCGTAAAATTAATAATTTTTTATTCATCGCCGATTTCGTGTTCACGCTTTTTTTTTCATTCTACAGGGTTCAAACTACCAGAAAATCATGGTGGCAGTTGCGGCCTCGTAAATTTTTTTTTCTTCATTTTTGGTGCTCATTAAATGTACTTTCTCGTATAAATGCACATATTTGACTAGTTAATTGAGTGTAAAAAAAAAAAAACATATCGCTATTTATCAGCTATCTAGGTTTCAAAATTTATTTATATTAAACAAAAGGTTTTTTGAGTTCCATAAATCAAGCCCAAATGGAAATTTATCTTGAAAAACCAAAACTGAGGATAAATCCGATAGAAATTATAAAAACTCTTCATAAAAATTTTGTTTTTTACGACACTGTTGGACCGATAATATGTAACTCACGATCTGTATTAATACGTGAATATAATATAATCTATATCTCTTTGAAATAAGGTACCCACTAATTTGCACTAATTTGCTATTCATCAAAACGAATTTTTTATTGAAACTTTGATTTTAGAATTCAGAAAAAATGAAAATTATAAAAAATTTAAAAAAAAAATTTTTTAATAAAAATTAAAATTTTTAAAATTAGGAATAAATTATGCAAAAATGGGTTATTTCATTGCTCATTTCCGTTCGCAAGCTAGAGATGATGATGGAATTCTTCAAAGCATTGTTGCAAAAGCCCTGCCAACCATAACTCCTTTTCTTAAGAGCGCTCTTTAACGTATCACTGGCACAAGCAGTTTTTTCAGTAGCCAGGAAAAAGTCACGTATTTTAGCTTTAAAAAAAGTAGCGATACCATCTTAGCCACCAGACTTTCACCCTATTGCATTATTATGCTTCTTGTCAAAGGTTCTTGAGAAGTTGGCTCATGGTAAGGTAGTAGGTTTCTTGTCTAGATATAAAATTTTGGATTCTTTCCAAGCAGGTTTTAGAAAATATCACAGCACTCAGTCAGTCCTGATAAAACTTGCTAATGATATTTGCATGGACATGGACAAAAAGCTTGCTACATTATTATTGCAGTTTGATTTCTTGAAGGCCTTTGATAATGTTTCTCCATTGAAACTTCTTAAAAAACTTAGGGATATTGGTTTTTCTAGATCATAATTATCTTGGTTCTGGTCATACCTCTGTGAACGATCAATTTGTGTGTCATCAAAATCTATAACATCTACTTTCCGCGATAGAAATATTGGAGTGCCCCAAGGATCCATTCTTGAGCCACTCCTCTTTTGTATTTATATGAATGACCTTAAAGTCCTTTTAAGTGATGACATATCATTCAGACTATTAAACGCGGCTGATCTACAGAGGTTCCTACTGACCAAATCGAATAAGGTATTGCATACCTTTCTGAACGAGCTATAAAAGTGGTGGCATGGGCTGATGCAATTAATTTATTTATAAACATAAAGAAAAAACAAGCGATTGTTTTTGGTTCTTCTACCACAGTAAATTCTTAAGAAATTAAATATTTCCAAAATCGTTGTCAACGATAGTGGTGCTTGTGTTCCCTTTGTGGGTGAGGTTATCAGTCTTGGTATTACCTAGATACACTCTTGTATATCTTGGCGTCCGCAAGTAACGAAGGTGACTAAAAAAGTAAACAGTATATTGTATGATCTTAGGCTCATCGAATCTTGTACCTTTGAAGAACTTTGTAAGCGCCTCATTTAGTCTCTCGTGATTTTCCATTTGGATTACTGCTCAGCAGTTTATTCTGATATTTCTAATGAACTGAGTGGGCAATTACAGAGACTAATTCGGGTATTAGGTACATTTTTGGTTTGAGACGACAAGAACACTTTACACCATACAGGAAGCGTCTAGGTTGGATGCTTAACGTGACCAAAACTGACTACTTTGCATCCCTTACTATGTATAGACTTGTACATATGGGAGAACCTCCTTTATTTATTACGTACATTATTTGAACTATAGAAATCAGACAAACCTACTAGAGGTCCCCGTAAAGATCTTAAAGTTCCCCTAGTACGCGATTCTATAAATTTTGATTACTCCCTGTATAAGGGATTTATCAACCTATTCTCGCTTTAAAAGAAGTATCAGACTTTACTTTCATAAATTAGAGAATGCACAGTAGTTTTGGTGGCATTTGTACCAACACCTTGTAATTGACTATGTACTATTGATATTTACTATTTACTTATTTACAGTTAACTTTTGACTAGTCTTCAGTATTATGTAATCAATTATTCTAAATTTTCTTTATTCAACTTAATTTTATGTGCAGGTTATATTTTAAAACCATTCAATATTATTTAATTAATTATTGTAAATTTTTCTTTTATTTAATTTTAACTTTATATACATATTAAATTTTTTAAATCTATTTATACATATTGCAAATTATATTTACTTCTATTGATTCATTTATTTACTAAAGCAAGAAAAAAGTTTCAGTAATTTTTTAATTTTGGGATTTTAAAAGTTTTGATTGGATTGAGTTCAATAATAATATTTAGATAGACGTAAAAAAATGTTAAGCATAGTTAGAAAACAATGTTTTCAAAACATTGACCAAAAAGAACACGAAAAATCTTCTCCTTATTTTACAATCTTGTTATTCGTTTGCTGAATAGATTCAATCAAAATTTTGTTTGCGAAATCTTTGTTATTACGGGCTTTTTCCATAATTGAGCAGCAACAAAAAAATTTCTCTCAACTTTAATACCCCTCAATTCACTTAACTATTAAAATTAATATTATACTCAAGTCAGAATGCAGTGCAAGGGTTTCTAAATACGACAACCAGAATTAGAAAAAGTCTTCTGTAGATTTTGTATGTCGCTGAATCCGAATTTGGGGTCCTACTGGGTTAGAAAATAGGAAAATACAACTGAAACTTTCCATCTTATAGCATGCATACATACACGGAAAAAAATTCTAAGTTGTATTGACAAATAACTTTGTTGAAATATGCGAACAAAGTATTTGTTGAATTGTCATAGTTACTTACAAGGGGAGTTCAATACATTTGGAACACCAAATTATTTCAAATGGTTAAGGATGAGTTTATTATGTTAAAAAACATGCCGACTACCCTCCGTTCCTTCCAATGGGTCTTCTGGGTCTAGAAACGCAGGGCTCAATGTTATAAAATAGGATTTTTTGGTAATTTTCAATGAAACGCCAAAACCTCGCAAATTAACCAAAACTCTTCTGGTTAGTTTCATTTTATTGGTTTAAGTATCACCTTTCATACGCCGTAAACCGCAATTTATTATCACTAATTCTCTCATTACTATAGCCAATTAACCAAACGGTCATTTTTGGCTAAAAATGACCAATTTTTAAAATGCTGCCAAATTTGTAATTTCTGACAAAAATGGGTTTTATAGGTCTAAAAAAATTTGTACAAATATTCGAAATATCTAAAATTTTCGAAATTCTTTTAAAATTATTATTTTATATTTTATATAAAAATGAAAATTATTTAGATGCAATAATTATTTTTTATTTTATTTAATACTCAGAATCCTTTCGATCATGATTTATTTATTAAAATTATTTTGGCTTACTCAAATAGCGATAAATCCTGTTATTTCCCAAAAAAATAGTAATTACATTTATTAAACAGAAAAATACAATTTGCACTTGAACTGATTCAAATATTTTTGTATGACTTCATTCAAATTTGTTTCTAAGGCGTCAATAACATTTTTCTTCCAATACGTTGATACCCAAGCAAGAAATTTCGAAACAGGTTTGTTAAGAATTCCAAATCCAGTAAGTTTTATATGTAAATCATCAAATTGTGTGATTCGTAATTTTTGTATTATATTTTTACATGGTTTTTGGTTATAATCAGCGACTATTTCTGTAATTATCGATATTTTACCTACTGATACTAATAAATTACCGTTGATATTCACGAAACCATATTCTATCTATAATAAGTTCATATTAATAAAAAGCTTTTAAAATGAATAAGCCATTAATAATATAAAAGATTAATTACCTTATATTCATCGAATTGTAAAACTGCATTATTTAATCCTAAGCCAAGTTCAGCTAAGAATCTAAAATCTTCACTTGATAAATTAAAATCTGTCGTTCTTTTTAGATTTTTTATACCACTAAATAATACAAAGTACAGTTAGTCAAAAAAGAGAAAAACTTATCAGTAAAATTATTATATCTCGTTATTACCCAAATCTGCCATTGATTGTTTCAAAATTTACTATTGAGCCATTTTCCGAAATATTTGGAAGTTTTAAATAACCATCTTTATTAAGGTTAAGTATATTAATTATTTCAATGAGTGCTAAGTCAACAATTTTATTAAGAGTGGACTGAAAAAATTAATTTAAATATTTAGATATACATTTAATTAAGTTAATATAATAAGTAAATGAAAAATGGGATGCTCATATTATCTAGATTTCCAACAAAATACGTAGCACGCTTTACAGATTAAGATATTTCAAAAACTACGTCGACTTGGAAACTACGAAGCAACTTGTAATATCCAAAATCATGCCCCACTTTGATGACTGGTCATCCATACTAGGGAATCTTAAAAACGAGCACATTAAGACCTTAAATGTACTACAAAATTCAGCAATCAAATATATCTTTAACTTGGGTTACTATGACCACGTTTCCAACTTTAGAAAGAGTCTCAATTGGTTAGAAATCAGAGACAGATTTAAATTCAATAGTACTTGCTTCCTATTTTAAATTCTGTTATTCCAGTAACCATACTTTTAGTTTTCAAACGTAAAATACAGGATACCTCCTAGAGAACTCAGGCCCAAATTCAAAGAGCTTGAGGTCCCTACTCACCATTGCAAACCCTACTCATCTTCTTTCTTAGTCAGTACCGGGCTATATGGCACATACTTCGGCCCACATATGGCAGAAGATTTTTATTTTTTTTTAATAAAAAAAAAAATTACTTGGTTCGGGAATTGATTCTATGACTCTCTTAAAAATTTCAAGTGAGTTGAGGATTATGCAAGTGCGGCCAACACTCGTATTTGAAATTCATTGCATAAATGGCTCTAAAATGTTGTATCTTATTGTATTTAATGATTTTTCAAGTTCAATTAGCAAGTACTTCGGACAGAAAATATTTCTTTTTCACAACCAGATTATTTTCCAGTTTTCCCAAGATGGCGAAATATTAATTAAAATATTGATCTAAAAACCGTAAAATAAGGTAAAGCACAACAATAAAATTTATTTTGAAAAATTTGATTGTTGCTGGAAAATTTGTTGGTTTTTGCAACATGGTGGACCATAAAGATTTTTAAAAACTTTTATAAATTATAAATATTTTTTTAACATAGTTAGGATTAAATGTTTCGCGACAGATTTTTTTTGTTTTGAGGTCCGATGTAAAAGTTTATTGCACTTGTTTTCTTATAATATCCTATTTTGAATCTGATGTAATTTAAATTAGATCTCTAAAGAAAAAGATGTGTCGCGAGACACTTAATCCTAATTATGCTACACGCCCACCTATAGATTTAATCTCTTAATACTTTTTCTTTTTTTATCTATGCGCAATCTAAAATAATGTATCGACTATAGAATTAATTTGAATAAAATATTTATAATTTATGGAAGTTTCTAAATAAATTTTATGGCCCACCGTGTCGGAAAAACCAAAAAATTTTCCAGCACCAAAAATATTTTATCGTTGCGCCTTACCTAATTTACGGTTCTTAGATTAATATTTTTTTTTTTTTTTTTTATTTATATATATTTTATATTTAAATTTTATTAATATTTTAATTAATATTTCACCATCTTTGGAAATAAATAAATAAATAAAATGGAAAATAATCTGGTTGTGAAAAAGAAATATTTTCTGTCCGAAGTACTTTCTAATTGAACTTGAAAAATCTGGTTATAAATTTAATTTAAATACAATAAGATACAACATTTTACAGCCATCTATGCAATGAATTTGAAATACGAGTGATGGCCGCACTCGTATAATCCTCAACTCACTTGAAATTTTTAAGAGGGTCATAGAATCAATTCCCGAACCAAGTAAATTTTTTTTTTTTTTATTAAAAAGATTTATTTTATTTCCCAAGATGGTGAAATATTAATTAAAATATTAATCTAAGAACCGTAAATTAGGTAAGGCGCAACGATAAAATATTTTTGGTGCTGGAAAATTTTTTGGTTTTTCCGACACGGTGGGCCATAAAATTTATTTAGAAACTTCTATAAATTATAAATATTTTATTCAAATTAATTCTATAGTCGATACATTATTTTAGATTGCGCATAGATAAAAAAAGAAAAAGTATTAAGAGATTAAATCTATAGGTGAGCGTGTAGCATAATTAGGATTAAGTGTCTCGCGACACATCTTCTGCCTTGTGCCATATGTGGGCCGAAGTATGTGCCATACGTCGCGGAGACATGTACCGAAGCACATATGCTATACGTGCGCCACCCGCCGGCTGAGTCGTTTGCCGAACGTCGCCCGAACTTCGGCACGTACTTGGTCGGTACAGTTCAAAAGTGCGCGGGTAATTATGTAATTTTATATTGTTTTACTTTTATTTTTTTTGCGTTGTGTATATATAAATGATATAAAATGTATGATTCTCTGCCTTTGTATATTTATACAATAAATAAAATTTAAAATATCAAAAAAAAATATCAAAAATAAATTAGGGTTGTTCGGTTACCCAAACGTCAGATCGGGTACCTGAAATTTCGGTCATTTTTGTCAGGCCAGATTTTGTGCGAAGCTCAAATTTCTTAAAAAAGGTCTGCAGTTACAGTTTAGAATCGAACTTAATTACATACAAAATTAGATCCAACTCCAAACAAAATACCGAAATTTTTGGTACCCAACCCGATATTAGGGTAACCGCACACCCCTAATGTAATTTATAAATTACTTGAATATCATTATTGTTTCTTTGTCGCAGATCCTTTTTACAATCGAAATTAGACAAGTGTTGATTTAGACTATTTTTATTATCTGAAATTTCATTTTCTAGACCAGAATTACATAATTTTCTTTCAGTATTCTGAATATCTTGTGATTTAAGAATATGAATTTTCTTACAGAATAATAAATTCAAACATTCTTCAATTTGACGAATTATTTGTGTATTGTATTCCGTTTTAATATTATCTCTGTTAATTGATAAATAAAGATATATCATTTTTAATTTGGTAAAAATTAAAATTCAAAGTAAATTATTATTTTATGATAACGACCAAATAAATCCTATTATTCTTATAACTCACGTTTGACACGAAAATTGTATTCACTTTTTTTAAATTAAAACATTTCAAGTAGTAAGCTAATTTTAATAAGCAAATTTTTTTAAATAAACAAAATAATAGTCTATAAAAATTATATTTTTAAAAATTATTTACCGAAAAAAAAAACAATGAAAAAAATTTCGTGAAAAAAATGTCTCCAGACGGGTATTGATCTCATGATCATCTGATTTCCGGTTAGGTACTCTGAGCTACGGGAGAATCCGAAATCGAAAACCTTGAAGGACAATTTTTTCACAAAGAACCCGATTCTGGTAAATATCATTTTAATAAATACATTTAAAAATTTATAAATTATAATAACAAAGATTACTTTTCACCATTCTTCCTTTCTAAGTAAATATCACAGTTGATAATAACATCATTTCCTTGATTATTTTTTTTTAGTTTACCTGAACCTTTTATATTTGCAGTAAATGATTTGAATTCTATGGTATTTTTATCATTTGAGACACCTTTAAAATTATATTTAAAAAATTTTTGTATAAAATTAAAAAAAGAATAAAAAAATAACTTTACCATTAATGAAATGTATTGCTGCATCCTCTAATAAAACATTTACTAAATCAGCACCATCATATTTATAAGCTACAAACTTTTCTCTATCATAATTAATAAAGCTTTGATTATTTGGACATGCTTAAGAATAATAAAAAATTGTTAAATAAATATTTGTTAGAATTATTTAATTATTTGTTTACTTACTTATGTGACCCAACAATAATTTATTTTCAGAATCTACAATAGATGCTGAAAAAGTTAAATATATTAATGATTTTATAAGTAATATTGTTATCAATATCATTTTTTTTATCAAATAAATATTTATGTAGTACTAATCAAAATCTATTTGCACGTTTATTTTTATTCTGTTACAGTTGATAATTTACTTTAGTAAAGTATTTAAAAATAATACATTATAAAACGATCAAATAAGTGCTTTAGTCTTTTAGATGACTAATTGAAAAATTACGAAGACAATATTATTTAATACTTATCTTTGGAACACGATTTGTAATTAAAATAAAGACGTTATTATTGTTGTTATTTTCATAAACGAAAATAGCGGTGGGGGTAAGGGACTTGCGATTGCATGAAGGGTGTTGTGCACTCGAGTGGAAATAATTAAGGGTAGTTGAAACTGCCTCAAGTGCAAATTTCCATATAGGGGGTGTGTTTGAAGGGTCCTTGTTTCAAGGATATTGTACACTTGACCGTGACTAATGAGAGCTGCTATATAGGGAATTGACCACTTGGAACTGTCTGGCCCTGTTTAAGTGTGAATAATTAGGTCCTTGAGTTTAGAATGGTCCCATATTGTTTGATTTTTGGGCATATTTTTAATCGTTCGATCAAGCGATGGGTGTGGTTGGAGGATGCACTAAATTTTTATACGTTTGATCAAGTAGAGGGGCAGTCCTATAGTTATATTTTTTTTTTTTAGTTGTAGTAGTTTTTTATATAGTTGAGATGGCTAATTGAGACTGTAAAATAAGTGCACAACGGGGCGCACTATAAGCTATCACTAAAACCTACTCTACCACATCAAATGATACCCTGCAAGTAATTGCGTTACCGGATGACGTGGAAGTAAACATAGCGGCCGCGAGATACCAGTATAGGAAAACGGGTAAAGTTAGGATCTTAGACTCTGATGATAGGGACCAGATCACGGAGTTAAAGTTCATAGCGTACGAGAAATGGCAAAGGAGATGGGAAGCCTCCTCAAAGGGAAGAGGTGCTTACGTCTTCTTCAACGATGTAAAAAAAAGAAGTAACCTGTCTTGGTTTCAGCCTCGACACAATCTTGTGCAGGTTGTCTACGGACACGGGTATAGCAAAAGTCGTGTCCCTCCGCACAACCCAACTTATCCTTACACCAATGAGGTAAATTACCAGCGGATTGATGGTTTTTCCCGGCTTGGTAACCTGAGGCCCGGAGTAGTGAAATGGTGGATAGGGCTCCGTAGGGTCTTGATCTTAGAACCGTGACTCGGGATGTGCGTCAATGTGGTACATTATGCCTATGTTAACACATTCGCTGTTTCATATATGCTTATGATTTTGATTGGTTGGATAAGACACGGCCCACATAGGGTTGAGATAATTGGAGTCCCTGATGTGGATGACCTCAAATTACAGAATTATCTTGACAATATTAATAATGGGTGTAAATTGAATGGTATGATTCTGGAAATTTGGAAATTCAATATGACAATTTTTAGAGGCAGGAAAAAACTAAACTTTGTGGTGTTTTCTGGGACTTGATCCTGTTATAATTAATCAAATTAAAAAAATTAAAATTCCTCGTCATGTCCTCAGCAAATTTTTCTGTTTTAAATATTTTAATTATTTGACCTTCTTTTTAGTTTAATTTTTTTTTTAATTAATAATTTTATTGCAAAATAAATAGTATATTAAGTATCAAGGATACAAAAGTTTTGGCACTAGAGTGAGAACTGGCACGAGTGCTCGGCGAAGCCGGGCATGAGTGATATGGGCTCACGCTAGTATCTAAAGTATTTCGCCCATAGTGATTACAATATTTTTTGCCTACCTAGGCTTAGAATGAGTGCAGAAAATTCTTTGCAAAGTTTTACGCACGAGTTTTACATCCGGGAGGGCAAAAAATATATTTTTCATGACTTAGAAATAAAAATAAAATTAAAAAAATAAAATTTTAGCTTTGATTATTTTTAAAGGAATTGCATTTTCATGCTCCACGAAATTTTCAAGTTTTTGATAGCTCATAAAAAAATTATTTCAAATCATGTCTGAAATAAAAATTAAATGCTTAATATTTTTTATCACAAATTATGCGAAGAAGAAAGAAGGCAGTATTGTTATGTTCATGATTTTAATATAAAACTTGTTTACAGGGAGGGGTACTCGAGAAGGCTCGAGAAAGTGCATAGGCTCCAAGTGATGATATGTTAAGTTTTTCCCAAAATGTGCAGAGTATTATCTGGTCATGGGTCAGAGAAATTAAATTAAGCATAAAAAACTATATTTTGGATTTCTAATTCCAGCGAAATTTCGTATTTTTTTAAACAAATTTTTGAATGCTACTACTTAAAATTGGTTATTTGAGGGTGCTGCAGTTTTATGAGCAAATATATATTTCTTAAAAAATTTCCTGTTCATACAATTTTGTATAAATTTGTATAAAAATTATATACTTTTTTCTATTGAACGTATAAAAATTTAGAAGAAATATTGCAACTACCTTAATTAATTATTCTTCAGGAATGTCTCAAAAACTGGGCCTGACGATTTTAAGGACCTAATTATTCACACTTCAACTGGGCAAGACAGTTTCAAGGACCCTTCATTACGCTTCACCCACTACTTGATCGAACATATAAAAATTTTTTAAAAATACGTCCACCAATCAACACAATACCCATATTGATCCCAACCTGCCTTAGCAAATATATTACTCACAGGGACTTTCAACCGTATATGGGCCCAGTCTTATCCAAGCAATCAAAATCATAAGCTTATATGGTACAGTCATAATTAGCCACGCTTCAATGATCTCAACCCTATAAAAAACTACTACAACTGAAAAAAAAATATAACTATGGGACTGCCCCTCCACTTGATCAAACGTATAAAAATTTAGTACATTCTCCAATCACACCCACCCCTTGATCGAACGATTAAAAATATGCCCAAAAATCAAACAATTCGCGACCATTCTAAACTCAAAGACCTAATTATTCACACTTAAACAGGGCCAGGCAGTTTCAAAAAGTCAATTCCCTATGTGGACAGCTCTCATTAGTCACGGTCAAGTGCTTAACATCCTTGAAACATTTTCAAGGGCCGTTATTCACTGCTCATTATTGTCGTTGTCAATCCGGGGCAGTTTTCCGAATCCCGAAAATCAAGTCAAAGAATTTCTTGACGTATAATTATTAAAATTAGAAGGGTTGAAAACAGAAACGTGAAAATTCCTAAATACCAGTGCAAATTTAATCAAATATCAGAAATAGTAATTTATAAAATAGCAAAAATATACATGAAACACAAGGTTTCCAAAATAAATTTTATGATTCATCCTAATTTATACTATGAAGTATTCTGATTTTACAAATTCGGAATTGAATTTATCTGCAAAATTTATTTATGGGTCTGCTTTCAAAAAATCTAGATTTGAAGGTTCTGAGAATTGACCCGGATGGACAACGACAGTTATGACCAATGAATGACAGTCTTTTCAAGGACCCTTCAAACACACCCCTTATATGGACACTTGCACTTGAGACAGTTCACTTTCAAAAATTGTTATATGATATACTGTATAATTAATTTTATAATTAAACATATAATAAATTATATAAATAATCATATAATTAATCATATAAATATTTGGTCCAAAATAGGATATAATTAATTATATGATTAATATTAAAATAATATAAAATAAGCAAACATATAAATTAGTTATTATATATAACTAAAAGTAAAGAATATTTTTGATTAGAATCATTAAAAAATTCTTTTCCTAAACAATATTTCGTCAAAAGAATTTTTTATGTAAAAAATTCGTTTTAACGATCGAAATAGCTCCAAAATTCTTTTTTGCTTAATAAAAATTTCTTTCGGTCTGGGAGTGTAATGCAAAAAAATATGTCCGAAAAAACACAAAAAATGAAAATTTTATTATTCTTCATTAAATATACCTTTTTTTACGCTACTTACGTTAAAGTTTATACAAAAGCAATGAAATTTATTGCACAGTTGAGTTTTATAAGGTTTTTCACCTGTGTGAAGCGAAAATACAAGAATAAACATGCTTTTAAAAATACCGGAATGGGCTCGAAAACTATAGGTTCCATCAACTCGATAAAAGAAACCCAGTTTTAAAAAATGAAAGTAATCCGTTGGATCGTTGTTGAGATATAGTGCCTACAAGGTGTCGATTCTTGCACCCATTAAGGAAGAGCTTCGCTCTATAATTATACTGTATATATATTATTGACAATTGAGTGTGTTGAACATTTCGTATTTTGTAGTTGGCAAATAAAAATAAAATTTCAGCTTTTTTAAGTGAACCAAACTTACCAAGCTTTATCAGCACAAAAATCACAGTTAATATTCGTAAATGACCCATGTAATGAAACCTAAAATTTGACTTACTTAATAAAATAAAACTCAAACTGAGAGAAATTGAAAATTCCCCACTACTTTTAACGTGTGTCAGTGTTTTTTTTTTTTTTTTTTTTTAATTATTTTTAGTTTATTTTAAATTTTAAATTTTTTGTAATATCTTGTACAATATCAACCTTTGTGTTATCATCAAAAGTGGTATTATTATCAGCTGAAATTTATAGAACCCTAATTTTTGGTAAATGGAAACCTTTAAAACCTAGAGAGGCTGAAAGCAAGATTTTTAAGAAACACCTGCTTGTACTATATACTTTTTTTATACAAACGAGCAACGCCTACACGTTAGTTTAAAAAATATTGTTGTCCATGTTTATTCACAGAAACTTTTATTAAATATTAATTGCAATGTTATGTACTAAAACATAGATAAAATTACTTCTGGATGGTTATGACAAATTTTGGAAAAAAATTAAGGATCGAGTTGAATTACAAATTTTATTAAAAGAATCAAGAACCGGAAGAAATATGTGCTATTTTTATCTAAGTAAGACATGAATATAATAATTTTTAAATTCATAATTAAAAAAAATTTTTTTTTATGTAGTTATGGCTTCAATAACTGGGGTTGTAGTATCGCTTATTCCAATGATAACGCCATTATTGGATATTCTCTATCCTTTAAATGAACCAAGATTAAAAGATCAACTATTTCCAGTAGAACATTTTGTTGATGAACAGGATCATTTCTATAAAATATACCTTCATTTAATAATTTGGAGTGTTTTAGTTCTTTGGACCATGTCAGCAACAGCTTGCTTCTTTACTAATGCATCTCAACAAGCGGTTGGAATAAATAAAGTTCTTATGTAATACTTAAATTTATTTTTATATAATGCTTGTTTTATAAAACTAGTTTTTTGAATTTATGATGAAAAAGACAAAATTTTGGACTTAACATTCTGAGAAAAAAAGCTGCATAATTTTTTTGCTGCACAATTAATTTTTATTTATGTAGATTAAATTCAATGCATCATTTTTTTATATGTATTATAAAACACTGTATTATTTTTTATTTAATTATTGTCTATTCAATTCTTTAGAGAGGGGAAAAAACTATTATTTTCAATTTAATTCTTTTTGAACAGAATTAAAACAAAAATAATTGTTTTAAAAAGAACTAACCTCAAAATCATTCCTCTCTAAAGAATTAAATAAACATTAATTCTTTTCTGCGTAACAAAAAGGCTATTCCCGAATAAGAAGGGGGCTCCGGCCCACGAAACCGATTGCCGTGAAATTTTCAGGGCATACTTTGGGTACCAAAAGACCACCTTTTATCTGTATAGGGACTTCCGAATACTCTTCCTTACGTCCCTAACCTCAAAAAGTCATTTTTTTAGGTTGTTAGCAAATTTAATAAATTTTCGATAAATTTTACTTCATGTAAAGACACGTAAGACATAGGGCTAGTTAAAAGTGACTTTTTTACACATAAAATAACTCACCTAAAATGATAGAACATAATTTTAAAGCTTAAAACAGTTTTTACAAGCTGTTTTATGTCATTTTTTTTGAAAAAAATCCTAAGTTTTTGTTATTTTTCCCTTGTTTTCGCGGAACTGGTGATAGGTACACTCTCATTTTTTTTTCTGGTAACATATTTTAGTTGTATAAGGTCACCTTGAAATTTTCAGACATAACGGTTTGGTGCAACCTACTTAAAAATCCACTCAAAGTGGAGTTCGCAATTTTCGGTTTTTAGCAAATTATTTTTATTTTATACGATGAAAATGGTAAGTAATTCTGATTTATCAGTGAAATACTTTTTGATTTATTTCAATTTTATACTTTTTTCAATATATTACACTATTTTTAATATTTTTCATGCTAGACTGAAGAAAATATTTCAAAAATATTTCAATTAAAAACGAAAAAAATGGCATTAATTTTGTTCTAAGTGAGTAATGTTTTTTATTCTTTCTGTCTGGAATATTTAAATAATTTCAGAGATTGCAATTTAGAGGGCAAAAAAAGATGAAAGATATGTCGCGTCAATTGTTTCACTGCATGACCGGCTGAATAAAATCGGCTAATTATGATTTCATTCTTTTCTCTATATAATCAGGATTCCTCGTAGATAATTAGGCGCTCTCAATAAATAATATATAAGTTCACGCTAATAATGCATGGAGCCGGCTTCTATAGGATTATCTAATATAATATTTTCGGAATATAGTGTCTTTCCGAAGGCCTCCGAGAGCGCCCGATTTTGTACGAGCCATCCTTATTATAGAGAAAAGAGAATCGAATAAACTATGACACGTACTATATTGTTTTTATTATTGGAGATGACGGTGGTAAAATTCATTTGCAATATTTTTATTCTGTTAAATTAAAAATTCGACTAGGTTTTTGATTATGTTAAAGTTTATTTTTATCTAATACCTATCTCACATGATTACATTTTTCTGAAACATCATCTGATACTCAAATTAACTGAATAACATCGCATTTTTATCGCATTCTCAAAGATCTTTGTTAAGGCTAGTTCCACAAACCTCCGTAAGCGCAGAAACGGAACCGCAACGCAATGCGCACAGCTCAATTTTCGTTTGTGCACATGCGTATTGTGCTGTGCGCATTGCGTTGCGGCTCCGTTTTTGCGCTTACGGAGGTTTGTGGAACTAGCCTAAGGTTGAATCAGGTGGGTAGAAATAGCATTTTTTTAGTAAAAATTTCTGGAGATCTAAACTTCTGGAATGTTTAATATTTTTAGCCATTGATCATGTTATGTGTCCCATAAAATTTCAAAAAAAATTTTGAAAATTTATTGATTACAGACAGAGATATTAGCGCTTGAAATTTCACTAATTTTTGAGGGACATAATTAATCAAGACTTTTTTTACAAATAATCTGATTTTAAAAATCTTTGAATATAATATTTAGGACATTATTTAGAATCGATTCACTAAAAAAAATTTCAATTTTTATCAATAATGTGAAATATATTTCAAGTTTTTTGTTTTTGGCCTAACCAAAATTTTTCAAAAAATCAATTTATTCGTGGCGAAACGTAGAAAATCAAAAATTTTTTTAGTGATAATCGAAAAATCGATGAATCGAAAAAATGTAATCATGTGAGATAGGTATTAGATAAAAATAAACTTTAACATAATCAAAAACCTAGTCGAATTTTTAATTTAACAGAATAAAAATATTGCAAATGAATTTTACCACCGTCATCTCCAATAATAAAAACAATATAGTACGTGTCATAGTTTATTCGATTCTCTTTTCTCTATAATAAGGATGGCTCGTACAAAATCGGGCGCTCTCGGAGGCCTTCGGAAAGACACTATATTCCGAAAATATTATATTAGATAATCCTATAGAAGCCGGCTCCATGCATTATTAGCGTGAACTTATATATTATTTATTGAGAGCGCCTAATTATCTACGAGGAATCCTGATTATATAGAGAAAAGAATGAAATCATAATTAGCCGATTTTATTCAGCGGGGCATGCAGTGAAACAATTGACGCGACATATCTTTCATCTTTTTTTTCCCTCTAAATTGCCATCTCTGAACTTATTTAAATATTCCAGACAGAAAGAATAAAAAACATTACTCACTTAGAACAAAAATTAATGCCATTTTTTTCGTTTTTAATTAAAATATTTTTGAAATATTTTCTTCAGTCTAGCATGAAAAATATTAAAAATAGTGTAATATATTGAAAAAAGTATAAAATTGAAATAAATCAAAAAGTATTTCACTGATAAATCAGAATTACTTACCATTTTCATCGTATAAAATAAAAATTTGCTAAAAACCGAAAATTGCGAACTCCACTTTGAGTGGATTTTTAAGTAGGTTGCACCAAACCGTTTTGTCTGAAAATTTCAAGGTGACCTTGTACAACTAAAATATGTTACCAGAAAAAAAATTGAGACTGTACCTTTTTGAAAAAAAATGACATAAAACAGCTTGTAAAAACTGTTTTAAGCTTTAAAATTATGTTCTATCATTTTAGGTGAGTTATTTTATGTGTAAAAAAGTCACTTTTAATTAGCCCTACGTCTTACGTGTCTTTAAATGAAGTAAAATTTATCGAAAATTTATTAAATTTGCTAACAACCTAAAAAAATGACTTTTTGAGGTTAGGGACGTAAGGAAGAGCATTCGGAAGTCCCTATACAGATGAAAGGTGGTCTTTTGATACCCAAAGTATGCCCTGAAAATTTCACGGCAATCGGTTTCGTGGGCCGGAGCCCCCTTCTTATCCGGGAGTAGCCTTTCTTTTAGGTTTGGTGGGTAATAAATGAATATAATTTCAGATATCGTATAGAAACTGCTTTGGAAAACTCAAATTCTGAAGACATAAAATATCAAAAATTAATTGATTGTATTGTTTTTCATCAAGATTATCTTAAGTAAGAATAACTTTTCTTATAACATTTTTTTCAGGATTTTGTTTACTCGTTGCTCACATTTTTGTATTCCTTAATTCATATTTTTTTGCAATTTATTTATGAGCGCGCCCGTGGTTGTATATGTGTGTGTGTGTGTTTGTGTGTCATTATTAGGCTCGAACCCTGTTTGTAATTTATTACTAAAAATTATTTCATTTTAAATTACTATTAAGTATTACGTTTTAAATTATAATTGTTATTGATTTTGATTGATGTATTTATTTTTTCAATTATTTTTTTTAACCAATACTTTTTTTCTGTTTTAGATTAATTAATAATTTTAAAAGAATTCACACAAAAGTCTTAGGATGTATGATGTTTTTATCGCTGGTATTGATAAGCTTTTATGGTGTTGCCGTAAGTTATGGTTTTATAAAATTATTATAATTGTTGTATACGCCGCACATTGGGGCAAAACGGTCAATAATCGCTCTTGGACTCAATTTTTGAGCTATTCACTTAAAACCGGTTTTAAACTACTTCTAGAAGTATCTAATTTCATGTGTCACTGCGTTTTTTTTAATTTTTTTTTACTAATTCACGCCTAGCTTGAAAGATCGGATTATGCAAACGACGGGCACTTGGGATTTTATAGCGGAAAATGAATGTTCAACCTATAAGGAGATAATACTTTCTTGGATTTAAATGTTTCACATAGCTTCTTGAGAGTTATTTAATAAAACGTGTCTCTCGGAGCAGCTGAAAATGAGCAAAAATTGTTCCTGCTTGGATCGGGCTAAAATTTTCAGTAAAAGTTGCTTTTTTGGTCCCAAAAAACATGGTGAAACCCGTTTTTCAAAATCAGTCATCTTCTTCGAGATATTTATCAATATGTCTCCCATTTAAAATACATGGGAAAACCCATTTTGTAGCGGTTTTTCTGATTTTGCTTCACAATTTTAGTTTGACTAAACACCAAACCAACGAGAAAAGTTTTTTTTAACATTCATTCACATGCCTGCTTCATTATATAGAGGATTGGTGTTTGGCCAACGTGAACAGACGCCTCTGTCTGAAAGAATCGCGTTTAAAATTGAAAAAATAACGTTTTTTAAAAATTGCGTATATGAAATTGTTTATATGTATATAATTTATTTTAAATTAATGTTAAAAAAAACTTTTCTCGTTGGTTTGGTGCTTGGTCAAACTAAAATTGTGGAGCAAAATAAGAAAAACCGCTACTAAATGGGTTTTTCCATGTATTTTAAATGGGAGACATATTGATAAATATCTCGAAGAGAATGACTGATTATGAAAAACGGGTTTCACCATGTTTTTGGGGACCAAAAAAGCAACCTTTCCTGAAAATTTTAGTCCGATCCTAGCAGGAAAAATTTTTGCTCATTTTCAGCTGCCCCGAAAGACACGTTTTATCAAATAACTCTCAAGAAGCTAGATGAAACATTTAAATCTAAGAAAATATTATCTCCTTATAGGTTGAACATTCATTTTCCACTATAAAATCCCAAGTGCCCGACGTTTGCATAATCCGATCTTTCAAGCTAGACGTGAATTAGCTGTAAGCCAAATGCGCAAATTTAACAAAATTTAAAAATTAGCGAAAATTTTAAAATTTTATATTTTGAATTTGAAGTTTTTTACACTTAATTTTTTTACTGTTTACTCAACCTATATATAAGGGATAATTGCGTTACATATATTTTAAATATATATTTCTGGATAAATTTTTATAGAAAGAGAAAAGCATTGGAATTGGAAGTAAAACTGAAATTTTTTATGCAATATTTATGCCAGAATATATATTTAAAATATATGTAACGCAATTATTCCTTATATATAGGTTGAGTAAACAGTAAAAAAATTAAGTGTAAACACTTCAAATTCAAAATATAAAATTTTAAAATTTGCTAATTTTGAAATTTTGTTAAATTTGCGCTTTTGGCTGACAGCCTCGCTGGTAAAAAAAAATCAAAAAAGCCGCAGTGACACATGAAATTAGATACTTCTAGAAGTAGTTTAAAACCGGTTTTAAGTGAATAGCTCAAAAATTGAGTCCAAGAGCGATTTTTGACCGTTTTGCCCCCTATCAAAAATTGTTATATAACATACTGTATAATTTATCATATTATTAATCATATAATTAATCATATAAATAATCATATAATTAATCATATTTAAATTTGATCCCGATTAGGATATATTTAATTATATGATTATTTATATGATTATTTATATGATTAATTATATAATTTTTAAATACCTTAATTTTTTTTTAAAAAAGCAACCCCGGTGCATAAGTTAACGTTAATTTAGGGTAAATTTAAGGTTAATTTAGGGTAGATTTAACGTTAATTTACTGTTAAATTTAACGTTAAAATTATCGCGGAAAATTGGAAAAAAAAATCTTTATAATTATGTATTTTTTAATTTTACTAATCCAATTGTAGTTATTATGGAAAATTCCCTGATGTTTCTAAAATTAAGCATCATTGCTATTTTTGAATCAATTTTCATTAATTTCTTTTCACAACTAAATTTTTTGATCAAATATTCGTTCTAACATTAAATTTAACATTAAATTTATTATTCAATTTAATCTAAAATTTAACATTAAATTTAACGTTAAAATTTAATACTAAATTAAACGTTCAAATTCGGTATTAAATTTAACATTAAAATTTAACGTAAAAAAAACATCTCAACATAGCAACCAAAGTTTTAGAAACATTTTTGAAATAAGTCTTGAAAATTTTACTAATGTTCGCAGATAAACGTTTCCAAACGACGTTTTATTAATATTTCAAGACGTTTCATCGGCTCCGACTTTTTTCCCTAAAAAATTGCCTTTTGGCGTATTTACAGACATTTGGTGTAAAAAAAATAAAAAAAGTTAGTATTTCCTTCATTTTTTTATTTTATTAACGGATCAATGAAATGGCAAGGTATTTGTTCAAAACAAAAATTTACAATTTATTAACACTTTGATCTTCGATCAATAAACTACAGCTGGTTTATTAACATCATTAAAAATTTCTGTAAATAAAAGAAAATATAAATTTTATTAGCTATTATTCTCTATAAAAGATTAAATCTGAATAAATTGCATTACCTATTTGTTTATTCAATTACATTGAATGATCGTTTTAATTTTTTGAAGATGCAGTCCGGACTTCAAAATCCTGCTATTATTAACTGCAGATGTGAAATTTTCAATTTAAGAGTTTCGATCAGAATTCCATCTTTCGAAAAAAAGTTTTGTACTAAATCTCCAATCAGACTCTCAAAAATATTTAGTAACTTTCCAATCTCTGAGAATCAAAAAAAGTAAAACTATAGTTTTTCACACTGTCAGATTGCTGCGCTTAAATTTTTCTTAAAAATTAAGCAAATTCTTAAAAACCGGTAATTAAAGGGACATTAATTGTAGTAAATGTTTTTTTGAAAATTGAACTTTTTGTATGTGTTATAAAGGGAATAAATCCTATCCTAAAAAGTACATGTCTTCGATACAGTAACTATGTACATTGTTATAGCTAAAAACCACTCCTGATTGGTTAATAAAAATGCATTGCTCAAATGTTTTTATTTTAAATTTGAAAATTTATTTATAATTTTTTGAAGTTAGGTTATAGCATGAATATTGTGATAAAAACAAAATTTTAAATATAAAACCTCAAAATTTTTAGTCATATATGTTTTAGTATAAATACCAAAAATAATTTTTAAATGTTTTAATAATAAAACTTTTTTTTTATACAAAAAATGTGCGGTTAATTAAAAAAAATTAAAAAATCAGATCCTTCTAAATTTATTATACCAAATAAAATAGTTTGCATAAAATATAAAAATTAAATTAGGTACTATGTTTATTTATAGGGTACTTTAAAAAACCGTTTTAAAATATAATTAATAAATCACCAAGTTATTGGTACTATAGGTTATGATACTCGAAAAAGATAAATAATTAATTAATTATTTAATAATTAATAATTAATTATCTTCCAATAGCTGAATTGGATTAAAATGTAATGTTTTAACCTTAACTTCTATGGTTTTAATAAATTTCCTAAAATTATAACTTTCATAGAAAAAGAAAGGGATATTATTTTTGTATTTTTTGTCTACAAAAATGATAAGACTAAAATTTTCAAAATTTCAGGTATCGGATTTATAATAAAATTTTTGGAATCTAAAGCTTTAATAAAAAAAATTAAGAATAAAAAAGGGTAGCTTCAGTACTTTTTAAAGCTAAAATTTTGTTTTAGTCCGTAACAAGATCCCCAAAAAATACACACAATACGGATTTTTTTAAAAATCGGTTTTTTAGCATCTGAGCGTCTCAAAATGCACTTACATATAAACAAATCATTAATAAAAATTTGTTTACCCCTTCCAGGAACCAGTAAATTATTTCCCGGTTTAGAATATTTTTTACTTGAGCATGTATGATTAATTTTTATTCAAAAATTTTCGGGGTCAATCTCTAATTTGATAAGAGAGATTATACCTACAAAAATGTAGATAAATTGTGGAAAGAAAAAAGACCTAAATGGATTTTCGGTTGCAAAATTAGATTAGTAAAAATTATTTTGGTTGAATAGAAATTCTGAAAAAGCAAAAAATGTTTATTTATTAAACGTGTAAAAAATATAGGTCTATTTAACTTTCCATGACGTTGAAAACAAGCATCGAATAATTGAACCCTGTGTTTTATACCGAAAATAATGGTTAGGCCATGGAAAAATAATTGGTGATTGTTTAAGAGATTCATGAAAACTAAATGAATAAAAATAGGTTTTTGAACTAAGACTAAAATTTGGTGGTTTAAAAACACCTGTAGGGTAAAAGCAGAAAGGCAGTTTCATGAATGATAAAATAAGTAAATACGAGCCTCACACTATTTAGCCAGAGGCGAAATATCCAAACAATTGTTAGCTCAATTTATCGAATAAAATTATTCAGATAAATATAACTAGCTAAAATTAATAATCAGTACGAAAGAGTAAAAATGACTATTTTTTTGTGATAATATTAAAATTCTTAGAATAAAAATTAATTATCTTTAACAGACTTCTCTGATGTGAAGTAGCTTTTTTACTGATCAAGTAAATTTTATTTACTGGAGAAAGCTATTTTTTCTGAATATACTAATTTCGTTTAACTACTCTTATACACTTTTATTACATTAATTTATTAACATGGAACATGTTCATTGGATGAAGTATTTGAAAAAGTCCAGCTCGGCAGGAGGGGTCGAAATATTCATGTTTTTAGGGAGAGGGGTGAAATGGACTTAGAATATTTTCGATTTAGGGACTTAGAATAATTTGAAGTGGGAGTCAGGGCCTGATCAAGCTCTGATAAAAACAAGACCTTAGAATACTTTAGTTTTATGGACGTAGGATTACTTATATTTCGGGATTTGTTGTAATTTTTGTTTTAGGACTTATAAAAATTAGGAGTTATAGTACTACTTATAAAAGTAGGAGTATACGTTAAGACTTTTATAAAAGAACATGTTCCATGATCGTTAGTTATGTGAGAACGCAAACCAGTTGTAAGTTTTTAAATATAAATAACTAAAAAATAAATTAAAAACAACTATATGAGGGATTCCACGCCAATTGGGCCCAAGTTGAAATGAAGGGTCTCAGAAATGGGTTCAAACTATTTTTTCCCAAAAGCACAACTAATGATAAGTTTCCATACCAATTTTTAGTTCAAATGGTTTAAACGATTAAGTTTGTTTTTTTGTGTGCAAAAGTTCATTTAAAAGAATCCAATTTCAAACAATTATAACTTACTTTTTGGACAAAAATTAATTAGTTTTATACTTTTTACTAAGCAAATGAAATTATTGAACATAATAATTAAATGTTACCGCAAAAAATTAGGGTCATTTATTAAATTAGAATTTATCATTTACAATATTTTATCTCTTTTCAAATAATAATTTAAAATATTTTTAATAAATAATTGTTTGATAATGAATAGAAGGCAATCATTCTCTGCGCGAAGCGCAGTTGTTTCTAGTATAAATAAATAATGCATAAATCACATCATATACACTGAAAACATTCTTGTCCGGGTAATTACTATCTGGGCAGTAAATTTATATTATCGGGATAGTTACCTACATAGTAATTACCCGAAAAAGAATTTTTACAGTGTATGAATCAAGAATATCAGGTATCTAGCACCAAAAATGAAAAAAAAAAAATTGACTTAAAAAATTGAGGCCATGATTTTCCGGTAGTTTTGACCCTATAGAATGAAAAAAAAAAACGTAAACACGGAATCCGCGATTGATGCCAAAAAGATTTTCCCACTTATATGTCAAAAACCACGTTTTTCGTATCAGAGCTACCCTAAATTTTCAAAATGACTTTTTAGGTAAATAAAATTTTTAAAAAATAGATAAAAAAATCTGATTGCCAGGGAGAAACCACTTCAGTAGAAGAAAATAAATTTTCTTTTTACGATGAAATTTAGACAAGTTATCGTCAATTTAAGATTTTACTTAAATTTGTCTTAAAAAATATATTTAAAAAAGCCTGTTTCTGAACTTAAATATGCATTATTTGCTTATGATTCTTATGGTAAAATATTACTTTTTTTTTAAATCTTTTACTTTTTCCCTGTGTATTCATTTCTTTAAGAAAAAAATCATTTTTTTTTACCACATTTCAACTATTGGGTCAAAAACTGTGTTAAGTAAATTTTTCTATTTTCAGTTTTCAAATTTTTCAAAAATGAAAATGATTTTTTTTCTTAAGGAAATGAATGATAATGATAATTAAAAATATGAACTCAAAATCGTTATTAACTATCCCGCAAACCTTACTGGGGTATCAAAAATATGCTTAGTTACCAATTTTTCAATAAATTACCTATCTTGCTATTTTTTGACAGTTTACATTATATAGCGTTCATTACTCAAAACTGGCCATCCAAAAATGTTTGAAACCTTCATAATAAGTTTCAGTGACCCAAAAAACATACGTTTGACTGAGGTGGATCCATTCTCGTTCTGATAAAAATTTATAACCGGTTTGTGTAACTACACAACCAACGAGCATGGAACATGTTTACTTATAACAGGAATAAATCCAAAAACCGAAATTACAATAAATCCTGAAATATATATTATCCTAAGTCCGTAAACTTAAAGTATTCTAAGCTGTTTTTGTTATCAGGGCCTGATCAGGTCCTGACTCCCACTTCAAATTATTCTAAGTCCCTAAATTGAAAATATTCTAAGTCCATTTCACCCCCCCTAAAACGCCACTTTGCCACCCCCCCCCCCCTACTGAGCCAAACTTTTTCAAATACCCCATCCAATGAACATGTTCCATGTTAAAAATTTTTGAATGCATTTAACATTGCTGACGCGTTGACTAATGTAGAACTTCTATCTTTTTTAAAACAAATTTAAGGTTGAATCGGGTGGATAGAAATAGAATTTTTTGGGTAAAAATTTCTGGAGATCGAAACTTCTGGAATGTTTAATATTTTTAGCCATTGATCATGTTATGTGTCCCTAAAAATTTAAAAAATAATTTTGAAAATTTATTGACTACTGACGGAGATATTAGCGCTTGAAATTGCATTAATTGTTGAGGTACTTAATTAATCAAGACTTTTTTATAAATAATCTGATTTTAAAAATCTTTGAATAAAATATTTAGGACATTATTTAGCATCGATTCACTAAAAAAAATTTTGATTTTCTACGTTTTGCCGCGAATAAATTGATTTTTTGAAAAATTTAGGTTAGGCCAAAAATCAAAAAACTTGAAATATATTTCACATTATTGTTAAAAATTGAGATTTTTTTTAGTGAATCGATGCTAAATAATGTCCTAAATATTATATTCAACGATTTTTAAAATTAGATTATTTATAAAAAAATCTTGATTAATTAAGTACCTCAAAAATTAATGAAATTTCAAGCGCTAATATCTCGGTCTATAATCAATTAATTTTCTAAATTATTTTTTTAATTTTAAGGGACACATAACATGATCAATGGCTAAAAATATTAAACATTCCAGAAGTTTTGATATCCAGAAATTTTTACTCAAAAAATGCTATTTCTATCCACCTGATTCAACCTTAAGTAAAATCTTAAATTGACGATAATTTGGCTAAATTTTATCGTAAAAAGAAAAGTTTTTTTTCTTCTGGAGTGGCTTTTCCCTGGAAATTGGATTGTTTTATCAAACTTTTCAAATTTTATTTATCCAAAAAGTTATTTTCAAAATTTGGGATAGTTCAGATACGAAAAACACGGTTTTTGACATAAAAGTGTCAAAATCTCTTTGGCGTTCATCTCCGATTTCGTGTTCACATTTTTTTTGTATTCTATAGGGTTCCAGAAAAAGTTACCAGAAAATCATGGTGGTAGTCGCGGCCACGTCGATTTTTTTTTTTTTAATTTTGGTGTTCATAAAACGTATTTTTTCGTAGAAATGGAAATATAGAGTTTTTGAGTGGCATCTCTCGGGAATCCAATGATGTGGGTCTTTTAGTCGGTAATTAAATAAAATTTAAAGGTTTTTTTGCAAAAAATTGCAAAATTTATCACGGGCTCTAGTGTTATATAACGTTTTTTGAGTTTTATACTTTCATAATCACATGCTTTGCCCATAAGAGCCCGTGTTAAATTTCGCATTTTTGTGTACAAATGTCTGAAAATTTTGTTAGATTACCGACTAAAAGATCCACACCATTGGATATCTGAGACTTTTTTCTAAAAAACTGTAAATGAAAAAAAAAAAAAATTAAATATTTTATAGTATTAATTTAAATTTAAAATATAGATAAGTTTAAAAGACAATTAATCTGCATCAATTTTAATTAATTAATTTTTTCTAAAAACTCTTAATTAACCCTTAACCATTAGGTTTAAACTCTTACCAATTTTTTTTTGGTTCGGATAAGCCAAACTGGAGACACCCTGCACATCGTTTTTTCTTCTTATTTCTGCCTTATTAAAAAAATTCATTTTTGATTCGAGGTAGTTTTTTTCTTATTCACAGAACCAATATTTTTTGAGAGATCTAGAATATTCTAGATTTGATAGAAAAAGTTTTAAATTTTAATAAAAGTTTGAATCAAGGTTATTAAATAAAACTTACGTTACGATATAATTAATGCTTTATTTAGATCTAAGAGTAAAATACGATTTTAAAATTGATAAAAAAGTAGTTTCACCACAACAGCAATCCATCCTTATCTTTATTCAGAATTCAACAATATTTGATCAATACAACAAATTTTCTTTATCCACTAAAAAAATTTTCCTTGATTGAATCTCTGTAAAAAATTCACAAAAATGTATTTTATTTTTAGTATTGAACCAATTAATTTTTAGCTAAATATATATTTTTTGTATACATTTAAATATTTTTTTTACTGATAAAAATGCAATTAACTTTTTGGTTAAGTTTGTTTATATCAAAGTTCAAGTTCATTAGCATGATATGAACTATATGTTCATAAGCGAACTTAACCAAAAACTAAATTTCATTTTTTAATCAGCAAAAAAAATATTTAAATGTACAAAAAATTATATTCAGTTAAATATTTACACGAACTAAATTAAAAATATATATTTTTTTGTGAATTTTTTACAGAGAATCAATCAAGGTAGATTTTTTTAGTGAAATAAGAGAATTTGTTGTATTAATCAAATATTGTTGAATTATAAATAAAGATAAGGATGGACTGCTGTTGTGGTGAAATTACTACTTTTTTATCAATTTCAAAATCTTATTTTACTCTTAGAGCTAAAGCATTAATTATATCGTAACGTAAGTTTTATTCAATAACCTTGATTCAAACTTTAATTAAAATTTTAAACTTTTTACTATCAAATCTAGATCTTTCAAAAAATATTGGTTCTGTGAATAAGAAAAAAACTACCTCGAATCAAAAATGAATTTTTTTAATAAGGCAGAAAAAAGAAGAAAAAACGATGTGCAGGGTATGTCCAGTTTGTCTTATCCGAACCAAAAAAAAAAATGGTAAGAGTTTAAACCTAATGGTTAAGGGTTAATTAAGATTTTTTTGAAAAAATTAATTATAAACAAAATAGTGGTTGCGCAAAATTTAAATTCAAAAGAGGTACAGAAATAATAAAATAAAAAATAAAAAAAAGTAAATAAACAATTTTAGTTATAATCTCATTTTTTAAATAATTAGGTCTGTTCTTTTTATCCCAAAAAAGTAGAACTGGAGTTAAACAGAGAAAATAAATGCGCGCTCATTTTAAACATTTTGTAGGTTAGATTGTATTTTTTTAAAATTTTTATTAATTTTTTTTATTTTAAATAATAGATTATTTACTGCTATCGATAAAAAGCTAAATTAAACATGTTTTAACATTTAATTTTTAGTAAAAAAATTTTATCCCAAAAAAACGTTTTCCTTTTTAAATTACCGCCATGAAAAAGAACGCGCGTTCTTTTTAGTTTTACCCCAGTTTTGCTCCAGGTTAACTTTTTTGGGGAAAAAAGAACAGACCTATTATTTATCTATATATTTTAAATTTAAATTTATATTATAAAACATTTAATTCTTTATTTTGACATTTACAGTTTTTTAGAAGAAAGTCTCAGATATCCAAAGGTGTGGGTCTTTTAGTCGGTAATCGTACAAAATTTTTAGATATTTGTACACAAAAATGCGAAAAATAACATGGGCTCTTATGAGGAACACATGTATCACGACATCAGATAGATATAGCACATCGCCTGTAAATATTAAAGTATAAAAATGCCTGTTTCTGAACTTTAAACATGCAATACTCGCTTGATTTTGATCATAAAATAATACATTTTAACATGGAACATGTTCATTGGATGGGCTATTTGAAAAGGTTTGGCTCGGAAGGGGGGGGGGGTTAAATATTGACATGGACTTAGAATATTTTCAATTTAGGGACTTAGAATAATTTGAAGTGGGAGTCTGATCAGGCCCTGATAAGAACAAGAACTTACAATTAGAATTCTTTAAGTTTATGGACTTAGGATAATATATATTTCAGGATTTATTGTAATTTCGGTTTTTGGATTTATTACTGTTATGAGTGAACATGTTCCATGCTCGTTGGTTGTGTAGTTACACAAACCGGTTATAAAATTTTTTTTTTTAACCGATTAATTTTCCCCTGGCAATTCAATTCTTTAAGAATAAAAATCATTTTCATTAACCAAATTTCAGTTTTTTGAGGTCGAGAAAAACGAATTTAAGGGAGAAAATTTTCAATTCTTCACCCTGAAATAATTTCCGATTTTTCAAGATAGCGGTCATAAAAAATATTAAAACGAATTTTAGAGGGAAAATTTTCAAATTTTCATCCTAAAATATTTTCCGAGTTTTCAAGATAACGGAAAATTTTCTTTTTAAAATTCGTTTTTTTCAACCTCAAAAACCCATCAGTAACGTACAATTTTGAGTTTAATATTTTTTTATGTCCGCCATATTGAAAAATCGGAAAATATTTTCTGGTGAAAAATTGAAAATTTTTTCTTTAAAATTCAATTCCTTGACCTCAAAAACCTTCCGGTAACGTACAAAGTTCATTTTCTAATATATATCTAACTCGACCACCAACTCACCCGACAACTCGCACAACAAGTCTCTCGACTATTTATTCACCCTCTCTCTAATTCTCCCATGATACTATACGGCTTCCGTAATAACTAGCTTGATTTCTATCGTAAAATAATAATTTTTTTTTTTAATCAATTAATTTTTCTCTGGCAATTCATTTCCTTAAGAAAAAAAAATCATTTTTATTGACAAATTTTTAATTTTTAGGTCAATAGCCTTTGAAAACTGTAAGTAGCAAAATTTATTTAACACAGATTTTCATTGGTTTTTGACCCAATAGTTGAAATGTGGTAAAAAAAAATGATTTTTTTCTTAAAGAAATGAATACACAGGGAAAAAGTAAAAAATTTAAAAAAAAAGTAATATTTTACCATAAGAATCATAAGCAAATAATGCATATTTAAGTTCAGAAACAGGCTTTTTTAAATATATTTTTTAAGACAAATTTAAGTAAAATCTTAAATTGACGATAACTTGTCTAAATTTCATCGTAAAAAGAAAATTTATTTTCTTCTACTGAAGTGGTTTCTCCCTGGCAATCAGATTTTTTTATCTATTTTTTAAAAATTTTATTTACCTAAAAAGTCATTTTGAAAATTTAGGGTAGCTCTGATACGAAAAACGTGGTTTTTGACATATAAGTGGGAAAATCTTTTTGGCATCAATCGCGGATTCCGTGTTTACGTTTTTTTTTTTCATTCTATAGGGTCAAAACTACCGGAAAATCATGGCCTCAATTTTTTAAGTCAATTTTTTTTTTTTCATTTTTGGTGCTAGATACCTGATATTCTTGATTCATACACTGTAAAAATTCTTTTTCGGGTAATTACTATGTAGGTAACTATCCCGATAATATAAATTTACTGCCCAGATAGTAATTACCCGGACAAGAATGTTTTCAGTGTATATGATGTGATTTATGCATTATTTATTTATATTTATTCCCTTTATAACACATACAAAAAGTTCAATTTTCAAAAAAACATTTACTACAATTAATGTCCCTTTAATTACCGGTTTTTAAGAATTTGCTTAATTTTTAAGAAAAATTTAAGCGCAGCAATCTGACAGTGTGAAAAACTATAGTTTTACTTTTTTTTGATTCTCAGAGATTGGAAAGTTACTAAATATTTTTGAGAGTCTGATTGGAGATTTAGTACAAAACTTTTTTTCGAAAGATGGAATTCTGATCGAAACTCTTAAATTGAAAATTTCACATCTGCAGTTAATAATAGCAGGATTTTGAAGTCCGGACTGCATCTTCAAAAAATTAAAACGATCATTCAATGTAATTGAATAAACAAATAGGTAATGCAATTTATTCAGATTTAATCTTTTATAGAGAATAATAGCTAATAAAATTTATATTTTCTTTTATTTACAGAAATTTTTAATGATGTTAATAAACCAGCTGTAGTTTATTGATCGAAGATCAAAGTGTTAATAAATTGTAAATTTTTGTTTTGAACAAATACCTTGCCATTTCATTGATCCGTTAATAAAATAAAAAAATGAAGGAAATACTAACTTTTTTTATTTTTTTTACACCAAATGTCTGTAAATACGCCAAAAGGCAATTTTTTAGGGAAAAAAGTCGGAGCCGATGAAACGTCTTGAAATATTAATAAAACGTCGTTTGGAAACGTTTATCTGCGAACATTAGTAAAATTTTCAAGACTTATTTCAAAAATGTTTCTAAAACTTTGGTTGCTATGTTGAGATGTTTTTTTTTACGTTAAATTTTAATGTTAAATTTAATACCGAATTTGAACGTTTAATTTAGTATTAAATTTTAACGTTAAATTTAATGTTAAATTTTAGATTAAATTGAATAATAAATTTAATGTTAAATTTAATGTTAGAACGAATATTTGATCAAAAAATTTAGTTGTGAAAAGAAATTAATGAAAATTGATTCAAAAATAGCAATGATGCTTAATTTTAGAAACATCAGGGAATTTTCCATAATAACTACAATTGGATTAGTAAAATTAAAAAATACATAATTATAAAGATTTTTTTTTCCAATTTTCCGCGATAATTTTAACGTTAAATTTAACAGTAAATTAACGTTAAATCTACCCTAAATTAACCTTAAATTTACCCTAAATTAACGTTAACTTATGCACCGGGGTTGCTTTTTTAAAAAAAAATTAAGGTATTTAAAAATTATATAATTAATCATATAAATAATCATATAAATAATCATATAATTAAATATATCCTAATCGGGATCAAATTTAAATATGATTAATTATATGATTATTTATATGATTAATTATATGATTAATAATATGATAAATTATACAGTATGTTATATAACAATTTTTGATAGGGCCCCACTGTGCGCCACCAGGTAAAAGAATATTTTAGGCTTACAATTTCAAAAGTAACTCCTGCAGATTGACAGAAATATCGCAGAAATAGTTTATTCTCGAAAAATTAATTATTATTACATAAATATTTTCTGTTAAATATGCAAATTATTAAAGTTAAACATTAAAAAAATACAAAATATTTTTTAAAATATCGTTTATTTTTTACGAAACGTACTTCAAAGTGTTCTTTGTTAATGAAAAACTTTAGGAAATCACCTTTATTTTTCATAAAAAATGTTATTGGCGGTTAAAACAGTCGAAATTGAAATAGAAAAAAAAATTTTCTTAGAAATAACGTTCAAAAATATATTTTTTTTGTTAAACTTCTTTTGCTTCAATGTTAATATGCTTTTAAGCTATAAAAATCATGAAAAGCTTGAATAAAACATTTATATTTAAAGAAAAAGTATTTAAAAAAAAAAATTTTTTCTTCACAAAAGTTAATGAAAAAGGTGCAATTTGAAGAGCAAAAAAATACAGGGGTGCATTTAAAAACTTTAAGCTGTGACAGTTCAAAGTTAGAACAAGGAAGACTTTTTTACTGCGAAATTCAACCAATTGGATTAATATTCAACATATTGGTTGAATTTTCAACCAAAAGCTAAAATACAAAATAAAAAATGAACAAAGCATTCATTAAAAATGAATTAATTTTATAACATATTATAATTAGTGATTTTTTATGTACTACTTCGTTTGGCTCTGAAGCTGAGGTATAACTTTAAATTCTGTATTTATAAAACCTATTTTTATTGCTTTTTAATTATTTACATAATGTTTTAGACATATAATTTACAATAACGCTTTTATTTAATATATTTACTTAAAATCTAAATTTCATCAAATATTTTCATAAATATTTACGCCTATTTTAAAAATAACTTTATCGACTTTTTAGGAAAAATTCAATCAGCTTTTTTCATAGCTTTACGCCGTTAAATTAAATCATAATTTTTCTTTTTATTTTTAAAATATAGTTAATTAAAAACTAACGTTATCTATACACTGAAAAAAATATCCGTTTGCCGCAAGCGGATTCCTCTTAGATACGGTGGATGCATTAAAACTTCCCAGCCAAGCTCTCTCATTTTTTGTCGAGTCATCAAAGATGTATGTGGTCTGGCATTGTCGTGAAGAAAAACAACACCTTTTCTGTTGTACAATGATGGCCGCTTTTTCTCGATTGCCTGTTGCAATCGCACTAGTTGCTGACTGTACAAGCTAGAATTGATGGTTTGACCAGGTGGTAATAGTTCATAACGGATAATACCTTGATAATCCCACCAAACGCTCAGTAACACCTTTTTTTGCGTTAAACCAGGCTTTGACGCGGTTTTTGGTAACTCGCCTTTTTTGCTCCATGATCTTTTTCGCACAACATTCTCGTATTTTATCCATTTTTCATCACCAGTTACTAACCTTTTCAAAAATGGCTCTATTTTGTTTCGTTTGAGTAATGATTCACAGATTGAAACTCGAAACATTAAATTTTTTTGCGTCAATTCATGTGGTACCCAAATATCAAGTTTTTTTGTGTACCCAGCTTTATGCAAATGATTTGATACTGTTGCTTGGGAAATTCCTAGCTTCTCAGCTATATCACGAGTAGAAATGTATCGGTCTTTTTCAATTTTTTTAAAGATTTTGTCAACATTCTTTACTACAGGTCGACCAGAGCGAGGTTCATCTTTGATGTCTAAATCTCCTGATCGGAATTTCGCAAACCATCTTTTTGCTGTGGCTTTTGATAGAGTACCTTCACCGTAAACAGCACAAATTTTTTCACAAGCCTGCGACGCATTCTTACCTTTATCGAAATAATATTGTTAAATGTATCTAAACTTTTCAGAAATTTCACAAATTTTCTACTTGTTTTATTCTCACTTTGCAAATAAATATTAGAGTCTTCTTTTCGTACAGTAATCTATGAGTAGTCTGCTGATAAACGTAGTATAGGTCTACCAGATTGCGCCTCATATATCGCTGATATATAATTTAAAATTCACCCGCCAAAAAAGGCTCAATACTTTTTAATCAACCCAATACTTAATGCAATTAACATGAATTTTTATTACAAACTAATTCACAATTACCTACTTCACAATAATTTTAACTCTTTATCGGTTTTTATGATAGTTACAATAAAAAAACTATCCTCTAGCCAAAAGAGGAATCCTCTTGCCACAAGAGGAATCCGCTTGCGGCAAATGGAATTCCGCTTGCGGCAAACGAATATTTTTTTCAGTGTAGCTATGTACATACACTGTAAAAACCTGACACCCTTGAATCAATGATGCACGACATTAAAATATGACAAGAGAATATTCCATTGATTCAATAGAATTTCAATTAATTTAATACCCTGTTGGGTAAAAAGACCATTAAGAATATTTAGATATTGCTAATGAAGAAACATAGTGCCAATTACTTGGCAGAATTTTTTTATTCTGGTAGAAAAATGTAATGAACTCATTGATAATGCAATTGCTAAGAAAATTGTTAACTTTACTTACAATAGTAATAATACAATCACAATTGAAACTATTTATAAAAAACAAGAAATTTTAAGGTACATAACCTTTGCAAGGCTTTATTATTGTAGAAGTTTTTTTCAATTTATTGTATGATAATAGAACAAATTTGAACATTGGAATTTAAAATTTTTTTTTAGTTAACTCAAGGTAATCTTAAATTGGCAATAAAGTCTGCATTAGTTCTTACCTTCATTGCAATTGTCACCTTATTACTTTATGGAAATGGCCAAAATATTATTAATACCAATGAAGAACTGTTTAATAGCATGTGAGCATTTTATTCTTTTTTATTAATTTAAGATTTCGTTGGCACTTTTTTAATTAAATGTCAGTGCTTATAATTAGGGCAATAAAAAGTCACCTATTTGTAATTGTAATTGTAATTGTATATTTATTTGCCATTGAACTAAAATGGGTACAGTAAATAATTTGTTAATAAATAGTATAACATTAGTAGTTAATTTGGATAAGTAACTCAAAATAAATACGTGGCGGTCTAAATTTTTAATATTCATTTTTCATAGCATGAAAAAAAAATACCCGACTTTCATTAAATATTGTCAGACTTTGGTTCTAAAAGTTAAAAATTAATATCACCCATGGTACAATACATTTCTCTTTTTATTATATAATTTTGAATTAATCAGTAACCCTTTCAAGACTTGCAATTTTATTAAATTACAAAAAAAAATTAATTATTTCCTGCTTTATAAATAAACTAGAATTAAAAGTACTTAAGATAATTCAACATGAAAATATATAAATACAGTTGGTTTTATGGCTTAATTAATAATTCGAAAGATCTCCATCCACGCCTAATGCTAAAATTTCTTGAAATTACGATATTCATCTAAAAACACTTAAATTTTAATATTATGCACAACAAATATTTATTTGTTATGATTTTTTATTTTTTTTTTTTTTATGCACTGAAACTGCAAAAAAATTATATTTTTTATTAAAATAAATTTTATTTGAGGTTAATTATTATTTTTTTTTAAGCGTGCATGGATTTAGTCAAATTAAACCTTTTTGGCTAAATCCACGCTTAAACAAAAGAGGTTGAGCGTGGATTGAGACCTTTGCTTAATAATTTAAAAACAAAATTAACCTATTTTTTTGTGAAAAAAAATTTAGTTATAAATGAAGTATTGTAAACTATTCTACAAAAATCAAAATAGAGCCAACAATACATATTACCAAAATTTTAAGTTAATACTTTTTTATTATATTTTTATATTTACAAATTTTACATGAAAAACTTTCATAGAAAGATGGAAAAATTTTAAAAAGCATTTTTTTTATGAAATCTTGAATAATATTTTTAGTATTTGGTTTGAAAAAGTAAAAAACCCGAAAGAAACCTGAAGTATAGGTTTAACGCAGCGGTAGAGTGCTTACATTTTTTGAAAGTTTTTTAATCATCAGTTTTCTAATTTAATTTCATATATTTTAACCATATAGAACTTAAAATGGTTTAATTTTCAATTAATTAATTTTTAAGAGACAGAAATTTTTTAAATTTACATTTTTGTTTACAAATTTTCAGTGCAAAATACCTTAAAATTTTATAAATTTCAATTATTTCTTTTCTAATATAGATACCTCGCAAATTGGGAAGATGCTTCTATTAAATCAAAAAAATTGATTCAAATGATGATACTAAAATCTACGCGACCTCTGCAAATTAAAGCTTTTTTTGTACCAGTGAACATGGAAACTTATACTCAGGTAAATTATTATTAAATTTTATTTGATAAAAATTTATTATTATTTAACAAAAATATTTTTTTTAAGGTTATGAAAACAGCCTGTTCATACTTTACTTTTCTGAGAAAAACTCAAAACAACTCTTAAAGTAAAAGATCTATTTTTTAGCAAATCATATCAAAGCTTCAATTTAAAATATAATTAAGCGTAAAAAATTTACAAAAATTTACTTTGCTACAATACAATTCAGTGATCAAAAAATTTCCTGGCCTGAAATATCTTATTAATTTTTCTTTATATTTTACTACCAAAAAATCTAACCTAATCTAACCTAACTAACTGTTGTTATTAGTTACGTTAGGTTAATAGTAAATTTTAATTCTTCAATTAACATGTTTGAGGCCAGGACCTAAATATTCTTATTCAAAAACTTATCGAAAATTGTAGTGATACATCAACCTTACACAAGTTTTTAAAAAATTACCAGTTAATACACAGCATTAACTTAAGTAAGGTTGGGTTGGATTGGGTTGGGTTAGGTAGGGTTAGGGTGTGTCGGGTTGAGTTGGGTTAGGTCAAGTTGGGTTAGGTTATGTTGGGATGTGTTGGGTTAGGTCAGGTTGGGTTGGGTTAGGTAGTTTGGGTTCTGCTTAACTGATTGTTGTTATTTGTTACATTAATTTAAGTAGTAAGTTTTAATTCTTCTTTTAACATGTTTTTGAGGTCAGAACCTAAATATTCTTATTCAAAAACTTTTCAAAAACCTATAATCTTAAGGACTATTATAAATGTTTCTTATTAAATAGCAAAATAACCTTATAAATTTACCAAAGAATATAGTTTTTTTAGGTATTATAGCTGTTTTATATATTATTTTATTATTTAATTTATGCATGTGCCATTTTAAATTCTCAGAAAACGTAAATTTAAATTTAAAAATAAGTTTTATTGAAACCGGGAACACAAGCACAAAAAATTATTTTTTTTTTTAAATACACTATTAAATAAAGGTTAACTTTTGGGGAAACTTGGACAAAAATACTCCAGCAAAAAAAAGTTGTGGCATATGCTGGTTTTGGGATAATTTAAAAGAGGTGACAAAATCGGACATTCCAACCCAGTGCTGCCCCCCCCCCCAGGGGGGGCTAATTTTAGGGCAAGACTGTTTTTTGCAAATAACTAAAAAAGTAAAAGAAATTTTTAAAAAAGTTTGAATTAAAAGTTGTAGCTGAGACAATTTGCTATTAAAATGGTCAGTAGTAATTTTTCAATCGGGCGTACTGGGACCGAGTTATAAACGGTCGAAAATTATACCTATTTTACCAAATTTTCAAAAATCGATATTTTACATATAATAGTAATTATGTGGATATAAAATTTTGCATGTTTACGTCCCTGCACCCCCACCCATAGACACTGCACCCCTAAGAACATGCATTTTTTTGGTCCATTTTCTGATGTTTTAACTTTTTAAGTAAAAAAGCCTATAAATGCGAACAAATTTAGGATTGAACAAGCGTTTATATTAAATAATAAATAATAGCGGTTTATAATAAAATAATATTGAGAGACAAACTATTCTAGAAAATAGAAAAACTTTTCCCTGTCTTGTGGTGAAAATTCACTGACCTAACCAATTTTTTAGTTACGTGAAATTGAGATTATAGGGGAATTATTATAAAATCTTTAATTAACTATAATTAATTGAATTTTCATCAAAAAACAAGAAGTTTTGTATTTTACACTTTACAAACCCTATAGTGTTATGAAATAACTAACAAAATAAATAATTAATAATTAAATAATAAGTTACGTAAGATAATAATTATAAATATTTTAATTTAAATTTATAAATAGTATTTAAGCTAATTAATCAAACAATAGATATTTTAAATTAAGAAATGATAACATAAAATTAAGAAACTATAACATAAATTATGAAATTAAAACAGAAAATTATGTAATAAAACAAATAGTTTAAGAAATAATAATATTTGTATTTTGGATATTTTAAATATTTGTAAAAGTTGATTTAGTATATAAGATCAATAAAATTGTAATAACGGGGGAGTCAAATATCAGAAGTTGTCATCGACGTGTACTTATATTCGTTTTAACCCATTTACGCCCAAGCGGACGTAAACGGAAAGTCAAATAAAAAAATAGGTTCCCGTATATACAGAGGCTTTTAAATTACATGTCTATAGTAAAATTTCATGCTCTTACCGAATCTGAAGTCAGATTTTACTTACAACCCTTTCAAATGCCCCAAAAATAGGGGTAATGGGGGTGAAAAAGAGGCTAAAATAAAAATGACGGAAAAATCAAAATAAAAATAAAAAAATGATACCAAAAAACATTTAAAATTACTTATTTGTGCAAAAAACTTACATTTTTCAGGTTTATGGGATATTTAATTGGATTTCAACCCTTATATTGCAACTAAGGGTAGTTTTTTCCAAAAACTTCAAATATTGCTTTTTTAATTCCAAATCGGTTCTAGTAGGTAAATTTGTCTCCTAATTCCATTTTTTGAATTTGTTTTGAGCTAAAACGCTTCTGTGAACGTAAAATTCTAAAATTTAGTTTCCTATATAAAAATAATAAATTCTATTGGTTCCGTTTTGCCCTGATTACCCCTATTTTTACGCTCACAAAAAAATTTTAGCTCAAAACAAATTCAAAAAATGGAATTAGGAGTCAAATTTACCTATTAGAACCGATTTGGAACTAAAAAAACAATATTTGAAGTTTTTGGGAAAAACTAACCCTAGTTGCAATATAAGGGTTGAAATCCAATTATATATCCCATAAACCTAAAAATGTATGTTTTTTGCACAAATAAGTAATTTTAAATGTTTTTTGGTATCATTTTTTTTATTTTTATATTGATTATTCCGTCATTTTTATTTTAGCCTCTTTTTCACCCCACCCCTATTTTTGATGCATTTGAAAGGGTTGTAAGTAAAATCTGACTTCAGATTCGATAAGAGCATGAAATTTTATTATAGACATGTAATTTAAAAGCCTCTATCTATACGGGAACCTATGTTTTTTTTTTACTTTCCGTTTACGTCCGCTTGGGCGTAAATGGGTTAATAAAGTTTTTAAACAATAGTTAGTTGTGCTTATTTAGATAATCAATTCTGAACAACATTTGTAAGTATTAATTTATATTTATCTATTTAATTACTAATAATCTTAGCCATTAGACTCATAACAATAGGCTCAAATTGTCTACTAATGCAAAATATATAAGATTTCACAAAACCAGTAGAAATAGAAACAAAAGATTTTATGGATAAGAAAAACTGCGAATGAAAAATAGCGATTTCATTAATTTTCAGAGGAAAAAATATATAAATGACTCTTGTAAATATTATTCAGAAAATTTTTTCTTAAAATCTACGAAACTTTAAAGACTTGGTCCCTTGAAAATTGAAATCATAAAAAACAAAAAAACGGATTTTTCTCCTAAAAAGCGTAGTAAAATGTTAAAATAAATAACGAATTTGGATTGTACCGAAAAAATTACTATGGAATACGTATTTAAAACAACATTTGAACTGATAGAAAAATCCCAAGTCTGTGAATTTTTTAAAAAATCCAATATTTAATAATTGAGTTGCTATGAGAACTTGAAAATTGAAAATTTGTATTTTTCGGTCCTAAATAAACTTATTTTAGTAAATTATAATTAAAAAACAATTGAAAAAACATAAATCCATCATTAAAATAATTTTAATTTTTTTTTAAATTTTCAGAAATTGTTTTTTTTCAAATATTAAAAAAATATTATTTTGAACCTTCCAACTCAAAAAAAAACTATAAGGAGAGTAAAATTTTTTGTGTTTCTCATTTATTTGTCACATTATATAGTCTAAAATCTTTTAAAAAATGTTAAATAAAAAAAAATTAATTTTTAATTTACCCCCCCCCCCCCCAACAACCCCCAAATCGGGGCGGTTCTCCCCGAGAACTAGGGTTTTAATTTTAGGGTAAGCGTTTCCTGCCTTACGAGACCCTATAGAATCAGAAAATACCAGAGATTTTTATGAGAATCAAGGTGAAACTTTTTTCGTGTTCCAGGCCACTGTGATTTATTAATATAAATGTTACAGTTAATCTCAGTTAAAGATATTTTATTGTATTTTTTTAATTTTTATAAATTTCTATTGTAAGCTCATTCAATTTATATTTTGTCACTTTTATTTAAAATATAAACAATGCAATTATTAAATTTTATGTCAATGTAGTTTAAACTATAATTTAATTGTAAATTACTGAAAAATCAAATAGTTATTTATCTATATATTTGTTGTAAAAAATAAAGTTATTAATAAATAAACCTGTAATTTTAAAAAATAATGACTTTCTGTTTTGCCAACAATACCTAGGTTTTCACAAATCCCTTATTCCTATCTAAATTATTCGATAAATGAATAAAAACATTTATTAAAATTATCAAAAAGATTTGAGTATGAAAAATATTTCTCATAATTAATGACAAATAATTATTTCAATTATCTTGATAATTGACAAATTAAAATTAATTAAATTTTGTGTTACAATTAGGGTACTCGTACGAGTACATGAACAACCGAATTTTAAATGGGAATACCGTGTATAAGAAAATGCTCCAGTAACTGGGCGACCTAAAATTTTCAATTTTTTTATTCTGAGTAACTTCAGAAGATAATCGCTTAAATTTCTTTATTAATTATGCAGCGATCCTTTAGCTTCAATATTTATTCATTTTTTTAATTCAAAATTACCAAATAATATGAAAAAATCGTTTAAAAAAAATTTTTGAGTTTAAATTTTGCTTCATTTTACTTCAGCCATTTAAAATTTTTTTTCAATGAAATCGTGATCACCGATCGCAAAAATTCCTAATAACATAATATTTTTTCAGATATTTTAAATATTAAAGAATTTATAAAATTATAATGCATTTAATTCACTTTTTAATGTAATTATGAGCTGAAAATGGTCCTTGAAGGATTTTGAAAGGGCTCATATGTTTAGTGAGTTATTAGTGTTGAATACTGCAGGAAATTTCTTATGCATGGGGTTTTTCATAGAACAAATAAGAAAAATTAGCTCTTATTTTTAAAAAATGTCCAAAAAGCAAAAATGAATGCCAAAAATTGAAGATTGAACCTTAGGAGAAAAAATTTGGCATGAAGGTTTGTTAGTAGTAGTACTTTTAGAAAAAATTACTTTTGAACCGATTTAAAAAGTAGATCATTAGGTTAAATCCGATTAAATTTAAAAACGCCCATACATAAATTTAATTTTTTGTAATGAATTATAAAAATTAATTAAAATTATTATTTAAACAGATAAATACATACCAAAATAACCTAAAAAATTTATACAGAAATAGATCATTGCATCTCTTTGCGATTCGTAACCACAATATAACCGTACTACTGCATAAATATTACATATAATCATACGTGTTTGATACCAACACACATTCATGAAAAATACATTCATAAAATATCAAAAGCTTGTAAAGTTGATAGAATTTGCATATTTTTATTTTTTGGCATTATCAAAAAATTTTTATGGATAGTAGGGGTGTAATGGGCTCAGTATTTAAAGATTAAAAAAAAAAATTAATTTTAGTCAACTGATATTATATGGTAAGAAAAATATAAGTATTTTATTTTTGTATTGCATAACTCATCTCTCTGTGCAATTATGTTAATTGAAGTTTCACGGTCAGCTGTATACAACAGTTGTTCATAGTAAATAAAAATTTTAAAAGCTTCAAAAAACTAAATACTTTAGATCTATCGCTCGAATCAATAAATATAGGCAAAAGAAATCGAAAATTCATAAAATACCTTTTGCTCGTAAAGTTCATTTATGAATTTTCTGTTTCTTTTGCCTACATACTTATTTATGAAATCCCACTTTACCCCAACTGCCCCTAAACAAAGATATATTAAATAACTTTTATACATAAATTTATATACTCTCAATGCCACATTAAAAAGTACTGAACATGAAAATAATATGCAAATGTGAATTGGTCTTTTAAGTTATTAAAAATCTCAAGTAATTTTTAAAAAGCTTTACCTTATGCTATAACTGCCACAAAAATTTAATATAAAAAAAAAATAGATTTTTATTTTTCATAATAAAAATGCAATTTTAATCATTCTTTTATTATAAAATTATTTTTCTTCAATTTATTTTATATTAAAACTATTTAAAAGTACTTGAATATTTGTAGCCCCAAGTTTAATCTTTCGAAGTATCTTAACCACAAATCAATAATATCAAAAAATACTTTGTTCAAGTTCAACTTAAAATCTAACATTTTATAAAATATCTTTATATTTTTTTTCAATTCAAAAAAATTGATTACAATTATAAGTCAAGAGAGATTTCATTTAAAAAAATTTTTTTTTTTTCTATTCCTAACAGTAATTTATTGTCTTTGACAAAATTTAATACCAACAATTAATTAAGTGATTTAAAAGCTTTTAAGCTTTAAGTTTTCTTCTTCTTCATCTCTCTCTCTCTCTCTCTCTCTCTCTCTCTTTTTATAAAACTAGAAAAATATCAATTGCATATATATATATGTGTGTGTATACTAACACAGAATAATAGTAAAGTTTATAGTATATAGCTAGTAATGAAACTATCGGAAAGTCTGAATTATAACCTAGATTTTCTTCCATGAAGGAAAACTTATATTGTAAAATATATGTATAAACTAAATCACACAGTTTTACCAATTACCCGTATATACTACTGGCTATTTATCTGTTTCTACAAAATGTGCTTTTAAGACACATACTAAAACGATTCATTATATTACCCTGATCAACTTTTTTTTTCTAATTTTTTTTTTTATTTTAACTCATAAATTTCACATATATGTAGAGAATAGTATCATAAATTAGATAACTTACGATTTATAATTAGAAATTAATTTTATTTATTATATTAGCTACAAAAAAATTGATCGAGTCCGTGGTGTGTTGGCAGTGTTTTATATATTTCACTTCTTTTAAATTTATCTTAAGATAAAAGACTTGTCTTTATAATTTGATTTAAAACTAACTGGCTAAAAATTTCGAGTGCACCTCTAATAAAGATGGACTGTAATTGTATAACGGACTACGAACTCTGTAGTTTAGTCGGAGCTTTCATGTATTAACAGGAAAAGGATCGGTAATCAAAGGACCATAGTTCTTGTTGTCTGATATCCAAAAAATTAATGCGGATTAATGAGTAGGGTAGATAAAAAAATTTTCTATTTTGAGTGTTGTGGTCCACCCAGTTTAGAATATGCTAGAATCATTACACTCATAAAAAATATTTTTTAAAAAGTAACCTTTTTTAAAGAAGTTAAATACCGATAAACTGATTATAAAAAAAATTTTGAATAACAGATATATGCCCTCATATGGCAATAATCCCTTAAATAATTGGTCCCCAGACTCTTCCTGAGACATAGCTTCTTTTAGGAATAGTTGCTTTGCTTGAAATTTCAAGCAAATCAACCCAACCGTGTAGAAATAAGTAAATTGTGACTTATTTTTTTTATGAGACTTGGCTCCATTATTTTTTTTTTATAAGAAACTTTTTACTATGTGCTATCACAGTTACATTTCTTTTTGAAATCGCACACAAAAACTAAAAACAGTAGAAAAAGTTTAATCCATCATACATTGGTTAACCTGAAATCTAAATAGCTAAAAATTTCTGGATTGCCATATTTGAAGTACTAAAGAATTGGCAAACATAAAATCTGAAATTTTGAGGTTTTCGGGGCAAATTTTTATTTCAGTATAGAACCAAAATCCAAAAAAAATGACGACTATAAGCAATATATAATTTTAATTAAATTTACAAAAAAAATTAATTTTTTGATTTATCAATTTATTTCCTGGATAAAAAAAGTAAATAGGTATAAATTTTAAATAAATTTTATCATAAATAAATTTTTTTTGTCATTTAAAAAATTAAAAATCATTAAAAAAAAGAAACTAAATAAATAAGATTAAAATAAAAGTACGAATAATGTTAAATATTTATGAGTAAAAATTTAATATATAAAAATAAATAAAAAAATCTTTAATGTTATTGCTGCGTCAACGATATATCTTTAAAAAAAGTAAAAAAAAAGGCAAAAAACTAAATCTAAAAGAAAAAAAAAATCAAAAGAGCTTAAAGTTAGGCATTTACAATCAAAAGAAGCTTTATATATAAATTTTGTTTACTTTTCAGTTACGGACGAATAATTTTTTTAAATCCACTTCAATTGCTCCATTGATTTTATGTTCTTAAATAAATACATATTTGCTTTTATTGTGTGGTATAAAAAAGAAAAATTAATTTCAATTTATATTTTCTTTCAATAACAAAAATTATTGCTTTTGTATTTATGAATGATAATAAAAATTATAATAATTACATAATGACATTTATTTAGATAATTTAAAATTTATACACCCCCTTATTTTTTGTATTGAAAATTTTTATATAAAATAGATGCATGTATATTTTATTGACTATAGAACTTGCTATAGAAACAGATTTTTTTTGTCTAAATTCTTATTTTCCACTGGACTAAACTTCAATAGAAAAAGAATGTATATAAAGATTGAGTTTATATGACTAGACTGTTCAGAATAAACTTAAGGGATTTAAAGGTTTATTTTTATTTTATTATTTTCTTTTCTTATATTTATTATCTGAATTATAGTTTTCTTTGATATCCATAAATATAATAAAAAGGAAATTTTTAAATAATTTTCTGTTAAATACAATATTAACATGGAATATGTTTATAGGGAGGTGTACATTAGGAAGCCTTGAAAATTGGTCACTATCAGGAGTCATAATTTCGATTTATAATCTGAGCTTAGGGACTTATTTGAGCTTACAAAACAGTCTAGGAAAAAAAATGTTTTAATAGATTTAAGTAGTCAGTAAACATAAACATGTTTCATGCAAGTTGTTTGTGTACATAATATGCAAATCCTTTATAGATGTTTTTAATGAGCTTTATAAGAAAAATATTACCAAATAATTTAATTAAAGTATGAAAAATTTAATTCTAAATATTATATAAATAAAATTTGGTCAAATACCGAAAAATTTTTTAGTTTTTGAAGAAATAATTAATCAGATAACTTTCAAATTTTGATTTCTTATTTTTTATATCTCTGGGTGTCTTTTCCTGATTGGTTGACTCTGAATGCACATTTATGCGAACAATTTTGCTTCTCACACAGCGTGAAACGTTTCTGAAGCTTTTCAAACAAGTTCTTTGAAAATGTTATTTAAGTTACACATGAATGAGATGGAAAATTGTTTTCACACCTAAACAATTTTGTTATGTATTCCCTGTGTTCGCAGCTTATTGATGTTATGAAAATAAATTATTTAATTTCAAAAATATGGAATGGTTTTTGGATTGAGATATATTTAACTCCTTTAATTTTGGAAACCCTCAATTTTCAAAGAGCTAATTTTCACATGAGAGAAAATGGGATTGAAATGGGAAAGTGTACTTAAATTATATCACATGCACATATACAAAACAAATTACTTGAGTAAATCAGGGGGGTTATTCAACTTTAAATATTTTAATTAATCCGATTAAATTATTTCATATTCCCTATTATTTTTTACTTTTTAATACTATTTTCCTTTATAAATCCCTAATTTGCTCTACAAGTTTAAATCCGTTAATTGATGTAAATTGATTAAAAATTGTAAGAATAAAATAAAAGAAAATAACACTTAAAATATTTAATAAAAGATAAATTATTACTTTTTTTTTAATTCATAAAAAAAACAATCTTAAATCTGAAAAAATTATCAAGTTTAATTCTTGAATTTAAAAAAAAAAATGTTATTTGAAAAATAATTTTATTTATAGGTAATTTCCGCTTTTGAATCATCCAAAAACACGAATAAAATGACAAAAATTTGTTGAATCCAAATTGAAAAAAAAGAAAAACATAAAATTTTAATGGAAAAAACTCCTAAAAAAATATAAAAAATTTTACGTTCTAAAATTTAAAGAAAATAAAAAAAAAAAAAATACTTAGAGGACAAGTTGTAAAATTAGAAATGACTAGGGTTTGGTGTAAGTACAGCCCTCTTACTTTATGTATCTGAATAGTATAGGCAATCCGCACTTGCGCTCGAAAGCACAAGAATGTTTATGCTATAAAGCCACCAATGACCCGATAACTCAGAAGACGCGTATACATAAAAAAAAACTTTGCTTTACTATGCCTTCAGGCAATTTCAATTCGATGGAATTTACCCACAAGATTTCTTTTTACTCTTTTTTTTATACTTTGAAAAAAAATTGCTTTTTTTTATTCACGTGTCTTCTTCTTCCGTTTTATTCGTTTGTTTTTGTTATGGTTTGATTCGTTCTTTCCGTTTTAGCAAACATATTACTACTGTTAAAATTTTTTGTGATACTCTTTTTTTTTCAATATTATATGTTTGAAATGTGTTTTTAGTATATTTTATTTTCAAAAAATGGAAAAATAAAATTTATGTGTAAAAAAACAACTTTTACATGCATATTTACGTCTTTTGTTATAATAAATAACTTATTTATAATAAATTTTAAAATTTATATCAGCATTTAAAATGACATAAAAGAGTTTGAGGAGTTATTACATGGTAAAAAACTTAGGGGGAACGAAAAATATAAAGACAATAAGTAATGATTTATTATAGAAAATATAAAAAATAAAGTACAAAGTAAGTTCACGAACGACAGGATAAAGAATATGCAGCTTTAAGAAATAACATTTCATTAAGTTAATAAATTATAAAATGTAAACGCAACTAGTTAGGTTCATATTATAAAGTAAATATGAAATTTTACTCAAAATCTCTTAGGAACATTAGAAAAATCGTTTAACCCTTGATAAACCATGTTTTTTTAAAAACTTTTATTCACAATATTTTTACGAATGCAAGTAGATTTTTTGGAATGCTGAATTATGATCAAAATTCTAACTCTTCTTTTTTTACCCCCTTAACCTTTATAAAATACATTTGTAGGAGGCCACTTATTTTTTCAAGCAACTGAATCAAAACCTCTTGTCAAAAATTATATTGCATTTCTTTTTTTTAATTAATTTATTTATTGTACATATAAATATTATACAAATATTATGGATAATATGTAGATTTACATAATTGCATTGTACATAAAGTAATTAAATTAAAATAGACGAAAAAAGTCAATAACTAACATTTAATTTACATTTATAAATTGAATTTTGTGATTTATTTTAACTAAAAAGTAAATAAAGATATAAAGTATTTAGTAAAAGAAGAAAAACAGTTTACTATTAAAAAGAAAAACTTTACTGGCATTTAAAGGTGAGGAGTGATTATTTGGGAAGGATAGCGAAGCTTTTTATCGCTGATCACTTATTACTCACCTGAGTTCCTATGCCCGTCATTTTTATAATTAAGTAAATTTTAGATAATTCTTCCGATAAAAAAGTTTATCACGCTGCAAAATATTGAGTAAACTAAAACAACATTTTTTTAGAATAATCTTGTTGCACCACTGTGGTGGCCCAGAAAATCGAAATTTGTCGCCACTACTGCAGAAAAATTTTATACGGCCCTTGTCCATAAATAAAGAATGCCCCAAATCGGAGTTTACTCGACTTCGCCTCTGAAGGTAATTAACGTGCGATTTGGGCCATTCTTTATTTTTCTAGGCACGAGCCGTTAATATACTATTGAATGTAATCTTCAATTTTCTAAACGAATATAAGCGTAGGTTTCCTAATAGGGTTAAAAGAGTTTTGCATATAAGGGAAATAATGTAACCAAATGAAGCACTAATTCCGTCCTTCATCAAGGTTAAAATAAATTAGGGGTGTGTGGTTCTTTGGGTCGGGTCGGGTCGGTCTTCGGGTGCTCCCGAAAAGTTTCCGAGGTCCAAAGGTACAGTTTTTTCATTTCCCTGGCATTATGATTACATGAATCTTATACCGGGAATTTTTCGTTCACACTTAAAAAACATGAAAAATTGTAAAAAAAAGCTTACTAGAAAAAAATTATAATTTTTATACCTATAAATAATTATTTATTTTTTCATGTAAATTTAATAAGAAAATAAATAATTGGCACTCTTTTTGACATTTATACTTGGTATACTTACTGTTTTAAATTTTTCATTTTCTTAAAAAATAGTAATTGATTCCAATTTATATTTTTAGAAAAATAATAATAAAAAACTAATTAATTTGTATTCAAGATACTATTTTTCTAAGTACTCATATTTGACTTAACTTAAAAAATAATTATATAAAAAGTGTGCGAACAAAAAAAAAACAAACGAGATTTTTTACGGTTGTTTTGAAAATGGAAAAAAAAACAACCGAAAATTTTCACGTTTATTTTGAAAATGGAACAAAAAAAAACAACCGAGATTTTTTACGGTTGTTTTGAAAATGGAATAAAAAAAAAACAACTAAGTATACCAAGTATAAATGTCAAAAAGAGTGCAAATTATTTATTTTCTTATTTAATTTATATGAAAAAATAAATAATTACTTATAGGTATAATAAAAATTATAATTTTTTTCTAGTAAGCTTTTTTTTTACTATTTTTCATGTTTTTTAAGCGTTAACAAAAAATTTCCGGCATAAGATTTATGTAATCATAATGCCAGGGAAATTTAAGATGAAAAAACTGTACCTTTGGACCTCGGAAACTTTTCGGGAATACCCGAAGACCGACCCGACCCGACCCGAAAACCGTCCCGAAGCTCGGGTACCGGAGAATTCGAGAAACCGCACACCCCTAAAATAAATTATTAAAAATAAAAATAAAATTACTTGTTTCGATTTTCCTAAAAGTTGCGCATAAAAGAAGTTTTAATGTAATCTTGCAATTTTCTAATAGAATATAAGCGTAAAAATTGGAATATTCTAAGTTCAATAATTTTACTTGTAACTAATAATTTTTAGTATGTATTCTTTTTTAAAAATAACTTAGTTGTTATCTAAAAAGTTAACGAAGTACATAAGAAACTATTTTGTTATGAATTTAACTTAATTTTCTTATTTTAAAAACTTTTTCTTGAATTAAAATTTTAAGAATCGTGGAGAGGAATATAATAATTTTCAGCAATTTATAAAGATTTCTTAAGCAAAAAAGTTTTAAAAAATAATGTACTGAAATATTATATAATTATGAAAATGTTCTAAAGTCATGGCAACTTCTTATTATTTTAATAAGTTTTATAGCGAGTTAAAATTTTTATTACTTTGTATTGGTGTTTGGCCTTACGAAAATGGAAAATTACCAAAAAGAATTCGATACGCATACATTATTCATGGTATTGTCTTTTGATTACGATGGTAAGTTAACAATAATTATATTTATATTTTTAAAATAATTTTTTTAATTTCTGGCTTCCGAAGTTGAACAATTAATGAAAAATAAGGTACTAAAATTCCAAGATACCACAACAACTCTTGATTTCTGTCTAATACAAGTTTAAATACGAGTTTAAAAATATAAAAAATTTGATTAGTCAAATAAAGCTTGTAAAATTATGCCTCCAGTAAGTCGTTACACTTCTTGATAAAATAAATAGAACCCGGGAATAATTAACTAAAAGATTTTACTATTGCTGCCCGGATTATATTCTCCAAGATATTCTCCGCTCGAGAAAAATGTTTAATTTTAGCAATAATAGTTTTTGTTGATGAAAATGAAATGTAAAATACAATAGGTGTAACATTTATAAATGATAATTACGGTTAAATGAATTTTTTTTTTAAATTGGCTATATAGCCATCAGAAAACTTAAAAATTCTGAATTTTTTTTTTAAGTGAAAATTATTGGGTCATTTAAAAAAATTTTTTCAGCGTTTATTTTATAATAGAATCATTTATTATGAATCTGAATATCCAAGTCACCTTAATTAAAATAAGATAATTTTACCTTGTCTTTAATCCGTCTTCAGAGTGACTTCGTTATTAAAATATTTTACACTACGCATTTCAGAATATTGTATTCCATCATCAGGTGTATTATTTTGTCAGATGTTTAAAAAATTTAAATCTTAAAGTTTCTAAAAATAATTAATTACACTAAACTTGCATGTTCTTTTTCTTTTCATTTATTGAAATATACCGTATATTACACTTATTATCACAATTATTATGCATATTTTATTATTATTTTGCACTGCTTCTATTTATTTTATTAAGTATTTTACGAAATTTAATTTTAATTTTTGTTATTTGTAGAACGAGATCTCATTACGGACTGTTTAAATTTTTATAGTTTATTTATTATGGTGTCGTATAGCGAATTTGATTTAAATTGTAGTTTATCATTCAACAGGGGCGTATCGTTGTTTTTAAATGCCTTGTATATTTTATATTCTTCTAATGCATTCATACAATTTCCCTTTTTGTCATAAATATGCATGGGTGTTAAAAAGTCTTCAAAATTATTATTTTTATATTCATGGTTATTTGTAATCAGATGTTTTGCAAAATTTGATCGTATTACTGTATTCTTTTTGATGGTTTTTGGTGGTAAATGCTCAGTATACCTGGTGTAAAAATCTCTAGCTGTTTGTCCTATGTATATTGAGCCACAATCACATATCATTTTATATATACCTGCTTTTTTTGCTACAATCTCTGTATTATTATCTTTTGGGTGCAAAATTCTCTCTATTTTGTTGTCGGTACTAAAACTGATTGTTACACCGTGTTTCTTGAATGCGTGAAATATTATATTAGGCAAATAGTTTCCAAATGTGGCTGATGTATATTTAATTTCATTGTTTTGTGCCTCGTTGTTTTTATCAATTAAATTATTTTTGTTAGCAATTTTCTTATAATGCCTAGATATTAGCTTGTCAATGATGGAACTATGATATCCGTTTTTTACTGCAATGTGTTTAATTGTATTAACTTCCTCATCAAAATCTATTTTATTCATTGGTATTGTTAAGAGCCTGTAAACAAAACTATTGTATGCTGCCCTTTTTTATGAATATGGATGATGTGAATTTATATGTATCGTTGCGTCAGTTGTGGTTGGTTTTCTATAAATTTTGAAACTTAAAGTATTATCTTGCGGTTTTCTAATGTTTAAATCCAGAAAGTTAATGGAGTCTTCTTTTTCTAATTCTAAAGTGAATTGTATATTTTTATTCTGTTTATTTAAAAAGGTTTTGAAGTTTTGCAGCTGCCTGTTGGTTCCATTGTAAATTAAAAAGATATCATCCACATATCTGGTATAAAAAATGATGTTATTTTGGTGTGCGTTATTTTTATTAAATATATATGTATTTTCAAAGTGATTCATATATATTTCTGCTAACAGACAAGATATAGGTGAGCCCATAGCTAAACCATCTTTTTGATAAAAATATTTATCTTTGTATCTGAAATAGTTTTGTTTTAACAAAATGTTTAAAAGGTTGATTATTTCATTTATCTGATTTTTGTCGATTCTTTTATGTTTAATGAGATTGTTTTCAATGATATTAATTGTTTCATGAATTGGGACCATTGTGTACAAATTAACTATATCTAAAGATGCCAATTTATATGCAGAATTTATTTTAATATCCTTTATTTTATTAACCAATTCTGTATTGTTATGTATAGCTTTGTCTCTTTCTAATACGATATGTGTTTTAAGTAAAGTGCCTAATCTCTTGGCTACTTTATAACTTGCTGCCTTTTTATGATTAATTGTTGGTCTAATAGGGATGCCTTCTTTATGTACCTTCATCAAACCTCTAATCTTTGGAGCTTTTGGTTTTGTCTGTTTGAGAAAAAATTTTTCTTTGTCGCTAAATAAAGAGTTACAATTATTTATTGCATTGTTCACATCCTTAGAATATTGTATTGTTGGAACTTGTTCAAGCACTTCAATATTATTCTTTTTTATAAAATTATCAATTTTATTTTATTATGAGTAATAATAATTTGTATGCTGAGAAATAAGTAAAATTTGTAATTAATGATATTTTTTTGTATTTATTAGCTTTCAATCACCATTCGATGATAACTACTTTATTGAATCAATCTTTCTTTATTTTCTCTCTCGCCGCTTAATAAGTTATTACAATTCAGGGGACAAAAACAAACAATTCAGTGAGAATAAAATTTTCATAAGGGATCTTTAGCCCTTAAAAACAAATAAATGTCAAAATGGATACTTCAAGACTTCAATCCCTGAGTCAATATAAGTTGTCAGAGAAAAATATAAATAAGGAAATTAGAAATAGAAGGAAATTTTTAAATAAAATTTATTTTTTTCATCAAATTAAAAAATTGTTCAAATGTTTATTTTTAACGCTTCTATGCAGCCGAATGAATTTTAAGTAAACTTCAATGTATAGTTACAACATCCACGTACTATCACAGTTTATTTGTTTTTTCAAGAAAATTATAATAACTGACTGCTATAAAAAGAGATTCTTTAAATTTAGTAATAAATTAAAAAATTATCGTGTTATTTTTCATCTGTATTCTTCAATATCATTGTTTACGAGGAAATTTATTTAAATTACGAATAGATAAAAATAAATAAGACTCTATAATTTTATGAATTATCATTTAAAAAAAAATAGTTTGTTTATCTGTCTTGTGTAAACACAACTGAAATGCGGAAGATGTTTACTACAACTAAATGCTGAGTATAATACATAAAGGGTACGAAATAACATTACAATTTTGCTAACCAGGTATGCGCCTCTTGTCTCCGCGGATTTCGAATCTCCAAATAGACCCTTACACCCAAAAATTGAGTTACGCTAGTAACTATTTTGTTATTTAAAAGACATCTCTGTGATTCGGCCCATTGAATCGCACTATATATAGGTATAAAAGATATTATTTCAACATAATTACTTTTAATACATGTTATTCTAACTACCTAATCCGAAATTATTTTAATTTCCTAAGGCTGAATAATTCTGCATGTACCTAAATAAACTGAAAGTATTCAAACTCTTATTGAGACTATAGTATTAAATGGGCACGGAAAATGAGCATGTTCTTAGAGCCCATTTTATTTTAAATTCTTAAATCGAAATTATTCTAAGTGCTTCAACTCTCCTTTGTATTTTGACAAATTTGCGTCACTCCTCTCTATTGATTGTTATGTTAATAAAATTAAAAATAATAAACATCTTTTAAAATATTATACCTAAATTCTGTATTTTATTATATTAAAGCTGCCTTATTAATCAAACTTAAGATATCAGGTTATTCTCACAGATCTAAAAGTCGTGGCTTAACCTTGTTAAAATTTTTCAATTTAACAATAAATTTGCAATTATGTAATTAATATACAGGAAATATAATAGGAAAAATAAAAAAATTTATTTTTAATAAAAAAGGAGGGGTAAAAGTCATACAATCGTTTATAAAATCTTGAAAACAAATCATTTTATTTTATTTTATAGACATTTTAGAAACATGGCATTGAAAAATTATTTTAACAAAGTATTTTATACCAATAATTTAATAACTAATTATTATAAATATTTATTTTTTTGGCTTTTTACTAATTTTAAAATTGTTTTTTATCTTTTTTAATAGATTGGTGACTGTGATGGAAGGAATGCGGAAAATAAATTATTCCTAAATTATTTTTGGGACGCCATTTTCTTCCACCGTGCCCCGTCGGTGCCATCGATTTTTATTTTATTTTAATAAATATATATAAATAAATAATTAAGTTTAAAATTTTTCTTTAATAATAATAAGAAAAAAATTTTTTAAAAATCAAAAAAAAAAAACTAATAAAAATATAAAAATCAAAAAAAAATCATATAATCTCTAACAAATATTTTAAATAAATAAATAATTTTTATGTTATAAATAAATAAATAAATAAATTAAGAATAAATAGCAAATTAATTAATAAATAGATTTTTTTTATAGTTATAGACTAATAAATAAATTTATAGATTTAATAAATAAATAAATAGATTTAATAAATAAAATTTTATAAATTTTAAATAATAAATTAAAAATTTTTTTAAAAAAAATTTATAAAAAAAAAAGGGAACACACATTTCAAAGGCACGCTGCCGGCCGGACCGTATGATTCTCTTTTGTACACGTAGTTTCTTAAACGGGGGGCGGAAATGCATCGATTAAGAATTACTAAAACTAAAATGAATGCATCTCATCCTTCCGTTTGAGAAATTACTAATAGGCGCACGCAGTCCTTTTCTGCGCGTAGGTCAGAAGACCACTACGAAAACGGACACTGACCTACGCAAAGGCCCAAAATAATTGGAGAGGGCAGCGAACCGATCTCTTGAATGAGGGCAGAAGACTCGGTCATTCTGTTTTCATTCAAGAGTTCGGGCAGTCAAAAATTTTTTTTACTTTACGTTTAACTCAAAATCACTTGTAATTTTTATATTTAGTTCTTAAAACCTCGTGTAATTTTTTTTTGTCAGTTAAAATTCTCATTTCAAATTTCAATCGTTTTTTTTTACAATAAATTTTCCGTTTTACTTTAATTCAATTTGTGTTATTAATTTCAAATTAAAATTTTAACCACTCCAAATCCCGAATAATTAATTAGAAAATATTTCGATTGACGAAATATTTTTCGAAATTTCTACCATCCACGAGGAACTTGAAGGAAAAATTAATCAAAAAAAAAAGTAAGTGCAACAATTATAAAATTATTTAAATTACGGCTCCAAATTTTAATAATCAGGTAGAAGGATCTGAATCTACCACGACCTAGCCTTTGGGGACAAAAGCTGGTTTAATAGTTTATCAGACACTTCGTAGAAATTTTATTTTTCAAAATTTTAGTAAATTTTATTGTATAAACTCACAATTTTTTTGAACTGTGTAAGTTTTTTTTGTGTGCTCACTGCCTCGGGCTTAGAAACCCGAGCACGTGTTATATTTTCTCAAAAAGTATTCAAATCTTATACTTTCTTACGATAAAAATTTTCATAAATTAATTTAAATATCTAAGGTTTCGGGTCTAAAATTTTACCAGCATTTGGCTCGTAACAGAGATATTTCTGGCATCCCTTTAGAGGAAGTTCCCATTCGACCTGATTAATAAAAAAATAAGGAGCTTTTAATTTAAAAAAAAAAAATTTTTTTTTTCATTATTTCTCACTCATTTTTTTCTATTTTTCTAATAACCGTCTACTCGAACTTGCCATCGGCCGTAGTGCCAGCGCAGTTCGAGCAAACATTAATAAACCTTCTCCAGGAACACACCTAGACATCGGTCAATGTGCCAGCGCTGGTGTGAACTCCTGGACTCCAAAATCCTTCACCTAAAATTTTTCCTTCTTCTGATTTTTCTGACGCGTGTTTAGCCAAAATAAGCGTTTCAGTTTTCATCATTATTTAAAATAGTTAAATTTTAGGCGAAGCTAACGCATATAAAAATAATTTATTATAAAAATAGTTTTTTTTGTTTAAATAATTTATTAACAATTTTTTCTTTCGAATTTCGAACTTTTATTTTTCAAAAGCCATCTTAAAATTCCAAAAGGGATAAAATAAATCAACTCAAGATTAATTTGTAATAATTAATTCAGTCATTAATTATTTAAATAATTTTAATAAAAAATTTTTTTCTCTAAATTAAATTTAATTATTATTAATTTTTGCTATTAAATTTTCCAAAATTAATTTTTAGCTTAAACTTAAAAAAAAAAAAAAAAATTTTTTTTGACTCAACCGGAAATTGAACCCAGGCCCGTCATCACCAAAATTAAAATTTTTCTACACTTTCATCATTAATAATTTTTACATTTTATTATTTTTATAATTTAAAATCTTTAATTAGTTTAAAAAAAAAAAAAAAAAAAAAAATAAAATTTTTTTGACTAGACCGGGAGGCGAACCCGAGTTCCTATCGTCAAACTCGTTATAAAAAAAAAATTTTTTTTAAAAATCTTTTTCCATTAATAATTATTTAACTTTTAACAAAGTTTAACAATAAAATAAATTAATTAAATAAACTGTTGAACAATTTAATTTGTTAAGTAAAATAATTCTAATTAGTTCAAACTTTATTCAAAATTTTTAAAAAAATTTTCTTAAACTTTTATCAAAATTTTTATTTAATATTTTTAACTCAATTAATTTTTTTTCCGACATTTTATCAGCTTATTGACTATTAAACCCTAGTAAATTATTATTTTAAAATTACTCTTATTAGATTATTAATTAATTTAAAATTTTTTCAAATAATTAATTCAAGTTTTTTTTTCTATTTTTCTGTAATTAAGTGCGTTTTTTTTTAGAGTTTTTCTACGTTTATGATAAAAATTTTTACATGATTTCTCCAAAATCGAATCACTAATGCCTTAATTTTTTTTTACGGTATAAATTATTAATAAAGAAATTTAACTTCATACACTAGTGTGCAAATCAGCTCTAAAATTTTTTGTTGCAAGAGTCTTACTCTAAACAAATCTTTAAATTTCCCATTTCGCATTTAATATAATTTTTTTTGTTATTAAATTTCTAATTAAATTTTAGCAAAATTCTCATTGTTTATCTAATTATTCTAATTTAAAAAAAAAAAAAAAAAAAAAAAAATTTTTTTTGACTCAACCGGGATTAGAACCCGGATCCTCGTCGTCAAAATTAAAAAAATTTTTGCATGTAAATTTTTCCCCTCGTCTGTTACATTTTATAATATACTAAAATTAGTAATAAATTAAATTAATTAAACAATAATTAATTAAACAAATAAATTAATTAATTAGTTATAAATTAATAACCATTAATTATTTATAAAATTTAGAAATTTGATTGCTTTCACCTTAATTTTTCCTTATTAATTTTTTTTACTTTTTATTATTATTTTTATTAATTAAATAAAAAAAAAAAAAAATTTTTTTGTTTTAAATTAAAATCAATTAGTTAAAATCACTATAAAATCAATAAAATAAAATAAAAAAAAAAAAAAAAAAAAAAAAAAAAAAAAATCTTATTTGACTCGACCGGGATTCGAACCCGGGTCCCTCACCGCCAGGGCCCGGTACATACACCACTGGACCACAGAATCGTTTTTGGTATATCGACATTAAATACCGTGTAATTGATTCCTGTTAGGGAAATTTGGCGAATAACTTAATTAAAAGGAACCAACGTTGAATTTTAAAAATTATTATTATTATTTCTATTTTTTAATTAAGTGATTTCCTTAAGTATACGGGAAAACAACTCTACTTTAGACTATCTTGTTTCTTAATTGGACTCTAAATTACAGATAAATTTTAATTGATAAGTATTCACAGATTTTATGATAGAGTTTTGGTTTAAATTTCACTAGCGAGAAAATATTTTCATTATTATAACATTATTTTATTTGGAAAATCCGTGTCAAAATTAAAAATTGATTTAAAATAACTAATTAATAATTTTTGCTAATGTCGATTAAACTTACTAGTTGGTACTTTTCACTGGCGAATTTAGTTTAAAAAAATTTTACAATTCTAGGATAGTTGATAGCTCATTTTACTTGCGAGAAAATATTTTACTGGTTATTTCATAGACATTAACTATTGATCTATTTTAACTAATTATTTTAGTAATTTAGTAAATATTTAGTAATTTTTAAAAAATTTAATGCCTTTTATATATATCTTTTAAATTTAACTTACGTTTTTGAACCTTAGTTACTTTTATTATATTTTCATGGTATTTAAGTTCAGTAAATTTTTAAGATAAATTCTAATTCATTTCACTTGCGAGAAAATATTTTTGAACTTAATAAATTTGCCAGTAGGTGCTTAACTTTAATAAATTTATTAGCTTACAAAAAAAATTTACATCGGAAGTTCATTACCAAAATTATTTTTGATTGATTGAAATAGGATTTTAATTAACCCTATTAGGCCAATACAGTTGTTTTTTTTATTAGTTATTACAAGAAGAATTAGGTATAAGTTATAGATTAGTTGATTTTCTCTGCTCCGTATAATTTATTACGAAAATTTATGTAAATTTTAGTGAGTCAACTCCAATTAGAACTGGAAACTCTAAAAATACAACACTTCTTCGAAGTGTGTAAAACGGAGGCCCTTAGGACCCACTCAGGAAGTAATACGATTCCTTCGCCGGAATTTCGATTAAATTCCGAGGATTCCCCTCGAATAATAGAAGCTATTCGTGCCGCTTTAGATAGGGCTTGTAGCACCTTAAATAAAACAGCCAATCCAGAACCTGATTCTACGAATCCCAATTTATAAAGGGTAAAAATCATATTAAGTTACAAATAATCGTAAAATAGATTCAAATAAAAATTAAATTTTATTTTTAGATATTTTCGTCATAAAATACGTCTAGAATTAGGTAGAATTTTGGCTAAACACGTTTAATCTCTAATACTCATTAAACATCATTCATCATCATTTATGCTCATTAGTCATAAGAAGCATTGACAGTATAAAAATCGGTTTCCATACCTCCCTGCCTTAATCTTGGGGGCGAGGTAACAATACCTGGTTTAATTAGCAAATAATCATTCACCTAAAGTATCAGTAATAGACGGTAATTTAAACATTCGTACTTCCAGTGCCTAGCAATTCAGTTTTAACGGTCCCTTCTCACAAAACCAAGAAGAGGCGCGACCCAGGTTTTAAAACAAAGCTAAAGGAAGTAAATTACCAGCTAAAACAATTGTCCAAGCAAATAATAGAGGGTCAAGTAGATTTAACTAAAGCTGAAGCCATTCGTTTAGAATTGCATACTAAAAAGGATCAATTGATTGAAAAACAAGCATTGAAGGTTAAGTTAGCAAGAGAAAGGCAAAACATAGATTTCAACCCTAAAGCCAGAGAAAAAACAATTAAAAATACCAAAAGGATTGAGTTATCAAGACAATATGAACAAGATTGTGAATTAAATGAAAAGGTCGCTGATTCATTAGAAAAATTACAAAGAAAATTTCTTTTTCTCAAACAAAGAGAAGAAAGTCTTCATAAGGTTATAACTTGGAATAGAGACTATTAAGTGTTTTGTGCTATTTTAAGTGAATGTTAACGTTTTGAAAAATAAATTTTATATTTTTATATAAATTGAATCTTGTAGAAAATAAGAGAATGTACAAAATTTAGGAGTAGAAACTTTAATAATAACATAATTTTACCAGATTATAATTCTTTTATTGGCTTAACCTTAACTAAATAAGTTAACTATTATTATTGATTAAAAATATTTCATGCAAATTCTAGCCAATCAAGCCATAATACAGTATATAGTTTGTCTATAGGACTGCATTTTATTTACTCCATACACCTTAAAGTTCACATTTTAGTTATAAATTTTTAGAAATTAAGTAGATCCAAGTTAAATAAATAAGGGTTACTTTAGTCTATATACCATTGTAACCCCAATTTAGAAAAAATTTTAGAGTAAATAAACAGTAAATTTTAAGTAATAGATGATTAAAAAAGGATAATAATCAAATATTTTATTATCTTTAAATTATTCTAAGACACAAGACATTTAGTCTAAATATTAGCATAAAATTAAAATTAGAATTAAGTAAATGAGCGGGCCTATAACACGAAATCAAGCAAATAACAACCCGGAAGCAAGAGAAGAGTTAGAAGCTTTTAACCCCTACGCTCAAAACAGAAGGCCTTTAGCACACTCACCGGAGCCTCAACAACGCTTGAACCTGCGAGAAGAGCCACTGGAACAGATACATTATCAAGAAAATCTAGAAATCCAAGAAGATCAAGAACTAAATCTAATAGAAGTCCAAGAACAAATTGAAGAGTTAGCAGAGCCCGTCGTTCCTCCAGAATTACCAGCCCCAGTCGTAGCAGCTGCTTTTGAACCTAGACAGCCCCAAGAGCCACTGTTACCTGTGCGGCCAAGACCAGGAAATCGTCAAATCATGGCTCAAAACAACGTAGTACCCATGCGGGATATTATATCAGTAGTCCCGATGTTTAACGGTCATAATATTCCACTGGCCGAATTTTTGGAAGGATGTGACTTAGCGGCTACTATGATGGACCCAGCAATGGAGCAAACCTTGGTTCGACTCCTTAGAGGAAAGCTTGAAGGCGAAGTCCGTAAGTTAATGATGGGAAATGATTTTGCTACATTAGACGAGTTGAAAAATTTCTTGCGAGATTATTATTTTTCCGGAAAAACAATACATCAGTTACTTGGAAATCTTGGTAATATATACCAAAAGGAGGGAGAAAGAGTAGTCTCGTACGCAAATAAAGTAAAAGATTTAGCTCAACGTATAGTGGATACATATAGAGTTAGAAATAACCCAACCGCTGAACAGTTGACAGCTTATAGAAATGAAACTAGCAACACAGCGATGCAGTGTTTCAAGCGAGGATTACAAGACTACATTAAACAGAAGCTTGAGAATCCAGATACCTTGTACGAAATGGTGCGACAAGCATCTCAAATAGAATCCGAAGAGGAAGCCTTACGAGAACTTAGAGGAGATACAATTAGCAAGTTTCCAGTTCAATCGAAGGAGTATCCAAGAGAAAGGACCAGAGGAGTTTATACTTGTTCAATTTGCAGTTCTGAAATTCATGAGGCATTGAAGTGCCCCAAGGTACCATGCCTATATTGTCGAAGTAAGGGTCACGTGTCAGCCTTCTGCCCGTCATCACCAGCAGCTATGATGTGTTTAATCTGTGGAGAAGACACACATACTTCAGACCTGTGTGAATACAAAAAGTATCCTATCCCGTTGTGCCAGTGTTGCCAACAACAAGGACATCAGTTTAGCCAGTGTCCCAAACTGAGAGAATTACAAAAGTGTGTCAGATGCAACATTAGAGGACATAGTGCTGAAAATTGTTATATCGATAAAGTTGAACTTTGTCAAATTTGTAATTCAAGAGAACACCGTGCTTGGAATTGTGATAAAATACGCTGTACTGACTGTGACCAGTTCGGGCATACGAGTTCAACATGTATGCGCAGACCAGCCAACTATAATCAACCTCAAGTAAGGAGCGGAAGATACTGCTCTAAGTGTGGAAGATGGGGACATGAAAACAGAGATTGTAAAATGCGCCGTTTAGAAAAGTTTTTACATCCGGCAGCCATTGAAACTGTAGAGAAGTTCTGTACGTTTTGTAAAGGAAAAACGCACACAGTAGAGTATTGCTGGGCCAAACAACGACAAGAAGGACGGTTAGAAGAGTGTCAAGTTTGTGGTAAACCCGGCCATTCAGCTCTCAAGTGTAATTTGTTGATTAATGTAAACAAGGATAATCAAAACATACAAGCTAGGATGCAACTATACTGTGAAAATTGCAATGTAAATGGACACGATAAAAATTCGTGTACAAGAGATCCGGATGCAAATAAGTTCTGTACGTATTGCAAAAGAAAAGGTCATACGTCAGCAGAGTGTAGAAAGAGACAAGCAATTCTCGAAGCTGTTACCGGTTCGGGAAACGGAAAGAGGCCCCAAGCCAGCGGTCAAGGAGCCTCTCGCCCAGAAATCCGCTCAGTCAATCAAGTTTCAGCCCAGCAAGACTCAGAGTCTATAAATTGGATTTAAAACCTTACGACACTGTACCGTATATATCAGTTACCAATCTCCATAACGGTAAACAAATAACCTTGATGCTGGATACGGGAGCGCAGCTCAACATCATTAAAAGTTCAATAGTACCTAAAAACGTGGAAATAGCTACCGAGTTTAAAGTAATCCTAAAAGGAATTACCGAAGATCCAGTACCAACTTTAGGAGCGCTAGCTATGGTAATTCATGGCCAATCAGCCGTCTTTCATGTGGCTCCAGATAATATAAACATACCCTTCGATGGTATGTTAGGTAATCCATTCTTTTACGAAGGAAGTTGTAAAATAGACTATGGTAAAAAGATAGTAGTCATTCGAGGGAAAGGAGTCCCATTTCGCATGGAAAACGAGGGAAACGATACGAGAACAGAAAATTCCAGTTCAGATTGTTATTCGGTGAATGTGAAGAAAGTTAATTTTGACAGCGATTTGGATATTATCAGTTCAGCAGAATCATCTGAGGCAAGTTCCGAAGACGAAGATGAAACCAAAGACAGTCATGGACTAAGTTTTGTAGACAACATGTTTCTGGAAGATACTGAAGTAACTTTACAACATCTTTTGAAACATCAAGGTAGTTTATTCCCAGATTCATTAGAAATAGACGAAGATTACAATTATTCTGGAGAAGAAAAGTACAAAGATTACAATAACGTAAAGACAATTCATTCCCTCTGGGCAGTCGAACAAATAGGAGAGGACGAAAATTACACTTATTTGAAAGATTTTCAGAATTCTATAGAAAGCGATCCCAACGCAGAAGGCCAGATATATTTCTATGGATCTGAAGATGAAGATGTAGAACAAAATTTTGAAGAAAACATGTCGCGTTCTGATAAATTGAAAACTTTGCTGAGATTAGATCATCTGAACGAAGAAGAGAGAGCCCACATCGATAATCTCATAGAAGAACATGCGGATTTATTTTATCTTGAGGGAGATGAATTAGGAGGAACAGATGATTTTCTCCATCAAATCCAGCTTACCAACGATCAGCCTATAACAGTAAAACAATATCGAATACCTTATAACTTGAGAGAAGAAGTGGATCGACAAGTTCGCGATATGCTACGTAGGGGTATCATAGAGCCGTCAGAATCTCCTTACCAGAGCCCAATTTTGATGGTCCCAAAGAAGCCTGACTCAAAGGGAGTCAAAAGATGGAGATTGGTCATAGATTTTAGAGAGATTAACCAAATTACTGTAGCTGACTGTTACCCATTACCAAATATAGCCGAGTTATTCGATCAAGCAGGAGGTTATGAGTACTACACGACCCTTGATTTGGCACAAGGATTTTTTCAAGTGAAAATAGACCCACAGGACGCCCATAAATGTGCTTTTTCAACCCCTTATGGTCATTGGCAGTTCCGTAGAATGGCTTTTGGACTTAAAAATGCTCCATCATCGTTTCAGCGTTTAATCAATCTAGCCTTGGGGAAATTACTTGGAAAAGTTTGTTTAGTTTATATCGACGACATTATAATTTTCGCTAGGAATTTAAAGGAACATGCAGAACGTTTTAAAATGGTAATGGAGGCCCTAGAAAAATTTAATTTAAAATTGCAGATAGACAAGTCCGAATTTTTGCGTCGCTCTGTTACTTATCTTGGCCACATAATAAGCAAGGATGGTTTACGAGTCGATCCCAAAAAGATCGAAGCCGTAAAAAGATTTCCTGTACCAAAAACGGTCAAAAATATTCGACAGTATTTAGGTCTTTGTACCTATTACTCAAAGTTCATACCGAACTTTGCAAATCTAGTAAAACCAATGACGAAATTGTTACAAAAAGACAAAGAATTTATATGGGATGAGGAAGCAAATAAAGCTTTTAATCTACTAAAAGAAAAGTTGTGTAGCACTCCTGTTCTCATATTTCCAAACTTTAAAGAGGAATTCATAATTACGACGGACGCATCCAATGTGGCCCTAGGGGCTATCTTGTCTCAAGGAAAACTGGGTGAAGATAGGCCAATAGCATATGCCTCACGCACTCTGCAAGGGCCAGAGCTACGCTACCCCGTTTATGAACTTGAGGCATTAGCCATAGTTTTTGGTGTTAAACATTTCAGACATTACGTCTATAACACGCATTTTACCGTAGTAACAGACCATAAACCATTAGTGTCATTTAAGTCAGCGGATTCTAATGCCAGAGTACTACGTTGGCGATTTTATCTCTCTGACTATGATTTCGATATAATTTATCGTGCTGGAAAACGACAAGTGAATGCAGATGCACTTTCACGAAATCCCCCAGTACCAGAAGCAAATGAGGCATTGATAAACTTCACCACTAGAGCTCAAGCTAGAAGAGTGGCTCAGCCACCTCTGATAGAAGAAATAATACAAGAACCTGAGCCAAGTAACCAAGTTGAGCCTGTAAATGAACCTATGAGAGAAGATGAGCCACAAAATCAGCCAGAACCTCCTAAACCACCACCTAGAAAAAGAGGCCGTCCAAAATTGAATAAACCTGAGCCTAAAGAAGTAGAAGCCAGTAGGAAAAAGTCTCCGCAAAACGATAAGGTTCAGCAGGCAACTAAGAACGTTGTTTATGATAGTTCAGAGTCAGGAGAAACAGAAAAGACTCAAAAGCGTAAAGTACCAAGAAAAAACGTTATTTCAGAATCAGAAAATAGTTGGGACGAGTTACCAGGCAGTAAAAGCAGCGAAGATTCAGACAGCATAACTTCCGAGCGGGATATAACTGAAGAAGAACGAGCTCATCGAGAAAATCCTAAGAGATTTTTACAGTACTCCAGAGAATCTCTGGAATATTGTAGAAATCATCTGATTTATTTTGTCGACCCCACTGGTAAACCATTGGATGAAGGAGCTAGCAAGATTTTTAAGAAAAATCGATTAGAACAGCGATCTAAATATGTTCCTGGGAGTGTAAAGCGCTGTGTTGTAAATCGTAAACGCTACTACGGACTGTGTTTAGAAGAAAACGAATCTGTTTTATTAAAGAAGCAAAAGCTATTAGAATTACTAGTTAAGTTGAGATCTAAGTTAATAGAAGATAAGGTTAAGTCGTTTAGTTTAGCAAAGAGTGCTAATATAAGTAATATCTCTTGGGGAGAATTTCTCTCCGTTTTTACGCAAATTTTTAATGATAAGACATTTTCAATAGTAATTTGTATTGCTAGTTTAGAGTATGTCCCTAAAGAAGGGAGGGATAAAATTTTTAATGAAATGCATACCTCACTACAGGGAGGGCATAAGGGTTGTGCAAAAACGTACGCACGAATTAAACAAAACTTTTATTGGGAAAATTTAAGAGAGGATATTAGGAAGCGAATACAATTTTGTGTAAGTTGTCAACTAAAAAAGCTAAGACGTGTTAAGAATAGGCGTCCGCTTACGATTACTGATACTCCAGGGTCCGCGTTTGAAAAATGTGCTTTGGACATCGTTGGTCCACTCCCTCTAACTCGAAATGGAAACCGATTTATACTCACTTGTCAATGTTTATTATCTAAGTTTTTGATCGCTGTGGCGATACCTGACGCACAAGCCGATACGATCGCTACAGCGTTCATACAAAGGGTTATCTGTACTTTTTCTTCCCCGTTAAAAATTTTAACGGATCAGGGCCGAAATTTCTTGTCCTCCCTCATGCAGCGAGTTGCTAAAAGGTTTAAAATTGACCAGGTTAAGACCACCAGTTATCATCCCGCCAGTAACGGCTCGTTAGAAAGATCGCATATTGTTTTAACCGAATTTTTGCGCCAGTATACTGAATCAGTAGAAACTTGGGATGAATATCTGGCCCTGGCAACTTTCTCCTATAACACCTCGGTGCACGAAGGAACACGATTTACGCCTTATGAAGTTGTATTTGGGAAATTAGCCCGAATGCCTTCATATTCACCAATCACAGAGGGTGAACAACTTCCCACCTATGAAAATTATTTAAAAGATTTAGTAACAAAATTAATTGAGATTCAGAAATTGGCACATGATAATTTAGTTCTAGCCAAAGAGAAATCTAAAATACAATATGATAAGAAAGCCAGAATCCAAAACTACCAGGTAGGGGATAAAGTTTGGTTATATAAAGGCCCTAAGCCGCACAAACTCGAAAATCCTTCTGAAGGACCCTATCTTGTAGAACAAGTATATAATAATGGAAATGTTAAAATAAAAACTAAAAAAGGGTCGAAAGTTGTTCACTGTGATAGGCTACAAATGGGGTATTTCATAGAAGATATCTAACCTTATTTTTCTGTTCTAGAACATGACTGCTTTCAAGTTATTTTATTTTATTATTCTTTGTATATCAACGCAGCAGACGTCAGCCATGATCGGATACGACTGTGGCGCAAAAATTCTAAACTTAACGACCATTTCTCTACTGGAAGTGGGGCCATGCGACATACCTGTCAATAACGCGAGTAGTGAATTAGTTAACGTGCAACTTTTGCAACTAGTGGAATTCGCGGATATTCCCGTAATCCAGTGTAAATTAGAAGTACAACGTACAGTACATAAATGTAGCATTTTTGATTACCTAATTCCAGTAGAGAATGGCATTCAACAATACATCCATGAAATAGGACGCGATGCATGCCAACTCTTGCATCAAACGGGCAATCTAAAATTCTTAGATAGCCACGTAATTACAGGGGTCCGAATAAATCAGACTCAAACTTATAGTTTGACCTTTGCGGGAAGCGCCTCAGAATCAAGCTGTCACGGTGCGCCATTCGCTGACTACTACGGTAGTTGGACGAATGTACTCGTTCAGGGCACGTTGAAAATTACATTGATGGCTTATACTGCCCAAGCCAATTTAAACAATGATAAAATCCACTTTAAATCGGGAACAACGTGTCGTATGTCAGACACATCGTGTATTGATATGGATGGTGGAAATTCCTTTTGGAGTTCTCTACCTGAAGATCGTTGTAATTCAGATAGATACAGCTTGATTTACGAAGGTAAATCTACAAAGGTCACAGATAAATCGATGGCGGAGTTACAAACAATGTACACGTTAGAGAGTAAAGAAATTACATTTGCCCTCACTGTTAAAGGGTACGAGAATGTATGTGGTACTACATTGATTAGAAGTGAGCACCCAAAATTATTTTTGGTAGAAACCAACGGTGGTTCTCTTTTTACGCGAAAATTTAACACAGTACAAAACCTTGATTTATTCCTATATGTCAATAGTAAATTTGTTTACACTGATAGAAATCAGCGTAAACAAATGACCCAGCTTTATCTTGATGTAGTCCTACAACGCTGTAACTTAGAAAGAGAAACTATTAAAAATTCTCTGGCTATAGCAGCATTCGCCCCCGATGAATATGCTTACCATCTTATGCATGAAACCCCAGGTTATATGGCAGTGGTAAGTGGTGAAGTCATTCATGTCATGAAGTGTGTCCCAACAGAATTGACCATTAAGCACGGTGAAGAATGTTATAATCAACTTCAGGTTGAAAGAAATAATGAAACTTATTTCTTGACGCCGAGAACACATATCTTACTAAAAAGGGGGACGCAAGTAAACTGTAATCCAATGATCCCGTCTTACTATAAGGTCGGATCCTCTTGGTATCAAATATCACCAAAGCCTGTGCTCGCTGTACCTCCAATAATAATAAATCCACAGACTGAAATAACTTGGCAATACAAAGAACCAGTGGATCTCGCTAATAGTGGGATCTACACAACGAAAGATTTAGAGAATCTCAGGGATCATATAAATTTCCCTTTGGAAAAACCTGCTTTGCTCAACACCATAGCAAGGGGTATGGTGGGTAAGGCTACCGTCAACCAAGGCGGAAGTCTTGTCAACCTTTTTAACCAAGAAGAAATGGAGAAGCTAGCTGAAGGAGCCTGGGATCGTCTGTGGGCCAAGTTCATCAGTTTTGGTACAGTCAGTGCTGGAATACTAGCAATCATCATGATTTTTCAATTTTTAAAGCTGATAATAGATACACTAATCCGGTGTTACACACTGCATTCTGTTTTCGGCTGGTCCTTACGTCTGTTGGGCGCAATTTGTGCGTCTGTGACTCACCTATTCTTACACCTAGCCAAATCTGACCAAACTCCTACGTCTCCAGACATAGAGAAAGGAGAAACCAAACCGTTGAACCAAATCTACCCACATATAGCCCCTATAGAAGTCATACCCAGTACACAGAAAACACAAACTGATACCCTACTTTCCTTAGGCATAAAATAAACCTTGAAAATAATTTTGGGTGACTCATGATCTTTGAGTAAGTTAATGTTAAAATATTAGGTTAAGTTTTTATGTAACGACTATATTAGTTAAGAAATAGGTTTAAGATGTTTGAACTTTATAAGTCTAGATTAAGTTAATATGTTATTATACTGAAATGTATGTTAATAAAATTACAATTTTGGTCTTTAGAGAAAAATGACACTGGAATCAGTACCACCTATCGTCCTACTACAGAAGCTGATCCAGAAAAGAGAGAATTTGATTCTTCTATTCTGGTACGGGGTGATGAAATACAAATCCTGTCTCCGAGAAGGACGACCATTCAAAATGAAAAACGGCATAGAAATAATTGTTTCTATGATTTATCATAAATTACCCCTTAGGGAATTGTTCCCTAGGGATTATCAAGAAAGAAGACCATTAGAAATAGACCATGAAGATCCTTACGTTGGTAGATACCATCTAGCCAGTCTACAGCAAGAAATTTACGGAGGCCTGGGCTTCACTATACAAGAAGAACCGCTTCTAGAAAATATGGGACTAATTACCTCTTGTCCAGCCTGCATTGACGACCCCAGTGTATCAGAAGACACGCGGTATTTCTACAGGTTCCACAACTTTAGAAATTGTTATTTAGGATATCCAGCTTGTTTTGGATGTGATGGTACTGGCTACCAAGGCAATTTCTATTTCAACTCTCTAGTACGTGATGTTCCATCCATCGGTGTTCCTTATAGGAATTTATACTGTTGTGGGAGTACGGAGTTTAATTGGTACAGCGTACCTATAGAATACTTAGCTAAGGAAAACGGTTTCCGTTGTAGTAAATGTATGACTGGACAAGGAGTTAAGGGTCAACACTTTGCTCTCGTGAACCGTCCTACAACGACTTGCCTTGGTTGTCGAAAAGTAATAATAAGATTGGAAATAGTAGCAAATTGTAGGCTCTGCCACTATAAAATTTTCCAAAATAAAGTAGGCCTTTATGACAATAATTTTATATGTGTAGAAGATTAGTAATAAGTATTAATTGTAAATTAGATAATTAAGATCAATTGTACATGTTGATAGGGCTCCAAATGAAGCTCTACCAACATTCTCGGCGGCGAGGTGTGATGGAAGGAATGCGGAAAATAAATTATTCCTAAATTATTTTTGGGACGCCATTTTCTTCCACCGTGCCCCGTCGGTGCCATCGATTTTTATTTTATTTTAATAAATATATATAAATAAATAATTAAGTTTAAAATTTTTCTTTAATAATAATAAGAAAAAAATTTTTTAAAAATCAAAAAAAAAAAACTAATAAAAATATAAAAATCAAAAAAAAATCATATAATCTCTAACAAATATTTTAAATAAATAAATAATTTTTATGTTATAAATAAATAAATAAATAAATTAAGAATAAATAGCAAATTAATTAATAAATAGATTTTTTTTATAGTTATAGACTAATAAATAAATTTATAGATTTAATAAATAAATAAATAGATTTAATAAATAAAATTTTATAAATTTTAAATAATAAATTAAAAATTTTTTTAAAAAAAATTTATAAAAAAAAAAGGGAACACACATTTCAAAGGCACGCTGCCGGCCGGACCGTATGATTCTCTTTTGTACACGTAGTTTCTTAAACGGGGGGCGGAAATGCATCGATTAAGAATTACTAAAACTAAAATGAATGCATCTCATCCTTCCGTTTGAGAAATTACTAATAGGCGCACGCAGTCCTTTTCTGCGCGTAGGTCAGAAGACCACTACGAAAACGGACACTGACCTACGCAAAGGCCCAAAATAATTGGAGAGGGCAGCGAACCGATCTCTTGAATGAGGGCAGAAGACTCGGTCATTCTGTTTTCATTCAAGAGTTCGGGCAGTCAAAAATTTTTTTTACTTTACGTTTAACTCAAAATCACTTGTAATTTTTATATTTAGTTCTTAAAACCTCGTGTAATTTTTTTTTGTCAGTTAAAATTCTCATTTCAAATTTCAATCGTTTTTTTTTACAATAAATTTTCCGTTTTACTTTAATTCAATTTGTGTTATTAATTTCAAATTAAAATTTTAACCACTCCAAATCCCGAATAATTAATTAGAAAATATTTCGATTGACGAAATATTTTTCGAAATTTCTACCATCCACGAGGAACTTGAAGGAAAAATTAATCAAAAAAAAAAGTAAGTGCAACAATTATAAAATTATTTAAATTACGGCTCCAAATTTTAATAATCAGGTAGAAGGATCTGAATCTACCACGACCTAGCCTTTGGGGACAAAAGCTGGTTTAATAGTTTATCAGACACTTCGTAGAAATTTTATTTTTCAAAATTTTAGTAAATTTTATTGTATAAACTCACAATTTTTTTGAACTGTGTAAGTTTTTTTTGTGTGCTCACTGCCTCGGGCTTAGAAACCCGAGCACGTGTTATATTTTCTCAAAAAGTATTCAAATCTTATACTTTCTTACGATAAAAATTTTCATAAATTAATTTAAATATCTAAGGTTTCGGGTCTAAAATTTTACCAGCATTTGGCTCGTAACAGTGACGAATTCGTTATTGAAAATAACATTATAAAAGGAGATAAATACCCAGATGAAAAGTTTAAGAAAAATATAGGAGAAGAAATTTTTAATGTACTGAAAAAAAATCCAAATCATGTTTCTCAGGTATTTAATACGAATAATTAAAAATTACAATAAAAATTAATCTTAATAAACCATAATTAATATATTGTATCAGATTGATGCAAATACAAATAAGACAACAACAAATGCAGAAATGAACGATCGTAGTATTCGATTAGCAATTTGGTTGAGGCAACAAAATATTGGTAAAAATGATATTATTTCTGTTTGTACTCATAACCATTTAGACAGTTATATTCCAATACTGTCAACTTTTTATGTTGGTGCTGTTTATAATCCATGGCATTTTGAATTAACCATAAGTAAGTACATTAATAATTTATTCAGACTCATTTTTAGTTTTAACAAGTTTACTGAATATTTTTATCCAGAGTTTAGAAAAACGATTTAAATAAGAAAAAGCTAATAAACCTCAAAAGTGGTTATTTTCAGTGAAAGAGTTAAGGACATTAATTTATTTTTTAATTTATTGCAATGCTATATTAGTTAAGACCTCTGAGTTAAGACTGTCATAATTTGTTTTATATATATAGAGTACGACTTAGCCTTCGCTAATAGATTTAATTAAATAAAAATTGAATATTACGCGTGTAATATATATACTTTATTTACTCTACAAGATACTAAACAAAACGACAAATAGATCTAAAAATAAAAAGTTTTGATGATTCAAAAAATTAAATTAATTATAATTTTTATTTAATTACTAAGTTTTTTAATAATTTATTTCTCCAAAAATTGTATATAACAAAATTTTTTTTAATTGATAATTTTTAATGTAACTGTCTCTAAATAATCCAATTTTACATAATAAAATATTCAAATACAAACAGTTTCGAATAGAGTACACTGAAAAAAAAACTCTGCAAATTTTTTTATCTAATTTTACAAAATCACGACTCAACTCAAACGGCCACTTAACTCAAACGCAAGTCGGAAGGCAAGACAATTTATATATGCATTTTATGCTCAAAAGAAATTAATTTATTTAAATTTTATTATATAGAACTGGCTCGTCATTTAATGAAATTGATACAACCAAAAATAATGTTTTCATGCGAAAGTACATTGGAAATAATAAAAGAAGCTGCAAAATTAGAAAACGTACCAGTTAAAATTATTGTTTTTGGAAAACTGCCTGGATTTCAATCAATATATGACATAATAAATCAACAATTAAACTCAGAAGTATCAAATTTTAAACCTAAAAAAATTGACGATAATGATATTGGAACAATTTTATTTTCATCCGGCTCAACTGGTTTACCAAAAGGTGTTGTTCATTCATACGGTTCTTTATTAATAAACCTTGAAAGTTTTCAGCAAGAAAATAAAATATCATTATGGTATTCGTCATTATATTGGATAACAGGAACTTATTTGACACTTAATACAATACTTGGTAATTCAACAAGAATCATACATTCTGACTTTGATCCTGAAGAAACTTGCAAAATTATTGAAAAATATAAGGTAAATAATTAATTTTTTTTAGTTTTAATAATCTAGTTATCATAAAATATTTATTTTTATAAATAAATTATATAATCAATTTTACAATAATTTATATTTTGCAATCTTATATTCTGAAATATTCTGAAATACTAAAAGATTTTTTAAACTACACTGTTAAAAATACCCGATGGTAAATTTACTAAATAATCGTAAAATTACGATTTTGTCGTAAATTTACTAAAAAAATCGTAAATTTACCATTTAAATCGTAATTTTACGATCGATCGTAAATTTACGATTTTTTCGTAATTTTACGATTTTGAAATCGTAAATTTACGACAAAATCGTAATATTACCACCGAATCGTAAATTTACGATTTTTATGGTAAATTTACGATTTTGCATTTGTAAATTTACGACTGCTATATTTGAGTATTTAGAAGCCTGAAAACAATATTTCCGAAACCGAGGGCTAAATACAAATTTACCTTATTTTTTCGTTTCTAAACTCAAATAAGAGTAAAAACTAATTTTGTCATAAAATTTTTGTATTAACACTAGAATATCTAAGTGGTATCAAAGAAGGTATTCTCGTCTCAAAAGTTATTTTAAAGCCATAAAAATTTTGTTTTGGCATTTTAAATTTACCTATTTACATATTTTAAATACCCCATACAATGAACATGTTCCATGTTAAACATTGCCTTTGAGTTCCGAAAATTTTTACTTGAATTTAGTAAACTTTTTCCTCTTTGGCCTTAAATATTTTTAATTTAGAAACCAAACAAAACAATTCTAATTTTTTTTTAAACAATTGTTAACATTTATGTAAATAAAAAATGTTATATAATAAATGATTTTTCTTCCTAGCGGGCCGAAAACACTTTTTTCGCCCCGAAACGAGATCGAAAAAAACGCGTTTTCACCCCACTGAGAAAGAAAAATTTCGTTTTGTCCATGGGAACAAAAAAAAATACCCCAGATCGCAGTTTACCATCCTCGGCTTCGCCTCGGATGCTAATTAACGTGCGATCTGGTCCATTCTTTTTTTTTGCTCCCTTGGTTAAAAATGTACTATATGTAATATTCAAATTTTTTTTAGTTCATTTCGATTGTGGCTTGTATATATAAAATTTAAAATGCCAAAACAAAATTTTTATGGCTTTAAAATAACTTTTGAGACGAGAATACCTTCTTTGATACCACTTAGATATTCTAGTGTTAATACAAAAATTTTATGACAAAATTAGTTTTTACTCTTATTTGAGTTTAGGAACGAAAAAATAAGGTAAATTTGTATTTAGCCCTCGGTTTCGGAAATATTGTTTTCAGGCTTCTAAATACTCAAATATGGCAGTCGTAAATTTACAAATGCAAAATCGTAAATTTACGATTCGGTGGTAATATTACGATTTTGTCGTAAATTTACGATTTCAAAATCGTAAAATTACGAAAAAATCGTAAATTTACGATCGATCGTAAAATTACGATTTAAATGGTAAATTTACGATTTTTTTAGTAAATTTACGACAAAATCGTAATTTTACGATTATTTCGTAAATTTACCATCGGGTATTTTTAACAGTGTAGGTAAAATTTGTATTTTTTTCACCAAGTATATTGATGAATTTACGAAAATCTGGTGTATTAAAAAAATATAAATTAAAAAGCTTAAATTTAATTAATTTTGGTGGTTCAAAATTAAGTAAAGAATGTTTAGATGATATACGAAATGATTTACCACACACTGAAGTAGTAAATGGTTACGGTAAATTACTTAAATATATTTTAAGAAGGAGGTGAGAAACCAAAAGAAATAATTTCATAATATCTACTTGTAACCTCAGAGAATCATGGTTTTCTATAAGGGATACCACATTTTTATACTGTCTGTATAATTGCATAGAATAAGAAACCTATAAATTATCTCTTGTTTACAAAATAACTATTTTCTAACTTACAAGGGGAGTGTCTTGGTTTTGGAAGCCGATTTGCTTCTAACTTTCAGGACAGGTTATGGTAGTTGAAAAAATATCCCTTAATGCCCCTAGTTTACCTGAATGGGCCACCTGGGCATAAAAATTAAACCTCCTAGCAGTGTTCAATTCTATAAAAGATAGGGTTTTTTAGGCATCTTCTAAATGACGTTGCTATTTTTTTTTGCATACGGGCAGGGGAGTGAGAATGCATTACGCACGAACAGAACCTGGTGTTCTGAACAGTGTGGGACTAGGGACTACTCCTCTTCTGGCAGCTACCCACTAAACTCACTCCCTAACTCGTTTATATTCTAGCAGAGTTCATCAACTTCTTTGATCTTCTATGAATCTACTCTTCTACGTTGGATTGCATTGCTAGAAGTATGCCACTGTTTTTCCCATTGCGGACTTGACGCCTTTGTCATGGAAATGGATATTCATTTTGTTAGTATAACTTAAAGCTTCTAATACTCCATTCTTGGTTTCCTGGTTTAATAAACTCTTGAAGTCGTGCTGTTGAACCACGTCCAATTTGTGTGCGTTCCTTGAAGCACCATCGTTGCTAATTTTTCCAAGAACCCTTTAGTTAAGCCTAAGCTTAAAAGATCTTCAAATGACCTTTGACTTCATACGCCCCTATACGATATTTTACAAGAAATGAACTTGATGCTATCAACGGAGACCTTTCTTTCACTTGCTATTGCTATTGCTATGCGAATCTCGTCCTTCTTGTATTTGTTTGTTTTATTCTTATGGAGTTCATTCAAGGGTTTATAGAACCCTACTACTTGCGTGTCACTGACCCAAACCTCATTTCGCCTCTGACAGATTATATCTGGTTTTCTAAGACCTTCTGATGTAATTATGCGGTTTTAACAAAACTAAATACCTTCGTCTCTTTTTTTTTCGTGTAAACGTCACCTTTTAATCTCTATAAACCAAAATAGTGTTTAAGATTAGTGTTATTAAAAAATCTTAAAATGGGACTCTGTCTTAAATTTTCATGTCTTGAAAAAAAATGATTGAAAATAGTTGACATCTGGCTCGTGTGACCCTTGTTAAACAACTATTAATTTTTGTTTCTCACCAGCTTATTTTAAAATGTCACTTAACATTAATAATATCTGTTATTATTTTCTTTTTTAGGTATGACTGAAGCAGGAAGTGCTGTATGTAAACAAAATAAAAATGTAAAAATGATTGATTCTGTAGGTTTTGTTTACAAAGGTATTGAGTTAAAAATAAATGATCTTCAGATGAATATTCCATTAGGACCAAACGAAGTAGGTGAAATTTGTATTAAATCTCCAAGTGTTATGATTGGTTATTATAATAATCCTGAATCTACCTCTGAAGCCTTCGATGAACAAGGTGAGAAATATACATGCCGCAAAAACCATAAATTGACCGTAATTTAAAATATTTTTTACAAACTTAATAAACTTTGTAAAATTTATTGCCAATATTAATTTAAAAACTAAAATATATTCTGCCATGTATAACAAATGAATTTTTAAACAGCTTTAATAATTTTTATTGTAGTGCTTATATATTATATATTCTTGCAAAGTAATTAGAAAATTATTAAAATATGTTTTAAAATTTAGTATAGAAATAAATAGCCGTATAATAAAAAGCTGTATAGCTTAACTGACACCGTCATAAACCGGTAATGGTTCGAACGCGATAATAATTAGTTAAGCAGCGCGCGATATATATACTTGGATGGGTGCCCGTCTTGGAATCACTATCAAAATATGCTCAGTTTTTTTTAATTTAAAAAGCGTGTCCACGATGTTCCAGTGGTGAAATTAAGAATGATTTAAAAGATCATAACATGCGATTCGATGTTTGAAGTTTGCTCATTGTTAAGGATATTAATTAAATTATTATTTTCAAAATTTTTTGCTAACAAATTAAGACATTTTTGAAACAATACTTTGTTATAATTATAATTTTTTATATAGAAAACATTACAGATAATATAAATTTTTTTTTTTTTAATAGTTTTTTACATAATTTTTTGTTCGCAGGTTGGTTACATACTGGTGATAAAGGCTACTATAATACAAATGGTGAAGTAGTAATAGTCGATCGATTAAAAGAAATAATGAAATTTCGTGGACATCACGTATCACCAACTGAAATTGAAGAGGTTCTTTTAAATCATCCAGGTGTATTGGAAGTTGCAGTTGTACCTATACCTCATCCTTTAGACGTTGATCATCCAATGGCTTTTGTAAAAAAAAATCCAGACTATGATGTTATTGACTTAATTTATATTTTGAAAATAAATCTTTTAACTTGTGTTTTTAAAATTCAATGCTTTTTTTTAGGTGACCGAAGAAGAACTTATTGAATTATCAGCTGAACTTGGGAATAACAAAAAATTATGGGGAGGAGTTAAATTTATTGATGAAATACCAAAAACAGCTTCAGGAAAACCGAGTAGAAAAGATTTAAAGGAAATGGCTAAGCTCTACATTCAATAATTATAATTTTTTTATTTTCATAATATAAATATAGATTTGTTTTAAAATAATAAATAATAAATTAGCTGCTTAAAGATATTTTCGGTAAATATTTTTATAACAAAAAAAATTGTAAAAAAGACCCTCAAAATAGATTATATTATTTATAAAAAGAAATTTTTATAAAAAATGAATAATAAACTTTTTTTCCCTCCCGGGCTTAAAACTCGTGCGTAAAGAATTTTCTACACTCGTTCTACGCCTAGGTAAGCAAAAAATATTATAAGCACCATGGGCGAAAGACTTTAGACATTAGCGTGAACATATGTCACTGGTGCTAGTGCTCACGCTAGTGCCAAAACTTTTACGCTCTTGTTACTTAATATACTATTAAAATGATATACAAAAAAAAATTATATAAATTTTTAAGCAACATTTAAGTAAAACTTTTACATTTATTTAAAATCCCATAATTTAAAAAATTTGAAAATATTAATTCAAGCAAAATTTAACCAGAGCTATCTAACAGCGTAAGTATAAAATGCTACAATGATGCAGCAATTAATTTAAAAAAATTATTCAATGACAATAATATCACGTATAAAAAAGTAGATATATAATGATAAGCAGACACTTACTTTTGAATAACGTACCACCGATAATAATTATACAATTCATTTGATATAAACAGAATTGCAAAATGTCTTTAGAAAATTCTTATAACAAAGTTTGTGTTCTTTAAAATTATAAATTTAATGTTTTTCTAATAAAAATTTTGTATTAAATTTTTTTGCCTAAATTTATGTAGGTTTGTGATGGTTTTGTTATAGAAAATAATATTTTAATTGGAAATAAAGAACCTGAAGATGAATGTGAGGAAGATGTTTCTGAAGCGATATTTCATTCATTGGATGAATCACCGAATCATATTTCACAGGTGCGTTTCTGTACATTAATTATAAACTAAAAGTAATTATAAAATTATACTAAAAGTAATTATAAGTAATTATAAACTTATTATTTACTGTATATGAAATAACTGAATCTATTCCAATCCTCAGAAAAATAAAAATTATGTAAAAGAATTTATGAAAAATACCTATCTACTATAGTCCAAAAATCTCTGAAGTTTAGAATATTTTTAAAAATATTAATGCATTAGAACTACTTTTGAACCAGAAAATAATGAACCCTTCAGAAAAATTAATGTATCCAATTAATGTATACAATTTTTTAATTGCTTGCTAATTTTATTAAAATTTTAAAATCACCCTAAGATAAAAAATTTTCAAATCTCTAATAAAATTAATAATTGAAATCCGTATAAATACAGAAAAAATTTCTTGATTAACGAATTTAAATAATAAAAATAATTAAATAATTACAAGACTAAAATAATTCAAGTTTAAAAATTACAGGTTGATGTTAGTACTGACGAAACGACAACAAATGCAGAAATGAAAGATCGCAGCATTCGGTTAGCAATTTGGTTAAGACAGCAAAATATTGGCAAAGGTGATATTGTTTCTGTATGTACGCATAATCACTTAAACAGTTACATCCCAATTTTATCAACATTTTTTGTTGGAGCTACATTTAATGCATGGCATTTTGAATTGACAATTAGTAAGTGATAAATATTTTCTTTTCTTTTTCAATTTATTTGCTTCAAAGAGCATCCCGGAATAAGAAGCGATTTCGGCCCCGGCATGAAATCAAAAAAACCTTTTTACACTTGAAAGTACTCATAAAAAAAACATTTTTCCCGTTGGAATTTTTACCCCAGCTGCCCTCTGTTGGGCTAGGGGGGCAAAAGTGTTTAAAAAAATTTTTTTATTTTCAAAAATTCATATCTCTGGATCCAGAAAACGAAAAGTGGTCTACAAGGTCTCAAAAAATTGGGCTTTCTATGCACTTTAATTTTATATATGTAAAAAAATTTTTTGAGACACGTAAACCACCTTAAAATTAAAAAAACGAAAAACTTTAGTTCAAATTTTATCTTTGAAGTTAATTTTCTCTGCCACAAAGATTTACTCATCCCTAAAAAATTTATATGTTTTTTGTCACACATGAAGTTGCAGAATGAAACCGGTTTTAACGAGATTCCAACGTACAATTTTTTAAAAAAGCCGAAAAACCGATGGTTTTTTCATTTTTTAACTGATTTTCTGGGGTTTTAAGCTCAAATTTTTATTTAACTCTAAACATATACTTTTATATGCAAATTTTATGATTGTAAATAATATAAAAACTTAAAAATTTTCTATTAGCACCGGTTTCAACAGGATCCCAATATATCAGAACTCAAAAATACAGATAAACTATTGATTTTTAGCATTTTTTTGCAGATATCCAGAGTTTCTAAGAAGAAATAACTTTCTTTATATAATGAGGACTTATATGCAAAAATTTTATGCATTAAATTTACATAAAAAACAAAAATCTTTCAATTGAAATCGGTTTCAACAAGTTTTCAGCGTAGAAATCGATCTAAGATATAAAAAACCGCTAAAATTTTGTTAGCTTTTTTTGCTAATATTTTAGAGGTTTCTTAATAAGAATAAGGGTTTTTATGCAAGCATTTACTCATATTTTCGTGCAGGATTGTGCCTGGGTTTTTATTTGTGAGAAGATTTTCGGCATAATTGGATGTCAGAACTTTTTGATTTGGGTCTTGTATGTGTTTTGTAAATCTTTTGAAAAAAGTGCGCCCTGTTTGTCCTATATATATGCTGTCACAATCGTTGCAGTCTAGTTTGTAAATACCACTTTTAAATTCCAATTTTTCGGGAGTTCTAAATCTTAATATGTTTTTGATGTTGTTATCCGTTTTGAAGGCTACTTTCATGTTTAGTTTTTTGAAAACTTCTACTAAGATTTGATTGGTGATATTTCCGTAAGTAGTTGATAAGTACTTGAGGTTGTCCTTTGGTAAGAGTTGATGCTTTTTCTTTATTTGTTGTTTATAAATAAGTTTATCGATTATTGAACTTTTATATCCATTAGCAACAGCTATTTGTTTTATGACGTTTAACTCTTCTTCGTAATCGGATTGTTCCATTGTAATTGTAAGTAATCTATGCACGAATGAATTATACGCAGCCATTTTTTGTGAAAATCTTTGTAGCCATATAATTTGTGTTTTCACTTATCAAGTTACTCCAATTACAAGATGCAAAGTCAAATTTCAACGTTAATACATCTGATTCAAAAGCATTTAGTACAGAATCACATATACCTGATACAAGTGAATCATTTTTTAGTTTAAAAATTGCTGAAATAAGGGAATTCACGCTCCCTGTGCGTAACTTACTCAGAAAAATTTTTTAAATTTTTTTATTAAATTTTAATACAAGATGCAACAAAAGAGCCTCGGTAGCTCTGTGGTTAGGGCGTTGGACTTCGGACCTGAAGGTTCGCAGTTCGATTCCCGGCTATATCAACATCAAGTTTTTTTCTTTGCGAAAAATTCTTGATGTTCTTCTACCGTGGGTTCTAGGATTGAGGCATCCACCTAATGTTTAAAAAAAAAAAAAAAAAAATTAACATTATGTGGATAACGCGGTCCGAAGTGCTTCCAGGGCACTATAAGCCGGCGTGGGGTTCGGGAGAGGTCGTGTACCTCCTGGACCATAGGTTCAACGCTCATCACTGACACTCAAACAATTATACAATAACACTTCACTAACAATTGTCAAAAGGCGCTTTCACATCCTCAACCCATTAAAATAGATAAAGAGAAAATTGAAATAGTGCAGGGTGTGATGGCATGGGCAGTTGTTGGTGACCTCTGTCACAACATCCGTATGGAAGTTTAAGATGGAGGTTAAACAAATACCAATACCAATACAAGATGCAACATTATAATATGTTAAACAAAAATATATACTATTTGATTTTAAAAATTACTGACAGTGAATTAAAAAACAAAAATGATCATTTAACAGCGTTATTTTATTAAACATTTTCACCTTAGGTTTGAATGGAATCGGTTTGCGTAATATTTTAATAGTTCAACAGATAGGTTAAAGTGTGAAGTATGAGTAAATGCTTGCATAAAAACCTTTATTCTTATTAAGAAACCTCAAAAATATTAGCAAAAAAAGGTACAAAATTTTAGCGGTTTTTTATATCTTTTATCGATTTCTACGCTGAAAACTTGTTAAAACCGATTTCAATTGAAAGATTTTTGATTTTTATGTAAATTTAATGCATAAAATTTTTGCATATAAGTCCTCATTATATAAAGAAAGTTATTTCTTCTTAGAAACTCTGGATATCTGCAAAAAAATGCTAAAAATCAATAGTTTATCTGTATTTTTGAGTTCTGATATATTGGGATCCTGTTGAAACCGGTGCTAATAGAAAATTTTTAAGTTTTTATATTATTTACAATCATAAAATTTGCATATAAAAGTATATGTTTAGAGTTAAATAAAAATTTCAGCTTAAAAACCCAGAAAATCAGTTAAAAAATGAAAAAACCATCGGTTTTTCGGCTTTTTTAAAAAATTGTACGTTGGAATCTCGTTAAAACCGGTTTCATTCTGCAACTTTATGTGTGACAAAAAACATATAAATTTTTTAGGGATGAGTAAATCTTTGTGGCAGAGAAAATTAACTTCAAAGATAAAATTTGAACTAAAGTTTTTCGTTTTTTTAATTTTAAGGTGGCTTACGTGTCTCAAAAAATTTTTTTACATATATAAAATTAAAGTGCATAGAAAGCCCAATTTTTTGAGACCTTGTAGACCACTTTTCGTTTTCTGGATCCAGAGATATGAATTTTTGAAAATAAAAAAATTTTTTTAAACACTTTTGCCCCCCTAGCCCAACATAGGGCAGCTGGGGTAAAAATTCCAACGGGAAAAATGTTTTTTTTATGAGTACTTTCAAGTGTAAAAAGGTTTTTTTGATTTCATGCCGGGGCCGAAATCGCTTCTTATTCCGGGATGCTCTTTCTACCTGTATAATTTATAATTCAAAGAAAATCGTATTTATTTTTTTTGCTATTAGCTCTTAAATAACTTAACTGGAGGCCAAATGACCATCCAAAAATAAAATATATTAATAATATTTTTTGTGAATTATAGTCTTATATATATTGATTCTAGTTTTTTTTGCACTTGGTGCAATATTTATGCAAGATCATTTTATTCCCTAATTATCTTTCTAATTTTATTTGTAACTAAAAGTAATCGTTAAAAATTTTTTTTAGTCCATAGGAAATTTTTTCAATTTCTCAATGAAGAACCTTCAAAATGCTTTTTTTAAGAAGTTTCTTATTATTTACTATTTACTTATTGAAATATTTGGATAGGTTAATACTGGGAAAATAATATATAATAAAATAATACTTTTAAATTATAATACTTTAATAATTATAATACTTTAATACTTTATTAAATAATAATACTTTAATAATATATATAAAATAATACTTTTTTATAAATTGGTTCAGGTTTATGAATAAATTCACACTTGATTAAAATAAAGATAATTAATTATTAAAATCATTTGAATATAATACAAAATAATAGTTTTTTAGCGGACTGTATAAGAATAGAATTACTAAAAAGCTGGCGTTTAAATAAATTATAAAATTAAATAGTTTAATTGAATTTAAGCACTGAAGTTATATTAACTATGATTTGATTGATTTGATAAGCCGGGCGGCACATGTTTTCAATTAGAATTCGTGAATTGTTTCTATTAAAGGCGCGACGACCAACCACAGAATGAGAGGGAAACGAGCGCATTGAACGTTTGTATAGAAACCAGAAAAATTTACATAATGGTAGGGATTTTTACAAAAATGAGGCCGATAAATCAAACAGTTATCTTATCAAAGAAGTTAGAGTTAATGCGCGAGTATTTGAAAAAATATAAAGAAACTCGCATCGAGCTTCCTTCATAAGAAATATGGAATTTTGTTTCTGGCCGTAACATACCGCCCGCCTTGTTAAATTTTATTTAACAAAATAAGTTTCTTTAGTAATTGATATTGATTGAAATTTAAATCGAATTTAACGCGTGATTCTATACAACGCAAATTTGAATTTTGTTTTACATGACTTTCACATTCAAAATTAATTAATAATTTATTTGAATAATTATTCAATATTGAATATTTATTTATCGCTCGATATTAAGGAGTGAAGTTTAAAATAATAATTTAGAACGTGAAAGTGCTCGTAAAAGTCACGTTCTAAATTATTATTTCAAAATTACTTAAGTTATAAATTTAATTAAAAATTGAAAAAGAAAAAAAGAGAAAACTTAATTCATTTTTACAAGATTAATTTTAGTTTTGTATGATGTTGAAACTGGACAGCCCGCCGTGAACTGACCCACGTCTGGAACGCCACGTTGGTTGGAACAGGTTGCTGAATTGGCTGCTATTGAAGCTGCTAAGGTTGCTGCTATTGAAGCCACTGAAGTTGCTGCTATTGGAGCTGCTTAATTTGCCGCTATTGGAGCCGCTGAATTGTCACTGGTAGAGCAGAGTATGATGTTGCTCACCGCATGAGAAACAGGTTCGCTTGGAGGGGCATTTGTTTCGCTGGTGCCCAGGCCCCAAGCAGTTGTAACAGGTACCTGGATAAGATGTCATCGGCTTACGTCGTTGTAGTACATCCATCTGGAGGAACTTGGAGCACTTGGATAAGTAGTGGGATTCCCCGCTGCAGAGTGGACAGCTTGGCTTAGATCGCTGAGAACTCGTGGTGTGGGCTGAGGCGTTCGACCTGTTCTTGGAATTTGAAGAGCCCTGAGTGTGGCTGGTGGAACCGCTGGAGGCTTGGGCAGCATCATGCATTCTGGAACGGTTTTTCCAGGAAGTCAATTAGCTGTTTGTGCGTGGAAAAGATGTCGTCTGCTTCCCTGAATTTTTCCCAGTCGTTGCGTGTACTGTAGTCGAGCTTGGAGACCATCAGCTGCACGAATTAGGCATCCCATTGATCGACTGGCTGGTCCAGACCACGAAGAGCCCTGATGCTCTCCTCGAAGGTATCTAGAAGTCATAAGATGTCTCCTGTGACCTTGGCATTGACGGCAGGAGCTGAAATCAAAAGTGACAGGTGTGTCCTGAGCCTGATGCGTTTGTTGTCGTATCGACGTGTGAGTGTGCCCCATGCTACTTGAAAGTTGGCGCTGGTGAGCTGAAGATTGCTGTATCGCCTAGCAGCATCACCCTGAAGAGACGCCAGTAGATGTTGAAGCTTAACAGCTGGTGCAAGGTTGTTATCGTCAGCCACCCTGGCTCTGAAGATTTCCTTGAAGGAGTCCCAATTATGCTGAGTCCCGTCGAATGTTGGCAGTGGTATTTTAGGCAGCGATATGTAAATGATGCTGTGCGCTACCCGTGGTTCTGTTGTTGGCGTTGATTCCTTGGAGATAGCGTCGTTGAGTTGACTGAGAGCCTCGATGTAGCGTCCTCCGACAACTGTAAAATGGTTTTTTTTAAAATAAGATCTGTTTTTAAGTTCGTCCTTATAATGTCGTAGTTTTCGATGCCGATCACGAAAACTTTGCCAATATTCTTTCAGCAGTTCTTTTCTACATATTAAAACTGCTAGTGGTTTTTTCTCTCCCCCCTTTAGATCGGTGACCGGGCCGTTCCCCCCTAAGTACGTTTTCCCCTCTTGGACTTCCCCCCCCCCGGACGTTCCCCTCCTTGGACGTTTCCCCCCTGGATTTCCCCCCCCCCCGGACCTTTTAATATATGCCTTAATATACAGGAACAGCGAGAAGTATTTGATAATTTTGAAAGACAATATAATAAATAATATTATTTATTATAATATTATTTATAATGTATTTTCATTTAATTTTCTTAATTAATTTATTGTAATTTATTCTGCTTGTTAATGAAGCATATTGATAATATTGTATTTAGTTTTTGTAAAATGTGTAACATGGTATTTAATTATTGTCATTTTTAATTTTCTTTTTCAGTAAATAAATAAAAATTTTTATGAAAGCAAATTCTAGGAAGCGAAGCCCACATAAATGAAAAAAGCAATTATAACCTACTCCCTATAGCTGTACTCGCACTTACTCCTAGAATAAGCTAATTGGGGGGGTCGAGGGGACATAGCCCCCATGGGGGTTTGGGGGCGAAACCCCCACAAAAGATAAAAACAATTATAACCTACCCCCAAAAGCTGTACTCGCACTTAGCCCTAGAATAAGCTAACTTCTCCGGGGGGCAAACATCCAAGGGGGGAAACGTCTGGGGGGGCGAATTCCCAGTGGGGAAGCGTTCTTGGGGGGGAACGGCCCGGTAATCCTTTAGATCTACATTAATGAGGAAATCGAGGATCAAGTTCCCGTCAGTAACTTGATCTATAAAAAGAGATTCGGCGTCTTCCATCTTAGTTGTAAATTAAGAAAAAAAGATTTTACCTTGAAAGTGGGTTTAACTTTACCCAATGTTGAACATTTGAGGTGCCTGAAAAGAAGCAACCGTACATGCATCTGTGGCTGGCAGTGAAAGTAAAGTTGACTTGGTGGGGAGAGAAATTGCTGTCTGTGGTAGGAGAATTGATGATGACGCACAGTGTAGTAAAAAAAAAAAGTGGCCGAAAATGGGCTTCAACGCAATTTCTTATGAAAAAAAATTCTGCTAGATGGAAAATGACCGTTTTTGGGTATACTAAATGATAGGCACCCGAGATCAAAAAAAAATTTTTTTTTTAAATTTTTTTAGCTGTTGAATGAAAAAAAAAATCTATTTTTTACCATAAAAAGGTAAAATATTTATAGTTTTAAAATGAAAAAAAAAAAATTTTTTAGGTACAGCTCTGTATTAAAATATGTACATAAATGATAAATAAACCTAAAAAATGTGTATTAGTATAATTATACATGGTTGTATGCAGTATAAAGAGGTGTTAGTCAACATTTGCAATTCAGTCAAAAAATTTAAAAAAAAATGAAAAATTTGATTTTTCTATTTTTACTTATATTTTAAACTTAAATAAAGTATTTTTTTTATTTATGTTTTTATATAATTTATATTTTTTATACTTTATTTAAGTTTAAAATATAAACTCGATGCGAGTTTCCAAAATAAGAAATACGGAATTTTGTTACTGGTCGTAACATTTATTAACATGTCTTGTAAAAAAGTTTCATTGTGCAAAACGAAAAATTACTTTAAAAATTACGGGCTTGGACTTGCAATTCTTTTATTCTCAGAATAAAGTTTTATAAAACACGATAATTAATATTCTACTCCTAAAAATTAATTTATTTAAAAGTATGCAATATATTAAATTATCAGTTAATTTACCTTCAAATTAATTTTTATTGATTTTACTAAATAATATTTAAATTACTTTTCAAAATTAATAGGACTTGCTCGGCATTTAATGAAGTTGATACAGCCAAAAGTTATGTTTTCATGCGAAAGTACTTTGGAAATAATAAAAGAAGCTGCAAAATTAGAAAATGTTTCAGTTAAAATTATTGTTTTTGGAAAAGCACCTGGATTTCAATCAATATATGACATAATAAATCAACAATCAAATTTAGAAGTATCAAATTTTATTCCAACAAAAATTAATGATAAACAAGATCCTGCATTAGTGGTATTTTCATCTGGCACAACTGGCTTTCCAAAAGGTGTTTTGATATCTTATAATACTTTGCTATTTAACTTTAAAAAGAAAAATATCAACACTAAAAATAATTTATTATGCTATTCATCTTTATATTGGATTACTGGAACATTTTTTACACTTTATTCAATATTTAGCAATTCTACAAGAATTATGCATCAAAATTTTGATCCTGAAGAAACTTGCAAAATTATTGAGAAATATAAGGTAAACATTAAAAAAATTTTTAGTTTCTTTCTAAATTTCTCTACAAATAATTTATTACTCTTTTTTAAGGTGAATTTAGTTTTTTTTTCTCCAAGCATGGTAATGATTTTACTAAAATCAAGTATTTTAAAAAAATTTAAACTTGAAAATTTAAAAGTGCTTATAACTGGTGGTTCAAAATTACATAAAGAATCTTTAGAAGAAATAAAATTAGTTTTACCACATGTTCAATTAGCATATGGTTACGGTAAGCAAAAATAAATTTTTATGTTTTATCGAATTTTTATAGAATGAAAGTTGTTGAACTGTTGACCAAAATTCACAATACTCAAATCTTTTTGAAATTTTATTTAAAGCCATGTCAGAAGTTCCGAATGGAGTAACTCAACGACGTCAAACTTGTAAAAATATCGACTCTGTTGGCTATGTTGCTAAGAATGCCGAAATCAAAATCATTGATCTTGAGTCAAATAAGCCATTAGGTCCAAACAAAAATGGTGAAATATGTATTAAATCTAATCGCTTAATGCTTGGTTATTATAAAAATCCTGAAGCTACATCGGAAGCAATTGATAATGAAGGTAATTACATTCATTTTATCTAATTTATGTGTTGAAATAAAATAATTGAAAAATCAATTTTTTTAATCTTTTATATATAAAAAATCAATGATAATCAAAAAGATAAATTTTTGTTCCTATTAACAGGCTGGTTACATTCTGGCGATATTGGGTATTACAATGAATGTGGAGAGATTTTTATTGTCGATCGAATTAAAGAAGTTATGAAATTTCGTGGACATCATGTATCGCCAAATGAAATTGAAGAACTTCTTTTAAATCATCCTGGTGTCATGGAAGTTGCTGTTGTACCTATACCTCATCCTTTAGACATTGAACATCCAATGGCTTTTGTTAAAAAAGTTCCGGGTTGCGATGTAAATAAATTTTTATTAATGACTATATTTTATAAATTTATGTTTCTACTAGTTAATTAACATACATCTTTTGATTAGGTAACTGAAGTAGAACTAGTTAAATTATCAGAAGAGCTTGGAAATAATAAAAAATTATGGGGTGGTGTTAAATTTATGGATAATTTGCCTTACACACCTTCCAAGAAACTCAACAAAAAAGAGTTAAAGGAAATGGCTAAACAATACAGCGAATCATAAAATTGATTGCGTAAATTTGTATTACATTAAAGAATTTTCAATGTTTGAGTCTACTCATATATTTATAATATTTAGAGAGGAGAAAAGTTAAAGATACAGCTCTTGTATAAACACCTCGTCCGATTGTCCTCAAATTTCGCACACACTTATGCTTCTATGAAATATGATTTTCTTCAAACTGTAAGTGTTTAACTAAAAAAATCAAAAATTGATTTCTTGGTTCGGTTAATCATCGTTAGAGTCTTAATTAAGGATTATAAATCTTTGTTCCCCCTGGTGGTCTAGTTGATACAGGCACCAGTGAATAAAATTGGAGATCGTGGGTTCAACTCCCAGCCAGAGCCCGTTTTTATTTTACTAAAGCAGTTTTACGCAAGTGGTTTTTTTTCAGTGCACAGGAAATTTATGTAAACTGCAGCTCAACCTGATTCAAATAAACTTTATATTGCAAAAATTAGTACACAAATAATGTCACTATAAAACTTTTTGAAATACAAGCTTGAATGTGATTATATATTATATTTGTATATGTAATAAAGAATTAAAATAAATCTTCTTAGAAATTAGTATTTTTTTACCAGGAAACAGAAGATCATAATGATTTATTAGATGACCTTGGAAATAATAAAAAATTGTGAGTTGGCGTTAAATTCATGGATGATTTACTTGCACCGGAATAATTAATAAAAAAGAGTTTTAAAAAATGGCTAAACTATATTGAATACTTCTTACTTAAATGAGTGATTTGTTTCGTTTCTGCGTTACAAATGCGCTTGCGATTGCAATTTGCAAACCCAATTTACGCAGAACCAGCCAGACGAAAATTTACGCTTACGATTGAATACTAGGTTGCGCAGTAAGTTTTTTGATATGCGGAATTGGCTTCTGCGCAACTTAACGTTCAATCGCAGGCGTCAATCGCTCAATTGTTAAAAGTCCCTTAAAATTATATTCTTAGTCAAACGCAAAATTATTTTATCAAAGATTTTGTAGGACATTTTTTTTTTTTTTTAAGTTATATAAACGATTTTTTAACCAACTTATAAAATATCGCTTATTTTCATTTTATTTTTTTTTTTTTTTTGCAAAAAAAATAAATTTTCATGCTGTTTTCTAAAGTATGAATTTACAAATTTTCCTTTTCGAAAAAATTATTGATGATAAATAACAAATATCAAAATAACTCTAATTGTAAGTAAAATATATTTTTATACTATTTTTTGCTGAAATATGACCAAAATATCTTGAAAAACATCTTTATAATCTTTATAATAAATAATATTCTGACATAGATTAATTTTAGTGTTTTTTATGCAAAATAAAAACAGAATTTCGTTTTTTTTAATGTTTTATTTAATTTTAGAAGTTTGCTTAGTTATTTTACCATAAATTAGTTTCTTATGGCACCCTAAAAAATGAATAAATCTAAAATATATCTCATGAAATCTATACGCTATTAGACACAGTAATAATTTTTTTAAGGGTAAAATCATTATTTTAATTTAATTTTACTAAAATTTTCAGGTAATGGTTTTTCTGATTTTTTTTTTTTTTTTAATTTTTTGTTACAAAAATATGTAAACTACAAACATATAAAATATCTTTTTATAATTTTGGATATAATAATTAATAATTTACTTTTAATAATTTTGGATATAATTTCGATATTCTCAATTAATTATTTGGCTGTGCTATTGAAGTTCGATTTAAAAAACCGAAATTTAAATTTGATTTTCCAGAAACAAAATTCTCCAGAATCTCCAGTTACTTTTTATTCAGTTAATTAAGTCAAACTTTCTGCACAAACTAAAAGTCTGACGGTAAAATTTTTGTTAACGAATCGCTAAACAGATTTTGAAATTTTAAATAAATTATTCATGCATAAGTAACGACGCTCTTTATTTTATCTTGCAATAATTACAAAGAGCAATCTTATCCGCGTAACTCCTTCCAAAAGCAGAGACAAGTTTATGTCGAAACTCAATTTACAGGCAACCTAAATGGCGCTATATAGGTAGGGTTACAGGATAGACCCCTGGGCCATGTTTACGATCAACCTTATTTTTCTTATGTTATCCAATGTGTGTATAGATGATGACTTCCCTATAGGTACTTTTTGATCCAGAAATCCTCAAGAGATTACAAGAAGCTGTACCACTTGGCCAAATGGAATGTAATAATTCTATGCCTGGGATTTATTCAACAGTATAAGATTGAGCTTACTATGTACTGCACTAAAATTTTAAAATATTCTAGAAGAAAATACTTTGGAATCGATTTAAAGGTCCTATGATTAGATCAAGTTTGATTTGAATGTATCCAAATATCAATTTAAACGCATTTATTTTAAGATTAAATTAAGTAGTTTAACAGCATTGTGGATAATTATAATTTATATTTTAAGTATTTAAGTATACAAGTATTAGGTTTTCATAACCATCAAATATTTAATTTTTTCCTTATTATTATTACTTTTGAAAAATAAGAACTTTTGAACTTTTATTGTGACATTAATTTTAATATAGAATTTAAATCAAATGTACATTAGTTTTTTGAAAAATCATATATGTTTAGAAAATTTAACAAAAGTCACTCATTTATATTACATAAATTGCACAGATAAACCAACGAATATATACAGTACAAACATATATTATATACTACTGTATATGTACTTAAAAAAATAATAGTACTAAATTTTAGTATATTCGTATATAAACAGTGAGTTATCATTTTGGCATATATAATAAAAAAAAAAAAAATAAAAAAATTAAATACACACACTGTAAAAAATAATCAACACAATATTACTACAGAAATAGTAATTTTAATACAATTTGTAGTAATATTACTACTAATAGTAATTTTACTATTTCGTACTATACTTGTAGTAATATTACTACAAGTGTATTAATATTACTACAAGTGTAATAAAATAATTACAATTTGTAGTGAAAAAAAATTTTTTTTTTCCAGCCAGATGCGACTAAATATAGCTTTAGGAGTTCATTTACGTTTGTAATACACAATATTAACCTTTGTTTTCCATTTTTAATATTATATAAGCATACTATATTTGTGTCTATATTCAACAATAATAATAAAATAATAACTAAAAAGAGGAGACCGGAACATTTGGATCGCCAAATTACAATCTATACTTCTGAATCACTTAAATATGTTGAAAAAACACACCAAAGATACCCTACGTTTATTCCAATGCGCCATCTGGGCTTAGAAACGCAGGGCTCAATGTTAGAAAATAGGGTTTTTTCGATAACTTCCATACAACACTGTAACCTTGCAAATTAACTAAAATACTTCCAGTTCATCTCATTTTTTCCGTATAAAAACCATATTTTAATTCCCGTCAGTGGCAATGCTCCATTATCTATTCTCTCATCGTTATAGTCAATAAACCAAATGCCCATTTTCGGACCCGAATGACCAATTTTTAAATTGCTGCCGAAATTGTAATTGTAGTAAAATTACTATTTCTGTAGTAATATTACTAAATTGTAGTAAAATTACTAAATGGTAGTAATATTGTGTTCATTATTTTTTACAATGCACTAACTGTATCATCATGATGCAGCAATTAAATAAGAAATAAAATATAATAATCTGTATTTGGTTTGTTATTATTTTGAAACTATTCATAAAATATATTATTGCACTTTGAAAGATACGCTTAAATTTAAATGATATTTTAAATTAATTAAATTAAAACAACTTTTATTTTAATTTATTTATTGATCCTTCTTTTTACAACTTGTTTTTGTATAATAATTAGACGACTAGTTTCAGGAATAAATTCCTATCATAAGGTTTGTATTATACTTAAATTAAATTTATTTAAAACATTTGAATATATTTTTTAACATTAAAATTATGTCTGTTTAGACTTTTATTTGTCTTACAACTAACTGAAGCTATTTTAAATATTTATATTTTGTCTATGGAGATTTTAAACAAAGCTACTTGTGTAATTATATAAAAACAAAAATTTTGATACTTAAAATTAAATAACTTGAATAAAAAAAATAATAATAATAAAAAAAAATAATAAAAATAATAATAAATAACTATAAATGTTATAATAATGAAAAAAAACGTTTTAAATTTTTTTTTCTTCTAACTTTTCATTTTTTAACCAAAAAAATAGCAAAATTAAAAATACGAAAAAATTTTTCAGCCCCCCAAGATGGTCAAAATACAATAAATACTTGATTCCAAAAAGAAAGTAAACAAAACTAAGCCTACCATATGTTTATTCAATTTTGCTTATTTTCGGGGTAGTTTTGCACCCTAAATTTAGCCCAAATATCCCAAATTTGACACATTATCTAATAAACCTTATAATTTATTATTCTTGAAAAACTGGAATTTGTTTGATCATGTTAGCTGCAATTACAAAATATTGATGAACATCACGCTACCGTCCAAAAGTACCATCCAAAATTTTTGACGTAATACGTAAGGGAAAAAAAGTATATCTTTACCGAGTCTTTACAAAAGTTAATAAATAATAAAAATCAAAGTAACAAAAATAACAAAAATTAAGGTAACAATAAATAAATAATTAAAAAGAATATATATTTGGCCAATAAATGTTATAAACAATTGACTTGTTAATTAACAAATAGAAATTCGGGTTAACGCCGTTAAATTTTTCAAAAATTCTTTTTTTATCTGGTAGGTAAAATAAATAATAACATTTTGGCACTATGCTCAAAGTTCTAGAATTGACCGGCTAATTGTTATAAACAATTACGTTAATTAACAAATAGAATTTCGGGTCAACGCCGTTAAATTTTTGAAAAATTCTTTATTTATCTGGTAGGTAAAATAAATAATAACATTTTGGCACTATTTTCAAAGTTCTAGAATTGACCGGCTAATTGTTATAAACAATTACGTTAATTAACAAATAGAATTTCGGGTCAACGCCGTTAAATTTTTGAAAAATTCTTTTTTTATCTGGTAGGTAAAATAAATAATAACATTTTGGCACTATGCTCAAAGTTCTAGAATTGAACGGCTAATTGTTATAAACAATTACGTTAATTAACAAATAGAATTTCGGGTCAACGCCGTTAAATTTTTGAAAAATTCTTTTTTTATCTGGTAGGTAAAATAAATAATAACATTTTGGCACTATGCTCAAAGTTCTAGAATTGACCGGCTAATTGTTATAAACAATTACGTTAATTAACAAATAGAATTTCGGGTCAACGCCGTTAAATTTTTGAAAAATTCTTTATTTATCTGGTAGGTAAAATAAATAATAACATTTTGGCACTATTTTCAAAATTCTAGAATTGACCGGCTAATTGTTATAAACAATTACGTTAATTAACAAATAGAATTTCGGGCCAACGCCGTTAAATTTTTGAAAAATTATTTTTTTATTTTATTATTATATTTTTTAGTAACAATTTGGCACCATTCTCAAAGTTCTAGAATTGACCGGCTAATTGTTATAAACAATTACCTTAATTAACAAATAGAATTTCGGGTCAACGCCGTTAAATTTTTCAAAAATTCTTTTTTTTTCTGGTAGGTACAATTAATATTAATCTTTTGGCACCATGGTCAAAGTTCTAGAATGGACCGGCTAATTGTTATAATCAATTAACTTAATAAACAAATAGAATTTCGGGTCAACGCCGTTAAATTTTTGAAAAATTATTTTTTTATTTTATTATTATATTTTTTAGTAACAATTTGGCACCATTCTCAAAGTTCTAGAATTGACCGGCTAATTGTTATAAACAATTACCTTAATAAACAAATAGAAATTCGGGTCACCGCCGTTAAATTTTTCAAAAATCCTTTTTTTATCTGGTAGGTAAAATAAATAATAACATTTTGGCACTATGCTCAAAGTTCTAGAATGGACCGGCTAATTGTTATAAACAATTATCTTAATTAACAAATAGACATTTGGGTCAAGACCGTAAAATTTTTTTAAAATTCTTTTTTTATTTTATTGTTATAACATTTATTAACAATTCGGCACCATTCTCAAAGTTCTAGAATGGACCGGCTAATTGTTATAAACAATTACCTTAATAAACAAATAGAAATTCGGGCCACCGCCGTTAAATTTTTGAAAAATTCTTTTTTTATTTTATTGTTATAACATTTATTAACAATTTGGCACTATGCTCAAAGTTCTAGAATTGACCGGATAATTGTTATAAACAATGACGTTAATTAACAAATTGAATTTCGGGTCAACGCCGTTAAATTTTTGAAAAATTATTTTTTTATTTTATTATTATATTTTTTAGTAACAATTTGGCACCATTCTCAAAGTTCTAGAATTGACCGGCTAATTGTTATAAACAATTACCTTAATTAACAAATAGAATTTCGGGTCAACGCCGTTAAATTTTTCAAAAATTCTTTTTTTTTCTGGTAGGTACAATTAATATTAATCTTTTGGCACCATGGTCAAAGTTCTAGAATGGACCGGCTAATTGTTATAAACAATTAACTTAATAAACAAATAGACATTTGGGTCAAGACCGTAAAATTTTTTTAAAATTCTTTTTTTATTTTATTGTTATAACATTTATTAACAATTCGGCACCATTCTCAAAGTTCTAGAATGGACCGACTAATTGTTATAAACAATTACCTTAATAAACAAATAGAAATTCGGGTCACCGCCGTTAAATTTTTCAAAAATCCTTTTTTTATCTGGTAGGTAAAATAAATAATAACATTTTGGCACTATGCTCAAAGTTCTAGAATGGACCGGCTAATTGTTATAAACAATTATCTTAATTAACAAATAGACATTTGGGTCAAGACCGTAAAATTTTTTTAAAATTCTTTTTTTATTTTATTGTTATAACATTTATTAACAATTCGGCACCATTCTCAAAGTTCTAGAATGGACCGGCTAATTGTTATAAACAATTACCTTAATAAACAAATAGACATTTGGGTCACAGCCGTTAAATTTTTGAAAAATTCTTTTTTTATATTATTTTTATATTATGTATTAGCATTTTGTCACCTTTCCCAAAATTCTAGAATGGACCGGCTAAATGTTATAAATAAATTTCTATTTGTTAATTAAGTTAATTGTTTATAACAATTAGCCGGTCCATTCTAGAACTTTGAGAATGGTGCCAAATTGTTACTAAAAAATATAATAATAAAATAAAAAAAGAATTTTTCAAAAATTTAACGGCGTTGACCCGAATTTCTATTTGTTAATTAAGGTAATTGTTTATAACAATTAGCCGGTCAATTCTAGAACTTTGAGCATAGTGCCAAAATGTTATTATTTATTTTACCTACCAGAAAAAAAAAGAATTTATAAAAAATTTAACGGCGGTGACCCAAATTTCTATATGTTAATTAAGGTAATTGTTTATAACAATTAGCCGGTCCATTCTAGAACTTTGAGAATGGTGCCAAATTGTTACTAAAAAATATAATAATAAAATAAAAAAAGAATTTTTGAAAAATATAACGGCGTTGACCCGAAATTCTATTTGTTAATTAAGTTAATTGTTTATAACAATTAGCCGGTCAATTCTAGAACTTTGAGAATGGTGCCAAATTGTTACTAAAAAATATATTAATAAAATAAAAAAATAATTTTTCAAAAATTTAACGGTCTTGACCCAAATGTCTATTTGTTAATTAAGATAATTGTTTATAACAATTAGCCGGTCCATTCTAGAACTTTGAGCATAGTGCCAAAATGTTATTATTTATTTTACCTACCAGATAAAAAAAGAATTTTTGAAAAATTTAACGGCGGTGACCCGAATTTCTATTTGTTTACTAAGGTAATTGTTTATAACAATTAGCCGATCCATTCTAGAACTTTGAGCATAGTGCCAAAATTTTAATATTTATTGTACCTACCAGATAAAAAAAGAATTTTTCAAAAATTTAACGGCGGTGACCCGAATTTCTATTTGTTTATTAAGGTAATTGTTTATAACAATTAGCCGGTCCATTCTAGAACTTTGACCATGGTGCCAAAAGATTAATATTAATTGTACCTACCAGATAAAAAAAGAATTTTTCAAAAATTTAACGGCGGTGACCCGAATTTCTATTTGTTTATTAAGGTAATTGTTTATAACAATTAGCCGGTCAATTCTAGAACTTTGAGCATAGTGCCAAAATGTTATTATTTATTTTACCTACCAGATAAAAAAAGAATTTTTGAAAAATTTAACTGCGTTGACCCGAATTCCTATTTGTTAATTAAGGTCATTGTTTATAACAATTAGCCAGTCAATTCTAGAACTTTGAAAATAGTGCCAAAATGTTATTATTTATTTTACCTACCAGATAAATAAAGAATTTTTCAAAAATTTAACGGCGTTGACCCGAAATTCTATTTGTTAATTAACGTAATTGTTTATAACAATTAGCCGGTCAATTCTAGAACTTTGAGCATAGTGCCAAAATGTTATTATTTATTTTACCTACCAGATAAAAAAAGAATTTTTGAAAAATTTAACGGCGTTAACCCGAATTTCTATTTGTTAATTAACAAGTCAATTGTTTATAACATTTATTGGCCAAATATATATTCTTTTTAATTATTTATTTATTGTTACCTTAATTTTTGTTAGTTTTATTACTTTAATTTTTATTATTTATTAACTTTTGTAAAGAATCGGTAAAGATATACTTTTTTTCCCTTACGTATTACGTCAAAAATTTTGGATGGTACTTTTGGACGGTAGCGTGATGTTCATAAAATATTGCATAAACCTCTTAAAAATTAACTGGTTTATGTTAACACAATCTAAATGCATGGAACATGTTTACTACAGCCTGGGTATAATGCATAAACTTTATGTAAAAACTCAATACAATTTGCAATTTCTATAATTTGTAATTAACACCTTTACTAGATGTTAAGATTCTAAACCCAAATTATTCTGATTCTCTATACCCGTATTATTCATCGTGTTACTCTAAGTTGCTAAAACGAAAATATTTTAAGTCCCTTAACACGAATTATTACAAGTCCCTAAACCCGGATTGTCTTATAAGCCCCTAAATGAAAATTATTCTAAGATCCTTTTGACCCCTATCCCTTAAATCGGACACATTTGACCGATTGTCCGATCCCCCTATAGGACCTCCCCCCTTGATTTTCACATTCCTAAGATACCCCTCCCTATAAACAGATTCCATGTTAAAAGGGATACTTTATGCTGATGTAAGGATTTTCCCTCTAATTTCCAGTCATTTTATACCCCGGATTTGGATTTAGATAAGAAGTAGTTACTAGGAAGGTTCACTAAATTGGGAACACCAAATTACACCAACACGTAAAAAAAATATAAGACAAACTAAACGTATTACGTAACTGAAATATGATTAGTATTGTAAGTTTGTTGAATGGAAAGATTAAACGTTGAATTGTCAAATAAAAACATTAAACCAACAAATACTTTGTTGATTCAAGCAAAATTAAAATTGTTAAGTTAACCACTTAAATCTTTGTTGAATCAACATAGTGTTAGATAAACCAACAACCTACAACATTAATATGATTAATTTTAATAGTTAGGTCAATGCTTTTTCTTTTATATTAAAATATTTATTCATTCTTTCTCTTTCTATCCTTTTATGTATTTAACACCGCGGCCGGCGACAAGTCGAAACATGTTCTTCAGCAGCGGCTTTTGTTTATATTATTATTCATTATTATTATAATAAAGAAATGGGATTTCCTAAAAATTATTTATGATAGTTTTAACTATTATTTTTAAATATGCATTTCGCTGGGTATGTATAATTTACTCTGCATATAATTTCGAAAATTATTATCTGTAACATATATAGTACTTAAAATTTTTTTATTAAATACAACTGTCCTGTTAGCAGAATGGATAATCACGCAGTCTCGGAAGCCGCAATACTCAGTTCGATCCCAGTAGCAGTCAAAATTTTTCTTCGGTTTTTTTTAACAGATTTTAAATTAATAAATATATACCTATAAGTACATAAATAAATATAAAAAAATAATTATAAAAAAAAAATAATTAATTTAAAAAAATAAAAAAAAAATAAAAAAATAATTTTTTTTAAATAAAATTTTCACTCTGTTTGAATCAACTAAGTAACTATGACAATTCAACAAATACTTTGTTGGCATATTTCAACAAAGTTATTTGTCAATACAACTTAGAATTTTTTTCCGTGAAAAGGTAATAGATACCTAAGTTTATTATGTTGAAAAAACACGCCGACCACCCTCTGTTTATGCCAATGGAATTTTTGGGCCTTGAAACTCAGAGCTAAATGTTATTAAATAGGTTATTTTTTTATTATTCAATGTAAGAACTGAACACAGCAACCTTACAACGTAACCAAAATACATGTAATTGGTCTAATTTTTGTATATAAGTATCAACTTTCAAGCCTCGTAAGACGTTTTTTTTTATCAGTAATTCTCTTACTGTTATAATCAATAAATTGAATGTTAAATTGCTGCCAAAATTGTAATTTTTGACAAAAATGGGTTTTATAGGTCTCAAAAATTTTTTACCAGCTTCAAGTTTTCAAAAATTCTTTAATCGTCCCTTTAAAATTTGAAACAAAGTTTCAATATCAGGATTTTTAAAAAAAGTCAATTTTTATCATTATCTTCGAAAAGCGATATCTTAAAAACTATTTTAAAAAACTTATAATCGGTTTGTGTAAACACAACGTAAATGCATGGAACATGTTTACTTCCAGCTGAGGACTAGGTATAATACAAATGTTACTCAACATTACAATAAAATTTTCTAATTCTATAATTTGTAATTATCAGGTTACTAGCTGTTAAGATTCTAAACCCAAACTATTTTGATTCCCTAAACCTGAATTATTCTAAGTCCCTTAATCGATATTATTCCAATCCCTAAAACTGAATTATTCCATGTCCCTAAATCGATTTTATTCTAAGTCCATAGACCTGTATTATCCTAAGTCGTTAAGCTCAGATTATTCAAAGTCTACTAATTATTCTAAGTCTCATTTGACCCCCCCCCTCGATTTCCAAACCTTTTGGACAAACCCTCCCTATAAAAATGTTCCATGTTAAAAGTACATTAAGTATACAAAGGGGTGTTCAAAAAATACGTAACACCAATTTTACGATAAAAACCCATCCATGCATGGCAATCCAACACCGCGTAAAAATTCGAAAACTCCTACATGCGTGAAGAAATGTGACGATAACAATTAATAGCTATTTATTAAACAAGCGATAAAATATTGGTTTTGGCTTTGCATGCAGTTGTGTGCACGAGGGGGCGTAGCGAGCGAGTGCAGACAGCATGCAAAAGTCGAACCCCATATTTTATCCCGTGTTCTAAAATATAGTTTTTCTTCCTAGCGGGCCGAAAACACTTTTTTCGCCCCGCAACGAGATCGAAAAAAACGCGTTTTCACCCCACTGAGAAAGAAAAATTTCGTTTTGTCCATGGGAACAATAAAAAAAATACCCCAGATCGCAGTTTACCATCCTCGGCTTCGCCTCGGATGTTAATTACCATGCGATCTGGGCCATTCTTTTTTTTTGCTCCCTTGGTTAAAAATGTACTATTTCTTCCTAGCGGGCCGAAATGCTCCCTTGGTTAAAAATGTACTATTACATATAATGGGCAAAATAGCCGCCTCCCTAGGGCAGAAAATAGGCTTTTTTTGCCCTAGATATGTAATAGTATATTAAGTATCAAGGGCGTAAAAGTTTCGGCACTAGCGTGAGCACTAGCACGAGTGCTCGGCGAAGCCGGGCACGAGTGAAATGTGTTCACGCTCGTGTCTAAAGTATTTCGCCCATGGTGCTTACACTATTTTTTGCCCACCTAGGCGTAGAACGAGTTCAGAAAATTCTTTACACACGAGTTTTACGCCCGGGAGGGCAAAAAAATTTTTTAAATTATGACGATTATATCGACGGTCCCTAGGAATAACAGCGTTATTCGCCGAGAGTAGCAAAGACGCTGACATTTCAATGTATAAAGTATACGAGATATCGGAGTCTTTGTTACTCTCGGCGAATAAGGAATAACCATATTGTTATTCCTAAGGTCCTTCGATATGTGCTTATAAGGTGAATCTGTGAACTGCAAAGAAAAGCCCACTTTAGACCGCGGTAACTCAGCGTAAAGCCTGACTTTCAACGTTAATTATAAAAAGGAATTTCGGTTCCAAGAACCATTGTGAAATTTTGATTTTTTTGCATATAAGCACGTTAATGTTTTTTTTTGTCGCAGTACTTAATTCTTATACATGGGAGTTCTAGTTTTTAAAGGATTTATTATTATTTATTCCTTAATTTCACTGTTTTTAATTTAAAAATAGTGAAAATTTTCGTCTTATTATTTCTTCCGCCCAAAAATAATATTATTTTTTATAACAGTAATTTTATTTTCTTTTTGGATATATTACTTAATTTTTTCTATAGGTTTTTAAAAGGCAATATCAGTATGCAGTGTTACGTATTTTTTAAACAGCCCCAAACTGATAATAATTGGATAATAATACTAGTATAAGTGAACGATTTTACATTGTCCAAATGGCAACCCAAATGGTTAAGTTAACCACGAGTAAGTTAAAAAAGACCCGTTTACTAAATTTTCTTAGAATATAACTTATCTCAAAAAGCTTAATTTTCTTAAGGCTAAACGACATGCGCGGGATTTTAGAAAATTTTTTGGAGTGGCAAATACGTTTTTTGGGGGGCAAAACAGTATATTTCATACATTTGGGAAACCACGATTATGTAAAATTGCTCAGTTCTGCGAATAACAAAATGTTAAAAACTTAAAGTAAATAATCTTAAAAATTATCAGTAATGAAAGATATTTATCATTATAATTAAATTATATAAGAATTAAATTATATTAAAAATTATGTACATATGGATAAAATTATTAAAAAATAAATTTAAAAAAAATAAAAATAAATTATTCATATAGACCTAAGTAAATGAAAAATTTTAGATGAATGTTTTCTAAATTGTTCATCTTATTGGGTTAAAATTTCATTATTAATATGATGTAATAAATTTTCTTAATTAATCCAGTAACGCCGATGCGGAGAGTTTTAAAATTGGTAAAAAGCAATAACTTTCATTAATTTTGCCCATTTTATCCCATTTGACCGTGTTTTTGGGTATATATAAAGGTTATAGCTTAAATAAATCATCAACTTAAAACATCAACTTAAGTTAATAATCTTCACCACTTCCAATACTCTCATTATCGGCGTTAATGAGTTTACAAGTCACCTTATCGCAATATTAATGAATATCTTAAAAACGATGCTTTTGCTGACAAGACTTACTAAGACTTATAAGATTAAAAAAAATACAATCATTCATATATTATATAAACAATTATAGCATTGAGGATATAATAAAGAAATCGTAAATAGTATATTTAAGTACGAAATAATATCACAATGATGCAGCAATTAAATAGTATACGAGTTTGTCCAGAATAAAACATTAAATATAAAAAATAAAATTGATTAAAAGACTCTTATGACTAAACGTGCTTAAAGTTTGTGCATAATACTTAGCATGAAATTATTTGGAACTTTCGTGCGTCAAACAAGTTATAGTACATTACGATACATGGCCAGAAATGTAAAGCATGTCCCAAATCGAAATTAAATTACCACGCGAAACGAGGATAGTAATCTGCAATTTAGAGCATTCTTTTTGTTTGTAAACGTTACTTAGAAAACATTTTCGGAATATCAACTTCACTTCATCCGATATTACTCAAAATTTTCCAAAATCTAGATACTAATTTTATTCTGATCACCAATACAAATTTTCGATATTTGAAAGATTAAAATCTTCATCCCTTATTGTTAATTAGTATTATATGCAGAAAATGATTATAAAGGGGTATGTATTTTTCATCATCAAATTTTATAATTAATCCCTATAGAGAACGTTGCGAAAGGCCTTTCAAGGCAAGGGTAGTTGAGAAAGCAATACAAGTTTTCAGATGGCTTTGCAGAGCAAGTTCAGAGGTCTCCCAAGTTTGTAAGGCTTATCCCAAAATTCGAACTTAAAATAGCTATAACCATCCATTCCATTATTTTAATTTTTTTTAGGCAGAAAATAGCCCCTCTTCGCTACTTTCCATGAGGAACAACTACCGAAGGCGCGACGCTAGCACCTGCATACAAGTATGCGGATGCATTGCTCCTCTCCGTTATAAACGAAACAAACTTGACTCAGAGGTATTGAGTGCGTCGCATTATTATGCGTTTACATTCTTTCATGAAGTTAGAAGAAATATGACGGGTGATAGTTAGCATGAATAACCAGGCAAGAACCCCACGTGGGAAAAAACCTGAATGAAATTTAATTATATGCGACTTTTAGATAAAAGGCGTGGGAGTTATAGGACAGGGATGGATAAAAGATTTTGATAATTAAAGAATAGTTGTCTGCTACTCCTATGTTGAAAATAGGTCTTAAAAGAACAAAATTATAAGTTAATTGTTATATTCTGCATTTTAGTAGGTCTTTTTTCCTTTGACTGAAACAAAATAATGGTAATTAATTTATCCTAAAATAAAATCTTTTGGCATTTTATATTTATTTGTACCTTGATAATAATAGCTACCGATATTACTGATAGTCTGATATTTGGAATGCTTACATTTTTCATAAAAATTTTTGTCTAGCTTAGTTGTATTCCTTGACGGTTTCAACGTCTAGATCTTCATAAATTTTCAACAGTCTCGTGTACATGGGAGCGTTCGTAATTAGTTTAAGTACTTTATTTTTAATAACTTGTAGTTTATTAAGACTATGGTCGGACGTGTTATCCCAGATGGCTGGAGCATGCGTAAGAACTAGTCTAATGAGCATTTTATATAAAATAAGTAGGCCATTTTTACACCTAATGTGGAAAGACACTTTAATATCGCCATAAGTTTGCCAATCACACCGTAGGTTTGATTTCTTTTATTTGTGATATGTTTAAAAAAATTTAATTGACGATCGAGAGTAACTCCCAAATACTTGACACTGCGCTTCCAATCAATCAGCCACTATTTTAAATTCTGGTTGACCTGCTTATATAATCTTTAAAATTCATTTTACTTTCGAGAAAAATTTTAATACTTTGTAATGAAAAAAAAAGGAAACCAAAACATTTTTCATTTTTACGATAAAAAACAGCTATTTTATCTTGCACGGAGCCATTTCAAAACATTTAATATAATTGTTAAAATTCTTCGCAAAAAAAATCCAGTTACCGCAAAATCAGCTTGCGGCAAACTGAAAAATTTCGATAACAGCAAGCGGATTTTTTTCAGTGTAAAGAAGCAATATTGACTATGAATATAGGTAGAATAAATGTAGTTTTAGATATCTAGGGGAAAAAAGCCTATTTTCTACCCTAGGGAGATTGCTTTTTTGCCCTAGGTATGTAAAACTATGTTTTAAATCACGGGGCAAAATATGGGATTCGACTTTTGCATGTTGTCTGCACTCGCTCGTGCATACAACTGCATGCAAAGTCAAAACCAATATTTTGCCTCTTGTTTCAAAAATAACTATTTTTTCTTCAAATTTTAGCCATAAGTATATATAGTTCAAATTGTCCATTTTTATTATGCAACAAAAATATAAAATTTTCTTAGCAAGACAATTCTTTTTATGAATTGAAAAGAAATAACAAAAACAAAAAATAATAATAATACATTAATGCGTAGAATCTGCTTATGAACAGGTAATTTGCATAAAAGACTCAAAGTACAAAAAATCAGACCTATAGGTATACCATAAATTTTATTTTCAATAGACAATTTTGAAATGAAACAAATGAATATAGGAAAAAACTTGAACAGGTCATCAATTTTTTAGGCTAACCCTCGATTTTTGGAGTTTTATTTTACACGATGTCGCAAAAAGACAATTGTTCATTTGTGTATTTTATGGAATCCAAAAGCAAACTTGACACCATAATAGCTAATTTTTTAGTTTTAATTTACGTTTGTAAGTGAATTTCAGAGACTCAAAACCTGCAAATTTTAGAATTAAAAAAAACATAAATGACGAGGTTGAAATATGTCTTTTATTTTGAAAATTTTTAATTGCTAGGAAATAAACCAGAAGGAGATCACAAATGGAATAAAAATTAAAAAACGCCTAGCAATAAAATTTCGAGACAATTATGAAAAAAATCATATATCGAAGACCTAAAAAAAAAAATTAATTAATTTAAAAAATTTCGATTTATCAGTTTTACCTGAATGTATCCATATATAACATCTACACATGTATATATATAACAATAGTACATAATAAAAGAAGATATAGTGTTAATAAGACATTCTAATAAAAAACAACAATAATAAATTTATTTAAATATACTTTTCACTTTTTTTGTTTAAAAAATGTCTGAAGAAAATTTTTATAATAAAGTTTGTGTTCTATCAAATTTTTTATTTTTATGTGTTTCTAACATAATTTTATAAAATATTCTGTTTTAAAATTATAGGTTTGTGATGGTTTTGTTATAGAAAATAATATTTTAATTGGAGATAAAGTACCTGAAGATGATTGTGACAAAGATATTTCTGAGGCAATACTGGATTCATTGAATAAATTTCCCAAACACATTTCACAGGTAAAAAATTGTTTTGACGAAAAATATATTTTTTTAATTAACTATTAATTTTGCATCTTAATTTTGTTTGTTTCCTAATAATTAAATTGATTTTTAAATAATGAAATCAATTTATTTTAAAGAATTTTTGGACAAATTTTTTAATGATTCAAAAGAAAGTATTTGCAATGCTTCAGTGGTACTTATACTCATTACTTTAGAGATACTGAAATATTTTTAAAAAATTTATAGATTATTTTTTGAATTTATTGACCTGGTTTTAAATAATATAATTTAAATAAAATTATGAGGGGTTTATTTGGTTTTATCCTGCAGAATTCTTGAGATTCTTCTGATAGATTTTTATTTAATGGTACGTTTTCGAGCCAAAGCCAACGCGTAGCTTCCGGGAAATATGTGCTTTCGAAATGAAACTCTAATACCTTAAAAATTTAAACATAACTAAAAACATAATAAAAATTTTAAAATTACAGATAGATACAAATACTGACGAGACAACAACAAATGAAGAAATGAAAGATCGTAGCTTTCGGTTAGCAATTTGGTTAAGACAGCAAAATATTGGGAAAGGTGATATTGTTTCTGTGTGTACGCATAATCACTTAAACAGTTACATCCCAATTTTATCAACATTTTTTGTTGGAGCTACATTTAATGCATGGCATTTTGAATTGACATTAAGTAAGTGAGGTCATTAATTTATTTTATTTTTTATTTTAATTTTTTAACGAAAATTACATAATTTTTATTTTAAAATATTAATTTTAATTAAATACTTTCTAGAAATTTTTTATGATACATCTAAGTAAATATTAAATAGAAAAGACTTATTTAAATTAATGATAAGTGATTTAGCAGTTTTTGTTTAAAAAAATTATGGATTAAGATACAATAATAATGTCAAGTTAATTAAAATTACTAAAATATAGCATATTACGACTCATGGCCAAAAAAAATATTTATAACGATTTTATGTACGTGCTGACTGCTTATAATACATGAAAAACACTCTAGCCTATTAAAGTACCTTGTAAACTCAAATAAGTCCGTATCTCGAATTATTTTAAGTCCCTAAATCAAAACTAAGCTCCATTTGACCCCCTTTTATTCGGTGGTGACTATTTGACCGATTGCAAGCATTCGACTCAATTTCCAGGCCTTCTAGGGTAGTAAATATCTGCGCGTGAGCCTAGCAAATTACAAATATTAAAGTACAAAATAAATATAAAATTAATGTCAAGCAAATATATAAATATATTTCTCCAAATAGAATTTAAATAAATTAGTAATATGAATTTGCTAATTTAATTTAATTATCAATTAAAATTAAAATTATATTAAATAAGAATAAATTAAATTAAAGGTATATAATACTAAATAATTTATGTATAATTTATGCAGTAATACTTTTAGAATTTTACTTTTTAATATTTTGTTATTAATTCTATTAATTTCAAGTTATTTGATAAATTATTAAACATTTTTATTTCTGTTATATAAATTCTATTTGCACTAATTTTTTTTGCATATCTTAGATAATATTATTGACTTATTTCTAGTAATAGAAGTACAATGCAAGAAAAATTATTTAATCAGTTATGATAAATTTTTTAGGGGGAGGGGGGAGGGGACTGAAAATTTTGCAGAAAACTCACGGGTTATAAGATATCTCAAATACATATATCTGGAAGCATATTATGACCTGAAAGCTCGATAGCTGCACTGGGCGCACATAAATGAATATCGGATATAAGAATTTCTGCCCTTATTTCCATGACCTCGGGAGACTATACTTCGTGAAAGGTGATTCACAATGACGTGCCAAATTTTTATCGACTAAATTACGAAATTCCACCTACACTCTAAAGTCTCAGACTGGGGCGCAGACCTAGGCATCATTTTACATGTCAACCTCACCCTGCCTAATATGATTATTTATTACTTAAAATAACATTATGATTTTTTAGATCTTGCTCGGCATTTAATAAAATTAACGGAACCAACAGTTATGTTTTCTTGTGAAAGTACATTAGAAATAATAAAAGAAGCTGCAAAATTAGAAAATGTACCAGTTAAAATTATTGTTTTTGGAAAAGTACCTGGTTTTCAATCAATATATGACATAATTAATCAACAATCAAATTCAGAAGTATCAAATTTTATTCCGACAAAAATTAATAATAAACAAGATCCTGCATTAATGTTATTTTCATCTGGCACAACTGGCTACCCAAAAGGGGTTGAATTATCTTATGGTTCTTTATTATCTAATTTAACAGGCATATCAATAGATAATCAATATAACGTATTATGGTATTCATCTTTATATTGGGTTACTGGAACATATTTTACACTCAACACAATACTTGCAAATTCCACAAGAATCATGCACTCAGATTTTGATCCAGAAGAAACTTGCAAAATTATTGAAAAATATAAGGTAAAGTAACTAAGCTTTTAAACTTGTTAGGGCAAAGACAGTCTATTTTTTACCCTAGGGAGACGGCTTTCTCGGTCGCTATACTTGCTCGTGCATATAGTCGAAGTCGAAGCGCCACCAATGTATTTCGTAACCCATTTTTTTTCTTTAGGTCTGTGGATAAAAATAGGTGTATTATATGTTTTTCGACCTGCTAAATCCGAATCCGGGGTCTATTTTGACCTAAAAGTGGCAGATTAATTGTTATTAACAAATTATTGCAAAATTAGCCCAAAATTAAGCAGAATCGAGTTGTAAATGTTAACAAGCTTCAAAAATTTATGAGTTGAGCAAAACTTTCTGATATAATTTAACTTACAGTATATAAATTTTTAATATTTAACTCTTTAGATTAGTTATTTAAACAATTTGTATTAAATTTGATTGTTTAAACAATTTGTAAATGTTAATAATTACTTTTTTGGATCGAAACTGAGTTAGAAAAAAATTAAACTTTAGATGGCTTAGAAATTATAAAAATAAAAAATATAACTTACACAAATATATATAATATAAGATATAATAATCTTATTATAATTAATTAATTCAATAAATAAAAATTTTAAAATTGTAATTTTACAATTTTTACAATTTTTTTTAAGGCAAAAAAGCCTGTTGTCTACCCTAAGGAGACGACTTTCTTGCCCGTTATTTTGAAAACTATGTTTTAAATCACGGGGAAAATATGGGGTTTAATTTTTGCATGCAGTTGTATGCACGAGCGAGCGTAGCGAGCGAGTTCAGACAGCATGCAAATGTCGAAACTAGGGTAGAAAATAGGATTTTTTGCCCTAGATAGGTATTTTTTATCCTAGGGAGACGGCTTTTTTGCCTATTATATGTAAACTATGCTTTATACCACAGGAAAAAATATGGAGTTCGACTTTTGCATGCTGTCTGCACTCGCTCGCTATGCTCGCTCGTGCATACAACTGTTCATGCAAGATCAAAACCAATATTTGTTCCTTGTACAATGTCCCTTGTTTAAAAAATAGCTATTTTGTGATCAGCTGCGATTTCACGGTTTGGCTCATTTGGCTCCCTTTGACTCATACTTTCGACCCAGACGAACGTTTTATGCGATCGTAAACCCATTTTTTTCCGTTCCTACCACCTGTGATACATATTATCATATTATAATATATATGAACATTATCAATATCGTATAAGTATTAAACGATGTATACGAGAATTTAAACCGCGTCATTACTGTGTACAATATTTAATTGAAACTTCTATTATTTTTCAGGTTAATACGGTATTTTGTTCGCCTAGTATGGTTATGACATTACTGAAAACGAATGTATTACATAAATATACTTTAAAAACATTAGAAAAATTTGTAACTGGAGGTTCAAAATTACATAAAGAGACCTTGGAAGAATTACAAAAAAGTTTACCAAATGTAAATTTATGGTTAGGTTACGGTATGTAAAATTAAAATTTTTTGACGAATTTTATAAAGCTTTTTTTTATAACATTTATATTGGTAAGCTTCTGATTTTCTGAAGTACACATTTACAACTAGCCGAACTACATATGATAAATTTTAATGATAACCATTCTAAAATCTACGAATAAGAAATGTATATGAGAAAATCCACCAAAAGATTGCCCTTAAAAGTTAAACCTTTTGAAAAAAAAAAATTTTGACGCACACCTTACTAAATCATTTTTTTGTGTTCTTTAGATCATAATAGTCACGAAAAAGCGACGAACAGAAAAAATGTTGTGTGCACAATAGTTTTTTTTTTGAGTTGGAAGGCTCAAAATCACGTTTTTGCGATATTTAAAAAAACTAATTTTTTAAACTTTTTTTTTTATCAATTAAAATCATTCTAAACGATATATATTTATGTATTTTCACTTGTACTGTACTCATAATTTACTAAAAAAAGCATTTTTATAAAAAAAAGAATACAAGTTTTTAATTATTAACAAAAAGTTAAATAAGATATAATTCATTAATTACGGGCTTTAAAAATTACCTAAAACAGCTAAAAACAACTCTAAAGCTAAATTAACCAATTTTGGATTATTTTTAAAATATAACAAAATCAGTCTCGTTTTTTTTTAATGATTTTGTTTATTACTCCAGTCAAAATACGGGGGGGGGGGGGTTGTATTTTCACTGGCGAACACGAGATTTGCTCTACTATAGGTTTTTAGGGTCGCTGAACACGGAAATCGGAGTCATTTCGTAAAGAAATAGGGCTTTATCCATGAATTTGCAAAAACTACCACCAAAAAGGGGTTTTTTTACATACACTGAGAAAAAATGTAGAGGAAAATGTACATTTGCAACTGGAAGATTTTTTACTATTAATTTTAGTAAAAAGTTATCCGAAGAATTGAAAATAGTACATTTTACTATAATTAAGGGTAATTTTTCTTGAGTAAGATTTTCTACAAAATATTATTATACTCTCCCTCTCTCACATGTGTATAACTTTTATTATTTTTTTTTTTTTTAATTTTTTTTAATTATTTTTTTTTTTTTTTTTTAATTTATTTTTTTTTATTTTTTTTTATAATTTATATTTTATAATTTATAGAATTTTCATTCCTTATATAGTATCTGAAATCAAATTTTGTCACTTGCGAGAAAAAATATGTAAAATAAATTCTACTAAAATTAAGGGTAATTTTTTTTTCCTTTGCGGGTATTTTATAAAATACATGTTGGTAAAAAATAACATAAAACGCCATTTTGACAACTTTAAATTATTTTACTAATCAAAAGGGTAATTTTTACCAATACAATTATGTGAGTGTACTCGCACTTTGAGCGCTCAGATTTTATGGGTCGCTGATAAAGAATTTAGACTTCTTTTTCATAAATAATCAATATTTCACCCTTAAAATAGCAAAAACTACCCCTAAAAGGGGGTGTTTTTGATATTTTTGTACTTTTATCATCCAAGATATGCCCATATAGGTTTCTTGGGTCGATATCAAGAATTTTGACTTCTTTTTCATAAATACTTAATATTTCACCACAAAAAAGGAGTCAAAATTCTTGAATAGCGACCCAAAAAACTTATATGGGCATATCCTGGATGTTTAAAGTGCGAAGTATTAAATATTTATGAAAAAGAAGTCGAAATTCTTGATCAGTGACCCAAAAAACTCGTATTGTGCAAATCTGAGCGCTGAAAGTGCGAATATGTAAAAAAAAAAAACCTTTTTGGGGGCAGTTTTTGCAAATTTAAGGGCTAAGCGCCCATTTCTTTACAAAATGACCCCGATTTTTTTGTTCAGCGACCCAAAAAACCTGTAGTAGAGCAAATCTCGTGTTCGCCAGTGAAAATACAACCCCCCCCCCCCCCCGTAGTTTGACTGGAGTATATTACTAATTTTTTACAAATTTTTTTATTATTTACTTTAATTTTAATTTTCAACGTCTTAGAGCAGTTCAAACGTTAAATATTGGGTTTTTTAAAAAATAGACTTGGGATTTTTCTAGCAGATTCAAATGATTTATGAACTGGAATAAAAGACGTATTCCCTATTAATTTTTCCCGCACAATTCAAACAATATTTATTTTAACATTTAACCACGCTTTGCAGAAAAAAATTCATTCTTTTAGTATTTAAGAGTAATAATTATGAAGAAACCAATTTTCATTATTTATCTGCGGGCATAAGTAAACGACACGCAGATGAGCTAATTTTACCTGAAAATCCAAGCATCTTTTTAAAATAAGTATCATGAGGCTAATATTAAATATACGTACTTACAATCTGTCAAGGGAACCAGAGAACTTTCATTTGCAAATAATTTAAAACAAATTTTTTTAATTTTTTTGATGTAATTTTAGACTTTGTTTAAAAACGCGACTAATCTCATTTTGTAATATCTTTGTAAACCGTTTTATAACTAGAAAAGAAATATTCCTGGGCAAATTTGAAGAAAATTACATTATATAATTAAAAATTTATGGTTGATGAAATCAAAATAACAATAAAAAAAACGCTGCCAAGTGATTGGCACTATGATTCCTCATCAACAATAGCAAAATATTTATAATGGTCTATTTTATCTAATAAAAATGATGTTTTTTTAATTTTTTTTATATGAAAAATATTCCAAAAAAAAATTTGAAAAATTACGTAACAGATGGAGAATTCCTTTAAAAACGATAATTCTAGATATTAGTACTTTCATAGAAATAAATTAAGTACTAAGTCCAAAAAGAAAAAAAATTATTATGTTTTTTTAATTTTTTTATACAAAAAATTTTGAAAAAAAAAAATTTCAAAAAAATTACATATCAGATAGAGAAATCCTTTAAAACCATAATTCTGGATATTAGTACTTTCATAGAAATAAATTAAGTACTACGTCCAAAAAGAAAAAAAATTATTGTGTTTTTTTAATCTTTTTATACAAAAAATTTTGAAAAAAAAAATTTCGAAAAATTACATATCAAATGGAGAAATCCTTTAAAAACGATGATTCTGGATATTAGAACGTCGAAAAAATGGCAACTTTTACGGTGCGTCACTCGCAATTGACGATTATGTAAAAGAAATCGTGTTTTACTTTTTGCTTATTTTATCATACCAACTAATATTTTATTTGAAATCTAAAATTAGCTTTTTTATGGTCTTTTTTATGTGTTTCTCATAATTTTTTCATAAAAAAATAATATTTCACCTATACTCTACCAAAGGACTTCATTTATTTCATGAAATCTTTTTTAATTTTCGCAATAATTAATAGGATGATCATCTTTTTGAAAAAAAATATTGAAGGCACACCTTACTGATACCTTTCTTTGTGTATCTTAGACCATAATATAAAGTAATAAACAAGCTAGGAATAGCAAAATTTTTGCTCGTCGCATAGTTTTTTTTGAGTTGACAGCCTCAGAATCACATTTTTTCAATATTTAAAAAAACCAATTTTGGAATTTTTTTGTTAGAAATTAAAATTGTTTTTTAAATGGTGGATTTATGTTTTTTCACTTTTCTTACATTGAAAATTTACTAAAAACAGTATATTTAAGACCAAAGAATATAAATTTTCAATTTTCAACGTCTTGGAGCAGTTTAAATGTTAGATATTGGTTTTTTTAATAATTCAACAACTTGGGATTTTTCTAACAGATTCAAATGATGTTAAAAACTGGACTAAAAACGTACTTCGATTTAATTTTTCCCGTACAATCCGAATTCAGTATTTATTTTAACATTTAACTACGCTTTATAGGAGAAAAATTCATTTTTTTAGTTTTTAGGGCCCCAATTTTTAGGGAGCCAATGTTTAAAGTTTCACATTTTTTACGAAAAAATTTTCTGAATAATATTTGCAATTTTTACTTATATATTTTTTCCTCAGGAATACGATAAAAAATCATTTGAATCTGCTAGGAAAATCCCAAGAGTATGAATTTTTAAAAACCCCAATATTTACCTTTTGAGCTGCTTCAAGAAGTTGAAAACTGAAAATTTGTGATTTTTGGTCATGTATATAAAGAAAAGGGAGTATACTCTTTTTAGTAAATTGTGAATGCAAAATAAGTGAAGAAACATAAATCCATCATATAGAATAATTTTATTTTATAAAAATATAATTCAGAAATCGGTTTTTTTTAAACATCGAAAAAACGTGATTTCGAGTCTTCCAACTAAAGAAAAAAATATAGGGCAAGCAAAATATTTTCTATTTCTCACTTGTTCGATCACTTTCTGTGGTCTAAGAAACCCAAAGAAATGTAACAGGAAGGTGTGCGTTTAATTTTGTTCTTTAAAAAGTTAATCATCCTAAGCGCAATCTTTCCGCGGATTTTCCATAGTACTTAAAAATGAGGTTTTACGTTCAAATAATTATATAATTCAATATGTTGATTAATTAAATTTATCGTTATTTTTGAACTAATTTAATACATTTTTTAAGAATAAATCACTTTCTTCAAAATAATTATTTATAATAAAAGTGTTAGTATTTTCATTATTATTAATAAGGAAAATAGATTTAATATTGTGAAAATTAAAAGAGATTTCATGAAATAAATGAAGTCTTTTGGTAGAGTATGGTGAAATATCGTTTTTTTATGAAAAAATTATAAGAAAAACATAAAAAAGACCATAAAAAAGCTAATTTTAGATTTAAAATAAAATATTAGATGGTATGATAAAATAAGCAAAAAATAAAACATGATTTGTTTTACATAATCGTCAATTGCGAGTAACGCACCGTAAAAGTTGCCATTTTTTCGACGGAATTTTGAAAAGTAGTCTTAGACAAAGTTCCCCTGAGCGCGAAAAAAAGGAGGTTTTCCTCTATCCTGAGATATCTCAATTTTTAGACCGTCAAAAAAGCCAAAAATGACGTTTTTCGAAGTTTTGAACCTCAAAATGAGTTCAAAAATAAAAAAAAAAATTTTTTTTTGGTGTATTTTTTTAAAACGAAAATTTTGATACCAACCACGCCCCAATCGGATGATTTGGCCCGGAGATATTAATTTTTAGTGAAAAACACGTTTCAACACCCCAGGGGCAACGCAGGGGGGGGTGGGGGGATGCCGACCCTCGGAATCTTATTTTTTATCATATATCATCAAATTGAGCCAAAAAAATGCGAAAAATATGCTGGGGCCGGAAACCATACCGGAAAGAAACATAAACATTTTTCATGAAACCATACCATACCTATTCCGCAGTAGTCTTTAGATGAAATTCATTTCACCAATATTATAAACACGATCCTGTAAAAATATTACCTTTTTTATGTTGGAGAAATATAATACTTAAAAATAATAATGTTTTTTTTTTTTTTAATTTTTAACCCCATTTTATCAAAAAGAAATTCACTGTCGGTAAACGATTAATTTTGCTCCACTATTGGCTAGTATACTTTGGTAATTAAAAAAATGTAAGAAATTAATTTTGTTTTCAGGTATGACAGAATCTGGAGGAGCTGTAACTATGTATAATGAAATGTGTAAAAATATTGATTCTGTTGGTCACGTTACAAAAAACGTTGAATTAAAAATTATCGATCTGCAATCAAATAAACCATTAGGCCCAAATAAAAATGGTGAAATATATATTAAATCTCAGAATTTAATGAATGGTTATTATAAAAATCCTCAAGCAACTTCAGCAGCAATAGATAATGAAGGTTATTATAGTTAAATTAAGTTTTTTTAATTTGCTGAATATAGTAGAACTCGTAGTAAAATTTCAATTATCTGGTATTACACCAGTCGATATGGTACGGGGGGGATCGGTTTAGTTTCCGTCCACCACCAGATCATAGGTTTTTGATACTATAGGTTTTTTGGGTCGCTGATTACGAATTTTAGGGTCTTTTCTATGAGAAATGTGCGGAACACCCTTAAATTTGCAAAAATAACCACTAAAAAGGGATGTTTTTGATGTATTCGAATTTTGAGGTCCACATGGGTTTTTTGGGTCGCTAATCAAGAATTTCGTGGACATTTCTATGAAAACTTAATATTTCACCCCTAAATTAGCACAAACTACCCCTAAAAGGGGTGTTTTTGCTATTTACGTATTTTTAGTGTTCAGATTCGGGTCATATGGATATTTTGGGGAAGTTTTTATGAAAAATTAATTTCTCACCCTTAGATTAGCAAAAAATACCTCTAAAAGGAGTGTTTTTGATGTATTTCACGTTTTTGTAAATTGAAGCGTGAAGTATTCATTTTTAGTAGACAGAGCCCTGAAATTTGCGATCAGCGACCCAAAAAACCCACGTGGACCAAATCTGGCCGCTCAAAATTCGAATACATCAAAAGTACTTCCTTTTAGGGGTAGTTTTTTCAAAAAGGGTGTTCCGTACATTTCTCATAGAAAAGACTTTGAAATTCGTGATCAGTGACTCAAGATATCTATAGTAGACCAAATCTGGTGGTAGACCAAATCTGGTGGTAGACAAAATGAATACCGATGAAACCATATATATTGACTGGAGTATATTTAATAACTCGAAGCGTTTGATTAATAGTATACTTTACGACCCATGGTCAGAAAAATAAGGCCCAAATCGAATGTAAGTAAATTCGGATAGGGGGCATTCTTTTTTATGCCCCAGGGTCGTGTTACGTCAGTGGCGAGATAACACGTCTTTGCCGAACGCGCAGCAGCTTCGGCAAATACGTGATTTCTGCCCACTGACCAGTAAAGGCACATTTTTTATAACTCTTTAGTTTCATCGATTTCCAATTATTGGAATTTTACTGCACATAATATTATACTTGAAAAGAAAATTGTTTACTCTTTCTTAAATCGAACATCCCCATATCTCGTCCACAAACAGGCACATCGTAAAAGTTACATAAATAAAATTAAATTAAAGAAAAGGGGTTTAATTTTTTGCACTTCTATTCACAAAAATTTTTTACTCGTTCTTTTAGCTTTAGATGTTTCTGAGATATGACTCCACATAGTTAGTGATAAAATATGATTTTTTTTTTTAAACTTTAAATTGAGACTCTGTCTTTAAATTATCATATCTGCTAAATGAGTAATCAAAAAGAAACGAGTAAAACATTTTTTGAAACTTAGAGCTAATACAAAATTTTTGAGACCTACAAGACCTATTTTTATTGAAAATTGCAATTTTGGCAGCAATTTAAAAATTGGTCATTTTGGTCCAAAAATGGGGATTTGGTTTGATGACTGGGTGATGGTGAATAGGTGATGGAGCATGGGGCTGACGTAAGTTAAAAGATGGTACTTATGAGAATGAGAAAATGAGACCAACCGGAAGTGTTTTGGTTAATTTGCGAGGTTACAGCCTCATTTTGAAAATTGTCTACAAATCCTATTTTATAACATTGAGCCCTGCGTTTCTAAGCTCAGAAGGCGCGTTGGAATAAACGGAGGGTATCTTGGGTGTTTTTTCAACATATTAAAGTCATCCATAACAATAAATTGTAATTTGGTGACCCAAAGGTTCCGGTCTACCCTTGTAAGTTTGACAGAAAATCGCGTTTTAAGTACGAGTCTTTCTTTGCCAAAACAGCAATGGTGGGCAGGTCGGGTCATCGGATCGGCCTCAAATTTTCCCCATGTTTTTATAACATAAAGATAGGAAAATCCTTAAATTTTCAGCCTTCTAGGTCTTAAACAGCCCGAGTTATGGCCAATCAAACTCATTAGGCGGCTCTCGACCGGCGTTAGTGCTTTTCGGGAAAATGGTTAAAAATCATAAATATAAGCTTGAAAAAAAATTCTGAAACAGCATATATGTTGGGAAACCTTCAGTAAATCCATTTCTGCCATTATTTTTTCGGAAAACCCCCGGGAAATTCCGAAAAATGCGTTTTAAGAAAAATCGCAATATCTCATTTGCCGCCATTTTTTTTTGAAAATTTTTTTTTGAAAATTTTTTTCAACCGAAATCTCATCGATCTGTATGAAAAAAAATTTTGATTTCGGCCATTAAGGTCGATTTTAGCCTGTTTTAGAATAATTTCACATTTTCAATACTTCTTTATTTAATTTTCCGTAAGGGGTTAAAATAATTGACTTTTTTGCTTTCAGAATCGAATAGCCAGGGAAAAAGTAGTCCTAAATAAAAAAAAAATTGCTCTTTTCGATGAAAATTAACCGAGTTATGGTCAAGTAAAGATAGTGTCACAAATTACCATTTTTATACTAATTCCAATTTTAGGGTCCATAACGACATTATAACTTGAAAAATGCATAACTCGCTTAAATTTTATCGTAAAAAGAAAAGTTTAGGATTATTATCGAATATTTTTTCCTTGGCTACCCCTTTTCCTTGGCTGCCCACCATTGCTGTTTTGGCAAAGAAAGACTCGTACAGTAGTAGAAAATTTTCGAAAGTGGAGACATTTTTCTGATTTTGGAATTAAAATGTTTGGAGAAAAGGGGATATTCGATTTCAGAATCATCTATATATTTTTTAAACTTGATATAAATAACTAAGGATAATTTAAAAAATGATGAATTTTTGTTACTATTAACAGGCTGGTTACATTCTGGTGATATTGGGTATTACAATGAATGTGGAGAGGTTTTTATTGTCGATCGAATTAAAGAAGTTATGAAATTTCGTGGACATCACGTATCACCAAATGAAATTGAAGAACTCCTTTTAACTCATCCTGGTGTTTTGGAAGTTGCCGTTGTACCTGTGCCTCATTTATTAGATATTGAACGTCCAATGGCTTTTGTTAAAAAAGTTCCTGGCCATAATGTGATTAAAATATTTGTATTTAATAATGAATATTTCTGCTTCTTAATTAGAGTTTTTTTTCTATAGGTAACAGAAGAAGAACTTATCGAGCTTTCGGCTGAACTCGGTAACAATAAAAAACTATATGGTGGGGTTAAATTCATGGATGATTTTCCGTATACACCATCAAGGAAAATTAATAAAAAAGAATTAAAAGAAATGGCTAAATTGTATGGCCAATCTTAATTAATTATGATGAGTGTATTTTTACTCAAACACGAAATTACTCATCCAGAGATTTGTGTAATAAAAAATCACCATCATAATATTTTTTTGACACGGCATAAATTTTAATTTTGAATTTAACCAAACAACGTATTACGTTTATATCTTTAGTATTTCTGTAATAGTATATTACGGTCCTAGGCCAGAAAAATAAAGAATGTCCCAAATCGCTTGTAAATTAACTTCCGAGGCGAAGCCGAAGATGGTAAACTGCGATTTGGGTCATTCTTTGTTTATGGCCGAGGATTATACAAAATTTTTCTGTGACTACTGAGGCGAGAAAATACGTTTTCTTGTTAGTGTCCAGAAAGTGCGTGTTTTCTGGCCGCTGCTCTATTCGAAAAAACGCATTTTCTCGACACTGAGCAAGAAAAATTATGTTTTGTCCTTGGCCACAAAATAAGGATGCCCCAAATCGCAGTTTACTATCCTCGGCTTCGCCTCGGACGGTAATTTACGTGCGATTTGGGCCATTCTTTACTTTTGTGGCCATGGGTAAAAATATACTATTTTGCCGGAAATACGTACTTTCGGGCCGCAGTACAAAAAAATAAATTATAAATTAAGGCAATGTTCTGCTTGAAATATCAGTTCGTATCTTTTTCAAATATAAGGTTTTGAGTTTAAAATAATCCTCAAATAAGATTGACGAAATTTTATATCCAGAGGGATTTGTGTGTGAAATGATAAAGTTTATCATCCATGTGAAAACTATATATAAACACTTTACTTAGAAAATAAGAATTAAAAAATAAGTTTTGTGTAAAATTTTTCAAATAATTAAATTTAAGAAAAAAAAATTAAATTTTTTATATATCGTTAATTTTAATAATAATCATACAATTTTAATACATGTTATGATTAATTGCCTTTATTCATAGCCTTAATTTGATTTAAACTACATAGTGTATAAACATTAAAGGCAATTGATATTTTTTTATTTTACATATTTAATAGATTATATATATTTATATATATGTATATAAGTTATATATATATATATATGTATATAAGTTATACAAAACAATTTAAAAGTACACTGGGTATCCGACATTTTGATTTTGGAAAAATTAATTTTTTTTTTTTATGCTTAGAAATATTTTTTTTGCATCAGAATGTTTTTTAAAAGCACTTTTTAAATTTATTGAAAAAGCTTGTACCAATGTTATTAATACCCAAATTCAATAATAAGCATAAAAATATAAATTATATTTTCAAAAAACAAAATATCAGATACCCAGTATCTTTTAAGAGACGGAATTATATGTAAACAGAATTTGAAGTACATATTCCGCATTATAAAATTTGAAAATCAAAATAATGTTAAATATTTTTACTTTAAAATAAAAAATTTTATTTTTGCATTATATAAAACTTTTTTTGTTTTTTTTTTTATTTTTTTTTTTTTGAATTCGCATAATTATTATTTATTCATTATAATTATTATTAAATATTTATTTTATTAATTATGGATTTTACACTACAAATTTCATAATTTTTAACACTCAGAAAATTTTTAATTTTCATGTGTTTAGTATACAAAAAAAAAAAAAAAAAAAAAAATCATAAATAATGCTTTTATTACTTCAACCTGCTTCAATATATAAATTGATAAAACTGTTAAAAAATATTGTCTTTTAAACACAGAAAAAAAAACTAATGTTTTTTTATAATAACACAAATTAAATTATGTAAGTAAATAATATGACATGGACATTAATTAAATTAATTTAAATTATATTTCTATATTAAACTCATGATACTTACATAAAATCACACAAAACTTTATTATATAACTAAATTTATAGATATAAATAAATATAATTAAACCTTAAAATTATTTTTTATTTATTTTGTACAATCAAATAATTCATATCTACATCTTTAAATTCTTATAATTTAATATTGTTATATATGAACAATTCTAAATTGAAATTAACTTAAGCGTTTGGAATTTTGACAATGTGACACCATAACAGTTTTATGACCCTGAATTCGCTGGTTCAAAAACTTGAAAAAATTTTAATTCAATAAAAGTTGGCTTAGATTTTTGAATATTTTTCAACGTTTAAAAAATAATTGCCAATTAATAAATCTTTATTTTATTTTCAAAATCCCATAAATTTTACCTATTGCTTTAATTTATTCCATTTAGAACTGTTCATATTATGTAAATATAGTTTCTTTTTAATTAATTATTTTATCCAAAGCTTACAGATATAAGATAAAATACTAACAGTAATATCTAAAAATTTATAAATTAAATATTAACGTTAAAGAATAATTTAAATGATACATAAGAAATGTGAATGAAAATATATTTACAAATTTTTTCGTTTTTTTTTTTTTTTTTTTTTTATAATATCTGATACCAGATTTAATTAAAAATGGCTTGAGTATTAAATAATATACATAAATATGTAACCATGATTTAAAAAGAACAAAAATTAATATGCGGATGAATAAAATTTGATTAAATAATATCTACATTTTTTTGTTATAAAATTATTTAAAAAAGAAAACAAACACAAAACTGTTATTTTATATTTATGAAATATAAAAATTTTTTTTTTGTAATTGACTATACAAAATTAATTAAATAAGTAATATAAATATAATTATTGAAATTTTTATAGTAAATATTAAGTGACTATAATTTATAAATTTAAGTTTTAACCGATATAAACTGTACAAATTAATTTTAACTGTGAAAAACTTTTATTAGCAATTGCCGTTTTTAGGTACCTATTAAAAAATTCAATATTTTTTCAACGGTTTTAATTTCCTTTGAATTAGATCACCCTCATCTTCTATACCATACAGATGTCCTCGATGTTGCATATCTGTTGCTGTTGACTATTATAATAAATAAAAAAAAAAAACAATAATAAATAAATAAATAAATAAAAATAAAAAATAAATTAAATTACTAATTTTGAAAATTAAATTTTTTTTTTTTAATTCTTTCGAATTCTTATGGAAACTTATTATTTACTTAATATCTTCATTTTGTAAATATATTTATAACTTATGAAACTTTATATAATTCAGATATATTATTTGAATTTATTATAACGGGTTAATTAATTTAGAGAAAATTTATTTATCCTTAAAATTAATTATAATGCTTATCATGAAGACTTAAATTGTTGACTATTGAATTTTGCTGAATATACTTGTTTCAATTTTTTCATGTGTTTAATAACTGTAAACATGGACTCAGTTTCGATAATTGCTTTTTATACTTAAAAAAAAAATGGTTTTTTTTTAATTGTAACTTACCAATTTGCACTGAACTTTTTTAGGTAACATTTCTTCGGTGCTATATATATCATCGCGTTTCATTACTTGTGTTGAACCATCTTCAAATAAGACCTGTAACAATAAGACAAAGAATAATTGAAGAGATAATTATATTATTTTTAATTTTTATTTTATAAAATTTATTGAATTATGGACTTATTTCAATATTTACTTTTAAAAGACTTAAGGGTGGTTTTTCACAGTTTAGAAAAAAAAAATCGATTTTTTTTTCAATTGAATTTTGTTCAAAGTATTCAAGAATATGGAAAAAAAATTTTGAATGAATCCCGAAAATAATAAAGAAACTACAGTGCAAAGAAAAAGAAGGTAATCATACTTTTTTTAAGTTCCGAAAGTTAATTAAAACGCTTTTTTCTCAAAACGAACTTTTTGAAAACTGACCACACAATAAAAAAAACTATTAGTCCAATTTAATTTATTTTTTTTTTTTTTTTTTTTTTTTTTAAACGATTCTAAACCTAGTTAAGATGTGGGCGAATTTGAGCCTTTTTGTTTTAGAATTTAACTTCACCACTATTTTCTCATATGTAAAAAACGAAAAAAAAAATTAAGAAGAATCGTGTATGATCTTGTGCCATAAAAAAAGCCTGAGCTTTTAATTTGAATACAAAGTAAGCCATATTTGTATTCATAATGTACTATTTTTAATATTACTTACTATGTATGAGTTAAAATATTGTACTCCGTTAAATTTTGCTGGAAAAATTCCTTCTTGGAACCACTTTACATGAATTCCTTCTCCTATTGCTGGAATAATTCCTGGTTTAAGATCCTAAGAATAAAATTAAAATTTAGTATAATTTTTTAAAATATCTGATTAAATATTAAGTAGTTGAGATTTTACAATAACGTTTGTAGGATCCAATTCTTTGAAAAAAGAGTTATCGTTATCAAATATAACCCAAAAACATCTTTTTGTATTTATTTCTTTAACTCTCGCCTGATAATAACGATGATTTTTATGTTTCGCATAAACTTTTTCTCCCTGTCTGATTGGAATTTTATCCCTCCTTTCATGTTCATGGCATATAACCTATTAAATTTTTTTTTAAATTAAATTTAAGGCTATATATGATATACACATTAAGTATTAATTATTATTCTTGAATTGTAAATCTGAAATCTTTATAATACAAGAAATAAATTATAATTTACCTTTATACAGTGAGAATTATTGTCAGAATTGGAAATTAAAAATAATGCACCACAAACCAACCCGCATGAAAGATGAAATAATTTCTGACATTCGTGACATTTTATGCATGCTCCATGATCTTGCGTACAATAGGTACATTGGAGTCTAATTGTACTTTTGTTAACTGTAAAAACATTAATTGGTTCTTTTTCTAAGATATTTTTAAATCTTGCTCCTAAAAACAATGCACATAATATATGCACCCATTGACCATCGCTTGTCCTTTTTAAAGCTCCACCTCGCATAGGACATAAGCAACACATCTAATAAAAATCAACAATATGACTGTATTAAATTTTTAAACAATTTATTATTTATTATTAAATTTATTAAAATACATACCACAGTTTGTTTTCCAGACTGACAAATATCGCAAGCCCATTTTTGAGGGTCAACAGGCATTTTTGTCACTCCATAACATGATGCGTGTACAGCCACCCTGCAATTTCTACATTGTAGAAGTTTATTATTTTCTTGTTCAATATTCTGCTCCAAAGAATTTGCAGCAAACAAAGCAGATGGTACCTAAGAAGTATATCAAAATTATTATTTATATCACAAGTTTCATACATAATTTTATTTAAAAAGGGCTTTAAAGTTATCCCACCAGTGAAATATCTTTAAGCACACAGTTAAATGAATAATAGTAATAGCTCTTTTTGTAATGCAATGTTCTTTAAAACTAAGAATTTTTAATAATAAATAATAATAAGTTTTAAAAGTCATCATTTACATTACTTGGTTGCATTATTTTAAGTTAAAAATCTAATTTTATTATTTTAATGTAAACCCTAGTAAATTAATTACCCAAATAGCCGACGTTTCTGGTAATTCTGTTGGGCCAAAATTTTGCCAATTAACAGACATTAGTTTGCTACCTTTATGCTGCTGGAGACCAAAAGCTGAACAAATTGCACAGTTAGGAATAGTTGCACTCCAATAATGATTAAATGTTTGCAAAACATTAAAATCAGGTACATTTGGATAAAGCATAGCTTCAACATGCTTTGGAATTAGAATTTTAGAAACACACTTTTTTTCTAATTCAAAATCATGTGTTCTTTTGTCAATTAAGTTATTTTTTTGTACAGTATTGATTTCATTACCACAGACAATACTTCTTGCATTCATTTTTGTGTAATCATTATTTATATGAGTAAAATTAATTACAGAATCTTTTATTATCAATTTTTTTGGACATGATTGCTTCCTGGACGAAGAAGAAGTAGCACTATTTGTTGAAGATACCTGACTTGTATTATTTACCAAAGAATTACTATTAGTACTGTTAGAACTGTCATTTATTTTATTTGATATATTTTGATTAATAACTGTGACTGATATTTGATTGCATGCAGCAATTTTTTTTAAATGCGGTAAAACATTATCTTGCATTTCATTTATTACAAATTCTGAAGACTCTTTTTCAATAACAGGAGATGATTTATTAATATTCAAAACATTTTTATGACAATCAATGGATGGATTACATAAGCTTGTAGTATTTGTTAAATTTTGATTACTTGTGTTAATACTTGTGCTATTTGAAGTATTTGGTAAATTTTGGTTACTACAAGGGTTAGAATTTAAATTACTTGAATTACTCTGTGTATTAATTTCATTTATATTCAAAGGCATATTATTAGCAATAGTAGTAATGTTTTGATTGTTTATACTTTGGTTTGTACAATTAATTTTCAGCAAGGAAACTGGATTTGCTAAATTATTCTTTTTTAATACTGAATTTTGTTCAGTTTTGGAAACTGAAGGATTTATTGGTAAGATTTGCGAACTTCCAAATGCATCATTATTAGATGACTTAGTAGCCGTTTTATGCTTGATGAATTCAGAAAATTCATTAATGTATGAATTTTTTTGTGTAAAATAAAGCGTTTGATTTCCAATTTGCCAAAAAGGTTTTTCATTTGAAGTATTGCTGTTAGTATTAAGTCCTAATTTAATCCTTTGATTATTTAATGATTGACTGCATTGAAATGGTGAAACAAAAGTTTGCTGACCAAAAATAGGAGTCGATTTTTCTGGATGAATATTATACAGAGGGTTGCTAGGCCCAATTGGAAGTGATAAAGGAAGATTATTTGTTTTATAGCTAGTAGTATTTGATAATGTATTTTGTGGGGATTGAGTAATATTTTGTATGCTAGGATTTAATTGAGATGTTTTATTCTCTTCATTTTCATTTGGTATCTGAAGTACTGGAGACTTTAGAAGGCTCTTCCTTAATTTTAATACACTAGATATATTTGTTTTTGAGCTATCAATTGATTTTTTGGTAGACATTGGAGGAGTCAACAAAGGAAACGATAATTCTTCAGTTTCATTTTTAGGAGTTCGAAATGCTCTTAAAGATTTATTACTTCCTAGGAGATTAATATCAGTCTTGTTACTGCTAATACTATAGTTCGGAGCACTTGATTCGATTTTCTCCCCTGACTTATGTAAATCATAATTATTTGAGCAAAGCATTCTTTGAACATTAAAATCTGAAACGTCAAGTACAATATCCTTAGGAATTTCATTGTTTTTATTCTTTTTCTCTTTTTTTAATATTTTTTCTCTAATCCTATCAATTTTTTTTTGTTTCTTATCAATTTTCTGAAGATTATCAAATTTATTAACCATATAATCTGGATCATCTTTATCTCCAGATTTTATAGGCGATTCGGGTCCTTCTGGATTTATTACTGTATTGATACTAGTTTTTATTGTTGTTAATTTTGTTTTTTCATTACGTTTCTTGCCTTCATTGTTATTTTGGTTTTTGCGTTTTCGTTTCCGATTTTTTTTTCTATTGTATCCATCATCATAAATAGCAGCTTCTTCTACGTCTAAAATAAAAATTGTAATCATTTTTATGCTATAATTATGTTAGAAAACATTATTATATTATTACAAAAAAAACTCACCCATTTCACCAGCTTTTAACCAAATATCTTCTAAAACCTCCAACTGTTGTTCATCTGGTTGTTCAAAATGAATCTCTGTTTCATTTTCTTCCATTTCCATATCTTCTATAACTTTTTTAACATCTGGAGGTAAATCAGGTGCTTCGAAATCGGCATCTTCAGGGGAACCCTCTTTGTCTTTTTTCTTTGATAAACTGTTTGCTTTTTTATGATGAATTCTATGCCTTTTATTTTTTGGACTAATTTGATTATTTGATTCAGAGTCGGAACAAAAAAGATCAATAGGTGTTGGCGGAGGAGCTGCTGTCTGTCGAGGATCTTCAGGATGTGGCCCTACATCTTCTCCTCGAAGCCATAATTCGTATCTATATTTTTATAACAAATAATTTTTTGAAAGATGATGACAGTTTTTTTCCAGTTTGCAAAATATTTCTTTTATTTTTTATTATTAATTATACAAAATTGTTTAAATTTAATATTAAATTTAGACAATTTTTAAAATTTTTTTAATACTTTGCATAGTTTGTAATATTTTTTTATTTTATGATAAAAGATGTATATTTATTTTTACTAAAATAATAATAATAATAATAATAATAATAATAATAATAATTACCTGTCTGGTTGGAAGCGTTGTATAAACGTTTTCATGGATATTTTAACCATGTCTGCATTACAAGTGCATTGTGATGATCGTTTTCCATACTCAACCCACCGCTCTGTTGCGAAATTGGTGGACTCTGCACAATTAAAACCATGATTAAATCCTGCATGATAGCCATAAGGAAAAGTTATCATTATTTCTCCTGCTTCTTGAGTTATCTAATTAAAATAAGAATTAATTATTAGCTACCAAATCTTTATTTTTTTTATATTGTTTTGAGAAAAGAAAGAGAATTACCTTGTTGTAGGGTATTGAATACTGTTTTAATATTTGAGGAGATATAAGTGACATTTTATGACGTAAAAATGCTTGGCAACTTTGATAATTTGTACTGAAAAATCCACTTGCTAGACGTTCAAGTCTTCTACCATGTTCAGGTGGTATAGCATACCAAGTTTTTGGTGCTCCAAAATGCAAATAATTTATGGAATATAAATCCATATCTTCTGTGTGCCATGCAAATGTCGTTTTCCACATCCCAAAATACAGATAAGCTGTATTGACACCATCTATAGATATTCCATAATCTTTGTTTACATAATCCAAAATTGTGCCCAGTTTATTTATGTTCCATTCTTTAACATCAGGATCAGTTAATGATCCAGATACATCAGCCCCATATAATGGCGGTACATAAGTTATATTTTTCCAGTACTTTCGTTCAAGATCTTCGAAATCAAAATGTTTTGGAGTTTTGTATCTTTCAGAATTAGCTAACTTTTCATATTCCTTAACAGTCATTGTCTTTTTTTGTATATTAATTTGCTGATACAAGCCTTGTTTTCCTGTAACAACTTGACAAATCGGAGAAGGAATATTTAAATTTATATCATCGATATTGTAACCACTTTTTCTTGGTATCCATTCTGGAGGTGGTATAACTTTTGCTAGCCCTGCTTTATGGGCCATTTGTTTTTCCATATAATTGATATACTTGGGAAAATCCTTGAACTCTTCATAAGTAGGTCGAAAGACCTGAATCTTTGGGGTACCACTTGAAGAATTGTTAACCATTTTTGATATTTAATGTTTTGATTACTTATAATTTATTTTTCCGAAATCTGGAAAATAAAAAATGATTTTTATAACTATTCATTCTATATTGCAATTATTATTTTGGTAATAGTAACTATTAACAATATTTTTAAAAGATACAAGAGCAAGGTAACAGAAAAAAAGCAAAATAAATGTTATACTTTGCTCTAAAGCTAGAAGATTCAGATTAATTTATGAAAAAATCAAAATGTAATTAACAATCACAATTACAATCACCAAACATAAAAGAAAAAATAAAAGGAATTATTATTTAATTTAAAACTTTAAAAAAATTATATCAAAATATTTTAATTTTATGTTTGTATTTTATAACAACATCTAACAAATTCAGAAGAAATTGGATGTGAAAGTATTGCCTCGTTAAGATATAATCAAGAAGATAATATATCTTTATAATGTACTTATATTTAAAACTAAATATCAAATAATGGGTCAAATAAGTAAATTGAAAATCTAAATTAAAAAATAATGGGTTGTTTAATAAATAAAGTTGTTAAAAAATAAAGTAATATACTTCGAATTAAATAAATAACTAACAGGCTATTTTTTTTATTTTTAAAAATATCTCAGATTTTATAAAGTGTAAAAAAAGTATAAAGTTTATTTCTCAAGTTTCCCCCAAGCTAAAAGATGCAGGTAAGGGTTTTTCGAAATTCGCCATAATTTTCTGAAGAAAAAAATTGGAAAAAATGTTGCATACACTTAGATATTCCATTAGATTCTTTTCTACTTATAGTCTCGGTTTTTAAATACATTTTTAATTCAAATCATTAAATTGCTAATGAATGAATTGTTAATTTATTGATTAAGCAGAATTTAGGGCAAAATTAGCTAAAATTAAATCGTTTTTGATATAGTCTTAAATGATATTTAATTTTTACGTTATTTCAACCGAGATTATTGCTTGAAAAAAGAAATTAACAAACATTTTAAGTTTGACATTCAGTTGCAAAACAGTTTAAATTTTATTTCATTTTTTAAATTTAGCCTTTAAAGGCCGAATTTGGACTATGATCTTATTGATTCCTTATCAAATTGGATCATTTTATTTTAATAAGACATGAATAATGGTGCTATATTTACAACCTTTTATTTATTATTCACTTGATTTTAGTTTAATTTTAGTTCAATCAATTTATCTCAGTTTATTAAAAAATTATTGCTACTTTGCTTAAAAAACATTTGAGTATTCAGAAAAGAAAAATTTATTTGGGTTTATAAGTAGTCATACAATAATTTATATGGTATTTTTTTTCAAATATAAGGATTGATTAATTATTAAATTAAGTGCATAAGTTAGGAGATATAAGTTTACGAAATTATTCAAAAGGCATAATTTGGGACTAAAGTCTTGATTTTAGTTCGACCGAAAGTTGCAATCGTATTTCATCAATAAATATTAAATTTTCACTAACTCAAAGGTAAAATTAACCAAAATTTCGTCCCTAAATTCGCGTTCAACAATTTAACCTTTGAATGAAATCCTAATGAAAAAAAAAACATTTAAATATTTATTTTTGAATGAAACTAAACTTGTATACTCGACCCTTCTCGTTTATATTTGACTCTCGTTTTCACTATTTAACGATTTTTTAAATTGATGATGCAATATCTCGTGCAATATCGTTGGCATAGTTCAATGACACCCCTGTTACCTGTATTGCACCCTTCATGAAAATAGAGATTTAGTACTTAAAATTTCGGAGTTTTTGCCGCATTTCGGGATTAATTAACATTTTATTACTAAATAGATTAAAAATTTTAATCAGCTTATATGCAAATTAAAAAATCTCAAACAAAGCTTTGTTTATCGAATAAATTACAATAGTGAATGAACAATCAAGGAATACTGGGAATACAATAAGTTGTATAAATAAAGTAATAATAAGCTGTAAACATTTAAAAAGTACTTGATGCAAATTAATTTTTAGATTAGCAAATGATTCAAAAAATTTTGACAGAATTGTTTTAATTATTTTTTGTTATCGCATTTTTCATAAGTCATGCAATTTGTTTTTACAAAAATAATTGATCTAAATCACTTGTATGAAAATGACACTAACTTCTAAAAATATTATCTCATAAAAATAATAGAATTATTGTGATATGATTTGAGTAGCACAACTCCATTATTATTGTGACTACTTATGGACCCAAATTATCTAGGATTCACAATAAAGTTTTTAAAAATATTAATTAAACCTGAATCTTCCACCACCACTCCATAAAATTTCAAAAAAAAATTACTTTTATATTTGTTTATTTTTGTTTTATTGCATTTGATATTTTAAAAGTACAAGATTGTACCACTGATTTTGGAGCGTTTCAAACTGTGTAAAATGTGTATAATATACCAACAGATACATATAAAAACTACATATACACAAAAACATGCAGAATACAAAATGGATGACACTCCGTATAATAAAAAAGATTCTACTAAAATAAATTTTTACTAAATAAGTATGAACTTAATTTAATTAATTAACACAAGAAAACTTAATTTTAACTTAAAAAAAATAATTAAATATTACCTTTAAATTATACACCAGCCTAATATACCAAAAAGTATTAAGTACCAAAGATCATCATATTTTCTTTCTGATATAAATTTTCAATTGATGATTATTGCAATTTGAACAAATATTTTAAAAATGAATAATTTATATAATTTAACATTTTTATTTTAAAATAATTAATTATTACAATTAACACTTGTTTATATATTTTGTATATATTGAATTAGTAGTATATATATTATTATACTCTTGATAAATGCACAAAAAACACATAAAAACTATATTTTACCTAAAACTATTTAGCGTCTTGTTTATTATCATTAATAATAAATAATATTCCATGATGATTAAAATATTTTTTATCACTTTTATTTTCTTTATATTTTTAACTAATATTGTTCTGCAGATACATTATATATATCTGTAACTTGTTTAACAATATCATTTTTTTGAATTTTTTTTTATTGGAGTTTAATATTATTTTTTTAGAAATTATATTTATTGATTAGTAAAATTAATATTTAATTATTATTTTCTTGATTATGCATAAATTATATTGTTTATTTATTTACATTATATCGATTATAATTATTCTAAACCGCGTGGATTAATGCTCGAAGAAAAAATGAGACATTTCGATGTAATATTACACGGCACAGAAAATATTATTTGTGCTATAGGTAAGTACAACTAAATTCACTAAACACTTTTAATTGAACTTATATAAATTATTAATTTTTGATAATCACTTGTAAACTAAATAATATTCGTTTATTTATTTAATAAAAGATGCTGTTATTTTATTTATAGTATCACTCCGTGTCTTTACTTCTTGATGCTATAGACCGAACAACACCGATCACCTTCCCCTACCTATGATTCAATGATATTTCTATCTCTGTCTTACATTATGTTATTCAGTCTATTTTCTTTTAATTTTCTATTGTGTTTATTTTAGTGTGTGTATGTGTGTAATGCATATATTATGTGGATATGCGGTAACCAACTGAATGGTCACGTACGCATCCCCCATGGATGTTATTGTTTTGCACACGTTCTCCATGTCCAGCAAATGTGGTCCAATGAAATTTAAGTGGTGTAAGGCAAGATAAAATAAATAGGTAAGTATGTTTTTTTAATATTAATTTTAAAAAAATAATTTTTTAATGTAAATAAATTGTAAATTATGCCAAAATGCCCGTATAGTTATTAAATAAGTTATTTCAAAAGATTTTTTATAAAAAACGTCAAATTCTTGATCAAATTTTAAAATTTGAGTTATAAAGGTAAAAGAAAAATAAAATTTTTATATAATTATAGATCTTTATTTATTTGTAAATAATATTAGTAACAAAAGGTTTTATGAAAAATAAATTACAATAGGGGACTTTCATGTAATTATTATTTTATTTCAATAAGGGAAAATTGTCCCTACACTGCTTCATCCTTTCACTGATCATAATAATAAATAATTTTATTAATTTTTGTTTATCGAAATAATGATTAGAAAGATTAAATTAGTGATTTTTCCAATCAAAATAAAAGACATGGTTTTTATCTTAATTTTTAATTTGTCAAAAAATCAGTACCACTAGGCCTTCTCGTAGACAATCAAAAACCAAATACATAGAAATCTTAGGTATCAAACAAATAAGTAATTCATCATACCCCATACAGGAAGAACCATGATACAAATTATTGAGATTTGAGGAAGCTAAATCTTCTTTTGATGCAAGATTCACACTGAAGTATTATACTAAGCCTAGGTCTAGTCTAAAAATTTTCATACATGTTTGATAACTAAAATTTACGGTAACTCAAAAATGGTCTGGCAATGAATATCCTTCTCTTAAATTTTATGTATTAATTTTCAATTAATACTCAATAAAGATAACTTGCAAAATTTTTTATTGTTGTTATCATTTTTTTTTTCTTTTTTTTTATTTAAATAAAAACATGTTTATAAGTAGATATACATTATAATTATATATAATATTATAATTAAAGTTTCTTATACATTACATTAATATATAATGTATATTTTATTACCCCATAAAAAATTTATAAGAAATTTTTATTTTAAATTGTATAAATTTTTATAAACGTACGAGTATAAAAAATAAAACAAGTAAAAAATCATTTTAAAAAGTCGCCAAAATACTTTGTAAATATTAGCTTGTTTTCATAAACTATAGTAGATTATTATGAATGTTATTTTAGAATATTTTAATAATTTAGAAGCACAAATTTTACTTTAAAATTTTAAAAAACGTATAATATTTTACTTATGAATGAAATATACTTTCATAAGATTTAATTCCAAAGGATTAAAAAAATATTAAAAATCTAATAAAAAAATTTAATCTTACAGACCTTATTCAAGTATTATACATTTTTTCAAAATATTATACATTTTTTTAATTTTAATTTCAACATGTAGACTTTCTGCACATTTCAAGTTAAAATATATTATTTAAGTTACACAAATTGTGCATAAAATTTAAACCCTGTTGTGTGCAGTTGATACAGTAAGTAATGATTTCAGTCATGAGTAACCGCTTCTTAATTATAAATAAGTTTCATAAACTATTTTTTACGTTCAGCGTAAAATGTTTTAAAAATTTAATTATTTTACAATTATTATATACTAACAGTCTATAATACTAACTTTAGCTTAGGCACTTATTAATAGCATAAATTATACTAAAATGTATAATAGGTTATATAAAAATATCTTATAAGTTTGTTAATTTGTTATAGAAAGTAATATTTCTATGTATAAATATTTTCTAAAAGTCAATAAATATTATTTCTTAAACAATAATAAAAAATAAAATTACATTAAGCACAACATATAATAATTTCATTTGTTAAAAAAAAACATAAATACTTTAACGTTTCATTTTATCTAAAATTGGAACAACCATATTAAATGTTGGACGTTTTCCGGGATCTTCATTCATACATATTCTAATAAGTTTAGAAAGATGTGGAGATATTCCAGGTGGTATACTGATTCGTAAATCTTCTAAGGCAATCTAAATATTCATTAATAATTAAAATTCTAATTTAAGAAAAAAACATTTATGTAATAAGGATTTTTCTTACTTTCATTCCACATTCCATTGGAGAAAGATCAGCAAATGGAAGCTCTCTTGTAGCAAGTTCCCAAAGTAAAATAGCAAAACTCCACATATCGCTAGCTTCTGAATTGATTTCAGATGACTTCTTGCTGAGTGCTTCTGGAGACATCCATGCTGGTTCATAAACACGTCCGATTTCTTGAAAAGAAAATTTAGAATCTGCCATATTGACTCTTGCAGTTAAATCTTCATCAATCTAAATAAAAATTTCATAAATAATTTCATTAACAATTTTGAAAATTCACATTGAAAAATATGAAATATTTTACCATAACATGTTTACTGTTTAAATAAAATCTACATCTATTTTGTCTTTCTAATCCATGTAAAAAGGCCATTGCTCTTGCAACATCAAGTGCTAATCGTAAAGCACGAGCTGTATCAACAAGAACTCCGATACCACCATGCAATAAACGATATAAACTTCCTCTGGGCATATATTGTGAGACAGTAGCCAATGTTGGCGGTTGATTAACACAACCTAGTACAGGCAAAACGTTTGGATGGGAAAAAATTCTTAATTTTGGAAATTCTTCATTAAAATCTCGAGAAATTCTTGCACTGCATTCTCTTACATTTAAAACTTTTGCAACAATATCATTATTTTGCCAACGACCCCTCCAAGTTTCGCCACTTGGCGAATTAGCTAAGACTGTATATAATGATAAATCGGCCATGTTAATACCCTTATGCCTTGATAGAGTTGCGTCTCCTGAAAATTAACAAATCACAACAAAACAAATTATCAAATTACAGTTACAAATTTGAATATTTAAAATATTAATACTATTTTTAATAGAGCTTTATTTAGGAGATTTTTTTATCTTAGTAATAATAATTAAAAGGCATCAAAATTTAATATAGGCATAACATTTAACTTACGGCTTCTAGTCTTAAGTCCAAGCCAGCTCTGATCTTTAAATTGAATTTTTTTTAATTCTTGTCCAAGTTCAACGGCTAAATCTATAAAAAGAATATGTTAGTAGAATTAAATAAGTTAACAAACCAATGAAAAAGAAATAAAATTGTAGGTATATTTTTGATAAAATAATTACCATGTAATCTTTGTGCAAGTGGTCCATTTGCTTTATCTAATGGGATGTCACCATCTTTATTAGCAATTGATACTAAAGCACCAGCCATAACTAATTCTTCAGAAACTGCTTGATCTCCCCAAAAACATGAATAATGTAATGCAGTATTTCCATGTTCATTGGCGACATTCACATCTGCTCTGTTTCGAAGTAGCTAAAATATGTATGTAAGTTTTATTATTAACGATAAATAATGATAACTAACAATAGTGATATAGTTAATACAGTTAAAATATACATTAATAATGCTTAAAATTATCAATGTTTGCAGGGGAATTTAAGAAATACTTGTAACATAAAATAATTACCATCTGTACTATCTCTCTGTGGCCATGCGCTGCAGCTAAATGTAAAGGAGTATCATCACCTCTATTTGTTGCATTAATACGAGCTCCACGACTAACTAAAAGTTCAGCTAATTTTGAGTGACCTTCTTTACAACACCAATGAAGTGGGCTGAATCCATGATCATCACTGAAATAATAAGTTTTATTTAATGAAAATTAAATAAAAAATAATTTAAACAAATTTATCTAATTATTTATTTACCCTTGATTCATATCATGTTCAGTGTCATCCAACCATACCCTAACTTGCATAGCATTTCCTTCACGACACCATTGAAAAATATCTTCCATTTTTAATTTTTAATTAATAAAATACAACAAAATTAATATAAATTTTGTATTATATACAAATTTTATGAAATTCTATAAATAAATCTATTGAATTAGAAATTTTTACAGGCACATATACATTTTAAATATATATTATAAACGGGTCATGAGCTAAAATTAAACCATAATTTTAATATTCTATATATTTTTGTGAGCTCTATATGCAGTAATTTCAATAAGAAGCTATTTTGTTTAATTTAAAACTGAATTTTTTCTTTTTATTTACGTTTAGTTTTATAATTATCTAGCAAACACTTTTTATTATTCTAAAAATATTTTGTTTATTTATTTTTTTTATAACTATTTAGCCACTCCTAAATATATGATCACCAATTTTATATACAAACTTCAACTCTTTTTACCAGATTTTACCATGGAATAACAGATTTTTAAGAGGTGGAAATAAATGTGTAGTGTATAAATATGTATCTTCTGATATGGTATGAGAGAGAAATCAATTCGCTTTATGCTTGCTGTTTATGGAAACTCCGAAAGATAAACCTTGTATTTGTATGCACATCCACGTCATGTCGTCATTTTCATAAATTACCAATCATATTGCAAAAAGTTACAAGTTGTGCAAAAACTAAAAACTAAAAAATTGATAAAATGGAACTCTGCAATAGTCGGTAAATTTAAATGCATTTTGCATACTGGAATGAAATATATATACACGCATCCAAAAATAAAAAAATTAATAGTATTTTTTTTTAATTTTTTATAGCAGAAATGTTAAGATAATAATTTTTACAAATTTAAATAATTTAAATGCAAATATTTTAATATATGCATAGCTGATGATATCTCCAAATATTTAGACCTAAATTCTTTTTCAACATTTTCGTCATCTAAAATTCTGAAACTACTTTTTTCTATCTGCATGTAGTATACCAATATTATACCTTTTATTTTAAAGAATTAATAGTTTTAGGAAAATAGTTAATACTTTTTACTCGATTTCTTGGACTTAATGTTGTGAAAAATTTGTCAAAATTTTTCTTTCAAATTTTTCGTAAATACTTAATTTAATTTTTTCAATGGGATTTTTAAATGACATTTATCAACAAAAAGATTATTGTTTGTTTTCTTATACATATTATTTATTTATATATATGCAAATACTAGATAAAATAGATTTTCACAAATTATGAATATTTTGTATTTGTTGAGGAATTGCGTGTGTTTTTTATTTTGTTATGTTTTTTCTTTTCTTTTTATATTAAAGAATTTTTATATAAAAAAAATTGATATTATAATATTATGTTCTCATATTTTTACCGATTATTCCAGTGCAGTCAAATCGGGTTTTTTAAAATTCCGGACTTTTACCTCTAAGATTTACAAATATTAATAATTAATAATAGCATATTAAGTACCAAGGGCATAAAATTTTAGCGCTGCTAGTGTTTATAGTTTTTTGCCCATGGTGCTTACGATATTTTTTGTCTACCTAGGTGTACAAAGAATGCAGAAAATTCCTTGACAAGTTTTACGCAAGATTTTTACGCCCAGGAGGGCAAAAATTGTTTTTTTTTTTTTTTGTTTATGTAAATACTAGAGAGAAATTTCCCTTTTTCATTATACGCTTGAACCTACACTGAAATTTAAGTGCAAGCAAAAAATAGAAATTCCACACAAGACCCATATATTAACAGATTTAAGATTAAAAACCTTAATAGGTATTTACTTAAAAAAGAAGTTTTTTATGATGTGGTACTTTTAATTGAATTATTTATAATAATGCACTTTTTTCATCAAAATATGGTTTAAATTCAGCTTTAAAGCGAACATTACACATTTTTATTTTATTTTTAAATTGAAATATATTTTTTAAAATAAAATAAACATAATTATATGTTTAATACAAGGTTTAATATCCTGTCTTCAGCAATAGTAATCATGTCCATAAATTCAATTTCAGAAATTTATTTTATGAAAAAAATGGATAGTATTTATGTTTTTTAACGCGCTGATCCTAAACACGAATTAGGTTGCCTACTTTGCAAAATTTTGTTAATAATAAAAAATTAATCAGGAATTTCGCAAAATAGACCCCGGATTCGACCCGATAGTCAAAAAATATAAATACCACCTATTTTTTTCCGTATACTAGCTAATAAAATTGAATTTATAGGAGTGATTACTATTGCTGGCGATAAGACTAGATTTTAATTTTTTGATAAGCTAGAAAATTTTTTTCAAAATGCGTGTAGTATATATTTTAAACATCAGGCAGCAAATTTCTACGAGAATGTTTATTTTAATGCATTTACTTCTGGCAAATCCAATTTTCTTAAATATTGATGTACAATTTTAGTTATAACATATTTTCGTAAACAATCGCTACTCGTAAAGGCTATAACAGATAAAAAACTAATGATTAAAGTAAATCAAAATATAATTCAAAAAAATTAGCTTCTTGAAAGTTAATATTTTCAATTAATGGTAAAAAGGAATTTATACAAAGTTTGACTTTTTTACTTTACAAATCCAAGTATAATTTTCAAGTTTAATTAAAAAAAAAAATTATAAAAAATATCTTTGCGAAAATTTAAATACGATTGATGAGTGAAAAATTGACTATAAGATTAAATTAGTGAAAATTAATTTTGAACCGATTGTAAAACAAAATTATGATATTAAAAACAGGCTCAAATATTAAAAATAATTTTATAATAAGCGAGATAATAAGCGTTTTTTTGAGAAATCGACTTAATTATATAATATACAGTATGACAAATGACCCTGAACTTAACATTTGCTATATTATATTTTAATTTTATGGTCCATAATAGTATTTTAAGTATCAAGGGCGTAAAGGTTTCGGCACTAGCGTGAGCACTACCCCGAGTGCTCGGCGAAGCCGGGCACGAGTGATAAGTGTTCACGCTACCCTAGTTAAAAGAAACCATTGAAAACGATAGAAACTCAATAGTTTCGAATCGTAATTTTTCACTTGGAAATTTACAATTGAAAACGATAGAGAAAAAATTAAATAATATAACTCCAATCGTTTTGAATAGTACAGAAAGATAATTAGATATTATTGGCTATATTATCAATCGCTACCAATGGTAATAGAAATTATTTTTTAATTATGACTAAAAATTCAATGGTTTTCAATCGTGAAGTCAAAAATATACCCAAAATTAGCTAAAATTTTCAATCTTTATCAATCGGAAAGTAAAAACATTGTAAAAATAAGCTAAAAAATTCTATCGTTTTCAATGGGAGAGTTATTTTTATCAATAATCTGGGTCAAAAGGCTATGCCCGGATCTATATAGTGAATCGGCCCACGAAAGATATTTAAAAACTAATTGTATTAGGTCAAAGTAAACCTAAAAAAAATAGGATCCTGAAGTTTTCAAACCCCCAGATGCCTTCAGCTCTGATTGGCAGCCTATTAATGACAAAAAAAAAGTAAATTTTTAACGACTTTTTAGTCGTCTTTCTGATACTCCCGTGGTAAAACGATTCTGTCAAAATGATCTTGCGACCTCTCATTCAAAATATTAGACGATATACTTTCAGATAAAATTACTTTTGAAAGTGATTTTAGTGCATCCTTTTGATTGGTAGACCATAAACCGTCCAAAATAAATTTTTTTTCTTCTTAAATTTCAACTTTGGCTGCGATTTAAAAAAAATTAAGAGATATGCCCATTCTATTTTTTTTTTTAAATAATGAAAAATAAAACAAATTTTCATTTACGACCATCTGCGCTCAAAAATATTTGGGGCAACATGGTAAAATACTTAAAAAACTGAAATAACTTTTGTTTTTAATTTTGCGATTTTTCGAAAAAGGAAACCGCACAAATGAATAAGAAATGGCTGTTCAATAAAATTAGGTGATTTTTTTGTATGTTTTAGATTTTATTATTCTGAAAAAATGTCTCCATGGACATAAAGCTCTAAAGTCTCAACTTTGGCTACTACGGAGCTTGAAAGTTCCATAGTTGTATTACATAGGCACAAAAAAAAATCATGTACCAGAGGGTAGACCCCCTGGTATGGGGGTTTTTAGTGGTGCTAAAACCGAATATGGCCATAGAAATGCAATAAAACTATCCAATTTGCCCCCAGTTCCCCCATTAACACCCCCCCCCCCAAACGGGTAAAAATATTTTTATTACAAAAATTAAAAATTAATATGAATTCTTATATTTTTTGAGACGGTGTAACCAAAAATGAATATAAAAAATGTTTTCTACCAAAATTTGGCCATGTAAACCACTCCAGTGGCCCCATGCACCCCCCCCCCCCCAAACGAGATACAAAAAGTTTATTACAAAAACTAAAACTCAATGTGTATTGTAATGTTTTTTGAGGCGCTGAAACCAAAGATAAATATAAAAAATGTGTTTAATCAATGCTTGGTCCTCTAGGCCAACCCAGTGCCCCCATTCACCCCCCCCCCCCTCAAACGATTTAAAAATATTCTTATGTTTTTTGAGATGCTGTAACCAAAGTTGAATATAAAAAATGTTTATAAACAATGCTTGGCCCTGTAGACCACCCCCCCCCCCGCCCCGAACAGGTTAAAAATATTTTTATTAGGATAATTCAAACTCAATGTGTATTATTATGTTTTTTAAGACAATTTAACCAAAGATGAATATAAAAAATGTTTTTAACTTGATTAAAAAAACACGCTTGGCCCTGTACACAACCCCAGTGCCCCCATTCACCCCGCCCCCCAAACGAGTTGAGAATATTTTAATAACAAAAATTAAAACTCAAGGTGTATTCTTATTTTTTTTGGACACTGAAACGTTTGAGGGGGGGGTGAATAGGGGCACTGGGGTCCTGTAAAGGGCCAAGTATTAGTTAAAAACATTTCTTATATTCATCTTTCGTTTCAGCGCCTCAAAAAACATAACAGTACACATTGAGTTTTAGCTTTTGTAATAAAAACTTTTATATCTCGTTTGGGGGTCGCATGGGGCCACTGGGGCGGTTTACAGGGCCAAACATTGGTAGAAAACATTTTTTATATTCATTTTTGGTTTCACCGTCCCAAAAAATATAAGAATTCATATAAGGTTTTAATTTTTGTAATAAAAATATTTTTACCCGTTTGGGGGGGGGGGCGGTAAAAATGGGGGCACTGGGGTCGTCTACAAGGCCAAATGTTGGTAAAAAACATTTTTTGTATACATTTTTGGTATAAGCATCTCAAAAAACATGAGTATATAGTTTTCGAAAAAAAATTTTTTCACTTCTTTGGGAGGCTTATGGGGGCACTGGGGGCAAATTGGATAGTTTTATTGTATTTCTATGGCCATATTCGGTTTTTGCACCATCAAAAACCCCCATACCAGGGGGTCTACCCTCTGGTACATGATTTTTTTTTTGGGTGCCTGTGTAATAGTGCTATGAAGCTTTCAAGCTCCGTAGCAGCCAAAGTTGATACTTGGAAGCTTTGCGTCCATGGAGACTTTTTTCAGGATAATAAAATCTAAAACATACAAAAAATTCACCTAATTTGATTGAACGGCCATTTCCTATTCATTTGTGCGGGGTCCTTTTTCGAAAAATCGCAAATTTAAAAACAAAAGTTATTTCAGTTTTTTAAGTATTTGACCATGTTGCCCCAAATATTTTTGAGCGCAGATGGTCGTGAATGAAAATTTGTTTTATTTTTCATTATTTAAAAAAAAAAATAGAATGGGCATATCTCTTAATTTTTTTTAAATCGCAGCCAAAGTTGAAATTTAAGAAGAAAAAAAATTTATTTTGGACGGTTTATGGTCTACCAATCAAAAGGATGCACTAAAATCACTTTCAAAAGTAATTTTATCTGAAAGTATATCGTCTAATCTTTTGAATGAGAGGTCGCAAGATTATTTTGACAGAATCGTTTTACCACGGGAGTCTCAGAAAGACGACTAAATAGTCGTTAAAAATTTACTTTTTTTTTTGTCATTAATAGGCTGCCAATCAGAGCTGAAGGCATCTGGGGGTCTGAAAACTTCAGGATCCTATTTTTTTTAGGTGAACTTTGACCTAATATAATTAGTTTTTAAATATCTTTCGTGGGCCGATTCACTATATAGATACGGGCATAGCCTTTCTATGGTTTTCAATCGTAAAGCATAAAATATTGCAAAACTTAGCTAAAAAACTCTATCGTTTTCAATGGGAAAGTTATTTTTATCAAAAATCTAGCTCAAAATTTCTATCGTTTTCAATCGGAAAGCTTAAAATATTGCAAATTTTAGCTAAAAAACTCTATCGTTTTCAATGGGAAAGTTATTTTTATCAAAAATCTAGCTAAAAATTTCTATCTTTTTCAATCCGAAAGCAAAAAATAATGCAAAGCTAAGCTTAAAAATTCAATCGTTTCCAATGGTAAACTTATTTTTATCAAAAATCTAGCTCGAAATTTCTATCGTTTTCAATCGAAAAGCATAAAAAATTGTAAAAATAAGCTAAAAAATTCAATCGTTTCCAATGGTAAACTTATTTTTATCAAAAATCTAGCTCGAAATTTCTATCGTTTTCAATCGGAAAGCATAAAATATTGCAAATTTTAGCTAAAAAACTCTATCGTTTTCAATGGGAAAGTTATTTTTATCAAAAATCTAGCTCGAAATTTCTATCGTTTTCAATCGGAAAGCAAAAAATAATGCAAATTTTAGCTAAAAAACTCTATCGTTTTCAATGGGAAAGTTATTTTTATCAAAAATCTAGCTCGAAATTTCTATCGTTTTCAATGGGAGAGTTATTTTTATCAATAATCTGGGTCAAAATTTCTATCGTTTTCAATCGTAAAGCATAAAATATTGCAAAGCTTAGCTAAAAAACTCTATCGTTTTCAATGGGAAAGTTATTTTTATCAAAAATCTAGCTCGAAAATTCTATCGTTTTCAATGGTAAACTTATTTTTATCAAAAATCTAGCTCGAAATTTCTATCGTTTTCAATCGGAAATCATAAAATATTGCAAATTTTAGCTAAAAAACTCTATCGTTTTCAATGGGAAAGTTATTTTTATCAAAAATCTAGCTCGAAATTTCTATCCTTTTCAATCGGAAAGCAAAAAATAATGCAAAGCTAAGCTTAAAAATTCAATCGTTTTCAATGGTAAACTTATTTTTATCAAAAATCTAGCTCGAAATTTCTATCGTTTTCAATCGGAAAGCATAAAATATTGCAAATTTTAGCTAAAAAGCTCTATCGTTTTCAATGGGAAAGTTATTTTTATCAAAAATCTAGCTCAAAATTTCTATCGTTTTCAATCGGAAAGCAAAAAATAATGCAAAGCTAAGCTTAAAAATTCAATCGTTTTCAATGGTAAACTTATTTTTATCAAAAATCTAGCTCGAAATTTCTATCGTTTTCAATCGGAAAGCTTAAAATATTGCAAATTTTAGCTAAAAAACTCTATCGTTTTCAATGGGAAAGTTATTTTTATCAAAAATCTAGCTCGAAAATTCTATCGTTTTCAATGGTAAACTTATTTTTATCAAAAATCTAGCTCGAAATTTCTATCGTTTTCAATCGGAAATCATAAAATATTGCAAATTTTAGCTAAAAAACTCTATCGTTTTCAATGGTAAACTTATTTTTATCAAAAATCTAGCTCGAAATTTCTATCGTTTTTAATCGGAAAGCATAAAATATTGCAAATTTTAGCTAAAAAACTATATCGTTTTCAATGGGAAAGTTATTTTTATCAAAAATCTAGCTCAAAATTTCTATCGTTTTCAATCGGAAAGCAAAAAATAATGCAAAGCTAAGCTTAAAAATTCAATCGTTTTCAATGGTAAACTTATTTTTATCAAAAATCTAGCTCGAAATTTCTATCGTTTTCAATCGGAAAGCTTAAAATATTGCAAATTTTAGCTAAAAAACTCTATCGTTTTCAATGGTAAAATTATTTTTATCAAAAATCTAGCTCGAAAATTCTATCGTTTTCAATCGGAAAGCATAAAATATTGCTAAGCTTAGCTAAAAAACTCTATCGTTTTCAATGGTAAACTTATTTTTATCAAAAATCTAGCTCGAAATTTCTATCGTTTTCAATCGGAAAGCATAAAATATTGTAAAAATAAGCTAAAAAATTCAATCGTTTTCAATGGGAAAGTTATTTTTATCAAAAATCTAGCTCGAAATTTCTATCGTTTTCAATCGGAAAGCATAAAATATTGCAAAGCTTAGCTAAAAAACTCTCGTTTTTGTACTCCAGTCAAAATACGGGAGGGGGGGGGGGGTTGTATTTTCACTGGCGAACACGAGATTTGCTCTACTATAGGTTTTTTGGGTCGCTGAACACGGAAACCGGGGTCATTTGACAGAGAAATTGGGGCTTCACCCTTAAATTTGCAAAAACTACCCCAAAAAGGGGTTTTTTTTACATATTTGCAATTTGACCGCTCAGATTGGCACCATACGGGTTTTTTGGGTCGTTTATCAAGAATTTCGACTCCTTTTTCATAAATAATCAATAGTTCACCCCTAAATTAGCTAAAACTACCCCCCCCCCCCAAGGAGGTGTTTTTGCTATTTTCGCACTTTGACCATCCAGGATATGTTCATATGGATTTTTCGGGTCGCTGATCAAGAATTTTGACTTATTTTTCATAAATAATCAATATTTCACCCCTAAATTGGCTAAAAATCCCCCCCCAAGGGGGTGTTTTGCTATTTTACCACTTTGAGCATCCAGGATGTGTTCATATAGGTTTTTTGGGTCGCTAATCAAGAGTTTCGACTCCTTTTTCACAAATAATCAATATTTCACCCCTAAATTGGCTAAAAATCCCCCCCCAAGGAGGTGTTTTGCTATTTTACTACTTTGAGCATCCAGGATGTGATCATATAGGTTTTTTGGGTCGCTAATCAAGAGTTTCGACTCCTTTTTCACAAATAATCAATATTTCACCCCTAAATTGGCTAAAAATCCCCCCCCAAGGAGGTGTTTTGCTATTTTACCACTTTAAGCATCCAGGAAATATCCATATAGGTTTTTTGGGTCGCTAATCAAGAATTTTGATTCCATTTTCACAAATAATCAATATTTCATCCCTAAATTGGCTAAAACTCCCCCCCCCCTAAGGGTGATTTGCTATTTTCGCACTTTGAGCATCCAGGATATGTTCATATGGATTTTTCGGGTCGCTGATCAAGAATTATGACTTATTTTTCGTAAATAATCAATATTTCACCCCTAAATTGGCTACAACTCCCCCCCAAGGGGGTGTATTGCTATTTTAGCACTTTGTGCATCCAGGATGTGTTCATATAGGTTTTTTGGGTCGCTAATCAAGAGTTTCGACTCCTTTTTCACAAATAATCAATATTTCACCCCTGTTAGTGTTAAAACCTAACATTTTTATTTATTTATTATATAGTTTATTAATGTTTTTAAATCGTCTGATTTTCCCGCGATTGCCTCTGCTAAAAAGAGATTTACAGTGTCGGAATGCGTATGAGTATGTATATGTAAACGATGCGCGCGTGGCAACACCGGCTCCGTTTTTGCCTTCCTTCCCGTTCGAGCTCTCGTACCGAACGGACGTGCCGGTAGCGTTTTGATTAACTATATGTGCGTCTTTAATTGTTGAATAATTCTATAACGTTTTATAATAAAAGCCAAGTTAAGTGAAAGTTAAAAACCAGTGTTTTAATTCATTTATTAATTCCTCATTTTGCCAATAAATCCTTCAAAAACATGGTGCCGAAACTCCGGTTTAAATTCAGTTGAACGAGGACATTTCTTTATTTGAATAAAAGGTTTGAAGGTATTTAAATAGCTGAAAGAAATTGTTAAAGAAAAAGTGTTGTGTTGAAATTGTGCATTTTTCCTTTGTCTTGGTGCTTTATTAAAAAATCCAGTGCAGTGACGCCATGTGCTCCTTTTTTTATTTTTTTATTTTCATGAATTTTTTTTTTGGTCGCGACAAGACATGAAATTTTAAGGATAGTTTTTGTGATTCTTAATTAAAAAATTTATTATAAAATTCATAGACGTTCTGTCGCATCGCAGGGCCTAAAAAATTCAATTAAAAAAAAGTGTGCAAATAATTTGGAGTCGCCATTTTCCGGTTCATTAGAAGCCATTATTTCCTTTCGCATAAAAATTGAGAAGAAGGAAGTCACGTGAATCAGGAAGGTTGGATTAGCAGCACCAGTGTGGTAATATATTGTATCGTTCCATACTCACTATCACTACATATACAGATATACTAGGTTATGCGATAGAAAGAGAAAGGTATATTCAAATTTTTTTTCAAAGAGTGAGAGAGGTATATTCAAATTTTTCTTTCTACGCTAACCTTCGATCGTGACAAAAAAAATTTATTTTCATTTTTTTTTTTATGCTTACCGGCATTTTTAAAAATTTTATGAATTTTCAAATCAAAATTCTTTTTGATTTATTCATGAATACATAAAACTAAAACTTAATAAATTAATATAATTCTTTACGTCAAAAATAAAAAGGAGTGGTATTATAAAAAAAAAAAAAAGAAGTTGTATTATAAAAAAAAAGAAAGAAACTTATTTTATACAAAAAAAATAACAAGACTTAATTTGAATGTTATATTAATTATTTATTCGCATTTGCAAGAAAAATGGCGGACCAAGTATCCTTAGAGGAAGTTATAGCACAACAGGAGGAACTATCGGAGTGGATATCCAGAGCTTGGACCAACGCTAAAAAACTAGGAAAGGAAAAGATGACATCACAAACACTCAATATACGCCTCACCAAACTAAACGACAACTGGGATCAGTACGTCCAAAATCATCATCTTATTAAACGCTTCGAAGATGTGAAAAAAACTGCATACGTCAAAGAAGCTTGGTTCGACAAGACTGAAGAAATATATTACAATGTCAATGCTTCTTTTTCTGAGTACTTAGATTCTCTAAAACTTTCATCTTTTACTTCAGGTCAACATGAACCAACTGCTCAACAAGGTGCTGCTACAGCTCAATTTCATTTACCCAAGTTCATATTACCAGATTTTGACGGTGATGTCTTAGCCTGGGAAAGCTTTCGAGACCAGTTCAAGGGAATCCTCGATAAATCTCCTATGTTGAGCAACGTTCAGAAGATCCTGTTGTTACAACAACATCTACAAGGTGATGCCAAAGAGATGTTGAAGAACACTCCTGTTGTTGAAGGTAGCTTTGAAGGTGCATGGAAAGCTTTAGAGAGCAGGTACGGTAATAAACGTATACTTCTCAGTCATCATATGAATGGTTTGTTAAACTTATCTTCTATGTCAAATTCTTCTTCTAATGAAATTAAGCGAGTAGTAGATTTTTTCTCACAAACTGTTCGTTCTTTTGAGGCACTAGGCATCGTCAGGGATAATTGGAATCACTGGTTGGTCTTGCTGTTATCGCAGAAATTGAATGCTGAGATAAGAGTCAAGTGGGAAACTTCTCTCACTGATACAACAGAATTTCCAAACTTTGATGCACTCAACACATTTTTGGAAAATTATGCAAGAGCTTTAGAATCCATCGATGAAGGGGTCATGCAAAGCAGTTCAAAATCCAACAATAGCGAGAAATCAAAACCTGAAAAACCTCAAGCGAGAAAGCAAACCAATGCAGCCACTTCTCAGTCGAGTAAAAAGGGTAAAGTAAAATCTTATTTTTGCCCTCTTTGTAATAATAATGACCACGCTTTAACTTTTTGTACTAAATTCAAAGCCCTTAAAGGTACTGATCGCTATATTCAAGCTAAGAAACTTAGATTATGTTACAACTGCTTGAAAAATCATTATCCTTCGCCTTGTCCTAGTAAATTTACTTGTAAAGTTTGTTCGGAAAAACATAATACCTTGCTACATGGTTGTTTTCCTCCTAAAGAATCTATCGCAACTGCATCACTTTCTTCGGTAAATCAAAGCCTATGCAATGCTACTTCTTCTTCTTCTAATTTGGTTCCTACATGTCAATGTTCATTTCATAATAATACTACTTCTAATACTACACAACTTAGAACTTCTAATGTCACTGCCACTTTAAGTTCAAATACAGTTGTATTATTGGCGACTGCTAAAGTATCGGTTTGCTCAGCTGCTGGCAACTCATTAACTTTGCGTGCTCTTATTGATAGTGGCTCTGATACGTCCATTATATCTGAATGGGCTGCCCAATCATTACACTTACGTCGTCATTCTACAAATACCTTGATTACTGGTGTTCTTTGTAAATCAGGTTCAGCTAACCAGGAAGTGAGTTTTACAGTTTCACCTAGGAATAAAAATTCATTTTGTCTACAAGTATCAGCTTTAGTATTAAAAAAAGTCACAAATCCTATACCTTCTCAAACTTCGTCGTTTAGGCAGTGGCCTCACATACAAAACTTAGAACTAGCGGATCCTGAATTTTATTTATCATCTCCAATTGATTTAATTTTGGGAAGCGATGTCTGTGACATCTTCTTCAAAGGTGATTCTATCTCTGGACCTCCTGGTACTCCAACTGCTTTTGGTTCACCATTTGGATATGTCTTGTTAGGTCCAACCTCAGCTAAACATAAACCTATTTTGAAAACTTCTTGCTCAGTTTCTTCTACCAAACTTACTACTCAAGACATTTTATTTGATTTAAAAAAATTTTGGGAATTAGAGGACGTTGGTAACGTTCCCTTTTTGTCTCCAGAGGAAATAGAATGTGAAAAACATTTTAAAGAAACACATTCAAGAAAACCCTCAGGCAAATATGTAGTTAAACTTCCACTTTCTACTGACGAATCTATAGCTTTAGGTCCTACTCGTCACTTCGCAGTAAAAGTGCTTGAATCTTCTGAAAGAAAAATGTCAAAAAATCCAGATTATCACAAAAAATTTATAGAATGTGTACATGACTTTACTTCGTTAGGTCATATGGTAAAAATACCTCGTAATAAACTTGAGAACATGAAAGCTAATTACATTCCTCATCATGGTGTATTTAAAACTAATGATCCTTCGGGAAAGTTAAGGTGGGTCTTTAATGCTTCTCACAATACCTCGACAGGACATTCTCTTAATTCAAAATTATTAACTGGTCCAAAACTTCAATTAGATTTATGGGTAATTTTAACTCGATGGCGATTTTTTAAAATAGTTTTCACAGCTGATATTGTAAAAATGTTTCGTCAAATTGAAGTCCATCCTGATGACTGGAATTGGCAAAGAATTGTTTGGAGAGATTCTCCCAATGAAGAAATTGCTGATTATTGGATAACAGTTGTAATGTTTGGTCAAGCGTGTGCTCCTTATCTCGCACTGAGATGTAAACAACAATTAGTTGAGGATGAAGGTCGTAATTTTCCTCTCGCATCGGTTTCCTTAAATGAACGTACTTATGTAGATGACATTTTTGAGGGTGCAGATGATGAAACAACGGCACAAAAAATTAAAAATGAACTGATAAACCTTTTAAATTTAGGAGGATTCCCCCTTGCTAAATGGGCCTCTAATTCTCCTGCTCTTGCTGAAAAATCTAATGAAGTACTTATAAAAGAATCTGATCTGTAACAACGCTAGGTGTAGCCTGGTCACCACATTTAGATTCGTTCAATATAAGGGGTAGCTTAGAACCAAAGAAAATTGATCACTTAAATAAAAGAATTCTACTTTCTGAGATTTCAAAGTTGTTCGATCCACTTGGATGGTTTGCACCTGTCATAATCGATGCTAAAATTTTAATACAGGATCTTTGGTTACTTAACTTAGAATGGGATTCTGAATTGCCCACTTCTGTTGCTGAAAAATGGGTTGAGTTTAGATCTTCTCTACCTTGTCTAAATAAAATTTCTATTAGTCGATGGGTATCAACCTTCGAATCCTCGGAAATAGAATTTCATTGCTTTTCGGATGCTTCTGAGAGAGCTTACGCTACCGTAATTTATGTGGTATCGAAAAATGGTCAAAACAAAACTTCTTCATTATTAGTAGCCAAAACAAGAGTAGCACCTATTAAACGATTATCTATACCTCGTCTAGAACTATGTGCTGCTGAACTTTTAGTCTTATTAGCTAATAAACTAATTCCCAGCTTAAACTTGAAAAACGAGAAAATAAAAGTTTTTGGATGGTCTGATTCATCTGTGGTCTTAACATGGATCAAGTCGCATCCATCTAAATGGAAACCATTCGTAGCTCATAGAGTAGCTTCCATTCAAAACTCTTTAATTCAAATTGATTGGCGATACGTACCTACAAAATGCAATCCTGCTGATGTTGCAACGAGAGGTATCGCTGCTCCTGAGTTCGAAGCCTTTTCTTTGTGGTGGCAAGGTCCTACTTGGTTAGTACAATCAAATGAAACTTGGCCCGCAAGAGAATTTCAATCTAGTGACTCTAAAATAAATGTCGAAGTCAAATCTATATCAAATATTAATACTACTGTCACGGTTAAAGTCTATGATCTTCTTGAGAAATTCTCTAATGTAAATACTCTGATTAAAGTGGTAGCATATTGCTTGAGAGCAATAAAAACTACAAATTTACCTAAAACTATAAACTTATCGAATACAGAATTAGATGTTGCTCTATGTACAATAACTAAAATATCTCAACAGTCTTCTTTCCCTAGAGAATATGAAGCGTTAAAAAACAATAAAAAGATTCCAAAAACTTCTCCGTTATTATCATTAAAACCATTCCTTGACTCAGGTTGCATTAGAGTAGGTGGGCGAGTTCGTCATTCGTTTTTATCTTATAATGAAAAACATCCTTTTGTCATTGCTAAAAATACAGTGTTTGCTAATTCTTTGGTACAACAAGCTCATCTAAGATGTTTACATGGAGGTCAAGAGTTAACAAGAAATGTCTTACTACAACGGTTTTGGATTTTACGCGGTCGGAGTTACATTCGTTCAATACTGAGAAAATGTGTGATATGTACTAAATATCATGCTAGAACTACTGGGCAGGAAATGGGTCAACTTCCCTCAGTACGTCTTAAGCCTGAGAAACCCTTTCTTAAATCCGGTGTGGATTACGCTGGACCATTCTCATTGAGAGCGTCTTCTGGTAGAGGCATAAAATCTATAAAAGGTTACATATGTTTATTTGTTTGTTTAGTGACCAAAGCAGTACACTTGGAGGTTGTTACATCTTTGTCCACTCAAAGTTTTATTGCAGCTTTCAAAAGGTTCATCTCCAGAAGAGGTCCTTGTGCAGAGATGTACAGCGATAATGCCACTAACTTTAAAGGTGCCGCAGCTGAATTAGTAAATATGTTTTCAAAAGCTTCAGAATTCTATAAGGAGGTGTCTCATGCTCTCGTATCAGAAGGTACAACTTGGAATTTTATACCACCATCTTCGCCACACTTCGGAGGAATATGGGAAGCAGGAGTAAAATCGGTAAAGTCACATTTGAAAAAGATCATAGGTGAGCAAAAACTAACTTATGAAGATATGTCTACATTTTTATGTCAAGTAGAAGCCTGTCTTAATTCAAGGCCGCTTTACCCAGCAAGTAATGATCCTTCCGATTTATTACCTCTTACTCCCGCACATTTCTTAATAGGTGGTCCAATAAATGCGTACCCAGAAGTTCCTTCTGACTTACAATCTAAATCCTCTTTGACTAACAAATTTAAATTAATCACTAATATGCGTGATCATTTTTGGAATAGGTGGTCCAAAGAATACATTCACCATCTACAACAAAGCTATCGCTGGCATACTCCTGTGAAAAATATCGAAGTTGGAAATCTGGTTCTTCTAAAAGACGATATACTACCAGCAACTAAATGGCCAATGGCTCGAGTAACTGAAGTCTTCAAGGGTCCTGACAACCTAGTTCGAGTCGTTAATGTGAAAACTGCAACTGGGGTCTACAAGAGACCTGTAGTTAAATTAGTTCCCCTGCCAATTGACACCGATAATAATTCTTGTTAAAAATTGTAAATAAATTAATCTGAAACTATTTCTCATGGCAGGTGGTAACGCAAAAAAAAATAATAATAAAAATTTTTATATTTGTAAATATTGTATTAGTTATGTTGTTTCAAATCGCATCTTGATCAAATTTTACAAAAGATTTCAATTTAATATTTAACTTTATTCAATTAATTAACTTTTGATTTTTTAAATATTTATTATATTGTAAATGTCTTTTAATTAACTAGCTTTTGATTTTTTAAATTTATTATATTGTAAATATTTTATTCGCTTACTAAATATTAATATCTTTTTGTTTGAACGGATAAAAATCTTTTAAAATTACATAGTTAGCATGATCTATTAATATGTTTTTAAAATTTTATAAAATTTATGTATGTAATTAACACCATTCTGACATTGTAAATGTCGCTATAGCGAGGCAGGTGGTATGTTAGTGTTAAAACCTAACATTTTTATTTATTTATTATATAGTTTATTAATGTTTTTAAATCGTCTGATTTTCCCGCGATTGCCTCTGCTAAAAAGAGATTTACAGTGTCGGAATGCGTATGAGTATGTATATGTAAACGATGCGCGCGTGGCAACACCGGCTCCGTTTTTGCCTTCCTTCCCGTTCGAGCTCTCGTACCGAACGGACGTGCCGGTAGCGTTTTGATTAACTATATGTGCGTCTTTAATTGTTGAATAATTCTATAACGTTTTATAATAAAAGCCAAGTTAAGTGAAAGTTAAAAACCAGTGTTTTAATTCATTTATTAATTCCTCATTTTGCCAATAAATCCTTCAAAAACAAACCCCTAAATTGGCTAAAAATCCCCCCCCCCAAGGGGGTGTTTTGCTATTTTACCACTTTGAGCATCCAGGAAATATCCATAAAGGTTTTTTGGGTCGCTAATCGAGAATTTCGATTTCATTTTCACAAATAATCAATATTTCATCCCTAAATTGGCTAAAACTCCCCCCCCCCAAGGGGGTGTTTTGCTATTTTCGCACTTTGAGCATCCAGGATATTTTCATATGGATTTTTCGGGTCGCTGATCAAGAATTTTGACTTAATTTTCATAAATAATCAATATTTCACCCCTAAATTTGCTAAAAATCCCCCCAAGGGGGTGTTTTGCTATTTTACCACTTTGAGCATCCAGGATGTGTTCATATAGGTTTTTTGGGTCGCTAATCAAGAGTTTCGACTCCTTTTTCACAAATAATCTACATAATGCGCTCTCAACAAGCTTTGGAAAGTAATTACTGCGTACTTCTACCAAAAAAAAAAAAAATTAAAAAAAAAGGTTTTAAGATTGTATCTGAGGGTTTTAGGGTGTGCAAAAACCGAATCTGAAACTCAAATTTCGAAATTCCAAATGGCGGACTCAACATTGGCCAATTTTCGATATTTTTAAAAATAGAAACAAAAGTTTTAAAAAAAGGACCCTGGGGTTTTCGGGAGTGCTAAAACTGAATCTGGAACTAAAATTTCGAAATTCACAATGGCAGACTCATAATTGGCCAATTATTGAAAAAATTTATTATAACACATAAACATTTATAAACTGCATTACGCACATAAAGAATCAGGATTGTATACTCATATTTCTGTGACAAGATCAGATTTAGACCATGCACTGATAATCAACAATGCTGTTGAAGCATCATCTTTAAGGTATCTTCTTTTTAGTTGATCAGTAAAGGCTGCGTTTGAAAAAAGGCGTTATAAAGCTACGGACGTAGCCTGCAGTGACAGCTTATCTCTAGTCATTGCTTCCAGTTCGAAGTATGCTTTTTCATGTATAAGTTACATACACGTTAGACGTTATACCAACAATAACCTACCCACAAGTTAGATCTTAAACCTACAATAACCTACCTACAGGATAATCGTTGAACCTATTTTAACCTACCTATACGTTAGACTTTAAACCTACTATAACCTACCTACACGTTAGACTTTAAACCTATAATAACCTACCTACACGTTAGAAGTTAAACCTACAATAACCTACCTACACGTTAGATCTCACACCTAAAAGAACCTACCTACAGCATAGTCGTTGAACCTATTTTAACCTACCTACACGTTAGACCTTAAACCTACAATAACCTACCTACACGTTAGACCTTAAACCTACAGTAGCCTACTTACACGTTAGACGTTAAAACTACTATAACCTACCTACACATTAGACTTTGAACCTGCAATAACCTACATACACGTTAAACGTTAAACCTACAATAACCTACCTACTCGTTAGACGTTAAACCTAAAATAACCTATTTACACGTTAGACGTTAAACCTACTATAACCAACCTACACGTTAGACCTTAAACCTATAATAACCTACCTACAGTATAGTCGTTGAACCTATTATAACCTACCTACACGTTAGACCTTAAACCTACAATAACCTACCTACACGTTAGACCTTAAACCTACAGTAGCCTACTTACACGTTAGACGATAAACCTACTATAACCTACCTACACAATAGACTTTGAACCTGCAATAACCTACATACACGTTAAACGTTAAACCTACTATAACCTACCTACTCATTAGACGTTAAACCAAAAATAACCTACTTACACGTTAGACGTTAAACCTACTATAACCTACCTACACGTTAGACCTTAAACCTATAATAACCTACCTACAGCATAGTCGTTGAACTTATTATAACCTACCTACACGTTAGACGTTAAACCTACTATAACCTACCTACACGTTAGACTTTAATCCTACAGTAACCTACCTACAAGTTAAAGTTTAAACCTACTATAACCTAGGTAGGTTATAGTAGGTTTCATGTGTGACAAGTAGGTAAATTATTGCAGGAGTAACGTCCAACGTGAAGGTAGGTTAGAGTAGGTTTAACGTCTAACGTGTAGGTAGGTTATTGCAGGTTTAAAGTCTAACGTGTAGGTAGGTTATTGTAGGTTTAAAGTCTAAAGTGTAGGTAGGTTATAGTAGATTTAACGTCTAACGTGTAGGTAGGTTATTTTAGGTATAAGATCTAATGTGTAGGTAGGTTATTGTAAGATTAAAGTCTTACGTGTAGGTAGGTTATAGTAGGTTTAACGTCTAACGTGATGGTAGGTTCTAGTAGATTTAACGTCTAACGTGTAGGTAGGTTATTTTAGGTTTAAGATCTAACGTGTAGGTAGGTTATTGTAAGATTAAAGTTTTACGTGTAGGTAGGTTATAGTAGGTTTAACGTCTAACGTGTAAGTAGGTTATTTTAGGTTTAACGTCTAACATGTAGGTATGTTATTGTAGGTTTAACGTTTAATGTGTATGTAGGTTATTGCAGGTTCAAAGTCTAACGTGTAGGTAGGTTATAGTAGGTTTAACGCCTAACGTGTAAGTTGGCTACTGTAGGTTTAAGGTCTAACGTGTAGGTAGATTAAAATATGTTCAACGACTATCCGGTAGGTAGGTTATTTTAGGTGTTAGATCTATCGTGTAGGTAGGTTATTGCAGGTTTAACGTCTAACGTGTAGGTAGGTTATTGTAGGTTTAAAGTCTAACGTGTAGGTAGGTTATATTAGGTTTAAAGTCTAACGTATAGGTAGGTTAAAATAGGTTCAATAATTATCCTGTAGGTAGGTTATTGTAGGTTTAAGATCTAACGTGTAGGTAGGTTATAGTAGGTTTAGCGCCTAACGTGTAAGTAGGCTACTGTAGGTTTAAGGTCTAACGTGTAGGTAGGTTAAAATAGGTTCAACGACTATCCGGTAGGTAGGTTATTATAGGTTTAAAGTCTAACGTGTAGGTAGGTTATAGTAGATTTAACGTCTAACGTGTAGGTAGGTTATTTTAGGTTTAACGTCTAACATGTAGGTAGGTTATTGTAGGTTTAACGTTTAACGTGCATGTAGGTTATTGCAGTTTCAAAGTCTAACGTGTAGGTAGGTTATAGTAGGTTTAGCGCCTAACGTGTAAGTAGGCTACTGTAGGTTTAAGGTCTAACGTGTAGGTAGGTTAAAATAGGTTCAACGACTATCCTGTAGGTAGGTTATTATAGGTTTAAGGTCTAACGTGTAGGTAGGTTATTGTAGGCTTCACGTCTAACATGTAGGTAGGTTAGAATAGGTTCAACGACTATACTGTAGGTAGGTTATTATAGGTTTTAGGTCTAACGTGTAGGTAGGTTATAGTAGGTTTAGCGCCTAACGTGTAAGTAGGCTACTGTAGGTTTAAGGTCTAACGTGTAGGTAGGTTAAAATAGGTTCAACGACTATCCTGTAGGTAGGTTATTATAGGTTTAAGGTCTAACGTGTAGGTAGGTTATTGTAGGCTTCACGTCTAACATGTAGGTAGGTTAGAATAGGTTCAACGACTATACTGTAGGTAGGTTATTATAGGTTTTAGGTCTAACGTGTAGGTAGGTTATAGTAGGCTTAACGTCTAACGTGTAAGTAGGTTATTTTAGGTTTAAAGTCTAACGTGTTGGTAGGTTAGTAGGTTGGTAGGTAAGTAGGTTATTTTAGGTTTAACGTCTAACGAGTAGGTAGGTTATTGTAGGTTTAACGTTTAACGTGTATGTAGGTTATTGCAGGTTCAAAGTCTAATGTGTAGGTAGGTTATAGTATGTTTAACGTCTAACGTGTAAGTAGGCTACTGTAGGTTTAAGGTCTAACGTGTAGGTAGGTTATTGTAGGTTTAAGGTCTAACGTGTAGGTAGGTTAAAATAGGTTCAACGACTAAGCTGTAGGTAGGTTATTTTAGGTGTGAGATCTAAGGTGTAGGTAGGTTATTGTTGGTTTAACGTCTAACGTGTATGTAGGTTATTGCAGGTTCAAAGTCTAATGTGTAGGTAGGTTATAGTATGTTTAACGTCTAACGTGTAAGTAGGCTACTGTAGGTTTAAGGTCTAACGTGTAGGTAGGTTATTGTAGGTTTAAGGTCTAACGTGTAGGTAGGTTAAAATAGGTTCAACGACTAAGCTGTAGGTAGGTTATTTTAGGTGTGAGATCTAAGGTGTAGGTAGGTTATTGTTGGTTTAACGTCTAACGTGTAGGTAGGTTATTATAGGTTTAAAGTCTAACGTGTAGGTAGGTTATAGTAGGTTTAAAGTCTAACGTATAGGTAGGTTAAAATAGGTTCAACGATTATCCTGTAGGTAGGTTATTGTAGGTTTAAGATCTAACGTGTGGGTAGGTTATTGTAGGTATAACGTCTAACATGTAGGTAACTTATACATGAACAAGCATACTTCGAACTGGAAGCAATGACTAGAGATAAGCTGTCACTGCAGGCTACGTCCGTAGCTGTATAACGCCTTTTTTGAAACGCAGCCTTAACTGATCAACTAAAAAGAAGATACCTTAAAGATGATGCTTCAACAGCATTGTTGATTATCAGTGCATGGTCTAAGTCTGATCTTGTCACAGAAATATGAGTATTCAATCCTGATTCTTTATGTGCGTAATGCAGTTTATAAATGTTTATGTGTTATAATAAATTTTTTCAATAATTGGCCAATTATGAGTCTGCCATTATGAATTTCGAAATTTTATTTCCAGATTCAGTTTTAGCACTCCCGAAAACCCCAGGGTACTTTTTTTAAAACTTTTGTTTCTATTTTTAAAAATATCTAAAATTGGCCAATGTTGAGTCCGCCATTTGGAATTTCGAAATTTGAGTTTCAGATTCGGTTTTTGCACACCCTAAAACCCTCAGATACACTCTTAGGGGTGAAATATTGATTATTTGTGAAAAAGGAGTCGAAACTCTTGATTAGCGACCCAAAAAACCTATATGAACACATCCTGGATGCTCAAAGTGCTAAAATAGCAATACACCCCCTTGGGGGCGAGTTTTAGCCAATTTAGGGGTGAAATATTGATTATTTATGAAAAATAAGTCAAAATTCTTGATCAGCACCCGAAAAATCCATATGAACATATCCTGGATGCTCAAAGTGCGAAAATAGCAAAAAACCCCCTTGGGGGGGGAGTTTTAGTCAATTTAGGGATGAAATATTGATTATTTGTGAAAATGGAATCGAAATTCTTGACTAGCGACCCAAAAAACATATATGGATATTTCCTGGATGCTCAAAGTGGTAAAATAGCAAAACACCCCCTTGGGGGGGGATTTTTAGCCAATTTAGGGGTGAAATATTGATTATTTGTGAAAAAGGAGTCGAAACTCTTGATTAGCGACCCAAAAAACCTATATGAACACATCCTGGATGCTCAAAGTGGTAAAATAGCAAAACACCCCCTTGGGGGGGGATTTTTAGCCAATTTAGAGGTGAAATATTGATTATTTGTGAAAAAGGAGTCGAAACTCTTGATTAGCGACCCAAAAAACCTATATGAACACATCCTGGATGCTCAAAGTGCTAAAATAGCAATACACCCCCTGGGGGGGGGGGATTTTTAGCCAATTTAGGGGTGAAATATTGATTATTTGTGAAAAAGGAGTCAAAACTCTTGATTAGCGACCCAAAAAACCTATATGAACACATCCTGGATGCTCAAAGTGGTAAAATAGCAAAACACCCCCTTGGGGGGGGATTTTTAGCCAATTTAGGGGTGAAATATTGATTATTTATGAAAAATAAGTCAAAATTCTTGATCAGCGACCCGAAAAATCCATATGAACATATCCTGGATGGTCAAAGTGCGAAAATAGCAAAAACACCTCCTTGGGGGGGGGGGGGGGTAGTTTTAGCCAATTTAGGGGTGAAATATTGATTATTTGTGAAAAAGGAGTCGAAACTCTTGATTAGCGACCCAAAAAACCTATATGAACACATCCTGGATGCTCAAAGTGGTAAAATAGCAAAACACCCCCTTGGGGGGGGATTTTTAGCCAATTTAGGGGTGAAATATTGATTATTTGTGAAAAAGGAGTCGAAACTCTTGATTAGCGACCCAAAAAACCTATATGAACACATCCTGGATGCTCAAAGTGCTAAAATAGCAATACACCCCCTGGGGGGGGGGATTTTTAGCCAATTTAGGGGTGAAATATTGATTATTTGTGAAAAAGGAGTCAAAACTCTTGATTAGCGACCCAAAAAACCTATATGAACACATCCTGGATGCTCAAAGTGGTAAAATAGCAAAACACCCCCTTGGGGGGGGATTTTTAGCCAATTTAGGGGTGAAATATTGATTATTTATGAAAAATAAGTCAAAATTCTTGATCAGCGACCCGAAAAATCCATATGAACATATCCTGGATGGTCAAAGTGCGAAAATAGCAAAAACACCTCCTTGGGGGGGGGGGGGGGGGTAGTTTTAGCTAATTTAGGGGTGAACTATTGATTATTTATGAAAAAGGAGTCGAAATTCTTGATAAACGACCCAAAAAACCCGTATGGTGCCAATCTGAGCGGTCAAATTGCAAATATGTAAAAAAAACCCCTTTTTGGGGTAGTTTTTGCAAATTTAAGGGTGAAGCCCCAATTTCTCTGTCAAATGACCCCGGTTTTCGTGTTCAGCGACCCAAAAAACCTATAGTAGAGCAAATCTCGTGTTCGTCAGTGAAAATACAACCCCCCCCCCTCCCGTATTTTGACTGGAGTATAAAAACGATAGAGTTTTTTAGCTAAGCTTTGCAATATTTTATGCTTTCCGATTGAAAACGATAGAAAATTCGAGCTAAATTTTTGATAAAAATAACTTTGCCATTGAAAACGATTGAATTTTTTAGCTTATTTTTACAATATTTTATGCTTTGCGATTGAAAACGATAGAAATTTCGAGCTAGATTTTTGATAAAAATAAGTTTACCATTGAAAACGATTGAATTTTTTAGCTTATTTTTACAATATTTTATGCTTTGCGATTGAAAACGATAGAAATTTCGAGCTAGATTTTTGATAAAAATAAGTTTACCATTGGAAACGATTGAATTTTTTAGCTTATTTTTACAATTTTTTATGCTTTTCGATTGAAAACGATAGAAATTTCGAGCTAGATTTTTGATAAAAATAAGTTTACCATTGGAAACGATTAAATTTTAAAGCTTAGCTTTGCATTATTTTTTGCTTTCCGATTGAAAACGATAGAAATTTTGAGCTAGATTTTTGATAAAAATAACTTTCCCATTGAAAACAATAGAGTTTTTTAGCTAAAATTTGCAATATTTTAAGCTTTCCGATTGAAAACGATAGAAATTTTGAGCTAGATTTTTGATAAAAATAACTTTCCCATTGAAAACGATTGAGTTTTTTAGCTAAAATTTACAATATTTTATGCTTTCCGATTGAAAACGATAGAAATTTCGAGCTAGATTTTTGATAAAAATAAGTTTACCATTGAAAACGATTGAATTTTTTAGCTTATTTTTACAATATTTTATGCTTTGCGATTGAAAACGATAGAAATTTCGAGCTAGATTTTTGATAAAAATAAGTTTACCATTGGAAACGATTGAATTTTTAAGCTTAGCTTTGCATTATTTTTTGCTTTCCGATTGAAAACGATAGAAATTTTGAGCTAGATTTTTGATAAAAATAACTTTCCCAATGAAAACAATAGAGTTTTTTAGCTAAAATTTGCAATATTTTAAGCTTTCCGATTGAAAACGATAGAAATTTTGAGCTAGATTTTTGATAAAAATAACTTTCCCATTGAAAACGATAGAGTTTTTTAGCTAAAATTTGCAATATTTTAAGCTTTCCGATTGAAAACGATAGAAATTTTGAGCTAGATTTTTGATAAAAATAACTTTCCCATTGAAAACGATAGAGTTTTTTAGCTAAAATTTGCAATATTTTATGCTTTCCGATTGAAAACGATAGAAATTTCGAGCTAGATTTTTGATAAAAATAAGTTTACCATTGAAAACGATAGAATTTTTTAGCTTATTTTTACAATATTTTATGCTTTCTGATTGAAAACGATAGAAATTTCGAGCTAGATTTTTGATAAAAATAAGTTTACCATTGGAATCGATTGAATTTTTTAGCTTATTTTTACAATTTTTTATGCTTTCCGATTGAAAGCGATAGAAATTTCGAGCTAGATTTTTGATAAAAATAAGTTTACCATTGGAAACGATTGAATTTTTAAGCTTAGCTTTGCATTATTTTTTGCTTTCCGATTGAAAACGATAGAAATTTTGAGCTAGATTTTTGATAAAAATAACTTTCCCATTGAAAACGATAGAGTTTTTTAGCTAAAATTTGCAATATTTTATGCTTTCCGATTGAAAACGATAGAAATTTCGAGCTAGATTTTTGATAAAAATAAGTTTACCATTGAAAACGATAGAATTTTTTAGCTTATTTTTACAATATTTTATGCTTTCTGATTGAAAACGATAGAAATTTCGAGCTAGATTTTTGATAAAAATAAGTTTACCATTGGAATCGATTGAATTTTTTAGCTTATTTTTACAATTTTTTATGCTTTCCGATTGAAAGCGATAGAAATTTCGAGCTAGATTTTTGATAAAAATAAGTTTACCATTGGAAACGAATGAATTTTTAAGCTTAGCTTTGCATTATTTTTTGCTTTCCGATTGAAAACGATAGAAATTTTGAGCTAGATTTTTGATAAAAATAACTTTCCCATTGAAAACGATAGAGTTTTATAGCTAAAATTTGCAATATTTTAAGCTTTCCGATTGAAAACGATAGAAATTTCGAGCTAGATTTTTGATAAAAATAACTTTCCCATTGAAAACGATAGAGTTTTTTAGCTAAAATTTGCAATATTTTATGCTTTCCGATTGAAAACGATAGAAATTTCGAGCTAGATTTTTCATAAAAATAAGTTTACCATTGAAAACGATTGAATATTTAAGCTAAGCTTTGCATTATTTTTTGCTTTCCGATTGAAAATGATAGAAATTTTGAGCTAGATTTTTGATAAAAATAACTTTCCCATTGAAAACGATAGAGTTTTTTAGCTAAGCTTTGCAATATTTTATGCTTTACGATTGAAAACGATAGAAATTTTGACCCAGATTATTGATAAAAATAACTCTCCCATTGAAAACGATAGAATTTTTTAGCTTATTTTTACAATGTTTTTACTTTCCGATTGATAACGATTGAAAATTTTAGCTAGTTTTGGGTATATTTTTGACTTCACGATTGAAAACCATTGAATTTTTAGTCATAATTAAAAAATAATTTCTATTACCATTGGTAACGATTGATAATATAGCCAATAATATCTAATTATCTTTCTGTACTATTCAAAACGATTGGAGTTATATTATTTAATTTTTTCTCTATCGTTTTCAATTGTAAATTTAAATGTGAAAAATTACGATTCGAAACTATTGAGTTTCTATCGTTTTCAATGGTTTCTTTTAACTAGGGTAGTGCCGAAACTTTTACGCCCTTGATACTTAATATACTATTTCATTACACGCTGCAAAAAAGGTCTACTTTCTTACTTTCGGGCGATCTTTTTTTCGCTTTTAATGAAAAACTATGTTTTGAACACGGGAAATAATAATTTATATTGTTGAACAATATAATATTAAACAACTAAGTGGGAATTACGTATATAACCGAGGTGTGTGAAGTTGCCCACGAGGCTCCGCCTCGTGGCAGTAACTAAACACACCGAGGTTTATATACGTAATTTCCACCGAGTCCTTTACGTTATTTTATACTTCATCTTGTTAAATAATTAGTGTCTGGTACTTTAATTAAAAAAATATTTATAATAAAATCATAATTATACCATTAACATCTTAAATATTTTTTCGCTATGACTTGAATATAACTGTGATCAGCTTCGATATCTCAGAAAAGGTTAGTATTTATTTTTAATCACGACACATCATTTTTAGCTTTGCGCATGCGTTCCTTATAACTGTTGAGTTCGATATTATATCGATGCTCTTCGTTTCACAAAAAAGCATACTAAATCATGCTTCTTATTCAACTTTATTTCTCCTAGAACAGTTATGAGCGTACGATCGCGTAAATACAAAATAAAGATGTGAATTGCCATCTATGCGCGGGATAGTTAGACACTAATTATATGCAAGGTGAAGTATAAATAGATATTACATATCTAGGGCAAAAAAAGCCTATTTTCTGCCCTAGGGAGGCGGCTTTTTTGCCCATTATATGTAAAACTATTGTTTAGAACACGGGACAAAATATGGGATTCGACTTTTGCATGTTGTCGCTCGCTACGCTCGCTCGTGCATACAACTGCATGCAAAGCCAAAACCAATATTTTATCCCTTGTTTAATAAATAGCTATTACTTTTTACATATGTATATTATTTTGTAATAATATATATAGGCGTTTCTCCCTGATCGTTATTATTTCGTTAATTTTCTTAAAAAAGTTCAATTTTTATAACAATTTTCACGAAAATTTTATCATTTATTCTCTCGTTGCTATAGCAAATCAACCAAATGGTCATTTTTGGTCTAAAATAATCAATTTTTAAATTGCTGCCAAAATTTTAATTTTTGACAAAAATGGGTTAAATAGGTCTCCAAAATTTTTTTTTTTTGAAGCTCCATGTTTTCAGAAATTCTTTTCACTTCTTTTTTCTTTAAATAGTTTCTAAGATATCACTTATTTAAGATAATGAAAAAATTTGACTTTTTTGAAAAACCCTAAAATGGGGACTCTTACTTTAAATTGTCATATCCAGCAAACAAATAATTAAAAAGCAGCGAGTAAAAAATTTTTGGAAACTTGAAGCTTGTAGAAAATTTTGGAGACCTATAAAAGCCATTTTCGTCAAAAATTACAATTTCATAAATTAAAATTAGTTATTTTGGACCAAAAATGACGTTTTGGTTAATTGGCTTTATAGCAGCGAGAAAATAAATGATAAAAAATGTCAGTTTTCCAGGGCTTAAAGGTGACACCAAAAACCCCTATTTTATAACATTGAGCCCTGTGTTTCTAGGCCCAGAAAGGCCATTGGCATGAAAGAGGGTGGTCGGAATGTTTTATCAATATAAGAAACTGATCAATAACCATTTTGGTGTGATTAGGTGTTCCAAAGGTAGTGAATTCCCCTTGTGAGATAAAAAAGAAACGCCCATATATATTATTTTAATTTTATAAGTAGGCCCGTTTCCAATAGAATTTTTTTTTATAGTATACATACCTATACTCTATATTTATTTTAGTACCCATATGGTACCCATAATTCCAAGAGCTTTATCATAAGTTTTATTTACTGCACACATACGTGCACACATATATTATGAATGATTCAATAGTTCAAAAAATTCCAGATGACAAAAATTTACAAAAAAATTATAAACAGGATTTTGTAGTCTTAAAGTTTAAAATATATGTGGCTGGTTTATGAGTCATTCTGGATACCGTGTCATGGCCTTGCCAGGTCAGGTCTCCCGATCAAGCTGATTTTTTCACCACTTTTTTATTTATACAAAATATGTTTCCTGTGAAATTTTCAGCCCTCTAGGTGCACAGAAACCCGAGTTATACCCAAAAGAAGCTTTTGAGATTTCTTCAATTTTTTCAAAAAAAATTTTTTTTTTTTTTTTTTTTTAATTTTTAAAATTGACTAGATGATTTAAAAAAATAGTACCCAGACATAAAAAGTTGTAAAATTTCCCGCTGAATCCGAATTTGAGGTCAGTTTTTTAAAATTTTGCCCCTGGGCGGCTCAAACTGCTTTTTTCGGCTTAGAGCGGGAGATTTTGAACTGCCCAAATTCAACAACTTTTATAAGGCTCAAACCTGGATAGAATTGGTCTAAATACTATATACTTTGATGTGGTAAATGTTCGCTGAGTGGTTATATGCCCTTTAAAAAGCGTCAGAAGTATAATAATGGCTTTTTTAAATCAAATTTTAACGTTGAAATCACATTTTTTAAGCACCTTATAGTATTTTGTAATTATATTTGTACTCCAATGACTTTTTTATGCTTTCTATACATAAACTTGATATTTTTCAAAGATTTTCAGTCCATTAATTCTCGCGTCTCCAATAAAATGCGTATCTATGCATATTTCATTGAAAATTAAAATTTGAAAAAATTGACACTTAAACACTTAAACCTTACAAAGTGACCAAAAAACTTCTGGTTGGTCCTATTTTTTTTATGTAAGTGTCACCTTTCAAACGCCGTAAATCGCAATTTTTTATCACTAATTTTCTGATCAATGTAGCCAATTAACCAAATGGCCATTTTTGGCTAAAAATGACCAATTCTTAAATTGCTGCCAAATTCGTAATTTTTGACAAAAAAGGGTTTTATTTGTCTCGAAAATTTTTTTCAAGCTTCCAGTTTCCAAATATTCTTTACTTGTCTCTTTTTAACATTAAAAATGAGCTTTTTTAAAAAATCATAACATTGAGACCCCGACTTCATAATTATCATATCTGATTAACAAATAATTAAAAATGGTAGAGTAAAAAGTTTTTGGAAATTTGAAGCTTGTGGAAATATTTTGAGACATATAAAACCCTTTTTTGTCAAAAATTACGAATTTGGCATCAATTTAAAAATTGGTCATTTTTAACCAAAAATGGAAATTTGATTAATTGGCTACATTGATAAGAAAATTAGTGATGAAAAATTTCCGTTTACGGCGTTTTAAAGGGGATACTTACACGAAAAAAATGAGACTAACCAGAAGTGTTTTGGTTAACTGGTGAGGTTTAAGCGTTTCATTCAAAATCGCCAAGAAACCTTATTTTATATTATACGCATAGATACGCATTTTATTGGAGACGCGTGAATTAATGGACTGAAAATCTTTGAAAAATATCAAGTTTATGTATAGAAAGCATAAAAAAGTCATTTGAGTACAAATATAATTAAAAAATACTATAAGGTGCTTAAAAAATGCGATTTTAACGTTAAAATTTGATTAAAAAAATCCACGGGACGAAAGGGCATATAACCACCCAGCGACATTTACCATATAGAATTATATAGTATTTAGACCAATTCTATCCAGGTTTGAGCCTTATAAAAGTTGTTGAATTTGGGCAGTTCAAAATCTCCCGCTCTAACCCGAAAAAAGAAGTTTGAGCCGCCCAGGGGCAAAATTTCAAAAAACTGACCTCAAATTCGGATTCAGCGGGAAATTTTACAACTTTTTATATCTGGGTACTATTTTTTTTAATCATCTAGTCGATTTTAAAATTTAAAAAAAAAAAAAAAATTTTGAAAAAATTGAAGAAATCTAAAAAGCTTCTTTTGGGTATAACTCGGGTTCCTGAGCGCCTATAGAGGGCTGAAAATTTCACAGAAAACATATTTTGTATACATAAAAAAGTGGTGAAAAAATCAGCCCGATCGGGAGACCTGACCTGGCAAGGCCATGACACGGTATCCAGAATGACTATTATGTAACTTAGGCATTACTTAGGCGCTTCCGTAAAATAGAGATTTTTCTCATCAAAAAATTAATTACAAAAATGATAAATTTTTCTATTTTTGCAAAGAACAACTTCTTATGAATTATTATCATTATTATTATTATTATTATATTATATTATTATTACCAATTCATTGCAAATTTAAAAAATCTTGAAAACTAATATCAAAAGAGTAAATAAATAAATGGTCCACTTTACTCCAGTCCCCCTATTTCGAATAAATGAAAAATTTTATCTCAGGAGTAACATTCATTTGTGATTCAGTAGTAAAATAAGACTCATAAGAATTTAGGGGTTTTTATATAACTTTATGGTGCATTTTACCCATTTCACCCTAATTATTGAGTATTTAGAAGGGTTGTATCTCAAAATGAAAATTAGCTTTGGATTCAACAGCAAATTTCACTAAAGAAACTCCATCAAAAACAAAAATAAATGTGTTTTAAAAAATTTTTTGTAAGCACTATTTACCTTTTGGCGACTTAAAAATGGTCCATTTTACCCCCATCACCCCTATATTGAATGCATGAAGAATTTAATCTTAGAAGTGACATTCGGTACCAATTCAGTAGAATAAATAAAATTTATAAACATTTTAGTAGTTTTTAAAAATTTTCTGTCCATTTTACCCATTTCACCCCTATTTTTAAGTACAAGGAGGGGTTGTATGTCAAAACAAAAAGTGGATTTGGATTTTGGACAGCAGAAAATTTTACTTAAGGAAGTCCATTAAAAACAAAAAAAAAAAGAATTTTTAAAGTTTTTGAAAAAACCACCCCTATTGACCAGGTAAGGGTAGAGATAAGATATATAGTCAAAGTTTTATATGCAAAATATAAATTTTGGATCTGAAAAAGCTATTTCATGAATGTTTTATTATTATTTTGTGACATTAAAAGTCTTTTGTCCGTTGTTTTCTCGTAATTCTCGTTTTACCCCTTTTCACCCTTATTTTTCGGGTATATAGAGGGGCGGTAGGCCAAAAATAACGGCAGATTTGAAAAAAGCATGACATTTTACGTATATGAAACGATTTTTAGCCTTCTATCGATTGATTTTCTTAATATTTTCATTGAGTGTCCGTTTACTTCCGCTTGGGGACTATTGGGTTAAGAAAACTTTAATTGCTTTCAAATGCAAAAAAGTTTTATTTATCATAAAAAATGTTTGCTAGGTATCCCAAGAAAAGGTTAAAAGTCAAATACGTATGTATTAGCAATTCAAACCCTCCCTGGGGGTGTCTTTAGTAAACAAAGGGGTGAGTTTTATAAATAAATGAAAGATTTAATATTTTGGGCTAAAAAGCTCACCTAGTAGGTAATTTGGGTCTCTGTTTTCATTTCCGGAGCCCGTTTACACCTACACCCCTGCAAAAATATATATCAACCCCTATTATAACAAATTGAATAAAATATTTATAAAATTTTTAATAGTCATAAAAATGGTTTTAAGAATTTTTATATTATCAAATAATTTATTTAGGACAGACAAAAAACATTTAGATGGATAATAAATACACACCCACTCCGCATCAACCTAGGAATTTTGGCGGACGAAACTGGAAATAGCATCAATTTCTCTATTAGAAACTGGAAATTACTATCTTTCCATTTTTAAAACTAGAAACGAATAGATTTCTGTTTTACAATATGGAAACGACTAAATTTCTAGGTTTAAAACTAGAAATTAAATGTTCGATAAGAAAAGCGAATAAATTCCTTGAATCAAAACTAGAAACAAGTCGTTTCCATATTGTAAAACAGAAATTTATTCATTTCTAGTTTTCAAACTAGGAATCAGATATTAAAAAATAAGGTTAAAATAATTCCTTGAATCAAAACTAGAAATAGGTCGTTTCTGTTTTATAAAACATAAATTTATTGATTTATAGTTTTAAAACTAGGAATCAGATATTAAAAAATAAGATTTTAATAATTTTGAACTTTTTTGGATATCTTTACGGGGGTTTTTGGGTACCCTAAACTCAAATTTGATCATAAAAATTAAAAAATCTTAGAAATCTTCGGCCAAATTTTGGAATAATAGATCCCGAAACCGTAAAATTCAGTAAAAATATTATTTTGTAAAATTATAATGGCGTATTTCTTACTTCGGTACTTGGGGTCATAGAACATGCTAACGCCGAATTTCTCGGCCTACTTTTAAAATAATGAATCCCGAAACCGTAAAATTAAATTGGGCAAAACTTCCTCTAAAAAAGGCATTTTCGCTGTATTTACTTTAAGCCTTTTAAATTTGGTATACGGGGGTTTTTTGGGTCGCTAATTACGAAAATTCGGGTCTTTTCTATGAGAAATTGCGGCTGGACCCTTAAATTGGTCAAAACTGCCCCTAAATTGGGCATTATCGTTGTATTTACTTTAAGCCTTTGAAATTTGGTATATGGGGGTTTTTTCGGTCGTTAATCACGAAAATCAGGATCTTTTCTATGTATAATTGCGACTTGGCCCTTAAATTGGGAAAAACTGCCCGTAAAAAGGGCATTTTCGCTGTATTTGTTTGAAGCCTTTGAAATTTGGTATGTGGGGGTTCTTTCGGTCGCTAATCACGAAAATCAGGATCTTTCCTATGTGAAATTGCGGCTTGGCCCTTAACTTTGGCAAAACTGCCCGTAAAAAGGGCATTTTCGCTGTATTTGTTTTGAGCCTTTGAAATTTGGTATATGTGGGTTTTTTTTGGTAGCTAATTACGAAAAGCGGGGTCTTATCTACGAGAAATTGCGGCTTGGCCCTTAAATTGGGCAAAACTGCCCCTAAAAAGGGCATTTACGCTATTTTTACTGTAAGCCTTTGAAATTTGGTATGTGGGGTTTTTTTGGTCGCTATTTACGAAAATCAGGATCTTTTCTATGTGAAATTGCGGCTTGGCCCTTAAATTGGGCCAAACTGTCCCTAAAAAAGGCATTATCGCTGTATTTACTTTAAGCCTTTGAAATTTGGTATATGGGGGTTTTATTGGTCTCTAATCACGAAAATCGGGGTCGTTTCTACGAGAAATTGCGGGTTAGCCCTTAATTTTGGCAAAACTACCCGTAAACAGGGCATTTTCGCTGTATTTACTTTAAGCCTTTGAAATTCGGTATGGCACCATCTACAAAAGCCGCAAAAGGGGGGCGCAACCGCAAGCGTAAATGCGACGCAATTTGCAGAGACCGAAAATGGTCTCTGCGCATTGCGCCGCACTTGCGTTTGCGGTTGGGCCCCCCTTTTGCGACTTTTGTAGATGGGGCCTATGCGAGGGTTTATTTACGGACGTAAGCCGTGTATTTTTATCACTGATTTTCTCAGCTATCGTCAATGAACCTACTGGTAATTTTTGACCCTAAATGACCAATTTTTAAATTTTTATAAACTGCTGTGCCAAAACTGTAATTTTGGACGAAATTGAGTTTTATCGGCCTTAAAAACTTCCTAAAAGTTTCAAGTTTCCAAAAATTGGTTACTCGTCTCTTTTCTTTGAACAGTTTTTAAGATATAACGGGTTATTTACTCAAGAGTGGCATCCCACTTTTTCGAAACTTCTGTGACACTTCTGTGAAGTCGCGGGCCGCACGTAACAGACACTTCTGTACAATTCTACGCACTTTTTCCTGGCTGAGAAGAGGGGCGCGGACAGGGGTTCTCAGAGTTTTGTAATAATATTTTTAAAAAAACTAATAATTATTTATTAAAAGTAGATAATTTTTTTAACATAATTATCAAATAAATATAATAAAAAAATTTATAAAAATAATTTTTTTTTTTATTTTTCAAAAAAAGAAACATATAATCGTATTCAAATAATATTTTTATTAAATATATATAATTTAAAAATAATTTTTAAGAAACAATTAAACTGAATATGTCCGGAAATATCTGTGAAACCACCTCAAAACCACCTCTACGTAATAACCGAATGAAAAAGGATGCATCGACCTGAAACCTTTTGCAATCTCTTCATAAACATGCCAAGAAAAAAACGCCGGAAGGAAAATACGTTAAAATGAAGGAGGGAATTTTCGCCCCATTTTTCCCCATTATTTATCCCGCAAGTGTAAAAAATTATTTTTTAATTCAGAGGAATGCAATAGGCTTTTTGGGTCTTAAAATTCAAATATGATGTCAGAAATGCTATTTGATGCCTTTTCGGGGGTGATTTTGGCCTTTTTTAACCCCTTTTACCCCAAATCATATATTTCATTAAATGCACTGTTCTTTTCAAGTTTAAAATATCTTCAAGGGTGTTTGGGATCACTAAATTCAATAATGATACCAGAAAGGCTACTTGATGCCTTTCCGGGGGTGATTTTTGCCTTTATTAAAATTAATACTACGCTTCATTAAATAAAAAGTTATATATTCTATTAATAATAAATTCAACCTCAAATTTCGAAATTCAAAATAGCGGAAACATTGACCAAAACCTAACGAATTAGTCTATCTCTGTAGGAAAAAATCGACACGTCTAGCATTACACTATCGTAACTTAAGGAAGTAGGCTATAATAAAAAAACGACACGTCAAGCCTTACAGTAGCGTAACTTAAGGAAGTAGGCTATAATAAAAAACGACAAGTCAAGCCTTACAGTAGCGGAACCTAAGGAAGTAGGCTATAATAAAAAACGAAACGTCAAGCCTTACAGTAGCGTAACTTAAGGAGACAGGCTATAATAAAAAACGACAAGTCAAGCCTTACAGTAGCGTAACCTAAGGAAGTAGGCTATAATAAAAAACGACAAGTCAAGCCTTACAGTAGCGTAAACTAAGGAAGTAGGCTATAATAAAAAACGACAAGTCAAGCCTTACAGTAGCGTAACCTAAGGAAGTAGGCTATAATAAAAAACGAAACGTCAAGCCTTACAGTAGCGTAACTTTAGGAGACAGGCTATAATAAAAAACGACATGTCAAGCCTTACAGTAGCGTAACCTAAGGAAGTAGGCTATAATAAAAAACGACAAGTCAAGCCTTACAGTAGCGTAACCTAAGGAAGTAGGCTATAATAAAAAACGAAACGTCAAGCCTTACAGTAGCGTAACTTAAGGAGACAGGCTATAATAAAAAACGACAAGTCAAGCCTTACAGTAGCGTAACCTAAGGAAGTAGGCTATAATAAAAAACGACAAGTCAAGCCTTACAGTAGCGTAACCTAAGGAAGTAGGCTATAATAAAATAACAACACGTCAAGCCTTACAGTAGCGTAACTTAAGGAAGTAGGCTATAATAAAAAACGACACGTCAAGCCTTACAGTAGCGTAACCTAAGGAAGTAGGCTATAATAAAAAACGACAAGTCAAGCCTTACAGTAGCGTAACCTAAGGAAGTAGGCTATAATAAAAAACGACACGTCAAGCCTTACAGTAGCGTAACCTAAGGAAGTAGGCTATAATAAAAAAGCGATAAGTCAAGCCTTATTACACCTCGCCTTACACCAACACAACGTAAAATTTGGAGACAAATATTTTTTAAATAATTAAGTATCAGGTCAGTTTTTTTCTAGTTTTTTTTTGGTGACAAATACTTTAATAAGAATTTTTTCAAATCATTAATTATCAGATCCAATAAATCTATTAAAACCGAGTTTTCTAAAATTATTACTTTCATTGAAAAGTATTAGGTATTACGTCCAAAAATAATAAAAATTTAGGTATTTTTTATAATTTTTGAAAGCATTAGATTGAGACAAAAATTTCGCTCACACACAAACAAGAGTTACACTAATATAACCTCATGCAATGGTATAGTCAGGGTGGCCACGGAATTGAAGTTTTATTTTAAGTAAAAACAAACATCATATTCGTGTTTAGTGACCCAAAAAATATAAGTAACCGATAATAATTTAAATAAACCCGAAATTACAACTAGGGCTGAAGATTGATTTATTTTTTTATTTCATCAGACTTACACTTATCTCAAGGGTTATTTTTTATGAGAGAAAATTATATTTAAGGTGGCATAACTAATTAATTGAATTTTATTAATTATTTTTCGGATATGCGAATATTTAGAAGTTATTATTAATAATAATGCATTTTCTTATATAATGAGTGTGGTATAAACAAAATTTTTTAAATAAGTAGCGTACTTAAACATTTTATTAAAAGGGGCACACAACTCCCATAAGAACTTAAAAATTTTGAGTTGCTCATTTCTTTCTTAATTAACCGGGAACTTGGGTATTGTTTGGGATCAATAGATTTGTTTTTTAATTATCTTCATCTCCAGTAAATTTTAGTTCATATTATTCGTTTTTGATAAACTCCGTGAGCCACCTAAAGTGCCTCAAAATTATCGTACTAATTAATAAGGCTTGACGTGTCATTATTTTATTATAGTCTACTTCCTTAGGTTACGCTACTGTAAGGCTTGACGTGTTGTTGATTTATTATAGCCTACTTCCTTAGGTTACGCTACTGTAAGGTTTGACGTGTCGTATTTTATTATAGCCTGTCTCCTTAGGTTACGCTACTGTAAGGCTTGAAGTGTCGTTTTTTATTATAGCCTGTCTCCTTAAGTTACGCTACTGTAAGGCTTGACTTGTCGTTTTTTATTATAGCCTACTTCCTTAAGTTACGCTACTGTATGGCTTGACGTGTTGTTATTTTATTATAGTCTACTACCATTTTCGGTCTCTGCGAATTGCGTCGCATTTACGCTTGCGGTTGCGCCCCCCTTTTGCGGCTTTTGTAGATGGTGCCATACCGAATTTCAAAGGCTTAAAGTAAATACAGCGAAAATGCCCTGTTTACGGGTAGTTTTGCCAAAATTAAGGGCTAACCCGCAATTTCTCGTAGAAACGACCCCGATTTTCGTGATTAGAGACCAATAAAACCCCCATATACCAAATTTCAAAGGCTTAAAGTAAATACAGCGATAATGCCTTTTTTAGGGACAGTTTGGCCCAATTTAAGGGCCAAGCCGCAATTTCACATAGAAAAGATCCTGATTTTCGTAAATAGCGACCAAAAAAACCCCACATACCAAATTTCAAAGGCTTACAGTAAAAATAGCGTAAATGCCCTTTTTAGGGGCAGTTTTGCCCAATTTAAGGGCCAAGTCGCAATTTCTCGTAGATAAGACCCCGCTTTTCGTAATTAGCTACCAAAAAAACCCACATATACCAAATTTCAAAGGCTCAAAACAAATACAGCGAAAATGCCCTTTTTACGGGCAGTTTTGCCAAAGTTAAGGGCCAAGCCGCAATTTCACATAGGAAAGATCCTGATTTTCGTGATTAGCGACCGAAAGAACCCCCACATACCAAATTTCAAAGGCTTCAAACAAATACAGCGAAAATGCCCTTTTTACGGGCAGTTTTTCCCAATTTAAGGGCCAAGTCGCAATTATACATAGAAAAGATCCTGATTTCCGTGATTAACGACCGAAAAAACCCCCATATACCAAATTTCAAAGGCTTAAAGTAAATACAGCGATAATGCCCAATTTAAGGGCAGTTTTGACCAATTTAAGGGTCCAGCCGCAATTTCTCATAGAAAAGACCCGGATTTTCGTAATTAGCGACCCAAAAAACCCCCGTATACCAAATTTAAAAGGCTTAAAGTAAATACAGCGAAAATGCCTTTTTTAGAGGAAGTTTTGCCCAATTTAATTTTACGGTTTCGGGATTCATTATTTTAAAAGTAGGCCGAGAAATTCGGCGTTAGCATGTTCTATGACCCCAAGTACCGAAGTAAGAAATACGCCATTATAATTTTACAAAATAATATTTTTACCGAATTTTACGGTTTCGGGATCTATTATTCCAAAATTTGGCCGAAGATTTCGGTGTTAGCATGTTCTAAGACCCTAAGTATCGCAGTCAAAAATAATCCATTAAAATTTTGCAAAATAATATTTTTACCGAATTTCACGGTTTTTAGATAAATGATTTAGGATTTGGTAATTTGTCTAAGAATTTTGGATTCTTCATTCGTACCTTAGTCAAGAAAAAATTGATCAAAACTTTTTCAGATAATATTATTTTTACCGAATTTTGCGATTTCTAAGTCCGTTATTAAAATTTGATCACTAGCTTGAGAAATTTGAATTCAGTTGAATCTAAATCCCCAACTACCGCAGTCTAAAATAATAAACAAATATTATTTAAAATAAATATATTTTTACCGAATTTTACGGTTTTTGGATCCATTATTTCAAAATTTTGCCGAGAAATTCGGTGTTAGCACATTCTATGACCCTAAGTACCGAAGTCAAAAATAATACATCAAAATTGTGCAAAATAATATTTTTACCGAATTTTATGGTTTCGGGGTCTATTAATTCGATTTTCGCTTAGGAATTCGGGATCATTATAACTTGTTACCCCGAAAGTCATGTAACAGCTAAAAAAAATTTTTTAAGTTTTAAAATTAATATTTTTTACCGAATTTTGCGGTTTCAGGGTCAATTATTTTGATTTTTTAATTTTTATGATCAAATTTGAGTTTAGGGTACCCAAAAACCCCCGTAAAGATATCCAAAAAAGTTCAAAATTATTAAAATCTTATTTTTTAATATCTGGTTCCTAGTTTTAAAACTATAAATCAATAAATTTATGTTTTATAAAACAGAAACGACCTATTTCTAGTTTTCATTCAAGGAATTATTTTAACCTTATTTTTTAATATCTGATTCCTAGTTTGAAAACTAGAAATGAATAAATTTCTGTTTTACAATTTGGAAACGACTTGTTTCTAGTTTTGATTCAAGGAATTTATTCGCTTTTCTTATCGAACATTTAATTTCTAGTTTTAAACCTAGAAATTTAGTCGTTTCCATATTGTAAAACAGAAATCTATTCATTTCTAGTTTTAAAAATGGAAAGATAGTAATTTCGGGAGAGGTCGCGTACCTCTTGAACCATAGGTTCAACGCTCATACCAGCTACACTGACACTCAAACAATTATACAATAACATTTCACTAACAATTTTCAAAAGGCGCTTTCACATCCTCAACCCATTAAAATAGATAAATAGAAAAATTAAAATAGGGCAGGGTGTGATAGCATGGGCAGTTGTTGGTGACCTCTGTCACAACATCCGTATGGAAGTTTAAGATGGAGGTTAAACAAATACCAATACATGCTTATTTGACTTTTAACTATTTCTTGGAAGTTCTAGTAATAATTTTTTATGCTAAATAAAAACTTTTTTGCATTTGGGAAGAACTTAAGTTTCTTTAAGAATTATTTGAAAATTTACCCCACTTTAGGGGTTGATATCTCGTTTCGCAGGGGTTGTATCAAAAAATGGGCCCCGGAAATGAAAAGAGCGACCCAAGGTGAGGTTTTTAGCCTAAAATATGCAGTTTTTATTACCGAAAAATGCAAGTGTTTGGACAAGGATGTCTGCTTAGGCCTTAATAGGTTAAACAAAGCTGCGCTATAAAAAATCATTAAATTTTATGAAGTCAATATTGAGTTGACGACTCTTAGGTTCTGGAAAGAGAATAATCCCTTGACTCAAGGTAACGAACTTGAATCAACGTATCGAAACCTTGAGTCAGCTGATATAAGGTTGATTCAAGTATATATTCTGATATAAGGTTGATTCAAGTATATATTGATTCAAGTATCTCTTCGCCGCATTTACGGTGATAATTGACGTGTGTCAAGCATCAGCGTATATTTTTTATAGTGCGGGTAAACTGGCATACTCTTATGACCGTTTTCAATAAAACTGATACAAAAATCGCTGCAAAATATCCGTGGTATGAAAAAATTCAATACGGAACTATTCGAAAAACTAGTCGCAAACGGAAAATTTTTGAACGGAACCGTTTTCAAAAAATCAGTGCAACGGATGTTTGACGGACGGATTCGTTTCAAAATTTTTTTGAAATCGGAAAAATTTGAAACCTATCCGTTTTTGCGAATCATGAAAATTTGCTTTCGTTTTCATATTCTTTTATTCTTTTACTTTCCGTATACCAACTATAAAATTTCAAGTTTTGGCTATTTATTAAAGATATATAGTTATTCTTTTGCTCATCAACTTTATTAAAAAATAGCTCAACATTTTTTTTATTAATAGTATATTACGAGCCCCTGTCCAGAAAAGTAAAGAATGGCCGAATAAATCGCACGTATATTACCTTCCGAGGCGAAGTCGAGGATGGTAAACTGCGATTTGGGGCATTCTTTATTTATGGACAAGGGTCGTATACGATTTTTCTTCGCCAGTGGCGAGAAAACGCGTCTTTTCCGGTCGCGCAGTGGCCGGGAAATACTTGCTTTCTGGCCGCTGACAAGAAAATTAATTTTTTTCAACAAGTAACTAAAAGAGCTAGAAAATTTTATATAATAATTATAAAAATTGAAAATTTTTTAAAGTATTCATGTGCTTATTTTTTATATTTTATGTCTATGTATAGGTTATATTTTTACGATAGATAATAAAAGAAAAAGAAAATTAAAGCAAATTTTTATATTTAGCGAAAACGGATATTTCAAACGGATCAAACAACGGAAAGCTTTAAAATTATCCGATTTTCAAAAAAATTTTTAAATGCATGAGTCCTTCGAAATTCCGTTTAAGGATAATTTTTGGAACGGACTAAGTGATCAAACTGAACGGTTTTCGATTTTACCCGTGGGAAACTGAAACGTAAACTGCGTCTCGAAATCGCCATTTTCGCCTAGCTCTAATTTTAAATGTTTAACATTAAATAAAACTTGAATTCTGGTCGGAATCGGGGTTTATTATTATTATGACGCAAGAGCCGCCTTAATTGTTTTTAAAACCTTAAGTGTCTCGCATAAATTCATATAACTTCCTTATTCTTCAAGATATCATTATAAAAATTTTTTTCCATATTCTTAAGATGTTTTCGAACCCATAAAAACCAAAAACAAAAAATCGATTTTTTTCCCCTCGGGTACGACCTGCCACCTTAAGATCTCGTTAATAGCTTCTTAGTACGCAGAATATGTACTACGTCCAAAAAGAAAAAAAATTATGCTATTTTTTTAATTATTTTATGTAAAAAATTAAAAAAAAAAAAATTTCGAAAAATTATGTATCAGATGGAGAAATCCTTTACAAACAATAATTCTAGATATTCGTACTTTCATAGGAAAAAATTAAGTATTACGTCCTAAAATAAAAAAAATTTTGGCGTTTTTTGTATTTTTTGGCGACAAAAATTTTGACAAAAAAATTTAAAAAAAATTAAGTATTAGGTCCAAAAAATTACAATAAACGATATTTCTAAAACTAGTACTTCCATGGAAATAAATTAGGTACTACGTCCAAAAAGAAAAAAAAAATTGGTATTTTTTGTATTTTTTGGTGAAAAAAATTTTGAGAAAAAAATTTTCAATAAATAAATTATAAGATTCAAGATATCGAGTAAAAACGATACTTCTAGATATCAGTACTTTCATGGAAAAAAATAAGGTACTACGTCCAAAAAGTAAAAAAATTACGGTATTTTTTTAATTATTTTATGTAAAAAATTTTTAAAAAAAAATTTCGAAAAATTATGTATCAGATGGAGAAATCCTTTACAAACAATAATTCTAGATATTCGTACTTTCATAGGAAAAAATTAAGTATTACGTCCTAAAATAAAAAAAATTTTGGCGTTTTTTGTATTTTTTGGCGACAAAAATTTTGACAAAAAAATTAAAAAAAAATTAAGTATTAGGTCCAAAAAATTACAATAAACGATATTTCTAAAACTAGTACTTCCATGGAAATAAATTAGGTACTACGTCCAAAAAGAAAAAAAAAATTGGTATTTTTTGTATTTTTTTGTGAAAAAAATTTTAGGAAAAAAATTTTCAGAAAATTAGGTATCCGATTTGAGATATCATGTGAAAACCATACTTTCAAATACTAGTACTTTCATGGGAATAAATGAGGTATTACATCCAAATTAAAAAAAAAAAAGCAGTTTGAGATTTTTTGATAAAAAAATGTTTGGAAAAGAAAATAAGGTCTTAATTCGATAATGGTTTTGAAATATCACTAGTTAAAATATTTTCAGATATTAGTACTTTCATAGAATTAAATGAGGTATTACACCAAAAAAAAAAAAAAATATTGCAGTTTTTTTTATTTTTCTTTTTTTTTAATTTTGACAAAAAAAATTTTGAAAAAATTAAGTATCAGATCCAAAAAATTACAATAAACAAGGTTCTTAAAACTAGTACTTCCATGGAAATAAATTAGGTACTACGTCCAAAACGAAAAAAAAAATTGGTATTTTTTGTATTTTTTTGTGAAAAAAATGTTAGAAAAAAAAATTTCAGAAAATTAAGTATCCGATTCGAGATATCATGTGAAAACCATACTTTCAAATATAAGTACTTTCATGGAAATAAATGAGGTATTACATCCAAATTAAAAAAAAAAAAAAGTACCTCGAGCTTTTTTAGTGAAAAAATTTTTGAAAAAAAAATTAGGTCTTAATTCCATAATGTTTGTGAAATATCAGCGATTACATACGTACGTACATACGTACGTACGTACACACACACATACACACATACAGACTTTTTTTAAAAACCGGTTTTTTAGCTTCCTGAGGTCTCAAAACGTGCTTATATACCAAAAAATCAAAAAAAAAATTTTGACCGATCACAAATAGAGGAACCATTGTAATTTTTGTTTTTAACCATAAAAAAGTAAAATATTTATATTTTTAAAATGAAAAAAAAAATTTATTAGGTACAGCTCTGTTTATTTGCTAGGTTTATTGATCATTTGTGTAATATTTTAATACAGTGCTGTAACTAAAAAATTTTTTTTTTTTTATTTTAAAAATATAAATATTTTACCTTTTTATGGTAAAAAACAGATTTTTTTTTTCATTCAATAGCTAAAGAAATTAAAAAAAAAAATTTTTTTGATCTCGAGTGCCTATCATTTAGTATAAACAAAAACGGTTATTTTCCATCCAGCAGAATTTTTTTTCATAAGAAATTGCGTTGAAGTCGATTTTTGGCCACTCTTTTTTTTTTACTACACTGTGCGACTGTTCCACATATAGAAAAAGCATAAATACTTAGTAAACCCTGATTGCTGCCCTAATAAGATAGATATTTTTTTTAAATCCTCGGAAATTATCTGATTGTGATCCTTATACATTATTTTTTCAAGAATTAATTTCATTGTTTCATATTCTTTCGACATATTTACAGAATAGGCTAATGGTATTGAACCTTCTACGTTGGTATTATGTAAGACTAAAGCCTTTAGACTTCGTACAGAAGAGTCAATAAAAATTCTGTTGTAAATATCGGGCTGAAAGCTGTTAACAAGATCTTTAACAGCTATACCAACTTTTCTTTGTTAAAAAAATGTAGAAACTTTTTGTCTTGATCACGATAGTAGGTACTTGATGTATCTTTTGTCGTTAGGCCATCATGTTTAAGTTCTGAAGTAAGATATTCTGCAGCATCTATAGGTAATCCTAATTTTCTGTCAAGTTCATTTATTTTTGATTGACTCCATAGTCTTATAGGTCTCTTTATTGCTACTTTTATAATCTTCATCACTTTCAGAATCTCTGTCTGTACTGCACAAATCTTCAGAATTGTAATCAACATCCACGTTACACTCTGACACTTGTGCTTCTTCACTAATATCCATTTCACTTTCATTAATAGTTTAATTCTAACTAACATCCATTTTACTGTCATACATAACCAAAAGCACGCTAGTATTTGAATTTTCAGTATTACATGAAATAGTAATATCATTATTATAAATTGGAAGGGTAAATGATATGGCATTTGAATATTTAACATGCTTAGAGCTTTTTCACATGTAGTCATGCAACTATAGCATTCTTCATTAGCTCTGGGATCATTCCACATAGCTGGTGTTTCTATTAAAAACTTAGTTTTGGTATTGGATGTTTGACGATATAACATTGACCTACATAGATTACAAATGCTGTTTGGAACCCAAGCGTTTCTTATCCCAGTTATAATCTGCAAATTGAAATAAGATTTATATTTTTCCTCAAATAAAGAAAAATTTCGGCAATTCTTACTTGTTTCAAACTTACCACATACGAATTAAAACATTAGAATACTTTTGTTGCAGCTACAATCGGAAACTCCATCAATTTCTGCACAATTCTCATAGCCTGCCAAAGCATTTCTCCCATCTAAAAGCAGCTGAGGTCTTCCATCGCTTCAATTTAAAATTATGCTTAGACTTTTTATATTAAGTGGTTAATTCTTGATGCTTTAAACTCTAAGGTAGCCAAATTTTCCAATATCTTAAATCTACGGTTACCAGGTAACGACGTCTGCGGGCCCGCTGTCGCATCTTGATCAGTCGCCGATTCTGGGGTTATATGCGCTGCAAATCCCCTCTGCATCGTAAACTTTTTCCTTTCTACTTTTGTCATGAAGGCATCAGTTTAATTTTTTTTTTTGTATGCGGGCAGGGGAATGAGAATGCGTTTCTCGCGAACAGAGCCCGGTGTTCTGAACAGTATAGGACTACTCCTTTTCCGACATCTACCCACTAAACTCACTTCCTAATGTATGAGGTACTTCGTCCAAAAGTTCTTCCATGGATCTAAGGCTCTAAAATTCGCAAAGGGGCTTACACTATGAAACGCCTTTTCGACATCAATAGATGTTGTATGCAACTCTTTCCTGTGCATTCTCAAGTTTTTATTATCGTTGCAATAATTGATGTGCTCTCAATACAACCGTTTTCTAGACTCCTTTAACTCATCTATTACTCCTGCGTTTGTTAACCTACCTGCAATTATTTTATGCAAGTGACAAACAATTACTGAACCAATTTTTATTGGTCTAAAAATAGATGGGTCTTCAGCATTATTCTTCTTTGGAAAGAAACTGCCCTGCTAGCTAAAAGACCCTCAGGGAAGTAAGTCACCAATAGCTAATATCAGGTTGAAGAAACATTTTCCTCTCTACTTTTGCCATTAAGGCATCAGTTTAAGCTAGGAACTTATCCGGTTAAACCGTTATTCGCCTCCACCACCAGGAAGTGAACTAGTCGCAAAAGTAGATACGTAATAAATTCTATTTTAGAAAATTAAAATAAATATCAGTATCCACTTATGATGAACAAAATTTTCATTTGAGTAAGTTGAAATAACAAAATTAAAAAAGAAGGTTAATTAAAGTTTCATTTAAGGGAGTTGAAGCGTGGAGGAAAGAAGATATATTTTTTCTCGGACTTCTTTCTTCCTCTCACGAGTTTCGTATAAGAAATTCCAAAATGTTTTTGTTTATATTTCTGTAAATAAACTCCTAAGAGCTCTGAAATTTTTTCAGTGTGTTTTTATAATAATAAATTATATTTTAACCAAATATTATCAAAATCTGTTTTGTAAATTTTGTACAATACGTACTTATTTATATTACATACTTATTCACCGTAAGAGATTTTAAGAGCTCCAAACAAAAAATTTACAAAACAGATTTTGATAATATTTGGTTAAAATATAATTTATTATTATAAAAACACACTGAAAAAATTTCAGAGCTCTTAGGAGTTTATTTATAGAAATATAAACAAAAACATTTTGGAATTTCTTATACGAAACTCGTGAGAGGAAGAAAGAAGTCCGAAAAAAAATATATCTTCTTTCCTCCACGCTTCAACTCCCTTAAATAAAATAATTTTGAGTAATTTTTTGAAGGCAACCAATTCTCTATCCCAAGGAGCGTTTTTACCGATACTGGGGGTATACCAACTATAGTTTATGGCTTCTTTACAGATTAAAAACAGGTTGTATAAGGATATTTGATTTTGCTACATAAATACACCTATAAACAGGCACTTATTTCAAATTTTTACAAGAAAAGGGGCTCATTAGGATTCAGAAAAAGATTGCTTAAATATTTGTAATTTTCCTATATAAAAATACCAAATAATATGCATTAATTTTAATTTTTTAAAGTAGGACAATTAAATTGAATTTCTGATGGAAAATATGGTTTTAGAACACCAAATAACGTATAGACACTCAGGGCTAACTTCTGGGTTTCGACTTTTTTTTTGGGCCTGTGTAATTAAATCTACATTCATTAAATCTACAACATTCTTAAAATACTATTCTGCGTGATTCTACTATTAACTTAACTATTATTTACATTGAAGTTAAAACATATTCTTATTGAATTGATTCATTATGCAACAATACATGCTCGCTATTATGTATCGTTGCATTTTTAATTAAAATGCAACGATTTTTATTATTCGAATTTGTAAGACTGGGAGGTAGCGACCTCCAAACTACTTATATAAAATTTTACTCGATCGATAAATATATATGATTTTTATTTAACGCGCTCGAGTTTATCGATTTATATTTGATTTTCACAATTTACCCTTCATACACGGATGTATCCCGTTCCTGTACCCTACAAACTAATTCAGGGCTAGTGACGTAGTACCTGCCTTCTTGAGTCTTTGAAAGATATACTCCCAGGAAGTTAATAGTAGACGTAGTAGTACTAGTAGTCGTAGTAATAGTAGGGAATATATTATTAATAGTAATAATAATTAATTAGTGTGTATAAAATATTTCAGTTAAAAAAAAAAAAAATAATACAACCAGGATGATAAAATTGTTATAAGTGAACATGCTTCATACTTCTAGGTTGTGCAAGCACACAAACCAGTTATAAGTTTTTTCCCTTGTTGAACAAATAGATAATAATATAATTATGTAGGATTGGATTTATTTTTAATTATGCAACATACTAACGGCCAAACTTGGAAAAAAAACAGAAAAGTATTGAATTTTGTGCAAACTAGATAAGAGACAAAGTAATTATTAATCATGTAAAACTTCTTTAGCAGCAAGTGATTATTACATAGCAAATAAAAATACGAAAACATATAGTTAAAGCATGCCTATAAGTTTTACTATGTATTGGCAACAAGGATAAATAAAGGAGACTTAAAGAAACTTATTAAAATAAATAAAAAATTTATTAAAAACACACAGATTTTTAAAATTTTGCTATAAGTGATTTTGTTTATTTCATTAATAATTTCTTCGCATTCAATTAAATTTTAACTGCAAACGTTATTATAGTTTCAAAGCAAAGTTTTTCAAACGTATGATAAGTTCTTCACGAAAACAGCCCTTTTTCAAAAAAATTTCAACGGAAGTATCCAATTAGCTTTTATTATTTCTCATGAGATTTTATTGAAAAAAAATTTCTGGTCGTTATTTATTTTTCGTACTAGAGGTCGTAACATACTATTTTTATGAATTGGTGAATAAGGAACCATTGCAGATATCAATTTAAAAAATTACTTAGTTAATTTTGAACGGATGCTGATACTAATTTTAATTTTTAATCATTTTGAGGTCTCGAACGATGTTTCTTATTTTTTTAACATGGATACATGTTTATAGAGAGGAGTACCCTTGGAATTCGTAAATCAAAAGGGGGGGGGGGTGGTAAAAAGTGTCCACTTCAAGGGGTCAAATAGGACTTTTAAAATATTTCAAGCTTAAGGACATTATTGCATTATACCTAGCCCTCAGCTGCAGTAAACATGTTCCATGCATTTAGGTTATGCGTTTTCACAAACCGGTTATAAGTTTTTTTTTTTTAATTTTGCCAAGATTATGGAAATCGGGGTTTGTAAAGAACTACAGATTTTGTACATAAAAGGAAAATTTTTAAAGATTAGAAAATTAAAAAATTATCTATTAATTCATTCTACAGAAAACTTATGTTTTTAAAAAAACTTAGAACTGGTTTGTGTTTTTGCACAACCAAATATCATGGAACATGCTTTAACAATTTTAACATATACTACCTAATTCTTATAAGTCCTAGAACCAAAATCATAATGAATAGATAGATAGATAGATATTCTTTATTTGCAAATAAATACAAAAAGTGAACATTTGATAACAAGTATATAAAATATATAAAAATGCAATGTATATTAATTCAGGTATAAATAGTATATATATAGTAAAATACAAAATTTGGTATATTATTTTTGTTTTTAATAATAATAGTAATACTGAAAAAGGAAAAAAAAAATTTACATATAATACAGATAATATATATCGTTATTTTGTAGAACTTTTGTGTAATAGGGTAATAAATTAGTAAAATTATTAAAATAATGTAGATAATAAAATAAAAATAAGTAAAATATTAGACCAGTGTATAAACACGTATTGCACGTTCAGTCAATATTGTATAGACATCAATGTATAAAACAAGTATAAATAGTATAAAATATATTATATATAAGCAGTATAAACATAAAAGTATAAAAGTATAATAAACTATGAAACTACCGCAGTTTTGCGTCGCCAATAAGAAGATGTTTAAATAGTGCTTTTTTGAAGCGACTCAGAGAAGGTAAATTGTGGATTGTGATGGGTAGCAAGTTCCAGTATTTTACTCCCAAAACCTGAAAGGAATTGGCTTCTGTACCTCTTAGAATAGTGGGTGGGGACAGTTCTTTGTTTTTAAATGCCCCTCTTGCTGTCTCTTTTGGGCAATGTCTAATGAATAAGTGTGTCAGGTAGTTTGATTGATGCAAATGTAGTATTTTATAAATAATTATGTTGGTAAAGTATAGTTTACGTGTGTCTGTCATGAGCCAGTCCATTTTGCGCCTAAAAGGTGAGATATGGTCAAGCTTTCGTATACCAAAAATTTATCTAATGCCCTTGTTACTCAATCTCTGAATTCTATCTTTTAAGGATGCTTTAGCATCTAGTAGAACAGTGCTATAATAATCTAAATGAGAAGTAATCAATGCCTGGACAAGCCTTTTTCGTAGTGTTTCCGAAGTACAATGCCTTATAAATCTTAAGGTGTAAAGTATTTTATTGCCTTTTTTTTCTCTGGTAATTATGTGGGGTTCCCAGGTCAATTTGTTATCCAGGATTAACCCAAGACTCTTTAATTCCTGCACAAATGGTACTAATGTACCTTCGCCTATTTCAACACCGGGTAAGTTTTGCTTATTTAAGCGATTAACGAAAGTACTGGAACCAAAGTAAATAGCTTCTGTTTTATCTGGATTAAGATGTAACGACATTAGCTTAGTCCATTCAGAAACCCTACGGGCTACCATGCTAAGCGTCTTTGCTCCTTCAGATATAGATTCAGGAGGAACCTGAATATACACCTGAAGGTTGTCTGCATACAATAGATGAAGGACAATGAATCCCGAAATGTAAGTTATCTGAATTCCATAAATCTAAAGTATTCTAAGTTCTTGTTCTAATCAGGACCTAACCAAGCCCTGACTGAAAATATTTTAAGTCTATTTGACCCTCCCCCTTCCAAAAACCCCCTACCCAGATAGACCTTTTCAGATACCCCTTCCAATAAATAAGTTTCATGTTAAAATTAAAATTGAAATTTAATTAATTTTTAATCGTGTATTTTTCCTTATTTATCTATTCGTAGTCAGGTAGCTGGGCTTGAATTTTGCTTGAATTGATTGAATTTTCAATCATTAATTTGCTTTAATTTTCAAGAAATTTAATCAACATTGCACTTAAAAATAAAGGTAATTTTAATTATTTGGATTAAAAAGCAAATTGTTTGATTATTCAATAGTAAATTAATAATTCAAGAAAACAAATAAAAAACATGATTATATAACTATAGTGCATTTAAATTCTTTGATTTACAAAAATTAAAATTAATTTTGCAGTCATCAGAGTACTAGTAAGTCATTATAAATAATGAGAAGTCTGAGTGAAGATTAAAATATATTAATGAGTAAAATAAAATATAAAATAAAAATAATTATTTTATAATTTATAATTACGGTAACTATTAATATATTTTTTATTAAAAGATTCCTTAAAAAATAAAAAATTTGTATACAGAAAATTCAAGCATGCCAAAAAGAAAAAGACAAAACAACAATTTACAACTAGCAAAATATGATAAGGATATGTCGAGTGATTCATATTAAAAGCAACTAAAGTAAATTACAAAAGGAAGTGAAAAAAATTGGAATTTTCGGTTCTTAGTTCTTTATAATAAAGTGAAAAAAATAACTTCATGATAGATGAATTTTTTTAAAAAACAAAATTATTCAAAGTCCCTAAAACCGAATTATTCCAAGTCCCTAAGCCCAGATTTTTCAAAGTCCCTAAATTGAAATTATTTTAAGTCTCATTCGACCCCCCCGCCTTAAACCGGACAAATTTGACCCCCCCCCCTTAATTTTCAAGTTCTGAGGTACCCCCTCCCTATAAACATGTTCCATGTTAATAGTCGTAACACTCAATTACAGTGGGGCGAGGGGGGGAATAGTTACTAGCTCTCACCAGATTTGTTCTAATATATATAGGTTTCTTGGGTCGCTGATTACGAATTTCGGAGCCCTATATTCAATAAACTTGAGATTCACCCTTAAATCATCTAGAGTAATGAATATAGCGAAAATACCTTTCTTCGGGGTTAGTTATTGCTGATTTAGGAGTAAAGCCTTATCTTCTATAGAAATTACCTCAATAATCGTGATCAACGACCCAAAAAACCTATTCTAGACCAAACCTGGTGAGGGCTAGTATATCAACAAAACCCGCATATTGAGTGGAGTATAACGCTTTACAAAAAAGAATATAACATAATTTTTTAATAGAAAAGAAAAAAGTGCTATAAAGTATCGGGGCCAAAGACTATTTTATTCTTTATTTCATTTATGTGAGGCTTTTAAATGATGCTTTACATTTTAAAATATTAAAAAGATGTAATTAAATTTACAAATATATTAACAGTAAATATTAATATTTTGCAGAATTTTTAATTTTTTACAATTAATTCAATTAACCCATTTACGCCCAAGCGGACGTAAACGGAAAGTCAAAAAAAAAATAGGTTCCCGTATAGATAGAGGCTTTTAAATTACATGTCTATCGTAAAATTTCATGCTCTTACTGAATCTGAAGTCAGATTTTACTTACCACGCTTTTAAATTCTCCAAAAATAGGGATAAGGGGGGTGAAAAGGGGGCTAAAATAAAAATGACGGAAAAATCAATTTAAAGTTGTTGATACGTCCAAATAAATTATTAAAATTAAGTGATAATACGACCTTGTTGGACCAAGAGCAATAAAAAATACAAATTATTTTTTACCGACGTTTCGTCATCGAACTGATGACCTTATCAAGGAACCTTTATTAAAAAATTCATATATAAATTACAATGATCTATAAAATTAATTAGTTACAAAATTTATAAGCTTACCAAGTAGGTAGTTATCACATATTTCTAAAATAAGAAATACAGTCAAAAATTAGGTAGTACATTTTATAGTTATAAATATTTAATTATTATATTAGTAACATTTTTATATTAATAAAATTTAGATTTATTAAAATTAATTTACAATAGTTGAAAATAATAGATTAATTAAACTGTTAAAAAAACTGGAAAAATCAATATAAAAAAAAAAAATGATACCAAAAAACATTTAAATTTACTTATTTGTGCAAAAAGCTTACATTTTATAGATTTATGAGATATTTAATTGAATTTCAACTCTTATATTGCAACTGGGGGTAGTTTTTCCCAAAAATTTCAAATATTGTTTTTTTAGTTCCAAATCGGTTCTAATAGGTAAATTTTACTCCTGATTCCATTTTTTGAATTTGTTTTGAGCTAAAACGCTTCTGTGAGCGTAAAAATAGGGCTTATCAGGGCTAAATGGAACCTATAGAATTTACTATTCTTATATTTACCTTTTAAGGGTAATTTTTAAGAGCACAGAAGCATTTTAGCTCAAAACAAATTCAAAAAATGGAATTATTAGTAAAATTTACCTATTAGAAACGATTTGGAACTAAAAAAACAATATTTGATGTTTTTGGGAAAAACTACCCCTAGTTGCAATATCAGGGTTAAAATCCAATTAAATATCCCATAAACCTAAAAAATGTAAGTAAGTAAAAATGTAAGTTTTTTGCACAAATAAGTAAATTTAAATGTTTTTTGGTATCATTTTTTTTTTTTATATTGATTTTTCCGTCATTTTTATTTTAGCCCCTCTTTTGCCCCCCTTATCTCTATTTTTGGGGCATTTAAAAGGGTTGTAAGTAAAATCTTACTTCAGATTAGGTAAGAGCATGAAATTTAATATAGACATGTAATTTAAAAGCCTCTATCTATACGGGAACCTATTTTTTTTTTTGACTTTCCGTTAACGTCCGCTTGGGCGTAAATGGGTTAACCTAGTCGAGAAATCTATTTTAGAAAGGTTTTATCGAATTTTAAGTTTTCGTTATATAATTGTTCATTCATTCGTATAACGCGAATAAAGTTCGGTTATAAGGGAATCAATTTCAGAGTGTTTTCGCAATAAAATCTAACCTAAAATTAGGAACTCACATTTTCAATAACTAATTTCCTTCGACTCACGTACTTTTAACCTAAAATTGCATGCTTTCACGTGAAAACAGCGTGAATCAAATACAGAATAGGCCTGCAGCGTTGATTTGGAATTATTACATTTTCATGTAGTCACCTTGTATAAAAATTGAATAATTGTTTACAAGTTCACTTTGTTTATTTTGTTGGTTAATAAACTATAATTAGTTATAAAACCGTAAAACCTTTATAATTATGCCGGAAAAATTTTTCATTAGTTGCTTTTTAAATAAAAATTAATTTATAATACTTTTCTTGAAATTAATTAATATTATCTAATCAATATTTTCGTATGCCCAAAATATAAACAGAGTGAACTCGGTGACGAGAAATTCGATTTTTACACAGAGTGAAAAAAATAAAAAATTATTAATAATTCCAAATCAACGCTGGTGCTCTCTGAATTTACCAGCACTGATAATAGTCGGGGCCTAGGTGTAAAAAAAGGCCAAACCTCTGAAAACCACGACCCTGGCTGACTTACGATGAAACGTATGGGAATCTCTTCAGATAGGCCTAAAGAACATTGTATACAATGAATAAACTTGCGCTCGTAAAAATTGGGTGAAATTACCCCCAATTTCCCCCTCCCCTTAAGCCCTAAAATTTAAATTGATCTTTTTTTGTAAATTTAACGACCCCTAGTAGGTTTTTTGGCTCACTGAACACGAATATGATATCGGTTTTTACTGAAAATGATTCAGTTGCCCACAATAGGCAACTTCAGGTTAATTTTTGGGTATTTTTAAATAGATCTTTTTTAGTAATTTTAACGACCCCCAATAGGTTTTTTGGGTCACTGAACACGAATATGATATCTGTTTTTACCGAAAATGATTCAGTTGCCCACATTAGGCAACTTCAGGTTAATTTTTGGGTATTTTTAAATAGATCTTTTCTTGTATATTTAACGACCCCCAGTAGGTTTTTTGGGTCACTGATCACGAATGTGATATCGGTTTTCATTAAAAATGCTTGAGGTGCCCACAATCGGCAACTTCAGGCGTTTTCATTCACTTTAACGACCCTTAGTAGGTTTTTTTGGTCGCAAAATCCTAATTTCATGCAGAAAATTATATTTAAGGGTTGCAACCCCCGGATTTTAAAGAAAGCACTAAAAAATGTCTCGTTCATAAATCTCAACAGCATAAAGATTGACCTGTGATGCGAAGGTACGACTTTATCATATTTACTTTTGTGTTCATCGGCAAGTTTACAAAATGCATCCATAACTCTGTATGCAGCTTTTAACTAAAATTAAAACAAAAAAAAAGAACTTATATAATTAATAAAACTTCAAAATGAATAAATTTGATTTTTATTTGACTTTTTCTTTACGTATTAAAAAATATTAAGGTTGAATCAGGTGGATAATAATTTCATTTTTTTATTTAAAATTTCTGGAAATCTAAACTTCTGGAATCTTTAATTCTTATAGAATTTATCAAGTTATATGTCCCTTAGAATTTTTTAAAAAAATTTTGTAAAATTATTGACAGCAGACGGAGACATTAGAGCTTGAAATTTCGTTTATTTTTCAGCTACTAAATTAATCAAGACTTTTTTACAAAGCTTCTAATTTTAAAAATCTGTGAATATAATATTTAGGACATTATTTAGCATCGATTCACTGAAAAAATTTCATTTTCTAACAATAATTTAAAATACTAGATACAGATAAAGAGTAACCCAAAAAACTAAAGGTCGTTAAAATTACAAAAAAAGATCTATTTAAAAATTCCCAAAAATTAACCTGAAGTTGCCAATTGTGGGCAACTTAATCATTTTCGTTAAAACCCGATATCATATTCGTGATCAGTGACCCAGAAAACCTACTAGGGGTCGTTAAAATTACAAAAAAAGATCTATTTAAAAATACCTAAAAATTAACCTGAAGTTGCCTATTGTGGGCAACTGAATCATTTTCGTTAAAACGCGATATCATATTCGTGTTCAGTGACCCAAAAAACCTACTAGGGGTCGTTAAAATTACAAAAAAAAGATCTATTTAAAAATACCCAAAGATTAACCTGAAGTTGCCTATTGTAGGCAACTGAATCATTTTCGGTAAAACCCGATATCATATTCGTGTTCAGTGACCCAAAAAACCTACTAGTGGTCGTTAATATTACAAAAAAGATCTATTTAAAAATACCCAAAAATTAACCTGAAGTTGCCTATTGTGGGCAACTGAATAATTTTCGGTAAAACCCGATATCATATTTGTGTTCAGTGACCCAAAAAACCTACTAGGGGTCGTTAAAATTACAAAAAAAAGATCTATTTAAAAATACCCAAAGATTAACCTGAAGTTGCCTATTGTGGGCAACTGAATCATTTTCGGTAAAACCCGATATCATATTCGTGTTCAGTGACCCAAAAAACCTACTAGTGGTCGTTAATATTAAAAAAAAAGATCTATTTAAAAATACCCAAAAATTAACCTGAAGTTGCCTATTAGGGGCAACTAAATCATTTTCGTTAAAACCCGATAACATATTCGTGTTCAGTGACTCAAAAAACCTACTAGGGATCGTTAAAATTACAAAAAAAGATCTATTTAAAAATAACTAAAAATTAACCTGAAGTTGCCTATTGTGGGCAACTAAATCATTTTCGTTAAAACCCGATATCATATTTGTGTTCAGTGACCTAAAAAACCTACTAGGGGTCGTTAAAATTACAAAAAAAGATCTATTTAAAAATACCCAAAAATTAACCTGAAGTTGCCTATTATGGGCAACTAAATCATTTTCGTTAAAACCCGATATCATATTCGTGTTCAGTGACCCAAAAAACCTACTAGTGGTCGCTAATATTACAAAAAAGATCTATTTAAAAATACCCAAAAATTAACCTGAAGTTGCCTATTGTGGGCAACTGAATCATTTTCGGTAAAACCCGATATCATATTCGTGTTCAGTGACCCAAAAAACCTACTAGGGATCGTTAAAATTACAAAAAAAGATCTATTTAAAAATAACTAAAAATTAACCTGAAGTTGCCTATTGTGGGCAACTAAATCATTTTCGTTAAAACCCGATATCATATTCGTGTTCAGAGACCCAAAAAATCTTATAGGGGTCGTTAAAATTACAAAACAAGATCTATTTAAAAATACCTAAAAATTAACCTGAAGTTGCCTATTGTGGGCAACTGAATCATTTTCGGTAAAACCCGATATCATATTTGTGTTCAGTGACCCAAAAAACCTACTAGGGGTCGCTAAATTTACAAAAAAATATCAATGTAAATTTTAATAACGAAAAAATAAACACATGCATAATATTAACATTTTTATAGTATAGAAATAATATAAAAATTGACGCGCGTCCGTAAAATTGGGATAACTTTGTTAAAAAAAAACGTAATTAAAAAATAAAATAATAGTGAAGATCCTGATGAAATTTTGAATATTATGGTCTAAGTTTTATATATATTCATAAAATCAATAAAGCGCAAACTAACTCACCTTAGATCATTTTCCTGCGGGGATATAACTTGAGTAAAGCATGCTAACGCATGCTTCACTCAGACTAATTAGTTGATATCTAGAGAAATTGGAATCTACCGAAAAAGTTTGATCGGACATAACTCGATAAGTAAAAATCTAGTTCTAGAAATCTAAGCTTTGATAAAAGTTCATATTTTGGATGCGCACGCCCTCCCTTTTACCATAAACCTGCGGATAAATTTTTAGACGCCAACTTGGCAGGTGGTGACTATTTCACGAATCTCTTCTCATATTCATAATTATGAAGTCTTTGAAAATTACAACAGGATTTATTTATCATTGCCTAATCAGTTCACAAAAGCCCTGTAACGGCGCGGCGAGTAGATTACATAAAATGGGAGGTCATCAAATGAAAATTAAAGAAAAAAATTTGTTTGGCGTTTTTTTTAATAGCATAAAGATCTTAAGTTAATAATATATCTTATATGACAACGAGAAATTTGAAAAGAAAATTTGTCCAAAAATGAAAAAAGTTCAATCCTTAAAATTTTTACTTTCTGCATTTAATAAAATCGAAATTTGTTATAAGAATTAATTATTAAGAATTTATTAATCAATTATAAAGAATTCAATTATTAATTAAATGCAGAAATTCAAACATTTTCATAATATGACCCATTAGTTTTCACTTAACCTATTAACGCCTAAGCGGACATCCTTGGACACTTGCATTTTTTCATTTCCGGGGTCCGTTTTCTGATACAACCCTTGCGAAACGAGATATCAACCCCTAAAGTGGGGTAAATTTTCAAATAATTCTTAAAGAAACTTAAGTTCTTCCCAAATGCAAAAAAGTCTTTATTCAGCATAAAAAATTATTACTAGAACTCCCAAGAAATAGTAAAAAAGTCAAATAAGCATGTATTAGCCATTGCAACCCTCCCTAGGGGTGTCTTAGCAAGCAAAGGGGTGAGTTTTATAAATAAATGAAAGATTGAATATTTTGGGCTAACAAACTCACCTAACAGGTAATTTGGGTCGCTCTTTTCATTTCCGGGGCCTGCTTTTTGATACAACACTTGCGAAACGAGATATCAACCCCTAACGTGGGGTAAATTTTCAAGTAATTCTTAAGGAAACTTTAATTGCTTTCAAATGCAAAAAAGTTTTTATTTAGCATAAAAAATATTTACTAGGAATCCCAAGAGAAGGTTAAAAGTCAAATACATATGTATTATCCATTGCTGCCCTCCCTGGGGGTGTCTTTAGTAAACAAAGGGGTGAGTTTTATAAATAAATGAAAGATTGAATATTTTGGGCCAAAAAACTCACCCAGAAAGTATTTTGGGTCGCTCTTGTCATTTCTGGAGCTCATTTTTAGCTACAACCCCTACGAAATGAGATATCAACCCTTAAAATGGGGTAAACTTTCAAGTAATTCTTAAGGAAACTTTATTTACTTTCAAATGCAAAAAATTTTTTATTTAGCATAAGAAATTTTTACTAGGAGTCCCAAGAAAAGGTTAAAAGTCAAATACGTATGTATTAGCCATTTCTACCCTCCCTGGGGGTGTCGTTAGTAAACAAAGGGGTGATTTTAGTAAATAAATGAAAGATTGAATATTTTGGGCTAAAAAACTCATCTAATAGGTATTTTGGGACGCTCTTTTCATTTCTGGAGCTCATTTTTAGCTGCAACCCCTACGAAATTATATACCAACTCCTAAAATGGCGTAAATTTTATCTATATACTTCAATTTTACGAACCTCCTCTTTTTTGGGAGTCCTGGTAATAATTTTTAAAGTCAAATAAATCTTTTTTGCATTTGGGGACATCTCACGCGTAACAAAAATCGTTTAAAAATTTACCGCATTTTAGGGGTTGTTATCTCATTTCGTAGGGGTTGCAGCTAAAAATGGGCTCCAGAAATGAAAAGAGCGACCCAAAGTACCTATTAGGAGAGTTTTTTAGCCCAAAATTTTCAATTTTTCATTTATTCACAAAACTAACCCCTTTGCTTACTAAAGACATCCCCAGGGAGGGTTGCAATGGCTAATACATGCTTATTTGACTTTTTAACTATTTCTTGGGAGTTTTTTTAATAATATTTTATGCTAAATAAAGACTTTTTTTCATTTGGGAAGAACTTAAGTTTCTTTAAGAATTATTTGAAAATTTACCCCGTTTTAGGGGTTGATATCTCGTTTCGCAAGGGTTGTATAAAAAAACGGACCCCGGAAATGAAAAGAACGGCCCAAATTACTTATTAGGTGAGTTTTTTTGCCCAAAATATTCAATCTTTCATTTATTTTATAAAACTCACCCCTTTGCTTACGAAAGACACCCCCAGGGAGGGTTGCAATGGCTAATACATGCTTATTTGACTTTTTAACTATTTCTTGGTAGTTCTAGTAATAATTTTTTATTCTGAATAAAGACTTCTTTGCATTTGGGAAGAACTTAAGTTTCTTTAAGAATTATTTGAAAATTTACCCCACTTTAGGGGTTGATATCTCGTTTCGCAAGGGTTGTATCAGAAAACGGACCCCGGAAATGAAAAGAGCGACCCAAATTACCTACTGGGTGGGGTTTTTAGCCTAAAATATGCAGATTTTATTACCAAAAAATACAAGTGTCCAAGGATGTCCGCTTAGGCGTTAATAGGTTAAAAAAAAAAGTCCGATTTTTAAAATTTTTTGATGTCCATATAGCCAATTTAAAATAAAATTTTGTATTTTATTAAAAACTGTAATTATCATCTATAAAAATTACACCGATTGTATTTTATATTTCATTTTCATCAACAAAAACTATTATTGCTAAAATAATACAGGCGCCACTCCTGTCTTGCGACGGGCTAGAATATCGCGAGCTGGATAGCAACCAGAGTGGTAGTAACCCGCTAAATCTGCAGGACTGACATTGATCAACCCCCTGGGACTAGTACCCGGGGTGTTGAACGGTGAAAGACCGAACAATTAATCCACTAAACACACTTTTCTTTTTTTTCTTAATTCTTACAGATACACCAGAAATAGCCTTTTTTTTCAGATTAAAAACCAAGCGGCGTGATGCTGCCAATCATCGCGGCTCGCGGTGGTCGGCCCCCCGGATTGGGATGGCAACCTCCGTAGAGGGTACAGATCAAAAACTGGGAACTGCACCTCCAGGCCGCCGGTTAGTACAGGAGCCCGGAGCCGTCTAGCTAACGGGTCTGGCTGCTCTATCAGCCGGCGCATAATCTTGTTTTCTGTAGTAGTGCCGGGTAGCGCCCGGATAGGGCCCTGCTGCAGTGAGCGGGAGGCTTTTCACAAGGCCACTACGCTAGGGGACACCCAGTTCGGGGGGCCGACCACTGCGAGATCACCGTGCTGATTGGCTGCATCATGTACCGCATTCAACCACACAAGACAGCAAAGGTTAGAAGGAGGGAAAGTCAAAACATAATGATGGAGCAAAACAAAGATAATAAGGTTCAAAGCGTGCAGGAACCGCCAAAGAACAATAACGAACAGGGCTCCCTAGCCCTGACAAGTTCAAACGCAGCTGGCCAAGGAGAACAAGTAGAACTAATGAAGGTAGAATCTACTCAGGGGATGGCAGATGCAAAACGAGAGAGCTAGAACAAGCGCAGGGGGTTTAAAGTGTGTTTATCCAGTAAGAATCTGGGGCGTAGCCGGCGACCGCGTTCGTCGGTGGTCTCCCAGTTGTGCACTTTGTGCAACTGGGCGGTCATGGAAATTTGCGGGTCTTTAAGGCCCGCAAACACTCCATGGCTGATGTAAGATTCACATATTTCCCATAAAAAAAAAAAAAAAAAAAAAAAAAAAAAAAAATACAGGCGCCAGCTATACTAATTACGCCCAAAAATTAAATTTATTTTTCCGAAGATAAAAATAGGTAGTATTTATGTTTTTCTACCCGCTGAATACGAATCCGGGGTCCGTTTTGCAAATTTCGTGGTCAATTTTTTGTTATTAACAAATTATTGCAAAATTGGCCAATGATTTGTTAATAACAAAAAATTGACCACAAAATTTGTAAAACGGACCCCGGATTCGTGTTCAGCGGGTCGATGAACATAAATACTACACCTATTTTTATCCTCGGAAAAATAAATTAAATTTTTTAATTTTTGGGCGTGATTTGTATGGCTGGCGCCTAGACTAAAAGTAAACATTTTCCTCGAGCGGAGTCGGGTTTTTAAGAGTTCCGTACATTGGAAAAATTGATTGAGTTCATTTTTCTCATTGAGTTCTATTTATCTTATCGAAACTTGTAACGACTCATTGGATGCGAAATTTTACAAGCTTTATTTGACCCATAAGATTTTTTTCCCATCATCAATGGTTCAAGATATATTTAAAAAAAAACAGGAAAGGTTGGCCTTTGGCCTTGATTTTTAGAAAATGCTACCTCTCTGGCCATGCAAACTCGACAGTTCTATAATGTACACATCACAAAAAACAATTAAAAAAAAAATTATTTTTGATACTCTTTTTTCGTAGATTTAAACCTTCCTTTCCTGAACTAATAGTATAAATTTTAAAAATAAATTTAATTTAAAACTATACGAAATTAATAAAATTAGTACATAAAATTAATAAAGTGATAAATATAACGAGACATATAAATCTTTTTATCAGCAAGAATTTTTTAAAATGTAAAAATAATTACAATCTACTGTACATAATATATACATAAAAAAATTCGATTTTGCGCGTGCCAATAATACATCTGGAAATAGCAAATACCAAAACGTATCTTAAACGTATAAATATTATGTTGTTATTATTGCAAACATTATTTTATCGAAATTTCATTTTATCATTGTTATTAATTAGTATTATCAAAAATTTATGCAATTTATCTCATTATAAGTATTTCTTCATTTACGTAATTAAAACGTTTGGTTTTTTCTATATCCATTTAGATACGCTTAAGTTTAACCTTGATATGATCAAGAGCAAAAGAAGCATCCTAAAGAGATTTATAAAGTAAAGGCAATATATTCCCAAAAAATGAATTATGATAAAATGATATGAGTTGGCTCTATTTTTGACATGTTTGACACGATGCCACTGCCAAATGCAACGGATTACTCCAGCTTATATTAAGTATTTTTAAAAATTGACAAAATGATGACTATTTACCAGTAAACTGTAGATTAAAAGAGTTAAAATTTTAGAATTCTTTTTTTGCTGTGAATGCTTACTCATTTTGTTCGGATATTGAAAATCCAAGCATAAACAACTTCAGGTTAATATATTATGAATTATTTAAAATTTAATTTTTACTTCTTTTCTATGAACTTACAGAAAACATATGTTGAAAATGTACACAAAAAAAACTGATTCCAGGAAAAATTATAAATATACCCATAAAATAGCTTTTAAAATGAATACGTTTTAACATTTTTATATATAAAATGTACATGTCCGGAAATATCACTGACACTAAATGGATTTTCGACTGTTACTTATAAATTCTATAACCTTTAGTCATTTCCTTTAATAAATTCGTGATCCCTTTTTTACGTAAGGATTAGATACCAGATTTATTTATTAATGTCTTAATAAATCAAAGAAAGAAAATTACAATAAAGTTTTTAGCACGCAAATAATTAATGTAATATGATTAAAAAATTAATTATTTTTTTATTTGCTTTATTCATAAAATATCAATTAAAATGTCAGAATTAGGAGAAAAGGTGATTCATATCCTTTAACATCCTGACAACAAAGAGGGACCGAAAAGCGGCTTGATTTATGGTCCATTTTTCGAATCTAAAAAATTAAATAAAAAAAAAATTTTTTTATTATAAAATATTATTTGCATAGATGATTACTTTTATTCATGAATTTTTAAATTTAGAATTCATAAGCCCAAAAAAACCACCCTGAAAGTGTAGGCATTTTACTGTTATATTATAATAACATATATTATGTAAGTTATATATTAATGTTCTATTAAACATTTACAACATTTTTTTTACTGGTCAGTGGCTATACAGAAGGACGGTTTTTTATAATACTAGTTCTCACCACTGACGCAGATAAATCGTATACGACCCTTGGTCATTAAAAAAATAATGCCCCAAATCGCAGTTTACATGCAATTTGAGCCATGCTTTACTTTTCTGGCCATTGATCGGAATTTATATTCTATAAATGAAAATGTTTAATTGTATGACTTATAAGTTTAAAAACTCGCCATTTTTACAAAAACCCTTCAAATTTTACCGAAATTCAGATTCCTATATGTAAAATTTCCTGAGAAATTTGAATTTCCGGTCAGATTATCATTTCTTCATGTGATTGGATGGGAAATTCAAAAAATTGAAAACATAGTAATTTAAGAAATATTAGTTTTTTTTAATTTGAAGCGTTCAAATTGGCTTATTCCATTATCATTAAAGGATTTTAAAGTGAGTTTTCTTGTCAGCGTCCAGAAAGCACGTGTTTCTCGGCCGCTGCATGACCGGAAAAGTTGTGTTTTCTAGCCACTGACGAAGAAAAATCATATACGACCCTTATCCATAAATAAAGAATGGCCCAAATTGCATACGACCCTTATCCATAAATAAAGAATGGCCCAAATCACATACGACCCTTATCCATAAATAAAGAATAGCCCAAATCGCATTTTAAAAAAATAGTGTATAAAACAAGTAATTTAAACCTAATTAGAAGAAATTCGAACTTGCACATTTTGATATACTTAAGCTTTTCTTAATACGTATGTGCAGTTCAAATTCTAAATTTAGATCCCGTTATTTAATTTTACGGGAAATTTCGTATATGTAACTATTTGAGAATATATTTTTTAATGTAAAATAAGAATTTAACAGCAGCTGCAGAGAAAATTTTGAATCAACTAACAAAATAGTCCGAAAAATACAGAAAGAAAGTGGCTCCCAAAAATTGAGAATTAGTTTCCGCAACCTTTCAATCAAATTTGTACCCAACTGATATTCAATTTATTACTACTACTCTAAATTTGTACAATAAAGTGAATATCAGTATCAAAAATCAATATTGATTAGCTCTATTAGCGAATTATTAATAAAAAATGACGCATTATGGGCTTGAATATTATAAATTTTATACACTGTGCTCTTTACTTCTAAGTCCAAGAGGCCCATTGAAATAAACGGAGGGTCACGGAGATATTTTTGTAACAAAGCAAACTTATTCATAATGAGTTTCCTCTAATTATTAATAAGAAGTATTCTTATGTAATATATAATAAAAACATGAAAGCTTAGCAAAATTTTCATTCAATAAATAATAAAGAGTTTATAAGAATCTGAAAACTAAAATATTCTTCAGTATAATCTGTACTCAACCACTTGTTTGTACAAATATATTAATATAATATTTGTAAATAAAATTATTATTTCCAATAATAAATTCTTTAAATTTTACATATATATCAATAAATTAAATTGATTAAATATTTATAAAAATAATATTTTTATTGAAAGTTGTAATTAAAAATTTTTCTTTCAAAATATACTTATTTAACGAGTTCTTAGATGCATTAAGAGGGGGTCGAGGTTATGCTTCTTTCTTTTTATCATTAAGGTGGCTCACGCAGTTTATAAAAAACGAATAATATGAAATAAAATTTACCGGAGGTGAATATAATTAAAAAACAAATCCATTGATCTCAAACAATACCCAGGTTTCCGATTAATTAAGGAATAAATAAGCAACTGAAAATTTTTAAGGTTAATGATGATGATATTGTATTACATCGTACCAATTCTATAACGAATCTTTTTAGTTAAAATTGAACACACGCGTTATTTAACAAAAATAGAAACTTTCCCAAGAAAAAAATACAATAGTTGCCAATCAAATTAAAAAAACATATTTTTAGTCGCGGGCCCCTTTCAATAAAATGTTTTATATTTAAAAAATTTCTTTTTGCCCGCCCGGGCGTAAAATTTTTTGTGGAATTTCAGCACGCGTTTTAAGCCCAGTAGGGGAAAAATAGTGTAAGCACCATGGGCGAAATACTTTAGACTTTAGCGTGAAGACATATCAGTTAGTCTAAACTTTTGCGCCCTTGATACTTAATATACTATTTCACCGCACTCATTATATCTAAAAAAAAATGCATTATTATTAATAATAACTTCTAATTATTCACATACCTATAAAATAAATAATAAAATTTAATTAATTAGTTATGCCCTCCTCTGATGTTACTCTAAAATATACGGACCTAAAACAGTGAGAGACCTTAATAATTAATATTTTGTAAATAAAAAATTATTTGCATTATGTTTTACATGGGCGATTTCATTTAAATCTGAAGGTCAGAACTTTAAATTTCAAACGTGAATTTGCTGTGGTAAATAGGAATCAAGCCCCCGTTTTGAACTTGTCAGCGACTTATCTTGATATATATAAAGAGCATCCCAGAATAAGAAGGGATTTTGGCACCAGCAAAAAATCAGAAAAATCTTTTTAGACCTAAAAGTACTAATAAAAAACAAATTTCTCCTGTCGAGATTTTGACCCCAGTTACGCTGCCCTCTGTTAGGCAAGAGAGGTCAAAGTGTCTTTACAAATTTAAAAATTTTTTTAAATTCATATCCCTGAATCCTGTAAACGAAAAATGGTTTACAAGGTCTCAAAAATTGGGTAATCTGCGTACTTTAATCTTACTTGTTCAAAAAAATGTTGGCCTTTGAAACTAACTCAAAATAGAAAATATTAATAGCTGAAGTAAAATTTATAACTTTAAAATTAATTTTCTCTATCTAAAGATTTACTCATCCGTGAAAAGTTTATATGTTTTTGTTTGTTTTATGATATTATAATGAACACAATAAATATACAGTGGAATGAATTGTAAAAAGAAAGATTTGAGCTTTTTTATTAACGTAAAATATAAAATTAAATATACAAAGATACCAGCGTACTTTATGTGTGACCGGAAATATGTCAAGGAATACTCACTATATTAGGGAGAGGACGCAAGCTATTACACCCATACATACACATACATGTTACACATACTAAAATCATATTACAACACTCTCCCTATTTCTGTGCTCTAATTTACATCTTTTAAGAAAATAGGAGGACACTAATATTTACAATATTTTACATGCAGCAAAGTAAATATTTGCAAAAAATTGATCAAATAATCAATATTATACTATTTTAACCGTTGATATATTACTTATACTACAAGAATAATATATCAATGATTTTAACACCAATAATTTTCATTTAAGTTAATATGTACTACTCTAGATAAATTATTCGATCAACCTTAGACAAATTTGATCAAGAAAACGTTCAAACAATTTTTTACTAAGAGGTTTCGTGAAACCATCTGCCAATTGTTTGTCAGTAGATATATAAACAGGTTCAATGACCTTATGTTCGTATCATTCTCTTACATAATGATATCGGATGTCAATTTGCTTATTACGTTTATAAAGCTCGGGTTTTAAGTCCATTTAATTGCACTTTGATTATCGATATTAAAAACAGTCTGATGATCACATTAAAATTCAACATTACTAACTTAACGCGTTAACCATACATGCATGCAAATAGGCTTGCTGGTACAATTCCAGCCTCCATGATACTTTAGATAACCACCTGCTGCTGTTGGGAAAGCCGTGTGACAGGCCTATTTTCTAACATAAATAATAAACCTAAAGTTGACCTACGCATTTCTGGGTCTGTAGCATAATCAGAATCACAGTACAAACTCCGAAATTTAAGATACTTTTTAATTATATTATTATGTCTTGCAGAACGCCAATAAGTAACATTATAACAATTTAAAAATCTGCTCAAATATTTTACAGAATATTAGACGTCTGGACGAGATACGATTGAAACAAAATTAAAGAAAAAATTAAGTATATTAACTCTATATAAGAATATTTATCTAAGTTTAAAATACTCTCATTACCTAAAAGTGAAACTAAACCTGTCTCAGCAGGTGTGCAAATACCTATACAATCATTCTTACCAAAAGGTTCAACAATACTATCAATTAATCTTTTTGATAAATACATAGTTCTTTCTTTGACCTATTTTTACTTAATTGCAGAACAACCAATTTATGTGTTTCTGTTACTTTAATTTTTAATGAGTATCTCGCTTCTTCTAAAATCTTATTTAAAACGCTTTTATTTTTCGCTATTAAAAGCCCGTCATCTACAAATAACAATAAAAATAATTTATATTTAGTATTTATCTTAGATACATACAAAGTGTTATCAGCAATACTGGACCTAAAACTTAAGTTCTTAAAAAGAGTTGCAAAAGTGATATTCTAGCAATGTGGTGCCTGCTTAAGTCCACACAACAATTTATTGAGCTAGCATGCCAAATTTAAACCAACTTCCATAACTTCTGGTGCCTTCATGTAGATTGTATCATCCAGGATGACAAAAAAAATGCAATCTTTATATAAAACTGCATCATTTCAAAGCTATTGCACGCAACTAACAACAATACCACCCTGGCTGTATCATAACTAACATCAGGTCAGTAAGTTTAATTATAACCCACGCGTTGGGTTTTAAACACCCACTTGGAATCAATAACTTGCTTTCCTGACAATCGAGGAACCAGGTCTCACGTTTTGTTTGTTTCACTTCTCTTATGGATTCCTTCCATTTACTCGCATCTGAACTATTTATGGCTTTCTGAAAACCAGCAGGTTCGTTGAAATTAAGTGAACCAAGAAAACTTACAAAAGTTGGTACACCAAATACCCGTATATGATTTACCGATGGCTTACATCCAATCTAAAGTTCCTAAGAAGTGGCCATTGCACCTTTTGGCACAGTAAACAAAGTTTCCAGAACTTAATTTAGGATTTTCCTTTTGACTGAGAATTAGCAGATATAAATTTTTTATTTATACTAAACATAAAACGAAAACTTTTTAACTAAAACCAGTTTCACCTAACCCTGTTAAAAACGTGAATTTTACCCCCCCCCCTGCTACACTAGTTTTTTCCGCGTACACCTCCCTATGAACATGTTCCTATAGTTATCGATAAGTTTATATGTTTGAAAAAACATCTCTGAACCTGCGTGTTTATTTCAATGGTCCTGAAAATTAAACATGTAAACCTATGCCTATTCCTGAGACTACAAACAAAAGGTTCAATGTTATTAGATAAACTGTTTATTAATTAGTAAAAATTCTAAAAAAAATTCATAAAATAGTAAATTATGACCCATGGCCAGAAAAATAAAGAATGGCTTAAATCGCACGTAGATTACCTTCCGAGGCTAAGCCGCAGAGTATGCTAAACTGCGATTTGGGGCATTCTTTTTTTATACCCAAGGATTCATGGATTGTATATGGTTTTTCAGCCACAGAGGGAAAAAATTTTACAATACTATTTGATTTGTTTTATTTTTGTATGCTTGATATGTATTTTTTTATTTTTAATTTACTATTTGCTGTATTATTAAAATTTTAAAATAATTTAAAGTTCAAATTTGGACACAGGAAAAAAATGGATATGATAGAAAAAAGAAAAATATAACAAATATTTATTTATTTTATTTAAATAATTATTTTTATTTATTAATTATATAGTTAAATAATTTGTTTATTTATTTTTTAATTATTATAATATTATTTTAATAATTAAAATACAAATTTAGGAACAACGACAATAATATTTAATGACATAAAAATTCCTTCTAAGTTTATTTCTATTTCTTTCTCTCATTTCAACTATAATATATTTATATCTCTCATTCTTACTCTCACTCTTATTTTCTTTAATACTTTTTTCTATTTACTATTTAATTATCTTTTTTATTCAAAATATATTCACACACACATACTGATTAATAATATTTCCATTCTTTTGCTTTCTATATTTTAAATTAATTATTAACTAAAAAAATAGTGCATAATTAACATATTTTTAAAAATTCAAAATTTTTTGGTTAAAACATATAAAATTTTTTGTCTTTTTTTAATTAGACTAATATTAAATTAAATATTTTAAATATATATAAAATACAATTAAAATTAACATAATTGCAAGATGTACATATAAATTTTATATAAATTTCAGCATATAATTTAAGTATTAGAGTAAAAAAAAAAATTGGAATGTAAAAAAAAAGTGTATATATAAAAATTTTGTAATTAAATAATTAATTATTATGATTTAATTATGCTAATATATACCAATTAGTAATTTATTGATTTACATATATTTATATTCTCCAATAATTTTAAGCAAGAAAAAAAAATTACATTTTTTATTGTGTGATAAAAATACATAAGTTGGATAATAATCAGAAGAAAAAAAATGTTAATTAACATTTTTATATGACTAGATAATTTTTTTTTTCTTGAATTTTTTTTTTTTTTTAAACTTCAGTTAAAAGGAATCGGAGTATGCGTTAATTTTTAATTATTTATGGCTGATAAAAATGAATTCTCAGTAACTGACGAAATATCTTAGTAGCCTAAAAAGTTATAGTTGATTCTTTTTTTTTTTAAGTAGAAGCTATTTTTTATTGTAACTCCGATCTTTTTCTTGTATTTATTAAGTCTCTATTCCTCATTAAAGAAAATTGGCCTTCCTTACTTCTGACGGCTCCGACTGTAATCGCACATTTTTTTTTTTGTTAATTTTAATTGTCTCAATTTTTTCCAATATTATGTATTTAAGCATATTTTTTTTTTATGCAGCAATGATGCAAGTTTTTTTTTGCGCACACAGAGACACACACATGTGAATATAATGTAAATAAATGTGACTTAAAATATACAACACCAGATGTTAACATTGATATTTAGTTACTTAAATGGAAATGAAAAAAAAAGCTAATAATGGTATTAACTAGAATACCAAATAATGAAATATTTTACAAATTAAAAAAAAAGCCACAAAATAAGTTAATTAGTAAAATAAAAAATGTTTTTATGACAATGATGATGATGATGAGAGTTAAAAGAGAGATTTATTAAAATATTAGTTATATATGTATAATTTTTTTATTTATTTATTTAAGAGAATTTTGACACTAAACAATAAATTAAATTCATCCTTGACATTTCAACAACAAAAAATTTTTTTTTTCAAAGTATCAATATTTTTTTTTTTTTTTTAATATTCTTCAAAAAAATATTTCTTAATATAATTACTTTTATAATGCCAAGTATTTCGTAAAAAAAAAATTTTACCGTATTATGTAAAGTATTCGAATGCAAAAAAAATTATACATTTAACATTTGGTCCCTACACACACCAAAAAACGAGAAAGAAAAAAAATTATTAAAAAAAAAAAATTTTTTAATTTTTTTTTTTTTTTTTTTTTTTTAATAAATTAAAAAAATTTTAGCCTATATTATAAATTACATATCATTATTTTTAAAAATTGTATTTTGAATACAAAAAATTTTAAAAATTTGATACATAATTTGAAAAAAATTTACCTAAAAAAAATTTAGCTAATAATTTTCTTTTTTTTCCTATTATAATTGTCAACTAAATTTCAAATAATCAATAGTTGTTCCTCTAATTATAAATAATTTGTTAATATAAGAAAGCAATGAATTATTATTATTATTAATAATGATAATAATGTTAATGAAATAAAAATTAACTAATAAAATGATAATATACAATGGTCAAAGTTTAATGTTACTAGGTATAAAATGACGAATTATTGTTATTATCTTATGAAGATAATTAATAAATGAAGTATTTCGTACTTTAGCTGCTGGATACAAGAATGTAACAGCTTCGTCGATTCCTAATTCAGATTCAGCGATACATTTGTAATTGTCCATGTCCGACCAACGTATGCTACCGATAACTAAAGACCCATCTGATTGTACAGTGAAACGTTTATCTGTTAAACGTTTATCTTCACCATTGACCCAGTAAATACGTGGTTTTGGATTACCAGTGGCTTCGCATGGCAATACTACTGACGATCCAGTTTCTGATATGAACAGTGGACGATAACGTGTTATTCTTGGTATTTCGTCTGTTTTCAATTCACAATCACGTGTATTTCCATCATCGTTATCTAAATTAAACAAAATTAATAAATTTTTAATTAATGACTCAGTACTTTTTTTTTCTCTATATATTTAAGTAAATATTGATAATACGTGTATTTAAACACGTAAAAAGATTATAATGGAAACTTACCTATAACGTTAATCATCGTAGGTGGCGAAATAACCATTTTATCAGCTGTTACACCAACGCACAATATCATACCTTGATCTTCTGGTTTGGCACAATTGATAACGTATTTTGACACATCGCGTGCCACTGATGTGTAATGAGTTACACCAATACTTTCACGATCTATCTCTTCTAAATATTTATCAGAATTGTTGCCCTTTATCCAATAAACTAATGGTGGTGGGTTACCATCGACTTCACATTTTAATTCTAATCGATGTCTGTAATACAAAAAATAAATTTTTTTTTTCTATTCATCATTCTTTTTAATTATTTTATTTAATCGTATGATATTTTTTATCAAGGCTATGCTAATCTATATATTATTTTATTATTTACTTAAAAAATATAAATAATAAATATTTTTAATTTTTTATTCGAATTATATATATTTATTTAGTTTTAATTTTAAATATAGTATATGGGAAATTTATATTCGTTTTTTTTTTGGAAAAAGAATGATGTAAATTTTTTTTAATTTGAACAAATTTTTTAAGTGGAATTTTTCGGTGGTTATCTTGAAATTTTATACGTTTTGTAAAATTTCTTATTTTTATAAAATATGTAGTGATTAAAAAATTGTAGAAGATAAATTATACTTTATACATATATATAAATTATGCCAAATTCTACTGTCATGAAATTGAGATTTTTAGAAAATTTAATAAATTTAATAAAAAAAAATGATAAAAAAATCAGATTTTTTCGATACTTAGTTTAGTTTTTTTAATTTGCAATTTTATGATAGAAAAAATAATGTCCCATGTGCTTCCCGCAAGAAAAATTAAAATAAATTTAAGAAAGGCTAAAATATATGGAAAATTCACTGAATTTATCTTATTGAAAATGCGAAGAAAAATTTTTTCAACATATGCTATGACTATCAAACAAAATCTAGAATTAGGAATTTTTAAATAATTTTTTTAATTTAAATTTCGTGCAATGTCCCATATAGCGTCTTTAAGTACAAATGTACTAAAATTTTTTTATCTAAATTAAGAAATCTTTTTCAGTAAAATTACTGGTAAATATAAATTAATAAAAATTTTTTATCTTTTAGATTTGAATTTTTAATTTATAAGTTCAAATTTTTTATAGATTTAATATAATGACGTAAATTTATGATGCAATTACTCACCCTTTCATTACTGTAACGTGCCTACTTGGATGTTCTTTTATGCTAACATATTTTTGTAAGCGCCTTTCCTGTTACAGAAAAAAAAAATTTTTTTTTTTTACATTTTTTTTTTGCAATTAATTAAATTAATTTAGATTATAATAATTGAAAATTTTTAAAATACCTGTGTTTTTGATGATTCAGCAAGTTCTGGTAACGAGTTTTTTAATTCCAGAGAATCAAATTCTGTCTGTTCACCAACATCTTGATTAATGTCATGTAATAACCGACTATAACTAAAAGGTGTTACAACTGAGATTACTGAAGCTATTACAACTAGCCCAGTTATAATTTTCGTGCTTTTAACTTCTGTCATCTGTAAATTTACAACCGGTGAATACCGGGATTTTAAATTATAATTCATATAAAAATTTTTTTTTTTGTCAAAATTAATTATTTATATGAAAAAATTTTTATTTCAATTTGCAAAAAAATCACAAAAAATTTTTTTTTTTTTTTTTTTTTAAAGAAGATATAAATCTTCAGTAATACGGCTCACGAGTTAAATCACGTTCTTCGCAAAGAGATTAAATATATAAATTTACTATAAACGAAGAGTGATGCCGGCTGACTGTCTGGTCTTATTAAAAATTACTCACGTACGCCAGATCAAGAAAGTTTCAGAGTAGGGGAAATTTAAGAGTAGGAGACGCATTCATATAATATGTAAGTAATAATTTTTTTTTTTTCTTTGAAGGTAGCTCATTTTTGTATCACACACTGCTTCGTATAATTGCATCAGCTTTTCAGTATATATATCATTTATTTAAAATAAAAAACTACAAAGTTTTTTTTTCGAAGAATTTAGCCAGAATAAATAAAAAGTTAATAATTAAAACAAAATATAAGGAGAAAAAAAAATTCCATATTAAACTCGTATGCATCATAAGGAAAAAAGAGAAAAAACCAGTATATATAATTAATGCTACTAGTTTTATTACTGCAATTATATGGTCAATCAAGTCTCTTTACTACTACTTTTTTGAATATTATAAACCGGCAAAACGTAAGCACGTGCAAGTGCTTTGCATTTAACACATATATACCGTTTTTTTATCGCCTTTTTTTTTTACTTTTTAGAAATTTTTTTTTTATAAATGACATTTTTCATATAAATAATTTTTTTTTTATGCAAAAAAATTTTTGAATTAAATTTTTGCACTCTTTATTGTAAGCAATTTTTCATCCATTAGTCTTAAATTTTTCATATATTCCAAAAAATTTATTCAAATGAATATTTGAGTCAAAAATAGAAATCCAAAAAAAATTTTGCTAAAAAAAAGCTGAATAAAAAATATTGTAATTTACTTACATTTGCTATTTTAAATAGACAATTCACCAGTAACTTTGTAAAAAACAAAAAATTATTTGATTTTCACAAATAAAAAATAAAAAAATCCCGAAGAATTAAAACACTTTGTTTAAAAAATTCCGTAATAACAATAAAACAATTTTTATTAAAACTTCAAAAGAGATTTATTAAAATAAAAACTGTTCTGTTAAGACAATAAAGATTGACTGAGTTAAGTCTTAGATCGCCGGTACTTTTATACTTTCGAAATGCAAGAATCAAAAAGTATTGTTTCCTTCCGATTGGCCTTCGTCTTTTATAGTGGGGAGATATATTTTATTAACGACTAATTGAATTCTTTTCCCCTATCAATAAGTAAGGCAGAGGAGGGTAAAACGTATGTTAAACTTACAAATTACGTAAACGCCTCTTAATGCACAATACTATTGCATGTATAAAATTTAAGGAGGGAAGACTATCATCTCTTTTATTATTTTTTTAACATTTCGAAATATACATTGAAATTAAATTTTTATTATCAGTTACAAATTTATAAATATATTTAATAATATTTTTTTACATTTTTTTCTTCAAAAATAACAAATAAATTAAAAAATTCAGTTTAAACTATTTTTTTTTTCTATCAGTGTATTTAAATTTTGAATAATTTGCTTAGATTAAGTTTGCATACTGCAAAAAGTAAAAATTTCATTTAAATAACGGTAATGTCGACGGTAGATTTATATGGAACATAGTTAATAAGATAAAATAGTGTATATATGTTACATGTCTGACTACAAATTTGTTATTTCCACTTATTGTTGAAAATAAAATTTTTATATTAAATAGTAAAGTTCTTTTTAATTTATAGTATATATTAATATATTTTTGTGATACGTTGGACATACGTTGTGCAAAATTTTATTTAATAAGTATACTGTAAAAAGTAACTTTCTTAGATTCACAAAAAAAATAGAATATTTTCGAAAAATTAGAAAATTTTCAAAAATAATCGTAAATTTACTAAATTTAGTATATTAACAACAAATTCGAGAATTCTCGATTTTTCTTGTGAATTTACGAAAAAATAAATTTTCGAAAAAAAATTGTAAATTATCAATTTTTCTCGTGAGTTTACGTGAAAAAAAAATCAGGAAATACTCAAATTTTTTGTTAATATACTAAATTTAGTAGATTTACGATTTTTTTCGAAAAATTACTAATTTTTTGAAAATGTTCTATTTTTTTTGTGAATCTAAGAAAGTTACTTTTTACAGTGTAAATTAGAAAATTATTTTTTTAGATAACTAAATTTAAGATACATTTTGATTAGGATCTGAAAGAATTTAAACGTTAATTATTTAAATAAATTATTGCTTGCTGTAAAAAGTCATTAATTTTTCGTCATTATTGATTTATATGCGTTAAAATTTCTATAGAAAAACATATTTTCCGAGTAAAAAGATAGAAAATTATTTTGATGATTTAATAAATAAAAAATTATTAATTTTTAATTTTTGAAATTCTGTAAAGTGATAAGTTTGTAAATCTAAACTTCTGTACTTTGAATGGCGCCGATATTTTGCTGATTCACCATTTAAAAAATTTTTAAAATAAATTACATTTCACGTTCTAGAGATAATTTTGAGACAATTTTAATGGGATAATTTTTTTTTACATTTTTATTAAAAATTATTCTTTAAATTTCGTTTATAAATAAATAATATTTATCTTTTTTTTTTCCGACGGTATAATATACGTATAGTTTAAAAAAAATAAGAGTAGAAATTTTCATTTCACATTCAAATTTCATGAATAAAAAATTTTTTTTTCTTTTTTGAAAATTGCAAGACTACACTGAAAAAAAAATCCGCTTGCCGATAAATAAATGAATAATATTAAAAGAAATTTATTTTATTTAAGATCGAATTTGATTGTTTTATTATTTTAAGTAAATATTTTTGCGTACTTAAAAAAAATAAAACTAAAGTTTGGTTGAAGATTTTTGTGCTAATTTATTTTTGAGATAAAATTCGTGTAATGCTCATTATTTGCTAGGTCAAACTCTCAAAACGTATATGTGTCGGTTTATAGTTACGGAAGGGTTCACAACCAAAAATTAGAACTTCCAGCTAACAAGGTTTACAGTGAAATCTTTGCTGATGCAAATAATAACGTTAGCTTTACGGACAAATTCAAGGAAAAACCAATGAAAAACAAAATATTTTTAACAAAAGTACACTGACAAAAAATTCCGGTTGCGGCAACCGGAATTCCAGCTTTGAAAAATGGATTTTTTTTTACGTAAAAGACATAATATAAAACAATTCTATCCATAAAAATAGATGTTTCAAGAAAAATAATTTTTTTGTATAACTACTTTTTAAAAGTTGTTTAAATTTATATTGTTTATTACACATTATTTATTTAAACTATTATTTGATTAAAAAATCTTAAAAATTATAATAGTATATTGACACTATTATTATTATTATTATAGCATTTATTTTGTCTGAGCAAAAATATAGTTTTTACTCTTGTTTTTACATAGTCAATTAATTAATTTAATATTTAAATAAAAATAAAATAAAATCTTTTAATAAATTAAAATTAGTCAAATTATTATGCACACACTTCTGAGATATTATAAGTAAAATAATAAATTGCTGAAAATACCTAAAATAAACCCCGAAAGAAGTACAATTCTTGGGAAAATCATTCGATCCATAAAGTTGTCATTGTAATAATCTTCCATTCTATCATAATTAAACATTTTCCACTAGTTTTTACTACTTTTAAATCATTTTTTACATTTTTTACATCAAAAATATTATCAATCGTATAAATTAGCTTTTAAGGATGCCAAAATAACTATTTTTTTCCTGACTAATTTAAATTTATTATATTTAAGTCTTGAAGCTCTCTTGAACCAAAGTAAAATATATTATTTCAACATTAAAAATTGATTCAGACCTTTAGTTATTATCTTTAGTTAATTTAAACTGACGTATTTTCCCTGAAACTCCCGAATTTTCCTATTAAAAATACAGGATTTAAGAGATATTATGAGTATCTTTTTCTGAACCATAAAGTTTCTTAAAATATTTGATTTTCTCAAAATTTATTTTTGTCTCAGAAAAAATTGCTTAAAAATACTCAAAAGTTCAGTATTATTTAATAGGTCTTTTAGGGGAAATAGGAAATAGGTTAGTTTAACTTATTTCTGGGCTATCACAAGGTTTTAAACAATTTTGAACTTAAATTTATAAATCTCTTTTTCAAATAATTAATTATAAACTAATTTATATTGACTCTTATATGATTGTAAATATTTTAAATTGAATTATAAATATTTAATGTTATATATTTTTTATTATTTTATACTGTTACTAGGCTATAATTATGTATCAAATTTTGTAATTGGACAAATAAAACACTATTTACATTTACATTTACAATTTTTTGTGTTCAAATAATATATTTTAGTGTGACTCAAGACTTAAATATTAAATATTAAATTTATATACGGAAAAAAATTATTCAAATTAAAAATTCCATGGAAATTTAGAAGACCCTGGTATAAATTAAATTACAAAATTTTTGATGTTCTTAAGGTGGATTAAGTAGGATATTTATCTATACAATATTTGCTAACAATCAGATTTAAATAAAAATAGTCAAATATTAGTTTAAAGAAATAATGCGTAATAAATGTTATTAACATTAATAATTAATTAATAACTTTTAAAAAGTAAAAAAAATTTTATTTATTCTTCTTAAAACATCTATTTTTACAGATAGATTGTTTTATATTAAGTCTTTGACGAAAAAAAAAATTTATTTTTAAAGGAAAAATTTCGGTTGCGGCAATTCCTTATTTTACTCTTTCCTTATTTATTTAAAATATTAATTTATTTAAAATAAAATACTTGATATCATTTGTAAATAACTAATATTTTTATATTTTTAATTAATAAAAATAATTTTAAACGTTATTACATAGCTGTAGTACTATTCCATACACGCATACTAATGTAAGTCACACAGAGAACGATTTAGGGAGATTCCTCAGGAAAGAGTTAAAAATAATAATACAATTAGTTTTTATTCAATGGATAAAATGATTGTATGTACTCCAAAATTTGCAAAAATAGAAATAATTAATACACTGAAAAACCGATACCATTGAAGCAATGGCTTAGAAGCGATTGAAATATGCGAATAGAATATATCATTGATTTGATGGCGCGGCTATTAAACGAATAGCTTCTCGCCATTGAATACGGCAGTCATTGTTTTGATGTTAATTTTCGTCAAAATAAAAGAGAATATAAGATTGAATTAATAGAGAGCATACAATCAAAATAATTGTTTTTAATATTTTGATTTAAATCTTTCCCAAACCTTTTTTCAATAATATAACAAGTAGTTTTGGACATTTATTTTGACTACAGTAATTATTGTATAGGTAAAAATAGTATATTAAGTATCAAGGGCGTAAAAGTTTCGGCACTAGCGTGAGCACTAGCACGAGTGCTCGGCGAAGCCGGGCACGAGTGATTTGTGTTCACGCTCGTGTCTAAAGTATTTCGCCCATGGTGCTTACACTATTTTTTGCCCACCTAGGCGTAGAACGAGTTCAGAAAATTCTTTACGCACGAGTTTTACGCCCGGGAGGGCAAAAAAAAATTTTCTTTTCTTGTGAAAAATAAGCGAGTTATATCATCAACTTAACATTTTTTTAAAATTTATACATTCTGAATTTTAATTCTGAATGTTAAATTTAAAAAAAAATTTAATTTTACAATAATTCACTTATTTTTCAACAAAAAAAGAAATTTAAAAAATAAGCGAGTTATCATCAAATTAATATTTTTTTTTAATTTATACATTCTGAATTGATTAAATTCTTATTGCTTATTTTACAATTTTAATCTAATATAACAAAAGTTTTAAAGGAAAATTATGAAATTTGGAAAAAAGGTAGGAGTTAGAGAAATAGGGAACACAGTTTAGAAGCGGGAGGCGCTTTAGAATTGATTTGAAAAATGGAAAGAGGATTATTTATTTATTAATGCGAAAATATTTTTCAATTTAATTTTAGTATTGTTTTTTAATCCTTTTTTCAACAATAAATAGTTTTTTCCATTTCTATTGGTTTAACAAAAAAAATATGGGGATTAAAAATATGAATTTTTTGTTGAAGATTTGATGTACCACATACTTAAAAAATAAAAAAAAATCTTCTCATTTTGTTGAAAAATAAGTTATTATCAAATTATTAAAAAATAATTTTTTTTTAAACCACTTTTAACCAGTAAAAAGTTAATCAAATAAAAAAAAATAATAATTTGATAATAACTCGCTTATTTTTCAACAAAATGAGAAGATTTTTTTTTTATTTGATTAACTTTTTACTGGTACATCAAATCTTCAACAAAAAATTCATATTTTTAATCCCCATATTTTTTTTGTTAAACCAATAGAAATGGAAAAAACTATATTTATTGTTGAAAAAAGGTTTAAAAAACAAGTACTAAAATTTTTCATAGGTCATCTGAAAACCCATTAAATAGTTCAATTTAATTTAGATTTCTTAAAAAAATGACTAGAGAAATTGAAAAATATTTTCGTATTAATAAATAAATAATCCTCATTCCATTTTTCAAATCAATTCTAAAGCGCCTCCCCCTTCTAAACTGTGTTCCCAATTTTGCTATGACTCCTACCTTTTCTCCAAATTTCATAATTTTCCTTTAATACTTTTGTTATATTAGATTAAAATTGTTACTTTTATTATAAATTCTTTAAGTATGCGTAAGCAACTTATTAAATCTTCTGACGTTATACTTCAAAATCTTTTTTACAATCTTGTCTTCTTAATAAAATAAAAAGAAATAAAAAAAAAGTTTAAATGGGTATACATCGAACAACTATAGAGAGCTGAAATTAGCCAGAAGTTTATATTTTCGATTTGTGAACCCTCCCATAAATCTACAAATAAGCTTTGAGAGGTATAGAACTGGCAGACAGTGACCATTTCACGATTTTTATCTTTTCTGCAAAGTGATAAATTTTTCCATAGGTTTATAAAATAAATAAATTAAAAAATGTTGTGATTTTTTTTTCATTCGATTTGCGAGAAAATAGAAATAAAATTTTAAAGTTGGCTTAGAAAATTTAAAAATATTATTCCTGGTTATGAAATGATACCTTGCAGGATTCAAAAACCAAATTCAGAAAATGAGATAATTTCTTGTGTTATAACATAATCAACGATTATGTTTTATAATAACTCTAGATGTCTATCATTCACTCATTTATCAGTACCAACTTTCAGTACCTATAGGTACTTACTAGTACTTAGTAACCGAATTTCCGGATTTCGCCATTTTTTTAAATTTCTCAGGTCTTATATTTATTTGAGTAACGATTGGTAGGGTAATGGTCCAATGAATAATATATCATAACTAATTAAATAAGTTTTATTTCATATTTTTTATGGCCTCAGCAATGAGGCGTTTTTCATATGGTATTTAAATAAATTTAATTATTTCGTTATCATAAAAATGAATTTTCGTGGATATTTTTAATGATCAATTAAGCTCGAATCCTTAGGAATTTCAACAATATCCATCTGAATTATTCAAATTTAAAAAAAAACTGAAAATTTGTGACCAAAAAAATTTATTTTTAAAAATTTTAAAATTTTTAAATTAATTATTAAATTAAAAATTTAATTATGGGTAATTCCATGGATATATAGCACAAAATGATACGCAAGGTCTCAAAACTAATAAAATTTATTTATCGGTAAAACAACTTAAAAATATATGATTCCCCGAATATGAAAGTTTTCTATAAATTTTGAAGGGTTTTATACTATTTTAAAGTTTTTTGGTAAAATTGCTCTCCTCAGTCACCATTTTTGAAAGTCTCGTAAAAAACCTCTAGAAAACGTTTAAAAAAAAAATCTAAACTTAAAAAAATACTTAATTTTTATTAATAATCGACATAATTTTTGTTTTCCCAAAAGAAACTCTTTTAATTTTAGATTTTACATGTTTTTTAGGCTAAAAATGTTAAAAAATCAATAAAATCCCATTTTATCAATTTTTATTTTTTCTATATTTTGTAAGGATACTGAATTCAAACTTTTGGTCAGATTTTCATTTGGTCACGTGACTTAGTAGAAAATCGGAAAAATATCAAGCAAGTCAAAATTGAACAAAACGGAAAATTCACGAAAATCGGTATTACGCGCTTAAAACAAAAATTACTATCGGGAAATTTTTTTCAGTGAAATATATGCAATTTTGGAAAATTTTAAGAAAAAAAATTTTCTTTTTTACCGTGAACTTTTCTGATATTTTCATTTAAAGTTGGGAACAAATTTAAATTTTCCCACAAATGGACACTGAGAAGGCAAAATGTGACTAAAAATTCGAATCAAATTTTACATCGAAAACCTTGTTTTTTTTAAACGTTTTCTAGAGGTTTTTTGTGGGACTTTTCAAAAATGGTGGCTGAGGAGAGTAATTTTACCAAAAAACTTTAAAATACCCTTCGAAATTTGTAGAAAACCTTCAGGTTTGGGGAATCATTTATTAAAAGTTATTTTATCGAAGAAAAAAACCAATTTTTTTATTTTTGAGACCTCGCGTATAATTTCGTACTATAATTTACCCATGGAATTAACCTTATTCTATATTTAGTCACAATAATAAATTGGTTATTTTTATAATAAATAAAAATATTTCCATATTATATTGAGCAATTAATTTCTATATTGTAATCTTTTATTTTCATTATTTTTACATTCGTTACATATACTGAATTGAATAGTCAAAAGATTTTTTATAAATTTTAATTTCAGTAAACATCTCGAGAAAAAGATTAATCTTTTCACCGTGATTCTTGGTATAAATAAGATTTATATGTTTTTACATGCGCTTTGTCAAAATTTAAGCTTTTATATATTTTGTAAATGCGTATAAATATAAGTAAATAATAATATTCTTTATATCACCCTATTTTATATTTTAATTAAGAAAAGAAATAGACTTTTAAAGAAAATGTTCATCAAGCAAAAAGTTCAAAGCTTCAATTAATAAATATATATATATATGGCTCGTTATCGTTTTTTTTGCAAAAATGACGTACCACACGTTTCCAATTACCAGGTGCATCAATTAAAAAATTTTTTTTTTTAAATTTTTTATTTCAATAAGTTTTTGATGGTCCACCATAAAATTCAACATAATTTAATGTTTTAATTACTGTAAAACATAAAAATAAAAAAAAAAGCCTTTACCGTAACCCCCTAGATCTCCGATTAACAAGCGTTGTAATTAAAATATTAAAAACTTAGCGAATTTAAATCATAAAAATAATAAACTTTCCAAACGGAAAAGTTTTTTTTATTCATTTGTCTATGAGTTAAGTTGATTTTTCTGTAAAAAAGCTTAATAAATATCTTTAAAATTGAGTTCCAAAACTCGATTTTTTAATAAGAATTATTCAAAAATATATGTCAAAGTTCTCTAGATTACATAATTCATAGAAAAATTCATATATTAAGGCCGCAAGTAATGTCTTCATTTCCGTATGGAAATTTATAGGTAGGTATTTTTATAGGTACTCGAAAACGGTTTATATTTTTGTTATTATTATTATATTTTTTTAAACAAAAAATACATAAATTTATAGGACTTTTAATTTATTCTCTGAAATTAATAACTAAAATAAGTAAATTATATTGAAATTAGAAACAAAATAAAGATAAAGATTTTTAATGGTTTTAAAATTTTTTTACTTTACTATTGTCAAAAAACCTCGCAAAAAACGTAATAAATTGATGTAAAAGGTTCGTTATGATGATTTTTATGCAGTACTGAATAACTGTTGGTGAAAAATGTCTAAAAAAAATCTGGTTTGGACTTAAATAAAAGAATTTTTATTTTTATTTTTTTTAGGCTATTTTTTCAAAGAAAATGAAAACGAGCCATATATAAATTTATAAATATCTTAATTTATAATTATTCCCTCACGATGCTGTTTTAATTTAATATTTTCTATTTTCCTATAATTATCCTATATATATTAAAATGAAATAATTGAAAAAATTGACTATTTTTGATTTTATTGGACACGCATTTATGAAGAATTGTACGGACGGAAATACATGAAAGTGGTTTTAAAGTATAATCTTAAAAGAAATATTTCCAGAGCTTTTTTTCATTTTGAAAAAATATTTAAATGATTTCGAGAAATCAATATCAGAAGTTAGTGGTCGAAAACGCAAAATAATTTCATTTTTTTCACTAAAACTGATTTTTCTCAGGATCTAAGATGTTTTTTGAGACGAAACGTTTTTTAGTGCAAATTATTCCTTGGAAAAAATGCTATTGATTTGATATTTTTTTTTGTTAATTTGAGCTCACGGTTCAAAGTTACAACTGTTTGAAGCTAAGAACTTCAAAATTTAAAAAATCAAAAAGTGGTCATTTTCGTCACTTCATATCTTAAAATGGATTGTATCAAAATGTAAAAACCAAGTTGCTTTGTATTTATTAAACGCTTTTCTAATGCCAATTTTTTTTTTTTTTTATTAAAAAAAACGACTTAGAGTCTGATTTTTTGAATTTTTTATTTTTTCATGTTTAGGACAGCCGAGATCCATTTTCTTATATAATGAAATTTTTTGACATTTTCATATAAAAAACAAAATAAAATATATGTTTAAATTTTTTAAAGTTATGAACAATCAATATGACTTTTGCAATAAAATATTATTTTTTCATGTTTAAGACAGATGATATCTATTTTCATATATAATCAACTTTTTTGGAATTTTTCATATATTAAACAGAAAGTAATATATATGGAAGATTTTGAAAATTTTTCAAATTAAGAACAATCAATATGACTTTTGCAATAAAATATTATTTTTTGCAATTTTTAATTTTTCATGTTTACGACAGACGATATCCATTTTCTTATTCAATGAACTTTTTCGGTATTTTTGATATACAAAATAGATAATAATATATATTGAAAATTTTGTAACTTTTTAACATTTGCATATAAAAAACAAAATAAAATATAGAGACTATTAAAAAAAAATTTAGAATGGCGTATAGTTTCTGCTAAAGTCAATAACAATATTTCAATGCAATCATTGCATAAAAATATTTAAAAATACAATTTTCATATAAAAAAGGACACTATTAGAAAAAAATTTAAAATTATGTATAGTTTCTGCAAAAGTCAATAAAAATATTTCAATGCTATCATTGCATAAAAATATTTGAAATTCCAACTTTACTATAAAACAGGAGACTATTAGAAAAAAATTTAGAATGGCGTATAGTTTCTGCTAAAGTCAATAAAAATATTTCAATGCGATCATTGCATAAAAATTTTTGAAATTCCAACTTTTGTATAAAACAGGTCATTATTCGAAAAATATTCAGATTGACATATAGTTTCTGCCAAAGTCAATAAAAATATTTGAAATCCCAACTTTTGTATAAAACACGACACTATTAGAAAAAAATCAATAATAATATTTCAATTCAATCATTGCATAAAAATATTTGGAGTCCCAATTTTTATATATAACACAGCATTATTTAAAAAATTTTAGAAAGGAGTACAGTTTCTGCTAAAGTCAATAATAATATTTCAATGCAATCATTGCATAAAAATATTTGAAATTCCAACTTTTGTATAAAACAGGACACTATTAGAAAAAAATGTAGAATGACGTATAGTTTCTGCTAAAGTCAATAACAATATTTCTATGCAATCATTGCATACAAATATTTAAAATTACAAAATTTCGATAAAACAGAACTCCACACTGAAAACATTTAAATGGTATATCGCTCATTTTCATTTTTTTTGCAAAAATTGTGTCACGTGGTCGTATATACCGATTGAAGTAAGAATTTACAAATTTTTTTGTCTTAAAGTTTGTATTTCAAAAAGTTGTTGACCATACACCATAAAAATTAACATAATTTTAAGTTGAAAAAAAAATTTGTGGCTAAAATATGACAAAAAAGCCTTTACCGTTCCCCTAAGAAGCCTTTACCGTTCCTATTAAGAACTTGGTGTTTTAAGCAAAATAAGTGCATGGATTTTTATTTCCTTTTTCTAAAGTTTGTATTTCACTTAATTTTAGATGTACCAACCTTTATTTAACCTTAAATTAATGTTTTAGATGCTATTTTAGTTTAAAATATGACCAAAAATTACGTATTTATCCACAAAAGCGTAAAAATACTTTTTTATACCTCAAGAAATAATCGGTTAAAAGCACAATAATAAAAATTTTTTAATGTTACTTAGTTTTTATGACAATAACAAGTTGATCCTTTGATAAAAAAAACTTTTACTTTATGTTTTCTAAAAATTACAGCACTAAAACAAGATTTTTATATTATTTTTTTTAAATCTATTTTTGCAAAAAAAATGAAAATGAGCCATATATTCAACTAAAGTCAATAATAATATTTCAATTCTATCATAGCATTAAAATATTTATAATTAGAACATTTATATAAAGCATTACACTATTATAGAAAAATACATATTTCATATAAATATATATTAGAATATAATTTACAATAAATCATTGCATAAAAACATATTATTATAGAGGGTATATTCTAAATAGTTGAAATTACAACATTTCTATAAAAGTATGTATTTTTGGTTTAATCCTTTCATTAAAGAGAAAACTAAAGAATACCATTTAGTGAAATTTTTGGAATTTTTTATATTTTCGCGTATAGGACAGCTGATATCCATTTTTCTATTTAATGAAATTTTTTGAGTTTTTTGTATATAAAACACCCGATCATATAGACTGAAATTTTTGCAGTTTTTTCATGTTGTAGACAGACAATGTGATTTTTTCTATAAAGTTAAATTTTTTGAATTTTTCATGTATATTTTGTATATTTTTTCATGTATGTTTATTTCCATACAATATGAAAAAACTACAAAAATTTTAATTTGAAATAAGATAGACATCGGCAGTTTAAAAATAAAAAAAACAAAAGATTTTACTGCATAATTATTTACTGAATTCATATTGACTGTTTACAATATGAAGATACAACAAAAATTTCAATCTATATTGTCGGCTGTTTTATATATGAAAAGTCTTATTTATGAACAAAAAAAAAATCAGAAATATTTCACTCTGTAGTAAAATTCGTATTGATTGTCTACAATATAAAAAAACAGCAAAAATTTCAATCTATATTGTTTTATATTTGGAAAATACCAAAAATTTTACCATAGAGTAAAATGGATATCAGCTGTCCTATTTATGAAAAAACAAAATATTATACATTAAATAATTATTTGAGATTATTGACCATTAAGGGTAATTTATAACAACATATTTTTATTCTGTTGTAAGCTTTCGTTGGTATACCACCAACCTCTTCAGACTAAAAAAATTTTTTATTAAAAATAAATTTTTACAATGAAATTTACAATTTTTTTAACAAAATATTCATTAATTATTTTTTAAAAAACATACCATCAATATATTCTTAAAAGCTACATATACAAATTTCACTCTACAGTAAAATTTATATTGACTGTCTACATTATGAAAAAAATTCAAATTTTTCAATCCATATTGTTGGCTGTTTTATATGGGTGGTTTTCACTGGAACTGTATACTTTTTTATTGTTTACGGCACAACACTAATTATATTTTTTTTATCAAGGTCCAAAAACCTAAAATTTTCATTGGTACTGCCACAAATGTAAAAATAAATTCTACGTGTTATTCTTATGGAATTATTAATTTATATAAATTTTTATTTATGCAGACGGTGGCGACATTTTGAATGTATTATTGAAATAACTTTGTATTGAAGCCATCAAATTTTATCAAACTCTGGGTATCTTATTTTTTCATCAAAACATATAACTATACAAGATATTTAAGAAAAATATGACATACACTTGGAGAAAATGACATAGACGGTGGCGACATTTTTTTTTGTAAAGCCGTTTTAAAAATCAAATAGTTTTAGTTTTCGTAGTTAAAGCTTTCATATTTAAAATTTTAAGTTTTCCACGGTTCATTCATAAGTGGTTAAGTAATAAAAAAAATACAACAGTGCTTCAAAGTGCACAAATATAGAGTACGCTCCCATAAAAGGTGGGAAGCTTAAAAAGAGCTAAAATCGAGGGACAGACTTATATGTGACGATAAGCTAAGAGGATTGCATGAAAATTTGTTTCGTTGAAAAAAATGAGTTTTTGGGACCTAAATACGTCATATGCATCCTACAGAAAAATTTAAGTTCAAATTTTAAACCGTTTGATAATACTCAAAGTTTACAGTTAAGCAAAAGGACAGCGTACGGTGGCGAAATTTTGAACACATATGCTCCAGAAAATTTTTTTGTTAACTTACCAATATATGCATAGTAGGTTGTGACTTTAAAAAAATATTATTTATGAACTTATTAAAAGAAGAAAAAGTGTAAAAGAGCTTTAGTTTCGGATATAAATGGAGGGGACACTATGTATACCGTTCCTGTGAAAACCACTCATATATGAAAAAACACAAAAAATTTTACTATAGAGTAAAATGGATATTTTCTGTCTTTTTATATGAACAAACAAAAATTATGAAAATTTCATTATATACTAAAATTCATATTGATTGTCTACAATATGAAAAAAACTGCAAATTTTGTTAAAAAATCTGCATATTACTATATTCTATATTCAATTATTATTTATTATTAATAATTATTAATGTTATAAAATATACCTCATTAATTGTAAATATTTATAAATAATCATGTAACTTTTTCTTAGTATGTATTATAAAATTTCTTTGTTAATAAATTTAGAGGTATAAAATTAATTCTGTTCTCATTCATTTTTAAATAAAAATTAATTGCTTTTTAATCACGTATGATTAAATTTATTATAACTAAACACATATGATTAAAATATAAATAAATTAATGCAAAAGATGTTTTATTTGGTTAAGCCGAGCATCGCGAGGCCAATCAGCTAGTAATAAATATAGAATTAAAATTTTTATTTGTAAATTATTGATATAATAAAAATTAATTTTTCTTATTACTATTTATTATTTTCATTTTGTCGACTACTGGATTTACTTATAGACACTACAGAAAATGTTTTAAGCGTTTATATGTTTTAAAAAACGCTGCCAAGTGATTGGCACTATGGTTCCTCATTAACAATAGCAAAATATTTATAATGGTCTATTTTATCTAATAAAAATTATAATTTGAGATATCAGTATTTCATAAAAAAAAAGTTAAATACCGTATTTTATAAGAAAAAAAATGTTGCTGTGATTTAATGTTTTTTATTTAACAAATTTTTAGAAAAAAATTTTCAATAAACTATGTATTACACTTAAAAAAAAAACAATATTACAGATTTTTTAATTTTTTTGTTTTATTAATATTCAGAAAAAAATTTTGAAAAAATCCAGTATCAGATCCAAAAAATTGCTATGAATAAGCTTTCTAAAACTAGTACTCTCATAGAAATTAATTAGGTACTACGTCTGAACAAAAAAAAAATTTGGTATTCTTTGTATTTTTTTGTGAAAAAAATTTTGGGAAAAAAATTTTCAAAAAATTAATTATCAGATTTGAGATATCGAGTAAAAACCATACTTTCAAATATAAGTACTTTTATGGAAATAAATGAGATATTACACCTAAATTAAAAAAAAAAAAAAGTATTTTGAAATCTCTTGATGAAAAAATTTTTGAAAAAAAAATTAGATCTTAATTCCATAATGGTTGTTAAACTTTCATGGAATTAAAGGAAGTATTACACTAAAAAAAAAAAAATATTACAGATTTTTTAATTTTTTTGATTTTTTAATTTTGAGAAAAAAATTTTGAAAAAATTAAGTTTCAGGTCCAAAAAATTACTATAAAAGATATTTCTAAAACTAGTACTGTCATAGAAATCAATTAGGCACTACATCCAAAAATAAAAAAAAATTAAGTTTTTTTTTGTATTTTTTGGTGAAAAAAATTTTGAGAAAAAAATTTTCAAAAAATTAGTTATCAGATTCTAGATATCGAGTAAAAATCGTACTTTCAAATATAAGTACTTTCGTGGAAATAAATGAGGTATTACATCCAAATTAAAAAAAAAAAAAAGTAGTTTGAGATTTTTTGATGAAAAAATTTTTGAAAAAAAAATTAGGTCTTAATTCCATAATGGTTGTGAAATTTCACCGGTTACATACATACACACACACACACACACACACACACACACACATACAGACTTTTTTTAAAAACCGGTTTTTTAGCTTCCTGAGGTCCCAAAACGTGCTTATATGCCAAAAAATCAAAAATCAAAATTTCATCTATCACAAAGGTTCCTCTATGAGGAACCAAAAAATAATGAATGTAAGAGCTGGTACATATCATTAAATTTTACAGCATCTAAAATCAAAATCGAAGAATTGGAAGCTAGGGCGAGAGTCCAAATCGAAACCTTAATCCCAATTTATATATTGAGGAGGGCATCATTCTATTATAATTTTTTTTACATAAAATAATTTGAAGTGTCAGAAGTAGCTTGAGTCCTACTAGAGGATTTTCCATACATATGCTTTTGAAAAATTTGAAGAAAACAACTTAAAGTGGGCGATAACGACTCAAAAATGAATAAAATTCGGCTTCAGAGTAATTTGAACGTAAAATAAAATTTTAAAAATGGAATTTGTATAGAGATTTGTATATATATAATTATATATGATACAATGTGATACCGCTTGTTTTTAAGCAAAGTTTTTGAAAATTTTTTTAAGCGGCGAAAATCTTATAAGTGGAACAATGAAAGTTAAATGTTTAGACTATTTATTATAGATTCATGCAAACTAGGTTCAAGTTGGATTAAAATGGATATTTTTAAAAACTGACTGAAAGCTCACGAAAATTGGTTAAACATTTTTTTTTTCCGAAAGTTCTACTAAAAACAAGCCATCTATCACATCTATCAATTTTTAAATTTTCAGGCCCACTCTCTATTTTTGAGAACAATTTCTGTATTAAATGCCCTTTTTTATAGTTACAAGCTAAAAACATTCAAATGGAAGAGAAAAATCGAGAATTAGACTTAGGAGGTTAAAAATTGGATCGTTTTTTTCTACAACCCTCAACTCAAACTTAAGCCCAGTTAGCGAAAAATCCTTCATGTTTATTTATGTAAATTATATTCATTTAAAATAATAAATAAATAAAGTTTTTGCTGATAGTATTCTATAAGGTCAAGATAATGTATATCAGTAGATCACGCCAAATTGAACTTACTCATATTAATTCTTACTCTTCTTTTTATTTAATTATTGTATTTTCGTAATGGAATATTTTGACTGAAATTATCGCGTTCGTATTAATAAAATTAAACTTTAAAATTATATAACTCATGAAGTATAAATATATGGCTCATTATCGTTTTTTTTGCAAAAGTGACGTACAGCACGTTTCTGACTACCAGATGCATTAATTAAAAAAAATTTTTTTTTAAAATTTTTAATTTCGATAAGTTTTTGATGGTACACCATAAAAATCAACATATTTTAATGTTTTAAGTACTATAAAACATAAAAATATAGCAAAAAAGCCTTTACCGTTTCCTGTCACAAAGGAGATTCCTATACTTTGAGTGTCTGTCACTCACACCTATCAATTAATTATCAAAAATTTTTATTTGGGGATTAATTGCTATACTATAAGGTTAAACTTTTTCCATATAGAAAAAATTTAAACTTACTTTTCCTAATTATTACAAGGGTGAGAAGGTGTGTCACACGATTTTACAAAATATGTACGTAAAACGTATTTTATTTATATTAAATTTGATTTCTCTTCATAAAAACATTTTTAAAACCTTTTAATCAAATAAATGACAACTTAAATACATAAAAAATAAATTCTCACATCGAGAGCACTTTAAGAGGTCCTTAAATAGGAAAACAAAATCAGTTTAAGTTCAGAAATCACGAAGGGACAAAAACAAAAGCCTTTACCGTACCCCCCTAGATCTCCTATTAAGAAGCGTTGTAATTAAAATATTAAAAACGGAAAAGTTTTTTTGTTCATTTGTCTACGAATTATTTTGATTTTTCTATAAAAAAGCCTTTACCGTTCCTGCCTTTACCGTTCCTCTTTTTTTTTTAAATTATTTAATACTTTTAAAATTTACCTCCAAAACTCGTTTTTTTAGTAAGAATTCTTTAAAAATATATGATATTGTTCTCTAAAATACATAAAACCTAGAAAAATTCATACATTAAGGCCGTATGTAACGATTTTGGTTTTTAATGGTTTTAACCTGTTTTTACCTTATAATTATATGAAAATACGTAATAAATTGACGTAAAAGGTTCGTTATGGTGATTTTTATGCAACACTGAATAAATATTGGTGAAAAAGTCTAAAAAGTCTTGTTTGGACTTTAAAAAAGGAATTATTTATTTTTATTTTTTGAATGCTATTTTTTCAAAAAAAATGAAAACGAGCCATATATTTAAAAAGAATTCCAGAATCATTAAATTTTTAAATTATATAACTCATAAAGTATAAATATATATATATTTAAAAAGAATTCCTTCAATAAATTGAGGTTTATTTTATTCCAAATACATTCTTCCAAAATATAAAAATTTAAAAAAATACATTTTTATTTTATATTCGTCAAATTAAAAAACTAAAAATTAACTCTTAAGGCTTATATTTTAATTTAAGGCTTATATCTTAAGGTTTAATTGAGCTTGAATTTGTTTAATATTTGTGTATAAATTTTTAATTGAATTTAAAATTGAAATAAATTTTCAAAAATTTGCTTAAATTTTAAAATTGAAATTTTTACTTATTAATTATTAAAATTATTTAGCACGCAATCGTATTTTATGATAAACATATTTTTTGGATATTTTTACCATAGCTAAACTGTACTAAAAACATAAACTCAAAATTACATTATCAGTAGTGTTGTTATTTTTATCGCCCATCATTTTCTAAATATATATCTATTATTTTCAATCTATTGACCGTTTATATAAGTATATATAAGCCCAGTACTGGTCAATAGATTGAAAATAATAGATATATATCAAAATTACATATTTAAAATGATTATAACTCATTAACAAATTAATACAAATTAATCAGTAGAGTAATCAAAAAAGTAGATATAAGTATAATAAGAAGTTAAGGGCGAGTCAGATCAGATTAGTCAAACATACGACAGTCATGCCTACTCGTATTTACTTGGTCACTAAAATAAAAAAAAATTCAACTTACGCGCTAAATTTGATTTTTTAAAACATTCTTGTGAAATATTGAAAAGGTAATCAAAAAAATATTGTCTTTCCCAAAGTAATTAGTAAAATTTTTGCATTTAGCAATTAAATTAGAAATCAAGCATTCACGCATATAAAAAATTAGTAAATATAACCAAAATAACGATTTTGTTTACTAAGTTCAGTGTGGTTAGAACTCACTATAAATTTTTAGTAAAATTTACTAATAAAATTTGTTTATAAAACTAAAACCTCAATTTTTTTAGTAAAATTTACTAATTGTTTGGTTATATTTACCAACATTTATTAATTTGTGTTTACTAAATTCGTTGAGGTTAATTTTACTATTCTTTTTTTTGCGTGTTCTAAAAAAGCAATTTTTTTCAGATCATTATTGAATTTTATTCTGATCTTTTTTTTTTATTTTATATTAATATTTTCTAAAAATAAGAAAATAAAAAAATTTTTTTTTTTTTTAAACAAAAGTAATTTTCCAAAAAAAATACATAAGTATCCTTTTTTTAAATACTTGCAAAATATTTTTATTAAAGCAAATTAGTCTTTATTAATCCATGCACCAAATAAATAATTAATTTTTTTTTAATTTATGCAAGTATTAAAATACTTTATTTTAAAGCAATATCATCTAGCATGCATTGCTTTTTTATACTCGCAGCGAGTAAAAAATGCCAAAAAATTTTACGTACATGCACAATAAAAAAATATACACAAGATTTAAGTTAAAATTATTTTTATCTTAATTGCAATAAAATAAAATTGTAAATAAACAACGTTTTTTGTTCTTTATCAACCAAGATAAAAATAATTTTAACTTAATTTTTTAATAAAAAAAGAACGATTCAAGAAATAACTTTAATAGACACAAGATTTGTCAATAATTTATAAGCTGAACATGCCAATACTAAAACAAATCTGTATAATTATATAAATAATGATATGCATATAAAATATTAACATTTTTTTCGAACACAATAAAGAACGGATAATAAAATTATTTCACAGATTATTATACGAAAAGCTGCATATTTTAATAAATCCTTATTTTTAAAGATACTAGTTTTTAGGAATAAAATATTTTACTAAACCATTCAGAATGATTTAAAAGTTGTATTTATTTATTTAATAAATATTTTTTTAAATGCACAGAGTTAATATTTACACGTGTTCCTTATACTAGTTTTATACTATACAGTATAGTATGGCATATCCTGTACAAACACAATCTCATATGATTTTAGTGCATATATACACCACACTATACATAATTACTAACACATCCTTGCATAAAATTTAAGTGTCCTCATAGGGAGTGTGTAGAAAATAAAATCGAGGAGGACACTAAAAGTCGCAGTCAGTACCAAAAATTGTCATGTTACTCTTATCGTCATAACCCACTAATGAACATTACTTTTGTAAATAAAAAATAATTCGCTTAAAATTTTCAAAAACTCCCAAAAGGAAAACATAAAAAAATGATTTACGAATTGATTGGCACCGTTTTAAATACTTTTTTGTAGACTTATTTGTAAAATTTTTGTTGGAAAATTTGATCTTGCTCGGATTTATTTTTTCAAACAAAAATTTTTGCATATGAATCTGCAAAATAATACATCAAATCTACTATTGTATTTATAAACCATTTTATAATGTTTTCCTTTTTTTAGAATTTTGATTAACGGCGGTAATTCGGAGAAAATCGCAATTTTCTGCAGCAAAACGATGAAAAGTCGGTAATGGGATCTGACTTGCCCTTAATAGATTTTTATAAAAATTTCAATTCCAACTCTCCATAAAGCAAAATATCAATATATTATTTTAATTAAAATATAAAAAGCCCAAAAAGAAGTCAGAGTTATTTATACTCCAGCAACCTGCATGTTAACCTTCTAACCGTACCCATTCGATAAAAAAATAGTTCAAAAAGAGAATTGTTGTTATTATACAGTTGGCAAAATCTTGTTGTTACCGATTTGGTAGAATATAGATCAGTCGAATATGGTAGCTTAAATGAATAGCTAAGACCCCTTAATAATCTTCTTGGAGCATTAAGACTCATTCCATTCACAATGCTGCTACAGTCAATCATATTATTACAAATTTTTTTCCAAGATATAATAGATTAATTCTTGCAACAGCACTCTGTATGGAAGAAATCCCAAGCTTTTTCGATATAACAGAAAAATCATGATCAGTAAATTTCATTGGAGTACCAATTCTAGATGCAGCAAATCTCAAAAATTTATGATTGATGTGCTCCATCTGATTAAACTGACCATTATTTAAACAACCCCAGATTTGAGAACCATACATAATACAAGGATAAACATAGGAAAAATAAATTTTCCTAAAAGTATCACCTGATTTAAACTCACAAGAGTTTCTCTTAATAAAATTAACAACTCTCAAACCCTTAAACTGAATGTAATCAACATGTTGCTTAAAACTCAGTTTAGTATCAAAATAGATTCCCAAATCTTTATAGACAACTTCTCTAGTTAAAGCAACATTATTAATAAAATAATCATATTCAACAACTCTCTTCCGACCATATGTTACTACTTTACATTTTTTGACTTCTAATATCATACCATTATTTTTACACCACTCATTTACTGCAGTTAGGCCCCTTTGTAATCTAAGTGCATCATCATTGCTACCAATACTCTTGAACAATTTTAGATCATCTGCAAAGAGCAGGAATCGAGAGTACTTTATGGAAAACTTTACATCATTGATGTAAATTAAAAACAATAGAGGGCTAAGATTCGACCCTTGACCAACACCAGAAGTAACTGCTATTTCATCAGTAGAGATAGCATTCCCAATTCTAACTTAATTTTAAGAGAGGACCATGAACACCATAATGATCTAATTTATTCAACAGTATTTTTATATCGACTTTATCAAACGCCCGTAGCATATCAGTGTAAACAACATCTGAATTGCAGCCCTTACAGGAATCATAAACAACACTATCCAAAAACACATTTAAATTTGTTACTGTTGATCTACCTGAAAAGAAGCCATGCTGCTCCTCAATGATATAGCGAACCAAATAGTCATATAATTTGCCAAATACCAAATTTTCAAATAATTTTGCTAAGATATTAATTTTTACTAATGGCCTGTAATTCGCTACATCATGAGGATCACCACTCTTAAATGCAGGAGACACAAAACTTTGTTTAAATAATGTTAGATAGAATCCCAACTTTATTGACAGATTAAATAATGCAGTTATTGGTGCAACAAGAACTTCTTTACATTTTTTGATATAAATAATGTTGATTTTATCAGGGCCCTCACTCAACTTATCAGAAAGTTCATCAATGCATTTACTTACCTCATCAACAGTAAATAACATAGTATTAATACAATCATTAATTATACTGGGAATCGGTCGATAATGCAGATCACTGGAAGTATAAACACTCCCAAACTTTCTTGCAAACAAATTAACAATATTGTCAATTCCATTAACATTAAAATCATCAAGATACATAGAGAGAGGAACTTCTTTTTTATCATTTATAAAGATCTAATATAAGAAAAGAAGTTAACAGAGTCATTATTAATAAATATTAGTTTCAATACTGTTTTTATAGGAAATTTCATCTTTAGTAGACATTTTATTGCAAATAGAGAGTAAGTCTTTGAATAAGTCATAATAATATTTTGATTTATCAAAGCGTTTATACATAAATTGAGCTCTTTTTTTTTCTCTCATTTTTACCTTTAAATCCTCAGAAAAATACCTAGGATAACTACTTTTAAATTTAGCAACATACGGAACATATAGTTCTATAGATTTATAAATAAGATCAAGTAACTTATCAAGATTAGAATCTATATCACATTCAGTATTTATAATACTTTCAGTCGTATGGCTTTTTAAAAAACTAATAATATTTGCAAAGTCTGCTTTATTATAATTATAATATTTGGTTTTTTCATAATAAATTTTAGAATGACTAACATTTATTTCAATCTCTAGAGGAGAATGAGATCTATCACTATCTTTTAATAAATCTAGAACAGTATTCACTTTTACAACTTTTTTATTAAATAAGACTAAATCTAATATATAATTGCCAAAACTATTTAAATTTAAATTAAATTGAAAGTTTAAAAATTCTACACAAATTGTTCATATGTTGAGCTGCATCACGAACTACCCAATTAAAATTGCTTCCAGACATATACGAGTATGAACTTGAGTTATACCATAAGTAACCAGGCAAATTAAAATCCCCAATTATCAAAATATTTTCAAAGTCACCAATAAGATCTTGAATAAGTTCATAAGCACTAATATATTTTTCAAGCGAAGACAGTGGTGGGATATATAATATAATATATTAATTAAAAAAAAAAAAATAGCACAGAAAAAAAAATAAAAAAACTTATAGCCAGTTGGTATAAAAATAACCTAAATGCATGGAATATGTTTACTGCAGCTGAGGACTAGGTATAATTCAATGTTACATACGTTACAATCATAGATTCACAAAAATAAGTTAAGATTTCTATGAGATAGTAAAAGACGGCGAGCCGGATCAAAATTTCTAGCAGTATAGTAATATTTCACTTATAGGTCCTTACATACCCTGTGATATCTATAAAATGATGTGTCTATGGTTAAAATACAGTTTGATATTTTTATAATTTGTACTTATCACCTTTACTAGATGTTAAGATTTTCTACAACCCAAATATTTTGTTCCCTAAACCCAGACACGTAGCCAGAATTTTCGTTCGGAGGAGTCTGGAGAAAGTTTCCTCCACTTTCCAAAATCTTAAGCAAAATATGTATACTTAATTAGGATTTTCGAGAAGTTGGGGGGGGGGGGGTGCTGACATATTTTGAAAATTGGTAAATAATCCATTAAAATTTTTTAGCATAAAAAATTACGTAATTTTTGACTGCGAGATTGCGACTAAAAGTCCAGCCATTCTCACCATTCTTAGCCCCATGGTAAGAATTTAAAGAGTAAAATTGTTTTTAATTTTTAATTAATGAAACCATGCGAAAATTAATAAATATTTATTAAATCATTGCGATTGCGTAATTTAAATTTACAATTTTTTTTTTTTTTTTTTTTTTTTTTTTTTTTTTTGGGCCCCTTCAAGAAGGGGCCTTTTTCGTAGGACGAGGAGAATGCATTTACGCATACCATACACGCGTACTGTATGGTTATGTGGGACTCAACCTCAGATTTGTATCTGGGGTCGCCCAGATATACACAATTGAGGAATTACAATACCCACTAAACTCCCCACCCTCCATGCATTTATGACAATGTCATAGAATCCGGACCGGGACTCCCTGTTTAGGTATTACTTCGGTCCGGAAACAATGCAGCCCAGGCATTTCTTCGCCATACCCTGTCAATAAAGGAGGAGACTCTCCTACGAGAGGAAACCTTCCTCCTTTTTTCCAATCAGTGTCGCCCGTACGTACTCTGCCACACTGTACCAGTTAGCGGCACTGCGCAGCATTTCCGGGACGACTACTTCCGGCCTCCATTCATCGAAGGGCGGTCGCCCTTCAGCGAAGCGAGGACACCCAAAAAAGGTGTGCTCAGCGGTATCCAGCTCACCCGGGCAATGCAAGCATTCCGGAGATGTCACCTTGCTCCACTTGAAAAGCATATCGCGGAAATAACCGTGACCAGTTAGGAACTGTGTGAGGTAGAAGTCTACCTCTCCATGATCACGGTTCATCCAGCTTTCCAAATCGATGATAAGGCGGTGCGTCCAACGTCCCCTCGGGTCACCATTCCACCTATACTGCCAACATTCCATTGTGCGAGTCTAAATTTAAATTTACAATACTTCTGTCAGTTTCTTTCTTATCATTTATAAAAACATCTATTATTTAAACGTGAATCAAAATCTTTTTTAAAAATAAGTGTATGGTGATTCTTAAAATAAATTTTCAAGACAATGAAAAAAATTATAATTTTATATGACTTGTTAATGGGCGTAAATATTTAGTTTTTAATTCTTCAATAAATTTTTATCGGATTTTTCTAAAATTTCCAAATACAAATACTAAATTACCTAAAATCTACACTGTAAGAGAGCACATTCGCACGCGTTATCCAGAAGCTGGTTTTACCTTATTTTCTGATGTCGACCTAGGCTAATTCTGCATCTTGATGTAGCCTAATTCAAATTAAAAATTATTAAAAATAACTTATTATATACAATTAATAATTTTGAAACACGTGAAACAAGATGCCGGAGTCAAGCGTTTGCGAGCTTAGACTCCGAAAGCAAATTATCACAAACTATAATTAAGGTTTTCGATAAATAAATTAATTTAATTTCTTCCTGAATCACTCACAAACAACAAAAAATAAAAAAACTTAATTTAACTGATTATTATTCACACAAAAATTATGAATAAAAACAATTATTTTATTCGAAATAGTAGTAGTAGTATTTATTTCTTGCTCATAATTAGTTACATAATTGTTACAAGAATTCTTATTTTCTATAGATATATTTTTTATTATAATAATATACTTTTTTTTTTATTTTTATAATTCTAATTAAATTAAGATAAAAATTAAAAATTAAATATTAATAATTAAATGAAATATAATTATGCTTAGTCTAGCATTTTATAAGTTTAAATTTATATTATTTAAACTTGGGTATTAGAAAATTCAAATATAAATGCATGTAATATTCAAAAACAAAAACAAAAAATTTGCCTCCATATTTAGTTTGAATACATATTTTCCCCATTTACATTCTTGTTCCTATTCAAAATTATCTACATTAATTTTCAAATAATATTCATTACCATATAATATGCTTAAAAATAAGTATATATTGAAAACTTAATATAAAGTTACTATGTTTCTTGAATTCATTTCTTGGTTGATGTTTTCTCATCCTTATTTATTATTCTTTATTTTTGAGTTTATTTTTGAGTTTAGACAATTGTTACTGGTTTTATAATGCTATTCAAAATATGAAAAATACCATTTTCCACTACACTATTCAAAATATTTTTGAGAAAAACTTTCCCGCTGTTTTGTGTTTCCCATTTGGGACTATTCAAAGTATTTTTTGAGTTAAGAATGGATTTTTTCTTTTGTCTTTTTTGGCTATTTTTATTATTATCCGTTAACATCTGATCTATTTTATTATTGATTTTACTTGAAACTATTACTTAAATTCTTTCATTTTGTAAGATTTTTCTTGTTCTGTTTTCTTTACTTTAAATCTATTTCTTTTTTTTTCTTCGTTTTTCAGCTTTAATTATATATTCCAATTTCTATATATGTATGAATTCTGTCTGATTCATATTATACTGTTATATATAAAATCTGTACGCGTTTTAACCTAACTTTTTATCTTATTTTATGATTTAATTACTCTGTTTCACCAGCACCCGGAGCTTCACCTTTATTTTCACTTATACTTGATTACTTTTAGATCTTATTTTCAACAAATTTTCAGAAAAATTTTTTAATTTTTCTCAAAAAGTAATAAATCTTTCGGGAGCTCCCCTAAGCGCATCTCGCGCCAAGGCATCCCCTCCCTCTTCCTTTTATTCGAAATATATAGAGCTGTTTGTATCGGCCAAAGAGGTTAAATAACCTCTTTGGTATCGGCTATTAGCCAAGCACGCACTGATCTAGTCCAATTTCAGTTCCTCCCTTACGGAAGTCCGAAATCGCATTCATTCCGAAGGAACCAACGTAATAGCAGCTCAGAAGAGCGCTTAAAAGCTTCAAATTTAAAATTTAGTTTTATTTTAAATTTGATTAATGTGACAGAAATCCTTCCTGTCACAACTACTAACGGTCTATAGCGCCGACTTTACTCATATGTAAGATAATATTATAATAACACAAAAAAGTAACTTGTATTCACCTGAACACCGTCAACTAATAATTAATTATTCATTAATTATTCATTAATAATATACGTGACGCAGGAAAACTGCAGAAAACCTATGCCAAGAATAGCCGGGTACATTAATTAAACAAATTTTATGTTAGGAAAACTATAAGCAGGAGTTACTCATTTTGATATTGTTTTACACTTTTTACTGATTTATTTTTTTTTTAACAATAAAAGATTTTAACATTTGTTAACACTTACCATGGATCCCATGGATTCCTATTAAACATTTTTTAAACATTTTTTTTTTTTAATAACAAATGATTATTGTATTTAAAGCACTTCAGTCTGAAAAATGCTTATTTGAAAAAATCATTTTAAATTTTCAATAAAATTTAGGCCAAAAGTTTACGATTTAGATTTTAAATTTTTCATAAAAAATATCTCCTTTCGAATATTATAAATAAAATTGGACTGGTGACAATTGAAAAGATAAAAGCTGTTTATCAAATTTATTCGTTTTTCATATTTATACTAGATACCGTCAACGACGGGTAGAGCGAAGCTGATCATATTTAAAATAGTTTAAATAATTTTAAAATTTTTCGGTTTTACAAGCTTTGCTCAGATTGAGCTTAAATATCAATCTTTAAGGTGTCAATCAGACGCAAAATTCATTAATAATAATTATTATAACTCGTTCGATAATCTGAGAGTATAAATAAAACAAATCAACTTAAAAATTTTAATTCGTTTTAAAACATTTTTTTATAATGCACTTCACTGCAAAAATAAAGTTTTTGATTTTTTCTAAGTTTTAATATTTTTTTTTTATAATTAAAAAAGGATGTTCGATACATTCGTAACACCAAATAACTCAAAATTCTAATGCATCAGTTTATTATGTTGAAAAAACAGGCCGAAACGCCTGTATTTATTCCAGCAGGCCTTCTGGGCCTAGAAACGAAGGATTTAATGTTATTAAATAGGGTTTTTTGATAAATTTCACAGGAATTCTGCAACCTTTCTAATTAACCAAAACACTTCTGGTTGGCACCATTTTTTTGTGTAAGCGTCACTTTTTATGCCCCAAAAACTGCAATTTTTTATCACAAATTCTCATACCTTTATAGTCCATTAAATCCCATAATGACCAATTTTTCAATTGCTCCCAAAAATGCAATTTTTGAAAACAAAGGCTTTTAGATCTCAACATTTTTGTGATCTCAATTTTTTTGATCTCAACACATTGTGATGCGTCAAATTATGATTTTTGATTTTTTGGCATATCAGCACGTTTTGGGACCTCAGGAAGCTAAAAAACCGGTTTTTAAAAAAAGTTTTGTTTGTGTGTGTGTGTGTGTGTGTGTGTGTGTGTGTGTGTGTGTGTGTGTGAGGGTGTGTGTAACCGGTGAAATTTCACAACCATTATGGAATTAAGAATTTTCAAACATTTTTTCATCAATTGAAAAAATCTCAAACTACTTTTTTTTTTTTAATTTGGATGCAATACCTCATTTATTTCCATGAAAGTACTATTTTTACTCGATATTACGAATCTGATGCTTAATTTTTTGAAAATTTTTCTTCCAAAATTTTCGTCACAAAAAAATACAAAAAATACCAAATTTTTTTTCTCTTTCGACGTAGCACCTAATTTATTTCTATGAGATTACTAGTTTTAGAAAGTTCGTTTATAGTAATTTTTTGGATCTGATACCGAATTTTTTTAAAATTTTTTTCTGAAATTCAAAAAAACAAAAAAATTAAAAAAACTGCAATATTTTTTTTTTTTTTGGTGTAATACTTCATTTAGTTCCATGATAGTACTTATATTTGAAAATATGGTTTTTATTCGATATCTCGAATCTGATAATTAATTTTTTTTTAAATTTGTTCCAAAATTTTTGATCAATAAAAAACACTTTTTAAAGTTAATAGAAATGTATGTATGATTGCGTGCTTGTAATCGGTGATATCTGTGGCAAATGAACCTTAGTGCCAGCTAGTTGGCAGGGTATTTTATATTCTCTTGTTTGATTTGCTTGAGTTGTTTTGGAGTTATGGTTTTACAAAGATAGAGATCAAAATAGACACTTTTTGAAAAATCAAATTTGGGAGTTTATAAATTATTGTATCTGGCTAATAAATAATTGAAGAGAGGTAGGAAAGAAATTTTTGTAAACTTGGAGCCAATACAAATTTTTTGAGACCTAAACCCTTTTCTCTATAGAAAATTGCAATTTTGGCATCAAATAATTGGTCATTTTTGGCAGAAAATGGGTATTTGGGCTGTTGATAATAACAGTAAGAGAATTATATAAAAAAATAGGCACAACCAGAAGTGTCTGATTTCTTAATGAGGTTGTAGCGTTCTATCACAAATTACCAAAGAACCCTATTTAAAAATGTCAAACTCTGTGTTTCTATAGTCCAAGAAGGCTTAATGGCATGAACGGAAGGTGGTAAAAAAAAAAAAAAAAAACAAAAAAAAAAAAAAAACAAAAAAAAAAAAAAAACAAATTTAAAAAATGGAATTAGGAGTCAAATTTACCTATAAGAACCGATTTGGAACTAAAAAAACAATATTTGAAGTTTTTGGGAAAAACTAAAACTATAAGGGTTGAAATCCAATTAAATATCCCATAAACCTAAAAAATGTAAGTAAGTAAAAATGTAATTTTTTTGCACTGAGACGGTCAGGTAGGCACCTTCTCATTTAATAAAAAAATATTATATTAATTATAAATAATTAATAACCTAACCCTCTCATAGTACCCACACCTATGTAAAACAGAAAAATAGAGAGAGTCACGCGCATGCAAGTATATGAATACTATATAAGGTATCCCCTCTCTGTATACGCGCCCCTCTCAGCTGATATAATACTATATTCAGTATAATAGTTTCCTTTTCTAATAGTATGCCACGCACTGTCTTTTGTATGGTAAAGATAGGGCGCGACAGACTATAAATAACGAGCGATTTCTACAATCGTCCTGATTTGCTCTGTGTTCATTGCACAAGCAAGTTATCTAGTGCCCGCTTGGTATTCCACGGCTCCTCTAGGTAAATCTGCCTCTTGGTAAAGTACGGGTTGGGACTACGTCGAGCTGGCATTCCTCTCGATATAGTCAATCCACTCATACTCCCAAGCAGTACAATTCTTAGAGTTGGTATTCCACTCTAGGAGTTCTCATCGTGAAGAAGACGGGTTGGGACAACGTCGAGCTGGTATCCCTCTCGATTTTGTCAATCCACTCACATTCTTCTGTTTGGTTTATTAGGGTTGGTAGTCCACTCTAGAAACCTGGTTAGTAGAAGAACGCGGGTTGGGACAACGTCGAGCTGGCAGTCCTCTCGACTTTGTCAATCCACTCATATTCTTCAGGTGGTGCTTTTTGGGGTTGGAAGACCACTCCAGGAACTTCTTAAGGGTAGATCTCAAGCTGGGACATCTCAGGGTTGGTAGTCCACCCTAAGCGGTCAATCCACTTGAATCTCCCTTGTAACGCATGTATTTAGTGGCTTTGGCTGTTGGCTTCGCTTTTATACATTTTTTTTTATATATTTAGTTTATTTTGCATTTGCTTAGTAATTATCTTTTGCATTATATTTTTTCTATTATTTTATAAATAATTTAATTTGTATCTCTGCTTATATAATATTTTGCATTATATACATTTTGCTTGCTTAAAATTTGCATTATAAATAATTTGTAATTATTACTTATTCTTTTGTTAATTTTATTTTTATAGAAAAACTGCTTGTAAGCAAAACAATCAAAGAAATTTATTTTTTGTTTAATTATTATTATAAATCAATGACAAAGTGTAAACACAACGTAGACTTTTATATTCAATAAACTTTATTATTTTCGTTATTTTTCATAAATAATTAAGTGTACTCATTTATACCTAGTCCATCTACAGTGTATCCTATAGTCAGTGTACGAAAAGAACCTCGACTATTCACCCCCCTGGGTGACCGTCTCAAATGGTGCCGAAACCCGGATACACTGTATTTGGTTAAGGTAATAGTGCGTGAAATTTTGTGTTAAATTTCTCTATATTTAAAAACTAGTGAACAGTGCGCGTAAACAGTGTGTGTGAGTGCAAAATGGAGCCACATAACGATACTGTGGCACTGGACAATGTTGTATCTATGGAAGCTGATATGCAACGATTAAATGAAGATGTCAAGAAAATTAAGTCATCTATGCAAGAGTTAGTCGAAATCCATAAAAATACGTTTCCAGAACCTAGCTTAATCAATGTAGCAGAAAATCCAGAGTACGCATCCGCCAGTAGTCTCCTATCTTGGCAAAAATCTGTTACCAAAACAGTCAGTCATTTAATTCAAGTAGCAAATAAATTCGACGAAAATTTTTTGCATGTCCCTACTGATCAAGATGTACAAGCATACGTCAAACAGACGAGTAGCGAATTGCACAGTAAATTAAAACAACATTTTAATTACAACAATACTCAAATGGACACAGTTATGCGCCGTCTTGACACACTGGAAAAAGATTCCATGGCGGACTGCCAAAATTACAACGCTATAAAGAAACAACTTGAGGAAAATAACCTCAAACTAAATCAACTTTCCATTGGCAATGCCCATCAAAATGAATTATTTCAACGGTCCTCAACACTATTAAGTGGGGTAAGTTCAATCCCTTTTAGTAACAACGAGCGACCACCGATTTTTAAGGACGAGCCACTGGAAAAACCAATTAAGTTTTTAAATAAACTTAAAAGATATATCGACTTCATACGTCCAGATTCATCAACAATCAATTATTATTTATCAAAAAGCCTCCAAGCAGAAGCGAAGACATGGTGGTACTTGGTACAAAATCGGATCAAGACGTGGGAGGACTTCGAAAGGGAGTTTCGAGATCGCTATTGGAACAACATTGTACAGCACGATCTACGATGGAGGGTAGGGCACGGCCACTACCAACCTAATTTAAAAGTCACACGCGTTCAATACGCTACTTAAATATTGAGTATTGGTCAAGATTTAGGTTTAGAAGAATCCAATATATTAGCCATGCTGCCAAATCATTTCGAGCGAACTGTGAAACCCCTTCTCTATAGTCAACTCACAATGAACGATATGATGAAAATGCTCGCAAACTTCGATTCAGATGACCGCATTCAACGTGCAAAACAAAGTAGAATTCAAGGAAATGCTAACAATGAAGCTTCAACGAGTTCTACAAATCAAAATAATAAAGAACAAGCAAAAGTTCAACAAATTCAAACAGGGTCGTCAAATGAAAAAACTTCCCAGCAGAAAACCAATACAAGAAAAAAACCCCCTCAAAAGGGTAATTCAAATAAAAAAGATCAAGTTGACGTAAATTTAATACGACCACTTTCTCCAACAGTTGAAATATGCAATAATCAAGATTTTCCGGATTCGGAAAACTAGAGGCCGTTGCATTAACGACCTCGGAGAGATCTCTGATAATACATCATAAAATATAGTACTAAACTACACATTAACTGATATTGATTGCCTATCAATGTTCAGAAACTGTCACTGATCCTGCATCGTCAACTCTCTTTGTAAATTTATTGCCGACAAAATGATTAGAATCAGAAGTCAAGAGATAAATGTTTCAAGTTACGGCTTTTCAAAATTCGTTAACAAAGTATTCAGAACCATCTTTTTAGAAGACTTAATGATCGCTGATGCCTATGCTTTATTCAATAAAGATCTCACCCAAACGCTGGCTGAAATCAATAAAGAATTGTACGAAAATACTAGGCTCACTCCTTACATAATGCAACAAAAGCAATCGTTGATGGAGAGACATTATTATTTCTTCGCTCGTAAGATTGGCAGCAATAACTTAAAATACAATTTTCTAGTCCATAACTCGAATTCATGCATCATCGGGATACTTCCAGTTCCTATCAAATTCAGGTAGAAAATAAACTTAGAGATTTACAAATTGCTGGTGAAAGACAAAGATGGACTATCAGGTAGTTGATTAGTGGAATTAGTAGCAGTCATTATTTTATGTAACCAATAGGTGCATACTTACAATAATCAAATTGTTTAAACCTTTTTTTTTGTAATATAAGAATCCATTCAACTTTGTTGAATAAAATAATGCAAACAAACCAGAATGCTTTAAAAGTAAAATTCAAGAAGACATGATCTAATACGTCGGTCATAAATAAACTACTAAACTTTTGAAAAATGACAACAGGATTCTCATACAATGTTCTCTTTATCTACTTAACAACTAGTTTACATCCGGTAAGGATACAGCTATCGCTGAGTTACAAACCACCACAGTGGATCTCGTGTACCGCAAGAGGGCGAGATAACCAGTAACCTGGAGGCATTGGTTGGCTCACTCCATATGGAAATATTCAGTCCGCGAGAGATTCTGTATAAACTTAAGTAAGCCGAAATATGATAAACTGAAAGAAAGTACTTAATAGAAACTGATGAAATACCTGAAAAACTTTCTTAAGTATAAAACTAATTATCTGAAACCTATGAGTTTCATAACAAATTATTATCTTAGAATTCGTTTAAAGTTATTAAAGTCACTTAAATAAAGTCTACCGTTTGATTAAACGGGCAGATAAATATCCAATCAATGTTTTTCTTAAACACAAACTCAAGTTACAAAAGGTTTATTCAACTAATATAAAATCAAGAAAAGCAGAAACTGCTAATATCAAGAAAATTTAGTGCCAGTGTTAGTGCTAGTCTTAAGATTTATCTTTATTAATATTTTGATTAAAAAAGTTCAATATTATAAAAAGACTTTACCTTATATTATTTTTAAGATTATTAAGAATTTATATTTTTTTATTTATTTTTATTTTTCAAATCAAAATTTAACTAAATTTTTCTTTAAAAGATGGGGGGGCTATGAGACGGTCAGGTAGGCACCTTCTCATTTAATAAAAAAATATTATATTAATTATAAATAATTAATAACCTAACCCTCTCATAGTACCCACACCTATGTAAAACAGAAAAATAGAGAGAGTCACGCGCATGCAAGTATATGAATACTATATAAGGTATCCCCTCTCTGTATACGCGCCCCTCTCAGCTGATATAATACTATATTCAGTATAATAGTTTCCTTTTCTAATAGTATGCCACGCACTGTCTTTTGTATGGTAAAGATAGGGCGCGACAGACTATAAATAACGAGCGATTTCTACAATCGTCCTGATTTGCTCTGTGTTCATTGCACAAGCAAGTTATCTAGTGCCCGCTTGGTATTCCACGGCTCCTCTAGGTAAATCTGCCTCTTGGTAAAGTACGGGTTGGGACTACGTCGAGCTGGCATTCCTCTCGATATAGTCAATCCACTCATACTCCCAAGCAGTACAATTCTTAGAGTTGGTATTCCACTCTAGGAGTTCTCATCGTGAAGAAGACGGGTTGGGACAACGTCGAGCTGGTATCCCTCTCGATTTTGTCAATCCACTCACATTCTTCTGTTTGGTTTATTAGGGTTGGTAGTCCACTCTAGAAACCTGGTTAGTAGAAGAACGCGGGTTGGGACAACGTCGAGCTGGCAGTCCTCTCGACTTTGTCAATCCACTCATATTCTTCAGGTGGTGCTTTTTGGGGTTGGAAGACCACTCCAGGAACTTCTTAAGGGTAGATCTCAAGCTGGGACATCTCAGGGTTGGTAGTCCACCCTAAGCGGTCAATCCACTTGAATCTCCCTTGTAACGCATGTATTTAGTGGCTTTGGCTGTTGGCTTCGCTTTTATACATTTTTTTTTATATATTTAGTTTATTTTGCATTTGCTTAGTAATTATCTTTTGCATTATATTTTTTCTATTATTTTATAAATAATTTAATTTGTATCTCTGCTTATATAATATTTTGCATTATATACATTTTGCTTGCTTAAAATTTGCATTATAAATAATTTGTAATTATTACTTATTCTTTTGTTAATTTTATTTTTATAGAAAAACTGCTTGTAAGCAAAACAATCAAAGAAATTTATTTTTTGTTTAATTATTATTATAAATCAATGACAAAGTGTAAACACAACGTAGACTTTTATATTCAATAAACTTTATTATTTTCGTTATTTTTCATAAATAATTAAGTGTACTCATTTATACCTAGTCCATCTACAGTGTATCCTATAGTCAGTGTACGAAAAGAACCTCGACTATTCACCCCCCTGGGTGACCGTCTCAGCACAAATAAGTAATTTTAAATGTTTTTTGGTATCATTTTTTTATTTTTATATTGATTTTTCCGTCATTTTTATTTTAGCCTCTTTTTCACCCCCATTACCCCTATTTTTGAAGCATATGAAAGGGTTGTAAGTTAAATCTGACTTCAGATTCGGTAAGAGCATGAAATTTTACTATAGACATGTAATTTAAAAGCCTCTATCTATACGGGAACCTATGTTTTTTTTTTACTTTCCGTTTACGTCCGCTTGGGCGTAAATGGGTTAAACTCCCCTCCTAAATAAAAATTTTGTTCTTTAAAAGTATTTTTAAATTCATTTAATCTAAGTCTTTGATGGCCAAAATACGGTTAAGTAGTTACCAAAATTTTATTTAAAAAAGAAGCAAATAAAAATAATCTTTTATCATGTAAAAGTTTTTTTTTTCAGTTTCGGAGATAGTATAAACTTTTTGTACTCAGCCCTCATAGTCCAATTACGATTTTTGACGTTTAAGTCTTAATAGTTTCTTAATTTTTCTTTAAAAAATGTAATTAAATAGTTATTTTTGACCCTTCTTCTGAAACATTGCAAAAATGAACCCTTAAAATCGGTTAGTTTTTGTTGTTTTCAGGGTGTTGTCATAATAATAGCCTAGTTTCTTATCCTATCAAATTTTTGTTGGTTTTAGTTTTTAGTGCAAGTTTTCATTCAAAGTCCGTCAGTTGTAAATTTTTCATGACCAATTTTAAAAGAAATCTCTCACCGATAGAATCTAAAAATCAAGTACCATAAGTTGCTGCGAAAATTGCAATTATATTAATTTTATATTTTATTTATTTAATAAAACTAGCCTTTAGCACTTTTATACAAAAGTTTAAACTAATTAAAAAAATCCGTTGTCAACCAGCTATTTCAGAAGCATTAAAAACCTCAGTTTGTAATCAATTCTCATATAAATTCAACGATAATGGAATTCCGCATAGAATGCATGTGGATAAAATTACATTTTCTTTGAACCAGGTTTAGTCCAATACAATATAATCTTAAGATTTAAAATATTTTATTTGCATACTTAACGCCATCATATCATAAGCTCCAATTTTATTATTTTTAACTGTCTTTGAATACTTAATTAATTTTACAATACTGATAAGCAACTTGTCGATTTTTTTTAGTGGCCAACTTTGACCCGAAATATTGAGTTTGCAGATGATTTGATCGCAAATTTGACATCAGATTCTGAAAGTTGAAACTTTATTACACGGGGGTATACATTTTGAAATACATAAATTTTGGTTTTGAAATTAATTTAGTATGCAAAAACAAAACTACACGTAGGTAGATAAGCTCTTGGGCGTCAAACGTGTAATTAAATAAAATGTCGATTAATGAATAACTAATAAAACTATATCTAGTGTTCCTTTGCATTTTTATGATATTTCACTGATGCAAAGTTTATGCAAAAGCTATGAAATTTATCGCGCGGATAACATTTAGAAGGTTTTTCACCTGTATGAAGCAAAAGTACAAGAATAAACATGCCTTTAGAAATACCAGATTGGGCTCAAAAACAATAGGGTTCATTAACTCGATAAAATAAACTCAGTTTTAAAAAATGAAAGCATTCCGTTTGATCGTTTTGGCTATATCGTGTCCGAAAGGTGTCGATTTTTGCATCCATTAAGGTAGAGCTTCGCTCTATAATTAATCTTAAAGCTTATGAGATAAAAATTTTAAGACCGTGAACTTGTTGTGGATTAAATTAAATTATCTGAATAAATATGTTATGGTATATATATATATATATTTAGGTAGTAATAATATTTACAACGTATTTAATGTTTCATTAAAAAATAAATAAAAAAAAGATTTTAACATTTTAATGTAAATAAAGTATATCAGAGGTATGATAATATATTTCCTGTTATTAATAATCTTAACATGATTATTATTAATTAATCGTCTGGAAAAAAAATACTATAGTATTTTTAATTCAGTAATAAAAATTTTTTAATTGTCCTATTATTGAAATAAAAATATTTAATAATAATAAAAAGAATAAATATTTTATTAAGAATATTAGAAAAAAAAATATTGAAAAAATATAGAATAAAAAAAAAAATTTTTTTTTAGAGGTCATTGATTGATTAATATAAAAATAAAATAAAATTTTTTTTATTAAATGTGAATAAAATCGAGTTTTTATAAATTTTGAATTATCAATTTTTTATTAAAATTATTAATGACGTGCGTATTTTTGAATCTACCCGGATCCTACACATTTCGATCTTGCACATCTATTTTCTTACACATTTTATTTTCTCCAGAATTAAGACTCGTATTTATGAGAAAATTTTTGAGATAAAATTGCAACGAACAAGAATCAAAGTACACCTCATAATAAAAAGCTCTAGGTTAATCACGTAAGGAATGTTCTTTAGGTTGAATGCAAACAAAGTATTTTAACAAACCTTGGAATAATCGCTTTGTTTCTTTTATTTGGTTATGGTTCCCAAAAAAAAAATTAGTGCCCTACGAAATATAGCTTTGAAGGTTTCCTAAAAATTTCATTGCCTTTTCAAATTTTTGGCTAAATTTATAATTGATATTTTGTCTTCATAATTGAAATTTTCTAATTTGTACATCAGTTTATTAGAGTCAATTTTGCCTAAAGTATTATAAAAAGTTAGCAAAGCTTACTGTTCCTTCAGAAGAGTATAAATTTTCAATGTAATTACTATATAAAAACGCTGCCAAACCATTGGCACTGAGGTTCCTCAAAAAATAGGAAAATATTTTCTTGCACTAGTGCTAATGGATAACAATTGGTAAGTATATACAAAAGTAAACAATTAGTAGCATTTTTAAAACTTTTTGATTGCAAAAATTTTTACAAATTTAGTTATCGGTTCCAGGAAATCCAATTATAGCGAATTTTCTAAAATTAGTACTTCCAATGAAAAAAATTAGGTATTATATGCAAAAATAAAGAAAGTAATAGGGTTACCTTATTTTTTTTTGGCAAAACTTTTGAGAAAAAAATTTTAATGAATTTAGGGATCAGATTGAAGAAATCGAGTAGTAACGAATTTCCCAAAACTAGTACTGCCATAGAAAAATATTAGGTGTCATATACAAATTAAAAAAAAAAAGTATACTTGTGTATTTTTTGGTGAAAAAATTTGTGAGAAAATAATATTTTTGGAATACGTTCTAGAAATGGAGATAATTATGTGTAAATATACACACACATAAAAATCGCAAAGTGTCATAAAACATGCCAATATACAAAAAAACGCTGCCAATTAATTGGCACTATGGTTCCTCGTTAGCAATAACAAAATGTTCGTAATGGTCTCTTTTACCTAACAAAGTATAATGTCATAAGAAAAACTAAGAATGATCTTTGAATGATCTTTTCCTTGATTCTGTTAGTTTAACATCTCATGGAAAAAATTAGGTTTTTTACATTAAAAAAAAAAAGATTTTTCTACACTAGTACATAATCTTCTTTTATGATAATTATGTCTGCTAGATAGTTTTTGGTGTAGCTGGTGTAGTTATATCTTGAAGACATAATTACACTAGCTGTAGGAATAAAGAAAAAATTCTTGCTATATGTTTAAATTGAGGAATAAAAATGATACCTAGTAAAAACGTTAATTCTAGATATTAGTAATTTCATAGAAATAAATTAAGTACTACGTCCAAAAAGAAAAAAATTTATGGTGTTTTTTTAATTTTTTTATGTAAAAAATTTTGAACAAAAAAAATTTCGAAAAATTACGTATCAGATAGAGAATCCTTTACAAACGATAATTCTAGATATTCATACTTTCATAGAAAGAAATTAAGTACTAAGTCCTAAAAAAAAAAATACTTTTTTTTTTCTAATTTTTTTATGTAAAAAATTTATAAAAAAAAAATTTTTGAAAAATAAGGTATCGGATTGGAGATAATGAGTAAAAATGATAATTCTAGATATTAGTACTTTCATGGGAAAAAATGAGGTACTACATCAAAAAAAAAAAATTATTTTATGTAAAAAATTTTAAAAAAAAAATTCGAAAAATTACGTATCAGATGAAAAAATCCTTTACAAACGACAATTCTAGATATTCGTACTTTCATAGGAAAAAATGAAGTATTACGCCCTAAAATATAAAAAATTTTGGCGTTTTTTGTATTTTTTGGCGACAAAAATTTTGAGAAAAAAATTTTAAAAAAATTAAGTATCAGGTCCAAAAAATTACTATAAACAATATTTCTAAAACTAGCACTTGCATAGAAAACAATTAGGTACTACGTCCAAAAAGAAAAAAAAGTTTGGTAGTTTTTGTATTTTTTGGTGACAAAAATTTTAAGGAAAAAATTTTTTTTTTTAAATTAACTATAAGATTCAAGATATCGAGTAAAAACGATACTTCTAGATATCAGTACTTTCATTGGGAAAAATGAGGTACTACGTCCGAAAAGAAAAAAAATTATGGTATTTTTAAAATTTTTTTATGTAAAAAATTAAAAAAAAAAAAAATTTCGAAATATTAGGTATCAGATGGAGAAATCCTTTACAAACGACAATTCTAGATATTCGTACTTTTATAGGAAAAAATGAAGTATTACGCCCTAAAATATAAAAAATTTTGGCGTTTTTTGTATTTTTTGGCGACAAAAATTTTGAGAAAAAAATTTTAAAAAAATTAAGTATCAGGTCCAAAAAATTACTATAAACAATATTTCTAAAACTAGCACTTGCATAGAAAACAATTAGGTACTACGTCCAAAAAGAAAAAAAAGTATGGTAGTTTTTGTATTTTTTGGTGACAAAAATTTTAAGGAAAAATTTTTTTTTTTTAAATTAACTATAAGATTCAAGATATCGAGTAAAAACGATACATCTAGATATTAGTACTTTCATGGAAATAAATGAGGTATTTTACATTCAAATTAAAAAAAAAAAAGTACCTTGAGATTTTTTGGTGAAAAAAATTTTGAAAAAAAAATTAGGTATTAATGTCACCCTGGTTGTGAAATATCACCGGTTACAGTGCAACATACATACATACATTCATACATACATACATACATACATACATACACACACACACACATACACGCACACACACACACACACATACAGACTTTTTTTAAAAACCGGTTTTTTAGCTTCCTGAGGTCTCAAAACGTGCTTATATGCCAAAAAATCAGAAAAAAAATTTTGACCGATCGCAATGGTTCCTCTATGAATTACCAAAAAAAAAATGACTATATTTATTGAAACACAAAAAAATATTGCAAATAAAACAAAAAATCTGAAAAATGCACTATAATTTAAACAGACGCATGAATGTAATAAACAGCAAAGATAAAAAATCTAAGAAAAATATTATCTGTCAGATTTAGTGAGACATTGACATAAAATTATACATTTAAATCAATATCTATACAAAGTATCTATAATATCTTTGAATCAATAAGTATCCTATTACCTATGTAAATAAAAATTTTTAAAAAGATTAAATATTGATAATGGTATGAAACTAAGTTGCACTAAAATAATGAACGTATTTAACGCTTGAATTTTAAATTTAATATATGTGTATTACTCAGCCTAAAAAATAAATTTCTTCCTATATTATTTGAGGGTTCTTTGAAATTTAAAAAGTTTAAATGCTATATACAGATGTTAAATAATTATATACAGTCTAAAAAAAATTTTTTTTTACAGCCTGTCTAAGCTTGTTTCAAATGACTCATTTCATATTTTACATTTTGTTGAAACTCCTTTTACTTCAAATGTATATATAACTTAAACTTTTTATTTATATTATGACTATCGATATAATATGAATATGCAAGTATTTATATTACAAATGGGTAGATCCAAGAAAAAAAAATTTATCGGCTAACATAAATAAGAGATTATTATTATACAGTATAGAATTTCTAAAGCAAATTAAAAAAATTTTCGGAAAAAATCCAAATCATTTCTTTGATATCTAGACATTTTACCTTTACTTTTACGATCGATGTGATACTCAGACCGTTATTGTGAATCATGTTACTAAAATTATTATAATTATTAAAATTAGTTTTCTGTTAACTAAAATTTATTGCAAGGGCTAGTTTTATTTTTTATAATTTGTATATTTATACCTTTTCTTCTGGTCAACATAAAATAAATGCTAAAGAATTTCTAATAAAAAGCTCTTTTACAGTTTTATTAACGATTTATGACTATCGTTTCGATTTATTAAATCAAATTTATAACGCATTAAAAATACCCTGCCAAGTAATTGGCACTATGGTTCCTCATTAGCAATAACAAAATGTTGTCAATATTCTATTTTACCTAATAAAAAATTAAAATATTAGAATAATTGTGCCAAATATTCTAAATTTAATAAAGAAAGTGGATAAACTTTCTCCTGATACCCAAAAAATTTTCAAATATCAATAAAAAGATATTTTTTTAACTTTTTTATGTGAAAAATTTTAAAAGAAAATTTTGAAATAAAATTAGGTATCAGATTGTTTATATCCAGTTAAAAAGATAATTCTACATATTAGTATTTTCATGGAAAAAAATGAGGTACTACGTCCAAAAAGAAAAAAAATTATGGTATTTTTTTAATTATTTTATGTAAAAAATTTTTTTAAAAAAATTTCGAAAAATTATGTATCAGATGGAGAAATCCTTTACAAACGATAATTCTAGATATTCGTACTTTCATAGGAAAAAATTAAGTATTACGTCCTAAAATAAAAAAAATTTTGGCGTTTTTGTATTTTTTGGCGACAAAAATTTTGACAAAAAAATTAAAAAAAAATTAAGTATTAGGTCCAACAAATTACAATAAACGATATTTCTAAAACTAGTACTTCCATGGAAATAAATTAGGTATACTACGTCCAAAAAGAAAAAAAAGATTGGTATTTTTTGTATTTTTTTGTGAAAAAAATTTTAGGAAAAAAATTTTTAGAAAATTAAGTATCCGATTCGAGATATCATGTGAAAACCATACTTTCAAATATAAGTACTTTCATGGAAATAAATGAGGTATTACATCCAAATTAAAAAAAAAAAAAAAGTACCTCGAGCTTTTTTGGTGAAAAAATTTTTGAAAAAAAAATTAGGTCTTTTTAGGTCTTAAATAATTTTTTGTATTTTAGAAATGAATGAGAAAATTTTGTTAAAACGTAAGCGTGTTTAGGCTTGGTAAATTTTAAAAAGAACTTGAGAAATATTAAAAAACGCTTACAAACTATTGGCACTGACAAGGGGAGTTCAATATAATTGGAACACCAAATTACACCAAATGGTTATGGATGAGTTTATTATGGTGAAAAAAGATGCCGACTATCGTCCGTTCATTTCAATGGGCCTTCTGGGCCTAGAAACGAAGGGCTCAATGTTATGGAATAGGGTTTTTTGGTAATTTTCAATGAAACGCTAAAACCTCATAAGTTAACCAGAACTCTTCTGGTTGATCTCATTTTTTTGGTGCAAGTATTACCTTTTAAACGCCGTAAACCACCATTTTTTATCATTAATTCTCTCATCACTATAATCAATTAACCGAATGGTCATTTTTGGTTAAAAACTTAAAAATGACCAATTTTTAAAATGCAGCCAAATTTGTAATTTTTGACGAAAATGAGTTTTATAACTCTCAAAATATTTGCGCAAGCTTCAAATTTCCAAAAATTTATTACTCTACCTTTTTCAATTATTTGTTAATCAGATACGTTAATTTGAAGTCGGAGTCCCAATTTTATTATTTTTTTAATAAAGCTCTCATTCATTTTTAATGTTAGCTTTGAAGAACCATTTTTTAAAAACGAATCAATACTCCAGTCAAAACACGGTTTAGGGTGTATTTTCAGCTACTGACATGAGATTTGCTCTACTATATGTTTTTTGGGTCGCTGATCAAGAAAATCGGGGTTATTTCCGCCCGAAATTTGCGGAACACCCTTAAATTTGCAAAAACTACCCCCAAAAAGGGGTTTTTTTGATATATTAGCAAACTGAGTTTATAGATTTAGCCAAGAATTGGTTTAAGGGGGTTTTTTGGGTGGCTGAACAAGAATTTCAGGTAGTTTTCTATTAATAATTAATATTTCACCCTTAAATTAGCAAAAATTAACCCTAAAAGGGGGTGTTATTTATATTTTTGCACTTTGAGCGACCAGATTATGTCCATACAGGTTTTTTGGGTCGCTAATCAAGAATTTGGGGGAATTTTCAATAAATAATTAATATGTCACCCTTAAATTAGCAAAAACAACCCCTAAAAAGGTTGTTAAAAACCCGTAAGGACCTAATCTGGTCGCTCAAAGTGCGAAAATAGCAAAAACACCCTTTTTAGGGGTTGTTTTTGCTAATTTAAGGGTGACATATTAATTATTTATTGAAAATTCCCCCAAATTCTTGAACAGCGACCCAGAAAACCCGTAAGGACCTAATCTGGTCGCTCAAAGTGCGAAAATAGCAAAAACACCCTTTTTAGGGGTTGTTTTTGCTAATTAAAAGGTGAAATATTAATATATTATTATACACCAATTTAGTTTACATTAAAATGTTTCAGAAATATTTGATAAACATTTCATGCTTTATGTAAAAGTTCCTGTTAATCAAAAATATTTAAGATCTCAAAAATTTCAGATTTTAGGACCCTTTCTGAATGTTTTAATTTTAGAATTTAAAAGATTTTTACTCACAGGAAGTACCTAAAAATTAGATAATTTGTAAAAATTAAATAAATTATAGCCAATGAGATCATATTATCAGAAATAAAAACTGCAATATATTGTTAAAATCTTTTATAAGAATATAATGAAGCAACAAAAATAGTACATTACAAGCCATTTTAACATGGAACATGTTTATAGGGAGGGGTTACTTCAGAACTTGAAAATTAAGGGGGGGGGGGGTTAAATTTGTCCTATTTAAGGGGGGGGTCAAATTTTTCCTTTTTAAGGGGGGGGGGGTCAAATTTGTCCTATTTAAGGGGGGGGTCAAATTTGTCCTTTTTAAGGGGGGGGTCAAATTTGTCCTATTTAAGGGGGGGGGTCAAATAAGACTTAGAATAATTAGGTAAGTATATATAAACTCCCAAAAAAACATTTACATGTAAAGTTACGCAAGTGCCTTTAAGTTTTGTCACTGCTTATTTATTTTATCTAGTATTTTATTAGGTAAACATTCTATTATCACTATTATTAAACACTGCGAAAGTTTTGAGATCTAAAACAAAACTTTACGCAAGTTATGTGGGCTGATTAATAAAGAAAAAAAATAATATTACTTATTAAGTAATTGATTTATTATTGATATATATGGAATTTAAAGTACCGGATTAAACATTCTATTATCACCAATTTTTAACACTACGAAAGTTTTGAGATCTAAAACAAAACTTCACGCAAGTTATGGAGGCTGATTAATAAAAAACAAAAAATATTAATTATAAAATTTTAAGATCTCATAAAAAAAAAAAAAAATTTCACTTGCCAGGTCTACATAAATAGCCGCTTCCAATTATACCTGGCAAGTGAATTTTTTTTTTTTTTTATGAGATCTTAAAATTTTATAATTAATATTTTTTGTTTTTTATTAATCAGCCTCCATAACTTGCGTGAAGTTTTGTTTTAGATCTCAAAACTTTCGTAGTGTTAAAAATTGGTGATAATAGAATGTTTAATCCGGTACTTTAAATTCCATATATATCAATAATAAATCAATTACTTAATAAGTAATATTATTTTTTTTCTTTATTAATCAGCCCACATAACTTGCGTAAAGTTTTGTTTTAGATCTCAAAACTTTCGCAGTGTTTAATAATAGTGATAATAGAATGTTTACCTAATAAAATACTAGATAAAATAAATAAGCAGTGACAAAACTTAAAGGCACTTGCGTAACTTTACATGTAAATGTTTTTTTGGGAGATCTCATTCATTTCACATAAGTATATTTCAATAAAATAAAAAAAATTTTATTATAATTTTTGAAAAGTTTTTAGCAAAAAAAATTTTTTAAGAAGATCTTAATTATTTCGCTTAAGCATACCTAAATTGTTAATGACTCTCAATAAATAAATAAATAAATTTTAAAATCGTAGCTTCCCCTTTCACGGATTTTTTTTCATTTTTAATTTTGTGTGTCCGAGCTGTAAAAAAAATGTTTAATTTAATTTTGATGAACACATTGAATTATTTAATTTAAATTCAATTTATTAATATTTTCAGATATTTTATTTAAAAAATAGAGAAGTGACTAAAAGTTGCATCTGATGTGTGTCTTCTAACAAATATGCCTTTTTGTTGATATTTTAATATTGAAAAAATTTATTGTTAAAAACTATTTAAAAAATTTTTTATTTGCTATATACTTTACCAAAACAAACAAATATTTTATCTCTAAAATACAGTAAAATAGCCTGAGAAGTAAATATACATTGAATCATTTGAAAAAATTTCATTATCAAAAAATAATGAAATTTAATTGAATAAAATATTTTTAACCATAAAATGTATTATTTATTTTCTATTTTAAGCCTTATAAAATATTACCCTCTTATATTGTCTTAAAAGTTTTTATTTGAATTATTGTTTAAATTTCAATATACTTAAATTATTACATCTCTTGTACCTGTATAAAAAGTTTATAACGAAGGAAAATTCTTGGAATCTCTAATATTAATAACCAAAGGTACTAATGATGGCTTACAAGAAGTAAAACTAGTCCACATTTTTTATCTACTCCATTTAAAAATTTTTGCCAGCAAATAATAATGATATAAAAACATTTGTTATCTACCGATATAGAGAAAATGAAATCTTTAATATTTTAATAACCAAATGAGATAAAAGCTTGAAATTTTCTCAAAAGATTCTAATGATGACTTGAAAGAAGTAAATCTAGTCCTAATATTTTGTCTGCTCCAATTTATAAATTCACAAGAAAAAAATTCTATTTTAAAAACATTCTTACCTAACGATACAGAGAAAGTGGAAAAAATGAAATGTAATAATTATAATAACCTAATGAGATAAAAGCTTGAAAATTTTAGAAGTATTTAACTGTAGCGGGTAGAAAAACAAGGACTACTTTTTCTTCTTCATAGCCATTATAATAATCATTTGAGAAAATTGAAACCTTTTTTTTATTCGGTTCTTAAAATATTATAGAGTATTCATTTTCTTAAGTCTTATAATATCAGTAGTGTTTTTGAAACCAAATTTTTTTCTACTAAAGTAATAAATTGCAGAAAATAAAAACTAAGGACTAGTTTAAGTTCTAGTAACACATCCTCGAACTCATCATATTAGAATCTTAGTAAAGTGTAGCAAACTTGGTAAAATCTTAACTTAAGTGTAGCAAATAAAACAAATTTTTAAATACATTTTAAAAAATAAATATTTCCAAATTTTGAAAATCATAGAATACACACATCAGATACATAATCAGATACAACTTTTAGTCACTTCACTTCATATTTAAACATTATATTTTTACATAACTTTTTTTTTAATTAGGAAATATCAAATATTAATACCTAAATTTAATTTACACTAAATAATCCATTGTAAAAAAATTAAAATCTCAAATAATCATTTAAATCATCAAACATTTTTTTATATAAACAATAAGCACTGGGGTTTCATTAGGTTAGTTTTCTATCTTAATATAATACACCGTGACGGCCCGTGACTGGACGAATGAATTTCCATTTCGGACTTTCGGAGTTTAGTTTGATTAAATTAAAATACGATAATAAAAAGGAAAAAAGGCATATAATTTTATTTTGTATGATAAAGAAAAAGGAAAACATATTAATTATCCATTATAACTCAACTATATATACAATAATAATAACTAAATCGAAACAATTTCATCAAATAAAATCGAACTATCGAACGACAAAAAATTCGATACAAAAATCGAACTATAAAAAATTCGATTTCGACTTTCGATGTATATTATAATATTAGAGAGAGATAGAGGAAAATCGGCGTATATCTAGGGTCACGCGGGCACTTGCGTCCCGGGGCGACCGCCCCTGTAGATAAATAAAATACTATTAAAAGACTTTGAAAAATCTGGGCTTAAGGACTTAGGATAATACAGGTTTATGGACTTAGAATAATATCGATCTAGGGACTTGGAATAATTCAGGTTCAGGGACTTATAATAATTCAGGTTTAGGGAATCAAAATAGTTTGGGTTTAGAATCTTAACAACTAGTAAGGTAATAATTACAAATTACAACAATAGAAAATTGTATTGTAATGTTGAGTAACATTTGTATTATATCTAGTCCTCATCTGGAAGTAAACATGTTCCATGCATTTAGGTTGTGTTTACACAAACCGGTTATAAGTTTTTTTTATCAACATGGTTACACTGTAATTAGCTATTTCTTAAACAGGTGGTTTTGGCCTTTTTGAAGTTGCTAGCGTAGTGAGTATCATATTGTGTAATTTAAAATATAGTTATCATAATATTAAAGTAACAATTACGACTGAACAAGGTTAAAAAATAGTAATTCGACACTGCTGGGAATTTTAAAATTAAAATTTTTTATAAATCGATGTTTATATATTTTAAATATTATTATCAATTATATAATTCAATTGATATAAAATTTAATAAATTATTAAAAATAAACGAAAAGAATATAAGAAAGAAAAAAATAAATAATATTTTTTGGTTAAGTTTTAATGTTAGGCAGTAAATATGCATAGAATATACAAATGTAAAATGTAGAATAAAAAAACAAAAATTAATAAAATTACATTAATTTTTATCAAATAAAAAAATACATTAATCAAATAAAATATTAAAATAAGTATTTAAAAACACTTTACGTTTACAATATCAATTATTGATGAAATTATTAATATATCAGTTTTTGATAAACCAAAATCATTAAATTTAAATTTATAGAAATTAAGTGATAATACGACCTTGTTGGACCAAGAGCAATAAAAAATACAAATTATTTTTCACTATTGTATTTTTTATTGCTCTTGGTCCAACAAGGTCGTATTATCACTTAATTTTAATAATTTATTTGGACGTATCAACAACTTTAAATTAAATTTATAGGTTTCGAAACTTTCCATTCTACTACTCAGAACTCCGATAAAATAAACGGTATCTTTATTTTAAAAAAATCTTAATTCAATATATTTAAATAAAAGTTTTTTTGAGATAAATAAGAAGAAATATCGAAGGGGTTATAAAAAATTTTTAATTTCAAAATAGCCAATAAAATAATCAATCGAGTTTCCATTCACAATAAGTTTTCAATTGGTATAACGCACTTTGTTGCATAAAAATAATTATTTTTATTTTTTTTTTTGTTATAAAATTTTAAGAATATTATTTAGTGAATTTATTGACCTATATAAAGAGCTAATTAAATAAATCTATGATTTATCATAAACTCAACATGAAACGTCGATGCCATCAAAAATCACTTTTTTTATTTTTAAGCAGTTTTAAAGTGTTGAATTTTGTTTTTCAAATTTTATGTAATCAAATAATTTATTAATATTTTTTTTAAATTTAATTTCGATGAAATTAATTTTTTTTTAATATTTTGATGTTAAAAATAATACTAATAATAATAATCTGATTGGCATCATAACAATTAATTTTGTTGGTAGCTAATGTAATATTAAATCGTAAAATTTTTAAATTTATGAGTAAAGATAATTTTTCAGTTGATAATTCTATATGATAAATATTAGATTGTTTGAATATTATTTTTGTCTAGTATAAGCACTTTTCAAGATAACGTTTCAGTCGAAATTGGAATAAATATAATATAAAAATTATAAACTAATTGTAAATTAAAATTAAAATCATTAATTAAAATCATAGAGAAATAAAACGAGTTAAATAAATCAGAAAATAGAGATTTTTAAATTAATACATACAGTATTAACATTAATTAATATACTAAATATAAACTAAATATATAAAATTACTTAATTTTTTCATGTAAGTTAATAAATATTAATAAATATAAAAAGACAAGTTATCAAAAAAATAAATTTTACAAAGCCACATATTGAATCGTTGCGGTCTTGCGCTGGGCTGGGATACTGTGACACGCTGTTATTCGTATAGACGACATATGACGCATTATTTTTTTTTTACTATACTTAACTTGGACAAAAAACTGAAAAAAAAAAAATTTGAAGGGACATAGATATGACCCGTGTTTTCGGGTAGTTTGAACCTTTCTGAAGAAAACCGAAAAAAATCGTGAACAAGAAATCGGCGATAGGTGCCAAAAAGATTTTTCCACTTTTATGTCAGAAACCGTGTTTTTCGTATCTGAGCTACCCCAAATTTTCAAAATAACTTTTTACGTAAATAAAATTTTAAAAAATAGATAAAAAAATCTGATTGCCAGGGAAAAACCACTCCAGAAAAAAAAAAAAAACTTATCTTTTTACGATGAAATTTAGCCAAGTTATCGTCAATTTAAGATTTTGCTCAAATTCGTCTTAAAAAATATTGAAATTTTATTGAAAAAAGCCTGTTTCTGAACTTTAAACATGCATTACTCGCTTGATTTTCATCGTAATGTAATAATTTTTTTTTTTAAATTGATTAATTTTTTCCTGGCAATTCATTTCTTTAAGAAAGAAATCATTTTTATTGATCAAATTTCCATTTTTAGGTCAAAAGCCTTTGAATACTGTCAGTAGCAAGATTTACTTAAGACAGTTTTTGACCTAAAAATGGAAATTTGGTCAATAGAAAAGATTTTTTTTCATAAAGAAATGAATTGCCAGGGAAAAATACATCGGTTTTAAAAAAAAAATTATTATTTTACGATGAAATTCAAGCGAGTAATGCATGTTTAAAGTTCAGAAACAGGCTTTTTTCAATAAAATTTCAATCTTTTTTAAGACGAATTTGAGCAAAATCTTAAATAACTTGGCTAAATTTCATCGTAAAAAGATACGTTTTTTTTTCTTCTGGAGTGGTTTTTCCCTGGAAATCAGATTTTTTTATCTATTTTTTAAAATTTTATTTATCCGAAAAGTTATTTTGAAAATTTGGGGTAGCTCAGATACGAAAAACACGGTTTTTGACATAAAAGTGAAAAAATCTTTTTGGCACCTATCACCGATTTCTTGTTCACGATTTTTTTCGGTTTTCTGAAGGTTCAAACTATCTGAAAACACGGGTCATATCGATGTCCCTTCATTTTTTTTTTTTTAGTTTTTTGTCAAGTTAAGTAGACAAAAAAAAATAATGCGTCATATACGGTAAACTGTTACTAGATGTATTCAGCCGTATATATGGAAAACTGCATACGATAGTCGTATAAATTCGCCAATTAATACGGCAAATTTCAAATGGATCCCGTATATACTTCAGCCGTATGAAAATCCATACGGGAAAAATCAATACAGTAGTCGTACGAAATATGCCGTATTAATGGACTATTTTATATGACTCCCGTATTAACTTTTGCCGTATGAAAATCCGTACGGCAAAATCCAATACGGGAACCGTACAAAATATGCTGTATTAACGGACCATTTTATACGGCCCCCGTATTAACTTTTGCCGTATGAAAATCCATGCCGCAAAATCCAATACGGGAGCCATATAAAATAGTCCATTAATACGGCATATTACCTACAGTTCCCGTATTTATTTATGCCGTATGAAAAATCGTACGACAAAAATCAATGCAAAACCACTTATTTGTACGGCATAAGAATATACGGCCCCATATTTTTCCCCTGGGTCTTTTTATATTACCAACGGACTCGTATGGGTATAGCACTAGGGTATTTTCATAATGCTCACGGATCCGTGAGCAGTATGAATTCAAACTTGAACATATACAACCAACGGATCCGTATACTTATAAAAACGTAGTATTGACAGACTGGGCAGGGATCATTATACTGCTTAGCCGTATATTCGAATTCACCTCTGGTCTCGCAATGCTCAGCATAAATGGACAATAATTCTAGTATTTGTATTAGTTTTTTTTTTTGCAATGATATAAGATGAATTTTTTATAGAAATTTTTTAATTTCAAATGTAATTTTGCAACAATAGCATCGTAAAATTAGTATTGAATTTATCAAAATACATCGCGCTTTAAATTTTTTAACAATTTATTAACAATTTTAAAATTTCCCTGGGTGGGAACAATTAATATTACCTATAGAATACTATGCGTGCATATACTAATGCAGTTTATAACATATACTTTTGGCTAAAGCCAAAAATTTTTTTTTTTTATCTTTATTGGGCTATGTTTATAGGCCTATACAGGAAAGTTTTGTAGTCTCTCAAAGTTTGGCGTAATTTAAAAATTGATTCCTTCGAGGATTTTAAATTTTGCGGAACTGTTTTTTTTTTTTTTTTAATGCTTATGATTATAAGGAAAAATTTTATTTTTGTCTTTAAAAAAAAAAATTATTGAATTCGATTTCTTACCAATTTTAATAATTCTAACCACTAAAGAAAAGCCGCAAGTGGTTAAAAAAAAAAAAAAATTATATTGGGAGGTCTCGCCAGAAATAAATTTTTTTACTATACCTATAGTAAATTATAATGATATAATATGTATTAACAAAAAATACGCTTGTTTTATAAGATATTTGAGCTTTCTTGGAGTTATAAAAATTTTTACAAACGCGAAAAAATCAATTTTTCAAGTTATCCCGAAAGAGAATGTTTCATATTCTGAAAAATCTTGTGTAAATTCAAATCATTCAAATCTAAGACCTACAAAATATACCAAAAAAAAAAAAATTTTTTTCTGTCAAATTACCTGGACTTGAACGTATACATATATATTTGTTCATTTATCGTATATACACGTATTACTGATATAAATCTGAATAAATTCGAAACAAGATGCAACAAGTAAAATTAGATCACTGGTTATTTTTAGGCGCGCGCCGTTGTCGGTATCGAGCCCACTCACCTGTACTGCTTAAATTCCGACATTCTTTGCGTGCTGATTAAAATCTCATCCGGTCCTTAAGATACCTATTCTAAGAAAAAAAAGTGTATAAGTATGTTCAAAAAAAAAAAAAAAAAAAAAAAAAAAAAGAAATGGTTATAACGATCCGTCATTCTATTAAAAAGAGAAAAGGAGAATGTAAAGACAAAAATCCCCATGACGTAGAAACTTACAATTGCATCAGCCTTTATTTCTATAAATCTTTTCTTTTATGCGAAAAAAGAACCCGTGTACATATATTGTGCAATATTTCACACAGGTAAAAGTAATAATGTGCTATATTATGTTTTCCTCGTCTGTCCTCCCAATGTATTTGATCAATTTGATATTCTGTTGGTTTAACAATAATATAATCCTGTGCATACGTGTCTGCTTTAATGCACGCATAATCCTGTGCATACGTGCCATTTTACCCGTTCAGGGATATAAGTATTCTGTATTCTCATTAAGATTGTTTCATTGTTGCAAATTAAAATGAAAAATTACATAATTCTTAAATTAATGATACTTCATTTCTTCTAATTCATAAATCATTATAATAATATTATAACAAATTTTTAAAAGATGTATATTGAGAGATACAATTTTAGATTAAACTTCCTGATTTTAAAATACCAGACACAGAATTAAATACTATTATAAGATGAAACAGATAAAAAAATGACACCTTTTTAACGGCTACTTGAATTTCTTATATCTGATTCATTCAAAAAATCTCATTATTAGTTCAGTAACCTATGAAAATAGTTTAAAAAAATAAAGATGAGTGTATTATTTATTCTTTGGATTAACCCTTGAGAAACGACCATTGAAATGAGGCAAGTTAGGCAAAATTAAATTACATGTAATTTTTATTTAATATTAGTGTGCGTTAAAATCAATTGGTCCAATGTTAAAGGATAAGGAGACCACTAGTACGTACCAGGGATGGGCATATCGCGATACTTTCAGTACCCGATACGTTACAATTGAATCAGCCTTTATTTCTATAAATCTTTTCTTTTATGCGAAAAAAAAACCCGTGTACATAATATTGTGCAATACTACACAGGTAAAAGTAATAATGTGCTATATTATGTTTTTTTAAAAGATACCGATATTTTAGGGCTAATACTGATTACGATACTTTTTTTATCGAAAAATTTTGATCGGTATCGAAAAATTTTCGATACGATACTTATCGTGTATCGTTTATCGCAGTATCGCGTACTAATTATGACTATATATAACGTGCTATTTGAACTATTTTGAAAATGTTGCACTTTATTCCTCCCTTATCTGCATTTTAACTAAGTCCTGAATTCTTCATTTTAATTCAAGTTACGGTTTATTCAAATTATTTCTTTTAAAATTCTTTTTTGTTATTAACAAATTATTGGCCAATTTTGCAATAATTTATTGATAACAAAAAATTGACCACGAAATTCGCAAAACGGACCCCGGATTCGTGTTCAGTGGGTCGAAAAACATAAATACCACCTATTTTTATCTTTGGAAAAAGAAATTTAATTTTTTAATTTTTGGGCGTGATTAGTATGGCTGGCGCCTAGACTATAGCTTCTCTCATGATTTGCTTATCTGTTGTTAAAAAGGTGATAAATACTACCTATATTAAATATAATAAACATTAAATGATTTTTGAATTTTTTGTCGTTGCTATTTTTAAACTATCAGAAAAATGACTATGAATACTTATATGATTATAGCAAAGCTTCGGGTAGGGTCGCATCGGTTTTATTTTTATTTAAATTTTATTTATTACCCATTCCTCCAATAATGTCAAGATTTACGGATATTTTTTAATTATTTCAGCTGCATAATTTTTAGCAAAAAAATTAAAAAATTTTATTATAGAATGCCTGGTCTTATATTTTTGAGGTCGTAGATTTCGAATCCGAAGTCGGATTTTAAAAAGAAATTTAGCCCTTGCATGATTTTTGGCCATATTCATCAAAAAAACTGACATTTTTTAGCGCTTTTTTTTTCTTACAACTTAAAAATCATGCCGAAAATGGCTTTCTATCTTCCCAAAAAACAAAAAATCCTTATGGTCAAAATAATTTTTTTGATGCGTTTTGACCCAAAACGGCGACTGATTTTGATTTTAACCAGTACAGCAGTAGAGTTTTACCAATATTTAGATCCAAAAAATGGACTTGGATTATTGGAATTATTTTAATAACGTTGATTCAAGCTGATTTGAACCCGTTGGAAAATTCCATTTTCCTATTAAGGATAAAATTTGGCTACGAAATCTGTCTGCAAGTCTGGTCTATCTATGATAATCATAAAATCAGCCGCCGATTTGGGTCAAAAGGCATGAAAAAAAATTTTTTTGACCATAAGGATTTTTTGTTTACGTCCCCATTGACCAAGTTTATTTATTTTTGGGAAGATAGAAAGCCATTTTTGGCATGATTTTTAACCCTCCATGGGGATACTGTATCGATATCATCACCTAGCAGCTTACGATGTCGCTGTATCTCAGACATGGGCAATGAGTTGGCGGTTAGTTTCCCATCTTAAAAAAACTTGTAACCTTTATATGAACACCTGCCAAGCCGTGTCCGTATCGGTTTAGCAGCTTAGCCGTAATGTCAGTGCAAATTTGGACCGTGTACAACATTGACATAGTGACCCCAGGACGTGATTTTTTTTTTCCACTTCTAGTAAGTATGTAAAAAATTTTGTTATTTTATTTCACTGTTTTTCATGTACAAATGAATTTTTCATAATAAAAAGGGAAAGCAGAATTACCGATGTTTTTCAGTGTTATAAAAAAGCCCAGAAATTGTAGTTTACGTGGAATTTAAGTAATTCTTTATTTATCTAAAAATTTTAATTTTGATAATTTTACAATTTAAAATATCAATAAATAAATTTTGTTTTATAACATTTATCAGTCAATTATCTTTAAATATAACAAAAAAACAAAAAGAAATAACGAATCAGATTTTCTAGGTATAGTTAAATAACTAAAACACTAAAAGTTAATTAAACAGAATTTTCATTTAATTACTTTTTTCCTGAAAGATGCTATAAATAAATTAAAAATTAATTTTATATAATTAAATAAATTTAATTTTCTTACTCACGGTGGTACTAAACGAAACTTTATCGGGCATAAATTGTTGAGATTAAAGGGATGATTCCAAGGGTTTTGTATAGTTTACATATTATGCAGAAAATATCCCGGAAAGCTCGTAATTTGCTCAGCTTTTCAAAAAAACTCAAAAAAAGGAATCTTATTAATTCTTTAAAAATTCAATATTTTTAAAATTTTTATTTTAAATTAAAATAATAATATTAAAAATACAAATAAACATTGAATTTATAAAAAGTAATACCTTACATATTTATATTCATTTACGCATGAATCTCAAAAATTCTCATAAAGTATTTTGTTTAAGCTCCTTAAAAATACTTTATTTTTTTTATTTTCTTTGGACTTTTTTGAGATATGGCTCTACAAAGAATGTGGTAAAAATAGACATTTTTTAATAAACCGAATATCGAGACTCTGACTTTAAATTATTATATCTTGTAACAAGTAACTGAAAAAGATGCGAGTAAATAATTTTTAGAAATTTGAAACTGATAGAAAATTTTTGAGATTCATAAAACTTATGCTCAACAAAATTTGCAATTTTGGAAGTTTTTTAAAAATTGGTCATTTTTTGTCTAAATTGGGCATTTGGTTTATTGACTGTACACACCAAATCTAAAAGAATTTTTTGTTACGCAAAAAAGAATTAATGTTTATTTAATTCTTTAGAGAGGATTTTTTTTTAGGTTAATTCTTTTAAAAACAATTATTTTTGTTTTAATTCTGTTCAAAAAGAATTAAATTGAAAATCTCTTTAAAGAATTTTAAATAAACATTAATTCTTTTCTGCGTAACAAAAAATTCTTTTAGGTTTAGTGTGTAACGGTAAGAGAATTAATGATAAAAAATTCTAGTTTACGAGGCTTAAAAACGGACACTTGCTGTAAAAAAATAAGACCAACCAGAAGCGTTTTGGTTGATTTTCGAGGTTGCAGCGTTATATTGAAAATTACCAAAAAACCCTAATTAATAAAATTGAGCCATCTGTTTCTAGATCCATTTGAATAAACGGAGGTTATTTGCTATTAAGTAATTACTTTAATAATTAATATTAACTTACAAATTTATTGAAAACAAAAGATTTTAAAAATGATTATAAAAAATTAGACATTCTAATAGTAATTACTTTTATTTAAAAAGAAATGGTAGTTCATGATAAATATTAGGGTGTTTCTTATTTCCCAAATTGACCGTAGAGGAAAATACTGGCTCGAATATGATACTTCAGATAATAAAACTATTTTCTAAAAAAAATTTTTATCTATAGGCTAATTTTGTGTGCCGATTTTTTAAAAAAATCGGTAAAAATCAGAAAAATAGTTTTAAAAACTTTGTAGAAAGCTTTTAGAAACCTTGAAATCTTAACTTTTACTATATAATTATTATGTGTGTCTTATTTTTTTTTTCGATATTTTTTGGCTCCCCCCTTTTTTTCGAATATTTAGGTCATAAAAAACCCCCAGCTCCAAGGATTTTGATTTTCGATTTTTTTAACCCGTGCCACCGAGCACTTGAAGTTTCCCATTTAAATAACATGGGAATTTTGGGTTTTTAGCTATACAAATTTTTACAAAATCCAAAAAGCGTTTTAAAAAGCTAATTTTTACTGAAAACATACTTTTATATGTTGTAAAGACATGCAAACAGCACTGCATTTATTCCAAAGGAAATTTTGGAGTTAGAAACGCAAATTTACATGTTGGCTCAATCTTATAAAATAGAGTTTTTCGGTAATTTTCAAAAAAACGCTGCAACCTCATAAATTAACCAAAACACTTCTGATTGTTCTACTTTTTTTGGTGTAAGTGTCACCTTTCAAACGACGTAAACCATGTTTTCTTATCACTAATTCTCTCAGCGCTATATTCAATTAACCAATTGGTAATTTTTGACCCGAAAGGCCCAATTTTTAAATTTGTTTAAATTGCTGCCAAAATTGTAATTTTCGACAAAATTGAGTTTTATAGGCCTTAAAAGTTTTCTGCAAGATTCAAGTTTCCAAAAATTATTTACTCGTCTCTTTTCATTAAATAGTTTTTAAGATATCGTTTTTCAAAGATAATGATAAAAATTGATTTTTTTTTAAACCCTGAAATTGGGACTCTGACTTTAAATTATCATCTCTGATTAATAATTTATTGAAAAGCAGTGAGTAAAAAATTTTTGGAAATTTGAAGCTTGTAGAAAATTTTTAAGACCTATAAAGCTCAACTTCGTCAAAAATTACAATTTTGAGAGCAGTTTAAAAAATTTTAAAAATTGGTTATTTTTAGTCGAAAATTACCAGTTGGTTAATTGACTATAGCACTGAGAGAATCAGTGATAAAAAAACGCAGTTTATGGCATTTGAAAGGTGACATTTACACCAAAAAAAGAAGACTAATCAGAAGTATTTTGGTTCATTTTTGAGGTTGTAGCGTTTTATCGAAAATTACCGAAAAACCCTGTTTTATAAGATTGAGCCAACATGTAAATTTGCGTTTCTAACCCCAAAATTCCCTTTGGAATGAATGCAGGGCTGTTTGTATGTCTTTACAACATATAAAAGTATGTTTTCAGTAAAAATTAGCTTTTTAAAACGCTTTTTGGATTTTGTAAAAATTTGTATAGCTAAAAACCCGAAATTCCCATGTTATTTAAATGGGAAACTTCAAGTGTTCGGTGGAACGGGTTAAAAAAATCGAAAATCAAAATCCTTTGAGCTGGGGGTTTTTATCGTACTGAGCATGCTATAAATTCATATTAATACTAATAAAATGTATTCAGTTTTATAAATTCAATGTTTATTTGTATTAATATTCTTATTTTATACTCCCAGACCAAAAAAATTTTTTCTTCACCAAAAAAGATTTTTGGAGCTATTTCGATCATTTAAACGAATTTTTTACATAAAAAATTCTTTTGACGAAATATTGTTTAGGAAAAGAATTTTTAACCAAAAATATTCTTACTAAATTTGGTTATCTATATAATAACTAATTTATATGTTTGCTTATTTTAATATTAAAATAATATTAAAATAGTATTAAAATAATATAAAATAAGCAAACATCTAAATTAGTTATTATATAAAACCATATTTAGTAAGAATATTTTTGGTTAGAATCATTTATAAATTCTTTTCCTAAATAATATTTCGTCAAAAGAATTTCTTATGTAAAAAATTCGTTTAAACGATCGAAATAGCTCCAAAATTCATTTTGGTTAAGAAAAAATTCTTTTGGTCTGGGAGTGTAATTAAAAATAAGTTTTAAAAATATTTAATTTTTAACGAATTAATAAGAATTCTTTTTTTGAGTTTTTTTGAAAAGCTGAGCAGATTACGAGCTTTTTGGGGCATTTTCTGATAGTTTATAAACTATACAAAACCAGTAGAAACATTCCAATTCACTCACGATTTTAGGCCCGATAAATTTTCGTTCAAGACCACCGTGTACGATAAACAAAATTTGTTTAAATAAATTACTTGAAATATAAATGAATCATTTGACACGAAATTATTTTTTTTAAATACGTGCTATAGTAGTAAAACCTATATTGTTACCTATTTATCTATATCTTTAAAAAAATAAAATAAATTATTTGATTGTAATCTATTTTTATAGAACATATAAGTTAATTGCACCATAATAAATTAAAGTCCTGTGTATAATTTCTAAATATTTGATAAATTTTTTACTCTTATCTTTTTTTGTATTTAAATATAATTCAAAATAATCCGAAATTTTATTTTTAATTTATTAGATCTAATATAATTTTTTTACTATGTAAATAAAATTATGGATGCATTTATGTGTATAAAAAAATTTACCATGAATTTGATTTATTTTATTACTTATTAGATTAAATTTATTTATTCCAGTAGTATATTTATATATTTAAAAAAAAATTTTTTTTTTGCAGGAAGTGCGGAGAAATGCGTTACGCATACTGTTCAGCATCCGAACTTACAACGGCTTACCTTTCCCTTACCCACTAAAACTGGAACCGTTTTCATTACTTTAGAACAGGCCATTTAGTTCTATTCGTGAACTCATATTTGGACTTGTAACTAGTGACTCGCTAGTCTGGTTAAGGACTCTGTCATTCCTTCTGCGATTAAAGTTCCCATCTTCAATAAAATAATAAAAATATACGTCATTTCCTAATATCGTCAAAAAGAAGGTTAGTAAATAGGAATAAAAATAAATAAATAAATAGTTGAACGAATAAATAAAAACATAAATAACAAACAAATTATCATACCATCTGCGGTGGTTGAGGTGTCGCTAGACTGATTATTTGTAAATGCAGATATATATCTTAATTTTTTTTTTTTTTTTTTTTTGCTCTACGAGCAGGGTTGACACATGTAATTTTTTACATGTGTCTAGGTAAGAATGCGTTACGCATATCAAGGGCCGGGCCCTAGATTATGTCGGACTCCGTGCTTAGAATGTTTACCGACTAAACTCACCCCCTTTGATGCCTTATGCAAGTCAACCCGGAACCGTTGTACAACATTTTACATTAATAAATGATTTTATGGAGCATGCATTAAAAAAAAAAAAAATTTAAGTGTAATTTATTCATTTTTACCTTCACTATAATAATTTATTTTTCAGGTAAGTATTAATTTTTTATACAAAAATAACAAATTTTTATTGATCAGCGGCCCAGGGACCTGAATGGACATATTCAGGATGCTCAAAGTGTAAAAGTTCCAAAAAAACACTTTTTAGGAGTAGTTTTAGCTGTTTTATGGGTGAAATATTTTATATTTATGAAAAAGAAGTCGAAATTCTTGATTAAAGACCCAAAAAACCTATATATATATATCCTGGATGCACAAAGTGCGAAAATAGCAAAAACACCCTTCTAAGGGATAGTTTTAGCTATTTTAAGGGTGAAATATTGAACATTTATGAAAAGTAAGTCAAAATTCTTGATTAGCGACCCAAAAAACCTGTATGGACATATCCTTGATGCACAAACTGCCCAAATAGCAAAAACACCCCTTTTAGGAGTAGTTTTAGCTATTTTAAGGGTGAAATATTGAATATTTATGAAAAATAAGTCGAAATTCTTGATTAGCGACTCGAAAAACCTATATGGACATATCCTGGTTGCTCAAAGTGCCCGAATAGCAAAAACACCCCTTTTAGGGGGTAATTTTAGCCAATTTAGGGGTGAAATTTTAATTATTTATGAAAAATGAGTCGAAATTCTTGATTAGCGACCCGAAAAACCTATATGGACATATCCTGGATGCTCAAAGTGCCCGAATAGCAAAAACACCCCTTTTAGGGGGTAGTTTTAGCCAATTTAGGGGTGAAATTTTAATTATTTACGAAAAATAAGTCGAAATTCTTAATCAGCGACCCAAAAAACCTATATGGACATATCCTGGTTGCTCAAAGTGCGAAAGTAGCAAAAACACCCCCTTTTCGGGGGTAATTTTAGCCAATTTAGGGGTGAAATTTTAATTATTTATGAAAAATGAGTCAAAATTCTTGATCAGAGACACAAAAAACCCGTATGGTGCCAATCTGAGCGCTCAAATTGCAACTATGTAAAAAACACCCCATTTTGGGGTAGTTTTTTGCAAATTTAAGGGTGAAGCCCCCATTTTTTTACGAAATGACCCCGATTTTCAGATTCAGCGACCCAAAAAACGTATAGGAAAGCAAATCTCATGTTCGCCAGTAAAAATACAACCCCCCCCCCCCCCCCCCCGTATTTTGACTGGAGTATATACATCAGTTATGAAGCTCTTACTCGAGCGGCGAACCCGCTTCTATATGAAAGTATCTCTACTTACATAATTCGAGGGGTCCTATTAAAAAGTCGCTATGTATCTTTTTTCACAAACGAAGATCCCGATATCTTACTATGTATACAAAGTATATTATGTCGGCGCCTTTCTTAGAAAAAAAACAACATAGCGATTTTTAAATAGGACGCTGCGTTATAGTCGCGAGATTTAAACCACTCGACCACCGCCTCGGTCAGATATATCTTAATAATAATAATAATAGTAATAATAATAATAATAATAATAATATTCGTGAAATACGTGGAATGAGGGTGGAAACCCTCACACGATCCAAGCCAAGACATCGGTTAAGTACCTGGGAGTTCTGCTTGATAACAAGCTGAACTTCTGGGAATAATTTCAGAGGTCGAGTGAGAAAGCCGCGTCGGTCGCATCCTCCTTGTCAAGGCTCATGGCCAACATAGGAGGGCCCAAACCAGGGAAGTGAAGATTATTGATGTCCGTTGTCAACTCTGTCCTGCTTTGGTGATCTGAGATCTGGGCGGATATCACCAAATTTGCCAAGGATAGACATAAAATACCGTCTGTGCAGCGGCAAGCGGCCCTGAGGATCGCCTGCGCGTACGGTATCCTTAGAGGCGATCCAGGTAGTAGCATCGGTCATACCCATCGACTTGCTAGCGTTGGAGCGGAAATACATTTACGATAGTGTAGAGGACCGTGAAGTGGCATCCATTCGCGCCCGCTCCAGTTCTATGGAAAAATGGCAGAAACGATGGGAAAAAGACGAAGAGGAAAATGCCCGATGGACGCGCATACTGATTTCAGATCTGCAGGCATGGACTGGGCGACAGCACGGGGAGGTGGATTTTTACCTCACCCAATTTTTAACTGGACTCGGGTACTTCCGTGCCATGTTAAAACATTGGCATAAGGAGGCAACAGAGTAGTGCTTGCACTGCCCAGGCGAGAAGGATACAGTGGAGCACACTTTCTTCGGATGTGTGCGCTACGTGGAAGGGCGCCCGCCCTTCCCGATTTGGAGGCCAGAGACGGTGGTCCCGGAAACGCTACGGAGTTCTGAAAATTGGACCAAAGTAGCAGAGTACTTAAAGGCCACCTTGTTGAAGAAAAAGGAAGAGAGCTTTCTATCGTAGATAGCTCTCCTGTCACTAGGCTGGGGGAAGGCAGCGGCCAGTTGCCTAGGTTGCGCGTCCCAAACTGAAGTTATACCTGAAAAGGGAGTTCCGGTTTGGGGCAAACAAGCGCAGGGGGGTTTATAGTGTGTTTATCCAGTAAGAATCTGGGGCGTAGCCGGCAACCGCGTTCGCCGGTGGTCTCCCAGTTGTACACTTTGTACAACTGGGCAATCATGGAAATTTGCGGGTCTTTAATAAAATTTAAATATTTAATTGTTATGTTTAACTTAATGTAAAAATCTATCATATGTATTGGTCCTCTGGACTGTTTATGTGAAAGTAAATAAATACTGATGTCTGTATTATTTTTCCTCCCAAAAAATTTTCGGACAAAGATTTTCACAAATTTATAGACACCAGCTCCGAGAAATCGAGTAATAACGAATTTCTGAAAAATTAGTTGTACATTCATATAAAAGAATTAGGTATTAATATCTAAACAGAAAAGAAAAAGGATTTTTTTTTATTTTTTGACGCCAAAAATTGTGAGAAAAAATTTTCCCTTCAGGTATTAGATCTAAGAAATCGCGTATTAATAAATTTCCTAAAACTAATATTTCTATTTAAAAAATTAGGTATTACGTTTAAAAAGAAACAAAAAAGTATTTTTTTATATTTTTTGCGCAAAAAATTTAAGAAAAGAATTTTCACGATTTAAGTTATCATGTAAAGAAAAAAGGCAAAAAAACAGAGCATGCTTTGAATTAAAAAAAATCCACAAGTTTTGAAATTGAAACTTACTTTTTTTTTATATTAATTAAAAAAAAAAAATAAATCATAAGTTTTTATCAAATTTTTTCTGGCAAAATTCATCTCTTGATATAAAAATTATGAGAAAATAACAATTTTATCTTTCTTTCAGAAAGAGACAATAATAAATAAATTCTTTTTGCAATATTTTTATCTGAAATTTGTTGTTTTTTACATTTGGGTATCTAAATATTAAAGTTAATTGGCATTTTTTAAATTAAAAATAATACGTATTATATTTTTAAGATATTTGTTCGTTAAGGTTAAAAGTTATCAAAAGGAGACTAAAAAAAGTTTTATTAACAGTGTCAAAAAGCACGTCTCTATTTCTCGGTAAAGACGCGTTTTCTCGCCATTGAAGAAGAAAAATCGTTTACGACCCTTGTCCACAAATAAAGAATAACTCAAATTGCAGTTTACCAACTGTGCAGTCATTTACATGCAATTTGGGCCATTCTTTACTTTTCTGGACACGAGCTTGTAATATACTATTTCAAAAAAAACTAATACTATAATAATTATATGAATTTTTATTTAATGCAAGATTATTTAACTACTGCTACCTTATAATTATAAGCTTGCTTGCATATAAAAAAGCATACAATATAAAACCATTATATAATCAATTAATGATTAAAAATTAAATTCATTTTAAAAAAAAATTATCAAAATAATAGTATTCTAATTATTTTAAGATATAATATCATATAATATATCGGTAGTTCTTAGCTATTTTTACCCAAGTCTGAGGTCGATGTCTTGGATTTAAAAAATACCAATTTTACTGTGTTTGGTATGTAAAAATATGGTTACTGGCCAATTTTTAAGGCTCTAGGTGGCTTGGTTGCGATTTGGCAGCTGTTTTTCCAATTTTGATTTTTTTCGAATTCTCAGCCACCCGTTTACTTTTTATTTTCTGGATGCCCTAAATAAGCCTAAAAAATATTTTCTACATAAAAGTGGGACGTAAAAATTCCCGCCCAATCCGAATCTGACCATATTTTTTCGGAAAAACCTCAGGAAAAGCCGGAAAATCGGAAAAACTAAAGGAAACCGGAAAATACAAATTTCTCAAAAAGCGTCACTTTTTTTTTTTTTTTTTTATTTTTTTTACATGTGTTTTCCCATACTTTTCATGCTGGTAACCTCCTTTTTTAACCCATTTGCCTTTTAAGTACTTAAAAATCAATTTTAGGCTCAAAAAAATGATTTTAAAAATTGTTCATTTTCTGAATTTTCCAATTTTCTCGCTTTTCCTGATAGAAAATGAAAAATCTGACTTGATTTTCGGATTCCTCGGGAAATTTTACATTGAAAACCTTCTTGGGTAAAATTTTAGAGGCTTTTGTGACGCTGTAAAAAAAAGAAAAACAAAATAACCTGCTAAAATCAAACATAATTAAACATAATTAAATTTTGCTATTTTTTAATTCTGTTTATTTTGGTTCCTCAAAGAGGAACCATTGTGTTAGGTCAAAATTTGATTTTCTATTTTTTGGCATATAAGCACGTTTTGGGACCCCAGGAAGCTAAAAAACCTGTTTTTAAAAAAAGTCTGTATGTGTGTGTGTGTGTGTGTGTGTGTGTGTGTGTGTGTGTGTGTGTGTACGTATGTATGTAATCGGTGATATTTTACAAATATTATGGAATTAAGACCTAATTTTTTTTTCAAAAATATTTTCACCAAAAAATCTCGAGGTATTTTTTTTTTTTTTTTGATTTGGATGTAATACCTCATTTATTTCCATGAAAGTACTTATATTTGAAAGTATGGTTTTTACATGATATCTCGAATCGGATACTTAATTTTCTGAAAATTTTTTTTCTAAAATTTTTTTCACAAAAAAATACAAAAAATACAAATTTTTTTTTTCTTTTTGGACGTAGTACCTAATTTATTTCCATGGAAGTACTAGTTTTAAGAACCTTGTTTATTGTTATTTTTTGGATCTGATATTTAATTTTTTCATAATTTTTTTTGTCAAAATTAAAAAAATAGAAAAATTAAAAAAAATGCAATATTTTTTTTTTTGGGTGTAATACCTCATTTAATTCTATGAAAGTACTAATATCTGAAAATATTATAACTAGTGATATTTCAAAACCATTATCGAATTAAGACCTAATTTTTTTTTCAAACATTTTTTTATCAAAAAATCTCAAACCCCCCCCCCCCTTTTTTTTTTAATTTGGATGTAATACCTCATTTATTTCCATGAAAGTACTTATATTTGAAAGTATGGTTTTTACACTATATCTCGAATCTGATACTTAATTTTCTGAAATTTTTTTTTCTAAAATTTTTTTCACAAAAAAATACAAAAAATACCAATTTTTTTTTTCTTTTTGGACTTAGTACCTAATTTATTTTCATGGAAGTACTAGTTTTAAGAACTTTGTTCATTGTAATTTTTTGGATCTGATACTTAATTTTTTCAAAATTTTTTTTGTCAAAATTAAAAAAAAAGAATAATAAAAAAAACTGCAATATTTTTTTTTTTTGGTGTAATAACTCATTTAATTCTATGAAAGTACTAATATCTGAAAATATTGTAACTAGTGATATTTCAAAACCATTATCGAATTAAGACCTAATTTTTTTTCCAAAAATTTTTTAATCAAAAAATCTCAAACCCCCCCTTTTTTTTTTATTTTGGATGTAATACCTCATTTATTTCCATGAAAGTACTTATACTTGAAAGTATGGTTTTTACTTGATATCTTCATTCTGATACTTAATTTTTTGAAAATTCTTTTCCTAAAATTTTTTTCACAAAAAAATACAAAAAATACGAAACTTTTTTTTCTTTTTGGACGTAGTACCTAATTTATTTCCATGGAAGTACTAGTTTTAAGAACCTCGTTTACAGTAATTTTTTGGAATTGATACGTAATTTTTTCAAAATTTTTATTACCTAAATTAAAAAAAAAGAAAAATAAAAAAAATTGCAATATTTTTTTGGTGTAATACCTCTTTTAATTCTATGAAAGTACTAATATTTTAAAATATTATTTGAATACTTGTAATCGGTGATATCTGTGGCATATTTAAGTATTAAGCTCATTGTTTGAGGAACCTAAGTGCCAGCTAGTTGGCAGGGTATTTTTGATTTTAGCAGGTTATTTTGTTTTTCTATTTTTTACAGCGTCACAGAGGCCTCTAAAATTTTACCCAGGAAGGTTTTCAATGTCAAATTTCCCGAGGAATCCGAAAATCAAGTCAGATTTTTCATTTTCTATCAGGAAAAGCGAGAAAATTGGAAAATTCAGAAAATGAACAATTTTTAAAATCATTTTTTTGAGCCTAAAATTGATTTTTAAGTACTTAAAAGGCAAATGGGTTAAAAAAGGAGGTTACCAGCATGAAAAGTATGGGAAAACACATGTAAAAAAAATAAAAAAAAAAAAAAAAAAAAAAGTGACGCTTTTTGAGAAATTTGTATTTTCCGGTTTCCTTTAGTTTTTCCGATTTTCCGGCTTTTCCTGAGGTTTTTCCGAAAAAATATGGTCAGATTCGGATTGGGCGGGAATTTTTACTACCCACCTTTATATAGAAAATATTTTTTAGGCTTATTTAGGGCATCCAGAAAATAAAAAGTAAACGGGTGGCTGAGAATTCGAAAAAAATCAAAATTGGAAAAACAGCTGCCAAATCGCAACCAAGCCACCTAGAGCCTTAAAAATTGGCCAGTAACCATATTTTTACATACCAAACACAGTAAAATTGGTATTTTTTAAATCCAAGACATCGACCTCAGACTTGGGTAAAAATAGCTAAGAACTACCGATATAAATAATTTGTATAATTTATTTTTCATGATGTTTAACATATAAATTATAATTATAATTATGTTGTAATGTGGTTGTAATAGATAATTTTCATGTAATTATTTTTAATTATTCCGTTCAATGTCCAAGATCTTATCTATACGTTTCAATTTGTTTTTGCATGCTACTTTATTATAAAACCAAATTTAAAATTTTTTTAAATTCACTTTAAAAAAATTCCGGTTCCACAGCCGGAATTTTTCAGGTTGCGGCAACCGGAATATTCGGTTGTGGCTACCGGAATTCCAGTTGCGGCAATCGAATTTCCCTGTTCCGGCAACCAGAATTTTTTTTCAGTGTTTTTTGTATATCCTTGTGTGAAATTATGTCAATTTTCAGAATTTGAAGTCAGATTTAGAAGAAAACCAACTGCCCTGAAAGAACCATAGATGATTGAACACAATAGAAATTTTAAAAATAACGAATGAACTGACGGATTTATTTTTATTACACTGAAAAAAAATTCCGCTTGTGCATGGCTAGCAGAATTTTTTTTTCTTTGCAAACAATTGCAAATGACTTGAAACGTAAAGAAAATTAAAAAAAAAAACATTTTTTCTTTTCTTTTTCCAAAATTTTCTCAAATCTCTTCATACCGATATATGAATATCCCAAGTAAGCGGGAAAATTTTTTTTTTTAATTTTCTTTACGTTTCAAGTCATTTTCAATCGTTTGACGAGAAAAAAAATTCCGTTAGCTACAAGCGGAATTCCGCTTGCCGGAAGCGAATTTTTTTTCTGTGTAAAAATTAAAAAAATAAAAATTAGCAGATTTTAATTTTTTTTTTTTGGCTATCGATTCAAAAATATATTTTGGTCCTGATAGCACAATCAAAAATAAAAAAAAATTCCCTTAGGGTGATTCTACAGACCTCCGTAAACGCAAAACCGCAGCCGCAACGCAATGCGCACAAACCAAAATCGTGTTGTGCACATGCGTGTTGTGTTGTGCGCATTGCGTTGCGGCTGCGGTTTGCGTTTACGGAAGTCTGTAGAATCACCCTTATGGCCGAGTCTACATAACCGCACCGCACGGCGCAACCCAATGCTATTGATATAGGCTTGCGCTTGCGGCGTCACGTGACTCCTATACTAATAGCATTGGACTACTTTCGTGAAGCTACCCCCCATATAAAAGTTGATAATACCAATCGATTGCGCTTAATTAGCCCTTTAATTTGGTAGGGTCAAAAGGTTTGCGCGTCCCTTAGTTAATTAATTAATCCAAAAAAACTTGCGGGGGATAGTTTTCATAGCCCGAAAAATTAAAAGTTATTTTAAAATATTTCCTTTTAATATAATTTTTTAAACAAGGTACCATTCGTTTGCGCGTCGTTTGCGCTTTCATCCCCCACAATCAATTTCTATTAAAAATAATTATTTAATTAATTAATAACAAAAATTATTATTTGCATAAAAAAAATAATAATCTACGGTAGTGACGCATGCGCCGCGACATCTATATTGTTATAGTTAATCGAAGTCAGCTGTTTGCTAATCATAAGTAAATATATATACATAAATAAAATACCACAGTATACATAAACATTAAAATTAATTAATTATTTATAAAAAAGCTAAAGAATAGTTTATGTATTTATATTTTGTAAACCAGATAATTACAAAAAAATCATCAACTGTTAATGATTACGACGCGACGAGACTACGCTCACCGGAATATCCACGATGACAAATTTTTCTCACGATAACCACGGAGAATAACCACGATATCCCCGTTATATTATTTTTATTTGCGCATGGCCGGGGGGGGCCTTCGGCCCCCCAGCCCCATGTGGGTTCTCTGATTCATATTTGGGCTATGTATATCGCGGATATTCGTTGATAATCGTTGATATCGTTAATGAAAATTCTAACGTTGATTATCTTGGATATTGTGGATATTCTTCGTGGATATCGTGGATATTCCGGTGAACGTAGTCACTTGGATTTTTTTATATAATTGAATATAAAAATCTGGTTCTTTGTGTGTATTTTTTTTAAGTTCAAGTACTAAATGGCACTTTTGAAGGCTAGTTATAGAAGCTGGAAAACATGGAGATATTGGTTCAACCGGAATATCCACGATATCCACGGAGAATATCCAGGATATCTAGATTATCAACGAATATCCGCGATATTCATAGCCCAAATATGAACCAGAGAACTCAAATGGGGCTGGGGGGCCGAAGGCCCCCCCGGCCATGCGCAAATAAAATTAATATAACGGGGATATCGTGGATATTCTCCATGGTTATCGTGAGAAAAATTTGTCATCGTGGATATTCCGGTGAGCGTAGTCTCGTCGCGTCGTAATCATTAACAGTTGATGATTTTTTTGTAATTACCTGGTTTACAAAATATAAATACATAAACTATTCTTTAGCTTTTTTATAAATAATTAATTAATTTTAATGTTTATGTATACTGTGGTATTTTATTTATGTATAAATATTTACTTATGATTAGCAAACAGCTGACTTCGATTAACTATAACAATATAGATGTCGCGGCGCATGCGTCACTACCGTAGATTATTATTTTTTTTATGCAAATAATAATTTTTGTTATTAATTAATTAAATAATTATTTTTAATAGAAACTGATTGTGGGGGATGAAAGCGCAAACGACGCGCAAACGAATGGTACCTTGTTTAAAAAATTTTATTAAAAGGAAATATTTTAAAATAACTTTTAATTTTTCGGGGGATGAAAACTATCCCCCGCAAGTTTTTTTGGATTAATTAATTAACTAAGGGACGCGCAAACCTTTTGACCCTACCAAATTAAAGGGCTAATTAAGCGCAATCGATTGGTATTATCAACTTTTATATGGGGAGTAGCTTCACGGAAGTCATTGGACTGCGCCATGCGGTGCGGTTATGTAGACGAGGCCTATCTATTCTTTAAGTCGAACGGGCCCGTCTACTTTATGTATTTCTTTGGCGCGAAAGTGGTTATAAGAATATATTTTTATCTTGTCAGCGGCTAGAAAGCACGTATTCCCCCGCTGCAATGTGATTCAAAAATACGCGGTTTCTTGCCACTGACGAAGAAAAATTATGTTTTGCTTTTGGCCGTAAAAAAAGAATGGTCCAAATCACACACAGAAAAAGGGTTTGTACCGTTTAAGTCGGTTATAATAGGAACCGAATATTACTGTTACCATATGAACTGATAATTTTTATGCTAGAACCGAGATTCACGGTTCTAAAAACCTGTTAAAATCCTTCTCTTAAAAAATTATTATTTTTTTCAAAATCAAAATTAGTTACAAATATATTTTTTAATTTAATGTACGTGATTCATAAAAGATGGAACATTTTCATATGAAAGGGGAGGGGGGGGGCAGTCAAATGGACTTAGAATATTTTCGATTATGGATCTTAAAAAAAATTTGGATGTATAAAATGGAATAATTTTGATTTTTGAACTTAGAAGATTTATGGACTTAAAATAATTTAAACTTAGGGACTTTTTATAATTTCGATTCTAGGACTCATAAGTTATAACTGTTATAAGTGTTAACATGGAACATGTTTATAGGAAGGGGGTACCCTGGAAATCTTAAAATCAACAGGGAGGGGTAGTAAAATATGTTCGATTTAAGGAGGGGGAGGGTCAAATGGGACTTGGAATAATTTTTAATTTGGGTGTTAGAATAATCCGGGTTTAGAAATTTAGAATAATTTTGATTTAGGGACCTAGAATAATACGCGTTTTTTGAATCCGAATAGTGATACATAAACATTTATACATTATAGTAGCGGAGCCCATACGATGTAGGGTGATTTTTTGACTAACCAAAGATAATTGCAAATGCACCGAACTACTTATGTAAGGATGCCCACTGAGTCATACGTTAAGAGCCTTTGCGTACCTAATTAGCCTAGGCTGGTTAGCAAAAAATCAAATCAAAAGTTTTAAACGATTTGTTAAAAATCCGGTACCAAGGGTAATTTTTCCCCATCCGTTTAACCCTAAAAGCAAGGTTTTTAATCAGTTTCAAAAGTTTTAGGCTCAAATATACCATCCAAGAAATTTTCGCATCATTGAGACTCTAATAACGTATGGTATCAACCCTTTGCAAAAAAAAATATTTTAAGGGGCAAAAACCAACCCCGAAAAATATTTCACCAAGGTGATTTTTTCTAACCAGATGAGCTTTACATATATGATTTGTTATGGTACCAATAAAATAAGTTTTAAACGATTTGTTAAAAATCCGGTACCAAGGGTAATTTTTCCGCATCCGTTAAACCCTAAAAGCAAGGTTTTTAATCAGTTACAAAAGTTTTAGGCTCAAATATACCATCCAAGCAATTTTCGCATCATTGAGACTCTAATAACGTATGGTATCAACCCGTTGCAAAAAAAAAATATTTTAAGGGGCAAAAACCAACCCCGAAAAATATTTCACCAAGGTGATTTTTTCTAACCAGATGAGCTTTACATATATGATTTGTTATGGTGTCAATAACATTAGTTTTCAACGATTTGTTAAAAATCCGATACCGGGGGTGATTTTTGCCCCTTTGTTTAACCCTAAAAGTCAGGTTTTTAATCAGTTTCAAGACTTTTAGGCTCAAATATACCATCCAAGAAATTTTCACATCATTGAGACTTTAATAACGTATGGTATCAACCCTTTGTAAAAAAAAATATTTTTAGGGGCAAAATCCAACCCCTAAAAATATTTCACCAAGGTGATTTTTTCTAACCAGGTGAGCTTTACATATATGATTGTTTATTGGGCCAATAACATTAGTTTTCAACGATTTGTTAAAAATCCGGTACCGAGGGTGATTTTTGACCCCTAGTTTAACCCTAAAAGTCTGGTTTTTAATCAGTTTCAAGACTTTTAGGCTCAAATATACTATCCAAGAAATTTTCGCATCATTGAGACTTTAATAACGTATGGTATCAACCCTTTGTAAAAAAAATATTATTAGGGGCAAAATCCAACCCCTAAAAATATTTCACCAAAGTGATTTTTTCTAATTTTTTCCTATAAAAATCCTGTGCCGAGGGTTATTTTTAACCCCCAGTTAAACCCTAAATGTCTTTTAATGAACTTTACATATATGATTTGTTATGGATCCATTAGCGTCTATTTGGCTCATATTAAAGATGCATGTTCTAAAATTTATAAGCAACTCATTACTGAAGAGATTTAGCGAAAACTTTATCATTTTATCTCTAACCCTAGATTTTAATGATCTTTAATATGAGCCAAGCGGAATTTTGATTCAAGTTGCCTATATCTGGAATCTCAGGCTTTTATGAGCAAAAAATTACAAAAATTTAACGGGTCATATTTCTTAAACAAATAAATATTTTTAATTTTATTTTTTATATTCTTATGCAAAATACTGGAAAGATTTGACTTTTTTATTAAAAAATTATTATAAATAAATATATAATGAAAATATTTTAGTTACAAATAATATGCTGCGCATAAAACACCCAGTGGTAAATAGAATACTTTTGAAAAAACTGATCAAAGATTAATTTTTACCCAATTACTTTTTCCCAATAACTAGGTTTTAGATTTTTTGTGCAGATATCTGCATAATTTGAAGAATTTGCAAAATTACCTTCTAAAACTACATTATTATAATCCACTTAATTATAATAGCACTCTTTGTCTTTATATTATGCTACTTTTTTTTATGTAAAAACATGTTTATATATATTTTATTTATAAATTCGAAAAATTATATTTTAAAGTAATATGTTCAATTTTTTGATATAATCAATAAAATTTAACATACTTTATGTATTATATGGAAAAATTATTTTTTTAAATTAGCAAAAAAAATTATAATTTTATGATTTTTTTTTTTCATTTTTTAGAAAAACGCTTAAATAATACAACCTAAATTTCATTGACAATATTTTATTGTTTATTATTGAATAATAAAGATTTTAAAAATTAAAATAAAGTAAAACGGCACTTCTCCAGTGAAATAAATGCTAAAAAAATTATGTATATGGACATTATATTGCATCTATAATAAATTTAAATTTTAGATAAATAATAAATAATACAAATTTCCTTACTTAATTAAAAAGTTATTTTACACCAATTACTTTTATTATAGCTTAAAAATTATAAAAAATTTTAATAACTGATTCTTGCGTAATAACCTATTTCAGTTGCTAAGATTAAAGATTAAAACTCTGATTTATTAAAATTTATAAAAATAAAATCTACTTAAAAATGAAGTTATTTAAACCAAGCCTTGAATTATTTGATTAAATAACTTGTCAAATACCTATTTTTGCTAAATAGCTTTAATTCCATATCAGTAACAATAAAATATTCAATATTATGTTTTGTTAGCTATATTTTGTTTAAAATTTCAAGACCAGCAGCTGAAGCATGTAAGTTTGGAGGATTTTTTGCAATTTTGTTCACATGTTTGAAACATGGGTGAAATATTTCTAAGGGTTGGTTCCCAACCAATAAAATACTTGATTTTAAAAGGGTTGATACCACATGTTATTCAAGTATCAATAATGAAAAAAGTTAGTCGGTTAGTCTTTTAGGGTTAAATGGATGGGGAAAAATTACCCTTGGTACCGGATTTTTAACAAATCGTTTAAAACTTTTGTTATTGGCACCATAACAAATCATATATGTAAAGCTCATCTGGTTAGAAAAAATCACCATGGTGAAAAAATCTTTGGGGGTGGATATCACCCCTCAGCACCTATTTTTTACCAAAGCATTGAAGGCACGGGCTAGTGGTACAAAACTAAAGCAACTGTCAAAATTTAATGTGGTTAGAATTTTTTCACCTAGGTGATATTTTTGGGCGTACTTTTGACCCTTATAACTGCACCCGGAACTATTTCCCAAAGGTACGGATTGGCACACATGCTACATTTGGCATGTACATTCATTAGCCAAAGTCCTTTGCGGTTATAATTTTTTCACCTTGGGTCAAAAATTTTTTAACCCCTCCCCTCAGGTCGGCACCGGTTTTTTCACAAACCGATTTGTAATTAGCTTCTGGGGGGTGTATTTATGGATATCCTAAATTTTCATCCGGTTAGAAAATTTTCACCTGGGTGATTTTTTGCTAACCAGCCTAGGCTAATTAGGTACGCAAAGGCTCTTAACATATGACTCAGTGGGCATCCTTACATAAGTAGTTCGGTGCATTTGCAATTATCTTTGGTTAGTCAAAAAATCACCCTACATCGTATGGGCTCCGCTACTATTATTCCTAGCCCTAAGCTGTAAGTGGACACTTTCTATGCATTTTAGTTGTGTTTACACAAACTGGTTATAAGTTTTTTTTTTTAATTTCAAAGTGGCGCGGCGGATAGAAAATCGCAAAAAGAATTACAATAAACAAATAATCTAATTCAAATTGCTTTTTAGCAATTCATTTCGCAATTTTCTATCCGCCATTTTGAAATTAAAAAAAAAATTCTTTATGCAAAAAATATGTCCTAAAACATATATATGAGATAAAAATTTAATGATTTTTCATTAAACAGGTATATCTTTGTTTTATGTTAATTACAATGTTTATAAGTAACGTGTAGATTTTTTTTAGTGGTTAAGATTGACTCGTAGCTTTAATATTGAGTTAATTCCGGTTGTTTTTATTGTAAATATGACTTCTGATTCTGAAAATTAAGACATTTTGTATAGGAATAAACTTTAATTGAAAATTGGTCATTTCGAACCAATAATGAGTATTCGTTTTATTGGCTATTACTTTATAAGAATTAGTGATAAAAAATTCTGGTTTACGGGGCTTAAAATTTGAAGCTTACTTTAAATATATGAGACTAACCAGAAGTGTTTTGGTTAACTTTCGAGGTGGCAGCGTTTTACTGAAAATTACCAAAAAACCTTATTTAATAATATTGAAGGTCCATTGGAATAAATGGAGGGTATCAAAGATGTTTTTTGAACATCAAACTTACAAAATTAAACTTACGAAAACTTTATCAATTTTCTGTGATGGTTTATTTTACTATGTTTTTCAAAAATATAAATTTATTACAAAAAATATTTAACATACTCAAACAATAGGTTAATTCTTTTTGTTACCAAAACGTAGAACTAGAGCTAAACTAGAGTTAAACTAAAAGGAACATGCGTTGACTTTTTATTTTTTTGAGATATAGCACTAAAAAGAAAATGCTAAATATAGACATTTTTTAATAAACCTAAAATTGAGGCAGTTTACTAAAAAAATGACAACAACCAGAAAGGTTTTTGTTACCTTTTGAGGTTATAGCGTTATTTTGAAAATTACCAAAAAACCCTAATTAACAAAATTGAGCCCTCTGTTTCTAGCCTTCCCAGAAGGCCTATTTGAATAAACGGAGGTTATTGGCTGTTAAGTAATTAAGTACAGTTAAGTAATTACTTTAATAATTAACATCGAACTATTATATATATTTGAAAACATAACCGGTATCAAAAAGTACATAAAGACATAGGTACATAGTGACATAGGCTATAGTTTTGCGATTCAGCTATCGTACTTTCGGAGATATTCAATTTTTAGTGTTTTTAAACTTGATAAAATTTTTAAAAATTTTTAACAAAAATTTAAATATCTCGAGATTATTGAAAAATTTTGCTGTCACACTTTGTAGAATTCAATTCAGTACCAACTCTTGCGTATTCTCTTAAATTTTTATTCAAAATGTACGTATCTTCAAAATTTTATAAATTATTTTTGAAGCTCGTTCAAAATTTTTTTTTTTATTTTTTTATTTTTTATGGTACTTTTAATAATTTATTTGTGTGCTCTGTGTGTTCATCATCAGGTTCAAACCAATGAACAGCCAAAATAAAGGGTCAAAATATAGAAAAAAAGTCTGCGAGTGACATAGGCCATAGTTTTGGGACTCAGCTATCGTATTTTTGGAGATATCTAATTTTTACTATTTTTGGAGAAAATAAAATATTTATAAAATTTTATTAAAAAATGAAATATCTTCTAAATATTATAAAATTTTACTGTAGCAACTGGTATTACTCTATTACTGTGAATTGACTGTGATATTTTTTTATCGTATTTGCTTAACCAAAATATTAGATTATTAGCTACTTAGTACTGCTGCACACTAACTACTGTTGCTATTACATTGCTTATTTTTTTTAAAATTAATTCTTTTTTCTTTTTTTTATATCTACATACAGTTTATATTCACAAATTATGTATGTTATGTTATATTAAAATTGTTACTAATCGCTATTACTATTCATGTAACTTATGTATCAAATTTTTGTGAAACAAAATAAAAGACTATTTACATTTTTACATTTACATTTACTCGATTTGGCATTTTTCAAAAATTTTTTAAATAAATTACTTGAAATTTAAATGAATCATTTGACTCGAAATTTTTTATTTTTAAATACGTGCTATATTAGTAAAACCTATTGTATTATTAACTATTTATCTATATCTTTAAAAAAATAAAATAAACTATTTCATAGTAATCTATTTTTATAGAACATAAATTTATTGCACCATAATAAATTAAAGTCCTGTGTGTAATTTCTAAATATTTGATATTTTTCTTTGATAAATTTTTTACTCTTATCTTTTCTTGTATTTAAATATAATTTACAATAAAATTTAAATCCCAAATTTTATTTTTAATTTATTAGATGTAATATAATTTTTTTACTGTAAATAAAATTATGGAAGCATTTATGTGTATAAAAAAATTTACTGAGAATTTGAGTTTTTTTTATTATTTATTAGATTAAATTTATTTATCCAGTACTAAAAATAAAAGTTTTAAAAAAAATTTAATTTCACACGAATGAATAAAATACGTTTTTTTAGATTTATTGAAAAGCGCATTAGATCACGAGTTTGCCCGGGTATTTTCTGCATATGAAAACAACTCTCGTAGAAAAATTTTTCTCATCATTATAGGCCACATTATTTTTCAATTGTTATTGATTGTCGTATTTTACAAAATATAAAAAAAAAAGAACGTTTCAAGCTATTTAAAAAATGTTTCATTTTTTTAGTGAATTAGGCGAAAACATAAAATTTCCCCCTTCCACTTTATAAATAGTCCAATTTTTGCAAAATTTCGATCAAAGCATATTAGTATGTACTAGCCTGTCAAAAAAAAATATACACCAAACCTTAAACCTACATAATTTTTCATCGCAACCGCTTCATAAGTACTAAAAATTTTAATTGAAAAATTCTATTTCAACAATTTGAGACCCCTTTTGTAACTCTAAATCTTATAAAAAAAATATAAAGATTTTTTTAGAATAAAATCACTGAAAAAACATTTACAAAAAATTTTTGTACAATATACGTCAATCTTCCATCGAAACCGCTTTATAAGGTATCAAAAATTTAACTGATTTCGAAACCCGAGAGTAGAAAATTTGAATCGAAAAATTTATGAAAAAATCTTTTTTGCTACCTCTTCTATACCGCTAAATCTTGTTTAAAAACTTTATGATTTTGTTAGAATGAAATCCCTGAAAAAACATTAAAGAAACATTTTCACGCACGTAAATTTTTGATCGTAATAACCACTTCATTAGGTACCAAAATTTTTAGGAAAACTGAATGCCAAAAAAGGAGATTAGAAGTGAAAAATTATGAAAAAAATATTTTTACGTTACTGAATTTTTCATTCAACTCAACTAACTCTTTACTATAAATTAAAGTCAATAACATTTCTCATTTATAAAAATACAATAGCATAAACTTACCTGATAAATATTTAAAACATGGTAGTTTTTTCGTAAATTTCGTAACAAAAAAGTATTTAAAAAAAATTTTTTTTTAAATATATATGTTTTTTAGATTATTTTTACTACTGCGGTAAATAAAGGGCTTATTTGAAATCCAACTTTTTTAATTAAAATGTTTGCTCTAAAAAAATAAAAGAAAATACTTTTTTTTTTGGACTTAATGCCTAAATTTTGTCATTGGAGTTCTATAAGTTTAAGGCCATATTTTGCTATTCCTTGAGGATTCCCAGTGACAAGGGTTTGGAAGAATTTTGATTATTTTATTAAGGGGCCAAAGGTCATGTGTTGAATATAGAGAATCATAGAATTTTTTTATCCTCCGTTAATTCTAAAAAACTAGATCTCTAAGGTTTTTGTGGGTGGGCTCATATTAAAGCTAAGAATCTGAAGGTTTGGGTTATTATAAATATTCCCCAAATTTTTAGCTCAAAACTTATTTTTAAAAAAATAAACAGCATTTGTATGATTGTGTTGATAATGATAAATTATTTTTATTTTGTAACCACAAAATAAACATTAATAACAAAAAAATATTTTAGCAATATTAATCTATTTTTGGATAAAAATTTTAGGAAAATCTTATAATCACGCAATTGCACCAATTTTTAGTTTTCAGATAAGCCTTCCTACAACCACCTTGCAGCCCTGGTTTTTTAAAACAAATAGCGCAAAGAATTCGCTATATGATTCCCTTATTCAACATGTAACCTTTCGCTGCTTAATTTCTTAATTTTATAAATTTATTTTTCATTATTTTTGAAACTGAAGTAACTTTTAATCCTGTAGGAATAAAAAACATCTGTTTCAGTTTCAATCAAAAAATTTTTATTTCAGTTTTCATTAATTATCAGGAAAAGTTTAAGGTTTGAAAATTTCGGAAAATGTAAAATTTAAAATAAGTGGATATAAAACATTGCTTTCAGAGCATTGTTTTACTGCTATTAACATTTATAAATTGTTTGAACAATAAAAATTGTTTAAACAATAATTTTTCATGAAATTAAGCTTTGAATTCGCATTCAGGATAACAAAAAATGTAAGTAACTTCCCAGGAAAGAAGGAATCTAAGTTGTTGATTAATTGCGGATTGACTGATTTGGTTGATCAGCCCGGATCAGTAAACTTATAAGTTAGTGATAAGTTTTGTCACGCTGGTTGGATCAGTGCAGGCCTTTTAAAAAATAAAAAAGAAAAACTTGCCTAACTTACTTAAAAACTTACTTAATGTTTCAGTTCTTAAGGAACTTACTTCATTACTTACGGGTTTTCGAGGTTGAGAAAAGCGTTTTTGTTGATCAAAATTTTCGGTTTTTCATCCCAAGATATTTTCCTATTTTCCAAGATGGCAGACCAAAATGCATCAAGAAAGGAACTTTTTACGTTACCTGGGGGTTTTCGAGATTGAGAAAAACGTTTTTATTGATGAAAATATATTTTATAAGTAATGTATAAAGTTCCTTTCTTGATGTTTTTAGTTCCGCCATCTTGGAAAATCGGAAAATATGTTGGAATAAAAAAAGAAAATTAAGTTTCCCTAATTTGCGAATGATCATGTGGTCCGTATTCCTTATTTAAATATTTCCTGGGTTAGTGACGCATTTAGTTTTTATTCAAAAAAGTAATTAACACTTACAAATTGTTTAAACTAATCTGAAGTATTATTATAAAATTTATGTACTGTAAGTTAAAGTACATCAGAAAGTTTTATTTAACTAAATTTTTGAAGTTTGTTGGCAGTTACAACTCGATTTTGCTTAATTTTGGGCTAATTTCGTAATAATTTGTTATTAACAATTAATAATACAACTATTTTTATCCACACTGGACTAAAAAAAGTAGGTTACAAAATATATTGGTGGAATGGTGACGTCTTGACTAAAAAGGACAATAAAGTATATATACGTATAGTGACATCATTTAGTACTAATTTTTTTGTTGCCAAGCTGTAAAAATTTATGAATGAAATAAGAAAGTGATTAATCATATAATGAGAATTTTTGAATAATCACTTTCATCATTTTATTCATTCTATCATAACGTTACTTTTTTTTTAAAGAATTTTTGTAAAAATTTTTTCATTTGTAAATTTATGTAATTATTATTTTTGATCTAGTAGATAATTTTTGAAATATTAAAAAATTTTAAACTTAAAAAAAAAAATTAATAAATCATTATTAGAAAAAGGAGTTCTACCAAAAACGTAAGTTATTTCCTAGTATAACAATGAAAAAAAAAATAGTAAGAATCAACCAAACATATCCTGAAGGTTTTATTAACTACATCAAAGAAACTTTTGGGTATGAAAGTTCAAAAATTATTAAAAAATATATGGATATCACACAACAACTCACGATATCACTAAGTCAAAGAAGGTACTTACTCAAGTGTCGTACCTATGATATCTTACCATCGCATATTCACAGAATGAAAAACAGGTTTGAATACCATCATTTTAAAAGCTTATTTTGTAAAAATAAATTATCGCGTAGAATGAAGAATTTTTCGAAATTCATACTTAACTTAGAAATAGAAGATATATGTATTCATATAAAATATTTAGAAAAAGAAATGTATACTATAAAATTAGATATACTTGCTTCCAATATTGATAATGACTTAGTCAACAATTTTTTCGATGTTCAGAATAATAAATTTAGTAAAAAAAGTAGCGATCTTAACTGTTTATACACAAAAAAATTTAATAATAACATTGATGATCAAATGCATATTGATAGAACTAAAATAGATTTACCTTGTCCTGAAATATCTATTCTAAAAGAAAAATGGTTTACAAACTTAAGTGATAAAGAAATACCTGATAATATTATTAAAGTTGTATCACTAGGTAATAAATTTGGAGTTAAAAATGAAATAAAAAAATCAGATATTGTTAGTATAATAAAAAATGTTGAGGAATTAGTACAACATAATGAATACTTAATTAGTAGAATAAATCAAAATGTTGATAATAATACAATAAAAATTGATAATAATATTATTACTAGTGAGATAACAGAAGGTTTACTTAAAATTATGAGAAAAAAGAAACACAAGTCTATAATAGATTTTAAAAGCGAACAAAATATTAAAAATGTTAAAAAATTTTTATGGGAAAATAAAGATATAATGTTTACATTGGCGGATAAAAGTAACACAACAGTTTGTATAGAAAGGGTTAAATATTTAGAAAAGTGCTATGAGATTCTTTCCAATGAAAATTGCTATAAGTTAATAGATGCTATAGACAAACAAAAATTTTTAGAAGCCTTACAGAAAGAAACTTACCATTATTTACAGTATCTCAATAAAAATAAGTATCTTAACAGGGTATATAGTGACATTGAAATAACTAGAACTGAAACTGTTTTAGCGAAATTTTATGCATTAATAAAAACCCATAAATCAGGTGAACCAGGTAGACCAGTAGTATCTGATGTTAATACACCTGGGTCATTTTTATCAAATTACTTATACAATATTCTGAAGAATTGCTGCCCCTTTCCAAAATCAAATATTAAAAATAGTTTTGAATTAAAAAAGAAATTAAATTCAGTTAATATTCCCGATGATCACGTTTTAATTTCACTAGATGTAACTGCATTATTTTCTAATGTTTCAAAAAAATTAGTTCTAGAAGCTTTAGATAAAAGATTCAATAATATACACTTGAAGTCGAAAGTTCCCTTTCAAGAAATTAAAGAAATCACAGAATTTATTTTTAATAATATGTATTTTACTTTTAATGATAAAATATATAAACAAATTTTTGGTGTCCCTATGGGGTCTCCAATTTCCCCCCTTTTTGCTAACATAGTAATGGAAGATTTGGAAACTGAAGCCTTAAGCAAACTTGACTTTGAACCGGTATTTTACTATAGATATGTAGATGACATCATAGCTTGCATACCGAAAAATAAAATAGAAACGGTCATTAATACATTTAATAGTATTGACAGCCAAATCCAATTTACATATGAATTAGAATATAATAATTCTATTAGTTTCTTAGATTTATTACTTATAAAGCAAAACTCAAATATTATCACTGATTGGTACCAAAAACCTACATTTTCAGGTAGACTTTTGAATTTTAATTCAAATCATCCGATGCATCAAAAAATAGGCATAATTTATAATCTTATAGACAAATCGATTAACTTGGCAGATAAAAAATTCCATAATAAAAATTTAGAATTTAGTAAAAATTTACTATTACTGAATGATTATCCTTTAAAACTCATAAAAAAATTTACATATAAGAGATTGGAAAAAATAAGAAATATGAATAATAATTCTAATAATGATGCTGATAGTTCTGGTTATAATCCAAGAACTCGAATTTTCTGCCAATTACCTAAAGTAAAAATACCTTTTAAAGCCCAATTTTATAGTTATATTAGTAGAATACTAAGAAGGCATAATATTATAGCAATACCCTATATAATAGATAACTTGTCAGGTGTAGTCAAAAGAGGTAAAGATAAAACGCGGTTTCTGGATAACGTCAATTTAATATACAAATTAAAATGCAGGAATTGTCCTTCAACGTATGTGGGACAAACAAAGAGACCATTATTTCATAGGGTTAAAGAGCATAGTGATGATGTTAAATTTAATAGAGATACTGTAGTCGCGGATCATTGTAACCACTTCCAACATACTATTGATTTTAATAAAATATCAATTTTAGATTTTGAGAGTAATTATTATAAAAGGAATATGTCAGAAAAATTCTATATACAGATGCAAAAAATGCCCTTAAATGTAAAGTTAGACACAAAATTTCTATCTCAAAATCATAAAAAATTAGCTAAATGTATGTCTGGACATTTTAAATGAATCATTAATTTCATAATATACATAAAAAATTAAAATAATTAATTTTTTTAAAAAAATTTTTTTTTCTGTTTTCAACGTTCTTATAACAAATTTCGTATAAAAAAACATTTTTAAATGAATTATAAAGTGTATAATATATATAACATATATATATACTTAAAAATCTCTACATTAAAAAATTTAAAAGGTATAATATTTATACTGAAAAATTTTTTTAAATTTCCGGGTCAAAAAACAACACGTGTTAATGTTTACATTGAAGTTAATATATTTAAAGCTTAGAAGATGAATCATATAATTTAGCAATAAGTTCTTTAATACTAGAAAAATTTTAAACCTTTTTGTATTTTGTTTATAATATCAAAATTCGTTGATATGCGGCTGACTTTTTCAATACATACTTGTAAATTTAACTTTAGTATTTAAAATGTACTCAGTAGAGAAACATAAAATCTGTTTCTCAAATATTTCTATGTAGCTTTTAAGAATATATTGATGGTATGTTTTTAAAAAATAATTAATGAATATTTTGTTAAAAAAATTGTAAATTTCATTGTAAAAATTTATTTTGAATAAAAAATTTTTTTAGTCTGAAGAGGTTGGTGGTATACCAACGAAAGCTTACAACAAAATAAAAATATGTTGTTATAAATTACCCTTAATGGTCAATAATCTCAAATAATCATTTAAAATAGTGTATCGCTTATATCAGTTTTCATTGATTTTTTAATCTAAGCTGATTCTATCAGGGATTCATTAAAAAAGAATTAAGATTCACATTCTTATACACGTAAATTGTGTAAGCTTTACCGAATCTACTTTTTTTAGAAAATATATTTTATAGTTACATTTTTTGGTTCTTCATAGAGCAACAAAAACACTTGCTTAGACCATGGCTTAGACAATGTATGTGTGTGGAGTGTAAGCGTGTGTGTATTCATGCATGTATGGCAACTCAATAATTGGGCAGCGTTTTTTTTATGTTCAATTTAGATTTAAATTTTATATTTTGGACAAAAATTTTCACCCAAGAGTCTACCTTTAAAAAACATTTGCGAAAAATTTCTGCATGTTTTACATTATTACTATTCTTAAAATATGGAATCATTTTTTTAATTTTTTCTAATTAATATAGTTTAAAAATTAAGTTTTATTTTATGAATTGTGAATTCGTCTAATTTACAGTTATTTTTCATTCATAATTAACGTATCGATATAAAATATTACTTTCAATCTGTCAAAATAAATTTCTTTTTAAATATAATTGCCTTTGCCACGATAAAAATCTAAAATATATTCCAACATACCCCTGTTTCCCCTACAAAGTATAAAATTTTTACTTTACATATTATACTGAAATTATTTAATAATGAATGGCATATATTTTAAAGAGGATTCCGTAACTATAGGTCGGTAACCTGATAAGTTCTAGTAAAAAAATCCACGTTTTCTTTTCCAAATTTTTTCACTGGGTAAACGTTAGATTGAAATTTCCTCTTACAGGAAACTTTTTTTTTATCAGTAATCTCGAGCGCGCAACTCTTATTTTTTGGAAATTTAATAATTTTTCGCAAATATTAGAAATTAAAGTATAAATAGATATTCTTACAAGCAGTTTTGTAGAACGCACGAGAGTTAAAAATTTGACTTTATTTTCTGATATTTGCAAAAATTATTTGACTTCCAAAAGATAAGAGTTGCATCCTCGCGATTATTGTAAAACAAAATTTTTTGTAAGCGAAAATTTTAATCGAATGTTTTCCCGCTGAGAAAACTTGGAAAAGAAAACAAGGGTTGCTAGAACTTAACAGATTACCGAAGTATAGTAGAGCACATGGATTGCTCATTCATTAAAATTCATAGTATTAAAAAAAAAGGTTTATAGTATTAAAAAAAAAATTAAAAAGGAATATTTTAACAATTTTTTACGATGTCTAAATTCATACATTTATAACACACATAAACGATTGTACATATATTAATCTTTTATACAGTGTAGGTGTAGTCTTTATAAAGTAAGAGTATTTCATATCCATTGAAAAAAAATTCCAAAAAAAAAAAGTTTTTATTCATAGAAACTTTTTAAAAAAATTCTGACCTATACGAACAATTTCCTGTAACCGTACATTTATTTTATCCTTCTTAGAAGGGGGATTCCTTTCTAACATATTCTTTGCTCTATTTTATCGTCATCGTCATCATCTTTGTGGAGGGTCCGAATTTAATACATATAGTTTTTAAATTCAATGAAATTTTTATTGATACTTATTTTTCACCATATACTGACGCAAATATTTCTAGACTCTCTTTTATCTTTTTAAATTTTATTTTAACAATATAATTTTATATGGGTAAATCCATATTATATTTTATTTGCAAAAATTTTTTTATTTCTAGCAGAACTATTAAATACTTAAAAGTTTTATAATTTTTATTTAAAATTATGAAATATATAAAAAAAATAATTTTTTTTTAGCCCTACTTTGCTTGTTTTGGTCATATGCTTACCAAATTAGCCAATGCTTATTTATTGCTTTGAAAATAATTAATAAAATCACTCAATTTGCGTTTTTATGATATCAAAAATTTATTTTTATTTTAAAGCTGTTTTGGTGCAACTCTAGAATTTAAAGATTATCGAAAAATCCTTGGAAATCGCATTTGAAACATTTTAAGGCTTAAGAGTATCATATTAAGATTCTTCAAAAGCTGAAAAAAAAATTTATTGAATATTATATAAATGTAATAAATTAAATGTTGAAAAGAAATCAAATGAAAAATAAATTTAAAAATTTGTGAAAATTTCTTTTCTAACTCGGAGTTTTTAATTTCTTAAATTTCAGAAAAAATAAAAATTTTTGGTAAACTAAAATTGCAACAAAAAAAACCTTTAATATTTAAAATAAGAAGAAAAAAATATTTTTTTAAAATTATTCGTCGCCGATTTTGTTTGGAAATGGCCATATATATGTAATATATATATATTTTTATTTCATTAATCGTTATTGTCATTTCTCTCTCATTCGTAAAAAAAACCCGATAGAATTATTTAATTACTATAATAATTTTTTTAAATGGACTTTAAACTAAACTTTTTTTTATTTTAATTTAAATTTTTTTCATTCAGATATTTAAAAATAGAACGCGGAAAAACCATTTTTATTTAATTTTAAAATGTTAAAATCCCAGTTATCTTTTAAATTATTAAATATATATATATATATATATATTCATCAAATTTTATGGAAAAATATTTATTTTGGGAAATTTTTTTTTCCAACCACGGTCCCTCCTCAATGATGACTTTTTTTTTTTAATCAATATAATATCATCTTTTTAAATAAAAACCTATGTAATATTAGAAATATCTTTTATGGAACATGTTTGGGGTACCTCAAGAATTAATTAAGAAAAATTAAGGAGGGGGAAGGGTCAATCGAGACTTAGAATAATTCCAATTTTGGGATTTAGAATAATTGGAACATTTAGAATAATGGAACATGTTTATAGGGATGGGGTACCTCAAGAAATAATTAAGGAAAATTAAGGAGGGGTAAGGGTCAAATGGGACTTAGAATAATTTCAATTTTGGGATTTAGAATTATTTTGATTTGGAGATTTGGAATAACCCGGTTTATCACTCAGCTGTAAGTAAACATGTTCTATGCATTTTGGTTGTGTTTAAACAAACCGGTTATAAGTTTTTTTGTGAAACATATTATGAAAATTAGAATTTATAAAAAAAGGTCAGTGTTATAAAATTATAGTTTAAAATTATACGGTTTATTAAAATATTATTTTTGATTAACCTCCTTAATACTAATTCCAAATTTGATTAAGAAAAAAAAAATTAAGAGTTCAGTAACCTGATAAAGAAAAAACTTTTGCTTTATACTTTATTTTTTATTTCCTTGGGTAAAAATAGGAGTTTCGACTTATTACTGCTTAGTTTTTATAATGTCTGTAAATATCAAGGGCCCTGTATAACAAAAAAATTTCAGTTTTAAATATTGCAAGTGAAGAAAGTTTTTATTTTCTTAAAAATTAGTTTCTTAAAATATAAGAACATTAGAACTTTTCTAAATATTGGTAAAAAATACATCGGGTTTTTTGTAGGACTAAAAATACATTGCATATGAGTCCATATTTGTAGTATTATTGGCGAATTGTCGAAAATTGGACCCAGTAAAATAAGAAGAAGAAGAGTCCATATTTGTAGAATTTTTTGGAACCAATAATACTCTCATATTCGTATAAAATTATTATTTTAGAAGATAAAAAAATTTTTAACTCTAAAGCATTTTTTATAAATTATTTAAAATTTTTTTTCTTTATTATAAATTTTGAAAAAACTCAAAGACATACATGAGATTATTTTTTTCTTCTTTGACTTCATTAACTTCAGAGAAGGGAACCTTCAACAAAGCCCGCACTGAATACGTGTGTTGCATCATACACACGCATAAGTGTATAAAATACCGAAATCGCGAATTAAATCAATATAATGTATTGATACAATTATAATCTCCTAAATTTAGATTATTTAATTTAGAGATAACCATATATTAATCAGATGGCAGCACTTTCCAGTGTGTTGTATTTAATTATGCCGATAGCATCTTAAGTATTAATTTGATCTAAATATTAATTAGTTAGATTTAATTAAATTATATAATTAGTTAATAAGTAAGTTAATTAGTTCATAAGTATGTAATGTGGGATTGGTGGTTCTAAACCAGGCGTTAGGAAGAAAACCTGTAAAGGAAGAAGGCCAGTCCACTGGTGGACGGAGGAAATTGCATACCTACGACGAGAATGCAATCGGGCAATAAGGATATCACAGAGAACACGAAATCGGCCGGAGGCCATGGCACTTTCCATGGCGTTCAAGGACGCTGTGCACAAGCTTGCAAGAGCTATTCGCCTCAGCAAGGCGCGATGCTTATGTTTATTGCGCGAGAAAGTCAACAATGACCCCGGGGGTCTCGGGTACAAAGTTGTCATGGGCAAATTTAACCCGAGATCCAACAGCGTAATGGACGCGGACGCGATCAAAAGAATAGTGGATTCTTTGTTCCCTGATCATCTGATCATCAAACACCCGGAGTAGGAGGTTCCCAGAGATCAGATTCCACAGTTCAGCGAGGCAGAGATGCTCGAGGCCATTGGATCAATGAAAAATAAGAAGGCACCGGGACCGGACGGGATACGTAAAAGATGGAAAGTAAAAGCATATACTATAGTAATGCGGAGTCACGCGAAATAGCTTTGGCTGTCGCACGCTACTAGAGCATCACGATACTGAGATTTTGATAAGTCTCGTCTCGGTCTCGAAAAATTATGAGTAGTCTCGTCTCGGTCTCGGTCTCGATCTGCATCTTGGTCTCGGTCTCGATCTCGTCTCGAAATCGAGACTTGGTCTCGAAAATTTTTATTCAAAATTTTAATATACAAAAATTTACATTTACTATATGTTATGTAGTTCACAGTTTTAAATAAATAAGTAAATAAAAAGTTTATTATTATTTACTTTTTATCAGCTATTTATGATCATTAAATAGGAAACATACAAAATGTTTTTATTTTAAACCGGCTTATATAATTACAGTAATACTCTTTTTAATTTCTTAAGATTTATTTACATTAAGGAGTTAGGAGGGTAAATAGAAAATTTGAGTCAATATCCACATTACCGATGCTATTTTTTTTAAATAATTTGCAGTTTAAAATAAAATTAGTCGTAAAAATATTAAAAAATGTGTTTATTATGTAATATTATTGCAAAAAAAAGTTATTTTAATTTTATAAATTATGAAAAAACATTATTATTTTAGGTTATGTTACTTGATAAAACTTGGTTTTTACCGAATAATTAATGATTGAATGTGGTAACCTAGATAAAATAAATTGGAAATATAATCTTTGACAATTTATTTATGATATTTAATTAGTTTCATCTCCCTGTGTCATCACTATCATACTTTTTGTAAGCTCCAAATATGAATTTCCATAAGAGCAATGTTAAACTGCCTATTTTTAATTTGCAATAAAATGAAAATTAATGTGGTAACAAAGGTAAAACCAAGCTCTATTCAACTTTAAAAATGTTTAAATTTAATAATTCTCCAGTTTCATTCAGTTCTGTCATCATTTTTATTTACCCTCCTAACTCCTTAATAAAATAAAATTTAATAATATTTAATAGTTTTCATATAGTTTTCTTAGGCTATTCATTTAATGTTTATTTTAGTTCGTGCGTTCTTCTAATCACTTATTAAAAATTCTGTATTAATAATATATATAATCAAATATATATTACAGTATATAAGAAAAAAATAAATAATCCTTCAGGTTAGATAGAACCTTTTTAATGTATAATACAGTAAGCTACGTTAGTGCGAGTATGAAAGTATGAAACGGGTCGCACTACCGATGCTCCTGTAATTCATATTTTTTGTTAAATTTTTTTATAGAGTATTAGTAAAATTTTAATTTTTTTAGTGAAATATTTATTATACAAATATTATACAAATAAACTGCTTTTAAAAATGAAACGCTTTTGTGATATAGCTGTAAATGCTAAAGATAAAAGTAATAAATATAAAAGAATTAGACTTTCTGAATCTTCTGAAAATGAAGATGAAATTTATAGTGAGGAAGAAAATGGGCTTAGTGAGTTAAAAAATATTAAAAATTGTGCAGAAAGTGTCACTTTAAATGAAAATAGTATAAATGAAAAAAAAAGATTAATTACTCTCAGTTTTTTAGAATTATTGAAAAAAATTATCTTAAATTTGCTATTTGTGTTATTTGTGAAAAAAATTCAAAAAAAGTTGAAATTAAAAGAAAAGTCATGAATACTTCAGGGATGCGTAAACATTTGAAATCTGTGCATTCAGATTTAATTGGCATCAAGAATAATACAAAAACGTTGGACCCAAAATAAAAGCAATTGTCTTTTAAAGTAAGTATATTTAGAAAACTTTTTATATCAGCCCATATTAAATCTCGTTAAAAAATATTTTTTTTTAAACTTAGTTTTTTTTTTGTTTTTAGAATAAGGTATCAACTGAATCAGAAAGAGACAGATTACACGTATGCTGGCTTTCATTTAAGAATTTACCATTCCAATTTTTTGATGACCAAGTAACGAAGAATTACTTCAAATTAATTTTTCAATCTGATATTAATTTACCATCTAAAAATATTTGTCATCGCAAAACAATTGAAGAATACAGAAAAATGAAAGATAATCTAAAAAAATATTTAAAACAGCAAAATTCTAAAGTATCTTTTACAATTGATGAATTCAGGCTACATCTGTACCAGTTGAAAGAATGTTTTCAGAAGCTGAACTTGTATTAACACAAAAACGGTCGTCATTAAATGATTTATCGTTAACAGCCGTTCTTTGCATAAATTTGTGGATGAAATCAACTTTAACCCATTTACGCCCAAGCGGACGTAAACGGAAAGTAAAAAAAAAAAAATAGGTTCCCGTATAGATAGAGCCTTTAAGATTGCATGTCTTTAGTAAAATTTTTATTCTCTTACCGAATCTGAAGTCAGATTTTACTTACGACCCTTTCAAATGCCCCAAAAATAGGGGTAATGGGGGTGAAAAAGGGGCTAAAATAAAAATGACGGAAAAATCAATATAAAAATAAAAAATTGATACCAAAAAACATTTAAAATTACTTATTTGTGCAAAAAACTTACATTTTTTAGGTTTATGGGATATTTAATTTGATTTCAACTCTTATATTGCAACTAGGGGTAGTTATCCCAAAAACTTCAAATATTGTTTTTTTTGTTCCAAATCGGTTCTAATGGGTAAATTTTACTCCTAATTTCATTTTTTGAATTTGTTTTGAGCTAAAACGCTTCTAGAAGCGTAAAAATAGGGGTAATCAGGACTAAATGGAACTTATAGAATTTATTATTTTTATATAGGAAACTAAATTTTAGAATTTTACGCTTACAGAAGCGTTTTAGCTCAAAACAAATTCAAAAAATGGAATTAGGAGTAAAATTTACCTATTAGAACCGATTTGGAACTAAAAAAACAATATTTGAAGTTTTTGGGATAACTACCCTTAGTTGTAATATAAGGGTTGAAATCCAATTAAATATCCTATAAACCTAAAAAATGTAAGTTTTTTGCACAAATAAGTAATTTTAAATGTTTTTTAGTATCATTTTTTTATTTTTATATTGATTTTTCCGTCATTTTTATTTTAGCCCCTTTTTCACCTCAATTACCCCTCTTTTTGGGTCATTTGAAAAGGTTGTAAGTAAAATCTGACTTCAGATTCGGTAAGAGCATGAAATTTTACTATAGACATGTAATTTAAAAGTCTCTATCTATACGGGAACCTAATTTTTTTTTTTGACTTTCCGTTTACGCTTGGGCGTAAATGGGTTAAGAAAGACAATCTGTGAAGTTGAGCTTTAAAAGCTTTTATAAAACCCTGTTTGCAAATTCATGATTCCTTGTTTGAAAAGTGCCAATTCTACCCAAGATACATTGAAAGAACATTTTGATTAATATTAAAATTTGCAAATTGGTGGTTTCTTGTTAAAAGTTTATATGTTAATCATAATAATTTATGTTAAATTTGTGGATGAAATCAAGTTTAAGAAAGTAAATTAGTGAAGTTAAGCTTTAAAAGCTTTTATAAAACCCTATTTGCAGATTCATGATTCCTTGTTTGAAAAGTGCCAATTCTACCCAAGATACATTGAAAGAACATTTTGATTAATATTAAAATTGCAAATTGGTGGTTTCTTGTTCAAAGTTTAATTGTTATAATTTATATATTATTATTTTGATTTCATTGACCTGTACTGGGCATAATTGTTAAAGTAGAATAATTGTTATAGTATCTTGCAAGTGATAAAATAGGCATTCGTTCACTATATAAGAAAAATTAAAAGACGTAATACACCAGCGTCTGTGGCACACACCAACACACTCAGCCACACTGAGGAGATCTATGTGTTGGTGCTGATCGAAACGCTGCAGGTACCTTCTGTACCTACATTAAAAACCGCGTATTTTTGAAAAATAATTTTTAAATGAATTTAAAAATTATATAATATTGCCGCTTGATATGTCTTAATAAAAAAAGGGATGTTATTTGAAAACATACACATATCAAGATAGGACAATTTATATTTAATCCATTTAACAATTATGCCCAGTACAGGTCAATGAAATCAAAATAATAATATATATTAGAAAATATGGGCGATTAATAGAAATAACTAATAATTCAATAGTTATAATTTATGTTAGAAATTTTATATTAATACTAAAAAAAATCTAAAATAATAATAATATCAGAAATTTAACTGAAAAATGTCTTATTATTAAATAATGTCCTTTTATGATTCAATATTTTGCTTATAAATGTATTATAAATGAATAATTGATATTTTTCGCTTTAGATAAAAAATAATAATTAGTAGTAAACCTGCATATTTTTAAATTCTTGTTTTATCTTTTTTAATGACCAGAACTGGGCTGTACACATATTACTATACACATATTACTGAATATTTTTCTTAAATCATTTTTTTTTTTTTTAATTAGAAAATTTTAAATTTGTCTTTTTTTATTAAAGTCACCGTTCCGGGAGTAAAAAATTTTTATCTAGAACGGCGGCTTTAAAATAATTTAATTTATTTATATTTTATGTAGAAAATTATTTCAAAAAATGCCTTTATTAATGGATATATAAAATCAAACTAATATTTATGTAACATATAAATTAAAAAAACAATTTGCAAGTGTTAAATTTCACAAAATAAACTTCATTTCTATTATATATTTCGAGACTTTTCGGGACTTTTCGAGAGTCTCGATGTAAAAGTCTCGTATCGTCTCGAGTCTCGAAAAATCAGTACTGTGTAGTCTCGTGATGCTCTACACGCTACTGCACTATCGATATGTGGCAGCGTCGATGGAATGGTGACTCAAGGGGACGGTGGATACATAGGCTCATAACCGACCTTAGGGTGTGGGTTTATCGGGGACACGGGGAGATCGATTTCTACCTCACCCAGTTCCTATCTGGATACGGATATTTCCGTAGCCAGCTCTTCAAATGGGGCAAGGTAGGAAAAGCGCAGTGCTTGTACTGCACAGGTGAGTTGGATAGTGTTGAGCGCACCAACTTTGGGCGACCAGCCTTTCGCGAGTGGAGACCGGAGAGTGTGGTCCAGGAAATGCTGCGTAGTACCGAAAACTAGTACAGGGTAGCAGAGTACGTAAAGACCACGCTGAAGAGAAACCAGGAAGAGAGTTTCCTCGAGTAGAGGAAACGCTCCTCCTAGCAGGTAAGTGGGGTTTTTTGAATCTAATTATTTAAATTAATTATTTTTTTTTTATTTTCAATTTTATTATTCTTTTTCAAGTTATGGGGTTGATTTTTATTTTATTTTTTTATATTTTTTAGGCCCGATAGGTGGATAAAGATCTGCGGGCGGCACGTCCTGGGCTAAAGTTATACCTCAACAGGGAGTCCCGGTCCGGGACAATATTTGTCAAAGGTAATAGACAGGGGAGTTTATTGGGTAGGAACTTGCATCATTGGCCGTGCAATCGTGGATTGTAGTTCACTATGATCGATGATTTCATTGTCGATAATGCAATAAGGAGTCTCCACATAATCCTTTGGTCTGATGCCAAAGGATATGCGTAAGATGCATTCTTCACTCCCTCGGAAAAAAAACCCAGGCTACAGAGCTTCGGTTCATACATAAGGCGAAATAAGGAGACGATAGAGTGTAGTTATCATATGGAGCCACCACCCGAATATATCTAATGATGCCCTATGATGGTGGTGGAGCGAAACGACTATGAAAAAAGGCATTAATTCCTCTTTTTCAATGAATCCCACATTAATTAGTTTATAAGTAAGTAAATATGTAAATTAATATTTTAGATATTTAGTTTAAGATATTTTTATAATAATAAATAATAATTAATTAAAAAAGAATTGATATAAAATATATTTGAAGTCATAAAAATATGTAATAAAAATAATTAAAAAAACTTAAATATAATAAAGTAACAAAGTGATATTCTTTCTAGAAGCTTCGAGAAGCTTCAAGAAAAAATTTTAAATTGATGAAATTTAAAAAAATTTTTAGGGAAAATTAAAATATCTCGAAATCAATTTTTTAAGAATTTAACGATGATTAATTGAACCAAGAAATCAATTTTTGATTTAATAATTATAAAAATAATAATTATAAAATATCTCGAGACTATCGAAAAATTTTACTGTCACAGTTTGTATACTATTCAATTCACCAATTCTTACGTATTCTATTAAATTTTTATTTAAAACAGAGGTATCTTTAAAATTTTATAAAATCTTTTTTAATGTGGTTAACAATTTTTTTTTTCATTTATATCTTTAGAGTTTTTTTTTAGTTTGATAATTACGCCTAGCCCATGATAGCTAAAAACATACGGTTTGCGTAAAACAACTAGAAAAAATGGAAGGAGTATTAAAGGCAAATGTAGATTTGTAAATGTAAATTTGCAGTGAAACATGATTTTCTTAAGCAACAGAAATAAAAGTAAATTTGAACAGGTGAATGAATAAATGTGAACTACAACTTTTGCTAGATATACACATATACGTATACGTTTAGTCCCTGGTCTAGTCTCATAAAAAAGGTTTTTTCATTTAAAAAAAAAGTTAATATTGCAGGTCTATAAGAAAAACGTTAGAATCAAAGAAGAGTAAAGAAAAAAAAATTCGAAATAAGAAATATTTAATATCAAAAGAAAAAATATTTTATTATTATTTAATAATAGAAAAAAATATAATCCTTCAAATACCGTGCAAGAGGAAGTTTTCGATTACTAGCCATAATTTAGCTGTTTTATTAAGGTGAAATTCATCGAATTTAAAAATTAATTTTTTTTCATGATTAAAAAAATTATTTCTTTATTAGAAGCACTCAGAATATATTTTTAAAATAATAAACTTATATCATTTTATACAATATTTATCTATACTTTTTCTATTAGCCTATACTTTTTTTTTTACTAGCTGCCGCATGTTCAAAACTAGTAGAGTGAAGGAAACCGCTTGAAGCAACTTTTAACTTTCAAAAAATTAAATTATTACCAAAATTTATACAGTTCATTTAGGAATAAAATGATAAAATCCTGTCTCACAGGCTAATTTTAAATGAAAGACAGCGAATCCTCTAAATGGAAGAAGAAATGAAAGGATCTTCAATAAGTGAGGATATTTAAGTCAATCCGAAGTAATCTGATAAACAGTTCCGGGCTGACTTGCATAAGGTATGAAGGAAGTGGAATTTTAGTGGGTATAGCAAGGTATTGTCTTTAACTGTCAGTTCGGATGCTGAACAGTTTACCTATGTAATGTATTTCTCCACTTCCTATGTTAAAAAAACACAAGTCAATTATTGAACCCACCTAAAAACGCCACATTTGCCCCCCCCCCTCCCCCTGCTGAGAGGGACTTTTCCGGGTACCCCTTCCTATGAACATGTTCCGTGCGTTAATAAAACAATAAGAATTATTTACTTCTTTATATTATAAAACAGCAGTTGTTATCTAATTGAATTAAATTATAGTTTATTTCAAATTATTTAATTTTTTTTTCTTCTGATGAGTAACGTAGGAAGTAGGATGGCAATGATCTAATTTTACTAATTATTCAAATTTGCTTTTTGACAATTAAAGTATAAATTAATTAAATAATAATTTAATTATTTACATCAAAATAATAATTTACTTCAAAATCAACGAAATTTGACTAAATCGAAAACTCATTCTTATACGGTAATCTACAGAAAAACGGATCTGCGGAATAAAAAAGAATTTCTTTTAGGGTATAGTTAATACCTCGGTTAATACTCAATAGCGAAATGTACAATAGCAGGTGTACTTTTAAATTATTTATTGTGCAGGTTATGAAATTCGAAACAGCTGTTTTATTCAAGCATTACTGAGTTTAAAAAATAATTCCTTTGATTTTCTTTTTTGAAAAGAATATATTATGTGAAGATATAGTACTATGGCGTAGTCCCTGTCTCCAGACGCTTATTATATCCATTATGGAACGTACCATCAGGTTTTACATTTTTTGGGTCACTGAACCCAGTGAGATGTAATATCTGTCTTAACCGAAAATGGTCACGTTTCTCGTCGTAGTAATTTTTTTGCTTATTTTTCTATGATTTTCAAGATTTAGTCTTTTGGGTCTTGAATATGCAATATGAGTTGCCACCTAAAATGTATAAAAATTAATTAAAATTACTTTTTTTGGGGGGAACTAGGCCATTTTAGTTGAAAATTGATGATATTCTTTTTTACTGATCTTAAAAATCCAATAGAAAATTCTATCTGACAATAAATGATAAAAAGTGCGTCTACAAACTATTCAAATAATTTTAAGAAAAAAAAGGCAGGTTCTTAAAAAATTTTGCTGTATTCGAAAATATTCACATTCAGTATATAAGGTTCTTTTCTCATATATGTAGTGATAAAATAATTAATTTATTAGTACTGGCAATAAAAATCAAATAAAAAATAATAAGATGCATACAAAAAACAGGAATAAAAAAAAAATTTTAATATGCCTATGTGCAGATTAAAACGTTTCAAGATTTTCTGTAATAAAATTACATTTATGATATTATGCACTAAAATGTATTTTATACTTGCGTTTAACACACTTTGCTATATTAAAAAAAAAAAAACGTGCTAATGCAAACGTAAAAAAAGGAAAGAACAGAAAATTATAAGATTGGCATCTGTTATATTATACTAAGAATATAAAGATTTTTTTGATGAGTTGATGAATTTTTTGTGACAAGTTTCAAGGAATAACGTCAATGTACTTGAATATATTTATTTAAATTAGAAAGTTAATGATTTTTTTTTTTGCCATATAAGTACATAGATTATAAATAAAATAAAAAATTTCATTTCTTTTGGCATTTTATTTCTATATTTTTTTTTTTAGTTTAAAAAAATGATGCAATATAAAAATGATCAATTAATTACTTTAATGATGTAACATTAATTACATATGTACTGTTTTATTAGGATTTAAATTAATTATAATGATGTAAATTTATTTAAATATTGCAAATTTTATATTTTTTTTTTACTGTTTTTTGGCGCTAAATATTATTTTTACCTACGTAATTTTATAAAATATGAGATACTGAAATAAAATAATTTATGCTGTGTTTATTTTATAAGAAATTTTTTATTATAATACAAAGATGCGGAAATCAAAACTTAATTTAGCAAAATGTAAATTTTTGATCAACAAAAATACCAGAATCAAGAAATTTCTTCTCAAGATCAAAAAATTATTATCTAAAAAACACCTAACCTCGTTCTCAACCTTGATAATTAAAATGCCAAGAAGTTCGAATTGGACTAATTAAATGATAACAAATTGAAAAAGGTGGTTTTAAGAAAAGTAAAAGCAAAATAGTAAATTCAGGAATAAGGTTACAATAATTTATACTTTATTCAACACGTGTTGCAACAAAGTACATTATTTGAAAAACAAATATAGTCAAGGCGCCAGCAATGTTAAATGCATCCAAAAATTTTAAACGAAGTAATAATATGGATCCAACCCAGCGGATTATACGTATTTTTGGTCGCTAAAAACGATTTTTAAGGTTTCCTACATTTTCAAAAGGCCAGTTTTAAATAGTTGACGCTATATCATGTTTGGGCGATATAGCCCAAAAGAACCAAAAAATACCCTGCCAACTAGCTGGCACTAAGGTTCCTCAAACAATGAGCTTAATACATCAATATGCCACAGATATCACCGATTACAAGCATGCAAGCATACATACATTTCTATTAACTTTTAAAAGTTTTTGGAACAAATTTTCAAAAAATTAATTATCAGATTCGAGATATCGAGTAAAAACAATATTTTCAAATATATAAGTACTTTCATGGAACTAAATGAAGTATTACACCGAAAAAAAAAAAAATATTGCAGTTTTTTTGATTTTTTTGTTTTTTTAATTATGAGAAAAAAAATTTGAAAAAATTCGGTATCAGATCCAAAAAATTACTATAAACGAACTTTCTAAAACTAGTACTCTCATAGAAATAAATTAGGTACTACGTCCAAAAAGAAAAAAAAATTTGGTGTTTTTTGTATTTTTTTGTGACGAAAATTTTGGGAAAAAAATTTTCAAAAAATTAATTATCAGATTCGACATATTGAGTAAAAATCGTACTTTCAGATATAAGTATTTTCATGAAAACAAAAGAGGTATTACATCCAATTTAAAAAAAAAAAAAGTAGTTTGAGATTTTTTGGTGAAAAAATTTTTGAAAAAAAAAATTGGGTCTTAATTCAACGGACTTGTTGGTTAAATATTGTGAAATAAAAAAATTGTTACACATCAAAATAATTTGTATTGTTTTATTCATTTGAAATAACACAGCTGCACAAAAAAATAAGTTCTGATCCTGTAACTAGACCTATCTACAGGTAAGTTTTTCGATGTCCTAAAACCGAATCTGAAGTCAGAATTCAGCCTACAGCCTCTGATTTTGCCCCAGCTACCCTCAGCCACCCTCTAAACCGATCGAAAAAGCAAATATTTTTTTATGTCCAAAAATTAAAAATAAAGTACATTTGTTACGTATTTTGATGTTCTTAAAACGAATTTGAAGTCAGAATTTACCTATCACCCTTATTTTTTGCCCCAGCTACCCCAATCACCCTCTAAACTGCCCCAAAGCGTGAATATTTTACTTTGTGCAAAAGTTATAAATAAAAGTATCTTAGTTACGTTTTTTGATGTTCTAAAAACGAATTTTAAGTCAGAATTTATCTATAATCCTTAGTTTTTGTCCCAGCTAGCTTAGTTACCCTCTATATTTATAACTTTTGCACAAAGTAAAATATTCACCCTCTGGGGCAGTTTAGAGGGTGATTGGGGTAGCTAGGGCAAAAAATAAGGGTGATAAGTAAATTCTGACATCAAATTCGTTTTTAGAACATTAAAATACGTAACTAATGTACTTTTTTTTTAACTTTTGAACATAGTAAAATTTTTGCTTTTTGGGTCGGTTTAGAGGGTGGCTGGGGGTAGCTAGGGCAAAATCTGAGGGTGTAGGCTGAATTCTGACTTCAGATTCGGTTTTAGGACATCGAAAAACTTACCTGTAGGTAGGTCTAGTTACAGGATCAGAACTTTTTTTTGTGCAGCTGTGTAAATTTGAAACAATAAAAAATTAAGTTCAGCTCCAATTCTGGTCAATAAAATATTATTTTTACTTTTTTAATTCCATAATGGTTGTGAAATTTCACCGGTTACATACACACACACACACACACACACACACACAAACACACACACACACACACACACACACACACGCACGCACACATACACACGCGCGCGCGCATACAGACCAAAATTTGGTTATATCAACAATATTTTTCAGAAAATTGTATTTTTTTGGTTCTTTTGGGTGATATAGCGATAATTACTCAGTATAGGCATAGGAAAATTGACGAAACCTTCAAAATCGTTTTCAACAACCAAAAATACGTATGATACTCTGGGTTGAATCCATATTACTTCTTTTAAAATTTTTTGATGCATTTAACATTACTGACGTCTTGACTACCCCATTTTCGCTAACATAATATATTTTTTTTTTTTATACACCTGATTTCCGAATATTTTGATCATTTAGAGTAAGATGAAAAAATGAACAGATTTTGATTTTGTTGTAAGCTTTCGTTGGTACTACCAGCAACCTCATCCAAAATTTTTTTTTTAAATTAACATTCAATCAAATTATTAGTGGGTAACATATAAATTATCTATGTGGTTAAAAAAAAAACTACATTTAAATTTTTACGTAAAGAAATTTAACTTTCCTTATCTGAATACATAATTAAAATTTTTTTTTATTTTTTAAAATAATCCCAAGAAAATCTTGTTACTAACCTTGATAATATTGTTAATATATGTTTAACATATTATAATTACATGCATTTTAATAGTTTGACATATTAAAGACATATTAATAATACTACATCTTAAAAAAAAAGAAAATCTTTTAAAGGCTTGCATCATTAAAAAAAATTAAAAAAATAAAAAGCCACTATGAAATTTTTTTTTAAATCAAAAGGAAAATGAAAAAATAAAAATTTCTAACTGTACATCACGTGTTGCATATTATTTTTTTTTCATATTCTAATAAAATTCAAGTTCGATAACATTTAAAGAAGTCAATAAACTATGCAACAATTGAAATGAAAAAAAGAAGCTAATAGAAAAGTATATTAAATTCATGAATTTCAAATTTCTTAAATTAATAACATATTCGCGATTTTCGATAACAAAGAATAAATTTTACTATTTTACAAATTGCACATGTGACTTATTATTTATAAAATGCATACGATGGTTTTTAAAAGGAAACGTTTTTTCACTCGATATTCAAATTTAAGACATTGTATGACTAAAAGACTACTACGAAAAAAGGTATGGTTAGTAGCCCCAGAAAATTATTATTTTTTTTTGCTTAATCTGGTTCAAAAAATAAGATTTTAAGGGTCGACACCCCCTAACCCCTTCATATTCTTTGGATTAGGCTAGAGCGTGATTTTTATGGACCATCACTAAAAAAATAATATCTCTTGAACGAATTTTTAAACTCATTTTAAGGTTAAAAACTTCGGAAAACGTGATTTTTAGATATTCTGATGGTCTTAACATTGAAATATCTCAGGGTAGTGGAAAAACTCCTTATTTTGACGTTTAATGTAATTTCGTCTAATGCTATTTTTCAACATGCTGACCCAAAAATGCAAACTATTTTATTTTTTACTTATTTTCAAAAATGACAATTTTCTATGACAATAGGTTTTATATGTCTCATAAATTATGCATAAGCTCCAAGATTCCAAAAATTATTTACTCGTTTCATTTCCTTGAATCGATGAAAAAAGTTGATTGCATTTTTTCACGTTACAAGATAGAGCATCGCTCTATAATTTTTTGAAATGTAATTTTAAAAAATAGGAACATAAGAATATTTAAATGTCAAGTTACGTTTTTAAATGGTATGTTTTTAAAAAATATATATGTAATTCAAACATTTCAATGTAATATTTTGTAAAATGATAAAATTATTTCTAAAAAATAAAGGTCCTGAAGAGGTTCTCAGATTGAGAATGAAATATTGACAAGAGTGAAAATCAAAGTTTTTTGAATTTTCCTTATAATTTGTCCAGCAAGATCGTTTATAAACTCAATTAAAATTTTCTAAAAATTTTAATGAGCAAGTAGTGAAACTTTTAATAATTGTTATATTTATTACATTCACTTGTGCATACCATTGCTTCAAAATAAGTTTTTATAGAACTTCCAAAAAGATTTTTAAAATCCTCGTTTCCAAACACTAATCAGTTTACCGATTATTTTAATTTACAATGATTTTTAAAAAAAATTGTTTAAAATTAAATTAGTATATTTTTTATTAGTGTTAAATTTATATCCGTTGTCGAAATGATCAACTCTTTAGTAATATTCGTGCTTTTTTACACGTATGCCTAATATATTAATATATATAGTATACATAAAAACTGAATAAGCAGTTCTTGATATATCGTAAATTTAGTAACTTTATGTGCATTTGTTGCGTAAATATATGACCAGAAAAATTTAAATACATAATAAATGCCCTGTAAAAAATTTTTACCATAATATAGCCATAATTTAAGGCCATCAGGTTGACATTTGACAATAATTTTTGTTTCAACTTTGTTGCATTTCTTCATAAAATTATTATTTATACCCCTCCCAAGCACATAAAAACCGTAAAATAGCCATAGCTTTTTTCTTAAGCCTGCTCGTGGTTTAGCTATTTGAGTATCCACAAAAAATGGATTTAAAAAATAATAGATTTTTGTAATTTTTTTATTAAAAATCGCATTTAATTGTTATTTTCTTATGCGACTTTTCAAATATAAATCATTACATTACTGTACTCTGTCAAATTTCTCAACTTTTGGTGGTTCATAGTATAAATTTCTTTATATTTTATAATTGTATATTTTTTGCATCTACGCCTACACAAAATAATGATTTTTTTTATTTTTATCAGTCCAAATAAAATGTTTTGCTTTTTTTTACAGATCCAACTTATCGATTGATTCCAATCACAGAATTGCAACTCCTGGGTATCTTGTGCAATTTTTTTGATTGACATATAGCCGATATTTGGGAAAATGTATATCCCATGTAATATATAACCCGCATAATCTAAATTTACGTGGATACTTACTCGAGCCTCATTTCTGTTAAGAATCTGATCAGAACCTTCTTTTTACTTATGAATCGTAACAATTTATTTATAGACTTAAATATTCGGTTTATTTGGGCTAGGTGCAAAAAATTTCGTTACACTTTTTATTCCGGACTTTTTCTTCATAGTTAATTACTCTATACCCATAAATAAAATAATTATACATAGATTATTATTAACTTTATATATATATATATATTATACTTATAAAAATATTTTTATATAGGGTAACTGTACGAATGATCTGGTACCTTCCACTAGTCAGCCAACTTGCTCGTATTTGAGTGATTAATAAATATTTTTTTAAATAAATTGAACATTTTTTAAAGTCAAAATATTGCTCTTAGGGCGTCCATAAAATACGTAACGCAAAAATTAGAGAATTTTGATACCACCAACCATATAGTGACACCTTAACCAATGTAAATTGAATGTAAATTAACATTTTATAGTAACGTTAAAAAGCAGGTCACCCACTATGTAACTGCGTTACGTATTTTATGGACGACCCCTTAGAATTATTAATAATATTTAAAAATCGAATTTTAACATTTGAAGTCATTGAAATACAAATAAAAAAATACAAATAAAACCATTATTTAGAAATGGCTCTTTTCTTACCCCTTGCTTTATAGGACTCACGATATGTGCTGACTACTTTTATTCTTAAAATTGTTAATATTTTCTTTTGATGCAAAGTATAAAAGTGTAATTATTATTAATTTATATGTCATATTAAAATACTGTTTTCAGCTATGACCATCCTTTATATATCCAATAGATGAAATTTTGAGTTTGTCAGGTCAAAAACTGCTAAAAATGTCTGATGAAAATCTCTGGAGAAATTTGGTCCCCAGGTCATTTCGATGTCTAAAACATGCTTATATTGAATGTCTTTGTGTAGGTATGTGAATTCAAAAAAGTGTATTCTCTGTTTCTTAGAACCTTTTCGATGAATCAAGAATTAGTTGCAGGGTTTTCAGTACTGGAAGTGGTTTAGTCCAGTCGTTGCAGAAAAATCATGATAAAGCCAGTTTTAAATATCACAAATTTAAGGGAAAAAATGTTAAAAAATTCAACTATTTCTTAATTTAATGTAAAAGGATATGTGATCGTGCCTGAAATGAAAAAGTCTTTTTTATTTATAAATTAAAATAATTTTTTTTATTAACATTTTTATATTTATATTAAACATTGAGAATTTTAACTTTTTTTCTCAAAAACTCAAAAACCTCGTTTTTGTATTTTTTATGTAAATGGCCTATGAAAATAGGCATGCCTACTCTACCCTTCTCTATGGGCTCGTAAGTGATATAAATAATAAAGTGATATAAATCATAAAATATAAAATGTAAAATATTATAAAAAAAAAAAAATTAGACAATTAATGATAGTCAAACGTCAAACTGATCCCATCACCATAAAAGATGGCCACATAATGGAAAAATTTTACACAGGGTATTATTATTTTATTTATATATTTTATTTGTACGTGCTAAATCACACGGGTGAAAGAGAAGGTAGAGACCTATTTGCATTCTTATCATATTAAGTCATATCACAAAATTTTAAGTCTGGATTTTAAATTATTGTATAACGACACAATTTTCAGGAATATATTGCAATTGTTAATTTTTATTCACTCCGTGATTAAAATATTGCCAATTTTATGATTATAACAACTATTTGAAGGGTTTACACTATTAGAAATAACGACCATTTTAACGGATCTTAGAAAAATTTATTTTGGCAACGTATTATAGGTCCAAGTTGCATAGTGTAATGGGACTGTAATCGCATTTAGTGTAATAAATATTTCAAATATATTATAAATATATAATAAATATTTAAAAACATCAGAATGTTTTTTCTCTAATATAAGGGCAATAATTTATAATGGCCTCTCATAATTGGAACATTTACAAATAATTTTGATTTTTTTGAAATCAGTCTTTATGAAAAATAGTTATCTCTCATTTTTTTTTGTCATTTTAAACTGTGATAACATTTAATAAATAATTCATATAATTAATTTTTTTATTTTTGTTTGTTTTAATATTAATATTAATGAATGGCAATTCAATATTAGACATTTGCGTATTCATTACGCACATTAGAACAAAACAGATATTTGATTAAAATAAAATCAAGATAAATAATAAAAATTATTCAAGAATAAGATGAAAACGATGAACATGGCCCTGAAGCATAATAATATATTCAAATTCTTGCGAATCAGTGAACTTTAAATGAATAATTTAATACATATATATATTAGACCGAGAATTAGTTTTGACTTGTACCATTTTTCTTTAGGAATTAAAACTGTATAAAAAACTTTTCTTCATACTATTGAACAATAATGAACAAATATGATTAAAATATCCTATAAACTACTTACATCATCTGTAGTAACTTGGTTTTGAACGAACGAAGATGCGAGAAGATACGACTCATTTCTAGTTATTATTATAAGGAATACGAAGATGCGAGAAGATACGACTCATTTCTAGTTATTATTATAAGGAATATATTATATTTAATTCGCTACCCTGGTAAAAATTAAAATAACAGAATTTCTGGGATCTGTGGAAGATTCTAACCAGAATTTTTTGAGATTCGGTTTTTTATCATTAGATGTCAATTTTGGAAAATTCTAATTTGATTTACGGATTATTTGGGAAATTTTATTTAAATCCCTTTTTCCTGAAAAATTTCAGATAGTTCTAAAATGCTCTACAAATAGTACCTAATTGTTTTTTATGGGAGTGCTAGTTTTAGAAATATCGTTTATAGTCAATTTTTGGATCTGATACGTAATTTTTAAAAAATTAAAAAACTAAAAATTTGTTGAAAACTTAGTGCTTGTAGAAAATTTTCAAGGCCTACATAAACCATTTCTATCAAAAATTAGAATTTTGGCAGCAGTTTAAAAATTGGTCATTTTGGGGTAAGATTAGGCGTTTGGTTTATTGACTATCACCGTGAGAGAATTAATTAAAAAAAATTGCGGTGTACAAGAATTGAAAGGTGACATTTATACAAAAAAAATGAGACCAATTGGAAGTATTTTGGTTAACTGTCGAGGTTGCAGTTTTGAATTAAAGATTACGAAAAAACCCTATTTTATAACATTGCGTATTTTGTAGTTATTCAGTATTTTGCTATTTCTTTTATTTCTATAGCGTTATGGAAACATCCAAAACTTTTCAAAAAAGGGGCTCTTTAGTAAAATTTCTCGAGGAATCCGAAAATTTAGTCAAAATTTTCATTAGGTAACAAGGAAATCCGGAAAATTGAAAATGAAAAATTTCGTGAAAATGGGAAATATTGAAATGGATTTTTAAGGACTTAAAAGGCAAATACTCGCTAAAATTTTTTTTTTATTAAAAAGTACATACAAAAACAAAAATTTTAAGACCGGTTAGGAAAAAAAAAAGTTACGACTGTATGAAAAATCTGCGTTTGAACAAAAATGAGTTTTCTTAGTTTTTCTAATTTTCCGGTTTTCCTTGGCATTTTTTTGAAAAACTGGTAGCAGATTCGGATTCAGCGGCAAATTTTACATAAATTATAGTCAAGAAAACCATTTTTCAGCTTTATTCAGAGCGTAGAAAAAATGAAATCAAAAATTGTCATTTTTAAAAATTATTTTTTTTTAAAACCATATAAGACCGAAAATTAGCCGCCATTTTGTACCCTTTGAACCTAAAACCTTAAAATTTGGTATGGTATCATATGAACGTATACCAAACCCAACCCAATTAGTTTTTTTCAAATCCCCGACTTTTACCTTTCCATTAGTAAAGTTTCACTAAGAATTACTCATATAGAATTATAATTTTTACTATAGGTAAAATAGACAATTCAAAATATTTTGTTATTGTTAATGAGGAACCATAGTGTAAATTACTTGGCAGCATTTTTTTTATGCAAAAGTTTTCAAAAAATTAGGTATCAGATCAAAGAAATCGATTAATAATAATTTTAGTAAAATATTAAAACTTTCATCAGAAAAAATTAGGAATTGTGATAAAATTAAAAAAAAAAGTAGTTAGTAATGATGAAAAAATTAAATAAAAAAATTAGTTCGCAATACCATAATGGTCATAAAATATCAGCGGTATTCACACATACATTAATCCAAATCATACCCAATTATCTTTAGGATTCACTGAGAAATATAGAATTGAAAATTTCAAGTCGTTTTCAGGTACTAAAGCATTTTCTTGTACACGGTTTTTTCGTTTAAAATGGACCATTCAGGTACAGGTGAATAAAACTCATCGTAAATATCACTTAATTTTCTAAAGTAAAAAGCTAATTAGGTTAATTCTTTAAATAATATATAATAATGTATAAATAATAATTTTTGTTAAATATTTCACTTTGAATGAACGAAAATCTTAACCGTTCATGTACTGGTACAAACTTTAAATCATATGAAATTTAAAGATCATTTGCATATTTAATTTTTATTTTAATTAAAACAATTAATTAATTTTTGGCCTTTAACAGTTGGTCAATATTTTGAGTAATTTACTTGAAAATTCAAGCAATATATTTTGACAGTGTTTTAATATGACTACGAAATAGTCAAATTACCAACCTGCAGTAATATTATGTGCTTTTTTTTTTACTGAGTAGGAGGTGCAATCAAGGGTGGACTAGAAGTTGAAAGTTCTTATATTTTTTCCCAGGTGGTATCACTCCGGTAGTATTTTATGAAAACTTCAAAAATATTAGATCTTAAAATTATTCAAATTATTAAAAAATTCCTTCACCTTGCTTCATCTTACTAGATTGGTATAATACTCCAGTCCAATCGCGGGGGGGGGGGTGTATTTTCACTGGCCAACATGCGATTTGTTCTACTATATGTTTTTTGGGTCGCTGATTACGAAAATCGGGGTCTTTTCCGGAGATGTTTTCCAAACACCCTTAAATTTGCAAAAACTACCCCAAAAAGGGGTTTTTTTATATATATTAGCAAACTGAGTTTCTAGATTTAGCCAAGAATTGGTCTAGCGGGGTTTTTTGGGTCGCTGAACCATAATTTGAGGTAATTTTTTATGAATAATTACTATTTCACCCTTAAATTAGCGATAACAACCCTTAAAAGGTTTTTTTTGCTATTTTTGCACTTTGAGCAACCAAATTAAGTCCATACGGGATTCTTGGATCGTTAATCAAGAATTTGGGGGAATTTTTTGTGAATAATTAATATTTCACCCTTAATTAGCAAAAACACCCCTTCTAGGGATTGGTTTTGCTATTTCCGCTCTTTGGGCAACCAAATTAAGTCCTTTTAGGGGTTGTTTTTGCTTATTTAAGGGTGAAATAGTAATTATTCATAAAAAATTACCCTAAAATTCTTAATCAGCGACCCAAAAAACCCTCTTAGACCAATTCTTGGCTAAATCTAGAAACTCAGTTTGCCAATGTATCAAAAAAACCTCTTTTTGGGGGTAGTATTTTCAAATTTAAGGGTGTTCGGAAAAAACTTATGACTGGTTTGTGTAACTACACAACCAACGAGCATGGAACATGTTCACTAATAACTAACACTGATAATAAAGTATCTATTCTGTTCATAATATCAATATTTATATCCAAGTATTTCTGCACTAAAGTTCTTTAGAGACTTCTGCACCAATGGTCCCTAAGTACTTCTGCACCAAAGGTCTTTAGGGACTTCTGCACCATAGGTCCCTAGGTACTTCTACACCAATGCTTCCTAAGTACTTCTGCACCAAAAGTTTTTAGGTACTTCTGCACCAAAGGTCTTTAGGGACTTCTGCACCAATGCTCCCTAAGTACTTCTGCACCAAAGGTCTTTAGAGACTTCTGCACCATAGGTCTTTAGGGACTCCTGCACCAATGCTCCCTAAGTACTTCTGTACCAAAGGTCTTTAGGGGCTTCTGCACCATAGGTCCCTAGGTACTTCTGCACCAATGCTCCCTAAGTACTTCTGCACCAAAGGTTCCTAAATCGAAAATATTCTAAGTCCCATTTGACCCCCCCCCCCCTTAAAAAGGACAAATTTGACCCCCCCCCCCCCTTAATTTTCCAGTTTTGAAGTACCCCCCTCCCTATAAACATGTTCCATGTCAATATATCCCGGATACGATCCGGATTTTCGTGATCAGCGACCCAAAAAACATAGTAGAGCACATCTCATTTTGGCCAGTGAAAATACATCCTAAATCGCGATTTGACTGGAGTATAATTTCGGCTCTAAGAGATATAAGATTTAGGAACAATCAAATTTATTAGCTTTTAAAAACTTCAAAAATAAACAGCTAAAATATAGTGAAGAATAAGCAGAGATCTAATATATTTGAATCATATTGACGCAAATTATTTAAAACTTAATTTAACTCCTGTATATAAATAAAATGCAAAAAATTACACCTTGACTCTGGAAACTGATGACTTATTTCACGTTTCATTTTTCAAAACTACTAAATTATTAATAGAATCATTTAATTCGCTTAAGTATTATAATAAAAAAAAAAATTGTGAGAATTTTTCAAGGATACCATTTATCATTTAATTGTGATCTTTCACCATAAATAATTCATTTTTTAAAAACATTTTTATTTTTTTAAACTAAAATAATTTAAATAACTTTGATGTAAATTAATTTTGCAATTTTTTTATTCGAATTTTAAATTTTAAGTTATAAAAATTAGTACAGAATTATATTAGAATAAATAAATACTTATGCAGTTATTTTACAAAGTCGCTTGGATTTTCTACTTAAAATAAGGTAAAATTGGGTTACATTAGCCATAAAAAATAAGACTCCTAAGGTATGAGCTGCTCATTTAATCACTACTAAGAACTTCAAGCATTTGAAAATAACATTGTTTCTTCTAGGATCAAAAATTCTTTCCATAAGAGCTCAATTTTCAATTACATTATCATTGATAAATTTTAATTTGAATTTGACCTAAATGAAAAAACAGGTTATGCAAGTTTAAAGATTTTTTTATTGAAAATTTGCAGCATTTCGTCAACTAATTTGTTGAATTTTTCAGGCTAAATTACCTACATTTTTCAAAACTCTGGTCACAGAGTTGGATTCAGAAGTAAAATTTTACGTGCACTGTACTGTGGGAAAAACTCATTCACTGATTATAACTGCTATTATCTATCCAATGTTAGTTCTCAGAATCTGAAAATCAGATTTTTTGAATCGCAGAAAAATTAAATCTCAAATTCATCAGGATACATCAAAGCACAAATTAAGATTAATCACGAAATTTATTTTACAAAACCTTGTATTTCATTTAATTTTTTTTTTTTTTTACAATTAAAGAGTTCAAAGATTTTTTTTACCAACTATATGTAACATAATCTTATGTATGTTATATGAGTCTTTCGTCCTTAGACAAAAAAAGCATTTAAAAAGTACAGGGTAATAACCTGTGTAAAAAAGAATTATTTTATAGCAAGGGCATTCATGAATTTTTTTTTTCGTTTTTACAATAGTAAACTATACAATATAGAAATAATTATTTTTTTTTTATTAAGTTTTTATTGTATTTTATGATATCATTTTTATTTAACCCAATAAAAGACTATAGCTTATGTGGCCGCTATTCATTAAAAAGATGTAAATTTATGGTATAAAGAGAATAAGATGAACATAAATTCTTTAAAATGAACTATCTATTGAACTCTTTTGAACTCTTTGGGGTCAAATAATTACTGACCGTCCCCTTAAAATAAAAAGTTAATAAGGTTGTATTATATTTATGAATGATTCATATTTATTTAGAAATATATTTAAAAATTTTTTTGTGAAATTTTTATGGGGTTCTCAAAAGGACTTAACAATACAGTCTTATGAATTATATAAAATAAATTAACCAATTTTTTTTTTGAATTGTATTTGTAAAATATGGTATATCAATAAATCTATCTCAGTGATCACGAGTTATTGAAACTTAAAGCTAATTTCCAAATCAGTAAATTATAACATGTGAATTATTTGGTATAACAAAAACTTTTTAATTTTGATATTGCAGATAGTTTTTCGATTTTCTTATGAATAATTAAAATGATTAGGTAATATGCAAAAAAAATCGTATTTTTAATTTTTGGCACTTAAAGAAATTATGAGTACTACGTAGGGGAAAATAATTGTTTTTGCACCAAATAATTGTCACAAGTTATTTTCCTGGGTATTTTATTGAAATTTCAATTATTTTTGAAAATTTTATGCAATTCAAGTTGTCTTATGTAAATAAATAAAAAATTAACAGTGCCAGTATAACTGAAATCAGTTTTTACACTGACCACTAATGATATCGTGGAGTAAAATGACCTAATAAATTTTTTATGATATTATTGCGGCACCATTTAAAAGTTCGAACAAAATCAGAATTGTTTAAATTTTGTATGCAAGTATAGCCATTTTTATTTTTTGAAAATTAGTCCATTACTAATATGCATATTACGAATGTATGAAAGTATAGTTAGAAATTTCTGGAAATAATCAAATAAGATATACGAAGAGAGATATTGACTCAAAAACTCGTGCTATATGTCACGTGTAATATCAAAGTTGTCAACGAAAGTCAAGTATTAATTATTTGCATGTGTATAAATGCGTGTGATCAGTGTGACAAATTCTTTGATGCAATATAAAACTTGAAGAGCTATAAGTTTAATATTTAATAAGAATAAAACGACATTCATTGACGCAATAGTTTAATCCAGTGCCACGAATATATTAAAGCCGATACGCACTCTCATGCGAATAAACTAATACAGTTATGGTATGTAAAAAGAAGAAAAAGAGAACGACGTCATGTCAGCATATTTTGGCCAATGAAATCATTGATTCTACTGGCGTGCCTCTGATCTTTTCCCCTCTTGCCTCTGTTTTTCCCCTTAGAATGAAGTGACATTATAAGTACTATGTAAGTGGTATTCGTTTAATATCTTGATTTATTTCATCAGATGATGATATTGATAATAACCATGATAATGATGATAAATTTTTTTTTAAAGATATGTGAACGAGCCAGACATTTCGACGCTCTTCTTGGTAATATTTTATAACTTGACAAATATGAAATCTCTTCAGATTAAGAAAAATAAACATCCTATTTAATATATAATTAAAATTCTTATTTCCATTAAAAGTTATATAAATTAAAATACAGAAATATGTGTATAAATTAAGATACCAATAAAATTGGCTAAATAATTAGAAAAATTAATTTATTATACATAAAACTTATTATAGAATAAAACTCTATTCTGTCTCAAATTATATGCCACTGAAGCTAAAATTAATTTCTGTAAAGGCTAAAAAATTTAAAAACCCTAAAGAAATGAGATTCAAAAATTAAAATCAATTAAAATAACGGAAAATCCTAAAGTTGCAATGAATTTAGTTTTATTTATATAGTCTAACCCGATGAATTTTCGTTATATCTAATTAGATCTAATTAGATATAAAAAAATTCGGCCCATAAAGTACATATTATATACATATATATATAAAGTATATATACAAATGGTGAAGAGACCATCAGGTACGTATAGCCAAGGAGGGGCTCGGGGGCTTTAGCCCTCCCCACCGAAATTTTTTTTAAATGTATTTTTCGAAAATAGGGGCGAAATCCAGCTGGGAAGGGGAAATTATTATATTAATTTACATTAGAGCCCCCTCCCAAACAAAAATCCTGGCTTCGTGCCTGGACCATTGAACTTTGTTTTTTGGTGCACTGGTCATGTATGCACCGATTATGCACTGTTATGCTACAGCCCATTTTAGAGAAAAAATAGTATTACACAAAACGGGCAAAAAAGTAGTATTTTTCTTTCCAAGATAAACTGCGGTCTGGGGCATTCTTTTTATTGCTCCCATGGATAAAATAAAAATTTTCTTTCGCAAAATGCGTTCTTTTCGATTGCGTTGGTGGGTGGATATTTTTGACGAGTTAGGTAGTAGAAATTTTTTTAAAACATTTTATTTGTCGATTTTATTTTGAACCTACACAGAAAGAGGTTTGAACCGTTCAAGTCGGTTACAGTAGGAACCGAATATTACTCTTACCATAAGAACTGAAAATGTTTATGCTTGAACCGAGACTCACGGTTCTAAATAACTAGTTAAAAACCTTCTCTTAAAAAATTATTATTTTTTACAAAATCAAAATTAGTTGTAAGAATATTTTTCATATTTCTTTTACGAATCTCGTACATTAAATTAAAAAACATATTTGTAATTAATTTTGATTTTGAAAAAAATAATAATTTTTTAAGAGAAGGTTTTTAGCTAGGGTTTAGAACCGTGAATCTCGGTTCTAGGCATAAAAATTTTCCGTTCTTATGGTAAGAGTTATATTCGATTCCTACTATAACCGACTTGAACGGTTCAAACCTCTTTCTGTGATTTCTCTTTCTGTGTATGTTTATCCATATTTTTTTCATACTTGTTAATAAAAGAATAAAAATACGCAATTATAAAGTAAATAAAAATATATGTTTTGAAAAGTAAATAATTATATGATTATTATTAAAATTAGGATTTATTTATGTTTTATAAAGCATAAAAAAAATAAAAAAACAAGCAATATATTTTGTCTCATTTGATTAATTTAATTATACTTTCTTGATTACGATAATCCATTGAAAAATTATATTCGCTTTATATAGCAAATTTAATACAATTTCATTGAAATCTTTATCTTCGTGGGGTATGTTATTAAACAATAATTATGTTGAATAAAAATAGAAAATCTGTTATTTTACTATTATATAAGTATATTTGAAAATTTATTCGTGGATCTTTACGTCTGTTTCTGTTTACTCATTAAAAAAAAAATGGCACAAATCTTTTTTTTTATTGGATATATTTTTTTATTTAATATATTTAATACTTTTTAATATTATTTTCTCCATTTGCGAGCAATAATGGCTTTAAACCATCGATCGTATCGATTTGCGCCACAATACGGGCCTGTAATCCGTCGCATTGTTTGCATTAGTCGCTGTAGCCTTATTTGGTATATAATAAATATTTACATACTTGCGGGCAAGAATGACTATTATTATTACTAATAAATAATATTTTATTCATAGAGGCCAGGCTGTCATTATTGCCCACTATTATATTAAAAACGCTACCAAATTATTGGCACTACAGTTCCTCAAGCAACAAGGGCAGTTCCAGAAATTTGGGAGCGGGGGGGTAAATCCACGATTTTAGGAGGGGGGTCAGAGGCTGCGCGTATATTTTTACTAATAAAGAAGGTCTCGACATTTTTTATGCTTTTTCCCTACTAAGGGCAATTATGACGGCCTCTGAGAATTGGAATATGGATATTATTGACAACTAGTAAAAAAAAAAATCGGCAAAGAATATTTACCCATCCACCAACATGTAAATACATATAAATATTTACACAACGAAGAAGGAGTAATATACTCCAGACAAATCACGGTTTTGGTTGTTTAGTTTCGGACTGTCGCCAGATTTGGTCTTGTATAGGTTTTTCGGGTCACTGATCACGAATCTCGGAGTAATTTATGTACGTAATGAGCGCTTTGCCTTTAAATCAGCAAAAACTACTCCTAAAAAGGGGGAATTTTTATGTATTCACACTGTGAGTGTCCAGATTTAGTATATAGAATTTTTATGTCACTGATTACGAATTCTGGGTACTAATTATGAAAAATTGGCGCATCATCCTTGAATTAGCAAAAACTACCTTTAAAAATGGGTAATTTTTATGTATTCGCACTTTGAGTGTTATAGATTTAGTGTATCATGGTTTTTCGGGTTGCTGATAGAATTCTGGGGTCTAAACTATGCAAAGTTGGTGATTTAACATTAAATTAGCAAAACTTGATGTATTCACACTTTGAGTGTCTAGATTTGGTGAATGCAGGTTTTTTGGGTCACTTAAAAAGTTGTTTTTTGTAAATACATAAGGCTCATTATGAGAAATTATTAAAAACATCCTTTTTGAGGATGATTTTCTTAATTTAAGGGTATTTTTAAATAAAAAATGACCAGTTACGAGCCCAAAATTTTTTTTTTTTTTTTTAAGATGTCTTGGGGGAGAGGCAACAGAAGAAAGGAATATTCAGGCAATAATAGTCAGCCTAATGGTGCTGAAAAGCGCAAATATTCTAATGGCCAACATGAAAATGAACAAAATGAAGAGTGTATGCAAGGCTCCGATGCTAGTAGTGAAATAAGCGGATTAGAGAATATCAAAGAAAGTCTCACAGTCTAAGTACCACTTATCGTGATTACCAGTAAATTAAGAACTCCGGTGTAATTTACAAAATCAATCCTAGATTCACTAGATGCAGAAGCAAAATTTAAATTTGGTAAAGAGGGCTTCAAAGTTTTTTTGTCTGATCAAGAAAAATATGATCAACTTTTATCAGTATTAACACACAAAAATTCATTTTTTTCACACAAGAACATTTTTCATATGCACTGAATTCAGAAAAACCTAAACACCTAAAGCTTAAAGGTCTAGCTAATCTAGAAATCCAATAAATACTGGAAGACTTAAACTTACAAGGCTTTGAAACATTAAAATATGTAAAAATGAAACTAAAAAAGCCCATATTAGAGGCTCCGATGTTTTTAGCTACATTCAATAACCACGTTATTTTAAACGATGTTAGTAAAATCAGGTATATGTGTTCCATACCAGATGGGATAAGTACAGAGGGATTACGCAGTGTCATAACTGTCAAGAATTCGGCCATGGATTAAGTAAATGTTTCAAGACTCGAAAGTGTGTAAAATGCCCTGAAGAGCACAAAACTGCAGAATGTAATAAACAACCTAAGGAAAATCCAAAGTGTGTAAAATGCAAAGGTGAACACCTAGCAAATTATTCTAAATGTCCAATGCATGTTGCGAAATTGGAAAACCTAGAAGAAATTTGATCAAAATCAAATAATAAAACAAGTAAGAAATTATAACAAAAACCTAACTCAAATCTAATTCCGGAACCAAGATGACAAGTCCAAAAACCATCTCTACAGCCCCAATGGACTGAATATACAATTTCAAACTCTAATTAAAATAATACAACTAATAGTTTTAAAGCAACTGTTGATGACTTCAACACTTTAAAAAGTGAAATATTATAATTAAATCAGATATGTAACATATCCAAAATGATTGAACAAGTAAGAAATCTTAAAGACAAACTGAAAACCTGTAACTCGTAGGCAGATAATTTACAAGTATTTTCCTCCTTTTTTAATGATGGATAATTCAAGAAACTGCCAACTCAAAGTAGTATATTGGAATCTAATGGAATTCGAACAAAACTACAAGAACTCAAAGACTTTATCGCAGTTAATAATATAGATCTTAATAATATAAATGAAAGTAAATTAACTAATAGAGTAACATGTAATACATAATTGTAATACATAATACATAATACATAATACATACATGTAATACATATCCAAGGCTATATATGCTACAAGAAAAGATAGACTACCTAGTGGACAAACTACTGATAAAATTCGTAATCTAGGAGGTCGAATACTTATTTACTTCTAATAAAATTAGAAGCTCCGAAATATACACTCAAACTACAAACGAAAACTTTAAAGTTCTTGGGATGAAATTCAGAATATAAGTTTATTCAGTGTTTACGTTGGGCAAGATTCCATTGAAGAAGATACACTTAATCATCTGCTTGATTTGGCAAACAAGGTAATCATCATAGGTGACATTAATTCAAGATACAAGATTTGGAACTGTGAAGCCAACAATTGCAACGGAACAAGATTAAATAAATTTTTAAATAATTATTTAAGGTATGTATTGATTCCGCCTGATGATCCTACTTATTTTCCATCAAATTCTGATCAAAAACAAAGCATTATTGACATATCCCTAATTAAAAATATAACAAACATAAACATAGAGTCGGTAGACAAACTTAACTCAGACCATAATCCAATAATTCTTAAAATAAATGAAAAAATAAAATACAGTAAAAAGAGAAAATTTATAAATTACAATAAAGCAAACTGGACTAAATTTAGATAGTACATAAATGAAAATTATACAATAGATTTTATTTACAAAAACAAAAATGACATTAATAAATCAGTTTAAAAACTTTCATCTACACTACAACATGCAATTAAAATCTATTCGTAATGCAAAAATTAAACATATCAACAATAATCAAATAGAAGATCTGGATATTAAAGATCTTATAAAAACTAGAAATTATTTCCGCAAAATATTTCAAATAACTCGAGACATCAAATACAATCAAATTAAAAATAAAATAACCAAATTCATCAAACAAAAATTTACAGAAACTAGTAATATTTTGTGGCAAAGAAAATTACAAAAATTAACACCTCGCGACAACTGAATTTGGAAATTTTACCAATAAAAGTTCAAATAAAATACCTATCCTAAATGGAACTAACGTTCCCGTTTACGGAGATAAAGATAAAGCTAATTAGCGGATCATTATGAAAGAGTTCATTCATTAACTAAAGATTTTGGTAATAAAGTGTATAATGTTAAAATAGATGCTGAATTTGATAAAATTAAAAAGCAAAAAATAAATCGAAATAAAATTAAATTTACGTCTCCTTAAAAAATTCGAATGATAATTAAAAAGCTGAAACCTAAAAAGGCACCCGGGTCCAATGGGATACAAAATATTGTACTTAAACAGCTACCCAACAAAGCCGTTGTTCAAATAACCAACATTATAAATAATTGTTTTCAACTAAGTTACTTCCCAAAATCGTGGAAGAAAGCCAATATTCTATCTTTCGAAAAACCGGGAAAAGACAAAACATTACCACAAATCTACAGGCCTATCAGTTTACTACCAACAATGGGCAATTATTTGAAAAAGTAATACACAATAGATTATTGGCTTTCCTAAATGAAAATAAAACCCTTATATCGGAGCAATTTGGATTTCGATCAAAGCACCGTACAGTGCAACAACTCATCTGTATCCCTGATTTAGTTAATAATAATTTCATCATTAACAAGCCAACTGCAATGATACTATTAGATTTTGAAAAGGCATTTGACACAATTTGGCACAAAGGGCTTATACGTAAACTTTATGATTTTGCCATTGATATTTATATTATCAAGATAATTTTAAACTATTTAAAAAATCGAAGCTTTAAAGCAGCAATAGAAAATAAAAATCGAAATCTCGTAAAATAAAAGCAGGAGTGCTTCAAGGATCCATCCTTAGGTATCTCTTGTTTATTTTTACATCAATAGCATTCCTAAAAATAATAAAACTATGTTAGCACTATTTGCAGACGATACTGCAATTCTTTCAAGTTCCTGGAAAAAGTCCGTAGCAATTGACAATACTTTTCGACACTTTGAGAATTCTATAATACTTGGAAAATTAAAATAAATGAAGCAAAAACAGAATTAATACTCTTTTCCCGAAAAAAGAAAGAAACACCGAAATCAATATTTATTCATAATATTGACATTAAGCCGAAAAATTTGGTCAAATACCGAGGCATAAACCTTGATAAAAAGATAAATTTCACACATCATACTAGTATAGCGCGCTCTAAATAAGATTATGCTACTTTATCATTACTCTACAACTTATTAAACAGAAAAAGTACATTAAGTACAAATAACAAAATGCTTTTATATAAAATAATAATAAGGCCAGTAATGCTTTATGCTGCCCCAGCATTGAGCTCTTATTTGAATTACAAAAAAATTGAAAAAGTACAAAATAAAATACTAATAATGATTAGAAATACAGACCCGACAGTAACTAACGTACAAATCAGAATAGACCTTAAAATAGATTCCCTTAAAGAATCCATTCATAAACTCACGAAAAATTTCTTTAATTCACAATTATCTAATAATGAAATACTTAAAAATATTGGAAAATTAACAAAAAATATAGCTCCTTTTAAAGTCAAATACAGACTTCATCACATTATCACATCCTTATCTAATAATTATACCCACAGCTTTCCAGGTGAAGAGCGGCAACCCTGATGCACTTTACTTAGTGCGACAGTGATGCCTTTTTTCACCGGGACGGCTACATGCAAAGTGCGAGCAATACATAATACTTTTTGTTATTTAGTTTCTAAGGTCCAAAGCTGTAAATATGAAAATTTTTTAGTTTTGTATTTATAGTCAAGGCGCCAGCAATGTTAAATGCATCCAAAAATTTTATTAGTGCGAGAATGGATGTACCTCAGTGAAACGTATGTATTTTTGGTCACTGAAACCGATTTTAAAGGTTTCATTCACTTTCGGATGACCAGTTTCGAGTAATGAACGCTATATCATAAAAAATGGGCAAAAAATAAGCAAGACAGGTAAATTCTTGAAAGCAATTGCTGATTGAGCCTAATTTTGGTACCCTAGTTAGGTTTTCGGGGTCGCTGATCATGATTTTGAAGACAGATTTTTAAAAATCAAAATGGCCGATTCATAATGGCATATTTCTAACCGGCAATTTTTGCTGTTTTAAGCATTCCCGCGTAATTTTAGATTGTACGAGCCATATATGGGAAAAAGGATTCCCATATATCGCCAGAGATCATTTCCCATATATAAATATTATATGGGCCAAATAAATAAATAAAACGTTTAAACTTAGCTTTTTTCAACTCTTAATTCAAATTTCAAATTTTAATCAGAAAATGAGGTCAACAAGTTATTTTAAATAAAAACAATTTTTTACTGACAAAAAATTTATTTTAAAAATTTTAGCTTTGTACAATTTATTTACAAAAATAATTTATTAACTTGTAAAAAAAGATCTTAGTTGCAAAAATATGTATATTTATTTTTTACTAAGCCAGAAGAAGTACCGCAGCAATTGGTGGTTTTAAATTGAACCTGTAACAAACAAACAAAAAAATTTATCGTTAGCATTATAATCGTCGGATTTGAAAAGATTTTCTAAATTGTAATTATAAATTCAAAACTAAATTATTTTCTAAAAATGACGAATACAAGAAGAAAATATTGAAAATCAAAGATTATTTCAAAAACAAGCTAAAAGTGCAAGTATTGTTAATATTTTAAATTGCTATTATTTGCGTATTTTAACAGTTTATAAATTACTTCGGCATGATGAGAGTATGTGGTTAATTGGAGGCAAATTATAGGCAGAAAATTTTTAATTGTGCTCAGATGATCAGCAGCTTGCCACATAGGTCTGTTTTTAGCAAAGGAGGTTATGGTCCAAAATATTTTCTTTAAAATTAATTTTTTTATGAGTTATTGGCCTATTTTATCAAAAAAATAATAAATATTATTTTATTATTAATTTTTATTTATTTTATTTACCACTAATTGCTGCGGTACTTCTTTTTACATTTATTCATGTAACTAATATAGTTTATTCAAATTTTATCATTAAAAATATTATAATAAATATAAAAACTACCAACTAACTAACTACTTTTAAAATTTAAAAATAAAAACATTAATATTAAATACGTATAGAGCTTATATATAGGCTAGGGAACGTAAAATATAAAATATAGCATAAATATATAAACAATTTATGTATCTATGTCAAAAATATTATCAATAAAGAAACTTTAGAAATCAAAATCAATAAAATAATAAGATGGTTAACGCTTTTCAAATTTGAGTTATGGGAAAAGTGCTACATCACTCATAAATACTTGCAAAGCCTCTTAACTTGACCTGAAAACCCCATAAAAGAAATTGCATAGCCCCATAATTCCTATTTAATGGGCCATTGAAGGGCCATGTATAACGTTTTTTTTAATATAGTCAGTAAACATAAACATGTTTTAAGCAAGTTGGTTGTGTACATGTACAAACCTGTTCTGAGTATTGTTTATTTATTGATTAATTATGATTAATTAATTTTTTATTATTGATTAATTTTGGCCAATATAGGGTTGTATCCTTTTTTTCTTTGTCGAGGATAAGAAATAAGTCAAAACTTTCTTCTATTTAGTGAAATGTATATTTGTTACAGATAAAAGTAAAATAACCATTTTAAAAATGATTTAATTTTGAAATGAATTCTATATATTATGAAAATTGAAATATTTTATTTATTTATATTTATTTCATTATTAATGAGCTCGAGGCTCTTTTACATAAATTTTAAATTTTAAATATATTTATCAGAATTTGTCAATATTTTCAATATACGTAAAACAATTTCATTGATTTATATAACGAAAAATGTGAAACATAATTCTTTTAATCATCATTTATTTTATTCATGGAAAATTTTTTTGTCCTTTGTGGAAAGGTTGAAACAAAAAATTATAAAATCTTAAATCCGATAATTATTCTAACAGTAAAATTTTAATTTAGGACATAATTTGTTTTTATGTAAGAATATCTTTTTTACAAAATTCTTTTTGAAATTTCTATCAAATATTTATAAAATTCATTATTTAACCTAAAAAGAATTTTTTTTACTGTTAGATAACAAAAAAATTTTGTTAACTTTCAATTTTAAATTCCACGAAATCCGCTATGCAACTTGTATTTATCCGTAAAAATTGCGAAACAAATTTAAATTAGGTTTAAAATATTATAATTTATTTCAATATAAATGAGGGAATCTATATCAACTGGACAAGTTTGACTACTAGGTTTTTGCTTAATTTTTATACAACCCCAAAATATAAAAAATTTTACAGAAAAATAAGAAAATTTTGAACTATCTCCTAAAAATTGGTGATATTTTCTTGATTATTTTTTTAAATTATCATTTGTAAATATAAAAAATTTACCTTTTTCGTGTGAAACAAATTCAATTTTGGATTAGATTACATGAATTGACTCATATCGAAGAAAATTTATACATATAATTGTAATTTCAATTCGTGTTACTTAAATTATTTTTATTTCAATAAAACAAATGATTTTTTATAGGATGATGTTATCAAGTTTACAGTACTTAAATTTTTGTTGATACTTTAAAAATGACAAAAATTTTTATCATACAAGATTTAGCTATTTAGCTAAATAATTATATTTTGATTTGGGACTATATATAGGTACTTAGAATAATTATATTATTATTGAATATATTTATCAAATCTGATTTCTAAAACTCTTAGTGGATATTTTGGCAGCTTTTAAGGTGGCTCACGGAGTTTATGAAAAACGAATAATATGAAGTAAAATTTACTGGAGATGAAGATAATTAAAAAACAAATCCATTGATCCCAAAAAATACTCAGGTTCCCGATCAATTAAGAAAGAAATAAGTAACTGAAAATTTTTAAGTTTAACACCGCGTTCTTATGGGAGTTGATATTGTTTTACTCCGTACTAATTCAATAACGAATCTTTTTAGATAAAATTGTACAAACGTGTTATTTAACAAAAATAGAAACTTTTCCAAGAAAAAAATACAATAGTTGCCGATCAAATTATAAACACTTAATTTTAGTCGCGGGCCCCATTCAATAAAATTTTTTGTATTTTAAAAATTTTGTTTACACCGCACTGATTATATAAGAAAATGCATTATTATTAATAATAACTTCTAAATATTCACATATCTACAAAATAAATAATAAAATTTAATCAATTAGTTATGCCCCCCTCTGATGTCACCCTAAAATATACGGACCTAATACCGTGGGCCACCTTAATTTCGTAAAACGGCTGTTTCGTAGTGCATGTTGACAAAATAGTAGCATACTTAGAGACCTTAACTTCAGAAATGAATAATAGTAGGTTTTATAAATTTTTAAAACTTTTACATTTATTACTTCGTAAAATGCACCTTGTAATCGAGAGTTTTACAATTAATTTATCACTATTACTATATTTATGTTATATAATATAAAAATTCAATGTATGTTTGACTAGAATTAGCAAATAATATATTTAATTAATCTTACAAAAAACAATTGTTTAAAATTTTTTTTCTTCATTTTTCCTTAATCATCATGTAACATTAAAAATATATATATACTAGCGCCAACCCTAGTGATTGAGGTATTGTAAAGATGGTTCCATGTTGGCCTGAAAGGTGTATTTTGTTCGTTTCGACCCAAATTTTCACGTGAAAGTGGTTGAAGTGTTACTAGATTGGCCCAAAAGTACCAGTTTGCCGAAAAGTACCAGATTGGCCCAAAAGGTCCATTTTGGTCCAAAAGGTTTATTTTGGCCTAAAGAGCTCACGCGTCAGAATTTACAACATTATAATATATAGGGTCTATTCTGGCCTAAATGGATCATTTTGGACCAAAAGGACCATTTTGGACCAAAAGGACCATTTTGGGCCAAAGATTTCAGGTGACAGCGGTGACGTCAGCGGCAGCGGTGGCAGCGCTTATAACTTTATAATATATATAGAGATATACTATAATTATAATATATATATATATTTAAATTGACATATTATGTATATATTGAGAATTTCCCTGAAAAAATAAAACTAACTATGAATTATTTATAGAGGTAGTTTTATTTTTTTCTTTTTTTTTTAATTCGCCGGCCTTAAGTGGGCCCCCATCAGAGTCTGCCTAGTGCCTCAGGTCTGGCTAATGCGGGATTGCCAAGGACCATGTATAGCAAAATTGTAGATATTTCGTGTATCATATAAGTTTCGTTATTTTTAAAAATTAATGTTTTTTTTTTCTTTATAAATGTACATGTTTGATTTTTTCAATAATCATACCTATTCCTTCTACAATTAATTAATTATGAATTTTTATTATTTTTTTTATTTACTAGTCATTAATAGTTCAGCAGGAGTCTAATTCTTGTTTTTGTTTGTATATTTTAACATGACAAAAAAAAATCTACAAAATATTTTAAACTATAAGTTCTAATAAATAAATTAATAAATCCTGTTTTACCAAATAAAACTTATAACCGGTTTGTGTAAACACAGCCTAAATGCATGGAAAATGTTTACTTCCAGATGAGGACTCTCGCACAAAAAAAAACATAATGATTTATCATTATGTTTTATCATTATGGTAAATCATTATGGTTTATCATATGGTTTACCATAAGGTATATATTATTGACAAAATAATTTCTGTTATCTCCTGGACAACCTTCGGGATAAAAATGAACCCTCCTAGGAAAAGCTGATATCCTGGAGGTATAATTTTCATATTTTCACCCCAACTTATTTTCCGATTTTCCAAAATGGCGGACCAGAAAATATGAAAAAAAGAACTTTCTACACTACCTGGGGGTTTTGGAGGTTGAGAAAAACGTTTTTATGACTGAAAATTTTCATTTTTTCACCCCAACATATTTTCCGATTTTCCAAGATGGCGGACCAAAAAAATATGAAAAAAACAACTTTCTACCTTACCTAGGGGTTTTCGAGGTTGAGAAAACCGTTTTTATGACTGAAAATTTTCATTTTTTCACCCCAACGTATTTTCCGATTTTCCAAGATGGCGGACCAAAAAAATATGAAAAAAACAACTTTCTACCTTACCTGGGAGTTTTCGAGGTTGAGAAAACCGTTTTTATGACTGAAAATTTTCATTTTTTCACCCCAACGTATTTTCCGATTTTCCAAGATGGCGGACCAAAAAAATATGAAAAAAACAACTTTCTACCTTACCTGGGAGTTTTCGAGGTTGAGAAAACCGTTTTTATGACTGAAAATTTTCATTTTTTCACCCCAACATATTTTCCGATTTTCCAAGATGGCGGACGAAAAAAATATGAAAAAAACAACTTTCTACCTTACCTGAGGGTTTTCGAGGTTGAGAAAACCGTTTTTATGACTGAAAATTTTCATTTTTTCACCCCAACGTATTTTCCGATTTTCCAAGATGGCGGACCAAAAAAATATGAAAAAAACAACTTTCTACCTTACCTGGGGGTTTTGGAGGTTGAGAAAACCGTTTTTATGACCGAAAATTTTCATTTTTTCACCCCAACATATTTTCCGATTTTCCAAGATGGCGGACCAAAAAAATATGAAAGAAACAACTTTGTGACAAAATGAAAATTTTCAGTCATAAAAACGTTTTTCTCAACCTCCAAAACCCCCAGGTAAGGTAGAAAGTTGTTTTTTTTCATATTTTTTTGGTCCGCCATCTTGGAAAATCGGAAAATATGTTGAAAAAATGAAAATTTCCAGTCATAAAAACGGTTTTCTCAACCTATATAACCCCCAGGTAAGGTAGAAAGTTGTTTTTTTCATATTTTTTTGGTCCGCCATCTTGGAAAATCGGAAAATATGTTGAAGTGAAAAAATGAAATTTTTCAGTCATAAAAACGGTTTTCTCAACCTATAAAACCCCCAGGTAAGGTAGAAAGTTGTTTTTTTCATATTTTTTTGGTCCGCCATCTTGGAAAATCGGAAAATACGTTGGGGTGAAAAAATGAAAATTTTCAGTCATAAAAACGGTTTTCTCAACCTCCAAAACCCCCAGGTAAGGTAGAAAGTTGTTTTTTTTCATATTTTTTTGGTCCGCCATCTTGGAAAATCGGAAAATATGTTGAAGTGAAAAAATGAAAATTTCCAGTCATAAAAACTGTTTTCTCAACCTATAAAACCCCCAGGTAAAGTAGAAAGTTGTTTTTTTCATACTTTTTTGGTCCGCCATCTTGGAAAATCGGAAAATATGTTGAAGTGAAAAAATGAAAATTTCCAGTCATAAAAACGGTTTTCTCAACCTCCAAAACCCCCAGGTAAGGTAGAAAGTTGTTTTTTTCATATTTTTTTGGTCCGCCATCTTGGAAAATCGGAAAATATGTTGAAGTGAAAAAATGAAAATTTCCAGTCATAAAAACTGTTTTCTCAACCTATAAAACCCCCAGGTAAAGTAGAAAGTTGTTTTTTTCATACTTTTTTGGTCCGCCATCTTGGAAAATCGGAAAATATGTTGAAGTGAAAAAATGAAATTTTTCAGTCATAAAAACGGTTTTCTCAACCTATAAAACCCCCAGGTAAGGTAGAAAGTTGTTTTTTTCATATTTTTTTGGTCCGCCATCTTGGAAAATCGGAAAATACGTTGGGGTGAAAAAATGAAAATTTTCAGTCATAAAAACGGTTTTCTCAACCTCCAAAACCCCCAGGTAAGGTAGAAAGTTGTTTTTTTCATATTTTTTTGGTCCGCCATCTTGGAAAATCGGAAAATATGTTGAAGTGAAAAAATGAAAATTTCCAGTCATAAAAACTGTTTTCTCAACCTATAAAACCCCCAGGTAAAGTAGAAAGTTGTTTTTTTCATACTTTTTTGGTCCGCCATCTTGGAAAATCGGAAAATATGTTGAAGTGAAAAAATGAAAATTTCCAGTCATAAAAACTGTTTTCTCAACCTATAAAACCCCCAGGTAAAGTAGAAAGTTGTTTTTTTCATACTTTTTTGGTCCGCCATCTTGGAAAATCGGAAAATATGTTGAAGTGAAAAAATGAAAATTTTCGGTCATAAAAACGGTTTTCTCAACCTCCAAAACCCCCAGGTAAGGTAGAAAGTTGTTTTTTTCATATTTTTTTGGTCCGCCATCTTGGAAAATCGGAAAATATGTTGAAAAAATGAAAATTTCCAGTCATAAAAACGGTTTTCTCAACCTATATAACCCCCAGGTAAGGTAGAAAGTTGTTTTTTTCATATTTTTTTGGTCCGCCATCTTGGAAAATCGGAAAATATGTTGAAGTGAAAAAATGAAATTTTTCAGTCATAAAAACGGTTTTCTCAACCTATAAAACCCCCAGGTAAGGTAGAAAGTTGTTTTTTTCATATTTTTTTGGTCCGCCATCTTGGAAAATCGGAAAATACGTTGGGGTGAAAAAATGAAAATTTTCAGTCATAAAAACGGTTTTCTCAACCTCCAAAACCCCCAGGTAAGGTAGAAAGTTGTTTTTTTCATATTTTTTTGGTCCGCCATCTTGGAAAATCGGAAAATATGTTGAAGTGAAAAAATGAAAATTTCCAGTCATAAAAACTGTTTTCTCAACCTATAAAACCCCCAGGTAAAGTAGAAAGTTGTTTTTTTCATACTTTTTTGGTCCGCCATCTTGGAAAATCGGAAAATATGTTGAAGTGAAAAAATGAAAATTTCCAGTCATAAAAACTGTTTTCTCAACCTATAAAACCCCCAGGTAAAGTAGAAAGTTGTTTTTTTCATACTTTTTTGGTCCGCCATCTTGGAAAATCGGAAAATATGTTGAAGTGAAAAAATGAAAATTTGCAGTCATAAAAACGGTTTTCTCAACCTCGAAAACCCCCAGGTAAGGTAGAAAGTTGTTTTTTTCATATTTTTTGGTCCGCCATCTTGGAAAATCGGAAAATACGTTGTGGTGAAAAAATGAAAATTTTCAGTCATAAAAACGGTTTTCTCAACCTCGAAAACCCCCAGGTAAGGTAGAAAGTTGTTTTTTTCATATTTTTTTGGTCCGCCATCTTGGAAAATCGGAAAATACGTTGGGGTAAAAAAATGAAAATTTTCAGTCATAAAAACGTTTTTCTCAACCTCCAAAACCCCCAGGTAAGGTAGAAAGTTGTTTTTTTCATATTTTTTTGGTCCGCCATCTTGGAAAATCGGAAAATACGTTGGGGTGAAAAAATGAAAATTTTCAGTCATAAAAACGTTTTTCTCAACCTCCAAAACCCCCAGGTAAGGTAGAAAGTTGTTTTTTTCATATTTTCTGGTCCGCCATTTTGGAAAATCGGAAAATAAGTTGGGGTGAAAATATGAAAATTATACCTCCAGGATATCAGCTTTTCCTAGGAGGGTTCATTTTTATCCCGAAGGTTGTCCAGGAGATAACAGAAATTATTTTGTCAATAATATATACCTTATGGTAAACCATATGATAAACCATAATGATTTACCATAATGATAAAACATAATGATAAATCATTATGTTTTTTTTTGTGCGAGCTAGGTATAATACAAATGTTATTCAACATTACAATAAAATACTCTAATTTTATAATTTGTAATTATCAGCTTACCAGCTGTTAAGATTCTATTAACCCAAACTATTTTGATTCCCTAAACCTGAAATATTCTAAGTCCCTTAATCGATATTATTTCAAGTCCCTTAACCTGAATTATTCCAAGTCTCTAAAGTTGAATTATTCCAAGTCCCTGAACTAAGTTTCAAGTTCTGAAGTACCCCCTCCCTATAAACATGTTCCATGTTAAAAATGTCAGTTTCTTGCCACTAACGGAGAAAAATAATATGCGACCCTTGCTCGTAAATAAAGAATGGCCCAAATCGCATTTTACCAACCTCAGAAGGTAATTTACGTGCAATTTGGGCCATTCTTTACTTTTCTGGACGCGTAATAAATATACTATTTGTAAAATGTCATGTCAAAATAAAGAAAAAAAAAAAAAAAAAAAAAAAAAAAAAAAAAAAAATAAAAATTAGACCCCTCATTTATAAAAAATACATATACTGAAAAAAAAATTCAGTTGCGGCAACCAGAATTTTTTTTAAATATATATTTATATCTGTTATATCTAAAATATTATTTAGTTTTATCAAAAAAATTTAAATTTATTATAATTTACATAACATCAATTATAGTAAAAAACTTAATAAATTAATTTAATAATTAGTAAGTTTTATTAATTATAAAAACTAATCTAGTGTATGACTTATCAAATTTAGTTCTAGATTATTATTTATCTTGGGTTTCGTATTTTTTCTGGTTGAACAGTCGAGTCATTATGATAATGCGAAAAGAACAAAACATAAAGACAATAATATATTATTTAAATAAAAAAAGACGATTTTGTATTACAAAAATTAAATATTTAAAAAAATTAGACATTAATGCGTTTACCAATCAATTTTTCACAAAAATGAGCATAGGAAGGTTTTTAATCTGTAAGGCAGCATTAACAGACAATAAAAATCTATGCTTTAATTAACTAATGGGTTTAAAAAAATGTAACGATACAAGACACTGTTTTATCTTTTTGATTGGTAACGTTATTAAGTTTTATTTTTTATTTTAATTTATTTTATTTTCTTTATATTATATAAAAAAAGATTGTTTTAATTATGTAAACATCCGTGATTTAATGGTTAAAAATATATTAAGCGTGTATTCATCATTATCAAAGTTAAATTAAATTAATGATAATAAATAAGAAATAAATTTGGAAAAAGATAAATAATTTATTTTTAAATTAATTTATCAATTTATATAAAATAAAAAAAAAAATATTTTTTATGAATTATATATAATTAATATAAATTTAATAAATTTAATAAATTTAATAAATAAATAAATTTAAAAAAACATATAAATGTACATTTGAAAAAGTTTATTTTTAATAATTTCTCAAGTTTACATACAACACAAAACGTTTTAAAACGTTTTTATGCAAAAAAATTTTATTTACATGTAATTTTTTTTCTACCAAAAATTTTAATTTTTTTTTAATTTTTACTTCAAAAACTTGAAACGTTTATGAAACGTTTTTTGCTGTATGTGTTAATATTCTAAAAAATTTCGTAAACTAGAACTGTCCTTACATTTTTGTCAAACTCCATTTTTTTTTAAAGAAAACTAAAAGTGAAATTTTTCATCGACCATTAAAACCTCCGTGATATATAATCGATGTAAATCCGAAATCATACAACCCGCAAAGTTCGATGGCTGCCTATAAGCGCACATAAATGATATAGATTGATAGCAGCGATTTTCTGTTTTGGGAAACGATACACGTTGTGAAACGCGGTGCACAACAACATACCAGATTTTCTCTGGATAAAATAGTAAACAAATAAGCCCTACATGCACTTTAAAGCCCAAGACGGAACTTCCTGTTTAAGATATAATTCGGTCTGGGTGATGCAGCCTAGACATAATTTAAGATGTCGATCTTGCCCAGCCAGGGTAAGGGTTTCGTATGATAGAAAAATTGTTGGATACAAATTAATCATTGCACTTTTAATTTATTTTAAGTTTTCAACTATTTTATAAAGAGCTTGCAGTGGGAAACACTTACCTCAACATCAAAAGTGGGTTAGTGAGGGGTTAACTAGGGGATCGCGGCCATATCTAAAAGCCTACAAAGAAACATGATAAAAATAGGCCAGTAAGAATTCAGGAAAACGAGTTTGAACTTAAATTACGAAATATTCAGAATTTTAGAGAAAATTACATAGTTAAGTGACTTTGCTTGAAATTTCAAGCAAAGCAACCTAACCGTATATTTACGATCTATGAGATGACTAAAACCTTTTTTTCGGGTACAGAAAAATGTAAGATAATTAAAATGAGATTATTTTTGGCTATTTGAGGATTTTAAAAACACTGTTTTCTGTACGTAGCCACGAGAGAACCCACCAAAAATGATATTTTTTTTTACCTATAAAATAGTCTAGAAGTCGCATAAATACCCGTGTAAGAAAACTTATGAGATTGCCCTAAACAGTCCATGGCCTGTTCAAGTTGTTCCTATAATTCATAGTTGATGGCATGTCCTTGCGTAGCCTGTGAAAACTGTGTGAATATCATTTCATTCGCAAAAAAATTATAACTATTAAATTGTTTTGATATTACTGTGTGCAAAAAAAATTTACTGGTAACATTTTTTTTTTTAATTAGCACAAACTTCGTCTCTAAATTTACTATTGTCCAATTCTATATACATATATATGAGTATGTCCAGGATAGAACGACTAGCCGAAAAATAAAAAATAAAAATAAATTTTTTTGTGTTACTTTTTATCTGGGATTTGTGAAACCATTCCTATTTTACACTTTCTAATGCATAATTTTGAGATACAGCTGCTCCAAATTTGGATACTTATTTTCAATTTATTGATTCCAGCTGCCCAGTTCAAACTGAAATAACTCAAAACCATGAAACTTTTAACATATACATATGATTGGGAAAAAAACGCTGCCAAGCACGGAGAAAAATAACTGTTAAAAATAACAAAAATTGCTGGTTATGTTTACATTATAAAGTTTTGTTATTTTCTGTTCAAATGTTTTGTAAATATAACCATGTTTATAGTTAGAATTACAATATTCTGACTTCATATTTGTAAAATTTACAAATTTTTTTTGTAATTAAAACTAACCCCGTTTTACTAAAATTAACCTTGTAAAATATACAAAATATTTTTCTCCGTGAGTGATTGGCACTATGGTTCCTCATTAACCCATTAGTGCCCAAGCGGAAGTAAACGGACACTCAATGAAAATATTAAGAAAATCAATCGATAGAAGGCTAAAAATCGTTCCCTATAAGTAAAATGTCATGCTTTTTCCAAATCTGCCATTAGTTTTGACCTACCACCCCTCTATATACCCGAAAAATAAGGGTGAAAGGGGGTGAAATGAGAATTTCGAGAAAACGACGGACAAAAGACTTTTAATGTCACAAAATAATAATAAAAAGTTCATGAAATAGCTTTTTCAGATCCAAAATTTATATTTTGTAGATAAAACTTTGACTAAATATCTTATTTCCACCCTTACCTGGTCAATAGGGGTGGTTTTTTCAAAAACTTTTTTATGGTTTTGTTTTTGAAAAAACCACCCCTATTGACCAGGTAAGGGTGGAAATAAGATATTTAGTCAAAGTTTTATCTACAAAATATAAATTTTGGATCTGAAAAAGCTATTTCATGAACCTTTTATTATTATTTTGTGACATTAAAAGTCTTTTGTCCGTCGTTTTCTCGAAATTCTCATTTCACCCCCTTTCACCCTTATTTTTCGGGTATATAGAGGGGTGGTAGGTCAAAACTATTGGCAGATTTGAAAAAAGCATGACATTTTACCTATAGGGAACGATTTTTAGCCTTCTATCGATTGATTTTCTTAATATTTTCATTGAGTGTCCGTTTACTTCCGCTTGGGCACTAATGGGTTAACAATAGCAAAATATTTATAATGGTCTATTTTATCTAATAAAAATTATAATTTGAGATATCAGTATTTCATAAAAAAAAGTTAAATACCGTATTTTAAAAGAAAAAAAATGTTGCTATGATTTAATGTTTTTTATTTAACAAATTTTTATAAAAAAAATTTTCAATAAACTAGGTATTACACTTAAAAAAAAAACAATATATATTACAGATTTTTTAATTTTTTTGTTTTATTAATATTGAGAAAAAAATTTTGAAAAAATTCGGTATCAGATCCAAAAAATTACTATGAATAAGCTTTCTAAAACTAGTACTCTCATAGAAATTAATTAGATACTACGTCCGAACAAAAAAAAAATTGGTATTCTTTGTATTTTTTTGTGAAAAAAATTTTCAAAAAATTAGTTATCAGATTCGAGATATCGAGTAAAAATCGTACTTTCAAATATAAGTACTTTCATGGAAATAAATGAGGTATTACATCCAAATTAAAAAAAAAAAAAGTAGTTTGAGATTTTTTGATGAAAAAATTTTTGAAAAAAAAATTAGGTCTTAATTCCATAATGGTTGTGAAATTGCACCGGTTACATACATACACACACACACACATACAGACTTTTTTTAAAAACCGGTTTTTTAGCTTCCTGAGGTCCCAAAACGTGCTTATATGCCAAAAAATCAAAAATCAAAATTTCATCTATCACAAAGGTTCCTCTATGAGGAACCAAAATTTCTTTTTACCTGGCCTTCCCGAAAAAAATTTTTTTATATTTTTGGCCACTTCCGGTTTCATTTGTAATGGTTTGAATTTTTGAAATTGACCGGAAGTCAAGTTTGCCATAATTATTTTTGCTCAAATTTTTCAAAAATGTTGGCCTATGTGTCAGTTTGCCCCAATGGATATGTGATCAAATGAGCGCCCACAATCATTATTTAAGTCTGCCAAAATCAGTCAAAATTAGCTTGAAATCAGCCAAAAATATCGTGCAAATTAATTTTTGGGCTATTGTAGGTTAAAAATATTAAATATTTTATATGGAATACTATAATAATTTTAGAAATATTATTTTTAGATGAAGTAAATTGAATTTTACTAAGAAAGGTGCCCAGTATCCGAGTAAATAACTTTTGATACTGTCGAGAAGGGTAGGAAGTGGGGGAGCGGATGAAAAAACTCAAAAACTCAATAAATCGTATAAATTATCGTTTTTTATCATAAATTTTTTTTTTTTGTTTGGTTAATGACTTAAAATCATAAAGGATTCAAGATTCGAGATATAAATTTAATTAATCCAATGTTCCTTGTTCGTACAAAGTTTAGGTACTGGCCTTTTTTTTTTTTTTTTTTTTTTATTAACAAAAGAAAATTCAATTTTGGTTTGGTAACTAGCCCATATAAACAATTTTTTTTTTTTAAATTAAAATAAAGATACATAAGCTGATTTGCATGGGTACTTGCCCATTTAAAATTTTTTTTTTTTACTAAAAGAACATGTCATGCACTCTGGCGTCATGTCGTTATATTAAAATTTTAATCGTAAACTAAGTTAAAGCAGCATTTTTATTTATCAAAAGTCGGTAAATCAATACACGAGAAGATGCTGCCCTCTTAATATGATAAACGTAGTAAAATGAATTCTTATTGAACGTAAATTTAGTAAAGATCAAAGCAGACGATGGCGAACATAAAACAATTATTAGGAATTGATAAACTCATTAATTTTTTTCGAGTGATAAAACATAATGGTGGTATTTTAGGTTCACTTCGTACAATTTACAGGTTTGTTTATTTTTTTATATTTAAGTATAACTTTATTTTTGTGCTATATAAATATATTTTTGCAAAATAAGTCAAATTTAAGGTTATAGTTAATCTTATGAAATCTTTTTTTTGTCTACAATTTTAAATTTACATAAACTATTTTAGAACTGATGATTTAAAATTTGGTGATTTGGTTGGAGAAGATAAATATGGAAATAAATATTATGAAAACAACATGTATTTTTATGGTAATATAATTTATTTTATATAATAATTTTGTAAAACTAATATTATAAAAAAACAATTATTTAAAAAAAATTTAATTAGAATAATTTACTTCTAACAAAATATTTAATTACTATTTTAGGACGTAATCGCTGGGTCATTTATAACGAAAAATCTCATTTGAATTATGATGCATCACAAGTACCCGCTGAATGGTTTGGTTGGCTTCATTATAAAACAGATTTAGTACCTTATAGAGATCCCAGTAGACCTAAATATAAATGGATGCAAGATCATACACCTAATTTATCAGGAACTAATCAAGCTTATATGCCTTATTCAACTGTGAGACCGAAAGTAATACCTTGGCAGCCAAAGAACTAATAAAGATTATATGTAAATACCAGCTGTTTATTCCCAATGTAATATATAGTAAAATTTAATATTATATACATTATTATTTTATTTTTTTTTTTTAGTTATTTATTACTATGAATTTGCAAATTAAAATCTAAATTTTTGTGCAAGAATTTTTTTAAAAATTATAAATAAAGTAACAAAAATAATATAATTATTATGTTTATTTCGAATGAAAAACAATAATATGTTTTTTTAATTTTTTAAATAAATAATATGAAATTGGCAATGATTTAAGATAATTAAATGAATAAATTATTATTATTGAAGTTTATGCAATACTCAATTTCAACAAAAAAAATGTCATATTTAAATTCTTTTTTTACATACAAAGAGTTATATAGCTGAAAAATAATATTTATATAGATATATTATATATTAGAATGTATAAAATAAAATAGAAGATGTTGCCAAATAAGGAAATTTTTGACTAATTTAAAATTATAGAGGTACTTAGATAAAACCACGCTAAAGTGCTTTTAGTATATAACAGAATAATATTTGTCCCTTTCTTTTAGGAAAAACAGGCGATCAAATTTAATTTCCACTAATGCTTCTTATTCTAGAATACATTTTATCTTGGTTTTTCTTTCTCATGTCACATCCTTATTTAATTATAAGTTTTGTAAGGGCATATATCGCGGTTTTTTCTTATACTATCTACTCTGGATGTGTTTGTTTAAAACTTTATAATAGTCATGTTAAACTTTGATTTATATTAAGTGAGATCTATTAAATTACATTTTTTTTGTAAAAAGTGATCGTTTCATACGTAGCCTGTTTTCACATTTTTTACAAAAATAGTTATACTCCAGTCATAATACGGGGAGGGGGGGGAGGTTGCATAGTTACTGGCAACCACCAGATTTGGTCTAGATAGGTTTTTTGGGTTGCTGATCACGAATTTCGGGGTCATTTGCTTAAGAAATTGGGGCTACCCCCATAAATTAGCAAAAACTACCCCCAAAATAAAGTATTTATAATATATTTGCTCTTTGAGAGCCCAGATTTGGCACCTAGGGGTTTGTTGGATCGTTGATCAAGAATTTCGGTGATATTTTTATTAAAAATTAATATTTCACCCTTAAATTAGCAAAAACCACATTTAAGAGGGCTATTTTTGCTATTTTCGCAATTTAAGCTAATTTAGGGTGAAATATTAATTTACTTTACAAAATCACTAAAATTAGTTATCAGTGACCCAAAAAACTCCTAGGTGCCAAATGTGGGCACACGAAGAGCGAATATATTAAAAACACCCTATTTTGGGGATAGTGTTTATTAACTTAGGGGTGAATCCACAATTTCTTAACCAAAGGACCCCGAAATTCATGATCAACAACCCAAAAAACCTATACTAGACCAAATCTGTTGTTTGCCAATAACTATACACAACCAAACCCGTATAATGACTGGAGTAATATAAGAAAATATTAAAAAGCTATTGCTGAATTTTTCAGAGCAAAGTTCTTTGTTCAATCTGGTCTTGAATCTGGTAGTTCTGTTGATCCTGAAACAGCCAGCCTCATAATGCTTATTACAGGGCTTGAACATGGTCATTTTCAGATGGTAAAATAATTGTTGATTTTGAGATAGCCTTAAATCTGGGTAAATTTTTCTGGAAGACTTGTAAATAAAACTCAATCCCTTAAGGAAATTAGTAAGGGCAGGAAATATAATTTTTTTAATGAGAATTCGAACAAAGTTTTTTTTCAACTGTTTGAAAATTTCTGGTGGTTAAATAATCTAAAATTTATGAATAAAAACGATTAAAATAATTAGTTGGCACCAAAAACAGAAAATTCAATGAGGTTCAGGGTGATCAAGCATTTTTATAGATAAGGAATAATAAACTTGATAGTTAGGCAGGTGGAGCGTATAGAGTTGAATGAAAGAACTAGTAGTCAATGTCATAGGAAATTGGAAATTTCCATTACTGTATCAAATTGTGTATAGGTTTCTTGAGGTATATAGTGAAGACTTTTTATTTTTCTGGTGTAAAATAATAAACTTTTTACCATATTAAAATAAAATAACAACAGGGACATATAAAATTAAATTAATTAAATCTTCAAAAACCAAATTTGTAAATTTATACTTGGTAGACATATATTTTATAAGACATGGTTTTTAGGCTATATTCAAAATATTGCTGCAGCCTTGTTTCTTAAGTTATCAACTTCCGGTTTGACTCATCGAGCGATTTTACACCGTCGTGGTTAACGACCTGTTTACGCTGATAAATTAAAAATTTTTTAAAACAACTTACCTGTAAAGGGTCCTTTATCAATTTGCTCGTTGTTAATTCAACCATTTTGGAAAATTGCTCAAATTTATTTTGTGTAAGATTTACTATTTAATCCATACTCTAGTCTAATCATAATTTTGATTGCATATGTAGTCACTGGCCATCAACAGATTTCATTTATTTTAGTTTTCTGGCTTGCTGATAACGAATTTTTGGGTCATTTTTTTATGAAATAAAAATAGCGATATATTTAATGTATTCGCACTTTGAGTGTCCAGATTTATTGTATATATAGGTTTTTTGGGTCGCTAATCACGAATTTCGGGGTCCTAGATAGAGAGAAATATTAAAAATAATCCTAGAGAAATTGGAATTTTACTCTTAAATTAGCAAAAACTACCCCTAAGGGTGGGGTACTTTACGACGAAAAAAAAAAGTCCATAATGAAAAGCGTAACGAAATCTTTTGCACCTAACCCAAATACACCGAATATTTAAGTCTGTAAATAAATTGTTACGATTCATAAGTAAAACGAATGGTCTTTACAACAAAATTTAAAAACCCGAATTTTAATAATCCTTCAGTTTAAAAGTTAAATAATCTTTTTCAAGAAAAATTTATTCTATAACAATGCACACCAGAAGTTTTATTTTACGAATAAGAATCATTCCGAATAAAAATGCAACGAACGATCAAAAACCCGAAAATAGAAAATATTTCATACTCAAGAGGTCGTAGAAATTTTTCGGGTATTTGAACTTTCGGGGTAATTTTTTTCTTTTTTATATTTTTCGTTACATAATATTTCCTTACAATTTTAATAGGAATTTTTTTTTAATGCTAAATATATTTCTAGAAAATAGGTTTTCTTGGTTACAACTCTTATTTGATCACATATTCTGTAATGTAGTTTTCGGGAAAATATCTAATCGATAAAAATTGATTATGTTATAAAAATTTAGGAACAATAAATTTCATTACATTTTTCATTCTGGAATTTTTTTTTTCGTCGAAAAGTACCCCACCCACCCCTAAAAGGGTTATTTTTTATGTATCCGTTATTTGAGCGCCTAGATCTGACCTAAAGGGGTTTTTTAGGTCACTGATCATGAATATGGGAATCCTAGCTATGAAAAAAAAACTAAAAGGGGTATTTTTTATGTATTTGCTTTTTATGCGTCAAATCTGAACACACAAAGTGCGAATGCATCAAAAACACCTCTTTTTGTGAAAGTTTTTGATGATTTAGGGTGATGCACTGATTTCTTAAATAAATGATCCCGAAATTTAATATCAGCGACCTAAAAAACCTTTACTAGACCAAATCTGGTGATGACCAGTAACTTACCACCCCCGTCTCTGTGATTTGACTAGAATACACTGTAAACTGAAATTTTCGAAATTTTTTATTAGTTCTTTTAGGTCTATTAATTCGTATATTATTAATTCTCTTACCGTTATCTGCAAATGCCTATTTTTGGCCCAAAATGACCAATTTTTAAATTGTCGCAAAAATCGCAATTTTTGGTGAAAATAGGTTTTATGGATCTGAAAATTCTTTACAAGTTTTTTTTCTTCAAACGATTTTTAAGGAATCGCTCTGGAAAGATAACAATAAAATTTTTTTGAAAAAATCTTCAATGGGGACTCTGACTTAAGTTATCATATCTACTTGGAAAATAAATAATGGTAAAGAGGCGAATACAACATTTTTGAAAAGGTGACACTTTCAAAAAAAAAAATTGAATTTAACAGGTTATAAAACAAGGCTACAGCAATGTTTTGATCATAGTCTTAAAACCTTTCTTATAACATGTGTTTTCAAGCTCTGAAGGTTCATTGGCATGAACATCAGGTATCTAGTATGTTTTTTCAACACGATAAACCGATCCATAAACATCTGGTGTAATTTGGCATTCTAAACGTAGTTTATAATATACCTACGGTGGAATTTGACATCCCAATTAAAATGGGATCCCAAAGGTTGTCGTCCCCTCTTGTCAGTTATTAATTTTTCAGTTATTAATTTTAAATAAATGTTGCCTGATTTAAAATTTCAAATGAACTTTATTTTCGTTAATTTCTTAACAATCTAAATTATTTCAATTTTTGAAACCCTGTTCCCGAACGCATTAAGATATAGGTACTTAACTAAAATTGAAACATGCTTGAATTCACACAAAAATTTTTGAAAGAAAACAAAAACAACAAAATTTTAATTTTAAATTAGTCACGTAATTAAAGAATATTTGATTTTATCATACATTTATGTATAATAAATTTAGTTTGGTTAAAAAAAGAACCTAAATAAGATGAAATCACAATAAATCACTATGATCACACCCATGTATAGACATATATAATTCCCTTGTTGCTTCCTTTATTACACTTATTTATATTGTACATTATAAGTTCTTATAATATGAACGTAATTCAACCACAAATGTTAACTTCAAAAATTACACTCAAGTACTACATTCAACATATATATATATATATATAAACGTGTATAGAAATATAAAACGGATATGCACGTGATTGCGGGTGGATAGTTTACGCATACGCCCATTTAAAGATAAAGACAAACTTTCACCCTTGTTTTGGCACGTGTCACCCTTTATTTTTTTTTTGGTTCATTTCAAAAGTTAAGATGAAACAACATTTTATATCTATACCAATTGTAATATAAATACTATAAAACCTATAAAATATTTTTAAACTAATGTTATCGCGCGTGTTTTTCTCATTTAAAAAGTTTTAAAAAATCGTTTTTATCTGATTAAATTTAAAAATTTTTTATACCATTGGGTTATTCTAATATAACGTTAGATTATCTTTTGGCTTTTTTCACTGCACTGATATATATATTTTCTTATCTGTTAAATTTTTTACACATGTATATGTGAGTCAATGACTGTGAATTATTTTCCCAGGACAAATAATTTTATAGACCACAGTGATAAATTTAATCCAATTCAAAATATTTTTATGAAATATCGTTTTTGTTATAATTGATAGTTTAAGCTTTTTTTAGGATTACTGGCTTGTACAATGAGTAATCTTAAAACTTATACCCTTGCTTGTTAATTTTTCAAAAATGTACATAATCAGATTGAATTTTGCTTGAAAATTGGGACAATGAGCTTAAAAATTGAATTGAATTCAAACACAGCAAGTGAACAGAGTGAAAATTTTATGAAACACGAGTAGGCAGATAACATTATGAAAATTTCAAGAATTTCTGTCAAAAAATTTTTAAAATAGTATCGAAAAAACTCAAAAAGTAGAAAATAAAATAATTTTCCTTAAAATCCGTTTTACTGAAAAGTTCAAATAAACTAAAAATAAAAATAAATATAGAAAGTATAAAAATTAAGCAATATTAATAAATTTAACGATTCCTAATTAACGCATAATTATCAATTTTACAAAATATATAATTTTCAATATATACAATATTGGATCATAAAAAATTTCGTGTATATAAGTTAAAATTAACTACATTTACAGATTTAAGTTTATGCTATTAGTTAGTGTGTGATAATAGCTCGTAAAGTAAAACTAGTATTTTTTGTAATATAATATAAGTTTTTTCTCACAAATGTATATTACTTGACTTGATTAATATTACGAGAGTTTACGTAAGTCGTAAAAATTCAATATATTTCTTTTATTTTTTTCTACTTGTACTTTGCTGTATACAGAGGAAAAAAAACTAACAAAGACAGAATTATACGAATTAATAATTGCTGAAGTATATATCATAGTATTTCATATATAATATTAAACTTTTTTTTTCATATATGGGTAGTTTCAAATAAAATCAACAGTTGAAGAAAATTGGTAGGTAGAACCATTCAGTGAATCAGTGCAAAAAGCAATTCAAAGTCAAAAACTGATAACAAGAAGTTTCTGTCCCCTCCACTCCTCTCATACCACAAGATGGTGGGCACACAAAATTCTAGCAGACTTGACACACACCCTTTCCAAAGTGGAGATCAGAAAATGTGATAAAGGAAATGTTGCGAAGTTGATACTTTTTTGATAAAAATGATGTAAACTGGCAGAGTACAATCAAGGAATACACCGAGAAAGAAACAGTAGGAGGGCTCCTTAAAAAAAAGAATTTAAATGGGGGTGCAGGATTAACTGTACGAAAGTCCAATTTACAGAGAAAAAATTTCACCAGCTTAAGAAATTCGTGATATTTTGTCTTCTGTAAACTGGACCTTTGTAAAAATCGACCTAATTCCTAAAAGAGTTGATAAGGTTGAAGTAACTTGGCTAATTAGAAATCATAGTTTGAAGCTGTATATAAACTGGGAGTTTTTGTTCGGGACATTTATGGTGTTGGAGGGTTTTTCAGTGAAAATTTGACATGCTGCAGATAAAGAACCAATTGATCCTCACGTCATTGTCTCATGAGCTTATAAGATTAAGCTGAAAACTATGAACTGTAAACTCGAGCAGTTGCCAGATTAAGTTTATAATTACACAAGAAATTTCAGAACCCATAAAGGTTTGTGACCTAGATACAATAATTAACAATTTAACATTTTCCTCGAAAAAAATTAAGTTTAAATAAGCCTCCTCTTTATAAATATACTTTAGGTTCAAAAAACAAAAATTAATTTTTAGATATTGGTTAAATTTTTATCCCAAGAGTAAAATTATTATAGTCTGTTTGAATATTCATGAAAATATTTTCGAATAAGCGAATTATTCTATTCAACAAATCCAGCACCCCATAGTATGCATTCTTTGAATTCAGTAAATAGTTTGAATGAGGTACGAAACATTCTTGACACCCTAGTTTGATATCAACCTAATTAGACCTAGAATTAGACAAGCTTAAATACTATAACAAGTAATTGAGCTTTAAATTATTTTTAAATGGTCTCATTTTTTTTAACATTTGTTGTTTCTTCAGAATAGTTCGTATCTAAATTTTTATTACTTTTTTATTTCATTAATGATTTTTAAATTGTTGCAGCTTTGAAAATTTTTTTTTTATCCTATTACAGTTATCAAAAAAATAAGGCTTTCTAGTAGTAGTAGTCTCTACTAGTAGTAGTAGTAGTATTTATTTCTTGCTTATAATTTACATAAATTGTTACAAGAAAGTATAATTAGTACAAAAAATTTAAATTAGTACAAAATACAAAGTCTTTTACAATAGAATTTCTATTATTTATAATGGTTACAAGATTGAAATAAGTTGTTAATACAAAATTTAAAGTATAAATATAAAAATTATTTAAAGAACATGTTTTGATTTTAAAGTAAAAAATGTATGATTTTAAATTTAGATAAAAATTCTTCAGTGTTTTCTTCTATTTTCTATTATTTTGAATTTCTTTGCTTTTTTTAATTTTTCTGTTTTCAATATCTGTTGACAAAGATCACTAACAATTACATATGCTGGCACATCACTGCACTATTTTAATTTATTTCTCAAAGAATTCCTTCCTTTTTCTATCTTAATGGGTTGAGGATGTGACAGCCTTTTTGCTACTGCTTGTGCTGTTTTCATGATATGTATCTGTTTATATTGCTGTGTATTTACTATTTTAAATTGCTGTTCGCTTACAATTTCACTTCTTTTCATTGTAAATGTGTGATGAGAAATTTATAAGTTACTTACTCTCTTTTCATTTCTTCCTATATATGAAAATTGCCATTTTCCCCTTTACTATTATAAAATTATCTGGATTTCTCCCTATTATTATTATTATTTTTTTTTTTTTACTATTCAATATATGAATATATAAAAAATATATTTTAAGCAAAAAACGGCATTTTCATCAGGACTATTTTTATTACTGTTTTTATTACTTATTATTATATCAAATGTTAGTATATTTTAAACTCTTGTTTTAAATACTATACTTGATCTATACAAGCCACATTTCTAACCTAACTTTTTCTCAACTTTTTTCTTTCTTTTAATTTTGATTGAATTTTAATGCTGGAGTTTTTCTTTTATTATCATTTATTTAGTAAGTTTTATTTTGACACTTTTGACCGATTTTTTTGGTATTTTTTAACTTTTTCTGTAAATAATAACTATTTTTACACGGAGCTATTTTATAACGTGACTATGCGCTTTCGCGCCCATACCCCTCCCCCAATAAGGCTTTCTATAACAATACACGTTTAGCAAATTTTATATGAAATCACCCATATATAGTTATTTTTATATATTTATTGAAAAATATATTAGTTTAACGAACTCTTCTCTCTCTTTTTCGCTAATTTTATTTAATCTTTGAAAAAAAATTATTTATATTCTATAAGTTAAATATATATCGACACGATAGTAAATTTATAACTTAGTGAATACCATAAAGCGTTAATGGGAATAACGATTTCAAAATAATAAAAAAAAAGATTTTTTTTTGGTATACTATAATGTAATATAAAGCTTTATAAATCAATGAGAAAATATTTAAATTGGAAATATGAAAAAAGTTGGCGCTATTTGAAACAAAGTATAAAAAAAAGTATATATATATATATATAGTGTTATATATATTAAAGAGAGGGTCGATGAAAATGAAATGAGTTTAAAAAGAACTGTACTTCACTTAGAATTTTTTTTTTATTTAAGCTTAAACTTATAATGTTTTCAAGTATAAAATGACAGAAAAATTAAATTATCACAAAGGGGCAAAAAAAGTTTTCGATTAAAATAATGTATATATAACGTAATATTAGAAAAAAAGGGCATATTTATATAGATTGTTTAAAAGTACAATACACTTTACTATAATTCTTTTTACGCTTTTTTTTTTACTTGCAGTTTCAATAAATTTTATAAAATTCAAAGTTTTTCATTTCATAAGTTTTCTCATATATTTTTCATATCAATATACATTCATATAAATTATAATCTTAACTGTATTTGTTTTGTTGGAAGGAAATTTTTCGAATTTTTTGTGTGCAATATTATACTAATTAAAATAATGAAAATAACTGTTATAAATTAACAGATATTTTACATGAATTTGCGAAAAGAATCATAAATTTTAAATTTGTTCGTAAAATTAAAAGACATCTGTAAAAGAAAAGTTCAGAGCTAATAGTTCATGGCTAATTCTAGGTTTTTTCTTAATTCAAACTCATTAAAAACCATATTAAATTGAAGATAAAAACTTATAACCGGTTCGTATAAAAACAACCAAAATTCATGGAACATGTTTACTACACACGGTGATCTTGAAGGCCCAAAAAGTTTTGTCGGAGTGTCGCAAAATTCCGACTGAGAAAATTTCATTTTTAGGGTGTATTGATCATAAAAAATCAAACCGGAAAATCGGACCTGATCATTTAAGCAATTAAATGAAAAAAATAAGTCGGTTTCTGTTTTACGTTTTTTCATAAATAAAAAATTTTGAAAAAGTCTCTATATCTTTGGAAGGAAGCTTTTTTGCAAAAATTAGCTAGAAAACAAAAAAAAAGATAATAAAATTTTCGTTTTTTTTTGTCTTTTGGTGTTTTTTTCGAAAATGCTTGTATTTTGAGTTATTAGCCTTTAAATGAACCGCTTAAGTCAAAATTAACCACCATAGCACTATTAGGTCTTAAAATTTATAAAACTTTTAATTAATACAGTAAAAATATTACTGATGTGCTTCTGAGTTATTTTAAAATTTTACCACTCTCTGCTTTTAACTCAGGACCAACGACGAGGACGTGATGGTATTCTGGTTCCAATAACTTTAAAGAAAATTTATCTTCTTTAAAAAAAAAAATTAAATGAAAATTAAGACTCACTAGAAACTTTTTAAATTCCCCCCTGTATAAGGGAATTACTAACCTATTCTAGCTTTAAAAGGAATATCGGACTTGACTTTCTTAAATTAGTTGATGGACAGTGATATTGGTGACATTTGTGCCGACACCTTTGTAATTAATTATGTACTATTGATGATTGATAATAACTTAATAACAGTTGAACTTATTGATGATACTATTGAGTATTGATGATTCCTATTAACTTATTAACAGTTGAACTTATTGATTAAAGTTTTTGGAATGGCCTTTAAACCTAGCCGTTAAGTAAATGTAACAACTACAGATTCACCAGTAACGGACCTGGTTTTCTTGGACAATAAAATGTCTTCGTAATTAGGAATTTTTTTCAAAGTTCTTTTAAATATATTTTGATTACATTCTTGAATGTAAACACGGCAAGAATTGCAAATACTTACAGGGATTTTAGCATCATTAAGCTATAATTAGAACAGATAAATTTTTTTATTAACAATTCCTGCTTTTTTGATATAAAAAAATCATTAATTTTTCTTGTACCAAGCTTGTACCAATAAATCTGTAAACAAACACGTTTGTAAAATTCAAATTTAACTACCTAAGTCAAAATTAACTACCATTGCACTATTAAGCCTTAAACATTGTAAAACTTTTAATAAAAAATTTTTTTATATAATAGAAAATAAAAAAAATAAAATATTACACAGGGAACAAAACTGAAAAATTGATGATTTTTTTATATCACAAAAGCAGAAATTGTCAATTAAAAAATTTATCTGTTCTTATTATAGCTTAAATGATGCTAGAATCCCTGTAAGTATTTGCAATTTTTGCCGTGTTTACATTCAAGAATGTAATCAAAATATATTTAGAAGAACTTTAGAAGAAAAAAATTCCTAATTACGAAGACATTTTATTGTCCAAGAAAACCAGGTCCGTTACTGGTGAATCTGTAGTTTGTAATTGTTACATTTGCTTGACGGCTAGGTTTAAAGGCCATTTCAAAAACTTTAATCAATAAGTTCAACTGTTATTAAGTTATTATCAATCATCAATAGTACATAATTAATTACAAAGGTGTCGGCACAAATGTCACCAATATCACTGTCCATCAACTAATTTAAGAAAGTCAAGTCCGATATTCCTTTTAAAGCTAGAATAGGTTAGTAATTCCCTTATACAGGGGGGAATTTAAAAAGTTTCTAGTGAGTCTTAATTTTCATTTAATTTTTTTTTTTAAAGAAGATAAATTTTCTTTAAAGTTATTGGAACCAGAATACCATCACGTCCTCGTCGTTGGTCCTGAGTTAAAAGCAGAGAGTGGTAAAATTTTAAAATAACTCAGAAGCACATCAGTAATATTTTTACTGTATTAATTAAAAGTTTTATAAATTTTAAGACCTAATAGTGCTATGGTGGTTAATTTTGACTTAAGCGGTTCATTTAAAGGCTAATAACTCAAAATACAAGCATTTTCGAAAAAAACACCAAAAGACAAAAAAAAACGAAAATTTTATTATCTTTTTTTTTGTTTTCTAGCTAATTTTTGCAAAAAAGCTTCCTTCCAAAGATATAGAGACTTTTTCAAAATTTTTTATTTATGAAAAAACGTAAAACAGAAACCGACTTATTTTTTTCATTTAATTGCTTAAATGATCAGGTCCGATTTTCCGGTTTGATTTTTTATGATCAATACACCCTAAAAATGAAATTTTCTCAGTCGGAATTTTGCGACACTCCGACAAAACTTTTTGGGCCTTCAAGATCACCGTGTACAACTACGTGCTGGGTGTTACATAAGTGTTACAGCTGAATCCCTAAATCGAAAATAATCCTTAAAGGTTCCTTAATACGAGAAGTCCCTAAACTCGGATTGTTCCAAGTCCCTAAATCAAAATTATTATAAGTCCCATTTGATCCCCTCCCCTTACGCAGGGCACTTTTGACCCTCCCCCCTTAATATTTAGATTTCTAGGGTACCCTCTCCCTATCAACATGATCCATATTAAAATTACTACAGCCAAAAAATGTGTTGAAACACTGTCCTTTAATCAAAAACTTTTAACAGAATTTTTTCTTGCAAGTAAAATGATTTTTAAAGATTGTAATATAAGGATGACAACCAAACAATCAAATTATAATTCACCAAATTTCGCAGGTAACAAGTATTTCAGTCATTGTAATACACTTGGTACTGAGATGCGATGTTCATAAATCTATCAATCCATCCTCATTGGATTTCACAAATTTGATTAAATATATACTTTTGTGTTTGTACGTAATATCTATGATTTTGTGGATAATATCAAAGACATCAACATGCAACCACAATACAAATTCATATCTCTAAATATAAAAAATATGTATGCTAAAATTCCTGTATGTGAAACGTTAAAAATTTTAGAAGATAATTTGAAAGAAAATAGCAAAATGAGTAATAGAGAAATCGGAGAACTTATAAACATCACTAACACAATAATTAAGCAAAATTACTTAACTTTCGATAAAAAATTCTTCTTCCAAGATTCTGGACTAGCCATGGGATCCCTTATTTCAGAACTTCTTTCTGATATTTATTTAAATGACTTTGAAAACACCCACATTTTTAATAATAATCCATTTCAGAAAAATATAGTTTTCTATAAAAGGTATGTAGACGACATATTCATAATTTTTAACGGTAGTACTAGATAAACTTAACTTCTCAAAAACCATATAAATACCATAAACGAAGATATGCAAATGGAAATAGAAATTGAAGTTAATAGCTCCATAAACTTTCTTGATCTTACAATTAGTCGCCCTAACAATTCAATAAATTTTGATATATATATAGAAGACACCTGTACTGACACAACCATACATGCTGATTCACACCACCCTATTTCTCATAAACTGGCTGCAATTAACAGTCTCTTATTTAGAGCTACTAATATTCTACCGAGTGAAGAAGCATACAACAAAAAAATTTCCATTATAAAGACAATAGCGGTAAATAACGACAATTTTTTACATAAATTAATAAACAAAATGTTAAAAAAAACGCATAAAACAAAATAAAATAAAAAATAATAATTTAAGTACCTCAAAAACGAAAAAGAAATATATATCAATGTCATATACTAACACATTACCTGCATTTCTAAATAACAAATTAAGGAAATATAATTATACTATGGCTTTTAATACTAATAATAACATTGGAAATAAAATTCTATACAAAAACACTATAAAAAACAAAAGTGAAAAAAGTGGAATTTACAAATGTTATACAGTGACTATACATGCCAAACAGACAGGATACGTTGAACATTTACCTAAAATAGATACATTTAAAATTACTTCCAATTTTGCTCTGCATTTAATGAACAACAATCATTCAAGTTATATCTATTTCAATGACAGCTGAATTCCAATACATGTTTGCAGCAAAAAAAAGCATAATGGATGCTTTGGAAGAAATTGAAATATATAAGCAAGTAAAAGAAAATCCAAAAATTCTACTTAACGACAAACTAAACTTTAAATCACACTGTCTATAACAGTAAATATGAATAATATTTTGAGTGTCAACTTAAATAATTTATATAATATGTGATCTTTGTTTATAAATATATGCTTATCTATAAGAAATAATTTAATGTGTTTATATATGATCAAATTTATCTGATGATGACAACTATTTTGTTGAAACGCGTCATGTAAAATTATTTTTTACAGTGTTTTATAAATTAAGTCCACATTGACGGAATAAATTTTTAACATAATTTGTTTAATTAAAAAATTTTTTTCTATATAATTTGTTTTAAATAATTACTTAACCAAATTTTATAAAAATAAATATATCATAATTAATTTACTGGCTTGGATACCTAACGAAGAATAATAAAAAGATTCTTATTATTACTGTAAATACTTTTGTTTATTAAAATGCAACGATATTTTTTATTAAGATTTTTTCAAAGATATTGCATATAAATTAGTATATTATAAAACATTTTTATATCATTTTTTTAAAATTTAATGATCCACGGAATATTTTAGGTACATATAAATATTAAAATTTATCAAAATTTTTAATCTTATTGTATGAATATAATACATAAAACCAAAAAAATAGTAGTATAAATATATATATATATTGCATATATATTCATTTAGATAAATACAAATACATACATAAAATAAAATATAAAAAAATAGGAAAAAAAAAGACATTTTTATGTTTTAGACAGGGTGGTACAACGAAATAGTATCAAAATTTATACTATATTTTAGTATAGATATATTAAAGTACACAAACACAGAGGGTTGAAGTATTACTGTATTTTTTTTTTAGTATAGATTTTATGTGAAAAAATTCAAACGATATTGTATGTTCGATTTCGCGCTATTTTTTTTTAAAACATTTTTTTTTGTATATCCGCGTGTGGCTTTTATGCTTTTATATTGTAAAACCAATGTGCCGATATTGCCCATCTATAGTTTCAGACTGATTTATCGTTACCGCAAGAATATTATGATAGCCGACTGGCATTCGATTCTTTATATATAACAAAATGAATCGACATTATTTTTTATTTTTTTTTTTTTGTTTTCGTATATTTTATATACGTAAAAGATTATGGGTTATATTGAAGAACTGTAACAAAAGTTATGGCGATTAATGATAACTGATTCTTTTAATTTATTTTTATTTTGAATCTAAATTTTTTTGTTCTTTTTTTTTAGTTTTTATGCTATAATATTAGGTTTATAAATTAAATTTTGTAATAAAAAATTTATTGGTCATATCTTGAATTTGTATTTTCATATCTTTTATGCAAATAAAATTGTATCATATTTTCTATAAACTAGAACCTTATAATGTATTGGACTTGTAAATAATAAAAAATATTATCAAAATATTTTTATTTACAATTTTTGATTTGGATAAATTTGTACCTAGAATATTCTGAGAGTACCAAATTTATGATTGTTATTTGAGAGTATCAAATTTTCACCATTTGAATACCTAATAATCAATCATAGTCAAAAATGAGAAGTTCTCAAAAATATCCTATCCCCAGAGAAATTTAATTCACAGGTGATTTCAATGCTTTTAACAAGCTGGTATTTAATGACTGTGAGTGTAGAGAATTTGTAATTTCGGAAAGGTGCATCTTCCAAATCTCAGAACTTTATTGATTAATTATCGTAAGTTTATAGTAATATAGTAAAGTTTTCGTATATAGTAAAGTTTTCGAGGTTCAAAGGTACAGTTTTTTCATCTTAAATTTCCCTGGCATGATGATTACATGAATCTTATGCCGGGAATTTTTCGTTCACGCTTAAAGAACAAGAAAAATAGTTTTAAAAAAAAAGCTTACTAGAAGAAAATAGAATAAAAAAAAGAGATTTTTCACGGTTGTTTTGAAAATGGAACAACAAAAAAACAACCGAGATTTATTTTCGGCTGTTTTCAAAATGGAACAAAAAAAAACAACCGAGATTTTCTTCGGTTGTTTTTAAAATGGAACAAAAAAAACAACCGAGATTTTTCACGGTTGTTTTGAAAATGGGACAAAAAAAAAACGAAATTTTTTTTCGGTTGTTTTCAAAATGGAGCAAAAAAAAACAACCGATATTTTTTTTCGGTTGTTTTCAAAATGGAACAAAAAAAACAACCGAGAATTTTCACGGTTATTTTTCCGGCACAAGATTCATGTAATAATAATGCTGGGGAAATTTAAGGCGAAAAAACTGTACCTTTAGACCTCGGAAACTTTCCGGGAATACCCGAAGACCGACCCGACCCGCCCCGAAAAAATCCAGGACCGTCCCGAAGCACGGGTACCGGGCCGGTACCGGAGAATTCGGGAAACCGCACACCCCTAGTTTCATTCATTATAAATGATTGAAATGTGTAACGCGAGATCTCGTTCTGTAAACATAAAACTTTAAATACTAAATATTTTTAAAAATAAATAATAAGTGAATAAATTGTGTTCTGATAATTATAGAAACACCTCAAAATTAATGAAACATAATATAATAAAATATCTATACAACATATATTTTTAATTTTAAGAGTTTTAGTTTTGATAAAGAATTTAACTACACTTGATGATAGAACATTGTTCTGAAACGCGTTGTGTACAATTAATATATAAAACGAAGTCGCTCTGAAGACGGATAAAAAGGTATTTAATATTATTTTTGTCTGTTTTATATAACTTCCATCCTTTAGAAGCTGATTCTCAGTTTATATCTAACCTGCGAGACTTGTGCCCAAATTATAGTCGTAAGATTATTATGAGTAACTTAAGCTCTGACATGCTAGTTAATAGTAGTAATACCACACTTACGAAAGACCTTTTTAATTAATTATTGCTGCAGGTAATTTATCATGTCGCAACACGCCGTCCACCTGGTTCTTGCATTTGTAAGACCTGGATTGACAATATGTGTGTAGATAGCAACGACACAGTTCTAACAAAATCCCGCCTTTCCCAAATGATCATAACCTCATTGAAGCAATTATAAGGATATTCTTAACTAATATTCCCAAGAAATGTTTCTCTTATAGGAAACTTTATGTCATAACTCCTGAAGCCATCAATGAGGTTCTGACTCCGTATGATTGGACGGATTTTGATGAAATTGACTTAAACTTAGACCCTACTCTTAGCAAGAACCTTCAGATTGTGAGTAAAAAGCTATCCCCTTTCAAAACCATCAATCCCAAAAGATCAAAACACCCTTGAATTGGCAATAAATTAAATTTTTTGATATTGAAGCGTAAGTCCATCGAACACTACTATCTTATTTCTAAAAAAGCCTCTCTCTTAAATGAGCGGCTTAAGCTTGCTGAAGAAATAGAGTCGCTCATAACACATTTATACGCACAAAACTGGACAAAGCAATTGAAAGAAATCGTGATATATGGCGTGAAATGAGACATCTAGGACTACTCCTCGCACTGATCTTTTAATGGTTTTTCTCCAGATGATATCAATAAATATTTTGTTGGTGTCTCAACTTCACCCTTAGAGAACATTGATGAGACTTCTGATCTGATTAACTCAGCATCCAATGATGGCTTTCGTTTTACTGAGGTTACCCTGAATGATGTCATTCTGACAGTAGCTAATTCTCCACAAGTTACAGATTCGGATGGTATCTTATAAAATAATAGCAAAATCACTTTTCACCCTTGGTCCACATTTAGGCAAACACTTTTTAATGCGTCTTTCACAAGAAAGGTGTTTCCTACAGATTGAAAAAAATCATTGTTAGTAGCGATTAAAAAGACCTCTATTCCATCCTTGTCTTCAAATTTCCGCCCTGTTGCACTTTTATGCTTCCTGTTAAAGATTCTTTAGAAACTAGCTCATGACCAAATCACTAACTATAAAAGCCAGAATAAGTTGTTGACCCAATACAGACTGGTTTTAGATTTTATAGCAGTATATAAACAGCTCTACTAAAATTAACAGAGGACAAAGGAAAAGATTAATGACATTACTGCTGCAGTTTAATTTCAGAATTACGAAAAGGGGGGGGGGTGAATATTCGGCGAAATCTGCTCTGGAGAGGAGCGACTTGAGATTCTCAGGAAATGGTGCTTTTTTGGTGACAAAAAACCTCCCGAAGTCGGTTTTTAATTTTGATAACCGGTTTTGACGATATTGGCCAAAATGTGCTCCATTTAAATAACATTGGAAACGTGGTTTTTTGAAAATAGCGCAAAAATTTGGGGGGGTTACACTTTTCTAACATATACTAATCGACTCGAATATCAATTATCTTCAATCTCCATATGATAAATTGAGGGGCAATTTGTGTGCTCATACTTTTTAAAGCTGTTTTCTGAGCGGAATTTTTAGTTTTTAATTTTTAAAAATTCATCACGCCAATTAGAAACAACCGATTAGGACGTGCAAGGTCTCAAAAATTTTGTCAAAGGGTCTAGTTTTTTGTGGTTTATTTATTTTTGACTTATCTCTACATAACATAACCTAAAGTTGCAAAAAACGACGAAAAACCCTAAAAAATGGCAGTTTTGCCATTAAAATTTTTTTATGGACAGTAGATATAAATTTTTTGAAAAAACAGGAAAAAACTACATGCAAAATCACAATTTTTTAGAAAAAGATTCTCCTATTTTTTGCTAAAAATCACTGCTTTATCGACAGCGCAAAGTAAAAAATCTTCCTTTTTCTAACTTTGGGCTTACGCAGCTAAAAATTTTTAAATGGGACCCCCCAATTTTTTTTTCTAGAAGTTACACATTTTTCACGTACTTTCACGTGAAAAAAGTTTTTTTTTGATTTGGGACATCCTAACCTCCAAAACTTTAATTTTCGTTAAAAATAAATGTTTTTTTTCGAGTTTTACTCCAGCCAAAATACGGGTTTGGTTGTATTTTCACTGGCGAACACGAGATTTGCTCTATTATAGGTTTTTTGGGTCGCTAAAGACCAAAATCGGGGTAATTTCGTAAACAAAGTGGGGGCTTCACCCTTAAATTTGCAAAAAACAACCCCCAAAATGGGGTTTTTTAAAACATATTTGCATTTTGAGCACTCAGATTTGCACCATACGGTTTTGGTGAGTCACTGATCAAGAATCTCGACTTCTTTTTCATAAATAATCAATATTTCAACCTTAAACTACCCCTAAAATAGCTAAAACTACCTTTAAAAGGGGTGTTTTTCCTATTTTCGTACTTTTAGCATCCGGGATATGCCCATATAGGTTTTTTGGGTCGCTAATCAAGAATTTCGACTTCTTTTAGTTTTAGCTATTTTAGGGGTAGTTTAGCCACTTCAAGGTAAAATATTGATTTTTTATGGAAAAGAAGTCGAAATTTTTAACCAGTGACTCACCAAAACCGTATAAATTATCAATAATTAATCACAAAAAAGGAGTCGAAATTCTTGATTAGCGACCCAAAAAACCTATATGGGCATATCCGGGATGCTCAAAGTACAAAAAAAGCATAAATGTCCCATTTTTTAGGGTAGTTTTAGCCAATTTAGGGGTAAAATGTTAATTATTTATGAAAAAGAAGTCGAAATTCTTGATCAGTGACTCACCAAAACCGTATGGTGCAAATCTGAGTGCTCAAAATGCAAATATGTTTTAAAAAACCCCTTTTTGGGGGTTATTTTTGCAAATTTAAGGGTGAAGCCCCCACTTTGTTTACGAAATTACCCCGATTTTGGTCTTTAGCGACCCAAAAAACCTATAATAGAGCAAATCTCGTGTTCGCCAGTGAAAATACAACCAAACCCGTATTTTGGCTGGAGTAAAACTCGAAAAAAAACATTTATTTTTAACGAAAATTAAAGTTTTGGAGGTTAGGATGTCCCAAATCAAAAAAAAACTTTTTTCACGTGAAAGTACGTGAAAAATGTGTAACTTCTAGAAAAAAAAAATTGGGGGGTCCCATTTAAAAATTTTTAGCTGCGTAAGCTCAAAGTTAGAAAAAAGAAGATTTTTTACTTTGAGCTGTCGATAAAGCAGTGATTTTTAGCAAAAAATAGGAGAATCTTTTTCTAAAAAATTGTGATTTTGCATGTAGTTTTTTCCTGTTTTTTCAAAAAATTTATATCTACTGTCCATAAAAAAATTTTAATGGCAAAACTGCCATTTTTTAGGATTTTTCGTCGTTTTTTGCAATTTTAGGTTATGTTATGCAGAGATAAGTCAAAAATAAATAAACCACAAAAAAGTAGACCCTTTGACAAAATTTTTGAGACCTTGCACGTCCTAATCGGTTGTTTCTATTTGGCGTGATGAATTTTTAAAAATTAAACACTAAAAATTCCGCTCAGAAAACAGCTTTAAAAAGTATGAGCACACGAATTGCCCCTCAATTTATCATATGTAGTGGAAGCAAATTAGCATTGAATAGTGATGTAAAAGGGAAGTGCAATTTTTTTTTTTTTTTTTCGTGTTTAATATACATATGTAAGAAGAAATCTGATTTTTTATGTGTCCCGGAGGGTAACTTTGCCAGATATATGGCAAAAACTACTTTTTTGCTAAATTTTAAGAAGTTTGCTATCGGATTTTGTCATATCTCTGGTTAAAATGGTCATAAAAAAAAAAAAAAAATGGAAAATTTTCGTAATTAGACAGAGAATGAAACTAATTGGGTGAGGTTACTATTAAAATATATCCTAACCTCCAAAAATCCAATTTTGTCCAAATTTTTATTTTTTTTTAATAACTTGGGCAAAAATAATCAGATTTTTATGAAAATCTCAGGAAATATGTATTTTAATAACGAGACCATGAGGTTAAATTTTTGTGAAAAAAAATTTTTTTTTTTGGCCAAAAATCTAATTTTTCCGCAAAAATTGAGCAATTTTGAAATTAGCGCCATTTTATGCAAAAACATGCTAGGGTAAATTTTTTTTTTTTTAAAGTTGCCTTTTTTTATGTACTTTAACCTCAGTACGCGTAAGTATTCGTTAGCTTAATTAAAATGCCCATTTTAGGAGCAAGAATGAAAAATTCCCTATTAATTTTTAAATTTTTAAAATTTTTGCCGTATTTGGTGTAATTTGCGGAATTTTTTGTGCTGTTTCTTACGTATTTTATTCAAAATTTAACTTATACTTTTATTTAGCCATAATATTTTTCTTAAAATTTGGCCTAACCTCAAAAATAACGTTTTTTTGGGTCCTGTCATCAGGCATGCTGTTTAATGTCATAAAAGCTCCATGGGAAAAAATGGCTAGAATTTATGTTTTTTGACCCCCTAAACACGAATCCGAGGTCCGTTTTGCAAAATTCGTGGTCAATTATTTGTTATTAACAATTTATTGCAAAATTTTATAACAATCTAAATGTTAAATATCCTGTAGCTAAAACAATTCAAAATTTTGATAAGTTCCTGATTTTATTATACATATTTTGACTCACTGAATTCGAATTTCCAATTTATAAAGTCGTATTATTAATTGTTTAAACAATTTTAATTTGTTTATAAACCAAAATTAATATGTTGCTATGTCAAGTTCTACATTGATACCTTTATTTATGTATTTTTTGAACTTTTGATCATGATTTTCTGGTTTTTTTTTTTTCAAAATCCAACCCCTGTGATTATTTAAACAATTTTATTTTGTTTATAAGCCAGAATAAGTATGTTGTTAAAATTCGACAAAAACATGAATTCCGTTGTAATTGTTTAAACAATTAATGCAAAATTGTTTAAACAATTACTATAAGTAAGATTTTTAAAAGAAAGAACCTGAAAATCGTGATCAGAGGGTCAAAAAATACATAAATAAAGGTGTCACACGTAATTTTCAAAAAAATTTTGTTGAAATAAATTATAAAAAACTTAATATTTTTTAAACAATTAATCCTACGACATTGCAAATTAAAAATTCGGATACAGCAATTAAAAATTATTCAAAATTGGTGACAACTTTTCGAAGTCACGAAAACTGTAAGCTAAGGAATTCATGTTTTTGTCGAATTTTCCGTAGCAACATACTAATTTTGACTTATAAACAAAATAAAATTGTTTAAACAATTATTAAAAGTAAGGTTTTTGCAAAAAAGAACTTGAAAATCGTGATCAGAGGGTCAAAAATACATAAAAAAAGGTTTCACACTTAATTTTCAAGAAAAAATTGTTTAAACAGTTTATTAACAATTAAATATTTTTTAAACAATTAATCATACGACCTTATAAATTAGAAATTTGGATTCAGTGAGTCAAAATATGTATAGTAAAATCAGGAACTTATCAAAATTTTGAATTGTTTTAGCTACAGGATATTTAACATTTAGATTGTTATAAAATTTTGCAATAAATTGTTAATAACAAATAATTGACCACGAATTTTGCAAAACGGACCTCGGATTCGTGTTTAGGGGGTCAAAAAACATAAATTCTAGCCATTTTTTTCCATGGAGCTTTTATGACATTAAACAGCATGCCTGATGACAGGACCCAAAAAAACGTTATTTTTGAGGTTAGGCCAAATTTTAAGAAAAATATTATGGCTAAATAAAAGCAAAAGTTAAATTTTGTATAAAATACGTAAGAAACAGCACAAAAAATTCCGCAAATTACACCAAATACGGCAAAAATTTAAAAAATTAAAAAATTAATAGGGAATTTTTCATTCTTGCTCCCAAAATGGGCATTTTAATTGAGCTAACGAATACTTACGCGTACTGAGGTTAAAGTACATAAAAAAAGGCAACTTTAAAAAAAAAAAATTTACCCTAGCATGTTTTTGCATAAAATGGCGCTAATTTCAAAATTGCTTAATTTTTGCGGAAAAATTTGATTTTTGGCCAAAAAAAAAATTTTTTTTTCACAAAAATTTAATCTCATGGTCCCGTCATTAAAATACATATTTCCTGAGATTTTCATAAAAATCTGATTATTTTTGCCCAAGTTATTAAAAAAAAATAAAAAATTGGACAAAATTGGATTTTTGGAGGTTAGGATATATTTTAATAGTAACCTCACCCAATTAGTTTCATTCTCTGTCTAATTACGAAAATTTTCCATTTTTTTTTTTTTTTTATGACTATTTTAACTAGAGATATGACAAAATCCGATAGCAAACTTCTTAAAATTTAGCAAAAAAGTAGTTTTTGCCATATATCTGGCAAAGTTACCCTCCGGGCACATAAGAAATCAGATGCCTTCTTACATATATTAAACACGAAAAAAAAAAAAATTGCACTTCCCTTTTACATCACTATTCAGTGATTTTTATGTCTAATTCGCTTCCACTAATGGAGATTGAAGATAATTGATATTCGAGTCGATTAGTATATGTTAGAAAAGTGTAACCCCCCCAAATTTTCGCGCTATTTTCAAAAAACCACGTTTCCAATGTTATTTAAATGGAGCACATTTTGGCCAATATCGTCAAAACTGGTTATCAAAATTAAAAACCGACTTCGGGAGGTTTTTTGTCACCAAAAAAGCACCATTTCCTGAGAATCTCAAGTCGCTCCTCTCCAGAGCAGATTTCGCCGAATATTCACCCCCCATTTATTTTTTGAAATGTTAAGTATATAAGTATATATATTACAGTTTTTTAACTAAATTTGCTAAAAAACTATAAATTTGCGTTTGAAAAAAAGTTGTTATTTTGATCTTTTTCTAATTTTCAGATTTTTCTGAGGTTTTTTCAAAAAACTTATGGCAGATTCAAATTAAACGGGAAATTTTACTCGCCCATAGTTTAGATAATAATTTTTAGCTTATTTAATGGGTAGAATCAAAAAGTTATCTGAGAATTTAGTTTCGAAATTAAAAATATTGAAAAATATAAAAACAGCTGTCATTTTGAAAACATTGAACCTGTGCTTGATTTTTGATGTCAAAAATTAGATTACATTTTCTTTTGAAGGTTTTCGCTATTCACCTTACTAATATTTAGCCTTAATGCTTCATTTGTAATATTACATACAAAATATTTCTCATCCGTAGCAGAAGTTAATTTCTGATTGTATCTTCATATAGCAGGCAAAGTTGTAAAAGTTTTAAGTGTGAACTAAACTAATGCCTAACAAGGTATTATATAGTCCTTCAAACTTCATTGAACTAAAACTTTCTAAAATAACTTTATTAGGTATATTCTAATTAAACAATTTGACCAATCAGACTACAGTATCTTTTTGGTATAGTATGAAATAATATATTTTAAATAATACACTTTTATCTAATATTTAATTAATAACAATAAAAGTATTATCATTACCGTAACATGAAAAGCAATTACATAGATAATCTGATGAAGATAAATGCCCATTATTATTTTCATAATATTAATATTCAATGTACCTAAAAGTTTAATTTCTCTCTATCATATTACTGTTATAATGCGAATATCAGTAACAAAAACAGGATATAATTCTTTCAAAAGAAGTCAAAAAAAGGGTCTTTATATTTTATCTAGAAGCTAAATTTACATTAAATGTATTATATACATAAACAAATATATATATTGATACATGGAGCATTTTATGTTGTGCTTCAGTTTATTTTTTTCAATCTTATGGTCTGTATGAATGGGTTACATTATAAAATATCAATGTAAATAAAATTAAAAAATAAAGAATATCCTTGTTTGTAATTACTGAGAATCTGCTTTAATTTTCAATCTGTTTTACCGAAATATTATTATTTTTACTTACCTGTTGTTTAAAAACCTGCTTAAAACTAATTTATTGAGATTTAACTTCTTATTTAGCCTATATTGTTAGAAATTCAATTTTTCGGATTTAAAAAAAAAAGTTTATTGGTAAGTTTTTAGCAAAAAATGGTAGATGAAAGAAACGTTATTAAAATAAAATTTTTTACAAATTTTGAATATTTTTCTCAGTCTTTTCCCAACTTAAATAATTTTTTAAATAAGTTTGTAAATAAAAATTATTAAAAATTATTTTTGAATAATTAAAACACATTTTTTGCCAAATATTTTAAGTAGACATGAAACACCCTATATATATTATATAAAATATATATATATATAATAATTCTTAAATATATAAAGGGGAATATTTTAACTGAGAGAAATCTGGATACATAAATAGATGACATGAAAATTCATCTTTCTCTTATACTTTCAATGTTCACAAACTTAATCATAACGCCTGTTAGCTAATATATATATATATATATATATAGACTAAAATGAAGATGGGGGTCAAAACAACCATTTTATATATAACTATTGCACAAATTATTTCTCCCATCTTCTCTCGCTTAAAATACAAAAACTTGTACTGTTCATTTATAGTATATAATCTATCCTCTTTTTATTCATGTTATATTATATAGAAAATTATACAGAATAAATCTCCCTCGCACTTTATACAGTATAAAACTAGATGTTACTCACACATATATAATTTGTTGTATTAGTAGTTGTAGACCCTTTATTAAATTAATCTACTGTTTAGTAAATTGATGTCATGTATCGCTCTCGAGTATTATCGTCGTTTGGTAAACAGAACTACGACGAGTTATAACACAATATGAACGAGATGAATGTTTTGGTCTTATATTATATTCGTATACTATGCTATATATATACTTATTTAATGGAAAGAGGAAAATTTTATAGAAAATTTACGATCGTGACAATAGTTATTAAATTAGTAGATTATTATGTATTAAATCTATGTTACTATTGTAAAATTTATATTAATTAAAAATATTGATATTTTGGGTATAATTAAATTTTATTTTATACAAAAAAGGGTAAATGTATGTTAGATTGGATTTCGTATTAAAAATTTTATTATTTTTGAAGTTTACGGGTACCAAAAATTGTAACTTTTTAAAAAATAAAATTTAATTCTATTTTAGCTCTAATGCTCTAAATTTAAAAATAATTCGAAATTAATGAAGAAAATTTCATAAAACAATAAGTAGCAATTACCAAGCTTCTATGAAGAAATAAACCGGCGGACACTGTTACTGAGAGTATGTATTCAATAATGTCTGACTTGATAGTCACTTGAACTCCTTCAAACACTATAAATAGATAGCGTCAACAAATATCTTTACGAGTTTATAATTTGGGTGGTCAAATAGTAATTGTTAGTAAATTAAATCATAAATAATGATAATTCTATCACTTTATGCTTATAGAAAATTTCAAAGGGTGAAAATGATAAGAAAATATTCTTAAAAATTATTTTCTTTTAGTTAAAAACAGCGTACTTTATCTAGAATAATTTAGATTTAGGCACTTATTTACCCGAGGATTTTAAGCACCTGTTTAGTTAAATAATTCAAGTCTTAAGCATATTCCATCTTTTGAGCAGCTACAATCAAGATATAACGCTAGCACCTAAAAAACTAATTAGACAAAATATCTTTTTACACGAAATTTCATTAAATTAATTGAAACTGTATAATTACATAAAATGTTAAAATGATTTAATTATTATCTAAGTTGATAAAGTAATAATAAAGTTAAGTGTAATTTACAAGAATGATATATTGAAATAATGAAAATTTCGAACATGAATGAGAACTTATAAATGCATCAATAACGATAAATAAGAAATGTCAGTATAGGCTTTGTTCGTGGCTGATTAGGGAGGCTTTAGTTCACAAACTGGCCCTTTCCTGTCAACTTATTCAGTACCAGAGAATATATATATATATGTGGAAAAGAACCCCTCTATATATAGATTTGTTCCAATCCATGAAAGATTTAATCAAGAGATGTGGAAAAGAGAAATCAATCGACCATAAGGACTATTGCTTTTTAGCCTTTTAACATAAAAACTCATCTTTATACTAAAAATGTCTGATAAAAAGATACGTATTTATATAATTTATATTGTATTATTTGGCTTATGTATAATAGAATATAAAAAATCACCTCAATTAATTTATATGTAATACCAAAAAAGCGAGAAAAAAATGGGGAAAAATAAAATACGTAAATTAATTAATTATGTTTAATTTATAATAGCCATTTATTTAATTTTGTTTATTATGTTGTTTTTTATCAATTATTTAAATAATCTTTTATTGTTGATCTTCATAGATTTTTAAATTTTTCTGTTACATTTTTAAAAACTTTTATTATTATCTACCTGCGAAAAAAATTATTACCTACTAAAGAACTTTCGGATTTAAAGACCTTGGTAAGAATGTTAAGGTATATGATGAAAACATTAAAATAAATTTGTCTTGGAAAAGTAAATATTCTTCCATCTTTACTCCAGATGCCATGAAGATCATAGATTTAATATTTTCAGTGATAAAAAAGTAAAGCAGAAGAACAAAACAATTCAATTATACTGAATTCCCGTTCACTGTGGCATAAATGATAATGATTTAGCTGATTATTTTTCTCAAAAAAGCCATGATTTAATAAAATCAACTATAGTTATATTTAATATTTTCAAGGATTCGCTGTTTTTCTGATCAAGATAAAGGCATCAATAACAAATGTAGTTTGGAATTGTGATAAATTTAATTGTAATGACTAGAAAAATAATTTTCATTAAAAACAACTCAGATTAAATAATTTTATTATTTGCATTGGCAATACCACTATAAAATGCTAAATGTTCATTTATTAAAAGTAAAGCATTTGGTATTTTCGCCAAAAAATTTAAAAAACGCCGTAAAGGTGATATATAATAAAATTTATAGTGTTTTCATTAAAGTATTTTGTATCTGCGCTGAATATTTGATATTTTGACAAAAGTTCTAATATTGATTCTAATAATTTTTAAGTTAAATAAAAATTCTCAGTGTCGAAATTTTTATTATAAAGCCTAAACAGCATGCCAAGAAAACTTATTTATATTTAGACACGGAAGTTGTACCTGATACGACCATTGGACTGCGGCTAAACAATTTATCAGATTTTTTGGTTAATTTAGCATAAGATTCATATGATTTTATCGTACGGAAAAATGGTTAATGTGTAAAAATTGAAGAATGGACATTTCAACTATGTATCTTATTAATGATATTTATAGATTCATTATTTGTGCAATCAAATCTTATATAAAAATTGGACTTTTTTGCGTACTTCTAATATAGTTAAGTCAGATGGCGGAGCCCCTAAATAAAGCAAACTAAAAAATATTTTGAAACGATTATCTTAAAATGCTAAATAATTTGAATGGAGGCTTTATAGAAAAACAAATTGATTTGAATGTTCAAAAATATAAATGAGCTATCAAAGTTTTTGAACTACTGTTTAGAAGCTTCCAAAGCATTTCTATCATTCAAAAGCCACAATTTTGAAGGTGTCTGCAGTTTGTGTTCAACAATTAAAAATACTTGAAATTAAATTAAGGAGTGTATATTCTGTGTGCACAGATCAAAGAATAAATATTAGTCCTGTCGCCAGCCATGCTATTTAATGCCATAAGAGTTCCATGGAGAAAAATGTGTGGTATTTATGTTTTTTTACCCGCTAAACATTAATCCGGGGTCTATTTTGCAAAATTCGTGGTCAATTATTTGTTATCAACAATTTATTGCGAATTCGGCCAAAAATCTAATTGTTAAATATCCTGTAGCTAACATATTTCAAAATTTTGATAAGTCCCTGAACGTATTATACATATTTTGATTCTGTGAACCCGAAAATTTACATGGTCACATAATTAAATGCTTAAACAATATTTAAATGTTTATAAATTGTTTAAACAAAATTTTTTCGAAAATTACGTGTGTCATCTTTGTTTATATATTTTTTTAACCTCTGATCACGATTTTCAGGTTCTTATTTGCAAAAACCAACCCCAGTAATTGTTTAAACAATTTTAATTTGTATGCAAACCAGAATTCATGTTTTTTTTTAATTAACAGCATACTTACTATAATAATATATATAAAGATAGACTAGATTTACATCCGACTTTTAATCTGGTGTAGAAAGGGCTTTGCTAATTAGAATTTAATCGAACCTTATTGGCCCTAATTTAAATTGCGCCACATTTGATCAGAAGCTTTAAACACTCAAACTTCAGAATCATTATTATTTTGAATTTTAAATTTAAATTTCAAGTGTATTCTGAGTTGTACACTCAGCGACTATTGGTATTGTGGCAGCACCAACGTTCAAAAGAACAATAGACAAACAATTTTCATACTGACAAAGTATATTTTATAAAATAATAAATTTTATCGATAAGAAATAATATTCTGTGAATGAAAGTAATCCAAATAATTAAGAAACTAGTTATTGAAAGGTCAAGTTATCGTTAACGTTTATATACCTTTGAGAACGCATTTTGTTTGCGAGAAAAAATCTTATATTTTTTATTCCCTAAATTATAACCCAAGAAAATAAGTCATATAATTTTTCAAGCTATATATCAATTTATAAATGTAATTTTTAAATAATAAATGAAAAAAATAATGCATTTTGTGTTTAGAGTGATCAATTTCGTATATATTTTTATTTTATTTATATATATTTTAAAAAGTATATAATAATAATTTTTATAACCACTATTTGGTTTTTGACTTATTTATAAATACATAATTATTAATTACTTTTTTTTTTATTTTTTAAGTACTTACATATAAATTTTGTATACATATATTATATTTATATGTATATATATATTTAATATATATACATAAATTAACAATAAAAAATTCCAACAAATATACAATTTTATCTTATTTTCATTCACTACTTCATATTTATATTTCGTCATTTTGAATGAGAATTATTTTAAAAATTATTGTTATTTTTCACTGTTTAGAATATCAAAAAGTTGAGGCTCGAAGGACCATTTTTTATTTTTTAAATAAATGGGTTTTAATGACCAATTTTTTAGTCTCAGTGTTTAGATTCAGTGAATCTTTAAACCTATTTGAAAGTGTTAATTTATTTAAAATTTATTTAAAATTTAAAACCCATAAAAGTGAAAAATAACGATATTTTTAAAATAAATGTCATCCAATTCACATCGTACCTATTTTTCCTAAGTTATTATATTTAATAATAATAAATTTAAATAATTCTTTGCAATTTTCTTAAAAAATAAAAATTAAATATGAATAAATATTTTTGTTTTGTGCAATTTTACTATATTTAATATTTATATTCAAAAATTCATATACATTCATTTTTATATATCTTACATTCTTATACAATTTATATAATATGCGCTCAATTTCCAAGACGGATTTCCTTATACATTTACTATCTACAAAATATATACAAAAGTTTGGTTACATAATATTAAAAAAAATCCGGTCGCGCCCGCGGTTTTTTTTCTCTATATAATCTCACTATATATATTTATGTTTCCGTGTATGTCTGTGTATTTATAATAGCTATAATAATAATAATAATAATAATAATAATACGGGTGCGGCGCCTAAAGTCTTTTCTTTCGTCTTTTCAACAGGCTTAAAAACATACACATATACACTCACAGACATATACAAATATATATATAAATACACTTACACAGTATCAATTTGAAAAATAAGGAGTACAGAATCACAGAAACGCCCCATATCCCATATTGCCACGCCTATGTCCTTTTTCCGGATGTCCGGTAGTGCAAAATATGCGCGCGCAATTATTGAGAATTCATATCATATAAATATATATATAGTTGTATACATATTCTATATTTTCTTCTATATATATATAAATTTTCCTTATCACGGACCATACTGTTGTTCGAGTTCACGTCTTAGCCTCCTAGCGGCTGTTTCTGCTGTATTAGAATTGTTATTATTATTTATATTACTTGTAGTACCAGCAATTGAACCATTTCCACTACCGGGTTCGGATGTATCACCATCACTACAACCATCGTCGTTTTCACCTCCAACACCTTCTACTTCTTCTTGACGTCGTTTTGCTGTTGCCATTTCTGCTGCATGTTTTTTACGCCATTTAGTTCGACGATTTTGGAACCATACCTGAAATTTTAAAAATTTGACTATTATTTGTAAAAAGCTTAATTTTATTTTATTTAAATTACATTTAAAATCTACGAAAAATGCCTAATAATAGTTCATACATTAATTTTTACCGATGAATTTACAATAAAATAATATTTGTAAGTATAAAAAAATAGAAATATTTATTTGACCTCAAAATAATTTTTTCTTAAATTTCCAATATTTATAATCATAAAAGTTTTCCATACAAAATTTATAGTCCATACATATTTTTAAATCTAATAAATAATTTTGGATGATATATATATATATATATATATTTTGCATAATATAAATTAAACTTGTCAAAACATAAATTTATTTTATGTTGTATAAATGTTAAAAATATTTTTCTATTTTGCTTAATTATTTTCTTCCTATATTGTAACAGATGATTATTTTGATGGTATTATGTAATTTATAATCAACCAAAGAATATAATGATAATGAGGGGTTGAGTAAAAGCAAGGGGTTTTTATATGATTTATTCTATGGGAAATTTTACTAAAGGAAAGGTGAAGGTCTGGAATTTTGAACAAATTGATTCGACTGAAAAATCTGAGACCATATAATTTTTTAAGATTATAGATTCATAGGTTTCAAAATGGCAGTTGTTTTTAAATTTTTAAACATTTTCAAAATTCTGCGAGTTAACTTTTTGATTTTAATTTTTTTAAATAAGAATTTATCTAAATGATATTGAAAAATGATTTTTTAAAGTATATAAGAGATACGTACAATTTCCCGCTGAAAACGATCATCCCACTAGTTTATTAGGAAAATATTCAGAAAAGCAGGAAAAATTGGCGAAAAATTTAAATGCTAATTTCTCAAAAAGCGGTACTTTATTTTTGACAGTTTTTGGGAATATTTTCCTGTTAAGTACTTGAACTAAAATAAGAAAAAAGCTTAAAGAGATATTTAGAGAATCTTATTTGTATGATGGTACTTAAAAATTTGACCTGTCAAAAAACCTTTTAAAACAATACCCAGGCTAATATACATATGATAAAAAAATTCGCATTTAATTTTCATCCAAGGAGCCCGTTAAGTTTTACGAGAGCCGTTTACTTTTTAATCCGTTTAGTATACTATTTTTTCCTAAAGTTTATATATCTTTCTTTTTCTCGGACAATATATATTGTAATTTTTAAAAAGGAAAGAAAATCTCAAGAGTATTTTGTGGGTATAAATATATATATATATATATATAAAGCGCATTCCCTTTTGCATTGATATAATAACCTCTGACTTTCGCCTGTTTTTCTTTTAATCTTGTCGTTAAAGCTTGGAGCTTGCATATATATATATATATATATATATAAAGTTACTCACGCCTCGTTGGGTTATATTAGTAAATTCCCTAAACGATCGTTACCTTAATTAAATACATTGTTGTGGGGACACAGACGAGTCACGAATATAACTACTATCCATGCTTTTTGATATTAAATACTTCTCATTTAATTTTACATGTTTATTTATTGTTATTATTATTATTATCATTGTTATTATTAATTTTATTCCCTATAGATCTATTATAATAGATCGTGTGAATTTTTTATAAGTGTTTGTTTATAAATTGTTTTTTAATACTTTTTTATTCGAGCAAAATTTAAATAAACTTTTTTGCTTGTCAAACTGCATGACTCCAAAAAAATATTAAAACATTTTTATTGCACAAAAATTTTTCTATAAAAGCATTTTTTATTCAAAATTATTCAATAGTGTCTTTTTAAAATTCATGTGAGTTTGAATTGAATACGATTTTAAAAAAAATAGAATCGCTGATCTTGAAAATTTATTCGATCATCAATATATAAAAGTTATAACATGAAAATTTTTCAATTGATAAGCGAAGTTAAACGATTTGGAAGACTTTGAATTATTAAAGTAAAAACTATTTTTTTTTGGTTTCGCTTCTGAAAAGGATGAACAATATTTTCATTGTAGTTTTTTTTTATACCACGATATATTTATATGTTTTTTTCGAGCAATTAATCTTTTTTTGTAAAATTATATGAAATTTAAAAATGATTTTTTTAAAAATGATATTAAAAATTAATCCTTTGAACTAAAAATATAAATTTATTGCAAGATTATAATCCGACAACAAGGAACCAACTAGATAAGATCATCGATTCGATGATGAAATGTTGATAAAAAATAATTTGGTTCAACAACGACACATTATCACTAATAATTTAATATTTATTTAGACATTTATTATTTATCAAAATATTTATTTATTCAAAATAAACAGGTATTATCGCCCCTTTAACACAATAATTTAAGTAAAAATATTTTTAAAAAATTTTTCATTTTAATCTTATAATATTTTTATAAAAATAAAGTCATTGAAACTTAAAAATTTTTTTTTTTAAATTTAAGAAAATAAAATTGTGGTTTTCTAACTCATGCGTTACATAAAACAGTTTTTATTTTTAAGAAAATAATGTAGAAAAATAAAACATTTAGGACTTTTATAGATAATCCTGATTTAATAAATCTAACATTTGGCCGTCGGTTCTTTGTGGTTGTTTTTAGGGTCTTTTAGTATAAAAGAAAAATGGTTATAAACACAGCTTGTGCAAAATAAAAATTTCTGTTAAAAAAAAGTTTTTTTTGGTTTGTAACTTATGCGTAACTAATGTGATAAAAAAATATACTTGACACTGCTAAACTATATATATATTTCTGAATAAAAATTTTGTCATTATCAAAATATAAAATATTTTTTTTTAATAAGAGTTTATTATTTTATGAGATGTCGTAATAAAAAATTAATTGTTATTTTAGCTCTTTATGAAGATAAATTTAGGGCTGTTTTGAATAGTTTGAGTGTTATGAAGTAACCCATATATAAATCTCCACGAACTAAAATTTTCATACCCAGAATAAAAAAAAAGTTAAAAGTAAGAAAAATAATTGTCAAAAATAAAAATAAAAATTTAAATATTAAAACAACAGTAGTTAAAAAAAAAAATATTTTTACATTTTCTTTCTTTTTTAATTATACACAATTACAATTATATTTTAACTTTTCATTTACTTTCTTTTCTTGTACAATAAAATGCTAATATTTTCATGTTAGCAACTTATAACTTTAGTGAGGTTTATCCACAAACATAATATTCTTGTGTTTTCTTTTTTTAAAAAAAACTTTTCTTTTTTTTCATTACTTAAATTAGTTTACATTTATGTAAATATTTATGAATAAAATTTCTTTAATAAATGTTACATGCATGTGTATTTAAAATATAAAAAATAAAGTTTTCTAGATTAAAATACAAAATTTAAATATTAGAGACATGATTTTTTTATTGTTAAACTTTTTTAATTGTAAAAATATTTAAAAAAGGGTTAGTGAAGAAGATTTTTGTTGAAATTTATATTTTATTATGTGCTTTTTTAAAACTAACTGCTTTATTAAATTATTAATTTGAACTTTTGAGAGAAATTAGTAAAGCTTACTTTTTAGTAAAACTACTGTTTATAAGTATTTGTCTGTTTGAAATTATTTGTTGCCAGTATAAAATTAGGGTTAGTAGTCAGGATATTCGATTTTTGAAAACAAGTAATGGGTTACTTTGACTATAATACTAATTTACCTTAAGATTCATAATAATGAGTAATCAACTATGCACCAAATTTGCATCAGAGATCTACTTGGGTTTGGAAACATAATAATTAATGACCTGTAATAAATTTGAAAGTATTTAAGTAGATTCTTACACTTTGCAATTTTGAAACTCATATTGGTGCCCACTTGACAAATACATTAACTGTGCTCCAAACTCATCACCCTTCAGATAATTATGCATAAATTTCTAAAATTCGATTAACAATTTGATTTTACAAAAATTTCTCTAACTCAAATCAATCTCTTTTTTTTAATACATTAAGTACCATAAAAAAAAAATTTAAATAAAAAAATATGACGTAATCTCAAAAATAAATGAATAATAAAAATCAATGACTGAATATCACAAATACACAGAATTTTTTTTGTCTCTAAAATATGAAAACTACATTCTTTTTTTACCATGTTAACTTACTTGTTTTCCAGAAAAAAAAATTTTTTTTATATAGAAATCAAAAGTATAAAAATACGCATTGCGAAAAAAAAAGTGTATATCTAAATGTATGTATTCATGTAAAATGACGCCAAAAAGTCGAGCTTATCTCCTGTGTATTTGTTACAAAAAAAAAAAAAAAAAATAAGAAGAGAATATATAAAAAGTAATAAAATTCACTCCTGTAAAATTTGATTCTTATAGTACGAAAAAAGGAAGAAAAAAAATTGTATAAGAGAATCGGTGAAGCCATTTTATCTTTCAAGAAGGTTATATTTAAGTAAAAAAAAAAAGGTTTCGTTCGATAGTAGAAATATATCGATATAGGGAGACGCTGAATATGAAAATGGAATACAAAAGATCGTATTATCGCTACTTTTTTCAACCACTATTTTTTTCTTTTTTTAAGAATGTGTTGCATTTTCTTACTACTTTTTTTTTTTATTATTATTTTACAAGATTTTTATATAAAAATTTCTATGTCTCTCTTTGACGTTATCTTATGTTCTATTATTTTTATCATTTTTTTTAACATAATTTTATGATTATTTTTTTTTTTGTTATTTTATGATGGTTTTAATATTTTTATTCATTTTTTTTCTATGTAAATTTGATTTTTTGATTTTTTTTGGAATAATATGAATTATTTAAATTTTTACTTATTATAATTTTTATTTGATGTTTTTAAAAAAGTAATAAAAGTTTAAATCTTTAAAGTTATTCTTTGTATCCTCCATTTATTCCAATGGGACCTTTGGGCCTAAAACAGGGAATTATAAAATAGGATTTTCAGGCTACCTTCTTGGTTATATTTGTTTCCTGTAAGTGTTGCCTTTGAATCCCCGTAAACCGCATTTTTTTATAACTAATTCTCTCATCGCTATAACCAATCAAACAAATGTCCAAATGGCCCAAAATGTCTAAATTTTAAATTTGTTTAAATTGATGCCAAGTTTGTAATTTTTAGCAAAATGGGTCTTATAGGTTTCAACAATTGTCTACAAGCCTCAAATTTACAAAAATTACTCGTCTGTTTTCTTTTAAAAATTTCTAAGATTTAGCTTTTCAAAGATAATAAAAACATAAATTTTTTAAAAATCTTTTAAACTATCATTTCCGGCCAACAAATTAAAAAGAGACGAGTAAAAAATTTTCGGAAACAACTTAGAACATGTAAAAGTTTTTGAGACTTATAAAACCCATTCTTAAAAAAAATGGTAATTTTGGCAGCAATTTAAAATCCAGTTATTTTGGGCCTAAATGAGCATTAGGTTTATTGACTGCAGCAATGAGATAATTGATTATTAAAAGTTGCCGCTTACGGGGGTTAAAAAGTGACATTTATGCAAAAAAATAAACAAAGTTTCAGCAATATTTTGAAGATAGCCTAAAAACCTTATCTTATAAGATAAAGCACTTTTTTCTAGGTCCAAGAAGGCCATTGGAATAAATTAAGAACATCAAAGATACTTTTTTGACATAATAAACTCATCGACAACCATATATTTTAATTTTGCGTCCTAAATGTGGCAGTTTCCCCTTGTTAGTATGACGCGAAACTAAACAAATTATTTGAATATCTCAGAACCCCTTAGACTTTGAGATATTTTGCTCTTTGTCTATGTTTGTATTTCGAACCCAAAAGCGTAATTAAATTATTAGTTTGTTAGAATACTATAGCCTGATCAAATCTTGATATGTGCTACTTAACTATGAAATTATCCTTTAAGAAAATAAATAGCTAATGCATGAAATGTTTCAGAAATTCCATATTTACTGTATACCCATTAAAAAATAATGTGCAAATTGAGAGCAGTGTACGCGTAATCAATCTGTAGTTAAAAAATTTTATCTCCTTGGTACATAATGATCTATTTTTCAAAAATTTTTACACTATTACAACAGCTTCAAATTATAAAATTGATTTTATTTCATCCTTAATTTAATAACAAAGTTTGGTCTTATTACTTTTTAAATACGCTGGACCAAAATATTTCAATAAGATAATAAATAAATTATTTCATGATCCTTAAATTATCATGAAATCTTCATTAATTTCCATAATTTGAATTATCTTTTTAATTTTTAGTTACAAATTTTATCAAACAAGCAATTATTCAAGGTATAATCTCATTATTAAACTATATGAACTTTAAACATTTAATCTGACTAGCTAGTTGAACAAAGGTATAAAATGTGGGTGGTAAATCTAGTATATATATAAATATATATATATATTAAACAAAGGGGGTAAAAGCACCGTCTGTTAACGTGATTTATCATTTAGTTGTCGTTGTCATTCTCTATAATATAATATTTATATGTTAAAATTTCATATAGGTAAATGACATTTGGTATAGTGTACGTCATAATGTCCAATATATATAGGTAAAAGAGTTAAATGGTCATTTAACTATTTTGAAAAGGGTGTGGTGTGTGGTATAAACTTTCTATATTCTATCTCTTTCTATAAACTTTTTGAATATATTAATTGACGTCATCGATATCACTACACACTCTCTTTCTCTACGTCGAAAGAACAGATTAGCTTTATAATAACGTAAACAACTATTACGCCCCCTTGTTATATATATAATAGGGGCTTTTACGATCTATTTATTGTCTTTATATATATGAATTATGCTTCTGAAGTTATATATATAGTTTTAATTATTTTTAAAAAATTCTTTCAATTATTTATCAAATTACTTATACCATGTAATTATAATTTACAACGGTGTTACAAAATTTTCTCTGATAAGCTAAATAATATTTTAATATTATACTTTTCAATTATAATAAAGGGATATATATATAAACCAAACTCCCTAAAAATTTTTATATATAAGGTCAATTCAATTGTGTATTAGAGAGATGACTAGATTACGTACGTATCATTTTATTCATTCAACTGAATTATAATTCCCTTGACATTGGGTATATTTAAGTAACAAAAAAAATTTTTCAGGGTGTCACGCTCTTTAATTTTCAAATGTTTCATTCCTTTTTTTTTGGCTCTCACTTAACGCTATTAATTTCTAATGTACAGTTATATATATATATAGGGATGAGTAATTTGATTTTAGAAATCATATATATACTTTTTTGATAATAAAAAATGCATTTACTAGATATTTTTCATGCTCTTAATCCGGAAAACTTGTTAGGATCATAGGGTCAGATTAATACTATTTACTATGATTTTTAGCTTAATGCTCGATATATATATATATATTTTATTAATGATGACTTTCTTTAAATATATATATGTGAGTGTTTGAAAATAAAGGATGAAAAATCAACCGTACACGTGATAAAATTTTAGTTAATTTAGTAAAAGGGTATATATTTTTATTTTATTTTTTAAACGGTTGAAAAACAAGGTGGTTAGATTAAAATGTTAGTCATGCAATTCGTTAATGTGATGTTTTGGATTTTTTAAACCAATAAAAATAATGATTTATTTATTTATCTTAACCTTTTAGCGTAATTTTTTATTGAAACAGACTGTATATTATTTTGGCTGAACATTAGTACTATTTTTTTGGAAACAAAAGTTTACGAACTCAAAAAGGCGAAATCCCAAAAAGCAGTTATCGTATTTGGCATAATAAACTATTTTACAACAATTTTAGTATTACAATTTAAACAAAAAGGACTAATAAAAAGGTCGTATCTTTCAAGTTACACAACATTTTGCTCAAAAAAGTGTTTTAGTATGTAAATAAATTTTACACAACTCGAACAAAAAATGACTTACTTTCTAACCTGGATGGGACGTCTTTTTTGCCCTTTTGGATAAAATGTCCTTCTAAACTCGTTATAAAAAAAATTGTCATACTGAATTTCTAACTCTCGCGGTTATACCCCTTTGGCTCATAAACCAAAAACAAACTTTTTTACAACATGTTAGAAAATAGTTATTTTGCCCTCCCAGTCTTAAAACTAATCCGTAAAACTATGCGTAGAATTTCCTTTGTTCGTACTACGCCTACGCAGATAAAAAGTATCCTAAGCCCTATGGAGATAAAAAACTTTGGAAACTAGCGTGATGCTAGTGACCGCGCTGGCACTAAAACTTTTACTGCACTCTTAATACTTTATAGTATGTGAATTTTGATTAATTAGCAGTTGATCTTATTTTGGTCCAAATTTTTTTATCCTATATGACTTAGTCTTCATTTACGTTGTTAATATGAATTTGGATATTTTTAATAAAGTAGTGATTTATACATGTACATTTGAAATTTTTTGTTTGTTGTTTGAGTTTTAGAAGTGCAAACTAATTTTTAGTATATTTTGCTTTAATTTATTAAAATTAATAATCAATGGTATATAAAAAATATTATTTTATTTTGTTTAAACAAGCTTTGACTGATTTAATCAGCAGTAGTTATGTGTATCGAATTTTAAATGAATAATAATGCTACGATCTAATAAAAATTCGAAAAAATATTAATTTTGATTTTTAGCATTTTGGTACGAATTAAAATGGTCCTTTTAGGGCGAAAAGAAAGATTTCATTTTTTCATTAACTTAATCTCGTTTATCTTGTTTTTATGGGTCGGGAGAATTAAAATTTAACAGAAGTAAAATAAGCTGAGGGCTAATGTTTGCATACTCGTAAATAGTACTATCTACATGTAACTTCGAATTTAATACGCATAAATTCACGCTGTCATTTTAATTTGTTTGAAAGTTATATATCTTTCTAATTGACACATAAAATATTAATGCGTTTAAGTAAATATGAATATATATTTAAGTAAGCGCAAACTTCTATGTACTCTTTCAAATTTATGGGTTATGAATTTTAAATATAATTATTTTTAGTAGTTTAGTGCGTAACTTAAAGTTTGTGCGTTTGCTTATTTTAGACTAGCATACTTTTATGACTTAGTGAAAATAAGCAAATATTTATTTTGGTTTGTGTTTTTTGATGCATAAAATAAATTTACCGGGTACACATTTTGTAAACTAAAATCATAAGACTACCAAGATTCACAAAACATATATTTTTAGTCTGAGTGAAGTTAAAGTGGAAGTATTTTCATGTAGAAATGGTGCCTTGAATTAAATTTAATTACTACTTTTATCATATTCAAATCACGTACCCACTATTTAAAATTAATGGGACAAATTTTTTTTAGTTTACACTTTATTGATACTTGCAGCTTAGGTTTTGCTTGTAAATCAAACGTAATGACTAAGGATACTATTTGAGCAATTTAAAAGATAAAAATTTAGATTTTTGATTACTAAAAAGTCCAAATTTTACGAAGATAGCAAATTAAAAAAATTTTTTTTAAGTTTACAACTATAAAAATTTTAGGCTTTTTAGTAGCCAAATAAAAATATTAATATACTTTTGGAAGGGATAGCTTGGAATTATAATTCAATAAATTAAATTTTGTTATTAGCGTTTAATTAAAATTTCAAAAAAATTAAAGGAATTAAAATAAAGAATTCGACCCAACTAAAAATCTTAATCATTAGGTCTGAGCTCCGTTCAGACTATTAATAAAATTTTAACCGAACCCACAACAAAAAAAGATTCAATTATATCAAATACAAACCCAACCGTTAAAATATTTTTATTTAATTTAGAGTTTAAAAAGCATTACAAAATTCGAAAGTAGTAAAGTCAAAATATAGTCAGACATAGAGAACAAGCAGCATTAAACAAATAACTAAAGTACAATAAATTACGTATATTTACTGCAAAATTCAATTTATTTAGTAATTGATTATTACAGTACCAATGTGGATAGAAAAAAAGGTCAGCAAAACTAAACATGTCCTTATGATTTTCCAGTAAACTATAATAAAAAGCTAAAAAAATAAATTTCAGTAACAAAAAGTCAAATAAAAACTATCTTTATGAAATACAAGTAGAAATAAATGTTTAAAATGATGTATATTTATATAACGTCCTTACTATTATTATTATTGTAAAAGAGAGAGAAGGAAGCGAAGAATTTATGAAAAACAAGTATAAAAGAGACATAAAATATCTGTGTGAGGCGTTCGCGAATTTCTGTACTACTCCTACTATCTCTCCTTCCTCTATTTCTAGTTTGTAGCTTTCAATAAAAATGTAAATATGGCGGAACGTAAAACGAACCAATGACAAAAGCTTTATGAAAAAGCTCTTTCTCACTGGTCCTGCGGTAATACTATAAAAAGGCAACTCTTGTGGGCTAATAATATATATAAATTACTACTACTACTACCTATTTTTATTGTAATTCTCTACATATGGAACTCTTACTCTCTCAATTATATTTTAAATTACTTTTTCTTACATTTTAAAAGACTTTTAAGAGATTTTAATTTTCTTTATTTATTTTTTTTTTAATTTTAAAGTTTTTTTTTTAATAAATGAGGATAAAAAATAAAAAGATATTAACGATGATATCATTGAAAAATTGTTTTAGCAAAATTTATGAGAATGCTGACAAATGGTTTAAAAAAAAAAAGACGCAGGTGTTATATGAGCTCACCACGTACCTAAAACAAGCTTATACTTTCTGTCATCCAATTTTTTTATTACTTGTTTTATATATATCTTTTTTTTTTTTTTTATTTGACCTCAAATAAAGATATACGTAAATATATGAGCAAATCTATTAAATGATATTAACACTTCGTGGATTTAAATTAAAATTACTGATGATTTATTGCTGACAATTTTTTCGGTATTTTTATGTCATTGAAGTCTGGAACGTTCATGGAAAAATTCCCAACCTAAAAATGAAAAAAAAAATTATTTTAAAAAGAGGAAAATTTCTAAGTGGATTTTTGCTTAAAATTTTAGCAGTAAATGATTCCTTGTTGCAAAAGCTACAAAATACAAAAAAAAATATCATTTTTGAATCCCGGCAAACGGTAATAAATGTAAAAATAAAATTTTCAAAAATTCTTTGTATTTCGTTTTTTCTTACATTAGAAATAATATGCAAAAAAATCATTTGTGATAGTTTTCTCTTTCAAATTTAGAATAATTTGGTCACACTTTTTTATGATTTTAAGTCCGGCAAAGATATTTTAAGTCTAAAAATAAAAAAACTTGGATAGGTTAGAATCATGTTTTTAAAATTTTTCTTTATAATAATTAAGGATTTTGTAAAAAAAATTCTTATCCACAGGAGTATTTTTAATAAATACTTCGTTCTACCAAGTTATACGGATGCACAAGCCTGGAATGCGTTTTTATTTCAACTTAATTGATGTGCTAGAAGTGCACAGTGGTACCAACTAAGTAACTAGAATTCAAATTTGAAATGGAGAAAAATAAATTATGACAAAATAAGCAAATTATTTTTTATAACAATAATCCTTAGCAGTATTAGAACGAAGTATTTATTAAAAATACTCACGTGGATAAAAGTTTTTTTTACAAAATCCCTAATTATTATAAAGAAAAATTTTAAAAACATGATTCTAACCTATCCAAGTTTTTTTATTTTTAGACTTAAAATATCTTTGCCGGACTTAAAATCATAAAAAAGTGTGACCAAATTATTCTAAATTTGAAAGAGAAAACTATCACAAATGATTTTTTTGCATATTATTTCTAATGTAAGAAAAAACGAAATACAAAGAATTTTTGAAAATTTTATTTTTACATTTATTACCGTTTGCCGGGATTCAAAAATGATATTTTTTTTTGTATTTTGTAGCTTTTGCAACAAGGAATCATTTATTGCTAAAATTTTAAGCAAAAATCCACTTAGAAATTTTCCTCTTTTTAAAATAATTTTTTTTTTCATTTTTAGGTTGGGAATTTTTCCATGAACGTTCCAGACTTCAATGACATGTATTTTTTAGTAAATTGAGGATAATTTTTTTTTAATATGGAGGTTTGAAGCTGATTTATTTTGCTTTAAGCTCTAGTTTTTTCGAAAGATTTAGAATTTACGTACATTTACCCACTGCGGCAATTCAGAATTATCATTCCCAAGTAATTTCTTATGGTATCTTTTTCAATACGTTTTAGACCTACTTTCTCTAATAAAAATATTTACTAATATTTCATAATTTTCAAAAAAGGGAAATTTTTATTATTTAAGAATTTGCCTTAAATTTTAATGTCACATAATTGGGTTTGACCCTTCGCCACTCCAAAAGAAAATTTGAGCTGTAAAACGGCGATTTTTATAACTTTAGGTCCGACTTGAATTGAAAACAATATTAACGTATCCTTCGTTTCAAAAAATTGAATTGTTAAAATAGTTGTTAAAATAGATATTTTAAATATTTATTTTAATTAAATTGGTTTTAAATATTAATTCTTATATTTTTAATGCAAAATTTTTATTCAAGCCGGACCTAAAGTTATAAAAATTACTGTTTTATAGATCCAATTTTCTTTTAGAGTGGGGAAGGGCCGGACTCAATACAGCTCTTTTAAATATCAAGCAGATTTCTTTTTCTAGTTCAAAAATAGCCTATCCGAATTTTTTTAAATTTCAAGTAATTTGAAAATCGTTTTAATAAATAAAAAATCCTATTACTTCAATCAGAATCCCGCTGCAGTACCCAGATTTTTAGCACGATTATCACAAAATTATAATTAAAAAACACGTCTTTTAAAAATCAAGCTAATAATTATAACGATAAAATAATGAAAATCCAAATGATATCAATATTGCATAAAATACACACACAGACACACACATACAGAAAATGAAGCCACATTCTCTATTTATCAATATCAATATTCTACATATTAGCCATAATTTAATGGATATTATAACATACGATAAAATTTTGTTTACTACGTGATTTCAGTTAAATGACATTAATTCAAGTAAACAAAACTAATCAATATTATTAAAATATGAAAATTATCTCTAACACAAATATTAATATCTCTACCCCCTAAACACATGTGATAATTATAATTAATTTCAATAAATTTTTTTTTTATCTCATATAATTTAACATTTCATTAAAAATATTTAAATACCATAATCCCAAAATAAATAAATCAACAACATTTTTTATACAAAATTTATCTGTTCATTTATTGGTATTAATAAAAAAAAAAAAAAAAATCTTGAAATATTTATATAAGGGGTAAAAAAAATCTCCTATCTACATGTATAAAGACAAGCTTTAATTTGAAAAATTATTTTAGATATATCCAAAGCTTTATGTAGATGACAGATTATAGCTATAAAAATATGTAGAGACGCAGGTGTATTGAGGCTTGTCACGTCCCCAATCAAAAAAAAAGCTAATGTTTATTCTATACGTGTATATTTTTTGTATGTGTGTGTATTATATATATATTTTTTTAAATATTATAAAAATTTTGAATTTACCTTAACTTGTGATTCAGTCATTCCTAATGCATAGGCTAATTTGGCTCTTTCAGGACCAGCGAGATATTTTGTTTGTTCGAATGTTTTTTCTAATGCGAATATTTGTTGTCCACTAAATGTTGGTCTTGTATGCTTTTTTTTACTGTTATCGTGATCGCTGACGCTACCACTGCCACCACCACCTGACATTGCTTGTTGGCATCCCAGTTGTTGTGATACTGTCAAGAAAATTAAAATATTAATACATTTTAAACGGTAGATATAATTAAATTGTTTAAAATATCAAAGTATGCCTAATTTACCCACATATTTTTTACAGTCTAGAAGCTCAAAGAATCATTTTTTTTCATAAATTCTATACTTTCAGATCGTTTTGCTTGAAAATTCAAACAGATCAATTTAACAGTATATCATAAAAAATTCATTATCAATTAATGCATCCTTTTTAACTTCAAATTCTACTAACGACTTTAAATTTTCCAAGCCTCAAAAACTTCACAAAGGTCTATCTAACAATCGTTAAAATCACGAAAGGTTAATTTATGATTACACAAAGCAGTTGTAAATTTCATTGCAAGCAAAAATTTACAATTATCTGTGAGTATGAGTGACATATAATAATTATGCATAATTAAATTCACATTCTTAACATACAAAAAAAAATTTTTTTTGTACCTCATTTGCTACAATAAACATTTTTTTTAACACAAACTTTATAATTTATTATTCAATCATAATAAAATAAAATTATACAAAAAAAGAAAAAATTCCATAAGTTTATATATTATAATGAAGAATCTCTTTTTGTATGGATTAAATATTCACATAATCAATGGTGCAACATATGTATAAAATACATCAGTCATTCTAAAATGACTTATATACCACACATATTAAACTTCATTTAAACAGCTAAAAATAAAATACCTAACATAATGAAAGCCAAAAAAAAAAAAAAATAGAGGGTGTAGAGAGAGAGAGAGGGTATAAATAGAAGACAGGGTATTTTAATTTAATAAAGCAATTTGTAACGGAATACAAAACGAGGCAATAATGGCCAACTATACTCTCTCTCGCCTACTCAATATATAAAAAAAAAGGATCCTAACGAGCTGCTTACCGCACATTTAACCCTGACCATAGGGATTTTCTTTATACTATAAGACTATTTTAACTAAAATTATACTCTAATATCTATGCACTGCCTATATATAATATTATTACGCCTTATGTTGCATGATATCAAACCCCCGGCCCCTTGTACAAAAATATTGAAGATAATATGTTCTTTTACACTTGTGTCTTTCTATCTGTATTAAAATAAAGTATTCTTTAATCGTATATTTAGCAGACGAGCATAATTTTATCTTTTTTTTATGCTAAATAGATTTAAAAGTGGAAATTTTTTTTTTTTATTTTCTTAAAAGTATTGACGCTTTTGTTTTATAGTATCACATATTTTGTAGGTCAATGTTGACGCTATCCTAAAAAAATCCGGTGAATGGATTTTAACCTATTTATTTAAATTGTTGCAAATTTAACAAGGAGAAAAACTAACAAGGAGATTGTGCAGTTTTATCAGCTTGTGAAAAAACCTAGTTGAATGGGTCAAGAGGACTGTATGTTTTAAAATAGGATTTCTTAGTTTATCTTTCAAATAATACTGCTACTTTATTTTCTCGCTAAATAACTCCTGGTAGGGCTTTTAAGAACCCACAAAACCTAGAGTTATTCTAGAACTTAAGGACCGTGGAGTTTGCTTATGAGGCACAGCGGCGGATTCAGCTATCACCCCCTCTAGAGTTTAAATTTTATATATTTTTGGCCATTTTTTTTAAATTTGACCCCCCCCCCCCCCAGAGGTTGTTTCTGGATCCACCACTGATTACTGACTAGCTGGATAAGATTGACACCTCCCAAAATTTAAGCGTATCTTTTAGAAAAATGATCCGAAAGAATTCGGGTAAATTGCATCTTTTTAAGACTTTTTTTATCTAGTTTTATGCGGAAGCTCATGATTCTAGGTTAAAAGGATTGGGATTTATCTACAAAAATAGGTGGAAAAACGTTGAAAAAAAGATATTACTTAATAAAATAATTATTATTTTAATTTAATTAATATAAAAATTTGAATAAGAGAGCAATATTTAACAGAAAATGACAACTACAGCTGACAGCAGACGCGAAACTTTAAATATGTTTGGTGTCTTCGGATGACTTTTTTACAACGTTTAGCACTGCATTTCGCGAGTCATGCGATACATGACCGAAAATCATGCACAACATGGTTTTTTTCTCCCGGCGCGGATACTGTATTTGAGTAACCACTATCAGTGACAGAAAGTTTCGATACAATTAAAATACTGATATTTTTAATTATAAAAAAAGAGATTTGTAATAAAATTATTTATAAGAGACAACGTAACTTTTTATATACTATATTATATTATAACTTCAGCTGCCTTCGATTTCTTATATACTCTTACAAACGCATTTCATTTGCGAGAATGCTTTTATATTCATAAATTTGGAAACAATTATTTTACAGTAGCCAATTTTCATCAAGAATATCAGAAATCAAATCTGAATTTATGTAATAACCTGAAAATCTTAATTGTACCTGCAAGATTTTGAAATGTAAATCAGGATTTTTTGAGCGTTTGAAAACTATATTTAATAAATAATTTTAATTTCGTAAATATTTATAGTTATGTACACAAACATCTTGCATGGAACATGTTTATGTTTATTGACTACTTATCTATTACAAACATTCTAGCTTCTTAAAGTACCGTGTAAACTCAAATAAATTATTAACTTGAATTAAGTCCCTAAACTCAGATTAGTTACTAAATCGAATCGAAATTATTCTAAGTTCCATTTGACTCCCTGTTTTAACCAACCCCCTGGATTTCCAGGCCTTTTGAGGTACTCCTTTGGACTATTCCTTGAAAAGTCACAACAACAACAAATTTTTTTGCAGTTTTATTTTTTATTTTGAAGATTTATTCAAAAAATGTTTTATATAATCCATCATGGTGGTACAAAAATGTAGCTCTATAAAAGTAAAAAATTACTTTTATATAATTATGCGTCAATAAAAACATTCATCCTATACTCAAATTTCTCTAAAAACAATATTTAAAAAAACATTATAAAATAAATACATCAAAAGAAAAAAATAAAAATCAAAAATAGATAAAATAATAAATAGAAAATAAAAATAAAAAACTAGTGTATTTTTTTAAGAATAAAATTAAAGCATTAACAATGACATAGTCCCTTTTCTTTTTGATAATAATATTATAAAATTTTATGATATTAAAATATATAAAAGTAAAGCTTTTTGAAAATCACCACACGTGTTTTCTTTACTTTTTTACCCTTAATATTTCCTAAAACAATTTCTATGATACATAATAATATAACATAAACTAGCAGTTTGTAAAAGAAAAATATATATATTGAAATGCTGACCAAAAAAAAGTAACCCTCGAGCTTTAAGAGGGTGCCAGTTGGTTTTAGAAAGAGAATAACAAAAATATTATATATATACAAGAATTTACATTTATATATATAAACGAACCACCTTCTCTATTTTATCTCAACATTTTTTTATCCATTGGATTTATTAATATTTATGCTAAATTGATTTATTCAAGAAATATTGCAATTTTTTTAATTGGACATTTTTTTTTGATAGAAACGATTTGTAAAATTGATTTATTTTATATTTTCTTTTAAGTACATAATTGAAATATCTTGGTCAGGTATCAAAATTCTAAATACCTGATCAAGATTTTTTACAGACTAGTTATAATTTGAAAAATAGAGCTTTTAATTTACTAGCCAAAAGAGAAACGCTGTATTCTATAATTGTGCATTTTTAATAAATTACAGTAAATATTTTGTCTAAGTGATAAAATTCTTTGCTTTTTTGAATAACCGCTTTCTATTATTCAACAAATTAATAAAATTAAAAGTCCAAGTTAAAAACTATACTGACTTATTTTATGCTAAATAACAAAAATTTTCTCATCCATATCAGTGAGGAAAAAATTGAAAAATATCGTCGTATTCATACACAACTTGTAATATCATACCCAGTCACCTCAACACCCAACATGAAAATTCAAACTAAACAGCTAATAAAATCCTACAAGCATAAAAAACTAGACCCTCATATATTTCCTTACACATTACACCAAACTTTATCAACAAAAACCCTAAATTGAAACAGAACCGTCCATATATTACTTTGAGCAATAAAAAACAAAAAAACTTGTACGATTATTTTGACTTTATTTACATATTATAACTTATTATATCAATAATATGAATAACAAATATAATATATATCATTTGAAAATTTAAAAGATGATACTTGTATTAATCCCGATCGACGTATTAAAGTATCTCTCGAGACTCTTGAAATCGTACAACTGGGAATTCGTATGAAAAAAAAGGTTCATCGTTTATTGGCTTTATTTCATTATACTTTTTTTTTATTATTTTTAATAATATTTTTCTTCGATATATATTTTTTTTTTGCAATTCAATTTTTGTTTTTTTGTATTACTTTATTATACAGTGTGATTTTTATTAGGTGCGAATGCTGTTTTATAAAATATTTTATATTCGTTTTTTTTGTAGGTGTAAGAAATAAAAATATTTGTAAGTTTATTTATGTTCTATTCAAATTTGTAATTTTATAATAATCGGTAAGTTTAGTTGCAATATTATTTATTACCTAAATCGACCGAATTTTATGTTTATATTTTTGAAAAATTGTTAGAGGTTTGGAGGTAAAATTACTCGATCAAAAATCATTCAAGCCACCTCATGGCGTAATTCTAATTTAGATCCTGATTTCACGTAAACTGGTGCTAGGAAGCACTATTTTAACTTTTAATTAGATTGAAATCAAGGGGTTACTCAGTTATAGCATGATAAATGGTTATAAACTGTACATGTTCAACGTGTGCCATCAAGTGTGCATTCCACTAAATTATTAGAAGTATAAAAAAAAGCTCAACTCAGATATTTTTGGTTTAAGTATCTAGTTTTAAGAATCTCTCTCATTGGCATACCCTATTTAACACATTTTTAAGGTTTCGAGCTTTTTAAAAATCTAGTCTTTTTATGCTATAAATACCAAACAAAAATTTCGTAACCCAATTTGACAATCTTGTTGTATATCAATTATAAAATTCACATAACGAATTATACTTTGTATAAAAAATTAGACCTATTAAGATTTAAAATCAGACCCTCTACACATTCTTCTATAATGTGTCAATTTTTGAACGTCGAACTAGGGAGGGTGCGGTGCTTAAATTTAATTAAAATTGACTCTAATATATAAAAGTTCATTTAATAAATGGTAATAAAATATTTTATTAATTTATTTAACTCACACGATTTGTAAATTAACGTGGTCAAAAATTTTGCATTGATTTTTTCATAATTTTTTTCAGATTAGCTATTTCTTTTCTTATATTAAAATAAAATAAAATAATGCGTGTTATATACAATGAATTGAATAAAAGTTAGCATGTATATTTTTTTAAAATAATAGAAATTGATTTGCTCATGTTATTTTTAACATTATACTCAAAAATATATAAATTACACACTATATATATATAATATCATTATTATTTCAAGAGTAAAGTAGTAGTATACAGTGACAAAAAAAAATAAAAAAAAAAAGAAAAAAAAATTGCTGACACAATAAGAAATGACATTGGTCAGGCTCTCATCCGTACATTGATACTTTATATATAGAAAGAATGGATAAAAAAATAATGTTTTTTTATTCTCTAAATAACATTGTATTGAACAGAAAATTTTTGTTATTAAGTTTTTTTTTATGTATTGGTTATACGTGTATTTTGGTTATAAAAAATGTTTTTTTTTTTGAATTTTTTAATAGATATTTATGGTAGAAAGTTATGGCCTAGGACAATGAAAAATCGAAGATCTATTATGCCAATTTCGACGATTTTTATAGAAATTTTACGCCGTTTTATAGTTTTTAAGATGAACCAATTTTTTCTTCCTAGTTATACCCAAATTGGATACAAGACAAAAAAACTTGGTACAAATTCGACATTTCGTAGAATTATATAACGTAGAAATGTAGACCGACTGAATCTACAAATAAAATTTAATTTAAAATCGCTCTCTCCGCCAGGGTATTTCCGCGCAGCGCATTTTGAAATTACAATTTGAAATTAAGATGGTTACTGAAAAATTTTAGTGAAAAATTTAATACCTTTCCCTAGAATTGAAAAATCTTTAATATGAGCCAAGCAGAATTTTGATCCAAGTTCCCCATATCTGAAAACTCAGGGTTTTATGACCCAAAAATTTCAAAAATTTTGCATGTCGTATTTGTTTAAACAAATAAACATTTTCAAATTCTTTTTCAATTTTTTGGTTTCAAATACCAAAAAGCATTGAATTTTTCATTAAAAAATTATTAAAAATAAATACATGGTTAAAAAATCTTAATTTTAAAATGTGCTGCGCAGAAACACTCAGTGGCAAAAAGAACGTCCTTAGAAGAATAGAAAACAATACTCTCCAAAAAATGTAACTAAAAATTCGAAGAAAATTTCTATAAAAAAGTCTGTACTATTTCTCAATTATTTTAAAACCAAACATTCAAAAAAATTAGCTCATCATATATAAATAATAAATATTTAAACAAAAATTAGAAATTTTAAAACCAACAAATAAAAAAATATTTATAAAAATAACAAAATTCTTTTTTATATATTCAAATATATCAATACACAATCAATAATATTATTATAACTGTATATATATATATATCTTTTTTAAATTCTAAAGAAATCATTTTAAAAAAAATATATATCCTCAGAATCTTACACAAAAAAAATTTAATGTACAATATCCGGTAAAAACAATCAATTAAAATACAGTTTATAATAAAAATATAACAAAAAAAAAATCATGATGATATATTACAGCAAACAACGACACAAAAAAAAATAGTGAGGGTGTAAATAATACAATAAAAATACAGGGAAATCACATATTATTCTGTCACGTGTTAAAGTATTTTTTTAAATCATGATTTTAAAGATAATTTTTCTTATTCAATGTAATCTAAAAAACCCCCAAAAAAATTTTATGCTTTTTTATTACTTACATGAATGTAATCTTGCTCTCCATGCAAGTGGATCACTAACAAGCCCTTGTAAACCAGGCCAATAAATAGCTGGATGTCTTGGTTCTGTACGTTGTTGAAATTGTCCAATACCTAAATAATATTAATTAATTAACGACTATATTTATTTAACTCACGTTTAAACTATTAATTTAAATTTAGGTAAATAACCCTTTTTTATATTACTTTTATTATTATTCAAAATTATGCATGTAAATCTTAATTAAAAAAGTGTATGAATAAATTTTATAGTTTGTATTTTCATTTTTTATTACAGTGTGTATATAATTGAAGAAGGAAAAAATTTTCATTTTATGTTTTTTTAAGGAAATTAGAAAATTTTATTACTTGATGTGTAATTATTCATGTTATTTTTTTAGTTTATTCGTTGTTATAGGTCACGTGACTTGAATTTTAAAAACTTTGGGTTGTAAGAATACGTAATAAAATGAAAATCCTATGAATTTTTATTTAGCTATGTACTTAAAAATTTTATTAAGAACTGACATATTGTTTAAGTTGAGTGTTATTTGAATTAATGACCAATTTTTCTCAAAAATATTAAAAAATTTTCAAAATGCAATAATATACAGATTAAATTGCAAAATTAAAAATTTCTTTAAAAATCTAACCTTAAAACAATACAAAACTAATAAATTTTAATTAAAAACTCGAAATTCAAATAATTTAAATATTTTCGAATCCTACTAATATTACAGTATTATTCAATTCTTAATTTGAATTAACAAAATCACAAATTATGCCTATAAATTAAATTTGAATGTTTCAGTATTTAATTCACTAAATTTTATTCTTTTATTATACTTTGATTCTATCAATAAATTTCAAATAAATTCTTAGGTAAATATATTCTCGCAAGTGAAATGAATTTACAAGGATATATAAGTAAGAGCTTTAACAAAATTTTTAAATAACTATCGAATATAATTTATGTGTGATTACTTTAACTACTAATTTATATATATTTTTACGAATGTAATTTTGTTGTTGTTGTATCTATTGAGTGTATTATTTAGATACAATTGAAAATATGTTTTTCAAAAATAAATTGAATATTTAAAATACTTTTTCATTTTCTATTTGTTTTGTTATGCCTGTGGTTTAATTCTTATTTTTCTATTATGAATTTTACGTTTTATATTTGATAAAAAAGAATCAAAAAAATAAAAATGTTTAAGGCAAGTTAACAAGTCGAAATTTTGTAGCTCCAATAAATTTTCAATGAATTCTTCTAAGAAGTATCGTTTAAAATATAATAAAATTAAGTAATAATTCTAATTTTTATTAGAACCTTCTATAGGTTGTAAAATTTTTTATAATTTTTATTTTTTTTACTTGTTTTTTATCAAACATCCAACGTTAAGTCACCAAAAAAAAATAATAAGAATTAGACCCTCAAGGATAACCAATTCAATATTCCATCTATATAAATATGTACCCTATATATATAAATATATCTAATCTAAATCTTTTATTTGTAAATTCAATAAAATTTTTGGCCGGGATTATTTAATAATCTGGTTTCATGGTTAAACAAGATTTTCCAAAGTTTAATTTCATATATAAACAGGTTATATAATAAAATAAATATATAATTAAACGTGAGAAAATTTACTTATGTAAATTTCTATGAATAATATGTATGCCTATATATAAACAAAAGTTTATGTTTAAGCTGCTATTAATTTCCAATTTTCGATTCATTAATTTTAAATCTTTTGCAAATAATTTAATAACATTTACTACTAAAAGTAATAGAATCTAAGCGGAAAAGATTAATTTAGTATTCACCAATTGCTTCCAAAAGTCAATGCAACTGACTTATCAAATTGGATTGAATAAAAATTTTAAAATGCAATTAAATTACGATAAGTCAATTATTAGGTTCGAATTTGATTCCATGATTTTGAACTTAATATTCTCATCTTATAAAAAATATACACTACTACTTATATCTATATACGCACCCGCTGATGCAGCAAAACCTGCATGCATGGCATATCTTGGATTAAGATGTTGAGCATGTGGATTAGCAATAGAATGTACAACACTACCAGAACCAGGAGATTGGTTTTGTTGTGTTGCTACTGGTCTTGATAAAATTGTATCAATTCCATGTGGATTACTGCCAACTGACGTTATTGATGTTGCTGGACTATGTTTACCACTACCCGTCGGTGAACTTTGTCCAATTTGATGCCCTCCATGCTGTGTTTGTTGTGGTTGCTGATGAGCTGGTTGTTGTGAATGATGCGTCAAACTAACTGGACTTTGTTGTTGCTGTTGTTGTTGGGCTAAATGCTGTTGATGTTGATGACTTCTTTCAGCCATCGAATGTAAAGCTGCTAATGGCTGACTAGCAGCTAACATGCCACCAGCGCCAGCAGCAGCACTTAAATTTAAAAACTGTAATACATGTGGAGGTGCGAATTCATTAAACCATGGAGGTCTAGTCGCTGTCGTTGTTGGAGGAGGTGAAGATGAGGATGAAGATAAACGTCCAGAATTCGCTACAGTTCCCGATGGTGGAGGTGAGCATGAGCCCATTGACGAACCAGCCGATGAACTGCGTTCGTCCATTGAATTATTTGGGTTATTATTATTGTTGTGATGATTGTGATGATGATGATTATGGTGAACTTGAGTGCCTCTTAATGATGACGATGACATGTCCAGAGCAACACCTAGTTCTGGGGTTATGGGCCTCTCTTTACTTAACGTGCAAACCATCTCGCAAGGCGCATACTTTCGCGCCAGTTAAATTGTTTTAAATTTAATTCACGTATTGATTTATTGAAACACTAATTATTTTAATATATTAAAATAATGTTTAATATTGTTGTTAATTCACTTAATACACTTTAATATCATTTATACAAACGTCACAAACACTTAAAAATAAATTAGTTCACAATGATTTTAAAAAATACTGAAAACTATGACTCAATTGTTATTATTATAAATTTATACATATATATATATAGATATATAAATATGTAATATATATAATCGCGAGTTCCATTCAGTTCGGATCCGACGGGATCTCTGGCTCCTTGTATCCTAGCAATTTCTCATAGCACCTCGTGGGTTCCGGGAAGTAGGCGTGGTACATAAAGTATGTGTGTATATACATATATGAAGATACTTAAATATAAATATATATGTGTATAATCTAAAAGCAAGTTTAATATGAAAGAGATTGGTGGTTTTTGGTGGGGTAGATAGAGTATACTACTATACAGTAGTAATATAAAATAAAAGAGAGGGGAAAGAAGGGAAGAAAAATTCGCGTATTATATATAGTGAAGTAAAAGGGCGTCATCAAATCACCCTATTGGTAGGTGAATCCTTTTAAGAGGCGGTACATTTCAATCTCGCGTTAGGTTCTTGTTAAGCGTCTTTCATTGTGTGTTTAAACTCGTAATTTATTATCCTGACTGAATAAAACAAGAGATATATCCTTATAGAATGTTTATATATATGTATAACTCTTTTACTATACATCTATATATATATATAGTAGCTTCTATTATAGGACTGAGAGAAGATGGAGACTATATACATATCTATGTACTTAGATGTATGTATACAGAAAAGAACGAGAGTTTGAATTTTCTCTTGAACAAGTGCGACAATTTTTTTTTTCTTTTTGAATTTGGATTTAAAGAGAAGGATCTAAAAAAGGGAAAAAAAAAGTATAAGATAAGATATCACGTTTTTAGGTGAAATTTTTATCTTAAAAACATATATGTATTCCATATAAGGTTATATCTACATAGTGATGATGATGGTGCAGATGTCTTTAAATATATAAAAGGGAGTCAATGGGCAATTGGTGATTAGTTCCGGTATTAACGGTTTCATACTGATATAATTGAGACCTCATTTTCTACTACATTGACTTTTATATTAATGACTGTATATATATGTACACACATATATATGAAAAAATAGTACGATTTTATTTAATAGGTTTTTATATACTTTCATTTCAGAAAAAAAAATTTTTTTTCTTTCTATTTTTACTTTTTGTCATTTTTATTGTATAATTGTATCATAAAAGTTAGATATATAAAATTATTTGAAAAAGGTACATATTAGAGTATAAAAAGAAATGTTTTGTTGATTATTACCTGTATATATGCTAACAAAATACATTTAGCAATGTGTATTTAGTATGAAAAATTATTATTAATACTATAAGTCAATATTTTATATTATTCAAAAAAGCAATAAAATAAATAAAAAATTTACAAAGTATTTATGTGAATTAAAATGAATTTCTACTGCTTTTTATTAAATTTACTTTTTTTATCAAATAAAATAACTTTTAAAATGTGTTATAGCAATTTAACAATATTATTCTATATGTTTTTGTAATTTATACAAAATTATGAACAGAAATAAATCATGAAAATGCAAGAACTTTTAATTGAAATTAATCTTTTGAATCTCTAAAATATTCGATAATATTTTTCTCGAAAGAGAAAAGGCATTCTGTATGTATATAAGAGACTGTTAACAACATTTAAATAAAGCTAGCATCAGAAAAAAAAGTAATAAGCCAAAGAGTTGATACAAATAAAGAAATATGTCTATGTATAATTCCGAAAATAAAAATTATATTCAACTAAATCCATTGCAAGGATAATATTCAATAATAAGAAAAATATAATTATATATATTATTTACTTTGAGAATGAAAGGTGCGTCACCTTCCTTATATAGTAATAAAAATTCGTTTCTCTTTCGAGAAACTTACAATAAACAATAAAAAGACAAAACCAATAGAAATTTAAAAAATATTTTCGGCTTATATTTATATATGCCATATACACATCAAATAAACATTCAAAAAGACAAAAAAAAATAAATCGTTATTTACATATCTTATAAATTATTTTTATTAATTTTTATTATTAAATAATCATAATTTTCTATATAATATAATCCTCTTAAATATAAATTAAAATATCTATAATGAAATAAAGTATATATCATTAAAAAGGAGAAAAGAAATATAATAATTTATATTTTTATTAATGCTCACGTAATATAATAAAAATGATGATATATAAAAACATGGTTATATTTGTAATATAGTAAGTAGTAAAAGAAAAAAGAGAGACAAAAATTATATCCTAATAAATTTAAACAAAATTATTATATTATGTTAGATTAAATATTATATAAAAATGATATACCAAATATAGCACCCCGTAGTTTTTATAAGACATATTTTTGAATCATAAAAAAATATTTTTTGCTTCAGTCGATTATTTGTGGTCCAAACACATTATAAATTGCATCTGCTTTAAAATATAATTATGAGGGCTCTCTATTTTATACTTAATATTATTTTATAACGATAGAAGAAAATTTTTAAATAAATATGATTTAGCTTTAAACAATTATTCTTTTTAGGGGGGAGAAATATCTCTTGAATCACAAATACATCCATCAGTGTAAAATTAAACAGATATAAAATATTTTTTTTAATTTTTATTTCACACCACATTGGGCGGTACCTAAATATATATGAAATGGCCTAAAGTTTAACGTTAATATTGTCTAAATATATAAGCAACATATTCAATATATTTTTGAATGACTTATATTTATAAAAGAACATCATACATTCAAGGGGTGGACAGATGTGTTTTTTTTTTTTTATTTATTCGCGTGTGCTATAAGAATTATATGTATGTACTTGTAAATATGGTATATCAAAATGACAAATAGATCACCCAATCAGTCATTTTTTTTAGACTATTCATACTCTTAAAAAAAATTTTTTTTTAAAGTTTTTAATTTGCAAAGTTAAGGAAATAATATAAGCTACTGTGTGTATTTCAATGCATTAAAATTTTTCACGGTGTATTATCAATTTAAAAATATATATTTTTTGCTTTTTTGACAACCATAATAATATATATGTATATATTTTTTTAATATTGTTAATATACCTGCATTTACTACAAAAAATATTGACTCCAATATATATGTATTTTTTTTCATTCATAGATATTCTACCTTTACCTGAATTGAAAATCCTAATTTTTATGTATAAAAATAAATTATTACAAAGATTTTTTTTTATGAATGATTTTTTTTTTCAATAAAAAATATCATTTTTCTATACTTAATAATATACACATAAATTTTATATATAAAAATTACAAATTATTTTTTTAATAATAGGTGTTACCTAAAATTTATTTTTTTTGATTTTCAATGCACTTAATTTTTATTGAATTTTATTTTTATTGCATGTTTTATGGAGAATTATTAACAATTGAATGCAATATTTTTTATTATTTATTATTTACACACTTATATATATAATTTTTGTTATTTATTGTATTTTAAAGTTTTTATCGAATTTGTTAATAATAGACATAAATTTTAACAATAAATTTTTGTAGTTATTTGAAACCTTGCAAACGGTTGCTGTATTGTATAGAAGTTTTAAGTTTATTTTTTTATTTATTAAATTTATGGTAAAATTTATGTGTTAAAAAATTAATAAAATTTAAATTTTTAAAAATTATTAAATTTTTACTAATATTTGAATTTATTAAATTCTTGCTAAAACAAGGAATTTTGAAACCTATAAAATTTTGACTTATTTTGTTTTCTTTAGAAACTTTCAAATCAAGTATAATTTAAATTATAATCGTAATTGTCTTATTTTTCAAATATACTTAAAAGTTGGAAGTTGTTATCGTGATGAAAAAATCATATATGAGTTATTCTTTGTGAAACTGGCCTGAGTTAAATAAAAGGTAAAAGTCTGGGATATTAAAAATACCAATTGTACTAGGTCCAATATGTAAAAATATGACATCATACCAATTTTTAAGGTTCTAGATTCAATGGTTTCAAAATGTCAGCTAATTTATCGATTTTAATTTTTCTGTGCTCTACATAAAACTAAAAAATAACTTATTATATACAAAAAACAGCTTTGAATTAGCTTTGAACTTTCAAAAAATATCATATTTTTACATTCTGAACCTAATGCAGTCGGTTCTTTTAAGATCCCAGACTTTTACCTATCACTTAGATCAGTTTCACTAAGAATTACTCATATACAGGAACTGATTCTATAAAATATTTAAACTTTCATAATTCATATTTAAAAGATTCTGGCTGTATTATAAAATAATTCTTATCATTTCAATACTTCATTTGACATTTGGAGCCGAAGAAACTTCAATAAAATTTTATTTTCTATTTGATTTTTTATTATCCTCCGAGCTGACTTTAAAAATTCTGGTCCAATTAATTTCCTGCTTTATATTCATTATGTGTGCATTTTACCAAAAACTATAAATAAACACAAGATTTATTCAATTATCACAACCTAATTCTGATATTGCAGGTAGTCTAAATTTTAATACGTTTATAAAAGTCAGCATGAAATTTATTAGACAATCAAATATTTGCTATATAAAACCAAGATTACGCCTATAAAACTTAACATAATGTAAACCAAACATTTTGTTAACACATATCAGCAGTAAAATTTAATCCTCTTTTAATATGGTTAAACATTAAAAAAAAAATCTTTATTTTAAAATCTGAAATAAAGTTAAAACAAAAAACAAAACCAATCCATAAATCCATAAAATAATAAACGTTTAAAAAAAATAAAAGAAAATAGCATGCGTGATAAAAACGTAATCTCCCAATAGAAAAGTGACATGAATCTCGTCTGTATACTAATTCACACAAGAACGTCAAATCCATGCTAAAAAAAATGTTATATTCAAGCCACAAAACTAAAATCGATGCATCAAAGTCAAATTTATTTTTATAGATACATAGAAAACTATTGTTATTATTATTATTAGTCGAGGAGAGTAACTATTTATTTCGTATCATTTTTTTCTTAATGAGATATTAATGTCGTCGAATTTTGTGGCTTAAATAGTAACCAGTAGATATGATGGATGAGTAGATTACGTGTGAGCAACCTCTTATTTATTCTCTAAATTTTTTTTATGTATCATTCATTTATTATTGTTATTATTATTTAGATTTTGTATTGTCTATATAAAGTACATGTTAGAAATTAATTTTTTTTTGGTTGCTAAATTATGAGTTTATGTTATTTTTATATCATTATTTAATTTTGATTAATCATGTTTTTTTTTAACATTAAAGAAGATTTATTCGGGGGTTAAATGTATCTTATTCTTAAAGTCTTATCTTAAATGACGATGATTTAGTATAAAGTAACACCATTATCATAAAAACTTTTTCTGTTTTTTTGTAAAGTCATTGTACTTATTTTTGTAGTTTTATTCATCTTTGAAAGATATTTTGGATTATTATTTACTTACTTAGTAATTGTGTAACAAATTTAAAAGCATAATTAATGAAAGTTTTTGTACTTACTTTTATTATGATATTCTTTGAAAGCTTGATACGCTTGAAACTAAAGACTATGTATTGTTTTTTTTGCTTGTAAAATAATGACGACCTATTAATAAGTAATTATGAATCTCTGAGGTGAAAATTATTCTTTGATTTTTTGGCAAAAATAAACCCATGAGTTAAAATTTTTTACCTAGAAATTTATCATTGTAATATGAAAAATTTGGTTCTTCATTTAAAAGTATTCAAGTAATATTTATTTATTTAATCAAAGAATTTTGCTTGCATTTTTTTGAAAAAGCCTGCAGATACGGATTAGAATCGAAATTTCTCTGACTCTACGAAACTGGAAATATTTTTTTAATCACAGTTTTTTCTTGTCAGCAGCCAAATAGCACGTATTTTTAGACCACTGGGCGGCAGATAAAGCCCCTTTTTTCCCCACTGGTACAGAGAAATTTGATACAACCCTTGTCCGTAAAAACACGATGTCCCAAATCGCAGTTCACGTTCGATTTTGGACATTCTTTACTTTTTTAGACAGCAGCCATAAATATACTTTTTCAAAAACAGACTTGCATATTCTGGGGAAGTTCCCAGTTTAGAACTGAACATGCAGAACTTTTTAAAAAAATTCGGGCTTTACCCAAAAATCAACCCTATTTAATTACAAGGGCAGATCCAAATAAGGGCGTTAGAAGTGATCGATCCCCTCCCTTTCCCCCTGAGATCTAAAAATTGCATGTTTTTTGTTAATTTTTTGGTTTTTTTTTTACTATTTTCACACTTTTCTGGATCTGCCACTGCTTGATTAAATCAGAACTTTCAAATCTCCAAAAATTCAGGTATATTTTAAGTTTTTATATCAAAGGGGTAAAATGTTTGTTTACATACGACATTTATTTATGTTGCAATAATCACAAAATTAAAAATGATTCCCCATTTCAATTTTTAGAATATTTTGGGTCCTTAAACGAAAAATATTTAGAAAATTTAATTACGGATACATATTATATCGTCAAATAGCGGGTTATATCAAATTTCAAACGTCAAAAAACTGCCATTGGATGAAAGTTGAATATCGCATTATATTTATTACAAGTATTACCCATAAATTAAAGTTAAAATTTCAAAATAGATTTTAAAAGTCAAAAAAACTTCAATACACCGTATTTTTCAGTATTTTTCAATATAATTCATTATAATATAGGTATCAGATTAAAAAATTATAATAGAATTAAAAACGAAAAAAAAAAATTTTCAAAAAATGAACATGCACACTACATTAGTGAATAACAAAAATATATATATAATTTAAGCATATTACAATCAATTCGCAGTATAATATTTAAAAAAAGTCAATAGAAATTCGGAAGCACGGTATTAAACACTATAAATGTCCAAAAAAATCAAAAGACACGAAATTTAATGGTTGAATACCTTCAAAAAATGTAAAAGAATCTTAAGAGGAAACAATTTTACAAAAAATTGTCAAAAAATTCGCCCTTTTTTCTCTTTCTGAAAAATAAAAATCAATTGATGTAATAATACTCTTATAATGCACATGCATAATAGAGCCAAAAAAAAAAAAAAAATTTTGTTTTTAATGTGACACGTATATATAACAATCATATTAAATAGACAAATCATATATAAATACAGAGAAATAAAAAATCTAGTCAAGCTAAATAATTTTTATAACTGCTATATATATATATATATACCTTTATAATATAATTCCCTTATAATATTATCCCTCGGTACATAATAACACAAATCTGTCGTTATTACAATACCTTTAAGCGTCAAATTAGTCGACTCATACATAAAAAAAACTTTATAAAAATTTGTCCCTTATATATATATATATATACTTACCTTTATAATATTAAATACACACATACATACGAAGCTAATTCGTGACTTTTTTTAATACATGTCAGATCCTATACAAATAAAGTCAGAGAGAAGAATATTAAAAAAAAAGAAGCCGAGATTATTTTCATCGATGGCTCTTTTTTCCCCTTTTTTTTTGACTCTATTCAATTGTGTATTTATAATATGTCTCGTGTGTGCACACGAGGTCCATTATGTACGCTTCCTTTAACTTCTCTCACCTTCTTTTACTTTTTATATGCATATGATAATGTGCATATTTTTTTTGCTTGCTTGCTCTTTTCTTTTCTTTGCATTAAAAATTTTTAGGGGAAATGTCCAATCCGCCCTTTCCGATTTATTTTGTGAGAAAGACAAATTCTTTTTCTTTTTTTAAATGTTTAAATTTGTGACCGGTATTTAGTTTAAAATATAATGAACAGTTAAAAAGATTGATCTTGTTTATATAAGTTACATGGTAATTGGGTTTGATCATTTTTTAACTTACTTTTTTATTTAAAATAGACTTGCAATTTTTTATAGTTATGTAAATATAATTTTATTTTTAGAAAAGGAAATTAATTTTATTGATATAAATTTAGAGATTACGCATTGTTAATGTGATATTAACTAATGATTTTCAGATTATGTATTATGAAATCTGGCTATAATAATGACACAGATGTGTGTGTCCATTTATTTATCTTTTTCTTTTTGACTTCCCTGTTTTATATATATGTTAAAATATAATCTGCTTATAGATTTTTATTAATTGTTAATATAGGGAATTTAAGTTTATATATATATTTTTAAGATTGTTTTTGGTTCTTTCTTTATAGACAAAATTATGATTTAGGATAAATTTTAGATTTTTATATTGGGTGCAATGTAAAAAGTAACTTTCTTAGATTCACAAAAAAAATAGGATATTTCCGAAAAATTAGTAAATTTTCAAAAATAATCGTAAATTTACTAAATTTAGTATATTAACAACAAATTCGAGAATTCTCGATTTTTTCTTGTGATTTTACGAAAAAATTTGTAAATTAGCAAATATTTTTTGTAAAATTTCGAAAAAAATTTGTAAATTATCAATTTTTCTTGCAAATTCACAAAAAAAAATCGAAAAAACTCGAATTTTTTGTTAATATACTAAATTTAGAAAATTTAAGATTTTTTTCGAAAAATTGCTAATTTTTTGAAAATATTATATTTTTTTTGTGAACCTAAGAAAGTTACTTTTTACAGTGTGGATAAATGAGGTCATGAGGCTATCAGAAGTTAACCGATTAGCACGGACAAAACCTGCAAATTTTATAACAAAATTTAATATTCAAAAACTAATTTTTATTTTTTACACAAAATTTATTCAAGTGGGTTTATGAGGTTGTTAAATCCAAAAATCAACAGAAAAAAATTATAAAATTTGAGCTAAGGAGAATACAGAGTGAAAATTTGAGTTTAATATAAATGCTGAGAATATTTAGGGTTTATAATCCTGATTTTTAGATTTAGAAGTTAAGAAAGCTATATTTAGGTATGCGAATGAGAATAAATTACTGATTAAATTTGATGAATTACTATTATGCCACGAGTTAACGTTAAATAAAAATTTTTTATCTAAAACTATAAAAATCTAATTATTTTGATGAATTTATCATAATTTATTAAACTCAACATGACACGTGGATGCAATCTGCAATCACTTTTTTTATTTTCAAGCAGTTATAAATTTTTTCAAATTTTATGTAATCAAATAATTTATTAATAATTTTTTAAAAATTTAATTAACATGTAACAATCGAAATTAATTTTTTTTAAATAATTTGATGTTAGATATATTATTTTCAGTCTAAGAAAAGCAGAAAAAAATTTCAGGAAAATAATTTGTCCTGGTGGATGCGAAGCCACGACCTACAGATTTCTAGACTGACGCTCTAAAACATTCGCTATCCGTATTGGTCATACCTTCCTGTAGCTCAGTCTTAGAGCATCAAAAGGGATTTTTTTCTTAAAATTTTTTCTGATTTTTTAGGCTAAAAAAATTATTTCTAACATCAAATTATTTAATCATATAAAATTTGAAAAAATTTAAAACTGTTACGTTAAAAATAAAAAATGTTATTGCAGGTGGCATGCACGTATCATGTCGAGTTTAATAAATCATAGATTTATTTAATTAGCTCTACAGGTCGATAAATTCACCAAAATAATACTCTTTTTTCAAAACATTCAAAATCATATTTCGGGGTCTTAAGGAGGCCCCAAAAAAATTTTTTCTTGAAAAGTGGTGAAATGTTAAGTTTTCCAGCCTATTATCAGAGTATTTATTATCTGTTTACGGGTCGGAAAAATTAAATAACATCTTTAAAAAACCCTTAAAATAACGGGTTTTTTAGGTTTTTTTGGGGCCTGTCGTGGCCTAGAGGTCTAATTCAGGTATCAGTGAGTTTTTTTAATAAATTTTCAGATGTCACTTTTCAGGTAAGGTACCAAACCTTATCCAGAAGTAGCCTTTGGAACTTTTAAACTCTCTTTCACCCAAATAAAACAAATAATACATTTTATTAAAATTTTTCCAACTTTTTAGTATTCTATTACAAGAAAACTCGAATCCCCTTACTCCTAATTTGTCTTGGGTAATTTCTGGACAACCCCTTAGTGCTAAATAAAAAAAAACAAAGTAATGAAATATAAGTAATAAAAGCGTAATAAAATAAATTTTTAAAAATATCAAATATTAAATTTTCCTCTTATAACTCACGTTTATTAAATAAAAAAATTTTAATTTTCTACTGATAAAAATTTTATTTAGGTAATTTAGAAACATCGTGAAATAACTTTTAATAATTAAATACAAAAAAAAAAATGAATTTTAATATTATTTTAAATATTTTAAATATTTATTCAGGTAATATATTTTTTTAAAGCAACTATAAATTAATAATAATCATTACTTGTTCATTAGTTTTAGTCTTTCAAAATTATTTTACATTAGCTGTTAAAAAAGGTAAATAATAAATTTGGTTATATTTTTGTAAGAAAAAAAAATTTTTTGTTTAGTCATTTAATTCATTAAATCTTATGAAAGTCTAGTTAATGATGAAAAAATAGAAGCGATACCACTCAAAGACATAAGTGAACATCCACATCAAGTCAGTATTCATGAATTATACAAAAATTATTACATTTGTGCAGGAAGTATAATAACGAAATTTTATGTTTTAACTGCTGCTCATTGTTTTGATTTTAAGAGTAACCCAAATAATTATGTTATTAAAAGTGGTTTATGTTTCGAAACTGACAGCGACATAAATTACAAACTTTCTAACATAATAATACATCCAAATTATAAGATTTCTGGCAATGGATTTAGAGTTAATAACATAGCTTTGATAAAAGTCGAAAAAGATTTTGAATTTAGTAAATTTACTTTGTGGCCAATTGGTTTGTATAACCAAAAGCTGCCTGATGAAGGCTCTACTATTGGCAAAATTGTTAGTTGGGGTGATTTTTGTGAAGATGAGGTGGAATTATGTCTAAGAAAATATAATTTACCAACTTTACCAAAACGTATTTGTGCAAAATATTTTGGTCCATTAGAAAATGATTCTAATTCAATTTTTTGTGCTGGTTTTATAGATAAATATGAAAGATTCTGTGCCTATCAAAAAGAATCTGGTGGACCATTTATTGTTGATGATAAACTTGCTGGTATTATATCATATAAAAATTTACCATTACAAGTTAAAATAATAACTGAAGTTAATTATTACGAAAAATGGATTTTTGATCAAGTTTGTGCAAATAATTCCAATAAATCAACTTGTTTCATACTATAAAATTGTAAAAGATGATTCATTTATTATACGATAATAAATTTTAACTTTAAAATTGTGTTTTAAATACACGGTTAGGCTGCCTTGAAATCCTACAAATGTATTATTTCAGACTTGATTCAGACTTGGATTAAATATAAAAATATTTTTTTTTATCCTGAAACCCAAATATGGATCACAAAATTATAAAAATAGGGTTTTTCTCCCTAAAAATCCATTGGTATTTTAGTAATTTTTGGGATAATATTTTACTTTTCCTTTATTATAAATTTTCTCACTTTTTGTCTGCGGTGGATCCTTTCTCAGAGGGTCAGGAGGTCAGGGAGGGGGCATAATTGGAATACCCCATCCAAAATGTAAAAAGAATAAATAGCTAATTTTTCCCAATGTAAAAATTTATGAGTTTCTTTAAATTTTTTATAAAAAATTAATTTTTTTTCCTTGTATTTCCATTTTTTATTGCTAAATTATTGGAATTAATGAAAAATATAATTTTGATGCAACGATTTTCCACTAAAAACCGTGAGAAAAGAGATTAGAGGTTTTCACCCTAGAAGTCACTAAGAATGCTTATTTTACAGAAGTGAATTGAAATAATGGGTTAAAAATGATATAGCCATAAAATGTATCTACAATTAATCACTTAAATAACAATAATTAAAATTCATTCATTTAAATAGTAAATATAAAAATCATTAATCAAAAATTTAAAAAAATAGTATATAAACAAAAAATCAAATATAAAAATCAATTAATTAAAATTAATATTCTTGTGACCAATCAATTTTCTACATAAAAAAAAATCAATAATTTTATTTTTTTAATAAAATATACACAAGTAAAATCTCAAAAATAAATAAAAATAATTACACAATTGGTACATAAAAGGTGTTGTATAATAAAAACCATATAATGAAATATATTTTTAGTAAACGTGTGTGTGTGTACTTATGTGTAATAATAGATACATTACAAATAATAAATATATTTTTGAAAAGGTCATCCGCAAAATTTTATTCAAAAAAATTCATGAAGATCGTAAATCAAAATGAAATATTAATTTTTTTTTTTTATTCAGGAAGGAACACATTTTTATATATTTTTATGTAAAAATTATATGATTTTATAGTTGAAAATGATCAATATTATAATAAATATCCGTTTTCGTATTGATTGTTTGGATAGTATATATAAAAATAATAAAATATATATGATCATTAAGTCATGTCACGATTTCTTTTGAATAAAATTTTTTTTTTTTTGTATATTTTGTCATGGAAATTAAGATTTACTGACTAAATATTAGAAAGAATTCTTTAACATAAAAAAATATATATATCAATTTTTTATATTAAATTATATTATACCTTTATTTTTTTGTTTTTCTTTGTCATATTTTACTTTGTTTGTCTTTTTATTATAAATATTTTTCTTTTTAATTTTTTTGTGGAATTATTTTTGTAATTATAGATTAATAGTATTTGGCACTCTTTTGATCTCAATGTTTTTGGGTTGGTTCTAATTTTTGTGTTTTCAGAGGAACCATTGTGATAGCCAAAATATTGTTTTTCTTTTTTTTTTTTCTTATATAAGCACATTTTGAGAATCTCCTATGCTCATTTATTTATATAGTGGATCTTTCAGTGTCCAGATTTGGTCCACATGGGTTTTTGGGTCGCTTTTGAGTCACGAATTTTGGAATACTATGTCTACTACAAATGGGCACTTCACATTTAAATTTGCACAAAAAGTCCCTGAAAAATGTCAGTGTTCCTCAACATTGTACAGTTAGAATATATCAGAAATATCCTTTTTTAGGGGTAGTTTTTGCAAATTTAAGAGTCTTCTGCACACTTATCATAGAAATGCCCTCAAAATTCATGATCTGCTAACCAAGAAACCTATAATAGACAAAATCTGGTGGTAGCTGGAAACTTGATACCCCTGAATTTGATGGAAATAATATAGATATAAATTTCGTTTAAAATAAGTGGATGTCTTTCTTAATAATAAGCTCTTGTTAGTGATGGACGAGACCACGAGACTGGTCTCGATCTCGTCTCGTTTTCGAAAGACGAAACGAGATTATCGCATCGAGACTCTTGGTCTCGTCTAGGTCTTGAAATTTTTTTTTGAAAAATAAAATATATGAAAAATTTAAATTTGAGTACAAAGAAATCTTACGTAAGCTTTTATTGCATACCTATTATGTATATTTAATTTCGGTAGGATCATGGTAGGATCAAACTTTTGCAAAAAAAAAAAATGAAATAAAAAACTTTATTCTTATTTTTTTTATACATTCAGTGCTTCTACGAATGGAATAGAATAATAATAATTATTATTATTAAGTATAATAAAAAAAATGAAATTATTAATTTTTGCTATAAATTTCGCAGCTGCTCTAATAAATATTTTATATTTTTAAACAGTTCAACTTAAATCATAAATTCATTTAACGAATTAAAATGACAAAATTCTTCAAAAAAAAATAAAAAATATATATGCTTTTTTAGAATAATAAAGTTATAAAAGGTAATAAATAAATTTATCAAAGTAATATTGAGCAGGTATAAATAAATTGGCTATTTTAAATTTCAAATAATAGATAGAAAAATTAATAAACTTCCTGTATAATTTTATATTTAATTTTTTTCACGTTTTGTAAAAATATAGCAATTTAATTTTAAGTATCAAAATCCTTACGGAGGGGGGTGTTAATCTCCTTTGCTACATGCTAAATATGAAAAGATTTATCCCGAAAACGTTATAATGGTTGTTAAATTTGTCTAATATTAATGAAAATTGTTTGTCCTATTTAAAAGTTGATATTGTGAAAGATTTTATCTGGTATATTGTGACACATATTATGTAATAAAAAAAATACTTTTGAAGAATTACGTAAAATTATATTTCATTGTCGGCGCCGTTTCAGCATTAAACTTATATTAGCAAAAACAGTGCATTAGAGAGATATAAAAATTTAAATAATTGTTATAAACAAATTTTTTTTATTATTAAATTGTTACCAGAGATGAAAAATAATCTACAATCAGAAAATAATAAGGTTAACTAATTTAAAAGCCTAAAATATCGGAATATAGATTTTTAAAATGCACATAAAGATAACTCAAGTTTTTTTCGAGACTGTCTCGAACATCGAGAAAAACATGGAATTTTTATAGCGACAACCAGATTTTTTTTCAGTGCAGGTAATATCTAGAGGCGTTCTAATCAATTTCCTCACCTAAAAGCGACAAAAGATATGCCACTTGGTACTACGTCCAAAAAGAAAAAAAATTATGCTATTTTTTTAATTATTTTATGTAAAAAATTAAAAAAAAAAAATTTCGAAAAATTATGTATCAGATGGAGAAATCCTTTACAAACGATAATTCTAGATATTCGTACTTTCATAGGAAAAAATTAAGTATTACGTCCTAAAATAAAAAAAATTTTGGCGTTTTTGTATTTTTTGGCGACAAAAATTTTGAGAAAAAAATTTTGATAAAATTAAGTATTAGGTCCAAAAAATTACTATAAACGATATTTCTAAAACTAGTACTTCCATGGAAATAAATTAGGTACTACGTCCAAAAAGAAAAAAAATATCTATTTGTTCAACAAGGGAAAAAAAATAGGATTTGGCTTTCAATGAAGTTGTATGCACGAGTGAGCGTAGCGAACGAGACAGCATTGAAAGTAAAATTTCCTACATTTTTTCCCGTGTTCAACACATAGTTTTTCATTAAAAGCGAAAGAAAGATCGCCCGAAAGTAAGAAAGTAGATTATTTTTGCAGCGTATAATGAAAAATTGGTATTTTTTGTATTTTTTTGTGAAAAAAATTTTAGAAAAAAATTTTTTAGAAAATTAAGTATCCGATTCGAGATATCATGTGAAAACCATACTTTCAAATATAAGTACTTTCATGGAAATAAATGAGGTATTACATCCAAATTAAAAAAAAAAAAGTACCTCGAGCTTTTTTGGTGAAAAAATTTTTGAAAAAAAAATTAGGTCTTAATTCCATAATGTTTGTGAAATATCAGCGATTACATACGTATAGAACTTCAATCTTTTTTAAGACAAATTTGAGTAAAATCTTAAATTGGCTAAATTTCATCGTAAAAAGGTAAGTTTCTTTTTCTCCTGGAGTGGTTTTTCCCTGGCAATCAGATTTTTTTATCTGTTTTTTTTTTTAAATTTTATTTACTAAAAAGTTATTTTGAAAATTTGGGGTAGCTCAGATACTAAAAACACGGTTCCTGACATAAAAGTGAAAAAATCTTTTTGGCACCTATCATCGAATCCTTGTTCACAACTTTTTTTGACTTCCTGAGGGTTCAAACTTCACGAAAACAAGAGTCATTCCGATGAGCCCTCAAAAATAAAATTACGATTCCAGGCTCAAATTAAGTAGCACTTTTAAAATATATGCTCATATACCTTCAGGAGCGCAAAATATTAATTTTCAAAATTTTGCATTGACATAAAAAAAATAATAACAACAATAATTTACACCTTCTATATAATATAATATACACAATATAATTCTTCTTTAATACCATCATCATCATTTACCAGGTCAACTGATGCACTAAAACCATATTCTTTCTTAGACAGTCTGTCGCCCTCATTCATTTCATATATTTTTTTTCTTCCTCGTAAAAAATAACGTTATAATATAAAATAAAGATTTCATATATAAAAATAAAATAACTTTATAGCTATATTATGAATGAATGAAAAAAATTTTTTAACAAAATTTATATGATTCAGCAGATTCTATCGTCAATCATTTTAAAATTATTAAAAAAAAAAATGAAGATTATTTTTTTATCATCTCGTAATATAAAAAACTCTTTGCGGGTGGTCTATTTTGTTATTATGGCATTAACAAGATATAAATATTAGATTTAAAAAAAATTTTTAGCACGCGACTTTATAATATAATACTCTAATACCTAAAATGTAATCAGGATAAATCCCGCACTTAAATATTATTTTTAAATGTATCATTTACATTTGCTTATATAAATCAGTAAAATCAGGGCGTTACTTAAATATTCTCGCGGTGTACTTGTAAACTAAGGGTTAAACACACATAAAATTTAATCATTTAGAATCGATATATAAAAAAGGGATGTTTTTGTATATACTATTTAACAAATGACAGACATGTGAATCTTGAGAGATTATGTAATATGTAATACCTACTTTTATTTTTTTGATTCAAATACCATATGCAGTATTATTTATACTCATTTATATGCACATATATTATAATTATAAATATCATATTTTTGTTTTTTTTATTTACTTAATAAAGTCAATATTTTAAATATGGGTTGGAATTAATTTTGTATTGGTTTTAATTTATATTACGCGTTTTTATGAAAATTTTGGATTTTAGGAAGAGAAGTGTTTTAAGGGATTTGTTTCAACGTGAATTTGGACATATTTTATGGAAATATTCTTCTGAAGTAAGAGCAAGTAAGCATGGATCAGAAGTTTTGAGATTAATGGGATCACAAGCATAAGTGCCTGACTAAGCCAGCTCTTTTTCCTGGAGACTTGAGGCATTTTTTGCCTATAGCCTAAATCCACAACGAACGCCGAGAACTCCTTGCCAAGTTTTACGAACGAGTAAACAAAAAGTTTTCTACCCCTCAGGTAAATTGTGTTCAAATATTTAATTTCAATTATAAATTTCATTTTGTTCATGACATTTTTTATCATGGTTAACTTGGGTGGCTATTAACAGATTACAAGAAAAAATTTTTTTTGCTTAATCTTTGTTATTATGTACTTTTTCTAGAATTCATCAAAAAATAAATTTTGCTCAACTCAAATACCCCTCAATCTAATTGAATGCTAAATCAGTTTTATACTCCAGTAATAATGTGGTATGAGGGGTCCGAAGTCATTAACCGGGTTTATAAATGGTTTAGTGCAGGTTTGAAAATTTGGTTACCTACCATTTCCCCGAATACTCCTCCCCGAACGTCTATTTCCCCGAATTACTTTTTCCCCGAATGCAGTTTCCCCAAACCTTTTTTCCCGAATGGACAGTTCCCCGAAAACTGTTGTTCCGAATAGAAACCCCGAAAGAAATTTTTTTAAATATTTTTTTATATTAGAAATTTTTTACAATTAAATTTAAATTTAATTAATACATACTTGAAAATGAATCCTGATCCAGAAATTGTTTCAAAAAGGTTATTTATAAATGGTTTTGTTTACATATACTCAAGAGAAAAAAACGGAAATACATATTTTGATTGTAAAAAACTTTGATTGTTTTTTCAACTAGAAGGAATTTAGAATTACTGTCACTTAAAGAAATGTGGTATTTGGATGGAACATTCAAGGTTATATTTAATATTTCCTGCTTATTTTCTTTATAACTAATGTTTAATTGGTATAACTTATATTAGGTGTCGCCAACGATTTTCACTCAAGTGTTTACTATTTTGGGTGCTGTTAATAGACAAGGAAGTATAGATATTGTCTCTGATTGAAAGAAACATTACAATATGCATCTGTATTTTTGTGTAATATGCAGTAATTTTTGAAGCTGAACAGTATGGTATACAAAACATTAAGCCAGATGCAATAATATCTGATTTTGAATTGGGTATGTTAATTACATGTGAAGAGGTTTTTGCCTGATACGCGTATATAAACTTGTTTCTTCCATCTGAGTCAATCAATCTATCGAAAAGTTCAAGGATTGGATTGGAGGCGATGTATAATAGTCCTGATAATCGTAGCATTAAAGATCATACTTAAACCTTACGTCTTAAAGCTACGGCGCCTCAATCCATGGAAGAAATTTTTAGTATTTTCAGGAAAATTATGTTTTAGGAAAACCAGGACGAGGAAGAAGGCGACGTATTCCACCACGGTACGATGTAATTATTTAATATAACGCCATATTGCGAGAAGAAGCCAGGACTAACAACGTAAGTGAAGGATGGCACAATAGATTTCGCCTTATTGTAGGAAAGCATCTACTCCAGTAAAATCACGGTTTTGGTGGTATTGTTTGTGGCCGCTACCAGATTTGGTCTACTATAGGTTTTTTGGGTCGCTGAACACGAAAATCGGGGTTTTTTCTATGCGCAATTGGGGCTTGACCCTTAAATCGTGCAAAACTGTCCCTAAAAAGGGCATTTTTGCTGTATTCATTGTAAGCCTTTGAAATTTGGTATACGGGGGTTTTCGGGTCGCTGATAACGAATGTTGCAGTTATAACTATGAAAAATTACCCCTTCACCCTTAAATTGGGCAAAACTGTCCTTAAATTGGGCAAAACTGTCCTTAAATAGGGCATTTTTGCTGTATTCACTGTAAGCCTATGAAATTTGATATACAGGGGTTTTTTGGGTCGCTGATAACGAATATTGCAGTTATAACTATGAAAAATTACCCCTTCATCCTTAAATTGAGCAAAACTGCCCCTAAAAGGGGTGTTTTCGCTACTTTTAATCTAGCACTTCATGATTTGGTGTAATAGGGTTTTTTGGGGCACTGATCACAAAAATTGATGTCTTTTCAATTAAAACGTAACTCTTCAACCTTATATTAACCGAAACTAATATAAAGGAAATTATATAAACCAAATTTCAAAGGCTTACAATGAATACAGCAAAAATACCCTTTTTAGGGGCAGTTTTGCCCGATTTAAGAGTCAAGGGATAATTTTTCATAGTTATAACTGCAATATTCGTTATCTGCGACCCAAAAAACCTCCGTATACCAAATTTCAAAGGCTTACAATGAATATAGCAAAAATGCCCTTTTTAAGGGCAGTTTTGCCCGATTTAAGGGTCAAGCCCCAATTGCGCATAGAAAATACCCGGATTTTCGTGTTCAGCGCCCCAAAAAACCTATAGTAGACCAAATCTGGTGGCGGCCACAAACAATACCCCCCCCCCCGTGATTTGACTGGAGTAATCATCCTAATTTATATAGTACACTGAAAGAGTTCCAAAAAGAACAGGGTGATACAGAGATAAGCGTTGTTAAAATGTCACTTGGTCGAAAAATTAAATGCGGTACTAAGAAAAAGTGGATAGATTCGCAGAAAAGAATTCAAGACATCGTACAATTTTATGACACGTATGGGATGGAAAGAGTAACTGAGCATCTGCTAGCACTTAGTTATTATATTGCTATATGAAGTGAATTATTAAAAAAGTAGGAAAATCATACGTGAAACAAAATAAAACCAAAAACTGGTTTTATGAATAATAAATTTTTTGGGGGGGGGGATAGCATTCGGGAAAAAATCTATTCAGGGAAATAGTCATTCGGGGAGTGGTATTCGGGGAAATGGGTGGGAGCGTGAAAATTTAAATATGTAGAATTTTATTTATTGTTTTAGTATTCAGGCTTTCTTTTCCTTTAGATTTCTTTGCATATTTTATTCAATTAATAAATAAATGTTTAAAAAATACCCCTTGGGTTTATAAGATTACCCTGAATAAAAATCCACTTGATAATATTTTCTTTTTATCATTAGTGGAATTCCGCTGATGGCTGGAATTTTTTTTATCACGCTTAAAATATTGATTGGAATGTAAAGAAAATGAACTACAAATTTTTTTTTTCTGGAGCCGGGACCACTTAAAGATAATAGTCAATTCACCTTGCAATACTTTGAGAACCTTGTGTCATAAGAAGAATATCAGTACAGTTTTAGTGTCATCGTTAGATTAAGAAGGTACCTAGTTGTTAGTTGTTATGTAAGCGCACTAAGTGCTTTTTAGATTTCGGTTTATTGAAAATTTATTAAATTTTGCATAGAAGTGTTATTTTAAAATCAAGATCTAAAAACCAAATTAGGCCTAAAAGTTTCCACAGAAAAAAAAACAACTGAATTCGACTTAAAAATATTCATATATATGCAAAATGGTAAAAAGATACAATTCAATTGGCATATATCCATCGAGTGATATCGAATAAAGAATTATCTATAAAAATATAAGGATATTGCTAAGCAAAAAAAAAACCTCAGAGGACATTCTTATAATACCATAAAAAAAGGAAAAATTTAGAAATATCAGTTGTTTGTCCCTTTATAAATATATATATTTTCTTTGTTTCTTCAATTTCACACAGTCCTTCTTATAAAACAATCTTCTGCACTTGACGTGGGTGCGAATATTTACATTTTTATTAAAAACATTTACAACTCATCCGTTTGCACGACGAGAAGTTGAGCGCATCGTAGATATATATATACCGACTTATATTTATATTTCTGTGATATTGTATAAAACATGACACGCGCCCAAGAGAAAATTCAATTATCTTAGTAATCCTGTAATTATGGCACATGGATTTTGACAAACAAGACTTTCAAAGTAAGAGACAATAGCATATAAAATAAATATATTTATGGGTGGTTCCAGTACTTTTCGTACAGATTAGGGCGCACTCATGTCACCGATTGAGCTCAAATTTTAGGGTATAGTTTGGGGTAATAAAAAAGTCCCTCAGCCAAATTTTTAGCCTTCTAGCACCTCATGGGGCCGAAATATGGCCGTTTAAAGCTCCAAAAATAGCCTGATTTGGCCAATTTTCAAAATTACGCCATTTCTTTGAATTTACTTCAAATTTCATCTTACTGATCGCATTTTAACCGCTAAAGAGTCTACATTTCGTAAAAAAATTTTTAGCCAATTCCATGGAGTCAACTTTTTGGCATTGATAAACGTAAAATGAATTTTATTAAAAAAGCTGATTTTCAAAATAATACCGTGGCTTAAGATCAACTCAAAAATACTTCTGGTTGGTTGCAATTTTTTTGTCTACTCAAGACCTTTCAAATGCGACCCTAAAATTTAAAATCGCTGGATTTTAACCGGAGATATTTTGATTTTAGTGGCGGCTGTTTTTAAAAAATGCGTTTTTTTGGCACTTTTCGCCACCTGGCATTTTTTTCTAAGTGCCTTAAAACGTCTGAAACTTTCAGGAAAATAAGTTCAATATATGTACTACAAATTTCATAAAAAATTTCTTTGCTTATTTGCCTTTAAAGCCCTTTTTTGACTCATCCAAATTCAACCTTTCCATTTTCCGGAATTTTCCATTTTCCGGCTTTTCCTGTAATCTAATGAAAATTCTGACTCGATTTTTGGATTCCTCGGGAAATTTTACTATAGACCCTTTTTTTTGAGAAATTTTGAACCACTCTGTGATGCTGTATAAAAAAAAGAAAAAAGAATTTGCATAAAAATAAAAATAAATTTAAATTTATAAAATTGACAAACAAGAAAAATTTTAATTAAGGTTGAATACATAGTTAAAAAGATGGATGAAAAAAATGATAGGAATCACTTAGACGTGGTTTCAATAAAAGCATTTGAAAATGGTCAAGATAAACTTTTAAATCACTACAAGCCGTGTAACTGGTTCTACATATGATATGCTGATTTCTTAGTGCGGGGTTTTCAGATTTCAAGGTACTTAGATAAGGTTCTCAAGAATCACTTTACAGATCAACTTCTGCAGTAAAACACGTTGGAAGGTAGGCTAGAAAAAAAAATCTTGCATAGCCCAGGGATCGGTTTTGGGACCATGACTTACCAAATTTCTTTTACTGTGGCCTGCTTCGCATCGATCCTCGGCCAGGAGCCTTCTTGTTTGGATACACAGTGGACGTTGTTTAGAAGAATAAAATGATCCAATGGGTGTTGAGCAAAATTATGAAGTATATCAACGGCTAATACCAAAAACATGGGCCCCAGCTAAACAGAGTCTTTTATGTTTAGCTGTCTATGGATTCCCGTCGAAGTCGAAATATATATAAACTTCAAAGGCGAAGGAAATCCTGTTACATTCAAAACCAAATCTCTTGCTGAATAAAAAATTGTCCTTTAATTCGCTACTGAAGAGTTCGTATCAAAAGTATGTGTCATGACCCCTTTTTTTAACCATATCCAAATAGGTAACTTGAGGCTTGCTTGTTTTTTAATCACAAAATAGTAACGTTTAAGGAGGGGCGAACATAACCCAGTAGCTTTGACGAATTTCCTGCGGTAAAGTCATGTAATTTAGTGCATAAATTAATCATTTCGCATCGAATATTTTCAAAATTTTCACAATTTAACTCTACACTGAGAATAAATAAAAATATAAAAATTGGATTTTTGTAAATAATTTTTTTATGAATTAGAAATAAAAAATACTTTTTCTTTAAAAACTCTTTTATTTTCCAATTCATGTTATATATAATATTTTATAGATACATACATATAAAAGAACAATTTTCTCACATATACATTTATAATATATGTATAAATTTGTAAGTTACTGTAAAAAAAAAATACTTTTTTCTTTAAAACTAAAATAATGTAATAGTTATCGCATTTATCAGAAAAAAAAAAATCAAAAAGTTAGAACGAACAAGATTTAGCTTTTGTTATTCCATTTTTCTCCAAAGTATAAATATCTCTCTAAGGGACGTATAGTTTTTTACATAAACTATAGTATAACAGTTTTAAAAGCAATCGAAGTAAAGGAAAAAAACGGCTGACGCTTTTATAACATAACTTTTGATAGAATTTTTTTATCGATATTTAAAAAGTCTTTGTAGATAAAAATTTTGTATTAATTAAAAAAATAATTTCAAATAAATTGACTAGATAATTTAAAAAAAAATAAAAGCTTGTATAATCCCAGTTGATTTTTTTAGACTCAATCCTTAAATATATATATGGAGTATTGTTCTGTATAATATAAGCATCATCAAGATTGAGAGTTGTTAGGATAGTGTTAGTATAAAATTGAGAGAGGCCATAAACAAGTGCTTACCGCAATCTAATGCGTCTGTAATGGCCTCGAGCTTTACGGTATCTCTCTTATAGTACTAAAATTTAGTATAATATAGAATGGGTACCACTTGCTCCGCACCGATTTAATTACTATGTAAATGTCGCATTTTCCGACACAAACCTTTCTCTCTTACTCTCTCTCTCTCTCTCTTATTAGACGAACAAGATTTTCTCTTTTACTTTCCCACCAAACATATTTAACGAAAAAGCTCTGCCTTGCTTTTCTCAATACTCATATAAATATATTCACTTCCACCACTACTTCATGTCGCCTGATGTCCTTAATTACTTTGTACGTTATTATGGGTTACAAAGAGAGGAAAAAAGACGGGGTTAAACATGAGATGGAAGTTTCTCACTGAAAACCCTCGTTTTAAATACTATAGTAACATTCTATTTAACTTTCTTGCTCTATATCAGTCTTTCTCTCTAACTACTACTAAATTTTCATTTTCTTTTTTTTTTGTTTCCACTTATTTTAGTCTGTCGTTTCTGACTGAACTCTATTAGTCCTTTCTCTTATGAATCCTTCCTTCCTTCTTTCCTTCCTTCCTTCCTTCCTTCCTTCGTTTTTCTTTCCCTTTTAATATTCTTTATGATTATAATAACCACCTGGCATTTATAAAGCACTTTTAGTGATATTCTTGTTTTTGGCTTTGTTCGACATTACTTATTTTATACTTTATATTATTCAATTAATTCAAAGCAGAAATAAAAAAATGAGAAAATTTTTTAAGAATTTTATTATGAATTCTAATTTTTGTTTTTTTCATAAAATATTTAAAATCAATGTAGAATGTCATTTTTATTATTCAGACCATTTTTTTATTATGATAATTCAAAATATGGAACTGTACTTATTACAATATAAAAATCTACTATTTACCAAAAATATCCTTTTTTTGATTCTCTGAAATAAATTATATTGATTTTATCTATCATTTGATAAAATTAATGATTATTTACAGTGATATAATGATTATGAATTCAATAATTTAGTAAAACTAAATCAATTGTACAAAGTGTTAATTTATATCTCCAAAGACATATATTTTATTGCATAAGCTTTAACGATAGATAAATTTACTGCCTAAACACATAGTAAAACGACGTTTAAATAAATTATATCTCAGACACGTTGCACTATTTATATATATATATATATATATATATATATTTGCTATAAAGCTATAGTTAACTTCAATTATGTGTTAGGATTTAGGAAAATCACGTTGATGCTAAATATTTACAGCTGTAAAGATATCAAATTAATTAATTTTTGTAATTTAGCAGACTGAAAAATTTTTTTATTAAGAATAAGTCTGAAGAGCTTTTTTGGGCCTAAAAAAAATTAAACACTGGTTTTGAACGGTTAATCTTCATAGTAGAAACCTTGTGCTTTTTTTCAAGAAAGGCCAAAAATTTTCATAAAAAGTCTGCAATTACGGTTTTAAATCGAAAATTTTCTTCATATTTTTATTCATGCATGGTAGAGCTGCTTTGGTTGAATATTCAATCAAAATTGCATTGCTTAAATATTTCGAGAATCAATTTTGGGCCAGAATTGGCACACTTGAAATATTACATATGCCACATCCGGCCCATGCTTGAATTTTTATTTGAATTGATTTTGTAAAAAAATCACCACCACGGGTAAAGGTGATAATCTCATTAACTCAATAACATAAAAACAATAAATATTTACATTTTCTTCTTTAAAACGACTAATTTTCATAATTTTATATACCATAAAACATAATAAAAAGTATTAAACGACCTAGCATACTAAAAAGGGTTCAAAAAAACAAGACATTTACAAAGATTTACTTATAGCAATAATCTCTTTAAAGAAGGAATAAAAAATAATTAAAACTTAATATTACGATTATTAAAATGTTAGAAAATTATAAACATAAATGTTAAAATCCACCAAAAATTAGTCAGTGAAATTAACATAAAATATAAATTTAAACTATACAGTACACACAGGGAGCATCAGCTGCAAGCAACATGTCATAAAGGCTTTGTTAAATGACATGGTGCTTAATAACATTCACATTATAATTATGTGTAATCATAAAATAAAAAGCTTTTAGAATCAAAAGCTCAAAAATAATTATTTTTCTATAAAAAATTTATTGATGTTATTTTCTGAAAAAGAAAACTTTTTATAAAAAAATAAAAAATACTTTAGTCAATAAAATACAATGGGATACAACTTTTAGTAGATAGTTAACAAAGTGGTCAATATATATAAGAAAAAAGACAAATGTTTTACTGTGTTTAATGTGAGATAGAAGCTTGTAAGTAACAAATGCTATATATATATATATATATTTGTGTGTATAAAGAAGATAGTTGGACTGTCGAAAAAATAAGATGACCACAATTTTATATATATAAAGTAAGAAATTATGGTATAGCACATGTGTATTTTTATACTATAAGATAAAAAAAAAGTAATCATTACTTAAGAAAACAAACTATTATTTTGTTAAGTGCTCGTAAATTTTGGTATTTTATCTATTTTTTTAGATGTATGAGATATATGTGTGTATTTAAAATCATAATCAAATTTTTGAAATTATTTATTAAATAAAATGTAACTGAAAAAACTGCCAAAATAATTATAATCTTCCTGATTCCGGAAGGTTCCCAGTTTATTTACTTGCACTACTGTTTAGAAAGTTTTTCAGTTTAAACTACTTAATCTGTAAAATAATTAACTCACACTGTTTCCACAATTATTTCATAGATTTATGAGGCAGTTAACTCATTTTTTTATTTCTCGTCTTTTATAATATTGACTTTTACTACTAGTTTTTACAAATATTAAACTGTAAAGCAATCTGACTGCCGCTAACGAGCTTCCGGTTATAGCAGACGAAATTTTTTTTTCGCCGGCGAAAATTTTGGAACGAAAAATTTTGTAAAACCTATTCGATCCGAGGGTCGTATTTGAGTTCCGCTAATCCTCTAAAATTATCTCCAAAATCTTTACAAATTCCGCTAACTTTTATCCACACTATCTTTACGAATTCCGCTAATACTTAAGCCGATCATCTGATTATTTTCAAGGGATTATTTTTAATAAATATCCTAATCTTCAGGCATATCGAGTTCCGCAAAAAACAAAAAGATATCATTTTTTAAAGAAAAAGTATACACATTTTTGGTAAAAAGAAAAAAAAACAATATTCCCTCACACTTTAAGGGGCCACAGAACCAAAAAAATTTTAAAATCAGTTTTTTTGATTTGTAACAAAATTTATTGCATAAATTAAAAAAAAAAAGAGTCTCATGCCCTCCGCAATAAAAAAACACATCAAATCAGTCTAAAAAAAATTTAAATATTACCATCCCTTTGAGAATTTTCGGAAATTCGAAAAAAATTCTTAATTTCCGAATTTCCAAAAATTCTTGAAGGGGTGATAAAATTAAAAATTTTTTTTAGACTGGTTTGACGTGTTTTTTTATTGCGGAGGGCATGAGAATCTTTTTTTTTAAAAATCAATAAATTTTGTTAAACATCAAAAAAACTGATTTTAAAATTTTTTTGGTTCTGTTTTTTTGGTTCCGGCCCCTTAATCCATTAACGCCCAATCGACACATACAAGCCATTTGAATTTTTTTGAATGAAAAATTCGATATTATGAGCCAAAAATGTTACCTAGTAGGTAATCAGGGCTGCTCTTTTCATTTCCAAAGTCCGTTTTAACGTGCAACCCCCAGAAAATGTGATATCATCCCCTAAAAATGGGTTTATTTTTTTATAATTTTTAGACGTCATTAAAATTAATATAATGGGCACAAAAAATATTTCATGGCATTAAAAACTTAATATGGGACTATCAGGAACATAAAAAAAATGAATGCACACCAATTTTTTATCTTCAACCCCTTGAATGGGGTAAGGGGTGGATTTGTAGCATAAAAGAAAAAATGAATATTTTGGGCTAAAATTGTTATCCAGTAGGTATTTTTGTTCACTATTTTCATTTCTGAAGTCAGTTTTTACAAACAACCCCTAGAAAATAAGATATCACCCCCTAAAGATAAGGTAAATATCACATTATTTTGTGAAACTGACTTCAGAAATGAAAATAGTGAACAAAAATACTTACTGGATAACAATTTTAGCCCAAAATATTCATTTTTTCTTTTATGCTACAAATACACCCCTTACCCTATTCAAGGGGTTGAAGATAAAAAATTGGTGTGCATTCATTTTTTTTGTGTTCCTGATAGTCCCATATTAAGTTTTTAATGCCATGAAATATTTTTTGTGCCCATTATATTAATTTTAATGACGTCTAAAAATTATAAAAAAATAAACCCATTGTTAGGGGATGATATCACATTTTCTAGGGGTTGCACGTTAAAACGGACTTCGGAAATGAAAAGAGCAGCCCTGATTACCTACTAGGTAACATTTTTGGCTCAAAATATCGAATTTTTCATTCAAAAAAATTCAAAAGGCTTGTATGTGTCGATTGGGCGTTAATGGGTTAAAACAGACTTGGGACTTTTTTTTTTTAAGTTTACTTTTAATTTATTAATAACCATTAATTTTTTATTAACAATTCATTTTTATTGTTTTCTGGTATGTATATTTTATAGTACGTGGAAACATTTTTTACAAAATCGCATCTCGTTGTAAGACGGTGGTCATATTCAAATTTGTGTGAATGAATAGCTGCTCTGAAGCCGTTAAAGTTAATTTTTAACAACAATTTAAAATTAATATTATATAAATCTTTGGAATGTTTGTTTGTTTGTTTGTCCGTCCGAACGCGATAAACTAGAACAGGATAAAACCTATAGAGACATCAGGTTTACAGTAAAAGACGACAAAAATTACTGGTCTAAGCCATAGGTCTAAGCATAGGCTAGGTTTCATTTAAAAACAAAAATTTTAGATGTTGAAAAAACTGAATTTCCAAGAAAAATTTTTATCCAATTTTAAAAGAAAAACCTAAAAAACTGAAAAGTAATGAAAAATTTTATGATGAAAAAGAATTTCATTTGATTTAGGAATAACTTTTTTGAATCCACTTAAATTTTCGAGTTAATGGGTTGGATCTGTCAACAGTTATCATTTTTCAACAAATTGTAAAATTTTACGACTAATATTATATATATTTTTAATTATTATCGGTGACTAATTTATTAACTCAATATAGTAACTAATAGAAGCTTGAACAGCTATTATCAGGGTAGGAAGCAGCGGCTACTTGGGAATCCTAGGGATGGGTAGCAAAGCTTTGTATTGCTGACCAATTACCCGCCTGGGTTCCTATGCCCGTTATTTTTATGATTTAGTAAGTTTTAAATAATGCTTTGGGTAAAAAAAGTTTATTATAAAAAATATTGAGTAAACTAAAACAACATTTCTTTAGAAAAATGAAGTTGCGGGGATCAAAGGGGGTGCAAGCTCCTTGATGGGTGCCGAAGTGAGCTGGAGGTAGCTAGTAACAATATAAAATAAAAAATGGGAAAAAATGAAAAGTTTGCCTAAATCTGAATAAATTTACTTTATCGAGAAAACAAATTTTATCGTCCAACGTTCATATCACTTTGAATGTACCTGGTCTCGTCCGATCCCAGAAGTTAAGCAAAGTTGAGCGCGGTTAGTACTTGAATGGGTGACCGCTTGGGAACACCGCGTAACGTTGGTTTTTTTTTTTTTAAATTGGTTTCTGATATTTATATTAGCAATTTTAAAATATTTTATTAAAATTTTTTAAAAAATATATTTAAAATATGAATTATACTTTGAGTGAAAAGATTCACACGTATTATGCGTCCGATCCTTGTCAAATTCTTCCGAGACTCACTTATTGGGGTTAAAAGATGTATCCCAATCAATATAGTTTTTAGCTTTTTTATATAATAACTTTATTATAATAACAAAAATTCGTTAATATATAACCATATCGTACTGCCATAATATTCTTATAAGTATATTCAAAAATAATTTTTTTTTTTTAATTTGCGGAATTCGCAAAATCTTATTAAGTGATTAAAGCGATAATCTGTATTAAAATTCAAAGAATAGGGATAATCTTTTTGCGGCATTCGTAAAAAAATCGAAAATTAAGTAGCTTAAAATTTTCGGAACTCGTATATTTTTTAATCCGATTTGCGGAACTCAGATACAGCCGATCCGAGAAATCGAATAATTTTGAATTTTCTATTCCGCATTGACTGAGCTCTCGACCAACCTTTATCAATATTTTACGTCGAAGGTGCATAATATGCTACATTAAAATTTTTTTAAAAGCATTTTTATGTTATCTGCCAAAAGCTATTGTATATAAAATTCAGATAAAACTTATCAGTACCAACAATTATTAATATAAGAGCAGAGTTAAAAATTTACAAAATTTAATTTAATTATCAAATATCCTAAATTCAAATAAACTGAATATGCTAATCACAGATCCAAAAACGTACAAATTAATAATCTTTTAAAAACACACAATAAATAATAATTATATATTTATTGAAAATACTAATTAATCGCATTAAAATGAAATAATCAACAAAAGCAAATCCACAGCTTGAAATATTCGAAAAGCTTATACTTTATTTAATGTATATAATAGAATGAACATGTGTATATAATATTATATAAGCAAAAGACAAATGAAACTGTCGAAAAGTTTCATATAATATAAATATACCAATCCTATATCACCCTCTCGCTATATTTTTTTTTATATTACTAAACGTAATCTATACCCCCCTAAAAATATTTTTTGTACCAATCTAAAAACAAAATGAATTCACTTATACTCACACACACACATATATATATCATAATTTATAATATAATCATTGATATACTCGATATATAAAAGTACAGGGTGTACAATAAATTATGGTTTGCTTTGTGATATCGATGCATCAATTTGGCTAAATGAAGGATTAATTTAATAACAAGTCGACTATACTTTGTATGTATGTATAGCAAGGAATGCTTTTATATTAAATGATCTATGATATTTATATACTATTAATTATTATATATAAATGTGTGTGTGTGTGGGTGTGTAATATACATAAATGAAAATATTGTGTTAGTATGAAAATTTTTAATTTAATTTTTAGTTTTGTAACAAAAAAAAAAATTTTTTTAATTATGCATAATTGAATATGTAATCCTTGTTTTAATGTAATTACATTTCTTCGTTTTTAATTTTTATAGGTGTATAGTGTATTTTTTAAGATTTTATACTTTTTTTATAGAAATGAAAAAAGTTATAATGAAAATATAAATTTTTTATACTGTTAAAAAATTATTATCAAAATTTCAGAATTTTTTTGGTGATTTGGAAAATTTTAATTTTTAAATGGAACATTTTCATTGGATGGGGTATTTGAAATAGTTTGTCACGGCAGGGGGGGGGGGTGAAAAATTGACGTTTTTAGGGGGGGGGGGTGAAATAGACTTAGAATATTTTCGATTTAGGGACTTAGAATAATTTGAAGTGGAAGTCAGGGCCTGATAAGAACAAGAAACTTAGAATACTTCGAGGATTACTTTATGTTTATGGACTTAGCAAAATTTATATTTCAGGATTTATTGTAATTTTGGGATTTGGATTCATTACTGTTATGAGTGAACATATTCCATGCTCGTTGGTTGTGTAGTTACACAAACCAGTTATAAAATTTTTTTTTAGATTTTACAAATAGTTTGAAAATTTGAAAGAAAATAGTTTAATTGAAAAGTCTTTCTTATATGGAGTTTAGCCATACGCATTTAGCTATTTAAAGTAAACTTTGATTGAGTAATCTTGAAAATTAAACCTTTCATTAGATACTATTTAATTTTTAGAAATTTTATAACAGTGTAGAGACCATACAGTTTTGTAACTTGGATATATATAATGAAATAATAAAAATGAATTAAAAAAACTTTTGCTTCCTTTTTTTTGAAATATCGTATCTTTTATGTGTAAGACTTTTACTTGTACTTTTAGCTTAATTATATTCAAGTACTTTTAATTATTCATAATTACAAATTTTTTTCATTTTTTAAATATAAAATTCTAGTGCTTATATTTATTAATTTATTTTTTAATGTAAAAAAGTTAGTAATTTAATTTTTTTCAAATATAAAATACTGCTACTAGCATAAGTAGAACAAAAAAAATATGAAAATGGTTATGCCAATTTTGCCTTTAGATAAAATTAAAAATTATATTTTACCCTTATTTATACTTACAAAGATATTATATTTTTTCAAGAAATCAAGGTACGAGACAAGCCTTGCCAACTAGACCCAAGTTAGACTCAAGGATTACGCCTTCCAGCAATTTTTAGCTTGCTAAATTTAATTTTTGATTTAAAGCAGACATTTTTGCATTTTTGGCCTCTTTTAGAAGTCACGTGACTAAATGAAATTTTCTTAAAATTGTACCAAAAAGAAAAATATTTTTCACCGTAAAATAAGTATTTATCAGCAAATATTAACAAATTTTAAGCTAATTCAAACAAAAATCTAAAAACTCGAAAATATTCCCAAAAATCGAAAATTAAACCTAGAAAGCTAAAAATTGCCGAAAACAAGGGAAAAAAAATAGGATTTGGCTGGTAATGCAGTTGTACGACAGACAGCATTGAAAGTAAAATTTCCTACATTTTTTCCCGTGTTCAACACATAGTTTTTCATTAAAAGCGAAAAAAAGATCGTCCGAAAGTGAGAAAGTAGATCTTTTTTGCAGCGTGTAATGAAAAGTTATTTTTTGTTCCTTATTCGAAAAAAATATTTTGGACCAATAATCTTCAGATAAACTTGAATTCAGCTAACGTGAAATCCTTCATATAAAAAAATTACTATAACATAAAATTTTATTTGAAAATGTTTTAATTTTTATTTTAAAAAAATTATCAATATTATTACTGAAAAAAAAATTTTTTCTTGTTAGTGTCCAGAAAGTGCGTGTTTTCTGGCCGCTGCGCTATTCGAAAAAACGCATTTTCTCGACACTGAGCAAGAAAAATTATGTTTTGTCCTTGGCCACAAAAAAAGGATGCCCCAAATCGCAGTTTACCATCCTCGGCTTCGCCTCGGACGGTAATTTACGTGCGATTTGGACCATTCTTTACTTTTGTGTCCATGGGTAAAAATATACTATTTATGCAAGCATGCATTTTTTTAATTCTTTACAAAAGTAGGTCATTAATCATAAATAAATATTTAAAAAAATATAAACCTATAAAAAAAATGTTATACTACTTCATATTATATATATGTCTAATATATGAGAGATTCCACATAAAATAAGCACCTATCATTTTTATTAAATTAAATTTATATAATTAAAAAAATTTTTAAACCCAACGTAAAACAATGGGTTAAGATCCTAAACCCCAAAAAAAAGAATGCCCTAAATCGTATTTAACTTCGTGCACTCTAAACCAATAAAACTGCTTTCAAATAGAATAACTCATATATAAAAAAAATTATACACTTAATATTTTAATATTTAAAATAACTTTTCATTTCACATGTGATAAAAAATCAATCTTTTTATTTAATACTTCTTAATGTTTATCATGAAAAGATTTTGTACAAAAAAAATAAGTATAATACAAAAAATTTATAAGCATAATAAAATAAAAAAGGTTTTAAAAAAAATGTTTTTTATTATATATGAATAATATAAATTTTTTAATATTATATCTTTTAAATGCCAACCAAAATATCTAATATAATAAACATCAATCAATTGTGTTAAAGTCATTTACAAGCCATAAATTTTATTAAAAGAGACATAATAATATATTATAAAGTTTTTTTTAACTTTATGAATGCAAATTATTTAATGACAATAGTATAATATTACTATTTACTAACGTCTTGTGAAATAGCTGTTTGATAATGCAGTAAAAAATTTGGATCTTGATTTTTAATGACATATTTTAAAGATTTAACTCAATCAACTGGAGCATGATTTAACACACAGGGTTTTATCAAAAACAGAAATAGTTATCCAGAGTAGTAATTAGATCATTGTTTAAGCATATGATAAAAATATACACAAAGCTGTTCTATGGTAACATAAATTAGGTGAAAAAAACTATCGGGCTGGATTCCACCCTGCAGAACAATTTTTTTATTAAAGCATGCTTTTGCATCCAAAATAAGGCTTCTAAATAAAAATTTGATACGATTAACATTTTTTTATTTAGGTGCCATTTTGAAGTAGACTGTTAACATGAAACTCAGTGAGCATCCTTACAGAAGTACAAAAAAAGGTCCGTTTTCAGCATGATGAATTTTTTTCTTGCTTAAACGATTATAAATTATTTGAAAGGTAAAGAAAATTTAAAACAGCCTTACCATTGAACGCATATCCTGAATGAGCGAAAAAATATTTTGTTAATGTCTTTGTGTTTTAGATCTTTTGCAATCGTTTGAGCAAGAAAAAATTCTGCTAACCATAAGCGAGGAATTTTTTTCTTCTCTATTTAACGTTGTTTGTTGATTCAAAATTTCACCTTAAAACTCATACGGGCTTTGCTACTTTGCAACTATAAGTTTATTTATTATTGTAACAGTTTGAACGAAAAATAAATTAATTTTTGGCAACAGAAAAAATTTCAATTGCAAATAAAATTTATTAAATTAATAAGAACGTATTCTGTGTTAATATAAGTGAAAATGTAAAGCTTTAGTCAGACGTAATAATAAAATCTATTTGTAAATCACATTTTTTTGGTTTTAAAAATATAAGTGAACAATGTTAATCGTTAAAAATACTACAAATATCAAAGAAACTGAAAGGTTTAAAGAAAATTTTTAATCAAAGTTTTATTAACTTGTTTTGCTACTTTAATTTACTTTTTTTTTTTAACTATATTTTTCAAATTGGCTATCAGCGCTCAACTGCAAGCTTGTATTAAAAAAATTGCTTATAAAATAGCTTTAAAAATGATTTTAGAAGGTTATAAAATATCGTATTTGAAAAAAAATAAATGATTTAGAAGATAAAATCATAAACTTAAATTTAAATTGCTTTTAGCCAATCAAAAAGAGAATTAATTAAAAAGAACAATTTTCGAAAATTATCCATTTTATGTAAATATGTAATATGACTCTTATTTTTCATAAAATGAAATTTAAACGATACATTCTATAATAATGACAATTTTTTGTTTCACAATTGAATGTATACATTTATTAATAAAAACATTAATTACATATAAAAAATAAAGAGTTAAAGATCTGTAGAGCTTTGAGATACTTTATAATCCATAAAATTACTTAAAAAATCCATTAAAACTTTATATACAATATATAATACAATATTTATAAATTGTGTTAAAAATTAACATTCATTAGGTATTTCAAAATCATCCCCATACATTTTAAATAAAAGATCATGCAACTGAGTCTGAAAAAATTTTGAAATAATAGTTGCATCAAATAATTTTAAAGAAGAATAAGAAGAATCTATAATTTTTTTTATTTCTTTTAAATTTTTTTCATGATTGTCACCCCAATTTTCTAAAGGTTGATTATAAAAAGTGTTTATTGTCTTAAAAAAGTCGTTAACTTGCTTGTTTTTTCCTTCATAACAATCTGACGTGTATTTGTTGCGAAAACTCTGTGAAATATAATATTTAAAAATGTAAAAAGAAACTAAATTTTAAGAAGATCATTAAAAATCAACTAAAAATATTTTTAACTTACATAATCAACAGCTGGCCAATTTTCTGTACAAGCTTCACAATTGCACTCATAGTTATACCTTTTAAGATCCATAGTTCTTACTACTTTGTCTTCATGAATACTTGGCCCAAAAGTAATAAATAACTGAAAAATTTTATTAAATTAAATAATTATTAAAGATTTATTTTTTTGTATCAACAATTTTACCTTTTCATTCTTTTTTATTGGTCTTTTGGAATACATCAATACTTTTGGCCCAGCTAAATATATTCTACCAACATTTGGCAGACAACTATGATTAAAAATACCACATGCATAATTAATTATTGTACCAACTTTTCTGAAAGTAGATGCATCGCTATCATAAAATAAATCTTTTGTTACTTGCAAATTTGGGTGTAAAACCTAAAAATATGTTAATACAGCATTAAAATTTATTTTGCTAAAATTCTAGAAATCATTTAAATACCTCAAATGTTTTATTCATTGATGAACTAAAAGTTAAACTTAATAAATATTTTAATTCTTCAATATTCCCATGAAAAAATCTATCTTTTTCGAAAAATTCAGTATTTTTCAGTAATGTAAAAAAGAAGGTTTCATCAATTAAATTAAATGTTGAACGCTTCTTTTGACTAAGTAATTCATAAAAAATTTCAAGAGATTTATCTATTTTCAAAAAATTTTCTATATTTGATCGTTCTTCAAAAAAGCCTAAAAATATTTAAGAATTAGTTTTATTATTAATACTTTTATTAAATTTATTTTAAACTTACAATTATTATTTTCCATGATATTAATAATTTTGACAATTTCTTCAACTCCTAATTTTTTTAAAAGCTTTATAAATAATCTGATAGTAATCAAATTCATCAAATGTGTTAATTTTGTTTTTTTAGCTATTAATTCAGCAAAAAAATCTGGATATATACTGCATTCGATATCATGATATTCTTCAAATGCTTTATCTCGACATTTAATTGAACAATATACTGCATACGTACATTTATTACAAGGTATGCTATTAATAGTGTATGCTAAGCAATGCGAACAAGTAATGTATAAATGTTTAAGATCTGGATAACTACAATATGCTTCTTCTATTAAAAGAATTTCTGCACTTTTGATGTCTCGAGTAGCCACAAAATGTTTCCCACTTATTTCATCAATGTTCAAAGTAATTGCATCTGATACGTATGGTAACTGGTTCAAATTTTCAAGCTTATAAACTTTTTTCTTATATAATTTACTTTTTTTTTGAACCTTTATTGGCTTGAAATCTTTTTTTAGATCTTCACTTAATTTATTTTTTGTTTCTGAATCAGGTAAATTTTTAATTAATTTGCTTGCTTCATCAAATATTGTTTTAGTCTCAGAATTTTTTCCCATATACTTCAAGCACATTATTTTACGTACAAGTAATCTGCATTTGGTAACAGCAGATTCAGTTACTGTTAACGCTAAATCAATATCACCAATGCATTCATCATATTTTTTTAAATGTAAAAGTATAATGGAACGATTATTTAATGCTAATGCAAAATCTTCACTTCCCAATGGAGCATAAGCTAAACTTTTAGAATATGACATTATAACTTCTAAATGTACTGCTTTATTATGAGTTTTGTTTTTAAAAATCTGATTTCCATCTTCTCTGGCTTTTGCTGATAAACTTGAACATTTTTCTCTAACAGACTCAATATCATGTTCAGTTCTTTCTTTTTGAACATTAACATATTTTGATAAGCTTTCATCCATGTTTTTTCTAATAAGTAAATAATAAATTTTTATAAAAATAAATATGTACAGTATATTTTCAATATAGTAAAAAAATGTATACTTGCCCAACTAAAGCTATATTTATTTATTAAAATAATAGAAGCAAATAAATTACTTTTATGAATATTATAACTTTTATTTAATACAGAACAACAATGACTCGTGTACAAATAGAAAACAATTCAAAAACGATAAATTTTATTATATATAATTTATTGATTATAATCAAACGATTATTTTTAAAAGTTTATTTGTTTACATCTTTAATTCTCTCGCGTGACTACTCACCCCCACTACTCGCGTGAATCGTAAACTCGCGGTTTTTTTTAAAGCGGGAATTTAAAACTCAAAATATTATTCGTTGTTGAAATTAGTAAGAAAAATTTAAATTATATTCAAAATAATATCTCTTAATTTAATTTGAAAAGAAGCAAATATATTTTAGACGTAAAGTAGATCGTTAAAAAAAAAAATTTTAATTCGTACATGCATTTTTGAAAAATTATACTTATTTTTAAAAACTGTTGAAAAAGTAAATAATGGCAAAAAAACAAAAAAATAAGATTAACTAAAAGTCATATTTAATTAAAACTGGAAACAAACGTAATTTTTGAAATAACCATTTTCATTCGGTTTATTATATAGAAGTAGTACATTAGTAAAAGAAAAGTGATCGCCATATTTTTAAAATTTTTACTTGCTATGTCTAAATTTTCAATTTGCAATGTCATAGGATTAATTGTTAAAATAATATTTAATTATTAATAAATTTTTTAAACAAAATTTTGTTGAAAATTACGTGTGACACCTTTGTTTATGTATTTTTAACCCTCTGATCACGATTTTCAAGTTCTTTTTTGCAAAAACCAGTCCTGGTAATTGTTTAAACAATTTTAATTACGTTTTTCGAAATCACGAAAACTGCAATCTGCGGAATTCATGTTTTTATCAAATTTTACCAAACAGCATACTTACTATTCTGGCTTATAAACAAATTAAAACTGTTTAAACAATTATAGGGACTGGTTTTTGCAAAAAATAACTTGAAAATCGTGATCAGAGGGTCAAAAAATTCATAAACAAAGACAAGGTGTTTCACGTAATTTTCGAAAAAAATTTGTTTAAACAATTTATCAACAATTAAATATTATTTTAACAATTAATCATACGACCTTATAAATTAGAAATTTGGATTCAGGGGGTCCAAATATGTATAATAAAATCAGGGTCTTTTCAAAATTTTGAATTATTTTAGCTACAGGATATTTAACGTTTAGATTTTTAGATTTTTGGTCAATTTTGCAATAAATTGTTGTTAACAAATAATTGAGCACGAATCTTGCAAAATAGACCCCGGATTCGTGTTTAGGGGGTCAAAAAACGTAAATTCCACCCATTTTTTTCCATGGAGCTCTTATGGCATTAAATAGCATGACAGGACTAAATGGGAAAGCACAACTCAAACAGATTTAAGTTTTTTGAGAAGAATGGGGGGGGGGGGGTGGCGAAGAAAGGCCAAATAAACTTGCTTTTAAATTCTGCACTAAATATATTAACATGAATTATTATTATTGAAAGCTACAATAAAACAAGAATATTACAAATCTTATTTGCGATCTCTGTATAAAATAAATGCATTCATTTTTTTCTATTTTTATATTCATATTTTATTTGAAATAATACATATCATCCTGGCAATTGTTTTGAAATAACTTTTTGGATTTTTGCAATAATCAATTGTTTATTTGTCATAAATTGTAAGTTAGCAACAAAAAAATCAAATTACAAAATTTTATTCCAGCATATATAGGTAATGTTATGTGTATTCCCATTAACTTTTTAATAATGCAAAAAAGTTATTTATGCAATTTTTTATAGAATTTAGAAACAGTCTAATGATCTGAAATTTTGAAGATAATATTTTCCTGACTATGGAACTGGAAAGTTTTTTAGCTAAAAATCAAAAATCAAAAGAGCTTTTTTTAAACTAACGCCTGGCTAATGTATAAAACTAAAAATCCTCATATTTTTTAAAATTTTATTTCATAAAATAGTAAATATATATATTAATAAATTTTATATATATTTTTTGCAATCGGAAATAAGCCAAGTAGTTTATTGTAAAATCCATATATAATCTAAAAAAATAATATTTTTACACAACTAAAAAATATAAAAGTATAACAAATCTCGTTGAAGTTTATTAGCTTTTTTTTTCTACCGTGTATAACCAATAAAAGTCCCAATAATAATGTCGGTTGTTTTCTCGATGTACAGTATTTGATTTAGCTTTTTTTTTCAGCCATTTTGTACTGATCACATATCTGCCTCATAAATCTTACTCTCAATTTCTCTCTTTCAAACATATAGGTATATATATATATATATTTTTTATATGGAACAATGAGAATAAAATAAAAAAAAAAAAAGTGGAAAATTTCACGATCGGCGCCAACAAAATATCAAAACGTCGATGGCCCCGCAACATAAACCCTCGGCGCCGTACAATATCATAGAAATATACCGCTATTTCACCCGCGAACGTAAAATATTGCCCTGAATTTTCCTTCTCTTTCAATGCATACACTATTCACTTTCATATCTTTCTATGACGATATATATTTGTATATTAAACATTTATATCATAAAACATGTATCATAATACATTGGCATTTGTTTTTGTCTTTTATATACAGGAAATATATATATAGATAACTTTATATATATTCAATATTTTTGCATTTCATTTCATGATACTCTCTATAAATACAGAAAGCAATGCAGTTCATTGCAAAATGTTGGTATGTATAATTTTTGTCATTTGATATAAATATAGAACCACTATATTTTGGATTATATGAATTAAATTCTGCGTAAATAACTTTAGATTAGATATATATATATATATTTTACATAAAATTTTAATGATTTTATGATAAAAACTTGTATAAATGTATATTATATATACTTTTAACTTTATGTGACGTTATTTCAAAAAAGATAATTTATCAAATAGTCATAATTTTAAATATAAAATATTTTAATTTTATCTTTTAAATATTAAAATTTTATATATTTTAAATTTTTATTCAAATTATATAATAATTTATTAGAATAATTATTTTATACAGGGTTTTTCACTTATTTACAGAAGAATTTTCAAAGGTGATAATGTTAATGTGTTAAATCTCTTTTGATTTCTGGAGATCTAAGAAAATCACAAATTACTGAAAATTCGTCGGTACGGGTATTCAAAATTTTAAATTTGCTTTGAAATTAGTCTTTGAGATAAAATCATAAATCATGATTCTTCAAACAAAAGAACTTTTTTACAAGGAATTTTTATTGATTGTAAGTTTTATTCTCGGATATTAAGGGCCTAATCCTTGCAAATAATATCTAACGCCTTGGAAACTATCTATAAACCATTCCAAAAACTTGTTTAAAACCAAAACATCAAACATTTAACCAAGGCCGAAAATACATGCAATTTGTTTCCTTTATTACTATTTTTTTACGTGAATTTCCCAAAATAAATAACAAATGTATTGAAAAATCTCTTAGATAAATTTTAGTTAAGAAAATTAAATAACGCTGCCAAATTATTGGCACTACGTTTCCTCAAGCAATGACAAATATTCATATGAGTTGAAAATTTTTACCATTTTACGTATCATATCTGAGAAACAAAATGACACCAAATTCATTAAAAAAAGAACTCCTGTGGGAAAAAATTAGGTAATACTTTCTAATCTTGTATTTTTTTATTTTTTTGATACAAAATATTTTCAAAAAATTAGGTATCAAATCTGAGAAATCGAGTAAAAACGATATTTCTAAGATTTGTATATTTCTAAATAAAATTTGTTACTACGTCCAAAAAGAAAAGAAATAATGATGTATATTATATTTTTTATTGCAAAAAATTTTGAGAAAAAATCATCAAAATAGTATATTTACGGCTCGTCGTGTCCAGAAGAGAAGGGAATGACCCAAAGTATACGTAAATTACCTTCCGAGGCCAAGCGATTTGGGGCATTTTTTAATTATGAACAAGGGCCGTATTGTCGTGGCTACTTACCAGAAAATCTAATTTTCAGATCAGAGATGTCGAATAAAAACAATATTATTTTCTAGAAATTAGTACTTTTATAGAAAAAATGAGGTATTAAGTACTTCCTAATTAAAAAAAAATAAAAGTAGTTTGAGATTTTTTAATGAAAAAATGATTGCAAAAAAATTAGGTCTTAATACCATAATAGTTGTGAAATATCACCGGTTACACACACACACACATACACACACACACATGCAGACTTTTTTCAAAAACCAATTTTTTAGATTCCTGGGGTCTCAAAACTGGCTTATATGCTAGAAATTAAAAAATAAAAATTTTACTTATCACAATGATTCCTCTAAAAGGAACGAAATTTATATAATTAATAACAAATTAGAAGTTGACAGTGCAGGATTATTTGGATATCATGCTGAAAAAATATAACCAAAAAATATGACCAAACATTGCAAGTATTATTGAAAAATGGGACCAACGATTACCATAATTTAGCAAAAGTTGTAAGTATTAAAATTAAATAAAACTTTTGAATTTTGTGAAAATTTTATTATAAACAAAACTAAAATTCAGAAATTTAGAATATTTCATAATATAAAAATAAATACACAAATTTTTAACTTGAAGTTAAATTTATTTATATACATAATGTTACATAAAAACTACATATTCTCACTAATTCTGTCATGGATTAAATTTTTAAATCACTTATTAGGATTAATTTTCTTTTATTTTATAAAAATAATAGGATTTTTTAATTATTTCGGTTTTTGAGCTACATTTAATATTAGACGCCTAATATTAAATTTTGTCGGATCAAGTGCGATCTGAGTAGCGATCTCCCTATATGGGAAACCAGTCTTAATTTTTAAGATTTACAGTCTCAATTTATACGCAAAAAGTTTAAAATGGATACAATTATTACTTATATGTAACGTGTGGCAATTATTTGGTGCAAAAACAATATTTTTACCCTACGTGGTACTCGTAATTTCTTTATGTACCAAAAATTAAAAATGCGATTTTTTTTCGGATATTACCTAATCATTTATCCATGAGAAAATCGGAAAAACTATCTTCAACATCAAAAATTAAAAAAAAAATTAAAAAATTTTTGTTGCACCAAAAATAATTTTCACATGTTATATGTATGGTCTTTATGAGAGATAAAAATTACACTTTTTACAGTGTTTTAATGCTTTTACATATCTAGGACAAAAAAAGCCTATTTTATGCCCTAGGGAGACGGCTTCTTTGCCCATTATATGTAAAACTATATTTTAGAACACGGGAAAAAATATTGGGTTCGACTTTTGCATGCTGTCTGCACTCGCTCGAGCATCCAACTGTATGCAAAGCCAAAACCAATATTTCATCCCTTGTTTAATAAATAGCTATTAAACTCTTGTATTGTAATGTAATTTTTTGATAAAGTTTACTTTTTTGATGATTAATTTTTTATAAAGTTTATAAAAGTGTAAATGTGTGTGAACCTATAGTCTATAAGGATTTCACCTCTCTCTCGACTGGATCTGCTATTAATGTGGCATCCTAACAACTTGCAAGCGATGTAAACGCATTATAGATTAAATTTTATTAGAAAAAAAATCAGCCTTGTATACTTGAGATCGAACCACAGTTGTCTTCACCACTGAGCCATCGCTTGTTCTAAATAACACTTATGCATAGAGTTACTTAACAACTAATTAAACCCTAAAAAAACTATCATATGAAATTACAAAAATTAAAAAATATTTACAAATTAATTTAATCAAACTAGCAAAAAATAATATACCTAGTAGATAATTAATATTATCTTGAACATGATATAGCATAAAATAATTTATCCCAAAAATTAGGATCACCCCATTCAATAAAAACATTAGTTTTTAAATAACTTCTAAGTTCAAGATTTTCAATGTCATCAACTGGTCCAATATCACCATAAATAAGTATTATAACTCTTGTTGTACGTTCATTTATCATTTGTTCATGAGCAACTTGAAATTCCATCATTCCCCATTTACTACGAAGAAAATTTCTTGATAATACAATCAGAGTTCTTCTAGATTCTCTTACTGAATTTATAATGTTCGTTTGTATCCATTCTCCAACCTCAAAATCACGTAGGTGAACTATAGCTTTTAATAAATTTGGTTCTCCTTCAATTTTTGGTACAATTTGATTATGAACGAAATCTTCGTCTTCGTGACAATAACTAATGAATACATCACTTTTATTAGGATCTAAATCATCAATTGAGATAAAACATGAACATACATTTTTTGAATATAAAAATATTTTTATCTCAAGTTGATAAATATATATTAATAAAATGACAAGTAGAATAATTATTAAAGGTATTAAAATTAAAAAAAATTATTATGTAAAAATAATTTGATGAGGCGTCAGGTGAATGTTGAGTGCAGTATATTTTTATAAACTCATCAAACTTGATTTTTTCTTTAAAGCAAGTAATTTTTTTTAATTCTGCAAGTTTATTCTCACTTATATTACCAAGGAATTTATTATGAAGAAAGCAGGTGCATTCCAATGGATTATTTTCAAATCCTAATTTTTCAAAATGATCAATGTATTCTTCAAAAACTGCTTCATTAACAAAAGATATACTGTTGTTAGCCAAATATAATTCCTGAAATAATTAAAAAATTTTAATCAAATTTATAAAAAAAAAATTCTAATGTATTAAAAATATTTTACCTTAATTGAAGATTTTAAAATACTTTCATCTAAAAGTTCGATGAAATTATATGATAAATCTAATAATGTGATCTTATCGTAACCAATTCCTATCATTTTTGGAATTTTTCGAAATTCGTTATTTTGTAAATAAAAATGAATTTTTGAAGATTTAATAATCCATTTAGTTTCTGGCAATTCTTTTAATTTTCTGTTAGAACAATTAACTAACAATGTATCATCATAAGGCCTATGCTTACAGTCACATAATCCATCGCTTCCACAAATGCTGCTCATTGTATAATTAAATTCAAGAATGCATGTATAAGTGTCGTATTTTAAATCAGAGACTTTTATTTTTTTATTTTCTGTATCATGGCAAATAAAATTATTTACTTCAAAATTAAATACCGTTGAGTTTACCATGTGTTCTAATAAATTCCAAAATTCACAATCACATTGTATTGGATTTTGTCCTAAATTTATCTGTATTTTATTATGTCCATGGATCTTTGTCCATCCTCGAGAAAATGAAAATCGAGTAATTTTATTATTATTAAGTAATAACTTAGAATTATTTTTAATAAATGGGAAATAGAAATCATCATCCTGAAATAAAATATTTCAATTGAAATTATAATTTTTTATATCCTGTTTGCTATTCTTGAATTATTGGAAATTAAAAATTCAAGCATAGCAATCTGACAGTGTAAATTATTGAAAATATTTAATGTAATCAATAAAATAAAATAATAATAATATACTTAACACTGAAATTTATATAAGTAAATGAATTATGCTGCAAATCCAGAATCTCTAATTCTTTGAATTTTTGCCAATCTAGATAAATTTGACTTAAGTGGTTATTAGATAAATTTAATAATTTCATACTACTACATTTTTGAAATATTGATTCACTATGAGTTTCATTTAAATTAATTGGCCATGTTATATTATTACTAGACAAATCTACATTTATTAATTTATAATTATTAAATGGTTTTTGGCCCTTTTTCTTATGAATATGTTGTATACGATTGTTTTTAAGATTAAGAGTGTTTAAAACCTTCAGTTCATTGATAATATCACTGAAATAATAAAATAAGAAAAATTAAATTTATTAAAATATTAATTAAATTAGTCTGGCAGTTATTTTAAAATTTTGATTTTTGGAAAATGGGATCTAATTTTATCCAGTTACTGCAAATCCTAATTTTTTTAAAATATAAATGCTAGACTAATACAGATAAATAATTATGATAAAAAACTTACTCGATTGCCGTCAAAAAATTATCTGATAAATCTAATTCTATTAATTTTTCAGTGTTATTAAAAATTTCTTTTGGTAAATCTTCTAATTTGTTTTCTGCTATACTAATTTCTTGTAATGATGTTAAATTTTGAAAAATATTTTCAGGTAATATTTTAATTTTATTCTTATCAAGTATTAAAATTTCTAAATTTTTTAAATCATCAAATACTGATGTTGGAAAATTAGTAATGCTGTTATTGCTTAAATCTAATTTTCTTAATTCTTTGATATTTTTAAATGCATTGATTTCTATTTTATTTACTTTATATTAGATTTTAAAGATAATTGTTGTAAGTTTTTTAATTCATCAAATACATTATTTTCTATTATTTTAATAGCATTTGATTCAAAATTTAAATCTTCTAATTCTTCAATATCATTAAAATAATCTCGGGGAATTAATTCAATTTTGGTATGTCTGATTGTAAATTGTTTTAATTTTGGTAAACCTGAAAAAAATAAATAAGTATTTATTTACATTAAATTATAAGGCATTGTTAATATCTATTAACATGGAACATGTTTATAGGGAGGGGGTACTTCAGAACTTGAAAATTAAGGGGGGGTAAAATTTGTCCTATTTAAGGGGGGGGGGGGGGTCAAATGAAACTTCGAATAATTAGGTAAGTATATATATAAATAAATAAAATACTTTTAAAAGACTTTGAAAAATCTGGGCTTAAGGACTTAGGATTATACAGGTTTATATGGACTTAGAATAATATCGATTTAGGGACTTGTCATATTTGACTTATCACATTTCGGCCAAAATGACATTTGAACTGCCGAGTAACGTGATTAAAGTGGCCAAATCTTGTAACCTATGATCTATAGAGTAAACCCATATAGAAAATTTTTTGCCCAGTGGCTGCCGGGCTTATCCCTTTTATGGAAATTAGTAAAATTCAAAACATTATTTTTTTTTCTTATCATTAATAAATGGTTTTTAATGGCCAAAAATGATTTTATTTGGTTTTTTATTAATAATGGTTTATAAATTAAAAAGTAAATTGATTAAAAATAAATAAAAAAAAAAATTATTTTTATGGTTTGTGTTTCGGGCGTAATTCGTTTCGGTGCTGGAATCAGTTTCATTAAATTGGGACTACTCATTTAATAAAAAATATTCTTCGGTTATTCTAAATAAATAATAATAACAGTCAACATCGTTTATACTTCTTAATTCATGAGCAATATTTTTTTTTTAACACAATTTTTTCCTCTTAAAAATCATTTAAGATTAATTTGACTTGTATCTTTGCCTTCCTTTAATTTGAGACTCTATCTGTACTTACACTGATAGTATACTGTCGGCTTATAACACTAAATAATGGTTTGGGGAATTCCCTAGTACTAAGAATAAAAATTTATACTTTTAACTCTTGGTAAAATGAATTTTTTTTGCGCATACGACAGGAGTTTAAAAAATTTGCAAGTAACCTTTTTTAAAAAAAAATCATTTACAATTTTCGAAAAAATACAGACGCGAAACCTGCATGCAAGGGTAAGCAAAATGTTTCGGTGATATCACATTCGGTGATTTTAAAATTACTAAATATAAGCACGTTTCGAAAGCCCAAGAAGCTAAAAAAACGGTATATGCGTGTATGTGTGTGTATGTTACCGGTGATACTTCACAATCATTATGGTATTAAATGAATATTCATTAATAATTAAGAAAAAATTATATATTTTTTTTGTATTCAAATCACCTCAAGAGGCCAACCGATTCGTTGGTGAAATATTGTGAAATAAAAAAATTATTTTCACATCAAAATAATTTGTAGTGTTTTATTTAGTTTAAATAATTTGAAACTTTAAAAAAAAAAGCTCAGCTCCAATTCTAGTCAATAAAATATTATCTTGACTTTTATTATGGTATTAATGCCTAATTTTTTTTCAAACATTTTTCATCAAAAAATCTCAAGTTCAAGTTACTTTTACTTTTTTTTAATTTGGATGTTATACCTCATTTTTTTCTACGAAAGTACTAATTTCTAGAAATATCTCGGATCTGATAATTAATTTTCTGAAAATTTATTTCTCCAAATTTTTGCCATCAAAAAATTAGGTAACTGTTTTTATTTAATTTTATAGTAATTTTTTTTTTTTATTTATTAGTTTAACCTGGAAATAACCAATTTTTTGAAAATTTTTTTGTCAAAATATTTTCCATAAGAAAATAAAAAAACATGAAATAAAACACAAATCTGTTGTAAAAGACCTTGATATCTATTTTGAAGATAATTTGAAATTTAATGTAACACGCATTGAAAATTATCAGCAAATCGAAAAGCCGTATATACACATACAGCACAAAATGTTTTACAAACGTTTCCATGCAAACAATTTTTTTTTTCCATTAAAATTTTTTTTCTAAGTTTTTTTTTTAATTTTTTTTTTTTATACACAATGACGTAGCAAAAAAAAAATTCATTTTTTGGACTCTAAAAAATTTGTCGAGTTGAAATGTTTCTAAAACGTTTCTGGAGCGTTTGGAGTGGACATGAAAAATGTTTCTAAAATATTTCGAAAACGTTTTTAAACACTTCTGTTTACATTTTTAGTTTACATTAGAAAAGTTTCAGAAACGTTTTGTGCGCACATGCGTACTTTTAAAAAAAAATTTTCCAAAAATCCCATTTTTAGGGTCATTATACAGTATTCTAACTCGAATTAATGATAACTCGCTTATTTTTCGGTCTAAAATAAAAATTTTTTTTTTAAATTGTCGAATTTTTTCCTTCCTATTCGAATATTTACAAATAAGAAACTTCTTATACGCAAAAATTATTTTTTTGGGCCAAAAACTACCCGAATACATTGACAAAATAAAGTAAGTAATTTGCAATTAGTATTATATATATTTACAATAAAGTAAGTAATTCTTTAGTAATTTGCCAAAAAATAATAATTTTTGCACATAAGAAGTTTCTTTTTTGTAAATATTCGAATAGGCAGGAAAAAATTCGGCAATTTAAAAAAAAAAATTTTTATTTTAGACCGAAAAATAAGCGAGTTATCATTATTTCGAGTTAGAATACTGTATAATGACCCTAAAAATGGGATTTTTGGAAAATTTTTTAAAAAATCTTAAAATGATGATAACTTGCATATTTTTCGGTCAAAAATAAAATTTTTTTTTTAAAAATCAGCTCATTTTTCCCTGGCTATTCGAATATTGAAGAAGAAAAATTTTTTGGTTGACCCCTTAACCACTTATTGGCCAATATTGGTCCAATTATTACACATTTTCAGAGTCTTATATCTACGAACAGAAGCCAATACCATCGCTCTAATTTTTAGGGAATTTTTTTTAATATCAAAAGAAGCTTTCCTGAAATTTTCAACCCTTAAAGTGCTCAGAGAAAAATTTTGCAGACGATTAAAGTTGTTAAAAAATCGATATTTTCGGAAACAGCAAACTTTCAATTGCTTATATCTCCGGTCCCTGATAAGCTTTTTTAACGTTTGAGATCTCATTTGAAAGGTCTTTGATAGACGCTTTTAATGAAACCAACCGGAAGTCTTTAGCTAATGATGCTGAGTCACAATTCAAGTTCAAAAATCAGCATTTTTCGATAAAATAAATCTTACGTTAATCAATGCCAGTAAAAATCAACTCCATGAAACTTTTTGAAAATTTTTTTGGTAAAAGTTGAATGTTCAAGGAAAAAAATGAGACCAGCCGGATGTTTTTTGGACTAATCCTTGAAGCCCAGTAAATTTTTGAAAATTGGCTAAAAACAGCTATTTTTGGACCTTTTAGAGCTTGTCTCTCGGCAACCCGTCCTGAAAAATGGCTGAAATTTTGGCTGGCTGAGTTTTTTATTACTTTAAACCACCCCTGAAAATTTGAGCCCGATCGGAGTCATGGGTGCGCACACTTTTGTATGAAAAGTAATGGATATGCCCATATATATGTTACGGATAGAGTCCGATCTCTGGATAGACCTAGGTCTATCCGGATAAACCTAGGACTATCCAAGCGGAGTTGGATAAAGTCCGATTCTTGATTTTTTTCATCTTTTTTGTTCAACTTTATCCGGTAACGCTTGGATAGTCCTATAGGTTTATCCAAGAGGCTTGGATAAAGTCCGATTAGTAAAAAATGTGAACAAAAATACAAAAATTATTTTACCATAATATTTTTTTATTTTTTTTTGTCATAATTTTATACTCAAATAATTTTTTGATTTAGTCAATTTACAAAATAATTATAATTATAAATATTAAATAATCAAAATTAAATATAAAAAAAATACCAAATTTTAGCTATTATATATTTATAAATTTATAAATTTATTTTTATTTACTTATACAAGACAAACTACTATGACATTTTGAGTTGCACTTGAGTTCGTTTGATTTGCACTTGCATTTATTAGTTTACACCTTTTACGCAGTTACACCTTTGAAAGCCTTGACCACCAAATTTAGATGCCATTATTGCAAGTTGACGTAAAGTTTTCTTTTCAGTGGATACTTTTGAAATATCTATGTGGTTTACATTCGTAGGTGTAAATTGATTCCGCGAAAATTTTTCTTCGATTGTGCCATGATAATTACCTAATTTATATCGATTTATATAATCCGTTATCATATAAATTACATGAATATAAAATTATGATAGTTAAAATAAAAAAATAATATAGTGAAATAATTTTTGTATTTTTGCTCACATTTTTTACTAAACGGACTTTATCCAAGCCTCTTGGATAAACCTACGACTATCCAAGCGTTACCGGTTAAAGTTGAACAAAAAAGATGAAAAAATCAAGAAACGGAGTTTATCCAACTCCGCTTGGATAGTCCTAGGTTTATCCCAGGGATCGGACTCTACCCGTAACATATATATATATTTTTTTAATAACATTATTTTTCTTCATAAAATAAAGCATGTTACTAAATATTACTGAACATACTTTATCTATTAAGTATGATTCATATTATTTTCTAATAAAACTGTTTGTAAATAAATGTAAAGAGTCCGTCCCATTAATTACTTTAATATACAAAAAAATATAATACTATTTATATACAGCAATTAATTATTTTTTTTAAATGAAGCCTTTTTTTAATTAACTACCAAGTTTTTTTTTTATTAATATATTTAATTTTTATAAACATTTTATAAACAAATATTTTTTTGCTTCTTTATCTGCTGAATCCTTGGATGAAATTTCTGGATCCATAATTTTTACTTATCTCGATAAATTTTAAAAATTTTTTATCCAACTTTTATTAGTCTATCGTTAAAGATTTTGTTTGCACTGGTTGTTTATTTGAAAAACTTAAAACAAAATAACATTTCAGTAATCTTATACTTTTTAATTAATTACAAATATTATGCCTTTGTTTTTGTTAATTAGTATTATTCAATTTTTTTTTTAATGCTTTAACAATTTATACAGGAATAAAAGTATAATTTTCGGCTGCAAAAACAAAGCTAAAACCACAGGCTTTCAACTAAAGTGTGAATAAAAAATGAAAATTTCACTTATCACAATGATTTCTCTATATAAGGAACCAAGATTATTTAATTTGTTCTTTTCCAGGCATCTTCACCCTTAATGATAATTACCAATATTTTCAATGGGTAATAAATATCTGAATCAGAATATACTTTTTCTTAAATTTTAAGGATATTCTAAATATTTATCAAATACTAAGTGGAAATTTCTATGTATAAAAAATATTTGAATCATTTTTAATCATTTAAAATAAAAATATTTATTATCAAAAGAATAACAAAATTTTACATTAAAAGTCATTTATACAAAGTCATAAAATATATTTATATATATTAAATTTAAATAAATGATTTATGCTGAATAAAATATTTTATTTATTTTTAATTTAAATGGTTGATTGATTCATTTTTAAAGTATATGTATTTTCAAAATTAATATGAATTAACTTTTTGTAATGTTACATGTACTGCAAAAAAAGTTTATATTAAAAATTAGTGCAATTCAAAAAATATCATGTTTTTGAAAAAAATATCTATTTGTTCAACAAGGGAAAAAAATTAGGATTTTGCTTTCAATGCAGTTGTATGCATGAGTGAGCGTAGCAAACGAGTGCAGACAGCATTGAAAGTAAAATTTCCTACATTTTTTCCCGTGTTCAACACATAGTTTTTCATTAAAAGCGAAAGAAAGATCGCCCGAAAGTAAGAAAGTAGATCTTTTTTGCAGCGTGTAATGAAAAGACTTTATTATCAGTGGCCAAGAACGGCGTATTTTCTGACCACTTCGCGAAAAAATTATTTTCTCGTCGGTTTTCTCAAAATCTTTACTGCCTAAAATTAATAATTTAAATGAATCAAACATCGAACTTTAAAAAACTTTATACGAACGAAAGATTTGCAAGCCCTTTGCAAGTATCGATCAAATATTTAGCAAAATAAACTTTTTTAAATTGTAAATAAAAGGTCAAAAATTTGTCCAGCTATAAAAAAATCATTTATGCCATGAAGAAGATCACAGCGAATAGAGATTTTTTTGGGGGGCTCAAACTGGTGCATCACGTTAATTTTTTAACATAAAATTAGGTAAAAAAAGGTAAAACTGACCGCTGAGGGGGGTTCAATTAACCCCTTTGACCCCCCCCCTGGATCCGCCACTGTAACCTAATCTGTCCCTAGTTTTTCGTTATAAAGAGCTTCTGGGAAACCAGCTCGCACAGGAACTTGCTACAGATAATAACCAGTGTATTATGACCCATGGCCAAAAAAATAAATTATGACCCAAATCAAATATAAATCATCAGACTGCAACTAAGGCATTCTTTTTTCATAACCAAGATTTGTATACGATTTTTCTTTATCAGTTGCGAGGAAAAGCGTATTTTCCAGTTTCTCAGTCTTACAGAATGAACGGAAAATACTTAATTGGTATTAATTCAATTGAGTTTTCTGTACAGTAGCCACGAAAGTACGATTTCCTGACCGCTGCTCGGCTAAGGAAATTGAAATTTCTCGCTACTGTCACAGAAAAATTTTATACGGCCCTTGTCCATAAATAAAGAATGCCCCAAATCGCAGTTTTGGTGGGATTTGGGCCACTCTTTACTTTTCTGGACACGAGCCGTAAATATACTATAAATTATTTGAGTTAATTTTTGATGATGTATTTCAAAAATTAATCTTTATTTTTCCCATTACATTATAAAAATTGAATTCAATATATAAGTGATTTCATTAATAGCATATTTTAATCCACCATTGAACTATCGTTTTTGGAATCAGAGTAGGATCGCATAATTTATAGCCGCGTTATTTTAATACATTTAATAAAAAAGTTACAATATAAACATTAAAAAAAATGTATACAGATACCAAAAATACATAAAAAAAAATAAAATTATACTATATGAGTGCCATTTACTTTATTATATGAAATCAGAGAGAATGAAAAAGAAGTTTATTTAGTAAATCGCCCATTCTAAAACGAATATGCAGAAATTTATTCAAGCACAATTCTATATCATCAAATGTAATAGTATGGATGTTATATTTAGAGAGAAAACAAGTATACAGAAAGTTATGACAAAAGGGGATATTTTATATATGTAGGAAGAGCTTGTTATATACGTTACGCTTTTGAGCTTTATCCCCATCAGTATTATAGACATTATGGGTTTTACTGTTTGACATTTTGTTATCTAATTGATCGTTATACTCGCGAGACTCTTCTAAAACCCACCATTATAATATAGTATTTATATGTATTATAAAGTGTTATATAGAGTATTTACTATTAAGCAAAGTATGATTCAATTTCATTTTGTTTTCATATTGCACCCTTATATATTCAATTATGTAACTAACTCGCTTTTACTTGTTTAATGTAATATTTGAATCCTTTAGGTTTAATTGACTTTTTTTGCGCTCTTTTTTTGTTTCCGTGTACAAAATAATATATAATTTATATTTTTTAAAGAATTTCATTCAACTAATGTAAAAACATAATTATGTTGGATGAAATGACAATTTTTTTAATTTTTTAGTTTTGTACTCGAAAATTCAATTCAGAAATCTTTTTAAACAAGGTGAATCTATATTAGAAAATGTTTTGGCAAATACAAAAATCAAGGTATCGTTTGAATTGGATGACAAAAAAAAAGAAATTTGAAAAAGAAAAAATTTATGAACCCGTTTAAAAATTATTTTTTAAAAAACTTGTAAAAAAAATTTCTATATAAAAAATCCCAACTGATACGACAGTAGAACGAAATTAGGACATATTATAGTGATAAGCGCAAACTTTCCACCCTGAATCTTTCTTTTCCATGGGAATCAGTAATTAAGATGAAAAGTTTGCGCTTATCAGTTGGGATTTTTTATATAGAAATTTTTTTTACAAGTATCTTAAAAAACATTTTTAAAAAGTAATTCCCGGTCATTCCCCCGAACAACAATCCCCAAATAGACATTTCTCCGATGACCTTTTCCCTATTACCATTTCTGAAAGCCGATACTCCGAATGTCTATTTACCCGTAACTCATGTCCCCGAAAAATTTTTACCCGCAAATCCACAGAAACCCATTTCCCCGAAAATAAAAACAAGAAAAAATCAATAATTATTTGCCCCAAAATTAATTTGTTTTTAAATTATTATTTAGGCCAGAAACCCAACTTCACTTTATTTATTTATATATATTTTATTTTAATATTTATTATAGATTCAAAATTTATTAGTAATCATTAGTAAAGAATAAGTAAATTAAAAAATAGTATACTTACGTCTCGTGTCCAGAAAAGTAAAGAATGGCCCAAATCGCACTTAAATAATGGACAAGGGCCGTATAAAATTTTTCTGTGACAGTAGCGAGAAATGTCGATTTCCTTGCGGCCGCGCAGTGGCCAGGAAATTGTACTTTCATGGCTACATTACAGAAAAAATCATTTTAGAAAAATCGTTTTTGATATTACATTAATAAAAAAAAATTTTTTAATTTATTAAAATATAATTTTTAATCATAAAATTTGTGAATATTTTTGTATAAAATATAGCCAATGAAGTTAAAATTATAAATAGCAGGAGCATCGCAATAAATGGTTTTCTTTATGTATGGTCACGTTATGGTGCAAATCGTATACAGCATTTCGATTGCAGAACGTTGTTTTAAGAAATGTAAGGCAAGAGCTGTTACTCAACGAGTTAATGGTGCACTAACATTAAAAAAGGGCGGAAAAATATCAGATCATTTATATCATACACCATATCATGATGAAGTTCATGCTGAAGAAATTAAACTTTCCCTCATACAGCAGTAGCAGCAAATATTCCTCCAGCTGCAATTTCGCGATACCTTTAAGGTTTTGCCATAAATTTTTTATCAATTATTTACTGTCTTTGGAACATTTAACAAAAGCTGTTCCAGATTTGCTTTCTTCAGCTTTTCCTTACGGTTACTGTTTATTGACATCAAAGGAAACCAATCAATACCAAATTTATCTGCGGGCATTAGTTACATCAGCAGAAAATTACGGTATATTGAATCTGTACCAAGATCAATAATGACTGATTTTGAACTACACTGAAAAAAATATCCGTTTGCCGCAAGCGAAATCCGCTTGCCGCGAGAGGAATTCCTCTTGCCGCAAGCGGATTCCTCTTGCGGCAAGAGGATTTTTTCCGCTTGCGGCAAGAGGATTCCTCTTGTGGCTAAAGGATGGTTTTTTTATTGTAACTATCATAAAAACCGATAAAGAGTTAAAATTGAATAAAAATTTAAACAATATTAATATAATTAATGCAAGTAACATGAATTTTTATTACAAACTAATTCACAATTACCTACTTCACAATAATTTTAACTCTTTATAGGTTTTTAAGATAGTTACATTAAAAAAACCATCCGCTTGCCGCAAACTATTTTTTTCAGTGTACCCATTATTAATGCATCAAAAAATATGTTTACAAATGCATCAATCTCTACGTATTAACATGGAACATGTTCATTGGATGGGGTATTTAAAAAAGTCCGGTTTGGCAGGGGGGGGGGGTGAAAAAGTGACGTTTTAGTGGGTGGGTGAAATAGACTTAGAATATTTTCGATTTAGGGAGCATTGGTGCAGAAGTACCTAGGGACCTATAGTGCAGAAGTCCCTAAAGACTTTGTACGTCCTCCGTTACTCCTCTTTTGGTGCTGTGTGTAGGAATCGCCTAATTAGGATGTTATCAATAGGTACTTAGTTCGCAGAATAGCTTTATGCATGGAACATGTTCACTTATAACATTGATAATAAAGTATCTATTGTGTTCATAATATAAATATTTATATCCAAATACTCCCCCCCCTAAAAACGTCAATTTTTGACCCCACCCCCCTAAAAGTGTAAATTTTTTACCCCCCCCCCCTAAATTCGTCACTTCCCCCCTCTGCCGAGCCAGACTTTTTCAAATACCCCATCCAATGAACATGTTCCATGTTAACACACATCCAGGGCTTCCAATCTTGTCCTTCTTAAAGAGATAGGACTGGAAAAGATCGTGTCCACTAAGCAACTGGATAAAAAAGTAGTTTATTTCCCCATGTTCTCTTTGGATCTAAGAAACGCCTCTTTAATTAGACATTTGGTCCAACTGCTGTCCGCGTGGTCTTCCCAGAAGAAAGAAAATGCCACTCTAAAATCGAATCCCTCCTAACGTCCGCTTTGATCTGGTCAGCGTCACCCTAGTTCTTTCTGTCGTATATGAGTTTGCGTTCTTTGGCGAGGAACTTAATTGGGATAATCATAGCGATCATAAGAACTGCCGCTTTAGAAACAGTTCTGTATGCGCAGGCAACCCTTAGGGCACCTTGTCTCTGTACTTATCATGCCTTTCGCATATATAGCCTTGTCTAGCGCCTCCGCTCACAAAATATGGAGTTTATGACGGACATTAGTAATTTCCGGTTTCTGGACTTAGGGACATTTAGGTTCGCCATCAGCCTGCTCAGGACTAGTCAAGATTGTGCCTGCCTTCTTAATTCTTTGATGAATGCTCCTAGTAGTTAAGCTTCATATCTAAAAAAAAACTCAGATATTTTAGAAATCTCTTCATTTTGATGCTAATAACCTCATCCAATCGTATTGGGATATCAGTGCTTATTAAGTTTCTTGTGAATATCTGTCTTAGAAGCTGCTAGACTTAATCCATGCTCTTCCATCCATAAGCTTGTTTTTAACATGCAGAGGCTTAAGCTATTCTGCGCCTGTTGCAGGTTTCTCGCGAAAATAACGAGGACAATATTGTCAGCATAACCTATTATAAAACAGCCATCAATTAAGTCCAGTTTTAGGATACCATCATAGGAGATGTTCCATAAATCAGATTCTAACATCGCAACTTGAGCTTCACCAGCTGTCACGTTTCTTCTCCTTTTTCCTTGAAGGGTGTCGTACAAGAGTACCTGGTCACTCAGGTAACTCATCATTACCCGCATGAAACATTTTGATCCTGCGAAGTCATTAAGTCCTTGCACTAACTCTGTCCACTTTGACAAGTTAAAATATTTTTAACACCCAGGGTAACCAAAAGAGTAATTATACGGGAACAATAATAACCCGTTTGGGCGCTGATTATTGCATCTGTGGCATCCTTTACTACCCCGATCGTGGACCATACCCGTCGGAAGCCGTGTTGCCGAGGAGAGAAATCCCAAGCTGCTTGTACTACATTTAAAATGCGAGGCTGTAGCATCTTTTCTAAGCCTTTGCCTTCTAGGTCCAGAACCAGCATACCAATAGAGCTATTTTCCATTTTCTGCTGAAGACCTCAGCGTCCCAGATTTGCTCCTCAGATTTGTACAGAAGGCTGTGGAGAAAATCAAACTGAAAAATGAAATGATTGTTTCATTATAAATATGAAACTTTAATTTGACTGATTTTCAAATTTTTAGTAAAAAAAAAATTTTTTAAATTTTGTAATTCAGAATTATATATGAATCAAATTTAAATTAAAATCTCAAAAAAAATATTTGTAATTTATTTATTAAAAATGTAAATTAATTTATATGGATATGCATATACAGGGTGGCTCTTAACTTCGCAATAAAATTTTTTCCACATGTAGATATCAATAAAACAAGTAAAAAATGTCCAATAACATATGGTCTATTATCAATATTTTCGCCACAATTAATTGATAAAGTTATGGACCAATGAAATTCTTTAAAAGTGATGGACACTTTTAAAAATAAATATTTTTTTTTTTTTTTTTTATTCTATTGTTCTAACTTGAAGAAATTTTATCTCGTATTTGTAAAACTTGTTTTATTTAAATGTATTAGTATTTTTTTTGAACAAATTATATCCTAAACACTATGGGCGTGTCCGTCTTCAAGTTAGAACAATAGAATAAAAACAACAAAAAATTTTTTAAAGGTGCCCATCTCTTTTAAAGAATTTCATTGGTTGAAGTTGACCAACTTTATCAATTAATTGTGGCGAAAATATTGATAATAGACCATATGTTATTAGACATTTTTTACTGGTTTTATTGATATCTACATGTGGAAAAAATTTTATTGCGAAGTTAAGAGCCACCCTGTAGATTATTTTAATTAGAATTAAGATTTATCTGTAATATACAAAAAATTGTGCATTACACTTACAATTCAAAATAATATACATATTTATTTTTATTCACTTAAGATTTTCTTTTTAGAAATAAGGAAATAATACACTTAAATTTTTTTCTGCAGAAAAATAGTTCTCCAGTAAATTTCTTGAATAAATTTACGTTAAAATCATAACTTGTTAACTTTTTTATTATCAAATGAAAAATACAATTTAAATAATAAATAAATATATACCTACTTTTTTATTGTCACCAGAAATTGTAAAAAACACCCATATAATTTTTTAATTTTCCAATTTTGTTGCCTTAAATACTTTTTTTTAATAAAAATTATTATTTACTTAAGGTTAATATAAATTATTAATATTTAAATTATCAAATATTAATGAAAAGGTACAACCAAGAAAAAACTTTGATTTTTAGAACATAATATTATTTTTATTTTCAAGAGTACAAATTCGTATTGATATAAAAGAAAAAAAAAATTGACTATAAAATTACAAGGTTAATATTTCGATTCTGAGTTTGTAGAAAATTACATAAGGACCTTACTGCAGGCATATAATATATGTTGTTTTTTATACATATTGTTGTTAATTTTTTGTTATTTAAACAAGAATTTAAAAACTCTCGCATATGCTTGAGACTTGTAAGTCTTTTACCGAATCACTATAAAAAATTGTTTAATTTAGTTATTTCAAAACTAGTGTCTGAAAAATCAAAGTCTGAAATATATTCATCAAAAAATAAATTAAGTTCTATGATAGTATATGTAAAGTTTTTTGCTAAGTTGAATAATATATGTCCTGTAAACGTTTCTAAGTTTAGTGAGAGTTCTAATAATTGTTGAAAATTATTTAATTTATTAGTTACAAATGTATTTGCCGAATAATCATCATGAAAACATAGTTCTAATTTTTTTATTGTTTGCATAGGTAATTTACTTATTCTTAGCTCAGTCTGGTTAATTAAAAAATTAGATAAGTTAGACATAAAATTATCACTCGCATTCTTGTTTAGATAAATAACAATTTCTCTTAATAACGTATGGATGTTCATCAAAATATTATCTGCGATTTCTTCATCAGTATTAATTTCAATTTTTTTTAAATTCTTGTGACTCGCAATAAAGTTATACATAATTTCTATTTCTAAAAATTTGCAATTGATTATTATTTATTCATCTAAAATAAATTAGAATTCTCAAAAAATTTTGCTTTTAAATTAACATTTTCAAGATACAGGGTGGCCCTTAACTACGCAATAAAATTTTGTCCACATATAGATATTATCAAGGTGAGCAAAAAATGTCAAATAACCATATGGTCTATTATTAATATTTTCGCCACAATTAATTGATAAAGTTGGTCAACTTCAACCAATGAAATTCTTTAAAAGAGATGGGCACCTTTAAAAAATTTTTTTTTGTTTTTATTCTATTGTTCTAACTTAAAGATGGACACGCCCATAGTGTTTAGAATATAATTTGTTTAAAAAAAATTACTAATACATTTAAATAAAACAAGTTTTACAAATACGAGATAAAATTTCTTCAAGTTAGAACAATAGAATAAAAAATTTAAAACAAATATTAACTTGGTCAATATGGAACACAATCTTACACAATATAATTATTGCTTAAAAATGATGGAATTTTTTATTGTCAGTCTAATTACTGACCTAAATTATTTCATAATATTTTAAATGGTTTATTTCGGCTCTGTATAGTAGTACGAGCCATCAGCAGTAAAGTATACTACTATACTTCTTTATATAAACCAAAGATGTTAAAGATTTCTTAAAACACATTTATATACCTTTAGTATATCATTTCACTTTCGAGAGAAAATACAGTTTATGTTCATCAGTGTTAATAAGATGGTAAAACACAAAAAATATATATACTTTTATTTATATATAGTCAGTCAAATAAAATAACAGTTTAATTACTGAAAAGGTATGACTAGTTTACTATATACAAAATAGTACATATGAAATAGACAAACAAAACTGTAATTTCTTGGCATTTTTTAGACCCAATGCCCAATACACTATTATGAAATAATTTAGGTACAGTAATTAGGCTGACAATAAAAAATTCCATCATTTTTAAGCAATAATTATATTGTGTAAGATTGTGTTCCATATTGACCAAGTTAATATTTGTTTTAAATTTAGAGTTTTGAAAGGAACAATTAAAAAAAGTTTTGATATTTAATAGAATAAAAAAAAAAAAAAAAAATATTTATTTTTAAAAGTGTCCATCACTTTTAAAGAATTTCATTGGTCCATAACTTTATCAATTAATTGTGGCGAAAATATTGATAATAGACCATATGTTATTGGACATTTTTTACTTGTTTTATTGATATCTACATGTGGAAAAAATTTTATTGCGAAGTTAAGAGACACCCTGTATATATATATACATAACTAAATCTGTGCATTTTTTAGTTTCATAAACTTGTTCCTGCCCTGAATTTCTAATCAAGTTAATATACAAGAGCAAAAAATACAATATAAAACATAAATATTAAATCAGAGAAGTACTATAAACTACTACTACACTTCTTTATGCAGTAAAAGTAAAAAAATAAAAAAAAAAATTTTAAGAATGACGATATATAGAAATGATTAATATCCAGACGACAGTCGCGTTAAAGCAGGGCGGCCAATAAACGGGATAAAAATACTTGTGAAAAATAGCTTGCTCATTAGGAACTTACAGTCACATCTGTGACTTACGTTTATAATAATACTCGCGAATAAAATGACAAGACTCCTTATAGAAAAATTATATATATATATATATATATACTAGCTGCCTCCGGCTCGCTTCGCTCACCTCGGCAACCGCCAAGGGGGCTGCGCCCCCCTGGACCCCTGCAACATGATTTTTCCAGATATGTTGTTTTACGTTACTCAATATTTTTTATAACAACCTTTTTTTACCCGAATTATTATCTAAAATTTACTAAATCATAAAAATAACGGAAGTTGTATCCAGGCGGGTAATTAGTGATCAGCGATACAAAGCTCTACTACCCTTCCCTTGGATCCACAAGTGGCAGTTGCTTCCCTCGACTACCAATTCTAGGATTCTCCCTGATAATACCTGTACAAGTTTCTTTTAGTTACTCTATTGAGCTACTAAATTAGTAACCGGTAAGAATTACAAATATATATAATATTAGTCCTAAACTTTTATAATTTTCGAAAAATGATTGTAACTTTTGACAAATCGGGCCGATTAGCTTGAAAATTTAGGTGGATACGTAAAAAATATGCCTGAATCGAATAAAATTCTTTTTGATAGTAAAATTTTTCCTCGGTTTTCCGTTTTTTTGATTTTTTTTTTAATTTAATAAAAATTTTTTTCTTGGAAATTCAGTTTTTTCAACATCAAAATTTTTTGTCGTTATCAATCGAAATAAAACCTAGCCTATGTTTTGACCCATAATTTTTGCCGTCTTTTGCCGTAAACCCCATGTCTGTAGCTTTTATCCTGTTCTCGTTTATCGCGTTCGGACACACATAATTAAAGATTTATATATATATAGGATAGGATTAGTCCTAAACTTTTATAATTTTCGAAAAATGATTGTAACTTTTGACAAATCGGGCCGATTAGCTTGAAAATTTAGGTGGATACGTAAAAAATATGCCTGAATCGAATAAAATTCTTTTTGATAGTAAAATTTTTCCTCGGTTTTCCGTTTTTTTGATTTTTTTTTTAATTTAATAAAAATTTTTTTCTTGGAAATTCAGTTTTTTCAACATCAAAATTTTTTGTCGTTATCAATCGAAATAAAACCTAGCCTATGTTTTGACCCATAATTTTTGCCGTCTTTTGCCGTAAACCCCATGTCTGTAGCTTTTATCCTGTTCTCGTTTATCGCGTTCGGACACACATAATTAAAGATTTATATATATATAGGATTAGTCCTAAACTTTTATAATTTTCGAAAAATGATTGTAACTTTTGACAAATCGGGCCGATTAGCTTGAAAATTTAGGTGGATACGTAAAAAATATGCCTGAATCGAATAAAATTCTTTTTGATAGTAAAATTTTTCCTCGGTTTTCCGTTTTTTTGATTTTTTTTTTAATTTAATAAAAATTTTTTTCTTGGAAATTCAGTTTTTTCAACATCAAAATTTTTTGTCGTTATCAATCGAAATAAAACCTAGCCTATGTTTTGACCCATAATTTTTGCCGTCTTTTGCCGTAAACCCCATGTCTGTAGCTTTTATCCTGTTCTCGTTTATCGCGTTCGGACACACATAATTAAAGATTTATATATATATAGGATAGGATATATAGGATATACTTTATCACTTATTATGTTTACTATATCTATACCCTATTGTAAGTAATTCTTTTTTTTTGTTCTTTTTGCGATCGTGCAATCGTTTTTTTTTCTTTCTTTTCGCGCTTTTAAAAGAACGATGTGAAACCCCCCCGAATTCTTATACTTATATAAACTTGTCAGCGAATATATTCGAAAAGATTTATTAAAAACTACCTAGTCATATTATAAGAATTATAAATTAATATTCCATTTGAACAAATTCTATATAAATAACAAAAAAATAATAAAAAAGTATTTCTACTTGTATTTATACTTTATTTTTTTATTCGTTTACAGTTTTGGAAATACTTTTTTTTCTCATTTTTGTACAATTAAATAAAAATTCGACTGCCTCAAACGGAATTCCGATTACAGGAAAATGATTTTTTTTTTTACTTAAAAAATTGATATTTTAAGAAGAATAATTTTTACAAGAAAAAATAAAAAAGACAATAATTAAATATTATGAAAATGGTTGTGATACACGCTAGAGTACTGAAAAATTCAGGAAAATTATAAATAATTATGAAATGAATGAAAAAATTATCTAGACCGGTTGAAATTTTTTCATGATCCAGGTGTAACCTAATTTTGGTTTTTTAACACAAACCTTCGGACAAAGTTTTTAATGGTGAGATTTCGCTTATCGGCTATATTTGGCATCAATATTCGTTAGCAAAATTACTGTGCGGTATCAAATTTTTCACCTATAGGTGCCAAAAAATTTTAACCCCTCTCCCCTCAGGTAGGATCAGGTTTTTTAAAACCCCATTTGGAATTAGGTTCTGGAGGGAGCATTGAAGCATATTCTAAATTTTCACTTGGGTGACAACCTAGGTTACCAGCCTAGGCAAATTTAAGGCTCTTAACATAAGACTCAAGGGGCATCCTTACATAAATAGTATTGTCCATTTGCGTTTTTGTTTGGTAACTCAGAAGTTCACCCTACACCCTGCCAGCTCTTCTACTATTACTATCAATTACTTGTTTCTATAATTAGATACCTATGTATTTACCTGTACAAGTTACTTTAATTAAAATGCTTCATATATTTCATGCTATACACAAAAAAATAGTTAATAGTATTAAGAATTTATTACATTATATTAATTTAAATAGTTTTTGCCATAACTTTATGCATTTTTTCCCTTGAACTCACGAAAACAGTTGTTAATAAATCAGAATTATTTTTTTGCGTATACGATACTCCAAATGTAAAACAATCTTTTATTGGGTAAGTTAACTATTTACTGTATTAACAAAAAAAAAAATTAAAAATTATAGTTATGCAATAATTCACAACTAACAAGGAAAGGGTCAAATTTTTAGGCCATCAAATTCCGGTAGGAGTTAGAGTAAATTGACTAGTTTATTATGTCAAAAAACATCCTGGACACCTACAGTAGGCCTCCTGAGCTTAAAACAGCCACCCTGAATGCGTTGTTTAGACTTATTTCAAATAACGTTGCCACTAGGGGTGTGCGGTTACCGAAAATTGGGTCGGGTACTCGAAATTTCGAGTTTTTTACTTCGAGTTGAGTCGAATTTGGGGTACCAAAGGAAGCTTTTGTTACAAAACCGCAAGTGTATACCTTTTTCGGAATGTTTCGGGCTTCACACGAAATCTGACCTGTAAAAATCTGTCAGCAAAGACCGAAATTTTGAATACCCAACCCGACTTTCGGATAACCCCACACCCTAATTGCTACCTTAAAGTCAATTAATAAACATGTTAATGCATATTAATGATTCAAAGCGAAGTATTCAGATACATTTTGGTACCAGAAATTTAGTTATACTAAAAATTAAACAATTTACCGTAGACAGTTAAAAACATCTAAATTTCGGAATTAAGGGTCGTTTTACCTAAATATGTCGATATTTTAGCTGATTTTCAAGGTAGGATTGTGAAATAACGGATAGAGATATTTGAATCAAATTTTTTTTATTGTTTAGAAATATATTAATAATTAAAAAAAAAAAATTTGTTTTTGTTTTTTGTGACGTCATTTTTGCGTAAGAGAGGTGTATTTGCGTCCCTGAAAAAAAATAATCCAAAGTTATGTACAGGATATCATGACTTAGGATAATCTAAAACATACAAAAAAAAAATTGGTAAGACTTAGCTTAAAACCCGTAATTTTGGGATGACGTCGAGTTTTTTCAAAAAAATTAATTAGGAACAAAATGGCGGCTACACAAAGTTAAAATGAAAAAAAAAGCCTATAATTTTTAGGCAAAAGCAGCTGTAAAAATTTTTTGAGAACATACAAAAAAAAAACTCGACGTCATCCCGAAATTAGTGCATTTATTAAGTTGCTCAGTAAATTTAAAGTATATCGGTGCAGAAGTTATCGCGCAATCGTGTACATGGTTTTCAAAGACGTTGTTTCGAGTAAAACGACTTTGAAGTTTTGGAATAATTTTTTCGGTACTTTTAGTTATTAAATTATTATTTTTTTTTTTTTTATTACGTAAAGGAATTTACAAAAAATATATTAGACCAAAAAAATTAAAATCAGTTGAGTAGTTTTTGAGAAATCTTAATTAGAAGGTGTAAAAACATAGTTTTCTAAATAAGAATTTAGAAAAAGAAAAATTTTTTTTTTGTAGAAATTTAACAAAACATTTTTTTTTGTATATTTAAGTGTACTTATAAGTTTATTAGTGATTTTGGAGCCATAAAGTTATCCTTCCGGTTTTCATACTGAACCTGTAGCTGATTTTACCCCTACTGCTGGGCCGATTTGCTATTTTTTACCATTTTGGCACGGCTAAATTTGGCGTCAAAAACAATCGCGAATATTAGCTAAATTTGCTCATAATTTCTATCAGTGGCCGGTTCCGACATAATTTCTAACTATTTAACAATAGTTAGAAGATATGTAAGATAATAATAGAGCCATACCGTTAAATTTTATCAAAAGTACGTTTGACGGTGCGCGCAAAACAGGCCAAAAAATATACTTAGGGGTGAGGATTTAAAAATAAATTTTTTTTACATTCTCTTGAGACATATATAAAGTAATTAACAGAAAAAAAAAAAATTCGATTATCAAAAAAAAGTTTAGGTAAAACGACCCTTAAGGCCATAAAAACAAAATTCAGGGCTTTTTACTGTCAAATATTGAACCCAATTTTTACAGCGTTATTAATTTATTGTAAAAATAACTATACTTTCAAAACTGAATGAATCGATATTCGATAAATATTATCAAAAATAAAGATCTACCTAATTGTTTTGCATTTTATAAAATTTAAGAGCATATTTTTTGAAGAAACTAGATATAATTTTTTAGGGTATAGAAAATACATTTTGAAGAACTCTCTTAACTTAAATATTGTATTCCTTCTTTATGAAAAGAACTATAAAATATTTGGCTAAAAAAACATTAAATTCATATTCAATTTGCAAATATACGCACATACATAGAACAAGCACGTACATAAATACTAATAATATGATCAATTGTAAGTGATTGAGTTGTAATATCGAATCTAAAGGCATACCATTAAATTATACAAGTATACTGTGCCAACATCTGCCACAGTCATATCAGAAATACATATTATTGTTAAACTTCCTTATATATAATTCTGTATTATATTATATAGGTATATATATTTTATGTATTTATATATTGGTATTGGTAAAGTAAATTTCAATAATTTTATATATTAAGCTCCCTTATTAAAACATTTGAACTATCGATATTTACTCGTTATTATATATAAAAAACGCCACCGCATGCGCAAACTAATGCGTAATATAAAGCTTTTCTATTAAATATTATTTTTTTATATGGAGTATTCCATGATAATTTTATGCACAAAATTTTGCTTTTTTGGATTTCGTTCGATAGTTAATTCTTAGTAGAATAGGCCATATTCCAAAATTAATACACGAATTATTTACATAAAAAGCTCTAATGTTTAAAACAAATTTATACTTAAGGTAGGGTGCTACTTGGAGCGCCCGCGGCGTCAAGCAAAATCCGCAAATTAGTTTACAGGAAAACGAGAAGAGATAATGGAAAAATTTTTTGGGATATAATAAATGAACTAATAAAGTATGTAAAAAAATTTTTTTAAATTAATTTTTATAATTTTTTATGTGTTTAAATTTTATTTGAAGTTTTAGTTCACACGATAACCATACTCATATAATTTATAATTCCTTTTTTTTTTTGGTTCCTCAAAGAGGAACCATTGTGATAGGTCAAATTTCGATTTTTGATTTTTTGGCATATAAGCACGTTTTGAGACCCCAGGAAGCTAAAAACCGGTTTTTAAAAAAATTATGTGTGTGTGTGTGTGTGTGTGTGTGTGTGTGTGTGAGTGCGTGTAACCGGTGAAATTTCACAACCATTATGGAATTAAGACCTAATTTTTTTTTCACAAATTTTTTCATCAAAAAATCTCAAACTACTTTTTTTTTTTTTAATTTGGATGTAATACCTCATTTATTTCTACGGAAGTAATTATATTTGAAAGTATCGATCATCCAATTATTTTCAAGGGATTATTTTTGATAAATATCTTGATCTTCAGGCATATCGAATTCCTGAAGTGAGAAGATTTATACGCATTAGTCGTCTGATCCTTTTAAAATTATTCCGAAGTCCACTTATTATAACCATGTCGTACTGCCATAACATTCTTGTAAGTATATTCAAAAATAATTTTTTTTAATTTAATTTGCGGAATTCGTAAAATTTTATTAAGTGATTAAAGCCATAATCAGTATTAAAATTTAAAAAATAGGGATACTCTTTTTGCGGAATTCGTAAAAAAATTAAAAATTAAGTAGCTTAAAATTTGTGGAACTCATATATGTTTTAATCCGATTTGCGAAACTCAGATACAGCCTTTGGATCCTAGACACAAGTTTAAAAAGTTTTCAAAAACGGAATGGGGAAAAAGCTACAAAAAGATGGCAAGAAATGTTTAAAAAATATATATATAATTTACGATAATAACCTGAAAGCTGATGGAAATGAAAAAGAAAAAAAAGAAAAGAACTTTTTTTAGTAACCACCTCGTTTATAAACAAGGAATCCTCGGCCGAGAACGAGGCGAGGCGAGAACGAGGTTAATGTTTTCTTACCTCGCCCGAGGTCGAGGCGAGGCGAGATAGAACTTCGCCTCGTTCTCGTTCTCGCTAAATATTGGTGAACCTCGCCTCGCCTCGTTCTCGTAACAGGTCTAGATCTGATACCAAATTTTTTAAAAAATTTTTTCTCAAAATTAAAAAAACAAAAAAATTAAAAAACCTGCAATATTTTTTTTTGCGTGTAATACCTCATTTAATTCCATGAAAGTACTAATATCTGAAAATACTGCAACCGGCGATATTTCACAACCGAAGACCTAATTTTTTTTTCAAAAATTTTTTTCACCAAAAAAGCTCTAGGTACTTTTTTTTTTTTTTAATTTGGATATAATACCTCATTTATTTCCACGAAAGTACTTATATTTAAAAGTATGATTTTTACTCGATATCTCGAATCTGATACTTAATTTTTTTTAAATTTTGTTCCTAAATTTTTTTTCACAAAAAAATAGAAAAACTTATAACCGGTTTGTGTACACACAACCAAAATGCATGGAACATGTTTACTTACATCTGTAATCTTACAGCATAGACACACAAAAAACAATACAATTTCCTATTTTTATAATTTGTAATTATCACCTTTACTAAATGTTATGATTCTAAACCCAAACTATTATGATTTCCTAAACGCGTATTATTCTAGGTCCCTAAATCAAAAAAATTTTTTAAGTCCCTAAACCCAAATTATTCTAAGTCCCAAAATTGAAATTATTCCAAGTCCCATTTGACCCCCCCCCCCTTAAATGGGACATATTTGACCCCCCCCCTTAAATGGGACAAATTTGACCACCCCCCTTAAATGGGACATATTTGACCACCCCCCTTAAATGGGACAAATTTGACCACCCCCCTTAAATGGGACAAATTTGACCCCCCCCCCCGCTTAATTTACAAATTCCGAAGTACCCCCTCCCTATAAACATGTTCCATGTTAAAAAACGCACTCAGTTATTTATCTCGAAGGTAGTGTGGAAATAATAACATTATTAACTTTAAGTATTAACTTCTATTACTAATATTACTGTCTTTAATACTACTTTTAATATTAGAAAAACTAATGAGACAAATTTGACCCCCTCCCCTTAAATGGGACAAATTTGACTCCCCCCCTTAAATGGGACATATTTGACCCCCCCCCCCTTAAATGGGACAAATTTGACCCCCCCCCCCTTAAATGGGACAAATTGGACTCCCCCCCTTAAATGGGACAAATTTGACCCCCCCCCCCCCCCTTAATTTTTTTTCCATGTTAAAAACACCAATTTTTTATTTCTTTTTGGATGTAGTACCTAATTTATTTCTATGAGGGTACTAGTTTTAGACAGTTCGTTTATAGTTATTTTTTGGATTTGATACCGAATTTTTCCAAAATTTATTTCTCAAAATTGAAAAAGTTTTTTTAAACTACAATTTTTTTTTTTTTTTTTTTTTTTTTTGTGTAATACTTTATTTAATTACATGAGAGTACTATCTTGAATAATTATTATCCAATAAATTACGTTAGATTTTATTTGAAGAAAATAGATTTAGTTATAAATTCAATACATAAAATTTCTTTTAACTTTTAAAAGTTAATAGAAATGAGTGTATGATGGCATGGTTGTAATCGGTGATATCTGTGGCATATTGAAGTATTTAGCTCATTTTTTGAGGAACCTTAGTGCCAGCTAGTTGGCAGAGCATATTTTTTTTTTTTTTTTTTTTTTTTTTTTTTTTTTTTTTTTTTTTCTAGGTGCAGCTCTTTCCGGCGAAAATTCTTGAACTTCAAATAAAATTTAAACACATAAAAAATTATAAAAATTAATTTAAAAAAAATTTTTTTACATACTTTATTAGTTCATTTATTATATTCCAAAAAATTTTTCCATTATCTCTTCCCGTTTTCCTGTAAACTAATTTACGGATTTTGCTTGTCACCGCGGACGCGCCAAGTAGCACCCTACCTTAAGTCAATGAAAATCTAAAATCAATCGATTTCTTGATCACGTAGTTGAAATTTCAGAAAAACAATTGTATGTTTTAATATCCAAGTCAAAATCATAAAGAGTTAAAGCAATTATACAAAAGTATCAAGATTTTAAGGGGGCTCCCATATAAATACATACTATCGAAATAGTTGATCGGAGTTTCTGATAAAAAAATTTTGATCCAACTTCCGATCAAAAATCAGAATTCCATTCAAGTTTCCGATAAAAAATCTCGATCGAAGTTCCGATCAAAAATCAGAATTCCGATCGAGTTTCCGATAAAAAAATTTTTATCGAAATCCCGATTACGGAATAAATTTTAATTTTTCATCTAAAACAATTTTTCGATTTTCCAATATGGTGGACCAAAAAACATGAAGAGAAACCTTCTGCTTTGCTCATGGGTTTTTAAGGTTAACAAAAACGTTTTCATTTATGAAAATTTTTATTTTTTTGCTTCAGTATATTTTCCGATTTTTCAAGATGGCGGACTAAAAAACATGTCAGAATAAGCTTTTTACATTGCCTGGAAGTTCCAAGGTTAAGAAAAACGTTTTTAATTATGAAAATTTTTATTTATTCAGTCTAGCATATTTTTCCATTTTCCAAGATGGCGGAACAAAAAGCATGTAAAGTAGAAATATCTATTTTACCTGCGGGTTTTCGAGGCTGAGAGAAACGTTTTCAATTATGAAAATTTTCATATTTTCACCCTAGCATATTTTCCGGTTTCCCAAGATGGCAGATCAAAAAAATATGTAATAATAAGCTTTTTACATTGTCTGGGGGTTTTCGAGGTTGTAAAAAACATTTTATTAATGACTAAAATTTTTCATTTTTTGGTCCCAGCATATTTTTCAATTTTCCAATACGGGAGACCAAAAACATGTTAGAATATGCTTTTTACGCTGCCTGGGGGTTTCCGAGGTTGAAAAAGACGTTTTTATTTATGAAAATTGTCATATTTTATCCAAGCACATTTTCCGATCAATTTTTGATCGGAATCCCGACCAACTATTTCGATACGGGCGTCCTAGTGAAATTGATGTTTCTTTTTGAGTCTTTTTTATACAAGAAGCATTTGAAGTAATCGCATGAAAATTTTGCGCATTATATTTGGTTATTGACAATTTTACTGAAACTAGTACATTACGACCCATGGTCTTAAAAAAAAGAATGCCACAAATCGCAGCTTGCTATTCTTGGGTTTAGCTTAAATATTTTATGTACGATCCGCACCATTCTTTATTTTTCTGGACAAGAACTACGTTTTTTCAGGCTATTGACAAAAAAAATTTTTTTTACTAAAAAATTTTCCAACTCAGCGTATCAAAAAAATTGACTCACAGTGTAGAACCTTTAAAATTTTTTAACTGAGCATTAATACCCCTTTTAAGGGTAATTCTGAAACAAATTTTGACCCATTTTTTTAAGAGAATTAATACCCGAAAATTGCTGAATCCGAAACTACTCGATCAAATCCCCTGATATTTGGCACACTTATTATGTATCAAAAGACTAACATTTCGCACTAAAACTTTTTTATTTTGGATATGTAGGTTCAGAGATATCAGCAGTCAAAGTAGCCGTTTTTTACCCATTTTTAAAAACTATATAGCACCCACAAAACTTTTTAAGAAATCAATCAATTACCGTGCAAATGGTCTCATTTTCTTTATTTTAATAAATAACAACATTCAAGAGAAAAAAATTTTAAAAAACTTGCCGTTAATCTACTTTTATTTCAATTATTCTGTTTTTAAAATGTCGACCTGCCGCCGCTCAGTGCCTAAAATGGGCACAGTAGATTTACAGAGTTGAAAAGGCCAATGAGAATAAAAAACTAGACCCTTTTCCAGTCAATTTGAGAAAACTAAAATCTTTTTAAGTTGCCACCATTTTTGGACAGTGGGGGGTGGCCGGGTTGAGAAATAATCGCCCATATGTATGTAGCGTCGATAATTCAGAAATCAAAAAAAAATACCAACAAAATGGCGTATTACTATCCTAACACCTTAAATTCATCATTTTCACACCAACTCTCGAATGTCACCAAAATTTTCAAAAGTGTCAACAAATTTTTAGGTCAATATATTCGAGGTAAAAAAATAAAGATCGCAAGCTCTCTACTTTCATGTAAAAAAATTATGTGAATTAAAAAAAAGCTTTGGATTACGAATGAAAAATTTTTAATCTAATTATTATATTTATTAGTAACCCGAACAGAAATAAAATTTCTTAACATTTTCGACCGGTATCTGGTTCGGGTTCTGCCCGGAACTTTTTGTAATTTGCTCGTGAAGCTTTAATATGTTATGGATGTTTTTTAGCACAGAGATCGGCAAACTGCTTGTAGTCATACATCTCATTTCACTGGCGGATCTAGAAAATTTTTTGGGGGGGTCATTTGAATTAAATTACAAAAAATTTGCTAAACAAGGTCCTTAAAATTTTTTTGGGAGGTCAAACTAGTACTTACTAGTGCTGTAACTACTCTCAGTAAGAAACTACAGGCTGCGATTGATAAGCTAGCGCCTCTAAAAACTATCAATCCCAAAAAATCGAAACACCCATGGATTGACAATAAATTACATTTTTTGATATGCTAAAGCGCAAGTCCATCGAACGTCGCTATCTCAATTCTAAAAAAGTCTCTCTCTTAAATGATCTTGTTCAGCTCACTGAAGAAATAGAATCGCTCTCTGAAATTGCACACAACACATTTATACGCAAAAGACTGGACGAAGCAATTGACAATAACAGAGACATATGGCGTGAAATGATACACCTAGGGCTGTTACCCACCCCTCGCAGTGATCTTCATGGCTTCTCCCCGGATGATCTCAATAACTATTTTGCTGGCGTCTCAACTTCACCCGTGGAGAACATTGATGAAACTTATGAGCTGATTAACTCAACATCCAATGATGGCTTTTGTGTTACTGAGGTTACCTTGAATGATGTCATTTTGGCAGTAGCTCATTTTTCATCACAAGCTACAGGTTCTGATGGTATACCTCATAAAATAATAGCAAAGTCACTTCCTACCCTTGGTCCTCACCTAGTCAAACTCTTTAACGCGTCACTAACAGCAGGGGCGTTTCCTACAGCTTGGAGAAAGTCATTACTAGTAGCGATTAAAAAGTCCTCTATTCCATCTTCGACTTCAGATTTCCGCCCTGTTGCACTCTTGTGCTTCCTGGCAAAGGTACTTGAAAAGCTGGCACATGACCAAATCACCAACTATATAGGACAGAACAAGTTGTTGGACCCATTGCAAACTGAATTTAGACCTTACAGCAGTACAGAAACAGCCCTATTAAAATTAACAGAGGACATACGGTTTGGCAAAAGTAAAAAATTAATGACATTACTGCTGCAGTTTGATTTCAGTAAGGCCTTTGATTCCATTGCACCATCTAAGTTAATAGTCAAACTAAAATCTATGGGATTTTCAAAAAGTGCCTTGCTGTGGATCAAATCTTATCTCCAAGACAGACAATTGCAAGTCACTACAAAAACATCTTCCTCTGACCCACTTGGAGTTAACCTTGGCGTCCCACAAGGGTCTGTATTAGGACCCCTCTTGTTCTGCCTTTATATAAATGATGTTAAAGATCATTTTGATAAAGACATTTTCTATCTACTGTATGCAGACGACTTACAAGTTTATGTACAAGCCCCTCCTGAGAACATAAATGAGGCAATTGAGCAGCTTTTATTAGCGGCTCACAATATCAATATTTGGGCTCAAAAGGTATCTTTGAGACTGAACCCAGATAAGACAAAAGCCATATATTTTGGCACCAATTATTTTGTAGACCAACTTGACAGACTTAATTTACCAGGAGTTATTGTAAGCGAAGGAGTGACTGTACCGTTTGTAAAAGAAGTTAAGAGCCTTGGAGTAATCTTAGACAGTAAGTTATCTTGGGAACCGCATGTCACATTAATAGGTAAAAAGATTAATAGAGTTCTCTACACTCTCAGGTTCATTAGACAATGTACAACTGAAGCCCTTCGAATTAAGCTTGAACAAGCTTTAGTAGCTCCTCGCTTGGATTATTGCTCGGCTGTATACTTAGACAGCTCGACAAACTTAAAAGACAGAATACAAAGGTTGAGTAACACATGTCTGAGATATATATTTGGGATTAGCAGAGACACACACATTACTCCTTATAGGGAAAGACTAGGGTGGCTAACTTGCAATACTCGTAGGCTATATTTTACATCCATTATTATGTACAAAATTCTCCGCCTACGCCAACCTAATTATTTAACCTCTATTTTTGTGAGATACATCCCAAAAGAGACTGCCAGAGGTGAGCAAATAACACGTGAGTTAACCATACCTAAGCTTGAAAAATGGCATGGTGATTTTTCATTTCAAGTGCAAGGCATAAAAAGCTGGAACTCTCTTCCTTCACAAATACGATTCCTCCCTTCACTAAATTCTTTCAAAACAGGCCTATTTGAGTATCTGAGAACCTCTAACCATACATATGATGATTCGGTCTTTTAAAACAAGAGTCAGATTTGTCAAGATTGAAATGTATTGATATCGCAAATTATTATTAGTTACTTATTGTTTTAAAGCTTTATAGCTCTACTTAGTTGTAAATTGACTGTGATATATATTATCGTACGCAAATGATTTGGTAAATACAAACAATTTTACTAAAATATTTATTTAATAATTGATACACGCTGTTGCAGTGATACTGCTAAAAATTTTTTATTAATTATATTTGTTATTTAATTTATATATTGCAACCAAAACTGTTATATCTGTCATATTATATTTTATTTTATGTATCAAATTTTGTATTGGAACAAATAAAAGACTATTTATATTACATTTACATTTACTTCTCGTTAACTATGTAACGTAAAATTAGCTTAAAAAAGGTAAAACTGACCGCTGAGAGGGCGGGTCAATTGACCCCTTTGACCCCCTCCCCTTCCTGTATCCGCCACTGCATTTTGAAATTTTGATAATTGAACCATATTTACTTATTTTAAAAAGCAATAAAGAATCGATAATTTTTGAAATTTGGTATCAGAAAATTATTTTTAAAATTTTAGAAAATATTTAACTGTTTTTTTATAAAGAATAGCTATAATTCATACCTACATAACTGAAAGCATATCCTAAATATCACTCATAAAAATAATCCAAGCAGAATAATTTTGATCTGTTAAAGATATTAATAAGTTTGCTTAAAAAAATATTTAAATATTTTTTATTTTATAATAATTTATTGTTATTTTTATAATTTAAATACAATGAAACATTATATTATTATCAGGTCTGGTGATTATTATGCGTAAATATAACTTGGTATTTACTCTATTTGATTTTTAAATATATAATTATGAACTTTCAGTATTAACTACGTATATCCTAGGTATATCCTTTGATACGTATAGAAAGCTAAGCTTTAAATATAAAAAAAATTTAAACCAAATATTGAAATTATATCTAAATATAGATTCAAAGTTTTATAATGTAAAAAAATACATATTGGTAGAAATGAAAATTTATGGATTTTAATTTGGTAACCTATGTACTCAGGTCCAATCTTTATTTTTCTTTGCTATGAAAAACAATATTATCTTGTTCTTTGTAAAAAAAAAAAAAAAATAGTATGATATAACACTAAATTTCAGTTTATTATATTTACAAATGTTGGTACTTGTTTTTTGGACACTCAAAGGAAAAGCTAAAGTTTGTATTCCAATATCTATTCATGGGGTAGAAATTGTATTTTTAGGTAACGAAATTTGACAAGAGAAAATAAAGATCGTAAAAGTGTTTATATTTTATAGTTTTATCAAAAAAATTTTAAGACCCTACACAAATGATTTTCTGAATTTTTTTTTTCAGTTAAACCGTAATTTAGACTTTTACCCATATAAATATATATTTTTATAATATTTATTCAAGATAATTAGTTTTCTTTTTATAGAAAATTATTTAAACACCTTTTTCTCTTCGCTATACTAAAATATGAAGGGGAAAAAAACTAAATAAAAAATTTTTCTCGCCTTTAATTTTATTTTATTTCGAGTAAATAATAATAATTTTTAATCAAGGATAATTTATATAAAGAGGATAAAATTTTATCAAGCGTAGTCATTCCGTTTAAGAATTTAAAGGTGTTAACATCTACTCAAATTATCATTTTTATAGAAATAAAAATAAAGTTATAATAAATTAATTATCATGAAAAAATATATTTTTATTTTAGTGTTTTTTATGGTTTTGGTTCTAATAATTAACGATGGAGTTTTTGGGCAGGTAAATATATAGTTTAATGTTTATTAAGTTTACCACAATCGGTGAATTAAAAATTTATTTATATTGTTAATAGAATCTTTGAATAAATTAATTTATTTTAAATTATTTTTCGTATTTCACAAAAAAAAAAGTTTTTTGTTGGAAAATAGCTTGGTTGTACAAAATTAATTTAATTTTATAAGAGGCGAAATTTTTAGAATGGTCACTAATAACTGACAGGTTAGCCTCTCAAAACTAAAAAAATGAAAGAATGAAAAAATATGAATTTCTGGCAAATTTCAGCTCCGTAAATCTCAATTTGTCTGATAAAGCTTATTCGATATTTTTTTTTTTTTAGTCATTTTTTTAAAACTTAATTTTGCGATAACTTCAACGAAAAAATAAAGTATTTTTTTAATTAATTAATTTTTTAATTAATTTTTTACTGGCTATTTAATTAAATCTTCAAAAAAAAAATTACTTTTTTTACCACCTTTTTACCCTTTATTACCCTTTTTTTCAGTATCCAATAAAAATGACCAAAATTACTTTTTATCATAAAAGGGCTCAAAAAGCAAATACTGAATTTTTTTGATAGGGCATCCGAAAGCATATTTTTTTAAGATACTTCAGTTCTAGTTAGAGCGCAGAAAACATTGGGTTGGGGAAGGTACTTTTTTTTTAATGTTTTGTTTTCATTGGTTTTTCCGATTTTCTGGGGTTTCCCAAGGTTTTTCTGAAAACTAATGTTAGGAATGGCTTCAGCGGGATGTTTACTAAAAAAATGTTTTTAAAGCTTATATGGAAGTTTCTTAGAAATTTCTTTAAAAAATAACTAAATAAATTGAAAAACACCGAAAAAGTTTGACCGGTTATAACTCGGGCAGATTGAGACCTGAATTGGGATCTGAAAATTGATGAAAGTTCATATTTTAGATGTGTGACCAACCCCCCTCCATTCGTAAACCCGCGGATAAATTTTGATTGGTCAACTTTAGCGCGCAGTTTACCAACCTTGACTTGACCTCCTGGGTCATTCACGATACGGGGTAATAATAATACAATTGTTTAATTTCTCACGACCATAAATAAGGTATAACAATTGTTATTCTTCTTTACTTAAAAATAACTTACCTAATTATTTTATTTAAATTTTACAAATGACATTTTTAAATTATCTAGCCATGGGTCGTGTAAAACTGAAGAATGACCCAAATCGCACGTAAATTACCTTCCGAGGTGAAGCCGAAAATGATAAACTGTGATTCGGGGCATTCTTTACTTTTCTGGGCACGGGCTCGTAATATACTAATTTCTGCATCAGTGGCGAGAAAACATGACTTTGCCGGACGCATAGCAGCCGGAAAATATGTGCTTTCCAGCCGCTGATCAGAAAATTCTTTTGTTTTTCTTTCAGTTTAAATGAAAAACAGTTCTTCGACCATATTTTTTTTATTGTTTTTTTAAAATATTTATTCATAAAATTTATATTAAAACATAAATATAAACTGAATAATATAAACTGACCAATATAAACTGAAAAAGAATTCCGCTTGCCGCAAGCGGAAATATTTCTTATGTGCACAAACCAATTTTTTCAATTTTGACTCAATGCTAAAGTCTTAAAGTAATAAAAAAAAATCTTCATTTACTGCAAACAGATTTTTTAATTTATTTGAGATTTTTAAAATTTAATTTACAATCTTAATTTGAATAACCCGCGTAGTTTTAGATTATCTGACATATATGGCAAATTGTTTGGCCCATATATGAGAAAATAAATTTCCCAAACATCGCCAATGATTATTGGCCATATGTGGGCAGAATATTTAAACTTGATTTTTAAAATCTACTTTTAATTTTTTATAATATTTTATTTATAAGTATTTTAATAATTTAATGAAGTAAAATGAAATAAAAAATTTACTGTTTTAAAAAAACGTATTTATTTGATCAGACTATTGTTTTTTTACAAGGTAAAAAGTTAACACTTTAATAAAAAGTAAAAAATATACAAACATAAACTATTATCTAAATTTTAAGTAAAAAAATATTAAATTTGGTTTTTGGGCTGCCAGAATATTCATACATCAGATTGGATTCCTCTTCACCAATGGAACCTGTAACATAAATAAGTGCAATTTTTTCGTTAAATTATTAAAGACGGGAAATGAACAATCAAAAGTACCTAAACGAAGACTAATTTTTATAATTCTTAAAACATCTCGAATTTGAATTTAAAAAATCTTAAAATATTTAGAATTTAATTTTATCAAAGAAATTTTATTAAAGATTTCATTTTTAACCAACTAAAATCTTTACTAGTTAAGCTGCTGAAATTAAATTCCATAAAAATTTCAGCCAGAAAATTGGTAAAAAAAAAGATTAAAAATAAAATTTCTCAATCATACCTGAGATAAATTTAGTGACTTCAAGACTTTGATTAATATGGATCTAAATTTATCGTGCCTGGATCTAGAGCCTGAATTATACACGAAAAGAAAAATCGTGCAAAATAAAATAATAATAAATTAAATGTAAGTTACAGTAAAAAGTTATTTATTTTTATTTTTTTTTTCGAATGATTATTATAACCCTACATTTTTGAGAAAAAAAATCCTTATTTTCCAGAAAAAATAACCTCGCGGAATAAATCTTGGCTTCTAATCAGCTTCTAATATAATCCAGGCTCTAGATCCAGGCACGATAAATTTGGATCCATATTAATCAAAGTCTCGAAGTCACTAAATTAATCTCAGGTATGATTGAGAAATTTTATTTTTAATTTTTTTTTTACCAATTTTCTGGCTGAAATTTTTATGGAATTTAATTTCAGCAGCTTAACTAGTAAAGATTTTAGTTGGTTAAAAATGAAATCTTTAATAAAATTTCTTTGATAAAATTAAATTCTAAATATTTTAAGATTTTTTAAATTCAAATTCGAGATGTTTTAAGAATTATAAAAATTAGTCTTCGTTTAGGTACTTTTGATTGTTCATTTCCCGTCTTTAATATTTAAAATTTATAATTGTCATTAATTTTGGTTTCATAAAAGTAAAGTAACGAAAAAATTGCACTTATTTATGTTACAGGTTCCATTGGTGAAGAGGAATCCAATCTGATGTATGAATATTCTGGCAGCCCAAAAACCAAATTACTTTTTATTAAAGTGATAACTTTTTACCTTGTAAAAAAATAATAGTCTGATCAAATAAATACGTTTTTTTTTAACATTAAATTTTTTATTTCATTTTACTTCATTAAATTATTAAAATACTTATAAATATTATAAAAAATAAAAAGTAGATTTTAAAAATCAAGTTTAAATATTCTGCCCATATATGGCCAATAATCATTGGCGATGTTTGGGAAATTCATTTTTTCATATATGGGCCAAACAATATCCCATATATGGCAAATTGTTTGGCCCATATTTGTGTCAGATAATCTAAAACTACGCGGGAATGAGAAAACTTTTAACCGATTTTCCTAATCCGAGAAATTTAATTTTTTTTTACTGGTAAAAATATAAAATACCCTGCCAACTAGCTGGCACTAAGGTTCCTCAAACAATGAGAAAAAACTTTTCCAATTTTGAGAAATAAATTTTGGAAAAATTCGGTATCAAATCCAAAAAATTACTATAAATGAACTGTCTAAAACTAGTACTATCATAGAAATAAATTAGGTACTACATCCAAAAAAAACAAAAAATTTTGTGTTTTTTGTATTTTTTTGTGAAAAAAAATTTTTTAAAAATTAAGTATCAGATTCGAGATATCGAGTAAAAACCATACTTTCAAATATAAGTACTTTCATGGAAATAAATGAGGTATTACATCCAAATTAAAAAAAAAAAAAAGTACCTAGAGCTTTTTTGGCGAAAAAATTTTTGAAAAAAAAATTAGGTCTTAATTTCATAACGGTTGTGAAATATCGCCGGTTGCAGTATTTTCAGATATTAGTACTTTCATGGAATTAAATGAGGTATTACACCCCAAAAAAAAAATATTGCAGGTTTTTTAATTTTTTTGTTTTTTTAATTTTGAGAAAAAATTTTTTAAAAAATTCGTTATCAGATCCAAAAAATGACTGTAAACAAACTTTCTAAAACTAGTACTTTCATAGAAATCAGTACTGATAGAAATAAATTAGGTACTACGTCCAAAAAGAAAAAAAAAATTGATGTTTTTTGTATTTTTTCGTAAAAAAAATTTTGGGAAAAAAATTTTCAAAAAATTAAGTATCAGTTTCGAGATATAGAGTAAAAACCATACTTTCAAATATAAGTACTTTCGTGGAAATAAATGAGGTATTACATCCAAATTAAAAAAAAAAAAAAGTACCTAGAGCTTTTTTGATAAAAAAATTTTTGAAAAAAAAATTAGGTCTTAACTCCATAATGTTTGTGAAATATCACCAATTACATACATACATACACACACACACACACACACACACACACACACACACATACTTTTTTTAAAAACCGGTTTTTTAGCTTCCTGGGGTCTCAAAACGTGCTTATATGCCAAAAAATCAAAAATCGAAATTTGACCTATCACAATGGTTCCTCTTTGAGGAACCAAAATGCTAAAATATCCATATAATTTCGTATACAATAGTAAATATATTTGTCAATACCTAAACCAATACGTACAATACATGGTAAAAAGAGTGCAAATAAAAAGTGTGAATTTCCATTACACTCTTTTTCGGAACTTTTTTTACTAACAAAAAATTGTGCCAATAAATAAAAAATTTTTCTTATGAATGATTTTAATTTTTACCGATATTTCCATTGTGAACATTTAAATTATTTTACATTCACTGAAATTTTCTTAATTTGAGAAACAAAATACATGGGAAAAAATATTATCAGCGCTGGAAAACTGGAGGAAACTAAAAAATCTTCTTGATTTCTAAATTATTTTTTAAAATAAAAACAAAAGCAAAAATATTTGTTATCAATACTTATTTTTGACGTCGGATCCTCAAGATACTTTGTTCAACTGCGTTTAAAATTCAAAAAATTATTTTCATTTTTAAATTTGCTTAATGACATTAAATTTTTATAATTTTTATTGAAAAAATAAAATTATTCATTTTTCTGCGCGAAAGCAGGAAAATTTTTGTTTAAGAATTGAAAACTATAAAACATTTAAATTATTTTAAATCTGGATAAAACTTAAAATAAATTTTTTAATTATATCTATTTTTTCTTTTAGTTTACGTATTCATCGGATTGGCGACCAGGAAAACGATCAGAAAACTGTCCAAAATCTTTAGATAACGCATTATTAAAAGTAATGGTAAATATAAATTAATAATTTATTATTTTGATATAAATATACAATAACATTATAGTCATTTTTTTTCTCTTAATTTTTACAGGCAGTTTTACATCATTTGAGAAATTGTTTATCAGAATTTCAAAATAAATATTAATAATAACAATAATGTAATAGTGATATAACTGTAGTATATGTATGTAATTTATACATAAAAAAACTCATGTGAATTATATACAATTTTCAAATAATTATCGTATAAAAAATAAACTCATTTTTTTTTTTTAATATAATTTAACCATCATATAAATTTTTTATTTTATAAATAATAAATTAAATATACTTTAACAGATTTAAACAGTTATTCCAATATCGCTAAGAATTTCAGTTAATTTTTCGATATGCGCGTTTATTAATGTATATTCCTTACGACTTCTAGCTATTAATTGTAATGCATTGATATATTCTAATTCTGAATATTGCGGACCATGCTCCAATATACCATTTAATATATCTTCTGGGCCACCATAAAATAATTCAAAGTATTGTCTAGCATGATCCAATGCTAATTCTCTTGCCATAGTTATATTTGTTAATGTTTGTTGTAGCGTAAACATATTACGTGACATTCTTTGAATACCATTCTCACTTATTTTTTCAATATATTGTACAGATGTTATTAAAATTTTTGATATTAAATGACCAAGTCCTTCAAAAATGTACTGAAAGTAAAATTAAGATATTAATATTTTTATTCAAAGAATAATTTTGCTAAAAATTATTACTTTAGTTTTATTTGGATGAAGTATTGGCTGCAATACTTCCTCTATATGATGTAATACTCGACAAAGTTCTTCGACTCTAGTATCTGACCCTTCTAAATCTCTTTTTAACATGTTCGTTGTATCTCCTTTAGGATATAAATAGTAAAAACATTGTACTCTTACCTATTAAAATAATAAATTTATAATATTATATATTTTTTATTCTAAAATGTATAGCTTAATATTTTACCTCTAAATGTAAAACTAATATGCATGTATTTGCTAATTCGTCATATTCATTAGCTACTTGTTCCATACTTTCAATTAAAGATTTAGGCATTGATGGTAAAGAATTACTATTGTAAGCTCTTTCACTGTGAGACTCTTTAAATTCTTTGATTAATGATCTTATTGATAATGAAAACCATTCAAGACTTTCTTGTAATAATGCTAAACTTTTTAATTGTTCAAAGTCTGATATTATTTCATTTGAAGCAATACCACCTTCACCTAAATTACTAGCTAATATTTCTGCTTCTTTTAAATTTCTTTGCCTAATGTCTTCAGGACTTTCTTCATCTTGAGTTTCTTGTCTTCTAGGCATACGTCGTCCAGGTGATGGTTTTTTAACATATTTTACATGACTTTTCATACTTTCCCAGTTTGGTAGTGATCTAAAATTTTCATAAATCAAAATTTATAAAATTGTATTATTAAAGAAAATTTTAACAACTTACTTTATAAACCTAATGATATCATCATCTTTAAGCCATGCTGCTGAACATACAAGTCTGTCATGTCTATCAGGTTGAACTATACCTCGGTAAGTATTATGACATGTTTCTCGATAATTATGAAGAACATTTAAAGCTAATGTACAAAAATGTTCACCCTGAAGAGGTAAGGCAATCATAAGTTCGCGCAGCTCTCCAACGCACTGCTGTACTTTTACGGTACTCTAAAATTTCAAAAATTATAAAATTATGAAAATCAAACAATATAAATTTTAATTACTTTTAATAACGGTCTACTCAATCCAAGATCCTTCATAAGCTCTGGTGATGTTGTAGCATGCCAAGCATTTGGAACTTTTGTTGCTGCATCAATAGTTGTTGCAACGAGTACATGATGCCTTCCTAAGTAAACCTCTTTAACATAATCTGTTAAAAAGTTTCCAAGTATACATAATGGACTTCTAAAAATAACAGAAAAATTAAATTTGTTTAAAATATTTTAAACAATTAATTATTACAACTTACCCGACAGGAATTTCTAAAACTTTCTCTGTATCTTCAATAAAATTCATTATTGGCCTAAATATTATTGTTATGTTATTTGGGTCAGCCTTGCAAACTAATTGTTTAGCTTTAGAATTATTTGGATTTAGAAATTTACAATCCTAAAAAATGTAATTTCATTAAAAAATAATTTTAAAACAATACTGTATATGTAATATTTAAAAAACTGACTCCTAATGACAAACTACTAAATCTGTGATCTTTTAGATAATTATTCAAAGTTACAGAATGTGCCGTTGTTTCAAATTTAAAAAGATCAACAATTTTAGGACGCTGCTGTTTTTTTCTAAAAAATACATTTATATCATTAGCCTGCTCGTTTAATGATACTGATGATTGGTAAGGTTTATCAACTAAATTTTGAACATCCAGATACTCAGTCAATAAAAGTTGTAACTGTATAAAAAAAATTTAAAACAAACATTTTTTTTTTTTGAACATTATAAATAAATTTAAAAAAATAATAATAATTACCACTGTTTGAATATTGCTCCAAACTTTTTTAATGCCATAGGTTTGTATTTCTAAATTATAATTTTTAATGCATTGATTAAATCCAGTTAAAGCTAATGAATGTGCTGTCATAACTTGTCGGAAACGTTCGAATATTAAATAAAGTAATTCCAAAAGTGGCGATGTTTCATTAACAGTAATTTTATTATTTTTAAAATAAACATCTTGCATGTTGTTATTTTTATTACTTTGTTTTTCCAAGGATTCATGAACTTGTGTTGAAACGCATTCAATAATTTTTAATAATTCATTTTGCATTTGTGCTTCAACAGCCTGAAAAAAATTTGAATAACATATATTCAACATAAAATATTTTTTAACTACAATTTTACCTCAATTGCCTCTGGTATTTGATTCAATAATGCTAAACATTCGATAATAATTGCTAAAAAATGTTCTGGATTTTCTTCTGGATTTAAATTGTTTTCATCTTCGGTAATATTATTCATCATTTCTTCTAATCCTACTGTACTTGTTTTTCTTTTATTAAATATTACGTATTAGTAATTTATAACCAAATTTTATATTATTTTTAAAAATCAAATTACCTAGAAATTTGACCGCTAAAATATGCAGGGGAAGCAACTTCTAATAAATTTCTTTTAATTTTGGTACTTTTAGAATTTCTAGGTTCAATTCCTCTTTGAAAATCTCTGTAAGATCCTTGTCTCTTCAAGCCAGATTCTTTAATATTTTCTTTATACAAATGTTTATTTAGTTCTTCAACAAGTTTACTGATAAGTTTTTGTTTTTTTGATTCTAATTCAGTACGAACTTCTCTAAGAGCTTCAACACTAGCTAATACGCCTTCGCCTTTGGAAAAAGCAGATACAAGTAATTGGGTTGCATGTAGATAATGTCTTTTGGATAAATGATTACTTAATTGAACAGGAACTTCTTTTATTTCATCTCTGTTAAATTTAAAAAATCTTATGTAGTTAATCTAAACTCAATTGAAAATTAAAAATAAATTACATGTCATTTAGTAATTTTAAAATATGAGTTTGTTCAGTTCTTTCAATCCATAATTTTAGAAGTTCCTCTCTTCTACAATTTAATAATTGTTTACAAACATTCAAATTTTCCTTAACTCCATGAATTTTTTCTCTTGCTCCTGTTACCCTTTCTGATAATTCACTGAATATCTACAACAACAAAAAATTATTTAAGTTTTTTATTCTATAAGCTACTAGTAAAATTTCATACCTTCATGACTTCTAAAAGATCAGGTTCATGAATAGAAACAAGTTCCTCAAGACGTTGATCGCTTCTTTTAAAATCCTTCTCTAATTTTGCTTTTTCAACTTCACGCTGCTCATTTGTTTCACTTGCAGAAAGAGCTCGAATTACAGATATTAATAAACCACTCTGTAATAAATGGAAAAAATATGAAAAAAACAAAATTAAAAAAAAAACTTTATTATTACCGTTTCTTTTGAAGGTTTGATTCCTCTTGGAGGTTTTGTAGGCGGTGAATTATAAGAATCCATTTTTAATAGTTTTAGTTTATAAAATTGATGAAATTAATTTGATTTTTAAATGATTTTACAAAATTCTCAATTTTTAAAACAAAATTTACATTTTCTTGATTCAACTCTTATTTTAAATTAATAGTTGTAACCTCTAAATTAAATCTCGTCTGCAAAATAATATTTTTTGCTAATTCAAACATATTCTATCAACATTGGTATTCTTACTCTTTATTTCAGTTTTTCAACATTATAGACTTCATCACTTAAGTTATAGAAAAATATTTCTTGCAAAAATAAATATATATTTTCTTGCTGAAATTCCTTTTATATTATGATTCAGTAAACATTTTTCGGAGCAGATATTTTGGAGTTAATTGCAGGTGCCTACTTTGACAACCCATACCTTCGTCGTAAGAGTCTATTGACATATTTTTATTTTAAAATAATTTAATTGAAGGACATAATTTTACAAAACTTGGAAAGTGTTAGATAAGAAAAATTAAAAAAAGTTTATTTACAAAAAAAATTGAACAGTAATTTAATACAATTATACAATATTGAAAATATTATTGAAATAACCTTAATTAACTTTTTTTTAATTATTGTTTTTTTAACTGTTAAATATTTAAACTGAAATATTTTTATATTTTTATTAGTGTTACATTTTGTTGATTTTATTTTTTATTGATATATTTTAAAAAAGAAAAAAATCGTAAATATAATGTCAACTCGATATATAAAAAAAGTTTTTGGTAGCGATGACATTACTGAAGTTGATAGTGAAAATGAAAAAATTGATAAAACAGTTGTCAATAATGAAAAACAAAAATTATTTAATGTTTTTGATTTGGTAAGATGTTTAATTATATAAGTTTTATAATTATTATAATAAAAAAAATTTCCGACATTTAATTAAAATCTATTTTTTCTAATCAGCTGGATAATGAATGTGATAATGAAAATGAAGAAAGTATCGAAGAAAATGATATTGAAAAAGAAGAAAGTGAAAATGAAAAAATAAATGAACAAAAAAGTTCTGGTAAAAAAAAACGTAAAAGGCACAAGAAGAAACAAAAAAATAATCAAGATGTTTCAAAAAATTTATCTGATGATGAAGATGAAATTGAAAAAACAGTTCGTGAAATTAATAAACTTTTAGGGGAGCCACAACCAAGTGTTAGTCAGCAAGTAAATTCTGCTGATAATCAATTACAGTTTTCTTCAAAAACAAAGGAACAAACACTTTGTATTCAACACAAACATTTGAATCCTTACAATGAATTAAAGCGTATATTTGGCAGTAAAACAGTACAAGCGGAAAAAAAGTATATTTTTTTCATTTTTAATTGAATTTCCTAAAAGATAAAATAAATTTAAATATAAATCTTTTACAGTACACTTAGAAATAGGGCTCGAACAGGACATATAAAAAAAACATGGCTAGTTCCATTAAAAGATAATATGTTACCAATTGCAAAGTCTGGAATTTCAATGGTTGTTGATAGGTCTGTAGATCGCAAAGATGTTCAATATTTCATGTATGAACACAGTACTTCTTATCGTCAAATACAGCAAAAATTTATCAATGCTGTTGAGAGCCTTATCCCAGAAAATATAATTGTTAAGTATTTATATATATATATATATATGTATATATATACATTTATTTAAATTGATTTTAAAAATGTTTATCATTTAAATTTGTAGAACATTGTAAATGAATATCCATTTCATATTGATGCGTTATTACAAGCTGCAGAACTTTGTAAAATGAGCGAAGAATTAGCAATGTCTGCTAGCCTTATTGAAAAAGCATTATTTTATTTAGAATATAATTTTCATCCTTTATTTAATATGACAACTGGAAAATGCAGAATCAATTATAAAAAACAACAAAATCGTGCTTTCTTTATAACTCTATTCAAACATTTAATTCTTGTTGGAGGTCGAGCTTGTTATAGGTAATTTTCTAATCAAAACATGTTACTATATAATATTTATCATATTATATTTATTATATTATTTAAACAAGACATTCTTAATAATTTATATTTTCATTTTGTTAACTAGAACGAGCTTAGAATTATGTAAATTATTATTGTCTTTGGATCCAGAAGGTGATCCTCTAGCTGTTATATTAATGATCGATTTTTATGCAATTCGTGCTAAAGAATATGAATGGTTTTGTGAATTTTGTAATTTATGGGAAAATTCTAGAAATTTAAGTCAACTTCCTAATATTGCATATAGCTTAGCATTAGCATATTTTCATTTAGGTCAAGAAGAAAAAGCAAATGAATGTTTGCAAAATGCTTTATCTATGTTTCCAGGTGTTTTAATGCCTTTACTGGATAAATGCAGTGTAAATATAGACTCTAAGGTATGGCAAATAGCATTTTTAAAAAATGTATGTATTTTAATAATTATAGTCTAATTTACTTCTAATATAGGTTATTTCTCATGGATTTTTCACGACAAAAGCAGATACAAGTACTCCTCCAGCTTTAGAAAAATTACAAAGTTTGTACATTGCTCGTAGCTTTCATTTATGGAAAGAAATGGACGTTTTACAGTGGCTTGAAAGCCAAGTTAATAGTTTACTTCAAAGAGTTGATATGAAAGATGATTATATTAAATTTTGCCATGTTAAAAGGACAAAACGTTATCAAGGAAAATTACCTAGAAATATTTTAAGGCATATTATTTTATCCGACATAAAAGATGTAACCGTTAATGTACAAGAGGTACAAATAATTAATTTACATTATTTAAATTTTATCATGCCTAATCACGATTAAATAAATTCATTTAGATTCAAAATGAAGGAACAATTTTATCACACGATCCTTTACCGCCATTAGATTCTATAAACTTATATTCAAATCCTGTAGCTGTGAGAAGAACAAATCAAAGTAATTCTAATTTACTATCTTTATTTTTTTCTTCATTTTTTGTTGATATTGAAAGGGACGTGGCATTAAATGAACTTAATCAACAAAAGTAAGATAATTTGTTTTCATAAAAATTTTTTATAATATATTTTATAATTTTAAATAAATTTTATTTTTTTTTTTACAGTGAAAATCGTGGTCAAAGAGATGAATAATTATAAATAATTAATTTTTGTAAAATATATTATTTTTGCAATTATTTTAAAGTACAAAGAAAGGCATAATTTTTTTTAGTTTAGTTTTCCTAGAAAATTAAAAATTCTACTTTTTTTTTTTGAAATTATATTATAAATATATTATTATATAAAAAAATATAAATAAAAATTTTTTCTCATATAAAGTATACTTAATAAAAAATTTAATAAATTTTTTTATTTGGGCTTTTATTTTTGTTTATATAACAATTTTTAACAAACGTGCATTTTACTTTATTTACAAATAATTATAAATATTAATAAATTTGTTTTAATTAAGGTTCACTACATTTGTTACTACAAACAAGATTTTTTTATAGCCCAAATTTAAAAAATTTTTTAATACTTAGAAATAAGTTGAAAGAAAATTTTACTTTCATAAATGCTTTACTTGTTTTGATCAGTTCTAAGAACTATTCAGAACATATAACATGTCATTTTAAAGTAGTAAAAATGATAAAAAAATTTACAAAATTAGTTTATATCATACTACGGAATACTGGATTATAACGACATATACCAGGTCCGTGTTCTTGGTAATCAGCTTTAGTATGGCAAACTGTATAAAATTCAGGATCGCTAGCTAATAAAGCTCCTCCATACCATACAGCGCAACGTTGTTTGTGATGAGATATGACTCGAACATTTATTGGTTTTGGCTATAAGATTTAAATATTAGGTATTTAAATTGAATAAAAGAAATTTAAAAAAAAATACTTACTGTTATATGACCTCCACTTAAGGCCATACTATTATTTAAACGAATATCAACAGTTTTTTTAATGTCTCTCTGTAGACGTCTTCCAAAATCTTTAAACATTGTTGAACCTCCAGATAAAACAATATTATTATATAAGGGTCTTCTTACATCAATAGGACAATTTTGAATAACATCATCAACTATTTCACTTAATGGAGTTGTAAAATCTGGGTTTGAAAACTAAAAAAAACATATGTTGTTTTTAATTCATAAATCCTAGACAAATATTATTATTTTTTTTATATACCTCTGGATGGAAGAAAATTTCTGGACCTAAGAATCTTTCATATCCTACATCAACAGTAAATGGCTGTTTTGTTATATTATTTACACCATCATATTTTGCAAATTTATTTGGATCGCTATCATATTTTGCAAATTCTTTGGCAATATCTGGGCATATGTAACAGTACTTTTCTTTTATTGCTTTTGCAGTTTCTAAAGATTGTTCCGGAGGGATACCAACTTCTCGATCTCTTAACAAACTTTGAATAAAATAAGTAATATCACGTCCAGCTATTGGAATATGTTTAATACAACTGCCTATAACAAATCCTTCTGCCTGTAAAATTAAATTATCAATTAAAAATATTATTTGCATCAAAAAAGTGTCCACAAATGCATTAGTGAATTTTTGATAGAAAATAAAAAACTAAACTTACAACTGGAATAACATGCGTAACACCATCTCCGCTATCAACTACAATACCAGTGAGATTTCTATCTTCTACACTTTTAGCCATCCATGATGCAGCTAAAGCTAATACTGCTTGAACAGCAATGTATAATCCAGAGACATTAAAAGATTCAAACATTATTTCGGCAGTATACTCTCTATTTTCTGGAGTATTTAAAGGTGGCTCAGTCAAAAGAAAATAATGATCTTCAGGTTCAGCCCTTAAATACTTAAAAATACATTGTTGAAGAAACCGCTCCATTAAATCCCAATCTTCAACTAGACCATGTCTTACTGGGTACTTGACTGCATATCCTGTTGCTTCAAATGCTTCATCTCCAATATAAAAATCTAAATCTTCAACACCTTTTGTAACTCGTCTTGCTGAATTATCTCCAACTTTCGCAGTTTCTTTTATTGCTATAGCTGAAGGAATCATAAGCTGAGGTTCCTTATTACCAGCAAACCCTAATTTTGTGTATCTAAGTATGTTAAAATAAATAAAAATTTAGTTTTTTTATTATAATTTTATTAAAATTATTTTAAAAAATTTCAATAAATTGAAAAATATTTACGTACCCGGTTCCCACGTCAATCACACAAGGTGGTAAAATTGACATTTTTATTATTTTTAATTATAGAATAATTTATTTAAAAATAATTTAATCAAATAATCACTTATTAAAAGTTTTTGATTATAATTTTAATGGAAATCACCGCCCGTAACCTCAGCTTGATAGTGTACACATACACACAGTGTATTTTTTTATGAATGTGTAGGTTTTATTATTCATAGCTGAGAAAAAGAGTCATTTATATTTTTAATAAAATAGTATTTTAAAAATTCAGTTATTATAACTAACATGAAAAAAATTATTATATTTTTCTTTTAAGCCTGTATTTCTTTATCTCATATTTTGCATTTAATAATTTTAATTCATAAAAATTGCTGTGAGGGTGAGATTACAATCTATCAATTTGTGGAAATCAACCCATATATATTATATATGACAAAATATATTATTTTGTTGTATACATATAGTGTCAGTGTGTGTACACGTCAGCTTTCGCGTGTAAATTTTGGAGTTAATGGACAAATAATATTAATTTTTAATAATTAATTACAGTTTATTAATATGTCAAATAAAAAAAATTATAAATATTAATAATAAATAACTAAAGAAAATTTTATTTAAATAATTAGATTAAAGTTCATCTGAATACTTACTGCAAATATGGTAAATATTTAAATATTTTAGTTAACATTATTTGTAAATAAATAAATACATATTTGTTAATATTTTTATGAAATTTCATTATTAAATTTTTTATTACTTAATAGGTACTTATAGCAGCTGCAGTATGCACAAAAGCAGGAAAAAGTAAACAAAATATTTTGATATTTATTATTATAATCTTTGTTTTTTATTCTAATGATATTTCATTATTTTATAGCTCTTGTATCACGCCAATTTGTCGAAATGACAAAAGCAAGAATAGAAGGTTTACTTGCTGCATTTCCAAAATTAATGAGTACTGGTAAACAACATACATTCGTCGAAACAGAATCAGTTCGTTATGTTTATCAGCCATTAGAAAAATTATATATGTTACTTATCACAACTACTGCTAGTAATATATTAGAAGATCTTGAAACTTTACGTTTATTTGCAAGAGTGGTAAATAGATTTTTTTTTTTTTTAATTTAATAAGATATTTAATAATGTTTACAACTTTATCGTATTGTATAAATTTAAACTTTTTCAGATTGCTGAATACTGTAAATCAATGGATGAGTTAGAAATAGCTGAAAATTCTTTTAATTTAATATTTGCTTTTGATGAAATAGTAGCACTTGGCTATAGAGAAAGTGTTAATTTGGCACAAATTAGAACGTTTGTTGAGATGGATTCACATGAAGAAAAAGTTTATCAAGCTGTTAGATTTACTCAAGAAAGAGAAGCTAAAAATAAAATGAGAGAAAAAGCTAAAGAATTACAAAGGCAAAGGATGGAAGCCAATAAAAAAGGGGGTAGTATGAAAAGTCCTGGTTTTGGAGGAAGTTATAGCAGTAATAGTAATAGTAGTAATTTTACACCAGCATCAAATGTGGGAGATACTGCAAATTATATTCCTGAACCAATTAAACCTAGCTATTCATCAATACAGTGTGTTATTTAACTAAAATTAATAATAAAAATTACACATTAGATTTTAGAAACAACAATTTTTAAATAAATTTTTTTTTTTCTTAACAGAAAACCAATCAGTTCAAATGCAATGAAATTAGGAGGTAAATCTAGAGATGTTGATTCTTTTGTTGATCAATTAAAAGAAGAAGGTGTGAATGTCCTTAGTACAGTAACTCCAAGTGCAGTCGCAAAATCTAATCCTGTTGCTTATGATACCTCAAGAATGGAGCTGTATGTTTTTTTTTATTTTTTATTTTTTATTGTAACCAGAAATTTTTTATATTTTATATTTTAGAGTACATCTAAAACAAGAAGAAAAACTAAATGTAAAAGTTAACCGTGATGGTGGTGTTCAACAATTTGAAATCCATGGATTAGTAACATTACATATATCAGATGAAAAATGGGGTCGTATAAGGGTGCAACTAAGTAATACTGATAACAGAGGCTTGCAATTACAAACTCACCCAAATGTTGATAAAGAATTATTTAAAACTAAAGGGCAAATTGGATTAAAAATACCTTCAAAACCTTTTCCCCTTAATACGGATGTTGGTGTTTTAAAATGGAGGTTACAAACTCAAGATGAATCTGCACTACCTATTTCGAGTAAGCTTATACCAATTTAAAAGTAATTAATCAATTTACGTAGCTAAATTTAATCAAACAATAATTTTCAAATGCTTCTTTTTTTTTTTTTTTTTTTTTTTTTTTGAAAGATTTAAAAAAGATAGCTAAAAATGCAATGCTAGTAAAGTTTCGAATTTATATTTTATAATTTTTTGACAATATTTTAACATTTATTTTATTCTTTATCAAGTAAATTGTTGGCCTTCTGAAAGCGGTGATGGAGGGTGTGATGTAAATATTGAATACGAATTAGAACAACTTGAACTTGAATTAAATAACGTCCAAATAAACATTCCATTACCAATGGGTAGCAATCCAATCGTCAATGAATTTGATGGACATTATTCACATGAATCCAGAAAAAATATGCTTGTTTGGTCACTTCCAATAATTGATGCTGCATCAAAATCTGGATCTATGGAATTTTCAGTACCTAGTTCAAGACCATCAGATTTCTTTCCTTTACAAGTTTCATTCTCATCAAAAACACCTTATGCAAAAATACAGGTAAAATTTCTATAATATATTATCTAAAATTTAAAATATGCTATATAAAACTTGTAAATTTTCAGATTAATGAAGTTACGCTTGTTGAAAATGATGCTCCAGTTGAACATTCTGTTGAGACAGTCTTTTTCACCGAATGTTTTGAAGTTATTTAATTTTTTATCGAAAAAAATTTTTAACAGCCACTCTCCGATATATTTGTATTATATTATTATATATATTTTTTTTGGTTTATTAGTATTTTACAGCCAAAAATAAAATTATTGCATTACATATACAATGTTTCTTATTTAAATATTTGTTTAACTTTTTCATTTTATAATTGACTATATGAAAAGATTCAAAATTTAATTATTTTAATCTTATGAAATTAAAAAAAATAATATTATTTTTAAAAAATGTATAACAATAAATTTTTTATACAATTTGTAATTAAATAAAACAATCGTGATAGATTATTGTTAAATTAAGTATAGTTTTATATGCAATATACATTCTATGATTAAATATTTTTGCATCATTTATTATCAACAAACTAAAAACTTTTTCCTTTTACCAAAGTTTTCTTTTCTTTTAAAAATTTAAATTAATTTAAAAAAATTATTCAAAATTATTTTTATTTATTAGCCAAAAGTTCTTATTCTAAAACCATAAATTTAAAAAATATAAATATATTGTAAAATATATTATAAATATACCCTATAAAATTTGAATTTTTTATTTTATTATCTATGATTTAAAATAAAAACACCTACCCCTATATAAAAATACAGTATAGGATGATTAAACAAATTTTTTTATATATTTTAGAATAAATTCATTATATTTTTTATACACAATTATGTAATTTATTCAATAAGTCTTTGTTTGCATGTTGATAAAATTTTACGTCCGGAAGTATATAATTATTTATATACTTGATAACACATGACATTGAACAGTAATTTCTTGAGGCAAAAAACTTGTCTGCTATTTATATATGATCTGTAATAAGACTCTTGAAATCTTGAAAGTCATAAGTGAATGTGATCTTGTGAATTAAAATTCTCTTAAATCTGTTGTTTAATTTATATGTATTAAATTAAATTATTTTAATTAAAGTCAATACATTCTAACTATTTAGCAAAGGAAAATAAATATAAGACAATGACCTCATTTACGAGTTCAATTGTTGAAACAATAATATTTGAAGGTCAAAAACCGGGAACTTCTGGCCTTCGTAAAGCCGTCAAAGTTTTTCAAGAAAAACATTACACAGAAAATTTTGTTCAAGCAATTTTTGATGCTTTAGAAAATAAATTAAAAGGAAGTACTTTAGTTGTGGGTGGTGATGGACGATATTATTGTAAAGAAGCAGTTCAAAAAATTATTAAAATTGCTGCAGCTAATGGGGTATTAATTTATTTTTATAATCAATTAATTAAAAATTTTATAACATGAATTTTAAGTTCATTGCTATATTATAATTTCGCAAAATATAAGATAAAAATATTATCATAATAGATAAAATTAAAACTTTAATAAAATGACAACTTTAACATCAGTTTTTTTATAACATTATATTTGCAAATTATAAAATTTTAAATAAGAATCTTGAGTAATAAAAAAAGGCCAACCTATATGTTACAAAAATTTGTTTATTTATTTTGTTAATGAATTGTAGGTCAGTAGGCTATTGATTGGCCAAAATGGAATTTTGTCAACACCAGCTGTATCAACAATCATTCGTAAATACAAGACTTTAGGAGGAATTGTGCTTACAGCATCTCATAACCCAGGCGGACCAAATGGTGATTTTGGAATTAAATTTAATTGTGAAAATGGAGGACCTGCTCCAGATGCTGTAACCAATAAAATTTATGAACTGACTAAAAGCTTGAAACAATACAAAATTGTTCCTAATCTTGAAATTGACATCAATAAAATTCAAAGTACTAATGTGCAAGTTGACGGCACATCCTTTGTTATTGATGTTATTGATTCTGTAAATGACTATGTTACTTTAATGAAAGAAATATTTGATTTTCCTAAAATTAAACAACTGCTCCAAGGAAGTAATGGCAAGCCTCAATTTCAAGTTCTAATCAATGCTATGAATGGAGGTATAATAAAATGACTATCATTTAAAAACAATTGTACAGTACAAATTATACATTTTTCAGTAACCGGACCTTACATAAAAGAAATATTTGGCAAAGAACTTGGCGTTTCTGATACTAATTTAGTTAATTCAATCCCAAAAGAAGATTTTGGTGGTTTGCATCCAGATCCTAATTTAACATATGCAGCAGATCTTGTTAATGCAGTCAAAAATGGACCTTATGACTTTGGAGCAGCTTTTGATGGAGATGGTGACAGAAACATGGTATAAATTATGTAAATCAATTTATGCTTGTATTATTATTTAAAGATTTTAATTTTAGATAATTGGAAAAAAAGCTGTTTTTGTTAATCCTTCAGATTCTTTAGCTGTTTTAGCAGCAAATTTAGATGCAATACCTTATTTCAAAAAAACAGGAATTAAAGGGTATGCTCGATCCATGCCAACTGGAGCAGCAGTAGACAAAGTAGCTGCGAAAACCAATATTCAATGTTTTCAAGTACCTACTGGATGGAAATATTTTGGTAAAATTAATTTGCTTAAAAAAGTGTTGAAAATAAATAAATATATAATTTTTATTACAGGAAATTTAATGGATGCTGGGAAACTATCACTTTGTGGTGAAGAGAGTTTTGGTACAGGTTCTGATCACATCAGAGAAAAAGATGGAATCTGGGCATCACTTGCTTGGCTAAGTGTCATTTCAAGCATTGGTAAATCTGTGGAAGAAATTCTAATGGATCACTGGAATAAATATGGCAGGAATTTTTTCACAAGGTTTTGAAATAAATTTAAATAAATTATTTATACTTAAAAAAAATAAAGACCTTTTAATATTTTAAAAACAGATATGATTATGAAAACTGTGATGCAGATAAATCTAATAAAATGATGTCAGAAATTGAAGAATTAATAACAAAATCAGATTTTATAGGTACAAAATTGACTTCTGGTAGTAAAACTTATATTGTTAAAGAAGCTGACAATTACTCATATAAAGATCCGATTGATGGAAGTGTAGCTTCAAAACAGGTAAAATATGTTACTTTTTATTTACCTAAATTTTAATAATTAACTTTTTTTTATTTAACCCCAGGGTCTTAGAATAATATTTGAAGATAGTTCAAGAATAATTTTCCGATTATCTGGAACTGGCAGTTCTGGAGCAACAATTCGATTATACATTGAAAGTTACGAGTCTGATCCTTCAACATTTACGCAAGATCCACAAATTATCTTAAAGCCACTCGTTGAAATTTCTTTGAAACTAAGTAAACTTCAGGAACATACTGGTCGAGATAAACCAACCGTGATTACATAAAAAGAAAACAACTTCTGTTTATTTTTAATATGTTAACTATTGTTTAATTAAATAGTTATTTCCTAAGAATTTTAAGTCAACTTTGACAATTTATAGATGATATATATATTTAAAATTGTTAGACCAAAATTATTGTTAAGAAAATTATAAAAATATTTTTTAATATATATAAATAAATGTAAAGATAAAAAAAATTAAGACTTTTAAATGAAGAAATAATGAAAATGAAACTTTTTGTATTTTGTTAAGTGTTTTAATAATAATAAATTATAATATTGTTTATAAATTTTATTAAAAAATATATATTACAATAAATTTTACATATGCTGGCAAAATTTAATTTTTTGTTAGATTTTTATTTAGTCACGTGAATATGAGCAGAAAATCAACAAAATAGGTAATAAAAATAGCTAAAATTTAAAAACAGAAAATCACAAAAATTTGTTTTACTCTCTTTATAATGAAAAGCACCCTCGGGAAATTTTCATACGTTAAACTTTATCACTTTTGGAAGGTTTCCAAAAATAGTACATTAAGACACATGGCGAGAAAAATAGAGAAAGGCTCAAATCGCAAGTAAAAAAGAAATTTCCTACGTAGGATTTTATGTACGCACTTACTTTTTTCAGTCGTGACGACACTGTTATAGGCACTTGGGTTAATTAATCCAATTAGAGAATTCAAGTAAAAATAGCAACTAATTTATTTATTGAAAATAATATATTAATAATTAAAAAATAATTTATATTTATAAAATGAATCCCTATTTTATTAAAATGAATATAATATTAATTACTTACAAAAATATATTAGGCTGAATATATTAACCCTGTTTTATTTGACTCAAATTCTTAATTAGACATTTAATTAAAATATACAATTAAAAAATTCATTTACTTCTGATAAATATGTATAATTTTTTATTATTATTTTTATTTTTTTGATATTATGTTACCTATATTATTTACTTTAAAAAATGCCGCTTTATAATAAAGTTACTAGTAATATTCGATAAGAGTATTGCCAACATAATTGCTCATTATACTTTCGGGTCCCCACCACATTATCCTTTCTTTTTTACCCCCCTCCAACACAAATAAAACACGATTTGCCCCATGATTTGCCCGATTCTGTCTCAAAGTGCTCTTTGTCACAATCATGTGCAAATTCTGAATATATAGAAATGAAATGGAAATACGTCTTATTTAATGTATTAATACAAATTTGTGTGTATGATGAGTAATATAATAATAAATAAATATATTGTATTGTTATAGAAGCAGTTTATATAGAAGTTAAATCAATTAAAACAAGGCTTTTCCTATAAATTAAAAAATCAATGTCACATGACATTAAAAAATCAATATATAATTGATACTTGTTACATTTAATAACTTAGGTATATTTTGTTTACAAAATTTTATTGAAAAAAATGTGCTTGGTGGAAAAAATTAAATTTCTGTAAAATCTGTTTACACGTAAGTTATTGATGTACTTCATTAACAGAGCATTTGTTAGTAATTTAACTGAATATTTTAGAAATCTTTTAACAGAATTTTAATTTAAAAGTAAAATAATTATTTTCAAGCATGGTGAATGGTGAAAATTTATACAAAAGTATGATTTTAATATCTCAATTGATGATAAATTCTTAAAACTTTGGAGATTATCTTAAAATCTAGTTTATCAATGTTATGTTTGTGTCATATAATTAAATGATAAATTTTTAAAAATGCCTACAAACTCTGCTGAAAGTGAACCAATATCAAAAACTAAAAAACCTTCTGGTAAATATTTTATCTTAAATTTTTGCTTTGGAACTTATTTCAATTTTATTATTATTTTTTAGATAGTGCCTTTAAACAGCAAAGGTTACCTGCTTGGCAACCAATATTAACAGCAGGAACTGTTTTGCCATTTTTTTTTGTTATTGGAATTTTATTCATACCAGTTGGTATTGGATTATTATACTTCTCACACGAAGTACAGGAAATCAGTGTCGATTATACAAACTGTTATTCAACTAATATTAAAAATCAAAAAATAAAATGTATGGACGTTATCATGAAGAACCCCAAAGAAGATTGTTTTTGCCAAGAGAAATTTAATCTAAAGACTGACTTTAATGGACCAGTTTACATGTATTATGGCCTAACAAATTTTTATCAAAATCATCGTCGCTATGTTAAATCAAGAGATGATAACCAGTTGTTAGGCCAATTAAGTCAGACAGTTTCTAGTGATTGCGAACCATTTGCTTATGTTGAAAAGGATGGATCTTCAATACCAATAGCTCCATGCGGAGCAATAGCTAATTCTTTGTTTAGCGATAGTCTAACTTTGCACTTTGACTCACAAAATTTACCAGTACCTTTATTAAGAACAGGAATTGCATGGGAGTCTGATAAAAAAATAAAATTTAAGAATCCAGAACCTGCTAATAATTTGAAAGAGGCATTTAAAGGTTTTGCTAAACCAAAAAATTGGTCAGTTCCAGTTTATGAACTAGATCTTGAAGATAATGATAACAACGGCTTCAAAAATGAGGATTTAATTGTATGGATGAGAACAGCTGCATTGCCAATCTTCAGAAAATTGTACAGAAGAGTTGATCATTCAAAGGATGGTTTTAAAAATGGTTTAGTTCCTGGGAACTATACATTGCACATAAAATATTGTAAATATAATTATAATTATCATTAAAGTATTTAAATATCATATTTTAATATTTTAATTAAAATTTTTAGCATATCAAGTTTCTGCATTTGATGGTACAAAGAGAATGATTTTAAGTACAACGTCACTTTTGGGTGGAAAGAACCCATTTCTTGGTACAGCTTACGTTGTAGTTGGTTCTCTTTGTCTGATCTTAGGAGTTATATTGCTAGTTATTCATATTAAATTTTCTAAAAGGTTAGTATTTACATTTTTAAATATAATAGTTCTATTGTCTAATTCTCAAATAAAAGATTAAAAAATTATATGTTCTTAGTTAAATTAAATATTTGCTCTTTTTTACAGTACAAATGACATAATCAATGTCCACCCTAACTCTCCATACCAATAATATGATTAATTTATTGTTTCATCAATATAGATGTATTATATACAAATAAAAAGTCTGGATAAGTAATATTTTTAAGAAACCATAAATTATTTGTGAAATTTTTCCGTTTGATACGGCCTTATTTTCACAATTTAAGAAGAGACAGAGTTACCTTCATTTTATTTAGGCATTAAAAGATTTTAAAATATGTTAATAAGTTTTTATAAGAGAATGTCTAAACATAAATTAATCTATTAATAAATATAAATGTGAATTTCCTTGTATCGTAAATAAGTTTAAATATTCTTTATTATTGTGATTTAATTATTTATATAATGAAATATACTTTGTTAATTTTTAATAGAATATATAATTAATTATAAGTTGTAAATAAATAATATATTTATATGCGTGCACATAAGTAATTTAAATAATTTATATTTTTTTAAAATGTATTATCTTTACATATATGTTACAGGATTTCACTTTCTTTATTAATATTTATATTTATAAAAATCTATCAAAATAGCGATTAATTAGTTAACTAATACAATTGCTTGATTTTATTTTTATAAAATAAATAGTTTTATTAGTTAAATGCAGTGTATTATAATAATTGTATTAATAAAATATTTTAAAAAAATAATAATATCACAATAATATCTTAAGAGAATTCTTTTCAATAGCATGTTGGCGGGGATGTCCAAAAATCATACCGTGTTAAAATCGAGGAGCTGGCAACAGCGGAAAACCGTACCTAATCGAGTAATTTAATTATTTAATGGCAAATAACTTGTAATAGAAAAATATTCAAAATTTTTGATTGGTAAGTTTAATTGTTTAACAAAAACTAAAAATCATAAAAAATTGCTCATAATCACTTGTATAATCTAAATGCATTCATTTTTCTTATGCATGATTTTTTTTTATATGGGAGCGCGCTGTTACAAAAACCCCAGGTTAGGTTAGTCGCTAACACGGTGTGGTCGGGGTAAAAAATAATAAAAATTGGCGGGTTTAATTTGCACATACTCAAAAGTATTTGGAATGAAATTTGCATTTTTTTTTTTTTAATTAAAAAGTTATGTTTTTTAATATTTTTTTTAATATTTTGAAACATTTTTTTAAATACATTTTTTAATACATAATTTACATAATAAAAAGTAGTAAGTAATTATTTTATGATTAAAAATAATTTTTTTATTGCTTATAATTTCATAGTTATTTATTAAAAATTTTCAAAAAATACTATTTTAAAAAATTGTAGAAATATTAACATTTATTTTATTAATTAAAAAAAAAGAAACAATAGTTAAAACTTACACTTATTTGATTCTTTTGACAAATAATTAAAATGCAAAAATTATTTACAATGATATAATAGGAGCTCCGGTTAATAATTGTTTTCACTTTGTCAATGAATAAATTATTAAATTACCAATTAAAAAAAAGCCTTCACTTTAGAAATTTAAAAAAAAATTCACCATTTACTATAATATCAATAAAATACACACAACAAAAAAAACACCGGTAAAATAATAATTATAATGTTTTTTACGGGAACTTTATGTTTGCTACTAATGGCAACAATGACATATACAGAAAAACTGCGAGATGGCCGTTTAGTATATTTTCACTGCAAAATCGGTCTATACAAAGAATTAATAAGATAATTATTATCTATAAACACGAGGTTTTTTATTTAAATTATCTCCTAAAAAAACACGTTTTGATTAAAAAAAGTAAAATTAAGTTTAGTTAAAAATAATAACAGATAATTCGGAGTCTGAGTAAACAAATGATAATAAAGTAAATAGTATATGTGGCCGGTATACGTTCCCGCGTCAAGGAAAGAAAAAGTTTTGTTTTAATACATAAATACAAAGTATTGTTTAAATAAAAGAAATATCTTTTATAAAAGTGATTAAGGTATTCAAGTTCATATAATATTTATCTGAAGATTTTCTTCATTTGCCAAAAAATCAGTTTTTTAGACTAGATGTAAAACAGTGTTTTTTTGTTTGATATTTGTTCGTTTTGGAACCTATAAGTTATTTAATTGATTTAAATAATATAGAATGGACTTTAAAATATTATTTTAAATACGAAAGGGTTTGTGATTATCTTTTGTTTACGGCTTATCATCAGTTGTGTTCACCTATATTACATTGTGTATAATTATACACACATACACAATATTATCAGCAACCCGTCACCTCTTGTCGTCCTTTTCTCCCTTTATGCTCCTGGTGCTGCTTTTGGTTGCATTTTGGAGATACGTGCGCGCGCGCGCTCTCTCTCACATATGAGTGTGTTTACATGCGTTACATATATATGTGTTATATATAATATATATTTATGCGTTGTGATGAGTTTGTAAAAGTTAGTTTACGTGTAAAATTGATTTTTATTCATGTAATTTTTATGAAAAAAAAACTTTTTATGTAAAGAATTTATTTTTGTTATACCAAATAAATATTAAAAATATTAGTAAATTCTTATAATAATAGATGAAAAATTGGAGCTATTAACATTTTGTAAACATGTGCATTATTATTGCATATGACCCTCCGTTGTAGTTACGCTTGTACACACACTTACGTATTTTTGTTGCTTGAAATTTTATATAGATTGTGCAGGTAAAAAAAAATGCAAGATTTATAACCTCACAAAATAAAGGGACCATAAATTCTCCCAGCTGGTGGTTCACCAGGTATTAATTAATAGGTTTTTAGGATCATTGATTGATAAAAAAAATTTACTAAATTTAAAATTTTTAAATTTTTTGATTTTGGCAAATAAAAGTTTTGATTAAATGGCATATATAGAATTCACTTTAAAACTGGTTTTTTAAATTTTAATTATTATAATAATTAATAATTTACTTTTGTTATTTTTACAGAATAATTTTCCATCAGTCTTAGTATTATTCAAAAATTAAAGGATTTAATTTTATTCCAATAAATTATTCTCAATAACAAGATTTTAAATATGGAACGAAGAATTCATTAGTACAGTTTAATAATGCCAACTAAATATTTTTGGCTTCTTGATTTAGGATAATAAACAATAACCAGTGAGAAGTTACAACTTTTTATTACAAAATGTGATTTAACAGAAATTCATCGAAATAATCAACCAGTGAATAAAAATATAAGATATTAAATAAATAAAAGATACCATATAATAATTTTATGAAAAATTGTACAGATTGTTGCACATTACTTAGTTTTGACAATCAAAATTTGTACAATCGACAGTCTATGTAAAAAAATTATTCATAAATGGAATATAAAAATGTATTTAGTGAACTACTGGTATTCAGTAACCTCATAACTCACTTTGTTGTGCACTTGATACTTAATGGATAATGTATTTGGTGAAAAAAAATTTTAGAACTACTATTATGTATAATTTAAAATATTTATTGAAATCAAGAAAAATTTTTTATATTAAATTCAGTGTTAAGAATTTTATTATTACAAGAAAAATAAGCAAATAAAAGTTATATGCATGTCAGGAATAGGCAATCTTGGTCGCAAACGCGTAGAGTGGCGTCGTAACGCCAATAAATTTTATTTAAACAACTTTCCGAAAAATAAGTGTAGAAGGTAAATATTGATTATGAAATAAAATATTTAATTTTGAGAAAAAATATTTTTTTAGTTTGGAAAGGTAAAAAATATAGATAAGGGAACTAAAAGGTAGTTTTAAAAAACTACCCCAAGTTTCGAGGTGGTGTGTGGGCATGCAGCAGCCCCAGTCACGACCTCTCCTTGGGGACTCTGTATCCTCTACAACATCCCCAAACAACCAACAAAATAATCCAGTAGCAGTACTCACACAACAACAAGTAATTCTTTTTAATTATTACAACCACCCTTGAAAACTTTCATGAATATTTATTTTTAATTTTTTTTATAGTTGCAACAACTCCAACAACTACATTCTCAAAATTCTGGACATCAATCAGTTACATTTGCTCTTCAACAAACATCAGGAGTGCGTATAAACAATTTTATTATTCCCAACAATGACAAATTTTTCATTTTATTAGTTTTAAAATTGTGATAATAAAATTTTCAGGCCCAAGATCAATCACATGGCTCATCTGCAGGAAATCACATAGTTTATTTAAATCAATTAAATTCTAGTGCAATAAGTACTTCTGGGACTAGTAATATGGGACTCCCTGCAACTACCCCCACTTTTGGGGTAGGCCTTAATATGGGCTTACCTCTATCGCTTTTAAACACAAATTTAACTTCTTTAACTTCAAATGCCATAACCACTTCAAATTCATTATTAAATTTAAGCATTCCGAATATTAATTCAGGTCTCACAACTTTAAATCCGAATATGAATCAATTAAATACATTAAGTGCCAATTTAACACCCGATAGTATTAACAGTGGTATAACAAATTTAAGTCAAGATCTAAATAATGTTAATTCAGCCATTAATAGGATAAGTACATTAAATTCTACTAATATTACGGGATCAAGTCTTGATAATTTAAGAGCTGGTTTGACAAATGTCAATCCTAATAATCTTACTAGCTTGAATCAAAATCTTCAAGCTAATTCAGGAAGTTTTCTTAACAGCATCAATCAACAACAAGGGATTCACAATAAAGTATTTAATCCAGGCAATAATAGCACTTTTCCGATTCAAAGTATTCAAAATATTGCTCCACACATTGTTGGTAGTTCATCTATAACACAAAATCAAAATAATGTTACTTCTAGTGATAATAATGATTCAAATACAAATACATTTACTAGTACGTGTAGTGGGCCAATATTAACAACAGCAGTTAATGCAGGAAACAATGTTACACAGTTTGGAATTATGAATTCTAATTTATCAAATGTTTTGTCCCAAGTAACGCAAAATAATGATTCTAGTAATACAAATTTAGTACAACAAAATGGTAATATTTTTCAAAGACAGTTTTCAAATCAAATCGCAAATCAGAATTCACAAAATACTATTATTTCAAATATAAAAATGCAAAATATTCAAAATCAAAGTAATAATTCCCCTAGTAGTCCATTCTCTATGCCAATGAAAAGTCCAGCTTCTAATATTGCACCACCAACACCAAGCCCAAGCCCAAACAGAATATTATTAAGAAGTCCTGCTTCAAATTCAATTCAGTCTAGAAATAGTCCAAGCCCTGTAACAACTAATACTAATTTTAATATGACACAACTGACAAGTCCCATGCAAAGTCCCATTAATGTAGGTCAAATTCAAAGCCCTGTACAAAATACTTATCCACCATCTAAAAGTCCGCACAATTTTCAAGTTGGTCCATTGAGTAATAAAAGTCCAGCACCAGGTGGAAGTCCTGGTCCACAAGCTGTTAGGCCAAATACCCCAATTTTACAACAAGGTATGCAGGTGTTGCAAATAATTCACGGAACGCCACAAACTTATCAACAAGCACCTACTCAACTGGTTACTAGAACTCAAATTTTTGGCAATCAGCAAATTCAAATTGCTGCAGCAGCTAAGCCAAATAAACAGCCGCCACAGATACTTCCAAAACCACCAATTCAACAAAATTCTAGTATACCACAACAGAAACAAAGAATCACAACTACAATAACAAATCAAGTAAAAATCTCTATTGAAATATATAATATACTTGTGAAGAATTTATACTGATTAAAAATATTTTAGGTCACTCAACAATCTCAGCCTCAGCTTGTTTTAGCTGGTCCCCAATCAAATGCAACTACAGCTACAATGATTCCTACTGCTCAAGGATTGTTATTAAATCAGGTCTTTATTTTCTCTCTGGTATTTTATATTATATAGTGCATGCTTTTTTATGCTTTCATTGTAAATAAACATTAATGTATAATAATAATTTATCGGTAAATTTTTCATTTTTACATGAAAAAGTAAATTAAAAAAATTAACTGAAATAAAACAGTTATTTTTTTAAATTATTCAAATATTATTGGCTTAAATTCGAAAATGTAACTAATTCATAAAAAATACATAAGCTTTATGTAAATTTTAATTTAAAAAAATATATTTGGGTAAAAGATTGATATTTTGTTTTATAACTGGGTTTTTGGTTCTTATATATAAATAGGTATTACCATCAACTGGACCAGTAATTGTACAGCAACAACCAGGTGGAGTCCAATTGATACTTAGGACACCAGCAAATGCTCAACAACAAACTCATACTGCACAGGTGATGGATCGATCTAATCACACATTTATTTTTCATTAAAATAATTATTATTAAATTGTTCATTAACATTCATCTAATTAAAGCATAATCATTCGCTTTTTGTAACAAATTATTTCTAAATTTCTTTACAAGCTTTAATTTTGGTTGTATCTCCAGCATGTAAACATAATTTAATTCCTTATTCTTCTTTAAAAAAATATATTGATATATATTAATTATACAAGCATTCAAATTAAAATTTTAATTAATTTTTTACAGTTAACGCAACAGCAATTAGTTAGGTTTGTTACTGCTCAAGGTATGCAATTACAAGGATTAACCCCAACATTTTTTGCTGTACCCAATGGCTTCCCTGCATCAAATCCTCAACCACAAGTAATAAGGCATACACCTACCAGTCCAGCACCCCGTAAGTATTTATTAAATATATGAAAATTTTAATATCTAGGAATTTGGAACTTGAAAAAAAAATAATGTGATTTATGAAAAATGTTTAAAGTTTTTTACAAAAAAAAAAAAAGAAATTTTTTTAATAAAAAAACATTTTAATTATTAAAATTATGAATAAATAAAAAATTGTTGAATCAGGGCTATTAGACTATTTTAAACTAATTTAATTAATTTAATTAAATAACTTTAATAATAGCTTTAATAAATAGCTTTAAAAACTTTTTAATTTCCAAAATTTATAAATATTTAACTTTTTTTTAAAGAAAATACAGGAAATAGTTCAATAGTTATACAAAATACAATAGTTCAAAATTCTCAACCACAGTTAACTCAAACAACACCAGTAAATAGCAATTCTAATAATTCACAAACCATCATTGATCAGAATTTACTACCGCCTCCAAAGAAAAAAGCAAAAAAAAAGAAAAAAGCTAAAAAGAAAGATGACGAACCTCCAAAACTTGATTTAGCAAGTATAATGAAAATATCAGGTATTGGAGATGACGATGATATGTACGATAGCGATATTACACCTCTTACAACAGCCCCAGCAGCAACTACAATAACGACAACAACATCTTCATCATCAACAATAGCAACTCCGATAACAGAAAGTATAACACTATCAAATTCCCAAACTTTGTTGGAAAGCTCAACAGTGCCCATTCAACAACAAAATCAACCTTTCATTGGTATTCCAAATAATTGCATTCAGCAACAAAACATTATGCAAATATCTCAACAAAATAATCAAACTCAAGACAATTTTAACAGTCACTTGATTACACCAACACTACAAACTCCTGTGCAAAATACTATTTCTGGTCAATTGAGATTAGCTATTGGAGAAGATGGACGCATTATATTGCACCATACACCAGAACCTAATCAACCAGAAATGGATCAAGCCACTGCTCAAGCATTAATAAGATCATTAACCCAAGGAGGTGGTCAAAATTCACAAATCATAACACAGCTTCTTCAACAATCTGTACTGCAACAACAACAGCAACAGCAGTTGCAACATCAGCAACAACAACAACAACAACAACAACAACAACAACAACAGCAGCAACAACAACAACAGCAGCAGCAGCAGCAACAACAACAACAACAACAGCAGCAGCAGCAACAACAAGTGAATCAAGTGAACACAAATAATATCAAACAAAACTTATTACCTGTCTCCTCACAGCCAACCAGTCCTGTTATTTTTTGTTCTCAACCGCTTCAAATTACTTCAGGTGTTTCACAAATTTCTCAACAGCCTATATTTACAACGTCTGTGCAATCTCGTAACGTACAAACATCAATTATGTCACAAAATTTTGGGCAAACTACAAAAAATTCAATTGTGCAAAAGAAAAATATGGACTCAAAAAAACAAATTGTAACAGATGCAAAATCAACAACTGTTTGTCAAAAAGCTAATAATACACGCAATATGCTTCAGCAACAAAACAATAATAAAAATAATAATCAAATAAAAGTATGTAAAATAAGTACTAATTGTTCAAATCAACAAAACAATGAAAATAAAAAACCAGGAGAAAATACATGTAATACAACAGTACAACGTAATATACAGTTAGTTAAAAGTAGTCAAAATCATGCTCAAAGAATTAACATTCAAGAAGATTCGAATCAAAACGCATCAGCCTCTTCTATCTATCAACAAAATGTTGCTCAACAAATATCTGCATCCTCACAAACAATATTTAAACAAAATTTACAACAAAATATAAATACAACTGCTTTACAACGTAGAACATCAACAGTAGATGCTGTTAAAATTGAACAACAACAAACTGTTAATCTTTTACATCATAATTTAATAGAACAAAATTTACAATTTAGTAACGATTTACAACAAAATTCAAAAATAAATTCTATTCCTCAAATTAATAATCAGCAAACCGAAATGCAAAATCTGCATGGAAATATTTTACCTGATAATACCAAAAAGCAAGAAAACTATCAACATTCACAACTTGATTCTCAAACTGCATCGATATTAAATAGTGCTCCTAAAATAACACCTGAAATATTGAATGCATTAAGTAATTTAAATCCTAATGATCAGCTTTTAATAGCAAATGCTAATGGACAAATGCAAGTTATAAGCCAGCAATTTTTACAACAATTTCTTACTGGTCAATTAAATTCTAATGTATCTTCATCTTTACCTCAATCAGCACCTCAAAATAATAACCCAAATCAAAATAATGTATCGCAAAAAATTATAATAGGTGAACCTGATACAAATAATCAAAATTTGCAGGGTGTACAAATTAATACTCCGACGAGTCAAATAATTGTTAATAGTTCTGGTGGTGTACCAACCATTCAAAATAACATACAAAATATTGTTGTACAAGCGGCTCCTTCTCATATGCCTCAACAAATACAAATACAAAATTCTGGTTTTCCATCTCAATTTATAGACAATTTAAATCAACAACAAATTCGTAATCTAAATAATAATAACAGCAATAATAATAACAATAATAATAATAATAATAATAATAATAGTAACAACAATAATAACAACAACCAAACTTTAAATCAAAGTGCAGCACCAAAAAAAGCAAAAATCGTGAAAAAAGCAAAAGTTGTTACAGTTGTTAGTCAAAGTAATGCTCAACAGTATTCAAAACAGAATATTATTACTGTTTCAAGATCACCAATTGTTATAACAACGACAGTTACAAACACAACTTCAACTGCTTCGTCAATTGCAATTCAACAACAAAAAAGTTTATCAAAAGAAATTTTGGAAAACAAAATTAATGACAGTTCACAATTAAATGGACCTACAAGAATGTCACCAGCTTTATGTCCCTTGCCTACACCAGGATTAATATCAAATAATCAAGTTGTTCAAAGGATACAAACAATTCAATTGCCGGCACAAAAGCAGCAATTATTAAAAAATAATCAAGCTCAAATTCAGAGTATTTTAGCTCGAAAATGTAATTCACAATCTGATCAAATTATTTTAACTAAGTTATATCAAGAACAAACTAGAATCTTAGCCAGTGGAAAAGTCATTAGTAGTACTTCGCATCCTATTAGCAATACTGTAATTATAATTATTTCAATAGCAAAAGTAAATAAAATTATATTACGAAACTTAAATATTGTATTTATTTTTTTTTAGGATTCAGAAAACAATGCTAACTTAAATCTAGTATCAACTTCATCAGCTTCTGTAAATACTATTCCTCAACCATGTAAAAATCAAACATCGACTGTTCAAACACAAACTCCTGTTTCTTCAACAGTATCAACTACAGTCTCAAATTTACAAGATCATAATTTAAATTCAGTTTCCATGCAAAATTCGACAAACAAAGTTCATTTAAATAATATACCGGTAGGTTAAAGCATATTTTATTTAACTGCAAACTTATTTAAAACTAAATTAAATTTTTTGTTACAGAATCAACAAAATATTAAATTACAACAGTCATTATCAAATCAGAATTTTTCAGAATTAAATCAAAATATTTGCAAACAGCATCAAAGCAAGACTTTGCAAACCCTAGAAAATTCATCAATTTCAGTTCCGTCCAGTTCAAAAGCACAAATTTTTGGTAATAATAGTACACCTCTAATGCAGAGTACAACAATACTATCAACAAATAAATCACAAAAAGTTAGTCATGCACAAACACAACAATCAACTCATTGTCAAACAGATCCAATAGATGTAAAGCCAGTAACTGAAGTTTCGAGTACAATTAAACAAGATCCTAATTTGACTAGAGTGCATAATAATCAGAATGTAACATCTGCAGGTCAAATGTTTACATTGAAAACTGAAAATAAAAATAACCTTACTCAGTGCACAGCTAAACAAACATCAAATTTAGATAATAACGTTAATCTAATAAACAGCCCCAGACAAGCAATTAAAAGATCATGCAGTCCTCAAAAAAACAAAAATGAAATGTAAGAAACAAATAATAATTATTTAAGTTAAAAAAAGTTTCACAAATATATTTTTGTACAGGTTTGAACAGCAATTAAAAATAGATCAAAATGGAGCGGTAAATCCAGATGTAAATACACCATTCCAAAGTAAACTCGATGCATGTAAACGTCTAGTTAGGTATCACTGTTTTGATGAAAAAGTTCTTAGCAATAAAGATTTACAGAAAGCTGATGAAATTTTTGAAGAAACTGCAAAACACTTTTTAAGCAAATTTAATTCTATGGTAAATAAATATACTTATTTACTGTTAATGGATACAATGGTAAGATTTTTATTTATTTTATTTTTTTCTGTCAGTTATTCTAATATTCTAATGTTAATTTTAGCGCGAAGCTAAAACTTCTGAACTTGTGATGCTTGATCGAATCCTCATAAATGAGGAACAAACAATATTTAATAAGTTAAGAGAGCAAGAAGCCAAAGTAAATGGTAAGTTTTTGTTAAATTTTTAAATCTTTTTTTTTAAATACTTGGAATTAACAATTTTAAAATTATAGAAGAATTCAAAAAAGAAGAAAAGTTCTTAATACCAAAAATTGAATCATCGGATATAACTGATGTTGATAACTTAATACCGACATTAACAAATTCATCAGTTAAGTTGGAATCAGAAGATGATTTTCCAGATGTAGATGTGGATACAAAAGTTCTTTGTAAAGTTGGTAGTGCAGATTATGATGAATGGCTTGAAATTCAAAAAGAATTAGGTGTTTACACATCAACTAATTCAGACTTAAATAAGTGTCGTAATATCGGAATGATAAATCATTCAAGTTCTCATGGTGTAGTGAATAAAAGTAATAATAAAGTTGAAAGAACGCGAGCTAATGGTGAATTTCGGAGTAATTGTGGTAATATGAGTTCGAACTCAAGTGAATCAATAAATAGTGTCCATAAGGTATCAGTATCTAATAGTTTTCAAGAATTTACTCAAGGTACTGGTGCTACAGAACTGGAGCGTGATTTATTAGAAGATTCAGAAAGTTTAGATGGTTTAGCACTATATTCACAAACTCAGTGTCCTTCTATGTCAAGTGGAATTTCAGCAAATGTTGTTGGTGTCAGTACAGATGACCATGATGACATAACTGCCCAAGTACAATCTGCAATCGATAGCATTCTGAATTTAAAAAAAAGACCTATTAGTAGTAGTAATCCATCAAGTAACGAAGTTAAAGATTCGATGCTCGATCAAGCAGTTCGTAATGTACTTGGCTCGTGACCCACATAATCCAATAGTTTAGAAAAATTAATAATTTTATTAGGTTATTATTAGATTTTTTTTTTTTTTACTGTCAAGATCTCGTAATACTAATTGATTTGGCTGCAAAATATAAAAATAAAATGGCCTTGATTTCTGCAGCGGTAATTGTGATTAGGTAGCTAGATAATAACTGCTCAAAAAATGTCTTAATCAATTAGTTTAGTTGTAATTTTGTATAAAATAATGACAATGATAATTAATTATTTGCACATTATAGTGCATTAGAATCTTTTACTTAACTTACACTTACGCACATAAATACGTGAGTGTAGTGTTGTGTATTTAAGTATGAATGCATTTTTGTGTCTGTATGTAGATGAATGAAAAATTTTTAAAATTGTAAATATCTTTTTTTTATCTCGTATGTATTATAAAAACAAATATTGATATTATTAGGCTAATGTTAAAAAAATAAGTAAAATTATTAGTCTTTGACTAATAAAAAAACAGTGATAAAATAATTGTACATTAATTTCGCATTAACTATTTAATGGCAATTTAATCTGGTGTATAATGAAATATATACAAAGTTTTTAATTAGATTTTTTTACAAATGTAAGAAAAGATGAAATTTAAAAAAAAAAATTTTTAAACGATCTTTCTAGATCTTTTTTTGGGACTGAGAGAAAATGATTTTTTTTTTTCTTAATTTTTTTTCGAATTTTAAATATTAAGATTTCTATAACTAATTTTATTATTTAATTTTATATCATTTTTACTTGCGTTTTACTTTTTTTAAATTCAATTATTTAATTTTATTTATTTTTGTATAAAAACTTAAAAATTTTATTTCAATAATTTCAAATACTTTTTTTAAAGTAGAAATTAAAAAATATAATATATCTATCATAAAGCATACATTATTTGATAAAATCAAGATTTGATGACTTAACTAGAATAATAATTTATAATTTGATACTGAAATTATTTTTTCAAAAACAAAATAATCTGTAATTTTTTAAATATTTTAAAATGGAGTTTGTGTTTACTTGTCAATAAAAATTACAAGATTTTATCTAACTTTTAAGTTGCAACTGAACATAACTATTGTTAAAAAGGCTAAGATGTAAAGTGTTAGAGTATTAATTTCTGAAATGTCTAAAGTACTAACCAAAATACTAGCATGAAAAGAACTTCCATTTTCAATTTTCTTTAATAGCCATTTTTAAAACAATTCAGATTTTTATTTAAACAACCTTCTACTTACTTAAAACTCCTTTAGAAATTCAATAATGAATTGAAATGAGTTACTTTGTAGTTGCACGAATTTGTGATGGAGATTTAAAATGGTGCAAAGAAATGTAAGAAAGTGAAAAAGTATAATTTCAATTCTTTGCAATTTAGTGCACATTCAATTCAACTTCGTGTAACTTAATAATTATAATTTGTTTTTATAACTCCAAAAAGAGCTTTAGCATAGTTCAGATTGTTATTGATCACAGAATTTAGTAATATATAATGTATATAACCAACATATGTAAATAATTCCTATACTGATATGAATAGTGCCATTTTCGGTTTTATGGTACAATGCATCCTTTAATTAACTTATTTTAACAAACAGCAATACAATTTTTAACTTTTACTTATTCTATCAGCTAAAACTTAAAAATTACAAGTTAAGAAAATAACTTGCAACCAAATACTGTATGCAATATGAAATTTTTAAAAACAAAATTTAAAAAAGAAAAAAATAGTTTTAAAGAAAAAATATTTGTTTATTAATTTATCTGTAGATTTGAAATATTGAAAATAATGTTTTTATGGGACTCAATATAAATTTTTAGTCTTCAAAATTTTTTTTACAGAATTTTTTAAATTGGGGCATTATATAGTATATAAATTTTTGTGTTATTAAATTTAAGGAGGCTCGATCGCTTCTAAAAAATCCATTAATATTAGCTAAGATACACCAGTATTAAAGAAAATTAAAAAAGAAATTTATTGAAAAAATAAAAAATAAATGAGTCTAACTAATAAATGATTAAGAACTTCTTATGCTTTTTAGCGCTAAAATTTAAACTAATTTCATTAAATTTTCCAATATTCCTAATTTTAACACGGTAAAATGTTTATTATTTAATTTTAAGGTAATAACTAATCAAATAAATTAACATTAAAATTAATTTTAATCAGTATAACAGAAAGTTAGGTAATGTGTTTGAGTAATTGTAAATAAATGATTTTATTTCTCATTATTAATATGTTGTTATAGTTGTTTTAAAAAACTCTTTGCAAAAACCCATTTTTTAATTATATATTTTCATTTTTTCTTATCTTCTTACTTCTGAGACTTTTTAGAGCACTAAAATTTGAATTTATCTCCTTTTTTTGTAAAAATTGCATCATATATTATTAAAAAATGTTTTTTTGCAAAAAGTGACCTTAAAACAACATTAAAAATATGAGTTTTTATTATTAATGACAATTAAAATCATTTATTTACAATTACTCAAACGCATTACCTAACTTTCTGCAATACTGATTAAAATTAATTTTTTAAAATTAAATAATAAAAATTTTACCGTGTTAAAATTAGTAATATTGGAAAATTTAATGAAATTAGTTTAAATTAGCGCTAAAAAGCATAAGAAGGAAAATCCATCTACATTCATCCTAAGTTAATCAAAAAGAAAATTTATTTATTTTTAGTACGAAATCTTATTTTTTTGAATAGAAAATTCAAATTTAAAAATCATATCAACTTAATAATGTTTTTCTTCTTGCTGATTTAAGTCTTAAAAATAAATTATTAAAAAGAGTTAAAAAAAATTAATTTCTTATCTACGTTCTCTTGGTTCCATAAAATATAATCAATATAACAAAAAAATATTTTTTTCTAAGAAGCGAATGAATATATAGTAAAATTGAATAAGACTGACGTTAAGATATTCAGTAAAAAAAAAAACATTTATTATGTACATAGAAACAAAATTTTAATTAAATCAAAAAAAAAAAACTAAAGGCAACGTGACTTATTAATATAACAATTTTAAAAAAATTTAGAATGTTAGTTCCTTTCTCATGAGAAAAAAAAATATTTACATATATTATGTAATTTTAATTAATTTTTTTATTTATTTTAATATTACCAAATTACAAAAAAAAAAAAAATGCATAATACATATATAACGGTTAAAAAAACAGAGAAACCTTTAAAAAATTTTATAGAAATATTGAAGCGAATAAAAAAGGGCTATTATGTTCCTAAATGATAATAATTTATGTAAACTAAAATAAAATGTGTTGCATTACCAAAAGAAAATTTTTAAAAATATGTGAAAAACAAATTTTATAATCTACTTTGATAAAATTCTGAATGTAAAAAATTAGATTTTTTTTTATCAAGAAAAAAAATTTTTTAAATGTTTTTGAGTATCTGTTTTAATTTTTTTTTTTTTTTTTTTGTAAATGTAAGTGAATTGAAAATATTAAGTGCATTTTTTTTCTTGAAAAAAATTTATATAGGTAATATTTAAACATAATAAAATTGTAAATTTATGAGTGTTAAATAAGATTGTTAGCACTAATTTAAAAATTCTGGTTTTAATTCTTTCAATTTTTTTCACATTTATTTTATCCTTAATCCTCTTAAAATACTGCACAAAGAGCTTAGACAAAGAAATAATCCTATATATATATATATATATATATAGAATAATATATAAAAGTTTGTATTTATACTGACGCAAATTTCACTTGTAAGAAAAAATAAATTTTCTGGAAAGTGGCCACGAAAGTACGATTTCCTGACTGCTGTGTGGCCAAGAAAATCACTATTTCTCATAATTGACGCAGAAAAATCGTTTACGACCTTTGGCCATAAAAAAAAGAATGCCCCAAATCGCAGTTTACCATCCTCGGCTTCGCCTCAGAAGGTAATTTACGTGCAATTTTAGTCATTCTTTATTTTTCTGTCCATGGATCGTAATATACTATTAAGTAGCAAATCAAACATAAATAAATTACTTTTCTTAAAATTTAAATAATATCCAACCAACCACGCGTTTATAATTTAATTAAATATTATGTATTAAAAAAAAAGGCAGGAAATAGAACCCATTTTTTTACTATTAAGTAGCAAATCAAACATAAATAAATTACTTTTCTTAAAATTTAAATAATATCCAACCTACCACGCGTTTATAATTTAATTAAATATTATGTATTAAAAAAAAAGGCAGGAAATAGAACCCATTTTTTTAAGTATACACTGTACCATCATAATAATAAATACCTTGACTGGAATTTTTATTGAGCATAAGAATCATGAATAATTAAATTAATAAACAATAGTTAAACAGCCAGATCATTTATTTTTTGCAATATTTCTATTTACATTGTGAAAATTCTTGCGTTTATGGCAAGCAACAGAAATTATTTTTTTTTTTTAATTACAATTGCCTATACTTGCATCAATAAAGATCGAAGTATAATGATTAAAATCACCTTTCCAAAAGTTTACATAAAATAAATTATTAATTATAATTAAATCATATTTTCTAAAATTTTTTTAAAACAAATTTAAGTCATTTTTTTAGAAAGGTAATACAATAATAATTGGCCTAGGTATTTTTTTTTCTAGCAAATATTGATTTTACAGATAAAAATCTGTCCTTTTTTATTTTTTTTACATAATAATTTAATTTAAAAATTAATTAACAATTCCGTACTTCTTTTTAAGAGATTCGGGCATCTCTGGTGGTGGTGGACGTGGCATACGAAGATAAACTTTAACAGCGTCATAAATAAACCATTGGGCAGCAGTGAGTGTACCAATCATAACGATTCTTGGTACTAAACCTTTCCATACACCCATTGGTCCTAATTCTTTCAATACACTACCAGCAGTAGCACCCTTTCCTTGATTTAATTTTGAAACAACCTGTTAATAATAAAATTAACGTTAATAAAACAATAAATTCATTGAATTCTATTTTTGAGCCTTACAGTGTCAGCAGGATGTGAAACGATAGCACAAAATACACCAGCAATATAACCTGCAGCAAATGTGACAATCAGTTGTTCACCTTTTGTACATTCTGAACGAGGTTTAGGTACAACATGTTGATACAGAAGTTCAAGTGTTTTTTCAAAACATCCAAACTTCATCATAGTATAAGGAATTTGACGAAGCCACAAGGGTACCAATCCTTTGTAGAAACCATTTAAACCTTCTTCGCTCATCATTTTTGGGAAAGCCTCACGTAAATTATTAGCGAACCCAGGTTGGGTTTGAATTTTAACCTAAATAAAGAGTAATTTTAAAAGATACAAAACAAATTCAGGTTACATTTCATTTTTACCTTAGCAGCTTCAAAAGGTGCTAAACCAATATCTGCGAAGAATTCTGCAGAGGCTGAAGCAGCCAAGTATAACCAAGTTCTATATTCATAAGCTGCTTCTTCACCAATCATTGATGCATATTGCACTTTGAAAACTTCATAAAGTCCAAACTTGAACATTCCTTGTGCTGAGTAGCCCAAGAACGTTGGTGCCCAGCCTCTACCTAATCCCCTAACTCCAGTTTCAGCCATTGTCACACGGAACCCATTGACAACGGATTTGTATTTTGCTGGATCTACCTGAAGACGACATTTGACTAAATCTAAAGGTGTGATCATTGTGTGAGTTATACCACATGATAATATTCCACCAAGTCCACATAGCATGAAGTAATGGTTTGAACCAAATTCGCAGCTGTCTGTAAAATTTAGAAAAAACAAAAAACTTAAAACCTATATAATTTTACTCAAATTTTCTTATTCTTTTAGACAATAATTCGGGGAAAAAAATTATTCAATAAAAATACCTTAAAAATAATACAAATATAAAACATAATAAATAAACATTTTTTTTCTTATTTATGTACATTTGGCACAAGTTCAAGTTCATTGTTTAGAATAAAAAAATTTAAATAACGCATTTTAGCGAGTTTTTTGCCCGCTTAATGCTACCCTTGATCTAAATTACGACACCAGAAATGAACTTTCAGATAAGTTTTATAAGAGTAATTAGTACCTATAGATATTCGTAAGTATACGTGAAAGATACCAAATGTACTTGATCATTCATATACGTTAGCTATTTTTAAAACAAAAATTGTAGGAAGGAAAACTTGAAAAAGTTTTTCACGGCGATGACCTTATCTAACCTTCTTTGCAGATATTTTAGCGGCCAATATTCTATTTCCTAGTGACATTTTAAGCGATATAGGTATGTTTTTTTTTCGAAAAATTTGCAATATGTTAATCTGAAGGAATAAATTTGAAATACCAATGGGCTATATCTTTTTTATTTTGACAAAATGGCGTATTTTTATGCTGTAGATGTAATTAGTAGATTTGGATATTTAAAACAAAAATAAACATCTATAATGTTTTATTTTTGTTTTTCATTTTTATTTTAAATAAATGAGAAACTTTTCGTAAAAAATTAAATATTTTTGGAGCAATAAATTACATAACGAAAAACTACAGCAGGCAAGCGTGAAAGACCTCGTGACACGTTTTTTAAAAGAATCGATTAAATTGACGAAAAATAAGTAAAAATTTGTTTATATTCTCAGGGTTTTTATTGTTTATCTATTACTTTTTGTTGATAAACATATTTTAATTAGCAAATTCATAATGGAAAAAAATAAGTATTTTAAAAATGATCTATTTTTAAATAATGATATTCTATCTAATTAAGATAAAGGTTAAAAAATATCAGTAAACTTACCACCAGGTAAAGCATCGGTGCATGCAATGTTTCGCCTTTTGACAAGTTCTTGACTTTTAGCATTTTGTCCTTGGGCAAACTGTTGTTGTTGTTGCACAAGGGGACTTGATTTTGATGCCTCAAAAAGTGACGACCACATTTTTTTTTCTTTTATGGGATGCCCACCTGCTCCAAAATTTATCTTTTAGTTTATAGAAATTATTTTATCACAGCGGCGCTAATTCGTTCGTTTTGGGGATCTGTAATTGTTAAAACAATAATAAGCTGAACTACACATAAAACTAATGACCTTAATTAAATTATAAAAATAAAAAACCAATAGGTAATAAAAAAAAATAAAAAATTCAAGATTTTTGTAAATTAATTCTAGAATAAAAACTCCAAAACAAATCTTTTTCACTAGATAATTTAACTAAATAAGAATCACAATGAACAAATCATTTAATTAATACAAAAATTGTTATAACTACCGTAAAGGGTGTAAGGAGAGTGGGCTTATTTGTTCTTCGTTGACTGCGCCGCGGTGATGTGCCCTCTGCTGCTGTCTACCGTATTACTCAAAACTATGACGCGCAGGAAACCTCGACCACGAGAAGAAAATTTTACGTATACAGAAATAACGCAGGCTCGCGCGCCAGTGAGAGATGTAATTTTTTAAAAGGGGGTATAATAGGAAGTGTTTGTGACGTGGAATATTTCAAATATTTTAATATTTGCTAACAATTTTATTTTTTTAAAATAGATATTTCAATTTCATAATAGGTAACCATAATTAAAATTTTTTAAGGGCATTGTAGTCATGCCTCTTTGTTTGCATCCAAAAAATTATGAAAAATTAATTAAAATAATTCATTTAATTGAAATTTAAAATTATTTGTTAAATTAAATAAATAAATATTTATTTATTAAATTATCATATGCTAAAAAATTTGCTTCATCAAAATCCATTAGTTATATTTCATCAACTGTTTATGTATATTTATATACAATTTCACATTAATTATATGCTAAAAATTATTTTTTGACACGAAAACACTTAAATTTTGATTTTTAACTATTTTAAATTTTAGCGCTGAAAAAAAAGAGCACACGCGCAACTTTTATGCGCAAGTGGGTGCGTTTACACGAAAGTTTATCCCCTCCAGCGACTACCGGTAGCCCCAGGCCAACTTAAGCTTAAGCCAATTGGCCCCTTAATTTTCGATTCCTGTGTAAACGGGGCCTATTTTCTCTATTCCTTTACTTCTTTATACCGGTTAATTTATTAAGTGGGGGAAGAGGCGGGTAAAAGTAATAGAAAAGAGATAAAAAATCACCGGTATCTTTTTTATTAAACTGTATATTAAAACATATGCAAAATATATATTTTGACTGTAGTAAAAAAAATTTAACGTATTCAAAATTTGATACCCCAGCGATAAAACAAAGAGAGAAAAAAAAATTGTCCTGTGTGGTACAGCCGTGTGTATCTGGAAACTATTAGAAGACGACGCTGCTCACGCGTAAGCACGTTTTTTCTTTTTTTTAGAATTATTTAATTAAATATTATTATTCTTTATTTAAATGCAGTTATTTAAAACTTATTAAATTTTATTCATAATTAGTTTAATTATTCATTCAAAAGTTTTTTTTTGTTATTATTTGAATTTTTTCTGTAATAAAATTTTTTTTTTGTTCTATGCTATGTGTGTAAATGCTTCAGTAACAGCATGAAAATAGTTTTTAAATTGGATTATTAACTTATAAATTATTCTGAATAGCTTTTGAATAAACTCTGGATCTAAAAAACACACATGTAAATTATAATGAGTAAAAATTATTTTTTTTTTTAAATACTATAACAATAAGTATACAGACTATTATATTACATTACAAGCACAGTAAAAAGCCCATTAATATTTCATTGTACTAGATTTTCTCTTTTATAAGGCTTTTCTCTCTTCTTTTAATTTATAGATTATCATAAATCTTGTCACTTTTAATTTATATTTTTCATTGAAAAAGGTTTGCATGAAATTATTTTATTAACAAGTTTCTATAAACTTCTGTCTCAAACATATCTTTTTTTTTTTTATTTTAATAAATTAGAAATGTCTGAATCAGACTTGCTGAGCAACGAACAAATTGACGGTCTGGATAATTTTGAGAATGGGCAAGAGTCTAACTCCATAATGCAGTGCGATGGAGTAAAACGTGACTTTAATGAAGCAAATATTGATGATCCTGTAAGCATTTTATTTAAATTTAATAACAAATATATTATTTATACAACATTTTCTTAATTAATAGGAACTTGAAGCTATTAAAGCTAGAGTTAGGGAAATGGAGGAGGAGGCTGAAAAATTAAAACAACTTCAATCTGAAGTTGATAAGCAAATGAATATGGGAAGTCCTCCAGGAATAAGTAAGTATCTTTTACTTCATCTTTCAACATGTAAATCCACGAATAAAAATTAAATTCTGCTTTTGTTAGTAATAAAAATTTACTTATAATTAAAATTCTAATTGTTTTAGCTAGTCCATTAAATATGTCCATTGAAGATAAAATGGAAGTAGATAACAGATCAATTTATGTAGGAAATGTAAGTATTTTCTTACCAAACGATTATTTCATTGTAATATCAACTTATACTTCTAAAAATGAGTGTAATATAAAGTATACATAAAGAAAATGTTTTTAAATTAGACAATTGCCTATTTTTAGAAAATTTTTATCATTAAAAAAAGAACTGCTTAACATACATAGTAAAAAACATTTTGAATTATTGATAAACAATTAATTTTTTATTCTTAAGGTTGATTATGGAGCAACAGCAGAAGAATTAGAACAGCATTTCCATGGTTGTGGTAGTATTAACAGAGTTACTATATTATGTAATAAATTCGATGGTCACCCTAAGGGATTTGCCTACATCGAATTTGCTGAACGTGACTCAGTTACAACTGCAATGGCTATGGATGATTCCATGTTTAGGGGACGACAAATTAAAGTTATGCCAAAAAGAACAAATAGACCAGGAATATCAACTACTAACAGGTAAATCAATTTTACTTTATGTTCATTACATTTTTGCAGCTTATAAATTATAATATGTAAAATTTGTTTTTTTTTTTTTTTTGTTTTTGTTTTGTTTTTTAACTGATTTCCTAATTACATTTTAATAAATATTTTAGAGGTCCAAGGGGTGCCAGAGTTTTCAGGGGAGTAACTAGAGGTATCACTAGAGGAAGCGCATACTTTGGATACAGACCAACGAGGAGAGGAAGGTTAAAATCATTTTTTTTATCAATATATTAATAAATTCTAAGTTGATGTTAAAGTTATTTTTATAAACTTCGCATCCTCTTAAAAAAATATTATGTTTTCTTCTATCATTGATATGGCATGTTTTACTTAGAAGTTACAGGCGTGGCTATTACATGCCCTACTGACCACTTTAGTCATTACTACTACATTGATTTCGAGGTGTAATAAAGGTAAGATTTTATTTAAATTGTATCTATCAGGTGTTTTTTAAAAATTTAATACTTAATAATTTTACTTATTAACAAATATTAACAATATAAAATTTATAACTTGGTACATAAATATTAATTTTACCGAATGTTGGCTACTAATTATCATTGGTGCATAGTCCTTATAAACAGCTAAATTGACATTCGGCAAAATAAAATTTTGTATCCCTTAATAACTTTGATTTAATACTGTTTAAAAAAACTAACCGTTTTAATTGTGCTAAAAAATTACAGTGCATGCAAAAAAATTTGATACTTTATTGTAATGCAATTGTTAATTAAAGTAAGGTAATAAGAGTTTTATCAAATAACTGGGTGTCCATTAGGTTTTTTACCTCTTAAGCCTTTGAAGCCTTTGAAATCATTTAAATAGTCTTCTAAATCTGAATAATTTAAAAAAAAAAGATTTTAATTTTGTTTATTTTTTTCCCAATATGTTATCATATCGTATCTGACTGATAAATTTTTTTTTTTAAATATAAATCTACACAGAAAAATTTGATTGATTAATTTTCTTTTTATTAAATCCACTGAACTTGAAAGAGAAGGATTTTTAATATGGAGACTAGATTTTTCAAAGCTTCAGTTGAATTTAAAATAAATTTATTATTGAGAACCTTCAAAATCATGCCAAAACCTAGTAGATCATTTTAAAAATTGACACTCTGAATAATTTACTATCACAATAATTTACATTAAAGTATTGAAAAAAATAATCAGAATAATGAACTCTTGAAAAATATGTGGTAAGATATTATCAAGAGTGCATATATTATAATAAAATAAATACCTTTGTTGTACTTCAATGTGCATTTATAGGTTATTAATAGTTTTTCAAGAAAATTTTTTTTTATTTTTTGAAAGTGATCGGTATATATAAATTCTTGTTTTGTTTTTAATGATATGTCCACAGAAAAAAAAAACTCGATGGAAAAAAAAAGAAAGAGAGAAAAAAACTTCACGTGCAAAAAAAATAAAAAAAATTATGGACTGGGCACAAATATTCAATATTTGATGATTTTAAAAGAAAAAAAAAAAAAAAAAGAACCGCAAGCAGTAAAGAAAATAAAGACAAAAAAATATTATTCTAGTTAAGCGGCAAAACTAACATTGTAGTTCAAATGATTATTTCTTTAAAAAACTTTCACATAAATCCAATCATATTACTTTTATATTTTTATAATGTTTGCATTATAAATTTCTTAATTATGTATTAAGTTTTAATTTTTTATTTTGATCTCAGAAATCTTGTAAACAATTAGTTTTTTTTTTTTTTTTTTAGAATAATTTCTTAATCATTATAAATAAATATATAAAACTTTAACAAAATTTATTAGACATTTATGTAAAGATTTTAAAAAAAGAAATATTTAAATTTTAATTTTTTACAATTAAGAAAAATAAATAAAAATAAAAAAAGCTGTAAATATTTTTACTCTAAAAATTAATTTTATATTTTTCCTCAGTTGTTTACTTTTCCTTTTAATTTTTATTTCAATAAAATCAATTGAAAATTCTTATTTATGATGCGTGCATTATAAATTTTTGCATTAATAGTCGACTCTGCATTATAAATAAATATATTTACTTGATTATTTGGACTGCAATGCAAAAAAAATGTAGTTATATTTATAAATATTTTCATCAAATTACTTTTGTAGCCAAGAATATTCATAAACAGTAAATAAAAGTTGCAGTTTGTATAAATCCATTTGTTTTTATTCTCATGTATCTAGTGAAATTAGGTGCCATTCACCTAGAAAATAAGATTTCATAAATTTTAGTTTAATAGAACACTTCTTATTTGTACTGGTACCATTAAAAAAGGCAGCTTCGAAGCTAGTTAACGGTGTCAATGCTTAACAGAGATTTAATAAACTAAAATTTTAGCAATTTTGTTTATAAATGGTACTTAATTTTGAATGAATTTATTTGTTGAAATAAAGTTGGAGGATAATTAATTTTAAAATTTTAAAATAATTTTAATTGCAACTTTTATTTACCTAAATTCTATACATTTTAATGAAAATGAATGAAATTTTGTAAATTTTTTCTATGCTAATATATAATCATTTTTCTAATGCACTCAAATTTTGAGTTGGCAGTTGGACTCACTACTGAGGAAAGTCATCTATAATATAAAGATTTTTATAATAAATTTACAGTATTTCTGTTTTTTTTTTTCTTTTTTTTTTTAACCAAATCAAAAATAGCCATTTTTTATAGCAGAGGAGCTGCACATCGTCAACATCATTGCAGTGATTATATTAATCATAAAATTTTTTAAATATATGAAAAAAAATATATAATAAAAAAAAAAAAACAAATGAAATAAAAAAAAAGAATAAAAAAAATAAGAAATAAAAAATAAGAGAAAATAAAAAAAAAGAACAAAAGATATAAAATTAATAAAAGTAAAAAAAAAGCAAAAAAAAATTTACATATAAAAAAGAAAAAAAATCTGATGAAAATTAATAAAAACAAAAAAAGATAAATGAAAAGAAAAACAATAAGAAATTTTTAAGTGAAAAGAAAAAGAAAATATAAAAAAAGAATGTAATACATAAAAAAAAAAATGTAACAAATATAATTATCAGTAATAAAAAAATAAAAAGTTTTGTAATGTTTTTTTTAAATCCTTTATGACTTATTTCCTTTAATACTATATAGTAAAAAGTATTATAAAAAAATATACATATATAAAAAGATAATGTTTACAAAAAAAAATGGACAATTATTTATTTTTTAATCGAATTCCTTTACAATCCAAATCTGTTAAAGCCTCTTGAATTTGCTAAAATTAAAAGAAGAATTATCAATTTATTATTTGTGGTAAATTAAAATTGAAGACTTACATTTTGTAATTCAATAGCAGCACTTTCACAATTATTAAAAGTATAAACTCTATATAATAATATAATTAATAAAATAAATGCAATTGAGAATGCTGCATAAATTGGAGCCCATAAAATTACATAATAATATTCAAAAATATATTTTGATTGGATATTGCCACTTATTAAAGTTATCCATATACTAAAAATTAATAAACCTGCCAATAACCATTCCATCAATTTTGACATTTTATGGAATTTTATTTATTTTTTCAAAAATTCAATTAAATAAAGTAAATTCACTTAAAGTCTGCTTAAAGTAAATAGTACCTAAAAATTCTTTATTTTCATTATTGTTTACAAGAATTTATGCATTAAGTTAGAACTTGTTAGCTGGTAATACAAACTTACCATTCAAGGTTATAATAAATTGTTTTGTTTACAGTGAAATTGTTTCTGAAATACTTTTCTTAAATTATGGGCGTTTGGACCAATTAATACACAGAAATTATTTTGCACTTTATGGATTAAAATTAGTTTTCATTAATCATAATCTTTATGAAAAAAAAATAAAATAAATTGAGTGAATTTTTAACGGTGACTTGTGTGCTGTAAGCAGAGATTAGATACTTGCACACGTGGTCGGTGAACCTCTTTGGGTCGTTGGTAGTCATATTAAAGTGTGTTTATAACCTGAAAATTTACTTTCAGAGTTTGTTTTTGTGTATTTGTAATAAAAGAAAAACATGGTACGAAAATTAAAATATCACGAACAGAAATTATTAAAAAAAGTTGATTTTATATCATGGAAGGCAGATAACAATTTACATGAAGTTAAAGTTTTAAAAAAATATCGTATACAAAAAAGAGAAGATTACACTAAGTAATTATTTTTTAAATAATAAATTTTGGAGAAGTATTAAAAAATTTGATTTATTGACAGGTATAACAAATTAGCTAGAGATATTCGTGAGCTTGCTAATAAAATAAAAGATCTAGATCCAGATTTACCCTTTCGGATTGAACAAAGTGCACTTCTACTTGAAAAATTGTATATGTTAGGAGTGATTCCAACAAAATGGGATCTTTCGCTTTGTCAAAAAATTACAGCTGGTTGCTTTTGTAGACGAAGACTTCCCGTAGTTATGGTGAGAAGTAAAATGACTGAAAATTTAAAAATGGCTATTCAATTAATAGAACAAGGTCATGTACGAGTTGGTACTGAAGTTATAAAAGATCCTGCTTTTCTCGTAACAAGGTACAAAAGCCATAATGTTTTGAAATAACTTCATATTTTGATTATACATTTTTTTATTCAGGAATTTGGAAGATTTTGTAACTTGGATTGACACATCCGCAATCAAAAAACATGTGATGACATATAATAATATAGTAAGTTTGATCAAATTAATTAGTCCCTCAAAAATATTTCATTATTCCATTATTACTTTTAAAAGAAAAAAAAATTTGATGATTAAATTAAATAGACAGAATATGGTGCAACTAAAATTGATTTTATTTTTTTTTTAATTTTAATTTTACAAGTTGTAAATTTTTATTATCAGTAGTTGTTGAATATACAATAAATGCAGATATTTTTTCAATTCAAACTTAATCTCATAACTTAAAAATTAAATTTATGATATATTACATATTTACTTCATATAAAATTTTACGTTTCATATGTTAATAAGTATTTTGCATTAATAATATTAAAATATTTATTTATAAAAATTTAAATTGACTAAAAAGTGAATGTGTGAAAGAAATTAATCGAACTTAATTAAAAAATAATATTATTTTTCAGAGAGATGATTTCGAAGGATAAAAACTGATTTTTAAGCTGTTTCTATATCAAATTCTTTTTGGTATTCAACTCAAAATGGAAAAAAAATTGCCAGAAACTTTGAATATTATCTTAATATAATTAGTACAAATTTATTTTATTTAAGGTGTATAATAACAGTGTAAATAATTTGTTCTTTATTTAAATTTATGAAAAATTATAGGTTTAAAAATAAAAAATAAAATAAAAGTCAGATTAAAAAATTTTTTAGAAGTATTATTTTAAAGGATTTTCAATAATTATTGTATCATATTTTATTTTGAATACAAAAATTAATTTTACATTGATTTTTTAATTATTTAAATTTATTTAAATTCTTCAAAGAACCAAACTTGAGATAAAGGTTCATATATTATATTAAATTTGATGTTTTAATTAGAACCTTTTTATTTTTAAATAACTTATTCAAATAATTCACTAATTCAAATACTTGTTTATATAACTTTTGTAAAGCCAATTTGGGAAAGTTTTGAAAAATTTTGAAAAACTATTACCTAGGTATTATAGTAAACAAAGCTACAATTTTATTTTTTACACTTTTTAAAAAAATGCTCAATATGATTTTAAATAATAAAAAATATAAAATTGCAAATATGAAAATAATTTTTTCAGCTATTTTACAATTGTGAATGAAAAAATTAATACCTATAAGTAAAAAATATAAGTGTACATATTAAATTGAATATACTATGGTATACATTAATACATTATATTACATAATTGCATCTAGAGAGTTCCAGAGATTCCCTATATAAGATATGAAAGGTGTATTCCTTTTTTTATTGTAGTAGTTTTATATGTGTATATAAAATTTTGCAATGTTGGTGGTTTTTTGCAAATGTATTAAACGGTACTTTTTCATTGAGCATCGATCTCAGCGGCACTCAGCGCATTATGCACACGTAATGCATGTATAGTATAGTATAGTTTATAGGTAAAATGTATAGTATAATATAGTGATAGCCATATCCGGAATAAATATGCCGCGCGGTGTGGTCGTTCGGGGATATCATCGTCACGTAAGCGAGCATATTTCCCGCCAACTTTACACATACACATAATAGGCATCCTGCATCAAGGTAGAAGGGATACTAACTTTCGATCGAAGCGCTTATAGTGACGAAATATTCCAAATCGGTTGGGATTCTGATGTATACGATACACGCATAAATATATAAATATTAATTTATTTTAAAAAAATTAATTTTTTAGATGAAAGAAACTTCTTCAAAAGCTTTCTATGGTAATTTTCAAAAAATCAGGCAAAAATAGTGATGCTATTCATTGTTTTATTCCCCACAATTAAATAATAAAATGCGTTAAAGAAGCAAGTACACGGTGATTCAAAAACACAATAAAATTATGACGGTCACGCTTTCATATTAATATTAATATGACAAGTCCAGTAACCTTAAAAACTTATTTGTGTTTTTGAATTACCGGGTATAATATACTAAGCTGTAGATGTTTGTACTGTTTTTTATTATTTTTCTTACAATTATTTTTAATTTCTTTATTAAAAACAGAAAAAAGGGATTTTTATTTACCTTTCTAATGGTAAAATATTGCAATAACATTTGCTAATATTTAGAAAATTGCTATTTTTATTATTTTCCTATACAATTTACATTGATAAGATCCCAACTAAAATTGCGGGGTAAAGAGGGTAACAAAAATATCACGTGGTTACGAATGTATACGCCTCATGCAGGATGCCTATATGTAGTTAATGTAGTGCATTCGTATGTGCATCTCTTATTGAGTAAGAAGGGTGAGAGAAGAAAAAAAATTATTCTCTTGTGAATACTTTTTTAGGCGCCAAATAATATTATTAAGGAAAATTATAGAAAAGTTGCAAGAAATATAGTGTTTGTGTGTTGCTTGGTGCCGCTACATTCATATGTTTTATTCGTATTGAAAAATAAAGTGCTAAAATATAAAATGTCCGTTGAAAATAGAAGCCGCGTGGTTATATTTCTTTTGTAGTAAAAAAGGTTACGGAATTATTCTAGTAAAAATCATAATGATCATTGAGTAAAACTTTGTGTACGTTTTAGTTTATCCAGCATATTTTCCTTTTTTAATCTAATTTTTTTCATTATACTTGACATTAGTGAAAGATTCAGGTCATTTAAAAGAAGTCACGTTGCCCGGAGTTTATATAGTGACCAATTTGGAATTTCTGAAAAACTTTACTATTAAAAGTTAAAACGATTACTTATTGTTTTAAACGTTAAGAATAGAAATAAACAAAAACATTTTTTGCAAAGTTATTTATGTTTTAGCGTTATTATTGTAGAAAACAAAAATGTTGCAAATCGCACCGTCAGTGCATACTGAAACGCCGGGAGCATCAAAACATTCCAGCTTAGGTAACAAATTTTCCATTTACTAATATTTTTACTTTTTTTTTTACTTTATTTGTGTTTTATTTATATTTATGACCTTTCTTGAAAATATTTATATTTCTGTAATGTAAATATCCTAAATTTTATTAGATTTCATTATCAATACCTTTCTAATTTTATTTACCATAATCATAATTCTCAATTTATTTTGTTTACTTTTAGCGCATTCATGTTATACAGATAGAAATTCATTAAAACGTAGAAATTCACAGCAAGATTCTACTAGCGCTTACAAAAAACCTGCTAAAAATCAGGTTCAATCGATGCTTAATAAACTAAACTCATCAGAAATAACATTGACTCCATTGAAAAAGAAAAATTCATTAGAAAATAAACAATTATACAAAGAGGATTTGGTTGAAGATGATCGTATTCCAGCAAAAGATATTATTAATTCAAATAAAAAAGTTCCATCAATAAAAAAAGAATCTAACGATAACCCTAAAGGAAAAACAATTGTTTTAGATTTTTTTTCTGAACCAACAAATAAAAGAATCAGTTTTACGGAAAATAATAAAACTGAATCAAGTTCCTCGGCTTTTATGAAAAGTAACACTGATGCCGATTCTGATATAAAAAATGACAATGTTGCAGTTAATAAAGAAAAGATTAGGGTACTGGATACCAATTCGATAAATGATTTAAACAAATCAAATGAAGTAACTGAAGAAAAATTAGAAAATACTTTGTGTTTAAAGGATGTAACGATTGAACAAAAATTAACAAAGACAACTCCAAAAATTTTAAAAAGTAAGACCAACAGTAAAATTTCTGCAGCTAAAGATTTCTTAAAAAATGCGTCATCAAAAAGAGTCTTAGAAACTCAAGAACCAAAAACTGATGAATTTCAAGATTTAAATGAACCAATATTTAATAATTATCAAAGGCAAAGAAACATATCATGTTCCAATGATACAGATCCAGAATTAAATTTTGATAATTATACTCCCGAACCATTGGGACACTTTATTGATGAAGAAGCATTCAATGCTACTTCCCCACTTGATTTCAATATTGGATTAGGCGATGATTTTCTTGAAAATGAAAATAAAGATGAACCGTACTATTCTATGGGATTCCCAAATCCTCCAGGTGAAAATCGATGTTGGTTAAATGCTACATTGCATGCACTTTTTGCTTTGCCTTTACTTAATAAATTAGACTCTTTTGAATTCACCGAATGTTCAAAATTAATAAATACATTAGTTGATTTACAAATAAATTGGAGGAAAGGTCATGTAGAGAAACACGAAGTATATCAAAATATAGAGTAAGTATTAAAAATTACTTATGATATTTTATAAAACAATTTGTAATTAATATAAAAAAAAATTTATAGAACCCTAAAACAAGAGTTGAAAGTATTGGATGAATCTTATCCATCAGAACGTCAGCAAGATGTTTCAGAATTTCTCACGATATTTTTCAGTTACATAAAAAATGATTTTGATAAAATCTTAAAAAAAACTTTAAACAAAAAAGATGAAATTGAAAATGTTCCATCAAATCAGCAAGATCCATTAAGGAAATCACAAAGTAATGTAAATATAAGTGAAGCAAACAAAAGATTGCCATTAGCAGATATCTCTGCTTCTGCTGGACAACATGGAAATAATCAAGTAGTTGCCTCAAATAGTCAACAACAAACAGAAACTAAATCAAACAAAAATGAGCCTACAGAAAATTCTGAAAATCCAATGGACCAATATTTTTCACTGTATATGGTAGAAAATTTAACTTGTGAAGGTTGTTTAAAAAATAGACAGCAAAAAATTGAAAACTTAATGTTATTTGTTGATTTACCAACGCAAGACTTTGGAACAATTAATTTAACAGATTCTATAGATAAAACTTTTGCAACAGAAAAAAGAAATTTGACGTGTGAAGCTTGTAAGCACACTGTTCATTCAATGACAACTAAGTTTACGAAATTTCCAAAAATTTTAATGGTTCAAGTTAAAAGGTATGAAATGACAAGCGATGGAGAAATAAACAAGAAATGCACTTCAGTGAATATTCCAAAATCGCTTAAGCTTGATTCATCAATGATGTAAGTAAACAAAAAAATTAAACAACTTATATATAATATAATTATTAAAATAATGTATTTTAGAATTCAGCAAGACAGCGAACAATCAGCAGAATATGAACCAATTTGTATTATATCTCATGTTGGAGGTTCAATGGATTGTGGACATTACACGAGTTACGTTAAATATAGTGATCAATGGTATTATTATAATGATTTAGATGTAAAAAAGATTTCAACGGAGCAAGCTTTAAAATCTGCTCAAAGAACTGCATATCTTATAATTTTTAAAGACATTAAATTAAATGAAGATTTTTGCTGATTATTAGTGTAGAAAAAGTTACTTTAGAGTAACTTAATGTATATAAATTATATTTTATTTAAATTTAGTTTTCTTCAGAAAAATTGCAATATTACTACTCTTTATAGTAAAAAATTCTATAATATTGGCAAAAAAATTTTTTTTAACAGTAAAATAATAGGTTTAAGGTATTTTTTTAAGCAACTACATATATATCAGCTGTTACAAAATTATCAAAGATAATTCTAATTAATAGTTGATTAATATTCTAGTTAAAGACAGTATATATTTATGTAAGGGATTTTTTGTAATTTTAAATATTAAAAATAGTTGTAATTAATAATGTAATCAGTATTCATAAAAACAACTAAAATTTAATGAAAAAAATGCTCTTAAAAAATTTATTCACTGTAAAAAATTTGCAATCAAGTTTACTATCAGTGTATGCAGCTCGAACCGGTCCCCATTCTTATAACACGTAAATATAACGCGTACTCAAGAGTATAGTATTTACATGTTATAAGAATGGGGACCAGTCGTAGCTGTACAGCTCATACATCATCTAATAGTATCAAATAATGTATTTTTTCTTTTTAAAATAAATATACTATTTTAGATAGTAAATCTGATCGCAGAATACATAGATTTCCATTTTTTTTTCGTATATATTGTACTTTAGATTGTAATTGATGCCTAAAACAAAATTGGCAATGACTAAAATAATGAAAAAAAAATTGTATAGTTATTAATCAATATTTATCAATGGCAAAAAGGTGCTATATTATCAACAACAAAAAAAAAATAAAAACAATGTAAACTGTAAAGCAAAAGGTCTTCTTTACTTTAAACTGATGATAATTATAACCTTTTTTAACTTTTAGTGTAGAGCATTTATGATCTTAATTTATTGAAAATTATTAATTTAAAGTACTCAAAGAAAATTTTTAAATAATGTTAATCTACTTTTTTTTGTCAATATTTAGCATAAAATTAACATCTTAATTTTGTCGATTCAGTATTGTTTTTTTTATATAAATATAAATGCGGCAAAAAATAATTGCATCTTGTAAAAACATGTAAAATAGTCTTTCTTCGTTGGACTACATCTTTTTTTTATATATTGCGAAGTATATTGCTTCAAACTTGATTTAAATAAAGTTTGTGTCTATTCAAAAACTTATATTTACGAATCTCAAAAAATTCATCATTGAAATTATAAATTGGATTGTAAAAAAAAAATTTATAAATAAAAAAATTATTCACAAAAACTTGTGAAGTTTTTATTTAGTTTTATATATGTAAGGAATAAATAAAAATTTATTTATTAATTTATATAATAATATATTTTTTTTTCTTAAATTTTACAAATTTGCTTGAAAAAATTTCTTATTAATCCAAACATTATTTTTGTAACAATGAAATACACTTGATTAATTTTTTTACGTATTACACATGAGAGAATAATGTCTATATTTTTATTTTGTTAAAAATATATTTTATACTGTTCGCTTGATATTAATAATAATAAGTTTTTTACAACAAAAGAAAAACAAGTAATTTCAGTCTTTTTATGTAAGAATGATAAACTTTTGAATTCTGATACTCTTTATTATCATTTGCTCCCATATATATATTTATATAGCTTAAGATTTATTTAACTCAAGTGATTTTTTCTCAAAAAGCGAAAAAAAAATTGTATACTAAATCATTTATAAATATATATATTATGTATAAATTTTTTATTTTTTTTATTCGCTAGAATTTTAAAACATTTTGAATTTTTTTTTTCTGCGATTATAAAAATATTGTAATATAGTTTCTCTGTTTTCTCACAAGAAAAATATTACATACATATTTCATCTCACCAGGAGGATAAAAAAAAAAAACTTGAATTTTTATAATAATATATGTGAAGACATAATGACATTAATCCTATTTTTTTTTTTTTAATACAAAATCACAAAAAAAAAATAGCTATTTTAATAATCAGTGCCATGTTTGCATTAATACCAAATAAATTATCGTTGAAGGAATTGCATGAAAAAAAGTAAAGAAAGTTTTCTTTTAAATATATTTTTTATTGACTGAGGTAAAAAAAGTTCATAAAAATAAGGAAGGCACCTTATTTGCTTTTGTGTGTTTTATAAATTTACAGTATTTGAACAAATAAGTAAATCTGATACGATTAAAATTTATAAAAAACATTTTTTTTTATATTTAACTACAAAAATATTTAAATTTTTTAGTTGATAAGAAAACACAAACAATTACAAAAAAACTTATAAAGAAAATAACTTATTTAATTTTTAATTTTTTTTTTTTTTAAATAATAATACATTTTTTTTTTTTTTTAATAATTTTTTGATAAAACATGCATAATAAACAATTTCCTTTTTTTTTTTTTTGAGCAAAAAATTAAAGTAATTGTTAACCTATACAAAAAAAAAAAAAATTTATCTACTAAATCATTTTATGCATGTTTTGATACTTAACAATTGAATTTAATATTAGAAAATTAAGTTATTCATAACAAATATCAAATTTTGCTGTTATAAAATAACAATTAATTATAATAGTTTCTTTTTTTTTTTTCAATTTTAATAAACAAATAACTGAATTTTAATAAATAGACAAAAACTATAACTTTTAATTGACTAAATTAATTATGGTTCATTTTGACTTATATGTATGCAAAAATGCAATCATGGCAATGACACATTTATACCAAAATATTAATGAAATAACAAAACTTAATCGATAATAACATAAGGCAATATGTGGAGGATTTGGCCATCAAAACTTGGCCGCGCAAGCACTTCATGCCATTCTCGAAATTCACTGTCTTTTCTTTCACTATCACTACTAGTTTTTTGTCCAAAATCAGAAAAATTACCATTTAAACCTTCCACGTATTCGTCGTGCAATTTTGATAAAACTTCGCTAACATCCTGAGATTTATCATAAATATTTTTATTATCAACATGCTCTTCTTCTTCCTCACTCCAAGATATAGCATTTAAATCTAACGGTGGTAATTTTGCTAATATTTGTTCAACAGTTAAGTCTGTAGGTGACGACCTATTTATATTATTACTTTTGTTACTTTCAGGAATTATCGAATCTAGCGTATCCTCTTCATCAAAAATTATTCCATCTGACTCATAAGGACTATCTAATACACTTTTATTTTTATTATTAGCTTCTGGTATGCACTTATTATTATGTGTTATACTATTTTGCTTGCAAGAATCTTGGATATTGTTCGGCGAAGAAGAAACTTTTCTACTTTGACTAGGATTAACGATTATATTCGTAGACCCACGTGCCTGAAGATCTGCTAATAATTCTTGGGTTGTTTTTAATTTTGGATTTCTAGAAATACTCGCTAATTTTTCTTTTACTCTATCTTCTAAATTTATGTTTTTCTTTACAGATTTACTACCTTTTTTTCTACCACGTTTTTTAACAACTACAACTTCTGCTTCTGTAGAATTTTCAGGAACTATAGGTTCAATCGATTCTGATTTTTTTTCTGTACAAGTTACAGTTGCAACTGTTATTGTAGGGTTAGGCACTTTTTCTTGTAAATTGAAATTATTTATCATACCAATACTATTGGCAGATTCTCCATTAAGACGTTGCCTTTTAATTGGAACTGCCTCAACTGCATTTTTTGATATTTCTTCCACTTCAATATCTTCTTTTCGTAACCTTTTATTAGAGCTGTGAGTACGTGGCACTGCTTCTAACACATGATTTTGACTAATACATTTAACATCAATTTTTTGACTGATAATCGTATTAATCTTATGGTTAACAGGATGCTTAGTAGGTGAAACAATTGGAGAGCGAGATTGATCACTATAAATTGACAGTGAAGGACTGGTTACCTAAAAATAAAAATTTCAATACTGCAATCAAGAATTTTTATTATTTATATTAAAATTACTTTTATAAATGGACTCTGTGGTTTAATAAGGCCTTTAAGTGCTGAACTGTGAGGCACAAGATTGCTTGAAGCTGGGCTCTGCGGTTTGGCTCCGTTGAGCACAGTTGGTGCTGTATCGGCATGTGTTGGTTGTGAAGGGGTGGAATTAACCGATGGTAAAACCTGTTCTCGCCACTTACGCAATAACACTTTTGCACGTTTGGCAAGAACTTCATTGTGTGTCTTACGACGTAACTCATTAATGTATTTACCAAGCCTTGTGAGCTATAAATTTTTACAGTTTAATGATTTATTTTAAGAATATTTTATTTCATAATATTTTGTTCTTATAATACCAACCTCAAGAACTTCTTTGGTGATAGTCGTTTTCTCCAAGGTGGAGATGACTTCAACAACAATTCCCATATCGACAACCTATTAAAATGCCAAATAAAAAAATTAATTTATTTAAAATTGCAAAAAAGTTTTAGAATTCTAATTTTAATTTTAATTCTAATTTTAATTTTAATTCTAATTCTAATTCTAATTTTCAAATTTGTTTGCAGGAAATTGGAATTCGTTTAGAAGAATATCATTATTATTTTAATCAGTAAAAAATCATGAACTTTTAAATTAAAAATTGCAAAATAAAAATTATAAAATTTGACATGTAGAAGCATGAAACATAAAAAATTAATCAAAAAGAAAAAAAATATTTTATAAAACAATTTGGATTTCAAAGTTTTAGAAAAAAAGGTTTAAAGAAGTGAGTAAAAAAATTGAAATGAGAACAATTTTTTAATAATTTATTGTAAAAAAACTCGTAAATTTATTTATTACATATTGACATTAAACCAGGCTTCATAATTTATTTTTTCCGTGGATTTGTGCCACGTTTTATATATTTTAAAATTATTTAGATCAATTATAAAATTATTGATAGTTGGGATTAAATTTGTCGTAAATTTATAGTAAAATATTCAGAGCATTTTAAAAATTAAGCATTATAAAAAGAAGCAAAAATAAGTCATTTTGAATTAAAAAAAAAATTATGAGTAAACGTTTAATTATTTTATTTTAGCAATCATTTTACTATGGCTAATAATTATCAACTAAAATCTGTAATGTTATAAACATACATTATCGCAATTAAAAAATGATTAATTTTTTATTAAAATTATTCAATATATTAGTTAGCTCTAAAATATGTTTCATCTTTTTTTTTTGTAATCTCTTTTCATTTCCTTTTTGCAAGCATATTATAGTTATGTGCTATAGTTTGCTTCGAAAAATACGTGTCTTACAGCGCATCTACAAGGAAAGGAAAAAGGAAGCCTAGTGCGTGTCGACAAGCACAATAGAACTTTACTCGTGCGAGAGCGCTCTAGGTCACCCATTGGACACATTTTTTATTTCAATACCGAAAATTCATTAACTTTATTAATAATTAATTATATAGGGGCCTGACTAAAAATATAGGGATGAAAAAATAAATAATTTCAACCTATTCAGGCTAATGTATTATTTCATAATGCATTGTAAAGACAAAATTTGTAGAGGGTAGGGGAAATAAAACCCCCGCTTATACATATTCGCATAAAGTACACACACACTACTTACATTGTATTCCTTGTCAAGGGATTTCAACAATCTTTCCGTGAGTTCGGTGCAGTATCTCTGCATCGGGGGTATTGGACGCGTTAGGTCCCTTTCAGGGAGGCTCTTAATCTTGGCCTCACCTACGTTTTTTTTATAAATATGTATGTTTTTTTAACATAAAAACATATATACATATATAATTATTCGGTCTCAATTTTGATATGCTTATCTCTGTCTTAAAATGTGTCTCATGTATATATGTATGTGTATTAAATGAGACTATATGTAGAGAAAACCTGTAGAATGTCTTTTATTTTATCCCGTCTGTGCTGATCGTAAATGATTAAATTATTTATTTTATTTTCATTCCTTGATTAAATTATTTTATTTTTACACGAGACACTTAAAAATCTGTAAATTTATATACATATATTGTAATATATTAATAATATATATATATATTTGGTCGCGTGCGCTTGGTCCGCTTTGAAAGCACGATGAGCACAAGAGACCAGCAATGGCGACACTAAACTAGTGCCTCCGTTCGCATGCCCTCCCTGCCTCCCGAGTGCCTCCTAGCAGCGACTCGAGCATCGTCGCTAGCCCCATACAGCGTCTTTCGACTGATTACAGAGACATCTTACAACATGCGCAATTTTAGACACTCGGAAAAATTTTGTTTTATTACTTTTTTATTACTTTTTTTTCATGGAAATTGGAGGGGGATAAAGCATGAAGTGCATATTTTTATCATTAGCAAAATTTTGATCAAACGCAAAATTTGTTTATAAAATACAGGCGAATTACCTAATTTATAGATCTTCTCAAAGTTTTTGCACAGCTAAAAAATGCTTAATTATTTTTTTAAATAAACTTACAGCAGAAAATTCACTTTTATTGCAAGCATTTCCCCAGATAAAGACGTCGAATCTGATTTATAGTAATTTAAATCTTATGATCTAAAAATTAAGCAAAAATTTATCATAAATTCTGGAAAGATTTTGCAATGTAATTTGGATCAATGATTTTTTTATGGCCTAATTTTTTTGTCTTGTATTATGGCAACATTGCCTTTTAATAAATTGACAGTGAATTGATTAATTTAATGAAAAAAAGATATTTTTAAATTTCGTATTTAGGAATAAATCTAATTTTTATTTGTAAATTTTTCAATTTCATCAAACAAAAAGTTCAAACTTGTTCAAAAATCTAAGAAAAAAAAATCTAAAACGTATATAATATTTCAATTAAATTTGAATAAACGATTAGATTAATTAATCAATCACAGAAATCTTACAGAAATAAATTTTGTTTCAATTAATTAATACTTTCCTTTTTTTAGTATTTGATAAACATGTTAATAGCAAATTGTTAGATGCCTGATTGCAATAATTACCTATAAAACATAAAACCAGTTCATCTCTGATAAAACACCTTGTGATCACCGTTACGTCCACAATTAGCAGCGTTGTCATTTTATACTTTTTTTTTGCGATAAAAAATAAAAATCAAATTATGAATTTTTTAGTAATTTTTGTATGAAATAAATAAGTATTTTGGTGATAATTTGTTTAAAATTTTATAAATAAAAATGATATTTTTGTAAAAAGATAATAACATTTATTTATTTTTTTAGTTTTTTTATACAATAAATAAATATATTTACAAGAATATTTATAATTATTTTGCACCTATTATTTACAAAATATTCATTCAGATAAATAAATCTCTAGCAATATAAAGTTGACAATTTATTTAAAATAAGGTTTACTATACAATTGTTATATTTATAATTTTTATGCTATATTTTACAATTTTTTTTTATAAATGAAGAAAAATAATTCTTTTCATTACTACCAATTTATTTATTTATTTATTTATTAATAGCATACGAAGTTTTATTTTTTTAATAATATGTACACATTTTATTTAAATTAATTTCTATTAATAAACTTTCTACTTAATAAATTAAATTTAATTAAAAATTAACAAATAATTTTCTTCAAATTTCAAGTTCATTAGCATTTAAAGTTATGATCAACCAAGCCACTCATACTTTTTAGTTAAAAATCCATGTTCATTTACCTATTTTTTCTTTTAGTAATGATTTCATTCTTCAATTTTGATATTTATACAATTATATATTAAAACTTTCTCCGCATCCACAAGTTCCTTTGATATTTGGATTATTAAATACGAATTCTGCACTAAGTTTATTTTCAACATAGTCCATTTCAGTACCCAAAAGTGTCAACTGAGCTTTTTTATCTATAATTATACGTACACCATCCTGAATAACTTCTTCGTCAAATTTATCATTTTTTTCAGTAGCATAATCTAATGTGTAACTCAATCCATTGCAACCTCTTTGTCGTACTCCAACTTTAAGCCCCTGCTGTACAATATTTAACAAATTATTTTATTTATTACTATTTAGCTATATTAATAAAAATAGGAACTCACACAATCAGGTTTGATTTGCAGAATTTCCTTTACTTTTTTCACTGCATTTGGCGTCTAATTAACATGTAAAATTTGAAATTGTAATTAATATTTTTAAATTAATAGAATATTAATATATATTATTATATGTATTTAAAATTAGTTTTATGATGTAATCACAGGATGTAATACTTTATTTTGCACTACTACGACATTCAAAAGAATTTTTTAAGGTTACAAACTATTGATTTATTTTTCTCTCATTAAAAAAATGATAATTTAAAGGAAAAATCGTAATATTTTAATATATGAAAATACAATTAATTCTAATTTATTTACCAAAACTAAAGCTGCTCTAGATGGTAAAATTTTTCTTGATTTTACTGCACGTACCGTAGCAGTAGCTATAATTCTAGACGCCATTTTTTTATTTACTTTTTTATTTTCTTAATTAAAGACGTATATTTTTTATATAAAATTAATGTATACACTAAATTTTTTTACTGTGTCTTTGAAGATCGCACAAGATATGCAACAATTAATTTTGCAACGCAGTTTATAAACATCAAACATTTTTAGTACCAATAAAAAAGTTTCAGGAAATTCAGTCAAATATAAATATTTATTTTTTAAACGCAATATCGCGCGCTACCCCTTTATGAAGAAAACAGCTGATATACACTGTCACAGTTCACACTTTGTGTGCTATATTTCTTTTGCATGCAAAAATCTAGTTAGAAAAAAGTGAGAGTGTTCAGTAAAAATACATAAACTGAAACCTTTTTAACGATGAAATTCTGACAGCCCGGACACACTATAGTCGTATATGACTTGAAATTGAATTTAAAGCGATTTTCTGAAACAGATTTAAGTTGGTACTAAAGGGGAGAAGTATAATATTTTTCGTTCTTTTCAAACGGAAAAATGGGTTTGATCAAACTAGCTATAGGGGTCACGTCAAACAAAATTGATTCAGAGAACTGATCTTATTTTGTTATATGTATAATGTATTTTAAATGGGACAATTCAGAGAACAATTGCGTTTGACGCGACCCCTAGTTTGATCAAATACTCAAATCCGCAGAAAAATTAATATATCTCCCCCACTTTAGTACCAACTTAAATCTGTTTCAAAAAATCGTTTTCGAAATTTCGAATATGTTGGAAGGGAAAGTCGCGTTTTTTCAAATTTATTTATTATTTTTTAAAAATCAATTAAAATTCTTATTTATTATTTATTTATTATTATTATTTATTGACGTTTTTATAAGTCAATTAACTAACGAAAGATGAATATTTCATTTATTACCTTATTTTTAATTGATTTTTATATAAATATCTAAAACCTCTGTTTTTTGCATTTTTGACTCAGCTCTTATGCTTGCAATGTATAAGGATTCAACTTTTGAGCTTTGCATCTCCCAAACGATAACAATTTTCTTACAATTTTATTTTTGTGTATTCTTATAATATAAAAATCTTATCGATTTCTATTGTCCTCAAAATAACTGGTGACCAAACTTAAGAGTCCTACACCTGTGCATTTTTTTTTTCAAAATTTTTATTTCTTATTTGTTTTTTAATTAAATTAGACATTTTTTTCGTTATATCTAAGTAGTCTCGCAGTTTTTATTCTCTTAAAATTATCAAAAAGCTTAAGAGCATTATCTAACTAAAAAGGATTTCAGAGTACATATGAATTGCGAATAGGATCCCTGATCCTTTCTGTATCAAAAGTTTTCTGATTTCAATTATTTTAGGTACTTTCATGGAAAATCAATATTTATTAAATAAATAAATAACAGAAATATTTTAAAACAATTCTTAATGATTTATTAAAAATTAATTATCGTCTAAATTTATGTTACCTCCTATGTATTTTAGTAACATTATATACATTATGCATAAATTACAATTAACATGAATTGTCAAATAAGCATTTAGAAATGTCAGTTAAAAAAAAATTATATGTATAGTTTTTTGTTTAAATATAATTTAAATTTTTGATGAATGATTAATATTCTTTAATTTTTCTTCAATTTTATTAATTTTCACGTTAAATCAGTCTCAATTTATTAAAAAATACTAACTGCTTCTACTGTATATAATCTAATTATTTTACTGTGCATTAATTAATGAGTAATTTTATTGATCCTGAGATTTAAAATATTTTTTCATGTAAGTACCAAAGCAATTATTGAATTTTAACGTGAAATTTATTATATTTTGAATAATGAAAATTGAATTTAAAAATTACTTTGAATTTTAATTACCTGGTAAAAACTTGCTGTTATTTACTAATTTTACTTCATAAGAATACAACTGGTAAGTTCAAGCAACTTTTTTTTTATGTAGATAATATTTTGTTGAGAAAGCAAGACTGATATATACACAGTTATAACATAAATATATAAATGATATGAACACATTTTAAAAAAATTAGATGTAATTACATTTGTCTTGCATTCTCTATTTTTTATTATTTTTTTAAAAATATAATTAATAACTAATTTTAGTGTGAAGTATAATATAGCTCTTTGTTAACAGATAACATTTTACAATATAAAGAGAGTAGAAGCAGATAGAAAATGTTTACACACTGATAAAACGATTCCTATGTAGCGCATTAACTTAATCTCTGCACTTATTGTTTTGGTCTGTATTTGTAAATGTTAGATGCCCATTAATATCTAATAATATACAATACAGAGATTTTTAGCAAATTTATATGAGAAAATAAAATTGAAATCGTTCCATCTTTTTTTATTTTTTAATAATATATCCTAACTATATATGTCATTAAATTTTTTTACAATTAAGAGAAAATTCATTCATCAAGGTTTTGTGATAAAAGAAAATTGGCTGCAAGATTTTCATTTTTTTCACAAGCAAAGTAAGCTTGTACAACAAGATCTTCAGGAAAACCTAAAGATTTTAATCTTTCAATGGCTTCTTTGTCTTGAGGTGTAATTTGTATTACTCCTGGCGCAACACCTGTTCCTGCACTACCAAGACCTTGGCCTCCTGCAGCTGCTGCAGACGGTGCACTTAAACCACCAGTACTGCCAGTACCACCTCCAGCTCCACCACCAGCACCTACAATGAACCAAATAAAAAATTAATTTTTCTTTCTATAATTTAAAAAGAAAATATTTATATATAAAATGGTTACTACCTGGCTCATTAAGCATTCGAACAAAAGCCTCTTGATTTTGTGAAATAAGTTGCAATAAAGCAGGATTTGTTTGACCTATTTGTTGTAGAACTGGATTCAGTAACTGAGGATTTTGTTGAATTACTTGTCTCATTTGTTGGAATTGAGGCTGAGATCGTAAAAATGCTAAAGGATCTTGTTCTTGTAAGGATTCTTGATTTTCTGATGGATCTTCAGGTGGATCCTCAAAAAGTTGAGCAGGAATACCAGTTAATAAATATTCTACTGCCCTGTCTGGATTATTAAAACTTGCCCGTAGTGCTTGCTCTACTTGTTCTCGATCGTAACCCATATCCATTATGTTATTTACCATTGTATTGTACTCTTCCCCTACAAGTAATGCACTTTCTGCTGGAGCTGTACTGCCAGTATCTGCTGCTGGAGTTTCTTGAGTATTGGTACCACTCCTAGCAGTTGTAGATTGAGTTGTACTCGAACTTGATGTAGTTGTTGCAGTTGTAGTGGGTTGTGTTGAACTAACATTAAATTATTTAAATTAAAATGATACTCATTCATTATTAATCTAAAATAAATTACTATCATACCTTGAACTTTTGTTATCAGCATCAGAACGGGCTTCCTCTGATGAAGTAGGAGTCAATGTAGTTTTAGGTTTTGAAACCATAACCACAATAAATTTTTTTTCATCTATATTATATTCGGTAAGAAGTTGTTCATCGGTTAAAATTTTACCTATAAATGTCAAAAATAAAAATGATTTAATTGAATGATAAAAACAAGTACTTAAGAACATTTTTTTAGGTTATAAAGTAAATGAGTGTTCAACTACCTGCATAGATTAACTTTTGTTGTTGAGCAGGGTATCCTTTTTGTGATTCAATTTTCTCTTTAAGCTCCTTAACCTGTTGAGTTAAAAATTAATAAAAAAATTGTCAAAAAAGTAATATTTAATTATCAAACCTAAAAATTTACTTACAGTTTTTGATGGTTCAATTTCAACTGTGAAAGTTTGTTGTTGCAAATTTTTTAATGTGATAATCATTTTGTCTAAATTTTATTTATTCAATCAATAATAAATTATTTTTAACTTATTTAAAACTTTATTTTAATCACTAATCAAAAATTAAAAAAAAAAAAAGTAAGAATAATACATGCAAATCACTCTCTTTTCTCTGGCTCGTGTCGTGTTATCCGCGCAAAAGTTAAAAATTATTTTAACCAAAGAAAAAAATCTATTTTTTGAAGAAAAAAAAAAAAACTAACAATAATGACTTTTTATTTTTTTTTTATTGTGACTGCTCTCCAATATATTTTTTTATTTTTTTAATGAAATATACTACAAAAAAAAAATTAAATGATGAGTCGGCAGTGCACGCGCTAGCCGCGCTATAATATAGTAAGATGAGGTTATGACATGTATGAATAGGGATTATTACTTGGCTTCCTTTTTTTTGCAAATTTACCCGCGATTTCATAAAAACAAAATTTTGGGAATAATACGTTAATAAAATTCAATTATGAGTTCCGTTATATTTAAAATGCAAGCTGTTTTTACTTATTTATTCAAAAATCATTGCCTTTATCAAATAATTGAATTGAAAAGGCAAAATTATTTCTTTCATTATCCCCTAATTCTATGTCTATAAATTCCTGAGAGATTAGTTTAGTATATGTGGTTCTATTAATTTGCCAAATATATAATAGCTGATGTAAAAATATTGAGATATTATATGGTCACGTGATTTAAAATAATATAATAAAAAAATATGACAAAGCAGAAGCATGATCAAACTGAAACCCAAAAAGTTCTATTTTGGTTCTATTCACCTTTATCTAATGAAAAATTTATATTTAAATTACATGGATAGAATAGAAAAAAGGGACTTAGTTTTCAATAAATTATTTTTATAAAAGTGTGAGTTTTCCCATGGATCGTCGTTTTTTTCGCTAAAAAGTTCCAATGCCAACCCGAAATACTTTATATCAGCAAAAAAGAAAAAAAATTGGAACCACTGTGAAAAGCACCAAAAGCACTTGCTTAGCCTCCATGGTGAAACCCAGGATGTAATACACCCTGGTGAAACCCCAAATATAGTGCGCGCAAGTGCAGTATAAAGGCGTGGGAACCCCCCAAAAAATGGCAAAAGTACTTTTTATAGAATTGTAAAAAAAATTACACTTTAGCGATACTAGTCTTATTTTTTAATTTAATTAAATTATATTATTAAAATCTGAAAGTTAATTTTAAACATGTTATTGTCAAAGTTTAATGGAGCTGAGGATATGCAATCATAATGTACAGTTCATAAACATATCTATATTCTATATTAAATTTTGTTTATTTAACTTTTAAAATGAAAGTATGAATTTATAAAATATTTAATTTTAAATAGTAGATTATAATATAATGAGAATTATTTGATTTTATTTTGGAGCATTATCATAAAATTAAATATATAACAGAATAATGGAGGAGCTATTTACACAATTAACTTTAAAAAACATCGATGAATTCATACCGCATTTAAAAAAATTTGTAAATGATGTGAGTACAAAAATTATTTGTTATTTTTTAAATTAAAAAAATTATATTCTTAAAAGAATAAAAAAAAGTAGATAATAAAGGTTATATGTTTTTTTCTTTATTTTAATTAATCTATTTAGTAAACAAACACAACCTGTTTATTATTATCCGGTGTGGGTGTTTCATGGTTTATTATTTATAGCTATTATTTAATATTTTTAAAATTTGCATTGAGCATTTAATTTTGTTTAAAAAAGGATACTGAAAAATAAAAAAACCAAAAGAAAAAAATATTTTTCAAAATATTCGCCTGCCAAAAAAGAATATAGCAGACGATTTTTGATAGTAATTTTTAAAATTTTAGGATATAAAAGAGGAAAAAGTAAAAAAAAACTTTAATTTAATAAATTCCATTTTCTTTTAGCTGCATACAAAATTAAATCAGCAAATAAAACTTTTTAAAGAAATCTAACTTATCTTTTTTTTTGTAATAAAATTTTTATATGTTCAATTAGAATAAAAATAATTAATTTTTACAGTATGTAAACATATCAAAATTTGATTTTTTGGATCAAGACAATCTTAGAGGTGAAATATGGGAAAACATATTTTCTCATTTAGAGTATACACAGGAACCTACAACTCAAGAAAATTGTTTAATTGCTTTAAGAATATTAAGGTAGAGATTCTTTAACCAAAATATTATGAATGAAAAATTGTAATTAAAATATATTTTGTTTAAGCCGAGACAAAACTAATATAGATAAAATTATAACAAAAGATAAATTAAACATTGTACTAGAATGTGCTGGCCTTAATCGGAAACAAGATCATTATACAACAACTGCAGGTACAAATTAAAAAAAAATTCTGCAAATTTATTCAGAAATTAATTATATTTTTGATCATAGTTACCAATGAAGCCCAAAAACTATTTTGTAATCTACTATTTAATAGTATACAAGTACAAAGTTTGATAACAGAAGAAACATCAAGTTTAGAAATTTTATTAGATCGTTTAAAAAAATACGACAGTACTGTTAAACCTGATACAATACTTTTTGATGTCAGAATATTATTTCTAATGACTGCATTAATAGAACAATCGAGAAGCTTTGTTAATGACAAATATCAGGGAAATATTCTTTTAATTGTGATGTTAAAAGACATTTCAAAAAAGTACACTTGTAATAAAAATATCGAGGTATATCAATTGTAATGAATGTACAAAAGAAAGGAAAGTTTAATTGTAAATTAATTTTTTTTAGGATACCGATGCTGTATTAGCTTCTGAAATATTGAAAACTTTATTTAATTTATTTATAGATATAAAAGATTATTTTGAAGAAGACTTAAAAATTTATGATGATTTAGTGTATTCATTACGCAAGTTATTGTTATGTACTAATGAAAAACACCGAGATAATTTACAGAAGTAAGTTTTTTCTTAATGTAAGTTGTTGAAATAAGATATAATTTTTAAAATGTTTCTTACAGTAATATAGTAAATTTATTAACCGTTCTTCCAAGTATTTGCTATTCTAAAATAATAACTGTCATTTCTGACAAAGATCCAAATGATACAATTATTTATGAAAATGTTGATATGGGTGAAATACATGAAATAATTAATTTTTTAAATAATAAATTTAATGGTAAAATAGATTTGACTGAAAATCTATCCCCAGTATTAACTGCTTTAATAAAAATGTGTAAGGCTGAAAGACTGATAAGGAAATATGTAAGAATGCAGGTAATATTTCCAAAAAAATTAATTAATTAAAGTTAAAAAATTGTTTACAAATATTTTTTTATTCAGGTTTTGCCACCTTTAAAAGATGTATTAAATCGTCCAGAAGAAGGAACGACATTAAGAAATAAGCTTTGCAAATTACTTACAACACCTATCACAAAGTTAAGAGATTTATCATCTGAATTTTTATTTATACTTTGTAAGGAAAAAGGTAAGTTATCTATTCAAAGATTTGAAATAAATTAAACATTACAAATAACGAATTTATTTAACGATTTTATTTATTTCAAGTTGGCAGAATGATTAAGTACACTGGTTATGGCAATGCTGCTGGTATGTTTGCTAACAAAGGCTTACTAGGTTCTGGACCAAATGCAGCTAATTATTCTTCAGAATCTGAGGATAGTGATACTGAAGAATATGAACAATATAAAAATCAGTAAATAATTATTTATTTATTAAATCTATAAATAACAATAAAATACTAAAATTATAAATTATTTTAGAATAAATCCAGTTGTTGGATGCTATGAATCTCCTCACCCAAATCCTTTAGAAGGAATGACTGAGGAACAAAAGGAATATGAAGCTTTAAAATTAGTTAATCTCGTCGATGAACTGCAAAGGTAATATTAATATTTTATTTATTTTATTTTTGTCATCTATAGTTTAATTATAAAATATTTTAGAGGTGGAATTATTCAACCATGTCGAATAGGCGATGATGGAAAACCAACTCCGATTGAACATGTATTAGAATTACAAAATCAATTATCAAAACAAAAAATTAATGATTCTGATTAAAAAATAGATGTGTAGAAAAAATAGCCATTTAATATACTCTCACTCATAAGAACTTTTCACTGACGTTACATTAAGATTTTCTTTACTCTAAGTATAAATATATATTTAATAAAATTTATTAATTTATTATAAATTTATATACTATTTATATAAACAATAAAATGACTGAAATTATAAATAAATAGTTTACTTATTTATTTCTTGATTTTTTTTAATAAGAAGGGTTGTTATTAAATCCTATATAATTATTTGATAGCAAAACACTAAATGTAGAAAATTTTTTTTAATTTTTATCGTTATTAAATACATGAAATGATCTATAGTCATATGGTATCTCAAAATGAGCAAAGTATATCTTAAAATATTTTCCCTTGAAATTTTTCAGCAAAAATAATTTTTTTTAAATAAATAAATTTATAAGTTTTATAAATTTTTTTTGTTCCTTCAGTTTTCCTATTGATTTTTCTTTTCATATATCAGACTGTTGAAGACTGAAAGGTTTCAGAAGAAATATGGGAGTTAATATATATGACATATCAGACAATTAGGTATGGTTCTGACAAAAAAAAGTGAATATAAATTTTAAAATTTAAAACACAGGAATGCAGTGAATAATAATAACCAAAATTTAATTAAATCTCACTTTATTGAAAGAAAAAGGAAAAGTATATAAGACTTACAATATTTTATACAGTAGTAAACCATTATATTGGCATAAAAAAAAAAAATGAACAATATTTTATTTTGCATTTAAATGCTTTTCATATACAAATTATAAATGTATAATTTTATAAATAGCATATAATATTTTTTATCTTTGGAGAAATACACTTTTTTTTATAAATTAAAAAATTATTTAAAAATATTTGATGCCGTTATATGTATATATATATATATATTTATTTAGCAAATTTTTTACTTTAAATTTAATGAACATGTTTTTTTTTAATGTATATAATTTTATATATATGTTGATATAGTTATTATTATTGTATAATTTAATCAAATAAACAAAAAAGATTATAATTAAAGAAAAATATTGAAGCACAGAACTATAATAAAATTTAAGTTATAATATACAGGTATAATATATGTGTTATTATAATTAATTTAAACATAAATTAAAAAAATTATGAGGAACCCAAATGCCAAGTAAACTTAAGGTAGACAATAAATAAAAAATATTTTTTATTGATCTTTCTATAGATCAAATTCTTGGTTTTTGATTTAGCCAATTTATGTCCTTAATATTTGTCTTAAATGAGTTAGAATAAGCAACAAAATTTAGGTTTATTTTAAAAAAATTTTTAAAAGCAGAATTTGAGAATTATGTAGTTTGTAGAAAATTATTTTATTTAATTGGCATAAAGTCCCTCGAATATAAAAATTTTTCTTACAATATTATTAATATTACTAAGTTTTACAATAGAGATCGCTAAAAATCAGAACTTATGTATAGTTAGTTTTTCTGGAATGTTAAATTTTGACTAAAAGTTTATATATATACTAAATTGGTACTTGAGACACTATATAATTAAAAAAAGAAAAAAAAAATCATTGATATGTAAAAATGTTAAAGTACAAAAGGAACTAGTAATCATAATAAATACAAGTGCTGTACAAAGTATAAATTTTAGGTAAAAACTTTTGTAAATAAAGTTTATTACTTAAAAAGAAAAAAAAAATGCATTATTGATTAATATATTTTGTGTCGATATAATCTATTCGTAATTCAATTGCAAAAATCTTATGCTCTAGTAAAATGTTATATTATATAGAAATACAGAATCTACACTTTTTTTTGTACTATAACTGACTTACAATATTTACATAAATAGAGGTAAACTCACATCACATAATAAAAAATAAAAGAAAAAAACTTAAATAACTAATTTTATCGAAATAATTTCATTAATCTTTTGGCACAAAACAATATTTTTTTTTTACATGCAAGTAAAGTATAAATTAATTATGAATACATTTTTTTTTAAAGCTAGATGGTAACATTTTGTTGTTGTATATAAAACAGACTTAATTTGAGTTAAATGCATATATTTTATAATAATCTATATAGAATAATATCAAAAATTATTATTATTATTATTATTATTTTTATTATTATAATTATGGTGTATACATAATTAATAATATAATAATCATCATTTCAAAATTACTTTTTTTTTATTATTAAACATGCACACAGAAATGACTTTTTTTCTATTTATTTTTCTTTATTTTTTTATTTTTTTGAGTATTTTTTTGTTTTTTTTTTTTTATAACTTTTTTTTGTAGCTTATATTTAGTTTAGAAATAAATAATATAAATTTTTTGAGAACACAAAAAGATAAATAAACTTTGATTAAAATTATAATTTTAAATATAACAATATAATGAACAAAAATTATAATCAACAAATAAAAAATACTTTTTTTTTCTAATCTTAAAAATATTTGTGCCTATATGGCAAAAAAAAAAAATAATACAATTTATACATATGAGGAATCCTGTGCTATAAAATTTGATGGCAAAGGTGTCGACAGATTCAACCCAAAATGCTTTTTTTTTTAAACTGAAAAAAAGTTTTTCCAGAAATTTTGAGCTTCCAGTCTTAATTTCCGGCAACCTTTTTTATTTTTTTTACCATTTCGTAAGGAATCAGAGGTTGCTAATGATCGGAAATTAGAACCGGGAAGATGAAAATTGCTGAACTCTAAGGAAAAATATTTTTGATTGAATCCAGGTACAATGTCCGGGAATCCCTTATATATATAAAATGCAAAAAATTTAGCATTTAAAAAATGTGTGCATTATATAAAAATTAAAAAACTCTTTGCAGTCTATATCATACTTTTTGATTTTTTAAGATGAAAATTCAAATAACAATTTATCAAAAATTATTTTTTTCTTGTCAGCGGTCAGAAAGCAAGTATTTCCTGGTCGTGGTGCGATTTGAAAATACGTGTTTTCTTGCCACTGACGACGAAAAACTATATTTTACCCTCAGCCGTAAAAAAAGAATGTCCCAGATCGCAGTTTGCAAATTTACGTGCCATTCTTTAATTTTGCGGCCTAGGATAAAAATATACTATTTATTCATTTGATTTATATAATATATATATATGAGCTTTTTTTTTAAAAACTATAATATTATTTGGCAAAAAGCTAAAAATGCATAATTTAAAAATAATTATAAGTATTTCTTTCAAAATTGACACACAGTTCTGATTTAAAAAATTCGTTGAAAAGAATATTTAAAACATTTTACTATAATACTAATGTTTTAAAAATTAAAATTAATTGTAAATTTTTAATATTTTTTTTTTCGAGCATTTTAGTTTATAATAAGATCTAGGAATAATTTTAATATGTAGCTCATTTTTATTATTTTTTTTTTTTTTCTAGGAAGACTATGATCAAACGTAGGCTACAAAAATTGTAATTTTATATAATATATTGCCATAAATAAGCCTACTAATGTAAGATGATTGTATATAATTTTAATTATAGGTGCTTAAATATAATAAAATTGTTGTATAAAACTATATACTAGGACTTGCATATAATGTTTATATTTAGCAGTGACACACACTCACACTTTTTTTACAATATATATAATAATAAGGAACGCATTAATATATATGATATGACAAGAGCTTAAAATATTCTTTTGTCGCCAACAAAAACTCATATTGTCAAAGATTTATCATTACAAATATAAATAATAATTTTGATATTTATGCTAAAATTTTTCTTTACATAAAAATATTATAATTCAAATAGCTTTTTATATATCCAGACTAGACTTATGTATATATATATAATTATATATGCATATCATTTTTCTTTTTTTTACTATGTCCTGAAGTAGATCCTTTTACATATATATGTTATGAACGGACTCTCTGTACCAAATTTTGCTTAGCCGAAAAACATAACAAAGGATCTACTGTAAAGAACTGTAAAGACATTGTCAATTTATTTATTTTTACCTAAAAAATAGGAATGATTTTTATATACGTATCTTAATCGACAATAATTATAAGTTTCTTTTTTTTGTTTGGATATTGTAAAATTATCAAAAAATTCTATCACAATCACAATTTATACATAACAACACAATGCTTGCACTGCTTTTATTTATTGTAAAATTCAAATTTTCTTTATTTTTTTTTTTTATATATTTAAGGCAAATAAGGGGTGAATTTTTTTTATTTCAACAGTGGCCTAAAAAATGTTAGCCAAGTAAATATATATAGTCTTTAGACAAGATAAAAATATTGTAAATAGAGTAAATCTATACTAAAATATTTTATTATTATTGTTATTAATAGTGATGAGCGCAATGTGACTTTTTTTTTTAAGCAATATATATTTAATTTTATGCTTATATTTATGGTCGTTATAATGATTTTTTTTTTGGTTCGATAAATTTTATTCACACTAAATAATATTGAAATTATTTGCTTTTTTTTTTTTTATAAATAATATGTACATAAATACATATAATTATAGACTATCAGACATCATCGCCACCAATTTTTAAAATTAAGGATAAATAGAATAGACTTTCCTTTTAATATTTATCAAGCAACAATTTTTTTTTTTATCAGAGACTCTTTTTTTTTAAGGACACACAACTTATATATATATTTGTATATATTCTGACAATAATATTTTATCACAGGCAATAAATATTTTTAAATATATAATTTTTCTAAATACTATACTAAATATATGTATATATTTATATTGCTGCCAAAATTACAGTTTTTGTCTGATAATAAGAAACTAAAAATAATAATGACAATTTTATCAGACTTTTTTTAATAATAATTTTTTTTTTTTTAATTTTGTCTTTGTCTCTGTAATACAGTCATTTATTTGAAACAACACTTAGAAAACAAATCGGCGTAAACAAGCATTTTCATTTATGCTTATTAATGTGTAAATTTTTTGTGTGGCAAGTTGTCGACATACTATTTGTCACTCACAAGGTGGGCTTAACTGTTTAGAATTTCTATAAGATAACTTGAGATAATCAAAAATCATATTTGATAAATATTCTTCGTTTGCTAAACGGGCAATTAACTTTCTCAAGCTATTTGAGAAAATTTCTGAAAATTGAAAACAGTTTGAGCCCTTTCCTTATGTTAGACATTAAAACTATTTACATAAATAATTGTAATATGAAATGCTTATATAGTTAAATTACTCTTCTTTTTTTTTCGTCATTTTTTTTTTGCATTAATTTAATTAAACATTAAGGCTGAAAAATGTAAACCACCCTACAAAATATGTATATTTCTATATTATATTTATCGTACACTCGATATAAGAAAAAAAAAGTTTCTTATTATACTTTTAACTTTCAATTTTTACGATTTATTTTTTATTAAAAATTTTAATTTACTCAGGTATATATATTGACATAATTATTTTTTTTATTAACAATTTATATTTATAAGAACTCGCATTACTATATTTACACAAAAAATTCAATAGTCGTGTATAAATAAATTTTTTTTTTTTTTTTTTTGTATTTTTTTTATATTTTTTTTTTTGTATATTTTATTTTTAAAAAAATTTTAGTTACTATATTATAAACATTGATTTTTTATTTAAAATTTTATACTTACTAGAAATACACATTCAAAAACATTTACACAAAATAATCGCCTGAGTAAATTATAAATTTTGCCAATTTCATATTTTATTATTGCATTTTATATATATGTAACAGCAGAATATTTTTTTAAAAATTCTGGTCCTAAATACAAGACTAGATAAAATTTGATTTACCTTTTATTTTTTACAATACTGATGTTTAAGGTAATTTAGTATATATGTGTACCACAAATTCGACTATTTAATACAATTGCGTATTTTTGTTACACGCAAACAAATTAATATTTACAATATAAAACTGCTTGATAACCTTTATTAAATCAATTATTCAATAGAATAGGTTATTTATTGCAATATCAAACAGCATTAATTTTTTTCTTTTAATTGAAACAACTGTATTTATAGTTATTGGTCATAATTATTGTTATATTATACTTTCTTCAAAAAAAAATTTATAATAACTCCTTTTTAATTAAAAGGAATTTTTGAGTGACATTATAGTATAGGCCCGAATTTCATTCCTGTATATATTTTGGGCTTTTTTATTAACTTTCGTTAAAAAATAAATAAAAATTATCTATCTCACCTTAAACAATGTAGAGGGTATTTAAGACAAGAACATGATGATTATTTTTAGCTAAAGTTACTATGTAACCTTCTGAAGTAATTTTAAGCCCACAACATCTTGAAACCTTTAACATAAATATCAATAAAATATAATATAAGGATTAAATACAAAATAAAAGTTCTTTTTTACCTTTACATAAGGGCATTCAAATTCTGAAATCAAAGAACCATCTCTTGAAAAAACAGCAACATGAAATCTGTTTCCATGAGAATCTCCTATCAAAACGTCACCAGCATCACTAATATCAATTCCGTTTGGATAATTAGTAATATTTTCACAGCCTATACGACGCAGAAATTGTCCTTCTTCATTAAAAACAACTACACAGTGACCCTTGAAATCGCAAACAAAATATTCTTTTCCTAAATTAAGGAAAATAATAAAAATTCTTCTGTAATAAAGATATGTAATTAAAATTTTTATTTAATTAGTGTAAAAAGATACAAACCACTAATAGCAATGTCACTTGGCTCTCTCATGTAATCACTGCAATCGAACCAACGTATGAGATCTCCAGTATCATTAATGACAAAAACAGTAGGTGAAACACTATCAACTGCAACAATGTGTCCATGACTAGTTACTGCTAAACCTGCAACAATATCAATGTAGCGAATAGCAATTTTTCTAATAAAATGACCATTTTTTGTAAAAATTTGCATTCGTGAGCGTTCGTTTCCTCGATCGCAAACTACAAATTTTCCACTGTTTCTCATCACTGCAACTTTACGAGGATACCATAATTGACCTTCTTCTTTTCCTGGTATCCCAAATTGAAATTTGTAAATACCAGTTTTCTCAAATACCTAAAATATATTTATTTTTATTATCCAACTGATGATACAATTAATTTTAAAATAATTTACTTGAATTCTGTGATTATTGGTATCAGCAATAATTATATCTTCATCAGTTCCCAAGCAAAAACCATGCGGAGAATTAAATTGTCCCTTACTAGGTCCTAATTGACCAAATTTACATCTTATTTGCATTGGAGTTAATTTTGGATTATTAGTTCTAGAACTAAAACTATTAGGAGATGTACTAGAACCATTAACGCTATTAGGGACAATACCGGCCATATTTTGTAAAGCATCACCGATGTCATCTAAAATATTTTAATTATATAAGTAAATGAAAAATTTATATTTTATAAAAAGTTAAAAATTACCTGCTCCTTGAGATAATATTGGTGAAGTAGAAGAAGATAGAGATTGAAAACCACCATTTAATAAGGCATTATTAGCTATCGATGTAATATTTGGTGCATCAACAGTTACTGGAGATGGTCCTTGTCCTAAGACAAGGTTAGCTCCATTGATTGTAGCATTATTCAAATCTAAAAAAAATATAGTTTCATTAAAAAATTATAAATTTATTTTAAAAAAAATATTTACCCAATGAATTTCCAAGTTTGGCTAAAGCTTGCAAATTATTAATAGCATGACTAGTTGAATTAATATCACCAGCAAACAAATCAGCAAGAGTGAAGGACGGAGTTGGGCTAGGATTTGAACTTGGTCCAACGACCCCAGGATCACCCGAAATATCGACTTTTTCAGCAAGGCTTGCCAATTGTTGCAAATTATACTCTTGCATACTTGTAAATCCATGAATTGTGCCTGCAGGAGGTAAGGAAACTGGAACAGATGGTTGTTGTGGTGGAGGCATAGGTACATTAGGGCTTGTAGTTGATGGCATGACAAACGTTGCTTCTCCTTCGAAAGATGATTGCATCGACGCTGAAAGAGAAATTGGTGAACTTGCACTTATCGAACTATGGCAGCCTATCGATGCATTTATTGGTTGATTAGGAATCACAGGAATATTATTATTATTGTTATTGTTAAGATTATTATCATCATTGTTATTAATATTATTATTAAGAATTTCTGAAGGTGTGATGTTGGGTGTAACATTTTCAGCATAAATTTTTCCAAATGCTTCCTAAAAAAATAAAATCAATTTGTTAATTAAAAATTTATAATTAAAAACAAAAATTTAACGTACGGTTATTGTCTTTTCAAAATGATTGAAATCAGTTTGAAATTCTATAGATGAAGAGAAATTTGGTTTGGGCATGTTTTTCATTAAATTAGAAAACTGATCAGTTACAGTACGTTGTAAAGAGAGTATTTCTACAGCATCACCATGATCCAATAACCTACTAGTGAAATTACAAGTACATTCAATTTTTTCAACGATTTTTCCAACACTGAAAGTAACATTTAAAGGTGAATAATTTTATAAAATATATAATTTATAAAAAATTCATAAAAATTGAATACCTATGAAAAGATTCCATAATTTGAAGTTCTCTTTCAGAATGTATTTTTTCTAAATTGTTTAAAGAATCATCACGACATTTTTCTAGAATTGCTTTGTAACTTTGAAATGTTTCTAAAATTAAATCTTTGGCTTGATCACGCTGAGCTTGTAACTCACTAAGTGAATTTTCAAGTTGAGACGATATGTGATCACAATCATTTATTCGAGCTTTACTTTCAATTATAAGATTAGATAATTCTTTTATTTTCCCTGGTTCTGCATCTTTTATTCTTTCATACTGATGTTTAGGAGCTTTATGGTCAATTAATAAACATTCATTGCAAATTGGAACCTAAAATATTATGTATTAAGTATTTCAAGCATGTATTATAATATTTATGATTATATTATATTATTTATTTTACCTGGCAAGTATAGCAATAAAATTTCATATTTTCACTTGCATGAACGCTGCAGAAGATTGGCTTATGAATAGGCACAGCTTCATGAGACTTTCTAAGGTCTTCAAAAGCAATAACCTTATGACTTTCAAAGCATCTCATAAACTCATGAGCAGTGTTGCAGTTTGGGCATAAAAAGTTAGCACAATCTGAACAACGAGCTACGGCATTTTCTTGAGTTTTACAAGAAGTGCATAAAACCGATGAATTTTTGATAGCTGACATATCTAGTATGTTAGTCAAAACATAATCACATGGTAAACTAGCTGCTCCATTTTGACCAATAATAGTCTCTTGTTGGCACATTGGACAATAAATAGTCATTCCTAACTGCGGATCATGGCATTCTTTAGCAATTTTATCAATACAAACTTCGCAAAATACATGAAGACAGGAAAGTACTCTTGGTAGCGTCAATTTATTAGTACAAATTCCACATTGATTTTGATCAGATAAATCTTCATTACTGTAAGTCATTTCTTCTAATGAATCGTTTTGGTTTCTTGAACAAAAACTAAGATTTTTTTCTCCAAGACTTTCTGAGCCATCTATATCATCGCTTTTAACAGATCCACTTCCAGAAGCAATTGATGTACTTGTATTGGTTCCATTAGTAACTGCTAATGTTGTTGAAGCCATTTTTACAGTCTAGAAATTTTGTTTCTTGCAAACAAAATGTACTAATGACAAAATAAAGCTTATGTTATTTACAAAACTTTAATAAAAGCTGGAAGAAATTTTGAGTAACTATTTGTTTAAAAAAACATAGTATTTTAGTATGTCTATATTAAAACTGCACTATACATGACAAAATGCTTATGCATAAACGCAAAAAAGTCGGATAAATAATTACGATAAAAAAATTATTTAATACATTTATAAAAGTAAATAAAATTTAAAATTTAATTTTGTTTTTATTAAAAATTTGCACTATTGACTATATCTTCGTCCGCGAATATACGACTGCATCACGCGAAGATATATATAGGATACATAGAACTGCATACATACTGTAATATATTCAGTTAATGAGATGGCGCCGCAAAAATAAAACTTTTTTGGCAATTGGCAAAATTTATTAAAATTATAAGATATACCTACTTCGAATAAAAATTATATTAATTTTAGAAAAAATATAAGAACATATGCATAAATCAGTAAAGGGTGCATAATGCAACGATTTTAAAAATAATTTTAATAAATTACAAATAATTACTCAATATCTGCCTGAGAAAAATAAAAAAAATCATTTTTTCCCTTAAATTATTAAAAATAAAAGAACAAAAAAATGATTTTTTTAAAGAAATATAGAAGTAAAAGCATAAAATTACCTAAAAAAACTGATAACCGGTTAGAAATATACCTAAAAGTCTTCTTCCAATGTATTAAGTAAATAGTTTTTTCAATATATAATATATAGGTAAATAAACTTTTTTTGTTGAGGTAACTCGCTGATTATAAATAAATAATTGCAATAAATATACTCTTTATTATTAATATATCACTAAATATATTTTTTCTTCTTTCTTATTCTTGTTAATTAAGAGATAAAAAGTATTTATAACCTATATATATTTTTTTTCACACACACACGCACACGTAGAGATAAATAATTTATAAGTGTTCAGATATTAGATAAAAATTTTCTTGAATTATAAATATCTTGTAAAATTATTCTTTTTATACCTATAATTATAAAATAAACAAAACACTATTAATTCATTAAATTTTTCTATGCACGTAAACATCTACAAGTTAATATTTTGTTTTTTTTTGTCTTATGTTTTTTATTATATAGTGTAATCTGTGTAATGTATAAACTATTATGTAAATTAAATTATTTATTTATTTTTTGTTAAAAAATATTAAAATTAAAAGTATTTTGGGAGGTGCTTGTACAGCCATGCACAGACTAGCTTGTACAGCTTTTGCAGAAAATGTAGAAAATGCGAATATCGCTAGTACCCCAGTGCAGGGGTCAGATGCTGAACATTTTTTCACAGCAATCTCAGTCAAATAATCTTTTAACATGGTATTTTTTAGCGGTGCAATAATTTGCTAGTCTAAATTTTTTTGTTCAAAATGTTCGCTAGTCGTTAGCTAGTCACTGCTAGGTCAGTTATTCGTTAGCTAGTTAATTAGTTTATTAATAAATTAAGAAATAAACAAGTGCCACGGTAGCTACAGCATGAATTTTTAATCATCGAAAACTAATAAATAATAGCATTTTGGGCCTTGAAACAAATTTTAAATGTTATCTAGTCGTTAGCTAGTGCAAAATTTATAATAATATTAAGTATTTATTATAAATTTATTGAATAAATAATATTTATTTGAAAGCTCCGCAAAGATGTCTTTAGTTTAGTAATTTTCTCACTGCGCATGATCTAAGGAAGTTACTAACTTTAAAGTAGGCGGTAAAATGGGCACTCTTTTTCATCGACTTTTGAAAAAGTCAAATTTTTTTAAAAATGAAAATTAGAATTTTAAAAAAAAAGTTAATATCATTTGACTAATTTGTAATAAATTCTTGGAGTTTTCTGGTAGAAAAATTTTAACTTTAAGGGGAGAATTCCATTTTAAACAAAATTTTTTTCGATTTTTTTTTGTTTTCATAAAAGGTTTTAATTTATCTTTAAGAATGTTTACTTAAAAAAAATTATCATTGTTTAGAGGAAAACTGGAAGCCCGATTTTCGAATTTTTACCCCAAAATGTTCTATTTTGAGCGATTTTAGCCTGGAATTTCAAACATTAAAAAAATTTTTATTTGTTACTTTGAAAACATATTTTTTTAATTCAAAATTTGAATATCCAACTTCGGGTTTCCTTCGAGCTAGGTATCAATATTAACCCTATTTTTTTTTTATTTTTAAGATGACCCAAAATGGAGTTGACTATTTCATTTTTTATCTGGACATAATTATAATTGTTCTTTTTTTGTATTTTTAAAGCAAAAACTTCGAAAAATTTTGAGGAAAAAAATTGAAGAAATTAAATACAAAAAAATATTGTCAACATTTTACTCCAGTCAAATCACAGTTTTGGTTGTATGCGAAAAGGGAATTTTTTATTTATTGTTTTTCAGGGGTTGTTTTTGATAATTTAAGGGTGGAACGCTCATTTCTCAAATAAATGATCCCGAAATTCATGATCAGCTACCCAAAAAACCTATACTATGGACCAATTCTGATTGCAGCCCACGGTTGACTAGATACAATATTAAATAAAATTCTAGGTATCTCCGAAATTCTCCTAGAGGTCCTAAAAAAAAACAGAAAAAAATTCGTTCCACGCTTGTTAAATGGATTCAGATCTTGTTAAATGGATTCAGATCTATCTTAAAATAAGAGACAAAAATTTTTATAGTAAATGCACTTTTTATAAATATAACGAGATAGGACTATTTTAGGCTCATATGGTTGAAAAAAAGTTTTTTTTTTACCTGGACAATACAAAAAAAATTTTTTTTATTTTTGGGACACTTCTAGTTTCATTTTAAGCTAGCTTTGCAGTTTTCAATGGGTGTTATCCATTACACGAAATAACTTTAATTTATTTAACCCTATTAAAAAATTATTCGCATATCCAGTGGGGTGGGGGGGGGCGAAGGGGGTGATCGTCCCCTCCAAAGGCCTGGGGCGTCAAATATATCTAAGGGCGCAAAATTCGTATTTGCGATACTTGCATTTAATTTATTATGCAAAATATTTTAAATATTATAAAACTTTGATATTTTTTTATAATCAGGGTCAAAAAAACGATTTAGGTATATTCACTGATTAACAACAACAAAAAAAGTTATTTTACACGGTTTATGATTTCACAAAAAAAATTTAATGTTTATAGTAATAATAGAAATGGTTTCAAGATTTTTTTTTTAAAATTTTATCTGTCATATGGCGGATGTTTGAAGAATTATAGTGAAATTTATATGTGCTTGTTCTCAGAAATAGATTTTGATATGTTGTAAAGTAATAAAATTGTACTTGAAATTGACCAGAAAAGGGATATATACTATATGTATACATTTATATATATATATATATTATAGTAGTATATTTTAATTGCTTTATCATATAAACATTTTTTTTAGTATTTAAAAAAAAAATTTATGTGTCTAGGTGTTTTTAGAGGCAGCTGTGATTTCTAAGTTAGATTTTATTTTCGTGATTTTGGAAGTATTGTTTGGATTTATTTAAAAAAAGTGTTAATTAAATTATTAATTATACACATTATAACCATTCATATTATACTATAGAAGATATATAAATGTAGGATTCGGGTCAACCTGGAGATAATTATTAATTAATTATTGTTTATAATTTGATTTAATTTTACATTGTATTTTTATGTTGTATGAGAATCTTTCTAGAAGTAGTTGTACGTTAAAGTCAAGATGTTTCCGGTGTCATATGGTGTGTTTTCTGTAGTGTCTGTATCGTATGATATTTTAATGTATGGAAGTTTCTAGGTCTTAATTGTCGTTAGTTTTTATATAAAGAATGAATGTTAAGTAGCTAGAAAATTCGAGAATAGAACGATCTAGAAAGGATATTAAAATGTATAAAAGCTGCAGGATTTTGGTCGTGGGAGTCAGTTGTTCGGCAGTTGTTCGTCAGTTGTACTGTATGTTGCATGTAGTCTGTTGCGTGTAGTATGTTGTTTGTAGTACTTAAAATAGTAATGTTAAAAATGTAGTCTTTAAATTGAATGTTGCTGTATCAATAAATACGTTGTGTTGTTTTACTTTTTAAATTAAATAAAAATTGTTGCTAATTATTTGAAAATACTAAGCCCATTCCTACAAATTGGGGGCCCATGCCGGAATAGCAATATTCTAAATACGGAAAAGGCCTAGTGTTTTCAAAGGTGAAAATAAGTTACTGAAGTGCATAAGGCCACAAGGAGGTGAAAGTCTTATCAGTGACTATGGTGCAGCAGTACCTTGGAGTAGATGCATAGAAATTTTTATCTTGGATGCTGGTGGTCCTAAGGAGAAGGCGACGTTGCAGAAATTTGCAGTTCCGGAAAGGTGCTCCGACAGGTGAGGGCGTTGCAGAAATTTGCAGTTCCGGAAAGGTGCTTCGACAGGTGAGGGTAACTACGCAGGAGGTAGTTCCCACTGAAGAAATTTAAGGTTCCCGTAGGAGGTGGATACCGAAAGGAGTAACTGGAAGCTGCAGGTTACAAGCAATAGTCAAGAAGAATTTGAAAACTACAGGAGGCGGCAGCTGTGCATAAGTAGTAAATAAAGAAGAAATATAGTTGAATATAAACGAAAAAAAAAAACTCAAAATGAACGAAGTTAATAATGGGAACATAAATACTTTACGGACACAGATCGAAGAGCTGACTGCACAAATGTCAAATCTGCTTGCTGAAAATAAAAGGCTTAAGGAGAGGCAGGTTTCAAGGGAATCTTCGGTAGAAAATGGAAGAGGTGCGATTCAATCAATGCAACCGCAGTTCCAGGAGCCAGCTTTGCAAAAGGTATCGTTAAGGGATGCGGCGGATACATTGCCAAAATATCAAGGGGACAATCCAATGAAGCCCGTTAAGGAGTGGACGCGGGCAGTGGCGCATAAAATTACGGCGTTCAGGTGGTCGCAGCTAGAAGGTTATATTGCAGCGGTAGGCGCGCTGGAAGGAATAGCCAAAAAATGGGCTGAAATCCACTCTGAAATCAACACTTGGGAGGTGCTGAAAGAAGAAATTGAACGGGAATTCAGTTCGAAGACTTCGCCGGCACAGATTTATGAGCGGATGTCAACTCGCAGGCGCAAGAAAGGAGAAGCACCGATGGACTTTTTTTTCGAAATGAAGGCCTTGGGGCGTCAAGCAGCTATGCAAGAGAGAGATGTCATTCGTTACATCATAAAAGGGGTAACGGACGACGAACGGCTACAGGTGATGCTGTGCGCTGCAAGGAATTATGAAGAGCTACGCGATCGTTTAGAATTCATGGGAAATTCTTTGACGGCCCCAGGGGTAAGGAAAAATAATAATAATAATAATAATCAGACAGAAATAGTTGAAGAAGACGATGGAGCAGATACTTGGAAAAAGGAGGCGGCGATTTCCGAAGAATAAGTTTAAATATCCAATTAAGAAGAAAAATTTAGGACATTGGTGGTCCTAATCAAAGGGGTAATCAAGGAGTATGCAGGAGCAGGTGTGCTGATAGGTAACGGAAGCTATGCAGGTGGTAGTTTCCATAAAGGTGCTTTGGGTATTGCGTAGGTGGCAATTCCCATTAAAAAAAAAAAAAAAAGGAGTTTTATGGTTTTTACAGGTGGTAATTGCCGTAAACAAAGGAGATGGAGGCTACGTAGGTGGTGGTCCCCATAAAGAAGCTTTGGGCAAAGCGTAGGTGGCATTTCCCAAAAAGGAGTTTTATGGTTTTTACAGGTGGTAATTACCGTAATCAAAGGAGATGGAGGCTACGTAGGTGGTGGTCACCATAAAGGAGCTTTGGGCATTGCGCAGGTGGCATTTCCCATAAAAAGAAGGTCAATCCAGACAATGATGATGCCTGGGATGATGATGGCAAAGAAGGTGTCCACCTGGGGCAGGCGGACAGTCAGGACGGCCGAACTGTAGGATTCGGGTCAACCTGGAGATAATTATTAATTAATTATTGTTTATAATTTGATTTAATTTTACATTGTATTTTTATGTTGTATGAGAATCTTTCTAGAAGTAGTTGTACGTTAAAGTCAAGATGTTTCCGGTGTCATATGGTGTGTTTTCTGTAGTGTCTGTATCGTATGATATTTTAATGTATGGAAGTTTCTAGGTCTTAATTGTCGTTAGTTTTTATATAAAGAATGAATGTTAAGTAGCTAGAAAATTCGAGAATAGAACGATCTAGAAAGGATATTAAAATGTATAAAAGCTGCAGGATTTTGGTCGTGGGAGTCAGTTGTTCGGCAGTTGTTCGTCAGTTGTACTGTATGTTGCATGTAGTCTGTTGCGTGTAGTATGTTGTTTGTAGTACTTAAAATAGTAATGTTAAAAATGTAGTCTTTAAATTGAATGTTGCTGTATCAATAAATACGTTGTGTTGTTTTACTTTTTAAATTAAATAAAAATTGTTGCTAATTATTTGAAAATACTAAGCCCATTCCTACATAAATATAATTTACTAAGCCAAAAGTACCTGTAGAAATCAAATAATTATGCAGATATTTTTCATAATTTTCAGCAACTAAATAATGGGCGAATTCGTTTCAAAATCTCTAAAATAATGGGCGCATTCCATCCACGGCTCAACGAATGTGTTAAGTGGAGGTTTATAAGATAGCTTTATAAAAATTTTTAAATTTTAATTGATTACGACATAAAAAGTCACATTTTTATACAAGTACACATAAGCAGATGCTCACGTAAATAGGCAAAAAATAGTAAATTTTTAATCAAGGGAGCAAATACAAAGATGATGCAGATGATAAAATAGTTGTAAATTTCTGAAAAATAGTTGTCAGTTTACAACTTTTTTCGTAAATTTACAACAACGAAAAATCGAGAATACTCGAATTTTTTTGTTAATATTTTCAATTTAGTAAATTTACCAATTTTTTCGAGAATATATTATTGTACACTCTATTAATATACTATATTTTTGTTAATCTAAAAGAGTTACTTTTTACAGTGTGAATAAAATAATTTTTATTCTCAGGGATTCTTGGATTAACGTTTTCGCCGAAATGTTTGAAAAAATATATTAATTTTGGCAAAAAATTTCTGATGCTCGAAAATTGTTTTTTTTTTTGTTGAGATTTTTATTAAATTTTAGGGATTTAAAAAGACTTAATTATCTCAAAACCGATGCATTTTTTATATTTACATATGATTTGGAAAAAGTTTTTCTTTTTACCTGCACTACAAAAAAAATTTTTTTTTTCTTTTTGGGCCACTTCCTGTTTCATTTTTAACGTATTTAATTTTTCAAATCGACTGACATGTTGAAATTTGCTACAATTGAAAAACGTGAACACGAAATCGGCGATGGATGCCAAAAAGATTTTGCCACTATTATGTAAAAACCGTGTTTTTCGTATCTGAGCTACCTCAAATATTCAAAATAACTTTTTTGGTAAATAAAATTTTAAAAATTAGATCAATAAATCTAATTCCAGGGAAAAACCACTCCAGAAGAAAAAAAAAAATTTTCTTTTTACGATAAAATTTAGCCAAGTTATCGTCAATTTAAGATTTTACTCAAATTTGTTTTAAAAAAGATATTGAAAAAAGTATATTTTTTAACTTAAAATATGCATTATTTGCTTGATTATTATGGTAAAATACTAATTAATAAATAAATTTTTTTTTAATCGTTTACTTTTTCCCTGAGTATTCATTTCATCAAGAAAGAAATAATTTTTATTGACAAAATTTTAATTTTTAGGTCAAAAACCAATGAAAATCTGTGTTAAATAAATTATGCTATACTTACATTTTTCAAAGGCTTCAGACCTAAAAGTTAAAATTTTGTCAATAAAAATAATTTCTTTCTTAAAGAAAAATACTTCAGGAAAAATTAATCGATATTAAAAAAAAAAAATTATTATGATAAATTGGCTAAATTTCATCGTAAAAAGAAAAGTTTTTTTTTCTGGAGTGATTTTTTCCTCAAAATTTTTCATCTAATTTTAGAAATTTTATTTACAACAAAAATTATTTTGAAAATTTGGGGTAGCTTAGATACAAAAAAAACCCAGTTTTTTGACATAAAAGTGTCAAAATCCTTTGTCGAAATTTCCGATTTCGTGTTAACGTTTTTTGTTTTTAACTACCAGAAAATCATGGTGGTAGTTGCAGCTATTTTTGGTGCTGATAAAACGTATTTTTCATTACACGCTGCAAAAAGTTTCTTACTTTCGGACGATCTTTTTTTGGCTTTTAATGAAAAACTATGTGTTGAACATGGGAAAAAATGTAGGAAATTTTATTTTAAATTCTGTCTGCACTCGTTCGCTGCGCTCACTCATGCATACAACTGCATTGAAAGTCAAGTCCTATTTTTTTCCCTTGTTGAACAAATAGATATTTTCGTAGAAATGCACATGTGTCGGTTTTTAGCTAAAAAAAAGAACGGAATTTTTTTTTTCTGCCTATCAAGCGATATCAATGTAACTTTTTATTGGTAAATTTTCCCAAAAATTACTAAAAACTAATGTATACGGATACTCCAATAAGTAGAAACGAAATTTGTACTGCCCCCTGTTTTAGCTAACTTTGGCTAATTTTGACAGACTAAGATAATGATTGTGAGTGCTCGCATTTAAATGTCACATCTCTTTTTTTTGAGTCAAACCGACACATTGACTAACATTCTAAAAAAACTGGGGCAAATTTCGTCATGGTATACATGATTGCCGGAAAATTTGAAAAATTAAATCCGCTAAAAATGAAACCGCCTAAAAAGAAAAACTTTTTTTTTTGTATAGTCGTTCCAGATTAAAACAAAAACTTTTTTCCAATCATATAATTTTTGTTTCCGGTGTTCTAACATGGATCTAAATTTCGGGATCATTTATTTGAGAAATGAGCGTTCCACCCTTAAATTATCAAAAACAACCCCTGAAAAACAATAAATAAAAAATTCCCTTTTCGCATACAACCAAAACTGTGATTTGACTGGAGTAAAATGTTGACAATATTTTTTTGTATTTAATTTCTTCAATTTTTTTCCTCAAAATTTTTCGAAGTTTTTGCTTTAAAAATACAAAAAAAGAACAATTATAATTATGTCCAGATAAAAAATGAAATAGTCAACTCCATTTTGGGTCATCTTAAAAATAAAAAAAAAATAGGGTTAATATTGATACCTAGCTCGAAGGAAACCCGAAGTTGGATATTCAAATTTTGAATTAAAAAAATATGTTTTCAAAGTAACAAATAAAAATTTTTTTAATGTTTGAAATTCCAGGCTAAAATCGCTCAAAATAGAACATTTTGGGGTAAAAATTCGAAAATCGGGCTTCCAGTTTTCCTCTAAACAATGATAATTTTTTTTAAGTAAACATTCTTAAAGATAAATTAAAACCTTTTATGAAAACAAAAAAAAATCGAAAAAAATTTTGTTTAAAATGGAATTCTCCCCTTAAAGTTAAAATTTTTCTACCAGAAAACTCCAAGAATTTATTACAAATTAGTCAAATGATATTAACTTTTTTTTTAAAATTCTAATTTTCATTTTTAAAAAAATTTGACTTTTTCAAAAGTCGATGAAAAAGAGTGCCCATTTTACCGCCTACTTTAAAGTTAGTAACTTCCTTAGATCATGCGCAGTGAGAAAATTACTAAACTAAAGACATCTTTGCGGAGCTTTCAAATAAATATTATTTATTCAATAAATTTATAATAAATACTTAATATTATTATAAATTTTGCACTAGCTAACGACTAGATAACATTTAAAATTTGTTTCAAGGCCCAAAATGCTATTATTTATTAGTTTTCGATGATTAAAAATTCATGCTGTAGCTACCGTGGCACTTGTTTATTTCTTAATTTATTAATAAACTAATTAACTAGCTAACGAATAACTGACCTAGCAGTGACTAGCTAACGACTAGCGAACATTTTGAACAAAAAAATTTAGACTAGCAAATTATTGCACCGCTAAAGGTAATAGGGTTTTTTACATAAACGCCCCCCACATATTCGTGCAAAAGCTGTGTACTATCACAGTATACATAATACTGTGGTACTATGCTAAAAACACGTTTGGCATCCGTCCCCAGTGCATAATATATCTATATATGGCTTATTTGCATTTTATATGAAAATTTAAATTAAAGAAAAGGCCATCCGTAAAACAAAAAAATAATCTTAAGAGTTCTGCCTGGACGCCATTTTATTTTTCAAATTTTTTATATCTTTTTCGTTTTTTTATTAAATTAGAAATTTTTTTTGCATCTTATCAGATTTGTCCCACATTTTTTATTCAATTTAGAAAAGTTTGGCATAAACACTTTTTTAATTTAATCAAAAATAAGGACATGATTTGGTGAGAAAAATTTATTGTCGAAAAAAGTTTACTCAAAATTTTTCTCTCCAAATCATGTCCTTAATTTTAATTAAATTAAAAAAGTGTTTATGCCAAACTTTTCTAAATTGAATAAAGAATGTGGGATAACTCTGATAAGATGCAAAAAAAATTTCTAATTTAATAAAAAAACGAAAAAGAAATAAAAAATTTGAAAAACAAAATGGCGTCCAGGCAGAACTCTTAAATCCTGCACGCTAGAAAAAACATAAAAATTTAAATATTTTTGACATATCCTCAAAAACTATTTAAAAACTTACTTTAGGTATCACAGTAATAATAATTATCACAGTAGTAATAATTTTGATTTAGGGACTTTGATAAAGAGGTATAGAATATACCTAGGTATAGAATATAAAGAGGTATAGAATAAGGAGCTTAAAACATGTTCTTTGGTTGTGAGTTCACAAACCGGTTGTAAGTCTTTTATTTTGTGGATGGGTTGAGACTTCTTTTCTTATAATTAATATTCAGGGCCATGTGAATGGTCATGAGGGCTAAGATTAACTTTTAAAATTTTTATTAAAAATCTTTAATTTAATTATAAATTTTTTCATAAGTGATATTGTTCTTATAGTAAAAATATAAAAGAGTACTAACTAATTAATTAATTAAGAGTATTAATTAAGAGTACTAATTAATTTTTCTGGATAAATTTTATATGAATCTTAGCGCGTTTGTATAAGAATTTCTCCCAGGACTTCTTCTCTCCATGGAGAGCTGCACCGAATTATAATAGTCGTGTATATATATAGAGAAGTTGGCCCCTGAATTTCGGCTCCTGTGCAGGAGAGAAGCGGGTTGGTTAGAGCAGTGGGTCGATTAGTGCACCCTTATTTATTAAATCACGGTTATTTTTTTCATCTAAAATTTATTGCATATTAAAGTTATTAACATTGTAATCTAAACTAAAAAAAAAAATTAATTGAATAGCATAATTTTAAGAAATAAAACAAATATTTTCTACTAAATAAAAAATTTTTTTCATAGAAATAAAATAATGATGCTAATAAAAAAAAAAGAGACTAAATATTAATTTAACATAAATATTATTTCAAAAGATTGTATATTTTCAGAGTTATAATAACTTAAAATTCAATTTTTTTGCGTCTGCCAAACGACCCGCTTCTCCCCTAGACAGGGTCAATGCCATTTTATTAAAGATATATTAAAGATTTTAAATTATTTTTGAACAGAATAATTTTTTTTTACAAATAAGCCATATACCTATATACAGGGTGATTCACAAACTCTAGTATTAGAGAATTAGAGTGTATATAAAAATAGAAAGAAAGAGTGCAGAGGGGTGAGGCAGGTTTTTTTTTCAAGTGAAAATTTGACAAATAGGCAAATATATGTGCAATAAATTCTCCTTATAATTTACCTAATTTTGAAAAAAAAATCAAAATTTCCACCTTTGAATTTTTAATTTGTTTATCTCAAAATTTACACCCATAAAATTTATAAGCTAGCTTACGCTACTATACCAGGCAATTATTATACCTATTCTTTTATTATAAATAAATTTTATAGTTTATATCTACAAAATCTTTAAGGTGTTTAGTTTGTATAAACTTGAGATAACTGAAATGAATGAAAGTTATAAAGTATCGAAGCTAAAATATATTAAGAAACTAAAAAAAATTTTTTAGCATCTTTGCCTATGTGGTTTTCTTTTAATTCAGAAAAGAAAATAGTCAGTTTAACATTGCTCGACTTATGGGGATCAACTTTGGACTTTATAAAAAGTATGACAGAGATGACACAATTTAATGAAACTTGATGATATGATAAATAAATTGCTAAATCTAATGACACAAAAAAAGCTTCCCCCACCACTTTTTTATGCCGTTAAGCGTTTCCCCTCAAAAGTTCGTGCCTCTATGCGCAAATATAACCTAAAAACTTAATGTACTTATTTAGTTAAAATTAATAAATCAATTTTCTTTCATAAAAATTTATTCTGACTACTGAATTATAATTAATTGTCAAACGTTTCAAATGAAAAAAGTGCAAAGTGCAGAAATACACATGCAAACCGTACAAATTGAGGGTAAAGTTTCAAAAAGTGGTGGGGGAAGATTTTTTCAGAGATTAAATTTAATCTCTGATTTTTTTGTGTAATTAGATTCGCGGTCAATTAGATTTTGTGTAAATAAATGACCTAAAAATTTTACATTGACAATTTGTTTTTACATTTACCTACTTCAATAATTAATAATTTAATAAAATTAACTAGAAATCACACTAATCACATATGAATTCGCGTATATATGTGCGTCGATAATATAGGAACGGAGTCTTACACGCACTAAACACCTTAAAGCTTAAAAATTTAATTTGAGGCAATTAGAACTATACTGCAGCTATTATTTCTAAACTTTTCTTGCTGTTTTAAATTGTTTGGGGTTTTTTTTTTTTATAATAATTTATAATTCGAATAAAATTTAATTTTTTATTAAAATTGTTATTTTATTGACGCATTCTAAATAATAATTATCTATATGAAAAAAATTAAAAAATAAAATATCAATCAGTTTTAAGATTAAAATTTAATAAATTTTTACTATAAAATAAAAAGTATTGAGTTGAAGAAATAGAGAATATTGGGGTGAGTTTGAGTCTCTTCTTTCGCAGTTCTTATTGATTATGTAAAAGACTGGACTGTTTGGAGAATGAACAATTTTTTTATTTTATATTGAAATTTTTATGTCTGCTTTAAATTAAATTATATAAATAATTTACGATTAGAAAATTTACTCTTGTGCTTTAAAATAAATCAAGCAATTTATAAATTTTAAAAAGCTCAAAAAAGCACGAACATTTTATAATTAATGAAATAACTTTTCGCAAATTTTAAAATTTTTGTTGGAGTTCAATGAAAAAGACAAATTTTTGAAAGAAAATATATATTTACCGAAAGAAAATTAGTTAAAATTCAAATAATGTCAAAATTATTAACTCGAGTTTAGAATTTTTCTCGATTTTTAAAAAAATTCTTTGAAAATTAAAATTTAAAAATAATTATTTTTTTATTTTTAACTATAAATGCTAAGCAAATAATTTAAGTGTGCTAAATTTTTTTACCATGACCTGCCATGGCTAAATAAGGATGCCTAATGTCTGACCTATACGTGTCTTATACAAGGGTGAAACTTTAACATACAGGCTAAAACAGTTTTAAAATTCATTTCAGCAAAATATAAGCACCCCTGCTCAAAAATCTCATAACTTTTAATTCATCAAATTCTTATAATTCATGTATTTTCTAAAAATATTCACCCCTAATTTCACCTCACCCTAATCTCCCAAAAAATCCTAAAAAAAAAAATTCTATTATTATCACAATAACTAAAAAAATAGGTGAAGTATCATATTATCATTAAAAAAAAAAAAATTGTCAAATAAAAAAAAAAAAAAGTGGACATGACTTACAATCTAAAAAGCTTTTCTACATACTTGTGTATTCAACCCCCCACCCTCTCTCTTTCTCTCAGTTCTCTATTGTGATAACACCACGTATACTATACAATACATCCTTATCAAATATTAATTTCATGTGTCATGATATACAAATTAAAAAAAATTGTTTTTTTTTTGCACTTACACGTTTAAACCATTTATTTAATAAAATAAAAAATATAAAAACATATTTTATTTTTTTTCTTCAGTTTATTATTATTATAATAGCACAGCCACTTTTTTTTAACTACTACTACTACTACTACTATTACTTGTGTGACATATATATATGTATATCACTCTCTGCAGCCACTGTATATATATATTTTCAGTAAAATTATTATAAGGGTGGTTCTCTCGAATATTTAACTTTTTCTGTAAAAAATTCTTCTTGTTTTACCCTTACATTATAAAAACTTTACTTAAAATAAAAAGATAAAAAATATTATTTATTATAAAATAAATAAAAAAATTAAATATATTTTTTTTTTTGTTCTTCAAAATTACAAAAAGAGTTTATATATATAGAATTTATGTGCGATTTTTCATATTAATTATTATTAAAAATATTTATTTTTTTGATTTTTTGTAAAACTTTTATCACTAAAATTTTTTATTGTATAATTTTTTTAATATAAAAAGAGAGAGAAAGAAAAAAAAGCTCTTTTTAATTTAATAAATATTGCTATTAATATTGATACGATTTTTCAGTTCAGTCTAGCCCGTTGCAGGCCAACTGGATAGAAAATGTAGAACATTTTATCTATAACTTACCCCTTGTGAAACTTTTATGCGCATACTCGAATTTATATATTATTTGCTTGTGTGTAATTCCGCAATGTGCATATATTTTTTTTTTAATGTATTGTATGGGTGTACTTTATTATCATAAATTTTCAAAAGTACTTTTTTTTTGTATACACGGAAAAAAAATTGGTGGCTAAAAGAGAGTAAAATTTTGTTTTTTTATTCAGAATTTCGGAGAATAAATTAAATTTTTCATACACGCCCTGAAAATACTTTTTTCACTTTGAAAATCGTATTTACTCTACACTGAACAAAAAAACAAATAAACAAATATTGCAATCGTTTAAACGAATAAAAAATTCCGGTTGCAATTTTTTTTCAGTGTACGAATAAAATAAGATTTTTTAGCATTTTTATCTTAGAGCCTTATTACCCCCATAGCTATTCCGCTATTCGTTCAATTTTACTCCGTTTAGAATTCATTTTTTGGTATATTTTTATGAATTTGAAATTTTTTGCTGTATACATAATTGTTGTATACAATCATTTTTATTTTAGGAACTTAACTCAATTATGGCGAGCGAATTTTTTCTTACAGTGTACACCTAATATAACTTGTAAGCATACATAGCTTTCGCATTCATAAAATCATTAAATCATGAAAATTTTCAAGTCAAATATACACAGAAAAAAGTTTCGCTTGAGATAAGCAAAAATTACATAAAGCGAATAGTTTATTAAGAACTCGTTTCCAGAAAAGTAAAGAATGTCACAAATCGCAAGCATATAATTTTTTAAAGTAGTATGTGCAAATAATACAAAACGTATATAAAAGGTTTTTTTTTTTTTACAAAATTTAAAAAAATTTTTTATAAAATACATATTATAAAATTTTTTTTGTCATCGGCCAGAAAGCGCGTAATTCCCGACCGCTGCACGATTCGAAAATATGTGTTGTATCTAGCCACTGAAGAAGAAAAATTATGTTTTGCCCTCGGCTGTAAAAAAAGAATGTCCCGGATTGCAATTTGCTACCCTCGGCTTCGCCTTGGATTGCAATTTACACGCGATCTGGGCCATTCTTTATTTTTGCGGCCTAGGATAAAAACATACTACCTATTATACCTGACTTCCAACTTACGACGGACTTCAGTCAGGTTTCAATAAAAATATTCAACCTGATTTATAATTATAATTTATTCATTTGATTAAAATGTGTGATTACTATTTACTAATCATATTTGAAGGGTTTTAGGACTCTCTCAGAGAAAAAATTTTTACGATAGAACACGAAAGAAAATTTCTAATTTTATATGGGGATTTTTCATAACTTTTGTATTTATTTTTTCCGTCTCTGATATAAAATATTAAAAAGAAATCAGGAAAACTGAGGATGTTTATATATGCTTTGGCTATGTTAAATTAACATAAAAAAAATTATTTTCATTTTTACCCCCCTTAACTAACCTTCCGTTTCTAAAAAACCCAGTATCAATTCTTTTAGATTTTTTAAATTGTTTATCTAAAAAAGAATAAGGAATAAACATATTGAAAATTTAAAAATATAAAACATAAAAATCAACATTTATCGGCAGCTTGTCTTCTCCCAAATTACAGACACTTATCAACAACATTATCTTTTGAAAAGTCATGGATTTACTGGAAAAAACAATTTAATTAAACGTTTTCCAATAAATTCCTAATGTGGAAGATGCTATTGATTATTTATCAAATGTAGTAACTTGACAGTGATTTTGAAAAATATTGCTGGCTTTGGCTATAAAAGTCGTGTTCAGGAAATTAGGCAAAATAAATAATTATGACACTTTCAATTAATTAATAAAATGTAACGTTTATTGAACTGCGAAATAACTGTCAAATCACGTCACCTCTCTCACAATATGTATATAAAAAATAACGAACACGCTTTGACACAATACAAACATAAATCCAGTATAAGTTTTAATGGTTGCACTTTATTATATGAAGAGCAACGTAAAAAAGTATGACATTAAAATAAAACTAAAAATTGCGTAATTAAAAAATGTGCTTTCATAAATTATATAAGACGTTAAAGAAACGATGCTCGTCGTGTTTCTCGTGTCGTGAGACTGGCCGCGGCAAGCGAAGGGGCGGTAAAAGATGCCGGTTTTCGGCGCGTGTGGATAAACTCAATAAATCAAAATAATCAATAAATTATGCCTCGCTTGATGCCGTCGATCTCACGACTCGAGAAACCGCGAGAATTAAATAAATAGATACTAAACATTTCCGCCCGCCTCGTCGTGAAAACGACGAAAATTACTTTCTTCAGAAGGAAGAAGTATCAATTTAACTATCGGTCTTAAAAACTGAGAGGTGGACGTTTTTACAGTAACTGTCCTGACTAGACCATCTTTGCCAGGATGTAATTCCATGACGCGTGCTAAAGGCCATTGAGTAGGAGCCGTGTTGTCGCTTTTGATGAGGACCAAAGAACCTACTTCGATGTTTGACTTCTCGTGACGCCACTTGTTTCTGACTTGGATTGACTGGAGATACAATTTGTGCCAAACGTTCCAGAAGTCATCTCTGACCTTGTTGACGAGTCGCCATCTTTGTAGTTGACCAATTTTGACGCCAATTTCGGATACTTCCGGTAATGACTTCAAGCCTCGTCCTATAATTAAATGACCTGGAGTGAGTGAACTGAAATCAGAAGGATCATCTGTTAATGGACAAAGTGGGCGTGAGTTAAGACAAGATTCTATGCAACACAGGAGTGTCGTCATCTCTTCGAATGTTAGAGTTAGATCTCCAATGACACGCTTAAGATGGAATTTGGCAGATTTCACCGCCGACTCCCAAATTCCTCCGAAATGAGGAGCTGAAGGGGGGTTGAAATGCCAAGCGATGCCCTGGTTCGATAACTCATGTATGACATGCTTCACGTGCGTCGATCCCTCAGAAAACATGACCTTCAAAGCAGAATCAGCACCTACGAAATTTGTACCGCAATCGGAGTACACGTCAGTACACAGACCACGCCTCGAAATGAATCTCTTGAAAGCGGCCATAAAATGCTCAGTATCGTACCGCGAAACAAATTCCAGGTGAACCGCTCGTGTGGACATGCACACGAATACTGCTATGTATCCAGGAAATGACTTACATCCTCTACCAGATGACATTCGCGTTTTGATTGGTCCCGCGTAATCAATTCCGACTTGTGCGAATGGATGAGAACGTGTGACTCTAGAAGCAGGCAAGTCACCCATTTTTGAGTCATTACGGATGCTCTAAAGCGTATACATGGAACGCAACTTGAAATAAATTTTTTGACAGTTCGTCTGCCATTGATGATCCAATGTGTCTCTCTGACAGCGGATAGCGTGAGTTGAGTGCCACCATGAAGCATATTTTGATGACAATTTCTAATAATTAAGTGAGCGAGATTCGAATAAGGCGACAAAATATATGGAAACTTCTCGTCGGGAGAAAGATTCGCGTTTCTGAGACGGCCGCCTACTGTAATGCAACCAGTTACGCTATCGAAATAGGGATATAAATTCAATAAATTGCTTCGATTAGAAATGACTTGGTTTTGAGAAAGCTTGTGATATTCGTTTGGAAAATCAATTATTTGCGACAGACGAGTCCATACCATCATGGCGTTTTTGATTTCTGAAGGAGAAAGCCATGATCGTTTTAATTTTGGTGAACGAGTTTTAGACGATTTTAGATTGTTGATGAGGCGAATACACCATGCTGTGACTCTTAGTAGTTTCAGTAAAGAAGAATAACGAAAAACTAAGTCGAAAGCTTCTCTTTTGGAATTTTGCAAGGCTACGTGGCAAGTTTTCTTTTTCTCGGAGACTTCTACAACCTCGAAATTCTCAGTTTCCTCCATTGGCCATGGCAGATTATTTTTAAATAGAAATTCTGGGCCGTTCCACCATAAATCAGATTGCGAAAATTGATCGAAAGAGATTCCTCGAGTGCCTAAATCAGCTGGATTTTGTTTGCCTTCGACGTAATGCCAATGAGCGTTTGGAGTGGCATTGTTGATTGACGCTATTCTATGTGATACGAATGATGTCCATAAGTATGGCTGTGACTTAATCCAAGCTAAATTATTTTTTGCGTCTGACCAAAGATGGATTTTTAATGAGGAAAACTCATGTAATTCAACGACTTTTTTTACTAGATTGCACAATAATAAGGAGGCACAAAGCTCTAAACGAGGTATAGAAAGAGTCTTAATAGGAGCGACTCTGGTTTTGGCGATTATGAGGTTTACTGAACAAAATCCGTCTTCGATTATTCTAAGATAGACCGTAGCGCACATTGCTTGTTCGGAAGCGTCTCCGAAGCCATGAATTTCGACGGTGCGACTTGACAAAAAACCTATCCATCTGGGAATTTTGAAGCCTTTGAGTAGCTTCAAATCGCTATATATCTCCTCCCACAAAGAAAAATGAGATTCGCCCAATAGCTCGTCCCAATCAGTCCCTTCTTTCCAAATGAGCTGCATGAGAATTTTGCATCTTATTATGAGAGGGGCGAGGAGACCCAATGGATCGTACAGCTTAGCTATAATTGACAATACTTTTCTTTTTGTGAGTTGATTCGACTGAAATTGAAAATCGCCGTGAAATGATAACTCGTCAGAGTTGTGATTCCAATTAAGTCCTAATAATTGGCAATCGTGATTTAGGCAATGATTAGCATCTGAAGAATCGGCTAACCAATCAATAGGAATATGTTTCAATAATTCGCCGTCGTTTGCGACCCATTTTCTTAGAGGAAATCCGCCCGCCATGAGCAGATCGCATACTTCACGAGATAGATTCACAGCTTCGTCTACGGTGTCATGACCAAAAAGACAATCATCTACGTACATATTGTCTTCGATTACCCTACGAGCTGCTGACTGAGGAGCCTCTTGAGCTAATTGTCTTAGACATCTTAAGGCTTGAAAGGCAGAAGGGCCTACTCCATACGTTACTGTGTTTAGATCAAAGATAGAAATACAATCGTTTGAAGAATTTCGCCACAGGATCCGTTGATATTTTCTGTCATCAGGGTGAATCAAAATTTGCCTATACATTTTAGCTATGTCAGCACCGTAAACGTACCTGTATAATCGCCACCGTATTAATACAGAAGTGACGTCAGTATGCAAGGCAGGACCGGTTAAAAGTACATCGTTAAGAGATGCAGACCTTTTTGCACGAGACGAAGCGTGAAAGACAACGCGAAGCTTTTTACCATGTTGAAAAATACCGTGATGAGGTATGAAATACATTTCTGAAGGATCGTGTACAAAATTATTATCATATAAACTATTTACAAAAGACATGTGATTTAAATCACTATATTCGAACAAAAATTTGATATACTCCTGCTTGAGAAAAGGGTCCTTGGAAAATCTATTCTCTAATCTCAAAAGATAATTTTTGGCTACATCGAAAGAATTTCCAAAATTATGACAGTCGTCCCTGAATGGGAGCCTTACAATAAAGCGACCAGATTCGTCCCGAGAAAAGGTTTCTAAAAAATGACGTTCACAGACCGCATCTTCCGAAGACATGAGGTCGAGCTTGTCTGGAACTGGGACCGACTCTACTTCCCAAAATTTTTGCAGTTGTTGACGCAGCTCTTTATATTCAGAATGAATTGAGGTTAGATGTTGAGAAGATATTGCATTATTGTTACTAGAAACGTCGGGAGAAGAGCAAGTGAGAATCCACCCTAAAGTGGTTTGTTGAGCTAAGGGTTGGCCAGGATTACCTTTTCTTAGACCTTCCTCTATGATTAGAGTATAAATGAAATTACCAAGGATCAGTTCGATCTCGTCGTCAGCAAAAAAACGAGGATCAGCGAATTGTATGTCAGACAGATGTGACCAAGCTGGGTCAAAACTAGAACATTTGGGAACGTACGATGAAACATTATTAAGTACGAGAGCTTCAGTATTATAAATATAATTATCGTTTATACATGACCTTATACTGAATTGCGCAGTTCCCCTGACGCGAGTAGACATGTCTGCAACCGCAGTGACGCTGAAGTTGCCTGGTGACCTTTGGAGCCTTAGCCGTTGAGTGAGCGACTCAGTGATAAATGATGCCTCTGCACAAGGATCGATGAGAGCTCTGACCTGACAAGTTTTTCCATTGTGCGAAATGACCTCGACGATGGCTGTGCCCAATAAAACGACTGCGTTGCTTTTGACTGTGGCTGGCATTGTAGCTGAGTGAGAGGTGAAAGGTATGACGGAAGTTGAGCCTTGACCACCTGACATTGAAGCTTGTAAGTTGCTGGTTGACTGTTGACCTGCAGCTATTGACGAGACTGCTTCGTGTATCAGCGTGTGGTGATTGGCATGACAGGTATTGCAAGTCTTCTGACTGCGACATTCAGAGACAGCGTGTTTTCCCAGACAGTTATAACATAACTTGTTGACCTCGACGTAATTACGACGCTCCTGAGCTGACTTGCCCCTAAAATCATCGCAAAACGCTAAAATATGCTCCTTTTTACATAGAAAACATTTATAAGACTTTGACTTTGACGACTTAATATTAGGATTAGTTTTAACATTAGAGTTATTGACAGTGTGGACAGTTTTAGAATTATTCGATTGACTAGAATTGAAATTATTATTTGGCTTACGACCTTGGCTATTGTTGTGAGAAGAAGCCTGTGATGCGCATCCCTCCATGGCGCTTAGAGTCTGAAGTCGATCTTGAAGAAAGAAAATCAGCGAACTTGGCAGGCTGTTTTGATGAACTATTTAATTTCTCCCAGTCTCTTCTTGTGACTGCATCCAGTTTGTCCAAGACGAATGGAACTATCAGGTAATCCCAATGTTCTACTGGAGCCTCTAATGCCCGAAGAGATTCCAAGCTGTCTGTAAGCTCGTTGATCATGGACCGCAATTGAGTTGCTGTCTCGCTGGACATCTTTTTTATAGCATAGAAAGCGTTGACGTGAGCGTATATGATGTTCTTGTTGTTATCATAGTGGTTAGTAAGCGTTTTCCAGATAGACTCCTCGAATTGCCCTTCTGTAACAGTTAAATTTTTAATTAGAAAAAGTGGCTCATCGCTAAGCGCATCTTTTAAATAGGAAAACTTTTCAGCCGAAGTTCTACTGGAATTTATCACAAGAGCAGTGAATAAGTTTTTGAAGCCTATCCAATCTCTGTAATTTCCATTGAACTTAGGAATTGGCAAGGCTGGAAGCTTTCTATCGACTTGAGATGCTGTTGCGACACTTGTGTTGACTGGGTGACTATCTGAAACTTCCTTCAATTTGAGTATGCGCTTTCTTTCCAAAAATTGCCCATATTGCATGGTGTATGTTTCTTCCATGTTGTCCAGAGAGAAGCAATCATTGGTAAAGTAGTCGTGAGTAATAGTCTTTTGATCAGCTAGCTCCAGAAGTTTTGTGTGATTGTTTCGATATTTATTGTAAGTAGAGTCCAGCAGCAATATTCTTGCCTCAACTCCACCTATTGTGATGGCTTCTGAACTTTTCTCGTAGCGATCGAAGGCCGTTTTCAATTTTTCGTATAAGCTCAATTGGCTTAGGATTACGTCCTCGAACTGAGCCATGGTTGAATCGTCCTGCACCTAGCAATTTTTCCTGCACCTAGCGATTTTTCCTGCACCTAGCAATTTTTCCTGCACCTCCGTGCTTAGTGCTCTGCGCTTCGTACCGGAAGCGATGCCGCATGGTATCGTGTTCCAAGAGGAGCACGTGTTTTAAAATAAAGAGTTTTTAGATTCTTGATCTCTTGAGATGCTTTAGTTAGAGAGAGAAAGATGACGGTTAGTAAAAATGAAACGGAGCATAGTTACTTTAAATTTTGATGATGACGTCATTATCACAAAATCTTGAACCTTCTGCGTTGACCTTGATTTCAATATCTTGATTTTAGCTCCGATTTTTTACACTTTTTTAATTATGAATTTTCACTTTTTTTTTACTATTTTTACACTTATAATTTTGCCTCCTGAACTATCCGGCTCGAAGGACCATGAAAAATATTGCTGGCTTTGGCTATAAAAGTCGTGTTCAGGAAATTAGGCAAAATAAATAATTATGACACTTTCAATTAATTAATAAAATGTAACGTTTATTGAACTGCGAAATAACTGTCAAATCACGTCACCTCTCTCACAATATGTATATAAAAAATAACGAACACGCTTTGACACAATACAAACATAAATCCAGTATAAGTTTTAATGGTTGCACTTTATTATATGAAGAGCAACGTAAAAAAGTATGACATTAAAATAAAACTAAAAATTGCGTAATTAAAAAATGTGCTTTCATAAATTATATAAGACGTTAAAGAAACGATGCTCGTCGTGTTTCTCGTGTCGTGAGACTGGCCGCGGCAAGCGAAGGGGCGGTAAAAGATGCCGGTTTTCGGCGCGTGTGGATAAACTCAATAAATCAAAATAATCAATAAATTATGCCTCGCTTGATGCCGTCGATCTCACGACTCGAGAAACCGCGAGAATTAAATAAATAGATACTAAACAGATTTTATTTTTTAAAAATAGGATATAGAGTTGATTTTTAGTCTCTAAGTTTGCTAATAGAAAAATTCAAGTAGCTTGACTATTTTAAAACTGGCCATTTAAAAAAGGTAAGCTTCTTATTTCTGGATTCCGAAGCTGCATGGAGATGGAGTAGGATTAAAAGAAATGATATTTCGCGCTAAGGTAATTTCACTGTAAGAATATACTTTATTAGAGAAAATTCATGCTAAATTCATATTTTATTCGCAGGGAAATATAATTGTTTGGTGAATAGCACTTACTGGAATTGTTAAAACGTATTCCATTTGTCTAGCAAAGGGTTTTTTAAGCAGCGCTTTAATAATACAAGCGCTATACTACATTCACCAAACAATTATATTTCCCTGCAAAGAAAATATAAGTTTAGCATGAACTTTGTCTAATAATCTTAATCTTTATCTACTCCATCTCCATGCACCTTCGGAATCCAGAAATGAGAAGTTATGGATCATGAATTTCTAAAACTTTACCATCTAGTGATCGATCTAAATCATCTATTGGAAAATTTAAGTATGAAGGAGTTTTTGCTACCTACTAATAATAAGTTCTAACAGGTACTGGTACGATACTGATATAACTGCAGTTATATCAGTATCGTACCAGTAACGAATATAAAGTTATAATATATATTTAATTTAATTTATTCAACTCCGCTGTACCAGTCCCAAGCCCGGAGCCTCATAAGGCTGAGGAAGGAGGAGGGTGGTTCAGGCCGCAGGTTGAACTAGAATCAAGGATATAGGATATATCTCTCTGGAACAACTGAGGCTGCCCTATAAATCGGATCTCATGCCTTGCATTTCTCCGGGGACATGCTCTATGCTGTACCCCATGTGTTCTTGGTTAGGAATGCCACAGACTACTCATAGTTATCCTATAAGTGGTTCTGGAATAACTGAGGCTGCCCTATAAACCGGGTTTTATGCCTTGTCTTTCCCTCGAGCATTCTTGACAAGCATGCAGCCGCAGACTGCTATCCTAAAACTATCCTTGAGGAAGAGGCACATTAAAGGGGCTCCGAGGTTTTCTCCAACCTAAGTGCGATTTAAGCCACATACAGGATTGCCTTAGACCTGACGTATTGGCTCTTAGCATGGGAGAATTCTACCTCGAGCACAGCGACGTAGCCGATTAAAGTTAGTCGCGAGTCCCGCTAAATCATGACTGCAGATTGTTATTTTTTCTGGTTGAGTAATGTGTGAAGGTGATGGGTTATTGGGAAGTGGCACTGTCATCAGACAAGGAGAAGCAATTCTCCAATCTGTAGGGGGTCTACCTATGGAATCAATGTCGTCTGGTTCCAGACTAAAATCTGACATCAGCCCTCATGATTCCACTGATAGATACCTAACCTGTTCCATGACGGGTATAAAGCATTGTGGAATGGTAGCAAACATGGAGGTGGAAACACTTCAACTGTTAGATTGAGGATTGGTGTTCTTTCGCGTCACCGCCTCTCAATAGAAGTCTGTTACATGTCGGATTAATAATTGTATGTGATGCCATCAGATATGGTGGTTAAACCCTCCCTCCCCCGATCTGTAGGAGTATTATTACTGGATGGACGCTGGAAGCTGGTAGATACTCTCTGTCAGCGACTAACGTAAATCCTTTCATAATTCTTTGAAGGGTACTCTTACCCAACTAAGGGCCCTTTGTCCAGGGACACAGGCTTATTTTATGAACAATGCTAGATAAATACAGTGAATTACCCAAGGTTGATACCCCTCTTATAGAGGATAATTCAATCTCTGATTCCGATCAAGTGAATGCCTTGGTGGTCAGAGCCGGAGACACGGATTCTGGGGGTCTCCAAATTAACATTTCCCAGCAGCAAGGGCAGAACATCACACCCACAGAGCAACAATCTAGCTCTAACTGCTGAAGAAAAGACGGCAAGGGTAGTATTAACTAGGCCAGAGGTCAAGGATTCCTCCCGCAAATCCTCAATGGAAGGGGATATAAGCGCAAAATGTGGCGCCCAAAAAGGTTCAAGCAATAGCTTGATACGGCCTTCTATTCTGAAGGACCAGAGGTCATATTCGTTGCCTAATGTTAGCGAAGTTGAGCTTGATGACGAAGGCAAGAAGGAAGAAAATATAGAAAGATATCTCCGGGAGTCAAAGGAATATAACAAGGCGTGTATTGAAATCCACGCAAACATGGAGAGAGATATTACTCAGATGAAAGACTCAGTCAAAGTACAGAAGAACTGTAATATGACTGTCAAAAAAGGCATAGCTCAGTTTGAAAAATATTTAGCCAGGCTAAAGACAATTTTTGAGATGCAGCAGGAGGTTTTAAATGGAAAACAAAAACCCGATATTCCTATACAGGAAGCATCAAAGACTATGATTGGAAAAGGAAAGAAGAGGGCTCGGACTGCGTCCCAAAGTCCAACTGGAAAGGAGAATACAAAAAAGAGACCGGCGCAGAAAACCTCTCCAAAATTCCCTCTAAAGAAGACCTTCGCTAACGCGGTGACGTCTCCTCCGAAAGATAAGGATCAGGAGGGGGCTAAGGTAGCTTCTGGCCAGCAAACGCAGCCAACGGATGTAGCTACAGACACCCCCCCCCCCCCCAGATGAGGATGATTTCGTCGCCGTTAAAAGCAAAGGTCAAAGAAAAAAGGAAAAGAAGAAAAAGAAAAAAGAGTTTGAAAGAAAGGAGGCAGAGGCTCTTAAAAACCAAGAGCAGAAAAAGAAGAAGCAGCAGGAGAAGCAGCAGCAGCAGTCAAAAATAACTGCAACAGTAGCAGACCACCGGCAGGGGGCAGAGAATAAAAGAAGAAAAAAGAAAAAGCCGCAGAAGAAGGAAGAAGATGGTGAATCTCCGAAACGACAGAAAAAGGCAGGAGAAAGAAGCGCCAGTACCGGCGCATAAGGATCCCTAAGCGTAAGGAGGCTCTAACAATAAAGCCTCCTGAAGGGAAGTCTTATGCGACAGTCCTGCGAAAGAGGTGTTCAACTAAAGGATTCGGGGACTGAGGTTCACCGAATCCAGCAAACCCAGGATGGCAGCGTCCTAATAGAGCTGAGCTCGTCGAAAGATCGGCAAAAACTATTAGACGCTGTCAAGACGGTCTGATTCCCCATCTAACCGTAGAGATCAGAGGCCTACATGGTACTACTGGCAGTGACGAAGTGAGGCAGGTGGTAAAGGAGGCAACCAAGCTGCAGAACGATAACGACATAAAAGTCGCTATCTTAAGGCTAAGGGCACTAAGGCGGATATGGCGGTCGTAGAGCTACCAGAGGCCACCGCACTAAAATTGACCAATAAAGGCCTGCTAAATAATGGCTGGTCTAATTGGCAAGTGGGCTTAAGAGCCAAGGTTATACGGTGCTTTAAGTGTCTTGGTTTTGGCCACAACCAGTGGTCATGTAAGGGCACGGACCGAAAGTTTGCGTGTTTTAAATGTGGCGTTCAAGGCCACAAGTCAGAAAAATGTCCTGTGGAGAAAGCAGAATGCTTCCTCTGCAGGGAAAGAACTGACAAGGCTAAGACCGACCACCTCCCAGGATGCGGAGCATGTAAGTGTTATCGGGAGGCACTTACGGCAAGGAAGATAAAGTGTCATTGGTAACGTTCGGAGTTGTGCAAGGAAATATGAACAATATGTCTCGCGGGCGAGACAGACTCTAGCGTCGTCTTACTATCCGAGCCGCATCGCAATAGGAATCAGCAATTCTGGTTCACCGATGACACAGGCCGGTGCGCTGTATGGCTACGAGGTCGCGCTCAGACGTCTATGTCCCGACATGGAAAAGGCAACTGCCACGTCTGGGCAAAGTGCGGTGATACAACTTTCATTAGTTGTTATTTGTCACCGAATGACACTATTGGGGTGTTCACCGCAAAGCTGGCCTCATTGGAGGAAACGATAAGGGAAGTCTCTGGCTATATCATATTTGCCGGAGACTTAAATGCCAGGGCCGTGGAATGGGGAATGCCAACCACGAACAGTAGGGGAACGTTGATCCTAGAGATGGCCGCTAGAACTGATCTGGTGGTCATGAACTCTGGGAACAATCCAACCTACGAAAGGCCAGGCTTTCGTGAATCGATTCCTGGCGTCACTTTTGCCTCGGCCGGGTTGGCAGGAAGAGTGGGCGGTTGGAGGGTGATGGAAGGAGCCAATGGCAGTGACCATAATTACATCACCTTAAAATAGTGATAGGGTCGTTAATCGGCCCCCGTACAAAAAGCGCCCACTAGGCTGTGTCAAAGATGGACGAGGACAGATTTGTGGAATATCTTCGTGAAGAGTCCTCGTCTATCCTAGCCTGTTTTGGAGGACCGACCACCCCGGGAGAGGCAAAGACTCTCGTCAAGAGGGTAACTGCTCTTCTGAGGGGAGCTTGCGATGCCTCTATGCCGCGTAAACGGCCCTGGAAGGGTAAAAGAAGCGTGTACTGGTGGAATGAAGAAATTGCGGAGCCTAGGCGGGTCTGTCACGGGGCACACATGATCCAGGTAGTGGCTCGGGTGATTCCTATCTGCTTGCCTTGGCAAGGCTGGCGATCTATAACCGTGAGGAAGAAGAGCGCTACGTAGCTTTCGTTTGCGCTCACTCCCGCACAATGGAATGTTGGCAGTATAGGTGGAATGGTGACCCGAGGGGACGTTGGACGCACCGCCTTATTATCGACTTGGAAAGCTGGATGAACCGTAATCATGGGGAGGTAGACTTCTACCTCACACAGTTCCTAACTGGTCACGGTTATTTCCGCGATATGCTTTTCAAGTGGCGCAAGGTGGCATCTCCGGAATGCTTGCATTGCCCGGGCGAGCCGGATACCGCTGAGCACACCTTTTTGAGGTGTCCTCACTTCGCTGAGGGGCGACCGCCCTTTGATGAATGGAGGCCAGAAGGAATCGTTCCGGAAATGCTGTGCAGTACCGTGAACTGGTACAGTGTGTCAGAGTACGTACGGGCGACACTGATTAGAAAAAAGGAGGAAGGTTTCCTCTCGTAGGAAACTGTCCTTCTTTATTGACAGGGTATGGCAAAGAAATGCCTTGGCTGCATTTTTTCCGGACCGAAGTAGTACCTAAACAGGGAGTCTCGGTCCGGATTCTATGATATTGTCATAAATGCAGGAGGGTGGGGAGTTTAGTGGGTATTGTAATTCCTCCTCAGTTATACTGAGTATCTGGGCAACCATAAATTTGAGGTTGAGTCCCACATAACCATACAGCACGCGGTGTATGGTATGCGTAAAAGCATTCTCCTCGTCCTACGAAAAAAGCCCCTTCTTTGAAGGGGCCCAAAAAAAAAAAAATTTAATTTATTCATGAATAAATTAAATTAAATATATATTATAACTTTCAGGCCATAAATGTTTTTAGAATAAATTTTATTGCCTAAGCTTAGTAAAATTTAATGTAAGTACAAGTAAAAAGTAATCAGCTAATTTTTCTTGTGCAGCTTCTTCATATTGAGTTCACAGGCTGTATTGTAAATATAATATGCTTATATTATAACTTTTTTTCAGCTTCGAAAAATTCTTAACTATGTCCAGGCCTTCTCAAAGAAATTAGTATGCTGAAAATCGATAATTATAGATAACGTTGTTTGCTGAGTAGCAAGGGACCTCGATAGTTAAGAATTTATCAAAGCTGAAAAAAAGTTATAATAAAAGCCTATTAGATTTACAATACAGCCTGTAAAGCGAATGTGAAAAAGCTGCATAAGAAAAATTAGACATATGGGTTTTTTGTGTCACTGAACAAGAATTTCGAGAAAGTTTTTGTTAAAAATTAATTTCTTAACTTCAAATAAGCAGAAAGTACTCCGAAAAAGGTGGTTTTTAATATTTTTGTACTTTCAGTGTTCGAATTCGCTTCACATGGGTTTTTTTGGACCGCTGATCACAAATTCTGGGGAATTTTTTGTTAAAATTATTTTCTCACCCTTAGAAAAGACAATTCAGGATGTGGAAGAAGATTTGCCATGGGGGTAAATTTCCGCCGTAGAGTTGCCCTTATTAGACTTTCTGAACCCATTATGATTCTAGCACGATCCTCAAAAATAATTTTTTGTAAAATTAATTCCCCGCCCTCGATTGAAATGTATAAAGTTGGCCTGAATTTTTCGTATATTCATATTTTTTTTTTGATAAGTCCATAAAAATTTTTTTTGAGTATTTGTGTTATTAGGACGGTTTAATACGAGTTTAATTATCAACTGATTAATTTTGTTCATTCATTTACCTGTACTGAACTGTACTGTACTTGTACTTCCCATGAAGACGATTCTAATAATATTATTTTTATCATAAGATATTTAAATAATAAATTTATTATAAACTTATTGCTGTACTTATTGATTTTTGCGACAGATTTTAGTATAATAACTAATAGTTAGCATTTTTTAAATTTAAGTAAATAAGTTAAAACAATCAAGTTTATCGTTTGAAAAATTTACTTAAGGGAGTTGAAGCGTGGACTGAAAGGGAGATATTTTTTTCGGACCTCTTTCTTCCTCTCACGAGTTTCGTATAAGAAATTCCAAAATGCTTTTGTTTATATTTCTGTAAATAAACTCCTAAGAGCTCTGAAATTTTTTCAGTGTGTTTTTATAATAATAAATTATATTTTAACCAAATATTATCAAAATCTGTTTAGAAAATTCTGTACAATACGTACTTATTTATATTACTTATTCACCGTAAGAAATTTTAAGAGCTCCAAACAAAAAATTTACAAAACAGATTTTGATAATATTTGGTTAAAATATAATTTATTATTATAAAAACACACTGAAAAAATTTCAGAGATCTTAGGAGTTTATTTACAGAAATATAAACAAATACATTTTGGAATTTCTTATACGAAACTCGTGAGAGGAAGAAAGAAGTCCGAAAAAGAATATCTCCCTTTCAGTCCACGCTTCAACTCCCTTAATGATTCTAAATATTCTTTCTAAATTTTTCTATTTTTTTTACCTCAGTAATCTCTGGAGATTAATTTAGATCTATTTAAATCTCCAACAATCTCTTGAGCTCAAAAGTAATCTCCGAAAAACTAAAAAAATCACCCGAACTTTGCAATCGCTTCAGATCTCTGTAGATCACTTTTTATCTCCGGAGATCTGAGAAGATCAGCGGAGATAATAAGAGAAATTTTGAAAATTCGTCGCGGACCCTTGTCCAGAAAAAAATGCACTTTTCTATACACAGGTTAATTTGTAATATACTTTTTCTGGTTAGTGGCCTGAATATTCGTGCCACCACCAATGTATTTTCTATCCAATTTTTTTAGTGATAGTTCCATGAATAAGAATAGGGTGGATACACATGTTTTTTGACCCACTGCAATCGAATTCTAGGTCTATTTTGACCACAAAACCTGCTTGTTAATTGTTATCATAATTATCATAATATTTTATGAGAGACGGCACTTTTAGGTCAAAATAAACCCCGAATGCATGTTCATTGTGTTAAAAAACATACGTGAAAACATAAGCGAGCTACCAAATACATTGCTGCTGAAACGAATAGAAAGCATATGTATTTCCAAGTACGTGTTTTCTCGACACTTAACGCCGACAAATCCTGTAAGACCCTGGGCCATAAAAAAAGAATGCCCCAAATCAAAGTTTACCATTACGTATTTATACCTTCGATTTGGTCCGGTCATTTTAATTTTCCGGTCATGGGTCGTAATATACTATTTTTACTTTTATCCTAATATAAGTCAAATAAAACTTTTTACAGAATAATAATTTTCATAAAAAACCAACAATGAAAAATCAAAGTGGCGAAGAAAATGAAACAGATATTTTAAAATAATATATAAAGCAACAAGGAGCTTTGCTCTTAATCTAAAATTTGAATGTAGAAGTTAGTGATGATAACAGCATCAAAATTAATGTTCCTTTTATACGCAGAACTGGAACAAGTCCCAAGCAGGACAATCATGTCCTACCAGTTTCGCTATTCCTAAAAACAATAATTTTTAATCTGGAGAACCAATGGTCACTGAATAATTTGTTTAATGATTTAGCTATGATATACGATATCATAAATCATAAATATTTTACCACTGTGCACAAATTCTTTTATAAAATGTTTTTTAACAAATAAAGGATAGATAAGTATCATTTAGAATATTTTCTGAAGAATTAAGTTATTTAATACCTTTAATATATATATCATTGGATACAGATAAATCATTACGATTTAAATTTAAAAAAGGCCCGAATGCACTCGGTAAAGCAGGCTCAAATATTAGAAAATTAAATAAAAGGTTCATAAGTTTAAATCGGAACAAAAAACTTCACAAAATCGAAGAATGGAAAACCAATTTAGAAATTTTTGTTAATATGTATATTAACTGCGTGGACGTGCCGTGTTCTTTTACACCTGCTAAACTAATGGCTGTCATAGACAAGACACTAAAATTTTTAAAAATTGCATTAAATACAATTATACATTCAAAAAAAAAAATAGTATAAATATACAGGATTTTTTTAAAGAAGCAAAATCATATGCCCTGGAACTTTTAAATTATCAAAAATTCGCAGAAAATTTTATAAAGTTATGTCCACAAATTATTACTAAAAAAAAAGAAAATTTAACCATATATTTTTATAATTATTTTGAAACAAATAAACAAATATTAGAAACGGATTCATACAAATATGCATCAGCCGTTTCATACAGCGAAACAAACCACTTGACTGATGAAAATGTCTTAAAAAAAGAAAATAAAGAATTATTTTATGATTGTAAAATTATAACTAAAATTCTTAAAGAATCTACTGAAAATAAATCTCATATTGATGTTATATATAGAAACTTAACACACAAGACATTAAAACATAAAAATGATATTGAAGTTGTGCAAAAAATTCAAGAATATGTTAAGCGAAAGGAAAATAAAATAAGTAGTCATTTTATAATTATTGACTGTGTTAACATATCTTACGTTTATAGATCATACGTAGTATACTTAAAATATCAAGAAGATTCAACTTGGTTTTGTCTTTAATACCATTAATAAATGAACCATTATCAGATATTGGAATGTTATTAAAAGAGAACGATAACTTAAAAATTCAGTTAAATATCAAAGTACAAAAATCCAATCTCCGATTGGAACAATTAATAGAATTAGTGAAAATTATTATAAAACTAGATTCTTACAAGAATAGCAATGGAATTCTAGATACAGATAAAATGTATGATGAATTACATAAAATAAAAACATCAGTAACAGAAAAATGATATCAAGAAAACGATAGCAGTGGGTCAGAATATTTACCGAATTCTGATTAATTATAATGAACAGTCGAAGTAACCTTAGCACGATGAGATTTTTTTATTTTAATGAACGTTAAAAGTAAGAACACAGCAATAAACATTAATATAAGTTTAAGTAATTTATTAATTAATACTTCTTTTATAATACTTCAATGCATCTACTTCTGTGCATTTCGGGTATAAGTGTATTGCATTTTCAAACAAATCTAATTCACTTTTTGGTATTATGGTTTTCCGTCTGTTATGAAATGCTTCATAATTTTCCTGTTACAATTCTGCGTTTGCAATTTCATCCAACAATTTAAAGTATGGCGTTTGATTACCTTTTTGTCGGTGTGCATTTTTTAAACAGAAGTATTTCTGAAACTCATTAAAAACAAGTTTTCCTGTAATAGCATTTTGTCAGCATGTTTTTTTGTACTAAATATTGCTGTATCTCCTACGGGTGTTAATTGGTTATAATCACCGAATAAGTAGATTATTAATCCACCGAATGGTTCATTAATTTCATTAGCAAAAATTTCTCTACGCCGTAATTCTATTTGGTATAAAGTGCGTAAACCTATTAATGACATTTCATCAATTATCAAAAATTTCAATTTTTTTTAATCTGATTGTAATTTTTTTGCTTTTTGATTTTCTAATAAGCCAAAATGTTTGTAATTTAATTGTAATCTAAGTAAAGAGTGAAATGTTTCTCCAAATACATTCACAGCAGATATGCCAGTAAACTGCATCTTCTCTAAAAGCAGTTGTTATGATTTTTACCATTTCTTTTATTATCGTGCTTTTTTCCTGATCCTTCTTTTTCTTTAAAAATATTATTTTTAATGGTGTCTATTTGCGTATTTTATGTTAGTTTTCGTGTTAACCGGATTTTGTTTGTTCAAATTTTCTAATTTATAATTATTTAAAAACGTATCTATATCATTTTTAGTTGGTATATTTTCGTCTCTTGTATTCCAATTGTAGCATACGTCAATGGGACTTTTTCCTAATTCAATTGTTTCAATATTATCACAGTATCTGGATAAATATTCAAAAGGATTTCTAACCATTTCATCATTAATGGAATCAGGAATTTCTACTGTTTCATGATATTCTTGTAAATTTATATTACTTTCTTCTGTATAATATTTAAAGAATTATACAGTTCTTTCCATGTATCATGATTTACATTATTAATCAAAATTTCATTCATATCACTTCTAAATGGTACATTTAAGGGGTAGTCGGGAAATAAACCTTTTTGGTGAATACCTGACATGCTGGAATGAGATGGGATAGTCCCATGGACTGGTAGGAGTTACCGATTGACACGACGCTGTACAAGCTACAGACCACTTGGTCCTTTAGTGTCAATAACTCCAGATGGGATTGAACAGCCTTCTCGTGGCTACCCTGTTGATGCGCATAATTGCACACGAATGTTCACCTACTCACCAAGGCTGAGGCTTGCACACGTCGTAACTGTGCGTCACTCAGCCGACGGCTCTTGGCTGAGATCCTAAGTGGTTCTTTCAGTTACTAGTTATAGTTTCTTTTTTTTTTTTTTTTTTTTTTTTTACTCCACCTTACTCCTTTTTCTGGATGCCAGGTGGAATCACTTCTTGCCCGATGCCCTCGAACTCATTGTGAGGGGTGCGTTGTCTATGAGGACGTCTGCGAGTGGGGCATACATTTCCTCTAACTCGGATGTCTCTAAAGGCAGCTTTAATATTTTAATTTCTGCTATACACTAATGCTAAAGACATTGGTATATTGGTATGAAGAATGTCACGTATGGCTGGGGCTTCTCTGGAGCAGGGCCCCACAGCAATGTCACCCTACCCTACATAGCTAGGACACCATTGCTGCTGGTTCCTTCGTGTCCGTGTCCTTCGCCTGCTGTCTGTTGGGGGGATTCAGAAAAAGCCACGAAAAGAGCTGAAAAGTTCGCTGCGATTGGCTGTATGTGTTTCTGTCTAAACAAAAAACTTTAAATGTGATACATATGTGTTGCAGCCAATAACTTTGGGACGTAAGGCTCGAAGTGGTGATTATCAGATAAACCCTGACAACTGTAGGTGCTGGAGATCGGCGCGAACAGCGAGCGCGACAAGTCGTGTTTAATGACGCTCGTCAAAAATTAGTGAAATAATTAAAATATTTGCATAAAATTAGATAATTATCGGTATAATCCTTTAAAATAAATTAAATATATATAGAAACTATTGATTTAATAAAATAAATAAAAAAATAATAATGATGGAGACAACAAATAACGAGTTAAAAGATTTGTTGGTTAACTTGACAAAACAAGTTCATGAGTATAAAAAAGAAAACGAACAAATAGCAAGTGAAATAAAAAAAAATACCGATGATATAGCTGAGATAAAAGAAAAAAGTGTAGAAAAAAATCAAAAAATTGAAAGTGATTTATTAGAGTTAAAAAAACAAGTCGACTACATTAAAAATAGTGCGAGGGCTAAAAACGTGGTATTTTACAATATTGAAGATATAGGAGAAGGGCATAGAGAGCTGTATAAAAAAGTATAAAATATATTTAGAGAAGCAGAAATTGATGTTAATACAATTGAAAATTTGAAAAGAATTGGGGCTAAAGTAGGAACAAGACCGGTAATAGTGACATTAATATCACAAAATGCAAAAAAATCCATTTTTGAAAAATCTGAAATATTAAAAAATAAATTCAACATAAGTGTAGCTAATGATGTTTCCAAAGAAGATAGAGAAGAGTTTAATAAATTAAAATATGTAAGAGAAGAATTAAAAATATTGAATATTGAAGCAAAAATTTATGGGAATAAAATAAGAATAGGAGAAAAAAATTATAACCTTGACGACGCAGTCAAAATACTTGAAAAAGAAAAAGAAAGAAACAACAACGATGAGAAAGAGATAGAAAAAAATGAAGCGGTAGTAGAAGGGAATAATGAAAAAACATATAGCATATTTAATAAAAAACCAAGGCCCGTACTCACACAATCAAAATTAAAGAGGCCGGCAAGTGTCTCGCCGACCAGCAACAACACGACCATGCGCACGCCAAAAAAAACAAAGGTGTTAAATAATATGCATGTAAGTACAGCAGAAGACATCAATACAGGGGCGCTAGTAACAGGTACCGGCATGGAAACAGATAATGTAGAAAAATATGATTAACAAATAGCCCCCCCACACACTCGAATACTATACTGGAATGCGACGGGTATTGAGAATTTTTCATATATAGCAAATAAAATAAAAATAGAAGATATAATATGTATTAGTGAAACATGGCACATGGATCGAGAAAAATTAGCAATACCAAGTCAGTTTAATATAATAGACAGTATAGCCGAAAAAACACATGTAAAAGGTAGGGCAAGTGGGGGCTTAGTTATTCTGTATAATGATAGAATATACAAAAAGATTGAAATAGTAGTTAAAAGAGAATTCTGCATATTTATAAAAATAACAAGTAAAAATAAAATATTAATAGTAGGGCTAATATATATAAGTCCTTTAGTAAATATCACTCCAAAGTTAGGTGAATTAGACGAAATTATAAATTTTATAAACAATAAGTATGAAGATGCACATATAATAATTGGCGGTGACTTTAATGCAAGAATAGCGGACAAAGGGGAAATAGATCCAATACAAATACAGTCATCTTTATTCAATGCAAAAAGGGAAAGTAAGGATAAAAAACTAAACCCAAGAGGAAAAGAAGTAATAAATTTTTGCGAAAAAAATGATCTGTATGTGGCAAATGGAAGATTCCCAGGTGATCAACCAGCGAATTTCACTTTTGTAGGTAAACAAGGAAAATCTATTGTAGATCTAATTATATGTAACTTCCTAGCTTTATGTCTAACCAAAGATGTATTAGTACTTGATAGAGTAACTAGATCTGGACATTTAATAGTACAAATTAAAATAGATTTAAATATTAAAATAGATAACAAAACAGAAAAAACTATTAAATGGAAAGATACTAGGGAAGTCGAATTTGGTGCTAGTATGGAACTTTCTCCAAATGTCGGGTTGGTTAATCTTGAGGTTAATGAAATGGCTTGTAATATTACTGATACAATCGTGCAAATAGCTAAAAATTTAAATATGATCACAGTTGATAAATATAGTTATGTAAAGAAAAAACCGTGGTTTGATGATGAATGTAAAAAATTTAAAAAATATTTAGATAATTTTTTTAAACATGTAAAAAAAATAGAATTTCCGGAGATAGAAACTAACCAACTAATGGAACTTAAAAACCGATACTTTAAGTTTATTGAACATAAAAGAGAAAGTTTCAACTTAAGTATAATTAGCCAAATTATAAATACTAAAGATCCAAAGGAATTTTGGGAAAAACTAAATATATATAGACCAAAAAAAAAAGATGATTCAAATAATATAGATTTAAAAATATGGTATGATTACTTTAGAAACCAGTTTCCGCCAAGAATCATAGACAGTAGTGTTAAACTTCTTTGTGGCAATGCATGCCCGGAGCTAGATGATGAAATAACATTAATTGAGATAATAAATGCAATTAAAAAATGTAAAAAGAAAAAAGCTCCTGGTATGGATGAAGTTACAAACGAATTTCTTAAAAACTTGCCAAGTAATTGGCTTATGTATATATATGTACTATTTAATAAAATAAGAAAAGAGGAAAAAGTCCCTGATTCTTGGACAAAAATTATAGTTAAGATGTTATATAAAAAAGGTGATAAAAATCTACCTGAAAACTTTAGACCAATCTCATTAGTAAATACAATTTTGAAAATATTTACAATGATTTTGCATATAAGACTGAATAGATGGGCTGAAAAAAACAAAAAAATACCTGAATGGCAAGCGGGCTTTAGAGAAAGAAGAGGCACGACAGAGCATATTTTTGTATTAAATGCAATAATCCAAAAACAATTACAGAAGGAAGGGGGAAAGCTCTATGCCCTCTTCGTTGATCTAAAGAGCGCTTTCCCTTCAGTTTCACACACTTTATTGTGGAAAAAATTAAGCCAAGTTGGAGTAAGCCACAAAATAATAAATATTTTAATTAATTTATATACTAAAACAAATATTGTTATTAAGAATAAGGAGGGCATTTCTGATGAAATCCCTTTTACCATAGGTGTATTGCAAGGTGAAACCCTAAGCCCTTTATTATTTTCACTATTTTTAAATGACATAGAAAATTTTTTGTTAGACAGAGATTTGAAAGGAGTATCAGTAAATCACTTAGTAGAAATAGTTATGTTAGCATTTGCAGATGACATGATATTTCTTTCCGAATCAAGCAGAGAACTTAGGAAAATAATTAAAGGGCTTGAGGAATACTTTAACAAAAATGAGTTACAGTTGAATATTAAGAAAACAAAAACGTTATTAATACAAAAAGGTGGGTACGGAAGTGAAAAGAAACTTCCTCCACTCTTATATAATGATGAAAAAATAGATTTTGAAAAACAATATACATATTTAGGAGTTCCTATCTCACGTACTGGTCTATTTGATAAGGCAAGTGATTTCTTTAAAACAAAAGGTAAAAATGCAATACAGCCTACAATAAATCTGATAAATAGATTAAAATTTATGAATTTAGAAACAGCTATAAAACTATTTAAAGCACTTGTCTCATCAACTGCCATGTATGCTGCCCCTATATGGAGCTTGAGATATATGGAAAAAATTGAAAAAATTCAAAACATTTTTTTCAGAAAATTACTTTTAATGCCTAATAACACACCAGGGTACGTAATTAGAATAGAAATAGGAATAGAAAGTATGCAGGTTACAATATTCAGAGTCTTACTTAATTTTGTACAAAGAATCCTCGAGATGCAAGAGGAAAGAATACCTAAAATTTGTTTGAAAAAGCTTATAGGATTAGCAAATACGGATAAGTCAAACAGAACCTATAACTGGATTAACCAGATTAAAAAATACTTTTTAGAAAAAATAGGAAAAATTGATTTATTTGATAACTTAACATTAGAATCATTTTTGAAAGAAAAAGAAAATCTAATCAAAGAATTCGAAAATTATAGTAAAAAAAAAGACATTCTGAGTATTGAAACTAGTACATCATTAACGATATACCCATGGCTTTTTAAAATAAATCCAAACAACAACTATTTAAATCTTAAAATACCAATAAATGATAAAAAAATATTAGCACAATTGAGAGTTCTGAATATTTATAATAGAAGAGTTTTAACTAAAAAGAAGATTTACACTTTAAATGAGGACGATTATTGTGAACATTGTGCAGTGAGAAATTCCATATTACATTCAATTATTGATTGTGAAAGATATAAAGACTATAGAGTGAAATTAATACCTGAAATAGTAAATAGTGATATGGAAAATTACTTTTATTACCACTTAAATAATTTAAATGAAGCACAAGCTAGAAAATTAATAATCTTAATTACAATAATTTTAAATGATAAAGATAATTGAGAATATATTCTATGTAGAGAATAAAAATCTATAAAATAAAAATAAATAAATAAATAAATAAGGGAAACCGTAAATAAATTAAATAAATAAATAAATAAATAAATAAATAAATAAATATTTGCATACATATATATATATTTATATATAAAAAAGAAAAAAATATGTATATTTATATATATGGCTAAATAAGAAGCAATAAAATTAAAATAGAGAAATGAAAGAATTCGATTTAATAGAATAAAATATATTAAATACTTTATTATAAATTTATATTATATTATATTATATTATATTGATATCTTACTTACCAAATATTATTTAAAAAAAAAAAAAAAAAAAAAAAATGAATACTTTTTTATTATATATAACTAAAATTTTTTTGGTAAACTTTTTGTAAACTTTTTTTTTTCATGTAATCTTATTTCTATGTACGTCTTGTAACAATTATGTATATGATTTGACAAGAATAAACTACTACTACTACTACTGTAGGTGCTGGGCACGGACATGACTGATCCTAGGATCCCTGTTTTAGTGAGCCCTGGGGCGCTTGCTTCATGACTAGTCAAAGATGCTTTTCTGTTCAGAGCTTCTTTGACTAGCCTAATAAAATTTAATCGAATTTTGTAGGTGTGTAGGCCTCGAGAGCGGATGTCTGGGTGGATGTCGCATTCTTTCTTGCAATGCAAATCGAATGCTGAAATGGCACGAGCTGTTTTTTTTTACCTGGTGATCCATTGTAGAGGTAACTTATTACCTTTCTTTTATGTGCATCGCTGGGATCTTAGCCAATTGCTAGGAATGGCCTATGAGGATCCTGTTAATACGACGGGTAAAATATCGTATTATGTCAGCAGACATCTAATCTGCAGGACTTGCAACGATCACCCCCCTGTGTCTTGCACTCAGGGTGAAGATTGCTGTGGGTCTGAATTCCCGGTCCTAGAATATCACTTTTTCCCACTTTATTACAGGTACACTAATTACAATAGTTTTTTCTTTTTTTTTTTTTTTCCAGGTTTTCACATCGCACAGAGGGTACCCTTACCCGCATTCATCCAAGGGCGCTTAGTCCAGCGACACAGGCTATTTTACCAATAAATATGCAAAATGATAAAACATGTATACCTCAGGTTGATAACTCACTTCAAGGAGTGATGAATTCAACTGTCGGTTCCGATCGGGTGAAAGCCCCGGTGGCCGGCACCGGTCCCATGGATTCTGAGGGGGGCCAAAAATTTTGCATGGAGACGGATTTAACACCATTTTCCGTCCAGGGGGGACTTCAAGGGGAAGTCCAAGACATCGTTATGCTTGAACATATTCAGCATCCACTAACTGCGCTAGGTGCAGGGAATATTGAAGAACCAAGTTATGCGGACAACTTAAAATATCTGCGGAACTTAGCATATGGCACTGGTAGTCTTGACACAGACCAGGCCTTTGATCAAGCAGTGGTCGAAAAACCCAATGCCTTCCTTCACCACATCTCTGTTTTGAAGGACGCTATACAGACTTTGGAAAAACACCACAAGGATGTGAAGGAAGCCCATGACAGCATGTCACAACACTGTACAACAAAACAGAAAAATTGCGGCATGCCAATTAAGAATGGAGTAAGCCTCTTCGGCAATGTGCTCGCCCAACTTGAGCTAATAACGAAGAGACTCAATTCAGAAACGCATGATATGGAGTCTGCTCTTAAAAAAGCAGCACTTAAGCAGCAGGCAAAGAGGGTCCGATCGCCTTCCTCTGGAGATAATTCCCCAGAGTCAAACCAAGCGAGGAAAAGAATTCCTTTAAACCTTAGCAACTCTTGCAATACAGCTAAATCTGAGGAGGAGCAGCAGAACAGCGCTCAGCTCCAGGAAGAGGAAAGAAGGAAAATGCTGCTTCAAGAAAACCAAAAGAAGGAGCAAGAGCAGAGGAAGAAGGAGAAAGCGCGCCTGGAACAGGAGGAAAAAGAGCGGCGACAAAAAGAGAAACTGTTTCAGAAACAAAAGAAGAAAGAAAGTCTGCTACAACTACTTCAAAAGCAGAAGCCGAAGCAGAATAAAGTGAAGCAGCCAGAACCTCCCAATAAGGAAGATGACTCAAAGATGCTACCTAGCAACAGCAAGGTGGACGGCCCACAGGATAGCTCCGGGATCTCCTCCAACAGCAATGGAGATAGGGGCGCCCCTAGGCATAGATCCACAAAGGAAAAGAAGCAGCAGAAGAAACTTAAAAGGCTGCAGCTTAAGCAGGGAAATGAGTACAATTTTAAAATAATTATTTTTTATAAATGAATATTGATACATTCAAATTAAATATATATTATATAAATACCTCAATCGGTTTTCAATCTTCATCATGTATAACTAATGTGATATATGTTCGTGAACTGTGATAAAGCGGCCAACTTGTAAGTAAATGTATTGCTACTTGTGCACTATAATCTCGTTCAGTTAAAGTAGAAATAAATAATTTTTGAATTGCTGTTTTAGCGTATAAATTATCTGATGTAGAATCGCAAATTTCAACAATCGGTGAGAAATCTGTATTAGCTCGCCAAATAGATGTTACAATTGGATTATATCTTTGCAATAATGGATCATTGCGTTTTGGATGATATCTTAAATAACCATATGAATTGTCTAGGCAACTTTTTGTTCTTAGAGGTTGCGGAAAATTAAAACGACATGTAAGTATGTTTGATTTGTATTTATAACGTAAGCAATGTTTACCATGTACTGTGTGCCTTTGTAGTATATTTAGTAAATATATTAAATCATCTGTCAAATTATCTGTATTTATATCCGAGAAATTTTCTCAAGATGGATGAGATAGACCTATATTATGTCTTGGGTTTATGGCTAAACAGAAATTATCAAAATATGTACATAGTCTTTGTATTTCTTCTTCTTATAAATTATTGTAATCAAATGATGGTGCATCGGATAACCATAATATAACATGTATATGTGGAGATCCTTGAAACTTCCATTCCCATCTGTACCAGAAATCAGTTACATTAAATAGTGGATTTTTTACATTTTTCATGAATTTTTCCACTTGAATCTTAAAAAAGTAGCTGACTATCAATGGATTGTTTCTTATTAATTCAATTCTTCTTTTGTCAGTTATAGTATTTGGATCTTCATTTGGACATAATATTTTATATAAATCATTCCATTGATGATCTGCAGCACTAAGTGTAAAGAATATTGTTGTTTTTTTCAACTGTTTAACCACGGTAATTAGTTCGTCACACCGTTGATACCAATAACTGTTGGTAGATCTTATTTTAGAAGAATAAACCATACTATGTTTCCAGAAGTTTTTATCCTTTTCTAATTTGTTTTTTAATTGTTCTATAGTGCATTCTTGTAATTTCGATTTGTTCACGTAAATTCCTGCTTTTTGTAACGTTCCATGACGCATAACGGTATTCAAAAAAAAATCTGAATCTTGGATCTTGTGCGAACCTTTTATCTTTATATTTCATAAATATAAAGATAAAAAATATTGATCTAAAGTAACTTTTATTTCTCTAGTTTGTGAAAAGTCTGCTATTCCTCGAGGAAATAAATGTGGGAATGCACAAACTATGTAACCTTCCGTTGTGAATTCACTAATTGGATCGTTTTCTAATGTTGGGTAATTTAGATGTAATTCTTGGTTTATTTTATGATCTTGATTAACAATAGATATATCTGGTATATTTGATTCAATTAATGTGTTATTATAAATTTCTGATGAATTATTTGATTTGTTAGAATTATTTTCTGTATTTTCTATTATATTAATGTCTAAAGATTGTAATTTGTTAGATATGTTTCCATTAATTGGTAATTGTTTTAAAATATCTTCATCTATTTCTATATTTTTGTAATATATATTATTTAATTTAAGCCATACAAGCGCATTTTGAATATTTTCAGAACGCACTTTGAAATCATTAAATCCACTTGGTGTATTTTTATGAAAAATTAATGTAGATAATCTAATAATTTAGAAATAAAAAAATTAAGTTCTCATATTTCATTAGTATTTTTTTTTATTAGAAAATATCTAAAAATCTTATAATATTAAAATTCACTTAAATTAATTTTTATGAGACTTATTGCGATCGTGCAAAAAAAACTATTACTGTTTACTGAATAACAAGATGTTTAACCAGATGGTTTAGCCGATAGTTAATTACATGGTATTTTAAGAATTAACTTTTAACTTTTCAAGGGGGTTTTTTAGAGTAAGAATTATGAATTTTCGGTCAAAAGTATTGAATAATTTCCATCAAAAATTCATGTTTGTCGTTCTAAAAAACTCTTTTGTAATATCTTGGAAAATCGGAAAATATGTTGGGTTGAAAACTTAAATATTTTCCACCCAAAATTTATTTTTCTCGCCTTAAAAAACCCCCTTGTAAAGTTAAAAGTTAATTTTTTTAAGTTTAATGGATTGCTATCTTGGAAAATTGGAAAATATGTTGGATTAAAAAATTCAATATTTTTCATCCAAAATTCATTTTTCACGCTCTAAAAAATCCCGTTTTAATATGTAAAGTTGATTGTTTCAAGTTTTTCAGTATGCCATCTTGGAAAATTGGAAAATATGTGGGGTTCAAAAATTAAATATTTCCCACTTAAAGTTCATTTTTCTCACCCTAAAAAACCCTCTTGTAAAGTTAAAAGTTGGTTATTTTAAGTTTTAAGGTCCCATATTTTGGAAAATCGGAAAATGTGTTGGGTTGAAAAATTAAATAATTTCCACCTAAAATTCATTTTTTCTTAAATTTATATTTTTTGCCACAAAAACCCCCTTGTAAGATTAAAAGTTAATTTTTTTAAGTTTAAGGAGGTTCCGTCATGCCAGCGGGGAGGTCACAGAGGCGAGGGGATCTCCTATATCTTCTGTATAAAATTGTAAGAGTTACCAACTCTAAATAAACAAAGTTTACTGTACATTATCATCGAGTTGCCGTTTTCTCTCATTTATTTCGTGCGTACTTATAAAAAATCCAGAAAAAATCGCGTTTATTATTATTTATTTACAAATAATTTTCTTAAATGGACCCAAAGCTACTTTTTTTTATTTTAATAGTTAGTTTAATACTTAAAGTAAATGAATATATAAATTTTTTAAAAATCGAATTTTTTTTTCATTTAGATATTTAAGAAAAACCACGTTTTTGAAGACATTTACATAAGAACCAATGTTAAATTTATCAAATTTTTTTTTAATTTTAAAAAATTAAAATCCTGGTTATGTTTTAAATTATTAAATGTACATATTTCTCAAATTTTACACAAAAATATTTAATTTTGGGAAAGTTGTATAATTTTTTCCTAATCACGGTTCCTCCTTAATGGTCCGCTATCTTGGAATATCGGAAATATGTTGGATTGAAAAATTAAATATTTTCCACCCTTTTAAATATTTTCCTCGCCCTAAAAAACTGCCTTGTGAAGTTAAAAGTTAATTTTTTTAAGTTTTATGGTCCGCTATCTTGGAAAATCGGAAATATGTTGGGTTGAAAAATTAAATATTTTTGACCGGAAATTAATATTTCTTGCCCCAAAAACCTCCTTGTAAAATTAAAAGTTATATTTTTAAAGTTTAATGGTCCGCCATCTTGGAAAATCGGAAAATTTGTTGGGTTGAAAAATTGAATATTTTTCACCCAATATTTATTCTTTTTGCCCTAAAAAACTTTTTTGTAATGTGAAAAGTTGATTTTTTCAAGTTTTTCAATCCACCATCTTGGAAAATTGAAAAATATGTTGGTTTGAAAAATTGAATGTTTTCCACCCAAAATTCATTTTTTTCGCCTTCAAAAACCTCCTTGTAATGTGAAAAGTTGATTTTTTAAAGTTTTTAGTCCGCCATCTTGGAAAATCGGAAAATATTTTGTGTTGAAAAATTAAATATATTCCACCCAAAATTCATTTTTCTTGCCCTAAAAAATATTGTAATGCGAAAAGTTGATTTTTTCAAGTTTTTCAATCCGCCATCTTGGAAAATTGGAAAATATGTTGGGTTGAAAAATTAAAAATTTTATTCATAAAAATGTTTTTTTCAACCTCGAATACCCCTAGGTAATGTGAAAAGTTCTTTTTTATTAGTAAATATCGAAATTCTCAATATTAAAATTTTAAAAAATGATATTTTTTGATGAGGAGTTAGATTTTTCGCTATTATTCTTAAATTTGCGTACCAAATGGGCTACAAATTTAATCAGTTTGTCTTTGTCTCATTTGAGACCATCTGTAAAATTTTGAAGTCAATCAATAATATCGTTAAGGAGTGTTAACAAACTCGACATTCTGTCCGCTCAGAGCTTCGCTCAGTCTAACTACCCAGATATGCTATCCAAATAGTAAATTTACTATCTGAAATTCACAAATAGTAAATACTCCAGTCAAATCATGGTTTTGGTGGCATTGTTTGTGGCCGCTACCAGATTTGGTCTCCTATAGGTTTTTTGGGTCGCTGAACACGAAAATCGGGGTTATTTCTATGAGAAATTGGGGCTTGACCCTTAAATTAGCCAAATCTACCCCTAAAAGGGGTGTTTTTGCAACTTATGCTCTAACCCTCCAAGATTTGGTCTAATAAGGGTTTTTGGGGTCACTGATCACGAATATTGAAGTTATAACTATGAAAAATTACCCCTTCACCCTTAAAGTGGCCAAAACTACCCCTAAAAGGGGTGTTTTCGCTACTTTCACTCTAGACCTTCAAGATTCGAGCTAATAGAGATTTTTGGATCGCTTATCACAAAAATTAATGTCTTTTCAATTGAAACTTAACTCTTCACCCTTAAAGTGGCCAAAACTAATCCTAAAAGGGGCACTATCGCATTATTCGTTCTAGCCTTCTAAAATTTGGTATAATAGGGTTTTTTAGGTCGCTGATCTAAATAATCAGCCCTTGAAGGGTTATTAATTTTTAATTGAAAAACCCGTGATTTTCGTGATCAGCGACCTAAAAACCCCTTGTAGACCAAATCTTGGAGGGCTAGAGTGAAAGTAGCGAAAACCCTTCTTTTAGGGGTAGTTTTAGACAATTCAAGGATGAAGAGTTAAGTTTTAATTAAAAAGACATAAATTTTTGTGATCAGCGACCCGAAAAACCCTATTAGATCGAATCTTGGAGGGCTAGAACGAAAGTAGCGAAAACACCCCTTTTAGGGGTAGTTTTGGCTAATTTAAGGGTCAAGCCCCAATTTCTCATAGAAATAACCCCGATTTTCGTGTTCAGCGACCCAAAAAACCTATAGTAGACCAAATCTGGTGGCGGCCACAAACAATACCACCCCCCCCCCCCGTGATTTGACTGGAGTAAAATGGAAATTCCAGATATAGTAAATTTACTACCCGGATAGCAATTACCCAGACAAGAATTTTTACAGTGTATAAATGCATAAAATAGTCAATAGTTCTAATTGCAAAATTTTATTTGAACCAAAACTAAACAAATCAATAATAGTATTTTTATATTTATTACATGAAATTTCATGTAATAAATATAAAATTAATATATAATTTAATCATATTATATAATTTTCATATTCATTATCACAATATAATCATATTTTTATATTTTTCTCATTTTACAATAAGCGATAATTTGAGTCTATCAATATGTATTTTATTTACTTCAGAGTCTAAGATTTGTTGCCTATTAAATTTTTCAATTTATCCAAAAACTTAATTTCTAAATTTTCTATTATTTAATAATGATAGAGTATTTTTTGAATATTTTTGGGTTCCTCGACAAGACCTACCATAATGTAGCTTAATCTGCTAATAAGTAACCCTTTATGATATGAGTAACTATTTATTATATTCTACAATTTTTGGAACTTGATATTAAAAAAACTAATTTTCTGTACAGTAGCCATGAAAGTACGATTTCCTGGCCGCTGCGCGGCCAAGAAAATCGAAATTTCTCGCTACTGTCGCAGAAAAATTTTATACGGCCCTTGTCCATAAACAAAGAATGTCCCAAATCGCAGTTTACCATCCTCGGCTTCGCCTCGGAAGGTAATTTACGTGCGATTTGGACCATTCTTTACTTTTCTGGACACGAGCCGTAAATATACTATTTTTGAAGATTTTCAACAAAATTACAATAACTAAATTAATTTTTACCGGATTTTATTTTTCTCCTGGGGTAAAGTTAGGATAACTTACTAACTACTCTACTTTTGCGCACGCGCAATCTTGAAAGAGAAAGACAATAATGTCTAATATTCGTCGTACTTTTTTGCAAACTTTTATCAGACGTTTGTTACTGTGTTCTATTTTAACATGCAAAAATTTTATTTAAAAACTTTATTATTTGTTAATAGAAATTTGTTGTAAAAACTAATAGTTCTATTCATTATTGAGAAGTTTAGATTTTCGCAAAACAGTATTACAAGTAAAATTAAAAACCTTTCATGGCCGTCGTCATCATTATGTTATAATATATGATTTAAATTCTTCAAATTAAATTGTGATATACATGAAAAATATTTTAAATATTAAAATATGATTTTTATTACTAAGCATTCAAGTTTACACATAATGGATAAGTGGAAAAAAACAAAGTGAGGGGAAATAGACGAAGGCCCCATTATTAAAATTTTCTTTGTCAAAAAATATATACACTAGCATATTAAGACTGTATATTTATAAAGTCATATTTTATAAATGTGTATAATTTATGTGAATATTAATTATCAGTGAACAATAATAAAAAAAAAACAAAAAACATCGTTAAATATTGTGTCATCTAAGGTTATAGCACATTTTTTCATTTTTTTAAAGTATTATATGCATGCATAATAAAAGAATTTTGTTTCTTCAAGAGGTAACGAAACATGTCTAATACGTAATAACTTGTATATATATGTATGTACACACATATAATAATAATAATAACAATATTGGAGAGGATATAAAAGTTAAACAAAGACATTATTGAAGTTTTATTAATTCGTTATTATCAGAAATATTTATTTTGTATTCGAAATCGAAATTAAAAAGTATTATTAATTATATTTTTGGAAAAAATATTTAAATGAAAATATGACAATATTATCAAAGAAAAAAACAAATTCATCAAAAGATCGACGTGGTGAAAATACAAATAATTCAGAAGTTGATGTACATCACGGTGTACAAAATGAGCACAGTGCAGCTGGTTCTATTGCTTTGTCAAATAGTCCATATCAGGTAAAACTTAAAAAGGTAAACTTTACTTATTTTCCTATTTACGTTTTAATGTTTTATTAGGTAAGAAGTGGTAATGCATTAGCAGGATTGCATGGAGTACAGAATGATCCTGGATCAATTGTTCTTACTGCTGCTGGCTCTTATGAAGTAATTTTTAGCAAATATAAATAATATTTATTATTTTTCTTTTATGGTTATAAAAATATTTATTGTAATTAGGGTAAAGTTGATCGACAAGAGGATAGTAGTAGTTCAAGCCATGGCAAAAGAAGTCGCCGAAGAGAAAGTCCACACAAGTAGGATTTTTTATTACTAAACTTTTAAAATTAAGGCAATTATATATTTATGAAATAAAAATTTTTAGTGTTTGCATTAGCAGAAGTTCGCGTAACAAAAGAGAAAGAGAAAGAGATAGAGCCCGAGTTGGTGCAAGTAGCAATGTTAACAATGTGGCTGATCGAGAACGTGAAAGAGAACATCAAAGACAGACCACACCACCCATTGCTTCAAGTAGTCAAGGAGGATTACAAGGTACAGAAAATGATTACATTTTATTAATAATAAATCTTAATTTATTATTGATACTTATTAATTCATAAACAAAAATAAAGTAGGAGGTGATGGAGCAATGTCAAATAGTCTTTTAAGTATGGTAAATACTGATGAAAATCCTGATGAATTGACTGGTTACAATAGCGCTGATGAATACATTGGTAGAACTGGAAATAATCTCACACTTTCTGAATGGCAAGAGGTTAATATTTTTATCACCATAATCTTTTCTTTCATGAAAAAATAAAAAATTAAAAAATATTTTATTTTTACATTTTAGCGTGATAGATGGTTTGAAAAACGTTTAGGAAAAATGGGATTTATTATCAAAAAAATGGGAGAAGATGGTGCTTGTCTTTTCAGGGCAGTTGCTGATCAAGTTTATGGAGATCAAGAAATGCATGGAGTTGTTCGAAAACATTGTATGGATTATATTGTAAGTATTTTTAACTGAGCGAGTGCTGGTGAAAATGCAAGGAAAAAAAATTAAACAACATTTTTTTTAAAGGCTGCAAATAAAGAATTTTTTTCACATTTTGTTGCTGAAGATTTTACTACATATGTAGATAGAAAAAGACAAGAGTATGTTCATGGGAATCACATAGAAATGCAAGCAATGTCAGAAATGTACAATCGCAGCGTTGAATTATTTTGTTACGGAACTGGTAAAAAAAAAAAAAAAAAATTACAATATTTTTACGGGATTTAAATAATTTCTTGTGATTTAATTTATATATATATAAATATATATAATGAATATATATGCTTAACCGTCAACATTTAATAGTTTCCCATGTATACATATGAATCTGATGTTACTTGGTTTATAGTATCTCATAGAATGACAATTTGAAAAATCTTCATACATAATTTAAATAGATTTTATATTATTCATCAAAATTTTGATTTTTGATAAATAATACAAATTTATAAACAATTTATTGATTAATATAAAAATTTTATCATCACTCAATTTGCTAACATTTATTTTTTCAGAACCAATAAATATTTTTCACGGAGTGTTAAAAAGTGATAATGAACCAATTAGGCTCTCATATCAGCGAGGTAGTCATTACAACAGCATTGTTGATCCATATAAAGCTACAATTGGAGTTGGTCTCGGTTTACCAGCATATAATCCTGGCTCTGCTGATAGAGCTTTAATTTCAGATGCTGAACGTCAAAGTGAAGATTTGCATATTGAACAGGTTTGAATAAAAATTATGGTATTAAAATAGATTTTTTATTAACTTAATTATTGTTTTTTAAGACTATGCTTGAAGATAAAATTAAAGCAACTGATTGGGAAGCTACAAATGAAGCCATCGAAGAACAAATTGCTAGAGAAAGTTATTTACAATGGCTCAGAGATAATGAAATGAGAAAGGCAGTATGTATACGATTATTATAGTTGCATTCAAATCTATATTAAAATTAATATTCATCCAATTTTATTATAGCGTTCATCAAGTAGTACCAGTACAAGTACAGTAACAAGTTCACAAAATGTTCATTTTCACTCACATACTAATAGAACACAACAACAAAGAAGTCATTGTTCTTCTCCAACAGCTGCAAATCAAGCTAATCAAGAATCTTTAAGGAACTCTCCAAAGGTAAAAAGAATATTTTTTTAAAATAAAAAAGTATATTTAAATAACCTAAATTTTAATATTTTAAAAACAGGTAAATGAAAGTGTACGATATAATAAAAGATCACCACAGCATCAGTCCAGTTCAAGTGTAAATCAGCTTTCTGTAGAATCAGAAGAACTTAAATCAAATCCAACAGTTTCTCAGGAACCGGTACCTGGAAGCAGCAAAGAAACTCATCCTTCACCAGATATTTCATTTTTTAATCGTCTCCCTCCAGAAGTTTTCGGTAAGCTAATGATAATTTTATCTATTTTAATAATTTTATTCTAATACTCAATATCATCTTAGGATTGACCGATTGGGAAGATAGCGATGTGTTATCTAAAGTTTTGGCAACTTCGCAACAAGAATACTTGGATAGTCTGAAACAATCAAAAAATTCAACAAGTGATAACTCAAACACAACGGATAACTCAAATAGTTGAATAATGCGTAAATTTTGACAATAGAGTCATATTTTTTTGTTTTTTTTTTTTTTTTTTTATTAATAAAAAAATAATGTTAAAAAATAATTTTTTTACGTCAAAAAAAATGAAGCAAAAATAAAAAGTATAAATTTATTTCATTAAATTAACTTTTGACGAAAAAAAATAAAGAAAATTGTAATATATAAAAAATTATGCGATATAAATAAAATGCTCGTTTTTTTTTTCTTTTCAGAATATTAAAAAAAAAAAAAAAAAAACAATTTTTTTTTTAAGTTTTTTCATTAATTATATATAGAAATTAAAAATATATATTTATTATATATATGCATAAAAAATAATAAAAAATTGTGTGGTACGCAATATATATAAAAAACATTCTTTGTTTTCTTCTTTTTTTCTTTTTGTTTGTACAAAATCAACATATTTTTTTTTCTTTATAAAGTAATATAAAATTTTTTGTTAAAAAAAAAAAAAGCAAATTAAAAAAAAAATTTTTTTTTACGATATAGTACACATTATATTATTATAGATCAAAAAATAAAAATTTTTGAATATAATTGTATCATTTTTGATTTGTAAATATTATACAATTTATAAATAAAATAAATAGGCGTATATTTAGGTATATTTTAAGATAAAAGTACATAAATAATATATTTGTACAAAAATAAACGTCTAAAGTTGTATAATAAACAAATAAAATTTTGTTTTCTATTATTCTGACCTTTTACCTTAGGCATGTGCGTGTAGGTATATGTCGTAAATAATGTAGTGTTTAAAGATTGTTGTGATGTATTTTAATAATTTTTTTTAATTATGAGTACTAAACTTTATACAAAGAGTTTTAAATTTGAAGGTTTACTTGGCTCTGGAACTTTTGGGTATTAATTTAAAAGTCTCTAATAAAAATGTCGTTATTAAAATTTTTGTTATTAATTTAGAAAAGTATATATCGTAAAAAGAGTAAAAGATGGTAAACAATATGTTATTAAAGAACAAGTACAAAATTCATCGAATGCACAAATGAATAAAATGTTAGCTGCAGAAGTTGGTTGTTTACAAATATTAAGACATCCAAATATAGTATCTTATTATGGTGCTTGGCAAGAAAATGAACGTTTTTATATTTTAATGGAATATGCATCTCGAGGGACATTAAAACATTTATTAGATTCCAGTCCTAATCCATTAAGCGAACAAGTAAAATCAAAATTTTATTAATTTTTAAAAATTTAATTGTTTTAATAATAAAAAATAAAATTTAATGTTAGGATGCACTTTATCTATTTGCACAAATAACATTAGGTGTACATCATATTCATTCGAAAAATATTCTTCATAGAGATTTAAAACCAGAAAATATAATGCTTACTGGTCATATGGGTGATATTGTAAAAATTGGTGATTTTGGATTATCTAAGCATTCTCATGAGTAAGTATTTTCAATACAAATTATAATACAAACAATTTATTAAAGTAGATTTTTATAAACAACAAAAAATTATCAATTATTTATTTTGACACGCATTAAATTTTAAAATCAATATGATTAATTTTATAACTTTTTTATTATTTTTTGTGAAAAGTATAAGCAGAAAAACCAGTAACCGAGTAGCCAAAAATTTATTTTTCAAAATGTCGTTGAACTTTATTCTTTTCTTCAAAAAATTTTTATTTTAAATAAAAAAAAAAAAGCTATATAAATGAGATTTTTAAAAGAAATTCTTTGACTTGTACGATAAATAAGATTCTTAAACGTTAAAAATGCTACTTTGTCAAAAATTGATATTTTTTATTTTAAATTTTTTTGTTTTTAAAATATGAGGTGATTTGAATGGGGAAAAATTTTTTAGGTTTAAGGAGTCCAATTCTTGATTTTATCACGTTTTTTAATTAAGTTAAAAATCAAATAATCTATATTTTTGTTAAAATTTGGTAACTGCGGTCAGATAAACTCGATAACTCCAATTTTTTGTATCCCCAAATTATTAGCTGAAAAAAATTTTAGAACATCAAAACAACAAATATGAAAAATACCAATAATACGGACATATTTTGAGCAAATATTTAATATATTGGCAAAAATGTTTTTTGCATAATTTAAAAAATTCCAATTGTACAAAAAATCGGTGACTACCGGAAGTGGTTAGCAACAAAAAACTTCTTTTTTACCAAGTCATGCGCGGTAACAAAAAACGACTAAAAAATTGCGGTATGGAAAAAACTTTTGCTTTTGGTAAAATTATCAAGAGATGAGCTTATAAATTATTCAGTCTTTTGAATTAAATTTTTTTGCTAATTTTAATTTTTAATTTTTATTATGATTACCCTACGATTCAAAGTAAAAAAATCAATAGAATTATTTTTTTATACGCAAATTAAATAATGCATAATTTAAAATTTTTTATGCAACTTTTTTTGGACATTTTTTTCAACTTTTTACAAAAGTCAAAATTTATTTTAAAAAAGTTGCTATAATGATTTATATAAACAGGAATTACCAAAATTCTTGTCAAAATACCACCAAGTAATTGACCCAACAATCTTATGGTGCAAGTTTTATTCTTATAGACTGCATGATTTATTTATTATATCAAATCCATATAATTGCATAAAATAAATAAAAAAAAAAAAAATTAATTAAAAGTAAAAATTCTGGTATTCTGGTACTTTCTATAGTAGAAATGAAAATTTAAGGTAAACGTTAAATTTATTAGATTTAATGAGGATTTTTTTTATTTCATGACTTTAGTCTACCCCTAAGAACCAATTTTGCTCTAAAAATTTCACATTATAAAACTGAGTTTCAAAAATATTATTTTTTTCAGTGACACATTAAGCCACGCCGGATCATTTTATTACATAGCACCAGAAATGTTAAAAAAAGAGCAATACGATTATAAAATTGATATTTGGAGTATGGGCGTTATTTTTTACGAAATGTTAACTAAAGAACTTGTTTTTCCAGCTTCGGTAACTATAAAATTTTTTATTATCAAAACCCACACAATAAATGATGATTCAGTAGTCTTTAAAAAAAAAAATTTTTTTTTTTGTTACAGTCAGTAAGTGAAATAATTGATATGATATTAAATAAAAAGCCAAGAAAATTTGAAAATATTAATGTTAGTAAAGATATTAAAGTAATAATTTATAAAATATTACAAAAAAAATCAAATTTACGTCCAACAACGAGATTATTATTGTTAAATAAAACATTGTTGCCTGTTGTTGCTAAGGTTTATTTAAATTTAGGTAGATTGTATTCTAGTGATGATGAATTGAGTCTTAAATTATTTGATAAATATTTGATTAAATAAATTTTTAACTTTTTAAATAAAATTATTTTTGGTTAATAATGCACGGAATGGAAAGTGAATAATAAAATATTTCTAAAGATATTTTACTAAATAAATAAAAATGGTCATACATACAGAAAGTAAAAATTTCTAAAAAAAAAGTGTGCCAATTTCGAATAAAAGCTAAAAGAGGTCATTCCACAAAAGATACTTACATTCCGTGCGTTTTTAGCCATTTCATTTATTTTGTTGATCCCCTAACAAAGATAAATAGTTTGTATAAATAATTAAATTTCATTATTCTATAAAAATTTAACGGTAAATTATAAAACAACAAAAAAATGGACAAATTGTCATATAAAAATTTTTGCATGTCATTTAGAAAAATAAAAAATTATTAAAAAGTTAAAAAATAATATTGCATGCACTTGAACCTAAAAAACAAAAAGCTTGTAATAATAATTACAGGTATGAAATGAAAATGTATAACGCGATTTGCGAGTAATTATTTGCTCTTGATAAACAAACTATTGTAATATAAGTAACACACCCTATATATTTTTTTACAATGTAAACTAATTTAAACCTAGAAAATAACAAAATTAACTTTTTCTTTTATATTTATTTAAATATACAAATGGATATTGTTTAATGAATAAAATAAATTAACTTTTTCTACGAGATTTAACGACTTTATTTGATAGGAGTATTGGAATTTTTAGAATTTGTAATAAGGATGATTTTCCCTCATTATTAATAGTGTTAATTAAATTTCGGTGAAAAAGGGAGTTTTCAAATTTGATGATTAAATTGAATTTTCTTGTCGGCGGTCGAAGAAATAACTGTTTTTTAAACAAGGGACAAAATATTGGTTTTGAGATCTTGCATGCATGATAAGCAGCATGCAAGGGTTGAACCACGTATTTAACCACGTGATTTAAAACAGAGTTTTACATGTAAAGGGCAAAAAACGTTCCATCTAGATTAGAATATACTTTTTTTCCCTATACATGTAGTATCCGTCCTTGTCCATTAGTAAAGATTTTGCACATTCAATTAAATAACAATTTTGGTTTGGAAATTAGCACCCCTTCCGCTCAAAGAGGTGCTTTCTTAATTCGCTGCGGCTAAATTTTCAGTTTTTTGGAAAGTGAATTAGATATTTTATCTAATGTGTTATGAAAAAGTTTATTTTTGCTGAATGCGAAAGTTTGCAAGTCTGGTGGGATTAGTCCCTGGAGATTCAGTAATCGCATTTTGCTTAATAAACTTTTTTGTAACTTTCAAGTCATAAAATTGTTGGCGCTTTTGCCCAAAATTTGTAGATTAAAATTATTGTAAAAGCTTTTATGCGCTTATAACTAAAACAATTGTCAAAAGGTAACCCCCTCCTTTGACCAATTTCAAGATTTCTTTCGAAAATTTTTCCAAGAACGATGAAAGCTTGCAAGCTTTATAATTAAAAATTTCAATCAAATAATTGCATTAATTAAGTGTTATAATAACTGTAACTAAAATAAACGTCATTTTTTAATTATAATATTATAGCAGACTAAATTATATGGTGACACAAAAATCAGCGACAAAAATTAATGATAGAAATCACATAATATAGTAAATACATAACTGTAATTTTTGTACAATATTTACTCACATTATGTGTATCGGTAAAAATTATCTGTTTATAATATATATTTTTTCATTTATTGTTCTATATATACTTTTCTACTTATATATATGAAAAAGGGAAATAAATGCATTTGTACACTGTGAAATTGCTTTGATTAAATTTTGTAAAAAAGCTGCTGGAGTGACAATGATTATTGGAGCTTGTAGAGCGAATGAAAATTTTAAGGGTAAAATAAGGGTAAGTTCGATATTGGACACAATTGGTTTTTTAGGAAATTAAATAAATAATTTTTTTTTTTTTTGAGATCCATTTTTTAGTTGAAAGTCATTTTTTCCAGAAATAATGAAGTATTATTAAATAAGAATCTATTTAAACTCTCTGATACCTATGTTTACCCTTAATAACCCAATTTTACCCAAAAATGTGAAATTTAAATTTTTGCCAAAAAAACCAACTTTTGTCAAATAAATTAAATATTCAAGCATGCTAATTCAATAGTGTAGACATATATCATCATCACGAGGGACATTTTACTATTACAATATATGAATTTCCTGGTTTTCAATGGCACATATATAGCAAAAAAAAAAAAATTTTTCATGCACAAGGACCGGTAACCGTGACGAGATTTTTATATAAACACATACATGTATATAAAAACTCTTGCTCTTTATAATAAATATATAAAATTCATCAACAAACTAAGTTAAATCGTCATTATATAAAATGTATTCGGCCGGAACTCACAAATATATCCATAAAACTTTTTTTTTAAAAAGAACACACACACATATATACTAGCCAATAAATAAAAAAGAGACATTGATTTTAAAAAAATTTGTTGCTAAAATGTATAATTTTTTAAAAAATTTATATTATCATATTAATATTGATAATAAAATAGATAAATTAAAAAAATTGTTATTAATTAAAGTGTTAATGTGATAAGAGTAATGAAATAATGGGTTTATTTAATTATATGATATTATTTTTAATTATTATTAATTATAGTGATATTGTTAGTTTGAGTGTTGTTAAAAATAGAAAATTAAGAGATTTAAAAACAGAATATCATGGTGAACAAATTGATTTACTTGGTGAGGATTTTAGTGAGGATGAGGAAGGAGGTAAGTTTTATTTGATTAATTTGTTTGCTTTTTTTTATTTAACATCTTTAGACAAAAATTATTTTTTGGGAAAATATTTTACTAAATTAGGGGAACATTCGGGGGAAAAATTTTTTTTCATGCGTCGCAAGTTTAATAAATGATTAATTTAATAGCTTGATTACATATCGCTTGTGCTCATATTCTCCAGACTCTGTTGCTAGTGATCCCATCATTTTCAAAATTTTTAGCCTATTTGATACTCCTACTATTTTTAGAGTTTAATGAAACTTAAATAAAAACTATAAGTTTTATGATTCTTCAGAAAAAAAAATTCAAGTGATCCATTATTCCTGCCATTCCCCTATATGATAATAAATTTGATGATTCCATAGAAAATTATAAACTAAAAAATAATGATTTATTATAGCATTCAATTTTCTTTAATAAACTATTTTTTCATATAATTACACGAGGGAAAAAATAATGCTATAAGAGTCGAGGCTACAGTGTCTTGAAAAAATTGTCTGACTAGTAACAACTTTTTCTACTGATTTTATTTAAATTAAATTTTAATATGCTTAGATGGATGTTAAATAATTGGGAAAAAAGTTTTAAATCTTTTTTTACTGCGAAAAAAGTTTATTATAGTTTAATTTTTATGTTTTTAGACATTTTAGGCATTTTTTTAAATTTATATCTTAAAATTTAACTTTTTTGGAATCGTTTTGGCCTAAAAAAATTTTTCTTGTCTGCAGCCAGAAAGCGCGTATTTCGTATTAGAAAAGACACGTTTTCTCGACACTGGAGAAGAAAAATCGTATACGACCCTTTTCCATAAATAAAGAATGGCCCAAATCGCAGTTTACCAACCTCGGCTTTGCCTTGGATGGTAATTTGCGTGTGATTTGGGCTATTCTTTACTTTTCTGGACATGGGCTCGTAATATAGTATAAATATATGAAATAGTATATTTATGGAACGTGTCCAAAAAAGTAAATAATGCCCCAAATGACACGTAAATTACGATTAAGGTAAACTGCGATTTGGGGCATTTATTTATGGGCAAGGGCCATATAAAATTTATCTGCGTCATAGGCGAGAAAATACGAGTTTTCCGGCCGGGATATGAATTTTTTTGTCCACTTATTAGAAAAAGTTAATTTAAAACCGATATTTATTCAAAAAAATTCAAATTTTGCTTCAAAAACTCTGATCAATAATTTTCTATAAAAAATTGGTATTTACAGCTGCAAGTGTATAATTATTCCAAGTATATTTGATTTATGTAATTATTGTTTAATTAAAATGTTGTATATTCTATATATTCAACCTGTAAATTAAATATTATTTTCATAAACAAACTAATAAAAATAAAATTTTTGTATAAATCATTGTAAAAGGATCCGTCCCGTTGATTCATTTAACATGACTTTTTAAAAAAATAGCGTTATAAAATTTTTTACATTATAAAAGATAAAAAAGTTAAATTGGCAAAAAACTAAATGTATCCGCAGCAAAAAAATGTTTTAATATAATAAATTATTTATTTGATTTGATAAAAAATCTACTGGGAATTAGCTTTTTCGGCGAATTTTTATTATAAAATTTAAAAATGAATCATCTTTAATATAATATTGATAATTAATATTCAAATTATTTTAATTTATTATAGTATATATAAAAAATTATCAAAACTTTCATTTTTTTTTGCGGATCTATCTTTTTATTTTTTTTTTTGATTTTGCAGTCGATAAATCTCGAAATGATTCATATTGATAGACTAGTATTACGTGAGTTTCTGCATAATCAAATAAAAGCAAAAGTACGATTTTCGCTTCATAGTTTCAAACTCAAAATGCATTTTATTGTTTAAGGAATATAGAAAACCTTAGTTTTTGCACATGAATTTGTACCTAAAAATAATAATTTTTTAAAGCTTCACCAGAAGTCTTACGTCCACAAGCATTAACTGGATTTTATCATCGACAAAAATTACCCTTCGATGAAGTTGAATTACTTGAACCAAGGCAGTATTATCCGGACAGAGATAACAGGACAAAAATTTCTCAAAGAAATGATCCTCCCTTGCTATTTAATATAACAATACCAACTGTAACAATAGATGAAGCATTTTGTGATTTTGGTCCATTACCACAAGCATCATTTTGTGAATGGCAAGATGGTTGTGGTGCTTTAAAATGGGCTCATGGTTCAGGTATTGGTACTAATTGGCATGGAGGACCTTCTGCAGATTCTACTTCAGGGTCTATGGAAGGAGGGTGAGTTGATATTTAATTTTTTCCTGTTTAAAATTAATAACTAAGTGAAATTTTTTTTAGTTACGCTTTTATAGAAACTTCTCATGTGCCAGTTAAAGTATTATCATCCAGCCAATCAAATACAATAAATACAAATGGGTTATTGCATAGTCCACAATTAGGAAGTACTGGTGTAACTGGTACTTGTTTATCATTTAAATATGCCATCGATGGTCTTAGTCCAGCTGGTTTAAGACTATTTTTACACAATGGCAAAGATGAATTTAGTTCAACGATAACAAAAGAAAATTTAACAAGCCCCGGTACAATGTCATGTGATAGACACAGTGGTATATTAACGAGTACACCTGTTACGACAATCCAGCAAGAAGAAAGAATTCTTTGGCATGCTAATTATCATGTTTTAGGAGTTTGGCAGCAAGCTCAAATTTTGTATACTTTTCCAGATCCTCACTCGGTTCGTACAAATATTCTGTTTCGTAAATTCGTAAAATAATTTAAAAAATATATTTTTAGCTTATTTTCGAAGGCAGTGCGGTCGAATCTAGTGATCCTTTACGATTGTATCGTGGATTCATTGCGATCGATGATATTGATCTTCAGCCAGGTACTTCTTGTGTAAGTTTTTGTAATTTTGCTGGTGGCTTTTGTGATTGGACTAATGATGCTGAAGACGATTTCGATTGGACTATCGTTAGTATATCATAAACTATTTTTCAATAATTATAAAATGTGAATAAAATAAAATTTTTAGAGTCGTGGCAGTAACAATCCAACAACTGGACCAGCAATGGATCGTGACAAATCATTATCAAATGGTGGTTATGCATATATTGATTCAAGTTTTCCAAGAAGACCAGGTGATTCAGCAAAATTAGTAAGTGCTAGTTTTCCAGCAACAGCAATGGATATGCCACAATGTATGCATTTTTCATTTCATATGTTTGGTTCTGGTATTGGTGAATTAAAAATATCGTTAAGACATTTTCGTAATCTTGATTCACAATTACAAGATATATGGAAATTAAAAGGCAATGCTGGTAATTCATGGTTTGATTCAAGAGTTACTATTAGTTCAATTGATGATTACCAATTGGTATTGGAAGCATCTGTTGGTAATACTGCTATGGGTGATATTGCTATTGATGATATATCATTTACTACTGGAGCTTGTCCAAGTAAATAATTCAAATTTTAATTAATTATTTTTAAATATTAAATAAACAAATTTTTTTAGCGTCACCCCAAGTTGCAGCACCACCACATTTACCTCGTGATTGTACATTTGAAATAGATGAATGCGAATGGTTAAATAGTCGCGAACCTTTAACTGGTAATTCGGTAGGAAGTTCTCCTAATCGAAATCGCATTGAATGGGAAAGAGTTTCTCAGCAAACTTTAAGCCCTAGAAATCAGCGAAAACCGTATACTCAAGCCACCAGTAGACCAAGGCAAGAATTTTTCATGTCATTGCAAGCACGCGGTTCTGCACCTGCATCTACTGGTACTGGTTATTTAGTTAGTAATGATATAAAAGGTTCAAATGATCCAATTTGTATTACATTTTGGTATCTTATGTTTGAATCATTTATTGATTCAGCTGGCCCAAGCTTAGGTAAGTAACGAATTTTAATATACTGGTTCCCTTTTTTACTATCAAAAATTTTTTTACCAGGAGTATTACGGGTGTTAATTCAACCTGTTGGTGAGAATCCAGATACATCTTTGCCAATTTGGCAACTTTATAATAATCAAGCACCAACTTGGAATTACGGTCAAGCAAGTATCAATGAAAGGCGAAATTTCAATATTTTATTTGAAGGAATATGGGGACCGAACAAAGCTAATGGAAATATTGCAATTGATGATGTAGCATTTTACACGGGAAATTGCACTGGTAAGTTAAAAATTATTTGCAATCAAAGTTGACTAAAAATTGAATAATAAATTATTTTATTCATTTTTCAAAAAGTGAGACCAATCAGTGCAGTTGTCCAACCACAAGACTGCAGTTTTGAAAAAGGATTATGCGGTTGGGAAAATATAACAAGTTCAGGTGCGAATGATCCAAGAATTATGTGGCAACGTGCATTCCCAAATCATAGACCAGCACAATTATTTGATAAAACATTTGGATCATCAGGAGATTTTATATTTTTTGATATATTTTCACCAAATCAAAAACGCGAAGTTAAATTAAGATCACCAGTTATTAATATTTCACCAGATGAAGATGTTATTTGTTTTTCATTTTGGTTTGTTGCTTTTGGTGTTGAAGAATCAACTACATTAAGAGTACTTAAACATTCACTTAATCAAGATTCTAGTGCTTCTCAAGAAAGTGCTCAAGGAAATGAAGATTCTGAACAACAAGTGGTAAATAAAAAATTTTTTAATTGTTATATACTTTTTGAGCATTAAAATTTTAATAAAATAATTTTTGGAATTTGGCCGTGACACTTGCTTAAGCACTGAAATAAATGTTATTTTAAAATTTAACGATTTATTGAGGTAACTCAAAGCTAAATTGTTATTACATAAAAATTTTTAAAATTTGTTTACAAAATTTTTTTTTTAACTTTCTTTACGTTTTGAATTCCAAACGTTTTAAGTAAGAAAACAATCCATTTGTAGTATAAGCAGAACGTCTTTCAGTGAAGCAAGTAATTGCAAGTATTTTTATTTAATACTTTATAAATTAAATTAAATTACCAAAATTCTACTTTGGCTATAATTATTTTTTGCCTCCATGTTTCGATTTTTTTTCCCATTTTCTATCCAGCCCTTTATTTAAAAATTTCTCAAAATTTTTCTAAATATATGCTCTATTACTCTATGGGTAAACTGAACGAATTAATTATTACCCCCCCCCCCCCCCGTAATGTCCAATTTCACCTTATTCTTATGAAAGATGTGTGGTCCTCGGAGTGGTCATTAATAGGGAAAACTTTGGTCTCTAATTGGTACAGACACCCTGCTTTTATATTATGATTAATGCAATAATTTTTCGTTGTTTGTTTTAGTTATGGTCATTAACAGCCAAAGGATTAAATAATCCAAGACCATCATGGACTTGGGCTCAAGTTTCTATCGAAAGTCGAGCTTCTTATCGATTAATTTTAGAAGGAAGTGCCAGTAATGGAGGTTTCGCCATTGATGATATTAAATTTCAATCACAAGCATGTCCAAGTAAATATTTTTAGATTTTAGATAATTTTTTTTCTAAAAAGAATTGTTCAATAAATTATTTATTTTTCATTTTTAGCACGACCGATTTCAGCAATTCAAAATCCATCATCACGCGAATTATAATTAATCATGATACATTAACTTTATAATTAAGGTTTTTATAGTAATATTATAAATATTAATTTTAATTGTTCATTTAAATTAGAAGACTGGATCAATCTGTTTCTGCAACAGATTGTCAAAACCTCAAATGTCAGGACAGTAATTTTTAAAATATGTATATTTTTTACTTATTTAGTAATAGATAATTGTACTATAAGGCACTTTATTAAATGTATTTTAACCCTGATAGAAAACAAAAGACAGTAAATACCTAAGTGAAAGGGGGGTGAAAAACATGGAGTCCGTTTTTCATCCCATTAAGCCAAAACAATTAGTTTTATCTTTTTTTTTTAATTTTGGTATGTCCTAGTAGGTAATTTGGGTCACTAAATCCAAATAAGGCACAGAAAATTTTTTTGAGGGATGTAACACCCTTATTTTCACCCTTTCAACCCTAAAAATACCTTTTTTTCCAATTTTTATAGATTCTAGTAGGTATTTGGGGCTGTTAAATCTGGGGTCAAAAACTATTTTTAGGGGTGAAACACCCTTATTTTCACTCATTCAACCCTTACTTTTTCTATTTTGACACCCCTAGTTGGTATTTTGGGCTGCTACATCTAAAAATGTCACCCATATTTTCATTTTTACAGCCCTTAAATACCTTCTTTTTGTAAACAATCATTTTCTTTTCAGGGTGAAAATAAGGGTGGTTCATCCCTCAAAAATAGTTTTAGACGCCAGATTCAGATTTAGCAGCCCAAAATAACTACTAAGGGGTGTCAGAATAGACAAACAATTTGTTTTAAAAAAAAATATTTTTAAGGGTTGAATGGATAAAAATAAAGGTGTTACAACCCTTAAAAAAATCATTTTTGACCCTAGATTCAGTTTCAGCAGCCCAAAATACCTACTAAAATCGATTAAAATTAAGAAAAAAAAGTTTTTTTAAAAAAAAGGTATTTTAACAGCTGAGAGGGTGAAAAAAAGGGTGTCCCTAAAAAATATTTCTAACGCCTTGTTTGGATTTAGCGACCCAAATTACTAATTAGGACATGCCAAAATTAAAAAAAAAGATATTTCTTGGCTTAACTGGATGGAAAATAGGGGTGCTTTTCATCCCCCTTTCATTTTTGCATCTTTTTCATATAGACAATGTTCTTGACATGTTGCTGAAGAGATTTTACTGAGTTTTCTAAAGAAAACTTGACCTTTCGTCGTACTTACAAGTTTGGCCTTTTTCACAAGTCAGACTTACATTTAAATTATTTGATATTGTATTACAATTTGAGAATCGTAAAAAATTGTCGAAATATGTACCATTTTTATTTGCTGGTGTAAATTACAGGGCTTATAAATTTTCTAAGACGTAGGTAAGTATTGGCGGTTTTGGATAAATTCAGCTAAAATTTACGATTGAAAAATTTCATTAATTTAATATAGGCCTTGAGTTTTTATTTTTGCTTTAAGTTAATTAACATTAAAATAAGTCAATTTGCCAATGAATTTTTCCAGATTTAAATTAAAATAAAAAATTGTTAAGTTGCAAATTTTTTACTTCCGTGTGAGCTATTGAAATTAAAATTATACTTTGCATATTTTCAACCTAATTAATATCGTTTCTATTGACTTAAGTTTAAAAATTTCGCACAGATTTTGATAATATAAACTGAGAATTAATAAAATTTTTATTTTTCAAAATCTGAATGTCTTGAAAATATTGCAGTTATAAACTGAAAAAAATTTCCTCTTGACGAAAGCGGATTTTTACCGCTTGAGAGGTGAGTGGAAAGATATAGCTAAAAAATTTTTAGTTCTGTTTCAAAACAAATTATTAAAATAGAAAAACCTCCAAATTAACAAAAACTAGAAAAATTTTTAGCTGAATTTACCCGTTAAATTGTTACTTATTTATTTAAGTATATGGAAAATAATTTAATTTTATTGATTTGCAAATTAAAATTAAGGATTTCTACTTGATTTAATTTTTTTTTTAATACTGCAGTGTTCTATAAATACACGATTAGTAAATATAAGAATTCTTAAATATTATTATAATTATAAAAAAATACTTAATATTTTATATTTGGGCGATTCTTTCTCAAGCCAGTCACCTCCCTTTGTCCGACTTAAAAGGATTTCGGTTGAAATTTTAGGCACTGAGCGTTTGCAGATCGAGATTTCAAAATCAGGAAAATCGATATAAAAGTAAAAAAGGTGAATTTTTTTCTTAAAAGTTGTTACCTCTAAACCTGCAGATTCTAGATAATAAAAAAGTTTTAGCGCAAAATGGTAATATTTTGATACATAATAAGCGTGCCAAATCACAGGAGATTTCATTTTGAAACAAAAGTTGACCCATTTTTTAAAGAGAATTAGTATCTGAAAATTACTGAATCCGAAACTTCTCAATGAAATCCTCTGCCATTTGGCACCCTTATTATATGTTTTTAAACAACGATTTTGCGCTAAAAATTTTTTATTTTGCAACTATAGCTCCAGAGATATCATCAATCGAAGTAACAATTGGCGTTTTTTATCCATTTTTAAAAACTACATGGCTCCAACAAAACTTTTTAATTAATCAAGGGATTACCACATGAATGATATTGATTGCTTTGTTTTAATAATTAACAACATTTAAGAAAAAAAATTCAAAAAATTTACTGTCAACCTAATTTTATTACGATTTTCCTGATTTTTGAATATCAACCTTCCGACGCTCAGCGCCTAAAATGGGCACTTTAGATTTACAAAGTTCAAAAAGCTAATTAGAATAAAAAACTAGGCCCTTTTAGGACAGAGGGGGAAGATGACTGCCTTGAATAATAATCTCCCATTTGTAAATTTTTGTACAAATTATATATTACACTGATTTTTGATCACGTTTTTTTCTACTTGTATAATTTCATTTTTCAATTAATTTATAAACTTTGGGAAAATTTGTTCGATTATGTTATATTTAGTAACTTTAAGAAACAAAAATATTATTTTACAAATTTTTGTAAATTTTAAGCAACAATTTTAGGATAGGTAGTTTATGTAAAGCTTAAATGCATTTAATGTTTTAATTAAATTGAATTTTATAAAATATTATTTTTTACTATGCTAATTTTTTTCTAATTTTTTATATGTACTTAATTTTTTATTGTAAATATTTTAAATAAACTATATTTTTTTTTTTCTGTAAATTTTTTTTATTTTGCAGACTGAATGAATAAAAATTTACCCAAATTAATGATTGAGTTACCTGATGCCACGGCGGAATAAAAAATAGTATTCAATAAAAGTTGTATAGTAAGTTCACTACCATATACTCAAGCTTATATACATTCTAATTGATAAATTAATTCCTAATAAATTTATTAATTGATAGTATATGATAAGAATTATAAGTGTTCGGCGTATATAGCGCACTGAAAAATTTCTGGTTGCTGAATTTTTAAACTGGAATTCCAGTTGCGGCAGCCGGAAATTTTTTCAGTGCAGTTATTATTTTTCTTCAAGTTTTCGAATATTTTATCAATTGCAGCGTCTGCAGCAGCAAAAAACTCCTTATACTTACGTGGAAACGTGGGGGAGTAAAATATGCAATAACGAAATTCTATTTTCGGCAATCTTAGAAAATAATCGGAAAATAATTTCAAAATGGAAAAAAGGTCGATATTAAACTAATATTTTTTTTAATTTTCATTGATAAATTTGATAAATTAAACGCACTAATGTTTACGCATAAAAAATATACTATAACTACAAATTTAATAGTAAAACAAACCCACACAACATAACCGCCTCTTTATTCAAAGTCTGCTTTATATCTTTCTCTCTCTAACTTATATGATTTTATTTGCAGCTACTATAGCGCCGCAGGTGTGTACGTCTGTATCTAATTTACACACATACAACACATGCAAAAAAATACTAGAAATTCAGGCATGTTGTTTTCTTCAGGGGGGGAAATTAATAGGGGAAATTATGTAGTGTGGCAGGTTCTAATTCTGGAATGTTAGTTCCAGACAGACAACCACGTTTTCATACGCGTTATTACTTGTTTTGTGTAAATAAAATTAATATTTTTCTTTGTATTCAAAATAAAACAAAAGTCATTTGCATATAATTCTCTGAAAGCGCATCGTTTTTTAATCGTATATATTACTTCTTTTTTTATTATCAAATTATAATGCATTATTGTAAGGCCAAAACATAAGGCCGCGTGCAGTGTTCTGTTAAATTGTGGTAAATATAGAAGAAAAAAAAAATGAAGTTAAGATTTGCGCCGTATAAATATGTATAAATTACATATATCGATAGGTGGCACAATTATTTTAAAAGCATGCGGTTAGTATCTGCATTTTTCGTGCAATTCTTGAATTATGTTGCAGTATATTAAAAACAAACAAAAAAAGTGATTTGTGGAGTTTTTAACCTTTTTTTTTCTTATCTTTGCATCTCTATAATGAGAATGACCTTCGTTGTAAACAATAATTATTATTAAAGCTACGTAAATATGAATATATATAGTGTTTAAAATAGCGCTTTTTAAAAAGCGCTATATTCTGAAAGAAAATTTTCTTTTTTTTTTTTTTTTTAAGAAAATAAAAAAAAATGCAAAAAAATTTAATGATGCCGATGTCGGTTGTTCCGTCATCAAGAACTTCCGTCTTTAGTGATAATAATGTGTCTGGCATAATGATGTCAGTAAAAGAAAATAAAAAACAAGAATCTGAAGATGAAGATTGGCAATTACCAATTGCATTTAATAAATCAAGATACAATGTAACAACTGAAAGTGTTAATTCTATATCTGAGAGTTGGCGAATGAAAGAACGTGTAAGGATTTCATTTTTTCTTTTATTGTTTATTTTTATTAGGCACTAATATAGTCGTCAGTATATTATGTAAACAAATAATTTGAACTGACGATTTATGAATTTAATTATTATTATTTATTTTCCCTGTAGATGAAAACAGTTAGTGTCGCCCTGGTTATTTGTCTAAATGTTGGCGTCGATCCACCAGACATTGTCAAGACACAACCATGTGCTCGTCTTGAATGCTGGATTGGTAATGATTCATGTTCTTCAATTCATTCATTCAATTTTCATATTTTTTTTTAATTCTTCTTTACTGTTAATTATGACTAAGATTTATCTAGTAATTACTCATTAATATTATTATTTCTATCTTTATTTATTTTACATTTTTTTTTTATTTCTTCGTTTTATTGCCATTACGTAACTGAACAAGTTTTTTTTTAAGGTTAAATTTGTATACACTATATCTATTGTTGTTATGGCACTCCGATCTGATGCAGAATGCATTATGACGTATTTTATCTCAAACTTTTTTTTTAAAATTAATTTAGCCAATAAAATTATTAATTAATTTTATTGAGGTATTTAAGAGTTTTTTAAAATTAATGCATAAAAAATAAATCATTAATTTTTTCTATTGAGAAAAATTATAATTTTTTACCAAAATTAATATAACATTTTAATTGTTAGTTATAAATTTTATTCTGTTTTAGACCCATTGTCGCATAGCCCACAAAAATCATTAGAAACAATCGGTTCAAATTTGCAAAAACAATATGAAAGATGGCAACCGAGAGCTAGGTATAAGCAAAGTCTTGATCCAACAGTAGATGAAGTAAAAAAATTATGCACATCTTTAAGGCGGAATGCTAAAGAAGAAAGAGTTCTTTTTCATTATAATGGCCATGGTGTTCCAAAACCTACTACAAATGGGGAAATTTGGGTATTTAATAGAGTAAGTAATTCTGAGATGGTGTCTTTTTTGTTGCAAATAATTATTCTTTCATCTATTCTTCATGTACACATTTATAAGATCCTTACTACACCCCTATCTGTCATTTTCTTTTATGTATTTTGTGGATGGTGCTAACCTTTACTTTGATTATTGTTTTATTTATGCTTTTAACTTAAGAGTAATATTTAACTTTAGGTTTATACACAATACATTCCCCTGTCAGTCTACGACTTGCAAACGTGGATGGGTGCTCCTAGTATATATGTATATGACTGCTCTAATGCTGGCATTATTGTTGAATCATTTCAACAGTTTGCAGAGCAGCATGAAAAAGAATTTGAGGTATTAAGTTTTAAAAAAATCGTATTTTTTTACTTTAAAAACTAACTTAAAATTTTTTTTTATAAAATTAGATGGAGAAACATTCAAATCAACAAAACAGATCAGCGGGAGTTACTTTTAATTCAGTACCTTCCTTTAAGAATTGTATTCAGTTAGCAGCATGTGCCGCTAATCAAATTTTACCTATGAATCCAGATCTTCCTGCTGATATATTCACCTCTTGCCTTACTACACCAATTAAAATTGCAATGCGATGGTAAAAATAAATTAAATTATTTTTGCTAGATGTTGTTAAATTAAGATCATTTTTAAGAATATTTTTTTTATTTGAATTTAGGTTTGTTATGCAAAATTCATCTAAGTTATTGCCAAAAATTACGTTGGACCTTATAGATAAGTAAGTTTAAAAATTAATTTAGTTATTTTATAATATTATAAAATATTTTATTTTATAAAGATTAAAATATTCATTAAATATTTTAATATTTTAGAATACCAGGTCAATTAACAGACAGGAGAACTATGTTAGGTGAACTTAACTGGATATTTACTGCAATTACAGATACTATTGCTTGGAATACCTTGCCAAGAGGTTTAATTTTTATTTTTTAATAAAAAACTTTGTAGTTCATAAATTCATGTAATTGATAAAAAAATTTATTTGTAGATTTATTTCAAAGGTTATTCAGGCAAGATTTATTAGTTGCTAGCTTATTTAGAAACTTTTTATTAGCTGAAAGAATTTTACGATCCTATGACTGTACACCTGTATCTTGTCCAAAATTACCAGCTACATACCAAGTAAATTAAAATTCATTAATTAATAAATTTTAAAATAAATAAAATTTTCATTCATAAATTTTGTATCATAGCATCCAATGTGGCAAGCATGGGATTTGGCTTTAGATCTTAGTTTATCTCAATTACCTACTTTAGAATCTGAAGATCAATTCGTGCATTCTCCATTTTTTGAACAACAATTAACTGCATTTCAAGTATGGTTAATACTTGGTTCAAAAAATCGTGAACCACCTGAACAATTACCTGTTGTATTACAAGTATTATTAAGTCAAGTACATAGACTTAGAGCATTAGAATTATTAGGAAAATTTCTCGAACTTGGAGCTTGGGCGGTTAGATTAGCTTTAGGTGTTGGTATTTTCCCTTATGTATTAAAACTTTTACAAAGTAATGCTAAGGAATTAAGACCATTGTTAGTTTTCATTTGGGCAAAAATCCTTGCTGTAGATAGCGTAAGAAAACTAATTTTATAATTTTAATGTAATGAATTCTATTATTGTTAATTAATCTATTTTATTTAGACTTGTCAAGCTGACTTGGTACGTGATAATGGGCATAAATATTTTTTGTCAGTTTTACAAGATACTACTGTTCCTGTAAGTTACATTTATTTTGTGATTTTGAGCAGTTAGTGTAATTTTTATCATTTTTTCCTAGAGTCAGCATAGGACATTAGCGGCTTTTGTTTTAGCTAGTCTTGTTAATAATAATCCTAGTGGGCAAGAAGCAGCTTTGCAGGGTAGTCTAGTTTCAATTTGTTTAGAGCAGCTGGGAGATCCAAATCCATTGTTAAGGCAGTGGCTATGTTTATGTCTTGCAAGATTATGGGATAATTACGATAAAGCTAGGTGGTGCGGCGTTAGAGATACAGCTCATGACAAACTTTCCGATTTACTAAAAGATCCTGTGCCTGAGGTACAAAAATAAATATATATTTATTTTTTAACATAAGTTTAAAATATTTTTTTTATTTATAGGTCCGAGCAGCAAGTGTCTATGCTTTAGGAACATTTATTAAAAGTGCAATTAAAAGAAGTGAACACGCTAATACTATAGATCACACTGTAGCTAAAGTTTTAATAAAAACTGTAATTTATGATATGTGTCCTCTAGTTAGAAAAGTATGTACCAAATAAAATATTGAAGTTTCAATTGTATTAAATATTTGTTATTTGAAATTTTAGGAATTAGTAGTGGCTCTACAATGGATGGTATTACATTTTGAAAATTCATTTATAACAATTGCCGAAAGTAGTAAACGAGATCTTGTAGTTGAAACATTATTTCCATCTTCTGGAATTCGAAGAATTAGCTCTAAAGATGGTTTAAAAAAGTTATCACCAAATAGTACATTATCTATTGATTCCATCGATGGATTTGTACATGACAAAATGAAAAGAGTTTCTTCTGTTTCATCAATTAGTACATTAGGTATTGTATTTAATTATTTTTTCAAACTCAATGATTCCCTGTACCTCATTAATTTAATATTAAATACTAGGAAGTAATTGGGAATTTGTTAGAAGACCTTGTGAATCTCTGGGTAATAAAAAAAAAACTAATGATTTTTATGCATGACTTCGTAATAAAAAATTTCGTTAATTTAAAAACCTTCTATATAGTTGAGCAATAAAATTATTAGATTGCTTTAAATGTTTCTATCTTATTTTTCTAGAAATAATAAATTTATAATTTTATTCTCTGAAACATTTTATAATTATAGTAGAAATTCAAACTTTCCTTGCATTTTATTAAGCATAGAATTCATAATTTGAAAAAATACTTTTTCAAAACTTTATAGTTTCAATTTATTATTTAAGCTATTGTAACCATTAATAAAAATTAAAATGTAGGGTTTATTACATTTATACCTATACAACTTTATCTTTTTTCCAAAATTAAGTACTTTATTTCTTTGTTACTGAATCAAAATTTTGCTTATGTAGCTGATTCTTGTTTGTCTCTATTTGTATCGCTTTGCTGGATAAATATTTTTAATTTAATAGAAAGCAATATTTCAGTAACCCGAATATGCAATTAGAAATTTAAAAGTCATATATTTATTTTATTCAGGTCACAATTCTTTAGGAAATGCATCATGTGTTTCATATGGAACTTTAAATCCTTATCTGAAACTTTGGAACGTTTTCTGTAGTTTAGATAATGATCCTCACCCTGGTGTTGCAGCATTATCTTTAACAATTACCAACTATATTAAAAATCAAGTTAAAGAAATTGTACCTAAAGAAGCTTTAGAAATGAAAATGACTTCTTCATTATCCTTACCTCCATCTCCGTCGAATAGATCAAGCTATCTAAGGTAATCAATCTTAATACTAATTTTGTTAAAATTAATATCATTTTAAAACTCTTTTTATAGTAATAGCAAAGGAGATTCTCCGCCTACTGTTAATTCATCTACACCAGAACTTTTACGTTCTACAAGGATTACAACTTTTGCTGGTCGACCTAGAAAGCCTGTGCCAAATACGGTAAATAAAATTTTTTGAAGTATAGTACATCTTTTAAAATTTCATAAAATGATATTTATTATTATTATTATTTTTTAAGATATCAGAAGAAACGGATGAAACACCAGGTGTAAAAAATCCTTTGATAACATCAGAAATTGTAGAGTTAAGTTGTGCAAGGTTTTCACAGCATGCAAGTTTGCTTCTTGAAACAGAAGTTAAAAATGATACTGAAAGCCGTAGTCATTTAGAACGTGAATGGAGGTAAGCAATCAAAATTCTATATTGTTTAAATAAATTGAATATTTTTATTCATTTCAAAATCTTTTGAATGTAGATTTTTAAGAAATAAACGTCAAAGAAAAGAAGTTTCTGATGAACATGCGAAAATTCACAATAAATCTTTAAGAATAGAGTCTCAAGTTTTTAATACTAGAAGTGCTCAAGCTCCAGAAGTTATACTTTTTCATCCATATGAGCCACATATAGCTGTTGCTTGTAAAGACTATTTTGGGTAATTTCATAAAATATATTTTATTTATTAAAAATCAGTTTATTAATATAAAAAAATTTACATATTTAGTGTTTGGGACTGGCAAGCTGGTACAAAGTTAACTTATCATAATAGTCGAGGACATAAATCTTCAAGAATATCTGCCTTAGAATTTTTAAATTCTCATGATTTAACATTACTTATGGTAGGATCAGATGATGGATCAATTAGAGTTTGGAAAAATTACTATAATATGTTGGGTGGAGAACCAACTCTCTTAACAGCTTGGCAAGCATTAGCTGATTTACCCCACATTTCTAAATCCTCTGTAGGTGTATCAGGTCTGGTTACTAGTTGGGAACAGCGCACTTTAACTTTAGCTGCAAGTGGAGATGTACGTAACGTTAGATTATGGGATGCTGAAACTGAACTGCAGTTACAAGACATTCCTACTGGTGCTGACTGTTGTGTCAGTTGTATTGATACTGACGGTATAGGTAATTGTAAAATACTAGATCGAATAAGTAAGATGAAATATAAAAATAATATAAATATAATATTTTAGGTAACATGATGGTTGTTGGGTGTGGTGATGGTTCAGTACGACTATTTGATCGTAGATTACCACCAACTGAAGCAAAAGTTTTAACCTGGAGAGAACATAGTTCTTGGGTATTAGGTGCATATTTTAAGAAATCAAAAAGTTCCTATAATCTTATTACAAGTTCTACTTATGGCGATGTGAAATTCTTTGATCTCAGAAAAAATTTATCAACTCATTCGATTCAGACTACTCATGGAATTACTACATTTGTAGTGCACGAAACTGCCGATATATTTGCTTGGTAAGTTTTTGTCATTTTAATACATTTTATTAAATTATTAAATTTTTTTTAAACTTTAAATTGTTTGTTAACAGCTCGACAAATCACAGCATCAGCATGTACAATACTTCAGGGCATCATTTGAATTCTTTAAAATTTCATGAAGGCTTCATGAGTACTAGAATCGGTACAGTTAGTTGTTTAAACTTTCACCCACATAAAATAATGTTAGGTGCTGGTAGTGTCGATTGCACAATCACAGCTTATGCATCTGAAAATCGTAGATGACCTTCAGAAATTGAATTATTACAAAGTTATGTGTTCAATTATGGCCGTTAAAACAATATTCGGTCAAAAAATTTGTTAAATTTTAATATATTATTGACATAAAATTAATCAAATTGCTAAGAATTTATTATCTTATTTTTTTAAAAGATAATAATTTTGGATTTTTTATATAGCATAATTTTTTAAAATAATTACTTAATTAAATTGTATAAAGCATAAGTGCTATTTATAATAAAGCGTTTATAAAAGTGATATTTTATAATACGTCGAATATATATATTTTTGTGAATAATTTAAAGAACAATTTGTTATATAACGTATAATATATTGTTAAGTGATATTTGCACATTTTATAAATAAATAATTAAAAAAAATAAACATATATGCAATATGAAAAAAAAAAATTAATCAAAATTGTGTATATTAAAAGTTTTGTGTGACAGTTTGTATCGATAACATTTAGCATGTTTTTTGTTTGTCTATAATTTTCACATAGTTCTTAAAATAACTGACATAAATGAATCATTTTTCTTTTTTTTTTTGTATTTAAGTACTTAAAAAAAACCAATTTTATTTATCACAGTAAAATATATTTATAAACTTAAAAAAAACAATAGCGAATTACACTCAGCTGCAGGAATATAAACTAGTCATATACAAAGCAATTAGATGTAATTATTATTATACTTAAATGAAAAAGTGAATGCGCTTTGAAGTTTATAAAAAAAATTGTAAATTTTAATTTTGTATATATAGTTTAATTATAAATATAGCTTTATAATGTAAAATAAAAAATGCAATAAAATATAATTATTGATAATTTAAATTTTTTATTTAATTATTTAAATCCTAAAAATATAAAGATTTTTATTTTAATCAGTTAAATTCGATTATTTAAAATTTATTTTTAAAACGAGTTTTTATTAAATTATAAAATTATCATGCACGTGAATCATACTCTGTATACTCTTGTCTCATGGCTATTTTTTAATATTTACCTTTTATTGTTGTAAGAGTGAGATAGACGAGAAAAAGATAAAAAAAAATACGCAAAAGCACAACACAAGAGCAGTAGAGATTTCAATAATTTTAGTCAGCGTGAAACCGTTGTAGTTGAAGGATAAGTTTTTTATTTTTATTAAATAAATGTCAAGAGTTTTTGGAGTTTTCTATTAAATGTTTTAAATAAACATTGAAATTCACCTTAATTTTAAAAATCGAATTAAAGGCACCATAAAAAATGAAATATTTATAAAAAATCACAGATATTTTGGATAATAATAACAATAATGTTTAGTTGAGAGTGTATGATGTGTATGTTATTTTACCAAGGTGTTTGTTTTTGTAATAAATTAAATGATTGAATAAGAAGACAAAACAAAACTACAGCTGAAATAATTTGATTTAGAAAAAAATTTAAATAACCTAATTTAAAAATGGATAGATCAACGAAATATTTAATAAGAAAAGTAATAATTGATTGTTCGTGTTTATTTATAGGTAAGTAAATAATTAATTTTTCAAATAATTTTTTATAAAGGAGGGTTATGTCGGTGTATTATGTAAATTAGGCGTGGTGTAAAATTTTTAATTTGTAAGGTGCAGTAATAAAAAAAAAAACTGAAATAAATCAATACTGTCTGTGTGTAATATGTTTTTGAAATCGAATTTTGTTTACATGCGTAGGTGTCAATGACCACGAAAATGCAATATCAGAATATATCAGACTTTATATTTTTGTATTTTATTAATAAATCAAATATTTTTATATTTTTAGATAATATTTTGAATGTTTTGTATTTAATTTTGGTAACGAAGGAAGCCTTTTGTAGCAACGTGAATGCACAATTTATTTACTTGTCAGGCGATTTAACATGTAAGAGGGTATTTGAACTTGTAATTGGATGAAGATAAGATTCGTTTTTTTTTGTAGTTAAAAAATTGTAACATTTAAAAAAAATGTATTTTCGGTTTTGTTTTTTTAATTTTTTATCATAATACGTGACTTTTTTTCTGATAATAGTTTATTGATATTTTTTGTTTTTAAAATGATTAATAAAAGAATGTATAGGTACTTAATTTTAAAAATATTTGATTAAAAAATAAAATATCAACCTTGAAAATTAAAAAAATGAAGGTTTAATTATTGTTTGTTATTCAAAAATTGTTTTCAAAAAAATCTTTCAAAATTTGGTTTTCTCTTGAGTTTTTTATATCCCTTCAAAGTTAAAAGTAGTACTTATTTACTCTCCAAAAAAAATTGTCTCATTTTATATGATTTTAGGTTCTTTATACCAAAAAAAGGAAAATAAAAAAAAATATTGCCAAATGCCCTCATATTTTTTTCCAAAAACCACTTAAAAAATATTCAGAATTTCAATATAAAAATTTTACACCCACCCTATCATAAACAACAAAAAGAATTAAAAACCAATACATTCAATAATGTAAAATAAATAAAAGATTGTGCATTAAATACATAATACAAGCAGAAAAAAAGTGATATCCTTGTATAATATAAAAATGATTAAGTAATGCGGATAATATTATAAAAAAAATGTGTAATAAGAATTATAATTATGCACTTTCAACAATTTGATATATTTATTTATAAATAATCATGTCTAAAAAAAACTTACTTTATGTATTGTTTATTATTCTTTTGTAATATTAATTATTTTGCGATTATTTTGCATATATGGGTGATTCCAGTTTAAGGTTACATATTTTGTGTTTTTTAATGATTTTTAACTTTTTGGAGGTTCCATGAAAATGGAGTTGTAAACTTACTTATTCAGGAAAAAAAAGTAAATTAAAGGCTTTGAATTACCCAGAATCTTAGATTTTTCAAGTTGTCGAAGGATTTTCCCCCAAAATTCAAAGTATTCTGTTACCTAAAAACAATTTTACGACAAGGTTATTTAGGTTGACTTTATGACTTTACCAATTAGTGACACTCATCTTCCATAAGTGGTTTTGGATATTCATTGAAGAGTGATTGGATATTTTGGATATTTTATTATATTTTGTTATACCTTACTATAAATATCAAAATTTACACGAGTAGCCTAAGAATTTCCAAATATTTTATTTATCCTTTTCTAAAATATTTTTGTTTCTTTAACATAGACAAACCCATATAACGTGTATATTAAAAAAAGAAAATTTTCCCTGTACATTTGTTAGCCATAACAATAACAATAATCGAAATTTCATAAATACAAATCTTCAATACAATCGTTTTATTATTCATAATCAATAGATGTCAAGGCATCGATTATTTCTAAAAATTCTTAAATAAATTATCACATAAGTTGCAAAATTTTTTTAATTAATTATTATTATTAATAACCTATCAAACCTTTATGCGTTTTTTATTTTATTATTTTTTAAATATATCAATAAATTAAAGAAATTTTTTATTTTTCTCTCAAGATACTCTGAAATAACCCGTTTCTCCTTTAATGCTATTAGTGATTTTTTTTTAATTTGCATCCTTAATATGAAATATTTCATTTTAATTAAAAAATAAAAAAATTTTTTCAACAACCTTTTTTCTTTTCAATTTTTAAAAGTTGTAAATAACTTTAGCACATACTTGATTTTTATGTTTAAAAAAGTTTATTAATAAAACGTGTTTGATAGAAATATTAAACAACTTCATCATCATCATCATCATCGTTATCAGGGAGAGTTTAAGTGAAACTTTTATGATGTAAAATATTCAATCCCTTTTTTTTTTTTTAATAAACTGTTTCCTATACCTACTTTTTAATATTAAATTTTTAAAATCTATCTCTACACTGTTTAAAGTCTTATATATGAATTCACAAATAAAATAGTAATAATTTGAAAATTTTTGACGAAAATCGCAAATTCTTAATCGAGTTCTTAATTTTTTTTTATATAAAAAAAAGATACGAGAATTTTCAATTTTTTCGTAAATTTACGAAAACTTAATAAATTAACTATTTTTAAGGTGTATAGCCTATTAAAAAAGGGAATTATATGATTGGATTTAGAAATTTAGCAGCTACGTGGAAAAAATTGTTTAATTTTTTTTTTCAGAGATTTTCATTAATTTATACGTGATTTGATGAAAATTTTATAGCGTTTGCAATATTTTTTAACTACATATAGGTAAATATGGAACGAGTACAGAAAATTCCATGCCAAATTATACGCCCGGGAGGGCAAAAAAAATATTTTTGCCCGAAATTCAAGGCTCAGCATATAATTTGTACTTATGAACTATTAAATAAAATAAATGATACAAAAAAAATTTTTTAAATACTCTTTTATTTGTTAACCAAAACCAGGCTAATATTTCTAAATCCAATCCCAAAAATTATTTATCTGATACTATCAAAATTCTCGCTAAATTCATAATATTCGCTAACTAATTTCGATGTAAATAAAAAATCCAAGCATATTTTTTTTACAACTCCCAGACTAATATTTAAATTTGTATTGCAATGCGTACATTTAATGCATAATTGCAAGAATATATTTTTTTTTCTTCTAAATGAGGCAGAAAAGCTTTTTCACAAAGATGCATCATAAAACCGGCGTGGCGCCGAAACATTTATTCAAATATTTTAAATTAAATGAGACTTTAAGCGGATTCGCCGAGCAGACTTGTAACAATCATGTAATTTTTTATAATTTTTATGATAGATTAATGAAATAAATCAGAAATTTAAAATTAAATTTTGATTTAATAAAATTTAACAACATAAATACTGATACAATTTAAAGATTAGGTAAATTTAGTACACCGCGCCATAGACGCATTAAAATCCCTTCGTTTCGCATGGTTTATTTAAAGGACCATTATGTTTTCATCAAATGGTCATTTTTAGAATTCTAAAATGAAACGTAAAGTACAATTTTTAAAATAACATTACTATATTTATCAGGGATGTGCGGTTACCCGAAAATTCAGTCTTTTTTTCAGGTTCGGTCGGGTCGGGTAACCCTGAAATGCTTCAGATGTCTGAAGGCAGGTTTTTGAATAGAAAATTTACTTATATCTTTACAATTCCATAAATATTTTCAGAAAAATAAGTCAGAAAAAAATTACTTGTAGAATCGTAAAGCCAGAGAAATTTTCGAGTCAAAACCGTATCTTCAAACTTATAAAAATTTTCGGTTTATCCAACAAACCGACCCGAAAAGTCAGATAACCGCACACCTCTAGTATTTACAAAATGTTTTTCCAAAAATAAGAATTTCAAGTCCTAAAAAACGCCCAGATGCACTGTACGATTAATAACTCTAGCTGTTACAATATGAAAAATAATTTTCTCTTGAATGACGTCAAGTTGAATCATTCATGGATGAAATATTTTTATATTATTTAAAAAAAAATTTAAACCACGTATATATAATAGGCACATATTTTATGACTTTATACGCGTACTTGATACATTGTTTACCATTCACTTTATTTGAATAATACATTTTCTGAAAAAATCGAGGAAAAAATATAATAAGAGGATTTGTTGTTGTTGTTTTATTTTTTAAAATAATACGTTACTATCAATTATAATTATGGTCGTACACGTTAATTATATTTTGTTTTTTGTGGCTAAAAGTAACGACGTATAATTAGATTTAAAAATAGATATCTTTTTAAAAATATTTTTTCAGGTTTTTAATGTAAGTTAGGGCGTTACTTTAAAAATTTACCAAAAAACAGATTTTTAAAAAAAATGTTTAAATTAATTTTTTATATACTTTCATCCCTTTTTGAAATAAGATCCAAAAATCTAAAAAAAAAAAAATTTTAACCAATCAAAACTTATATAGCACACCACTGAAACAGGGTAACAACATACAATCAATTATAATTTATTTACATAAAAAATTAAACACCACGTAATATCCTAACGACCTTAAACTAGTTCAAGGTTTAGATAATACAATAATTAGAAAATTTTCATTGTAAACTTGTAATAATACTCAATTTTTTGTGTTTTTCTTTGTTTCAGTTGGCATAACGATATTGATATTTTTCCTAATTGGTCAGCCATATCAAAGAGGATTTTTTTGCAACGATGAATCTTTAATGCATCCTTACAAAGAATCGACGGTTACAAGTTTCATGCTTTATATTACTGGATTACTTTTACCTATTTGTACAGTAAGTTTTAATAACCTAATTTTAATGCAATTTTCAGTTAATTTTTTAAAATAATAATTTACAGATAATTGCATGTGAATATCATCATTGTAGAAGACTTCCAAGTACATCGTCTTTGTCGATTAGAGGTTACACCGTCTCGCAATGGGCTATCAATGCTTACAACAAGGTATTTTACATTTTAAAATTAATTCCTATTAAAATTAACTCCTGTAATTTTTTTAGATCGGTATGTTTGGTTTTGGTGCAGCAACAACTGTATTAACAACAGACATTGCTAAATATTCAATTGGACGTTTGAGGCCACATTTTATTTTACGTTGTATACCAAGTATTCCATGTCAAAGTAACGAATACAAATTTATTTATAATACTAATTTTACATGCCTTAATAATAAAATTAGCGAAAGAGATATTAAAGAAATGAGGTAATTATATTCATTTAATTTATTATTTTTAATTAGTTACATTAATGCGATATCGAGTAATATAAAATTATATCTAATCGTTAAAATTATGTAAAAATATAAATTCCATGCAGGATTAAACGCAAAGAGGCTAAGCTAATACGAAAATATGAGGTTTTAAAGGATTAAAAATTGTTTGCATTTTGATGTACCAAAAATCTCAATATTTTTAATCCTTAATCGTTTTTATTTTTATTAATCGAACAATAAATATTAGTTTGTATGATTTATTTTTTCAGTCCTGGTAATTATATTTTAGTCGAATTGAAAATTTAAATTGATTCTAGGAACTAAAATAAACTAGTTAATTTAATTTGTATTTTAAATTAGGATTCAATTAAGGGAATAAAAACACGAGAGATTATTTATTTGGCCCCTAAAAAATATACGGACTAATCTTGTTAATTTCGGCGGAGAAATTTTTTCTTTTTTAAATTTGTTAATTTCTACTTTATTTTGCAATTTTTTAAATACGCCTTTTACTTTGACTTTTGGAAGCTAAAAAATCATTTTTTCTCCTCTTTTTTTAGCTAATTTAAAATTTTTTAAATCTTAATTGCGAGCTGACATTTGAAGAAAATTTTTGAAAAGTTTGTTAAAGCTTTTTTTGGCGCTCTTAAAATCAAATTTTCGGAATTATAAATTATTATAAATTATTAGTTTGATAATTTTTTTGTTGGCGAAAAGAATAATAAATGTACAATAAAGTCGTTAACTTTGTCAAAAAATAAATTTTTAACGAGAAACATGATAAATCATTATCTCAATTTCCCACAGGCCAAAATGGCGCATCCTTTGAAACACACCCTAAAGGGCTTATCTCATAAATTAATAAAAAAGTAACAACAGATTTAATATTTCAGCTCTCATTTATTTAAAAAAGCCAATTAACCCAAGAAAAAAAAATTTGCCATAAATAATTAAAAATAAATCCGTATAATAAACTTTTTCAAACTAAACCATAAAAGACAGCAAACAAAAAGATAGTCTAAAAATCCAAAACAGTAAGTTTCTTTATTAAAACAATTTTATCTCAAATTTTTGCCTTCAAAAAACAGACGATAAATGAAGCCCTTATTATTTATTTTAAGTTAAATTATCCCTTTTATAAAACATTTATCATAAATTATGATATATGGACAATTCCACCTAATTTTGTCAATAAAATATTTAATTATAAAAAAATCTAATTTCGTGCATGCGATAGAAGAAGAATTTCAATGTTACGTTGTCTGCATGAGTCAAAGATGCATTTGTAATCTATTTTTAATCTGATATATAAATAAATACAAAAGTATGCAAAAAAATAATACCTTCTCTTATCAAATTTATTATTCTTATACGTATTTAAAAGGAAGAAAAATTTAAATGCATTAATTTTTTTTAAAAAAAAGTGCAAGAAATTTAATCCGGTTTTTTTATCGATAAATGATCGTTTGAATCCACTTATTTTTGCATAATTATAATAATAATGTTGAGGATTATTAAGCTGTGTATAATCGATTTAAGAAAATGATATTTTTTATGCTAATTGCAAAATGCAATTTCTTGGATGCTAATTTTAATTATAACCGATCATTGTACAGTTAAACCTTGATAAATTGTATTTTTTTTTTTGGTTTGGTTTGAGATTTTTTTATTAGGTTTTTTTGGGGGATCTTTTAGATACCGAAAAAAAGTGTGTAATTATCGTGTTTTTTTTTCTTTTACAAATTTTTACTTATAAAACTAATATTTGCAAAATTTATTTATTTTTTTTAAATAAAATAATTGGTTCTTTGGTATAAGTTGATGAAATAGTACACGTAAAAAAAATATAAGACAAACTAAACGTATTACGTTACTGAAATATGATTAGTATTGTAAGTTTGTTGAATGGAAAGATTAAACGTTGAATTGTCAAATAAAAACATTAAACCAACAAATACTTTGTTGATTCAAGCAAAATTAAAATTGTTAAGTTAACCACTTAAATCTTTGTTGAATCAACATAGTGTTAGATAAACCAACAACCTAAAACATTAATATGATTAATTTTAATAGTTAGGTCAATGCTTTTTCTTTTATATTAAAATATTTATTCATTCTTTCTCTTTCTATCCTTTTATATATTTAACACCGCGGCCGGCGACAAGTCGAAACCTGTTCTTCAGCAGCGCGCTTTTGTTTATATTATTATTCAATAAAGAAATGGAATTTCCTAAAAATTTTTAATGATAGTTTTAAGTATTATTTTTAAATATTAATTTCACTGCGGGTATGCATAATTTACTTTTGCTTATATTATTATTCATTATTATTATAATAAAGAAATGGGATTTCCTAAAAATTATATGATATAGTTTTAACTATTATTTTTAAATATGCATTTCGCTGGGTATGTATAATTTACTCTGCATATAATTTCTAAAATTATTATCTGTAACATATAGTACTTAAAATTTTTTTATTAAATACAACTGTCCTATTAGCAGAATGGATAATCACGCAGTCTCGGAAGCCGCAATACTCAGTTCGATCCCAGTAGCAGTCAAAATTTTTCTTCGGTTTTTTTTAACAGATTTTAAATTAATAAATATTAAATAAATATAAAAAAATAATTATAAAAAATAATTAATTTAAAAAAAAAAAAATAAATAAAAAAAAAAATAAAAAAATAATTTTTTTTAAATAAAATTTTCACTCTGTTTGAATCAACTAAGTAACTATGACAATTCAACAAATACTTTGTTGGCATATTTCAACAAAGTTATTTGTCAATACAACTTAGAATTTTTTTCCGTGTATATTAAGTATCAAGGGCGTAAAATTTTAGTGCTTGTGTGAGCACTAGTGTTGGAGCTAGTGTTTAAAGTTTTTCGCCCATGGTGCTTACAATATTTTTTGCCTATACTTAGGCGTACAATTACAGAAAATTCCGTAAAAAATCTTACGCCTGGGAATTCAAAAAAAATTTTTTTTTCGTAAAAATGTGCAATATTTTTTAAGAAACTGTTGTTTTTTTTTTGAAAATTTTTTGCTTATTTTTGTCGATAAAGCCTTCAAAATCGTTTTAGCGAGCGTTTTAGTGACCAAAAATACGTCGATTTAAATTATCTGGAATTGATTGTACTTATTTGTAAAAATAAAAAAATAATAATAATAGTAATGATTTGGTTTTTAATTTACATAAATGTATACGATTAATTTCACGTCAATTACTAAAATGAACTGATTTTTTTTTTACAAAAAATTAAAATCTCCAGAGAAAATCCCTTTTTGACAACCCAATTAAATATAAAAATTTATAGCCAGAATTATAACGAAGGGACCAAATTGCGTGAAAAAAAAAACTTTTTTATGATGAAAAAATTCGTACCCCTTGGAAACATATACTTTGTAATCCCTAAAAAAAATATTGTATAATTATAAAAAGATTTTAATTTCGAGGAATTAGTTTGCAACAGAATTCAAAAATAAATAAATTCTTCTTAAAAAGGCTTTACGAAAATTGCATTTTTAAGCGGACTTCAATTATTTAAGGTATTCTAACTTGACATAAAATGACTCATATACCTACAACTAAAAAATACAATCTAACACAACCGCAGGTATTAATTTTCGTTATTAGAAATTTTTTCCAACATTTACTATTGAAAAAAAAAGGTTGATAATAAAAAAACATAAATAAATATTGATTTTTCTTATTGTAAATAAAACTATTTTAATATCCATAAAAAAAATATATTTAAATTAATGAAAATATCGATAATCTATAAAAAGTAACCACAAAGGAAGTTTCTTTTATGATTCTTATCTTGTGGATCTTCTTTACACAAACATCAGCTTTTGATAAAAAAAGGCCTATTTAATTTTTTTTTTTTTTTTTAACAGAAATGTTCAATCAAGTTATTATTTTTATTGATTTTTTTGTGTTTAATAAATACAAAAAAATTTTAAGCTTTTATAAAAATATTTTTTACAGAAAGAATTTAAGATATAAAGAATTTTACAAAGAATTTAAAAAAACATGTTTAAAATGCATAACAATAAATAAAATGACAATTTTTCTGCATCGATTTATTTTTTACAAGTCAAAAAAAAATGTTGAACACGCAGCCTTGATTTTTTATAAAAGTCGGTTTTTAAAAAAAATAAGACATGTGTCTAATTTGTCATTTATTAAAAAGTTTCATTTTTAACAAAATATGATTCATTAAGTCGCAACAGTAATTTATAAGTTACATTTTTTACACTTGTCTGCCTGCGCCCTAATACTTTATTAATTTTTACATGTTTTTTTTCTTCAACAGATTATCTTTTCCATCAGGACATTCGTCGTTTTCAGCTTATACGATGATATATTTAGCGGTAAATATTACACGATAATTTTAAAATATTTTAGAGATTTTATGCTAATTGGGTTTTAGCTGGATTGAATGGAATTTTACTTGAAAAAAATAGTTATTCTCAAGTTTTATAGATTCATAGATTCTTGGTTGATTTTCCATTTTTGGTAGCAAAATTAGCCCAAAATATTTTTACTCATTTTTTGTTTACTGGTTTAAAATTTGAAAATTCTTTGAATTTATAATTTAAAATCCTGCTTTTGATCTACACAGCCTTTTAAGTTTTAGTTGTTTTTAGTTTTCGATCTTGCTTACCTATGTAGACAAAAAATTATAGTACAAGGCGTGCAGAAAAATTTGTGCCAATTTTGACGCACGGGTGGACCCAATAAATTTTTTAAACAAATTCGAAACTAACTTAAAAAAAAAAGTACAAAAAAAAAACAAAACAGCAGCTTAAATATTTTGTTCCAAATTCATTGACCCCTTCATCTAATTTTGATCCAATCGACATAGAATCTCTCATATATTTAAATGATATTGATAATTTTCTTTATTTTACAGCTCTATTTACAATTAAGATTTACATGGAAAGGTAGCAAATTATTAAGACACGTATTACAATTAATTTGTTTATGGATGGCATGGTTTACAGCGATGTCACGTGTATCGGATTATAAACATCATTGGAGTGACGTTTTAGCTGGTTCGACTATTGGAACTGTAGTTGCACTTATTATGGTAAATATTTATATATAACTGACTACTCCCCTTCTATAGTTATTATCATTAATTAGGAAGTACTGACACAATTAATTTTAATAGGTATTTGCTGTATCTGATTTATTCGCTGAAAGAAGAATATCATTAACAACATCATCAACTAATGATATTGAAAAAAATCATCGACAAATTGATTATGATCCAGCTACATCTGCTGATGGTACACAGGTGAATAATAATGGCACTCGAGTCAATGATAGAATACATTGACCAAATTCTTTACCTCTTAGCTTAGTATCGTTACAAAAATTTTCTTAAATTAAATAATATTTTTGTACATATCTTTTATTTTGTGTAGATATAAAATAATGAATACGATGAAAAGTTCATTAAACTATATAGTTTTTGATTTTTTTTTTTTTTTTTTTTCTTCTTTTTATTCGTATGCATGAAAAAAGAAATGTATTATGCTAATATGTTGGCTTTTGTTTATTTATTTGTGCGAATGAAGCTATATATTTATGTATAATATTTAAAAAAAGAAGTATGAGTTATCGATAATAGAAATGTCATTTTATGTAAATTAAGTCAATGTGACAATGTTTCTAACTAAATGTATATAATTAATTATATACAAGTTTTTATTTTAATATAGTATAACTCGATAGATTTTATAATGAAATTTTTAAAAAGAAAATTTTATTTTGCATTTGTATAAAAATTTTATTTTAAAATGTAATAAGAGATTTGATTACTTTTTGGTAATTTCTTAGATATAATATCTTAGACTTCCATGTTTTACATTAATTTTAGGATACCATTTTTTTAATATCAAATATTTTTTGATTTGGGATTTTTAAATAAATCTATAACTAATAATTTTTTCTGTAAATAATAATAAACTAAATGGAATAAATTTAATATTCCATTCGATAAATAGTAGCCCAATTTTAAACAGTATTTTATTTTAAAGCGACTGATAATAATGAAAAAAAACAAAATGGAAAAATATTATTTAGAAAATTTTAATTTACATTAGTATACGTATTTGCTTGTTATAAATATTATTTTGCTTGATCTACATTTTGCATTGTTATTGTAAATGCTTTTGTAATTTGTATAATCCTAATCATATGATAATTTTTATATTATAAAATTTATTTTGTTTGCATAATTTAACTAAATTAATTTTTTTTTAGTTTATTTTATATCTTTTGACTTAAAATTTTCTCTGAATCATGTAATTTATAATAATTGTATTTTATGAACGATTAATTTTGTCTTTTACACTTAAAAGTATTAATAATATTGCTTTTCTGGGCATAAAAAAAAATTCTGTGACAATTAAAAAACTTATGCCTGGATATGTAAAAAATAGAAAATTAAACAGTTTTGTATTTTTCCAAGATGAAAATATGTACATAAAAATTTTAGGATTACATACTCTTTAAGACAATACAGAAAAATAAAGAAATATTAGTTACTGTGCTGTTTTAAAAACTAAGATTTTTTCTTGCAATTTTTAAGTCAAAATGATTACAATTTTATTTTATCATGTAAAGTGTAAAACTTTTTTAAGCTTCTTTACTTGTTACCCTAATAATAAAATAAATTTATTATTATATATAAATTATAAATATAAACAATACTTGCCTGAATTTTATTAATAATTATTTTTAAAGTACAAATAATAAATTTTAAGATTTATTTAATAGTTACTTGTTTATGTTTATACGAATACTTTGTATATTATGTTTATATACCTAAAAAAGATAACAACAATAATTAATCAAGTAAAAAAAATTATTGTATTAATGAATTGTGAATAATTTATTTAAATTTTAATAAATCCAAGGAATTTTATTTGTTTATATAATTATTATCAAAATAATCCTTCATAATCTAAGTGAAATGAATTTTAGTATTTTATTTTTTTGATAATTTGCTGCTTTTTATGTCATTTTATTTAATTAAAAATTAACAAATTTTCCAATAATATTTATGAAGAATAAAAAGGAAAAAATAATTTTTTTAGAGTGAAGCTGCACCATTAAGAGGATCACGTTCAAATAGTTATGATGGTATTAATCATTCAACTGCAAATAGAACTCAAGATATTTAATTAATTGAAAAATAATTTTTTAAATGTCAATTAATTAATTAAACCTACCTGTAAGGAAATATTATAAAAAAACTTTTTACAATTTTATACTAATTTATTGCAATAAGTCAATTTGAATTTTTCTAAAAAAAAGCGCCTTTGTAATTTTCACATGACCTCTACCATGTAATATACTCATGCCTACAACATTTTTGGCTTGTAGTGGGCGTTATTTGTCAGTCATAAACTGAGAAACTATATTACAGTGACTGACAAAAAACAACCACTACCAGCTAAAAATGCTGTATAACTGCAATATGCAATTATGCATAATTTTTATACTTCTGCTCTTTCATTCATTGTAATTAATTAATTGTTGAAGTGCTTAGATAAATAAGTTGTTTCGTTAAAAAAAGTATTAATTATGCTTAAATTAATACTGTTTAATCATTTATAAGTTATAAGTTATATAATTAAAAATTTTTCAAATAAAACAAAACTTTTCATAAGTGTCGTTTTATAGGTTATGTTCAATTGTTTTTGTGTAAAATCACAGTATAAAGACATTGCAATAATATTTTTTCAATAAAAATTGTTATGTTTGTACGAAGCATTCAAAATGCAAGTATAATTTACATTATTGGAGGTATCGTGTTTTGTTTAATTTTAATTATACAGTTAAAACAAGTTTATGATAATAAATCAAAGTACAATAGATATCTGGGTTACAAACAATTTGTAAGTTTGCTACTTAAGAGATGATTTTTAAAAAGAAATAATATAAATATTTCTTTTTTTCATATAGATTAATGAAATATCATCAGAAATGATTGAAGTTGAAAAATCAGTTAATAAATCAACAAATTATATTCATCAATTAAGTACACTTTTAAAACAAGATAGAAAACTAAAGAATATTTCAAACATAAGATTATTTAATTTATAATAAATTTTTTTAGGGTGAGTCTTATTATATGAAATTTTATTTTTTTACAAATGAAAAATGCATAAAAAGTTATATCGACTTTAAAAATTGAAATTGTCAAGTGACATACATTGTAAATTGTTTTTGTCACCGTTGATTGGTTCTAATATACCGTTGGGTGAACAAAGCCATGGATCTTTTGTCTTTTTTTGCCAATCTGTTAGTAACTTCTTTAACTCTTCAAATACGTCCTTAAAAAATTGTATAACATTTAATTAATATTAACGGTTCATAAAAATTTTCTATATATTTGGATGTTACCTTTTCATTTTGAACGATATTTGTCAATTCTTCAGGATCATATTTTAAATCATATAATTCCCATTCTGGTCTGTAATAATAAGATTTTAAATCTTTGTACCATCTTAATGGTTGATTTTCACGTGATCTATTTAACAAATCCTAAAAAAAATGTTTGTTAATTTAAGATTTTAATATATCTATTGTTATGAAATTATTACTTGAAAAGTTGGTGATAAATAGAAATCTTGATCGATAGGGAATGGCATTTTATAATTTAAATTATGAATAAGTTTATAACGTTTTGTTCTGATAGCTCTCATTGGGTAATACATTGTGATTTCATGATGAGTTTGACTAGCATATACAGCAGTTAAATTATTTTCTCTGGGTTCTGTAATAATTAAGATTAATTTTTTTTGAAACCTAGTATTCAATTACTACTACTTATCAAAGTATTATCTTTACCATTTTCAAGTAATGGAATCAATGATTTTCCAGTTAGTGTAGATAGGAAATTTTTCACATCTTTATCTTTATCGACACCAAACCAATCTAATAATGTTGGTGTGATATCTAACAACGATGTCATACTGTACGTTGCTTGGTATCTCCTATTTTTGTGGTGAGGTGAAGATATTATCATTGGTTCTGCCATTCCTAAAATGAATATAAATTATATAAAAAAATCTTCTGACTGACTGAAAAATTGTTTCAATTACCTGGATCATATAAATTAGTTCTACCGCTTGGGTATGGAATGCCATTATCCGAAGTGTACATAATTAAAGTATCATCTTTTACACCAGCATCTTCTAATTCTTTTAATATTAAACCAATACCTAAAAAAAAGTATAAGTATTTATATTTTGAAGCAATTTTTGCAAAAACCAAATATCAATACCTTGATCCAAGCGAGACATTGTTGTATATTGAGCTGAAATGTCTCTTCTTGCTGCTTCGGTATCTTGTACATGATATGGTAATTTAACTTGATCCCATTGATAATAAATTGGACTCCAATCTGGTATCTTACCCATACCAGGATTACCATTACCAAATTTCTCACAAAAATTACCATATTCTGGATGACTATGCCCACAACGATGAGGGTCATGAAATGCTACATATAAGAAAAATGGCCTACAAAAAACAATATTTAATTAATGTACAAGCATTAAATTAAAAAAATTTAAATAAATACTCACTGGCTTTTATTTTGAGAGAGAAATTCACGGACTAATAATTTTATCCTTGTTATATTACGACCAACTTGTAAAGTTGATTCATTCTCTTCGGTATAAGAAAAGTCAAATGGATATGCTTTACTAGGTCCAACATGTTTTTTACCAATGATACCTGTAATAATCAATGAAAGTTAATATATGGCCTTATGAATAAAATAAGTAAAGTTAATTAATTAATTAAATTACCAGTTCGAATATTTTTTTTCTTTAATATTTTTGGTAAACTTTGTATTTTATCAAATGAATTAAAATGATGAATATTATGATGTAAACCATACATTCCATTTTGATGGCTTGGCATACCAGTTAATAGTGATGCTCGACTTAAAAAATTATAAATAATAAAATAAATAAACAAAAGCTAAAATTTTTCTTAAAATTTATTTTTACCTTGGCGAACAACTGCTTACTGATGTATAAGCATTATTAAATATTAAACCATTTTTAGCTAATTCATCTAAATTTGGTGTTTGACATATTTTATTTAAATATGATCTCATTTCAAATCCTGCATCATCCGCTATAAATTTTTTAAATAGAAAAATTGTCTTATTAATTCATAATTTGATTGCATATAAGTGAATAAAAGAGGAAAAATAAATTAATTATATGACTACTGATTTCGATATTTTTTGTATTAAAATAAATATAAAAAAAATATTGCAGATTCTAAGTATTGAATAAAAATTACGAAATAAAAGAAAAACCAGTTTCTATTTATTAGATGAAGAGAATCATTTTATAAAAAAAACTCCATAAAAAATTGCTTGATTATTTTAAATATTTTTTTTTTTAATATTACAGATTCCTTTACTTGGAAGAAGTTAAAAAAATTGATGACAATTTTAGAAAATACAAAAAAAAAAGTAACGCATTAATTAAAAATATTACCCAAGAGTAAAAGTGCATTTTTTGGTTTTCCGGTACTTCTTCCGCCAACAGTTAACAATGAAATTAAAAAAATAAAATAAAGAAAATTATTTAAATTTATTGTCATTTTTATTTGAATAAAGTTCAATTAATTAAAATTTGTATATTTTTTAAAATTAATTTTTTATTAAAAATTAACTTCTTATGCGCGCGCACTTTTTTTATTGATAATTGAAAAAAAGTTTGTTTTGCCGGTTTCAATCAGATGATTATTTCCAACTACAGTAAAAATCACGGTGTAAAATCAACTTATAGCATTTAGTTTTACTTATACAAAAATAAATAGAGAGGAAAGTTTTTTTATATGCGAACATAAAAGAAGAGACATTGAATAAATTGGAGCTATATAAACTGAAAAAAAAATTCTCTTATAAAATCCTCTCACTTATTTTTTATTTTTGCATCAGGTATGCTTTATATTATTTATTTATAATAAGTATAGTATATATATAGCAGACCACACATGATTACATGAAATGGGCGTTGTCTTTAATTTGTTTATTTTTTATGCATGTAGAAATTTCCTTTTTGTTTACAGTTTAAAAGTTAGGTTAGAAAGTTTTTAAAAACAAAAAATAAAAATAATTTTTATAAATATTTTTATCATGAAGATATGAATTAAAAGATAAAAAATATTCATTTGAATTTTTTAAGTAAGGGAAAATCGTTGTCTTTACAATGGAGTCGGCTTTCTTTGTTTAATAAACTCCGATTAAAATAAAAGACTGATCAATACGTGGCTGACATTGTTGTCACGAGACTTTACAGATTATTCTATAGAATTTCTAATTCTGTTGTTCAAATTACTGCTAATCTAATTTTTTAAGAACCGGTATAACATAAATTTAAGATAATAAGTTTGTTTATTATTTATTTTCAGAAATAAGCATTTACAATTAATAAAAAAAAAAAAAATATGGGTAAAAAAGTTATATGTCTTTTTGATGTTGACGGTACACTTACAGTGCCACAAAAGGTATCATGTTCAAAAAACAATTAGTTTTTTTTTACATTGATGCAAAGTTATTTTAATTATTACAATTTTTTAGACCATAACATCAGAAGTAGATGATTTTATACAAGGTACTTTAAGAAAACATTTTGACATAGCTGTAATAGGAGGTTCAGATTTAGTAAAAGTAAAGAAACAACTTGGAGAAGATGACATTTTTAAAAAGTATGATTACATTTTTGCTGAAAATGGACTAATTGCTTATGAAGGTACAAAGCAATTACAATCAGAGGTAAAAATTTCATTAAAAACAAAAACATATTATCTGAGTAAAAAGAAAAAATTTTTCAGACTATTGTAAAAGCAATTGGAGAAAATCAACTTCAAGAGTTTATTAATTTTGCTCTTAGATATATTGCTGACTTACAATTACCATTTAAAAGAGGTACTTTTTTGGAGTTTAGAACTGGAATGTTAAATATCTCTCCTGTAGGACGTAATTGTTCATATGAAGAACGTATTCAATTTAATGAATATGACAACGAACATCAAGTCAGAGCTAAGTTTATTCAAGCTCTTAAAAAACAATTTCCAGATTTAGCACTCACTTACAGTATAGGTAAGTAATTAAAATTATATTTAGTTTTGATAAAATATATATTAAAAATAATTATTTTCCTAAATGAAGGTGGTCAAATTTCATTTGACGTGTTTCCCAATGGCTGGGATAAAACATATTGTTTAAAATATATACAAGGTTACGAGGAAATTCATTTCTTTGGAGATAAAACACAAGAAGGAGGTAACGATTATGAAATTTATGAAAGCGATTTAACAATTGGACATAGAGTTACTGGTCCTGAAGATACTTTAAAACAACTTAAAATTTTAATTAGCTATACAAATGAAAAGAAGTATAAAGAAGATATGCATATTTTATAAAATGTAAATATATATATTTAGTTTTAATTGTAAGTATGTACTTATTTATTTACAATAGTTTATTTATAAACAATTTGTTTATGTATACATATTTTTATTAAATATATTTTATCTGTTTAAAAAAAAATATACAAAGCAACAAAATTAAATTTGAATTTATATATTTTAAATGTTTATATATATATTTATAATATATTAAAATTTAACGATTTACACAGTATTAAAAAATTAGTCGAAAAATATAATTAAAAATTATCTTTAATATAAAAATAAAAATTATATTTAAAAAAAAAGAATTTAAATGTCCTTATTTATTTATAAAACTAAAAATTTTACATTCCACGATAAACAGGTACTCGTTTAGCTTTAAATGCAGCTAAGCCTTCTATTCTATCTTCTGTGTTTAATAATTGAGAGTAACATTCTTTTTCAATATCAAGACCATCTTTTAATGATACTTCTATACCTTTTGATATTGCTTCTTTGGCTAATCTGTAAAATCACACAATTACATAAGATAAATATTTAAAAAAATATAAAGAATTATGAATTTATAATCAAGGACAAATTTATTTGACTAGAATAAGTACTTCTATTTTAATGTTTTAATATAATATAAAAAATATTATATAACGATTATTTTTATAAATTTTTTATCTTCAATTTGATGTCAAATAATGATTACGATATCAGAAATTTTTAATTTATTTTTAAAATTTATATTTACATAGAACTTTTGAATATAATCTATAAATTAAAAAAAAAAAAAAAACAATGAATTGCTTTATTTATTATTTTTTAAATTAAAATATAAAAAGAATGCATTGAAAATGCTACTTGATAATAAATTATAAATAAGAATATAAAGTATAAGTAAATGCAATATAAAAATGTATAATAGAAAAAAAATTATAATTATTTTTATTTTTTTAGAAAATATATTATACTAAAGTTGAGTCATTATAATTTAGCCTCACGAGTTAATTAATAATTGTTTTTTGCCTTTTTTAAAAAAGTATTTATTTTTAAACTGTGAATAAAAAAACAAGAAAAAAAAAACATTGTTTTTTAGTATTTTAATAATTATAATTTTATAACTTTTAGCAAAAAACTCACTTTACACCAATTGGTCCATTTGGTAATATTTCTCTAGCAATTTCTAATGCTTCTTGATAAGCAGCATCATCATCTTTATTTTGTGGTACAACTCGATTAACTAAACCTAATTTAAATGCTTCTTCGCCATCTAATATTCTTCCAGTAAATATGAGTTCTTTAGCGATAGCTGGACCAACAATTCTAGGTAATCTTTGAGTTCCACCAGCACCAGGTATAATAGCTAATTTAGTTTCAACCAAACCCATTTTAGATTCTGATGCAGCTGTTCTGATATCACTGGCTAATGCTAATTCTAAACCACCACCTAATGCAACACCATCGATAGCAGCAATAACTGGTGTATTTAAATTTTCAATATTATTTGTTAATTCTCTTAATGATGTTACAAATTTATCAACTTCGAGTGGTTCCATTTTCGCACGTTCCCTTAAATCAGCACCAGCACAAAATATACGTGGTACTAAACTACGTATTATCAATGCACGTATTTTGTTATCATTTTTAATATTAAATAATGCATCATTTAATTGTTCAACTAAATATTTTCCTAATGCATTACGTGACTCTGGACGATTTAATGCTAATACAGCAATACCATTATCTTTACCATCTAAATATTTAACAATAACTTCACGTTTACTTAATTTCCCTGGTTCTGATCCTTCTGATTGTTGTTCTTTTGTATCAAGATTTTGACGTATCGATAAATATCTAACTTGACGAAATACATTGGAATGACTTAATAAATTTTTCAAAGATGAACATTGAATTCCAACAAGCACCATTTTTCTTTATTTTTCAAACAAAAACTAAAAGCGAAAACGAAAGAGTTAAATAATAATAAAGTGTTTGTTTTGTATTATAGACAGAAGGAACGACTGGAAGAGAGAGTACATGTTTTATAAGTATTTATAAAAACAGCCTTGATTTCTTATTTGTGTGTGCAAATACAAGCATAGTTTCACCGGTAAATACATGCCGGTTAACATATTTTGTTTTTAAATGCGCTTAAACTTATTATATGCATTTTAAGAGATCCTGTATGTGTGCATGTGTGTGTTTGTTTATGTTTTTATGACTGATGGGTTAATATAATATGTTTATTTTATTGCCAAATAATAATAATAAAAAAAAAAAGTGAAAATATTTTTTTATATAAGATAATAAAATATGTACAATTTTAAATATTTGATTGCACACGCATCAAACGAAAATAATATAAAAAAGAAATCAAAAGTTAAATTATAAATATTTATTTTTAGCGTTATATAAATATTTTCCTTAATTTTTTATACATTTTATGTGCATTTTTTAATTAGGATGTAAATATTTTAATTAAAAATTTAATGTTTTTAAGCTATGTGTAATTTATTAATTAATCAATGTTTATTATTTATGATTATTTAAAAATGTTTATATAAGAATTTTATATTTTATTAAATAGGTATATACCTATTATGTATGTACGTGTACCTACACCTCTCTTTATGTTTATGTTATTACGTAAATAAATTATTTTATATATAATGAAAAAATTTCACATTGTTAATTAATTCTAAACTGTCTTAAAAAAATTTTTTTGTATTTTTTTTTCTTCAAACGATAAAAATACAAAGTATTTAAATTTTGTATATATTTTTTTAACGATAAAAAAAATATAAATTTTAATAATAATAATAATAATAATAAATAATCTAACATAATAATTTATCTATGTAAATATTCGACCTTCATTTCGTATATATGATTTTTTTATTATTTAAAAAAAAAATAGAAAAAAAAACTAATATTATTGAAGGAAAATTTTTAGTTAAGAAATCTATACTTACATAATTCAAAGAAAAATTTTGAAAAACAAACTATATATTGTATTTAAACACTGTTAAATTTGCCTTTTTAATTTCATCATGTTGTCAATTGAATATTTTATAATAACCTAGGTTATACAACAGTGCATAACAACAATGTTTATTTTTTATATTAAAAACATATACGAGAGAAAGCCCACGTAGGTATACTGAATTAATAATTATTATAAGTGTTTAGTAATAATTATGAGTATATGTTAACTCAGCAGTATCTTTCTGACGACTAAAAAATCGGCTGTGTATGATACACAAAACCTGATTGTTTAATAAATTAAAGGAGTAGGGATGCCAAATTTTTTTGCTAACGAAATTCATTGAACTTTTATATATAATATTTTTTGTATATTTTTAATTAAAATATTTAATGAGCTGATTTAAAATAAAAAAATATCGCGTAATTGAGGTATAGTATTTCTAAAGAAGGACATGCATGAAGTTTTGTGCTAATTTAAAGAATTTTAAAAATTTAATTAATTTTTTTCTACATATCGCCTGATTTTTCAGGTTCATTTACCTTATTTGCATAACTGGTTTGTTTTTTAGGGATCAGGAGATCATCAAATTAAAAATACTATATACATTGTAAATATTTCTGAAATTTTCCGATCGATAAAATTTGTTTTGCTATTTTCGATTTAAGCTTTTGCAAGAATGATTAAAAATCATAAGTTAAATCTTTGCTTATTTGCAAATCACTGCTTTAAATTAATTATCATCGTTAAAAATAGTTTTTGAAATTTATTTTTCGGTATAAAATAAGGTTTTAAAAAATTTTTCACATCATAATTAATGGCTAAACATTTTTAAATCGTAATAGGTTCACGACAAAATTGTAAATCTTGAACCTAAAAAAAGTATGACCCAGATCGCAATCTGCAAATTACTCATTAACTTTGATTATAAACTGTATTCTAGGATACCCTTTTATAATGGGCCAGAGTCGTTGTAGCGTATTTTCTGACCTCTGTCAAGAAAAGCATCAAAAGACAAGTTTCAAAATTTTTATAAATGCTTTTTTAAAGTATGCTATTTAATCATTTCTTTTGATAAAAAAATTAAATTAGGGAAATGTAATTTCTTGGGAATAAAAATATGAATTACTTATTGAAGGGTTTTACAGCGTTGTTTAAAAAAGGAGATTATCTCTTGAGAATAAAAAAAAACAACATTTTTTGACCAAATTTTAACAAAAAATTAAAGAATTTCTTTAATTTTTTTAATGAAATAGCAGTGACTTATTATTTTTAGTCGGTTTGTAGATAAAATTCATTTTTTTATTCTAACTAATTTTTTGACCACAAATTACGGTCTAAATTACTTAAGATTTTGTAAAACTTGGCTTTCATAGACTGTAAGACCTGACAAAGTTTTGGGGTATTATTTGAAAAATCACTTTGGAAGACCTAAAATTTTACTTTTAGCATTTGAGGTACCGTATTTATTGATTTATGAAAAATGCTAGGGTCATTTTTGTTATCAGGCTATATATTTTCAGATTTGCTCTACAAGCCTTTAAAAGAATTCTGAAGTTATAAAATTTAATGTCCCTTGGAGTTCCATTATGAAAATAGTACAAAATTTAAATGCAAGTTTCTATAAGTTTAAAAAAACATGTTTTCTGGTCAGTGGCCCGAAAGCACGTATTTCCAGGCCTCTCTGCTTACGACAAAGACGTGTTTTCTCGCCACTGACGTAGAAATATTTATTTGTTCAACAAGGGAAAAAAATAGGAATCGACTGCAAAGAATATATATTACGAGCCCGTGTCCAGAAAAGTAAAGAATGGCCCAATTCTTCTTCGTCAGTGACGAGAAAACGCGTTTTTTCCGGTCGTGTAGCTGCCGGGAATTACGTGCTTTCTGACCGCTGACAAGGAAAGTAAATTTTCCTACATTTTTTCCCATGTTCAACACATAGTTTTTCATTAAAAGGGAATAAATGATCACCCGAAATTAAGAAAGTATATCTTTTTTTGCAGCGAATAATGAATAATTTTATAATACCCTTGTCCACAAATAAAGAATGCCTCTAATCGCAGTTTACCATCCTGGACCATTCTTTACTTTTCTGGACACGAGCCATAAATATACTATTACAGTAGCCCAAAGAGACCTTTTGCCCTTGTGCTGGTTTTTTAGACCAGCTTTGACACGTTCTCACAGGTTTTTGTTATAAGTTTTTTTTTCTTTTTAAGCAAAGGTATACATTCTTATTTTAAATGGAAAGTTTAATAAATTTTTACAGTGGTATTAACTACATATTTTTATTTTTGAAGTTATATTGTGCATATACCTCCAAATTTCCAAACAGGCGCCGTGGCTTAGTTGGTTAAAGCGCCTGTCTAGTAAACAGGAGATCGGGGGTTCGAATCCCCCCGGAGCCTCAGTAAATTTCGGTAATTTACTAATTTTTTTTTTTTTTTTTTTTTTATTTTTTATAAATGTTTTTTTTTTTTTTTTAATTTTTTTATGTATAATTAATTAAATTTATTAATAATAAATAAATAAAAAAATTTTTTTAACAGATTTTTTTTGCAGAATAATTGCTAAAAATTTGTAAATTTTAAATTTACATAAAAACTTTTACAATTAAAATTTTCAATAATTTTTTAAAAAATAAAATAAAAAAAATAAAAAAAAAATGCATAAAAAAATTTTTTTTTTAACTTTTCAAGGGTATTTTTACATCTTCTTTATGTGTTATTCTATAAATAACTTAACGAAAAAGCGGAGAAATAGCTAAGCGATAACAGCTCAGACATTTGATACACGAGAAAATCGTTTTTAAACAAATTTAAACAGCTGTTTAAAAAGAAAAATTTTATAAAAAATTTACCCCGACGAGGATGGGATTCGAACCCACGCGTGCAGAGCACATTGGATTAGCAGTCCAACGCCTTAACCACTCGGCCACCTCGTCCCACGAAATTGGAACACCTTAATTTTCCCTATCATATTAGAATTTTTTTTAGTACATAAATTTAACAATATTTTACAAATAAAACGATTGTTTTGTTATTTTTTAATTTAAAAAAATATTACATAACATAAATTAAAAAAATAAACGGAAAATAATAAAAATTAATTTTAAATTAAAAATTGTTATTTTTATAAATTAATTGATTAGATATAAGATTATGTTAAAAATGAATTTTTATTTTTGATGACTCAGTGAAAAATTATTATTTTCCTCGGAATTTTTCCTTTGTTTAGAAATTTTAATTTCTGCATAATAATTATTACATTTCACTGTACATTTTTGTACAAAGCAATAGATAATTAAGCATTGAAAATTTTATTATTTAAATTTATATTTTTTTCAATGTCATTTAATATATTAAATTTATAAAAATAAACTATTTATCAGTTTAAAAAAAAATAGCAAAATTGTTATATATTTGCAGTCACGTGATACATTATTGTGTTTTGTCTGCTGTTTTTACAATTCTTTATGATTGGTCAAAAATGTCGTATTTAAAAGATTGCACATGCGCTAATGTGTAATAACAGACCGGCATTTAAATTTTTATAAATAATTAAATGAATGAAAACATATGCGAGATTGACGGAATGTAAAAAAAAAATAAATGCGTTGACCTATTTTGTATTATCTAGTAAATCCACTATTATTTAATTATTATAATCTGCATAATTAAATAAATTTTTTAAGACTAAGTGCATAAAATTATCTTATATTGTAATTTAATCTAAAAAGTATATCAGATTTTATGTGAGAAAGTATTCATGATTATATATGATTTGGAGGTAAGATTACATAAAAATTGTTTACAGTGGTTTACCAACAAGTGTTTCATTACATAATTAAAATCATGCATTACTATAAAGTTTTTCAATATCGTCGTAACCGTCATTGGATATGGAGTATACAAATTTTACTCCTGTTTATGATGAAAAAACAACTGCATTTTTGGAAACACAATTTTTACGTATGAAGGGTATGTTTATTTAAAAATATATTAGATTAAATTTATGACTGTACATTTTTTATCAATTTTATTAAATTATTGTTGTATATTTAAATTGATTGTAATATAGAATTTGTTTCAATTGAAACTATATATGGTTTAATTAAGTCCAATTATTTTTAATAAGAAATAATATATAGCTATTAAATAGCTTACTACAATTTGAATGTATAATTTAAGAATTTTAGAATTGAAAAAAACAGTAAGTAAAATTTTTTAAATATTTTTCAGATGAATGTTACATGGATCATGCAGGTGCTACTTTGTACTCTGATGATCAAATTACAGAAATTATGAAAGACTTACTATCATCTCAATATGCTAATCCACATTCTTATGGAGTTATTGGCAATGCTACAGATGACGCAGTAAATAACATTCGATACCTGTAATATGATTTTTTTAAAACTAACGTTAAACTGATTTTAGGCAATTTAAATTTTTTTCCTTCTTTTTTATAGTATTTTGGATCATTTTCATACTACACAGGAAGAATACAGTGTTATTTTTACATCTGGAGCTACTGCAGCTATAAAACTTATTGCTGATACATTTGATTTTGACCCACAAAATGATAGTGCAGGAACTTTTGCTTACCTTCAAGATAATCATACATCGGTTCTTGGTGTGAGAGAGTTGTTAGGTGAAAAAAATGTAGAAATAACATGTATTGATCACCAAACAGCATTTGAAAAATTGAATGATTTATCCCAAATAGATTTTAACAAGGTAAATAAAAATAATTCACTTTTTGTTTACTCAGCTCAATGCAATTTTTCTGGGATAAAATATCCTCTAACTTGGATTGACAACATTAAAAAAGGAAATTTAAATTATTTTTTGAATACCAAAAGCAATTGGTATACTCTTTTAGATGCAGCTTCTTTTGCTGCAACTAATAAATTAAATTTGAATAATTTTAAACCAGATTTTGTTTGCATTTCTTTTTACAAATTATTTGGATATCCCAGTGGGTTAGGTGCTCTTTTAGTAAAAAATTCCAATGCTTATACTTTGAAAAAAGTATATTATGGAGGAGGAACTGTTAAGGTAGCTTTAAGTTCTAGGACATTCCATGTCAAAAAAGATACACTTCATGAAAGGTAAATTAAAGAAAATAAAAATTTGTAAAGTATAAAAGAAAGGATTTTTTCTCTAATTCATATTTTTGATTTTAGATTTGAAGATGGAACAATACCGTATCTTTCAATCATTTCTTTAAAACATGGTTTTGAAACTATTTCTAAAATTTCAATGAACCAGATTTCAAAACATGTATTTAATTTAGCTAGATACTGTTACCATTCATTATTAAACTTACACCATGAAAATGGAGCTCCAGTTGCTAAATTGTATGCAGACACAGACTACAGTAACAGACATTTTCAAGGCGGAATAGTAACATTTAATATTTTAAGATCTAATGGAGAGTATGTAGGTTACATGGAAGTTTTACACCTTGCAGCTTTATATAAAATTCATTTACGAACTGGATGTTTTTGTAACCCAGGAGCATGTCAACGTCACTTATCTTTAACAAACAAAGATGTTTTAAAAAATTATGACAGTGGTTATACTTGTGGAGGTGACAAAGATTTGGTTAATGGAAAACCTACAGGAGCTGTCAGAGTTTCTTTTGGTTATATGTCATCTGAGAAGGATGTTAATAGACTTCTTTTAATGATAGAAAAATGTTTTTTAACTGGAACAAAACAACTTAAAACTCCTGTTTGGTGGAATGAATTTCAGTTAAGCATAGTAAAAAAGTTCAGGAATGACAAAATCTCTCTGATTAGTTATAATAGTGATATTAATGTTACCAAAGAAAAATATTTTCAGGAAAAAATTGTTAATACGGTCAAAGATTGCAATAATATTAATAGTGAATTTTACAAAATTAAGTCTGAACAAAATAGTATTAAGAAAAGTAATTTATTGTATAAACTAGAAAAATTATTCATATATCCGATAAAATCCTGTGGTGCTTATCAAATTCAAGATTCATGGAAATTAACACCTCAAGGATTACTGTTCGATCGAGAATGGATGATTGTTTCATCTAACGGTGTATGTTTAACTCAGAAGCAAGAGCCTAATATGTGTTTAATCACACCGATTATTCATTTAAAAAAAAATGAATTTGAATTAAACTATCCAGGTAATTTTTATTTTCTATAAAATTTAAAAATTTTATATTTACCCAATTGACTTATATTTTATTTAGGTATGCCATCAATTAAAATTTCTTTACAAAATGATTTAAATGAAATAAATAAAATAAAAATATGCAAGGGTAAAGTATGCGGACATCAAGTCAAAGGAATTGATAGTGGAGCAGCAGTTTCTGAATGGTTGAGTTTAGCTTTAAAACGACCTAATTTAAGACTTTTACGACAGTATAAAGATAGAACTGAAGAAAATAGTAAGTATTTAAAGATAAATTAAATTTCTTAAAAAATGTTTACTAAAATTAGTTTTATTTCTTATGAATCTAAAGATTTATCATTTGCTAGTCAAAGTCAGTATCTTTTAGTGAACAATAAAAGCATAATGTGGCTAGCTGACAAAATTTCAAGTGATTCAGAATGTGATAAAAAAACAATATTGTATAGATTTCGTGGAAATATTATTATTGGAGGAAGTACTGCATTCGAAGAAATAACATGGAAAAATGTCAAAATAGGAAATTGTCAATTTGAAGTAATTTAATAAAAATTATTTTTAATGCTAAAATTTAAATTATATTTAACTTTGCATTGATAAAAATTATAGGTTGAAGGACAATGTTCAAGGTGTCAAATGGTATGTATTGATCAACTGAGTGGAAAAAAAACTGTAGAACCTTTAAGAACTTTGGCCGAAGAATTCCATGGTAAACTTAAATTTGGAATATATTTAAAAAAAGCCTCAACAGATGAATGTGAATTAAAAATAGGAGATACAGTAATTTATAGTTAAAATTTGTTTATTAAGAAAGAAAAATTTTGCCTATTTTTATATTTACAGTATACAGATTTTATTTTTAAATTATAAATAAAAAATCTATTCTTACTAAAAGATATAACTACAAGATCGTACAATCGATAGCTTGTTGACCTTTAACTTTAACAATAGGTTTACCTTCTGAAGTATCTTTGACTACGTTAGTAACTTCTTGAAAATCAGGAAAAGCTAAAGTTTGAAGTTTTGAATAAACTAATTCTTCATTGACTTTAACTTCAAACGATGCTAAAAAATTTTAAATATTTAATTCAAATTTTGTTATAAATTTTCATGTTTACTAAATGCAAACCTTGTCTCCCCGGAGCACCAGAAATTTCTGCTGTTGGTACAGTTTCTTTAATAAGCCTAGCAAGTCCCAAAAACTGCTTAAGGTGTCCGCAAGCTCCACTAAAATTTATGGATTTTTAACTTTTATAATTGTTGTTAGCATTTAAAATATTATTTAAAAAAAGTTATATTACTTTGCAAAAAGTATATTTTGTTATTATTATTATACAATTATTTTAGTTATTTTTTATTTAGATTTTTATTACACCTAATTACTTTTGTAATAATTTTTAATATATAATAAGTATATGTAAACCTCATAAAATTTTTTTCTTACCAATATTCGACATTAACTTTTACATCCGACGTCATATTTTATTTTAAAATAACGATTATAAAAAAGCTTAACTTTATATTCTTGTTTTTTATTGTTTAAATGGTAAAACTTACAAAAAAGCTTATAGATTCATATCATTGTTTTTATTATTACAGATTATTATGCAAAAACTGAACTTTTAAAGTAAATAAAATATTTTAATATAATGATGTCACATGTTTTAATTAACCAATTAAAATATTTTTATATATTCTAAACTTTAATTTATTATTATTCTTTTTTAATTATACTTGATTCCGAAAAAAGCTCATAACAAAGCACGTGAAAATTATACCTATGTAGCAGTAGATTTTTATTCTTTGCAAAGTTGTAGATGTCGCTGAAATGCATTTTCCTGATAACTTAAAATTTAAAAATTAAAAATAAATTTTCTTGTCCATAGGTAATTTTTTAGTTATCAAAAGTTTGTTTGTTTGATCTGACGTGTATACAAAAAATAAGTTCCAAAAAAGGTTTTTCAGTTAACAATAAATAAATTTTATGAAAATAAAAAAAATAAATCTTTTCCAAAAAAAATGTTAAAATTTGGTAATTTCCAAAAAAATAATAATTTGAAAAAGCTAAATTAAGTAGTAACAAGGAATAATTTTTTATTTTAATTTTTTTAGCAATAAATCATAATAATTAATTCATTTTAAAATCAATTTTAATTACTTCATCGTAAATATGGATTATGATTATTTATTAAAGTTCCTTGCACTTGGAAATTCGGGTGTTGGAAAAACAAGTTTTTTGTATCGATACACCGATGGCACATTTAATACAACTTTTCATTCAACAGTTGGCATTGACTTCAAGGAAAAACGTATTGTGAGATAAATAAAAATAATTTTCCGATTACAATTAATTTGAATTTTTATTGTTTTTATTTTTGTTTTATTTTTTAAAATTACAAAATAATTTTAAAATAAAATCTATTAATTTTATTCGTTATCTAATTTTGCAATACATTTTTTCCGCTCAATATAACAACCTTGCAACCATTTTTTTTCAACTTTACTGTACTTTGAGAAATATAGAAAAAATCATATTTAATTAAGCCATTTAACATGAAAATTTGTCCTAAATTAGAAATTTAATTATCTTTTAAGCAAATTTTTAGAACGTCCTTTAAATTTTAAATTTAAAAATTTTGCATTTTTGACTAATATGCTAATTTGAATTTTAAAGAATATTATTATTTCTCTATGAAGATCAATAGAAAATTAATTTTATTACAGTCAAAAATTTGATTTGTAAAAGTTTTTTTCATTTTTTTGAAAATTCACTAAAAACATAAAAAAAAAGTAAATTTTTATTTTAATTTTTGAACTGAACAGTTTCAAAACTGGGAGTTACTTTAAAAAATAGGGTTGCAAGGTTTTTTAAGAAAGTTAATTAAAAAAGTATTTATTTTTATGAAAAATATTAGATGTACAAAACCCCAAACGGTAAAATTCAAAAAATACAACTACAACTTTGGGATACTGCTGGGCAAGAAAGGTAGGTATTTGCAAATTTAAAATAAATTTAAAAAATTTCAAACAAAAAGTAAACAAATCTTAAATATAGGTTTCGAAGTTTAACCACAGCATTTTATCGTGAATCAATGGGTTTTTTTCTTTTCTTTGATTTAACAAACGAACAATCATTTATTGACGTCAGAAACTGGTTAGATCAACTTAAGGTAAAATTTTTTTCTAAAAAATTTATTTAAAATTATCAATTATTGAAAATTGAAAAAAAATTGTTATTTATAAAAAAATGTAGAATCATGCGTATTGTGAAAATCCTGATATAATTTTATGTGGAAATAAATCAGACCTTGAAGATAAGCGAAAAGTTAGCGAAGTTAAGGCTTGTCAACTTGCTGAAAATTACAAGTAAAAACTGATAAGGATACTAACGTATTATTATTTTTTTTCGATCGCTAAATTTAAAATTTTTATTTTTTTACTGTTTGTTTATAGATTAATTTATTTAGAAACAAGCGGTGCCACTGGACAAAATGTTGATCGTGCTGTTGATATTTTATTAGATCGTGTTATGCGGAGAATATCAGATGCTATTGATACTTCGTTAATGCCACACCAAAAAATGATATCAATTCATGAGAATTCTTCATTTAGAAAAAAAAAATCTTGTATTTGTTGATTAAATTATTTTTTGCTTTTAAAATTTATTATTGGTTAGTTAGTAAAACTCAAAAATAATTCTTGGGTGTGACTTATAATTTGTTATTGTTTTAATAAATCTATTTAATTGCTAATAATATATTTATTTATATAATAAACGGGCAATATGTGGGGATTAATTGTTTTTTGAATCATTTGATGTTATTTAGATCGTTACACAGCGGTTCAAGTCAAAATAAATAAGCCTAAGTTAAAAAAAAATCTAATTTTACTTGAATGATTATAATTTTTATTCCATGTTTTTCCTGAGCGATTTATTTTTTGTTTCAAATAAGTTAAATTTTTAAATCTTGAAAAGTCATATACCTATGCAATTTTACGCCTAAACAAAGTTTTTCCAAAAAAAATTAATAATTTCAAACCAATGAATGAAAATTAAAAATTTTAGCTGATCTCAATTTCTGTAAATACCTTCTTGACTTTATTGCAAGTACACTTCTTGGTAATTTAAAAATATCGTGAATTTTTTATTGTAAAAAAAATCAATAATTTTCGCAAATGAAAAAAAAGAATTTTACAGAGTCTCACTCTATCAGTAGCGCCCTTAATTAAAATTATTAAAACACGACATAAGCGCCACTTAGAAATAAATTTCATTTATCTATTGAGTTATTTTTCATTGTGGGCGTAAAGCAACAGCGCCATTTTTGTCGTCCCGATTGTTGTCGAATGTCGGCAGAGTTCCGCGTCGGTTAATCACAAGTAAAAAATCACAAGTAATATTTTAATTTTTGCATAAATATTTATTCAAAAAAACTTTTTTAAAGTTGGTTCTAAAGTAATTTAAAGAAAATTATTAGTTTTGAATAAACTAATTAGAGCTTTTACCAAAAATTTTTTTAGTATGTTTATACATATATCAGTAACTTCATCGAGAGCAAAAGGTATGAAGAACGAACAACAGCGCCATTAGGTATATCATCATCAATATCAGCATTTCAATTCTACATATTTCGTGAAACAACCAATAGGTGCTTTTTTTGGATTTAAAAATTTTACGCTAGCAACAGCTCCAGCTCTCGTATCCGTTGAGCTTTGAGAAAAACCTTTTTTCATCTGTTGTTGCATCTTATCGCCGCTAAACAGTGCTATTTTATTACATATATTATTTGTATGTAAAGTAAATCGTTTAAATTTTGATTATCATTAACAAAATTTTACTGTGCTTACTTACCGACATACGGCGTCGTTCCGACGCTTGGAAACATTTTTAATTACAACAAAGTTTAGAAGTACTAAAATAAATTTATTTATTATTATTGTACTCTATTAAAGACCGTTACAATATTACATTGTATAGTGAAAAAAGTGACCTAAATTAAATGATTTTGGAGTGCGAGTTTAAATAACTAAAGCAAGTATAAAGTTAATGTAAAAAAAGCAACCAAGTTCAAAGAATTGTTATAAAAAAAAGTGTAATCTTACACATCTCAAGAAAAATGGAAACAAGACCGGCAACTTTGCGGTCAAGGAGGGTTTGCAGATTTTGTTTATCGGAGAATGATCCTTTAACTTATATTTATGATAGAGATCTCAACCGGCCTTTTAAAGTTCCTTTGACTTTACAAATTATGTCCTGTGTGGCTATCGAAGTAATTATTCATTTTTTATGATATATTTTAGAAATTTCTTATAAGTTTATTTTTTATCAATATTTAAATATTAAACCACGTTTTCTCTCTTTTTCAAAGCTGGTGTTTAAATAACTAAATTTTTTTGTTTATAAACACAAAAAAAATTTCGGAGCAATTTTTTATTTTTTTAAATTACATATTTATTTGCTTCAAAAATTTTTATTTTCAAATTTGCTAATCAAACGGTTTAAATATTTTTTTATTTTATATTCGGTTTTATATTAAAATAATTACCATTTTTTCAAGTTAATTATTTTAGGTTAATAATATTGATGGTATTGAAGAGAACCTTTTTACTTATAGATATTAACTTAGATTGTGACCTTACCGGTGCACTTTTAAATTCAAAATGCAAATATTGCAAATTAGAATTATTTGAATAAGTTTATTCATTATTTTGATTTTTGTTAAAAATAAATATAAATTAAATTATCAGTAAAAAAATTTATAGTAATGATAAAAAATTTTTAATATAAATTAAGTCCACATTGACGGAAAATTATTTATATAATTTGTACTAAAAAAAACTTTTTTAACATAATTTGTGTTTATTAAATATTTATTTAGTCAAATTTATAAAAATAAAGTTATTATAATAAAAATTATAACCGGTTTGTGTAAACACAACCTAAATGCATGGAACATGTTTACTTCCAGATGAGGACTAGGTATAATACAAATGTTACTCAACATCATAATACAATTTTCTATTTTTATAATTTGTAATTATCACCTCACTAGCTGTTAAGATTCTAAACCTAAACTATTTTGATTCCCTAAACCTGAATTATTCTAAGTCCCTTAATCAATATTATTCCAAGTCCCTAAACCTGAATTATTCCAAATCCCTGAAACTGAATTATTCCAAGTCCCTAAATCGATATTATTCTAAGTCCCTAAGCCCAGATTTTTCAAAGACTTTTAAAAGTATTTTTTTTATTTATATATACTTACCTAATTATTCTAAGTCTTATTTGACCCCCCCCCTTAATTTTCAAGTTTTGAAGTACCCCCTCCCTATAAACATGTTCCATGTTAAAAAAATTTACTTACTGAAAAATATATAAATTATAGTAAATTAATAAAAGAAATAATTTTTTAATGCTTAATATTTTTTTATTAAAGGTTTATGCAGCCGATGGGATGCCTCAAATGATCTGTAATAACTGCCGCTGGAATCTTGATCGTTCCTATAAATTTAAAATGCAATGTAAAAAAGCAGATGAAGCTTTAAGAGCTTATCCTATGTCAGGAGTACTTCCCAGACCTTTTCCTCCAATTAATAATGAATCACCTGATGGAGGCCTTAAAAGAGGAATGGAAGCAAGATCTAATGATCAAGTTAAGAAACCTCGCTTAGACAATGGATCAGAATTAAGAGAGAGAAAAGTTTCAACTCAAAAACAACAAAAAGATGATAACCATGATTTATATGAAGAAGAAGAGGCCCTCAGTGATCAAGGTCATATGGGTAATGAAAAAGATGACGGTAAATTAGAGCCTGGAGAAATTCGAGTCCATGCTTGTGAACAATGCGATCGTACTTTTCCATTACTTCAGTCATTAGAGATCCATATTCAACAAGCTCACCGGGAAAGAAGTGTTCAATGTACTGAGTGTGATAGAATGTTCTTTAATAAATATGATCTTCAAAAACATATGTCTACTCATTCAGAAGAGAAGCCTTACGTTTGTCAAATCTGTAACAAACAATTTGCACGAGCAAATCTACTTCAACGTCATGAAAAAATTCATAGAGAAGAGGTACGTTATAGTTGCTCTCATTGTGACAGAGAATTCTTTAACTTAGATGAGTTAGAAAAACATGAAGAAACTGTTCACAAGACTATTAAACCATTCCAATGCAATATATGTCACAAACGTTTTACTTACAAACAAGGATTAGAACGTCATGAAATGCTCCATAATGAAGATAAATCATTTGTTTGCGACTACTGCAAAGAATCTTTCCGTACAAGTACAAAATTATCGCGTCATTTACAAACCCATGCCGGGCATCGTCCATTTGTTTGTAAATTATGTCCTCGAACCTTTTTATTATCTCATCATTTAACTCGTCATATGAGAACTCATTCTGTTGAAAAAAGACACCAATGTGAAGAATGTGGTAAAGCATTTAAGCGTAAAGAAAGTCTTGATGTTCATTTACTGACTCACGTTAAACGAACTGGAATGGCATTAACTTGTGAAATATGCCAAGAAACATGTCGCAACAGAGCAGATTATGTAACGCACATAAAACAACATATTGAAGCTGGAGAAAAAATGGGCTCAGACGGATTAACTCCAGATGGTAAAGAAAAAATGGAATTGGAAAGTGATGAAGAAGAAGATGAAGAAGAAGAAGAACAATATTCGGATGGAGATGATGATTATCAACCTCCATCATATGTTGCCAAAACAATTCCAAAAACCAAACGTATGGACAGTGAAGAAGAAATGGAACATGCTGATAATGAACACCAACAAACTCAAGTTGTTTATGTGAGAGGAAAAGATGGTAATGTTTTAAGAAAAGCCATAAAAACACTGATGCCGATTCAACGTAAAGATAATACTCAGGAAATTAGAGGGAAAGCAATTGCAAGTCCTCAAGTTAGTACCAAGATCATGAGAACTGAAGAATCACCTAAAACCCGAGTAGATGAAACAGAAGCACAGGTACAGAAAATTGTAGCTTCTGTATTTAAAGAGCACAAAATTCCATTAAAAACTTCTCAGGATCCACCAAAAGATACAATAGTTAATCAAATCAGCCAAACTGCAACTCAAAATATAAAAGAAGAAAAGATGGAGGGTACTCCTGGTTCAAAAACTGTAAAAGTCATAAAAAGAATTGTTGTTAGAAAAGCAGATGGTTCAACTGCTTCTACAAGTGCAAATTCTTCATTAAAAGACTTTGATCTATCACAAACTCAACAGAACACTCCAACAACTTCTGGACCAAAAGTCACCAAAAGAGTAATTGTTCGTAGAATTATAAGGCAAGGAGACACTACTAGAGAGGTAATTATGAATCCTGATGGAACCTTACTTGATCCTGCAGAAGTTGCTAAATTACCTCAAGGAAATGTTGTTAAGCGAGTAGTTGTTAAAAAAGCTCTCGATAGGCAAAATATTGCAACTATGTTGCGTGCAGCAGATAATAAACAAATAGATGATGTTCAAAAAGTAGTGAAGCAGGTTACATCATCACCTATCACATCTGGAACTACACCTAAAATTATTACAGTTCAAAGGATGGAGCCAAAACAGTATGTTCCAGCAATATCAAAAGATGATAAAGAAACTAAAGAAACTAAAGAAACTAATGAAAAAGTGAAGTTATTAGAAAAACAATTAGAACAACAACGTTTAAAAATTGAAGAGTTACAAGCAAGAAAACAACAGCACGACTATGATGCAGATGAAATGATAACTGACAGACATGATGAATCAGAAGATGAACAACAGTTGCCTCTGAAGAGAGTATTTGTGAAAAGAAAGCAATGTATTTATGATGAAGAAAAAGCATATTATGATGAAAATGTCAAAGAAGAACCACAATCACAAAATGTAGTAGTTATCTCAAATGAAGCAAAATTGCAAGAGCAAGTTGATGCAACAAATTCTGGAAATAAGGAAACGTTAACGATTTCTGAACCATTTGAAAATGCAAAAGTTATTGTAATAAAATCAAATGAGCATGCCCCAAGTGTCGATGAAATGAGTCAAGAGCTTTGTAACATACTTGAGTCAACAGAATCTGTTGTTAAAATGCAAGAAACAGTTCTTAATAATTTAACTGAAATTACATCAATGGAAGTTAGTTCCGAAAAACAAAGTACTGAAGAAACATTGACTACACAACAGGAACCAATGGAACAAGATACCAGTATATCAGAAGAAACTGCTGATTCAAATCATACAGTAAAAATAGTTGTAACACAAGAAAACGAAGAAGTAAAATTAGAATTTGAACAATCAAATCAAAGTAACATTGGCGAAGAACTAGGACATTCAGAATCTGGATTATCAACTCTCAGTACGCAAGTATTGTCAGATACAAATGATATTTTTGAAACTTCAGATACTGGTACAGCAGGTGATAAAAGTCAAGTAAATCTTGAAGAATCAGTTATTGAATTATCAGCAACAAGTGAAACAATAAATTTAAACGAAACAAATGACAGCAGAGACAGTTTAGAAGATAAACTTTCACAGATGGAAGGTTAAGTAACTAAATCTTTGAAAGCGTAAAATATGTTAATTTAAAAGATCTTTTAATTTGTTGGTAAAATAAAAAATTTCACATAAAAATAGCAATTATACTAAATGCATTCCAAAAAAAATAACTAATTAATTTGGATATTTTCCTTGTGGACTTGTCAATAAAACAACAGATCTTTTCATATTTTATCTTTAAAATCTATTAATTAAATATTTTTATTTTAGATTATTTAGAACTAAAAAAAATATTAATCCAGTATAAAAATCATTGTAAATAATAATTAAATAAAAATTTTTTGAAATTTATTGAATAATACTTCAAACTTAAAAGACTTAATCCCTCGATAATATAAAAATTACTGGATTGTAATTCCTTTATATTAATTCTTGTGAAATAAAAAAATTAGTTCAAATTTTATACAAAAAAATTAAGTTGAATTTTTGATATCTATCTTATATACTAATTTATGTACGTAACTTTTTTGTAACGTACATCTTTTTATTATTAATTTTCATAATTCATTTATAGATTTATTTAGAATATATTTATATGTAATTTAAGAAATAATATTAATTTATGGGCATCACATAAAATTTTATTTTATTTTATTAAATGTTATGTATAACATTTATATATAAGTACTAAATAATTTGTATAACAATTTTTTTTGCTATTCTTTATACATAGATTTCAATTTTTTGCTAAACATATATAAAATTTATATAATGAGAAAAAAATAAAATGCAAATCAAAAAAATAAAATTTACTTAATTTAGATTATTAAGTATGTATAAAAATAATTTTATTCAATTTTTATAATTATTATTGAATAGAGTAATAATTATCATTATAATATTAGGCAGATTTTATTATAATTATGATGTTTTGTATTTGAAAAAGAAACTTAAATTATTTAAATTATTGATTAAAAAATCTGCTATAATAAAAAATAATATCAAATTTGTATAATATTATTAAAATTAAATAAATATATATTAAAAATTGTGTGTATAAATATTATATATGGAAAATATTTTTCTTTATTTTTTAATTTATATCCTTACAATTTATAGAACAAAGATTTTATGGAATATTTACATTAAAAAATGTCTGAATCAGAGATATTTTTGGAATTTCACCATCAAAAAAATTTTAGTCTCGTATACAGAATCCTTCAAACATCCAATACTGTTAAGTTTAAATTCATAAAATAGACTTGTTTTTTATAAAAATTCCTATACGTAAACTACACTGGATGTACAAATAAATGCCCCAAATTGCAATTGATTCGGGGCATTTAATTTTTTTATCATACAACTTTTTCTGTCACGAATTTATAAGCAAACTAGCTGGATTTGGCTCGTTTCGCTCGCCCTGGCACCCCGGCCCCTGCGAATTGATTTTTTCAAAAATACTTTGTTTTTTACCCGAAGTATAATCTAAAATTTACTGGATCATAAAAATTACGGACATAGGAACCCAGGCGAATAATTAGTGATCAGCAATATAAACTTCATATAAGTTTCATCTATACAGGGAAGGCTAACGAAGTGGTCGTTGCTTCCCACCCTGATAATAATTGCTATTAATAGCTTTTCAAGCTACTGAGTTACTAAATATTATAGTCCTAACAAAATTTTATAATTGTTGAAAAATGATTATAACTGTTGATAGAACTCGAAAATTTAGGTGGATTCGTAAAAGATATTCCTGAATCCAATGAAATTTTTTTCCATTCTAAAATTTTTTTTTGCTTTTCAGTATTTTATTTTTTTTTTCAAATCGGATTAAATTTGTTTTCTTGAAAATCCAAATTTTTCAACATAAAAATTTTTTGTCGTAATCAATCGAAACGAAACCTATAGTAGCCAATGTTATGATCGGTAATTTTTGCTATCTTTCTCCGTAAATCCGGTGTCTCTAACTTTTATTGCGTTTGGACAAATAAACATACAAAATTAAAGATTAATATTAAAATATAGGATAGGATAGTATTTTATGAAACAAGTGATATAGAATTGTATTACACAGAATGTGAAGGTTTACAGACCCAAGGTGCGTAGCGCCTTAAAAAGGGAGATAAAGTTACAGACACATAGAAAAATAAAATGATATTCTCGATGTATGAAATCAGTTTTAAAGAAATTTGTATATAAATTTGAGGATGTTATCATGGTGCTGTGTATTTAGGCTCTTTTCCATCAGCCTTGATAAAATTATATTTTCATCCGCGCTTTTAAGGTTCCATGTTTTAAAAATGTTTAAAACGTAACTTGAGCTAATCGGCTCCTGATTTCCTGAAGCCAAAAAGCAATTAAAAAAATTTTCCTCTTTCAGAAAATTTTCTTTTTAGTTCCTCAACACCGCCTTCGCACATTAAATTTTAGGTTGAAATTTTTATTAGCCAATGAAAGCCGAACTTGAAATTTCTACGGTCTACAGTAACTCAGGATTAAAAAAATTATTTTTTTTTTCACTCAATTCTACTATTATAATTACATTATGAAAATCATACTGAATCAAACCAATTTTTTATATTTAATCAAAATAATAATAAACAAAATTTTCATTAGTTTTATTAACTAAAAAAATTTTTTTCTTTATTACAATTAATTTTTTTACAATTAAAAATATCTTACATATTTTTTAAAAAATTCTTTCATAAATATAAAATATTATTCATACTTTCATCACTTGAAATAACTAAAATTCTAAATACTTATTATAAAATATATTTTATCTCTCTCTCTTATTACAATAATTTCATAAAAATATAATCGCATGTTTTCTTTAATTATTATTGCCTTTTATAATAAATGAAACTAATAATTTTAATTAAATGAAAAAAAAAGAAGAAAATATAAAATGTTAATTAAAAATTATGAAATTAAATTAGAGTAATTGACATTAAAAGAAATTTAAAAGTACTTTTAATACAATAATTTTTTTCAAAAAATAAAGAAAATTCTTAACATTTAAAGATTAATAAAATGTCATATATTTTTCTTAGAAAATTTTATAAACACTTAAAAAGAATTTTTTTTTTAATAAGCTTCTCTTTGCGTGTACTTATTAACTTATATAAAAAAAGAGTGCACTTGTTTTGTTTTTTTTTTTTTATTTTCGAAGAATTTTTCAAGCAGATTGAGCTCCTTTACTCCTTGCACTTAGTTGTTGGAGCTGGAAAAGTAACGGACATCGTCATTTGCTCTCTTTTCTTTTATTTTTTGTATGTCTGTTTTTTTATTTAATGTAAGTTGGTGTGTGTAATTTTTTTTATGTTTTAAGTATAATAATAATAATAAAAGCATATTTTAAATTATAGAAAAATAACGAAAATTTTGATTTATTTTAAAGCCCGCCATTTCTACTGTCTATGTATTCGAAGTGCTGTATGGGAGAGAAATAATAAAATATAACGAAATTATAATAAAAGAAAATAATACGTGTAAGAAAACACATGCAAAACTAAAAGTCAAATTAAGTAGTAAAAGCCAAGTTATAGACACAATTTAATTAATATAATAAAAATTTGTAGGTTAGAATTTGTTAAAAATAATTTAAATAGTTTAGTTATACAAAGAGAAATTTTTTTATAGTTCTTTACCATAAAAAAAGTAAAATATTTTTTTAGATTATTCATCCTGTATATTCTTGTGAAAGTTTATTATTGTAAAAAAATTATATTCGGTCCATTAAATTAATAAAAATAAAATTCTCAAAATAATAAAATATTTTATTTTAGAAAATTCAAATATAGGTATAAAACAAAAGAGAAAATTTTTAGTATACTAAAATTTACAGCTGGTATAATTTTATAAATGACAAAATTATTAAATTTCATGCACTAATTGACGGTTAATTTCTTATAATTCAGCCATGGATTAACAAAAAAAAAAAAGAATTAAAGCAAAAATCTAAAAATAAAAGAAACATTATTTAAAAAATAGGTACAATACAGACAGTAGTGTAGCATAGCTTACTTTAAAATTTTTGTCAACAACAAGCCATTTTTTTGATTTAAATAAATGAAATTAAAAAAAAATACACACACATAATTTCTCTCATGTTTTTAACGATTCTGAAAGCGTTTATATAAATAATGAGACATACCAAATAAATAATCGTGCATTAAAATAAAAAAGAAATTATTAAAATACCTCTTTTTCGTCAGTAGCGACAGTATTATAAGATCTTGATGAATTAGTATTATTATTACGTCCAATAACGTGTGTGTAAATTAATGAACCAATAATACCACCGATTATTGGACCAATCCAATATACCCAATGATTCATGTATTCGCCTTTAACGACAGCGCTGCCTAATGCACGAGCTGGGTTCATACCGGAGCCAGTTCTTGGAATCTGAAAAAGTTTTTGTTTAATTTCTAAATAATGAGTTTTTACTTAAATTTCACTTACAGCAACAATGTGACCAACGGTAACAGCGAGTCCAATAATGAGTGGTGCGATACCTTTACTTTCTGGCTTACCAGGATCACATGCACCGCAGACAACGAGTACTAATATTAAACCTAAGAATAATTCAATACCAAATCCTTGTAATGGCTCCATTCCATCAGCTAATTTAACGTCACCTAATGACGATTCCATTGAATCTGCTGATAATGCTTTTAACGTTATCGAACCAACTATTGCACCTGCACTTTGTACCAATACGTACAATACCGCTCTTATTACTGATATCTAAAAATTTATCAATTTTTGGAATATTTACTTAAAGTTCTAAAAAAATCAACAGATTTACCTTTCCAATAGCAAGAAGACCAAACGTTACTGCCGGATTAATATGACCACCAGATACATGACCAATAGCTTGTATAGCACCAGCAACAATTAAACCAAATGATAAACTTATAGCAACAACGTTATTTGTTACCACAGCTCCACAACCAAAAAAATTTAATAACATTGTACCGAAAAATTCTGATATTAATGAACGTATTAAATTTGATCTTTTGTCTGTTAATTCTTGTAAACCTAATGCATTTTTTAAACTCGCCATCTGTAAAAACAGAAAATTTTTAATATAGGTACCTATAGGTATTTTAATAGATTTTTAATCAAGAATTCCAAATAGGACCTGACTTACAGTGTATGTAATTATAAATAATTATATTATAAATTTATAATGTAAACCAGTTTAAAAACATAAATACAGGATTTACTGATAAAAAATGCATCCATAAATTCCTTCATAAAAGGTATACATAGGTATTTTTAGTATAAAATTCAAAAACTCCCCCTCTAACTAATTTAACAAATTACATTTATGTCTACTGCTATTTAATTTTGGCTAAATATCAAAAAATAGAAAAACTATTAAATTAATAAATATGTGGGTGATATATGTGTATGTAGTATTTGACAATTGAGTGATGTTTAAAAATAAACATATATTTTCTATAAATACTACACTCTTATAATAATAATAACAATAATAACAATAATGGCGGACTTTCATCTGTTATAAAATCTATGTCGAATGTTTTTATTATTCCCACAGAGTATAATGTCTAGAAAGAAAAAAAAAAAATTTTCACGTCCTCGATCTGAATTCATGATATTGTTTATAATTGACCATTATAATATGTATTGGTATACCTATACCTATATTCTCAGATTTCTTGTGTGTAGGTAATTTATGTAATTTGAGAATTATAAATATTGTAAAATTTTATTGAAGGTTTAATATATTTTTTTTGTTATGTTGATTAAGGTATGATTAAAAGATTAATTAAAATCTATAATGTAAAAAAATGATAATTACTTATGTATATTACGTCAGTAATATTTGATTTCCTATATTATCATTCATCATCAATATGATTGTTATTTAATTATATCTATTTATAATTACAATAAACCGTTTTTAAACGATTATTTATATATGATTCATTATTAGAATATTTAATTTTATATTGTTTTGAGATTTTTTTTAATAATAAAAACAATAAAATAGTGTGAATATATGTAATATTATGTAAATTATGTAAAATACACCTTAATTTTTTTTGAAAGTATATATAGGTATATAATTAACGAAATAACATTCTTTTGTTTTAGTATACCTATAATTTCTTCCTATATTGTTAATCACGACTTTTATAATACAAACTATAAATAATGTTTTTAAGGTCGTGAAAAATATATTTTTTGCAAAAGGTCAAAATATACATGTAGAAAAAATGGATGTCTTATTTAATAGTTAAGTAATAATTCTATCAAAAATATATATATTCTGTTTGATTTATATAAGGAAATACCATGTTTATAAAAAGTCATCGCCTCCGCTGTATACGAACCGAATATGGTTATGTATTATAGGTAGCACGACAACTCTTTTTATTTTTTCATTTCCGTTTTTATAGATATTGCACCTGCATTAGGTAAATGTACTTTTGAAAACTTTTATTATAATATACCTTAGATCCATATGTTCTATGAGAAATTATCATATTTTGATTTAATTCACGAAAATTTGATATTGATTCATTTTCGTCGTGTAGCTGGTTTGCTACTTCCGTTATTTTTTCGTTTAAGGTTTGAAATTTTCTAACCAAACTTGCTACTCTTTTTGTTCTTTGTGGCCTTTGTGGTGGTGATATGTTTATTGATTTTTTATTTATTGGAGGCATTTTTATTTTTTACTATTTTTTTTTATTTTTTTAATTTTTATTTAATTTAATGTCATTTTCTTAACTTGAAAATTTTGAAAATTTAAGTCCGAATTAGATTTGATAATAAAAAGATGGGTTATAAAACTATGAATTTTTGTACACTAACATTTTTAGAAATGTGAATTTGCTGATTTTTGATAACGATATAGTGACTTTTTTTTGTTTTTTCATATTTCAATAAAAAAGATGAATGTTTTCTTTATATGGCTGTTACTTATTAAAAAAATTATAATCAAGAAAAAATTAATTTAATTTTATAAATAAAAAAATATTTTTAAATGTGTTAGCTTATAGGTACCTCCCAAAAAAATAATAGGTATTCTTTCTTTAGATGTAAAAAACAATTATTATGAAATAAAAGAAATTTCTACTAATTTTAATATCAAACCATAATTATTTTCTTAATATAAATATTTAGGCCTTACGTAAATTGAATTTGTGGCCCTGAAAAGGGCCGATTGGTAATAAAAAAGTTAATTAAATTTTTAAGCTTTGGTATCGATCTTTTTTGGTAATAAAACTGCTTGAATATTAGGTAAAACTCCTCCTTGAGCAATAGTTACTCCAGATAATAATTTATTTAATTCTTCATCGTTACGAATTGCAAGCTGAATGTGTCTTGGAATTATTCTGCATTTTTTATTATCTCTTGCAGCATTACCTGCTAATTCCAAAATTTCAGCAACTAAATACTCCATTACAGCAGCGAGATATACAGGAGCTCCAGCACCGACTCTATCAGCATAATTTCCTTTTCGTAGAATTTTATGGATCCTACCAACGGGAAATTGGAGTCCAGCCCTGCTTGAACGACTTCTCTTCTTTTCTTTTGCTTTACCTCCTTTTCCACGTCCGGACATTTTTACTGAATTTTATGCGATTATGCAACTTCGACTTTTCAATGCAAAACGCTGCACGCGCGATTTGTGCAATTGTTTTTATAACTTTTTTAGGATTACAGCGCATCAATAAAAAAATTCGTTAGTCTTTTGTCTTATGCATAATTGGCTAGCTTTAGCCTTAAAAAAGTTATAAAAAAAATTGCACATATAGGGCCAAAAGTCATTTATTGATTAGTTTTCATAGAGTAAAAAAGTGAATACTAAGATGGCTCGTAATAAAACTACTGGAAAAACAGCTTCTTCAGAGAAAGCAGATAAATTAAAAAATATCAAGGATGATAAGAAAAAATCAAAGAAGAAGAGGAAGCCTGAAAGCTATGGATATTTTATTTTCAAAGTATTAAAACAAGTTCATCCTGATACAGGAATGTCAAGTAAATCGATGAGTATTATGAATAGTTTTGTCAACGATATTTTTCAAAGAATTGCATCAGAAGCTTCACGTTTAGCACATTATAATAAAAAACATACAATAACATCTCGAGAAATTCAAACTGCGGTAAGATTGTTATTACCTGGAGAACTTGCCAAACATGCAGTAAGTGAAGGAACCAAAGCTGTTACCAAATACACCGGATCAAAATGCTCAAAATAATTTCTTTTTTTTAATTTATACCAATCGGCCCTTTTCAGGGCCACAAATTTTTAAAACGTATAAATAACAGGTCATACTTAAGAAACTTTGTCGACATGCACTTTTCACACCTCAGAAAAGCAAAACGAGCTTTCGACTCGAAGATAAGAATAGCTTTCACAAATATTCATGAAATAAATAAAATTAAAAAAAAAATGTTTTTCTTTTTTTTTGTTGTATAATGATTCTTAAATTAAAAAAAAAAAAAACAAAGGCCCTGTATGGCAAATTATCCTCAAATAACAAATTTTTCTTCCTAGCGGGCCGAAAACACTTTTTTCGCCCCGCAAGGAGATCGAAAAAAACGCGTTTTCACCCCACTGAGAAAGAAAAAATTCGTTTTGTCCATGGGAACAAAAAAAAAATACCCCAGATCGCAGTTTACCATCCTCGGCTTCGCCTCGGATGCTAATTAACGTGCGATCTGGGCCATTCTTTTTTTTTTGCTCCCTTGGTTAAAAATGTACTATAATAATAAATAATTAAAAAAATTTAAAAATGGCGTACCCTCAGCCCTCTTTGGCCTCCGGTGGTGCCAACCTCCAGTGGTGCAATAATGCAGAAAATCTTTTTAAAAAAAATAGTCTAATTTAGCGAGGGTACCTTTAGTTACTTAGGTTAGGCTACTTAAAAAAAAAAAAAAAAAAATTTGTTGGTTTGTATCGTTAGAGTTATAGGGTTTAAGGGGACCGAATGCCTCGTAATAAATTACCGTAACTTTTAATATTTCAGGAATATTCGTGAAAGATCCATTTATATGATAAAAGCGAGATAAAAGCTCAGTTCATGTTTCAAGAACATATTTTCGAGACTTGAAAAGTGCACGTCCGTGTTTCACTATACTTAGTTTAATTAAGTGCAATGTTTAAGGTTTTTTGAAAATTTATGCCAATCGGCCCTTTTCAGGGCCACAATTTCTAAAACGTGAAATTTAAAAATAATCAAAGTATTCCACTAAAAATTAGAAATGAATGAAATTTCATAAATATTATATTTAATTTTTTAAGTAAATGTACATTTAAACTTGAGTTTGAAAATTATTTAATATTAATTTATATCAAACGGCCCTTTTGAGGGTCACAAAATTTTTAATTGTAAAATTAAAAATTAATTAAAATTAGAAATGAATGGAGTTTGATAAAGTAAATGTAGGTAAAGGTAAAAATAAAATTATACTAATATTGTAAGTATTTTACTAGATGATTATACAACTAAAATTAGAAATGAATGAAATTTCATAAATTCATGTAAACGTGAGCTTAAAAACAATTTATTTCTAATTTATATCAATCGGCCCTTTTCAGGGCCACAATTTTCAAAACTCATACTATAATTTAAAAATATTAATTTAAAATTTTCCTTTTATGGTATATAAAAAATAAATATCATTTAAATTTAATCCATGACCCTCATATATTACTTACATGCTCATCAATATATTTAAGAGAAAGTAATACAGTAAAATTGCATTTTTATACGGTTATACATATAAAACACATATAAATTAATATGTTTAAATTATACAGTTGGTAAGTATTAAATATTATCAAGGTTTATTACTCAAAAAATATATAAAAAAGACACTGCACATATGATGAGAAAAAATATAAAAGAAAATTAGTTACAGTCATTTTACTAAAGCACGTTTTTTTTAAATAGGTACACACAACATCTGTTTTTGAAAATATTTTTGTTATCTATTAAATGAAAAATAGGTAATTTTTATATGTCAAGTTTCCTTTTTATGAAAATTATTAAAATATAAAAAAAAAAACAATAAATATTACATTGAATAGTTTTTTCTAAGAATATAAACCTTGTTTTTTTTTAAATATAAAAAACAAACATTATTTACGGATGATGTTTTAGAATAATTGTATAATTTTTATATTTATTTTATTATATTCTCATCGACACAATTGCAAATTATTTATATATAGTAAAAAGATATAAAAATGTTACCTATTTTTTTTTTCAAAAAAATGTGATTTACAATACTGAATAATAAAATTAAGGTCAAACCTAATCAGTGAAAATAGTCAGACAGTTTGATACACATGAGTACCATTTTTTTAACATCTGTTTTATAATTATAAACAATGTACACCGAGACTAAAAAATCGTTTAATATAATTTTTCATTTTAATTAAATAAGAAAAATAAGAAGCTTTTTATACGACATTATAATTTCGTTTTGTTACGGTTCCATAATTTTTCTGCATTGTATTATTATATGGGATGCGTGCAAAGAGTGTAGGTATATTCTTAGATTCGAGCTTTTTCACATATACATTAATATAGATTAAAAAACATGTCATTTTATACAGGAAACATGCCCACTATTTAAATATTTCATAATATGTCAATAATTTATTTTAAAAAATACACTCATAAAAAAAATGGGTATTTTTTTTGTTTATAACATAAACAATTACAATAATAACTTCCGTTCATTGTATATAATTGTTATCTAAAAAAAAATTACCTATATATATTTCAAATAAAATTATTACATAAAAATATACTTAATATTTACTAAGGTATTAGATTACATGTGTAGGTATATAATACACTGCAACTTGTTGATTCAAAAAAATGTAATATTTGAAAATTCTTGAATTAAAAATTTGTAATTATTACTTACTTTGATAAAGTCACTTTAATTTTTCACTTAAGAATCACACACAAAAATAAAAACACAAAAATTTTTCTCTTGTAAGTAAGTACACTTTATGGAGAGAAAATTATTCTTTATAGTACTCTGGTATAAAAGTAACTGACGTTTTAGCCAACTCTTCTCTCTATACTCTACTATAGTGTTTACCCAGGCTTAAAACTCGGTCTTCCCTCGCTATAATATTTATTATGTTTGTGTTGTTTGGAAAAGCGTTGGCGATTCTTGTAAAATATAAAGTCCCGTACTTAAAAATACCTTGAAGAAACGATTGAAAATCACGATAAAAAGATTTTTCGATTAAAAAAATATTCTGTGACAATGAATCTAACGGATTTTTTTTTTCAAGTCACGATCAAAAATATTTTTTTTTTTTTTATTGTTCTTTTTTTTTTAATTAATAATTATTTAATTGTCAGTTTCAAAGTTATATATAATTATAATAATTTTAACTGACTAGACATTTATAGGTAGGTATAGGTATAAAATATATTTTTTTTTATATAAAACGTCAATAATTGAAAAATTATATGATGCGTGAAAATTAAAAGTCGTAAAATTAATATAAAAATATCAAGGTTGGTTTTATTTATTAGATTCTGTGAAATGTAATTAAATTATAATTAAAGGAAAAATTATTTATTTTTATATACAAGGAGAGTCCTGAATATTTGCATAATAATTATACCATCTAGTTTGTTTTGAAGATTATATGAGTTCATTTATGGAAAATTTTATTCATTTTAATGATTTAAGCATTTTTTTAAAATTTAGGGTGATTTATAATGATTTTGGTTGGAAAAATTCAAAAATAAATGTTTAATGTTGATTCTTTAAAAATTTATATACCAATCGGCCCTTTTCAGGGCCATAAAATTCTAAAACGTTAGCAAAAAAATAATCAAACTAAGTATTTTACTCAAAATTAGAAATTAATGAAATTTCATAAATATTATACTTAATTATTTAAATAAATATACATTTAACCAATCGGCCCTTTTCAGGGCCACAAAATTTTTAAGCGTAAAAGTAGAAATTAATTATAATTAGAAACGGATGGGCATAGGGGTTTGATAAAATATAGGTAAATATAGGTACCTAAATTTAGTTTTATTAAAAATGCAAGGTTCAATGTTGCATTTTTAAAAAAAAATATACCAAACGGCCTTTTTCAGGGCCACAAAATTTTAAAATGTAAATTTAAAAAATAATCAAACTATAAGTATTTCACTAAAAATTAGAATTGAATGAAATTTTATAAATTGAAAAATCCTATTTTAAAGTATGATCTACACGATTTTATGACGATAACCAGGATATTTTAAAATTTACTCTAAAAGCTCTTAATCAGCTTGAGAAACCAAAGATCCTGAACTCTCCTTATGTTAATTTTATTGCATTAGACAGTCTAAAATTAAGCAATCTAAATTTTTAATTCAAATTTAAAAAAAGAAAATGTAATAAATAAAGATTAGATGGTAACTTTCGTTCTGGAATATTTGAAATTTATGGATTTAAAGACACGAAAATAGATTTTTATTATTAAAAAAATATTTTATTTTATATTGTAACTTTATTTTATTACATTATTTGTTTTTTTTACTCAGCTTTTGATGTATATTTATAATTTATGGGCGTTAATAATTTTATTAAAAATATTTTGAGAAAAAATAATTTCCTATATATACAATTATAATATGTACCTATTTATAAAATTTTTTTACGCTTCATATTTTTAAACAGAGAATAAATTCGTGTGATATAAGAAAAATTTAAATATATTGGCTGGTATAAATAAAGTTACGTGAGAAAAAAGAATAATTTTAAGTTTTCCTGTTTGTCATGTCACATATTCATTGTATTTATTTCAATATGAATTATTTTCCTAAAAGATTTCAGTTTGCTTTAAATTAGAAAATAATCTTTGGATCGGATTTTTAGATTATTTCCTTTTGACAAAAATAGATGTTTTTCTTCGGTGTAATGATAAATTAATTAGGCGTTTGATACTATGAAATTGGTAAATTGGACATCAGGTCGAGTTTTTAAAATTTTGTCTTATAGTTTGATGGAAAGGTCATACTTTGGAAATATAAATTTTTTTCTTAGCGGCCAGAAAGCACGCATTTCTCGGTCGCTGCTTGACCGGAAAAGTCATATTTTGTCGCCACTGACGATGAAAAATCGTATACGACCCTTGTCCATAATTAAAGAATGACCAAAATCGCAGTTTACCAACCTCGGCTTCGCTTCGGATGGTAATACGTGCGATTAGGGCCATTCTTCACTTTAGTTTTAGTTTTAAAAAGTTTTTATTGATAAAATTTTTACATTAAAATTGAGGGTCACAGCTTACTTTTCTGGACACGGGCTAGTTATATACTATTTCATCAAATTTCAGCGACATAGATCTCAATTTTTCTTTAGAATCACTTTTTGAGAGAAATACCTGGAAAACATGCTATAAGCTTTTAAAATATTTTTTCTTAGTAAGTCCTTGGTAAAATTTACTAAAAATACAATGTTTCCAGCGCTCTAAATGGAACTAAAGTATCTTTAAAATAAATTTTAGTATCTGCATTTTAAGCTCTCGTTGAACAATAAGTAGGTACATATTATAAGGTCATATCTATTGTCAATAGAAAAGAGTTGTGGAGGTAAAAAAAATAATTTTTTTTGTTGAAAAATTAAAAGACCAGTAAAAATTATTTAAAAAAAGAAAAATAAGTGACTTATCGTATAAGATTAATTTTAGTGAATCAATTATCACTGATTTTCAAAATGTTGAACATTCATTTATTAATTTATAAATATATTGATTGAAAATATTCAAAGCACACAATTTTTTTTCCAATAACTGGAACTAAGAAAATATTTCTTTTCAAACCTTTTTAATCAAAATTTCGGTTAAATAATTTTTATTATTATCAAAATTTGTTAAAATCTCGATATATTTTAGTAAGTATGTAAAATAAGTAAAATAAACTATCTAAACTATTTGTAGTTTTCATGTAAAAATTTTCAATGTACATACATTAAGATTAATTTGTACCAAACGGCCCTTTTCAGGGCCACAAAATTTTTAAGCGTAAAATTAAAAATTAATTAAAATTAGAAACAGATAGGGTTTGATAAAATATAAGTAATAACTAAATATCCACAGTTTCATAAAAAATACAATGCTCAATGTTGCTTTTTTTAAATTTATAAGTACCAATCGGCCCTTTTCAGGGCCAGACATTTTTAAAACGCAGAAATATAATTATACTAATATTTTAAGTACTTTGCTAGGTGTTTATAGAACTAAAATTAGAATATAATTTTATAAATGTACAATTAAAACGTGAGCTTAAAAATGACTTAATTTAAATTTATATCAATCGGCCCTTTTCAGGGCCAGAAATTTTTAAAACGCAGAAATAAAATTATACTAATATTTTAAGTATTTTGCTAGATGTTTATACAACTAAAATTATAAATGAATGGAATTTCATGAATATACATTTAAAACACGAGCTTAAAAATGACTTATTTTTAATTTATATCAATCGGCCCTTTTTAGGGCCACAGTTTACAAAACTCATTTAAAAATATTAGTAAGTAAGTAAAATAAACTATATTTGGTTTTTGATTTCTTTAAAAAATGTATACTGTAAATTACATAAATATTAAAAAATTATTCTTTTTCATAATTTTCATAATTTTCACATTACAATTTCACTGTAAATAATTACGTTATTTCAAAAAAACACATTTCCTTTTTTATTTAACAACAACAAACAAAAAAAAAATCTTATCTATATATTACCTTTATTTACCCACAACAAAAACAACAATATTTAAAAAAAAAGAAAAATTAAACAATAGACATTAAAAAAAATCTTCATTTATAGAAAAATCATTTCTCTTAAAACATAAATATTATATTGTCTAAACGTTTCACACACTTCCACATATACCTTGTATTCCTTATCATATCAATATTTAAAGCTTCAAGCATAATATAACAGTAAAAAAAAAAAATAAAACTCTTCTTGCTACTGAAAAAAATCTGATAAGGCAATACACAAGGTACTAAAGGTGTACGTAAGGCTATAAATGGTATAATAACCGTTATTTATAATTAATATTTAAAAATTAAAAAAAAAAAGTAATGAAAAATAATATTTTATAATAAACATTAAACTAAAAAGTTCATCTCTTAAAAAAAAAGATATTTTATAAAGATAGCATTGGTTGTTGTGTTATTCAGCGAACCTTGGCAATGTTATAGTGTAGTTGGTACTATAGCCTTGCTAGCGTATATCCTGTTGCAAATGTATATATAGAACCGGTTCAAGACCGTTAACGAATATTCTGGCTTGACATTATAAGTATTGGCTATACATAAATAAAATCCCTTCTGGTCAAATTTATTTATTGTATGGGAGGAAGTTTAATTATACGTGAATCAATTCTTAAACGGTAGCTGATACTTTATTATTATTTAAAGTATGCTTTTTTTATTCATATTTTTTGTGTTTGTACTTTAGGAGAGTTTATGGGGTTTGGAAACTGAATTAATTGTATTGTAATTTAAAATTTGGTAAATTGGATAAATTTTGGACTATTTTTTCAATTTACATTTTACAATTTGATTTCAATTATCTAAAATGATATTTTGGAAAAGTTCTGAACATAAACAGTATATTTGCGGCTCGTGGCCAAAAAAATAAGACTGGCCCAGATTGCACCTAAATTACCATCTGAAGCGAAGCCGAGAATTTCTAAATTGCGATCTGGGTCATTCCCTTTTTTTTTGGATTAGGGCCAAATAAAATTCTACTTCAATCGCAAGAAAACACGTGTTTGCCGGACGCGAAGCGGCCGGAAAATGTTCGGGCCGCTGACCGGAAAAAAAGTTTTACTTCCTATGCTATCTTATAAAAAACTATTTTGATATGTATATGGGTAGATTTATTAATTTTCGTCCATATTTGAGCCAAAAATTTATGATACACTGTGCATCGCTGTGTAAACTCACTCGATCGAGTGATCAGCCTAAATTTAAACTAATTATCTGAAATTATACCATTTTTTCAAAATATATCCAAAACACCTTTGGTTTATCGAATTAGTTCTGCAATTTTTTTTGCACTATAGTGATAACGTTAATTTTTGACAGCTTTAAAGAGTCTGTTACTTTTGTCTCAAATTTATTTATTAATTAATTTTTTTTTTTTTTTTTTTTTTTTTTGGCGTAATGTATCATTTTTTCCATGGAATAAAATAGATTTTCATCAATTAAACTCATATATTTTGTAATTGCTTGAGTCACCAAAAGTTAAAAATTTTTTTGTGAAAATTAGTTTTCTTGACTAACTTTTTGTGAACACCAAGGAAAAGTGCAAAATTAATTTTTTTTTAGCCCGAATTAATGACACGTAAAAAATATAAATTATAAAAATTTAATAACAATTAAATTTCGAAAAAATAATTCGTCATAAAATAACAAAATTTTTAAATTTGATTATTTCATTTAGTCGAGCATTTAGTAGTATTTTGAAACAGATACATAATAATTGCACTTATTTAGAACTATATCAAGAGAGGTAAAAACGTGCGAAGTGGGTAACGTCCATAAACTCCAGGGGGGGGGGGGATAATTTTCCGAAAAGACTCATTTTCTTTTCAGTGTCCAAAAAACTTGTTCGAACATACGAAAAAAATTCATTTACGACCTTTGGCAATAAAATAGTAAGTTTACCATAATTTACGTGCGCTTTAGGCCGTATTTTTAATCGTTTAAAAGTTATATAAAACATTATGACTATAATTTCCAATCTTCTTTGATCATATCAGCTGCTTTTTCACCAATCATAATCGTTGGCACATTGGTATGACCTCTAATTATGTATGGATATATTGAAGTATCTGCCACTCTTAAACCGTTTACACCATAAACCTAAAAAAATGATTAAAACAAATTACACATTTAATTTTTTAAAATTAAAAATTTTTAATTACCTTTAATCTTGAATCAACTACAGCCATAGAATCTTCCTTAGGTCCCATTTTAGCAGTTCCAGTATAATGCCAATAAGTAAAAGCAAAAGTCCGCATATGACATTCCCAATAATCGTCTGAATTAAATAAATATTTTTCACAACCCAACACATTTTTTGTAAACAATTTTGCATTTAATTTTTTGAACGCTTTGGTTTCTGATGCAAGTTTTATTGAAAATCTAATACCATCAATTAATCTTCTAACGTCATTTTTACTTTTAAAATAATTTGCAGTTATTAATGGACGGGTAAATGGATCCTTATTTTTTAATCGTATTTCCCCTTTACTTTCAGGTGATAAAAGAATAGGAAAAATTTGAAAACAATGAGTAAGTAAAAAATTTTTATACATTTTTGCTGCTTCTTCCTTAATTCCAAAAATTTTATAAAGAAATGGATCATTAAAAAAAGATCCAGAAATTGGAAGAATTTCCATATTTGGCGGTCCTGCTCTATCGGTCATATTATCTACATTAATAAAACCCACAGTTTCTGAAGCTGCAAATGATAAGGGACCAGTTCCATAATTCAAATAATTTTTAACAGTTTGATCCCATGGTAAAAGAAATCTGGGTGTAGCAACAGTATCTGTTGAATTAACAAAAAATAAGATTCCATTCACACCAACATGATCCCATAAATTTTGTCCTACGCCTGGAGCATCTTTTACAACTTCGATACCTTTTTCTTGCAAATGTTCTTTTGGTCCAATTCCAGACAACATCAATAAATGTGGCGAATTAATAGCTCCAGCACATAATATAACCTCTTTGTTAGCTGTTACTGTAATTTCTTGTTTATTTTTAACAAATTTTACTCCGTAAGCTCTTTTTGTCGAATCGTCTATTAAAATTTTTGTCACGTGACTGTTTCTAGTTATAAATAAATTTTCTCTATCGCGTGCTGGATGTAAATACGCTCTATTTGTACTCCATCTTTTACCTTTGTAAGTATTGGTCTGCCACCTAGACATTGATATTTGTTGATCAATATTGTAATCAATATTTTCATATCCTAATTCTTTTCCCGATTCGATAAAAGCCTTTCCAATACTAGAACGAAACGGAAAATGCGAAACTTTAATTGGACCATTTTTTCCACGAAGCTTATCTCCGCTACTCAAAGTGTAATTTTCAAGTTTTATAAAATACTTCAATAAATCTTTGTATGCCCATCCAGGGTTACCTAAAGACTCCCATTGGTCGTAATCATATTTATTACCTCTCGTGTAAAGCATAAAATTAATTCCACTAGATCCACCCATAACTTTTCCATGTGCCCAAGTACATCGATTATTCACATAAGCATTGCAATATTCATTCGTTGGTTCTGTAACGTCAGCCCAATTAATACCCAAGATTTGTAAGTAAATTGAAGCTAATGGAATGTCGAATGGTAAAAATTCCTTTCCACCAGCTTCAATCAACAAAACTTTAACATCCGGTATTTCTGTCAATCTTGACGCTATTACTGCACCAGCACTACCAGCTCCAATTACTATAAAATCGTAATCTGATTCATTTTTTATATTTTTATCACATGTTTCTTGATTATCAAACTCTATAAATTCTTTAGCAAATTTTGCTATTCCATATGGTATATTAAATGCATTATCTAAAGTATCTTTAATTAAATTAAAAGTTCCAGGAGATATGAAAAAAATTAAACACAAAAAAATTAGACTGCTTTTGAACATTTTAAAATCTTTACTTGTCAATTGATTTGCTTAGATTGAAAAAAATCAAATAATTATTTTCCTCATTATGCGAACGCAACATTGTATTTAAACAAGTTTTTAAACTATTAAAATTTTTTTATAACTTTGTGTCATTATAAATTATAATTCACTTTATATGCAAAAAATTGTTTAATAGATAACAATAGAGAGTCATGATTTTTAATTGATAATAAAATCATACAATGTATGAAAATATTTAGATAATTTATGTAATTATGTAAAATTGATCGTAAAATTTGTTTATTAAGTTATAATTTATATTTATTTTATTAATTTATTGAAATTTACATAAGAAACATTGTATTGATGAAAAAAATGTGTTTGTAACTTATGTCATCAGTTATTATTTATTGAGGTAATTAATAAACATTTCTAACGCGAGTTTCGGATTTTTTTTCTGATAGCTTCTCAAAATTGGAGTATAGTCATTTATTGCCCGCTGGAAGAAAAAAGTCCATTTTTAATTGGCTACATACCAGTACATGATATTCTTTTATGATAATTATGTTTGTTGGACAGTTTTTGGTGTAGTTATATTGAATTTCTAAAATTAGTATTTTTATAGAAAAAATTAGGTACTACGTCCAAAAAGAATAAAAAATTTATTGCTTCTTGTATTTTTTGGTGGCAAAAGTTTTGGGACCTGGGTCCCAGCCACATGAGGACTTCTCGAGAGAGAATCCTCGGCCTGAATGTCCTCCCCGTGAAGAAAGGAAATTGAGAGAGAATTAGTGCCTTATGCAATTGCACATTTTTGCACTTATCAGACAGGGCCGTTTTTACCCTTTTTGCCGCCTAATGCCAAAAATTTGCCGCCTATGTAAGGCGAGGGAAAAACGTAAAAATGAAGTTTAAATTGTGTCTGTGTGTTTGTTTGTGTGTGTGTGTGTGTGTGTGTGTGTGTGTGGGTGTGTGTGTGTGTGTGTGAGTGAGTGAGTGAGTGTGTGTGTGTGTAAATGTCGAGCAAGTCTGAAAATTAATTTACCTTTTATATAATTAAATCTTAGATTTATCACAGTAACGCTAGAATTAAATTATAAAGGAAAGTTAAATTTTTAGTAAAAGTAAATATTTTGAGCACAATTTGCTGGTAAATAAAGAAAGAAAACATTCAATTCATAGTTATCTTTACTTAGCCTTTTAATTTTTATTTATTTATAAAAATAGTTAACATTTATACAAATATGCTTATTAATACATAAATTATAAAGTTTATTTTTTTAAGCATACTTTGCGTGCCTTAATAGCGGCAAACTTATCAATAATTTGTTCATAATCAATTTCAATTGTTAAGTCAGATTCTATAAATAGCAGTGATAAAAAATTTAGTCGGTCTTGTTCTTGAGTCGATCTTAAATAATTTTTTACACGTCTCAACGCTGAAAAAGATCTTTCTCCAGAACAATTTGAGACCATTACAGATAAGTACATGGACAAAGCAATATTTACATTTTCATAAATATCTATCAGCTTATTTTCATGTAATAACTTAAGTAATTCTGAAGCAGAAATATCTTTTATTTTTTTTTTAATTAGAAAAGCAGCTAAATGCTTGCATTCATTACTTAAAGTATCTTCTAAATCATCTTTGTATTGACATAATAGCTGTTTGCACTTTTTGTCTATATCTTCGAATTCTATTTGGTGAAGTTTTGTTAGAAATCCAAATAGTCTGTCTAGTTTTTTGTATGCAGTTACCCTCTTTTCTAACTGAGCAATTAATCGAGACATGATCTCCAAGTAAAATTCGATACGCAAATCATCAGAACCTGTTCTTGTCTCTCTAACATCCTCAGTATTACCATCATCATCAAATCTCTTTCGTTTTCGTGGACGATTTATATCTTTTTTGTAAACATCACTACCAAAAATATTGATAGCTTTTTTTTCGTAAAACGTGAAATCTTGCTTTTTGAGGCTTAAAAATTCTATTAATGATTCATATAGATCAACAACTGAGCATAGATCAATTTTAGATGATTGCAATTTGGAACTAACTGCATCGAACCTTTCTAAAATATCATACCATACTAGCGATAAAAAACAGGTTTCTAAACAATTAATTCTGTTCAGCAGGCCTTTGGCTTCTGATCTTGTAATTGGTTTCTCATTTACATTATCAGAAATATTATGCAATACTTCGATAATTATTTGAAACGATTCTGCCAAGGTTTTGCAGGCACTATAACTTGCTGACCAACGTGTTATTGATAAATTTTTAACTGTTTTTTTAAGCCTATTATGTAAGATTTCCCACCTATCGCTTGTTGCTGAAAAGAAATTATACAATTCTTGCAAATTCAAAAAGAATTGTCCTGCTATGGGATTGGATTCAATTGAGTTTTTCCCAACAAGATTAAGCGAATGTGCTGCACACGGTATCCATTCAGCTAGGGGATTAATTGCAGAAATGCGAGCTTGTGCTCCTTTATATATTCCTGACATATTGCTTGCATTATCATATGACTGCCCTCGACAGTCATTAATATTTATTTCATATTCATGTAACGTATTTAAAATTACATTTGCAATATCCTCACCTGTATGACCAGAGTTGGGTATATATTTAAGAAAACGTTCTACAACTTCTCCTTCTTTAACATATCTGATAATAAATGTTAACTGATCAATGTGAGATATGTCTGGGGTAGAATCAACGCTAATTGAATAATATTTAGCGGATTTAATTTCTCTTATAATTTTGTTTAATACTGTGTCCGCCATAATGCGAACAAATTCTTCATAAATTGTAGCTGATAAATAAGAAGTGAAGCCACTTCCCTTATTACCATATATTCTTATATGCTCAGCTAAAAATGGATCAAATTCAGCGATCATTTCAAGGGCCATGCAAAAATTTCCATTTTTAGTAGATCCGAAAGTTTCATTTTGCCCTTTCAACGGTAAGCCCCTAGAACTTAGTTTTTTTACTACGACTACTACGTAATGCAAGACTCTTCGCCAATAATTAAATTCATCTACAATTTGCTGATTTAATTGCGTATCTACTCCTAAATATTCATTTAGTGCCTTGCATCTATTTTTAAGATTCATGCAGCTATTAGTATGATCTATAGATTGTTCGTGTTCTTTAAGAGTTTGATACGCGTTGCTCCAGTCATTATAACCCTCGGTCAAAGCACAAGAATTATTAAAAAGTTTACAAGGCCCGCAAAAAATAGAAACTTTATTTTTAGAATATATTAACCAATCGCGATTACGAGTGGTACCATTTACCAACTTTCGCGTGAAAAAAGATTTTTGCATAAATCTTTTTCGGCCTGATATTACTTTAACAGATTTGGAAAAATCTGCATCTTTATTTTGCCGAAAGCCTCTTCGAATAATTTCGTCGATGGTCTCATTATTTATTATCCATAATGCAGGGTCATCACTTACAAGTGTAGCCATATGTGGTGGACTGATTTTTAAATGATTAGATTTTTCTAAATCTCGATCTACATACAGGTAAGAAGTGAGTTAAAAAAGTTAAAAATAAAAAGTTAAATAATCCACGCAAAAAGATACATCTTTGCATAGTAAATCTGATACCAATTCATGTATGAATTATGAGTATTAATAATGCGATTTTTATATTGTAATCTTTTTGCGTGGTTATTATTTTTTGTAACTTTTAATTAAAAAAAATATTACCATTCAAGTTTTCAACGATTTCAGTATGAACACTGCTTGACAATTTTTCCGAGGAATCCTCAGAGGAATTTTGAACATCAACGTGAAAAATTTTTATTGGAGCATTATTGTTCTTATCTTCATCATGCGTTTGATCTAAAATTAAATTCATAAATACGCGTATTAAATTAATTGTATAATTATACAATGATGTAATACTACATTACAAGCCCGTGTCCAGAAAAGTAAAGAATGGTTCAAATCGCAGGTAAATTACCTTCCGAGGCGAAGCCGAAGATGGTAAACTGCGATTTAGGGCATTTTATATTTATGCATAAGGGTCGTATACGATTTTTCTTCGTCAGTGGCGAGAAAACACGTCTTTTCCGGTCACGCTTGCGCAGCGGCTGGGAAATACGTGCTTTCTGGCCGCTGACAAGAAAATTTTTTTAAAAACTTTTTTAGCAATATCCTTAGGGATCTATAAAAAAAATGTGTAAACATTATTTACCTTTTTTTTTAGTATCATTTTTTAGTACACTGTCAGATAATTTTATAAAGTCACTTTGATTGATTTTATTTCCACTAGATTTTTTAAGAAACCAATTACTAAGTTTTGGAGTTTTTGATAATAATTTATTTTCTCTTATTTCTTTTTCTTTTGCAGCTTTTTTAAATTGCCAACCACTTAGTTTTTCTCTTACTGTATTCATTTTCCCGTAATGTATATTAAAATATATTTTTTTAATCACTTTAAGTTACGCGTTTATAATAATAACGAGCAAGCAGGTCTGCGAGCAAGATGCGTTTTGATTTTTCTCAAGGCAGGTTCATGAGACACTGAAGTTAAAAGAAAAATATAATAACATGAATTTTAATTTTTAATTAAAAATGATAAACATAGACCAACATTTATTTTTCTCATTGTCTAGACGCAATGTTAAAATAAGCCTCTTATTATACGTCCAAATTTTTAAATTAATAAGTAAATCCCTAAAATTGGAATTCCCAAAAACTTATTTTCTTGTTTTTTTCATTTTGTATAAAAGAAAAAATCGGCCAAGAGTTGTAAAATTTAATCCATTTATATATATAAAACGTCTTTATGTAAGGAAAAAAGATTGGACAAGGGTTGTATTTAATTCTTTTATCTCTAAATAAGAAAAAATATTTTTAAATATTTTTAAAAGGGATTATTTTTAAATGGGCGTAGCTTAAAAATAAACAATACATTTCTTAAAAATATTCTAATTATTTAATATAAGTTCTTAAATAAGTGAATAAGTCATAAGATAATTTTTATTCTTTTGTCTCGATGGAATTAGCCCAGGTCTACAAAAATTAAAATGAACAAAAATTTACTTTTGTTTTACATATTTGTTTTTAAAATTACTTTAAAATGTTTTTGAAAAAGCTAATATAAAATTATAAAACGTGGATTTAAATAAAATAAATTTTCTAAAAATATTTTTAAAAACTTGTATCTCAGGAAAATTTGCGCCTTTTAAAATGCTGGCGCCCTACGCAATGGCATACTTGGCGTGCCGGTAAAAATGGCCCTGTTATCAGAACATGTAGATAGTACGGTTTTTAGCCATGCAGTAGCAAATAACTTGAGTTATTTGTTTTGTTAATTAAATCATTGCGGTATGCTTAAGAAAAGATTTATAGAAAAGCAGAGAAAAAGAAAAAGAATAGATGGAAAAGATACTCACACAAAGTAAAAAAGTGAATAGAGCGTTAGTAAACCTTAAACCCTGGCCAAACTCAAACAAAGCGCTAAAGCGTTGGGCTAATTATCGTGTTAGCTCGCGTATTAGTAATAGCAGAACATGCCTGTCTAGCTTCGTCTCGTGCGTATTTCATGTTTGTGTTTCCTTGAAAACCGTCGTTCAGAAAGTCTTTAGGTCTGCGATATTTATTTATTGGGTCGTCTTGGTAGTCGCCGAGTTTTTTAATAAGTTGATAGTTAGAGTTTTCACTTAAGTTGTAAAAGTTAATAACAGTTTCACGAATCCAGTCTTTTACCCGGGGAAGACCGAGTTCTTCGCGAACCTTATCCATAGGTGTTGATTAAAAACAATAATTCTAGTTATTAGTACTTTCATAGAACTAAACAAGATGCTACGCCCAAATAAAAAAAAAAAAAATGTGTTTTTTGTATTTTTTAAAGGGAAAAATACACACACTTATAGACTATTTTTAAAAACCGGTCTTTCAGCTTCCTGAGGTCCCAAAACGTGCTTAAATGCCAAAAAATCAAAAATCAAAATTTGACCCATCACAATGGTTCCTCATTGAGGAACCAAATTAATTAGTTGATCATAAATAATTTTAATAAATTTTTATAAATTATTTAAAATAAGTCAACAATTTTTAATATAATTTATTTTTCTAATAACAATAATTAATAACATGATATAGGTACTTTTTAATCTAAAAAATAAATAATTTGAATAGTTATGAAAATGAGAAGAGATCGTATAGTATCAAAAATCTTGAGGAAAAGACATAAAAATATATTTAAAATATCTGATGAATTAGTAAATTCAAATTTTTTTCAATAATATATTTTTTTTTTGCATAAAGATTCTTTTTTTTTTATTTGCAATCTCAGAAATACGGTAGAATATGAGAGACTATTAATAAGTGATTTAAACATTTTAGTATCCAATATTTCATTTAAGTTGAGGAAATAATTATATGAAAGATTTAATTGTTGAAAATTATATTTGCATAGAGCCTCACGGTTACAATGTTTAAATATGTTGTTATGTAATTAATAAATTCCTGAATATAATTTGCTTATTTTAAACATTTAATTTAGTTGCAAATAGCAAAATATAATTTAATTGATAAACAATAAAAAAAAACCTCTACACTTTTTAGCAAATCAATAATTTTAAATATTATCCAATTAACATTTAGCCTAGGCGCCAGCCATACTAATAACGCCCAAAATTAAATTTCTTTTTCCGAAGATAAAAATAGGTGGTATTTTTGTTTTTCGACCTGCTGAACACGAATCCGGGGTCCGTTTTGCGAATTTCCTCGTCAATTTTTTGTCATTAACAAATTGTTGCCAAATTGGCCTATATAATTTGTTAATAACAACAAATTGACTACGAAATTCGAAAAACGGACCCCGGATTCGTGTTCAGCAGGTCGAAAAACATAAATACCACCTATTTTTATCCTCGGATAAATAAATTTAATTTTTTAATTTTTGGGCGTGATTAGTATGCCTGGCGCCTAGACTAATTTTTTTTATTTATTTACCAGAGTATTCCCTTTAATTTATTCAAACGAAATTCCCGAACAAAGTAAGAATTTATACTTTTAAAAATAAATTATAATTATTTATTTGTAAAAATTGTTGACTTATTTAAAATATGTTTATTATAATAAATTATAAATATTTATTAAAATTATTAATGATCAACTAATTGTATTTTCTATGGAGACGATTCCAATAATTATTTTTGTTGTAAGAAAATTAATAAACTTATTTCTGTACAAATACATAGTAACATTTTGTAAATTTAAATAAAGTCAAAAAATAAAGTAGAACAATCAAGTTTATCGTTTTAATTCTAAATATTCTTTCTAAATTTTTCTAACTTTTTTTGTACCTCAGTGATCTCTGGAGATTTCTTTAGATCTATTTAAATCTCCAGTAATCTCCATAGATCAAAAGTGATCTTCAGAAATCTCCGGAGAACTAAAGAAATGACCCAAAATTTGCTAAGATCAGTGAAGATCATAAGAGATATTTCGAAAATTCGTCGGGCATACTTGCGCGAAAAATCGAAACAATTGTGAAGTTTGAGAAACTGCTAAAACTCACTCGTATTTTCTGAGAGCTGGTCGTAAAGTCCTGGGAGTAGATTTTTTGGTTGAGAGTATACTTTACTTATATTATTAAGGCTGGCTAATGATCTTGATTCTAACATTAAAAAAAAATTAGGTACTACGAAGAAGTGAAGATCCACCACAGGAAGGGTGAGTTAAACCTCTGAAAGAGAATGAATTATGGTTCTATTTCTATACTATTTCTGAGAAAAATATATTATTTAACTTTACTTAAAAGTCTTCTTAGTTTTTTTCTTGATTATATTGGCTACTTTGAATCCTGTTTCTTTCAATTGCATGATAAAATGCCTTTTAAAACGCATGGGAAACTTTCCCAGAAACTTGCACTGAACCACCAAATACAATTTTTTTCTGGGCTTTTTTAATTCTAAAATAAACTTGGATTTTCTGATTTGGGTGGATCCAGAGATGGGGCAGAAGGGGTGATCACCCCCTCCTCGAGCTGCAAAAAATTGCATGTTTTTTGTTATTTTGTTTGTTGTTTTTAGAATTTTCATGAGAAAACTTACAAAATTTTGCTTGAGCACCCCCCTCCCGTCCTGAGAAACTTTTCTAGATCCGCCACTGTTCTCTGGACTTATAATTAAAAATCCACTCTATTTTCTACATTAAAGATTGCTAAATATACCTGGAATGCCAGTGTCTCCATGGAGTGTCTCTATTAAAGCAAAGAAAATAAGATATATTTTATTTTGAGTTTTTTTTCCGATTTTAACCGATTTTTTCCTATTTGGCTATTTATTATTGTAAAAAAATACTGCATCCTCATTGTAGTTTTAAAACTACATTCTATTCAAATTTTGGGGATAATAAAATTTTATTCCCATTTAAAATTAATATTATAGAAATGTAATTTAAAAAAAAGATAATCTTGTCTGGTGCCATAGTCTGGTGCAGAGACAGCCTTACCACGACTCTTTAGATGAAAAAAAAATAGATTAAGCACCTCCTCTAAAATAATGATCTCAAAAAATAACAAAGCGCTCAGTCTCAATCAATCGTTTCGACAGTAAGCAACGTAAGTAAAAGTAAAATTTAAAAACTTAAAGAATTTAAAAATTGAAAAAAAATTTTCTAAACTTAAAAATTTTTAAATATACTATTCGTATTAATTAATAAAGTAAAGAGTATAATTACAAATTAGTTGGTAGTTTTGTAAATAATAGTTAAAATTTTATTGAATCGTTTCTCAATTTCGGTACTTTAATGTTTTCGTCTTTTATTTTTAGCTGTTTTAAGAAAACGAAAATGGAGTTACAAAATTATCCCGCGGCTCGCAACATCAATAATTATCTTAACGACGATTGTTTATTAATGATTTTTGAATATTTATCAATCAAAGATAAATTCACGATTGAATCAGTCTGCAAAAGGTGGAAAAGTCTTGGAAAACTTTCATGGAATCAAGTTAAAAGCTTCGAATTTAATTTATCATCAGATAATATAAATTTTATTATCAAAGTAATACAAATAACTGGTGCTCGTTTGAGTACTTTAAAAATAAATGTTAACCAACAAAATAATTATCAATCGATCTTTAACGAAATTTTAAAAAATTGTAAGAATATTACTAATTTTTCATTACAAGATTTTAGCGGTTTTAAAGGAGAAAAATTACTTGGATTAATATTTAAAAATAACGAAAAAATTTCAAGTGTTTCATTAAATAATTTATTTTTAGATTATACATGTTTTTCAAATTTAAATGCTGATTTGATAACAGAATTTTATATTAAAAACTGTATGATTATTACCTTAGTTTGTGAATTGACAGAATTTGTTTCAAAATTAAAAAATGTCAAAATCATTGAAATCAACCTTTGTGAATACAAAACTAAAGAAATAATTCAGGCTTTGAATGCTAGTGGTTGTGAAAATATACAAAATTTTAGTATTAAAAATGCTAATCTGGCTGATGCCATTGATTTAACTGAATTGCTTAAAAGGCAAAAGAAATTAATTAAACTGAAATTGCTAACTTCAAAAGTGGATAGAAATTTGTTAGACAGTTTACACGAAAGTCCTCTTGAAGACTTAACAATTTCAGAAATGAGCGAAGAAATGTCTTGCAGCTTAAGTAAATTTAAAAATTTAATGATTCTTAATTGCCATATAATTAACTTAACTGAGACGTTTGTCAACAATTTGAAAAATTGTCAAAATTTAAAAGAAATTCATTTTATTAAAAATTCAAATTCAACTGTTCCAAGTGAAGACAGTTTTGCTGATTTAAAAAATTTAGAATCGTTATCGTTTGGTTTTAAAACGGTGATAAACATTGATAAAATTTTAATTGCCTTAGAGCGAAATAACAAAAATTTTAAAAAGTTACAAATTTTTTGCGAGGAATTAACAGATTCAATTATGGATAGTATTTCAGTGCATAAAAATTTAGTAGCTTTAATAATCGTTAATTTGGAAGAACCCATTATTGAGAATATGCAAAATTTTATAAATATGATTATCAAATTACCCAATTTGGAGGAAATCCATTTTGCTTATGCTCGTGGAAATTTAGACCAATCATTTATTAAGGCAGTAGATGATGCAAAAGTTAATCGTGGGGATAAAAAAGTTTTAAAAATGTACAATAAAAGTTTTGAATTTACTGATTTAAAATTTTCCTTAGTATCTTTATCTAGTGATTTCCGCATAGGTTTCTACTACTAATTAATTTTTTAAGCATAATTAGTCGAGAAGCTAGCGTATCATTCCGTATGCAAAAATTAGATCGATTCTTTAATTAAAAAGCACCAAGCGGATTATAGTTTTTTGACCCGCTGATTCCGAATCTGCAGTTATTTTTTAGCTAAAACTGGGGCGTTCGCCGCTAGAGGGCGTTTAGGGGGGGGGTAAAAACGCTATTTTTCGCAGATATCTTGGAAGCTATGCACCTTAAGATGCTTAAATCCACTTAAAATATAGTTTTTTGACCCTCTAATTCCAAATCTGAAGCTATTTTTTCTCTAGAACTCAGGCGTTCGGCACTAGAGGGCGTTTAGGGGGTAAAAACGCTAGAGACCCTAGATTACCAGAGACAGACAGACTCGCACGTGGTCCCGTAAATGTTGCTAGGTAAGATGGCGACTTCTCATTTAAATACATGTATTCAAAAAAAGGTTGCTAGGTAAGATGGCGACTTTCCCATTTAAAATACATGTATTTTTTTGGCAATCAAAAAAAGTCCCCCTGTCTGGCTGTCTCTGGTAATCTAGGGTCTCTAAAAAACGCTATTTTTCGCAGATATCTTGGAAGCTATGCGCCCCAAGATACTTAAACCCACGTAACATATAGTTTTTTGACCCTCTGATTCCAAATCTGCAGCTATTTTTTTTCTAGAACTCAGGCGTTCGCCACTAGAGGGCCTTTAGGGGGTAAAAACGCTATTTTTCGCAGGTATCTTGGATGCTGCGCGTCCTAAGATAGTTAAAATCAAGTAGCATATGGTTTTTTGACCCTCTGACTCCAATTCTGTAGCTATTTTTTCTCTAAAACTTAGGCGTTCACCGCTAGAGGGCGTTTAGGGGGGGGGGGGTAAAAACGCTATTTTTCACAGATATCTTGGAAGCTACGCGTCCTAAGATAGTTAAAATCAAGTAGCATATAGTTTTTCGACCCACTGATTCCAAATCTGCAGCTGAATTTTCTCTAAAATGACAGCCTTTGCCAATAGAAGTCGCTTGATAGATAAAAATGCCAAAGAATAAAAATCAAGGCAATAAAGGTGTTCTTAACATAAAGGGACTTATTAGATAGAACAAAATTATTTGCTTTATTTTAATTTTGCTTAATAGAAAAATATTTTAAGCACTAAAATAAGGTAGGGTCAATAGTTTTATTTTTAAGAAAATTTAAAGTTGATAATAAATTATGTTATATATTATGTTATATATGGGGATTTAGAAAAATCTGTTTAATATTCTATTATTTTTTAGAGACCCTAGATTACCAGAGACAGACAGACTCGCACGTGGTTCCGTTTTGTCAACCAATCACAGAAAGGTGCTAGGTAAGATGGCCACTTTCCTCATTTAAAATACATGTATTTTATTGACCAATCAAAAACAGTCCCCCTGTCTGTCTGTCTCTGGTAATCTAGGGTCTCTATTATTTTTACTCCCTAAACGCCCTCTAGCGGCCAACTCCTTAGATTTAGAAAAAAATTAATTGCAGATTCAGAATCAGTGGGACCAAAAACTATAAGTTACTTGGTTTTCAGTATCTTTGGACGCGTAGCTTCCAAGATATCTGTGAAAAATAGCGTTTTTTACCCCCCCCCTAAACGCCCTCTAGCGGTGAACGCCTGAGTTTTAGAGAAAAAATAGCTACAGAATTAGAGTCAGTGGGTCAAAAAACCATATGCTACTTGATTTTAACTATCTTAGTACGCGCAGCATCCAAGATATCTGCGAAAAATAGCGTTTTTACCCCCTAAACGCCCTCTAGTGGCGAGCGCCTGAGTTCTAGAGAAAAAATAGCTGCAGATTTGGAATAAGAGGGTCAAAAAACTATATGTTACGTGGGTTTAAGCATCTTAGGGTTGCATAGCTTCCAAGATATCTGCGAATAATAGCGTTTTTACCCCCTAAACGCCCTCTAGCGGCGAACGCCCTAGTTTTAGCTAAAAAATAACTGCAGATTCGGAATCAGCGGGTCAAAAAACTATAATCCGCTTGGTGCTTTTTAATTAAAGAATCGATCTAATTTTTTGCATACGGAATGATACGCTAGCTTCTCGACTAAATTGAATTAATTGCATTGCTATATTTTCTTTATCTTTTTAAATTATAAATGAATTTGGCATTCATGACACAAAAATTTCAAAAATTTAACAATTTGTTTAAGCAAATAAACATTTTCAGTTTTTTTAATATTCTCAAATGCGCTTGAAAAATTATACAAAACAGTGCTTGTATCTATGTAAACTACTCTAGTAAATATAGAGGAAAAAGATGGAGGATCAGTAGACTTTCCGGCCAACTCCAGGTTCGGTCTAATATAAGTTATTTAGGTTGCAGATAACGAATTTCGGGCTCTTCTCTATTAGAAATGTGCAAAACATTCTTAATTTCCTGTGTTCCTCACATTTCTTTTAGAAAAGACCCCGAAATTCGTGATCAGCGATCCAAAAAACTTATAGATGACCAAATCTAGCGATGGCTTTTAACTTTGCAACCTAAACCGTATATTGACTGGAGAAACCCTTTAGTGCAATACAATTATATTAATATATATTGTTATAAATACCATGTTACACTACATGGTATTTAATTTTTACATTTTATAACTCTTGTAAACAAAATAAATAAATTATTACTACTATAATCTAAAATAAATTAAAAAAAAGTTTTTTATTTCTAATAAAACCACTGCGAAATCAAATGCAATTATATCATTTTTTAGAAAAAACCTTCAGGAAGCCAATGATGTGAGTATTTGTGTCGATTATTTTACAAAATTACATTTTTTTCGCATGTAAGGCTAAAATCATGTAATTTAATAACGATTAGCATACATTTTTGGGCATATTCTAGCAGCAGGGCAAAAAACACAATTTATTTTATTATTAGATTTTTGTCTAGAAATACCAACCAGAAAAATAAATAAATAACTAAATTAAATGATTTTATCATCTTCGACAAAATACCTACTCTAGATCATAATACTCTGGATTTTCTGGCAGACAGTACTGTCGCGCGCAAAGACGCTGGTCTTTGTTCGTCCGACACTTAAATATCTAAATTTTATAATAAATTATTTTAATGTTACTATTTCAATATTTATAAAAGTTTCAATTTTAAAAGATTATTATTATCACTTTTTATTACACCTAGATTATTTCAAGGATTATTTACCGATTATTTTTGTTCCTATTGCATCCAGTGATGGGCATATCCTTAACGCTGCGCTAATCCATAACGCTAAATTTTGACATTTTTATCGATAATTTTTTCGATAAGCGATAAAATATTTATCGTTAACGAATTCATTTCTCGATAAGCGCTAATATAATTATCGTTAACGAATTTCGTTTCGATAAGCGCTAATAGAATTATCGATAACGAAAAAAAATTTCGTTAACGATATTGTCGTTATCGATTATCGCGTTATCGAGCCTTTTTTTTGTCGATATTTCAAAAAATATGAAAAATTTGAATGAAGGAAGGTATCTTCTGATGCTTATAGTTCAAAGCAAGGGACTGATAACGTTTTTTTCCCTTCTTTCAGTCTTTTAAGATTTTTCATAAAAGACTACTGCGGAATAAGGTATGGTTTCCGGCCCCAGCATATTTTTCACATTTTTTTGACTCAGTTTGATGGTTTACGATAAAAAATAAGATTCCAAGGGTCGGCCACCCCCCACCCCCCCTGCGTTCCAGGGGAAGTTAAAACGTGTTTTTGATTCCAAGATTAATATCTCCGGACCGATCATTCGATTGGGGCGTGGTTGGTGTCTAAATTTTTGTTTTGAAAAAATACTCCAGAAAAAATATCTTTTTTTTATTTTTGAAGTCATTTTGAGGTTAAAAACTTCAAAAAACGTCATTTTTAGCATCCTTGACGGTCTAAAAATTGAGATATCTCGGGACAGAGTAAAAAATCCTTTTTTTACTCTCAGGTAAACTTTGCCTAAGACTACTTTTCAACATGTCGTCAGAAAAATGGCAACTGTTACGATGCTTCACTCGCAATTGACGATCCTGTAAAAGAAATCGTGTTTTATTTTTTACTTATTTTATCATACCATCTTAATAATTTATTTTAATCTAAAATTAGCTTTTGTATAGTTTTTTTTATAATTTTCTTTTATTTTTTTCTTAAAAAAACGATATTTCACTTATACTCTACCAAAGAACTTCATTTATTTCATGAAATCTCTTTTAATTTTTACACTATAATGATCAATAGGATGATTATCTTTTTGAAAAAAACAAAATTAAAGGTTCACCTTATACTGAAACGTTTCTTCGAGTTCCTTACATAATTATTAGAGTGATAATTAATATAATTACATAATTATTAGATTTTTGGCTCCCCCCATTTTTTTCCAATATTTAGGTCATAAAAAAACCCCAGCTCCAAGGATTTTGATTTTCGATTTTTTTAACCCGTGCCACCGAGCACTTGAAGTTTCACATTTAAATAACATGGAAATTTTAGGTGTTTAGTTATACAAATTTTTACAAAATCCAAAAAGCGTTTTAAAAAGCTAATTTTTACTGAAAACATCTATATCTATATCTATATCTATATCTATATCTATCTATATCTTAATACTATATATATTTGAAAATTTATTTGTTTGTCTGTCTGTCTGTCTGTCCACTCATCACGCAAGAACCGCCGAACCAATTGGCATAAAACCGATGTCAAAATAAAGATAAAAAGTCTGCGGGTGACATAGGCCCTATATTTTCTGATTAGCTGTCGTAGTTTTTGAGATATTTAATTTTTAGTATTTTTGAACTTGATAACATTTTTTAAAAATTTTAACAAAAATTGAAATATCTCGAGACTATCGAAAAATTTAGCTATCGCACTTCATAGTATTCGATTCAGCACTAATTTTTACGTATTCTCTGAAATTTTTATTCAAAACAGAGGTATCTTTAAAATTTTATAAAATATTTTTAAAGCTGGTAAAAAAATTTTTTTCATTTTTTTATTTTTATGGTATTTCTAATCATTTATTTGTGGGTCTGTGTATATTATAATGTAATTTATATTCTATATTAAAATGTAATTTATGCGTACTTAGTTAAATTTTTATTAAAAACGTACGTTGCTTTAAAATTAAAAAAAAAAAAAAAAAAATTTTTTACTATATATTATATACATATATTCAACTCAAATTTTAGGGTATAGTTTGGGGTGATAAAAAAGTCCCTCAGCCAAAGTTTTAGTCCTCTAGCACCTCATGGGCCCGAAATATGTCTGTTCAAAGGTCCAAAAATAGCCTGATCTGGCCCATTTTCAAAATTACACCATTCCTTTGAATTTACTACAAATTTTATCTTATTGGTCACATTTGAACTGGTAAAAGGTCTACATTAAGTATGAATTGTACATTAAGAAAAAAATTCTAGCTTATTTTAAGGCGTTAATTTTTTTTGACATTGATATATATTTTGGACAATAACAACATGATAATAATAAAAAATCAATAACAACAACACCGGGAATAGATCAGGGGGGGTGGAGCCCCCCCTCACACCTATGCTAGTATATATATATGCCGATAGAGAATTTTTTTAGTTTGATAGGATTGACTAGACGATAATAGCTAGAGAGATGCGGTTTGCGGCAAAAACATTTGAGTTACTCTGAGACCTTAAAAATTAAAAATTTATATTTTTTTGGTCCTAAATAAACTAATTTTAGTAAATTATAATTACAAAACCATTGAAAAAATATAAATCCATCATTAAAAATAATTTTAATTTATTTAAAAAAATTTAGAAATTGGTTTTTTTCAAATATTGAAAAAAAATTCAATTTTCAATTTCTCAATTTTCAAAAATTAAGCCTCCCGACTAATAAAAACTATGGGACAAGCAAAATTTTTTGTGTTCCTCACTTATTTGTCACTTTATATGGTTTGAAATCATGTAAAAATGTTAATTAAAAAAAAACATTTTTTTTTAATTTACCCCCCCTCCAACAACCCCCAAATCGGGGCGGTTCTCCCCAAGAGCAACGGTTTTAATTTCAGGACAAACATTTCCTGACTCAGGAGACCCTATAAAATCAGAAAATTTTTAGGGGAATCGTGGTGAAACTTTTTTTGTCTTCCAGACCACTGTGCGCAGTAGTCTTTTATTAAAAACCAAAAAAGGCTAAAAAAAGGAAAAAAACGTTATCGGTTCCTTGCTTTGTGCTATACGCATCACAAGATACCTTCCTTCATTCAAATTTTTCATATTTTTTGAAATATCGACAAGAAAAAGGCTCGATAACGCGATAATCGATAACGATAATATCGTTAACGAAAATTTTTTTCGTTATCGATAATTCTATTAGCGCTTATCGAAACGAAATTCCTTAACGATAATTATATTAGCGCTTATCGAGAAATGAATTCGTTAACGATAAATATCTTATCGCTTATCGAAAAAATTATCGATAAAAAGGTCAAAAATTAACGGTAACGATTCATTAGTAAATAATGAAATTATCGCGCTATGACCATCACTGATTGCATCCTTAAAATAAATAATATCCTAAATTTTTAAAAATTTGACAGAATTAAATTAGGGGGAGGGGTGATTACGTCATTTTGTGCAGTTGTAAAAAATCCTTATGCTCCCTAAGGGAGCATTCAGACGAGAAAAAATTTGTAACCCCAACCTTCGATATTTACCCCCTCTCGACCCATTCTTGCAAGTTAAATAAAAAAAAGTGAGAGTAAATTTTTTTGTCGGCTGAACGCTCCCTAAAATAATCTGTTTTGAGCTCAATAAGTAACAGCGCAGGCCCATACGGTTGTAATGTAAACGGATTACCTCATTGGATTCAAAAATCATTCAGTGTAATTGTAAGAATAAGTTATTAAACATTTATTTATTTGTTTATAAAAAATAATAATTTTCAAGTTATTGTTTAAAAATAAACCAAAAGGGAAAAAAATATTGGTATTTCTGGAACTGCATCTGTTTTTTTTTTCTAATTTATTAAAATCATTACTCGAAAGTATAATTTGTTTAAAAAATTTCTTTATAATACATTATTAAGTATTACTCATAGGATTTTAATATTAAAATATCATCATGTTAAACACAGGTAAAATTGAAAAGGATTAAACAAAAATTCTTTCCCACTGAAAATTCTTTTTTTATAACTTTTTTTTAAATTTATTAGTTCCAAGAAAAAAACCACGTGTGGAATCTGAACAGCCTCTTACGATTGTTGATAATAAAATTAACATCAACAGTTCACTTAACGACGACTGTTTAATTCAAATTTTCAAAAACTTACATGTCAAGGACAAATTAATGATTAAATTAGTCTGTAAAAAATGGAGAGATATTGGCAAATTTTACTGGAGTAACGTTAAAAGTTTAGAAATAAGCAGTAAATACTTTTTTAAAATTTTTAATGAAGTTAGTAAGAAGAAACAACCTCAGCTTTATCAGAATTTCTGTAACAAAATCAACAGCTTCGTTATAAATTTAATTAGCAACTGTGGCCCTTATTTAAATCATTTAATTCTAAATTTTGATTTAGATCTAGATTTTTCGTTAATATTTACAAAGATTTTGTTTTATTGTAACGAACTAACTAATTTTTCCTTAGTATGCAATGAAACTGACAAGGAATTGTCCCTTGATCCGGTTCTAAATTTATTATTTGAAACCAATAAAAAAATATCAAGAGTTTTTATGGAAAATGTTAAAATCGATGGAGTTTGTTTTTCAAATTTAGATGCAAGTACAATAAAAGAATTAAAATTTGTAAAATGTGAATTTAAACGTGAAACTTACTTACTAAATTTTTTGGCTAATCTGAAGAATCTAAATATTTTGAATATTATGAAAATAAATATCGAGGGGAAGATAATACAGTCTCTAAATAAAAGTAGCTGCCAAAATATACATGAATTTTTCTTCGAGCCACATTTCAGGGACTTGGATTTAAAATACAAAAAATATTTAGCGGAATTCCTGAGCAAGCAAAAAATGTTATCAAAGCTTAGAATAGGAATTTATGGAGATAAAGTAGAAAATTTTTTAGACGCTTTACCTGAAGATTCACCAAAAATATCAGAATTTGGATATCCTGATCCTTACTCATTTTCCCGGTTTGAAAATTTAACATTTGTTGAAATGAATACTTGGTTCTTAACTGACAAGATGATGAAAACTTTAGCTGATTGTATAAATTTAGAAACTCTTAAATTGAAAACAACGTATATTTATTTGTCTAAAGTAGATGAAAATCTTGTTGAAAATTACTTTTCTAAATTTGAAAAATTGAAAAGATTTTTTATTTGGGGTCCTTATGATGAATACATAGATTTTATTTTGAAAGGATTGAGCGCCTGTCAAAATTTAAGGGAAATTAAAACTGTGTTAGTTAAATTCAAAGATCCAGGCTTACAAAGTATCAGCACTTTACCAAATTTGAGAATTTTGAACATATCTGAATCATACTTTTCTAAACGCAAAATAGCCAATATAGTAGATAAGTTACTAAAGTTAGAAAAAATTTACATTTCTGGTTTTAATTCTCATGGTTTAAATTATAAACTTTTAGAACGTATAAACTCAATAAAAGTTAAACGAGGTGATTCAAATCCTTTAAAAGTAATAATGTTTCTTAATCATAATAAATATCACAATTATAAGGAATCTTCAGAACAGCCAAATTATTTTCCATTGCTGTCAATTAAACTATGTTTAAAAAGTAATCTTTTTAAGTACAACGAGTTTAGTTGTGATGATAGTTATGACAGCGATGGGAATTATAGTAGCAGTGGTTATCGTTTTGAAAGTGATGAAGATGATATATACGTAGACGAAGATGGAGATGATAGTGAAGATTTTGATGATAGTGATTATTCTTGTTGTAGTTATTCTAGTGCCAGTGATGATTTATGAATATTTTGGTTATTTGATTTTTGCTGTATTAATTGATGTAATTTTATTTATTTTTTTGTATTATATTTTTTTAATTTTGGTCGTTTAGCCAAGGTTCATAATAAGGAAGCTTCATGATTAAAATTAAACGATTATAAAAATAATTTAGATTTTTTCTGTATAATTCTTTATTTACAATTGTTATGTAATTTAAAGATATTTCAAATAATAAAAAATTACGATTGAATTTTTATACAAACTGAACTTAAATTATCTCCTAGAAATGTGGATAGAAGTCTCTTTGAGTAACCTAAAACAATTTCCTCTTGACGAATTGTCATTTGAAAAAATTAATCATGAAATTGTTGACAGCTTCTGTCACTTTGAAAATTTGAAGGTCCTTAATTTTGTAACCGTTGATAATTGCATTAATTTTGCCATATTTTCTTTGACTTTTTAAAGTTTAAATAAAAGAAAATAATTCATCCGTTAATCTTTCTACGACACTGGGTGTTTCCACGCAGTATATTTTGAAATTGAGACTTTTTTATTTATTTATAATTATTTTTTAATGAAAAATTCAATGCTTTTCAATATTTGGTACTTAAACAATTGCATGTTAAATTTATGATATTTATGGATAAAAAAAATTTGCATGAAAAATTTGTGCCAGTCAAAATGCGGGTTAGGTTTTAATGTTACTCCCCATTTGGTGATTTTTTCTATTTCAAGTTTTCTTGGTCAGTGATAGCAAATTTTTGGGTCCAAAGAGTTTTCTAAGAGTGCAACAACCCTTTTTAGGGGTAGCTATAATTTGATTTTTATTTAATGGCCGATATAATTTCGAAACTAGAACATCGCCTCATATATTACTATAAATACAAGGCTGAAGAACAAACATCCACCTGCAGCTTTACTTATCACTATGAGAGTGTCACGATTAAAAAATTCTATATGTCTACTTCTTTTTCTAATCAAATATTAATCTCATAAGAAATTAAGAAAATTGCATAATAAATTGTGGAATTTAATGTATAAAATTAAAAAATAAAAATAATTCGTTTCAAATCTCAAGAAAAATTAAGTAATTAATATTTGAACATAAAATTCAAGTACAAGAAAATTTTAATTCTATACCTATTTTAATTTTTTAAAGACAGGTCTTTTACAATATTATTAACATGGAACATGTTCATTGGATGGGGTATTTGAAAAAGTTTGGCTCGGCAGAGGGGGGGGGAAAGTGACGTTTTTAGGGGGGGTGAAATGGACTTAGAATATTTTTGATTTAGGGACTTTTTGATTTAGAATAACTTGAAGTGGAAGCCAGGGCCTAATTAGGCCCTGATAAGAACAAGAACTTACAATGCTTCGAGGATTACTTTATGTTTATGGACTTAGGATAATTTATATTTCGGGATTTATTGTAATTTCGGTTTTTGGATTTATTACTGTTATGAGTGAACATGTTCTATGCTCGTTGGTTGTGTAGTTACACAAGTCGGTTATATTTTTTAAAGAACTCACTTTTTATTTTAAGCAATTTACAAAAAATACGTATACAGGTTAATGTTATTGCCTATTGTTAAAAAATTATAATTTTTTTAATGATCAAGGAATGCATTTGTACCTATTTAAGAAAAAAAAGGAATAAGTTCTTTTAAGATTTGAAAGTGTGAATGAAGCAATTAAATGCAATTTATTTTGTTTTGGTTCCTCATAAAGGAACCTTTGTGATAGGTGAAATTTTGATTTTCGATATTTTAGCATAATATAAGCACGTTTTGAGACCTCAGGAAGCTAAAAAATCGGTTTTTAAAAAAAGTCTGTGTGTGTGTGTGTGTATGTATGTATGTATGTATGTATGTATGTATGTTGGACTGTAACCGGTGATATTTCACAACCAGTATGACATTAAGACCTAATTTTTTTTTCAAAATTTTTTTCACCAAAAAATCTCCAGGTACTTTTTTTTTTTTTTTAATTTGGATGTAATACCTCATTTTTTTCCATGAAAGTACTTATATTTGAAAGTATGGTTTTTACTCGATATCTCGAATCTGATACTTAATTTTTTGAAAATTTTTTTCTTAAAATTTTTGCCGCCAAAAAATATAAAAAATGCCAATTTTTTTTTTTTTTTTAGGATGTAGTACTTAATGTTTTTCTACGAAAGTACAAATATTTAGAATTATCGTTTTTAAATGAGTATTTCATGTGATACGTAATTTTTCGATATTGTTTTTTTCAAAATTTTTTTAATAAAAAAATTAAAAAAATACAATAATTTTTTTTCTTTTTGGACGTAATACCTAATTTATTTCTAGGAAAGTTCTAATATCCAGAATCATCGTTTTTAAAGGATTTTTTCCATCTGATACGTAACTTTTCAAATTTTTTTTGTTGAATATTTTTCATATAAAAAAATTAAAAAAACATCATTTTTATTAGATAAAATAGACCATTATAAATATTTTGCTATTGTTGATGAGGAACCATAGTGCCAATTACTTGGCAGCAAAAAAAAATTCAAATATGTATTTTAACTAAAAATTGTTATTACTTAGGTGTTATTTGTTCTTTAAAAATATAATGCAATAATTATAGATGCAATTTTACTGTTACAGGTAAAAATCTCTATTTTATCTTTTTTCCCGCATTATAAATTAAACGATTTTACGATTTATTTTTATTACAAGAGAATTAACAAACTTATTTCTCTACAAATAGTAGCAATTTTTAAATTTAAATAAAGTCAAAAAATAAGGTAAAGCAATCAAGTTATTCCTTTTACAACTTTGCTTAATGATTCTAAATATTCTCTTTCTACATTTTTCTAACTTTTTTTTTACCTCAGTGTTCTCTGGAGATTAGATCTATTTAAATCTTCAGTAATCTCCAGAGATCTCCGGAGAACTAAAGAAATCACCCCTAATTTGCGATCACTTCAGGTCTCCTTCAGATCACCGGAGATCACTTGTCATCTCCGGAGATCTGAAAAGATCAGTGGAGATCATAAGAGATATTTCGAAAATTCGTCGGGCATACTTGCGCGAAAAATCGAAACAATTGTGAAGTTTGAGAACCAGGTGAGAACTGCTAAAACCCACTCGTATTATTTGAGAGCTGGTCGTATAGTCCGGGGAGTAGATTTTTTGGTTGGGAGTATACTTTACTTATATTATTAAGGCTGGCTAATGATCTTGATTCTAACATTAAAAAAAATTAGGTACTACGAAGAAGTGAAGATCCACCACAGGGAGGGTGAGTTAAACCTCTGAAAGAAAATGAATTATGGTTCTATTTCTATACTATTTCTGAGAAAAATATATTATTTAACTTTACTTAAAAGTCTTCTTAGTTTTTTTCTTGATTATATTGGCTACTTTGAATCCTGTTTCTTTCAATTGCATGACAATACGTATGGGAAATTTACCCAGAAACTTGCACTGAACCACCAAATGCCATTTTTTTCTGGGCTTTTTTAATTCTAAAAAAAATTTTGGATTTTCTGATTTGGGTGGATCCAGAGGTGGGGCAGTAGGGGTGATCGCCCCCTCCCTGAGCTCTAAAAATTGCATGTTTTTTGTTATTTTTTTTAAAGTTTTTAGAATTTTCATGAGAAAACATACAAAATTTTGCTTGAGCACCCCCCTCCCGCCCTGAAAAACTTTTCTGGATCCACCACTGTTTTCTGGACTTATAATTCAAGGTTGTCAAATATACCTGGAATGCCAGTGTCTCCATGGAGTGTCTCTATTAAAGCAAAGAAAATAAGATATATTTTATTTTGAGTTCTTTTTCCGATTTTAACCGATTTTTTCCTATTTAGCCCATTATTATTGTAAAAATATACTGTATCGTCATTGTAGTTTTAAAACTAATTTCTATTTAAATTTTGGGGATAATAAAATTTTTTTCCCCATTTAAAATTAATTTTATAGAAATGTAATTTAAAAAAAAGATAATCTTGTCTGGTGCCATAGTCTGGTGCAGAGACAGCCTTACTACGGCTCTTTAGACAAAAAAAATAGATTAAGCACCTCCTCTTCTAAAATAATGATCTTAAAAAATAACATAGAGTTCAGTCTCAATCAATCGTTTCGAAAGTAAGCAACGTAAGTAAAAACTTTAAAAATTTTAAAATTTTAAAATTATTTTTAAACTTAAAAATTTTTAAATATACTATTCGTATTAATAAATAAAGTAAAAAGTAATAAAAAAACTTATAACCAGTTTGTGTAAAAACAACCTAAATGCATGGAATGTTTTTACTACCAGCTGAGGACTAGGTATAATACAAATGTTACTCAACATTACAATATAATTTTGTAATTTTGTAATTTGTAATTATCACCTTACTAGCTGTTAAGATTCTAAACCCAAATTATTTTGATTCCCTAAACCTGAATTATTATAAGTCCCTGAACCTGAATTATTCCAAGTCCCTAAATCGATATTATTCTAACTCCATGACCCTGTATTATCCTAAGTCCTTAACCCCAGATTTTTCAAAGTCTCCTAATTATTTTAAGATTCAGTTGACCCTCCCCCCCTTTAAATAAGACAAATTTGACCACCCCGCTTAAATAGGAAAAATTTGATCACCCCCCTTAAATAGGACAAATTTAACCACCCCCCTTAAATAGGACGAATTTGACCACCCCCCTTAAATAGGACATATTTGACAACTCCCCTTAAATAGGGCATATTTGATCACCCCACTTAAATAGGACAAATTTGACCCCCCCCTTAATTTTCAAGTTTTGAAGTACCCCCTCCCTATAAACATGCTCCATGTTAAAATTAGTTGGTAATTTTGTAAATAATACCCTGTGAAAAATTTTGACCATAAAATGGCCATAATTTATTGTGATGATTGGGTTTATGGTCATATTATGGCCATAAGGTTGACGTTTGACCATAATTTTAAAAAAAAGTTTTTTTTGTTTTTATTGTATAAAACCATCATTTATACCCCTCCAAGGCTCGAAGCAAGTGTAAAAATGCCACACTTTCTTCCTAAAGTCCATAAAATCATAAAAACGAGGTTTATAATTAAAACAGTAAAAATTTTAAAAATTATTAAATTAATTTTTTTTTTTTTCATTTTATTAACATAAATTAACAATAATAAATATAATAATTAATTGTATATAGATTATTATGAACTATATATTATATAGTTATAATAATTTAATATATGGGTAGATTTAAATGAAGCGTGTATGAACTGTATGGTCAGGTCTTCAAAATTACCCCAACGTATTTTTTTCTGAAAGTACTACCAAAAATAAGTCACCAACCCAATTTTTAGCCTCCCAGAGCAAAATATCGATTTTTGACAGCCTATTTTGTGTTTTGGACTTTTATAAAAAAGTAAGAAAAATGAGGGATAATTTTTCTTATTCTTTCTGTTAAAAACTCAAAAATTTAAAAAAAAAAATTTTTTCTTCTCAGTTCCAGATAGGAAATATCCCTGGCTATCCATTTCCGGGGTCAAAAAATTTTTTTTGAACAGCACATGCTCGATAAATCGCTAAGATTGTTTTAAATTGCTAAGGCTGTTTTTTTTTTCAAAAGTCGGTTTTTCAAATGCCTATAGGTTAAAAATCTTCTAACCAGGCTTAAATTTTTCCTTGAACTTTATATTTTTAATGAAAGAATCAAAGAATAATAATTTTTTAATGAAAGAATCAATTCTTTTCAGTATTTAGTACAAGAATATAAAAAAAAAAATTAAAAATGTTTATTTTTTTAAACAAATACGACCTGTTAAATTTTTGAAATTTTTGGGTCATAAAAGCCTGAGTTCCCAGATCTGGGCTAGTTGGGCTAAAATTCTGCTTGGCTCATATTGAAGATCATTCAATTCTAGGTGGAGGTATCGTGGAAAATTTTCCGCTAAACCTCTTCAGTAATGATTTATACCTATTTGTTTATAAATTTTAGACCATTTTTAATTTTTTTTTTTATAAACAATTAGCTGTAACTCATTACTGAAGAGGTTTAGCGGAAAATTTTCCACGATACCTCCACCTAGAATTGAATGATCTTCAATATGAGCCAAGCAGAATTTTAGCCCAACTAGCCCAGATCTGGGAACTCAGGCTTTTATGACCCAAAAATTTCAAAAATTTAACAGGTCGTATTTGTTTAAACAAATAAACATTTTTAATTTTTTTTTTTATATTCTTGTATACTAAATACTGAAAAGCATTGATTCTTTCATTAAAAAATTATTATAAATAAATATATGGTTAAAATATTTTAGTTATAAATATGCTGCGCAAAAAACACCCAGTGGTGGACAGAGCGTCCTTAAAAAATAAAAAAAATTAGATGTTTATTTCAACAATAAAAATGAGATATTTATTTTAATCTTTCAATTTAAAATTTCGCTACTTTGACCCCGAAATCGGATAGCCAGGGAAAGGACCCCGCACAAAAGTATAGGATTTTGCCTAATACTTTTGCCTAATAATAATAATTTCACCATATGTTTTCGAGGTTGGTGAGCTCAAAACTGATGACAAAATGACATAGTTGATAGTTGTCAGCTTTCATTGAGCTGTAACATTGACTAACGAAAATGATAAACTTAATCATTTTGACATCAGATTTGAACTCAACAACCTCGAAAACATATGGTGAAATTATTATTTTAATATTTTTGTATTCTGTTGTCAGTTTGACAGCTAGAGTTGACAGCTACCAACTGTCAATAATGTCAATTTGACATCAGATTTGGAATTAGCGACCTCAAAAACATAAAGGTATACTTTAAAAATAAAAGAAAAAAAGTTTTGAAGCGATCTTGCCATGGTGGAACTTTGGAGCTTTCAATCTCCGTAGCCGCCAAAGTTGAGACTTTTGAGCTTTGTGCCCATTGAAACTTTTGTTCAGAATGATAAAATCTACAACATATCCAAAATTTGGCCAATTCGGCCGAAAGGCAAAATCCTATACTTTTGTGCGGGGTCCTTTCTTATCTGGACCTGAGAGGAAAAAATTTTTCATGTTAATGATAGTTTTTAACAGAAAAAATAAGAAAAATTATCCCTCATTTTTCTTACTTTTTTGGTAAAAGTCCAAAACACAAAAATGTCTGCCAAAATCGAGATTTCGCTCTGGGAGGCTAAAAACTGGGCTGGTATCTTATTTTTGGTAGTACTTTCAGAAAAAAATATGTTAGGGTAATTTTGAAGACCCGACCATACATTTCAAACACGCTTCATTTAAATCTACCCATATACATAAAAAAATATTTAAACTTAATTAAGAGTAAATGAAACATTAATTTTAAATAAATTTTAAAAAAGTTTTTAGTATAATAAATATTTATTTCAACAAGATTTTGCTCATATTTTTGAGCAAATCTCGTGTGCTATTAAAATCGAGTTTCAGGTATACCTACTCTAAGCTGAATACTAAAAATTCTTAAAATTGCACTGTGATGCTGTAATAACCCACGTAAAAAGGTTAAACTTAATTTTGGGTTTACGGACTGACCCTTTATTTTGGGTAAACTACATAAGCTTACCCAAAATTAAGCCGAATCTTTTTACGTGTGAAATGAAGGGCAAGGGTTATATTCACTTATTTATTGCCAAATTATTTTAAATTGTTATGTCGATAATCTATTTAAGAGATATAAAAATTCAAAGTCAGAGTCCCGATTTAAGATTTTTTTATAAACGCTAATTTTAAACGCCAACATCACAGAGCAATATCTCGACAGCTGAAGCAAAAAGAACGAGTAAAGAATTTTTGAAAACTAGGTACTTGTAAAACTCGTTTTAGTTAAAAATTAGAATTTTAAAAATTGTTCATTTTTGACCGAATATGGCCATTTAATTGAACAATCACAATCTGTCTTAAAATTTAGAAACAAATTGGCTTCCCCAAAAGTTGACACTCCCCTTGTAAATACTATAATAAATAACAAAAATTTTAAATATTTTTAAAATATACCATTGTCAATACTCTCAATCCCAACAGCAGTATTTGAAAAAAATAATTCAGTAGATCTTGACTTTTCTACACACCAAACCTAAAAGAATTTTTTGTTACCCAGAGAAGAATGAATGTTTATTTAATTCTTTAGAGCGGAATTATTTTGAGGTTAATTCTTTTAAAAACAATTATTTTTGTTTTAATTCTGTTCAAAAAGAATTGAATTGAAAATAATTGTTTTTAAAAATATTAACCTCAAAATAATTCCGCTCTAAAGAATTAAATAAACAATCATTCTTCTCTGGGTAACAAAAAATTCTTTTAGGTTTGGTGTGTAGGCTAGGGACAGAAACTTCGTTGCAGCGTTGTTTCGTTGCTCTTCTTAGAAAAATTTGAAAAAGTGGGGAGCAGGGGAGGGCAATCATACCGCATGAACCATCCAACTTCCCCTCTAAGTTCCTAGCGTTACTTCTCTTCCACTCTTAACTTTTTTTCTATGAACAGCAACGAAACAACGCTGCAACGAAGTTTCTGTCCCTAGCCCTATGCTGCTAATGCGATGTTGATTTATGGAAAATTGTTTATTAAATTTAAAAATTAATATATAAAATTTAAAATTTATTATGGAAATTTTTAACCGAAAATAAAAATTGAAAATAATAAATTTATAAATTAATTAAAATTTTTAATGAATATTTTTACTATTAATATATTTACAATTTTAACTTCTTTATTCATAAATCTCGGTTTTCGAATTGTTTCTGGACTTATAATGATAAAAAAATAAAACAAAAATAAAATAAAAAATTTTTTTTTTTAATTTTAATTTAAAATTTTTTTTAATTTTTACTTCTTTAATTATAAATCTCGTTTTTGTATATTTGTTTTTGGACTTTGGGAAGAAGGTGTGGCCTTTTTATACTTACCATGGGCCTTGGAGGGATGTAAATAATGATTTGTACAATAAAAACAAAAAAAATTTTTTTTTAAATTATGGTCAAACGTCAACATTATGGCCATAATATGACCATAATTTATGGCCAGTTTATGGCCCATCACCATAAATTATGGCCATTTTATGGTCAAAATTTTTCACAGGGTATAGTTAAAATTTTATTGAATCGTTTCTCAATTTCGGTACTTTAATGTTTTCGTCTTTTATTTTTAGCTGTTTGAAGAAAACGAAAATGGAGTTACAAAATTATCCCGCGGCTCGCAATATCAATAATTATCTTAACGACGATTGTTTATTAATGATTTTTGAATATTTATCAATCAAAGATAAATTCACGATTGAATTAGTTTGTAAAAGATGGAAAAGTCTTGGAAAACTTTCATGGAATCAAGTTAAAAGCTTCGAATTTAATTTATCATCAGATAATTTAAATTTTATTATCAAAGTAATACAAATAACTGGTGCTCGTTTGAGTACTTTAAAAATAAATGTTAACCAACAAAATAATTATCAATCGATCTTTAACGAAATTTTAAAAAATTGTAAAAATATTACTAATTTTTCATTAGAAGATTTTAGCGGTTTTAAAGGAGAAAAATTACTTGGATTAATATTCAAAAATAACGAAAAAATTTCAAGTGTTTCATTAAATAATTTATTTTTAAATTATACATGTTTTTCAAATTTAAATGCTGATTTGATAACAGAATTTTATATTAAAAACTGTATGTTTATCACCTTAGTTTGTAATTTGACAGAATTGGTTTCAAAATTAAAAAATGTCAAAATCATTGAAATCAACCTTAGTGAATACAAAACTAAAGAAATAATTCAGGCTTTGAATGCTAGTGGTTGTGAAAATATACAAAATTTTAGTATTACCAAAGCTGATGCCAATGATTTAACTGAATTGCTCAAAAGGCAAAAGAAATTAACTAAACTTAAATTGCTATATTCGAAAGTTGATAGAAATTTCTTAGACAATTTACTCGAATGTCCTCTTGAAGAATTAACAATTACAGAAATGAGCGAAGAAATGTCTTATAGCTTAAATAACTTTAAAAATTTAATGATTTTTAATTGCCACATAGTTAATTTAACTGATACATTAGTCAAAAATTTGAAAAATTGTCAAAATTTAAAAGAAATTCATTTTATTAAAAATTCAAATTCAACTGTTCCAAGTGAAGACAGTTTTGCTGATATAAAAAATTTTTTTTTTTAGAATCGTTATCGTTTGGTTATAAAACGGTGATAAACATTGATAAAATTTTAATTGCCATAGAACAAAATAACAAAAATTTTAAAAAGTTACAAATTTTTTGCGAGGAATTAACAGATTCAATTATGGATAGTATTTCAGTGCATAAAAATTTAGTAGCTTTAATAATCGTTAATTTGGAAGAACCCATTATTGAGAATATGCAAAATTTTATAAATATGATTATCAAATTACCCAATTTGGAGGAAATCCATTTTGCTTATGCTCGTGGAAATTTAGACCAATCATTTATTAAGGCAATAGATGATGCAAAAGTTAATCGTGGGGATAAAAAAGTTTTAAAAATGTACAATAAAAGTTTTGAATTTACTGATTTAAAATTTTCCTTAGTATCTTTGTCTAGTGATTTCCGCATAGGTTTCGACCACTAATTAATTTTTTAAGCATAATTGAATTAATTGCATTGCCATATTTTCTTTGTCTTTTTAAATTATAAATGAATTTGGCATTCATGACACAAAAATTTCAAAAATTTAACAATTTGTTTAAGCAAATAAACATTTTCAGTTTTTTTAATATTCTCAAATGCGCTTGAAAAATTATACAAAACAGTGCTTGTATCTATGTAAACTACTCTAGTAAATATAGAGGAAAAAGATGGAGGATCAGTAGACTTTCCGGCCAACTCCAGGTTCGGTCTAATATAAGTTATTTAGGTTGCAGATAACGAATTTCGGGCTCTTCTCTATTAGAAATGTGCAAAACATTCTTAATTTCCTGTGTTCCTCACATTTCTTTTAGAAAAGACCCCGAAATTCGTGATCAGCGATCCAAAAAACTTATAGATGACCAAATCTATCGGTGGCTTTTAACTTTGCAACCTAAACCGTATATTGACTGGAGAAACCCTTTAGTGCAATACAATTATATTAATATATATTGTTATAAATACCATGTTACACTACATGGTATTTAATTTTTACATTTTATAACTCTTGTAAACAAAATAAATAAATTATTACTACTATAATCTAAAATAAATTAAAAAAAAGTTTTTTATTTCTAATGAAACCACTACAAAATCAAATGCAATTACATCAGTTTTTTAGAAAAAACCTTCAGGAAGCCAATGATGTGAGTATTTGTGTCGATTATTTTACGTACAAAATTACATTTTTTTCGCATGTAAGGCTAAAATCATGTAATTTAATAACGATTAGCATACATTTTTGGGCATATTCTAGCAGCAGGGCAAAAAACACAATTTATTTTATTATTAGATTTTTGTCTAGAAATACCAACCAGAAAAATAAATAAATAACTAAATTAAATGATTTTATCATCTTCGACAAAATACCTACTCTAGATCATAATACTCTGGATTTTCTGGCAGACAGTACTGTCGCGCGCAAAGACGCTGGTCTTTGTTCGTCCGACACTTAAATATCTAAATTTTATAATAAATTATTTTAATTTTATTTCAATATTTTTAAAAGTTTCAATTTTAAAAGATTATTATTATCAATTTTTATTACACCTAGATTATTTCAAGGATTATTTACAGATTATTTTTTGTTCCTATTGCACCTTTAAAATAAATAAATCCTAAATTTTTAAAAATTTGACAGAATTAAATTAGGGGGAGGGGGTGATTACGTCATTTTGTGCAGTTGTAAAAAATCCTTTTGAGAAAAATCCAATAATCTGTTTTGAGCTGAATAAGTAACAGTGCACGCCCATACGGTTGTAATGTAAACGGATTACCTCATTGGATTCAAAAATCATTCAGTGTAATTGTAAGAATAAGTTATTAAACATTTATTTATTTGTTTATAAAAAATAACAATTTTCAAGTTTTTGATTAAAAATAAACCTTTTGCAAAAGGGAAAAAAATATTGGTATTTCTGGAACTGCATGTGTTTTTTTTCTCTAATTTATTAAACTCATTACTCCAAAGTATAATTTGTTTAAAAAATTTCTTTATAATACATTATTAAGTATTACTCATAGGATTTAATATTAAAATATCATTATGTTAAGCACAGGTAAATTAGAAAAGGATTAAAAAGAAATTCTTTCCCACTGAAAATTCTTTTTTTATAACTTTTATTAAATTTATTAGTTCCAAGAAAAAAACAACGTGTGGAATCTGAACAGCCTCTTACGATTGTTGATAATAAAATTAACATCAACAGTTCACTTAACGACGACTGTTTAATTCAAATTTTCAAAAACTTACATGTCAAGGACAAATTAATGATTAAATCAGTCTGTAAAAAATGGAGAGATATTGGCAAATTTTACTGGAGTAACGTTAAAAGTTTAGAAATAAGCAGTAAATACTTTTTTAAAATTTTTAATGAAGTTAGTAAGAAGAAACAACCTCAGCTTTATCAGAATTTCTGTAACAAAATCAACAGCTTCGTTTTAAATTTAATTAGCAACTGTGGCCCTTATTTAAATCATTTAATTCTAAATTTTGATCTAGATCTAGATTTTTCGTTAATATTTTCAAAGATTTTGTTTTATTGTAACGAACTAACAAATTTTTCTTTAGTTTACAATGAAACTGACAAGGAATTGTCCCTTGATCCAGTTCTAAATTTATTATTTGAAACTAATAAAAAAATATCAAGTGTTTCTATGGAAAATGTTAAAATCGATGGAGTTTGTTTTTCAAATTTATGTGCAAGTACAATAAAAGAGTTAAAATTTGTAAAATGTGAATTTAAACGTGAAACTTACTTTCTAAATTTTTTGGCTAATCTGAAGAATCTAAATATTTTGAATATTATGAAAATAAATATCGAGGGGAAAATAATACATTCTCTAAATAAAAGCAACTGCCAAAATATACATGAATTTTTCTTCGAGCCACATTTCAGGGACTTGGATATAAAATACAAAAAATATTTAGCGGAATTCCTGAGCAAGCAAAAAATGTTATCAAAGCTTAGAATAGGAATCTCCATAAGGAGATAAAGTAGAAAATTTTTTAGACGCTTTACCTGAAGATTCACCGAAAATATCAGAATTTGGATATCCTGAACCTTACTCATTTTCCCGGTTTGAAAATTTAACATTTGTTGAAATGAATACTTGGTTCTTAACCGACAAGATGATGAAAACTTTAGCTGATTGTATAAATTTAGAAACTCTTAAATTGAAAACAACGTATATTTATTTGTCTAAAGTAGATGAAAATCTTGTTGAAAATTACTTTTCTAAATTTGAAAAATTGAAAAGATTTTTTATTTGGGGTCCTTATGATGAATACATAGATTTTATTTTGAAAGGATTGAGCGCCTGTCAAAATTTAAGGGAAATTAAAACTGTGTTAGTTAAATTCAAAGATCCAGGCTTACAAAGTATCAGCACTTTACCAAATTTGAGAATTTTGAACATATCTGAATCATACTTTTCTAAACGCAAAATAGCCAATATAGTAGATAAGTTACTAAAGTTAGAAAAAATTTACATTTCTGGTTTTAATTCTCATGGTTTAAATTATAAACTTTTAGAACATATAAACTCAATAAAAGTTAAACGAGGTGATTCAAATCCTTTAAAAGTAATAATGTTTCTTAATCATAGTAAATATGGTAACTATTGTGAATCTTCAGAACAGCCAAATTATTTTCCGTTGTTGTCAATTAAACTTTGTTTAAAAAGTAATCTTTATAAATACAACGAGTTTAGTTGTGATGATAGTTATGACAGCGATGGGAATTATAGTAGCAGTGGTTATTGTTTTGAAAGTGATGAAGATGATATATACGTAGACGAAGATGGAGATGATAGTGAAGATTTTGATGATAGTGATTATTCTTGTTGTAGTTATTCTAGTGCCAGTGATGATTTATGATTATTTTGGTTATTTGATTTTTGCTGTTTAATTTATGTAATTTTATTTATTTTTTTTCTATTATATTTTTTTAATTGGTCGTTTAGCCAAGGTTCGTAATTAGAACATCGCCTCTTATATATTACTATAAATACGAGCTAAAAAACAAACATTCGTCAGCTTTACTTATCTCCAGTGCCAAGATTAAAAAATTCTGTGTGTCTTCTTTTATTTCTAATCAAATATTAATCTCATAGGAAATTAAGAAAATTGCATAATAAATTGTGGAATTTTATGTACGAAATTGAAAAATAAAAATAATTCGTTTGAAATTTACTTTTGCTTGTGATTTTTTTCCTTCTTTTGAAAAACTTCAAAACAATAATAAAGAGTAATTAAATGCACAAACAGCAGAGACTCTTGAAGAATTTCGTGCATCTGCCTGACTAGAAGTTAAGAAAAAGAAATACGAATCTTCAACTTATTAAATTTTTAATCTATCTCAAGAAAAATTAAGTAATTAATATTTGAACATAAAATTCAAGTACAAAAAAATTTTAAATAAAAGCTATTTTTATACCTATTTTAATTTTTTAAAGCCAGGTCTTTTACAATATTATCTCTTATTTTGTTAACAACTTACTTATTATTTTAAGCAATTTACAAAAAATACTTATACAGGTTATGTTATTACCTATTGTTAAAAAATGATAATTTTTTTAATGATCAAGGAATGCATTTGTACCTATTTAAGAAAAAAAAGGAATAAGTTCTTTTAATATTTGAAAGTGTGAATGAAGCAATTAAATTTATTTTGTTTTTTTATTGTTTTTTTAAAAAAATATTTAAATATACTTGTGTATTTTAACTAAAAATTGTTATTACTTAGGTGTTATTTGTTCTTTAAAAACAACACAATAATTAAATACAATTTTACTGTTATAGGTAAAAATTCAAATTATAAAAATATTATAATTACTTATTATTATTTAAAGATCTTTATTTTATTTTTTGCACACATTATAAATTACACAATTTTCGAGACAATTTTACTTTGTCTTAATATAGCCATAAATATTATGTCGTATGATTCATTTTTTTTTTTAATTAAAACTAAGTAGGTTTATTTATTCCTAGCCAAATAGCATCCTCTAGATTTATATAAATAAAACCTTGATTAATTAATAAAGAAGTAGCAATAAATATGAACTTCAATAAATATTTTTATTCAAAGGCTCTCTGCGAGGTCCGCGCGAAGAATATATAAAAGAGGACTCCAAAATTTTTTAACATTGCGTTCTCAGAATTTGTTTCGTAAGCTTCTGTTTGCAAAATTTGATTATAACAAAAAAAACAAATAATGGTTTTTAAAATGGTTGCTAGTGAAATTACTGGTATTGCTGCTGAAAAGCCTAGACCCAAAGCAGAAAAGAAAAAAAAAGTCAATTTGCCTAAAAAAGCAAAACCTCATCCGACGTACAACGTCATGGTAAATAAAGCTATAAGCTTCTACAATGATAGAAAAGGATCATCACTTCAAGCCATCAAGAAATACATTTCTGCTAATTATTCCATAGATTTTGAAAAACAGGCTCCACACATCAAAAAATATTTAAACGGTGCTATTGAAAAAGGTGAATTGATTAGAACCAAAGGTACTGGTATTTCTGGATCGTTTAAAATAGCTGGTGCAAGAAATTCATCTGTTAAAAAACCAGCCACTGATAAACCTAGAGAAAAAAATGCTAAAATTAAAGCTGTCAAGAAGATCCAATCAACATCCAATAAAACTTTAACAAAAGTTACTTCGCCACAAATGAAGAATAGTAAAAAAGTACCAACTCACGGTAAATCACCGAAATCCAAAAAATCAACTAAAAAGTAAAATAATAGCAATTTTTTGGAACCCTTTTCAGAGCTACTTTTAAACCAAACGGCCCTTTTCAGGGCCACAATTTTTTGCAACTAAACAAATTTTTCATACTTAAATTAAATTATGATTACAATCATATTTGTTTAAAAATAAATAATTTACAACATTATTAAAAGATAATTGTCTAACTTAATTCGAGGGGCTACCGTCTTGGAAATCACGAATTTGATTTTAAAAAATTTTTTTTGATTTTTTTCTGATTTTGGCTTGTTTGTACCTCAATCATGAATCGTTACTAGTTGAAATGGTTTATTTCCGTCTTTTAGCGATTTTTTTTTGATTTTTTGCGATTTTTGCGATTTTTTTTGATTTTTCGTGATTTTTTGTGATTTTTTGTGATTTCTCGTGATTTCTCGTGATTTCTCGTGATTTCTCGTGATTTTTCGTGATTTTTCGCGATTTTTGGCGTTTTTTAACCTTATAACTCACCCTAGACCTCAAAAATCTAATTTTTACTATTCAATATAATATTTAGCGGTTTTTACAAAAAAAAATTATGTTATTGAAATGGAAGATTTAGAGTTTAACATTAAATTTTATTGCCTAGCAACGATAACCTTCTATAATACACAAATTCCAGTGAAATTGCGGTTTAGGGTGTTTAGTTACTGGAATTACCGTCACCAGATTTGGTCTATTACAGGTTTTTTGGTCGTTGATTATGAATGTGAAGATCCTGCCTAAAATAATTGTCGCTTCACCTTCAAATTTGCAAAGTCCTCCTAAAAGGGGAATTTTTGATGTATTCAAACTTAGAGTGCCAAGATTTGATTGTTTAGTTTTGTATGACGTTGATCATGAATGTTGGGTTTCTGTCTGTGAAAAAGTGAAAAGTTCTTGTGAAAAAATCGGCGATTCATTCAAAAAATTTGTAAAAACTACCTCTAAAATTTTTCCATTTTTGGGGTAGTTTTTTGCAATTTTAAAAGAGTCCCACTACCAATTTCTCATAGAAAATACCCTGAAATTTCAGATCAGCGACCCGAAAAACCTAAACTGGAAAATATTGGTGACGTCTAGTAGCTGAAAACCCGGTTATTTTTGTGATTTGACTGGAGTGAATGCATCAGCAATGTTAAATGCATCTAAAAATTTTAACAGCACGAGAGTGGATTCATTTCAATGAAACGTATGTATTTTTGGTTACTGAAACCGATATTTTGAAGGTTTCGTCCATTTTCAGTCTGAAAATTTCAGATCGCCAGTTTTGAGTAATGAAAGCTATATCATTAAAAATCGAAAAAAATTAGCAAGACAGGTAAATTCTTGAAAGCAATTGCTAATTGAACCTATTTTAACATGGGACATGTTTATAGGGTGAGGGTACTTCAGAACTTGAAAATTAAGGGGAGAGGGTCAAGTGAGGCTTAGAATAATTTAAATTTAGGGACTTTGAAAAATCTGGGCATAGGGACTTAGAATAATACAGATTTATGGACTTGGAATAATATCGATTTAGAGACTTAGAATAATTCAAGGGTAGGGAAATAAAATAATTTTTATTTAGGGACTTAAAATAATTCAGATTCAGGCAGTTAGAACAATTTTGATTTATAGACTTAGGATAATATCGATTTAGGGACTTAGAACAATTCAGGATTAGGTACTTGTAATAATTTTGATTTAGGGACCTAGAATAATACGCGTTTAGGGAATTATAATAGTTTGGGTTTAGAATTTTAACATTCAGTAAGGTGATAATTAAAAATTATATGAGTAAATTCTTGAAAACAATTGCTAATTGAGCCTATATTTGGTATCCTAGTATAGTTTTCGGAGTCATAGATTCCCTAAACGCGTATTATTCTAGGTCCCAAAATCGATATTATTCTAAGTCTATAAATCAAAATTGTTCTAACTGCCTGAATCTGAATTATCTTAAGTCCCTAAATAAAAATTACATCAGCGATCCAAAAAACCTGTAATAGACCAAATCTGGTGACGGTAATTCCAGTAACTAAACACCCTAAACCGCAATTTCACTGGAATTTGTGTATTATAGAAGGTTATCGTTGCTAGGCAATAAAATTTAATGTTAAACTCTAAATCTTCCATTTAATTAATTATTCCTTGTAAGTAATCTGTATTTACTGAAAAAATAGATTAAAGACTAAAATGAAAAAAAAACGAATCCCTTAACCTACAAATTTCTAGCATTTTTCTTCTTTTAAATATTTTCCGGTGTTTTATATTTTTAAAAAAATATCACAGATAATAAAAAATTAAATATTTAACATAAATATGAAGATTTTACTTGGGAAAACTGACTCAAAAGTAAAAAATAACATAAAAATCTTAAAGTGGAAAAATTTCTTTCTTTACTTTTTTATATTTCCGGTGCTTTAAGGGGTATCTCTCATTTTTTTATCGATTTTTAAAAAATTTTCAAATCATTTTATTTTAATCATTTTATTATCAAAGTTAACAACTTTTCTTTTTATATTATTAAACTATTATTAAACATTAAGAAAAATGAAAAAAAAATTATATTTGTCGTTTTGTTCATATTATAGAGGGCGTCAAAGTATAGTCTGAAAAAAACGGTTCCCACGATTTCGCCCCTTTAGGACAGCTGAAACTAAAAAACAGAATAGTATATGTTCTGTAGAGTATTCTCTGGAGTTGGTACCAAAATGAGGAAAAAATTTTTTAAATTGACCATTTGGTGGGCATTTTAAAAAAAAATACGATTTTTGGGCCGAAAATGACCCGAAAATCGACCATAAAATGATTTCTGGTGCATATTAAGCTTAGTCCGAGGTACCAGCTCTAGCTATAACTTTAATTAAGAAAATGTACCAAGCTTTGTGTCAATTGCTCAATTAGTTTTAGAGATATCGTGGGAACCGTTTTCAAAAAGTCATTTTGAGAAAAACGCGTTTAAAGTTTTTTTTTTAGTTTTGATTAACATATTTCAATTTTTAAGGTCTATAATACTTGCAAATAACTAGCCATAAGTCCTTGGACCATATATAAGTTCTTGAAAATCCAAATAAGCTTGTTCCTGTTTTTGCAAGGCCTGCTTTTTGCCCATACGAGCCTTTTTTTTAGCTGCTTTTCTTGATTTTTCCATTGACGAGTACGTATAGAATCGTGCATGATAGCGTTTTTTTATTTTTTTTTTTTATTTTTTTATTTATTTATTTATATATTTTCATATTTTTATTATTATTAATATAAGATAATGTAATAAAAATTAAATTAAAAAATAAATATATAAAAAAATATTGATATAAAATTATTAATATCTTAATATCTCAAAAACCATATTTTGTTTTTGCCCAAAATTTTGTGTGTGCATTCTTAAGAGGTTTATAAACAATAAAAAAGAATAAAAAAATTTTCAAAAAAAAAATTTAAGAAATGAGAGATACGCCTTAAACCATGTAAAATCTTTTATTAATTATGCCTTTTTTATCAAAGATTCATTTGCGTTTAGTATTCCTTGGGAAAAACCACCGGAAAAATTATTATCCAGATAAATCCACTTTTTTAAAACAGTTTAGGTTAGGTACTGTTCATTGAACGTTGATAATTTCAATAACATAATTTTTTTTTGTAAAAACCGCTAAATATTATATTGAATAGTAAAAATTAGATTTTTGAGGTCTAGGGTGAGTTATAAGGTTAAAAAACGCCAAAAATCGCGAAAAATCACGAAAAATCACGAAAAATCACGAGAAATCACGAGAAATCACAAAAAATCACAAAAAATCACGAAAAATCAAAAAAAATCGCAAAAATCGCAAAAAATCAAAAAAAATCGCTAAAAGACGGAAATAAACCATTTCAACTAGTAACGATTCATGATTGAGGTACAAACAAGCCAAAATCAGAAAAAAATCAAAAAAAATTTTTTAAAATCAAATTCGTGATTTCCAAGACGGTAGCCCCTCGACTTAATTAGTTAAAATTTAAAAACAGGTCTATACAAGATCTACATAATATATATATTTCTATCAATTATTATAATACAGATATACATCTAAACCGTTATCAAAGAATAAGTAAATATAAAAAATAATATAAAACAATAACAGTAAAATCAAAAAATATTTAAAAATGAATATTATAGTTTCAGCATTTATTTTTTATTTAAAATTAATAGATAGAAGTTCAAAATTGGTTCTTTACTACTTTATTTATTTACAGTAATTCTTCAGATAACGAATTTTTTTTTGAAGACTATAAATTTCAAAAAATTGTTCGGATTTCGTTGTTGCTTTTCATCATAAGTATATAAATTAAGGCAGGTCTTAGAAGATTAAGTTAAATTAGACGGAAGAATTGAATTCGTGCTGGTGTTCGTGTACGTGTAAAGTTTAGCATGTCGGACTGGAAGATTCCGAGTAAAAGAATTCTTATACTGTAATAACATTAAAATTTTTTTCCAAAGAAAAAGATTTTATAGAATAAAGCTTTAATACAAAAAATGGATTTTATTAATGCTGGTGTCTATGTTGTACTGTCTCTTTATAAAACAACCGTTTTATAAATCCGTAAATAACGAACCTTTTTGGGTTCGTTAACTAAGGGCTGTTCAACAATGATGTCACGGCAGGAGACGGACGGAGGGGTTAGAGATTTGTGACAAAATGTGACAGGAGGGAGGAAGGAAAAAATTTGACTGTGATGTCCATGGATACACAACTTGTGTCAAAATATGTGACATGGTGATGTCACATATTTTGACAAAAAATATTTTAATACTATTAAAAATTGTCTATAAAAGAGAGTCTAATGATACTGAGAACAGCTTTAAAAACCATATTTACTATCATGTGGCGTAATGGCCCATATGCTATTAATTATAGCGTTACATAACACGAATGATTTTTTTCTTTTAATATTTAAATCAAAATTATTATTTGAAGATGTTTGAAAATAAATACGTCAAATCTGTTTCTCACGGAAGTACCCCCTACGCGCGTATATCCTAAACTTTAAAAAATGTGCATATATAATTTGGTGAAAAAAATTTTTTCAATATGTATTAATTATTTTCATAAATTTTTAAGAGGGGTCTACAAAATACTGCGTGACATCATTTTACAGGGAGGGGTTTGCCGAATGTGACAGGGTTGGATACGGAGGAACGAAGGGGTAAAAAACCTTTAAAAAAACGTAACATCATTGTTGAACAGCCCTAAGTTACTGCATAACTCTGAACATCAAATAGTACAAAAACAATTTCAATTGAATTTGTACTATTTGATGTTCAGAGCTATGCATATCAAATCACGGTCTTGGTTTCATAATTATTGGCCACCGCCAGATTTGGTGTAGATATTGGTTTCTTGGGTCGCTGATTACGAATTTCAGGACCCTGTCTACTCTAAATTGGCACTGCAACCTTAAATTTGCAAAAACGTGAAGTTATCAAAAATATCCCTTTTGGAAGTAGTTGTTCTACAAAAAAAAGAAAATAAGTAACTGCAATCGGCTCAATAATTCATGCTGTTCTTTTGTCTAAAAGATTTAAATAAATTTATTCTGATACAATATTAAGGACTTACATAAACATATCTGTTATATTAGGTTTAAATTAAAAACAAGAAAATCTCCCTCATTTCTACGAGTTCGCAAAAAATTATCCTTTTTATTTTACAGATAATCTATATACCTATTTACAGATTATTGATTTAAATCTATTTATTTTAAAATAGAATAGCTGCAATAATATATTAAATGTTTGAATTTTTAATAGAAATTTGGGCTACTATAATTACTTGTTGCAAATTCGATTTAGGTTACTTCTGCTATTAGATTAAATTAAAGCTCAAAACGCTTTTCTTATATTTTTAAAAGTATTTTTGTAAATACAAAATATAATCCTTAGGTTAATCCTAATTGATCTTTTGTCGAACTAACTATTTTATTAGGGAATTTCAGTATCATTTAATTATAAGATTAAGTTTTTTATTTTAAAAAAAAAATTTGTAGTTATGAAAAGAATTAAATATTCAGATGGAACTTTTTTAAATATGCAAGTATTGATAGCTATTCAAGTTTACGTGTATTATTTTGTGGCCCTAAAAAGGGCCGATTGAATGCAAAATTATGTGATGATTTAAGCTTTTTTCTTATATTTTTTAGGAAGTAGAACTGCTTGAATATTTGGAAAAACACCACTTTGTGCAATTGTAATTCCAGCTAAGAGTTTGTTTAACTCGTCGTCATTACGAATAGCTAGTTGAATATGATTTGGAATCACTCTGGACTTCTTATTATCTCTGGCAGCATTTCCTGCTAATTCTAAAATTTCAGCAACCAAATATTCGACTATAGCCGCAAGATAAACAGCGGATCCAATACCGATTCTACTTGCATAATTACCGTTCTGCAAAATACGATGTATTCTGCCAACAGGAAATTGAAGTCCAGCTTGAACTGAACGGCTTTTCTTTTTCTCCCTTGAATTACCTCCTTTACCACGCGTAGAAGTCATAATTTTTAATTTTAATTCTGATACATAAGTGAATCATAATATAGTACCTACTCTTTGCGTTGCGCACTGACCTTGGTTTTTTTTATATAACTTTTTTAAGATTACAACGCACCAATTAAATTTTATTAATAAATTTTGTCGCATAGGATTGGATAGCTTTAAACTTCGAGAAACTATAAAAAAAATAGCATGAACCGCAAAAAATAACATTTTATAAATTTGACTAGAAATTATCAACTTGAATTTGTTAAGATGGCTCCTAAAACCATTAGAAAATCAGCTGAAAAAGTACCTGGAAAAGTTACTAAGCTCATCAAAGCCGATAATAAAAGGGTATACAAGAAAAAGAAGGTTCAAAGTTTCAAAAGTTATATTTACAAAGTCATGAAACAAGTTCATCCTGATACTGGATTCTCTGGCAAAGCAATGAGTATAATGAATAGTTTTATCAACGATATTTTTGAAAGAATTGCTTCTGAAGCTTCTCGTTTATGTCATTATAACAAGAAACGAACTTTATCATCTCGAGAAATTCAGACTGCTGTAAGACTTTTGATACCAGGAGAACTTTCAAAACATGCTATAAGTGAAGGAACCAAAGCCGTTTCTAAATATACCAACTCAACATAATTTTTTTTTTTTTCAATTTGTACCAATCGGCCCTTTTCAGGGCCACAAATTTTTAAACGTTTTATAATTATAACTAATCGTATACCTAAAATAATAAATTAAAGATAAAAGTTGAAAAATCAGTATATAAGCTCATTATTATGTATTATATATTAATGGTAATAATTATGTACCTGTATCCTATGCATTATTAATGTAAGCAGTAAAAATAGAACCCCAGTTGATTGAACCTTGAAATTAAAAAATAATTTAGAACTAAATTTTTACGATGGGTCTAAGAAGAATTGATTTGGAATTATTCTATTTAATAATCTCAACATTAATTCTGAATCTCAAAAGGACACGGCCCAAAAGTTATTTTAGATATGTTGTAAATTTTATCATTCTGAACAAATCTCAGTAGGCACAAAGTTCAAAAGCCTCAACTTTAGCAGCTACGGAGCTTGAAAGCTCCACCATGGCAAAACCGCTTAAAAACCTTTTTTCTTATATTTTTAAAGTAAACCTTTATTTTTTTGAAGTCGCAGATTTCAAATCTGATGTGAAAATGACAAACTTAGCAGCTGTCAAATTCACAATAGATTACTAATGTCTATTTGACATCAGATTTGGAATCAGCGACCTCAAAAACATAAAGATCTACTTTAAAAATATAAGAAAAAAGGTTTTGTGCGGGGTCCTATTGGCAAAAAAAACTACCACCGTAAAACGACAAAATCGGCGCTGATGTACAAAAATGGCGACGTCAAGCGGTGTAATGGCGCAGACAAGCGGTGTATTAGACATAGGAAAAAATTAGTTCTTTAACAAACCGCCTGCGGCGTTTGGATAATTTTTTTTGCCAATATTCAAAATAATTAAAAGATCCATTATCTGTAAAACCCCTTCGTTACTTTTTCTTTATAGACACAGTTGAATATCATGTTGCATGATTTAAAGGCTTTACTTTGATTTAGATTTTAATCTTAATGAATTTAATTAAAATATACAATAATTATAATCGTTCTAAAGAGAAATAATTTAATCAAGTTATATAATTTTATAATTAGATTAAGTATAGTAAAAAAATATTTGTAAGAATTTAAATTTTCTATTTAAGAATATTTTGATTAAATAATAAAACTACTTAAATTCATTAGTATTTTTTCTTATAAACAATGGCCTAAAAACATCATCTCTAATCTAAAATCATAAGTATATGTATCAAGTAATTGTAATAAATTTAAAATGATACACTTGAATAAATTAATGATTAAACATCTATTTAAAAGATGAGTGACATTTAATTAATATTATTTCAAAATACAAGTTACCGCACATTACGCTAATTAAAACATGGTGTAGGTACATAAAAAAATGCAACGTGTATAAAAAATCAAAATTTTTTATCAATAGTATAAAAAACAGAATAAAAAAAATGAATATAAATACTTTCTTATTTTCAGCATTATAATAGAAAACCTCGCTTTTATACTAAATTTACTGCATCGATCAATGATATGGAACATTGCAAGTAATAAAATGAAAATATAACCAAAAAAAAATTTATAGGTATATACTATACCTTTGACCTATAACTTACTATATATTACACAAAAGCATAGAATATAATGTTTTATGCTAATTTTTAAGTATAAGATGGTTTTAAACACGCAAATTTAAAGAGATGTAATATTTAAAATATTTTTTATTTATAATTATATAAATAAATAATTATATTTTACAATTGTTAATAATAATAAGGAAGTTAGAATAGATTTTTATGGAATTGTACTTTTACTTACTTACTTTATTGTTTATTAATAATAAAATTTTATAAATAATCATTAACTTTTAAATATACAAAACCGTTAAAATATTTTTAAACATTTATAAATATAACGAAACGTTATAAGTATCTTATACCTACTTTTTTTTTTATAATTATGTGAAATTTTTCTTACTTACTTACCGTTTTTTTTTTTTAAACAATGAAATAATCTTGCGATATAGTTTTTTTACTGTGTACTTTATTTTTGTTACAATTAAATGAAATTTTAAATATTTTTATGTTAATTAAAAAAAATATTTTTTTTTGTGGCCCTGAAAAGGGCCGTTTTTTTTTATTGTTTGAAAATTTTGTATTTTGTTTTGTAATTTGAATAAAAATGTAGGTAGGTATGTTAAAAATAAAAAGATCAATTTACTTGCATATAAAATCACAAATTTTATAGTATAAATTTTACAAAAGTACCAAAAAAACTATTTATATATGAATATACCCCTAAAAATCTTAAAAAACAAAAAGAAAAATTATTTTTTTTTTTGTTACTTTTCAACCTATCATCAGAAAATGTGTATTTATCAAAAAATATGAATCTTTATTATAAAAATTTCTAATTCAAGACTTTATCAACACCAATAAATTTTTATTACTATAAAAAACAATCAAAAGATTTTCTCATATAAAAAAATACCTATAATAAAAACCTTGTCATGCAAAGTATAAATATTCAGATACAATTTGAAGATAATAAAAAAAAACAACAAAAATATACATAAACAGATAAACTTGATACCAACCTATACGAATAATATATTCGTGACATAAACAAAAAAATGTATAATTTTTTAGTATAGTACTTATTTAATCATCAAAACCAATGGATGCAATAAATTTTTGGTTAGTGAAAAAATAAAAAATAAAAAATAGTAGGTAAATTTCCCTATTATTATAAAATTTTCATTATAATAAAAGGCTATGAGAAACCAAACATCATCAGTCGACTCTCGTACTTCCTATAAGCAACTTTGGCGTGATTTTTATGAAGCTTCTATACTTTCAAGAAAGAATAATAACAATAATAATAATATTAGGCCTAATTTAGGCCAATCAACAGATAATTTACAGGTAAATAAATGAATTCTCGGAAATAAAAAAAAATTGTATTATCTAAACACGAAAGTGGTGTTGAAAATAATTATAATATTGACCGTGAATATTTATAATTTTTATATAGAGTAGTATGAATGTATCGACAGTATTTCCACAAGAATATAATCAACATAGTGTTAATGATAATAATACAATAAGAAATAATAATCCAATGCATATCGATGAAGAAAATACTATGCACGAGAGACAACCAAGTAAGTTAATTTAATTAGTAGAAAATTTTATTTGTAATTATGAATAATTAAAATAATTACTCTTTTTTATAATCCCTAAAGTAATATTAATAATGTGTGTGTTAAATAGAAAATATTACTTATAGTGGAAGCAAATTAGGATTTAATAGTGATGTAAAAGGGAAGTGCAATTTTTTTTTTTTTTTGTGTTTAATATACATATGTAAGAAAGAATCTGATTTTTTTTGTTTCCCGGAGGACTGCTTCGCCAGATATGGGGCAAAAACTACTTTTTTGCTAAATTTTAAGAAGTTTGCTATCGAATTTTGTCATGTCTCTGGTTAAAATGGTCATAAAAAAAAAAAAAAAAATGGAAAATTTTCGTAATTGGACAGAGACTAGAACTAATTGGGTGGGGTTCCTATTAAAATACACCCTAACCTCCAAAAATCCAATTTTGTCCAATTTAAAAATTTTTTTTAATAACTTGGGCAATAATAATCAGATTTTTATGAAAATCTCAGGAAATATGTATTTTAATGACGGGACCATGAGGTAAAATTTTTGTGAAAAAATTTTTTTTTTTTTGGCCAAAAATCAAATTTTTTCGCAAAAATTGAGCAATTTTGAAATTAGCGCCATTTTATGCAAAAACATGCTAGGGTAATTTTTTTTTTTTTTTAAAGTTGCCTTTTTGTATGTACTTTAACCTCAGTACGCGCAAGTATTCGTTAGCTCAATTAAAATGCCCATTTTAGGAGCAAGAATGAAAAATACCCTATTAATTATTAAATTTTTTTCATTTTTGCCGTATTTAGTGTAATTTGGGGAATTTTTCGGGCTACTTCTTGCTTATTTTATACAGCATTTAAGTTTTCCTTCTATTCAGTCACAATATTTTTCTTAAAATTTGGCCTAACCTCAAAAATAACGTTTTTTTGGGTCCTGTCGTCAGGCATGCTATTTAATGCCATAAAAGCTCCATGGAAAAAAATGGCTGGAATTTATGTTTTTTGACCCCCTAAACACGAATCCGAGATCCGTTTTGCAAAATTCGTGGTCAATTATTTGTTATTAACAATTTATTGCAAAATTTGATAACAATCTAAATGTTAAATATCCTGTAGCTAAAACAATTCAAAATTTTGATAAGAACCTGATTTTATTATACATATTTTGACTCACTGAATCCGAATTTCTAATTTATAAGGTCGTATGATTAATTTTTTAAACAATATTTAATTGTTAATAAATTGTTTAAACAATTTTTTCTTGAAAATTAAGTGTGACACTTTTTTTTATGTATTTTTTGACCCTCTGATCACGATTTTCAGGTTCTTTCTTTTAAAAATCTTACTTATAGTAATTGTTTAAACAATTTTAATTTGTTTATAAGCCAAAATTACTATGCTGCTAAACCAACCCCATTATTTGCTTGCACAATTTAAACTTTAAAATCAATAAAATTAACTCTTGGGTTAGTAGTATGCAAGACTCAATGCAAGATTATTTATTTAATGTAATATTACAACGGAATTCATGTTTTTGTCGATTTTTAAGAATATACTTATTCTGGCTTATAAATAAAATAAAATTGTTTAAATAATCACAGGGGTTGGTTTTTTAAAAAAAAAACAGAAAATCGTGATCAAAAGTTCAAAAAATACATAAGTAAAGGTATCAATGTAGAATATGACATAGCAACATATTAATTTTGGCTTATAAACAAATTAAAATTGTTTAAACAATTACTATAAGTAAGATTTTTAAAAGAAAGAACCTGAAAATCGTAATCGGAGGGTCAAAAAATACATAAAAAAAAGTGTCACACTTAATTTTCAAGAAAAAATTGTTTAAACAATTTATTAACAATTAAATATTGTCTAAAAAATTAATCATATGACCTTATAAATTAGAAATTCGGATTCAGTGAGTCAAAATATGTATAATAAAATCAGGTTCTTATCAAAATTTTGAATTGTTTTAGCTACAGGATATTTAACATTTAGATTGTTATCAAATTTTGCAATAAATTGTTAATAACAAATAATTGACCACGAATTTTGCAAAACGGATCTCGGATTCGTGTTTAGGGGGTCAAAAAACATAAATTCCAGCCATTTTTTTCCATGGAGCTTTTATGGCATTAAATAGCATGCCTGACGACAGGACCCAAAAAAACGTTATTTTTGAGGTTAGGCCAAATTTTAAGAAAAATATTGTGACTGAATAGAAGGAAAACTTAAATGCTGTATAAAATAAGCAAGTAGTAGCCCGAAAAATTCTCCAAATTACACTAAATACGGCAAAAATGAAAAAAATTTAATAATTAATAGGGTATTTTTCATTCTTGCTCCTAAAATGGGCATTTTAATTGAGCTAACGAATACTTGCGCGTACTGAGGTTAAAGTACATACAAAAAGGCAACTTTAAAAAAAAAAAAAATTACCCTAGCATGTTTTTGCATAAAATGGCGCTAATTTCAAAATTGCTCAATTTTTGCGAAAAAATTTGATTTTTGGCCAAAAAAAAAAAAAATTTTTTCACAAAAATTTTACCTCATGGTCCCGTCATTAAAATACATATTTCCTGAGATTTTCATAAAAATCTGATTATTTTTGCCCAAGTTATTAAAAAAAATTTTTAAATTGGACAAAATTGGATTTTTGGAGGTTAGGGTGTATTTTAATAGGTACCCCACCCAATTAGTTCTAGTCTCTGTCCAATTACGAAAATTTTCCATTTTTTTTTTTTTTTTAATGACCAGTTTAACCAGAGATATGACAAAATTCGATAGCAAACTTCTTAAAATTTAGCAAAAAAGTAGTTTTTGCCCCATATCTGGCGAAGCAGTCCTCCGGGAAACAAAAAAAATCAGATTCTTTCTTACATATGTATATTAAACACAAAAAAAAAAAAAAATTGCACTTCCCTTTTACATCCTTTTTCAGTGACTTTTTTGTCTAATTTGCTTCCACTATTACTGTAATTTTTAATTAGAATTTGTTTGTTTTAAATATTTTCAAGACTATAAAGTTAATGATTGTTCTGTAATTTAAATGCAAATGCTTCTTGTAATCAATTTATGCAAATAACCACATAGGTACTATTATACCTGTATACCTTATTACAATTTCTAATTAAAAAAAATTATTATTTACCTTTTTAAACCTACGTTTTCTGTTATATTTAAATTTTTTAGTATTATCTTTTTATAAACAATTGGAATAAACTTAACTTTTACATGTTACTGTAATTTCTAATATGACCAAAAATAAATAGAACTTGTAATTTTAAGTCACTGGGTAAAATATTTTGGTCTTATTGATCAAATTTAAAAAAATATATGGAAGTAATAAAACGAGCTTGCAACTGAAAGTTTTAACTTTTTATGAATACAATATCGATTTCTAACTAAAAATATAAATAAATAATTTTTCAAGTTTTAATAATGCTCAAAATATAGGATTTTACGTTATAAGTGCAGTTGAACGTATTTTTAAAATGTAATTCAATGCACAGATTTTTATCAAAAGTGAAAACAATCATAAAGATAAAAAGCTTATTTTCATTCTTAAAAATCAAGAGTATTAGTTAATGACAATTTTATTTTTTATTTTCTAAGCTTAATTCGTTTATAAAAAATCATTTTTTTTTCATTGTTTTATTGTACATATACATATGTATATTGTATATTATTAACTATAGTTAATAATCCCGACTACGCTTTAATTTTGTACCGTTTTGCGAAAGGGTGATCTATATATTAAGATTAAAAAAATCGGAAATATAAAATCTAAGCAAATCAAAATTTATGTTTTAATTTATAAAGGTCATTAAACTATTTTGTATAATTTTGTATAAACTTTTTTGCATTTTGGAAACATCGTAAGTTTCTTTAAGAATTACTTATTGAAAATTTATTCCAGTTTAGGGGTTGATATCTCATTTCGTATGGCCTATAGGGGAAAGCGAACTCCAGAAGTTAAAAAAGCGACCTAAATTACTGGAAACTTTTCAGCCCAAAATATTCAATGTTTCATTCAGTTGTAAAACAACCTCTTGCTTACTAGACACCCCCAGACAGGGTTGTAATGATAAATACACGCGTATTTAATTTTTTTTTCTATCTCTTGGGAGTCCTAGCAATTATTTTTAGTGCTAAATAAAAACTTTTTTGCATTTTAAAATATTTTAAGTTTTTTAAAAATTATTTTAAAATTTACCTCACTTTAGGAGTTAAAATTTTAATTCTCAGGGGTTGTGGGTGAAAATGGGCTCACCATTATTGGAAGATTTAATATTAGTTTTGAAGAAAAAATAATTTTTATTGTTTGAAGAAACGAAAAATATTCTAGAATTTAATTTTTATATTTAAAAACTTGTGGCCCTGAAAAGGGTCGATTCGTGCATTTTTCAAACCTTTTTCAAAAGGAACAAATTTCGCTGGTGTACTTAGTAATGGCCTTGGTTCCTTTTGGCAAGTTCACCGAACCAGGTAATGATAATTTTACTGCAAATTTAATATCTCGTGGCACAGCTATATTAAAGGTTAATTAAAATGTATTGTATTTTTTTTAAAGTTAGAATACTAATTTATTTGACTTTTAATTAGAATTTATTTGTATTAGTTTTTTAACGTATTAAAACTTGTGGCCCTGAAAAGGGCCGTTTGGTATAAAAGGTTAAAAACGAAAAAAAATTATTTTGAGCTAGTGTATTTTGTAACGGCTTTGGTTCCTTCGCTTACTGCATGTTTGGCAAGTTCACCAGGTAATAAGAGTCTTACTGCAGTTTGAATTTCTCGAGATGTTAGAGTTTGTTTTTTATTGTAAGCACATAAGCGAGCAGATTCGGAAGCAATTCTTTCAAAAAGATCGTTGCACATGCTGTTCATTATGCTCATTGCTTTACTAGACATTCCAGTATCAGGATGAACTTGTTTCAGTACTTTGAAAATGAAACTGCCGTAACTTGAAAAATTCTTCTTTCGTTTCTTTTTCTTGTCATCCTTGGATACGCTTCTAACGACTTTATCGCTTTTTGACTTCTTCGGTTTCTCGGAAGTTTTAGGAGCCATTGTATTGTACGATATGAAAAATGTAATGAAGTATGTGAAAATTCCAGAAAAATGAACGAAATCTCGTTAGTGCCATTTCTTTTATCGATTTCTCAGATTTAGAACTATCCAATCATATTTTTTGCTTGATTTCTATTGGTTCGCTGTAATCTCCAAAAAGTCAATATAAAAAAGGCTATATCTGCGCGCAGCGCATTTTTTATTGATTCTCTAAACTTATATCAATAAAATTTAAAAATATTTTCGCAATGTCTGGACGTGGTAAGGGAGGAAAACTAAAAGAAAAAAAAACTAGTCGTTCTGCTAAAGCTGGACTCGCATTTCCTGTTAGCAGAATACACCGCTTCTTGAAAAAGGGAAATTATGCAAATCACATAGGCGCCGGTTCAGCTGTCTATCTAACTGCAGTATTAGAGTATTTAGCTGCTGAAATTTTAGAATTATCAGGAAATGCTGCAAGAGATAACAAAAAAACTAGAATAATTCCTCGGCATCTCCAGCTTGCAATACGAAACGATGAAGAATTAACCAAACTTTTAGCTGGAGTTACAATTGCTCAAGGTGGAGTTTTACCAAATATTCACTCTGTTCTTTTGCCTAAAAAAACAACTGAAAAAAAAGAATAATATATTTTTCTTGCTCATTAAACAAACGGCCCTTTTCAGGGCCACAAATTTATAAACGTTAAACATAATTATTTAAATAATTCTGATGATACATTAACTTATTAACAGATTATAATATATTAATTCTAAAAATTACTTACCAAAGTTTTAATACAACTAATTAATTTCTGCAAGAACTTTTCTCATTTATTCATTTAGTATCGTTATAATTATATTTACAAGGTCGCGGAAGAAATTTTTAAACTTTTTAATATTTTGAATACTAAATTGTAATGTTTTAAGAATTTGTTTTTAATGCAATATCCTTTCTACACCGGACGATATAATTTTATTTCATGATTATGTTCTCATTTAAAAAGTTTATAGAAAGATAATTAAAAAAAAAATATAATCTTGTCTGGTGTAGACAGTCAAATACAGGCAAATTCAAAATTTTAAATATATCTTCATTATTTAAATATTGGTATCATAACTCTATGATATGAAGAATGTTTTTATTTACATGTAAAATTCATTACATAGAAGCTACTCTTACAGTTATACTAACAATACTGTTTTTATATAGAAAACAGAATAATTAAAGGACTAAAAAAACTTTTATGGCCCTGAAAAGGGCCGTGCAATTTACTACAAAATTAACTAAAAACCAATTTTTATTTTCTTTGGTGCAGAATGCAGATATGTAGAGCATCACCTCAGGAAAAAAAAATAATAATAAAATTAACCTCTACAAATTTGTAGAAATTGGTAAATATAACCAAAATATTTACCAATTTTACTAATAATATTTAGGTTTAGTATTGTAAAAAAATTTTACTAAAATTTAACCAAACTTGAATAAGTAAACAAAATCGTAATTTTGGTTATATTTACTAATTTTTTGTATGCGTTCTGTTTTTCTTTTAAATAAATTGATTTTTAATTAAATTGTTGCTCGGCCCTTTTCAGGGCCATCAAATTTTTTTTTTAGGTTTTTTATTCTTTTTGCTATATGGTCTGTAAAAACAATGTTAGTATGAATGTATAAGAGGAGCTTCTCTGAAAATAATCTTCATAGAGTTGGTATATTTAAGTAATGAATAGATATATTTGAATTTGATTGTATTATCGGATTAAATCGCCGGAAAAATACCTAAAACAATATAATATTGCCTATGCATTTTTGAATTAATTTTGAAATAAAATTACTTTAAGACCAATAGAATTTTTATGCAAGCTGTTCATCTACCTATATTTACACCCAAAAAAAGTCACTAATAAGTAATTAATCCCTTTCTACTCGCTTTGTACATTAAATTAATTTTTTTTATGTCAAAGTACCTATATTCATCTTTGCTTCGTCATTTTTGGATTATTAGGATCTAAAAATTAAAACCTCACGAATTAGATCCACATACGAAACAGTAGGTATTACGATATTTTAATTTTTAGTATAATAAATTGTTAAAAAATATCAGCAAACTAAAGTAATTGAACATTACTTAAGTATATTGAAATTAAAATTTATCATAAATTACATTATTTAACAAAAAGTAAAAAACGATACATAATATATTTAATTATTACATTATATTTTTCTTTTCTTAAATTATAGACATGGTTTAACATGTTAAACGTTTTCATTTATAAAAAATATTTAAAAACATTTTTTTAAGTATAATTTTTTATTTTCCTATGTATTTAATAACAAAAAATTCTTTTAAAAATTTATGCAAATTTTAGTTGCTAAAAGGTAATATGTAATTTTTTTAAAAAAATCATTTTTGTATTTCCTGATTATTATACTCAAAATAATTAATCAAAATTTATTGTACATTTTTGTGTTTTTTTTTTAAGTTAAATAATAAATTTAACGAAAAAGTATTTTTTTAATTATAATTGTTTTATAATTATCTATTTTTTTAAGATATACATCAAAAATAATAAATTGTATATCATTATTTTAGACAATGTAATTTTTTTGTTATTTTTTTGCGTACTTAAAAATTTATATATATTTAAAATCAATTAATATGTGCAATGAACCGTAAATAATTTAAAAAATAATTGTTTATTATTTTGAATTTTTTAATTCAAGGTGATAAGAATCTAAAGTAGATAAAAATTTGCTAAATAGTTATTTTTGTTACAAGTGTTTAAAGTCTCACTTTTGTAAACGAGAAAAATTAGGAATTAAAGAAACTTATGATAGCTGCCAAATTTAAACTTTGCTCAAAAAATCAAACTAATTAGATGCCATTAAATATCCACTAATTATATTTATATTAATAGTTTTCTTGTAATAAAAAATTTAGTATCATAAAATACTTATAATTTTGGATAAATATCAAAATAAAATTTTAGCTGATAATTAAAAATCCACAAAATTCAAATTTTCTAAATTATTTATTAACTTTATAGTTTCTGAATTGATAACATTGTTTAAAAACATAAAAATATTTATGTAATATCCAGAATTGTGACATAAAACCAATAATGATAATAATTTAAGGTATATCTCCTTTTTCCTGTCAATTATTACAACACACACACACACACACATGCGTATATACAATAGAGAGAATACATAAATTAAACTAATAATAAAAATAAATGTGTCTTAATATTAAATTATTTAATTTCATCAAATACGAGATTTATCTGTTCCAATTAAATAAAATAAAAAATAAAAAAACTTAGTTTATGACAAGTTTGTTAAAATAGTAATTATTATTTCGAGAATAACACACTGCGATAATAACGATGATTGAAAGTCGGTCAATATATTATAAAGAGATAAATAGTTTTTTTTTCAGGGACATTTTACTATTTTGTATCAAATTCTTGTTTTTTTTTTTTTTTTGCTAAATTAAAAAGTGTTATTATTAGATAATTTAATTCTTTTGTTTATAGGTTAGGTGTACTATATCCTACCATTATTCTTATTTCCGGCATTATATTATACATTTTTTAAAAAAATGTATAAATTATTGTTATTAAATTATTGAAGTAACTAAAATACAAAAATTTAGTTATAAAATATTTTAATTGAAGTAGGTATATTATATGTGCCGTTGCATCATTTATAATTGTAATTGTGTTTTTCTTAAATAAGGAATATACTTAAATTATGTATCTTTATATATTAGACTGGCATTTATTTTGAAAAATTTTAAGAAACGAAAATCACTGTTTTGGTTTATGATTATTTTAGATAGTTTTGACTGTCAAAATTTTGTTTAAGAATTATTTTTAATAATTACGATTCTTGTAAAAAATTTCAAAAAATTAAAAATATCAATTGGACGAATTCTATATTGACAGTACCTACTTCCTATTTTCTGGACGATTGATTTATGCTAAAAAAATCTAATTAAATCAATAAAATATTTTTGATTAACCATCAGCCTAATTTTATATAAATTTTAACATTCTTTCTTCATAACACAAAAAGAGTAGGTACATAATTTAATAAAAACAAGTACCACCAAACTCATGTAAATTTTGTTTCTCTTTAATTAAAAAAAGAATAAAATTATTAAACAATAAATCAAAAATATTAATTATGATTAATAATAGGTCAAGGTTTTATTTTCTTACACTCACACAAAAATGCAATACTTAACCAAAGTATAATGCCCTTATGTTTCATTACGTAATTTACACACACATTGCATTTCTTTTATGAAGAAAAAAATTATGACGTTCATTTTTGTAAAAATGAGATTCTTTTCATATACATAAAGAACTTTAATAATGCAATATTTTTTTGCATGATTCATTTAATGAAATTTGTTTTTTTTTATTATGTACTGACATGAGAAATATTGGGGCCTTATATTTAAATATTTTTCAAAGTAATAGACATAAATTAACTTACTTTAAGAAATAAAACCGCATGAATTCTAATTAAAATTAGATTAAATAATTCAATTTTCCAAATGAATTATGCAAAAGAACACATTGAAAATTTTTCTATACTCATTAAAAACTACCTTAAAGAAAATTCTTTTTTTTTTGCAATAATAATAATAACAATAATTGAAGAAAAAAATTTTATATATATGGAAAAATTAATCAATTAAAATATAAGCCTGTGTGTGTGAGTACGTACTACTGTATTTTTTTTAAGTAGTATTAATAAACGTGAAATTTATATTTACTGAGATTTATAATAAATCTTGTAATCTTTTTTGATTATTAAAATTATGTAATACTTTAATCCTGTTTTTAGGGGATAGTAAGACAATATCGGATATCAGAGATTTTTTGATTATTCTTAGTTTTGCTTTTGTTATACCTGCTATACCTCGTATAAACGTTTAATTATTTAATTACTGATTTAATATGAAATTGTATTGATGCCTTATTCAACAATCAGTAAAAATAATTTTAGTCTTTGGTTTTATACAGCTCTCCCCTTAAAATTTTATTAAGTACTTTTGTTCTTTATGATTAATAAATAATTACAAATTAGAAAATTAGTGAATTATCATGAATTAAATTTTATTGCACAAAGTGGCATCAGATAATTATATCAATTATTGATGATTCCATTATTTGACGTATCACAAAAACTGATAAAAAAAAATCTAAAAAATTATCAATCATAAAATTCCCATAATTACTTAATTATTCCTTAAAAAAAGAACAGAAAATAATAAATCATAATTTTTTAATTGTTCGTAAAATTAGCATATTAACATTAAGATAATAAATTCAAGGTAAAATACACCTTTTGTCAAAGGAAGATAAGCCCTAAAGCAAAATATTACAAGACATAATTTTCATCTCTTATAATAAACCATGTCACCTTGTGTAACACACTTTTCTTCTCATGTAAAATGAGATTTACAACAAAAGAAAGTATTATAAAAAAATTATTCTAAAATATTTTTCTTATGTTCTTCTTTATTTAGTAGGTTTTTAGTAGTAGGGGAGTTTAAAAGTATGATATAAAGTATAACAGGTGAGATTGGAAAAAAGAGGAGGTAGGTATGCACAAAAAAGAAAAAAGAAAAATACAAAAAAAAAAAAGAGGGAATTTTGTATTTATATGATATAACTTTAACTCGAAACTCTTCAATGCTTGTTTTAATATTTCTTTATTTATATCAAATTATATTTTAAATATTTTTTTTATTGTTTTTATTGTGATTTTTTTATCAGTTTGTGTTTCTGTTGTTGCTGGTCTTGTAATAAGTGAATTTTTTAAGGTTTTTTTGGGCTTGTTTGAAGGAGTTTGTTTAAAATGAAGGGTTAGTAAATTATTTAAGTTATTTATTTATTTTTAGTTATCAGTTATTTTATTATATTTGGAATTTTTTTTATTTATTTTTAATAAGTATGAAAAAATTTTGTATTCAAGGTGAAAAACTTAAAAAATGGCAAAATTAGTAATACTTACCAATTTTTTTTTTTTTTGATAAATTTTAATTTAATAATAGTAAAGTAATAAACTACTTGTGTAATATAAAAAAGCTATAAGGAATTTAAATCACGTTCTATAAATTTATTAGAAATGTGGTACCAATATTTCTTGCATCTTTTTTGTAATTGTCGTTTATTCAACGATGTTTAGAAAATTTAAAATAATTTTTTTTTTTTAATTTTTCGTTCTAAAATAAACACGTAGTTAAAAAATTTATAAATAATAATTAATGCCAAAATTTTTAATTGAATTGTTAATTATATTTATAGTTAGAAGGAATTTAGATAAGAAATTTTTTTGTTATTGCTTTTATGTAAGGTAAATCTGATAAAACTGAACATTTTTTTTAATTATTAATAGTTAATTAAAGATTGTTATAATTGGATAAAAAGTCAAAAACTATCAAAATAAAATTTAACGAAATTCAATTCTATAAGCTTTATTTTATTCAATAATTCTTAAAAATTTTACAAATATTAAAATTTTAAATATTCAAAATATAAAAAATAGTAATAAGTACCTACACGGCCAGGCTGCGTTGCTAGAAATTTCAAGTTTTTTCTCCTTAAAAAATGTATCAAATTTCAAATTTTAGCTTGTTAAATACTTTTTAATAAACATAACGTGATTAGATACAAGAATTCTACGAAAATTCGAGAGAATTCTATAAAAAATCAAACCAATACTACAATTTCCTTTTTAAGTTTTCTATACATTTATTATAATTATACGCGAAATAAACCTCAGAAAAGAAAATCTGTATAAAATAGTTTCTTGAAATTTCTCAAATCAAATAGCACTGTTTTTTAAACCTTATTATTATTTTTGTTCGTGTAACTGAATTGGAAAATTTAAATGATTTAAAGCTCCAATTTTAATCCTGTTGATTTACTCGAATTAGACAAAAAAATTTCAACCGTAAAATGAAAGTATGCTTGTATTCAGTTTTAAATCCGCAAATGCATTTTAAACACCATAAATTATTATGAAATACTAGAATTTTGAGACAGCTTTGAAAGTGCAAAATCTTCACTATTATTTTATTTTGGCGTGAAATATTTTTTTTCATAAAAAAAAATGTTTTCTTTTCAGGATAAAAAGCACAGCACTTATTTTTTTAAATACCTACTTAAAATTTTAGTGAACCTAAATAAGTACCCTGTAAACTAAAAAATTATTACAAACAAAAAAACTGCTTTTTAGTTTTTACATAAAATAAGTGCACGGCCCTTTTCAGGGCCATAACAATATTTTTACAAAAAACATTTTTACGGTCAAAAATCTGCTTTACAATACTTACACAATTAAATAATTATTGTTCCAATTACAAGTATAAAAAAATCAAACCCAAAATTATCTTTTTTACCTTATATGCAAAAAAAACAAAAAAACAATTTTTAAAAAGAGAAAAATCACGAAATAAATAATAACTAAAAGATAATTTATGTAAAGGTGTACGTCTATAAAAAAATACGATAAAAATTTAGTAATTATATAATAATCTGAATAATAATAATTACAAAAAAAATTTTCAATTACAATTCTATTATTTTTTATTTTCAATTTCATATTTAAAATTACGTCAATATTATAACCAATAAAATTACAATACGAATAAAATAATAGCTACTACAATAATAATACTATAGATAGTTAATAACAATATTTTTTATTATTATCTGGCCACCTGTATTAACAAAAACTAAAATCTTTTTAACAAAACAACCGCAAAAATATTAAATTCAAGATCAAATAATACATAAAATCAACACAGATGTTTTTTTATTATATCTTTGTAATTATTATCATCTTATAACAAAAAAAAATTTGGTTTTAAAACAATTTAGTTAATTAAAAAAAATATAGGTATAAATACAAAATGCAATTCACTGTATGTTTGTATAATTAAATATTGAGTAAGATATTATATTGTATTATATACTTACTTACGTAAATTATGTAATATAAAAAAAAATTGGTTTTTTGTTAAGAAAATTTAAAAAATTTTTGTGTGAGATATATAGAAGATCTTTTTTGTATAATTTGAGAATTTAAAGAATTTTTAAGATAATTTGTTTTTTCGAGCCTTGTGTCTTGTTATTTTTAATTAAATTTAAAAAATTGGTTGGCAATTGTATTGGGGAAGGTGTAGGAGGATGGGTTATGGGGCTTAATGGATTTTTTATTTTTCAAGTCATAATATTTTTGTTCTAAATTTTCTAACTTAATATTTTTGAAAATTAGTTATATGTTCAGAACAAGCCTCTTTACCCTACACACAAAAACGTTATTAAAAAAACATTTTGATTTATAAAAAAATAAACAAACACCTATAATTCTAATTACATGATAAAAATTAAAGCCTTACTTCCAGTTCCTTATACTACTAAACAAAGCGTGCATAAATTATCAAGTTGATAAAAAAAAAGCCTTGCATTTTGATTATAACAATCATACAAAAAATAATAATAATAATAATAGAAAACTATAGCACACACACTAATAAACAATAAAAATTATGTTTACAGGTGCAAAAGATTACATTGGTATTGATGAAGTAACAAAAATAAGTTTTTTAATACCATTATTAGGTGAAGCATTAGGTACATGTTTACTTGTATTAATTGGATGCTCATCGTGTTTAACATGGACAGAACCACCAACAGTTATACAAATTGCGTTTACATTTGGTTTGGCTGTTGCTAGTCTTGCACAGGTATATATATAACTTAAACAAATATTTACACGCTAATAAATCTTTCATAAATACTTACTTTTTTTTTGTATGGGCGTTTTAACAAATTATTACATATTTACTTTTTTTTATTTACTTACTTAAGTTATACAAGTTGATAAATACAAATTAGTCAGACACACTCACAAATTAAAAAAAATAAAGTACATACTTAATAAAATCAGACTATAAATTTAATTTTAAAATAATGACATAATAACAAATAAGAATAAATTAATATAGGGTGGTAAATAAAATAATATTTTTTTTTTCTTTAATTTTAAATAAATAAGGTCATGAATTTGCCTGAAGGGATTAAAAAAAATAATGCGTGCGCGAGAATTATTACGCAATTAAAAAAAAAAAACGTTTAATATGTATCTTATTATACCTTAAAGGCATTTAAAGAAAAAAAAAAATATATAATTTTCTTCTTTTTTTTTAAGAGATTTTTGTTTATATTAATATTTTATATAAATAATTAATGAGTGCAATAGACTTCTTGTTAAAGTATTATTAATTATGTATATTATCACATGCATTCAAGTCTTTATTATTATTTATTTTAAATGAATTATATTTTTATATCACATTCAACTCATTTAATTATTTTTATTTATAACCTTGACCCTAAAATTAGTATTATATAAATTAAATACTTACTAATTCTTTATATTTTTTAAAATAATATAAATTGAGTACAGTTGCATTTTATTTTTGCCTCGAGGAAATTAGTTCTTTTTTATTATGTATTTATTTTGTTAAAAAAAAGAAGTTAATGGCGGTACTAATCAAAAGATTATTGATATTTTTCAATTTATTTTTTTGAATTAATTATGTTTACTATGTATTATTAATAGGTTTTAGGACCAGTTTCTGGATGTCATGTTAATCCAGCAGTTACGATTGGTTTACTTGTTAGTGGTAATTGTTCGATATTGAAATCAATATGTTATATTGTTTGTCAAAGTTGTGGTGCTATTGCTGGTTCTGCTATATTAAAGGTAAATTAAACTTTATTGTATCTTTTTAGTTAGAATACTAATTTATTTGATTTTAAATTAGAATTTATTTGTATGTTTTTTTTACGTATAAAAATTTGTGGCCCTGAAAAGGGCCGTTTGGTATAAAAGGTTAAAAACGAAAAAAAATTATTTTGAGCTAGTGTATTTTGTAACGGCTTTGGTTCCTTCGCTTACTGCATGTTTGGCAAGTTCACCAGGTAGTAAGAGTCTTACTGCAGTTTGGATTTCTCGAGATGTTAGAGTTTGTTTTTTATTGTAAGCACATAAGCGAGCAGATTCGGAAGCAATTCTTTCAAAAAGATCGTTGCACATGCTGTTCATTATGCTCATGGCTTTACTAGACATTCCAGTATCAGGATGAACTTGTTTCAGTACTTTGAAAATGAAACTGCCATAACTTGAAAAATTCTTCTTTCGTTTCTTTTTCTTATCATCCTTGGATATGCTGCTAACGACTTTATCGCTTTTTGACTTCTTCGGTTTATCGGAAGTTTTAGGAGCCATTGTATTATACGATATGAAATATATCTAAATTTCAGAAAAATGAGCGAAATCTCGTTATAGTGCCTTTTTTTTATGGATTTCTCAGATTTAGAACTATCCAATAATATTTTTTGCTTGATTTCTATTGGTTCGCTGTAATCTCTAAAAAATCAATATAAAAAATGGCTATATCTGCGCGCAGCGCATTTTTTATTGATTCTCTAAACTTATATCGATAAAATTTAAAAATATTTTCGCAATGTCTGGACGTGGTAAGGGAGGAAAACTAAAAGAAAAAAAGACTAGTCGTTCTGCCAAAGCTGGACTCGCATTTCCTGTTAGCAGAATACACCGCTTCTTGAAAAAAGGAAATTATGCAAATCACATCGGCGCTGGATCAGCTGTTTATCTTACTGCAGTATTAGAGTATTTAGCTGCTGAAATTTTAGAATTATCAGGAAATGCTGCGAGAGATAACAAAAAAACTAGAATAATTCCTCGACATCTTCAACTTGCAATACGAAACGATGAAGAATTAACCAAACTTTTAGCTGGAGTTACAATTGCTCAAGGTGGAGTTTTACCAAATATTCACTCTGTTCTTTTGCCAAAAAAAACAACTGAAAAAAAAGAATAATTTATTTTTCTTTCTTGCTCATTAAACAAACGGCCCTTTTCAGGGCCACAAATTTATAAACGTAAAGATTAAACTAGAAACATAACTATTAAAATATTAACTAATTACTCTATAACAATCAAAAAAATTTTTTATTGTATAATTCTGAAAAATAAAAAAAATACATTCAAATATATTTTTAAAATATTTAATATTAATAAAATGCAACAACCCTATTGGGTATAAATAAATTCTAAAATCGAAAACGTTTTTTCTAGTTCATAGTTTTTAGGATTTAAAAAAAAATTAAGAACTGAGTATTATAACTTATTTTTTTTTTTTTATAAGTACTTGATTACCTTATTGCAATAAATTAAACTATTTAATTTATTATTGTTGAGGCCCTGTTTACTCCTGGATATAATGTTTGCAAATTTTTTTTTTAATGTAGCTGGTGTACCTAATAGGTAAAATTACATTATAATTTACTTTGCGGCATACGAGATGATTGTTTGGTAATTGGTATACAAACAGTTTTTGATAATTAATTACAAAGAATGCATGGATTTATTGATATTTACAATAATTTTAATACTTCGGTATATACTTTCAGTCATGCTGGATCTAATGACACGAAAAAAAACAATTGCTTTTCATCCCGCTAAGAAAGTTCGTTCATAAAATATATTACTTAAAATGCATAAATTTTAAAAGTACATGCTTGCATTATTTCCATATTGAATTAGTTTTGGTTAAATCAATTTATTTTTTACGACATAACCCTAATCGCGCGGAAGATTTTTTCGTGCCATTGTATTTTGCGTTTAATTATACGCTTCGTTAATTAAATTATAATTTGTTTTTTCTTTTTAATTTGTGAATAATTTGTTTCGTTTTATATAATTGTGGCCCTGAAAAGGGCCGTTTGTTTTGAGGGTAGCCCTGAAAAGGGCTGATTGATATGCAATATTACACTAATTTATTTTTTAGGTGATTTTTTTGGTTTAGGCGATTTTCCCTGAGTTGGTACTTTCTTGCTCTTTTTCATTTGAGGTGATGCAACTTCCTTTGATTTTTTGGATTTAACCTTTTCAACGGCTTTAATTTTTGCAGCTTTTACTTTTGGTTTATCAGTTGATGGTTTTTTAACTGAAGTTTTAGCTCCGGGTATTTTGAAAGAACCAGATGCACCAGTACCTTTAGTTCGAATCAATTCATTTTTTTCTACTGCGCTGTTCAAATATCTTCTGATGTGAGGAGCTTGTTTTTCAATGTCAATTAAATAGTTAGCCGCAATATACTTTTTTATTGCTTGAAGTGATGATCCTTTTCTATCGTTGTAAAAGCTGATAGCATTATTGACCATAACGCTATATGTTGGATGAGATTTTCCTCCTTCAGCTGACTTAACTACTTTTTTCTTATCTGCAACCTTGGGCTTAGCCTTCTCAGTAGATTTAGCGTTGGATTTAGCAGCAGTTTTTCCAGCAGCCATCTTGAAAAAATCGCAAATAGCAAACAAACGTTTACAATAAGAACCTCGAAAGGCAATGACAAAAATTTTTTAGGTCCGCTATTATATTGACTTCGCGCGGACCTCGCAGAGAGACTTTAAAAAAATCACAATATTTATTAAAATATCCCTTTATTTATGTGCTTAATGAATTTTGTTTTAATAACTTTTTATTTAATTAAATTAATTAATTGAAGTAAGTCAATGTTTAATAAAATAAACAAAAGAATACTGATTGATAAAATATAAATTTTAGCTGGATTAACAAAACACAAACAGAAAAATTCAATAAATAAGCGGATTAAAAAAAGGCTATTTCAAATTTTTTAAAGTTTTATAATTTGCTTTTTTTTAAACTTTTTAATCCTTTTCAATCGCAATTTCAAAAATAATCTTGATTTTAATAATTAGAAAGATTTATTTTTAATCTTCATTTATGATTTTAATAATTAGAAAGATTTATTTTTAATCTTCATTTAATAATTACAAACAGAAAAATTCAATAAATAAGCGGATTAAAAAAAGGCTATTTCAAATTTTTTAAAGTTTTATAATTTGCTTTTTTTTAAACTTTTTAATCCTTTTCAATCGCAATTTCAAAAATAATCTTGATTTTAATAATTAGAAAGATTTATTTTTAATCTTCATTTAATAATTAAGCTTATTATATTTATAGAGAAGTTTTTTGTAAAAAATAGAAATATTGATATTTATTTTATCGATTAAATTAATTAAGTAAATAAATAATAATTAAAATACGTATGATTATAATTAGTTTGTTTTGTTAAATAAAATACTAACGATTATTTTTTGATTAAATCAAGCTATTGATCGGATCAATCTATTTATTCATTCCCTCTATTTATTTCTCGTATAAACAATTTGTTTTTTTTTTTTTATAAAATGCTGAATGATAAAATATTTTTAAAATATTTTAAGTAAATAAATTTAATAGAATGCTCTTCGAAAATTTTGTGATAGCCCTGAAAAGGACCGATTAAATTTTTCTTGAATTTTTTTTTTGTCATTTTATTATAAAAAAAAAATATTTTGCAAAGAATGTACTTGTTAGAAATTAATTACTCATTTGAAAAAAATTAAATTTTCATTACTGAACTAATTTTTGAATACAAAAGTATTGGTAATCTGATTATTTTTATTTAAAATCCTCACTTTGGAAACAGGTAGTAACTTGTTTCTAACGTAAATGTGTGTATTACCGACATAATAATATGTCTTTACTTGTATTTCTCAGAAATATAAATTCATTCTTTTGTTATTATAAATAGACTGCGACAGGTGTCGATAAATTGTCTAGTCTAGAAAACAAAAAACAAACAATCGTGTGATTTATGAAATATAATTTGGGCGGGATTGATTTTTTTACTTATGCGCTTTTAATTTTTATAAATTATTTTTACCTACATTTTCACTAAATATAATTTGCTTGATTTTATAAATCTGTGGCCTTGAAAAGGGCTAGTTGTTGAAAGATCAAAGAAGTTATTTATTTATTGTTATTTTTTAATATTATTTTTTCAGAAAATATACTAGAAAGGTTTTAATTTATAGGTAATACCTATGCGTATATTATTTTTCTAGAAGATGATAAGATGTTCTTGAGACATGCAGAATAACTTTTTTGTCAGATTTTAATTTTTATTGATAAAATTAAAAATATTCTCTTATTTTTTATATTAAATTATATATATAGGTATTTTAATTATCAAAAACATGATAATGATAAATTCAATTGTTCTGATTGGTTTTTTCAATAAAATAAGCTTATTTGATTGATAGAAAAAATTTACTTTGTTGTTTTGTTTTATTTTATTTTTTTGAAAATAAGTTATTAAAAAAAATATTTATTTAGTTTATTTTAATAGAAAATTTCTTGTTTTTTTTTTTAATTTTCTGATGACCCTGAAAAGGCCTGATTCTTTATTTTACGTTCTTTCTTGGAAATATAGTACCTATATTATTTTGCGATGAAAATTTTTCTGATGGCCCTGAAAAGGGCCGATTGATTTCAATTATTTTTTTTATAGATATTGATTAATTACCTCAAATTTGAAGTGGATTAAAAAAATCAAAATTTTAATTCCTTTGTTATAATCCATTTCAGATTTGAAAATTTTTAAAAATATTTTTAAACAAAACGCTATTTACAAAAATATAAAGCAATCGGCCCTTTTCAGGGCCATCAGAAAAATTTTCATCGCAAAATCTCATAAATTAAATTTCTTTATGTAAGTACTTAGGAAATAAATTTGAAAACAAAAAATTTTTCCTTTTAAAAAATATTTCATTCCAAAAATTCTAGGAAATAAGATAACCGTTACGATATTGAAATTGCGTAATTTAATAAAAAATATTGTTTTCAGGCAATAATTCCAGAAAAGGTTATAGCTCAAGGTATTGGAATGACAAATTTACAGGATGACGTAACAGTAACCCAAGGTATAATAATCGAAGCAATCGTAACATTCCTTTTGGTACTCGTAGTTCATGCAGTAACCGATCCAAAGCGTGAAGATGTACGTGGATGGGCACCATTAGCAATTGGCCTAACAATAACCGTATCTCATTTAGCAGTAATACCAGCAACAGGTAGTAGTATGAATCCAGCAAGATCATTCGGACCAGCTGTTGTTGCTGGTTTATGGAATAATCAATATGTTTACTGGATTGGTCCAATAATTGGTGGTATTTTTGGTGGTTTATTATACAAAATTAGTCTGAGGGTTAAATCTAAAGAAGAAGAAGCAGCTTCATATGATTTTTAAATTTATTATTTCTTAGAATTCTACCATAATATTACCTAAGTACAAAACATTTTGATTCGATTAACCATAAAATATCATTCCTATTTTTAAAATTAAAAAATATCCATAATTATAACCCTGTATACCAATAAAATTTGTAAATAGTTTTTATTTTCAATAGATTTTTTATGATTTTTCACGTATATTTTAATTTAATAATTTAAGACTAATATATTGACATTGTAAAGTGAATTGATCTGAAATTAAATTCTAAGTATTTTTATATTATAAACAAGATATATACCTACTCTATAGGTATTTTAATTTTTAAGTATTTAATTGGAATTTTTTATTTTCTAAGAATTATAATAACAGACAAAACATATAATATTCACATATCAAAAGTTGACGAGAATACATTGAATTTTTTTATAAACTTTTTTCCAAAGAAATTCAATATAAAAACGTTTTACTTATGTTTGTATAAATAAAATTTGTATAAAAATTTAAAACATGTAATTATTTGAAAATAAATAAATAAAATAAGTTACATATAAAATTTTTATTTTTTATCACTTATTTATACCTATCAGCCTTTTAAAATATTTTTAAAAAAATTTATATATTCATGATAATATACAGTAAGAAAATTGAAGTACGAGAAATCTTGTATATATTTGTATGATCTAAAATAAGAATATGGTTTTAAAATAGCATTGCCAAACTAAAATAATATAAAACTTCTTAATTAGTATATCCGCAGTTTTTCTTCTTACAAGCTACTGATTAAAGTGTTTAAAAATGATAATCGAAGATAATTTAAGCAGTGATGATTTTAAAGAAAATGATATCGACAAAGATGAAATATCATCATATTTTCGTTCAAATATTATTAATTTACGTCAAAATATTGGTTTACAAGAATTTCGTAAATTTGCTAATCTTGAGAGTAACAGTGAAAGAGTTTCTTTTATACTAAAATATGAAGAGTCACACGAATTATCAATTGAAGTTGATAACAATGAATTTAAAAATTCCGATAAAGCTAAATTTTTAAAGGATAAAGGTAATCAAGCATTTGCTAATGAAAAATATCAAGATGCAATTATTAATTATTCGAATGCAGCACTTTTAGCTCCAAAAGAAGGTAAAATATTGAAAAACGTTTTAAAACGTTTTGTTATTTGTCAGTAGTTTAAAAAACAAAATTTAATTTTTTTAGAACTAGGAATAATTCTAGCAAATCGTTCAGCAGCATTTTATCATTTAGAAATGTTTGAATTAGCATTAACCGATTGTAACGAAGCAATAAAAATAGGTTATCCAGACAATTTACTATATAAAATAGAAGAAAGAAAAGCACGTTGTTTATTAGGTTTAAAATGTCATTGGAACGCAGTTGATTCATTTAAAAATTGTATTAAATCATTAGATTTATCAAAATTAAAATTTGATAAAAAACAAAAAATAGAATCTGATTGTAGAATAATGATTAATATGATGGAAAAAACACAAGAAATAAATGATAATAAAGGTATAACCAAAGATATGATACTAAAACATGAAAATGAAATATTAAATAATGATAAAGATAAGGATTTAATACCAAAATTAAAAAATACAAATGTTATTTATCCATCATGTAGTCATTTTGTTGAAATAAAAAATGATTCTGGTGATATTGGAAGACATGCTGTTGCTAATAAAGATATATCACCTGGTGATATTGTTGCTGTTGAAAATGCACATTCTTCGTTTTTGTTATCCGAGTATAGGTATGTGGCATGAAAATTTTGTAGAATAATACGAAACGTTTTCAGTCGTTTATTTTTTGCAATATTTTTTATCATGTTTTTAATAGAAAGGTCTTGAAAACGTTTGGTTGCATACGAACAGGGGTGGGCAAATCGAAAAAATTAAATTTTTGATATTTTAAATATTAAAAAAAATTTTTTTCGAACTGCCCAATATAAATAATGCAAATCTATAGATAGATAAAAAAATTACTCTTATAATTTCAGACTGACACATTGCCATAATTGTTTAAAACGTATAATGGCATCATATCCAGCTGCATGTTATACCTGTAGTTCAGTAGCATATTGTAGTCCAAAATGTCGTGATTTGAATAAAAATATTCATAAAGTGGAATGTCAATTATTACCAATTTTATGGTGTTCTAAATTATCTGTTACGTGCATTTTGGCATTACGAGCTATCATACAAAAACCATTTGATCAGTTTATTAAATTACGAGATGTAGTTAATAAAAAAACTAATGATGTATCGGAAAAAAATCCTTATTTAGGTAGTGATTATACGAGTTTTCACAATTTAGGTAAATATCTATGTTTACTTTACAATCTATTTGCTATAGGGAGTGTGCGAAAGATGACGAGAACCTTAAATTTCGAAAAAAACTTTAAACCTGATCAGCATTCGAATGTTAAAAGCCTCCTAAAGAAAGATAGGTATTCTTACAAGATTTTTAGCTGAAAAAAAAATTTCCATAGTTTAAACGAAAATTTGAGGTTTTTGTCGATGGATATTATTGGAAAATTATTTTAAAATTTAGTTTTAAATTTAAAAATATTTGAACCATCCAATTGTCGTTATTCAGATCGCACTTCCCTATTTGCATTTATTATAATAATATATGGCAATAAATAAAATGGTATACCATTTTTTTTAATTAGTAACTCATGAAAATGAGAGAACACCCGAAGATTTATTTCATAGAGCTTACATTGCTGGTTGGTTATTAAGAGCTTTGAAATCAACAAATTATTTCCCTGATTCTATAAAAACGCCAGACGCTGCTGAAATTCCACTTTCAGATGGAGAATTATTTGTAGCTGGTGCTTTACTGCATAATCTTCAATTAGTACAATTCAACTCACATGAAGTATGTAAAATTAATGATTTAAGAAATTAAAAGAACTAAATAGAAAATTTTAAAATTAGATTTCAGAATTTATAAGGCCCAAGTCACAAAATGATTTATCAAAAGGAAAAAGTTTGTTTGTAGGAGGTGGTGTATTTCCTAGTGTTGCACTTTTTAATCATTCCTGTAATCCTGGTGTGATAAGGTACCTAATTTAAATTAAAATAATTTAGTTCATTTAAATGTAAAAATACAATTTCAGGTACTTTATTGGAACTACGATGATAGTTCGAGCAATCAAATCAATTCCAGCTGGTGGTGAAATTTCAGAAAATTATGGTCCGATATTTACAGAAACACCAGAAAATGATCGCAAACGTACTTTAAGATTGCAATATTGGTTTGATTGCAATTGCGAGGCATGTAGCGAACATTGGCCACTTTTACACGACATTGATCCTACGACTTTAAGGTACATAAAATATTTTTTCAATACTTTCAGATGAATAAGCAAAAATTTTATTTTAATCTTGCAGATTTAAATGTGAGACCGGAGTATCATGTGGTAACATTTTACCAATAAATGTCAATAGCGAAGAACTAATGATTCGCTGTTCAAAATGTGGTAATAATACAAATATTTTTAAAGGGTTAAAAGCATTACAAGATACGGAAAATTTGTATAAATCAGCAGTTAGAGATAGCGAAAATGGAAAACATAAAGATGCTTTGAAATCATATTTAAAAATTTTAAAAATTCTCGATGAAACTTTAGCTTTACCAATACGTGATTATCATTTATGTCAGCAAGGTATTAGAAAATGCATGCTTGCTATTGGGAATTCAGCTTTTGTTTAAATTTTATTGCAAAATACAATAAATTTTTAAAAATTTAAAAATTGTCGAATTATTTATAAAAAAACCTGTATTTTATTCATAAAAAACCTAATTCTAAATATTTGGATTGCAATATAATAATTCCAATAGAAAACACAGTAATAAAAAAAATAAAAACGTTTTTTTAATTTTTTTAAATTAAATAGTAACACTTGAAAATGAAAGAACACCTGAGACTTATTTTTAAGTGCTTTAAGATTAATAAATTATTTTTAAGATGTGACAGTGGTCATCGCTTTTCTCATTTTCAAAAAATAAAAAAATAAGTGTCTCTAGTTTATGCAAAAAAAAATTTTTAATTCCAACCCATACTGGAACTCTATATTAATTGTTTAAAGAATTTTAAACTAGATATCTAGAGAATTTTTAACTAAGATTTCAGAATTTGTGAAGCCAAACTAAAAAAACGAAATTATATAATATTACTTTTAAACATGATATAAATAAAAAATAACAAACTTACATTTATTTATTTTTAAAAAGGAATCTCTTTATAATTATTCAAAATTTATATTTTCCTCACAATCAAAAATTAATAATTTCAAACAATAAACAGCACAATAATTTTAATTTTCGAAACTTCATTATTGCCCCAAAATAGTAATACTAATACTAGCAATATTACAGAAAAAAAGATTTTACCCATTTAGGAAATCTAAAAAAAAAATGAAATATTTCATGATACAATGTTAGCAGTAGAAAAATTAAATAATAAATTTCTGAAATGTATGAAAAATGAAAAAAAAAAGTATTTTATTAATAATTTCTTGAATTTATTAAAATTTAAGCAAAAAAATGAACAAAAAAAAGATAATTAAAACATAAACTAATAATAATAACGTAAGATATCTTAAAATCTAAATGACAAGAAAAATTCTAATAATTTTTTATACATTATTATTAAAAATTAACTATATAATTAAAGCTGTATTTATTTATTTACTTTAATTTAAAACATTTTCTTTTTTAAATATTTTATTATATACAAAAAACGTTTTGGTTTATAATATGCTTCACACAAGTATTTTTTTTTTTTTTAAATCAACGTTAAAATATAATTCGTACAAAAAGAGCACTTGTGTAATTCATTTTTATTACTTTTTTTTTTTTTTAATGAAAATTAAACAATACTTGATTATTTATGCTAAACTTTGTAAAACATCGAATATAAACATTGAAGGGTTAGAAATCTCTGTATATAAGCCTGCAAAAAGAGAAAGATAATAAATAAATAAAATTGCTTAACTTTTCGATATAAATTTAATTTGATTTATATTTAACTGACCTACGACATCACAAAATTCAGGAAAACTAGAACAAGGCAGAAGTTCATCTCTGTAAATGGTCAAAATTTTGTCTGTAGTCTTCAAAATAATTTCATCATTATGTCTTATATAATCTGCCAATACTGCTGGCCATTGATCATCGCTTAGAACATTTACTTTCTAAAAATATTATTCACAATTAATACTAAAATTTACTAACTCAAAAATCAAATATCTAACTACAAATATTAAATATACCTTAAATAGATTTTTATAAATAGCGTCGACTAAGCCAAAGAAAACTAAATAACTTTTGTAAACATCATAAGGCTTAGCGATAGTATCTGTCAATGTTTTTGTTGATAAAGATGGTGAAACATGACGTTGATGAGCTAGGATTATCAATCTTCTAAGATGCGTCATTTTTACTTTATCCCAACGAGCTGATGATAATATCAAAAGTGATAAGGTACACTGATATAAGGGACCCTCTGCATCATAACAGCTATCAAGCCAATTAGAGCTAGGGGCTGATTCTAAATAATTTGTTAAACTTTTATCTTCCCTTGCTGCTGATCTCGTACTAAAATTTAATTTACAACCATAATATTAAAAAATAATTAACAATTTAAAAATAAAATAAATAATTTATTTAGAAAACTTACGTATTAATAACATACAGTGCCATATGAATAAGATAAGGTATTATATGCATATTTGATTGAGGTCCTCCACCACCGGTATCATCATGAAAACTTTTTTCTTGAGCAAATCTCAATAATAATAATTTTAAATCATGAATAGTAGATGAATATGAAATATCTCGATGACCAGTACATTCTTGTAAGTAAGTATTATGTCTTGCGAGACAACTAGCAAAAGCTGATTCAGGAACTTGAGGACCCCATAAAGGTAAAAGACCATTGCATCTTGTATTTGCATTTTGTAAAGCTGCACTTTCCCATTCATCTCTTGCCCTTGCTAATCTTACAGCTGACATGTGGCAATCTACGTGAACTACGTTAAAATGAGTAACTGTTGTGTAACCTATTGTTTTACGTGATTTTGTTTCAAAATCTTCTACATTACAGCGTTTTGTAAATGTATAAATACCAAGGACCTGAAAAAAATTAGTTTAAAATTAAAATTTCTGAGTAAACATTATAAGCTTAAAAATACTTACTAAGTTTGGTTTAAATTTATAGCCTTCTCGACAAATAACACAAACCAATCCTGTCTCATCACCCAAATCTTCCATTTGTTGCAAAATTGTTCCACTAGCTGTTACTTGTCCTTTGTCATTAGTCCTCATACCTAAAGCACCCAATTGCCTTTCTCTCATTGCCATGGCAAGTCTCTTCTTTTCACTGCGAGTATGTTGTCTTGCTTCTTCAATCAATGCAGCAACTTTTTTATTTGTACATAAGGCTTCAAGCAAATTTTCAGCTAAGGACCCAACATGTTCATTTGAGGATACTTGCTCTAATCGATGGATAATTCCTATTGCAGTGTGCGAAGCCGCAAGCTTATCAATGTAACATATATTAGTTAAAATTTGAATATAAATTAATTTTTGCAAATATTATTTTCAATTACCTGTGTAGGTTCGTGATCAGTTGCTAAACCAGTTAAAAATCTTAAAATGTATTTTAAAGCTGGCTTCGATATAAATTCTTTTAATTCATCGCTGTCTGTTCTTAATAAAGTAGGTTTTACACAAGGTGCATTAACTGTTATGTATTCAAAAGCATCTTTCACAATGCCCATATCTACAATATGATCTTTTAAAGTATTTCCAATAGCATTTCTTTCGATACCTTGTGTTAGTACACAAAATAGTTCTAATTTTTGATCATCCTCAGGTGTATGTTCAAAATCAAACTTATAAAAGTTCAATACTGGTTTGAAATAATCACATAATAATTCCATTTTTTCTGAGTTACCATAAGTTAATGCTGCTAAAATTCTTGCTAAATGTAACAGAACATTACTACTTTGTCTTACTCCTGGTGATTGTGTACATGTCAATAAGGCTTTTACATGTTCAGGTGTTCCTAAGGTTCGAGAGAAAGCTTCAAATTTTTCTGACGATTGTGATGCAGCATTAGCAAGAATTGTTTCCATGATCTAAAATTTATCATAGAAATACATAAATTATTAAAAAATAATTGTTTGATAATGATGTAATCAATTTTTTACCTCTAATAACTGTTCAGTAACTTTTGATTGTGAATTATCAGTTTCAGTAGCAATACATCTTTGCAAAATATCAAGTAAAACAGTAACAGCACCGAGTTCAGGTTGACTTAATACATCTTGATTTTTCTTAACTTTAACTGATAATTTAAATAGTTTTAATAAAACTTGTAGCAAAGGCTTAGCTCTGTTAACATCTTGTATTGCTGCTAATCTTTCAAGCATTACTTGAAGACCGCTACATTCAGCAAGTATATTAGCCATTTTGTAAACTTCTTCGTTGTTTACTACTTGCTCACTATTTGCATTTAATGTTTCGACAAATTCTTCTGTTGCGTCACCAAGTAAACCTCTCATTCTGTAAACAACTCTCATAGCATCACAGTCACCACTTTCAGCCATCCATACTTTTTTGTAAACCTGTAAAAGCATAACAGATAGAACTTAGTAACATGAGTTATTTTAATTATTTAATTTTTCTTTTACCTCTTTAACGGGCAAATCTAAACTAATTATTTTATTATTAACAAGTAATTCCATTCCATTGTCATCTTCTAATAATGCTACTAATTCACAATCTTGACAAATTTTATTTTTAACATCTCTCATTAATGGACCTAAACCAGGTTCTAAGCTACTATATGGATTTCCTAACATTCTTCCTTGCAAAAAGTCTTCCTGTTGTGGATCTTTTTCTAATGTTAAGAAAAATTCTCCGATATCATTTTCTTCGGGATAAATTATTGAACACAATCTTTCAAATACAAAAACTGGTGTTCTTACATCTAAAGGACTGTATTTTTTAACTGTTTCAACGCAAACTGCCATGAAAGCTTTAGTTTCTTCTTCGGTACCTAAAGAATATGATTATGTAAGATGATTAAATTTAAGTTTATAAATAATAATTTTACCTGTGGTCATTTCTTCTAATAATTCTAATAACTTTTCTTGCGTATCATCAATCAACCTAGTTCTTTGAACAACTAATCTTCGCAATGAAAGATATCCATTTAAAACAGCTCCAACAAGTCTTCCTTTATATTGCTGTTTAATATTTTCTTGATCTAAGAAATTAGCTAAAAGTTCAGTTAACATTTTCAATGAATAACCTTGAGCTAAATCGCTTGTTAAAGTTGTTTCCTCTAATTTATGTAATTCTTCAATTTCTTTTGTTAATAAATCAGCTAAAGTATTTAAAACTCCTTTAACAGCTAAAAATTGTTTCCACGGAGACTGCCTTATTAAATTTTGATAAAGTGATAAATATTCAGCACTACTTTCACCAACATTACAAAGTTCTTCCAAATAGTTTGTTAATAACAATAGAACTTCTTTTTTCCTTTCAGTACCTTGACATAAGTTTTCGACCATGTTACAAGCAACTTGACGAGCTAAACGTGAACTTGGATTAAATATAACTTCTTTAAGCCATGATGTATTTGAAAGTCTAAGTGATTGGATGCCTTTTAATTTTAGGTATCGGTGATACCAACGATAACCATATTTTTCCATTAAGAAAGTTGAGCGTACATCCTCCTGTGAACAATATTTTTAAATATTTAATACATAAAATTATAATTTTTGTTTGTTATTTTAACTATATTATAAAAGAATTAATTACTTTTATCATTGTTTTATTTTGTTGCTCCATTTTTTTTCCTGGCATACGCTTCAACCATTCTTCGTACGAATGCTTTAGGTCTCCAGATAACCATTTAGCTAAATCGATACTTACACCTTCTGGTGGTTGCACTGTTGCTAATGTGTCAACAGTCTTATCCTGATGAAAGATTAAAAAAGTTTTATTAATCAGTTATTCATATTACTTAGAAATTTTCTTTTTTAATATACCTTATTTTTTTTGGATGTCGGTTGATCTGGTTTTAATATACTTTGTAATATTTTAAGACATGGTAATATTATACTTTCCATAACGATAGGACTTTTAGAATCTTTACAAGCCATTAAGAAAAGTTGCATAACGCATTTTAATTTTTGTTCCCAACAAGAATCTTCTTTTTGAAGAAGAGCCCCTAACAAGGTCATTTCATGTCTTACAGCATTTGATAAATCAGAGGTGACAACTCTTCCTTTTAGAGTCATAGTAATACGATTAGTTAAAAGTGAACATAATTCTTTTGTCGATTGCACATTATCTTTTGTAACAAGACATAAAACTTGTCTAACCTCTTCTTGCACTTGAACAGTACCTCGACGTAAATTATACTCGACTAATTCGTTTATTAAACCTTGTTTGCATAAAACTTCTCTAGCTATGTTATTAGTTGCTAAGGCTCTTAACAGTGTCAAACAATTTTCCGTCGCTGATGAGGCACATCCATAACACCTTCCGATTATTGGAGTTATTGAAATATCGCTTTTTTCGTCTGTTTTTTCATCTTCTGATTTTTGTTGATAATAAAAACTACCTTGACCTCTTTGATTTCTGTCATAAGCAACTAATTCTTTTCTACAAGCAAGTACTTTTTGAATTATTTTACTTAATTCTTCAAATGAAGCCTTGCATTCACCGCAATATTTTTGAGCCAATAATTGAATGGCACGATTAACTTGTGTATTACCAGTCATTTGAGTACCATCTTCTAAAGAGCGATCTAATCGGTGCTCTGAAATTTTAACAAGTAATACTTCTAATGTAGGCTTATTGGCTATTAATGCTTTATAAACTCGATCAGCTTTTTCCAGTAAAGTATTAATTGTTGCAACAGTCTTTTTACGATCTTCATCATTTTCTATTGGATCCACAGCACAACAGGGTCTACCAGTCAATGTATAATCAAATTTGGCATACTTACAGAAACCACAAGCATGGCATAAGAATGGATCTTTTTCATCATAATTAATGGCTCGACATTTATGACATTGGAATACATTTTCTCCACAATTAGCACATACACCTGGATTAGCGGGAACACTTGCTGAACAGCGAGGACATTGTAATGTTTCGGTTGAAGCTTGAATGTTTTCATAAAAATCAGCATACTCAATCATTAGATTGCATGCTACAATAGGTAATGGAAATTCCATTTTAATTTCAGTTTGTCCCTGAGCTAATGTTATTTTTTTAGCTTTATGCCACATAGCTGGTTTATTTTTTAATTCTACAACAGCTTGTACAGAACGATTATTATAAAAAACATTTATAGTTCTAACCATTTTAGTACGTTTTAAATCACCAATACGTAAAGTTATTCTACTAATCGTATGGCTACCAACTAGTTTTATAATTTGTGTTGTTGTTGTAAACTTTGAATCAACTTTTATTGATGATAATTTTATTGTTGACATTGGTACCTCTGGATTATTACAAACTAAACAAGGTTCACTCTCTAAATAGTAGCCATCTAATTCAACAAATTGAGCTAAATTTGCGTATAAATTAGCATTTGGATGACGTGAAAGTAATTGATTCTGTGCGTGTAATACAGAAACTGCTTGCTCCATATATGAATACATTTTGTTACCAGTATTAGGTGTTTTTAATGAAAAATAACCAATTAAGTCAACAAACTGTGCTGCTTTCCTACCATAAACTGGAAGTAAGGGCCAAAGACGCCAAAGCAGATCTAGTAACTTTTCTTGATCAACTTGTCCTGAATTCCTAAATTAAAAAAAAAATGTTTTAAGTTTTCAAGGAAAAATGTTTGGTACAAAATAATTAAAACATTAAAATTTACTTATAAACTGCAAGAACTAAAGAATGTGCTTGCCAACGAATGTTTGTATTGTTGGTTTCTAATAGAAAAGTTTGAATAAATTTAGTCAATTGACTCGAAGAAATTTGTTTTAATATTTGTTCAACTAAATTAACGCATTGAGTTTCTTCAAATTTAGCTTCAGTATCTGAATCTTCAGATTTTTCACGTTCTCGTTTTTCTTTATTATTCATTGAAGATTTCAATTCCTGAAACAATAAAAAATTTTAAAAAAAGAATTAACAATTGAATTTATTTGAAAATAAATAATGATTTACTTTTCCCTTGACTTCTTTTGTCCTTGTTGAACAAATGGCACATTGCAGTAATTGTAGAACAGTTGGACATACACCTTCATCAAGAAGTGTGGATATATTAAATAAATATGATAATACATCACTGTGTTTTAAACAAAAACGTTGCCAATTTCCTGTTCTTGTAGTAGCTATTTCAACGCAACATTTCAAATGTTCAATTAACTCAACTAAGGAATCATATGCTAAGTTTATAGAATGAGGTCTTGTATTAAGAGAATCATAACCTCCAGTATTACAACACTGCTGTACAGTCTATAAATAATTTATCAAAATTTTATTTTATGTTTGATTTATTTTATTTCATAATTAAAATTTAGCTTACTTTTACATGTGAAACAAGTGCGTGAAGATCACGTAATTGTCTGTACTTTTCTTTATTACCGCATATAAACAATAACAATTTTCGAACTTGTCTCCTCACAAATGGAGTTTGATAAGTCATCATATATTCGCAAAGATAGAAATACCATGATTGCTATAAAAATATTAAAGAAATTATTATCTTTGTTACAAAAATTTACAATAAATTTTGATTAACTTTACCTGATCAAAAGCTGACTGAATAGTACCACTTTCAGCATATTTATGAACTTGATATGGTAATCTTAATGCCATTTCTGTGAGTAATTGTGGATATGGCTCAAAAACATCATTTGCATGTCCTTTTACATACTGACAAATAAAAAACGGTGACATATCAGGAGGCGGGGTTGTCAAATGTTCTTTTAATAATTGCCCACCTATTATTGTTGCTGAATCGTCAGTAGACATACTAAAATAACAAATATTAAAATTTTCTCAAATATTAATTTTTTAAACTTATTAAATTAACTAACTTTTTCCAATATTCCAAAAGAGCTTTTAATAAACTTAAGCAATATTCGATGACACCAGATTTACTTAAAATACCTGCTGTAGTCTGAGATATGAAATTTGAACTATCGTTTTGAGATTTGGTACTGACTTTTGATCGTGACATTAAAACACCTGGAAATCAAAATAAAAAATTATAAAAATTACTGAAAATGTAAAATTTTTTATTTTAAAAAATTAATATATACTTAATAAACGCATGATAGCAAGACGAACTTCTCTTTTATTACTCCTAACACAAATATCAGTTACATCTGGATTTTCCATACTCATTTCTTTGACAAACAAATTAAGTAAATTTACGAAGCAAGATCTATCTTGTTCATCTTGACCATCAAGATCAGAGGTAAGCATTAAAATTACCTTAAAAAATTATATCATTTAATAAAATAATGTATGCTAAAACCTGTATTTAAAAAATATTTTTTTACCTGCATAAATGGTATTGCTCTAACGCCAGGAACATGTGAAAGATTTGGTATAAATTGCATAAGTTTTTCTAATAGCAATATTCTAACTTTATGTAAATTAGTGGTAACTTCGTTAATAGCTTCCTGTTCTTGTTCTATGCTTTGTTCATCTTGCTCATTAATCACATTTCCATCTTGTCCATTACTATTAGCATTTAAATTTGTACTTTGATTTTGTCTATTGGTATCATTCAAATTTCCAACTACGTCACCGTAAGTAGAGCTTCTACCAGATAACACGCTATGTTCTCCAATAATACTATCCACAGCACTACCACCACTTTCACTGCCATCGCTGTCTTTGCTACCAGCGCTACCTGCTTGTTCAGCTGGCGAGGTTCTTAAAGTACTTCCATCAGTTGCAGCAGTTGAACCTTCATCATCATCTGAGCCTCCAGCTGAAGCAGTTGTATCAGAGTAATGACCTCCAACACCACTACTATTTCCAACTCCACCTTGAGCTACAACCTGATGTACTTGACCTAAACCTTGAGCAGCCAAAGCTTGTAAACTTTGCAAAGCTTGACCACTAAGATTTTGCAAACTTTCTAAACTCTGGAAATTTCCTAAACCTTGTTGAAAAGCTTGAGGCAAGACTTGTAATTGTCCACCTCCAGCAGCTCCTGCACCTTCATGATCTTGTAAACTCAAAGCAATTGCAAGCTCAACCATTGCTTCATCATCTTCAGCTTGTGGAATGTCTAACAATTGTGGGAAACCACCTGGGCCTAGAAGAGCTTCAATAGGGTTACCAACTACCCGAGCTCCAGCTTGATTACCATCATTACCTCCTGCTCCTGCTCCTAATAACACCATTGATACTACATTATCGACATTAAATGCTTCATCTTGCTCTGCTACTGGGATTTGAGGAGGTGGCGGAGGTGGCGGTGGCAAAGGTAAGGATATTTGATTTGATTTATTATCATCTATTTCTTCAATTACTGCATTTGAACTAAAATGAGGTGGACTTGGAATGTAAACTCTTCGTTTTTTGTATCTTGGGCGTAGAACCTTAATTATTGCTTGCTTAGCATTAAAACTTATAACTGTATCGGATGAAAGCAATAATTGTAAGTAGAATTTTGCTGCAACTGGTGCAAAAGGTTCAACATCACATATTGTGAATGCATGAATAATTTCAATTATTGCATGTATTACTGCTTCAGTATGCGTCAAGCCTGGTACTACTACAGGAGCCAAGGCTAAATTTTTTGGATATGCAGCGTGTAACAGCCATAATACTTTCATTATTTGAAGTAATATATGAGTGTTTTCATTTTCATTTGGCGAGGATTGAATGTTTATTCGATCTTTTTCAAAAATAGGAACTTTAATAAAAATAATTTAGTTAATTATTTTTAGTAAATTTTGAAATATTTATTTAAAATAGTCATTAAATACTCACTACTACTTTCATCAATTGTCTTGGCAGAATTTTGTTCTGTAAATTTGAATAAATTTTGAGGTCTGGCTACTGCTATACTTCTGACAATCAATACTAATCTATAAAAGTTTTCTGCATCGATATCAGATGGATCTTCGATTTCTCTCATTGATTTTAATGATTTATAAACATGAGTTAATAAAACTTGATCCTGTAATTTATATTGGAAAATTAAATTCTTTACTTATTAAAATTTCATTTAATTTTTTCTTACTTTGTGCGAATAGTAATTTATTTTTGAGTTATGCAAAGATGCCAAAAGTGCAGTGGTTCGAATTTGAACAGACGAAGGCGTTGGTAAAGTTAACAAATTTGATGCAACTTCGATAGCAGTTTGTTTTAATGATGCTTTTGTTTCATCATTTGACGACAATGTGAAAGAGGACTCAAGTACTTCAAGAATATCAGAAACCATCCTAAAAAAATTTTTATTTAATTATTTAATGTTATAAAATACCCCTTTTTTTTTTAAAACAAAATACTTCAATGTAAAAATATTTTTTAAATATATAAATATCTATCTTTCAAATTCTAAACTTTAAAAAACACATGCAATGACTACAATAATTCAAATATTACGTATTTTTTCTCACTATCACATCTTATCTTACCTTTCGACATTTATCGATTCATCCTTTGTTGGTCTAATTAAATTATAATAGTTAATATAAAGGCAAAAACATGTTTCAATATAAAATTTATGATTATTACCATAAATTCAAATATTTTTTTAAACAATTAAAACAAATATTTCAAATAAACTTACTTATCAACAAAAGTCAACGGAGTTGGTAAAACTGTTGGATTTTCTGATTCGTTATTAGCAGCGATACCAACTGTTGTTTGAGCTGGCGTTGATTGTCCAGCTGGTATATCTTCCGATTCTTCTGGCCAACCAAAAGAATCTTTAGTTTTTCCATAACTAAAAATATTTATAAATGTAAAACTATACTCATATAAATTGATAAAATTTGAAATATAAAAATTTACATTTTAATAGAATCAACCATAATAACACCTTCAGGATCTTGAGAAGGACCAAAAGTTATTGTTAATTTCTTATCTGCTTGTAAACTTTCATCTCTGGTTAATGGTATATCAAACCAACGACTTCTAGTTAAAGTTGTTCTAATGCTTCTTCCAAAAACCTAATAAAAATTTTTTTTAATGCTTTAGTATATGAGCACTTATAAGATAATTTTTAGATTCTTTTAATTTCATAAATTAAAATAAAATTATACAAAATACAGATTTTCGTAATAAAACAAATTTTTGGAATTTTTAAACTTACTTCAACATATAAAGGAGCCCTTTGAATATCTTGGGTACCAAGTTGAACTCTCAAACCAGTCATAACCATTGTAGCATCGTTATTAACAACTTCAACGTTGAAGCCCATAGCTTTTGTAGATACTACGTACATACCAGTAGTATTTAATCTATGTTTAATTTGAGCAACGTTATAAACTTGTAATAAATCATTGCCACCAAATTCAACTTCATTCATAGCTTGACATTGTTCAAAAAAGTCTATTGGGAAGTTTACAGAACTTGATGGTTTTCCTGTTTTAATAGCTTTTTTCTTTTTTGATTGTTTAGAACTTGAAGTTAATGCAATTGGTTGAACAGTTGATGACATCCAATAACCAGTTTGATTCATTGATGCCATATAAATTCTTAAACTACCATCTTCGCAAAGAAGAATTAATGTTGTTCGATGTTCAGCATTTGAACTTGGATGTCTTATTGCAACCATGTCCATTATTTTAGCCTTAGCAGGTACAACTTTAATTTCTTGTATTAAAATAGTCTCTGGCTTAATCATTAATATAACTGGATTATTACTAGTTTGTAACACTGAACAAACTAATCCTGGATGATTTGCCACTTCACTCCATTGACACAATGGTTGAGGTTGGTTGTTATTTGATTTACCTGAACCATTTGTTTTAGTACTAGTTATATTAATTAATGTTACTAAATCTATATCATCAACATATTTTAATGGAGCAACAAAACTTTTTCCATTTGCGTAACTGAAGAATAATAATTGTAATGCATGGGAATAATATATTGAAACACCCCCATTACATACTTGTCCATTATCTTTTATATCGGTATGATAAACTTTTAGAGTATGAGTTACATAAAATGGCCCATGTTTGGCTAAACTTTCTTCATCCATTGCTTGGCTATAAATATAACCTGCTGAAGACATAAGTAACATATGAAATTCGTTATTCTCTGTATGAATAAATGTACAATCACGAATTTTTCCAGTTGGTACTAGGAAAAAGTATTGTGGACTTAAAGCATCTTTTCCAAGATCATAAATTTTAACGAAATCAGCTGTTACTAATGCTAAATGAGTTTGAGAACCAGGTAACCAAATAGCTTTTATAATGAAATTTCCAGTTTCTAATTGAGGATGTAAAACTAAATGATCTGAAACTGTACCAGTACTATTAAAAGTCAATACATGACAATCTTTTAAGCCACAAACAGCTAAAAAGTCTTCATTCCATTGATTTCCTGTCATAGATAATACAGTAAATGGAATTGGTGCTGATGCAAGCCTTGTCAAAGTTAATTTGCGTTTTGATGAATCTGCCTGTTTTAATAAGGCACTTAATTGAAGTACTGTTATTTTCCCTTTTTCATGGGATACAGCTAAAATAAGATAATAAAAAACAAAGAATTTTTTAATAAATTAATTAATAAAGTTAATTACATACCAAGGTGTTGTCTTTTGCCATGAGGAGATGAAAGACAGCACATGGCAACTCTCCTGATCATGTGAGCAGATAATAATTGCCTTATGGTTTGTCCTTGGTCACCTGAATAATTCATTCTTACATTTTCAAATGCACCTTCTTGAGAACCTAATGTTGGTAGCATTAACTGATCAGTGTGTTCAAATTTTTTCTGCAAATAATGTAATTGCGATAATGCAAGTTGAGCTCTAGCGTGACAACCAACGGGAGAAAACTTTTCACAGGAAGCTTCTACAGCAGGTATTAATGTTCTGATTAATTCAACTAATGATGTTACTAATCCACAGCCCCATAATTTTGACAATACCCAATCTTTTGAACTTTCTGCATCAAGAGTACAAATTTAATTAATTATTCACTTATTTTTAAAAATATTTGTAAATAAGCAGTTCTTACCTAATTGTTTTGCAAGAGATTGTTGTTTTTGTTTGTCTTTTCCACTTCGTTCAAGTTTTTCATTGTAATGAATGGGACTTGAAGTTTTTCGTCTTAAGCTACTCGGTATCAAAATATTGCTATCGCTATTATTACTGGCGTTATTATATGGAACGCCATTATTAGTTTGATGTTCTGAACTTTGAGGACTTCGTTTTGAAAGTGCTTGACAAGAAGCATCTTCTTTAGCACCACAATCACAAAAGAAATTTCCATATTTAGCATAAGTAACATCATGACCTCGATGACAAACGCGAGCACATACTGAACAAACACCAACACCATCAATCATGTTACAAGTATGACAATGATACCAATGTTGATTCATAAATTCTTTTTGAGTTATAGTAAATGTACATAATTTATTGCATAAGCTATCTTCATCGGAATCTTCTGCAGCACTCTCATCATCGTCATGAGCAATTTCATCAATCCAATCGCTATCATTAACATCATTTCCTAAAGTGATTCCTTCCCATGGAGGACTTGTAGCACGATCATTTGACGTTATAACTTTTTGTGGACATACTGCATTTATAACATCGGCGATGTAATTAAGAATACAACATCCAGCTTCAAAGTATGAAGATGATTTTACTAAATTTTGTTGATCTTTGATTATCAAACATTGTTTGCTAAAAATCAAATTTTTATTAGAATCAGGAGAAAAAATCTCATAATAATTTAAATTCAAAAAATTATGATTACCATAATTCAACCCATTCGATTGCTGCAAGGAAAAGAATTTTATGTCCTTGATCAGATCCTGCATCAGCTAAGGTGTACATTATTTGCATTAATTCAGGAAATCTTACTCCTTCTATGGCAGTAGATAAAATTTTGTGCGCAATAGGGATAAGGGCTTCCAAAATTGTAACTGAAACTCCATCATTACTAAAAAAAATAATTTATTCATTAACATTAATATTTAATTTAAATTCATTATTTTAACTTTACCTGTTTTCTTTTACAATATAATTTGTTAAGGCCTTAAGCAGTTGATTATTTTCTTGTAAAGTTTTTTTATGCTCACTTAATGATACTGATTGATTATTAGTTAATGCATCTGCAAGCATTATTTGCCATTGACCTTGTATTGTTTCATTATTAGGTGTAACATTTTGTTCATTTTTTGATGTATCTTCTGTGGTGGAACTAGCAACTGCTTCTGATCTAAAATTAAAATTTTTATTAAATAATTAAAAATTTGAAATTTAAAATTTTACTTTAGAAAATATTTACTCTGGTGTAGTTCCAGCAGGAGGTTGAATATTTGTTGAAGAAGAACTTGGCGATAAAGTACCTAATCCAAGAATAACATGTGCTAACCACGATTGAAGTTGCTCAGTTTCTACTTTAGCTAAATTTGAAACTGAACGACACAGTCTATCAAGAAAACCGTCATTATCTTTTTCCGCTGTAAGAAAAAAAAATTTTTATTTGCAAGACAATTTTATTTATAAATTAAATTTTATAATTAAATAGTACAAACCAGTTTTAAAAAGTTTATTAAAAAAATGCAAGACATGGCTACTGAATTGTGGAGAAGATTGAGGAGCTGCTATTGACAGAAGGACTGATACAAGCGACCGATTAGTATTTGGAGCAAAAAACTCGTCCAAAGCTTTACATCCAATTGGTTTTTCTAGTAATTGTTCCCAATGCATAATGCATTGCTTTAAAATTTTGCCATCGATTGATACGCTAAATTTTGAAAAATAATTCCTATTAATTATTTTATTAATTTTATTAGAAAATAAGGATGAATGAACTTTTAAAAATTCATTTTCTTCAGAAAATTATTAAAAAAGTGATATTTTCTAACCTTAATGGTTCTTTTGAATTACTTGTATAGTCAACAATTAAATTATATGTATGTGTAAGTACAAATAAATGTTCTCTTAATTGTCTACGTTCGCTTTCAGGTTCTCCAATTAAAACATTTAATGTTTTGGAAGCTATATCTTGAAAATATTCAGTTCTCATATCCATTGTTATTGATATAAAAATATCCGTTACATGGTTTCTTATTTCAGAATTTTCCGTAGCAGTTGTGGAACTATTAAATAAAAAAATTTTTATAATTCTTAAATGAATAAATTAAAAAAAATAAAATAAAATATTTATTCAATTACTTGACATATTCGGAAATAAAAGTAAATAAAGAATGAAGTAAATTCTTTAATGATGGGTTTATTGAAAATGTTCCATATTCCGATAAACTACTAATGTGATGATTAATCGTAGCTAAAATATAACTTTCGGCAGGAATAATGTCGTTAGCATACGTATTCTAAAGTAAATAAATTTTTAAATATTAATTAAAATTGTTTAAAATAATTAATTTATTTAAAATTTTAATTACCCATGGTACGTGAGCAACATTAATGGCTTTCCATTTATCAAGTACAGATTTAACATTATTAGGTAATAAGGTTATTAGTGAAGCTTCTTTTGCCCAACTTGCTCCGCTCATACATATAACTTCATCAAGGACTAGATTATCTCTAACAGAGAAAGTTTTATTGCCTTCTGCTGTTTCTTGTATCTGATATAAAATACTTGATCGACAAGAAGCTAACATAGCATCGGTTAAAGATAATACATGTGGTAATATATCGATTATTAATTTATTTGTTCCGGATGAATTTGTGTCACTTGTTTGTTGTATTTTTGATGTTTCAATATTATCACCTACTGATTTCCAAATACTTTCATCCATCAAAACATGTAACTTACCAATTACAGCAGATAATATACAAAGAGAACTTAATTTTGGTAAAGATGATTTTGGCATTATTTTATCTTCCAATGAAATTTCAGGTTTTAATGACTTAATGCAATTTTTAGCTAGGGCAACGTCATATTTTAAAGAGTTAACAGTTGTGGATACTGTTTTTAATAAGTTTTCTGCATATTGAGTATACATTCCTTGTTTTACAAGACAGTCCTGCCAAAAATTAACAAATTTTATTTTATACTATTTTTTACTTAAAAATGTTTTGAAATTAAAAAAAAATATTTTTAAAATAGATTATTTTACCTTCATCCACCCAGTAAATGTTTTGTATGCTGCACGAGGTCCCCAAATTAATGAATGTAATAATAAGGGACCAGCTGGAATTTCTTCTCCTAAAGCAAGTTTATCCATGTATGGTGTTGAAGGAGGTAACATAAGCAATGATCTAAAAAATTTTTTTTTATTATAGGTAATAAATAATAAATAATGAACTGTGAAATTAATATTAAAAAAATTGAAACATACCTCCAACATATTGAAAAACAATATTGAATAGCACATAAACCTGTAAATGTCATTTTATCTTTTCCATCAGGAGCGGATTTTCTTATCATACTTGTTTGATTTATTATATTAAGGATATCAATAAGTGCATCAACTAATAATGGATATTTCATTTTATCTGGCGTACCCAAAATGAAATTACAAGCCTAATATTGAATTTAAAAAAATGTTAATAAATATTTTTAAACTTTGAAAATTTATAAAAAACATTTTTACCAATCCATCTAGCTTTGGAGTATCTTGATTGTTAAAATCGTAAACAGTAAGATTGTAAAATCGTGGTTTCATACAAAATTCATCTTGAGGACCATGTTTACGATAATTATCTTCAAGTTCTTTCCATGGTGTAAATATTCTTGCAGCTTGCTTATTACCTTCTTTTGCATCAGATATTAAACTTGTAGCTGAGAACAAATTCCATTGAACCTAAAGAAAAAATTTAATTTGGTCTTATAAAAACTTTATATTGATTTAATGTTATTAATTGTAAAATTTATTAAGTCTGTGCGAATTTCTTACTACCATTCAATCGACACTATCGAGCTGATGGCCCTGGTATTTCGCATTAGTTTATTTTGTAAACTAACTTTAAATTTAATTTAGCATTAACTTTTCTGTATAATAAAGTTTAAATGAAAAAGATGAAAATGATATAATGATAAAATGAGATGAACTTAAAATGGTATTAAAAAACCACTTACAAATGAAAGTTAATGCATTTTAACAAAAATTTAATGTACAGAAATATACTTACTTGTTCAAGTAAAGATGAAGGTGCATCATATAAATGTTTCATCATATATTCAAGAAGAAGTAATAAACGAGATAAATGTAATATTTGAGAGTCTTTCATAGGAGTTTTAATAGCTTCACTACATCGAACAGCTCCACTGCCAGTAACAAGTAGTACAGATTTTTTTTGCATTAAATTTAACGAATGAAATAAAAATAAAAGAAGTTGAGCATGTTCAACATTCAAGTCTATAAAAAAATGTACAGTTAAAAATTTAAATAAATGTTTAATAAAAAAAAAATTTTTACCTTCATTTTCTGCTTCTAAAGTTGCAGGAGGATTACAAACATTTTCAACAATAGTTGTGACTAATCTTTGCCAAATGCTAATACATGCTGCTTCTTTTTCTAATTGTGCTTTTAAGAGAAGAATCTAAATAGTTTAATTAAAAAATTTTTAATTCAATTTTGAAACAAAATAAATTTGTTATCTAATTTCTAACCTGAGCCAATACGCTTAGAGTTCTTGGATAAACTTGTAATGGCCATGAAGAAGGTGTTGCATTTTCAGTAGACCATGGGCTTACTCCTAAATGATGTAATAATGTATTTTGTAAGGTTTCAGTCAATGTATTTCTTGCTAATAAATTGTGCGTATAGCGACTTAACGCTTGTGAGAATTCAGTATACATAGCTCCTAATGTTGCACCATAAAATACTGAAATGGTCCCTGTAAGTGAATAAATTTATTAAATTTGCATAAATGCAATTTTTAAAAAGTAAAAAATTTTTACCAGTTTCTGTACGCGCTGCTTCATGATCAAGATCTCTTATGATAGCAGCTAAAATAACCATTTGCTGTTCAACCAATCCATTAACAACATAATCTCTTACATATGAACTTCTACTTCCTATTAAATATTGATTCATAAACTGGAAAATTTGTGTCGCTAAAGAAATATACTGAAATATGAAAAATAAAATTTTTTAAGTAAATCCTTGCATTAGTTTAATTAATTAATTAAAAATAAATATTTACTCCATGAGGTTCTTTGTTATCAGGAACAACAGTTGCGTTACGTTCAGTATTATTTTCCTCGTTAGTTTCTTTAACGGTACTGGCTGGTTGTCCGTCGCTTGAATCTAAAGTTTCTTCAAACCACAACCCTAGAATAGGTTCACTGTCTTCTTCTAAATTAAAAATTATGAAAATTTTAAATTTTTTATCCATAACACAAATGTTAAAATTAAATTACCTTGATCTGATGAACTTTCAGAACAGCTGTATAAGTCTTCATAATAAGTTGTAGAATCTGATTGACTTAATGTGTCTCCTTCAAGAGGATGTTTTTGTACTCTTTTAAGTGTACAAGCCTGAAAATATAAAAAAATGATTAAAGAAATATATCTAACTGAATTAAATTTATTAAAAAACATACTTTTCTATAACTAATGGTAGCTAAATAAAATAGTAAATGATTTAGCGGAGCTGTTTGAAAAAATGTCGCAACTCTTTCTAAAGCAGTTGCAGTTGCCAGTATGTCTAAAGGTGCAGTTTCTGGAGCTGCAGGTTGATCAAGACTAGCTTCGACGTTTACGTCTTCAAGTAATGCACCCATTAAAGAGAGTGCATGAGATGCTAATGCAACAGACAGTACTCCAAAACCTTGTTGCCTATTTGAATAAAAATTATTTATTTAATTTTATAATTATTTTCGTTTGTTATTTAAAAAATTTTTAATTTACTAACACTTTCATCAAATTTATCCTGCCAGAACCATCACGAGCCTTACTTGGTGATTTCCCCTTTTCTTCTTTACCTTTATCAGTGATACTAATACTGCTTACACACAATTGAGCTTGTAAGCCAGCAACTAATAGCCAAACTCCTATCAATAAATGATTTTGCAATATATGCCCACCAGCTCTAGTACTATGTTTAATAATATTAGAAACTAGTGTAAAAATTTCTAAACTTTTTTCAACAACTGTAATTGCTAAAGCATCATATTCTTCTTCAGTACTTTTAATTGTTTGTGTACTTTGAGGATTTGCCATAGATGTTGAGCTGCATTTTGGAGATATTGCATTAGTAATGCCTACGATACTTGATGCTGTAGCATTTGCAATGGAGCAGTATAAGCATGACATTGTTAATAACGATAATTTTTCTAATTTTGCTGGAGTTAATGGTTCTAATATGGGTAAAGAGACTACGCTATGTACAATATTTATATCATTCACTACTGAGTGAAGACTGTGACGTATTGTATGAGCTTCTGATTGATTAGCCGGTAGACAAAAATTTTTACGGTTTAAGTAAGCTTGATATTTTCTTGCATATCGAGATAAATGTGGAAGATTTGAACACATATTTAATAACAAATCACCAGCTCCCATACTTTGAAGAATATTTATATTATTGGCAGTAAACGATGACTAGAAATAATAATTATTTTAAAAAAAATTTAAATAAAAAAATTGATTAAAAAAAAATTAAATTTTAAAATAAAATACCTTAGTATCGATCTGCTCTGAATTAGTTAAGTCTAAGCTACCTTTAGTAGATGTATCAACTGAAATTTCACTGGTTATAGCATAATCTTGCAAGGGCATAGTTAATTGCTCTAATATGCTTGTAGATAAATCATTTCTTGTTCTTTTTGTTTCTTTTATTGGTTGAGGCGTAGTATTTTCTTTTTCTCCGGTTGTTGGTATACTTTTGACATTTTGTGGAAGTTTGGCATTTTTCATAATTGCAATTAATGCAACTTCTTCTGATTTTGCGAGTAAAGATTGACCAACACATAATGATCGAATTGGTAACAGTAATTGTTTTGTTGTTAATATTGTTGGAGCGCTTGTTTCTCCGACTTGTGATTGATTTTGAGGTAATTTGCCAACCAAATATGTCAATAATATTCGACATGCTTGCCATACTATTGGTATTTGACTTTTAGTATCTGAAAAATAATTTAAAACCAATGTAATTTACAGATTGTAATAACTAAATAACTATAAAAGGAAATTTTTTTAAATTACAAGTATTGCCACATGAACCGATATATTCGGCGGATAAAGCTGCAAAAGTCGTATAAAATGCTTCATATTCTTCTTCATGTGATACTAACTCCTGTTCACTGTAAAGAAAATAAAAGTCAATAAATTTTTTTCATAATTTAAAATGTAGATAATTTTTTTGATGTTTAAATTTTTTTGATTTTGATATTGAAAGAGTGCACCAATAATTAGCTTAAAAATTTTGTTAATAAGCAAAGTAATACTTAAAAATTGATTAATGCAAAAACTGTTTATAAAATGATTAATTGAAATCATAAAAAAATATTGAACAGTAATAAAATAAGTGATTATTTTTAAGTCGACGTTTCTGTACCGTCACCTTGAAATACGTTGATAATATTGCTAATTGAAATTTTTCTAGAGGATGTTTTATTTTATGAAAGTATTTTTTACCTTTGGATAACACCTTTGACTAGTTCTAAAATATCATTTTTATTAAATGAAGCATGAGATGCTGATAAAATTGGTTTTATAATTGTACTCCAGTCAACGAAAACACCACCGCTCTTTGCCGCCATCTTGGAAACTGACTAATTTGCACTACCTAAAACTAAACAAAAATTTACAAATTTTTAATAACTATTTATTTTAAACGAAGTTGTTAACATTTAATTATATATGTTGTTCAATTACGTTTCAAATTTAAAATATTTAGATGTAACCGATTCTTGTATTTTCAGGTGACTTATCAGAACAAATATACATTTTACAAACTATGAACAAACATAACCTTCATATAGTCTAAAACTTGGATTATTTATCCATTTATTTATTATAAAGTAAATAACGAAATAAAGAAAAAATTACTGTTTAATTAATAATAATACATAAATTTTATTTTAATATATCACATCACTTAATATTTTACTGTAATTTTTTAATAAATTAACTTTATAATCCCACTCATCAAAGACTTATCTATGCTCTTTTTGTCTTTCACTAAACTTTTACAGAATGATGAAAATTTTGTGATGATGATGTGACATATAAAGAGACCGTCAAACTTATAAGTTACCAAATAGATACGTGACCATAACTTTAAAAAAATTTTTAGGATTCCAAATTTTTTTTAATTAACTTCAAAAAATTTTAACAATTTATTGTTTTTTATTATAGGAATATAAATTTTTGGGCTATATATGATATACACATAAGAAATTTGGAAAATTCTTATAAATTCGGAAATTCATCAAAATTTTAGAATTTTGTCAAAATAAAATTTGCAAACTATATAAGTTATAACTAAATTAAATAAAAGGGCTTTTTGAAATCTTGTAAATACAAAATAAAGTGGAAAATTGGGAAAATCTGAAAATTATAGAAGGAAGGAAAAAGCAAAGAGGCAGTTTTGAATTTTAACATATTTCAGAAAAGTTTCTATGTGTACCTCCTTTTAAAAAACGTTTCAGAATAATAACGTTTCAAAAATTTTTTCTACGTTTTTTTTTGCATAATTTCTTGCTTTTTTTGCAATTTTAAACAAAAAGCATTTTTCCCAAAAAATACTTCTTAATTTTTGTTTTTACATATATTTTGTTTTATTTATTGAAATGATAGAAAAAAATTTTTTCAATAAATTTAATAAAAAATGATTTTATATTATAAGTGCAATAAAATAATGCAAAATTTTTTTAAATTATCAATTGATATCAAGCTGATAAGATGTTAACATCTCATAAATATTTTTTTTCCTATATATAAATTCGGGAATTACTCTTTACTGAATGGTCATTTTTCGTCATGCATTTCGTAAAAGTTTAGTATACTTTAGTATAAGTGCAAGCGTGTGCTGTGTGTGTTTGTTATCAACAAAACTGCGTGTGAAAAAAATTAGTTTATTAATAAAAATATAAAAATTAACTGAACATCAAAAATTAATGCAGAAATAAAGTAGTTAATTTATAAAATTTATAAAAAATGTCTTTATCTAGGTAAATAAAAATTTTTGTTTATATTTTTTAATTTTATTCAAGTTGACAACCTATTTTAACATTCAATGTTTTAATACTATAAAACACAAATTTTTTAACTTTTACTTTTATTTTCAAATTTTCTTTACTAAACATTTTATTATTAATAAAAAAAATTTATATTTTTGTTGAATTTAAAAAAATTTTTTTAAATAACCTCAAAATTTTCAATAAGATTATTATTTATTATGTTTTTTGTTTGATTTACAGTTTACTACCACAACCACAGGTTGTTTGGGATAAAGATGATGAAGCTAGAGAAGAAAAATTAAGGCGAAGGCCTGTATCAGCTTTAGTAAAAGCTTTTGTAACTGCACCTCCATATGGCCAACGCAAAGGATGGATCCCAAGAAATGAAGATGTAATTACAAATTAATTTATTTTATGTTAACTATAGTTTTTATAAAAATTTTTAAATTTAATTTCCCCTTCATAAAAACTACTTTAAAATATTACAACTTTAAAAAAAATACTGATCTGAGTAATAATACATAAAAATAATTATTACTAAAATACATTAGATGTATAGAGGCATAATGAATTTAATAAGTAAATGATTGCATTTTTTAGGATTACGGTGATGGAGGTGCATTCCCTGAAATCCAAGTTGCACAGTACCCTCTTTCAATGGGTGTTAAAGGCAAAGAAAGTACTAGTAATGCTCTTGCTATCCAGCTTGATGCCGAAGGAAAAGTTAAATATGATTTAATTGCAAGACAAGGACATTCAAAAGATAAGGTATGAGAATTCATATTGTTTGTAATTAAAATTTTTTTAATATTTATAAATCGCATCAAAAAATTTAATTAATATTTTTTTTTCAGATTGTTTACAGTAAATTAAGTGATTTGCTGCCATCTGAAATTGCAAACGAAGATGATCCAATACTTCAAAAGCCATCTGAAGAAGAAGCTGAGGAAGTAACAGAAAGGACGAAGAGTTGTTTAGAAAAAATAATTCAGTCCAAAATAGATGCAGCTATGCCAGTAAGATGTGCTGAAAAATTAGCACCAGCTCAATATATTCGTTACACGCCGTCTCAACAAGGTCAATCTTTTAATTCTGGTGCAAAACAACGAGTTATTCGGATGGTCGAGGCACAAGTAGATCCAATGGAACCCCCAAAATTCAAAATTAACAAAAAAATTCCCAGAGGACCACCATCACCACCAGCACCAGTGATGCATTCCCCAACAAGAAAAGTTACAGTAAAAGAACAAAAAGAATGGAAAATTCCTCCTTGCATAAGTAACTGGAAAAATGCTAAAGGATACACAATTCCTCTAGATAAACGTTTAGCATCTGATGGGCGAGGACTTCAGCAAGTTCATATTAATGAAAACTTTGCCAAACTGGCTGAAGCTTTGTACATTGCAGATAGAAAAGCTAGAGAAGCAGTTGAAATGAGAGCTCAATTAGAAAAGAAAATAGCTCAGAAGGAAAAAGAAAAGAAAGAGGATCATTTACGGCAATTAGCAGAAAAAGCTAGGAATGAAAGAGCTGGTTTGAAAACAGCTGCAGTATTGGGTAATTATAATTATTTTTTGCTTGTATAAACAGTTATAAAAAATTATTACAAATAGTAAATTATTAAATTTTTTTTCTTTTCCAGACAAGAATGAAGAAATGAAAGAAAGAGAGCAATTAAGACAAGAACGTCACAAAGAAAGGCAGCGCGACAGAAATATAAATCGAGCTGCTCCTGACAAGAGAAACAGATTACAGCGTGAACGAGAAAGAGATATTAGTGAACAAATAGCTTTAGGTATGCCTGCTAAGAATATTGGTAATCAAGGTGATGCAATGTTCGATCAAAGGTTATTTAATACTACTAAGGGTATTGGTAGCGGATATGGTGATGATGAAGGATACAATGTTTACGACAAACCATGGAGAAATGCTGACTCAATCGGAAATCATATATACAGGCCAAGCAAAAACCTTGATAAAGAAATATACGGGGATGATTTAGAACAAATAAAAAAGAAGTATGTACTAATAATCTTAGTAAAAATTTTCATAAAAAATCCCAATTTTAATATTTATTTCCATATTTATTAATTTTTAATTTTACAGTCGATTTGTACCTGATTACGGATTTGAAGGAGCTGACAAAAATGCAGCAAGTCGATCAGGACCAGTTCAATTTGAAAAAGAAAGAGAAGAAGATCCTTTCGGTTTGGAAAATTTCTTGCAAAAAGCTAAAAAAGCTAGTGATGCTGCAGATGCTTCAGCAACTAAAAGAAAAGATAATCGAGATTCTAAAAAAGATGAAAAAAGAAGAAAAGTTTAAACTCCAATTAAGTTTTTATTGTTCCAAGTTCAAAAATAACTTTGAACTAAGTAAATCAAACTAGTAATTTTGGCAAATGAATGTACATTTCTCTTCATTATTATTTCATAAGCGTTCATGAGAACTTTTATTTATTTAGAAGTACATTATAAGTATTTTAAATAACGAATTTTTAAAGGAATATAAATAATTTTATATTAGATTTTTGAAAACTTGAGTTTAAAAAGTAAATATTGTTAACCCTTTAGGAACGGGAATTTTTTTAGTTTTTCTTTAATCATTTAGAATTTAATGTAATATGATATATTTTTGTAAATTTTAATTTCAGTTACAAGAAACAATAATTGAATGACAACAATGGTTTTATAGTTTAATTATTTTATTGTCAAGAAAATAAAATTAAAAATGTTTCACGTTGCACTAATGCAACGTACGTCCCTAAAGAGTTAAAATAACGCACTTTTGAATTTTTATTTTCAGAAAATAAGAATAGATTATTGATAGTTTATATAAAAAATTTATATTGCAGAAATTTACAAAATTTTTATTTGTAAATAAAATTAAGTAACTTAAATGCATTTTCGTATTTAGTTTGTAATATATTTTACAATTGTAATATTTACTAAAACAAAAATTATTTTTTTAATGCGCACAATTTTTTTAGCTTTAAGCTAATTTAATTAGAATTAAATAATATGTTTTTTTTAAATTATTTTATAAATCATTGGGATAGAATACTTTATTTTTAATTTGCAAAATTGGCTTACAGCTATAAAAATTATGTTCATTTTAATTACCCCCTCAAATTATCCAAATTGTAAATAAAATCAATTTTAAAATAAAAATAAAATTAAAAAAAAAAAACTATTTATTTTTATTTTACCATGCGTTATAATATGCTTGTGAATCATGAAAGGTATTATCTCATAGTAAAAAAAAGTTTTGATATTTTTCATATTTTTAGGTTTTATTACTGGGGTTTGACCATTAATAGCGTGGATTAGAGTACACCAGGAGTACACTGAGAGTGAATAATTTTTTTTCCCAATAAGCAATATTTTTCCAATTTTTTTTTCTAAAAATTTATTTTTCCCAATAAATTAATTCACATAAATATGTTGAAAAAGATTTTTTTATAAAAGAATATTATATTTAAAAAAAAAATTCTTTTTTAATTTCTATAAATTTTAACAAAAAAAAATACCCTGCCAACTAGCTGGCACTAAGGTTCGATATCACCGATTACAACCATGCAATCATACATACATTTCTATTAACTTAAAAGTATTTTTTTATTGATCAAAAATTTTGCAACTAACTTTCAAAAAATTAATAATCATATTCGAGATATCGAGTAAGAACAATATTTTCAAATATAAGTACTTTCATGGAAATAAATGAGGTATTACCTCCAAATAAAAAAAAAAAAAAAGTAGTTTAAGATTTTTCGATGAAAAAATTTTTGAAAAAAAAATTAGGTCTTAATTCCAAAATGGTTGTGAAACATCACCGGTTGCAATATTTTCAGATATTAGTACTTTCATGGAATTAAATGAGGTATTACACCAAAAAAAAAAAAAAAAAAATATTTCAGGTTTTTTAATTTTTTTGTTTTTTTAATTTTGAGAAAGAATTTTTGAAAAAATTTGGTACCAGAACCAAAAAATGACTATAAACAAACTTTCTAAAATTAGTACTTTCATAGAAATAAATTAGGTACTATGTCCAAAAAGAAAAAAAAAATTGGTGTTTTTTGTATTTTTTCGTGAAAAAAATTTTGGGAAAAAAATTTTCAAAAAATTAAGTATCAGATTCGAGATATAGAGTAAAAACCAGACTTTCAAATTTAAGTACTTTCGTAGAAATAAATGAGATATTACATCCAAATTAAAAAAAAAAAAAGTACCTCGAGCTTTTTTGATGAAAAAATTTTTGAAAAAAAAATTAGGTCTTGGTTGTGAAATTTCACCGGTTACACACACACACACACACACACACACACACATACTTTTTTTAAAAACCAGTTTTTTAGCTTCCTGGGCCCTCAAAACGTGCTTATATGCCAAAAAATCAAAAATCGAAATTTGACCTATCACAATGGTTCCTCATTGAGGAACCAAAATTCTACGAACTGAAGTTAATTACAATTTTATTTTACAGTAGGTATATATAACCCCAAATTTATAGTTTAATATTATAATTATATAAATTATAACCATAAATAGACGAGATAGACGGGTTTTTATATAATTATCACTCAGACGGAAGAAAGCCTACTTATTGGAACTGCAGAAAAAAAAGTTTTTTATTTATGCAGAAAACTATTGGTTATAATGCAACATATTTTAAATTTGTAAAGTTAAAATTAATAAAACCAATTTTTGAAAAAATAAAAAAAAAGTTTTAAATTTTAATAAATTTTTTGAGAAGTATTAAAAATTTTTTTGGAACTTTATTATTTTTTTAATTTTTTGCAATGGGAAAATTAGTTTTTGGGAAATTTATATTAATTAAAATTTATTTTAGAATCCTTCGTCTAATTTATACTTTAGGAAAAAAATCCTGTGAAACTTTTGTTAGGAAAATTGTTTTGAAACTTTTGACCCCCAATCAGAGAGTATATTTACACTATCAATTCTCTATACGATGATTCCGAGTGGGACGTTATTTTTCTTTTATTAGGCCCACCGCTATTTATTGGGTCTACTCGGAACCTACACATTTCGATCTTGCACATCTATTTTCTTACACATTTTATTACACGAAAAAAATATTACACATTAAATAAATTACCAAAATAAATCCTACACAAGTGTAGGAAAATTAATAATTAAATATTTTATATATTTTAATTGTAAAACAATATAAAAATTATAAAAATATATAAAATATTTAATTATTAATTTTCCTACACTTGTGTAGGATTTATTTTGGTAATTTATTTAATGTGTAATATTTTTTTCGTGTAATAAAATGTGTAAGAAAATAGATGTGCAAGATCGAAATGTGTAGGTTCCGAGTAGACCCTATTTATTGATGCTTGTAATCTTGGCTGCAAAAAGACTGATATCATTAATTAATTATTATAATAAATAACGAACGTTAAAAATCATATTTCTAAGAATGATAAAAAAAAAATAATGTTTATTTTTTGTTGACAGTGTATTTTACAAAAAATTTTTAATTCACAAAAAAATGTCAAGTTAATAAAAACGCAAAAACTAGGATAACTGGAAATAAAAATTTTTTCCCTTTTAATTATAGATCTTTTCTATACAACTAGAGGACAAATCCCCAAAACCTGTAAACCTGTAACCCCCCAAAACTTGAATCAGTATGGTTCACCGGGTCAGAGAGCTCAAAGAACCTGATATAATTGGTTCTATGTGAGTTAAAAATTTTTTGCATTTTTATAAATTTTGGCTTTATTTGCATAAAACTTTTTGAATTGGTTAAAATTTTTTATAAACCAAGTTTTCTAATAAAAAAAGTGCCAATGAAATAGGAGAACTGGATTTTCTTAACAATTTTTATTTTGCCCAAAATCGAAAGGGGTTTTATATGGAAATTATATGGAAAAATATCAGATTTTTTTTTCTTCAAGTTTTTTGTTGTTTTGTACTGAAAAAGGTTTGAAACAATGAAAAACTTAAATCAATATGGTTTTCACATACGACCCCTAGAAAATAAGATATCACCCCCTTTTGTATTGAAAAAATATGGTAATATTTACCTTATCTTTAAGGGATGATATCTTATTTTCTAGGGGTCGTATGTGAAAACTGACTTCAGAAATGAAAATGCGAAAATACCTACTGGATGACAATTTTAGCCCAAAATATTCATTTTTTCTTTTATATGTTACAAATCCACCCCTTACCCCATTCAAGGGGCTGAAGATAAAAAACTGGCATAAATTCATTTTTTTTATGTTCCTGATAGTCCCATATTGAGTTTTTAATGCCATGAAACATTTTTTGTCCCCATTATATTAATTTAAATAACGTCTAAAAATTATAACAAAATTAACCCACTTTTAGGGGATGATATAACATTTTCTAGGGGTTGCACGTTAAAACGGACTTCGGAAATGAAAAGAGCAGCCCCGATTACCTACTAGGTAACATTTTTAGCTCAAAATATTGATTTTTTCATTAAAAAAAATTCAAATGACTTGAATGTGTCGATTAGGCGTTAATGGGTTAACAAAATAGATGAGAATTTTTTTTTATCTTGAAAGTAGAATTGTGCGTGAATTATACTATTGAAAGTATAGAAAAGCGACATTATACTTTCAATAGTATAATAACTAGATGATTATACTATGCAAAGGAGAATTATCGCTAAATTATACTTTCACGGCGTTTATCTTATATCACGATGTTGAGTGGGTACAATCTGCTCGATCTTCAATAATAATCATATCCTGAAAAAGATATAAAATAAATGTTTAATATTTTTATAAAATACTTATTCTTACATTTGCAACATCCACAAATATTCTTCTCGTTCTTCTATATAAACATTAAATATCGTAAATTTGATATTATTCACTCGAAAAAAGGTCAATAAAATCTTGGGAAAAATTTCGTCTGAATATTAATTATATATTATTGCAATAACTTCCAACCAACAATGGTTAAGCTAACAAAAATTAATTGATCATTATACAAATCTCTTATAAAACTAATACTAACAGTAAGTAATTACAAACAAACATGTCTACTAAATGTATACAAAATAAATAATAATGTAAAAATAATACAATACTGAAATCTTATAAAATAATTAAATCAGTTTCTCAAATTTTGCTTAATTTTGTTTAAAGAATCTAACAGAAATCATTTTCATTGAGATATGAACAATTATTTTAAAAGTGATACTTAATTTGAGCCTGAAATCGTAATTTTTTTTTTGAGGGCACATCGATATGACCCGTGTTTTCAGGTAGTTTGAACCTTCAGAAAACCGAAAAAAATCGTGAACAATAAAATTGATAATAATTATAATTTTATCAATCCAAGCGGCGATAGGTGCCAAAAAGATTTTTTCACTTTTATGTCAAAAACTGTGTTTTTCGTATCTGAGCTACCCCAAATTCTCTAAATTAACTTTTTAGGTAAAAAAACGTTTTTAAAATAGATAAGAAAATCTGATTGCCAGGGAAAAACCACTCCAGAAGAAAAAAAAACTTATCTTTTTATGATGAAATTTAGCCAAGTTATGGTCAATTTAAGATTTTGCTCAAATTCGTCTTAAAAAAGATTGAAATTTTATTGAAAATAGCCAGTTTCTGAACATTAAACATGCATTACTCGCTTGATTTTCATCGTAAAATAATAATTTTTTTTTTTTAATCGATTGATTTTTCCCTGGCAATTCATTTCTTTAAGAAAAAAATCATTTTTATTGACCAAATTTAAATTTTTAGGTCAAAAACTGTGTTAAGTAAATCTTGCTACTTACAGTTATCAAAGGCTTTTGACCTAAAAATTGAAATTCGGTCGATAAAAATGATTTTTTTCTTAAAGAAATGAATTGCCAGGAAAAAATTAATCGATTTTAAAAAAAAATTATTATTTTACGATGAAAATCAAGCGAGTAGTGCATGTTTAAAGTTCGGAAACAGGCTTTTTTCAATAAAATTTCAATCTTTTTTAAGACGAATTTGAGCAAAATCTTAAATTGACCATAACTTGGCTAAATTTCATCATAAAAAGATAAGTTTTTTTTTCTTCTGGAGTGGTTTTTCCCTGGCAATCAGATTTTCTTATCTATTTTTTTTAATTTTATTTATCTAAAAAGTTATTTTGAGAATTTGGGGTAGCTCAGATACGAAAAACACAGTTTTTGACATAAAAGTGAAAAAATCTTTTTGGCACCTATCGCCGATTTCTTGTTCACGATTTTTTTCGGTTTTCTGAAGGTTCAAATTACCTGAAAACAGGGGTCATATCGATGTGCCCTCAAAAAAAAAATTTACGATTCCAGGCTCAAATTAAGTAGCCTTTTTAAAATAATTGCTGATATACTTTAGCTGCGTATTTGTTTTTCTATTTCATTAAAATCATTATAAACAGATTTTCGCTTCACATCAAAACAAGCTTCGATAGTTTTTAATCATTTAATTTTTTTTATCAAATTGTGTAAATAAAAAATCATTAAAATTAAGTAAAAACATATTTAATTTTTCTAGAATTTTTTTTTTGAATCACTTTTTATCAATTTTGGTTTTATTTCTTTTATATTATGGCAAACAGGCACATTTTCTGAAAAATCTCTTTAATAGTTTCAATCATTAAAAGATCGTGCTTTAAAAAACTCATGTCAGTCAAGAAAGAAATAATATCAGAAGATTGAAAAATTGATTCATTTAAAAAATATAATTTTTGATCTTAAGGTTCTGCATTCATTATATAAATAATAGTTACATCCAAAAGAAAACCTATGACAGTAAAAAACGACCAATCCTCACCCTGGATCTTTAGGATTCTGACAAATATAAAGCTTGTTAGGTAACATAAAATCTAAATAACTTAATTTAAAAAAAAATTATTTTACTCAAGATGAGTGACAAGTGCTATTTGAGGCTTAACTTTTATTTTGAGAATTTTCATTTTTTGATTATTCATATTTTCGACAAAAAGTTATTTAATATTTTTCGAGGCTTTACTTTCACTTTACTTAATTTAATTTTTCGATTTTTTATATTTTGCTTCTTTATCCTTGAATTTAAAAATTTAAATATCTTAGGTAATTTTTTCGACAAGCAAATAATACAAAAAAAGAAATTACAATTCCAGCAAGCATTATTACAATAAGAATTGAAATTGAATCATCATCTGTTTCATTATTATCACTACCCTTTTGAATACTCTTCTCAATTTTATTAACATTCTCATAATCAGACCGCCATTTAATATCCAAACCAGCTTCGAGAATTCTTCGGTGAATCTTATCAAACTTATTTCGAAACGGAGAATGATTATTAAATGCTAAAACGATATATGAATGAAATATATTGAAATCTTTTATTTCAAATTTTATTTTACTTGAAACTTCTTTATTTTCCATTATTTTTTCTGAAAAATCATCAAATAAAACAAAAATTTTGTCAGAAGATAAAATTCCCAGATCTAAGGAGGGATCTGTTGATGCTACTCTAGCAATTTCTTTCATTTTTTCATTACCTTGACGACTCATATATTTTAAAAAAATTGGATGAACGAAAAAAATAACTGAAAGATTTTTCTCAAATATTTCTTCGAAAGAATCAACTAACAGTATTTCTTTGTTTTCAATTTTTGAACTTGTCATTTCAAGAACCAAATCCGTCATAAGAAATAATGAAACGAAACAAATCAGCAAGTAAACAATTTTTGATCTAAAGGAATTGAATTGAATTTTCGCGATGTTACCTAGCAGCAAACTTAATATATTAATTATTGACCACTCATTAAGATCAAATTTAAAACAATAAACGCAAATCAAGATTAAAATTATTATGACAATAAAAGTTAAAAAGGAATATAAATTATCATTATAACTGATAACATTTTTTTGGATTATCACTGGAATTAATACTTCTATTTTAAATGATTTTACTAATAAAAGATTTGGAATGTTTCGGTTAACTTGTGAATAAGCTTTTAGCAGTAAACAATTTAAATCGTGTTTATATAATAAATCTAAAGCGTTGCTATAATCGTCCACAGTAATAATTTCTGCTGAAATATTTAAGGAATTTACAAAACATTCAAAAGCTTTATAAATATGTATGCAAAAATAGTCATTTCCTTTTCGCAAGTAATTGTCCGTATAATTTAAATATAAATCTGGCCAATATCCTTTTTGTACTCCAGCTCTAATATTTTCGATTTCTTTAAATTTATCTGGAAAATATACTGGATTTACAAAATTATTAATTTGCTTTTTTATTAATCCATGTTTAGGAGAGTCATAAATTATGTCAATTTGATTATTAAAACTGCATGACACAGCTGTAAAATCGATGAAATGAAATTTTTTACTCTCGGAAAAAATGTCTATGACATTTATGTTAATCATTTGATTAAATAATAAAAATATTTTAGTTTTTGACAAATAAAATAAAGATTTGCTTATAAAATTCAAAGCTGTGGACAATTTTTTGATAAATTCATTGCTTTGGTTTTCATTAAGAATGATTATTTGTAAAGGCGCTGTTACATTTTTGTAATACGATACCCTGTCAGGTTTGAGTTCTGTTGTTATCGGTGGATTATTCAAATCAACAGTAACAGTTGGTACTTTACCCATAAGATGTTCGAGAATCATCTGATAATTACATTGATCGCTTACATTTTGGTGTTGAAAAAAATCAGTGTATAGAGTTACACGATGGGGTTGAACTTGATTAATTAATTCTCCTATCAACGTCTCCTTTTCTGTTGCATTTATTCAGCCAAATAGCAACAAAAAATAAGCTACTTTTATTAAATACGTGACTTCGGCCATTGGCCAAAAATTCTAAAAGGTTAAAAATTTTATTTTTTATTAAATGATTTTCAAACTTTTGAAAATTTTAAATTTTTTTAAGAATGATTGTGAGTTATGATTGGCTTCTCAATTATTTTTTTATTTTTTAACCTTTTCTGGAATCAAAATTTAATATACTATTTTTTTTAAAAATAAATTAATTTTATTACTTTACACAAAATAAATATAAAAATATTCAATTGTCTAAAATGAAAAATTTGTCTACGTTTAAAAAAAGATAAACAGAAAATTTTAATGCATGGTTTTCTGATAATTGCTAAAGATTGTTTGCGTGATAAATTACCTTAAATGTGCAAAATTAATAAATTCATTTAACATTTAAATTTAAACAATTATTTAATGCATATTTATAAACAAATTATTTTAAAACGATAAAAATAAATTCAAAACCCCGTATATTTTTGAAAAAAATATGAAATATTTTTCAAATATTATTCAAGTATATTTTAATAGTTTTTTCATAATAAATAAAAATCTAATTAAAATTAATTTAAATATGCCGCTGTAATTTCCCTAATGAGGATGAGTAAAAATTAAAAATATACCCAAAAATATACTAAGGAGGGGGGGGGGGGTGCTGGTAAAATTTATGTTTTTATGTTTTTGTTCGGACTTTTTTTGTAAATAAAGGAAGTTTCATTTTATTTTAAAAGAATAAAAGCTACAGAATTTTAAAAGTATTTTAAAATTACACAGGCAACATGAAGTGGAAAATTTCAGAAATTTTTTTAGACATTTACTTTTCCAAAAAATTTTTTAAAAAAATTTTTTAAAATTGGAAAATCGGAAAATTGTTTTAAAAGAAAAATTAAAAATTACGCCTCCATTATATCAGCTTTCCCTCGTACGATTCATTTTCATCTAGAAAGTATTCCAGAAGATTGAGAGAAATTTCAGGGAGTTAACTCCCTGATTTTGGGTGTTATAACTCTCTGAGCCAAGGAGTGCCTATTTTGGTTAGAGAGGTAACGTAAAAATTTTTTCTTTTATGTTTTTTTGGTCCACCATCCTGGAAAATCATAAAATATTTTAGGGTCAAAAATATAAAATTTCAATCATGAAAAACATTTTTCTCAACCTCGAAAAAACCCGGTTAACGCAGAAAGTCACTTTTTCCATATATTTTGGCCATCATCTTGGAAATTTGGTAAATATGCTTTCGTGAAAAAGAAAATAATGCGAATGGCTTGAAACGTAAAGAAAATTTAAAATTATTTTTCCTTTTAAAATGCGAGCATCGTGGCATGTTGGGACTTAAAAAACAAATTTTTAGACAAAAAAAAAGTAAATTTAATTTGCACTTTTCTATGATTTTTATGTTATTTGCAACTATTTAAAAGAAAAAAAAAATTCCGTGTGCCACAACCGGTACTCCGGTAACAGCAGCTGGGATAGTTTTTCAAAGTAATTTACTTGTATACCACACTGGAACACAGAAAAATGTAATGATTATAATGATGATGTTAATTTTAACAAGATTCATGTATGAGAATATTACAAAATTATTAATCTTCGTTGATAATAAAATTAATTAATTTCAATCAAATTATGCTTTTAATTGAGATTCTGAAGAATAATTTTATATATCAATATTTTATATCTAAAAAATGTATCTATAAATTAAAAGTAAAGAGAGAAAAATATTACGGGATTTTCCTGTTCACATTAAAAAAAATTAGGGCGAAACATGGAAGCCTGTGCGCAATTAAGTGGCGAGCACCCTAAACTTCAATTTACAAAATGAGGCAAAATATTATGATAACAACTTTAAAAAGATAATTTCGTAAATAAACTACATATTATTTTTTTTAATTTATAAAAGAGTTAATTTTGAATGTGTATGACAAAAGAAAATTAATGATAAATTTTTGCAATTATACGCTAAATTAGTACAGAAAGTATATATTTTCGAAAATATATTTTGTTGTAACAAAAAATCGTTTCCGATCCTTGGCTGTGCGATAAATAATTTCCTATTATAATTCATCATGCTCATTTTCTTGTTCTTGAGTCAATTTTTTATTTCACTGTCCAGTGCATCCATATCATATATTATAGCTCATAATAAATATAAACTATATTTTAAGTTGAAATTCAAATTAAGCCCTTTCTACATCAGATTAAAAGTTGATATTAAATCCTGGTAATTTTTGAAATTTTCATAGCGTAGTTGGGAGTTATTTACGATTAATCATTTAACCCTCCGTGTGTCCACTGTGTTTTTGCCTGTGCGCTGTGTCCCGTAGGTCGATATCGTTAACTACTTTAAAAATAACTTTTGGCCAAAATTTCCTTTTTAGGTTTTAGAAAAACATTTCAAAAACAGGAAAAAAATTTTTTTAGGTCAAAATTTCCACTCAGTTTTGCGCAAAAAATTTTGGAACAACCATAAACAGGCATTTTTTCAATTTTCGGTCGAATATTCATATCTCTCCAACTACACTATATATAAATTTTAAAGATGACCAGATTTAATATCGAGTTTTAATCTCATGTATAGAAAGGGCTTTAGTTTATTATAAATTTCCAATAAAAAAATTAAAAAAAAAAAACCATATCACTTTTTTTTTCAACAAATGTTAATAGTATTATTGTATAGTTAATATTATCACGAAATGCAATAAAAAATACGTTTAACTACTAAAAATCCGTGAACAATAAAAAAAAAATATATAAAAAAAATATAAAACTTATTTCCTTATATATTATTAAAATTTTTAATTTTATTATAAAATCATGGTAAAAGTATTAAAAATTAAATAACAGAAAAACGAAATCGTGTCCAGAAAATACGTGGAATCATATAAAATGTAATAAAAATTTTAACAGATATCTAAAGACACGCTAAATTTTAAAGTAATAAAAATGCTTTAAAAAAAAATTAATTATTATATTACTAACATTTTAACAGTTGAGTAATAAGTGAAAATTTTTAATTTTCCAGTCCCAAAAAATGTATTTGATACAGTTTTTATTTTGTTTAACATTTATAGATAAAATTTTATCTCATGGTATTCGATTAGCCGGTATGTAAAAAATAAAAAAATGATACTTATTTTTTTAAATTCGAAAGATTTGAAAAATTTACTTTTCTCAGCAAGAGAATTTATTTGTATTTTCTTTTCGAAATGTCTTCGGACGTGATTTCTCGCCTTTAGTAGCGTGTGTACTCGGCTAAATTGGGCACGAGTGGTATGTATGTGCTCGCGCTAGTTTCTAAAGTTTTTCGTCCATTATGTTTACGATTTTTTGGCCTGCCCAGGCGTAGTACAAGTGCAGAAAATCCTGTGCCAAATAAAAAACTTTTTAATACGAGATTTCTGCTCGGCAGGCCAAAAAATTTGGGTTTAAAACTTACGCCTCGTTATGCAAAAAATATTGTAAGCACCATGGGCAAAAACTTTAGAAACTAGTATGAACACATATCAATTTTAACAAGGAAAAAACATTATATTATGCATCGAAAACGAGAGTCCTCTGGGCATACAACGCTTGCTGCAATTCAATAAAAAATTTTACGACCAAATTTTATAATTCGGCGGACAAATGTTTTTTCTTAACTATTTTGGATAATTGTAGAGATTACGCGAAAATTAAGTAAAAATGAGATCTACAGCATTATTTTCTTACATATTATATTGTAATCAAATATATTTTTGTATTATAATTTTTTATTTTATTTATTTTTGATAGCAAATTTACCTATAGTGTTACCAAGCATACCATTTCAAGTACATACAAATCAGGTAATTTTTCTTCATTTTAAAAATTTTGTTTCTTTAAATAATAATTTTAATCTCATTGCAAATTCTAAAATTTCAAAAAAAAATTCAAAAATTCAAAAAAGCAATCATTTTTAAAAAACTAAAAAAAAAAAAAAAAAAAAAAATTAAAAAAAATAAAAACATGAATTCCAAACTATAATAATTAAAATTCTTAGGTAAATAGAGCTTATCCTCAAAGACAAGCTATTGTTGTACAACGTCATCCTCAAGGACGTCAATCAAATGCCAATCAACCAATAAGAATTACAAGACAATCTCCATTTAATAATCAAAATAATCAAGAATATTTGATTGATAATTTTCAACGACCAAATACTATGCAAAACATTTATCCTAATAACCAACAAACCTCATTTCCAAATACTGGTAGACCAGTTTTAGAGAATGGGGAAGCTACTAGAGAAATGAATGGATTTTTCAATAATAACAATGAATTATCACAGCAACAAAATTCTTTAAATCAGTTTAATTCAAATAACAACAACGTTAATACTAATAATTTTAATAATCAAGCTAATTTAAATAATAATAATAATAATCAAAATGGTTGGAACTCTGGTGATTTTAATTCAAATGTAATGAGACAAGGTAATATAGGAACCAAAGCAAATGGAAGAGTACGAGAAACTTATGGTCGTTATATTCCACCACAATCATCGGTATCATCACAACCAAGACGCTTAAGAAGATATGTTGATAATACTCCAGATTCGACCGCTGAAGAACAAATAAATGCATTCTTTAATGGAGTTAGACCTGCACAACAAAATACTTCTAATAATCAAAGTATCTCAAGACAATAAAAAAAATTTTCAATTATTTTTTTTTATATGATTATATTTTTGAATTATTAAAATTTTATTTTATTATTAATTACTTGTAACAATTTTGGAATTAATTAATTAAATAAATAAAGTTTTAAAAACATAAAAAATAAATTTATTGTTTGAATTTTTTTTTTCTTAGCATTTAAACTATTTTTTACCAAATATTCGTAAATCACCATTAAAAATTTTATTCTCTAAGACCAAAATTAAACTTGCATTGAAAATAAAATCCGCTTGCGGCAAGCAGAATTCTGTTGGCTGTAAGCAGAATTTACCCGCTTATCGCTAGAAGATTTCTGTTTGCACATATCGGAATTCAGCTTGCGCCAAGTGTTTTGTTGTTGCTCGAACGATTGTAAATCACCTAAAAACTCAGGGTCCACAACGGGAGTCGGGAGTCGTGACTCCCGAGTTGGGAGTCAAAAAATTTTTTTCGGCCAGAATCGACTCGAATTGGCTTAAAAAGGGTTTCGAAAGGTTCCAATCATCGTGACTCCCAACGACTCCCGCCGACTCCCAAGGAAACCCGAATATTAGAAAAAATAAATTTTTTGTTAAAATCGCTTTTATTTTACTAATTCTTCCGTTTTAAGATTACTTTTTAACAATTTTAACATTTTTATTCACATTCAGTGTCAAATTGATGATTTTGGCTGAGCTGAGCTCGAACCCGGTTATAATTTTCAAAAATTCCAAATGATTCAAGGGGTAGGCGACGTGATGCGGCGATTTGCATCGATGCGCATCATGATGCGTGATGCGAAAATTTTTTTTTTCTGAAAACTGTTCTAATATGTTCAGAAAGGGTTGTTATTCGTAACCAGTGACCAAAAAAACCCATATTGACCAAATCTGGAAACTTTAATTCGAATACATCAAAAATCTCTTTTTAAGGGGTAGGTTTTGCAAATTTAAGGGTGTTTCTCACATTTCTCAAAGAAAAGACCCTGAAATTCATAATCAGCATAATGGCAGAACAATTCTGATGTTGGACGTAAACTTAAAAACTTTAACCGTATATTTACTAGAGTATTTAGAGAAAATAGCTTAGGAATAGTATATTACGGTCCTAGGCCAAAAAAATAAAGAATTGTTTATGGCCGAGGATTGTACCTACCTAACAACCCTTTCTGAACATATTAGAACAGTTTTTAGAAAAAAAAAATTTTCGCATCACGCATCATGATGCGCATTGATGCAAATCGCTGCATCACGTCGCCTACCCCTTGGAATGATTGGCCTTAAAACCGCAAAATTTTGTAAAAATAATATTAATTTTAAAAATGTTAATTAATTATCCTTGAATGCAACACTTGGGAGTAAAGGGCATGCTAATCCCAAATATTTTAGCTATAATTTAAAAAAAATGGACCCCTAAACCGCAAAATTCTTTAAAGATATTCTTTTTTAAAGAATTCAGTCAATTATTTTGGCCTGTGGTATTTAGATATATGCTGATTCAGAAAAGATTTTATTAATTAAATAGACGATTCTTATTCTTGCACATAGGGTTATCTAACAAATTAATTGACTTATTAGATGAAGGTTACTTTGGTGGCAAGATATAGCGGTGAAACGTACGTAAGACTCGACGCATCCAGTAAAACTCTTGATATGAATTTAGTAAAAGGTGCCGTAATGAGTCTAAGTAGACATCATTGTTGGAAATCCTTAAGCCTGTAAAAAAATTTAGCCAAAAACTATATCAAGGATGGGAGACATTAGCCTGAGATCGTAGGCATCGTGAATAATAATAAATAATTAATACCCGTGTATGCTTACCAGCCAAAAATACTTTAGGGAATTCTCAAATTCGGGAAGAGGTGTCGCAATGAGACTTAGTAGGCATTGTTGTTGGATATTAATAAGCCTGTGAACAATTTTTAGTTAAAAACTATGTCAGAAATGGGAGATATTAGCCTCAGACCGAGCTTTCTCTAGCCTGTATTTGCTTAGCAGTCAAAAATACTTTAGTGAATTCCGAGGTGAATCCTAAAATTTTAGAAGAGGTGCTTTAATTATCCAAGGTACTTAGGCTCATTTGGCACCTCTTCGCAAAATTTCCTAAAGTATTTTTGGCCGCTAAGGATACACGGGAATGCATTGGGACAACGATCTGTTTTGGGGTTCGTTATTATAAATTAATAAAGTAGTTGTATAAAGCGGGAGGTTTGCTCCCGCATAGGGTTTTTTGGCCTCAGGTACGGATTCTGCTCCCGCATGGGGTTTTTCACGTACCTGCACCCGCATCTGTATAAAGTTATGGCTATGAAGTTGCTGGTTAAGCGCGGGCACGTGTAAATTTCCAGATGGTTCTATATGTTTAGCATTGTAAGTTTTGCTCCCGCATACGGGAAAATTCCTGCACGTGTACTTTTTTAACTTTAATGTTTGAGATCAAGAGTTCAATAATCTTTTAGTTGTACCCGCTTTTATATGCAAGTTTTACTATTGAAATACTACGTAAGCGGGATTTGAGAGATTTAGTGTTTATTTCTGCTCCCGCATGTATATTTTCAGTTTTGCAAAGTTCATTTTTTGTTCCCGCATTGGGTAAAATTCCTGAACGTGTACTTTTTCGAAAAAATTTTTTTATGTGAAACTTGAGTAACCTTTATAATTTTCAAGTTTGGACAACTAAACTCCTCTTCTTTCCCCAATACGCTGAAATGGGGAGAGTAGAAAACTTTTGTGAATTCAATGAAATCTGGCAATTTTTAGATTTCGCTATTAGCCAATCGAATAAATGCGTTTGTTTCAAATTTTATGTTAATAAATTTGGAACTTGCATATTAAAAAATTCAAGTAAGATATTATTATGAAAAAAATATTTTGAATTAATTTTTTTTTTATAATTTTTTAAGCGAAAATTGAAAATATTCACGAGGCTTCAAAGAATGAAATTAAAACACAAAATTTTAGTAAGAAAAAAATATTTATTTATTGTATACGCTTATATTTTTATGAATAGTATTAATTACTCTTATTTCATACTTTTTATTCTCATACTTAAAACCTGCTTAAAACCTAATTTCATATATGTTAGAAATTGATACAATAAAGTTCAAAAAAATTTATTATAGACTAAACGCAACCAAATCGTTATTTTTATTATTATAAAAACTCAGAACGAGTATTTTAATTTTTTTTTATATATGTATAGGATTAGCATAATGCTCATCAAGGCCAAAACAATAATAACACAAAAAAGAATGATTTGAAGCATATCACTGCAAGTGTTTTTTTTCAAAAATTGTGTATCTATCTTATATTCTGCTTTTCAAGCTGCGGTACGTTGTTGAGAGATTCTGGATCCATAAAATCCCTTTCAATTAAAGTTAATATTTTGTAAATAAAAATTTTTTCGCAAATTTTCATACTTAGATATTCTTTATTTGAATTTGTACATAAAAACAAATTCTATTACTACTATACTCAGATTTATCTATTCCTGCCGTACACTGATTGTTTTATATGCATCCTTCCTCTTAAAAAAGTATGAAATAGTTAATTTTTATTTTAAATATTAATTTGCGCAAAAATAGTATTTTTAGCTGCGTAGCCTTTAGAGCCAACATTTTTCGTCGATATAATTTCGCAATAAAAACATCACCTCGTAGAATAAATATTGTAAATAAATGCGAAAACGTAAAACACTAAAATAATAAACTATTTTATTTTATTTTTTTTTTTACAAAAAACTATTAATTTCTCAAAATTCTTACAGATAAATTTCATTTTTTTATTTTTTTTACAGTAACTATTTTAAATAATATTGATTTCTATTGTACTTAACTCATCGTCGATGATTAAAAATGGGCTAATGATCATATTTTAATAAAATTATGCGTTTGACGAAAAAGCATCAAATATAACAATAAGTTTGTTAATTTTTTTATCTTATTCTAAAAAAGTACATTTTAATTAAAGTAACAGTATCCCTATTATTTATTGGTTTTTATAATAGAAATTTAAAGAAATATTTTTGTCTACATTGAAAGATTCATGTTTAGGTAGAAAAAAATCTTGCATTAATAAAAAAGTCATTGTTAAAGCTTTTCTTAAAAAATATATTAACGAGAGTTTTAAAATATCTTAAGCGTAGGATTATTCCATCACCCTTATTCTCAAGGGTTTCTCGGACCATCTTTGAGTCTTAACCCCCAAAAAACTAACCTTAATCTTTTTTAAAAGTTACATAAAAGTTACTTAAAAGTCGCAAACATTTCTTTCTATTACGCGCGCTTTTATTGAAATTTCTACTGCTTACAATTATTTTCGACAAACCGAAGACAAAAAAATATTAAATTCGATGATTCTTTTCGCAGTAATAGGACTTATTCATCATATATACATAAATACGGCTTCTCTGATCAACTTTTTTTTAAAAGTGGGACAAGTCACGAATTCGTAAACATTATTGAATTTACGATTTAAGAATATGAAAAATCAAATGCTGAAAACTGCTTTTTTTTAAACAAATTTCAAAAACCTGTACATTAGCGAGAAGCTATCAGTTGAGACTCCGCGAAAAAGAAAAATACGATTTTTTGCTAAATAAAACGATTGAAAATTTTGAAAACTATCAACAATTGCGGAAGAAAATTCGTAAAAGCCCTTGCTGGATCGAACCAGATATCGAAGAATAGATTGGAATTGCAGAATTGTGCATCTGGGATAAATATTGAATAATATTTTTTTTAGACACTGCATTCGCAAAAAAATTTTTACTTGTAACTGTACAATTTAAAAAAATGTATTTGCAATGTATAACCGATTTATTATATCTAAAATATTTTAGAGGAAAAGAAGCATTTATTTAGAGTTTAATAAATGTAATAGTTTTTATAAACATAAAAATTTAATACAAAATTTTTTTAAAAATATGTTTGAATATGGAGTTTTGGGCCATATTTATCAAGTAACTTCTGGCTGCAATTTAATCGTTGGATCTGAGAATCCTGTTGTTCAAATTGCCTTAAAAAACTTAAAAAATGGTATAAATAAAGTTATTTTTGAAGAAAGTGCATGGACAGATTTTTTAACTAATGTTAAAATTATTGCTTTTTGCATTAATAAAAGCGATATTTATATATTCTGGGGAATACTCAGCAATATGATTTATAAAATCAGTAAAAGGTTACAATCCTAGCATCTACGTACTATAGTCTTATTTACTTAAATCATGCTGTAAATTTAATATACGATAGATTTAAGAATCATACTCAAAATAAAAAATAAAGTTTTTGAATTTATTAATTTAATAGATTGAATTAATAATAAATATTCTGCATACAATAAAAAAATTTAAATTCCGTTAAGTTTAAACAAAATTTGTTGAACTATGATATTGTTGGATCATGCTTTAGTCTGATCATCGAATCCAAGAAACTTCTCAAGCAAAAACTTCTTAAGCAAGAAAATGCAGCAAATCAGTATAAAAAATTATATATATATATATACATATATATATATTTTAACTATATATAAATATAACATGTGACAATTATTTGGTGCAACACACATTTTATTTTTTTTTAATTTTAAAATTGAAGATAGTTTTTCGATTTTCTTATGGATAATTAAAAAGATTAGGTAATATGCGAAAAAAATCGCATTTTTAATTTTTGAAACATAAAGAAATTACGAGTACCACGTAGGGGAAAAAAATTGTTTTTGCACCAAATAATTTTCACACAGTATGTATATATATATATATATATATGTGATGTAAAATACATATCCGAAATTCCATGCCAACGTATGATAATTAACCATTATGCCTGCTTTTTTTTCTTTAATTTGTCAAATATGGTATTAAGAGCATAATGCTTTAATCCAAGTAAAGAATTTACAATTGCCATTTATTTTAAGATAAAAGGAGGACGTTGCATCTAAAGTATTGAAAATTTACGTAGAATAACATTTAAAATAAAAAAGTACACATATGCTTTTTTAATTAAGTTTGATAAAGAATTATAATTCGCGATTCAGCCACGATTCTATATTATTAATTTTCAGTGCTACCAGCAAGGATTATTATATTTTTAGGCTTAATAATAAATAGCATTGAAAATTTTCGAGGTAAATTTCAAACCTGATTTTCAATTATAATTTATATTTAAATCACATTTTTTTCAAATAATTTTTTTTTTAAAGATCGATTTTTTCTTGCCTAAAATGAATTTCAAAGCTTTAGTTGTTTTTAAGTTTATAATGATTTTCAATTTCAAAGTTTTAAAAACAAAAAAAATATTTATGGCATTCCAATTTTCAAAATTTAATAATTTTTTCGTCGCTTGATTAACTCTTTCCTGAGGAATTCCCCCCCCCCCCTCTCTTACCACAATTCACATAAAGCATGCTTTGTACAGTTTATTTTATTTTATTTATTTAATATATTAGTTTATGTAAAACAAAATATTTGATAAATCATTTGTAAATATGTTATATTATTATTATATTTAATGAAAAATCATTTTAAGGTACATTAGCGGTCACAATATTTTGACGGTATACAGCCGGTCATTTTTCGTTGAAGGTTAAATAAAAAAAAAGAACGACAACGTTGTACAATATTTGTGTAGGCGCGCTTTGATTACATGATTATTATTCTTATATTATTCGTGTGTTTTAAATGGCGATGTTGTCACCTTAAAATTTTCATCGGTTTTTTATTTCTTCTAATTAAAATATCTTTTATACGAAAACCACATTCTATTTAAAAATTGAATAGAAGTTTCTTCAACAATTAATTTACGTTGTGCTATTTTTTTTTTTTTTAATCCATCGTTTAGTTTTGATATTGACATAGCATAAAATCTCAAACCCCTGATTTTGACTCAGCTGCTATGCTTGCAATGTATAAGGATTCAACTTTGAAGCTTTGTATCTCCTAAATGAAAACCATGGACGCTAGATGAAAGGACCCCAAGTACCGTGTTATTTAAGTGAGGCTAAATCAAATTCTTATACATGTAAAATAGGGTCTGGAAAATTGGGTCTGGCTCAATTATTTAGCCTCAGTAATTAATATAGGCATTATTTAATTAAATAAACGTAAACACTTAAATTTCAAACTACATGCACTCAAAATTATTTATCTAAGGCAAAAATATAATTTATAATAGTGTATTATTATAATATGAAGCCCCTATAAAAATTATATCGATTTCTATCGTTATCAAAATGCACGCTAATCAATCTTAAATGCTTCTTCACAGCTGTAGTACGGTCCATACACGCATACTAACAAAACACACATACATAGGGTTTTATAGAGGTTTCTTCAGAAAAGACTTTAATGTTCAAACTTTGATTTTTAAGGAACTAGAAAGATTTTTAAAAAGAAAAATTTTTTATTTAAAAAAAGTTTAGTTTAATTAAAAAAAAAAAAAAAAAGTTCCACCAAAAACATAAAACAGGTCGACTTTACACGAAATAAAAATTTTTAACCTTTAACCTTTAACTCTTAACTCTTTTCTTATTTGAAAATAAAAGTTATGGATCAATGAAATTTATAGTTCTTTTTTTTTTTTTGGCTTGCTGACTGATAAGATAACGTGTTTATTTTAGTTACCAATGATTATATTCTTATACATCACTTGATTTTAGAAATATTTTCCCAAAATATTAACAGTTTCAATATGACAATAAAATTCATCTTACAGCAACAGAGTTAACTTTTGTTTGGATAATAATTAATACCTTAACAAATGAAAATTAAATAATATTAAAAAAGTTGAACAGAAAATATCAAAAAAAATTTTATTTTTTAGTTTTGCAATCCGCTGCAAAATTTAATCTAACCTTATACTATTTTGCATTAAAAATTCTGTTGCTCATTCTCGATATTAATGTGAACGATATTAATTTTTATTATTTCGTCACCGACAAATTTCAGGCCCAATGAGAGTTCAACTCTTACATCCAGACCATTACATAGCCAACTTATAGATAATTTAAGGTTTTACGTATATTATTTTTAAACACAATAATAAGCTAAATTATTTGGAGAAAAACTGAAAAAATTATCGTTTTTATTTTAAATAAATTGTACGTGTAGGTTTCAGGAAAATAAATAAAAAATACTTTTTCGCAAACTTTTATTATGAATTCCGATGAAAATAAAGTACTTAAAATAAAGAACTTAAAAAATGTTGTGAAAAAATCAGGATAAAAATTTGTAATCAAAAACATCATCTTTTATGTTTTAAACAAATAAAAACCTGAAAAAATTCAATATTTTATTATGTCTCTGAAATGGTGATTTGATTTCTTGATTTAAAATACATTTATTATTAAAAATAAACTGAAATAAACAATGAAAATTGATATTTAAGCTTTAAATAGCCATAGTTTTTCTTAGCTTTGTGATAAAGTTTATTTATTCAAGTTGCGTTTCTTGTTTCTTACCTCTGTAACACACAAATACCAGCAACGGAAATTCAATTCTTAAATGCTGCTTAATATTACAGCAAGCAATTAGTCGGTAATTAAGTGTCAAAAATAAGAACCTATTGAACCACCAATTAATTCTTTACCAGTGTATTAAAATCAATATGTCTGACACCACAAAGTAACCTATCGTGAGCAAAAAAAACAATTAATATTTTTATTTCAATAAAATACCTAATTATTGCTGGCTAATCAAAAATAAATACGACATTAATTACTCGTTTTCCAAAAAAAAATTAGAACTGCTTTTTTTTTTACTATTATACTAAAAATTTTAAAAAATCATTTAAATATATATGTTGAAGATTGTATAAAAAACCTTAATGTTTTGTGATAAAATTTTGAAAGGTAGAACTTTGATTAGATTTAGAATTAATAAGAATTTAACCTAGACTAATTGTAAGTAATAAACGCATAACTATAAATTAGTAATAAAAAATATTGTTATCCCAGTATCTTATTATTAGGAGTATTTTTCAATCTTATTATTAGGAGTATTTTACTATATTATTTAAATCACATAAAATTGACAGCAAACAAAGTGTCCAGAAGCTAAAGTAAACATGCAAAAGATTTATTTTTATTGCGTATCTATAAATAGTAATTGTAATATATTTTTTGTAACAAAAGTTTTTTCATACTTTAAGTTAATTAACAATGTATGTATGTATAGTGTATTAAGTATCAATGGGTGCAAAAATTTTAGTACTAGCGTATTCACTAGGACGATTGATTGACGATACTGGCAGCGAGTAATGCGTGTTCACACTAGAGCATATCACCCATGGTGATTAATAAAAATTACAGTGTTTTTATATTTTATTTTGTCTAAAAAGATTGGTTTAAATCCTGAAGTTGAAACTAGTAATTTAGGACGTTTGATTAATCGCATTTTGGTTTTCAAATCTTCGTTGCTTAAAAAATTTACTGAAGTATACATCATTAAAGTGTTATTCAGAATGAAAGGTTTAAAGTAACAATTAAATATTAAACCATTTAAACATAGCATAAAAATTTTGAATTATATTTATTTGTATTTGTGTATATTTTTAACGTAAAATTTTGTATTTCATAATTTGTGAAACTTATATTTTTATTTATTAGTGGGCTAAAATATCATTCCTGATATTTGTTTTCACGTATTTTTTGTGTCGTTTTTGATATTAGCAAAAAATTTGGCTTTTTTTCGCAAGAAAAAATTAAATTTTATTTTTATACAATTAATTTATTTTAATTAAAAAGGTACATATTTAAATTCCAAATATGATTTTTAAGATGAAAAATACTCCTAATAATAAGATACTGGGATAACAATATTTTTTATTACTAATTTATAGTTATGCGTTTATTACTTACAATTAGTCTAGGTTAAATTCTTATTAATTCTAAATCTAATCAAAGTTCTACCTTTCAAAATTTTATCACAAAACATTAAGGTTTTTTATACAATCTTCAACATATATATTTAAATGATTTTTTAAAATTTTTAGTATAATAGTAAAAAAAAAAGCAGTTCTAATTTTTTTTTGGAAAACGAGTAATTAATGTCGTATTTATTTTTGATTAGCCAGCAATAATTAGGTATTTTATTGAAATAAAAATATTAATTGTTTTTTTTGCTCACGATAGGTTACTTTGTGGTGTCAGACATATTGATTTTAATACACTGGTAAAGAATTAATTGGTGGTTCAATAGGTTCTTATTTTTGACACTTAATTACCGACTAATTGCTTGCTGTAATATTAAGCAGCATTTAAGAATTGAATTTCCGTTGCTGGTATTTGTGTGTTACAGAGGTAAGAAACAAGAAACGCAACTTGAATAAATAAACTTTATCACAAAGCTAAGAAAAACTATGGCTATTTAAAGCTTAAATATCAATTTTCATTGTTTATTTCAGTTTATTTTTAATAATAAATGTATTTTAAATCAAGAAATCAAATCACCATTTCAGAGACATAATAAAATATTGAATTTTTTCAGGTTTTTATTTGTTTAAAACATAAAAGATGATGTTTTTGATTACAAATTTTTATCCTGATTTTTTCACAACATTTTTTAAGTTCTTTATTTTAAGTACTTTATTTTCATCGGAATTCATAATAAAAGTTTGCGAAAAAGTATTTTTTATTTATTTTCCTGAAACCTACACGTACAATTTATTTAAAATAAAAACGATAATTTTTTCAGTTTTTCTCCAAATAATTTAGCTTATTATTGTGTTTAAAAATAATATACGTAAAACCTTAAATTATCTATAAGTTGGCTATGTAATGGTCTGGATGTAAGAGTTGAACTCTCATTGGGCCTGAAATTTGTCGGTGACGAAATAATAAAAATTAATATCGTTCACATTAATATCGAGAATGAGCAACAGAATTTTTAATGCAAAATAGTATAAGGTTAGATTAAATTTTGCAGCGGATTGCAAAACTAAAAAATAAAATTTTTTTTGATATTTTCTGTTCAACTTTTTTAATATTATTTAATTTTCATTTGTTAAGGTATTAATTATTATCCAAACAAAAGTTAACTCTGTTGCTGTAAGATGAATTTTATTGTCATATTGAAACTGTTAATATTTTGGGAAAATATTTCTAAAATCAAGTGATGTATAAGAATATAATCATTGGTAACTAAAATAAACACGTTATCTTATCAGTCAGCAAGCCAAAAAAAAAAAAAGAACTATAAATTTCATTGATCCATAACTTTTATTTTCAAATAAGAAAAGAGTTAAGAGTTAAAGGTTAAAGGTTAAAAATTTTTATTTCGTGTAAAGTCGACCTGTTTTATGTTTTTGGTGGAACTTTTTTTTTTTTTTTTTAATTAAACTAAACTTTTTTTAAATAAAAAATTTTTCTTTTTAAAAATCTTTCTAGTTCCTTAAAAATCAAAGTTTGAACATTAAAGTCTTTTCTGAAGAAACCTCTATAAAACCCTATGTATGTGTGTTTTGTTAGTATGCGTGTATGGACCGTACTACAGCTGTGAAGAAGCATTTAAGATTGATTAGCGTGCATTTTGATAACGATAGAAATCGATATAATTTTTATAGGGGCTTCATATTATAATAATACACTATTATAAATTATATTTTTGCCTTAGATAAATAATTTTGAGTGCATGTAGTTTGAAATTTAAGTGTTTACGTTTATTTAATTAAATAATGCCTATATTAATTACTGAGGCTAAATAATTGAGCCAGACCCAATTTTCCAGACCCTATTTTACATGTATAAGAATTTGATTTAGCCTCACTTAAATAACACGGTACTTGGGGTCCTTTCATCTAGCGTCCATGGTTTTCATTTAGGAGATACAAAGCTTCAAAGTTGAATCCTTATACATTGCAAGCATAGCAGCTGAGTCAAAATCAGGGGTTTGAGATTTTATGCTATGTCAATATCAAAACTAAACGATGGATTAAAAAAAAAAAAAATAGCACAACGTAAATTAATTGTTGAAGAAACTTCTATTCAATTTTTAAATAGAATGTGGTTTTCGTATAAAAGATATTTTAATTAGAAGAAATAAAAAACCGATGAAAATTTTAAGGTGACAACATCGCCATTTAAAACACACGAATAATATAAGAATAATAATCATGTAATCAAAGCGCGCCTACACAAATATTGTACAACGTTGTCGTTCTTTTTTTTTATTTAACCTTCAACGAAAAATGACCGGCTGTATACCGTCAAAATATTGTGACCGCTAATGTACCTTAAAATGATTTTTCATTAAATATAATAATAATATAACATATTTACAAATGATTTATCAAATATTTTGTTTTACATAAACTAATATATTAAATAAATAAAATAAAATAAACTGTACAAAGCATGCTTTATGTGAATTGTGGTAAGAGAGGGGGGGGGGGGGAATTCCTCAGGAAAGAGTTAATCAAGCGACGAAAAAATTATTAAATTTTGAAAATTGGAATGCCATAAATATTTTTTTTGTTTTTAAAACTTTGAAATTGAAAATCATTATAAACTTAAAAACAACTAAAGCTTTGAAATTCATTTTAGGCAAGAAAAAATCGATCTTTAAAAAAAAAATTATTTGAAAAAAATGTGATTTAAATATAAATTATAATTGAAAATCAGGTTTGAAATTTACCTCGAAAATTTTCAATGCTATTTATTATTAAGCCTAAAAATATAATAATCCTTGCTGGTAGCACTGAAAATTAATAATATAGAATCGTGGCTGAATCGCGAATTATAATTCTTTATCAAACTTAATTAAAAAAGCATATGTGTACTTTTTTATTTTAAATGTTATTCTACGTAAATTTTCAATACTTTAGATGCAACGTCCTCCTTTTATCTTAAAATAAATGGCAATTGTAAATTCTTTACTTGGATTAAAGCATTATGCTCTTAATACCATATTTGACAAATTAAAGAAAAAAAAGCAGGCATAATGGTTAATTATCATACGTTGGCATGGAATTTCGGATATGTATTTTACATCACATATATATATATATATATATACATACTGTGTGAAAATTATTTGGTGCAAAAACAATTTTTTTCCCCTACGTGGTACTCGTAATTTCTTTATGTTTCAAAAATTAAAAATGCGATTTTTTTCGCATATTACCTAATCTTTTTAATTATCCATAAGAAAATCGAAAAACTATCTTCAATTTTAAAATTAAAAAAAAATAAAATGTGTGTTGCACCAAATAATTGTCACATGTTATATTTATATATAGTTAAAATATATATATATGTATATATATATATATAATTTTTTATACTGATTTGCTGCATTTTCTTGCTTAAGAAGTTTTTGCTTGAGAAGTTTCTTGGATTCGATGATCAGACTAAAGCATGATCCAACAATATCATAGTTCAACAAATTTTGTTTAAACTTAACGGAATTTAAATTTTTTTATTGTATGCAGAATATTTATTATTAATTCAATCTATTAAATTAATAAATTCAAAAACTTTATTTTTTATTTTGAGTATGATTCTTAAATCTATCGTATATTAAATTTACAGCATGATTTAAGTAAATAAGACTATAGTACGTAGATGCTAGGATTGTAACCTTTTACTGATTTTATAAATCATATTGCTGAGTATTCCCCAGAATATATAAATATCGCTTTTATTAATGCAAAAAGCAATAATTTTAACATTAGTTAAAAAATCTGTCCATGCACTTTCTTCAAAAATAACTTTATTTATACCATTTTTTAAGTTTTTTAAGGCAATTTGAACAACAGGATTCTCAGATCCAACGATTAAATTGCAGCCAGAAGTTACTTGATAAATATGGCCCAAAACTCCATATTCAAACATATTTTTAAAAAAATTTTGTATTAAATTTTTATGTTTATAAAAACTATTACATTTATTAAACTCTAAATAAATGCTTCTTTTCCTCTAAAATATTTTAGATATAATAAATCGGTTATACATTGCAAATACATTTTTTTAAATTGTACAGTTACAAGTAAAAATTTTTTTGCGAATGCAGTGTCTAAAAAAAATATTATTCAATATTTATCCCAGATGCACAATTCTGCAATTCCAATCTATTCTTCGATATCTGGTTCGATCCAGCAAGGGCTTTTACGAATTTTCTTCCGCAATTGTTGATAGTTTTCAAAATTTTCAATCGTTTTATTTAGCAAAAAATCGTATTTTTCTTTTTCGCGGAGTCTCAACTGATAGCTTCTCGCTAATGTACAGGTTTTTGAAATTTGTTTAAAAAAAAGCAGTTTTCAGCATTTGATTTTTCATATTCTTAAATCGTAAATTCAATAATGTTTACGAATTCGTGACTTGTCCCACTTTTAAAAAAAAGTTGATCAGAGAAGCCGTATTTATGTATATATGATGAATAAGTCCTATTACTGCGAAAAGAATCATCGAATTTAATATTTTTTTGTCTTCGGTTTGTCGAAAATAATTGTAAGCAGTAGAAATTTCAATAAAAGCGCGCGTAATAGAAAGAAATGTTTGCGACTTTTAAGTAACTTTTATGTAACTTTTAAAAAAGATTAAGGTTAGTTTTTTGGGGGTTAAGACTCAAAGATGGTCCGAGAGACCCTTGAGAATAAGGGTGATGGAATAATCCTACGCTTAAGATATTTTAAAACTCTCGTTAATATATTTTTTAAGAAAAGCTTTAACAATGACTTTTTTATTAATGCAAGATTTTTTTCTACCTAAACATGAATCTTTCAATGTAGACAAAAATATTTCTTTAAATTTCTATTATAAAAACCAATAAATAATAGGGATACTGTTACTTTAATTAAAATGTACTTTTTTAGAATAAGATAAAAAAATTAACAAACTTATTGTTATATTTGATGCTTTTTCGTCAAACGCATAATTTTATTAAAATATGATCATTAGCCCATTTTTAATCATCGACGATGAGTTAAGTACAATAGAAATCAATATTATTTAAAATAGTTACTGTAAAAAAAATAAAAAAATGAAATTTATCTGTAAGAATTTTGAGAAATTAATAGTTTTTTGTAAAAAAAAAAATAAAATAAAATAGTTTATTATTTTAGTGTTTTACGTTTTCGCATTTATTTACAATATTTATTCTACGAGGTGATGTTTTTATTGCGAAATTATATCGACGAAAAATGTTGGCTCTAAAGGCTACGCAGCTAAAAATACTATTTTTGCGCAAATTAATATTTAAAATAAAAATTAACTATTTCATACTTTTTTAAGAGGAAGGATGCATATAAAACAATCAGTGTACGGCAGGAATAGATAAATCTGAGTATAGTAGTAATAGAATTTGTTTTTATGTACAAATTCAAATAAAGAATATCTAAGTATGAAAATTTGCGAAAAAATTTTTATTTACAAAATATTAACTTTAATTGAAAGGGATTTTATGGATCCAGAATCTCTCAACAACGTACCGCAGCTTGAAAAGCAGAATATAAGATAGATACACAATTTTTGAAAAAAAACACTTGCAGTGATATGCTTCAAATCATTCTTTTTTGTGTTATTATTGTTTTGGCCTTGATGAGCATTATACTAATCCTATACATATATAAAAAAAATTAAAATACTCGCTCTGAGTTTTTATAATAATAAAAATAACGATTTGGTTGCGTTTAGTCTATAATAAATTTTTTTGAACTTTATTGTATCAATTTCTAACATATATGAAATTAGGTTTTAAGCAGGTTTTAAGTATGAGAATAAAAAGTATGAAATAAGAGTAATTAATACTATTCATAAAAATATAAGCGTATACAATAAATAAATAATTTTTTCTTACTAAAATTTTGTGTTTTAATTTCATTCTTTGAAGCCTCGTGAATATTTTCAATTTTCGCTTAAAAAATTATAAAAAAAAAATTAATTCAAAATATTTTTTTCATAATAATATCTTACTTGAATTTTTTAATATGCAAGTTCCAAATTTATTAACATAAAATTTGAAACAAACGCATTTATTCGATTGGCTAATAGCGAAATCTAAAAATTGACAGATTTCATTGAATTCAGAAAAGTTTTCTACTCTCCCCATTTCAGCGTATTGGGGAAAGAAGAGGAGTTTAGTTGTCCAAACTTGAAAATTATAAAGGTTACTCAAGTTTCACATAAAAAAATTTTTTCGAAAAAGTACACGTTCAGGAATTTTACCCAATGCGGGAACAAAAAATGAACCTTGCAAAACTGAAAATATACATGCGGGAGCAGAAATAAACACTAAATCTCTCAAATCCCGCTTACGAAGTATTTCAATAGTAAAACTTGCATATAAAAGCGGGTACAACTAAAAGATTATTGAACTCTTGATCTCAAACATAAAGTTAAAAAAGTACACGTGCAGGAATTTTCCCGTATGCGGGAGCAAAACTTACAATGCTAAACATATAGAACCATCTGGAAATTTACACGTGCCCGCGCTTAACCAGCAACTTCATAGCCATAACTTTATACAGATGCGGGTGCAGGTACGTGAAAAACCCCATGCGGGAGCAGAATCCGTACCTGAGGCCAAAAAACCCTATGCGGGAGCAAACCTCCCGCTTTATACAACTACTTAATAATTTTGCTATAAAAATTTTGGGATCTGTATTTCTCTACGCCACTTTTTAAAACTAATCTCGAAAGCTTAATATTTTGAAACTTGAAATTTGGTTAAAAAATTTGGCATGATCGGGATGCTCTAAAATTTAAAGTACTATAGACAAGAATAATAATATTTTTACCGAAAATATTGGTTTCAGAGTCCATAATTTTTAATTTCAAAATTCAATTACGAAATGCAGGTAAGCATGTACATAAAGCAAAATTCCACAGTAAATAAATATAAATTAAAATTTTGGTTACTCAAAGAGGAACCATTATGTTAGGTCAAAATTTGATTTTCTATTTTTTGGCATATAAGCACGTTTTGGGACCCCAGGAAGCTAAAAAACCTGTTTATAAAAAAAGTCTGTATGTGTGTGTGTGTGTGTGTGTGTGTGTGTGTGTGTGTACGTATGTAATCGGTGATATTTCACAAATATTATGGAATTAAGACCTAATTTTTTTTTCAAAAATTTTTTCACCAAAAAATCTCGAGGTACTTTTTTTTTTTTTGATTTGGATGTAATACCTAATTTATTTCCACGAAAGTACTTATATTTGAAAGTATGGTTTTTACATGATATCTCGAATCGGATACTTAATTTTCTGAAAATTTTTTTTCTAAAATTTTTTTCACAAAAAAATACAAAAAATACAAATTTTTTTTTTCTTTTTGGACGTAGTACCTAATTTATTTCCATGGAAGTACTAGTTTTAAGAACCTTGTTTATTGTTATTTTTTGGATCTGATACTTAATTTTTTCAAAATTTTTTTTGTCAAAATTAAAAAAATAGAAAAATAAAAAAAAATGCAATATTTTTTTTTTTTTGGGTGTAATACCTCATTTAATTCTATGAAAGTACTAATATCTGAAAATATTATAACTAGTGATATTTCAAAACCATTATCGAATTAAGACCTAATTTTTTTTTCAAACATTTTTTTATCAAAAAATCTCAACCCCCCCCCCTTATTTTTAATTTGGATGTAATACCTCATTTATTTCCACGAAAGTACTTATATTTGAAAGTATGGTTTTTACATGACTAGTATTAAGCGCGCGTCGCGCGCAAAATTATTTAAAACTATTAACCCTAATTATTTTCTTAAATACCAAAATTTATTCTTACTTTAATTTTTTTATTCATATCAACTACTCGGCGTACTATAACTAACCTCAAAAATAATAAAAATATAATATAAACAATAAAACAATTAATTTTAACCTATTAACAATGAAATTTATATGAGCCAATCAGAATGACTCTTTAGCTATAACAATGTACATAGTTACTGTTGCGACCAACATGTCCTTTTTAAAAAAGGATATCTCGAATCGGATACTTAATTTTCTGAAAATTTTTTTTCTAAAATTTTTTTCACAAAAAAATACAAAAAATACTAATTTTTTTTTTCTTTTTGGACGTAGTACCTAATTTATTTTCATGGAAGTACTAGTTTTAAGAACCTTGTTTATTGTTATTTTTTGGATCTGATACTTAATTTTTTCAAAATTTTTTTTGTCAAAATTAAAAAAATAGAAAAATAAAAAAAAATGCAATATTTTTTTTTTTTTTGGGTGTAATACCTCATTTAATTCTATGAAAGTACTAATATCTGAAAATATTATAACTAGTGATATTTCAAAACCATTATCGAATTAAGACCTAATTTTTTTTTCAAACATTTTTTTATCAAAAAATCTCAAACCCCCCCCCCCTTTTTTTTAATTTGGATGTAATACCTCATTTATTTCCACGAAAGTACTTATATTTGAAAGTATGGTTTTTACATGATATCTCGAATCGGATACTTAATTTTCTGAAATTTTTTTTTCTAAAATTTTTTTCACAAAAAAATACAAAAAATGCTAATTTTTTTTTTCTTTTTGGACGTAGTACCTAATTTATTTTCATGGAAGTACTAGTTTTAAGAACCTTGTTTATTGTTATTTTTTGGATCTGATACTTAATTTTTTCAAAATTTTTTTTGTCAAAATTAAAAAAATAGAAAAATAAAAAAAAATGCAATATTTTTTTTTTTTTTGGTGCAATACCTCATTTAATTCTATGAAAGTATTAATATCTGAAAATATTGTAACTAGTGATATTTCATAACCATTATCGAATTAAGACCCAATTTTTTTTTCAAACATTTTTTTTATCAAAAAATCTCAAACCCCCCCTTTTTTTTTAATTTGGATGTAATACCTCATTTATTTCCATGAAATTACTTATATTTGAAAGTATAGTTTTCAAATGATATCTCGAATCGGATACTTAATTTTTTGTAAATTTTTTTTCTAAAATTTTTTTCACAAAAAAATACAAAAAATACGAATTTTTTTTTTCTTTTTGGATTTAGTACCTAATTTATTTTCATGGAAGTACTAGTTTTAAGAACCTTGTTTATTGTAATTTTTTGGATCTGATACATAATGTTTTCAAAATTTTTTTTCCTAAAATTTTTTTCACAAAAAAATACAAAAAAATACGAAACTTTTTTTTTTTGTATTTAGTACCTAATTTATTTCCATGGAAGTACTAGTTTTAAGAACCTCGTTTACAGTAATTTTACAGTAATTTTTTGGAATTGATACTTAATTTTTTCAAAACTTTTATACTCTAAATTAAAAAAAAAGAAAAATAAAAAAAATTGCAATATTTTTTTGGTGTAATACCTCTTTTAATTCTATGAAAGTACTAATATTTTAAAATATTGTAACCAGTGATATTCCAAAACAATTATCAAACGAATACTTAATTTTTTTTCCAAAAATTTTTTTATTAAAAAAATCTAAAAATACTTTTTTTTTTTTTTTAATTTGGATGTAATACTTCATTTATTTCCATGAAAGTATTTATACTTGAAAGTATAGTTTTTACTAGATATCTTGAATTTGATAATTAATTTTTTGAAAATTTTTTTCCAAAAATCTTTGTTACAAAAAAATACATAAAACATCAAATTTATTTTTCGTATTGGACATATCTAATTTATTTTAATGAGAGTATAAATTTTATAAATTTTGTTTATAGTAATTTTTGTATTTGATTACAATTTTTTTTTTTACTTTGATATAAATTATAACACATAAGAAAGAATGATGGAAATCTTGCCTCTTTTTGACTTCCTCGGATTATTTTGTTCCTTGCTATGTTTATTTATGTATGCAGCTTAGTGAAATTATAAACAATAATAAACAACCTAAAAATATTAAATGGTTATGTTTAAATTTTAAAATTCAGATTTAAAAGTTGCAAAAAGTGGAATTTTTTAAAGAATCATACGTTATTATATAAAAAATCGAATTCTAATACTCAATTTTTTAAAATAAATAAAAATTCACGAGAAAATTTAAAAAGATTAACTTTTGTTAATTCGCTATTTTAAATTGCACAATGATGGATAGTAATTGCACGAGGCTCGAATTTTTGTTAAATTTTTGACTCAATTTTTGAACTACGTTTGTTTCTAGGTTTGTTTATTTTTGCTTGGTAATTATTTTCTGAAATTTAATTCGAAAGATCTCCATCCACGCCTAATGATAAAATTTCTTGAAATTACGATATTTTTTAAAAAAACTTAAATTTGAATATTATGCACAACCGATGCACAACAAATATTTATTTTTAATGATTTTTTATTTTTTTTTTTATATATGCACTGAAACTGCAAAAAAATTATATTTTTTATTAGAAAATTAGAATAAATTTTATTTGAGGTTAATTATTATTTTTTTTTAGGCGTGGATCGAGTCTAATTAAATTTTTGTGGCTAAATCCACGCTTAAACAAATGAGGTTGAGCGTGGATTGAGACCTTTCCAAATAAATTTAATTAGATAACATTATATTGTTAAGTTAAAAACGAAAATTTGAGTGTAAATTAATTTAAAAAATTAATTTAAAATTAATTTAAATCTTAATGGTCTACTTTACCTATTAAAAAAGAAAAATGTATGTATAATTGCATGGTTGTAATCAATAATATTTATTGCATATTGAAGTTTAAAGATCATTGTTTGAGGAACCTCAGTGCCAGCTAGTTGGCAGGGTATTTTTTGAATATTTTTCATATAAAAAAATTAAAATAACATCATTTTTATTAGATAAAATAGACCATTATAAATATTTTGATATTGTTGATGAGGAACCATAGTGCCAATCACTTGGCAGCGTTTTTTTTTTTTTTTGGTGTAATACTTCATTTAATTCCATGAAAGTTCTATCTTGAATAATTATTATCCAATGAATTACGTTAGATTTTATTTTGAAAAAAATAGATTTAGTTGAATTCAATACATAAATTTTCTTTTAACTTTTAAAAGTTAATAGAAATGTATGTATGATTGCATGCTTGTAATCGGTGGTATCTGTGGCATATTGAAGTATTTAGCTCATTGTTTGAGGAACCTTAGTGCCAGCTAGTTGGCAGGGTATTTTTTTAAATTTTGTGAAAAAAATTTTGAAAAAATTAAGTAATAGATCCAAAAAATTACTATAAACGAGGTTCCCAAAACTAGTACTTCTATAGAAATAAATTAGGTACTACGTCCAAAAAAAAAAAATTAGGAGTTTTTTGTATTAATTAATCTAATTAATTATTTTTAATTTAAAAATTTTTAAACCTTTTTTTTAATTTTGCCGGGATAATTACTTATTATATATAATCTTTTTCATCTTTTTCTATTATTAGAATGTTCTTAAATTCTCCACGTCCTTTACCTACATCAGGAAACCCAACACTGACTGTATGCAACAGTATAGTTTATCATGTGCAAATAAATAATATTTTAAATTTTAATTTTTTTTACCTAATTTTAACTAATTGTTTTTTTTTTTTTTTGTTAATTGACTTGTAAATCAACAAAATTTATTTCAATAAAAAAATATGGTAAACTAATAAAATATTTTTTTTTTAAAGTAAATATACGAATCGGGCTTTTAAACAAAAAAAAATAAAAATGATCAAGAATTGGATTTTATCCAACACAACTTGGATAAAGCTAGCTTTAATTAACCGCATATTCCTAGCTTTATCCAGAGATCGGACTCTACCCGTAAAATATATACAAATTTTGACACCTGAGTACAGAAAGAAAAAAAATAAATATCTGTATACAGATCTATAATAGTATATTACGAGCCCGTGTCCAGAAAAGTAAAGAATGGCTCAAATCGCACGTAAATTACCTTCTGAGGCGAGGCCGAGGATGGTAAACTGCGATTTGGGCAATTCTTTATTTATGGACAAAGGTCGTTTATGATTTTTTCTTGTTAGTGTCCAGAAAGTGCGTGTTTTCTGGCCGCTGCGCTATTCGAAAAAACGCATTTTCTCGACACTGAGCAAGAAAAATTATGTTTTGTCCTTGGCCACAAAAAAAGAATGCCCCAAATCGCAGTTTACCATCCTCGGCTTCGCCTCGGAGGGTAATTTACGTGCGATTTGGGACATTCTTTACTTTTGTGGCCATGGGTAAAAATATACTATTCTTCGTCAGTGGCGAGAGTCAGGCGTCAGTGCTTTCTGGCCGCTGACAAGAAAAGGACTTTTGGGTGAGGGAATTTTCATTTTTTTGCTTAGCCCACGATAGGAATTTTGTGGTTTTTTAAAGATTTTATTTGTTACTTATGATCCTTTACGTAGACATTTTCTACAATGGGCAACTGAGCATTTAGGTAAAAACCGGTATCACGTTAAATATCATAATAATCGCGTTCAGTGATCTGAAGAACATAAGCAATAGTTAAAAATCTTGAAAAAATCGTAAAACATGGTAACGTAAACTTTTGAAAAGTTAGTTGACAAATTTTATGGATCTTTCCGTAAAATGAAAGTGACAACGAAATTGTAGATTTTTAAATTCATGAAAAATTATTTTTTTGAATTCGTTTTTTTCACATTTTATAATAAAATTTATGTAGGTTAGTGATTTAGGTAAATTCATTTAAGCGTTTTTTTTTCAAAAAAAGGAAAACAAATACATAAATAAACTGTTAAAAATTGTTATGATAGTTTATTTAAAAATTAATTTTATTTTGCGATAAAACGTTTTTTAAAAATTATATTTACCAAGTCAATTTGAAAGTTAATATAAGCTTTACCCAGCTGTTACGAAGTCAAAAATGTATTAAAATTTAAAAAAATCTATGCTAAAAATCATAAACTTTCATGATTTAATCAAATCTAGAAAAATCTGGCATGTGCATTGAACGTGAATGAAAAATCTGGTACGAATATCGCTTTAAAATAATAACGGCGAAAAAAAATTTCAATATATATTCGTTTTCCTAAATGAAAAATTTCTAAACAGACAATTTTTGAAAAATTTAGGTCACCCTTAGGGCCTTAGGCCCCATCTACAGAAGCCACAAAAGGGGGCGCAATCGCAAGCGCAATGCGCAGAAGAAGATTTTGTGTCTTTCGAGTTGTCTAGAAGACAAAATTGGGCCTAACTGATCTGATTAAAAATTTTCTGTTGACGAAACATCTTTTAGACTTTGCATGGTGATTAATATCAGAAATAAATAATATGACCTTTACATACAAGAAACACTTGTATAAAAGGTCATTGGGTAACTATTTATTTTAACAGCATTCCGGAGCTCTGTAATTACCGACAAATTTCTATGGGGACCCGATCAGAATCAACCTCGGCATGTGGCGCGGCGTTAGCTAGATTCTACCTAGTTCTACCTAGAACTAGGAAGTGCCTAGTCAACGCCGCGCCACATGCCGAGGTTGATTCTGATCGGGGAATCTAGTAAATTTGGGCTGATTTGAGCTAATCGGTTCCTGACTTCCTGAAGCCAAAAACTAATTAAAAAAATTTTCCTCTTACAGAAAATATTCTTTTTAGTTCCTCTACACCGCTATCGTCTTTGATTTTTGATATTCAATAATTTTTTTATTAAATAATAATTTATAATAATAAACAGTTCGCGTCCAATCAAATGGCGTCGAATAGATACGAACTTAAGAATTATGATTTGATTAAAAAAAAATATCGAATATCAAAAATCGAAGACGATAGCGGTGTAGAGGAACTAAAAAGAAAATTTTTTGTAAGAGGAAAACTTTTTTGATTGCTTTTTGGCTTCAGTAAATCAGGAACCGATTAGCCTAAATCATCCCAAATTTACTAGATTCCCCATAGAAAATGTCGGTAATTACAGACCTCCGGAATGCTGTTAAGGGGCGATAAACATCCGATGTAACTGAATTCAAAGGTTTCAAAAAAGGGAAAAAATTACTCAGAATTAATCATGTAAATAATTTTTTATATATTTTTTTTTGTCGTGAATTTAGTATTTTATTACAGTTCTCCTTCTTTATGTACAACGCAATAATAAATTTATCATCATTTTTTTATAATATAAATAACTATTTAAAATAAAAAAATATCATTACCCAATATACCTGAAACTTGTGCTAAGTTTTTGAATAAATCATAAAAATGAAAATAATATTTTTAATTTTTTTCGTATTTTATATTTGCTGTTCGTCAGGAGAAAATTTAAATAATATCGGTATGAATAAATTTTTAAATAATATTATTTCCTTCCAATTCAAATTTTTCCATTTTTTGCTCATAATTTTTTGACCAGATAATATTTCTTAATTTGAAAAATCATTACTACTTTGCTGCAACCGCATTTACGTTTGCGGCAGGTAGAACAAGAAAATCCGCCATTATAATCATTATTTTTTTTAATTTTTATTTTTAAGGAACCAGTCAATCCAAAGTACCAAACGGAGCAAAGAAAACTGGATTTAATCCATTTAAATCGGCTTTGAATTACGTGAGTGGTTGGTTCGGTGGTTCTAATAAAAATAAAAATGATGCAATAAATGAACAGGGTTTGAATCAACCAAAAACCGAAGTTGAAAATCCGTCAGGTGAATCACTGGAAGCTCCAAAAAATGCTGATAAATTATCGGGAGAGAATTTACCAGTTGGTGAAATTTCTAAACTAAATAATGTGGATAGCAACATACCATCTGGTGAAAATCTGCCCAATGAACCCGTACAAAATTTAAATAATCAAGATGTTGCTCCCAAAGGAAATTTACCATCTGAACCTTTGCCAATTGATTCAAAAACACCAAAAGAATTTGGTAGCGTGGAAAAATTAGAGCCATCAGAATTAAATAATAATAATATTAACGAGATTAATAAACAATCACAAGGTCCATCAGAGGAATTACCTTTAGAAAATTTAAATAACGGTAATTTATCAGATGAGAATTTACCAGCTGGCATTGATAATTCAACAGGAGTAAATAATGGAAATGAAAATTTACCAGCTGGTATTGATAATTTATCAGGTGTAAATAATGCAAATGAAAATTTACCAGCTGGCATTGATAATTCATCAGGTGGAAATAATGCAAATGAAAATTTACCAGCTGGCATTGATAATTCATCAGGTGGAAATAATGCAAATGAAAATTTGCCTTCAGAGAATTCCCCTATTGATTCCAATGTTCCTGAAACAGTTGGTAATTTGAACGAGGAATCAGATGATAAATATATAAGCGATTCCTCATTAAACGACGAAAAGCTTGACAGCTCTGAAAAATGGCTAACTCAAAAGAGAAATAATAAAAATAGAAAACGTTCCAAAAAAGGTTACTTTAAACATAAAAAGCAATATGGGCAATAATTTAAAAGAGGTAACGAGTTGTTTAAACTGTACATAAGCAGATAATAAATTTTACCAAATTCAAAGTGTAAAAATTTAAATTATCTGAAAAAATATGTACCTATACATGTAAAAAAAAAAATAAAAATTTAACTCATATAATCTTAAAAGTTTTTTATTTTTTATTATTTGTTTGAGTAAAAAAATCTTTTCCTTAAATAAATTGCCATTTTTTCATGGCTATAATTTTTTTTTGTTGGGAGAAAATATAGGTTTTGACCCGGCATGGCATGCAGTTGTAAGCACGTGTGAGCACGGCGAGAAAAGTCAAATCCCAAATTTTTCACTGTAGTTAAAAATATATAAGGTTTTTTTAAAAAACGAAGGTGTGTCTTGCAAAAAACTAGTAGTTAACACTAAAGAATGTAATATATACGCAGTATATTATATTCTCATGGCTTCGTGAAAAATCACTTCTCAAAAATTTTAAAGTTTTTGCCAAATCATCTGACCAAATGGAAATCCAACAAAAAATTGTAGTCCAACAAAAAGTGATTTTTTTAGAGTTACTGTATTATTTATGTATGTATGTATGCATGCATGTATATAACCGGTGATATTTCATAATGGATACACGCTGACGAGACCAGCCATATTTAATAGGTCGAAATAGAATATTGTTTAATTAAACATTATTTTAAGTTATTTAAATATTAGTTTTTTATTTTTATATTTTTGTATTTTTTTAAACCAAATTTTTATGTATATTTTTTATTTTATCAAATTTTTTTGAGATTTTATTTAAAATAAATTTTTTGTTAAATAAATGGTATATGTTTGTAAAAGAATCGTAGATCCACGTTCACATATCAATAGGTAAAAAACATAATTGATTTCTATAAAATTATAAAGTTGAGCTCCAATTCAGATCAATTCTAATAAATTTTATTCTGGTATTAAGACTTAATTTTTTTTTCAAAAATTTTTTATAAAAAAAACTCAAACTACACTGAAAAAAATTCCGCTTGCATCAAACGGAATTCCGCTTGAGGCTAGCAAATTTTTTTTCTTTTCAAACGATTGCAAATTACTTGGAACGTAAAGAAAATTAATTAATTTTTTGAAAATTTTTGTCTTAAAATTATTGCCATACCAACACTGAGAAAAAATGTTGAGTAAAATCTACTTTTGCAACTGGAAGATTTTACTATTAATTTTAGTAAAGTTATTTGAAGAATTGAAAATATTACATTGCTAAAAAATTTTATTATACTCTCACTCTCTCACATGTGTTTAATGCTTTTTTTTTTTAATTTTTTTTTAATTTTTTTTTTAATTATTTATTTTTTATTTTTTTTTTAATAATTTATATTTTACAATTTATACAATTTCGGTTCCTTATATAGTATCTGAAACCAAATTTTGTCACTTGCGAGAAAAAAATGTATAAAAAAATTCTACTAAAATTAATAGTAATTTTTTTTTCCTATACGGGTAGTTTATAAAATATGTGTTGGTAAAAAATAACATGAAACGCCATTTTGACAACTTCAAATTATTTTACTAATCAAAAGGGTAATTTTTACCAATATAGTTTTGTGAGTGAACAAATACAAAAACACCATTTTAACATGGAGCATGTTCATTGGATATATTTGAAAAAGTCCGACTCATCAGGGGGAGAGGGTAAAAAATTGACGATTTAGGGGGGGGGGGGGTAAGATACACCGAAAAAAAATTATTGGCCGTACGCCTTGAATTTTACGAGCGTATAGCGTGTTCAACGAGAACAGGCTCTGGGCCTTGAACGAACTTGCGTTTCACGCGTTTGAAGAGGGGGCCCCAACATTTTCTGTATACATTTTTTTAATGCCAATGATCGAGCCCCCCTCCAAACGTGTGAAATCGTCTCCTCGCCGATCTCGCTAAACAGGCAATTCGTCTGTACTAGAAATCTAGGCGTACGGCCAATAATTTTTTTTCAGTGTAGCCCTGATAAGAACAAGAACTTAGAATACTTTAGGTTTATGGACACACTAGGTCTATGGATAATTTATATTTCGGGATTTATTGTAATCTTGGTTTTAGGACTTAATAATTAGGGAGTATACGTTAAAAACTATTATAAATGAACATGTTCCATGCTTGCTGGTTGTGTGAAAAAAAATAACTAATTTTTTTTTTCTTGTTGGACATAGTATACCGAGTAGTATACCTAATTATTTTATATGAAAGAACTGCAATACTTGTAATTTTTTAAATTTAATTTTGTAAATTTTTTAAATTACAAGAGAAAATATTTTGGTGCTTCTTCGCCGCCCCCCCCCCCCCTACAAATCGCTTTTTTCTCATCAGGAAATTCTTCCAAACGACTTAATTAGTTTTAAAAAAATGTTTTTAGATTGGAAAAACGCGTTTAATTGAGAAAAAAATTGTTTTTTTTTATTTTTTTTTTATTTTGTTGCTTTTTTTTTTATAAATAATAATATAAGGTTAAACAGAACACAATTATTTTTTATTTAATGGATAAAATGATTTTAGCCCCCTTTTTTGCAAAAATAGAAAAATAAATTTAATGATACTTACTAAAATATTTATTATTGTTTGTAAAAATTTATCTATTGTTCTTGGAAATATCATTTAAATATTTTAAAAAACGTGTTTATTTAAAATTGGCGCATTTAAATCAAATTACAATAATAAACTATAGGAAATACCCAATGATTACATAGGCCCACAAAAAAAGTCGCAAAAACTAGTAATCCTAAGTTCCTGACAATGTCATTATTTCAGGTAATATTGAACATTCAAATGCAAGCGTATTAAGGTAATGGAAAAGCGACATCAAGAAAGGTGGGACGAAATAATGTTGGCTGACTATTGTTGGAGTTTAAAAAGAGATTTACCAGAAACAGCGACGAAGAAGAGAATTTAAAAAGGAAAAAAAAATTGAAAAGAAAAGCCGCTTGTAAACTTAAAAGGTATTTTAAAAGTAAGAGAGTACGTCATCATAAAACTTTGTCGTAAATATAGGTAGGTAATATAACAAGATTTAGTTTTAAAAAAAATTAATATTTCAATGTATAATAAAAAATTAATTTATTTTTTTGTAATTCGTGAGTTAATATACTTAGTAATATGAATAAATTTTGGAAGAAAAATTTTTTATAAGAACAGCTTCAAATTTTCCAAGGAAGCTAAAAATTTACAGTAATTCTATTCAATATAATCTGATGATTCAATGTAATCTAATAGTTGAAATTTTTAAATCCTACCAAAGAAGAATATAGAATATAGAATATACCAAATTTCCAAATATTTTGCAACTTATATTAAAATTTTATGAAACACATATTTTTGTCCATCTAATAAATGAATTGGATTTGTGCCTGGAATGAGTATTTAAAATAGTTCTCATAAACATTTTTATATTATATACTCCAAAATAGCTAGAAATATGTATTAAAATTGAAATCTTACAAAAAACCAGTATTTGACCCCTGGAGAAGTGGTCACCAAATCGAGTGGGCACGGGTCTAGGGTGAAATAAATTTGCATTAATATTTTAAATTTTCCTACACCAAAACACCAAAGAATATGCAAAAATTTTAATTTTTTACTAAAAATCAGTTTCTGACCCCTTGGGGGAATGGTAACCAATATTATGGGTGTTTTAGGGGCTGATATGGAATTCGAAAACAGTTCGCGTAAATATTTTCAGTTTTTTTACACAAAAATATCTAAGAATATGAACTAATTTTAAATTTTAATACAAAACTTATTTTTAACCCGATCATGAGCATACGGGGGGGGGGGGGGTGCTGGGGGGAAACTGAACATTCAAATCGAATTTTTGATGGCAAATATGATTTTAAAACACCACCATAAACGTATAGTCAGTATGGTCTACCCTCTGGGTTTCGACTTTTTTTTTGTTGACCTGTGTTATTAACGTCTGACCTAAATACGGATGTAATTTTTTTTTAAAGCTCTTAATCCTACATAGAAAAGATATTTTTCTTTATTAAATAGTATATTAGAACTTATGGCCAGAAAAATAAAGAAAGTTATTTAAATGTTAATAACTCCGTTGTTTTTAATTATTATGAAAAATAAAAAAATTCGTATTAAATATTTTTAAATATATTTTTAGAATATCTAATAAACTCAATACCATGCAACAAGCCTATTGTTATAATAATCAAATGCAACTTCTAAATTCATTTCATAGACAACTACAGTTTTAATTTAAAAATTAATTCTAATAAAAGTTTATTCAAAATAACAACTCAATTTCTCGATTTTGTAAAAGGCTTAGAACTTTCGTCAAGATCTATTTTATTAAAATCTGCACGATCTTTAGGATAGTTCCATTTCTGAACTTCTGCGCTACCGAAGCAAACAAAAATAAGATTCGTCGTTAAAAGAACAGAAAATGCTATCCAAAATACATTTTTCCATTCACTTAAGCTTTGATTTGGTGTTAAAATTCCAACTACGTAAGGAGCGAATGTTCCGCAGAATGAACCGATTCCGTTACAAATTCCCATTAAAAAGCTTGCATAATTGGGACTAAGATCCAAAACGTTTATTTTTACACCAGGTATCCAACTTCCTCGTAAAATCATTGTCATTGTAAAAAAACAAAAGAACAATTTATTGTCACAGTTGGAGTATGACGCTGCGACCATAAAAAGGGACGCGATCGAGTGGCTTATTGTTACGTTGATTTTACGAACATTTGTTCTTGAAAAATATTTTTCATTTATCATAAAGTCCGATAATTTAGATACTATTAAGGAATATAAGAAAAATACAAGTTGATGCAACGAAAATATATAACCTACTGTGTCTAAAGGGGTCCTTAAAGTTGTATTCACGTATTTTGATAAATTAACCATGATACTGTAAGTAAAATAATCATTTGCCGAGTAAGTGATAACAAGCGCCAACAAAGGTATTGAAGCCAAGGCGCGTCTCCAAGGAAACGCAGTTGGCTTTTTGTGGATGAATTTACTTAGTTCTCTGGCTAACATTTCTTTTTCATTTTTAGAAATAAATGGATGCTGACTTGGACTGTTGTAGAATAATAGTGACCAAAGTATTAATACGATGAAAGTAGTCGAGCCGAACCAGTAAAACACAATTTGCCATTCGAAACGAGCCAAAATAAAACCAGATAATGACATGCCATAAATTATTCCAAATGGAACACCAATGTAAGCGAACGTTCCCAGAAAAGACCTTTCTTGCATCGGAATCCATCGAGAAAGAAAATGTCCAATGGCTGGTTGGATTAGGCCATCGAAAAAACCAATAAATACTCTTGAAATAATTGTATTTAAAACGTCACTCTTACTACTAGTGATAGGTGTCAAGATCGTTAAGAGTCCAGTTATTAAGACAGAAAAACTTATGACAATTTTGGGTCCTAATTTTTGAATAATAGAGCCAGCAAACGCATGAGCAATCGTGTAGCCCCAATAAAAAGATGATAAAATTATTCCCTATAATACAAAGATTAAAAATATATACCATCCATATTGGAAAAATCCTTATTTAAAAAATGTTTACCTGCGTATAATGACTCCATTGAAAATTTTGATTGCGTTTTGGTGAAAAATTATCTAGTCTTTTGATCTCAGTGCTATTTTCAATCGATGGACACGAATTTTCGATCGAAGTTTTGGTATAATTATGTTGCACAACCATTTTAAGTAAAGCTAATTCAAAAGAAACTCTTATTGTATAAGAATTTAAAAGCACTAAGAAACCCAATACAACCATTATCCAACGTTTTGGGATATTATCTTGAAAAAGAAAAATGTAATTATTTATTATATAGATAGGTGCTTTTGTTAATTATAAAATTTTAAAATTCTTACGAATAAATGCAAAGCAAGACATTGTTACAACTAATAGTACAATGTTTCTATTTCTTGCATACTTTATTTTAATTTATTATAATTGCTTCGTTGTTATCGTAAGCTTAATTATAGTGATATTACAGCAACATCGACGTTTTACTGGTTATTATTTAAAAATGTTTACAATAAGTTATTTTACTATAAGATTATTTTTCTTTACAAGCAAAACATTTAGGAAATTTATTTGGTTATTATTCTCCAGTTCGTAGGTAAATTTTATGTTAGAATTGTATTCGTTAAAATTTTTTAAAATGTCGAAAAACTTTTTTTCCTTTAGAATGATGAGAGAATCATTTACATATCTTGTATATAATATAATGGGAGAATATTATATAAGGGAGAGCTGCTAGGTAGGCCTGTAGTTTGTAGGTAATATTTATTATCGAACTGGAAATATAGTGATTTCATTAAAATTTCTAAAACCCTTAAAAATTCATTTTGAGGTAGTTTAGTGTACTTTCTAATTTTCAACCACCGTTTTTTAATACTTTTTATTACTAGTATTACCGGCATAGATGGGAACATTGATTCTAGATCGAAAGAAGCCATAATATATGGTTTCGGACAGAATTGCTTTAAAATATTTTTGTAAAAATCTGATATATAAGATAATGGTGAGTCCACACAAGAAATTATTACCCTTAAGGGGTAGTTTATATTTTGGCGAGTTATTTGATCAAACGTGTCTTTCGGGGGAGCTGAAAATGAGCAAAAATTTTCCCTGCTAGGATCGGGCTGAAATTTTCAGGAAAGGTTACTTTTTTGGTCCTCAGAAGCACGTTGGAACCCGTTTTTAAAAATCAAACATCCTCTTCGAGATATTTATCCAGTATTTATCAATATGTCTCCCATTTAAAATACATGGGAAAAGCCATTTTGTAGCGGTTTTTTTGATTTCACAATTTTAGTTTGACTTAGCACGAAACCAATGAGAAAAGTTTTTTTAAACATTAATACACATTAAAATTTGCGTTTATTAAATTATTTATATGTATATAATGTATATAAATTATGTTTAGTTTATGTATAATATGTATATATGATATATGTGTGTATACATAAGTATATATTAGTATAGTATATATATTATACACATATAAATAATTTAAAATACGAAATTTTTAAAAAACGTTATTTTTTCAATTTTAAACGCGACTTTTCAGACATAATAGAGGTGTTTCTCCACGTTGGCCAAAGACCAATCCTCTATATAATGAAGCAGAAGTGTGTATTAATGTTAAAAAAAACTTTTCTCATTGGTTTCGTGCTTAGTCAAACGAAAATTGTGAAATCAAAAAAACCGCTACAAAATGGCTTTTCCCATGTATTTTAAATGGGAGACATATTGATAAATATCTCGAAGAGGATGACTAATTTTCAAAAACGGATTTCAACATGTTTCTGGGGACCAAAAAAGCAACCTTTTCTAAAAATTTCAGCTTGATCCGAGCAGGGAAAATTTTTGCTCATTTTCAGCTCCCCCGAGAGACACGTTTTATCAAATAGTAAAATTAAAATAACTCACCAAAATATAAATTTAACATTTAAACCCAAAAAAGGATTATTATTTTCCTTATAGATTGAACATTTATTTTACGCTATAAAATCCCAAGTGCCCGGCCTTTATATAATCTGATCTTTCAAGCTAGCTAAGACATAGTACTAATGTAACGGAAAAAATTTCTATTTTGTTTATATTATAGAATTTCTTAGCACTTAACTTTATATATTTATTAACTCTTAACTTGTAATAAGAAGCATATATAACTGAAAAAATTTTTTTTGTTTTTAAATCTTATATTTTTATAAATATAGACTTTTTATAGACTTAAGTTTCGTAAGTAATATACCAAATGTCAAAAATAATTCAGTTGTATTCATGGTGTTTGAAGTAGAACATCAAAATTTATACTGTTAACAAAAATAAAAAATTTTTTTAATCAGTCACCAAATATAACTCAGTAATTTTTAAAAAATTACTTAAGGTTGATTACTCTGTATTTTGATCACGATAGAAATCGATATAATTTTTATAGGGGCTTCGTATTATAATAAAACACATAAAAAAAAATTTTTAAGAAAATTGTGGTTTTCATTTAGGAAATACAAAGCTCCAAAGTTGAGTCCTTATACGCATTGCAAGCATCGGGTCAAAAATCAGGGGTTTGAGATTTTTATGTTATGTCAATATCAAAACTAAACGATGGATTTAAAAAAAAAAATAGCACCACGTAAATTAATTATTGAAGAAACTTCTATTTGATTTTTAAATAAATTGTGGTTTTCGTATAAAAGATATTTTAATTAGAAAAAATAAAAAACCGATAAAAATTTTAAGGCGACAACGTCGCTGTTTTAAATACACGCGATAATATTATAATAATAATCATGTAAATAAGAAACGTGACCTACAAACATCCTGCGACGTTGTCGCAATTTTTTTTTAATTTTAATTTCAACTAAAAATGACCGGCCGTATACCGTCAAATTTTTGTGACGATTAATCAACCTTAATAGGTAAACTTCCTTTTTTTAAAAAATATGTATTAATAATTTAAAAAATATGTAATTAATGTAATACTAATTCAATTATAATATGTATATAGAATCCCTTGAAAAGGAGTCTTATAAAGACTCGAAACGTTGGAAAAAATATTTATAATAAACATCTTTGCTCTGGAAAAGTCGATTTCTCATTTATTCAATAATAATTATAATTTATAACTTGCGTCTTTTACTCTTTAAAATATATGATAGGTTAGTAAAAAAGAGAACTTTCTTATCGACTTCCATTAGCCCAACCGTATTTTGAGTTAACGCCAGTATATATAAATGCCCGTGCAAAAAAAGGACATTACCTGACTGAGTGTTTCAATACGATGATAAAAGCCCGTTACCTTGAGTCAAGGGATTGCAAGCCGTAGATTAGTTACGAGATAATTAACTTTTTAACTCTTAGTTTCGAAATGATAATTATACCTATTATAAAATGTATTAAATATGATAAAATTAAAATACAAATTTGCAGATGTCATATTTCTTAAAATATGAAGTTTGAAACGTGTTTGCTACTAAAATTATAATTATAAATATTTATTAAAATTACTAATGATCAACTAATGAATTTATTTTATCCATTTGCCCAATTATATTTCATGTGGAGACGATTCCAATAGTTATTTTTATTATAAGAGAATTAAAAATACACTTATTACTGTACAATAAATTGATAGTAAAATAACTAAAAGTAAAATTTTTTAAATTTAAATAAAGTCAAAAAATAAGTTAAAACAATCTATCAAGTATTATAAAACTTTGCTTAATGATTCTAAATATTCTTTCTGAATTTTTACAATTTTTTTACCTCAGTGATCTCTGAAGATTACTTTAGATTTATTTAAACTTCAAATTAAGTCAAATCGGGGAACCTAATCTGCCAATGATTTTTTATACGGAATGATATAATTTTTCAGACATCCACAGCTTACCACCAAAATGAAATTATAAAGGTATAAGTGTACTTTAATGCTCGAGAATGAAAAATTTAACTTTAGAGATACATTTTATAAGGTACAGAACGGTTTTGAACTTTATTTGGTACGAATAAAGACATTTAAAAGTAGAGTAAAATGTAAAAAATACACTAAAACCCCGTTTACAGTACCTCAATTATACGGTTCGGGATCAACCGGAGATGAATTTTAATCCAAAAATAATAAAATAGAATAGAATATATAGAATAGTTGATGAGTGGCTGTGCAAGTTTTATGTTTAAGTTCTCATCAGTGGTGCAATGTCTTATGAACCGGAGAGAGTATAAAATCCTATTTACTTTGATTTCAATTGATTTTACTTGAAATGTCAATGACAGTTTACTGTCTAGAATTACACCTAAGCTTTTGACTTTGTCAAAGAATGGAATTTTCGTGTCTTCACCTAGATCAATTTTCAAGATTCAACGCATTAAGGCGTTCAACAAAAATCGGTGTACTAAAATAAATAGCCAGTATTTTTGTGATTTAGCCCAAATTGATACCTTATCAGCAATTAGTTTGAAAGTTGTTATTGCTACATTTACATCTTCAGGAAGAGCTTGTATATAAACCTGAAGGTCATCAGCGTAGAGCAAGTAAAAGATTCTTATAGGGAGATGTATTTTTATATTTATGATGTAAAGGTAGACACGCAACGTGCCATGCACTGACCCTTGAGGGAAACCAAGATTTGTGCCAAGTATGTGTTTTTAGATCATTGATGTAGAGGCAGAAAAGCAACGGGCTATGCACTGACCCTTGAGGGAAACCAAGATTTGTGCCAAGTACGTCTGAGCGAGATGATTTGGAAATAATCTGGAGCTGCCTATCTTGAAGATAGGATTTGATCCATAGTAAGGCCGTACGAGAGAATCCCATATCCTTTAACATTATAAGAAGTTTAGAGGGCGAGATAGAGTCAAACGCCTTACTGAAATCAAACTGAAGAAAAAACGTTACCAGCCTGTTCTCCATACCGCGTCTAATATCATCCGTGAGTTTTATAAGTGCACGATTTAGGGAAAACTCCAATCCTCAAAGAAGTATTGAATAACTTAAATAATAAAGGACATAAATTCGGCAGTGATTTAGCAATAATTTTCTGAGGAATGTCATCATCCCCAGAAGCTTGCGTGCTGAAATGTGCTACAGCCAAGGTCACATTATTAAGAGATACTTCAGTCTACTATATAATACTATATAACTTCAGGGAATATATAATATAAATTTTACACAAAAAAAATTTTTCTAAAAAATTATTTTTGTAAAGTTTCATGAATTTTTATTGTTTGAATAAAAAGTATTACTTAAAAAAAAAATCGATCAGTAATAAAATATATATAATAAACTTTTAAAAATGATTTTTTATCTTATAATTTTTTGATTCCATTGGCACGATTATCAATATAAAAATGAATGATAAAAATTTTAAACATTTATTTCCATAAATTTACTGCTTTCATGTAAAATAAAATTAAAAATTCAAAAATAAAAATATAATATCGAAATAAATTTTTCACGTTTTTTATACTTTGTACTGACGCGGAAACGTAAAAAATATGAAAATACACGATATAATATTTAATTTCACATGAAAATGGATATTAAGCGTTCTGGATTTTCCAGGATACTAAGTTTCAGGATTTTCTTAGGTGTTTAGCATTCAGAATTTGTCTGAACAGTAATCTCTCAGGATCTGCTTGAACGCCATAAGCATTCAGAATTTTCCTGGACGCTATAGGTCTGCTTATAGGTCTGCATTAAGAATGCTTAAAATTCTGGAAAATCTTGAAAACTTGTTCAAGCTAGATCAGCAAACTCGATCAACCAGCTATTGCTTAAACTTGATCAGCAATAGGAACAACAAGCTTATTTATGAAGCTTAATCAGCAAGCTTGATCAACAAGCTTGATCAGCGGCTAAGGCCAACAAGATTGATCAAAAAACTTCGTTATCAAGCTTGATTAGCAAGCTTTTTTGTTCAAGCCATAATATTCCGTTGAGTGGTTGGATTTCTAAACTCTGGATCGATTATTGTATAATAAAGAGCTTGATCCATAACAACGACTGAATTTGGTGGTAGGTGTTGCGAAACTTTTAAAAAGCACTCCTTACAATGTTCTTGCATTCATTTCATTATGATAATCTAATGTTTTATGTTTTTTTCAACAAACCACAAAATTCTTTCTTCTAAAAAACCTTTTTCACTTCCAATGTGTTAAATTATTACTCATTTGCCGTTACCAGTTGGACAAATAAATCCACCCCATTCGCCTCCAAAATCTTTAAAACACAACTAGCATAATGATCATAGCTAGAAAATTCTTCATCATTTTTTAACAATTCGACCAATCCATATTTTTTTTTGTGATAAGCTCCGCACAAAGTTTCATTTGTATAAAATATATTCCATCCCTTTCTCGATAATTTTTTAATTTTTACAAGTATTCTGATCTTTGTAACGATATTCGCTTTTTATACTTGAAACCCATTAAATGTACTACGTCCCGCAATGTATGCATAGAAATATTCGGGATTGATCTGTGATTCAATAGATCATTATGCAATTCATCAATTAAGGGATATAATTTTCTTCAGTTTCTTTACTTACAGTATAAATATCTGTTTTACTAACTTTTAAACATTCTGCATTATTAATTTATATAAATTAATTCTTTACAGCTTTTATGGAGTAAATTTTTTGTTGATTTTTCCAGATGATTGAATTGTGACCTTCTTATATCTTTTTCGGCATCTTTTCACAGTCTGAAGTTCTTGGTAATTACTTTCTTCATTTTCAATGCATGGAGCATGCCTTGAATCAAGAAAATTTTTCGGAACTATATATTTCAAATTTTAATGTTGAGTATTTTTATTTATTTGGTCACTATCAATTTTTTGAAGTACTTGAGAATGTCCTTCTCTATAATGTTGCTTATTTATTCCTGTAAAAAGGAACTTTGCGATCTCCAAGGCTTTGTAAATCGTTATACTTATTTCGACTAAAAAATGTTCTATCTCTTAAATTACGTTTTATTTCTAAATGATACTCATAAAGTTCACTAGCTAAAAAACATTCTACATCCAAACCGTAAACAGATAAATTATGCATATAAAAAGCATATTGATCAGGCGTGACTAACTTTAAAGTTTCATATACCCAAAATGCACACCTTTTCCAATGAAACAATGTAATCCAATGTAATTAACAATTTGTATTTGCGTTAACGAATGATCAACACCACTAATTGTTGCAAAAACAAGCTTTCAGATATCTAAATTAGCCATTTCTTGGCGGATTTTTGCGAATCAAAGATCTTTTTAAAGGGATTAATCAGTATATTTCGTATAATGACTAAAATTTTTGCTTTCTTGAAAACTCGCAATTTTTTTTTATTCTACACCAGATGTTATGTAGCTTGAATACGCGTGAAGACCCACATTAAAAATAGAAAAACAAAAAGAATATTATTTTCCTTATTTTTAAAAGCTAAATTAATAGCAAAGAAACCATAAATATTCTTGAATAGGATTAAAAAATAATGAAAATCCATAGATGACCATGTCTAAAGGTCATGAAGCACCTCGAGGCGCCAGAAATTAGTATTTTAATACCAATATTTAGTATTTTTTGAACTAGAAGCCATCGCTACATTTGGTAGCGAGTTGAATTGTCTAAAACAGAAGCAAAATCTGGTAAAAGGCGAATTGAACCACTAATGAGAAAGTGCCCAGGAGTAAGCGGGCACAGATGTCATCAGAATTTCCGGGCATAGGACTTAATGCAAGCTTTAATTTGGACAGCTAACACGGAAAACTCTGCATACGTCATGGTTGAATCTCTGACAACACGCTTTAAATGGTGTTTGAAACCTTTGACTTTGAATTTTCAAAGTTCACCAAAGTGTAGTCCCTTTGCAGAGATGAGAGACCATTTGATTTTTAACTTCTTCAAGGAATCCTGGCGATATTTGTTGGATTGGGTGGTTAGACTGTATGGTTATAGGTAAAAGAATGAACTAAGAAAGTACTAAACTTATTAGATAAAAAAAACCATGTATTTTAGTAGGTGGCTTTAGAACCTGTGTAGGTGAAAGACTACTTTAATATTTCATTTATTTCTAAGAAAGTACTTATACTTATAATGATGGTTTTTACTCGATATTTCGAATCTGATAATTAATTTATTTTCAGATCATTACGGTATTGATCATCTAGATCAACTCCTCCCATGTACTTGTTATAAATTGAAAAACATTGTGGAAATGTATATTTTACCTTCTGTTTTTTCTCATAAAAGTATCGCTGAACGTTACTAAAGTGCTCAATTCCAGCTGCAGAGGTCAGTATTGAGACCACCTTAGAATCTTTCACTGAAACGTAATTTATGTTTTTATTTATATCACGTTTCACTTTGTGATTCCCCCGTTTACTTTTGTTATTGAATGAAAGTTATTCAAGGAACAGGTATTCTTTTCATTTTATCATCTACTAATTTTTTTTCGTAGACTCGTTCTGATCTTATAGTACCCGTTATCCGTAATCCTAAGATTTTCAATTTAAGTACCAAATCTGGACTAATGAAAAAGTTATCAAAAACTACATGATAATTTTAAAGTTCATTTTCAGGTACATTATTAAAAAATGGATGAAGTAGTGACATAACTACTCTAGTGCATCAAGTGCATTTACTAAGCGTTTTCTTAGAATCACTAGAGTTTTTACCACAGTAAATATTAAAATCTAACAAGTATCCACAATCTGTACAAAGGGACCAAAGCTTCATACCAAATCTTATGGGTTTTGTTTTTCATGAATTGTCTAATTTCGCATCTACCCAGAAACTTTATCATACTTTCATTGATCGAAATATTTGCTGAAAAATAATCAAATTGTTGAATATTGGATTTGAATATTTCACACATAGCTCTTACTCTCCAAACTTTGTCAGAATTAATTTGATCAGAATTTAGTGAATACTTTATATTTATAACTAGACTTAATTAAACTCACTCGCTTTAGTTGTAGTAAATCATTATTGTTTGAATAATCAAGCACACATTTCTTTGGGTTAAAATTTGATTTTATTAAAATACCGATGAAAGGATCTAATTTATCATTCGTTATTTTAAAATTATTTTCCTTAGTACACTTTATGATATGTTTTTTTAATGAATTTGAAGAAAAAAAATTCGAATATTTTAACAAAACTCATATTTCAAATCATTTGCTTTTGATCATCAGTTAAAAAAATTAAATCTTTTGGTGGATTTTCATACATAGGCTCTCCATTACTCTACTCATAAATATGTCTTTCTTGTAGACTTTGCGATTTATTATATTTATAATAAAATAACTCATAAGTACCTACAGTATCATCATCTTCATCAAAGTCATCCTCACAATCTTCAAAATCACTATCATTTTTATTTGGCACGAAGACGCAATCAATATTCTGAATTAAAGATCTATAATAATCTACATCAACTTAATCATTCTAATCAACTTCTTCTGTAATATCTGATGATTAACGTTTCCCCTATGACATGTGGTTCTATTTTAATAATTTTCCTAACGCTTTAGTAAAATTTCCGTAAATGAAAATATGAAAGTTATATGAAAATTCTGTATTTTATATTCATGTATTATAATTTTGCCCGAATGTAATAATGCATAGATTAGTCTTGCAAAATTAAAATACTCAAAATTGTTCATGTACCTAAGCTATTCAACGTTTAAATAATTTTTTATTAATTTTTTTTATCACGAATTTATTTATTACACTTTTGCCTATAAATATGCGTGACAAAAGTAATAGTACCATTGTTTTAGTAAATAATTACTTTAAATATAAAAAATAATATTTCATATACTTGATACTTTACTGAATAAATTCAAAATGAAGATAATATTTTTAATTTTTTTTATATTTTACATCACTTTTTGTTCAGGACAAAATTTGAATAATAATGGTATGTATTAATTAATTAATTATTATATAAACATATATTAATTAGAGCTTTCTTAAGTTGTTGCTTTTAAAATTTTTTAAATTGTTTTTTTATAAGTATATAACGGGAACTTAAAATTAATTTGAATATTATGTACTAACGAATAACCAAAAGTATTTTATAGAATAAACAAATTTTAAATGTTTTAAGGGTACTCTAAAACCTACACAAAAAATTTAACTGAAATTTTTATTAAATCAGTTACATTTTTTTTTAATGACTATGTTTAAAAATATTTTGTTTTTAATTTATTAGAATTACTACAATATTATAATAACCATCATGTCGTTTTATTTATCCAATGTAGCGCAGAAACCTGGGCTTGTTAATAAATTGAAATCGGGTTTCAATAAATTGACTGGCTTGTTCAAAAAACCGGATATAATAAATGGACAAGTTCAAATTTCATCAGATAATCAAGAATTAAAAAACGTGGCTGACAATATACCAGAACAAAAGCTACAAATCCAACCCTTGGAAAATTTAAATAATCAAAATATCGCTCCTAACGAAAACGTGGCTGGTAATATACCAGAGCAAAATCTACAAAACCCACCCTTGGAAAATTTAAATAATCAAAACATCGCTCCTAACGAAATCGTGGCTGGCAATATACCAGAACAAAAGCTAGAAAGCCCACCCTTGGAAAATTTAAATAATCAAAATATCGCTCCTGACGAAAGTATACCATCTGAACCTTTGCCAATTGATTCAAATGTACCAAAACAGATTGATAACGCAGAAAATTTTGAGCAATCACAGTTACCAGAATCAGTTGCAAATCTGGAGGAAATCAGATCCTCAGAACTAAATAATGAACGGGATGATGAAAATAAACTAACTTAACAGTAATCACTGAGATGTTTGATGGCTTTGAAAAATTGAACGATCTAAAAAATAAAAAAAGCCATTCAATCTTAAATAAACAACTTTTAAATTTTACAAAACATTTCAAGCTATGATAAATTTCAGTTAAAATTTTAAAAATTTAATTGTCTGTAAAAATATATATGTATAAATATAATATTTTAAAAAATTAATAAAAACTAATAAAAATAAAAAAATGTTAAAGGCTTTTAATTTTTTCATTTAATTATTTGATTTTTTATATATAGCTATAATTAAATAACAAAATGAATTTTAATCACCCACTATTTTTATTTCTGAAGTATGTTTTTACATAGATCCCGTAGACAATTAGATTTCATCCCCTAAATATGGGATAAATTTTATATATATTTATATACATATACATATATGTATATATTTTTTTTATAAAATCTAAAAAAAAAACTTGACTCAGATCTGTCTCGAAATTATCATGGATGTATAAGGAGGTTTTACACCAAGTGGACTCAAGTTGGATGGAAAAGTCCTGGAAATAAGCCCAAACTATTTTTTCTGAAAGTGCAACGAAATTTAAGTTCTCCCAACCGGTGTTAGCTTTCTAGATCCAATTTTCAATTTTTTACAGCCATTTGCGTGTTTATGGCTTTTGGCCTGTGTATGATAAATTCATTTAAAATTACATTAAAAACTATTGCCTGTTGATATAAAGTTTTTAAGTTTTAAAAAGAGCTACAAATCAATACTTTACGTAAAAATTATCGATAATTTCAATTTTACCATTACTTATTTTGATTGTTAAAATCTGAAAACCACTGGAAAATTAAAAAAATTTTTACGAAAATTTGCATTATGCATTACATAAATATTTTCTATTAAAAATGAAACCATAAGTTTTTCATATAAAATGCCTTTAATTAAACTTAAAGGAAAAAAATGTTTTTATTTGATGGCTCAATTTAAACCAAACCGTCGTAAAATGCATGGTCAGGTCTTCAAATCGATGTAGTATTTTTTCTTGAAAGTATTACTAAAAAAAAGTCTCCGCGTCATTTTTTAGCTCATAAAAATCAGTCTTCGATTTTTGGTGGCCATTTTAAAAAGAAGAGATTTTTGGGTTCGGAAACCACTAATTTCTTGAAAAATTTTTCTTTTTCCAAACCTTAAAGTTTAAAGGCTTTAGGGGTTTTCCAAGATGGCATATAGAAAAAATATTTAAAAATGAAGAATACTTTTCCAGAAATTTTTTTATGACTGTCTAAAACTTATTGTTAGTCCAGTTAAACAATTTTAAGTTATCTAATAAAAATAAAAAATTATTTTGTGCTTTTCAAGATGGAAAAACCGAAAAAATTATAAAAAAATTATAAAAATTACTTTTTTATGGCAGATTAAAACTAAAACTATCCCTGGTTACACAACTTTTTCATAATTTTCAAAGCCAATATATATTATCAGTTTTTTCAAGATGCTGGACGGAAAATCTGAAAGAAATAATTTAAAACAACGATTTCTTTTCAGGAAAGTTGTTATGATTGGTTCCCCATTTGAACAAATTTACTTTTCCAATTCAAAAGATATTATGGGTTTATCCATTTTATTCCAGACGAAAAACACCAAAAAAATGTATATCATTTATGTAAAAAAGTGACTCATTAATTAAACAAATAATATAAAAATTATTTTGAGTCTGAAAAAATAAAAAGGTTAGTTACTCATAAGACCTCATGACTAACAGATACCAGTCAGAATAAGAAACGACAATAAAAAATCCAGAACTAATCAGATAAATTAAAAATATCTTTAGCACAGCAGTTATTGTTAACGTACATTCAAAAATTTAGTTAAAGTGGGAATTCCAAATATCTTTTTACTTCTCTTTTGACCTTTTGACGCATCTTTTGATAAGTTTTATTTATAACGCATATTATATAAAGTAACCTTTAGAAATTTCTGTTTAGTTTTTTTACTCTTTACGTTTTATAAAATCATAAATTTAATTAAGTTTTTGGTAAGTTAAATTTTATTTATTTTTACTCGCTTTTTAATACTTGTTTAGAAAAAAATTAATTTGAAGAAGTTACGGATAGAAAAAAATATACGATTTTTCATAAAATTTCCCAAATTTTAGTATACATTATCCTAAAACTACCCTGTAAAATCTGAAGAATTTTGACCGCTTAGCTTTCGAATTATTGAGCCCAAAAATTTAAATTTTATACTTATTTTTATGAGGAAAAAAAAAGTTTTATAATTCAAATTCTAAATACTTATACATTTTGCTATTAAAAATTTTTTTATTACAGAAATAAAAATGGTTTTTGAATCTAAATTCTTTGTAAGGAATATTCAATTTTTTTTTTTTAATTTTAATAAATGGGTCGTAATCGGGCGTAATGAGATATTCTTCGTTAGTGTTACAAGAAAATACACATCCTCAGGCCGTACACTAGAAACTTTTTTATATTCAATATAAAAATAATCAAATTATTACATATTTTTTTAGATAAAAGTTTGATAAGATACGACAGAAAAAAAGAATTTAACATAGATAATAATTCTTAAAAACAACAAAACATTGACTAAGAACAGTAATCAAGAAAAAAAGCGATCATGAGTTTTTTACCAAATTTTAATTTTAAAGACTCTAGAGCTGATATGCGAGAAATGTTACATTCTGCAGCCAAAATGGGTGACTTACAAATGATGAAAATTATCCTAGAAACTGATAATATAATACCATTTTTTAAAATTGGATATACTTCAGAATTAGAAACTCTGATACCTAATGCTGTTGCTAAAAATCATTTAGAGATAGTCAAATATCTTGTCAGTAAAGGAGTTAATATAAATAAATACGAATATTCTGAAAGCTCTCCTTTGTATATGGCTGTTAAAAATGGATATTTAGATATGGTAAAATTCCTCATTGAAAAAGGAGCCAATTTTACAGAAGCTAAGTATTTAAAGAACCCTCCACTTCGCTTAGCTATTGAAAACGGTCATTCAGAAATAGTCAAGTATCTCATTGAAAAAGGAGCAAATTCAAACGGTGATGAAGATTGGGGAACCAATACTCCATTATTTTTAGCTACTAAAAATGGTCATTTGGATATAGTAAAATATTTAATTGATATTGAGGTTCTCCATACCAAATTCGAATATCACGCATGTTTGTTTGAAGCTACTAAAAATGGCTACTCAGAGATTTTAAAATATCTCATGCAAAAGGAAGAATCGTACCAAAAAGAAGAAAATTTGGATGGTTTCTACTTTAATTTAGCTATTGAAAAAGGTCACCTAGAAATCGTCAAATATTTTATCGAAAAAAGAGCTGATGTTAATAAAAGGAATGATTTGTATCATACTCCTCTTTACACAGCGTCTGAATTCGGTTTTATCGATATTGTAAAAATTCTAGTCGAAAAAGGAGCTGATGTTAACATGCAAGTATTCCGTAATCGAACTGCTCTATATGAAGCTGCAAAGAAAGGGCATTTAGAAATTGTCAAATATCTAATCAAACAAGGAGCAAACATCAACGGGGAAGGAAGTGCCAGGGAATCTCCATTATACGCAGCTTCTGAAAATGGCCATTTACAAGTGATCAAATTTCTTATCGAAAAAGGGGCAAATATTAAAGGAAAAGAAGATTACAGAAGTTTTCCATTATACGCTGCTGCAGAAAATGGTCATTTTGAAACTGTAAAATATCTTGTTGAGAATAAAATTTGGAACATTAAAGCTGATGTTCAAGAATGCCTGTTTGTTGCTGCAGAAAAAGGCTACTTAGAAATTGTCAAGTATTTATTTGAGAATGAAGCAAGTAATGAAAATGAAAAAAATTTAAAAAGCTATATTCTAAATTTGGCTGTTAAAAATGGCCACTTAGAAATAGTGAAATATTTTGTGAGTAAAGTAAATATTAGAGATCAAATATTGAGTGAGATTTTAAGCGAAGCTTTGGAGAACAGTCACTTTGGAATAGTGCAGTATTTGATGATCAAAAGATCTGAAGATCCGGATTATGTTTCAAGTAAATTGTACATACTAGACCAGAATAGAATATCCGAATTTTTAGACTCCAATCCTTATCCACGTAGTATTAAATACGAAGAATCACAAAGCTACCACAAACCATCCAATAGCGTAAATGAAAAATTTGAATTGGATGATCCAGTAAAGCATATAATTTTCAAAAGGAATATAAATAAAGATACCTATTCACCTATTTTACCAAGTGGACCGACTTTTAGCGTTGCTGAATCTGCTAAAATTTTTGAGAGAATTCCTCCAAAACAAGCTTTATTAGAAGGGAAAAGTAACAAACCTCTCACACAAATTAATGCTCAAAACATAGACAGCAACGGTACAATTCTATTATTAGATGTATTGATAAGAAATATCACTGGAAAGAAATACAATAATTTTAATTCAAATTATTCTGAAATTTCTTTCCCTGAAGCAAACGCTTACGCAACAAAAATTACAAATCAATTTAAAAAAATAATTCATGAAACAGCTACCGAATCTGGTGCATCAATTAAAGATTTAAAATTAAATCTTGTTTCGTTGCATTCAACTATAGCCGAAATTATTATGGACGGTAATTTTTCTAAAATATCATCAACCTTATTTTCATGTGCAAAAAAAACATGTGCTGATATCAAGAAGAAGGATGAATTTTTCAAAATTTTTAAAAGCAAGTTAGAAAATTATTAATTACAAAAAAGAAGCTACAATTGAATTTTTAATAAATTAATTCAATTTTTTGGTAAAAATGTATGATCAATAAAAGAACAAATTATTTAAAAAAATTTTTTACGATTCTCAATTAATAAATCCTAACTAAATTAAAATTCCAAATCTAAATAAAAATTATTTAAAACACCTAAATTAAAATTAATTTAAGTTCCATTTCACCCCCCACCCCTCTTATTTGTAACATTTTCACCCCAACTTTCTTAAAACCCATACCTTTTTGAATACACAACTTTAGAAGCGTTTCCATGTTAAAAATATTAGAATTTGGTATTCATAAAAAGATAAAAAACTGAAACGAAAATTTAAAATGTAGGCAGACCTTTTAGGCTCCATTTCTCGAGAGGGGAGGGGGCACTCGCCTTTTTCTAGGTAGACAATTCACACCACAAAAAATTATTCTTTATCTTGCAGGTTTTTGAATCAATTACCCCCAGACCAAGCCCCTAAAACTCTACAAAGAAAATCAGCCCTGTGAATACAAAAATTATTCCTTTTTAGCGGATTCAAATAAGACTAAAAAGTCGATTTTGTTTTAAAAAAATGAATTTTTATATAATAAAAAATGAATTAAATATTATAAAGAATTGCATACAATGCTTACGGAATGCAGTAGAATGTGAAAAAAATAAAAATTTTAATTTTTTTTTTCACATTAATGCCCTAAAATGGGCACATACATTTAATTAGCATAACCTAACGTACATTCAGGTTAAAGTACATATAAAAACCTATGGTTAAAAAAAAATTAACCTATAATATTCTCTCATAAAATGGCGCTAATTTCAAAATTTGGCGATTTTTGCCAACTGTGGCCGTAAAACTTCAAATTTTTTTTTTTAAATTTTACAACTTGATAACATACGCAAAATACGCATTTTCACCAATTTTTATAAAAATCCAAGGATTTTTTCAGGATTTATTACATTTTTAGTAAAAAAAAAACAAAATTTGCTCAAATTAATTTTTGGAGGTTAGAATCTACTGTTAATTCAGCCCTACCACCATAGTTCTATTGAACACTCAATAACAAAAATTTTCCATTTTTTTTTACGATCACTTTAGCCAGTGATATTTTGAAAACACAGTCAAGAAATTTTTTAAAAATTCATCAAAAAACAGTTTTTGGCCATTTTTTGGTGAAGCGGAAGCTTAAAATCTACAAAAAATATACCCTGTTACTAAGTTCTATACAAAGTATCAGAAAATAAAAAAAACCTGACTTTCCTTTTACATAATTATTAAATCCTTATTATTTTGACTCCGCTATTTTTTTTACTTTTCAGTAAAACAAAACACTGAAAAGTTAATGTTAATAAATTTATTTTAGAATTTACTAAAATGCCGTTGTTTTAATAATTTTAATTAATTTTAAATGTAATTTTAGGTAATCACCATCTTTTCAATGAATGCAAAAAACTTGCAAGGAACATGTTTACTAGACTGCCAAAAAAAAAATCGACTTTTCGATTTTTTAAGGTGCTCAAGCGTTTTTGGATGTCATTTAATGAAAAAATAAGTTCTACGTAAACCGCATCTAAAAATATTTAGTCGTTGGACAGCGCCAAAGTATTTTCGATTTTTGAAAATGGGCTCAGGAACGTCGGAAGGGACTAAAGCTACTAAACTTAAAAGGCAACGTAAAAACAAAATTTCGGGGGGTATTTCATAGTTTTTTTGGTCGCTAAAAACGATGGAAACATTTATTTTGAATTATTTTTTTAAGGCAAAAAGTTATGAGCTAATTTCAGTGGTAAAAATGTCAAAAATTGGACATTTTTTGACGTCAAAAACTTGCTGCGGACTAAAAAATGTTTAGAAATTATTTAAAAAGGGCATTCCGCATGTTTTTTGGGTCACTAAAAACGATGAAATTGGTTATTTTTATTTATTCTTGACGGATTCAGAGTTATGGGCCAAATATTGTAGTTAGAATTTCCAAATTCATCATTTTTTTGAGTTAAATGACTGTCAAACGTGCAGAGAACTTTTCTGAACCTCTAGAAAAGTAAATTATCATATTTTTATGTTTGTCTAACTAGCGCAGAATTAATTTCTTAGATTTTTTTTAAGGGTGCTAGTTTAGTTCAGTGTTACCACAATGTCATAAAATAAGGTTTTCCGGCAATTTTCCAAATAATGCTGTTATCTTGCAATTCAACCAAAATACTTCCAGTTGGTCTCATTTTTTTTGCATAAAATACACCTTTTAATCCCCGTAATCGGCAATTTTTCATCGCCAATTCTCTCATCGTAATAATTAATAAACCAAATGGCCATTTTCGGCCCTAAATGACCAATTTTTAAGTTGGTGCTAAAATTTTAATTTTTGATAAAATTGAATTTTATTTTTTACAACAACTTTTTGTAAGTTCCAAATTTCCAAAAATTTCTTACTCGTCCTTTTAGCTTTAGATATTTCCGAGATATGGTTCTACAAATTTAATGATAAAGTATGATTTTTTTTTTTAAACCTCAAATTGAGACTCTGTCTTTAAATTATCATATCTGCTAAAGGAAAAATTAAAAACAAAGAAGTAAACAAATTTTGGAAACTTAAAGTTTTCACAAAATTTTTATGACGTATGAGATCTATTTATAATGAAAATTTCAATTTTTATAGCAACTTAAAAATTGGTCATTTAGGGCCGAAAATGGCCATTTGGTTTATTAACTATTACGATGAGAGAATTGGCGATGAAAAATTGCCGATTACGGGGATTGAAAGGTGTATTTTAAGGAAAAAAATGAGACCAACTGGAAGTATTTTGGTTGAATTGCAAGATAACAGCATTATTTGGAAAATTGCCTGAAAACCTTATTTTATGACATTGTGGTAACACTGAACTAAACTAGCACCCTTAAAAAAAATCTAAGAAATTAATTCTGCGCTAGTTAGACAAACACAAAAATATGATAATTTACTTTTCTAGAGGTTCAGAAAAGTTCTCTGCACGTTTGGCAGTCATTTAACTCAAAAAAATGCTGAATTTGGAAATTCAAACTACAATATTTGGCCCATAACTCTGAATCCGTCAAGAATAAATAAAAATAACCAATTTCATCGTTTTTAGTGACCCAAAAAACATGCGGAATGCCCTTTTTAAATAATTTCTAAACATTTTTTAGTCCGCAGCAAGTTTTTGACGTCAAAAAATGTCCAATTTTTGACATTTTTACCACTGAAATTAGCTCATAACTTTTTGCCTTAAAAAAATAATTCAAAATAAATGTTTCCATCGTTTTTAGTGACCAAAAAAACTATGAAATACCCCCCGAAATTTTGTTTTTACGTTGCCTTTTAAGTTTAGTAGCTTTAGTCCCTCCCGACGTTCCTGAGCCCATTTTCAAAAATCGAAAATGCTTTGGCGCTGTCCAACGACTAAATATTTTTAGATGCGGTTTACGAAGAACTTATTTTTTCATTAAATGACATCCAAAAACGCTTGAGCACCTTAAAAAATCGAAAAGTCGATTTTTTTTTTGGCAGTCTAATGTTTACTGACTTCTCTATACATATATTACAATAAAACCATATTAATCCTTGAAACTAAAACATACAAGTCCCTAATTCAAAATTATTTTAAGTCCTATTCCCCCCTGAAATAAATTTATTTATAATAATTAGTTAAATTAATTAAATGGAATATTTTATTTTTAAGAATTATGTGTTCTTGCATTTAAGTTAATGCCTATTGTTCGTGATATTATTATTTAAATGTACAAATTAAGTAGATATAATATCTAGATATAATTGGATTTATTCTGTAAATTCAAGTAACTATATTAAAATTCAAGCAGAAATTTTTAAATTCATTAAATTCAATTTATTTAATTTTATATAAATTTGGAGCAACTTGACTAATGCAGAATAATAATTATTTATTTAATTTTCACTTTATTGTTTAAGTTTTCTGTAAACTGCAGTGATAATTACTAATTTAAAGATAAATGTATTAAATTGTTTATTAAAAAATTCTTATTATGTATATTTTTTTATCCAATGCACATTTTATTCCTTATGTGTAATATAAATTTCATTAATTTTTTTATTAATTTTTTTATAAATAGTATAGGTAAAACAAAAATTTTTAAACTTTTATGACTAATCACAATTTATTTTTAAACCCAATTTTATGATGATCAAGTCAGGAGAATGAATTGTTGACGCATGCTTTTGAAAAAGGGATTTCATATTTGTAAATAATCCAAGGAAATTTCTAAAATTTGAATTTTTAGGAAATGCAAAATAAAAAATAAATTTTTTAATTAATAAACAAAAAATAATTAAAACAATATAACTAACCAAATAATTAACCAATCAGAATAATTCTTTAACTATTACACCTAATAACCGTTGCGCTGAGCAATGTACTTTTTAGGATTGGATGGATGGATTGAACATAATAAATATACGTTTAGATTGCTGTACTTAAAACTCTTTGAAATTTCAAGCAAAATCTATAAAATTGTTTAAATTTTTATTGGCCCCAGGCGAGGTTAAAAGACAAATTTGTAATAAATTTTTTTTTTAAGTACGTATTTTTTTATATATTTAAAATAAATGAAAATTAAAAAAGTGATGCCGTTACGCTCCAGGTTCACAAATACAACACCTCTGATGAACTTCTAAATTTTGAAACCTTTCTAACTTTGTCAATAATAATATTTTTTTTTGTAGTTTTAAATTATGCCAAACAATTATTAAGATTCTGACTCATGCAAGCTCCTTAAAAAAAATTAACTTTTATTTAGACTTCATGTCATTTGCAAGCTTGCGAGCGTTAGATTCAATACACTAGTTTAACACAGTTAAAAAAAAATCGGCTACCTCATCTGGTATGTTCGTACTTTTTGAATATAGGGTCAAGGATGGGGTGGTTAACATCGATGTGGTTTTGGTCACTTATTGTTTTTTGTAAATAGAAGCTGAATTACTAGAAAAAATTAATCACAAGGGTTCACAATCTCGTTCACAATGAAAAACAAGGATTTTTAAAGAATTTTTTTTGTTAATAATTAATTTTCTGTAAATTAATGAACTAATCACTTTATAGTGTCCAAAACCCCGGTTTTTTTCGGTTTTTAATATTAAAATGAACTCACTTAATATTTAAAATAGTATTTGAATAAATTCGTAAATAGGTCTTTTACGATCAATATTTATTCTTAATTTAGGTATTATAAACGTTTTTGTGTCTAAAAACGCTTGTTTAATTCTACATCAGCTTAAAATCATTAATTTCTTAACTGTGTCGAAAACCACCCCCACGACCCTATGTCATTTATTTTTTATAATAAAATGATTGTGTATATAATATTATAATTTTAAAAAAAGGTAAATTCTATTAGTTTACATACAAGATCTTTTTTTTGACCTATTTTTTTTAATTCTAAAATTGTCATAGAGTTTAAATACATTCAATATTATGTTCATGGCTAAATTAAGAAATTAATATATTTATTTATTTATTTTTAAGGTATCTGTCACCGTTACAAGTAATAAATATACCTTTTAAATAAGGTTACACAACTGTTACTCAACTTGTAAATTTGATAATATTATCGATTAGACATTAAAATATTATGTATTTCTTATAATAAAAAAAAATAGTTAAAATTTAGCATAAGCCAAATCTGGTACTTATTTGCGTTTTTATACAATAACGATTTATTTTCATCGTGTCAAAATATAGGTGTCTCACATTAGGATTTTGATATATCTACACTGTAATAAAACTACCCTTGAATTGTAAACATTTCGCGGATGATCGTAAAATCAAGGGCAGTTTTTTTTCTATGTCTTAAAAAATTTTTTGGTTAAATTTCCTGTTGAATATCAATAAAAAGAAAGGCTATATTAAGGAGCTCCCTAATATTTTATTACGAATGTCCTAACAGTAAAATAAATAGAGTTACCAGAGTAACAGCCGAAAAAAATACAAAAATACACAGGATGCATCCTGTTCAGAATATAAATTTTATTCATAAAATATTTTAAACCCAAGACGTGTCATTAAAAAAAAAAATAAATTTCAACAGGTAGCAAAGCTGCGATCTGAGACCTACTTTTTTTTGGCTATATATTTTAAATTCGATAGAATATTATTATTTAATTTTAAAATTGTTAATGCTCACAGATACGTACGCATTATGAAAACATCCAAATCATATACGCATACGGTCCCGTACGTATATGAGATTTGGGTATTTTCATACTGCTGACGGGTCCGTGGGCAGTATATGCATTCAAACTTTAACATACTACCAACGGATCCGTATACTTATAAAAACAAAGTATTGACAGTTCATCCTGGTATTGACAGACTGATGGGCAGGGATCATTATACTGCTTAGACGTATATACGAACCCACACCTCTGATCTCGCGATGCTCAGCATAAATGGACAATAATTCTAGTATTTTTATTAGTTTTTTTTTTTTTTTAAGGAATATTTTGACTATTGGTATTGTGGCAGCACCAACGTTCAAAAGAACAATAGACTAGTCTATTGTATTTTTTATAGAAAAGATTTAATTTCCATTATTTTTGTGCAATTGTAGCATTCAGATATTAGTATGCAATTTAGCAGAATATACTTTGCTTTAAATATATTTCGTGTAGAGCCCTGCTTTTTATATAAGTTCTAATTTCAATTGTTTTTATGCAATGCTAGCATTGAAATATTTGTATCAAAAAACCAACAAAAAAAAACAATATAGTATCGTAAACAGCCAATATGAATTTCTATACAGTAAAATTTTTTAATGTTTTGATTTTCTCAAAACTATGACAGACGACGTATAAATTATTTTTTTGATTTTTTGATACATATAAAATATAACAATATAATTTTTAAAATAATTTTTATATTAAAAGTATATGAATAATTTTATTGTTTAATAAAATGACTGTTATTTTATATTTATTAGATAAATTTTTATCTGAAAATCGTTATTCATGAATAATTAAAAAAATAATTCACGATTACGAGTGTACATTTGACTTTGACGCATGTAAAAATAATAAAATTAAAAATTGTGCTTCTGCAGGTATTTAAATTCACGAATTTCCCTGACTTACTTAAAATTTTTAATTATTTTAATTATATAGCGCAATTAGTCATAGTTTTGGGTGTATAGGAAAATGACTTTTGGTGATTTTCCAATCCACTCCATGAGTAACCACGAAAAAACAATTGAAAAGAAAAAATAAATGTTTTAAATATTTTGAGCTTTTAAGTAAATAAATATCGAGTCTCGGAAAAACTAGCAAGAAACTGAAATACCTGGGAAAGCCAGCGTTTAATTTTTTGAATTTTTTGGCAGCTTAAGCAATAAGAATAATTTTTTTCGCATTAAAGAAAAATTATGTGTAACAGGAAAGACCCATTAAATGCATTTTTCGATCCTCCTAATATTCAAAAAAATTATCCAGTTTTTAAATAAACTGATGATGTTTATTAATTCATTAGACACGTGGATTAAGGAAAAATACAAATAAGAAAAATTTATTTAAGATTCAACAAAATCCAAACATTTCATTTTTGAAAGTTCAAAATTTTCTAAATAGCTAGACCGATTATGCATATTTCATTAATCTAGGTAAATGATAACTTCAATGGCGCGCACTTTTATTCATTTTAAAATAAAATTTTTCTTTACTTGCTATTTTGTTATTCACCAATACTACTTATACTACTCCAGTCAAATCACGGTTTTGGTGGTATTGTTTGTGGCCGCTACCAGATTTGGTCTACTATAAGTTTTTTGGGTCGCTGAACACGAAAATCGGGGTCTTTTCTATGCGCAATTGGGGCTTGACCCTTAAATTAGCCAAAACTACCCCTAAAAGGGGTATTTTCGCTACTTTCGCTCTAGCCCTCCAAGATTTGGTCTAATAAAGGTTTTTGGGGTCGCTGATAACGAATATTGAAGTTATAACTATGAAAAATTACCCCTTTACCCTTAAATTGGCTAAAACTATCCTTAAAAGGGGTGGTTTTCGCTACTTTCGCTCTATCCCTCCAAGAATCGACCTAATAGGGTTTTTTGGGTCGCTGATCACAAAAATCGATGTCTTTTCAATTAAAACTTAACTCTTCACCCTTAAATTGGCCAAAATTACCCCTAAAAGGGGTATTTTTGCAACTTTCACTGCAACCCTTCAAGATTTGGTCTAATAGGGTTTTTTGGGTCGTTATCACAAAAATCAATGTCTTTTTAATTAAAGAGTCCAGAGTATGGAGTATGATTGATCGTATGTATTGTATATGAGCAATTATTTTAAAAGTGATACTTAATTCGAGCCTGGAATCGTAAATTTTTTTTTTGAGGGCACATCGATATGACCCGTGTTTTCAGATAGTTTGAACCTTCAGAAAACCAAAAAAAATCGTGAACAAGAAATCGGCGATAGGTGCCAAAAAGATTTTTTCACTTTTATGTCAAAAATCGTGTTTTTCGTATCTGAGCTACCCCAAATTTTTAAAATAACTTTTTAGGTAAATAAAATTTAAAAATATAGATAAGAAAATCTGATTGCCAGGGAAAAACTACTCCAGAAGAAAAAAAAACTTATCTTTTTACGATGAAATTTAGCCAAGTTATCGTCAATTTAAGATTTTGCTCAAATTCGGCTTAAAAAAGATTAAAATTTTATTGAAAAAAGCCTGTTTCTGAACTTTAAACATGCATTACTCGCTTGATTTTCATCGTAAAATAAGAATTTTTTTTTTTAAATCGATTAATTTTTTCCTGGCAATTCATTTCTTTAAGAAAAAAATCATTTTTATTGACCAAATTTTAATTTTTAGATCAAAAACTGTGTTAACTAAATCTTGCTACTTACAGTTTTCAAAGGCTTTTGACCTAAAAATTGAAATTTGGTCAATAAAAATGATTTTTTTCTTAATGAAATGAATTGCCAGGAAAAAATTAATCGATTTCAAAAACAAAATTATTATTTTACGATGAAAATCAAGCGAGTAATGCATGTTTAAAGTTCAGAAAAAGCCTTTTTTCAATAAAATTTCAATCTTTTTTAAGAAAAATTTGAGCAAAATCTTAAATTGACGATAACTTGGCTAAATTTCATCGGAAAAAGATAAGTTTTTTTTTCTACTGGAGTGGTTTTTCCCTGGCAATCAGATTTTCTTATCTATTTTAAAAAAGTTTTTTTACCTAAAAGTTATTTTAAAAATTTAGGGTAGTTCAGATACGAAAAACACGTTTTTTGACATAAAAGTGAAAAAATCTTTTTGGCACCTGTCGCCGATTTCTTGTTCACGATTTTTTTCGGTTTTCTGAAGGTTCAAACTATCTGAAAACACGGGTCATATCGATGTGCCCTCAAAAAAAAAATTTACGATTCCAGGCTCGAATTAAGTATCACTTTTAAAATAATTGCTCATATGATGTCTGAAAAATGTCTCAAAAATTATTTTTTTTTGTACGTTTTTGTACTTTTTTTAGAAGAATATGTAATGTTTGAATAAGAATAAAAAATCTTATTACTTAAAAATGTATGATTCATTTATTTATACCTTTCAAACCTTTTAAGAGTAGTTTTAGCAAATTTAAGGGTGAAGACCTAATTTTTAATTGAAAAAAACGTGATTTTCGTGATCAGCGACCTAAAAAACCCTTTAAGACCAAATCTTGGAGGGCTAGAGTAAAAGTAGCGAAAACACCCCTTTTAGGGGTAGTTTTGGCTAATTTAAGGGTCAAGCACCAATTTCGCATAGAAAAGACCCGATTTTCGTGTTCAGCGACCCAAGAAACCTATAGCAGACCAAATATTGTGGCAGCCACAAATAATACCACCCCCCCCCCCCCCGTGATTTGACTGGAGTATACCTGGGCTTTTCTATAGGTTAATGATTTTGTATAAATAAATAATGATGTGAAGGAAAGGGGTTATGTACCACGAAAGAACACCTTAAAATTCTAAAATTAAAAAAAATTTTTAATTTCATTTTATTTCATAAAAATAAATATTTTTTTTAAAATATTTGCCCCTTATTTCACCAAGTAACCAATCATCCAAGCAACTTTTTAAGATATTAACATTTTTTTTCCAAAAATCATGACTATTAGATAAATGAATGATAATAATATTAGAGTCTTTCTTTGCCAAAACAGCAATGGTGGGCAGGTCGGGTCATCGGATCGGCTTCAAAACTTTCCCATGTTTTTATAACATAAAGATAGGAAAATCCTGAAATTTTCAGCCTTCTGGGTCTTAAACAGCCCGAGTTATGGCCTATCAAACTCATTAGGCGGCTCTCGACCGGCGTTAGTGCTTTTCGGGAAAATGGTTAAAAATCATAAATATAAGCTTGAAAAAAAATTCTGAAACAGTATATATGTTGGGAAACCTTCAGTAAATCCATTTCTGCCATTATTTTTTCGGAAAAACCCCGGGAAATTCCGGAAAATGGGAAAATGCGTTTTAAGAAAAATCGCAATATCTCATTTGCCGCCATTTTTTTTTTGAAAATTTTTTTTTTTAAATTTTTTTCAACCGAAATCCCATCGATCTATATGAAAAAAAATTTTGATTTCGGCCATTAAGGTCGATTTTAGCCTGTTTTAGAATAATTTCACATTTTCAATACTTCTTTATTTAATTTTCCGTAAGGGGTTAAAATAATTGACTTTTTTGCTTTCAGAATCGAATAGCCAGGGAAAAAGTAGTCCTAAATAAAAAAAAAAATTGCTCTTTTCAATGAAAATTAACCGAGTTATGGTCAAGTAAAGATAGTGTCACAAATTACCATTTTTATACTAATTCCAATTTTAGGGTCCATAACGACATTATAACTTGAAAAATGCATAACTCGCTTAAATTTTATCGTAAAAAGAAAAGTTTAGGATTATTATCGAAGATTTTTTCCTTGGCTATTCTTTTATGCAAGAAAAAAATTAGTTTAGTCAATAAAAAGTTTTTTTTTGGTCAAAAACTAATGTAACATGTTAAGGACTGTTTTTGATTATTATCATTTTTTATCAAAAAAAATAAATTTCTGTCAAGAAAATTAATATTTTTATTGGATAAACGAATAGTCAAGGAAAAAATATTCGATAATAATCCTAAACTTTTCTTTTTACGATAAAATTTAAGCGAGTTATGCATTTTTCAAGTTATAATGTCGTTATGGACCCTAAAATTGGAATTAGTATAAAAATGGTAATTTGTGACACTATCTTTACTTGACCATAACTCGGTTAATTTTCATTGAAAAGAGCAATTTTTTTTTTTATTTAGGACTACTTTTTCCCTGGCTATTCGATTCTGAAAGCAAAAAAGTCAATTATTATAACCCCTTACGGAAAATTAAATAAAGAAGTATTGAAAATGTGAAATTATTCTAAAACAGGCTAAAATCGACCTTAATGGCCGAAATCAAAACCCATTTTCCGGAATTTCCCGGGGTTTTTCCGAAAAAATAATGGCAGAAATGGATTTACTGAAGGTTTCCCAACATATATACTGTTTCAGAATTTTTTTTCAAGCTTATATTTATGATTTTTAACCATTTTCCCGAAAAGCACTAACGCCGGTCGAGAGCCGCCTAATGAGTTTGATTGGCCATAACTCGGGCTGTTTAAGACCTAGAAGGCTGAAAATTTCAGGAATTTCCTATCTTTATGTTATAAAAACATGGGAAAAATTTGAGGCCGATCCGATGACCCGACCTGCCCACCATTGCTGTTTTGGCAAAGAAAGACTCATTAACATTTTTATTTTTTAGTTGTCACGATATTATATAATTGAAAACTATAATCAAAATATGTATTGACAAAAACTTCGTAAAATATATAAAATACTTTATTAATTTTTTTATTGTTTAAGTGACATTTTGCAGCAAATATTTGCGAAGCAAAAAAAAACCTTATTTAGTAATAAAATAATAAAAATGAAATTAATTTTTTTACTTTTCTTGGAATTATTTTCTTTTTGTATAGGAGGTAATCTAAATAATGATGGTAAGTATTAATTATTTTTAAACTCGTTATCATAATAGTCATACGTTTACTCAAGCCTGAAATTCGGAGTATTTTGCAGTGGTTATGTAAAGAATATAATATAACGCCATTTAATCCACCGATTTTTGGGGTATTTACAAATTTATATAGAGTAAACTAAGTGTCTCTTTTCGGTTCGATAATTTTAATTGTTAACTTAAAGGTCGAAATATAAAGACTTCTAAAAACATATAGTACATTTTTAACCAAGGGAGCAAAAAAAAAGAATGGCCCAGATCGCACGTTAATTAGCATCCGAGGCGAAGCCGAGGATGGTAAACTGCGATCTGGGGTATTTTTTTTTTGGTCCCATGGACAAAACGAAATTTTTCTTTCTCAGAGGGGTGAAAACGCGTTTTTTTTCGATTTCGTTGCGGGGCGAAAAAAGTGTTTTCGGCCCGCTAGGAAGAAAAAATAGTTACATCCGTGTGTAAAATTTCCTGAGAAATCCAAAGCTTCAGTCAAATTTTCATTTGACATTTGATCATGTGACTTGCGGAAAATTTAAATTTTGCAAAAACTGACAGATTCGGTCTCCATATTTTTGGATAATATAGCGTTTTGGAAAAATTCATCAATATTTTTTTTTTTAGTTAAAAAATATTACACTAAGAAAATATACTTAACAAACTTCTCGTAAATGCGTAGTTTAAAAAAATTTTTTTGAGCCCAGAATCAAATTCTAAGAAAAATTTCCTATCAGAAAGTATAAGAGGAAATAGTTTTTCCTGATAATATACTTGTTCAAAATAAAAAATACGAAAAATTAGCTGCTAGTTTTTAAAAGTTATCAAAAAACGAAAATGGCTGTCAAAAATAAAGAATTGAATCTCATACCTTTTTTAAAAACTGGATTCTTAGCTTCTGGGGGTCTAAAAGTGTACTTTTATGCAAAAAAAAATCAAAATTTCATCTGTAATCACAATGGTTTCTCTCAAGTGGAATTTTCTTTCTTGCTCAAATGCCTTAAAATGTAAAGAAAAATGAAAAAAAATTATTTTTTCTCTCATTTAGGATATCCGCGTAACGGTATGAAAAGTTGAAAAAATGTTTTAAAAATAATTTTTTTTCTCGTTTAAGATATGCGCGCAGTGCCAGCGGTATGGTGAGACAAAAAAATAAAAAAAAATAAAAATAATATTTTTTGCATTTTCTTCGCGTTTCAATTGATTTGCAATCGTTACTAAACATGAAAAACAAATCCGCTTTTATGACTGAAGTATTAACAACTTCTCTCCAGAAAGTAATTAATAAATATGTACTTAAAATCATTACTGCACATCCATTTGAATACAGATCAGGAATAAAATTGGTATTTATTGTAAAACCTGTCCAAAAAAATATAACGTTTAGAGCGTTTAACAATGCAGCGTCAATCCGCAGACAAACTTTCCACGGCTTGGAAACTTTTTTTTTCTGTTTTTAATAATTGACATGTCAATTTTTTTCAAAATTTCGGTTGCAACCGAAATTATTTTTTTCATAATTAAGAAACTAACTCCTAGTCCAACAGATTTAACCTCCTAGAGAAGGAGCGGGGTCGTAAAGTACGCGCTTTCAAAAATTAAATATTTTTTTTAGCTAAAAATAATTGTCTAGGAGAAAAAATACTTACTACATTAATAATTATAAAAATTATTAAACAAAAATATTTTTCAGGTCAATATCTCGTTGGAAAACCACTAAAAGAAAAGCCGTCAATAATAAATTATATTAAGGATTCTTTATTTTCAAGAAAACCAAATTCAATAGATAATAATCTAATAGATAATAAAACTAATTTAACATTACGTTTTTTAGATAATGAAAGGAAAAATAATGAATTGAAAAATAATAATAAAAATCAATTGAATGAATCTACGTTAGTAAATGATGGAAGCTCATCAAGTGATAATCAATCAGGTACAGTCCCATTGCAAGTTAATGCTAGTATTCCAAATATTTTACCACAAGATCTGGAAAGAAAAAATTTAAATGATCTTAATAATGATAAATTACCAAATGGACCATCACAAATTATTAGTACGCCAGATACAACCTTATCAGATTCATCACAAAATGAAAATATTGATATTGCAAATCAGCCAGCAGAAACACCATCTGATTTACCTTCAAAAAATAATAATTTAGCAGGCGGAAATTTGCCAATTGAGCCACCGCAATTTGAAAATTTACCCAATAAGAATCAGACAGATTTATCATTAAACAATGATAATTTATCAGAAGGGATTATTCCACCTGTCACTCTTAATAAAGGTGACATACCAAACGGAACTCAATTAAATTTACCTGTGAAAAATAATAATATTGATACATCAGATGTTAATGCTCCATCAATTAACCCATCTCAAGATAATTTATCAATTGCAAATCGATTAAAACCAGACCAAAATAAGACAACAGAAATATTGCCAATTGAACCTTCTAATGCTAATATCAATACCCCGTTACCAGTTGATGATGGAAATTTACCAATAAATCCTTTAGAAAATGGTAATAATAACATTCCAATAATATCGGATAACAGTAAAAATAGGCAGCTTGATAGTTCAGATCAATGGCTAGCAAATAACAAAAATAAAATTAATAATAATAAGCCATCAAAAATTAATGAATTAATAAAATTATACAGTAACTCGTAGAAATTTATGCCAAGGTAGTGTAGATGTACCAGTGAAAAACGAGCTGTCATTTACTAGATTCTAACTGGTCATTCACTGCTAAATCTACCCTAAACGTAATTTTTTATAAAAATAAATACCCCCTTCGTCAGCAATTGGAATCAGACCCATAAATTCAATTCACTACTCATGAAAAAAAAAATGGACAAGTAATTGCAAAAATTTGAAATGATTTGTTAATAACAAAATATTGATAAGGAATTTTCCAAAATGGACCCCGGATTCGTATTTAGCAAGTCGATAAACATAAAAACCATCCATTATTTTTTTCATGGGTAATGAATTGAATTTAGGAGATTGCTGGTGGCAGGACTTAATTTGAATGTAATTGTTCGCTGATAGTCGTCAAAATATTTTTAATAATTTTTAAATAACTTGTACTAAAAATTTATAGAAATTCAATAAATATTTCATATTTGGTAAGGCTGTTTTTGATTATTTTAGTTTTTTAACCAAAAAAATTTCCCTTTAATGGTTTTTTAAGTCGGTTGTGAGTCCAGAAAAACTAAGAAGTATTTAATAATAGTCAGCTGAAAATGGTAAAAAAGAAATCTTTCTAACTACTCAGGATTTAATTTTTTTTAAAGAAATCATCAGAAAAATTACTTTTATACTCAAATTTTTCATTATCCAAAAATTTTGGTTTTAGAACTTATAATAATTATGGAGTACCTTAATCAAGATATTTTTTCCGGGAAACCCAAAATTTTTATTTATTTGTTTTCAAAATTTTTTCTGGAAAGTTATAGACTAAAACAAATTAAAAAATCAGATTCAGTGGAAAATTCCGCATTGGGGTATCTTCTAAAACAATCTTTTCCGTACATCTAGTCGGTTTTATAATTTTATTACCAAAAAATGACTAAAAAACTAAAAAAATAACAAAAAAATCAAACGGACCTAATTTGGTAATTTTTGCACCTGGAGGGCTAAAAAGTTGGGAGGAATCATCTTTCCAAATATAAAAAAACATGTGGAAAATTTAAGCCAATCAGTGAAAGACATTCACCAAGAGTTTTAGATTTGTACCTTTCAGATGTTCTTTTCATGTATAATTTATATAAATTAAGTTCGACATATTTTTTTCAAATAATAATTATCATTACGATTTTTCGAACAAACACAATAATCTTATATTTCAAAGATACGTCAATTTATCATTTATATTATTTTGCAAACTTTTTATTTCTAATTTTGAAAATTTTTATTTGCTTTTAAATTACATAAACATTATTATTCGCTGTTCATATTTTAATTAAAATTTATTTTATTTGAAGTTCTTGTGTATATTCAGCAGAATTATAATGATTCATTGATATTTTTGCAAATCGTTTTTAAAATTATAATGTTTTTATAACGTATAAATTTGAATTTTTTAAATAAAATTCATTAGTCAATTGTTCCATCTTCCATCTACAGTTACAATTTCCTTTTGCAAATTCTATAATTGCAATTCCATTTACTTAATGTACTTTAATTTTATATGTAAATGTATAAAGTGAATGATAAATGTCAAGTACACCAAGATATACGATATTTTTAAAATAATTGCTTAATATGCTACAGATACATATTAATATTAATATATATATATATATGGGCATATCCATTACTTTTCATACAAAAGTGTGCGCACCCATGACTCCGATCGGGCTCAAATTTTCAGGGGTGGTTTGAAGTAATAAAAAACTCAGCCAGCCAAAATTTCAGCCATTTTGCAGGACGGGTTACCGAGATACAAGCTCAAAAAGGTCCAAAAATAGCTGTTTTTAGCCAATTTTCAAAAATTTACTGGGCTTCAAGGATTAGTCCAAAAAACATCCGGCTGGTCTCATTTTTTTCCTTGAATATTCAACTTTTACCAAAAAATTTTCTTTTTTCCCCCTATTTGAAGCCAAAAATTTTCAAAAAGTTTCATGGAGTTGATTTTTACTGGCATTGATTAACGTAAGATTTATTTTATCGAAAAATGCTGATTTTTGAACTTGCATTGTGACTCAGCATCATAAGCTAAAGACTTCCGGTTGGTTTTATTAAAAGCGTCTATAAAAGACCTGTCAAATGAGACCTTAAACGTTAAAAAAGCTTATCAGGGACCGGAGATATAAGCAATTGAAAGTTTGCTGTTTCCGAAAATATCGATTTTTTAACAACTTTAATCGTCTGTAAAATTTTTCTCTGAGCACTTTAAGGGCTGAAAATTTCAGGAAAGCTTCTTTAGATATTAAAAAAAATTTCCTAAAAATTTGGGCGATGGTATTGGCTTCTGTTCGTAGATATAAGACTCTGAAAATGTGTAATAATTGGACCAATATTGGCCAATAAGTGGTTAAGGGGTCAACCAAAAAATTTTTCTTCTTCAATATTCGAATAGCCAGGGAAAAATGAGCTGATTTTAAAAAAAAAATTTTTATTTTTGACCGAAAAATAAGCAAGTTATCATCATTTTAAGATTTTTTAAAAAATTTTCCAAAAATCCCATTTTTAGGGTCATTATACAGTATTCTAACTCGAAATAATGATAACTCGCTTATTTTTCGGTCTGAAATAAAAATTTTTTTTTTTAAATTGTCGAATTTTTTCCTGCCTATTCGAATATTTACAAATAAGAAACTTCTTATACGCAAAAATTATTTTTTTGGGCCAAAAACTACCCGAACACATTGACAAAATAAAGTAAGTTCTAAAGTAATTTGCCAAAAAAAAATAATTTTTGCATATAAGAAGTTTCTTTTTTGTGAATATTCTAATAGGCAGGAAAAAATTCGACAATTTAAAAAAAAAATTTTTATTTTAGACCGATAAATAAGCGAGTTATCATTATTTCGAGTTAGAATACTGTATAATGACCCTAAAAATGGGATTTTTGGAAAATTTTTTAAAAAATCTTAAAATGATGATAACTTGCTTATTTTTCGGTCAAAAATAAAAATTTTTTTTTTAAATCAGCTCATTTTTCCCTGGCTATTCGAATATTGAAGAAGAAAAATTTTTTAATTGACCCCTTAACCAATTATTGGCCAATATTGGTCCAATTATTACACATTTTCAGAGTCTTATATCTACGAACAGAAGCCAATACCATCGCCCAAATTTTTAGGAAATTTTTTTTAATATCAAAAGAAGCTTTCCTTAAATTTTCAGCCCTTAAAGTGCTCAGAGAAAAATTTTACAGACGATTAAAGTTGTTAAAAAATCGATATTTTCGGAAACAGCAAACTTTCAATTGCTTATATCTCCGGTCCCTGATAAGCGTTTTTAACGTTTAAGGTCTGATTTGACAGGTCTTTTATAGACGCTTTTAATAAAACCAACCGGAAGTCTTTAGCTTATGATGCTGAGTCACAATGCAATTTCAAAAATCAGCATTTTTCGATAAAATAAATCTTACGTTAATCAATGCCAGTAAAAATCAACTCCATGAAACTTTTTGAAAATTTTTTTGGTAAAAGTTGAATATTCAAGGAAAAAAATGAGACCAGCCGGATGTTTTTTGGACTAATCCTTGAAGCCCAGTAAATTTTTGAAAATTGGCTAAAAACAGCTATTTTTGGACCTTTTAGAGCTTGTATCTCGGTAACCCGTCCTGCAAAATGGCTGAAATTTTGGCTGGCTGAGTTTTTTATTACTTCAAACCACCCCTGAAAATTTGAGCCCGATCGGAGTCATGGGTGCGCACACTTTTGTATGAAAAGTAATGGATATGCCCATATTTATGTTGAATCCTAACATTTCTAACATTTCGTGGTCACTTTTTGTTTTTGATTGGTCCAGAATGGTTTTTGGTTTCACTGAATACGAATAGAAAGTTCGTTTTTACCGAAAATGGTCCAGTTTACCAAAATTTTTAAGAGATTTTTAACTATCACTTATTTTTTGGGTCCTTGAACAAAAATGTGATATTATGTTTTACCTATAAAATTCCTGAGGTGACCAAAACAAGCAGATTATTTTTTTTGCTGTCACAATTTAGGCTTCGCAAGAGTTTTCATTCGATTAAATATTTCAGAATTTTGATTATATATTTTTAAAAATTTCCCATTACTTTTTGCGTATCGATATTAACAGTAAATATTTTATGGAATTCGATATTTTATAAATATATTCAAATTGAACGCAAAGTTTATTTATTATAACATGAATTAGAATGCGCTAGAAAATATAAAAAGTAGGTTTTTTTAATAAATTTATATGATATGCCTAATAAAAGAAATATAAATTTTTATATATAACCAATAAAAATAACCAAGCATTCCAATTTCTATAAGTATTATATAAATCACATGAAATATATTATAAATAAATAAGCAGTTTAAATTTATACCGTGAGCTTATAATAAGCTTGCATACTTTTTATCATTTATAAATTATAAAATTTTGTCTTTTTCTTAGAATTAAAAAATATAATGCCGAAGAATTTTAGCAAAAATTTTAATATTAGGGAGCGTTCAATAATTGCGTATCGCTGAACAAGGGGACTCTTATCAAAAATGTTATTGACCATTATGTGGGAGCACTGAGATGAAATGTTACGTAAAAAAAATTATATATATATATATATATATATAATTTATTTTTTTATAATTTTACTTTTAAAATTGAAAAAAAAAATTAAAACATCTTCCTGTACGAAAGAATTTCAATGACAGACTGGATTAAAAGTCCCTGGACTGATGTTTAAAGTTATAAAAATGTATAAACAACAAAATGACATAATTTAAAATGTGATAATTTAAAACAAATGTTATAAATGTATGGATTCCTGAATTCCTAAACAATTTGTTTAAGGAGGTTTATCTGTTGATTCTACATTTTCGCAGGAATTACGATTACCGACATAAATTTTTAAAGTTTATTTTAAAAGCTTTTAATTGAAAAGAAACTATAAAAAACTATTAATAATCCAAGAATATTACAAAAAAGTCTTTTAGTATTATGCAATTTTAAAAAACGTAACTAAAATAATGAGTTTTTTGGTTATGTTACGTGTTTTTGTGTGTTTTTTATTAAATTTACGAAAGTAAAGTCGATAAAGTGTGTAAAACTAATTGGGAATGTAATCTTTAAGCAATTATTTATCAGATTTATTAAGTTTTATCGATTTGTGTCATTAGCAGCCTACTTTTTATAAAGCCAAAACAAATTTTTCCATAAGCGCAATGTTAAAATACCACTTTTATTCTATATTCTTAAAAAATTAATTAAGTCGGCGACATAGGTAAAAATAAGTCGATTTTAGCTCAAAAATGTTTAAATTTTAATACTATTCACGTTTTATTACATCCTGTCATTATTTTTGTTAACGGATAAACCTCCTTAAATAAATAAAATACATTTATAAATAAAAAAAGATCTATTTTTTAGAAAAAAAATGTTACATAACGATTTAAGGGGAGGGGGGTAGGTTAAATTATAAACATTACGGGCGTTACAAAGGGGGACATTGTATACCTCGAATTCCCAAAAATGAGCGTTACGCAATTATTGAACGCTCCCTTAATCTAAAGCGGTGTTGTGTGTCCAGCTTAAAATTTTAAAAAATACTTTTATCAAAATCAAATTCCATAATTTAAATTCTATAATATCTGATAATATATAGTATAATTTTGTTATAATTTAAAATATTTCATTATTATATTTTGATAATCTTTAAGTAAAAAAAAAAAACTAGTTATTCCCAAACAAAACTAGTTTTGCCGGATTTAAGATTAAAATTCTGGTAAAAATATTATTTATACGTTTATCATACACACATACACACACATACACTGAAATAAAAACAATTACAAAAATTAAACACAGGCTGTCTGCTGCATGTCAATTATTATCATCAAAAATATGTTAACACATTATACAGCGCGATTTCTGTGATATATTGAATGGAATTTCAAGTTAATAATAATTAATAGTCAAATTATTTAAAAGATTCTTTTTTATTCAGATGCAGTATAAATAATATAATTATTGGTATTTATATATACACACACATTAATAATAATTAATAACCTCTGACTTCAATTATTTTATAAAGTATAAATGATATAAAAAAAATGATTAAAATACTCAGAAATAAAATAAAGAATGTATATGAAAGAAAAAGAAAAATTGTTGCATTATATGCATAAATTAATCTAATCGTATGAATTAATAGAAACGCGATGAACCTATACGCGATAATTTGTTTATAAAACTTCAAAAAAATAATTTGAATTTTTTTACAATCGTACCAACCTTTTTTAAAAAAAAATTCAACGTTACATTTATTTTTTTTAACACGTGGTTCAAATAAGAAAGTGTTTGAGGTTTGTCTAAAGAATTATAGTTAATAAGTGCAGTGATAAAATAAGTGAATATCATTCTTCAGATATATTAAAAAGTATTTAATTAATAATTTACGATTAAATAATTAATTATTGTTATTTAGGTATTATTATTTTCACTTTATTCGATTAACTAAAAAATTAATAAAATCTAAAAATTTATAGTTGTAATGTAAATTTAATTAGGTAATAGACTTGATATTTAATTTGTTTGATTCACTAATGAGCCTAAGACTACACTGAGAGAGCCTAAACTTAAAATTTATCATTCTAATATACAGTCAAAGTATACTAAATTTAGGTATCCCCTCCTATAGCATAAAAATTAATTTTTTTCAAGTTTTCAACCGTCTGCAATGCGCACAGACACAATTGGGCAATTTGTTTGATGTTTGATAATAAGTTAATAATTATTGACACATATACATATTAATATATTTAAATACAAATAGAGATTAAAGTAAAAGATAATTTATTTTATTTTTTATATTAAATATTATTAATATATCTGACGTTTAGGTATAATAAAAACAGCTTCGTATACGTGCATGTTAAAGAAAGGAGTAGGAAAAATTCTATACATAACAAGTGTGTATTGTCAAAGAAGTGCTTTCATTCTGAAGAATAATTTTAAACTGTTAAGTCTTCGTTATATATTTTATGTTATGTTTTTTAAGTTAAAAAATATAAAAACTTTAATGTAGCAAGTGTCTTAAAAAAAATTAAAAAATTATAAGTGTTTTTTTTTGTAAGTATTTAATATTTATTTATTAAAATAATAATTTTTATAAATAAAATATAATTTTTCTAGGTATAAAAAGTAAAAAATAAAAATTACGAAAATTACGTCTAATAAAGAAATATTAAATTTATGGCATTATTATGCCATTATATCGAAAAAATTAATACAACAAATATTTAAAAAGAAATCAAAAGTTACTGTTAAACAAAAATTAGGAAATGTTTAATTTTAAACGTAAAACTTATTATTTATTATTTTATCGTTGATATTAAATTTAAAATTTTATAATTCTCTATAAATTTTAATTTTATTTTTATCACGATTTTAAATAATTTAATAAGGAATATATTAAAGGATTAATTGATCTTTCTAAAAGGTAAATAATTTTAATTGCTTTTTTATTTTAATTAATTTTTTGTATTTTTTGTATTTTTTTTTCTAGGAATTTTTTGAATAAAAATATATATAATTATCTTTGTTTTTTTGGAATTATTCCATTCTAATTATGAGTCATTTAAATGGTAAGACTAATTTTACATATATTTAGGCATATCAATACATGTCCGTGAAGCTGGCAGAAATAACCCAGCAGAAACATAAAGGTGTTCACACATCAGTTAGCGTAAATTCCAAAAATGAGATAAAAGCCCATGGTTATCATCCTATAGGTTTTTCAAGGTGCTAAAACCAATTTTCCTATCGGAAAAGCAAAATTTCAAGATGGCGCTTTGAAAATTGCCATAATTTCCACCTGCAAATTCAAAAACAATACATTGCATCTTTCATTGGTAAAATTTGGTATCTGGGGGTTTTCGGGTTCGCTAAATTTAGCCCCGTTATCAGAAAAGAGAAAAATTATCATGAATTTTCCAACCGGAAAATTCGAAAATAAAACTTAAAACTTTGTAACGTAAAATTTTGTATACGGGGGTTTTCGGGGTCGCAAAATTTAGTCCCGTCATCAAAAAATAGAAAATTTATCATCAAGACTGGAAAACAGTTGCATTTTCCACCCGGAAAATTCGAAAATAAAACTTAGCAACATTCTAAAGTACAATTTTGTATACGGGGGTTTTAGTGGTCGCTAAATTCAACTATGACATCCAAAAAGAGAAAATACTTTATTATACCTGGAAAATGGCAATATTTTCCACCCGGAAAATTTAAAAATGTTATTCTTCACACAGTAGGGTAAAATATCTATCTGGGAGTTTTTGGGCTCGCTAAATTTAGTCCCGTCATCAGAAAATAGAAAATTTATCATCGAGCCTGGAAAAAAGTTTTTCCACCCGGAAAATTCGAAAATAAAACTTAGCAACATTCTAAAGTACAATTTTGTATACGGGGGTTTTAGTGGTCGCTAAATTCAACTATGACATCCAAAAAGAGAAAATACTTTATTATACCTGGAAAATGGCAATATTTTCCACCCGGAAAATTTAAAAATGTTATTCTTCACACAGTAGGGTAAAATATCTATCTGGGAGTTTTTGGGCTCGCTAAATTTAGTCCCGTCATCAGAAAATAGAAAATTTATCATCGAGCCTGGAAAAAAGTTTTTCCACCCGGAAAATTCGAAAATAAAACTTAGCAATAATTGTTTCAAATCAACTTACTATTAAATTTATTACCCATTATTTATAAAAAACCATTTAAAAACATTTTTGCCCATTTAAAGTCAATTAATAACTATAAAAAATAAAAATATTGTTTTTTACTGATTTTGAGGATTTATATAAAAAGAACTAAGTTCTCAAGTCTGGCGGTCCAAGGGCCAAAATATTTCATTATGTTATTATTGTATACATAATTATGTATACGATTTGGCCACTTAGATCACGTTACTCGGCCGAAAAAGTGTCATATTAGCCTAAATGGCACGTTTAAATTGTACGAAATTTTAAAGATTTGCAAAAAGGGCCAAATCTGCTGAGTCTGGCGGCCCAAGGGACAAAATATTTCATTATGTAATTATTGTATACATATTTATATATACGATTCGGCCGCTTGGATCACGTTACTCGGTTTAAAAAGTATCAGTTTGGCCTATATGGCGGGTTTGAACATTACTAATTTCGAGAAATTTTACAAAAGAGCAAAATCTGTTAAGTCTGGCGGCCCAAGTGCCAAAATATTTCCTTATGGCTTTACTTTATACATAATGATGTATAAGATTTTGCCACTTAGATCACGTTACTCGGCCGTAAAAGTGTCATTTTGGCCTACATGGCGGGTTTGAACATTAAGAATTTCGATGATTTCTATAAAACGGCAAAATATGTTAAGTCTGGCGGCCCAAGGGCCAAAATATTTCCTTATGGCTTTACTTTATACATAATGATGTATAAGCTTTTGCCACTTAGATCACGTTACTCGGCAGGAAAAGGGCCATTTTGGCCTAAATGGCAGTTTGAATTTTATGAAATTTAAAGATTTCCACAAAAGTGCAAAATCTCTTCAGTCTGGCGGCTCAAGGGCCAAAATATTTCATTATGACCTTACTTTGTACATAATTATAATTAATGATTGGCCGGTTTGAACACGTTACTCGGCAAGAAAAGTGTCATTTTGACCTAAATGGCAGGTTTGAATTGTACAAAATTTTAAAGATTTGCAGAAAGGGCCAAATCTGCTGAGTCTGGCGGCCCAAGGGGCAAAATATTTCATTATGTAATTATTGTATACATAATTATGTATAAGATTTGGCCACTTAGATAACGTTACTCAGAAAAAAGAGTGTCATTTTGGCCTAAATGGCAGGTTTGATTTGTACGAAATTTTAAAGATTTGCACAAAGGGCCAAATCTGCTGAGTCCGGCGGCCCAAGGGCGAAAATATTTCTTTATGGCTTTACTTTCTACATAATTATGTATAAGATTTTGCCACTTAGATCACGTTACTCGGCCGAAAAAGTGTCATTTTCGCCTATATGGCGGGTTTTAACATTACTAATTTCGAGGATTTCTATAAAAGGGCAAAATCTGTTAAGCCTGGCGGCCCAAGGGCCAAAATATTTCATTATGAACTTACTTTGTACATAATTATAATTAGGATTGGCCGTTTTGAACACGTTACTCGGCAGGAAAAGTGTCATTTTGACCTAAATGGCAGGTTTTAATTTTTTTGAAAGATTTGCACAAAGGGCCAAAACTTTTGATTCTGGCGGCCCAAGGGCCAAAATATTTCATTATGTAATTATTGTATACATAATTATGTATACCATTTGGCCACTTAGATCACGTTACTCGGCAGGAAAAGTGTCATATTGGCCTAAATGGCAGGATTGATTTGTACGAAATTTTAAAGATTTGCACAAAGGGCCAAATCTGCTGAGTCTGGCGGCCCAAGGGACAAAATATTTCATTATGTAAATATTGTATAAATAATTATGTATCAGATTTGGCCATTTAGATCACGTTACTCGGCCGAAAAGTGTCATTTTGGCCTCAATGGCAGGTTTGAATTTTACTAAATTTTAGAGATTTCCACAAGGGCCAAAACTGATGAGTCTGGCGGCCCTAGGGCCAAAATTTTTTAGTATATACTTATTGTATACATAATTATGTATACGGTTTGGCCACATAGATCACGTTACTAGAAAAAGTGTCATTTTGGCCTAAAAGGTAGATTTTAATTTAAGAAATTTTAAAGTTGCACAAAGGGCCATAACTGATGAGTCTGGCGGCCCAAGGGCCAAAATATTTCTTTATGGCTTTACTTTAAATTAAATGATGTATAAGATTTTGCCACTTAGATCACGTAACTCGGCCGAAAAAGTGTCATTTTCGCCTATATGGCGGGTTTTAACATTACTAATTTCGAGGATTTTTATAAAAGGACGAAATCTGTTAAACCTGGCGGCCCAAGGGCCAAAATATTTTATTATGAAATTACTTTGTACATAATTGTAATTAAGGATTGGCTGGTTTGAACACGTTACTCGGCCTAAAAAGTGTCATATTGGCCTAAATGACAGGTTTGAATTTTAGTAAATTTTAAAGATTTCTACAAAAGGGCAAAATTTGTTAAGTCTGGCGGCCCAAGGGCCAAAATATTTCTTTATGGCTTTACTTAATACATAATTATGTAAAAGATTTGACCACTTAGATCACGTTACTCGGCAAAAAAGTGTCATTTTGGCCTGAATGGCAGGTTTTAATTTTACTAAATTTTAGAGATTTCCAGAAGGGCCAAAACTGATGAGTCTGGCGGCCCAAGGGGCAAAATATTTCATTATGTATTTATTGTATACATAATTATGTATACGATTTGGCCACTTAGATTACGTTACTCGGCAGAAAAAGTGCCATTTTGTCCTAAGTGGCAGATTTGAATTTTAGTAAATTTTAAAGATTTCCACAAAAGGGCACAATCTGTTAAGTCTGGCGGCCCAAGGGCCAAAATATTTCTTTATGGCTTTACTTAATACATAATTATGTAAAAGATTTGGCCACTAAGATCACGTTACTCGGCAGAAAAAGTGCTATTTTGGCCTAAATGGCAGGTTTCTATTTTACGAAATTTTAAAGATTTGCACCAGAGGGCAAAATCTGTTAAGTCTGGCGGCCCAAGGACCAAAATATTTATTTATGGCTTTACTTTATACATAATCAGGGTTTCCACTTGGTCTGGAAAACTGGAAAGTCAGGGAAAGTCAGGGATTTTTATTTTAGTTATGGAATGTCAGGGAAAGTCAGGGATTTTGATAAGAAAGCATGGAAAAAAATTATTAAAAAATCAAATTTCAAAAAAAATTTACTTTTTAAATTTAAAGTGACCAAAAATATTTTCACGCGATAAAACATTGTATTATAGAACAAAAAAAAATATAACTTGTTTAATATATGTATTATCAAAGTTTAATAAATTTAATTAAATATATTGTAAATTGTACCCTAAAATATCACAGTGGTCTGGAACACGAAAAAAGTTTCACCACGATTCTCCTAAAAATCTCTGGTATTTTCTGTTTATATAGGGTCTCCTGAGGCAGGAAATTGTAGAAATCTTTAAAATTTCGTAAAATTAAAATCTAACATTTAGGCCAAAGTGAAATTTTCCTGCCGAGTAACGTAATTTAAGTGGCCATATCGTATACATAATTATATATAAAAGAAGGAAATAATAAAATATTTTTGGGCCGCCAGACTCAACAGTTTTGGCCCTTTGTGCAAATCTTAGAAATTTCGTAAAATTCAAACCCGCCATATAGGCCAAAAAGACACTTTTTCTGCCGAGTAACGTGATCTAAGTAGCCAAATCGTATACATCATTATGTATACATTAATTACATAATGACATATTTTGGCCCTTGGTCCGCCAGACTTAACAAATTTTGCAATTTTATAGAAATCCTCGAAATTAGTAATGTTCGAACCCGCCGCCATATAGGCCAACTTTTCTTGCCAAGTAACGTGATCTAAGTGGCCAAATCTTATATATCATTATGTATAAAGTAAATCCATAAAGAAATATATTGGCCCCTGGGCCGCCAGACTCACAAGATATGGCCCTTTCTGCAAATCTTTAAAATTTCGTTCAATTCAAACCTGTCATTTAGGCCAAAATGACACTTTTCCTGCCGAGTAACGTGTTCAAACGGCCAATCATTAATTATAATTATGTACAAAGTAAGGTCATACTGAAATATTTTGGCCCTTGGGCCGCCAGACTGAAGAGATTTTGCACTTTTGTGGAAATCTTTAAAATTTCATAAAATTCAAACCAGCCATTTAGGCCAAAATGGCCCTTTTCCTGCCGAGTAACGTGATCTAAGTGGCCAAATCTTATACATAATTATGTATACAATAATTACATAATGAAATATTTTGCCCCTTGGGCCGCCAGACTCAGCAGATTTGGCCCTTTCTGCAAATCTTTAAAATTTCGTTCAATTCAAACCTGTCATTTAGGCCAAAATGACACTTTTCCTGCCGAGTAACGTGTTCAAACCGGCCAATCATTAATTATAATTATGTACAAAGTAAGGTCATACTGAAATATTTTGGCCCTTGGGCCGCCAGACTGAAGAGATTTGGCCCTTTTTGCAAATCTTTAAAATTTCGTATAATTCAAACCTGCCATTTAGGCCAATATGACCCTTTTCCTGCCGAGTAACGTGATCTAAGTAGCCAAATGGTATACATAATTATGTAAACAATAATTACATAATGAAATATTTTGTCCCTTGGGCCGCCAGACTCAGCAGATATGGCCCTTTGTGCAAATCCTTAAAATTTCGTACAAATCAAACCTGCCATTTAGGCCAAAATGACACTCTTTTTGCTGAGTAACGTGATCTAAGTGGCCAAATCATAAACATAATTATGTATACAATAATTACATAATGAAATATTTTGGCCCTTGGGCCGCCAGACTCAAAAGTTTTGGCCCTTTGTGCAAATCTTTCAAAATTTCGAAAAAATTAAAACCTGCCATTTAGGCCAAAATGACACTTTTCCTGCCGAGTAACGTGTTCAAACCGGCCAATCCTTAATTATAATTATGTACAAAGTAAGTTCATAATGAAATATTTTTGCCCTTGGGCCGCCAGGCATAACAGATTTTGCCCTTTTATAGAAATCCTCGAAATTAGTAATGTTAAAACACGCCATATAGGCGAAAATTACACTTTTTCGGCCGAGTAACGTGATCTAAGTGGCCAAATCTTATACGTAATTATGTATAAAGTAAAGCCATATAGAAATATTTTCGCCCTTGGGCCACCGGACTCAGCAGATTTGGCCCTTTGTGCAAATCTTTAAAATTTCGTACAAATCAAACCTGCCATTTAGGCCAAAATGACACTCTTTTTGCTGAGTAACGTGATCTAAGTGGCCAAATATTATACATAATTATGTATACAATAAATACATAATGAAATATTTTGCCCCTTGGGCCGCCAGACTCAGCAGATTTGGCCCTTTCTGCAAATCTTTAAAATTTCGTACAATTCAAACCTGCCATTTAGGCCAAAATGACACTTTTCCTGCCGAGTAACTTGTTCAAACCGGCCAATCATTAATTATAATTATGTATAAAGTAAGGTCATAATGAAATATTTTGGCCCTTGGGCCGCCAGACTGAAGAGATTTTGCACTTTTGTGGAAATCTTTAAAATTTCATAAAATTCAAACCAGCCATTTAGGCCAAAATGGCCCTTTTCCAGCCGAGTAACGTGATCTAAGTGGCCAAATCTTATACATAATTATGTATAAAGTAAAGTTTTAAGGAAATATTTTGGCCCTTGGGCCGCCAGACTTAATAGATTTTGCCGTTTTAGAGAAATCATCGAAATTCGTAATGTTCAAACCCGTCATGTAGGTCAAAATGACACTTTTTCGGCCGAGTAACGTGATCTAAGTGGCAAAAGCTTATACATCATTATGTATAAAGTAAAGCCATAAGGAAATATTTTGGCCCTTGGGCCGCCATACTTAACATATTTTGCCGTTTTATAGAAATCATCGAAATTCGTAATGTTCAAACCCGCCATGTAGGCCAAAATGACACTTTTTCGGCTGAGTAACGTGATCTAAGTGGCAAAATCTTATACTTCTTTATGTATTCAGTAAAGCCATATAGAAATATTTTGGCACTTGGGCCGCCAGACTTAACAGATTTTGCTCTTTTATAAAATTTCTCGAAATTAGTAATGTTCAAACCCGCCATATAGGCCAAACTGATACTTTTTAGGCCGAGTAACGTGATCCAAGCGGCGTAATCGTATATATAAATATGTATACAATAATTACATAATGAAATATTTTGTCCCTTGGGCCGCCAGACTCAGCAGATTGTGCCCTTTTTGCAAATCTTTAAAATTTCGTACAATTTAAACGTGCCATTTAGGCCAATATGACACTTTTTCGGCCGAGTAACGTGATCTAAGTGGCCAAATCGTATACATAATTATGTATTAAGTAAAGCCATAAAGAAATATTTTGGCCCTTGGGCCGCCAGACTTAACAGATTGTGCCCTTTTTGCAAATCTTTAAAATTTCGTACAATTTAAACGTGCCATTTAGGCCAATATGACACTTTTTCGGCCGAGTAACATGATCTAAGTGGCCAAATCGTATACATAATTATGTATACAATAATAAAATAATGAAATATTTTGGCCCTTGGACCGCCAGACTTGAGAACTTAGTTCTTTTTATATAAATCCTCAAAATCAGTAAAAAACAATATTTTTATTTTTTATAGTTATTAATTGACTTTAAATGGGCAAAAATGTTTTTAAATGGTTTTTTATGAATAATGGGTAATAAAGGCTATTGCCGGATAAATATAGTGATTTGGCCCCCCTCCCCAATCTCAAAAAAATTATTTGCATCCGAAAAATATTATAAAAACTAACCGATCGCCGTTGGAATTAGCTTCCTAGCCCATAATAGGCGCCCTTAAACCTTAAAAAACCTTAAAAATCGTGTTTTTTGCGTTTTTTTTTTGTTTCTCCGCACTGTGTTGAGCTATTAATCTGAAAGTTGCGTAGAAAAAAAGGGCACAGAGTGTATTTTCAATCTTCATTGGATTTAGACCTTTAAGACCATTTTAAGACCCCGAAAATTTATTTTTAATTTTCGAAAAATTGGTTTTTTGAGCATAAAAAAAAATAACCAGCGTTAAATTTCTTCAAACTGACCTAAAAAGCTGAAAAAAAGTATATTTTACTGATATCAGTCTTGTCCTAGAGGGGGAGCTCATCTCCACACCTTCAAAACTCAAAAAACGCGTTTTTTGCCTCTACGCGATTAAAATGCAATAGAATTGGAAAAATTCGTTTTGGAACCTCCCTAAATCTTTTTGAGCATCTATTTATACATTTTATCTAAAATATATATGGTTTTTAGACCCTTATGACCACTCAAGATCACCTTAAGAGCCCAAAAATTGATTTTACATTTTCGAAAAATCAGTTTTTTTGAAATTAAAAAATTATACCTGCCTTTAATTCTTTCAAATTGGACTAAAAAGTCAAAGAAAATTATTTTTTAACGATATCAGTCCTGTCCTGGAGGGGGAGCTCATCCCTACCCCTTGAAAACTCAAAAAACGCGTTTCTTTGCCCCTACACGATTAACCCATTAATTCCTAAGAAGAAACTGCATTTGACAGAGCTGTAAAATCTATTCCATTTAGAGCATTAGACTCAAATTAGTAAAATAAAACACACAAAAAATTTCAAAATGGCGGACATTTATAAATAGCGGACTAATATTGTTGCGGCCAATAGCTATAAAATTATATTTTTCTATTTTTTCATGTTGAATATTCGCGGTAAATAATGTTTTACGTGATATTGTAATTATTTGATTTATCGGCCCCCCGTTTTAGGGCCCCTTCTCTCACGTTAAACTTTCACCGGTTCTATAAAACCGATTCATGCTCTCATTCTGTGGTCGCGTCGGCGGTCGCGCTCGTAAGACAATTTTAGTCATGCACCGCCCAGCGTATTAAACATAAAGTTATCATAGAACTAAAAACAGTGTTTAAATTTAATTTAATTAATTCAAATCAATTCATTTTTCTTTAACGCCAGCGATCAATAACTATATTTATACAGTCCACTAATCTAACATTTAATTATTTGTATATAATACATTCAATAAGTGCGTTTTAATAATTATTTTATTATTTTAATCACGTGTGAATTTATTTATAAACCCAAACCAATTTTCCTATAATTTCCACAAATATTTCCTCCAAAATATTACAAATATGGTGGTTAGAAAAAATTAAATTTTGATATTTTTTGATAAAAATTTGTGTGAATGGTATTTTTTTGGGTGCTAATTACGAATAAATATAGTTATTTATCAAAAATTTTTAAATGGTGGAACCAATATGGCAGTTGCAAAACTCAAAATTTCGAGATTTTTGACGATTTTAAGCCTGAGCAGAAACTGTAAGTTATATAACCATAAAACCGGTTTCAGTTAGGGCATTTAAACATTTTATGTAAAAATATAAATTTTTTTCGAAAAAAATTCAAAATGGTAGATAAAGATGGCGGACACGAAAAACTAAATTTCGTTATTTTTTGGTCAAAATTTGTGTACAGGGTATTTTTTGGATGCTCATTACGAAGGTCTATCTATTTTTCAAAAACTCAAAATGGCGGATCTAATGTGGCTACTGAAAAATGCGAAATTTCGAGATTTTTGACGATTTTGAGCCTGAGAAGAAACTGTAAATAGTATAAGCGTAAAACCGGTTTTATTTAGGGCATTTAAACATGTTATATGAAAAAATGAAAATTATTTATTAAAATTCAAAATGGCCGATCAATATAGCGGACACAGAAGAAACTTACAGTTTCTGCTTAGTCTCGCCATTTTGAGTTTTTGAAAAATAGATAGATAAATAAATATTTTTTCACATTACATGTTTAGATGCCCTAAATGAAACCGGTTTTATGATTATATAACTTACAGTTTCTGCTCAGGCTCAAAATCGTCAAAAATCTCGAAATATCGAGTTTTTCAACGACCATATTGGTTCCGCCATTTAAAAATTTTTGATAAATAACTATATATTCGTAATTAGCACCCAAAAAATACCATTCACACAAATTTTTATCAAAAAATATCAAAATTTAATTTTTTCTGACCACCATATTAGTCCGCCATTTATAAATGTCCGCCATTTTGAAATTTTTTTTGTGTTTTATTTTACTAATTTGAGTCTATTGCTCTAAATGGAATAGGTTTTACAGCTCTGTCAAATGCAGTTTCTTCTTAGGAATTAATGGGTTAATCGTGTAGGGGCAAAGAAACGCGTTTATTGAGTTTTCAAGGGGTGGGGATGAGCTCCCCCTCCAGGACAGGACTGATATCGTTAAAAAATAATTTTCTTTGCCTTTTTAGTCCAATCGAGTCCAATTTGAAAGAATTAAAGGCAGGTATAATTTTTTAATTTCAAAAAAATTGATTTTTCGAAAATGTAAAATCAATTTTTGGGCTCTTAAGGTGGTCTTGAGTGGTCATAAGGGTCTAAAAACAATAATTAATGAAATATATTTTAGTTAAAACGTATAAATAGATGAATAGATGCTCAAAAAGATTTAGGGAGGTTCCAAAACGAATTTTTGCAATTCTATTGCATTTTAATCTTATAGAGGCAAAAAAACGCGTTTTTTGAGTTTTGAAGGTGTGGAGATGAGCTCCCCCTCTAGGACAAGACTGATATCAGTAAAATATACTTTTTTTCAACTTTTTAGGTCAGTTTGAAGAAATTTAACGCTGGTTATTTTTTTTTATGCTCAAAAAACCAATTTTTCGAAAATTAAAAATAAATTTTCGGGGTCTTAAAATGGTCTTAAAGGTCTAAAACCAATGAAGATTGAAAATACACTCTGTGCCCTTTTTTTCTACGCAACTTTCAGATTAATAGCTCAATACAGTGCGGAGAAACAAAAAAAAAACGCAAAAAACACGATTTTTAAGGTTTTTTAAGGTTTAAGGGCGCCTAATATGGGCTAGGAAGCTAATTCCAACGGCGATCGGTTAGTTTTTATAATACTTTTCGGATGCAAATAATTTTTTTGAGATTAGGGAGGGGGGCCAAATCACTATATTTATCCGGCAATAGCCTTTGAAAGTAAGTTGATTTGAAACAATTATTGCTAAGTTTTATTTTTGAATTTTCCGGGTGGAAATGTAACTTTTTTCCAGGCTCGATGATAAATTTTCTATTTTTTGATGACGGGACTAAATTTGGCGACCCTGAAAACCCCCGTAAACAAAATTTAACGTTACAAAGTATATAAGTTTTATTTTCGAATTTTCCGGGTGGAAATTGCAACTGCTTTCCAGTCTCGATGATAAATTTTCTATTTTCTGATGACGGGACTAAATTTAGCGAGCCCAAAAACTCCCAGATAGATATTTTACCCTACTGTGTGAAGAATAACATTTTTAAAATTTCCGGGTGGAAAATCTTGCCATTTTCCAGGTATAATAAAGTATTTTCTCTTTTTGGATGTCATAGTTGAATTTAGCGACCACTAAAACCCCCGTATACAAAATTGTACTTTAGAATGTTGCTAAGTTTTATTTTCGAATTTTCCGGGTGGAAAATGCAACTGTTTTCCAGTCTTGATGATAAATTTTCTATTTTTTGATGACGGGACTAAATTTTGCGACCCCGAAAACCTCCGTATACAAAATTTTACGTTACAAAGTTTTAAGTTTTACTTTCGAATTTTCCGGTTGGAAAATGCATGATAATTTTTCTCTTTTCTGATAACGGGACTAAATTTAGCGAACCCGAAAACCCCCAGATACCAAATTTTACCAATGAAAGATGCAAAGTATTGTTTTTGAATTTGCAGGTGGAAATTATGGCAATTTTCGAAGCGCCATCTTAAAATTTTACTTTTCCGATAGGAAAATTGGTTTTAGCACCTTGAAAAACCTATAGGATGATAACCATGGGCTCTTATCTCATTTTTGGAATTTACGCTAACTGATGTGTGAACACCTTTATGTTTCTGCTGGGTTATTTCTGCCAGCTTCACGGACATATCAATACCTACACTGAAAATCTTTTTTGTTTTATGAGCTTTTTTCATTTTAAAGCCGAATTTCGAAAAGTACAGCTCCAAAATATAATACAGGCCCAGCCATACTAATCACGCCCAAAAATTAAATTTCTTTTACCGAAGATAAAAATAGGTGGTATTTATGTTTTTCTACCCACTAAACACGAATCCGGGGTCCGTTTTGCGAATTTTTGTGTCAATTTTTTGTTATTAACAAATTATTGGCCAATTTTGCAGTAATTTGTTAATTAAAAAAAATTTACTATGAAATTCGCAAAACAGATTCTGGACTCGTGTTCAGCGGGTCGATAAACATAAATGCAACCTATTTTTATCCTCGGTAAAAGAAATTTAATTTCTTAATTTTTGGGCGTGATTAGCATGGCTGGCGCCTGGACTAATAATTCTACATTTTCCTTAAATGATCATTTCTGGACTGCGGCCAGAAAGCGTGTATTTCCCGGACGCTACGCGTCCGGCAAAGGCGTGTTTTTCGCCACAGACACAGAAAAATTGTATACGACCCTTGTCCATAAATAAAGAATGCCCCAAATCGCAGTTTACCATCCTCGGATTTGCCTCGGAAGGTAATTTACGTGTGATTTGTTCCTTCTTTACTTTTCTGAACACGAGCCGTAAATATACTATTGTTTTTGTTTTTACTTTTTTTATAACCTTAAATTCAAAAAATTTTTCTAAATAAAAATGTACACATTTAGTTGTGAGCCTAATTTTATGTCACAGTTGTAAAATAAGCTAAGATTTAAGAGCTTTGACGCACTATCCAAGTGATCAGAAAACTAAACAGATTATCAGTGTATAATATTCTACTCTGTAAAAATTTTTTGCTTCAATTCAATATTTATAACGATTTTAATTACTATAATTCAATTTTTTCCTGCTTTATATATATAAGCCTTGATAAGTATACTTTGTAATTGATAATATTTTAGTTTGGGTGATTATACTATTTAAGATCGTAAAAATTCAGAATATGTATTTTATATCAATTATTATTTATGATTATTTTTAATTCAGAATTAAAATAAAAAATTTTTACAGTATAATACTTACAATTATTAAACAATATCAGATTTTAAATTTCTTTATTTTTTTTTTTAATTATTTTTAATTAGCTTAAATAATCGCTTTTTATTTACATGATTTTTCTGATAACGATTCTGAGGTCAAAATTTCATAATATAATTTTTTTTTTTTTAATCCAAATCTGCCCACGTAAAACGATTAAGCTTAATTTTGGGTAAGCTTACTGGATTAAGCTTACTTCAGTAAGCTTACTTCAGTAAGCTTAATCCTTTTACGTGGGTGGTTTTTGCAAAAAAAATTAAAAATCTAAATTATTGCTTGTAAAGAAATTAAAATTGTTTAAACATCAGTTAGATGTTGTTATTACAAAAATTTTACCGCAGAATCGTTATCAAAGGGTGAAACTACATATAAATACGTGATTTTTCAAAAAAATTTTAATTAAATAATTTATAAACAATTAAATTTAGGATATCGCAATTAATAAATTAGGCATAGGCAGAATAAAATTAAAAAATTGTTTGTTTCAAAATTTGTTTGCTACAGAAAATTTAACAGCTTGATTATTGGCTTATTTTGCAATAATTTGTTAATAACAAAAAATTGACCAGGAATTTTATAAAATTCTTATAAAATTTTTATAAAATGGACCCCGAATTCGTGTTTAACGGGTCGAAAAACATAATTACCACCTATTTTTTCCATGGCTATAATAACATTGAATTTATATGCGTGATTACTAAAACTGAAGACATGTCCATGTCTCTTTTCTTTAAATAATTTAGTCCCAAAAGTGCAAAAATCAAAAAATGTCTGATATAGATATTCTAAATAATAATCTTTATATTGCAATTGACAAGCAAAGTAGAATTCATATTAATCAAATCGGGTAAATTTTTTCTTACCATAAGCGGAATTCCAATTGCGACAAGTGGAAAACTTTTTCAGTGTCTTCTATTAAAAGAATGAAATGTAACGCTGATTTTGAGACATTTTAAAACTCACTCTGATTGGTCTGTACTTAACAGCTGTTATTCATTTCGAAATTAATACTAACGCGCTCTTGCGGTGTACAAATTAAACCTTATACTGTTCTGTTATTTTTAATGGCGCGTATTTTAAAATTCTGTATTTTATTAATATTTATTTTTTATTTTTTTTTCTTCATTTTGAAAGGGTGAATAATATATACGGAAGCCGCATAGTATCATGGAGAATTAGAGAGAGGGTGGGTAAATAGTCGAGAGACTTGTTGAGCGACTTGTTGGGCGAGTTGTAATAACTTTCTACGTTACCTTCTCACTTTCTACGGAAGGTTTTTGAGGTCAAGGAAAATGAATTTCAAAGAGAAAATTTTCAATTTTTCACCCTAAAATATTTTCCGATTTTTCAAAATGGCGGACATAAAAAAATATTAAAATGAACATTCTACTTTATCGCGTTTTTGAGGTCGAGAAAAACGAATTTAAGGGAGACAATTTTCAATTTTTCACCCAGAAATATTTTCCGATTTTTCAAGATGGCGGACATAAAAAAATATGAAACTGAAAATTGTACGTTACTGATGGGTTTTTGAAGTTAAAAAAAACGAATTTTAAAAGGAAAATTTTCCGCCATCTTGAAAACTCGGAAAATATTTTAGGTCGAAAATTTGAAAATTTTCCCTCTAAAATTCGTTTTAATATTTTTTATGACCGCCATCTTGAAAAATTGGAAAATATTTTAGGGTTAAAAATTGAAAATTTTCCTTCTAAAATTCGTTTTTCTCGGCCTCAAAAACCCCGCGATAAAGTATGAAAGAATGTTCATTTTAATATTTTTTTATTTCCGCCATTTTGAAAAATCGGAAAATATTTTAGGGTGAAAAATTAAAAATTTTCTCTTTGAAATTCATTTTCCTTGACCTCAAAAACCTTCCGGTAACGTAGAAAGTTCATTTTCTAATGTATTACAACTCGCCCAACAACTCGCCCAACAAATCTCTCAACAAGTCTCTCAACTATTTACCCACCCTCTCTCTAATTCTCCATGATACTATGCGGCTTCCGTAAATATAATATTATTAACATGTTATTTTCTGTCTTACATAAAAAATTAGTTATTTATGAGGAATCAGTTAATGAAATAAGTTCGATATAAAGTTATAATATATCAAATGGGAAGGTTGAGAGGGCCCGAGGTGCATATCACCGAGGGTCTGTGATCGCATAATTGGTAAAATGTACCTAATTTAGGGTTAACTCATAAAGTAAAACTTAAAATATAAACTTTAGCTTAGAATGAAGATTTTGTACAAATAAAATCGAAAATTTGTTTTATTAAATAAATATTTGTTTAAAGTTTAAATTGTTTTTCATTTAAAATTGAATGTAAGGGGGTTGGCGCGCTTTAGCGCGCAGGGGGCGTAGCCCCCTAGTACTACAAAAAAATATTCATAAAAAATTATATAAATTTAAAATTAAAAAAAAATTTTTTTTTGATTATTCAAGGAAAAAAACACGGATATGAAACTTGAGTATTCAAATATAGCGCAAAATTAATAAGGGTGCGTGTATGCATGGCTTCTCTTAGTATATTTATTTTTATTATTTTCTGTGTAAATGCATGTTTTTTAAAAAGACATAAGAAGCTGAGAAGCCATATTTTTACACTCATGAACAATCTCAATCTTAAATACAATACCTGGTTTAAAGAATATGGGAACTAAAAAAATCATAATTTTTTTATGTAAAGAATAATATTGACGTGGGATTTTTTCGGCACATAATATATAAAATATATTACAAATATTTTTTTGGTTTTTTTTTATTAATAGGTAATCAAGTTCAAAAATATTTTTACCTGATTTTATCGCGAATTCAAATAATTTTCATGTTTTATCTTGTTTTTATACAAGATTATTGGCAATTCAAAAGTCGCTTAGAATGCCAATTTTAACATGCACGGCCAGGCTGCTTTGCTTGAATATTCAAGTATTCAATCAATTAAAACAGATAAAAAAGACTGTAGGAAAGCTTAAATTTTGTTCCCCTCCCTTTTTTTTAAGAGTTATTTGTTTTTATTAAATTTTATAATTTAGTGATAAATTTAAAAAAAAAATAATAATATTATTTATTATGTGTCTAGCAAGGGGAGTTCAATACATTTGGAACACCAAATTTTGAAAAAACATGTCGACCACCCTTCGTTCATTACAATGGGTCTTCTGGGCCTAGAAACGCAGGGCACAATGTTACGAAATAGGGTTTTTTGGTAATTTTCAAAGAAACGCTAAAACCTCACAAGTTAACCAAAACTCTTCTGGTTGGTCTAATTTTTTTGGTGTAAAGTCAACTTTCAAACGCCGTAAACCGCAATTTTTATCACTAATTTTCTCATCAATGAAGCCAATTAACCAAATGGCCATTTTTCGCTAAAAATGACCAATTTTTAAATTGGTCCCAAATTCGTAATTTCTGACAAAAAGGGTTTTATATGTCTCGAAAAATTTCTACAAGCTTCTAGTTTTCAAAAATTCTTTACTCGTCTCATTTCCTTGAGTCGTTTTTAAGAATTAAAAAAATGAGACCAATTAGAGTTTTGGTTAACTTGCGAAGTTTAGCGTTTCATTGAAAATTACCAAAAAACCCTATTTTGTAACATTGAGCCCTGCACTTCTAGGCCCAGGAGGCCCATTGGAATGAACGAAGGGTGGTCGACGTGTTTTTTCAACATAATAAACTCATATATAATCATTTGGTGTAATTTGGTGTTCCATTGAACTCCCCTTGCTAGACACATAATAAATAATATTAATTTTTTTTTTTTAAATTTATCACTAAATTATAAAATTTAATAAAAACAAATAACTCTTAAAAAAAAGGGAGGGGAACAAAATTTAAGCTTTCCTACAGTCTTTTTTATCTGTTTTAATTGATTGCTTGAATTTTCAAGCAGCTATACTTTTTGCTTGAATTGCTTGAAATTTCAAGCAATTCAAGTAAATGCTTGAATATTCAAGCAAAGCAGTCTGGCTGTGTGGAACTTGTTTTAGGGGAGGGGGGTTAAATGGATTTAGAATATTTTCGATTTAGGGACTTTTATAATTTCGTTTCAAGGACTCATAATAATTTTGTAGTATATGATAAAACTGTTATAAATGAACATGTTCCATGCTCGTTGGTTGTGTGAACACACAAACCAGTTATAAGTTTTTCATTACACGCGTTAGAAAGAATCGTTTTTCTGCACGGAAAGCGTTCTTTCTTACGCTTTTAATGAAAAACTGTGTGTTAGATCACGGGATAAAAAGTAGATTTTTTACTTTCCATTTTTTACTTTCCAGACAAATGCATAGAAAGCATAAATCTACTTTTCATCCCTTGTTTAACAAATAGCTATTTTTACTTTTTGACTTTAAAAACTATTTTTAACTGTCCTTAAAGACAAAAATATTTTATTTTAAATAAGTAGAAATGGGATGCCGAAAAGTCTAAATTTTGAATATATTGTGACTACAACCTATGTTGATAAGGACTAAATATAATACGACGCGGCGCGGTGCCTTTTAAATATTATCAAATAATAGTTATAAAACTTCGGGATGATTATCAACCTCAACTATTTTTTCTTTTTTCTAGTTTTTTTTTTCAATCCTGGGAGCCTGTAACTAAGTATAAAATTTAGGCTAAATAGAAAATTGCTTTGTAATTATTTAAAATAATCAATTTTTGCAGCTATTTATCAATTCGAAATATTCTGAGCTAATAATTTAAAAAAACGCTATTATTTATAAAAAAAGCTAAGGCTTGTTTATTTCAGGCACGATCATAAATTCCATTAAGTTTTTTTGTAGTGGTTTTCAGTTATTAGACACCCTTCGAATTAATTTAGATTTAAAAATAGTTAAATTTTTAAAATATTTTTCCTTTTTGTGAAATCTAGATTTTTTTAAAGATTTCTCTACAACAACTGGTTAAAATTACTTTATACTCTGCAACTAGATCAGATTAGCGTAATGGAGGCATCAAAATGAGTCGATGACAAATTAGGTATTTCTCCAAAAATTTTTAGGAACGTTACATTTTTTGACCTGACAAACTTATAAGGCACACTAATATCTATATTGGATATATAGGTTAATCGTACCGAAAATGGATTAATTTGAAAAAAGTTCACCTTCAAAAAATTACGTATTTAAGTTGAGTGTCCAGCAAAGACGCGTTTTCTTGACAATGACAAAGAAAAATCTTATGCGAGCCTTGGTCATAAAAAAATGCCTCGATTTGCAGTTAAGCTACGTTTCATTTGTTAATTTGCGTTCCAGTATCTTTATTTTTCTGACCATGGGTCATAATATACTAAATTTTGACATTTTTGAAGGTACCAAAAGCCCAAAATTCGAAAATGCATTCAAATATACTCGCAAAATATTCCCTGAAAATTTTGCCAATGCACGTGAAAAAAAATTAATTTTTAAAAAAATAAATAAAATTAAACAAATATTGATATTTCTATATACATGCTATCTTAATTTTAATCTGCAGATATTTTTTATTGTAAAATAAATAAATAATAATTTTAATGAAAATATTTATTACATACAGGTATTAGAAATAAAAATGAAGAATTATATTATCAAAAAATTTATTCTAATCAGGATGAAAAAATGGTAAATTTTATTAAAATTTTTGTCACATATAAATTAAATTAAAATTTAAAAAAAAATAACAATTTTTTTTCTATTAAAGTTCGCATATGGCTATGAAAAAGATAAAATAAAAAAAATAATAACAATAATATGTTACATATTAACATTTGGTTTATTAAGATTATTTTTTCATTGGTATCCATATTATCATCTTCGTTCGACTTATAAAAAATGTCCATTGAATAAAGCAACAAAAATTTTAATTATCGTGAGTGTTTTTTGTTTTTATTAGTACTTAATATACTTCTTTTATTAAATTTAATTGTTTTTTTATTCAGGATGATTATCAGGGAAAGCATAAATCGTATATTGTCAAAGATATTGAGATTATTTCAACGAAAAATCTTAGGTCGGTATATAAATTAAGAATAATTTTTAAATTATTACTATTGAATATTTAAGCAAATATTAAATTTACAAGCTAAATTTTCTCAGTCTTTTATGCAGAAAATTAGACTTAAAAAAAAAAGCAGATATTAGGAATAAAATAAATGATTTTTTGAATTATAAAAATAGACTCTAGAAATTAAAGTGAATTTCAAGGCTTTGAAGATTTAACTAAAAATTCAAATTCAGTTTACAGGGTTATAATAATTTTTTAAATATCTAAAATTTCTTCAAAGAAAATAAAAAATGTCTTTAATTGTAAAATATTTCTATATAGATTACTTGTGGTCACATTTATCTCCTGAGTGTAATTATTACTAGTTTTTTCGATTTCATAAAGCAGAATTTTACTGGATTTTTAGTAATAGTTATTTAGAGTTCAGAATTGCATATTATATGGACATTAGAGTTGAAACAATTGAACCTTAAAAATTATCACTATTAATTAAAATTTTGCTCTAAGGTGTTGAGATTTAAGAGATTTTGAGTCATAATTAATTATTTTTACCCTAGTTCCTCTAGAACTGTGTATAGGGAGGCGTACCCCGGGAATCCAAAAATCAAGGCGGGGGGGGGGGGGGTCAAATGGAACTTAGAGTAATCTGGATCGAGAGAATTAAATTAGTTTTGATTTAGGTAATTAGAATAATTTAGGTTAAGCGTTAAGAGACTTTGAATAATATTGGTTTAACGAATTAGAATAATTTAGGTTTGGAGTTTGAACACAAAGGTAACAATTACAAATTATAAAAATAACGAATAGCATTTATATATTATACCAAAAACTTCTTCACGAAATACGTTCCATGCAATTTTTTTTACTTTGTTTTATTCCAAACAATATTTGCTTAAATATTCATTCTAAAAAAAAAACACTCAAATTCTAATCAAAATATATTAAAAAAATAATTTTTTAGCAAAAAAACGTTAAAAAAATTTGATGCAAAAAAATTAGATAAAAATTTAATAAATGGAATAAAAGAAAATAAATTATTTGAAATAAATTTAGAAAATGGTTGCAATTATTTTAAAAATGAATATAAATCATTTTGGTGCAAGAAACAATGTTACATATGGGATGAAAAAACAAATGAATTTTCTAAATTATTATGCAATAATTTAAATAAATTTTTAATAACATCAAATGATGACATACAAGGTTTGTCAAAAGAAGAACAATTTTTGAGGTAAAAGAAATTTTTTTAAAATAATTTTCATAAAAATTCAATTTATTAAGATAAAATAATTAATTCAACAGGCGTATAATGTTTGGAAATAACGAAATAATAATACCAGTACAAAGTTTTTTGATATTATTTATACTTGAATTATTAAATCCATTTTACATATTTCAATTATTTAGTTTGTTCGTTTGGTATTTAGAACAATATTATTATTATGCAATGGCTGTTGTTTTAATGGCAGCATTTGGTATTATAAGTTCCATTCGCCAAACAAGATCAGTGAGTCTCTTATTCAGCATTTTATTTAGACTCAAAATTTGCTGGTATAAAATTTTGTTATTTTTTTTTATAGAATCAAATAAGTCTAAGGGATACTGTAGCATCAACTGATATGGTTAAAGTGTTAAGAGATACTGGTGAATATGAATATATTTCAAGCGTTGAATTGGTACCTGGTGATATAATTGAGTTATCAAAAGATAAACAGATAACGTGTACTTGTGATGCTATTTTGTTGAATGGAATTTGTATTGTTAATGAATCGATGCTTACTGGTAATTATTATCTTTTATTTTTAACTGGGTGAATCATTGGTTATTTTAAATAGCAGGGGAAATTTTTCAAGATTTTAAACCTATTGCAAGATAAAGGCTGTGCCAAAATTATGTAGCACGAGTTTCACTCAAAAAACCCGTTCATGCATGACAATCAGCGGTGGATACAAAAATTTCCTCGCTAAAAAGAGAGGGGGGGGGGCAATCAAGTAAAAATTTAAGAGTTTTTTTAGCATCACTCTCAGAAAACCCTGGGGACCCAAAAATTGGTGATTAGCAACCTACCACAAAGAAAATCTCTAGATGGTGAGAAATATCATATCTCCCCTCCACATTTTGACTGAAGCTTTAGTATAAAACTAATGAAAAAAATATATTTTTGGCTCTTTTGAAGCTATTTTTGTACCACCCCATTTTAGAAGATATTTTTTGGTATTACCCTATTTTTTGGGCTGCCATCACGCCAATGTTTCATGTTAATAATTGACAATCTATTTTTAAATGCCTGACTGGATCTTTATTCATTCTACTTAATTTTTAAAAAGATCTACTCTTATACAAAAAAAAATTTTTTAGGCGAATCATTGCCAGTTACAAAAACACCAATACAATCAAATACAATGGTCATTGATTCAAAAGAATTGGTACATCATACATTATTTAGTGGCACGACAATAATTCAAGTCAAGTATGTTAAATTATTAATTAATTTAAATTAAAAAAAAGTCAACGAACTTTTAAATAAAATGTAATTTATATCGTGTAAATGAAAACAATTTTATGATATTTATGTTTGTTAAATAATAAATCGCAAATATTAAATTTATCACGTTGTAAATTTCTTAAATCTTAAAATTAATCTCGCTTAATCATACATTTAAATGATAAAATTTTAAATTGATAATAAAAAAAATTTCTTTAATTGCTTTTTAATCCGATACATTAAATAATTTCTTGTAAATATAAATAATAATTAAAAAAACGATTAAGAATCTTATCATAAATTTTTATTTTTCAGACAATTCGGAGACGAAGCAGCATTAGCAAAAGTTATAAAAACTGGTTTATTTACAAACAAAGGTTCATTAATATCAGCAATTTTATATCCACCACCAACTGATTTTAAATTTGATCGTGATACTTATAAATTAATTGCTATTTTAATTGCTGTTGGAATTTTTGGCTTTTTTTATACTTTAATTGCTATGGTTAGTTTTTTATTTAATTAAAGTTATGTGACATTGAACTAAATTTTTTATTCGTGTTTATTTTATCAATTAAGTATTTAATCGTTTTTATTATTAATTTCGCCTTAATTATACTAAAGATATTTTTAAAAAATTTATTTTTGTTTTTTGAATTTATGATGTTTATTTTGACTTTTGCAGCAAATATTTATTTTTATTTAAACTCCTTTACAACTTTTTGATATTTTCAGGGTGAAACTTTTTTTTTCTGGCTTAAAAGAATTAATGTTTTCAGTTTGATATATTTTTTTATTAGTCGCGAAAAATTTAAAATTCCGTGATTGCTAAGTAATCTTACGAAACAGAAAGTGCTTGAATTTCTGTTCATGAATAATTTTGTATTTCTCAATAGCCCAAAATACATAGTAAAATATTTAGCTCTCAAAAAAATTCTTCAAAATTTTTCAATTTAATTTTTCTTATTTTCAGATATTAAGAGGCTCATCAGTATTAAATATTGTTATAAAAACCTTAACTGTATTTACAATAGTCGTACCACCAGCATTACCATCAGTTATGGCAGTTGGAAAATTATATGCATTGTACAGATTAAAAAATCGAAATATTTATTGTATTAATTCAAAAGCTATTAATATATCTGGTAGCATTGATTGTGTTTGTTTTGATAAGGTCAATATTTAGTCATTTTTAAATTAAGGGTTCTATCCAAATTGGGCTTAGCTTAGATTGGGGAGTCACTTGATTCAGTTTATAATATTTTTTTCGAAATTGCAATTATAAATATTTGTTCATTTACCAATTTTCAGTTCGCTAGGCTTAATTCTGGATTTTTCGCGTGCCTTATTTGTGTTTTAAAATTATTTTTTTAGTCAATTTTATTTATTTGTTCATGTGACATTGAGAAAAATTTGAAATCTTAAAAACTGGTATTTTATAATTTTTTTTTTATCAGGGGCTGAAAGTAAATTTATAAACATAAAATTTTGAAGACAAATTAGAACAAAAAAATTGAATAGTAAAATACCTGTTTGCTTGAAAAAAAAATAAAAAAATAAAAAAATGATAAAAATTATAACTGGTTTGTGTATTCTGCACACAACCAACGATCATGGAACATGTTCACTTACAACAGTAATAAATCCAAAAACCGAAATTACAATTAATCCCGAAATATAAATTATCCTAAGTCCATAAACCTAAAGTATTCTAAGTTCTTGTCCTTATCAGGGCCCTAACTCCCACTTAAATTATTCTAAGTCCCTAAATCGAAAATATTCTAAGTTTATTTCACCCCCCCCCCCCCTAAAAACGTCACTTTTTCGCCTCCCTCCTTAAAAAAGTCAATATTTCACCCCCCTCCCCTGCCGTAAAAAATTTTTTCAAATACCCCATCTAATGCACATGTTCCATGTTAAAAGTAACTGCCGAAAAATTGAGAATTATCAATTGCTGGAAATTGGTGAAATGTAACTAATTTTTAACCCTAATGGTGCAACTGGTTTGTGTGTTAACACTACTAACGAGCATGGGATATGTTAAATTATAATTGCTGTAACTTATAGACCAAATTATTTTAAGTAAATACTGCAAAATTAGTCTAATTCCATTTGACATCTCTTCTATTTTTTATCAAAAAACGTCAATTTTTCGTCCCTTTCCCTTTGTATATGGATGACCTTTTCCATGTTAAAAAAATTTTTTGATCATGTGACTCCTTAGTTCAACTTGGACTCAGTTTGCATGAAATCCCTAAAACAATTTTTACCATAATTATACTACAATCACTAATCATTTTTATAAATTTTGAAATCAGACAGGTACATTAACAGAAGATGGCTTAGATATGATGGGTGTTATGATAAATGATAATAATCATTTAAATGATATTGAAAAAGATATTAATAAATTAAGAAATCATAAAATATTTGAGGGAATGTTAACATGCCATAGTTTAAATTTAATGGACGAACAATTAGTTGGTGATCCTTTAGATATAAAAGTAAATAATTATATACATATTTATATAAATGCTTTATATATAAAAATAAAAAATATATTAAAATTTATTTAATAAAATATTTATAGGTATATTATGATAATATTTTTTAACAAAAAACTTTTAACAAAAAATAAATTTTTTTTGGTTAATTTTTAATTTCAGATGTTTGAATATACAAATTGGTTATTAACTGATCCAGAATATGATAATAATTATAATTATGATAATAGAAAACATAATTTTAGAATCGTTAAATCAATAAATAATAATGAATCATCTATTAAAATTTTACAACAGTATCAATTTTCTAGTACGTTACAACGTATGTCTGTTATAACACAAAATAATAATTCTGATAAATTAATATCATATACTAAAGGATCACCAGAAATGGTTATTAATTTAAGTAAACCAATGACTGTGCCAAATGATACAATGATTAAATTAAAAAAATTTACTAAAAAAGGTTATCGGGTCATTGCATTTGGTTCTAAAGAAGTTATTTTAGATGATATAGAGGTGATTTTTTAATTATCAGACCTGTAAATTGACCTATTTTTTAGTTCGACTCTTGATATCCGGCCCATCTGCGGGCTTCACTGAAATTTTCAGCTATTAAAGTTTTTTGGCATTTCTCGATTTTTGGTGACCAATTGTGCTGCGTGGCCAAAAAAGACGTGTTTTCTCGAAACTGACGAAGAAAAATTTTACACAGCCCTTGTTCACATTCTTTATTTTTCCGGACTCGAGCCGTAAATATTATATAAAAATTTTTTTGCTCATTTAAAATTTGTGCCCAGCTGTATGATGATACTATATAAATTTTTTTGAAAAGAAAAAAAACTTTTATTGAATTTAACTCAAGCAGCAACAGACCCATATAGCGTAAAATTTCAGATTATCATATTTTTGTTGTATGACCTTCTCCCTAAAGTATGATCCACAAGTTGATAGATCTAAAAAGCAGGTCAATTTTAGCATATTTTAATTTTCTCTACCCCTTTACAATAATTTTTTTAATCTTATTTACACAGGTGACTAAAATTTCAAGAGATGAAATTGAAAAAGATCTTGACTTTCTTGGATTTATAATTTTAGAAAATAGATTAAAAGAGACAACTGTTGGCGTTATTAAAGAACTGACTGATGCTAATATTAGAACAATAATGATTACAGGTATAAATTAAACATAATCTTAAATAATTAACAAAATCAAACTAATAATTTACTACAGGTGATAATATCGAAACTGCTACAAGCGTTGCAAGAGAATGTGGAATTTTAGCAGATGACCAATCAGTAATTACAGTTAAATTAGATGGTGACAAAGACGTAAATAATAAATTAATTTTTAGAAAAGAATCTGTATGTAAAAAGGTAAATTTCTGCAATTGATTTTAAATAGCAGCAAATATAAAAATCATAACATTTTTTAAGGACACTTTTGAAACATCATCTTTAGTTAAAATAGAGGAAGGACAGTATTCTAATAAATATAAATTTGTAATTAATGGCGACACATGGGAATATCTTAATGAAAATCAACCTGATATCATACCAGCACTTTGCGTTAAAGGTGCAGTTTTTGCAAGAATGTCTAGTGACCAAAAACAGCAATTGGTTGTGCAGTTAATTCAACTTGGATATTTTGTTGGTTTGTATACTTATTACAATTTCCAAATACGTTTATTTAAAAAAATTTTTTAATTTCAAATTATTTTAGCAATGTGTGGTGACGGTGCAAATGATTGTGGAGCATTAAGAGCAGCTCATGTTGGTATTTCATTATCCGAAGCAGAATCAAGGTTTGTAGTTTAGTAATTTCAATAATTCATTATTCTAGTTTATAATAAAAATATTGCATTTCAGTGTTGCAAGTCCTTTTACATCATTAATACCAAATGTTACTTGTGTTCCAACAGTAATAAAAGAAGGCAGAGCTGCTCTAGTAACTTCATTTGGAATATTTAAGTTTACAGTAGCGTATTCTCTTATTCAATTTATTTCAACAATGATATTATATTCCATAAGTTCAAATTTTTCGGGTTTGCAATTTTTGTATGTCGATATTTTCTTATTTGTTAATTTTGCATTTTTTTTTGGTAAAACTGAAGCTTACGTTGGAAAGTTAGTTAAAGAACCACCTGCTTCAAGTTTAGTGAGCTTCATTCCACTATTTTCTCTGGGAATACATGTTTTAATAATGACAGTTTTTAATATTTTAACATTTTCAATAGTAAGAGAATTTTATTGGTTTGAAGAATTTCAGCCCGTTGAAGAATATTTTTACTTAAGTTATGAAAATTATTCAGTATTTTGTATTTCAATATTTCAATATACAATTGTTGCAATTATTTTTTCAAAAGGTAAACCGTACAGACAACCGATGTATACTAATAAAGGTTTTTTGTTTTCTGTAACAGCTTTTACTTTGTTAAATGCATACATTACAGTATATCCAAATGATTGGATAATAAAATTATTAGAATTAAAAGTACCACCTGAAAGTGACTGGGGTTTTTTAATACTTGGACTTGCTTTAATTAATTTTATTGTATGTTTTATATTTGAATCATTTGTTGTTGAATATATTATTCAAAATAAAATGAAAAGACAGTTTTATCAATGTAATAATTCAAAAAAATTGTACTTAAATTTAGAAGAAAATTTTAATATAAAAACAAAATTGTCTTTAATTAATAACGAATTTAATAAATTTATTGAAGTAAACGAATTTGATAGTAAAAATTAACTTAAATAAAAACAATCAAAAATGAAATTTAATGACTGATTATAAAGATATTTAAAAGGTTTTATTAAATCTGGATAATTTTTTAAAATTTTAATGGAAATATTAACAGAAAGTTTTGTAATCAAATTTTTAAATTGTAAATACCTATTATATTTCATAATAAATTTGATAAAAAAGATTTGTAACAATTTTTTATGTACAGGAAAAATTTTTACATATAATAAATTAATTGGATTTTTAAAACTGAATAGAATTTAGTATATACCTTATTTAAAACACCTTTTTCGAAATATTTTAATAATAAACTTGCTCGTTCATAAAATAAAATAAATTACAAATCATTAAACGTGATTCCTTTACATTTTCACTTCCAATTATGTTTATCGTCTTTGCATTTTCTGAAAGAAAAATTCAAATACACAAATAAATTTTTACAAGTTATTTATGTTAAGTTAAAAATTTTATTTTATGCATACACACCAATAATAGCATCACATTTTTCTTCCAAGTCTTTTTGAATCCACGATCTATATTGAAGTACAATTCGGTTTAACATTTTTATTGTACTGTCATGCACACTTTTTTCCAATAGTAAATTTGGTAATGATTTAATAAATTCTTGAAATGAGCTTTCACTGAAAAAAAATTTAATTTTGAATAAAAACAGTTTATTTTTTAAATAATATTGAGATTAAATCAAAATACCTATGTAATTTATCTAAATTATGATCCATCATAATATCTTTTAATAGCAAAAACAATTCAGCTTGCAAATTTTTCTTTGGCTTATGTAAGTAAGTATTTATAATACAATTCAAAATTTTATCCAATGGAAGTTTACTTGAATACCAAACTTTATAAGCTTTTAAAAAAATAATTTTCAATACTTTTATTAATTGTGGTAGCTCTGATATATTTGCATTTGACCAAGTTTCCAGTTTAGCTACAATACACAAATTTTATTAATCTTTCAAATTAAAAAGAAAGTAAAGTAATTAAAATTATTTTCAATTGTAATACCTATTAAAAATTCTATGATTTTCAAGGCAATATTTTTATCTATAGTATTTGTCTTATCGGATAGTGATGTAAACCAAATATATATCTGAGAAAGCATAAGATTTTGTTTTAAACAATCTTCTGTAGCACACTCGGTAAAATCCTCTTGTCTTTTTTTAGATTTTTGAACACTAATTTCAGCAGCATATGGAAAATTTGTTAATAAATTTTTGATAAAAGCATTTTGAAATTTATTTTTAAACCAAATACTTGTTGATATTAATTCATTTTCATTTTCTAATAATTCGATATTCTTAATAACAGATTCTATAATAGAAGTAATAGCAGTGAGAAGTAACGAAGCTTCATTAGGTATATTTGTCAAGTTTTGTTGCCTTGGACATGCTTCTAACCAACTATCAAATATTAACGGCATTAATGCTTCAATATAATTTTTTAATTCATCTACATTAAACTGATTGTTTTCAACTTTATTTAAAACACTACCATCTTGAATCTTAAATGAATATATATTTAATAAATGTCTAGAATAAATTGGAAAGTGACCATTTGAGTCTTTGTAATAATATTCTTTGTTACTAGATGCTTTTAATTTAGATTGTTTATTAATTTTATTTTCAATAGCAGATGATAAGTAGCACTGCAAACTATTTAAAACTTTTGCTCTCCATTTCATACTTGTATTTTTAGAATTCAAATTTGTTGTTAACTGCCTTCCTGAATTACCTTGAGAATTGAATTTAGAAATCATGTCTAAGAAATATGTAAGTATTTTATGACTATTATTAGCTTCAATAATATTTTTATGCTTTATTAAAATATCAAGAAATAATAACGAATCTTCCATAATATTTTGGTTGATATGAGTCATTGCACAAGTTAAATAAGATATTAGCATATTACAAAAAGGAGTTAACTGTTCATTTGACAAAGAATTAAATATTAAATCTAACGTTTTTAACGCTTCTCTTCTTATTGGTTTTTCTTTATCAAGAACTAATGCTGAAATACCTTGTAATAAAGAATTTAACTGTAAATTTAAAATTTCTTTAGTATGAAGAATTAACATTTCTTTTATTTCCTTCACTGCATCTTGCCTTACAGAAGAATTGTAATGCTGCAGTCGTGTCAGCAAATCCTATAAATAAATACAGTAACAAAAAATTAATTAATTATTTTTATGAAATTAAATAACCATTTAAATAATTACATTGATATTAAGTTTTCTTCGACTAAGAATTTCTGAGGCATCTTTTTCTTTTAATTGTTCACGAATAACTATTTTTTTAACTTTAAAACTAGCATCTGTAATATTTAAGCCTTTTGGTAATAATTGTTTTGATCCTTTTAATTTTACTTTAGCTCTTTCTGATTTAAGCTTCTTTTGATGTCGATTATTTTTTGCCATTTTTGTTGATTATTTTACTATTTATCCACGTGTGTATACTGTATATTCTGATAGTTGTTATTAAAAATAACTTGAATGAAATTACTTTGTAGGTTACACCAGATTACACACATCGAGATATGGTACTATATCTCGATGGTTAATGGATGGTTAGACACCATAAAATAGCGACAACCAAAAAATATTTTAAATTCACGAATTTAAATTAAATACTTATTATAATAAAAGTTTTTATCCATTACATTTATATAAGTATAATATTTATAAACACAGCAGACTGCCATTTACATTGCAAATCAACAAAAAACGCACATGGATCCGCCGGCGCTTCAAAATAAATGCATCCGACTCCATGGTAAAAAATCCATGGTAAAAATTAAAATTGCAAATAAGGTTTGTTCTTTTTGACCCCAAAACCTAGAACTAGGAGCAAAGAACGCGCGTTTTTTTTCAGTGTAATTTAAAAAGGAAAACATTTTTTTGGAATAGAATAATTGGCAAACCGTATTTAATATAGCTTTTTTTCAATAGCATTAATTAATCTATTATTAAAAAAAAAAAATTTAATCAAAATTCAATTAAATAACAGTCTAACCTAAAAAAAATTTTAAATAATGCGCGCATTTTTCTGCTCTGATTTTTATCCCAAGTTTTACTTTTTTGGGAAAAATGAACAGACCTTATGTAGATGATAAAAAGATGCATTGTCAGCTTATCAGATTTTGTGTAAAAAGTCAATAGAAGATAATTTAAATATTACTTTTCTTTTCACAATAAGTATTATTAATTAATATAATCAGTTAAATTAATTATCATTATTTTAATGATGCTAAATATAAAAGCAAATAAGGTAAATGGAATGTGAAAAATATTATCAAATTTAAGTTTATAAGAATTTTGCAATTGCTAAATTTATGAAATTTCATGCAGTTTTTTGGTGAATTATTATTAATTATGATAGAAAGTGATATTGTAGTAAATTTTTTAAATACAATAAAAGTTTATTGTTTGGAAAATTACACTGTGTTTGCATGATATGAATCACATATTAATACTAGCGTTACATAAAACATTTTTTTTAGAAATTTTTGTTCTAAAAATAATTTTAATTGACATTTATTTTTTTTAGATATCTGTTCTCCAAAATCAAATAATGATTTAAGTATTCAGGTTTTAATAATTTCAAAAATTTTCAAAAACAAGAATTAAACCCTAAAAAAAAGTTTAAATTGATTAATAAAAATAAAATAAAAATGACAAATTTAACATTTTGTCCTCCGAATATAACATTTTCTAATATTTGGATAAATCATGGAGTATCGAGATGTTTTATGGATACAATTAGTAGTTCAATTATTGGTTTATATATATTAATATTTGGTACGATTCAATTATGTATGTATCGTAAACATGGAACTGAAGTTAATCAACAATTGTTAACAAAAAGCAAATTATATACATTACAAATAATTTTATTATTATTTGTTCCGATAATTAGTCTTTTACATATTATATTAGAAGCTGTGATTTTAGGAAATAAGCAAGTTTATGGCTATAATGTAAGTTAGATAAAATTATTTATAAAGTAAATATTCTTATTTAAAATTTTAAATTCTTTTTATTTCAGATATTATCGACTGTTTTAGTTTTAATAATTTACCCATACTCTCTGTATATATTACATATTGAAAGGCATAAACAATTACCAAGCGTTCCACCAAATGGACATGGAATAGTTTTACTTGGATTTTGGACATTAGCATTCATAGCTCAGAATTTAATTTTTATCAATTTATGGAATTGGGAATGGTGGTTCAAATTAAAAACGTAAAGAATCTACTTTATTTTCCACTAAATAATTTTTAAAAAAATAAATTTTTAAAGAAAATATCATTCTTTATTATAGGTTTAGTGATAAAATAGAAATGGCTCTTTTTGTCATTCAATATACATCGCATCTTCTTATTTTCGCTTTAGGATTAAGAGCTCCAGGAATTTTAGATTATTCTCAGTCTAATTATGAAAGCTTTGATGATCATTTTAGCAGGCAATCCAGATTTCATCAGCAAGTAAATCCTAAACAGATCATATTTTTTTAAATTCTTTTTGAAGTTTTTTAATCTCAATAAATTAATTCTTAGCAAATAAATGAAAATTCATCAACTTGGAAAAATGTTTGGTACAAAATTAAAACACTTGCTCCATTTCTATGGCCAAAAAAAAGTTTTCTTCTTCAGTTAAGAGTTGTTTTTTGTTTCGTATTATTAATTCTTGGTAGAGTAATAAATGTCTATGTTCCAATCTACAATAAAAAGATAGTAGATAGTGTTACAGACTATCCTGGTCAATTCAGGTATTCTTTAATCAATAATTTTAGTTTTTTTTTTATTACATTAAAGTATTTATGTTTAGATGGGAATTGATTTTAATTTATGTTGGATTTAAATTTCTTCAAGGAGGAGGTACTGGTGGTATGGGTGTATTAAATAATTTAAGATCATTTTTATGGATTCGCGTACAACAGTATACAACACGAGAAGTAGAAGTCGAATTGTTTAGGTAAAATGTCTTGATTCTTTTTATTAATTCATCATATTAATTTTATTTTATTTCATAAAGACATTTGCATAATTTGAGCTTACGTTGGCATCTTGGAAGAAAAACTGGAGAAGTATTAAGAGTAATGGATCGTGGTACCGATTCAATAAATAATTTATTAAGTTATATTCTTTTTCAAATTTTACCCACCATTGTTGACATCTTAGTAGCCATAGTATTTTTTGTAAGTGCTTTTAATAAATGGTTTGGCCTAGTTGTTTTTACAACAATGATTTTTTACATTGGTAAGAATTTTTTTTAACACTTTTCAATCATTTGATTAGTTTATACAAAAATTTATGCTAAAAATTTAGTTGCTACAATATCTGTTACGGAATGGCGTACGAAATTCCAAAGACGAATGAATTTAGCAGATAACGCTCAAAAGGCAAGAAGCGTAGATAGTTTAATAAATTTTGAAACAGTAAAATATTATGGTGCTGAAAATTATGAAGTTGAGTCTTACAGAGAAGCTATTCTTAAATATCAAAGTGAAGAATGGAAATCAATGATTACTTTGAATATATTAAATACAATGCAAAATGTTATTATTTGCAGTGGATTACTTGCAGGATCGCTTCTTTGTCTTGATATGGTTGTTAATGAAAAAAGTTTAACTATTGGAGATTATGTACTATTTGCAAGTTATATTATTCAACTTTATGTACCACTTAATTGGTTCGGAACATATTATAGGTAATAAATCTTTTTGTTAATTACTCTATGGTATAATTGAAATGCTTCCTTTGACCTAGTCAGATTAGTTTTTTTATTTTTTTTTAATAACTAACAAATACGTTTTACTGCTAGAGCAATCCAAAAGAATTTTGTTGATATGGAAAATATGTTTGATCTCTTACATGAGAATCAAGAAGTCATTGATGCTCCTGGTGCTGGACCACTTGTAATTGATGAAGGAAAAGTTGAATTTTCAAATGTAACTTTTGGTTATACTCCAGAAAAAGTTGTATTAAAAAATGTTAGTTTCACTGTGCCACCAGGAAAAACTGTTGCACTTGTAGGACATTCAGGAGCAGGTAAATCTACAATAATGAGGCTACTTTTTAGATTTTATGATGTCAGTGAAGGAGCCATTTTAATTGATGACCAAAATTTAAAAACAGTTAAACAAGATTCACTTAGAAAAGCAATAGGTAAATAAATATTTGTATATTCAAAATTTTTTAAATACTTCTATGAGGATGGTTTTTGTTAAATAGAGTCGTGTATATAAGTTTGTCATTTCACAGGCTTCTATTAAATGCATTTAAGATTCTCAAAAAAAATTTCTTCTAATAAATTTTTTTTGTTAAATTATTGAAAAAAATATATATTTATTTTAAACTATTATTTATTTAAAAAAATTCTTATTTTAACAGGTGTAGTACCGCAAGATACAGTCCTGTTCAATAATACCATAAAATATAATATTCAATATGGTAGAATTGATGCATCGGATGCTGATATTATAAATGCAGCAAAAAATGCTGATATTCACGAAAGAATACTTTCGTTCCCAGATTCTTATGATACCCAGGTAAATATTTAAAATTTATATTTTACTAAGATATTTATTAATTATTCAATCCAAAATAAAAGGTTGGTGAAAGAGGATTAAGATTAAGCGGTGGTGAAAAACAACGCGTAGCTATAGCAAGAACAATGTTAAAATCACCAATGATAGTATTACTGGATGAAGCAACAAGTGCATTGGATACACAAACAGAAAGAAATATTCAAGCGGCATTAAATAATGTTTGTAATAACCGTACAACAATAATAATTGCACATAGATTATCAACGATAATACATGCTGATGAAATATTAGTTTTAAAAGAAGGAGAAATCGTTGAAAGAGGTAAACATGATGAATTAATTTACAATAATGGTGTTTACCATGATATGTGGGAAGCTCAATTAAGAAATAATAAAGAAAAAAATGAATCTATTGCAAATAAAAGCGTGTAATAGAAAAAATTAAATTTGTAAATAAAAACTTATATTTTATATAGAAAATTGATTAAATATATTTATTTTAATTTAAATGTATTTATTTTATTTGTTTGTCGATCAATTAAATATAGTCAAACATCGTTAAATCTTTTGTGAAATTTGTTATTTATAAAATAATAAGAATCATAATCATTTTATTTTACATTTTAACCATTGTAAATTTTTTTTTATTCGATAAGATAATTTATAAAATTTACATGAAAATAAATTAACATTTTAAATTTAAAGTTGCATGATTTTTTATTTAATTTTGAATTGCCTTATTCTGCTCATAAAAGTGAAGCGAATGTGCCATCTGGAGTAAATCCAGTTTCATCGACAGTAGTTGATTGAGCCAACGTTATATCTGGATCATTTTCATTAAGAAAAAATTTTGAAGATACTAATGCAAAACATAAAATGTAAACTATCTGAAAATTAATTAAATCCATATTTAACACCAATTTCTAAATTCGAGTTTTAGTACATGTATATTTTACCTTTATCATGACAATATGTTTTTCTTTAAGCATTGCTATAAAACTTTAATAATTTTTACTTATATTTTAATTAAAAGAAAATAAAATACTTATAAATTTTGATATTTATATTTTTTTTTTATTTTATAAAATTTATTTGCTTGAAGTTTGCATTAAAACAAAACAATATTATGCATCTTCATTATGATGACATATATAGTTATAGTCAACTAAAATATTCTTTAAAAATAATGAAAGAATTTTTTCAAATTTTTATTGTCCCTCATATTTGCTAATAATCATGATTTGCTTATATAGGTATACCATTTTTTAAAGAATCAAAATTTGAATAATATTGGGTTCTATGCCATAATCACTTTGTGTTTAATAAATTGTCAAAATTTATTTTAATTAATTTGTTTTTTAAGCAATTGAGGTGTTTTATTCAAATGATTCCAAAATTATATAATTTAGTAAAATTTCCGGTCTAATTCAAATTTTTTATCAGTCTCGCATTTGTATGGTCACGCGAAAAATTAGCAAAATAATTAAAAATTCAATTATAAACGTCACATGAAAAAAATGAAAATGAAAAAAAATAGGTACGCGTGCTCTTTTTACGTGAAATACCCGCGGATAATTTTTAAACATTATAATATAATATATATAAATAATTTTCAGATAATTAGGTATTAGATCCTAGAATTCGAGTAGAAACAGCGTATTTATACAACTAGTACTTCTATATAAACAGATTATAGATACTATATCCAACAATAAATAAAATACTGCTGGTTATTGCATAATTTGGCCGCAAAAATCTTGAGATAAAAATTTTCAAAGAATTAGGTATCAGTAGATCCAAAAAATCGACTAAAAACGGTATTTCTAAAACTATAGTACTTCTATATAAAATAATGAGGTTCTATATCCAAAAAGAAAATAAAATAATGGTGTTTTGTTTAATTTTTAATGCAAAAACTTTTGAGAATAAAATTTTCAAATATCAAATCCGAGAAACCGAGTAAAAACGATATTTTTTAAATTAGCACTTCCAAATATAAAAATTAGGTACTACGTCCAAAAATTAAGTTGAACACCAATATTATTTTTTTTTTTCGTGATACATAGTACTTAATTTTTTTACATAGGAGTTCTAATTTTAAGAAATTCATTATCATTTATTACTTAATTTCACTGATTTTAATTTAAAAATTGTAAAAATTTTTGTCTTAAAATTTTATCCGTTAAAAACTAAAAGAACGTAATACCTATTTTTAATTCGGCTTTACTTTGTTTCCGATTATTAATACATAAAAACATTTTTGTCTCATTTATTTTATCCGTCCAAATACACAGTCGTCTGGAACGAGAAATAAGTTTCACCACGATGCTCCTAAAAATCTCTGGTATATTATGGTTCTATGGATCTCTTGAGGCAGGAAATGCTTGCCCCGAAATTTAAACAGCTCCTCTCGGGGAGAACCACTCCAATTTAGGGGTTGTTGGGGATATAAATCAATTTTTTTTTTATGCAACATATTTTACACGGTTTTAGACCATATAAAGTGACGAAAATTTGTTTCTATTTTTATTGGTTTTGTCCTATGTTATATATTTTGCATTAGTAGTCCATTTGAGCCTAAAGGGTTCGAAAGATTTAAAATTTTCTTTGGCTCTATTTCGCCCTCCCACCCGCCCACTAAAATGGACTTTTTCATCGGGAAATCATTTCAAACCACTAAATTAGTTTAAAAAAAACGTTTTTAGATAGGAAAAACACATTCAAATAAAAAAAATTTTTTTTCTTGAAATTTTTATTTTTTTTTTAACTTTTTTTTTTTTTTTTTTTAATAATAATAATATATAGTTATTTTTTACTTAAAGAATGAAATGATGAAATATCAACTATTATTAAATAAATTTAATAACACTTACTTTAATGTTTGTTATTTTTTGTAAAAGTTTATGTATTAATTTGCATATATTCGTGGAAATATTATTTAAATATTTTAAATAACGCGTATATTTTATATTGTGATATAAACTTTTGAAACGATAATTGCCTGCTTCCAAAATATAACCTACCCCCAAATGCTGAACTCGCACCTACCCCTAGAGTAAGTTAAACTTTGGGAGTTGAGAGGGCGAAGCCCCCACTAAAGAAATAATTACTTATAACCTATCCCCAAATGCTGTACTCGTACCCCTAGAATAAGCTAAAACTTGGGGGTTGAGTGAACGAAGCCCCCACTAAAAAAATCACTAATCATAAAAGCTCACATAAAAAAATGATAAAAGATATCTACAAATACTTGCAAATTCAACAATTTTTTTACAAAAATAATTTTTTTACATTTTTTATTTTAAAAAAAAAAAAATTTTTTTGCATTTTTCCTAACTAAAACTTATTGCTAATATCATTTTAAGTGTTTTTTAGCAATTTCCAGCAAAAATTTTAGCGGTTTTAAAAATTTGGTGGGGGGGGCGATGAATATATTCTAACTATTGTTAGGGAAAAACTACTCGAGAAAATACTAAAACTTCTTGTTTTTCGATGAAAAATAAATGAGTTATTATAGTTAATTAAAGATTTTTCAATAATTCCCCCATAATCTCAATTTCACGTAACTTATTAATTATTGTTAAGTCAGTAAATTTTCACCATAATACGAAAAATTTTTGTATTTTCTAGATTAGTGATTCACTGAATATTCATTTATTAAAGGTACGAACATAAACTTTTTTCTACTATGTATGACATAGTAAATTTGAATGGTTTGAACAGAGATAGCCTCTGGTTTGAATTATCATATTTATAGACTATCTCTGTTCAAACCATTCAAATTTACTATGTCATACATAGTAGAAAAAAGTTTATGTTCGTACCTTAAAGAAAATTTTAAATATTTCAAACCCTTTAGGCTCAAATGGGCTACTAATGCAAAATATATAATAGGACAAAACCAATAAAAATAGAAACAAAAGATTTTATGGCTAAAGAAAATGCCGGATGGTATGGTTTCAAAAAACTAGTGGTTTCATTGAAGTTGATTATATCCGAATTTTTCGATGTTTTTTTTGCAGAAATGGGTAGATAAATACTTCAGGAGTATCAGAAAAAAATTTTTTTTTTTGAAATCTTGACTACCCCCCCCCCCCTCCCGTTCCTTGCAAAAATTACGGCATTATTGTACAAAGTCATAAATTTTAGATTATGGTGTTTTTTTACTAGAAGTTACCAAATTACCGAAATATAGTAGAGCATATACGGAATGCTCTTAAATTTTTATTTTATTTTTATTTATTTTTATTATATTCATATTTTCCCGTAAAAAACGACTTTTTATATTTAAAAACACCCGAAACCATCTTAGGGTTGCCCAAAAGCTTTGAATATTTAATTTACGGGCGATATTTTCTAGTTATAAAAAACCTCAGTCCTAAATTTCAAGTTTCCAAAATATGACTTAAATTTTTGTCATTTCTTCCTTATTTTGTCCATAATCCGAAACTTAGAGTATTTATAAGATCCTATGGAACCTTAAGATTCGTGCATTTTCTTAATCTACAAGTTTCCTATTTAAAGTTTGGTAATGAAGTCCACCATTTTCTGGCTACAGCAAAAATCCCGGTTTTAGACATTAAGATTCCTCACTCAATAATAAGTGGAGGTGAAAATCGGGTAAACGTTTGGACCCACTGATTAAGAAAAATCGTATACGACCAGTAGCCATAAGAAGAATGTTCCAATTCGTAGTTTCCTTGGCTACGCTTTGGATAGTAATTTACGTGAGATTTGGGCCATTTATTATTTTTCTGGTAATATCTTGTAATGTACTATTTTTGGTTTTTCAAGCATCTTAGCCAATCGCTAAAATGTTTACCAAAGCTTAACTTGCATCGTTAATTTCTTGCATCGTTATAAAATTTAATTTAAATAAATTAAAAACACCTGTTAATTATATGACAAACAAAATCTATTTACCTGCTAAACTAAGCAAATCATTTAGATAAACATCTGAAGAGGACATTTACTCCAGTCAATAAATGAAGGGGGGATGGGGGTACTATAATCAACTACCACCATCAGATTTCGCCTACAAGAGGTTTTTTGGGTCACTGATCTCGAATTTCGGGGGTTTTCCTATGAGAAATTGGTGGAACACCTTTAAATTTGCAAAAACTAGCCCTAAAAAGGGGTATTTTTTATGTATTCGAATTTCGGGCAGTCAGATTTGGCCCATAAGCATTTTTTGGGTCGCTGATCAAGAATTTCGAGGATTTTACTATGAAAAGTTAATATTTCACCGCTTAATTAGCAAAAAATACCCCTAAAAACCCCCTTTTTAGCACCCCCTGTTTTTGCTATTTATGCACTTTAAGCGTTCAGAATCGGTTTTAATGGGTTTTTTGGGTCGCTGATCACGAATTTTGGGGAATATTTTATTAAAAATTGATTCCTCACCCTTAAATTAGCAAAACTAATCCTAAAAGTTGCTTTTGCTACTTTCGCTCTTTCAGCGTTCAGATTCGGTTCAAATGAGATTTTTGGGTCACTGATCAAGAAATTTGGAAAAATTATTGTTAAAAATTAATTTCTCACTCTTAAATTAACAGAAATTACCCCTAGAAGGAGTGTTTTGCTATTATCGCATTGTCAGTGTTTTTAAAAATTTCAAAATAATAAATATATGTACAAAAAAATTTCATTTTTGCTAACATAAGGGTGCTAAATTAATTTTGCAAAAAAAAATTCCCCGAAATTTGTGATCAGCGACCCAAAAAACATTTAGTAGACCAAATCTGGTGGTGGTAGGTCCTTGTAGCCCCAAAAAACCGTATATTGACTGGAGTAATTATAGAACATTCAACCTAATTTGATACGCGATGATATTTCGCAATGATTCAATATTTATTTTTATTATTTTATTATACCACCACCTTTAAAATAATTATTTGTTATTTTTACAAATGAAAAAAAAATAATTATTAACATAAAACAACTGTAAAAGTGTAATGGCATTTTTTTTTAAATTAATATGTATTAATAATTCAAGAAATACATAATGTTATCAATTTAATATATTAAATTGAGATATACCTTATACAAGATAATTATTTTAAATTATAAAAAATAGTTGTAATTTAAGATTAAAACTATTAAAATGTATTTAATAAATATAAAATTTTATTTTTTAATTAATATTTTATTGTTAATGTTAAATAATTATTATTGTTATGGAGAAAAAATTATTCAAGTTAATGATAAGAATTTTAAAAATTTATGGTATGTTTCTTTTATATTAAATATTTATTTAGAAATTTTTTGTATATAAAAAGATTAATATTTTAATTGGTCTTTTTACTGGTGAATTTTTATATTATTCATAAATACAAGTATTTTTATGCAGAATATTTAAACTGCTTGACTTTGTTGACAATGGTCGATCCAGGACATCATACATCATTATCAACAGCAGTTTTAATTAACAGCAAAATTAATTTTAATTATTTTATTTAAAAAAAGATCTTTGAGAAAAAAAATGTCTCATCGCTGTTTATATTGATGTACACGACGATCTGGATCGACCATTGTCAACAAAATCAAGCAGTTTAAATATTCTTGCATTTATGAATTTAAAAATTCACCCTTAAAAAGACCAATGAAGATATTATTTTTTAAAAAATACTGACGGGTGTAATAAATAAGTAATTATATTTTTGTACTTATCACGTACAGCACAAAACGTTTCTGAAACGTTTTCGTAACGTTTCAATGTAAACTAGAGTAAACGTTTTTAAAATGTTTGAGAAACGTCGTAAAAACGTTTAAATGTCCGCTTTTTCTTGGAACTTGAAACTTTTCTAAAAAGTTTCAAAAACGTTTCGAGTTTTTAAAGAAAAAAATTTAAATTTTTGATTTTTTTTTTGCTTTTTTCTATTATTTACAACAGAAAACAATGTTTAGCAAAAAAACTTGGAAAAAAAAATTAAATGTAAACAAAGTTTTTTTGCATAGAAACGTTTCGAGTTCCAAGAAAAATCAAACATTAAAACGTTTCTGCGACATTTTTCAAACGCTTTAGAAATGTTTCAGTTTACATTTTTAGTTCACATTAAAACGTTTGTAAAAAGTTTTTTAAAAGTTATTTTGAAATGTAATTAAAACTACATAGATCCATTTAAGAATAAATAAAAATTTTGAAATTTTATTACGTAGAATATGGTGGGTTAATATTCTGAAAGCGAAATGTAATAAATTCATTAACTTTTTTTTACCAGGTTAAAAACATCGTATAAAATAAGTACAGTATATCGAGAATCTAACGATTCTGTAAATATAAATGATATCATGGATGAAAATTTACCAGAAGCAATAACATCTTTAAAAAAACACATCGAACCAATTAATATCGATAATTACAAAGTCAATGTAAGTTTAATTAAATCTTGTATAAATATTTTTATTAAATTAAACTGATTAAAACTTATTTTTTTTAAAAAGGAAATATTATATTTGTCAAATGGAGAAGTCAATAACTTATCATCGATTAAAAGAGTTGGAAATTGTTTTATCGAATATGCAAATAATTTAATGAATGTTAAACTTAATATTGGCTGGCCAATTTTATGGGTATTTATAAACTTTATTTTTATTCTAATTAAAAAAATATTTTTTGTTTGCTTTACTTGTTAGTTTAACAAAGTAAAATTTTTAAGTAAATTAAAGTTAAAAATTAAGTTGGAAAAATCTTGAAAGTTTAAAAAAAAAAAAATATCATTTCATTTGTAATTTGGCTTGTTTAGTATTTTTTCTTTTTTACTTTTTTTTTTTGGCTAATTTTTTTGCTCATAGTTATTAGCCAAAATATAATAAAAAAGCTTTTAGTAGATATAAAAAATTTTAGATTTTTTTGTAAATTTAATTTTTTATATGTTTGACTCATAACAGTCTTTATATTAAATTGATACTTTTAGAAATTAGAAAATCATTTTTGTAAATAATTTTTACCAATAAATTTTTATGTCTTGGATCTGAAATTTTAATCAAAGTGTCATTATACTACTTACGAAATCTCATATAGTGAGATTTTTGCTTACACATACAAATATTTCAATTTATTAATTCAAAATTCGAAATCTCGATTTTCATAATAAAAAAATCTATAAATATAATAAAAGCAAATTATTTATAATATTTTAGTTAATCAAAATAATTAATTAATTTTTGTTTTCCGTTATTAGGTAAATTTTAAATACGATTTTAATTCGTTGATTTTATCAGAAATTGGTTATTTAAATGGATCGCTAGAAGAATTATTTATCTCAGTAAACGCTGAAGTGGATTTGGAAAACTACGTTGCTAAAATTAATGATTTTCAATTTACAAATTTAAAGTAAGTAATAATTTTTATTTTATGAAAAATGTATACGTAAGTTCCTTCATATTCAAGTATATTATGCTTGATAAAAATGTTGTTTATTTATTTTCTTGTCAGCGGCCAGAAAGCACGTATTTCTCGGCCGCTGTGCGACAGGAAAAGACGCGTTTCTCGCCACTGACGAAGAAAAATTGTATACGACCCTTGTCCATAAATAAAGAATAACCCAAATCGCAGTTTACCAACCTCGGCTTCGCCTCGGATAGTAATTTACGTGCGATTTGACCCATTCTTTACTTTTCTGGCACCGGATCGTAATATACTATTATTCACCGCAGCATATAGTAGGCGACGTGCCTAAATTTTATATATTTTAAGAGGATTGAAACCCCAAATGAAATTTGAAATTTGCCTTCTATATGATTTCATTTTTAAGAGAGTATCGGAAAATGACGTCATACTGGCTGTCTACCATTTGAATTCACATGCCAAAGGAGATTATGACAAACCCCCAAGTGCCATTGTGAAAGTTCTTCCATCTCACCAAATTGTTCAATGCCTCAATGTCAAAACATATTTTCCCGTTGGCTTGGAAAAAAATTTATAACCGGTATGTGTAACTACATAACCAACGAGCATGGAACATGTTCACTCATAACAGTAATAAATCCAAAAACCGAACTTACAGTAAATCCTGAAATATAAATTATCCTAAGTCCATAAACATAAAGTAATCCTCGAAGTTCTTGTTCTTATCAAGGCCTGATTATTTCACCCCCCCCCCTAAAAACGACAATTTTCACCACCCCCTTAAAACGTCACTTTTTCACCCCCCCCCCCCCTGCCGAGCCAAACTTTTTCAAATACCCCATCCAATGAACATGTTCCATGTTAAAAATCTCGTATCTTAGCTCTTAAGGCGGGCGAATCCTTTTACTCCAATCAAAATACGGGTTTGATTGTATTAACATGGAACATGTTCATTGGATGGGGTATTTGAAAAAGTCTGGCTCGGCAGGGGGGGTGAAAAAGTGACGCTTTTAGGGGGGAGATCAAAAATTGACGCTTTTAGGGGGGGGGGGGTGAAAAAGTGACGTTTTTAGGGAGGGGGGTGAAATGGACTTAGAATATTTTCGATTCAGGGACTTTTGGTGCAGAAGTCCCTAAAGACCTTTGGTGCAGAAGTACCTAGGGAGCATTGGTGCAGAAGTACCTAGGGAGCATTGGTGCAGAAGTACCTAGGGACCTATGGTGCAGAAGTCTCTAAAGACCTTTGGTGCAGAAGTACCTAGGGAGCATTGGTGCAGAAGTACCTAGGGACCTATGGTGCAGAAGTCTCTAAAGACCTTTGGTGCAGAAGTACCTAGGGAGCATTAGTGCAGAAGTCCATAAAGACCTTTAGTGCAGAAGTCCCTAAAGACCTTTGGTGCAGAAGTACCTAGGAACCTTTGGTGCAGAATTACCTAGGGAGCATTGGTGCAGAAGTCCGTAAAGACCTTTGGTGCAGTAGTACCTAGGGAGTATTGGTGCAGAAGTAGCTAGAGACCATTGGTGCCGAATTTTTAATAATTTATTGTAAAAATTAATAAAAAATAAATTCATATTATTTAAAAACTATAATAATTTGAAAATTTAATTAATTTGGTTCACTTTGATGTCTAAGCAGCATGATTTCTAAAATAAAAATCTCAGGCGGATAATTAGTGATCAGCGATACAAAGCTGATTACCTACCCTATAATCCGGAAGTGGTAGTTGCTTCCCTCAACTACTAATTTTAGGATTCTCCCTGATAAAAGCTGTACAAGCTTCTTTTAGTTAGTCTATTGAGCTACTAAATTAGTAACCGGTAAGAATTACAAATATATATAATATTAGTCCTAAACTAATTAGTCCTACATTAGGGTGTTTCTTATTTCCCAAACTGACCGTAGAGAAAAATACTGCCCCAAATATGATACTTCAGGTCATAAAACTAATCTCAAAAAAAAAAAATTTACATAAAGTTTAATGTAGTATGCCGATTTGCAAATGAAAATCGGTAAAAATTAGGAAAAAGGTTTTCAAAACGTTTTATATAAAGGTTTTAGAAACGTTGCTAAAATCTTTTTACTGCTAAAACTGTCAATTATAACATGAGAGGTTATGTTTAGGTGTTTTGACAGTTACAAAAGCTGTTTTTTGATTGCCTCTTCACTAAAATAAGAAATATTCTTTTTTACAAGAAATCAATGAATAAAACAGTCAAATTGTAATTGTCGTGGATATTTGCTTTTTAGACGACTGTAAATTTTAAATTAAGTTCAAATATCATAAAATATGTTATAATTTACAGTTTTTAACATGGAACATGTTTATAGGGAGGGGGTACTTCAGAACTTGAAAATTAAGGGGGGGGGGGTCAAATTTGTCCTATTTAAGGGGGGTAGTCAAATATGTCCTATTTAAGGGGGGTGGTCAAATTTGTCCTATTTAATGGGGGTGGTCAAATTTGTCCTATTTAAGGGGGGTGGTCAAATTTGTCCTATTTAAGGAGGGTGGTCAAATTTGTCCTATTTAAGGGGGGTGGTCAAATTTGTCCTATTTAAGGGGGGTGGTCAAATTTGTCCTATTTAAGGGGGGTGGTCAAATATGTCCTATTTAAGGGGGGTGGTCAAATATGTCCTATTTAAGGGGGGTGGTCAAATATGTCCTATTTAAGGGGGGTGGTCAAATTTGTCCTATTTAAGGGGGGTGGTCAAATATGTCCTATTTAAGGGGAGTGGTCAAATATGTCCTAATTAAGGGGGGTGGTCAAATATGTCCTATTTAAGGGGGGTGTTAAAATTTGTCCTATTTAAGGGGGGTGGTCAAATATGTCCTATTTAAGGGGGGTGGTCAAATGAAACTTAGAATAATTAGGAGAATTTGAAAAATCTGAGCTTAAGGACTTAAGATAATACAGGTTTATAGACTTAAAATAATATCGATTTAGGGACTTAGAATAATTCAGGTTTAGGGAATCAAAATAGTTTGGGTTTAGAATCTTAAAAACTAGTAAGGTGATAATTACAAATTATAAAATTAGAAAATTGTATTGTAATGTTGAGTAACATTTGTATTATACCTAGTCCTCAGCTGGAAGTAAACATGTTCCATGCATTTAGGTTGTGTTTACACAAACCGGTTATAAGTTTTTTTAAAGATATATTAGTTATTAAAAAGCTTTTAGAACATTTTAATACTAAAAAGTTTTTAGCAAAAGTTTCTAAAAGATTTTTATAAAACGTTTTTAAAAACTTTTTTCTGATTTTTACCGATTTTCATTTTCAAATCGGCACACTACATTAACCATTAGGTAAAAAATTTTTTTTATAACCTGAAGTATCATATTCGGGCCAGTATTTTCTCTACGGTCGATTAATTAATATAAATTTAGTGAGACATGATTTTATCAATTAACATTTTATTTATATTTTTCCAGAAACCTAGATCTAAAAGTAACAGGACATTGGTATGATTTTATGATAAATATTGCATTAAAAGCATATAAATTAATATTTCGACAAAGTTTATACAATAGAATTGAAAAATCTATATCAGAATATTTAAAAAATGTTATTTTTAAATTTCCACAAGATGATACGAGCACATTTCAAGTTATTATTATAAATGAAATATGAAATTAATTTTAATACAGTGATATTAATTTTTTGAAAAAGAATAAATTAATTATGTAATTTTTGTAACTAAATTTTATAAAATTTATTAATAAAAATTGGTAAAAAAAATATTTATTAAATTTTTTATTAAATAATTATAATTATTTTAAATACTCTCCTTATTATCGAGCTATAAAAAGATTTTTTGAATATTTATTATTCATTATTCATTATTTATAATTATTTAATTTTAAGCTCCTAAATTTTACTTATTTATTTTGGAAATAAAATTTATTAATTATTGAGTGTAATATTTTAATAAACTAATTTTTCAGTGCAAAACTAATGATAATGGAAGCTGTTGACCTATCTTTAACATTTGGATATTTATAACACTTGGATAATCTAACCCACAACTAGCTTGAACGAGCGAAAAGTCGAAAAAAAAAATGACAACAAAATCTGATACTACAAAGTTTTCGGGAATAGTTTGTTATTTTCATATTTCCATAGCTGTAAGTTGAAGCTGCTCGTCTAAAAAATTTTTAGTCAATTTTGTGGGTGACTGAGAGATCAAAATCCGAAAATTTGATTTTTAACAATAAATCTTTATTAAATTTAAAGAAATAGATGAAAAATTTGGATTGCCAGGGAAAAACCACTCCAGAAGAAAAAAAAACTTATCTTTTTATGATGAAATTTAGCCAATTTATCGTCAATTTAAGATTTTGCCCAAATTCGCCTTAAAAAAGATTAAAATTTTATTGAAAAAAGCCTGTTTCTGAACTTTAAACACGAATTACTCGCTCGATTTTCATCGTAAAATAATAATTTTTTTTTTAAATCGATTAATTCTTCCCTGGCAATTCATTTATTTAAGAAAAAAATCAATTTTATTGACCAAATTTCAATTTTTTGGTCAAAAACTGTGTTAAGTAAATCTTGCTACTTACTATTTTCAAAGGCTTTTGACCTAAAAATTGAAATTTGGTCAATAAAAATGATTTTTTTCTTAAAGAAATGAATTGCCAGGGAAAAATTAATCGATTTAAAAAAAAAAATTATTATTTTACGATGAAAATCGAGTTTAATTCATCGAGAGTAATTCATGTTTAAAGTTCAGAAACAGACTTTTTTCAATAAAATTTCAATCTTTTTAAAGGCGAATTTGGGCAAAATCTTAAATTGACGATAACTTGGCTAAATTTCATCGTAAAAAGATAAGCTTTTTTTCTTCTGGAGTGGTTTTTCCCTGGCAATCCAAATTTTTCATCTATTTCTTTAAATTTAATAAATATTTATTGTTAAAAATCAAATTTTCGGATTTTGATCTCTCAGTCACCCACAAAATTGACTAAAAATTTTTTAGACGAGCAGCTCCAACTTACAGCTATGGAAATATGAAAATAACAAACTATTCCCGAAAACTTTGTAGTATCAGATTTTGTCGTCATTTTTTTTCGACTTTTCGCTCGTTCAAGCTAGGTGTGAACCCTTACCTTTCTAGATATTTTGTTTATTAAAATATAAATTTTTGTAAAAATCTTTTAAAAATTTTTAGGTATAATTTTAATTTTACAAATAAATAAATCTACTCGTGATTATTAATCGCTGAATTTCGTTAGTATAAATATTTTATCAATACAAATTATGCAAAATATTATTCGTATCTTGTAATAAAATTTTAATCAAAGAATAATATATTATCACAAATTTAAATAATTCTTTTTGGAATCAGGCTGCTGTGCATAAATTTTGCTTGAATTGATTGAATTTTCAAGCAAAAATTATTTATCAATTTAAAATCATTATTTTTTTTATCGTTTTTTTACGGATGATTAAATTATAACGAAATTTAAAGATAATAACCTTTTTTATTCTAATGCAGCTGGGAAAAAATTTGAGTAAATTAATATTACCAATTTCAAGTATTTACTTGAATTCAAGAAACTTTGCATAAAAATTAAAGCGTAGCGGTTGACGAAACAGGAGCCGGTAACTTATGTAAAAATCGTATCCTCGCAGGCTCGCCATAATTTTTTTACCCCCTCCAAGTAATTTTTTGACCCACAATTTATTTTAAATTAATGTCTGTTCAATATAAAAAACTCAAATTTGATTTATATAAGCGGCTATTTAATTAACAAGATAAAGCCCGATTACTTTTAGTATCCAGAATCGTGCCCGCGCACGGTTATCTTAATTTTTCTACCTCATCCAAGTAATTTTTTAACCCAAATTTTTTTTCAAATTTAAGTTCGGCCAATGACGGGAAATGACCTGAAGGGGTTGGCACGCATTAGCATACAGGGGGCTTGTTCCCAAGTATTTTAAAAGTCACAAAATCATCGAAAAGTAATTTTGGAATTTTTTTTAAAAACTTGAAAGTTTAATTAGAAGAAATAATTTCTTATATTTCTAATTGATTTCTTAATAAAGAATTAAATTCCTTGAAGTAGAAAAATTATTTATATCTAAATTATCTAAGTTATTAAATTTTAATTAAAATTCTTAAACTCAAAGCTCGAGATCCTATTGATAAATCCTCAAAATTTAAAGTTTATGAAATTTTGAAGTTTTTATTGAAGTAAGTTATTGTATAGATCTACTCTTATACATTATATTATATATAATTTGAAATTTATCTTTATTAATAAATATTTAAACAGTCAAATTTATAGGCATATCTCAGCAAGCGGTCTCATTTCTGATTGTTTAATTAAAAAATAATAACATTATTTTTTGCGTAGCTTAATTTTAATTTTTAAACTGCACCTCCGGAGTTCAATAAATAACTTTATTTTCATAATCCAAACAAATTTTTGAATTAAGTTGGAAATGGGTAATTCCGTTTTTTTCTCGATAAAACAACTTAAAAATAGATGATTCCCCAAATCTGAAGGTTTTCTATAAATTTTGAAGGGTGTTATGCTGTTTTAAAGATTTTTGGTAAAATTGCCCTCCTCACTCACCATTTTTGAAAGTCCTGTATTTAGAGCGTTCTTTATTTACAGACAAGGGCATACAAGAAAGATTAAAATTATAAATAAGATGGAAACAAGTCTCTATACGAACTGCTAGAGATTCTTTATGAATCTCAGATATCTTTTACCCTTAGCCTTGGAGAGCTACATCTGAATCCAAAAAATCCCCTTAAATTAATCATTCTTATTTTTCTAAATTCGGCAAATTTTAATCTGCCTCATTTATACGAGTTCATCAAAAGATTAACTATGATTATTATTAAGATATTATTTTTTATTAAATATGGAAAAAAGCAAAAAAAAAAAATATTTTCACTCACATTTTATATTTTTACAGACTTGGAACTAATAATATTGGTTGATGTAACCAAATATTAGTAACAAAAATTAAATGCTCGCTGTTTTTCCAAAGCTGCCGAATTGGAGAGGCGGATGCAAACTTTTGCAATAATATGAATAAAGAATACACTGAAAACCAGTCGCAAGCAGATTCTACTTGCGGCAAGGACAACATTTTTATTTGGTATAGGCAAGTAAATAATGTTACAAAATCCAACTTTTTAATCAAACCACAATTATATCAGAAATAGCATATACCTACAAAGGAACCTCGGTAATTCAAATCTGATGGAGAAAGTCTACTTTATAAGAACTTATACGAGTTTTTAAATTATCGAGTTTTTATAAACCAGGATTATAATATATGGGGCCCTTGTGTCTTTCGAATTATGATGATTTTAATTATCGAGGTTTCCCTGCATTTTTACGAGAATAAACATACCATGAAATAGCTGTTCTATTAAAAAAGTCACAGAATATAAATTTTTATTTATTTTATTTGTATGCAATCTTATGCTCAACAATTTCTGAAGCTTTAAAAAATATTATAATTTTTTAATTTTTTTTATTTTTAAAATAATAAAAAAAAAAAAAATTAATTTTAAATCACTTTCTCAAGGGGCAGTCCACTTAGCGCACACGGGCGCGCCTCGTGTGCGCCTAGTGTGCGCCAAAAAAATGGCGCAATCCTAAGAAAATTTTTTTTACTGATGCTGGGTGTGCTTGAAAGTTAATAATTAATGGATTAGAACCTATATTTAACCTTACAAGATATTTAGATTTTGCAAAATGAGTATACTTTTCAATCAAAACTATAAATTCTAAACAATTTTAGCGACAAATTTTTACGAAGTAAAATTAAAATTTTCTTTTTCGAGGAACGAAATTTTTTTAAAAATTTCTTTTTTATACTTTCTTATATGTTTTCAGTGTCGCTAAAGTCGAAAATGAGCACCTCAGTGTCCGAAAAGGCCTTAAAAACGCCTTAAAAACCCTTGAAACGCATAAAACACCCCTTTTTTACCAAAAATTTTTGGATTAAATAGCAAAAATCGTATATAATCGGAACATCTGGATCGTAAATTACAATTTATAGTTATAGATGACCTAAAGATATTTGAAAAGTACCAGTTATTCCAACGCGCTTTTTGAACCGAGAACCGCAGGGAGCAATTCTATAACAATGTTATAAGATAGGGTTTCTAGGTGATTTTCCAAATAATGCTATCATATTGCAAATCTACCAAAATACTACTATTTGGTCTTATTTTTTTTCTATAAGTTCTACCTTTCATTCTCCGTAAACCGCAATTTTTTATCACTGATTCTCTCATAGTTATTTAAAAAATCAAATGTCCATTTTTTGCCAAAAATTACCAATTTCTAAATTGCTGTTAAAATTGTAATTTTCGATGAAATTGAATTGTAAAGGTCTCAAAAATTTTGTACAAGTTCTAGGTTTTGAAAAATTTTTTATTCATTCCTTTTTCATTGTTTATGTTTAGCAAATATGATAATTTAAAAAAAGAATCTCAATTTAAGGTTTTTTTAAAACAAATCATATTTTATCGCTATCGTTGTAGAAACATATCTCGCAAAGCTCTAAAGCAAAATGAACGAGTAAAAAATTTTTGGAAACTTGAAACTAGTACAAAATGTTGGAGATCTATAAGTCTTATTTTCTTCAAAAATTACAATTTTAACAGAAATTTTAAAATTGGTCATTTTGGCAAAAATGGACATTTGATTTACTAACAATAGCGATGAGAGAATCAGCCTTGATAATGAAGACTGAAGGTCTTCGAAACATGGGCAATTTATTGAAAAAATAAAGAAAATAATTGTTAGCTCAGAAATCAAATATTTTTATTTAATATAAAAAATTGGTTTATGGGGAATGAAAGGTAGAACATATACAAAAAAAACGAGACCAAATAGTAGTATTTTGGTACATTTGCAATATGACAGCGTTACTTGGAAAATCACCTAGAAACCCTATCTTATATAACATTGTTATACAGTTGCGCCCTGCGTTTCTCGGACCAAAAGGCGCATTTAAATATACAGAAGGAGTTTTGGGCACTTTTCAATTATCTTTAGGACATCTATAACTATAAATTGTAATTTACGATCCAGATGTTCCGTATTGATGTCCAGATGTCTCGTATTGTATATACGATTTTTGCTATATAATCCAAAAATTGTGTTGGTAAAAAAGGGTTTTTTTTGTGTTTTAAGGGTCTTAAAGGCATTTCCGGACACTGGGATGCTCATTTTCATTGACTTTGAAAAAAATCTTCGTTTCCCGAAAAAGAAAATTATAATTTTACTTTATCAAAATTTGTGGCTGAAATTGATTAGAATTTATAGTTTTAATTGAAAAGTATACTAATTTTGCAAAATCTAAATATCTGGTAAGGTTAAATATAGGTTCTAATTAATTATTTATTAACTTTTAAGCATACCCTGCATCAGCTATAAAAATTTTCTCAGGAGTGCGCCATTTTTTTGGCGCACACTAGGCGCACATGAGGCGCACCCGTGGCGTACACCTAGCGCACATTCGGTGTGCGCTAAGTGGACCGCCTCTTGCACTTTCTAAGCCACTGGCATTATATTGACAAGCTTTTAGTATTACTCCAGTCAAAGAGTGCTAAATAAAATGACAGAGTTAAAAACTTTGAGATTTTCTTTTTTATTTGTTGATTTGGTCGCTGAATCCGAATCCAAAGTCAAAAAATGACTTGGAATTGCGAGTAAAACTCTTTAATCAGCAAAGAATACCCCTTTTTTAAAGGCTTAACGGACGATTGTTTAGGATGAATAAAAATAAAAAATACCATAAGTTAAAAAAAAGGGTATATCCTGTTTTTTTTATTTTTTCTTATTTTGTAAATAGTGTGTACCCCCTGTAATTATTCCTTATATATCAATTTTGATACACTATAAAGTTTTGCTAATTTAAGAATAGTATCCATGATTCCAGGTCTTTTAAATCCCAGATTTCAGATTCAGTGACCTAGAAAATATAAACACATAGTAGAGCAAATCTCAGAGTGGTAAGCAATTTCAAGACCCTACTAGGTGCCCTATCACACGTTTTAACTGGAGTAATGAACGTATAGAATTTGAAAAAAAAAATTATTTTATGAGACTCGCTTAGGTAGATATACTCATATAAATTTTGATAAGGAAAAGAATTTACATATTTAAAAAAAATATTTTTATTCATCAAATAATGTGCTCGAAAAAGTATAAATAAGCAAACATTTAAATTAACTTTAATCAATTCAATTTAGGATTTGATTCAAATAAAATAAATAATGTTTTTTTATAAATTTTTAACATTTTTATTTATTTTGAATTTTTATTTTAAAGGTAGTGAAAAATCATATAGAAAATAAAAAATAAATAAATAGATAATTTAAAAAAATTAATTATGTTTTTTAGATTCAACCCAATTACATATTTGGGATTTGCAATTTCACCAAGTCTTTGGACATGTAGTTTCATCGAACTTATCTGCAGTAAATCTTGAAAAACTTGATCCTAATGGGTTATACGTTTATGATGACAATGGAAATCTTGTACCAGTTACTTTAGATTCTCCACCAAATATTATATTCCTTGTAGTTGATTTTTATAAGTCTGTAAAATTTACTCTTTATACAAGGTCAAATCCCAAAGGCGAAGAATTAATTTTCAATAATATCGAAAGTCTTAAAAATTCCAGTTTTAATCCTGTAAGAAGAACTGTCATTGTTGCTCATGGTTGGATGAATTCTGAACAAAGTCCAGCATGTCAACTTGTCAAAAATGGTTATTTTTTTTCTTTTTTGATTATTTATTAAATAAAGGATAATTAAAAATATTTTATTTATAGCATACTTAATACGAGACGATTTCAACGTTATAACGGTTGACTGGGGAAAAATTGCTAAAAATTGGAATTATTTATATTCTGCGGGTCAAGTTCAAGGTGTTGGAGAACATGTAGGAACTATGGTTAATTTTTTGGTTTCTCAAGGAATGAATTCAAATACAACAACTTTAATTGGCCATTCTCTTGGAGCTCATGTGGCTGGAATAGCTGGACACAAGTTTAGAGATTTAAATAATTATAAGGACAGAATTAATTTTCTTTATGGTAAGGATGTAAAATTATATAACCTTTAGGAGATTGATTTAGAGGTCGATAAAATTAAAATTTTAAGTGCATCTTATTTTTGTATGGACTTCAGAAAAATTTTAACATCCCCATTAAGATGGTTAAACACAAAATTTTGAAAATAAAATAAATCTATTTCATACAAAAAATTGGGTTTTCTTAAAATTACAGTTTTTTCAATCAAAGGTGTGAATGTAATACAGAGAAGCTCAAAAAAACTATAAATATTTATAGGGTTAGATCCGGCATTACCAAATTTTGCTACTGGATCTGCTGGAACAAAAATATCTAGAAGTGATGCAGACTATGTTGAAATAATTCATACATCTAGCAACAGTTTAGGCATCTATGAAGCTCTTGGAGATGCTGATTTTTATCCAAACGGAGGAGTATTACAACCTGGATGTAGCATCCCGTTCGTACCATGCTCACACAGTAGATCTTACGAATACTTATCAGAATCCATAAATTCGGATATTGGTTTTACTGGTAAAAAATGTGATCACTGGTATAATAATTTAGGTGATTATTCGTGGACACCTTGCGATGGTGTCACGATGAGGATGGGTGGCATTAAAAACAAAGTAGAAATAAATGGTTACTCTTACGTCAAAACAAGAGAAGCATCTCCATTTGCTCGAGCAAATGATCGAGAATCGTAAATTAAAAAAAATGCTTTTTTTGTTGGAGCATGTTGCATATAATCAAGAAGCTTGTAATGAATACATTGAAGAAAAAATTTCTGTCTAGGTATTTACTAATCGATAGAAAATTTACTGTCTAAATGATGGTAATTTTGACAATGATTTATCCAGTATTTTTTACAGTGTAATTTAAACAATAAACAATTCTAACTTATAATAAATTTGAGTCTACTGTTTTTCCCTATTAATATAGCTTTATTTTTATAATAAATACAAATATTCACGATGAGTCTGCCAGAATCTTCCACAGTAATGATATTTATGTGCATACGATGCATTGGGTTTTATCGGGAATAGCCGATAGGCTTAATGTTTGTAAAATTGCAAAAGATTCGGCTGTAAAAATAGAGGACTCATGAGGTAGCTTAAATTTGATATTTAATTAGGTTTGGGGAATAACAAGCTGCGCCAATGTACTTATCTTCACTGATTTTTGAGCCATCAGTAAAATAAACTACTCCTGTTTTAAAAGTGTCTTTAAAGATTTCCATGAATTTACTAGAGGGATCTTTGGCCGCTTCGATTAATAGACCAGATTTGGTATCAATTTGTTTAGAAAAAATCAGAAATAAGACAATCATAAGATAATAAAATAAAGGTGGTAATGGAAACTTTTTAATTCTTGACAAGTGATTAAATTTTAATTTCAAATAAGATTTTAAAATAGGGAATTTTTTGAAGATTTTATTCAAACGGGGAGTATCCTTAACCACACTCGACCACACTTGACCACACAGAGGTTGGAGAAGATGCTCATTCATAGATAATAAATTTATTGCAAATCTTTCTGCAAAAATTTACTCCTGTAATTAAAATATGGAATATTTGACTCAGCATATAAAGTTTTTATTGGAGTGGAAATTCTGCAACCCATAGCTTATATTCTAAGAGAATGATTCTGAAGTTTTTGAAGCTTTTGGTGTAAACGTTACGAACATTATCCGTTTTCTATAAAAATATTCCATATTCCATCTTGCTTTTAGTTAAGCCATAATAGACATTTAGAAGTACTTGAGGGTCACCGCCCCACCAAGTACTTCTTAAAAACCTTCAAATATTGAGAGTTTTTGATGCATTTAGTATTGTTTCCTTAGCTTGCAAGCCTTAACTTAGTTGAGAGTCTAAGCTGAGTCCCAAATATTTAACAGATTCAGAATTATAAATAATTTTATCTTTGACTTGGATTTGGTAATAGCCTATAGGTTTTGCGTTTCTTGATTTATCAAATACTATAAGAACAATATTCTTCTAAAAACTTATCAATTGTTAAAAGATTGTTTTGTAGAAATTTAATTAGATATGATAGATTTTTTGAATATGCATATAACAAGGTATCATCAGCAAAAAAAGACCTTTATTAGGTTTTTGAACAATCTTATCTAATTTAGAAGTGTATATTAAATAAAGCAAAAGGGTTAGCGTAAATCCCTGAGTAACTATAATCATATTATTAATAAAACTTCTTAAATTATTAAGAGAGATTTTCATATCTATTATTAGTTTTTGAAGTTTGTCTGGTTGAATCATATCAAAGGCCGATTTGATATCAATAAAGACACCTAACAGTGTTTTCATTAAAACTTTTATGAATATCTGATAGAAGAGATGCTAAACTATGTAGGCAAGAACCACCTTTTCTAAAACCATTTTGTGAGTCAGGAATCAATCTTTTTATCTCTAAGAAGTGATATAATCTAATATCATACTCTCCATAAGTTTAAAAATAGCTGAAGTTAGAGCAATAGGTCTTAGATTATTATTATTTTTAGAAAGCAAAATCATTAAGATGTCTGACTATTGGGTAGGATAATTTCTTGTTACAAATATCTGATTCAACGTAAATAAAAAAATTTACGGAATGTCTGAGTTAAATTTAAAATCATTTCGTTAATAATAAGATACCAGGAGATTTATTTTTTTTTTATTTTAATGAGCTGATAGCATAATTAATTTCCAATAGACTGAATGGTCTGTCTAGAGCATTTGCCTCATCTGAAAAACTGCAATATATTTAATTTATTATTAAAACAATTTATGATTATAAAATAATTTATAAAAATAAATTATATAATTTATTTTTATTATTGAAACAATTTTTTTTTTATAATGAGCTTTAAAAATATAATTTAAATTTGTATATAAATGATAAATAAATATGGTTATGCCACGGATTGCTTGAAAGATCGGATTATGCAAAAGTCGGGCATTTGATAAAACGTGTCTCTCGAGGGATCTGAAAATGAGCCAAAATTTTCCCTGCTCGTATCGGGCTGAAATTTCCAGAAAATGATGCTTTTTGGTCCCCAGAAGTATGATGAAACCCGTTTTTAAAAATCAGTCATCGTCTTCGAGATATTTATCAATATGTCTCCCATTTAAAATACACGGGAAAATCCATTTAGTAGCGGTTTCCTTAATTTGCTTCACAAAAACAACGAGAAAAGTTTTCTTTAACATTCATTCAAATGCCTGCTTCATTATAAAGAGGATTAGTGTTTGGCCAACGCGGCGAAACGCCTCTATGTCTGAAAAAATCGTTTTTAAAATTGAAAAAATAACGTTTTTTAAAAAATCTGTAGATTAATCTATTCATATGTATATAATATATATAAAACGATTGTTAAAAAAAAAATTTTCTCGTTGGTTTGGTGCTAGATGAAACTAAAATTGTAAAGTAAAATAAGAAAACCGGTACGAAATGGCATTTCCGATGTATTTTAAATGGGATACATATTGATAAATATCTTGAAGAGGGTGGCTGTTTTTGAAAAATGGGTTTGATGATGTGTCTGAGGACCAAAAAAGCAACCTTTCCTGAAAATTTTAGCCCGATTTGAGCAGGGCAAAGTTTTCACCTCCTCCAAGAGACACGTTTTAAAAAATAACTAGAAAGAAGCTATATGAAAGATTTAAATCCAAAAAAGTACGAACTTCTTATAGGTTGAGCATTCGTTTTTCACTATAAAATCCGAAACTTTTGCATTCCAATCTTTCAGGTTAGCCGTGTCAGATAATAGAAGAACTGGAAAATTAGAGCAAATTTTCATGATTTACACAAACGGGTATTTCATTTTGAATATTTTTAAACGGATCATTGAAAACGAAAAGTTTAAAAATTTTTTGGTTTTCAACAAATTTTTAAAATGGATCAGTCTTTCAAACACCCGTTGCACTCATATTTTGAAAACGAATGAGTACAAAAATTTTCCGTCTGCGGATAATTTTTGGAAAGGACAAAATCATGAACCTGAACCATTTCCGATTTTACCCGTGGGAAAGTGAAACGAAAATTGTATGTCAAAATCACCATTTTTTCCCATATCTGGTTTTACACATAATGGGAAAAAAGCGTCCCAATTTTTTTAAATATATTTTCTCACTTTCAACGTTATTGTAAAGTTTATCTATTTTGAAAATACCTGTGATTCCTTTTTATGTTTTAATTTATTTATCAAATTATGGTTGTTGTTTTCTTTTGAAATTTTTATTATAATTTAATCTTCTTCGTTAGACCATAAATTATAAATGCTTCTGTTTATTAAAATGTTTTGGTCGTTTCGAGCATAGGATGAGTTACAAATTTTACAGATGAAAGTTTTAATACCTAAGTGACTTCGTATATGTCTTTTCAAATTAGAAAAATCATTTTAAACAAGGCCACTCTCGTCACAAATGTATGTTTTACTGTGAGTTAAAATGTGCCTTTTTAAGGTACACTTGTATTATTATTTTCTTTATAGCAATCTGGGCACTTGAATGTTTTTGTTTTGGGCACTTGAATTTCTTTGTTCATCATATTTTTCTGAAAAAGTAAATAAAAATATTGCTTTTGATTATGAATGTAAATTATGAAATTATGAAATTAAGCTCACTAACAGTTTTATTCTGCTGTACTGCAGAATCTAGATATTGTTGCTGTTGAAATCTGTGTAGGCAACTACTGTCCGTAGGTACATGACCACCAGAACAATTACAACGAATAGGACTTGTACGAGTACAACTTTCAGACGAATGACTGATATCACCACAAGTATATTCTAGGAGCCTTATAAGGCTCCTAGATTTACCTCTACAGATGTTGTTAGTATGACCAACACCGAAAAAAAAAGGTCACTTCTGATTCTTCCCACCCGACACATTAGATGTGGCGCTGTACTCGAGGTTGTAGCTACTCCGATCGGGCGAAGCAGCCGTCCCGAAGTATGTCTCTTTGCTAAGCCGGCGCTTCAGAAACTCCAGATAGAGAAAAGCGCAGTCCCAGCCAAGACTTCACGCGTTTCGTTTTACAATACAACTACAATCTCGTAATTCGATAAAGCAGAAGTGACGTTGGCATTGCAGATTACTCCTTTTTTTTTCGGTGAAATAGAAAACAATTAGAACATTGTTCTTCTCTTGGACGATATGGTTCAAAGTCTCTTGCAACTTTAAATAAATAAACGTCTTGAGGAAAAACCTGTCCATCATTCTAGGATTTAAAGATCTTGTTACATGTCTCTTTATTTACATTTTTCAATCTATTTATTAGATTCGTTGTGGGCTGAATCGCTTTTTTCCCTCTTACCGCAAATAGTTTTGTCGCTTTTTCAAACAACCCTGATTTTACAAATGGTACCCCAAGATATGTATATTCTTTTACAAATTCTATGATTTCATTTTTATTTCTAATAAAATTATTGTGACTTGGATATCAAAAATAATGTTTAATAAATAGGGCTCTACAGAAATATATAACACTATCACCTTTATTATAGTATTTTTAATTTGATTTTGTATTAAATATCGTGCATAGTCAATTAATAAAACATTATTTAAATTAAATATGTGAATACCCAGTGAATTTCTTAGATAAATTAATTTTTAGAATATGTTTTAATAATAACTTTTTTTCTTGGAGATGATTATATTGTGATTATTTAATTATTTTCTGTTATATAAGATAATTTTTTTGCAATATTGTAATACTTATTTTCTTTGTTGAGTTACTAAGGTGCATTTGCAAATTTTTTGTTAATATAACCACAATCAAATTCAAATAATGAAATTCGTACTTTTTGTAACTCTCATTGGTAAGAATTTATTTATTTTTTAATCTGTAAGATTTTGTTTCATTAAAAAAAAATTTGTGAATAAAAAATAAAAATTTTCTTTTTAGTTTTTGCAACAGTAACTTTTGCAAGAACTTTAAATGCTAGATTTGTACCATGCACATGTATTACACATTACGTATATAATCCTGTTTGTGCTAGCAATGGTCTAACTTATAGTAATTCTGATAGTTTTAATTGCGCTAAAAGTTGTAGCAGAATAAGAGGTAAATATGATTTTAATATTATATATTTTCTTAAAAAATTATTATTTGATTTAACAAATTGAGCTATAAATGATTTTTTTCGTGGATTAAAGACAAAGGACGAGAGACGTGTCGGAAAATTTTGTTGCCCATAAAGCGTTTATTACCTTTAAAAATTATTTAAAAATAATTTATAAAAACTTGAAAAAAGTAAATTTGCTTCGAGTGTATATAGGTACCTCTATAGATTTAAATGTTTAGTGTATATAAAATATATATAATCGCGTATTTAAAACTGCCCCACAGTATTTTTTTTCTGAAAATACATACCACTAAAAATAAGTCACCAGCACAATTTTTAGCCTCTCAGAGCAAAATCTCGATTTTTGGCAGCCATTTTTATATTTTGCATTCTTATAAAAAGAATGTTCCTCTTGGTTCCGGATAAGAAATTTCTCAGTCGCTATAAGTAGCCTATTTTTTTTTCAAAAGACGATTTCTCAAATTCCTATTAGTTAAAAATCTTCTAACCAAGCTTAATTAAATTTTTGCTTGAACTTTATACTTTATGTCGAAAAAAAAATTTCGATGATTGCTTTTAGAGAGCTTCAGACAAAAAATAGCAGCTTTTAAAAGTTCATTTTTTACAAAATTTCGAATTTCCCAATAAGTCAAGTTAAAAATTTAAAAATCTGACCAAAATTTTGGAATTATCTTGCGGAATCCAAATTGGGCTAGTGACTCATTTTTTGTAGTACTTTAAGAAAAAAACTTTTTGGGCAGTTTTGAAGACCCGACCATACATTTCATACACACTTCATTTAAATCTACCCATGTAAGAAATATAATAATTTTCTTGTAAATTTCATAATAATTTATTTAATAATTTATTAACATAATTTTTTTAACTTTATTGCAGATGATGTTTATATTATGCACATGGGCAATTGTTATTAAGATAATAATGAAGAAAACAACTGAAGCAGTGTTAATTTTTTATAAATTATTCAATTTTGTTTTGTAATTTTAAAATAATTTTTTAAATAAATAAAATATTATGTTTCTTTTAACATTTCAACATATTGCTATATGACGCATTATTTTTTTTTTACTACTTAATTCGGACAAAAAACTGAAAAAAAAAAATTTGAAAGGACATCGATATGACCCGTGTTTTCTGGTAGTTTGAACCTTCAGAAAACCGGAAAAAATCGTGAACAAGAAATCGGAGATAGGTGCCAAAAAGATTTTTCCACTTTTATGTCAAAAACTGCCTTTTTTCGTAACTGAACTACCCGATTTTCGAAAATTTTTATTTTAGGAGTTTTTCACGGTATTTTTCGGGATTTTTGTTTATAACAAGTTAAAACAAGTTCAAAACTAATAGAAAAAAGGATTTAGCATCGGTTTTTAGCAATATTTTGATATTTATGAGCTAGAAAACCTGTTTTTATTTTTTGCTTTTTTTCAAATTTGGTTTTATTACTTTTTCATGCATCTTAGGCTGTTCTTAATCTATGTAAGAGTTAAAATGGTAAATATTGATAATTTTTAGTCCAAATTGTTTGTTACATACCATTAAGATGCCCTAAAATAATTATTTTAATGCGCTACAATGATAGAACCCGAGAGTCCCAATTTTTTAATTCTTGTTAAAATGAAGTAATTATACTTTTCTGTCTTAAATATTTTGTCTATTTTATTTTTATCTCATAAAATATATTTTTCCAAGCAAATAAAACTCCATTAATTATTATATGCCCAAATATTTTTCATTTTTACACGTTTATAACCAATTTTTTCAATTTTATACAATACGTAATTTTTGACTTATTATACATATTTTCAAGCTGTAAAATTAATTTAACAAGGGGAGTTCAATGCATTAGGAACACAAATTACATCAAATGGTTATGAATGAGTTTATTATGTTGAAAAAATGCCGAATATCCTCCGTTCATTCCAATGGGCCTTCTGAGCCTAGAAACGCAGGGCTCAATGAAATAGGGTTTTTTGGTAATATTCAATGAAACGCTAAAACCTCGCAAATTAAACAAAACTCTTCTAGTTGGTCTCATTTTTTTGGTGTAAGTGTCACCTTTTAAACGCCGTAAACCGCAATTTTTCATCATTAATTTTTTTATTAATGTAACCAATTAACCAAATGGCCATTTTTGGCTAATAATGACCAATTTTCAAATTGCTGCCAAATATGTAATTTTTGACAAAAATGGGTTTTATAAGTCTCAAAATATTTCCTCAAGCTTCAAATTTCCAAAAATTCATTACTCTACTTTTTTCAATTATTTGTTCATCAGATATGATAATTTGAAGTCAGAGTCCCAATTTTATGGTTTTATAAAAAGATAATTTTTAATGTTAACTTTGAAGAACCGTATCTTAAAAACGACTCAAGGAAATGAGACGAGTAAAAAATTTTTGGAAACTTGAAGCTTGCGGAAATATTTTGTGACTTGTAAAACCCATTTCCGTCAAAAATTACAAATTTGGTAGCAATTTAAAAATTGGTCATTATTAGCCAAAAATGGCCATTTGGTTAATTGGCTACATTAATAAAAAAATTAATGATGAAAAATCGCGGTTTACGGCGTTTAAAAGGTGACACTTACACCAAAAAAATGAGACCAACTAGAAGAGTTTTGGTTAATCTGCGAGGTTTTAGCGTTTCATTGAATATTACCAAAAAACCCTAATTCATTGAGCCCTGCGTTTCTAGGCTCAGAAGGCCCATTGGAATGAACGGAGGATATTCGGCATTTTTTCAACATAATAAACTCATTCATAACCATTTGATGTAATTTGTGTTCCTAATGTATTGAACTCCCCTTGTTAAATTAATTTTAAAGCTTGAAAATATGTATAATAAGTCAAAAATTACGTATTGTATAAAATTGAAAAAATTGGTTATAAACGTGTAAAAATGAAAATAAATAAAAATATTTGGACATATAATATTTAATGGAGCTTTATTTGCTTGGAAAAATATAATTTATGAGATAAAAATAAAATAGACAAAATATTTAAGATAGAAAAGTATAATTACTTCATTTTAACAAGAATTAAAAAATTGGGACTCTCGGGTTCTATCATTGTAGCGCATTAAAATAATTATTTTAGGGCATCTTAATGGTATGTAACAATTAATTTGGACTAAAAATTATCAATATTTACCATTTTAACTCTTACATAGATTAAGAACAGCCTAAGATGCATGAAAAAGTAATAAAACCAAATTTGAAAAAAAGCAAAAAATAAAAACAGGTTTTCTAGCTCATAAATATCAAAATATTGCTAAAAACCGATGCTAAATCCTTTTTTCTATTAGTTTTGAACTTGTTTTAACTTGTTATAAACAAAAATCCCGAAAAATACCGTGAAAAACTCCTAAAATAAAAATTTTCGAAAATCGGGTAGCTCAGTTACGTAAAAAGGCAGTTTTTGACATAAAAGTGGAAAAATCTTTTTGGCACCTATCTCCGATTTCTTGTTCACGATTTTTTCCGGTTTTCTGAAGGTTCAAACTACCAGAAAACACGGGTCATATCGATGTCCTTTCAAATTTTTTTTTTTCAGTTTTTTGTCCGAATTAAGTAGTAAAAAAAAAATAATGCGTCATATACATAAGTTTTTCTCGAAGTTAACTGTTGCCTTCCTAAGTCCATTCTAGATTATAGAATCCAGTACGACCCTCAAAAATTAAATTTTTTTCAGATTTCAGAAAACACGGTTTTTTTATCGTATCGAGGGGCAAAAAAAGTATTTATGACCCGCTAGTAAGAAAATTGATTTAAACACGCAGTTTACTTCTATAGCATATGTTTCCAAAATTAGGTAAATTTATAATTTACCAAAAAAAAATTCGAAAAAAAATATATAGAGTACTTTTTTTTCGAAATTTAAATTAAGATTGTACATATTGTTTAATTGTAAATATTTTAAAAATATTCCTCTCATTTCAAATATTCAAACTAAAAATATAAATTTTTTTTTTCAAAATGATAATTAAATAATAATATACAGTAGAACTTTGAAAATTCTAAACCAAAAGAGTTAACTTATGTAATTTCAAATTATAATTATTTCCTAAATATTTCATATAAAATATATTTTTTAATTTTTGCAACTTTTAGTTCCCTTATTTTCAAATAAAATCACTGTATTAGGGTTCTTTTACAGTTACTCGGGATTCAAAAAAAAACCACAGTCGCGTATTATCAAGGTTTCATTGTATTTATTATAACTTACTTTAGTAATTTATTAAAACGTATATTATAGATAAGCTAAACTCATTGAATAAGACCACAGTTATTGATTGATTAAATAATATATTGGATTTAAGTGAAATTTGCAAATGAAAATTACATAATAACACAAAATTTATGAATTTACTATATAATCTAGTTCAAAGTTATTGTAAAGAAAAATGAAATTCTGGTTTGAATTATTCAAAACTAATAAATTTTTAAAATTATTAACGCTGGATATATTTTTAAATTAATAAATAAATTATACGATGATTATTCCAGCTATTATTATTTTTATTTTACAAAACACAAAAATACCTCGTATAATTTATTTATTAATTTGTTAAATTTTTATACCAAGCAAAAACAATAATTGATATCAATTAAATTTTTTAGCATTTTTATAATATTCATTTCTACTGCTATTTTAATAAATTTCACAAATGGAACATTATCACCAACAGTTCGATTGTCATCGAATGCATATATCCCAGTGGTTGGATTAGGATCCAGTCCTGTAAGTAAATTTTTAAAAATTTTCTTTCCTACTTATCTATATATTAATTTTATTCGCTTTTAAAATTATAGGTAATAAAAGAAAATCTAGTTACTCATGCTCTTAATACTGATTACAGACATATTGATGATACACCTGTGTATAAAAATGAAAATGAAATTAGTAAAGCTTTAAAAAATTGGTTTTCAAAAGAAGGGAAACGTGAAGATCTTTTCATAACGTCTAAGGTTGATAATCAATTTTTAGAAAAAATTCCCTTTTATATATAAAGAAAATTTATTACTAATAAATTTATTATAATAAATTACTAAAAAATTGGATAATTTTAGTTACCGCCTCAAGGAAATCGACCATCTGATGTTGAAAGATACTTATTAAAATCTTTGAATGATTTGGGACTTAATTATGTCGATATGTATTTAGTTCATTTTCCAGTTGCGTTAAAAGAAAGTGAAGAAGGTTTCAAACATGCTTTGAATCCAGATGGTAGTGTCATTTTAGATTATGATTCAGATATCGTTGCTGTCTGGAAGGTGAGTTCATAAAAACACAAAAATCGTAATTGAAAAAATTTTTTTTAAATTATACTTTAGGAGATGGAAAGACAAGTTAAATTAGGAAGAGCAAAGTCTATTGGTTTGGGAAATTTCAATATTTCTCAGATAACCAGAATTTTAGAGAATGCTGAAATTCCTCCAAGTAACTTACAGGTACTAAAATGAAGGATAATATTTGGTTAAATGCATTTTAGATAAATAATTTTTTTGATTGTTTATGATAGATTGAAGTTCACACATTACACCAACAAAAAGAAATCAGAGATTTTTGTGAACGTAACGGGATAAAAGTAACGGGTTATTCTCCCCTCGGTTCATCATCATCAGCAAGGCCTATTTTACGACCAGATCAAGATATAAAAAATTACCCAGATTTATTTAAACATCCGAAAATAAGTGAAATTGCATCAAAACATGGTAAAAGTAATGCTCAAATAATTTTACGTCATTTGGTACAAGGTGGTTTAATTGTAATACCAGTAAGTACGAAACCAAACAGATTAGCCGAAAATATAAGTTTATTCGATTTTGAACTATCAGATAATGATATGAAAGTATTAGACAGTCTTGATATGGGTGAAGATGGAAAAATATTTGATTTTAAAGTTATTTATAAAGGGTAGGTCTTATTTTTTATTGGACGTTTACATTTAGAAGTTGCTATAATTGATACTGTAATTTTTTTCAGAATTGAAAAACATCCAGAATACCCATTTGCTCAATTGAAGGGATATAAAATGATAAATAATAATACTTATTAAATGCACTATTTAATTAATAGAGTTGAAGCTATAATAAAAATCAATTAGAAAAAATATCAAAAATAAAACATTTTCTACCACAGGGGCGGATACAGGGGGGGGGGGGGGGGGCGAGGGTCATGGCCATCCCTAAAGTAGTCAAGTCTGCTTATATTTTGAATAATTCTAGTTTTAAAAAATTTGCCCTTTTTTCTACCCAGCAAAAGCTTATTTTTATGAATATTAATTTCTACACTGAGAAAACTAACATATAAATATTACTTTACATTCTAGTAAAAATTACTGTATTTTACTAATAATCGGAAATCATGATTAACTTTATTGTAATATTTATTATTTACATTCAGTAATAATTGCTTGAACTTCAAAGAATTAAAACTATAATATATAAATTAATAATTACTGGATTAATGTAGAATTTTTATTATACAAGGAATGTAATTTTTAATTTAGTATTTTTTTAATGCAAATTAGAAATACATGAAAAATTAATTTGAAAAAATTTTTTTTTACTTATTTATTTTTTTTAAATAATTTGGGGATTCAAATTACGGTACTGAATACCAGCTTATCACTCTGTCACTGTGTTACGGTCGCAGATGAGCAATTATTTTAAAAGTGCTACTTAATTTGAGCCTGGAATCGTAATTTTTTTGTTTTTGAGGGCACATCGATATGACCCGTGTTTTCAGATAGTTTGAACCTTCAGAAAACCGAAAAAAATCGTGAACAAGAAATCGGCGATAGGTGCCAAAAAGATTTTTTCACTTTTATGTCAAAAACCGTGTTTTTTGTACCTGAGCTACCCCAAATTTTAAAAATAACTTTTTAGGTAAATAAAATTTAAAAATATAGATAAGAAAATCTGATTGCCAGGGACAAACCACTCCAGAAGAAAAAAAACTTATTTTTTTACGATGAAATTTAGCCAAATTATCGTCAATTTAAGATTTTGCTCAAATTCGTCTTAAAAAAGATGGAAATTTTATTGAAAAAAGCTTGTTTCTGAACTTTAAACATGCATTATTCGCTTGATTTTCATTGTAAAATAATAATTTTTTTTTTTAAATCGATTAATTTTTCCCTGGAAATTCATTTATTAAGAAAAAAATCATTTTTATTGACCAAATTTTAATTTTTTAGGTCAAAAACTGTGTTAAGTAAATTTTGCTACTTACAGTTTTCAAAGGCTTTTGACCTAAAAATTGAAATTTGGTCAATGAAAATGATTTTTTTTCTTAAAAAAATGAATTTGTAGGGAAAAATGAATTGATTTAAAAAAAAAAAATTATTATTTTACGATGAAAAGACGAATTTGAGCAAAATCTTAAATTGACGATAACTTGGCTAAATTTCATCGTAAAAAGATAAGTTTTTTTTTTCTTCTGTAGTGGTTTTTCCCTGGCATCAGATTTTCTTATTTATTTTTTTAAAATTTATTTACCTAAAAAGTTATTTTAAAAATTTGGAGTAGCTCAGATACAAAAAACAAGGTTTTTGACATAAAAGTGAAAAAATCTTTTTTGCCCTCCCGGGCGTAAAACTCGTGCGTAAAGAATTTTCTGAACTCGTTCTACACCTAGGTGGGCAAAAAATAGTGTAAGCACCATGGGCGAAATACTTTAGAGACGAGCGTGAACACAAATCACTCGTGCCCGGCTTCGCCGAGCACTCGCGCTAGTGCTCACGCTAGTGCCGAAATTTTTACGCCCTTGATACTTAATATACTATTTGGCACCTATCGCCGATTTCTTGTTCACGATTTTTTTCGGTTTCCTGAAGGTTCAAACTAACTGAAAACACGGGTCATATCGATGTGCTCCCAACAAAAAAAATTACGATTTCAGGCTCAAATTAAGTAGCACTTTTAAAATAATTGCTCATATATGCATGAAATAATCGAAGTTTGAAAACAAATACAGTAAAAATTACTCATCGTGTTTTCTCAGTGTATACGTTTAATGATCTATTAAAAATAACTATTTTTGGAAATAGGTCTTATGTACCTCTGCGACCACAAAACGCATATTTACTAAGTAATTTCTCACCACTGACGATAGGGTTGTATAACGCTATCGAGATTTTTTGATATTCTGAAAATATATAAAAAAATATTCGACACGTATTCTTTTATTTTTCATAAAAATTAAAAATGATACGGAGTAATTATTAATTAAAGTAGCTAAATTACTATTAGTAGGGGAACAATGACGTCACAGTCCATGAAACCCAATGTTAAAAGTATATTCTGACGTCACGCGTAATAGTCCTGTCGCCAGCAATGCTATTTAATGCCATAAAATAGCATAAAAGTTCCATGGAAAAAAATGGGTGGTATTTATGTTTTTTGACCCGCTGAACACGAATCCGGGGTCTGTTTTGCGAATTTCGTGGTCAATTTTTTGTTATCAAGAAATTATTGCAAAATTGGTCAATAATTTGTTAATAAAAAAAAATTGACCACGAATTTTGCAAAATAGACCTCGGATTCGTGTTTAGCGGGTCAAAAAACATAAATACCACCCATTTTTTTCCATGGAACTTTTATGCTATTTTAGTATTTTATGGCATTAAATAGCATTACTGGCGACAGGACTATAATTTATTTAACTCGTATTTAACTCTTTATTTTACCGATTAAAAATTGTTTAAATAAAAAATAAAAAAATACGTGTCTAATATTTTTTTATAAACTACAAAACCAACCAAATAGAATTTCAAAATTTTTTTCATGCAACAAGCCTATTCTATTCTGAGCCATAAAAAAAGGATGCTTTAGATTACAGTTTAGCATCTTCGGCTTTGCCTCGTATGACAAATTACGTATGACTTAATTAACAACTCTTTTTTTTTTTACCATGGCTTGCTATTTACTTTTTCTCTTCCATCGTTGAATAAAATGTCACCATTCCCATTTTTTGACATACGATTATTATTTATAATCTTAAAAGAGAAAAAATAACGAGTAACTATAGTTTTTAAACAACTAAAAAGTTCGTTTTGGCAAATGCGACGTATTATAGACCCAAAGCGCATAAAGCCAAATATTTCAAATTGTTTTTTCTCTACAAAGGGCAAAATTGAAAAGTAGTCATTATTGTTCGTTATCAGAGAAATGTTTATTATATCAAATACAGTTACAGTTTTGATGTAATTTGGCAAAATAAACTTTTTTAAAATTCGGTTATAAAGAATGCACTAATATCTTGTTGACTTATCATTTCAGCTAATAAAATTTTATAGTGCTTTGATTTTTAGCTTAAAAATTAATTTACTGGAAAAAAATTCACTTGCCGCAAATACGGAATTTTTTTTTCTAGCCCAATCGATTGCAAATAAACTTGAATTAAATGTAAAAAAATTTAGAAAAATTGTTTTCTTTCTTTTGAAAAAAGTTTTCCAGGCCTCTGCTGCACAAATTGGGCATAAATATTTGTTTAAAATATAAAAGCGTAAATAGGTAATGCAATTAATTAATCTTTTTCTTTTGAATTTTCTTGAAACTTTGATGGGAACATCTCAATTTATTCTTATTGTTAATTTATAAAGGACCCCGCACAAAACGTTAGGAAATGGGTTTTCGGTAAAATTGGCCAAATTTTTGATATGCTGTCGATTTTATCCTTCTGAACAAAGCTTCAAAGTCTCTAGGGGCACAAAGCTTCAAAGTGTCAACTTTGGCTGCTACGGAGCTTGAAAGTTCCAAAGCTCCGTTACAGGAAGATTGGATAAAAACCTTTTTTCTTTTATTTTTAAAGTATATTTTTCGGTTTTTAAGGTCGCTGATTTCGAATTTGATATCAGATTAACAAGTTTATCAATTTACAGCAGTCAATGAGCTGTCGAATTTCTAAAATTTCTAGAAAACTTTAAATCTTAGCTGGGATTTGCGTATTTTAGGAAGCTGCTAAACTTAAAAGATTTTTACGATATTTTTGATTTATAAAAGCAAATTGCTGATAATGGATAATTTTGTCAATCTAACATGAGCATCGAAATCAGCTACCAAAACACGTAAATTCCAGCTAATGTTTCATGTTTTCTACCAATCGGAGAATTTTGACAAATAATTTACATTTTCATTAATTCCAATGAATTTTGAATTATTTAAAAAAAAAAATCTTAAATAATGAATTTAAACTTTTAAAATTCACCATTTAAACAAGATTGCTTCAAATATTACTATAATTTATATGCCTAAATAAAATTTTCCGAAGAATCCGAATTTTCAATCAAATTTTTATTTGGTCTCGTGACTTGACGGGAAATTCAAAAATTTTTAAAATTGGACATTTTTAAAATATTATTTTTTGTTCTAAAGCTTTTAGATTATCGTATCCAATGGATATTATTATTTTGGATGAAAAAAGGTTACCTATATAACAAGAAATTTAAGTCTATAAGAAGAAAATCGAACCTGCAACTTTTGAGTTATTTAAGCTGAAGACGTAATGGTAAAAAAATTAATTTCTCGTACAGTTTTTCTGGACAGTAGCCACGAAATTTCTGGATAGTAGCCATGAAATTTCTCGCTACTGCCGCAGGAAAATTCGAAAAAAATTGTATACGGCCCTTTTCCATAAATAAAGAATGTCCCAAATCACAGTTTACCATCCTCGGCTTCGCCTCGAAAGCTAATTTAGGTACGTGCAATTGGGCCATTCTTTACTTTTCTGGACAAGCCGTAAATATACTATTGACCCCGGAAACGAATTCTATGGAAAATTTCCTATCCACGAGGAAATAGTTTTTCATGGTAATATGAGTTTTTTATTAAAAAAAAATAAGAAACATATAAACTCTTTTGTTACAAAATTAACTGAATTTAGTTGGTTAACTCACTAAAACACGAAAACGGCTGCCAAAAATCGAGAATTGAACCGTTTGAGCTAAAAATTGGCATGGAGACTTATCAATAGTTGTACTTTCGGAAAAAAATAGTTTGGATCCAATTTCGTGACTCCTCAGTTCAATTTGGGCCCAATTGGCGTGGAATCCCTCATATAATATTGTTATTTTTTTATGTTTGAAAAGGTACGCTGACGGCACACAAAACGTCACAAAATTATAAATTATTGTTTTTATTTATTGATGATCTCTTGGACGAGAAACTCTTTGTTATTCATATTTATTCTAAATTTATTCTAATAAAAGTAAAAATAAATTTACTTCAACTTTATATAAATCCTATTTCTGCAAAAATTATGTCAATATGCTCAGCATTAAAATGGTAGTTTAATAATCATAACCAAACTAAATTAAATATTATACTTACGTATAGTTCTTGACGCTTTTTAATTTTTTTTAATAAAAAAAGATGATAAATAACGGTCAAAAATTTAAATTCTAAGTGTTCCTAAATTATTCTCTGATCATTTCCGGTTTGCGCTGTATTTTAGAACACTTGCCGTGTGCCGACAGCATGCAATTGCCTGACGCTACCCGCCTTTTGCTTGCGTATATTGCCGTAAATACACGCACCGGGAGTAGAGTATCTTGAGTGTATATGCACAGAAAACCGAACAAAAATACACAGCAAATTTGATTTTAAATATACTGTGGAGACACAACGGAGCTTTATATACTAAACTGACAAAAGCATAGCGCCATATTGCCTGCTTGTGTTGTTTGGTTAGCATTTTGTGGCGCGTGCTCGACAAAAAATAGTTTTAATTAATAATAATGGCAGATAATCAGGTAATTTTTTTATTTTTTTTATTTCTCTTGCTGTTGTTAATAATATTTAATCAGTGTTTTAAAATAAGTTTATGATCTATAAGAAATAATTGGTATTTTAAGTGTTATAACCTATATCTTTTCTTGCATGCAGGAACAAAAACCCGATTCCGGCGCAGGAGACGCGAATTCTGAGTACATTAAACTCAAAGTAGTTGGCAATGTAAGATTAATTTATTTTTTAATCTTTTAATCTTTAAAAATTTCGTAGTGTTTATGTTTTAATTTCTTTTTCTTCAGGATTCCAATGAAATACACTTTAGGGTAAAAATGACAACGCAAATGGGGAAACTCAAAAAATCTTACAGTGATCGCGTGGTACGTTATCTTCATTTTTAATACTAAATTTAAATTTATATTGTTAATAATTTTTTCTGATTATAAACATTTAGACATTTTAATTTTTTTATGATTATATGATTACTAAGAATGAATTTGTATGCATTCCAGGGTGTTCCAATGACCTCGCTCAGGTTTTTGTTTGATGGTAAAAGAATTAACGACGACGAAACGCCAAAACAGGTAATTTTTATCATGTTATTTAAAATTATACATATTGACCAAATCTCTTAACTCCTCAATATTATATTGTTTGCAATTTGTAAATTTAAATTATTGCAACAAGATAAAATTAACTTTAATTGGGTATTACTACAAACATTTGTTTAATGCAAAGATTTTGGGTACTTTAAACATAAAATAATTGATTGCCTTTTATCTACTTACCATGCGAAGTAAAATACAACCAAACAAATACGTAAAATTGTTTTTATCCATTTGAATAACTGTTACATAAACTATCTAAATAAAAATATCTTTTTGCAAAAAAAGTTTTATTAAAATTTAAATAATTAAAATGCAGATTTAAATTTGTATATTTAAAAATCATTATTTGCTAAATTAAGGTAAAAATTTTGCTTGTACACAGACTATATTTTAAAAAACATACCCTTTTGATCTGTTATCAATTAAAATTTAAAATTTTTTTATGAATAATAGATTCATAATTTGATTTTTTTTTTACTGATTGTATTTCAATCAAAAAAGATCCTTTTATTCTAGCCATTATATATTTCTTAAATAAGGTATAATGGGTATTTTTAATTTTCATATCATATAAAGCATATTTATCTCAATTTCATCTTAAAGAAGATAAAAAAAACTTATAAATAAAAATATTTTCAGCTTGAAATGGAAAATGATGATGTCATTGAAGTTTACCAAGAACAAACAGGTGGGGTCTCTTGGGTGAATTAAAAAACAAACTAACGCTGTAATTAAGTCTTAATTTAAAATATTTTTAAAAACAAAAAAAATATATGAAACTTAACAAATATCATCGAATTGTTATGAAAAAGCTGTAAAAAAGATTTTTCATGTATTAATAAAATATTGTATGTTTATAATTTTTGGGTTTCATATATAATAATTCGGACAAGGTGTTTTATAACATTCCCACTGTGAACAAACAAGAAAAGAAAAATAAACACATCGATAATTAATCATTATTAAACCAAAATAGTAAATTTTTTTTATATTGCTAATAAGTATATTATTTGCTATAATTAATTAACTGTATTTTAATTAAAAATTATGTCAACTGTAATAATATGTATGTATAATTTGTTAAGTACTATTGCCGATGTAAAAAATATCAACGGTAGGAAATACTTAAATTACTAATTATATATGAAATAAGAGCGTATAGACTACTTTGAGTTTGACGAATTAATATTAGCGGGATTTTTTTTCACTTATGTAATAAGTATTTCGTTGTTTAATTTTTTTTTTTTTCTTTTTTTTAAGTAAAAAGGTAGTGATTAACTTATAATTTAAGCTCTTAAATAAAAAAAAGTATTTCATTTTCAAATATATAAACGCAATATGAAAATTTATGTATCGTATTTTAAAAAATATCAAAGTAAAAATTTAGTTGAAATACTAAGAGCGTTTTTTTTGTAAGTAGTATTTTTTATAGAATAAAAAATTTTTTTACTCAACTAAAAAAAGCGTTTATATATTAAACCCTCAACTTTTTTTTTGCTTCATTTATTAAATGTAAAAAAATATTAATGTTACTCAGAATTGCCATTTCATAATACTGTATAACTTCGTTTTTTAAAAAATATACTCTAATAGGCACTATTTTGTATCTTTGAATATTTTTCTCTTATCACTTTTTAATTAAAATAAATATTATTATTATATGTAAAAAAATTTAATAAGGATATAAGTATGTATTAAAAAGTTCCATTATACAAATAAAAATTTTGTGAAACAAAAGGTATATACTTTTATTGAATTACTATCCTGAATCAATCAAGTTTTCATTTTTTATATTAATTATTTGCTCTAGAAATTAAATGATACTGATTAAAAAAATTGATAAGTTTTGAAGCTTAAATATCACTGACTAATTAAAAAATAAATTAAAGGATTATCTTTTGTATTGTCTAAAAAACTAAAGATTAAAAATTTCATACAGTTCAGATAATGGTAAATAAATAGGGTAATATTATTAATTGAAGTATTCATAATGAATTTGAATATCCAAGTCACCTTAATTAAAATGAGATATTAAACGAAGTCACTCTCAAGACGGATATAACAAAGGTAAAAATAATATTATTACTTAAAATTTATAATCAATGTCATTAGTAATCATTAAAACAATAATCAATAATTTTTATTATTTATTTTTAATTTGAATTTCTAGAAACAGATAAGTTTTTTAAATTCTATAAGCAAATTTTTTTACCTTCTGTGATTCGCCATTGAGTAAATGCTTTATTTTTTTTTGGAATTTTAAGGAGTAGGTTTTCAAAAGTTTTTTTCATTGTCTAAATACCAATAAATATGCAAAGAAAAGTATACTTTTGGTATAATAGCTTTATTTTTCATCATTATTTAAAGAACAGCCAGATCTATTAAATATTAAGTCAAATAAATTGTGTATTATACTTACAACCAAAAACAAGTATATTAAATTAATTATTAAATAAAAAAAAACTTTATTCAAATTTGATTATTAGTCTATAATAATATTTACAGTTTATTCGCATTTAATTAAAAACCATTTTATTTATGGTTTTTTTTTAGCAACTATACATATTTACAGTTTTATTGAAGAGCTCTTTTTTAACATTTTTTAAAACTATGTTTTTTTTTAATGATAAAATTTTCAATTTTTGTTCAACTAATTTTTTTTTTTATTCGCCTTTTTCTACACAGCCTCTTTTGCTGTGTTAACAATTATTTAAATTTAAAAATGGTTAATCAATTGTAAAAAGTATAATATTTAAAATCAGAATTAATTAATGATATTTTGTCTCTCGAGTATTAATTCATTATCGATACTAAAATGATAATATTTTAAGAATTAAAGAAATCTTATACAAAATTGTAATAAAAATTAAATTAACATAAGTTTTAGAGTTTAAGCAAACTTGAAATAAAAAAAATGTATACCAAAATAATAAGCTATAAATGAGTATTTTAATTCATTAATAAACTGTACAGAATTTAAAATAATACTTGAAAAAATGTCGCAATAAAATTTCTCAACGATGTTAATACTTAATAATTTATCTACAGACAAATAAAATATACATAGAATTCTTTAATAATTTGCTGTTAATAGTCACAACAAGTCACGATGCCAAACCCAACTTTTATTTATATGATCAAATCTATGAGCCAGCCATTGCTGTTCCAATAACTGATAACGGTCTTGACTTTGGTATAAAGGTCTTCCTCGCTTTAAATCTCGGTCTTCTTCTTCAAAGTCATCAAGGTATAAAGAACCCCATAAGCAAGCTCTCTTTCCTCTAATTACAATAACGTAAGTTGAAGTTACGACTAAAAATAAACCAGTACCTCCTCCGCAGTCTATAGAATGCTGTTTTAAAATAAAGAAATAAGTAAAATCTCAAAAACTTTAATTTATGTAAAAAGTAAATAATGAACATTACTTGAACAGCTTCACAGACATTTCCTTGTTTGCAACAATTTTGCTTAAGACAAATTATTGTCCCGCACAATAAACATATGCTTATTTCTTGTGGTACAGAATGGCACTGTCGGCACTGCCGTTGGTGATAATACTTAAAATTAAAAGAAAAATTGAGGTCAATTAAAAAATGAAAATTTAAGATATTTTAAATATGTTCTGTTAAAGTTTACCGAAAATATTTTTTCATATTCTCTTGGAAGACTTATTAATCGAGGCATTTTCCATGATATATGATGATCAATTACTAAATTTCTAGCTGCGATTTCTCTTTTCGATGTATAAGCTGCTAATTGTTCACACCAAATAGCAGGAACTGAATTTGATACAAAGTCGTTCATCCATGTTAATGCAACAGCAGCATTAAAATTTTCTTTCTTCATACCTTCGGTTACTAATTCTAAATAATAAACTAAATTAATAAATTCTTCTTCGGCTGTTATTTCATTTGGTAAAGGTTGTTCGTATAAATGATGCCTTAATAAAGAAGCTATTCTTAAAAACGGTAGACATAATTTTCTTATCTGAAAGATTTAATCATTATTAAAAAACTTCTTTAATTTGATTTAAATTTTATCTTACCTTATTGTCGATTGATTCCAATAAACTTTTAATATTATCATGACTTGGTGAACCAAATGAGCTTAAATCATCACTTTGATAAAGCTCTTTATCAGAGAAATAACTTATCACAGTCTTTAAAATAAATTCTGTACTCCTAGGCATTAAACCATCTTTTTTTTCTATAAAAATTTTTCTTTCCGCTTGAGTTAAATTACAAGTTACTTGAACCAAGACTTGATAATATAATAAATTATATAACGATTGTACAACTGCAGAAAAGTATGCTAAAAGTGAAATTCATTAATCGGTATATTTTTTTATGACAAAATTTATAAGAAAGTTAAAAACTAACTTTGATCTAAATGTAAAGGTAATATTAATATAAATTGAATAAGTAAAGCCGTTGGATCTCTTAATAATAAAGGTACTTCTCCTTCATGTCTAGTAACAGCTAATGGTGTCACATTATCTAAAGGTATGCCGGTAATTTGTTGCCAAGTTTGATGAACCGGCCATGCCATCAAAAGTCTTGCATGCATTGACAAAACGTGTAATAATGCAACTGTAACAAAAGAAAATTGTAATATAATTTATTTTAGTTTTAACAAAATTTGAGATTTTTACCGATGCAATCGCGTTTTGGTGTTAGAATTTCTTTCTTTGAAGGAAAATCACAAAGAGTTCCACCACGTTGTATTAATTCAATTTCTAAATTACAACGTGCTACTGAAGTAACAAAGAGAAATAAACTTTGATGACTAGGACTCCAATTCATTTGCTTGAATTTCATATTTGTACAATTTGTTATATCTTCCATAGCTTTTCGTACTGCCATTGACAAACTTGTCTATATCAGAATTTTAATCAGTTAAGCTAAAGTTTTAAAATCATATAAATAGTAAATTTTAAAAATTACCTGAGGACTTATGGGAAGTTGAATTTCTCTTAAGAAATTATTTAATTCCCCAGTTATGACTTCAAATGAAGCATGATAAGATTTAACAATTGCAGTACATTCACCAAGCTGAGGTGATAATGGCAACAATGAGTTTGCCAATCTTCGACAAACTGGACAAAAATATTCTCCTTGATCAACTGCTAAAGTATTCTGTCTTTGTTGACCTCTAAGCGATTGCAAATATGACTGCAAGCAATCTAAATGTAAATGATGACCACAAGTTTGAATATGTACGCCTCCTTCCCAACCCAAGTTGACAGAAAGTAGCCAGGAATGCTAAAATTTTATTAAATAAATAATCAATATCTTATAAGTTTTTAAACAAAAAATCTTAATTCATTTTTTTACCGTATCAACAGTTTGCTTAAAAGTATCCATTCTGTACAAAAAATTTGAAGCTCGAGTATTTTTTTTAGGATGACCTACTGGAGGTTCTTCATCCGATGTTGGTAAAACTAATCTTTCGTCATATTTTTGTTGGTGGCCCAATACACTGGTTGACTAAAATATTTTTTCATTAAAAATTTGTTTGTTAGTAATATATAAGAAATATTACAATTTTTATTTTACCTGCACTAATACTACTAAACACATTGGTTTATCTTCAACACTAGGTGTAGTTTGATTACATATAACGCAATCGTATTCTTTTTTATTAGCTAACTTTGACCCTTCTTCAGGATCACAATCCATGCCAGATGCTCCAGTTTCATCTGAGAAGAAATAATAAGAAAAATTTACAAAAATTAATTAAATTATTTAAAATATATGTATATATATGTAACTTCAAATTTTTACCAGATTTCATTGATTCTTTAATAAATTGTTCTCTCTGCTTTGCTAATTGAGCCATTAATTTTTGCTGTCTTTCTTTAGCTCGTTGACGCTTTTTCTCTTTTTCACGCTCTTCTTTTTCTTTTAATTCTTCCTCGAATTCTTGCTTTTTGGGCCATAATCTATTCTTTGTTTCTATTATAGCTTCTTTACACATTGGATCTAAGTTAGATATCTTCTTTAATAATTGTGATACAAAATATGGTCCATCCCCTATTCTGCATTCGCTTTGAGCTGAAGATGTATCCATATTGATATCATCTGTGCTTGATATTTCTTCTGGATTAAAATTATCTGGTGAACCAGATAATTGCGCATGCAGCTTTAAAAGTAAAGAAATCATGCTTTCTCCAACTCTAATAAATTGAGGCTGCAATGGATCAGTCTAAATAATGTAAAAGTAATAAGTTTTTGGCGATTTATACAGAATAAATGAAACTAGCATTAAAGTGTTAAACTCACTTGTGGATTTCTTCTTTTAAATTGTTTATGTGAATTAGACGTAGAAGGTACAATTTCAGTTGATGCACTGGAGTTACTAAATCTTGAAAGAATGGAATTGACAGAGATTACTTCATTTCCAGCCATAACAGCAGGTAGTTGTCTAGGAGGTGGGAGCGCTGCTTGACTGCTAATATTATAATCATCTAAAAAATAAATAAAAAATTAATTTTATGCTTTTTATATAAATTGAAATATTTTATTGTAACTAACGTGTTATAGGTAAATTTGATTGAAGAGCTATTGCTGCAGAAATAGTTGATGGTGGCAAGGCTCTTTGTGCTAATGAATGCATTACACGCTCACTTACACGATCACCTCTATTATTTTCTGGAATAGCAACTATACCTTCAGGTTCATAGGTTATATTGTAATCTAAAAGAATATATTTTATTATTAAAAAAAATATAATTTTAAAATATTAAAAATTTTTTTTAAAAAATTACCATTTGAAGTCGTTGGCAATGTCGGTACTAAACTGTTACCTAAATTCATTTCCATAGCCACATTATTATCAGCTGAAGGAAGTGCTAAAACTCCAGCAGAATATTCCTCTGAACTGTCATTTAACATTTCAACTTCAGACATTTCCCCTTGAATTTCCCATTCAAAATCACCTAAAAAAATTTGAAATTAAATTTAGAAAAAAATTTCAATAATTAATAAATAAAATTTTCATACTTTCAGAGCTGCTTGGTTCTTGGTCTTGAACTAACATAACTCTTGGTATCACAGTCCTTAAATTTTCTGATAAATTATTTGTATTAAACCAACTTTCTAAATCCATATCTTTACGATTAAATTTTAATGGCATACATTCGCTATTGTATTGACACACTGGATTAGTCTAAAAATATCATATTTAATTATAAGTATTTTAAAATATATAAATGAAACTTATTATTTATTAATCTTAAAACTCACTGATTTATCAGGAACTTCAGCTGTTACAACAGCCATTTCCAACAGATATATCGCTAATGCCATAATATGTTCCGATATATTATTTTCGCTAGAAGATACTGCCTTATATAAAACGACAAAAATCATAGCATGAAAAACTTTAGATTGCAATACAAGTCTTGGATCATCATATTGAGCAGACACTGGAGCTGGATGTCGAAATGGTGGCCATGGTGTTGCTTGTGACTTTAATTTTCCTGTTTGCTTAACGCTAAAAAAGTAAACATTAATTTAATAAAATTTTTAATGAAAGTTATAAGTAAAATTTATTAGATATATTTACTATGCTGTGAATCGATCCATTGAAACTTGAAAATCTTTTCTTTGAACGGCTCTTAATAATACATGCAAAGGATCAAATAATTCATCCCAAACTTTAGGTTTTGGTCCATACATCCCTTGTTGCATGTTTCCACATGCCTCCAAGTTTGGTGTTCTGTAATTTGCAACCTTAAAATAATAGGAAATTAAATTATTTAAATTATAATTGATAAATTATGTTTTTTTTTTTTAAGATTCTATAGTTACATCTTTTAAAACTGTTTCAAAATCACGATTTTGCGTTGTACCACAACGTTCAGGCATAAATTCCATAAGTTGACTGTGAGTCTTATCTCCCATGCATAATAATGTTACCATTTCTAAGCGAGACATTTCGGGATCTGATAAACCTGAAATTTTGAATATAAATTTATTAATTTAGGATTTAATAATAAGTACTTTATTTTTTATAAAACCTACCTAAATTTGTTCGAACTTTGACTAAAGTAGCTAAAAATGTTAAACAACTTTCTAACATCGATGTATCATGTTCACCTTCTAAATATTCATTTTGTGGAGCATGATAACGACTTAAGCTCATCCATTCCTTAACATGGAATCTAAAAAAAAATTAAATTAAATAAAGTCTTTTTTTTTAAATAAATACAACCAGAGACAAACTTACTTTTCGATTAAAGTTTTTATAAAAGTATCAGGTGGTAATTTAGTAGCACATATTTGCATAAGATAAAGATCTGCATCCACCATTGAATTACAAAAATTGCACTGAATATATGTCATTGCTTGACCTTTGATTTGAAGACCATTACGAACCCACAGACCATTTAAAATTTCATAAAATGCAACCTAAAATGAAAAAATAATTTTTTATAGCATGCAATAAAGATAAAACCCGCATCGTATTATGCAAGATTTGCAAAAGATTTTATCTAAAATTTAATATTAAATAAAAATATTATTAACATGATTAATTTAATTATGTTTTATAAGATTAAATTATTATGTTCCAAGAATACAAGGGATCATAATTACTTTAAGTTAGCTTTGTCCAAGAAATACAGACAAGGAAGATTGTATTTGTAATCTTATAAGTTATATTTAAAATTTTAGATTTTTATTTGACAATAAATAGGAAAGTTTGAGTATAGTAATTACCAAAGGGGGTCCAAAATAAGTTTCTAGTAGTGCAACATAAATTTTGTGAAAATACAAGGTAATTTTAATTTTTTTATTTTTTTATTTTTCTCAATTTTATGGGTAGTTTTTATCCCTAAAATGGTTGAAATGATTTTCTGTGTTAAAAAAAAATTATAAAAATTTTTTTTAACAAATTTAACGAAGTTACATCCATTGTTTTTGTAAAAAAAGTATCTTGGACCTCTTAAAAGATGAAAAAACCGCCCCTATACATTGTTCAAAACTGTAATAAATGTAATAATATTTACATCCATTTTTACAAGTAAAAACTATCTTATTTTGCACCTTCGTGCAATTGCAGTTGGAATTTATTTTTTAAGCTGCATAAAAATTATGTAAAAACATGGCCAAAATAAGGTTTTCTTCGAACTCTCTTTATTCATAAAAAAAAGTCGCTATTTTTTTTAAAAATACTTGGATGAATCATTTATTTCAATTTTTTTTTTTTCATAATAATTATTCGAGATATTTTTTGATGGAGACAAATACTAAAATGCGAATGAGAGATTCCAGTGAAATATAAGTCTAACAATAAGTTGTACTAAGGGTTTATTTTTTTGATCTTCTTTAAAATATATTTTTCTGAAAATTAACGCATTTCAAAATAATTATTACATTTCTTAAAAATATAATTTTTAATATCAACTATAATATTATTGACTCTTATTTAAAACTCACATTACAAATCTGAAGTAAGTAAAGTATAAGTTACTTCAAGAAAAGCAATTTTTTTGAATTGCCTAAAATTTTTTTATTTTCGTTTAAATTCTTAGGTTTTTATAGTCAGCTAAATCTAAAAACATTAAGTAAGCATAAAAAGGAGCCTTTGCAACAAAAAAAATATTCAAAAATGGCATTTTCATAAAAAATAATAAAATATATATTTTTTTAAACACATTTTGACGTATTATCAGTGAAAAATTAATAATAGCCAATTAAGTGCCAGAAAAACCGTTATTTTATTTGAATTTATAAAAATTATTTTATAAAAAATGTGAGAAATCTACGACAATTTTAAGAAAATTTGCCAAAATTTTTATCATATTATTACACTTATAAAAAATGTTTCACGAAAATCTGTGTAGTAAAATTCAGTCGCGTGACTCAGCGGAAAATTTAAAATGTTTTAAAAATTGTAATTTTGTATATAAATTTTTCAAATTTAACTCATTATCCAAAAATTGCGCTAAAACTTAAAAAAATTGCAGATTTGAAGTATTTGAGTTTAAATAATAAAACGTATTTTTGAAGTATTTTTTCTAAGCAAATTTTGAACCGTTTTTTTTCCAAAAAAATTTCTATTTAAGCCTCAAACTGTAATAATTTACTGTAAATATTTGCGAGTAAAAATAAAAAGCATTTAAGCTAAAATTTTCAAAAATAATCAAAAAACGAAAATGGCTATGGAAAACTGAAAAATTTGAACATAGACAGGGAGTTAAAGTTAGCTAAACAGAATTATTTTTAGCTGTACTTTTGAGTAAATCATTTTGACCTAAATCCATCTTGTATACCTAGCTAGCACAGAATTTCTAAAATATTATCTAAATTTATTAAAATCACATAGGTATACGTATGTTTGTTGTCCGATGTGTGGGTATTTCCTCTTACTAGTCATTATAGGTATGCTAAAAAATTTACTCTCAAAACAAATATTTAATCATTCGTTTTGCCATCATCCGGCTCAAATAATTCGATAAGATAAATTTAGTGGACAAAAAAATAATAAAAAGAACAGAAGAAGAAAGAAATAAATGCAAAAGTCCACCAGACACAAAATATAATATCAAGATCAACGATCTTTTTTTTTGCCTATATTGCCTTTCCCCCTTTCATACATTTAATACTTTATATTACATTACAGCAGTACCTATTAACTAACACACACATACTTAAAATTGAAAAAATAACTGCTTCTCATAAAGTATAGTTGCCAGTCAAGGAGATATTTCCATTGAGTTAGCAAATAATCAGTATATATAATGTTAGCATAAAATTTTAAATCTTCTTAAAGTGTTTACATTCAACAACAACAAAAATTAAAACAGCAAACAAAGTGATAAATATTAAATCTCCTTATGTAAATGACAATAATTAAAAATGTTACTATCAAGAAAAAAAGCAAATTTATTAAAAGCAACAACAATCCTATTAATGTTAAGTAAAATAAACATAACCTCACAATTTGAAATAAGTTTAAGTGATGTTACAGAAATATTAAAATTTAGTCGTGAAGTAATAACAGATTCATTAGAATCATATCATTTAATAAAACCATCAAAACCAAATTCAAATGATGGTGGTACTGATTTTCCATTCATACGTAGAATGGAAAAACGTTTAATGAACCATATTCATGATGTATCGAGGAAGTTAAACAGCTTAGAATCAAATATACAACATAAAACTGATATTTTATTAGACAATATAGTTCATCAATTATCAGATAGAAATAAATTAGATTTATTATTACAAGATTTATACAAATATATATATCAAGTTGATAATTTATATCTAAATTTTATTCGTTATTCAGAAACAACTGGCAATTATGAAAATTTAAACATTAAATATGAAAGATACACATTAGAAGACTTTGCTAAAACAGTTATTAAACAAAATCCACATGAATTATCAGATATTTTAAAATTAATCCATAGACTTGTTGTACCAACTAAAAGTGAACCAGAATTGTTACATAAAAGTCTTCTAACGCTGTTGGCCAAGAGTATGCAAGTTAGTATTACCGTACTTATTTTTTTTAAATAATCAATTATAAAACAATGGGATATTATTTAAACTAACGAGTGACGTTAACACCAATCAAATATATATAATGATAATAAACAATTTGCTGAAATAATCATCCGGTATGTGTTATTTAGAAGAGATAAATGCATCCGCATTTCATCATTTACATCATCATATTTTTATAGATTAGAGATTTTTATTTTTTTATAATTTTTTTTAATATTTCTTGGAGATCTTGTATTCTTGATTTAACACGTGTCTTTTATTATCTTTTTATAACGGGATTTTTCAGATTTTAATTTATTAGAAATATATATATATTTTTTTTTAATCTTTTTGAATAAATTTTAATTTTTTTACTTAGAAAATACATGTCATGTTGCTTCGCACAGATTCAAGCACAGAAGTCTGACAGTTTAGTTAAACTGCTTGATTAATTTTTTGTAATTTTTTAAAAAAAATACAAAAAAGAAAGTAAAACTATAATATTATTACAAGATTTCTAAATAATTATTATAGATTTGAGAAAAAAAATTGCAATTTTATATAATGTAATTGATGTTGAATTTCATCATAATTATGAATTTACGTTATTACACTGCATTCTATATGTAAATTGGTCCACTTAGGCATGAAATTGAATTATAAATAAGGCTTCATCTTTTTTTCAATATTTTATGAGTAAAATATAAATATTAGTCACAAAAATACCTAAAAAACGTGACATTTTTTTGTAAAATAAAAAAAATACAAAATTTTACAACACATCCGAAAAATATTTCCCAAGCGCATATTAATAAAATATAAACAAAGAGAATATTTTATTGACATATAAGTAAAAGGAGCATGTGCGTATGCTGTGTAAAATCACAAAGAAAAAAATAAATACGTGTGTGAAAGAGATAAAAAAAATAAAAATAAAAATGTAAGAAATTTGTATAGAGGTGGCTGAATTTAAAAAAAAATAATGTATACTTCACTGGCGAACTCCAAAATCCGGTTTAACTGGTTTTACCCATTGATCTATGGATTTACAAATTTTTTTGAAAATTAGTTCGAATTCTATTTCATAAATCATATTGCGTCAAAATACCTATTAATAGCACACTTGTTTTTTATTTGAAAAAATTATGAAAACTCCAAAATTTTTGTTCCTCATATTTTTGGTAACAACTTGGGCAAAAAATTAAATTTAACGTTTGATGCAAAGAAAATAATAAAAATTTTATGAAATTGAGCAATACTGTTATTGCTTGCCCTAAACGTATTAGCAACGAAACAACGTTTCTCAATGCGGATAACTGTTTTGCTCTAAGGCCCTTTCTACACCAAAATGATATAATTTTATTTTATGATTATATTCCCATTTAAAATGCGATAACCTTGTCTGATGCAGAGACGGCCTAAAAACTTTTGACAAAAAAGATCAACCAGGAAAAACTGATTTTACCTAAGCAAAAATTTTTCCTAATTTACAGATTTTGCCATTAACATATACCTAAATACAGATGAAGGTAAAAAGCGACAGGGTTTACAATATGCAGAAAAAAGAGGGGAATTCCATGTACGACGGTTTTCCCTCCTTACCCCCCCTGCAGTTCCACTTCTTCCTTTCTGTCATTTCAATATTATAATACTTCCATCATCAGTCTTTGCTGAAACGACAATTGTGACGCCTCTTATACAAGACAAGTTTACTGTTTATTGATATTTTATTTCAAAATATTTAAAAATTTTCTTTGAATAAAAAAAAGCATAAATTATTTTTAAATTGTTAATAACAAATAAAATAAAAATATTATAAGTTTAAGTTCTAAGAAACTCTGAAGTGCGCCTATGTGCGCCTCAGAGTAAAGTTTTTGCAGTGCGGTCAGTGGCCCGAATAATTTTTTCAATTATTTTTTTCGACGTGTAAGAATTATTAATTAAATAAACAGTTTTTATTTTTAAATTGTTTTTTTAAAAAAGTTGTATCATCGAATACCTAATAAAAAATTTTATTTTTTGAAATTAAGTGTGGAAAACAATTTCTTACATTTGTGCATTATTATTATTTTTGTTTCTGTTTAATTCTTCTAATTGTTTTTTTTTTTTTTTTTTTTTAAATTATATATGTTACATGCATTTTTTTTCTTTTGTATTTAAAACTATATAATTGATCTATTACTTTAAAACTGTGTGATGTTATCTGGTGTTGTATTACACTTGGCAAGGTTGGAAAAGTCGATTTCTCTTCTATTTAATTTTTTGGCTAAAATTTTTATTACTTTTTTTTATTGTTTTAAATTTAATCCATAAAATTTAATTTCTAAAAAATGTTTTTCCAAATTTTGTACCTACTTTTTATGTTTTTTTTTTGTTTATTACAGTGAAAGTTATTAGATAAAAACAACTCTTAAACAAGTTAAACGACTCCAAAATTTTTAATAATAAAGAAAACAAACGGTAAAAATGACGTATAGAAATATTTTTCTTTTTTACTGCTGATCTGTTTTTTTATTTGAATCATTTTTAATTGCCCTGACATAGTTTTTAATGTATTGTTAAATAAATCTAATTATTACTTTTATTTTTTCAATTTTTTTAAATAATATTAAACTTAGAAGAATTTTACACATTTTTTAATTTAATAATAATGCACGAATAAAAAAAAACAAAGAACATTTTTAAAGACTTTTTCATCGATGATACAACTTAATTGCAATTTTTTTATTATCATATATTCACATTATAATGTCTTATTTTTTTTAAAACAGTTAAAGGAAATAAAAAATCAAATAAAAAGATGGATTTAAAAATTTTAATGGGTACTTTACTATTGATCACAACATTAATGGGTGTTAAGTCAATTCGTCATGAATTAACTGACATAGACTTGTTACGAAGAGAATTATACAAAATTGGTTCAACGCCAAAATTAAATTCATGGAAAAAAGATGAAGCATTTTATGATTTAATTCATATGTACAAAAATTTTGAAGAATCGATAAGAAAGAAAATTTCTCCAAATATAGGGAATGATTTTAACGTATTAAGTTCTGTATGGTTGTGGGCAAACACAAAAACTAAATTATTTCAAATTGATGGCTTATACATGAATTTTCGTGAATTGCAAAAAGATTTATTTGATAAACAAAAACCACTTAATAACCGTCAGTGGACTAATTTTGCTAATACTGTATTAACCGATCCAAATGCTGCTGTAAATCCAGCACTAAAAAGTATATCTGATTCTATTGTACATGAAAAATTATTTGTCTTAGCCTATCAGGTATATTATAGGCTACTTTTTACTTTCTGAAAATGTTTAAAAAAACAAAAATTTAATTAATTACATTTAATTTAGGAGGCATCTTCTCATATATGCAACACTCAACAATCACCACAGCAATTGCTGTACAATCTATACAAAACCATTGCTGTTACAGAACTTAAAGGCTTTGCGATGATGCAATTTTCTTATGCACTTTTAAAGTTATATAATTTAGGTAATTAATACTTTGTTGAAAACTTGATAAGATATTATTAAAATAATTGTATGTTTTATACAGGAAATTTCACTGAGGAAATGGAACAACTAAAACAACAGTATGCTAACAGAACTTCTGATACTTTAAGAGCTGTTAAAACAGCTATGGCATTTGCACCAAGAGAAGTTTGGAAATGTGATCCATCTAAACACATAGAAGGTTAGCTTATTAAAAATTAATTTATTTTTAATACAAAAGAAAGTTGATTTTTTTTACTTCATTTTTTAAGATAAAACTTATACTCAACTGAAGCAAGTTTTTCAAGGATACGTTGTAAATGAAGTTGATTTAAATAGTCATGGTACTTGCAAAGAAAATTGTGGATACTACAGTTATTCAAAAGTTTACGGCTGTTTTAAAAATAATTACTGCGCTCAACAGCGCACTTGTAATGGTAAAGTTTTAAACTGCCAATATATTGACTCAGACATGTGGATTTGTCCATCGGTAAGCAATTTTTTTTTAAAATAACTTTTTACAATATAAATAAATAAAGTTTATTTAATTGGTAAAATTTTTAAAGGATAAAAGCAGTTCAAGAAGATACGAATATATTGAGTACGAAGATGGCAAATTATTTGGACAAAAAGGAACTTGTAGTAGAGGGACAACAAAAGTTGACAGCTGGTGGAGATGGTTATTCTGGCACTGCAGTTACTGTATGTGCTATTGCGATGACCATAATGTATTATCAGATCGTTACTTTAATTTAAGAGATGTTACAGCTGACGTTGAAAATAACAAGTAAATAATGACTGAAATATTTATTTTATTTTATGAAAATTTACGAACAATTTTTGCAGGGTTGTCACTGGAGTTCGTATGAAGAAAGAAAATCAAATAATTCATATTCAAATTCAACAAGGAGTCTTGTTACCACGTGGAAATATTGATGAAAAAACAATCGGATGGAAACCAATTGAAAATTATACTATTCTTGATCATAACGTTCGTTCTGGTATTGATTACCATACTATTATGTGGGAGAAAAGAGCAATAGATTTAGATGATTTAGATGCACCCGAAGGGCACCTTCTGACTGGTTTAAGGTTTAGACTAGTGGGCTCACATTTGAATTTAGAAATACAGATGACACCTTTTAATTTTTCAACGGGTAAATTAATTCAAGATAAAAGTCAATGGCATTCCAATGACAATACTGATGCTGGTGAAGTTTATGATTTAAACGGAGAAACTTTTCTGGCTAAAAAGAGGTTAATATTTAAATTATAAATTTATAAATATAAGAAAAATATCATTTAAGTGTTGCTTCTTTTTTTTTAGGACTGAATTGAATATTAACAAGCCTGATATACCAACAAGATCAAAGGTTCAGTCTGCTCCTGATTCTCAATCTAACCAGTATTTACATTTTGCACCAACTGATTTAGAAAAAGATGCAGCTCAAACAACAATACCGTTTATAGATATTCAACCGATAGAACCAAATCCACCAGCTCCTATTTCTGGAGCTGGTATTTATCATAAAGGACGAGAAGGATTTGGAGGATTTATTGGACTTAAATTATTTACTTTCAATATCGAACCACAACTTCAAGCAGATTTACCACCTAATCCACCTCCAGTGGTTAACATTGGATTAAGTAACGAAATAAATGAAATGTAATAATTTTTTTAGTCAATAATATTAAATCCAAAGACAATATTGTACATTCTGCCATAAATTTGGTGCAAACTTTTTTTTAGATTAAATTTAAGCTATACTCAATAAAAACAGACTAATTAATTTAAAGATAAATATTTTATAAAATACATTTAAAACTTGTATTAATTAAAAAAAAGATACTTTTTTTAATTTTGATTATTTCTTTTGTATTTATTTTTTTTGGTTTTAAGAATGAATGAAAGTTTGAAAGAAAAAAGATTACGAAACATTTAGCAATTTTGCGTGCGCTGTGAATTACTCATATATTTATATATACAAAATTATATGTATTTAACTAAAAAGCATTTTCAAGCTTAACTAAATTTAAATAAAAAGCTTTTTCAAGCTTAATCAAAAATGTGTTAAATTTCTATACTTGTGAATAAATTTTTTTTTGTAATAAAAATATATAAGCATTTTTCTTTTAAATAATAAATATTTACCGCAATTTAAAAAGAACAATTTTTACTAAAATTTTTTGCAATAAAAATTAATTTACTTCGAGTAAATATAGTTTAATACATTATTATTAACCAATGATTTAAGGTTCTATGCAATTGACTTTAGCATTATAAACTACAGTTGGTTAGAAATTTAACCAAATAAATTATTTTCGTTTGGTATACTTGAAATAAATATAACCAAAGACAATAAGAAATGTATGTTTAATTCAAAGTAAAAGTATAAGATTATTTTAATGGTTTCATGATATAGGTAGCTAATTACGAATCTCAAATCAAATTTAAAATTATAAGTTTAAAATAGTTGGTCTATTTAAAAAATTAATGTATAGTACCTGATTTAAAGAAACTAAAGTAGGATGAAATAGGTATTTTCTGGACAAGTTTTAATAAGCAAAAACATGATTTAAAATTTAGAAAAATTTTTGGAATTTAAAGACAATTTGCTTTAACAAAAAAAAAAAATATTTTAACTGATTTACTTTCTGACATACTTATAAAATTTTGATTACTCGACTACTGTACCTATAAAACTCTGCTATAAGTTATAACACTTTAAATATTTAAGGAACGTTTAAAAATTAATTTCTCCCCAAACAATACCTAACTGCTGTAATTAAACTATTCTTTTATAAATTCTTAACTAATTGCTTTCTAACTAATGATTGTGACAAAGAAAATTATTCTCAAATACTACAATACTACAAATTCAAAAAATTTAGAACTCTTATGAGCTAAAATTAACTGGGAAATCATTTAACCATAATAGTTTCTGCCCAATTAAAATTTTATAAGTATAATATTGCACAAAAATTATTAAAAAAAGGTACATTACCTGAACTCGTAATGGATGCATCATTAGAAGATGGAGCATATCAGTTGTAGGCAGTAATTCATTGAGGCTTGCTCCTTGTTGTCCTACTGCTTGGCATAAAAATACGGCAAAATAACGATGAAGGGGTAGGTGAAACGATACTTGAAGGCTGTCATTCTGCAAAGGATTTAACTTTTAAAACAATAAATTGCATTAAATATGTTGCCTAATATTTTAAAATAAAATTTTTATTTGAAAATTAAATATTACATAATCTTTTTTATTATATCACTACCAGTGAAACTATTTTATGTGGATAGTGCAAAAATTAACAGTTAACATGGATTGAGCTAACAAGAACCATTTAAGGGAAAGAATAAAAATGTATTGGGATGTATAATGATTAAATAGAATAAAATAAACAGAATTGATACAATATTAACATTAATTTTACTACAAAAAAATAATACCAAAACCATTTTCACAATCTATATCTTTATATAATTCAACAAATTGAGAGGGCTCAAAGGGAGTTGACTATACTTATAGCAAAAAATAAGTTAATGTAATTTTAATTTAATTAATAACAGAAAATAAGGCTTTTCTTATGAATAATTTACTTACCACATTAGCATTTGTATAATTAACTGCATCTAACCAATCTTGAAGAGCATTAAGACAAAAATCTAATACTCGTCTACTAAGAGCAACAGTTTCAGGACCACGAAGATGAGAAACAAGAGCCCACATGGGATAAGCACTTGCTTCAAGTTCGGCACTAAACGCTGCATAGTATGTATTTGGCTCAAATTCAACGTGTTGATTTAATTCCCTTTGATTTACATTCATTCCTTTATTAAAAACATAAATGTTTTAATAAATTGTAAAATTATATTATCCGATATATATATAAAAACTAATTATAATACCTTGAAACATTGACAGAAAATCAAACCACATTTCTAATAAAGTATCATCACTCATAAAACGGATAGCTACTGGTTGATGCGATAATACATTGTTTAAATCTGACACTAATGGCCAATAACAATGTTCTTTCATTACTTGACGACCACAGTCAACAACATAGTGAAAATTTTTATCTGGATCTAATAAAAATTAGCAACAATAAATAAAATATTTCACTGTAATATTATACATTAATAATTAAAATATTTTACCGTGCAGTGTATTTTGTATCAAAATCTTGCTCATCATATATTTTAAGCTAATGACCATAACATGAAGTAATTTTAGTTGGTCAACCATACGTTCAGCTAAGCTTTCATTACTGAAAAGCTGAACACTGACATGAACAACACGATTACTTAATGTTTCAGGATCAGCTGATCTCTCTAACATCATAGATATCCGACTGTAATGTAAAACAAAAGCTCGTGTAAAAACTTCTTTATAATCTGGATCAGGTAACAAATTCAACAGCAAACAAACAAGATTTTGAGGAAATTCATAAGCAACTGTCCAAAAAACTAATTCCTCTAAAAACGTTGTATGCTCCAATTGTTCTTGTAATGAGGCACATTCTAGATAATAAATTAATATTATTATTTATGTTTTTATTATAACTAAATGAAGAATAATAATTTTAAGTTACCTTTGTACTCATCTGGAGGTTCTGGATTTGGCAGGGCTTTAATCGCCTCTTGATATATTTTATTACTATCTTGGCAGTAATTATTATAGTCTGAAGAATATGAATAAGTATTAGGATCCATAAGATTCCTATATTTTTGTGGATTTGTAAGAGCTGATGTCATTACTCGTCTCATCAATGCTCCCATTGTATTAAAATCTTTTAACATGGTTATATAAGCTTCAGCTTCTTGAATCGCACCCTTAGTTTCAGGAAGTCCACCCCGACTATACAATTGATTTTTAAAATATAAATAAAATATTAATGTATAAGTAAAGGCTTTCAAAAAATTTACCAATTTTCTCGTAAGTGCTGAATCAATCTTAATATAATTCTTGGCATCATAGCATCAGCTACAAACATTAAGTTTGTTGGAACTGGTGGTTTATTTACTGCAGCTTTTGGACCATGCCTGTCACAGAATCCCGTTTCTTTCATAACAGAAGTATCACCACAATCGCAAGCTCCTCCTGCTTGACTTACAAACATATTAAAATCATGAGAATTATGATTTCCTTTTTTAAAACAGTCTTTGCATAATGACATGCAAGGTGATATTCCGCAAGTTCGACATCGATAAGCAACGAATTTTGGAGTCCAGACTAATCCACAAGTTGTTGCGTTATCATATGTTCTTACTGCAAATTAAATTGTAACCAAAAATATAATATTAACTTTAAACTGATACTTAAAATCTAAAGTAAAATAACTACCTGTATTTGAAAAATCATCAGGTGTATGTCCACCTGCCATGAGCCATTTGACCCAATCCAATGTATCCCAATCATGAATAGGATTATTTGGATTAAGTAAAATATCAAGTAACGCATTAAGGTGTTGTGTACTTCCAGCACCATGTTCAGCATTTGAACATTCAGCATGAATATAAGCAGCCGCACCTTTTTTGCCCTTATTCATTAGAACTTGCGCCGAAGAAGCGCCTGACGACGTTGATTCCATTTTTTTTAAATTTTAATTTCACTATTTTTTTGTATAAATTTATCTTTCAGATTGACAGACAAATGAACCCAACCAACCTTACATTTACGAATAAACTGCAAAAATAGCGATCAGATATTTGTGTGCTTTTTATACAATTATTATTTTTTCTTGATTTTTTATTTTTTTAGACGATGATTTATCGTCACGATGATGATAATTACGTTGTTTAGCACCAGCACAGATGCCTTCTTCCTCGGGGTGCTTCACGAGCTCCATAATCAAGAAACAAACCGATGGAATATTCTTCAGAGCAGCACCGATCGCGCGAGCATGACGACGACAATTTTTTTTTTTTTAATTTACAAGTAACTAGGAAATAATTAATTAGTAACAATTTTCTTTATTAATTGACGTTACTTTCCTTGTTTAACTTTTTGTAGGTATTTGATAATATTTATAAAAAGTAATGCGTTCGCAAATCTTTTTTTAGATTATGAGTGTTTGCAAAGAAGCCGCGAACTAACTCATATACTATACCGATTGATGACGATGACGCTTAATGTGTGTGAGTACATTGACTTTAAATGTAGACGTAAGCTTCGTCGCCAGGTAAAAAAATCATCAAAAAAAAATGAAAAAAAAAATCAACGAAAGATTCTTGAGAACAAGAAATATTTAAATTTATTGTAAAAAATGTTTACATTAACATTTTTATAAGTGTCTTTAACTTTTAATAAAGCACATTCTCTGATTTTTATTCTGAAGTGTGTCCACTGTATACCTTACAATAAAAGACAGCACACTATTATATATTAATTAAACTCGTTTTGAAAATTAAATATTAATGGACTAAACTGCAATAAGAAATAAGAAATTTTTTATGAATTTAAGCATTTTTAAACCCACATTTTTAAACAAGCATAAATGCAAAAAATTAGGCTCTTGCCTAAAAGTTCACTATGAAACTATTTTTTTATGAATTGCGCCCCCCCCAAAACCGCAGAAGCGTATAAAAAAAATTCCTATGGCCGTCGATTTGATTTGCGCTTGCGCATTTATATTCACAGCTGTGAGTGCTATGACTCTGATTACCTTTTTTTCTATAAAAAAAATATGATATCATGCACTTTAAAAATTATTATTATATTTTTTTGCGTCATTAATTGACATTTCAGCTATCATAAATACCTATGCAAACCAACGCATGTAATTATCTTTTTTTGAGAAAGTTTTAAACTTTTGTCTTAGCAGAATTATACATACATAATATATTACACAATATCAATAACTAAAATTTTTTGGGTAAAATTTGACCTTCAAAAAATTAAGTGGTGGCGCACGTGTAACTTAAGTTTAGTCCTTCCCTATCTTAAGGGTGGAAACAAAAAGTACTTTTCATTCGTGATAATGGTGGGGCGGCACTTTTTACTTCAATGCGCATGCGGAAATGTCTTACATTGGATGCAAAGTACTTTATGTTTCCACCTTTATAATTTCAATACCAGCTTAATATTACCATGACACCCATATAAAGATACACATTTTTTTGATCCACACGGTAAATTTCAATCATTTAACAGATTATATAATAATTTTAAAATATAATTTTCAAAAAAAAATAAATTTTTTAATTTCAAATGTTTAAAAATGTCAAAATTTTTTTTACTGTAAAAAAAATGGTTATCCAAATCCAACGATTATCCTATACGCGGACACTATCCTCTTCAAATAACTATATATAAAAAAAAATTTAAGGTATTATTTCTACCTTGTATACCTAGAATATTTTTTTTCTTATTTTAAAAACTGGTCTTAGAGAATTTTGAGCTTCAATTGGGAATCCCAACATTTTTTCAAGAATTAAAACTATGACATAATCATAAACACAGAAAAAAAAATAATTGCATAAAAGAGTGTTTGAGATAATTAACAAAAAAAAAAGAAATTAATCCTATAATCTTATTTAAATTCCTTTTCATAAAAAAGACTCACGTGTATAATTATTTAGTTATGCAACAGCAACAACTACCTAATTACTAATACTTTCACATATTACATATACATTATAGTATTTTAGATGTCAAAAACCCCTTATATATCATATATTCCATCTTATAGGTGTGACCAAAACCTGCTTTTATTTAATTAAAACTAAAAAAATTATGAAATGGTTGAATGACCTTCATTTTAAATTTCAAAAAGTATTACAAACATATTAAAAGTTTAGATTATTATTATTATCATGCATATACTCGAAAATCTCGACATACAATTTAAAATGACCATGAACTTTAACCATGACCTCATGTAATATATTTTGTCTGGAGAATACTCATTGATGTAACCAGAAATTAATCTTTATTATATTCTGATAATCCCATATAAAAAAGTTAATAGTGGACCACTTTTTTTTTTTTAAACAAAAAATTAAATATTATCAATTTAAATATTATTTTTATACTACCTAACACTGAAATGGAACATAGTATATGCTAATGAGTAAATTTATAAAATGACAATAGAAATATTTTTTAAGATAATCATTATTTTTTATTTTTATTTATAAATATAAAATTTATTGTTACAATTTAATAATACAATATTTACAAAAATGCATATATGAATATTTAATTAGGTACTTTAAAAGAAGAATCAACTATATTTTTTGCTCCTAAAATAAACCAGCAAGTATCTTAATCAAATCTTTCCATAGAATTCAAAAAAGGCTACAATTTTAGGCAGTTTGTTCTCCTTTTAGAGTAGTGATTCAAATTTATTCTGAATTTACATGCTTTATGTTATATCAGTTCATATTTCTCCTATTTATAAATTAATTTTAATTAGAAAAAAAAATTTATTAAATTAAGCATACAATTAATTAACAAAAAATATAAGATAAAATAAAAGTTAAATAATATATAAAAAAAATCAATAATTAATGATAAATATGTACACTTTACACTTAAATAATAAATACAGGGCAGTTTATACCTTCGCACATACAAGAGAAATACATTTAATTATACAAAACAATAAATAAATAAATAATTTACAATTCATCTATACACATTTTTTATACATGTACATCCAAAAAATATACTTTGGAGTAAAATATCCTTTTTCTTTATTTAAAAGTAAGAACAATTTATATTTCTTACTAAATTTTAAAAATTGCTACTATAAGTTTATAAATAATCAAAACATACAAATGACAAACAAAAATTAATAATTTAAACTAAACTTCAAAATATCTGTCGATTCATACAATTTAGTTTATATCATAGTATTTATATACTTAAAGAACAACTAAAATGGCAGTGATATTGTTTCTAATTTTCAAGTCTTAGTTTTCTTTTATATTTATTTAATGTTTTTTAAATTCTTATTTCCTACTTTTTTGTTTTAGTTTTTATTTTATTTTCTAATTGTATTTCACTTCTTGATCTGATATAAAAACCATTGGGATTTCTTGCTTCTTCCGTTTCACTTTCTGATGTTGATTCATATTTTTTACTATTTGAGGCTGAAGGATTTTCTTCGTTATCATTATCATCAGAATCATCATCGTCTACAAGTGAAGACAATGCCTCTATCATAAACTTTTTAAATAATACAGAACATGGTTCTCGCATTGGTGATAAATTTCTAGCTGATAACCTGGTAGAAGAAGGTTTTATGCTATTATTGTTTGGAGTGACATTCTGCTGTTTTTTATTATTCGTATTAACTGTGTTTATTTGCTTTTTAGGCTTTGGTTTTTTAATTATTTTAGATTTTTCATTTTTTGCAGTTAATTTATCTTTTTTAACAGGACGTTGTAAGCTTTCCTTTTTGGAAGCAACTATTTTTTTAATAACTGACTGTGATAAGGGTTGGATCTTAAAATTTTTTCCTTTATCATTTTTAGGTTCGTATTGTAATTTATTTAAATGTTTATGCTTTAGTTTATTTTGGTTATTAATCATGCCTTGATCAATTGAATTTGTGACTTTTGGTGGTAAAGCTTGAGTTTTATTTGGTACACAATCAATTTTTAAATTAATTGGAACAAAATCTGGTTTTTTAGTAGTATTAAGTAAACTTTTTTTTATTAAAGTATCTTGTATGCCTCTTATTTCACTTTCTGCATTTATTTTAGGATATGAACCATTCATTGTAAGCAGCTTATCACTTTTTGAAGAATTACCACATTGAGATAACGTATTTGGTTTTTCAAAATTTGTTATAGTAGTTGAATTAGTTGTAGATTTAATTGGTTTAATAGTTACTTTTTGTTGTTCTGGTGGTCTTACTGGTGGTGGTGTACCTTCAGTTACTAAAGTAATCTCTAAATCCATCCCAACTTTTGGTCTTTTGACAAAATTTTCTATGGAAAATTTTGATCTTTTTACAGATTTAACATTATTTGCTATATTTTTTTTGTTTTCCTTTTGCCTATTGATATCAAATGTCAAACCTGACATCCCTGACATTGCTTTTGTATTTTCCATTTTACTATGATTTTTTTATCAATAAAATTTGTTATAAAATTAAATCAGACATTATTGCATTTTGGAAAAATTACCTATAATATTGATCGACCGTTTAATAAATTGATTAAATTAAATTAATCAATGTTTATCTAAGCACTGACACATTGGAAACTAGTACATTGTATTTTCACAAATGTAAACAATGGTTTTTTAATTTTTATAAACTTTAATTTACAGTAAACATTAATTATAGTAATTTAATTATCATTAAAAAATAAGGAATGTTTTAATAATTAAAAAAAAAATAATATATTTACAATTGCAAATCATAACAAAATTTTTAAATGTTATGTGCCGATAGTAGATGCATCATGTGCATATGTCTGAAGTTATCAGAATTTAATTCGAGATTTTACGATATAATTTTGAGTGCGATCGACAAGTAATTTTAAATTTATAAAATCAAATTTTGATTTTTTTTTTATTTAAAAAATAAAAATATATGAGTATTGCTTGCAACAACAAAAAATTAGGTGAATTTGATAAAAGGTTTTTACTTTTTAATGATAGTTTTTCCTAAATCTAAGTTTGTTTATTATTAATAAATAATTTCAAAATCTGACCCCATTATTTTAAATTTAAAAGTAGAAAAATTGCACACCCTTTATAATTAAAAAAAAAGCAAGTTACTTAAAAAAAGTTTATTGAATAGAAAAATAATTAAACAGATATTTTAATATTTAAGTAATAACAATTTAATTAATTGTGAAAATTTTTTAAAATTAAAACAATTAAATTTTTTTAAACTAGATTTAGTAATTTATCGCGAAAACCCCTAGTAAAAAAACCTTTTCAACTCCTTGAGATCTGGCAACAGTGGCAACATTGAATTTAAATTATAGTGACAAAATTTTTTACTCCATGCTTCTTTTATGGCGATGAGCGCTCTTTTACCTCGGATATAACGAGAGAGTGTATGTTACTGTTATAAACAAAATAATTTATCGCAGGTAATCAACAAAATCATGAACAAAATAAACAAGATTTTTGCATTGTTTAAAGTGTTTTAGTATGCAGTTCATGAAAAAATTAATATTTTTGTAAATTAGTAAAATCTCAGTGTGTTTATTATCAAAATTGTAAATTATTTTAGGTTATACCATTTGGGTATGGTAAAGTCAATCTTTCAGAAAAAATATCAATTATTTATTAATTGTTTATATTGTTATTACTAAATATTAATATCATACCAATTGATATTATTAAATTTGCATTCTAAGTAAAAGTTTTTTTTATAGTACTTTGATGTGATACGTGTGTGTATAAAAGTAAGGTTATAACTCTTTAAATTCAGTGCGGCAAAACTGGAAAAATTAATCTCGAAATTTACCGATATTTATATTTATTTATATAACTTTCCATATAAAAATGTTACCTATCTAGAAATTGTCTCTTTTTGACTGCTTTACAACTAATGTTTATTTTCTAAAATCTTGTTTTTTTGTTTAACTTTAAACTGTAATTATATTTTTAACAAGTGAACATCTAAAATACATTTATTTATCGTTTATTTTTCAGCCATGGTGCGAATGAACGTTCTTAGTGATGCTCTAAAATCAATTAATAATGCAGAGAAAAGGGGCAAGAGGCAAGTACTCCTTCGCCCATGCTCTAAAGTCATTGTCAAATTCCTCACAGTAATGATGAAGCATGGTAAATAAATGTTCAAATTTATAGTGTTAATATCTTAATAGTCTTAATAACTTTAGTATCACCTTTTGAAATTAATATATTGCGAAAAATAGTCTCAAAATTTGCAAATATTAAATTACTATTCTTTCATTTCAGTTTCAAAAAACTGTACTGAAAATTTAACTAATATTTTTAAGTTAACAAATGTAATAGCATAATCACCTACTTATTATTAATTTTTTTGTTCAGGTTACATTGGAGAATTTGAAATAGTTGATGACCACAGAAGCGGAAAGATTGTTGTAAATCTTACAGGAAGGTTAAACAAATGTGGCGTCATTTCTCCCAGATTTGATGTTCCAATTACAGATATTGAAAAATGGACAAATAACTTACTCCCAAGTCGGCAGTTTGGGTAAATATTATAAAGCTATATTTTAATTATTGGATGCTTTATATTATACAATTGATATTAATTATAAAATAATTTTTATTCTAGATATGTCGTCTTAACTACAAGCGGAGGAATTATGGATCATGAAGAAGCTAGAAGGAAACATCTAGGAGGAAAAATGCTTGGATTTTTCTTTTAAATTATTATTTATTGATAAAAATGGTATCAACTATAAAAGTGTATCTAACAGCTTGAATAAATGTTGGTACTACGTACACTCATTTTTATTACAAAAAAAAATTTATAAATTTTGTAAATAAATTTATTTTAACTCCTTACTTACGTATATTTATTTTTCTAATTATTGTTTAAAAAATTTTACTTTCAGGGATTGTATTAGAAAAATAAATTATGAATTATTTTCATTGAAAATATTTCATGCAGAAAATAACTTTTTTGTGAAAAGTTTTATAAAATTTAAATAAAGGAAAAAATTCATTTTTTTTTTTAAATAATTGGTAACTCATTAATCAAAATAAATTAAATACCATAGATCTCATGAAGTTTATAAATTAAAATAATTAAAGCCCTGACTCTAAATGCTTATTAATTCTCCTCTATATTAGTTGCAGTACACAAATAAAAAAAAACAAAATATTCTTTCATCATTATGTTAACATATCTTATGTTTTTATTTTAAAAAACACTTTCTACATTGTTTTATTGTAGATTACAATTAATATAGAGAATTAATGTGCAGTGGAGACAGGGCTTAAGTTAGTTTAATTGGTTTAAAATAAAATATTTGGTTTCTTCAATTAATAAATATTTGATCAAGCAATTAAGTAAACTATTTTGATTTTTAAATTTTAGAGATCTCATGAAGTTTATAAATTAAAATAATCAAATCAGTTTAATTGTTTTGAAGAAAAATATTTGGTTTCATCAACTTAGCAACAGTTGATCAAGTAATAAAGTAAAATGTTTTGAATTTTAATGCATAAAAAATAATTTGGAAACAACCATAATTGCATTGATTTTTATTTAATGAAAATTAAATCGCCAATATTTCAAATAGTTGAAGGATAAGCGAGGGATACGAAAGATACAAAAATGATTAAAACTTTTTTAAGAATAATAAAAAATTATTGCATATTTTTTAAACAGAAATGTTGATGTTGATTGGTATTTTAATCCACGTGAAAAAAAAATGTTGTTCAAATAGCTACCTATTTTTGAGAAATACAACTGAGTATCGTATTAAAGGCTGAAATTCCATTGTCAGATGTCGCCACTTGATCGTTATTATTGCTAAAATCAAAAACATTCCAATGTGCTTTAGAAAGAGAAGGAAGTTATGTGATAATTTTTTTTGAGTTGGAGAATGGGTAAACAAAGATAGAGTTAACTTCATGTGCGCAAACGCCAAGCCGGACCGTTTGCACAAAAGTTTCGCGCGAGATGGTTACAAATATTACGGTATTACGAAATGTGCAAGATCTTTTGGAGAAAACCGTGATCATTCATTTCGATTTTCATGGATCGAAAAACGTAAAAAACTATTTTCTTAAAAATTATGGAACAAAAACTACTTTTTAAAAAGTATTTAATTTATAAAGATCCATGTTTTAAAAAAATTGAATAGTGTTTTCTTTGTTTTATACCTGAAATCGTGAATATTGCAGGGGTTTCCGGAGTACACAGCGTGGTTGCCAGGTTTGTGGCAGGTGAGAGAGGGGAAGAAAATCGTGTTTGCTTGCCTGCCTTTCGCCTTATTTTACTTTTTGTAAAAGGGACAGACACACGCATCGTCGTCGTCGTCGTCCTCGGCATTCTCTTTGCATTAATACGCAGGTAACATAAAATTATACTCTTTTCATATAACACGCCGTTCTCCAGTTTCCATTAAAAAGATTTTACATACATAAACTAGATCGAAAATTTCGCGAGTGTAGTTTTTTTAATATTGTTTACGTTGATAAATAATGAAAGTGTAAAAAAAAATAAGTTGTGAAGACAAAAATTGTTGTTGGTGCTAAAAGTTTTATAGTAGTATTACAAAGAAAAAATGAGAGTTAAAAGAATACGTCTCAAGGTATAATAGATCAGCGAATAATTTATTCCATGGCGTAATAATAATGTGAATAAACGATTGAAAAAAATGCGTCCTCTCTTATTTAAAAGGAGAGGAACAATAATAGTTCCAAATGTGCATTTATTTTGTGTATGATAATAATTTTTTTAAAATTTAATTGGAACAAAATATACCTATATTTTTTTTTTTAAATTAAAGAAGAAAATAAAAAAGTGATAAAAGACCGAAACGAATATTGTTTCGGCAACCAAAAAAAAAAGTTTTTATAATTAAAAGTGAAGTGTGTATTTCTAATTATTATTATTTTAAACAAAAAAGCAACCAAAAAAAATGGAGAAAGGACGACGAAAATTTTTACCTGCTAACGTTCTTGTTTTTGGCGTCGTTTCTTATTTCTTTATACTTGGAAATGCATATGCTACCGGTAAGTAAATTTTTTAAAAATAATTTTTTAAAACAGCACAAATAGACTCAATGACTCAAAAATAAAAAGATTTATATATTTACAATATTATTAATGAAATATTAGTCGTCTGGATAACATTATATTATTTAATTTATCTCTTAGACCAGATGATAGTGAATTTTTAAAAATATAAATTTCTTAGTAACATCAATAATTTTCAGAAAAAAAATTGAAATTTGATAATAATAATAACAAATAAAACAATAATAATTATTTAGCATTAAATTTGATACATCATAAATATTTTATCTTATCAATATTGAATTTTATTTTGTTTAATTAATGATAATTTTTTAAAAATTATATTTGGAATGAAAAGTCATATAAATATTTAAAAGAATTAAATATATATTTTTTGTAAATAAATTGATGTAAATGAATATACAAAAGAAAGTAAAAAAAAAAAACAATGTTTGTTTAATTACTAATTATTAATAATATGAGCAATGCATAACAACAAGTAGATAATAAATTAATTAAATATTATACAAAAGAAAAGAAGAGCACAACACTGATTTGATTTTATAAATTGATTTTTTTAAATAAATTCATCCTCTTTTGCCTTGTATACTGTAAATAACAATATCAGCAGGGATTTTTTCATTTAGTTTCCTATAATTATGAACTTATAAGTACATACTATTATTTTAACCCTATGGTAGTATTATTAGATGGACATACTGTTTATTATTATCAGTGAGAGAGAGTATAGGAAAATTGAACAATTGAAAAACTCAAGTTATAAAAAAATTAGGTACTCGAATACTACTTTGAATATTTTATTCGCTTTACTGTGTGTTAATAATATACAAGAAAAATTAAACAGTTTGTCAAGTGTCAATGAGTTAACGCCCCCCTTATATTTTATACTTATTGTTAAATTAACCCTATTAAATGATTTGATATTTATTATTGTCGAGAAGAAGAGTTTTAGATTAATAAAAATTAATACAGATATTAAATTTGATTGTTTTACTGCGAATACTTACAATTAAAAGGATTATTCGATGCGAAGAGAACTATAATTATTTCTTTAACAGTTTTGCATTTTAAGAATGTTACAATAATTTCTTAAAATTTTAATTGATTTTAGAAACCTTATTGTTATATAAAGTTTAAGATTTAATAATTTATTGACTTGTATTTAACACTTTTAAATTTGACATTTTTATTGAAAAGAAACTTGTATTTTTATAAATTATAGTTATGTTTTACATATAGTCAGTTTGCTTGTTTCCTCTATTTTTGGAAGATACACCTAATTAACATAAATAAAATATTTATTCATACACTGTCTGGTTGTTATAATGCTAAAATTTTAAAGAAATTTGCATATGAACTAAAAATTCTGTCTAAAATATTCTATCGACCATTCGATATCTTTAAACAATTATATAATAGAGCAATGCTGTGGAAAAAAAATTATTAATTTTTAAAATTTCATGATTCAAACAAGGAAGACATATTCTAATGAACCGTTAATTTTTCAAACCACAAAATATATATTATACAGATGTATAAGAATTGATTTCCTTTAAAAATAAAGTTTTCTAAATGAATGAATAGCTACATAAAAGTGTTAAATATATAATATAATAAATACCGTTGTTTTTCATTTACATGAAATGTTTGCACTCTCTTGTTCTGTTGTTGAGATAAATGAAAAAGAATTTTTTGTTAACTTTTATGTAAGTATGTGTTTGTTTTATTTTTATATTATAAAAAGATAAAAATTTATAAATTGGATTTTATTTATAAATGTTTAGAAAGTATTTTTTTAGACATAATAATATTGTTGGCTTTAGGCTAAATAAATAAATTGGTATAACATGAATATTTTAATTATTATTATTATTATTATGTATTACATTGTAGTTTTTTAATTGTCAGGTACCGTTTGATAATATTTTTATTTTTAGTAACAGCAAAAATTTTTAATACCTAATTTTAGAAAGAATATTTGAAGCAACAAGTCAAGAAGTTTCATTAACCTTAACTCCATATCGTGTTATTAATTGATTATTATCGTTTTTGATGTATTACATAATTATTTTTTTTTTTATACATTAATCACGCTATAATTGTATTAAAAGGTTAACATTCTCTCAAACCATTCATTATTTTTAAGATATTTTAATTATTTTATTATTTATTATGTTCTAGTTTCTATAAAGCATTTATTTTAAGTAGTCGTATTTATATGTACAGTAAGTCATTTCAATTGCGAGAAAAAAAAATTAAATTTTTTATCAGAATTAATAGAGCGTCTTAAATTTTATTCAAGATTTTATTTAAATCATATAATATAAAAAAAATTACATAAAATTTTATGCATCTTTTCAGTCAAAAGATTCAATTCATTCAAAAAAATTTTTTTTTGTAACACGTTTTAGATAAAAAATTTTACAAAAAAGTAATAAATACCATGAAAAAATTTTTTTAAGCAGTTAATATACTCTAAAATTTTTTGAATTCTCATCATCAGTACAACAACAAAAAAAAACTATTATTTCTTAAAATTCCAAAAAAAAGGTTCGACCTTTTTATAACAAAAAAATTTCATTTTATCTCTTTTCTTATTCTCATCATCATTCTTTTTTTTGAAGTCCATTATTATTATTATTATAGGACAGCTGCATATACATAATAATCAAAAATAAATCTAAAAAGAGTGTGTACATAGTAATTTTTTTGGATAAAGTGTTTTTGTTGTTGTAAAACAAAAGATAAATAAGTTTGGTAATTATAGGTGCGGTAGCATTTGATGATACCTCGTTTTATCGCAAAAACAAAGGTCGTTTAAAAAGTTCAAAATTATATATTTACATCTATTTACCTTTTTAGTCAGCTTGGGGGGGGGGGGGGAGGTTGTTAGAGTAAAAAATATTTCACTTTCTTTATAATAAAAAATTTAATGCCTAAAGTGTTTGCATGTAATTTTTTTCATATAATAATTCTTATATTCTTCCATTTATGATGAGCCGATGACTAAGTATAATTTATTTTTGCGCGCTTGAGGTTTTTTTTCTTTTTAAAAAAAGTGAATATAAATACACAACAAACACCTTTTTTACTGACTTACATGAAATTTTTTATTAGGCTTCTTTTTGCAATATATTTATAAAACCAAAAAAAGAAATTGATGGGTGGAAGAAAGAATCGATGACTTTTTTGTTACAACGAAAATTGAGATTATTTTGTGGTTTAAAACGATATTTTTTTATTTTAGTTTCAAGGAAGGAATAAAATCATGTTTTTGTATGGTTTTATTGAATTAAATTTTTTTTAAAATTGATATAAAATTATTAATTTTTTATAAACTTGTATCTTTCTAATTTGTCGTTAAATTAAAATGTGTTTATTAAGAAATAAAATATTTTAATTGTTATGCTAATTATGGTATGATATGATATGATAGTATGGAAAAAATAAATAAATTAATGTTGAATGAATCATATTTTAAATTGATGTACATGATATTACTATAGCTAGAATTTTTATTATAAAATAAACATTGATGATAAATATAAAAAATGACATTACATACACATACACACACACATGCATAATATAAATTGTTAACACTTAAATGAAACAATATTTACTTTTACTTTACTTATATTTTTATTATCATTAAAAAAATAAATTGCGAAAAAAAATTTATATTTATTGATTATATTGATTACGAGATTGATTATTTGCGATTGGTTTTGGAGGTTTAAAAAAAAAAAATTGATTATTTGAAGCTGAATTCTCAAATTATGTCATGATGAAGTTATTGAATACGAATCATTAAATTTTATAATGAATATTTATTTCCTTGGGAAATACACGAGGAAATACTTGAAATCTTGAAATATTTTGAAAATATTTATTTTTAGAGATTTGACATTTAAAAAAGCAAGTTGTTGGGTCTCATTCTTAGATATTGATAATTTTCAAATTTTTAGGCGTCATTTTATAAAAATTATGATTGTATAATTATTTTTCATATATTAAATAAAATTATTTTGAGTCACCGGCTAGAAAATACGCCTCGCAGCTTACTTATACGACCCTAGTACACAAACAAAAACTGCCCCAAATTGCAGTTTAGGTGCGATTTAGGCCATCCTTTACTTTTCTGGACACAGGGACGTAATGCACTATTTCAAAAATAAGATCCCAAAACAAAGATTTTAAGACTATTTGATCATTAAAGGCCATTTTACTTTTCAAATAAATTTTTGATTGAAAAGTCATTCTGGCCATTTTTAAGGTTTATCTCTTCTAAGCTAGCAAAATCTACAAAATTGAGTTTAAAATTATTAGAATCATATACTTTTAAAATTTTTAGAGTTAAACAATTTTACCATACAAAACCCAGAGTTTGCTTTCACATATTTCAGTAAGATTACTTTCTTTAATTACGAACAATAAACCAGAAATTACCTGAGAAATTATTAAACAAGTTAATAAATAAAAAAAAATGTGAAAATTATCTTAACAAACTTCGACACTAGTGCACTAATAAACTCACTTTTCTCACTCAACTTGTCAGCCAACGTGCAGCCAAAAAAAAAATGTGATTGTTTTCTTGTCACATATTCACATGATCTTTTCTCTTTTATTTAATAAACTTTCTTTAAAAAAATAAAATATTCTACAAAAACTTATTCACGAGAACAAGTCTAAGTTCTCTTGTACATGTCAAACAAAAAAATACAATTGAATACAATTTAAAATACGTAGGTGTGTGAGTGTAAAGTAGATTTTCTTTATTTCTCATTATTTTACAAAAAATTTATGCATGCTTATAAAAAATGAAATAACAAATAAAATGATTTTTCTGTTTGTTTAAATGAGTTTTTCCATTCTCAAAGAAAAATAATTATATCGAGTCTCTTCTTTCTTCTGTATAATGTACTCGGTACAAATTAAGTATTATTCTTACATGTATGATGTGTACTTAAGATTTATTTCTATACCATAATATTCCACCTGAGACCGGATGTAAGTAAGTTTTTTAGTCCCTTTTTATAAAACTTATCCCTTTTATAAATGAACTTCTTGAATTTATTATGTTTTTTAAATGATCTTGTCGTGTAGAAAATAGTCTGAGTAAAAAATATATGAAATTTATTATTATAATAATTTGAACTTTGGTCGATAAAAAAAAGGTGACTTTTTAAATAAATAATTTTACATGAAAATTAACAAGAATCCTAGATTACAAGATACTTTAAAGACAAGTTAGCCTTGAACAGGTGGCAGCTTTTCTCTTTTTTTTTTTTCAATTTTCTTTAGAATTTTTTATCATGTGTTATTATTACATACACGCACATATATTTAAAAATTTTTATTTCATATATGGTAATGACTGATGATGATCCTCATTATGATATTATGATAAAAAAAATTGTGCTTTTCTTGAAAATGCATCTCCTTTTCAGTGTGTAAAAAAAAAATTACTACTTATACCTTTCATGAATGAAATAAAAATGCTATTAAGTATATAAAGTCATTTTTTTTTCTTTTCACAGCAATTTTTATTTTTTTCTGGAAAATTATAGTAATTTATGTATTTTTTTAGGTTATTTTTTTTGTTGTAATTGGGTATTTTAATTTAATTATGTGATTTTATATAATACGTCTCATTGAATTTGTTAAGGAATTTCTTTAGAAAATTAAAATTCTTTTTATTCTTCTTCGTGGTTAAAATTTTACATAAATGTTATTTTATCAATTCCACCCACCTTCTCATGTGTTGTTAACGAGATTGCTACAGATTATATTAAATTTCGTGGTGTCAATATCTAATCTTTATAATTCTGCGAAGTAAAATAAGGTGGGCGGAATGCCGAGTGTGTGAAACTGCTCATGAAACTGTGTCTATTTAAGTATGCTAGTAAGAATAAAAAACTTGTAACTGGTTTGTATGTTAACCAGGATGTTAACAGAACCAACGAGCATGGATCATGTTCACTTATTATAGTTTTCGTGTACTTAATTGATGCCTAAGTAGAATATCATAAACGTCTTGAGCGAAAAACTTTAATGAGGCGATACTTTAGACATCGGCATAATTACAAATCGCTCATGACTGTTTATTCCAAGCACTAGTGTTAATTCAGTGCTAATTTGGTGTTAAAACTTCTGCATCCTTGATATCTAATGTATATTACTATATAACTAAAATCCTTTATTGCAATAATTATTTAGCATGTTATTGAAGCCCAATTCACGCAGTCCCCCTATATTAAAAATACGCGTCTACAATCTTTTTTGGATTCTCTTTTTGATTCTTAAACTAACCCTTCTATTAAAAACTTAAATTTCACTCCTTAATATCAAAAAGCTTCTTTTTTGAAACCTTATAAACCTCGCCCTTTTCCTCTGATACGCTTCAAATAACACTCTCAAAAAAAAACAATAAAGATTTTTTACTTAATCGAAAATAATATAAGTATAAGCACTTGTAATTATATTATTAGATCTTGATTTAAGCAAAAAAACATACAGAAAAAAATTATATTTATAATTAATACCATTATTTTACCGATGTAATTATTAAAGTTCCCACCTATACCCCCATTTATGTATTTTTTTAATGTTACAAGGATGTTAATATAGGATAGTATCTACTTTCCGGCGATTGTAATAATATAACCCGTCTTCCTCTATATTTTTTTGCGTTATATTCACAAATTTTTTTTTTCAATTATATTTATAGGACAATAACTGATAGTCATTACTATTTTTGATGCTTTAATTTGTTATCGTGATTTTTTTAAGTTAAATGTATTTTTAAACTTTTTTCCGAGGTACTTATTATTGTTAAAGCATTTAAAGAAAGTTTTTTTACAACAACCGTGACTAAGATTTATATGTTTAAAAATGGTTAATTTAGTACGTACTTCCACAACGTGCATGATAAATCTTTTAAGTAAAGTTAGAATAATATTTTTTACTAGATAACATAATTTATTAACTTTTTTCTTCATGGTTCATCAATACAAAAAGTTACGTAATACAAAATTAATGATAAATATGGATTAATTAATCAGAACTATTTTTTGTAAATTAAGAGCTATTGTAAAAACATGAATTAAATTAGTTGTTTATTAGATAATAATTAAGAATTCACGCACACTAAATTTTTTATTGAGATTTTTAAATATGATTAATTGATTGAATTCTTCTGTTAGAAAAGTTAACGTGATTAAAATTGTAAATGAATTTCTTACTCTTTTGTGTATCAAACTTTTTTGGCTCTTGCTTTCGAAATAAATTTTTCATTTATTTATTGAAAGTTCAAAAGTTTTATAATTCAGTAAGCTACTTTAATGATTGATTTTTAAATAGTGATGGCAAATAAATTGTTAATTTAGAAAAATTTGACAAAAAATAATAGAAGAAGGAAGAATTGTAACAATGACAAATGATCCAAGAAATGATCTCATTCATTCAACTTAATAATATTCAAAAAATTATTTTTCGAAAGTCTATAAAAAATGTTCTTAAAACTAGTTTTTGATCCCATATATTTAGTACTCTATAACATATTCTCTCCCTTGATTCTAAGGAACGATGGAACTAAAAAAAGGGGCCACTGACCGCCCCCGGCAAGGCCCCTACTACTACTACTTCTACAACAAGCATAATTCTTTATCTCATTTTCTCTTCTTTTTTCCATTCTAACTTCATATTATTTCTCTCTTTCATCGTCGTCTTGTTATTTCCTTCGTTCCTTGTTTTATTTTATTTTATTTTATTTTTTTTACAACCAAGAAGAAATATACTATATTCGTTCCAAAGTCCAATGTTACTTATTTTCATCTTCTCTCCTCCCATTTTTCATTCCTTTTTTTTATTTTAACTTGTTTATTATTATTATTATATATATATAACTTGGTGCATTTACAGACACTTTTTGCTTATATTATAAAACCGCTAAGTTTAACTTTAAATCGCACGTCGTATTTTTTATATATTCATGTTTGTGCATTATATATAGAGAAATTACTGCATTTTTATTATATGAGCTTGACCTTTTAAAAAATGAAACTTATATATATATATTTTTTAACGCTTCCTTTTTTAAATATTATAATTTTATTACTTGTGATTTTGGAATTTTTTAATTCTTACTTCATTTTTTGGAATTTTCTTTTGGCATTAAATTAAACAAAATACGATTACATGAAAGTCATAAATTTTAAGAATTTTAATATTCTTCGGGTGACTAAATTTTTAAATTATTCTTTTCATTGTTCAGGTTATTTACTGCATGAAATTTTGGAAATTTGATATGAAGGAATTCTAGGAAACCTTTTGTAAAATCCAAAATTATTGTTAAAAAATCATTTGTAGCAAGGTTTAATTTACTGCAAATGGGAAAAAAACCATTAAAACACACATTATACTACTAAGGAAAAAAATTAAAGTACATTTTTATTAAAGCACATGAAGCTGGAAGAAATGTTCAGCTATGAACTGGTTTAAAATGTTTTTGAATTAAGTTTTGGTTATACATTAGCCTTTATAAAATATTTGATAACACACAAGAGGGATTAATTACCATTATACCATCGAGGAAACAAATATTTGCATTTAAGATGCAAAAAGTTTTAAAATTCACTTAACAGTTGGGTGAACATGTTCAGCTAAGATCTGGCTCAAAATGGTTTTGAACTAGGCTTTGGATGCACATTAGTAATCATAAATTTTTTAATAATCCACAATAAGAGGGGATAAATTACCATTATACCACCGAGGAACAATTAATTGCATTTTCTTTAAAACGCAAAAAAGGTTTTAAAATTCACTTAATACTTGAGTGAAAATGTTCAACTAAAATCTGGCTCAAAATAGTTTTGAATTAGGTTTTGGTTGCACATTAGCATTCATAAATTTGTTGTCATTCCAAAATAAGTGGGGATAATTACCACTATACCAACGAGGAAACTAATAATTGCATTGTCTTTGAGATGCATAAAAGATTTTAAAATTCACTTAATACCTGGGTGATAATGTTCAGCTAAGATATGGCTCAAAATGGTTTTGAACTAGGTTTTGGTTGCACATTAGCATTCATAAATTTTTTTGAGAATCCACAATAAGTTGGGATAATTACCATTATACTACCGAGGAAACAAATAATTGCATATTCTTTAAAATGCAAAAAAGGTTTTAGAATTCACTTAATACTTGAGTGACAATATTCAGCTATGATCTGGCTCAAAATGGTTTTGAGCTAGATTTTGGTTGCACATTAGCATTCATAAATTATTTAATAATACACAATAAGTGTGGATAATTGCCATTATACCATCGAGGAAACAATTAATTGCATTTACTTTAAGATGCAAAAAAGATTTTAATATCCACTTAATACCTGGATGAGAATGTTTAGCTTATATTTGGCTCAAAATGGTTTTGAACTAGGTTTTGGTTGCACATTAGCATTCAAAATTTTTTTGATAATCCACAATAAGTGGGGATAATTACCATTATACTATCGAGGAAACAAATAATTGCATTGTCTGTGAGATGCAAAAAAGATTTAAAAATTCACTTAATACCTGGGTGAAAATGTTCAACTAAGATCAAGCTCAAAATCTTTTTGAACTAGGTTTTGGTTGCACATTAGCATTCATAAATTCTCTAATAATAACTGGACATAATTACGATTATACCATAGAGGAAATAAATTGTCGCATTTTATAAATGCTGAAAAGGTTAAATTAGCTGAGTATTTTGCTCAAAAAATGATTTTGCTTAAAATGAATTTTAGGTTTAATATATCCATTTTCATACTGAATATACGGCTCGCTATATATTGATTATAATTTTTGGGTAAACCGAGAAAGAAACGAATTAGCAAAAAATCTTGTTCAGGAAATTTTCCTAAAATATATCTTATTTACTTATCTTCGTTAAATAAAATATTTAAGCTTAAATTAAACATAAAGTAGCTTACAACAAAACAATAAAATTCATAAAAAAACATCTTAACAATCCCACAATCCCATTATCTGCCTAAAGTATTATAAAATTTAAATGTACTCGTCTCCGTGACATAAAAAGGAAAAGTTCTCATATATGCAATTTTAAACTTATACAATTGTATAAATTTTTCCTAGATCGTGTTAGATTGTTAAAAAGAGAAAATTTAGAAGAAATAAACATTTCTTTTGTTGTTATAATAATTTTCTTTTATTTTTTCTTTGAATTTGAACATTTATTTTTACTAAATTATTGCTTGAAAATTATAATAATAATTTTGTTTAGTGACAAGTTTGTTTAAATATTTACTTTCGATGAATGAAAAGTTTAACATTATTTAAAAAAATAAATTTATTTGCTTATAAGTTATTTTCTGTAGCATCATTTCGACATTATTTAAGAAACAAAAAAATAAACAAAATGTCACATAAAATTGTAATTTTAGAATTTAAAAGGCAAATTTTTCAATATAGATCGTAAATAGATTGATCCAATTTATAAAAAACTAAGTCGTGTGCTTGAATATTACATTTTTTATTTATCTTTCTTTTTTAATGTTTTTTGTTACGGTTTAAACATATGTCTTTAACTTTATAAATAGCGGCTTTTCTTTAACTATATCGAAGTAAAATAAAAAATTGAGTTTGTCTGGTTTTTATTTATAGTTTGAAAATGTGTACGAGTTGTGTTTATATTATACAAAACATTAAATCACATTTTAAACGACAAACTCGTATATTTAAGGCCCGAAAATACCTTAACTACATAGAAACTACTAATAGTTTTTTAATTATAAATAAAATAATGATACCAATTAATTATTTTTATTTATCCTGGATAGTTTTTTCATTTTAATAAATGTTTAATAAATTAATAAATGTTTATATGGGTTGTATAAGCTTATTTTGTGATATGTTTTTTGTAGATTTTTTATTTGGTTTGGGAATCTAAACTCGTAAAAAAAGAAAATCTCTTTCCTGAAATTAGTTTATAAACCTCAAAATAAAGAAAAACTTCTCGAAAAACTTTTAATATACAATAATATTTTCACTGTCGAAATTTTTTAATTAAATCTCTATATAAATTAATAATAAAATTATAGTAATTATTTAAACTACACGCTGAATTTATTTAACGAACATTATAATAATATTCTTAATAAATAAATATCGAAAGTGAAAAAAAAAAGTATAGTACGCATATCATGATATAACAAAATTTTACATATGAATAAAAAAATATTTTTAATGCATTCGAGTGAAGAAATTTAATAACTAATAAAAAATAAATTATATATTTCTTACATGCATGTAAATAAAAAAGGAAAAGTATAAATAATATTGAATGCACTCACATAATAACGTAACATTATTTAATAAAGAAAAATTTATTTACAAAAAAAAAAATGCTTTCTTTTCGAGATCATAAATGCATGCATGAGATCATAAATGAAAAATTACTTAGTTAAAGAGAGTGATGCACTTGATAAATACACAACAGGTGATAGTTATGAATTATTCATAGATAATTTTTGGTTCCTCATAGAGGAACCTTTGTGATAGATGAAATTTTGATTTTTGATTTTTTGGCATATAAGCACGTTTTGGGACCTCAGGAAGCTAAAAAACCGGTTTTTAAAAAAAGTCTGTATGTGTGTGTGTGTGTGTGTGTGTGTGTGTGTGTGTGTGTGTGTGTGTATGTATGTAACCGGTGAAATTTCACAACCATTATGAAATTAAGACCTAATTTTTTTTTCAAAAATTTTTTTATCAAAAAATCTCAAACTACTTTTTTTTTTTTTTAATTTGGATGTAATACCTCATTTATTCCCACGAAAGTACCTATATTTGAAAGTACGATTTTTACTCGATATCTCGAATCTGATAACTAATTTTTTGAAAATTTTTTTCTCAAAATTTTTTTCACAAAAAAATACAAAAAACACTAATTTTTTTTTTCTTTTTGGACGTAGTACCTAATTTATTTCTTTGAGATTACTAGTTTTAGAACTATGGTTTATAGCATTTTTTTGGACCTGATACCTAATTTTTTCAAAATTTTTTTCTCAAAATTTTTGTTGCCAAAAAATACAAAAAATGCCAAAATTTTTTTTATTTTAGGACGTAATACTTAGTTTTTTTCTATGAAAGTACTAATATTTGAAAATTTTGCCATCGGTGGTATTTAACAACCATTATGGAATTAAGATCTAATTTTTTTTTCAAAAATTTTTTTATCAAAAAATCTCAAACTACTTTTTTTTTTTTTTAATTTGGATGTAATACCTCATTTATTTCCACGAAAGTACCTATATTTGAAAATACGATTTTTACTCGATATCTCGAATCTGATAACTAATTTTTTGAAAATTTTTTTCCCATAATTTTTTTCACCAAAAAATACAAAAAAAACTTAATTTTTTTTTATTTTTGGATGTAGTACCTAACTGATTTCTATGAGAGTGCTAATTTTAGAAATATCGTTTATAGTAATTTTTTGGACCTGAAACTTAATTTTTTCAAAATTTTTTTCTCAAAATTAAAAAAACAAAAAAATTAAAAAATCTGTAATATTTTTTTTTTTTTTTAGTGTAATACTTCCTTTAATTCCATGAAAGTACTAATATTTGAAAATGTTGCAATCGGTGGTATTTAACCACCATTATGGAATTAAGATCTAATTTTTTTTCAAAAATTTTTTCATCAAAAAATCTCAAACTACTTTTTTTTTTTTTTTATTTGGATGTAATACCTCATTTATTTCCATGAAAGTACTTATATTTGAAAGTACGATTTTTACTCGATATCTCAAATCTGATAATTAATTTTTTGAAAATTTTTTTCCCAAAATTTTTTTCACAAAAAAATACAAAGAATACCAAATTTTTTTTTGTTCGGACGTAGTACCTAATTAATTTCTATGAGAGTACTAGTTTTAGAAAGCTTATTTATAGTAATTTTTTGGATCTGATACCGAATTTTTTCAAAATTTTTTTCTCAATATTAATAAAACAAAAAAATTAAAAAATCTGTAATATTGTTTTTTTTTTTAAGTGTAATACCTAGTTTATTAAAATTTTTTTCTAAAAATTTGTTAAATAAAAAACATTAAATCACAGAAACATTTTTTTTCTTTTAAAATACGGTATTTAACTTTTTTTTATGAAATACTGATATCTCAAATTATCATTTTTATTATATAAAATAGACCATTATAAATATTTTGCTATTGTTAATGAGGAACCATAGTGCCAATCATTTGGCAGCGTTTTTTATTTTTACTTATGTTGAACATCAAGTATGTAATTATTTAATGATGTTCAATATATTATATATTGAATTTTAGTATATCCAGTTTTAAATTTATTAAATTGTGTAAGATGAAAACTTTTTTAATAGAAAAAATATATGTATATAATTAGGTATTGTTTTTTTTAAACCCTTCTTCTTTTTGAGAATATGTAGGACACATGAAAGTATTCAAGTGTAATTTTTTTGTTTAAAAATGAATGATAGAAAGATAGAAATCTTAAGTAAAGTATGTTTAAAATGTTTTTTAAAAGATTAACGAGATGAATATAAAATATGAATTTTTAATAATATAAATGATGGCATACGTCGACTTTGATTGGAAATGATAAGAAAAATCTGACTAAAAGTTGACTCATTATTTTCAATCATATAAATTTCTGCATAAATTAATACTAGTTCATAAAAAACTGCAAATATTGACAAAAGCATTTTTTTCTATAATTCTTTTAAAAGTATTTTTAAACTTAAAAACTGAACTCTCCTACCACTCGTTACACCTTCTAAATAATTAAAATTTTTTCCGAAGCAAAAAATATTCGTTTTTCTCTCTCCGGTTAAATTTATTTAAAAAAAAAACTAATTTCTATGCTTTTTATATCATGTTACAATAGGCAATATATCCTATCATTTACCGTAATAAATAAGTAAACAGTAAATTCTTTTTTTATATAATACCTTAATAAAATGCAAAATTTATTTAAATTTAATTTGTATTTAAATCTCTTTCTTTTTAACTGTTATATTACAATTTATGCATTGTGCTAAAGTAATTACTTAGTTAATAAAAAATTTTACTACTTTATATTAATAAAAGCATATTATTTTCTTACTTCAATTGGAAAAAAAGTATAGTTTACTTTTTAAAGAAAGAAATAAAAAATTAAGATCAAGCCTTCTTATTGTTATTTTGCAGTAAAATATTAAAAAAACATGAACATTACGTAATATTATATTCTTTAAAGAGTCGTAGTTTTTAATTATAGTGTTCATTGAACTTTAAACGTACTTCATTTTTTATATGCAAGTACATTAAAAAAAAAGGTATATTATTAATAGACAAGAGTTATTTTATAGCAGAAGACATTCATTTTTTGTTAAGAAAAGATACTTTTTTTAAAAATGACCTCTAACTAGGGACTTTGTCCCTATTTAATGTTTAAAATACAGTTTTTTTTCATAGAAAAAACGTGTTTTTCTTTTACGTTTATAAGAGTCATGCTCTAAAGCTCATTTATATTCTTGAAATAAAGAGACCTATATGTTTAACGAAATGGAAATCAAAAGAAAATTTGGTAAATATTTGTAAAGTAAAAATTTATTTGTTCAAAAAATAAGTGTTTTCAGGCAAAAGGTTTTTAATTTTTTTAATTATTTGTTTTTGAATCAGGTTTTGACTATTTTCTGCTATTTGAAATTGAGGCATCTCTTGTAATTGAGACAGTTACAGAAGTACAATTGATAGTACAGGTGTGCGGGTAACCAAAAAAAATATGAGGGTTTTTTGAATTTAGGCAATTTTTAATTGCTTCTGTACCTGCAGCCCTTTTTTGGAAAAATTATAACCTTTACCCAATACTTAATTCGACACAAACTTATCTGAACTTATCTGAAAAAAGTACGAACCGGCCCGAAACTTCGGGTACTTGACTGTATGTTCCTCGGTATGTTCCTAATGCAGAGGGCAAGGCAAAGGGTAATAAATTTTCGTGACTGTTATCATAGTGTAATTCAGGTCTACATATTTGTTTTAATTGATTTTAACGTATAAAGTTTGAATTTTTTATTATCACTTATAGCTGTCGTTCCTTAAATTTAGTACGAACTATGAAGAAAAATAAATTAACAGCTGTTTAAATTTATTAACAGTGCATATTCTTGCCCCCATTCGTGCCATAGTGCAATCAAACAAGTCAAGAGATTATTGATTAGTTTAGGTCTATTACCAAAATTTATCCCCAAACCATAGAATAAATTATTTTTTTAACAGCAAAAATAAACTAAAAAAAGGTATTGCAAAAAATTAAAATTCAAAAATTATATAACAAAATTTCAATTGTTAAGTCTACTTTTCACTTAGAGATTAAGATTAAAACACGGAAAGAAATTTATTACCCAAACTTATCTTACATTTTTTGTGAATTTTAGTTAAAAACAATAAAAATATAAATTCTTGCTCATGTGAATTCAAATAAATTTCTCTTTAAATAGTAATAAACCACTGCAGTTAAAGTAGAAAAAAATTAATGCGATTTCTTAAAACACAAAAAAATATTATGTTGTAACGTCTGATATATGTTTCCTTTAATAAAAAAATATCTCATAATATATTATGAACGTAAAGTTAGCAGCGAAATTCACATGCGACTAGCAGCGAAAACAGTGGTTCCCAATGAATTTAAAAAATATATGTTAAATTATGTTAAATTAACTTACTGATTTAAAAATAGGTATCCGGGAGTTATTTTAGCCACTAAGATCAAATTTTTCATCAGAGAAGTGAACATTTTTAAATTTAACAGGGAAATCCGGAAAATTATGTTATGTTTAATTTTTAAAAACTTCAAAAACGTATATAACTATATTTTAAGAATCTTTCAATAAAAAATCCGCACCAAGATGGTCTAATAAAAGATATAGGAGTTTTCGCCAAAAGAAAACCATATCCGGAAAATTTGGAAAATTAGAAAATTTCCTCATTAAAAAATTAAAAAATTTTATTTTTAATTTTTAAAAGCAAATAATCATGAAAGTTTGATTTAAAAAGAAAATTAAAAAATGGATTGGAAAACATGGACAATAATTGAACGATTTTTACCTAAAAATTAATTAGGTATATTTTACAAATTTACCGATTTAGAATCGAAAGCAAGAGATACTTTAGCTCTCTGGAACCTGATATTTGTCTAAACAAAGAAAACTATGTCCGGAAATTTCGGAAAATAATTTAAATTTTTTATTTGCATTAATAAAACTATTTTCAAATTTCGTTAGTTAAAAATATGGAAGGTTTACTCGAAGAAGAAAAAATAAAATGTAAGAAGGAAAAACTTAGAAAATAATTAAACACTTTCCACCTAGAAAAATAATATGTATACTTTTTTAAAATTCTCATTTACCAATTTTACCCAGATATAATATTGCTATGCTAATACCATACTTTTGGCAGGTACAAGAAAACCCGGAAATTTCAAAAAATTATTTAATTTTTAAATCCAATATAAAATAATATATTTTCAAATTTTTAATCATCGTTAATTATAAATGGGAAAATATTGATCAAAAATATGATATAACCCAAATCATTAAACTCTTATGGCCAAGGAGACCCGAAAGAACTAGCTTTAGACGTCCTCACAAAATGAAACCTGCAGATATTTTTGCCCACTTAGGTAATAACCATTTTCTGATGAAAAGTTTTAATCCCGAAGGCCGCCAGGCTAGCCAGCACTGGCATTTATGGCCATTTTTAAAAAAATTTTTGACTCCGATGGCCAAATATACCCTGCTGTGGCAGTATAAGACGTCCTCACAAAATCAAACCTGCAAATATTTTTGCACATTTAGCTAATAATGATTTTCCAACGAAAACTTTTCATCCCAAAGGCCGCCAGGCTGGCCAGCATTAGCATTTTTGGCCATTTTTTTAAAATCTTTAACTCCGATGGCCAAATAGACCCTGCAGCAGCAGTATGAGACCTTCTCACAAAATCAAACCTGCAAATAATTTTGCACATTTAGGTACTAATGAATTTCCGAAGAAAAGATTTAATCCCAAAGGCCACCAGACTGGCCAGCATTGGCATTTTTGGACATTTTTTTAAAAATCTTTAACTCCGATGGCATCATAAACCCTGCAGCGGCAGTATGAGACCTCCTCACAAAATCAAACCTTCAGATATTTTTGCCCACTTAGGTAATAATCATTTTCTGATGAAAAGTTTTAATCCCTAAGGCCGCCAGACTAGCCAGCACTGGCATTTTTGGCCATATTATAAAAAATTTTGAACTCTGATGACCAAATAGACGCTGCTGTGGCAGTATGAGACGTCCTCACAAAATCAAACCTGCAAATATTTTTGCACATTTAGCTACTAATGATTTTCCGACGAAAAGTTTTCATCCCAAAGGCCGCCAGGCTGGCCAGCATTGGCATTTTTGGCCATTTTTTTAAAAATCTTTAACTCCGATGGCCAAATAGACCCTGCAGCGGCAGTATGAGACCTCCTCACCAAATCAAACCTGTAGATATTTTTGCCCACTTAGGCGATAATGATTTTCCAATGAAAGGTTTTCATCCCAAAGGCCGCCAGGCTGGCCAGTATTAGCATTTTTGGCCATTTTTTTAAAAATCTTTAACTCCGATAGCATCATAGACCCTGCAGCGGCAGTATGAGACCTCCTCACAAAATCAAACCTGCAGATATTTTTGCTCACTTATGCGATAATGATTTTCCAATGAAAAGTTTTCATCCCAAAGGCCGCCAGGCTGGCCAGCATTGGCATTTTTGGCCATTTTTTTAAAAATCTTTAACTATGATGGCCAAATAGACCCTGCTTCGGCAGTATGAGACGTCCTCACAAAATCAAACAAGCAAATATTTTTACATATTTAGGTACTAATGATTTTCCAACGAAAAGTTTTCATCCCAAAGGCCGCCAGGCTGGCCAGGATTGGCATTTTTGGCCATTTTTTTAAAAATCTTTAACTCCGATGGCCAAATAGACCCTGAAGCGGCATTATGAGACCTCCTCACAAAATCAAACCTGGAAATATTTTTGCACATTTAGCTAATAATGATTTTCCAACGAAAAAACTTATGACCGGTTTGTGTAAATACACAACCAACGAGCATGGAACATGTTCACTAATAACTAACACTGATAATAAAGTATCTATTCTGTTAATAATAGCAATATTTATATCCAAGTATTTCTGCACTAAAGTTCTTTAGAGACTTCTGCACCAATGGTCCCTAGGTACTTCTGCACCAAAGGTCTTTAGGGACTTCTGCACCATAGGTCCCTAGGTACTTCTGCACCAATGCTTCCTAAGTACTTCTGCACCATAGGTCCCTAGGTACTTCTGCACCAAAGGTCTTTAGGGACTTCTGCACCAATGCTCCCTAAGTACTTCTGCACCAAAGGTCTTTAGAGACTTCTGCACCATAGGTCCCCAGGTACTTCTGTACCAAAGGTCTTTAGGGGCTTCTGCACCATAGGTCCCTAGGTACTTCTGAACCAATGCTCCCTAGGTACTTCTGCACCAATGCTCCATAAGTACTTCTGCACCAAAGGTCCCTAAATCGAAAATATTCTAAGTCCCATTTGACCCCCCCCTTAAAAAGGACATATTTGACCCCCCCCTTAAAAAGGACAAATTTGACCCCCCCCCCTTAATTTTCCAATTCTGAAGTACCCCCTCCCTATAAACATGTTCCATGTTAAAATTTCATCCCAAAGGCCGCCAGGCTGGCCAATATTGGCATTTTCGCAGGCATTTTCGGCCATTTTTTTAATAATCCTTAACTCCGATGGCCAAATAGACCCTGCTGCGGCAGTATGAGACGTCCTCACAAAATCAAACCTGCAAATATTTTTGCACATTTAGCTAATAATGATTTTCCAACGAAAAAATTTCATCCCAAAAGCCGCCAGGCTGGCCAGCATTGGCATTTTTGGCCATTTTTCTAAAAATATTTAACTATGATGGCCAAATAAACCCTGCTGCGGCAGTATGAGACGTCCTCACAAAATCAAACATGCAAATATTTTTGCATATTTAGGTACTAATGATTTTCCAACGAAAAGTTTTCATCCCAAAGGCCGCCAGCCTGGCCAGCATTGGCATTTTTGGCCATTTTTTTAAAAATCTTTAACTCCGATAGCATCATAGACCCTGCAGCGGCAGTATGAGACCTCCTCACAAAATCAAACCTGCAGATATTTTTGCTCACTTATGCGATAATGATTTTCCAATGAAAAGTTTTCAACCCAAAGGCTGCCAGGCTGGCCAGCATTGGCATTTTTGGCCATTTTTTTAAAAATCTTTAACTATGATGGCCAAATAGACCCTGCTGCGGCAGTATGAGACGTCCTCACAAAATCAAACAAGCAAATATTTTTACATATTTAGGTACTAATGATTTTCCAACAAAAAAATTTCACCCCAAAGGCCGCCAGGCTGGCCAGCATTGGCATTTTTGGCAATTTTTTTAAAAATCTTTAACTATGATGGCCAAATAGACCCTGCTGCGGCGGTATGATAGGTCCTCACAAAATCAAACATGCAAATATTTTTGCATTTTTAGGTACTAATGATTTTCCGACGAAAAAATTTCATCCCAAAGGCCGCCAGGCTGGCCAATATTGGCATTTTCGCAGGCATTTTCGGCCATTTTTTTAATAATCCTTAACTCCGATGGCCAAATAGACCCTGCTGCGGCAGTATGAGACGTCCTCACAAAATCAAATCCGCAAATCTTTTTGCACATTTAGCTAATAATGATTTTCCAACGAAAAAATTTCATCCCAAAGGCCGCCAGGCTGGCCAGCATTGGCATTTTTGGCCATTTTTTTAAAAATCTTTAACTCCGATGGACAAATAGACCCGGCAGCGGCAATATGAGACTTCCTCACAAAATCAACCCTGCAAATATTTTTGCACATTTAGACGTCCTCACAAAATCATAACTGCAAATATTTTTGCCCATTTGGGTAATAATGTTTTTTTAAATAAGAAAATTTTTAAAACATCGAAAAGTAAGTATTAATATAAATAAATTAATAATTATATATATAATATACTTACTTTACCTACTTTTGAAAAAGTATAATATTTTATGGGATTGACACTATATTTTCCTTGCGACTTTTCTGTTATATTTTTTTAAGGATACTTTTTCAAATTAGGCTAAAGAATTTATTGATATCTAGAATTAGCCTGGGATGTCTATTTTTTTTAAATATATTTTTTCAAATAAGTCTAAAGAATTTATTGATATCTTGGATTAGCCTGGGATTACTAAGTTTTTTTTATACATTAGACATCTTAAATTTACATTACACCTTTTGTTGCTTTTTTTCTATCCCTGCCGGATCCGTAAGGCAATAATTAAATTATGCATAATATATATTATCAAAATGCTAAAACTTTTTATTAAAAATATTGGCTTACAGACCCGGCAGGGATAGAAAACAAGCAACAGAAGGTGTAATGTAAATTTAAGATTTCTAATGTATAAAAAAAACTTAGTAATCCCAGGCTAATCCAAGATATCAATAAATTCTTTAGATTTATTTGAAAAAATATATTTAAAAAAAATAGACATCCCAGGCTAATTCTAGATATCAATAAATTCTTTAGCCTAATTTGAAAAAGTATCCTTAAAAAAATATAACAGAAAATTCGCAAGGAAAATATAGTGTCAATCCCATAAAATATTATACTTTTTCAAAAGTAGGTAAAGTAAGTAAAGATATCATAACAGTCGCAAGGTTTAAAAAAAAACTATGTGAAACATTTAATAAAACTCACGGTTGGCTAGAAACAATTTTAAATAAAATTTGAAGGTACCTCCGAGATTCCGATGAATTTTGATTCTAGGGTACCTACAGGTCCTAAAAAAACAAAAAAGAAAAAAATCCGCTCGGCGCATTTTTATTTTTGCCCAAAATAGGGCTATCTCGGTGAATATATTCAAAAAAACGTTTGAAAAAGAAATAATGAATTATAAATGTTACAATTTTAATTGTAATATACTAGAATATGAAAGAAAAGTTAAATTTATGCATTTTTATGTATTTTTAACTCATCTGCGCAGACTCAGATGTAATGGATGGTCATTGAGGCTGCAAAGCTGACCTAGCTGAAAAAACTACATAAAAAACTACATATCCAAGACAAGATGTGATTTTGTCGAGGAAAGTATACTTGACGATTTCAACTATCATTTTTCTAGACCTTATAGGGTCTCGTCACTGTTTTTGGACACTTTTACTTTAGTCGAAACTGTGATTTTTTCAATTTTTTCGAATTTGATGAAACAACTAAGATTCAGATAAAATAAGTTATAAAAAATATTAGGGAGATAGTACCCCCTAATAAGGAGTTTTCATTGGGGGTATGAGCAAAAAAAAGGGGTTTGCTATTTTTCGGGGATGGCAACTTAAGGGATGCTAGTTCTGTAATTGGGGTAAAATTTCGAATTTACGCACGCGTAACGTTGACCAAGCCAATTCACAGTAGGCTTGCATAATAATTTCACCAAGTCAAATTTATACTGTACGCGTGCGAAATAAATCGACGCAAGAAATCTTTATTTTTGATATTTTGGATATTTTATCCATCAAGTATAAATCCCCTTAAAATAGCAATCCCCCTATCTCCCAAATAAAGCTTATAACCAGGGAGATATTATCCCCTTAAATGGGCTTACAACTATTAACATGGAACATGTTCATAGGGAGAGGTACTTGGGAAAAACTACCACTACAGTGAGGGGGGGGGGGGTGAAAAATGGATGGGTTCGGGGGGGTATAATGTACTTAGAATAATTTCGTTTTAGGAACTTAGAATAATTTCGATTTAAGGACGTAGAATAATCCGGCTTTAGGGACTTGGAATAATATTGTTTGACTTTATTTAATCATTTAAAAATTTATATTACACATAAATATGTTCTATGCTCATTAATTGTGTTTACACAAGCCCGTTACAAATTTTTTTATCTTATTCTAAGTTTTTTCATCAAATTCGGAAAAATTGAAAATATCACAGTTTTGACTTCAGTAAAAGTGTCCAAAAACAGATCTAAAACCCTACATGGTCTAGAAAAATGATAGATGCAACAGTCAAGTACACTTTTCGTAATAAAAAACACATCTTGTCCTGGATATGTAGTTTTTTATGTAGTTTTTTCAGCTAGGTCAGCTTTGCAGCCTCAATGACCATCCATTACATCTGAATCTGCGCAGATGAGTTAAAAATACATAAAAATGTATAAATTTAACTTTTCTTTCATATTCTAGTATATTACAATTAAAATTGTAAGATTTATAATTCATTATTTCTTTTTCAAACGTTTTTTTGAATATATTCACCGAGATAGCCCTATTTTGGGCAAAAATAAAAAAGCGCAGAGCGGATTTTTTCTTTTTTTGTTTTTTTAGGACCTGTAGGTACCCTACAATCAAAATTCATCGGAATCTCGGAGGTACCTTCAAATTTTATTTAAAATTGTTTCTAGCCAACCGTGAACTATAAATAATGAATAAAAAACGCTGCCAAGCTTGGTCTATTTAGCCATCGGAGTTAAAGATTTTTAAAAAAATGGCCAAAAATGACAATGCTGGCCAGCCTGGCGGCTTTTGGGATGAAAACCTTTCATTGGAAAATCATTATCGCCTAAGTGGGCAAAAATATATGCAGTTTTCATTTTGTGAGGAGGTCTCATACTGTTGCTGCAGGGTCTATTTGGCCATCGGAGTTAAAGATTATTAAAAAAATGGCCGAAAATGCCAATATTGGCCAGCCTGGCGGCCTTTGGGATGAAATTTTTTCGTCGGAAAATCATTATTAGCTAAATGTGCAAAAATATTTGCAGATTTGATTTTGTGAGGACGTCTCATACTTCCGCTGCAGGGTCTGTTTGGCCATCAGAGTTAAAGATTGTTAAAAAAATGTCCAAAAATGCCAATGCTGGCCAGTCTGGTGGCCTTTGGGATTAAATCTTTTCTTCGGAAATTCATTAGTACCTAAATGTGCAAAATTATTTGCAGGTTTGATTTTGTGAGAAGGTCTCATACTGCCGCTGCAGGGTCTATTTGGCCATCGGAGTTAAAGATTTTAAAAAAATGGCCAAAAATGCCAATGCTGGCCAGCCTGGCGGCCTTTGAGATGAAAAGTTTTCGTTGGAAAATCATTATTAGCTAAATGTGCAAAAATATTTGCAGGTTTGATTTTGTGAGGACGTCTCATACTGCCACAGCAGGGTATATTTGGCCATCGGAGTCAAAAATTTTTTTAAAAATGGCCATAAATGCCAGTGCTGGCTAGCCTGGCGGCCTTCGGGATTAAAACTTTTCATCAGAAAATGGTTATTACCTAAGTGGGCAAAAATATCTGCAGGTTTCATTTTGTGAGGACGTCTAAAGCTAGTTCTTTCGGGTCTCCTTGGCCATAAGAGTTTAATGATTTGGGTTATATCATATTTTTGATCAATATTTTCCCATTTATAATTAACGATGATTAAAAATTTGAAAATATATTATTTTATATTGGATTTAAAAATTAAATAATTTTTTGAAATTTTCGGGTTTTCTTGTACCTGCCAAAAGTATGGTATTAGCATAGCAATATTATATCTGGGTAAAATTGGTAAATGAGAATTTTAAAAAAGTATACATATTATTTTTCTAGGTGGAAAGTGTTTAATTATTTTCTAAGTTTTTCCTTCTTACATTTTATTTTTTCTTCTTCGAGTAAACCTTCCATATTTTTAACTAACGAAATTTGAAAATAGTTTTATTAATGCAAATAAAAAATTTAAATTATTTTCCGAAATTTCCGGACATAGTTTTCTTTGTTTAGACAAATATCAGGTTCCAGAGAGCTAAAGTATCTCTTGCTTTCGATTCTAAATCGGTAAATTTGTAAAATATACCTAATTAATTTTTAGGTAAAAATCGTTCGATTATTGTCCATGTTTTCCACTCCATTTTTTAATTTTCTTTTTAAATCAAACTTTCATGATTATTTGCTTTTAAAAATTAAAAATAAAATTTTTTAATTTTTTAATGAGGAAATTTTCTAATTTTCCAAATTTTCCGGATATGGTCTTCTTTTGGCGAAAACTCCTATATCTTTTATTAGACCATCTTGGTGCGGATTTTTTATTGAAAGATTCTTAAAATATAGTTATATACGTTTTTGAAGTTTTTAAAAATTAAACATAACATAATTTTCCGGATTTCCCTGTTAAATTTAAAAATGTTCACTTCTCTGATGAAAAATTTGATCTTAGTGGCTAAAATAACTCCCGGATACCTATTTTTAAATCAGTAAGTTAATTTAACATAATTTAACATATATTTTTTAAATTCATTGGGAACCACTGTTTTCGCTGCTAGTCGCATGTGAATTTCGCTGCTAACTTTACGTTCATAATATATTTGGAGTAGCAATGGGATTCAGATTGTTTGCAGATTATTTTTTTTAGAATTATGCCTAAAAAAAATTAGGTATGTACACTCAAAAATAAATTTTATTACATTTACTCAGAACTTAGGTTATTGACTTTGCATATAAAATACTAAAAATTATTACATAAAAAAGTGTTTTATTTCAAATGGTCATGCGATATCAAAAAAATAAATGCATTTTTAAAATAAAAATTAGTTATATATGTAAACTATACACTTCTTTCCAATTTAAAAAGTGTCAAGGCTTTTTTTTATAGTGTATAAGTAAGCTCTTCATCAAAAATATTTAAGTGCATATACTCACTTCAGGGGTTTATGAACTCTGGACATGTATGCATTTTTTTTTTATAATCTCAAATAATCTAATAAATTCTTTACTAAAATTCTTTTAAAAGTCAATTTTTGATCGATATTAATTGTATTGAAAAACAATAGAGATAATTTTATGAAAATAAATCGTCGGTAATAAAATATATTAATATGAATTCTTATCCATAACTGGTTTTAAGATTTTTGTAAGCGTCAGCCAAGTAATATCAGATTTGTTACTTATGCTGGCGTAATTTAAGATAGCAATGATAGACAAACGACAGGATATATTTTGTAACATAGGATCATATTTTATAAACATAACTCTTAATATTTTTTTGTTAATGGTTTAATTTTTCTTTTATTTTATTAATATTTTATGAAAAAAATCATTTATTTTAACTTAATACAATTAACAAAAAACGAAATTGGCTATTCATGCAAAGGATTTATAGGAAACTTGATTAATTTTTGAATAATTTTTCCTAATCATTTATAAGCACTTATTTTTTTTCCCAGTAAGTGGGATTGATGGCCATTATACTACCAAAGCGTCAAATAATTGCATTTTTCTTAAAATGCAAAGAGGGTCAATAAATAGCTGAGAGGAAATGTTTAGCTAAAAAATGGTTTCAAACTAAGTTTTGGTTGCACAATAGCATTCATAAATTATTTAATACACAATAAGTGTGGATAATTACAATTGTACCATCGTGGAAACAAATAATTGCATTGTATTTGATATGCAAAAAAGGTTTTAAAATTCACTTAATACCTGGGTGAAAATGTTCAGCTAAGATCTGGCACAAAATGGTTTTGAACTAGGTTTTGGTTGCACATTAGCATTCATAAATTGTTTAATAATACACAATAAGTGTGGATAATTACCATTATACCATCGGGGAAACAAATAATTGCATTGTATTTGAGATGCAAAAAAGGTTTTATAATTCACTTAATACCTGGGTGATAATGTTCTGCTAAGATCTGGCTCAAAATGGTTTTGAACTAGATTTTGGTTGCACATTAGCATTCATAAACTTTTTGATAATAATCCACAATAAGTGGGGATAATTACCATTATACCATCGAGGAAACAAATAATTGCATTGTATTTGAGATGCAAAAAAGGTTTTATAATTCACTTAATACCTGGGTGATAATGTTCTGCTAAGATCTGGCTCAAAATGGTTTTGAACTAGGTTTTGGTTGCACATTAGCATTCATAAATTATTTAATAATACACAATAAGTGTGGATAATTACCATTATACCATCGAGGAAACAAATAACTGCATTGTATTTGAGATGCAAAAAAGGTTTAATAATTCACTTAATACCTGGGTGATAATGTTCTGCTAAGATCCGGCTCAAAATGGTTTTGAACTAGATTTTGGTTGCACATTAGCATTCATAAACTTTTTGATAATAATCCACAATAAGTGGGGATAATTACCATTATACCATCGAGGAAACAAATAATTGCATTGTATTTGAGATGCAAAAAAGGTTTTATAATTCACTTAATACCTGGGTGATAATGTTCTGCTAAGATCTGGCTCAAAATGGTTTTGAACTAGATTTTGGTTGCACATTAGCATTCATAAACTTTTTGATAATAATCCACAATAAGTGGGGATAATTACCATTATACCATCGAGGAAACAAATAATTGCATTGTATTTGAGATGCAAAAAAGGTTTTATAATTCACTTAATACCTGGGTGATATATATAATGTTCTGCTAAGATCTGGCTCAAAATGGTTTTGAACTAGATTTTGGTTGCACATTAGCATTCATAAACTTTTTGATAATAATCCACAATAAGTGGGGATAATTACCATTATACCATCGAGGAAACAAATAACTGCATTGTATTTGAGATGCAAAAAAGGTTTTAAAGTTCACTTAATACCTGGGTGATAAATGTTCAGCTAAGATCTGGCTCAAAATGGTTTTGAACTAGGTTTTAGTTGTACATTACCATTCATAAATTTCTTGATAATGCACAATAAGTGTGGATAATTACCATTATACCATCGAGGAAACAAATAACTTCATTATATTTGAGATGCAAAAAAGGTTTTATAATTCACTTAATACCTGGGTGATAATGTTCTGCTAAGATCTGGCTCAAAATGGTTTTGAACTAGGTTTTGGTTGCACATTAGCATTCATAAATTATTTAATAATACACAATAAGTGTGGATAATTACCATTATACCATCGAGGAAACAAATAACTGCATTGTATTTGAGATGCAAAAAAGGTTTTATAATTCACTTAATACCTGGGTGATAAATGTTCAGCTAAGATCTGGCTCAAAATGGTTTTGAACTAGGTTTTAGTTGTACATTACCATTCATAAATTTTTTGATAATGCACAATAAGTGTGGATAATTACCATTATACCATCGAGGAAACAATTAATTGCAATAATTTACTAAATAGCTAAAAGAGTTGAAGAATTATTTTGAATGATAGAATGAAGAGTTATCTTCATTATCATTATATTAAAATAATTTTGGTTAAATATGTTATTTTTCAATAAAATAATTAAATGTTAAATAATATAATGACAATGTTTGCATAATTTACTCAAACAACAATTAAAATTACATTGAAAATGTTTAAACATTTATTGTATAAAGCTATTAAATTAAATCATTTGCAGAGAGTATAATTTCATGGAGATTAAATTTAAACTATGTAGCATAAAAAAATCTGATAAAATTAAATATATATATATGATTGTAAGTGTGTGTGAATTTAATTTAAATTTATAGAAAGATCAAGTACATCTGTATAAACGTATAGTATTTATTTATAGCTTTGTATAAATAGTTGGTCAATTTTAAACGTAATCCCTTCGTGTGCATTGTTAAACTTTAAAATAGAAACGTATATATTTATAAAGAAAAACAGTTTTTCCTTAAGTTTATTAACCTCTGAAAAATAATATGTCATTTTAAGTAGGACAAAATTTAAAAAACTTTTGATACAACAATAACATATAAATAAGAACAATTTTATTAATTCTAACCGGTTTTTCGTGACTTCTTTGTCTATATATTTAAAACCAATCGTATAATAAAATGGTTAGGGTAGATGATAATGTTAAAGCTTTATAGGTGTAATGCTTAATTCTTTATTGTATATAAAAAACTGCGTGTACTGCATTATATAAAAGAACTCTTATTCGTGATAAACAATTTACATACGTTAAAAAAAACAGTACCTTAGGGTATAAAAAAGATAATCATGGAACATGTTTTATTTTATTTTTTTTAATCGGAGTACACATATGGTTAAAATTCGATACACTTATAGACAGAAATAGTTTTATCAGATAATATTTTATAGGTTTACTAGAGAGATTAATAAAAAGGGTTAAAGTATAGTAACTTTAAAACACTTATGAAACCAAAAAAAGATTAGTACTTTAATAAAGATTTAAATGAGCTTCCATATGGTATAATTTACAAGTTTATTTTTTATATAGATAAAATTTATACTATCATAAGTGGTATTATTTGGTACTCATCTTGGTTGATATTTTACAGTCAGCAGCACGCGAGTTAGTTATTTATAAGTGTATTGTAAGTGCATGCAAAAGAATCATCAAATATCAAGGTGAGCTGGTTTTAATTTTATTTTTTTTGGCCCTTCATTTATTATATATAAAATTGATCAGGGCCGGAAGTACGCTTGCTTACACTACTGTGGGGGGAAAGTTGTTGTTTTTTTATTTGTTCGTTATTGTATTATGCTACATGCTGTATATTCTATCCACATGGTATTTTATTTTGTAAATGCATATAAGCAATTTTTGTATTTATGTGCGTGTTGGGTTCCTGTTGTTTAATATTTAATAAAAGTACGTTAAAATATAGGTTTTATAAAATCTTTTTCTCAATATTTTGTATATACTTTTTATTTTTTGGGTTAAAATTTGATACTTTTTTTTGTATATATTTCAAGTTTTGAGAAAATTTTTCTTTTATTATTTATGGGTGTTATTTATAATGAAATGTATAATAACTTTTGCCACTTTTATGTTCTTTCTTTTGTGTTATTTGTTATGAAATAAAAAGGCTTTAGTTTGTTAGGTTTGGTGGTTTGGGAATTAAATATGAAATAATTTGTTTGTAATTTTTGTAATCATTTTTGTCATGAGAAAATTTGTGGGTTTATTGTTTTATTTAAAAATTGGTTTTAGTAACATTCAAAGGGAGTAATATCATAAATATAATGTAAAGTATCTTTTGCATATAGAACTAAGAAGGGTAGTAAAAAAAGATAGTAAAAAATATTGAAAAAGAGAGGCTGCACCTTCTATAATAAGACCAAAGGTAGAAAAGGGGATTCAGCTGCTGTATAATATGATGAGTCAAATAAGGGTAGAGTACTGAATGAAATTTTATGAATGTAAATGATCTTTTACACATATGTTTTACACAGGGTTTTACACGAAGAAAAGACTGATCAATGATTTAAAAATGTGTTATAGGCCTGTTCTTCTAATTCGTGTTATTCCAGAATAAATTAAGATACAATAAAAAATGATTAAGTTAGCTTTGAACACAAAAAAAGAAATCTTTATTTAGAAACCCATTCTTAAATATTCATGATCAAAAAAACAAAGAATATCATAAAAAATGTTGAAGGAAATTATTGAAATAAAATGAGGGTATACGTGTAAGCAGGATATGAAATTTATATAAAATAGTAACAACAATAGTCATGAAAACTAAATAATAATAGAAAATAAATAAATCAATTTTTTTTTAAATAGTACTACCAGTTCTTTTCACTTGGATGCATTGATCGAATTTTCACCTCACGATTGTAAATCTTCTTTTGGTTCTTTTACTCACGTTTTTTAAATTATATTATAATAATAATAAAAATATTAAGTTAAATCAAGGGCGACAATTTAATAACGGTATATATATTTTTATTTAATCCGTTGTAAATAAATGGAAATTTTCTTTTATTGTAGTAAATTTATAGATTTTATATTACAACTTTTTATTTTTTTAGAAATTTGAAAAGTTTACTTTTTATGTACAAGAATTTTTTTTCTCTGTAAATCTGATAAAGAATACAGTTTTATAAAATCAAGATTATTCACTGTGCATATATAAATTTATTGCATAAAATTATATTTGTATTTAATCTTGTATTTATGTCGAAAGATTTTTTATAAAATGGGTAAATCTTCCAAAAAAAGAGAAATCTTTTTTTTGTGGTTGGTATTATGTTTTGTAAGAGAAGGAGTAAATGTTTAACTTTTTTATAAAGAATTACACTGGGTACCTGCTTGGATTGAGTTTTCAAGATACTTTTTTTCTAAAGGAAATTAAGGTTCTAGACATGGTGTGGTCTTAAAAAAAATTCAAGTAGGTTAAAAATTGAATAAATTACAAATTACAAATAAGCACACTGTAAAAAGTAACTTTCTTAGATTTACAAAAAAAATAGAATTTTTTCGAAAAATTAGTGAATTTTCAAAAATTTTTGTAAATATTCGATAAAAATCGTAATTTACAAAATTTAGTATATTATCGAAAAATTCGAGAATTCTCGATTTTTTTTAGTGATTTTAAGAAAAAAGTTGCAAATTCACAACTATTTATAATAAATTTACAACTATAAAAATAAAGGTCCTGAAGAGGTTCTCAGATTGAGAATGAAATATTGACAAGAGTAAAAATCAAAGTTTTTTGAATTTTTCCTTATAATTTGTCCAGCAAGGTCGTTTTAAACTCAACAGAAATTTAAATTATCTGGACGTTCCAAATCCAATTTTCATAAAACTATTTTTTGTAAATTTTCGAAAAAAAATGGTAAATTATCAATTTTTCTTGCGAATTCACAAAAAAAATCGAGAGTACTTAATATTGTTTGAACTTTTAACCAAAACTACTCAAAAGTGTAAAAAAAAGATATAATTTTCATTTAAACGTTATTCAATCGTATGAGCCTCCACTAGATTGAAACTAATAATAAAAACGTTGACTAAAAGCAGCTTAGCTAAATATTTTTATCAAACTATATAATTTTATGTTACATAAAGAAGCTTAGCTCCTTTTATTATACGCTGTACTAAAAAACTCGATCTTTTTATGGTTTGAAAGAAAAAGGATTTTTCTTGAAATGAAAAATACTATGTTGGAAAATATATATAATTAGATGTAGTATAAGATCTTTTAATCGACCATGAAATTTATAATATATATAAACTCTTTTACGATCTTGCAGATAATATTTAGTTTATATTTTTTTACGAGATTCGATTGATCCTGAATTGATTGGCTTTAAATACTAAGAATTATACCTGAGCAGAAGTTTTTGTGATTTTTATACTTTAATAATTTAATTTTTGATTTCTTAGAAAAATTTGTAATTTTCAATCAGTACAAAGTGAAAATTTTGTGGTTTGATAAAAATAAATAAAAAATAATAATATAAATTTTGTAATTTTAAATTATACCGTGTACTTTTCTGCGGTAATAGAGAAAGTAAAAATTTTATTCTACAATAAAAATAATTAGATAAAGTATAAAAATTATAAATATACAATTTTAATGTCAATATAGATAAAAAAAGTCATCATTTTTTAAATAATAAATTTATTAAAATTCTTCAACCATCAGACAAAAATTATACATTTAAATTATATTCTCATGTCTTTTTATGGCTAACAACAATTATTTAAGCCAGAAAAAAATATTTTGCGAAATATTAAATTGGATGATACATGCAATATACTCCACCACATAATTTTTGACAATTAAATAAAATTTTATTTAAATATGTTGAAATAATAAGAATTTTTTATTTAAGTTATTTAAATTTTTATGAATTTTTACTAAATTGATAAATTAGAGAGAATATTAAATGTTTTTGTACTAAGTCGTCAGTAAAACACTAGAAGCAATAAGTTTTAAAAAGCTTAAAAGATATACATTTATAGTACGTTAAGTTAAATGTAGATGTCGTTATACTCAAAAAATTTTCTCGCATTAGAATTGTCTTCTTAATGTTATATAAGAAGCAGTTGAAAAAAAAAATTTTAAATTAGATTTTTTTTAATTTTAATATAATTGTTAGCTATAATCAAATTTGTTAAATTATCTGTAGTCGAGTACTTCCGTCGTCATTTATTAGCTGGATTACTGAGTTAAAAAAATGAATTCTGAAGATTTTTTAAATACTGTGTACTTAAACCTTTTTGTATGTGATGGGATATAATTTTTTTGGTTGAGTATTTCAACGAATATTTCAATTAGTTTAATTGATTTTTTATTCTTAACACTAATACTCATATTATTATCAGAATTTTTAATATATAACAAATAAGTTTTATGTATTTGAGCAGATTCTGGTTGCTTTTTAAAAATATATTTAGGCTCAATAATTTTAAACCCAGAAACTTATTTCCTATTAATATGCACCAGTAAAGATCCTTAATTCCTATTAAAGTAATTACCATTTCTTTAAAAACAAAAATCCAGTATAAGAATTCTTTACATCAGGCTTTACATTATAAATATTCAATAGAATATGATAATATTTCTTGTGGCACACGTTCCTTCGATCTCGTCTATAAATAAACATTGAAGAAAAAATCAGTAGTTAGTTATTACAAAAAAAAGAAAAAATAAAAAAACCAGTTTAACAAGAAAACTTGTGCATTTCTTCATAATAATACATTAAATTGCAAGCTAAATTGCATATATACCACTGATAAATTTTAAACATCGTTATTACTACTTACTATCGTAATGTATCTTGAAAAAAATTATTCTAACGTTTTTAAAAGGTAAATATTTTTATATTTTTTTAAGTCAATTATTATTATTATTGTTATAGTGCAAACCGACGATGATATATTATTTTTCAAAGACTTAAAAAAATTATTCAAAAAAGTATTAAAATTTTATAGGAAGTATGGAAAAATCTAGATGAAAATCTTAGTATGAAATTATTTATGAAAAAAAGTTTAAAGAACAAAGGATCATTATAAAATGAAGTGAATAAGTGTTTGTGTGTGTGTAGGTGTGTAAAATTATTATTTATAAAGAGAACGTAATTTAATATGTAATTAAAAATTATTATATATAACGGTTTATTTAATATTGTTTGTAATTAATAATTTTTTAAATATTTTAATTTATTGGAATTACAGATTTTTAGAAGGGTATTATTAGATGTTGGTAATTAATTTTTATTAAGGGACTTTATACTGGTTTACTTTTGATTAGCCTGGGGATGATAGAACAAGAATCATTACGAATATTGTTTTGCAGAAATTTGAAGCTAAATTCAGTAAAACCGAAATTTAAGGTTAAAAAATTTGAAAATAAAAACTGCTTTATAGCTTGAGTTAAAAATTTAATTAAAATTCAACAGACAAAACCATCTTAAATTTGCAAAAAGTGCTATTAGATTCACTTAAAAAATTAAATATTTGCTCGGATACTCAAGCACTTGCTAGCAACTTGTCATGTATTTGCTAAATACTTACCAATACATAGAAAAAATACACTGAATTATTAAAATAAAAATTCTTTTATACACTTAAAACGCACGTGCTTGATCTTTAAATATGCGAACATTTATTATATTCTACACAGTCGAATGAGTTTTTTAACAAAGCGTTAAAAAAGTAACCGCCTTTTAAATTTAACGCATAACAATACATTTTTTTAACTCAAAAATGAACTCTTAAACACGCAATAATCTGATTTATCTAATAAACTAGAATTTTGAGTAATAAATTATAAGAAAATTTTAGCTTAATAAATCAACCAAAAATACAAAAAATTTAAGTATTTTCCGGTCACAATAAAGTAAGAAAAGAATAATTAAAATAAATGTCAAAGAAAGCAAAGCATTTCTGTTCGCATGTCTTCTTACAACTTTGTTTTTTTAATTATATATCAAAGAAATCTAAATAATTAATTATTTTGAGCAGATGAAAAATATCATAATCTAAACATTTATAATTCACGCAACTCTCAATATTATGGCTTGTTTTATTTTAAGAAAATTTAAACCCTAAATTTTATATTTTTGTATACACCGTGTGACAAGTTTTATGTTTTTTCTATATTTACAAACGTTTGTTTCTCTTCTGTTTATAGTGTGTGTTTTTTATTTTTGAAAGAAGAGATAGAAGAAATATAATGTAATATTTACGTTAAAATTATTATTAGCCTTCTTTTAAAAAGGGGGGTTTTTTATCGGAAATTACGTCTGTTTATTTATAAAATGAATGAATCATCATTTTGCTTCTGATATCTTTGGGAGAAATTTATTACTTATCAGTGGATTTCGTTTTTTACGAGGTTGTTTTTTAACAATGATTGATGATGAATTATTTGTAATTTTTTGGGAGATTTTAGGTGGATTAGAAAAAATAAACAGCTAAGTTTCTGGTATATGTATTTCAAAATATTATGATCCAGAAAGATAAATTAATTATTTTAATCAGACTTTTAATTAAATTATTAAGAGTGTGAGGCTATGCAAAATATTGGTACCTGATCTGAAAGTTTGAGTTTTCTTTCAGATTGAGTCAAGCCGTATCAAGTTTTGGGTAAACCTTGAAATTAGGTAAAAAGTAAATCAAAATTTTCCTTGGCTAAAAATCCGAAGAAAAAAACAAGAATTTTCAGATCGGGTACTTAATATTTCAGAAAACCCGAGAGAAAACCACAAGCCCCTAATTTCAATATAGTTATTGTTGACTATCTTTTAGGATTTTCTAGGATTTTTTGAGCTTTTAGGGATTTTTTAACTTAATTTTTAAACTCAAAAATACCCAAAAAACGTATATGAGCAATTATTTTAAAAGTGCTACTTAATTTGAGCCTGGAATCGTAATTTTTTTTTTTGAAGGCTCATCGATATGACCCGTGTTTTCTGTTAGTTTAAACCTTCAGAAAACCGAAAAAAATCGTGAACAAGAAATCGGCGATAGGTGCCAAAAAGATTTTTTCACTTTTATGTCAAAAACCGTGTTTTTCGTATCTGAGCTACCCCAAAATTTTAAAATAAATTTTTAGGTAAATAAAATTAAAAAAAATAGATAAAAAAATCTGATTGCCAGGGAAAAACCACCCCAGAAGAAAAAAAAACTTATCTTTTTACGATGAAATTTAGCCAAGTTATCGTCAATTTAAGATTTTGCTCAAATTCGTCTTAAAAAAGATTGAAATTTTATTGAAAAAAGCCTGTTTCTGAACTTTAAACATGCATTACTCGCTTGATTTTCATCGTAAAGTAATAATTTTTTTTTTTAAATCAACTAATTTTTTCCTGAAAATTCATTTCTTCAAGAAAGAAATCAGTTTTATTGACCAAATTTCAATTATTAGGTCAAAAACTGTGTTAAGTGAATTTTGCTACTTACAGTTTTCAAGGACTTTTGACCTAAAAATTGAAATTCAGTCAATAAAAATGATTTTTTTTCTCCAAAAATGAATTTGTAGGGAAAAATTAATCGATTTAAAAAAAAAAATTATTATTTTACGGTGAAAATAAAGCGAGTAATGCATGTTTATAGTTCAGAAACAGGCTTTTTTCAATAAAATTTCAATGTTTTTTAAGACAAATTTGAGCAAATTCTTAAATTGACGATAGCTTGGCTAAATTTCATCGTAAAAAGATAAGTTTTTTTTTCTTCTGAAGTCGTTTTTCCCTGGCAATCAGATTTTTTTATCTATTTTTTAAAATTTTATTTACCTAAAAAGTTATTTTAAAAATTTGGGGTAGCTCAGATACGAAAAACACGGTTTTTGACATAAAAGTGAAAAAATCTCTTTGGCACCTATCGCCGATTTCTTGTTCACGATTTTTTTCGGTTTTCTGAAGGTTTAAACTAACAGAAAACACGGGTCATATCGATGTGCCTTCAAAAAAAAAAATTACGATTCCAGGCTCAAATTAAGTAGCACTTTTAAAATAATTGCTCATATCCAGAAATTTGTATTCAAAAGTTTTCTTAATTTTTTTTTTCGACTATTTAAAACTTTATCAAAAAAAAGGTAAAATTCTTGCAATATTTTTTCAATCGCAGTTCGATCCGCAAAAGCTGATACATTTTAAAATTTTAATGAAAAAAATTCCTCTGAAAAAAAAGCATAAAATCAATTACCAATTTACCATTTCATAAATTTTAGAAAAAACTGAATAAAAAAACAACAAAAAGTTTAATTGTATTTTCCTTGTGCAGAAACCATTTAGTAACACTAATTTTTTTCTTCTTAAAATGCATACAAACAGAAAATTTATATAATATAAACAAAAGTGTATATTTTTATTTTTTAATTTATTGGTCAGCGATGATCGTTTAATGAACCTTTAGACCGTGAACTTGATGTATCTTTTACCAATTAATTGGCATTTTTCCAAACCGACTCTCATCTCATCATCTTCTTGTAATTCAGGTATTCCTATTCTTAAATGTATTCAAAATCAAGAGTATTTAGGGTCTGACATTTGTCTAGACTTTTTACTAGTACGTCACTCGATAGAACCGAAAAAAATATTTATTTTTGGCAAATTATCAAATTTTCTTGTTTCTTATTATTTAAAAACGTTAGCAGAAAATTTAACAGGGTTATTGAACCATTTTATAAATGAATCTCGAAATGAATGAAAATTGCTAAAATTTTCATATTTTGCTGACAAAAATCATATAAATTTTCTAAATAATTCATTGATAAATAAAATAAAATGAATGAAATTCGCATAAATTTAAATGTATGTGTAAACATAAATTTATTTATGAATGTACAAAACTAAATCATTCAATTCACGTCTTGTACTTGAAGTGTACTGTAAGTTTCAATTGATATAAATTTCTTAAAGATTTCGCTATCTCACTTACTTACTAAGCAATTCAATCTCTTAAAAATAAAAAATACAAAATAATTTTTTTTGCAGTGATGCATAATTAGAAAGTATACCTTTTTTTCTTAAAATTAACTGATAAATTGGTTATCGTTATTTTAACACTTTTTTTTTTCAAAAAATTTTCTTTTGTAATAAACACGCAATCCTTTGAAAAAAAAATTATTTTATGATCGATTTCTATTTTTTAATGAAGAAAATATGTAACGATAATAAAGACATTTGTTTATTATTATTTTCCTGAATATTTATTTATTTAACAAGGAATTTATTTTCAATTATACTTTTTTTTAATTCTGTTTCGCAATTAGAACAAAATTTATGGGTATAAAGTAATAAAAATTTTGTTTTATTTGTTTTTTATATATAATACATTAGAAAATAAAAATACATTGGATCAGTTAACTTTATTGTTATTATTTTTAAGAATAATAAAATTTCCTTATTATTTGATAATAAAATCAGCAAAATATACAATCATAGCACGTTATACTGATTTTTTACTTTTTCCGAGACTTTTTCTAAATTTTATGAAAAATTACTATTATTTAAAGTGCAAATTTATTTTTATGAGTATACGAAAAATTTTTTCATGCATTTCCGGTAGCACTTAATTTTTAAATGTTTTTTTATAGTAATTCATGTGCAAAAAGTTAACATGTGCGTGTAAAAACCAGCTGTTCATTGAATTTTAATGTTCTGAGAGATTTTTTTTTGGAATTTTATTTTTGTATTTATTGAAAATAATTTTTTTTATTGATAAAATGTGGGAATTAAATTGAGTAAAAAGAGAAGTTAATGTAAATATTTATTGAAGATATCGATGGGGGTTCATTTGTTGGAAATTTTTTGATGATTATTTTTTAATTCCATTTGAATGTTTATTTTATCATGTCACTTTTTCTCAAAATTATGGTGGCTTAAAGATTTGTGATTTTTGGTATTTTAGAACTCATTTTACATCCCGAATTTCCTAAAATCTATAGTTATATTTTTTTGATCTATAGCCGACGATAGCAGAAAAGCTTTTTTTCCATATGCAAGTAAAAATACGGTTCAAAATGTTCAAAATACTATCTATGTTCAGACTAATTTTCGCTACTTTTTTTGCCGTAGAAATGCTTATTTTCTAATTACCCTAAAAATAATTTTTTTAATACTCCAGCCAAAGCGCAGCAGAGAATAGTTAAATGTAATTTTCAACTGCGATTTTTCCCTGGATTTTTCGGAATTTTGTTTTATGCCAGCGAGTTTTCTTTTGCAGCTCCCGTAATTCCGCATATGACTAGCAGAATTATTTTTTCTTGCTCTAACGATTGAAAATGATCTGAAACGTAAAGTAAATCGGAAAAAAAAAATGTTTTTTCGGTCATTTAAGGAACATTCTACAATTATCCGGTTAACTCTTCTAATTGTCCGATAGAGGTCCGCGAGGTAGTGGTGTCAACTGAAACTAAATGATAAATTAAAATAAACATTTTATTTATTTTATGTAAAGTTGGTCTTGGTTGGTGCCACTGAGTTTTAGACCTCTTTCGCCAGAATAGTTTACCAGATGATTGTAGAATGTGCTTAAGGCTCCATCTATATAAACCGTAAGGCTGAATCTCCAAACTTCATAAAAGTGAGTCATAACCGCAACCGCAGTGCTATGGGTGGTACCCATCTACAAAAGCTGCAAAAGGGTGTTGCAACCACAAGTGTGAGTGCGGCGCAATGCGCAGAAATCAATTTTATCTCCTGCGCAACTCAAAATAAACAAAATTTTCTTCTGCGCATTGCGTTGCGCTTGCGTTCGCGGTGTGCCTCGGTTTTACGGTTTCTGTAGATGGAGCCTAAAGACGCCGTAAAAGAGGTTCGAAAGTGCAGCCACAACGCAATGCGCACAATACGCATTGCGTTGCGGCTATACGCTTGGGGTTGTGACCCCTATTTAGGCTGGTTCTCCAAACTCCGTAAATGGGGGTCGCAACCGCAAGCGCAATTGCGGCGCAATGCGTACAACACGATTTTCGTTTGTGCACATGCGCGTTGTGTTGTGCGCATTGCGTTGCGGCTACGCTTGCGGTTGCGACCCCCATTTACGGATTTTGGAGAACCAGCCTTACGACGTTTGTAGAAATGCGCACAGCACGGTTTCAGTCTCTGCGAATTGCGATGCGGCTGCGTTCGTGGTTGCGAATCACTTTTACGGAGTTTGTAGAACCAGCCTAAAACCGAGGCTTACGGCAAATGTAAGCGTAACGCAATGCGGAGAAGAAAATTTTTTGTATTTCAAATTGCTCAAGAGACAAAATTTGTTTCTGTGCGTTGCGTTGCGATCACGCTTGCGGTTCCTCCTCGATTGTGCGGTTTTTGTAAATGCAGCCTAGGGCTGATTCTACAAACACCGTAAAAGGGTGTTGCAACAGCAAGCGCTGCTACAACGCTATGCACACAACACAATTTTTCATATGGCTCTATCTACAAATGCCGTAAAAGAGGGTCGCCAGCATGAGCGCAGTGCAATGCGTAGGCCTAGTCTACAGGGAACATGTAAAACCCACCGGTGGAGGCGCCATTAAATTCTACTTGACTACCGTGGTTTCAGTAAAATATTACATATTTTTTGCAAAATTATTCTGTTTTGATAACAGAAATGATGGCATATATTATTATATATATTATATGCCATCATTGCTATTATAAAAACAGAATAATTTTGCAAAAAATATGTAATATTTTACTGAAACCGCGGTAGTCAAGCTCGAGTCGGCCGATTTAAATGGCGCCACCACCGGTGGGTTTTACATGTTCCCGTCTACATAACCGCACCGCACGGCGCAGTCCAATGCTATTGGTATAGGAGTCACGTGATGCCGCAAGCGCAAGCCTATATCAATAGCATTGGGTTACGCCGCGCGGTGCGGTTATGTAGACTAGGCCGTAGAAACCAATTTTGTCTCCTGCGCAACTCCAAATACGCAAAATCTTCTTCTGCGCATTGCGTTGTGCTCGCAGTGCGCCCGGTTTTACGGTTTCTGGAAATGCGGCCTATCAGAGCATTGCGTTGCGGTTGCGACCCCTGTTTATGGCGTTAATCAGCCTAATATAGATGAAGGGAACCATTTGGAAGACTGCTATATCATATAAAAATTGTCTTTCAAATTATGATCTAAACGGTAAAATCTCGGGTAAAATAAACAGTCAAAAATAACTTTCAACAAAATTTTCTCGAAATTTTCATCATACACCGATTTATCATCATTATTCAAAAATCTCACTCCAAACATTCATAAGATAAACTCTTTGAATGGCAAAATATATTTCATTCTATAAAAAGCAGAATAAGAAGAAATTTTCATGAACACGCGATTATAAAATTTTCTACATACTTTACTCCTCCTAGAGTATTTATAAATCTGATATATTAAATTTCCGCACTGCGGAAACTATCATATAAAAAAAAAACCACCTTTTCTAAAGAGTATATAGTTGGCAACATTTTCTATAATAATAGTTCAAGTTGGCTCATGCCTGTCACAAAAAATATATTCTTCAATAATGATGATATAGATTATATTACTTATTTTCATGTCATGCAGGTGGTTAACCTCACGTATGTATCTAAGATTTATGTTTAAATTAAAACCACGCATTAAAACCAAAGTCATTTTCTCCGTTATCTTTTTGGCCTTTTTTTTAAAAGATAAGAAATAAGAGGTTTTATTTATATAAAAATTGTATGTGGGCGTATTATGTTGAAGAAATATAATTATTGGGTTTAATTGTGTCAATTGACTGTATATTGAACTCCTTCTTCAGTGATAAAAGTCACAGTAAGATAATTGTGCTTTAATTACATTTTTGGCTAATTTCAGTTTGAAGGTCTCTTTATTGAATGAAAACATATGAAAACAAAAAAATCACTTATAACTAAAAATATATCACACACACACACTCATGCATTTATATAAATATGCTTTTAAAAAAAATTGCATGTTAAAAGGAAATACGGTGATGAAAAAAAATTTTTTTTGCAACTTTATTTTTAGTGTTAAAAATTAAACTTTTTTTTAAGACCTACCACATAATCTACGACATAATCATAACTTTTTTATGCATAATAAAAGCTGTCAAAATACAAAAAATATGGATACTTTCTTATCTCTCTTAACTAAAAAGGAATAATTTTTTTTTCAGCACGTTGCATACTAAACAAAAAAAGATTTGTGAAAGTGTTAATTGTCGCATAAAAAGTAACTCAGTAGCTTTTTTGCTTTTTTGCACTCTTAAAATTTACGTTTTATTAAATAAATATTATTATATCAACTTTGAATAAAAAAGAAATCAAATATACATGATTTCTGAGAAAAATGTTTGTTCTCTAAAAAGTAAAGTTTTTTTTATACGTTGAATGTAAACAAAGTCAAAACCCACATCTTTTGCAAACAGATTTTTAATCTGAATCTTTGAACGTCTTTGAATAAACCACGTTTTTGCTTCTTTTTTTTTTCTTGATTTTTTGCAAAAGTTATTTATAAACTGTGTATATGGATTGATGCAGGTAATTTTGATGGAAAAATTTAAGCTTATTAGACTATTTATCCCAATTTAAAGTTTAGACTTTTTAATCGATATTTTCAAATTTCATAAGTTTTTGTCTTTGATAGACTCAAAACATCTGTAATATGCTTGGTAATATGTGGTCAGTGACCCCAAAACTTTTATTTTGAATATTTGGGCCTCTTGTTTGAGGGTTAATAAAATTTATCCATAATCGGTATTTTCCTGGGTATTTTGGCTATAGGTTTAGAATCTAAACGTTTTTGATAAACGTCCGGAAACATATACGTTTAGTTATTGGGGCCATTCATAAATTACGTAACGCTTGTGGGGTGTAGAAGGGGTTAAACATTGTGTTACAGTCAATGTTAAAAGGGTCAGCAAAAGCGTTATGTTTGGGGCGGAGGGGGTTCAAAAACACTAAATTTTGCGTTACGTAATTTATGAATGACCCCATTTACAAAACATCCGAGTATGTTTATATTTCCAGACGAGAAACACCAAAAATGAATAAAATTGACAACTTACAGTTATAAAATGCGGGCGAGAATACAGGCTGTTTTTTGAGATTAGGAACTAGAAATTCAGAATTAGCAATCGAACATTCGACTAAGGTCAGAATGGGACGAACCGTTTACCAATTGAAAAACACAAGAAGTGCCATTTTGAAAAAATCAATAATAAATATAATTTAGCACATTTAAAAAAATACTACTACTAAAGTAGCAACTGAAAACTATAACAATATTAAAATAACTGGCCTCAAAGAATGAACCATCTTGAAAATTACTTGGATCATACCATATACATAAAAGATTACAATATCAATAAATTTATTTAAAACCAAAGAACAACAACAAGATTATTATTTCTTATGAAAGATATTTCTTCTTTTTCATATATAACAACAAATACACAGTAAAAAAAATATTTACCAATATTTCAATAAAAAAAATGAGAGATAGATTATTATTATTGCACATTACATATTTTACAACAAACAACAGAATATTATTACTAAAAAAATAATAAATATTTTTCCAATTGATAAATTTATTTTTTTCTTCATATCTTACAACAAAAAAATACCTCAGAAGCAAAAAGTAATCTAAGTAAGAAGAAAAATTCTTGTATTGTTTACCTTGAAACAAAATAAATTCTTTAATATTTAATTTCATGGTGGTCAGAATAATATTCTCTCCATAGGGTAATGTCATTTCATTCCTGTTGCTTGCTTCTACTGTAATTTTACTCAATAGTAAAGGGGTTTTATATTTCTGTATACTTTTTATTTAAACAAACTCTTATTACTTAGTCAAGCAGATTACTTTTTCTTTATTAAAATTTTTAAAGTTTTTTTTTGTACCTTAAACAAATAAAATCATAAAAAAATATTTATTTTTATTACCAAATCAACAAGTGTTTATGGTAGTATTGACTTTCTTTCTATTCTATTTGTTTTTAATTTTTTTACTGTGCCTATAAAATTTAATTTAGAGAAAGCTATTTTATTTAAATATTATTTTAATAGTTTGTTTATGCATTTCTTAACTTTAATATTAAATACAAATAAAATTTAGTTTCATTACAATACAACCAAAAAAAACTAGATTTTTTTTATGAATTTAATTTAAATTTTTAAAAAATGGGTATTTGTGACGAAAAGTTAAATAGAGCAGAAAAATAATTTATTGATTTAGTTAGATTTGTAAATATTTTAGGTGAATTTGTTGTTAAGTAAGTTATAAACAAGTTATTAAATTTTTAAGCAGATTATTTATATTAAATTTCTTTTGTTTGTTGAAGTATTTTACAATTTAGCAGGATATTTTGATGATTGAAAAAGTCCACTAATTAATAGATAACACCCTCTGAAAATTAATCAATGGTGACAGGGTGCTTCTGAGTCCATAATTATAAGAACGATCTAAAATCGAATCTTCCAGGAGCTTTATGGGAGTTAATATTTGAATGATATTTCATTCATCTCATTCTTCTATCCATCTGTCTCCTTTCAAAACTTATGAAAATATAAAAAAATTCAAGTTCTCTAAAACCGTTGCCTTATCTGCATTGTATAACGTATTAATAAAATAATCTATTTGGAACTGGAAGAAACAACAACTTTAGTCACCTGCTGATGCCTAAGGAAACAAAGGATAGCTGCAGGTGATCCAACAGTAGCGTTTTTAATGCATTATCTCACACAGGCCTTTTAGAAACCTTTAAGCTATCTCTGGAACAGTCTGATGATTGCAATAATATCTAGAATTTTCTTCGCATTCGCCTATGACTTAATGGTCTTTAAAGTATTAAATAGAATTTTTAGCGATAAGTGTTTAAAAGGTACATAAAATCAATGTTATACAGCTGAAAAACCCATTAAAATCACTTCATATATAAATTAATTTAAGATTGTAAATAAATTATCCAAAAAAAAAACTTTTAGTCTTCAAAAAGTCTTTTTTACATACGCAAAATATTTTTTAAAAAAATGACATCCTATTACTTGCATCAGTAAATAAAATATTTTATTTCTACAATGCAGCCTGACCATAAGAAATAAAATACAGGAGCATATGTTATACGTGTCGAAATAAATAAAAAAATGTTCAATGTGGTTGTAGAGAATACAAGGCCCTAAAGTATACTTTTACATACAAATATATTTATTTATAAAACTCGACACAACGTCTGCTGCCCACCTTTATAACGGTCATATTATATACAATAATGATAAACTTTTAAAAACAGTTGGCCGGGGGTCGTCTATATTATTCTTTGGTTAAATACTATCATATTTTGTGTCCTGATGTTTGGTGGTGTATATAAAATCACTGACTGCAGTTCTTATATTGTAAATATGGTTACAGTCAATTGATTTATTGATTAAACTTAATGTTTTATGTATGTGTGAGTGTTTATTTATCTTTATTGTCACGATATATTTTATTTGAAATTTAAAAGTTTTTTATTATGTTAATGAATAATTTTTGTACTTTTAATTTATTTTATGATGCTTGTGTTGAATAGTATTTTGGTATGGAATTATAAATAGGCTATTTTATTGAATTTGATCAGCAATTATTGAAAAGCAATTCAGCCAATTATTGAAAAAATTTAATTATAGAGCATTATCTCTTTTATAGTGAAGAAATAGTTTTAAAATTTCCGATTTCATTAGAATGAACATTTAAAAACAGCATGATACTCCAACTAAAATACGGGGGGCAACCACAATATTTGTTCCCATTTGTTCCAGTATGAGTTTCTTGGGTCACTGATCAAGAATTTTTGTGATTTTTTAGGTAAAATTAATATTTCACTCTTAAATTAGCTTGAAATACGAAAATAGCAAAAATAGCCTTTTTAGGGTTAGTTTTAGCTAATTTAAGGGTTAAATATTAATTTTACCTAAAAAAAACACAAAAATTCTTGATCAACGACCCAAAAAACCCCCGTACGCCAAATCTGGGCACTCAAACTTCAAATATATAAAAAATACCCCATTTTTGGGGTAGTTTTTGCAAATTTAAGGGTGTTCCACACATTTCTTTACAAAAGAAATTCGTGGTCAGCGACCCAAAAAACCTATACTAGACCAAATCTGGAGTTACCAGTAATAATACAACCAAACCCATATTTTGACTGGAGTATGAGCTTCCCAGGATTTTAAAGTAGTATTTATTTTTAAATTTCCCATGTAAAAAAATTATTCCTAATATCCAAAAAGATTAGAAAATTCAGGAGACCAGCAATTTGCACTCAAAAATTTTTACTGAAATTCACATACAATTTACAGGATTTAGCCAATACACAATCAATTTTTTGTATAAATCAAACTGTAAATAAATTGCATAAAATTCAGATAATTTTTTTTACATGGGATCGTTAAGATCTATTAACTCAAATAGTATTAATTTTAATTAAATACAAGTAAAAAAAAAACTGCATTACAAACTTTTTATATTTACCATAAAAAAGTTTAATAAAAAAAATTTACAGTATAATACAAGGATGTTTTTTTTTTTATTAGCGTTTTTTTCAGTTTTAATTTAATCTAAGTACATTGTAAATAAAAAATAATAATAATAAATTAAAGCTGTAATTTATTGTATCCTTTATTTTAAAAAAATATATATTTTAATGAATTGAAAGTATTTAATACACTGTAATTAAAAAATTTTTAATATTTAGCCAAATTTTAAATACAATTTATAAATCAGAATAATTTTTTAAATAATATTTTGATTAAATATCGCTAACAGCATGTATTTTTTTTAAACATGACATTAATATAAAATGTGAAATGTACAATAAGGAACATCCGAAGCCTACCTGACTATTAACTTTGTTTCTGTATGGCTTCTTTATTTTATTTTTTTTAAAGCTTCTTTTTTTTTACTTTTTAAACGAAAATTTTTTAAATTATTATTTGAAATATTATTGTTAAGCGGGTTAATTAATGTAAACGTACTAAGTAGCACCAATTAAAGAAAGTAAAAAATATGAAAAAAATTTTGTATATTATAGGTCTATTTCAATTCGGTACAAATAATTTTTTGAATGCCTAATCTAATAGGGCTGTTTCGTGGCCCAGGTAAATTTCAATCGAGATTTAAACCTTCACCTAAAAAGGGCTACAAAAATGGCCAATTACATTTCTAGATAGGTTTTTCATGATATGGAAGCAATGAGGGGAGGTTAACTCGTTGGGTTAGGTATATTCTGTCTCTTGTGTAATCATTCCAATTTTGAGAAGCCATCATTGTTCCTCTTAGTAGAGAAAAAACATTCTGAAACTGACTGTTAGAAATTTTCACCATACCAAATTCGACTACAGTCCCTCGGCGCTACGCGCCTTAGGTCTATAACACGTCCCATTTGCCAAAATCGAGGCCAAATACACTTTTCTAAGACCTGATTAAGAGTTTACTATTCTAGCAACAAATATATACTTTTGAGTGAAAGTATCTATTTGAAGGCGCTGCTTTCGTAATTATTGGTGTTTACTTGCTCTTATGGTACAGTAAAAATAGCTATTTAAGCAGTTGTATGCACGAGCGAGCGTAGTGAGCGAGTGCAGACAGCATGCAAAAGTCGAATCCAATATTTTGTCCCGTGTCCTAAGCAATAGTTTTACATATAATGGGCAAAAAAGCAGTCTCCCTAGGGGAGAAAATAGGCTTTTTTTGTCCTAGATATGTAAATATTTTTACTATAGCTTTTTTTGTAGCGCCGCCTGGTTCAGGGTGTACAAAACACTGGAAAGGGAGGTATACCAACTATCAGTGTATGTATTACTTGAGCCTCGACTTGAGCAATTTAACCGTGCATGCAATTCTATGAAATTCAGAAATTTCAGACGACACTATTCTTTCGCACAATATTGAAACAGCCCACTGATATAACTTGTTGACTACGTTACGTGTTAATTTTAATAAAGAAAAAAGGTGCATATAAAGAAATTATATTATGTAATTTTAAGTAATTAAAGCGAATGACACTAAATTAGGTCAATTTTATAATAACTAATAACACATAAATTTTTATAATCTTAAACTATGAATAAAAAAATGTAAGAAATATGACATTTTTAACGTTTTTAAACAAAAAAAAAAACACCAAGTATGCGTTAAACATAAAACTAAATAAAAACGTACTTACAGCACATTCCATTTAACAAATATTTCACTTTATTCCATATACAAAAAAAAACCTTTCTATTGTAATATTATCTCACTTATTTACGGAAATTCACACCGGAAATTTGTTTATATACATTTTTTAAAATTACAAAAAACATTTTCATGTTATTAATTCAAAAAAAAAAGATCAAAATCACAATAGAAAAATATATTTTTATGGTCTAAAAGAAAAAATCAGAACAAACCTATAAAAGTAAACATTGAAATCATTCATGCTTTTAAAATCAAAGCATCAGACTCTAGGGAGAGAGGAAAATTTTAATTATCATATACTATGAGAATGACTTATTTTTTTTTTGAAAGTTTTTTTCTTTTCTGATGTATTTAAATTCTAAAGATGTCATTATAAATAATAATAATAATAATGTGGGAATATAAATTTTTTATTTTTTATTATTTTAATTCAAGTTTAAAACATAAAAAATTTTTATGTGATAATATGTGTAATGTGAATTGACATTGAAAGAAATTTTGTATGCAATAACAGTAGTCTGCATATTAATATAGTACATTTTTTGTTTTATTCTGTTTCTTTAAAAAATTTACAAGAAAGATGTTTATTTTTTTAATATAAATGCAGTTTTTTGTATATGTCATTGCATTAAAAGATGTTTTTAATTAGTACTAATTTGTTTTAATTTAAGTGGGTAAGTTTGGAATTTAAAATTAATTCATGCAAATTAGTTGAATCTACAAAGGTTTGATCCAATCACCAATGATTTCTTGAACCAGGCTCTAATTTGGTTCTGATCGGTTCTGATATCACTTCAAATTCGGTAAATAACCATTCTGGTTAGAGGCCAAAAGTCTGAGACCAAGGAGCAAAAAAAAATTTGTTTTTGTATTTTTTTGTTGTACACTCTGATATCTAATCTAAAAGTCTGGTTTTCTATCAAATTTGATCTTAAGCGCCATTTAGATAAAATACGATAAAATGTAATAAAAACCAGAGTTAAATTACTCAGGAAGCGGATACTTTCGTTTCCCAATTATTCTTTCTAAAAGTGCTATATTTTTCTAATAAAAAAAAAATTTCTTTAAACAAGTGCCCATAAAACTATAAATTGTTACAGTTTTATGCAGTAAAGTAATAGTATGACCTAAATTCTGTGCATAATATTTAAATATTTATTTTATTATTTTTCATTGTTATTTATAACATTTTATTTATTATTATTTTACATAATTTATTCTCTTTGAATAAATTTAATGAGCAAATTAACTCAAAAATCCAGGGTTATTTAAGTAAATATCCATAAGTTTTAAATCTGAATATGTGTGTGTCTAGTAATAGATTACGTAAATTTATATCTATTTATTTTCGCTACGACTGAACATTTTTTTCTAAATAATTTATTTTAAATTACATCTAAGTCTACCGTATTATTTCAATATGCTTGATATGGTGTTTATGATTTAAAAATATTTTTAATTTTCTAAACAGTTTATTAAAATTCATAGCTAGATAAATTTGCTGGGCCCATAACCTATTAAATTTGGTTTAAATGAACTTGTATTAAGGTTGTTTACGCGTCATAAAAACTTTACGGTATACAATCGGTCATTTTTTGTTGAAGGTCAAATTACGGGTCAAATAAAAAAAGAAGTACGACAACGTCGCATCATGTTTGTAGGCGCGCGTACTTAGTATACCTAAAATGAGCACTTCAGATTGACAGAGTTAAAAAGCCCAATGGAAAAGAAAGTTAGCCCCTTTCTTCTGCTTTCCCGTCAATTTTATACAATCAAATTCTTTTCAAGTCGCCTCCATTTTTGGACAGAGGGAGGGTGGCTAGCTTCAGAAAGAATCACCCATATCAATATAATTTTAAGTAAAAATAGTTTTTTACATAATTTTCATAAATTTCAGTAAGGATAATATTAAATATAATATTGGATTTCTACATTATATATAATTTTTTATAAATATAGCAATATAATTTACCGGAAATCATCATATCTGTATTTTTTATATCAAATAATAATACATAATAATAATAATAAAATATTATTTATTGTTGTAAATATTGCTCATTTTTTTATCGATAACAACAACAAATTATGATTTATATATTTTTTTCAATATTTAGTCTGAATTATATTACCTTCGGTAACTGTATATTTATGGTGCTTCTCATCAGCTAACGGTTTCTCTAAATAAATAATAGATAATTAAAAATTTTTATCGATTTCTTATTGATTTTTATGGTATATTTAAGCTGTTAATCTATTAACATGGAACATGTTTATATGGAGGGGGTACTTCAGAATTTGAAAATAAAGGGGGGAGGGGTCAAATTTGTCCGACAGGGGCGGGGGTAAAATTAAGCTTAGAATAATTTCAATTTAGGGACTTTGAAAAATCTGGGCCTAGGGACATAGAATAATTCAGGTTTAGGGACTTGGAACAATTTTAATTTAGGGAATTAAAATAATTCGGGTTTAGGGGCTTGGAATAATTTTGATTTAGGGACCTAGAATAATACGCGTTTAGGGAATCAAAATAATTTGGGGTTAGAATCTTAACAGCTATACTCGCAGCTATAGTACAGATGATATTTACAAATTATAAAATTAAAAAATTGAATGATGTTGTAACGTTGCGTAACATTTATGCATTATAATAGGTATACCTAGTCCTTAGCTAGAAGTAAACATGTTCTATGCATTTAGGTTGTGTTTACACAAACCGGTTATAAGTTTTTTATATAAATTTCAGATAAATTTGCAATAAATTTGCTTTTTTAACAATTCTTGGAGTTTTAATATTAGTTTGAATCAGTTGGTTAGACCTAGACACAGCTGTTTTGATTCATGGGAATGTCCAAGTTTAAATTAAATTTATAGCCAAATTTTTAGAATACAATAACAAACATTTTGTAAAATAAAACTCTAAAAATTGAAGACTTGTTACTTTTGGCCAAATTACGTCGCCTTCTGATTATAGGCTCAAAACTTACATCAGAAGAATAAATGAATATCACAAGGATTTTTTTTTTTTTTGGAACCAGTCACTGATCCATAATTACACATGGAATAATTTGGTGCCCCAAATCTAAAGTGATCTTTTTTTACGGTAATTATAAATTCCAAACATGAATTATTCAAAAACTCATTATTTGACCATATTTGACCTAAAAATAAAAATTTCAAGTCTATAACAAAACTCGAACAAAACTATACATTCATAGTTTCAATGACAGATGCAGGAGACAACAAAACACAAAACCAGATAAAAAAATGAACATATAATAAACAATAACATGATGCATCATAAAAAAAGTGTTATAAATAGAATAAAAGGTCCAGAGATAAAACAATTGTCTCATCTTAGATAAAATGACACACAGACATGAAATAATTTATAATCTTAAAACTTAACCTATATATTAAACATTAGATAACACAAGAATTACTTCAATTCCAGTTTTTCTAAAAAAAAAAAGGATTCAAAATTTTAAAAAAACACCTTTTTGGAAAATACAGTTTTAGAATAATTTTCTTACTGCATATTTTAATTCCTGCAGTAAGTTGAATAACCTGATACATATCAAGAATATATTCATTTCTTTAAAGGTGGTAGTATTAAAAAGATCTAATACATAAGATAATTTATGAAATAATTTCATATTATACACTGCAAAAAAAGGTACTTATAATATAAGAATCTTGCGTTTTTAAGATCAATACAGGTTTTTTTAATTTCGAGTTAAATTGCTAATATCTTCGTTTTTCCCTAAGTATCTTGATTTATTATCAATATTATATAATAATTTAACACGTGAAACAGGAAATATATCAGTTTTATATGAAGCTATAAGCAACACAAATCAATCACTAAAAAAGCTAGTTTTCTTTGAATTTTTCAATTATAAAATACCACACTGTCTTTTATTTAACCTGTCATTTACTAATATGGCTTCCCTTTATACTATTTAAAAGGGTTAAAGCATCGTCCATTATTTTCTCTAAATACCTTTTATTCTGTTTAATATTTATGAACTTGTAATTTTTTTAAGAAAAAAAATCTCATTTAAGGTGTTTATTCTAGAGTAAGTAATGTCTTTCCGGATGTATTTTATAATTCGCGCTGAAAAAGTAAGAGAATTTTTGCACGCGTGACTTTTTTTCTTCATATTTTTCTTTATTCAAGTGTTTTATTTTATGATAATTATTGCAAGCAGAAGATATATATAATTAAATATACTGTTTTTCTTTGAATTTTTTTATAATTTATTTTTAAATTATTATCAAGATGTAATAAAATGAAGTGTAGTGTTTCGTATTATACACTTGTATAGGTTAGGAAGTTAGCTGAATTTATATGAATTTTTTATTATTTTCACATATTTTTTAAATTCAAATTATTTAATTAATGTGCATGTGTAATTGTTTTATTCAAATTATTTTTAATTTTTTTCATTAATTTTCTAAATAATTATAATATTTTCTCGAATGTTCTTATTTACTTCCTGTACGGGCAAGTGTTTTTTTAGGTTAATTTTCTTTATAATAACAGAGGCATAATTATGAAAATTCAAATAAATTTAATTATTGTTAAATTTGATGCGCAATTTTTATATTCAATGTACTTAACATGACGAATTAAACTCGTACACTCGCGTTTTTTCATTTTTTTCTGCTGAATTAATTAGTATATTATGAGCCCGTGTCTTGGCCCGTGTTGAGAAAAGTAAAAATTGTGTAAAAAATAGTCTGAGCCGCGCATAAATTACGATAATTGTAAAATGCAATTTGATTTTTTTTATGGACGGAGTTATTGTGTACGATTTTTCTTCATCAGCGTCAAGTAAAGAGGTCTTGGTAAATACTTTCTTTCTGGCCGCTCGCAAGAAATAATATATTTGTGATTCATGTTTAGGAAAGTAAAGAATTGCCCTGATGGCAATGGTAAACTGCGATTTGGGGCATTCTTTATATTTATGGACAAGGGCCATATAGAATTTTTCCGTGTCAATGGCGAAAAAACAACAGTTTTTTGGCCGCGCAGCGGCCGGGAAATGGATGCTTTCTGGCCGCTAAACAGAAAAATTTATTACAGCCCATTCGGGCTCTTTGAAATTGGTATTCAAGTTTAAATAATCAAAAATATCAGCTCGTTTATCAAACATATTTATATTTATTTTTAATATTCTTAAAAATTTGTACATGCAGCTTCGGTACCGCATTATTTTACTTTTTTTGCTTCCGAAGATAAATAAGTACACCAAACTATATGACTCGAATTAGGGAAATGGGTGAACTCGAGTGACCCTGGTTTCCTTTGTTTTTTAAATTTGAAAATCACGAACAAAATCAAGGCTATGTTAGTGAAACTGAAGAATGATTATTGAGTTTCCAGCCAATTTTTATCATTAATTTGAAATAAATCTCTAGTATAAATGATGAACACTTTTAAATTATTCGGTATAAAACTTTCTTTTTCCACCAAACATTCACCCACAAAACCATAATTTTGAATTAAAACCAGATCATCTACATTAAAATTTTAAATTGAAATTAATATCGTTAATAAAGGAAGTACTAAAAATTGCATAAAACCGTTAATAATAAATTTATGCTAATTTTAAATAAATTACAGTCTATAATGTAAAAAAATTTTAATGGATTTTATTTGATACCATTTTTTTTATTTTTCTATTATATTTAAGAACAATGGTAAATAATTAAATGTTAATACCATAAACTTTATAGAAAACAATACATCATTACATTACACAATATATCATAGTACAGTTTTAAATGAAAAATTTTTACAACCTTTTTAAAAATACGTAAATAACAATTGAAATCCGTTGAAAAACAGAAAATTCTTCTTCAAAAGTTTTAAAAACTGTGAAAAATGAATCTAAATAAATTAGTTGCATACTATAAATTGATTTTTATTTTAATTTTATTTTACGTTAAAAAAATGAGGTAATAAGTCAATGAATCGTATAAATAAGAATTAGTTCATACGTTATTACAGTATGTGGAGAATAAATAAATGCCGTAAATTCGTGTGAAAATAAAAAAAAGTTGATAAAGATATGATAACGGTTCATATTATATTACAATATCTTGCAAATAAGCAAAAAAATTAAATGTAAATTTTTTTTTTTAATCAAAAACTATGTAATAAAATATAATTTATATAGCGGGTTAGTAGATAAAAATTGAATAGAATATGCTATTGTGTGTGAAGAAATTATAATTATTAATGATTTTTTCTCGATATTAATTAAGTTACAAAAAAAATATTTACTGTAATATGAGGAGAATCGAGTTTTTTACGGAAAATTCGAGAGAAAATTTTACACGTACTTTGAGAAATTACTATTATTATGTTTATGATTGAGATTTTAATTTAGGGTCTAAAATTAAAATTGAGGACGTGGAAAATTTTGGAGTATTTGATAGTTAAATTTCCGACTCATGGCCAGAAAAGTAATGATTCCCAAACTAACTTGGCAAACCACCCTTATAAATTTTTCGATATAATCAACATCATACTTACCTTACCACAAAATATGTGATCTAAGATTAACCGAATTTAAAAATCTAGTATGGCTTATAGGTGAGCATGGACCTGAAAATGGACAATAACAAAAACCGAGACGAGATCAAGATCTTTCTATTACGAAAAAATTTAAAGCATAAATAGTCCCAAAAAAACCTGAACCTGAACCTGTCTAATGACACAAAACACAAATAATTAAGTCATATAAACCACTGATTATTGCTCGGATTGCCATAATTTTCTTGGAAATAACTGTCACTGCTCTAGAAGACAAAAAAAAAAACTTTTAACCGGTATATGTAAGCACAACCAAAAAATGCATGGAACATGTTTACTTACAGCTGAGGGCTATAGGTATATAATGCATAAATTCGGCATAAATGTTACGCAACATTACAATACAATTTTTATAATTTGTAATTATCACCTTCACTATAGATGTTAAGACCTAAAATATTCTGATTCCATAAACGTTTATTATTCTAAGTCCCTAAACCCGGATTATTCTAAGTCCCATTTGACCCCTCCCCCTTAAATCGGGCATATTTGATCCCCCCCCTTCAACCGGACACATTTGCCACATTTTATTTTCAGATTTTCAGGGTATCCCCTCCCTATAAACATTTTCCATGTTAAAACACTGTAACTGTTACAGTATCTTTGGATATAAATAGGCACCCGGTTTAATTTGTTTAAATTTATCATTTTCTATATTATACAGATACCCTTAATACAATCAGTACGTCTATGTTAATAACAGTTTTCCGGCAGTTTTCTAAATTATTTCTTCGAACAAGTGAATTTTTTTTTCTGCTAAAATCATTTTTTTAACAATTCATAATTGAATTTTAAAGTAAATATAAAAAGATAAGAAATGTAAACAAAACAAAAATTAATATGCAAAAAAATAAAATGTCTTTAAAAAAATGAGGTTACTCAAGCGTAAAATTGAAATGCCGCATAAAAAAGATTATTTATATACAAACAAAAAAAAAACAACTTTTTTCTTTTACTGGTACAATTTCCGTTAATTGGAATATTGGATAAGTAATTTGTTTAAACAAAGAAATGTCATTAAAAAATATGAATTTGTTTAAAAGACTTTAAGTTACACTTTTTCATAGCAAAAGCAACAATTTCTAAGAAAATCAGTCAAATTTTTACCTGACGTTTGAATTTAAAATGAATTTTAAACATTGCAATGGTATGCGTTATAAAAAAGTTTATTGGGCCTTAAAGCAATAAAAAAATAAAGTTGATCTAAAGAGAAGGATAAGAACTTATTTATAAAGAATGCGCGTGTGCGTTTGAAATAGTATATACAGCGCGCGGTTGAAGCCGGATGCCGGTATTCTAAATAATAGTGGGGGAGGTCCTCTTTAAGTCCCACGATGCGAGGTATATAGGGACTTAAGTCCCCTTTTTAGTTCCCCCTCTACTTATATACTCAATATTTCTTTTTTTCCAGTTAAACAGAGCTCGCTACTTCATATACTCCTGGCCTATATGAGAAACTACACAAGCCAAATGTCGTTACGGTTTACTGATATTCTTGGAATTTCCTTTTTTTTTTTAATTTTCTTTGTGCGAATTTCTTACATATTATGTATTTTTTTTATGTTTGTATGTACCTTAAGTAGGGTTCTCTTTTTTTTATAATTTTATGTACATGTATTAGTTTTTTTGTTGTTGCTGTTTTATGTAAGCAATTTTAGCAAGAATTTGGCATAAAAATTTGTTTTTAGGTATAATATCAATGGCGTTTTTTATTATCCATGAACATATTTTGCATTCATAAAACAGTTTTTTTTTTGAAATTTCATTGAAAATTTAACATAATGATATTGTTATATTGGGTATCATTGAAATTTTTAGAAATTCATATTGTAAAAAATTGTAATGTACACCTTATTGAGTCAATTGAGTCTAACAAAATAAAATTTTTTTAAAAAACAATCCAAATTTATTTTATAATTTTATATTTTTTTGTTTTTTTCCAGAATCATTACAAGGACCACATTTTTACACACAGCCATCGACAGATGGTCATCTAATTGTAGCACTTAATGGAACAAAATTTTTACAATGTTTAGCGCAAGGTTGGTTTACAATTAATGCTTTGTCTTTCTTTGAAAGTTTTATTTTTTAAATTTATTTTCGTTTATGTGACCGAAAGCGTAAAGTCCATTAGAAGGATGCCCGAGACTTTAAAGTATATTATACCCTATTTTTATTTTCAAAATTTTTTTTCCAAAAAATTTCCAAAAATTAAAAATTACTTTTCAAAAAAAAAAATTTGATTGAAGCTGTATATTACTAAAAATTCAAAATGTGGGTCTAAAACCTCTATCAACCCAGAAGACCGCCTTTTTAAGAATATGTACATGCATATGATGATTGCTCTTGCTTTTGTCTCAGTAGAAATTGTAGAAGAATATTTTGTTCTACTTCAAAACCAGATCCCCATAGATTTACAGCCAGTATTTCAATATTTTGATGAATTTTATGTAAGAGAAAACCAGCAGGTAGACTAAGACGATTGCCATACCGCTATTCAATATAATTCAGTTCTTATGCGTACTGTGTGTACAAAAAATATTTCCAAAGGTTATCATAACTGGTTGCAAATCGTCATTGGCAAACATCGCCCTAGTTTATACGCATTTTTAGTGGAATTAAAAACGGAACAAGGTGATGCAGAAATTATGATTCGTCAAATTCAAGTGGGGCAAAAGGTAAAAAAAGGGCAAAATCCAAAAAGGAAAAAAAAGTAGAATAAATTTTTCGAAATGTTTCCATGTATCAAGAATATCTCAACAACAACGATATATTAACACCCCTTGACATACTATACAATTTTCCGATTGAACGATTTTTAGGCATTATTTTTCTGAGGCGAATGCAAAAGGTTTCACCTTGATTCATGCACTTGCATAGGCAGTTATAGGTGAAAAACAGTATTAACCTGACTAAAAGTCTTAAGACTTAATATAAATTTATAACATTTTTATTTATATGCTAATTAATTAACTGTTATAGTCATATTAAAAAATTTTTTTTCTCCATATTTTTTTAATTTTTGGAAAAAAAGGAATTTGAAAAAGTTTCTGGCTACCGAAATTATTATAATTTTCCGATTTATCCGAAAGTGTCTATAATATTACCCCAATATTATAAATTTTTTCCGTGACTAAAAATGACTCGGAAAAAAGAGAAATCTCTTTTTAAATGATTGATTCTGATTAAAAAAATATACCTACTGCAGGTTGTTGAATATCGTAGTGTTTTATTTTTGATTGACTTAATCAAAATGAATTGATCAATGCCATTATATTTATTTATCACATCTTTTGATCATTAAAAAAAAATAAAATAAAGATCAGTTGATAATTTTATGCTGACATAAGATAAGTTTAATAAATATTTTTTTCTGAATCATTTAATTTACTGGTATATTTTCAGATTATTCTCATAAAAATTATATCTATATTTAATCTTAAAATATTGTAAAATACTTACTGTTTTAAATTTTAATTATCAGGTATTGTTTTTCTTTAGTAATTTTTATGAATTTCTCAAAAATATTAAAATCAGTAAATTCTTTTACAATAATTAATGATGTAATAAACGCATATACAATAAAATTTTTGACTCATGCTATAATAAATATTTTTACAAAGAGTCATCATCAAAATGATTTTGCAGTGATTTTCTTACTTTACATATACAACCTACTTTCTCTTGTAATGAAGCATTTGTTCCGCCACTTTGAACCTCTAGCTTATACGATTTTCCTCCCCTAGATTAAATTTTATGATTTTTTCAATGTCATGCTTGAAATTAGCAACCTCAAAAACCTAATTTTGAGCCAAAAATACAAATAAGTTTCAGAAATATAAAGAACTGTCAATGGGGGTAAAAAAGCTTGTTTTTGGAAATACTCGTTAGTGTGAGTGAATACATAAGAAAAAATGGAAAAACAACACTTTTGAAAATTTAAAAATGATTGTTGATGCTTTCTATTCAATTGATTTGGATCCAAATTTTGATGTATACATAAATAAATTTGTTGTATTGACTTAAAAATTCCAATAGCACCCGAAATTCATGATATTTTCTTTCACGTTAGAAATTTTTGTCAAGAAAAAGAAAAGAGGTTAGGATATTTTACTGAGCAAACTGTTGAGTCCATACACCACGACTTTAAGGAAAATTGGACATCATTTAAAGTTCCATACATTCATCCTGAATACGCCAAAAGATTACTACGTGCAGAATGTGCATATAATAGTAATCATATTTAATAAGAATTTTATAATACAAAAAGACATTTAATTTTTGAAAAATCAATTTTTATTTAAATATTTATCAACTAACATAAGTCGATCAGAGTAATTGATTTTTCGACCAAGTTTATTTTTATATAATTAAGAAAATGCAGGGGTCCAAGACAGAGCCTTGTTGAATCCCAATGACAATATCAAGCACAGAAGAGGTCTCATGGTCTAATACAACTGACAGAGTCTGATTTGTTAGGTACTTAGAAAACCACCCTACGTCTTAGGGTGAGAAACCAATAACCGAAAGTTTATCCAAAAGAATCGCATGATTAGAGACCCTATTGAAGTCTTTTGTCAGATCGAGCATTAATACAATAGTGATCCAATCCAGATGAAAGCCTTTGCAAATATCATCAGTTAAATTAGTGAGCATAAAATTGATGCTATGATTTTTTAGAAAACCAGTTTGAAAGACGTCAAGAATATTGTTATGAGTAATGTTACAACAATCTGCTTATAAAGGATTTTTATTTAAAATCTTGGATGACTTATTAAATAATGATAAGAAAACTCTATAGAGAGAACCGGAAGACAAAGTTTGAGAACCTTGAGAGATATGTCATCGGGACCAACAGATTTTGCACTCAATTGTTTAAAGGCAAATTTTTATTAATTAAATAATAATTAATTAATAAAATAATTGAAATAATGATAATAAACGCAGTTAAAAATTTTAATTTTTTGTAACTAGACGTGCTTATAAAAAACCAATATCATAAAAATGCTAATTAAATCCATATAAAAAATAAATTCAAAAAAAAAGAATGAAATCAAAACCTTTAAAAATATCAGTGAATTATAATTTTAAACCTTAGCAAACACATGGGGTCAATTGATGCATAAAAAAAGCAAAATATATGCAGAAGAGGAATGGAAGGGGGGAAAAGAAAGCGACAAAAAAAGGTATAAATATAAAATAAAGACCATCAACCCTGGATAACCATTACAAGTTAGAATGGAATGTGCAGAATATAAAATGTGTCTTGGTTGACACAAAAGGAAGCCTTTGAACTTCTGGCCCGACTTAATGTGTATTCTATAACATTTTTTCTTCGTGTACATAAAAAACTAATACATTTACACAATCCTCTTATATATTATATACCTCTAAAGTGTCGTAATAAAGCACATACTAAAAATAAAAAAAACAACATCATCAAATCACCCTTTTTTTGCACATAGTTCTTCAATTTAATGCAAGAAGAAGGGTTCATCATAAGAGAGCATCCCTATTATCAATATATCTATTCAAATAATATACAATTATTATTATTATTGTTAAATCATGAAGGCGTTCTTAAACAACAGCAGAGAAAAATTTACATAATCATTATTTATTTTTTGCAGGCGTTTTTTTATTGCACATGCTATGCTAATATTTTTTTAAAATCTTTTTTGTATATGAAAGACCACAAATGTCATTTATATTTTTTATTAAAGGACTTTTTTTTTATTATTATTGTAATAGTAATTATATGGACAGTAGCGTTTTATATTAAATTATTATTAGATTATGGTAATTTTTAATTGAATATTTTTTGTTGTAAAGTGTGTCCAATGATAATAATGAACATTTGGCTTGATGCATTTGGTTTTTTAAGGATTTTTTTTATATTGAAGATGGGTACTTATGTGAATGTAGAAAAAATATTTTATTGCAAAGGTTGGCAAATATTGAAAGATTCATATGTTCATAAATAAGCAGCATGATTTTTTAAAATTGAATATTTTGGGTTCTAAGTAGTATTCTTGTAATAATTGAAAGCGCGACTGGGTGCCTCCTTGGCGATCGGCCACTCCTCTTTTAAGGGATCCCCCTAAACAATTGTTACTTTAGACAATTATCACCCTGGAATACCAAAATTGACTCTAGGAAAAAATTATGCCGAGAACAAGTTTATTTTAAGAATAGCGCTAAGTACACCAATGTAAATGAATGTAAGACTAAATAAACTTTGGATTTTGACAAAATGGGAAGAATTGTGCAGTGGAGGCATTCTCCCAGAAAGGGTATTCACACATGCTTCACCGTATAAGCTAAGTCCGGATATGACTCAGACTTAAAGACCCAGACAAAACTATTAAGATCAATGTAAGATCCAGATTTTCGTCGAGGTGTATTGAGCTGATATTAACCCAATTTTTATCCATGTCCTAACAAAGATACAAATCGTATACAAGCGTTAGATTAAGAAGCCACAAACTTTTAATCTTGGTATACAGCGAGAACATGTGATTACAATAGATTACAAAACACATACATAATATATTATGTCAATTTAATTGGCTAAAATTGTATAATTAATAGTAACAAACCATTGTTACCCTAGATAAAACAATAAATTACCTGTCAATATCAATTTTTTTAAATCATAATATTTTTTTCCAGGTAATCCGCCACCAAAATACAGATGGTTTAAAGATAACAAACCATTATCAAACCAACCAAATATAGATCCATTGTACAGAATATTTAATGCCCAAAAAGAACATGCTGGTGTTTATTACTGCGTTGCTTCAAACGAAGTTGGATCAATAATTAGTGATAGTGTTACATTTTCTGTAATGTGTAAGTATTTAAAAATTACAAAATTTTAAATAATTTTCTGAATTAAAAATAATTTTTTGATAATATTTAGATATGGGTAAATTTGACGACGATGAAGACAAAACATTAACAGTAAAATCAGGTAACGCAGCAGTATTAGAAATGCCAGAAATCGAAAGTTATCCAACACCATTAATCGATTGGTTTACACCAAAAGGAATAATATCATCAGCAATAAAATATGCAAAAGTTAAAAATAAATTAATAATACTCGACACTAATTACGATGACGATGAATCAAGTTATACAGCAAAAGCAATAAATGCACAACTTGGACAAGAAGAATTCAGTCCGTTATTTCGTTTAAAAGTATTAAATGATAATTACAATTACGATGATAATAATGTATCACCATCATTAATTATTAAACCAGAAGAAGATGTGAAAATAATAAATGGACAAGACAATTATTTACATTGTATTGCTAATGCTAAAGAATTAAATGACATTATAACAATTTGGACCAAAGACGATATACCAATTGAAGAATCTGGTATTCGTTTTAATTTTTTAGATTTTTGGAATAGAACGTTAGAATTGATAACACCAAATCGTACTTATAGTGGTGTTTATGGATGTCGTGTTGAAATTAAAAATAATGCTTATCCGCCTATAACTGCTAGTTCTAATGTTTTAGTTTATGGTAAGTTAGGTTATTATTTAACCAAATAACGCCTAATCAGCCATTTTTGGCCAGTTTGTAGCTAAAAACTGTCTTTAGAAATGGAAAGAGCGACATATAATCGCCTACTGGGAGACATTTAAAGCCCAAAATATTCATTTTTTTACATCACAATTCATTTCGAGAATGGTCGATTAGGCGCTAATCGAAAAAACTAGTTTTTTTCACTGTTAATTTTTAAATATTTTTTGTTTTTTTTTTCTTAGAAAAACCAACTTTTTTAACTAAATGGAAACGTGAAACGTTTGGCGAATATGGTACAATTTTAACTTTACCATGTGACGTTGTTGGTAATCCAACACCAACAATCCAATGGTTTAAAAATGCTGAACCTATTGACGAATTCATTGGAAAAAGGTAACATTGACCTAAAATAAAGATTATACTTACTTACTTATAAGTTTGTGGTTTTAAAAAAAGAAAAAAAATGTCTTATTTATTCATTGACATTGTTTTGTTTTTTCTGTTTAAAAAAAGTAGAGTAAAAATGAATGTTATTTATACTTATTTTTCTTTAAAAATTTTTTTTTATTTTTCAGGTATTTTATTCAAGAAGATGGCTCATTAATAATTAAAAAATTGTTGATTGAAGATTCTGGTATGTTTCAATGTTTGGCTAAAAATGAAGCTGGTGAAAAAACAGATTACACTTGGCTAAAAGTTAAAAGTAAGTTCAAAAACAAAAAATTCATAATTTAATTAACAAGTTTTTTTTTATTTTACTACTAATTAATCGTTAATTATGTTTTATCGTGGCACGAATTATAATTTAATTTTAAGAAAATTTTTTTAAAAAGAAATTTAAACTGATGATTATTTCTATTGTTTTCTGTTTTTTTTTTTTTTTTTTTTTTTTTTTTGTTTATTTTATTGTGAGAACAGAATTATCAAAAACAACAATGAAAAAGAGGGCAAAACGAAGAGCTGTCGGTTATGGTATTGTAGGAGTTCGCAAGGTTGATCGTCATTTTATGTTCTATCAAAATACTGACCGTAAGATTTAAAAAAGAAAAAAAAAACTAAAAATTTTTTTTAGACTTTTTTTTTAGTGTCCAGTATTATTTAGTTTATTTAGTAGAGTTTTTTTTCAATATTTTTGTCACAATTCACCACTTATGAAAATTTTAAAGTGTAGCTTTTGTTTATTGTCGCGCATAATTTTTTTAAGATGGTTCAGTTTTTTTGGAATTATGTATGATGTTTTTTTTTTGTATGAGAGACCAATTAAGAAGGCTATTTAGTTCTTAACAGCAAGTTTTATTTGCCGTAAAATTTGATCCAATTTTGATGCAGAAAAAAATAAAAACATAAATAAAAGAATAATATAACTGGTTCGTGAACACGCAATCGGTGAACTTAAAACATGTCTTCAGTAATAGCCCTTGTGGAAACCAAGTGCGGAAACATTGGTAACTTTGCTGTATATGAAAAATTTTTTAATTCTGGTATTGTCAATAAAATTTCATCTAAATAACTTTTAAAAGAAATTTCCGAATCTTTTCTTTCGGAAATATTTTGCTCAACTTAGAGTTATGCTTAAAACAAGCTTATCACGAATCATGCAGTTCTAAGTTGGGGTTAAAGAAATGATGGCAAAAAAAAGGTTGAAATTTTAGGAATTAGATTAAATAAAGAGATTCTGTGCAGTTATAAAAAAATTTTAAGCATAACTCTGGCTTGATTGTCATTTTAGAGAGCAAATTCTCAAACCTTTCAAGTGAATCATGGGAAAAAATTTACGGAGCTTCAGCGAAAAAATGCCAGCATTTTGCAAAAAGTTTCAAATCATTTTTAATAAAAAAAATTTTTCTCGGTTTAGAAGCAGAGTCAACTTGTTAAGAACTAAAAAGTCTATATTTATTCTTGTTGTTAGTTATATGTAGGCCCAGCTTTTTTGTGTGATTTTTTTGTATAATTTTATTGCATGTACCTATATGATTAGACCTATGATAAATGTAACATTAGATTCGCATTAGATTTATGTGCAATAGCATATCAAGTATCAAAGTTACAAAAATTTTGGTACTAGCGTATCTACAAGCATTAGTGCTTGGCGTAGCTGGTCAAAATTTTTACCTTCTGTGCTTTACAATTTTTTGGCCTACTGAGGCGTAGTGACAAGAGCAAGAAATTCCTTACTAACTTTAATATTAATTCTTTAAAATTTTTATTTTATGAGAATTTGACTCAGAGTGATGTAAATTTGTGCATCTGTTGGTAATTTTTTAAATGTTTGATTTTAGTTTCAAATTCAAACCAAAAAATCTTTCGCTTTATAAAAATAAATTCTAAAAATGTAGTCTGATTTAATTACAAAAAGATTATCAGGCTGCTAAATACATAGCCTATTAGACACCCTAAGAAATTAGAAATTAGAAACCGTTAGAAACCAATTTCCCGTTATACAAACTAATTTAGAGTATAAATGTTTTCTCTTTCTGAAAAAAATTTTTTTAAAATTACTTAATTTACAAAATGAACCATCTTATTAAAAATTACTGTACCATTCGCTAAAAAGGCAAAAAAAGATCACATGCTTTAATTCAATATTCGTATTATCACATATTTGATCACCAAAGTAAATAATTTCCTGTCCATCATAAATTCGCAAATTTTTATTACGCTTATTATATTTTAAAATTTATCTCGCAATTTATATTTTGATTTTTCTTAAAATCAATGCTTGTATATGAAAATACCAAAAAAAGCAACAAAAAAATCGCATCTTATCAACACGACGATCACGATTTTGCATAATAAATAAGAACAAAAAAAAAGTGATGGTGGCAATGTTTTTTTTTTAATTTTTTGTCTTGTATTTTTTTTTGTATATTTTGCAAGCAAATTTATAAATACAATTTTTTATGTGTCAAAAAAAGCACGTTATTTGTTTATTTGTGTTTTATGTGTTTGACGTGTGCATGAATTATTTTATAAACAATGTTTTTTAAAACAAAAAATATTATATTTTTGGTCAAATAAATTACACTGTAAAAAATTTATCCAGGTAATAAATTTGGGTGCAGAATTTTTTACAGTGTATTTATTGCGAGATTTATTGTTAGTCACTTGAATATTTTTATAGGACAACATTTTTTATAATTTATGTGTTTTGTTTAATTTGAATGTTTGTTTGTTTGAAATTTTGTTAAAATAAATTTTTGAGTATTTGGGCTGATTCAGAAAATTTTGACGTATTTTTTTTGTAGATAATTTTGCTTAGATTTGACCTAATAAATTTTCATATTAATAGAAATTTGCTTAGAATTTTTATTTTAGAACAGCGAGGATAATTAAAAATTAAATTATTGACCTGAATTTTGGTGAAAAATAATTTTATGTCTAATGAAATATTTTATAAAGAAATTTTGAACTCGCAAATTAATATTTTTTCTGCACAGTGACCAAAAGAGTGTATTTTGTGCTTAAAACTGTATTCTCAATAAATGCGTTACCTTAACATTTTTGAATGAAAAATTTACAATTGTAAACCAAAAAAGAAAAAAAAAAATGCAACTCAAATCACAAATTTGCGTTTATTGATTCAAATGCGCTCAAGAAAATTCTATATATTATTCAGCCTCAGGCAAAAAAATCGATCAAAATTAGATGAATCATCCCATATAAAAATTCGTATGTCTTAAAAATGCTTTAAAAAAAAAGCAAGAAAATAAAGTTATTGATTTTTATATTTATTAGACGTATGAGGGTTCATTGTGCCCAAAATTAACAAGAATTATTTTATGATGATGATTGATAGCGCCCATTATATTATATTATTACTTAATATAATTTCAAAAATTTTTTAAATTCACATTCTTCAAAAAAATTTATACGATAACTTTTTTATTTACCCAGCTTTTTTAATTTTTATGTTCAATTATTTACATGCCTCGTTTTTTAATGTTTGTCTATTAAAAAATTTATTAATCACACTTATATATATTATTATCAGTAAATAAATACCTAAAATAGCAACAACAAAAATTTTTTTACTGATAAAAAAAAATTTAATGTATTGTAAAAAGAACAAGAATATTTTCAAGGCTTATTTTTACACTTTTTAAAAAAATATATATTACTTACTGTTTATTATAATTAACAGTAAGCTCACGCAATTTGCAATGTACTTACTTAAATTGTAAAAAAAAACAAAGTACTTATGTATAATTATACCTATAAACTACACTGTTATTAATCTTTAGGTGTGTCTTACTGTTTTGAAACTCACCAAAGAATTTTTGACAGTGTAGAAATACAATTTTTTTTGTTCACATTTTTTGTACATTTAGAGCAATTAGTTTGCAAAAAATTATTATGCTGTACTATATTTTTTCGTTATTGCATGTTTTTTTTTATTAAATTGTGTAATTTTCTTTACCATAAACATAAATTTTGAATTTTGTAGTTATTAAATAATAATTTTCAGTCCATAAATTAATAAAAAATAATTTATTTTATAGCATCGATACCAATAATGGAATTAGGACCACAAAATTTAACAGTACTCGATGGGAAAGATGCAACAATAAATTGTCGTGTTATTGCATCACCACCACCAAATATCACATGGTTTTTTAATGGTAAAAATAAAAAAATAAATATTTCATTAAAATTAATAAAATATCTAAATTTCATTATTTAAAATTTCATTACATTAATTTAGACACAATACCAATTGAAGTAAATGACAGAATAAAATTAATGGAAAATGGTGATTTAATAATATCAGATGCTAAACAAACAGATGCTGGTAAATATTCATGTTTACGTGCTAATGATGCTGGTTCTGTTAATGGTTCGGCTTATGTTTCTGTTGTTGGTAAGCAATATTTTTTTGCTATTTTTATTATTCCAAGTTTCAATTAATTAATTAATGATAATTTTAGTAAGAACAAAAATCATACAACCACCTGTTGATCAAGCTGTACTTTTGGGTCACACAGCTGAATTACAATGTCAAGTTTCTAATGATCCTAGTATTAAATATGAAATTGAATGGTTTCATAATAATCAGTAAGTTATATAATTAACTAAATGCTGTATTTTAATGCATGAAGAAATTTTTAATAAATTTTCATTAATTAAATAAATAAAAACATTAAATTATTAATAAATTTTCCAGAGTTATTAACACAAGTACGAGAATTAAAATGCAAGATGATGGTACATTAAAAATCGTTGCGGTACGTGCATCTGATGTTGGTGCTTATATGTGTTCCGTTGTTTCTCCTGGTGGTAATGAAACCCGTATTGCTCGTTTAAGTGTCATTGAATTACCGTTTCCACCAATAAATGTTGTTGCATCAAGAGTTGAAGAAATATCACCAAGAACGATTAATGTTAGTTGGGTGCCTGGATTTGATGGAAATAGTCCTATTAAATCTTTTATTGTACAAAGACGCGAAGTACCAGAAATTGGTAAATTAATAATTTTATTTAGGTAGTTTTATAAAAATTTATCAAATTTTACGTTTAAATATTTAATTTCAGGACCTATTGGAGATTTTTCAATAAATTGGGTTACTGAATATTCGAACGTATCTAGTAATTCTAGATGGATTTTAATAGAAGATCTTAAAGCATCGGCTTCTTATCAATTTCGAGTTAGCGCTGTAAATAGCGTTGGAGAGGGCTCAAGTTCAGAACCAAGCAATATTGTCAAACTTCCGCAAGAACGTGAGATATTTTAATTTATTCATAATCAATTAGCTTGATTCGATTGCTGACTAATATATTTTTTTAAACAAAATAGCACCTTCTGGGCCTCCATTGGGTTTTATCGGATCAGCGCGTTCGTCTTCCGAAATAATAACTCAGTGGCAACTTCCTGCTGAAGAATTCAGAAACGGTCATATATTGGGTTACGTTTTACGTTATAAATTGAACGGTTATAATGAGACTCCTTGGTTAACCCAAAAAATTAACAATGAAGCTCAAAGAAATTATTTAATCACTGACTTGATAACTTGGAAGGACTACATTGTACAAATAGCATCATATAATGAAAAAGGAGTAGGCGTTTTTTCAAACGAATTAAAAATCAAAACTAAAGAAGGAGGTAATATTCTATAATTTTACTTTATTAATTTTTATTGCAATTAAACGTTTTTTTTTAAACGTTATTTTTCTTTATTTAGTTCCGGAAGCACCGCCAACTGAAGTTCATGCAAAGCCAATAAATTCAACTGCAATAATGGTTAGATGGAAACCACCAAATCCACAAAAAATTAATGGAATAAATCAAGGTTACAAAATTCAAGCATGGTGGAACGGTGGTTTTGGAGAAGAAAACGAATATACACAAGTAACAGTAGCACCCAATTTATTTGACCCACAAGCAGAACAAAGTGCTGTTGTTGATAATTTAAAGAAATTCACAAAATATAACGTTACAGTATTATGCTTTACTAACCCTGGAGATGGTGAAAGAAGTATTCCTGTTTCTGTTAGAACAACTGAAGACGGTAATTTTTAATTTTACAATTTCAATTTATTTAGGTATTCTTAACTGCATTTTTTGATAAAAATTTTTGCATTTTAGTTCCAAGTAAAGTAGAAAATCTTCAATTTCTAAACGTGAGCGACCGAGAATTAACAGTCAGATGGCGTCCACCCCGAGAAGTTAATGGAATTCTCACAATATACCAATTAAAATATATGATTAAAGATAAACCAGAGACTTTACAAATAAAGAATTTTACGTCTGATACATTGCAAACTAAAGTAGAACGTCTTCAGGCTACAACTCATTATACATTTGAAGTATTAGCTTGGACTTCAAAGGGTCCTGGTGAACCTACTGTAGCTACGATACAATCTGGAGTTGAGCCTGTTTTACCAGAACCTCCAACAAAACTGGCGCTTTCAAATATTGATGCTTTTTCTATTGTCCTTCAGTTTACTCCAGGTTTTAATGGAAATTCTTCAATTTCAAAGTGGACAGTTCAGGTATATAATTTTACAACAACTTTCTTAAACCGTTCTTTAAAATTTAAAATTTAATTTTAATTTATCTTTATTTTTATGTTAATAGGCTCAAACAACCAGAAATTCAACTTGGCACACCATTTTCGAAGTTACAGATCCTGACGCGCGTAAAATAATGGTTGAAGGTCTTACACCTTTTATGCAGTATAAGTTAAGATTGATTGCTAACAATGTTGTTGGAGCATCGGCCCCCTCAGAACCTACAAAAGAATTTCAAACAATTCAAGCACCACCATCCCACCCTCCTAGAAATGTTACAGTAAGAGCGATGAGTGCAACGGAACTTCGCGTCAGATGGATTGTAATTTATTTTTCTATAATAATATTTTGAATGTTTATTAAAATAATTATTAACCTTGATTAAATTCTTTTAGCCTTTACAACAAGTCGAATGGTTCGGAAACCCTCGTGGCTACAATATTACATATACGGAGACTCGTACAAATGAATCAAAAATTATTTTTATTGAAGATCACACAGCTAACTCATATATTTTGGAAAAAATGGAAGAATTTGCTCTCTATGAAATTGTGATGAATGCTTATAATGACGTTGGGTCATCACCATCAAGCCCAAAAGCAGTTGAAAGAACTCGCGAATCAGGTTAGCATTATGAATTAAAATACTTAATAAAATATTCAACTTTTTAGAATCATTTTTATGCAAAAATTTTTTTATCTTCAGTACCATCTCTTGGACCCGTAAATGTACAAGCTAATGCAACTTCTTCAACAACTATTGTGGTAAAATGGGGCGAAGTCCCTATAAAACATCAAAATGGACAAATTGAAGGATACAAAGTTTATTACAAAGCAAATAACAATCAACAAATCAATAAATCACCTATTCAGTACAAAAATATTCTAAGCAATGCAACTTTTACTACTACATTAACTGAACTTCAAAAATATGTGCAATATCATGTACAAGTATTAGCCTACACAAGACTAGGAGATGGAGAGCTTAGTGTGCCTCCTATAAAAGTGCAAACATTTGAAGATGGTAAGTTTTTGAAAGTAATATGTTTAAGTAGTTATTTAATTAAATTTTTATTAAATATTAAATAGTTATGAAATTAAAATTTTAAAGAAAAAGAATAATCAAAACACTTTTAAATTTCAGTTCCAGGACCACCTTCCGATGTTTCATTACCTGACGTTACATTTACTACCGCGCGTATTAAATGGGACACACCAGAAGAACCAAATGGCGAAATTCTTGGTTACAAAGTTATGTTCTATTTGAATGGCACTTTAAGCCATCAACAAACTCAAGAATTTCCCTCTACAACAAGAACTTTCAAGTATTAATAATTAACATTTTTTTAAATAAATTTAAATTATTATAAAAATTGTATTAATCTAAAACTAAAATTTTAGAGCTACTGGTTTACAAAAAGAAAAATATTATATGTTTTCTGTGACTGCTCAAAGTCGATTGGGTTGGGGTAAAACTGCATATGCTTTAGTTTTTACAACAAATAATAGAGAACGCCCACAAGCTCCATCGATGCCAAATGTTAGTAAATCTCAAATTCAGAGCAGACAAATAACTTTTAATTGGACACCAGGGCGCGATGGCTTTGCTCCTTTAAGGTATTATTTTTACCGTTTAATATTGTAATTCATTATGTTTCTTATCATGAAGAATTTTTTGAATAAAAGAATACATATTTTTTAAAGGTATTATTTAGTTCAACAATCCGAAAATTCAGGTCCATTTCAAACCATAACAGAAAGAGTAGACCCATCTCTTTCTTCATATACCGCTAGCAATTTGAAACCGTTTACTTTTTACCAATTTCGTATTCAAGCCACTAATGATATGGGGCCATCAGAGTGGAGTGAAGAATCAGCTCAAGTTAGAACTTTGCCTGCTGGTAAATAAAATATATTTTTTTCCTTCAAATATTTCAGACGTTAATAAAAAAGCTTTAAACATCTTTTTCACGCGAGGTGTTAGGGCTTTTGCGTTAGCGCCGATTTCAAATACTTATGTTAATTTTTTTTATTTTCATGTTTAGCGCCATCCCGCGGTATCACGGGTTTAAAAGTAGTCCCCATTACCACATCAAGTATTGAAGTTCATTGGAATCCAACAGAACCAGCTTATTGGAGTGGTGATGAACAAACAGGTGGATACCGAGTTTTTTATCAGCCTGTATCTGACTTTACTCCAGCACTTCCTGGTCCTCCTAAAGAAGAAGTAATGGGTATAAATGTAAGGAAATTTAGTAGTTTCATAAAATTTTTAATCTAAAGTATAAGTAGTCATACTTTATTCAAATTCATTACAGAAAACACAGATAACATTACATGATCTCACTGAAGATAGATACTATGAAGTAATAGTAGTTCCCTTCAATTCCGAAGGTGAAGGTCCTCAAAGCTTACCAGTAACAGTTTATGTAGGGGAAGCCATTCCAACAGGAGAACCTCAACAAGTAACTGCTGAATCTATTTCTTCAACTGAAGTTCAAGTTAAATGGAAATCTCCACAGGCAGATATGCAGAATGGAGAACTGTTAGGCTATAAGGTAAGTAAAAAAATTTTAAATTAGCAAAAAAAATGCGAAATTTCATAAGAGGCAAAATTTGTGAAGCGGTTTTCACCTAGGGCCAGGTCAACCTCTCAAAACTTATCCGCAGATTTACGATGTTGAAGGGAGGAGGGAGTGTCATACATTTAAAATTAGAAGTTTCAGCCCCCTAGGTCTTAATCTGCCCGAGTTATGCCCGATCAAACTTTTTCAGAATTTCTTAATTTTTCTAAAGAAATCTCTGGAAAAAGAAATAATATAAGCTTTCAAGAACATTGTTTTAGTATATTTCCTTAGTAAAATTTCCTGATAAAGACATATTTGACGTTATTTTTTAACCCAAGGATGGTAACCTGGGTTTTATGAAGGTAAAAGGAAAAAAAAACGGAACAAGTATAATTTTCTAGCGATAAAAATTATTAAATTTTAGTAAAAAAAATTATTTTCTTAGGCGCTCTCATTTTTAAAGGAAAATTCATGTAAAAAATTGATTACTATATAGTTTTGTAAATTGAAAAACAATTTTCATTAGCAAAAAAAAATTTTTTTCTAGGCTTCATACTTTTTAAGATATTTTAAAAATAATTAACAATTTTGCATTACTTTTTATTCGCTGGAAAACCATCAATATCCGGAAAATAAAAAACTTTTTTTAAAATTTTTTTGCTGGACTCTAATAAGCAACATCTAAACTATAAATTGTGAAAAAATCAAGTTTCTATCTGTATTTTTAGATAAATTACACTCATTTTAGTAAAAAAACAAACAACTTTTAAAAAATTTTGAAAAAATTAATTTTTTTTTATCAGCGGCCCATTTTTGAAGGCTAGGAGGTATCAAAATTTGCTTTATCAGAAAAGTAGGCCAAATAGTCATAAAAAACATGGCAAAAAATTTTTTTTCGTTTTTTCCAATTTTTCTTATGATATTGGCCGTTTTTCAAAAACATTAAAATTTCCGAAAATGCTTTTTTTCATTTTGGGTTTTAGGGTATAAAAAAATTATTTTTTTTTTTTTTAATTTTGAGAAAATATTATTTAATACTTAAAATTTCATGTACAACAATTTTTTTTAGTATACTGCTTAAATAAATTGGATTAGGCTAATTTTTAGCCGAACGTGCACTCCCGCCCGCGCTGTTTTTATGTATATGTTACGCCCGAAACGAGGTAACGGCCGGTTCCGCGGAATCGGACAGTAAATCGGCCGGTTTCACGGAATGGGACATCAAACCGGCCGGTTCCGCGGAACGGGGCATCAAATTAAATAAATTAATACATTGAAAATAAGAAACATTTCTAAGAAAAAAAATTTTTGTTTAATTTCTTTTACATTTAAAAAACATTTTTTAATGATACTAATGATTTATAAGATAAAAAATTTGTTTGACTTATCAAATTTTATTCATAATTTCATTAAACCGGTTGAAGACTGCCCCGTTCCGCGGAACCGGCCGTTACCTCGTTTCGGGCGTAACATATATACCGGGCGCAACTTCGTAAAAAAAGGTGACATTTTCAATGCGTTTTTTTAATGATAAATATTAATTTTACGAAAAAAATCATAAGGACCTTTTTTTTGTAAAATTCTTGGCCATCTAAAATGCTCTCTTAGAAAATCTTCCTATTTTTAACTGTTTACGAGAAATTTAAAAAAACGAAATTTTTTATGTTTTGGCCACAAATTTATGGCTAATCGGAAAACACAAAGTGAGGAAAATGCTCAAACATAATTATTCACCCATCCAAGAAAATAATGCAACAAAGAAACTTGATTTAGAATTTTACCAATTTGAATTCTTTCACGACTGTACTAATGGCCAGAAAAGAAGTGCTTTCTGGAAGGTGATCAGAAAAAACAATTTTAGTTTTTTATTGAAAAAAAGCGAGTTATTGTGAAATTAAGATATTTAAAATACTAAACCTAATTTTTTTAAATTATACCAAATGGCAAATTGCACGTAAATAACATTAGTAAACTACAATGTTGGGCTTTCTTTTTTAAAGTCTTATATGATTTTTTTCGGTCGCGGGAAAACACGTGTTGCAGGGAAACAAGTTATTATTGGCCAATTATAAGAAAAAAAATGTCTCATTGCGTAATTCAGCATTCGGCAAAACCATTTTCTTTAATATTAAATATATTACTAAAGCTATTTTTGAAATTTCATTTTTAAAAAACAAACAATTTTTAATTTAGATATTCTACTTGGCCACGGATTCTCCTCAAGAATTAGAAAAGAAAGTAGAAGAAGAAATAGAAGTTGTTCCAGCACCTAATACTGCTTATAGCTTAGTATTTTTGGATAAATTTACAGAATATCGAATTCAAGTATTAGCTTTTAATCCTGCTGGAGATGGTCCTCGCTCTCCTCCAATAACTGTTAGAACAAAACAAGTAAGACTTTAATTAATTAATTTGACAAGAAATTTTATTTATCAGTAACTTTTATTAAACTGAGCATTATAACTTACAGGATTTACCTGGTCCACCTCAAAATCTAACGTTTAGTGAAATTACACTTACAAGTCTTAAAGTTTCTTGGGATCCTCCTAAAATGAGAAATGGTGAAATTGTTGGATATGTTGTTTCTTACAAAACAGCCCAACAAAATGACCGTAAGTTTTTTCAAACATTTTTTTTCAAACATTTTTTTTCAAACATTTTTTTTTATAAATTTTAATCAAAATTTAATGTTTTAGGCTTTAGCAAACAAGTTAAGCAAAAAGTAACAACAACAAACTTGTTAGTACAACCCTTAGAAGAAAAGGTTGCATATACTTTTAGTGTTCAAGCTGAAACAATTGATGCTGGACCAGCAGTATCAGGAAATGTTACAACAGGTCCTCAAGAGGGTTCACCTTTACCACCAAGTAATTTATTAGTTGATAAAACTGTTTCAAGTGTTGATTTACAATGGACCAATGGTTTTACTGGAAAAGGACCAATTTTAGGCTATTACATTGAGACAAAGAGTAAAGGTAATTTTTTTTTACTTTATTTATATTTTCACATATATATTTATATTGCATATATATATATATATATTTTAAGGTTTAACTTAACATTATATTTATCAATTAATTTAAATTTTATTTTATTTTATTTTATTCGACACACCACAGCAAGAGATGGTTGGCAGCATTGTAAGTTTCGGTTTTCTTAAACAGTGGCTTTTTGCATTGAATATAATTTGCTGAATGTCTGAAAACTAACTTTGTTTTACCCATTAAAAAAAATTTAGTAAATAAAATTTTTTAGTTATGATTGCATGTCAATCATTAATATTGAACTTTTGTTAAAACATAAACAATTTAGAATTAAAAAAAAAAATACATTTTCTTTTTTTTTAATATTTTTTGAAATTGTATTAATTGGTTATAAAATAAATAGTAACAAAATGTGTCGATATCGTCCCTTAAAGCTACTTAGCACGTTATAAGCGCTCTCTTACTAATCCTTATTTTCTATTTCAGCATTAAATTTTAAAACTAACAGGAATAAGGATTGATAGAGGCAAAACTATTATGTATAAAAAAAAAATCTTTTTTTCATTAATTTTTCGTGACGCTAAATGTTCTTGTCTTAGCCACTATTGTAAATTGTTTCAGCTTTTCAAAATCTCATAATAATATTATTGCCTAAGGTTTTATTATTTATTTTGTATAAAAATGCAATTAATGGGACTTACAGTGTTACTTGTATAGCAAACTTACTTGCATTTTAGCTTATTTGTATCTGTACTGTATTAAAACTATTGTCTGTTTAATATATTTTCTTAAATAATTTAAAAAAAAAAATTTTTATTACAGATGATTCACAATGGCAGACTATTGTAAGAACAAGCAATGGATTACTAATAGAATATAGCGTATCATATCAAAATCTATTACCATCAACATCATATATATTTAGAGTTATCGCTTATAATCGATATGGAATTAGTTATCCGGTATATTCAAACGAAACAGTATGTTTTATGTTACTTTTTAAATATTTGTATTTTTACTTATTTTTTTATTGGCTAAATAATTTTTATAGATTTTAACACCGTCCAAGTTATACATGGATTATGCATATCTACAACAACCGTTCTTTAGACAAACTTGGTTTGCAGTCTCATTAGCTGCAGGATCTGTTGTTATTATTATTATGGTTGTATCAGTACTTTGTGTTAAAAGCAAAAGTTTTAAATACAAACGTAAGAATTAAATTAAATTAAAATATACTCGCAAAATATTGTTATTTTTTTTACTATCATTTATATATTAAATAAGTGAAATCAAAAAAAATTTGAACAATATTTTGGGGTTCATACAAATAAATTTTATTACATGTATATAATTAACTGATAAATTTTTTAGAAGAAGCACAGAAAGCTCTTGAGGAATCAATGGCTATGGATATTGACGATAGACAAGAATCAGATTTAGAATTATATCGATCTCGTCAAAGTAATGGACTTACTAGTATTTCAAATGGAACGTTAGGAAAAAGAAGTACTTTAAGTAGAAAAAATATGCATCCACCTATGCCTCCAGTCTATGGAGGTAAATCACCTCCAAGACCATCTCCTGCTTCAGTTGCTTATCACAGTGACGAAGAGAGCTTAAAGGGCTATGATGAAAACCCTGATGATAGCAGCGTTACTGAAAAACCATCAGAAATCAGTTCAACAGACTCTCAGGTTTGTATACCTTGATTTAAAATTTCTTTGGAATTCAGAATTTTCTTATAAATTTTATTTTTACATGTAGGGTTCCGAAAGTGAAAATGAAAGTGTGCAATCAGATCCACACTCATTTGTTAATCATTACGCAAATGTAAATGATTCATTAAGACAATCTTGGAAACGTCAAAAACCTGTGCGAAATTACTCTTCATATACGGATTCTGAACCAGAAGGAAGTGCTGTAGTTAGTTTAAATGGTGGTCAAATTATTATGAACAATATGGCAAGGTCGAGAGCACCTTTACCTGGATTTTCTTCATTTGTATAAATTAAAAAAAAAAAAAATAGACTATTTTTATAAATATGTACGTATTTATAAATTTTTAAAAGTATGAAAGCCAAAACAAATGTTATAAAATGCATTTGGCAAATTTCTCATTGTGATATATATTGTAAAATTAATATTTATCTAGTTATATTATTTAGTTTTTGTAAATCATAAGCTGTAAATAGTAATATTTTTAAGAAGCGATTAAAATTTATTACTGTAATTAATTTATTATTTTTGTATTTTCAAAAAAAAGACTAATATTTGGAGACTAAAATATTTTACAATATTTATAAATTTCAAACTAAACAAATGTTATTTTCGAAAGGTATAATTTACCCTATAAATTTTTTTAACCATTTGGTAATTTTGTAAGTATATTTATAAAATATTTACATAAAAAAATTCCTTTTAAAAAAAAATTTTGTTTTCTGTGATTTATACTATTTATATTATTAAAATATAATCTTGCATTTTTTCTCACAGAAGTATACAGACAAAGCATATCCATTGCCTTCATTTTTTAAAATTAGAAAAAATAAATGTTAGTATTATAATAAGAATGTTATATTAATGCCATTGAAATGAATAATTTAGAAAAATGTATTAATGAAAGCTTGAATGTAATATGTAAAATTGCTTTAAAATACATTTAAAAAAAAAGTCTGATCGATGCGATTTTTTAAATTGCAAATTGTAATTATCTAATTCTTTGATAAAAAAAAAAAGAATGTTATACTATTTATACATTTGTACATTTTATATTTAATAGTTATAGTTAATAAAGAAGTCTATATTAAATAGACTTCTAAAAAAATTCTTCCTCTTAAAAAAGTTTTGATAATAGGTAGTTCAAATTTAGGCGATTAATATTGCTTAATTTCAGAACTTAAATTTGTAATATATTAAAATGCTTGCTTAATTTAGATAATTAGTTTCGTAAATAGAAGATACTTAAAATTTTATTTTATAAGATAAAGTGAATAGAAAAAAATTTAAAAATTTTTAAATAATTTATTAATAATAAAAATATTGAAAATATTTATAAAATTTTCTGAGTCATATATTATTTACTTAAAGCAAATGATCCAGTCTATAAAAAAGTAGGCATTGATCATTGAAATATTAGAAATTTCATAAAAAAATTATTTTTTACAAAAAAAATTTGTAAGTTTATATATTGCATTTTTGAAACATTAGAGATGCTATATATATTTAAAATATAATCAAAAAATTAAAATTGTAAGTAGTTTAAATAAAACTTGTTAAATAAAAATAATAATAATAAAGTTTTTATAATAGAAATAAACAAATTGATTTTTATTTAAACCTTTTCTTTTTTTTTAATTTATTAAAAAAAAAAAAATTATTTACAGTTAGGTAATGCTGCAAAGATTTAATAAAACTTAATAAAACATTTACAAAAACTTTTTCTCACATATATCAAACCAGTTTTTAATATCCTTTGGTACTTGATTTTTATTTATTTTTTTAATTGCTGTCCAAGTGGCTATATCAACAATTGTTTGATTATTATTATTGCAATTACTTAACCATGAATTTTTATTTAAATTGTTAGCTAATTTTAAAATTAAACTATTTGTTGATTTTTGTTCCGTAGAATTAATTATTTTATGACAAATGTCAAGCGTTGAGTCAATAATAGTAGATTGATTAACTGTTGCAATTGTTTCAAAATTATAGTTTTTAATTAATCTGCACATGTATCTTAAAAAATTTATTTCACCCGTAAAAGGGTAGTCATTCATTTTGGTTAAGAACTGTAATTCTTGAACTAAACAAAAAATTATTTTTTATTAGTAAAAGAATAAGAAACTAATTAGATTATTTTTTTTTTGCAGTAGCTACCTTTTTTCCATATTACTATAAATTGAATCCTGTGTTTGCAATTAAGATTTTCACTTTTAGAAAGCAAATTTTCAAAGGAACTGGTTTCTTGATTTCTGATAGTACTATGTTTATAAAACTGAATATTAAAATCAATATTGGTCCATATTTTCTTAATGGCTAAGAGTGAATACGGAGGACTATCTGGATTTGCATGTAAAATAATTTCAGCATTTATTGAATCCTAAAGATAAAACAATAAATTTAATTGTTTCATACAAGAAAAATAAAATTTATTAAATAACGCTTTCAATAAAATAAAAGAAAGAATAATAGTAAATCATTCAAGAAATTTCTATTGCAGTAAAAAAATAATTAATACATTATTCAATATCAAAATTAAATTACTTGTAAAATTTTGTTACTTACAAAATTGTCTGAATTTTGAAATATAGATTGAGATGAATTTTCATTCAAAGGTTGTTTTATTGCACTCCAAAGCTTTGCTACCTGTTCCTTCAACTCTTCTAATTGTTTTAAAATTCTTTTCTGCCTATCATCTAAAGCCTGTATTTCTGAAGAATCTACCTGCAAGTTCAAAAATTATTATCTTTGGTTTTTTTTTATTTTCAGTTTTAACAAATTATTATCATACTATAAGTTTGAAATTTAGTTAGAGTTACATAAATTGATATTTAAAATTAGATAATATACATGCAAATTAATTTATCATTATAAAAAATTGCAATACTTCCAAAAAAATCCCTTGGGGGAGTGTATAAAATTTACATCAAGACGCACGCCCGTGTATTTCAACCAAAACCATTTTCTACATTTTATAAACGTTAGTATAAATCATCGTGTGGTTACAACCTACTGACAATCCATTTTTTTTTTTATTTATAAAGAATTCGTCAAAATGAAGCACATCAATCATGTGAGTAAAATATTATTCAGACAAATTTACGAATTCGTATGAATCCTAACTTTTTAACATATTACTCAAAGAAAATATAAAATTTCAAACTGACTAGCATATTTTAATTGTCCATAAATAGTAATAGTATACTCAAATTAAATGAAAAATTCGACTAACCTCCTGGCTAGAATCACTGTTACTTTGTGTTGTTGGAGAATGTAAATTTTTTAATGCGTACATTCCTCCAAATGTTCCAACAATATTTGGCAACGAAATTATGGGTTTTAATTCGTACATAACTTTACTCATTTTTATGTTTTTTATTAAAAAAATTTATGTACAAATTAAAACTCTGATTCCTTATACACTAAAGCGCCTCTATTAATGCTTCTTTTTTTATTTTTATGATGGTTGCCATTTTTGTTTTTTTCGTATCTCCCCCCAGAGTCCCCTCTCAAAGTAATTTTAATCTAAATTTTTTTAATAATAAAACTTTTTTGTTTTTGAAATAAAAATTTCATATATTTTTCTTACTGCACACAAATTTGTTATAATTATTGAAAATATGCTCAATTTTTATTAAATCAAAACCTATTTTTGGAGTTTTGGGTTGGAAATGCTTTTTAAATAACCCCACGTGTTTACTTTTTTAAAAAGCCGCGCTGAAACCATTAGAACATGCGCATATCATTTTTAGCTTTTTTTAAATAAAACTTTTTTAATTAAAAAAAAGTATCCTTTTTTAATTAAAAATAATAACTAAAAATAATAAACATAATCACAAACGAATACAAATAAAATAAAATTTTTGTAATTTACCACTTTCTTATTTTTATTGAAATAAAATCAGAAAAATTGAAGGGCACTGCAAATATTTTTTTTCGTAAAGAAATTTTTAATTAATTTAAACAAATGTTTTTTTGAAGGTAATTAACATTAAGATATGTGAGCTGAAAAATCCCATTGAAAAATCCTTAGTATTTGAAAATCTTGATCTTTATTACAATCACCGGCAAGAAATAGGAAAAAACTAAAATTTTTCATTTATTAACGAGATTTATAATTAAAATGGTAAAATTACAGTTTTGCATCCCTTTTAAATTTATTTTAATAAATTTATTAAAATTTAGAAAAACCATAAGTAAAAAATTTAACTTTTAAAAAATTGCAAAATTGCATCAGTTTTATAAACTAAGTTGGCACGCTTGTAAAACTACCATAATAAAAAATGTAATATGCAAATTTTGCAAAAATTACATATTGTCATCCTGCTCCAAAATAAAAAATAACCATTTCTAGTTACTGCAAAATAAATTTTTGCAATTTTCAAAAAAAATAAAAATTTTCAACAGTTATTTAACAGTATTTTCTTTTTTAATTATAAAACTTAAGACGTACAAATATAGTGGGGGTGAAAAGAGGGGTCATTATTTTTTGCAAATCGGCGTTTGTGTATTATATACGGGGTGAGGGGTAAAGAGATGTCTGCACCGCAGATGGCGCGAGTTTTGCTATGGTGTATTCGGTGCGCGTGTAAAAAATAAGTGTATCCTTAAATTTTTTAATAAATTAGTTAGTTTTTAATAATTATTTTTAAAATTTTTATCATAAATCCATATAAAAATGTAATTTATTAATTATGCAAAATTAATACACATAAAACTGTTAAAAATATTGAAAATAAGTGTAATAAATAAAAAATAAGCAGCCTTGTTGCCCTGACATAAATATGTATATAAAATGTGTGAGCGCCCAAGGGGTGCGATACTGCTGACCTCTATGAAAGCATCATATTAGTGTAGAATAAAAGGTTAGAATCTATGACAAAATTTTTAAACATTTATTTTAATTTTTTATTAGAATTTTTTTAACATCATAATTATGTCAATTTTATAAAAAAATTTTTTTTTCCCTTATGTAATTTTTTCATGAGCTGACATTCAGGCATTTTTCGTCAGTTATGCTTACTCATTTTGTAATTAAAGCTATTCTTGAAGTGAAAATATAAGTAGTAAAAAATTAATGATACAATAATAATTTTAAAAAAAATATAATAAAATAACTTATTATATGCGTATATTACATGTATTTTATTAAAAAAATGGGAGTACGATTGACGAAAGCGCCACCAACTTTCATTTAGTTGAAATAAGCTTTGAAACAAATTTTTTGATTGGTTATAAGCCTATAAACATAAAATAACCAACTTCACGTTGAAAATAATAAAATTTAATAAAAAATTTGAAATTCGTTAAACACGATCGTCTTCTAACTAAATTTTATATTCTTTTAATTATATGTTTTAACAATAATAATAACTTTCATATGTTAATTAATAAAAATTATTAATCAAAGTTCCATCATGGCTACTTTTTGTTAAACCAATGAAAAGTCGTCTTTTAACTATACAGGTAATACAACTAAAGTCAACATCGATGTATATGCTTGTGTGTAGCCCTTCTTTGATTCCGTTTTTCGGCGGGTCTATCTGGTGACGCTCAACGCCAATAATCTTTAAGTGTATAGATAACAAGTGCAATTACCCGGTGTCTGAGTAAAATAAAAAAAAAATAAAAATCATTGAGTAGTTAATAATTATCTAATTATTTTTGATTTTACAAATTTTACAAATTTTGTCAACGAATGTGCTTATTAATTTTTACGCAATCACGTGATATTAGAGCCCGAAAATGGCGCAAATAATACTGTACAAATAATGTGTAGATTATCCGGCAAAGTAGTGTTTGTTATTGGTTGACTATATTACATATTTGTTTACAAGCGCGCCTGCACTTGTGTCCGAACCCACGTGCTTTTTTATGGGTTGAAAAAAATTCAAATATAGAGTGGGGGCTGCAATTAACAAAAACATTATTGGCTACATGTGTTTTAATGTAGGATAAGGAAATTTTTAATAAGACTTTTTTTTAAATTTTAATGTTCTTGGCATAGATTGAACTTTTAAAGAAGAAAAATGTCAGGACGTGGAACAAAACGTCGGGGTCGACCCCCCAAGTCAGTAGTAATGGAAAGGCCAAAAAAATTCGAGTACCACAAGATGAAAAAACCTAAATATTTACTTGGAAAAGGTAGCGAAAAACCAGGTTCACAAACAAGTACACCTACGGCATCTAGGACAGCTTCACCAGTTGAAGATGAAAATCGACGTAGCACAAGAAATAGAAAATCCGAGAAAAAATCTAAAACTACAAAAGCAAAAAAAACATCCAAAAGAGGAGGTCATAATTCTAGTTCAGGCTATCAACGTAGAGGATATAATACAAGCCATGCTTATAATGATTCTGAATATCATTATGGCTCAGATTTTGGAGATGAATCAAGTGACAATAAAACAGACATTGAAGATGACCCATTGTTACAAAGTGAAGATCATGATTCAGATAGCATAGAAGAACCAGATCCTTCAAGCGACAGTGATTTCTCATTATCTAGTTTTAGTACAACAAGTGGCACACCAAAAAGACCCTTATTAAGTCAACAAAGAGCACCTAGTCCAGAGCCCTTATGGCTCCAAAATCGAGAACTCCCATTATTAGAACTGCCAAAGAGTTCAGATGATTTATTAGTTCCTAAAGATTTAGCTTTACCATGCTTATCTATATATGAAGTACTCAGACATTTTCGAACATTATTAAGATTGTCACCAGTAAGATTTGAAGATTTTTGTGCTGCCTTGATGTGCGAAGATCAAACAAATCTACTTGCAGAAATTCATATTACTCTTATTAAAGCATTATTAAGAGAAGAAGATTCACAACAAACACATTTTGGTCCATTAGATCAAAAAGATTCTATTAACATTACACTTTATTTTGTGGATGCAATGACATGGCCAGAAGTTTTAAAATCTTATGTTGAAAGTGATAAAAGTTTTGATCAAAGCATTTTAAATATTTTACTGAATTCAGATTATCCTTATTCTGGTATCGAAGATAGAATTAAAGTTTTACAATTTTTAACAAGTCAATTTTTAATTACTAACCCTGTCAGAGAAGATCTTCTCCATGAAGGTAAACCTTTTTTATTTTTATTTAACTGTATTTATGTAAATTCACGTGGAAAATTTTTTTAAATCTTTAAATCGCAGGAAACAAGGATTACGATGACCACTGCCGTGTTTGCCATCGACTTGGTGATTTATTATGTTGTGAAACATGCCCCGCTGTATTTCATTTAGAATGCGTCGATCCTCCATTGGTTGATGTTCCACCAGAAGATTGGCAATGTAGTGCATGTAAAGCTCACAAAATAACTGGAGTTGTCGATTGTATACCTGAAACGGAAAAAAACGGTTTACTGTGTAGACAGGAACATTTAGGTTTTGATAGACATGGACGGAAATATTGGTTTTTGGTTAGAAGAATTTTTGTGTAAGTAAATTTTATTCATAAGTAAATTTTAATTAGCTTTTATTAAGAAAATTTTGTTTCAAAAATTTAGAGAGTCTGAAAATGGCGAAGTATGGTACTACACTACCAAGTTACAACTAGAAGAATTGATAAATTCCTTGGACAAAAATGAAATGGAAGTAGCTTTGTATAGAGAACTTACAGATAATAAAGATGAAATCATACGCCAAATGAATTTAACTGAAACCATTACTAATCAATTAAAAGGAAATAAAAAGTCTTATTTAGAAGTCGAGAATGGTAATTATTATTTTTTAAATTTACAATATTCTTTATGTTAAATAAATAAATTAACGTTACTGAAAATTTAGCTCTCATATTGAAAATGCAAATAGAACGCCAAGAAAAGCTTGAAAAAGAAGAACAAGAAAAAAAAGAGAAGCAAAGACAAGAATCTGAAGAAATAGTTAAAATAATTCACGAAGATTTGACGTCTGACTCTAAAACGGAACCTGCTACTGAAAGTTTAGAAGATAAAGAAAAGAACGTCATAGAGGGCGAAAAGATAAATGAAATTGAAAAGCAGACAGAACAAATTACACAAGAAATAGTTGAAAATAGCGAAAACATGGGAATGACAGATGAAATGGATGATGAAACAATTGAAGGAGAAATCGACAAAGATGGTAAAACTGATTTCTTACTTTTTGAAATTTTCAAAACTTAAAAAAAAATTATTTTTAGGAAAAAAGCACGTGATAGTAACAAGATCGAAAACAGGTTCTCTAACTCCTAAAGCTCCTACCCCAGAAGAAGCAAAAAGAAAATCACTTATGGTAAATTCAAAAGAAGAACTTGATAAAATTGAAAAAACTTTAAAAGAAGAAAATGATTCAACTCGATTGACTCGTCAAAAAGCTCACCAAATAGCTACTGGAACTCATTTATTTAAATTAGGGATGGACAATACATTTAAATCTTATGTAAATCAGTATATAACAAATTCAATTGCATTAAATAAAAGTCAGAGAAATGAAGAACGTGATAAAAAAAGACACTTATCACATAAATTTGCCTTAAATCCACCTTATGAATTTAAATGGATCGGTAGCTTATTTGGCACTCGTGCCTTATTAATTCAAACACTTCGTCAAACCCTATTGCAATTAGAAAGTAATATTCCTACAGCCTTTATGCACACAAATTGGCCATTGATGAGAAAAACTTTTATTTCTACCGTTGGAAGTTCTGTTAACCCGAGAGATTTTGCTCGTGTTCTTCTTGTTATTCAAGCTTGTATTAAACCAGTTGTGTTTGCTAATGTATGGCATGAACAATTAGGGCATGTGAAGCTTCAAAGGGTTACAGCCTTAGAACGTGAAGAGAAAAAGAGACTAGAAAAAAAAGAAAAGAAAGAAAAAGATGATGAAGAAGAAAGAAATCGCTTAACCTACAATTTTGTTAAATATACGTTAGGCCTTAAGCATCAAGTATGGAAACAAAAAGGAGAAGAGTATAGAGTACATGGACAATGGGGTTGGCTTTGGTTATCATCAAATCGTAAAAATAAAAAAGTTACAACAACTGTAAATAAAACTCCAGGTGGTTTACAATTAGGCCCTCAAAAAATGATGGTGCAAATTAAAGATCAAGCAGGAATTAAGATTTTAGCTCTTGATCCAACTTATTATGAAGCCTTAATGACCGAATATTGTCCGCTTAGTGATTCTGTAGTTAAAAAAGAAGAAACTGTTAAAGAAGAAGTAAAATCTCAAGAAGCAGAAACAGATCAGCAAGATAAGTCGGAAAAACAAGAAACTGCAAATGTAAAATCGGAATCTGAAGATGATAAAAAAGACATAATTAAAACAGAATCTCAAGGATCTTTTCCTAAGCCGGATAGTAAATTAAATATACCCTGTAAGTCCTGTTAAATATACCTTATAATTTATTTAAATTTTTTTCAAACTCATGTAAAACAGACTCATTTATTTTAATAACAATTTATTTTTTAGTTTTTGCTGGTATGAAAATAGAAAAAGTATTCAAACCAGTAACGCAATTTGATGAAATTGACATTATGAAAGCTTTAACTACTCCAGGTAGACTTTTATATCCAAAAGTTGGTAAAAAAACAAGAATTGATGACTTTTTGTCCCGGCGTACACATTTAAAACTTTTAGAAGAAAGAAGAATTTTACAATCGGTAATTTAAATTATTCAAATTTATTTTTTTCATTTTGTTACCTAAATACATAACAAATATTTTTTTTTAGGAGAAATTAAAAGAAAATACAAGTAATCTAATTAAACAGAAAAGTATAGAAAATAATATACATGGTGAAAATGTAACTACAGGCGCTGGAGGTGACGCACCAGTTCAAAAAATTGGTCAGAAAAAAATACCTAATAAATTTCATCCAAAAGATGCTTTGATTGCTAAACAGTTACAAATATTCCGTGCAAAGTACGCAGCTTTGTCACGATTAGGTGGAAAAAATATACCATGTTACTCGCGTTACTGTAATTTATCTGAAAAGGCTATTGAAAACAAAATGTGTATAAGTCCTCAAAGTTTATTGACTTCATGTTATTCTCCAATTTGCCTTAAAAAACTTCAATTAAAAAAAGATTTGATCTCATTGGTTAAAAAAGCTAATCCAGTGAACAACAATCAGAATTTAAATAATGCAGCAAACTCAGTTAAAACACTAAGTAAAGTAGAGCCTGTTAATGAACAAGAAAATATTAGTGACAATTTATTAAATGAAAAATCAAATACTGCCATTAATTCTGGTGGAGGAGATGCACCACCTGTAATTAAAAAAATTAAAGTTGATTCTGAACCTGAATCTCAACAAGAGACAAAACCTGAATCAGTTGTTACATCCACAAACAATATAATAACAACAACTACTGTAACTACAAAATGTCAACAAATTAAAACGGTTGATGGTGTTGTTAAATCAATGCAAGAGACAATAACATCATGTAATTCAGTTGATGTTACCTCACAGATTCAAACAAAGTAAGCTAATTTTTTATGAATTATATACTAAGTACTTAAACAAAGTATTTATTTAAAAACAAATATTTTTTGTATAGGACAAGCTCGGCAGTATCACCTACTGTAACAACAACAACTATTGTTAACCGTAGAGGTAGAACAGTTCAGCGCTCTGCCATGTCTAAAGAATTGAATGCTGATGGTTCAGAAAGAATATACTCAACTGTTTCAACTGAAGGAAAAGTATATTTGAAAAAAATGTCTATTTCTTTAGCAGAAAGAAAAAAGAAAAGGCAACCAGTAAAATACCCTCTATGCTCAACTTTTAGAACCAAAAATAAAACGCGTACCATTTTAGTACTGCCAGCCCATGAGTTAAGAAAATTAGCACGAACTGGCGGGCGAATGATGATGTTAGGATTTCATCAAACAGCAAAGGTAATAATAAAACTATCCAGTTTGTTAGAAATTATAATTCTTACTAAATAATTAAATATTTTTATTAGGCTAATTTATCTGTTTGGCCATATCCATGTATGAGACCTTTATTCAAAACTTGTTGGTTATATCGTACAGCTGGAATAAAATCTCTTGCTGCTGCTGCACTTCAATTAAGAATCCTTTGGAGTTGTTTAAGATGGGAAGATGTTGCAATGAAACCTTTGTCGCATGATGGAAAACATCAAGTTACTACTGATACAGAAATTATGTCTCTTGAAATTTTAAAGCATAGACACGTAGGACAATTCCTAGAAAAAACTCAATATTTACGAAGAAAAGTTTTGATTCCACTAGGTTTACCAAAACAAGTTAGAGGTAATAACATAATATTAAGTAATATGAGAAGTATTTATTTTTAAAATTTATATTAATTAATTGTTTGTTAAAAATCTAACTTAAGCAGAAGTAACATCTATTAGAAGTGGATTAAGAAAAAGAAAACGTCCAGAATCACCACAAAGTACAGAGCCTCAAGTTTCAGAAGAATGGGTGGATGAAGATAAACTTGAACTCTGGGAAATTAAACAGTATGGCGAAAGGTAAAATTAAAAAATTCTGTTTTCTGTAAAATTAAAAAACACATATTTTTGCATTGTATATTGAAATCATCCTATTCATAATGTTAACATTCTATGTATTTTTAGAATGGAGAAGGTTAATGCCCAGGTTATTACTAGGAGCCGATCTGGTGTACCACCAAATGCCAATACAGGATTGAATAGAACTTCTGTTGGTGGAGATCATCTTACACCTGGTAAATCAACACCTGAAGAAATAAAAGAAAAAATGGAACAACAGCTTAGACTTCAAAGAGCTGCACACCAACAAAAGAGAGCTTTAGATACTTTAAAAAATTCATCAAATTCAAATTCACCAGTAACGCAAATAGTTAAAGTTTCTGCAAATTCTGGCGCAGGTAAAGATACAAAACAATTTAGGTAGTTTTTGCATATTATTTGCACACAAAAAACATATTTAAATGTTATTGTATGAAGATTCCATAATAATTTTCTATTGATTTTGCACAATACTTTGAAAAAAAAAAATTGTTACAGTACCTAGTTCAAAAACATTTGAAAGTAATAAAAGTAATTAAGATGTAACGTTTCTTAATAACTTTTATTAATTTTTCTGTTACATGAATTAATTTTATTCTTTTATTTAGATGGAAACATGAAAGTTATAACTAAAGTAGCCATTCCTGCAAATCCTAATACGCCACAAGGAAAATCAGCTCTTACTTCTCTTCTAACACCCACATCAGGAAATACTAAATTAGTTGGTACCAGAAGAATTTATATGGCTAAAGGTACATAAAAATTATTTTAATTTTCGTATTCTTGAATTATTAAATTATATTTTTCATTATTAAAATACATAGCTCCTGATGGTACAACTAGAGTAATTCAAGGACCAACAAGTATTCTACCAAAAACTCCAAATCAGCAGCTAACACCAAATCAAAGTCAACAATCCTTGATAAAAGTAGCTACTCAAGGTAGATAAATATTCAAATGTAACTTAAGTTTTAAATAATGAATTTTATTTAGACATTCATGTATTTTAAAGGAACACCAACTACACCAGTTTCAAGTACACCACAAAAAGTACAGATAATAAGAAGTCAAGATGGAAAACTTCAAGTAAAAGGACTTTTGCCTGGACAACAATTGTACCAAATGCCTGATGGAAAACTCCATGTTTTAAATACTTCTGTTAATTCAACACCGATTGCTACTGCCACTCCAGAAGGAGCAACTAAAATAATTAAAAATCCTATCAATTCTTTGAAATTGCAAGCAACAGGAACACCAGGAAAAATGACGCCAATCAAAATGGAAAGCTCTCAAATTCAAACTGACTCAAATCGTCAAGTTAATTTGCAACAAGTTGTTAAAACAGGACAACGCTTAAAAGTTGCTGCTAATTCTGGAAATTTGAGTGGTGCTACTGCGATTCAGTCGCCAAACAATACATTTGTTATTGCTAATAATCAAATTATGCAGGGTGCACAGGTAATTACAATATTTTCATAACATTTTATAGAATCAAATATATGATAAAACACCTTTTATTATTAGGTTTTATCAAATTCTGGGCAAATAAATCAAATAGTTGTTAGTAATCCAGTATTAGCACAAGAATTATTATCAGGTAAAGCTCAAATAGCAACTGTAAATGATCAACAAGTTATTGTGAAAAACGTAGGTGGTACAACTAGTCTAGTTCAAATGCCTGGTAGAAATATAATTTTAAGAAGAGCAGTTGCTGGTACTAAACAACCTCAACAATGTAACTATTCTTAAACTTATATATTTTTTTATATATTCACTAATTCATCTTATTCATTTTTTTAATAGTGGTACTTCAGCAAGCTTCAGTAAATCCTAATAACTCAGGAAATGAAAATACTTTGACAACCAATGAAGTTTCAATGGCGAATGCATCTACAAATACAGTTACAAATGCATCAACTCAAGTTACTCAATCATCAGTTTCTACAGAAACTTCAACTCCAACAAGTGTTACTAATACTACAGCTGCAACTCCGATCTCCTCACCAGTTGTAAAACCAGTTGAAACTCCAGCCCCTGGAAGTGTGGAAGCATCTTTACTGCTTAATCAACCACCTGGCACTGTGATAAAATGTGTGACAGCTCAAGTTATTCAAACAGTTCAAGGGCCTAGAATTGTTTTGCAAGGGTTACATGGTACCGATTTTACTCCTCAACAGCTGGCAATGGTGCATAATCAAGTAAAACAACAACTATTAAAAGCTCAAGCAACTGCAGGAAAACAAGCAGCTTTAGGTCCGACAAAAATATATTTGGCTGTACAACCACCTGTCTCAGCTCAACCACAAACAACGCAAACTTCAGAAACTCCTCAAACTCCAACTATGACTTCTGCTAGTACAAATACTTCTAATTTGCAGAATAATACTATAGAAAATAAGACTCCAGTTGCTGTTGGAAATGTTGCAAGTAAGTGTAGTTTTAAAAACACCTGTAAATTCAAAATGTTATTATTTTTTTTTTATATGAATCAACGGGACGAACTTATTTTATAAGAATTAAAACTAATAATTACTTTTTTTAGGCACACAAACATCTGAAGCAACAATGAAACAAGAAATAACCAATACGCCTAAAAAGACAAATGTAGTTGTTCAACACGTTAATAATTCTACAGGAGAAGTTGTTAAAATTAATGTGGCTAATGGTCAACAGAAACTTGTTCAAGCTTCTAAAGACCAATCAGGAACAAATAAGTTTGTTTTAACTCCAGATTATATTCAGCAAAGTAAATATAGATCAATTATTCCCATAAATCAGTTATAAAATTAATTTGTAATCACTTATAATGATTTTTTATTTCTTATATAGCAATTAAAAGTGCGTTGAAGCAACAGAATTTAAATCCTGAGGTAGAAGAAAAACTTTTACAACAATTAAGGTATCAAGAAAAATTAAAAGTTCAAGATGGTACAACTGCTACAACTCAAACTGTTACTACGCCTATTACAACTACAACATCACGACCACCTGCCAGGAAAAGACCAGCACAATCTAATCGAACTCCGGTAACTGTTGCAAATACCACAATAAATAATGTATCTAATGATAAATCAAGTGATTGGGAAACCCCTCGTAAAAAACCAGCAATTAAAGTTGAAAATACAACTACAACTATGTAAGTTCTGTTATTCATGCACAATTTGGAATTAGTAATTTATTTTAAAAATATAACATTTATTTTAAATTTTAGAGCAAATGAAGTTAATGATACTGTGTCTAAAAATCGCAATGAAAAATTAAAAGAAGCCCAAGATATTAGACGAAAGCAGCAAGTGCAATCAAAATTACAAATTTTATTATTTAGACACAAAGAATTGTTAAAGAAAGATATTCTAAAGAGAAGAGCATTATTAGAAAAAGAACTTAATATTGACGTTCAAGTTAGTATAATTATAACGTTTATTTTATTATCAATGTTATTTATTTTATATTTCAAAATTTTAGAATGACTTATCAGCAGAAATTGCTTTACGAACAAAAGCTGAAAGAAGTAAGCAAGATGCAGTTAAAGTAGGAAGCGCCAAACGAAAGGCAAATGCACAACCAACACAACAAATTAGCCCTCCTAATCGAAACAAGCCAAAGAGAAGATCACATGGGCACAATACTAGCGGTGGTTCGACATCTTCAAGAGTAAGGAAAGAAAAGCTTTATTGCCTTTGTAGGACACCATATGATGAGACAAAGTAAGTGTAGTTCACTTAATTTTAAAATATTTACTGTAAAAAAATATACCAAACAATTAATTTTATTTATTAGGTTCTACGTGGGTTGTGACCTTTGCAACAACTGGTTCCATGGAGAATGTGTTGGTATAACAGAGGAAATGAGTAAAACAATGTCAGAATTTGTATGTACTGAATGCCGTCATGCAAGAGATACCCAAGAATTGTACTGTTTGTGTAAACAACCATACGATGAATCTCAGTAAGATTTTAAAATTACTTTGTATTTCATGCACTCAGAATTAATCTTCATATTTTCTTATTTAGATTTTATATTTGTTGTGATAAATGTCAAGATTGGTTCCATGGAAGATGTGTTGGTATTTTACAATCGGAAGCTGATAATATAGATGAATATGTATGCCCGAATTGCCAACGAAATTCATCAACAAATTTCGCCAATATGAAAAATCTTAATAGAGATGACATTGATCTTTTAAAAAAATTAATTAAACAAATTCAGGTATGAATTAATTTAGTATGATTTGATTGAGACTTTGAATATATAAATATTTTTTTTTCTTGGATCACAGATGCATAAAAGTGCTTGGCCATTTATGGAACCAGTAGATCCTAATGAAGCACCAGATTACTACAAAGTTATTAAAGAACCAATGGGTAATTAAATATTAACTTAAAAATGAAAAATAAAAATTTCTTATAAATCCAAACATTTTTTTCATTATATTTTCAGATCTTCAAACGATTGAATTAAGAATAAACGATAATTCTTATAAAAAGTTGAGTGAGTTTATTGGTGACATGACAAAAATATTTGACAACTGTCGTTATTATAACCCAAAAGAATCACCGTTCTTTAAATGTGCAGAATCATTAGAAACTTACTTTGTAAACAAAATAAAATGCTTACGAGAAAAGTTTTCAGTATCAAAATAAAGTGACAAATAACAATTTTACTAGTGTGGTACTAAATTTTTATGCCTGTTTAAAAAAAGGTGTAAATAATACAAAAGAACTAAAAAAAATAGTTTTATATGAAAATTGCTTTTACTGAAAAGCAACAAAATTGTTAGGTTTAATAAAAAATAAACTTATGCATAGAAATTATGTATATAATTAATATTAAGTCTGTGTGAGTTTAATTTTAAGATAAAATCGATTTAAAAAAAATATTATTGAAAATATCTCTTAATATTTGTTAATTATTATTGAAAAAATATTTTTTTTTTTCATGTTTTTATTTAATTCTTTGCAAAATTAATTTATTTTATGTATCTTTAATATAAAAATTTAAAATATTTTTTAAAAAATATTATTATTACTCCGTTTTCCAACAAAATTGTATAATTTTTCTGAATTCATTGTTATTTTAAATAACGAAATAATTAAGACAATATGTAAAATATGAATATTTACTATTTAAAATATTTACGCGTCAGTTCACACAGAGTTGATAAAAATAAAGAAGTGTATCATTTGTTAGAATGCTTGTATTTTTAATAAAATATTTCACTGCAATGGTTTTTTTTATAAGTTTCGTTAAAATGATACATTTCAAAAGTTACTTGTTAAGGTGTTGTTAAGAGTAAATATAAAAAAATAGATTTAAATAATGTAAATAATAAGAATTTAATCTGAGTAATAAGCATCTCGTGCGTAAATATGTAGATGTTTAAAATCAAATAAATTTGCTCGTTTCAGTAAACATATTATAGTTTTTCATTAAAAAAAAAAAATGATGTATATATAAATGAAATTAATTATATTTTCCTTTTAAAATTAGAGCCCATAGTTTTTTTACACAGTTATAATATTTTTTGTTACTGACTCGAACAAATTTAATTGAATGCGCATAATAAAATTGTACAAATTTCTTTTTATTGTGCTCACAAAATGTTTATTTTCAAAATAAATTTTTCTATAGAAAAAAAATTGTTTATATGATTTAAAAAAATATTAGTTGATAAAATAATTCTTTTTTAACAATATGTATATATAAAAATAATTACATTTATTCGAGTAATCATCGTCTTTTATAAAATTTAATTTTTCATTAATGATAATATTATGCAATTTTAAGACTGTTCATCAATATTTCTTTACAATTTTAGCTCAATAATTTAATGAATAAATTTAAAATAATGTAAATTCTATATTGTACATTTTTTGAAATAAAAAATAATAAATTTTTATTAAAAAATATTAAATAATTGTTTTTTTTTATTTGTTAATGCAAAAAAGTAATTGTGGTAATAACAATGGTGCAAAAATATCTCATTAAAGTCTCCAAAACTTCATCCTCGACCCTATAGGAAAATAAAAGTAGTAAAATTTTTTTTAGCGAACTCCTAAATATTATTGGTTAACTTTAAAAAGGTATTGAATTCTTATTGGATTAAAAAGACATCATCCAGTTTTTTATGTCCAACAGTCGGCAAGCTTTGCGTTGATAATATACCCCACACAGTAATACCCCTAGCTTCGTTGATACAGAGATTTACAGTTTATTTTTTCAATTTTGCAATATGGTTAATTTTATATTTTTGTATTCTGTTTATAATTAATTATTATAAAATAATTACCATAATAAGTTTTTATATAGATTGTATTAATCAGACAATAAAGAAAAAGACTAAAAACTATCTCGTGACGTATGAACATTAAAAAAGTTTCAACGTCCTTCATAAGAAACTATTCTGCTTTCATTGTAAAAATTATCCTCATCCTAACATAAATAACCTCATTTTTTAGTTATTAATGTTTTTATAAACTAGAAGATTGGACTCTAAATCAAATTTTTGTAAATAAAATCAAATATTCATTATTCTTAAGTATATTCTTAAGACACGTGCCTATTGCTCTATTTTGGACCTTGGAGAAGATTTTCGGAGTCAAATTGAAATTCATAACAATAAAAAATTTGTAATACTTATATAATCATGCAAAAAATATTATAATTAAACTAATTAATATATTTAGTATATATTTTTAAAAAAAGTTTGTATTTTAACTGTTAAATTAGTTATAAATCAAAAGCAATGGCTGGTATTAGTTCAATGAGTATAGCAGTAATATGTTCAAGTAACATGAACAGAAGTATGGAAGCTCATGCATTTTTGAGTAAAAAAGGGTTTAACGTTAAAAGTTTTGGTACAGGTGATAAAGTTAAGTTACCTGGAAATGCACCAGATCGTCCAAACATTTATGATTTTGATTGTACTTATGAAGAAATTTATAATGATTTATTAATGAAGGATAAACAATATTATACTCAAAATGGTTTACTACATATGTTGGATCGCAACAGAAGAATAAAGCCAAAACCAGAAAGATTTCAATTATGCAAAGATAAATTTGATATTATTATTACATGCGAAGAAAGAGTTTACGATCAAGTTATAGAAAGTATGGAATCTAGAGTACCAGAAGATTCTCAACCAGTTCATTTAATTAATATCGATATTCAAGATAATCACGAAGAAGCTACTGTTGGATCATTTCTTGTTTGTGAATTAGTCACTGTTTTAGCTAATAGTAACGATCTTGATAACGATATTGATGAGTTACTACATGATTTTGAATCTAAATTTCAAAGAACAGTATTACATACTATTTTATTCTATTGATGTAATTTATGAACAGACTTTAAATATTAATTAACCTCAGTGGTCTTCCTCAATTTTATGTAATCTTATATTAATTTAATTTTTGTATTAATATAAATTTTAAAATTTTAATATTTTCATTGAAATTGTAAAAACAGTAATAGACAAAAACCTGGCTGCAGAAGAATGTCGAGCTTGGTAAATAGTAAAATTAACATCAAAGATATTATATAAATTATTAATTAAATTTAACAAATTCAATCACAAATTTTACAGAATATTGTAAAAATGTGCATTTTTTATTATTACATACTGAATAATAAATGAGAATTTTGTAACTTTTTATCAATTATAGGACAAAATAATGTAAAAATATAAATTTGACTTGAATTATTTCTTATTCAACAAAGTATATGTGTAAATAATAAAATTTATTATTAATTATTAAAATTTCTTTTTTTATTTATTTTTTAATGTAATAAAATTCATTACTTAAAATAATTTAATTCGTTATCTGCATGCAATCTATTGCATAGAAAAACCAAAGCTGCTGCTTATAATCATATCACCTATACAAATTTTAGACCAAGACCTAAGGAACACTGAGTCTAAGCTGAACAGGTGAGCTTTAAAATTGAACTAAATTGTAAACTACAACTGATAGTTAGAAAAGCAAAGGATATTATTACAAAAAATATTTTCCTCCATGACTAAAAAAGAAATAATTCTGTTTTTAGTCATTTAACTTAATAAATCAAATTCTCAATTTTAAAAAATTTTAACTTTTTGCAAAAGCTTACTTTACGTGCGTACTAATTTACGGATCTAAATTTTGAGAAACTTTTAATTTGACAGAAAATATTTAGTTTTTGTTAAATTCAGAAATTGATAAAAGTTTCTCTTAAAACCCGTTTTTAAGTTCTTTGACCTATACCTAACACAAGAATATTTTAAAAAGTAATATCTCAAGAATGCAGTTAAGTCCTAAATTTTATCTTTTTTATTCTTAATATTGGTTCACCCGAAAAAAAATTTTGCATGACAAGCTACATTTGAAAACGATAAATCAATATAAATTTGAAAATATCACTTTTGAGAACTAACAGAAGTTCTGACTTCAGATTCCATACAACCCCGGCAAATTTTACTCCAGATATGAAATTTTTTTGTCTCAAAAAGAAATTTTGTGAAATAAATAAAATTTTTACATATTATTTAATGCAATAAAATTTAATGATTCTTATAAAATAAAAAAATGGACTTTTCTTGCCAGAGTCCAGAAAGCACCAATTATTTACTGGCCGTTGTTTAATCGACCTTATTTGACTATAAAAATTATTTTTTTTTCTTCAAAAAATTTTATTTTTGAAGTCAAGAAAATTTTATAGTTCACACAAATGGATTTTTCAAATTTTAAAATTTCTTTAAGGACCTTAAACCAGAATCAAAATCATTTTGTACGGATTGGTAACATTAGTGTAATCACCGCAATTATAGGTATTTTTAAAAATAGCTCGTAAATAAAATATTAAAATATTAAATACTCGTAATTAAAATATTTCTTGCAAATATAATATAATCATTATGTTTTTCAATTTAAATTAGGATTAATTTGAGTTAATATATAAAATATAAAAAATTAAATGATTACATATTATTAAATACAAAGTATATTCACACATTATATATGAAGAAATCTAAGTAATGTCGCTTGAGTAAATTTTTGACAATTTTATTTTATTTTATTTTTTTTTGATAAATTTTGATTTTTGATGTTTAAAGTATTGATTATTTGTTATTACAAAACATAAAAGTGCTGCTTTGTTAATATTTTTGAATTTATGAAAAAAATCTGCTTGTTAATCATAAATTTTAAATTTTCTGTCCAAACAGTAGCCGGGAATCACTCGGGTTTTAACAGCTGAAAGAAAAATTTTTTTATTTAAATATTTTATTATATAAAACGAATTAAAAAAACTAACTTTTAACAAGTAAAATTCATTGCACTTCAGAATATGGAGCGCAGTAAAATTACAGAATATTGATCGATATTGGAAAAGAATTTGGTGTAATTTTGAACAATAATAACATTTAATCTTCCATCTTTTAAAAAATATTACCATACTTTTAGAAGTTTTTGCTTTAATTATTATGGAAAATCCAGATCTTTACTATTTGCAGTAAGGGAGAAAAGGTAGAGGGGAAAGCTCGTCCTTGGGAGAAAATTGTTAAAAGTAAATTTTCGAAAAAATTAATAAAATTAAGTAATTCTAGTAAATAAATTGACTAAAAAATCTAAAATTCTCCTTTTTTGCAAATAAACTATTCTTTAATTTTTTGAGGTGACATATAATTAAACATAAAAATTTTTTTTTTGAGCTTGCAGAATCTATAAAAATTTGATATAAAGTAAAACTTACCTAGATCATCCCATATATACATGCTTTATAAATATAGGTATATATATGTGCAAAAACATTTGTTGTCAGTCGCAGTTGAGCTTACTGAGTAGAGTGTAGTCATTGGTACAGAGCTCTCTCATGCAGCTTTTATTAAAATAATCTTTATTTTTCATTTAAACAATAAAAAACATATCATTAAAATTTAAGTCCATTAAAGTATTAATTAAAAGTACAAAATTAAAAATATATAATTAATTTAGATAGAATTTATTTAATTTATATAAAGAAAGTCAAAAAAGTGCGTAAAATTTTTTAATCAAGGATAATAAATATGCTTTCAAGAAGTTTGAGAGGAAACCTTGGCGCCCGCGCCCTATCCAGTCTAAAAGGTACATAAATTATTTTTTGACCTACACAAAAAAAAGATAACATTTAATAATTTGTTGTTTATAATTAAAATTGTTTAATTTAGATAAATGATTAATTTTAATTTTATAGCAATTGTTTGATAATGTAAATATAGCACCATTATCAGGCTGTTCTAATCTTTGGTATTATAAGGATTTAATTAGTAATTAACGTTTATTCAAATATTTAACAGAATTATTTTATTTTTAAAATAACATAAACAAATTTATTTATATACCTTATATTAGCCTGATTACTGTTTTGAAAATTTATACATAGTTTTTGGATTACCTCGTACAAGTAAAAAAAGAAGCTTAACAAATTTTTTAAGATTTTAGAGCTTTTTATAACTTAAAAGTACATGTAGCATATATTTTGAACCAATGATGGATATTCATAGTAAAATAAATTAAAATATTAGAATAGCTTCATAAAATGTTAGAAAAAATTTTTTTTTAATTTCATTTTCTAAATAATCAACATCAGTACCAATTTGATAAAAATAATCGCAAATATTTTTTCTATTTTTTGCAATAATTCTGTTCAAGTATTTAATGCTGATGATAGAAACTGAAGTTGAAAAAATTCCTTGTTTTTTCTGAGGCTTATAACATTTCCTGACTTTGAACTTTGCAAAATTAATTGTATGTGAATTCTAAAAGTTTTTTACTACTTTCATCAAATATACATAAAAAAAATGATCGTCAGGGCTAATATACACTGAAAAAGGTGTGAATTTAATTAAAAATCATAATCAGTAGCAAATAATTATACAGTAAAAAGTAAAGAATAATATATTTTTTCACAAGATAAAAAATTTTATAATAATTTTTAAAAAAACGAGATAAGTGTCACACTTATCTAAATTTTTCATATGGCGTGATTATTAATTAAGAAAATGATGCATAAAAATAGTAAACAAAAAAATATCTAATAGTAATAATAAATGGATCACTATTATTACAAAGTTTCATTATTATTATTGAGGATATAAATCTCAATTGTTAATGTAGCAGGGCATTGGAGTTTAAATTAATCGGTGCATATTATTATAATATGCATAGAGTAGTATACCACTAAATTCATGAGTACTTGCAGTCATAATTTTTGCAATAAATAGTTTGAAGAATTTTTATACCCGAAATGAACTTTAGATGGGCTCGAAAAAGTATTGCGAAAGATGATGAAAAAATAATTTATGCCTTGAAGCATGTATTTTGCCTTTAAAATATAACAAATTTTATTTTTTTGTATACGTGAGTTTCACCACTATGTGCACAGAGTATAATTATGTTTATAAATTTCAAGTTTTATGAATAAAAATTTACTTTTTTTATCACGCGAGATATTTTTGATTCGAAACCCCTCTTTAATCTTTTTAATGTTAAAAAAAAATTTTGAAAATATTTTTAATTGAATTTAGTGTACCTATCTTTTAATTTTTATAAAAAATTAAGATTTTTAGTGTGCAGTTTAGCTAAAAAATAAAAAAATTATAGAAATAAAAATATCAAAAATATATAAAAATTTTTTGCATGAAAAATGTGAAAAAATTATACAATTTTATTATTTTATTATATAAAATAAGTCATATCAATTTAATTTAAATAATTTGATATTGTAAAAAAGATTTTTTAATAAAATTTTATGCTTCAATGACAAACTTTTTTTCTTTCAATTACCTAAGTAATTACCTAGGTAGCTACTTTTATTTTTATATATTTATATATGGGTAGGTTTAAATGAAATGTGTATGAAATGTATGGTTGGGTCTTCAAAACTGCCCCAAAGTATTTTGTTCTAAAAATACTATCAAAAATAAGTCACCAGCCCAATTTTTAGCCTCCCAGAGCGAAATCTCGATTTTTGGCAGCCATTTTTGTGTTTAGGACTACTTGTAAAAAAAGTAAGAAAAATGAGTCATAATTTTTTTTATTATTGCTGTAAAAAACTTACATTTAGCATGAAAAATTTTTTTCTCTTAGTTCCGGATAGAAAATTTCCTGGCTATCTGATTCCGGGATCAAAAAAAAATGTTAATTTAAAATGGTCGCGCCGCGGCCCTAATGGTTTAAAAGAAAAAATTATCATAAAAAAATTTTTTCTGTACTGTGGACCGAAAGTACGTATTTCCCGGAAGCTGCGCGTCCGGCAAAGACGTATTTTCTCGCCACAGTCGCAGAAAAATAGGGAAAAATTTTGTACAATCCTCGTCCATAAACAAAGAATGACCCAAATCGCAGTTTACTATCCTTGGCTTCACCTCGAAAGGTAATTTACATGCGATTTGGGCCATTCTTTATTTTTCTGGCCTAGGACCGTAATATACTATTATATTTCAAAAGTAAAAAAAATTTTTATGCATAAGCCTGTCCGGATTACTGGGGTTCCAATGTCTCTTTCTTTCACTCCACAATATACCCCCCAACCTATCTATTTAAATTTTATAATTTTTCATAAATAATACATCAATAATCACAAAATTTCTTTAAAAAGCTATAGATTTTGAAAAATATGTTACTGAACTACATAATATTTTATAGTTCTTAGCCATTGATATTCAATAATAAAATTTCAATAAAGGCTAAGTTTAATAGCACTCATTGCAATGCCAATCCAATAATTTTTTTCTTATCTTTTATTGCACGTATAACTGCGTTTTATGACTGCATTTTGCTTAAAAATAAACTAAATTTATGTAAGATAGATTCTTAAAATTCAAAAACTGCAAAAGGGCTTATTTATTTCCTTTCAGGAAAATGGCATAAAAATCGTGAATTATCAACACAATCACAACCATTATCAGAAGAACCAAAAGGTCCAAAATTAAATACAGAAGTACCTGGTCCAACATCGCGTGAATTATTTAAAGAATTAAATAATTTACAACAAGCAGGTTCTGTACAATTTTTTGCTGATTATGAAAAATCAAATGGTAATTACATAGTGGACGTCGATGGTAATGTACTTCTTGATGTTTATATGCAAATATCATCAATGCCTCTTGGTTATAACCATGCTTCTATGCTTCGAGCTCTTCAGGATCCATATAATCAGGTACTGTTTAATAAATTTATTATTCTATATTGACTTTTATTCAAAATACAGGGAAAAAAATTTTTTGGTCAGCGGCCCGAAAGCACATATTTCCCCGCCACTGACCCAGAAAAATTTAAGTAATTATACGGCCCTTGTCCATAAATAAAGAATCGTAGCTTAACATCCTCGAGGATGCTGATCAGCTTCGGAATGTATTATTTATATGTGATTTTGGCTAATCTTTACCTTTCTTGACACGAGCCGTAAATATGCTATTTCAGTACCAGTGCACTTAAAATTCTATATTTTTTATAGACACTTGAAACGCCCATACTTTTGCTGCATTTAAAAATTTGTTAATATAAAGTTTTTAAAATAATAATTAAAACTTTTTTGAAAATAAAATCAGAAAACTTTTTTACGATATCATACAGTTGCATATAATAAAGTTATTTCAATAGAGATTGTAGGGCATTTATTTGAAATAATCAGAAACATATATGGGGCAGAAAAGTTAAAATCATATAAATATGTGTCTGAGTAACAAGTTTTACTTTTTCTACTAAATCATTTTTAATAGTAAAGATTTCAAAACTAAACTAGCCAAAATAATACGATAAAAAATTATTATTTTCTATTGTTTCAGAAAATGATAGCAAATCGTCCAGCACTTGGAGTATTTCCAAATCGTGACTGGCCGAGTAAATTAAAAAATGTTTTGTTACATGATAAGGTAAAAAATATATAATTATTATTAATTTTTTTTTTAATACTAAAAATTATTTTTTTTAATGCTAAGATTTTATTTATTTATTAGGTTGCACCACCTGGTTTTTCCTGTATAACAACAATGATGTGTGGATCATGTTCAAATGAAAATGCGTTTAAAAATATATTTATTTGGTATGCACAAAAAAATAGGCATAGTCAACCATTTACAAAAGAAGAATTAGAATCTTGTATGATTAATAAAACTCCGGGATCACCAAAATATTCGATCATGTCTTTTGATGGTAGGGAAAATTTTGTTTTCTATTTTGAGTAATTTGGGAGTAAATTTTGAATTTCGGTGGTTAAAAATTAAGTTTTTTTAGGCTTCTTTGACCTCAAATATCTGAAAACCCTTTTATTTTTCACTAACAATTACAAAAATAAGTTTTTTTTACTCAAAAAATCTAAAACAATTAATTTTTAAATATTGAGCAAAAAATTTTTGACCGGGTTGCCGCGGGAACCGGGAAAATTCAAAAAAATCAAATAATTTCATCGTAGTAATTAAAAAACTAGTATAAATAAGGAAACTTTTTAAACTGAAATTAATTGATTTTTACCTGATTATCATCATAATTACTCTTAAGAGGTAGATCCATGAGTTTTATTGGTGATTTGCAATTTGATTGTTTTTTTTTTAGGAGCTTTTCACGGAAGAACTCTCGGATCTTTATCAACAACACACAGTAAATATATTCATAAAATTGATATACCAGCATTCGATTGGCCGATTGCTTCTTTTCCAAGATATAAATATCCGCTTAAAGACAATGTCCGTGAAAATAAACAGGAAGATGATCGATGTTTAGCAAAAGTAATAATTTTTAAATAAAATAAAAAAATTTATCTTTACTATAAATCGTCATTTTCTCTAAAGGTTCAAGAATTATTTGAATTATATGCAAAAAAAGAAACACCTGTTGCTGGAGTTATTATTGAACCTATTCAAGCTGAAGGTGGTGATAATCATGGTTCGTCATATTTCTTTCAAAATCTTCAACGAGTAACCAAAAAAGTTAGTTCATCGAAATAACTATTAATTCACCATTTTTATTTAAATAACTAATTTATTTATTAAATAGAATGGAGCAGCTTTATTAATCGATGAAGTACAAACTGGAGGTGGCCCAACTGGTAAAATGTGGTGCCATGAACATTTTGAATTTGATTCACCTCCTCATATTGTAACATTTAGTAAAAAAATGCAATTAGGAGGCTATTATCATCTTGAAGAAATGAAGTAATTATATTTAAATATTTCATATAATACTTTGTTTTAAATATATACAGAATCAAAATTTTAATCAATTTTTAGGCCTAAACAAGCATATAGAGTATTTAATACTTGGATGGGAGATCCGAGTAAATTAATTCTTTTAGAAGCAATTTTAGATGTTATTATAAAAGAAAATCTTTTGGATACAGTAACCAGAGTTGGAAATTATACTTTAAATGAATTAATAAAATTAGAAAATGAATTTTCTAGTACTCTTAATTCATCACGTGGTAGAGGTACCTTTATTGCCTTTGATTGTGCCACTTCAGAAGTTCGAGATAAATTGATTCAAAAACTTTTAAACAAAGGTAAAAATGATTACATTTTTTATCTTTAAAAATGTAAATTTAATTTTAAAAAATTTTTTATTTAGGAATTCAAGCTGGAGGTTGTGGTGAAAAATCAGTTCGATTAAGGCCAGCGTTAACTTTTAACGAATATCATGCTGACATTTTCTTAAATAGTTTACGCTCTATTTTAAAAAATAATTAATTTATAATATATATCTTATATTCTAAAATATATGTCTTCCAATGTCTTCCATAAAAAAGCATTGATACTATAATGCTTTAATTTCTGATGACAATATTAAATATATATGTATACTATCCATTATCAATTCTAATTTGTACAGTTATTAAAATCTATTTTTGTTAATTATATATATATTTTATTAATATTTCTTTTTATTTTATATTTACATATCAAAAACATAAATAATTAATTTAATAAATAAAATCTTATATTAGCCTATTATATTATGTATATTAATCACAGATTTTTACTCTATAAATTTGTATAAAAATGAATAATATTTTAGATATATATATATATTATGTACATTTTAGTTTTTTTTTTTAACTTGTATTAATTATTTTCAATAAAAAATCTTCTGTCTTTAAGTTGATAACTTTTTAAGAATTTCATTAAAATGTTGATATTTAGGTAATTGTCCTTTTTTTGCAATGTAATCTAAAGTTTTCAGCTAAAATATAAAAGAATAAATAATAAAATTATAATAAAGCAATGCAATTTTAGTATAATACTCACTCTTAATTTTGGATCTGAATTTCCATTCTTTTGTGATAAATTCCATAAATTTATAGCCATTTGTAATAAAGTTGGCTTTTGTAAATCTGATCTAAGGAGCATGCAAATAAATAATTCCATTGCAAGTGCAGATTGTTTATCATACTGTTCTATTGATCCTAGATATTTCAATTGACTTAATAATTCTTTAAATACCATAGAACTTATTTTATCTACTTCTTCAATAAATTTTGGATCAGAACCATATAGTTTATCATTAGAATCAACCTGCAATTATATTGATTAGTAATTTTATTAGAACTAGTTTACAAATTTCATTTTACCTTATCAATATGATGAGGATATACTTCTTGAGTTATTGTTGAAGTAAGATCAAGTACTCTAAGGTAAAGATGTGATTTTATTATTGAATTTTCTTCAAAATATCGTTGCACAGCATTCAGAAGGCCCCTTAATAAATATAATACGCCATGCTCGGGACTATCCTGTAAAAAATTAAGTTCTTTAGAAATTTGAAAAATAATTAATTTTACATTTTGCACATACTGGAACTACCAACAAAGTCGACAAGAAATTTGAAAGATATGACAGCATGTAAGGTTCAGAACTTTTATTTCGTCCATCAATTTCTATTGTTTTTGGCATTTCTGGTACTAAATTTAAAGCAGCTTTGAAGCAGGCATCCGCTATAAAATATTCAATTTTTATTATAAAACTTATTTTGATATTCATTAAATTTTTTTTTAAATAATTAACGGGATGAACGAAATTAAGAAAAAAAATTAATTTAATATGATAAAATAATTTATAAATTAAAAATTATAATTACCTTGTCCAAAGCATTGGTTCAAAAGAGACATTTGTCCAGATAATAAATATAACTGAAGTTTTGAGAAAACTTGAGATAAAGAAGGAATTGTGATAAAACAAAATGCAGAACAAGCTCTAACAAATGCGGCAGTTCTTCTAGTATGATGACCACGAACAATTTTTCTGGTGTCTGCAGCTAATCTATTTACACACTAAAGATACAAAAATTTTTTTTTTAATTAAAAAATTTTTTTTTTTTAAATTTATAATAAAATTATTTTAATTAATTAATTACAATAATTACTTATTTGTACCTGAACAAGTTGAATATGAATAATATCAATATTATGAAATGCAGCTCTTGCTTCAACATAAAAATTTAATTGTTTTTCAAAATCACGAGCATAATTTACCCTTTGAATAATTCCACAAATTAATTGACCAATCTGCCTTTTTTCGTCTTCCACTGTTAGAGCACTGTTATTTTTCTGTCATTAATATTTTTTTAAATTACAACAAAATAAAATTACATTATACCATACCTGACAGAATCATGAATAATTTTCATAATAAACATAAGTGCATTAATCATTATAGGATCAACTATTGGGCTATTTTGTTGTTTAGCAATAGTTTCCATTATTGTTTTACAAACTTCAACTTTTAAACTTTCTTTTTGAAAAAGATCAATTAAAGGTAGAAAATTATCCTAAAAAGTGATTTAATTTTAATTATTAATTTATTTAAAATTATTAAACAAATTACCATTGTTAATAACGATTCAGGATCTTGAGTATTTGCTACCAATTTAGTAACAATATTTTGTAGCTGTGGATAAAAATTTTGAACGTTTCTGTTTGCATTTAAATGATTTATTATAGAACCCAAAAATAAATTAACTTCAGTCATCTAAAAAATTAAATAGAAATAAAGTTTTACAATTATAAACCATATTTCCATATTATAAATTAAAATTTTAAATAATTTACAGTAAAATGTATCACTGCAAATTCGATATAGACTTCCATTAATATCATAAATTTTGTAGCTTCTTTCAAACTAGACATGTACTTCCAAACTATATCTAATAATGGTTGACAATCTTCTTTTGAAGGTGGTTCATTAATTAAACAATTACCAAAACTTTTATACAAAATGTACTGTGGAAAATCTAAATAAAAAATAAAAACTTTATGGCTTAGTTAATTTTAATTCCTTACTAATTAATTATTAAATACCGTTTTTTTCACAATTTTCAATTAGATTAATAAATTCCATTGATCGAGAAACAATATAAACTGGCTTGTAAGAATTTAAAATTGTATTTAATAGTAAACCACTAAAAAATTAAAAATACTAATAAAATATTTTTTTAAATTTCTACAAAATGAATTTTAAACTTACTTATTTGACAATTGATTACATTTATTAAAAACCTCCGTCAATAAATTATCACTAGCATAGGCAGCTAAAAGTTGCACAATCCATTCTAATGCTGGTATATAAATATTCAAATATGAATTCATGTTAAGATTTTGCTTATTCAATTCATTTTTTACAGATTGAGAAAATAATTGCGAATAAGTCAAGAGAAAATCATAAAAATTTTCCCTGATGTAATCTTGATCCAAAAATTTGTTTAAATTGAAACATACTCTACATAAATAACAACGAGCATATATGGCAACAAGAGGATCACCTAAAATTCATTTGTATTAAAAAATTTATTAAATAAACCTTTGATGACAAATTATTTACCGATTCCTCTAATCATTTTTGTTATGCGTTGAACAACTGTATAAATTTCATTACTAAAAAAAATACAAGTTTTATTAAGTTATTAAAAAATTTATATTAATAAAGATTTACAAATACCTATTTTTTAAAAATTGATAGGATTTTAAAAGAGCCATTTCTAAATATAACCGTGGTACAAGTTCTCTTATTGAAGCAATTTTGTAAAACCAATTTTGACTAGTTTCTTTGGCAGCTTCAGATACCATGTCACAGGTAAAATTATCTGGTAAGCTTGTTGATACCTTACTTCCAGGGCTATTAAATTTACTCATAAATTTAATTCATTTTTATTCATTATAATTTACATTACTTACTTAATATAATCGGCTTTTACTTTTAATCTCTCAAATACTAATTTTCCAAAAATGTCCAATACATCTGTTATTAAAACATATTTACTAGGATAAAAAGACAAAACGCTTGTATCTACTAATAATTTTGCACACTAAAAAATCAATTTTTATTTTAGTAAATAAATATTATTCAAAAAATATTTTTGTTTGATGAATCATACTTGAATAGCAATTTTTAAAGCTTTAACTCGTTGTTCAGAATGCCATGCTTGAACAAGTTCGTTATTTAATTGTTCTATTCTTGACATATACTCGGATTGTGTTAAATTAAGCATTTGTCTTACTGAACCATCTTCAAAATCATCTAATTGTTCCAGTCTTGTTTTTACTTTGTCAACCATTGAACCAGTTGGTTGAACTTTTGTAATAACTTAAAAATTAATACACATTAATTTTTGAAAATTATATTTTAAATAAGAAAAACTACCTTTTTCTCCACCAGGTAAGAAACTCGTAACTATTGATAATTTTTCTAATGTTGTATATTTATTTAAAATTGATATTCTTCGAGATGACCATGGTTCAATGAATTCATCAATTTTATCCCTTACTTTTTGTCCAACTGTCATATTAGCTGAATAATCCCACTGAGAAAAAACATCATTTAAAATTTTATTTAAGTCTATAAAGCTTTTTAAATTGATTTCAATACCTCATCCGTTGCCATTTTTGTAAGGGGATCCATTTCTTCTCTAACAAACTGTGTAAGTGGATCTGATCCATCAAGTGAAGAATGACTTGACAAAGGATCGCCTGAAGAACCAATAATTGTAGAAACATTTGTATGAGTTGGTGTAGAAGTTCTTGTTGTTGAAGAACTAGTACTTTGGGCACTACGCAAAGTTCCACGCCTAATGGCTGCTCTTCCATTTACAACCTTTAATTTATTAAAAATATTCAACAAATAAAGTTTATTAAATAGTGAATAAAATTACAGTTTTACCGTTACAGTAACAGGTTTAAGTGGGTGATCTGTAACTTCATCTAGTTTAAAAATTTTAACGTATTTACTATTAGTAAAATTGTTTGCAGACCTAAGTTAATAAAAGAGGTAATTATAAAGATAAAATTTAAATGCACATTTTATAAGAACCACAGTAAAATTGCTATGTTACCATTCAATATCTGACATTTTTTTGCAAAGAACTTAAAAATTATATAAAAATATTAAAAATAAAAAGCAGGTAAGTATCACACATATGATTAATTTGACTCCAATTAATAGTAGTATTTTTTGTAATTGTAAATTGACTATTCACAAATTGTTTACAAAATATACACGGTGTATGATATAAAACTTGGACTCTGTGGAAGAGAGCATTAAATTATTGAATTATAAAATAACACACCGTATATATGTAATTACAACCACAGTACCACACCACTAAACGTTGACCATATTTACTAGTCGCAATCTTGCAACGACTTGTTACTCTTTTATTTTTTTTACTAAAAGAGTTTTCATAATTTTAAAATATTTATTTATAATTGTTTTAAATTATTTTGTTTTTGCATACATAGCAATAAATTTTACAATGTCAGCAGTTGACGATGTATTTGAAAGCTGGGAAGAAATGGAAGAATCTGGGGTAAAGAAATTTTTAAAATTGTGAAATATTTGGTGCAGTTTCATGAATAATTTTTATTAAAAATAATCATATAAAATTTAATTTTAATTAATTTTATAAACTTAAATTTAATAAATACTTTGATTTAAAATTAAATAAATGTACAAATAAAATGATTAGTATTTGATTTTTTCATTTTATTCTTAAAAATTTCTTTTTCTAAAAAAAGAATTTTAGGTTACGTCACGAAGTATATTTCGAGTAGATTACCTTCAAAAAATAAACGTTATCTTAATTTTGTCTATTTTCTAAGCAACTAAATTTTTATTAATTTACAGGAACTTGATAAAAAATTAAAAGCTCTTGAAGTAAATTGTTTAGAAGATGAATTAAAAAAGTAATCATTTATTTTTTTGAAATATTTAATATTTTAAGAATCTATTAATTAAAAATAAATTATAATTTTTTAGTGATTCAAATTCTGATCCAAGAATTATTATTTTGGGAGACAACATGAGATCGCAATATAATTCATCACAACCAGCTGTGAAAATATTAAAAAGGCCTGACAGAAATTCACAAACAGATGTATTGTTAATGAATGGTGAAAAACCCAAGCAACCAATAAAAACCTTAAAACAGGTAATAAAATTATCCTTATTGTGTTTTATACAAAATTTTAAAATTTACAATCTTACATAGAGAGAACAAGAATATGCAGAAACAAGAAAAAGAATATTCGGGGAAGAAAAGAGCCCTGAAGAAATTTCGGTACTAGAAATAAATAAAATACAATTTAAAACAGTTGTACCTGGAACTGGTGGTGGTATTAATTTACCATGTAATGTTATTAGATTACCAAAAGGACCTGATGGAACCAAAGGTTTTAATTTACGCAGATAGCATGTATATAAATATGTTAAACTTATTGTAAATCATCTTGTTCTTCTTTTCGTTTGTCCATTTTAATGGACAAGTAAAAGAAGCAGCTATGAGGCTGAAAGCATGTAATAATTGCTACAAGATTTCCTTTCCGCTGAAAAGAAGATTAAGAAGGTTGGCAAATTCTGACTCATTTAAGTTTTTTTCTGTAAATAAGGAGATGATTACAGAGTGTCCAGTTATACAGAAAAGATTAAGGATGCTTATTACAGTTATTGTTCTTATCAAAAAATCAAACGATAAATCAAAATTCATCCTAAATTTAATCACTGGGTGATTTTAATAACGTTGCTCGACTGCCTATATATTAATTATTTGAATGTTGTACTATGTTTATATAGATTAAATATGTAAATCAATTTATTTAATTATAATTTGTAGATACTTAAAAGAAATGACTATTTAAATATTAAAAAAAAAGTTTATTTTTTAAAAAAATTCATAAAGTGTAAAGGTTTTTTGTACTTACAAATGCATAAAAAAAATATTTTTTATAAACATTACTTTCATTTATTTTTCTTAATAAAATATATAATTCAATGCTTCAAATAGTCGACAGCAAAAATATTTTATCATTTATGCTTTCGAAATTTACTTATATTTAAAAAAAATTTCATTAATTATAATTATTCTTAATATATATATATAATATATTACCTAAAAAATTTTTATAAAATTTTAATACTACATTCTTTTTTAAATTTAAATAAAAAATAAAATATTTTTAAAAATTGAATAAAAAAATTGTTATTAACAAGTAATTACAAAATTTGAAGAGATGTCGACTCATTATTAAGTTGATTATTTTATTTAATTTGCTAAAAAAATATTGTTTATACTACCATAGCGTTTTTTAAAATAATTTTTTATGAATTAGAAATTATAAATAAATCACAAAATTTACAATATATGTCATTTTTGATAACAAGGATGTAATCTATAAAGTTCATTATTTTTAAAACAGGTATCGCATTTTTCACAAAATTTTTTTATTTCTGCTAGTGAATTTAAAGTAGAAGACATTTTATTAACAAATGATTTATTTGAATGTTTTCTTGAATGTTTATTTCTTTTCTTTGAATTTTTTTTTTTCTTTATTTTATCTTTTTTTTCTTTTTTTTTTACAGCTAGTTCTTCTGGTTTTTTAGTTTCTATAGTTTTCATTACTGCTGGAACTTCTGTTCTTATGATTTCTGTAACTTTATCGTCCTTAGTGGTTGCTACTTTTGTAAGAGAGACTTGAAGAATATTTTTATTAATATTTTTACGTACTGAATTAGGCGAAATTTTCATTTGCTTTTTAATTTTAGGCTTTGAACAATCACTTTTACTTTTACAATCTTTCTCTAATTTTACAACTGGCTGTAAATCAGGAAGCTCTGATTCTTTTTGCAAATTTTCTTCACTAACAACTGTATCTTGAATTGGCTTAGAATGATTACAAGAATTTGCTAAATTTGCATCAACTTTCTCTTTTTTAATTTTTAGTTCTAAAGGTTTAATAATAGCTGGATCTGTGGAACTTGTTGAAGTTTCAATTTCAGAATTTACTAATAAACTAATTTCTCCATTTGTTAAACCCTTTTTACTTTGAAGTTTAATTTTTTTAGTTTTGATATTTTCTGAAATAGAGCACCTTCGTTTTCTAAGATCTCTAACTGGTACATCATCAACTTTTTCTAATTTAATAACTGGAGCAGAAGTATTTGAATTAATTAAAGTCACATTAGTTTGTGAATCAACATCATCTTTTTTATCACTTTTAGTTTTTAAATCTGTATTGTTACTTGCTGTCTTTTTCTTTGGTCCAACATAATCTATAGACGATCTTCTTGGCCTTAATGATCTGTTCATTTTGTTAAAAGCATCAAAATCTACAGATGCTCGGTTTCTAGTAGGTAAATCATTTTTAAAAACTGGAAATGATAAGTTTTGTTTATCTTTTGAATCCATTGAACATTTTTCTTTATTTAATGAATTATTGAATAAACATGTGTCAACGGTATCAGCATTCAATAAAACTCTTGCGGTTTTAAGATCATCGCTTTTTAAATTGCTATTTTGAATTTGAATAACTTTTTTAGAATTATTTAATTTTAAATTAGAACTAGCAGCACTTTTATCAATACTTTTATAAGATTCTGGCAAACTTTGGTCTAATGTAAAATCTTTATTACAATTACATTGACAATTCAAACAACATAAAACTGATTCTTGATTTCCAACTAAATGATTTTTTTCATTAGATAAAAAATTGAGACAATTTTTATCAATTAAATCAGGAACTTTTACATCTGTTCTCATGCAATAATTATCAAGATCTTCAAATTGTTCAGATTTTATTTTAAATTTTTTTAATTTAACCATTGGTGTACTTATTTCATTTTGTGTCGTTTCTTTACTCATCCATGATAATTGATTTTTTAATTCCTTATCAGTCTTTGCACATTGCACATAAAAAGAATAAAATTCTTCTAGTCTGTAACTACAACGATGACACATATGCTTTGGTAGCATATCCATTTCATGAACCTTGATAAAAATATTACACACTTAAATTTCCATTAATTTAAGAAAAGTAATTTTATATTAACTTACGGATATTGGTAAGATGGAATTAATTTTCCTAACATGGGCTTCTTTACTATCAAATATATTTATTGAAATTCCTGAAGTTTTACCACATAAACGGCACATACTGCTATTCTCAAGAGTTTCCATTCTTTTTGTATTTTATCTATTTTAGTTATTTAAATCTTTTTTATTATCTAGAAAAAAGAAATTCACATTAATTTAATTATCAAATAATCTTTTTTTCTTCGAACTAATAATAATAAATAAAATTCACAGGATTTTAATAGACATTTTTGATAATACAATTAAACTACTGAATGAGAATTATTATTGAATCGATCATCATTCTGAGTATACAAAACCATATTTTGTTACAAATGTTGCTTATAGCGAATTGATAAAATTAGATATGTATGATAAAAATTTACAATTAGGTCAAGCATTATTTAAAACTATTAAATCTAAAAACTGCACAAGAATAATTCTATTTTGCATTAAAATATTAAAATTAATACAATTAAAAAACTTTTTTTACTTTGCACTTTTATTGCATATATTCTGTCTGCATGTGCCATGTTGCATATACACCTTATTTATTTATTTATTTATTTATTAACCATTATAAAATACAGAAAATTGTACATAAACAAGTAAAATGTAATATACAAAACATTATTTAAAAAGTTGAATTAAAATATTTGAACATGCTAAAAAGCATTGCATAAATTAAAATAATATAAATGATAATAGATAATTACACACATGTTTAATTAAGGTTCATTCACATTAATAAGTTATTTTTTGATTAATGGTGTTATCAAGATTTTGATTTTAAAATGATTTAAATTATTAAGTACTCAAATAATTTAATTTAAAAAAAAAAATTATTTAAGTAAGTTAATTTATTGCTTTAAAATTTCAACTAGCTATACGACTTAATAAAAGAAAAAAAATTGCATTTATGGAGTTTAAATACACCATTGTGCTCAAAAGCATTATCATAACTGAAGAATTCTCTTTTGATATCTTTTTTCTGTTTTTCCGTGCGCAAATATTAGGATGTATGATATATACTGTGCATACGCAGCGGGGTACAGCATAAATCATAATGCATAATGAATTACTATTATCATTGTTAAAAAATTTAAGAATAAATACCTTTGGACAAATTAAAATTCATTTATTTCAGCAAAACTCATACTAAAGTAGAAAAATCTTAAGTTAGTTAATTTACGTAATTGTTATCTATTAAATTACACTTGAACAAAGTTACAAACTCAAAGACTAACTTTTACAGAATGCCGCCCGTAGGCCCGTATATACCTTTTTCTTTTCCCTTCACATTCGCCAAAAAAAAAAAACCAGTAGCACGCCGCCATTAAAATAATAGGGTCATAGAATTGCGCGCGCAACTATAACTATATAAAAAATAGGCGGAAAGGACTCTTTAAAATTTAAATTTCAAAATTTTTTATCGTGTAATATGTTAATTTTTTATGTTATTGAAATCAAATTTATTTTTATTTATTTTTATAAAATACCTTTCTTTAAAAATTAATTTTTATCATTTTAGACTCCAAAGACTATAGCCAAATTACCAAAATTATGTTTATTTACATTATGCAAATTTTATTTTTTTGGCTAGTATCGCAAAAATTACTATCCATGATTATGATAAATACCTTATTGAAGAATTTTTACAATGTAATTTGTAAATTATTTTTTAAATTATATATTACACAACCATTGTACAACAAACAAGATCGGTCTAAGCTGGTTTAAGTTTTAGTATTTTGACTAAAATAATAAAATAATAAAATAAGTTTTATTACTTTTTATAGAAAATAGCTTCTTGGAATAAAGAGAAGTTATATACAAGAAATTCAAGAGTAATTAAAGTAAAAACAGGAAGTGAAAGATGTAATAAAAATCCTAAACAAACATATAAAAAATATGGTCAACATATTAAAATAATTTTTTAAAAATTTTTAATTTTTTTTTTTTAAATTATTTGACCTGAATGAGAATAGGGTAATATACGATGACGTAATGCAATCACACTCACTGTGTGTATAACTTAACCCTTTAAATTTTTTTTAAGTTAAAATTTTATTTTACGATTGTTTTAATTAATTGAGTGTCCCTCTTGTTTTGAGAAATATCGTGAGAAATTTTGGATGAATATAATAAAGAAATAAAAATAAGTAATAATGCGAAATTCTATGAAAAATTATAAAATTGGTAAAAAAAATTCTATAATGGTTTTATTTTATTTTTTTTATTTTTATTTATTTTTTTTTCATACTCATTATAGAAACATCTAAAATTTTCGAAAAAAGGGTGATTTTTTGAGGGGTGCAAAAATTAAGACAGATAGAAGATCAAAAAAATTTTTTGAAATAAAAAATCATAAAAAATCCTTTTCAAGTATTATAAAAAGCTATTAAAATAAAGTTCATAACTTCAAAATTTCATGAAAGTTTCTAATATACCTGCAAAAAAGAAATATTAATTTTTCAATTTAATAAAACAAAAAATTTTAAGTTATTATTAATTTTGTTCAAATTAACATACCCATAGTTAATTTAATATTAATTTGTAGTTTTCTATTAATTGACCAGTATACTGGGTAAAAAAAATTTAAGGCCTAAAAATCGTTTTTTTTTTTGTAAGAAATTTTACATTTTTAGACCAGTTTTACTAATAAAATTGTTATAAAAATTATAGGATAATCTTAATAAAACGACCATTTGATAAATAGGCTGGATAAATACTGGTTTAATTGGCAGCTATATTTTTCAAATTTTTAATATATTTTAAAAAATCTGAGCCAACTTTTTTTCACAAGTGGAAAAAATTTTCAGTCTTTTGTATAGTTAAAAAATAATTATCAATAACTGAGACAATAATTGATTAATACAGGATCGTTTTTTTAAGATTATCCTAATTTTTATTTTATATTTTTGGACCAGTTTTACTGTGCAATCGCTATAAAAATTGCTCGAATAATATTTAGAAACTATATACATACTAAAAATCCATATGAAAATATTTATTTAACGTGTATCTTATTACACCATTATTACACCTACTAAAAATAATAAGGCAATAAGCCACTTCAAATATATAAAGGATTAAAATCCTCTGAATTTCCGAAATAAGCAGAATAAGCGCGATACCATGCATATACCAGATTTTAGTAAAATTCCCACGATAAAATTCCTTCAAATATTTTTTATAAAAAAGGCAGATATTCCATTTCCATAATCTACGCATTTTTGATATTATATAATATTCAAAACCATTAGTAAAGTTTATTTGAAATTTAAAATTAAAAAAAAAAAAAAATTCTGAATTTTCAAACATGTTTATAATAAATTAACATTAATTTATTCTGTACGCACACGTGTTTTTAAATATATATACATTTAGTTATTTATGTAATAAATTTTGAAAACTGACATCAAAAATACATTATTTTTGAAGTCCTAATTTCCGTATGTGCCTCATCTGTTTTCTATCTTAACTATTTATTAGTGCACCCCACTGTCACATGAATATAATTAAAAAAAAACGTTAGATGAGAATAAACATAAAGTGATTGCTATATTATACATACCATATACATATAATTATGTATACCGAATAGATTTTTATTTTTGGGCCCTAAAAATTTGCTTATTAAATTTTCATTCAATATTGGTTTCATTGTCCAATATATTCTTTATTAATATTATGTGTATGCTATGAATGGACCTAAAATTAGAGTTTTAAGAAAAACTTTGCTCCCCGGATTTTTTTCGTGAACTTTTGGTCATAAAAAGTCCCCAGCTTCAAGGATTATGGATTATTGAACATTTGCTGTTCAAAAAAGCATGCCTGTAAGCATCCAAATTTTTCCATTTAAATAACAAAGGGAAATTTGACTTTTTAGCTTTCTAATTTTTTACAAAGCTTGCAGAATGTTTTTAAAAGCTGCTAATCAATGGAAAGTTAAATTTAAATGTATAAAAAACGATACCCAAACTCAAGTAGCCAAAAAAAATATTTTTTAAGCGATTTTATCGGTATACCTAATAAACGTAAAAAAATCCTCATTAAATTAACATGGCTTCATGTAATTTAAATGAAGTTTGCTTTCGAAAGAACTTTTCCGGACAGTTCTGCCTGTATGGCAAGGAAAATTCTTGTATGAAAACTTTTGCCAGTTAAATGATGTTAAAAATCCAAGAAATCATTTTTGTGTTTTAGGAACCAAGAAAATTTTTTTCTTTTTATTTAATTTTAGCTTATTTGATTACTCACTTTAATGATTGTAAGCCTTGGGATTCCGAAAATTTCAAGGCATAAAATTGACGTATTTATTTTTTAGATTTTGAAATATTTTTAATAAAATCAAATTTGATTTTTGGTTATTTTACAAATTTCAAATCGCTTAGGCACTTTTTTTGCAGAACTGTTTTTGTCGCCTCAAAAAATTTTGAAATAAAAATGTAAAAAAAAAATTACTTTTTTAATACTTATACCAATACAAATCATCAGTATGGAAAAATCATAATTTATTTATACTAGTCTGCAAATTAAAAGAAATAGAAAAATTCTTAAAAATTATGAAGTTTGCAAAAATAATGCATTTAATTTAGCGCGGAAAAATTTTAAACCCGACACTCAGGCAACACGGTTTCCGGAACAATATGGAGGACGATCGTCTGTTTTGTTGTTCACAAAGTAAAGAAGAAACCGAGAATGACTAAGCAAATTTGCTTAGAAAGCTTAAAACGCATTTACTTTATTTGTTTGTGGCGACAGAATTTAATAACTAGAAAGAAAAGAAAAAAATGAATGGTAAAAGATCCACAAAAATGGTAAGTGTATATTTTATAACAAAAATTATTGGTTATGTATCTTATATTTATTAATGTGTTTATTTATGAACTTTTTGTAAACAGTTGTTAACAGTAGGATGGTAAATAAATTATTTAAACCCATTAATAATTTGTCGTATAAATTGCTGTAAATAGCATTATTTTAATGAATAAAATGATTAAATCTGTTTTTTTAAATTGTTTTTAATAATTATTATAGTAAATTTATTATAAATAATTGATTTCAGGATCCTTTATCACCTGGGCCTTGTTTTGACATAAGCGATGATGAACTTGTTACAATATCAGTAAGGGATCTTAATAGACAATTAAAATTAAGAGGTCTGTCTCGTGATGAAATTGTTAAAATGAAGCAAAGACGAAGAACATTAAAAAATAGAGGATATGCAGCTTCATGTCGTATTAAACGTATTGAACAAAAAGATGAATTAGAAACAGAAAAAACACAAGAATATCGTGATATGGAATTAATGCAAGAAGATAATAATCGTATGAGAGATGAAATTGAAAATTGGCATTCTAAATTTATGGCATTAAAAAGATTCGCTAATGAAAAAAAAATTCACCTTCCACATGAAATGGAAAGTTTATAAAAATATATTAAATTTTTTATTTATTTTATATTTTAAATGTAAAGTTTTGCTTTTATATTTTTATTATGTAAAAAATCTATCTATTTTTAAGATTTTAAAATAAAATAATTTTAATGTAATTTACTATTACTTCTAAAATAATTCTACAAATGTAATTAAGTAATATTTTTTTATTTTAGTTACTCTAATACATAAGTCTGTATGTTAAAATAAAATAAAATGTTAATTTATACTTACTTTATATTAATATTCCATTAATAAAAACATTTATACATGTATTAATGCATTAAATAAAATGTTCCTTCCTGAAAAAAATTAGCTTCTTGAACTAAAATATTTTATCAAAAGGATTATTTCAATAGAAACCTTAATATCTCAGGGAATCGTGATTATTTAAATTAACTAATAATGTATATAAATTGTTAGAAGAATATTATAGTAGGGCATTAGTTTGATATATACTTATTTTTTTAATATCAGAATCTCAAAGTTAAAAATACTTAGCTTTTTCATAAAAATTCTTTAAAAAGAAATTAATTTTTATTAATCAGATGTTTATTTTTGAACTTTACTTGAGAGGGATTTAATTTCTTTCATTAATAACCAAGTTATTAATTTGAGATCTTTTCAAATGAAAAATGTAATCACACGTGAATCTTGATAACGTAGAAATTTCTGATAAAATAGTTTCTGCTTGTTTACAAATATAAAACATGTTATGCTTGCACCTACACACATTTGCAGTGTTTATTGAATTATTAGTAAATATTTATTTCCTCACATATCTTATCAGTATATCAGTAAAAATCTTTAGTTTATTATCTTAAATTTCCATTATTAACAAAGAAAATAAATTTTTAAATTCATTTTTAGAGATGAGCAAAAACTAGCCTAAAATTTGCAAATATTATGGTTAACAAAATTATTGCATCAAAGTCTCAATATTCTCTACTGTCTGGAAAGCATAAGTATACTAAATATAAATTAAATATTTAAATTTAAAATTATTAAAATTATTTTAATACTTTTTAGATTTTTATGCTACAATACAATTATTATATTGTTAATATTTTTACTAGGATTTACATTAATTGGTTTCTTAGCATATAATTTTTTGAAAACTGCAATTGCAGAAGAAAAACTACTCAATAATGTTAAAAAACCAAGCTGGTTACATTGGATATGGAATCAAAACTTTAGTAATAACAATAATTTTCAATCCTCCATAAAACCCATAGATGAGTAAGCAGTATTTAATTTAAAAAAATTTTTGACATTTAATATAAAATTGTTTTTCTTCATAAATATAGCCAATATATTGTATGTTATTATGCCATGAGTAATTCAAAACATGATTATTTTGATCCAAGTAATATCGATCCTAATTTATGTACACATATAATCATCGGATTTGCTTCTATAACTAATTGTACTATTGATTTGGGAGAAAATTTAACAGTTTATTATGAAATTCTAAAGCTCAAAAAGTTAACACCTGATTTAAAAGTAATGATCAGTGTGGGAGGAGGTAATGCGGTCAATGAAAACTATGATGATGGTTTTGGGGAGATGGTTTCAAATCACACAAATCGAAAAAAGTTCTAATTTTATTTTAAACTATCTTTTATTTAAAAATTTGTTTTCATAAGATAAAATTTTTTTTAGTTTTATTAAATCAGTATTGAATGCAGTATCAATTTTCAATTTTGATGGATTAGATTTAGATTGGGAATTCCCAGGATGGGCAGGAGATGGAAAAATCAATCCTGAAAAACAAAAAGTTAATTTTATTCAGTTACTTGAAGAACTAAAAAGAGAATTTAAACAATATAAAAATAAAACACTAATTTTATCTGCAGCTGTGGCAAGTCCTCAAAGTATTATTGATCAAAGTTATCTTGTTCCAGAATTAGCTGAGTAAGTGATAATAAAAAAAAATTTTATGTTTCTGATTGCTTTAGAAATTATATATAATATTGAAATGTCTACACACAAGAAAATGATATTTTAAACTAGGATATAAAAATTTTGCTTGCAAGAATAATTAATATTTTTTTGATATAAAAATTATACCTCAAATAGAATTTAGTTTCTAAAGATTCTTTGTAAAAATTCCTTCAATATCTTTTAAAATTTTAATTTTAACTGTGTGAATTATTTAGAAAAATTTTTTTTAACAGGAACATTGATTTTGTCAATTTAATGTCTTACGATTATCATTTTTTTCTTTGGTATTATCCAGTAACAGATTTAAATTCCCCTTTGTTTCCTCGTTCTTCTGAAATTGGGTATTTAACTACATTGAATGTTAATTTTTCTGCAAATTATTGGATTTACAAAGGAATGCCAAGAGAAAAAATCGTTATTGGAATTCCCCTTTATGGTCATTCTTACAAATTATACAATTCATATAATCATGGACTGAAAGCACCAGCAAAAAGTACTGGGAATTTAGGATTATTAGGATTTGTTACTTATTGGCAAGTTTGTGAATTTTTAAAGTCTGGTGCTACAAAAGTATTCGTTAACGAAAGTAGAGTCCCTTATGCATATAAGAATTTAGAGTGGGTATCATATGATGATGTTACCAGTGTGGCTTACAAAGTAAAGTATTTAAAAATAATAAATATTACTTAATATTTTTAAATATTAAATTTGTTTTTAATTTTATTAATTACTTTTGTTCTTTTTAGGCAAATTGGATAAAAAATAATGGGTTTAAAGGAGCTATGGTTTATTCATTAAATTCAGATGATTGGAAATATTCTTGTATGAGCAGCAAAAAATTTCCTCTAACAAATACATTGAAAAATGTATTAAAAAAGCAATAAAATTAAATGAAAGACTGTTAATATAATTTTTATATTTTTTATAAATTGTAAATAAAATTAAGTATATATTTTTTAAAAGAGATTTTTTTAAATAAGTTGCCTTTTTGCCATAATTCAAATGAATTTTCCAAATTATAGGTATTGCTACTACTAAATATCAATATTTTGAATATATAGTAAGTTTGAAAAGTTTAAGTGAAAAAAAAAAAGTTTTTATTTTTTTAATAACAAAAAGGGAGGGAAAATTCAGTCATATAAAATTCGAAAGTTTTGTTTTAGCAATAATTTATCTTAATATACATAATTAGTATATTTACATAAAATTAAATTAAGTTAAAACTATAAATAAGAAAATTTTACTTAAATATTAGGTAACCGAAAGATAATACATAAAATAAGTCGTATTATTATCAATATTTCTAAAACATTTAAATAAAACTTATATACCGTTAAGAAAAAAAAAAAGGTTTTTGTTCACATAAAGAAAGAGATATTTCAATTTAAAAAAAAAATCTTACTAATTTCTATATTTATAATATGCTAATTTTATAGCTACTATATTCACATTATTTTTTTGTACACTTTAAACATTGCTTTTTTTTTTAAAGATTATTATTCCAAGAGTAGAATAAATTTAAACTTAAGAGTCTTACACCTGCCCAATTTCGTTATTCAAAATTTTTATTTCTTGATCGTTTTTTTATTAAATTAAAAATTTTTTTTCCATCAAATTAAAGTAGCCTTGCATTCTTTATTCAATTTACATTATTTAGTTATAAACATTTTTTTAAATTAATCAAAATTAAGGAGATTAGTTTGTCAGAAAAATTTTGTCTCAAACTTTTTTAATTTAATAAAAAAAAAAAAACGAAAAAGAAATAAAAATTTTGAAAAACAAAATGGTGTGAGTGCAGGACATTTAAAAAAGTTTTTTTCTTTAATTTTCTTTTTCTGAATAAAACTGATTAAAATAAAATCAGTTTGTAATTTATAACTTATGTGTAATTTCTATTACTTAAAATATTAAGCTGACTAAGTCATATACTTTTTTTTTTATAAAACTTCAGTCAGGCTTGGTAAAATATTTTTAATGAAACAACTTTATATACTAAATCTTATCTAACGTCATCTTTGGAACATTTTTAATTATTCATTAATAAGGCCAGAGAAGATTTAATATCCTTATCTTATTTAATATTAACAAAATTAAAATATTTAATTGAGCTTTTTTGCTTTTAATTAAGACTGGGAGTTGTATTATTTTCCCATTGTACTTCGATGCTCGGCCATTTAGTTTGTAATACTGTTAGCATGGGATTGCTATCAAGAATACATTTAACGGTACACTCTAATAAAACAGCTTGGCCCTTATGATATTTAACTTCATTTTGAGGATTACTTCGACTCAAACCATTATAATGATATAAAATAAATGTATCTGGACATACCCTTGACTCTTCTGGAAAAAATTCTTCCATAAAAGCAGACAGTAATATAATTCCTAATGACTCACTATCCAATTTTTTTTTCATTATTTCTACACTGTTTATTATACATTTGATTAAATGGATGATCATATTATATTTTAAAATAAATTATATTACTTACTATTCTTCATCTGCTACTAAACCTAATTCAGCTAACACTTCTTGTAATGAATTTGTAGATATAAAATTATTATCTTCAGGATCGTATCTTTTAAAAACTCGTCTGGCCTGTTCAGCGGGTGTTTCAGGGCTTACTAATTTTTTTTCTTTTGAAAAAAGTACAGTCAAATGTGTTTCAGAACCAAGGACCCAAACAGCATTTGAAGGTGATTTTAAAAAATTACCTACTTCACAATATCTTAAACATTCTAATAAAGCTAAAAATCCAACCGAATTTTGTTTATCGATTCCCCTTAATTCTGAAAAATAAAAAAATATACTTAAAAATATTTTTGAATTTTTCTTAAAATTGTTTAAATATTTTTCTTACTAAGCCCTCCTACATCTTGATCATGATCCCAAACATGACTTACTGCTCTTCCTGTTAGCATTAAATTAATTAAACTTTGACTGCCATAACCATAAGTTGAATCAATTAATGGTTCTGTTAAATCAGATACTTCTAGCTTAATTTGATCTATTCCTTTTGTAAAAATAACTGAATACAATAATAATAAAACGCCAAAATAATCCTTGAATGTATTTATCTTTTCTTTAAATATCACTTCAACTTCTTCAATGGTTTGAACTGTTTGTATCCTTAAAAGTGAGTGAAAAATATTAGAATCTAAAATATTTTGTGTAGGTCCCAAGTTTAATTTATTTGAAGGTGATTCTCCTGAATAAGAAGATTTACCCATCATTGTTTCCTCCACTTCTCCATTGGGTGTTAAGTTAATTTTATCAAGGTGTACAATAAAATATGAGTTTTTTGTTTTATCAATAGCTTGGTCAATAATATCGATCATAGCTTTAACAAGTAACTCATTGCACGATTCTGATTTAATATTTTTCCAAATATCAACTTCACTTTCAGTTGTAAGTAACTGTTTTACAATGAATGCTTGTACTGGAGCTAATACAGCACATGGTCCACCTTCAGCTTGAACAAGGGCCGTAGGTTCAAATTCACTAAAGTAAAACCCTTTAAATAAAAATAGATTTTTAAGTTAAAAATATAAAAAACTGTATTTATAGTCTAACCTTGGGCCCAACGTCGAAAAACATCTTCCTTAACAGATGATCCCCAAAGTAATGTTTTGATTTCTTGTACAACATCATTAATTGTTGATGTTGAAGCAAGTTCTGCCATTGCAAAGTAATTTAACACGGGTGATAATTTCGCACCGTGAAAATTTCTTTTGAAATTTGTCAATTTAATATGCACATTATTTAAAAAAAATAAGTTTTTTTTTTAGATTAAAATACACATAACCTCGTTTGCAAAAAAAGCGATTGCCAAGTAGAGCGCCATTTTCGAAATTAAAAAAGATGCTCTCACACAGCGACACACAAACGGAGTGTTATATTAGAGGAGAATCATCTGGTACCTTTTCACGGCTTAAAATTGTCTCCCTATGAGGGTGCGCTGTCGGCGTTAGTTTACCATAGTTTACTGCATTTATCCTTTATTGCGCAGGCGTCACTCAAGTGTCGTCAGCTGACGAATGTATTATATGCGTGTATTTTATCGTAAACTAAAGATCGTTGCGCCCCCTCATACAGAGACATTTCTATAACACGTAGTTGATTCTCCTCTAATATAACGCTCCGTTGACACACAGCACACTTAAACATGGAGTTAATAATATAATGTAGATTAGTGACAAATTAAACATTATTATGAAAAAAACGCCCCCACATGTTTCAATAATGAATAAAGTATTTCGAATTAGTCACGTGACATTGGAGCTTTTTAGCGAAAACAAAGACGACCCTGCGTATAAGCCATATGCAGTTGGCGTGGTCTTCCATAAAGACTACTCGAGAAAAGCAATTTGTGCACTCCCTACTTGACCAACTCGAAAAAAGTTTTAATAATTAAAATTACTGTTTTGTGAAATAAATAGATTTATTATTATATACGTACTTTTAAAATAATAATATAAATTCAATCATTATTTTGTAATCCTAATATATTCACAATATTTTTACATTTTATCCTAAAAATATTTAAATTACTGATTTATAAAAGAAAAAAAAAGCATTTATTTAACATGTATAGAAATAAATTTAATATTGTTTTTGGAATCATATACCTAAAAGTTTGTTAATATAAAATGAAAAAAAAAAATTACGATTGTGTAAACAAAAAAAATTGATTTTAAATTAGATAACTATTACTTAAAATTAATGCTCACGATTTTTAATAATTAACTGTTGAAAAAAAAAATCAACGTTATTAACAAGATAACAGTAATTTATTATTAACTCAAAAAAAAAAGGTATTGCTCAGATAATAAAATTTTTTTAACAAATCAAAGTCTTTTTTTTAATTAAACAAAAATTATAGAAAATATACATTTTATAGTTAAATTTTTTGTATAAAGAAAAAAATTTTTTTTTCATTTAATATTATTTGAAAAAACATGATTTTTTTGTACACTACTTATAATTAAAAAAATTCTCCAAATATTATAAAAGTCCTTAAATATAACTAAAGAAAAAAACTTGGTTTTTTTATAATTAATTGTTAATCTCTAACACGAAGATTCCAAATACTTGTTCTTCTAACACCGACAGTTGGTCTAGCAATAGCGCTATATAAATATTTATTAATTTCTATGCTATCACATTTAGCTTGGAAAGATTTTATCATTTCATCAGGCATAAGACCAAATATATCTAAATATCTTAATCGAGGCATTAATGTTAACTTAGCAAACATCATTGTTGGTATGCTGTAACAACGGCTCAATGATAAATGTTCTAATTTACTTAAAGTCATTAAATTATTGACTACATTAATTGTCAGAGATGTACAATCACTTAAATCTAATTCTACTAAATCTGGGCAAGAGCTTACTAAATCCATAACATCTATAAAAAATATTAAAGTTTCATTATTTTTAATTTATTGTTAAATAAAAAAATAATCTTACTTTCATCCAATAGTGTTTTTCTGCAACCAGCAATATTTAATCTATTAATACGAGATGTAAGTGATTTGCATAATAAACTCATTGATTCTAAATCTAAACCACACCATGCCATATTCAAACAGTCTAACCTGTAAATTAAATATCTAATTTAGGAAATATCAATTAAATAAAATTTTTGTACTACCTTTTTAATTTAATTAAGTCTTCAACACATGAAATATCCAATCCATCGCACATAGTAAGATTCAAAGCTTCTAAATCAGAATTTTGACTGATTGCTTCACAACAAGATTTATCAAGTGTACATTTTTCCAATGACAATTTTTTTAAATATTTACATTTTGATAACAACTGTGATAAATCATTAACAGAAATAACAGCCATTGAAAGATCCAGGTACTGAAGTTTACAAGGTTCGTTATCGTAAATTTCATTAGGAATATCAATAAATGTTGGTTCAGCTATTTCAGCTTGAGCTAATCTTAAAATTTGTACACCTCTTGGAATAATATAACCAAGTGTTCCTTGATTAAGGACTTTGCCTCCTAGATCTAATCTTGTCCAAAGAACTTCATCTTTAGCAATTTGACACCATCTTTTACAAACTAGCATTGATCGAACCAAGCATTTTTTTGAAAGAAACTTAAGAATCAATAGTACAATTTCATCTGAAAGTTTATTGAATCTATCTTCACCCATAATTGATGGTCTTTTTTTTCTTCTATTTAAGAAAAACTGATCTAATTCTTGCTTATCTAAAGCATCATTGGAATCTTCTTTATTTAAATTTTCTTTTGAATCACTAAAATTACCAGAATCTATTCTAGACAAATATCCCGATTCATTATTAATAGTTGAAAAACTGATGGCTTCATCACCAAGATTCAACTCTTTATTATTGGTCACTTCTTCTAATGGGTCTAAGCTATAAGTAAAAAAATTAATATTAAAACCCTTAAAAATTTTTAATTGAAATATTATTTTACCGATTGGCAGTATTTGATTCGAAACTGTAATTTTCTTTTTTCTTAAGTGCATTTTCTGATTTTCTAATTTTATTTTTGTCAAATTTTTTAGGTGATATAGTGCATTCTTGAGTCTTAAGTAAAGGTATTTTATTTTCTTGACTGGATTCTCCATCTGCAAGCATACTTACTCCCATGTCTTCTAAAATTTCAGGCTCTACAAGACTTGTATCTCCAGAATAAGTCCACTGTTTACTATCTTTTGTTGCTACATTTGTATTATTGTTACAACCATCATCTACACGCATTCGTTTACTAAAATTATGAAATATTATCTCAAGCATAATGATAGCTGTGTTTATTATAAATGAATTTTGAGATAAATATGAAAACCAAATTTATTTTATTAAATTAAAAAAATAAATTGAATAAATTTTTACACAACCAAATAATATAATAATATAAATAAAATTAAGAAAATATGAAATATGTTTAAATTGCTTCTTTATTATTAATGCACAGTATTTGTATGAAAAAATGACGATCAATATTTTTTAATGAAGTAAATAATGAAGAGAAAAAAAAATGAATTAAGACATACTTAAAAAATATATTAATTATTTAAAAATTATTTAGCAATATTGTAAAATAAGAACACAGCTAACTGATTCCCGCTAAAAGCATGTTATAGTTATTTTTCAAGTTTAATTATTTTTAAATATTTACCTTTTATACCAGCAAGAATCAGTCATTTTTATTATTTATTTAAAGACACTTAATGAAAAAAAAAATATTCACAAAATATATTTTTATAAATATTATTAATTTTAATTAAAAATATTTATTTTTAAAGCTCCGAAATACTTCGAAACGAGTAAAACGTTCACTACAATAATACACAATACATCCCCGGGCAATTTACAAACATAACCTATTTTGTCACGTCGACTATTTTTCTTTTACACGAAGGCGCTTTTATGTTAACGCGCCTTATTTATAAATGTATGTACACACATAGGTTCAACAATTTTATTTAAAAAATTTATTTACTCATCAGTTTTTAATTATTTCCTAATATAAATTTAAGTTATACTTATTTTAAAATTATTTATCAAATGGATAATGTTATGTGTAAAATTTAAAACAAATTTGAAATTGTTTACATTTTTTATTTACTCTCATTATATCAATTACACCTGCAGTTTTATTTACACCTGCAAAGAGGTAAAGTTTAACGAGTAAACATAGAATTTTATTGCTATTTATAAATCTTTAAAAAAAATTTTGAATAAAAATATTTGCTTACTGCTTGCACAAAAACTGCGAAAGAGCTGGCCGGGAAAATACTCTTTTATAATCACACACAATATAGGTAAATATTTAAACTTGTTTGAATTTGATTTTAACAGGCTTAAACAGTAGTTGAGATAAAAACATAATCATTTTCCCTAATTCGGTTATTATTCAAGCAAGAATGTTAATTAAAAAAAATGCACTTTTTATAAAGAAATGTAACGAAAATTTAAAGGCTAATATTTTTTCGTCGTTCTATATGTTAAACCCAGAAAATATAATTAATAGTATTTTAATCATCATTTTTTTGGTAAAAATAACTTAATATAAAAATAAATTTTTTTTTACCAATTTTTTTCAATTTTCTAAGAAAATTTGAATAATTTTGGAAACTCAATAACTGTTAAAGGAAACTCGAGAAGGTTCGTAACCCTATTTGTCCAAAATTTAAGGTAAAAAATATCCCGGTTTTTCTGAAAATATGGTAAACATATAGGACACACCTAGCTTGAACGAGCGAAAAGTCGAAAAAAAATGACGACAAAATCTGATACAGCAAAGTTTTCGGAAATAGTTTGTTATTTTCATATGTCCATAGCAGTAAGTTGGAGCTGCTCGTCTAAAAAATTTTTAGTCAATTTTGTGGGTGGCTGAGAGATCAAAATCCGAAAATTTGATTTTTAACAGTAAATCTTTATTAAATTTAAAGAAATAGATGAAAAATTTGGATTGCCAGGGAAAAACCACTCCAGAAGAAAAAAAAACTTTTCTTTTTACGAATTTTAGCCAAGTTATCGACAATTTAAGATTTTGCCCAAATTCGTCTTACAAAAGATTGAAATTTTATTGAAAAAAGCCTATTTCTGAACTTTAAACATGCATTACTCGCTTGGTTTTCATCGTAAAATAATAATTTTTTTTTTTAAATCGATTAATTTTTCCCTGGCAATTCATTCCTTTAAGAAAAAAAATCATTTTTATTGACCAAATTTCAATTTTTAGATCAAAAATTGTGTTAAGTAAATCTCGCTACTTACAGTTTTCAAAGGCTTTTGACATGAAAATTGAAATTCGGTACATAAAAATGATTTTTTTCTTAAAGAAATGAATTGCCAGGGAAAAATTAATCGATTTAAAAAAAAAAATTATTATTTTACGATGAAAATCAAGCGAGTAATGCATGTTCAAAGTTCAGAAACAGGCTTTTTCAATAAAATTTCAATCTTTTTTAAGGCGAATTTAAGCAAAATCTTAAATTGACGATAACTTGGCTAAATTTCATCGGAAAAAGAAAAGTTTTTTTTTCTTCTGGAGTGGTTTTTCCCTGGCAATCCAAATTTTTCATCTATTTCTTTAAATTTAATAAAGATTTATTGTTAAAAATCAAATTTTCGGATTTTGATCTCTCAGCCACCCACAAAATTGACTAAAAATTTTTTAGACGAGCAGCTCCAACTTACTGTTATGGAAATATGAAAATAACAAACTATTTCCGAAAACTTTGCTGTATCAGATTTTGTCGTCATTTTTTTTCGACTTTTCGCTCGTTCAAGCTAGGTGTGAGGAACTATTTGGGAAAAAAGACTAACTTTTTTGAAAATATCATTAAATATATTTAAATAAAAATATATCACTTATTTTACGTTTCCCCATAAGATCCTATAATCCCCCATTCATGTACAGCACGCATGAACATTTCAATATGAAAAAATGAGTATCTTAGGTTCAAGTTTTCACATATTTTTTGTTATCTATATTTAATAAATAGCTATTGTTCAACAAGGGAAAAAAATAGGATTTGGCTTTCAATGCAGCTGTATGAACGAGTGTAGACAGCATTAAAAGTATGTAAGATTTCCTACATTTTTCCCGTGCTCAACACATAGTTTTTCGTTAAAAACGAAAAAAAGATCGCCCGAAAGTAAGAAAGTTGATCTTTTTTGCAGCGTATATAATGAAAAAATCATTTTTATGTCAAGTAAAACATTTTTCTTTATATGTAATAGTTAGTATACTAATTGAAAAATTGATTGATTAGAGCTTATAAAATTCCAAAATACCATATCAAAAAATTATAATGAAATTTTTTTCTTGCGGGACAAGAAGCCGTATAGACAAGACGAAAAAAAATCGAAGGGGATTTCAGTCAAAGAATAACAGGACAGAAAAAACCAGAAAAAACTTATTAAAAAAATTAAAAAACTGTAAAAATTATAATCCTTTTACTTAACTTAAAAAAAATTAAATAAAGATTGAAAACGAATATTTCATGAACAATAAGTGTCGCGCGACAGTACTGTCTACTGGAAAATTCTATTGTTTTTCATGTTTATATTTTTTAGTAATCTTTATTGTCTGCTAGACATTTCTTGGTATAGTTATAATTACGCCAGCTACACCAAGAAATGTCTAACAGACATGATTATCATGAAACCCCTCAATGATTGCATTTTCAAAAAATACTAAGCATTAAACCGACAAGATCAAAAAATATGAAAAAATTATCAATTTTGAGACTTACAATTGTTAATATCAATAGAATATATAAATTATCAATTATTGAAATTTTTTTTCAGAAAAAATGCTTCTTTGCTTTAAAACTTAAAGTGTGGCTATAGGAGACGTTCTATCAATGAAACTAAGGAGTTTTTTGCTCTTACTGACCTACCTTATAGCATTGATTTTTAAAAATTTTTTATATTATCTGAAACAAAAGTTTCTATAGAAAAGAAACAAAACGAAAAATTTTGTTGTCAGATGGTTATAGGAAACGGTCCTTGCATGCTGTATAGGGTTTTTTAGTTGCCGATTAAAGAAATCGTGATTCTGCTCGTGGGGAATTGGGGGAAAACTATTAAATTAGCAAAATCCATTTCTTTTTAAAGGTATTTTCAATGAGTAAAGGGTGTTCTGAGAATTTTCCATCTAATACAGGACCACAAAATTCGTAATCAGCACAATCCTTATGCTGGCTAAATCTCATTACGGTTTGTAAGCAATGTCTAGAACATCCCTAAAATGGGTTGTATTTGACTAATTTGAGGGTGTTATATCTCAGCTTTTTTTATTTAAAAAATTTTTTTAATTTGTTTTCTATTTACTCTGAGCTCGACTCTGAGTGACTGAATTAAACAGGCTGGATTCTACAAAGCTGATTAAAAATTAAGTTAAAAAATGATTTTCAGGGCATGTAAAAATTACTACTGAATTTTATTCATTTTACGCTAGTCACTAATTATGCATATTGACCACAAAATATTAGAAAACTAGAATGTTTAAGCAAGTTATAATGTATAGGATATTTTCAAACTTGGTGTTTGACCAATTCAGGAAATTTTTAAAACGCAGGTATAATTTTTTTGTGTGCACAATAGAGGTACTCAACAAGAAATTGATATATGTATAGCTATAAGTATTATGTTTTTTTTTTTAATAAATAGTATAATTTCTATTTAAAAAAAAAACTTATTTTTCTTACACTTTCTGTTCTCCGGTTCCATTAATCCTCTCAAAACCTTAAAAGGTGTGAAAATCTTTTGTTTGATATATCAAAAACGCAATGACACTAAAAACGATACAATAGTACTATAATAGTAAAAAAAAACCACAAAGAAAGAGAAGCTTATTGTGTGGTTTCGCTTATTAATAAATACCTGTTCATCAACTATCCCTATAAAATATCAATTATTATTAAATTTATCACGTATACCTGAATTTTATACTTAAAAAATTTAAAAACCTCTTAAACTTTTTGGATTCCTAGTCAAAAAAATAAACAAAACCGTTTAAAAACTTTAATAAAAAAATTATAACGCCGCAAGGTAAATTTTGTAATTTAAAAACATTTTAAAATTTAAAACACGATGAGAATATTCCTTAAATTGTTAAAAAAATCGATCATGTTCTCCTGTTTTAAAACAGGTAAAATTTTTTTTTAATTTTCAGGTGATCTGAATAAAAAATAATTTAAATTCAACTTTTATGTTTCCTGGTTCACTAAAATGAAATTTAATATCAAGGAAATTTCAAAAATGCTCAGTTTAAAAGTTATAGAATAGTAGCTGTTTTTTTTTTAATTTTAGAAACAATTTAATTTCTGTTTAAAAAATTTATTTTTTACTTATTTTTCTGGCTGTGACGTAATTTTTAAGTTCCTCAGAAAATTCTACAAAAATGCTTTTTCTAGATGTGGACTTTACAAAGAAAATGAAGTTAAAATTAAAAAAAATATATTTTTTTGGAATATAATAAAAAATAAAAAAGAAAATTAATGAAAAAGTGCCACACACGCGGGCATGAGACGGGGGACCCGACAAATATATTTAAAAAAATTATTTCATATATGCTGGCGCAACGATCGATGTCGAACTCAATAGAAACTCCTTTTTTGCAGTTACGTAGCACTTCTACCGATAACCAGTTAGTTGGTGGTTGGATTGGAAATGCTCTCGAAAATGGCGGAGACGCTGGCACCGAAGCTAGTTGATTCTCCTTTGCATGTTTCATATTTTTTCGGTTTAAGGTCATATAATACACGTAATAGATTAAAAATAAATATCAAAAGGTTATGGAAAAATTGTCTTTATTATTAAAAATGAAAAAAAATTATTATATTTATTAATAATTGATTTTTTTTAAGTTTATGTGTCAAACGAGGTAACTTAATTTTGTTTCTGTTGTCTATATATATATATGTGTGTATTATAATAATGGTTGTTAAAATTATGTTTTTTTTAAATAAATCATTGATCAATAAAATCAGATAAAAAATTGTGAATAAAAATTAGTGAAAAAAAACTTTTTATTCATGAGTTGTTTTATTTACATGTAAACAAATGACTTTAATAATATTTACCAAATAATCCATGAGGCATGTATGTCTACATAGTCCAAAATTTAATAAATTTAGCAAGTTTTCTTTTGTTATATTAAATATAGAAATGAGTTTCTTGATAAATTTCATTTAAAAATGAGCTTTAATAACATGAACTCTAAAAAATTGGATGTACAATGGAAACATAATTAAATATGGATTAAGTTATCCAAATCAGATGTTAATGTGTTTGTATAATAAAAAAAACTATATAAGTATCTCATCTGTGGTTTTTTTAATTGAAAGTACATAAGCTTTAAATAACATTAAAAATGACTACTCAATATACAAGACATGTACTACGAATCGTTGTAGCACAAATATGTCAGACTATTGGTTGGCATTCTGTAAATTCAACACCATTAGAGTTTATGGTAGATCTCATGCAAGAGTATATTGTTCAAATATCAAAACTTGCTCAACAGTATAGTCAAATTTGTAAGTCAAATATATATTATTAATAAATTGACATTATTTCAATTATAATTATTTAATTTTTAGTAAACAGATGTGAAACTAATTTAGACGATCTTGGACTGGCATTTGATCATATGAATATTGATTTAAAAGAGCTAAGCGATTACATAAAAAATGTAGAATCAGTACCATGTGTTATAAAAGTACCAAAATTACCTATCCATAAAGAAAATCATTTAAATTTTTTAAAACCAGGTAGTAAAGAAGTTGTTACAAGGCCAATGTATGTTCATGAACATTTGCCTCCGATGTACCCTGAAGGTATTTTAAATAATATGTTTATTTATTAAGTATTAAATAAATTAATAACTACATATTTTTTATCAAAAATAGAAACTTATGAATCAGAAAATAAAGAAGCAGATTCTCTTAGTAATATAAAATTAGAATCGGTAAATGAAACTGATGAAGATATGAATGAATCAAATATAGAAAATATTGATATTACTTCTTTGGATGATAGTGTTACTAAAACTCAGAATGTTTTCAAACGTCCTGGGGATCCAATTTTAAATGATGGACTAGTTGTTAAAAGAATAAAAAATAGTGACGATGAAAGACCTCTTCGTGAAATTCATAGTGTTATTATGACTACTTCTGGATTTTTGTCTACAGCCAGAGAAGGTAAGCTACCTGAAGCAAGAACGCCACTACAAACTTGTACAGATGTTCCTTCTCCTCCTGAAGTAGATGTGAATGAAGTGAAAATAGAAAATACTGAAAGTGATATTAATCAGGAAATACCTGAGGTTCTTGAAAAAGCTGAGAAACTGGAAAAGATAGAAAAAATTGAAAAGCCAGACAAAATTGATAAAAAAATAAGAAAATCTTTAAAGAAAAATGGAAATAAGCCTGAAAATAAAGAAAATAAAAAGAAGAAAGTTCCCAAAGACACTTTATTTATACCTGACCAAATGAATGATGTTAAGATAAAAAAAATACCAGGTACAAAAGAAGTAACCAAAATTAAAGCTGTCAAAGCAAATAAATTAGCTCAAAGTATGGCTGGGCCATCTAATAATTTACAAGATGGAAGAATTCAAAATAAAATAGTTATTTCAGGTTGTCAAAAAAATAATAAGAACTTTACTTTGCAAAATAAATTAAAGGTAGAAAAAGGTGGTTTAACTATAACTCCAGTATGCAATCCAATTATAAACGATTATAAAACAGAAACTTTTGATAAATTACCTTTTGAGCCAGATAAACAAAAGTTAAACATTTTCAAAAAAATATCAGCTAAGCAAAAAGAAGATAAAGAAAGAGAAACAGAACAACACTTTAAATTAAAAGATTTAAATTTTAAAAATGAATCGCCTAATTTAATGATAAATGAAAATATTGACAAGCATTTTCCTCATAGAATAAACAATGATTATAAACAAGAAGATAACAAAAGTGCTGTATCTATTGCAGCTGTAAATAATAATATTGAAAGAATGTCAAAACCTGAAGTTAATATGATGCATTCGCAATATTTAGCTACAGATAATTATATGTATGATGATATGTCACTTCCTGGAACGCCAAGTACCCCTAAAACACCAGAATTTAATGTTCCTATAAATACCGAGATTGAGCAAAAAAAGAAACGAAAAGAAAAAGGTCTTAAGAAAAAAGAACCAAAGATAAAGGTTCCAAAAAATATTAGTACTAAAAAGGTTTGTTTATTAATTTATTTTGTTTATTTGTTTGTTTATTTAATTTTATAGAATTTCAAAAATTATTTTAAAAAAATTTCTAGGAAAAACTCTACAATGAAATGCAAGATTACCATCATACTTTGCCTGAAAGACCAAAAACGCCTCAGGCTCCAGAAAATCCACCTTTTATAAGAGATCTCCCTCCTCCAACATTACCTTTTCCGTTCTTTAATAACTTTCCAAATGCGCCTGGTCTAATACCACGACCAATGTTCCCTAATAATTATCCCCTAAATATTCAAAAAACTCCATCCTTAATTCCTCAGGCTCCTACAATAAGACAAAGGTTCATTCGTCCAAGTTTAGATAAGTCTTTTATGCATCCTCCAAATTTTCAGGATGCTTACCAACCACCTCCTTATCCAATGAAACCAGTAGACAAAATTATAAGACCACATTTAGATAATGATTTAACAATTTCAAGAGTACCTAACAATTATTATTTACCTAACCCAACACCAGGCGTTCCTCCTATACCACCAGGCTTAACTATCACTCCAGTTCCAACTCCACCTCCTATTCAATATCCTCTTCAATTACCAAATAATTCTCCTTTACCTACACAAATAATAAAAACACCAAAGCATGAAAAATTAGAGAAGGTAGGATACTTTCACTGCTGTTTTATCATGTTTATTCATTTAATATGAAAAAATTGCAATTTTTAATTTTATGCAGAAATCTAAAGAACATAAAAAAGAGAAAAAAGATAAATTGAAGAAGAAGAAGGAAAAGAAAGATAAGCATAAAGAGAAAGGAGAAAAAATTAAAGACAAGAAAGATAAATTAAAGAAATTAAAATTAGAAAAAATTAGAGAAAAAAAAGAGAAAAAAGAAAAGCGAAAGGAAAAGGAAGCATTGAAGAAATTGGTATATATTTAAATAAGAAAAAAATTAGGTTACTTTTTAAAGTAAAATGTTTATTGTATGAGTTTTATATGTATTTTTTTAGAAAGAAGAAAAAAATTTAATGCCTGAAAGTGTACCTAAAATAACATTAAAGATAGGACTAACAGGTTCGCCTAGATCTCCAACACCTGATAGTGCATTAACTAAAAAAATGTAAGAAATAAAAAGTTTATTGAAATAAACAAAATAACTAAATATTTAAAAATTTTTGTAGCACAATAAAACCACCAAAGAAACCAGAAGATGAGGTACTAATACAAAGAGAACCAAGCCCTGAATTAGCAAAAATTTCAGCATTAATAACAAGGCCACCAAAAGTTAAATCAACAAGTAAGAAATCAGAAGAAGGGATTTATGAGTCTGCTGTCCCTTCAGATTCTATTTATACAAATCGCACTAGTGTATCTATTGTTCCTCAATCAAAAAAATCCATGTTTAAACCTTTACCTCCAAAAGAACCATCTCCAACTCCGACATTTATTAATCAAAATCCTATTTTAAAGACTGTAAATTCTGTGCAAACACCGGTACAGTCATTTTCTTATATTGTAAGTATTTTCACATTTTTTAAAAGAGCTTGTTATGGAATTTAATAAATTTTGGTTTAATTTAAATCAAAATAAATTGTTTTTTTCCATAACAATTACTCAAAAATGTGATTCAGCTTAATCCATCAAAAAAATTTATATAAATTTACTCAGAAAAAAGTAAAAAAAAAATATCCATATCCATTTCCATTCGCTCATTTAGTAAAGTATATTTCACACTTTTTGTAGTAGCTTTTGTAATCAATTTTTTTTTTATTGTAAATAAGGTCATGGTTTATTTACTTTTAATTTTATCTACTTACATTTTTTCAATTTCATAATTTTTCATTATTCAATCATTAAAAAATTATTATTCATTCTACTTATAATTAGCAATACTATATTGTTAATAGCGATGCTCTTATTTGGGATTTATTAAATAATTTTTTTTTACCACTGTTGAGAAAGAATTATGGGTTCAAATTTTATATTAGCGTACCCTGATTTAAAATTTACATAATTTTAAATATTAGCTACCGGAAATAAAAATTTAATTTATCATTTAATTAATTGAGTAGGTAAAACCTTTCGGTTACAATAATTTACAAAATTTTTTAATTTTCTTTTGCTTAAATTTTTTTTATTTCTAGTCTTTGTAAATTTGATATTTAAATAATATAATTATTTGGTATTTAAAACTTAGTTAATTGATAGTATCAATAGTAGTTGTAATATTGCATGATACAAAATTTTTAGTTTAAATTTTGATCTCTACATATAAAAAATAGCTTTTCTTATAAAAAAATAGTAAATTGAAGTAAATTTGTTTTATTAAATTTTTTAATGCATGTAGTATCTCATAATTATAAAAAAAAAAAAATTGTATCAAACCATCCTTTTTGATGGCACAGAAACAAAATTGGATGCAGTTCCTAAAAAGGAAGATACTAAAGAGGATAAAGAAAATGGTGGAAACTCATTGACCACAAAACCGGTTGTTACTGTAGTGGTGAGTATAAAGAGTTTTGTAAGACAAAATCGAGTTAAAAAAAAATTTTTTTTTTTTAATTAACATTTTACAAAAAAGTGTCCTAAAATTTTTCGTCTTTCGTTAATTTTTAAAATAAATTCATTTGAATAATTTTTTTATAAAAATTCAAATTTTTTGGCTGGGGTTTTTTGAAATCATCTCATTTCATTTTTTCATATCATTAATGATACTTATATCAAATCATATATTAAAAGATTATAAAATCTCACGATGGATTAAGCTGAATCAAAATAAATTTTTCATTGCTTTTTTTAAACATAACGAGTTTTATAGGATCAAGGTGGACGTCAAATATGGATTTGTCCAGCTTGTGGAAAGCAGGATGATGGTTCTCCTATGATCGGATGTGATGACTGTGATGCTTGGTACCATTGGTAATAATTTTAAAAATATGTATTAAGAAAGCTTTAAATATGATTATCATAAAATTAACATTCTTGTCTTTTTAATAGGATTTGTGTTGGTATATGTGTCGCTCCAGCAGATAACGAAGATTGGTATTGTAGATCCTGTATTATTAAAAAACAAGAACAATATCATGATAAGAAGAAGAAGAAAAGAAAGAAAAAATTAAAAGATGATGCCTAGTATACATTATCCGGATCAAAATCTTTTAGATCCGGTTTAAAATCGAAAAATTCAAGATTCATAAAAGACTCTAATAGTAGTAAAATAAATAAATATATAAAAACAAAAGTGAAAAATTCAAAAATTCAAAATAATAAAAAGAAACTTAAAAATTTATTAAGCATATTAACTAGTAAAAAATCTACGAAACCAAAAGAAAAAAGAAAAAGTCAAGATGGGATCATTTATACAAATAAATTGTGTAAAGATATAATCGAGTAAAAATGCTTTTTTTGTTATATAAATTAATTTGTGCATCATTAAAGCGATTAAAAATTGTAAATAAAAAAAATGAGATTTAACTGTCTTAAAAAATAGTTAAATATAAGATGTTGCCTATTGATTATAAATATTTTCACGAATGTGTATTTTGTAATTAAATGTGTATATGAGAGAATGCATGTAGATATTATAGTTTATATATCGAAATATAGAACTGTAAGTTTAAACGTATAAATTATTATATATAAGATTGCAATTTTTTCATATAAAAATACGCTTTTTTTTCTTATATAAAATTTAGAATCTTTCAGTTATAAAAAAAAATAGATTGTATTGTATATATTAAATAAGTATCGTAAAATTTTTCTTAAATAAAAAAATTAACGATTTAAGTTATTAAATTATTTTTTCGAGCAATTTTTTTTAACAGAAATACAATATTTAAAAAAAAACAGCACGAGAAAGAAATTTTTTTTTTTTTATAAAAATAAAAAAGTGATAATGAAAAGTTTAGATAGTCAAAAAAAAAAAATATTTTATCTTAAATATGTATTTTGCATTTTTCTGTATTTTTACAAAATAATTATTGTTAAGAAATTTGTTGTCTTTTTGTTATAAAGTAATAATAATATTGTAAAAGTTTTGAATAAAAAAAATTTTTTTGGTAAAAAAAAGAATGAAAAAAGACCTTTTTTTTTATTTGATTTATTTCTCAATTATTTTTTGATAAATAAAATATAAAATATTATCAATATAAATCTTAAAAAAAAACATTGATGGAGCCAAAAGATAAATTTTTAAGATATCAAAAAAAAAAAAATTTAAGTATAAAATTATTATTAATATTAACACATGTCTAGTTTATTATTTTTTGATATAGGCGTTGAATTTAAACCAGCAGTATCACCAGATTCCAATTGTTTTAATAAACGGAACAGTGCTGCAGCTTCTCTAATTCTACTAAATTCTATACAAAAGGCTTGAACTTCAATAAAAAGTTCTTGAACATTAATTATCTTATTTCTAATTAATGACTGAAGAAACACACAAACTAGTCTCACTAATCTGTTTTGCATATATCTGTCTTTAATAGTTTCGCATGTTGATATGCAGTTACTTATGTAAAGGTGAACAAATTCTGTAGGTAAATCAACTGTTGTAGTCAGTCTATTGACAACTTCCATTGAATGTAGCGACATTTCCATATTAACTAGAACACTAAAATATTCTGTTATTTGACTTGATTGCATTAATTTCAATAGCACTTCAATTGCTATGAGTGGATTATTTTCAACTAGTTCTGGTAACTTTCCTGGTGTTAACCCTATGTGATAAACTAGTTTAGGATCTTTATTTAATTCTGTAACAAGATGTTGCTGTTGTTGTAATGTCAAAATACTTTTAAAAGCCCGACCCATTAATCTCCGAGCTTCTGCTCCAGCGCAATTAGACACACACATACTTGAATCATATTCTAGTTTAAACTGGCCTGGTTCTGTCATATGTATCCAAGGAACTTCATCAATTGTTGATCTATGGATAGGTGGAGATGGTCTCAAGAATTCTGGTTGGTAGCTTTGAGCATAGGAAGGAGGATCTCCTATTACCAGAGATTCTAAAATGGTTTTACTTGAATTTTTAATTGCATTTTGATCTTTGGTTACACCAGGTTTTGGTCTTTCAATTGTGTCTGATAAAATTACAGGATTGCCACATTTTTGAATTGCAGGCAAGGCTGATCGTTTTTCATGTAACTGCATTTGTAATTCAGTAGAATCGCAAGGTGGTTGTCCTGATAAAGGATACAGTTCTTCTATTATTTGTCTTGGAGTTTTTTTAATCATTTCTTTGTAATTATAACCCATAAGACTAGCTATTAAATATTTTTCACATCGAGACAAAACTGGTATGTGTCCTGAGAAATGTGATTTTGTATTACCTGAAGCATCGCCAAGGTTTTCACTTGGAGTTTTTAAAATTTGTACAAATACTGGTGCAAACGGTGTATTAGCTAAATTTTCCCCTTTATAAAGATCAAAAAGCATTGCTACAGCAATAATACGTTGCAATTCTTTTGATAATAAATCAACATGTTGCAGTAATAAAAGTAACGTTAAACCAACTTTAAAATGTTCTTCTTTTGGAAATATCATATGTAATTGATTAGATAAATTTTCTAATGAAGTATTTGCATTATCTTCATCTAATAAATCTAAAAGTTTGGTTAAATCCTTTGCTGATAAAGACATTATGATACAAGTTTATATAATTGATTTTTAACAAATTTTCTTTTTATAAAAAATACATAATCCTAAAAAGATACAAAAAATGATTAATTAATTATGCTTATTATTTCTTAATATTAATTTATTAAGGATAAGTATTTACTCAAATAAAATATTTTGCTTTTCCATAATGAGCATTGAGAATATGTAACGACTCCTTTTTTAGAATTTTTATTACTTAATCTTTCAGAAATAAATTAAACATTATTTTTCAATAAATAAATATTGAATATCAGCTGATTAATTTTAAAAAGTCTAAATTAATTTTTTTACGGTATTTTTGTGTATAAAAAAACTCTTGTCATAAAGCGAAAGAGAGAGAAACAAAGTTGCAAAATTAACCTCTTAGCCGGCTGCGTAAAGGGCAATAAGTATAACTTGAAAAATCTAAAATATGTGTAATAATAATAAATTAGTAAATACTTTTGATTAATTTAATTTAAAAAAAAAATAAAGTACTCAAAAAATGCATGAATTACCAAAAATAACTCGTGCTATTCGAGCATTTACCAATCTTTGTAGATTAATAGAACCAAAAAATAATGATTTACTAGCAAAAAGGAAAGAAAAGAATAATAAAAATGAAAAGTAATAAGTTCTATATATTTTTTTTTTTATTTTACAATAAATTACTCAATTTTCTTTTAATGTACAGGGAATTAACTTGGGAGGAACTTTGTAAACAAGTACCTGAAGAAGTTGCAGAATTGCTAAAAAAAATTCATAAAGTTTTAGCAAGTAATTGTGGTAATTGTTTTTTTTTTCATCACTTTTCATTTGTAAAACTTACTTTAATGATATATATTATATATTTAATTTTTTTCCTTCAGCTGGAGAACTTAGCGAAACAATAAATGATTTATGTTTATTTGTATTTAAACTTTTGATTCAAGAAAAACTTGTTAGCGTTAAAACAATGAAAGAAATAAAGCAGTTACTTGGAATATCCGATCAAAAATATTTAAATGAAATAATTCAGGTCAGCAAAAACTATTTTATTTTTATAAAATATAAAATTTTAATTTTTAAAATGATTTTTCAGATTATATCAAATATCCGTCAAAAAATGCCAGAAGAAGATCTTCAATTACTTTTTAACCCTAAGAAACAAAATAATTATTATGAAGATCTTAAAGAAGAACCTTTTGGTAAAAAAATACCATATCACGAGCTAGAAATAACTTGGCCAGAAACTGATATTCTACAAGATTCAAAAACTTTATCAATAGCATTTGATGATTTAATGAGGGTACCTGTAACAGAAACAACGGTTGCAAAGAGAAATGAAGTAATTTTATTTAAAATATGATAAATTAACTTAATGTAATTAAAATTAAATATTTTAGAATAATTTTTTTCTAATTTTAGTATGATAAAATTAAAATGAAAAATATGATTAAAAAAGTTTATGAAAAATATAAAAGAGATATGAGTTATGATGAATTTTTAACTCTTATTATTGAAAAATTAAAAATGAATGAAGAAGTTATACAATGTGACTTATTTGATTTATTAGGTCTTGAACATTTAGAAATCATTGAATATTTAATAAACCAGCGTAAACAAATACTAGCATGGTACAGTAATAAACAGTTACAGAAGACTGTTGCAAGTAAGTTTATGATATTTATATTTTTATTTGTCTTGTATAATTAACCTCGTAATTAACATGAAAAATCATAAAACGTATTTTAAAGATACAGAAAAAAGACCGCAAATAGCATGTCAAGTCACTGTTATGTCGGAATATGAAAAGCAAATAAATAAGCAAGTTCGAAAAGAAGAAAAGAAATTGCATAAAGTTGCAAGTAAAGCTGAAAATGGGAATAATACAAGTGATAGCGATGAAGAATTTTGCCCACTAGAATTACGTTTAAAGAGGCAAGAAGCATTATTGGCTAAAACGGTACCATTATTTAATAAAAGCAGAGAAATGCCACCACAAGCAGTACAAGAACGATTTCCTTTTGTTTTTGACTCAAAGTTAACTGTAAAAAATTCTGCAGGTTTGTAATATTTTCAATTTGAATAATTCATTATCGTTTGCCGTGCAAAACATTATTTAAGTAATTATTTTAATAATAATAAAAAATAATTTTTTTAATTTTATTTATTTTATTATTTTGGGAGTTATACATGTTTTTAAATAATAAGAAATAAAATTGAGTAGCTGTAGCTAAACTAATTAGATAAAATTTATTAAAGGATTTGTATCTGGTAAAAAAATATTTTTGCCTGAAAATGTCAAAAGAACAGATAGTCAACTCTGTGAACAAGTTGACATACCAATACCAACAATAGATCCATTATCCGTTGGTAACAATAGGATATTAATTTCCACATTGGATGAAGTTAGTATGCCTCAAATAGTATTCATTTTTTTAAATAAAAAAGAAAATCTGTCTTATGAAATAATAAAATTTTAGATAGGTCAAACAGCATTTGCTGGTATAGAATCATTAAATCGAATTCAAAGTATAGTTTTTGATGCAGCTTATCATACTAATGAAAATTTATTAATTTGTGCTCCAACTGGTGCAGGAAAAACTAATGTTGCACTTTTAACAATTATTCACCAAATTAAATTACACATTGATAACGGTTTATTAAAATCAAACGAGTTTAAAATAGTTTATATTGCACCAATGAAAGCTTTAGCAGCTGAAATGACTGCAAATTTTAACAAAAGGTATATTATATATTTTTTTTATAAACCATTAATAGTATTAGTACCAAAAACCAAATTATTTTTTTCTTACAGGCTTAGCATATTAGGGATAGCCGTAAAAGAATTGACTGGTGATATGCAGTTGACAAAAGCTGAAATACAAAAAACACAAATGATTGTGACTACACCTGAAAAATGGGATGTTGTAACAAGAAAAGGAACAGGAGATGTAGCATTAACAAGAATAGTAAAATTATTAATTATAGATGAAGTTCACTTACTTCATGGTGATCGGGGTCCAGTTGTTGAATCATTAGTTGCTCGCACATTGAGACAAGTACATAATTTTATTTTATTTTCTCATCTTTTGTAATTAAATACATCTAAATTTCAACAGGTTGAATCTTCCCAAAGTATGATAAGAATTGTTGGTTTATCTGCTACATTACCTAATTATGTTGATGTGGCAAGATTTCTTAGAGTAAATCCTTATAAAGGACTTTTTTACTTTGATCATCGATTCCGTCCAGTTCCTTTAAGTCAAACTTTCATCGGAGTCAAGTCTGTAAAACCTATGCAACAAATGGCTGATATGGATCTTGTTTGTTACAATCAAGTTGTAGATATGGTTCGCAAGGGTCACCAGGTGAAGTTTTATAAATTAAGTTATAAAAAAACATTTATTTATAAAATAAAATTTTAGGTAATGGTATTTGTCCATGCTCGTAATGCAACTATACGCATGGCAAATACTTTAAAAGAACTCTCATTAAAAAATGGTACCCATGAATCATTTTTATCTGAAGAAAAAACTAAATTAGCTCAAAAAGCTTTTAATCGTTCTCCCAACAAATACTTATCTGATTTATTTGAACATGGACTATCCGTCCATCATGCTGGAATGTTACGCACAGATAGGTAATTAGTATCTTTAATATACTTCAATTTTAATAATATTTTAAATTTAATTATTTTTAACCCAGAAATTTAGTTGAAAAGTATTTTGGCGAAGGACTTATCAAAGTCTTAGTTTGCACTTCAACGCTTGCTTGGGGTGTTAACTTACCAGCTCATGCAGTTATTATAAGAGTATGACATTAAAAAGTCAATTCATTTTTTATTAATAAAATAAAAACGAAATTTTTATGTTAAAGGGAACTGAAATTTATGATTCTAAACATGGTTCATTCATTGATTTGGGAATCCTTGATGTATTACAAATATTTGGCAGAGCTGGTAGACCTCAATTTGATACTTCGGGTCATGCGGTAATCATTACAAGTCACGATAAACTCTCCCATTATTTGTCATTATTAACAAATCAATTTCCCATTGAAAGTAGTTTTATAAGATATTTAGCAGATAATTTAAATGCTGAAGTAAGTAAAAAACGATAGAAATAATTATAAAAAATTTCATATAAAAATAAAAATTAAAATAATAATGTAGATAGTTTTGGGAACTATTTCAAACATTGAGGAAGCAGTTGAATGGTTAAGTTATACATATCTGTTTGTTCGCATGAGACTGAATCATCTTGCTTATGGAATTGATTTACAATCATTAATGAATGATCCAAACTTAGAAAACAAAAGGAAAGAATTAATCCATACATCAGCTATGGCTCTTGATAAAGCTAAAATGATTCGATATAGTCAAAGCACAGGTGATTTAAATGCAACAGGTAACTCTGAAATATAATAATTTTATTATTATTGTTTTAAAAGGAATTACTTTTTGACTTATTAGAATTCAATTTTATATAGATTTGGGTAGAACAGCAAGTCACTTTTATTTAAAATATGATACAATTGAAATATTCAATGAACTCATGCAGCCTGTAATGACTGAGTCTGATGTCTTTGCAATGATATCGCGTTCTCAAGAATTCGAACAATTGAAAGTTCGAGAAGATGAAATGGATGAATTAGAAAATTTACAAGCAGAGTATTGCGAAGTAATTCCTCAAGGCGGAAAAGAAAATATTCACGGAAAAGTTAATATTTTAATTCAAACATATCTTTCGAGAGGAAAAGTTAATTCTTTTTCACTCTTATCTGATCAAGCTTATATAGCTCAGGTAAATATATTTTTTTCATTCTTAAAAATTAAACATTAATTTTAGTATTTAAATTAAAGAATGCAGTGAGAATATGTAGAGCTTTATTTGAAATGATGTTAAGAAAAAATAATGCGCTTATGGCAGGAAGATGTCTTGGTTTAGCAAAAATGTTAGAACTTCAAATTTGGGATCATATGAGTCCGTTGAGACAATTTTTTTGTATTCCTTATGAAGCAATTCGTAAAATTGAAGATCGTTGTTTTACTATGGATAACCTTAAGGAAATGTCAGCTTCAGATATTGGTAATAATTTAATTCTTTGATAATTTAGAATTTTATTCACAATTTTATTTAATTATATTACAGGACTTTTAATACGTGATCAAAGAGTAGGGGGTTTAGTGAAAAAATGTTGTGATGAATTTCCTGCTCTAGAATTCGAAGCATCTTTACAACCTATAACTCGAACAGTTTTAAGAATAAGATTACAAGTCTTGCCAGTTTTTCATTGGAATGATAAAATTCATGGAAAAACAACGGAAAATTTTTGGTTATGGATCGAAGATCCTGATAATAATTACATTTATCATTATGAGTATGTTCTTGTAACAAAAAAACAATGTATTACGCGTACTGCCCAAGAACTTGTTTTGACTATTCCCTTAACAGAACCTCATTCAAGTATGTACATTATAAGGGCAACAAGTGATCGATGGCTTGGTTGTGAAATTCTTTATCCTTTAAAATTATCAGGTCTTATTCTGCCAGATTCGCATCCTCCTCATACAGGTTTTTTTTATTAACAAATTTTATTTTTTTATCTTAGTCAACTTCAAATTAAAGAAGAAAATTTTTATTATTTCAGATCTTTTAGAATTGCAACCATTATCTGTAAAAGCGTTGCAAGTTCCTGAATTTGAAAAACTCTATAAATTTACTCATTTTAATCCAATTCAAACTCAGATATTTCATTGCTTGTATCATACAGATAGTAATGTCCTCCTTGGAGCACCAACTGGTTCTGGTAAAACTATAGCTGCTGAAATAGCTATGTTAAGAGTATTTAGAACAGAACCAAACCGAAAAGTAAAAATTAAAATAAAAAAAATTTAATTTAAACTGTAATTACAAAAATTAATTAAAAATTTAATGTTTTAGATAGTATATATAGCACCTTTAAAAGCTTTGGTAAGAGAAAGAATGAAAGATTGGAAAAAAAGATTGGAAGAAAATTTAGGAAAGAGTGTCGTAGAATTAACTGGTGATGTAACACCTGATATTAAAGTTATTTCATCCTCAGATGTTATTGTAACAACTCCTGAAAAATGGGATGGGATAAGTCGAAGCTGGCAAGTTAGAAATTATGTGCAACAAGTAGCATTAATTATAATAGATGAAATTCATTTGTTAGGAGAAGATAGAGGTCCAGTTCTTGAAGTTATTGTTTCTAGGACAAATTTTATTGCTTCTCATACTTTAAAAACATTAAGAATAATTGGACTTTCAACTGCTTTAGCTAATGCGGTGGATTTAGGACATTGGCTTGGAATAAAAAAAGTATGTTATATCATTTTTTTTATATAATTGAATTAAATTATATAATATAAGGTGTAAATTTTTTGAAGTTTGTTTACTCAAAAGATTCTAAATTATATTTAATGCATAACTTAATGTATGTTCATCATCCTCATTAAAATCTGCTTCCTTGAATAGCTGTTAGTATTCATATTATAGAAAACCTTTAAAAATAAACACTCAAAACATATTTCTAGATGGGACTTTATAACTTCCGACCATCAGTTAGGCCTGTACCACTGGAAGTTCACATATCTGGTTTTCCAGGAAAACACTATTGTCCTAGAATGGCAACTATGAATCGTCCAACATTTCAGGCAATAAGGATACATGCTCCAGTTAGTCCATCACTTATATTTGTATCTTCTCGTAGACAAACTCGTCTTACTGCCTTAGATCTTATAGCATATCTAGCAGCTGAAGATAATCCAAAACAATGGCTGCATATGCCCGAAGAAGAAATGGATAATATTTTAGATAATATTAAAGATGGAAATTTAAAATTAACTCTTGCTTTTGGAATTGGCTTACATCATGCTGGGTTAGAAGAAAAAGATCGACAAATTGTTGAAGAATTATTTGTTAATAATAAAATTCAAGTAAGAATATTATTTGATTATTTTATAAAATAAGATAAAGATTGACATTTTAAAGTTGTATTTTTTATTTTAAAATTTTTTATAGAAGGGGGGGTATAAAAAAATTTATTCAAACACAAAGAGATTCAGTTACCTGGATAAAACTCGGGATAAGATCCTATTTCATAATTTTTAAGTTTTTTTTCACTCGATGGGTTTATAGAGTATTTTTTTTTAAAATTATTGTTATAATTGAAAAAAAAAATAAGTTAAAAAAAAAAAATTTATAATGCCAAATCAAACTAATAAGTAAAACTTATAAAAGCTTTATTTTTAAACAAGCTTTTTATCTTAATGTGGGGTTCTTCGAAATTTCTTTAATCTGTATTTGTTTCTGAAATAACCGACTTCGAGTCTTTTAGAGATTCTGTTCGAGATTTTTAACCATAAATTTGAGTATCCCGTATTCTTTTAAATAATAATAATAAATATTTTATTGTTTATTAAAACATAAGTAAAAAATAATTACCAAGGTTTTGTAATAATCAATAGCAAAAAAAGAAACAATTTTGGTTTCTTAAATCATTAAAAAGCTATTTTTTTCTAGGTATTAGTAACTACAGCAACTTTAGCTTGGGGAGTAAATTTTCCAGCTCATTTAGTTGTAATAAAAGGTACTGAATATTACGATGGTAAAATAAAACGGTATGTAGATATGCCAATAACAGATGTACTACAAATGATGGGTAGAGCTGGAAGACCACAATTTGATGATTCTGGTGTTGCTGTTGTACTTGTTCATGATATAAAAAAAAATTTTTATAAACAATTTTTATATCAACCATTTCCGGTTGAATCAAGTCTATTAGAAGTTTTACCTGATCATATAAATGCTGAAATTGTTGCTGGTACAATAAAAACAAAACAAGAATTTTTAGATTACCTAACATGGACATATTTCTTCAGAAGATTATTAAAAAATCCTTGTTATTATAATTTAGAAGCAATTGAACCCCAAGATGTTAATTCTTTTCTTTCTAAATTGGTTGATAGTACATTAAATATATTATTAGAATCTCAGTGTGTTTATTCTGATGAAGTAAGTGTTGTCAATAAATTCATTATTTAATCTATTGTTATTAATTTAAAAAAAATTATTTTAGGAAGAGCAATGTATTGGCCCATTACCGTTGGGTAGGATAGCATCTTATTATTATTTGAAACATCACACTGTATCTATGTTTAGAGAAAAAATAAATGATAATGTGTCATTAGAATCTTGTTTAAGAATAATGTGTAATTCTAATGAGTACAATGAACTTCCTGTTAGGCATAATGAAGATTTACTTAATGAGTACTTGAATTTTTAAATATTTATAATTAATGAATAAACAAATTTAATTAATTTATTTTGCTTTCAGAGAATTAGCAAAAATGTGCAGATATCCGGTAGAAGGTTTGTCTTATGATTCATCAAATTCTAAGGCATTTTTGTTACTGCAAGCTCATTTTTCAAGATTGCCTCTTCCATGTGCTGATTATTATACAGATTTGAAATCAGTTCTTGATCAAGCTATCAGAATCATACAGGTAAAAATTAATACTATATATTTTATCCAATTTTTTTCTTTAAGTTTATTTACAAACGTTTTTAATTCGTAGGCAATGATTGATGTAGCAGCAGAATTTGGTTATATTTCTGCAACACTTCGGATAACACAATTATTACAAATGATTATTCAAGCTCGATGGATAGATGAATCTGCATTGTTAACTTTGCCGTATATTGAAAAAGAGCATTTACATTTGTTTAACGATTTTCCAAAATGTCTTCCATGGTTTTGTTCAAGCCTGAGTACTAATTATAGTAAATTAACAAATTTATTGTTACACGAATTTATTGATGATCAAGTGAATCGAGTAAGACAGAAAATATAAAATGATAATAATTTATAAGATTTTAAAATAATTTAAAAATTAATTTATAGATTATAAAAGTTGCTAAGGAGATGCCGATTATAACAATTGAAGTATCAATAGAAGGAGATTTATCGTCTGAAGAAAGAGTAAAAAAATTGAATCTATCATCAAAGATTAAAGATCATATTGATATATTACAAAGTAAAGAATATACATTAATAATTGGTGCAAGACGAAAAAATTATTTACAATCTTTAAAAGTAAATTGCCCTCGTTTTCATAGAGGTAAAGATGAATGTTGGTTATTAATTCTAGCAGATATTAAACAAAGAGAATTATTAGCCCTAAAACGAATATCTGGAGTAAATAATGTTAAACGAAATTATTATTTACAGTTTTGTGCTCCATCAAATTTAGGTTAGCATATATATATATATATATATATATTTTTTAATAAAAATGTATAAATCACTTTTTATTAAAATGAATTTATTTTTTTTCAGGACAAACAAATTTACAATTGTATATTTTATCAGACAGTTATATTGGTTTCGATCAACAATATTCCTTGTTATTAAATGTGATATAAATTAATATTTTATACATATAAGATATTTGTTTGTAAATATTTATACATATATTTTATAATAATAGCTTACATATAATTTAAAGTGTACATATACAAGAGGATAAAAATATGAAAAAATTTCTGATATTAATCCAAAAAAATAATTGTTAAATGAAATAATAACATCAATTTTGATATTCATTTATTTTTTACATTTTAATATAGTTTAATACTTCCAGTAAAATTATATTTTACTTATTATAGGAACATTTAATAAATATAAAAGCCTCAATGCACAATTAGAAAAAATACTGGCTTTATTTTGTAAATTTACGTATGTTAATAAAATAAATCCTTTTTCAGTCAATTTATTTTTATAATACTTTGCGTTAATTTTATTTGTTATTTTTTATACTGAAAGTATACAATAATTTTAATTTAGAGATATTTTTCTTTCATTTTTTCTTATATTTACATACTTTACATTTTTTTAATCTAACAAAAATTTTTTTCCGCATATCTTTTATAATATTTACAACCATAAAAATATAGTTTTATTAAGTATAAATTAACAGTAAAAACTAAGTAGATATATTTAAATAAAATTTAAGCATTAGTTGATTTATAATATGCTGATTTTATTGCATATTTAAAAACTAGCGTTATTATTAATTGCAAAAGTTAAATAAAAAAAAAAAAAAAAATATAAAATCACAAATTAAAATATCACTTCTTATATTGCATTATTATATATATTTTTGATTCGCAGAATAAAATGCGCATAGAAAAAAAAATTAGCAAAAACTTTCTTATATTTTGTAAATATAAATTTTATGTAGATTTGGAAAATTATTCTTAAAACTTTTTCTCGTTATTGTTCTCATAGCTGTTACTTTTTTAATAATACTTTCTCTATTTTTCTTGTGTTTTTGATTATTGGCTAGCACATTTTATAAGCTGTTAAAATCAAAAAATATTTTGTTAGTGAAATATTTTTATTTTTTTTAAATTCATTTTTCATGCTTTTTAAATAATAAGTACACATAACTAACTTTTACAGTAAAATTGAGAAACATGCATTGAAAATATTAGTGTAGCTTCACTCCAATTTTTAAATTTATATTTTCATAAATGCCCTAATAATAATAACATTTTCAGGTAAGTACATGCAGTTTTTTCAATAAACATTAATTTGAATTTAGTTTTTTATCGATAAAAAATTAATTATACAAATAGTAATAAATAACGTTTAATAGCGTTTTGTAAAGAAAATTCCAATGATTATTCCTCGATGCAAGCGAGGAAATTTTACAGTGTAATTAACATAACAAAAAACATTTTAGTTTATGTATTTCCTAATTTTCTTTATATAATAAATAAAAACATTTTTTTGTCATGCAAGAAAAGAAAATAATGTTTTAAATAAAATAGGTAATTAAGAATATAAAAATAATAAAACTTATGGTACCTAAATTTACAATTCCATAAAATTATAGGAGTATTTAAACTTACTTTGTAGGAATCATTCGCGGGGTCGAAAAATCTCTTGGCCAATCATAAACTTCAGGTAGAGGACATGAGTAATTGAAATTATACATTTGACTCATAATAAATGTTCTTTTATCTCTTGGCTCAGGATATTCACTTGCCAGGTTTCCTAAAAAATTAGATTTTAAAATATAAAATTTGCTTTCAATATTGTTTAAGATAAAAAACTCGTAAAATGGCCTCCAAGTGCAAGACCCACTCTACAGATCTGATCTATTTTTTAGAAAAAGAACTATATGTATATCTCAAAAATCTCATAGTCTTATAATTTTCAGGTTTCTAGGTTTTGAAATATCTAATATTATTTTTGATGAACATTTTTTGACAGATTTAAGAAAAAATTCTAAGGATGTACATAAAGCCCTTTTTTATAAAATTTCTCACAAGATTTGTTCCTGCTATAAACTGATAAAATTCAGAAAAATTGATTTTTATAAAATGAAAAAAAGTAGACAATTATCGCAATGTTTTTTATTCTCAAAATTTGATTGGAGCATTTTCAAACTATAGGTATACTAATTTCACTGATAAACTATAACAAAATTTTGCATATTCTTTTTTTAAACTTAAAAGGTACTATCTCTTTCCATAAAAAATAGGTAAACTTTTTTTGAAATTCAACAAACAGAGATAAAAAATTAAACGATATTTTATTGCAAAATAATCAATGCAACCGTTTAAATAAATAAAAAAAAAATTTGTTCACCAATGTCGAAATTTTTGTTTACGCTACCGGAATTTTTTCAGCGGGCTCATTTCAAATTCGATAAGCTTTCATTAAAGCCCTTTACAGAGAAAAAGTATTTTGAATCTTGTTTTAGAAATATTTATTATATATCAAATGTGAATATACGCGCCTTGGGTTTATAATGAGTCGCAATTGCCAAAATAAACTTTTCTAAGACCCGTGAATGTGCTATATAATATTATGATTAAAAATCTTGATATGATGTAATTCATTTATTTGTCAACGTTAAAAATATTCCTGGGTTTTATCCTTAAAACACAGATCAGATTCTGGAGATAGAAATTCGACAGAAATTTATGAAAGTTTTAACTTGTTTTGTCTCTTAAATAGCCTCTTATTATTTTGTAATTAATTACCATTTCGATAACTGTATTCAGCAATTTTAACAGCTATATCAATTGAACAGGATTTAATTGTGCTAAGAGGAGGATAAACGCTTCCTTTATCTAAATCATCATCAGAAACGTTATTAGCAACTTCTTGAGCTGCTAATAAAAACATGTCATCTGTAATATGATGAGATCCTGAAGCTAGTACACCTAAGGCAACTCCTGGGAAAATGTAAGCATTGTTACCTTGCCCTGGTTTATAAATTTTTCCATTATGAGTCACTTCCCCAAATGGTGAACCAGATGAAAATATTGCTCTACCCTTTTATAAATTAAAAATAGGTATTGTTATAAAATTGTTTTAAAACATGATACATGCCAAAAAAATGAATTTATTACTTCTGTGTGGTCATAGGCAGCTTGTGCAGTACATTCAGCTTTACTAGTTGGGTTACTAAGAGCAAATATTAAAGGCCTAGCATTATTTTTAGCCATTTCTTGAAGAACTTCAGGAGTAAATGTATTTGCTGCTGCTGATGCTCCTATAATTTACGAAGAAAAGTTATACTTTTAATTTTAAGTTTTACATAGCTAACTAATAATTTTTATAAAAATAAAATTAAATAAACGCTGCCAAGTTACTACGGCACTGCAAACCCCAAAAAATGACAAAATGTTCATAGTGGATAAAAATATATTGAAGATAAATAATAATTTTATAAATAAATTAAAAATGAACTTTTTGCTGAAAATAGTAATTTTAGATTCAATACCATATTATTTTAATTTCCAACTACCAAGGATAAAAATTAGGATATCGCACGTCGAAAGCAAAAATAGTATATTTCTATCCATGGCCACAAAAGTAAAGAATGGCCCAAATCGCACGTAAATTAAGATGGTAAACTGCGATTTGGGGCATACTTTTTTTGTGACCAAGGACAAAACATAATTTTTCTTGCTCAGTGTCGAGAAAATACGTGTTTTCTAGTCATTGACAAAGAAAAATTATATTTTTGCCTCGGCCGTAAAAAAAGAATGTCCCAGATCGCAGTTTGCCATCCTCGGCTTCGCCTCGGATTGCAATTTACGTGCGATTTGGGCCATTCTTTATTTTTGCGGCCTAGGATAAAAATATACTATTTCTTGATAGTGTCCAGAAAGTGCGCATTTTCTGGCCGTTGCGCTTTTCGAAAAAACGCATTTTCTCGACACTGAACAAGAAAATATTTTATATTGCGACAAGCATAAAAGTAAAAATCCGTTTGAGACAGGCAAAATACGCTTGTGGCGTAATTTTTTTAAAAAAAGCAGTTTGAGGTGTTTGTGGAAATTCGGGTTTTCAACTTTTAGCGGTGTCAGAACGTGCTTATATGCAAAAAAAATCAAAAACCAAAATTTTACCGATCATAATGCCATTAAATTTTATCAAAAAATTAAAAAAAGTAGTCTACGCCTTAAAAATTTATTAATTACCTATAAGTATTGAAGGTTTGACTTTTTTGACTACGTCAATTAGAGAATTAATAGGTTCACAGTCTTTTGCATAGAATATTTTGTGTCCATCTAAATCTCCCTTTTTTCTCGTTGTTGTTAAAAGGCCGTCGATATCCATCATGTAAATATTATTCCTTGCTTCATCCGCAGAACATCCATCAGCTTCTAGCGCCTTAACACAAAGATCAGCAATACCAATTGCAGCCTAAACAAAATTTTAAATTGAATAAGGAATTCTTTGTTTTTACGGCAAAAATACAAAAAAAAAAAAAAAAATTTAAAAATGATTAATTTAATTACCTCTCCAGCGCCAAGAAAAACAAATTTGTTTTCTCTCATAGGTTTCTTAGTAAGTCTTTGAGATGCAAGTATACCGGCAACAGCAACTGCAGCTGTACCTTGAATGTCATCATTAAAAGTACAATATTTATTTCTATATTTATCCAAAAAACGGAAGGCATTGTGATTTCCAAAATCTTCAAATTGTATTAATACATTTTGACCATATTTCCTAACACAAGCAGCCATAAATTCATCTAATAATTCATCATATTCTTCACCAGTTGTTCTTTTTTTACTCAATCCAATATAATGAGGATCATTCCTAAGTTGTTCATTATTTGTACCAACATCAATAGTTATAGGAAGACATTGATGGGGTTTAATTCCAGCTAAAGCTGTATACAAAGCAAGTTTTCCAACTGGAATTCCCATTCCACATGCACCAAGGTCACCAAGACCGAGAATTCGTTCTCCGTCAGTAACGCATATCGCGCGGACTGATGGCTCTGGCCTGTAATAAAATTTTTTTGTTATTCAATATTTTTAACTAATTTATACGGTTTTAAATAATATCAAGATAGATTACCAATTATTAAGAAGTTCAAAAATATGCCCCTTGTCATAACAAGTTATAAAAAGTCCTCTTGGCCTACGATAAATGACACCAAACTTTTGACATGCTAATCCAACAGTCGGTGTATAAACAATAGGCATCATTTGTTCAATATTTTCACTCAATAAACGAAAAAATAAACGCTCGTTACGTTCCTATAAAAATAAAATTAAAACTTTAATAAATTAACATTTGGGTAGATTTAAATGAAGTGAGTGCGACTTACATGGTCGGGTCTTCAAAACTGCCCCAAAGTCTTTTTTTCTGAAAGTACTACCAAAAATAAGTAACCAGCCCAATTTTTAGCCTCCCAGAGCGAAATCTCGATTTTTGGCAGCCATTTTAGTGTTTTTGACTGTCGTAAAAAAAGTAAGAAAAATGAGTCATAATTTTTTTTATTATTGCTATAAAAAACTCACATAAGCATGAAAAATTTTTTCCTTTTAAGTCCTGATAGGAAATTTCCCTGTCTATCCGATTCCGGGGTCAAAAATTTTTTTTGAGTTGCGCATGCGCGAGGAATCGCTAAGATAGGCTGTTTTTTTTTTCAAAAGTCGATTTCTCAAATGCCTATTAGTGAAAAATCTTGTAACCAGGCTTAAAATTTTCGTTAAACCTTATATTTTTTGGCAAAAAAAACATTTCGATGGGACACTGCTTTTTGGGAGCTCTAGATAAAAAAATAGCAGCTTTCAAAACCTCATTTTTTACAAATTTCAAATTTCCCGCCAAGTCACGTGACCAATCAAAAATCTGACCAAAAATTTGGATTCCGCGGGAAATTTTACATAAGGATATGTCTTTTCATGTTTTTAAGAGCGTTTATGTTAAAGCGGCGAAAAAAAGTGAAATAATAAAGAATTTTCTGAATAATTTTGAATAATTTGGAATAATTTAAAAAATAAAAAAATTCCTTAATAAATGAGATATTTTAATCTTTCAATTTAAAATTTCGTTGCTTTAACATAAACGCTCTTAAAAACATGAAAAGATATATCCTTATGTAAAATTTCCCGCGGAATCCAAATTTTTGATCAGATTTTTGATTGGTCACGTGACTTGGCGGGAAATTTGAAATTTGTAAAAAATGAGGTTTTGAAAGCTGCTATTTTTTTATTTAGAGCTCCCAAAAAGCAGTGTCCCATCGAAATGTTTTTTTTGCCAAAAAATATAAGGTTTAACGAAAATTTTAAGCTTGGTTACAAGATTTTTCACTAATAGGCATTTGAGAAATCGACTTTTGAAAAAAAGCAGCCTATCTTAGCGAATCCTCGCGCATGCGCAACTCCAAAAAAATTTTTGACCCCGGAATCAGATAGCCAGGGAAATTTCCTATCCGGACTTAAAAAGAAAAAATTTTTCATGATAATGTGAGTTTTTTACAGCAATAATAAAAAAAATTATGACTCATTTTTCTTACTTTTTTTACGACAGTCAAAAACACTAAAATGGCTGCCAAAAATCGAGATTTCGCTCTGGGAGGCTAAAAATTGGGCTGGTTACTTATTTTTGGTAGTACTTTCAGAAAAAAAGACTTTGGGGCAGTTTTGAAGACCCGACCATGTAAGTCGCACTCACTTCATTTAAATCTACCCATTTATAAGCATAAAATTTTCATTTAAAATAGATAAAATACCTGTAATTCAACAAGATAAACATAACGATTTAAATCTTCAGTATATTTCATAACTGATGCTTTACATAATGCCAATTGTTCCTCTTGTGTTTTAAATCTTGGTGGTTGTAATCCATGAATACCAAGTCTTATTCTTTCTTCAAGACTGAAGGCTAAACCCTATTTTGAAATTTAAATTATTTGTAATTTAATTAAAAAAATTTTTAAAACCTCATTTATTCTAAATTTCTTTTATTGACAGTATTAAATTTAAAATTTCAATAATAAAATAATGCTAATTTATAGAACTCAATTATCATAAATATCAATTGACTAAAATTTAAATAAAAAAACAAAAAAAAAAAAATTTATTTTTTGTTATTAGAGCTGATCAGCTATTTACTTAAGGTATATAGAACCTTGTTGAGGCGAGGGTCACGTAGATGGCCAATTCCTTTGACCATGTTGTGTGGTATTACGTCACCCTGGACCTCATGAATATCTCGTTTTTGATAATAATTATCATTATTATTATTTTTTGATTGATTCGTTATTGGCAGTACTCTTGATATTACAGCACTTGTATTATTAAGATTACATGATCTGTAAATAAAAATAAGGTTTTATTATTATTGCGTCATTTTTTTAGTAGCTATGCGTCAGTAAAAAAAGTTGTCTGATATCTTATCAAAAAAAAAAACTTATTACTTTATCGTTGTATTTAAAAGGAAATAAAATGATAAGTTTAGTGTAAAGTGACGAAGAGTTAGTTACAATAAAAATAATTTTTATTAATTACGATATCTTATTACTATAACTACGGTACGATAAAATATTATCAAACAGTTATTAGTAATTGCATAATTTGATAAGTTTAATTTTTATGTATTATGATAAAAAATTTTAATTTATAATGATTTTTGTTTCGCTATTGCCCAATAATTTAATTTTAAGTTCTATACAGTTGTATTTTATTTATATTTAATATTCATGGGAATAAAAAGGGTGCCCTAGATCGCCTCCGTAATTTACGTACGATATTATTTTTACGCCCTTGATTAAAAATGTATACTATTTTTTGCCCTAGATATGTAAAGCAAAATTTTTTTAATTTAAAATTCTAATTTTTTGTAAATGTTGGGACATAGGAGCTGAAAGTTGATTTGGAAAATGAACAATTTTCTATTAAACACAAAAAATAACAAATTAAAGCAACAGATTTTTTGGGATTTGAGATCCTTCGAGAAATTCTACAAGCCCTTCCATCTAATTTCTAAAAAAACGCCTTATATGTCACGTAGCCCGTAGATGGGCCTCAACCGGGCTACGTGACTATCCGCCCATATCTATAAGTGCTTTTGAAAAAAAAATTTCTTGTCAGTGGCCAGATAGCACGTATACGAAATATATTTCCCGCAGCGTTATTCAAAAATACCTGTTTTTTAGCCACTGACGAAGAAAAATTATGTTTTGGCCTCAGCCGTAAAAAAAAAATGTCCCAGATCGCAGTTTACCACCCTCGGCTTCGCCTCGGATTGCAATTTACGTGCGATCTGGGCCATTCTTTATTTTTGCGTCCTAAGATAAAAATATATACTTTTAATTTTCTAAAATGCTATTAAAGAAAACAAGAATCATCCACAAAACCACATCCTGGTAGGCTAATTATATTTGTGCAATGTAGAGTTTTATGATAGGAATACCAGTAATAAAATTATGCATTTATAACATAAAACCGTTATTTATACAGTGAAAATTAATTAAGTATTGTTTCGCTTAGTATACTTTGTGGTATATAATTTCATTATATTTATATAAAATTTCACAATTTCTTGTATACAATTTTCATTAAAAATTAAAGTCACCTTTTAAAGTCGTCACTATAATAGACTTTATATTAAGGGGAGCATTCCACCTTGAAAAAAATTTTTATTCTTCAATTCCCTTACAAAAAAAAAGTTGTATAGCAGTATTCTGAACGTGACGCAATGTAAATTAAATAGCATATTTAAACTTTAAACGTTGGCGGGTAGGATTGCGGAAAAACTACTCAATTGAAAATCTTATTTAATCTCTGAGGGAGGCTTGATGCCTGATTTTTGAGTTTTTACTTGAAAATAATCTTTTTTGAACAATTTTAGCCTGACATTTCAAGCATTTTTTCAACTTTTTTTTTCGGCTTTAGAAAAAATTTTTCTAATTCAAAATTTGAAAATTTAGCATCAAGTTTCTCTCAAGCTAGGTATCTTAGGTTGCCCGCCAATTGGATTCTTTTTTTAAAGTGATTTTTTGCAACGCCATTTGTGCCCTTCCACGAAAATAAAAAAAAAATTTTGCAATATCGTTTGTACTTTTTTCACAATTCACTTTGAAAATTCGATCTAAAAAGACGTCTCAAGGCGGAATGCCCCCCTTACATAATAATAATAATAATAATTCTAAAACCCCTTTAGAAATATAATATTCGATTAGACGGTCATTGACCTTATAAGCTATATAGTTGATGGTGCGAATAAAGAGAACAAGTTCAAAAATAAAATCCAAGGTCTTCAACACTTGAGGTGCTATTCTTAAAAATATAAAAATTTTTTTAACAGTTTTTTGTCGCGGATATTTTATTTTTAGAAATTTCTACAGATTTAATCTTTGATTTATATATTTTAAAAATTTATCATTGTTAATGACCGTGAATTTTTATTATCTACAACTGTAATATTCAATGATAATAATTGTTCTAAAGTTTATAATAACAGGAATTTGATAAAAAATTATAATAGAAAAAAAAAGCAATAAAATTTTACATTTAACAACCCATAATAAAATTACAGAAAAAAAAAATTTTATTAAATTTCCAAGAAAAAAATTATTGCATGTTCTACTTAAATAATTTTAACTGTTAAAATAAAGTGTAAATTGATTATAATAATAGCCAGTTAGTTTATATACCTCTAAAAATGAGTCTACGAATTATTTGGAAATATTTTAACTAGGTCATGTATAAAAAAAAATTTCTTTTTTTTTGGTGAAAAACTTGGCTAATATTCAAATGACATAATTATTATCATATATTGTGTCTTTAATTTCATTATTTAAACAAAATATTGTTAAAAAGGGAAATTTTGATATGGAATATTGCCTATATGATTATTGATTTTTAGAATTTAACTTTTAAATATTAAATATATTGATTATTAATAAAAAATAATTTAATTATTATAACAGAAATTTTCTTATAGAATACTTAGGTTTATTCGGCGCGTGCCTCGAAACGCCGCGCGCTTATATCATCGATCGTTTTTAATACGATGCCGCTTTGCTCTCTGAACTCCTTTAATTTTCTTAAATGAATAAATGAAATTTATGACAAATACATTAATGTCAATTGTAGTAAATAAATAAAATAATTTTTAAAATTAATTTTAATTTAGATTCTTTTAAATAATTTTGCACAAACTTCCATAAAAAAGGAGCCAATCAATAATTTCAGGAAGCAAAGTGCCGAGACGACTCCGAAATTCTAAAGAATTTAAAAAGTTTATAATTTTGATAAGACATTACAGACAATTAATATTAAGTAATCAATTAGTTACCCTAGTAATCAATTTGATTCATAACAAATTTTAAAAATTATTAAAAAATTACTTACCGGAGTGTTTTTTGTAATGACAACATGGTTGCGAGATTCTGTAAATACAGCTGATTCTCTCAAAAAAAATTTTTACTGTGTTTTAATATACTATTATTTAATTTGATATGTTATATCAATTATTTTAAATAAATAACCATGAATTTTTATTTATTAATATAATGGCATCCATTAACTAAATTAATGAAAACAAAAAGAAATGCACTCCAAAACTTTTATGGCGAATAAAGATGCTGTTGTTACTGTTGTATTTTTGATGGATTTTATTTGTGTGTTGAATTAATGTCTCACTTCCTCTTTTTTCGAATATACTAAACTTTCTGAGGTATAATTTGTGTGCTGTGTGTTTTTTCTATTTTATATGGAAAGGTGGCGTCTCGGAAGAAGTAGTTCCGCGTCTGCGCAAGATAATTTTATAAATTTTTATGCGGGATAATACTTCCGAAATATAATGATAATTTTCCAAAAAAATTTAATTGATAATTTACTCAGCGGTGGATCCAAATATATAAATTATGCGTAATCTAAATATATAAAATATCTAATTATACAAAAATTTGTTTAAAACCATGTACATTTTTGGTTATCAAAAGGGGGCGATTGCCCCCTTCGCCACCCGCTGTGTTTACTTTTGAATATTTCTTAATAGATTTTAATCAAATTTTTAAAATAAATATTTTTTTTAATTTTAGATAAAAATTAACAAAAATTTACCGTTATTTTTTTTTTTAAACTTGGTTGAATGTTATCTTGAAAATTTAATATTTTAGAGACACGTACAAATTATGTCCATGTGGATGTAAAATCAACCTATTTGATGATTTTTAAAATGAAAAAATGTATTTTTTATTTAGGTTATTTAAAAAAATAATAATTTACTTTTTAAATTTACACATAATTTTTTATTTTTTCCAATAATTTTTAAAAAATATTATATTTAATTCGGAAGTTTCATTTAAATAATTTTAAAAAACTTATTATTTTGATAATAAAAATTTTACTAATTTTTAATAATTATTATTTTATTTTTGTAAACATTAAAAATTTAGTAAAATAACTAAAATTAAAAAACAAAGAAATCCTATTAAAAGATTAATTAATATTTTTGGTTAAAAATTAATGTATAAAATGTAACAAAATTAAAAGTAATTAAAAATTAATTAAATCCTTTTTTTTATTTTTTGACTGAATTCGATAATTAATAACTGGATTAAAGTTACATAATTATGAAAATTAATTGAAAAAAACATAAATGCATTGTGCAACCTACACTGAAAAAAATTTTCACTTGCCGCTAGCTGATTCTGCTTCAGTCTTTCAAAATGGAATTTCGTTTAAGGCAATAGGAAATTTTCGCTAGTGAACTCTGTTCAGCTTTACGGATCGGAAATCTGGGTGGATATCACCAAAACTGCCAAGTATAGAATAGAAAATTTCTTCTGTACAACGGCTCCAGCACTATGATCGAATGGCAGGAATGATGGAATAGCAACCGAAAGGCCCGCACCTCGGCCCGCACACACTGATTTCAGATCTGCAGGCATGGATAGGCCCTACTGTCGCCCTACAGCATGAGTAGGTGGACTTTTACCTCACCCAGTCTTTAACAGGTTACGTGTACTTACGTTACCTGCTGAAAAAGTGGCACAGGGTAGCAACAGGCCAGTGCTTGCAACGCCCAGGCAAGGAGGACACAGCAGAGCACATATTCTTCGGATGTGTGTACTACGACTCCCTTCCCGATTTGGAGGTCGGAGAGGGTGGTCCTGGAAATGCTACGGAGTCCTGAAAATTGAAACAAAGTAGCAGAGTACGTAAGGGCCACCTTGTTGAAGAAGAAGGAAGAGGACTCTCTATTGCAGAGAGTTCTCCCGTCCCTAAGCAGGGGGGAAGGCAGCGGCCATTTGCCTAGGCCGTAGTATTTATAAAATGTTAAGCGTTTTTAGCCAAATAATTTTTTGGTACTAAACTCTTTTTTCCAGTTTTGCGATAAGAGAAATTCAGTGATGTTCAAGGCAAGACGAAGCGAGATTACAATTTTCCGAATCCTCCTGTTGAATCCGACCCTTCCCCACTTTAAGGGTCGTTTTACCTAAATATGTCGATATTTTAGCTGATTTTCAAGGTAGGATTGTGAAGTAACGGATAGAGATATTTGAATCAAATTTTTTTTATTGTTTAGAAATATATTAATAATTAAAAAAAAAAATTTTTTTTTGTTTTTTGTGACGTCATTTTTGCGTGAGAGAGGTGTACTTGCGTCTCTGAAAAAAAAAATCCAAAGTTATGTACAGGATATCTTGACTTAGGATAATCTAAAACATACAAAAAAAAAAATTGGTAAGACTTAAAACCCGTAATTTCGGGATGACGTCGAGTTTTTTCAAAAAAATTAATTAGGAACAAAATGGCGGCTCCACAAAGTTAAAATGAAAAAAAAAGCCTATAATTTCCGGGCAAAAGCAGCTGTAAAAATTTTTTAAGAACATAAAAAAAAAACTCGACGTCATCCCGAAATGACATAATTTCTAACTATTTAACAGTCATTAGAAGATATGTAAGATAATAATAGAGCCATACCGTTAAATTTTATCAAAAGCACGTTTGACGGTACGCGCAAAACAGGCCAAAAAATATACTTAGGGGCGAGGATTTAAAAATAAATTTTTTTTACATACTCTTGAGACATATATAAAGTAATTAACAGAAAAAAAAAATTGATTATCAAAAAAAAATTTAGGTAAAACGACCCTTAAGGAAATTTTTATCGTCTTGTCATTGGCGAATTTAAGTTCAGGACTTAAAGTTACAGAATTTTACGTTAGCAGCGCTAATTTTTAAGTTCTGTGTCTGCTGCCGAACCTAAATTTTAAGGAAAAAATAACAATTAGATTGGGACTGTCCTCGGGTATCCTCGGATATATTCCATACTTAAAGCATTGTCACTCTAAAAGAAAATTGGAGCTGTGAAACGGTGATTTTTATAACTTTAGGTCCGGCTTGAATTGAAAATAAGTAAAAATTTTGCATAAAATATAATAATTAACATTAAAAACCATTTAATAACTAAAATATCTATTTTAAAAACTAATTTAACAATTTAATTTTTTAAAACGAAGGATAAGTTAGTTAATATTGTTTATGTTTTCAATTCAAGCCGAACCTAAAGTTATAAAAATCGACGTTTTACTTGCTCAAATTTTCTTTTGGAGTGATGAAGGCCTTCATCACTCCTCAATACATTTATAAACTTTATACCGACACATGAACAAAAAAATAGGCACCAAGACAAAAGTATTATATTACAAGCACAATTTTTTTACAGCATAAGCCCCAGGGGGCTTTTTTTAACTATAAGTTTCCAATAATATAAAAATAAATCTTAGGGATATTATCGGTCATCATTCCTATACAAGAAACTCCAACTTTATAAAGCTATATAAGGTAAATACGAGGCAAGTTTTGATACCTTATAGAAACTTTCTATTATTTAATTTTTGACATAAGTTTAAAAATTGTTCATTTTATTCAAAAAATAGGCTTTTCATTTATTTACTGCAACGTATGTACTTACAAGTAAAACTTTACCTAAGCATCACCAATCTTATTCACGTGAAAAATCGCTTAGAAATAGAAAATGTGCAAGGGAAGTTATATTATATTATATTATCGTAACTAAAAAATGATTATTTTCTGTAAAATTTGTAATCCCTTTTTAATGCTGCTTTTTAAGGTTTAAGGGTGCTACATTTTTAACTACCGGGAGTACCAGGACCACAAATACTGTTCAGAAGCCAATTACCCAAATAGAACTGACTTTGATACAAGATTTCACAAGCATAATTTTAATTTCCCTCAAAATCTAAATTCTTTAAATTCGCAATCTAAAAAACTGAGATGTAATTAAAAAATTCTCTGTAAACTTGAAGGTATAAAATAATAATTCATAAATTTTCAAATATTATAACTTAAAATTTTTATTTATTTATATATACCATTAAAAAAATTATTTCTTTTTTTTTATATATAATACATAATAAATTGTGAATTTTTCATTTTTATATTTATATATTTTATATATAATATTACAACACTTGAAATATATTCTTATTTATTGTGTTTACATAAAAAAAACCTAAAATATTTTTTTACCACATAAAAATTGAACATTTAATATATTTTAATGATAAAAATAAAAAGAAAAGTAACCCGTAATAATAACGATTATACGTTTCAGTTATAACATTTTTTTTTTTTTTTGAAAAATGATCAATTCTGTATAATATTACGCTATATATGTGTGTGCTTAAATTTTTTTTTAACATTCTCTGTTACTTGCGATAACGCATATAATAATAATAATAATAATAATAATTTTTTAAGATGTACTATAATATTTTAAAAATCTACAAATTTTTATGTAAGTGCGATAAAAAAAATTAAATTTTTTTTTTTTACTATTACAATAATTTTATGTACATAAGATTATTTTATAGATTCTTTTTATATTCAATTTTTTTATATTATTATAATTTATATATTAGGCTGGGTGTTGTTTTTAATTTTTTGGTGTTTGGTGATGAAATAAATTTATTTGGGACCAATTTTTACTGTTTTTAAAGTTTTAACTTTAGAGGTTTCGGTTAGAATAATTTCAAGTTCTCTTTAGGACCATTCAAAATATTGAATTTTTTTTGTTTTTTTGTTTCAATTTCTAATCCGGAAGCTCGGTTTTTTTATACATTGAAATAGTTTTGGGTGTAATTAGTCGAAATCCTAAATTTTTTCAGCAAAAATTAATAAATCCGTTTAGTTTTATTATTGTATTGAATTATAACATTTATTTTAGTGTTATTTTTTACCTCGAATTAGTAGTTAACTATTTGAGCAGCTGATTTATTATGATAGCCAAAGAAAAAAATTTGTATACCCTACTTTTTGAAGTCGTTTACGAGATTTGATCACTTAAAATCAGAGCCTAATTTGAATTTTTTTCAGAAAACCCTATAATTTTAGGCATCATTTTCGCAGAGCTAAATTTTTTAAAAAGACTCCAGAAAAATAGTTTAGTAATAAAATTTTGAGAGCTTTCATGTGTACAATATTTTGAAAACCATAAATCCCATTTGAGTTAAAAATAGTAATTTTTAGTCGAAAAATGGGCTTCTTGTTTATTGAAAATCATGCATTAATAATAAACAACTGCGGTTTAGAGGTTTCACAATAAATCCGTATAAAAAGAAAGTTAGATCAACTGAAAGGTATTTGATTGATTTACAATGTGGCAGCGTTTTTTAGAAGATAGATTAGGTCTTATCATAAAAAACAGGATCCCAGTATTTCCAGGACGAATGAAAATATTTAGATAAAATAAAGATATGAAGGATACTTTTTTATAGCTATTCTGGACGTTTGAAGCAAATCAGGTTTCCAAACAGTTGATTTTTCCCTTAAAAACCGAGTTAAATTTTACTGTAATTAATCTTTGAATTATCACTCAAAAATTTTAGCGAAATTCAAATTTTCATTTATCTAAAATTTCAAAAAAAAATTAAAAACAACAGCCAGTCTAACATATACGTCCAAAACACAATAAGAATATATTCAAAGTGTTATTAATTAAGACAATCATAAATATTATTAATTTTATAATCTATTTTATATTATTATCATTATTTTATTACATTTTTTTTAGTATTTACATATTTTAACAGTCGTAAATATAATTTTTATCATTGTGTTATTATTATTAGTACTATTACTTTTTTTAAATTTATTTTACATGTCCAATTGCAAATTTTTTTATTTTTGCAAGTGACTTTTTTTATATATAAAATACACATTTATTTATATGACCTAAATGAAGTTTAAATGAATTTTAATTTAACTTAAAAGTATAAAATCTATGAATAAAATAGAAATTTAGTAGTACTTTTTTTACAATATAAATTAACAATTTTTTTTTATAAAATATATATTTTATGAAACAATTTTTTTATAACTTAACGATTTATTCAGCTCATTTTTATTTAAGATTTATTTTTTTAATTGTATACACTTTTTAAAATAATTTTTCAATTTGAATTTTTAAATTACTGTCAGGAAGAAAGCTCAGTGTTTGGTTTAAGAGTGGCTTTATGGTACACTGTCAGTTTGCTTGGCTTGAAATTTTTAGGACATTACATTAAAACTAATGTCAAAATTTTGGTTTGAATTTTATTGAATTCAAGCTGAGGAGACTGACAGTTAATTTAAACATCAAATATTTGATCGTTTAAATTGACTTAATTAGTAAGTCTACTAATTGAGTAAGTTTTATTATTCAATTTAGTTATTTAAAATAAATTAACCACAAAAAAACCAATTTTTTCTTTATTCATAATTTTGCCAGAAGTAATTTGAAAATTCAAATTGTTACAATAACAATTTTTTAAAGTGTAATTTTCTTGAATAAAATCTTTTTTAAATTATTTTTTAAAATACATTAATTTCATCAAATCTTTCGATCTTTTTTATTTATTTTTTTTTTCTTTCTGTGCTTACAAATTACATAAATTGATAAAAATTTTGTTCAGTGCCTTATGAAAAATTTTTCAATTTTTTATTATTTTTTTTTTGTGCACACTTAAAATTTATTATGAAAAATTTCAATGATTTATTTAAGAATACAATTTGAGATAATTAAGAAAAAAGGGAATGGATTTTTTTTTTTAGATTTTTGAATTTTTTTAGGAAATATAGTGTGTGATAAATAATAAATTGTGCAATTTTTATTATGAAAAAATGAAATATGAAAAAATTTATAGATAATTTTTTATATGATATTCAAGAGCTCAAAATTATATTATTTTTAGAAAATAATTACAGTAATTTACAGTACTTTAAGGTTTTTACAAGTTCTAAAGCTATGAATTATGAGTTAACTGTATTTTTTTTTGAAAATAATGATTTATTTTTTATTATTTTTTATGATTTTTCAATAATTTTCTGATTTTTAATTCTATTCTATTAATTTCATTTTTTAACTAAATAATCACCTACTCATGTAAAGTTACATACAAAAATTTTTCAAAAGTTATTTTTAAAAAGTGAAAACTGATCTAATACTTCGAATGATTTTGAAAGATTATTTAATATTACTTTGTACACCAAATCTGATCTTTAATAAAATTTTATTCAATCCTTTTATAATCTTTTGATATTTTTTTGAAATTTGAAGACTTAAAAAATTTAATAAAAAAAGAAAATTTCTTTTACATCGTTGGTTTAAACTTGAGATTTCTCATATTAGATGCACGAGAAATTTTATACTTTTGAGGTTTTTCAGTATTTTTGATTACACTGTACAAAATCTGGAGAGCTATCCAAATTATCCAAATTATAAGAATTTCTAAAAATTTAGCGTAATTTTCAAGAAATTTCTATTATCAAGATAATTTTTCAAGATTTTCAGCAGTGTACAAGACGTAAGAGAACTTAAATTATACTGATTTTACATCTACAGTGTAATGGATTTCATGCTAACTGGGCTCAATTTGAACTGAAGAGTTGCGGAAATCGGTCCAAGCTAATTTTTTTCTGAAAGTGCAACTGAAAATAAATCCTTCCATCAATTGTTTTCTAAAATCGAGGGTCAGATCTAGAAAGATAAATGGGTATGAGGATTTATTTTTAGTTGCACTTTTGGAAAAATAGTTTAGACCGATTTTTGTGACCTTTCAGTCCATCTTGACGCGGAATTTTTTATAAAATTTTGTGATAAAGTATGTATATTTATTAGTATTACGTTATTTTAAAAACTTGCTCTTTTTTAGAAAAAATTTGATGTTCGAAGTAGCCACTTAAAAAGCTTCCTAGAATTTTAACTAATTAGTTCGTTTTTGAGTTCTAAATCGTTAAATTTCTTATTTTGACATTTTTATGTATGTTTAATTAAGCTAAAATCCAAATAAAAATGCTTCAGACAGAGCAGCCTGATGCACTTATAGCAAAATTAGTTTCAAATTTAGGAATCTTTTACTTTTTTGCTAAATAACTACACTGGAAAAAGTAACTTTCTTTGATTTACAAAAAAAAAAAAAAAAAAAAAAAAAAATAAAATTTTTTCGAAAAATTAGTGAATTTTCAAAAAGTTTTATAAATATTCGATAAAAATCGTAAATTTACTAAATTTACTATCGAAAAATTTGAGAATTCTCGATTTTTTTTTGTGAATTTACGAAAACAGTTGTAAATTCACAACTATTTTTCGGAAATTTACAATTATTTTTTGTAAATTTTCGAAAAATAATTGTAAATTATCAATTTTTCTTGCAATTCACAAAGATTTTTTTCGAAAATTAACTAATTTTTCGAAAATATTCTAATTATTTTGTTAATATAAGAAAGTTACTTTTCACAGTGTACTTTTAATAACCAGGCTTTCAAAAAATTAGTAAATTTAAAGTGACTTTCAGGCTACTAATTTTCATATTTACATTTTAAAAGAGCAAGAAATTTTCTATTTAATTATTACATATAGGCCGTACGAACTTTTCTTTTTTAAAAATCGATTGACTTTTTGTATAAGACAATCATATAAAAAAAGAAGAAAAAAAACTCTTTCACTCATAAACACACAAACACTTTTATACATAAATGTTAAAGTCTTTTTTGAGGATTTATTATTATTATAAATATATTTAAGTATAAAAAAGGCTTGTTATATGTACAAAAAAAAGAATTTGTAAAAAAAAACTTGATAATATTTTGACATTTCTTTTAACGCTTGAATGACTATGAAAAATGTGACATATTCGATAAAATTTCGTGTTTATATATATTTAATATAAAAAACATGATCGTAAGTAATAGTAAACATTATGCTTGTAGTTATTTTTTAAAAAATTGCTGGAATTTTCGACTAGCAGATAAATTTAGGCGCTATTTACCAAAAATAATTAGAACCAAAGTAGTTCATTAAACAAATTCTAAGTTTCGCCATCCTAAAATATACTTAGGTGTAAAATAAATGAGAATCTGGACGTAAATGGCACCGAACTTCACTAAGTAATCAAAAATCCAAGCAATTTTTTTTGTTTACTACCAGGCTAATATACAAGTATATTATGTCAAATACATTTTTCTGTGCAAAATAACAAATTTTTTCTGCTATACTTAAAAAAGGTGGAGTATTTATAAAAATTTATAATATTTACTTTGCTTATTTATATTGCTAAAATATATTATTATTATTATAGGGAACTCAGAAATTGAAGAAAGGTTTTTTATTGTGATTTATGTTTGTACGTAATACTTAATGATGTAAAAATTATTAAAAATTTATTACTTTTAAAATGAAGTTACTTAAAATAAAAGGTAGGTAAGTTTTTATTTTGGTCCATTTATTAAAAATTTCGAAATTAAAAATATTTTTACATCTTTCGTTTTCTTAGTCAAATGCTTTTAAAACTGTCTAATTTTAATAATTTAAAGAAAAAAATCTTAAATTCTGGGTGATAAAATAGTAAAAGTTTATAAAATTTTTTGCAATTTAATTGCAATTTAAAGTACTTTTTTTTTAGGATACGCATAAAAATTTTGTTAAAATCACGTGTTTCAAGAATTTAATTCTAACGTTACATAACTAAATTCAGTCTCGCATTACATAATTTTTTTAATTAAAAAATAAAATGCAAATAATGAACGTATTTTATTTGTTACGTTATCATTTAATTTATAAACAACTTTTATAAAAAAATTTTAATAGTTTTGTTGGAGGAGTAATAAATTTGACCAAAATTTTGTAAAGATTTATAAAAAACTTAATTTGTAGCTTGTAAAGTTTGTTATTTTTTGACTTGATTAAAAAAAAAATTTTTTTTAAAGGTTTTTTTAGGTTTTATTTAGGTTTTATATGTCATTTGCAACCAATTAAAAGAAAACAAAAATTCTGGCTGCCACATAACAGAATTCTGGTAACCGCAACCAAACATTTGTTAGCGGGAATTCCGGTAACGGCAAGCGGAAAATCCGGTTATGGGAACCAGATTTTTTTCCAGTGTAGTTTTTAACCTACTTTCGTGAATCCTAAATTTTATCGAAAATGTATTAATTTTTCGCAAATAAAATATTTTTTTTGTAAATTTCAGAATTTACTTATATCAATTTACCTATAACGAATAAAGCATACAAAAAATAAAAAATCTTGTTCAGCGATTTATTATTAAAATTCACTTTCCAAATAGCAAACACCTAAACACGAGATTTTTCCCAGTGCATAAGACACATTCCAAACATAAATTTTTTGCTCAAACGTGATAATAAAAAACAACAAAAAGTATTTTTTATATTACATTTGTAACATATCAGATTACATGCAGTTAATATACTTTTTATGTAAATTTTAGTTTTTATTAGATTTTTTCAAAAAAAAAAAATAAAAAAAGTTTTTTTATTCATTTACTTTTACATTTACCCTAAAATTTATTTTACAGAAGAGACTCTGCGTGCTTTAGAGGTAAATAGTGCTTAAAAATATTATTTTATTTACAAAATTTATATTTACAATTAGTTTACAAATGGAAATGATATTCGTAATTAAAAAAATTTTTTACATTTATATAAATTATTTTTACATTTTCGTTTTATGCTATTTAATTTAATTTTACTAATAACTGTAAATTTTACATATATGGATAAATTCAAATGGAACTCAAATTTTTTTTAGCAAAACATATACTCAATAAAGATCAGTTATTTACTTTGGTTTCCTTTTTACTAAAAGACTTGATTTACCTAAAAATTGAGGTCCTGAAAATTTAACTGGTGTCAATAATTTACGTGGCTTTTTATGGAAAAACAAATAATTTTGGTCCCACAAAACCCAATGTAAATTATTTACACCTTTCATAATTTTCAGGACTTAATTTTTTTGAGTCTTTTAATTACTAAAAACGAATTCATTTTCGAAATAACTTAAAATAAACCATAATTTTCAAATATAATTCACACCAACACAGAAACTGCATCAATATATTTTTGAGCCCTCGAATTCCCGAATGCAAAAAGTTTAGACAAGAGGGTGTGTATAGATGATTTAAAAAATATAAAAAATGTACTTTATATTTATCTATCTAAAAAGTTAATATATTTAATTAATTATTATTTAGGGCACGTTCAATTGTTTAATAATTATCTTTTTTCCTTTCTCTAGTATTTACACATTTATATATAAATTTTTATGATTTCATATATAACAAAAAAAAAAAAGATTTTTTTTTAATAATCGTAATAAAAGAACAAGAGTAGGTATTTATAAATGTATATTATTAAATATTTTTCATTTATTTAATAGCCCATATGCTTTATCTCTTTCTCTCAATTTTCTCTTATTTCATTATTACTTTTTTTTCGTGGTTTCCTTTTGAAAAAAATTTTTTTTTCTCATTTAGCTCTCATTTTTTTTTAAAGTGTTTTAATATAGATTTAGTTGATGGTAGAGTACCTCCATATGTATATTCATTCATTTTTTCTTTTTGTATATGATGAAAATTAACGTATTCAACCTATTGAGTATAGTAATATCAGAAGGAACTGAATAACCATGAAACCTGTAAAAAAAATTTTTATTTTTCATTATTAACTTAAATTAAAATTTAATTTATATTCATGTAAATGTTATAATTTTCTTTTTAAAATACGCTTTTTTTAAATTGATTTTATCATTCGATAAAATTGCGTTGGTAATTTTGAAATATTTTTAGGTTATATTAATTAGGGAAGTGACTGAGAGAGCTGATGAATTTCCTGAAATATTTTAAAACGTTAGATAAAAATATGGTGCGATTTAATAAGGGGCATGTTCAATATTTTGTCCAAACTGGATAAAAGATTTTTTGATGTTAAAAAACACTCTTAATTCCTCCAGCTCAATCTTATAGGGTTTTCGGTTTCTTAACAGTGAGCCCCAATGTTATAAGATAGGGTTTTTAAGCCATGTTCCAAATATTCCAAGTTGGTAGCGTTATTTGGAAGATGACTTATAAAACCCGATATTATAATATTATGGCTCACTGTTAAAAGCCCGAAAAGCCTATAAGATTGAGCTGGAGGAATTGTGAGTATTTTTTTAATATAAGAAAATATTTTATCCAGTTCGGTCAAGAGCTAGCTGATTAAATTTGTACATTCCCCTTGTAACTGGATAATACGCCGTGTGAAATCGCACCTGAATGGCAAGAAAAAAAAAGCTACAGCCCCCCATTCTCTCCCAAACATAATTTTGACTGTGTTTCTATAACACGACTTCAGCTACCCTGGTACATTTAGATTTATTAGATAGAAATTTTCTTTTTCTAAAATTTTGAGCTTTTATACTTAAAGTTAAAATATTACAATGCAAGATTTTGTTACCCTGTACTAAAATAATTCTAAAATATGTTAAATTTTTACTTAATTAAGAAAAATGAGTAGAATTATAAAATAAGATTTTAAAATATTTGAATAATCCATTAAATAAATACATATAAAACAATGTGCGTTAACATATCACAAAAATAAAATATAGCAGACTAATTTTCTGCATTTTGTTTATGAAATGTTTGAAAACTTAAATACTTAAACATAACATGATGATAAAGTTTATTTAATTAAATATACAAAAGCTTTTAATATATATATTTTCTACTTAGAGAGAATGTTGTTTTAAATTTTAATTAATTTATTTAAACAAACAACATTTTATATAATATTTTTCTTTTTTTAAAACATCTTGAATTTTTAACTTTTTGTGCAACTTGCATACTTATAATAAATATGTAAGAAACAGATGTAGAAATGAAATTTTTATAAATATTTATTTTTTCAGATATTCGAAACACGATTTTCTTACAACTAATGTATTAAAATTTTATATTTTGGTATGTTGGTATATTGTGGCGAATAAATTTTTTTTTTTGGTTGAAATGGGTTATTATTTAGGTTTCAGTATAATTTCGATCTAAAATTTTAGCTCATTTTTATTAGAAGATATAGAAAAATTTAAATTTAGTTTAATTTTAATTTTTGCAAATATGTAAAATTCAATCTGCACTACAGTCCCAGACCCAGATTTGGAACTTGCAGCTTAGGCAACATTTTCAAGTTTTCCAATCACATTGTACTGATTTCCGGCACTCTGTAGCATTTCCGGGACCGTTCCCTTTGGCCTCCAATTAGGAAAATATGGACACCTCTCTGGGATATGAGTACACTTAAAGACGATATGTTCTAGGGTATTAACTTTACTCACGCAATACAAACATGCATTTAAAAAGATTGTCACAGAAATATCGATTGTTGATTAGAATTTGGATGAGGTAGAAATCCACCTTTCTATTTTCATAATTTATCCAATCCTCAAATATTTAGTTTATTATATAAAAAATACTACACTTTTGCAAAAACGTAATATGTGCTCTTTTTGCGTCTATTTGAGTATATATTCATTAACTCACTGAAACCAGCTAAAGGCATATGTGCATTTCTACGAGAAAGTATTTTTTATGAGCACCAAAAATGAAGAAAAAAAAATTTACGAGGCCGCGACTGCCACCATGATTTTGTGGTAGTTTGAACTCTATAGAATGCAAAAAAAAGCGTGAACATGAAATCGGCGCGGCGATGGATGCCAAAAAGATTTTGCCACTTATATCAAAAACCGCGATTTTCGTATCTGAGCTACCCCAAATTTTCAAAATAACTTTATGTAAATAAAATTTTTAAAAAAGGAAAAAATCACTCCAGAAGCAAAAAAAACTTTTCTTTTTCCGATGAAATTTAGCCAAGTTATCGTCAATTTAAGATTTTCCCCAAATTCGTCTTAAAAAAGATTGAAATTTTATTGACTGTTTCTGAACTTTAAGCATGCATTACTCGCTTGATTTTCATCGTAAAAATAATTTTTTTTTTAAATTGATGCATTTTTTCTTGGTAATTCATTTCTTTATGAAAAAAATCATTTTTATATACCAAATTTCAATTTTTAGGCCAAAAGCCTTTGAAAACTGTAAATAGCAAAATTTACTTAACACAGTTTTTGACCTAAAAATTGAAATTTGGTCAATAAAAAAGATTTCTTTCTTGAAGAAATGAATACTCAGGGAACAATTAATTGATTTAAAAAAAAAAATTATTTTTTTACGATAAAAATCAAGCTAGTAAAGCATATTATTGCTGAAATTTGTCTTAAAAATGATTGAAATTTTGCTATTTACAGTTTTCAAAGGCTTTTGGCCTAAAAACTGAAATTTGGTACATAAAAATGATTTTTTTCATAAAGAAATGAATTGCCAGGAAAAAATGCATCAATTTAAAAAAAAAATGATTATTTTACGATGAAAATCAATCGAGTAATGCATGCTTAAAGTTCAGAAACAGGCATTTTTCAATATAGAACTTCAATCTTTTTTAAGACAAATTTGAGTCAAATCTTAAATTGACGATAACTTGGCTAAATTTTATCGGAAAAAGAAAAGTTTTTTTTCTTCTGGAGTAATTTTTCCCTGGCAATCAGATTTTTGCCTATTTTTTAAAAATTTTATTTACCTAAAAAGTTATTTTGATAATTTGGGGTAGCTCAGATACGAAAAACACGGTTTTTGACATAAAAGTGGCAAAATCTTTTTGGCATCCATCGCCGATTTTGTGTTCACGCTTTTTTTTTGCATTCTATAGGGTTCAAACTACCAGAAAATCATGGTGGCAGTCGCGGCTTCGAAAATTTTTTTTTCTTCATTTTTGGTGCTCATAAAAAGTACTTTCTAGTAGAAATGCACACATATATAAATAAATAATTGCCAAAAAAATTTGGATTCAATAAAATTTTACTGATTTTTTAATAAATTTTAATTTTGTATAAAAGTGAATGATTTAATATTTTTGTTTTACAAAATTCAACTACACTTAACTTTCTTAGCAATTATGCTTACCATTTTATCCGAGATTTTATCCTGCTTGCAGCAAGCGAATTTATACCGTAAATATTTGCTTAGGATTATTTAAAAAAAGTCATTAAATTGATAATAATTTTGTAAAATATGAAATTATTTTAATAATATTTGTATTAAATTTATAATTTAAAATTAAAAAAAAATAAAATAAAAATAATATTAGACTGCAAAGCACTTTTTTAGCCATAAAATTTATTCATAAAAATATACGCATAGACTTTTTATATATCCAAAGTATAATATTCACATTTTACATTACTATAATAATGACTGAAATATTTTACTGAAACATATCTTTGAGGAAATGGCTTTTCCTACACATGCATAATTCAAGACGATTCTTTGAGTAAAAAAAAAAATTTTTTATATGATAAAATATATATATATATACTTGAAATTCTATTCGTTCTTTATTTGTTTATATATATATTAGTAAAACATGTGGAAGTAATGGCGTGTGTGTATATATATACCTATTTGCGGAAGAACGAATTCGTAGTCATTCTTCCACGGTATTATCGCGAGCTTTTCATTGTCATATCCACTCATTTAATTCATGCATGCATCATCGCATTGATGTCTAATATTAAATGTCCTATATATATATTATTTGTAGATACAAACGTGTACGCATAAAACATTATGTAAATATCAATTTATTTACTGTAAATGACTGATGTCTTTTTGGTTTATTAATGCATTTATTTTGTTTTATTGTATTTTTATATTTTTTTAAAATTTAATTATATTCATGTTATATACTATTTTTAATGAATGCAGAAACATGTAATGAAGATTTTATTTGATTTACGGATATGTATATATTTTAAAAATAATTTTAATTTTTATGTGAAAGACAGATTATTTGGTTTGGGAAAATTTAGGTTTTCAATAATATCAATTGATGAGTACGCTAAATAGACATTATTTAATTTACACAATTATGTGTATGAATGAATTGAAACAAATTTTTATTTTAAATTATTTATAAAATAATGATAGTATTAAAGTTGAAAATTTGACCCAATAATATATATATAGTTTGCACAGCGGTCAACAAAAGTATAAACATGGAGTATTTCTGGAGAGAAGCTAATAAATATATGAAAAAGAGGCAAGGTGGCAGTTGAGGAATAAAAGCAGATAGTACCTCAATTTAAATACTTTGGTTTTTCTTTTTCTGTGACCGGAACATACGACAAGCATGTAACAGGGGTAGTAGGGAAAGCAAGAAAAGCGATAAATTTGGGATGGTGACTCATGAAAAGATTAGGATTTCAGAAATTGAACAAAAGAATGTATCTCTTAGGGCCTTGGCTAGGACTGGGTATTTATATGGAGTGGAGATATGGGGTCTAACGAGAAGGGAATTAATCGAAAAAAAATGCAGTGCAGATATGTTAAGATGGTTATGGGAATAAATTGCAATACTCCAGATTATATATGAAAGCTTGAAGCTGGTATCAAAAGTATAGCACTCTATACAAGTGTTAAATTATAAAAATAAAACTAAATAAATAAATAAGACGATACGAAAAAAAAACGCGTACATGGCATGACAGCAGCAGCAACAGTAGCAAAGCCAATGTAAGAGTCCGCAAGGCCCGAGCAATACGAGCGAGAGAAATTTAAAAAGGTCATCCATACCATGCGAGAGGATACAAAAGGCAAAGAGATTATGATATTTAATTTAAGAAAACTCAGGGTCATGCGTGAGCTGGTATTTTCCTCTAGCTAAGAAAAAGCTTGAGGGGATGACTAGTTCACGCACACGGACACCTGGAAGTAAAGCTATATTTAATTGTAAAACAATATTAAAAACTTGAAAAGGTTATTTCGGCAAGATGTTTTACTTTATAGAAATAATCGATGGCCCTGAAAAGGGCCGATTGATATCCTCCTTTGCCAACTCGTCGATTCTTTTTTCTCTTTTCTTAATAAAATTATTATGCCGGTTCAGTGGTAGTATGAAAACGACCGTTATTATTTTCTCTCTTTTTTTCTCTCGTTGCCCTTTTTCTATTGGTTCTCCGGCGCGCTTTACTTAGCCCACCGAAGTCTTTATATATAGGGTTAAAGTAAATTTGCGTCATTCACAATCAAATTTGGCAAAAAAGATTGGAAAAATTAACGCCATCTAACAACTCCTTTTGGAAACTGTCAAAATATTTCACAAGACAAACTGATAACAGAATCCCTATTCTCCAAGGACCCAATGGACCTGTCCTCAAAGATAAAGAAAAGGCAAGTTTATTGGCAGATCAATTTTATAAAGTCCATAAATTAACTGAAGAATTTGGTAATAATGAAAATAATAAAAATGTTGAAAATAGCTTTAAAAAAATCAGTAAAGAAAAAATTGATATAAATTCTATAAAATTTGTAACTCCGAGTGAAATAAAAGAAGCTATAAAACGCATAAAGCCCAAAAAAGCCCCTGGTCGTGATGGCATACAAAATATTACACTTAAAAACTTACTTCAAAAAATAATAACTCAATTGACAAATATTTTTAATGCCTCTCTAAAATTTTCATATTTTCCCAAATATTGGAAAACAGCCAATATATTAGCCTTTAAAAAACCCAGTAAAAACAAGTCACTACCTGCAAGCTACAGGCCAATAAGCTTATTATCTACCCTGAGTAAAATCTTTGAAAGAATACTTTTAAATAGACTCCTGAACTTTGAAAATGAGTCAAAAATAATAATACCTGAGCAATATGGCTTTATGAAAAACAGAAGTACGGTACAACAACTAGTAAGAATAACCAATAATATTAGTAACAACTTTAATATAAATAAGTCAACAGCCATGATCTTGCTAGATACAGAAAAGGCCTTCGATACCGTATGGCATCAAGGACTTATCTATAAGCTAGCAGAATACAAAGTTCCTTTGTACATTATTAAAATTCTAATACGATATCTTAAAAACAGAAAATTCTTTACTACAGTAAATAATAGAACCTCAAAAATCAAAAAAGTTGAAGTTGGTGTACCCCAGGGTTCAATTTTAGGGTCAATATTATTTTTATATTTTATCAATGACCTCCCCAAACATAGTAAAACTGAAATCGCTTTGTTTGCTGATGACACAGCCATCCTTTCCAGTTCCTGGAGAAAACAAGTTGCGGTTAAAAATGCTAATGAACATTTCCAACAAATTCGTGATTTTTTCCACACCTGGAAAATTAAAATCAATGAAGCTAAAACTGAACTTACTGTATTTACTAAAAAGGTCAAAGAAAAAGATCACTCTATCATAATAAATAATTTAGTAAACGCACCCAAAAAAGCAGTCAAATATTTGGGAGTAATTTTGGATAAAAACCTTAATTATAGTGAAAATATTAGTAAAAGAAGATGTAAAACTTATGGTGCAGTTTCATCATTATATAACCTAATCAATCAAAACAGCAATCTTAGCATTAAAAATAAATTACTGTTATATAAAATGGTTATTAGACCAATAATGTTGTATGCTGCTCCCATCTGGAGCAACACCTGCCGTTCTAATATAAATAAATTTGAAATTATACAAAATAAAATATTGAAAAAATTTTCGTCCGAATTTACAGACATGAGAAATGCTGAAATTAGAAAAACATTAAATATTAATACAATAAAAGATAACATCATTAATCTTGCCAAAATTTCTTTAAAGTTAACATCAAGAAAAATGAATTGCTTAAAGATATTGGCCAATATAATCACGAAAATGCACCGTTTAAAATAAAATATAAATTGCCACATCAAATCTTTCTATAGCCAAAACAACATTTTCGCCGTTCTGGGGAGGAATGATAGTCTCGAAGCTTGCTAGCATGATCCGAGGCTGTATTCTTTACCGGGACGGCAAATTTGATATCATATAATTAAATAAGGATTGTATTATGGTCAAAAGTATAGAGTAATACGCTGCTCATATAATTTATACGAAACTAAAATTTATATTGTTTTGTTAAATTTTTTCTAATTTTATTAATTTAGGTTTAAGACATAACTTATTTTCTTTCTTTTTATTAATAACTCTTAATTTAATATTTATTTTTTATATATAATCTCTTAGTATAAACATGGTTTTTTTCAAATTTTTGCCATACAAATTTATTTCAGACTGAAAATTTATGTATCAAAGTTAAAATTAAATAAAAAAAAAAAAAATGCAAAATATATGATTAAATGCATGTTAGAACCGCCTCCAGGTTTGGTAATGCAATAAAACCTATGTACTATTGTCGGACTTAAATGTCCCATGTATAATTTTATTCTCAATAAAGACTTTTTGAAATGAAATGAATTCGCGTCATTCAGAGAGAGGCTTTGCTTTGGACCACATCGCAGAGAGTAGCTAGCTGATTTTTTGCTGCCATCGGTAATACTGTTTCTGATACATTTCTCGCTTTGCTGTTGCTCTTCTCCAGGAAGGCTTTTGTATGTGTGTGGACGAAAGAGCTATTGAAAGTATTTGGTTTCTTTGTGGGGCTTGGCCAAGCTCGAGGTCATTGTTGGGACCTCTGGACGCCAAATGTTTATCAGTTCAGCCGCTGGTGCCGTCGTCTGCAGGTTGCAGGCCTGGCATAAGGACTAGGACTTTCAGAGTCACCAGGTATTTTTTAGTATTTGTGTATATGAGTGTGCATTTGAGTGACTGAATTTTATTTTAATATAGGTGAGAATTTTTGAGTATGAACTTACAAAGCAAAGTCAACCGGCTCTTTTCAGGGCCACAAAAATTAACGTACTATTCATGTAAAGTTCTTGCACCAGAGTATTCAATTAACAACAAGAGAAAGAGCAATTGCCTACATAGCTAGTATACTGGACATGGAAGAAAATAGATGTCTAAAAATCTGCCTAAGAGAAGAGATCAGGTCATTGAAAAATAGGATAACTTCTAGGTGGGAAATTGATTTAAAGAGTGTATGAGAAGAAGTGGGGAAGGGAGATGTACAGCAGTTGCTTAACGTAGGAGTATAAGGAGAAGTCAACAGAGGGAAAATGCGTGAAGCTCTTGATATTCTAAAATAGCAGGATATAAAACGGGACTTCAGCAGGGTGGATAAAACAAGATACTGAAAAGGCTACAAGGATTATAAAAGTAGCTATGAAAGAGAGCAATATTGGGAAGAAGAAAACATAAGGGGTAAGTGGAGGGAACAGTGGGCTTGAAATAGATGTGGGAATTATTTAAGCAAAGAGGGGAGCAAAGGATTTACTGATAGAAGCTATAGAGTATGCAAAGTAGAAGAAGATTCATTTGAGCATATTTGGGTCTGCAAAGAAATCAGAGGGAAAATTAAGAATAATATTGTGAAGGAATAGGATGAATGGAAACGACAAAACAGTAGACAGGGCGGGGACTGGCGTGAAACTAAAAAGGGGGTTTTACGGGGCAATCTAATTAAGGAAATTTGCAACTTCACTAGAGAAATGGAAAAAATTACAATGGATGGGAATTATGGTACCAATTAATTATATATATATACAAATAAATTTAGCATATTAAAATTCTGGATAATTTTTATATTAAATACTAATGAATTATAATGTAGTAATAAGTTAACGCTAATGTCATAAAAATTATAAGTCAAAACTTTAAATTAAAAATTTGTATTATTTCTATATATATAATTTTGTAAAAAACTGTAAAAGTTTAACAACTGTACATTAATGTAACTTAAAAATTTTTTAAGTTCAAATTTAAATTTAAAAGAGTTTCGTATTGTACAAAAAAATAGCCAATTTTTTACCTTCAGGGGTGAACTCGGTTTCGGGCATTCTTTTTAGAGCCCAGAGCTTTATACAAAACAAATTTTTTTTGTGTCAGTGGCAAGAAAATACGCATTTGCTGGTTGGAATATACTTGCTTTCTGACCGTTTACCAGAAATAGTATATTATTATCCACGTAAATAGCAATCTAAGGCGCGAAGCCGAATTTTTTTTTCAGTTGAGGGCAAAGCATAATTTTTTCTTCTCCAGTGGCAAGGCAAAACTATTATTTAATGATGAATTATTTAATTTAATTTTTTTTATCCAACTGCAGCTATTAACTTTATTGGTTTTCAGAAATCACATTTCTTTTCTTATAAAATCTGTAGCTTAACAGGATTTTATTTGGTAATTGTCATTGGTTTTCTCTGCACCTTTATAACCTGATTTATCCTCTTCTGTTAGATTTTTATCGTTAAATCGTTTGCATAAATTGCCATACCTTTTCTGTCACTATATAATACTTTACTTTTTGCAGATCAAAGCTAATAATACTTTGATCGTTTTTCTGTAGCATAAGGTAGTTTTATTTTTTCTTATTTTAAAAGAAAATATCATTTTTTTTATATCTTAAATTTCCACTTCATTAAGAAAGTATGTTCAAATGTCTATCTTGCAATTTCTATTTTAAAAGTCTCCTCCCTATACTACCAAATATCAAGCAAACATCTACTTTTTATTGATAAAATTCTTTATTAAGACTTCAGTAATTGTAAAAAACTGATTTTTTAATTATTTTAATATTTATAAAAATTTATATTATAACAGAATAATTAAATTTAAAAATACCAAAAAAAAGCACATTTTATATATAAAATCATAAAATATTCTGTATTATTTGTGATATAAATTTTATAATAATATGATTTTATTAAAATATTTATTAAAATATTTTGTTTAACGAAAATTCTCCATCATAACCAACGTAAAAATAAAAAATATTTTATTTTAAAAATTTTATTAAAATATTATTTTTTCTTAAAATAATATGATTTTCTATTGTATTTTTTGCATCAATTAAAATACTTTTAAAATGTAATATAACCTAATTATAAGAAAAAGCTTGCGTTTAAAATTATATAAATAAAGCTTAATTTACAATTGAATTTTAAAGGACTTAAATAAAATATAAAATATAAAAGAACTAACAAGAAAGATTTTGAATCTTGAATAGTTGAATTAAATTTCTTATCTATTGTTATATATATATATATATATACAACAATGCATAATTAAATTAACAGTAAATAATCAAGTACATAAAGAACAATTAAAAAAAATTAATCAAAAAAAGGAAAAGCTTTTGTATTTAAAATTATAAAAAAAATGTTCATCCTGTAAATTAAATCCTGAACTGTATGATTTTTGTTCTATATATTTTTTTGCTATTAAATACACAAGCAGAAAAAAAATAATAATAAAAAAAAAAGTAAGAATAGAAATCTTGTTAAATATACAATTGACGATTTTATTGTCTGGAAAACAATAGTTTTAAGTTACTGTTCCATATTATATAAGATTTGTTAAAGCTCATACTGTCGCACATTTTTTTTTTATGTTTAAGCTAACAAATCGTGTATATCAAGAGTCAAAACTTTTTTTTTTATGTTTCATTTTTATTTTTTTTTGTTTTTGGCTGTGTGGAAAGACTTTTTACTGTATTTGTATAAATAGTTTTTGTTTTATAGAAATATGTGTTTTAAATAAAAGTTTTTTTGATAATTAAAACTCTTATTATAAGAACATAATGTGAACAGAATATATATTGATTATTTTCGCAGTGTCTAACTAATTAATTATAGAATATGAATACTTCAACACAAAATTAATGAACATATTAGCCTTGCTGTTATTTTTGAGTTATTCCTAATAAAAAGTCATGTGGTTGCCAAAACGAATCCCCTGAGTTAGACTATTTTGGTCGTTCCTTCATATACACATGAAATATATGAAAACCCTGAATTTTTTAGCCCTAATATAGGTGAAGATTTGCCCAAATGACAATAATTTGTCCATTTTTCATTTTTTATGCAATTTTTAGTAAACCTATTAACAAAACCAGTCAAAAAAGTATTGAAAATAGTTTTTGGACTATTTAGTCAGATTTTCATTTGGTCACGTGACTTTTCCGAAAATTTAAAATTTATACAAAGTGATTTTTAGAGAGCTAAAAAATTCAGTGTTTTCATATTTCATGAATATACACGGGCCAAATCAGGAAACTTTTTTTGGCAACCGCATGACTTCTTACATTGAATGACTCTTTTTTAATATTTAATTTTTTTTTTAATGCAATTTTCGATGTAAAGTGACTAATTAATAAAAACGTTTGGTAAGATGGTACTGAGATTCCTCAAAGGTATGAGAAGAATTTCATAATAAATAAAATTAACGCCGATAGTTACATGTAAGCTATTTTTCAATTTGGATTGAGCGAAATAAATAAACTTTTGATAAAAATATTTTATGAACCGATAGAATTAAAATTAAACTTTGAAATCTTCGTTATGGTAAAATCATTTAAATTAGCCCATAAATAAATAAACACAGGTCTATATTTATACTCAATCAGTTAAAAAAACATTTATTTGTATAAAATAATCCAAATTTAAAGTATATATGAGATGACAAAAGCGTCCTATGTATTTTCTGCAATAAACGTATAAAATTAAAACTTTTTATTAGTAGAACTAACAAATTTCATTCATTAAAATGCTTTTAAAACTATAAAAGCTTTTTGATATCTGGTTGTAGACCTTTTTCATCTATTATTAGCATATCTATCTTTCAAAGTTTGCAGTATGATTTTTATACGTGAAAGGAAAATTTAATAAAATCTTTTTTATTATAAATTTAATAAATTAATAAGAAACTTTAATTGTACACTAAAAAAAACGCTTGAGGTCGTGAAATTTTTTTTTTTTCATCGAGTGGCTAATTATTTTACACTGAAAAAAAACCAGCGTGTGGCAGCGGAATTAAGTTTTTTGTCTTGCTCAAACGATTGTAAATGCCTTAAAAAATTGCCGATGATCTTCAAATTTATCTACAGGTCCTCTACAATGACTTAAATTTTGGTGTTTCCCTTCTCCAAAACCATTTTCCCGAAATTGAAAAATGGTGTCTCGAAAATAATTTTAAAATTAATATTCAAATGAAAAACTACATAATTTTTAGAAAAAAATCTTCTAGCTTATATGACACAAATTCTTCTTTTTATTTTGGTGGTTTACAGATTTAACTATCTAAAATGGTAAAAAATCTAAGAAAAAATCTTGGTCTTTATATTGATAATGATATGAAATGGTGTTCTCACATACTAATTATCAAATCAGTCAATTAAGTCCTCTATATACTGAGGTACTAGGGCATCACATCTAAAAAAAAATGTCGCGAATTCAGGGAGCCACCCTCGGAAGTTGTTAAAAATTTGAAAAAAGCCAAAAAAAATAATTTTAAAACGAGTCATCAGTAAACCTTTGTTGTAAAAGACAACTTTTTTTTAGGATTCTTCACAATTTTTATCACAAAACTTTAAAACAGGCGTTAAAACGTTAAAAAATCGAAAAATTTCATTTTTATAAAGAAGTAAGCAAACTTAGCTATAAAAAAATAATTTTTTTTTAGGAATTTTAATGATTCTCGTCGCTTACTCAAAATCAGTTAAACCGAAAAAATTACACATTCCTCAACTTTTTTTTCCTTGGTGTAACATAGTTAGTACCTTCAAAAGTTCAAATTTTAAAAAATCCCATAATATTAATTGTACAGAAGGTTTTACCTCACTTTCCCCTATTGATATAAATAAATCAAAAATTTATATTTTATTAAACAAATATTACCTATAAAATACTGATATTTGCATTGTCAAGTAACTGTCTAAAAATTTATCCACGTATTGAACATATAAAAATTTAAAAATTTTTTGAATGTAAATACATTAATACAATTTTAAAAATAAAAAATTTTCTAAAAACATTTAAAATAAATTTTTAAAAAATATTGTACATGACAAAAATAAACATAAATTCTGATTTTATATTTAAGCGTATAGTACGTCACCTTCAAATTATCCTTTATTTTTAGCAATTTAAAACTTTTTTGATTTTATATATATACAGCAAGTCAGCTTTATTTGACTCTTTGCCTATAAATTTTAGCTTGAAAAATGTTTAGCTAGCATTCGCTTATATATATAGGTAATATAGTTTTTGATGCATATTCTGTATAATAATTTTGTAATATAATATTCTACACATAAGTAGACATATCGACGTGTACATCGATTTTAAATTTATATATATATATATGTCATATTTGTACTACTTTATATAAAGTTTAATTTAATATTATGTAATAAAGCTACATTTAATTTATTAAATTCCATATAATAAAATGTTAAAATTCACAATTATAATCCAATTTAAAATAATTAATTAATTTTATTAAATTTATTACTAAATAAATTGACATTTATTCAAAATTTTATAGATTTAAAAATTTTTTAAATTTATTAAACCTTGTAATTTTTTAACTAATAAATTAAAATTATATGCTTATTTTGTAAAATGGGATTTATAATGAGTAAAATTTTAAAATTCTATTTTATTGGTTTAGTATATTTTATTATAGCTGACTTTAAAATATTTTATACGTAAGTTTAATCCGAAAAATAATAGATTTAAGTTAGTTATATAACGTCACCAAATTATACAGAGTCATATGGAGCTTTTTTAGCAACATGACGTTGCTACCCTTCACTAACAGTATTCAAAATCACTACTAAATTGTACTAATTATAATTTTTATTAAAAATAAAAAAATTACGTATCAAATATTTTTTTGAACATTTTCAGCATATCCAAAAACTGAAAAAATGCAATTGAAAAATAATATTGAATATAGACATTTAGTACTATTATAATTTTATAAGGAAAAAGTTTACTAAGCTATTTTTTTGTGATATTAAATTTCTTCAATTCTTGTTCAAACGAAATCCTGCCAGCAACCAGGACTTAAAAAAATCCATATTAAAATATTTAATTTGTAATACCTAAAGTTTTCAAACATTTGTGTGAACCCTCTCCATGATATTGTTATGCCAAAGAATTTTAATTCGCGGTCTAAATTCTCATCCTGTTTTAGTGCCTTACTGTTTGAAATTCAATAATATATCTAAATGTTTGTCCTTTATATTATATCTGGATTGTTTAGTTTCTACTTGACTCTGGCATTTGACAGATGCGTTCCTTTATTTATTAGTTATGAGATGTTTCCTAAAGCTTTATTCTGTGTTATCCACTAATAAACAATTCTTATACTGATTTTCCTAAGTAAGGAATATTTCTCGTGTATTTCTCTATTTTCTGCTATACTTTAGGTATTTGTTGTTTATGTTTTCGCTTTTCACTTCAAAGTTTCATTCGTGTTCTTTTGTTTTGCATTTACAAGCTAATTAAGTTTCTTGTATCAACCTTATAAAATGTTTTGCTACTACAATTTGAAATATTTAAAAAAAATTTTTGTTCGCTCATACATTTTTAACTTTTCCTTCTTTGTAACTATTTTTGATAATATAACATTGTTCATATAGGTTACCATATAAACTTTATATTAATTATAAGTGCATATTTGGAATAAATGAAGCGAAAAATATAATTTATTGTTTGATTAATTAGTTTGCAAATTCCAAAATGATACTTAATTATATTTTAATTCGCTTGTAAATTTAATACACTTTTCGTAATTTAAATACAATCATAAATATTTTATATATACGAAAAGTTAAGTTTACGTACACTGTAAAAAGTAACTTTCTTAGATTTACAAAAAAAATAGAATTTTGTAGAAATTAATTAATAGAAAATTAGTAGATTTTCAAAAAATTTTGTAAATATTCGATAAAAATCGTAAATTTACTAAATTTAGTACATTATCGAAAAATTCGAGAATTCTCGATTTTTTTTTGTGATTTTATGAAAAAAGTTGTAAATTTACAACTATTTTTTGTAAATTTTCGAGAAAAAAATTGTAAATTATCAATTTTTCTTGCGAATTCACAAAAAGAAATCGAGAATACTCGAATTTTTTGTTAATATACTAAATTTAGTAATTATAAAATTTTTTTCGAATATTTACAAATTTTTTCGAAAATTTACTAATTTTTCGAAAATGTTCTAATTTTTTTGTTAATATAAGAAAGTTACTTTTTCCAGTGTAATAAACATATATATATTTAAAATTATAAATTAAAAACTTATTGTCAATTCAGAACAATTAAAAAAAAAAGAGAACATTTAAACACGTTTTCACACATTTATAAATTTGAATAAAAGCTAAATTTTAATAATTAAGTTAATTAATGAAAAAATATAAAGCAAAAAATAAAATGCAAGTAATTTATTGGTTCTGCGGTTCTTCGGACAAAATTTTCATAAAGTCCCTAAATTATTCTAAATTCATAAACCTAATTATTCTAACAAAGGAATACTACCACATTTGGGATATTAAATTACAACCTACATTTATGGATGACTTTGATATATTGAAAAAATATCAGCGATACATCAGTAAGATTGTCTCACGGTCAAAAACTTATACAATTATTTATCTAGAGTTCTATTAAAACGGTTGAGACTTTAATTATTACTAGACTAACAAGGGGAGTTCAATACATTTGGAACACCGAATTACACCAAATGGTTATCGATGAGTTTGTTATGTTGAAAAAACATGCCGACTACCCTCCGTTCCTTCCAATGGGCCTTCTGAGCCTAGAAATGCAGGGCTCAATGTTATAAAATAGGATCTCGAATAGGATTTTTTGGTAATTTTCAAAGAAACGCCAAAACCTCACAAGTTAACCAAAACTCTTCTGGTTGGTCTCATTTTTTTGGTTTAAGTATCACCTTTCATACGCCGCAAACCGCAATTTATTATCACTAATCCTCTTATCACTATAGCCAATTAACCAAACGGTCATTATTAGCTCAAAATGACCAATTTTTAAAATGCTGCCAAATTTGTAATTTCTGACGAAAATGGGTTTTATAGGTCGGAAAAAATTTATATAAGCTTTAAGTTTCCAAAAATTTTTTGCTCGTCTCATTTCCTTGATTCGTTTTTAAGAAATGGCTTTTCAAAGTTAGCATTAAAAATGAGATTTTTTAAAAAATCGTAAAATTGGGACTGTGACTTCAAATTATCATATCTGGTTAACAAATTATTGAAAAGGGTAAAGTAAAAAAGTTTTGGAAACTTGAAGCTTGTACAAATTTTTTCAGACCTATAAAATCCATTTTCGTCAGAAATTACAAATTTGGCAGCATTTTAAAAATTGGTCATATTTAGCTAAAAATGACCGTTTGGTTAATTGGCTATAGTGATGAGAGAATAAGTGATAATAAATTGCGGTTTACGGCGTATGAAAGGTGATACTTAAACCAAAAAAATGAGACCATCCAGAAGAGTTTTGGTTAACTTGCGAGGTTTTGGCGTTTCTTTGAAAATTACCAAAAAATCCTATTTTATAACATTGAGCCCTGCGTTTCTAGGCCCAGAAGGCCCATTGGAAGGAACGGAGGGTAGTCGGCATGTTTTTTCAACATAACAAAATCATCCATAACCATTTGGTGTAATTCGGTGTTCCAAATGTATTGAACTCCCCTTGTAAGTTTGGAATGGCAGGCTATCTGATATTAACTTATGCACGGTTATAAACGGCAGATAAGTTAGTATTTATTTTCCTACGGTTACAAACGGCTATTATATAAGGTGTATGCATAAATTTTAGTCCGATTTTAACAAAAATCTTTTATTCACTATTTTTTATACCTAAATCTAAACAATCTGGTAAATAGTTGCCGTTACTATTTACCACCTGCTTCCACTTTTTATGTAGTTAGCGGATCCCTGAATGATAACATGGCTTCGGTTTTGAAGCAAGAAAGTTATCACGCCAAATTTTTAGCGAAACTTTACTTCATTAATAAAATGTCTTCCAGCTAAACCATTCTGCATCTACCGGAAAAGGTGATAAAGCTGTGGAAGCTAAGTCTGGTAAATAAGCCGCAATCCTTATTACAGCACCCTCTAGGGCGCGCGACTAAGTTAAGTTACTAAACTTAGAAGCACTAATATACAGGAAATTAAGGTTTCTCTCTCTATTTTTGACAAATCTTCCAAGCAAGAATATATCGAAGATGTCGAAAGTCGAATTTCGATTTTTTTGATTTAGCTTAGACGCGATCCTTATTATCCGGAAAAGGATCGTTTTTCTTCGAGATTTTTTGCTAAATCATTTAGTTGGAAACTATAAGGCATTGTATGTTTTACCAGGTTTTAGTAGATCACAATAAATAGGATCTTGCATATCCCAGCAAATATAAAGAATAATCTTTAAAATAATATTTCTGACATATTGAAAAATCGGACACATATCACCTCTAATATATTCCCCCTCCCCTTCCTCGTTCTTGTTAAAAATTATTATGTCTTTTTAAATTGACAAATCTACCCTAAATTATTTTTCAAAATATACATTAAATACATAAAATTATTTCATATTTTTAATTTTCTAAACTATTGTATACCGCAGGCGGAAGTAAATATATTTTTCGGTGTATACAATGAAGTTAAACAAAATAATAAAATAATAAAGGCAAATTTATACCTATTTTAAATTTTGTAGAAAATATATTTAATTTCTATGCAAATTTTTCATTTAAAATGTAATATACTATAAAGAATACTTTATTATATTATAATAAACCAAGCCACCAGGTATTATTTTCGTTAAAAAAAGTTTAGTTCTTTATAATTTCGATATACATAAAAATTTTTTTTGTATTATTTCATTATATTAATAAAACTTTTAAATAAAATTTTACGATTATTAATTTAAACTTTTATATATTACCGAATTTACTCGTAGAAGCTGAATTTTGTGGTGTTTTTTGGGTGTAATTATCTTCTTGACTATAAAAATAATAACTTGCATTAAAACCAGTACCATCTAAACGATCGTTACTTTTAAACGTAACTCGAAAATACTGCCAATCGCTATAAATATCGAATTCTGTTAGTTGACCACAATGACGTGAATATTTTCTATCTGTTATTGCATAGTTTGAAAATTCTACATAATCACTTGCTGATACAGCATCACAACTAAAAAAAAAAGTTTTTTTTAAATTTACTTTTTGTTTTTTAAAAAATTTTAATGAAAAAGTTACTTACGGTAAAATACCCTCGACGTCAAAATAATTAAAATGTAAATGAACTTTTTCTTTTAATTGGCCATTAAAAAAGTAATGGCATTCTGTATTTCTTGGATAATATCCTGGATAATTTGGTGATGTAAAAGTACCATTCTGCGATTCAGTACTGTTGAAAGCAAAGGCACAAGGGTATGCAGAGTCTTGTTTTCCAGTGGTAATACCAAAATCTGAAGTAAAAAAAATTTATTTTCAAAAAATTTTATGTAATTTTTTTTGACATTAAGTTACTAAAACGAGATGAAATAAAGGTTACTGAAAAAGATAAAAAAAGAACTTGTCATAAAATTTACCCATATATTTCAAAACAATAATTTAACTTGTCAAAATAAATTTCCCTGTAGAATATCAGATAAAAATTCTCAAAAAAAAAAAAAAAATATTATTTGATCGATTTTGTAAAAAATTTCATATATATTTTATGTATAGGCACGAGCTTAAATTTGAATATTTTAGTTTTATAAATTCAAGACACTCAATAACCAATAATATTATTGGATATATAAGTATTTATAGAAGTTTTATTGAAAAACATAGAAAAAGAATGAGAAAAATTCTAGATAACATATGGTTTTAAGTGATAATATTTAAATAAAAAATTTTTTTTATTATTCGTATAAACTTAAGGATATTATTATACTGGTAAAACGTTTATCTGACAATTTGATTTTAAATAAGATATTTTTTTCCAATTTTAGAAAAAAAAGGTCATTTTATACAGTCTTGAAGATAAAATATTCTATGGAAAAATTGATTTTTTAATAAAATTTGGATCACAGGAAAGCTCACTGTTAATTGTATTGCTTGAATTTTTGTCTTAACCCATTAGTTCCCAAGCGGACCTGAGTTGTCGTTTAATTACGTCTATAAAGCTTGTTTAGTGGTTGTATTTCATTTCCAGTCCAAAATTTCATTAATCTGACCCAAAAATATGAAAGAGCAACTCTTTTTGCATAGGGGAACATTTTTGGTTAAAAAAAATTTTAATTTTAAACAAGCTTTATAGACGTAATTTCAAACGACAATTCAGGTCCATTTGGGAACTAATGGGTTAAGACACTAATTTTAACAAATGGCCAAATATTAAAATAAGAAAAGTATGTAAAATTTTTATTAAGAAAATTGCATCCAAAGTTCAAATAAAAAAAAGAAGAATTTTAATTTAATAAAATTTTTATTTTTCTAAAAATTAGAACATCTAATTGATGAATCGATATAAATTACGCTCTAGAGAAATTAAAAGTATAATCGAAAAGTGTCCATTTTAGAAGCAATAATTGCATTATCGATAAAAGAAAAAGGATAAAACGAGTTTTTTAATAATTTAACCAAGTCTTTATAGTACATAATTTGTCACGTTAATGTTTCAAACTCAAGAAAATTAAATAGATTTAAAAAACTTTTTAGTTAAAGATTATTATTTGAGAAAGTTTGAGTTTACATAAATAATTCTTTAGTTAAGTACTTATATTTATTCATATTTTAAACGATAAAGAATAATGGATTTTTAACCGGTTCTCAAAAAAGTTTATTTTGATAAATGCGAAATATTACGGACCTGAAAATCATAATTATAGTCGAAGTAATACTGACTAAAAGTTGCAGTTGCAAAATTTTAAAATTTTTTTAAAACTTTTGTTTAGAAAACTACTATGCTATTGACAAAGAAAATAATTTGTAATTCTTTTTTAATTTAAGCCCTAGCGTAGAATCCAGTTTTATGGATACTTTTTAAACTTTATATAGGAAATTTTCATCGGAATTTAGGGTTTTTGAGTCGCTGAACACGAGTCAATGAACATCGAATTTCATCTAAAATGGTTAAATATGCACGTAAATTTGCCAATAAAACCAAGTAACTTTGAGAACATTAGGGGATGACTCAAAGCAAGAGGGTTGAAAGTTAATGAAAGGAACTTTTTAAAACGCTAAAAAATTTTTTTTCTTCAGTTTTTTGAATTTTATATATGTATTTTACCAAATTATTGGGTTTCAAATATATATTTTGTCTTTTACGCATGGTACTAAATAGTGCATTATTGAAATTCCTCCTATTGAGTGCGGGCTTTTTCGATAGTTCAAATATAAAAAAGCCCGGACTCAATACTCCAGTAAAATTTCGTAAGGGGGCTGGGTGTTTAGTTACTGGTCGTTATGAGCTTTGTTATACTATAGGTTTTTTAGTTCACTGACACAAATTTTGGGGTTTCTTTCTGGGAGAAATGACCGGAGCACACTTAATTTTGCAAAAAGGTATATTTCGGAGGTATTTCAAGTTTTTGCAAATTGGGGGAAATGCCAATTTTTAGTTGACAGGACTCTGAAATTCGTGATCATCAATCCAGAAAACCCATAAGGACGAAATCTGGACCCTGAAAACATGAAAATAGCAAAAATATCCCTTTTAGGGGTAGTTTTTGCAAATTTAAGGGCGAAGTATGAATTTCTCATACACAGAAACTCGAAATTCATGATCAGTGACCCAAAAAACCTATACAGATCAAATTGAATACATCAAAAATACCCCTTTTTAGGGGTAGTTTTTGCAAATTTAAGGATGTTTCGCACATTTCTCACAGAAAGTATCCTAAAATTTGTGATTAGCGACCCAAGAAACCTATAGTAGATCAAATCTGGTGAAGGCCAGTAAATAAACACTCTAAACCGCTATTTACTGGAGTACTCTGCCTATTCTCCGTGAGCAATATTCTTCTCTACATGCAATAAACTCTATCAAAGATTTTTAAAATTAATAATAATGGCATAATACATTTTTTATACCAAAAACAGATTATTAAAACTATAATGTGAAATAATCCATATTTTGTATTTGTTAATGATTTTTAAAAATCTCTGAAAAAATTTTATTATATTCAAAATAATCATGTCAGTAAAAAAAAAAAAAAAAAAAAAATAATTATTCCGAATCCGTGAAAGCGTAAAATGAACATCATTTAAATTTACGAAATATATTTAAAAAAAAAGATATTTGAATGTTAAAAAATGTAGGTAAAGAAGTAGTTACACGTTTATAATAAATTTAGATAAAAAAAAAAAAAGAAACGGAAGTTAAAGCAAGTAAATTTGTAAAAGAGGATTTGTTTTACTGTATTTTGTGAATGAAATACTATACATATAATATTTAAAGAATGCAGTTTGTCGCTTTGAAAATGTTTGTAAAAATCCTAAAAAAAAAAAAATAGAATGATGTTTGTATGAGAAGGATTTTAAATAGACACTAACATTTATGCATTTTTTTCACACTTATATATATATATATATATACCTTTGGGGCAAAACGTTTTCACTTCTTTGTTAATCTCTCTATTTATCTCACTTATAATTTTCAAGCTCTCTTTGACCTTTATATTCCGATCTTTTGGTGTTTTTGCACTAGTAAATACTCTCTTACGGATGAGGTAAATTTTTTTTTTATTTGTATAAAGATCTAAGCTTAAACTTTTGTACGCAATTTAGATTAAAATTTTAAGAAGGATTTACGATTGTTGAGTATAATTAAAAATTTTTTTTTTTTAATATATGAATCTAAATATTATTAAAAGACTAAAAAAAACTGTTTAAAAAAAAAATAAAATTTATAATAAAGTTTCTGAATATAAAAATATAATTTTGTTACAAAATATTTAAAAAAAAAAAATGTAGAAATATTTGTGTAAATTAAATTTGCAATTACAAACAGTAATGTATTTAGAAAAAAGTAAATTAAAATTTTTTAAATATTTTCCTTCTGTAATAGAACTTTATGAAAATTATTTTATTTAAAATATTTTATTTAAATTATTTTATTTAAAATTATTTTATTGAAAATTATATTTATATATCTTATGGTCGATGTTGTAAATTTGGTTAATATCGTCAGTAACCGAGGGTTAAAGAAGTTGGTAACAAAAATTTTGGCAAAATCTTTTCTAATCGCAGAGGAAACACTCCGTATTGCAAGTAAGATTGAGGAATGCATAAAAACGCTTAAGAAATAGGGTATATTGAAGGACTATGTAAAGTTGATAAACCATGTTATTGGGAGCACTATAAAAATATCAAAAAATAAAATAGGAAAAATTAAAGAAAACTGGACAAGGTTAAGGTGTAGTAGTAGGAACAAGGAAGGTAGCAAACAGGTAGGGACCTAAATGAAAAGTTATAGACTTTTATTGGTAACGCAGCAGGATTGTATCTTGTGGCAACTGATAAAAAAATACAACTCATCGTCAAATGGCATATCCTAAATTGAGTTTCCATGTAGTTGCAAATAGTGGGACTAAGGTAAAAGAGCAAGATCAAGCGATAGCTGCCGAGTGACGGACCGAGTGGTTGGATCCCAGGCAGATCCTATAAATTTTTTCTTTCTGAGAAAAATTAATTTATGTGTTTATAAGATAAAAGAATATATAAAAATTAAATTGCAAAAAAATCCAGTACTAATTCAAAAAATTTGTAGCAATTCATTAATAAAATAACTCGTAGGCATAAAAGTAGTAAACCAAAAAATGACATTGATTTCATTAAAATAGATGGCGAAAAGATCACAAATGGATTTTCCGCGTGCGAACTACCGGCAAACGACCGGCTGTTCCTTCTTCTCGCTTCGGAGCTTGATCAAGTCGGTCGATAAAAATCAATAAAAGAGAGTTTTTTATGTTCTAAGCACACAGTAATAAACACATAAAAATAAAATTAACATCAATTTAAGTTCAATTAAAGTTATTAGTTGCAAATGAGTAGCTAATTAGCTTATTAATTTGAGTTGTCATTATTTGATTTTCCCTGTATATAGAAAAAAATCAGTGCAGACGTATCGCGCGCCATATTATTGCTATTAAGCAAATCAAGCTATATTAATTACAAAATTAGTCCAAGCCTATTGTGAGAGGCCACGCTGTCTAGTGTGACATCGTCATCTTAAAAAAAAAGTAAAAGAAAAGTAATACTACTAAATCGTAATTAATCAATTATGTAATTGTATGTATGTATGAGTGAGAGAGTAATAATAATTGACGTGCACAAATTTTGCATTCAAGCGTGGGCATAATTGTATATACGAGGTAAGTCCATTTTATTTTAATTTCGTGGAAAATTTTATCAAATTTGCAAATGCCCGTAAATTCAATTATGCCGGCGCACGAGCATATATCAAAGATGGCTGCACCCTCCCGGCTTTTATGCCACGCGGTTAATCAAGCCGAATATCTTTAAATTTCAAAATGGCCAAATAGTTTTAAGGTTGTAATTACTTTTTGTAAAATTTTCTTAAATAATTAATTAAACTATCATATTAAATTTAAACAAGTTTCGTTATTGACTTAGCTTACCTCCCTCATTTTTCCTGTTCATAACATTACTTTACAGCAGCAGCAGCATCAGATAAAAATCATAGCAGTTAAGGGAGCCAGGAATATAAAATTTAACTAATTTATATGTATACAGATCATTCCATTTAAAATCAAGTAATCTTAATAGAATAAATGAATAGAGTATATAAAGATAGCACACTAGTTAAAACCCATATTAATGTAAAATCATCCCAGTAATTTTATTTAAAAACAATATAAGAATCGCATTATAAATTATATTGCACTACAGAATTACATCTACCTCACTTAAACATTGAAAATTTTTATACGTTTCTCACTAATGAAATTGTAAAAATTATTATGGAAACAAAATGGGTGGCATAGACAGAATAAGCTAAATAGTTTTAAAAATATTAAACAACTGTATTTCAGAAGCATTGACATATATTTTTAATCCATGTATTGCTGAAGGTTAATGGCCAGATCACCTAAAACAGTCTGAAATTTTCAAGTCGCAGTTGATAAACATAACTTCACTAATTACAAGTCAATTTCATCAATTTCAAACCTGGAAAAAATATATGAGAAAATTGTGCACCATAGACAATTTGATTTTGTCAAAGGAAGAGGAACAAAAGAAGCTCTCGAAGAACTTAACAACATTTTACGAGAGCATTAATAATAATAAAGCAGCGATTGTAACCTTCATTGATTTATCAAAAGTATTTGATACAGTGAATAACCAGCTTCTCATAAAAAAATTATATTGATATGGAATCAGAGGAATCGCATTAAATCTTTTAGCTACCTATTAAGTGCTCCTAGCAGAATAATTACAGGTGTACCACAATGTACAATATTAGGCCCGCTTTTATTCATATTATATGTTAATGACCTACTTGCAAAAAATAGCAGCATCATATGAGTAACTCACCCAGCATCATTCCTACATAACGGGTTGTATATTACGATACCGACAGGTCCCACCAGCTATAGAGGTGTAAATAACGACACCGGTAAATTGACTACTGGTGAGAAGGTTCAGAGAGCTCTGTTTGTAGCGTCGCGCTAGGAACTTTTAAATTAAGTCGGGTGCGTAGAAGGTTGTACATTCTCTCAATAAGGCATAAAAAAAAGGTGTAAGAGCGCATATCATCAAATCTTTTTAAAATTCCATTACCCTCTGTATAAAACCAAATTTTTACAATTTTACAAACTAGTTACAATTCATTTGAAACTCGCTCTCTCGAAAAATGACAGATATTTGATAATATTAAAATACGATGACTTGTTTCAAATACCGTACATTCCATGTTAATATTATAATTAATTCATAGACTAAACTAAAATGTCAAAATTTCCAAAATAAGTAAAACCCAACGAATCACATAAAAAATTCTATTTTATAAAAAGTAAATTAAAATAATTAAAATTTTTCACTAATTTATTTATAACTCAAGAATTCATGCATGTAAATAATTTGTATTCTTTTGTAAATTATAAAATTAAATTATTTATACATAGTTACTATATTTTTAAACACAAAGAAAAAAAAAAAGTCTTTTACATGTACTATAAAATATAAAAATCCATGATTAAAAACAATGTTGTACCAGTTCTCATATACACGAGACATTCAATAAAGCTAAAAATTAATAAAAAAAAAAAAAATTCGTTACCCTCTAGAGAAAATCCGCTTTAGCTGTAGGATTAAGGTACTATATAATATACTCTATGTATATTTTTTTTTGTTCTAACACACACACACACACATATAATAAAAAAAATGTTCAAGTAATGAGGATAGAAAATTAACATAAAACTTTTTTATGTTACTACACCTTAGTTTTTCTTTTTCAATTATTATTATTATTATTATTTAAGTTAACACTTTATTATTAAACCATTTATAGGCAAAGTTTAAAGATCATAAAGTACAAAGTTATATTATAAAAGTTTTTATTTTTATACTCTGTGTGTCCAGTTAAAGTATATATAAAAAATTATTATTATAATTACAAAACATTTTTTTAATATAATAAAGTTTAAAATTTTTATTTTTTATATTTAATTCCCTAAAGACATTATTTATAATTTTATATATACCTGTACTTACACTTTTTCTTGTATTTAAATTTTTCTTTAATGAAATTTATTATGTTAAAGTAAGAAAAAAAAATTTTTTCTTGAAAATTGTTTTTTATTATTAAAAAAATGAAAAGTTTAAATATAAATTAAAACTATATGGCTATACATAATTGTGTAAATCTGTTACTAAGGCTTTTTAGATTAAATTGTGCTATGGATTACGTTGAAAAAATGTAAATTAAAAATTAAGATATAGCACTTTTTAATAAACTCGAGAATTTTTATATATAAATCTCAGTGTTAATTCATTTTGTAAAAGTGTAATTTTATTTATTTTGTGTAATTAAATTTTTTTTTTTGAAATAAAGTTTTTGAAATTTATTTTAATTAGGATTATGATTTGATAGAAGAGGAAGCATATATTTTTTATTGTAGAGTGTATTTAAGTTTTAATTTTTATTTAAACACTGCTTATTTTTCATTACAGTTTATACAAATATTTAACTAAGTATAATTTTGTTGTTTATTTTTTTATTTTATTTTATTTTATTTAATATACAGGATCAGATATCCCAAAAAATCATTACAATAAATATAAATTAATTACATTTTTACAATAATGTTTATAAGTAGAGTAATCAAAATGATATGATAGTTAAAATTAAGTATTCAAATCTAGAAAGCATATAAAGAAAAGAAAAATGCAGGTTTTTATTATTTTTTTTTTATGGATAGTTCATACTCTAAAATCACAAATTAATAAAAGTAATTTAGGTATAATTCAATATCTACAAGTAAAACCTCAAATCTTTATGATTTATCATTAAAAGTATTACAAATCCTTATTGAGACCGATTTATTTGAGAATTTATTCAAATGATAAGGAGCACAATGTGACAAAATGGACAAAATGTTGAATAAGATCGCTACCAAAATTCGGATTTTACAAAAAATTTATTTGGAGAAAAGTTAAATATTTGCGGGATTATTGGTTCGAAAATAAAAAACAAAAAGGCCACCAATTTGTAATTCAATTAAAATTTAGTAATCAGCAATCTTTGAAGTGATTAATTCAATTTTAAATTCATTAAATCTTTTAACAAATGCCGTAAATGGGGATCGCAACCGCAATTACAGCCATAACGCAATGCACACAGCACCATTTTTCATCTCTGCGCATTGCATTGCGGCTGCACTTGCGATCTCCTTTTACGGCATTTGTAGAATCAGCCATTTGTCCCTTGGACATAAAAAACGAACGCCCTAAATCACAGTTTATAATCCTTGGCTTCGACTTGGAAGGAAATTTACGTGCGTTTTGGGCCATTCTTTATTTTTTTGGACACGGACTCGTAATATATTAATATTGTGCGAATATATACAAATCATATAATTATAGTACAATTTAATAAAATAAATAAATTTGAGATAATTTACATTTTTTTAATTTTCGGTTTCTTTTCGATAAATAGCGTCTAATTTCACTCGATGTTCAAAAACCAAAGCAACTTATGAAACAAATTCCCAGTCTAATATACGTTTCATATAAATCTTTGAAAAGCTAGCAAATAAAAAAGTGAATAAACAGGTGAAAGGCTCAGTATGTATACTGAAAAAAAACCTCATAATTGAATCTAGAGTTAAAAGAAAGAAAAAAGAAAGCTTACTTCAAACACACACACACACACACACATATGTTTATATATACGTATTTATTTATGTTTGTGAAACCCGTAAAATTGATAAAGTTTCATGGCTAACTTTTTTTTCTATAAAACCTTACTTTTTTCCAGTCTAACATAAAAAAGTAAGCATATATATTTTCATACATGTTTTCAACGATGAATGAAAGTATATTAGACGTTTTTCTATCCGAAACTATATAAAAATTATTGTTTAGGTATAATATTATTTCTGATATATATATATATATATATAAACCCTTTTATTTTCTGACTATATATTATTATTATATATATGAAAGTACAACAATATTGTTTGGAAGTCTTGTACAATAAAGTTGTTAATGTAATAGTTAAATGTGATTTATATTATAGTAATATTGAAATAGTATTGTATAAATTTTCGTTTGGCCGATTTTATGTTTAACTAGTCATTTTTGAATTTGTTGTTTTACTAGATTATTTTCAATGATATAGAAATTATCAAATTTGCTTGTAATTATTTTGAATTTTGTGCAATAGAATTTAATTTAAATCAATAATTTTTATTTATTTAAAGTCATTTTTGTTGTTTATATTTATTTAATTTTTAATTTAATTTTTTTTTTTTTTAGATTTTGAAGGATTTTGTAAAATTTTTGATGCTTACGAAAGTACTTTAATATTTTTAAATTATATGCCCAGTTACTTTTTCAAATCTACGTTTCTGAACTTTTTTTATTAAAGATTCGTCCAAAAACTTTAATAAATATCTGCGATTTCTGCCATTTTAGAAACTGATGTAAAGAATTTTACATTGTACCTAATATACATAATTTGCATTACGTTTGCAAAATTTATATTCTTGGTGTAATTTAATTTTAATAAGTCAAGGAAGCTGACATGTCAAGAAATCTAAAGATAAATTAGTGATTCTAGTTAATTTAAGACGTATTTACTGTAATCAATATTTGATTGACGCCTAACAATCCGTAATATGTGTTTAAGCAGAAAATATCTTTAGCATCAATGTATATCCTACTTCAAAGATAATCAACTCTAATTATACAAAGACAATCATACATATATCCTAACTTTATTGTATAATTAACATGGAACATGTTCGTAGGGAGGATTACCTGAAAAAGTCCCCTTCAGCAGGGGTGGGGTAAAATATTGACGGTTTTAGGGGAGGGGGGGGGGTTCAAATGGAAGAATATTTTCGATTTAAGGACTTCTAGGGACCCTAGAAAACATTAGAGTCATGGACTTAGGATTATTTCAGTTTAGGGACTTTTATAATTTCGGTTTTTGAACTTAATAACAATTAGGGAATATATGTTAAAACCAGGATTTTAAAACTGTTATAAGTGAATATGTTATGTTCCATACTCGTTGGTTGTGTGAAGACACAAAACACTTATAAGTTTTTTTTCCGTCTCCTCATATATTGACTGTTACTACTGATTAAAATTTTTTCGTCTCTTCGAATATTGACTTATACTACTTAAATAGCATTTTTTGAAGTTAATCTCTTTTTCTTTCTTATGATCAAATGATTATAATTGTCTTGAAACGTAAAGAAGATTAAGAAAGAAACTGTTTTTAATTTATTAGGGTACATGCGTAGCGGAATTATTAGATTTGCAAAATTTCTTTTAATTTTCTTTACGTTTTGGTTAAGCCATTTAAAATGGTAAAAAAAATTATATTTTCTTGCTGAAATGAATTTTTTCACTTAACTTAGTTCATAAAAAGTTGTAATAATAATAATAAATAATAATAATAATTCTTTGTTTTTTAAATTACAAAAAATAGTACACTTTTTCAATATGTTACAAAGTGTATATATACATTATAATAATAATTATAGAGTTAACAAAATTTTATATACATAAAAATAGAATATTAAATTTAAATTTATATGAAAGTAAATATAATTAGATAGTTTAATTTGGTAGTTAACAATGAAATCAATAGGTAAGTATGTCAACAAATAAGTCAAATGAGAGTCGAGTGTAACACCGAGACTAGTCACTTCATCAACAAATGCAACATTATCACCACAATAGTTAACCTCAATACTGAGTATATTTAAGTTTTCAAATTGCTTTATAGTATGAGAGGAACCAAAAACTATTGCTTGAGTCTTTTTGGTATTTAGTAATATACAGTTGGTTTCTGCCCATTTGGCCACTATTTTAGCAGACTGGGAAAGATAAAAAATACCATTTGCAATTTCTCTAGAAGGGATTTGCACATAGATCTGCAAGGAATCAGCATACAGCAATCTAAAAATGAGATTATCTAACAAGTGGTTTTTGAGATCATTCATGTATATGCACAGAAGAAGAGGCCTAACAGCAGATCCCCGAGGCACTCCAATATTTACATGAATGAAAAAAGATGTTAATGATTTGGTTGATACACATAATGATCGACCACTAAGATATCACTTTTAATCACTTTTAAAAGCTAAAATGCGAGATTTTTTCCAAGCAGATGGGAAAATACCATTCAATAATGAAGCATTGAACAGTTTAGTGAGATTAGAAGCAATAGATGGAAGTGCTTTCACAATGAAACTTGGAGGTAATTCATAATAATAGTTTATGAAAAAATTTAAGTAGGTACCAGAAACTTTCTTTACATTAACAAGTATTTATCTATATTATAATTTAAAAAATATTAAGGTAAATAAATCCGTCAGTATAATATGCGATTTAAAAAATCTAAAAAAAAAATAAACTAAAAAAGATTTAAGCATAAAAAGAATTGTTAAAAATGATTTGGAATTTATCCAATAACACAAAAAATCACGTTTTTCATTTAAAAGTAATAAATCTTTATATTATTGAATATTTTTTATTTATATTTTAAGTTTATTATGTATAATTAACTAATTGAATTATGAAAAAGTTTATTCAAAAAAAAATATATATATATATATATATATAAACATGTACATTATCTTTACTACGTATATATATAAATAGTCGAGCATATAAATATAAAACAAAAGTTATAGTAAATTATAAACTTTCAAAAAGTTATATTTAATCTAAGTTTATGAAATGCATATCTCTCGCTCTTTTGTCTTTAACTTGTTAAAAATTTTATAATATTTAAATAAAAGTAAATTATTATATATATATATATATATATATATATATATTTTATTTTAAAATAACAGTAAACAAGTATTAATTATTATAAATAATAAGTTTTAAAATTTTCTATATAATTTTTTAAAATATAATTTTTCTATTAATTAAAATAAATAATTAATTGTAAGTTTATTTCATTTATAAAGTTTTATAATTTATATTTTTTTAACAAAAAGTAATAAATTTATAATTTAAATTATTTTTAACAAAGTTGTATGTTAGTAAAATTATTTTTTTAAGAATTAGTTTTTATATACAGTTCTGTTTTTTTAGTTTTCAGGACTCGATGCTTTATTTTAATAATTACTGTTTATTGAGATTATGAATGGAACGTCTTAAAATATCTTGTTATGTGTTCGTGAGTTTAAATTGATTTTTCCCATTTTTTTCTATAAAAATTCACCTTTGATCAAATTTTAAAGCAAAATATAAAAATTTACAGATTTTTTCATTTTTATTAATTTTAATAGTTCAATCCCCCTAATATGAAATTATCATTTAATTTGTTTAAATTATATTATTTAATTTGAATTTATATAGGATTATTAACTATTTCCGTATATTTTTGTTGGTGTTTTTAAGAAATTTTGCGAAAACTATTAAAAAAAAAAATATGTTTTTTGTATTTTGGAGAATTTAACGATATTTTTAGATTCGCAAGTATCAAATTTTTGAGTTATACACTTAAGTATCTTAGAACTTTTTTAAAAATTTTAGAGCCTCAGACATAAGTTATTCAATTTTTAATAATTTTTTAAAGCTATCGACCCGTTGAATGACCTCATATCTTGAAAATTGGCATATAACCTCGCATATAACCTTTATTTCACTCAAACACCAACATGCTCAAAGAATTTCCATTTCTTATGCAACTGAAACCTTTAGAAATTTTCGAATTTTCATCATCTTATAGCCCACTTTGAATCAAAAGAATTCTAATTTCTTTTAGAAATAACTAGATTACCGTAATGACTTTCCATAAATTAACATATTTAGTAAGTATAGTAAAACCCAAAATATACTGTAAATAAAAAAAATTTTCCCTACAATTTAAAGATATTTAAAAATATTAAAAAAGTTTAATAAATTATAATGATTATAATAAAGAAGTTTATATATAAATGAATTTATGTCGCCCAAGGTAATATACTTAAAAAGTTGATTACATTTTACAATGTTATATATATACTAAATAGAGTAAGTATGATAGAAATCGTTGTTTCAAAAACAGTCAAGAACCGCTTAGCTTCCGGCTTATTCGCGCTATAACGTAAATACGTCGAAAAGCCTCTCATTTTACTGTGTATGGGAAGAGATTAGCTACTTAAGCGCGAGACAGGAAAATACATATATTTTAATTATTTTCTGTTTATATGACAAGGCTTAAAATAATATTACCTGTTTAGTTATATATTTGCAATATTATTATAATATTATTCTTGGATTATTTAATTAATTAGGACTCGTTTATCATCTAATTTATTTGCTTACTTTGTTTTGGTTTTTGTTTTAAAGTGTTTAAAATTTTGCAAGACAAAGAAAAGTTAAAAATAATTATTTATCTAATTGGGTATCTCTTGCTACGGTACTTTATGACCTAAAAAATTTTTTTTTTTTAGAAATTTTTATGACATTTGTAGCTTTTTAAATAAAAGAAGAAAAAAATATTGTAAAATGTCATACTTGTTCAATTTTAGTCATATTAAATTATTATTACTATGATATATAACAAGCTGTTAGCTATCATATTTACTGAAATTTTCTTGTAAAATGTTTTAAAGTGTCAAGTAGAAGTAAATATTTGTACACACTTATGTGGTAAATATGTCATTCAAATTTATTTTAAATTCTCTGACTCGTTTTTTACTCTATATGATGCATCATCTTAACTTATAAACAAATTTTAATATAAAAAAAATATTTGAATAAAATTCTCTAGCTGCAACAGGTAAATTTAATTCAATTTATTTTTGGCTAGCGTCATGGGCCCAAAACACAATACGATTTCAGTAAAAAAAATTGGAAAAAAATTGAACTTAATTTTAAAAATTATATTTTTGTTCAAAAAATTTAAGTGGAATTTTTCACAGTTATTTAATTAAATCAAGGCAATTTTAGGGTCTAATAATCAATAATTTGGCTCTAGCCAAATCTAATTTTTCAGAGCTTATTTTCATAAGAACATAAAAGAACAACTATTTATATAACAATATCTCACACAAGACCCTTTTCCTTTTCTTATTTAAATTTAAATTTTACATTTTAACACATATATTTGTTTAAAAATTAAATTTTACATTTAAATTTCATTAAATAAACTTTATTTCAAAAATAAAGTGGTTCTACAAATTAAAAGAATTTTCTGGAATCCGAGTAAAGAGATTTAATAATTATAATTGAGTTTCAATATAGTATTTATACACGTTACTAATTGAGAGTTAAAGTATATTTGCTTTAAATAAACCATACATACGTACATATTAAGTGTAAATAGAGAGAGGTTTAAATCTATATAATGTAAAAGAGATATATTTAATTGCAAAAGATTAAACTTACTTTCTAGAAATGAATACGTTGCTTTGAAACCCCTAGCATTACGTGATGAGGTTTGAGATGAAGCTCGAAATTCCAATAATAATCGAGGTCCGTTACTCATTATCGGTTTTGGTGCCATATCACCACAAAATGTATCGAGCTTTTCCATTTTCCCATCTATTTCAACGTACGCTACTAGAGAATCCGTTGATTCACATCTACAAGCAAAATAAAAAAAGTTTTGCTTTTTGTATGTACATTGATTTTTATTTTTTATTTAATTAATTGGAACACTTAAATAAAATTCGAATTTTTCTGTAATTAATCGTAATTTTGTTTTTTTATATTCATTTACGGTTGGCTTTTTATATATCAATTTAATTACAATTTGTATTGTTGGTAGTTGAATTTTAATTAGCATTTAATTAAATGCAATTATCTCAAATTATTAATAATTTTTAAAATTTAATTGAAATTTTTTATTTACGATTTTTAAAATATTATTTTAAAACAAAAAATTATTTGGTAAAATATAATTAATTACATACTCTTTTGTATTAGATGAACGATGAACATTAAAATCCATGAATACAATTTGTATTCGTTCTTTTCCACGTCCTTGAAATGTATATCTACATGTTGTTTTTGGTGAATAAAAATTTGGGTAGCCAGGTGACATTACGATTCCACCTTTTGTTGAATCGCTATTAAATACCATGTCACAAGATAGTGCTGAAACAAAAAAAAACAATTTTTTTTGAAATTAAATAAATTTACTTGTACTGTCATTGAAAAATATTTCTTATTTATAAGACGATTAAAATCCTCTCTAACCTGATTTTTTTAGCCCAAAATAGTCTCGAAAACATTTAAAAACTTTTTTCTTTATAAACAATATATTTTATAAAAATAAAACCAGCGGGAGGAAACACGTATTTTCCTCCTGCAGTGCTATCGGAAAAGACGTGTTGAGAATTTACAAGCGATCTGAGACATTCTTTATTTTTACACCCTTGGTTAAAAATTTACTATGTATTTATTTATCGCATTTACGAACAAACTAAAAATATAATTTTTGTCATATGATTTCTGCCTGTTTGATCCATAGAGGCTACGGATGACATGTTAGTTTACTACAACGTGATATTTGTTTGTTGATCAAGAAAGAGTATCAGAAAAAAATGCTCTGTTTATTTAACTTTTCTTTTACTGAAAAAAAATCCACTTGCAGCAAATTTTATGCCATTTGCGACAATGTAAATGAAGAAAATAAATTTTTTGGGTAGCGGCCAGAAAGATCGTATTTTCCGGTCACTTGTTTAGAAATAAAGAATTTCCCGAATGGTATAATTTACCTTCCTTGGTTTCACCTCGAAACGTAAATTACGCGCTCTTTTCATTTCTGGACACGAGCTGTAAATATACTATCGTTTACCAAAACCGGAATTCCGGTTGCGGGCAACATAATTTCCGTTTGCGGTATCAATAATTTTCTGGTTGCGGCAAACGGATTTTTTTCAGTGTACCTAACTTATTCTAAATTTTTGCTAATAAAGGGCTTGCTTTCGTCGAAATTTTTTTTGCAAAATTTAAAATTAAATAATAAAATGTTAAATGCATATTTTTTTGTATTTTATATTTCGTCAATCTAGTAATAAAAGAGCAAAGCGATCCCAGCTACTATCTTTAAAATTTAAAAATTTAAAGTCGTCAATTTTTTATATTTAACTTTCTTGAAAAACAACAAACTTTTGTCTAATATTCTTTCAAATAAGTTAATATTAAAAAATTATTAAAATGTGACCCATGCAAGCCTCTTATTAAAATTTAATCTGACATAAAAAATAATTTTTCTGGTCAGTGGCTAGAAAGCACGAATTTCCCGGCCGCTGCGCGTCCGGCAAAGAGGTGTTTTCTCGCCACTGATGCAGAAAAATCGTATACGACCCTGGGCCATAAAAAAAGAATGCCCTAAATCGCAGTTTACCATCCTCGGCTTCGCTTCGGAAGGTAATTTACGTGCGATTTGGGCCATTCTTTATTTTTCTGGCCATGGATCGTAATATACTATAAAAATTTCATAAAAAATAAAAAGCTGTTTAAATAATTCAAGAATAAAAATAAGTGAATTTTATTTTTTTTTGTTCACAAATGATCAATAAACATATGAAATTTTAAAAACAGTAATGAAAAAAGTATAAATAAAAAATTTCTTTTATAATATTTTTTATGAATTACTTTTAGCGAAAACACTGATAAAATGATAAAATTATTTTTGTCCATAACATCTGCAGCTAGAGATTTATAGGATTGATTTACCTTTATTATTTTTTTATGTAACTTTAATACGATAAATGTTTGTACAATGAAAATAATTCAAAAAATCCTGTCGCTCAATCATATAAAATTTAAATTTAAGTTTATAAAAAATAAATGAAATCGATATGAATAATTTTTTATGATAATTTGGTCGAAAGTTATTTCTTCCCTCTTTGTTTTTACATGTGAAAATTAGACTAGTATGTAGGATGTGCTGTTGGTATAACTGACACAAGTATTAAAAGAAGTTATACGATTATTCCACAAGGTATAATAAACGAGTATTTTTACCAAAAGAAAGTTTATTCGAAGAAATTCATTACTTTGATAACAATATGTTACTACATCGCAAGCACTAACAATTTTTGAAACTTTACCCACACTTTATTGGAGAAGGGAGGGGCTGCATTTAGAAAAAACTGCTCATATATATACATATGTGTTAAAATTTTATACACATGCATATTTATGTTTTGAAAGTTTTACAATATATTAGGCACATAGAAATTTAAATTAAAAAGTTTGTTATGCTCTACATTTCGTGAAATAAAGTTTAAACTTTCAACAATTTTATATGAATCGTAAAAAGTGATTATTTATTCAAACAATTGAAGAAACGTAATTGTGTAAATCATATTATATTAGAAAATGAGTCTTTGCTGGTTGCACAGCGGCTGGAAAACAAGTGTTTTCTGGTTGCTAAATTTTTTTTTCAATTTAAAAGTTTTAAAATTTAATTTTTAGCCTTTTTTTAGCAAAATTCTTAAAAAAAAAAAAAAGTTAAAAGTTAATAATCTGGATTAAAAAAGTTAAAACTTGAATAATTTTTAATTATTAAAAATTAAATTTCAAAATTAAAAAAAAAAACTGATAAAAGTAAAATATATCATTTTACAAATCAAATAATGTTTATTTACTTTATTTAAATAAAATTTATAGCTTAAGGATATTTGAAAATATTTTCTAAAAATTTATCCATAAGTGAAATATTCATACATACGTATGTTGTTCATAAATAAATATATATGTGATTTAAAATATTCAACTAACTCACTGGAAATAAAGAGTAGCAAGTACAAACTCAAAGAGACTTGTTAATATACAACTGAGCGACTTTTCATTTCTTACAAAGAAACTCTTTGACTATATAACATTTCTTTTCAGATAAAAAACTTTCGTATACTAAAAAATTTTTACAGAAATATATCTAATGTAAATGTATATTATATATTTTATTTTTAACTAAAGTTATCTCAAATTTCATGCATATTCTACTGTTTTATTTATTTTTATATTTTAATAATCAAAAGACTTTGTAAATATATATGGGTATTTTCAGATAAAATTTTTATTTTCAAGATAGTCAATATACTTCATTAAGACTGTTTGTATTATTAACTGCTTATTCTCATGAGAAAAAAAAATTTGTAACCACCACCTTCAAAATTTACTCTTAATTTTTTAAATAATTTAACGTTCAAGAATGGGACAAGAGGGACTAAATACACAGTAAAAAATAATGCACACAATATTACTACCGTGTAGTAATTTTACTACAGTTTAGTAATATTACTACAGAAATAGTAATTTTACTACAATTTGTAGTAATATTACTACTAGTAGTAATTTTACTATTTCGTAGTAATATTACTACAAGTATAGTAATATTACTGCAAGTGTAGTAATATTACTGCAATTTGTAGTAAAAAAAAATTATTTTTTTTCCAGCTATATACGACTAAATATAGGTTCAGGAGCTCATTTGCGTTTGTATAATACACAATATTAACAGTTTTTTTTTCGTTTTTTAATATTATAAGCTTGCTATACCTGCGTCTATATTAAACAATAATAATGAAATAATAACTAAAGTTTATATCATATATCGGTAGTTCTTAGCTATTTTTACCCAAGTCTGAGGTCGATGTCTTCGATTTAAAAAATACCAATTGTAAGTGTTTGGTATGTAAAAATATGGTTACTGGCCAATTTTTAAGGCTCTAGGTGGCTTAGTTGCGATTTGGCAGCTGTATTTCCAATTTTGATTTTTTTCGAATTCTCAGCCAGTTTGCTTTTTATTTTCTGGACGCCCTAAATAAGCCTAAAAAATATTTTCTATATATAGGTGGGTAGTAAAAATTCCCGCCCAATCCGAATCTGACCATATTTTCGGAAAAACCTCAGGAAAAGCCGGAAAATCGGACAAACTAAAAGAAACTGGAAAATACAAATTTCTCAAAAAGCGTCACTTTTTTTTTTTAAATTTTTTTTACATATGTTTTCCCATACTTTTCATGCTGGTAAACTCTTTTTTTGACACATTTGCCTTTTGAGCTCTTAAAAATCAATTTTTACTACCTTTACTACTAAAAATATTTTTTAGGCTTATTTAAGGCGTCCAGAAAATAAAAAGCAAACTGGCTGAGAATTCGAAAAAAATCAAAATTGGAAATACAGCTGCTAAATCGCAACTAAGCCACCTAGAGCCTTAAAAATTGGCCAGTAACCATATTTTTACATACCAAACACTTACAATTGGTATTTTTTAAATCGAAGACATCGACCTCAGACTTGGGTAAAAATAGCTAAGAACTACCGATATATGATATAAACTTTAGTTATTATTTCATTATTATTGTTTAATATAGACGCAGGTATAGCAAGCTTATAATATTAAAAAACGAAAAAAAAACGTTTAATATTGTGTATTATACAAACGCAAATGAGCTCCTGAACCTATATTTAGTCGTATATAGCTGGAAAAAAAATAATTTTTTTTTACTACAAATTGCAGTAATATTACTACACTTGCAGTAATATTACTATACTTGTAGTAATATTACTACGAAATAGTAAAATTACTACTAGTAGTAATATTACTACAAATTGTAGTAAAATTACTATTTCTGTAGTAATATTACTAAACTGTAGTAAAATTACTACACGGTAGTAATATTGTGTGCATTATTTTTTACTGTGTATCAAAGGTGAGGATTGCAAATTTTTTCTCCTCTGAATTCTCCCTAATTGACACAATACCAAGTACTCAATGGTAACGATCACGTACTTCAAAAAGTAATTAATATTATGAGTAAATTATTAAAACACTCCATAAAGTCTCCAAACTTTCATTATTTTCAATGCAATTGATCCCTGCCACCTGTAAGGTACCATTTTCTAAATAATCCTCCCTATAAATAAATTACATTTACAAATTTGGTAAATTTTAAATAGATTTGTAAAATCAATACCTCATTTTATCCCTAAATACTCAAAATAAAGCTTGTAACGTTGCCATAAGCGTCTAATTTAAATTTTATTATTACTATAATTATCATTTAATTAAATCTATTTTATTGTTTTGGTTAAACAATGAAATAAATGCGTAAAATTAGTCCTTTTAAAATAATTAAACAAAATAATTTTATTTTAAGATTTTATTATAGCAGTATTCTCTTTGATGTATTTCTAAAAAGGATTTTAGTAAATTTGTCATTAGTAAATATTTATATAAATGCAAATATTTACGTTTATTTTATTTTATTTATTTTGTTCAATTCTCTATTTTAGAAATTTAATTTTAAATTATAACTACAATACAAACTGTGAAGTATTTTAAACTAATTATATTGAAAGTATGTTTTTCGATCATAAATAAATATTTTTTTTAAATAACAAAAGTTAATTTTTCAAAAACTCATTAAAAACACTGAAACTCTTGATCTTAAAAAAATCTGGATGCTTTCTTAGCCTACAAAGCCCATATAAATGAACTTTTGGTATAGAGTATTTTTGTAAAATCCTAGGATTGCAAAATTTCAGAAATTAGTATAGGCCTGGAGCATGGTTTTATTTGCGATTTTTTTTAAAAGTATGTCCATGGAATTTTTCGACGGTATGTACAGTTTTTGGGGTCGCTGATTCCAAATCCAAAGTCCAATTTTGCGTAATTGCCCATTTTAGGTCATTTTTAACGTTTTTTTTGCCATTTTTTGTTAAAATTTTAAATATATTACCATTTTTCTCACACTAAACTAATGTTTTTTGAGTTTCTATACCTAATTATCATATAATATAGAATATCTACTCATACAAAAAAAATGGTAGCCCATAATAGGGATTCTTAGGCTATTTTTCACGCTCTTTGGGCTAATTTTAGCTATTTTTATGAAATAATACCAATTCTTATCTACAGCTTCTGTTTTTTGAGTATTTTAAGGTAGTTATGTGTTATGAATTTATAATTTTATAATTACAAAAAACGGACTACTAGCCCACAATAGGCAGTTTTGGGTTAATTTCTCGGCGTTTTAGTCTTTTTTACGGTATTTTATATAAAATTATAAATTCATAACACTACTCGTTCAAAAAAAGTAACGTGTTATAAAATACCATTAAAAGAATGAGAATACCCGTGAATCTTTTATTATGGGCCACTGGACATTATTTGTTAAAAAAAGATGTGTTATATTTGCGTTTAGTGACCCGAAAGCCACAAGCTGTAGAAAAAAGTTGGTATTAGTTCATAAAAATAGCTTAAGCTTAAATTACCCCAAAACGTTAAAAACAGCCTATAAGTGCCTATTATGGGCTGCTGCGGCGTTTTTAGATAAATTAAAAATAATATTTGTATTTAACTACCTTAAAATACTCAAAAAACAGAAGCTGTAGTTAAAAATTTTCATCAGGGCATAAAATTTTTGGAAAATTTATCTACTACGATTGTCAACTATAGTAATAAACTTATCCTAGGTGACTTCAATGCAGACATGTCTTATTTTCATCAGAAATCTAATATTATGTATGATTTCATTTTCGATAATAAGCTATATCTTGTTCCACATGGAGTTACTCACAAAGGTCCTCAATACTATTCCGCCATAGATCTATGCATTGTCGATGAAAACGATCGCATTATTTCTTTTGGAAAATTCCCCTTTATTAACAACCACTTTTTAACGGATGTCATTCTTGACATCTTTGTCCCCAAAACTCCATTTGCCCAAATAAAATACAGAAATATCGATGGAATTTCACAAGAGGAATTTACTTTAAGACTGTTGGCGTTCGATTGGTCTTTTGCATTCAAAAATTCCGACGTAGATTTTATTTGGGAAAATACTGCCAAACACATTACCTCTGTACTTGATTCGTTAGCCCCCTTTAAAGAATTTACATTAAGTAACAAGTCCCTCCCATGGATCACGCCGGAATTAAAAATTGAATTGAAAAACCTAAATAGTATTTATCGCAAATATTATAGAAATCGTAGAGAAGAGTGCTTTGATCGCTACAAGGACCTAAAAGAGAAACTGAATCAAAAAATCGCTGATGAAAAAATTAAATTTTACTCTGAAAAGCTAAACACAAATTGCTCCTCTGACACTCTCTGGAAAGAAATAAACCACCTGGGACTCACTAAATCCTCCATTAAAGAAAAACCCTTCTTTACTCCTGATGAATTCAATAACTATTTTCTTACAACTCAAAATGCTCTTACATCGGTTCCCCTTACTCATAACTCACCTAGCCCAACTAGGCCCAATAACTTTAAATTCAAACGTATAAAAATGGAAGACCTAGATTGGGCATTCAAGCAATTTTCCACTAAATCTGTAGGTTCCGATGGTATCTCACTAAAGGTGTTGAAATTATGTCTTCCTGAGCTTTCTAGGGTTTTTTTAGCACTTTTTAATAAATCAATAATATTGAATAAATATCCTAAAGCCTGGAAACATGCCAACATTCTCCCTACAGCGAAAGTCCCGAATCCTAGCCTACTTGGTGACTATAGACCTGTATCATTACTTTGCATTATATCAAAGATCTTTGAAAAAATCCTGCATAAGCAAATTTCTGATTATTTAATTCAGCAAAATTTGCTAGATAGCTTTCAATCGGGCTTCCAGAAATCTCATAGTACCCAGGCTGTTTTAACTAACCTCACTGATGAAATCTGTCGCGGTCATCATCTAGACCTAATTACCATCTTAGTCATGATCGACCTGTCAAAAGCTTTTGATAGGGTCTCCCATGAGCTATTGTTAAAAAAACTTGGGACATTTGGTTTTTCTGAAAGCGTTATAGGCTGGTTTGCTGAGTATCTCTCTGACCGAACTCAATCTGTGATCTATGATGATAAGGTTTCATCTATTAAAAGTATAATAAGTGGAGTTCCCCAGGGCTCGGTGCTGGGCCCCCTTCTTTTTCTAATTTATCTAAATGATATAGGTACCAGAATAGTTTATTCAAAAAGGCTTCTTTTTGCTGACGACCTGCAAATTTATATTCAAATTCCATATAAAGATTTTGATCTTGGCTTTTCTTTGCTTCAAAATGATATTAAGGAAATTGAACTATGGTCTTCTTTAAATAACTTTGTCATAAACAAAGATAAAACAAAAATAATTCTGTTCGGTAAAAATGTTAATGATTTTTATAATTCCAACAACTCATTTTATTTTGGTGGAGTAAATATTAAACTTTCTAAATCAGTAAATAATCTTGGTATTTTTTATGACTCTGATATGAAATGGAATACTCATCTTAATCATGTAGTAAAAACGGTAAACTATTCCTTGTATAGATTAAGGTACTTTAAAAACCTAGTCACTAAAAACCTTCGTAAGCAGTTAGCCTCTGCCCTTGTCTTTCCCTTACTGGATTACTTTATGTTCCCAGTAGGAAACCTTCCCGAATATCAATACGCAAGGCTTCAAAAGCTGCAAAATGCAGCAGTTCGTTATGTTTGTGACATAAAATATCCCTTAAGTACTTCTCCTGCCAGGATTACGTTAGGTTGGCTCAATGTTAAGCTAAGGGCTAAATATCTCTGTGCCTCACATATCTACAATATCTTGCAGAACGGCAAATCGGAGTATTTAAAATCTAAAGTCAATATTTACAAGCCAGCTCGTGAGTTGCGTCCCAAAAACAGACCTCACCTGAAAGTTGAACTCACGAAAAATCCCCTTTATAGCAATTCCTCTTTGATCTACATGATCTCCTTCTGGAATTCAATTCCTGAAAATATTCGATTCTCGTCTACTATTAGCTCTTTTAAAGCTAATCTACATAAATATCTACTAGAAATTGATGCACGAGAATCGGGTATCTCCCTATTAACCCCTCATCTTTAACTTTCTACTCAACTTTAAATTTTTCCGTAAACTGTTTCCTTTCTTTTCACCTTTCCTTACTCCCTAATTTAGCTTAAGTTGAATTATTAATTATTTTTTGTTTGAATTCATTTAGTTACAATTATTATGTTTTTAATTAAATTTTATTTTTTCTATAGTTTTATATAACTTCATGTGATACGCATATATGTAAAAACAACTGTACTACTAAACTTTGTATAACATTTATACAATAAAATTTTTAATAAAAAAAAAAAAAAAAAAAAAAAAAAAAATTGGTATTATTTCATAAAAATAGCTAAAATTAGCCCAAAAAGCGTGAAAAATAGCCTAAGAATCCCTATAATGGGCTACCATTTTTTTTTGTATGAGTAGATATACTATATTATATGTTAATTAGATATAGAAACCCAAAAAACATTAGTTTAGTGTGAGAAAAATGTTGATATATTTAAAATTTTAACAAAAAATGGCAAAAAAAACGTTAAAAATGACCTAAAATGGACAATTACGCAAAATTGGACCAGTTTAGGTCAAAACGGACTTCGGATTTGGAATCAGCGACCCCAAAAACTATTTATACCGTCGAAAAATTCCATGGACATGCTTTCAAAATCACAAATAAAACCATGCTCCAGGCCTATATTAATAACATATATAATGAAAATTTTATTCTTATAAGGCTTCCAATAATAAAAAGGTAAAATTAATCAATAATTACTGAATTGTAATATATTACTTTAAAAAACACAATTTTATGAATCGAATATTGAATAATGAAAATAATTTTGTATTTTAAATTTATTTCTCGAATTTCTTTTTACATTGAAATACAATATTTTATTTGTTGAAAAGCCGTATTTATTTGTAATAATAAAATTTATATATATAATATGAACAAATAAAATTAAACTTTTCATTTATTACTTTCTTATATTACCAACTTAAATTTCAATACAACACAATCATTTTATTCCAAAAAAAAATCTTAAAAAAATAACAAAAAATAAAAAAAAAATTACCTACCAAAGTATACAATATAAGGGAAATAAAATCCATAGAAAATAAGTAAAATATATATAGAAAAATACGATAAAAGTAAAATAAAATATTTGTAGTAAGGAAACCGCATTGCAGCACGCTTTTTCGAATTCGACCACATCGATCAACAAATCATCGAATACAAGTAGTATATATATATAAAAAGTCGTACGAACCTCCTTTCTGAATGTCACAGAATTTATATATATAAGTGTTGTGGATAGAAAAGTGGAAAAGTCTATATATACTTAGGCTCTTCAGTTATACAAAAAGTGGAAAATCTTTTTAGCGGGTTTTAAAGAACGGATGTCGTCTATTATTCGAGGGCTGTAGTTTAGAAATCGAATGAAATACGAGGTTTATAAGGCCTGCCTTTTACAAGATAAATATAAGTTTTATATATATTTATGTATATGTACATGTTTATTGTGTATACAAGTGATAAAATATATATGTGAACATTTATAAAGAAAAGTTTTATGTATTTGTAATAAGTTGTATAAAAAAAGTTTTTTCGCTAACCTTAATCCCCATTGACAATCTTTTCAATATGATTGAATTTCAAGATTAATTCAATGTAATAATTGTATAATAAAAATTAATTGAATGTATGGCTTATTGGTTTCAATTGAGTTGTGCGGTTTCATTATTCGATGTTACTTGAAATTTTAATGAGCATCATCAATTTTTAACTTTGGCTGAAAATTGTTAAATTTATAGAGCTGCTATTGGTTGTTAATAAGTTATTGAGATCAAAGATGCAACAAATAATAACATGTAACTTTTTGAAATAGTTTAAAGCATTTGTTGGAAATTTAAAACAAATCTGAAAAATTATCAAAATTTGCTTGCCATATTAGACTCCTGCTTGAAACTTTAAGTAAACTACTTAAACTGCTTGAGATTTAATTAGCAACTTCAAATGTATGGCAATTACTCTAAAAGGTGTTGAAATATTCGTATTTTCCGAAATATTTTCATAATTTACAATTGGGTTTTATCACGAAAGAAATTTTTAAATTCTATTTGATTGGTTTTGTAGCTGGCTTAAAATATTTTATACGTATTTTTTCGTTTTTAATTTAAGCAATATTTAGCCCAAAAAATAATAGATTTAATTTTATATTTTTTTTCAAAATCTGTTGTTTTCATACCATCAGATTAAAGACAACCAAAATCCGAGAAATTTGTATTAAAAAAACAGGAAATTTTCTCAGGAATCTACCCAGAAAAACAGAATAAACCAAATAAATTTATTACAACCATATTTTGTTACAATAAATATAAATTTGTAAAAAAAAGTTTTTTAACTCGAAAAAGAAAGTAAGAAGTTTTTAATAATTCATATTTTTCTAACAAGTGACATATTATAAATAAATATTACAAGTATGAAAAAAAAAAAATAGTCAACAAGAAAAAAAAATTTCAATTTTTTTCTAAGTAAAGAAAATAAGAAAACATCTATACACGTAGAACCTTAAACTCACATATGATATCACTGAACGATGTCATCGAGCTTTTTTTTACTACTTTCGTTCTTGTCTACTTCTCGTAAAACAGAAACTTAAGTACAATGTTATATATTTTTTTAAAAACTTTTTTTTATATATATATGTAGCCCTTAGACTACACAAGTACTTAAAACTTATTATATATGTGTTTTGGTTAAAGGAGTCTTAAGAAACTTAATAAATAAGTGAGCATATAAAAATGATTAAAGTATTTTAATTTTATAATATATATAATTGAGTATCTAGGCTACCATACTCAATGACTATTAGTACTTATTTTTTCAAAGGGTTTTAAAGTACTCACAAAGAGTCTGAAAAAAATTTTCATTAAAAAAAATTCCATTGACATACATTTGAAGGAATTTTTATATTAATTTTACTAGTTAAAAATCATAAGGATTTTTTATCTATTTATTGAAATAAATAGGGTGGCTTTGCTTGAAAACGTGACAGTAATATAAAAAATGATCTTAAGTCAGATGCTTTCATACTTTAAGCAAAACTTTTTTTTTTTATTAAAATAGTTTTTTTCAAATTGATTATCATATTTGAGGTATAATTAAAAAATAAGAAAAAATTTTATTAGAATATTTTTAGAAAAGTGGTTTTTTTAAAATAGGCAACTTGCTTTCTGAATATTAAATAATTGGTTATTTTTACAGTTAAATTTAGGGGATAAGACTACTTTTAGTCTAAATCAAGAGAATTTTGTCCTGGCAAGATTGAGAGTTTTCTCTAAAAAATGTAATATTTTTTGCTATTTTTTGCTCCCCACATTTTAACGTAATTTTCAAGTACTTAAAAAAATTTCAATTTTAAATACTCAAAAAATCTTGATTTCTAAAATCAAAAAGCTTCAAAACAAAATAAAATATTTGAAGCTTTATTTATTCACAATATTGATTTTATACATTGAAAATTATTCCAAATTACATATTCAATAACAATAATAATATATTTAAACATGAAAATGCAAATGCTTATTTATGAAATATAAAAACTTGGCTTAGACTTGAAATCGTCTATAAAATTTATTTAATATTACATGTAAAACCAAAATTAATTTCTCTATGTTTTTTTGTAACACATGCTTTGCCAATTTTGTAAGAATATGTTCAAAATTATACTGAAAAAAAATCAATAGGTGTTAAATATATATTTATTTAGGTTTTGATGTAAAATGAATTACAAAATTTTTGTGGTAACAGTTGGAATTTTAAAACGAGCAATAGTTTACTAATTTTAAAATATTTTTTAAAATCAATTTTAAATTTAAACTTTTGATGAAATATTTAGGTTTTGAAATCACCAATCAAGTTATCATTTAGTGTAATATATAATACAGTGTTAACTATTAAGTATGTTGCTACGTCAATATTACAGGTAACAAAAAAATAAAATAAACAATTTTCTTATGACAATTATCTCTTAAAAAAATTACGCCAACAAATATTTTCTGACTGAAATACAACACTTAAAGAAAAAGTTTGTTTAGTTATAAATATAAAAACATATTTTTTTCAGTGTACATTAAAATATTTGTATAAAAAGCTTGAAAACTTTTATTTACTTAAAAGACTTAAAAAAAACAAAGTAGTTGTTTGTTAATTACTTCATAATGATATAAATATTTTATAAAACTGTCTTATCTTTTTCTGTCTACTTCTTAATTATTATGCTGTATAAAAGATCATACGTAGTCTTTCTTATTTTACCTTTTTTTTTTAAGATACAAGAAAATTTATTTTGAGATTTAGAGCAAAAAAAAACATTTTTTACTTTTATCAAAGAGATTTTTTTCTTTTTAACTCTAGATATAGTTGCTTACGTTAATATTTATAAAGTTTTTATTTATTTTAAAAACAGCTTTTAATTTTTTGTTTGTTTTTTTTTCATGAAAATAATTTTTTTAAATGTTAAATTAAATTATTTAATAATTTAGTTATGCAGTTTTTTTAAGTTTGAAAGTATAAATTAAGAATAAAATAAATTTAGTGATGATTAATTAAATTTATATTTGAAATATTTATTTAATTTTGAGTATATTTAGCGTTGAATAACCAAAAATTGTAAAAAAATAATGTACCGGAAGCTTCCTGGACTTATGGACACAGGTTAATGCATCTTAACTACGCTCTGCTACCAATTTAATTTTTAATTTTAGTAAAATTTGTTTATTTTGATGAAATATTGTAAATTTAAATAGCTAAAATTAACTAAAGGGCAATATTCTCCGAAATCTGCTATGGATAGGAACGGTTAGAAATTTTCACAAAATGGTACTTTTTTGGTAACAAAAAATATCCTGAAGTCCGTTTTTTATTTTCAATTGTTGTTTTGGCCATATTTGCTAAAATCTGTCCTATTTAAACTATTTAAATAACACTTCATATGATAAAATGATGGGCAATTCCTGTCCTCATACTTTTCCAAGCTGTTTTTTGAGCTGAATTTTCAAAAAAAAAAAAAATATTTTTCCCATGTTATTTAAATGGGGCACATTTTGGCTAATGTTGCCAAAAAAGCAACTGGAAATTGAAAACCGAGTTTGAGACGTTTTGGTAACCAAAAAAGCACTTCTTCCTGAGAATTCCAAGCCAATCCGATCTCTAGCATATTTCGACGAATATTCATCTCTTCCTTAGAAAAGTAAGTATTAAAAATTATTTGTTTTTGTGCAATTTAAAAATTGTAAAAAAAAAATGTAATTTCAATGCAGAAATTTAATTAATGAAAAAAAAAAAAATAATTTTTTAATGCCAAATAAATTCAATTCTTATTTGTAATTCCATTCAGCCTTAACACTATATTTAATTCTAAATATTTTATGATTCCAAATATGGTTAAAATTATCTTTAATCCTAATATTTTATACGTTTAAGGTTGTTTACGAGTAATATAGTGGTATTTATTAAGATAATATATCAAACTTTCTATAGATAAATAAACATAAATGTTATAATATTTTATTATCTATGGATATAACATATTAAAATTAACTTATTGGGTATCCTTGTTGCCTAGGGGTAGTTTACTTTAATACAAAGTACTTACTTGTTCAAAGTTTAGGTGAATATATACGTAAAATGTTATATTATTATATGTTTAATATTATATACACACACATATATATATATTTATATATAATTTAATGTTTATTTTAGAATGAAACGTTGGATTTAAATAAAAAATTAAAGTTGTTTAACCATTTAGTGACTACTGTTTTATAAGGTTATTTTTTAATTTTACATTTATGATACTGAAATCTATCATTATTTTTACAAAACTATACGTGTAAGTGGTGGTATTGGAATTTATATCAACAACAATGAAAAATATCAATATCGTTCTCTAAAATATGCATCTATCTTTTCACTTGAAGCTATGGCTAGACACTTGATAAAATTGAACAAAGAAAAGAAAAAAGTTTTTCAATCTTCATCGACTCTATGAGTGTTCTAAAGGCTCTAGTTAATTGCCTTAAGATAATTAAAGTGTCTCATTTAATTATTGACATCAAGCAAAAAATCAGACATATGACAATTACTGGAAATAAAGACATTAAACTCTTCTGGATCCCATCACATTGTAATATACCTGGTAACGAGGGAGCTGATAAGATTGCTAAAAACTCAATTAGACACGGAAGAGACTCGCAGTTATCTATACCTGTAAAAGACTTTCAATCCTTCTGGAGAGAAAGTATGCTTCAGTCTTTCAACTCATGGTGTGTAAAACAACTAAAGGAAAGTATTACCACCAAAATTTCTATTCAGACAATAAAAAACCATGGTTTGACAAGATAGAAGCCAACAGAAAATCTTTAGTCATGATAATAATAGAATTAGATCTGGTCATACTTCAACAAAACAACATCTGTCCAGATTCAACATTGTTAATGATCTCAATTGTGTTTGTGGTGAAGAAGAATCCGTTGAACATATTATATGGCAGTGTGAAAGATTCAACGAGCAGAGAAAAACACTTATAAAAACTATAAATAAATTCTTAGGATTAGGACCTTATAACTTAGAATATATTATTAAATCTAATAATTTAAATGTACTTAATGCACTCATTTCATTTATGAACTCATTAAATATTTTTTTTTCAATAAAAAAAGAAAGACTTTGAGAGTTTTATTCAAGGGTACACAATCAAATATATTCTATCCCACCTCAGGAGTGGTCCAGGGATCTCACACGGGCCCTCTTCTATTCCTTTTATTTATCAATGACATCTACCAGTCAATAAACCACTCCGTACTGGAGTTGTTTGCTGATGACTCACGATTACGTAGACCGATCCGCTCGATGAGAGACGCAGACCTGCTCCAATCTGATGCTGATAGATTTTGTTCCTGGTCTCAGGCCAACGGCATGCCTATCAATGCGGACAAAAGCAACTGCATCACCTTTTCGAGGTTAAAGTCTCCTATTTTATATAAATATTTAATAAATAACGTAAATTTATGTAGAGTGGAGTCCGTGAGGGATCTGGGCTTAATCCTGGATTCTAGGTGGAATTTTAATTTGCACAGACAAACTATAAGATCTAAGGCATTACAAACCATTGGTTTTATTAGAAGATCTACCCTCGAATTCCAAAATCCTCAAACAATTTTAACTCTTTTCAAATCGTTAGTCGTACCACAGCTAACATTTGCATCAGTTATTTGGAAACCTTCCTCAATATCTAACTACTCACCATTAGAGGGCATAATCCACAGGTTCTTACGCTACCTCTCCTTTTATACTGCTAATCCTATGTCCCCACTCGAGCATGATTACTCAAAATTATCGGAAGAATTTAATATAAAGACATTAAAATCCACCCACGACTCAATAGACATACTTTTTGTCAACAGGATCCTAACTAACCACTATATTCCTGATTACTTGAAATTACTCTTCATGGACAGACAGGTAGATTATAATTTGAGGAACTTTAGACCCATAGAGGAGTCTCACTCCTCAGGAGACTTTGGGTTTCACTCTCCCCTCCATAGGTTAAGGAGAGAGTGGAACAAATTGTCCCTGGAGATTGAGATTCCTCTACAAACCTCAACTCTCAAGGCATACTTATTGAAAAATAGATCAAAGTATTATAGTTAACTTTACTTTATCCTGAACCTGTACTACTAGCCAGAACTATTTATTTTAATTAAATTTGACAATTCGTGAATAGTATAGGGTTTTAAGACCATATTTTTGACTTAAATTGCTGTATTGTTTACAAGTATAATTTCAGATAACTATATATATATATTTAGATATCCAAAGAAAATTTAATATGTTACTTTATTAATTATTGTATTTTATAGTATAATTTAATTAATCCTTATAAATTTTAATCATTTTATATTATTGTATATATTATAAATACTGAGATTGTATTAATCATTATAAAATTTATTGTATATATTTAACAAGTCCCCTTGTTTTTTTTCATTTTTAATACTAATAAATGGGACACCTTGTAAAAAGGGCGTTCGCGCCCGTTAAATCTTAAAATAAAGAATAAAGAATAATAATAATAAGAAAAAATTTAAAATTAAGACTGTAAATGCTTTTATCATATTCATTTAGAAATCTACATGACCAAATGTACTATGTTATATTGTTGTTGATACCATTGGTTCTTAATTAAAAAAAGCTAATATTTATAAATTTTGGTGTTTGTTTTTTATTGTCAGAATTCAAAAGTGCTTTAGAAATTTGACGTTGTTTCACGTGTACTTGGATAAATAATGATCAAATTCTTTATCAGCAACGAATAAAAAAACATTCTTAGACGAGGTAAAGAATATTTACTCATCCTCCAGCATGTAAATATAAATTTTTTACCTAAAAATAGAGGAGAATGAGTACCGTGTCCAAGAATATTCAATTCTTTGTCATAAAGTGTGATTAGGTATACTGAAACTTTAGAAGAAGCTACTTATTGTAGCTTAGGAAAGCAAAAAATCTTTTATAAAGACAAATATGTGGGGCTTCTTATTTCGAAATTAATTTCTTGTATGCTTTTATTTAAATTAAGTGAAGTAGGTACTTCACTAAGTAACAATTTTGTCTTCTTGTAGGATAAGAAATTTTTTAAATTGTTGTTAAAAAAAGAATTTATAAATTAAATTTCTTTATAGTACAGTATAATTTTTATTGTTCAATTTATTACAAATTTTTTAATGGTTTATTTATATTGTGTTACAAAGTTTTACGTTATAATTTATTTAAGTATACCTAAAATCAAAATTAAAAAGTTAGTTATAAGGATACAACAATTATTTAACATTAATTAAAAATACAGTTTATAAACAGTTTTAAATCAATAAAGAAAATAAATTATTCATTTTTTATCTAGTTCAACTTGTTAAGTCTTTTACACAATGTTTCTCAAGTTTTTAAGTTTTATAAATTTTATATTACATTTACACTTTATATTCACTTTTATTTTATTTTACACTATTTTTATTTGTTATAACTAACTTTTTCATCAACAAACACAATATAAATACACATTTTGCACCATTAATTGGTGCTGTTTTTCATTTCTCTAATTATTTTTTCCACTCTGTCGCATAAACACAAATTCCTTTTACTGAATTCCCTTTGATTGTCTCCATTATGATGTAATCCCAGTTCCTGTTTGCCTACTATTTTTTTGGTGCTTGCATACATACTTCTTCTAGCCTCTCTGCAGTTGCAGATATGTATAAAGGGTTCTTTCTCAGTGAAGCATATTCAACACTTTTTATTTTTGAATCCCTTACTCCTCTATTTGCTCAGATTCCTACATCGAATTCTTGCCCATTGCTCTCTCTAGCTACCTTTTATATTTTTCCTGCGAATATTGTTCTCTAGAAAAATTTCTTTGAATAGCTTGTTTTTGGCAAATTTGTCCCTTCCGATACCTTAACCTAATAATTTTTGCATTTCACCTTTTCCTGCTTCTTCCCAAGCCTGTTGCAAGTCTCTTCCCCTATTTTTTGGATCTGCATTTCTTATGCCTCTAATTTCTTTCTTTAAGAAGATTTTTGGTCACCTTTCCTCCTTCAAGTCTAGTATACTTGATATATAGTTTATGGCCCTCTCTTGTGTATACAATACCAGACTTCTCTCGCCAGCCTCTAGTTTTGATACATAGTCGGGTGTATTAGCATTTGTGCCCATAATCATCTTCATTTATTTACCCTATTTTTCAATGTTTTCCCTTCTTTTTCATCCCAAAATTTTCACCCCATATTGAAAACCCGCCCTTTCTAAGGTTTGTAGTAAGTACATCCTTTTGCTTAATTTTTCTAAACCTATTCTTTTAATTAGTCCCCATGCTACATTAATATCTTTCTTGGCTTTCGCCACTATACTCCAGTCAAATCGCGGAAGGGGGGTGTATTTTCATTGGCCAACATGAGATTTGTTCTAATATATGTTTTTTGGGTAGCTGATCACGAAAATCGGGGTCTTTTCCGGGAGATATTTTCGGAACACCCTTAAATTTGCAAAAACTACCCCCAAAAAAGGTTTTTTTTTTGATATATTAGCAAACTGAGCTTCTAGATTTAGCCGAAAATTGGTCTAAGAGGGTTTTTTGGAACGCTAATTTTTTATGAATAATTAACATTTCACCCTTAAATTAGCAAAAACAACCCATAATAAGGGTGCATTTGCAATTTTTGCACTTTGAGCGATCAAATTAGGTCCTTAAGGGTTTTTTGGGTCACTGATCAAGAATTCGGGGAAACTTTTTGTGAATAATTAATATTTCACCCTTCAATTAGCAATATCAACCCCTAAAAGGGGTGCATTTATAGCAGACACTACTTTGAGGGGTTGTTTTTGATAATTAAAGGGTGACATATTAAATATTCATAAAAAATTCCCCTAAATTCTTGATTAGCGTATGGAAAAACACGTATGGACCTAATCTGATCTCACAACGTGCAAAAATAGCAAAAACACCCCCTTTCAGGGACAAGTTTTGCTAATTTAAGGGTGAAATATTAATTATTCATAAAAAATTACCTCAAATTCTTGATCAGCGACCCAAAAAACCCTCTTATACCAATTCTTGGCTAAATCTAGAAACTGAGTTTGCTAATATATCAAAAAAACTTCTTTTTGGGGGTAGTTTTTGCAATTCCGAAAATATCTCCCGGAAAAGACCCCAATTTTCGTGATCAGCGACCCAAAAAACATATAGTAGAGCAAATCTCATGTTGGCCAGTGAAAATACACCCTAAACCGCGATTTGACTGGAGTACTACGCATATTATATGTTTTTCTAGTGATCCCGTGCTTGCAAACTTGAATACTAAATATATAAATTCTGCTACTATTTCTACTTCTTCCTTTTTATATGAGAATTTTTCCTCCTCTCTCAGTCTCCCATCTCTCCTAAATATCATTATTTTTGTCTTTTTTGTTTAGATTTTTTTATACTTATGTGAATAAAACATTTTTAAGGGCGTTCTATACAAAATTAGGGCGTAGTGGGGGTGTTAACAAGGGGTATTAAAAAGCTTAGATTTCACGGTATCGTGAGATAATAAACGAAATATTTTATTAATTAATCAGAAATATACAATTAAGTCAGCGTAATGTGAGCGAATGAATTATATTACATTCTGCTTAACTTTTTACACTTTGAAACCTTTGTTTTTTTAATAGCCAAAAAACAAATTTATAAAGACGTTTAAAAAATTTTTTAAAACCTAAAAAAATATTTTAAATAGTAATATAAATTTTCTCTATATAAAATCCTTATACTATTATTCAAAACTATTACTCTTTATTTAAATAATTAACTAAAATTCAATAAGTTATGTAATTGAAATGAATGTTTAAATTCAAATATATAAACTATATTGATTTTATTTTCTACATTAAATGTAATAAATATTCAAGATTTTATAAAATATTTGTGTATGCAATAAAATAAATATTCATTTTTAGTCAAAATGAAAATATTATGTAAATACAATATTTTTCAAATTTTATTTAAATAAACAAAAATGTGTAAATAAAATTTAAAAAAATTATTAATATTAAATTTTTAATATTAAAAAATCAATAGAATTTTACTTTTTGTAAGTCATGATTTAAAATTATTTTCAAAAATGAAATTCCACTGTTTTATGTTTAGAAGCAAGCATAAAAATGAAAATAATCATAATAAAAAAGTTTTTTTTTACTCCCACTTAAAACTTTTTTTTAGACTTAAACTATATTGACCATTTAGAAAATGTAAATTTTTAACGTTGAAATAAAACAAATGCAGTTGTTTTAAAACTCTAAGAATAAATAAGAATAATTTTTTTTTATTATTAATTATAAGCTCTGTTAAACTTTTGCAGTAGTAAAAAAAAAGGGGTACAAAAAATAAAAAATTGAGACACTTTATTGTCTGTATTTTAATAATATCTAATATATTTTACATGTTCATATGCATGTAGAGTTTCAATTTGTCAGGAAGCCAGGTAGAAAATTAAATGCATCCAAATGCAAGAATAAAAAAAATTTTTTTTCTCTCTATATGACAAATACACTCAAATATATATGTATATATATATATATATGCAAAACAAGTAATCGTTACGAAGCTTAGCAATCTGAATGAGAGAAAGAGAAAAAAATGTATATAAAATGCAATTCCTAAAGTTAATAAAATTACTTTTTTTTTTTTTATTATTTTCATCATATTTTTTAAAAACTTTTTCTTTTTAACTGTTATGCATAACGAATTCTAGTAGCCAATTAATTTTTACGCATATCTACACATTTACAAAAAAAAGTTGCTATATATTGCATTGATAAATTTTTACACATTGAAACGTCAATTAATAATGCATATGCGATATGTATATGTTCAAATCCAGGTAATTTTATAGATTTATTTTTATAAAATTTTTATCTCAATAAGTAATTTTAGGTCTTGGGTTGACGTTTTTGCCGGAATTTTACGGCTGGAAATTAAGTTTGCCAGACTTAAATTTATCTAAAAACTTGGCCTATGTATGAATTTTATTGAAAAAATTTTTTAAACTTGACTCCTAAATTTTAGCTCATAACCATTATCTTAATCTTTCAAATAAGCCAAAAATAGGGCAAAATTATTTTATTGATCCCATTCGACTTATATTACAATTTTTGGGCCTCATTGAAGCCGCTTCTTTGTTGATTGGGAACAAAAATTATTTTTCATTCAATTTTTAGCTAATTTTGAGAGACTAAAATAATGATAGCAAGCAAACATTTGGAATTCACATTTCAAAAATTTTTTTGCATATAATTTACACATAGACCAAAATTCTGGGTAACATTAAGTAAATTTAGTTATCGCGATCTTAATATACCTAAAATTACTAATTTTTTGTAAAAAAATTGAGTATATATGTTTACACATGTTAAATTTTTTTTATATTCATATTTATATTCGTTAAATTCTAAATAGAAAATTGATTTTTAAAATATATAATATATTGAACTTGTTACTTTCTTCGATAAATTCACAAATAAGCAAATTAATGAAAATTTTTGGATGAATGTACGATTTTAATTGCATAAAAATAATTAAAGGGTTGAATAAAATAAATCACTGAAACATAAATAAATTTTTATTAAATATGATTGCATGTTAGCTTATTAATTAATTTTGAAATTTATTTGAATGCAATACGATATTTTGGACATAATAAAATTTATACTAGCAGCCATTAAAAACTGGGAAAAGCAAAGCAAACTGTTAGATAAAATAATTAGATCCCATTTGTCAAAAAAATGAAATTTTCATTTAAAATGTGTGTAATCAGTTCCAAATATATGGCTTCTTAGAGTGTTAATTTTTGGTCCCATTAAAGAGACCAATTTTGTTCAATAGAGTTGAGCTTAGTATACCTAATCTCTTTGACCAAAGGTAATTTCTTATCACAATATTCTTGGTAATATTAAAAAATAACAGCTCCGAAATAATTAAAATATTCAAGTAGTACTCAATAAAAGCTAATGACATTAAAATAAAGGAACAATTTTTCTAAGTGAAGAAAAGAAAATAATCTTGAAATTTATATAAATTATTTTCATTTACTTAAATATTATATTAACAAAAGAATGAAAAACTTAATATAAATTCTAAAGAATAATGATACAGCTCTTAAAAAATAATTTGCTTCGTCATTTAATTCAAAGATAAATATAAACTTATTATTATTATTATTAATATAAAACTCATTAAAATTCGTTATTTTTTTTTATTACCATCATTTATTTCTTAAAAGTACCTTAAAAAACAGTTTTATACAATGCATGTTTTCTTTTATAATTTTTAATGGATTCATAAGTGCACTGTTGTGTAAATGAATCTTTCTTTCTTTTCTTATATCTTTTAACAAATAACGAGCTTATTCTTATGCACTTTTATTTTTTCTTTGAGAGGTTTCAAGATTTTTGTTCAGCTTTTTTAAAGTGTTTACTTTTATTTTATTCTACTGTATTGTTATCATGAATGCATTTTAGATATAATTTCTTTAATAAATTATAATTACAGTCGTGTACAGGAAAAATTTGAAGATTTAGTTATTAAAACAATTTATGGTCATTAGAAATATGATTTTAGAGTTCGTAATTTTTTATAAGTAAATAATTAAGTGGTCTATTCTGGAACGAAAGTTGTTTAGCTGAAAAATATTCATTTTATTAACGTGGTATACCTTTAAATACTCACATCGTAAATATCAGCACTATTGATAGAAAATTATTGAAAAATTTTTTTTTCAATTTTCAAAGAATTTTTTTAATCAGAATATTATGTCATGATGTTATAAACAAAAAATTAATTGAAAAAAGTGGATTTTATAAATATTTCTCGAATCGAAAAAAATGTTTATAATATCATGACACAATATTCTGATTAAAAAAATTCTTTGAAAATTGATAAAAAATTTTTCAATAATTTTCTATCAATAATGCTGATATTTACGATGTGAGTATTTAAAGGTATAACACGTTTAGTAATATAATAAAATGAATATTTTTCAGCTAAACAACTTTCGTTCGTGAATAGACCACTTAATTAATTAATTTATGATTATTATAAAATCATTAAAAAATACTTTTTTTTATTGCTGATTTTGGTGTTTCGTAAAAAATTGAGAATCTGAGTTAAATAATGCATTGTTTTTAAATATTTTTCGTTTAAAAATTTTAAATTCAAGTAACTCATAATAAATTAATTTTATTTTTACAACGCAGGATACAGTAATAGTACAAAATTGTTTTGTAAATTTCATTAAAAATAAAATAAAATAAAGTTAAAAAAAATATTTTTATTACATGTTAACGTGTAAAAATACAAAAAAAAAAAACAGAAAAAAAAATACAACGTGACTGATTTCCATACAAAACTTTGCACAATTTAATTTTTAATTTTCAATGTTAATAAAATTTATTTGCTGTTATATTAACTTTTTCTAAAATTTACATATGAATTCAATAAAACTTTTTTTTCTTTTTGTTTCTATTTTGTGCATTAAATTCTGTTACACAATTATGATTTATAATTATTAAAATTCATTAAAATTTTAAACAAGTAAACTTTTTTAATTACTCATTATGCATATGAGGGATTACATACCAACTGGAACCAAGTTGGACTGAATGGTTCCAGAAATCTGTCCAAACTATTTTTTCCCAAATCTAAAAATATGTATTTTCAGACAATTTTAGCTTTCTAGGTCAAATCCTTGATCCGAAAAAAAATAGTTTGCACCGATTTCTGCAAGGCCCAGTTGCGGTGGAATCCCTCATATATCTTTGTTAATTTACAAAACAGTTTTGGAACGAGCAACATGATAAGACTGGAACATTTTTAAATGCTTATTAGTAGCATGGAATAAAATGTATTTTATTCATACAATTTTAATTGCTCTACCTGAACTGTTTATTGCTCTCACTAAATATCTAAAATATTCGATACTTTTTAAAAATAAATTCAAATTCGATCCAATTAAACGATTTAACAAACCATAAATAATCTTAAAAATAAAAAACATCAAATTAAATTCACCATTAAAAAATATCCTATCACTCTCTAAATTATTAACACTAAGTGTGATTGATATTTTATCGAGCTGTAATACAGCCAATCAACTGAAATGGAAAAAATGTTTTAAATAATAAAAAAAAATATAATTGGTTTCAGAATTGCTTGATGGCTTCAATTATACGTTTTGAATTGCACTTGTTTTACTGCATAATAAATTCTAATAAATTATTTTTTATCCTTTTTTTTTGGTATATAAAGTTATTACCTACCTTTGCATTTAATATTTAAATTTAAATTATTATAATTTTCTTCATGTACGTATTATATTTATAATTTATAGAAATTTTATGTTAATAAAATGTAATAATGCTGTTTAATTTTGTAAATTATAAATATTTATTATAATTTATAAATGCAGTAAATATAGAGTTTTTATTTATTTTTTGTGTTTTAGGAAGTTTAACTAAAGAAAATTTTAATTTTGACGGTTTTTTAGTTTTATTAGAATTTTTTAATTTATTTTATTATTTTGCAAAAATTGTGAAAGATTAAAGCTTAATATTATCTGTATTATAAATACAATTTGAATGTGGATTCTCAAAACTATTCAAAATCGTCTTATACTGAAAATTCTCTCAAAAAAATTAATTACTAAGTCATTTTTTTTATTTTAAGCCAATTTTTACAAAATAGTAAGAGTTTCTAGCCAAAGATTAGTTGAAAAAATCAAATGAAACTAAAATTTTTTAGTGAGTAAATAAGATTGTTGATTTGTATAACCAAAAATTTTTAGCCTATTTTCTAAAAAAAAAGCTTAAATTGTTTTGTTATCTAACTTTTTTTACAAAAATTTTTTTTATTCAATTATTTAAATTTATTATTGGTTTGTCAACAGTAAAGTTTTCTTTACATTGTTCTATGTGGTTTGGCATAATCAGAAAGTTTAAGTTAACAATAGAAAGAGAGCATAGAATAAGAAGATCAATAAAACTTTAAAATTAGCAATTGTGTTAGCCTAAGCAAACTTTATAAATATTTGAGAAAAAAATTTTTTATTTCATTATATATTTAAAATATTTATAAATATTTTATTTTAGAAAAAAAAAAGTATAAAAATAAGATTTTGGCAAATTTCATTTTATAAATATCCATAAAAAAACAAAATGTATATTGAACTAAAAAAATAAAAAAACAAAAGTAGTTTTAAAAGAAGTTTGGCCCTTTAAATATAGCTATGCTCATGTAATTTTATAGTGTTTACGTTCTTCATCGAATAAAAATAAACAAGTTGTGTATGTGTGTGTGTGTGTGGTTATAAATATATAAATAAGAGCAAAAGGTCTTAAATCGTGTATTGAATATTTAGAAGAAAAGCTACTAAAATTTGTATATATTTATATATATTTATGCAAACCTCACACGTGATATAAGGTTAGACCACGTTCTTTTCTCAACTCACATACAAATTTTAGTGCATCATCAGTTCTAAATTTTCCTCTATATATATGTAAAAGTGAACATTTCGAATATTTACTGCAATATGCTATACATGAATTTTATACTTGTGTTAAAGGCGCTTTGGCTTCAATAATAAAAGCTATATAGTTACTGCATAATGGACGAAGGCCTCTAGGGATGTGAACCGCTACTGCGTATATTTTATACTAAACTTATTTCTTTATGTATATACAATTTACCCTTGAGAGCTTTCTACCATATTGTTCTTGGACTTTCTTTGTCTCTTTATTGTTTAGTATAATTTTCATCATTTCCATGATATTATCAATAAAATAAATTTTCTATATCACAAATTAACACTTTTCATTTAAATTATTCTTTTAATTACACTTTTCTTTCAAGACGTTCAGATCAAAGTTTTGAGGCTTAAATTTTTACTTGAATGGTAAAAACTGATTTTTTTTTTTATTTAGACCCTGGAAATTAAAATTTTTCCATTATTAGGTTGCTGTGCTTAAAGTAAGTAAGTATTTTTTTTTATTAACTTCTTGTCCAGTTCAAATGAAATATCGTGATATTGCAAAATCAACTGGAGATAAATTTAGTAAAAAAATAATTGTGATGGTAGAATTGCATTATATTTTAAGAGAAACCTAAATTTCCTGTATATTAGTGCTTCTAAGTTTAGAACTTAACTTAGCCGCGCGCCCTATGGGGCGCAGAGAATTTAATTATTAAATAACTTTTTTAAAATTTTTTTAAAGAATAATTTAAGAAATCAAATTTTCTAGATGACCTTAATTTTTATTTTTATCTTGTAGACTTTAGACATTCCAATCTATTGACTATAAATACAAATTTTCGAATATCGAAACTTGAAAAACAACATAATTATAAAAAAAACTTTTGGTCTATTGAGTCCGACCCTTCACCACTCCAAAAAAAAATTGTCGCTGTTAAACGGATATTTTTATAACTTTAGGTCCGGCTTGAATATAGAAAACAAAAAACCGCGTAAAAATTATAGTAAATAAAACCTCAAAAATTTGCATTAAAATAAACATTGGAGATACTCAGTTAAAATCTGATTAAAATAAGGGTGTGTTAAAATATTCATTTTCATTATAAAAAAATGGACATAATAATCACAGTAGGTTTTGAAAGAATAAAGCACAACATTAATTTTAGTAAAGAAGGTTTGAGAAAAGGTAAAGAAATTGTCGAAGCTAAGCATGTGATTGAAGTTAAAGAATTGAGAGCAACGGATCAAAATGTAAAAATTCAATGCGAAGTTAAAAAAACTACTCAGCCTACATCAAATTTAAGATGGAAACCTTATTTAGAAGTAAGTGTAAAATTAAATGAATTTGAAAACAATATTCTTAATTTCCATTTTGCATGATATAATCATGCTGATTTCTCTATATTATGTTAACAAAAACTTTCAAATTTTTACATTCTCATATAAATTTTATTTTTTTAGCTGGCTGATGATCGATTAGTTATACATTCTGATTGCTCTTGTTATGCGCATGCAGGTGGTGCATGCAAACATGTGAGTGCACTAATTTATTTTATAAATACAGAAACAGGGTCATCAAAAACTAGTATTGAACAAGCATGGGGCCAACCTTCAGGTAGTTGGAAAGACCAGTACAAAAAGCCTCTCAAGGTCAGTGATGTTTATAAGAAACCAAAGCAGTATGACAAGTCTGAAATTCTAAAACCTTTCGATGTTAAACTGACTGATCTTTTTGGAATAAATTGTACTATACAAGACATTGAAGAGGTGAAAGACATGAACAAAGATCTATTAAAATTAAAAGCAGATTTAAAATTAAAAAATGCTGAAATTGAAAAAAAGAAGGAAGAAGAAGAAATTTTAGTCACAGCGATGAATTGAGTTTCTTTTTCAAATGAAAATGCTGAACCTTATTTTGATATAAAACGTTTAGATCCAGATGTTTTACTGTTTTACAATGAAAATGTTAAAGTTGATGAAGATGCAATTGTGAACATTTTTATAAGAACTGTAGGTCAAAGTTTGTGCGATGAGTGGTTTCTTCAAAGAGTTTGTAGGATAAGTGCTAGTGAAAAACCACATTTTATTAAAACCTGCCTCCTAAAAAATTTGGATATATTAGCTAGAAAATTTGTTGAAGAGCAAAAAGATTTATCACATTTACGAGCTATAAAACATGGGAACAAATATGAAAAAGTAGCGTTATTGCAATATAAAAAAGATTTTAAAGCTGAAGTCGTCCCAGCTGGATTATTCATAAAACCAGATAAACCATTTTTGTGTGCCAGTCCAGATGGTGTAGTGGTAAAAAATGGTTCCATTGAAAAAATAGTTGAGATAAAATGTCCATACACATGTTCTACAAAACCTATATTTGATGAAGTTGAAGGCAAATTTAATGTTACCTATTTGCACAAAGATGCTGAAAAAGTTACTTTTTTATCAAGTACTCACAAATACTACACTCAATGTCAGATACAAATGTATGTTTGTGGATTATCGACATGTGATTTTTATGTTTGGAGTCCAATTAAAAGTGAACTTGTAGCTGTTACAAGAGATGAAAAATTTCTTCTTCAACTAATACCAAAAATTGAAAATTTTTATTTTTCTTATTTATTGAAAGTGATAATGAATAAAGACATAAATGAACCATAAAAAGTATTATATTTAATTATTAATTTTATTTTTTTTATAATATTAAAACACTGTGTGATAATAATTTTAATTTAATTTGAATAATTGAAATATTATAAATAATTACAAATATTGTTAACATGCAAGCGTGTTTTTCTTAAATTTTTAATTATTATAAAAGAGGTTATTAATATAAAAATAAAAAACATATAAGTAAAATTAAAATATATTAAATATTATATTTATATATATAGTAATATAAATGTTTATTAAATATTTAAAATGAAAAATATTATAATATTGTACAAAAAATATTAAAAAAAATAAAGTATTTAAATTACCTTTATTGTTTACTTTACAAAAATAAATAAAAAAGAAAAATTTAAATAAAATTTTATCTTGTTAATAATCAACATCCAATTCTTCATTTTCTAATTTAATTATTGGTGGCTGCAAGTTTACTAAGACACAACACATAAAAAGAATATCATCAGAAAAGGCATACAAATCATGAGTAATCAGGTCTAATATCTTATATATTCTGATTCTTGACATAATTCGCTCGATATGAATCCTTACACTTGCAATATTTTTGGTTTCTTCAACTTCTTCAGCTGTGAATTCGCCATTTTCAAGAAAAGGTGGCATTACAAGTAAAATATTTTTACCTGTAGAATCTATAACAGATTTAATTTCTGGAAACCCTTTATCTGCTAAAACTAAATCATTAGGTTCCAATAAATTTATTAATCCAGATTCTATTGTTATTTGAGCATCTGTTGCTCTACCTCCATACAACTTTGATATGAATGAAACGTGGCCATTTGGAGTACACCCTATTTCAGCTTTCATCCGGAAACCTTTTTTATAGTGCGAATAAAAAAAATTTCTTTTTTCTATTCCAGGAGGCTGTTCAACTCTAAATTCAGTGCAATCTATGATTACCCTGCACTTTTCATATTTGGGCTTAAAACATTCAGGCATCAAATAACTCCAACTTCTCGAGAAGGCCATTGAACAAAATTTTTACAAATAGGCGTTAGATCTGTTAACACTGATTTAAATATATCAGATACGGTTGTTCTGTGAATGTTAAAAAAAACAGAAAGTGCACTGTATGTCAAGTTTAATTTCATTTTCATTAAAAAAATAGTTAATCTATTCTGATAACTAATTTTCCTTTTTTCACAGTTTGTTTTTGGACACATTTTTAAAAGTAAATTAAAAGCATTCTTGCTTACTCCACACAAACTTTTTAAACCTTCTTCATTATCTTTAATTGTTGCAAATCCTTGAAAACAAATATTATCCTCTGCTTCAGTAAATTTATCATATAATATTTTTTTTTCTGTGCCAGTGGAATTGTCTGAAAACTGTTGTTGAATTGGAACATGAATATCTACTTGTATTTCAACACGGTTTTGGGTAGCTTGAACATCAATTATCCTGGTACATGATATTAATATTCGTTCAATCTCACTATTATCATTTGTTATATTCAAATCTTCACTGCAAACTTGCGTTTCTTGATCTAACATATTGGAATAAAGGTTCGAGTCATCCATAATCATAACGTCACTTGTACTATCAATAATATCTATGGACTCAATGAATCCACTATCATCTAAACCTTTGCAAAACGTTTGTGGCGACTTGTATATTTTATCATCAAAATTATGATTATATTCTGCTACAGTCTTGTCAATTTTATCATCACAATTCTTCATGCATTTTTTTGGAGTTTTCACTATTTTGGGCTTTAAAAATTTTTTTCTTGTAATTTTTTTACCAAGAAACTATCCTTGTTTAAGAAATTACTTTTAGTTGGAGTTAATATTGTTGGATTATAATTAATATCCCTTGGATCATTTGATTTCTTTCCTCCAACAAAATGCAAATTACAAATCCTGCTTTTACTTTTCTTTAAAATATATTCGCCTCCTTCTTTGCTGTAAATAAATAATTTTATAAAAAATTATTATTCTTCTCAAAATTAAAATAAACATTATTATTAATTTACATTTTAATGTTTAACATACGTTTTGTATCCAGTAAATTTTAGCCAATTTTGTCTCCTCTCATATTTATGCGGATGTAAAATATTTGAGGTTGGAAAGGAATACAATTTGGTTCCGGTTTCATGATTATTATTATTGTTATTTATACATCCACTGACCCAACAATGCAATCTTCCTTTATTCATTTTCGTTTCTAGAAGTAAATTGAATAATTAATAAATAAAAGTAAATCAGTTGACCTAATTGTATTATTCAAAATAAGAAATATTCTTACCTTTTATTTCCTATGCAGTGTTAAAAACTTCTTTTATATATTTGATAAAGTTACTTGTTGTAATTAGATTATTTTAATTATATTTATTATTTTAATCATATTTTAATCTACTATCTCAATATTTATTTTAATGTAAATTTTTGAGGTTTTATTTACTATATTTTTACGCGGTTTTTTGTTTTCTATATTCAAGCCGGATCTAAAGTTATAAAAATATCTGTTTAACAGCGACAATTTTTTTGGAGTGGGGAAGGGTCGGACTCAATACCTTTAAAATTTTTATTATATAAGATAAAATTATAAAATTTTAATTGTTATTTAGCCATCTTAAGAATAAAATTTTTGTAATTATCTAATGGTAAACAATTTTTTTTGATAAAATGTGGACATGGGAAGTCTTTTGATAACCTGTCTATGACATTTTTCTTGAAAAATGCTCATGGAAAGGGAATTCAAAAGAACCACGTTCCCAAAAACTACATTTTTCAAAAAAAGTCTCGGGAGTCAAGTCAAGCGATAGGCTCAGCTGGGACCAACAGGGCCCGGGCTATTAAAAATTCATATTTCTCAATTTTCAAACATATATTTTATTTTACTCTACTCATTATATTGTACTCAGTTTTTATTTTTATTAAAAATTAAATAATTTTCCAACAAATTTTTTTTGTGTTTATTTAAAAAAAAGAGTTTTCCTCATATTATTCAAAAAATTTTTAAATTATAAAAAAGGTTCGTTTTATTTTGCTATTACCGAAAAGAGTGCTAACTCAAGGTTGAAGTCCTTGAATATCGGAACCACAAAGGGACAACTGAAACATACTTTTCGTATCGTTTCATTATTTTTTTTTCACATATTTAAATCTTTAAAATTAGGGTTTGAAATACGTTACTTATAACTGTCGAATACCGAATCACCGATGCTTCTCATTTCACAAAAATAGCATCTAAATCGTTCTTCTTCAACTTTGCCTCTGCTAGAACTTGTAAACGCTTACGAAAAGCTTATAAATAAAAAATAAAGTAAATTGCTACATGAACACGCGAGATTTATATGCTAATTATAACCTAGGTGAAGCATAAAAAAATATTATTCTTTAATCAAATTCAATAGAAAAACACAGTGTGAATACCTTTATACACGTCAATCAAAGATCTTTTAATCAGAATCAAATTGTATAACTAATTACGGTTGAGAAAATAGAAGAAGGGTTTATATAGTCACCACATATACACATGCATTCAGTACATCTCACTTTTACTTTTTGCATGACTTTTTGATATTGTAAATGATATAACTTGATAGTATATTCAGTTAAAAGCACACAAAGATTAATATCTGTATTACGTATTTATAAAGTATCTAATTAAAAATAATAAAACTGTTTTGTTATGTAATTAAATTTTCATTATTGGTGAGAGGTATTAAAAGTTAAATTTCAGTTTTTATCAACTCATCAATATTTTGGTATGTCTATACAACTACCATATAATATAGAAGTTTATTGATTAAGTGCGTTTGTAATATTTGAATATTTACGATATAGGTACTTTACTAATGATCTGTTGAAAATTTTTACTGTTTTAAAAAGTTTGTAAATTTTAGTTTATAGTGGAAAATTAGACATTCTTTCTGAATGGAATTATAAAAATGTAATCACACGCGAAGAAAAGTTTTACATCAATTAAATTAAAATTTAATTATTGGGTTATTCCAAGATTTTAATGAAAGCTTTTCCTAGAAACTATTTACTCAGGCATTGTAAAATTTATAATTAATAATAATAATTTATAATTAATTATGATAATTTTAACAATAATTAGAGTTTATTGAAAATTTATTTATGGTTTTACTACTTTGATAATAACAATATAATTATTTCAAATTTCAACTGAAATTTATGAAATGTTATTCAAATTTAATTATCTCACTATATTTTATCATATTATTTAAATTAATAAATTTAATTAAATAATTTTTTTCTCAATATTTTAAGAATTTTGATTCCTTTTATTCCTTTTTTTTAAAATCTATTTGGGGGGTTCATTTTCAAGCCTGCCACCACCTTTGTCCAAAAAGGGCTGGAGGCAACTTAAAAGAATTTTGGTTTTTTTAAAGTGACCGAAAAGAGGTCTCGTTTCCTTTTCAACTCAAGGAAAAAAATTTCTTAAAATTTACCGTTAACTTCAGTAAGAACTTCACTTTTTTATATATTTTCCTAAATTAAAAAAAAAACAGACATCAGAGAAAATAAAGGTTTGGGGCTAGTAGTAATTAAAAATTTAATTGAAAAATAATATTTTAAGACCTTTAAATGGAAACTTTACTATTTATTTGTAAATTATAGGTACTTTTAAGTTAAATTAATCAGACAGAATTTAAATGTATAAATTATTACTTTAAACAGATTCGGTATGGACACTTTTTTCATACTTTATAGATCTATGGGATTTTCCATTCATTACATATGCTTTTTGGGCAGTTATGAAATTGAAGGTGATATCCAATTTTTAATCCCTTTGAAGATGAAGAAGGGCAAGGATCCATTATTCAATCAACTTTAGATTCACTGGTATTAGCATGCAAGTTGCTAATCTGTGAGTAAATTAAACTTTTTGTTCTCTTTAAAATTTTTTTACGTTTCAATTTTTGTCTAACAAATTATTATAAAAATACAAAAAAAAATCGTATAAAATTATTTATAAAACTTGATATATTTATGAAAATTATTTGTCATGTTATTTGATTTTTATTGTATTTTCTGAAATATTTCAAAAAATTGTCATAATAAAAGCTTGTCGTATTTTTATAAAGTTGACAATAAATCAATCAGAATGTATCTTATTATGTTCAGTCGTACGCAATTTCTTAAAAAATGACAGTGAAGCAAAATAATATTTTTATGAAATTATTTTATTATATTTTTAAATTACTAAAAATTTTTATATTGTTTTTTTTTGATTATTCGTATTGATCAAATATTTTTTTTATACCACAATTTTACACTTTGATCTATATTTCAAAGAAATCTTTTACATAAATGTTTGAATCTCATTTTCCTTGGCCAATATAACCAGAATGTTTTGAAATTTTTTTTCAAAAAAATAAGCAAATTTTTCTAAATAAGGACCAAAACCTATACTACAACATATTCTCTTATGTGTGTTTACTTAATACATTAGCAAAGAGTATGTTATAGAGAATACTTTGGTCTCACATCGTTCTTTGAAATTCTTGTTAGTAATCTCTAGTTTATATTCGTAAATCTCTTTTTTTTGCTGAAAAAGCTTTAGAAAATTGTATACGTACCAAAAAAAAATCTTTTTTCTTATTTTTGGTTTATTTTTTTTTCTTTGAGTTTATCTCTTGCTTTGTATTTTTTTTTGTATTTACTTTATTTTTCAGGTGTTCTTTTTTGTGGGTTTGAAAATTTGATTGAATTTTTTTTTCTTTTACTGTATATTAGGTTGGTACTATAAAATATTATTTTGATGTATTGAAATTTATTGAGATTTTTTTCAAGAAATATATTTTATTAATAATAAAAAAAAAATTTGTTTTTTAAAATTTTTTTAGCCAATGAAAAATAATGTAATTTTAGGTAAAAGAAAATTTTATTTTTTTAAAAAAATTTCATATTTCAGTTATAAAATTCAAATAAATTTATAGAATTCAATAAACCAGCACTAAAAAAAAAAAAAAAAATAAAAAAGAATTACCTATAATATTGGTTAAATAAAAAAGTTTTTAATTAAAATTTTAATAAAAATCTTTTTTAATATAAATTCTCAAACCAAAAAAAATAAAAAAAAATGTATTAAAAAGAGTATTAAAATATTAATGATTTGTTTGAAGGCAATCATATTTTAAATATTCATAATGTACTTGAAAAACATTGTTATAAATTTTACCTCAAAATTATAAACCACTGGCTTATTACTTCATTAAAATTTCAATTTCAATTATATTAACTTTTTTTTTTTATATATTTTTTTTTAAGCTCTTGTAATTAAAAGCAAAATATTAATACGTTAAATTGTTATATAAAAAAAATGTTTTAATATATTTTAATTAGTTTTGTATTATTTATTTAAAAAATAGATTATTGTTATTATAAATCTTTTATTTTTTAATACATTTATTAATAAGCTCATGTAAAATTGTCATTTAGAAAAATTTTTTTTATTTTTTCTTTATTTGTACCATATCAGTTAATATTAAAATTATATCTTGAATTGTTCTTTTTTTATTATAAAATTTAGTTAAAATCATTTATGTCTTGGTCAATAAAGAACAAAATTCGTTGTTTATTTACAATTTAATTTATTGCAATTGTGTCATGCGACAGTTTCAAAATCAGTTGATTACTTTTTTTTTGGTAAAAAGAGTTTCAATGATTTTGGGGTAAATAGATGATATGAATGTGCTTCACTTTCCTGGGGGTTTAAAATATACAGCATCTATCTCTGTTTTTCCCTGTAATATTTCCCGACACTGATTTTTAATAATTTATTTCTATATCTTATTCAGGTATAATGTGAAGCTAAGTTACGCATGTACTTTTTTGTTAAGTTATTATCCCGAAAAAACCACATTACATGTATTGACAAGTTATTCTAGAGAATGTAGCTTTTTTCATCCATTCTATTGTTCAGCAGTTTTTGAAATCCAAGATATTCCAGAACATTTTACCTAAGTTCTACAGAACCTGGAAAGTTCATTTGAAGGAGTAGAATATTTCATTTCTCTGAGAATTTTTAACATCCAGAGTAATTAGCAGTATGTCCAAGCGTATTGCGTACCGTAATTCTTTCATTCTTTATTTAATATCTGCGACACTTTGGATGGCTTCTAGAAAATAATGCTTTTTGTATAATTCGTGTTGTTTTTTCGAGAGATATCCTACTACTTCCGTTGCCTGCTTTGTTTACAAAATTATCTACATCACCTCATAATTGGTATTAAGAATTCAGTATATATTTCCTTAAGGATTTACCTAACCCTAGATATGTGTTAAATAAAACAATAAAGACAAAAGGATTTACCTTAACTGTCTTTTTAAAATACGACCACTAGTATTCCAGTTAAGCACTTTTAATACTCCCCCTGCCTATAAACATGTTCCATGCAAAAGATGTATCTATAGACTGCTGCAGTTGAAATATAAAATTTTAATTTTTAATAAACTAAAAGTAAATTTTTTTATCTTGCTTATAATTAATTTTATTTTAAATTTAATTTATAAAATATAAAATTATTGCACACGTTGATATTTTTTATTAAAATAAAATTTAATTTTCTTAGATACTTTATTATTAAGGAGAAAGAAGAAAAAAATAACTAAGAAAAATAAAAAAATTGGAAATTTGCCACTTGAAGAAAAAAAAGTAATATCAATGCCAAGATCTTTGATTATGAAATCACGAAAATTTAAGAAGAACTATTATATCTATCTAAAATATTTAAAAAATTAAATAATTTAATAACTGTGATTTTTTTATATAAATTATAATTTTTTAAGTAAATTGACTTAACTGATTTTAGTTTTTTTTAAAATACTTTTAAATCCGATTTATTTTATTTTTTATAATTATTTATAGAAAAGAAAAGTTGAAAAAATTAATTAAATTTTAAAGTGCCTATAAGTTTGCATAAATTAGAAGATTTATTTATCTTACTAAAAATTTTATACGATATGAAAAATTTAATAAGTCTTGGGTGATAAGTATAGGTTGCAATAGTAAAGTCATAACTATTACTATTTACTGTATTTATATCAAGTTCTTCTGATTTATAATCAGTACTTTTTACTGACTATCACCAACGTAGGTTACTCAAAGATATTTCCGATAGTTAATAATAGTAGTATGTTAATTTCAGATAATTTCTGTATTAATTATATTTCGGCTAACTACAACTGACACGTATACTGAATAAAAAATCCGTTTGTGGCTAGAAAAATTCCGCATGCCGTAAAAGGAATGGTTTGTCGCAAGCGTATTTTTCCGCTAGCCGCTAGCAGAATTCCGTTGGCGGAATTATTTTTTATGTTCAACCAATTGCAAATGACTTTAACGTAAAGAAAATTTTTAAAAAATACACTGCCAACTAGCTGGCACTAAGGTTCCTCAAACAATGAGCTTAATACTTCAATATACCACAGATATTACCGATTACAAGCATGCAATCATACATACATTTCTATTAACTTTTAAAAGGTTGTTTTATTGATCGAGGGACTTGATCATAATTTTATTGAGTTTATGTCGAATTTTTTAAAAATTTGTATATTTTAAAATTGTTTTCATTGCACACGCATACGTATACAGTTGTCTCTACACCCCTACCTTAGTTTGGTTGATAATAAATCATAAATGATTAAAAATATAAATAATAATAAATTTTCAAAAAATTGAAAACTAAAATTTGACCCATCACATCCAAAACTTGGATTTTCGGCTAATTTTTCCATAGCTCCATAAAATAACATAGAGCTATGAAAAAAACTTGGATTTTTGGTTAATTTTTTCATAGCTCGATAAAATAACATAGAGCTTAATTTATAATTTATTTGTAATTTTTAAATAAATCTATGAATTCATAAAAATCCTAAGAATTATAAATTTAAATTTTCATTAGTTTTGTGACATAAAATTCCACCAATAAAGCATTTTCGCTTGATTCAATCTTTGAGCCAATCAGAAGTCGACACGTTTGGAGAAGAGTCTTCATCCATATCAGGCCACGACGCCATTTCCACTTGTACACTCCAGACGAGTGACTTGCAGTTATTGCTCGCTTCGTAAAATAATATGTATTAACATCAAGTATAAATATTTTATAGTTTACAGACTTTCAAAGAAAGTCTTTCAAAGCAAAAAAATTATAATTTGTGATTTATTAATAATTAATTTGTGTGAATCAATAGTATATTTGTGACTTCACATTTTCATTTTGAACTACGAAAAAAACACCTCCATCATCAACAATATTCAAAAGGATAGATCATCAGACACTAGTCGGATATTATATGATAAAATAAGATATATTAAATTACGAATGATGTGTGTGTGTTATTTCGCGTATTAAGTTAGTTCAGTTTTTAAGTAATTAGATTTAAGTACGGTTTTAGTTTTATAATTTTGTATATAAAAGTTGTGGAAACACGCCCGAGATCGACTCAAGTCTCTCCTTTTCTTTTCTATATAGTGACCATTGTTTTTGTATTTTTGAGTTATTTAATTTTGACATTTTTCTTTATTTAGTTATTTGAAATTTCTATATTTTAGTAAATCTTGTGGTGCTCAACTTTTTGTTTATTCCGGAAATTAGAATTTTAAATATAACTTTTTGTAAATAAAATAAACTTATAATTTTTTATTTAATAAAAAATTTTTATTATTTTTATATAAAATTTGACTACATTTATTTTATTACAAAATTTACTTCTCTTCTATATTTTCCGGAATTTCAGGCTTGTTATTTTTATTATTTTATTTTTTTTGCCCTTTTGAAATAACCTCGTTCACAATTTATACTAATTATAGTAACCTGATATTATAACTGCATAACTAATATTTGAAATTTTTTGAACCATATTTTTAAATACATTTTAAATAAAAAAAGTATTATTTATATTATTTTTAAAAAAACAAGAACTTTTATTCAGCCAAAACACAATGCATAAAATGGCCTGTGGCTACTAGATCGACCCTAGAAACAAGGATTCATTGTTAAAAATTTATTTTAATAATAATGTATGTATTTCATACTATTTTTTGATATTTTTATTTTAAATATTTAATATTTTATAAAGTTACTTTGAGCAAAAATAAATGTAAAAACTTTTTTTGTTGTTTCTAGAAATCATCATCATAATAGAATAAATAAACTCAAAGAAATTAGATATTTCTTAGTTTGTAATTGTAAAAGTTTGATTAGTTCTCATCCATATAAAAATTTTCCATTTTCTTTATATATAATTTGATATTCTGTCGTTTGATACTTGCAGTTTTAATAAACTATACTGTCAAATGTCCAATAAGAAATCCGATGAAGTAATATTGTATAATTTATCAGTCATAAAATTTGTTATTCTGAAGACGAATCAAAACTTTAACCTTTTTTTTCTTTGTTTTAGTATAACGAACTAATAATTAAGTCATAAAATCAATATATTTTACTCTTAATTACAATAAAATTCAATTTATATTTTAAAATATTTAATTATTTTGTTTTTTTCTTAATATATATATATATATATATATATTGCATAAAATTGTAATCATTTTCGCGCTCCTCTTGTAAAAATCTTTAATCGTATTTTAAGTTTTTGTTTTTTTTTCTGAAACCTTTTTCTTTTACTATATATACAGCTAAATACTATATCGTATTTATTGATTTGCAGATTGAGTAAGCTCCCTATCTAAAGTACTTATATATATATATATATATATATAAGTTTTTTGAATACTGCTAGAATTTCATTTCCTTTTTTTATTTCGTGTAAAAAAAATAAAAAATATATGCCGCATGTACTAAACTTGCATTTCTTGATATATATATATATATATATATATTTATTTTTTATATATAACATAAGTAATACTTAAATTCAATTATTATGAAATATGAGTTTATGAAGATAAAAAGTAAGTATAAATCATGTATCTTGAATTATGAGTGCATTTTTTTTAAATATTACTTGTACGTGTAAAAAATTTTAAAAATAGACAGTGTGTTAGTAAAATTATAAATGTTGTAATATAAACAGTAATTCGATAGCTAGGTTAAAAAATCATATTTTATTTTCAAAAGTTGGTGACATTTTATTATAAATTGATGATAAAATAATCGTAACTAAACATATTTAATCGTTTCAATAATTATCTACAATTTACGATGAAGCTGAAACTAATAATAAAATTATCTGGAATTAGTACAATCAACTAACATTTTCAGGGTGATGAGTGGACTGTATTTTAATATAGTAACTTATTAACTAATAGAATTTAGGTGATGAAAATAAATAAAATATAACTAATTAATTAGTAGCACAAAAATATATGATTTATTTAAATGAGATGTGACTACTATAATAGTTGTCCTAAGACTGGGCACTGTGCGCCGCTTCTCAAGGAACGCGCTTACACTCTGTGCAAACACGCACGCATACTTATTAACCTATATTAATAAGTGTATTATACAGTGTAATATTTAACACAGGACAAGTACTAAATTTTAGATCACACTATCCAAACATAATCTCGTTGACAAAACAATGTTACTTTCTGATTGATAGTGAGTCAATATTATTATTAAATGACTATTTGTTTCATCTTATAATACGAAAAATTCTATTAAATAACTAAAAAGAATTCTTAGTTATCAAATAAAAATGTTTCTTTAAATGACTGCACTAAGAATTTAACCTTTACGAAAGGGAATATAAAATATGAAGAGAAAAAAAATTATATTAATGGTAAATTTGCATAAATTTTCCATTAAATATATTTTATTAATTTTAAATGAAAAGTTAATTATTTTTTAATAGCAATTTCTGTTCAATTAAATATTAATAATATTTTATTTAAAAGTTAATAGAGTTTTTATAAATCATAAAAAGAAACGTATATAATTATTTGCCGTGATATAAAGTTCAGGTTTTAAATTTTTCCAGATTTTTATGTTAATTTTTTTGATTTTGAATTTTTCACGCGTCATAAAATTATTATTTATAACATTTAAAACAAATAATTTACTTTAATAAACCATAAAATTTAGTTAATAAATATAATTAAAATTCTATTCTATTTAAATAAATTACTTTTAATTCTTATAATTAAATTGATTTTATAACTTTACATATTGCAGTAGATGAAGTAAAATCCAGACCTTAAAGTTTAATTTATTTGAACCACAATATATTTTAATAGTAATGAGTTAGGAATGTTTTAATAAGAAATTTATAAAATAAATTGATAAATAAGTATTTTATTATAATGAATATTTCTTAGTTTACTATTGTTAATTAAATCGAAATTTAATGAACTTCAATTTATATTTGCTAAGCACTTACTAATATTAAATTTAAGCTACCTTTAAATTACATTTATTGTTTATATTTACATTTAATGCAATTACAGTAATTAATAATAATATTAGTTTACATAGCTGAGTTATTTTAATTTTAGTGCCCTATTTTATTGGGGTTGAACAGATAATTATAATGTCAGAGTATAAAAAGTTGAATTGATCCTTAGGGCCATGTATGATGCAACAACAAAGAACAAAAAATAATTTATAAAGCTTCTGAAAATAGACACAATCCTTACAATATTGATGGTATATTTTAAGTTTCAAAATTTTAGAAAAAAAAGTATCTTTTTACAGGTTAAAAACAAAATATCCAGATGCTTTAAAGATTTATATTTGAGAAATGCAATTATCTTGTAAAAGTTTGAAAAATTGAAAAATCTCCCAATTTACACAAAATATATTGAAATATTTTCTTTGATAGCGAATAACAATTTCTTCAAAGACTTGTACTGATAACACGTAACGAAAAAGGAAATTTAAAAAATTTTTATTCACGTTTTAGCTGTCAAAAGTCAAAGTAAAACTAAAAAAAAAAAATCTCAAAGTCCAAAAAAATATTTTATTGTATAAAATTTACAAAAAAACTCAATTTTACAAAGAATTTTTTACGTTTATATTGAACAGAAAATAATATTTTTTTTTCTTAATGCTACTTTTTTATATTTAGCAATCAATCATTAAAATCCATTTATTTCGTTAAAAAAAAAATGATAAAAAGGCACTAAATATTGTCGATATTTTTTGACAAATAGCACTATTAGATACGATACTAAACGTAACCAAGAGAATTATTGTTATTTTTTTTACGAATTGTGCAATTTTAAGAGACATTTTTACATATTTACTATTTATTTAAAATCTGCAAATAATTATAATCTCTATTATTGTCTTTAATCTTTGCATGGTTTTGATTGTTGTTACGTACTTGAGGTGGGTGTTTGCGTAAAATATACATGAAAATTATTTTATACACACAGAAAATGTAATATAATTTAGTGAAATGCAGTATATATATGAAAATAGTTTTCGATATTTGCGTGTGACAACAGGTTAAGTCGCGGGTTTATGGTTAGAAGCTCACATATGTATTGAATGTATGTATATTGAGGATTTAGGTGTATATATAGAAGCACTTAGATTATTTATATAACTGATTCTATGCATTCAGGGAAATTCATGTCAATTCACTAGTTCATAAATAAAAAATAAAAATTTCTTTAGTATTCAAAAATTTTTAAATGGGTTCAAAAAGGATTTAATTAATTGTAATATCTGGCACTGGGTAAATAAAATATATACTTGAGCTATATAATACATATTCAATCAACAAATATTAATGTATAGATGATATATTTATTGAATTATCTAATTATATATTATTGTTCAATTTGTACTACTATGTTGACATATTGATGTTCATATTATAAGTACTTAATAGAAGTTATGTTAATGAGTTTCTAGTTGATATATATATATATATATTAGAGTGTGTCTTATTTTTTTTTTTCGATATTTTTTGGCTCCCCCCATTTTTTTCGGATATTTTGGTCATAAAACCAAGGATTTTGGTTTTCGGTTTACCTATGCCACCGAGCACTTGAAGTTTTCTATTTAAATGCCATGGGAATTTGAACTTTTTAATGTTATTTAAATGGGAAACTTATTGGTAATCGAAAACCAATATCCTTGAAGCTGGGGATTTTTTATGACTAAAAATATCAACAACGAAAAATGGAGAGAGCCCAAAATTCTCAATAACAAAAAAATAAGATACACTCTAATATATATTAAATAATAATAATAATGATAATATTATGAGAAAAGCTAACATTTCTAAGGTAATGTTGATAAATTTTAGGTTATAAAAGTCAAATTCTGTTAATACATTGTATATTTTACATGTATGTCGGGTTGTCTGACTAAATATTGAGTTATCTACTTGGAATTTATTATCATTAGGTTTGTTAACTATTTTATTTTTGTTCAAGAATTTAATTAAGTCTACAGATTCTTTTGGTTGAGTATTCAATTAATTTCTTACTAGAGGTGTGTAGTTACCTAAAATATTAGACATATAATCAGAAAATCCAGATTTATTTTTGAATTTTTCGAATTTTTAGCCAAAGAAGTGTTTTATTCACTATACATCTGCAACCCTTTTTAAAAAGATTTTTTGAGCTTTACCCGATATTTGATCCCACTCATCTTTATCTAAAAGAATCAAATTTTCGGGTATCTGACCCTAATTTTGGGTAACCGCAAACCCCTATTTCTGAAATTTTAATAATTGATTGAATTTGAAGCCTATACTATTTTAGCAATTAAGAAGATGCATAGGTTGATTTCAAATTTTATTGCTTATTTTGTTCATCCAGGTTTTGTACTTTTGTTGAAATTCAATCAAGTTGAAGAAATTTCATCCTATCGGTTTCATTTTTAACCATAGAAATATACTCTTATAGACACAATTGATGAAGGTTTCATGGTAATAAAATTTCCATAACTGACGTTCGAAATGACCAATTTATGGTGAAAAAATTCCTGTTGCCATTAGAAAAATAAAATGAAATTTAACGTATAAACATAACGCGTACATAAAACTGCAATTTTATATTCGTAGTCAGAACTATAGCAAAATTTTCGCCATGCATTACTTAATTATGAATCGTAACAAAAATGTAAAACTAGCGTAACAAACGGATGTTATTACTTTTTAAGCATCGTATGCAACAGCCAAAATACCTACTATAGAGACAGCCTATACATTATTTAGTTATGCATTTTTAAATAATTCAATTAAAAATATTTTCAAACGATTTTAAAAAATTTAAGAACTTTTTCATTTCATGCATTTAGAATTCAAAAAAAAAAAATAATTTAATACATTCGTATAAAATAAAGGTTTTATTTTTTAATATCATTTTTTTCATGCAATTAATCTCCCTCGATGATATAAAAGCAAAAAAAAAGTTTAGATATGAAGTAGCAATATTTATAAAGCGCTACTTTAAAAAAAGGCTTTTAAGATTAAATTTTAATTAAATCGCAATGGGGGTTTTAAGTAAAGTCTATATAAAAATAAAAGTTATCTATAGATATATTATATTCAGGTAATTAGCCAAATCGATTAAAATATAGGAGTGATTCCATGCTTAATTTAGCCATGCTATTGAAGCTTTTACAAAAATTATTTAAAATTGTACTTTTAGTACTCTTCTAGTGTGATTTCAAAATAGATTAGTCTTTTATTCTGATAAAAATATTTTTTAAAAATTTCTATTTTGTGCTTTTTGTTTATCTACACTGTAAAAAGTAACTTCCTTATATTAACAAAAAAATTAGAAAATTTTCAAAAAAATTGTAAATATTCGAAAAAAATCGTAAATTTACTAAATGAGGATTCTCGATTTTTTTTTGTGCATTTATGAATTAAGTTGCAAATTCACAATTATTTTTCGTAAATTTACGACTATTTTTTGTAAATTTTCGAAAAAAAATTGTAAATAAAAATTTTTTTTGCGAATTCACAAAAAAAAATCGAGAATTCTCGAATTTTTTGTTAATATACTAAATTTAGTAAATTTACGATTTTTTTCGAATATTTACAAATTTTTTTGAAAATTTACTAATTTTTCAATATTCTATTTTTTTTGTTAATATAAGGAAGTTACTTTTTACAGTGTAGATAAACAAAAATTCGCTAAAAAGAAATTCGATTCTGTAAAAATTTTTTAAAAATTCAATCTAAATTTCAATAAGATGATTCAACACAGAACAACTCATATACAAACTAAAAAATACAGATAAAAATATCCTTTTTTTAAATTTATTTGAACTTTTATAAATATTACAGTAAAATATCCATTTGAGAATTTACATAAATAAAAAATTTTTTTTTTGTAACATTTTTTTTATCAAACAATTAAGCATATTGGATGACTCCTTTTTTTCTAAACAATATACTTAAAACATGAAAAAATAAGTAGTACAATAAAAATCTTAAGACACCAAAGTTTTGCCTTATTTCCCTCGAGTATAAAATAAAAAAAAGAATAAAGGAACCATAGAAAAAATGAATGAATAAAAATAATAATAATAATAACAGAAAAAAAAGTGTCAAGAATCATACATAAAAAAAAATTCACTAAAAAAAAAAGGACTTTATACTGTACCAGAGGAGTATTATTATACTGCAGTATAACTCGACGTTGTCATCGTAGTCAGCAATAAGAATAATATATAATATAAGAAATCTCTGCAGACAGACATGGGACTATTACTTGAAAGTTACCTGTCTCAAATCGCACATTATTCATATCCATTGCCTTCAAGAAATAATGTATCGTTTCAGAATTTTTTTTTATTTTTTCATCTTTTTTATACTTTTTAAAATCTTTTCTTTATACTCTATGATTATTTTATGCAGTCTTCGACGTTTCTTTTTCTTTATTTTCTTGCTTACAGAATATTGGATATATTTGTATGAATTATAAATTAATGTTTGTACACTCTAAAAATACGAGGCTTTTATTTACGCTGAAAAATTAAGCGTTAAATTCTACTTTGAGCAAATAAACGCTGTCTGTTTCTATCGAATCCTCGTGAGAGTTAACTCTTTGTCAAAACTTTCTCAAGTATTATTTATGTCTCAGCACTATTCTTTAGCTGTAATTTTAACTCTTAATTGGTAGAGTTTTTTAGACTCCAGTAGAAAGTATTAAATTAAGTCATTTCGGGTCACTTTATAGAGTTATATAATAAAGCTTTTATCTCAAGTTGTAAACATGTGAGTGAAAAATTTTATAACCTTATTTAATAACTCTGTAATTTTAGTAATAATTTTTGTTTTATTATATATAAAATAAATGAGTCATAACACTTGGATGTTACAATTTCCATAATTACAAATTTTATTAAATGAAAAAAATAATTGTACACTGAAAAAAAGAACCAGAATTTTTTTCTTTACGTTCAATTGGTTACAAATGGCTGAAAACATATGAACAATTAAAAGAACGTGATTTTCATTCACTTAATATCCGAGCACCACTACATGATGAGACTTAATTTAACTTACTTTTAATTGGATGCCGTTTGTAACAAATGAAATGAACAAAAAATTCCGGCTGAACAGGAATTCTGGTAAATTTATGAAATGATTTGAATTAACAGTTTTCTGAGCCCAGTTACATGAGTTACCGCGTATTGTTCAAGAATCGTAAGAAAGAGAATTCAGGTCCGGAATTTAACTATATACTCTTAAAACAGGCAGAGCAGAAGCATGTTTAGTTGTTTAATCATATTCTCTGTCTAGCTTGAGGGCATTAGAAGGTCAAGTTACTTGTTAAATATAAATATGTTAGGGCATTTTTTATTTATGGACAAGGGCCGTATAAAATTTTTATTTTTCATAATTATTTTATAAATTTTTTTAGCTTTTTTACATGTATGCAGTTTTATAATTTATTAAGTAATTTTAATTATATATGAATTTTGAAAAAATAAATTTAATTTTTAATTTACAGCACTCTTTAAAAATAATCTTTTATAAAGGATTTTTTAATTCTCTGTTTATGATACATATTGTAATAAACATAGTTTTCTCTTTCAATATTAATTACTTTAGGGATTAAACTGACTTGAATGCAATAAGTTTGTATTGGAAAATTGTAAAGGGCCATAAGCCTGTTAATTCTTGGCAGAAAATAAAGAAAATATATAGTGTCTTTGTTGAAATAAATTATTTAATAAAAAAATTTTGAGTTATTTTTTAATAAAGTTTATGAGAAAAAACTATATTTTTAATCATTAGCTAATGGAATTTTATAGTTGGTACCTAAGAATATAAGAATAAATTTTAGACCCTAAAAGATGTAAGAAAAGTAAAAGAAAATGAAAATAAAAGCAAATATTTATGATTTGCAAAAATGGGTCCGTTTTAAAATTTTTCAAACGAATCAGTCTTCCACTGATTTTTTGAAAACGGGAATTGTGGGAAATTGGAACGGCTAAACGTTGAATTTTTCTATGACAAAGATATTTTTCAACGATTCTTGATCAGTTTTATTGAATACGACCTTAAAAGCATACCAGTTTGCCCAGCTTTAGTTCTAAATGCCGTCTATGAATCTCGCTGTAAATAAGCAATTCGAGGTTTCTTCTGATATTCAGTTACAGGTAAGTGCAATGCATTTTCAAAAAGCGTCCCAAATAAATATTAATTAGCTGTAATATTTTGTTTAAAAAAATTTCTACTCCATAAAAAAAATTGATTAAATTCAGTCTACTTTGATGTAAAAATAAAATTAAAATTTAATTTAAAATTAATTATTTCTCTAAAAACTGGAATAATTATAAATATTTCACATTGCATTAGTACAACGTACGTTCCCCAAAGAATTAAATCCGAATGTAAAATAAGATAAAAAAATGTATGAATTAAAAAAATAAAATTAACAAAATAAATTTTTTTTTCTCTATCTACTATAATTTTAATTTAATAACAAGAGTTAATTTTTATTACAAATAATTAAAATATAACATCTAAAAATAAGTTTGCATATATAGAAAGTATAAATCAATTTGAAACATAAATTTAAACACATATATATCAACAGGTTTTCTCATTCTCAATGTAACTTTGATACATAAATTTTTATATCATTTAGTGTCAAATAATAAATTTTTTTTTCTTTAAGACTGACTATTTTTTATAAATATGTAAAAATTATTTATTTATTCTCATGCATAATTTATTTATTTTTCTATTTTTATTCATTTCTATATATAAAAGAAAATAATATTTTTAATGAATTTAAATGAATAAATGAATATTTATGTGAAGATATAAAAGGAATTTCAATTTTCTTTGATGCTAAAATAAATAAGATTTTCACAAAATTTAAAATCAAATAATTTTAATTTTAATTTACAAAAAAAAAAAAAAAATTTAATTAAAAGATTTTTATACCCTATTTGATATTTTAATTTATATTTAATTTAATGAAAATTTTCATTTTAGTTAATTTTAATCATTTTAGAAGAATTTTATTTCATTATAAACGATTAACAAAGTTTTAATCATTTAAAATTAATAGGGTATTACAAATTAATTAGGTAATGGAATTTTAGAAAGCCAAAAATTAATTTTTTGTTAGATTATTCGGTAATTTTTTTAAAGTTAAAATTTTTTTACAGTCATATTAATTAAGTTTTTAAGTGCACTTTAAATGAGTTTTTGAGCCTCTATTTTAAATTTCATAAACTGCTTATTTTTATACCTTCGATTGCTTCTTCGTGATAGTCAATAAAAAACAGTCGATTTTTGGCAAAAATAACCAATTTTTATATTGCTGCAAAAATAACAATTTTTAAATAAACCAGGTTTCTTAGGCCATCAAAATTTTTTACAGGCAAAAAATTGAATGATCGTATCTTTTTTTTATTTATTTGCGAGGTATTGTTTTACAAAGATAGTGTTAAAAAAATATTAAATTGTAACTTTGACGCAAGCAAATTATAGAGAAGAGGAGTGCAGAATAGTGGTTAGCGATTATCTGAAAGACGGGTCAGGTACCTGAAATTTCGGATTTTTTTCTTCAAGTTGGATTGAATTTTAGGTAGCCAAAGAAACTTTTGACGCAAACTGCAACTACAGACCCTTTTCGGGAGGTTTCGGGCCTTACACAACATCTCACCTGCAAAAATATCACAAAAAAGACCGGAACTTCGGGTACCCGACCGGACTTTCGCTATACACCCCTAGTACAGAAATTTAGGAAACTAGAAGCTTGTACAAAATTTTTGAGACCTATGAAACTTATATTAGTCAAAAATTGTGATTTTGGCAGCAATTTAAAAATGGATCATTTTTTATCAAAAACGGACTTTTGATTTATTGACTAATATGAAATAGTCGCAGTTTATAGGGTTTAAAATGAGAGCTTTTTAACATGAAAAATGTTCATAGGGAGGGGGGGCTAAAAAATGGACTTTTTTAAGAGTGGGAGGGAAAAATTAACGTTTTTAGGGAGGGGGGGGGGTAAAATAGACTTAGAATCTTTTTTATTTACGGACCTAAAATACTATAGGTTCTAGGACCTATAATAATCTGGTGGTTTAAGTTAAAACTGTTATAAGCCAATATGCTCCATGCCCGTTATTTGTGTTAGTACTCATACCAATTATAAGTTTTTCTTACATCAAAAATATTTATGAATTTTATTTTTTTTCAAATTTATTTTTCAACGTCGTTTATTTAAAAGTGTCTTTTTTTTCCTATCTGATTCTTTATTCATTAGCTAATGGATTTTCTACTTTCTATACTAATAATTTTTCTTATATTTTTTTTCTAGATATATATGAAAAAAAAAAAAAACTGAAAAATGTTTACCTAACAACATGACATTAATTGATTTTCAAAAAAAGAAAAGAAAATTCTTACATTGAAAAAAAAAAGCTAAAATATATTAATAAATAAAAAATAGAAGTAAGAAAAAAGTCTTTAGGATATAATTTTATATAAGTTTAAGAATTGATTTTGAAACAAAGCCATTTTGACTAGTCCCATAAAACATTTCTTAGCTCGATATAGTATTATATTAAGAAAATTTCTTATAGTCCTTTTGTATATATATACATATGAAAATTCAGGAAGCCAATAAATCAGAAAGCATAGTCGGAATTAGTTAACGTTCTCAATGTTCCATTTTGCATTCGCGTTAAGTAGGTTTACTCCCTTTTCCCCTATAACGTTTCTTTTCTCTTTCTTCTTCTTATTCAATGAACCCTCATCTTTACCTTGCATCCTTCCTTCCGGTACATCCTTATTTTCTATCTTTGTTATTTCCTTTAAATATTTTCTCTTTTATTTCATAAAAAAATTCTTTCGTAAAATTTAACTTAGTGCATTTTATTTAAAACTTGACGATACGAAAAGATGATGCTTAATGGAGGTTTTTGTAATTTCCGTAATCGATTTTATTTATATATATGGGCTAATCCAAGCTGTGTCTTTAAAAGACTTTGGGTTTTTTATTCGTAAATAAGAAATGTTTGCTAATTTATTTCTTAGATGCGAATCAAGATCGATTTTACTCAGTTGGTGGTTTTTTTATATGAAAAATTTTTACAAATTTAATCCACATTTGGTACTTAAAATAATGATTTCATTAACTTGAACCATAGTGTCTAAAATTTATGCTTTTAACGTCTAAAATTAATTAAAATAAAAAAAAATTCTAATTAAAATTTTGCATTACCAAAGTTTTGTAGAATAAACCATATATTAACCTATAAATTAAACTTATGAAAGCATTAAATTTTAAATCCCATTTGTGTATGAATTTTTAATTATGTTTGTTTGTTTGTACGAAGTAGCATCACGGGAATATAATAATAGCTAGAGAGACTTTTTATTTACGGCAAACCGACGGCAAAAGCAAAAAAAAATTACCTTGAGTAACATGAACCCGAGACCACTGAGATTGAATGTGATTGAATATTTGTGTTGAAATAACAAATTAACTGGTAAAGTTAAGAAAAAATTCAATGTTGCACTTTTTTTTTAGAGCGCATAATTTTCTCAATTTTCTACATTTTTCTTCCATTTTAGTTCTATGTTCAATTTTAAGTGTCTACTTAAATGTGAATTTGGTTTTTAACATGGAACATGTTCATTGTATGGGGTATTTGAAAAAGTCTAGCTGGACAGGGGGGGGGGGGTGAAAATTAGACTTTTTTTAGGCTATTTTTCACGCTTTTTGGGCTAATTTTAGCTATTTTTATGAAATAATACCAATTTTTATCTATAGCTTCTGTTTTTTGAGTATTTTAAGGTAGTTAAATACAAATATTACTTTTAATTTATCTAAAAACGGTGTAGTAGCCCATAATAGGCACTTATAAGCTGTTTTTAACGTTTTTGGGATAGTTTAATCTATTTTTATGAACTGATACCAATTTTTTTCTACAGCTTGTGGCTTTCGGGTTACTAAACGCAAATAACACAATTTTTTTTAACAAATAATGTCCAGTGACCCATAATTGGCGATTCAGAACCAGAAGCTGTAGATAAAAATTGGTATTTTTTCATAAAAATAGCTAAAATTAGCCCAAAAAGCGTGAAAAATAGCCTTAAAATCCCTATTATGGGCTACCATTTTTAACATGTTTATAGGGAGGGGGTACTTCGGAATTTGAAAATTAAGGGGGGTGGTCAAATTTGTCCCATTTAAGGGGGGGGGGGGGTCAAATGGAACTTAGAATAATTTCAATTTTGGGACTTAGAATAATTTGGGTTTAGGGACTTAGAAAATTTTTTTGATTTAGGGACCTAAAATAATACGCGTTTAGGAAATCATAATAGTTTGGGTTTAGAATCTTAACATTTAGTAAAGGTGATAATTACAAATTATAAAAATAGGAAATTGAATTGTTTTTTGTGTGTCTATGCTGTAAGATTACAGATGTAAGTAAACATGTTCCATGCATTTTGGTTGTGTGTACACAAATCGGTTATAAGTTTTTTTTTGTATGAGTAGATATGATAATTAGGTTTAGAGGCCCAAAAAATATTAGTGTAGTGTGAGATAAATGGTAATTGTTGAAGATATTCAAATGAGTGTTCAATTAGTACATATAAATATTGTTATAGTGTTTGTGTATATTAAAGATTCTATAATCACATGACTTTTAATATTATATTTTAAGAGGTGTTCCTCTCACTCAGTCTTGACCGGTACGCTCTATTGTACACGCGCATATATATTATGTAAAATAATTAAATAAAGAGAACTTGATTTCTATTTTATAATTTGTTAAATAAAGTGTGACATGTTTTATATATAAACCTTTTATCACACATCCTTATCACGCGTTAATCATTGCAAATAAATTAACAGGTCATGGTCCCAGTTTTTTAAGGTGTGTGATAAACAAAAATTAGTTTAAAGTTGTTAAATAAAATTTCGTTCAATTTTTCAACATGGCGTCAAGTACAAGCGCAAGATATTCAGTAGAAAAGCTTGATAATAATAATTATGCCGTTTGGAGTTATAAAATGGAAATGCTCTTAAAAAAAGAAAAAGTTTGGAGCGTGATTAAAGATGAGAAGCCGGAAACTGATAGAGATGGTAAATGGGCAGAAAACGATGAGCAGGCGTTATCATCTATAGCACTAAATATTGATAATAATCAAATTAGTTTTATTCGAAGTGCGAAAACTGCAAAAGAGGCCTGGAATATACTTAAAAATCATCACGAAAAAGCATCGTTGTCCAGTACAGTATTTTTACTAAAAAAGCTATGCACTTTAAAGTTAGCTGAAAATGGTGTTATAGATCAGCATATTTGCGAATTTAACGATATCATTGACAAATTAGCTGCATTAGGTGAAACGAATATATTAAACAATTTAACACAAAATGGCAAAAAAACGTTAAAAATGACCTAAAACGGGCAATTACGCAAAATTGGACCACGTTAGGTCAAAACGGACTTCGGATTTGGAATCAGCGAACCCAAAAACTATAATTACCGTTGAAAAATTCCATGGACATGCTTTCAAAAAAAATCGCAAATAAAACCATGCTGCAGGCCTATACTATTTTGAGAAAAACAAATTCAAAAAATGGCTTTAAATTAATCAATTTTGTAATTTTCAAGAAAATCACATACGCATACATAATCATTCAAAAAATACCGTTTTCTGGTAAAATACTTTTCGACGAAGATTATTACGATTTTCAATCATAAGCGGTCAGGCTTGTTATCACAATCGACGACAGCCCACATACAACATTTTTTTCGATCGTGCAGCAGCCGAGAATTACGTGCTTTTTGGATGCTGACAAGAAATTTTTTTTTTCTCATCGCACTGCTGCACACAAAATGTTCAAAAAAAATTAAAAAAAAAAAAATCCGCTTGTACCCTAGCATATTTTCTTCTTCAATGCAACGCCAAATAAAAGAATAAAAGTAGCTAAATATTCTTGGTAAAAGTTGACTGCATATAACCAGAGACTAATATAACTGAATTTGAAAACAATATAATAAAATTATCAAGACATAAAAAAATGATAAATTAAATTTAATAACCTTAAAATTTACTTTATTACTAATAACTAATGTGTACCTATTCTTGAAATAAAATAATATAATACGATAGTAAAAATATACTTTATAAAATCTGTTTTCTTTTATATCAAAAATTATTGCAGGTCACTGATTTTCTTATTTCATAAACTTTTATAGCGTTATTTGAGATTATTTCCTTTAGTATAATAAAATGATTTTTTTTTTCATAAAATTTTTACAGATGATAATTTTGTGATTTCTATCAACTGTATTTGTTATAAAGATGTTTTTAACAATAAATTATTTATAGTTTAGAATTTTTGCAAGAATTGTGTGAGATCTGTTTATCTGTTATCTGTTCTTAGAAAAGTTTTTGGACATTTCATTCATAAAAAATTTCTAAAAATAAAATCTGTGTGTTTGTAAGAGGAAGCTGAAATACCTGTTTTGTCTCTTTACCCATTTTAGACCTAAACCAAACATCTTGTAAACATATTGCTATACTTTATTAAGATCAAGTATTAACAAAATTCATAAGTTTTTTATCCTATACTTAACTTTACTCCAGTAAATAAATACGATATTACCTTGCATATGAATAAATCTTTCTAAAAAAAATGTCATTTTATGTAACATACATTATCCTTTTTAAAAAAATATTATTTTATCCTCAACATTTCCTCTTAGATTTAATTCAAAGTTGAATATAAATAAAAAATATTCAAGTCTATTACCTGTCAGATTTGACCAATTCTAAAAAATGTTATTTTTATTTAGAAAAGACAAATTCTGTCAAAATTTAAATTTAGTATATGAAATTCCGATGAAATCTTATTGAACTTGAAATATTCCATTGATTTTATAAATAAAATAATTTGAAAAAAAGTTATCTGTGTAAATGATTATTTACAGCATTTACAATAAATGGTTCTAGTCAATATTTTTTTATATTTATAACTTTTTTTTCTAGGTTCATAAAATTTAAAATTCTCGATAGTGTATACGTGCACTTTGGTCGAAAATTTTTTATAAAGATAATTCACATGATTTTATCATTTTTTAAAGTTATTACTATATCTTTTTTTTATTTTAAAGTTACTATCAGTTTTATTACATGATTCAGAATATTATTTATATTTGTAATCATGATAAATTTTTTATTCGATTGCTAAGTTTTAAGAAATTATTTCTTTGTATTTTGACCCAGAAATATTTTTATTTATTTAGATTTTTCAAATATTGAGCAGTTTTTACAAACAGATATCTGTTTTATCAAACAGAATTAAACTGTTCATAAATTTAAACAAATTTTTGAAATCTTAAAAAATCTGAAAAAGTAAAAAATTTTGAAACCTTCAAGTGCTTTTACGAAAAATTTATCCCCGTGTGATCTGTGAGTGTGTATCTGTATATACCGGTGATATCTCCAATGTTTTGATTTAGAGAAAGCAAAATATTTTTTTATTTAAAGTGACACCCTGATGTATAAACATTTATGAAATATAGCTAAAAATTTACAGACACGTAATTACTTTAGACGGATAAAATATATGTGGCGTACATATTCATACTAGTTGGTGTAAAAATGGGTTAAGCGAAGCAAACCATCTGATACACATAAAAAAGTAAATTTAGAAATATTGGATTAAAACCAAAATCATTTCAGTTCATCACGCTATGATAAAAATTTGGGTCACAAACAAAATTTATAGAAATTTTTTCCTAACAAGCGCCCTAAAAAGCTCAAAATTTTTCAGTACTGGACCCCGCTAATTCGAATTCTTTGGGAGCAGGACCAGTTCGAATTATGAGATGTTCGAATTATCAGAGCCTAAATTTTTATTTAATATTTATTTGATTCTTTTAGCTTATTTTAGAATACTTTTTACTTGCATAACGCAGTCTTGAGGAACTTTGAACTAGAGTTTTATAACATATAGAATATTTTAGAGATAAATTAAGGGTTTATAGAGGTTTTTTTTTGGGAGAAAAGTAGTTATAGTATCAATATTTTTTGTCTTTTAAAAAAATATATTTTTTTTTAAATTAGTGTTTCGAATTATCCAAGTTTGAATTACCGGGGTTTCAGTTATAAGGTAAACCTTAGCTATTTAAAAGCATATGAATTTAGTCAAAAATTTATAGCAATATAAGTTAATTTAAATTCATTTAATTAATTTTAAAATTAAAGTAATTCTAAAGCTTACAAAGCATTTAACATTATGCGTATTTAATTTTGTAGATTTAGAGCACGAATTTGTTTACAGAAGAAATTTTAGCTTGAGTTTCTAGTAAATATATTAAGAGCAATAATTTCTATAAGTTTTAATTGGGTAAGTAACATCCTTAATGAATTTATGTTTTGTTAAACTGGTCATAACACACTCTCTTCTGGAAGTTTGCTCTCATTCACTTATTATTCTTGTTTTAATAGATACAATACAGTAAGAGTAGTTGGTAACCAATGCTCTAAGCTTTATAGATCTCAATAGAATTTACTAGAATTTTTTTAAATTTCATTAGATTAAACTCTTTCTATTAAATATGTACTAAAATTGTAATTAATTTTTATTTAATTTATTATTAAGCTTTATTAACAATAAATGTTGAATTTTTGGTATTATAAAATTTTAAAAAATTAAAATAATTTGATATAATTAAAATAATATTAAATAAAATAAAAAAACTCATTCAAAAAGAATTAATTAGCAATAAAATGTATTTGAAAAAAAATACTTTGTTGGATTTTGTGTTTGTAAAAAAGTATTTAAAAAAATTTTTTTTAAAACTCTATTGCTAAATATCAAAGCTTCAATTTACAATTATTTAAAATTTAATGATAAGTCTATGAAATTAAAAAAAAATTTATTGATAATTATACGAAATGAACAAAAAATTTTTTATTGATAATCCTATTAAACTTTAGTTGTATCCAATTTCACCCATTTTAATTCATCATATGCTTTTTTGAAGTTTTCTTTGAATGAATTTTTCAAAAAACTTTTCGGGTTAATGATCAAGTGTATTTATTTTTATTTTGGGTCAAATTCCACAAACAAGGGAAGACTACCTTTGGCAAACCAAATTTCAATCTATAGTTATGTATTCGACTTTAATATGTTGAAAAAAACCCCAATACCCTTCGTTTATTTCAGCGGGCCTTCTGGGCTTAGAAATATGGCTTAATGTTATTAAATAGGGTCTTAACATGAGATATGTTCATAGGGGGGAAGGGGGTATTTAAAAAAGGCCCTAAATTCGGAGAACGGTGATGAAAAATTGACACTTCTGGTAGCTGCCAGGCAAAATACAGCCAAAACCTTTGAATTGACTAGAGTATCAATTGTATAAGGTATAATAAAAGAAGTATCTGATTTTATAATTAATGCCTTGTTTTATATTCTTGAAAAATTGCTACAAGGCACTTAATTACTGCATGATCTATATTTTCGTAACAATAACATTTTGACAATATTGTATTTATGCCTCAAAAAAATCAATAATATTTCTTTTATATGCCATACAAATTGTACTTGTTAAAGTAATAGTACCATTGACAATAGAATAGATGCTCAATCCTATGTACTTGAAAACGTAGTAAAAGGCATTTTATTGTCATGTGAATAATTCCTTTGCAATATTAACAATGGCCAATATTGCATTTATGCTGAACATAAGACTCCTTTTTATTAAACAACTTAAAAATTGCTAATAAAAAAATGATTTAATATATTTATTTTATATGCAGTTGATTTTAAACGATACTAAAATTTTATGAAAATAAATCATAAATAAAGTTTTAATAAAAGTAATCATTTTTTTTAACAATATGCAAAATAATGTTAATTAGCTCATACTCAAGACTTCTAAATAGTGCAATTTGCAAAACATTATTTTGGTTTAAAAAAATATTTTTAGGTTGTTTAGCAAAAGGATCTTTATGCTCAACTTAAAAATGGTTTTGGCAAATTGACAAGTGTATGCTCCTGTTTTACTGTTGAATAGTGTTTTTTTGTATTGATTATTGTTTACAGATAATGGGTTAACTTTTGGTTTCAAAGAGTAAACTCATTCATAGCTAGAAGGGCCTTACGTTAAGTAGTCCATTGTCTCTTACGATACTGATATTTCTGAGTTAATTAAACAGTACCAAAATCTCAAAATATTGAATATTTTGGAATTCTTAGGACACGCTAATATATACCTTTATAGATTGAAATTCAAAAAAAAAAAATGAAGAAACCTTAACATACTCAATTTGTCAACATGACAGTATATATATATATATACATAAAACACATTAATCAAATAAATATATATATATATTATATATATAACATATTTTCAAGACACGCTATTAGATTTTGGCATGTATAAATATAAAGTCGAGTTATTTTTAATAGAAAATAAATTGTTTTTATTTTACACACACATACACGTTATATATATAAAAATTAATATATATATATTATAATTTAGTTTGAAAATCATATGTAAATTTGTATATTTAAAAATTCATACATAATAAATATAAAAAATTTTTAATATAAAAATAATCCTATACTAAAAAAGTTTTTCTGAAGAGTTGTTTTTAGTCTCTTGTAACAATATATATTTAAAATTAAAATAAACCTCTTCTCATCAGACTGTACATAAAAAAAAAGAAAAAAGTGTAATAAAAAAAATTTTTTTTTTTTTGTATAAAAATACGTAAAAAAAAAAAGTCTCTCAACTAATTCTATACAACTCATGATTAATTTACTTTTCATTTGAGTGCTTTGTACACACACATACACATACATAGCTAATAACTAGGTAAACTAAAATTTAAACATAGATATGTGTCTTGTTTCTTGCAATCTCATATAATTATTAATGCAAGTTGTACAAATTTGAAATTCTATTGTACTAACACATCATGTCACCCAATCATAAATGGCTCACATTGGCAGTATATATATATATATATAATAAGTAATATGTAACTTAAACCTATATATAGGATTATATTCATATATAGGTAGGTACGTGTCAAGGGATATAAGTAAATTCGCTTTGGGAATCCTATATGTTCATATACGCGGTTAAACTCTCTCTCTAGTTCATATTTTAAGATGTATAAAATACAAAAGTTGTTTATTCCTCTATATGTACGCATTTAATTTTAAATGTAAGTTATTATTTACATGTATATTAGGACTTGGATTATTTTTTTTTATAGAAATTTTTTAATGGTATTACAAATTAATATGATTTTGAAATTGTGTAAATGAGTGAAAGTTTTTTAGCACAATTGGATTATTTTGAAGGAGAAGGTTTCACCAAAGTAAGCCAAAAGCACAAAAATGGCTGCCAAAAATTAAGATTTTATCTAAAAAGCTAAAACAGGCTGAGAGTACTTATTTTTAATTGTACATTCGGAAAAAAATAGTTTGAGCCGATGTTTGCGATGTTTCAGTTCAACTTGGGCCCAGTTTGGGATGCTATCGTACATTTACAAAAATTTTGTTAATTCACGACTTTTACTAATTTTTCGAAAATAAACTATTTTTTTTTGTAAATTTATGAAGCTACTTTTGAAATTACAGCTTTGTAACTAAAACTAAAAAAGTTCAATAAAAGTTTAAATTAAAAGTTGTAAAACTTCAAATTAATAATTCAAGGTCTAATATACACAAAGTTACATAAAAAAAAAAAAAAATAAAAACTAAAAAAAGTTTTACTTTACCGTATTTTTTACGAATTAAAAAAATTATTACATTAATGAAAAAATTTTTTTATTTATTTTTTGCTGTTTTATTAAAAAATTAAATTGTAAATTTTATATGATTCAATGTAAATTATATAATAAATAAATAAATATAAATAAACTCTAATGAAAAAGTTTTTTAATAAACATTTATTAAAAATTATTTATTTTTTGAAAATTATATTATTTATTTATTCATTTGTTAATGTAAATGGGATCGTAGTTTGAAAATTAAAAAAGTAATTACATCATAAAATTTTAATGTACATTAATTAAAAGTTTATTTTTTAATAGGATTTCTATTAATAACTAAAAATGTAAAAAAAATCCGTTTTATTAATTTTTATTTTTTTTCAATTTTAATAATTTATTTTAATTCATTTGTCAAATTTTCTTTACTTTCTTTACAGAAAATTTGCAAAAAAATTTGATAATTTTATCTCAAGGAACGTAAATTGTAATTATAAGACAATTCATTTCAAAATTTTACAACTTTGATATTTTAATATTTGAGTTTTTAAATATTCAAAAATAAATAAAATTATTAATAAACTTTTATTCGGTTTTAATTAACATTTTTATTATGTTATAAAAAATTATTACTTGACTTTATGAAATTGTAGATAATAAAATATATATAGTAGCCTGGTAACTTTTGTGAATTTGAACTTTTTTTTATCATTTTTTGGATTATCGAATGAATTCTTACTTAAAATTTGTTAGCAATGGATGGTTTAATAAAGTTTTCTTAATATTTACCAATTTAATATTTTACATTGAATTTCAGAATTTAAGTTAAAAATTGAGTAAAAAACTTTTTTTTAAATATTCAACTAAATTTATTACAGAATATTAATTTGTTAATCATTAAAATTCTTGAAATATTATAAAATAAAGTTAATGTTCATACATTTACCCAAAAATAACAAAATTAAAATTGTTTTAGAAAATATTAATTATTTGTTCATTGAACTTACTTAACTATTACATAATACAAATGACATTAAAACAAATTATATTATCAAATATAATAATATCAAAAACAAAATTTCACACCCATAACAAGTTTAAAACCACCTGAGAAACCTATTATACGCATGAATATAATAACCCGTCTGTTATTGTCAGTGACATCTGATTCGGATATGTTTGTTTAATAACTATGTAACATATGCGAAATTATTTTCTCAAATTTTATAGTTAATTCATAAGTTATTGAATATCTTTAAAAAATTTTACTTTTTTTTTAATAAAAAATTTGATAAATAAATTGGTTTAAAATTCGTGTGATTGAATATAAAATTTGTTAAATTTTGTTTAAAAATGTCAGATTTATCTAGCTAATAAGTCTTTTAAAACTGAATTACGTATTTGTAAAATAAGTATGATTTTTTAAGAAATTGACAGATATCCTCAGATTCAAATTTATAAAAAAGATTTATGGTAATAAAATAAAAAAATTTTATTTACCTTCGATTTATTTAACATAGAATAAAAAATGTCAAATATAAGTGTCTTATTCTCGACATAAATTTTCTAAATTATTGTTAGATTTTAGTTATTTACCATAAATGATTTATTTTAAAATTGAAATTTTTATATTTTATTGGTAAAAAGTATAATAAAACGTTAAATAAAGTTCGAATAAATTTTATAATCTACAGTCTGGTAATGCATAGAATTTCTAAAAGCAATACCACGGAATCGAAGCTCTTATATTTATAAATTAAATTTCAATATAGAGTACTTGGATTCATTAAATTCTATTGGTTCAAGAAGTATATTACAAATTTTAAATGTATTTCAATAAAATTAAATCTTATGCTTAATTGAATATTTAATTTGAAGTTAAATTACTGTAATTAAAAAATTATTGTATTTTAGTAACAAATTTTTTTTCGAAAAGTCTTGATTATCTGAAGTTTATTCAGTTACAAGAGTAATAAGTATATTGATTTTTTTTATTGGTTCCTCATAGAGGAACCTTTGTGATAGATGAAATTTTGATTTTCGATATTTTGGCATATAAGCACGTTTTGAGACCTCAGGAAGCTAAAAAACCGATTTTTAAAAAAAGTCTGTATGTGTGTGTGTGTGTGTGTGTATGTATGTATGTAACCGGTGAAATTTCACAACCATTATGGAATTAAGACCTAATTTTTTTTTCAAAATTTTTTTCACCAAAAAAGCTCGAGGTACTTTTTTTTTTTTTTTATTTGGATGTAATACCTCATTTATTTCCACGAAAGTACTTATATTTGAAAGTATGGTTTTTACTCGATATCTCGAATCGGATACTTAATTTTCTGAAAATTTTTTTTCTAAAATTTTTTTTACAAAAAAATACAAAAAAACCAATTTCTTTTTTCTTTTTGGACGTAGTACCTAATTTATTTCCATGGAAGTACTAGTTTTAGAAATATCGTTTATTGTAATTTTTTGGACCTAATACTTAATTTTTTTTTAATTTTTTTGTAAAAATTTTTGTCGCCAAAAAATACAAAAAACGCCAAAATTTTTTTTATTTTAGGACGTAATACTTAATTTTTTCCCATGAAAGTACGAATATTTAGAATTATCGTTTTTAAAGGATCTCTCCATCTGATACGTAATTTTTCGAAATTTTTTTTTTCAAAATTTTTTACATTAAAAACTTAAAAAAATATTATCTTTTTATTGATGTAGTGCCGATTTTATTTCTCTGAAAGTATTAATACCTGGATTTATGAGTTTTGAAAATTTTTTGGGTATCAGGGGAATGTTTATCCACTTTCTTTATTAAATTTAGAATATTTGGCACAATTATTCTAATATTTTATTTTTTTATTAGGTAAAATAGAACATTGACAACATTTTGTTTTTGCTAATGAGGAACCATAGTGCCAATTACTTGGCAGCGTTTTTTTTATACGTTTGGCTTGTCAAGATTTTATTAAATTTTCTTTACAACATCGTTTTTAAAAAAATTTATTTTTGATTGAAATTAAAAGTATATTAGTAAAACCAAAATGTATATTTAACCACTCCATAAGATTCAGCATAATAGTTTTCAAAGATATCTCGTCAATAAATGGGTCACATAAAGCTTACAAAGGATCTAATTAAAAAGTGCCTAAATGGTCTGTTTATAGTCAAATGCTATCAATAAATCATCTGATTAAAAATTTCAGCAAGTGAATGGAAGAAAGAAGGCTAGCTGAACTAGAAACTACAGTACCTTTGGACAAGAGTAGCAGTTGCAAGAAAATTATGGACTTTTATTACGTTCTGAGGGAACTATTCTGTGACCAAAGTCAGTAAAATGTGGCCAATAGGACTATTTTATGGAAAACTAGATCAGGCTGGAGTCAATTCAAACATAATTTTAAATTTGAAAGAAGAAATTGAACTGCCAAGAATAAGATTTCCTAATGAAACTTGGTTTAGATCTTATAAAACCTCATTTAGGGATTCGTTTGTAAGTTCCGACCTTACTAATCTCAACTCGAGAGTTGATTCGGAACATCCTAAATAAACCTCTAGAACGCGAGAGCAAGTCAATTAAATTTGAAGATGGTAAAAAGCATATTTGCAGCTGTTGTCCTCCTGCTGATAAGAAGAGAACAGTTTTTTGCTGTTCTAATTGTGAAAGAGCAGCGTGCGATGAGCATCGTATCTACGTTTCTTTCAAATGTAGAACATAAAAATTTTAAGTTTTGTACTGAATTTTTTGTATTTTTTATAATAAAATGTTTAAAATAAAAAAAAAACTAATGAAAATCGGGAAAACATATTATTTTTTTATTTTAATTTTTCCCAAAAAAAAACATAATTTTTTACTGATTATTACGGTTTATCCGGTTATTGCAGCCAACATCTTAATTTTTTTTTATTTACTCATATTAATGTTAAAGTTCATCTACAAATAATTTTTTTCGACATTGAATTCCCCTGGAGTGGTGTTTAACTCATAAAACATTCAATTTTTTGAAATTTTTGAAATCGAAAAAACACCATTTTTCAGGTTGCGAAATAAATATGGTTTTTGCAACGAAGCCAAATCTGGATTTTTTTTTTTGAAGATAAATATATTGAATATTAAATCCCTAGAATATTTTCCTTTAATATCAATTAGGGCCGGAGATATGAATTTTGGACTCAAAGTTAAAAAAATGCTCGTTTTCCGTCGTTCCGGAATTTTTTGCGGAAAACTGAGCGGATATTTTGGCCTAAAACCTTTTTTATTCTTTAACTGAAATGTTTATCTAAAACCTTTAAAAAAAAATTCGGCCAAAAATTATTTTTAAAGTGGTTAAAAAATGGTTCGGTCGATATCGATACAGTGGCCCCAAACGCGGGGGTAAAAAAACAGCGACCCCACGGAGGGTTAAGTTACTAAAACTTTAAAGTGAAATAAAGCAAACTAATTCATAATTTACAAATTTTGAGTTTGTTCAATTTCTTTTTCTTGTTTAACCTATTCAAAAAACTACAAATATTCAATTTTCGAATGATTATGTAATAAGCTTTAATACTAAATACGATTTTGAATAAAAAAATAATAAAAACAAATAAATTCATGTTTAATAAAATTTATTCTAGCATAAAATTAAAAATGCATAAATATTTTACCTTAAAGTCAGAAAAAAAATTAGAATTTAAAAAGATAAAATGTTAAATTTTTTTAATAAATATATATATATATATATATATATCATATATATATGTATACACGATAAGTTTTAGATAAATAGAACATGTATTATGCTGTTAAGAGAATGTTCAAATGTTCATACATATATAAGCGTTGGCTTGTTAATAATTGCTGCATCCTGTTTTTGTTTCTTTAAAGAGAGATGAGAATATTATCTTTTATACTCAAACAAAATTTTAGTCTGAATCCTTTCTCTCTCACCTTGTATAAAATGTACAATAAGGATTATTTCCAAAATAACATTGGCTGTTTTCTGCTATTAGATAAGGTTATTCTTGCTCTTTTAAAAAAAAGTTTTTATTCTAGTAAGAAAAAAAGTACGTGGGATAATCTAGGAAATTTTTTTTATTTTATTTTTGTAATTAGTTTAAGTGTCGGCTTTGTTTTTTCTTTAAAACTTTGATACTGGGATATTAAACTTCTTAGAAATGTTTGAGATTGAAATTTCTAAAGTTTTGATTTTTAGATATTCTGTTGATTTAAAAGTAACTGTATTTTTCAATAATCGATTAATTGCTTTTTCTTTTCATTAAAAATTATTTGGAATTCGGTGTTAAGTCTATCAAGGTCTGCACTTTATTGGTTTGTAATTATAGTATTTCATAAAAAGAGGTTTAAGTAAGGGCAGAAGGGAGGAGGGCTTGGTGAATGAATAAAAGGATTATTTGTTTTTAATTAACATGGAACATTTTTATAGAAAGAGGTATCCCAGAAGGCCTGAAAATGGAGAGGGCGGGTCAAATACTCACTATCGAGAGGGGCTCAAACGGGATTTTAGAATAATACTTATTTAGGGTTTTGAAGTAATCTGGGTTTAGAGACTTTTTTGATTTTACAAGGTACTTTCGCAAGTTAAAATGTTTGAAACAGATAAGCAGTCAGTACACATAAACATGTTCCATGCAAAATATTTGTGTACATATATAAAAACCCAATATAAGTATTTTCTAGAATACGAGATATATTCTAGATTATTCTAGAATAGTCCTCCATCTTTAAATAAGTTTAAAAATATATAAATTTATCTCTAAATTGGAAAGGAGATCAAACTCTTTTAACTGAAAGAGGAAAAGATTTTCTACAGATTATACCTCAGAAAGAATCTTGATTAAAGGAAATTTTTCAAAAATATGTATAATTTAATTTTGAAATTTTTACCTGGATCAACCCATATACTAAAAAACCTGCCATAAAAATAAATTACATACTTCCATAAAAGTTAATTTTTATTATATTTAAATTTATCTTTTTTTTCGTCCACAATATACAAAAAGTTTCAAAAAAAAGGCAAAAAAAAAAGGTTAATAAATTAGTTGATAAAATTATTAAAATATGACAGAATTTTCTTTATTAGATAAAATTTAAGTTGTTTAACTATCTTTTTTATATTTATAAAAAAAGAAAAAAAGGTACAGCATCAAAAGCTTTTATTGTCGTTGTATTATAAACTGTAATACAGTATATATAAAATGTATTATATATAAAAGGTTTTAAAATTTTCGCTTGAATTCTGGGGTAATGAGCGAGATAATTTAGATTAATGGCTTTAGATATATAAAATAAAATCAACTTTTGAATTATCTTTCTTTGAAGCTCAACGATTTGTCGTGTCATACTTTGTCTATTACTACTTAAAATTAATGGTGTTTACTATTATTATTATTATTATGTTTGTAAATGTATTTTATTTAAATAAAAGATTACTTTAAAAATTTAACTGATAATTAAATTTTCTGTTTTATAAATTTATAATTATAATTAATATTATAAGTTTTAGTTATGTATACTTTACACATGTTATAATCCGTTTTTGAAACTTTACTAATTCCTTTTCCTAAAACTATTAAAGTATATAATATTAATATGAGCTATATATATATAACTTTTAGTGAATTTTAGATCAATCAGTTTTAATATTAGGATTAAAAATTAGATTATTGAGAAAATTGGTATTTTAATTATATTCATTGAATCTTAATTATTAAAAAGGAAGAATTTTTATCCTTTGATCTTTGTAACTTAAGAGTAAACGAGCAAATATTAATAAAAATTAAAGTTAAAAGCACACTTATACTAAATGGATTTTCTTGTATATATCAGATTACTTTAAACGATATCTTAACAGCAAAAACAAAATAAATAGCTTTAAAGGAGACGGAGTTTTATGCTAGAGTTCTTACGATGTAAACGCCAGTCAGGGTTGGTTAACCTGAGAATTTAAATTTTTATCTTTTTTTTTACTTAAGTTTATAAATTCTTACATACTGTGTCTTTCTTGTATTAGCGGAGTCATATATGCAAAAAGAAATTAAAACCAGATCCTAAAACGCTAAAACTGTATTATTAAATTTTCAAAGATATATAATCTATAGGTATTGATTTTCTGATCAGTTAATAACAGATAATGGCACCTATTATATTAACAGCATTATGTAAGAATTTACTGAAAATAAGGGTATAGAGCATAAGTAAATTTCGCCAGCTCATGCGCAAGCAGACCCTCTAGAATGAGTAAATAAAACAGCAAAATATATGATTATTGCACATATAAAACCTGATCATAAAACTTGGGATAACTGCCTAATTGCTACCCAGACCTATAACACTACGGTTCATGAACCTACAGGTTATACTCCTTTTTATCTCTGTTACGGTCATCATTTTAATCTTTTACCGACTTTAATAAAACGAGCTTCAGAATACAAAGCTGTTTTAGAGTATGCTAAAAAGGCAAACGAGATTTGGCTTGTTCGCTAAGTACAGCAAGATAACCAGAAAAAGTTTACAGCAATTTTGGTTAGAAACTGTGATAATTACAACACCGGCACCCTATCTTTTTCCCGAATCGAATTTCACAAATTCCCATTTAACAAAAATTAATTTTCTTGTCAGCGGCCAGAAACCACGTATTTACCGGCCGCTGCGCGACCCTAAAAGACGCGTTTTCTCGACACTGACGAAGAAAAATCGTAAACGACCCTTGTTCATAAATAGAGAATGACTCAAATCGTAGTTTACCAACCTCGGCTTCGCCTCGAATTGTGCGATTTGGACTATTCTTTACTATTCTAAACACGGGATCGTAATATACTATTCATGTCCACCCGACCAAAGTAGGATATCAGTACTTTCTGCTGCACATGGAGCTTTTAAATAGGCACTTAACTTTTCTTCCCAATTTAGTTCCATATCTTCATCAAATATTAGGAAAATCTAAAAGATTATTGATCTCATTATTGATCTCATTTCTTTTCTTTTCTCTCTTTTTCATTTCCATCAGCTTTCAGGTTATTATAATAAATTTTATTTATTTTTTAAAAATATTTCTTGCTATCATTTTCTAGCTTTTTTCTCCATTCCATTTTTGAAAACTTTTTAACCTTGTGCGTAGGATCCAAGATAAGCGAAGCACTACAAAACCAGTTGCACAGTCGGTAATGCTTCAAAATCTTATCTCTGCCTTCTTGAAATGCACTGATCAAAATTTCATCTAAGTGATTTCTATTAATTTTCTTGTCCAAATCAAAAACAATTTTCTCAACTTTATCAAGTAATATATTAAAAGCTAAAACTGCTACTGGAAGAGTTGGATATTTTTCAGCTGACAATAAACCTGAAAGTTCCTTAAAAATTTGTAAATAAGAAATTATGACATCGATTGCCTCCCATTCAATATCTAATATTCTGTAGTTACGCATTTCTGAATTATTTTTACAAAATTATTTTATGGATAATTTCAAATCTCGAAAAACAGTTAGTATATTTAAACTGCTATTCAATCGGCAATCTAATATTGGATTGACAAATTGTATTTTGAAAGGTCGACAAAAATCTTTTAATTATGTTATTTTCCGGCAAATATTTCTCATTTTTGTTATTAAAAATTATAAAATATCTTAAATCAATTATCTCGTTTACATCCTTTAAAACATCATATTCTAATTCGGTTTCAGAATGACTTTCACTACTTTCTTCTTCAGCTCTAAGCCGCAAAAACTTCAAAGTATCTTGCACTCCTAAATTCAATATGTGAGCCAGACATATATAAAGATCTAAACTTTCATTAAAATCTAATACATCTTCTGAATGAAGCAAATCATTGAGGCTATAAAAAATATATTATTACTAGATACGTTATCTACTGTGATAGCGCCAATTTTTTTTAATAAATTCAATTTTTTTAAAGTTTGAAGAAAAAGTTTACTCATATCAGACCTAGAATATTGTTTTTTTGCTGGAATTAAATCCAGTGCAATCGTTTTTAACTGCCAATTTTTATCTATAAAATGCCCATTTAATCCATCATAATTATCAAGATTTCTAGATGACCATCCATCAAAAGTAAAACTAATTTTGGACGAGTTTTTCTGCAAATACTCAATTAACTGTTTCTGCATTTTTTGGGTTTTTCAATAGTATCTTCGCGTAATTTTTGTCGATGAGGTAGATTTTTTGTAGGATTTTGAAGATAAGCTTTATTAAGAGGCTTATAAAAAAATTTTTACCAGCTACAAACAGAAAATGTTTTCTTTCATCTTCTAACAACCCGAAATCTGTTTTCTAAAGTTAAAATATCATGATTGATTTACCTTAAAAAAAGTTTCTAAATTGGTTTTTCTTGTAGTCCTAATTGAATTTTTATTTGTTTCCGTTTTTGAAAATAACTCTTTATAAATATCAATATAACATTTTTGAAGATGAGTTTTTAAACTTTTAGTATTATGCCCAGTCATCTTATCCAATTTTGAATTCACCTTTTGCCTCAGGTCAAAGAAAATCCACATTTGATATTTTAAATACACATAATTTCATAATAACTGGCATACAAATTTCTGCCTTTTAGAGAAGATATTTCTGGTAAAACAATATTTCCGGAAATTGTTTTAGGTTTTTTCTTAACAGCATCCACATTTTCTGAACATGAATTTAGGATTTTCATTTTTATTTTATTATTATTATAAATTACAAATTTACTATAAAAATTGAAGAGGGAGCCAGGGCCTGGTAAGAACAAGTACTTTGAATAATTTATATTTATGGTCTTAGAATAATTTATATTTCGGGATCGATTGTAACTTAGGTTTTTACATTTATTAATGTTATGAGTGAGTTCCATGTTCGTTGGTTGTGTGAACACATAAACCAACTACAAGTTTTTTTTTTAGATTTTTATAATCATATACCTGCCATATATAACAGAAAGAGAATTGAGTTCAAAAAATATATTATTAATAAGAAATAAAATTTAACATTTTAAATTCAAGTAACATAAAAGATATATTTTTTAAAATATAATATATTTATAAATGTAGTTATATAAATGGAATAAAAAAGAAAAAGAAAAAAAAATTAAATAAATTTTTAGATTCTTGAGTAATTTTATATATAAGTATACAGAAAAATAAAAGTTTTCTCTCAAAGGATTTACTATTAGTTTTATATAAGAAATCAAGTGAGAGTAATACTATTATTTTTTTTCTTCGCTTTTTTTTAATACTTATTTTGAACTTTTTTATTATAGTATCATTAATAAAACGAAGTTAATGAAGTTACCTAATGAAAATAATAAAGACTTTTGGTTAAATTACACTTGAGTGAAGAATTTTCTTATACAAATACAAAGGTTATTATTATCACACAGACATGTTATATATGTATAAATATCTCTAACAATGTAATTAAGTGATTAAGTATGTCATTACATTTGCTGTTCGTCGTCTATTTCAAATTCAACAGAGCATATATTGTATGGTTTACCAGAGAATCACTTATTATTATTATTATTTCCTATTAAAATTATTACTCGACATAATGTAGGTTAAGAATGTACTTAGATAAAAATATGCTGTAAATGATTTACAACAAAGGATGTGGCTTTGAATTGTACTAGAAAATTTTGTAAGGTTTCGACACTCTTTTAATTTACAATGTTTAATCTTATTAAATTTGTAATTTTGAGCTTTTTAGGTTGCGCATTTTAAGATAATAAAAGTTAAGTAAATTTTAATTGTTAAGGACTATTGTGTTTTCTTTAATTGTTAGAATTTGTAAAGATAAGTTATAAAATTAATGAGTTTTCAAAATGGACATTTCAAAAATCGTAAGCTGAAAAAAAATGCCAAAAATTATAAATATTTTTGAATTTTAAAACTTTCAGGACTTTCATTTATTTCACTTTGTTACTGAAAATCCTTTTATATTGTGAGAAATCATCTTGACTTATGAAAAATTCTTGGAAAAATTTCCACAAAAGTAAGTAGATTTCTTTTTGTGTTTTTGAATAAAAAAATTTCAAAAAAATTTATCAAAATGAAATTCAAAAAAAGTAGTTAATAAATAGTGTCTTTTCTAAGAATTACATTACTTTTTAAATTGCTTATAAATACTTAGAATTTACTAAAAAATTTAATGCATTAAATTGGATTTTTTTACTTTTAAGGAAAGGTAAAGTAATTACAAGAAAAGCTTCTTAGAAAAATGTCACATTTTATTTGTATATATTTTTTGGTTTTTTTGTAATTCATTTATAAAAACTTAAAAGACAGTTAAAAAAAGAAAAAAAATTGTTTGAAGCGGTTTCTTTGAAATATTTTTTACTGGGCTAAAATTTTTGTTGGTTTGTATCTAAAATGCAAAAAAGGCTTAAAATAACCCTTTTTATCAAGATTATTTAATTTTTTCCTTAATATAGCTCTTACCAGAAGGCTAAAAAAAAACAAAAAATAAGAATTTTATATTTTCCTAGTAAACACAATATTGTATTAATCATATGAAAAATTCACCACAATAAAAACAGAAAAAAATTTAAATTTTACAATTATAATATAAACCAGAAAAAAACATAAAATATATATATATATATATAGACATAAGCCATATATATATCTTATTTTGAAAATAAATGACTTTTGAATGCAGATAATATATGTTAAAAAAGTAAGAAAGAAAACTAATAGTTTGCAAAGTATAAAACGACTAGAAATGTTAGTAAATTTAACAACTAACACATATAAAGTAACATAATATATAAAATACCTTATATATATATATATATATATAATCTCTGCACACTAGAGTTTCACCCTAGTGATTTGTAGATATGATTTTGGTCGAGTTTGCAGTCTATATATATACACATAAGATATTGAAGATAGTATAAAAGACTATTTGTTAGAGAATAAATGAATCAGTTGTTTGTAAGATTTAAACTATGTATATTTCTGTATATTAGCCTGGAAGTCATTTTCAATATTTTCTTATTTCAGAATCTTTTAAGATTCAAAATTTTCTGTTTAAAAAAATAAGCAAACTCAATATTTTAGTTTCTAAATGACAATCTTGAATTCTTACTACAGAAAAACGAGTGAAAATTGCTTAGCAATATCAAAAAAACAATTTTTTTCTAAAATATGGTCTAAGCTAATATGTATTACGTTAAATTATTATACAGATTTAAATATCCAAAAAATATATATAAACTTTCTGATAATTTTATCTGTCAACACGTTTTATATATATTTTTAAAAAAATATATTTTAGTTTATTATTTCATATTATCTTTCAGATATACATAAATTTTTCTACATAAATAAAATTTATTTTCTTTTGTGGCTTTTTTTTTTTTTCTTTTTTGATTAATGATCATAATTTTATTTATTTTTACAATTTAATGTACTACTACAGCAAGTAAAAGCTCATGTAATTAAATCTTAAAGTAACAGAATAGAAAGTAATAATATAATGTGAATGTGTGTGTGGTATTGATTTTTAAAAATACTGTAATTACTAGATTTTATTTCTTTTATGTAAGAATCATAAAATTTAATTAAAAACATATATTAAAAATTAATTAAATTTTGTTTTTTTAAGAGGAAACATATATTTAAATATAATATCTTATGAATTATATTACTAGTTTGGCTTTAAATTATTCTGGTTTTTTGAATGTGTAAATGTAATAAACAAAATAATTTATTAAATTTTAAAAGCAATATTAATTTTTTATTATAAATAAACTGTAATATAAGGTTAAAGACATATGTTGTTGTGGTGAAAATATTTTATGGGTATATATATATGCATGGAAATTTATATTGGCTTGTAAATTTTTTTTTTAATGGTGGTTTTAGATATATTATATGATCAGATCCAGGTTAGCTCACTGAAGAAAATTTTTTTTTCCATAATTTTTGTTTTGATGTGTTGTTTTAAAACATGGATTGACGTATTCATCAGAATTTTTGGAAAATATTAACTTTTTTCAAAAATTTATGATGCTCTAAATTGGGTTATTTTTGAGATTTTTGATTTTTAGGGTTTTAAAAAAACTTAATTATTTATAGCCAATACACTTTTTGTAAATACACATATTTGGGAAAAATATTACTCTTTATCTGGTTTAGCAAAAAAAAATTTTTTAACTTTTGACCAATGTTTCCATTTTCATTTTTAGTAGTTTAAATTTTCCAAATCAGTTGGAAATAAATTTCTCCATAATTAAACGCCAATTTGAAAAATTTCAAACCACTAAAAATAAAACTGGAAGTAGCTAAAAATAAAATTTTTTGTTGGGTAGTCCAGGTAAAAAGGAAATCATATGCATAAACAAGAAGCGATGGTTTTGAGATAATTTTGCTGTTTTAAAACTCAAAAATCTTATAAATCTAGAAGAAATTAATATTTTTCGGAAATTACAGTGAAATTGTCAATCCAGACCTAAAATAACACATTGAAAAAAAAATGTATAATTTTAAAATTGGAGCTTAAATAAAAGCTCTATGTTTTTGTGTGATTATGCATTTGATTAAGCTTATTTATATATATTTTTTTAACATATGGAACCCGCATCATTAAAAATTTTTATCATAAAAAAACTTTTAAAAAAATTTTTTTTATGTTTTAAAATACACATTTGATCATTTATAAGCCCAAAAAGTTGAGTTTTTAATTTATTTTAATCTATAGCATTATTATTATCAACAAATAAAACCATCAATATAAAAAATATCTTCATACAAAAACTATTGTCGTTTTTATTTTTCATTTTGTCAAATAACAGATAGTATAAATTCAACAGAATAAAAAAATAAATAAATTCGACATGTAGTATAATACAACGTTGGCTTTCAGTTGAGTTATTGAATAAGAGATAAATATTTCAAATACTTTCACGGCTAGTAAGTTTTCAATGGTATGTAAAACTTGATATAACTACTAGTTATATGTATCTAAAGAAGATGCAAAAACAACTTTTAAGAAAATTTTCCTTTAAGAAATTATGTCCTTTTCTTTTTAATGATTTTCAAAGAGATTAAGTCATTTATAAAATAAGACTTTACTAACTTTACTAATGAACTTTGAATAAAATTAATGAAAATCAAATCTTATAAGACATCTTTATTGTGGTGTTTGTTTTAGTTTTTTTTTTTTTTTTTTTTTTTTTTTTTCAAGTCGAATCAAATATTTAGAAAATTTAGGAAAAGGTTCAAAAAATATTTGAAATATATAAATTTTAAATTAGCTTCGAAAAATTAGGGTGCTTACTTGTTCATGGAAATATTAATTTTGTATTAAATTATATTTTAGGGTTTAAACGTCAGTGAACATAAAAAAAAAGGTTAAAATTGGTGGGTGGAATGTTCGCTAAAAGTAAGAAAAAACAAAATTAATTTTTTTTTAGTGATTCAAAAGTTTTAAATTCAGGCTAAGTTAAATTCCGAGTGCAAAAAAATTAGTTTATTGCAAAAATATTTTAAAGAAAATTTACTTTAATATTGAAATATACTATTAGTCTAAATTAAATGTATAAGATATTCCTTTACCGAGTTATTTGTTTGTCACTTATTAACTCTTGACTTTTCATTTATTGCATACAAACGTGCCAGAAATATTAAACTAACTACCAAGTTACAAATTCACTTAACATAATTATGCCAAATTCAGTCATGACACTCAAACAACGTCCAATTTATTTATTATAATATAAACTCATTATGCCATAAGATCAAGAAAAAACATACAGTAATTTAATCTAGTTACTTGTTTAAATAATAAAGTTTCTTAATTAGATAGTATATAAAAATACATTGAATCTATCTCAAGATGTTAAAAAGATCTAACAAGATAGCTAATTAACTAAAAGTAAAACAAAGGGAGTAAAAACTTAAAAAAGAATACTTTTAATGCATTTGTAAGTAAGAGAGTATTCTGTATTCTCAATGGATGTGAAATTCCTGGTTTATAGTTAATGCCCATCGATCACGAAAGCCTCGTTCATAAATCATCCTTATTGAGTTTACTATAACACTTATACCTACACACAATCAAACTATATATATTTGTACAAGACTGAGAAGCACCTCTCGAAATTACTAACATAAGGGTTGTTATAACGTATATTTCTAGTTAAAACAAAACAAACACAATCAAGCTTTAAGCAAAGTTATCCTTAATCGTGCGTGTAACCAAAACTCATGTGGCCAACTCCCGTGTGCTCTTCTAAATATAACAGATAATATACTTATGTGTACTTCTGTTATAATCGATTCTATTCCATATAATGTAGTTAAATCTATAGGGAAAATCCATTGGATAATTTAACAAGGAGCAATAGAGCTAGTGTCAAATGACGAGTTGTTCTAATCAACGTTGAATCTCTTGATATCATGCTATTTTATTCATTATATACTTGTCTTTTTATGCACTAATTCCTTTACTTAGATATAATTATAAAATTTATTTATGTATGTGTCACTCTGATACCTACTATTTTTTTAATATAATTGTCAAAAACTTTTCTTTTTTTTTTTTTCTTACACTTTTATCATTTGTTTTATTTCAATTAAAACTTTTAGAAACAAAAAAAAATTTTTTGAATTATTTTTATTTAGGTTAATTATACATTATATAGTTAAAAAAGTAGTGATAAGACTTTTATATAATTAGTTTTTAAATAATTTAGGAAATTTTCTATTATTATTAACGTCAGTTATTTGTTTTCATATATAAAAAAAAAAAATATTTCGCTACAAATAAAAAATAAATGTCAAAAATTGTACGTATATATGGAAAAAGGTAATTATATTTATTTACCACAACAATATAGTGTAATCTTGATAAAACAAAAATTCATTATTTTATATATGTTTCATATCTAGATGACAAATCCTGTTAAATATTCAACATATCCTACGTGATATAATTCTAATTTCAAAAATTTCAACGACGCATACACCTATTTTTTGTTTTTGTCTGACCAAAATATGTTTATACTACTCACATATATATGGGAATCATGTCATTTATGATATTTATAAAAAATATTAAATACATTTTTTTTATTTTTAATTTAATGACTTGTACGTGCTTTCATTTATACACACACATGCATAAAATGCAAAAATGTGTTGATACTGTATTTTATGTAAATGAGTGAAGCTATCAAGTTTAAAAAAATTTTTTTAATTTTATACATAGCTTTTTTTTTGTTTAATGCATATATTTATTCTGACAAGTTATTGACTGCTGACATATTGTTATTTTATAAATTTTATTGTATAATAATGTTTGTAATGTATAAAAATGAATACTTTTTGTTTCGTTAAACAGAGATTTGATAGTGTGTTTATTCAATGTATGTTATGAGAATGAGTTGATCTGACAATAAACTTTGACTGTATTTTGAAGGTATTTGATAGTGATTTTTATTTTTTTTGTAAATAATTTTTTTGATTTTTACATTCATAAACTTTTGCATAATTAAATTTAACGTAGGAGCTTAGTGAAAATGATAGTCAAGTTATGTCCCTAGACATGCTCTTGATTAACTCAGTTAAATTTACTAAATCATAGAAAATTTTTATCTTAATAGTATATTCTTATTAGATTCTTAATTGATTTAAAAATTTATTTACAAAAAAAACAAAAAATATAATACTAGATGTAATAAAAATATTTTTTATAACTAATAATAATTAGGAATTTATTTATTAAATTTTACTCTAGTTACGTTACAATATTTGAAGTACCGCAAGAATACCGCCTGACATACATTGCAAATATGTACTTTTAAAGTTACTACCTTTTCTCATAATAATTTATTAATTTGTTTATGTTGTAAACAACTACGGAGCTTTCTATTGAGTTCATTAAATTTGTTCTGTAAATTCCTAGAAAACTTAAAATAATTACGTTTTTTTGGAAATTTACATTTAATATCCATGTAAAATATTTTTGCATATTTCTCCAAAACGATACAACAAACAAACAACTAGTGCTCTCGAAATTTTCACAGAATATTTTATTAATAAATAACTTTAATTTTATGTAATTTGGTGCAAATATGTTCTGTAATTACTGATGCGAGGGTCCTACTATAAATATAGTATTAGATTTGTTAATTATTCATTTTCATATTAAAAAATACACTTTTTGTCATCACAGAAAAGTTACTTCTATACGCACATAGATCCTATGTTCATCTAATTACAAACCTTTACGAGATTTTACACATCACTTAATTTTTTGGAGCCGGTAATTTGGGAGTCCCTAGCATAGAAAATGAGCCAAATACTCATAAATTGAAAAAATATACATCTTATTGGGGGGTGAAATTAGGGTATTTTTTCAATATTTACAAACCGTGACAATATTTCTGCCGTTCTCATCGAAAACTACGTTATCTGACATTTTTAGATAGAGTTTCTTTAATTAAGGATGCATAGGATCTTTTAAGGATGCATAGGATCTTCAAATGCCTAGTTAGCCGAGTAATTAGCTGCTACAAAAACCTGTGTAATAAACTAAATCCAGATACGGTTCATCATTATTAGAAATCACTCTTTAAAAGGGATTTTTTGCTAATTTAAGGATTTTAGACAAATTTTGCTCGCCCAAAATCATAATTTGGAATCAGCAGCTTAAGGAAACTTTATTAGACATGTTATCGTCTAGTTAAAATATTATTACAGCCTCCGATAGAGCACACAACTAAGTGTACTTATAATTGGACTGTATTTTTGGACTAAAGAGTTGTAGATACGTTAATTACACAAAATGTTTTACGAAACGTGAAAATTTTCGCAAAAATTAAGCCTTTTACCAAATTTGAAATTTCCTGACAACGAAATTTAAAAATAGTGGCAACAGCGGGAGGATCAGCCAACTTGAGAAAGAATTGCCTATACATATATTTCAACGTACACGAATGCTTACATAAAAAATTTAAAGTGCAATAAAAAAAAAACAAAACCCATTAATTGCAATATTAATTGAATATTTTAATTTTAAAGTAACTTCGAAATGAAAACAGGATACTAATTATTATCGTATTAGATTAGTAACTTAACTACTACAAGCAAAAAAAAAATTAAATGAGCATAAAACTTAATAAAAAAAAAAGTAGAGAGAGATGTTGATTTAATAAAAAGTTCATTAGCGATTCAAGCCATTATAAAGTTTCTCATCTAGCGATTGAACTTACGAAAGACACTTCATAAGCTTCTTTAGACATTTGTCTTCTACTTTTTTTTTTATTCTGTACTACATTTTTTTTATCTATACAATCACGTACTTTACTTATAAAGTCTGTAAAATTTTCTTTTAAATTTATTTATTTTAAATTATTTTTATTTCTTACGTTTGAATAATAATACAATAAAATGTATTTAGAAAATAAAAAAAAAGTCACTGAATTGAAAACAAGAAAAAAAATAGTAGTATAAAAAGATTGTATAATTGAAAATCCGAGAAAATTCAATAAAAAAAGAAATAAAGTATAAAACAAGACATTTTTTTTGTTATTATTATATATAATTAATATATATATATATATAATTTACATGTATGAGAGTTTTGGTATATATAAATATAATATAAGCGTAAAATTGTATAGGGATTTCCAGTGGTTACGGATAGTTTAATTACCCTGTCTTTTGTAAATATATATATAAACTCGTATTTTAAATGCCAGACTAGCCGAAGGGGCTAAACGACTCCGTTGTGAACTCGAGAACATGTACACATACATAACAAATTAACGATATATATATATTTTCTTGTGTACTTTGGGAATAAGACATTCCATAGTACAAACTTTTGTTAAACATATATATACCTAATATTAATTAAATTATTCGATTTGTTTGAGAAAATTATACAAGGTTGAATAAATTTTGATATTGTCAAAAAGTAAGCAAGTAGTACGACTCAATAATTAATCCGACTTTTTTTTTTTATTTATTTGTTTCAAATTATTGACGTTTATATAAATAAAGTAAATTTATATATACACGTTCGTAAAAGTGATGTGAAGCGAAACTATAAAAAAAATCATATATATTTTTTTATGTGCATGTGTATGTAAATGTTTATGTATATTGTAATGCGAGAGATTGATTTTGTATAATAATTTTTCAGTTGAATATATATTTTTTTTTATTTTTTTTTTTTAATTTTTAGATGGAAAAATAACATTTATTTATACATGGGTTGTTCTGTGATAATTTAAGCGTCTTTAGAACATTAGCAGATTTTAGTCAAAAATAAAAAAAATTTTATTGCTACGTTGCTCATTATAAAAGGATTATGTACCCTTTTGTTCTATTGGGACTTTTAAGCTTCAAATTGTATGAAATGATAAAGAGTGAAATTACTTCTTTTTTTTTTTATTTATGTAGGATCTTAATATATCTTCATAGAATTCTAAATTAAGAAAAAAAGAAGATATTTTTTTTTTTGAATAGCTTGGATAAAAACAACTTTTTCTAATTAAACGAAACGAGAAAATGTCCTGAATGAGATTCAGACTGAATTTAAAAAAAAAGAAACGAGGAAAGTGTTTAAGACCAAGATTTAAGTCCAGAACCATTTGCATATATTTTCTTCTAAACATCATCCTTTTTTTTTACAGAAAATTTAGTTTTTTTCGTTTGTTGGCTATTTTTAATTCTTACTATACCTAAACATTTTTTTCTTCTGAACGACTCATAGCTAATTTTTCGTAGAATTTGATTCTAATTGGCCTCTAATTACTTGTTTGCTCATATGCCTTAAATATATGAAACCATTTTTGAAGAATTAAAGTATAAAAATACTAAAAAAATTTTTTAGTAAAATTTGATATTTTGATCTTTAAGTCCAAAATTTCGCCATTTTTAAATAATTTCTTCTAAAAACATAAAAAGTTGCATCCATAAACAAAATTTTCTGCTGAGTTTTTTTAGTAAGATTTTCATATGGTAACATGACTTGTAAAAATAACTTGTTAGGTGTTTATATTTTTAGATCTAGCACTTCCAAATCGAAAAAAACCTATCAATATTTTTTTTATCGAGAAACATTACTTTGACAATTATATTTATTTTGTAAATTGGTTGTAGTTGAACCGGGGTCACCACTGTTCAACTGGTAGAACAACAAACTAGTTATTCGTCAATCTTGGTTCAATTCCGGGCGGTGACCATATTTTTTTCTGGATTTCAACATTTTTAAAATTCGATTAAGAATTGTGGAATTGCATCAAAAATGTAATTTAAATTTAAAAAAATTAATTGTCAAATTACTGTTTCTCGATAAAAAGCAATAGAAAATGATGTCAATAAAGTTGGAAACTTCATTCTTTACCTGGCATGAAATAACCCATATTTATATTACATAGTGGCAGACAAATTGAAAAAATGATACATTTTATTTATTTATTCTTGCCATAATTATTAAAAATATGTCATACTATATTCACTATTGATTTTCAATTATCTTTATTCTGTAAAAATAAATAGAAATAAATAAATAAAAACAAAAAAAAATAAAGAAAAAGTTGTAAAAATTAAATAAAAAAAATAAATATATTTGTCTAAATGGGTTAAAAACAACGTGAAATTGATGATCATTTTTTTCAAAAGTCAAAAGTCTATTTTTTTATTTCTTGAATTATTCGTTTAAAACTATACCCACATACACACACACACGTTTAAGAAAGAAACTAAAGTATGTGACCGAGTTACATAACATTAAATGTGATAAGAAAAAAGAAAAGAAAAAAAAGAAATGAAAAATTCCAAGATCTATATAAAGTATTATAGGAGTAGATATTATATACATCGTACATCGCATAAATATCATTTGAAAAATGCTTAACGACTTTTCTCATTTCTCTCTCTCTCTATCATATTTTCTAAACTATTTAATTTTTTTTTTACGTTTCATATATATATATATAATATAAAATACAATAATGACGTATCATGTTTTGTTCATATAATTAATGAAGATTGATTACTCTATAATAACAAATACCGTTGAGAAAAATCATCGATATTCAATAATTTTAATTATTTATTCAAAACTGTGAGTTGTTATATATTATTATAAATAGGTATATATATATAAATATATAGCTCATGAAAATTCATTATGCGTAAAAGATTATTTTTCTATTATAAAATAGTAATACCGGAAATTATAAAAAAGCTTAAAGGTTTTATTATAAAATCTGTTATTAAAAATTAATTTTTCATTTTGTTTTCATTAAAATTAACCTGAATTTTTAAAGTTTTAATTATACTTTTTAAATATAAGTTTATATTGTAATTTTAATGATGTTATGAAATAACCACTTTAGATATAAGCCGGCTTATTTAGTATATAATTTATAATTTACCAATAATAATTAGTCAATAATTTAGTAGTCTTATGGTCACTATTTTTTATTTTTCTTTTTAATAGATAATTATTCATCTATAATAACTTTTTAAAGCATTGATATTTTAAGTATTTAAGTCCATTGAAAATTCAACTTAAGATTTTATTAACTATGTTTTGGTATTTTAATTGTTTGAGGTTAGGTCATTATTTTTTATTATATCTATTCCTATTGATAAAGAAATAAATGTTATTTAATTAACTTTTATGATTTAATTTGAAATATAAATTTTTCGGCAAGTACAAAAAGTTAAGAAACGTGGCCTTAATTTACAGAAAATTATTTATCAAAAATTTATAAAATTTACTTAATGTTACTAGTGAAGGCTAAATTTAGGAAATAATAGTGTATTATCACTGGATTGCTCTTGCAGGGACCTGATTCAGCATTTATATCATAGTGATAAGCAGCTATATCATCCACAATATGTGGTACTGCTATTCGCATACAAATGTTTTTAGAAAGGTTAGTACTTTTTGCAATACAGTTTGGTTACTAAAGTCAATATTTTATTAAAAATTAGTACTTTTTTTGTTTTTCACGAGTGAGTAAACATTTCTTGTAACCATCGCGTGATATATGATATGAATGCAGAATTTAGGCCCAGATGCGTATAAACTTAATGGATTTTGTAGTTGAATTATAATAATTAATAAGTTTCTATTATATAATTTGCTTTAAGCCAGATTCATAAACCCAATTTTTGGCCAATCCCATAAAATAACTCTGCAAGTTATATAGAACCATTGCGTTGCGGTTGCGCTTGAGGTTTCGACTTACTTTTACGGTGTTTGTAGAATTAGCCTTAGGCCCCATCTACATAAATCGTAAACTCAAGGCAATCGCAAGCGTGAGCGCAAAGCGATGCGCAGAAGAAGATTTTGTGTATTTCGAGTTGCGCAGAAGACACAAAATATTTTTCTGCGCATTGCGCTGCAATTGCGCTTGCGGTTGCACCCCCTTTTGCGGCTTTTGTAAATGGGGCCTTTGGGGCTTTTTACAATTGAGCGATTGACTCCTGCGATTAAACGTTACGTTACGCAGAAGTCAATTCCTCAATTGCAAGCGTTAATCGCTCAATTGTAGAATGTCCGTTAGGCCGGTTCCAATGGAAACGCAGTAAAATATTAAGTCGCAACTAATGCCTGTTTCATGTACTAGCTATATGATCTGACTCAGTTATTAAAAATGATAATTTTATTCTTCAAAAATACAGAACAATTTTTATTATTCTTGTGTTTTTTTAAATTTATTGTATACATTTTAGTTGATTTTAGTCCATATTACACATAAAAAAAATAATTTATATAAAAAATAAAATTTTAACGATATTAAAAAAGACTAATAAATTCTGTCTAATAATTTTAAAATTTTTACTACATTAGTTACATCAATAGATTTTATTAGTAATAATATTATTACTTACAAATGTTATACAGAGAATAATATTTGATTATATGGTATATATATTAAATTATTTTACGATAATGTTTTTTTGAAAACCTATATATACATTCGAAAGAAATTAAAATTTGTACGTGACCAGACATTTTTACAGTAAGTGTATTTTATATATAAGAGAAAAAAATCGATTTAGTATAAACTTATTATATACCATATTTTTTCTCTTTTTATTCTAAATTTAATATTAGAAATGGATTGTGCAAATGTATCTCAGTCTGGCAGTTAAAAAAAATTTGTTTCGATTTTGGTTGCCGACAAATGACGTAAGGTGTCGTTATAGATAAACTTATTCTTATAGACAAAGTTTTTGGTCCTATACAAAAGCACAAATATTTTGCGGTAGTACTTAGGTTAATTATAATTTTGGAAATTGTTAATCAGAAAGTCTGTTTGTTATTTTAAAATATAAGCGAATTTCTTTTTATTAAACTATATTGTTAATAAATATTCTTTTTGAATAGTGTAAATAAATATTAAAAATAATAATTTGTAAAAAATATGTAAATAAGTGCATAAAGTTTTTTATTTTGGTCGATAAGTAAGTTTATAGTGATTGCCCTTAAAATAAATTCTCATCGTCTAAAAAATACAAATTGTTTTTAGCTGGTGCCTTCTAATTAAGCTAATAATCAAGCACATTTTTTACGCTGTTAAATTGTGAAAATTGTGGTGAGAACTTCGCGTAAAATTCAAAAGGTTGATTGAGTTTCCTGTTGGAGCTAAGTCATTCAGTAATCTGTCTATAGTGTTGGCAAGGTTTGGCCAAACCGGGTTACGTGTAGTCGTCCAAGAGGAATACGTATTTTCTCAGACGCCTGGTGAGTATTAGGTCTTTCAACGTGCTAAAGGCTGGCATTTGTAATATGTGTTTACAATCGGTCCTTTTAAGACCACTAGAAAAGTAAAACGAAGAACAGCTAATCTTACATTCTCTTACACTACAGTGTAAAAAACATAACAGAAGAATTCATAAATTAAAAAAAATTTATACCTTAGGAGGTCACTAAATTAAAATTATTTTAAAACGGGCGCATTTCACCATCATAAGATTTTACTTGACTTCAAACGGCTAATGTCCGTAAGCAGCCGTTTAGGGGCTGTGGTGAACTGTTTGTGCAGGTCTGACCAGGAATTGTAGAAAACGCGGATGTCTTGATAAAATATTGTTTTGGATTAGGATAGAAATGGGATTGAAGTATTAAAAAATCTATCATATTTTTCTAAACACAACATACCAAGATTCGCGAGGGGCCGCATTTTTCTCTTGCGCGGAGCAGGAGGGGGAGACGGGTTCTCGTTGGATTGTGAAGATGGCGTCATCGATCGGTTATGCCAAAGATATATACAAAACCATATTCAAAAATAACATGAATTGTTTAATTAAAATTGATCATAGTATAATTTCTTTATTTTCGCGTTTAATTTAGATACATTTAATACTCAGGTCGATTAATTTATTAAAAAACAATTCGCGTTTTATTTAACTAAAAATTTTAAACTATATCAAAAATAAGTCTCTAGTATAGTAATTTTATTTCGGCCAATCAGCGAGCGCGTGGAAAGGGATAAAAAGAGGTATAGCGTCCCTTATGCTTTCGCCACCGCCGGGACTTATTCTCTTAGTAGAGGCTTTGCTGTGCGCACGTAGTGTTTTGCTGATCCGACGTAGGGAATTTCTGTTTTCTGCTGAAGCCGTTGTTTTAGAGTCGTTTTTGGAGTTTGATCTTCGCTTTGTGTGTGCCTGGCGACTTGGGCGTAGAACTTGCGTGTATACCTGGTGAGAATTGTGTGGAAAATTTTGTGCTTAGCCAAGGGACATCGGATGTGGTCCAGTTAAAACCATGTGTTAAAACACAGGTATATTTCTATATTTAAGTGATTGTAGATAAATTAGAAATTAATTTATCAACGTTCGCGGGTAATTTTAAAATTTTTAAATATACCAAGATAAATACATGAAATGTATTTATTATATGATCTTAACGAACAATAACCTTGTAATTGATAGAAAACTATCAATTTGTAGAATACATCAGACATTTTTAATATCCAGAATGCATTTAACCATTTAATTAAAAATGGATTTTTTTTTTTTTTTTTTTTATTTAATTTTAAATAAATTTAAAATTAAAATTATTTTTGAAAGAAAAAAATGCTCTTCAAGCCGGGCTCGAACCGACGACCTTTTGTTTTCATGACAAGTGCTCTACCATCTGAGCTATTGAAGAGACGTCAGTCAAACCCGTTATTGTTCGTTAAGATCATATAATAAATACATTTCATGTATTTATCTTGTTATATTTCTATATATTTGTGTGATTTTATGTGTATGTGATATTGTTTAATAAGTCCTTCAGGGCGGGCACAAATATTTTTAACGTAAGATAGTCTGCTCAGATTGCTCTCAAGTCAAGTGGTTTTAAAAAAGTTTTTTTGTTTAATAAAATTTAATCACACTTTCCTTATCCTTTTTTCAACCTCTTTTTTATTTATATATTTTATTTTTAATAATTAATTTTTTTATTTACAGAAGCTTTGCTTGTGTTTGCTTTAATTTGTGTGTCTGTTTTCGGAACTACCAAAGAACAACTATATAAAATAAAATCTCATAACAAGACCCTTTTCTTCTTATATTTTGAAATTTTTTATATTTTATGTTTAAATTAAAACTTAAAATTAAAACTTTAACAAGAATCTGATTTTTCTCTAATTGGTACCTAATTTAATCCAGTAATCAAAGGTCTAAACGATTTTTGTATCTGCCACGCTAATATATATATGTATATATATGGGTGTATCCATTACTTTTCATACAAAAGTGGGCGCACGCATGTCACCGATTGGGCTCAAATTTTTAGATTATGTTTGGGGTTATAAAAAACTCACCTAGCCAAATTTTTAGCCCTCTAGAACAATATGGGGCCAAGTTATGACCTTCAAAAGGTCCAAAAAATGACCTATTTTATCCTATTTTCAAAATTTCGCCATTCCCTTATTTTTCAGTCAAATTACTTCCGGTTGGTCGCATTTTTTTTGGTATAAGCTTCAGAATTTACCAAAAAAATGTATAGACTCTTTTATCGCGTAGATTTTATTTGGCGATAAAAAATGTTAGATGATTGAAACGAAAAAAAACAGGAATTTCAAATTGGTGCCAAATCTGGAAATCTTTATATAACTACTTCCGGTTAGTCGCAAAATTTTGTACTACTCAAGATCTTTCGAATGCGACCTACAAAATTAAAAACGGCTTATTTTATCCGGAGTTATGCGTATTTTAGTTTGGTCGTTTTTCGGAAATTTTGATTTTTTTGCGTTTTCAAATCACTATAACTTTTTTCTATCATAACCAAAATGGCCAAAAATTTCAGAGAATATTTTTCAAACATTAATAAATAATCTCTGAAATTTTGGTGGATGATATTGGCTTCTATCCGTTTTTATACATTCCCAAAAAAGCCTTATTCTTCACGTATTTTGTGTATTAAAGTGGACCTATTTTTGGACTTTGTGGAAAAACTTTGCTCCCCAGGTTTTTTTGTGAAGTTTTGGTCATAAAAAGTTCCCAGTTCCAAGGATTTTGCTTTTGCGTTGCAAAAACACGTGCTTGTAAGCACCTCAATTTTCCCATTTAAATAACATAGGAATTTTGACTTTTCAGCTTTCTAATTTTTTACAAAGCTTGCAGAATGTTTTGAAAAGCTACTAATCGATGGAAAGTACTATTTAAATATATAAAAAATGATACCCAACCTCAAGTAGCCAACAAAAATATTTTTAAAACGATTTTATCGGTAATAAACGAAAAAAAAGTACTCCATGGCTTCATGTAATTTAATAAATTCCTATGTTATTTAAATGGGAAAATTGAGGTGCTTACAAGCACGTGTTTTTGCAACGCAAAAGCAAAATCCTTGGAACTGGGAACTTTTTATGACCAAAATTTCTATACATTTTTTTGGTAAATTCTGAAGCTTATACCAAAAAAATGCGACCAATCGGAAGTAATTTGACTGAAAAATAAGGGAATGGCGAAATTTTGAAAATAGGCTAAAATAGGTCATTTTTTGGACCTTTTGAAGGTCATAACTTGGCCCCATATTGTTCTAGAGGGCTAAAAATTTGGCTAGGTGAGTTTTTTATAACCCCAAACATAATCTAAAAATTTGAGCCCAATCGGTGACATGCGTGCGCCCACTTTTGTATGAAAAGTAATGGATACACCCATATATAAAGTTTTATAAAATTTTGAAATATTAATAAAAGTATTGTATTGTAATGGATTTATGTAACATTGATCTACGTTGCTTTTTTTCATTAACGATTTTTTAAAAAAGATACCCTTTAAGTATTTTTGCATAAAAAAATTTAAGCTTTCATTTTTAAGGATTCTGTATTATTAGAAATTCATTAAAGCATAAATCCAGTAATTTAATTACTTTTAAAAAATATTAATTTCTAAAATAGTTGTATATTAAAATTTATTTTTATTTAAGATTTTAAATAAAATTTTATCAAAAAATATAATTTTAATTTTGTATTAAATTTTTAAATGTAGAAACGTTTAGATTAGAATTAGAAAATACCTTGCCAACTAGCTGGCACTGAGGTTCCTCAAACAGTGGGCTGTAATCTTAATTTACAACAAATATTATTGATTACAACCATGCAATTATACATACATTTTTCGTTTTTAGTAGTTGGTAAAGTAGATTATTAAGATCATTTTGTTATTAAAGTGAAAATTCTAGCGTCCATGGATTGGTCGCGCCGGCGTTAATGGATTTGAAATCATTTTTGCATAATTAAAAAGAGACAAATATAAAAAAAGCTAATTTTATTTTTTTTTATAAAATTTTATTTTATTAGAATATATAATTATCCCTTAATAATTAAAATATTGGGTAACATGATTTTTTTGTTTTGTCAAAGAAATGGTTGGTAACGATGCGAAAATTACAAATATTCGCGAAATTAATACAGATTTTAGCCAACCAGAGTTAATGGTTTTTTAAAACAGGCCTTATAAACTTCATCGTACCAGCTTTGAAAAATTATACCCTATGTATCAGAGTAATTGATATATCCTGGTATGAAACCTTATCATAAGCTAGTAAAATAATTAGTAAGAGAGAGAGAGAGAGAGAGAGAGAGAGAGAGAGAGAGACAAATTGTCTAGTTATAAACATGATTGGTTTCACAGGAACTAGTTGATTTGAAATATACTATTTTATTTTAGGCAAACCCGGGGAGAATTTGGTGTGTAGCTTGTTCTGTCATACATGCAGATCCATTACCCCCCATATAAAAGTTAATAATACCAATCGATTGCGCTTAATTAGCCCTTTAATTTGGTAGGGTCAAAAGGTTTGCGCGTCCCTTAGTTAATTAATTAATCCAAAAAAACCTGCGGGGGATAGTTTTCATCCCCCGAAAAATTAAAAGTTATTTTAAAATATTTCCTTTTAATAAAATTTTTAAAAACAGGTACCAATCGTTTGCGCGTCGTTTGCGCTTTCATCCCCCGTAATCAGTTAATATAAAAAATAATTATTTAATTAATTATCAATAAAAATTAGAAAAATTATTATTTCCATAAATGAAATTAAAATCCACGGTAGTGACGCATGCACCGCGGCATCTATATTGTTAGTTAATCGAAGTCAGCTGTTTGCTAATCATAAGTAAATATATTATACATAAAAATTAAAATTAATTAATTATTATTGATATAAAAAATAAATATTGTAAAATTTAGATGCAGATATATTTTTCTTTTACATTAATTACAATTCTCGTATAATACAAATTAGTACGCAAACAAGTAATGTATGCTCTTTATATATGATTAATCCTCTGAATATAGTGGGTAAAATTTACATATTAAAATATTATTTTCTACTAGAAAACGAAACATAGTGCTCAATTATTATAAAAAGATAGGAGTTTTTACCAGAATTTATAATAATTTCTTATAATTTATTTTCTCAGTGTACTTCTTGCATTTGACCAATTTTCCGCAACAATGATAATAATAATAATAATAATATTTTGTAATAAAAAAAATAGCCACATTAATTGCTTCAAGATTTTAACATTATTTATATTATTTCTATTAATCACAAAATAATAAATTATTTAATTCTATAAATTGTTTGATTCTTTAAAAAATGCCAATATAACTTTTAAATCTTAATTTTAAAATGCAAACAAAACCATTTAATATTTTTAGGCTGTTTATTATTGTTTATAATTTCATTAAGCTGCATACATAAATAAACATAGCAACGAACAAAATAATCCGAGGAAGTCAAAAAGAGGCAAGATTTCCATCATTTTTTCTTGTGTGTTATAATTTATATCAAAATAAAAAAAAAAATTGTGATCGGATACAAAAAATTACTATAAACTAAATTTCTAAAACTTTTACTCTCATTAAAATAAATTAGATATGTCCAAAACGAAAAATAGATTTGGTGTTTTATGTATTTTTTTGTGACGAAGATTTTGGAGAAAAAAATTTTCAAAAAATTAATTATCAGATTCAAGATATCGAGTAAAAATCATAATTTCAAATATAAGTAATTTCATGGAAATGAATGAGGTATTACATCCAATTAAAAAAAAAAAAGTATTTTGAGATTTTTTTAATAAACAAATTTTTGGAAAAAAAAGTTAGGTCGTTCGATAATTGTTTTGAAATATCACTGGTTACAATATTTTAAAATATTAGTACTTTCATAGAATTAAATGAGGTATTACACCAAAAAAAAAAAAATATTGCAGTTTTTTTTAAAAACTTCCTTTTTTTTTAATTTTGAGAATAAAAATTTTGAAAAAATTAAGTATCAGATCCAAAAATTTACTATAAACGAGGTTCTTAAAACTAGTACTTCCATGGAAATAAATTAGGTACTACACCCAAAAAGAAAAAAAAGTTTGGTATTTTTTGTATTTTTTTGTGAAAAAAATTTTAGGAAAAAAATTTTCAGAAAATTAAGTATCCGATTCAAAATATCATGTGTAAACCATACTTTTAAATATAAGTACTACTTTCATGGAAATAAATAAGGTATTACATCAAAATTAAAAAAAAAAAAAGTACCTCGAGCTTTTATGGTGAAAAAATTTTTGAAAAAAAAATTAGGTCTTAATTCCATAATGTTTGTGAAATATCACCGATTACATACGTACGTACACACACACATACAGACTTTTTTTAAAAACCGGTTTTTTAGCTTCCTGGGGTCCCAAAACGTGCTTTTATGCTAAAAAATAGAAAATCAAAATTTCACCTATCACAAAGGTTCCTCTTTGAGGAACTAAAAAGACTAAATGATTTTTCTAAAACAAATTAAAATAGAAAATTTAGTTGATTTGATTTCAAAAAAAAGTAAAATATTTTTTTTGATGATTAGATTTTTTAGTAAAGGTTCCATAGCATCTGTATTTTTAGGATGATGATATCGTTCTTCCTATTTTTGAAATAGATTTGAACAAGATTTGCTTATAATTATATTTAACAATAGATAAATTACGAACAATTACAAAAAATTTTTTCAAAATTACTATAGGAATTAAATTCTGTTTATTTTATTTTAATTAAACGTTTTTATATCTCAAAAAATAATAAAACAAAGAAAATTTTAATGTAATTTAAACGACGGATTAAAATGACACAAAACTTGAGTAATAATCTTAAGAATAATGCTTTGTATTTTAAATGAGACTGAAAATAAGAGACCTGTAAAACTATGAAGAAAACTACATTTAATTACTTAAAGAAGTCATATGACTTCTATAGAATTACAAATAGTTTCTTAAACCAAGTTTCAATCAATTTAAACATTTAAATAATCTTACCCTTTTCATTTAAGAAAAAAAAATTTATTTGTGATCTACATTTAAATCAAATTTAATCAAATTTTGATGGATTATTAGTTAAGAATAAAAAACTTTTAAAATCCTTGTAAGATAATATTTAAAATAATAAGTTCTAAAATAATAGTATTCATAACTGTCAGTATATACTGATACGCTTATCTATTTTATACTTATAGAAAGTAAGCAACTTACTTATAGAAGCGGCGGAGGCCCAGCTAAGAGCTACTAGTGGGCTACGTAACATTAGGGCGGCACGCCACCGTTTATTTTGTTCGGGAGACTAGAGGTAGGTAGTGAAGCCTCCTTCAAGTTATGCTAGTATTTAATATAAATTTAAAAAAATAAAGACTACATCCATAAATTTTTTGATTTATTTTCGGGCTAAATAACTGTGATAATTAAAATAAAAATTCCCCCCAAAAAAAAAACAATGTTTAAAAATTATTCCAAAAAATATAGCCCGGGTGAAGTCGTATTAAATCGTTAGAATTTTAAAAAATTTATAAAATATTTTTTAATTAAATACAATTTTTTAATATATACTAAAAATATTAATTAAAATTTTTATACAAGTATACATAAATATATATATATAATGTTTAATTAACAAATAATTAAATTTATTTTTTTAACTATTATATATAATTAAAAAATATTTGCTAACTAGTTATTTAATTATACTATTTAATTAAAACCTGCATGTATTCGCAAATAAATTCAGTGTAAATATTTTATATACAAATCTATATTATTAAAAGAAAAGAGACTAATTTGATTAAAAAATTTTTTTTTCATTTTTAATTAATACATAAATTGATAAAATCAAAGTTTAAATAACATGAAAGTCCAATTAATTTTATTTATACGTATAAACAAATAACATAACCAAAAAGCTTGAAATTCTTTACTTTTCATTCTCTCCTTTGTTAGTATACATGCATATAGTAAGAATTCTAATATAAACATAATAAAATAAATTTTTTTTTTTAAATTGTTAAAATGAAACTTTGAATAATATAAAAGCAATTGCGTATTGTATAAAAATAGGAATTTGTTGTATTTTTTTTAAAATAGTAAACATATATATAAAAGATTCCTTTGTACAATTTAAAATACAATTTTTTTTTTTCATTATTGTTATTAAGTTTTATTTTTATATTAATTAATGCATTCTTTAAAAAAATAATATACGCTTTTTGATATACAGCAAAGTGTATGTTAGTTCTTGTTTAGCATACATTGTAAATATTTTTTTTTCTATTTTTTTCGTCAAAAGAATTTTTTAACAACCTTTAACACATACAAGTTTATAATTTTCTTTTTTTTTTTTTTTTAGGCAAAATGATGTTTACTTTTTTGCTGAGTACTTGTTATTTGTATTAAGCAAAAAAAAAAACTATTTAAATTATAGTTAAAATGGATTCAGATGTGGAAAAATGTAGTTCATTGTTTTTCGTGTTAAAGATTGTTATAGAATAAACAACTTTAGAAATAAAATATCAAATGGTTTTTAAATTATATTGTAATAGCTTTTAAGATTTTAATGTTTACATTGTAAAAAGGAAATTTGATGTTACTAGAGTTTTTAAATCCTTTTAAATTCCCGCTCAAGATTTTTAAAATATATATATTATAGTTACTAAATATTTTACGTGGGTGTTTTGAGGTTATGGCTGGAAGTAAGAAATAATTAAAAAACACATTACATATATGTAACTCTTTCAATACTAAAATTGTTTACATTTTTTAAATACGATTTTTCTTTATTTGCTATTTTATTATTCACAATTTAATGAACCAGATGAGGAAATCAGGCGTTCACAAAGAAATCTTCCTGATTCTTCCTTATCTGATTTCCTACCTCTTACTTTTTCCCTTCCGTCTTTTTATAGAACAGATTTCTATAAAAGTTCTTTTTTTATCACAGCCATTACAGAGTGGAATGGATTGCCATTTACATTAAAAGCGTATACATGTATTGATACTTTTAAAAGTCATATTATGAAATATCTTCTTCACTTACAAAAAACACCTGTACTTTAATTGTACTTTAATCATGCTAATGTAATATAAAATAGTCAATTCTTTTATTTTTCTTATAAGTAAAAATAAATCGTAGTTTTAAATAAATAATTATGTTAGTACTAAAATATTCTTGTTTAAATCTTTATTATTAATCTTTGTTAATTATATAATAAAAATACATTAAATATTATTTTCAATTTATATTTTAAAAACTTTTTATAAACAAATTATTTTTTTTTTTTTTTGTAATTAATTATACTTATTCAAAAATCTGTATGTACTATGTACAAAAACCATATTATAAACTTTGTAAATTGTTGCGCATAGGCTACGCCTGCGCCAAATAAATTCTAAATAAATAAATAAATTATTTACAATTATCTGGGCTTTTTTAGGTTATAATTTTTTATAAATAAATAATTAACTGAATGAAAGAGTTTATGTACCGCAAAGCGACAACGGCGATGTCATGGTGCTTGCTTTTTTATAGAAATAATAATCTTTCGAATTTTTTTATTATATATTTTTACTAAATTTTTATTTTTGATGACTTTATTGCAAAATTCTATCTTAACTTTAATTATCAGCTTAAATATCAAGTATTTGTAACTTTAAATCAATTTAATTATTTTGCCTAATTTAGTGCTCGTAACTAATGCAGTTACTCGCACACGGGAAGGCTTATTCTTTATTAAATTAGCAAATCTAGATAGAACATATATATATATAATATATAGGATAGAAAAGTGATGTATAGAAATAAAGAATACTATTTTAATATTACTAAAATAACTCCATAAAATAAAGTTATTTATTGATAGATACAAATGTAGAAGCTTAATAAACTTATTATAAAAATTACTACTATAATAATATAAATATACTTACAAGGGGAGTTCAATACATTTGGAACACCGAATTACACCAAATGGTTATGGATGAGTTTGTTATGTTGAAAAAACATGCCGACTACCCTCCGTTCCTTCCAATGGGCCTTCTGAGCCTAGAAATGCAGGGCTCAATGTTATAAAATAGGATTTTTTGGTAATTTTCAAAGAAACGCCAAAACCTCGCAAGTTAACCAAAACTCTTCTGGTTGGTCTTATTTTTTTGGTTTAAGTATCACCTTTCATACGCCGTAAACCGCAATTTATTATCACTAGTTCTCTTATCACTATAGCCAATTAACCAAACGGTCATTTTTAGCTAAAAATGACCAATTTTTAAAATGCTGCCAAATTTGTAATTTCTGACGAAAATGGGTTTTATAGGTCTGAAAAAATTTGTACAAGCTTCAAATTTCCAAAAATTTTTTGCTCGTCTCATTTCCTTGATTCGTTTTTAAGAAATGGCTCTTCAAAGTTATCATTAAAAATGAGATTTTTTAAAAAATCGTAAAATTGGGACTGTGACTTCAAATTATCATATCTGGTTAACAAATAATTGCAAAAAGTAAAGTCAAGAAATTTTGGAAACTTGAAGCTTGTACAAATTTTTTCAGACCTATAAAACCCATTTTCGTCAGAAATTACAAATTTGGCAGCATTTTAAAAATTGGTCATTTTTAGCTAAAAATGACCGTTTGGTTAATTGGCTATAGTGATGAGAGAATTATTAATAATAAATTGCGGTTTACGGCGTATGAAAGGTGATACTTAAACCAAAAAAATGAGACCATCCAGAAGAGTTTTGGTTAACTTGCGAGGTTTTGGCGTTTCTTTGAAAATTACCAAAAAATCCTATTTTATAACATTGAGCCCTGCTTTTCTAGGCCCAGAAGGCCCATTGGAAGGAACGGAGGGTAGTCGGCATGTTTTTTCAACATAACAAACTCATCCATAACCATTTGGTGTAATTCGGTGTTCCAAATGTATTGAACTCCCCTTGTTAGTACTCATAACTAACCGTGTATAATTTATAATAATTAATTTCTTAATTCAAATATAAAACAAAGTGATTTTTAATCAATATCTTTTACAAATACTTAGTAACAATACAGATATAATTTAAAATTTCTAAACCAATAGGTTAATGACTAAATACTAAAATTAAATACTAGAAAGCGTTTTGACTTTTTTGGCTAGTATTTATATGATTGACTGATCGACGTGTTAATCTCAATTCGTCCTGAAAGAGGGGGGATCCTTGATTAGCATATCGTGGCGTCTTTCTTTGTCCTTTCTTAATAATCAATGCCTAGACTTGTAATAAAGCCAAATAAATTAGCACCTATATTTATTTTATATCCGTTGATAAAACCATGAGACATAGAAATGTTACTCATTTAATGCGTTAACTGAAAGTTTAACGCTTTTGCGTTTACTCTATAATAAGGCTGATTCTACGAACGCCGTAAATGGGGGACGCAACCGCAAGCGCAGCCGCAACGCAATGCGCACAAACCAAAATCGTGTTGTGCGCATGCGTGTTGTGTTGTGCGCATTGCGTTGCGGTTGCGGTTGCGCTTGCGGTTACGACCCCCATTTACGGCGTTTGTAGAACCACCCTAAATGCCTTACTTTTTTGTAGTTAAATCTAAAATGCGTTTAAACAAGCTTTATCACTGTACCTATTAACGCCCTTTCCTATTTCACTGCTATGACTTTATCTCACTCTAACAATAATAATAAATAATGCTGCTTTCGTATAAAAGGAGGTACGCACTTACACATACACGATTATAGTCCATTTTTAACCAAGGGATCAAAAAAAAAAGAATGGCCCAGATCGCATGTCAAATAATGAGGTACATTCTGTCTCTTGTGTGATAATATATCATTATCCTCTTTACCCCCGAAAAGTAGTCATTAAATGCACCTATGCTAAGCCGGAATATACTAATTAAAGAACTTTCAAACGCAGACAATGCACATGTGTGAGTAATTCGATTTATACAAAATCTGTATATAATTATTGCTTATCGAAACTGCAAAGTAATATTTCAATTCTCTCATCTCTCCAATTGCAATATAGTTATATAAATATTTGACGTATATTAGTTTTTCCAATCACTACGGATGCGTTTGAAATATAACAGCTAGATGACAGATACATATTATTATCAGCTGATTTGTATATTTCTACACTATAAAAAATATACGCTGATGCCAAGTCAATATGGCTTGACACACGTCAATTATCACCGTAAATGCGGCGAAGAGAATATATACTTGAATCAACCTTATATCAGCTGACTCAAGGTTATATCAGCTGACTCAAAGTTTCGATACGTTGATTCAAGTTCGTTACTTTGAGTCAAGGGATTATTCTCTTTCCAGAAACTAAGGGTTGTCAACTCAATATTGACTTCATAAAATTTAATGATTTTTTATAGTGTATGCCTGAAAGAAATAGTATAAATAAAAGCCTTGTTGCAAGGTCAATTTATTATTCAAAAGTTCTTTTAAAATTTAGCATATTCCGGCGAGCAGGTGCATTTAGGTTACTTTCCATGGCTAAAGTAGATAAATTAATATTAATATCTTTTACTAATTTCTATATTTTTGAGGTTAGATTTTAAAATGTATAGTCTAAAGAACTCATTTTGTTTACGAGAAAAATTTTTTTCATAAATGTACTCGTAGATATAATAATATATATAACATCAACAACAAAATAGACTTCATATTAATTTAAAAATATATCACTCATAGAATAAACAAGAAATTTATATAAATATAAAATTTTACTTTTAAAATCTTCTATATCACAAGATTATCTGTTTTTATTCTTTTTAAATTTTTTTTTATTGCAAATGTTTCATTTATAAATAAAACGTATTAAATAATTCTTTTTTAAAAATGGTATATTTTTATACTAAATTTTTTTTTTCCATTAAAAGATAAATTATAATACGTATAATATTATTAAAAAAAAAAAAGAAAAAAAAAATAATATTTTCAAATACATAATACTTTTTAAATAATATACATAGTTAAAGTATATCAAGCTTTTACTTCTTAATTAAATATTTATATCTCAAAGTGAGATTAGAGAGCTTAACAATTAATTATTTATAAAAATATATGTACAAACATCGTTAAAAAAGGTTTTTTATTTTTTTTTATAAAAATTTTATGATACAATTTTTTTTTTATAAATAGAATAATAAATTAATTTTATAAATTTTAATTTTCAAGTTTCAATATAAATTAGTTGTATATATAAGTTAATATAATATGTAACACATTTACTGAATAAAAGTGTCTAATTAATTTAATCTAATCATCAACATGAGTGTTTTACCTATACATCTAAACATTTATTTATGTATACATAAAATTAATTACACTATGATACTTTATATTTTAAATATATATATTGGTGCAGCAGTTAATCAAAAATTTTTAATTTGTTTATTATTAGGTAAAATTTAGTGTTTATTAAAGCACTGATAACCTCGTATAACAAAGTTACTTTACAGATTTTGGGCTCCCAATTTTCTCTGAGCTTTGAGAACGGGTTAGAATAGTTAAAAAAGAGTTAAGAAAATAAGAACTTATTGTTTTAAGATATCTTGTTTTTGATAGCAAAATCTTTTTTTAAAACCTCCAGTAATTTAAAAATCTATACAAAAAAAATTAAATATCGATATACCTCAAAAATCTGCTATCTTACTAAGTAAAAAAAAATCTGTATTTATTTACAACACAAAAGCATTTAAAACGTATTAGTAAACATGTTGAATAAAGAAAATAAGCTTTAACAAACATAATGTTCTGGAAATTATGTGATAAACTTTTCTTTTTTTTTTTTGCTACACAAAGCTTAAAATCAACTTATCACGTTATATACTTTGTGTCTTCTTTATAAAATATAGAGTTGCATTTATATATAACATGCATAAAATTCTGCCTAGTTTTCTTATGCTCTTAAGTTTTCAAGTTGGTTAGATCGCTGCAGTTAATGGCTTCCGATTAAAGCAACTTAAGCTGATAAAATATATATTTTATATGGACGTTATGTTATTACACTCTTTAGTTTACTAAGTAACTAATATACTTTTAATTTTTTAATAAATTAGTTAACTTCGTTATTTGGTTCAAATAATAATTATTACCTAACGAATCGTAAAAAACTTTTTTTTAATTTTTTAATACAATAAAATTTATATGCTTTTTAATTAAAAATGTAAAAAATTTTATGTCTAACATGAAGCTTATTGTAAAATAAAATCAAATAACTTAAAAAGCCACAAAAATATATAATATATTTGCTTTGTACTTATGTATGTATGTGTATTTGCGTAAAAGTAAAATTTTAATTAGTTAGCTAAACTATTTTCTACATGAGTTATCAAGAAGTTTTTGATATATAAACAAACAATTATATATACCATATACTAAATAAATGGGTTCATTGACATTATGCATAAAAATTTTTTAATAAATTATATTACCAAAAAATATAATTTTCTGTTGTATGGGTTACGTTGGCCTATAATTTAATTATTCTTTCTTGTCAGTGGCCAAAATGCACGTATTTCCTAAATATTTTCCAAAATTAAATGCCTCAAATCACAGCTTAGATTCCTCAGATTTTTACGTTTGATTTGATACATTCTTAACTTTTACATGTCTTCTGGTACTCTAGTAGCGGGCAATAACTCACTATTTTCCTTTTTAGAGAAAAAAATTCTATAATTAGTGTTAGAAATGTTTATTATACCAAATGCAACTACAGTTTCTCGCTGTGCTACTATAATACGACGAAATTGTCAAAATAAAATTTTCTAAGAATAACTATAATTAAACCATATAATATATATTGATGAGAAAACAGCATAAATACTGTTTTTCGTTGCAAGTGATTAAATTATTTAATGAGTTATTATAAAATAATAAATTCGATTTCAATGGAATCTCACAAAATAAAGATTATTATTATTATTATTATTATTATAAGTACAATTTTTTCATTATCGTTATCTGTGTTTCTGAGGACTGAGCCTATCTTTGCCACACAGAATAATTATTAAAATAAAATTGAATAATGTTAAAGTTTAATTATTTTGATGTTAAAAATAAATAAAATTATAAAAAATGAAAAAATTTTGTTCATTTCGACTCTACGAAAAACCAGTTTGAGTCTCGTCAGTGCAACGAACTGTTTTTTCGCGTGTTGAGAAATAACAATAAGTGTAAAAATATATTAAATTCATTTTTTCAAAAATATATTTTTAATTGTACTTAAATAATTCCATTGAGATTGTGTTTATTATTTTATAATAAGCTCATCAAATAATAAAATAAAACCAATGTAATATTTAACTACCTGTTAAAAAATAGTAATATAATAATTGAAAAATTTCTAGTTTGTTAATATATTTATGCAGAAATAAATTTTAACAATATTTGCTAATAATATTAATAGTATTTTCTTTTTATTATTATTATTCATAATTTATTTTTTTACACTCTGATTAATATAGCAAATATTAAATATTAAATAAGTTAATTAAATAAGTAAATATAACAGTAATGAATAAAAACAGCAATATTGTATAAATTAACCTAAATTAAAAAAAAGAATAAAATAAATAATTATTTGATAACAGATCAGGTGTAATCTGAAACTTCATAATGTCTGTTGAACAATAAATATTATATTTCAGTCTTCAATCGAAATTTTTAAAGATTTAACTCAATTTCATTTTGGAAACAAAAAAAGATGGTAAATTTCAAATACAGGGAAAATTTTTTTTGAAAAGGTTCGTATAACTTTTATCTGAAACGAGGAGGGCCCCAAATCAATTGATATAGAAGAAATATCGAAATCTTTATGGGGCCTATTAGGTCTGTCGGTGGTATATGATTTAAGTAGCTGTAATAAAAGGGGAGTTTTTTCGAACGCTGATAAAAAGCACTTATTTAGGAGAAAAAACGCGTTTTTTCGTGCGTGCATTAACCTTATCAAAAAAAAAAGAATACCCCAAATCGCAGTTAACTGTAAAGTAACTTACGTACAATTAGGGCCATTTTTTACTTTTCTGAACATGGGGTCGTAATGTACTATACTTTCATTCGTCAACAATAGCTGTGATATACGTAACTATCAAATCCAGAGAAATTCTCAATCGTAAAAATAATTCCCAACCTTTTATTAGAGACGAATGATTGCGATTGCATTTCTCAAATTATTGGAGCACATTAATAAAATTATTAGTTTCAGAGATAGCTATGGTAAAAAGTGCGCGTGAATTTGGTTGCTGAATGTTTGCACAGAAATAGCCAAGATTAAAATACACTTATCTTATACAGAAGAAGTTTTTTGTCCGCGGGTCGTGGAAAAATTTATGGGTCTGCAAAGTTGGCCAATTTTTGGAAAATAAAAAATGAAAGCTTGACGCCTCGAAATAGCCTATATTCTTAGATTATCCCAAAACATTCTAAGTTAAAATTGGAAGATTTTCGGTACCTGGATTTTAGATGAGAATGAGGTCTGAGATACCCTCCCAGAACCAAGATACCGAAGAACGTCAAATGTAAACCAAGTTTTTTTTGCAAAAAGTTGGCTAGCTTTGTGGACCCATAGCTTTTTCCAGAATCCATGGCCAAAAAAACTAGGATACGAAAGTGAGTATGGCTATCTCTGAACAAAAATTTAATTGTCACACTTTATCCCAGTTTTTACCATAGCCATCTTTACCAAAAATTTTACCATCTTTACCATCTTTACCACCTTTTCCATTTTTACCAACCTTTTTGTTTAAAAATAAATTTTTTTTTTAATTTCCACTCAAAATTTTTTTTTAAGCTTCTTGGCCAACTTGAAGCTACTAATTTTATAGCCATTCATGCATTTAAAAGTTAAAAAAATAATTATAAATAATTAGTTAATTTTTTTTTTTTGAAAGACCTTTTATACAATGTCTGAGTTACAAATGTAACCCACTATACGTTTTTGCGGTTATAAATCGATCTATCTTCACAAAAGATTATAGAGCAATAATTTATTTAATTATTCATCATAATTAAAATTTTATGTGTTAAAAATGTATTTATAAGATAAATATTTGCCTAATAATAAAGGCACAGACTTCTAATTCATTGTTTTTTTGTGCTTACAGATTTATAAAATTTTCCAAAAAAATTTACGTTTTTTGAGCCTCCAATTACGAATATGATATCCATTTTCACCAAAATTGTTACCTTGCCAACAATAGGAATTTTTTTACGTATTTTTTTCAGTACATATTTGGGAAGAGGAACTGTGATACAGTAATTCAAAATAAATTGCCCTAATATATTATTAGTAGTATTTTGATCTAGTCATGATAGTTTTTCCAAGAATGATTCAATTGCCCACTTTATGCATTTTTATGTGACTCATTTGCGGTTTCTACAAAAAAAACATAAATAACAGATAAAAATGTCAAAAATCAGCAAAAAATTAGTTTGAGATGACTATTGTGGGTAATTGAACCTTTTCTGATAAAAATAGATAACATGTTTGTCTTCAGTAACTCAAAAAATAACATAAAAATCAAGAAATAAAATTAAATATACAGTTAATAAATTTATTTTTTGTTAATTTTATAGAGAATATAAAATAATAAAAGAATATACACGTAAAATAAAATTCACAAAAACCACAATAAACTTTTTATTTTAAAAAAGTTAGCAATTTTTTTTTTTTAATATGACTCTGTCTATTTATATATAAAATTGACTTAATATATTGCAAATTTATGTATACTCTTTTATCTTTTATGATATACAATTATAACGAATTTTTTTATTTTTCCTACGTGAATGATAATGAAAAATAAAAAAAATTCGTTGTTTATACCTTTTAAATAATAAAATTGAATAAAATTATTTGTTATTTTTTTTAATAAAATAGTAAATTTTTTTTTTATTTTTTAGTAATAATAGACATTAATATACATGAGAAAAACGATATATATATAAAAAAAATTGGATAAAAGTTTTCAAGTTAAATTACTATTATTACGAAATAAAAAAAAAACTTTCAATTTCAATAAATGTGCTATTTTTCAAGTTTATTAACGATCAAGCATTACAAAATTTATGTTATCTCGTTATTTTAAAAAATATATTATTATTATTATTATTTTAGATTTAGTAAAAAAAAAAAAAAAATTTCATTTTCTAACAAATCTTAAGTTGTGTGTAAGTAAAATTTATAAATGTTTTTGTTCTGGGTATGAAAATAAATAAATATGTTTTATACGATTCTCACTGAATCAATGTCGAATATCATAAATTTTTAATATTTCATCTGTCATAAAATTTCATATAAACGTGTATATTAGATTGCGAGTTGATTCAAAAAGGTTTTTTTGGCTTTTTGGTTATTCGGTGGAGCCAGACAAAATTTAAGATTTACATTACAAGGAGGTAAAAACTATTTTTGGCCTCGGGTCCGGACCTAAAAATTCTGACAATTTCGATATATAAAAAAATTTTTCCGAAATTTTCGCCCTAGCTATTACTGAAATTTACTTTGTAATCGAGAACCTAAAAAACTGCCAGGCTAATATACATAAAAACATTTGTTATTCTTTATATTTCGATAACTCATAAAATATAAATTTAAAATCACAGACAGAACAGTACTATATAATTAAATATAAGTTTATGTAACCTGAATTTTAGTTTTTTATAAAAGATAAAAAAAATATGAAAAGCACAAAATAAAAATGTAAGGGGATGTACATAATTTATAATTCACATAGCCTGAAGAAATTTTCAACAAAATCTCAAGATTTTAGTTTTTCTCAGTATTTTTTAAAATTTTATCAAAGCAAAAAAAAAGGGAGAGATAAATAGATTAGTAATATATATATATAAAAGTGACTTTTATGTATAAACATCATATATTCAGATACTTCATTCATGTTTATAAAAAAATGATGTTTAAAAAAGAAGCAATCATGCTTATTCACTGTTAAAGTGTGTATATAAATGTGTGTGTTAAAAAAATAGAATATAATTAGCTTACATTTTCCTTCACCCGCATCCTTTGCTCTAAAAGCTCCTTGCGTTAATGTTGACGTACATATCAAAAAGAAAAAGCTCCATTCAATTACCCACATCCTTAAATTATTCATGTATTTCAAGTATACACATATAGACATACGTATATTATATATTTATAAAGTCCGTGTGATGTGAAAGAAGATAGCAACTCGGAAATCATGTTAATAAGGTAGCAAGTCAAAGAAATTTTTTTGGAAAAAGTAAAAACTGTTGATTTTGGCGTTGATTTTCAAAATTTATTTTACATATTTATCAAAATTTATTTAGGGAAATATCGTAACTTTTATCTAAAAATTTATTTATAAGATGGGTGTTTTTAAATTTTAAATTCAGGAAATGATGGTGAACGAAAAGAAAAACCTTTTTCGTTATAAAAAAGTATATATATGAATTTATTTAGAGGTGTGGCAAAAACAAAGGTAAAAAAAACTTATTAAGACAAAGAGGCAAAATTTGTTTAAAAAAATAAAAAATTTTTTGTATTCTAGTTAAAACAAAATTATTCACCATAGACTTAAACAAATTTAAATCCGATGAAAATTACCTCGAATTTTTATAATTATATTTTGTAGATTAAAATTGTGCAAAAAGACTTAGTTATAATTATAATGAATGTATCTAGGGTAGTAAGTTTTAGTAACTTTTTTGCTTAAAATATTTTTTATCTATTTAGACGTACAAAAAACAGATAATTTTCGCTAGCTATTTCTTTAATCAGTTTTTTGGTAAAATTTATTTGTGTGATAAGCTTAAATATGCAATTTTTGCTTTATTTAAGTTTGCAGATTAAAGTTTTTAATAAAATTACGTTGGAAGCTAGAAATTTTTTATTATGATTTTAATGAAAATATAATTTATGGTAATTGTGATCAAAGATACTTTAGGTTTAGCAAAAAAATTTTTTTTTGAGTTTCAGATTGTTTGTGGATTTTCTAAAAAAAAATTGGGTTTCTAAAGGATTTATAATTTTTCAAAAAGTTTTGAAAGTGAGTAAATTAACTTTTGACATGACACTTTCTTATAATTTCATGAGATAGCACATCTTCTATAACTTTAAGGACTTTATGAATATATATTATGTATGTATAAATGTGAGAATGTAGCACAAAAACTAAGTAATTAAAAAAAAGAAAAAGAAAATAAAAAAACATTGACACAATGTATATATATCATTTGTAATTTAAAACACGTAAAAACACTACCGGAACCGGGTAACACAGCAGATTGCAGAAGAATCATAAGAAGGCCTTTGGCACGTGGGGGCATTTTTCATCCCCGTCAACATTAGTTATTTTCTCGACAGGTTGATGAAAAAAAATGTACTAATTCTTTTATTATTTTTATTTTCTTAATTCCAAGATCTTGAAACTTTCACGTACATTTATTTTTATTTATTATTATTTTTTTAAAAGTAAGCGCGCACCGGACTTGTTTTTTATTTAATATATTTATTATACTTCAACGTATATATAAGAGAACTAAAAATTACCGGTGTTGACTTTAACGCAGTCGGAATCGTACTCCAGTTTCGCGTGTACTGTATCCTACAGGCTACGTGGAAATTCTGAGCAAGCGCTATCCCAATTTTCATTTTATCCCCTTTCGGATACTATATTCCTTTCTTTTCAAAGGATATTGCACGGGCGATGTATATATAGAAGGTAAATACTAATTTACAAAGATGCACTGAACGATCTGTTAAAGCATACTATAGAAGCTTTCTTATTATATTATTATTTAGCTTTGAAAAGTTAAAAGATTTAAAAATAAAAAGTTGTGTTGCATTTAATGACAAGAATTTGGAATTTTTGCCAAATAAGCAAAGTTTTTTACTTATTCTCTTTATGTTCATTTTTTAATTAAAAACTGATTTTATTGTTATATCTTATTTCAATACCGTTCTTAATAGAGAACCAGAAAATATTTCTTGAAATATTTAAGGTAGTTAGCAATCCAATTTGAATGCATATTATCAAAGTCTGATTTTATTATTTAATTCAGACGTCGCGTATAACAAAATGAACATGAAACAATTTTTCTTAAAAATTAAAAGAAACTTAATTTTGAAAAAAATTATGGGAAAAATGTTAAAAATAATTTTTTTAAAACCTTTAATCAAAAATTTAATAAAATATTTTCAATGTCTTTTACTGAAAAAAAAGATTCTTTTGTTGCAAAAAGATTATAATTCTAATTTAAAAATTCTGTGACAAATGAATTTTCTATTTAAGACAAAAAGAACACTTTTTGTGTCAAAAAATCAGATTATTTAAGAAAAATAGAAAATAATTTCAAATTTTAAATTATTTTGTTGAAGAAAATTAGATTTTTCGAGAGGAAAAATTATTTTCTCGCAATTTCGGTAACTTAAAATTTTTCTTGGCTTTTATTTTTTAATTTAAAATTTTAAAAGCACGTAAAAAATAATTAAAGCAGGGACAAAAACTTCGTTGCTGCATCATAGTTCTGAGAAAAACTTATTTCTGTCGAACTTCTAGCTCCAATGAATTATATTTACGAAACGGTATTAAAGAAGTATTAGAATAAGGCAGAAAAGACAGTATGTGTTCCATTTTTTAAATAAGAAAAGTATTCTTTCGTAAGAGAACTGATATTTGAGTACTATAAACAGAGTAATCAAAATATTAAACTAAAATTTTAAAAAAGATGAATGAGACGCATCTCAGTTGCAAAAATAAAGTCGAAAAGTTACTTGTAATACTTAATAAAAAACTTTTCAACATTTGAGGATGATTTTAATATTGCGTGTGGGCTCTCTACATTTACGAATAACATACATAGTGCTATGAAGGAACTAGCACCTGAAAAGATATTAAAGGTACGCAAAGAAGACTTTCCCTGGATAAATTCTGAACTGAGACTACTTAAATTAAAAAGAGACGCAACCGGCAGAACCTTTTGAACCAGGACAGGGTCTCGTAGTCTTCTTAATGAATTCCTAGCTTCAGCCGCTTTGTATGAAGAAAAATCTGAGGCAGCTCGTCACGCATATATGCATAATCGCATATGCAACGATAAAAAATAAAACCATTGAAAGGAATTGAAAACCCTGGGGTCGATTCCTAAAGCCAGTGATGTTCTTCATGGTTTTCTACTTGAAGAGTTGAACTCGCATTTCTCTAAGATATCGATGACTTGATTCGATAAATGTTGTCAACAATGCTCCAACTGATGGTTTCGCTTTTAAAAGAGTATCTGAAAATGACGTCATACTAGCTGTGTCACATTTTAATTCACAAGCAAAAGGAGATGATGGCATTTCCCTAAGCATAGTAGTGAAAGTACTACCAACTATTGCTTCCCATCTAACTAAACTGTTTAATGCATCATTGTTAAAAGGAATCCTTCCGTAATCCTGGAAAAAATCCAAAATCTTAGCATTCAATAAAGTACCAGTAACATCATCAACAACTGACTTCAGGCCCTTAGTACTACTTTGCTTTTTATCGAAGGTCCTTGAGAAGCTTGCCCATGATCAAGTTGTCAGCTTTTTAAATAAATCAAAGATATTAAATCCCTTTCAAACGGGTTTCCAAAAACATCTCAGTACCCAAACAGCCTTAATCAAACTTGTAGATGATATACAAATGGGTAAAGAAAACAAACTAGCCACTTTATTACTTCAGTTCGACTTCTCAAAGGCCTTTGACAATGTTTATCCATTGCTATTACTTAAAAAGCTAAAGAATGTTGATTTATCAAAGTCATTGCTAAATTGGTTCTGGTCAAATCTTATTTGCAGATCCTCATGTGTATCAACTAAAACATCGGCATCGTCTTATCTTGATATAAACATTGCAGTGCTTCAAGGATCCGTCTTTGGACCTCTTCTTTTTTGTTTATATATGACACTTGTTAGACACCCGCATCTTCAGATTATTATATGCTGATGACTTACAGATTTATGCACAAGTAATAATATAATCAAATTTGGCAAAAAATATTGTAAAAATTAACTCCATTTCCTTGCGAAAACTGCTAAAATACTTCACAATAATATCTGTTAATAGAATCCTTACACTTCAAGGGTCCATGATCATTACTTAAGTACAAAGAAAAGCCTAATTTATTGGCTAATTAGTTTTAAAAAGTCCATAAATTAACTGAAGAATTCGGAAATAAAGAAAATTAAAAAAATGTTAAAAGAAAAATGTTGAATTAAGTTCTATAAAATTTTTAACTCTGAATGTAATTAAAGAAGTCATATAACGCACTTGGTCGAAAAAGTCCCTGGTCGTGATGGCATACAAAAAATGATACTTAAAAACAAATTGAAAGTTACACAAAATTGTAGTAAATTTTTGGGTCAATTTGCAGACATGTAAAATGTGGAAATTAGGAAAACGCAAAATAAAATAAAAGAAAATTTCGTTAAATTTCTGAGTAATTTCTTTAAAATTAATATCAATAAAAACGATTTGCTAAAAGATATTGCCGAATATAATCATGAACATGCATCATTATACCGTAAAAGTATAGAATTTGCGATATTTTCTTTCGTGAGCAGATTTTTGGATGAAAAGAAATATCAGCAACTGAAAAAGTAGATAAAAATCTTAAGAAAATCCGAAAAAATAATTTAATGCTACCTAAAAATAAAGAAATGGACGGTTTTTGATAAAAAGATATACCTTGCTCAAAATCTACGCAAAATTTCATGAACCTATCAAAATGATTGAATGTATTTATATAAAACCTGCAAAAAAAAATTGCAATTGAAGTAATTCCATTTTATTTTATTAAAAATAATATTGTCAAAAAAAAATTTATTAATATTTTTTGAATTTCATATATTTTTATTTTCTTTAATATTTAAAAAAAAAACTAATATATATATATATTTTTTAATCTATGTCAATTAAAATAAATATTTACATTTATTTATTTTTATTTTGTAACTATAAAAAAAAATAGTTTATTTACGTCGAAATATATTGAAAATGTAGAATTGTAAAATATATCTTTTTTTAAAATTAAAATAGAATGCGATAAAAGATATAAAAGGACACTGTGTATAAAAAACCACAAATAAATAAATAAAAAAAAAAAAATAAACATGACTTTAATTTTGTAAAATTGAGTAAAAAAAAAAAAATTTTATGAATAAAAGAAGCAATCATTTAGTTGTGATTTTTTTTTTATGAATAGTTTTTTCTTAGTAATATACTATTTTCTACACTTGCAGAATGCGAAATTTGTTAACATATACCGTATGATAGTTTTCCGTTTAGTTAATTAATTATTACGCATATGGTTGAGTTTCATGCATTTTTTTTTTAATTGTATTGGTTATTCAAACCAAATATATGTAAAAATTTTTTTTTTTTTTATTAATAGTACACTGTAAATAAATGTTTAGTAGAAATTACTTATAAAGATAGTAAAAATATTTGAAATGACCATACCTAACTTTAGCTATAATATTTAGTAGTTTTAGTTTAAAAATTACTATTAATCAGAGTAAAAATCTCTCCAAAGAATAGCATCAATAAGAAAAAATATAGATGTCACTTCAAATATTTTTACTAACATTTTAGGGTAATTTTTACTCTTCATTTATTCATAGTGTATGTAGTTTATATATCTGTATCTTCCTTGAGTTCCGAATGACATTTGTAGGCTTTTAAGGTGATAGTTATCAGCAGTTTTTTAGCACAAAAGGACCGTTAAACCTAGAAGATTAAATAAGATTAGTTGAGTTTTTAATTAAAATACTACTGGGTTAAAAATTTAACCAAAATTTGAGTTATTATAATGTTAGCTGGGAATGATTGTTATACAAACTTAGTTTGAAAGTTTGGTACAATATGGTAACTCATAGACTCTGCATTCTTCTTATTACCTAAAACTAATTAGCCTATATTTGGCAATTAGCACTGACATAATTTAATTAAAATTTATGCATAAAATAATAATTAAATAATGCATGCTAATTTTATGAATAAAATTTTGAAAAATTGTGAACGCAAAGTTTAAAATATTCATTTTTTAATTTAAAATTTTTTTTTAAATTTTTTTTACACATGTATAAGTAATGAAAATATTTTATTTTTGACTCATACAGTAAATTATTCATATAAAAATAAATAAAAAATTTTTAAAAACAAGAACTTATCATATATTTAAATTATTTAATTAAATATTAAAAAGTAATTGAATTTATACTAGATACCGTCAAAGACGGGTAGAGCGAAGCTGATCATGTTAGAAAAAAGCAAGAAAAGAGTTTCAGTAATTTTTTAATTTAGGGATTTTAAAAGCTTTGATTAGATTGAGTTCAATAATAATGTTTAAATAGTTAAAATTTTTAAGTATTGACCAAAAAGTACACGAAAATTCCGCCCCTTATTTTGAAACCTTATTATTTGTTTGCTGAAAAGATTTCAACCAAACTTTTGTTGGCGGAACTTTGTTATTACGTCCTTTTTCTATAATTCACCAACAACAAAAAAGTTACTCTGAACTCTAATACCCCTCAATTAACATAATTACCAAAATAATATTATACACAAGTCAGAATGAGGTGTAACGGTTTCCGAATTCGTCAACCAGAGAAAGAAAAAGTCTTCTGTAGGTTTTGTATGTCGCTGAATCCGAATTTGGGGTCCTACTGGGTTAGAAAATAGGAAAATACAGTAGAAACATTCCATCTTATGAGTTTTTTCACAATATTTTGGAACTAATGATCAATTTAATAGTGCCACATTTTAAGAGTAATTAACTGGATATTGAATTTATTCTTTTATTCTGTATCAATAAAGGAATATTAGAGCTAACTATTGGTGTTGAAAAATATCTCCAGGGTAAGATAAAATCGGAAAATACAATGTGAGTTTTTTTCTTTATTTTTCTTTTAATCTTGCATTTGAAAAAGTTTTATCCTATTTTAACTTTTATTTAATTTACTGACTCCTATACGGGGGCAAAAATGGATAAAATTACCGCTGAATTTAACAAAAAATGAAAAAAACTTATAATTGGTTTGTGTTTTCACACAACCAACGATCATGAATCATGATCACTTATAACGTTTTAACGTATATTATAAGTATAAGATAATTATTATAAGTCCTAAGATCGAAATTACAATAAATCCCAAAATATAAATTATCCTAAGTCCATAAACCTAAAGTATTCTAAGTTCTTGTGCTTACTCCCACTTTAAATTATTCTAAGTCCCTTAATCGGAAATATTCTAAGAGACGTGAATTTTATTTTAGTAGGTGCATCGCTAGTATAAACAAACAATGCATCCGCTCTGGATCGCCCTGTATTTACCCCCCCCCCTAAAACATCACTTTTTCACCCACCCCTGCCCGGCATTAACACACGCTAACACTATTATATCGTAGTATAAGTGAACGCAACATACGGAGGTCCGATTGATACCAACCTATGAATTTAATTTTGTCATAACAAAGATTTTGCAAGAAAAAATTTTGCTTAAGTTCCCTTATGCAAAAAGGTAACAAAGATGCAATAAGAGGGCAGATTTTTCGGAGTCTTTACTTTGCTTTCGCTAACAAGAGACCGCTAACTTTAGGAAACCAAATTACAAACTACTTTCATTAATAATTGAAAAAAACCTCCGATAACCTCCGTTTATTTCAACGGGCCTTCTAGGCACAAGAATGCTGTGCACAAGGCTTTTAAATGTAGTTTTTTGGTAATATTGCTCTTTAGTTAGTTAGTTAACAAAAACACTTCTTGTTGGTCACAAGTTTTCGGTATTAAAGTCATTTTTCAAGCCTTGGATACCGCAATTTTTCTCAATGTTATAGCAATTTAACCAAATGGCCATTTTTGTCCCGAAATGATTAATTTTTAAATTATCTCAAAAATTGCAATTTTAGACAAAAATGGGTTTTATAGGTCTCATCAATTTTCTAAAAGCTTTTTTCTAAAAATTCTTTATTTGTCCTTTAGAATTATTTGTTTGCAAAACATTATTACCTTTCTAATTTTTTATATTAAATTCTCTTCTTTACAGTCAGTAAATTGAATGTCCATTTTTGTCCCAAAATGATCAATTTTTCAATTTGCTGCAAAAATCGTAGTTTTAACATTGAACATGTTTCTAAGGAGGGGTAACCTGTGAATCTGAAAATCAAGTGGGGTCAAATGTCAAAAATCATGTTGGATTAGGAACTTAAAATATTTTATACTTAGGGACTTTGAATAATTTACTTTGAGAGGCTTAGAAAAATTCAAGTTTAGGGACTTAAAATATTCCGGGTTTAGAGACTTCTAATAATTTGAGTTGAAGGACTTAGAATATTTTCAATTTAAGGACTTAAAATAATACAAGTTTACAGAATCTAAATAATTTGGGTTTAGAATCTTAACATCTAGTAAAGGTTTTTTTATTCTTCATTTTTTTTAATTAAAAACCAGCTTGATAATTACAAATTATAAGAATAGCGATTTTATTGTAATGTTGTTTATCATTTATGTATTATAACTTGTCCTTTTTAGAGGTTTAGTTTTCACGTCCTATAATTAGTCTTATAGCCCAATTAGAGCTTGTAATTATTGAATCCCAATATTTTCTTACCCTTTCTTCAAAAAAGGCAGTTAATTAGATAATTTTAGCTCTGCTTCCAAAATATTGCAAAAAATCTAAAATGGGGTAGTTTTTGCTGATCTCATGTCCTGTACTGCCCAGCCACTTCATAGACCCCAGATTTCGTATTTCAGAATCAAAGCATACCTACTTTTGTATTCTAATTTTTTTGATGACGTGTTCTAGAAAAAGTTATGGGTCCACAAAGTTTTATTTCGGTTTTATTTCAATGAAGTAACCTTCAGAAGAATTAAAAACTTATTAGTTATTAGTTTCAAATTAATTTTTCAAACTGATCAATGTATAAGAATAAAAAAATTCAATGATAATGGAATGAATACGGATGGAGTTGCATATTATTTGAACTAGGTTTAGTCGAAAAATATATATCTAATAATAATATTTGAAATTTTACGTTTAGATTTCTTTTTGAATACTAAATTAATTTTAAAACCAATATTTATATAAAATTCCAAAAAATATTCCTAAAAACTTGTTTTTCGCAATTTTTTCTAATTCTCCTTCCGCCATTTTCAAATTAAGAAAAATCATGCAAAAAAAATGTGTCCTAAAACATATAAAAAAAATGAAAATTTTATTATTCTTCATTAAATATACCTTTTTTTGATGCTGTTTACAATACTGATAAGCAGCGTGTCGATTTTTTTTAGTATCCAACTTTTACCCTAAATAACGAGTTTCCGGTTAATTTTATAGAAAGTTTGAAATCAAATTCTGAGAATAGAGACTTTTTAATATTTGGATACATTTTTAGATAAATAGATTTTGGTTTTAAAATTAATTTAGAACTCGTAGATAGGCTCTTGGGCGTTAAATGTTTAATTGAATAAAATTTTGATTAATTAATAAATAATAAAAATCGTAAAGAATTATAAAAAAGCTAAGGCTTTTTTATTCCAGGCACGATCACATATTTATTGAGTATTTTCTCTTTAATAACGTTGATGGGATCCACACCTTCATAAATTGAAAACTATTATTTATTATCACACTCCAAGGCAATATAAGCATGTAGAGACATCGGAATGACCTGCGGACCAAATTCCTCCATAAATTGAAGAATTGGAAGACTTTTTCGTTTTTTAACCTGATGAACTTTTAAGGCACGATTTCATCTATGTATTGCATACACAGAGTAATCGTGCCTAAAAAATAAATTTCAATTAATTTAGTTATTTTCTGGTTATTTTAGATCATTAACCACATTTTGGATGTATTAAATTCAAAACCAATTCATTTTTTACCATTTTTATTATTTTTTAATAATTTTTTTTGATACCTGAAATCAGTTTTTAGGACATTTCTCTGCAAGCACTTGATTAAATCACTTGAAATTGAAAACCCTACAACTAGATCTTATTTCAAAAAATTTGGTTTAAGGGATTTTTGATTCATCGAGTAGGTTCTGTGATCTTGAGGATACACTTTCTCAAACATACATCCCTACACACAACAAGGCAATATAAGCATTTAGAGGCATCGGAATGACCTGGGGACCAAATTTCTCCACGAATTGGACTATTTAGAAATTTTTCCGTTTTTTGACATGACAAATTTATAAGGCACGATTTCATCTATGTATTGCATTCATAGGGTGATCGTGCCTAAAAATATAAGAATCTTGTGTTATTTTGCATTTTTATGATATTTCACTGATGCAAAGTTTATGCAAAAGCTATGAAATTTATCGCGCGGATAACATTTAGAAGGTTTTTCACCTGTATGAAGCAAAAGTACAAGAGTAACTTGCCTTTAGAAATACCAGATTGGGCTCAAAAACAATAGGGTTCATTAACTCGATAAAATAAACTCAGTTTTAAAAAATGAAAGCATTCCGTTTGATCGTTTTGGCTATATCGTGTCCGAAAGGTGTCGATTTTTGCATCCATTAAGGTAGAGCTTCGCTCTATAATGAAAGAAAATAAACTTATAAAAGTAAATGCTAACTTACACTGAAAAAAAATTTCGTGCGTAATTTAATTTATTTTTTCTTGCTTAAACGATTGCGAATTACTTGAAATGTCTGTAAAAAAATTTTTTTATCATGTTACTTTTACAGAAGCCTTTTTAATTATGTTAATCTTTTTCCTTACGTATGAGGTGGCCCTATAAAGGGCCGTTTGGTTTTTTTGTAAAATAATCGATGCGTGACCCCAGCCACGCGCTAAAAATAATAAATGCACAAACACACAATTAGCAGCCACGCAAATTCACAATTACACAAAATTAAAAGTAAAAACTCACAGTCAAATTCCAAAGTCAAGCAACTCGTGCTCAGGCGATGTCTCCTGGCCAGGAAACTATAAGACCACCTCTTCAAGCCTACGAGCTCGGAAATCGCACCAAGCGAGATACCAATAATAGCTTACGAGCTATTCCAATACTGGAAAAGGAAGTCCAAGATCCACACACCAATTTCACCAAGAGCAGTCAAACAGCAAGCAAAGCGTCCAAGATTCACACTGACCCCAAGTATACCAAGCGCAGTCAAAACAGCAAAGGCGTAAAATTCGCAGCGTCGAGGCTGAAGTCAGAACAGCAAATGCTGCTCCGGCCAATATCGCGGTTATATTTATAGACCTCCCCCGACTCGGTCGCGCTTGCTAATTGGCGCGAGAGCGATAAAACCGTTATAAATTTTGTGATAGCTGCTAGAGAAAAAGGAGCTAAGACGATTGCAAAGAAATGTTACTGCCGCTAGAGCAAAGGGAGCTAATACCATTGCAAAGAGATGTTATTGCTGTAAGAGCAAAGGGAGCAAAGAACATTGCTAAGGCACATTCTAAAATAAGTCACATAAACAAATATGCGGTGCACATATGTCGGCAATATAGCCAACCTTCAGATAACTGCGCCCTCTATTTTTCTACATCAATTATTGTAGACTTTTTACCTGCTGGTAAGGCAGATTTATAAATTAGGTTGGCCATATACAAATTTGCCGACATATATGCATCGCATATATTTGTATGTTGCTTATTGTAGAATGCGCCTAAGCACCGTGAAGCTAAGTTTACGTAGCAAAGCTATGTGAAATGCTACGAACGCCCGAGCTCGCTAGAGTGGCAAAGCTATGTGAAAGGCTACGAACGCCCGAGCTTGCCAGAGTGGCAAAGCTATGTGAAAGGCCAAGAGCGCCCGAGCTCGCCAAAGTGCCAGGAACAACTCATAGAATTTTACTTTTTGTTTTTTATTGGCTAAAAGAAACATATCACGTGCATTTAAAACGTTCGTTCTCCTATCTGGACATAAAGGTTTAAACCACGAGGCAAAATGATTCTTTAATGATGAATGCACTCATTTGCTGCGCTTTTTCTTGCCTAGCCCTCAACCAACTGAAAACTCCTTTGAAAATTTTGTTCGCGAAAAATGTGCAACTCCGTGGCAACTCCATGTTAAGTTTTCAGTTGGTTGAGGGTTGTTCTTGTCCTTCGGTTAGAAGAAATCCATTTTTGTGCAATGGTATGATAAATAAATAGCTATTTGAAAAAATGGGATCTGGCTTTCAATATAGTGATATACACGAGTTTAGCGAAGCTATATTTTTTCCTATTGTTAAACACATGATTTTTTTCGCCAAAGGGTAGAAAATAGATCATTGTTGCACCATTTAAATAAAAAAATTTTTTTTTTAATTTTTCTTCGAGTTTTAAGTAATTTGCCATATCGTCTGATAATAAAAATAAAACGCTGTTCTTAACAAGTGAATTTTTTCTTCAGTGTATAAAGAATTTTTTATGGAAATATTATTAGATTACTAATTTAAATTTTAATAAAGAAAATAAATATACTGTATACATAAATATTACTTAATAATTTACGGAAAAATATTTTTAATAAATATGAAATTTTATATAAAAGAAAAAAAATGTCCAATTTTGTATATAAAATAATAATAATAATAATCTATAAAAGCGCGAGCGACAAGTCAGGAAATTCATATAAACTCATAAACCAAACCTGTTTATAACTCGAATCAATTTATATATATAGAACATGAGAGTAGTAAATATATAGATATAGAAATTTTCCTGTGATATTTCAAAGTAAAAACGCGCAAATCCATGAATTCCACGAAGCTTTCCGCAATTTCTGCAGCTTAGCAAGTCGGAAGTCCGTGCATCATCCGCGAGAGGAAATGACAGTAGCAGAAGAATATATATATATATATAATCACGTTTACTATTTTCTCTGCATTGCGCGTTTTAACGACTATTTTCTCAAAAATTTATCCGCTTCGATAAAAAAAAAAAATTGTAAAAAGAAAACTTATCCCTTAACGAATTTTCATTTAAAACTCTATTATAAGGACAATTGTTTCAGAGCTACCGGAACAAACAGACTGTGCCAGAGTCATCAACTTCCTTTTAAAAATCTTTATTTTTTTTTTCACGAATTTTTTTTCGAACTTCATAGTGGTTTCCTTTATATATTTTTGACTTTTTTTTTTATTATTTTGACATTTATATTATTGTAACATATTTCATATCTATGGTTGCAACGTAAGATTTTCTTCTTAGTAGGTATATATATATAATCGTCGTACAAGGCTTCTAAGAAAAATATAAAGAGAGAGAGAGAGGGAGAGAGAGAGAGAGATTTAAACGGAAAATAGATTTAGTATGGTTGTATCGAATAGCAACAGTCAACTTTAAAGACGCATTTTGTTGGATAAAGGAAAACAGTATTTTATAAATAAGTTACATGCATATTGGTAAATACGTTACTTTTTAAAATTTATTCCAAAAAACTGTTTTTACCAAAAAAATGATTCTTAAAAGTATAAGATTTTTAAATAAATTTTCAGTTTATTGATTATTGGTACTACTAAAAATTAAATTTATTTACTAAATTCTAAAATTAAGATTTTTGAAACAAGCAAATTTTAAAAATAATCTATCAGTTTAATATGTGTATGTATTAAATGAGAAATTCTAAATTGAGTGAAAAAAGGTAAAGGGTTAGTATAAAATAAGGCGATAAAAATGATTTACATAACTTTTTAAAAAAATTTTTTTTTTAAAGTCATTTTTGTATAAAAAGAAAACAAAATCATAAAAGGGTTCGTGATTTCGATTTTCAATCTTGTTTACATAATAAAGTATACGTCTCTGTATGTATTACATTATGGTATTTCTAGTAATATGTTAAATATTCCATAAGTTAAATGTTGAATTATTATGTGTATTTTTAAAATTTATTCTTCTTGATTTAATACGTCAATGTTTGTACAATATTATAGAATTTAAACTGTATTCTTTTGTATAGTAAAATGTACATGATTTATATATTTTTTTGATTGCGTTTGGGATTATTTTAATTTTTTATAGCGTTATCTTTAATGCAAGTGAATTTTTTGCGTACTGGGAAATATCTTTATTCGTATATTTTGTTTATTTTCTAATTGGTCCCTCATTTTAGAAATATTGTAAAATATGAAACTTAGATTTTTTTGTGCATAAAATCAAGGTTTTAGAGTGTACATTTACTATAGTGCAAAATAATCATAAACAGGAAAAGTCTTAATGAACAGTTTCAATGCGATAATTGATAAGACAAATAATGCAACAGATAATTGAAGTAATACTTAAATTACTTTAAATTAATGTAGCATCTAAAGCTATTTGTTTTGAAGACGTAAACACTAATAGAAACATTAGATAAATTTAGCTTTTGTGGTGTATCATGAAATTTAAAAATTTTTTACTATTAGAACTTATTATAAAAAAAGCCTCTTGTGGTTTAGAGAAATTTACTACGTTAATTGAATAAAATGCTTTATTTTTAAGTTTATTTTAAAATTTGTTGATTAAAAAAAAAATTAACAACTAGTATATTTACAGCTCTTGTCCAGAAAAGTAAAGAATGGCCAAAATTGCTCATAAATTAGGTTAATATTAATTAATTAATTAAGAGCCACCCTGTTGATGAAAAAGGAGGGCTTTCTATCTTAGAGAGCACTCCTATCCCTAGGCAGGGTGAAGGCAGCGGCCTGTTGCCTATAGGCTGCACTTTCCAAACCGAGTGTATACCTGAAAAGAGAGTCCCGGTTCGAGACATAAAGCGCGGAGGGTTTAACGTGTGCCTAGCTAGTAATAATCTGGCATGAAGTCGACGACCGCGTTTGTATTTTGTACAACCGGGTGTTCATGGAAATTTGCGGGTATTTATGGCTGATGCTCGAGCTGATGCAAGATTTACACTTTTCCCTTGAAAACAAATTACGTAATAAACCTTATAAATTTATAATAAGCAATTTAGCAAAAGATTTTGAAATTTCGTTAAAAGTATAAATTATAATACTTTTTGACTCTAATAAATAATTTTACTTTGTTAAACAAAAAGTAATAATAAAAAAAAAGACTAAGTTTTTTTTACTTAAGTACAGGATATATTTTTAAAAATTTATATTATACAATCTTTTGAAACCAGTAAAGGCAGTATAGAAAAAAAAATTATAAAACTTAAACATAAAAAATTACCTAAAACTATATCGAAAGAAAAACATAAAGTTTTTGTTTCTTAGTATATATATATATATATAAAATATGTATCGTACTAAACTCATAATTTCAAAACATAAATCAAAAAAACTTCATTACAGAGTAGCAAGTTTCATCTTATTACTTAGCCAAAATTTGGGTCAACGACTTAAAGATAGAAGGAGAAAGAAAATAATGTAAGAAAAAAAAAGTAAAATGTTGCAAAAGTTAAGTGAATAACTATATATTTTAAGTCTTTGTGTAATGGATCAGTTGACTTTATTGGCGAGACAAAGCAAAGTTTAAAAAAGGATGTATATTAGAATATTCTTTGTGTAATATTAGTTCTACTTTTTATAATTTTAATTTTTTAATGTGGAAAATGATAATAAATAATGTTTTATTTTTGATCAAGTTTATATAGAATAATTAATAATCAATGAACTTTGGATTTAAAATAATACACTAAAATAAAAATACTCCTTTTTGTTTGACCAACAATTGTGACTTTAGTATTTATGTTGGTGCACCTAAAAAAAATCATTTTCTTTTTCTGTTTTTAAATTAGCAGATGCTAAATTTTTAAGGATTTTCTGGAGAAAATTTAATGTTCTGTAATTCACCTGTCACTCCTATACAAATTTCTTCGGTCTCATTCGCTTTGACCAACTCCTCTTCAGTTTTCCAAAAGCTTAGGCTATTTCTGAAAACTGTCGTGAATTACAAATGTATAGACAAGAGTTCCATATAACTTTTATCGAATTTTCCATAACTTTTTTTTCATAATTATTAACCTTTTAAAGCTAAAAAAAATTGCGAGTACTAGAAAATTCAACGTCTGCATACGAGAGTCGCATCTATATGCATATATAGATAAAATTCTTTTGCTCCTATCTAGTTCTCTTTATATAGCTTTTTCTTTTTTTTCCGTTTTTTTTAATACTGACAAATTATATAAATATATATGTACTTATATTTATAGAGTCTCCTTGAACTTATTTTCTCTTTGCATAACCTAATTTTGTACTTTATAAAAGTTGAACTTTAAAGTGCAAATATTTTTCAAATATAAATTCATTCTATATATATGGGCTCATTTAAGAAACTTTCTTTTTCTTTTTTTGAAAATAAATAAATAAAATAAAACTTTCGTTTTTCAAATTATTTTATATTTCGATCAATACGATATTTTATAGAAAAATAAAGTTTTTAAATACATTTTTGCAGTAAGTTGACTGATTAGGTTACACTGAAAAAAAAATCCGCTTGCGGCTAGCTAGCTCCGCTAGCCGCAAGCGGATTTTTTTTCAGTGTAGATAGCTCTGTTTTACCTACTGTGCTAATGCGTTCTGGTTTACCGACTGGTTAGGTTATATCGCTCTGTTTTACCGATTGTGTTAGTGCATTCTGATTACCGAAGGTTAGGTTAGGTTTCACCCTGCAGTTTATTTTGGAAAGGAATTGGATATCCAAATCTTCACCCCCCCCGACAATCCAAAATCCTAGGTTATATTAGGTTAAGTTTTACCCTGTGGTTTATTTTGGAAAGGTTAGTTTAGGTTAGGTTAGGTTAGGTTAAAATATTTTTAAAAATATTTTTAGCTTCTTAAGCTAATTTTGTCAGTTTTGATTCATGGAGAAACTAACTAATTATGTAATAGTATATTACGATCCTAGGCCAGAAGAATAAAGAATGGCCCAAATCGCACTAAATTACCTTCCGAGGCGAAGCCGAGGCTGTTAAACTGCGATTTAGGTCATTTTTTGTTTACGGCCGAGGGTCGTATAAAATTTTTCTGCGACTGTGGTGAGGAAATACGTACTTTGGGGCCGCAGTACAGAAAAAAATTTTCTTTTTTAATTTTTGAATAACAAATATAGTTTTCTTCAAGATATTAATTTTGTCAAGTTAATTTTTCTTTTTCGAAAATTCCTCTAAACATAAAAATTATTTAAAATCTAAAATATAAAACTAAATCTATAAAAAAAATACAACAATTTACTGCTGTAAAATTATTAGAATTGGCTCGTATATACATTGAAAAGAAGTCTATTCAACTAAAATTTTATATTTTTTAGTAAATGTGTATAAAAAAGTAATATTCAATATAAAATAGCTCGAAAAATAACAAATAAATGTATAAGTTTTTTTTTTCAAGGAAATTTGAAGTTTATTGAATACCACTGAATAAAATGTTAAAATACTTTTGAAATAAATATTTAAGAGCCTAATTAATATAAGTTTTTAAATATTGTGTAAAGGTTTACATAATAATTAAAAACTTGTACTTAATTATACACGAATCTTTCTTAGCTAAAAAAATATTTTTTTATTTTAATCTCCAAAACAAAAGATTTTTTTCATATTTTATCATTATGCATTTAGTTGATATTTTTAGGTATTTAATAGTAATTTTGGGAACTGTAGAAAAAGTTTTGTAATTTAGGGATGAATGCATGGTGCATTTATTACTAGACTAGTGTTAATTCAATTGAAGTTTAGTAACTATCACCAGAAATCTAGCAAAATCCTGATCCATAAAATGGTTCCATCAAGAATTTTACAGAATATCTGATGATATAGTTACTAAAGTTCAATTTTTTTAACACTAGTCTCCCTAGAAATCTAGTAAGAAACGCTCTTTTTTTATATTAGAAAATTTATCAAGTGCAAGGGTGAATCCAGAAATCACCTCTAGAGAAGGGGGAATTGCCAAAAATACACCTTAAAACTGTAAAATTTCTAAATACCCCCATCGTATCCCCAATGGATCCCCCATTGATCAATTGTAATTGATTTGACTCTAAATTAACAAATTTTAGTGCTATTTTTTGTGACAATAAACTTTGGTGCCGAAACCCGGGAAAAGCAATATTTTATAATAGTCCAGTTAAGTTTTGTTATTTTATCTTAGAAAATCTCATATAACCTATAAAACAAAACTAAAAAATAAAAAAAAAACTTTATTTACTATACCAAAAAGAATAAAGAATGTTTGATTTAAAAAATTTTTCATTATATGAGTTTAATTATATTTTTTATAAAAATCCTTATATTTCAAGAGATTTAATGAACTATATAACAAGAATCGATTGTTAAAAAAGAAAGCTATTATTTTAATTACTATGAAACCCAGTATGAAACAAAAGTTTTTTTTAATTCTAAGAAAAATTATTACAAAGTACCTACAAGATATTTTAATTATTATTTAATTTGTAAGAAAAGAAAAAAAATTCAGTAAAAAATAACGATAAGCTTGTAAATAAGGCATTTTTTTTAATAAAGTATAAAATATAATTAATTTATAAATTCTTTAATCTTTTATTATATTAAAGTATTAAAGTATTATCTCAATGGAAAATTTTATTTTATACATTCTTTTTTTTCTTGTTCTACTTATGTTAAAAAAAAAACAAGCAGAAGAAGGAAAACTTGTCAAGTTACATATACTTCACAGTTGAGTTGAATAGGAATAAAATTTCTGATGGTATCATCGAATCAAAAAAATTTACTTTGATATTTTTATACGGGTTTGAGTTTCCGCGCCGAAAATTTAAAAAGAGAGCATGCATTCTTGATCCTCAGACATATATATTTATATATAATGTAAAGTCCTTATAGTTACTATCTTTTTTATTTTTTCCTTTTTTTTATGCATCAAAATTCAACTTCATTATTTTTTGACTAGAGCATTTTTTTATGTTTTAGTTTTAGTAATACTACAAATGCAAAAATAAATTTAGTTTGGATAAAAAAAAAAATAATTTTGGATTATTGAACCTGGATCTTAGATCATTAATTCTTTGGCTTCTCAGGTTCGTATGATCGAGCTTATTTAATAGTGGTAAAATGTTGATTTCTTATACGTAAAAGAAATATTTGAAACCTGGCTCTGATACAAGAGACTTCTCCTGAAGTGAAACGAAGCTGTTATGGTCGGAGAAAACTTAGTTGAATAAGTTAACGAGAAATTATTATCCATGCAATTCAGATTAATAAGCCCTAAGAAGGCTTAATCTTCCGTCAAAAGAAATGAAATTTTTATAACGTAAAACTTGCAAAATCTCTATGTCGCATCTATATTTGCTGCAGCTTAAGGAAATCTGACAGTTGAAAGTTTATTAAAATTAGTAAGAAGATTTAGAGTAACTTAAAACAAAGATTAATTTCTATAAATAATTAGATTTTTTAAAAGGTCAAGGGTACCAAAGTTAAGAAAATAGCGAGATCAAAAACATAAATGCTTGGCTAAGTTGGAAATAAACTGTTGATGTCAATATAAAACGTTTTTGATAAATGCATTTGTTATTTGTCAGTCATAAACGAAGGAACTATTAGAATATTGTTTACATTTGTGACTGATAAGTTACAGCAAGTTGTATAATCACGTTAATGTCTAAAGTTTTTTGCAACCGAGTTTACGATATTTTTTGCCTGCCCAAGATGAATAAAAGGCGTATAAAATTTTACTTTAATTTTAAATACGTACGATATTTACACCCAAGCATGCAAAAATTACGTTTTTGCCCTCTCAGGTGTAAAACTTAGCATGGAATTTTTGCACACATCCTACACCTAGGCAGGCAAAAAATATCATAAGCACCTTGCGTAGGCAAAAAGTTTTAGCCACTGGCGTGAATAGATATCCATCGTGCCTGGCTTACTTCACCAAAGACTCGTGCTAGTACCAAAACTTTTGCGTTTAATTTGTTATCATTTCCTTAATAAAATTTCCTAAGCAAAAATGAGTTATAATTTTTTTATATTTAAGCTGTTTTAAATTAGATGATTATTTTATATAATTATTTTAGATAATTATTTTAGATAATTAAAAAATTAAAGTTTTAGATAATTTTAAATTTTCAATCAAATAGCTTGAGTTTCTGAGCAAATAAAATTTTACAAGAAAAATTTTAAGCCCCAAAACTTAATTGTGGGATATTAGAAAAATTGTTTTAAATAAAATAAAAATTTTGTAAATTTCCGATTTTATTGAATTATTTCAATCGCAAAGTACTATGTCAAAATAAGCTGTAACTCAGAGACTTAATAGTTTCCTATTAAAAAACCTGAAAAATAATATCAAAACAATTTCCAAAATTACCCCATCTACGTTGGTTAGGTTACTTTATATATTTTTATTTTTTAAAATGTTAATATTTCATTTATAATAGAAAACGTGATGTTGCAATAATCGATAATAACATAATAAAACACATTTCCATGTAGAAAAAAAAAGGAAAAAAAAAAAAGATTTAATGGTTTTGAAAACTATGTGGTTCATCTATGATAATAATCGTTTATCTCAAAAAATACCACATATATTTATTACAGGAATAGTTCACTCGCTCTCTCTTTATTCGGAAAATTTAACCGCTATATTTAAAAAAAAAATTTATTTTTACAAATCACATACCATAATAAAAAGAGATAAAAAATATTACAGAGCTAAATCAAGCTTTTATTTAAATATTTTGCATATTTTAAATGATAATTAAAATTTTTAAAAAATAATCTAGATCGTAGTAAAATATCAGGTATAAAAGAGTATTAAAATAAGTGATATCTTTTCGCACTTTAGACACAGTATGCATATATATAGAAAAAAGTGTATATATAAGGATAATAAAAAATAGTTAAAAAAGAAAGAAAATTGTAAGGATTACAGGTCGGCATGGTGGCGCGTCGTGTCGCCTGAGTGAAAATTATGACTCTTCATTTAGTTTACCGCAAAGCTTGCAGCGCATTTAAACCTATTTTTTCTTTTATCTCCTTTTTACTATATATGAGTACGTCTAGGATAAAAAGACCAGCTAAAAAATAAAAAATAGAAATTTTTTTTTTGTCACTTTTTATCTGGAATTTGTGAAACCACTCCTATTTTACACTTCCTGATATATATAATTTTGAGATACAGCTGCTCCAAAGTTTGATTTTTTCAATTTTTTAATTTCAACTGCCCAGTTCAATCTGAAATAACTCAGAACCATGAAACTTTTAATATATATGCAAATGATTGGAATTATATATATACATATCTGGCAAAATTTGAGCAAAGGACCCCGCACAAACCTTATGGGATTCGGGTTTCGGCGGAATTGTCTGAATTTTTGGTATGTTGTACATTTCGTCATCCTGAGAAAAGTCTCAATGGGCAGGAAGCTCCAAAATGCTTTCTTCGGCTCCCACAAAGCTCCAAAGCTCCACAGATCCAACATTATTTACTACTGGAAAAGGTCATATTTTATTTTTTTAATGCATCTTTTGAAAAATAAAAGTATATAGTCTTACGTTTTTGTTGTCGCTGAATTCAAATCTGATGTCAAAAAAATGATATTGACAGTTGACAGCTGTCAACTAGCTGTCAAACGGTAATTTATAATTGGGATTTATGAAACCAACATACATATATATGTTTTTGTTGTCGCTGAGTTCAAATCTGATGTAAGGAAAATGATATTGACAGCTGTCAACTAGTTGTCAAATGGTAGAAAGTAATCGAGATTTAAAAAATCAGTACATATTTATATGCTATTGTCGTCACTGAATTCTAATCTGCTGACAAAAAATTGATATTTCAAGTTGACAGCTGTCAATATCATTTTTCTGACATCAGATTTGAATTCAGCGACAACAAAAATATATATACACTGGAACCTCGATTATCCGGACCTCAATTATACGGATTCTGGATCAACCGGATTGGCATTTTAGTAAAAAAAAAAAAAAAAATTCTTATTGTTTTTCTTCAATTTATGTAAAAGTTATTTTTAACAATAAGGAGCATTGCTAAAATTATACCCTCGCTAGCGGCCTTTTTTAAAAAAAGTTATTAATATACAATAATAAATTTTTTTATAAATTTTACTAAACTATCACTTTATTAGTGGATATAAATCTATCATAAAATTATTCCATTCATTTTTTTATTTTATACAAGTAAAGAATTTCGCCTAAACATTTTATTGATTGTTTGTTTTTAATATTTTTTTTTTAGTCGTAATTTCTTTTAAATTTACAATAAAATGACCTAATGTTTTACGATATATCGTTATGTATAACATATTTACATATTTTAATTCTGAGAAACATATTCTTCTTTTTTTTTGTATCGGTTCTCATTACTAGTAAACACAATTAACATTTATAGTAAATCGTATAAAAATTTTATTTTTTTTTATTTTTATGATTTATTTGGAAAATGATAAGTATTTTTTAATTTTTACTAAAAAAAATTTAATTTACATATAAATTTTTTTTCTCAACCTTTACGTTTTTTTGCAGGATATAGTTTTAAATCTTACGTGTTTTGGTTTTATTGTTAGTTGTAATTAATTTGAGATCAATATACAAATCAATTGTTTTTAAAAAGTAGTAGTATTTACATTATATTTCTGCCAAATTTTTTCAAATAAAGTTTTTTTTTAGATCCATGTTAAAACGAAAAAAAATTTGTATCCCTAAAAATAAACTTTTAATCACCCTAACCATTTTTTTTATTTTATGGGCAAATTTTATTATTTTTCCGTATTAACCGGATTTTCAGACATCCGGATCGGGGTTAGTCTCACCTAGTCCGGATAATCGAGGTTCCAGTGTATGTGTGCTGGTTTCATAAATCCTTATTATAAATTACCATTTGACAGCTATTTGACAGCTGTCAAATGACAGTATCATTTTTCTGACATCAGATTTGAATTCAACGACAACAAAAACATATATGTATGTACTATTTTCATAAATCCCGATTATAAATTACAGTTTGACAGCTAGTTGACAGCTGTCAACTATCAGTATCATTTTTCTGACATCAGATTTGAATTCAGCAACAACAAAAACATATATATATGTGCTATTTTCATAAATCCCGATTATAAATTACCGTTTGACAGCTAGTTGACAGCTGTCAACTGTCATTATCATTTTTCTGACATCAGATTTGAATTTAGCGACCTTAAAAACGTAAGACTATATACTTTAATTTATCAAAAGATGCATTAAAAAAATAAAATTTGACCTTTTCCAGTAGTAAATAATGTTGGATCTGTGGAGCTTTGGAGCTTTGTGGGAGCCGAAGAAAGCATTTTGAAGCTTCCTTCCCATTGAGACTTTTGCTCAGGATGATGAAATATACAACATACCAAAAATTTAGCCAATTCCGCCTAAACCCGAATCCCATAAAGTTTGCCCGGGGTCCTTTCAAAATGGCGATTGAAAAATTCAAACCGCTAAAAATGATATCTTTAAAAAAAATTTTTTTTTTTCGAGTAGTCCAGGTAAAAAAAAAATTTTTTCCTAATCATATTATCTATTAAAAGTTTCATGGTTTTGAGTTATTTCAGGTTGAAAAATCTGAAATCAAAAAATTGAAAAAATTCGGTAAAAAGTGACACAAAAAAAATTCTTTATTTTTTTTTATTTTTTAGCTGGTCGTTCTACCCTGGACGTACCCATATATAGGTTTTTCTATTTTTTTAAGAAATACGAAAACTATGAAATCACTCTTTCTGTTTTTCATTCTTAGGTTTTCTGACCTAACATTTACTATACTATCACGTATCTAAACAGTGCGAAAGACGACCTGATGTTTCTGAGATAGTTTTTCTTTTTTACTTCCTTCCTTTTCTTACTGTCGTCTATGTACTACGGTTTTCTATATTTATATATATATAAACTACTGTACTTTTATTTCAGTTTTTTGTTTTTTTTTCTTTGTCACACACTAAATGTATACGTATTTAATTTTTTGCTTTTCTTTTATTTATTTATTTTTTTACTTTTTTTTTTGCTACTTTTTTTGGATATATGTAGCTAATGTGCAACAGACAATTCACTATTTGTTTTGTGTGTATTCTGTTAATAAACTGATTTCTAACAGTTATATTATTTTTTTATTCTTTTGTTAATTTGTTATGCTCCTTTTTTTCTGTAATTTAATTTTTTTATTTTTCCTATAACTTATGCAATAATAAACATTAGAGTAGTTGAAAAAAAGTTTACTAATGCTTTTTAAAGTATTATTCCAATTTTTGTTATGCAGTATTAAGGATAATGAATGGAAAAAAGTATGGAATTGATGGTTATTAATTTTTAATTTTTATTCAAAAAATTGTAATTGGTTCAACAGTCAGAAACTGTTTTGGCGAGATACCTATTTTTTTTTAAAACAGGCCTAGGTAATTTCACAAGATGCAAAATCAGGAATATTTTTTTCTTTTATTTACCACTGCTTTATTTTTTTTACTATTTGGGCTTAAATACATAGTTTGAATTTTTGAAATTGACCTAAAAGTTTACTATAATTAAACTGATCAAATCTGATAAGGAAATTAATTCGTACGTGACATTTTTGAGCGTTAATTTCCTAATGTCGCTTAACAAAAGTGTTATCGATATAAAAGTATACTTGTATAATTTTATAACAAAAAAGTCAGCAAAAAATTAATTTCTCTCTTTTAAATTAATTTGTCAAATACGGAAATAACGATAATTATCAATTTATAAGATAAACAAATTTAAAAAATATAGAAGAAATAATTTACAAAGAATAAATAAACAGTGAATAAAATTGATAAAATCAATAAATTATAAAAATTCCAATTAAATATAAAATGAAATTAAAAAAAAATTTCCAAGTGTGTATTTTATGATGAGTATCTAATTAAATAAATTATTTACACAAATTCTTACTAATATATTATTTACTATAGGATAATTCCATGGATAAATACCACAAAATGTCGGTCGAAGTCTTAAAAATGAAAAAAAATTTTTTCCTCGTTAAATGTTAAATTTAGATGATTGAGCTAAATAGGTAATAAGTCAAAATTGAAAAACATAGAAAATTCACAAAAATTAATTTTATTCTCCTATATCGAAAAGTACCCTAGGTAAATTTTTATAAATTAAATTTTATCACTTTTGGAAGGTAAAAATATTTTTTTTTAAATTTGCAAGCTTTCCGGGTATTTCTATATTGGGTATTCCAAAAAACTTTGAATTTTCTTGCGAAATGACGCCTAGTGGTCAAAATCTGACTGAAAAATTGATTTTTTCATGAAATTTTACATCGAATTCCATGATTTCCTGATTTTATCCATGGAATATTTGAAATAAAATTAATTAAGTATATGGGAGGTTCTTTCCAACCTGCTACCCCACTCTGTCTAAAAATGGAGGCAACTTAAAAGGAATTTTAGATTGTGTTAAGGCCCCCTTTTCATTATTTTGTGTAATTTTAATGAATTTTAAACATCTTTTTTTTTAGTTATTTTATTATACAAGAAATTCAATTTTTTTTTTAAATTGTTACAAAACTATCAAAGAATACAAAAAAAATTACCATTTTTATTTTCCAAATTTTTTACATTTTATAGAGGGCGTCAAAGTAGAGGCTGAAAAAAAAGTAAAAAACGGTTCCACACCTAGCGCCTATTGTGAGCATCCGAAACAAAAATATAAAAAAGCATTTTATTCCCTATACACTTCTTAAGTGCTGGAACTAAAAGTTTGCAAAAATTCTAAAAATTGACCATTTGGTGCGCCAAAAACGAAAAATGGAGATTTTTAAGTAAAAAAAAACACCTAATATGGTCAATAAAAAATTTTTGAATCCACTTTTTTCTGATCTTCTAGTTCCAGCACTTAGCACTACAATTACAAATAAAACGCAACTAGATTTAGGTCAATAGCTGAATAAGTTTTTGAGTTAGAACTGGAACCGATTTAAAAAAGTAGTTTTGAGATAAACGCGTTTAAAAATTTTAAATGCTTATGTTTTCATATGAACCCGTCCCATAAAAATCAAAATATCTCAAAAACATCTATTTCTTTTTGCATGAAAATTTTTTTATACACTCTTGAAATGTTTTTAAGCAAGAAAATGAAATAAAAAAAAAGTGCATTACGAATTTTAATTTTTGAAAAGGGGGCCTTAAATTGATCCCCAAATGAAGAAGTTATTCTGAAACATATTTGAATGCATTTTTATGACAATTAATACTCAAAAGTTGCTAAATTCTCTAAAACGGGCACCTTAGATTTAGAGAGTTGAAAAGACGAAAAGAAAATAAAACAAGACCCTTTTTCCTTCAATTTGAGACAATCAAATGCTTTTTAAATTTCATTTTTGGACAGAGAGGGGTGGTTAATAAAGAATCAAGTATATTATTTTTTTTTGTAGTTTGTTTAAAAATTAAATTACTGTTTATCAGAAAATCTTTTGTACAAATAATAAGTTAAATTTTTACAACAAACACCTGTATTTCTGCACGTAGACATTAGTTTTAAATCAATAAGGAAAGGAAATATTTTATACATTTTATACAGAAATGTTAAAAATGAATCATTTTTAAATAATATTTTTACAATTAATCTAATACTATTGCTCTGTAATACAAAATTTTAGTATAATTCACTGAAATTTTATTTTTGGCTGTATTTTAAAGAATTCAATAAAAATTTTACCGACTCAAAATTTTCAAATTTAAGAACTAAAAAACTAATAACTTGTTTGTGGGTCAGCACAACCAAAAGACATATAAAATTTTTAAGAAGTCCCTAAATTGAAATTATTTAAAGTTCATTTAACTGCCTCTCTATTTTGGGGCTCTTTTCCGGGTACCCCTCCCTATGAACAGGTTCCATATTAAAATGAATGATGTAATCCAAACTGGGATACGAAAATTAGTTCTAGGACTAAACCCTACCTTGTCCCAGTTTCTTCGATCCTGAGCTTGAGACCGTCATTTGACAGACCCCATAATAATGAAAATAAATAAATAATTTCATGAAAAATTTTTCTATCTCTTTTACTCATAACAATAAAGCAAAGTAGGGTCAAAGCGTTAGTAAATAGATACAATATTGATAAAGCCTTATTATAGGAAAGCTAGTTTTTTTTTATCAATACAGTTGTATTATACTAGTATAATAAAAAAGAAAAAACCTCTAAGATTTAAAAAAAAAATCTTGTCGTATCTTCGTCGTTTAGACATTTAAAAAAAAAAAAGGAGTAAAAGAAAAATATACTTATATATTTTATAAGAAAAGCCTTGCAAAAGAAAAGTTAAGCTGATATAATTAGAAAAAAGTATATATCGAAGAAAAAAAAATATATAGCTGTGTTTTTTAGATTCACACTTTATGTGTTCTCAATTTAAAAATTATATTTTTCATATCTAAAGGTCAAAAGGTTAAATTGAAAAAAATTCAAGCTAATTGAAAAATTAATAACAAAGTTGTCCTTTTCAGTTAAAACGTTTTCTATCGTATAATAAGCAGTATTTTATGGATATAATACATATTTTAGTAAGTTTTAACCTCAAGTTACAACAAGGTAATCCCTTAGGTCATAAAAAGTTAATAATGGCATTGTATTATTAGACTGTTATTCCTATTTTTTCCTCAACCCATACATATAATTTTTTATGTTAGACAACTTTTTTTATATACTTATTTAAAAAAAAAGTTATTTATTAAAATGCGCACATACTGTGCATGCAAAATGACTAAGTTTCACATTTTTTATTAATAGTACAAGAATATTTATTTTTATATATCTTGATAGACGTACCTATATTTAAAAATTTAATTTTTAGCAGAAAATCAATAATATTATAGCTTAAATTCATTATTAATTAATTTACGAAATATTGAGTACAAAACAGTTATAATGATTTAGTTTTTAATGTAAATAATAATCCATCGTTTCAAATTAATAATTTTGTAATTACTTTATAAGGTAATACGATATTGATGTTGTTATTGATACTCTGTGGAATTTAGAACGCTTCGATATGATATTAGCAATACCGAATGTGAAAAACATATTTATCTCGGTTAAGCTACTTTGAATCGATATTTTGAAAGGAGCTTTCTTAATCGGATACGCAAAACGACGCACAAAACATCGATTCAATCAAAAATATGCTGACTTGATAAAGTTTTATGTGTTGACCTATATTTGTTTTTTTAAATTCTTTGTTTACTATTCTACTATTACGGAAATTTGATAGTTTTAAGGAATTTTTGTTTTTTGACTTAGGAAACAGGTAAATATAATTTTTACTTGTACGTCAATGTATGCAATTTTTTACACATTATCGGATTCTACTTTTTAACCTGATTTAAGTGGAGTTTGAATCGCGAAAATGCGTTAAGAAATGACGTCAGTATTAAGTTATTTAAAAAGAAGTCCCTTTTATAATCACCTCTTGATTTTTGTCAATTCCCGGTGGATTTTTGCAATTCAAACTTTGTTTTAATCGGGTTGAAGAATGGATTAAATACATGCGATAAAATTCACCATTATTTTAATATTGCAATTTTTTTTTAAATTTATTAGCCATGTGTTAGAAATATAAAATTTACCTGAGATTTTTTTTTTGTGTAAACAAAGCGTTTATAGCTGGTATAGCCATTAATTCTCGCGACTGTACTTGGAAATAATGCGAAATGCCGAAAGTTGTTATAAAGTGGCAGAGTCGCGAGAATCTCTCTGAGAAAGGAAAATGTTTTGGTCCCATGAGGGACAAAGTAATTTTAATTTGTTCGGCAAGATTACTTATTATGAGGAGCATTATGAGGGATTCTTATTTTTTTGGTAAACAGCAAATAATTATATACGGCAATCGACAATTTAAGGAACTTTTAAAAATAACTGTTTGGCTAATACTTTTAAACACAATGGTCGAAAAAGTCTTTTTTTTTTCAAAGAATTTCTTGAATTTTTGCACTAAGCATTTTATATCAGAGACAGAGTATAAATAATAAAAGTTTCTATTTTTTAGTCTTTTTCTAAATACGAAATATAAAATATGTTGGTATATAAACATAAAATTTTCTGTATAATGTATAAAATATAAAAGAAAAGAAACATCAAACACAAGAACATGTGCATAAATATATAAAGAAGGTTATGCATATGATGTTAAAGTATAAATATATACATATATATTTATAAAGCTTATGATCGTTTTTTTCTTGAGCTTTTTCAATATTGTACGCAGCACTGAATATATGTTGCTTCTAGTTTTAGATCAAGCGAAGAATAATGCATTTTCTTAAACGCGTGTATGCATGAAGTATAGATGAATAACTCAATATTAGTGACAAAAATATTAAAATAAAAATATAAAGAATAGTATTTCTATATAAGATAATTTAATGTATAGGCCCTATCTACACAAGCACGTAATCATGTTTTATGATAATCATGTCTGCCAGACATTACTTGGTGTAGCTGGCGTAATTATAACTTACAGACATAATTACGCCAGCTACAGCAAGAAAGTTCTAGCAGGCATGATTATCATAAAAGATGATTCTTTGCTGGCGCAGAGAGGGCCATAGGCCTGTTCAGCTAAAATCGCCAACCACAAATTTTAACATTTTTAATTTTTTTGGTAAGATTTATCATGTTTTTTCACAAGTATCAATTTTACAATTTATACGAAAATTTTTTTTATCATATCGATTAAAAATTTGTTTAAAAAACGTTAAGTATATTCAAACGAACGTATTCAAAGTATTCAGATTATTTAAATATGTATCAGTTGATTTTAGATGGAATAACTCACATACACATCGAGTTTTACTCTACTAATGTCTTACTGCGTTATATCATAGGTTCTTCATGAGCTTTTATGTTATGATGGCAATTTTTTTTTATTATTATTTACCTATAATATCTTTTATTTTTTTTATTTTTCTCGTGCAATATTTTATAGAATTTGTACACAGATATATATATATTATAAAATTCTAAACGCTGCCGCCGCTGCCGCCGCCGCCGACATGGGTCATTTGGTCACCCCCATTTGGACACCCCCATTTGGACACCCCCATTTGGGCACCCCCATTTGGGCACCCATGTTTGTTTTTTTTATTCAAATTGCAATTTTTTTTATTTTTATTTTTTTTAAGTTTAAAATTTATTTACTTCAGCTAAAAGTTATTGTACACTTCAGATATGTTTTTTAATATTTTAAGGTTATGATAATATTTGATTATTAGATACATTTAAAAATTAATCAGTAAAAGTTAATTTATTGTTTTTAATAGAAGAAAAAATATAATCAAAATTATAGTATTTTTAATAAATATAAAGTAATAAATAATAAATTATTTTGAAATACAATAAATATTATTATTATCAACATAAAAATTTTAAAAATTATTATTACCAACATCGAAAATTTTTATAAGGTTAGTTATTTTTTTTAAATTTTTTTACTCAAAATTTTTGAATACAATACTATTATATATACAATGCAATACTATTTCAGGACAAAATATTAAAAAAAATTTTAATTAACATAACTGATTCAAGCAATAATACTTCGAATCGAATATTTTAATTATCAAACAATTAAGGAATTGAATTAATAATTAACATCAAATTAACAACTGATTGTTAATCAGTTGTTAATAAGTTTAGCAATTAAGTTTAAAGTATTATTCTTTCTAATTAATTGACTTTTAATTTCTAATTGTAAGCATGGGCCTTTTCACCACACTAGAGAATAATGCATCATAGAAAAAAAAATATGAAACCAACAAATGATAAAGTAGTTTCTGGTAGTTTCTTTTTGGTTTCTTTCAGCATGCCCATGATGAGGACACTTTTATTGTAATATTTTTTTTGGTCTGCTATCATCACTTTTATAAACAATTGGTATAAGGTACACATATTTTTGTTGATTATTGTTAATTATTTTTTTTAGGTACTAATTTATATGAAGAAGATGAAGTTGCACCAGGAAAATAGAGATCAGATAAGTATAAAACTTTTTTATGTAACTTTTTTTAAAAATTTAAGAATTATTCTCTTTTTTTTACTTTTTTTCCAGGTTCCAGATTTTGTCAGTATGGAGTTTTAAAGTTCTAATTTGCTTATAAACATATTTGGTAAGTTAATTTAAGTATTTTTCAGTCTTTTTTAATAGTTTATAATTATTTTTGTAGTTATTTTTAACCAAAATCATTTTTTTTCCAGTTTTTTTCTATTTTTGGATGCTGACGCGAGGCTGATCTTGGGTGTTTTAGCATCAGAAATGTTAGAAGATCTTATTTATATGTTACAACATGTTTATGTGGTCCTGAAAGTGAAGATTTAACAGAAGAAACAATTTGGTAAGGTTAAATTTAGTATTTTAATAATTTTACACTCTAATATTTAACATTTTTATGGATTTTTAGGTAAACGGAAGAACCAAGTTTTAAGATTGTGGACCGATCATGGCATATCACATCCCAGGATTTTCAGGGCATAAACGGGACACTTTGGAGGAAATTTTAAGAAGAAAAAAAGGGAAAAAATTCATGGCGAAACAAATTTTCTGGATGTTTGAAAGCTACCGTCGAGGAGAAAAAAAAGTGAAATAAGTCAAAATGGAAATTTTTTTTTTTTTTTAGGTAGTTCAGGTAAAAATAAAAGTTTTTCCCAATCATATGTATATATAAAAAGTTGAATGGTTCTGAGTTATTTCAGGTTGAACTGGACAGCTGAAATCAAAAAAATTGAAAAATTCAACTTTGGAGCAGCCGTATCTCAAAATAATGCATCAGGAAGTGTAAAGTATGAGTGATTTCACAAATCCCAGGTAAAAAATGACCCAAAAAAAATATTTTTTTTTTTTTTTATTTTTCAGCTGGTCGTGCTTCCCTGGACGTGCCCATATATATATTGAAAATTATACCATATATGTAACACGTTTGACATCATAATGTCATGTATTACAAGTTTTTATTATAAAATTTCTTAAATATTTCTGATATAGCAAAATTACAAGAAAACAATATTTATTTGCTATTATTTTTTTTGCTTATCCAATACATATATTAAATCGTGCCTTATAAGTTTGTCAAATCAGAAAATAAAAAAGTCCTGAAAATTTCCAGTTTGTGGATAAATTTAGTTCCCAGGTCATTCCGATGCCTCTAACATGCTTATACTAAATGTCTGTGTGTATGTATGTAAGTTCGCAAAGGTGTATTCTGAAATGTCAGAGCCTAATTGATGAATTAAAAAAAGCTCCGGTTAAAAATTTTCTAAATCTGATCTAATTGCGACAGCAAAAAGCCAAAATTTATTTCATCTAGTCCTCCAATTTTTTCTAACAGATGCTCCCGGATGGGCTGTTCAGGAAAGAGAGCACCCACTATCCCTTCGGTAGTAGCTGCGTTCATCGTGTTATTGAACCCCCGGTTTAATTTGCCCATTACGACTTTTTAACCAAGGCTCCAGGGGTCCTTATTTACGCCTTCGCGTAATGAACGCAGGCAACGAGCCATGTTTTGGCAAATGGCCTTGGACAGCCGATATTTAGCATCTTTGTGTTCCTAAGAGAGCACTGCGGCTTTGGGTCGTTTCCGTGCTCTCTGAGCTTTCCATCGCTCCCTGTGACACTCGCTTCGGAGTTCCAATATTTCGGGGGTCCACCATTGAACTGTCTTTCTCCCCTTCCATGGCTACTGGCAAGACATGGAAGCGTCGCAAGCCCCATGTAGTAACGGTGTTACCTTCGTTACTAAGATTTCATCCTCGCAGGGACTTGTGAGACCTCCGCGCGAAGCTATTCTTCGAATCTGTCCTCGTCCATCTTTGGCACGTTCCAACCTAGGAGACGCCTCTTGTACAGAGATCGTTAGAGGGCTCTCTCCAACACCCCGAAGGTGATGTATTTATGGTCACTACCCGTTTCACCATCCATCACCCTCCAGTCACCGATCCTCCTAGACGCTTTTTCTGTAGCGAAGGTTACATCAGGGATGGAGGAACCTCCCATTGAACTAGCGTAGGTCCGACTGCTACATCTATTCTGGGCCACCAGCTTACATTTAGTAACCATTTCGAGTACCCTTCGTCCCCGGCGGTTGGTTGTAGGCATACTCCATTCTAAGGTCCTAGCGTTAAATTCTCCAGCGAGGATAACGCTTCCGACGATCCCGTGATGTCTTTGATGCTGGCCAGCTTTTCAGCGAGCACCACATCCGAGTTGTTTGAGGGGAGATAGCAACTTATATAAGTTGTCTCCCCGTAGATGGCCCAGACGTGGCAATTGACTCTCCCTTGTCGGGATGCTTGGACTCTGCCTCGGAGCCATATTCCCAAACATTGGTGTCATCGGACAGCCAGCCCTGCGGATTATAATTGCGAGGTTGCTCGCTTAATAAAAGGATAGTTATATCCTTTTCGCAAATAATTTGTTGCAACATTATAATACTTACATCACCATAATCTTAACTTAAAAATAAAACAATACAAAGTAAATAACTGTAGGAATCGCGTCAACCTAAAAATAATTATTAATTTGCAGGATTGGGCTTAATATTTTCAAATAATTAGCAGCTTTTATTATTGAATTTAAAATATATAATATCGCATATTTGTTGATACAACAAAATGAAGTTTAAAGATTACATTTTTTATAAATTTACATTTCTTAACTGCTTTAAGTGCTACAAACATCATGCAACACGCAACTGGCTATAGGCCATAGACAACTCAACAGCATTTATACATTTTAATATTCTTTCTAGATAGATCTATTCTCGAATCTTCTAGCTACTTAACATTCAATATTTCTATAAAACTAACGAACAATAAAACGTAGAAACTTTTATACATTAAAATAGTATAGGATAAACACTATAATAAAGACACCATATGAAACCGGAAACATCTTGCCTATAACACACAAGTACTTCTGTAAAGATTCTCATACAACATAAAAATACAATGCAAGTTACAAAAATTTCATATATAATCAAATTAGTTAAAAATCAATAATTAATTCATAATTATCTTCAGGTTGACGCGAACCCTACAGTTCCTTCGTCCTGACTATTTGCTTTCCCCAGGTGGACACCTTTCTTGCCATCATTATTCCAGTAATCATCACTGTCTGGAGTGACCTGCATTGCCTAAAGCTCCATTATTGGGGCCATCTCCTATGTAGCCTCCATATTCTTTCTTATGTTAATCATCTCCTGTAAGAACCATAACTTTTTTTAAATGAGAATTGCCACCTATACAATACCCAAAGGATCTTTATGGAAACTACCGCCTGTATAGCATTCGATACCTATCAGTACACCACTTCTGAACTTTTGCAGTTATGCCTTCGATTTGGACAATCAATGTTCTAATTTTTTTCTTAATAGAATCATTTTTTTATCTATTCTACGGAAATCACCACCTTCGTTTTCGAAATTTCTGTTCTATCGGAATGATCCGACCCTTCTTTTTCAACTATTTTTTTCTGATTATTATAATTATTAGATTTTCTTACCCTTGGAGCTGTCAAAGAATTTCCCCTAAATTCTAAAGGATAGCGTATCACCTGTTGCCGTTTATCATTGGTTCCCCCTATAATGATGTAGCAAAGGACATCTCTCTCTTGCATAGCTGCTTGCCACTCCAAGGTCTTCATTTCAAAGAAAAAAAACGCCGGTGCTTCTTCTTTTTATGCCTGAAAGTTAACAACCGCTCATAAATTTGTGCCGGTGAAGTATTCGAACTAAACTCTCGTTCAATGTCTTCTTTAAGCACCTCCTAGGTGTTAACTTTAGGGTGGCTTTTAGCCGATCTTTTGGCTATTACTTTCAGCGCGCCAATTGCTGCAATATAACCCTCCAGTTGCAACCACCTGAGCGCCTTAATTTTATGCACCACTGCTCGCAATTCTTTAACAAGAATCGGATTGACACCTTGAAATGTCATTTGGCAATCTATTCGCCTTATTCCTTAACGACACCTTTTGCAAAACTTCATTCTGGACCTGCGGTAGTGCCAAAAATTCCCTTGAATCCTGTCACTCCTATATTTATCTTCATTACGCAGATTTTCTATTTGCGCAGTATTTAAATTATCCTTATTAGCGACATTAATTAAAATTTTTTTTTTTTTTAAATTTATTTTTTACAATCCTTTTGCTCCTAATTCCCGTTGCACCTTTACGGCCGATAATTTTAGCGTAGGTGAGGGTTGAAATATACTTGCCACCAGATTCTTCTCTACGTTGTAGCTCTCCAGATTGCCGTCATATAAACCCTTATATATATCGTCGCTTACCACGGCTTAAATTCAACTATAGCACTTGCTTATACACTCCTGATACATAGCTGCCGCCTCCTGTAATTTTCAAACTCTCCTTGACTAGCATTCATCATCTGCAGCTTGCAATTACTCTTTTTGGTATCCACCACCTACTGGAAATGTGTATTTCTCGTATAGGAACTATCTCCTGCGTAGTTCCCCACACCTGTCGAAACACCATTCCGGAATTACAAACTCCAGCAGCGTCGCGTTCTCCTTAAGGGGGATCATTGGGTAATTTTTTTTCCGAAATCGAAAATTTTTTTTTTCTTTTAATGTATTCGTATATGTTTCAAGAATATGGAAAAAAAAATTTTGTTTTGAAATTCGCTTTATTTTTGATTCTATGAGGCATAATAGCGCGCGCCGCAAGACGTATATTTTTAAAATTTGAACGCCAGAGCGTGAAAAATGAAAATTTTTGAAAAAACTTTACGTTGATCCCTGGGTTTAAACCTTAAGAAAAATAATATATATATTTTTTTTTCCGATGATCCTAAGTTGGGTTATGCTGCACGGCGCAAGTCACCTTTATTTTTAGTGCCTCTCAATAATCTCTCATACACCGGCATGACGTCATAGAAACCAAAAAAAAAAATTATTTTTGTACTCTTAAATACATTATTAATAAATAAAAAAAATTTCATTAAATTACCTCCAACCGTTCTTTTTTTATATCCACTTAAAAATCACTCGAAATTCGAGCGTCGTACCCAATGATCCCCCTTAAGACTATTAGCATCCAAAATAAAAGTTCTTAAGCCCCTACTCCAAGGTACCACTGCCCCATAACCGAGATTATTTGTTAACTTATTATTTTTATCCAAATTTTTTGAATTTAAAAAGCGAATAGCCTAAAAATTGCTTTTTGGTACGCAACATGCGTATTCTTATGTTAAAGTTTACAAAAAAATTCGCATTGCAGTTATTGTAGAATCAGCCAGATAATTAAAAAAAAAAAACTATCTAAAAATTTATTTTTTATAAAAAATTGTAAATGGAAAAATATGTATCAAAATAATTGAACATGATAACTTCCACTAAACTATTACCAAATAGTAAAATTTGAAACAAAAAATTATTTGAAATATAACTAATATTTGCATTGGATTTTTGCAGGGTGCGATCCACTAAGCGGGCAGTAATTCTATGATAAGTGTGGAACAAAAATGGCGCATATTTAACAAAGAGACTGGGTGGCTCTATTAGGTTACAAAAACACCCTCCAGTTATATAATCTGATTAAGTAGGCAAAAACATAGGGAAATTTATCTTATAAGGTAGAATTCCTTAGGTTATCTTTCACTTAACATTACTGCTTTATTTTTTCATCAAATAATTTTTTTTGGGTCTCTATTTTTTCACTCCAGAGTCTAATTTTTAATTACCCTCACAATATAGAGTACTTTGGAGTTCTAGAGACCATGGAGTCTCCTTGCTTTGTTCATTTTTCTTGAATCCGATAAAAATAATAATATCATGCGGTTTTTCATTTCATTTTTCCTTTTTAAGAGTAAAATCAAATATATTTACTATTTTATTAATAAAATGAAACATAATTTTAAAGCTGTTATAAAAAAAAAAAAAAAAAAATAAATAAATTTTATTATATAAAATATTTCTTACTGAATTATTTATATATATTTATAGAAATAAATGTGTGGATAGTTTAATGATAATTGCCATACGAATTCAATAAACTTTTTCAACCGGAAAACGTTAGTTATCACAAATAAAAGAAAAACGAAAGGTCAATGAACAAAAAATCCACAAAAATAAAAACTAAATCTTATAATATACAGAATTGATAAAAAAAAAAGACTAAATTGATAAAATAGTTATAAATAATAACTTGCCAATAAAAGAAAACTTGTCACATTGGATAACGAATGTTTTGGCTACGTCCGTTTTATGACATAATTTTATGAAAATTATTATATTAACGTGAATTTCTTTTTTTTTTCAGTTTTACTAAAATTTTAGTTTTTCTATTAAAATATCAAATTTAATATAGAGTTTATTTTTTTTTAATTAAAATGAAAAATTGTATTTTTACATTGTAAGGATTTATTAAATATTTAATTTTTATATTTCCATTTATATAAATTTTATTACGCTAAACAGTTTTATTTTATAGTTTTTCCCAAAATTATATTACATGGAAAATGAAACTTGATATACATAAAATGTATTTTTTTTAATTAATTAAAGATAACTTACGTGAAGTTGAATTTTCGGTGTTATATTTCATTTAAAAAAAATATTAACTACATTGAAAAAAATATATTGATTTAATAAAATTTTTTTCGCGTCAGTGGTCATAAAAAGCGTATTTTCTGTAAAAGATCGTATTTTCTCACCTATGACAAAGAAACAGCAATTTTCTAACATGTTATGAATGCCCTATATTGAAGTTTATCAATCAGTTATTGCCATTAGGGCCAATCTTAACTTTTCTGGACACGAGCCGTAAATATACTATTGAAATTATATTAGGTTGGTTTTCTAGATTGCAAAAAAAAATTGGATGTTAAATTAAATAAATTATGTGTGACGTCACAATCTTGACTTCCTACACTTTTAACGTTGCGTTTTAAGGACTATGCTCCCGTGCAAATCATAAATCCCACAACAACATCGATACCACTAACGAAGACTCTGACATCAATTCTTAAAATGGAAAGGAGATGTCAGGGTTTTCGTCAGCGGTATCGATGTAGATGTAGGATTTATGATTTGCGCGGCAGTATGACTTCAAGTTTTCACCACTACCAATATTTTCATAACTTTAAATTCTGTCAATTTTAATGTATATAAAAAATAATAAAAATACTTTTAAAATATTTTTTTATATATTATCAGAATATGAATAAATCTCAACATCGTATAACCCTATTGTAAGTCAATTATTTTAGTCCAAAGTTTAAAAAAATGATTAATTATGAAATAAAAAAAAAAAAAAATTGAATTATTTCTAGTTATTAATTTATTTTTAATTGTGCTATAAAATTATCAATTTCCTTACTACTTTTTATTTCCTTTTGAACGCTAAAAGCGTAAACTTTTTTTTATTATAAATCTAAGTTGATTATGTTTGTTAAAAAAAAATTTTTTTTTTTAACAAATAAAATATGCTTAAAACGGTTTTATTGCAATCAAAAAATTACCTTAATAAAGATTTTTATTTTATAGAATATAGCTATAGCTTTACTTTATTTGCAGTTTTTCTTTGAATAAAAATAAAAGTTAATAAAAAAAATTTAATTTTTTTTTAAAAGAAATATATTTTATAAATTTTATGAAAAAAATTGTAGTATGAATAGAAAGACTGTAGTGTATATTAGCCTGATTACGTTAATTTACAATTATTGGAATAAATTAATATGATTTCATATAACTTAATCTCAAAGTTTAGTCGATATCTTGTTGTCTGGGTAAATCGTTCTTGAAGATCACCAGGTAAACGTGAACAGCGTAAATGGAAGTAATGTTCTAATGAAAAATATTAAAATTTTCAAAGAGTTTAAAAAAAATATGATTGGAGTAGGAGTAACTGTGGATTCGTCGCTTCGTCGATCCGGCTCTAAAGTGGAAGATTAATTGAATTACTCTATTTTCTCTGATAATAGTGCTATTATTTTCAAATGCATAATAAATGTACACAATGTATTTCAAAAACAGGTAGAAATTTTTAATGGCTAGGGAATTTTTCACTAGCTAGAAAGTTTCATGCAGATGCAACTTCCAAGGCAGCAGCGTTAGGAGATTAAAAATCCTAGCCTAAAAACCCTATTTTATAGCATAGAACCCTACTAGAGGGTCTAATTTTAAGGCTCAAGATGCCCTCATCTACATAAAGAGAAGTTATGAGGATGTTTTTTCAACTATCACAACCTGTGTGTTTCTTTTAGCCACTAAAAAAGAAAAAGTAAAATTATATGAGTTGTTCCTAGCACTCTGGCGAGCTCGGGCGCTCTTGGCCTTTCACATAGCTTTGCCACTCTGGCGAGCTCGGGCCCTCTCAGCCTTTCACATAGCCTTGCTACTCCAGCGAGCTCAGGCACTCATAGCCTTTCACTTAGCCTTGCCACGTAAACTTAGCTTTGCGGTGCTTAGCATTGGTCTTTGCTCCCTTTGCTCTTGCGGTAGTAACATTTCTTTGTGAGGGTCTTTGTTCCCTTTGCTCTTGCGGCAGTAACATTTTTTTTTGCAATTGCCTTAGCTCCTTTTGCTCTAGCAGCTATCACAAAATTTATAACGGTTTTATCGCCCACGCGCCAATCAGCAAGCGCGACCGAGTCGGGTGAGGTCTATAAATATAACCGCGATATTGGCCGGAGCAGCATTCGCGTTATAAATGTGAAAATTTTTTTTTCTTGTATTTAACTTTTATTTATTTATTTTTTATCTTTTCACATTTATGCATGTAACTAATATGGTTTTTTCAAATTTTACCATTAAAAATATTATAATAAATGTAAAAATTATTAGATATATTTCAAAATAATTAAAAATAAAAACGTTATTATTAAATACGTATAGAGCTTATAATAGGCTAGGAAACGTAAAATATAAAATATATCTAAAATATGTAAACTAATTATGTATTTATGACTAAAATTATTATCAATAAAGAAACTTTAAAAACTAAAAACTAGCAGCATTCGCTGTTCTGACTTCAGCCTCGACGCTGCGAATTTTACGCGTTTGCTGTTTTGACTGCGCTTGGTATACTTGGTGTCAGTGTGAATCTTGGACGCTTTGCTTGCTATTTGACTGCTCTTGGTGAAATTGGTGTGTGGATCTTGGACTTCCTTTTCCAGTATTGGAATAGCTCGTAAGCTATTATTGGTATCTCGCTTGGTGCGATTTCCGAGCTCGTAGGCTTGAAGAGGTGGTCTTATATGGCCAGGAGACATCGCCTGAGCACGAGTTGCTTGACTTTGGAATTTGACTGTGAGTTTTTACTTTTAATTTTGTGTAATTGTGAATTTACATGGCTGCTCATTGTGTCTTTGTGCATTTATTATTTTTAACGCGTGGCTGGGGTCACGCATCGGTTATTTTACAAAAAAACCAAACGGCCCTTTTTAGGGCCACCTCATACGTAAGACAAAAGAACAACATAATTCAAAAGGCTTCTGTTAAATTAACACTGATGTGATGAAAGTTATAAGCAAATCGAATTCCCAAACAGCCGATCCCCCTGTTTGTGAATGAAAAAGTTTTAGTCCAAAAAAATCGAAATCGATTTTCTCAAAATTCTGTCTACTAAAACTAAAAATTTTCTTCATTTTTAACGTGTTAAAAAAGCTAGTAAAACAACTAAATTATGAAGTATTAATAAAGCTAAAAAATAAAGTAATAATATAATTAATTAGAACATTTAAGAACATTAATACTAACTTTTACCATTTTTTTTTAATAATAAAAAAAAAAGAAAAAAAAATCAAAAGATTTAATTTTATATATATTTTTTTATATAAAAAGAAACTTATTTAATTCTTCAAAGTAATAAAAAAAAAAAAAAGTTTCTTATTTGATGTGGGATTTTATTTATAATACAATTTAATTATTTAATACTTTTCATGATTTCATAAATAAAAAGTCATAAAAAATCTTTTTAATTTTTAATATACTTTTTTTTGTATTTAATAATAAAGAATAAAAAAATTTTAGATGAATGAACAAGGAGCTATTAATTAAATGAGAGGGTTTATGTATAATATTATCGTTAATAATTTAGGTCATATATAGTAATATTCGATATGAGTAGAAATTAATGAGAGAAAACTAGGTGATGATGTTAGAACTAACCATGAATTAGGTGCATTCTATAGTAACAAATGTATTATAATTATATATATTAGGATGGTAATTTTTGTTCACTACAATAAATCGCAAAAAAATAAGTCCACATTAAAACTAAAATATTTTTTTATTTAATTAAAAATTTTTTAATTTTTAGTTCAAAAATTTTTTTATTTAGATACTTCCATATATAATTGTGCCTCATAGACAATTTCACAAATAAAAATAAATTATTTAGAATCTTTGTAAAAGTTAGAGTTCAGTACAAAGCACAAAGAATATAATTCAAAGACATAAAGGTATTGAATTTACAGCTACTTTGATAAATAACCAACACTCTAATATATAACTGAACGTATCTGCTATTTTATCGAAGTATAATGAAGAGCTTTTGCTGATCGACCATAAAGTGCTTTACCATACATGCGTAAACTATGTGTATAAATGTAGAAAATTCTGGTTTTGGTTTCTCATACATATATTAACATCAGCAATAAATATATCTGCATACGCAATAAAGAGAAAGAGAGAGAGAGAGAGAGAGAGAGAGAGTTTAGGATATTTCTAGATATTTGATTCTCTTGTACTAATATGGAATTTGTTTGAAAATTCTTGAGATTCTTGGGATAGAAAAGCATGATATGTTTTTGAATTTATATGTATAAAATGTATTAAATTTTCTATATGTAACATAATGAACGCTAGTCTTAAATTGATGCTTACATGGAATTTAACTGTTTTTGTACGAATCTAGAATAAAACAATTTTATAATAATTTAATTAAATGATTCAAAGTGTAAATTAAATTCAAAATATTTAAATTAGTATAATAATTTAGAAATGTATGAGTAGAAAAGTATTTCCGAAAAGAATGATTATGGTATCAGAATTTTTTTCAAACATGAATTGATCCACGATATGCGTTGATTATGGAATTTACTTATTTATTGAAAAGCATTACTTAAATAATTATTTTATAATAATTAATTAATGTTGTGGTATACCCAAGTCACTGAATTAAAAAATTTGTATTTAAAAAGAATGAATTTTAATTTAATTTAAAATTTTAAATTTAAATTATACCTTTTTGTGTCTGTTCCGACATGTTTCGGAAAATTTGTTCCATCATCAGGTTTTACAAATTTAAAATTAAATTTAAGTTCATTCTTATTTTTTATTTATCTACTAATATTACATACAGTGTGTCAATTCAATAAAAAAGCTGCTGACTTCGTAGAATTTTATATTTTCTCCCATTTATTTTATTAAATTATACGCATCCTATTCTTCTGGAAACCTGCTACTTTTTCGAATTTTCACGATTTAGATAATAATCATCTCTTATAAATTGACATATATGCAAAAATTATATTCAACAGGGTTATCAAGTTTATTTGAAATTAAAAAAACCTTGTATATGGACATTATTACCCCCTGAGTCAAAGAGTAAAAATTTCGAAAAAGTAGCAGACTTCCATAAGAGTAGGGAAGTATACGAAAGATTTAAAAAAAATAAATGGGTAAAAAAATAAAATTCTACGAAGTCAGCAACTCGTTTGTGTGATAACATAATCAACGAGCATGGGAAATGTTGCCTTATAGCTCCAGTTTTAACTTATACTCTCTAATTATTAAAAGTCTTTGAAATGAAATTATTTATTGTCCATTTGAGCCACCTCCCTAAAAACGTCCATTTTGGACAACCCTCCTAAAAGTGTCATTCTACCAGAATTTATGGCCTATTTTAAGAACCCCTCTCTATGACCAAGTCCCATTTTAAAACATTAATATCCGAATTGTCTAGTGGCACAACACTAGCTTTTTAATCAAAAATGTTATTCGCAACTGTTTTTGAAACCGATTTTCTTCTCTAAAAAATTCCCTAAGTTTTAGCTAATTAGCATCTAATTTCTCTTAGAAATTAAAAATCTAAGCAATTTCTTTTTTGAACTTCCAGTCTAATATAAGTGTATAAAATATTATAATAATAATATAAATATATTAAAAAACATAAATCAAAAAAAAAGCAAAAATGACAAAGTAATGTATAAAAAATTTTTTATATTTTATTTTTTTAAAGTATATAAAAGTATAAGTAAAGTACATTATCCATTATAAATTACTTTGTAACCTAGTGACATTATTAATTTTTTAAATTGAGATGAATTTTTCTCAGTTATAATGTTTAATAAAATAAAAAAAAAAAAATATGCTATACATCAAACTACGTATTCTTAATCTTTATTATTCATTTTTCTTTTTTATTTTATTATTATTTGTTTTTTCTAGCTATACTTCATTTTTTATAAAATATTCTGAAATGCAAATAATAACAAAATTTATTCATTATCCTGTTAGTTTTATCTGTTTCTAGTTTGAATATAAATTTTGAAGAAAAAAAATTCTTATTTCGTCATTTTATTTGAAATTTTTTTTCTTTTTTACCTAGAATAATTTAGAAGAGTGCATTTTTAATGCAATGTAGAACTTTCCGAAAAATTAAATTTTTGATTAGATCTCTCAATTTAAATGCAGAATTAAAAAATTACTTGACCTTTTATATAATTTTTTTTCACATATTTGGTCTGAATTATTTATTAATAGCCAAAATAACTCAAAAAATTTTTAATTTTAAACAAATTTTCAATCTTGCTTGAAATTTCAACTAAAGCATCTTAACGGTATAATTTAAATAGATAGCTACATTTATGCTCACAAGGGGAGTGTCAACTGTTTGGGATGCCGATTTGCTTCTAACCTTCAGGACAGGTTGTGGTATAGTTGAAAAAACACCTCCCATGCCCTCACCTTACCTGAATGGACCTCCTGGCCCTAGAAATTAGACCCCCTAGCAGGATTCTATCCTATAAGATGAGGTTTTTTAGGCTATCTTCTAAATGAGGCTGCTACCTTATAACTTAAACTAAATACCTTCCAGTTGGTTTTCGATTGGTTTCTGTAATTTCTAATTTGTGTGTAGTTCTAATTTCTAGACCCTGGAAGCCTATTCAGGTAAAATAAAGGTGTGGAGGGAGGGAGGTGTTTTTTAAACTACCACAACTTGTCCTGAAAGTTAGAAGCAAATCGGCTATCCAAACAGTTGACACTACCCTTGTCAGTAAATAATTTAATAAAATTTTAATGCTTAAATAATTGGAATATAAGTAACGTTTTCATTCTAATTTTCTATTAATATAAGACTCTTTACGGTTCATTATATATCAAAAAAGAGTATTTTTATACATGGCTTCAGTTATTATGAAAGAATTTTCATTCTTTTATTAATAAAATACGTAAAAACCTCAAAAAGATTTTTTATTATAAAAAATAACCTTTTATATATTTATGCATATCAGCGGATCCTGGTAATTTTGACCAAGAATTCATATTTAAAATTATTTTAAAGAATGTATATTTAAAATTATTTTAGGTATTTACATTATACATGATAAATATAATTTTTAAAAATATTTCAATATAACTCTGCAAAATTTATTTACTCATGTATAATGATATTTCTTTTGAAAGCTGTTTTTCATTCATAAAAATATATCCAATGCATTGGCACGTGTATAAACTCTAATATACCTACGTATTAACATTTATGTAATTTAACGCACACATTCACTACTGATATTTTTATATATGAATAAAGATAAAAGTAAAAAATGTTTTCTTGAATAAAAAGAAAAAAATATACAAAATTTTTATTTTTATTTTTTTTTTAAATTACGAAAAATAAGTCAGTAAAAAAAAATTTAATGCACATGTAAATATGTGTATTTTATGCAGATATTGAAATGTTCATATATTAAAAATATATCATTAATAGTATGCCATATAATATAAGAATATACTGCAGATATATAAAATAATCATTGAGTTCAGTAATATTTAAAAAGCTACTTCGGTCTCTAGAGTAATATCAATGGAAATAGTAAGACTGCGTCACAAAAAGTTGAAAAAATTTATATGATCTTTTTTTAAGATATAAATTTTATATTCACCAACATGCATAGAAAATTTCAAATAGTACAAAAGTAACGAAAGCATTACTTTAAATTTCAAATGTTTCAAGCATTAAAATTTTAGCATATCAGTGCACAAAAAAACAACTGTGTTCAAAATATATAGTTTGGCTGATTTAAAAGAAAATAATATTTAAAAAATATTTAGATATTGATAAAATTAAGCCATTAGAACTATTTAAATATTTTAAAGAAAAAAAGAAACTTTTACGAAAAGTTTTGATTAGTAAAAATTAGGGTTGAATTACTATTGCTTGATAAAAAAATTCAATCTTATCTCGTGTCAACCACCGTATCAAAAAATCCTGTGCACAACGTTGTGCACAAAATAGTGCACAAAATCGCGAAATAGAAAATTCTTAATTTTAATAAATATGGACGGCAAACCCAAAGAAAGTTCTCAAAGGGTCCAGGTAATGTTTAGAAAGGTATTATTAATTAAAAATATAGTTTACCGAAAAAAGGGTATTTATTTTTCCAAACCAAAACTCTAAAAATTCCCGAAATTCAATTTCCTTCATAAAAATTAGGTTTTCAGACACGAGGAAAGCGAATTATAGATGCAAATTTTCATGTATACTTTGACCATCAAATATTTTTCGCTATTCCAATATGGCGGGCCCTAAAACTTCAAAAACGCCTGAAAATTAATTTTTTGCATTAGATTTGGGTTTTTATGCTTAATAAAAAAAAAATTGAGATGCCATTTTTCATAATATGATCTTACAAAATCTAATGCAAAAAATTGATTATCGGGTGTTTTCGAAGTTTTTGGATCCACCATATTGGAATACCGAAAAATATTTAAAGTCAAAGTATAGAGTAAAGAAAATTCGCAACTCAAATTCATTTTTATTGAGCCTGTAAACTCAAAAAATGCGCAGGAAATAGACTATCGGGTGTTTTCAGAGTTTGCAAAATTTTCGGATCCACCATATTGGAAAAATAAATACCCATTTTTCGGTAAATCATATTTTTAATTAATAATACCTTTCTGAACATTGCCTGAACCCTTGGGAACTTTATTTAAGTTTGCCATCCATATTTAATAATATTAAGATTTTACTCAACGTTTTGCACAACGCTTGCACAGGATTTTTCGATACGGGCCAAATTTTTGTTTATGGTGAACGGATTTTTTTTTCGTTTAAGGTTGTAGATACAATTGCAGGGAAAAAAAAATCGATTTTCTATTTATTGTTTTTTTGGGTTCAAAAACATCTTAAGAATATGGAAAAAAAATTTTATAATGATATCTTGAATAATAAGGAAGTTACAGAAGATTAAGCGAGACACCGCGAAAGGCGTAAGATACACTATTCTAAACTTTAAACGCGTTTTTCTCGAAACAACGTTTTTCAAATTTGCGGGCACAATAACTCAAAAAATAATTAAGATATCTTCCTAATTTTTTGGCTACACTTTTGAAATACAATTATTTTCTGGATTGATGGAATTGTTTTTCAAAAAAATGTGCCAATTTTTTTTTATTGCAAAAAAACATGTTCAAAAAATTGCAATTTTTGAAAAAAATTTAATAATTTTCACAATTTTTCATTTTCCGAAATTTGAATCCATCAATCCAGAAGAAAAATGTTTAACAAACATATAAAATTTAATTTGGTATGGTTCAGAACAAGTTGGAGGCTGCAATCACGCCCGCAATCAAAAGTGAGGTCTAATTTTAAGCACCTGTATTCGGCGCAATTTTGAAAATTAAAAAAAAAAATAATAAGAAAATGTTTAATAACTGATAATCTAATAAAGTGCCAATTTTGAAAAAATTATCTCAATTTTTTCTACCCGAAAACCTATCCAGAAATAGTAACATTTTTTTGTTCTCCAATTGTATTTGCCACCTTAATTACTTTGGCATAAAAACTTCAGAAAATTAAAAAAATATAAATTTTTTTCTTAGTCTCAAGCCAATGGTGCGTGATAATCAAATAAGTAAAAAATTGTTTTTTTTTTTAAATTTCTTTATATTTCATGATATTTGCTGCAGTTTAAACAAAGAAAAGAAAATCCGTTTGCCACAACTGAAAGTTGATATTTTTAGTATGTGAAATCCGCTGCGTATGGATCAGTTTTAAGAGGTCGACTGTAGGTAAAGATTATTTCACTACTTTTGCCGCATGCAACACCCAATATTTTTTCATGGTAGTTCTAGATTTAGAAAATATTTTTCTATTCTTTTACATAGTTAGAAGGTATATCAAATGTGTTAAATAAATATTTTTGTAAATAATTTCTATGTAAATAATTCTATAAAGTTTAGCTCGGCCGATAAGCAGGTTTTTTACACTATCAGGCCCTTAAATAGTCTCCCATAGTTTAAGTATATATCCTTCTTTGTTTTAACTAAGATTTGTCGCGCATGCCTTTCTAATTAGAAAAGTATGCGTGATATAATGTATAAAAGTCAAATATACGATCGAACACATTTTTTACGCGTCATTAAGTCAGTAATTGATTGGTTTTGCTGTTGATCATATCGTATGTTTTTCATTGTCAAAATTTGTTGTGAAAGTGGTGAAAATTGGAAAAGTTAGTTGTGTCAAAAAAGTCAGTGGTCGATTTTCTATAAAATTTGGTTAAAGTTTTGTAAGGGTTTGGCCAAACCGGACGACGTGTAGTCGTCCACGAGGAATAAGTGTTTCCTCAGACGCCTAGTGAGCGTCAGTCTTTCGGCGTGCTAAAGGCTGCCATTTTTGTTTATTGTATTTAAGTCAGGTATTTATAGTTGTTAAGGAGTGAATGTGGATGTCTGTGTGAGAAATTTCATTTATTTAAACAACAAAACCAATCGGTCCTTTTAAGGACCACCATATAAGTAGAACGAAGAACAACTAATTATGCATGCTCTTGCACTAGAGCTTTAACGTAAATTAACATTGGTGCCGAAACCCGGGAAATATTAACCGGTAAAAATCTAGTGCACGAGTTGGTTTAATTTTTTGTCTTCGAAAGTTAAAAGTTATTAATCGTATATTTGACACAATAAAAATTTTAGTTTAAATATTTTTTATTAATAATTAATTTTTAATTTTGGTATATTTTATTAATAATTAATTTTTTAATTTTTAGTATTCTTTAGTTAATAATAATTTCTAAGTTTATAATTTTTTAACAAATAATTAATTTTTAAAATTTAGCGATATTTTTATTAATAATTAATTTTTTAAAATTTAGTAATTTTTTGTTAATAATTAACTTTAATTTTTTGCATTTTTGTTATAAATAAATAATTTTAAAATTTAGTAATTTTATATTAATAATTAATTTTTAAGAAGTTTAGTATTTTTCGTAAATAATTAATTTTAATTTTTTATCATTTTTTTATAAATAATTAATTTTTTAAAATTTAGTAATTTTTTATTTTTAATAATTAATTTAATAAATTATCTTTATATTAATAATTAAACATATATTTTGGGTATTTTTATTAATAATTAATTCGTAATTACATTAGTCCATAATCACGTTTCTTTTCTATAGTTGGTTTAATTTTTATATTAATTATTGCGCATAATCGTTCTTATAGTATATTGAAATGGTAAATACTAGAAGCGGACGACTTAGCAACAACCGCGGAAAAGGAGCGCGGGGCGGGGGTCGTAGAGTCCCGCCGAAAGAAAGAGTCGCAAGTATTCCCCAAGCTAGATCCGGAAACAACTCAGATGCGGCATCTAAGGCGCGCGCCGGTCGAGGCCGCGCGCGCACTATAGTAGAAGTAGGGCCCGCAACCCCTCCAACGCAAGTATCCGTACAGCAGTCCGGAGAAGCAAGCGATGATGTAATAGTTGATGCTTTCTCCTCAAATCTCGCTCGTGGAGGTAGTAGTCGTGGTTTTATAAACGATGGCTCGCATGCCTCAAATACGGTTTCTGGAGATCTAGCAGTTGACGATCGAGACCTTTTGGTAAACTCAGCTGCGGGAACAGCTACTAATGTTAATAATGAATTTCTCAATTTGCGCAAGCGTAAATTAGATTTAGACATTGAAGTTGATCGTTTAAAATTACGCATGATGGAGGCAGAACGCGAACGGGTTGCGCTAGATTTGGCAAATGCAAGTGTTATCCGTGCAGTTACGGATCAAGCGTCGACCTCTTCAGCTAGTGAAGAGTTTTCTGCCTCAATATCCAATGCCGTAGCGGAAGCTTTCCGTGGCTTCAAAAATGGACCAGCCATTGAACGTCAACCGGGCTTATTAAATAGACTTACGGTGGACAAGTTAAATTTAACCTTTGACGGAAATACTCTTGACTGGTTAAGATTTAAAAGGGTATTTGAGCATTCTACGGAAGTCGGAGGATTTTCTGATCGCGAAAATGTACACCGACTGTACAACTGTTTGAAAGGCGATGCAAAACAGGCAGTAGAAAGCCTTATGATTACCTGCAGTAGTGCGACACAAATAATGAGCGCACTCGAACGCCGTTTCGGAAACGAAGACGAGGTTGTTCTCAAATTAGTCAACGCGATGCGAAACTTGCCAAAATTAAATTCCGGGAAGATAGATCTCATAGCTTTCGCAGCAACGATTAAAAATAATGTTGACGCTATGATTTCTATTGGAAAAACCGGGTATACGGAAAATATTGAGCTCATTGATGAAATTTTAGGGAAAATTCCGTATACGGTAATTTATAAATATCATGATTACCTTAGAGAATCAGGGGGTCGATCAAGCCTTGTAAAAATAGCCGATTTTCTTGATCGTGAGGCCGAATCCGCTAATATCGCCGGTACAGCACGCATTATAGGTGGTTCAAAAAAAGATAACGTGAAGCGGACGGAAAATCCTGGTAAGGCTAAGCGCGTATTTGCTATCAAAGAAAGTAGCAGGGAAAGTAGAGATAATTTTTCGGCAGACCTTAGTTGTTTTTACTGCTCAGAAAAGGGCCATCGAATTTGGGATTGCAAATCATTTTTAGATTTATCAGTAAATGACAGATGGCGTTGGGTTAATAAAACCCAGCGTTGCCGTAAATGTTTTAAAAGTGGGCATAATGTCCGTGATTGCAATCCCAAGTATAGATGCGGCCAGGGTGGGTGTAGATTGCCTCACAATCGCTTATTACATAACCCTAATACAAGGGAAAATGGCGACAAACCGACCGCTGTAAATTCTACTCAAACTCAATCAAACGCATCCTGACTAGCTACAAAGCCGCTACTTAAGGTATTACCCGTCATTTTAAAGGGGCCTAGCGGTACTATTAAAATATTAGCCTTTTTTGACGAAGGCTCCCTAGTTTCTTTGATTGACCGTGAAGTGGCGGCTAAGTTAGGTTTAAAAAATATGCGGAGCACTATAAGGTTAGCAGGCTTAAATGACACGCCTTTAGAGGTCCAAGTTGTTGGTAAGGTTAACTGTCAAATTTCTGGCGTATTTAATGTAGAATTTTTAGATTTAAGTGGGATACATGTGACAGAAAATCTTGATCTACCTCCGCGTTCTTTAGCATCGAATACCATTGAAACTTATAATCATTTTAGGGGTCTAGAAATAAGTAGCTTTGAGCTTGAAAGCCCTCGACTCTTATTAGGTCAGGATAAATGGGACCTCATAGTAACCCGCAAATTACGCGAAGGAGCTCAAACTGAACCTGTAGCCTCATATACTCGTTTGGGATGGGTAGTCCACGGTCTTATAAAGTCAAAACATCCCAAAAAACGCGTTTTCAAGTGTGTAGCTTCTACAAACCTTTCGGGGGATGACTCGGACTATTATGAAAACGATGAAAATTTACATGATCTAATTAAACAACATTTCTCCTTAGAAAACCTTGGCGTGAGCACGGCAGTCCGCAAATCAAAATTAGAAGAACGAGCTTTAGAAATTTTAGAGAAAACTACGCGTTATCGAGATGGTTATTGGGAAACTGGCTTATTATGGGCACGGGATGATTTAAAGATGCCAAATAACCGTGAAGGTGCATGGGCACGTTTGAAATCATTAGAGCGAAAATTAGATCGTGAGCCACTCTTCGCGGCAATGTATTATAAAGAAATAGAACGTCTTATTGAAGAGGGTTACGCCGTACAGGTTAAGCCAGAAGATATCACTCTTGACGCATGGTATCTCCCACATTTTGGTATATATAAAATTGATAAGCCAGATAAAGTTCGCTCGGTTCTTGACGCTGCCTTTAAATATTCAGGTACAAGTTTAAATAATTCGCTACTATCAGGTCCAGATTTACTAAATCCTTTATTTGGGGTTTTATTATCCTTTAGAAAAGGCCGTATAGGAATCAAAGGCGATATCGAAGATATGTTTCTACGTGTTAAAGTTATTGAATCAGATCAGAATTTCCAACGATTCTTATGGCGTGGAAAAGACCGCTCATCGCCGCCAAAAGTATACAAAATGACCTCCTTAATATTTGGCTCAAAAAGCTCGCCTTGTAGTGCAAATTACGTAAAAAATAGGAACGCGGATTTATTTATTAATGAATTCCCGGAATCCGCGAATGCAATAAAAACATGTACATACGTAGATGACTATTTAGAGTCACTTGATTCAGTAGACGAAGCTAAAAAGAGAATTAGGGAAGTCACACATATAAACGCGCATGCAAATTTTAAAATGCATGAGTGGGTCAGTAATAGCCCTGAAATTGGTAAAAAGTCAAATAAAATTAACTTGCAAACTACAGGTACAGACAAGGCGCTAGGTTTACAGTGGGACACAAGTACAGATATGTTAAGTTTTACAATGCGCATGGAAATGGTAGCACGAATAAGCGATAAAACACGTGATAATCCTACGAAACGCCAAGTTTTAAGCGCGTTAATGTCTTTCTATGATCCTCTTGGATTTTTAAATCCCTATACTGTTAGGGCTAGAATACTTTTACAAGATATATGGAGACGAGGAACAGACTGGGACGAGACCTTAGACGAAATTGATGCGAAAGAATGGAGGGCATGGTTGACAGACTTACCAAAAACACGCGATTGCAGAATCCCACGTTGTTTATTTGAATTTGACTACAAACCAGTGTCAGTGGAACTACACATTTTTTGCGATGCCAGTGAAAAAGCTTATGCAGCTGTTGCTTATTCGCGAGCCATTTACCGTAATGGGCATATCAATATGAGAATAATAGCAAGCAAAAGCTATGTGGCTCCACTGAAACCGCTTTCCATACCCAGACTAGAGTTACAGGCTGCATTAGTAGGAGCTAGGCTTGCATCTTCGATAATAAAAGAGTCTCAAATCCCCTTTAATCGGCGAATATATTGGACTGACTCTAGAACGGTTCTTTGTTGGATACGCACGGATCCTCGTTCGTACAATAAATTTGTGCAACATAGGTTGGGAGAGTTAGACGAATTAACTGGGGCAAGCTTATGGCGTTGGGTTGCCACAGATCATAATCCCGCGGACGTGGCTACTAAAGTTAAAGACTTAGATTTAGGACCCGAGGGGCTCTGGCAGAGAGGTCCGGAATTTTTGAGTAAAGATGAAAGTTTATGGCCTATACAGCCCGAAATTTCTAAAAAAGAACAGGAACTTAAGCAGCGGGTCGAAGCGAAGTCGGTTGTTTTAACTATGTACGTGCGGGACTCGCTTTTACCGGATCCAAAGGGGTGCTCAAAATGGTTAACATTGTTGAGAGCAACTTCTCGAGTAAGGGTAGCCTCAGATAAGTTCCTAGGGTGGTCAAATCGTGAAATAGAGGTAGAAGATTTGAGTAAAGCAGAAAACTGCTGGTATAAAGAAGTTCAAGCAGAATATTTCTCACGTGAAATAAAATGTATAAATAAATATGAGTCTTTGCCTAAAGATAGTTGTATAGCCCAATTTATGCCTTATTTGGATGCGAATGGTCTATTGCGTGTGGGAGGAAGAGTTTCAAAGTTAGAGGGGGTGTCTAGTTTTCAGAGACACCCACTGATTTTACATGGCCTACATCCCGCAGTTCGGCTTCTCATAGCCCATTTTCACGCATTATACAACCATGCTAATACCGAGACCGTTTTAAATGAGCTAAAGCAATCCTTTTGTATAGTCAGGTTAAGAGTAACCTTAAAAACCATAGTAAGTCATTGCCCGTTGTGTCAACTTAAGAGGTCAATGCCCACCATACCACCAATGGCTGAGTTGCCGGCTGCAAGGCTAGCCCATGGGACAAACCCCTTTTCTCATTGCGGAATTGATTATTTTGGGCCTTTAACCGTAACCATTGGGAGACGTCGAGAAAAACGGTGGGGAGTACTATTCACGTGTTTAACAATGCGAGCAGTACATCTTGAAATAGCAGATACTTTGTCAGCCGATTCGACAATCATGGCGATCCAAAGAATGACGGCTCGTAGGGGACAGCCTTCGGTTTTTTATTCAGATAACGGAACAAATTTAAGAGGTGCCTGCGAGGAATTAAAACAGGCTGTCGCCGCGTTAGATCAAAACATTTTAAAAGAATATGGAAATAACGTAGGTTCAAAGTGGAAATTTATTCCCCCAGCAGCACCACACATGGGAGGTGCGTGGGAATCTCTAGTTAAAAGCGTAAAACGAGCAATTTACGCTATTTTAAACTGCCAATCTCCTCGAGAGGAGGTTTTACGTACGGTTTTTGCAGAAGCAGAACACACAGTAAATTCACGTCCCCTAACGTGTGTTTCGTCCGATCCTGAAGACCCAGAAGCCATAACGCCTAATCATCTGTTATTCGGAGCGTCTTCTCGAGGAATGTTATCTCGTAGGTATGAAATGATCGAGGGAAGCCCTCGTAAACAGTGGTATTTTGCGCAAAGACTAGCGGATGATTTTTGGCATCGTTGGAAAAAAGAATACCTTCCTACATTGCTTCCCCGTGCAAAATGGACTTCCGAAAATCCTCAACTTAAAGTCGGAGATATTGTAATTATTTGTGATAACCAATTGCCTCGAAATATATGGCGTAAAGGTATAATCCAAGAGGTAAAACCAGGGGCATATGGGAGAGTAAGATGCGCTCTAGTTAAGACCACGACGGGAATTTTGACTCGTCCGGTCTCTAAACTTATAAGATTAGATTTAGCGTCTGGGATTAACTAATTTAGTATGAACATCCGGGATGTACATACGGGGGGGAGAATGTTAAATAAATATTTTTGTAAATAATTTCTATGTAAATAATTCTATAAAGTTTAGCTCGGCCGATAAGCAGGTTTTTTACACTATCAGGCCCTTAAATAGTCTCCCATAGTTTAAGTATATATCCTTCTTTGTTTTAACTAAGATTTGTCGCGCATGCCTTTCTAATTAGAAAAGTATGCGTGATATAATGTATAAAAGTCAAATATACGATCGAACACATTTTTTACGCGTCATTAAGTCAGTAATTGATTGGTTTTGCTGTTGATCATATCGTATGTTTTTCATTGTCAAAATTTGTTGTGAAAGTGGTGAAAATTGGAAAAGTTAGTTGTGTCAAAAAAGTCAGTGGTCGATTTTCTATAAAATTTGGTTAAAGTTTTGTAAGGGTTTGGCCAAACCGGACGACGTGTAGTCGTCCACGAGGAATAAGTGTTTCCTCAGACGCCTAGTGAGCGTCAGTCTTTCGGCGTGCTAAAGGCTGCCATTTTTGTTTATTGTATTTAAGTCAGGTATTTATAGTTGTTAAGGAGTGAATGTGGATGTCTGTGTGAGAAATTTCATTTATTTAAACAACAAAACCAATCGGTCCTTTTAAGGACCACCATATAAGTAGAACGAAGAACAACTAATTATGCATGCTCTTGCACTAGAGCTTTAACGTAAATTAACACAAATGAGTATTTATGTTTTTCAGGTGAATACGAATATGAAATCCGTTTTTACCGAAAACGGTCTAATTATTTCCCACAATAGGAATTTTTAGGTTATGTTTTTTTTTAAACATAGTTATCTGTTACTAATGTTTTTTGCATCCCTGAACATGAATATGATAAGGGTTCTTAACTAAAATGTTCTAGTTGCCCGCAATATGCAATTTTAGGTAACTTTTTTTGATTTTTTCCACATTTTCTATCGGACCCAACTGTTTTTTCTATGGGAAGTAACAGATAAAAATGTTTAAAAAAACCAGCAAAACATAACCTCAAAATTCCTTTTGTGGGCAACTGGACCGTTTTCGGTGAAAACGGATTTCATATATGGGTAAATTTAAATGAAGTTAGAGCGATTTGTATGGTCGGGTCTTCAAAACTGCTCCAAAGTGTTTTTTTCTGAAAGTACTACCAAAAATAAGTAACCAGTCCAATTTTTAGCCTCCCAGAGCGAAATCTCGATTTTCGGCAGCCATTTTAGTGTTTTTGACTGTCGTAAAAAATGTAAGAAAAATTAGTCATAATTTTTTTTATTATTGCTGTAAAAAACTCACATTAGCATGAAAAATTTTTTCCTAGGAAATTTCCCTGGCTATCCGATTCCGGGGTTAAAAATTTTTTTTGAGTAGCGCATGCGCGAGGAATCGCTAAGATAGGCTGTTTTTTTTCAAAAGTCGATTTCTCAAATGCCTATAAGTGAAAAATCTTGTAACCAGGCTTAAAATTTTCCTTAAACCTTAAATTTTTTAGCAAAAAAAAATTTCGATGGGACACTGCTTTTTGGGAGCTCTAGATAAAAAAATAGCAGCTCTCAAAACCTTATTTTTTACACATTTCAAATTTCCCTCCAAGTCACGTGACCAATCAAAAATCTGACCAAAAATTTGGATTCCGCAGGAAATTTTACATAAGGATATATCCTTTCATGTTTTTAAGAAACTATACCAAATTATTAAAAATTAATCAGAAAATTCTTTATTATTTCACCGTTTTAACATGACTGCTCTTAAAAGCATAAAAAGATATATCCTTATGTAAAATTTCCCACGGAATCCAAATTTTTGGTCAAATTTTTGATTGGTCACGTGACTTGGCGGGAAATTTGAAATTCGTAAAAAAAGAGATTTTGAAAGCTGCTATTTTTTTATCTAGAGCTCCCAAAAATCAGTGTCCCATCGAATTTTTTTTTTCGCCAAAAAATAAGTTTTAAGGAAAATTTTAAGCCTGGTTACAAGATTTTTTACTAATAGGCATTTGAGAAATCGATTAAAAAAAAAACAGCCTATCTTAGCGATTCCTCGCGCATGCGCTACTCAAAAAAAATTTTTGACCCCGGAATCGGCTAGCCAGGGAAATTTCCTAAAAGGAAAAAAATTTTCGTGCTTATGTGAGTTTTTTACAGCAATAATAAAAAAAATTATGACTCATTTTTCTTACATTTTTTACGACAGTCAAAGACACTAAAATGGCTGCCAAAAATCGAGGTTTCGCTCTGGGAGGCTAAAAATTGAGCTGGTTACTTATTTTTGGTAGTACTTTCAGAAAAAAACTCTTTGGGGCAGTTTTGAAGACCCGACCATACAAATCGCACTCACTTCATTTAATTTTACCCATATGTATGCAGCGGCTCAATAAATATAAATACTCATTGGAAATTTTAACTGACCTATCAGCAAAAAAAAGTGATTACTAAAAGGGGGTTCAGGCCTACACTATAAAACTATTAATAGAAATATAAAAATTTAATCGAAAATTACTCACTCTCTTCTACATTATTAATTTTAAAATTTTAGATAATTTATACTGAAATAATATATTTATGAAAATTAATTGGAAAATAATAACAATAAAATCTTTCTACATTTCCGATGTTATTTTAAATAATTGATAACAATTTTGTATTTCAATTAAAATTATTTAAAATTTTTATATTTATAATATTATATATATTATTTATTATAAATTTAAAGGTGCATTTTATTATTTTAATAATTTATTGACGTATTTCAAACATTGTTTATGATTTAAGTTAATTTAAATAACTGATTATTATTTATTAAAATTTATTAATTTATTTTTCTAATTATAAAGACATAAATTATAAATATAATAATTAATAAAGTATCTTTCATATTTTTATAAGCCGAAACTTTATTTATTATTTACCGAAAAAATTTTCGAAAAATAAAAATAATAAATAATAGCATCAGTTATTTTTTTAAATAAGTAAATATGGACAAAACCTGGTTATTTCACCAGATTATTTTTTTTCTCATTGGCTAATAGCAGAGTTTGGATTTGCGTTTTCACGAAAATTTTTTTGAAATATTACTTTTTCTCAAAATTTTTCGAATCTTAAAAATGACTTTTTTTGAGCGTTGAAGAAAATCTAACCTTTCAAAATTAACGCGCTGTTTTTTTTTTTTTTTAAAGGGACCAAAATAGTATTTTAAGTAAATAAATCAAGGGCGCAAATGTTTCGGTGTTTACGCTAGTGTCTAAAGTTTTTGGCTCGTGGTGCTTACATTTTATGCCTGCCTAGAACTAGGATGAGTGCAAAAAATTCCGTGCTAACTGGGGCGCCTGAGAGGGAAAAAAATTTTTTACTCTGATTAAATTTGTTCGGATTTGGGTAGAAAGTTGGTACATATACGGCCAGGCTGCTTTGCTTGAAAATTTAATTAACAGATAGATTTCAAGCAAAGCAGCCTGGCCGTGTACACGTAACTTAAGTATAAACTAAGCAGTAAAAATTTCTAAGCATTAAAAGAAAGTCTTCAGAAGACGAATAATAAAATCACTAAAATTTGAGATAAATCGTATATTTTTTTTTTTTAACCGTAAATCTATATAATAAGAAAAGTTAATGTATTTAATTTTTTAATTATAAATGTACATTAAATTATAATCATAAATGTAAACTCTTGTAATAACATTTTATGATTATCAAAGGTAACATATTTTGTATTAAAATGTTAATGAGATTTTCATATTAATAATTATTACTTTGATTAGTTTGTTAATTACGACGGGTTTATTAAAATTCATATAAATTACATGTTTCTAAATAAAAATAAGTATAAAAGCTAATTGAAAGTAAAAAACAAAATTTTTCATGTTTTTTAAAGTTTTGCACCTGAAAATTATTATTCAACAAAATATAATTTAATTATTATTTTTTAATTAAAAAATAGATTATAATAAAATTATAATTAAAAAGGTTATTATTATATTGAAAATAAGCAGAATTTTAGGTCTATCATCTAATCTAAGTAGCTTCGTATTTAATGCATTAGATTAATTAAAAGTTAGAATGCATAAAATTATCTTCATTTGTGCAGTTAAAATTTATTTTCCTAATTTTTTAAGAACCTCTTTAGTCTGTGTGAGACTTTTAGATTAAAGTTATCATAGTGATTTTGTCACTATATAAAAATAACTTTGATGGAAAAAATTAGGTATTATAAAAAAAAAGAAATTTTTGAAGACAATATTTAGGTCTCAGTACATATGGACTTTTTTTTAAAATAGGTTTTTTTAGGATCTGGGGGTCTCAAATCGTAGTTTTATATGCAAAATAATTTTGGCTAGCACAACGGTTACCCTTTAAACAAAAAAAATTAAAAAAAATAAAGTTTAAGGATTTTATTATTAAAAATATCTGTTGTCCTTGGAAAAAGATACAAATAGCATTGGATATTTATTATATCGAAAAAAAAAATAAGAATAAAGAATCATCGATCGATTTTGAAAACTAATATTTCATCCTTATTTTCATTGCTTTATTAGATTTTCACAGGGCTTCTTTATAAGAAAAAACTTGCTCTATCTTTGGTAAGGAAAAAAATAAAAAAAAAAGAAGGTAAAACAATTTAAAGCCATTAAAGATATTTAATATTTATAATAAATTACTTGCTTAGAATATAAAAGTATATATATATATATGTATATATATATATATATTTATTACTCTACATTTTTAAATTTATTATTATTACTATTATTAATTATTATTTAAGCACCAATTCCTTTTATTATAATTAACACTTATTTTTTATTTTTTTATTTTATGAGTTAACAGCATTACAGAGCTCTGTAATTACCGACATTTTCTATGGGGAATCTAGTAAATTTGTATTAATCGCTTGCAGATTTTCTGAAGCCAAAAAGCAATAAAAAGAATTTTCCTCTTACAGAAAATTTTCTTTTAAATTTCTCTACACCTTGAGTTTTACGCCCGGGATCCAAATAAATTTTTTTCAAGTCTTTGACCAGATCCCAAAAATTCTATTGCTTTTATGTTATTTTTTTATTATAACTAAAATAGCGAAAAACTTAAAAATAATCTAATTTTTAAATAAATTTAATTTTTTTAGACACTTGTTTAAAGATTAAAATTAAAAATAGTGAAACTCAACTGAACTTCAACTAAAAATTCTATAAAATTCTCATTTTACAAGTTTAGCATTTAGGAAACTAATACTTTGGGCAAATATCTACAAGTAAAAAAAAATTCCAAAATTGAGAGAAATTGAATGAAATTCATTCCGAAAATGCACTATTGGCAAGTATAATTAGTATATTTTTACCCATGGCCACAAAAGTAAAGAATGACCCAAATCGCACGAAATTACCGTCCGAGGCGAAGCCGAGGATGGTAAACTGCGATTTGGGGCATCCTTTTTTTGTGGCCAAGGACAAAACATAATTTTTCTTGCTCAGTGTCGAGAAAATGCGTTTTTTCGAATAGCGCAGCGGCCAGAAAACACGCACTTTCTGGACACTAACAAGAAAATTATATTTACGGCTCTAGTCCAGAAAAGTAAAGAATGGCCCAAATCGCACATAAAGCCGAGGATGGTAAACTGCGATTTGGGGCATACTTTATTTATGGACAAGGGTCATATAAAATCTTTCTGAGCCTGTGGTGAGAAAAGATGTCTTTGCCGGACGCGTAGCTTTCTGGGCGCAGACCAGAAAAATAATTTAAATTTATATAAAAATAAATTTTGTAATGAAAATAAAGTAATAATAATAATAAATAAAATATTGATTACAAATATATAACATTTTTAAGATAGATTTATGAAAAAAGTTTATATATGTGTGTGTGCGTGTGTGTATATACATATATCTATACAAATCGAATATTATCTTAAAGAAAAACTTATTAGTTTCTTTTCAAAAGTTTATACCAACTTGAATCACTTATTATAGAAGTTTTATATATACGTGGTCATTATATATTATATTCAATAAGATAAGATTATAAATCTTTTAATTATATATTTATTTTCAATAATTTTATAAGATATATATATATATTGTATTTTTTTATAATAATAAAAAAAATTTTTTATAATGAAATTTAAATTTTATAAATAAATTTATGGGGAGATTTTAATAATATTGAATATTATTTTGATTTTTGTTTTTTTATGTTTAGTAAAAAAAACACATTATTTTAAAGCAGAAAAAATAAATTAACATATTATAAAGAATAAAAAAATTTAAAATTAATTACTAGTATTAAAAAATCAAAGCTTTATTTACAAATATATTAAATTATTAAGCCAGTTATTATAAAATATAATAATTAATAATTATTGAAATGAATAATCAAATGATTTTAATTTTTATTATAATATATTATAGCTCTTATAAAAAAAATCAAATTTAAGGAACAAATAAAAGTTTTAAGGCAACGTATTAACTTTATCAGTAAATAAAAATATTTTAGGTTATGTAAATAAATTCAGTTCGCTAATGTTATATAGTAAGCACCTATTTTTGTATAGTTTGCGCCGGTTTTTAAAACACGGCCTTGCGCCATTTTTTACATAAGCTATATACCGAATTTCATACTTATCTTCAAGAATAATCCAATAGAGGGCATGTTCATTTTTTCTCGCAAGTGGTAAAATAAGGTTTTATAAGAACGTAAAATTAATTGACCTTAGTTGAAAATGTTAAAAATTTTTAAAATACTAAAAATAATTTTTGTATTTAAAGTAAGTATTTAAATTATAATCTTAAGAAAAACTAAAAAATTACCAGCAAATTTTAATTTACCGATAGATGATAAAAAACCAAACTATTTTAACGACAGGTGGTAATTAATAATTAATCAAATTTTTACACATAACCTCTCTTGCATTTTCAACATTTTGTAAAAAGAGAAGGCGATGTTAGCCAAAAAATAAATCGGAAACCTCTCGTGCAACTGTATCACGTGGGCCATCCAACGGTTTGCAATAACGACTAATGGAACTGCACGATATTGGCTGCCATCTTGGATTACCTACTACAACTAAGTGGGCCGACATAATCTCTAGTGGAACTGCATGACGTGGGCCGCCATCTTTGATAATGCCACTGGGAATGTGGCCAGCTATTTAAAAAAATGACGGAAACCTCTAGTGCGATATCACGGCCGCCATAGGGTTCCCCCACCACTACTTCCCCCAATCCAAGGTGACGCCAAACGCCCATAGCCTATTTATTTATAATAATGTATAATTGATTCTATTGACCCAATGGAAAAGTAATACAAATTAAATTTGAATAAAATTTTATTAATTTACGACGTTTCTTCAACCAGTGTGTTGGCCTTTTCAAGCTTAAAATCAGATATATGGTTACATGATTGATAAGTTTAACAATGTTTTAAAAATTAATTTATGTTAGAATTTTACCAATTTAATAATCGATTATGTAAGTATAGAACTTATCCAGCTATCCTCAAGTTAATCAAGTGATGTTAAACTGAGTTCATTTTACATTTCAATGTTAAAATATTTATTGTTATTTTATAAACGGTTTTTTTTGTCATAAAAAACTGTCGCTTTTTCAGTACTATAATTGTGGTGATAATTATATATAGACTCTAAAAATTACAGTGTACATGATTTTGTTAACGTCATTCTAATTTTTTAAGTATATAACAATACGTGACTTATAGCAGGAATGCTTACTTTTAGTGTTTTAGATTTTAGATAAAAATCTCCCAAGGAGTTACTCTAGAATAATATTAAACTGCGCAGACGTGAGAAGTAATGGACGATATTTTGTTCTTATTATTTTTTTAACTTTCTTATAAATATTGAAGCTCAAATCGATTGTAAAATCAATTCTAAAAAAAAATTTTTGCATTTTCAATTTATTTTTTAAATAAATCTGTTAATTAGAAAGAAATCTTCTTATCGGAAGAATTTTAAACTTTTTAAACTTTTATTTTAAAAAAAGACCTCCACGAATCGCTAAAAATACATTTTTTTTCCTTAAAATCGTGCATTTTATTTTATTTATATCTCGGTAAATAACCAACCCAAGGTCCTAAAAATTTATCAGTAGATTTATATAATTATAATCATCATTTTTGCCAAATTTTTATCAGATTTTTATCAAATTTTTTTTATTAGGAATTCCAATTTAGAAATACCTTAAGTTTTTTTTACGCAAAAAATTTTAACCCATTACCACATTACCTTAGATTTTCATTAAAAATTCAATTTTAAAAATTCAACTCATAAGGAATTCAATTTTAGAATCATTTTTTACCAACAAACCCTCAGAAAATGTCTACATGGGGTGGAAACTTAAAAGACATAAGCGATTTTAGCCCTGTTTTGCGGCCAAAACGTGCCACTTTGACGTAAGTCTTTACAATTCGTAAAATATTATGTTTTTTTCCCTGCTAATTAGTACTCGGAGGTTTTTGAGGTTGCTAATTTCAAATATGAACTCAAAAAAATCATAAAGTTTCATCTAGGGGTGGAAAACTGGAGTGAAAAGGGGTGAAAAATCAATTTTTACAAAAGGCTTTATTTTTACTTGAAAAACTATATCGGGGGGTTATCGAGGTTGCTGATTTCAAATATGAACTCCGAAAAATGCTAAAATGCAACCTTGATAACCTACCGATATAGTTTTTCAAGTAAAAATAAAGCCTTTTATAAAAATCGGTTTTTCACCCCTTTTCACCCCAGCTGTCCTCCCCTAGACGAAATTTTAGCATTTCTCGGAGTTTATATTTGAAATTAGCAACCTCAATAATCCCCCCCGGTATAGTTTTTCAAGTAAAAATAAAGCTTTTTATAAAAATCGATTTTTCACCCCTTTTCACCCCAATTCTCCACCCCTAGATGGAACTTTATGATTTATTGAGTTCATATTTGAAATTAGCAACCTCGAAAACACCCGGGTACAAATTAGCATGTAATTAACATGTAATTAACATTACCAATTAACATGTTACTCAAGCATGTAATCTACATTTTTTGTGTACAATATTTTCAATGTAAAATTGAATTAATTTTCTGGGTTTTTGAGACTTACCAGATTTGAAAAAGCCTCTTACTTATCCCCACTCGGATGATTCAGGCTGGAGATTTTTTAGTTCTAGTCCATAAAAAACATGTTTTAACTTCCTCCTGTGAACATAGGCGGAAGAGGAGTCGGGGGGTGCCGACACTTAAAATCTTATTTTTTATCAGATCCAACAAATTGAGACAAAAAAATCTTTAAAATATGCTGGGGCTGGAAACCATACCTTATCCCGAAGTAGTCTTTATTCAAAACTTATAATAATTCAAATTCGAAGTATCCGGTTTTATCAAATTTTTCACGAAATTTACGAAATACTTTAAGTATGATAATATATTCTAAAAATATCCAAGATTATGAAAAGAAAAAATTAATAGGTCATTGTTTGTTTAAAGTCTATTTTAAAATATTTGTACATGAAAAATATTTTAAAAAAATATTCTTTATTTTATTTAATGTAACACGGTTTATTTTATTTTTTATATTTAAAATTTTACATTTATAAAATAAATAATTAATTATTTACTTAGACATAATTTTAATTAAAAAAATAGTTCTTTAGTCTGTTTGTGTCAAAATTCAAAATTTTTTAATAAATATTTAAATTAGATCATTAATTATTATTTTTAATTTAATATTTGAAAATTAAATAAAAATTTCACGGTTAGGTTGCTTTGCTTCATATTTCAAGCAGAGTATTTAATTAAGGATATGTTTCTAATTTTAATCAAATTACTTAAACTGCATAATAATCACTAAGAAAAAAAATATTTTTACATATATTTAGCCTGAATATCTTAGTAACACACATAAAAACGTAAAGATTGTTAGCTATTAAATTCCGATTAAATATTTCAAAAATATTGAACTTTAAATTAAAACTATTTGAACTAAAAATAAACAAATTTAAACTGTAATCTTGTTATCGAGGACTGAACCTTATGAGCTAAAAAATGAAGTGTAGGCGTATTTTGAGTAGTACTTTCAGGAAAAATACTTTGGAACCGATTTGATGACTCGACCAGGCATCTTATCCCGGTTTGGTTTAAATTGAGCCATATATTAGTGTAAAAAATTTTTTTTTTTGTGAAATCCAAACCTATAGTCAGATTTTTATTCAATCGCATGGGAAATTATAAAAAGTATGTAATAATTTTAAAACAGTGTTTTTTTAAACAAGTTATTAAACACACTGTTTTTGAAATAAAATGGAGAATGATAAACACTGATTACGTAAGCGGCCATAGGCGAAAAAAAAGAATAAAGATCAAATTTACATTCCGATAAAAATTTGTAAAACAATATCTTAGACGTCACCATTATAAAAATATTAATTTTTGATTCAGTATTTATAAGCTGGAGATTTGATCAAAAAATATTAATAAATCGAGGGGTTCGAGATTTATTAGTTTTACTCGTTTTTTCGCCCAAGCATAGGTCAAATTGATTTTTTTAAAAAATTTTCCATCCATGAACCTAAAATAAAAATTTTTTGCGAAAAAGAGAAAAAATATAAATTAATCAAAATATTTATTTTAAAAATTGCAATACATTTAAAAACGTTTAATAGCAATAAATAATAATTATTAATTAACCAGTTGAGTAAATAATGGAATATTTAAAATTTTATGACATGATTTATCTCTTATTATGTTATGCAATCATAATTTGAAGTCAAATATTTAATTTATATGAAAGAAAATACGCGAAAGTTCCTTATTGTTAGTAAAAAAAAAAATTCGATTAAACGTTACGAATAAATTAGCCGGATACCAATTGAAGGTAGCATACAAAATTTATTTAAAGGTTCGGAAATGAATAAAACCTCTTATTTCGGGTGCATAAAAAACTGAGAAATTTTAATATAGTTCTAGAAAAAAACTGAGTAGAGGGATAAGAAATTGAAGTTTTTACTGGATAGTCAAATGAACTTATAATATTTTTGATTTAGAAACTTATTGTTAGTTGTAACTTATTATAATTCTGTTGTATGCACGTAGAACTTAGGATATTTACTAAGACTGCTATAGGTAAACATGTTCCATACTTGTTCGTTGTGCTAACCCACTAGCCAATTCTACGTTTTTTTTAACTATTCAGGCGTTTTCTAGACCATTTTCAATGAAGGTTTCAAAAATATATAAATTCACAGCAAAAACATTTTCTAACGCAGTTTTCAGGAAAAAAAAAGTTCAGCAAATTTTTGTATAAAAAAAAACTTAATTTTAAAATGTTTCTTTTATTTAGTTTAGAAAAATGTATAATATATATGCAGATAATTTTTACTTTCCAAATGGTTCTTTTTTTATAAGAATTATAAGAATTATAAGGGATTATTTTTTTATTTATAAAATTGCAAAAACATACGCTAAAAAAAAATTCGCTTGCAGCTAGTGGAATTTATATTTGTGGATAGCGATTTTTTTTTCTTGCTCAAATAATTACAAATTTTCCGAACTATACACGATAAAAAATTTATTTATGTATTATTTTATGAATCATATGGGTGTTTAAATACTTTTAATCTTTTAAAAGTAACTTTTAAATATTTGTACATTTTGAAAAAATAAGTAATATTATTATTCAATTGACTTAAAAATGAAAAAGTTAATAAAAAAAAAATAAATACATTTATGTGAATAAAAAAATTACGTTAATTTACATTTTTAAGTTTTGTTGATATTAAAGAGTCTTATTGAACCAAGCACATGATATGCACAAACTGGAAATATATATATCCACAAAGATGTGCTTACAATAAGCTTTCATATATGTACTATATAGTTTTGAAACTTTAAAGCATTCTTTATTTTCAATATATATATAGTACATATATTAAAGCTCATTGCAGGTGCGCACATGAAGAATTAACAGCACTTACTGTTGTAGCACTTGACGCATATAAAAGTAGGGTCAAACCTTACAGTATTATTTTACTGCTGTAGCATACATTCTATGTAAAGTATATATTTATATAGAAATACACATTATTTTGTTGTTTTCCGACTATTACCCGCATATATACCTCGTAGTCATTTTGTGGAGAATTTTCTGTGCCTATTTGTAGGAAAAAAAAATCGAATTTTGTTTGTTTGTTTTTTTTGGGTTCGGAAACATCTTAAGAATAAGGAAAAAAAATTTTATAATGATATCTTGAATAATAAGAAAGTTATAGAAGATTAAGCGACACACTGCAAAGACGTAAGATACAGTATTCTAAATTTTAAACGCGTTTTTCTCGTAACAATATTCTTCGAATTTGTGTACACGATAACTCAAAAAATAATTAAGATATCTTCCTAATTTTTTGGATACACTTTTAAAATACAATTTTCTTCTAGATTGGTGGGATTATTTTTCAAAAAAATCTCCCAATTTTTTTTATTGCAAAAAAACATGTGCAAAAAATTGCAATTTAATTATTCCATTTCCGAAATTTGAAGACATCAATCCAGAAAAAAAATATTTCACAAACATATAAAATTTAATTTGGTATGTTTCAAAACAAGTTGAAGGCTGCAATCGAGCACACAATCAAAAGTGAGGCCTAACTTTGAGCACCTGTACTCGGCGCCATTTTGAAAAATAAAAAAAAATGTTTAGCAACTTATAATCTAATAAAGTGCTAATTTTGAAACAATCATTTCAATTATTTCTACCCGAAAACCTATCCAGAAAAAGAGATATTTTTTTTTCTCTAAATAGGCTTGCCACCTTAAAGATTGTATGGAAGTCTTAAAACGTTGGACGCAGGAAAAACTGTTAATTTAAGAAAATAAAATTTTGAGCAAACAAAACGTCCTTTGAACCGAGGCATTGTACGGTCCATTTCGTTATTCACAAATTAAAACCACGACACCGATTAAATTAGGATTTTAACTATAGAAACCTCTTCGGACAGCAATAAAGATTAACTTCTACATATAAAAATCTCGCGGATTTAAAATAGGGTGAAAACCCTTCCAATGTTCAACCCCTTTACTCCTAAAATTTAAAATTATCTTTTTTCGTAATTTGAACGACCCCTAGGTATTTTTAGTCGCTAAATCTGAAACTTAAGTCCAAAATTGTTACAGGGATAATATTTCTTTTACAAATCAAAAAATCCATAAAAAAATTTTAAAAAAAAGCAATAAATTTTTTAATAAAAATTATTTATTATATGTAATATATTATATTATTTACTTTATAATTATTTACTATTTGAAGATAATTTGAAATTTAATGTACACTTTGAAAACATTATTAGTAAGTCAAAAAGACGTATATATTTTCTTAATAAAATTTTGCAGATATTTAAAAATATTGATTCATTGAAATTATTTTATAATTCTCACATTAAATCTATTCTAATGTATGGATTCATAATTTGGTCCCCTAATACTCAAGAAAAATTTATGAAATTGAAAAAATACAACACCAAGTTCTAAGAATATTTGCTTTCAGACAAAATGTTGAGTTTGACTACTATAAACATGATTACAAAGAACTGTACATTAAATTTAAAATTAATACACTTGAATCTGCTAGAGAGATCTCTGATCTTAAATTTCTGTATAAATTAATTAATAATATAATAGTTTGTGATGAAATAAGATCATTGATCGGTTTTTATGTACCAAATAGAGAAGGTCTGAGAGAAAGAAGTTTAACTTTTAATATACCAATAGAATTTAGAAATGCTAGGAAAACGTCATCAAAATTCAAAATTTTTTTTAAAATTAATTATAAGATTCAAGATATCGAATAAAAACGATACTTCTAGATATTAGTACTTTCATGGAAATAAATGAGGTATTACATTCAAATTAAAAAAAAAACAGTACCTCAAGATTTTTTGGTGAAAAAAATTTTGAAAAAAAAATTAGGTATTAATGTCACCATGGTTGTGAAATATCACCGGTTACAGTGCAACATACATACATACATACACACACACACACACACACACACACACACACACACACATACAGTCTTTTTTTTAAAATCGGTTTTTTAGCTTCCTGAAGTCTCAAAACGTGCTTATATGCCAAAAAATCAGAAAAAAAATTTTGACCGATCACAATAGATATTACTAATAATATAGAAATAAGCTTTTACAAAAGCTTAAGTATGTCTGTATCAAAATATAATTAGAATACTTTCTTAACATTAAGCTAGTTTAAAAAATAATACAATAATATATGTTAATTATATCAATTTCTCTTCATAAATATAGTATGTTTGTTAAACATACTTTATTTATAAAGTATCATTTATATCATTTCTTATTAAAATTGTTTATAAAAAAATGTAAAGGGTTCGTCCTGTGAATTTGTTTAATAAATAAAAAAAAAAAAAAAAAAAAAAATAAATATGTATTTAAAGAAAAAAAAGCAATTCATACATGCATATTTGTATAACAATATCTATAACATAAAATCTTGTGTATGGTCAGGGTAATTTCAAGCTCATAAGTTTAAATGTATTGTAGTTAATCTGATTATAAGTGCTGTATATGCAAAACTATTTTGTTGTATTAACTACAATTATGTAATATTGTAATGTATATTAAATTTATATAGTTAAATACAAATTAACTAAAATTATGCATTCAAACATCTAATATATGATGGGCTTATAAATGGTAGCGATATTACTCGACACGAAAAAAATTGAACACATCACTTTTTAACACCGGAATTAAACAACACAGTATATTTTTAACACTAATTGTTCCACACGATTTAAATTAGACACAGAGTTTTTCAACAAATTTTATTTGACACAAAATCAACACAAAAATCTGAAATTTAATTAGTTTTTCCATAATTTGCATATAAAATTTAATTTTTGTGTCGAATAAAACGTGTAAAAAAAATTTGTGTTGGATTTAAATGGTGTGCAAAAAATAGTGTTAAAAAATAATGCGTGTTGAATTTTGCGTGTTTTAATTTCGGTGCTCAAAAATGATGTGTTCAATTTTTTTGTTTTATAAGATCGCTACCTTATAAATTTATACAGAATCAAAAAAATATTTCAGGGTTTTTTAAAATTTATTGGAATTCATTTTAAAAATGCTGTTATTATCAAAACAGGTGCTTCTATCATTCTTATTTTTTTAAAATTAATTTTCCACTGGTTAATGTGTTTATCTTGTTTTATACACACCGAAACGTAAAGATTGTTTTTAATACCATTAATTATTAAATTTCGATTAAATATTTTAAAAATATTGAACGCATGAGCATATAATATATTATTATTCAATTTTCTAATTCCACCACGGCTATGAGACTAAAAAAAGCTACAAAACACGCTTATTGAAAAGTTAAGTATGGGTATATTCCAAGCATAGAAATTATATTTCGGAAAGGAGGCTCTGTTTGTACACTGTGAACAAATGTAGAGTAGAAATTGCTTTTAAAGATAGTAAAAATATTTGAAAAGACCATGCCTAACTTTCACTGTAATATTTACTAGTTCTAGTTTAAAAATTACTATTAAAATCAGAGTAAAAAACTTATAACCGGTTTGTGTAAACACAACCTAAATGCATGGAACATGTTTACTTCCAAATGAGGACTAGATATAATACAAATGTTACTCAACATTACAATACAATTTTCTATTGTTGTAATTTGTAATTATTACCTTACTAGTTGTTAAGATTCTAAACCCAAACTATTTTGATTCCCTAAACCTGAATTATTATAAGTCCCTGAACCTGAATTATTCCAAGTCCCTAGATCGATATTATTCTAAGTCCTTAAGCCCAGATTTTTCAAAGTCTTTTAATAGTATTTTATTTATTTATATATACTTACCTAATTATTCTAAGTCTTATTTGACCCCCCCCCCCTTAAATAGGACAAATTTGACCCCCCCCCCCCTTAAAAAGGACAAATTTGACCCCCCCCCTTAAAAAGGACAAATTTGACCCCCCCCCCTTAAATAGGACAAATTTGACCCCCCCCCCCTTAAATAGGATAAATTTCTCCAAAGAATAGTATCAATAAGAGAAAATTCTAATAGACGCTTATGACACTTCAAATATTTTTACTGTAGGATCATGTAGATTCCTACTATGCCGTTTCGTCCCGAGGTTACTACCTGAACTCTTCAGTAGAAATTAAAAGTGATAAAAAAATACTAAAAGTTGATGAATCTTACATTGTAAACTCCATCATGGGCTATTATAATAAACTTAAACTAATATTTATAAATTCGAAATCTAAAACCAGAAATAAAGTAATTGCATTACCAAAGGTAAAGAAAAGCATTGGCAAAAATAGAAGCTATCTTACAGCAATTAGAAATTTTAACAGAATACCAAATAGCTTAAAAATTTTAAATAATAGCTCTAAGTGTATAAAAAATAAAATCATAAAGGCTCTGCCCTTTTATTAATTAGACTAATAAGTGTTATCCACTTTAACAAACTTTTATATAAATGTTATATCTTTATTGTAAATTATTTATTATATCTTTAATTTTTATTTTATACTTATGATTATATCTTAACTTTTAATCCGGGCTCATTTACAGATAGTTACTATCTCCATGAGCATCATACTTTGTATGTTTAAGTGTATTTAAACTTTCTGGCAATAAATAATAATAATAATAATAATATTCCAGACTGTACCGTTGAAGGACTCATTATTATTTTGAGTTAGTCCCCCAAGACATCTTTGTAGCAGATCCTGTTTCGTCAGATCTTCATAGATGGGTTTCAAAATATCTTGGACATCTTGTGCAAGGGCGGGAGGATGCTTAAAACCCTGAAGATTTTTGCTAGCCTCGCGTTTACGATAACGGTACCCATGTATATATTCTAAGTATTTGTATTTATTGTTTACCTCTTTTGCACGTGGGCACACCAAGATTGGCAGAGGCCTTCAACAATTACATATGTTGATTTATTTCTTATAAGGGTCAATGTACACATTTATGCATACATTGATGCACTTAAAGAAAATTGAAGGGGCAAGTGTTAGTATAAAGAAATAGTATAAAGTAGGGGATTCACATGCAAATGTTGAAGGAGGATGATTAGGAATTGGGAAGGTAATTGCGTTAGTAGAACGTCTTTGATATTGGGAACTGTGCTGGCATTCGCCGGTACTTAAGGAAACTACCAAAACTTCCGAGAGCACAGTCGATCACGCAGTATTCAAATTCTACTTTCTTTTTTATTAAAAATAAATATTTAATAAATTAAATATTTATTTTTAAGAAAAATAAAAACAGAATGGGTGCTATGAGTCTCGAACTCGACCTGCCCGGACGACAGGCACGAGTGCTAGCTCTGAGCTACTGCGCTCACTGAGCTAAGTACGCAAATATTGAACGGCGAAGCGCTTTAGAAAAGAGGATTTAAAGCAGAGGTGGGCAAAAACGGCGATTTTGGCACGCAGTTCTCGTTTCAGTTGCCAACGGTAAAATTAGAAACGGTTCAGTTTGGTCACTTTATTCGTTCCAAAAATCTTCCATAAACGGATATTTTTCTAAACGATCCGTTCCCAAAATATTCCGTGGCACGGAATTTTTGAAAACTGATCCGTCTTCAACTTTTTTTTACGAGACCAAAGTTTCAAAACTTACCGTTTTCAATTATCCGTTTCATCAAACTGAAAACGGGTTTTTAACCGTTTTCACAAATAATGAAAGTTCTTATTTTTTTTTTTTAAATTTACCTCAAATTTTTTCATTAATTTAAGTTGCTAATCATACCAAATTCTCCATTTACTTTCATACTTTATCACCACCAAAAAGATGCCTCGATTAAAACTTGCATTGATGAATTATTCTTTAAAATATTAACTTTTCTTTTATTTTTCTCGCATTTAAATGTATATTTTTTAAGTTCAGTTAAATTGTTATTTTATTAGTTAAAAACCTAAACCATAAAGTTATAGCAATAAATATGCTAATTGAATTTAATGTAAACAATAAATAAATAAATACTTTTTAAAATTTATTTTAATATCACAAAAAAAGTTATAATTATGATGCTTTTATTTTGTTGAGAGATAAAATAAAACAATACAAAAAATTCAAGTGGAAAAATTCCGTATACTTACTTAACAATTAAAATGACATCGAGAATTATTAAGGAATAAATTAAAAAATAAATACGAATTTTCATTCTTTGTGAAAACGGATAAAAATCCGTTCTCGATTAGGAAAAACGGAAAATTGAAAACGGCAAGTTTTGAAATTTTTGCCGTTTCAGGAAAAGTCGAGGACGGGTAAGTCCCTAAAAATTCCGTGGCACGGATTATTTAAAAACTTATCCGTTTTAAAATTTTTTCGTTAATGGAACATTTTATAAACTGATCAGTCTTTAAATTTTCCGTGCCACTGCTATTTTAAAACGAATTTAATTCCCGTTTCTTGATAAACGGACAATGAGCATGCCAGTCTTGCCCAGCTCTGATTTAAAGTATATAAAAAATATTTCGATCAATATAAAATTTTTTTTACATATTCTTGAATATTTTTCAACAGAAAAAAAAAATAAAAAAATTTTGACCAGAGAATATTTTATGAAGTAGCATTCTACCTTAATTAAGGTACTTAATTGCCTTCTATTAATAACTTTACAGTTTAAATTTGTTTATTTTTAAGTTTGAATAGATTTAATTTAAAGTTCAATATTTTAAAAATATTTAAGCTAAATTAATAGCTAACAATCTTTACGTTTTTATGTGTATTACTAGATATTCAGGCTAAATATATGTATAAATATTTTTTTTAATGATATTATGCAGTTTAACTCATTTGATGAAAATCAGAAACGTATCCTAAAAACTAAATACTCTGCCTGAAATATCAAGCAAAGCTACTTAACCGTGAAATTTTTATTTAATTTTCAAATAATAAATTAAAAATAATAATTAATGATTTAATTTAAATATTTGTCAATGTAACATTCAAAACAAAAATATTTTTAAAAATTTTGAAGTTTGACATAAACAGATGAAAGAACTATTTTTTTAATTAAAATTATGTCTAAGTAAATAATTAATTTGTATTTGTATTTTGTATTTATTGTTTACCTCTTTTGCACGTAGGCACACCAAGATTGGCAGAGGCCTTCAACAATAACATATGTTGATTTATTTCTTATAAGGGTCAATGTACACATTTATGCATACATTGATGCACTTAAAGAAAATTGAAGGGAAAATTGATAAAATTATTTATTTTATAAAAGTAAAATTTTAAATATAAAAAATAAAATAAACCGTGTTATATTAAATAAAATAAAGAATATTTTTTAAAAATATTTTTCATGTACAAATATTTTAAAATAGACTTTAAACAAACAATGACCTATTAATTTTTTATTTCATCAATTTTTTCTTTTCATAATCTTGGAAATTTTTAGAATATATTATCATATACTTAATGTGTTTCGTAAGCTTCGTGAAAAATTTGATAAAACCGAATACTTCAAGTTTGATTATAATACGTAATATATATTTATATATATATATAAATAAGTATATGGGTAGTTTTCACAGGAACGGTATACATAGTGTCCCCTCCATTTATTTTAAGCTCTTTTACACTTTTTTTTCTTTTAATAAGTTCATAAATAATATTTAAAGCACAACCTACTATGCATATATTGGTAAGTTAACAAAAATTGGAGCATATGTGTTCAAAATGTCGCCACCGTCGGCTGTCCTTTTGCTTAACTGTAAACTTCGACTATTAACAAACGGCTTAAAATTTGAAGTTAAATTTTTCTGTAGGATGCATATGACGTATTTAGGTCCCAAAAACTCATTTTTATGCTCTTGAAAGCACTGTTGTATTTTTTTTCTTACTTAACTACTCATATAAGAACCGCGGAAAACTTAAAATATTAAATATAAAAGCTTTAATTACGAAAACTAAAACTATTAGATTTTTAAAACGGCTTTACAAAAAAAAAAATGTCACCACCGTCCATCTCATTTTCTCCAAGTGTATGTCATATTTTTCTTAAACATCTTGTATAGTTATATGTTTTGATGAAAAAATAAGATACCCAGAGTTTGAGAAAATTTGATGGGTTCAATACAAAGTTATTTCAATAATACATTGAAAATGTTGCCACCGTCCATGTCGCCACCGTCTGCATAAATAAAAAAATCCCATAAGAATAACACGTAAAATTTATTTTTACATTTGTAGCAGTACCACTGAAAATTTTAGGTTTTTGGACCTTAATAAACATAAAAATACAAAAAAAAAAAAAAAAAAATATAATTAGTGTTGTGCCGTAAACAATAAAAAAATATACAGTTCCAGTGAAAACCACCCATATATAATATATTTTATTTTTTATTATAAACAATCAAATTGAGACAAAAAAATCTTAAAAATATGCTGGAGCCGGAAACCATATCTTACTCCGCAGTAATCTTTATTCAAAACTTATAATAAATCACTTATAATAATTATATTTATAGACCCCTGACCCCCCTGCCTTCATAGTGGGAGGTTAAAACTTGTTTTTTATGGACTAAAACTAAAAAATTAATATCTCCAGACTGAATCATCCGATTATGGCATGGTTGGTTTCAAAATTTTTGTTTTCAAAAAATATATTTTTGAACTTATTTTGAGGTTAAAAGTTTCGAAAAACTTAATTTTTAGCTTTTTTGACGGTACAAAATTGAGATATCTCAGGAAAAATGAAAAACTCCCTTTTTTCGTACTCAGGGTAATTTTGCCTAAGACTAATTTCCATTATGCCCCCGGAAAAATGACAACTTTTACGGTGCTATTTTCTCATTTGACGATTATGAAAAATCAACGAGATAATAAACCATATCAATGTTTTTATGTATTAGATGGTTTGATTTGAAATTTAGTATTTGACCCAAAAAGTTGGCTTAAGTTACTAATTAGTAATAATTTTATTATTTTGATCCCTTGATAATTTTATGTCTAGGAAGTTGATACTATTGTTGCATTCAACTTCATATGTAAATTTTAGATTATTATCAAAACTAAACTACCATTAAATATGAAATAAATGTTATTAAATATAATTTTATATAATTATATTTATGGACTAAAGAAAGCTTATTGTAAGTACATCTTTGTGGATATATATTTCTTGTTTGTGCATATCATATGCTTGATTTAATAAAACTCTTTAAGATCAACAAAACTTAAAAACGTAAATCAACGTAATTTTTTTATTCACACGCCTTTTTTATTTTCAGCTTAAAAATAAATAAAGGGGAATTAATTTGTAAACGTTTTTTTTCGTTTTTAAGTGAATTATAGTATTCAATTATTTTTTAATCATTTACAAATATTTAAACACCTACTTTATCTTTTTAAAAGATTAAATTTTATAAATAAAATGATAATAATAATAACTGTTTAGCTCCTTAGTTCAGCTTTAAGCCTCAGATTCTTTAATGCAGCAGAACCTCTAGTGGTGAAAAATTATTTTTCAAGATATTTACTATCATTTTAGCAAGAAAAAATATTCATATTCTACCCATGGAATTTCCCGTTTACCGCAATCCAAATTTTTTTTTTGCATGGTGCATAGTCTGTAATTTTCCTTTTTCCCTGTACCATCTTTTGAGAATAAATACTGTTTGGCTAATCAGAGCTCTGTTGGAAAATTTCCAATAGACTTTATGGTTTTATAGAACCAGTATAGAACAGTGCTCATATCATTACTGGAACAGATTTCCATTGCCTCTGCTAATAGATGTTGGCTGAGATAGATGTATTGGCTCGAATTTGGTTGAAATTGAGATTTAAAAATATTATAGTTCCTCGTATTACTACGAAATAAGAGTTCTTTTCCCACAAAGTGCCTTTTAATCCTAAATTGAATAAACACTTTATTAATATATAAAGTAGTGTTTAGGCACTTTATAGTTGTATACCTACTTGTTTTCTCTATAAACTGTCCACTGTACATATATTTACTTTTATCTATGTACAAACATAAACATATGTAATATATATATTTTTTTAAAAACTTATTTTATATTATCCAAGTATGCATAATATAGTTTAATCCCTCTTATGAATTTATTAGGATGAATATTATATTATGCTTAAATTTAGATTAAGATAATCTTATAGCCGATCATATATTTAAACTTTTATTGATGCAAAATACGACGATTGTTTATTTAACAAATAAATTCGTAACATAAAAATTTTATTAAATTATTAATTTAGGAATAGAGACCTTTGAGATAAAATCATAGCATATTTGATAAAACAATAAAATTTTACAACAAATATTTAGATAACACCTTTAGTTTAATACATGGATCAAATAGGCAAATTAAAAATTTTTATTATTATTAATTATTTTTGTATAATTGAAAACCACCCTGTGAAAAATTTTTAACATATTATGGCCATAATTTATGGTGATGAGGCATAAACTGTTCATCAGTTGTGGCCATATTAAAATTAATTAATATTAATTTTTAAGCAAAGGAAGTAAAAGGAGCTAATTTTTGTTTTCATTCCTTTTGGAAATATTTTTTAAAAATTAGCTTAAAAATTATTTTCAGAATACAGAACAGTGCATGAAAGTATATTTTGGAACTAGTTTGTCAGTATTCAAAACCATTATTTTTGTAACTATATAATTATAGTACATGATAATCTATGTATAATTAATTATTTTATTTATTAATGTAATTTAAATATTTTTTGAAAACTGTAACTTTTATACTTATAAACCTCGTTTAAATATTTTTATATGAATTCAAAAAAAAAGGTGTGGCTATTTCACACTTGCTAAGGGCTTGCAAGGGGCATAAATGATGATTTTATGAAGAAAACAAAAAAAAATTGAAAACAAAAAAAATGATGGTCAAACGTTAATAGGATGGCCATTATGTTGCCATAAACCCAACCATCGCTATAAATTATGGCCATATTATTTATGGTAAAAATTTTACACAAAGAATATTAATAAAAATATGAAGTTCACTAATGAAATTAAAACAAATAATAAGATCAACTTTCTTGATATAAAAGTTTACGGATCACTGGATAAGTTTGAATTTAAATTTTTATAATTTTAAAATCATTTTTTGGTTTTATTTTGTCTTACGTATCATTTTCATACATATTTTTAAATAATTAACTTCATATAACAATATAATAAGTAAGTGCTAGCAGATACTCAGTTACTCTTCCCATATAGGTGTAACATGATTGTACGATGTCATGAATTCTTTTTTGTGAATCTCTTAGGACCTAATTTAATTTTTCGACCAAGTGACAGTTCAACAACGCTTATCTCTGTATCGCCCTGTTCTTTTTGGAACTCTTTCAGTGCACTATATAAATCAGTATGATGCTTTCCTACAATAAGGTGAAATCTATTGTGCCATCCTTCACTAACGTTGTTTGTCCTGGCTTCTCTTTGCAATGTGGCATTATATTGGTTCCAAATAATTACATCGTACCGTGGTGGAATACGTCACCTTCTTCCTTGTCCTGGTTTTCCTAAAACATAATTTTCCTAAAAATACTGAAAAATTTCCGCCAAGCATTGAGGAGCTGTAGCTTTAAGATAGTTAAAGACCTGAATTACATCAGGAACAGGTACAAAGGCTAATGCTGCCAACATATATGTATGATATTTAATGCTACGATTATAATTGGCAGATTTGTGGAGACCTAAAAATTATAACAATTCTTTTAGGACAGCAAAGTGGTTATACAAAATTTTCATGCTTTTTATGCATGTGGGATAGCCGAGCTCGAAAAGAACATTACAAAAAAAAAATATGGCCTGATAGGAAATCTTTAGTTCCAGGATCTGCAAACGTTCTTCGAAATCCTTTGGTACCGGCAAAAAAAGTTCTTCTGCCACCTCTGCATTTAAAGCTCGGGCTTATGAAGCAATTTGTGACAGCATTAAATACTGAAGGAAATTGTTTCAAATACATACGGCGAAAATTTCCAAAAAAATCAGATGCTAAAGTAGAAGCTGGCGTTTTTGATGGCCCAGAAATACGTAGGCTGATGCGAGATGGAAACTTTGAGTTCTCTATGACAGAAGTAGAAAAAAATGCGTGGTTAAGTTTTAAAAGCGTAGTGAAAAATTTTTTGGGGAACAATAAAAGCTCAAATTACAAAAGTGAAATAAAGAAACTGCTTTTAAACTATGAGAAACTTGGTTGCCGCATGAATTTAAAACTGCACTTCTTTGATTCCCATGTTGACTATTTTCCTGATAACTTAGGAGATTACAGTGAAGAACAAGGGGAAAGATTTCACCAAGATATAAAAGAAATGGAAAAGCGATATCAGGGTAGATGGGATGAACACATGTTGGCAGACTATTGCTGGAATTTAAATAGAGATTTACCTGAAGAAGAAGAAATACAGAATGAAGAAGCAAATAAAAATAAAAGAGGTCCTTGTAAACTAAGAAGGTCTTTCAAATCTAAGAGAACTCGGTATCATCGAAGAGAAAGCTAACTTTGCATGTTCTGCTTTTGCATGTTGAGACTTTTTACATTATATTTTCTTGGCATGTTAAATCTCTTTTTTATTTTTTTGCATGTTAAACTTTTTCTTACTTATTCTTGCATGGCTTGATCATTTTCACATATTCTTTACAATATCCTGCATGAATTTATATTTCTGTTTATTGAAACTTTATTTTTTATTAGGATGTTCCTATCTTTTTTTTGGATGTTGAGTAATTTACCTTATCTTGCATAATTTTATCTTCTTGGCATGTTAAATCTCTTTTATTTTTTTGCATAATAAACTTTTTCTTACTTACTCTTGCATGGCTTGACCATTTTCACATATTCTTTACAATATCCTGCATGAATTTATATTTCTGTTTATTGAAACTTTATTTTTTATTAGGATGTTCCTATCTTTTTTTTGGATGTTGAGTAATTTACCTTATCTTGCATAATTTTATCTTCTTGGCATGTTAAATCTCTTTTATTTTTTTGCATGTTAAACTTTTTCTTACTTACTCTTGCATGGCTTGACCATTTTTGCATATTCTTTACAATATCCTGCATGAATTTATATTCATTGTTTGTTGAAACTTTATTTTTTATTAGGATGTTCCTATCTTTTTTTTGCATGTTAAGTATTTTACCTTATCTTGCATAATTTTATATTCTTGGCATATTAAATCTCTTTTATTTTTTTGCATGTTAATTTTTTCTTACTTACTCTTATGGCTTGAACACTTTTGCATTACAGTGGTTAAAGTGTCTCAACAAATATAAGAAAACATTTTGACTTTTAATTTTCTAAAGAAAAACATTTTTAACCCGTTGGGGGGGGGGGTGAATAAGGGCACTGGGATGTTCTGGAGGGCCAAGCATTGGTTAAACACATTTTTTACATTCATTTTAGCTTTCAGCGTCTCAACGAATATAAGAAAACACATTGAATTTTATTTTTCTAAAGAAAAACATTTTTAACCCGTTTGGGAGGGTGGGGGGTGAATGGGAGCACTGGGGTGTTCTGGAGGGCCAAGCATTGGTTAAACACATTTTCTATATTCACCTTTGGTTTCAGCGTCTCAACAAATATAAGAAAACACTTTGAATTTTATTTTTCTAAAGAAAAACATTTTTAACCCGTTTGGGAGGGGGGGGGGGTGAATGGGAGCACTGGGGTGTTCTGGAGGGCCAAGCGTTGGTTAAACATGTTTTTTATATTCATCTTTAGTTTCAGCGTCTCAGCAAATATAAGGAAACACTTTGACTTTTAGGTTTCTTAAGAAAAATATTTTTAACCCGTTTGGGGGGGGGGTTAATGGGGGGGGGAAATCAAGTGGTCTACAGGGCCAAGTGTTGGCTAAAAACATTTTTTTTATACATATTTGGTATCAGCAACCCAAAAAACATAAGTATATAGTACAATTTTCATTTTTCGAAAAGAAAAATTTTTTTACCTGCTTGGGGGGGCACATGGGGGCGCTGGGGGCGCTGGGGGCAAATTGGCTAGTTAAATCGCATTTCTATGGCCATTTTCGGTTTTAGCACCACCAAAAACCCCCAGTCCATGGGGTCTACCTTCTGGTACATGACTTTTTTTTTTTTTTGTGTGCCTGTGTTATCAGGACATTGCCTGCAGTTGCTTAAACTTTTTTATAGATTGATTGACTCATATGGAAGTTGATGTACGCATATCAGGCAAAACCTCCTTACATGCATTTAATATATCCAATTAAAAATCAGACATTATTGCATCTGGCTTAAAGTTTTGTATACCATACTATTCAGCTTTAAAAATTACTGCACAAGGAACAGATGCTTATTGTACTGTTTCTTTTGATGAGAGAATTGCATATACAAGCGGTAAAGCAACAATATCTGTACTTCTGGAATATTGTATGTTTTTTACGGTTAATTATTACTATTAATTAATATTATTAATATTAATTATTATTATTACAGTAGCTATGTTTTAGTAGCTACCTCTGCTGAATTATTCTAAGTAACTAAACTCAAATTATTCTAAATTCCTAAGGCAGGATAATTCTAAGTCCTTTAATAAAAAATAATCCCCCTTATCGAGTTTTAAGATTCCATGTTCTATGATCGTTGTTTGTGTGAAAACACAAACCAGTTATAATTTTTTTTTTACAGCAAAAGACATTTTACTATTTTATTTATTTTATAACTACTTCGCAATATTAGCTTGGTTGATCTCAAGTTATATAAATTCGTTGTTAACTTGCCTATTAAGACAAGAGGATTTGCATGAGTAAATACGATCAGCTTAACGTCGTTCAAATTTACAAATTGAGTCCATGGTTTTTAGTACTATACTGTTGTTTCTATAACAGAAATTTATTTCTATTTCGTTGGCATTTGTAAAATTATATATATATATATATATATATATGCATACATTTTATTTATTTATTCTTAGGTAATTCTGTAGCTGACAGGGAGAAAAAAGAAAAGATTTTGTTTGGAAAAGTCACCATGCCGTAAAACTAGGCCATGAAATTCAAATTTACCTAAGCTCTGTATGTTTGCTTTTTTTTGTTTTTATTTCTTATATATATACATTTCTTGAATCACTGAGTAAAATATTTTACGCTTTGTTACTCGTATATACGGTCAGTCTTTTTATTTTAGCTTTTGTTTTTTGAAGAGCTAGATTTTTTTTAAAATAAATTATGAAAAATAATACTTAATTATTTTATAATCCGCTTGTTGAACATTGTTCTCGTAGTGACTAAAATTTTTATTCATTAATCAATCGTTGTATAAGACAATGGAATACCACCCCTCCCGAATATGCACTAATCCAACATCTTTTAAAAATAGAGTCAAATGATTATATTTTAATTACTTGTAAGTTTCTAAGCATTTCAAGCATAAAATAAAAATTTTAAAAATCATTATTTTTTTTTAAAATAAAGTATTCTCCAATATGGATATTAAAATGGTAACCAAGTATCCCAAAACGTGAGGGTCAAGTAATATTAGTTAGTAACTAAAAATATATAGGTTAGAATTCTACTAAAACTAAAAAATTATATTTTCTATAATATTTGCAATAAAAAAAGATCATTTCACAGAATATCTTATCAATATTTTAATCAAAGAAAATAATAAATTTTCTTTTCTTTTTACAATAAATTTAAAATTTATTATTGATATTACAAATTACATAAATATACATATTTAATTCGTTTACTTATGATAATATTAAAATAACAATTATTTTTATGTCTTAATTTCTTATCATATAATTATTTAATTAAACAGTGTTCTAAATTACACAATCCCATTCATAATACTTGCATGATTTTCCGTATTTATAATGTAAATATTAGATTTTTTTCTATTTATTTAAGTAAAAAATTATAGCTTTAAAATATACAATATCTTGGTATTGAATAGTTAATGTTATTAATCATATATTTACCTGCATGAAGGAAAACTTCGGAAAATGCCATTAACAGTTCATTGTCTGTACAAGTTTTTCCGTCAATTTGAGAACCTTTTGTTTAGAAATTAAAAAAGCTATTTCGGCGAAAAATGGTCTCCAGACTTCCGGAGCGAACTTATCCTATCCCGGTGATAAAAAATACTTGTCAAAAATCAAAATTCTTTGTCAAAATTTAAAAATGGGTTCTTTGACTCTTTACTTTCACTTTGGAGTTGTTGATTTTTTAATCCCTTCAAACTTTATTTATTAATCGAAATAAAGGAAAAAAAAATGTAAATATGAATCACCCGGTATTATTTACTTAATTTATTTACTAAATGTTTTATAAATTATATATTTTATTTAAGCTAATTGTATATTTCCTAAATATTTTATCTTAATTAATTTACTAACTATATGTAAAAGAGTGTTCTCAGACAAATAGGAAAATAATAATAATATATACAGTTTTACAAAAATTTAATGGATTATTTTTTATACATTTTTATTCTGCATTGAATAATAAAACCAAAATTTTAAATTTGAAGTGTAGGCATGATTTTTTATTTATACCCTAGAACAAATAATAATTTTTTGCTGATAGGTCAGTTTAATTTTTCATCAAGTATTTACGTTTTTTGGATCAATGAATAGAGAAAGATCCTCATATTATTTTTAATGAACAATTAAGGTAACCGTACCAGTAAATTATGCATTGATCTTTCAGCTTGAACATTAAAAAATTTTTTTTACTCGAAACCTACAAAAAATATGATAAAAATCAAATTCTGAACGATCCTTCAGGTACTGGTGATCGTTCATGTACTGGTACAAGTACCTTATTTTTATAATTAATTTATTAATTTTTAAAAAATTTAGGGAGCATTTTTAAAAATAAAATGACGGATACCCAGTACTATTAATATCTTATTAAATAATCAATTTCTTTATAAAATTAAAGTAAAATTATTTAAAAGAATACTATTTTTATAACATGGTATTCGTTTTTATTTGAAAAATCCTAATTTCAATTTTTTGGGATTTATACGACATTTTCTATGGTTAACTGAATTATTTTACAATATACATTTGACCTTAATGAGAATATTTCATGGATCTAGGGATAAAAAAAATTTCAATAAATTTAAGATCCACGCTGAAATATTGAGAATAGAAATACAGGTATTTACTTTTAATAAACTTTTTGTTGCATTAAAAATATTTATAGAAAAACTACTACGATTATTGAAATATTGTGTATTAAAAATACTCTTTGAAATGGTTTAGCTTATCTAAGCAATTATCCTTTAAAACTGTTATTTAAAAGTTCAGCAAAATATAGTTTGCATAAACTAAAATTAGTGACTAAAAGCTGTTTGAAGTAATGAAGATCGATATTTATTAACTATATTTCGTATATGTAAATATGCATTTAAAAATTTAATATCTATAATATTATATGCATGTACTTGTACATACTTATATGTATGTACTTATATTATATATATTTGCCTGGCAGTTATTTTTAAATTTTTACGGATTTTTATTACCGGGTGAAAAAAATTACCAATTATCAAAAAAATAAGTCTTCAAGATTATTTAATTACTTTTAAATATTGTCACTAAATATTTGGGTTTTCGTAGGACCGAAATTTCCTCCATAAGAGCCCATGTCTTTTTGGTAAATGGCAACTTTTTTTACCCGGTTCCCGAAAATCCAAGCAATATTTCTCTCAACTTTTCAACTTTTTCTCTCAGTCAACGTAGAATAAAATGTCCAATTTTATTTGGGTAAATTGCCCCAAAAATACCACAAATTAATTTATACGATAATTGAGGGGAACAAAATTTTTACGGCCTCTGTTTTAGCTAATTTTGGCTGATTTGGTAAACTAAAATAATCATTGCTCATTTGCATGTCATAGCTCAATATTTTTTTTGGATATACTGAGAAACTGGGACATATTCTGAGAAAATTTAAGTAAATAATAAATAAATTATTTCGCTACTGTCGCAGAAAAATTTTATACGGGCTTTGTCCATAAACAAAGAATGCCCCAAATCGTAGTTTACCATCCTGGGCATCCCCTCGAAGCTGGTAATTTACGTGCGATTTGGGCCATTATTTACTTTTCTGGACACAAGCCGTAAATATACTATTTTTTGGGTAGTCCAGGTAAAAAGTTAGGTAAAAAGAATACTTTTTCCCAATCATAAGTATATATAAAAAGTACATTGGTTTTGAGATAATTAAGCCTTTTAAGCCCTAAAAATAAAGAATCTCAAAAAAATCAATTTTCGAGCTTTAGAAATTTTTTGCCGAAGTTAATATTTTTCAAAAACTCCGGTGAAAACGTCAATCCAAGACCTAAAATAAAACATATAGAAATAAATTTTGAAGACAAAAAATTTTGGTTCTGTGAGCTAAGCTGGACTTGAACATATATATATATATTTGTGTGTGGGTGTGTATGAGTTCACAGAACATTAAATACTGAGAAAATCATTTGATTATTAAAAAATAAAATATACATTTAATCCTCAAATAATTTTAAAAAAGTTCTTTGACATAATTTTTTGTAATATATATATTTTTACTTGCTTCAAATGAAATATATCATTTTATTATTAAAAAAAAAAAAAATTATTACAGTTTGATAGTCAGTTTTTATTGAGTTACATTTTTATTATTTTTTAATTAATAAATAAATGTATCTTTAATCTATAAAATGCTTTCAAATTTAATAGATATAAAAACGACATTGCTTGCTTACATGTTTTATTGCAGTTTTTTATTGTATGTTTCATTTGAAATATTTAATTTTATGTATATATTCGCAATCTATCTCAATATTGTGCTCATTCTAAGATATCAAAATTTATGTAAGTAAATTAAAAATTTAGTACTTTGATATGATCAACTGGGCTAGTTATTATTCATAAAAAATGCAAAGTCTTGAACATTTTCTTCAATTCCATGGCCATCAACCTCATCAGAATAAATTTATGTTACAAAAAACTGCATTATAGTGGTTAAAGATTTGATATAATAATTAAAAAAGCATTGAAATTTTTATTTATTTTAATCAATCTCTCTAGTCTTCAATGAGCCTTCACTTCAAATGACGCTTAGAAGACATTGTCTATTAATTTTTTATAAATTGTCTAGTTTAAAACTTCACCGGTTTTATTCATGCACTTTTTGGTTTTCGACTTATAAATTTCTCCCATAAGAACACATGTATTTTTTTGAAATTTTGACCTCGTTTTTCTCGAAAATTTGGGCGACTTAAGACTAAAAGTTTGATAACATCGTTTAATGAGAACCCTGCAAGAATATATAAGTCGTATAGCTGCACTCCTTATGAAAGAGCTACGAAGGCCTTTTTTACGTGTCGATTTGTAAACCGCTCCAAAAAATATATTATATACTAGAAATTATAAATAAAATGATACTCCCTTAAGTAAAAAGAGCTGCTTTTTAAGAATCTGAGGTCAGATTTTCGATTTAGACTTCTGGAAAGTCAGTACAGCGGGTCAAATTTGGCCAAAATTATAAAAAAAACGTTACGTAAAAGACCTGATTATTATGTTACAAAACGCTGTATTTATAATTTCTAGTATATAATATATTTTTTGGAGCGGTTTACAAATCGACACGTAAAAAAGGCCTTTGGACTCAATGGGTTAAAATTTTAAAATAAATAAAAATAAAAAAAATCTATTCCAGGAAGGATTTGAACCCTTAATCAATTTAATCTAACTAAATTTTAACATCCTCGAGTGAGCACACTTTTGAAATAAACTATTGATATTGCATATAGTACTTGATGCACTACAAAAAACTTATAGAGATATCATATATTTATCATATGAATTTAAAAAAAGACTTCTTTGATGTATCCAAAAAAAAAAAAAGAAAAAACTAGAAACGACATAAAATACTAAAACGTCACTATTTTTGTCTAAAAATAAAAATAAAAGAAAGAGAAAAACGGTTTAAATTTTTATCAAAAGTCATCGACAAAAATTTTGTAGAAGGTATAAAAGGTTATTTTTTTTATCAGAAGAAATATAACAGACATGCGACACTCATCGTTGCAAAAATACTTTTCTCTTTATTTTTTATTCTACCCTGTTTGTATACGTTAAATTTAAAACTTGTATTTAAAAAATTTGACCTGTAATTTATTTTTTTTTAATTTTATATATCGAATTTCAATTAATAGAATAAATTTGAAAATAATTATATTTTTAATTTAAATTAAATAAAAAAAAATAATTAAAATAAATATATAAAAAAAAAATTTATTTTAGACTTAATAAAATTATTTTATAATGGAAAAATTACACTAGAATGGTTATTTAGGACATTTATATTTTTATGTACATAATTACATATTATTAATTACATAATTTAATGAATTGATAAAAAATTACAAAAAAAATTAATTTTTAATTACTTGCAATTAATCTTGTTTTATTTTATCGTTGTTTAAATATGGTTAGCTATTTTATATTATAGCTTAGAAAAATTTAATTATATTGAAACCACTTTGAAACAAAAAAAATTTTTTATTCAGAATATTATTATTATTATTATTATTAAACTTTATTTGCCAACTACAAAAATACAATAAACTGTCATCGCTAAAAGAGTCATTCTGATTGGCTCATACAAATTTCATTGTTAATAGGTTAAAATTAATTGTTTTATTGTTTAGAAAGCGAGGAATTAAGTAGTTTTCTGAGATCAAATCTATTGTTGAAAGTGCCTTAGCCATGACACTTTGAGGAATTTCATCATCACCTTTCGCATGTGAACAAAAATGAGAAACAGCCAGGATAATATCATTTATAGACACATTTTTTAAAACAAAGCCCTCTGGTGAAGTACTGTTAATGAAATTTAATGGCAAAGAGAAATCTTCAGTAGGAGAGATGGACATGTTTGAAAGATACAAATTGAGTTCTTCCGGTGAAAACCCGTGAAGGGCATCATTTACTTTTGGAATGAGTCGCGCCAAAAGTGCCACAAATGCGATTATGCATTTAAGAGCAACGAGCATTCTCTGACTGTTTCTCATATTCATTAGCAGGCGATAGAAACTCATTTAGAAATTTTTTAGAGCCTGTTCTATGATATCTTCTGCTAGTGGCATCACACTTTGATTTTAATAAGCGAAGCCCTGAGTTAAGCCAAGGAAATCTAATTTTCTCGGGTCTTAAATTTTTATCTGGGGCTAGTATGTCAATAGCACTATGTATATTATTTGTCAATGTCGAGAGGCCCTGCTCAATGTCAAAGTCATTTATCTCAGGAGTGAAGGCTCTCCAGTCAAGTTTGGCTAGGTAACTGTTCAAATTATGAGCTGTTATTGTATTAATAGTCTTGTATTTAATTGGTAAATTTGGAGGTTCAGAATAGAATATTTCAATAGTGACTGAGATGATATCATGTCTACTTTGAAAGTGAGGAAGATGGCGATCAGATGTTAGTACAGTATCACATTGTTAACAAAAATACCATCTACCTAAGTATCTTTATCATCTGTATGATGTGATGGACCTGTATTTATTAATTTAACTGATAAATCACTCATGAAAGTATATAAAAAACACGTGTCAGAGTCGTTAGTGTTAAGTAAATCAGCACTCCAGTCACCAATTATGACCTTATGACTGTAGTCTAAAATCTGTAGGCGTAACAAGTCAATAAATGTACGATCTGACCTAATATTTACATCAGGGGGGCAATATACAAGAGCTATTAATATTGGAATAGAATTACCCTGTCAGATAGAACATAGCAGAAATTAGGTTTCTGATAGGTTTTCCAGCTATTTCAGTTTGCGAAGAACACAATATCTTGGCCTTAAAATTCTCTTTGACATATAACACTATACCACCATGAGTATTGCGATCTTGTTTTAGTATACTGTAACCTGGTATATTTATGACACTGTCACTGACATCTGGTCCAAGTCTGGTTTCAGCAATACCAAATACCTGATACGAATCATTTTTAGTCAAAAAATCACGGGTCTGACGTATATGCTTCTTTAGTGAAGATTCATTTAAAAATCCAACTTTTAATGATGGACTGTTGGATGCAGTATCTTTGTTTTCTAGTCATATTGAATTATGTGTTATAGATGTATTTACCCTACTAACATGTTGATTACGAAATGGACTAAGAATATTCCTTCTATTAGGACAAATAAGTGTAAAGATGGCATTTCTAAAATCTAAAGCTGTATGTTAAAAAATTATATAAAAGAGTTGATCGACTGACAAAATTTTTTTTTTTTTTTTGAAAATTTACAGAGTCAGGGTACTTACCTACTAATGAGTAATAAGTTTCATATTAAAAAATAGTCGTTAAAAAATATACGTTAGAGTTATAATCTTTATATTTTGTTTATTATCATGTTCCTTTACATTAAAAAAATCTATCGCTTGTACACATTGTTTTAAAGAATCACAGATTAGTATAAGATCTGCACTTGCAGTGAAGAATATTATATATTCTTTACTTAAGAATATTCAATAAGGTAAAATTAATTTTAAATATGCAATTGTAAACAAATTATTGTAAAATTGTGTAAACATTATAAATTTTTAACTTTGTTAATGAAGACTGAAAATCTTCGAAACGTGGACAATCTATTTCAAAAATGAAGAAAAAATTGTTGTCTCAAAAATCAAGTATTTTTATTTAATATAAGTTTTTTGTATTTGAGAAAATTTATTAGCATTTTTTACACCCAATTTTTTTAGGCCTTCAAATTGCTCCCATGTAAAAAAATTTAACAGTATAATATACAAATTATATAATATAGCATTGTATAAAAAACTTATAACCGATTTGTGTAAACACAACCTAAATGCATGGAACATGTTTACTTCCTGATGAGGACTAGTTATAATACAAATGTTACTCAACATTATAATACAATTTTCTATTTTTATAATTTGTAATTATCACCTCACTAGCTGTTAAGATTCTAAACCTAAACTATTTTGTTCCCTAAACCTGAAGTCCCTAAGCCCAGATTTTTCAAAGACTTTTAAAAGTATTTTATTTATTTATACTTACCTAATTATTCTAAGTCTTATTTGCCCCCCCCCCCTTAAATAGGCCAAATTTGACCCCCCTCCTTAATTTTCAAGTTTTGGAGTACCCCCTCCCTATAAACATGTTCCATGTTAAAAAAAACTGTATGATATCTCGAATCTGACTATTAATTTTTTGAAAATTGGTTCCAAAATTTTTGATCAATAAAAAAATGCTTTTAATTTGATAGAAATGTATGTATGATTGCATGCTTGTAATCGGTGATATCAGTAGCATATTAATGTATTAAGCTCATTGTTTGAGGAACCTTAGTGCCAGCTAGTTGGCAGGGTATTTTTGTAAGTGACGAGTTCTTATAGGACTTATGTGAGGTCATTTATTAAGCCTTTTATTTGAATAATTAATTAAACATAATGCGTTGGCGCATTAACATCGCCGTCAATTACTTTGCATGGGTTGCATGGCAGAGGTGAATCCGGCTAAAGGTGAAGGGGACTATAGCTTCCTCCTGAGAACAAAAAATGTACATGTTTTTTAATAAAATTTTGTATAATTTTAAAAATTTTTATGAAACCTCTCAAATTTTTACTGAATTCGGCCCTCCCTGAGAGAATTTCTGGATCGCAGTGAAATTAGTAAGATTAAGTATTGATTTTTAATGCGGGAAATTTGACCGCGTGGAAATGTTGGTGCAATGTTTGATTTTAACCGATTCAGTTTTTAAAATAAAAATTTGTAGCTAAAAATATTAAATAAAACGTAAAATTTATCATTATAATCTAATGACTTAAACGCCACCAAAAATCTACTTCACCGGAGATTTTTTGACAGAGAGTTCGCCACAAAAGTTGACTACCAAATAATGTTGACACATAAAAATTGCATACAAAATAAAATAGAAAAACATTTTTTGGATACAATCCTATTTGACCACCAGTGATTTTTTCACGAATATTTTAATGTCTACTTTTGATTTGAAAAATTTAACCACCTATAAAATTTTGCAGAAAAAAGTTGACCACAAGAATATTTTTTTAACATTTTAATCTTTAAGGCAAAGTTTTTTGAAAAAATCAATCTCTATAATATTTAATTTTATCGTTCGAAAGTTTTAAAAACCAAAAAAGGTAAAAATGTACCACATAGTAAGAAATATTTTTTTTTTAATAGTCTTGTGGTCAAACTTTAAAAGTGGTTAAATTTTTCGTATCAAAAATCGGCATTAAAAATATCCGTATAAAAATCGCCGGTGGTCAAATATAAGCGTATCTAAAAAATGTTAATATCTTTTGCTCTATATGCAATTTTTATGTGTGAAAATTTTTTGGTGGTCAACTTTTGTGGCGAGCTCTCTGTGGCGAAATCTCCGGTGATGTAGTTTTTCGCCCAAGTAAAAAAGTGAATATATTATCAATATATTGATTTTGAAATATATTATCAATATATTGTGAACAATATATTGTGAACAATATATTGCAAAAAAAACCAAAATTTTTAGGTTAAAAAAGTATAATTTTAAAATATAAAATATAATTATATCATAAAAAGTAGATTTAGAGCTATTAATCGCCTTGTTGCTTAAAACTTGACCAGAAAAGATTAGAAAGAAAGAAGTATTTAGAAGTAGAAAAAAATTAATGTCAGCCTAAGGAATTCGGGGTTTCCTGAAAGCTAAAAAAAAGGACACATCCATGATTTTTTTTCATTGAAAATTTGTTGTTCCTCTGAATGTCTGCCTGGTCAGATTTTTTGACCTGTAAAATAAAATCAGAAATTTATTAGCTAAGTTAACGAAAGTTACTTTTATTATTTGATCTTTTTAAAATATAGTTTAATTTTTAAAATTTTAAAAAGTTAATTTTTTCATAAAAATAAAAAAATAAATATTTTCTAAATTTAATCGAAGTTGAAAAAAAAATATTAATTCTAAGTACCTTACGAAAACTTTGTGCTTCTTGCCCATATTTTGCCATTAAAGGGTTAGTTTTTCCATAATTACTGACAAAAATTTTTGGTTCTTTTTCTAATAATTTCCTTGATATATTTTGCTTCAACTTAAAATTTAATTAATTTTTATATTGCTGCTTAATACTGCTGATTCAACACAAAAAAAATTATGAACTTGATGTTGGTTGATTCGTGTAAATAAATTTTGTTCATTGGTTGCTAACCTATTTCAAGCCGCTATTTTATTTTGTTTTAATTTTATAAGTAAATGTAACTAAGTAAATAAACAAATATTTTGTCTTTTAACTTCACTCAGAGAAAAAATATCAATGTTTTTTTTTTTTGTGACACATCAAACTTCTAATTTTTTTAAAGTAAAAAAGTATTATGATAAATTCAAAAATAATATAGAAATTAAATTATAAGTAAATAATGTAAATGAAAAATGCATCAAGGAAATTATTAAAAAAAGGACCAAAAATTTTTGTCAGTAATTATGGAAAAACTAACCCTTTAATGGCAAAATATGGGCAAGAAGCACAAAGTTTCCGTAAGGTACTTAGAATTAATATTTTTTTTTCAACTTCGATTAAATTTAGAAAATATTTATTTTTTTATTTTTATGAAAAAATTAACTTTTTAAAATTTTAAAAATTAAACTATATTTTAAAAAGATCAAATAATAAAAGTAACTTTCGTTAACTTAGCTAATAAATTTCTGATTTTATTTTACAGGTCAAAAAATCTGACCAGGCAGACATTCAGAGGAACAACAAATTTTCAATGAAAAAAAATCATGGATGTGTCCTTTTTTTTAGCTTTCAGGAAACCCCGAATTCCTTAGGCTGACATTAATTTTTTTCTACTTCTAAATACTTCTTTCTTTCTAATCTTTTCTGGTCAAGTTTTAAGCAACAAGGCGATTAATAGCTCTAAATCTACTTTTTATGATATAATTATATTTTATATTTTAAAATTATACTTTTTTAACCTAAAAATTTTGGTTTTTTTTGCAATATATTGTTCACAATATATTGTTCACAATATATTGATAATATATTTCAAAATCAATATATTGATAATATATTCACATTTTTACTTGGGCGGTCGCGTAAGCCATATCTTCCCTTACACCACGGATCAGATTTTATACATATTACATAATTAGTATTACTTGAATTATATCACTGTAGATTTCGCCACAAAAGTTGAACACCAAAAAATTTTTACACATAAAAATTGCATACAGAATAAAAGATAAAAACATTTTTTGGATACGATTATATTTGACCACCGGCGATTTTTTCACAGATATTTTTAATGCTGATTTTTGATACGAAAAATTTAACCACCTGTAAAGTTTATTACCAAAAATATGATTACAAGAATATTTGAAGGAAAAAATTTCTTTTTTATAATAATGTGGTCAATTTTTTTTCCTTTTTCCGTTTTTAAAACTCTTGAGCCGTAAAATTAAATATTAGAATTTAATTATTACAAAGTTTCAAAGATTAAAATGAAAAAAAAAAATATTCTTGTGGTCAAGAATTTACTTTTTGATGTCAAACTATATAGGTGGTTAAATTTTTTAGGTCAAAAATCTACATTAAAAAAATCCGTGTAAAAATCTCTGATGGTCAAATAAAATCGAGAAAAAATATATTTTTATATTTTATTCTGTGGGCAATTTTGATGTATAAAAATTTTTTAGTGGTCAACTTTTGTGATGAATTCTTTGTGTCAAAATCTCTGGCGACGTAGTTTTTCGGTGGCGTAAATCACATCTTCTGGCGTAAATCGTATCTCCCTTTTATAAAGAGGCACAACGATACCCGGCCTTTTTTAGGCATCACTTTTTTCAGAAAACAATTTTGATCAAAAATTATAATGAATAAAAAATAAAACTTTTGCAAAAATTAGGTTAACAAGTATTAATTAGCTTAATTAACCGGTTACTTTGACTTTACGCGATCAACTAATTTTTTTTGACAATTGTTTTTTAATGTCATCAAGCAACGTTTGATTAATAAAAAAAAAAATATAATTTTATTACGTTTATGAACATAATTTTATTACGTTGCATGGTGACATTAAAAAAAAATTGTCAAACAAAAATTAACGTTTATAAACATAATTTTATTACGTTGCACGGTGACATTAAAAAAAAATTGTCAAACAAAAATTAGTTGATCGCGTGAAGTCAAAGTAACCGGTCGCCCGCAGCTATTTAAATTTTTTTAACCTATAATTTTTCTAGAAGTTTTAATTTTTTATTAGATTTTTTTTAAAATGTGATTCACAATTGACCGTTAAAAATTATAAATTTTTTTAAGGGTGATTAAAATTGTTATCTGAAAAAAGTGATGCCTAAAATAGTTAGAGAATCTAGAAGACAAAAAATTTTTAGGAAAATCAAAAACTTTAGAAAATGGAAAAATTATTTGAAAAAAAAATAGTTGCATGCAGAATATAAGGCTTGGAAGAATTTTTTTATAATTGTGTTTCCAAATCAAATTGTGAAAACAAGTTTTTGAAAAATAAGTGATGCATAAAAGAAACTTTTGTAAAAAATATAAACATTGGAAGATATAAAATGTTAATACTCTTGTAAAAAAAGAAGCAATTAAGATTTATAAAATGAAGGAGAAAAACTAATAAGAAGATAAAAGATTTTGAATAAAACGTCTTGGAAAAGTTAGAAAGTATGGAACATGTTCATTGGATGGGGCATTTGAAAAAGTCCGGCTAGGCAGGGAGGGTGGTGAAAAAGTGACGTTTTAGGAATAAAAAATAGCTGAAATCAAATGCAGCAATGACAAAGCTCAACAACTGTTCAATTGAAATTATTAACGCTGCTTTAATGATACAATGTACACTTAGACTCCAATTCAACAAATTGTATTTTGTGGCTGAAGATTATTAAGAATAAAATATTATTAAGAAATAAAAATTTCTTATTTCCTACTTAGTACATAAATGGTATTTCACTCGAATACATTGAGCGAGATCATCAGTAAGAAACTCAATGTATTTTTCTTATATACCATATCTCAGCTTGAGTTGTCTTTGATTTCTTATATACTCTCCCGACTTCATTTCCCTTGCGAGAAAGTATACTTGAAATCAATTTATAACATGGACCACTGTATGGCAACAAATGTTATAGCTGAGTAAAATGTATTACATTCAAAGCACCAAATTCATGGCATTAGATGTGAATATGAATGTAATAACTAATCAAGAATGCCCGTAAAGCAAATTAAAATAAAACAAAATATATATAAATATATAATAGATTTTGATTCCATGTACTAGATTCATAAGAATAAAATATTATTAAGAAATAAAAATTTCTTATTTCCTACTTAGTACATAAATGGTATTTCACTCGAATACATTGAGCGAGACTGAGACTTGATTATCACAATTTACCAGGGAAATGAAGTCGGGAGAGTATATAAGAAATCAAAGACAACTCAAGCTGAGATATGGTATATAAGAAAAATACATTGAGTTTCTTACTGATGATCTCGCTCAATGTATTCGAGTGAAATACCATTTATGTACTAAGTAGGAAATAAGAAATTTTTATTTCTTAATAATATTTTATTCTTATGAATCTAGTACATGGAATCAAAATCTATTATATATTTATATATATTTTGTTTTATGAAGATTATTGTTTAGATGATAGAGAAGATAACACTAGTACTTGTAATCATAATTGGAAAGGACTTTATGGAAGAATAAGTTGGAATATTTTTCAAAAAGCATCAAGCCGAATGGTTATCACAATTTACCAGGTGAGTGAGATTTGGAACACGAAAATTCTGTCGTTTTCTGCAATACCGGGTTTCTACCAACCTAAAATGTTTCAAGGAAGACATTTCGGAAAACACCCATTATGATTTTAAAAGGTAATTTTTTAATACACGAACATTGATATTGAACTATGTATAGGAATCTTTAAAATAACTAAATATAGTGCATTTACTACGCGAACCAATTGAAAAAATATTTAACTAGGCTACTTACTCTTAAACTTCGTTAAGAATATATTTTAATTTTTATTTTTTATACAATTGAACAATAAAATAAAAAAATCAATAAATGTCTTTTATTATTTATGCATGGGAATATTTACTTAGATTTCAATAGCTATTTAGTATTGAAGCATTATACCCCGGGTGTAATGATTATTATAAATTATTTAAATATTTCATAAATGGCGCGCTCCACTAGAGTGCTCTATATAATATCAGTTACAATGTGCGCCACGCTCTCTTTATTACCAATATGCATACACGAAATTTTATTATTTTCTAACGGTGATCCCCAGAATAAACATCTATCTCCGTTGGTCTTCACTAGTTCAAACATTAGTGTAACTGGCCTGTTGGTAACCCTTAGGCAAAATATCCTTGGAGGTTATCCTGCGAGGACGCGGAACCTGTAGGATATTCCACAGGTCGGTGATATAATGATAGTGTCTAACCAGGTTATGTTTTCCATCGCGTAGTTATGTTATTAAATTATTGTATAAAATGGACCATTAATTTATTATTGTATTGTATTGGAAAACTTTAATAAATATAATAATTATTTTTGTAAATACGTTTTAAAAATATAATTATATACTTTTTTGTTTGCTTCCTTTTTTTATAATACTAGTATTAAGCGCGCGTCGCGCGCAGAATGATTTAAAACTTTCAACCTTAATTATTTTCTTAAATACCAAAATTTATTTTACTTTAATTTTTTTATTGATATCAACTACTCAACTAACGAACTAACCTCAAAAATAATAAAAACATAATATAAACAATAAAACAATTAATTTTGACTTATTAACAATGAAATTTGTATGAGCTAATCAGAATGACTCTTTTAGCGATGACAATGTACATAGTTATACCATATCGATGACTAACCCATTTTTAGGATAGGATATTCACCATTTAATAATTTTATTATCTTATTACAATAACTGATGCTTTTTTATGAATTTATTTGAACATTTTATTTTGTTTCACCCATTTGGATTAAAAAAATTTATAACTACACAACCAACGAGCATGGAACTTGTTCACTTATAACGGTAATAAATCCAAAAACCGAAATTACAATAAATCCTGATATATAAACTATCCTAAATCCATAAACTTAAAGTATTCTAAGTTCTTGTACTTATCAGGGCTTAATCAGGCCCTGACTCCCACTTCAAATTAAGTCCCTAAATTGAAAATATTCTAAGCCCCCCCTTTAAAAACGTTACTTTTTAACCCCACCCTTAAAAACTCAATTTTTCACCCCCCCCCCTAAGAACGTCAATATTTCACCCCCCCCCCCCTCCTGCCGAGCCAAAATTTTTCAAATACCCCATCCAATGCACATGTTCCATGTTAAAAAGAATGTATTCCTTCCATATATTATACTTATAATATATCAAATACTTTAGTTACGAATAAAAAATTAATTTTTATAATTTTTACGATTCTGTTTCTTATTAAACTTTTAATGGGTGTACTATATATGATATTAAAACCATTTTGAAAAATTCTTGATCCTGAGTGAAACCAATAAAAATATTAACAAATAACACCAAATACCCTTCCTAATAAACATTTTCCATTTTAACAAAATTACAATATATATTTTACATCCTAAACGTGCAATTGACCAATTCATGAAATAGTCAAGCTCAAAAAATAGTAAAAAATTTGTCCAATTCATAGTCCATTTCACCCCCCACCTAAAAACGTCAGTTTTTCATCCCCCCTGCCGAGCCAAACTAATTCAAATACCCTATCCAATGAACGTATTCCGTGTTAATATCGGTTATTTTATATAAATAAGATGAATTTTTAACAAAAAATTTTTCACTTTTATGTAATTTATTACTTTTCAAATAATAATAATAATAATAAAATAATATAACCCTATATATATACTTTTTTTAAAATATCAATTTTCGACTAATGAAAAAAACATGTATTTTAATTTTTACCAAAAAAAAAATAATTTAAATTTAGGTTATATATTTATTTTTTCTGCAATAAATAAACATTACTAATACTGTGAATAATCATGCATAAATACACAACGATTATTATTATGAGTCGGTATTAGTAGCCAATCAGAACGCCTTTATTGCGATAACAATGTACAACAATGTACATAGCAACAACTCCTTTTTAGAATAGGATTTGTATAAAAATTAGTAAAAATTCAATTCAATAGTTTTTTTTTATATAAGATCAACATTAAAAATATAAAAATTAAAATAATTGTAATCAATAACAAGAAATCATTTTATTTAAGAAATCATAAACTTTTAAGTATTTTTCAAATTAAAAATTATTTCATATTAATCTCCCACAACAAGCCATATCCTTACCTCATTTAATTTTGGGATGTTATTAAAAAACTGCATGGGTCAATATACACACTAGGGGTAAGTACTTCAGTATCAACCGTATCTCATCGTCTGGTGACATTTTTCCCAATGACTTTTTTCCAAGGATTTTTTTTACAAAATATTATTTCCAAAAAACTTTTTTTCCATAAAAAAAATCACAATGAACCATTATTTTCCAAAAATAATTTTTTTTTTCGAATAAATTTTAATAAATTTACGTTACAAAATTTATTATGCACTGTTAAAAATACCCGATGGTAAATTTACGAAATAATCGTAAAATTACGATTTTGTCGTAAATTTACTAAAAAAATCGTAAATTTACCATTTAAATTGTAATTTTACGATCGATCGTAAATTTACGATTTTTTTGTAATTTTACGATTTTGAAATCGTAAATTTACGACAAATTCGTAATATTACCACCAAATCGTAAATTTACGATTTTTATGGTAAATTTACGATTTTGCATTTGTAAATTTACGACTGCTAGATTTGAGTATTTATAAGCCTAAAAACAACATTTCCGAAACTAAGGGGTAAGTACAAGTTTACCTTATTTTTTCGTTCCTAAACTCATATACGAGTAAAAACTAATTTTGGCATAAAATTTTTGTATTAACCCTAAAATATCTAAATGGCATTAGAGAAGGTATTCTAATCTCAAAAGTTATTTTAAAGCTGTAAAAACTTTGTTTAGGAATTTCAAATTTTGTATTAAATTTGTAATTAAATTCAAATAAAAATTTTCGGAGCTTAAAAAAGGAGAGAAAATAAAAATTACTAAAAATATGCTTTATTTTTGTAAAAGATTTTACAAGGGGAGTTCAATACATTCGGAAAACCAAATTACACCAAATGTTTATGGATAAGTTTATTATGTTGAAAAAACATGCTGACTACCCTCCGTTCATTCCAATGGGCCTTCTGGGCCTAGAAACGCAGGGCTCAATGTTATAAAATAGGGTTTCTTTTTGGGAATTTTCAACAAAACGCCAAAATCTCACAAGTTAACCAAATTAATATCACTAATTCTTTCATCACTATAGCCAATTAACCAAACGGTCATTCTTGGCTAAAAATGACCAATTTTAAATTGCTGCCAAATTTGTAATTTTTGACAAAAATGGGTTTTTTAGGTCTCAAAAAATTTGTACAAGCTTCAAATTTCCAAAACTTCTTTATTTTACCCTTTTCAATTATTTGTTAACTAGATATGATAATTTGAAGTCACAGTCCCAATTTTACGATTTTTTAAAAAAGCTCATTTTTAATTAGTATAGGCCTGGAGCATGGTTTTATTTGCGATTTTTTTTAAAAGTATGTCCATGGAATTTTTCGACGGTATATATAGTTTGTGGGGTCGCTGATTCCAAATCCGAAGTCCGTTTTGACCTAACCTGGTCCAATTTTGCGTAATTGCCAATGTTAGGTCATTTTTAACGTTTTTTTTGCCATTTTTTGTTATAATTTTTAATATATTACCATTTTTCTCACACTACACTAATGTTTTTTGGGTTTCTATACCTAATTATCATATAATATAGTATATCTACTCATACAAAACAAAATGGTAGCCCATAATAGGGATTCTTAGGCTATTTTTCACACTTTTTGGGCTAATTTTAGCTATTTTTATGAACTAATACCAATTTTTTTCTACAGTTTGTGGCTTTCAAGTCACTAAACGCAAATAACACATCTTTTTTTAACAAATAATGTCCAGTGCCCCATAATAGGCGATTCACGGGTATTCTCATCCTTTTAATGGTATTTTGTAACACTTTGCTTTTTTTAAACGAGTAGTGTTATAAATTTATAATTTTATAATTACAAAAAACGGACTACTAGCCCAGAATAGGCAGTTTTGGATTAATTTTTCAGAATTTAAAAAAAAATAGTTTTAATACTTGCAAAAGTTTTGTCCGTTTTTTGTAATTATAAAATTATAATTATAAAATTATAAATTCATAACACTACTCGTTTAAAAAAAGTAACGTGTTATAATATACCATTAAAAGAATGAGAATGCCCGTGAATCGCCTATTATGGGCCACTGGACATTATTTGTTAAAAAAAGATGTGTTATTTGCGTTTAGTGACCCGAAAGCCACAAGCTGTAGAAAAAAGTTGGTATTATTTCATAAATTACCCCAAAAACGTTAAAAACAGCCTATAAGTGCCTATTATTGGCTACTGCGGCGTTTTTAGATAAATTAAAAATAATATTTGTATTTAGCTACCTTAAAATACTAAAAAAACAGAAGCTGTAGATAAAAATTGGTATTATTTCATAAAAATAGCTAAAATTAGCCCAAAAAGCGTGAAAAATAGCCTAAGAATCCCTATTATGGGCTACCATTTTTTTGTATGAGTAGATATACTATATTATATGATAATTAGGTACAGAAACCCAAAAAACATTAGTGTAGTGTGAGAAAAATGGTAAAATGGTAATATATTAAAAATTTTAACAAAAAATGGCAAAAACTTTGAAGAGCCATTTCTCAAAAACGAATCAAGGAAATGAGACGAATAAAAAATTTTTGGAAACTTGAAGCTTGTACAAATTTTTTCAGAACTATAAAACCCATTTACGTCAGAAATTACAAATTTGGCAGCATTTTAAAAATTAGTTGTTTTTAGCAAAAAATGACTATTTGGTTAATTGGCTATAGTGATGAAAGAATTAGTGATAAAAAATTTTGGTTTATGGCGTATGAAAGGTGACACTTATACCAAAAGAATAAAACCAACCAAAAATGTTTTGGTTAACATGGGAAGTTGTAGCGTTATATTGAAAATAACGAAAAAACCCTATTTTATAACATTGAGTCCTGCGTTTCTAGGCCCAGAACGCCCATTGGAATTAACCGGGGGTAGTCGGCATGTTTTTTCAACATAATAAACTCGTTCATAACCATTTGGTGTAATTTAGTGTTCCAAATGTATTGAATTCCCCTTGTTAATCAATTACCGCCGGCGCGGCCAAAACGTACCACTTTATTATAATTCTGAAACTTCTTTATATTATTAGCTCTAAATTTATATCTAGGGGTTTTTGAGATTGCTGATTTCAAATATGAACTCAAAAAAATCATAAAATTTCATCTAGGGGTGAAAAATTAGGGTAAAAAGGGGTGAAAAATCAATTTTTATAAAAGGTTTTATTTTTACTTGAAAAACTGTATCCTGGGCTTCTTACGTTGCTTATTTCAAATATGACCATGAAAAAATCATTAAACTTCATCAAGGGGTGGAAATTATAGTAAAAAACAATTTCTCATAAAAGTTAGATATTAATTTTAAAATTTCAGAAAAGTTCTTTTTCAAATATGATTTTTCATATTATTTTTATTCTCACATATGAGTGTATTCTCATTTTTTATTGTAAGTACCCTTTACGTTATTGGGATTCCGTTACTATTATACTTTGTAATTACATAATCTTTATATTTGAAATAAACATTTCAGACAAACCTACATATTTAATTCAAAACTTTATATCAACGCTTTTGTAAAAATTTTGATTTTTCTACCCAAAGGTTAATTTTTTTCATGTATAATCTGGATCTTGTGCAAAATTTAATGATTAAGACTATTTAATTTATAAGTATATTTAGTATATCTCAGATTAAAATTTTCAAAATTTAAGGTAAAAGAGAGCCAAGTGATTTTTATTTTCCCTTCTTTTTTAAGCTCCAAAAATTTTTATTTGAATTTAATTAACTTTTTCCTCTTTTGCCTTAGATTTTTTTAACTTAGAAATCAAAAAAAAGAATTCTAATTTTTTTGTTAAACAATTGTTAATATTTATGTACGTAAAAAATGTTAGATATTAAAAAATTTATTTAGTATTAAAATTTTTTTTTAGTTCATTTTAATTGTGGCTTGTATACAAAATTTGAAATTCCTAAACAAAGTTTTTACAGCTTTAAAATAACTTTTGAGATTAGAATACCTTCTCTAATGCCATTTAGATATTTTAGGGTTAATACAAAAATTTTATGCCAAAATTAGTTTTTACTCGTATATGAGTTTAGGAACGAAAAAATAAGGTAAACTTGTACTTACCCCTTAGTTTCGGAAATGTTGTTTTTAGGCTTATAAATACTCAAATCTAGCAGTCGTAAATTTACAAATGCAAAATCGTAAATTTACCATAAAAATCGTAAATTTACGATTTGGTGGTAATATTACGAATTTGTCGTAAATTTACGATTTCAAAATCGTAAAATTACAAAAAAATCGTAAATTTACGATCGATCGTAAAATTACAATTTAAATGGTAAATTTACGATTTTTTTAGTAAATTTACGACAAAATCGTAATTTTACGATTATTTCGTAAATTTACCATCGGGTATTTTTAACAGTGTGTTTACACCTTCTGCTTATCAAATACAATTATTTAATTAATTTAATGTTAAATTAGTCATTTTAATATAATTTTAAATTTTATACGATAATATTTGAATTCTAAATATAAGGACTTTTCCATTCTCTACTAATTAAAAATCTTCTGGAAGTTCATCTAATAATAACTCAAAAGTATGAATTACATCTTCCGGAGCAAATGCTAAGAAGCACAGTTTTTGAGCGGGATTTTTTATAGTCTTGTCATTTTCGACATTATATGCCACAAGCAACCCTTAACTTTGGATTTTTCTAAACTCGTTTTCCGAAAGTAGAAAAAACAGGCTTTTACTTGAGTATTCATAATTTTGCGTGCAGAATTAATAATAGGCACCTCAAAATCCGTCATTATCATTTCTGGTGGATCAAAATATGGAAATTTTTGAAAACTTTTTTTTTTGGCAAAATTTTTATTTTCTTGGGAACTTTTTATTTTGGGAATTTTTACTTTGGAACTTATTATTTTTTTGCAAAAATGATACGTTGGAAAAAAAGGGTTTGGGAAAAAATCTCGTTGGGAAAAAAAGATTGGGAAAAATGTGGCCAGATCGTATCTCATAATATTACAGCACGCCCATTTTGCTCTTACAAAGTTAGCTGATTCGGTGACCAAATATCCAAACCAAATTATCCAAGACAAAATATTCAAACCAGAATATCCAAAATCTAAAACATCCATAAATAAAAATTCCAAGTTTTAAAATTTCAAAAAAATATTTTATTTTATAATTTTAAATTAAATCATATCATTTTCAAACACTCCGAAATATTCTTTTCTTCTACGTTATTCTGAAAATTGTGGACAATATTTGATATTCTTTTATCTATTCTTTTAAGTTTGGCTGAAGCTGGTCTTTTAATTTTTTGTTCAAGATTTAACTGTTACAACGTCGTTTCAGTATCAACCTGCTCTTTTTGAAGGGCAGTTAAGAAAACGTAAAGGCTTGAATGGTTTTTTTCCCCAACAAATATGTTAAAACGGCATCATAATGATTCCACAATTGAGGTGGATAGCGTACAGGAACAGCACGACATCTGCCTTGTACCTGTTTTCCACGAATATAATTAAACTATTATTTAAATGTTTTTTACTTAATGCAAGTTAAATTTTACCTCAAAGTAATCAGCTACAGGCAAGAATTCATCGGCAAAATTATTTACGATTTCGTCAAAATGTTCGGGAACATTTCGCGTAATGCTACTTGAATACTATCATCATCTTCGTCATTGCATTGTAAAAACAAAAAATTTTTTTTGATAAATTTATTACGAATTAAAATAAATTTTTTTTAATAAAATGAATACAAAAAAATTAACACGTAAAACCTGAATATTGTTAAAAAGCAAATAAAATTTTATAAATATAACATGAATTATACTGCGTAAAAAATACGATGCTTTGTTTAAATATTTTTTATAATTTAATAATTTTGATTGGATATTCATGGATTATTATTTTTGGATATATATATAATTTGGATATTGAATGCATTTTAATATTTTAAATTTGGATATTTAATGCTTTTGGATACTTTAAGTTTTGATATTTTGTCCCGTAATCCTTTAGCTTTCTGCAGATTTAATGAGTTATTTTTAGATTTAGAATAATAAAGTACAAAATATTCCGTTATGATTGTATGGTTTGAATGTATTTCTGCACTTGGCACTATTTTATTTTACACATTTGTCAATAAATTATAATTCAGTAATTAGAATTAATTTTTATGAAAGAAAATTGATTTATTAATATTAACTAAATAATTACAAGCTCCTGATGACCTTGATATATAAATAAAGAAATAAAGAAAACATAAAGCTCTTTTAGTGCCTTTTTTTTTAATAAAGCATTTTTAATTAATTTTAATTGAATTAAATTCTCCTTTAATCAGAAGACTGATTGGGACTTTTTACTGGCATAATTTTCAAATATTCAAAGGTAACAATATTTTTTTTACATACCACTTTGTAATCATTAAAATTGTTTAAAACTACTCGTAATTGAAAAAAAAGATTATAACTAGATATTTTTGGAAATCAGCTACGGAAATTGAGAAATCTAGCAAATAGTCTCTATTTCGAGATTTCCGACTAATACTTCAAATACTAAAAAAAAAATTATTATCTAGATTTTATATTAATAAATATGTTAATGTTACAATTAATTTCAATAGCAATTAAATGATAACTAAATATACATACATTCATATTGAATGCAGATAAAATTGTCTGATTCTATAAAAAATTTTTATTTCATCATAAACATAATTTAATGAGTAATCATTTTTTTTTTTCATTCATTCAGGAAACTAAAAAAAAAAATTTACTCACTGTAAAAATTATATTTAATTTATATCAAAAGTTTCTTAGATTAGATTGTATCAAATTTGTATAACTTATCATTTAATCAGAATACATTCCTAGGAAATTCTCAAAAGTACTTTTCCAGATAGATACTGTTAAAATATAAAATTTATGAATTAAAATGATTTAATACCTAAACTAAACACTAAAAAAAAAAAAATTTCCGTCACCAAATTTTTTTCAGTGTATATTAAATAAAAAATTCAAGACTTATTCATATATATTTGATAAAAAGCCTTAAGTAAATTAATACAATATGACGAAAAAAATTACATTAGATTGTATTATATATAGTACATATAAAAATGAGAATTAAGTCAAAAGTATTTAAACGCTCAAAGAGTAATCATTAAAATTATTAGAAAAAAAAAATGTATCGTTATATATTTATTGTTGCTCTTGTTTTAACTGGTGCAGGTAAGAAAATACATATAAAATATTTAAAATAATTAATTAATTTAATAATTAATTTAATAATTAATTTTACAATTTTTTTCAGTATTTTTACTAAAATCAAAAAAATTAAATCCAAAAAAAATATACCATCCATTAGAATTAAAAAATGGAGAAGTACGAAAAAAATTACTAAACAATGAAATTTTACCAGATCGCAGTCATTTAAATAGTGCACCAACAGATATTGAATTACATCCATATTTAGTTAGCTTATTATTCAATGGTAATCATATATGCAGTGGTAGCATAATTTCAGAAAATTTCATAATAACAGCAGAGTATTGTTTATTCGCTGATATACCAAGTTATTATAAAATACGTAGTGGTTCAAATTTTGATAACAATGGTGGTTTAATACATGATATTGAAAAAATCATAAAACATAAAAAAAGTGATATTTTAAATAATGGTATACCAATACACGATATTGCTATTGCCAAAGTTAAGCAACCATTTATATTTGATAATAAAAGACAATTGATTAAGTTATACGATGGACCTAAGAGTGTTTATCCTGGTGAAAAATGTGACATCATTGGTTGGGGTTTAACGAGTAAAATAATACACGGAAATAACGAAGGAAAATATTTAGAAAAATTATCATTACCATTGATAAATTACCATAAATGTAATGCTATGTATCAAGAAAAAGGTTTTTTAATACCTAAAAATAAAATATGTGCTGGTAGTTTAGAATTAAGTAATAAAGCAACACATTGTTATATTAATGATTTTGGTGGTCCATTGATTATTAATAATAAATTAGCTGGTATTATATCGTGGTCTTGTAAAGTACCTGGTTATCCTGGTGTTTATACTGATATTACTTATTACAGATCTTGGGTTAAAAAATATACGAATATTGTTTAATTTTTTTATTTATTAAATAAAATTATTTTTTGTAAATATTTGTAATATTTTTTGTACATATTTGTAATATTTATTTTTTTTTTATTGGCATTGAAAAATATATTGTTTTTTATTAAAAATTTTATAGTTTTTGATTTTTATTTTAGTATTTGCTTGATTTTTACACAATTCATGATTTCTTGCATCATTTTTTTTGCTAGCCAAAAAAATATAAATAGCAGATAAAAATGACAAAAATAAACCAGAGTTGCTTATTGGAGGTTAAAACAGGTATATTGTGCCCATCCATGAAGGTCAAATAACATGAAAGTATCTAAAATATGGATGCCGCGATTCACTATGTAAGATTTTAACTCCAAAGAGTTCCTGCCAAAAGGGCCACTTTTGCTCTACGAATATTAAAAAATTTGTAACTCTTGAGTATCAGAATTAGTTAAAACGATAGAAATTTTTCAAAAGAATTTTTTTTTCTAGTCATAAAACGGGTAAAAAATAAATTGGAATAGATTTTTAGAATATATCAACTTATATTTTCTGCAATATAATCATTAGATCTCATTTACTTATTAAACAATTTATACTGTTTTGAGTATTAAAATACAGGTACGTATTTTCGTTCTCAGGAAATTAAAATTTATTAATATTATAAGTTAATAATATTAATTATTAATATTAAAATTATAATTTATCTCAATTTTTTCATGAGAATGAATTTTTAAATACGTCAAATTAACTTTTTTTATTTTAATCAATTATTTTATCATAAATGAATTCTTGTAAAATTTTGTGAATGCGAATTTACGGTCTATTGATAATAATTTCAACAAGCATTTCAAGATAAATTTTTTTATAATTTTTTTAATATTTATTTAATAAAAAGATATTTATACAGGGAATGCTGGAGTTATATGAGAAAATCTAGGTGTATTCCGCAAATGAGAATAGTATTTAGAGGGATGATTCAAAAGCATACAAACGTTTAAATTTAAGTCTTTCTAGAAACAATTTTTAATAATTGTGCAACTGAAGTAGTTGCTACCGGATCGGGCCCTATCTATAGGCTTTTTACTGTAATACATACACTGAAAAAAAATTCACTTACAACAAGCGGGTCGAATTCATTTTTCATGCTCATAAATTTTTTTTTAGTTTTCTATACGTTTTAAGTTATTCGTTAGTGACTGGCGGAATAATCCTCTTGTGGCAAACGGAAAAATTCCGCTAAAGACAAGCGGATTTTTTTTTTCAGTGTATCTGTATGTAATATATAATATAAAACCCTGAAGTGAGAGCTGCAGCAAGTGCAGAAAATTCCATGCCAAGTTTTACGCACGAGTTTTACACTTGAGAGGGCAAAAAATTTGTTTACTTAGCTGATTATCACGCGCCACAATAAAAAATTGTTTTCAATAAAAAAAATTTTTTTTTTCTAATTTAATAAAGTTCTGATGTCATTTGCAACAGTTTAAATAAAAGAAAAAAAACCATTTGTCACAACCAGAATTCCTGTTGCAGCAACCAGAATTTCCGTTTGTCATAATTGGATTTTTTCCAGGTCAGCTTTTACACTTTATATCGAAAAATGGCCAACTCCATCGTGTTGAAAATAAAAAAATTTTTCTGGTAAACAAGGTTTGATGGCTAGATATCAAATTTTTTTGTAGACCTGTGTAATAATTTTAAAAATTTTGTTATTAAATTGTTTTAAAAAGAGATAAAAATATTGAATTTTATTATAATGCCTTTTATCGTATTATTGCAGGTATAATGAATATGTAAAAAATATTTGAATTTAAGATTATTTATAATATAATTTTTTAAATTTATTATTTTTTTAAATTGTTTTCTATTCAGATAAATATTAACAATTAAAAATTTATTATTGTATTGCTAAGATTTCTGAGTAAAACAGTTTGAAAATATTGGGCGCGTTCAGAATGGAACAACCAGCTGAAAAATTAAAAAAAATAAAAAAATTTTTCATCTTTTACCTGGGATTTGTGAATCACTCCTATTTTACACTTCCAGATTCATAATTTTGAGATACAGCTGCTCCAAATTTGGATTTTTTCAACTTTTTGATTTTAGCTGCCCAGTTCAACCTGAAATAACTCGAAACCATGAAACTTTAAATATATACATATGATTGAGAGCAAATTTTATTATGGTAAACTTGATTTACGGTCAATTTGAAAAATTCAAATCGTTAAAAACAAAATCGGAAGCAGCTAAAAATGAAAAAAAATATTTTTTTAGGGAGTTTAGGTAAAAGGAAATTTTTTTCCCAATCATATGTATATGTTAAAAATTTCATGGTTTTAAGTTCTTTCAGGTTGAACTGGGCAGCTGAAATCAAAAAATTGAAAAAATCCAACTTTGGAGCACCTTTTAAAATTAAGATAAAAAATGACACACAAAATATTTTTTTTTTAGCTGGTCGTTTTATCATGGAGGTACCCATATTATAATTTTTATGCAAATTATATTAATTTTAATTATGAAAAAAAATAAGTGCATAATAATAATAATTAAAATTTGATTTTTTTATTTACTTATTTATAAAAAAACTATTATGTCTTAAAAATAAAAAAAAAATATTTTTTTTGGTTAAAACATGTTAAAATTAGATGATTCCCATTATATGAAGGTTTTTTCGAGGATTTTTTATAGATTTTTAAGGATTTTGTGCCAGTTTAAAATTTTATGGTAAATTTTAACCTCTCAGCCACCGTTTTCAAAATTCTTTATAAAATCGTTAAAAAGTTTCCAAAAAAAAAAAAAAAAAAGGGTTTACGATGTAAAATGTCATAAAAAAATCTAATTTTTAGTCAGATTTTGATCACAGTGCGTTATTTTGCGGAAAAAATTCATTTGTAATTTTCAACCCTAAACTTTAAATAGGCATACCCGAAAAGCTTGCAATTTAATTAAAATTTTTTTCTTCTTAAACTTAACTTTTACTTAAACTTCCCAAAAGTGATCATAAGTTTAGCATATAAAAATTTCCCGAAAATACTTTTTGTTAAAAGAGAGTAAAACTAATTTTTGTTAATTTTCTGTTCTTCAATTTTGGATTATTACCTATTTTGCTGATATCCCTGTAAGTCACGTCACCAAATGAAAATCTGACAAAAAATTAGAATTCTACGGGAAACTTTATTAGGGTATGTAAATTTGGTGAATTAGAAGGAATCGTCTCAATTTGGCAAATTAATTAAAATAAATAAATTATTAAAATTCAATAAAAATGAAAATTAATAAAACGGGAAAACGGGAAAGCCTGTGTTATATTTTGAATTTCCTAAATATATTTTATAAAATTTCAGCCCTGAAACAACTAAAAATAATAAATATTTATTACCTAAACCATTGAGTTCGTGGGAATATTTTTTTAAAATCATATCTATTTATTCTATAAATTTAAATTAAACCCCTCAAGTGCTCAAAATACAAGCAACAAAATTTGGATTTTTAAAATTATCTGAAACAGCCCATATATGTTTTAAATCATATGTATACTATGTTTCTTAATACATAAAATCAGGTTGAAACTATTCTTAAAATCATAATCAATTAAGTAAATAAACGAGAGCAAATACAGTTCATTAAACTTAAAATAAAAATTATCATTAAAAAATTTGTATTAAATGTATTTCAAGGCTATTAAAAAATATATTTAGTATTGTTCAATTTTTTCATTTTTTTTTCTTTTTTGAAATTTTTATGTTTGCGTAGTACAGAGTTTTTTAATTATAAAAAAACAATAGGATTTTAATAAAATATTTGAATTTCAAAAGTATTGTTAACTTTAATAAATTAAAACTTTACAAATGATACTATTGTCATACTGTACACCTGTACTAATTTAATATTATTTTATTTCGAAATCTAACTTGGGTTTTTCTAGACAGAACACTTAGACTTTAGTTAAATGTGTAAACAATAAGAATTAATATTAATTACCATATTTGAGACGCCAAATTATACCACATAGTTATTTATTTTAAAAAAAATTGCTTATTATGTAAAAAAAAATATCTATGCTAGTGGGCCCCGAAAAACATGTTTCCAAGAAAATGCTGTTAGTTTTTGATGCATCTAAAATACTTGTAATTGTTTTTTTTTGTCATACTCTATTCTGTTTCGTAGATAATATTTTATTTTTGACAAAATTATAAAAAAAATTTAATTAAAAAGTTTCTAATATGGCGGAATTATGGCCACCAAAATTCTGAAACCCCGAAAAAGAAATTAATGAGCGGTACCTTCTGAAATGTGTCTTAGAAAAAAACGTTTTTTTTTTTTTTTAATATTAATTATGCCCTACGTTTCTCGAATATAAGTATTCAAAATAAATAAATAAATATTTTAAGAATATATAGGTCGCTTTTCTAAACTTTCGAAAAGTCTAATTTTTTAAGAAGCGTGACAATTTTTAAAAATCTTGCATCTTTTTTTTAATACTTAGGTCGTATTCGAGGTATTAAAGCATAATTAACATTAATCAAAAAATTTTTTTTATTAAAGACAAATTTCGAAGGTGCTAGATTGTACGCCAATTTGTTTGAAACGCCGACTTTTTTTCGACCTAACTATGTGAATAATAAAACACAATGCCCAAAAATTTTTATAAGTTTACTTCAATTTCTTTTTGTATAAAAAAATCATCAATTTCACCCCTTTTTAAGTTAAATAAAATATTTATTAGTATTTTACGGTATTTTACTGATTATGGCAATGTAAATGCCGAAATGCGCATCTAATTATTTATAATTATTGTACGTCACATGGTGGTTAATAAATAATGTAGTCAATACATATTAAATATGTTTAATGTTTTTTATTATTTAATTTATTTAATTTTTATGTAGCTGAAGTTTCGACCGTTCGATGAACGAAATTTTTTTTTTAGCTTAAATCAGCTAAAAATTATATATAATACCAACCACAATATACAATAAAAAATCATTTTCGCACTTCAAAGGATTTTGAGATCATTAGATGAGATCTTCACCAACTATTAATGTCTGAGGTTGATTAAAAAATGTTTTTTAATACTCAAAAAATTTTTGGACATATTCCTAGGTGGTAAACAACCTAAAATGCGGCTGCGAATAAAATTACATAAATATCGAATTTTAGTTTCCAAGCATTTTCAGAACCTTCGCAGGGCATTACCCCGAATTTCTTTTTACGATATTAATCTAATTCTGTGCCAAGACTCCCAAAAAATTTTTGAGACCTTTTTAAGGGGGTTAAGTTGGTCAAATTAAGTCGATTAAAGATTGGTCATTTTTGGAAAAACCGCTTTTTTAGAATTTTATGGGATCTATCCCCATCTATTGTATTCTTGTGTTGATTGAAATATGTTTCTCAATATTTTGGACATATTCCTAGGTGGTAAACTACCTCAAATGCGGCTGCGATACAAATTACGTAAATATCGTATTTTAGTTTCCAAGCATTTTCAGAACCTTGGCAAGGCATTACCCCGAATTTCTTTTTACGATATTAAACTAATTCTGTGCCAAGACTCCCAAAAAATTTTTGAGACCTTTTTAAGGGGGTTAAGTTGGTCAAATTAAGTCGATTAAAGATTTGTCATTTTTGGATAAACAGCTTTTTTAGAATTTCATGGGACCTGGCCCGATCTATTGTTTTCTTGTGTTGATTGAAATATGTTTCTTAAAATTCAAAAAATTTTTGGGCATATTCCTAGGTGGTAAACTACCTAAAATGCGGCTGTGAATAAAATTACATAAATATCAAATTTTAGTTTCCAAGCATTTTCAGAACCTTGGCAGGGCATTACCCCGAATTTCTTTTTACGATATTAATCTAATTCTGTGCCAAGACTCCCAAAAAAATTTTGAGCCCATTATAAGGGGGTTAAGTTGGTCAAATTAAGTCGATTAAAGATTGGTCATTTTTGGAAAAACCGCTTTTTTAGAATTTTATGGGATCTGGCCCCATCAATTGTATTCTTGTGTTGATTGAAATATGTTTCTCAATACTCAAAAAAATTTTGGACATATTCCTAGGTGGTAAACTACCTAAAATGCGGCTGCGAATAAAATTACATAAATATCGAATTTTAGTCTTCAAGCATTTTCAGAACCTTGGCAGGACATTACGCCGAATTTCTTTTTACGAAATTAATTTTATTCTATGCCAAGACTTCCAAAAAATTTTTGGGTTCATTTCAAGGGGGTTAAATTGATCAAATTAAGTCGATTTAAGATTGGTCATTTTTGGAGAAACAGCTTTTTTAGAATTTCCTGGGATCTGACCCCAACTATTGGTTTCTTATGTTGATTTAAATATGTTCCTTAATATTCAAAAAAAATTTTGGACATATTCCTAGGTGGTAAACTACCTCAAAAGCGGCTGCGATACAAATTACGTAAATATCATATTTTAGTTACCAATTTATAATCCACTAAATTTGACCAACTTAACCCCCTTAAAATGGGCTCAAAAATTTTTTGGGAGACTTGGCACAGAATTAGATTAAAATCGTAAAATGAAATTCGGTGTAATGTCCTGCCAAGGTTCTGAAAATGCTTGGAAACTGAAAAACGATATTTATGTTATTTTATTAGCAACCGCATTTGAGGTAGTTTACCACCTGGGAATATGTCCAAAATTTTTTTGAGTATTGAGGAACATATTTAAATCAACATAAGAAACTAACAGTTGGGGTCAGGTCCCATGAAATTCTAAAAAAGCTGTTTTTCCAAAAATGACAAATCTTTAATCGACTTAATTTGACCAACTTAACCCCCTTGTAATGGGCTCAAAAATTTTTTGGGTGTCTTGGTACAGAATTAGATTAATATCGTAAAAATAAATTCGGGGTAATGCCCTGCCAAGGTTCTGAAAATGCTTGGAAACTAAAATTCGATATTTATGTAATTTTATTCGCAGCCGCATTTTAGGTAGTTTACCACCTAGGAAAATGTCCAAAAATTTTTTGAGTATTGAGAAACATATTTCAATCAACACAAGAAAACAACAGATGGGGAAAGGTCCCATAAAATTCTAAAAAAGCGGTTTTTCCAAAAATGTCCAATCTTTAATCGACTTATTTTGACCAACTTAACCCCCTTATAATAGGCTCAAAAATTTTTTGGGAGTCTTGGCACAGAATTAGATTAATATCGCAAAAAGAAATTCGGGGTAATGCCCTGCCAAGGTTCTGAAAATGCTTGGAAACTAAAATTTGATATTTATGTAATTTTATTCACAGCCGCATTTTAGGTAGTTTACCACCTAGGAATATGTCCAAAAATTTTTTGAGTTTTAAGAAACATATTTCAATCAACACAAGAAAACAATAGATCGGGCCAGGTCCCATGAAATTCTAAAAAAGCTGTTTATCCAAAACTGACAAATCTTTAATCGACTTAATTTGACCAACTTAACCCCCTTAAAAAGGTCTCAAAAATTTTTTGGGAGTCTTGGCACAGAATTTGATTAATATCGTAAAAAGAAATTTGGGGTAATGCCTTGCCAAGGTTCTGAAAATGCTTGGAAACTAAAATTCGATATTTATGTAATTTTATTTACAGCCGCATTTTAGGTAGTTTACCACCTAGGAATATGTCCAAAATTTTTTTGAGTTTTAAGAAACATATTTCAATCAACACAAGAAAACAATAGATCGGGCCAGGTTCCATGAAATTCTAAAAAAGCTGTTTTTCCAAAAATGACAAATCTTTAATCGACTTAATTTGACCAACTTAACCCCCTTAAAAAGGTCTCAAAAATTTTTTGGGAGTCTTGGCACAGAATTAGATTAATATCGTAAAAAGAAATTCGGGGTAATGCCTTGCCAAGGTTCTGAAAATGCTTGGAAACTAAAATACGATATTTACGTAATTTGTATCGCAGCCGCATTTGAGGTAGTTTACCACCTAGGAATATGTCCAAAATTTTTTTGAGTATTAAAAAACATTTTTTAATCAACCTAAGAAATTAATAGTTGGTGAAGATCTCATCTAATGATCTCAAAATCCTTTGAAGTACGAGAATGATTTTTTATTTTATATTTTGTTTGTTTTATTGGTTTTTATCTGTTTCTATCGGCTGTTTATTTAATTTTTTGAAATTTTTACTATATTTATTTATTATCTATACTTTTTAGCTGTTTTGAGCTAAAAAAAAATTTCGTTCATCGAACGGTCGAAACTTCAGCTACATTAATTTTTTAATTTTTTAAATAAAATAAATTAAAAAGTATATTGATACAGTTAAAATAGCAAATTATTTGCTTAAATTTATTTTTTATTAAATATTTATTGAATGAGCCAACTAAATTTTAATCTCGAGATTCACTTTATTGCATTATTTTAAAAATTTATTGATAAGAACCTACTAAAAATAATGTTGAAATTTCATTTAATCTAAAACAAATCAATCGGAAGTAACAACGCAATGACGTGATATTTGTTTAAGGCTCGTCCTCCCTTCTACTCGTAATTAAAAAAAAAATAATCAAAATGCGTGACTTAATTTTAAAATATCTTATCATATTAAAATATTTCTTTGATAAATAATCTTTTTGACTTTATGATTATAATCGTTTAGTATAAATTATCAATAAAAATTATATACACTAATGCAGAATTTTAATTTATTTGAATGAACGTAAAAATATAAATTAAAAATTTCTTGGCATAAATTTCTTTTTTTTAAAAATCAATTATTGAAATTAAATAAAAATACGTCATTTTTATCATAATTTAAGTTATTATATATTTTAATATAATATTTTTATATGAAGATTTAATATGAAACTATCGTTGGGTTCTTTTTTATATTATGAAGAAAAAAAAAAGTAGTTCAATTACCTACTTTTTTTTTCAACTTTTTTTTACTATAAAAAGATTGAAAACTTCTGTAGAAAACTTTGATGTTACTTCTTTATTACTTTTATATGCGTGGAGTGAATGTAGCTTAAAAATAAATATATATATATCTACACAAAAAGGATAATATATTATTATAAATGTGCTTTTAAACCCCAATTTTTTGAAAATAAAATTTTATTCTGATATAGGGTAACTGTACTAGAGCTCGGCCACCCCCCACTAGTCGGCCACCTTGCTTATTTATTAAGTAAATATTATTTTGTTATAAACATAATAATTTTTAATGCTAATTTAAAAAATAAATTAACAGTTTTATAATTAAATATGATTAATTTTATAAAAACAGGTTTTTTTCAACAATTTTTTAAGAATATTCTAAAAATCATCTGTAGTTCGGTGTATGAATCTGAGCGGCCGACCACTAATGTAAGCTTAGGTCGACAACCGGGGTTGGATGGTCGACTACTAGTGGATATGCTGTTTTATTATTTTTTTCTTTTTATTAGCTAAACTATGTTTAAAATTTAATTTTTCACATTATAATTAATAACTATTAGGTATAAACAATGAACTAAATGCATTAATTCGGCAAAAAAAGTTTATTTAGTATATTTAAAGTTAATTCAAAGTTCACGGTGCGCTTAAGTGGCCGACTGCTAGTACACTTACCCTATTATAAAGAGTTACTTTAATCATATGGAATAATGCTGGCTGAAAAATGTTAAAAATTATTTAAAAAAAAAATAGAATTTTTTCGTGAATACTGAATACAAATAAGACCAGAAACATCATACTAAAGAAGTGAAGCCAAATAAAAAATTCTTGCATGTAAAATAAGATCTGAAAAATTGGGTTTATGGCTTAATTATAGAGCCTCAGTAATTAAATTTCAAAATCTAAAATTGTATATAGCTTGGTTTCCTTTTCTCTAGCGTCCATGCTTATTAGTATGAAAAATCCTTAAGCAAGACAAGTCATTATTTTAAGAAGTTCTAGCTTGACCCAACTCGTGGCGCAAGGGTTTTGCTAGGATACTTTATATTTATCGTTAAATAATATTTTAATAATTTTGAGGAATACCACGTAAATCTTTTTTAGCTATACACTTTAAAAAAACTGCCTCCGATTTGACTATCATGATAGTGTGTTTTCTATCATAAATAATCAAAATCATTAAACGTTTTTAACTGTTTGTTGATTTTTGAGCAGAGCTCCAAAAGAATTGCCAACTTGTCTTAAATAATTAATCTTTTGTTTTTGTTTTTAATTTTTTTATAACCTTAAATTCAAAAAAATTTACAAAATAAATATAAAAATTTAGTCATAAACCTAATTTTGTGTTACGGAATTCTCAAATTTGGTGCTGTACCCCACAAAAATATCGTATACGATATCGTATACTATAGTACAGCATGCTAACGCAAGAGCTATGACGTACTAATAAAGTGAATCCAACGCAGAGCAACGTCTTGTCAAATGACGTAAATATTTCATAAATCTTCATAATTAATCCTGCTTAATACGCATCTTCATTATTAACTTTTTTTTCCAGAAACTTCTCAAGAAATATTTAAGGGAAAAATTGCGAATATTTTAACATGGAACATGTTTATAGGGAGGGGGTACTTCGGAATTTGAAAATTAAGGGGGGGGGGGTCAAATATGTCCCATTTAAGGGGGGTAGTCAAATATGTCCCATTTAAGGGGGGTAGTCAAATTTGTCCCATTTAAGGGGGGTAGTCAAATTTGTCCCATTTAAGGGGGGGGGGGGTCAAATGGGACTTGGAATAATTTCAATTTTGGGACTTAGAATAATTTGGGTTTAGGGACTTAAAAAATTTTTTTGATTTAGGGACCTAGAATAATACGCGTTTAGGAAATCATAATAGTTTGGGTTTAGAATCTTAACATTTAGTAAAGGTGATAATTACAAATTATAAAAATAGGAAATTGTATTTTTTTTTTGTGTGTCTATGCTGTAAGATTACAGATGTAAATGTAAGTAAACATGTTCCATGCATTTTGGTTGTGTGTACACAAACCGGTTATAAGTTTTTTTTACTCAACTTCCCCAGACCTCCCCTATTTTTGTTAAAAATATTTCATTTATCATTAATAATTTTTTGTTATCTTAAAGAAAAAAAAGTTGTAATTTAAATTAGTTTCTTAAATTTATTTTAAATAATTAACATTTTGAACTAATATTAATTTAATTAATTTTTTGATTTATATTCGCTTAATTACATATTCGTTTTAATTACTTCGAGTAAGACCACGTGCATTCTAAATAGTAAAAAAATATCTAGTTTTACTATCCGGAAAATAACTGAAAAGAATATCTTACAGAGTAAATTTTTTGAGTGAATTCGTGAAATTGTTATTATTTTTAAAACACTTAAAAACAGGAGTGGGCGATTATCAAAAAAATCGGTAGATTATGAAAATCAATTATGAAATAAAATATTAAAAGCATAATCGATTATCGAATAATTGATTATTGGGAAGTTTCTGATTACACAGGTGATCTGGGTTATTCAATTATTAATTGTATCAATAAATTTTAGAGTTTGTGAATATATTTTTTGGAGAGACATGTTTGTAAATTATGACCAAAAGCACGTCATAAATATATGCCAGAGGCGGATTTACCTATAGGCAGAGTAGGCATTTGCCTAGGGCGCCGCGTATCTGGGGGCGCCGAGAGTTTAGTAAATTTATTTCAAAATTTAGAATTAGTAAATAAATAAAAAAATATATTAAATCGTGAAATTATATTAAGATTAAAAGTACTTCAAATGGAAGAATCTGGTAATTGATATGAATACGGCTCTAAAAAACGCGTTTCTTTGTTACTTATAAATAGGCTAGGGTGTCTACTCTAGTAGTGCGGAAATTCAATTTTAACATGGAACATTTTTATAAGGAGGGGGTACCCTAGAAATCTGAAATCAAGGGGGGTGTTGTCGAATTTTTCCGATTTAGGGGGGAGCGTCAAATGGGACTTAAATATAAATTATATAAAGAATAATTTCAATTTTGGGACTTAGAATAATCTGAGTTGAAGGGCTTAATGATTTCGATTTAGGAACTTGGAATAATCTGTGTTTAGAGACATAGAATATTTTGATTTAGGGGCCTAGAATAATACGCGTTTAGGGAATCAGAATAGTTTGGGTTTAGAATCTTAACATTTAGTAAAGGTGATAATTACGAATTATAAAAATTGGAAATTGTGTTGTAATGTTGCGTAACATGTATGCATTATGCCTATAGATGTAAATAAACATGTTCCATGCATTTTGGTTGTGCTTACACAAACCGAATATAAGTTTTTATTATCAAGATTCCAAGTAAGATTCTGAATTAAAATATATCTTGTCATCATAACTGCCAGTCAGCTTTTGGTTTTGAGTCCTCAAATTGGTACATTTGCTTTCTAAGAGCGATCTCTTTGTCGAAAATTTCCAACTTGTTCCACTTCTGGAGCCCAAAATTAAGGATTAAAAGTGGTAAATAATGGAAAATAACTCAAAAAATTTCAATAAAAACATTTTCATTTATAAGAAGATTGTTTCTCGAGAAATATTTGAGTGAATTTTTAAACTATTATAAAAAAATTAAATTAACGCGTGCTCTATAATTTTATTTAATTTTGAAATAAATTTTTCAATTTTAATTATTTAAAAAATTAAAAAATTCCATACATACTTTTAGTTTAAAAAAAAATAAAATATTTATTTTGCATTCCACGTAGCTTATTGTGTTTAATTAAAAAATAAATTAATTATATATAAGCATTAATAAATATAATTCTTCTGCTCAAACTATTTGACAAGTTTAAGAGATCCTTTTTTTTTTAATATAAAAAGTTAATAAAGTAAAAAAAAAATATATAGCATGCTAAATAAAACCTCATAGTAATAATTATAAAAAAATTTTGCTACTAACACATATTAAAAAGCCAGCAAGTTTGTGTAAAACATATTGGCAGGATAATAAGTGAAAAAAGTAATTAATTTTTTATTATGTGCAATTTTATTTTAGATATATGAGCATCGAACTAAAATTTTAAAACAATGATATATTGATTTTATTTATGTCGTTAAGCCTTTTTGAAAATTCCAAAAATAACTCGTCAATATGGTTACTCTGTAGTTAGTACACCTGTTTTTGAAATTAGAAAAGTTATAGGCGAATTCTATTAAAAGAAAACTTTTTTAATAAAAAAAAAAATTTTTTCCTCATATTTTGTGAACAAACTTTATTATTTTCTGTTTTATGACTTTTAAATCAATCGGTAAATATTTCAAAAATTAATGTTCTGTATTTATGTTATAATTTTTATGAGTTCAATGATTAGAGAAAAATTCTAAATCTTAAAAGTACATATAATTTTTTGCTTATAAATAATCTTAAATGTATTAATAAACAAAGCAGGAGATTATTCAATGAAGTAAAACTTGAAAAGCAAATAAAATCTTACATTTAAAATAATTTTTGATTCGTTGAATTCATTGATATGAAATAAATCTCGTTATCTTAACGTATTAAATTAATCAAATTACCTTGATTTGCAGAAAAAAGAAAATACAAATATTGATAAGAGATTGAAGTAGACTTAATGATAAGTTTAATAAATTTTGCAATATTTACATACGCGTTTTATAATTTAATCAGGTTATTTTTAAATTTTATACATTTATTTTAAATTTTCATTGAATTTTTAAGAGAATTTAAATTGAACAGAAAATTTGATTTACAATATTTTTTCTAAAGTTATAGATATTTTATTTTGAATTTACAAACAATGAAAAATAATATCAGTATCAAATCAAATCATCATAGATTATGATGAAATATATTTGTCGTACTTTTTAAAAATAAAACTTAATTACTTAGAATCAAAGTTTTTTTTTTGTTTTTTTTGTAGGTTTTTTTTTTCATACATATGGAAATTAAATTGACATATAATACCCGGCTGATTCCATGTGAAACGTACGTTGACCTTACGATTGGGCTGTAACTTTGCACAGGTGATTATATATATAAAATGTCCTCACTCCCCAAATTTTACCTCAAAATCGTTTCTAGCCGTCTCTGTGAATTTTTGAAAATTGGGACCGATTTTAAAGCTCTCAGCCACCAACTTTTGCTTCCTTTTATAAAAGCATAAAGAAATGTTAAAAATATTATTGGAAAAACGGTTTCGCTCGGAAATTTCCCTGGCTATCCGAATTCCCAAACCGTTTTTTTAAATTTAAATTTTTACGTGGAACCCCGGAAAATTGGAAAATGTGAACCGTACCGGCTGTAGCTCATAACTCAAAACCCGTCACTTCACATAACTTCAAATTGGGAGTGGAGACAGGGTATTCCATATACTTTCACCTGTTATTAATATGGGTATGGGTATTTTCACATACGGAAAAGTTATAACGATAATTAGTGAAATTTTCCGATTTTGAAAATGCAATATAGATATATAATAATATATATATACAATATAATATATATATACAATATACATCCCATCCAATTTAGTTTTTGAATTAAAAATATTTGCAAAAGAAAATCTGAGTAAATTTTCTATTTTAGTTTTTTCACACTCTGAACAGAGCTCAAAAACTATTTTCAATCATAGTAAATAGCTGAAACTTCTTACTGCGAGTCATTTCGGCTGTCAGTTTTTGGAAAAACACCGAGAAAGCTGAATAAAACTAAAATTCCAAAGAAATTTTTTTTTTTCATGTGGATTTTTAATTATTATATTTTATAATTATTTGTTTTTTAAGTTTTTCAAAACTAAAAAGCTTAAATACCAAGAAATAGAAATTTTAAAAAAGAATTAAAATCACTAATTATCGTTATAACTTTTCCGTTTGTGAAAATACCCATACCCATATTAATATCAGGTGAAAGTATATGGAATACTCTCTCCACTCCCAGTTTGAAGTTATTTGAAGTGACGGGTTTTGAGTTATGAGCTACAGCCGGTACGGCTCACATTTTCCAATTTTCCAGGTTTCCACGTAAAAATGTTAAAAAACGGTTTAGAATTTCGGCTAGACAGGGGAATTTCCAATCGAAACCGTTTTTATAATAATATTTTTAACATTTCTTCATGCTTTTATATAATGAAGCAAAAGTTGGTGGCTGAGAGCTTTAAAATCGGTCCCAATTTTCAAAAATTCACAGAGACGGTTAGAAACGATTTTATGAAGTAAAATTTGGGGAGTGAGGACATTTTATATGTATAATCACCTGTGCAAAGTTACAGCCCAATCGAAAGACCCCATCTGGAGGTCAACGTACGTTTCACTTGGAATCAGCCACCCTTTACATTTATAAAATTTTTGATTGGTCCAATAAATATTATATATTTATTAATAGTTGTACCCTGATATTAATCCTATGAAAGTTGCAATATATAATATAGGACTATCCTCACGCGCTTCGCGCGTGAGGAGTAGGCATTTATGGGTCGCGCAACGCATTAAAAATTAAATCGTAAAATAAAAAAAATTATTTATATTCTTTTAATAAAAAAAATCTTTAATTTTATTGTTTTTTACTTTAAATTTTGAATAAATTTTTATAATTTATAAAAAAAAAAATTGAAAATTTTTATAATTTTTTTAATTTATAATTTATTTTATAATTAGCTGAACCGTGAACCTCAACCTGTCATTGATATATATTGATCACCATTATAATTTTTAATTACACCTTGTTTTATTAATATTTGATCTTCAGTTTCTATTTTTATACTTTCTGCGGTTGAACCCCAAAATACAATTTTACCCTCAATAAAAAACATTAAAAGTTATAAATTAACTTTAAAAAAGTTAAATATTTTTAATATTTACATTGGTTTATGTTTCATCTGTTTCAAATTTCAGGTTTTTTACCACTACTTATATCCAAATTTACCTTTATCTTTAATTAAATTCGAAATAATTTAGTAGTTTAATTAATAACTTATATATAAAAAAAAATCTTAATGATATTTATAGTTCCTTTTTTTTGTTTGAGCTATACCTGTATTATATAACATAAAATTTATCACAGACATCATCTAAAGCTATACATCTTTTTATATTTTGCAAACACTCAATAACATTAAAACTAAATAATTTTGATTTTTTATAAGAAAATCCATGTTCTTTAGAAATGAAAATATATATAATACAATAAAAAATTTAAAAAAAAAATAAAAAATATTTATACGTCTGAAATGTTATTCATACGTATGAACTGTTTAACTTAGAAACCGTTACTACGAGTAGTAATCCATAGCGACCGTTTCAGTAGCAATCGTTTTTATGGTTACTATTTCCATAACAACCGTTACCATGTTTACCGTTTCCATAGCAACCGTTGCTATGGTTATCATTCCCATAACCACCGTTGCTATGGTTACAAATTCCATAACAACCTTTTCCATGGTTACTGTTTCCATAGCAACCGTTGCTATGGTTACAATTTCTATAACAACCGTTACCGTCTCCATAGCAACCATTATTATCGTTTCCATAGCAACCGTTGCCATGGTTACCATTCCCATAACACCTGTTACCATAGTTACTGTTTCTATAGCAACCGTTAATATAAGTGTTGATCACGTGATAAACACGTAGTAATCACGTGATAACCATAACCGTTACTATGGTTATAAATTCCATAACAACCGTTTCATTGGTTACTGTTTCCATAGCAACCGTTGCTATGACTACAATCTCCATAGCAACTGTTATTACCGTTTCCATAGCAACCGTTGCCATGGTTACCAGTCCCATAACACCTGTTACCATGGTTACTGTTTCTATAGCAACCGTTACTACAAGTGGTGATCACGTGATAAACACGTAATTATCACGTGATATTCACGTGGTGATCACGTGATAATCATATAGTGATCACGTGATAACCACGTGGTAACCTGCCTACAGCGGCGATTATATATTTATAGTATAGGTAGATATTCACGTGGTGATCACGTGATAATCATATAGTGATCACGTGATAACCACGTGGTAACCTGCCTACAGCGGCGATTATATATTTATAGTATAGGTAGAAATATTTTATTGTATTTTTTGTTTATTTATCACCTAGTTTCATACAGAGTATTAACATACAACTACCATAGAGTTGTTGCACCCACATAGACACTTAACCTGGGCGTGGGTGTAGCATATAACATTTAAATAGTATAAAAATTAATAATTAAAGAAACTTAAATAAAAACTAATATAAATAATTACAGTATAAATAATAAGTATTAATTAGCCATTTTTTGATTTATATTTTCCATTTATTTTTTAGATTAGATTTTTATGGCTTTATAATCACTACTTTTTTGACCTATTTTTTTTTTAAATAGGTTCAATGGACTCTATTCTATTTGTCAGCAGCTTATATTTACTTACAAGATATCCTATTTTACTTTTGATTAGATTAAATTTATATAGGTTTTATAAAAAATCTTAATGCTTTTTATACTTGTACTTACAAATTTAATATTTATAATTTTTAAGATTTTTTTTTTGTACATTTTCTAATTATTTTTTTACATTTATAGAGACACCACCCATGTAATACAATGTCATAATACAATACTTAAACATGTTTATAAATTAAGTAATTCTATAAATGATGGCATACAATAGATTTGATTAGATTTTTATATTAGTTTTTTTTTTTATATTTTGTAATATATTTTTTAATTATTATTAATATTAATAATATTAATAGGGACGACAAGTGCTCTACGGAGCACTATGCCGGAGAAGGAAACTGCCCCAGCTACCGGGAGGCTCTGGCTGCGGCAAGAAATAAGTGCCATCGGAAATGATCAATGTTCTACAAGGGAACATGAATCAAGCCCGGGAAGCTGGTGCTTTGTTGGAACATATTGCCCGTGAAGAGGATTCAAGTATCCTCTTACTAAGCGAGCAATCATACAACATGAACCACAAGTACTGGCTAACCGATGACACTGGCTGTTGCGCTATATGGGTCCGGGGTAGAACCCAAACGTCCTTGACCAGAAAAGGGAAAGGCAATTGCCACGTTTGGGTCACGTGCGGGGAGACAACTTATATAAGTTGCTACCTCTCCCCAAACGATAGCTCGGAAGTGCTGGCTACAAAGCTGGCCAGCATCGAGAACACGGTTCCGACGGTAACTGGAAGCGTTATCCTTGCTGGAGACTTTAACTCTAGGGCCTTAGAATGGGGCATGCCGACGACCAATCCTAGGGGACAGCAGGTACTGGAAATGGCCACTAGATGCAAACTAGTGGTCTAGAATAGAGGAAACCGGCCCACCTACGAGAGGGCAGGTTGGGGTGCCTCTATCCCAGACATAACCTTTGCAACAGAAGGTGCGTCTGGGAGAATCGGCGAATGGACGGTGATGGATGGTTACAATGGTAGCGACCATCATTACATCACCTTCTGGGTGCTTGAGGGAACCTCCCAACGGCCTCCGTACAAGAGGCGTCCCTTGGGTTGGAATTTACCAAAGATGGACGAGGACAAGTTCGAAGAGTATCTTCGAATGGAGTCGGCGTCCGTCCCCGCTTGGCATGGAGGGGTTACAGGTCCCCGCGAGGCTGAAATCTTAGTCAAGAAAGTTTAAAAATTTTTAACTGGACACGGGTACTTCCGTGCAATGTTGAAACATTGGCATAAGGTGGCAACAGAGGAGTGCTTGCACTGCCCAGGCGAGAAGGATACAGTGGAGCACACTTTCTTCGGATGTGTGCGCTACGTGGAAGGGCGCCCGCCCTTCCCGATTTGGAGGCTAGAGACGGTGGTCCTGGAAATGCTACGGAATTCTGAAAATTGGAACAAATTAGCAGAGTACGTAAGGACCACCTTGTTGAAGAAAAAGGAGGAGGGCTTTCTATCGTAGATAGCTCTCCTGTCACTAGGCTGTGGGAAGGCAGCGGCCAGTTGCCTAGGCTGCGCGTCCCAAGCTGAAGTTATACCTGAAAAGGGAGTTCCGGTTTGGGGCAAACAAGCGCAGGGGGGTTTATAGTGTGTTTATCCAGTAAGAATCTGGGGCGTAGCCGGCAACCACGTTCGCCGGTGGTCTCCCAGTTGTACACTTTGTGCAACTGGGCGGTCATAGAAATTTGTGGGTCTTTAAGGCCCGCAAACATTCCAAGATTCCCTTGACAAAAAAAAAAAAAAAAAATAAAAATAATTAATAATAGTTAATAAAATATATTTTATAACTCTATTTTTTTACTAAATTTTGATACTAATATTAAAAGCTAATTTTTAAAAGCGATTCTTAATAAAAGTTTTCAGTTTGGTTCTTTAGAGTCTTCAGTATTGTTAGTATTTTTTAAAGGCAAATTCACAAAATGAAAATAAAAATGATCAATTTTAGTTAAATTCGTTTTTTATTATTTATTTTATTGGGGATCTAACAGGGATCTAAGTTGCGATTGTCGACGTTTCAGCAGTTTTCAGGCCTCTTCAGGGCTACAAAAAATTTATTTAAAATATAATTCAACCAAGTATTTTTTAACTGTAATTTGATTGGTATTTACATTTATTTTTAGCTTTTTTTAATAAGAATTTTTAATTGCTTAATATTTTTAAGACTTTTGGTTTGCTTTGATAAAATTTTTTATCAAACTCAAAATATTTTTGATAGAGAGTAATTAATACCTTGATAATATTAAACCAATATTTATAAAAAATATATTTTAAAATAATTTCCATGTATAATTTTTAAATATAACTATTGTTTCTTACCTTTCCCCACTCAAAAAAAAAAAAATTGGTGCTGTGAACGGGCAATTTTTATAACTTTAGATCCGGCTATAGTTATTAAATTAGATATTTTAAATAGTTATTTTTGGTTATTTTAATTACAAAATGGTTTTTAATTTTAATTATTACATTTTATGCAAAATTTTTACTTATTTTCGATTTCAGGGTCGGACTCAATACAAACCAAAATCTTAAAAATATTTAATTTATTTAACTTTATTTATTTTTTAAAATTTCCATCTTTTATATGAACATATTACAAAACACTCAAAGCAAATTAACTATACTTAATTTTTTGGCTTAGTTATATTTGCACAGTTAAAAATATCCTATAAAAATACAAAACTATTGAAAAATTATAATTATTTGTAAATTTACAACGCGTTGTAATTTTTGAATAGTATCGTATTTTAACCAATTAAATTTATAAGTGTCTATTAATAATTGGCTTGAACAACAAAAATATTATTTTTCATAAAAATTAATTTTAAAGACTTACTCGTAGCACTAACAGCTGGCCCAATAACTGAATATCTCGAACTCCCAGTAACAAGTCCTCGTGCATCCTTACCTTCAGCATCTAAACAAAAACACACAGACACAGACATAAATAAATGTTAGGAAGATATTATTGTAATTATCTTTGGATTACATGCATATTATACAGAAGCCGTTAATTACAAAGAGAGGAAAGCAAGATTGTACTATAATGTTCGCGAAATCTCATGTATATATATATACGTATTTATATAACTGCTTTTGGTCTAAAGCGCAGCAAAGGAGAAACATGCCAATGTTATATGTTATAACACTAATTTATTCACCTTAATGTTATACTGAACCACTGAAAATTTCTAAAATGATTCATTGCATTATAAATTTTAGTTAAATGACGCATTTATATGTATTTAACTTGTTATAATAACGCACGTTATGGTGTTAGAAAATCCTTTTATGACCTACATATTTCCTTTTATATATATTAAAGTTTTAGATATAATTTTCTTCTACTTGGATACTTCACTAATTAGCTGAATTTTACTTTAGTAAGTTTCAACTTTTATTGTTAAAGTATACATATATATAATATTAATTGAATAATTTAATTGTACTTAAACGAATATAAAAGAAAATTGAAGATGTATTAATTTAATTATTTTGAAATATTAAATTTTATGTATATGTTACGGTTAAGCTTCCATTTTCGCAGATGGAAAATGATAAATATCAAAAATCGCTAACATTAAACAAATATTATTACTCGAAAAATCCACGCGTTGCTGTACCAGTACGATACTTTAGGATGAAAATCAGTGTCAAAAATTAGGAAATAATATTACATTTTTCTTTAAATAAAAGATCTGCTTTTAGTACTATGTATCTCCAAGGATTTCGAATCTCGGGAATAATTGGAAAGCAATTTCTCCTCAAACGATAATGTTTAAACTTCTCTGGAAATTAGGTAAATAAGTAAATTACATTCTAGCCTTAAAACCCTGAAAGTTTTGCTTTGAACAACTCTTGGGTACTTTAACATTTATTATTTTAATGATACCTTAGAAGAGCTGATGAAAAGAGAAAAATTAAAATAAAAACCATAAATAAACTACATCACATAGAACACAAATTATGCTTGCAAAAGATATATTTGGTTAACAAAAAAATAACGCGTAATTGGATAATAAATGAATTTTATCTTTAGTTTAATTGTACACTGTAAAAAGTAACTTTCTTAGATTTACAAAAAAAATAGAATTTTTTCGAAAAATTAGTAAATTTTCAAAAAATTTTGTAAATATACGATAAAAATCGTAAATTTACTAAATTTGGTATATTCTCGAAAAATTCGAGAATTTTCGATTTTTTTTTGTGAATTTACGAAAAATGTTGTAAATTCACAACTATTTTTCGGAAATTTACAACTATTTTTTGTAAATTTTCGAAAAAAAATTGTAAATTATCAATTTTTCTTGCGAAATCACAAAAAAAAATCGAGAATACTTGAATTTTTTGATAATATTCTAAATTTAGTAAATTTACAATTTTTTTCAAATATTTACAAATTTTTTTGAAAATTTACTAATTTTTCGAAAATGTTCTAATTTTTTAGTTAATATAAGAAAGTTACTTTTTACAGTGTACATTACTAAGAAGATAAAAATTTAATAACAATTTTTATGAGAAAAGATATAAAACTTTGATTGAGCTGAGACACTTTTCTGGATACGTCACTGTTACAGAGTAATACGTCCAGTAAAAGTTTGAAGAGTTGAATAGATTGAACTCTAGTAATTATCACTAAATATTAATTAAAATTTTGCTCGAAGGCAATTTTATGGATACTGTTCGAGAAGAATTTTAATAAATTTTGAGTCATAATTAATTATTTCTACTCTAGTGCCCCTAGAATCTAGTAAGAATACGCTCCATGAAATCGACCCTTTAGGTTATGCTTGGTAAAAATCACTAAAAATTACAGAGAACGGTATTTTTTCTGTGACAATAAAAATAATGTATACTTTATTAATTATATTATTCACATTTTTTCGTGTTAGGAGGCTCTTCAGCAAAATGTGTGCAGTCGTGTGAAACTGTGATATTTCAACTTATTATAATTTTTTTAATAAAATAACGTTTTCTTTTTGAAATGAAAAATTTTTTTTAGTACAAATGCGACATGTTATAAATATTTGATCATAAATACCCGGGATTCTAGTTCTGGGCAGAATATTATTGCTTCAAAATTTTTTGCACCACAACATAAGTGTGGTAAATAATCTCTTTAAATATTAGTTTATATGACAACAAATTATAGCTTTATTGCAAAGAAGGTATTTAAGGTAAAACTTTTCATAATATTGAAAATATAAAATTTCATGAATAAAAAATAAAGATTAAATTTCGTGTTTTATTTATTTTTTTTTATTTTACTTTTATTTTTATTTTCCAAACTAACTCTGTGATTTAAGTTTTCATATTAATTGTTTAGAAGAAATATTTGAAAGAAACTAGAAAGTATAACAAAACTTTAGCTCAAATTTTGAAAATATAATATATGTAACTTTAAAGCATATTCAAGAAAGTTTAAGTTATTTATGTAAAGATAGTTTAGAAGTTTGGTCAAAACTTACTAAAGAACCCGTTCACAAAATTTTTAGATTTTCCGTAACTTCTTATATAATATCAATATAATAGACCATTTTATTTTCGTCAACGATATATAAAGAATTTAATGATTTTTTTTAATAAGAAATTTATAATGGGTTGATCTAGGGGTTGATTATTGCTAAAATTTTAATAAAAAAGTAGGACAAGCCTAAAACTTTTTGCTGCAAATTCATTTATTAAATTATCTTGTATGTCAGAAATGTTCTTAATTATTAAGAAAGTGTTCAAAAATTCATACTCATAATCTTAACAAAATTTTTAATGGATAATAAGATTATTGAAATTTCCCTAGATATGTAAAGGTTTTTAAATGCTTAAGTGTTCTTTAAATATAAAACAAATTTAAAAATTTTTGCAAATTAACTTTAAAAGGTTTAATATTCATATTATTACTATTTGGTGTCAAAGATTTGTTGAGTGCTGATAGAAGCAACAACTCTAAATTACCATATTTACATATGCATTAAGACTGTGAATTCTCTCCACAAAAGCTTATGTGTTTGTTAGTTCCATTTTAAGTAGGAAACAAAAAAAAATACTTTTATCACATTAGGATTTAATAAAATACCAAACTTTGTTTCCTTTTTGGACGTAGTACTTAATTTTATTCTATGGAAGTACTAATATCTAGATTCATCGTTTTCAAAAGGTAAAATAAACCATTAATTGTTGTTGTTAATGAGGAACCATAGTGTCAATTACTTGGCAGCGTTATTTTTTTTTTACTTGTCAATTAAAATATAATTCTATCAGAATTCTATCATATTAATTACAGTGCCATTTAAAAAAACTGATAAATTCTGGTAAAGTTAAATCTCAGTTGATTTTTCAGGACATACCTGTTCAGTTCTTGTCTATTCATAGTCTAATTTTACAACCAGGGATTATTTGTTAATTTAATGTAAACAATTTTAGTTTTTGGACTTATTCAGTAGTAGGGATAAATTTATATCAAATGTATTTTATTAGTTTTTTTGAAATTGAATATGTAAGACGATAAAGGATAAAGTTTTACAAATGAAATTTAAAGAAACTTTTAGCTTCAAAACTTTCTTTAAAAAAAAAGAAATTTTATACAGAAAAGAAATACTAAAGTATTTGCTAAAAGAATTTAATTTTTTTAAATTGAATATTCTTAAATTTAAAATTTTATTTATTTGGAATCATGTGAGTAATCAATAATAATCAATCAATCAATTATTAAATAATATTAAGTGGTTCTCAGAAATTGGAATTACGTATAAAGATATTTTTAAAGTATTAATAAATAAAATATACAATGTAATTGAAATTTAAACTTACAGATACAAAAATAAATAGTATGAGATTATGTTAAAAATTTCAAATATTTATGACGTGAATTTACGCATAACTTTTCTTTGAAAACGAAAGTATATTGTTGAGTCAATCTACTTATTAGAATCTTGAAGTTAAATATAGCGGATTAATAACTTCAAAATCAGTAATTTAAATTATTTCAAGAATTTAAAGGTTGGATTTGCAGTTTTCGGGGTCGCTGATAACGATTCTGAATTCAGATTTTTAACTTAATGAGAACTAAAAATGTATACGTTTTGTTTAATTTTAAAATTTTTATAAAAAATCTTAAATTTTTATTGGATTATCCCTCACTGAAAAAATTTCTGCGGGTCCGACGCTACACTATCCATTTTTTTCTCGGACAATTATGTGAAATGTTGCATCAACCACGAAAGCCCCACGAGTCTTGTACTCTAAGTTACATATAACGAAAAACGCATGGTCCCGTAAATCTTGATGGCCACCTTTGGCTGCTTGGGTGCATAATGTGGTTAGCCATTATAATTCCATGTACCCTCTGGAGACTACGTTGGAAATGTGTTTCACAACGGGGTGCCTGATTTTTACTGGTTAAAACACACGAAACCTACTGGCTATTTAACGCACCAAACTGGAACCACCAATTCAGGTATACCTTCAGTTTGTAGAGCAAAGCATGCGGTTCATTACCTTAACAATGGTATTTAGCATACACAATGGTCTATAAGATAATGGAGATTTAGGTGCTTTTACCTTTCCTTTGTATAAGAGTACGAGGTTACTCACTTTCCATTGCCTCGGGAACACTTCCTATTACTAAGCCATGTAACATGCTTAACAGGATACTATCAGGGATTACATTTACCGTCCGTTTCAGCAACTCTGCTGGCATCCCATCTAGACCTGGAACTTTGTCTCCGGCATCTCAAAATCTCCGCCTCGCTAAACAGCGGCACTTCCTCTCTGGGTATTTCCTTTACCAAATGTTCTTGAATGGACTGCTCAGAGAAGAGAGCGACCACTATTCTTTCAGTCATTTTCACACCCACACTGTGTTGTCAGATTCAAGGTTTAGTTTTCCTATTATAACATTGTTACCAAGTCTCCAGGGGTCTTTATTAACATCCTCGCGTAAAAAACGCAAGCAACGAGTCTTGCTTTGGCGGATGGCCTTGGCCAGCCTATGCTTAGCGTTTTTATGTTCCCGAAAGAACGTGGCGGCTTCAGCCCAATCCCGTGCCCTCTGTGCTCTTTGCAGGGCCCTGCGACAGTCCCTTCGGAGGTCTGATATTTAAGGAGTCCATTATCTATTTATAAGTATAGTTATTAAATCTAACCTAAAAATTTTCTACTAAATTTAATTTTGATAATTTATAATTTAACGTACTTGATAAAATTAAATAAATTAAAAAATATACCGTATAAAATATAATTTATATTGTCTCTAAAAAAATGGTATATAATTAAATATATTATTGTTATCAGTAATTAAACAAAAATTCAAAAAAAAAAACTTAGTTCTTGATAATAATATTTTTATCTAATTAAAATATATAATTTCTTTTTACATAAAATAAAAATTAAAAAAGAAAAAACCTTTTTTGAAGCTCGTGCTCTCATTAACCGTTTTAGTTACATAAAATTCAGCGTGAATTAAAATTAAAAAAAAAAAAATGTATTTTTATATAATAAATATTTTTATTTTCATTATAATTAATAATATTTTTATTGTTAACTCGTTACCAAAAAATAATATGAAATTAGAAGTCGCACAAGTGGTAATTATTTTATATTATTATTATAAATTTCAAGTATATCACTCTAATATAATAATAATAATGATAGTATACATATTAAATAATAAAGTGAGGTTATATATTTAGAACAATGCTTTATTTAATTATGTGAATGAAAGTGAAATTACTCAATTTCATATTATATGTTATATTTACATATTATGTAAATTGTAGAGTAAAATGATGATAATTATAAAATGGTTAAAAGGTATGTATTGTTAGTGCGATTTTAAATGGATTTAATATGCTTAATATCTTTAAGAAGTTATTAATTCTTTATTATAAATTGATTTTTACTAATATATGAGCATTTCTACCAGAAAATACGTTTTAATAGCACCAAAAATAAAAAAATTTTTTGATTTGGCCTTACCTACCACCTTGCCTACTACCATACTGGTAGTTTAAGCCCTGCAGAATGCAAAAAAAAACGAGGACACGAATTCGGCGATGATGCCAATAAGATTTTTCCAATTTTATGTCAAAAACCTTGTTTTTCATATCTGAGCTACCCCAAATTTTTAAAATTACTGTTTTGATAAATAAATTTTTAAAAATTAGATTAAAATTTTGGATTGCTAGGGAAAAACCACTCCTGATAACAAAAAAAAATTTTTTTTTACTATGAAATTTAGCCATGTTATCGTCAATTTAAGATTTTGCTCAAATTCGTCTTAAAAAAGATTAAAATTTTTTTAAAAAAAGTCCGTTTCTGAACTTTGAACATGCATTATTTGCTTAATTTTTATCGTAAAATAATAATATTTTTTTTTAAATTACTATAATTTCTCATTTTTTCAATTTCTTTATTCCCCAATTTGAAGACCACCTAGTAAAATTGCTAATTTTTCTATTGTTTTCTAGTTTTACGGTCCACCATATTGGATCCTCGAAAATTTTCTATTGCAGAAAAATAAAATCTTAAGCTGAAATTCATTTTTTCTTACCCTGAATACCCTGCAGTCATGAAAAGATGGCCAAATTCGAAATCAGCGATCTTCGTATAGCACAATATTATCAGATTTTTATAATATCTGTTCTCGAGTAATTATAATAATTGATGTACAGATATAGGATTGATGAAGGCTTGATCAATGTATTAAGTAATATTGATTAATCAAATCAATGTATTGATCTTTGATGTAAATTTTTTTTCAAGAGGTTAGATATGAGTATTTCTTTTTCTAATTGGTCACCCTTTTCAGCATAACTATTTAAAATATATTTATTTAAATTAGATTATTGTTTTCGTTTAACAACCTGGATTTTTTTTCTGTATATAGTTTTTTTAAATTCTCAAAGAGGTTAAACGAATTTTAAGGAGTCTTGAACAGTATTATTAAGAATTTTCACAAATTTGAGGGTCCTTAACGCGAAATCAGCAACTCCAAAGTTGTACAAGGTTACCAAATATTTATTTAATTTGTACTCGAGTTTAAAAAAAACTTATAACCGGTTTGTGTAAACACAACCAAAATTCATGGAACATGTTTACTTACAGCTGAATGATAACCCAGGTTATTCCAAGTTTCCAAATCGAAATTTATCTAAGTTCCTAAACCTGATTTATTCTAAATCCCAAAATTGAAATTATTCTAAGTCCCATTTGACCCACCCCCCCTTAAATCGGACAAATTTGATCCCCCCTCCCCTTAATTTTCAAATTCTTGAGGTGCCTCCTCCCTATAAACATGTTCCATGTTAATATACCTTTAACACAGAACACAGGAGGAAAATCCCAAGAAATTTTATTTAGTAATTTAGATATTGGATATTCATAAAGCATATCTTAACTAGGTTTACGTTCAAAATTACTGTTAAAATATTATTAGGTGTTAAGTATTAATATCTTAATATTGCAATGAACTTAATAACTGAATCTTAGTCCATAAGTAAATTTTTTTTTTGCATGGGTGGATTTCTATGTATGCATACAATTGCTTATTTAAATTAATATTTATTTTTAATTCCAAGGTTTTTAGACACGGAGATCGAACCCCGAAAAAAATGGAACTGTACCCAAAAGATCCATATAATGTTTCTGTTTATGAAAATTATGGATTTGGTCAATTAACAGATGTAAGTTAAAAAACTAAAAATTTCTACTAAAATAGTAATATAAATAACTTTTTTTTTTTTAGGCAGGAAAAAGACGTGAATATCGTATAGGAAAAATGCTTAGGAGTAAATACAATAATTTTTTAAGTAAAAATTATAAAGTAAATGAAATTTCTGCAGTATCTACTGATACAGATCGTACAAAAATGTCATTAGAATTAGTACTTAATGGTTTATATGCAATAAATAAAACAAATAACTGGAATAAAAATGTCAATTGGTCGCCAGTACCAATTCATTTTATAATGCCTTATCTAGATAACATTTTTACTATTACAAGATGCTCTAAGTATTTACCTACACATAAAATATCATGCATAGGTATTTTGGAAATTAATATTTATTTTCTTTTAGGCATAAACAAGAGGTTAAAAGAGTTAGAAACTTACCAGAAATCAAAAATATAAATTTAAAGTATAAAACTTTTCTGGACTATGTAGCAAATAATACTGGTTTAAAAATAAAAGATATAAGCTCATTAGGTAATCTTAATTATCTTTTAGAGTCACAGGTAATAAAATTTATATTTAAGTATTGTTTTTTATAGTTGAAATTGGACATTAACCTGTTAAATTTTACAGCAGTTTTTGGACAGGTAGCTTATAGTATAGGTAGCTTAGGTCACCCAATACAATTTTAAAGTCTTCAATTTCTAAAAAATGAAACGCGATCCCTAACTAGAGTAAATTTATAAGTTTACCTCTATTCCCTCCATACTTATAGAAAGAGTTGAAATGATAATGATATTTCAAGCTCAAAAATTGCAGTTTTTTATATATCAAAAAGTTTAAATGTACAAAGTATAAAGACTCTTTTCAATGGTTTGAGCTAGAAAATCAAATAGATATTTTACCTAAAATAAGAAAAAAGTACTTTTCAAAAAACATTCATGATTGAACTATGAAAAATTACCCCTTCACCCTTAAATTAGCCAAAAAGGGTATTTTTGCTACATTGGATTTTCAGATTAGGTCTAAAAGGGTCGTTAACAATTAATATTAGGTATTTCTTGTGTAAAATTATGCCTACATCCTTAAATTAGCCAAAAATATCGCTAAAAGGGTTAAAATTTATTATTTTATTATTAAAGTTGTAAATAAATTATTCAATAAATATGTACAAACATTTTTTAATCTTCATGAAATATTGAAGATTCTTTGAAAAAATTACAAACTATTACGAAAAAAAAACAAATTTTAACATGATTTTCATAAAAGATAAAGTTCACTTGTAAATAAAATAAACTAACTTCATAATATTCATTCATGTGTTATAACTTATCAATAACTTATCAATAAATATTATGACGTTAGTTTATTTTATTTAAAAGTGAATTGTATCTTTTATGAAAATCATTATGTTAAGTAATCTGTCATGCATACAAAAATTTTAAATAAGAGTAAAATAAAAAGTGATTCGGAGTCTGCAGATGCAATTATTATTCTTTTTCATTATCGATTTTTATAATCGACCGAATTTTTCGATAATTACCCATTCCTAGTAACTAAAAACGATTTTAATGGTTTCGTCCATTTTAAAGTATTAGTAAAAAATTGTATTAAAAATAATTGCATTAAAATTTTGAGTAATATCACATGATATTTATAATTAAAATTCTTATCATTTTAATTTAAAGTTAATTAAATAATGACTTAATCTATAAAAATATTTAATTTAAAAAAAATTTATGTTTCAGAAATCAATGAATTTAAAATTACCAAATTGGTGTAAAAATGAAACAATAGAATTATTAAAATATTTATTTGAATTAGATCAAGATATTGATTGTTACACAAATTTATTAAAACGTCATAACGGCGGTCCATTAATTAAAAAATTTATAAAAAATATTGAAGATAACAATAATCATAACAATAATAATTTTAAATTATACTTGTATGGAGGACACGATGATAATATTGCTTATTTAATCAGAGCTTTAGGTGTTAAAAATTATTTAGATTATCCATATTATGGTAGTTCGGTTATTTTAGAACAATATCGTGATGAAAATAGTGAATTATTTGTTAAGGTAATTTTTAAAAATAATTTAACACATTCTCTGCGGCATGGTCGAAATGCGCCCATGATCCTATGTATTTTAAATGGAGTCACGTGACCTGCCGCAGCGAATGTGTTAATATTTAGATTTTCATTTAATAAAATTTTTTTTTACTTTTTAGATAATGGTATGGACTGGAGTATCAGAAGAATTGCGTATAGCAAAATTAGAAGACTGCGATATTTATTGTCCAATTGAAAAATTTTTAGAATTATTAAAACCTGTTATACCAACAGATGAAGAATTACATTGCATTTTTGATGAATTGGATATTGGTACACTTAAACAAAAGATAGCTAATTCCTATTTGAGTAATTAAATTTAAGAAAATAGGTAAACATTTTATGAAATTTAGTTAATTAAACTGTTAAAAGTAACTCCCTTAGATTAACAAAAAAAAAATAGAACGTTTTCGAAAAATTTTGTAAATATTCAGTATATTAACAAAAAATTCGAGAATTCTTTATTTTTTTTTTTGCAAATTCGCAAAAAAATTCGCAAAAAATTCGCAAAAATTGATAATTTACAATTTTTTTTCGAAAATTTACTCATTTTTCGAAAATATTTCATTTTTTTGGTTAAGAAGTTAAGTGACTTTAAGAAGTTACAGTGTACTATTTTATATCTGAATTTAATGGTATATTAATTAATATTTTAATAAGGCAAATTGAGGTTAAATTAATTAATTAATTAAATATATGTTTTTTAATATAATTAATAAAAATTTACATTATAAAAAAAAAAAATTTTGCTTATTTTTTTTTAACCTTCGCAACCTTAACTTATTAATAGTACAGGGAATACTGAAAATGTTTGCACATGCAGCTCTGGTACCGCAGTTTTTTAAATTTATTTGTTCGGAAGATTTTTATTGAGCTTTCTTTGTTACTTTGCAGATCTCCTACAGTAACTAAAATTATTGATATTTCTTGTTTTCTTCTCTAAATTTTGAATAATCCTGATTATAAAAATATAAATTATCCAATTTACTAAAAATTTCTAATTTTAAAAGTTTACAAGTAAATTTTAGACATATTCTAATAAAATATAATGAAATTATTTAACCTTTATAATTTAATATACATATTATATCAAGTAAATATCAAATCGATAATTTTCATCAAGTAAGTTGGTACATATTTATTAGACATAAAACATATGTTTAATAAATTAACATATGACATATTGTTGACTAGTAATTATGCCTTAGAGCTATAAAATCTAAAGTAAACGTCATTCACACTATAGTATTTTATGTGTACAAAATATTCTGTTTTACATGTATATATTTTAAATTATATATATAAACTTCAAATTTATTGTTACTATGTAATTAATTTATAAATAATTAACTCATTTGTACAGCTGACTAACATTAAGTAAACAGTAAGAATTAAAACTATTTATAAAAAAAATTTTTTTTGCTAAAATTAATTATTATATTATGTTTTAATTTTAATATTTCCTTATTTACACTGTCTTTTTGAGTTGGACGTGGTATTTTCAAATTCATATGACATATTTAAATTCATAGGTTGGTATTAATGAGAAATCTTCGTATCTCGCTTTCACTCATACTACGATAAATTCTTAGTGCATGCTAATTCCAACTCATAATTTTTTTTGTCATTTGACTTCAAAAATACCACGTCTAGCACCCAAACTCCAAAGCCCGTGTTTATATTGGGTAACGCAGAGGAGGAGGTTCTCAATATCGGTTGGGGGACAAAATATCCAAATTTAAAATATCAAAATGCATTCAATATCCAAATTATATATATCCAAAAATAATAATATCGACGAATATCCAATCAAAATTATTGATTTTAAATTTAAAAAAATATAAAAAAAAGCATCGTATCTTTAACGCAGCATAATTCATGTTATTTTTACAAAATTGTATTGGTTTATTAACAATATTAAGGTTACATTTAAAATTTTTTGTATTCATTTTATTTAAGAAAATTTATTTTACCTCGTAATAAATTTATTTTTTTGCCGAAGATGATGAGAGTATTCAAGCGTTATGCATGATGTGTACGTTGGCATTCGTATCTAGCGAAGATGTTCCCGAACATTTTGACGAAATGTTAAATAATTTTCCCGATAAATTCTTGCCTGCAGCTGATTAATTTGAGGTAAAATTTACATTACAATTATTAAATTTACTTGCATTAAGTAAATTACATTTAAATAGGTTAATTACACTCAGTCACAAAGCAGACGTCGTGCTGTTTCTGTACGTTATGCACTTTAATTGTGGAATCAGTATGATGCTGTTCTTCAAAATACGTTAAGCATGAATAATGCTTCTGAAGTATGGCATAATAGATTTAACATATTTGTTGTGAATAACCATCCAAGCCTTTACGTTTTCTTAACTGCCCTTCGAAATGAGCAGGCCGTTACTGAAACGATGTTGCGATGGTTTTAAGGGTAACGAAAATAGTATTTTGTTTTTGAACTCATTTATATTTCTTAGTCCAAGAATGTAAAAAAATCAAAAAAATCTCATTTTGTTAATTTTTATTTTTAATAAATTTTAACAATTTATTTTAATTAATTTGTCAAATAAAGATATATTTTTCTAAGGATGACACCAAAATTCTTAAACCCTTGTGAAATTTTCCGTAGAATTCATAAATTTTCTCTCAAATTTTCATTTGGTAACTTGATTTAGCGGGAAATTAGCCAAATAGGTAACAATAATTCAAAATTGTAAAAAATTAAAAATTAACGACACTTTTGGAAAATTTTCATATGTTAAAAATGATCATTTTTTTAGAGATTAAAAATAAAAATTTTTTATAGTGGAAAATTTCTTGAGTTAAGTTTTTTAGAGTATCAACGTTTTCTATAGTATTTATGAATTTTGAATCTAATTTTTAGTTGTTTTATCGAAACTAAAACAAACAAACCAACAAAATTTAAAATTTTTGAGACCTCGAGTGAAATATTGTCCTATTTATCCATGGAATTTTCTACACCAGATTAAAAGTCGATATTAAATCTAGTCTAGTAAGTTTTTCTTATATTACATTTCTTATATTAGTTCTTATATTACAGCATTAAAATTATTTAACTTCTTACCTATAAAATTGCTAAGAACATTATAATGCTCTAAAGTTTTAAAAAAGAAACTTTTGGATATCTTACTAACTACAAATGAATTTTCAAATGCTAAATATTTTTATAATTATTTTAAGTTTTTAATTGCAATTAAATATGATTTTAGTAGTTTATGTCCCTATGAAAAAAATCTTTGATCTGCGCAGATCTGTAATTTTTATTTTTCATATCTGTACAGATCTGTATTTTGCCACTTTCTGCGCATATCTGTACAGATCTGTAAAATTAAAAAATTGGCTATCCACGGTTTATAGGGAATTCATGGAACGCATTCCTATAAAAAAATGGTTTATTATAAGGGATTTTATGAATTTCCATCCTGTAAAGAAAAGTTTCAGAGCTTTTAATAACAAATTTTAAAAACGCCTAATTTGATTATTCTTAATATTTCAACGACTTATTACTAGTTATCATAAACTGTATTACTTATAAATATATCCAATATTAAAAAGGTACCCAAATTATACAAAAAAACGCTGCCAAGTAATTGGCACTATGGTTCCTCATTAACAATTGTTTTTAATGGTCTCTTTTACCTAGTAAAAACAATAATTCTAGATATTAGTACTATTAGAAAAAAATTAAGTACTACGTCCAAAAAGAAAAAAAATATTGCTGTTTCTTTTTATTTTGTTTATGCAAAAAATTTTGAGAAAAAAATTTTCAAAAAATTGAATATCAGATTCGAGATATCGAGTATAAAAACCATATTTTCAGATATTATTACATAGAATTAAATGAGATATTACACACAAAAAAAAATATATATATTGCAGCTTTTTTTATTTTTTTTTTTAATTTTGAGAAATAATTTTTGAAAAAATTAAGTATCAGATCCAAAAAATTCCTATAAACGAGGTTACTAATACTAGAACTACCATAGAAATAAATTAGGTGTTACGTCCAAAGAGAGAAAAAATTTGGTGTTTTTTGTATTTTTTTGTGACAAAAATGTTGAGAAAAGTTAATTATAAAATTCAAGGTATCGAGTAAAAGCGATACTTCTAGATATTTGTACTTCCGCGGAAAAAAATGAGGTATTACATCCAAATTAAAAAAAAAGCAGTTTGAGATTTTTTGATGAAAAAATTTTTGAAAAAATAATTAGGTCTTAACTATAATGGTTGTGAAATATCACCGATTACATACACTCACACACACACACATACAGACTTTTTTCAAAAACCGGTTTTTTAGCTTCCTGGGGTTTCAAAACGTTCTTATATGCCAAAAAATCGAAAATCAAAATTTCATCTATCACAATGGTTCCCCTATGAGGAACCAAAATTACAATGATTAGAAATTTAATAAAAAATAATATAATTAAATTATTTAAAAAAACATCTTTCATAATATTTGGTGAGATAAATTTAAGATATTTCATCTATGAAAAAGAAAATCTATTTCTATGAAAAAGAAAAGTTATTTTTTCATGTATTTTATATTTTATTTACCAGAGATTATTCTTAGGGTTTTTTAAAACTTCCCAAAATGATGTCATTTTGCCATATGTCACCCCCCTCGCTCCTGAAATTACATGTGTGTTTAAAACTTTTTAATTAAAATAATTTTGATACACCCACCCCCTTTACCCCAAAATCATGTAATTCATTAAAAGCACTGTTTTTTCCAATTTTAAAATTTCTTCATGGGTTTTTTGGGTCGCAGAATTCAATAATGCTTTAAAAAAAGATAATCAAGGTATTTCTGGAGGAAAATTAGTTCCATTTTCACCCCTTTCACGTCCTAAATATTTAAATTTAACAAAAACTTTGCTTATTGAATTCAAAGTTTCCACACGCAAAATAAAAAATGAAAAGTAAAAAGAGGACTGGTGATGAATTCGCCGTTTTTTAACCCTTTTTATCATCTTAATATTTAATACTTATAAAAACTTTATTTTTTAATTTTAAAATGTCTATACGGGTTTTTTGAGTCGTAGAATTCAAATATGATGTTAGAAATGTCATTCAATGCATTGCTGGGGGTAAATTATTCTCTTTTAGTTCTTATATAATCTCCTTATTATAATATTAAATGAAATGTATGGTTAAAATCTGGTTTATTTTATTTAAAAAGACATTATCAGTTACCAAAAGAAAATATAAAATTAAGAAATAAAAATTTTTCAAGTATTTTTAAGAATTAATATTTGGAGAAATAGAGGTGAAAAAATAGCAAATTCACCCCTAAGCAATGCGTTAAATTTCGGACATCATATTTGAATTCTATGACTAAAAAAACTTGAAAAAACCCGTATAGACGTTATTAAATTAAAAAATATAGTTTTCTTAAATATTAAATTTGGGGTGAAAATGGAGCTAATTTACCTACAGAAATGCCTTGATTACCTTTTTTTAAGGCATTGATGAATGAATGAAGAAGACCTTTTTAATTTTCAGCAAAGCCAAAATTAATGAAAATTTTTCATATCTGAATTATATAAAAAAATTAAAACCAATGATTTTACAGACAAAATTACAATAAATGATGGTAGTCAATGGTATGCTTCGATCAAATATTATTTTCAATATAGCAATGATCTATGAAGCATTTTATAATTATGAGATTGTAGAAGACAGGCAAATTATAATTCAAAAGTTCAGTTTATTAGTTTCAAATATTTTACCAGCTGAAAAAAGTAATGTTTTAAATATTTTTAAAATTCCAGATATTAGCTCAATTACTAATGTGTTTCTAAATAATAATTATTTATTGAATGTTTTTATGTAAAAATATATTGTATCTGATTATTTTAACTCGCGAATTAAATTTAAAAGAGTATTATTTTTTTTATGTATTTATAGATTTTTTTGTTACTGTTTTTTTTTTTAAATAAATCTAGCATAAAAAATATTTATAAAATTTATAAATTTAATAATATTTTCTTTTTAACATAAAAGTGCAAACATAATCGTTTTTCTTTAGAGGATGGAAATTCGTAAAATCCCTTATAATAAAGCATTTTTTTATAGGAATGCGTTCCATGAATTCCCTATAAACCGTGGATAGCCAATTTTTTAATTTTACAGATCTGTACAGATATGCGCAGAAAGTGGCAAAATACAGATCTGTACAGATATGAAAAATAAAAATTACAGATCTGCGCAGATCAAAGATTTTTTTCATAGGGCGTATTAATTAATTTTAATACCATCTCCAGTACAGTCAGCTTTTGGCTGACTCTGGGATAGCCAACTTGTAATATATTGTATATAATTATGTATATTTTATAACAAGGGGAATATTAACTGTTCAGGCAGCAGATTTGCTTCTAACTTTCGGGGCAAGTATATAAGTTAAAAAAAAATCCGCCATACCCTCAGTTTACCTTAATGGGCTTCCTATACTATAAGATTGGATTTTTTAGGCTATATTGAAAATTATAATTTAACTAAATACCTTCCGTATACCAATATTATAGCTTAAAACCTTAAGGTGTCTAATTACTAGGAGGCTTATTTAGTAAACTGAGGGTACGGGGGATGTTTTTTCAACTACCACAATCTGTATTGATAATCAGAAGCAAACCTGCTTCCAAAACAGTTGATAGTCCCTTTGTAAGTTAATTAATTATTTGTATGTAAGATGGTTAATATAGGCGCCAGCATTACTAATCACGCCCAAATATTAAATTTCTTTTTCCAAGGATCAAAATAGGTTGTATTTTATGTTTTTCGACCAGCTGAACACGAATTCATAGTCCGTTTCGCGAATTTCGTGGTCAATTTTTTGTTATTAACAAATTATTGCAAAATTGGCCAATAATTTGTTAACAACCAAAAATTGACTAGAAAATTCGCGAAACGGACCCCAGATTCGTATTCAGCGGGTCGAAAAACATTATACCACCTATTTTTATCCTCGGAAAAAGAAATTTAATTTTTTAATTTTTGGGCGTTATTAGTATGGCTGGCACCTAGAAGGTTGAATATACAAATAAATAAATGAATAAATAGTGTAGTTGTAAGTTATTTATTATTAATTGTAAAAAATCCCTAACTATATACTATAAATCTTATAATGCTAGACTAGATTTAATTTCGATTTTTATTCTCGGCAGAAACGGCTAAACCTTTTCTACATTAGATTAATTTTTTTAAATCCTGTATTCTTTGACAATACAGCTTTGCTAGAGACAAAGCACACGGGATTAAAAAAAATTAATCTAGTCGAGGAAGAACTTCAATTGTGAGATAATTTTTTTTTTGTATTATCATTTTATTAAATATTTGTTTTAAAGTATTTCATAAATAAAAATTTTTTATATAGTTCTAAGTTGTTAGTTTAATTTTATTACACTGTTATAAAATATAATTAAAATTGAGGAAAAAATATTTATACTTTAATATATATATATGTGTATATATATATTTAAGATAACTATATCTACAAGCCCCCCAAGGAATATGTATATTTAGATAAAAATTAATTTATAATTAAATTAATAAAATATATATGAATATTTTTTTTAATCCATTAATATATGATTTTTTTTCTACCCCGAAATTTCTTTTCCAAAAATGAATAATAATTTCTCATTATACGCTAAAAAAAAAGAATCTACTTTCATAAAATAACTAATTTATGCAAATGGTCTATTCACGAACTTAAAAATCTTCACTGAAAAATTTTTGAATTTTTTTGCATTACTAAACGTTATATATATTATATCAGCATTTTTATTGTAGAAAATTATTGAAAAATTTATTTATATATTGAAATTATTAAATTATTATTTATATATTTTTATTTTAATTAATATGTCTTTATAACATCATTAGACAATTTCCAGATAAATCAAATTTAAATAAAAACATTCCGAGTAAATAATGATTAATTTTGAACTGGGGTCAATTATTATCCACCATTTAACCATCATTTTCTTTTATGCCAAAAAAAATTTTTTTTAAACTAAAAATCAAGCCCATATATACTGTGAAACGATATATTAAATAATTAATTGAACAGTGACAAATTTGTCTAGTAAATTTCCTGTTGAAATATTGATATTTTAATTTTAATATTATAATAAGAACTTAAACAAATTTAAAAATAAATACTTTTATAAAATTATTGTTCAATGCTGAAATATTATTTTTAATTAAAATTTATTAAATTTGAAACACATGTAATTTAATAGTTATTTATATATGAAAGAATTCATATAAATTTATAAAATATCAAATGCGAAGGTTTGCTAAGATCGTATTTGGTAAAATATACATTTATATCACAAGTTTCATACATAATTTTATTTAAAAAGAACGTTAAAGTTATCCCACCAGTGTGGGAATGTTATTTTTAAGCACGTTATTAAATAAAAAATATATTTAAAAAATAAATCATTTTATTTATAACTTAAATTAAAACTAAAATTTTTTTGTTAAATTAAAAACTTTAAATAAACCAATGATAAAAATTACGCCATAAATAAATTACAAAAGTATTTATACAGATGGTTGCAAAATTAAACAAAACAGGGCAGTTGTTTATGCAGCAGTTTGCCCAGAGCTAGATATAACAATTGTTAAGGCAATGCCTAAGGAATCTTCCAAATATCCAAATTATAATTTCTGCATTTTCTCTGATTCCTATTGGGCATTACAAAGTATTACTAGCAATAATTTTTAAGTTAAAAAAATAACTATATTTTTGAAGTTAAAAAAAAATACACAAAAATAATGAAAAATAACAACTGGAAAATAAACTTTTTTTGGATTCTTTCTCAGAGGAACTGAAGAAGCAAGTTTGGCTAAGTCAACAACAAAATATGCATTTAATAATGTTCACCATACAGCATACAGACATGCTTGAAAAATTTTGTTTAAAGCTACCATGCAAGTTAATAAATTAATAGATAATTGAAGTCAAACCACAGTTAAAGATTATTTTCAAGACGTTACTATTCATACTGTCAAATACCATGGTTTAGTAATATAAGATTAAACAGGGCTTTTACACTCACAAATAGTAGAATCAGATCAAAACATTATAATTTAGCAGCATCAATAAGTAGAGTAAATATAATAAATGATCCTAGATGCCAATCTCATTATCGATTTCGGTTACCTACCATTTCCCCGAATAGCACTCCCCGAACCCTTTTTCCCGAATGGACAGTTCTCCGAAAACTGTCGTCTAGAATAGAAATTACCCTGAAAAGAAAAATTTTTAATTATTTTTTTCTATTAGAAATTTTTTAAAATTAAATTAAATTTTTTTTTTTATTGGGATTGTAAAAAACTAAGAAACGGAGAATGTGCTGTAAGAGCTATAACGAAGTGGAATGGATGCAAGCTTATTTTTATCCAAGGACTTGATTCATATGATCATGCTTACCCTTCTAATTGCAAGGAGGCTGAGGTTAAAAAAATCCAATTTAATTTGAAACGCAAAGCAGAGGAGCACCCTGAACTTCCGCCAGCACAAATATTAAGAACAGAATTAGCATGCACTTCAGGGTTCTAAGTCACCTGCCAAAAAGAGAAAATATTAAAAAATCAATTCGAAAAAAAGGAAAGAAACAATAGATTTCGCCTTATTGTAGGAAAGCATCATCCTGATTTATAAAGATAAGCGTTGTTGAACTGTCACTTGGTCGAAAAATTAAATGTGGTCCTAAGAAAAAGTGGATAGATTAACAGAAAAGAATTTATGACATCGTACAATCTTATGACACTTATGGGATGGAAATAGTAACTGAGTATCTGCTAGCACTTAGTTATTATATTGTTATATGAAATGAATAATTAAAATATTTGTATGAAAACGTAAGACAAAATAAAACCAAAAACTGATTTTATGAATAAACAAATTTTTTTTTCGGGGGCATAGCATTCGGGAAAAAGTAATTCAGGGAAATAGTCGTTCGGGGAGTAGTATTCGGGGAAATGGGTGGGAACGATTTCATTATGAAAGTCAAGACATTAGCCATCTTATATCGCAATGTGAATTGTACAATAATAAAAGAAAAAATCTAGTTATGAAATTAAAAAGGCGTAAATTACAACGTTCAAAAGACTTCTATTCGACCAAGTATGCATGTTTACTTACGAGTTTTTAAAAGAATGTATATTACAGATTTAATATTTTTAATTTTTTAAATTAAATTATCTTATATTATCACTATCTATAAAAATTTTTTATGTATTGCTAATAACTTTTCGTCTGTAAAGGTTCTAAAGCTAAAAAAAAATAAAATTTTTTTAAATTTACTGAATAAGCAAATAATAATAATGAACATATATTCGAAAATGAAAAAAAAAAATTTATTTTTGAAGTTAAAGTTACGAAATAAAGTTTTTTAATATAGAGTTTTAAATAAAATTATAACTTTTTTTGAATTTAAAAAAATAAAAATTTTTATACGTTGGAAAAGAAATAAATTTTATTATCAAATGTTGCTTTATAGTATTCTATAAAATTTATCATACTGAAGTAAATAACTGAAGAGAAATCTACTTTAGCAACGTTAACTTTGATGGTAAGAGATGTTTCAACTGCAATACCATCATTTGATACAAACTTTACATTTATTTTTTGAATTCTCGTGAAAAATATATTTCAAAATGTTACTTAAATGTAAATTTTTGAAAAATTATTAGTAATAAGGATAGACCAGTATTTTAATCTTTATATTTAAAATAGCTAATAAAATAATAATTTTTGAAATTGGTATTATAAATACTACCAAAATATTTTTATGCTGTGTAAGTAGAAAAATATTTTTTATTTTTTAATTTTTCTAACTAAGAAAGTAAACATGAAAGCAACTCCTTGAAAAAACAAAACTTAAGTTGATTTGTGAAAATTAAAAAATTTTTAATAAAATTTATAAAAATCAAAAATACATAATTTTCTTTTGTAAATTAGTAGGACTATTTTTGCGGCTTTAGAAAAAAAATTTTTTTACGAGTAATCTTTGTAGATTTATAGGAATCACACTCTTGTTTTCATGTTTTTGCAATTTTTTTTGGTAAACAAGATGAGAAAAGGTCGACTGACTCCCAAAATCAAAGTTTCGCTCGTGGGAAATTTGTCTAACACAATTAAATTCGCAAAAAACAACCCTTTTTTAACATAATGAGATTTAGGCCATTAGTTAGTTTTTAAAGTTGCTAATTACGAATTTTCAAGTCCCTTGCTGCATGGAAAATATTTCAAAGACCCTTAAATTGGAAAAAATATCGTTTATTCGGAGTAATTTTTTTATTTTCGCAAATCATAACAAAATTTTGCCTCTAGTTCGTTTTTTGGATTGTTGATTTAAATTTCGGGGTTTCGCACGTGAAAAATTCTCAAAACCTAAGAATATTTAAAAATCACCCCCAAAAAGAAATGTTTTTTACTAATTTAAAGGTGTTGGATAAATTTTGCATGATCAAAACCTCAATTTTTGAAGTAAACACTCTCCATGGATTGACTGAATTATTACTTAAAACAGTAAATATTAGTTACTAATAAACTAAAAATAAAAGTATGAAATTTTATAAAATAAGATAACCAAGTTTTACCTATCCATAATTATGTATTAAAAAATTAAAATGTTTGAAATTTTGTTAAAAATGTATATGAAAAGAGAAAACCTTTTAATTTTATGAATTTAAATTAAGAAAATACAGATATTATAATATAAAAGTTATAAAAAATTTAAAATAAGAGCATGTAGAGTACTATTACGTGACAAAAGTTACATAATATACGTACTCTCTTATATCATCCCCTTTAGTCTTGTATAAATGTATATGTAGTCCCTCATGAAAAACTCGAAGCTTTTCTATCTATACATCATTCTCATTTTTCTCCTTTGCTTCTGTGGTTATTTATATATTTTTTTTGCATTTTATTTAAATATTTATATAAAAATATGTACATTAACTTAAAAAAAGAGCCTCCACTCTCTTAATTATTAACTAAATTAATGGAAAAATATAATGCATAGACCATTTTTTTTTAAGTGGACCATATGAAAGTTTATTTTCACGAAAATTCAACTATCACAGCTGAATATAATTGAATTTAATCTGCAGCTTTAAGAGATTAGTTTATTATTTAGTCTTTTTCAATTGAAATAAATGACAATTATATAAACTAGATAAATGTTGGTTACCTAAGCACTTTTTATATTTGTTGAAAATTTTCTTTTTTTTCACAAATATTTGTAGTTACTTTTAGCAATTTTATTCGAAAAAAACCCTGTATTAAATTAAATTTATTTAATTTGTATTAAGATAAAAAATAATATTTACCTGAAGAAGGCGTATCATCTAATAACTGAAATTGAAACGTTGCTTTGAAACCTTGCCCTGGATATTTTGAATTAGCTAAAAATTCTACGTATAAATTTGATCCAGAACTTAATATTTCAATATATTTATTTTCATTACACAATATTGCAATTGTTGGTGCTTTTGTATCACTACCATCGTACAGTTTTATAAAATCAGCTCTATTTAAACAACTGTAACAAAAAAAATAAAGATAAAAAAGATAATTTATTTTGGTCATATAAAATAAATAGCTAAATAAAGCTTTTAAATAAATTTTATTTTTATGTATACATAAAACTAGACATTTATAGTTTTTTAATTGTATCATTTTTTAAGTAAGAGATAATTGAATTGTATAATTAAATTTTAAAGATATACAATAAATAATTGTTAATTATTTTTATATATATATGTATGTGAAATAGTTTATAGGATTTTGATGAGAGGAAAGATAATTAACTTTTTTATTGATTTAGAGTTATTAAAGTTTTAGTCTCCAAGAAAACTTTGAAAAATCATTCTATAGGATCTTCAATTAATATGAAAATTCAGTTTAAGAATCGCTATTCAAATTCGGGACTAAATTATGAGTAACAGCGTTTTGTTCATAAAATTGCGAATTTTATAAAACAAACTACCAGCTACCTCGGGATAAATATTTTAAAATATTAGATTTTTTCCCCTTGTGCACGAAATTCGTCACTTTGTGCACAAAACGCTTTAAAAAAGTTTTTTTTTTTTCATACTGGATAGCCTTAAGAACTCATTTCACTTGTAAGAAAAAAATTATTAGCAACGAAACAGCGTCAAATTACCTAATTATTACTATTACTATTACTATTTGTATTACAATGGATAATCCGCAAGTGGCGTTATGAACGAAGAGGAGGTTAGGTGTATAGTTGACGGACTTTTCCCTACCCACCCAGAGAGGGAGAAAACGAATAACTTAGGTGAAGGTGACTAGGCTATTCCCGAATTCACCGAGAAGGAGCTCTTCACAGCGGCGGACTCTCTCAAGAACGGTAAGGTACCAGGACCTGATGGGATACCTACCGAGATACTGAAGATAGCTGCGCATGAGTGCCCGAAACTCATCTTATGTATGTACAATACTTGTGCACGTGGGGGCGTCTTCAGTAAACTTTGGAAGAGAGCCAGACAGGTCCTTATCAGTAAGGGCAAAAGAGATCCTAGACTGCTAAACTTCTGGCGTCCTCTAAGATTATTGAACACAGCCGGCAAAAACAACGAGAAGATGCTACAGCCAAGGATACTGAGGGCCATAGAAACTGCGGGAGATCTTTCTCTCCGATAATACGGCTTTTGTCGAGGGAAGTCAACAATCGATGCCATAAGCAGTATCGTTCAGGCCATCGAGAACGCACAGACAGGCAATCACTACTCGAGAAAAATCATGCTATTAGTGACCCTCAATGTGAAGAATGCCTTTAACTCAGCAAGATAGTGCTATTTCATGGAAGAGCTAAGGAACTTCGAGGTGCCAAAATACCTGCGAAGAATTATCAGCAGCTACCTGAGCAATCGAAAAATAATCTTTGAAACTGCACAAGGAACAAGAGTGAGGAAAGTAACTGCAGGTGCAGTACAAGGATCGGTCCTTGGTCCAAATCTATAGAACATCATGTAAGACCAGGTACTTAGGCTTCCAATGCCGGTTGATACTTTTACTATAGGATACGCAGATGACCTGGCCCTAGTCATCACGGCAAAAGATGAAAAAATTGCCGAGGAGAAATTAAATCAGGCAATGCATGGGGTCAATTACTGGATGGAAGACCATGGCCTACAGCTTGTAATAGCGAATACTGAGATTGTCCTATTCACCCGTAAACATATTGAGATCATCATCCCAATAAGTATTGGGGAGGATAGGGTAGAAATGAAGGATACTTTAAAGTACTTGGGAGTGCTGTTGGACATGAAATTGACCTTCATGGCGCAGATTCAAAGAAGCATGGAGAAGGCTGCCATGCTCACTACTGCGTTAAGCAGGCTAATGAGAAACACGTGTAGACCTAAGACTGGAAAGCATAGACTTCTTATGTCGGTCACCCACTCCATACTCCTATATGGTGCAGAAGTATGGGCCGACTGCATAAAGAAGGTCACTTATGCGTCTAAGCTTACGAGCGTCCAGAGGCAAGGAGCCCTGCGAATCTCCTGTGCTTATCGCACAGTGTCCTTGGAGGCAGCTCTAGACATCGCTGGCGTAATCCCAATAGGTCTGTTGGCTCTTGAAAGAAACTATATCTATCTGAACAAAAACAGGGAAGGCATTGATCATGCAAAGGCCATTTTGCGCCAGAACAGTCTAAGCGATTGGCAGCACCGTTGAACCAACTACTCGGAGAGCAAATGGACCAAGAGGTTGATAGGAGAGATATCACCTTGGATAAATAGAGTGCACGGGGACATTAATTATTTTTTGACTCAATTCTTAAGCGGACATGGGCTTTTTTGCTCCTACCTTTTTTGAATCCAGAAGATGAATGGCACTGAATGTATATACTGTCCAGGAAAACAAGTTACGTCGGAACATACATTCTTCAAAAACGACAGATGGGCCATTAAAAAGTTTCAATTAGAAACTAATATCGGCCAAATCACACCTGAGATTGTGGTTACCCTGATGCTTCAAAATGAAGAAGTATGGTCCGAAATTAGGCAATATGTGGAGTACGTACTCCGCACCAAGAAACATTGAAGTCCAAGGTATAGGCTAATATTGATACGTACTGTGGTTATCCGGACGACTGCAGGTGTTGCACTAACAATCATTCCTGCACTTACTCTTGATACACATAACTGTCAGTTCGGATGCTGAGCAGTATGCGTAATGCATTTCTCAACTTCCTACGCAAAATGAACCTTAACATTCATAATTTATTTCAACAAATAAATAATTCATTTTCATTATAAAAAATTATTGTAAAAAAAATCAAATTATTTAAAATTTTTTATGGACGGGTTATACAGTAAGGTAATCTGAGTATTACTGTCATCTCTAAACAGTAATAAAATCCAACTTTTCCAAACTTCAAGTATATTTCGAAACATATCTGAAGAAACGATAGACATAAATCATAATTAAAATTATAACAAATTTATTAATTCAATATTAAAAAAATGAAAAAAATTGAATTTATTTTCTATTAAAATTACAAGTTTTACCCTACAAGTTTAATATTTATTTACTTTATAATTAAAAAAAACATATATAATATAAAATTTTTCCTATGAAAGTAATTACAAGTAATTAAACATTGTAACATGCTTTAAATTCTCACTTATATTCTCATATTCTCCAAGAAAATTTTCTTATACTAGCATAGCTTCTTCATTTTATCAGCTGATTTAGTTTGTTACGTACCTTACACGTAAAACAGGCTTGGCAAGAATTAAGTCGAGAAATAGGTAATTATGAATTTACTATCTGATAATAATATTTTTTTAGGTTTTTTTAATTTTATTTATTTTATAAATTGAATTTTTTAGACTATTAATAATTTATCTTTTAAAACTTCTTTCTTAACATAATTTAAGTTGAGTGATATTTTAGCTAATAAAACTATCCAAGTTTTTCCTCTTTATATATAAATATACTTTGAAAGGTTAGATGGGAAATGTCACCAAAAACTATATGCAACAAAAATTTTTTCTCATAAACGTCGATCGAGCAGTTCTTTTTTTTTTTATTTTTTAACTTTTTAAAAACCTAATATATAACTAAAGTAGAAGAAATTTTTTAGCCAAACTTTTTATTTAAATTCTTATATGTGAATATATAAACTATTTATAAGTATATTATTGCAATAAAGTTTTTACTAATTTTTTTGTTAGTTAAAAAAAAAGAAGATATTTTTGTTAAACTTTAAAATTTCGTTAAAACTTTATTATTTTTTGAAGTAAATTTTTATTGCATTAAATATTAAAATTTTTGAATTTTCAAAAAATAATAATTAAAGGGAAACATGTAATGCATATTTTATAATAATTAATAAAAGATTAAAGTCCCTTTAGGGGTATAATATTAAAAAACATTTATTTTAATAGATGAATATTTTAAATATAAATTAAATTTTATATTTAAAATTACAAGAAAGGTTTTAATAGCAAAATCTTAATAAAGCTTTAAGCTATATTTGCAAACTATTTTCTTTTTAAAGCCCTTAACCTTCTATATGGGTTTATTCAGATAATTTAAACGGATTTTTATGAGATTTTTTTATAAGCATAATTTGGTATGTTGATGTCAAAGCTGCACAGTTAGGTTCCTTTGCTTGAAATTCAATCAAGCACGATGAAAAATTTGTTTGAATTTAAAAATTATTAAATTTACGAGGTTATATTATTTATTAATAAGTTACTCAGTCCAAATATCTAAAAAATAATACATTACGCAATAAAGGACGAAATATAAACTTCCGTCCCTTCATGACATAATTACAGTTAACCATCAAGCCACAGCCGAGGAAACTTTTATCACACAGAAGCGCGTTTTTATCTTTCATAAGTATTACAATAAAAAATTCTATTAAAATCAATTAGATCGACCCATGTACAAAAAAAAAGTATAATACAAGTAAGAAAATGAAGTATTATATGGATTAACTTATAAAATGAGTATATTTTAATTTCAAAGTTTTTATAAGAATTAATATCTTTTTTTTCTCTTTAATAAAAATTGTAAATTTTAATCTATTGAAATTTCATGAAACTTTTTATAGAATATTTTTATTGCCTTAGGAGATAAAATATTATTTTTTTTTTCTTTTGCCTTACAACGATTACTAGAAGAAATAATTATATATTTTTTAGTTTTTTAACATTCTTCTACCACCACAGTGAAATCATTTAATCTTACAATAAATTCACGAAGTTCAATTTTTAATTTTTATCAGAATCGTCTGGTTCCGCGCCATTTTAAAGAATTTAATTCCAAAATATCAAAATTCTGGTGGCTGTAACTGACAAAGTATGCATTTTTTTAATTTTTACCCACATATTTGTCTTAGAATCAAAAGCTTAATCTAACCATGGTGTTTTTAAAAAAAATTTTTGTACCCCTCTAAAGGGCTAAACCAGTCTTCCCACTAGAAATTCGTCCAAAGAAGATTTGTATGTAACGTATTTTGATTAGTATACAAAAATTAAATTACCCAAATGCAAAAAGTTTAAAATTAACTTAATTGAAAGAATGTTAAGGTTTGTAATTATTTCTTCTACTAGAAAGGGTATTAATTTTTAGGTTTATTAGTTTTTACAATTTTTAATCAATTTGATAAACATAATTGTCAAAAGATAATATAAGTAATAAATAAAAAGCTATATAATAAAAATTCTGGATGATAATAAATATACTTGATGAAAATTGGATCTTTGCCAAAATTTATTATTATATACTTCAAATTTACATGAATATTATTATCTGAAAATATTGGAATACATGACAAGTATGGATCATTTTTTCATGCCTAATTTTTTTTAAACATGTGATAAAGGATTAAATTTGGACTTTTTGTACCAGGTTGAATCTTCGAGACTGGCTCATCTAATTGAAGGGGGTTTACAAATTCCGCAATATGATTCTCTTAAATTATTTATTTCCCTAGGTCTCAATCTGCCTGCGTTATACCCGATCAAATTTTTTAAAAAAATTTTTGAAATGGTTAGTATACCTATTTCGATCCCGTATCCAGAAAAGTAAATAATGTCCCAAACGACACATAAATTACCATCTGAGGCACAGTCGTATTAAATGCAAATGGGAAATTCTTTGTTTTTGGACAATCTGTGTGAATTAAAATTTATTTTAATAGATGAGTATTAAAAGTGATTTTTAATTTTAATTTTCAATTCTGACAATCTCTGTCAGTGACGAGAAAACACGTTTTTTCGACCACTCAAAAAAATCGGGTTTCTTAAATTTTTTTTCTATTTAAAGTTTGCACATATTAAAGATTTTTTGTAAAATTAGAACTTGAAAAAAAATGGATATAAATATTATCATCGATAAAAAAGCATTATGCTGTACTTCTATTAAAAAATAATTTCAATATTTAATTATCATTTAAAAATTAAATATTTAACTATCAAATATAAAAGTAACTACATATAAAATACAGAAATTTAGTAGAGCTCTAAAAAGTGTACAATTCACATATAACAAAACTGACATTTAGCATTTGTACGTGTGTATATATAGAAAAAGCAAACTGGAAATAAGTAGGTAAAAGTGTACCAACAATAAATGAAATTCAAGTATTTTAGCTGTAAAAAAAATATTAGTAGGTATAACGTTCTACATAATGTTAGTTTATGTACTTGTAATGTCAAGTCCAATATCAACAAAGTATACCCGCAGCTAACGCGACACTTGATGTTTCTATATATAGTACATAAAAAGCCCAAAATTGCCAACATGTTTTATATATGAAAAAAGCTCTACTTGTACATATCTGTATTAAAAATAGAAGATATATATATGTAGAATGATATATTTTTGCAACAGCCTGCAAAGTTAATTCTTGATAAATTTGCCAAGTTTTATACTATATTGAGAATGTTTTTTTAAATATTTGTGTATATTAACCTGAACTATTATCCTTTTAAGATTTCTTATTTTTGTATTATCTTGGTAAAAATTGATGTTTTCAATTCAGGGATTCAAAATTCAGAGATTGCAAATGCGGCATTATGATTGAAAATTTTTTGAATTATGAAATTTTTTATATTCAGGAATCTTAAAATTTGTAAATATAAAAGATGATAAAATATGCTTATATAGAGTTACTATAATATAATAGGGATGCCCTAAAATAAATCTTGGAAAATCTAGGGTAATAATGGGCATCTGTGGCTATAATAGAGATCTATAGTAAAAAGGAACATCCAGGATACATGATAAATATTTGAAATAATGATAGTCACCTGCTTATACTATATAAATCGACTCAAATTATACATATCACTATTGATTTCTTATAGTTAATGGGATCTAACTTTCAAATATTTTCACATTTTTTTGTGTTTTTAAAGATGTTTCTAGCGTGAAAAACTCTAAATAATTGTTCTGAATTTATTTTAAAAAATCCTATAATATACACGTATTATTTTATTGTCATTATTTAAATTATGCTTATTTTTTTAAAGATGACGTATACTATTTAAAATGAAAATAAAAAAACTTAAGTACCATTTTTCTCTCCTTACCGGCTTCCAGTTTCTTGTCTTTGTCTTATATTCTTACACTTTATAAAGAATTGCTGCATATTTATTTTTCAACGCGCCAGCGTGCCGGTTAAATTACGCTTGCATTATACATATATAAATAACGCGTTTAGTTAAAAAAAAATTTTTTTTTAATTTTCCTCTGGATGAACCCGTTATATCATCTTTTATTTTATTTTCCTTTTTTTTAAAAGCAAGATGTATGTAAACATTATTTTTCTGCTCCTTTTATGGGGTTACTAGTATAATATATATATTTTTATACTGAAAAAAATAAAAAGGTTTTTTAAAAGTTGGATTTACCTTAAGTCACCCTTTTGTAGATAGATTTCTTCGAAAATTAAGCGAACTCGCTCGTTTGTTCTGAAAAATAAAAAAATTACTTATTATTCAAAAGTTACGTGTAAATCATGTGAAATTATTTATGTTGAAAGCATTAAATTATTATACGTAAAATCGCCTTTTGGTTTCAAGGAAATCGATTAAAGGTAGTTTTGGGAAATAAAATTTTTAGCTGAAGACTGGTAGGTTTAAAACTGATTGATATAACTTAATATTAACTTTTGAAATTTTATTTAAATTAAAGGTTCTATTTTGGTTCTGAGAACCAACTTAGCTCTAAAAAAGTCAACTCTTCATCTCTAGAAAAATTTTTTTTTATTACTATAAGGCCAGAAAAATAAGAAAATGGGCTAAACTGCACGTAAAGTACCATTCCAAGAACTTATATAATTTTTGTTCGTCAGTGTCAATAAAATAAACTAGAATTAATTTTTAAATAAAAAATTTTAAAAAAAATGTCAAAAGTTAAAATTACAAATAATTAAATATCTATAATTTATTGGTAAAGTACAGATGGTACAAAAGTGTATAGAAAATAATGATAATAATATAATCAATAATTTAAGTAAAATAATAATAACAAAGAAAATTAATAATCAATAGAAAGCGTATTATAGATAAAACTTATTTTACAAATTAAAGGAAATTAAATAATCATATTTTCATGTACATGGAAGGAAATATTCACTTAAGGGAATTCCTTTAATCGATTTGTGGCAAAATGCTAAATTAGTAAATACAATTAAGCGGATTTGTAACCCTCAAACAAGAAACTGTCAAATAAAGAGCAATATGTCACACCTAAGTTACAATATAACTATTAGGGTAACGATATAATATATAAGACAAAGTAGAGAATTCGTCTTAATGATCAAAAAAACAAAAGACAGGCGTATATAATTAAGAAAATTAATGATTGTAGTAAGATCCCTTAAGAGATGAATATAATTATTAGTAATAGAAAACTTGATAATAATCAGAGAAGTTCAATTATAATTTACTGCTCGTTATAGTTTACAAAATCACGTAATGCTTTTATGATTTAATGTAATTGGTTCTCAAATTATATTAACTTTTATTTATTTTAATTTTTAGTTAATTAAAAAAATCTTGTCATTAACATATTTGCTTAATATGGGAATTTGGTTAATTGACTGTAGCAGAAAGCTTAGAATTGGCCCCTTAGAGAAAACAAGCAGATCAATTAGAAGTTTTTAGGTTTAGAAACAATATTACAGCGGTATATCGAAGATTTGTACACAATTAAAAATACCCTTTGGTAAAAATACGAAATTATCGTAAAATTACGAATTTGTCGTAATTTTACTAATAAAATCGTAAATTTACGATCTTTAGTAAATTTACAACAAATTCGAGATTTTACGATTTTTTTCGTAAATATATTAGAGGATCGTGAGTTTACGAATTTTTGTAGTACATTTACATCTGAAAAATCGTAAATTTACAAAAAAAAAATGTAAATTTACTAAAAAAAATTGTAAATTTTCAAAAAAAAACGTAAATTTACAAAAAAAAAATCGTAATTTTACAATTTTTTTAGTAAATTTATGAATTTTTTATTAATTTACGAAAATTTCGTACAATTACCATAGGGTATTTGTAACAGTGTAACATAGAACCCTGTTTTTCTAGGCCCAGAATGCCCATTAGAATGAACATTGGGTATTTGGTATAATTTTCAACATAATAAACCAATTTCTAGCTATTTGGTTTCATTTAGTTTTCCAAAAGGACTCCCTTTACTATTTTAATCAAATAAACTTTTATTTTTTTAATTTCAAAGTTTATTTTGAAATAAATCAAGGCATTCAATAATGAAATAAAATTTAAGTCTAAAATTGAATTAAACACTAAAACTCTTTTATAAATATTTCAATACAATTACTTTGTAAAAACTTTTCTATACATCACTAATAAAATAGTTTTTAAAGTTTTGTCTTATAGTCTTAAGAAAAACAAAAAAAAAAAAAACAATTTAAATAAAATAAAATAAAAAGAGTATTTGAAAATAACCAAAGATAAAATAAATAAATGTTTTTTAGATTAACATAAAAGCTATTATTAGAACTTGTCAAAGTTTTAATTTTCGATAAAAATAACCAGTTAAAAAATAAATTTTATTTTATTTAAAAATAATTTATTTTATGTTATATAAAAATTGCTATTTTATTGACTTTTTTTTTTATTTTTAATGTTGATCTTTTGTTTTATGTTAAAAATATAAAAACTATTTTGAAAAAACAAAGTAACAAAAATAATGTGTTTTTCTGTATTGAAGTATAAACTTTTTTTTTTGTTTTTATATTGCTACTTTGGTGTAAAGATTTAAGAGTTGTAAACATGTTTATATACTTTTTAAAAAAGGGACTTTTTCAAAAATAAAAATAAAAAAATTTTTTAAGCTAGTTTTAAAATTTTTTTAAAAAATTTGTTTACAATGAATTGTGAAATAATACTTTTTAGATAATGAGATATGCCCTAAATGTACATATTATCTTTTAGAGCTATTTAAAATGTAAATCCCATTGCTGTTGTAACTCCCACCGTGATGGAGGTAAAAATCTAGCGTGAATTTCTGCATTTCTGCTTAAACATTAGAGCTCTCTGCCAGACAATTTCCTCCCTAGCGATTGCCCTATAGAGTGTACAAAATATTTAATTAATAAAGTTATAAGAGTAAAATTGAATAATTAAAATAAAGTTTCAATAATAAGAATAAAAATTAATATTTATGGTGTACTCGCAGGTACTCTTACCCTAAGTTAGACCAAGGGGGGGGGGGTGAAATGGATTTAGAATATTTCAATTTAGTGCACCAAAGGATAAATATAATGACAGTAGTTATAGTTTATATATTAGGTGGCTTTAATTTACAACTAAGTTTTTTATAGTATTAGTAATGTAGTAGTAGTAGGAATAAATGAACATGTTCCATGCTCGTTGGTTATGTCATTACACAAACTATAATTAATTTAATAAAACAAATTGAAAGCAGTAAAATTTTTTTATTATATACAGAAAAATAAAAATTTTAAAAACATATTTTACGGTCAATAATTTTTATAAATCGTAAAATGTCAGAGAAAATAAATAGGATACACTATAAAAAATAATAAAATTTTAAGAAGTTAATATTAACTTCGTACCCATTAAGTCCCCGAAAGTGAATAATCCCTTGATTCAAGTTAACGGGGTTAAATCAATGCATACCAACTGTTAATTAATCTCGCGGATTTTCGTTCAATATTTCCATGATCTTCTAGAAGACGTATTTCGATTTCACGACAGGTGGACGCGAAAGACGACTTCTCGTTGGATCATGAAGATGGCGTTACCGACCGGTAATGCCATAAGAATTATACCAAATTATAACAATAAAAAATAACATGAATTGTTTAATTACGATTAATCATAGTATAATTTCTTTATTTCGCGATTCAGGTTAAAAATATTTAATATTCGCGTCTATTTATTTTATTAAATTTTAAAAAATAATAAATTCGTGTTTTACAAGAATAAGTCCCTAGTATAGTAACTTTATTTTCGCCCAATTAGCGCGCGCGTGGAAAGAGACAGAGAGATGCGAGACTCATACGCGTTTTTAACGTCGCGGGCGGAGTTCATTCTCTACTCAGAGTTCTTGGTGAAAAGACGCTTCATATATTTTCATTGACCGAGTTCGAGAATTCCGTTCCTGCAAACGCTGTTCAAGGAGGTGGTGAATTTCTTGTTTTTCGAGTGTGTGTGCCTGTCGAAGATAAATTTTGCGAGGATACCTGGTGGAGAATATCACAGCTTGGCCAAGGTGGTAAAAAGTGGGTCTTTATTTTAAGACCGTGACCGGAAGAGTTCCGGTCAGTGTGCAAAAGGTGGGCTGAAAGGCCGCGACTGGACGTGGTCCAGTTGACGTTTCGTGCGGATACCAGGTATTTTTTTGTTTATTTAGTGTGAATGTGAGTGTGTGTGTTTGTGTTAGGTTATTATCTTTCTGAGCAGCGTCACCAAGAACAATATAAGTCCAGGCCCTTTTCAGGGCGGGCACAATTAAATTATACGTAAGGACGATTGCTCAGAATAAGACTCAAGTCAGGTTTATTTAGTTTTAAGTGTGTTTTTAATAAAGTTTTAATAAAATAAAATAACCTCAAATATCCTATCCTTTTCCTTTCCTTTAATTTTAATATTTATTTACAATTTTTGGTGCCGTGAACCCGGGAAATTATTCCGGCATATAAACCGACTTGAGTGCTTGTCTGAGCGGCGGCGTCCACGCGGCGGTCCTCGTGCTCATATTTCATTTTCAATTTCAAATTTAGTTATTAATTAATTTTAATTTTAATTTTTTTAGTTTTTAATTAATTTTAATTTTAATTTTATAATAATAATAAGAATAATAATAATAATTTTAAATTTTATAATTGCATCATCTCTCTCTCTCTCTCTTTTAATTTTTCCGTTACAGCTATAACTTAGTTTCTTTTCTCAAGCGTGCGTCGCGGCGTCCATTTTATGCACCCTTCTTATAATACACATAAGTTACATTATTTTAATAATTTCTTATATCTTTTAATTATTTTATATCGGTTTAATTAATTAGTAATTAATATTTTTTCAGCGAATTTTAATAATTTAGATTTTCTTGAAATTTTTAGCTTAATAAAGCAATAATTTTTAGATTGAAATTTTTTGAAATAAATTGAGTTATTAGTATTAGTATTATTAAATTCTCTTATCATTCTTTATTTTAGCATTAAATTAATATTTGAAATTTTTTAATAATTAAGGTGGCTCTAGTACTTTCAAAATTAAAAAATTTTTTGTCATTATTTTTAAATTTTAATTGGTATTAGAATTTGATTTAATTTAATAAAAATTAGGAAGTTGACCCACATATTAAAAAATTGTTTTATTCATTTTATTCATTTTTTAATTTTAATTTAAATATAAAATTTAGGAAGTTGGCCCTCAATATATAATTTAGGAAGTTGGCCCATAGGAAAAAATTTGTGAAGTTGGCCCTCAAAATAAAATTTTTTATTTAATTAATTTTATTTAATTTTATTTAACTTGGATCGACTCCGAAATATAAAAATAGCATAAATTAAGGTAGTACACCAATATTTCTTATTTATTCATTTTTATAATTTATTATTATATATTTTTTTTTTAATTTAATTTTCAACTAAAAATGGCTCGTCGCAAACGTGCTGGCAGACGTCCAGGTAGAGGACGGGGTCGTGGTGTGGGGCGTGGTGCTCCTGTTGTTGTGCAACCGCCAGTTGCCCTTGTTGTTCGTGGAGCTCGTGGAGCTCGCGGAGCGCTACGCGGCGCACCCGGTCGTGGCGGCTTGCAACGGGCACAGGAGTTTGATCTTGTACCCAATGCAAGGAATAATAATTATAATTTGAGACGATTGCCAGTTCCTCCTCGCCTTGATTCTCCTAATAGTTCAATTCCTGAAATTGATGTTTTAATGGCCGCAAATCAAGATTTTAATCGTGGTCGTGGAATGGTTCGCGGACTCAACCGAGGGCGGGGCGATGCCGCCCAAGGTAGAGGCCGTTATCAACCTCCTCCACGAGAGCACGACGCCGTAGGTGAGGGTCTTGTATTCGATGATGTCGAGCCTTTAAATTTAAATCGAGGAGAGGAATTTGATAATAGGGATCTTCAAAACGAGCCTGCTTTAGACAATGTTGATGCCCAGCCTGTCCTTCTTGACGAAGTCAACTTGCGCAAGCGCAAAGCTGAGCTTGACATTGAGGAAAATCAAGCAAAACTTAGAATCATTGAAGCCGAAAAACGGCAAATCGAATTACAATTGGCTACGGCCACAACTACTCGAACAGTTTTCAATGAGATCCCTCCTTCTCTTATCAATAATGATTTATCTGCTACAATTTCTAGAGCCGTTATTCAAGCCTTTAATTCTTCAAACCCTTCCACTTCCTCTGGTTCTTCTGACAATAACCATGCTCTTTTAAATCGACTAGCTATTGAAAAACGAGACTTAACCTTCGATGGCGATATTTTTAATTGGTTGCATTTCAAAAATAGCTTTGATCAAACAACAAAAGCTGGATCTTACAGCGATTCTGATAATGCTATCCGTCTTCATAGGTGCCTTAAGGGCAAAGCTCTACAAGCGGTGCAAAGTCTAATGATGACAAGTACTAGTGGTCGCGAAATTATGAATGCCCTTGAACGGCAATTTGGTAATACGGAAGAAGTCATCCTTAGATTAGTTGCCGCTATTAGAGATTTGCCTAAACTGACTTCTAATAAAATGAACATCGTACCCTTTGCTGCCACCGTCAAAAACAATGTCGCAGCCATGATTAATTTAGGAAATAGAGGTTATCTCTATAATATTGACCTAATTAGGGAAACAATAGGTAAATTACCTTTAGTCATGGTTTCAAAATACAATGAATTTGTAGCAGGTAAAGGCGAGACCCCATCTTTAGAAACTTTAGGTGAATTTTTAGATAGAGAAGCTTCCTTAGCTAGCTTTGCTGGTACTGTTTCCATGTTTGGTAATACTAATCGAGATTCGAATAAATTTGATGCAAATCACTCAAATAAACGAAATGATAATCGTGGTAATAATCATAATTCAAGCAGGCGAGTATTCTTAGTTGGTGAAAGCAGTTCTTCTAAACCTCGAAATTCTGCATGCTACTACTGTTCTGATAAAGAACATTTGATTCGCAATTGTAAGGAATTTTTAAAGTTATCAAGCGATGATAGATGGCGTTGGGTTAAAACTCTTAAGGCGGAGCGTTGTTATAAGTGCTTGTGTATACTTAAGGATCACGTGTCGAGAGAATGTAAAGCTGCTTCATGCAATAAATTGGTTGCATCAGGAGACAAATGTGGTCGGCCTCATCACTTTTTATTGCATTTTACCAAAGGAAAATCTTCTAATCGCCCTACTTCCTCAGTTAACTCCACTCAAGGTAGCTCAAAATCATCTTGACTAGATTCATTCCCGCTTCTCAAAGTTTTGCCGGTAAATTTAAAAGGGCCGCGAGAAAAAATGAAAATTTTAGCGTTTCTGGATGAAGGTTCTTCAGTATCTCTAATTGATCGTGATACAGCTTCATCCATAGGCCTAAAAGGAGCCCGCGCGACTCTTCATTTAGATGGTTTAAATGAAACCCCTTTAGATACAAGAATTACTGCTAGGGTAAATTGTTCTGTCTCAAACGTGCTCAATTCTAAATTTCATGATTTAAACGGGATTTATGTTATTGAAAGTCTTAAATTACCTCCTCGCTCTTTAAATAAGGAAACTATACAAAGTTATAGTCATTTACGCGATTTAGAATTGAGTACCTTTGAATATGAAAGGCCTCGAATATTATTAGGACAAGATAATTGGGATTTGATAGTTTCTCGTAAATTGCGCGAAGGGAACAAAAATGAACCAGTTGCCTCACTTACTCATTTGGGGTGGGTGGTTCATGGAAATATGAAATCAATTCAACCAGCAAAACGTAGTTTATTTCACATATCAAAAGCTTCTTCTTTTTCTGTGACTGAGAAGGCGGGTAGTAACTCCGATGAAAATTTGCATGAGTTAGTGAAACAATACTTTGCTTTAGAGAGCTTAGGTGTAGGAAAGGTCGCTCGAAAATCTAAATCAGATGAACGAGCCTTAAGTATTCTTGAAAAAACGACTCGCTATTGTGATGGATACTGGGAAACAGGTTTATTATGGGCTCAAGATGATTTGCGTTTACCCAATAATTTTGAGGGAGCTTTATCCCGTTTAAAAGCAGTGGAACGCAAGTTAGATCGAGACCCGGTTTATGCAGCCTTATATTATAAGGAAATAAATAGGCTTATTTCTGAAGGTTATGCTGTTTTAAGTGATTCAGTTCCTCGCGATTCATGGTTTCTTCCTCATTTTGGAGTTCAAAAATCTGAGAATTTAGATAAAGTACGAGTAGTTCTTGATGCCGCTTATGAATACGCTGGTGTTAGTTATAATAATTCTTTATTAGCTGGTCCAGATTTACTAAAATCTCTATTTGGAATTTTATTATCGTTCAGAAAGGGCCGCGTGGCCATTAAAGGGGACATAAAAGATATGTTTTTGCGCGTTAAAGTCAAAGAATCTGATCAAAAATATCAGTGTTTTCTATGGCGGGGTCAAGATCGTTCTTCTCCCCCTAAAATCTATAAAATGACTTCTTTAATTTTTGGTTCAAAAAGTTCTCCTTGTAGTGCTTTGTATGTTAAAAATCGTAATGCAGAAATGTTTTTAGACAGTCATCCTGATTCGGCTAATGCTTTGATTAATTGTACTTATATGGATGACTATTTAGAGTCTTTAGATTCGGTTGAAGAAGCTCAAAAACGTATTAAAGAAGTCACTTTTATAAATTCTCACGCTAATTTTCAAATGCATGAATGGGTCAGTAATGCTAAAGAAATTGGGAAAAATTCTAATCAAATAAATTTAGAGGGTTCAGGTGTCGATAAAGCTTTAGGAATGCAATGGGACACATTTACTGATACTTTGAATTTCGCACTTCGTATGGAAAAAGTGGCTCGCGTTAATGAAAAATCTCATAAAGTACCTACTAAGCGTGAAATTTTGAGATCAGTGATGTCCTTATATGATCCTCTCGGTTTTTTAAATCCTTTTACTATACGTGCTAAAATTATATTACAAGATGTTTGGAGACGTGGTACAGATTGGGACGAACCCATAAGCGAGGATAGCGCTAACGAGTGGCAGGCTTGGATTTCTGATCTTCCTAAAACTAACGATTGTAAAATACCGCGTTGTTTGTTTGAATTTGATTACAAGCCCATTTTTATAGAATTACACACGTTTTGTGATGCCAGTGAAAAGGCTTATGCCGCAGTAGCTTATTCTCGCGCTTTATATAATAACGGTAAAATCAGTACGCGAATAATAGCTAGTAAAAGTTACGTCACTCCTTTAAAAGCACATTCTATACCAAGATTAGAATTACAGGCTGCTCTAGTTGGCGCTAGACTTGCAGATTCAATTGTTAAAGATTCTCAAATAAAATTTGATCGAAAAATATTTTGGTCTGATTCTCGGACAGTATTGTGTTGGATTAAATCAGATCCTCGTAATTATCAAATGTATGTAGCTAATAGATTAGGGGAAATTGATGAATTAAGTGACGTAAATTCGTGGCGTTGGATTTCTTCTTCTGATAATCCTGCTGATCTTGCAACTAAGTCAAAAAATTTAGATTTGGGTCCTAATGGATTTTGGCAAAGAGGTCCTGAATTCTTAAGCAAAAAGGAGCAATTATGGCCCGCCCAACCTCCTATTTCAAAGGAAGAATATAAGCAAAAATCGCGTTTAGAAGCAAAAGCATCTTGTATGGTAGTTTATGAGCGTAATTCTCGTTTACCAGACCCCTTAAGATTCAGTAAATGGTCTCGTTTACTTGGATCAACAGCTCGTGTTTCAGTTGCTATGGATAAATTTAGAGGTTGGAATCGTATCGATGTTGAAGTGGAGGATTTAATAGAAGCTGAAAATCTTTGGTTGATAGAAGCTCAAGCCCAAGATTTTAGCATGGAATCCAAAGCTTTAAAATCGAATAAGCCATTACCCCTTAATAGTCACATTTTAAAACTTACACCTTATTTGGACAACGGCGGAATTTTGAGAGTTCAAGGTCGTGCTTCTAAAATTCAAAACGCGGTTGAATTTTGCAATGACCCCGTAATTTTGAAAGGGAATCATCCAGTTGTTCGCTTACTTATTGCTCATTATCATGTTATATTTAATCACTCTAATACTCAAACGGTAGTAAATGAAATAAGACAAAAATACTGGATAACAAGATTGCGGGGGGCGTTGCGAAGTATAACTACCCATTGTGCAGAATGTCAGCTAAGATTTAATAAACCTGCGATACCCAGAATGAGTGATCTTCCTACCGGAAGATTGGCTCACGGTTCTAATCCTTTTTCTCATTGTGGAATTGACTACTTTGGACCTTTTACAGTAGCCATAGGTAGAAGAAGAGAAAAACGTTGGGGTGTTTTGTTTACTTGCCTAACTATGAGGGCAGTTCATCTTGAAATAGCAGATACTTTATCTGCTGATTCGTGCATTATGGCGATACAGAGGATGACGGCAAGGCGTGGCCAACCGTCAGTCTTCTATTCGGATAATGGCACGAATCTACGTGGAGCTCATGAAGAGCTAAAACAAGCTTTAGCGAATTTAAATTTTCAAAAATTGACTGACTATGGCACTAGTATGGGTTCAAAGTGGTATTTCATCCCTCCGGCTACACCCCATATGGGTGGAGTCTGGGAATCATTAATTAAAAGCGTGAAACGTGCTATAACTGCAACCTTATTAACCAAAACTCCTCGCGAAGAAGTTCTTCGAACCCTTTTCGCTGAAGCAGAACATACTGTAAATTCTCGGCCTATTACCTTTGTATCTCCTGAATTAGACGATCAAGAAGCTTTAACTCCCAATCATTTACTCTTTGGTGCTTCTTCAAAATTTTCAACTCCTCGTAGATATGAAATGTTAAGTGGGAGTTATCGGAAACAATGGGTTTATGCTCAACAATTAGCTGACGAATTTTGGACACGCTGGATTAAAGAATATCTACCTTCTTTGCTCCCTAGAATGAAATGGACCTCCGAGAGTCCCCCTGTTAAAGTCGGCGATGTAGTACTTATATGTGACAATTTAGCTCCTCGTAATCAGTGGAAAAAGGGGATAGTTCACAAATTGATACCAGGTTCTGATGGTAGAATAAGACGCGTGATTCTTAAAACTCAGTTAGGCGAATTAGAACGTTCAGTTGCCAAAATAATAAAATTAGACTTAGCTTCAGACGTCTCGTAAGTAGGTGCTCCAATTTCGAATTCTCGCACCGGGTGGAGAATTGTTAATTAATCTCGCGGATTTTCGTTCAATATTTCCATGATCTTCTAGAAGACGTATTTCGATTTCACGACAGGTGGACGCGAAAGACGACTTCTCGTTGGATCATGAAGATGGCGTTACCGACCGGTAATGCCATAAGAATTATACCAAATTATAACAATAAAAAATAACATGAATTGTTTAATTACGATTAATCATAGTATAATTTCTTTATTTCGCGATTCAGGTTAAAAATATTTAATATTCGCGTCTATTTATTTTATTAAATTTTAAAAAATAATAAATTCGTGTTTTACAAGAATAAGTCCCTAGTATAGTAACTTTATTTTCGCCCAATTAGCGCGCGCGTGGAAAGAGACAGAGAGATGCGAGACTCATACGCGTTTTTAACGTCGCGGGCGGAGTTCATTCTCTACTCAGAGTTCTTGGTGAAAAGACGCTTCATATATTTTCATTGACCGAGTTCGAGAATTCCGTTCCTGCAAACGCTGTTCAAGGAGGTGGTGAATTTCTTGTTTTTCGAGTGTGTGTGCCTGTCGAAGATAAATTTTGCGAGGATACCTGGTGGAGAATATCACAGCTTGGCCAAGGTGGTAAAAAGTGGGTCTTTATTTTAAGACCGTGACCGGAAGAGTTCCGGTCAGTGTGCAAAAGGTGGGCTGAAAGGCCGCGACTGGACGTGGTCCAGTTGACGTTTCGTGCGGATACCAGGTATTTTTTTGTTTATTTAGTGTGAATGTGAGTGTGTGTGTTTGTGTTAGGTTATTATCTTTCTGAGCAGCGTCACCAAGAACAATATAAGTCCAGGCCCTTTTCAGGGCGGGCACAATTAAATTATACGTAAGGACGATTGCTCAGAATAAGACTCAAGTCAGGTTTATTTAGTTTTAAGTGTGTTTTTAATAAAGTTTTAATAAAATAAAATAACCTCAAATATCCTATCCTTTTCCTTTCCTTTAATTTTAATATTTATTTACACCAACCTTGAATCAGCTGACGTATATTTGTTAAAATAGCTGTCTTTTAGACTCAGGTCAACTTAATATTAGGCTGAATCCGGTAACTATATATTTGACTTAAGTGTTAGTTATAACTCCCTGAAATTTCTATCATCTCCTCGAATACCTTCGGGATGAAAATGGACCGTACGAGTGAAAACTGATATCCTGGAGGAAAAATTTTTAATTTTTCATCCAAAACAATTTTCCAATTTTCCAAGATGGCGGACCAAAAAACATGAATATAGAAACTTTCTACATTATCTGGGGGTTTTCGAGGTCTACAAAAACGTTTCTATTAATGAAAATTTTAATTTTTTGGCCCCAGCAAATTTTCCAATTTTCCAATATGGCGGACCAAAAAACATTTCAGAATAAGCTTTTTACATTGCAAGGGAGTTTTCGAGGTCGAGAAAAACCTTTTTATGAATGAAAATTGGAATTTTTTTGCCCCAGCATATTTTCCAATTTTCCAATATGGCGGACCAAAAAACATTTCAGAATAAGGTTTTTACATTGCAAGGGGGTTTTCGAGGTCGAGAAAAACCTTTTTATGAAAGAAAATTGGAATTTTTTTGCCCCAGCATATTTTCCAATTTTCCAATATGGCGGACCAAAAAACATTTTAGAATAAACTTTTTACATTGCAAAGGGGTTTAGAGGTCGAGAAAATCGTTTTTATGAAGTTTTTATTTACATGTTTTTTGGTCCGCCATCTTGGAAAATTGGAAAATTTGCTGAGGCAAAAAAATTAAAATTTTCATTCATAAAAACGTTTTTCTTGACCCCGAAAACCCTTAGGTAATGTAGAAAGTTTTTATTTTCATGTTTTTTGGTCCGCCATATTGGAAAATTGGAAAATTGTTTTGGATGAAAAATTAAAAATTTTTCCTCCAGGATATCAGTTTTCCCTCATACGGTCCATTTTCATCCCGAAGGTATTCGAGGAGATGTCAGAAATTTCAGGGAGTTATAGCTCCCTAAATCAGGGAGTATAATATAAATATTATTATATTTACGGGCTTGTACTATATTTTTTTTATGTCTAAGATAAGCTTGAATTTATTTCAATGTTATATTTGGATATAACAAATTCGAATTAGCTTAAATTAGCCCAATTACATTTTTTGTATCAAGCTAGTATTTTGCTGAAAGAAGCTTGCTTTCAATTGAATTACGGGATCTCCCGTCAAGTCAGTGTTTAAGTTGATTCGAGTAAATATTCGCTTCGCCGTATTTACCTTCGCGCTTAGGTTGCGTCAACTTCGCATAGCTTGGCAATACTCTATATTTTTCATAGTGTATTTAAAGGGAAGATAATGTTAAAGATAAAAAATTTACCTTGCACTAAATTGATATGAACATCGAATATTTTCTGGATACGAAGATGGATAACGTGGTGAATAAAAATATCCATGTTGTGGTGTAAATGGTGAACTTAAAAATTGGTAATCACACAATGAATTAGACATTATATGACCGTCAGTCTCAAAATTTCCTGTAACATAAAATAAATTTTTTTTTTATTATTTATTGAATTATATTAAGTCATATAAACGAATCTATAATTTAATTTATATAAAATACAATGATACTTTTATATATTTATTCGAATAGTATAAATGTCAAACTATTCGATAACAAAAATGTACTTTAAAAAAAAAGTAAATAAATATAATTCTAAGTGCATTTTAACATAAATCATGTAATATTTATTAAATATTTCAATAACTTTTTCATAACTTAAAACATGTAAATTTAGTTTACAAAACTTACGTTTTAACAAATAAATATTTTTAAATTTTTAGCCTTGTTAACGAAGACTGAAAATATTCGAAACGTGGGCAATTTATTGAAAAAATAAAGGAAAAATTGTTAACTCAAAAATCAAGTATTTTTATTTAATAACAAATAGTTTTCTTTCATAAAAGGAATTATTTTATTTCTTGTAACAAATAAGTAGATTATTATTATTATAAAAGTAATAAGCTGCTTATTTTTTATAAAGATGAAAGAAGGGAATATTTTCTTGTTCATTAGTTGATAGTTACGTAAAGTTTGTAACTTAATTTTTTAGTCAAAATGATTATTTTTTTTTACTTTAATACGCTAAAATAAGATTCTTTTTTTAAATTTTGGAATTAAATTCATTAACGTTTATAAGTATTTTATATTTAAGAGAAAACGTAAAATAAATTGACTCCGATCACCAAAATATATTGGTAAATTTTTATAAAAATAGGTTAAATTTATATTTACAAATTATCTTAGGATTCAAAAGTTAGTACCCCATAAAATTATATAAATTTATAATTTTCTCAAACAAAACCCAAAAGCTTACTAAATAATTTCTTACTTTTGCTAATCGATTATCAAAAAACAAAATACAAATGATTATTCATTGTCAATTAATCTACTCCCACCATTTACAATTAATGCCAGTTTGACTTTATAAAAAGCTTTATCTAAATTGATGTTCCCCAGTGAGCATAACCAACTTACTAAGTGAATGATCGAATTCTCATTGGTAACCCTCAAGAGTGTCCATTGTATTTTCACTTACATATATTTATCTCCATCTATCTCATTCTAAATTGAATTTTTCAGGACTTTTTGATGGATATGTTTTCTATAATATTCTATATTTCATTTATAATTATAATTTATTCATGATTGTTTGAAAAGGATCAAGAAAAATTGATTTTATTTTTGGGTTTTTATTTTTTGGCTACTTTGATAAAAAAAAAATATTACAGTATTTTCATTTCTTTTAAATTTCAGAATAACCAAATATTTATTTCCTAGAGAAACAGGGTCAAAAGAAATCAACAAATTTTGGATAGATTTCAGTGAATGAAAAAAGCAGTTTTTTTAGTTATTATTTTACATTTATTATTCTCTTAGTAAAGCTAAAATAAAATAAACTTTTGTTTCAAGTATAAATAAATTAGAAAAATATGGTAATTGAAAATTCCACCCAAAAAATCAAATGAGCAGTCCAATATAGATGCACTTAATAATAAAATTTTGTATTTATAATGTTATTACATATCAACATTGTTTAAGAATACGCTCAAAATTGCTACAACTATAAGTTTGCTAATACCATTTTATTAAGCTAATAATGAAACCACTGTGTTTGCATAAGTTATGATATATAATAAAGCTTTATTCAAAAATACACAAAACTTATAATATATATATATGTACATTGCCTTTTATTTTCTACAGAACAGTTTTAAAAAGACTGACAAACACAAACAAAAATCTTCAATTTCCTTTTATAATACATACATTACTACACATACAAACATTTATAGATATAATAACCATGTTAATATAACACATATATGTGTTGTGGGATTTACTATATTGCCCAAACAATAATCTTTTTTGTCTATACTCGTAGCTTTTTACGTCTTAAAGTATAGAAACTAGAAAAGCCCTTACTTTTTTCAAAAAAAAAGTAGTTATTTTGTGTAAAAGATATCGTATAGTAAACTTATATTGTTAGTCTACCTCAATTACGTACATAATGGAAGAACCTGGGAAAAACTGATTTATACTAAAATTTTTACCTATCTGTTGTGTTCAAGTATACGGGAGTTAACAAATCTGCATTAATACAAATTAAGATTTTGACCTCGCACGCATAAATCTTGTGCGTAAAACTTGGTACGCAATTTACTGAAATCGCTGTACGCCTAGGTAGGCAAAAAATATCGAAAGCACAAAAGCCAAAAAACTTTTGACACTATCGTGAACACATATCATTCATACCCGGCTTCATCGAGCACTCGTGCTAGTATCAAAACTTTTGGTACCTTATTAACCAATCCATATGAAAAAATTAAGTAAAAGTATTTTGAAAACTTAAAGAATATGAGATAATACTAAGATGTAAGCCTTCAAAAGCTTTTCGTATAAAAAATTGTCATTTTGACAATAATTTAAAAATTATTCAATTTTAGTAAAAAATAAATGGATTATTAGGCATTGGAAAACTGCTATAAAATATGTTTTATAGAGTTATAAAATTAACAAGTATGCGAATACAAATGAGATAAATCGAAAGTTATGTACTGAAAAAACAAATAAAAACCTTAAAACATCAAGAATTGGCTTATTATATTTCAATTATTTACAATACTCTCCTTATTATCGAGCGATAATAAATTTTTTGAATAATTTAATTATTCGTATTTATAAATAAAAACTTTAATTTAAAAAAAATTTTTAAATCAAAATTTAGTATATTAAACACAATTGTCTCATGTCAGAAAAGCTTTTGAGATTGAAGTAATATTGATTGAGCATATCAAGAAGTTTTTTACTAAAGTCTTCCTCTTGTTTGTACAGAATTGAAATAGGTTAACAATATGCCTATAGTAGAAGTAGTTTTTATTTTTTGTTATAGTTATTGTGTTTGTTGGTCTTGATCTCAAGTGACCTTTTTAAGTTTTACAAGTACAAGAATATAATTCGACGTTTTCTAAAATAAAACATATATACGTGTATTAACCTAACCGTTATTTTAAAAAATCGCTTGGGTTTTCAATTACCAGGAGAAATTGGTTGCCATTTATAAAAAAATAAGGCTCCTAAAAGTATAGCTCATTTAATCCCTCCTAAGTGTTACCACCAAATACATTTTGGTCCCATAAAATTTAATAAAATTTATTTTCCCACTCATAGTGTCAATATTTAGGAGGCATTAAATAAACTATAACTTTAAATCTTATTTTTTTGTCGAAAATATTCATTGAAGCTTAAAATTTTACCATTTAGATAAACTGTATTGATTATGATTCGAACTCAATATTTCAAAAGCCATATGTGAAAATTATTTCATGAGCGCTGTTTGATTGGCTATAATTTTGGTTGGAATTGAAAATCCTGATTGCTTAGCGTTCAGGAAAATCCTGATTGCTTAGCTTTCAGGAAATTCCTGGTTGCTTAGCATTCAGGAAATCCTGATTTTCTAAAAAAAAGATGCGGAAATTGAGATATAGCCATTTTTTCGAAAACGCAGTTTCCCATTTTCTAGAGGTTTCATTTCTACAACCCTACTGATGATTCATGCCGCAAGTTTCGTCAAAAAATATTAATTCCAACCAAAACTATAGCCTATCAAACAGCGCTCATGAAATAATTGTCACAGATATTTATACGCTTATCACGATTTCAGTCAAAATATTTTTAATTATATTATTTCAATTAAAATTTCAGCATTATTCTTTGTTATTTAATAATAACAATATAAATGAATTTTTATATCTAAAAATTTAAATTACACAGTTAATTAAATTAGTACACATAAATTATTAATATTTTCATATGCAAAGTAATAAATAATAAGTAGAAAAATTTATTATACTTATATCTTAACACGTCCGTTAGATATGTACAAAAGAACCTTAAAATTCTATACATGGTTTTTAAAAGATAAAATATAGTTTACTTAAATTATGATTATATATGGTTTATACATGTCAAATTTGAATACTTATAACTTTAGATATATAAACAATTATTAATACAATTTTTTTTAAATAATTGGGTAGAGCCATTATGAATTATTTTGTGTGGAATAAGTATATTTAATCAATTATATGTATGTGTCCTTAGTTTCTATAAAATACAGTACCTTTTTGCTAATCTGCTTGCCCATTTGCTTAAAAAATTTCAGTCAAAATTTAAAATAAGTTCACTAATCACTAAAATTTATTTAAAAATTATTTACCTGCGTTATTCTATTTTTGGAAATTAATATAAAATTACAAAAAGGGTATAAAAAGATTATAATTTGTGACAGATTTCACAATATTTTAAAGTTATGACAAAAAAGTGAAAATTTATTCCAATTTTTGAAGAATTAAAGTAAATGGAATCATATAACTGTAAAATACAGAGTGAGAATATTTATTTTTCAGAACATTGAAACATTACATTTAAAGAAAATTGGTCTCAACCAAGATAGATGAATGATTTATAAAGCTACTATATAAGAAATTAAAATTAAGCAGAGCAGTAATAATTTGATACAGAAACTATTAACACAGATGTGGTCTATACCAAAGCTATATGAAAAGGTAAATATAATAGCCAGTAGTATTTACGCTTAAATTTTAAGGCAAAGGCCCACTTATTTGGCAGCAATGCATTTAGTAATGATTAAGAAAACTATGATTTTGGAAAATTTATTATTCCGTTAATTAAAAATGCAAAAAACTTTTTTAAATAAATTAATATAAATAAAGTTATAAGGTTGAAATTTCGTTTAAGTCTACAAAAAAAGTAATTTTTGTGCATAAAACTTCATAAATTAAAATATATATATGGGCATGTCCAGGGAAGAACGACTAGCTGAAAAATAAAAATAAAAAAAAATATTTTTTTTGGGTCATTTTTTACCTGGGATTTGTGAAATCACTCATACTTTACACTTCCTGATGCATAACTTTGAGATGCAGCTGCTCCAAAGTCTGATTTTTTCAATTTTTTGATTTCAGCTGCCCAATTCAACCGGAAATAACTCAAAACCATGAAACTTTTAACATATACATATGTTTGGGAAAAAATTTTCTTTTTACCTGGCCTACCCGAAAAAAAATTTTTTTTTTATTTTGGGCCACTTCCGGATCAATTTTTAATGGTTTGAATTTTTCAAATTGACCGGAAGTCAAGTTCGCCATAATTATTTTTGCTCAAATTTTCCCAGAATGTATTCAACAAATATTTTTATATAATACTCTGTATACAATTTTAATGTGTCAACAGTTTTTGGTGGTTAACTTTTGTGGCGAACTCTCTGCGGCAAAATCTCCGGTGACGTAGATTTTCGGTGGCGTAAGTCATATCCTCCGAATTTTTAAAGAATTTATTGTAAAAATTAATAAAAAATAAATTCATATTATTTATAAAAATATAATAATTTGAAAATTTAATTGATTTTGTTCACTTTGATGTGTCTAAGCAGCATGATTTCTATAATCAAAATCCGAATGTAAATATTTTGATATAAATATTTATATTATGAACACAATAGATACTTTATTATCAGTGTTATAAGTGAACATGTTCCATGCTCGTTGGTTGTGTAGTTACACAAACCGGTTATAAATTTTTTCCGATTTGTTTTTCATATGTTTCAAACTTGTTTCTTTGTTGCGCACAGTGATGCGTTCTTAATGTTTTTTTGTTAAAAAACTCTATTTCCCGGCTCGAAGGACCATGTAAAATTTGAATTAGGGCAAAGGGATGAAGGCAAAATGAAGGCATGCAAATTAATTAGCACTTCATTTATTTTTATAGCACAAGGAGTGAGCGATGCACTTCATACAATACATTGATAGTAACTACTCAGCTCTTATCGCTCTTGAATGAACTCTCTTACTAATGAGTCATTATAAGAGCAACGGTACTTGTCATATACATCGTTATAGTTTATAGTCAAATAACGAAAAAATTAAAATAAAAAAATATTGGTATAAAAAATATCGTTCTAACCAGGACCTAATATTAAAAATATTCAAATTTCAATGAACTCACATAATTAAGAAAATATTTTCAACTAATACAATAAATCAAAGTAGTTACTAACGTATATGATATAAAATACACATAATATAAATTTATTATTCTTTTCAAGAGTATAATTCACATTTTATGATAATTTATAAATATAATTGTAAAAATATAAATTTTACATACATGCATAATTATAATTACATACACACACAGTATAAATTTTTGCATGCAAATCACATATAAAAGAGAATAAAAAATAATAAAATTAAAAAATGTAATTATGAATTTATTTTCTTTGTATTATTTTTTGTTTTGATAAACAAGATAAGAGTAATGAAAAAATAATTTTTTCTCTTTTATGTTTTTGTGTACGTATTTAAATTTTTGATTGTAAATAAGTAAGTTTAATTTTGAAAAGATTAAATAGAAAAAATTTGAAGAAATATAATCATTCACATACAGCAAAAAACATTTCCAAAATGTTTCTAAAACATTTCAAATGTAAACTAAAATGCAAGCAGAAACGTTTATAGAACGTTTTCAAAACGTTTAAGAAGCGTTATTTAGGACCACTTTTTCTTGGAAGCTAAACGTTTTAGAAACGTTTCTAAAAAAAAAATTTTTTTGATACAAAAAATTAAATTTTTTTTTTTGCTAAGTGATTAAATTAATTACGTATAAAAAAAATATGAAAAAAATCTTAGAAAAAAAATTAAATGTTAACAAAATTATTTTACATGGAAACGTTTTTAAAACGTTTCTAAAACGTTTAGCTTCCAAGAAAAATTGGACCTAAAAAACTTCCTAAAACATTGTGAAAACGTTCAATAACGTTTCTGTTTGTATTTTAGAAACGGTTTGTACTGTATATGTTGCTAATCATACAGATATTAGAATTTGAATCTAATAAATATAGTAAGCTTTATTATATTTTACTTTATTACATTTATTTAGTTCAATGAATTGCAATAATATCTCTGTTATGAACGTAATTAACTAATTAATAAAATTACGTCAAGCTAATATCAATTACATTACCTGAAATTAATGAATAACGACATTTTATAATATCAACAAAAAAATATTAGATTATTATACACAAATGCGGTATTTGTTTAACCTCCATCTTAAACTTCCATACGGATGTTGTGACAGAGGTCACCAACAACTGCCCATGCTATTTTATTTTTTCTATTTATCTATTTTAATGGGTTGAGGATGTGAAAGCGCCTTTTGACAATTGTTAGTGAAGTGTTATTGTATAATTATTTGAGTGTCAGTGTAGCTGGTATGAGCGTTGAACCTATGGTCCAGGAGGTACGCGACCTCTCCCGAACCCCACGCCAGCTTATAGTGCCCTGGAAGCACTTCGGACCGCGTTATCCACATAATGTTAATTTTTTTTTTTTTTTTTTTTAACATTAGGTGGATGCCTCAATCCTAGAACCCACGGTAGAAAAACATCAAGAATTTTTTGCAAAGAAAAAAACTTGATGTTGATATAGCCGGGAATCGAACCGCGAACTTTCAGGTCCGAAGTCCAACGCCCTAACCACAGAGCTACCGAGGCTCTCATTACAAATGCTTTTAATTATATCACTCAATAAGCAATCATAAAAAATTAATACATTTTTTAATATAATAGAATTTCGACTCGGCTATCTTAGTTTTTATTTTGAGATATTCAATTTTTAGTGTTTTTTGAAAAAAATTGAAATGTTTAAAAAATATAAAAAAATTTTACCATCGCAATTGATGTTATTTGATTAATTTTAATGCATTCAGTTGAATTTTTATTCAAAGCGGACTTATCTTTAAATGTTTATAAAACTTTGAAGTAAAAATAATAAGCCCAGGGAAAAATTTAGTGATATTACTTGATTTTGCATATTTGAAATACAAACTCAGGATTTTATAATAACCTTTTTAGCAGTTGAACATAATTTTTTTTAAGAATCACCGTGAATAGACCAGGAGTGGTCAAATCCTCTTATAAAATTGTTAAGAAAATGACGAAAAATTTTTAATATATAATAATTTTAATTGAATAGAAAAATGATAAAAATCATAAAAGTGATATCTAGGACAAAAAAGTCTTTTCTTGCACATTATATGAAAATTGTAACGCCTCATAGGGAGGTGTGACAATAAATATAAAAGTTCCTAAGTTCGAGCACTTCCTACCCGCCTAATATCTTATCAAAGCAAGGGGATCAGCCCTTAGAAATCAAAGGGGTTACAAATTATAAGCGAGGCTGTGCCTTTTAATATGGGTCGACGCACTTCTGCCTCTATAAAGCTGATGATGTTTTGGGATCCCTTACATAAATAAAAACACTAAGATCTTATGTTAATGTAATATTTATTGAGTGTGAATTAAATACACCGAAAAAAATATCCGTTTGCCGCAAGCGGATTCCTCTTGCGGCAAGAGGATTTTTTCCGTTTGCGGCAGGCGGATTCCTCTTGTTGCTAGAGGATGGTTTTTTTATTGTAGTTATCGTAAAAACTGATAAAGTTAAAATTTAATTATTTATTTTTTTCATATGAGCATTTAAAACAAGAAAACATTTTTAAATTTTATGTTCAAAACCACAGAAAAATAAAAACAATTTTCAAAAATTGACGTATAACCATTTATTCATATACCTATATAACCATTCAACATGTAAAATTCACTGCTTTGCTCTAAAATTTAATATAAAAAGCATTAATACCACTCATTGAAAAATATTAATTAAAATTTGTTTCAAATTACAGAAAATATATTTAACATCTTTTTTATAATCTAAAATTTTGTATAATTACAATCAAAGAACGAAAAAAGTAAAAAAATAAAATATTCACTGAATGCCACCATGATTGTAAGATGATATCAAAAATTATATTATTTATCAAAAATTATAATAAGCACTGAGTGCTTCGGGTCTCTTTTTGTAGAAAAAGACCCTTGCACTACTGTGCATCGTAATAGATCCTTAACCCTACATTATAGGGGGCTCTGAAGTAACTTTTGGCTTTTGGTGCCTCACAGTCTTGTTGCATTTATGCGGGGTTGCTGTAAAGTTTTTGTAGATGCAGACGAAAAATATTTAAATTTAAAAAAAATTACTATGTTGTTAAACGTGATTGTATTCAATTTTATAGTATAAAATCATTTTGTTGATTTTATGAAATAATATGCAATGAAAATATTGATTGTTTTTTATTTGAAAATAAAAATGGAGGATTTACGAGAAGAATTCCTTGCACGTTTTTTTATTTAAAATAAATGTAAAAGTTATTGTGAAGTAGGTAATTGCGAGGGTATTTTACGGGATTTGATGGATTTGATGGATTTGCAAATCCATCAAATCCATTCAAATCCATTCAAATCCATTCAAATCCACTCAAATCCATAAAAAACTATAAAAAACATTAAAATTCTTTCATACTTCTAAAAATACTTTCAAATCTGATTTAAAATCCGTTTTATAGGCGTTTATGTAAAAGTTCTTACACTTGTACTCAATGTTCTTATCAAATAATTTAATTTAAAAAGGCGTATGATTACAAGCAGTAATTTCTCTTGTTCTCGCGCTCGATCAATCTTACCCAAACCTCGCATCGCCTCGTTCTCAGTAACGATCTGGGTCTCACATATATAGTATTTTTTCTTACAGATATTTAACTAATTTTATTTGTCAAAAATAGGAGCAAACGTAGATTTCTCGATATACTTATAGAATTATAAGATTTTTATTTTGCAAAAACATTTTTAATTAATTAACAATTATTCTACAACCCACGTCATAAACTAATTTGTAAATTAATTAAAATAAAAAAATTAAAAAATAGGTTCTTTCTTTTTAAAACAGGTTTTAAGATTCTTATTTTATTTAGGGTACTTTTTTGATCCAATTAATAAGTATTTATTTATTTATTTATTTAATGGAAGTTAGTGCAGGCATTACCGATGCACGATTACAATATTATACAATTTTAAATAAAAATGTGAAGCAGTAAAATTTGAAAATTTATAATAATAATAAATGCTTAAGTATAATCAAATTAAATATTATAACTTAATACATCTGAGAGCTAAATTATTAGATCTTTTTAACCATTATGTTTTGAAAATCAAATCCTTGGGATCAAAAATTTGTGCACACATGAAGCAAATTTTATAATTTAATTTTTTTAGGCCTGTAAAATATTAATTATTTATCGTTGTTTTAGTCTCTAATTGACCTGTATCTACTTAATAAAGTTCTGGTTTATTTAAACAACAGTATTATTTATAAATATAATTCTTTTAATTTTTTATCAATGATAAAGGATTCCGAGGTACTCGGTGTTTCTGCTGAAAAAATCTCCGAAAAAATTAACTAAATAATCAAGGGTCTATCATCAAAAAAAGACACTTTAGAAATAGTATTTAATAAAAAAAATCACACGTCAGGCCTTACACTAGCGTAGCCTAAGGAAATAGGCTATAATAAGAAACGACACGTCAAGCTTTACACTAGTGTAACCTAAGCAAGTTGGCTATAATAATTAGCGACTCGTCAAGCCTTACACTAGCGTAACCTAAGGAAGTAGGCTATAATAAGAAACGACACGTTAAGTCTTACAGTAGCGTAACCTAAGGAAGTAGGCTATAATAAAATAATGACACGTCAAGCCTTACAGTAGCGTAACCTAAGGAAGTAGGTTATAATAAAATAACGACACGTCAAGCCTTACAGTAGCGTAACCTAAGAAAGTAGGCTATAATAAAAAACAACACGTCAAGCCTTACAGTAACGTAACCTAAGGAAGTAGGCTATAATAAAATAACGACACGTCAAGCCTTACAGTAGCGTAACCTAAGGAAGTAGGCTATAATAAAATAATGACACGTCAAGCCTTACAGTAGCGTAACCTAAGGAAGTAGGTTATAATAAAATAACGACACGTCAAGCCTTACAGTAGCGTAACCTAAGAAAGTAGGCTATAATAAAATAATGACACGTCAAGCCTTACAGTAGCGTAACCTAAGGAAGTAGGTTATAATAAAATAACGACACGTCAAGCCTTACAGTAGCGTAACCTAAGGAAGTAGGTTATAATAAAATAACGACACGTCAAGCCTTACAGTAGCGTAACCTAAGAAAGTAGGCTATAATAAAAAACAACACGTCAAGCCTTACAGTAACGTAACCTAAGGAAGTAGGCTATAATAAAATAACGACACGTCAAGCCTTACAGTAGCGTAACCTAAGGAAGTAGGCTATAATAAAATAATGACACGTCAAGCCTTACAGTAGCGTAACCTAAGGAAGTAGGTTATAATAAAATAACGACACGTCAAGCCTTACAGTAGCGTAACCTAAGAAAGTAGGCTATAATAAAATAATGACACGTCAAGCCTTACAGTAGCGTAACCTAAGGGAGTAGGTTATAATAAAATAACGATACGTCTAGCCTTACAGTAGCGTAACCTAAGAAAGTAGGCTATAATAAAAAACAACACGTCAAGCCTTACAGTAACGTAACCTAAGGAAGTAGGCTATAATAAAATAACGACACGTCAAGCCTTACAGTAGCGTAACCTAAGGAAGTAGGCTATAATAAAAAACAACACGTCAAGCCTTACAGTAACGTAACCTAAGGAAGTAGGCTATAATAAAATAACGACACGTCAAGCCTTACACTAACATAACCTAAAGAAAAAGACTATAATAAAAAACCGACACTAAAATATAATGGAGATGAAGATAATTAAAAAACAAATCCATTGATCCCAAACAATACCCAGGTTCCTGGTTAATTAAGAAAGAAATAAGCAACTCAAAATTTTTAAGGTTAAACACGCGTTCTTATGGGAGTTGATATTGTTTTACTTCGCACTCATTCAATAACGAGTCTTTTTAGATAAAATTGTACACACGTGTTATTTAACAAAAGTAGAAACTTTTCCAAGAAAAAAATACAATAGTTGCCGATCAAATTATAAACACATAATTTTAGTCGTGGGCTCCTTTCAATAAAATGTTTTGTAAATAAAAAATTTTGTTTATACCACACTCATTATATAAGAAAATGCATTATTATCAATAATAACTTCTAAATATTCGCATATCCATAAAATAATTAATATAATTTAATTAATTAGTTATACCCCCCTCTGATCACACCCTAAAATCTACGGACCTAAAACCGGGAGCCACCTTAAATATAATTTTCTCTGATAAAAAATGACCTTTGAGTGAAGTGTAAGTCTGATGAAATAAAAAAATTAATCAATCTTTCAGCTCTAGTTGTAATTTCGGGTTTATTTGAATTATTATCGGTTACTTATATTTTTTGGGTCACTAAACACGAATATGATGTTTGTTTTTACTTAAAATGCACCAGTTGCCCACATTAAATATCTTTAGGTAATTGCTACGCATTCATCTTCTATTGTAGGGAATAAGAACAATTTAGGTAAAAACAAATGTCGTATTCGTGTTCAGTAGAGCGTGTTTTAATTTTTTGTTTTCGAGATTTTTTTGCTCTCCCCACATTTGGATATTTTGGTCATAAAACCCCCCATCTTCAAGGATTTTACTCGTACCACCGAGCACTTAAAGTTTCCCATTTAAATAACATGGGAATTTTTACTTTTCAGTTTTCTAATTTTTTAACATGCTTTAAAATTTTTTTAAACACTAGCCAGCAGATAGAAAATGATGTTTAGACGTATAATATTAAAAAATGATAATTTTTATTTATTTTCAAAAATACTTTTGTCCCTTCCTTTTTAACTCTTTCCTGAGGAATCTCCCTAAATCGTTCTCTGTGTGACTTACATTAGTATGCGTGTATGGAGTAGTGCTACAGCTATTTAGTAACGTTTAAAATTATTTTTATTCATTAAATATAAAAATATTAGTTATTTACAAGTTATTAATCAAGTATTTTATTTTAAATAAATTAATATATTAAATAAGTAAAGTAAAATAAACTGCGTAAAGCGTGTATCATGTGACTTGTGGTGGGGGCAATTCCTCAGGAAAGAGTTAAATTAATTTAATAATAAAAATATATAATACAGAAAATATAGTAAATTTAATAACTAGAGTGCAGATATAGTTGGGTATTTAAATTTAATATTAAATTTTGAAAAAGAAAATGTCTGAAATTTACTAAAATTTGTTTGTAGGAAACTCTGGAAATTCAGGGAATTTGGTTTGTAAAATTTGGTTGAAACACTAAAAAAGTACTGGAAAATTTAAGAAAAATGGTCTGGAAAGTAAGGGAATTTTAAAACTTCAGTTTCGTGGCCACCCTGACTATACCATTGCATGAGGTTATGTTGGTGTAACTCTTGCGTGTGTGTGCGAAATTTTTGTCTCAATCTAATGCTTTCAAAAATTAAAAAAAAAAACCCCTAAATTTTTATTATTTTTGTACGTAATACCAAATACTTTTCAATGAAAGTAATAATTTTAGAAAACTCGGTTTTAATAGATTTATTGGATCTGATAATTAATGATTTGAAAAATTTTTTATTAATTATTAACGTTTTTGTCATAAAAAAAACTCGAAAAAAACCGAGAAAAAAACTGACCTGATACTTAATTATTTGAAAAGTTTTGTCTCCAAAATTTACGTTGTGTTGGTGTAAGGCTTGACGTGTGTTTTTTATTATAGCCTACTTCCTTAGGTTACGCTACTGTAAGGCTTGACGTGTCGTTTCTTATTATAGCCTACTTCCTTAGGTCACGCTACTGTAAGGCTTGACGTGTCGTTTATTATTATAGCCTACTTCCTTAGGTTACGCTAGTGTAAGGCTTGACGTGTTGTTTTTTTAATGTAGACTATACTTCCTTAGGTTACGCTACTTTAAGGTTTGACGTGTCGTTATATTATTATAGCCTACTTCCTTAGGTTACGCTACTGTAAGGCTTGACGTGTCATTATTTTATTATAGCCTACTTTCTTAGGTTACGCTACTGTAAGGCTTGACGTGTCGTTATTTTATTATAACCTACTTCCTTAGGTTACGCTACTGTAAGGCTTGACGTGTCATTATTTTATTATAGCCTACTTCCTTAGGTTACGCTACTGTAAGGCTTGACGTGTCGTTATTTTATTATAGCCTACTTCCTTAGGTTACGCTAGTGTAAGGCTTGACGAGTCGCTAATTATTATAGCCAACTTGCTTAGGTTACACTAGTGTAAAGCTTGACGTGTCGTTTCTTATTATAGCCTATTTCCTTAGGCTACGCTAGTGTAAGGCCTGACGTGTGATTTTTTTTATTAAATACTATTTCTGAAGTATCTTTTTTTGATGATAGACCCTTGATTATTTAGTTAATTTTTTCGGAGATTTTTTCAGCAGAAACACCGAGTACCTCGGAATCCTTTATCATTGATAAAAAATTAAAAGAATTATATTTATAAATATTACTGTTGTTTAAATAAACCAGAACTTTATTAAGTAGATACAGGTCAATTAGAGACTAAAACAACGATAAATAATTAATATTTTACAGGCCTAAAAAAATTAGATTATAAAATTTGCTTCATGTGTGCACAAATTTTTGATCCCAAGGATTTGATTTTCAAAACATAATGATTAAAAAAATCTAATAATTTAGCTCTCGGATGTATTAAGTTATAATATTTAATTTGATAATACTTAAACATTTATTATTATTATAAATTTTCAAATTTTACTGCTTCACATTTTTATTTAAAATTGTATAATATTGTAATCGTGCATCGGTAATGCCTGCACTAACTTCCATTAAATAAATAAATAAATAAATACTTATTAATTGGATAAAAAAAGTACCCTAAATAAAATAAAAATCTTAAAACCTGTTTTAAAAAGAAAGAACCTATTTTTTAATTTTTTTTTTAAATTAATTTACAAATTAGTTTATGACGTGGGTTGTAGAATAATTGTTAATTAATTAAAAATGTTTTTGCAAAATAAAAATCTTATAATTCTATAAGTATATCGAGAAATCTACGTTTGCTCCTATTTTTGACAAATAAAATTAGTTAAAATAAATAAATAAATTATTTAAATAAATAAAATTAATTATTTAATAAATAATAATAATAATAATAATAATAATAATAATAATAATAATAATAATAATCCAAGTCCAAAACTAGCACCGCATACCCTATAAACCCTAAAAACGGCGCGTCCCCCACTTTTCCGCGCGTCGCTTAAAACTCTGGCCGAACTGCCGCGGAACTGTCTAAAACTTAAAAGTTTTTATAAAACTGCCACTGAACTGGCGCGGAACTCTTGCGCAGTCCACTGCTATGTACCCCTCGAGGGATTGGTTATTGCCCTCTTAACCCCCCCGTACGTACCTTAAGTATAATAATTCCATGTTATTGCCCCAACTTTACTCGGGACTGCACGTAAAGGGGTTAAGGCAGATAACAGTACTGTAGAATTTTAAGATCCTGATTTTTGTAATCAGCAACCCAAAACACATATATAATGTAAGTTTTAAGAGTCATTTAAGGTTTGTATTTAGATTGTCGCGAATAAGTCCTAGCCCTAACATGGGTAGGTTTTATCCCAGTATGAGCAGATAACAAACTTAGGACTTCGACACCCACATAAGCAACCCAAAAAACATATGTTGGTAATTTGAACCGTTTTGAACGATTATTCAAAGTTTCCACTTAGACTATCGCGCAAAAGCCCTAAAAAGGGGGAACTTTTGCCCATTATGAGCATATTACACAGCGATTGGATTTCAGTACCCCGATTTTCGAAATTAGCGACCAAAAAAACATGTAAGACCGTACTTTGACCGTTTATTCAAATTTTTTTATAATTAGTTTATCATGAAAGTTCTAAAATAGGCAGCTTTTGCCCATTATGGGCATACAATTCAACCTTAGGATTACGGGACCCTGATTTTCGTAATCAGCAGTCAAAAAGTATACAAGACAGTATTTAGAAAGGTTATTAGAAGGTTATTTAAAGATTTTACTTAGATTTTCGCAAAAAGGCCCTAAAATGGGCAGCTTCTGCCCATTATGGGCATTCCACATAACCTGAGGATTTTGTAACTCTAATTTTCGTAATCAGCTACCAAAAAAATATCAACAATGGTATTTTGAACTGTTATTTTATATTCATGCTCAGATTAATTATCGCACAAAAGCCCTAGCATGGTCAGTTTTTTGACCATTATGGTCGGACAACACAACTTTGGGGCTTTGCAATGCCCGGACTCATGATCAAAAACATAAAACACATACAAAGAATGTAATCTTCATTTATGGAGTGTAAAAAACATATTGCGTTGGACGCTTACTATAATATAATGCGTAATTACAATTTTAAGGTTTTTCCTTGGATTTGAGTGGATTTGCAAATCCCAAATGCATTCAAATGAATTAAAAACCATTCAAATCCATTCAAATCCATTCAAATCCCATTCAAATCCCATCAAATCTCATCAAATCCCATCAAATCCCATCAAATCCCTTCAAATCCAAGTGGGATTTGCAAATCCACAAATCCTCAAATCCCGTAAAATACCCCCCGGGTAATTGTTAATTAGTTTGTAATAAAAATTCATGTTACTTGCATTAATTATATATTAATATTGTTTAAATTTTTATTAAATTTTAACTCTTTATCGGTTTTTATGATAGTTACAATAAAAAAACCATCCTCTAGCCACAAGAGGAATCCTCTTGCCGCAATAGGAATCCGCTTGCGGCAAATGGAATTTCGCTTGCGGCAAACGGATATTTTTTTCAGTGTAAAGGTCGTTTTATGAACTTGCTCTACCAGAGATCCCAGAAAAAGTATGTCGTGATGTGCCAAATCTCTTTCTTTTAAACTTTTCGTGACTCACGCACACATGTTTGGAATCTTTACGTATAAAATTTGTTCTCGAACTTTCTGGAAGGAAATTCGCTGTAGGCGCAAATTTCTTCTTTTTAGTTTTTTAATTGTTTTAATTATTATTTATTGTTTTTATATATTATATTTATTACATTAATTATTTTTTTATTTATTGTTAATTTCTATTTACAACTTAAATTAATAAATACTCCTTTTTTATCAATAAAGTCTGTCTAGACCGTTAGTTTTTATCATTTATGTTTAATTAATTTATTAAATATATTAAATATATTATTAATAATTATTATATTTTTTATTTATAATAAAGGTGTATTTAATTATAATGTTTTATAATTATTATTATTATAATTTTGGTTCTTTATTTGCAATCACAAAATATATTACATTCATTCAACAATATATTACATTCATGTCAATATTACGTACATAAATATTCAATTAAATTACAATTATATACAAATTTACAAAAAAAAAAAATAATTAATAAAATATTCAATAGATTAAATTAATTATATTACAATTATGCACAAATTTACAAAGAAAATAAATAATTAAAAAAATAAATAAAAGATTTTATTCAACAATATACAATAACATCAATTAGTCAATTTGTCAATCAATCAATTGTTCAATTTGTCAATAATTCAATAGGGCTATAAGCCTGCCGATGATCAGCTATCTTCTGATTTGTATATATATCCATTTATTGCCTTTTTAAAACGGGAATAAGATGGAAGTCGCGTGTTCACGGGGTAACATTATTCCAGAATTTAGAATATTTTATTTGAAAAGAATGTAGACCCCAGTCGGTGGTTACTATTTCAGGATCTAAATCCTTAGGAGGACCACGATTGGGTTTTTCATATTTATATTTTTTGAAGAGAGGTCAAAGGAAAGGAGGTTCTTTCATATGCTCTAGTCTGTTCATCATTAATGATGCAAAATAATCAGTACGTATGTAGGTGGTCATAATTATAATTAAATTAACTTATTCTAATTTACTTAAAAATTAATATTTTACAAATACACATATGTACGTTTTAATTGAATCCTAAAAAGGCATTCAATTATCTATATCATTTTATTGGGTATTTTTATTAATTAATTAAGTGTTAATATATAATTTTTAATTAATTATTACATTTTATAGTCTAGTAACTGCTTCCATCTACATAATCTTTTTAAATATTCAAATATTAAAAGTAGCTGCATTCCTATGATATAGTTCAATTTGTATTCCGTATATCATACTTGTATATTAATATATATGCGTAATACATGTGTGCATTATATGCATTTTTATGCAACGAAAATGGTACTATGCATTTGGTGTGTTACAAAATTATATGTTTTGTCATAGGGAAAAATATGTGAATCTTTACACTCACTCGTGCATACAAATGCATGCAAAACCAAAAAAAATATTTTATCCCTCGTTTAAAATGTATCTATTTTTTTAAGGAGCATCGGAAAAAATCTCTCAACTATGCTAATATATAATATATATTTAATAAACAATTTTTTTTCTTTAATTATTAAATATTAAAATATTAAAAGTAAAGTTTTTTAATTAAATAAATGGAAAATAAAAATAGAAAACAAGAAATTAAAAAAGTTTCATTCCTTACATAATTCTGTAGATCGATTAATAAATATTTATAATTAAAAAGTACTTAAAAAATATTTTATAAAACCATTTAATCTAATTAAAAAAAAATGAAAAAACTTTCTTCATAAATAATAATAATAATAATAAATCTAAGAAACTTTACAGTCACAAAATACCAAAATCACACAACTCTTATATATATAATTATAGAAAATGTCTCTAAATTGCTGGAGGCTTTTGTACAATTGCTCTACATAACTATTGTAAGACAAGTAGTTTATATCTTTTAGCTTTAATCATAATAGCTTATAGTTTAAATTTTAATTTAATCTAATTGATATATAGATTATTCCAATTAAAATAATATTATATTTAAAAAGTTTTAACAATTAGAATTATTTTTCTTTTTCTTATTTAAAAAGACCTCACACACACTTTAGTATTCATAAATGTCATAATAAGATACTAAAAAATTTAATATTACTGTTGCATAATAAAACTAAATGAATTATTACCAGTTAAGAGAAGATTTTCATATTTTTTTAAAAAATGAAGAGATAAATTAAAGTGCTAAAATGCAACTAAATAATTGCCTGAAGGTATATTTAAAATTATTATTATTATTATTATGCTACTTATTATTAAGTATAGGTCACAAAATAATATTATTTGCATATCATACTTAAATTAAACATTATTCGAACATTTATAAACTACTTTGTACATTTATATTTGTTAGAATGGTAAAATTTAATGGTATTTTACAAATTACACAAATAATTATATATAAACTTTATAATGTTTACTTTTTGGTATTTCAATTTTGTGTTTATTTAATAGAATATTTTTTTTTTGCAAAATTTTATTGTAATTTATTTTTTTTAATTATTATTATCTCATCATTATTTCAATTTAATTGAGTTTGCAGGTCAACAAACTGTATATATGAAGGTATTTATTTGATGTTCTTTTTTTAATCACTAATGCTGAATCAAGTAATTTTCAAAAAGGACTCTATACATACAGTCCGATAAATTATCAGAAACAAAATTCATGAGAGTTTTGCTGAGATATCATATAACTTTAGTTTAGAAATTTTTTTTACTATTTTGCTAAATTAACAATATTATATGGAATTCAATTTATTATGTTTTGTGAATTTAAGAAAAGTATATTTAATTAAAGTATAAACGTAAGCATTATTTTTGAAAAGCGTAAAACTAGCTTTTAACTCGTGCGTAAAACTTGGCTCGGAATTTTCTACACTCGTTCTACGCCTCGCTAGGCAGAAACTTATAAGCCAAAAATTTTTTAAAATTTTAAACTACCATACCTTTCTAATGATCAGGCTAATATACTATTTGATGCAGATAATCGGTATTGACTTTTAAATTTTAATTAACTAAGATAAGTAAACAATTTTTTTTTCATTTTAGTGAAATTGTAGTCTTTTTCGGATCTTTTTTAACTAGGAAAAATAAAAAACAGCACAGGGCAAAAATTAATTGTTATCATTTACAAGTAAAAATTTATTCTACATTTTTAGAAATTTATTTATTTTTTTGGTAAAATAAAACTTTTGAAACTAATAAAACAAATGATATAAAGGACATTTTATTTTAAAGTGCGATAGCCTAACGTACTGTAACGTCAAATATTTTATTTTCTTCAAATAAGTGTAACCATAACTTATTTAAATTGATGTTTTAAAAGTCAAATATATACAACTTTAAAAAAAACGTAAATTCTTGAAAAACGTAAGTTTAACGGCAAATACATACTGCACATATACTTTAAATTTGTGGTAACCTCTATTTTATACGTGTCACCGGGTTCTCTTGACTATTGAGAACAAATTGTGTATGTATATATATATACAATTTAAATATATATATTCAAAGGAAAAACTCGTTACAATGTCGAATAAAAAGCTAAATGAAGCAATGAAACTTTGGGTCAACGTAATGGGGCTCTTCGCTCGGTCCAACTATACTATGTGTTTACTTTTATTTATGACTTTTCCCTTTTTATACACACTTTTCTTTTATTCATCTTTTCTTTTTTATTTATCAATTGTGAAACAACGAGTTTAAAAAAGAGCAGACTTAAGCAAAGGATTTATAATTGTTGGAATTGAGCTATTAAATTAACAATAAACGTCAGAGTTTTACAAAGTTTAAAGCTTTTATCTATAAGGATTTATAAAATATATTGTCTTCATAAATGAAGAAAAGTATTATCTTAAAGAACTTAAGATTTAATTATAAATTGATAATAAATTTCAACTCAGTTGCTTTTTTATTTTTTTTTATTGTCCTATACGAGTATTATGGTTGAATTGTTGTGCTTAAAATTTCATGAAAACACTTAAAATGACTGCGAATACTAGAAAAACGTAAGATTTATTTTTTTTTCTGCTTTAGCAGTTCTAATTCGTATAAGAGATTTGATAAAAAAAATTCAATTATTTTTTACTGCAGTTGTATATTTTTCCTTTAGGGTCCGTTATTCTTCTGGCTATGCATATTTTACACCAAGATTTTTGAAGACCTAAATATTTCCCAAAAACTTGGGAACTTCAAAAATGAGAAGTTTATGTACTTATTTTGCTAAGAAAAAAAAAGGAGAAAAATTGTACTTAATTTAATTACATTTCGTACTTCGAGTCATGAGAATTTGAACTGTTCGAAAACCCAAAAAAAAATGAGAATCTCGCTCAATAGTGAGAAAAACTCGCAAATATTTAAGTTGACCCTTCTCAGAGCAAACAGCTACGATAAAAAATCTAAACCTGACTGGCGAAAGTGAAAAAGTAGCCTTCTGTCTATTTTAAAAACAATTTAGAAATCCTTTATGTTTTTTAATATACTTAAAACGACCTTTTTTGCTACAAAGTTAATTTTAATTCCAGAGAGCGGTATAAAAGAAAGATAGAGATTCCAGATTTAAATTATCCCTGTTTAAATTTAAGTTATGCCTTAACTATTTAGTTAAAAAATTGAATTTCAAAATAATAATCTTCTTTAATGTGTGTTATTCAGGATAAATGTTCTGAAGAAATTGAATAGCCTACTGAGGATATAAATTGCTTAAAATTTAGCTGATTTAAAAAGTAAAATAAATATTTTGTAATAAAAATATTTCATAAAATGTAATTTTTTTTTTATAGAAATTTTATTTTTTCATAATTTAAATTGTCATTTTATTTTTTTTTACATTCCTTTTTTTATGATTTTTTAAAAAAATTTTTGTTATTTCTTCTTATTTTTGATACCCTCAGGCAAATAAAAACTCTTCAACCAGGATTTCATACAGTTCCTTGACTTTTTTAAGAGTTTGACAACTTATCTTACAGCTTTAAGTTTATAAACAAGTTGCCTTTTATTTTGCATTAATAATTTTAATAGCTTTTTTATAAGCTTATTTAAATGCGTGATTTACTTTTTACAAAAACTGATACAGTTTAACTTCCAAGTTTTAAGCTTTCAAAACTTAAGTTTTTTAAAATAATAGCCTCAATTTCTTGGAGTAGTTTTAAGTCTCGAAAATCGCAATTTTTTATCACTGATTCTATTATCGATGTATTCAATATAAACCAAATAGACATTTTTGGCCCAAAATGACTAAATTGTTCATTTAAAAATTTTAAATTGCTGACAAAATTATAATTTTTCACAAAAATTGGTTTTTAGGATTCAAAAACTTTCTACAGGCTTCAAGTTTCCAAAAATTCTTTAATTCTTAAAGTCAGAGACCCAATCTCTGGATTTTTAAAAAAGGCAATTTTCAACATTATCTTCGAAAATCTATATCTTAGAAACTATTTAAAGAAAAGAGACAAGTTAAGAATTTTTGAAAGATTTTTGAAGCTTTTGGAAAATTTTTAAGACCTCAAAACCCATTTTCGTCTAAAATTTAAAAACTTAATTTAAAAACTGGTCATTGTAGCCCAATTAATTAGTTATAGCAATGAGAGAATTAGTGATAAAGACTTGCGATTTATAAGGCTTGAAACGTGTTTTGATTAACTTGCAAGGTTGCAGCGTTTTATTGAAAATCACTCAAAATCTCTATTTAACAACGCTGAGCCCTGTGTTTCTAAGCCCAGAAGGTCCATTAAAATAAACGGAGAATGACGGAGGTGTTCATTCAACATACTAAAGTTATATCCATATAAATATAGATTATAATTTAGTCTCCCATAGCAGTCTCCCTTCGTTAACTTATTAAAATTACTTTTGTCAAAAATCACAAATTTTTCAAAAAATTTAAGTACAAATAATTTGCAAAAACTCAATTTTTTTGTAAATTTACAGAAGTTACTTTTAGCAGTATATTTTTGTAAATTCTCAATTAAAAAATAATCTAGCACAATGAAACGTTACTCACATTTTACCTCATAAAACTCAAAAAACATCAAAAATCCAACAAGTAAAAAGTAATTTAATTAAAAAAAAAAAGTTATTCTACAAAGTACTAAAATAATCTTAATCTACATAAAATTAAAATTACACTATTTTTATAAAACAATTAAATGTAAATTAATCTAAAAACTTTTACTTAATAAAATTTTTTAAAAGTGCTTTAACGTATAAAAAAGTTTAAATTCAAAGATATAAGTATAAGCAAGTAAATAATATTTGTATAGTTCTTAAAACTACATTTTAATGTCCTTTATGTAAAAAAAAAGTTGTAGAAAAGTTTTGTTGACAGATAACCAACTCGTATTTCAAAAATTTTCTCTTAGGATTACATTTTTTTTCTGTTTTTATTATATGTAAATAGTCTTTTTTTTGGACTCCATAAAAAACGATTTTGTATTATATTTATTTAAATTCAAACTTTAAAAAATAATGTGTTTTATTATTTAAGAAAAAATTTTTTTTTTATAAAACTTTGAAAGTTACTCTTGTAAATTTTAAGAATTATTATGAATAATCTCATTTTAGAAGTTTCATAAAATAAAAATCATTTTGATTTATATTTGTTTATTTAATTTATTTATTTAATTTTTTTTTTGTAAAAATTATATTAGAATAAAAAAAATTTTTCAAACTTTTATATCCCAATGATATAAAACCTTTAGAAAAACTGCAGTAAAAATCGAACTTTTAGCGCAGTATTATTCGCATTGAAAATCCCTTGGTTATAATAAAAAATGAATAATGAAACTAAAACTTTAAAAAAAGAAAGAAATTATTACATTCAAAAGAAATTTAGAATAAAAAAAAAAATTAAAATCTTTTTTCTTTTATCCCACATGTATTATACGAGTGCATAAACTTTTATAAATATATATGAGTCAAAATATGAATTTGTCACTTTTTTTTTTGAAAATTCTTATAGAATTTCAAACTAAAAATAGATTTTTCTTTTATATTGTGAAACGTTAATTAAAGAAATCATTAAAAATTTGAAAAACAAAGTTTTAATTTTTTTCTATTCACCATTTCCTTAAAAAATTTTTGCCTAGTAAATAGATGCCCTTATTAGAAAACCTAAAAATTGAGCTTTTCATTGAACAGAAACACTTCGTTGAAAGTTTTTCTTTAACTATTTACCTCGCTGTTCATGAGGCTTCAATATTTTCAAGCAATCACCCCAGCCCCTATCAGTTTTATCTAAACTCAACTGTAACATTGTAAATGTAATGAATGTAATAAAAAATGGTACATTTTTTTAAGGTCTAGATTAAATTAACATACATTAAATCTTTTCCTCTTAAATTTTTTTAAATTTTATGCAAAAACCTTGATTATAATATATTGAAAATGTAGGAATTATGCTTAATTAATTGGCTTTGAATTTCAGACTTAATTTGAAAAAACTCAAAAAAGTGTTTGAAGAGTAAAACGAAAAACTGAAGAATTTCTTTCATGGGCAGTTAGTATTTAAGAAAAAGTAATAAATTTATAATTTGGCTCATGTAAAAAAAAAAATTGTGCATTCTCTTTTAAAAAAAGAAAGATATTTAATATATATGTTACAAAAGGCTTTTGAACAATTTCTTACATGACGAGAGCTTTATCGATTTTATATACTTCCGAGACTTGCTTTAATACACAAAGTTAAAAAAGGACCACTGTGATTATTATTTTTGTTATTTTTTTTTTGTAGTTTTTTATATGACCTTTATTTTAAGAAAGTTTTATTCTAAGAAATTTATACCTATTAAACCTTAGTTAATTTTTCCTTTTCTTAAAATTTAATTTTTTTTCTTTTCAGTTCGGCTTGTAATAAAAAAGAAGAAATTTTTTTTTAATTTTCATCAAATTAATAATTATATTTCTGGGTAAAAAAAAATCAAGTTCTTTTTACATGAACATTTTTTTGCATCGAATTCTTCGAATTTTTATTTTTCCCACAGCCTTTTTTTCGCATAAACAATTTTTCAGTAAGAAAAAGCAAGTTGTCCAGTTATATGTCATTGATGAGCTTATAAGGTGCAAGAGAAGGGTAGTTTCTTATCAACAATGGCAGGCAGAAAGAGCAAGTACATTACGAAAATTTGTACTCTGAATGAGATTATGTTGTACCAAAGCTGAGGCAAATCTTTGGAGCATCTGATTTAATTTACAAGAATATCGCCGATATTTTTAAATGTGAATATCGTATCGATATCGATATTAATATTGGATATCGTGATGCACTACCCCTATAGCACCAAATAGGGTGTAAAAAATATATTGAATGCTGTTACGCAACAAAAATGGAAAAACGGTTGCGAATAGTCACGAAGAAAAAATTGAAGATGGAGAACAGAACTGGAGTTTTGTTGAAACCTCTCCAATAATATTTACTGAAAATAATTATAACTTTTTGTTTTTTTGCATAATCATGCTAAATAACATTTTTGTCAATATTATTACTAGATACCGCCAAAGACGGGTAGAGCGAAGCTGATCATGTTAGAAAAAAGCAAGAAAAGAGTTTCAGTAATTTTTTAATTTAGGGATTTTAAAAGCTTTGATTAGATTGAGTTCAATAATAATGTTTAAATAAGACGTAAAAAAATGTTAAGCATAGTTAAAATTTTTAAGTATTGGCCAAAAAGTACACAAAAAATCCGCCCCTTATTTTGAAACCTTATTATTTGTTTGCTGAAAAGATTTCAACCAAACTTTTGTTGGCAGAACTTTGTTATTACGTCCTTTTTCTATAATTCACCAACAACAAAAAAGTTACTTTGAACTCTAATACCCCTCAATTAACATAATTACCAAAATAATATTATACACAAGTCAGAATGTGGTGTAACGGTTTCCGAATTCGTCAACCAGAGAAAGAAAAAGTCTTCTGTAGGTTTTGTATGTCGCTGAATCCGAATTTGGGGTCCTACTGGGTTAGAAAATAGGAAAATGCAGCAGAAAAATTCCATCTTATGAGTTTTTTCACAATATTTTGGAACTAATGATCAAATTAATAGTGCCACATTTTAAGAGTAATTAACTAAATATTGAATTTACTCTTTTATTCTGTATCAATAAAGGAATATTAGAGCTAACTATTGGTGTTGAAAAATATCTCCAGGGTACGATAAAATCGGAAAAATACAATGTGAGTTTTTTTCTTTATTTTTCTTTTAATCTTGCATTTGAAAAAGTTTTATCCTATTTTAACTTTTATTTAATTTACTGACTCCTATACGGGGGCAAAAATGGATAAAACTACCCCTGAATTTAACAAAAAATGAAAAAAACTTATAACTGGTTTGTGTTTTCACACAACCAACGATCATGAATCATGTTCACTTATAACGTTTTAACGTATACTCCCTAATTATTATAAGTCCTAAGATCGAAATTACAATAAATCCCAAAATATAAATTATCGTAAGTCCATAAACCTAAAGTATTCTAAGTTCTTGTGCTTACTCCCACTTTAAGTTATTCTAAGTCCCTTAATCGGAAATATTCTAAGTCCATTTCATACCACTCTCCCCTAAAAACATCGTTAATATTTCAACCCTGCCCCCCCTAAAACGTCAATACACGGTGATCCCGGGTAGGACGTGAATTTTATTTTATTAGGTGCATCGCTAGTTGTTGATGCTTCTAATCTTAGCTGCGATTGGTTAACTAATAAACCAACAATGCATCCGCTCTGGATCGTCCTGTATTTAACCCCCCCCTAAAACATCACTTTTTTACCCACCCCTGCCCGGCATTAACACACACTAACACTATTATATCGTAGTATAAGTGAACGCAACGTACGGAGGTCCCATTGATACCAACCTATGAATTTAATTTTGTCATATGACTTTAAAAATACCATGTCCAGCACCGGAAGATCATGTAATAACAAAGATTTTGCAAGAAAAAATTTTGCTTAAGTTCCCTTATGCAAAAAAGTTAACAAAGATGCAATAAGAGGGCAGATTTTTCGGAGTCTTTACTTTGCTTTCGCTAACAAGAGACCGCTAACTTTAGGAAACCAAATTACAAATTACTTTCATTAATAATTGAAAAAAACCTCCGATAACCTCCGTTTATTCCAACGGGCCTTCTAGGCACAAGAATACTGTGCACAAGGCTTTTAAATGTAGTTTTTTGGTAATATTCCTTTTTAGTTAGTTAGTTAACAAAAACACTTCTTGTTGGTCACAATTTTTCGGTATTAAAGTCATTTTTCAAGCCTTGGATACCGCAATTTTTCTCAATGTTATACCAATTTAACCAAATGGTCATTTTTGTCCCAAAATGATTAATTTTTAAATTATCTCAAAAATTGCAATTTTAGACAAAAATGGGTTTTATAGGTCTCAACAATTTTCTAAAAGCTTTTTTCTAAAAATTCTTTATTTGTCCTTTAGAATTATTTGTTTGCAAAACATTATTACCTTTCTAATTTTTTATATTAAATTCTCTTCTTTACAGTCAGTAAATTGAATGCCCATTTTTGTCCCAAAATGATCAATTTTTCAATTTGCTGCAAAAATCGTAGTTTTAACATTGAACATGTTTCTAAGGAGGGGTAACCTGTGAATCTGAAAATCAAGTGGGGTCAAATGTCAAAAATCATGTGGGGTTAGGAACTTAAAATATTTTATATTTAGGGACTTTGAATAATTTACTTTGAGAGGCTAAGAAATATTCAAGTTTAGGGACTTAAAATATACCGGGTTTAGAGACTTCTAATAATTTGAGTTGAGAGACTTAGAATATTTTCAATTTAAGGACTTAAAATAATACAGGTTTACAGAATCTAAATAATTTGGGTTTAGAATCTTAACATCTAGTAAAGGTGATAATTACAAATTATAAGAATAGCGATTTTATTGTAATGTTGTTTATCATTTATGTATTATAACTAGTCCTTTTTAGAGGTTTAGTTTTCACGTCCTATAATTAGTCTTATAGCCCAATTAGAGCTTGTAATTATTGAATCCCAATATTTTCTTACCCTTTCTTCAAAAAAGGCAGTTAATTAGATAATTTTAGCTTTGCTTTCAAAATATTGCAAAAAAACTAAAACGGGGTAGTTTTTACTGATTTCATGTCCTCTACTTCTGAACCACTTGTACCCCAGATTGCGTATTTCAGAATCAAAGCATACCTACTTTTGTATTCTAATTTTTTTGGTCGCGTGTTCTAGAAAAAGTTTTTGGAAAAAAAAACTGAAATTATGACACCCCGGATTAGACTAGATTTTTTTTTTTACCATTTTTATTATTTTTTAATAATTTTTTTTGATATCTGAAATCAGTTTTTAGTACATTTCTCTGCAAGTACTTGATGAAATCACTTGAAATTGAAAACCCTACAACTAGATCTTATTTCAAAAAATTTGGTTTAAGGGATTTTTGATTCATCCAGTAGGTTCTGAGATCTTGAGGATACACTTTCTCAAACATACATCCCTACGCACAACAAGGCAATATAAGCATTTAGGGGCATCGGAAGGACCTGGGGATCAAATTTCTCCACGAAATGGACAATTTAGAAATTTTTCCGTTTTTTGACCTGACAAACTTATAAGGCACGATTTCATCTATGTATTGCATACATAGGGTGATCGTGCCTAAAAATATAAGAATCTTGTGTTATTTTGCATTTTTATGATATTTCACTGATGCAAAGTTTATGCAAAAGCTATGAAATTTATCGCGCGGATAACATTTAGAAGGTTTTTTACCTGTATGAAGCAAAAGTACAAGAATAAACATGCCTTTAGAAATACCAGATTGGGCCCAAAAACAAATCAATAGCCTAAGATCTTGTTTATAAAATTCATAGGTTATTTTTTAATATGTATTTTAATTTTAATTTTTTCTGAGTAAATCTTTTTTATTGTAAAATTAATAATCTAGAAAAATAAAATTTATAGACTCAATTATGGTTATTTTAATAATACGACAATTTTTCATTACTTTGACAATTTATTTTTACAGTTTTAACATGGAACATTTGGAACCCGAAAATCAAGTCAAATATGTTCAATTTAAGGGTGGGGGGTTAAAATGGGACTTAGAATAATCCTAGCTTAGGGACTTAATAAGTTCAAAAATATTTAGGTAAACACGGATGAATGAAAAAAATAAAGCTTTTTAATAAATACTTTAGTATGTAACTATAAATAAAAATATATCTTACATTAGACTTATGTTACTTGTCCAATAAAGAATTATCAAGAAAAAAAAAATTATATATATTTTTTAACGGCTTAAAAAGTTTTTGTTTATTTATATAGTAATAAATTTAATGGTACATAAAAAAAGTACGTTTATAAATATAATCTTTTATAATGTAGTAAATTTTATTATTATAATTATTATTATACATAGAAAAGTATTAACTTGTGTGGCTTTTACTTGATGTTGTCTTTTAGTTCTTTAGTTATATAAGGTAAAATTAATGATACTTGTAGCTCTATTTGAAAAATATGACGAGAAAATTAAAGGATCTTAATCTTTTATGATTAATATTTAAGGACTATGTATAATAGAAGTATATAATTATAATGATATAACGTCTGTTTTACAAGGGGAGTGTTTGAATTGGGTCTCCTTGATCTTGACTTACCAGTGGTTTTTAGAATATTTTAGCTGAGGATATTTTTTAAAGTTTTTTTTTTATTTGGATATTTCTACAACTAAATTTTTGATTTCGGATTCCTAGGAAAATAAACATTAATTTATACAACTTTAAGAAAGCTTTCAAGTTTTTGTGTGAAAATCTCGAAATTTTAATGTTTTAAATCATATGTTTACATTTTTTAATAATTAATAAAAGTTCTTTTCAAAAAAATGTAAAATTGATAATAACTTGGCAACAAAAATAAGAATGTTTTGATTCATTTTGCTAAAGTAGGCAAAAACACTCAAATAGCTGCCAAAAATCAAAGATTTGACCTAGAAAACTCAAATTGGCTAAGAGTACTTATTTTTAGTTGTACTTTCGAAAAAAAATTGTTTGGGCCGATTTCTGTGAGCCTTAAATTCAACTTGGACCCAGTTTGGGTGAAATTTCTCAAGCAAATAATATAAATTAATATTTTTTAACCTTATTATTTTATTATTTTAAACTGTTCATATCAAAATAAAAATGTTTTGGTTCCTCAAAGAGGAACCATTGTGATAGGTCAAATTTCGATTTTTGATTTTTTGGCATATAAGCACGTTTTGAGACCCCAGGAAGCTAAAAAACCGGTTTTTAAAAAAAGTATGTATGTATGTCTGTTTGTGTGTGTGTGTGTGTGTGTGTATGTATGTATGTCGCACTGTAACTGGTATGATATTTCACAGCCAACATGACATTAAGACCTAATTTTTTTTTCAAAATTTTTTTCACCAAAAAAGCTCGAGGTACTTTGTTTTTTTTAATTTGGATGTAATATCTCATTTATTTCCACGAAAGTACTTATATTCGAAAGTATAGTTTTTACTCGATATCTCGAATCTGATACTTAATTTTTAAAAAATTTTTTTCCTAAATTTTTTTTCACAAGAAAATACAAAAAACACCAAATTTTTTTTTCTTTTTGGATGTTGTACCTAATTTATTTCTATGAGAGTATTAGTTTTAGACAGTTCGTTTATAGTAATTTTTTGGATTTGATACCGAATTTTTCCAAAATTTATTTCTCATAATTAAAAAAGTTTTTTTAAACTACAATATTTTTTTTTTTTGTGTAATACTTTATTTAATTCCATGAAAGTACTATCTTGAATAATTATTATCCAATGAATTACGTTAGATTTTATTTGAAAAAAATAGATTTAGTTAAATTCAATACATAAATTTTCTTTTAACTTTTAAAAGTTAATAGAAATGAGTGTATGATTCCATTGTTGTAATCGGTGATAGCTGTGGCATATTGGAGTATTTGTTGTTTTAATGCGGTCTTACTATAATTATAAATATATCGTTCACTTGATATTCTAAATAAGTATATGTACTCACTCAAAATTAGTATATACAATACCTACTACTTAAAATTGAAAGATTGAAAGCTATATCTCTTTTAATTCTATTGAAGTTTAAAACCTAAGTATATATTATATATAAATACCTACGTTATATATATATATATATATTCTATATATATTTTAAAATGAAAAGCCTACTTTAACAAAGAGCTTTTTCAAAATATTATATAAGAGATGCATCTTCTTGTATAAATAAACTGACATGAATATTTGAAAATTTAAATACTAATTAGTTGTAAAATAATAACATAAGAAAAACATTTTTGTAATTTTAATTGAATAATAAATGCTATAAAAAATCAAGTGTACATATATATTTATAAAACAATTAAATTTTTAATTATATTTGAAGAGTCTTATTAAAGTTTAAATATAGTTTAGAATTAAGATGTTCTTATTTACTCTCTGCACATAATAGCCAACGTTATATTTATTTAGCGTAATTAATCTGTCGACTCTATCAAGGAGAACGCTTTTTGGAGGTTCCCATGAGATTGAATATGTATACAATACATAGAGAGAGATAATAGAATCTTGGTACCAAAACCTTTTGATAAATATATATATATAGGACCTTAACATTTAGCTTTACTTAATACGTTAAATATAAACATAGTAAAGGATTAAGATGGATCGACAGTGTATATTTACGATTCACCAAACAAACCTAAGATACAGAATATGTACATTATTATAAGCCTGTAACAGTAAATTTATTATTATATGTTGATTGACGAAAGGATATTCTAGTATTATTGTTAATGTCTATATCAAGCTTAGTCTATTATTATAACTCTATAATATAATATGGTTTATCTTATTATTTTGTATTTAATCCAATTACATGTTGTTCAAATAAATTTTAGATCTTTATTTTATTCCATAATACAACTAAGATTTTAGGATTTTAATTAAAACAAATAATAAGTGTGAGTTTTATTTAAATATAAATTGCCTATTGTTAAATTTCAAATATTTAGTATTTATTTAAAATATCCTCATTTTCTAGAATTTCAGATTAGCGCTAATTCAAGATGTCGGGACTCTACGCAATACTGTTTTCTTTACTTCGTAGTAATTGACTAGTTACAATTAATATTATCCAAAAATTTATAACTGCGAAATTTTTCTTTTGGCACCTCCTAATACCCCTCCGGAGCCTCCAATTTTGTTGCGTCTGTTACGATTTAAATTGAATTTTAACCATGAACAATGTTGTTAAAAGATTTTATTCAAGTTCAAAATATCTTAGTGGGTTTCCAAACTCATTTGCTGTTCAAAGGGCTCATCCAAAATAAATATTCTAAGTCCTTGAAATAATGTCATCTTAATGATATATATTTAGTTATATAAAATTTTGTTGAAGATCTCTGAAAGGTTCGTGGTGGTGAGAGATTTTATAAAATAATTAAATATGAGTTACGTAAGATAATAATTATAAATATTTTAATTTAAATTCATATATAGTATTTAAGCTTATTAATCAAACAATAGATATTTTAAATTAAGAAATTTTAACATAAAATTAAGAAACTATAACATAAAATTATATATGTTTTGTAATTATGTTTTGAATATTTTAAATATTTGAAAACGATAATTTGGTATATAAGATCAATAAAATTGTAAAAGTGGAGAGTTAATTAAGAGAATTCTACCGACGTGTACTTATACTCGTTTTAATAAAGTGCAGTTTTAACCAATAATTCGTTGTGCTTATTTGGATTCCAACCCTATAAACATCATAGGTATATTTATTTATTAACTATTGATTATTAATAAATTATAGCCATTAAATCCTTAACAGAGAGGCCGAAGGCTGAGTCAGGGCAAGATAGTTCAAGTCAAATTGAGGATCAAAATTCTGTCCCTTGGGTGCTGTCAGGGCTTTTAAAAGGAAGTCAAAAAGTGGTGGAACTGGCTTAATGTCTTGCCAATTATTATGCTATTAGACCAAGTGCATGTGAGATTTTTAGTTTAAGCTCCCTGATGCTTAGGTTTTTCAAAATGATAATACTTAGCATTTTCTTTGATTATAATATCATTTAATTCAATTTAGTTTATTTTAGTTTAGTTTAGTTTATTTTAGTTTATTTAGTTAATTTAATTGATATAATTTCGACTGGTTTAAATTTTCTTAATTTATTCATTATTTATTAAGTTTGTACCTAACGGCACAATTTTGTCTCCTATACCCTCCTATCTGTAAACCTTATCACCATTGAATAAAGGCTAAATTAAGGGCAAACTTGGACAAACATCCTCCAGAAATGAAAAGTTGTGGAATGCGGACATTTCAACCCTGTGCTGGCAAAAGCTGGGGCAAAACGGTTTTTTGCAAATAACTCAAAAAGTAAGTAAAATATAAAAAAAAGTTTCGAATAAAAATTGTAGCTGAGTAAATTTCCGACGAAAATGGATCTTAGAAATTTTTCAGTCGGACGCACTGGGACCGAGCTATAAGTCAAAGTTTAGGCCTTTTTTACCAAATTTTCAAAAATCGATATTTTACGAAAGAAAAAAAAAAAAGCCGTTTTTATGATTTTTTGGTAGTCAAAAGTGTTAGCTATGGGTATGTAATATGCACATATTTAAATGTAATTTTGCCTGCAAACGAGAACCATTTTTTTTTTTAAATAAAAAATCGCGTTTTTTGGATTTGTATGTTTTAGACGCCTAGAAAATTTGATTTATTTTATATTTTTATAACATTTCAACTATTTGCAACATTTTTGGTACATAACAGGACAGTAGCTTGACTCCAAAACCGTTTTTTGCCAAAAAATGCTAAAAATTTAAAAACCCTAGATAAAATCGTTTATTGTTAAGGCAAAATTACATTGAAATATGTGCATATTTTGATGTGAATAAATAGTATGGATCTCTAATAAGTAACTCCATGATAAATTTGCCCATATTTATAAGATTTTTTAGCTGAAAACATCCAAAAATGGATACTAAAAAAAATGCACGTTCTAGGGGTTGCAACGTTTATGTGTGGGGGTGCAGAAACATATACATGCAAAATTTTACATCCACAAGCATACTATTATATGTAAAAAACCTTACATACCCATATCTAATACATTTGACTACCAAAAAATCAAAAAAACTCATCAAAAACGCGTTTTTTTTTCTTTCGTAAAATATCGATTTTTGAAAATTTGGTAAAAAAGGCCTAAACTTTGACCGCTTATAGCTCAGTCTGTGTCCGACTGAAAAATTTCTAAGCACCATTTTCGTCGGAAATTTTCTCAGCTACAATTTTTATTTGAAACTTTTTTATATTTTGCTTACTTTTTGAGTTATTTGCAAAATACCGTTTTGCCCCAGGTTTTGTCCCCCCTGGGGTGGCCCAGCACTGGATTGGAATGTCCGATTTTGTTTCCCCTTTCAAATTAGCCCAAAACCAACACATTCCACAACTTTTCATTTCTGGAGGATTTTTGTCCAAGTCGAGATCTTTATTCAATGGCCAATCATACATGTGAAAAAATTAATGGAAAATAATGCAGAAAGTCATAAAATAGTCATTGAATAAATTGAATAAGAAAGTACACTAACAAAATAAATGGGTTTTTATAGTATCATTCACAAAAATAAAATTTATATTATTTGAGTACATTAAAAAAAAAAAAAGTTTCTATGAATGTATTCAGCACTGCGTAAATGGATCGCTAAAAGATTGGAAACTATTTCATTTCTATTATATACAGTCAATCTTTTGAATAATTGATCGATACGTTCCCTTTTATATTTCTAAAAGTTTTTGATATTTATACTGTAACATTTATAAAGTAAAAAAGAAAAATATTTTATATATAGCATTTTTATATTTTAACTTGAAAAATAGTTTCGCTTTTGTTTTAAATAAATAAAAAAAAATAAAAATTTATTAATTGAAAAAAAAATAGATAAATATAATATTAATAACTATAAATCTCATTATAAATAATGAAGGCGAGAGAATCTTAAATAATTATAAATAATTATACAGATTATTAAAAATAACAAGTTTAGTATTTCAAATATATTTGAAAATTATACATATAATAATTATATACATATTTTCTAAAAAATAATAAAAAATGCATTTTAAAATCTATAGTACTGGTAATATTTTATTGATTTTTATTTCAATGAGTGAAACTAACAAGAGGAGACTTTTGGGAAAACAAATTACAAACTATTGTTACAGAAGATGTTTAGAATTTTTACGTCTGATGAAAGAGAATTCTTGTGAAAGGTAAAATTGACCAAATTCAGACACATTTTTTTATTTTATATAGTTGTTTATTTCCTATATTTCGAACAATATCTTGATCCTCTTCAGGGAATTTATCTGTGTTTAAAAAGGTTTTATTTTAACAATTTTTACATTATGATTATTAATTATTAAGTAAATATGAAAAAGATCTGTTAGAGTCATCTGTTACAGATGATTTTATATTTTTTTAAGATACACTACCTCTGTTTATTCCAATGCGTCTTCTGAGCTTAGAAACGCTATGCTAGCGCTATTAAATGAGTTTTCTTGGTAAGTTTCAGTAAAACGCTGCATTCTCGCAATTTAACTAAAACTTTTCTTTGATATCGTTATTTTGTCTAAGTGTCATTTAAACCCGTAAACCACTATTATTAATCACTAATAAGATTTTTCAATTGCTGCAAAAATTATAAATTTTGACAAAAATGGGTTTTTCAGGTCTCAAAAACTTTCTAAAAAATTCTCAAAGTATCCAAAAATCCCTTTTAAAGTATTTGTTTGTGAGACATAGCAATTTAAAGTCAGAGTCCCAATTTTTAGAATTTTTATAAAATACTCAATTTTGATCATTATAATTGTAAAGCGACATCTTAGAAATTATTTAAAGAAAAGAGAAGAGTAAAGAATTTCTGGAAACTTGAAGCTTGGGGATATTTTTCCAGCATATTAAAGTCATACATAACGTTGGATTTTAATTTTTGCTTTTTTAAAACTAAATTGTAGAAAGAGTACACAACTAAAAAAAATTTACCTTTGTTAATTCAATTAACTATTTTTCATAAAATTTAATTAGTTTTAAATAATTAAACAGAAAATAGAAAAATAAAACACAAGACAATAAATATATTATTAAAAACATTGATTAGTTCTTTTTATTACTATTATTATGATTTTAATTAACTAGTAATTTACAAAATAATTAATAAAAATAATTGAAAAAGAAAAACAAAAAGTTTTAATTATAATATTTTTTTTATTAATAAATTCACACAATACACTGTGTGAATATAAAATGTATATCTCTTCTTTTTTTAAATATGTTTTAATAATGCTACAAAATGTCAAAGAAAAATTTAATAATGAAGTTTTTATTAAAAAAATAAAATTAAATAAAATTATTCTTTTGTTTCTTTGAAGTAATTAAAGTTATTTGGTATAGCTACATTAATAATATATATTTCTTATAAGGGGAGAGAACCACATTTGGAATGAAAAATTAAAACCTATTGTTATAAATTTAGCCATAAAATTTTCATTTTTTTCGTGTAAATTTTGTTTTTCAAGCCATGTAGACCGTGATTTCTTTTCACTAAATCTTTTAATCTCAATAAATCGAATGCCCATTTTTAAAATGCCTAAGTTTTCAATTGCTGCCAAAATTACAGTATTAGTAAACTTGGGCCAAATTGGGCATTTGGTTAATTAGATTTACAAACTAGCAATTAAAGAAAGAGATGCTCTAATAAAAGCGAATTAACTGGAACAATATTATTAATTAAGATGATTTGAGAGAAAATTTATATATAATTTCTAGAGAAATTAATTAATAAAATTGTAATAATGAATAATTTACAATTAAATATTTAATATAAAATGCTTCATTTCTTATTAAAAATTAAAATATTAGAAATAATATATAAAAGAAAGATTTAGTGACAACAATTCATCATATTAAACAGAATCATTTTTCCTCATGAGACATCTCTTGAACTTTTGCTTTTCTCATATAGGCGATAATTGAGTTTGTCCGTTGTTCAAGCAATACTATTACTCAGACACAAAAGAACTTTATCTCCATGTCACACGCTAAAACTAAAAAAAGAAAAAATATATATATATATAGGTATATAACATAAGAAGAAAATCACAAATCTGACAATGTCCCACGAGTGAAAATGAAATCGTCTGTTGAATCTAAAGTAGTAGGTTTACTCATCTTCTATACACATATTTTGTCATTTGTAATACTCCTCAGTGTATTTTATGCATGTAAATACACACACATATATATTTATTTTATACAGTTAACCTCAAAAACATTATATGACGTATGTATCGTCTTGATAAGGTATATCACAAAGTCTAGTTCCATTTAATGCATTTATGACGAAGATATGTATGCTGGTATACACTTTGTTTTGTTTAAAATAGAGAATGTAATATATGTTACATGTATGATTTTCGAGGCTATTGTTTTAAATGTCGTTAAACTATTTGTTTAGTGTTAAATTATATCTAAAAGTTTCTTAAAATATTTACTTATTTAACGAGTTAACAAAACTTTGAATTTAGAATTTACTCAATTATTAAAATTTAAATTATGATCATTTCTGAAGAATACACTCCCAGATTTCTGTGTTTGAATTTTTAATTTTCTAGAATTGTTTTGATTACGGGGACATTCAAAAAATACGTAATACGAATTTTATGAAAAACCCCATCCATGCGTGGCAAAATAACACTATTTTTAGTAACTTTAATGTTGTTTCGATAGGACCGAAACATTTTTGTTTAACTCTGCATGCGTGTTTTGCGTTACGTATTTTTCAAACATCCCCTATTCAAAAAAATTTTTGGAAATACACAAATTTATGCAAAATTCAAACAAATCACGGATTTTAATTAATAGTCAGTATTAGATTTTACTTTAACCACGAGTACTCATTATTTACTCCTATATAAAAGTAAAATCTCAAATTTAGAGTCACCTAAATACGTGTATGTTTTACAAAATGAATAGAGCAAACAACTATTTTAATAATGATGTGCATCTAAAAGCAGCAATTTAATTTTTCTTTGAATTAAAAAACATAATTTACGAAAGTGAAATGAAAATTCTAAAGCTTATAAGAACTGAAATGCTAAAATACTTTTTTTTCTCAACTTGTGAATTTTAGGCTTATTTTTTTTGTTGTTTTATAGTGTAAAATTTTACAGTGTTTTGGAGTGGTAAGTAATTTTTCTGAAATACAGACATATAAAAGCTATAAAAGCTTCCAAGATCTTTGACGTATTAGCCAATATAAAATTTCTAAGGCCAAAAAACTGTTAAAATAAAATTTACAAGAGCTCTCTATAACTTTTTTATTGACTTTATTTTGAGGATATTTTTTGATAAAAACAAAAATTGAAGACTTGAAATTTAGACATATCAAAAGAATTAGGAACAATAAATAACAAATATTTAAGTCATTCTAAAAATCTAAACTTTACAAAATTTAAGGATACTCTACAAAATATGTTTAAAATTTAACTCCTCTGAGTATTTTCCCAGAAAAAAAGTGTTTCTACTTTACTTTTTAACTTTTTTTCCAACAAAGATTTTCGACATTTTACTCTAACATAAAATAACTCAAACTTGAAATATATTTATAAAAAATTTTGTCACTACTTTATTTCTCTATAAAATTCTGATTTGTCACATCTTTTTTTATAAAATAAATATTATTTGTCATTTGGGTATATTAAATTTTCTCTGCTCAATCATAATTTATTAAATAACGATCAGTCTAATATACGTGAGTTTAAAATTTAATTTAACACATCGATTGTAATAATAAAATAGTTTTAATTAATTTAAAATATATTTCAGTTTTCTCATAAAACATTTAATACTCACATGCATAAATTTATTTTATAATATAACCGTAACGCAAAATTTAACAATTTAAGTATGATATTTAACATAGATTCTATATAATGCAATATAGGGTTTGGTAATTCTCATGAGATGACCTGAGTAGAATCTCTTGAAGTAGATGTCCTATATAAATAGTTTAAATGTATTAGTAACTATATATATAAAGATATTCTATGGTCTTTGTATAGTATAAAAGATCGATGAGTTTGTTACCGTTGCACGTTTCAGGATATATCCTACAAGATTTAAGCGCGCGCGCTACGATTCTAGAGAATATCCTGTTGACAGCTGTGTCTTGTCAGAAAGGATGACTGGAGATTTACACTCTGTTCCCTCGTTTAATAGTATAAGAAATTACCTATATATTTTATATATGGGCGGTTTTTACAGGGGCTGTATATTTTTTTATTGTTTACGGCACGATACTAATTATCTTGTTTTTTTAATTTTTTTATGTTTATTAAGGTCCAAAGTATTTTTCCAAAAGTATTTATATGTTTATCAAGGTCCAAATACCTAAAATTTTCAATGGTACTGCTACAAATGTGAAAATAAATTCTACGTGTTATTCTTATAGGTTTTTTTATTTATACAGCCGGCTGGGACACGGATGGTGAAGATATTTGGAGTGTATTACTGAAATAACTCTATTGAAGCCATCAAATTTTCTCAAATTCGGGTACCTTATTTTGCAAGAGGGTAGTTTTAATTTTCATAGTTAACGCTTTAAAATTTAAAATTTTAAGTTTTCCACGGTTCATATAAAATGTAACAGTGCTTTCAAATGCATAAATATTGAGTACTCGATTGAGTATGCACCCATAAAAGGTGGGAAGCTACAAAAAATCTGAAATCGAGGGTCAGACTTGTGTGAAGATAAGCTAAGAGGACTGCATGAAAATTTAATTTGAGCACTATAAAGAATAACAAAATTTTAAGAAGTCAATATTAACTTCGTACCCCTTAAGTCCCTGAAAATGAATAATCCCTTGATTCAAGTTAACGGGGTTGAATCAATGCATCCAAACCTTGAGTCAGCTGATCTGCATTTTTTGCACGGGCTGTTATTTACACTGGCGTCAACTCAAAATACGGTTGGGCTGACGGAAGTCGATAAAAAAGTTTTCTTCTTTACAAAACTATCATATGTTTTAATGAGCATAGAAAACAAATTTAGTTTTTTATTTTTCAAAATTTGTTATTTTTCACCCGAAAGTATTTTCCGATTTTCCAAGATGGCGGACCATAAAACAGCAAGAAAAGAACTTTCTACGTAACCTGGGGGTTTTCGCGGTTTAAAAACGATTTATTTTAATGAAAATTTTTCATTTTTCACCCGAAAGTATTTTTCGATTTTCCAAGACGGTGGACCAACATACATAAAGAATGGAACTTTCTACATTTCCTGGGAGTTTTCGCGGTTAAGAAAAACGATTTTTTTAATGAAAATTTTTCATTTTTCACCCGAAAGTATTTTTCAAAATAAAACAAAAAAAATATAATAAAAAATAATCAAAATTTTATGTATTTATTAATTTCCTTTCTTGATGATTTTGGACCGTCGTCTTGGAAAATCGGAAAATACTTTCGGGTGAAAAATGAAAAATTTTCATTAAAAAAATCGTTTTTCCCATCCGCGAAAAGCCCAAGGTTATGTAGAAATTTCCATTCTTTATGTTTTTGGTCCGCCGCGCCATTTTGGAAAATAGGAAAATATTTTTAGGTGAAAAAAGAAAAATTTTACTTCGAAGATATCAATTTTTCCTCGGACGATTCATTTTCATCCCGAAGGTTTTTCAGGAGATAACTAAAATCTTTTTGGATCAATAATAAACCTTATGGTAAACAATATAGGAAATCATTATGCTTCTTTTTGTGATGGGCCTGTAATATATTTTTTTTTATGTATAAGATAACCTTTGGAATATAAGTAAGATTATTACAAGATACAATAGAATTTATTTCAATATTATATTTACATATAACAAATACGAATTAGCTTAAATTAGCACAATTACATTTTTTGTATCAAGTTAATATTTTGCTGAAAGATTTTGCTTGCTTTCAATTGAATCACGTGATCTCCCGTCAAGTCACTGTTTAAGGACGTATCTCAGTGGATTGAAAGAGAGAGAGGTCTTTTCGGACCTCTTTCTTTCTCTCGCGAGTTTTGTATAACAAATCGCAAAATGTTTTTGTTTATATTTATGTAAATAAACATCTAGGAGCTCTGAAATTTTTTCTACGAGTTTTTATAATAATAAATTATATTTTAACCAAATATTATCAAAATCTGTTCTGTAAATTTTTTGTTTGGAGCTCTTAAAATCTCTTACGTGAAATATGCATGTGATTTAATAAGTACGTATTGTAAAAAATTTACAGAACAGATTTTGATAATATTTGGTTAAAATATAATTTATTATTATAAAAACTCGTAGAAAAAATTTCAGAGCTCCTAGATGTTTATTTACATAAATATAAACAAAAACATTTTGCGATTTCTTATACAAAACTCGCGAGAGAAAGAAAGAGGTCCGAAAAGACCTCTCTCTCTTTCAATCCACTGAGATACGTCCTTAAGTTGATTCAAGTAAAGATTCGCTTCGCCGTATTTACCTTCGCGCTTAGGTTGCACCAACTTTGCATAGCTTGGCACTACTCTATATTTTTCATAGTGAGGTAAAAATATAATATTAATAGTATCAATATCGAAAGTTTGGCATAATTATTGCAAAAGGACAGTGGAAGGTCACGACATTTCTAACAAATATGTTCCAAATTTTTTTTTTTAACCTTAGTTAAATATGTGCAGTAAGTTGTGACTTTAAAAAAAATATTATTTATTATCTGTTGAAAAGAAAAACAAGAGCTTTCGTTTCGGATATAAGTGAGCGGTGGGGTGCACTATGTATACCGTTCCTGTGAAAACCATCCATATATAAATATATATATAATTTATTAGTTTACTACATTTGCAAGTTATTACAAAAGTTTTTGATGTTTAACATCTTTATTATACATACAAAATCGCGAACAGATTATAAATGATGCAGATTTATAGTATACATTTATAAAAAAAATAACGTTGGTCCAGTTGGAATAAATTATGAAAAATTAATTTTATTTATTTCAAAAAATTTTTGCTACTAAAAAAAAATTGAATTAGAATTGGTCACAAACATTATTCAGCACAAAAATAAGCTGAAGATATTACACTAAGCACTGTCCATAAATTTTAAATAAGCATAACCAAAAAAGTACTTTATTTATATTACACAAGCCCTTAAAGCGCGCCAACCCCCAGGTAATATTTCATGTTGAATCACAAAAACAATTACACAGTAAGATGTCGATTGTACATAATGATTTTCTTCCACAATTTTAATAAACTCTTATTATTTTTGTTTTCAAAATTTATCTCAAATAAAAAATATATATAATATCGCATCAGAATGCAATTACTCGGTGCTACGCACCTCGGGCCAGAACCCGTTCATTCCTCGAAAGAAATCATTTTGTTCTGTACGACAAAATTTTATTTCTTATTTCTTTATTTCAAGATTAACAGACTTATAGCCTCTTACAATTTTCCAATACAAATAATAATTATTTTATAATAGGATGACAAAATATCAAATCTGAATATCTAAGAACATATTTTTTTCTTATAATCATAAAATTTTAGGTAATACGTATAATGAATGAGATACAAAAAATTTTAACTTTGTACAGTTGAAAAATTTATTCCATATAAAAAGATTTTTAAAAATACGTATCAGGATTCAGAATAAAAGGATATTGATAATCCATTGGTCATTTATATTTTTTTAATGGAAAATTTTTTTTGACTGTCTTATTTTTATATTTATTTTTTTTATTTTCAATAATTGATATGTATAGTTTATTGACATTTCTAAATTAAAAAAAAATCAATAATCCATTTTACTATTAAATTTAAAAAAATTGGTAACAGCTGGATTCATATGAAAATTTCCTTCTTTTTGTAAAAATTCATGTAGTCTTATTGAAATAATGTTTAATTGCTAAATTCACTGTCTAAAAAAATAAATTTTATATCAAAATTTTCAAACAAGGAATCGGCTTTCATTTAACAGAAGAATATAATTTCTCAAGCTTTAGCTTAATTATTTATTTATATAAATACTTCCTTCTTGTACACGAAAATTACGTTGTTAATTGTGTTACAAAAGTTTTGTTCATTTGCAATATTCCATGTATTTGGTGTCAGTATTTAGAAATAATTAAATGAGCTAAAATTTGATATTTGATATTTTCAAACGATAACTAATTTCATCTGGTGATCAAAAATTAATCTTTCTTTTAATATAGTGGGGGGGGGGGGCTAGCATATTCACTGTAAAAAATCCAAAATAAGTATTTATTTACTATCGTAATACAAAATTAGATGCTTGAACCACATTTTCAGTGTATTTTAATTAGTCATTAATTATACATAAATTTCTCTTAAAGTATCTAGTAATAGCAAAATAATTAACATTAATCTAAGATTTTATGTGCAATACACATACATTGGCATTATATTATTATCATAGGTACTTATAACTTTGAATCTAATTTAATTCAAAATTGTAAATATTGAATATTCTATTACTTAATAAGTGCGTTTCAATTTATGTTTGAATATTTTATCGTATATATAATAGGGAACTTGTATACATTTTCAAGAGGTGTAAACTACTCAAATAAGCAATTTTAAAGCGCAAAACACTGTGCATACGTATGAAAATATATGAACTTTATGACATCATAAAATTTACTTCAAATATATATTTGTATACGGAATGGAAATGAATGAAATTCCTATGGATAACCGAAATTTATATATCTAAAGATCTAAGAAAATTACAAATTTTCAAATGGTAAATTTTTTTAAAGTAATTAATACTGAAATAATATATTTGCTTCAACGTCCAATACTTTCTTATGGATATAGTTCATTTTTAAAGCTATGTATTTTACATGAAATTTTAAGTCTAAGTAAATATAAGGCATTTAATTTTTAGTAGATGAATGAAACTAAATTGTCAGTTTTATATTTCTGATAATTTTCCATTTTCCTTCGGTGAAACTAATCAACCATATACATCAAATAAAAATCTTTCGGTAAATACTTGATTCTCATTTTTCGGTAACAATAGTCTACTAGACAACAATTTGATACTTTGTGTTTTGTTTTAAGTAAGAACTCTATCATACACTATTTGAAAAAGGTTATTTTTTGAAGATTTTTACGTATAACACCATGTTATGACATTTTATTGTATAAAAGGGCCAACAGAAGGGTAAAATATTGTAAGAGAAGTGGTTATATGTTACGTGGCCACATTTACAGGCAATTAGGGATCGATATATGTATATTTGTATGAGAAAAGACTCTTTTACATAAACCATAAATATAAAATCGAGTTGAATATATAAAACGAATGAATGGGCATATTTATATATATTATGTCATTTGGTTATATATATATATATATTTATTTAGTAAAAGTATTGTTAAAATCATTTAAAAAAAGTACGTAAATCAGGCAATAGCAGGTAACGAAAAAAAGAGAGTAAGGGATGTGTGGCTTTATTATGTGGGCGACAAATATCAATGAGGTATATAACTAAATGTCAAGGGATTTTATTTTATCGAAATAAATGAGATTTTATACAATGGATATTAAACAGTTTAATGTTTTATAGGCTGATTTTTTAAAAAATTGATTAAATTTATTTTAATTTTATTGTTTTATTTTATATTCATGCATAATTTTGATAAAATGTATTAGATAAATACTTGAACATTATAATAGATTATAAGATAAAAAAGCTTTGGGAAATACTATCAAATTCGTTTGGCAAACAGCAACTAACTATGTTGTGCTTATATTATTTCTAAATTTTAAAGTCTACTCAGCTAACAACTTCAAGACTAAAGTATATATACTTATTTAGATGAGTATTTCTTGGTGAAGCAACCTAAAAGGTAGGTAAAACTCGAGGATTTTGATAAAACCAATGTTTTGTTTTTATGAAATTTCAATGTTATTCAGCATAAAAATTCAGATAAGAAGTGTGTAGGTAATTTTTATTATAAATTAAACATTTTAAAAATACAGTTTTACATAAAATTTTATTAAAAGATATATTTAATTAATTAATTAATACGTTATGTCTAAAAAATTATTTTGAAATTAATAAAAAATGTTTAAATAATTATTTAAAATTAAGTATGAATTTATCGATAAGCCACTTTTTGAATTACTTTTTTAATTATCTTTACAATTACCCTCGTGTTTAATGTATACATCATCTGTAAAAATAAAATATCTTAGATTAGTTCATCTCTCTCAAACTAAGTAAATTATTTAAATTGTATGAAAATTTTAAATAATAAATTATTAATTTTTTTTGTGAAAAAAATTTTGTTTTTGCTTAGAATTCGCTTTCTGTAACTGGCACTTTTTATCTTTTTAGTATGCAAAATTAAATTTTATTTTTAAATTTTTATTTCATATGTAATAAATTTAAAATTATTTATAAATATTTTGTATAGCCTACATTTTATATATTTAATTATACATTAATTTTCTTTGCAAACCTATGTCCAGTTCCATGTTAAACCACCGGCCCAAATTTTGTTTATCAGTTTTTTTTTTTTAAGCTTATTTAAGGTCTTAGATTTTCATTTGCACTGGAATTTTTGAAAAATATTAATTTCGGCAAAAATTTCTGATGCTCGAAAATTGGTTTTTTTGAGATTTTTTATTTTTAGGGCTTTAAAACAGCTTCATTATCTCAAAACGAACGAATGAATCTCTATACATTATAAAGTTAAAAACCCTATTTTAAAGCCCTAAAAATAAAAAATCTCAAAATAACCAATTTCTGAGCATCAAAAATTTTTGGTAAAAATTAATATTTTTCAAAAATTCCAGTGAAATGCAAATACAAGACTTAAAATAAGTCTTTAAGAAAAAAATTTTAGTCCGGTAGGTTAAGTAGGCTCTGAACATATATGTATATTACAATTCTTTGTAAGAAAAATAAAGAACGACCCAAATTACCACTTAAAATACCGAGTTATCTGAAGTAAAACCCAAACTACAATTTAGATCATTCTCTTTATGGTTAAAAATTGTTCTTTACCAAAAAGCAAAAAAATATTTAATTAAATAATAAATTAATTCTAATTTAACTATTATATTTTAGTATTTTAAACATTCGCTGCAGTATGTCAAGTGACTCAATTTAAAAGGCATGGGATCATGGGCGAATTTACGTGGTTTCTTGCCACCACACTTTCAGTTAAAAATTACTATTTAAAATTTTTACGCATATTTTCAACAAATTATAGGTAACATTAAAATAATAATTTTTGTAAAATTTTAATTGAAAATGTACTTACTACTTATTTCATTACACAGTTTAGCACATTCAAAGCTACCTAAATTGCCATAAGTAATTCCATTACTGGCACAAACAGGATCTAACATATACGTTGTAATGCATCCGCTACATTCGTCAGATACACTTCCAGCGTATTTAGTTCTTGCGAATGTTAATGTTACAAAAACTAAAAAATAATTTTTGATTTAATTCCATATAACCATTAATTTTATTTTTCAAAGTTAGTAATTATTTTTATAAAAATGAAACTTTTATTCTTACCAGCAAGAGTAACAAAAAGTAGGAACTTCATAATTTCACTTGGTTTTTAATTAAAAAAAGTAAAAAAATTTTAAGTCTTAGTAAAAAGTCAAGATTCAAATGTAAAAAATTGAATAAAAATAATCTTTATATAGCAAGAGATATAATAAAAATAATATAATTATTAATTATCTCTGAGAAAAAACTTTGTTTTTAAAACTTATTCTAATAATTATTTTTTTACTAAAATTCACTAGAAATTTTAATATTTGCATTTATATGTAATATTTAATTATTATCAACGATGCTCAAGTTATATTGCGTACTTCCTGAGAAATTCTACGTAGAATTCGAGATATTTTAAAAACCAAAGAATTTATCAAAGTTGGACAATCCAGTCAGCGGATTAAATAAAAAGTACTTTTAGTATACGTCTAAACTTGTGTTTTTTGGTCATTTTTTTATAAATTCATGAATTTTCCCAACAAGTTTTTTTTATTTTTTCGTTCAATGTATAAGAGCATGGATCTGTACCAAAAATGGTTGCCCATAAAAATCAACTTTTTAAATTATTAATAATTTAGTGTAATAATACCTAACAGTTTTTTATCGCTTGATAATAAAGATCTAAATCAACTAAATTAAATAATTTTAACAGTGACCTGAACGAGTCAATTATTATTTTCAATTATTTTTTTATGATTTTCTGAGACATTTTCCTTTGTTATATACATTGGTTTATTACATTTTAAAACAAGTTATATTTTTATACTTTTTTGGGTCGCTGAATATGAATATACTATCAGTTTTACCAAAAAAGTTCCAATGTACTCATAAAAGGCAAGTTAAGGTTATTTTTTGAAAAAATAAACGATAAAAAATAATTTGTTTTTAGTAAAAAAATAAGTATGACATTTTATCTTGATTTGCCCATATATGTTTAAATATGACTTTAGCACACGCAAAACCTAAAAGAATTTTTTGTTACCCAGAAAAGAATTAATGTTTAGTTAATTCCTCTTAAAAGAATGAATAAAAATTAATTCTTTTCTGGGTAACAAACAATCTTTTTAGGTTTAGTGATTAATTAATTATTGATTTCTTAAAAGTAAATTTTAAACGTCGTAAAAATTAAAAATAATTAATTTAAATAAGCTACAAGAATTATTCATAATTCTATTAAAAAATAAATATTAAACAAAATTTTAAGTATTTTTTATCATATTAAATTCACATACACATGCATACAGATATAAACTTTAAAAACAGATAAAATATTAATTAGATCCAAAAATTAATATACATCATATTAATACTAAGAACTATTTATTAATGTTTAAAAAATATTATTAGAATTACTTTAGTAAAATAAATAAATATATTTTTGATTGAAAGAATAACCCGACGAATTTTCAAAATATCTCTTATGATCACAAATTTCGGGTAATTTCTTTAGTTCTCCGGTAATTATTTTTGATCTCTGGTGATTACTGGAGATTTAAATAGATCTAGAGTAATCTCCAGAGATCAATAAGGTAAAAAAAAAATTAGAAAAAATTAGAAAAAAGATTTAGATTCATTAAGCAAAGTTGTAAAACGATAAACTGGATTGTTTTAATTTATTTTTTGAAATTGTTTAAATTAAAAAAGGCCTATTTGTTATTTTACAAAAATCAGTTTGTAGGAATAAAAATTATCATATCGCCAAATCGAAGAATCAAAAATTCTACATTAAAATTTGCTAAAACTTTTAAGATTTTTTATCATTTCTTTAAATTTATTGTTATTTATTTATTTATTTATTTATTTATTTATTAACCATTATAAAATACAGAAAATTGTACATAAACAAGTAAAATGTAATATACAAAACATTTCCGCATCCTCAGAGTCAAATCAAAGTTTGACTGTGCGAGGAAATGGTAAAATCAATTAAATTAAATTCTTAAAGAAAATAGAAATAGATAAAATTTAAATACAAAATAAAATTAAACATTATAAAACAATAGTTAAAATGACTAGTAGTCTATACATAAATAATTATTAATATAAATTTCAAATATTCAATATTAAAATAAAAAATATATTTACTAAATACAACATAATAAATTGCAAGTATAATTTCAATAATAAATCATTATTCATATCTTAATTAATTATTAAACTGATTCAAATTGCTCAAAGGTTCTAAAAGTCTCTTTTTTAAAATTTTTGAATTAGATAAATTGAGAAGTTTAAAGTTTTTAGGGAGTAAATTATATAATTTTAAGGATATAATGAAAGGACTCTTTTTGTAAACAGATTTTTTTATAGTAGGTAACTTAATATGATCTTTTCTAGTACTGAAAGTAGAATTTTTATATAAGTTTGTAAGATCATCATAATAATGTGTTAGAGCATTGAGCTTGAAAAGCTGTTTTAAATCCAAAAATTGCGAAGGATCAATTTTTATAATTTTAATAATTTTTTTATGAAAGCTCTGCAAAATTTTTAGTCTATTATCATATGCACATCCCCAGATGGAAATAGCATATGACACTACTCCAAGAAACAAAGAATAATACATAATCTTTAGTACTTTTTTGTTAATGTGCCTAAGCTTATAGAAAATAAATAGTAGATATTTAGTTCGTTTTAGTAAGTTTTGAATATGATTATCCCAACGCATATGTTGGTCAAAATGTATACCCAAATACTTACAAGACGTCACTCTAGTTAACTTATAATCAGAGATTGCGATAGAATAATTATTTTTTGGTAAACTGTTTGCATAGTTACCAAAAGTGATAAAACTGGACTTATCTAGATTAAGTGTTAATTTATTGTTCATAAACCATTTATTAATCAAACTAAGCGAATCCATCATTGCAGAATTAGCCAAATTCCAATTTTTCTCAACAGTGAAAACTGCTGTATCATCAGCATAAGAAAAAACTCTGGGAACAAGACTGAGTAAATCATTAATGTATATGAGAAACAAATAAGGTCCTAATATAGAACCTTGAGGTACTCCAACATTAGTGATAACATAATCACTTCTTGTATCCCCAAGCTTAACAGCATGCTGACGATCCAGTAAGTAATTTTTAAAAAGGTTTAATGGCGTACCCCTGACTCCATATCTTTCCATTTTTTTTAACAATATATGATGGTCAACCGTATCAAATGCTTTTGATAGGTCTAAGAACGTCCCAAGCACTGCTTGTTTCTCATTTAGTCCATTATAGATTAAATCAGTTACTTTATGCAGTGCCTGTTTAGTTCCTATACCAGCCAGAAAGCCAAATTGATTTTCGGAAATTATTTTGTTTTTATCAAAAAAGGAAGATAATCTAATGAAAATAACTTTTTCAAAGATCTTAGCAATATTGGATATAAGTGATATTGGCCTATAGTTGACCATAGCACTTTTATCGCCAGACTTAAATACAGGAATAATGTCTGCTTTTTTAAGATCAGTTGGCCAGATACCGCTGGCTATACAGGTATTAAATATGAAAGCTAGTGGTTTTACTATGAAAGAAGAGAGTGTTTTAAGCATTTTCACATTAATATTATCCACTCCACCACATTTATCATTCAAATTTTTGATAATATTTGATATTTCATTTGGATTTGTGCCTTTCATAAATATAGAATCCAAATTATTATTAATATTTGATAAATCGACAATAGAGTCAGGGATTTGGTTAGCAAGTTTTAAACCAACAGTGTTGTAGTGATTATTAAAGCTGGCAGCTATTTGGCTTTTATTAGTAAGAATAACATTATTTCTATTAATTGATTTAATTTCAGAGGATTTGGAATTATTTTTACCAAGTTTTTTATTTATAAAATTCCATATTTTTTTTGAATTATTTAAATTTTTACTGGCATTGATAGACTCGTTTAGATTTTTGGCTTCGATGATAACTTTTTTTAATATTTTGCAAAATTTGTTGAAATATTTTTTTAGATAAAGGCTTTTATTATTTTTTTTAAGTAAATTATATAATTGGTCCTTATGATTGATGGAGATTAACAATCCCTTAGTCATCCATTCCTTTCTTTTCTTATCATGTTTTTTATTATAGATCTTGTTAGTTTTTTTTTTAGTAGCAGTTAGTATAGATTTATTTATGTAATATTTCAGCTTAGTTAGAGCAATATTAGGATCATTAAAGTTTAAAATATTTTCCCAATTTATTAATGAGGCTGATGTGAAGAGTTTTTTATAATCAATATAATTATACTCATTAGAGTCAATGTTTGTAAAATGTTTATTAGTATCTACTATTGCAAAAATTGGATAGTGGTCAGAAAATAGTTGATTATGTACAATAGATTTGCAAGTAAAAGTAGTTTTTGCAAAGATGTTATCTATGCACGTGCCTTTAGAAATTTGATTATTAGGCCTAGTTACTGAATTAATTAAAGGTAAAAAACCATTAGATAACATGTGACCAAGAAAAGTATTATTCTCATAATCATTATTCATAATATTCATATTAAAATCACCTATTATGAAATGATTAATTAAATTATTAGACTTGTTTAAATATGTTTCAATTAATTCATTAAATTTTGTTTTATTAATGTCATGTGAACGATATGCAGCAGAGATATTCAATTCTAGATCATTGATTTTAATTTTAACTTTTAATAATTTTAATACATCAATCGTTTCAATAGTGACAGTGTGTTCCAAATTTTTTGAAACATAGACAACTACTCCATCACATATATTAATTTTGCTGTCATTGTAATAATGTGAGTAATTAACTAAGGAAAAATAATTTAAAAATTCTATCATTCTAGTTTCAGTACAAATAATTATATGAGGTTTGTGATTTAGGGATGAGATAAAGGTTTCTAAGAGTTCATATTTTGAATTCAGACTTTGAACGTTAAAGTGAGCTATGATTAACTGAGTATTGATAATAGGAGAAAACAATTCATTATTTAAATCAGCTAAATTATGAGTAAGAACTTCAGGAAAAAAATTTAAATTTGAAATATCATTACTAGTATCCAAGTTAGAGGTCTCATGAATCATATTGAATAAAATTGATTTTATTGCGTTTAAGTTTATTATATGTATGACAGTTAATATTGTCGTGAGCGTAATGATTTGTATTTAAATTACTTTTATTTTTAATATTATAACTAAGACAATTTGTACATTTTTTATATTGTTTATACTTGCAATTATTACTGCTATGTCCACCTGCGCAATAGGTGCAGATGTGTTCATTAAGGCATTTGTTCATTGAGTGACCATAAGCACAACACTTGGAACATCTTCCAAGTCCATAATCTTCGTAGAGTCTGTAGGATCCCCATTCTAAGTAGATTCTACCCATAGTTATAAGGTGTTTAAAGATTTCACCACTGCAATTAGCATAAATAGTCTTGTAATTAGTTTTTTTATTATTATATATATACTTTATTTTAAAGACTCCATCAAGATTTTCAATATTATTTTTTTTTTTAATATAATTTTCAAGAGTACTATAATCTTCTGAGAAAAGTTGTTCACCAATTCCAATTATTTTAACTGAAGGCATTTTTTTAATATTTTCTATTAGCTGAAATTTGTTAGTTTGAGTGTTTATACTATTAATTATTTTTTTTTTAGCTTCATCATTGTCACAATTGATAAGGATATTTCCACTTTTTTGTTGTTTAATATAGTTTAGTTTGATATTGAGTTCAGCTGGTGAAATAATAGTTTTAATATCTTGGATAGCATTATTTATATTATTAGGTTTTAAACATAAAATAGAGTTTTTTTTATTTTCAGATATTAATGCTTCGCTGTAGGATTTATTTACACTATTTATGTTAATATTATTATTATTAGTGTTAGAAATATCAGGTTGTTTATTACTATTAGATTTTAATAAATTAATGTTTTCTTTTAGGATTGTACATTTTTCCTCTAATTCTCTATTTAACTTGAACAATAATTTATTTTCTCTTAGTAAAAATTTGAGACTATCACTGGATTTCAAATCATTTTCAGTTATTTCATTAATATCATAAATGTTGTATTTTTTTAAAGAATTTTCACTTAACTGTTTATTTTCTTCCAATAGGTTTTGGCATCTTATTTCTAACTCTAAGCATTTATTGTTTAAGCCTTTAGCAATATCATCGGAGAGAGAATCATCATTTGCTGAATTATTTTTTAATTTAATATTATTTAGTTCTTCATTTAACGTTGTGTTATTTTGCATATACTTATTATTTTCAGCTTTAAGTTTATTAATTATTTCATCTCTCGCACTTAAACAATCATTTAGTTCTTGAATTTGATTATGCAAAGAATCAGAATTAGAAAGCTTAATAGAATTGGTTCTACAGCATTTTATCAAGTAACCTTTAATATAAATAAAATTTTTACTTTTCTTTGAGCAACTAATATGATAGGCATTTCCACAATTAATACACACTAACGTTTTTGGTGTGTTAGTAGCAGTACATTTTTTAAGTGGTGGTTCAGAACATTTATAAAGTATATCTATAGTTTCCGGAACAGCTGACATTGTAAACAAAAATCTTCTTTACCGACACTTATACATTTAAGAACTGAAACATATATTTAACCGCTCATCAACCAGTAGGTGTTGTCTAGGTTGTAAGGGGTTATGTCTATTCATATATAATAAAAACACTATTTATAACAAAAAATTGAATATCACTTAGTTTTTATATATAATATACCATAATATTCTTGCTTAATAATTCACACACAAAACATACCAGCTTTATAGACTTTAAGTTAAACTTTATGAATTTTTATTTAGAGGCACTAGTAACGCATGTTTATCATGCGACGCCATTTTGGATATATAGTTACTTCAAACATAGTAAAAGTTAAATATTTCAGTGATTTTGATGAGCAAAAAAATTATAACCTCGTAAATTTTTATTACATAAAAACAATAACCTAATTATTACAAATAAATGAAGTTTTGCAATTAATTCCATTCTTTACTTAAGGAGGTTTATCCGTGGTTTACTACATTTTTGCAGGAATTACGCTTACCGACATAAATTTTTTTTTTTAAGTTTATTTTGGAAGCTACTAATTGAAAAGAAACTATAAAAAACCATTAATAATCCAAGAATATTACCAAAAAAAGTCTCATAGTATTATAGAATTTAAAAAAACGTCACTAAAATAATGAGCTTTTTGGTTATGTTACGTGTTTTTGTGTGTTTTTTATTAATTTTACGAAAATAAAGTCGATAAAGCATGTAAAACTAATTGGGAATGTAATCTTTAAGTAATTATTTATTAGATTTATTAAGTTTCATCGATCTGTGTCATTAGCACCCTACTTTTTATAAAGCCGAAACAAATTTTCCCATAAGCGCAATGTTAAAATACGACTTTTATTTTATTAATAAAAAATTAATTAAGTCGGTGACATAGGTAAAAATAAGTCGATTTTAGTTCAGAAATGTTTAAATTTTAATACTATTCACGTTTTATTACATTCTGTCATTATTTTTTTTAACGGATAAACCTCCTTAACTGGCCATAAGTAATAGAAGATTATTCCCATTTTATTAGAAATAACCTTCAAATCCAAATGAATTTTCATTATCATGATTGATTTTTTAATATTCTTAGAAATAATCGTTAATTTTTTTATGACAAATTCTAATTATAAATAATTAGGAATCTTAAAAATGTTTATGGTGTCCGTTTTTAGTTATAACCATAATTAATATTTTTTATAACTAAAAAATAATATTTATAAAATAATTAAATAAAAAACAACATAAAATTAATTAGTAGTATTAGTAATGACTAAGAATTTACACAGAATAATATATAAAATTAAAATATTTTGCAAGTAAGAAAAGACCTATATAAAAATATTCAAGCTTAATAGTTATATTTGATAATAACTTCTATTAAAGTTTCTTGCGAGTAAATATACTAAAAGTATATATTTTTGGATAAGCTCATAATTATTTCCTGTCATTTAACACTCAAACTTAGTTATGATGATTCATTTTTCATTATTATTAGTCATACTTATTAGAAGTATACTAAATGTGACAATTTCTAATTATAATATTTATATTGTAGAAAAATGCAAATAATTTTGCCCTACGCTATTTTATTTTAACTTCTAGATTATTATTTTCTATAAACTTAACGATTAGTTAGAAAAAATAAAATTTAATTTTTTTAATCATTATAAATTATTCTTGCACGTGTTAATTATATCCATTTAGTTCCATTTTCTTTTATATATAAGTATAAAAAATTTCAATGCTGACATTCAGCTAAATAAAAACTAAGGTTACGTACTTGAGAAAAATATTAACGCAGTGAAAATGAATTTTTTCAAAATTATTTCAACGTTTTTTATTTACTTGTTGATCTGGAAAAGTATTTTAAAACAAACAACAAACGCATTAACTGAAAATTTGGTCGATAATATTGTGCATAAAATATTTTTGGAATTGGAGTTAAAACAAGTTTTTGTTTTTACAAATGACAAAATTAACAGCGCGTCAGCTGAAATTGATTTACTTGTAGCGAAGATACACCAACGAATTCCGATTATGTTAATTAATATTGAAGAAAGAAATTCTAATTATAGTACCAATATTGATGAATTTAAACTATGGATGAAGTATTCGAGATCACATTCGCTGTATCTTATTATTGTGAAGAAGGATGATTTAAAGTTGCATATGAAATCTATAAACGATGATTTGATTTTTATTTCTAACATCTCGTCAGATCAAAGACCAAAAACTTTAGGTCTTGTTTTATGTAATGAAAATTACAATTATCAAGATAATTATAAAATTATTCTTCAAGAGGCTTGGAATATGAAATTTTTAGATTTTACCATACTGGAAATTATTGATGATGATGAATTAAGAATTAATCATTACAATCCATTCAATAGTTTTTTCGGTGAATACTACAGTACAAATTCGAAATTATTTCCCGATAAAGTATCTGATTTATGTGCATATCCGTTTAAAATCCCGATTTATTTGGATTCTCTTTTAAATTCAAAAAACTTTCTTTATTTTCAAGCTCGATTCGATGATAAAAATAATATGATAATAGAGGGTCATGATTATTATTTTATCGAACATATCACCAAACACGTGAATGCTACAATTAAGTCAATTAATATGTTTGAAAACCGTGCTGATGCTCCGGATGCTATGCTCAAATTAAAGAAAAATGAACTTAATTCTCTATCAATTTTTTATTATCGATCAAGGTTTATAGATCAGAATATAACAAACACAATTAGTGTAAATTTTAATGGGATTAGATTTATTGCACCAAACATTAAAGTAAAAACAGCAAGTGTACCAAACATTTTTCTGCCATTATTATTTTTCTTCTTCTTTCTAATTATTTTTCAGTTTATTCTAAATTTTTTTAAATTTCCTAAAGATTTGTGGAATTATTGGAATTTGTACAAAATCGCGATTGGACAAAGTCTTCATATATTACCAATTAATGATAAGCAGAGATTAATTTTTCTTATAATTGTGGCTATTTCAATAAATGTAACGACTGATTTTACAACTGAAGCAAAAGTAGATCTATTTAGTGATAAAAATCCATTTGAAACTGCAGAAGATATATTGAAATATAATTTTCCAGTTGAATCAGAATTTGGAATGTATTTGAAATTGTATAGAAAAAAACTGAATAATTTGGGTATATCCAATTTAAATTTAACTGAAGTAAAGTACATTGATGATTGTATCGATAAAATAATAAACGGAAAAAAGCATATCGTATGCATGACAACTGATAAGAGAGCTGAATATTATTCAAAAACGTTATTAAACGAGGATGGTACAAGTTTAGTTAATGCTGTCGATGCTAGATTATTAGAAGATCATTTAGTTTTGGCATTAGAAAATGCATCACCATTTTTGGAATAATTCAATAAATTAATGTTCCTGATAATTGAATCAGCTATAGTTACATATTTGGAGAATCTAAGAATAGAGCGTTCAATCAAACGCGAATATAAGATGATTAAATCGGCAACAGAAGATTCAGATGATCCATTTACTATATCTAGACTTGCAATTGTTTTTGTTATTGGGAATTCAATAGCCTTTATAGTATTTGCTATTGAAATTCTATCAAAAATTGAATTTAAGAAACAAAATATGAAAAGGTTTTTAAAATGGAATATTCTTGTAAGTTACAAGAAAGCTCAAATTTCTCGATTATAAATTAAAATGAGACACAAGATGAGAGATGATCTCTATGAGAGATCATCTCTATGCAGATGACTTACAAAAATGTATTCAGGTACCTGTGGATCAAATTCAACATGGTTTAGAGCTACTATCGGAATCAGGCAAAATAGTATCAGAATGGGCCGAAACTAACCTTCTGTCCATCAATATAAAGAAAACTTCAGCCAGCGTCTTTGGAACTTCACACATTATTGGACTTTTTAAGAAACTTGTTTAAACTTTAAACTTTAAACTTTAAACTTTAAACTTTCTAAACATGTTTCTAACGTAGTGATTAATAAAAACGGTGATTTAGTCCCTTTTGTAGATGAAGTACTTAGTCTTGGGGTGATTTTAGACAGTACTCTGTCTTGGAAACAACAGGTTGATAATGTTTCCAAGAAAGTAAATACAGCATTATTTGGTTTGAGATTCATCAAATCGTGCACATTCCAATTATTGCGCAGAAGATTAGTTGAGTCACTAGTAATCCCTCATCTGGATTACTGCACTGTAGTCTATGCTGATGCATCTTTCTCACTTCGTGCTCAGTTACAAAGGTTAGCAATTTCAGGGGCACGACATATTTTTGGGATAGGTAGGAGTGAAAGAATCACTTCCTTCAGGAAAAACCTATAATGGCTTAGTAACGACTCTCGTCGTGATTACTTTGCCATGCTAATTATGTATAGGATTGTAAGGATGAAAGAACCTCCTTTCCTTCTCCCTTTTTTAAAACCATATCTCAGTGACAAGCCACAGAGAAGACCTCGTAAAGACCTAGCGATCCCCATAGTATCCTCTGATTCTGGACTTTTATCTTACCAAGTTAAGTATGCTAATCTTTGGAATTCCATACCGCCCTGTATACGTTACCTTCCATCATTTACCCAATTTAAAAAAAGTATTAAATCATATTTTTACAACTTAGATTGACAATAAGTACTTTAAGGTGAAGCTGTATTTATTGCTTATTTCATTATATTATTTTAATTTCTGCAACAGTATTATTATCGCTAAATTTATATATATATATACTATCTAATCTTGTACATACATACATTTACTATAAATAAATGAACTATATTTACTATGTTTACTTTATTATATTTACTAAAAATTTATTTTTTTTTAAATTATTGTATATACTGAAATATATTTACTGATGTTGACTAGTTTTAATTTATTAAAATATTTTATTTTACTTATATTATTTACATTTAATTAATTAATGGACTTTGTAAAACAAGAGTGCACTATTTTGTATATTTAACAAATAAATCAAATAATAATAATAATATTTTTTTCGAGTTTTGCAATTGCAGAAAAATAAATTTCTTATGATTATTATTAAAAATAATTTTAGAAAACTTTTTCAATTATTAAAAAATCAGGTCTTTATTAAATATTAATGTATTTATTTAACAAAACTAATGTCAAAAAATATAAACAGAAAATAAAAGTTAAATTTTTAAAATATTAAAGCTATTTTGATATTAAAATTGAAAAAAATATGAAAAATCACTTTACCTTTATTTATTTAACTGTAAATAATTACGACTATTTATTTTAAATAAAAGTAATTAAAATATTTTTAATCATAAATAACGCTAATTTATAAAAAATTAAATTATATTTTAATAACCACGCAAACTTGATAAACAAACTTGAATTAAAAATAAACAAATATATACTCATAACCTCATTTCAAAATATTCTTTTTGGAAAAAAATCTTTTGCCTACAAAAACAAAAACAAAAATATTAAAAATAAAATTAAATAATTTTAAAGGATTTATTATAAATTTAATATTTTTAAAATATTAAAATCAAAATTTAATAAAAAGTAGTATTAAAAACAATCTTTACGTTTTAGTGTGTACATTTATATATAATTAATTATAAATTAATTCACTTTTCAAACATATAGTAACTAATAGCCTTTTATCATATTAAATAAAGTCGACAAATAATGTAAAACAATCCAGTTTATCGTTTTAAAATTTGACTTAATAAAACTAAATATTCTTTCTAAATTTTTCTAACTTTTTTTTTACCTCAGTGATCTCTCGATATCACTTGAAATTTACTTAAATCTCAAGTAATATCCAGAGATCAAAAGAAATCCCTCGAAATTTGCGGTCACTTCAGATCTCCGGAGATCTGAAAATATCAGCAGAGACCATAAGACATTTTTCGAAAATACGTCGTGAAATTTACTAATTTGAAAGTTGTTGTTCTTATCAGGGCCTGATCAGGCCTTGACTCCTTCTTCAAATATACGTAAGTCCCTAAATCGAAAATATTCTAATATTTTTTATAATTCAAAAATAATATTTTTAATATTTATAAAATATTTAAATAAAAAAGAACATAAAATTAATTAGTATGACTAAGAATTAATATATTAATAATATATAAATATAAAATATTTAGCAAACATGAAAAGACCTATGAAAAATAATAAACTTAATTATTATATATTTGATGTTAACTTTTATTAAAATTTCTTACGAGTAAATATATTTTACATTACAACTTTTTATTTTTGCATAAGTTCCTAATTATTATTATTAGTCATACTTATTATAGGTATACTGTATGTGATAATATCTAATTATATTTATATTGTAGAAAAATGCAAATAATTTTGCCCTACGCCATTTTAGTTTAACCTCTAAATTATAATTTTCTATAACCTTAACAATTAGTTATAAAAAATAAAATTTAATTTTTTTAATCATTACAAATTATTCTTACACGTGTTAATTAGAACTTGTTAGTTCCATTTTTTTTTATATATAAGCTCGGATAATTTTGATGCTGACATTCAGTAAAATGTCGACTAACGTTCCGTACTTGAGAGAAATACAAACGTAGTGAAAATGCTTTTTGTCAAAATGCTCTTTATTTACTTGTTGATTTGGAAAATTATTTTTAAACAAACAACTAACGCATTAACTGAAAATTTGGTCGATAATATTGTGCATAAAATATTTTCGGAATTGCAGTTAAAACAAGTTTTTATTTTTACAAATGACCAATTCAACATTGCGTCAGCTGAAATTGATTTACTTGTAGCGAAGATACACCAACGAATTCCAATTATGTTAATTAATATTGAAAAAATAAATTCTAATTATTGCACTAATCTTGATCAATTTAAATTATGGATGAAGTATTCGAGATCATATTCGCTGTATTTTATTATTGTGAAGAAGGATGATTTAAAGTTGCATATGAAATCTATAAACGATGATTTGATTTTTATTTCTAACATCTCGTCAGATCAAAGACCAAAAACTTTAGGTCTTGTTTTATCGAATGAAAATTACAATTATCAAGATAATTATAAAATTATTCTTCAAGAGGCCTGGAATATGAAATTTTTAGATTTTACGATACTGGAAATTATTGCTGATTATAAATTAAAAATTAATCATTACAATCCATTCAAAAGTTTTTTTGGTAAATACTACAGTACCAATTCGAAATTATTTCCAGATAAAGTATCTGATTTATGTGAATATCCTTTTAAAATCCCTATTTACTTGGATTCTCTTTTAAATTCAAAAAGTTTTCTTTATTTTATAATTCGATTTGATGATAAAAATAATATGATATTAGAGGGTCATGATTTTTATTTTATTGAACTTGTTACAAAATACTTGAATGCTTCAATTAAGCCAATTAATATGGTTGAAAACCGTGCTGATGCTCCGAATGCTATGCTCAAATTAAAGAAAAATGAACTTAATTCTCTACAAGTTTCTTATTATCGAACTAGGTTTATATATCAGAATATAACAAACACAATTAGCATAAATTTTAATGGGATTAGATTTCTTGTACCAAACATTAAAGTAAAAACTGCAAGTATACCAAACATTTTTCTACCATTATTATTTTTCTTCTTTTTTCTAATTATTTTTCAGTTTTTCCTAAATTTTTTTAAATTTCCGAAAGAATTGTGGAATTATTGGAATTTATACAAAATCGCGATTGGACAAAGTCTTCATATATTACCAAATAGTGATAAGCAGAGAATAATTTTTCTTATAATTGTGGCTATTTCAATAAACGTAACGACTGATTTTTTAACCGTAGCAAAAGTAGATCTATTTAGTGTTGAAAACCCATTTGAAACTGCGGAAGATATATTGAAATATAATTTCCCAGTTGAATCAGAATTTGGAATGTATTTGAAATTGTATAGAAAAAAACTGAATAATTTGGGTATATTCAATTTAAATTTAACTGAAGTAAAGTACATTGATGATTGTATCGATAAAATAATAAACGGAAAAAAGCATATCGTATGCATGACAACTGATAAGAGAGCTGAATATTATTCAAAAACGTTATTAAGCGAGGATGGTACAAGTTTATTAAATGGTGTCGATGCTAGATTATTAGAAGACCATTTAGTCTTGGCATTAGAAAATGCATCACCGTTCTTGGAAAAATTCAATAAATTAATGCTTCAGATTATTGAATCAGGTATTGTTATGCATTTGGAGAATCTAAGAATTGAGCGTTCAATGAAACGCGAATATAAGATGATCAAATCGGCTACAGAAGATTCAGATGATCCATTTACTACATCTAGACTTGCAATTGTTTTTGTAATTGGGAATTCAATAGCCTTTATAGTATTTGCTATTGAAATTATATCAAATATTAAATTTAAAAAACGAATGATAAAAAGGTTTTTAAAATGGAATATTTTTGTAAGTAACAAGAAAGCTCGAATTTCTCGATTATAAGTTAAAATGAGACACGAAAATTCTCAAATTTCTCAAAATTCTCAATAATTCACAGTAAAAAAAAATGAACACAATACTACAGGTTAGTAATTTTACTACAGTTTACTAATCATACTACAGAAATACTACCAATTAAAGTAATTTTACTACTAGTCGTAATTTCACTATTTTGTATTAATATTACTACAAATGTAGTAAAATTGCAAGTGTAGAAAAAATATAAATTTATTTATTTTTCAGACAGATACGTCAAAATATAACTTTAAGGGTGAATATGAGTTTGTAATACGTAATATGAACGTATTTTCCTTTTTTTAAATGTATTTCCAAATATTATAAGCATACTATACCTGTTTAGAATCTGCAATAATAATGAAATACAAAATAATATAAAAAACAAGGAACGGAATTATAGGCACCTAAAGGTGAAAATATTTTTGAGTGTAATTACACATAATAAGTAAATAATATTATTAAATAATTATAATAATTGTTATTAATTCTTTTTAAACAAAGTAATGTAAACTCACAACGAACATGGAACATGTTTAAATTTATATTTTTAATCTTGAATTCTTTATAACTTTAAGTCCTTAATCCATTGTTGGTAAATATATTTTTTGAACTCGAAATTTTTTTTTTGTTGAATAAATCATTTGATACATGTCTCAAAAATATGTAAATAAAAAACGAATTTTTATCCCATCTCTAAGTATACTTTTTTGCCCGTTTTGCGCACGCTGTTAAACTTACATTTTTAAGAAAGTAAACTAATAGCTATGGATTTTTTATTCCATCTTCTGAAAAAAAAAAATTACTATTTAGAAATTTATTGAGTGAAATTTTCCAATGTGAGTAAACTAATAGCTTTATTATTCCAAGAAAATAGATTCATTTTTCTCTCGTTATAATTCTAAATATTTTTGAATAGTTCGAATTAGCTAGTATTAGAGGTACGTTACTTTAGAGGGCCTTTTGAGCTTCCTCGCTGACTTATAATCCTTTTTTTACCTAGCTCTTCCATTACCTCTTCATCTTATCTTCCCAGTCAGCTAAGTTGCCGTTCTTGAGTTTCCGTAATATATTTCCTAATATATTAGTTATTTTTAGCTAAAGCTGGGGCGTTCGCCGTTAGAGGGCGTTTAAGGGATAAAAATCCTATTTTTCGCCAATATTTTGGAAGCTATGCGTCCTAAGATAATTAAACCCAAGATAATTAAAAAATAGCGTTCTTACCCCCCTAATCACCCTTTAGCGGCGAACGCCTTTAGCTAAAAAATAACTGCAGATTCGGAATCAGCGGGTCAAAAAACTATAATCCGCTTGGTGCTTTTTAATTAAACAGTCGATCTAATTTTTTGCATATGGAATGATACGCTAGCTTGTCAACTATTTAGTCCAAAAAAATATAGCTGATATTAATATTTAAAATTTTACGTGTCGATTTCTTTTTGAATGCTAATGTAAATTAATTTTAAAACCAATATTTATGGAAAATTCCAAAAAATATTACTTAAAACAAATAATCTAATGCAACTTGTTTAATAAAAATAATAAAAATATATCTTGTGTTATTTTGCATTCATTTGATGTTGAATCGATGCAAAGCTTATACAAAAGCTATGAAATTTATTGCGCAGTTGACATTTATAAGGTTTTTCTCTGTGAAGCGTAAATACAAGAATAAACATGCTTTTAAAAATACCGGATTGGACTGAAAAACTATAGGTTCCACAACTCGATAAAAGAAACCCAGTTTTAAAAAATGAAAAGAATCCGATGGATCCTTGTAGAGATATGGTAGATTTTTGCATCCATTAAGGTAGAGCTTCGCTCTATAATTAATATATATTTTTATTAGATATTTTTTACTTAAAAATTATTTTTGATTTAGACTTGTAATATATTTTTTATTAATATGTATTTTTAATTATTAATTATTAAAATTAAAAAACATAATAATGACTTCTGTGTACATAAATGTTATTTTTACTCATTCCAAAATTATTGACCAATTAGTGTAAAAAAATTGAATATTTTTGACGAATTCATGAATTGGGCAAGGGGTTTGACCATTTCATGAATTGGTCAATTACACGTTGGGGGTGTAACATATATACAATATTCCCAAAAGAGATCATTTAAGGTCTGTGCTTGGGTACTAGCAAAATTAAGTAAATTAAATATAAATAAATTATAAATTTAAATAAAGAACAATTATAAAATTAAGTATAATAAGTCAAATAAGAAATCGAATTAAAATATTTACAAAAAGTTTTTAATAGTACATTGTTGTGTTTTTATAGTAAGTAATAGTAAGTAGTTGTGTTTTTTGATGACATGTTGAGTGAGGCTTCTCTCGGTGTTTCTACCTGAGGTTTTGAGAACCTTAAGATTATTCGGTAAGGTGTTGAAAAATGTGATAGCTTGATATTTACTATTTTTCTTAGCTATTTCCTTATTAAAATTAGACGGACGAATAGTTCTATGTCTAGTTTTGCTGTTACTTTCTTGGAATTGTTTCTTGAGGTTTTATTAATTATACGTTGTAGCCTTGATTGTGTATAAGTCTTTTATATTAAGTAGTTTGGTATCAGAGCTTAGCAGATTTATAACTCGCAATTATAGATTTATATTTATTATTAATATTTACTTTGTTATTAATATTATTATTAATATTTACTTTAAACAGTTATAGTAGGCTCCACCCCCAAACAAGTAACCCGTAATTGATAATGCTTTAAAAGAAAGCGTAACACATAGAGGAAAGTATACGGTGATTCCAGTATTTGAATTTGTTCAATATGCATAGAAAATATCTGGATTTATTAGCTATAGTGGGCCTTTAGAACTGTTCAGAGATTACTTATCCAATAGATTACATAGGGTCAAGTTAAATAATATTTTTAGTGATTTCAAAAATGTGACTATAGGTTTCCCTCAAAGTACGATCTTGGGTCCACTGCTTTTTTTGTTGAATATTAATGATATCTTTCCCATCCTCCCTGAAAACTGTATTTTTTCATATGCTGATGATACAGCAATTATAAGTTGAGACAAAAATTGGATTACTACTAAAATTAAAACGTCTGAATATCTTAAAAAAGCCTATAAATGGCTAAACCTGAATTATTTATCTTTAAATATAAATAAGACAGTTTACATGGTTTTTGGATCTTATACTAGTAGTGTCCCAAATAACATTGAAATTTACATTGATAAGACTAAAATAAATAGAGTTGAACAAGTAAAATATTTAGGTGTTATTTTTGACCCCCACCTTAAGTGGGATCATCACATAACTTCTATTTAAAAAAAACTCGTTATCTATTATTTGTACTTAAAAAAATGTCTTTATACGTGGAAAAAAATATCTTGATAATGATATATTATGCATTATTTCAAAACATAGCTTTTTATGGCATTGAGGCCTGGAGTAGAGCTTACTTAGTAGTGGCAAAATCTTTTTGAAATCCATCGCCGATTTTATGTTCACACTTTTTTTTGTATTCTATAGGGTTCAAACTACTAGAAAATCATGGTGGCAGTCGCGGCCTCGTAAATTTTTTTCTCTTTATTTTTGGTGCTCATAAAAAGGATTTTCTCGTAGAAATGCACATATGAAGATTGTCTGACAATCTATTTTGATAACAACCAAAAGTGAGGTAGAATGTCTTTTGGGTATTTAATGTCAGCTTAATAGAGTTGAACCACGTGCCCGTAAATATTTATTTATTTTTGTCTCCTAGTTTCCAATTTCTTTCAACACTCAATTTGACTGTGTCATCCGCACAAGAGATAATTTATGGACATAGATCTAATAAATCATTGATATAAATTAGGGAAAAGAACTGGTCCTAAAATAGTACCTTGAAGAACAGCAAAATTGTTCAAATTTTTCAAACGGCTGTACGTGTTATTGACTCTAACCCTTTGTGTTCTGTTGGTGAGGTAGCTTTTGAGTAGGTTATAAGAAATTCTTCGAATACCATATCTATTAAGTTTATGTAGGAGGATTGAGTGGTCAACAGTGTTGAAAGTTTTAGCTAAGTCCAAAAACGTTATGACTACCGCGTTATTTTGGTCAATATTTTTATAAATGAGGTCAGTAATAAATACAAGGCCATCATCTGTACTTTTATTTTTTTTAAATCCATATTGATTACTTTTTATTATATTAAAGTCTATTAAGAAAATCGTGAGTCTTATTAATATTACTTTTTCAAATGCTTTAGCGATGCTAGAAATCAGAGCAATAGGCCTGTAATTATTGACCGTTTTTTTATAACCAGAATTTTTATAAGTAGGAATTACATCAGTAGTTTTTAGTTCATTGGGCCATATGCCCAAGTAAATACTTTTATTAAATATATGAGCTAGAGGAGTCGAAATATAAGTAGTTATAGTTTTAAGCACCCTTGTTGAGATTCCATCTGCTCAGATTCCATATAAATTCTTATTTTTTTATTTGAAATCCCATAACTATGGTAGAATATTTTAGTAACTAATATTTTAACAATGGAGATACTACTACAGTAGTCAATCATTAAAGTTGAGGAAATAATTAAAATGAAACATTTAATTGCAGTTCAAAATTATATTTTCATAGAGCCTCGTGGTTATAATATTATTATGTAACGAATAAAGATATGTATTTAATTTGCTTATTTTAAAAGCTGATTCTTAAACATTAAAGGGTATCCTGGGATAAGATAGGTGAAATGCCCTAAGCGCCAGATTTTCAAATAAATTGAATACTAGTGTAAGTTTGGCAAAAAAAATCAGGTCTCCATGGTCCTAAATTTTTTTTGACCCATTGCCCCTCCTTGGGGGCCAAAAAACGTGTTTTTTGGGGCTTTTTTGCCCTTTATTTAATTTCTTGGCCGCACAACCACCAAATCCTTTGCGATTTGGTGGAAAGCAGTGTTATACATTATATTTCAGGGGGAAAATATTTTTGAGGTTTTTTAAGGCTTTTAACCCCCTTTTAAGTCGAATCTAATAACGTCAAAATATGAAAAATTACTAAATTTTTTTTGTGGAGTGCTGGTACAAAAAATTTTTTTTTCTCAGTGAATGTAGGTTAATAAAAGAAAAATTTTCAGAGAAAAATTTTTTTGAAATGTTTGGTGCTACATGGTAAAAAATTCATTTTATCGATTTTTTTAACCTTTTTTATTCAATAAAAGCACTTATAAAATTTTTATTGCACTTTGTTGTGGAAATCACCATATATATCAAAAAAATGTAGTGAATATCAAGCATCCCTTGTATAATTTCATGAATTTCTCCTTTTATTTTATTTTTGTTCGATAAAATTTGACCGAGATACGTTAAATCAATAACAAAAAATTTAATGTTTTCAATTTTTTCGTGGAATCACTCATATATATATATATACACTACATGTATCCAGCACTATGTGCATAATTTTATTTTATAAAATAGTTTTTTTACATACCCTTTTACCTGGCAACGATACAGGGTGATTATCCGCTAATTCAAATTTTATAATTTTTATATTTTTTTTAATTTTCTTGGAATAATCCATATATACATTATAAATATAAACAAATTTAGGAAATACTCACCTAATTAATAGTTTTATGAACACGTGAAAAAAAAAATGTTATATAATATGCATAGTACATTCATCAAATTGATTATTGATATTTATTTAAATATACCGCGTCTTGTGTTATTTAAAAGTAGAGGGCGTAGTTTGCAAATTTTATAAATCAACAAATGAAGCTCTTTAATTTTTGTATGTTCATGTCAGTTGTCTGTATTGTTTTTAATATACTAAATCGTTTTTGCTATTAAACAAGTTATATTTTACCGCAATTAAAAATTTTGTAATTTGTTATTTTTTATAGTAATATAATAAGAAAATTTTGTTCCCTTATAATTTTTTTATCTCTTAAATAATTAGGGCATATACTTATGCATTTTAACTTTTGTGCAGAGTATAGAAAAATATTTAAGTAAGTATAACCTATGTTTTTACAGTGCATAATAATATGATTCTAATATAATACAATCGAGTAATATTTAAATTAAAATAAAAATCATATAAATTATAAAATATTTTTAGAGAATAATGGATCATAATTTAAATGAACCTGCAAAGAAAAAATTTAAACTAGACGAAACCAAATGTGGTAAATGCTTAAAATTTTTCCGTAAAAGTACAATTAGTAAAGCAAAAACTTTCAAGAGTAAAATTGAAGTACAGGATTTCTTTTTGAAGTATGGATACTTGGCTCAAGTAGATGAATCTATTTGCAATTTATGTTATGGTAAATTAAGAACTGCATTAAGTAAACGCCATAAAGTAGTTGTTCAAAATCAGAGCATTCCATCATCCTCAAAGGAAAATGATCCCAGCACTTCGGCTTTGACGAAAAATTTGTCAAAATCATCTTTAGATGAAAAAGAAATCTTAAATATACCTGAAACTCAAAAGTATAGTCAAACTTCATCAAGTTCCTCTTCTCAAATTGACAGTGGCAGCTCTTATTACCCTTCTCAGGAATTAAGTCCAAAGAAAACGGAAATTATTTGTATGATGTTTGATAGAGTCATTATAACAAAAGCACGATGCTTTATTTGCAAAAAGAGTGATAATCTTGCTGACGTCCCATTTGATGCCAGACTACAAGTTTTTATTAAAAAACGTATTTTTATACCCAGAAGAAATAGATGTTGCGCTGACCATTTAATAAAAAAAAAATTTTATGAAAATGAAATAAATAATTTTTTAGTGTACTCAAACGAATCTGAAATTGAGATAGAAGAATTGAATAAATTTTTAGATGTATTGTCCAATAAAATTGATGAAAGCTTGCATGATAAAATCGGTGACTTTTCAATATCAAATGAACGATTAAAGGCATTAACTGGATTTAAATGGGACACAATCTTTGAGTTACAAAACTTGCTTGAAAATATGAGAAATTCCAATAATCGGAATATTATTCAAGCTATAGTAATATTTTTATTCAAACTAAGATCAAGTAACTCAGATTCACTAATAGCTGCTGTATTAGATCTAACTGAAGAAGTTGTAAGAGATTCTGTAAAATCTGTATTGAACTGCTTCCGTCAAGTTGTTCTCCCTAAGCATTTTGGTCCTTTGATATATACCAGAGAATATCTATTAGAACAAACTTCTAGAGCAGCTAATTTATTATTTGATATTCCAGATAATGTTTTAATTATAATTTGCGATGGTACTTATTTAAGACACGAAAAAAGTGCAAACAACGTTTATCAGAGGAAATCTTTTTCTGGCCAAAAGAAGGTTCCATTATGCAAGCCATTCACTATCAGTACTACTAATGGATTTATAATTGATCTTCACGGGCCGTTTGAAGGAAATTTAAATGACGCTCAAATTCTTGAACGCGTAATTGATGATCCTCATGGAATAAGTAGCCTTTTAAAAGAAGGTGATATATTTATCCTTGATAGAGGATTTAGGGATGTAAAAGATTTATTAGAAGCAAAAGGATTCAAGGTTTTGATGCCAGCTATGAAAGGTAAGCGAAAGCAACTTACAACGCAAGAATCTAACGACTCCAGATTTGTTACAAGAATAAGATGGGTTGTTGAAGCTGCACATGGTTGGATTGCTCAGAAATGTAAGCTTTTACATCATCAATTCCGGAATCAACTTTTACCCGAAGCTGGTACATATTGCCGAATTGCATCCCTTCTCTACAATTTAAAAGGTAAGCGATTAAATGTACTAGACGACGAGGCCGAAACTATTATCCATCGTATGAAAACATTAAAAAATAAACCTAATAAGCTTGCTGAAAAAGTCAAAATAAATAATTACGATCAAAAATCTGCACCGTTTAGAAAAATAACCTCTAATGATTTATTAGATTTTCCTGAGTTGACCATGAAAGACTTAACAATATTTTTCACCGGAACATACCAAGTCTCTCAGGCAATTTCTTATTTAGGAGAGATGCTTGATGATGAGGGTAATCTTTCACTAGGTTATCTTATTGCAGAACCTGGAGTTATAAGATTTGATGTTAAGTCAAGACACATAAATAAAATGATCTATAAATGCTACGTTCAGTATAATGGTAACACTCCTGGATATGATGCCATTGAAGATCATTGCTGTAATTGTCCAAATGGGCTAAGGACAACCGGGAGTTGCTCTCATATTGCAGCTTTAATTTATCATTTATCATATGGCAGATATTTATCTAAAAACATTAGACCAGCAGAAGTATTAACTACTTTGTTTGATATTGATAATGTATGTCCTGTCATAGAAGAAGACAGCGATGAGGATTAATAAATTCATCAATAAAATAATAATATGTAATTTTTAATTATTTGAATAAATCAAAAACATTTTTATAAAAATAAAAGATATAAATAAAAAATAAATAAATACAATTACATTTAATTCCGAATGCTATTTTTTCTTATTAAATATTATCATTCAATTTATTTTTTCTCAATTGATCATAAAACTATTAATTAGGTGAGTGTATTTTACTAAATTTGTTTATATTTATAATGTATATATGGATTATTCCAAGAAAATTAAAAAAAATATAAAAATTATAAAATTTGAATTAGCGGATAGTCACCCTGTATCGTTGCCAGGTAAAAGGGTATGTAAAAAAACTATTTTATAAAATAAAATTATGCACATAATGCTGCATACATGTAGTGTATATATATATATGAGTGATTCCACGAAAAAATTGAAATGATTAAATTTTTTGTTATTGATTTAACGTATCTCGGTCAAATTTTATCGCACAAAATTAAAATAAAAGGAGAAATTCATGAAATTATACAAGGGATGCTTGATATTCACTACATTTTTTTGATATATATGGTGATTTCCACAACAAAGTGCAATAAAAAATTTATAAGTGCTTTTATTGAATAAAAAAGGTTAAAAAAATCGATAAAATCAATTTTTCACCATGTAGCACCAAACATTTCAAAAAAATTTTTCTCTGAAAATTGTTCTTTTATTAACCTACATTCACTGAAAAAAAAATTTTTTTTGTACCAGCACTCCACAAAAAAAATTTAGTAATTTTTCATATTTTGACGTTATTAGATTCGACTTAAAAGGGGGTTAAAAGCCTTAAAAAACCTCAAAAATATTTTCCCCCTGAAAAATAATATATAACACTGCTTTCCACCAAATCGCAAAGGATTTGGTAGTTGTGCGGCCAAGAAATTAAATAAAGGGCAAAAAAGCCCCAAAAAACACGTTTTTTGGCCCCCACGGAGGGGCAATGGGTCAAAAAAAAATTAGGACCATGGAGACCTGATTTTTTTTGTCAAACTTACACCACTATTCAATTTATTTGAAAATCTGGTGCTTAGGGCATTTCACCTATCTTATCCCGGGATACCCTTTAGTTGCAAATAGCATAATATAATTTAATTTATAAACAATAAAAAAACTTTCTATAGCCAATCAATAATTTTAAATATTATCCAATTCATAATTTATTACCAGAGTATATTCTCTTTAATTTTACTAAAAAGAACTTATACTTATCACTAAATTTAATAAAATTTAAGCAAAAAATTGAATTTTTTTAATTTAAATAAATTTAAAAATAAATTATAATTTGTTTATAAAAATTGTTGACTATATTTAATATATGTCTATTAATAAATTATAAATATTTTTTAAAATTATTAATGATCAACTAGTTAATTGATTTTATTATTTACCCAATTGTATTTCCTATAAAGCAGATTTCAATAATTATTTTTATTATAAGAGAATTAATAAATTTATTGCAGTACTTTTTTATTTTACAACAGATTTTATAGTAAAATTAGAAATAGCTCTTTTTCAATTTAAATAAATTCAATAAATAAGGTAAAACATTCAAGTTTTCGTTTTACAACTTTGCTTAATGATTCTAAATCCTCTTTCTAAATTTTTCTAAATTTTGTTTACCTCAGTGATCTCTAGAGATTACTTTAGATCTACTTAAATCTCAAGTAATATCCAGAGATCAAAAGAAATTACCAAAATTTATATTAGATAATTAGAAGTATTATAAGCCTAAAGTATGTTCTTCTCAGGGCCTGATCACACCTTGACTCCTACTTCAAATTGTCTTCAAAGTCCATTTAATATTTTTTATAATTCAAAAATAATATTTGTAATATTTATAAAATAATTAAATAAAAAAGAATTATTATGACTAAGAATTATTAGAATTATTATGACTAAGAAATGAGAAAAAATAATATATAAAATTAACATATTTTGCAAGTATGAAAAGATCTATAATAATAGTTATATTTGATGTTAACTTGTAATAAAATTTCTTACGAATAAACACTTTTTACATATATTATAAGTTTTTAATTTTGCATAAGTTCCTAATTATTATTATTAGCCATACTTATTATTAGTCATACTTATTATAGGTATAATACTATATGTGACAATATCTAATTATATTTATATTTTGCCCTACGCTATTTTATTTTAATCTCTAGTTTATTATTTTCTATAACCTGAACGACTAGTTATAAAAAAAATTTTTTTTTAATCATTATGAATTATCCTTGCACGTGTTAATTACATCCGTTTAGTTCCATTTTTTTTTATATAAAAGTTCGAAAATTTTTCATGCTGTCATTCAGTAAAACGTCGACTATCGTTACGTACTTGAGAGAAATACGAACGCAGTGAAAATGATTTTTATCAAAATGCTCTTTATTTACTCGTTGATTTGGAAAAGTATTTTTAAACAAACAACTAACGCATTAACTGAAAATTTGGTCGATAATATTGTGCATAAAATATTTTCGGAATTGCAGTTACAGCGTGTTCACTCGAGACCGAAACGGAATAACAAATCCGTTATTTGATGTAGGAAATTAATGTGGATGGTAATTGGGGGGTTTTTTGGGGTGCTCTTTCGATTGGCAATAATAATTTTTAATTTGGTCTTTTCAGTTGCGAGAAAAAAACCTTATTTTTGCGAGAAAATAAAAATTGAGAAAAATAATTTATTAGAAATGTAAAAGATAATGTAAAAATCATAAAAAACCAAATAAAAGTTAAAAAAGATTAATTTATTGATTTATTTTATCATTTAAAAAAATGTAAATTATCATCAAATTTAAAAGTGAAGATAATAAATTCCATTGAAGATAAAATTGATTTGCGCCAAATTCACGAGACTAAATAAATACAATAATAAATGTTTTAAGAGGTTATGAGGAAATATTTACAGTTTTGGCAAAGTATTAATATTAAGTATTAATATTTAATATTATTTTGGAGAAAAGTGTTTTAATTATTTAAATCAAAGCAGTTATGGAAATTTGGAAATTCATACATAATATAATAATATAACGGAACCAGCACAATAAAATGTTACATATTATAAGCTTGCTCCGATCAAAATGCAACTCGGCTTATGGCAGGGCTCTAGGTAGGGTCTTCCTAGTTCTACGAAAGACTTCGCTAGCGCCGCTTAATAATCAAAAAAGGTAAGAATTAAATTAAATTAATTTTTTTTATTGTAATTTTTTTATTTAAAACATTACAATTGCTTTTACTGAATTGTAGGAAAATGCCATTTTTAATAAAATTAAAACCAAGTAAAATTAAAACCATTTCCAAGATTAATATCTTATTAAAAAATAGTCAATGACAGTAAAAGCGATCCAGGCTCCTTACAATTAATGATTGTATGTAGTTAAATTTTTATTTTTTTAATGTTTTATTTTTATTGATTTAAAGTAGTTAAAAAAATAATTATTATTTACTCTTTTTTTAAAAAAGTGGCAAGCAGATGAACCTTTCTATCAAGCCAGACGAAACTGTGGCAAATGGTGCAGCAGTTCAAGCAAAATTAATTCCATTCGATTCAATTTGCCAAATGAAGTTTTGATTACTAATTTTTCCATATTTTTAATTTAAAATTAAAATTTTTAGAATAAATTAAAAAAATTTTCTATATCAATAAAAAAATTATGATTTTAATTATTATATCAATTAACAAGGGGAGTTCAATACATTTGGAACACCAAATTACACTAAATGATTATGGATGAGTTTATTATGTTGAAAAAACGCGGCGTCTACCCTCCGTTGATTCCAATGGGCCTTCTGGGCCTAAAAACGCAGAGTTCAATGTTATAAAATTGGTTTTTTAGTAATTTTCAATAAGACGCTAAAACCTCACAAGTTAACCAAAACACTTCTGGTTGGTTAGATTTTTTTTGGTGAAAGTGTCGCCTTTCAAACGCCGTGAACTGTAATTTTTTATCTTTAATTCTCTCATCACTATAGCCGATTAACTAAAAGGTCATTTTTGGTTAAAAATGACCAATTTTTATATTACAGCCAAATTTGTAATTTTTGACGAAAATGGGTTTTATAGCCCTCAAAATATTTTCTTAAGCTTCAACTTTCTAAAAACTTTTTACTCTACCTTTTTCAGTTATTTGTTAACCAGATATGATTATTTAAAGTCACAGTATTAATTTTATGATTTTTTAAAAAAGCTCATTTTTAATGTTAACTTTGAAGAATCATTTCTAAAAATCGATTCAAAGAAAAAAAACAATAAAAATTTTTGTAAATTTGAAGCTTGTGAAAATTTTTTGAGACCTGTAAATTTTCGTCAAAAATTACAAATTTGGCAGCAACTTAAAAATTGTTCGGCTATCTAATTAATCGGCTATAGTGATGAGAGAAATAATGATGAAAAATTGCGGTTTACGGAGTTTTAAAGGTGATACTTACATACAAAAAATGAGACCAACTAGAAGAGTTTTAGTTAACTTGAGATGCTTTGGAGTTTCATCAATCAAAAAAACCCTATATCATAACATTGAGCCCTGCGTTTCTAGGCCCAGAAGGCACATTGTAATGATCGGAGGGTAGTCGGCATGTTTATTAAATATAATAAACTCATCCATAAATGTATTGGACTCCCGGTAATGTATTAAGGCAAAAATATTGAAATCTTAGGACCTTTGAAAATGAAATTGTAAAAAAATAGCTTTTATTTAAAAACTTCAAATGCAGTATTAACTTGTTTTGAATTATTTATGCCAACTGGGTACCTAGTTTTAAAATATTGTGCATACATTTTAATATATGATTGTGTATTATTTTTTATTTCTTTTTATTTAAATTCTGTTTGAAACAAAAAATATAGAATCACCATAAATCTTTGACAAAAAAAATTTTTTATTAAAACTTTTTACCACAGAAAAGAATTTTAATAGTGTTACTTTGTTTTTTAAAAAAATAATTTTTTTAACCATGATTACTTATAGTTTCGGGGATGGCTAAAAAATTTAGTCAAAAGTAAAATATAATCACCTAAAAAAAAAAATAAAAAATAAAAAAATAAAAAAAGTAAAATATTATCCAAGCCAGCTTCAAAAATCGCAGAGGGTCTCAGCTTGTAATATCTAGAAGGGTCTCCCGCTTGCGTTATCCAAGCGGGCCTCCCACCTGAATTACTTCCCGCTTAGATTATTCAAAAGGTAGGCCCGCTTGCTATATTTAAAATGGTATCCTGCCTGCATTATTTACCGCTTGGAAAATCCAAGAGGGAGTCCCGCTTGCAATATTCAAAGGGTCTCCCGCTTGCATTATCCAAGCGGGACTTCCGCCTGCTTTATTTCCCGCTTGGATTATCCAAGAGGGAGTCTCGCTTGCAATATTTAAAAGGATCTCCCGCTTGCATTATCCAAGTGGGACTCCCGCCTGAATTATTTCCCGCTTGTAATAATTAAACGGCTCTCCCGCTTGCATAATCCAGGCGGAACTCCCACTATGAGTTATTTCCTGCTTGGATAATCTAAGAGGGAGTCCCGCTTGCAATATCTAAAAGGGTCTCCCTTGAATTATCCAAGCGGGATTCCCACCTGGGTTATTTCCCGCTTGGATTAAATTAAAGGTGAAAATTCAAATATTGTATACTTTAAAAATAAAACATTAGAAATTTAAACTTTCCCGACAGGTCACGTGATAAAAACGAAAATCTGACATAGGATTGGTATTCCTTACAAAAGTATGTAAATTTTAAGGCCGTTAGAAAGGTAGGAGTGAGAACACCTTTAGAAAGATATTTATGCGCCAGAGCCACCTGCAAGATGCATGATACAAGCCCTAGAGCCGCGTGCAAAGTTCAAACACTTAAGTCGCCTGCATGATGCAAGCGGTGAGGCTACCTGCAAGATGCAAGCGGTAAGGCCGCTTGCAAGATGCAAGTGTTTGAGGCGCCTGCAAGATGCAAGCACTTGGGCCACCTGTATGATGCAAGTGCTTGAGGCGCCTGCAAGATGCAAGTGTTTGAGGCGCCTGCAAGATGCAAGCGCTTGGGCCGCCTGCATGATGCAAGTGCTTGAGGCGCCTGCAAGATGCAAGCGCTTGGGCCGCTTGCAAGATGCAAGCGCTTGAGCCGCCTGCAAGATACAAGCGCTATGGCCACCTGCACGGTGCAAGCGCTTGGGCCGCCTGCACGGTGCAAGCGCTTGGGCCGCCTGCAAGATGCAAGCGCTTGTACCGCCTGCATGATGCAAGCGCTTGGGCCGCTTGCAAGATGCAAGCGCTTGAACCGCCTGCATGATGCAAGCACTTGCACCGCCTACATGATGCAAGCGCTTGGGCCGCCTGCATGATGCAAGCGCTTGGGCTGCCTGCATGATGCAAGCGCTTGGGCCACCTGCAAGATGCAAGCGCTTGAGCCGCCTGCAAGATGCAAGCGCTATGGCCACCTGCACGGTGCAAGCGCTTGGGCCGCCTGCAAAATGCAAGCGCTTGTACCGCCTGCATGATGCAATCGCTTGGGCCGCTTGCAAGATGCAAGCGCTTGAGCCGCCTGCAAGATGCAAGCGCTTGTACCGCCTGCAAGATGCAAGCGCTTGGGCCGCTTGCAAGATGCAAGCGCTTGTACCGCCTGCATGATGCAAGCACTTGTACCGCCTACATGATGCAAGCGCTTGAGCCGCCTGCAAGATGCAAGCGCTTGTACCGCCTGCATGATGCAAGCGCTATGGCCACCTGCACGGTGCAAGCGCTTAGGCCGCCTGCAAGATGCAAGCGCTTGTACCGCCTGCATGATGCAAGCGCTTGGGCCGCCTGCATGATGCAAGCGCTTGAGCCGCCTGCAAGATGCAAGCGCTATGGCCACCTGCACGGTGCAAGCGCTTGGGCCGCCTGCAAGATGCAAGCGCTTGTACCGCCTGCATGATGCAAGCGCTTGGGCCGCTTGCAAGATGCAAGCGCTTGAGCCGCCTGCAAGATGCAAGCGCTTGTACCGCCTGCATGATGCAAGCGCTTGGGCCGCCTGCAAGATGCAAGCGCTTGTACCGCCTGCAAGATGCAATCGCTTGTGCCGTTTGCAAGATGCAAGCGCTTGGGCCGCCTGCAAGATGCAAGCACTTGTACCGCCTGCAAGATGCAAGCGCTTGAGCGTCCTGCAAGATGCAAGCGCTTGACCGCCTGCATGATGGAAGCACTAGAGACACCTGCATGGTGCAAGCACTTGAGCCTCCTGCAAGATGCAAGCGCTTTACCGCCTGCAAATTGCAAGCGCTTGAGCCGCCTGTAAGATGCAAGCGCTTGAGCCGCCTGCAAGATGCAAGCGCTATGGCCGCCTGCAAGATGCAAGCGCTTGTACCGCATGCACGATGCAAGCGGTATGGCCGCCTGAATTGGATATGGCCTGCTTAGCATTAAGGAAAACCCTGATTGCTAAGCATTGAGGACTTCCCGATTGCTAAGCATTAATGGAAGTCCCGCTTGGCTAATGAAAGCGGGAGACCCTTCGAATATTGCAAGCGGGACTCCCTCTTGGCTTATTCAAGCGTGAAATTATGCAGGCGGGAGTTCCGCCTAGATTATGCAAGCGGGAGACCTTTTTAATTATTACAAGCGGGAAATAATGCAGGCGGGAGTCCCGCTTGGATAAAATAAGCAGTAGACCCTTTTAAATATAGTAAGCGGTTCTACCTTTGGATACTCCAAGCGGGAAATAATGCAGGTGGAAGTCACTCTTGGATAATGTAAGCGGGAGACCCTTTGAATATTGCAAGCGGGACTCCCTCTTAGATTTTCGAAGCGGTAAATAATGCAGTTGTGAGAAACTTTTAAATATAGCAAGCGGGACTACCTTTTGGATGATCCAAGCGGGAAATAATTCAGGCGGGAGGCCCGCTTGGATAATGCAAGCGGAAGACCCTTCTAGATATTACAAGCTGAGACCCTCTGTGATTTTTGAAGCTGGCTTGGATTTCTGCTTTGATTTAAATAATTAAAACACTTTTCTCCAAAATAATATTAAATATTAATAATTAATTTAATATTTATATTATTACCAAAACTGTAAATATTTCCTCATAACCTCTTAAAACATTAATTATTATTGTTTTTATTTAGTCGCGTGAATTTGGCGCAAATCAATTTTATCTTCAATGGAATTTAATATCTTCATTTTTAAATTTGATGATAATTTACATTTTTTTAAATGATAAAATAAATCAATAAATTAATCTTTTTTAACTTTTATTTGGTTTTTTATGATTTTTACATTATCTTTTACATTTCTAATAAATTATTTTTCTCAATTTTTATTTTCTCGCAAAAATAAGGTTTTTTTCTCGCAACTGAAAAGACCAAATTAAAAATTATTATTGCCAATCGAAAGAGCACCCCAAAAAACCCCCCAATTACCATCCACATTAATTTCCTACATCAAATAACGGATTTATTATTCCGTTTCGGTCTCGAGTGAACACGCTGTAAAACAAGTTTTTGTTTTTACAAATGACAAAATTAACAGCGCGTCAGCTGAAATTGATTTACTTGTAGCGAAGATACACCAACGAATTCCAATTATGTTAATTAATGTTGAAGAAATTAATTCTAATTATAGCACCAATCTTGATAAATTTAAATTATGGATGAAGTATTCGAGATCATATTCGCTGTATCTTATTATAGTGAAAAAAGATGATTTAAAGTTGCATATGAAATCTATAAACGATGATTTGATTTTTATTTCTAACATCTCGTCAGATCAAAGACCAAAAACTTTAGTACTTGTTTTATGTAATGAAAATTACGATTATCAAGGTAACTATAAAAATATTCTTCAAGAGGCTTGGAATATGAAATTTTTAGATTTTACCATACTGGAAATTATTGATGATGACAAATTAAGAATTAATCATTACAATCCATTCAATAGTTTTTTCCGTGAATACTACAGTACCAATTTGAAATTATTTCCCGAAAAAGTATCTGATTTATATGCTTATCCTTTTAAAATCCCTATTTATTTGGATTCTCTTTCAAATACAAACGTTTTACTTTATTTAATAATTCGATTTGATGATAAAAATAATATGATATTAGAGGGTCATGATTTTTATTTTATTGAACTTGTCACAAAATACTTGAATGCTACAATTAAGCCAATTAATATGGTTGAAAACCGTGCTGATGCTCCGAATTCTATGCTCAAATTAAAGAAAAATGAACTTAATTCTCTATCAGTTTCTTATTATCGAACAAGGTGTGTAAATCAGAATATAACAAACACAATTAGCGTAAATTTTAATGGGATTAGATTTATTGTACCAAACATTAAAGTAAAAACAGCAAGTGTACCAAACATTTTTCTGCCATTATTATTTTTCTTCTTCTTTCTAATTATTTTTCAGTTTTTACTAAATCTTTTTAAATTTCCTAAAGATTTGTGGAATTATTGGAATTTGTACAAAATCGCAATTGGACAAAGTCTTCATATGCTACCAAACAGTGATAAGCAGAGAATAATTTTTCTTATAATCGTGGCTATTTCAATAAATGTAACGACTGACTTTTCAACCAAAGCAAAAGTAGATCTATTTAGTGTTGAAAACCCATTTGAAACTGCTGAAGATATATCGAAATATAATATCCCAGTTGAATCAGAGTTTGGATTGTATTTAAAATTGTACAGAAAAAAATTGAATAAATTGGGTATATTCAATTTAAATTTAACTGAAGTAAAATACGTTGATTATTGTATTGATAAAATAATAAACGAAAAAAAGCGAATCGTATGTATGACTACTGACAAGAGAGCTGAATATTATTCAAAAAAGTTATTAAGCGAGGATGGTACAAGTTTATTAAATGTTGTCGATGCTAGATTATTAGAAGACCATTTAGTCTTGGCATTAGAAAATGCATCACCGTTCTTGGAAAAATTCAATAAATTAATGCTTCAGATTATTGAATCAGGTATAGTTATGCATTTGGAGAATCTAAGAATTGAGCGTTCAATGAAACGCGAATATAAGATGATCAAATCGGCTACAGAAGCTTCAGATGATCCATTTACTACATCTAGACTTGTAATTGTTTTTGTAATTGGGAATTCAATAGCCTTTATAGTATTTGCTATTGAAATTATATCAAAAATTGAATTTAAAAAATCAAAGATAAAAAGGTTTTTAAAAAGGAATATTCACGTCAGTAACAAAAAAACACGCAATTCTCGATTACAACTTAAAATGAGACACAAAAATTCTCAAAATTCTTAATAATGCACAGTAAAAAAAAAAATAACACAATATAACTATAGTTTAGTAATTTTACTACAAAATTAGTAATATATTTCAAAAAATTGTAGTAAAATGACAACAATTTGTAGTAAAATTAAAACTTATTTATTTTTCTGTCAGGTACGTCAAAATATAACTTTAAGAGTTAATATGTGTTCGTTATACATAATATGAACATATTTTCCTTTTTTTAAATGTATTTCCGAATATTAAAAGTAAACTATAGCTGTCTATAATCAGCAGTAATAATGAAATACAAAATAATATAAAAAACAAGGAACGGAATTATAAGCAGCTATACGTGAAAATATTATTTTAATGTAATCACACATAAGTAAATAATATTTTTAAATAATTATAATATTTGTTATTAATTCTTTTTTAAAAAAAGTAATGTGAACTTAACATAAGCTACATGCATGGAAAATGTTAACAACAGCTAGATACTGGATACAAATTGTACCAGTTTATAAGATAGTTTAGAGTACTTTTCAATCAATTGAAAAACTGTTAAGCATTTACTTGATATTGGAAAATTAGGTGAGATATGATTTCTAAAAATCGTATTTTAATTTTATAATTTTTTTGATGTAAATTAAACAGAAAAATTATCCTCTCATTTTCAAATTATTAATATTGAAACAGTACCTACTTAAGATGGATTCATATGGGTCAAAACTTCTTCCCCTCGTAAAATTCATTATTTCGGATCATTTTAATAATAAACGTTTTTATGTATACGAAATTGAAAAGCTGGTTTAAAGTTATAAGAACTTTTTTGGATTTAATTAATTAATATCAACTTGTCTGGTTTATTTACTTTAATAGACATAAAAACTTTATAAAAAGTATAATTTTAATTTTTAAAAAACTATTTCCGAAATTTTTCATTAATTAATTTTTATTATATGTGTATATACATACATGTCATTGAAAATATTTTTTTGTCAAGTAGGTGTATTATATACATAAAAAAATTTGTGTTAATTTTAAAAAAGTATTTTAATTAGTTTTTTATATGCAAGAATTCGTTTATTTCATATTATATTCATAGAACACTTTAGGTCCTCGTCATCAAATATAATTAATAAATATAATGAAGACTGAAGGTCTTCGAAACGTAGGCAATTTATTGAAAAAATAAAGCAAATTGTTAGCTCAGAAATCAAATATTTTTATTTAATAATAAATGCTAAATTCTCATGAAAATTTTTTTAATGTTTTTAATTCACGAATTTTCATGTAACAAAATTATAAAATATTTCGTTGAATTTTATATGCATATGAGGTCTTTTTTAGGCAATAAAAATCTTCTAAAGGTTTTTCCGTATTATTAAAAAGTTAGATATTGGAATTGAAAATTTTTTTTTACCTAGAAAATAATAGATAAAAAATTTATATTAAAATATAAGTTAAAACTTTTTAATTTTTGTATTTTCGTTAAAGAAAAAAAAATATGAGAGAAAAAAATTAATAAAAAAAAAATTATGAGAAAAAAAAGTGGTGTAAGCTAATAATTAAAAAGTTAAAGTTTTTTTTTTATATTATCTAGTATGTAAATGATGTTTTAAGTAATTATATGCAAAATAGTATTATATACCTTTTTATATATACTTTTTTTTTCATGAAAACTAATTTTAAACTTATACCATTTATGTGAATATATCAATTATTTCAAATTATCTCAAAGCAGTAATTTTTTTTAGTATACTGTTGGATTAGTTTGTTTGAAATTTTAATAAAATTGTTAAGGTCAGAATTCAACACACATGTAAACGCATATATTCCTGAGAAACTGATATTTCTAGAGGAAGATATGGCTTACGCCACCGAAAAACTACGTCACTGGAGATTTTGCCACAGAGAGTTCGCTACAAAATTTGACCACTAATTGACACATAAAAATTGAATATAGAGTAAAATAATAAAAATTTATAACTGGTTTGTGTAACTACACAACCAACGAGCATGGAACATGTTCACTTATAACACTGATAATAAAGTATCTATTGTGTTCATAATATCAATATTTATATCAAAATATTTACATTCGGATTTTGATTATAGAAATCATGCTGCTTAGACATCAAAGTGAACAAAATTAATTAAATTTTCAAATTATTATTGTTTTTTAAATAATATGAATTTATTTTTTATTAATTTTAAAATAAATTCTTTAAATATTCTGCACCAATGGTCCCTAGGTACTTCTGTACCAAAGGTTCCTAGGTACTTTTGCACCAAAGGTCTTTAGGGACTTCTGCACCATAGGTCCCTAGGCACTTCTGCACCAATAGTCCCTAGGGACTTCTGCACCAATAGTCCCTAGGTACTTCTACACCAATGGTCCCTAGGTACTTCTGCGCCAAAGGTCTTTAGGGACTTCTGCACCAATGGCCCCTAGGTACTTTTGTACCAATGCTCCCTTGGTACTTCTGCACCAAACGTCCCTAAATCGAAAATATTCTAAGTCCATTTCGCCCCACCCCCCCTAAAAACGTCACTTTTTCACCCCCCTCCCCCTGCTGAACCGGACTTTTTCAAATGCCCCATCCAATGAACATGTTCCATGTTAAAAAATTTTTGCATATCATTCTATTTTGCCACCAGTGATTTTTATACGGATATTTTTAGATAGTCAGATTAGTTTTTTGGTAGCGTAGGTAATATTTTCCCTTCTAAATACCTATTGTTGCGGATATTTAAAATGGTTAAAAATCAAAATTATAGTAGTAATTTGAATTACGAAATTTCTGCTAAGATTAGCTAAAAATGTTTAATAATCATACTGAAATCTATATTTTAACCTATAGCTAAGAAATTTAAGTTATTTACGTTAATATTGTTTAAAAACTATAAAAAATTAAAAAAAATTTTTTACAGGTTTTGAAATACATACAGTGATATATTTTGTCGAAATCTCTAATTTAACCTTTCCCAAAAGTTTTTTCTGGTAAACATCACCTTAACTTGGAGTTTTTCCAAAATTGAAATAAGAAATTTGGTTTTTTACCGAAAAATGGCTAGCAATTTTATGCTGCTTGAAAAATTTCATGTTCACTGGTAAATTATCGTTGAAAATAATATAAAAAACAAGAAAATCTATGCATGATAAATGTGCTTTCAGTTATAAATTTGACGAAAAGTTGACTCCCTCTAGGGGCTTTATTTTTGGAGAAATCGACATATATATACTATACACTGTTATTTTTGTTTAAAAAAAAAAATTAAAAAAAGAAAAAAAGAATAGTGTAAATATTTAACATTGAACACTTTATTTATTTGCTTGTGCATTAAATGTATAAATATATTTATAAAAGGTGAAATTTTTAGATGTGTTTATTGTTGCATAAAATATGTGAATTCATTAGGAAAAATGTGAATATACATATATTTTTTAAAGTCAATCATATATAAAATTTCTTTTTTAATTATTATTGTTGTTATCAAAAGTAGTGAAAATTGATAATTATTAATGAACATAGATCGATAATTTTAAAATATTGTATTTTTACTAATTATGTAACGTAGATTTCTCGTTTACTGGTATTTTGTACAACAAAAAGGTTGTAAAGAAAATATTTTTCATTATACGCTGCAAAAAAGGTCTACTTTCTTCCTTTCGGGCGAACACGGGAAAAAATGTAAGAAATTTTACTTTCAATGCTGTCTGCACTCTTTCGCTACGCTCACTCGTGCATACAAATGTATTGAAAGCCAAATCCTATTTTTTTCCCTTGTTGAACAAATACATATTTTTTACTGGCGGGTCAAAAACACTTTTTTTTACCCCGGGACGAGGTAAAAAAAACGCGTTTTTTCTCCACTGAGGAAGAAAAATAATACTCCAGATTGCAGTTTACCATACATGGCTTCGCCTTCGATGCCAGTTGATGTGAGATCTGGGCCATTCTTTTTTTTTTGCTTCCTTGGTTAAAAATGTACTATTAAGAAAATAAGTATGAATCTCATAATAATAAATATAAAAAATCTTTATAAAAATCAGTTTAAAAATATTTGACAATTGAAAGGATACAATATTTAAGTTTATTATTAGTATAGGACTGGAGCATGGTTTTATTTGCGTTTTTTTTTGAAGGCATGTCCATGGAATTTTTCGACGGTAATTTTAATTTTTGGGGTCGCTGATTCCAAATCCGAAGTCCGTTTTGACCTAACGTTGTCCAATTTTGCGTAATTGCCCATTTTAGGACATTTTTAACGTTTTTTTGCCATTTTTTGTGAAAACTTTTAATATATTACCATATATTTCTATACCTAATTATGATAACTACTCATACAAAAAAAATGGTAGCCTATAATAGGGATTCTTAGACTATTTATCACGCTTTTTGGGCTAATTTTAGCTATTTTGATGACATAATAACAATTTTTATCTAAAGCTTCTGGTTTTTGAGTATTTTAAGGTAGTATATTATATACGAATATTATTTTTAATTTATCTAAAAAGGGTGTAGTTTCCCATAATAGGCACTTATAGGCTATTTTTAACGTTTTTGGGGTAATTTAAGCTATTTTTATGAACTAATACCAATTTTTTTCTACAACTTGTGGCTTTCGGCTCACTAAATTCTAATAACACATCTTTTTTTAACAAATAATATCCAGTAGCCCATAGTAGGCGTTTCAGAACCAGAAGCTGTAGATAAAAATTGGTATTATTTCATAAAAATAGCTAAAAGTAGCCCAAAAAGCGTGAAAAATAGCCTAATAATCCCTATTATGGGTTACCATTTTTTTTTTGTATGAGTAGACATGATAATTAGGTATAGAGATCCAAAAAACATTAGTGTAGTGTGAGAAAAATGGTAATATATTAAAAATTTTAACAAAAAATGGAAAATAAAACGTTAAAAATGACCTAAAATGGGCAATTAGGCAAAATTGGACCACGTTAGGTCAAAACGGACTTCGGATTTGGAATCAGCGACCCTTAAAACTAAAATTACCGTCGGAAAATTCCATGGACATGCTTTCAAAAAAAATCGCAAATAAAACCATGCTCCAGGCCTATACTATATCTTATCGATTGTACTTACGTCAAAAGATCATTAAAATTATTAATTCGAGTGAATAAATAAAAAGTAAAGCTCATTCATTCAAAGCTCATAACATAAAATACAAAACTTGATATATCCCTGTAAATCAAAAAAATTTTCTCATAAAAGTGGATTACTTTTTTATATTATGCAATATAAATGCATTAAAAAAATAATTCAACTTTAAAGTACTTTAAAACTCTATTTTTTAATATGTAATAAAAATAGGAATAATACCTTAGAATAACTTGCGTGATTTTATGCAATTCGTCGTATTATAGGCCACTCAATGTTATTTATGAACACGCTATAATCTCAGAACTTTAACACCCTTATTATGTAATATACTATTTTTTCTATTGATAAAATAAAAATGAGGTTATAAATTATAAGGATTTTTATTGCTGAGTAATTTTACTTTTTGATTATTTCTGTGTGGATTTGTGTGTGTGTGTGTGTTTGTAAATAGTATATTATCTTGTATGTTAATTTAATGAGTTTGAAAAATAAATTAAAATAAAATTAGTATTTTTAATGAGTTCGTTATTTATTCTAGATTTTGTAAAAGAAATTTAAATGGAAATAAATAGTCTGATAATTTTACTTTCAAAATATTTTTTTGAAAAATTTTAAATTCTCTTCATAGGCTCTTCAATATGAGATTTATTAAAGATGTCTGGAAAGTATAGAATCTTAAAAAATGTGCCACTTTCGCTAAAATGCTAATATTTCAGAAATTTATTTGACTTTTTTGTTTTGAATTAATATCTAGCAGATTTCCAGCTTGTTAATTCTATATAAGAACATAACAAAACCATTAAATTTATCCTTAGCTTTCAATGTAAAAAAAAAAATTCAAAATAGTTTCAAAAATATAAGAATTTTAGCGAAAGTGGCACTTCCTGGCCACAAAGTAGGCTAAAAATCGCTAGTTTTTTAATATTCTACCCTTTTTAGACCTTTTCTGAAAGATTATTTACTAAAACAGACCAAAAAACTAAATTAATCCTCAGGAAAAACTCAAATGAACGATGATTTGTCAAAATAACAAATTTTTTTGCAACCCAATGGTCCTTGAAGAGAAAAAAATTAAAAAACTGTTCGTTAAAAATTTCCTTAGATATTTATTATAAGAAACAAACAAACTGCAGTTCAATGAAAATAATACTTTACATCACAAAAAAATATTATCTTCATCGTCTATACACATGCACCATGAATATAAACTGCCAAAAAAAAAAAAAAAAAAAAAAAAAATGAATTTAATATCTGTTTGGTTATAAAAAATTAGAAATACTTAATCTTCAAACGTTATACATGTAAAAAAAAACTAAACTTTTATACTTACTATATTTATTTTCATCATTTATAAAAAAAAAAAGTATGTAGTAGTAGTTGTAAATGTGATTCACATAGTAATAAAAAGTTGCGCAAGTTTTTTGACTGATGAAACTAATAAAAAATTGCCATCTATCAATACTTTCTATAAATTTATAAAAAAAAAGATTTTAGTATTGGTCGTATTTAGTTTATATAGGAAATAATTTGTTTTAACTTTTTTTTTAAAAGATTTATAATATACACGCATGTAACTAACATTAGTATTAGGTATAAAAGAGAGTGTAAAAAAAAGTAGTATAAATTTTACTCACGTTTATCGATAAAACGAAAACTTCCAGAAAAGCCAGTGGCGTTTGAAGCTGGTCCTTCTGTATGGAATTCAAAGATTAAAGTCGATCCTGAACTGTAAAGTATTCGTGGTATGTTGTGAATCTGTCCACAAAGTAAAGCAGACCAAGGTATATATTCAGACACACCGTTTCCTTCAAGATGTAAAAAAACCTTTAGGAAGTCTCCAGGCGTACAACTATAAAACAAAAGAAAAACTTTTACTCTTTAGAATTAATTGTTTTTTTTTTTGTCATTTTTAACTTTATTCTTATTATTACTTTTGTTTCCTTTTTTACTTTTTTTAAGGATTTAAACTTAATTTTTCATGATTATATGTTGATATTTTATATAAGTAACTTGATAATGATAATTAAAAAATGTCATGACTGAATAAAAATAAAAAAATGTTGAGAAAAAATAGTTAGTAAAACGTAGAAATAATATTTTTTTTAACAAGCAAAAGTTAGAAAAATGAACAAAGTTTTTTATTATTACGAAAAAAAAAAACTTCTGTGTATGATGAAACATATAGAAGATATTTTTTTCTTTTTTAATAGAAGTTCAAGTAGTAAAAGTATTACTTAGATCTTTAAAATAAAAGAAATAAAAAATTTATTATTGATCATTAACTTAGTATTTAATATGATCACCTTTTTTTTCCAATTGACAAAGTTTTTTACTAACATTGCTTTTTTTTTTTAGGTATTAAAATATTATAACTTTTAGGTAATAAAAATTTTTATATTCGTAGATAAAAATAGTGGGTTAAATTTTATTGCTATTTTAGTTTGCAAAAAAAATTTTTCTTTTTATAATTATTGTCAGGGGATTATTTAATAGACAGAAATTAGATGCTTTCTTAAATTAAGAAGGTTTGATTTATTGTACTTTAGTAAAATTATGCTCACAAGTGAAATGTCTTTAAAATAGTAAAAATTTTTTATACCATTTTTAGTGTCAAAATAGAGGTAATTATCGCCGATTTAAAATGTATTCAAATTTTATAAAATATTAGCTTTATGCAATATAATTCAGTCCTTTTAGGATCACTGTAATAAAAAATTTTGGAGTCTTTTCTTTTTAACAAATTAGGGCTGCAGTAATATTGCAAGATCTGAATCAGACACAGACAATTCTTCAATAGTTGGTCCGCCACCAATGTATTTCGTAACCCACTTTTTTATTTTTTAGGTCCGTGGATAAAAATAGGTGTATTATATATTTTTCGACCTGGTAAAGCCAAATCCAGGGTCTATTTTGACATAAAAGTAGCGTATTAATTATTATTAACAAATTAATGCAAAATTAGCTCAAAATTAAGCAAAATCGAGTTGTAAATACCAACAAGCTTCAAAAATTGGTGAGTTAAATAAAACTTTCTGATGTAATTTAACTTACAGTTTATAAATTTTTAATGATTAATTTTCAATTGTTTAAACAATTCGTAAATGTTAATTACGTTTTTGGATTACTAAGTTACATGTATTTTTTTATACACTGAAAGCCAAATTAAAGCTCAATTTCAATAAAAATTATGCAGACAATTGTTTAAACGATTAGTAAATGTTAATTTTATTTTTTTTTTGTCAAAACTGAGTGCGATACTAAATTACATGAATTTTTTTAGGGACGTTCAATAATTACGCAACGCTTTGTGGGAAGAGACCGTTTTATTGAAATCGTTACTGAGCGTTAAGTTAGGGTAGCTTCACGGTAAAAAAATGTTGCGTAACGAAAATTATTTTTAAATATGATTTTTTTTTAATTTTACAAAATAAAATGCATAAAACTCATAATAAAGAAATGCAAGATAAAAATAAAACGGTCGAAACTGAATCAAGTTTAGAAGCAAACCCGGAATCAGATTGACTGAAGATCCATCAAAATAAGGAGATTCAAGTAGCACGTAATAACGGAATGAAGATGTACTCCAGTCAAATCGTGGGGTGGGGGGTTAAAGGTGCATATTAAATAATTATTATTTAATATATAAGAGTTTGTCTTAAAAATTTAATTATTAAATTATTTAATTTTATAATAATTTTTTAATAATTATTTAATTTTCATAAAATTATTTAATTTAATTAAAATATCTTGAATTTTTATGTATTAAATTCCCATAAATAAAATAACATATAACATTTAAGAGAAATAAAAACATCCCATAGCAAACAATAATATCAAAATTAAATTTTATTATGTTTTATTAAATAAAAGCTCTTTCCTAAAAAAAATCGTTTTACTAGGGTGGATGGACTGAGCTTAAAGCTTTAAACAGCAATGCAAGGGGCTTAACTGATCCAAAATTTCCCAAAATTAACGTTGCGTAATTATTGAACAATCCCATTATACCCTGAATACGAATTTAAATCCCAATTTCAATAAAAATTATACAGGCAATTGTTTTAACAATTTCTAATTTATCTAAAGTATTAAATATTAAAAATTTATAAACCGTAAATTAAAGTACATCAGAAAGTTTTGTTTAACTCACAAATTTTTAAAGCTTGTTGGCATTTACAACTTGATTTTGCTTAATTTTGGTCTAATTTTGCAATAATTTGTTAATAACAAATAATCTGTCATTTTTAGGTCAAAATAGACCCCGGATTCGGCTTTAGCATATCTAAAAACATATATTACACCTATTTTTATCCACAGAATTAGAAAAATAAAAAAGTAGGTTACGTGGCCCGTTTATTAAAGATTACATATAAATTGAAAATAAACATATTATCAATATTATTTAAATATTATTTCATGATGAGTCTTTATACTTGTATTATATAAATTGTTACATAAAATTAATTTTTTGTTAGTTTAATTTTTGTATTTTGTGAATAAGGATTAATTTATTAAACAAAAATGTACTCCTTAATTAAATTTACAATGATGACCTATATTCTATTATTGATTATTATAAATACCCAAGTAGTACAAGCAAAAAATCTCAGTGGTTGTGTAACAGTAAGAAATTTAGAATTATATTTTATATTTAAATATTCCAATTATTTACTTTAGATATTTTTTAAGTGCAAGACACATGAAGACTGCATTCGTGGATATTTTTGCGTATTTGGGGTCTGTCAGCGATTTTAAAATTAAAAAATATTCTAAATAAGTATTAATTGAAAATTTATGTTAGCATGTATCTGTAACTCAATTAATTATAATTAAAGTTTTATCTAATACAAATTAAACATTATACTTATTTTCAAAATTCCTGCCTATAACATTGAAACTGTCTATAACAGAGTGTTATTATATGTGTAAATTATACACATAACTCACACATATTTTAACACTATGATTCTATGAATCATGTACTTTTTTCTTGATCAAGCTCAAAATAGCTGCTATTATTGAAAAATATTGTTTTATCTGAATTTTTTTACAGTAAATTATACAAAATAGCAACTTCACTTATCATTGAACTTTAAATCAATTAAATGGAAGAACCAGCAGCTAAAAGGTACTTTTCTTGCAGAACGACCTTCACCAATCGCCCTCAATATTATATACATTTTTATGTATACGAAATATGAATTTTTCCAACTTTTTAGCCCTTTAAGAACAAAAATTCCCAAATTAGGCCTATCTGAATTTTTTCGCATTTTGTCAGTTTTCTTAGCCACTTTTTGATAATTAATTTATAAAGCTGACTAGATGGACAAAAAAATAGTTTTAAAAGATTTCCCCGTACATCATTTTCCGTTGAATCTGAATTATTGGTCAGTTTTAGCCTATAATGACGCTGGGAAATGAATTTGACCGCTAAAGACCGTCAAAAATCTTCCAACTGGAACCAGAGAATCTTGAAAGTATATATTTTACACTCGAAAAGCTTTAGATGTCCGCAGGTACAGTTTTAAATCGGAAATTTAGCATTACAATTCTATGAATATATTTATTTTGAAAAATTTTCACTTAAAAAAAGAGGAAAAATAGTAGAAAATTAACTACTACAGTTAAAAAAATAGGGACTTATAATGACTTATTACCTCTAATTAAGAAAGAATTTTAAGCCAAGTAAATTTCCGATTCAAAACTGTACCTGCGGACCTTTGAAGCTTTTCGGGTATACCCGAAGACCAACCCGTCTTGACCCAAAAATATCCAAGTCAGTAAACGCACGTCCCTATAGGACCTAAAAAAAATGTGGGTAACGAAATACATTGGCCCGACTACAAAATAAAAACCAGTGGTGTAAAAACATTAAAAGATAAAAAAACATTAATTATAAGTAGGAAAAAGACTTTTCGAGAACATAAATCAATAGCTATTATACCAGATTATAAAAATAAAATAAGTATGGGTAAAAAGAAAAAAATCAAAATTATATCAACTTTTTTTTTTAGGAAGAAAATAGCCCCTCCTCGCTACACTCCTTGAGGAACAACCGCCAAAACGCGGAACGAGCATTTGCATACAAGTATGCAGATAAATTGTTCCTTTCCGTTAAAAACGAAATAATCTTGGCTTGGAGGTATTGAGTACGTCACATTATTATGCGTTTATACCCTGGTTTACACTCTATCATGAAGTTAGAAGAAAAATGACGGGTGATAGCTAGAATGTCATCATATAATAAGCCCTATGCAATAATAAACTATATCTTTAATTCTGAATTAATAATGAGCGTTTTTCTAAGTACAAATTATATAAAAACATGTCTTAAGATTTTATTAAAATTAATTTACATATATTATAATTAATTTTTTTTTATTTGAAAAACAAAACTTAAAAATCAAAATATCCAGAAAATAACTCATAATCTGTTTATACTGATAAAAAACTATAAATTATGCACAAGAAAATTTTATCGTTAATTAATTTAACTTTTGAAAAATAGTATCTTCTTTACGTAGAAAAAAAAATTATAGATACTTAACTTTTTAGATTTTTTAAAGTATTTATAAATTATTAAAAAATGAAGAATTTTCTAATATTATTGGACAAAAAATTTTTCTATGTAAATTTATTCATATTAGTTATATATATATAATTTACATAGTTTTATTATTAAAGTAAAAATTTTTTTTTAATAGTTAATTAACTTTTGTAAATAAAATTTTTTTTTATTACTATATCCTTATAAGGTTCATTAATTTTTTTATTATTATTATAATAAGTTTGAAAAAAGTTTCTGCTATTATAATTTTCTGTTTGAAAAAGTTAATTATGAATTTCACAAATTGGAGGAATTCAAATATACAATGCAGGGATGTTGAATCAGCAAAGAGGATATGAAATTCTTACGTGTATGAATTGTATGCACGCTTTTTTTAGAGCAAATAAATACTTGTTTTTGATGACATATGCGATTATACGAAATTAATTTCAAGACACTGAAATATTTTTAAAGTCAATTTAATACATTGGTGGGTGGTTCTATGGATAAATTATTTTTAAGTAATTTTATGGAGAGGAAAAAACAAATTTTTTAGTTTTGAGACCTCGTGTATCATTTTCTGCCATTTATCTATGGAATTAACCTGGTATAATTCAGAGGGATGGTGATAAATGGACGTTTTTAAGGGGGGGGGGGGGCTTAATGGATTTAGAATATTTTAGATTTAGGGATAATAATTTAGGTTTAGGTACTAGGATAATTTCTATTTAGATACTTATTATAATTTCGATTCAAGAACTTATAATAATTAGGAAAAGTAAGTTAAAACTTTTATAACTGAACGTGTTCCATGATCGTTGGTTGTGTTAATAAATAACTCAGGTATAAGTTTTTAATAATTTTTCTCGAATAATTGTCACAAATACAATAAATCCTCTTTTATTTAAGACTCAAAAGATCAAAATTTCCAAGAAAATGCACTTTTTTTTAAAAATTTTACTTTATTAATCTACTTTTTAATTATTTTTAACTAACAAACAAACAAACTTTTAATTTAATTTTCATCTTAATCTTTCTTTTAACAATACTAACAAGATAAACTTCAACTTTAAACTTTTTGACTAACTTTCGTAATCCATCAAACAGACCAAAAATCTTTAATAACAAAATTATTATTATTATTTTATGATGAAAAAAATTTTTCGAATTACTTCACTAATTTATAAATTTTATTTACTTCAAAAGTGCAAAAAAACAAAAAAGAGGAGGAAAAAAAATAATGCATAAAAATGTATTAAAATATAATAAGAAAAAAAAAAGTATATAAATATCAGTCTAGACTTTAAGACAAATAGTTGTTCTCAAGGATCGAATACAGAAAAAGTTTTTTATCCATTACTCGCATTTTCAATCCATTCTTATTTTTTTCTTTTTTTAACTGGTATAAGCTAAACTATCAGAATAGGAAAATAGCAATCCTCTCTTATTTTGGATGACGTTTCGCACTTTCGTAGAAGATACGATTTTTAACCTCAGTTACATATTAATACAAGTACGTGTTAGTCCGTGAGTACTATATTTAAGTATGTATAAGTGAGGAAGAAAAAAAAATTCACATAAAAGTAAAATGTCGATATCAAGCCTGAACTGATAGAAAAAATTCTTGTGGTTTTTGCTAACGTTGCGAAATGTTTGTAAAATAGTTTTTTTTTGTAAAGTAAAATTAAAAAAAAAAAAAAAGGTTTAGGTAATTTAAAATTGATAAAAAAAATTTAGATATATGGGGTGTTTTAGGATTTGTTTTATTGGCTAATTTAAATTTGGATTTTTTGTACGTGTAAATTGAATTCTTCGATTTATACTTTGGTGTCTTAACATGAGTTCTGTAATAAATTAAACTCTCAAAAAATAGTAATGGATGAACGCTTTGAAAAAAAGTATTTGTAATTATATCAGCAAATATTTAAATAATTACTGTATTGTATGTAGCCCATATTTTGTTTGAACGTATACCAGAAAGTTGAACCAAACTGACCACAAAATCGGGCTTGGTAGAATTTTTTAAGAATTTTTTTATTTCAGTTTCATTCTATCCAAAAATCTGAGCTGCTCACCGGACTTCAAATAAAGTGTTTTTAGTTTATTTCATAAATTTCAAATTTATTGCCAAGTCACGTGACCCAATGAAATTTAATTAAAAATTTGAATTCTCCAGGAAATTTTACATGTTGTATTCAAATGCCATGCGTAGCTTGCATATAAAACTTCTAGTATTTAATAATTAAAAAAAAATCATTAAAATACATTTTCATTGCAAAAATGTTCATAACAGTCAAGTACTCTACCAAAGTTGAATAATGTTTAATTAATTTCAGTATATGCTATCAATCGAGTACCATACGATTTATAAATTTTAAATTATCTTCAATAAAATAAAAATAAAATAAAAGTACTTTTTTTAGTTTTAAATGCATAAATATTTCAATAAATCAATCAAGTTAAATTATTTGTATGAATAAAGTACTTAAACATTTTTCTAAATGCATCTAAAAATAAAACTGTTTAATATGAATGAGAAGCATGATGAGCCAAGTTTCTTTCTAAATAGACAAAGCTTTTTTTTTAAAATTTTCTTTTTAGTATCTATTTGTATGTAGATTTGTAATAAGTTTTGGCTTACAAAACTTACTAAATCGTATAAACCAATCTACTCGTAAATCAAAACTTTACCCTTTATATATGCTCTATATATTTTATACGTAACATGGGTAAGTTTAGGTGAATTTGATGGAGCAAAAAAAAAAATTTTTTTTAATTTATATCTGGTCTCTAGTTAGTAATGCAATTAAAATTTTTGTTTTTTGATCAATTTTTTGCATAATACTCCAAAATTGGGATTTTTTGTGTTCCAAACAAGCTATTTTTTGGTTTACAGATTGTAAAATGTCTTTTGTAAAATTAATTTTTATTTTCAAACTTTATAAACTAAATTAAAAAAATACATAGTGTACTAGCTTTTATTTCAAAACCTACATCAATGAACGTTATTCAAAACGATAATAAATTTCATAAAATTTACGCTAGGCATGAATTTTTATTGTTTGAAACTACACAAAGTAATTTGTAATTAAATTTTTGTGTACGTATTTAATATATAAAGTATAAAAAATAATAACAAATTTTACGTTCTGCGTATCAAATAAATGTTAATATTTTATTTTATTCATATACGCATGGATATTAAAATTATTATATTCAATGTACTCAAAGAGATTGTTGGTAACTATAATAGTTACATTTACAATAGTAAAATATATAAAACAACCTTTATTAGCGTTTATTGATAAAATATTATATACATTTTGATATTTGAAATTATTTACATTTTATGTTGTACAGTTATAATACATACTAATAATAAAAAAAGGCTTAGCTTCAATTCTTTAATGAATATTGGGATCTGTTTTTACAAAATTTAATGAAAAATATGAAATTTTTTCAGATCCAGATATATATGAACTAATTCATGGTGAGATCTAAAAATTAGCCCCAAAATATTTTTTCTTGAAAGGATAATTAAAAACAAGTATTTAGCTCTTAGGTTCCATTATCGATTTATAACTGTCATTTTCGTTTTTTAGTCATTTTTAATTCTTCAGAGGCAATTTTTTTTATTTCTTCTCTAAAATGCTTTATAAAACGTTTATAACACGGGAAAATTTTCCTTAGGTCCCGGATTGGTTTCCCGTGGAAAATGATTCCGGGTTTCAAAAATTTATTTAAACTGTGCATGTTTGAGAAATCAATATTATTATTTTTTTTTCCAATTGAAACTTTTAAAATTTTATTATTCAAAAATCTTCTAGTAGGGTTTTAATGATTTCTAAAACTTTTTTTTTAATAAATAAAAATATTGTTGGGCGATCTGAATTTGAATGCCTTGGATTAAAAAACAATAACTTTCAAAAGTTTATTTTTCGAAATTACAAATTTTTCGCTAAGTCACGTGACTATAAAAAATTCTGATTTGAAATTTGGATTCTACGGAAAATGCATGACCAGTGTCTGTCACGATACCTGTACGTATATATGGGCGATTATTTCTCAACCCGGCCACCCCCCTCTGTCCAAAAATGGTGGCAACTTAAAAAGATTTTGGTTTTCTCAAATTGACTGGAAAAGGGTCTAGTTTTTTATTCTCATTGGCCTTTTCAACTCTGTAAATCTACTGTGCCCATTTTAGGCTCTGAGTGGCGGCAGGTCGACATTTTGAAAACAAAAAAATTGAAATAAAAGTAGATTAACGGTAAGTTTTTTGAAATTTTTTTCTCTTAAAAGTTGTAATTTATTAAAACAAAGAAAATGAGACCACTTGCGTTCTAATTGGTTGATTTCTTAAAAAGTTTTGTGGGTGCTATGTAGTTTTTAAAAATGGGTAAAAAACGGCTACTTTGACTGATGATATCTCTGAACCTACATATCCAAAATAAAAAAGTTTTAGTGCAAAATGGTAGTCTTTTGATACATAATAAGTGTGCCAAATATCAGGGGATTTGAATGAGTAGTTTCGGATTTAACAATTTTCGGGTACTAATTCTCTTTAAAAAATGGGTCAAAATTTGTTTCAGAATTACCCTTAAAATTGCTAAATCCGAAACTACTCAATCAAATCCCCTAATATTTGGCACACTTATTATGTAACAAAAGACTACCATTTTGCATTAAAACTTTTTTATTTTGGATATGTAGGTTCAGAGATATCATCAGTCAAAGTAGCCGTTTTTTACCCATTTTTAAAAACTACATAGCACCCACAAAACTTTTTAAGAAATCAATCAATTATAACGCAAGTGGTCTCATTTTTTTTGTTTTAATAAATAACAACTTTTAAGAGAAAAAAATTTCAAAAAACTTACCGTTAATCTACTTTTATTTCAATTTTTCTGTTTTCAAAATGTCGACCTGCCGCCGCTCAGTGCCTAAAATGGGCACAGTAGATTTACAGAGTTGAAAAGGCCAATGAGAATAAAAAATTAGACCCTTTTCCAGTCAATTTGAGAAAACCAAAATCTTTTTAAGTTGCCACCATTTTTGGACAGAGGGGGGTGGCCGGGTTGAGAAATAATCGCCCATATATATAGTATTATACATGCGTGTATGTACAATTCGCGCATGTATAAGAGTTTTATTTGCATTTTATGCAATGGCGAAGGTCTCATGCATTTGGTATGTTACAAAGAAATTCGAAAATACCCATGTAAAACTACAGAAATAATTTTGAATTAGTTTATTTGTTTAATGTAAAGAATTTAAGTTAAAAAAAATGTTGGTAAATTTTTTTCTGCTTGATTGTAAATTCCTTTGATTTTACAAAGCTTATGTAAAAGCTAATTTTATTTAAAGATTACCGAGTTGGAAAGATATTTTTAAAGCAAGAATTTAACATTTACGAGCTTTTTGAAATATTTAAAAAAAATAAATAAAGTGATGGGATTAATATTATTTACTATAAAAACAAAAAATTTGATAAAATTATGTTATTTTTGCCACTAAAATTCCAATGAACATTCAAAAAAATATTTTCTTTTAATACCTGTAAGATGTAAACAATGTTTGAAAACTATTTTAAAAGAATTAAAAAAATGAACATTTAAGAGAATAGTTTAACTAATTATTTCAAAGTTTGCACTTGTAAAATACCCTTGTTATTTCAAAAACAATTTATTCAACAATTAGAAAGTTTTGAAACAAACGTCATCCCTTGTTTCAACCACCTCAAAGTACATGACTTCTAAAATTTTCTGTTTATAGTGAAAGTGACAAGTGGTCTTTTCATAGTTTAAACTTTTTTGTCAATGTATTATCACACATGAATAATAAGCAATTTCAAAGCGTTTAACTTTGAAGCTTTTTAAAATTTGGATCTATACAGAAAATTATTTTTAAATTAAAAACAATTTATGCGTTCATAAAATACTTATGTTTTGTAATTAAAAACTTTTACAAATAAAAGGCTTGTATTTTTGGCATAGTTTTTAAAGTGAGAGCAATAAAGTTGCTAAAAAGTTGTTTATAGATTTTTAGGATTACAGAATTTTTTAAAACACGCTTATATGGAATTTCTTTTTTTTTATTTAAAAAGGTTTGTAAATAAAAATCAGCTAGGTAATAACTTTTGGTAACTAGTAGGTATAACGTATATGCTACTGCAATAGAATTCGTTTTCTGATAAAAATTACAGTAGAATTAAAAACTTTTTAGTCACGCAATTATTATTGTTTTTTTTTTGTCTAGGGGTTGGCTTAAAGAGTCGCAGAAAAAAAGTTTAAGTGAATCCTGTTTACAGGGTAGAAAAATAATATGAATGTCTAGAAAATTTATGTTATTTAATAATTTTATAAAGTAGGCTTAGGTTTTTCAAACCCAAATTCATAAAATAGGACCCAAATTTTTGAATTTTATAATTTTTTGTCATTTTATTCACTCAAAAACTTTGCGCTGATCTTAGCGAAGAAATATACCAAAAGGGAAGCGAGGGAAGAAATAAAAAAAAACGCTGCCAAGTGATTGGCACTATGGTTCCTCATCAACAATAGCAAAATATTTATAATGGTCTATTTTATCTAATAAAAATGATAATTTGAGATATCAGTATTTCATAAATAAAGTTAATTTTAAATCTGAACCGTAAATCTTTCTAAACTGCAAGTAACTTATTAACTTTACCATATGCTTATCGTAATAATTCTAAATATTAATACTATCATAGCAAAAATTAAGTACTACGTCAAAAAAGGAAAAAAAATAAGGTATTTATGATTTTTTTATGTAAAAAATTTCGAAGAAAAAAAAATTTTCAAAAAAATTACGTCTCAAATTCTTAATTCCTTTATAAATGATAATTCCAGATATTAGCACTTTCATAGAAATAAATTTAATACTAGGTCAAAATAGAAAAAAAAATTATGATGTTTTTTAAATTTTTTTATATGAAAAATATTCAAAAAAAAAAATTTGAAAAATTACGTATCAGATGAAAAAATTCCTTTAAAAACAATAATTCTAGATATTAGTACTTTCATATAAACAAATTAAGTACTAAGTCCAAAAAGAAAAAAAATTATTGTGTTTTTTTAATTTTTTTATACAAAAAATTTTGAAAAAAAAAAATTTCAAAAAAATTAAATTTCAGATAGAGAAATCCTTTAAAACCATAATTCTGGATATTAGTACTTTCATATAAATAAATTAAGTACTAAGTCCAAAAAGAAAAAAAATTATTGTGTTTTTTTAATTTTTTTATACAAAAAATTTTGAAAAAAAAAATTTCGAAAAATTACGTATCAGATGGAGAATTCCTTTAAAAACGATGATTCTGGATATTAGAACTTTCCTAGAAATAAATTAGGTATTACGTCCAAAAAGAAAAAAAATTATTGTATTTTTTTTATTTTTTTATTAAAAAAATGTTGAAAAAAAAAAATTTTGAAAAATTACGTATCACATGAAATAATCATTTAAAAACAATAATTCTAAATATTCGTACTTTTGTAGAAAAACATTAAGTACTACATCCTAAAAAAAAATAAAATTGACATTTTTTATATTTTTTGGCGGCAAAAATTTTGAGAAAAAAATTTTCAAAAAATTAAGTATCAAGTCCAAAAAATTACTTTTATAGAGGTTCTTAAAACTAGTACTTCCATGGAAGCAAATTATGTACTACCTTCAACAAAAAAAAAAAATTGTAGTGCGACATACATACATACATACATACATACATACATACATACATACATACATACATACATACACACACACACACACACACACAGACTTTTTTTAAAAACCGGTTTTTTAGCTTCCTGAGGTCTCAAAACGTGCTTATATGCCAAAATATCGAAAATCAAAATTTCACCTATCACAAAGGTTCCTCTATGAGGAACCAATAAGTATAAATATTTTCGAGTTGATTTAATGAAAAAGATGCTCGAATTTTGAAATTTAGATTCTCAACTCCCAAACGATTTCGTAGCCCTCTACTATAAAAGTTTCTTCCCTATATTGTAGATTAAATCTATTATTCAGTTGAATTACGTGATTTGTATTAAACATTTAAATATTTGAAAAAATATATAATAAAATCGCATTTAGAGTTATTTACAACGAGAGTTAATCACATAAAATGTAAGAAGAAAATGTAGATCTGGCACGAGTGCACTTTTTTTAATTATAAAATAAGATCCGTTTTCAAATTTATTCTCTTTCTAACTAAACCCAAGCAGAAAAATTTCACAGTGTAGATACAAAAATAAAAAATATTGATTAAAAATGGTATTAAGTAAAAGAAAAAAAGAAATCTTATAAAGAATAAAAAATAAAAATTTTAAAAGAAATCGAAGAGACACAAACAATTTTTTTATTTTTTACTTCTGCTATTGTTATATAAGTTTCTTCAATCCCAAAATCTATATCGACATTAAAGTATCTTGACTGACAAATTCATTGTATTGAATTTTTTATATTCATCAACAAAAAAAAAAGTAAAAATAAAAAAGTATATACAGAAGAAAAAAGTCACTTTTTTCAAATTTACAATAACGTCTATTGAGCAATCGAGCAAAATAACTAAATTCGCATTTTTATTTTTTCAATAAAAAAAATTTAATATATAAAATTGTTTTTCAAACAAATAAAATATTTTATTTTAAAAAAAAATATTCATTAATTTAAGTAGATTTTTTGAAATAATAATAATAAATAAAATTTATTTTTACTTACTCAGGATTAGAAGCATGAACATCAAATTGATGAAACGTCAATTCAACGATTTCATTTTGATTTCCATGAAACGTATAAAGAAGACAGTCAATATTCGAAGAATAACGTTTTGGAAAATCAGGTGACATAAAATTACCACCCTGAGGGTTATAAAGACTGCTGTAGATAACACAAGAACAACCTGGAAAAATAAATGAAAAAAAAAATTATAATTTTTTTCTTTTTTTTTTTTTAATCTACAAAAAAAGAAATTTTTATCAAAGTTGTTAAAAACACTTGTGGACTTTTTTTAAAATCATTGATTCATTTTTTTTATGTTCATTTTTTGAAGTTTTTTTAGTAAAAATTATTATACCAGAGGGAGTGAATATAAACGATTTATTTTTTTTTAGATTCATTTATAACAAAAAAAAATCCAAGAATATAAAAATAATTTCTCTTTTACTTTTTGATTTTTTTTTTTTGCAAAAAATCTCAATTCTGACATTTATTTAATATTATTTTTTTTTAATATCTACCCTTAAAAATGTTATTTAGATAATAAAAAAATAAAATATTTTTATAGCATGTACTTTTATTTATAATTTTATGACATTTTAATCGAAAATATCATGCAAATGCGCGTGTCTTAAAAAATATAATTTCTTTCTTTTTACTTTTTATTTCTTAGTTTTATGTTTTTATGTCTAAAGGTGCATATTAGCCTGGTTTATTATTTTAAAAATTTACTTAAATAAACGCTTTTAAAATTATCAGATTCTAAAAAACTATTTCTAATAATAATTTGAAACAGAGCCATTGATTACGAAAGTTTTGGAAAGATAACTTATGATTACTGCAAACGGAATTACGTTAATAGTCCTACGAGTTAAATTCGGTTTGTGACAAAAAGAATATCAATGTACTAATTATTACCTTTTTTTATATTATAAAAGTAAATATTTTCATACCAAAAAACGATCCTAAAATTCACGAAGAGAAATCTTTAGAAAACTTTAAGTGAACTTTCATTTTAACCTCCACTAATTTTTCAAAATCTCATGTATAATAAAAAATTTTATATCTACTTTTTTTGAAAACCAGGCTAGTATAGAATATATAACTTAAGTTTTTTGATAAATATAAAATTACCAGAAATCCAATTATACCGAATGCTTGTGCTCTTATGATACTATTAAAAAAAAAAATTACAAAAAAATATGCAAAAATTCACATATTTTTTTTAATTAATATAGCAGGAAAGAATCGAAAACTCCATATTAATGTGGAATATTCCGTATAGGAAATATCTCCTCAGAATGTCAATTTATTTCATGAAAACAATTTTTAAATATAATGAGAATATTTCATAATAATAATAATAACATGGAAAAATTTAATGAAGCAAAGTATTAATTGAATATACGAGGTAGAATTTTTAAAAAATTATCAAGTAACTTGTGAGTACTTATTTCTCTAATTTTACTCGTAGTTTCATATTTTCAGGTAAAACCATCCGTTTATTTTTCCCAGTATATTACAGATTATTATAATTTTCAACTAAAAACGAAATTTCATTTTGTAATGAGATTATGAGATTGTTTCAATAAGAGTAACAAAATGAAGGAATAGCAATTATTTTATAGAAAAATTTATTTTTGCTGAATGCAAGGATTTACTGGCCAAAGGGGTGTAGTTCTAAGAGTAAGTAATAACATTCGGATTAACAAACTTTCTTATAACATATTTAGAACAATCTTTTACACAAAAAGAGCAAAAAAAAAAGTCTTGTTCAGGTTAGAAAGTGATTGTTATTTTTGCCTAAGTTGTTTAAATAATGTTAGCATTACTTGTATAATATTAAATTTTTAACCAAGAGAGCAAGAATAAAAGAATGGCACAGATCGCAAATTAATTCAAGGCGTCTGAATTCACCGTCCTAGGCATCCGAGGTGAAGCTGAGGACAGTAAACTGCTATCTGGGGCATTCTTTTTTTGCTCCCATGGATAAAACAAAATTTCTCTTTATCAGAAGGGAAAATTAATCCAAATAAAAATATGTTTAAAATGGAAGCTAAAACTGACATTTGGAGCATTCTTTTTTTATTTCCAAGGGTAGTATATTGTTTTACATATCTAGGGCAAAAATAGACCAAAAAAGCCTTTTTTCTATCCTAGGGAGACGGCTTTTTTGCCCTAGATATGTAAAACTATTTTTTAAATCACGGGAAAAAATATGGGGTTCGACTTTTGCATGCTGTCTGATACAATTGCATGCAAAGTCAAGACCAATATTTTGTCCCTTGTTTAAAAAATAGCTATATTTCTAGTTGAAATATCAGAAAAAAATATTTTTAAACGATTTTAGAGTCAAATTGACATGGAATCTCTCATATATAATTAGAGAAATTAATAAAAATTTTCTTTACATTTTAAAAAAATCTACGTTTTAGATAAAGATATAAAATTTATAAAGTTTTATCACATAACCTAAAAATGAAACATTAAATTTTCATATAAAGAATTAATAAATGTAATCATAAAACAGGGTAAAAAGCTCGGTAAAAAGTTTACACAAAAGAATATTAATAAACTTTTTACTTAAATTTTGTATGAAACTTAAAAGGTTATAATGTAATATTTTATAATTTGTTTTTTTTTTAAATTATTATTTTCAAAAAAAAATCCGCTTCTGAAAATATTCTGCTTGGGGTAGGTAAAATTTTTTTTTTCAATGTATGAAATCATTCAACAATTTATCAATAAGGTTTAAAATATTTTAAATTTTAATATTTTTAAACTTAAAATAAGAAGATTATCATATTTTCAATTCAACTGTATCCTATTGTAAAAAAAAATATTTTAAAATCATAATAAAGCTATTAAAATATTATAAATATTCAAAACTAATGCTTTCAAAAATTTCTTTCATTAGCAAATCGTTATTTTTAATCTTTGTTTTAAAAGCTTTTTAATTAAAATTTTTAAAACTGATTAATTTTTCAAACATAAATATTTGCTTTATTTTTCAAACTAAGCTTTCATTTTTATTTTAACAGAATATTACAAATTTTACTAATGCAAGTTCTAAGCAATTATATTTTTAAAAAAATTATTGCTGGCATCAGCGAGCAAGGGACGTTATTACATATACTCCTTGATTGTTATAAGTTCTAGAACCGAAATAAATTATTTATAAAAAGTTCCCTAATCCTTGAATTTTGGGTGCTTTTTAATTACCCCTCTTTATGAAAATATACCAAGTTAAAATTTTTATCATTGAAATTTGGTTTAACAAATGCTGATAGGGAGTGTTTAATTTTAATTTATAAGTATTCTGATAATACCTAATAATTACTATACATTGATTCGAAAAATCATAAAAAAAAAAAGCTTTTGAATAATGTCCACTAGGAAATTCATATTCGCGTAAATGTCCGTCAATCTACAAACTATTACTTAATTGACAGCTTTTCTAAGCATGCAATTTTTTTTACTCTTACTATTTTGCAGTTGATAATATCAACTCCATTATACTGAATAAATCAAACAACTAAATAAATAATCTATTTAAAATGCATAAAAAAAAAAAAATGATATAATTCCGATAAAAATTCTATTAAATAAAATGTATATAAAATTCTAATTTATTTTATTGTCAATTTATCTTATAAATAACTTTTTTTATCTCATATTTTCCTTTACACTCAAAAAAATATCGAAATTCACGCTTATCTTTTTCTTCAAAAAATATTGCTGTCAGAAAAAAATCTATCCTTGTCCATTTTTTTTTATTTTTCATATATATACCTTTGTTCTCTCTTGAAACGCGTGGTCAGCCAGTATATGGTATAACCAAAGCTCTTTTTCTCTTATATATTATATTATATGCAGTATATATGCTCTATTTTACTCTATCCATAAATAACGAAGCCCAAAAGCATTTACTATCTCTTCTATATATAGAAAACGATAGACACAGCTTGCATCTAAAATATAAGTCACTACATATATACCTATTTTGAAAAATTTTTTCTCGGAAAATTATAAATTTATACTGTAAAAAGTTTTTTTTTGAAAAAAATTTTAAGCTTAAAAAAGGAAGCATAGGTTTTGTGTGTAATGGGTTTGTTTTGTTAATGCATATTCATACATCATTTATTGTGGGAAAATCTGAGGGAAAAGTCAATGAAATACTGCACTGGTTATTTAATGATTCAATGTGAAAAGGGTCGGACAGCCTGCGTATTTACGAGCTAAGCAAGTTTATATATGAATTTTCATTTGCTTCATGAACGAATATTGTTTTGGCGTTTTGCTATATTTTTCTCGATAACTTTTGCCGATCTGGCATTCTTTTTGTTAACTCTCTTGGTTTTTTTATATAAATATACAAAATAAACACATACACGTATAATATTAATATGTGTTTACTGCTTTAGGGTATATTTTGCCTACACGAAATTGAAAACTTGACTTTTATGAAAAAAAACTGTATTTACGTACACAATTTTAAGAAACGTATATCATTTATATTCATAAAAATTTTAAATTTATATGCTAACATTTTTTTTTTAAACCACAAAAAATTTTAACTAATTTTAAAGGAAAAAAACTGTAAAATAAAGTTTATTTATAACGATAAAAAGTTTATTTGTTTAAGAAAAGTATTTGTTTTTGAAATTAAACGCTTATTTATTCATTTTTCATATGCATTTTTAGTTTATACTTATTTACAAACATAAATGAAATAAAAAAAAAAAATTATTCTTTGAAATATTTTTCCGTTTAAAAGTTACAGATACTTTTTCATATCTAGGGCAAAAAAAAGCTTATTTTCTATCTTAGGGAGGCGGCTGTTTTGCCCGTCATATGCAAAACTGTTTTAATTCATGGGAAAAAATATGGGGTTTGACTTTTGTATGCTGTCAAAGTCAAAACCAATATTTTGTCCCTTGTTTAAAAACTAGCTATTATTATATGCTATCATAATATTACATATGCTGATATCATAATCGTAGTATTACTTCGGCAAAATTTTCCAACAAAAACTCAACATTCAAACCACTCATTTCTAAAATCGCATATCTAATTTAATGTTCTAATTAGTTGAGAAAAACCCTGCATCTTTTTGCATTTTCAAAGAAAGTTTGAAGTTTGTATTCCACGGGATTCCATGGCAACTGAGCTCAAAATAAACTCAAGAGTTAGTTAAAAATTTTTCTTTCTAAAATTACAACTAAAATATATTCTCGATTATTGGCAGCTATTTTCGTATATTATATTAACACTAGTAGAATTGATGGAGGCCGAAGGAAGTGGTCCTGGAAATGCTGCGGAGTGCCGAAAATTGGCACTTGGTAGCAGAATACACGAAGGCCACTCTGTTGTTAAAAAAAAGAGGAGAGCTTTCTATCGTGGAGAGACTCCCCCCACCACTACTTAATTACTTAATTAAAGGTACGAAAACTAAACATTAAATAATCCAAATAACATTTTTTATTTCAAACATTATAATTCCATCATCCATAAACTTTGGTTTCTTCATCCATATAAAGTAAACCTAATTTATTATTATTCATAAGCAAATAAAATATTAATGTATAGTAAGTAAAATGAAGAGAGAGAGAGAGGGAGAGAAATGAAACATATATAAAGCACGAAAAGGGCCATTTCATACACGTAAGTTCACACAGTTTTACATACATTTGTAGATTCATAATTAACGCGAACGCCCATGCATGTTTCGTATTCGTCAGCATCTATAATATATATAACCGGAAGGAAATAGGGACAATGTATGCATTATCTTTAGTTATATACGAAGAGAAAATACACAACCAAGTCGAAAACAGAAAATGATAATGTGTCGTTATGCAATTCGTACATTATCACCCCCAATATTACTGTATATTCTATAGAAAAGATTTATTATTAACCAAGTACATAATATATCTTATTGTCTATTTTGTAATGCAATGCAAACAATGCAATATTAGGATATTATTCTAGATATTTATTTATTGTGCTCGGGTATACATGATTTTTGACTGTATCCTTAATTAATAATAAGGTATATTACTTTCACTCTAGTCAAAATGTGGGGTTAGGATTATAATTAAATATTGAATTGGAGTTTTGGTCGGCTATTAAGTTTTTGGGTGATTGATTCGGATTGATTACCAATTTTTGATTCTTAGTGGTTTTTTGAAAGAAAATCTGCAAAACATGAAAAAATTTGGTTCACTTTATGTTTTTTCGATGGCTAATTAAGAGTTTTAGGGTTACTAAAAATTATGGGTGATAATACAATTTATGGCTCCAGATGCCTAAATTAAATTAGCACTTTTCAATTTGCCAAAGTATTCTTTCTTATAGCAATATCTTTACAATATCTGTAAACAATAAACAATTACTATAGTAATAAATTTAAGATTGTTGCAAATTCAGCTCTTGATACCTTGTAATTCGTTAAAATTTTTAATAACTGAAAAACTCATTGTTTTTTGTGAATATATTGCGAAAACGAAGGTGAATTTTTGCATACTTAAGGGTTTTGTGTCTATTTATAGATCTTGGGACCTCAAACATTTACAATCAGCGATTAAAAATATGTTGAGTAACCCAATTTTTTTTCATTTGTTTACTTATCAAAAACACCCCAAAAAAGGGGTTCTTTTACACATGAAGGTTGTTGGATTCATTTTTAGCCTCTAAAATTCTAAAATTTGAGACAAGTAACCTTAAAAATTGTTTAGTTAGCTAAATACTTTTATCTTATGCAAATATTGAAAAAGTAATTTTAAAAAAGTTGAATTTTAAAAATCCTTTCTTACCTAAAAATTTAAAATCAAAAACTGTAAAATAAATAGTAGGCTTTTCCATATAGTGTTGTTATTTAGACAAAAAGAGATCCTAATTTCCAACAAACAAACTTTAGTATCCTCAAAAATTTAGCCAAGAAAAGAATCTTTTTATGTAAAATAAATTTTGTTTAACTTCTTTGAAGAAAAAAGCAATTAAAAAGACAGTCGTAAAATAATAATTGAAGTATTTAGAAGATTATCCTATATATACAAATTTGAAAAACCATATTTGAATGACTAAGTACAATAGTATAATTTTATATTCATTAAAACCATAATATGAACTAAATTTCTATAAATTTTAATTGAATAGAGGAATCTTTTCAAAACTTGTTAATATAATTCAAAAGAGAATATATATATATATATATATATATATATATATGAACGAAAGTTATGAGAAGTAGGTTTATACTCTCAACCAATTGTTGATGAAACTCCAAGATCAAGTGGTTTTTCCTTTTATGCCTGTTAAATGACATTTCATATAATTTGCGTTTTAAACTTATATCAAATTAAAATTATCTATTTCTATTATTGTCTGAACGTGATAAACTAGAACACGACTTGGAACACGATAAAAGTTAGAGACATCGGGCTCGCGGCAAAAGACGGCAAAAATTACCGGTCAAAAGATAGGCTAGGTTTTATTTCGATTTATAAGGACAAAAATTTTTTATGCTGAAAAAACTGGATTGCCAAGAAAAAAATTTTCATTTACTTAAAAAAAAAAAACCTATGAAATTGAAAAGGAAAAATTTTAGTGTGGGAAAAGGACATTCTATTCAAGTATATTTTTTACGAATCTGTCAACAGTCACAATCATTTTTCAAAAATTTAGGATGAATAACAGTTTAGTACCAATATTATATATATTTCTAATTCTTAAAGCTCACTAATTTTGTAAATAAAAATAGTAAATAAAAGAAATTTGAACAGATATTATCAGGGAGAATCGTAGAATGGGTAGTCGAGGGGAGCAAAAGCTACTTGTTGATCCTAGAGAAGGGTAGCGAAGCTTTGTATCGCTGATTACTAATTATCCGCCTGGGTTCCTATGCCCGTAATTTTAGATATTATTTTGGGTAAAAAAAGATTATTATACAAAATATTCAGTAACCTAAAACAACATATCTTTGGAAAAATCAAGTTACAGTGGTCCAGGTGGGTGCATCCTCCTCGGCGATTGCCAAAGGCAGCTAGTATTTTGTATTTAATTATTTTAATTTTATAGTTTTAGAAAATTACTCCAGTCAAATCACGGGGGGGGGGGGGTGGTGGTATTGTTTGTGGCCGCCACCAGATTTGGTCTACTATAGGTTTTTTGGGTCGCTGAACACGAAAATCCGGGTCTTTTTTATGCGCAATTGGGGCTTGACCCTTAAATCGGGCAAAATTGCCCCTAAAAAGGGCATTTTTGCTGTATTCATTGTAAGCCTTTGAAATTTGGTATACAGGGGTTTTTCGGGTCGCTGATAACGAATATTGCAATTATAACTATGAAAAATTACCCCTTGACCCTTAAATCGGGCAAAACTGCCCCTAAAAAGGGCATTTTTGCTGTATTCATTGTAAGCCTTTGAAATTTGGTATACGGGGGGTTTTTGGGTCGCTGATAACGAATATTGCAGTTAAAACTATGAAAAATTACCCCTTCACCCTTAAATTGGACAAAACTACCAATAAAAGGGGTGTTTTCATTATACTTCCACTCTATCCCTCCAAGATACGACCTAATAGGGTTTTTTGGGTCGCTGATCACAAAAATCGATGTCTTTTAAATTAAAACTTAACTCTTCACTCTTAAATTAGCCAAAACTACCCCTAAAAGGGGTATTTTTGCAACTTTCACTCTAGCCCTCCAAGATTTGGTGTAATAAAGGTTTTTGGGGTCGCTGATCACGAATATTGAAGTTATAACTATGAAAAATAACCCTTTCACCCTTAAATTGGCCAAAAGTACCCCTAAAAGGGGTATTTTTTCTAATTTCGCTCTAGCCCTCCAAGATTTGGTGTTAAAGGGTTTTTTAGGTCTCTGATCACGAAAATCGTGTTTTTTTTCAATTCAAAAATTAGGTCTTCGGCCTCAAATTTGCTAAAACTACTCCTAAAAGGTTTGAAAGGTATAAATAAATGAATCATATATTTTACAAGCTATGTCTTATTTATAAAATAAAGGTAAGCAAATGTTTTATCATTTGAAAATTTTTTTTGCATTAAACAAAACTTTTATTATGCCTCAAAATAACCCTTCAAGGGCTGTTTATAGTGATCAGCGAACTAAAAAACCCTATCAGACTAAATCTTAGAAGGCTAGAACGAATATAGCGAAAGCGCCCCTTTTAGGAGTAGTTTCGGATAATATAAGGTTAAAGAGTTACGTTTTAATTGAAAAGACATCGATTTTTGTGATCAGTGCCCCAAAAAACCTTATTACACCAAATCTTGAAGGGCTAGATTGAAAGTAGCAAAAACACCCCTTTTAGGGGCAGTTTTGCCCAATTTAAGGGTGAAGGGGTAATTTTTCATAGTTATAACTGCAATATTTGTTATCAGTGACCCAAAAAAACCCCGTATACCCAATTTCAAAGGCTTACAGTGAATACAGCAAAAATGCCCTGGTTAAGGGCAGTTTTGCCCAATTTAAGGGTGAAGGGGTAATTTTTCATAGTTATAACTGCAATATTCGTTATCAGCGACCCAAAAAACCCCCGTATTCCAAATTTCAAAGGCTTGCAATGAATACAGCAAAAATTCCCTTTTTCGGGGCAGTTTTGCCCGATTTAAGGGTCAAGCCCGAATTGCGCATAGAAAAAACCCCGAATTTCGTGTTCAGCGACCCAAAAAACCTATAGTAGACCAAATCTGGTAGCGGCCACAAACAATACCACCAAAACCGTGATTTTACTGGAGTAAATTTTATGTTACAAAATATTCGTAACTGATTTTGCTAAAGAAGTACCAAACTTGCTTTCCAACCTGACAAATAAAGTTGAAAATTTAGATACTAGTATTGATGTATTTTATTTATAATATAATATGCGAGAACCATATTTTAGTCTCTTATCAAGATCAAAATTAAAATAAACCAAAAAATTCAGATTTATACCCAAATACAATAGGCGTTAACGTTGAAAATGAATTTTGTCACTAATAAAAAAAAAAATCTATAAATAACGAATTTCCAAAAAAATAAAATCGTATTATACAGAAATTGAAGCTTTTTTTTCGTTTATTTTTTTTAGGTATAAGTTAATCAAAATACACGCCAATCTAATAATAATAATAACATTTTTGTATTTATTTTTATCAAATTTATCAATTATTATGTACAGAGAGATTTTAATCCTTGTATCATGCGTCAATAATTTTTTATTAAAAAAATAAATCGTTTTATTAAATTTTAATGAATGAAACTTTTTTATACATGAAATTTCTTAAATTTTGCTATTTGAATATTTAAGCACTTGTGTATAAAAAGATTAAATTTATTCTGTTATTTTATAATTATTTTAATCTGTTTAAAATAATTATACTTTTTAAAATTTATTAAATTTAAATTAATTTGAGGTAATTAAAAAGTAATGCATATTGTAATGTTTTGTAATTGAAATTTCAAAAGTATCAGATAATTGTACTTTTTAAGATGGTAATTTAATTTTTAGGGTAAAAATAAGAATTGTCAAGTAAAAATAGATCTTCACAATAAAATATTATTCTTGATGAAATAGCTTTTAAATTAAATAATCTTTTTTTGGTCCCTTTAAAAATTTTGAATCTGGTAAATTTTCCAAATCTAAAAATAGCTGTTTGTTAAATAAATTACTAAATGTTGGTCTTCAATTCAAAGGTTTAACATTTTTTTATTAAAAGTAATAAAAATGAACCTCTACGTGACAGAAAAGTAGTGCGAAATAGCCAATTCCTAAGATTTACAGGCCCGGGATAAAAATACCAAATATTAAAACGACTAAAAATCAAATTTTTAAACAAAAAAAATAACCTGTAGCATAAAAAAAATTTTTTCTAATTAATATTAAACTAATTGTAAAATTTTTTTATGAATTAATAAAATTTAAATAACCTAAAATTCAATTAAAATGGATAATTATGACCAGAAAAACCTCCTTTTTCGCTTACAGTTATACTATGTCTGCTTTTATTAAAAAATAAAAAAGAGAGTCCATTCATTAATTCATTTTTACCCTTTTTTTCAGGCAATTATAAGCTACGTACAAACGTCAATAAAAATTTTTTTTAACCATTTTATTTTATAATCTTTACTGAGCATACCTAACCTATACATAACCTTTAATTTCATTTTTTTTTTTAATTATACAGTGATTTTATTCATATGTTTAATTTTAATTTAGTTTTGTAATATTAAAAATATTCATGCAAAATAAATTTTAAATTTACAAAATAAAAAAACGAAATTTTGTAATTGTTTCCACATGTTGCATGTTGAACATATTGTGTCAGGCTCTCGTAAAAAGCTCTGTTGTATGTATTTCTGGAAATAAAGCTTTTTTTTCATGTAGTACGAGACAAAACAATCATTTTATTTATTTTATCTTATTTGGTTTTATTTTTTGTATTTTAAAATTTTTAAATTAATCAATATTTCATTATTTTTATTGAAAAAAATAAAAATAAAAATAATGAGAATGTCAGTTTTGTATTTTTATTTGAATTTGTGAAATGAATAATAATAAGTTTTGTTTGTACACTGACGGGATGTTTACGTTGGATTTGGTTTGAATTTTTTTTTTCTTCAAGTGAAGAATGTTTACAGAGTACAAAATAATTTTTACCATAAAAATAGGGTTGTCTAACGCTGTGATTTTTTGAAAATCTTAAAAAAATATGTAAATAATATTTTTTCATAAAAGTTAAAAATGACGGAGTAATTACTAAGTTGGTAAAGTTGCGAAAATACTTGAAGTGAGGAAATTGTTGAATCGTTGAGGAGGGTGCACCCAACTGGACCCCTGTAACTTGATTTTTCCAAAGATATGTTGTTGTAGCTTACCAAAAATTTTTGAAAAATGAATCGCAATGTTAAAAATATTTGGAATCTGAATTGTGACGTCACGCGTAACTTATTAAACTCTTTATTTCGTTGGTTAAAAATTTTTTAAATAAATAATAAAAATAATGCGTGCCTAATATTTTTTTATAGCCCTCAAAACCAACCAAATAGAATCTCAAATTTTTTTCAACCCTATCCAAGAAAAAAAATTAAAACTTTCGTATATGAGCTTTTTTAGACTAAATCGTATCTGAATTATTTTTCCCGAAATTACTATTGAAAATAAGACTCCCTGTCATTTTTTACCTCTTAAGGTTCAATTCTCAATTTTGCTAGCCATTTTCGTTTTTCGGTAATTTTTCGAATAACATAGCTAAATCTGTTTAAATTTCGCTGTTTTAGCTTGAAATCTTCTAAAAAAATAAAAAGTTATACCCTTATGTAAAATATTACCAAATAAGGCTATCATAATATGTAATTGAATAATTTTTCATAGCCTGTTTTTAAAAACCTGGAACAAAATTTTCAAGTGAAGCTTGATTTCTATTGCCTTAGCATAGGGCTTTAGCGAATGCCTAATTTTCTTTATTAAAATACTTAGCAAAAAAGAGGAACATGTGCATGGCAAGTACTTACACAAATTTCAAAAAAAATAATTTTATATTTTTAATAGTTTTTGTTTTTTTAAATAATTAAACGGTGTCTAGATAAGGTGTATTAGGAGTCTACTGACGAGCCAACCTAATACACTATGGCGAAACACTGTTACGTGACTATTAGTTGAAAATTAACCAATTTATTGGTAAAATTAATAAAAATATTACATTAAACTTAATGCATTAATGCATAATACTTAACGCATTTCGACTGGTCCTCCAAAAATCAGAACATATTTTTATTCTGGATTAAAAGTTATTAAATGAAAATAAATAAAAAAAAGAGTAACTTACTAATAATAATGTAGTTTTATTTTACATATTTCTTAAAAAATTACAAAAAAAAATGATTATAATTATAAATTTAATTTTTAAACAAATAGATATCAATTGATGAAATTATAATTTTATAAATTAAAAATCGTCAATTAAATTACAATTTATTTTTGCATTTGATTTTTAGATCCTAATAAACTTGATAAATTACCTTTTAAATTACCAATTAACCCTTGAATTAAATTACCAGTTATACTTGAAATTTCTTTCTGTATCAAATTTTTAGCTTCAAATATTATTTTCTCTTCATCAGTAAAAGCAGATTTCACATTAATTAAATCTTGAGATTTTGTTGAACAATTTTGATTACCCTTGACTATTTTAAATGTTTTTTTATTTTTATCAAAAACCTCATAAAAATCGTTACCAATTTTGTCATTTTTGGGAAAATCGTCTATGATTTGAATATCATCATCAATAACTGATAGGTAATCTGATTTACTAGTCGTTGCACTGCTACTTGGTACATTACTATTTGATTCTAAATTATTGCTAATTAAATTCTCCTCACTTATTTCATTAAATTCAAAATTTGGAAATTTTTTATTTAAAGTCAAGTATTGAGTAATTTTAATCTGAGGCTTATTTTTGTTAATATGTTCGTTTAGTTTAAATTTTAATTTACTTGCAAAGTCGTGAGTTCTTAAATGAGAAATTATTGATACTTTTTGTTTAAAAGATTTGTTGCAATGCTCGCATTGGTATATGTTAGCTGTATCTGTTTTTTGACTACTCTTAGCTTTTTTCATTAAATCATGAGTCTTTTCATGCCTATGAAGATTCAATAAGATCGAAAACGCTTTGTTACAATGAGTACATTTGTAAGGTCTTTCTTCTACGTGAACTGAAAGGTGAAGTAATAATTCTGATTTTTCATTAAATTTTTTCAAGCACTGGTTGCATTCGAATTTTTTTGACTGTAAATGGAATTTTTTATGACGATGAAGTTTACTTTCTTCGAAAAAACTTTTATCACACAAATCACATTCGTAAGGCCTTTCTCTTGTGTGAAATAAAAGATGTCTTGTTAAATTAGCCTTTTCTATAAATTTCTTTTTGCAAAATTCACATTCAAATTTCTTTAAACGCAAATGAATTTTTTCATGACTTTTAAGATTATTTTCATCCGTAAAAACTTCATCACAGAATTCACACTCGTATGATTCCTTTTCAACATGGACTCTAATGTGATATACGAGTTGATATTTATGAGCAAATATTTCTTTGCAGTTATCGCATTCGAAAATTGATTCAGCAATGTTTGAAGATTCGTGTTCCATGATTTTTGGTAGTTAACTAAAATTTTTGTGTTTTCTAATTCCTAAAAATAAAATAAAAATTTTGAAAAATGTTGTAAACTTATCGTATAATATAAACTTTTTAATTAAAAGTAGCTTAAAAATATATATGAAATAACCATGAAAAAATGCTAAAAATTGAAGTGAAAATGGCTTTAAAAAAATTAAATATAACTTAGGAAAAAACTGGTTAAAGTTAAACAAAGAATCACTTTTAATCTCAACAATTAATATATTAAAATCCATTATTTCTAGAAACTTGAAAATATAATTACAAAATCAAAAGTTCTAGAATGAAAAATTTAAAATGAAAAACATGCATTACATACTTACTTCTTTATAAACTAAACTTCTAGTTGTTAATATTTTTGAATATTATTTGCACCGTAATTACTACAATTAAATTTAATAAATTCTCTAATAATACAATTTTATAAGATGTAAACTTTGTGGAAGAAATTATTTAGGTTTTTATTTCTTCAGAAAATATAATTTCAATTTACTAAATGTAATCAAAAGTTATAATAACAACCAAAATTAGTGTATTTGAAATTTCTTCGATCGCGTCAACCAACGTACTAAACTTTATTTTCTAAATAAAGTTTTTAATGTGTATATTAGCCCTCTCTCCAAATAATTTTCAATATAAGTAATTTTATTTAAAAACCTGTTTTTAGTTTCTGTGTATTTGAAAACCACATACAAATTTTTAACGATCAATAATATTTATTTTTACTTTGTATTGGTTTTATTATTTTGTACACGCTTTTCTGTTAAATTATTCAAAATAGAATTAAATTTTCTTAGAAAATTCAAGTTGATAAAAAAAATCTGTCAATCCTGAAAATATAATTATTTTATTTTTAAGTTAATCTTTTATTCCTAGAAAATTAAATATTATCATTTTTATTTAACACAAGTATCGATATTCAATTAGGTATTTTTGTCTTTTTGAACAGATAAAAGTTTTAATTTTAAAAACTAAATATGGAATCAAAGTTTTTGATAAAATTTATTTTACATTTTATTACATATTTTACTTATGTCTTTCAAAAATTAAAAAATATATGAAGTTTACCCTTAGTTTTACTTCAAATTCCAATATTATCAATTTTTCAAACTTCTATCTTCTTCTTTCTATTCTATCAAAAATTCTTCATATTATTTTTTTATTAAACTTTTTTTATTTTAAATTTTTGAGAAAGTTTTAATATGTAATATTATTATAGTAGAAAATTTTTAAAATAGAAAATATATAGTTTACCAACTGAATAAATTCAGGATGCCGCACCGTTAATGGGTTAAAATGTATGTCTTTGTGTATGTGACTAATAAACCAGGACCTTTATAAGAAACTAAATTATGTTCAAAATGAGTTTAATATACTGACAAATTTTCTGATACTCTCCCTTTATTCTAATGGGCCGTCTAGGCTTAGGAGCACTGGGCTCAATTTCATCAGGATAAACTTTCAAGTATGCTGTCACCTAGCTAATAATTCAAAACACTTTGGATTTGTTTCAGTTTGATTAGTTTAACCCTTCAATCCTTTTAAGCCGCAATTTTGAACCATCTCTCTCAATGTGATATTTAATAAACCAAATGCCTATTTTTAGCCCAAAATGGCCAATTTTTTAAAAACTGGTGAAATTGCAATTTTTAATAATAGGGTTTTTTAGGTCTTAAAAATTTTAAACAAGCTCTATTTCCAGAAATATTTTCCCTGTTCCTTTACATAAGGCTGAAAAAATATCACTATCTCGATTTTGTACACTGAAAAAAAAATTCAGATGCCACTGCCAGAATTTTTTTGTTTTCTCTTAAATGGTTGCAAACGACATAAAACCTAAGGAAAAGTGTTAAAAAAATTTTTTTGTTCAATTTTTTTTTCCAAGTCCCACCAAGCCGCAGTGCTTAAATTTTAAATGCGTAAAACTAGCAATAATTTAAGATTTAATCATTTAGGACCAAAAATGTCAATTTAGTTTATAGACTATTACAAAAAGAGAATAAGTTAGAAAAAATTCCGATTTAAGCAGCCTGAAAGATGACACACATTAAAAAAATGAGACCAATCGGGAATTGATAGGTTAATAATCAAAGCTACAGCAATATTTTAAAGATAGCTTAAAAACCTCATCTTAAAACTGGAGCTTTGTGGTTCTAACTCATTCATAACTATATTAATTGTTATTTCGTTTTCCTTATAGGCAATAGTTACTCCCTTTGTTAGTGAATAAGCATCTTAATTGCGTTCATTAAAATACTATGTTTTCAAACAATAATAGAATTAATATAAAAAATAAGCAACACCCTAATATACATATATTAAATAGAAAAATCTAATATATTTAAATAGAAGAAAATATATATACTGAATGAAAAATTTCAATAGATAAAAAATGATCCCATATTCTAATATAATCCTTGCATACTTACATTATATGCATAAAAAAAATAACCAGGAAATTTTTAGTCACTAAAAGAAGCACATATAAATCCATAGATCAAATTTTTTTTTCCAATATATTAGATATATTTTCAATAATTTACATTATATATCATCTTATTACCTTTTCACACATGCTCGTGCATAATAAATGTTAATCTAATAAAATATTTCATCGCCTTATAAGTATTTTTAAAAAAAAACTTATAACTGATTTGTGTTTTCACAGAACAAGCGATCATGGAACATGTTCACTTATAACAGTTTTAAAGTATACTCTTTAATTATTATAAGTTCTAAAACCGGAATTACAATAAATCCCAAAATATAAATTATCCCAAGTCCATAAACCTAAAGTATTATAAGTTCTGTTTCTTATCAGGACCTGATCAGGCCCTGATCAAGCCTTGATTCCCACTTCAAATAAGAATAATTTGAGTCCATTTAAGTCCATTTCACTCCTCCCCCCCCAAAAAATTTTTCATTTTTCAAGTCCATTTTTCATAGCCTCTCCTGCCAACCCGGACTTTTCAAATACCCCATCCACTGAATATGTTGCATGTTAAAATTTGAATTCAGCTAAAAATTTTTTAAAATACATTATAGTAAAAATATATTAAAATATATATATATAAATGAGTGTATTGGTATATGTTGAGGTTAGTAATAAAGCCCTTAAAATCCTTTATATATAAACGTCTCGGTCCGGCGCCACGCGGGATGTATTTATCATCGCGAGTTATCAGGCTCACACGTTCATTAATCATTTCGCGACATGCTGAACTACCGAAATGGATATATATACTACTCAAATACTAACACAAATTTATATATATAATATTCATAAATGAATGAGATGTTATATAGAATATATATATATATAGACACCTGTGTTTAATATTTATGTGTGAGTATATTTAAAATAGCTAAAGCTTCGAAACAATGTTTATAAACAGGTTATTGGACATTCAAGTTTCTATATTATGCATTCAAAAAGGGATCAAGAAAGCTTTTTAAAGGGTAGAAAACCAACGAATATTAGATTTACGGATATATATGTTGCCGTTAAAGTCCGCTCTCCCGTAAAGTCCATTTATTAAGGCTTAGGCTAATATAGCCTACCCTCAATATCACCAATTCTTTTTATTCTTCTCCATTTTTTGTTTTATATTGTCATTAATTTTAAATAGTTATCAAAAACTAACTTTTACGGGTTTAGTTAAAGTTAACTTTTACCAGTTAAAGCTAACTTTATCGGGAAAGCGGACTTTAACGGTAACATTTACACTAATAGTAGATAACATTTACTCGGTTTAGGTATTCAAAAGTTTTCATTTTAAAAAAATATTAAATAATCTACCAATATTTTATTTGGTAATGATTTTCTACTAATATTCGCAACATACATTTTTATTTTAATCATACCCATTAAATATTTATTAACTTAAAATGAATTTTCATGTGTATAGGTTAATCCATAAAATTTTTGTTAATTTATACAGACTATATTTTGGAAAAAATACATGAACAAAGTTTTATTGAAATCATAACAAGAAACACTTATGCTTAGGTTTTTTCAGCGAAGCAAAAATTTTTGTCTTGTTGGGTAATTTTAGGTTTTTGATTGAAATTATGTACTACAATGTACTTTTTATGTACAGTTATGTCTTAGGATTTAAATTTTTTTTTCATATTTTCATTTGGTCACGTGACGTGGCGGAAAATTTGAAATCCCCCCCAAAAAAATAGAAAGTGGTTCTGTAGGTGTGGTTATTTTAGATCTAGCGTTTTAAATTAGAAAATATCTATTAAATAAGACATTAAACGAAAATTTGGAGGCCAATTAGAATAATTTTTATTAATATACTTTTGAGAGATGTCGATTTAAAGAAAAGAAATCGTAATTTATGGATTTCTTGCACATTCTATGAACTGAAAATTATAAATAAATACTATTTAAACAATTTGAAGAATCAGCCATGCCATTTAAAAAGCTATCAAGAGGCTAATTTATCTAGCTGATTTATTTATTTCCAATGCCAATAACGCGAAAAAAACTGTTAAAAAAAACTTTTTCACCAAAAGCCCCATATATGGCTCATTATCGTTTTTTTTGCAAAAGTGACGTACAGCACTTTTCCGACTACCAGGTGCATTAATTAAAAAAAATTTTTTTTTTAAATTTTCAATTTCAATAAGTTTTTGATGGTACACCATAAAAATCAACATAATTTAATGTTTTAACTACTATAAAACACAAAAATATAGCAAAAAAGCCTTTACCGTTCCCTGTCACAAAGGAGATTCCTATACTTTGAGTGTCTGTCACTCACCCCTATCAATTAATTTTCAAAAAATTTTATTTGGGGGTTAATTGATATATCATAAGGTTAAACTTTTTCCATATAGAAAAAATTTAAACTTACTTTCACTAATTATTACAAGGGTGATAAGGTGTGTCACACGATTTTACAAAATGTGTACGTAAAACGTATTTTATTTATATTAAATTTGATTTCTCTTCATAAAAACATTTTTAAAACCTTTTAATCACATAAATGACAACTTAAATATATAAAAAATAAATTCTCACATCGAGAGCACTTTAAGAGGTCGTTAAATAGGAAAACAAAATCAGTTTAAGTTCAGAAATCACGAAGGGACAAAAACAAAAGCCTTTACCGTACCCCCATGGATCTCCGATTAAGAAGCGTTGTAATTAAAATATAAAAAACTTGGCAAGTTTCAATCATAAAAATACTTTACTTTCCAAACGGAAAAGTTTTTTTGTTCATTTGTCTACGAATTATTTTGATTTTTCTATAAAAAAGCCTTTACCGTTCCTGCCTTTACCGTTCCTCATTTTTTTTTAAATTATTAAATATTTTTAAAATTTACCTCCAAAACTCGTTTTTTTAGTAAGAATTATTCAAAAATATATGTTATTGTTCTCTAAAACACATAAAGCCTAGAAAAATTCATATATTAAGGCCGTATGTAACGATTTTGGTTTTTAATGGTTTTAACCTGTTTTTACCTTATAATTATATGAAAAAACGTAATAAATTGATGTAAAAGGTTCGTTATGGTGATTTTTATGCAACACTGAATAAATATTGGTGAAAAAAGTCTAAAAAGCCTTGTTTGGACTTTAAAAAAGGAATTTTTTATTTTTATTTTTTGAAAGCTATTTTTTCAAAAAAAATGAAAACGAGCCATATAAAAAAAATATTTATTTTAGTCAACACAATAAATGAAAATTGATTATAATAATACACAATAATAATAATTTCGTTATTTATTGTAAAATTAGTATGATTCATTAAAATATAGACATAAAGTGTAATAAATTTAATATTCATTTCACGTCAAAACAAATTTTATAGAATTCACATATAGAAAATATTGTTATTGTTTTATTAGAATATGTTATAATAATATTATTATCATTATTTATCGAAATTTCTATCTCTCTCTCTCTCTTTAAAATATGAAAATATAATATCTATTGTACTATGTCAATTAATGGAATAATTATAAGGTTGAATGTATAACTGATAATGTTTTTTATAGCATAATAATAATCGTTGTTTACCTACGTGTATATGATTTTAATATTTAAGAGCAATAATTTTCTATGTTTTGTTATTTAATATTATACAAAAAGGATCATTAAGCAAATTTCAATAAAAAATTGATTTTTTTTTTCTATACTTTTGATGTATAAAATTACCTTTGTAAATTTACTTTAATCTTTATCAAATAATAAGCAATTAAAAATAATTTATTTAATATACACAATTACATAATATTCCTTTTGTATATAAAAGATTTTATATATGTTGAGATCCAGAAAATTTTAACAAAGAAATTTTTTCTTTTTTTTTTAATATTTTTTTTTGTAGCGAATTTTAGATCTTGGATTTACATTTTTAGATTAATTTTTAAATATGTCATTTTAAATATTTCATTTTTTTCTCAAAATTTTTATGGGTATTGATTTTTTTTACAGGAAATCTCAAATGTAATATCAAAGCACTTTTGGCGATTCACATGATTTGAAAAAAGTTTCATTTTTAAATGGACTACCCAAAAAATTTTACATAATTTGGACAGAAAAATTCTTAACTTAATAACTTGAACGTCCAGTATTTTTAGCCCTTTGTTGGTAAAATCTTTATATAAAAAATTTTTTGTCTCTCTGATGATTGAAATTTTTTAAATAGACAAAACTTGTAGTTGTATATCCAAAAGATTTTGGGATGTGATTTTTAAATATTTGCTTGAATTCAATTTTTGAGTGGCCCAAAATCAGCTAAAAAAAAGAGAAAAATTAATTCATTTTGAAAAATATAACTAATAAAAATTATTTTAAAACCAAATCTGCGTTGATTTTTTTAGCTGATTTTAGACTATTAAGAAATCAACACCAAGATAAGATATAAAAATTAGTTTATAAGAAAAGAAAAATGTGACTGCAATGAATTTACCTGGATTTGCACGTGTATATATACACGGTAGAGCTGCTTTGGTTGAATATTCAACCAATTGGTTGAATTTCGCAGTTTTTGGTTGAATTTTCAACCAATTGGTTGAATATTAAACCAAACACTGCGATTTTCAACCAAAAACTGCGATATTCAACCAAAAACTGCGAAATTCAACCAATTGGTTGAATATTCAACCAATTGGTTGAATTTTCAACCAAAACTGGTTTAATTTTCAACCAAAAGCTAAAATACAAAATAAAAACGATGTTTTTATAGTACAGGGTAAGAAATGATCAGGGCATCCATTAAAAGTGAATGAATTTTATTATATTATTGTAATTAGTAATTTTTTATGTACTACTTCTTTTGGCTTTGAAACTGAGGAATGACTAATTAAAAAGGTTATCATATGATATAGAATAACAAAATGGCGGCTACCTAGAGAAAGTTAAAATGAAATAAAAAGCCTTTAATTTTCGAGCAAAAGTAGCTGTAAAATTTTTTTTAAAACATAAAAATACTAAAACTCGACGACATCCCGAAATTAGTGCATTCATTAAGTTGCTTAGTAAGTTTAAAGTAAATTGGTGCAGATTTTATCGCGCAATCGTGTGCATTACTTTTCAAAAACGTTGTTTCGAGTAAAATGGCTTTAAAGTTTTCGATGAATTTTTTCGGTACTTTTAGTTATTAAATTATTTATTTTAATGCAAGAGATCTGATCAACACAAAATTATTCGACACATCAATGATTCTACACAAAAAAGTTTTTCGGAATCGTTCTATACCAAAAATCGTTGTGCTAAAAATAACACAAATTTTTTTTAGTCAAAGTATTCAACACTTATTTCTTTCGTATGCTAGCATAAATAAATATCACTTAAAACAGCGTATTGAATATTTCGATTACACTGAAAAAAAAATCCGCTTGCGGCAAGCGGAATTTTTTTTCTCGTCAAACGATTGCAAATGACTTTAAACGTAAAGAAAATTAAAAAAAAAATTTTTTTCCCGCTTACTTGGGATATGCGTATTTCGGTATGACGAGATTTGAGAAAATTTTGGAAAAAGAAAAGAAAAAATGTTTTTTTTAAATTTTCTTTACGTTTCAAGTCATTTGCAATTGTTTGCAAAGAAAAAAAATTCCGCTAGCCACAAGCGGAATTCCGCTAGCCGCAAGGGAAATAATTCCGCTTGCGGCAAGCGGATTTTTTTTCAGTGTAGAAAAAATTTGTGTTGATCTTTTCGGTACAAGGATTTTCGGTGTAGAACGATTCCGAAAAACTTTCTTGTGTAGAATTATTGATTTGTCGAATAATTTTGTGATGATCAGATCCCTTGCCTATTTTAACATGGAACATCTTCGTTAGATAGAGTATTTGAAAAAGTTTGGCTAGGCAGGGGGTGGGGTGTGAAATGGACTTAGAATATTTTTGATTTAGGGACTTAGAATAATTTGAAGTGGGCTTACGATAATTTATATTTCAGGATTTATTGTAATTTCGGTTTTTGGATTTATTACTGTTATGAGTTACATGAACATGTTCCTCGATGTTCCATGCTCGTTGATTGTGTAGTTACACAAACCGGTTATAAATTTTTTTATTCGTTAGAGAAATTTATAACAGAAAACTCTAGATCAAAAAAAATAAAATCGGTCACGTAGTTTTAGAGAAATCTTAATTAGAAGGTGTAAAAACATAGGTTTCTAAATAAGAATACAAATTTTTTTTTGTATATTTAAGTATAGACTTATAAGTTATCAGTTATTTTTTAGCCATAAAGTTATCTTTTTGGTTTTCATACTGAACCTGTAGCTGATTTTATCCCTGCTGCTTGTCTGATTTGCCATTTTTTACCATTTTGGCACGGCTAAATTTGGCGTCATAAACAATCGCGAATATTAGCCAACTTTGCTCATAATTTCTATCAATGACCAATTACGACATAATTTATAGCTATATTTAAAGAAGGATTTGAAAATAAATTTTTTTTACATACTCTTGAGACATATATAAAGTAATTAATAAAAAAAAATAATTTGATTATATTAAAAAAAAAATTAGCTAAAACGACAGGAAGTTAAAGCATACAATATTAGGTTTAAAAAAATTTATCATACTATGTACATAAAAAATTACTAATTACAATAATATAATAAAATTCATTCACTTTTAATGGATGCCCTGATCATTTCTTACCCTGTACTATAAAAACATCGTTTTTATTTTGTATTTTAGCTTTTGGTTGAAAATTAAACCAGTTTTGGTTGAAAATTCAACCAATTGGTTGAATATTCAACCAATTGGTTGAATTTCGCAGTTTTTGGTTGAATATCGCAGTTTTTGGTTGAAAATCGCAGTGTTTGGTTTAATATTCAACCAATTGGTTGAAAATTCAACCAAAAACTGCGAAATTCAACCAATTGGTTGAATAATCAACCAAAGCAACTCTACCGTGTATTTAAACTTGTATATTTATTTAAATACACATATATATTTAAACTTATTATAGAAAGTCAAAAAGGAAAAGAGAGAGAAAATTTAATATAATTTGTATGTATGTATCTTAAATGTATTTAAACTTAAACAAAAGCTCAAAGGAATTATAGAGAATTTAAGCCATATTGCAATAAGTTACATATTTTGAATAAAAATTTTTTCTAATTCAAATTTTGCTTTGAGAATTAATGTAATAATATAAATGATTATCAAATAAAATAATTTAATTTTAAATATGTTTTGGTTTTTTAAAGAAAGTAATAGTAGAAAGAGAATAATAATATTTTATATGAAAAAATCTATGTTTTTCATGAAATTGAAAACTTTTAAGTGCTTTAAGGGCTATATGGTGATGCCATTTATTTTTTAAAATTTAATTCAGTTATGAAAGGATTATAAACTCTTTAAAGGGATATTATATTATTTTAATATTCTTGTTTTTTCTTGAGTAATTGAATTTGTTAATTTGGGTTAAGCTCAAAGTAACTGATTTATTTGAATTCAATTAACAAATAAAATTATGATAACCAGAATTCCAAATGCCGCAAGTGGTTACAAAAATGAGACAAGGGGCATGGGAGATGTTTAAAAATCTTTATTAATAAGATTATCGTATAAGATTGTATACAAAAAATAGTAGTACATTAGAAGAGTATTTTAAGTTGCTAACACATTAATAAAATCTATAAAAATTACAATTTCAAATAAAATAATTACTATCTAGAAGAAAGGAAGAATGTTGAGATTAGGAAGAAAGCAGGAGGTTTATGGTTAATTAAACAGTTTTGGAAGAAGCGGCACTTTAAGGGTTAGTTTGAAAAGTGAAATACAAATTATGGAAGGTTTGATTCATGTCTGTACAGCTCAAGAAGATGTTGATGAAGACTAGGTTTGACAACACCAATTGAACTGGACAGACGGATTTCTTCAGAAAGAGAATTTCAGAAGGAAATCATTAAGAACAAATATTAACTTTACATGATCCCTCAAATGTATTAAAAATACTGACGGACAGTATTAAAAAATTAATAAATGAATCCTTAAAAAATTTAGCAAAAAACTATAAATCTAGAAATCCTTGGATTACAAAGGGTTTAATTATTTCATGTAATACAAAAAAAAATTTTACCATATGTGGCAAAATAATAAAAAAGATGAAGCTTTAGAATCTTAATATAAAATATAAGCTAATAAATTGAGGTATTTCTTAAGAATAGTAAAAGATAATTATAATGCTAAAATTATAAAGTGTGCAAATATGAAAACGTTTTGGAAATTTAATAAATTAATTTATTAAAAATAAACTTAACAAAAATAATAAAAATAAAAATATTGATTATATAATTTCAAATAATAAAAAATATGAAAACAATTCTGATTTTGCTAACGAAATTAATGAATATTTTGGTTCTATTGATACTGATCTTACTAATAATATTTCAAAACCAAAAAATATTGTTAAAATTAAGAACATTAATAAAGCCACTCAATGTTTTTATCTAAAACTAAAAAAAATGAAGTATTCTGTATTATAAAAAGCCTAAAAAATAAAGCAATGAATTATGATAACATTAATACCAAAGTTGTGAAAACCTTGATAAATGCAATTCTTTGTCTCATATATTAAATTTATGTTTTTTTCAAGGTATAGATACCAGAGGAACTAAAAATATCATTGATAATGCCAATATCTAAATCAGGTATTAAACACCATCCTACTAACTATATATCCCTATCCAATATCCCTATTCCCTGTTTTATCCAAAAATTTTCAAAGAAGTTTATACAATAGAATAATTAACTTTCTAAACAAAAAAAAGGTTATATCTCCTAAAAAATTTGGATTTCTGAAAAATTTTAGTACAAATGACGCAATAGTTCACAATCAAATTATTTACAGAAAAATTTGGATAGTAGTAACCCATGTATTACGACAGTTATTATAATAGGATTTTATAGCAAAAAATGAATGTTCAACCAATAAGAAAATAGTCCTTTTTTGGATTTAAATGTTAAATTTATATTTTGGCGAGTTATTTGATAAAACGTGTCTCTCAGGGGAGGTGAAAATGAGCAAAAATTTGCCCTGCTCGGATCAGGCTGAAATTTTCAGAAAATGTTGCTTTTTTGGTTCCCAGAAACATGTTCAAACCCGTTCTTGAAAATCAGTCATCCTCTTCGAGATATTTATCAATATGTCTGCCATTTAAAATACATGGGAAAAGTCATTTTGTAGCGGTTTTTTTTATTTTGCTTGACAATTTTAGTTTGACTAAGCACCAAACCAACGAAAAAAGCTTTTTTTAACATTCATTTAATTTCCTGATTGGTGTTTGGCCAACGTGGCGAAACGCCTCTATGTGTGAAAAAATCGCGTTTAAAATTGAAAAAATAATGTTTTTTAAAAATTCCGTGTATTAAATTATTTATATGTTATAATTTATTTAAACTGAATGTTAAAAGAAAACTTCTCTGGTTGGTTTGGTGCTTAGTAAAACTGAAATTGTGAAGTAAAATCAGAAAAACCGCTACAAAATGGCTTTTTCCATGTATTTTAAATGGGAGACATAACGATAAATATCTCGAAGAGGATGACTGATTTTCAAAAACGAGTTTAAAAATGTTTCTGGGAACCAAAAAAGCAACATTTCCTGAAAATTCCAGCCTGATCCGAGCAGGGCAAATTTTTGCTCATTTTCACTTCCCCTGACAGACATGTTTTATCAAATAACTCGACAAAATATAAATTTAACATTTAAAACCAAAAAAGGACTATTTTCTTATAGGTTGAACATTCATTTTTCGCTATAAAATCCAAAGTGCCCGACTTTTTCATAATCCGATCTTTCAAGCTAGCCGTGCTTAAAAATAAAAAATATATATATAAAAAAGACAAGATTTTTATAATTTAAAAACCACTTGACATTATTTTAGTGGTCAATGATGACATTTTTACTGAACTTTTTACTTCAAGTAAAATATATTAATGAGGTAATCCTTGTTCTGTAGTTGACAGAATCTATAAAGTAAAGACTTTTTTATCTTGTATAAAAAATTACTCTCATGATCAGTTTTACTTTACTTTAGTAAGAAAAAAAAAAGATTAATTAATTTTTAATCTCATTTAAAAGATAAAATAAACTTTAATTTAAGATCAGAATTTATTGGAAATAAACAAGAAATTTTTTAAATATCTTATTTTTTTTTATAAGAAAGTTTTTTAAATGTTTATAAACGAGCTAAAGACTCTATATTAAAAAATAAGAAAAGTGCCATTCTTTAAATAATTTCTAAATACAAAATTCTTGAAATTTATACCCAAAAATGCCTAATAAATTTTCTGACTAAACATTTCCTATTTCAAGAATTTTTCATCTCTTAAAACAAATATAATAACTTAAAATATTCGTTTATTTAAATAAAAAAATTGTATTGTTTATTTACACATAAAACCAAATTGAAAATTGTAAATAAAATATTTACTTTATATATATATATACCTTTTTTTATTAAATTTATTCAAGTTCAATTGAAAGTTAAATATTGATGATTCTTCTAGATTTTTGATATTAAAATTTTCAAAGAAACAAGAATAAAATGAAAAAAAATTGACCCACTTGTTCCTTTGAAATCTTATTAAATTTTAAGTCTAACTTATATGAATGACATTTATCGCAAAGTAGATTGTTAAACATATAAACAAAAGAGAGAATACTAGAAAATTAATTATTAATCGTAGGAAATCTACAAACGATGAAGTTTTGTGAAAACTTGATAACGAGGTAACCCAAAGTAGTTGAACAATCTAAAAGCGCGCGTTCGCTAATACATGCATATAGAACGAAACCACTTGCTTGAAATCCTATATATATATATGTATATTACTACTTGCTTCAATGGATGTTTCCTTTTTCTTATATATTCTCTCTTTAACCCTAGATCTATAAGCTTCTGTGAGCTTTTTGATACATATATATTAAGAGAGATTTTAGTTTAAACTTATTGTTATTATTGAAAAGTTTTAGAAAGTGGTTTCAGCTCATCGGTTCACCTATTTTCTATTCCAAAAGGACCTCTTTTAGATTATGTTTGACAAGAGAAGAAACTCTTTGTATACATAGATAATAAAGGTTTTTGACTTTTAAAACAACATAGTTCAATATTAAGCTTGAATTTACTAAAAGTTAACTAAATTATATTCGGATAATATTATTAAATCAAAACTTTGTGCATTCAGATTAATACTTTTGTTATTTTACATCCATAGTCTTTTACTGACCGGTTATAAAATTGGTTCTGCAATATTATTGATTTAGAAGAATTCTGTAATATAACATATTTTTAAGTTGTAGGCTGCAAGAAACGGACAGAGAAAGACAAAATAACGTAAAAGCAACAGAATTTCTGGGACCCATTTTTCTGTTACCAGATGAAAATTTGAGAAAGTACTGACTCAATTTTTGAATTCCATTTTTTATTATTTAAAACAAAGATTGCGAAAAATTATAGCGTTAAAATCAACTTCGCTCATTTTTTAGTTTTACAAATAAGTACGCGCAACATTATCTTAAGTTTTGCTCAACTTCTTACTTAAATAGACTGAAGTACAAAAAGTTTAACATTTTCTTAAAATTCAAAATCATGTAAATTTTATAAAATGTTTCCGACATAACCTCAAAAACTAAAACATTAAATTTTAATTATTTACATATTTTGAAATTTTAAAATTCAAATTAATAAAAAGCAGAGTAAAAATAAAAAATTAATTAATAGAAGAAAAAAATTAATTAATTCAAAAGATAATTTTAATTTATAAGAATAGTATACTTTAAGAAAATGCGAATAAGTTATTCAAAAATTAAAGAATCAAGTGAGAGAATACTTTGAAAGAATCGTAACTAACATAAAAGTTGAAAAGTTAAATCTGTGTTCAGTTAACAATTGTACCTATCTTTTGTAGAACACTTTTCTTTTGATGTTGAAAATAAACAGAAGAAGAAATATACTTTAGTTGTTTTATAAGACGCTTGTGCCAAAAAAATTAAGTAAGTGTAATAATAAGCTTTTTAAAGAACTGAAAAGCAGCGAAGGAGTAAATTATTTAAGTTTTTGTAGAAAGAGTAGTTATTTTGATTTTAAATTATTTTTTATTTAACTTTTTGAAATTTGATTATATTATTTCAAAGTCTTTGATTAAAAAGATGTTGATTACAAGAACTAAGGATATTCTATTTTATTTTCAAGAACATAATATCAGATAAAAGTCCTCGTAAAATTCAAAAATTTTTGAAAATTTTAGAAAAGTACAAAAGTACAAAAAAGCTATTTTTTAAACAAAAATAAAAATTTGGTAAATAAACTATAATGGTCAGAGAACGAGCATTAAAAAAATTAAAAAGTTTAAAAGATTTCCTATACTGAAGAAATATTCCGTTTTCGGCAAGAGGAAAAAATTCAAGCAAAATGCAAATTTTCTTAATTTTTGTCTAGTTTTAAAAAAGCACTTAAACTTATAAAATATTTGCATTGTAGATCTGTTGTGCTTGAAACTGCTGTTTTCTTGGATAATCAATCAAATTCTTAGAAATTCAAAACTCAAGTAAAATTTAAGCCCATCAACCCTAAAGTGTTTTTTAGAAAATTTTTTTTCTATTTTTTAAGGCACGTGTAATTTAATACTTTATCAGTAAGATAAATAAAAAATTTTAAAATTTTATGCGCAGCTACTTATCCATGCAAGTAACTCTGTGCAACAGTGAACCCTCTTGTTTTAAGCTCAAAGGAGGTCTATCGAATCAATTGGAGGGTATTAGAGGGATATTTTTTTAACATAATAAAGTCATCTCAAACTCATTTTATAAGCTCATCATGAACTTGTTGCAAATAATATGTTTTAACTTAGCATCTCAATTATGGAGGTGTTTCCTAGTACAAAGCTATTTTTCTTTTATAAAAATTTTCTATTTTAAAAAATCATGTATTTCTTTGACAGAAAAAAATTTTTAAGTTTAAATAAAAAATTTTTATGAAAGGAAAACCAAAATAAAAAGATAACGTATATGTGAAGAATCCAGAAAAAAACCATAAAAGATTTTAAGGTATTATATATGCAGGATATAATATTCTACACATGTATATCTGCATATTTGACTTTACAAAACTTGAAGAATCAAAGTTCCTTGAGGGCTAGAAGCTTTCAAAACAGGATAACAAGCTTTTTATGTTACAAATATATATTTATTTATATATTAGCCTGACAGCTACTTTGAAAAAATCGATTGGATTTTTAATTAAGTTGTCATTTATTAAAAAAATAAGATTCTGAAAATTAGGACTAATTTAATTAATTTTAAGTCATGTCACTAAGCGCTTGAAAATAACATTAATTCTTATGGGATTTAAAATTTTCTCCACGAACTTGCGTGAAAATATTCCAAGAGCCCATTTAGTGACAAGTTTTTTAATTTTGGGAATCTTATTTTTTTGAGAAATGGTAACTAATTTTATCAGGTAATCGCAAGCTCAAGTAAATTTTTAATATAAGTACAAAGCTAATATATTTATACATAATAAAAAAAGGAGAACGTCCTGAAAAACAGTTGTCAACTTAACGAAGGTTCTTGCTGACATCTCACTTAAGTATTGTTAAGTTTTCCTTTTTTTTTTAAAGACGAATTGCTCCAAGCAATTTTTTTTTCTCTGTGGTATTGAAATATTTAATAAAAAAGGAGATTAAATCTAATAAAATACTTCTTTTTTAAAATTAATTATAAGATTCCTTTGCTACTGATTCATTAAGTATTTTCAACTAATTTTCAAAAAATTTCCTGTCGTACTCTTTTAAAATTTTTTCTTTAAATTTTAATTTTTGCAGGGTCAGGATTTTACAATTCATTAGGTTAGTTCAAATTGTAATTTGAACTGTGTTGAACTTTTTGTTTACAACGTAGAAGGCATAGTTGCAATATTATATGAGCAGCAGCTGAAAGGACTCATTTTTTGAAAACAAAATTTTGGACTAATTTCCACGAACCCTTAGTCCAACTTGGACCCAATAAGTATGGAATCCCTCAAATACCAAATCATTAAATTTTAAATATCTTCAAACACAAATAAACGTAAATATTGATTTTTTAAATATTTTATAAACTAAACCAAAAATATATTTATAACGCAGAGTCTAATACAAAAATTAAAAATCAATACTCAGAGTCTACCTACTCTAAAAGGTTAAATATATTTTTCATCTCGTAAATTATTACCAAAGTTTATAAATATACATTCACAATACGTCTAAATCTACAAATGGTAAAAAAATTCCCTAGAAATATTGACTAAAACTGACATTGTAATATTATTTATTATTTATGTAAATAAAGTTAACGATTTGAAAAAAATAAATTTCTTATACACTAAAATAAAATTATCCTTACTTTACTTAAAGTTTTATAAACTTTTAAATAAAGTTCTGGAAAAAAAAGTTTAAAAATTTTTATATTTTTATTAAATATTCGCACATAAAAAAACTACACTAAAAAATTTGTCTTTGTCATTTCAGGGTTTTTTTTAAATGTTGTATTTAGAAGTAAACTTCCTTAAAAATAAAAGAAAATTGTCATTCAATGCGGGTTTAAAAAAGTTTCATTCACAATAAAAAGTTGTTTTAATCATTTATATTAAATAAAAATTTTGAACTAAAATATTTCCTTTTTTTGTACTTTATTGACCGTAAGTAAGCTGACAAGTTGACAGTTTTTTTTTTTATTTAGTACTTTTAAATTATTCATCTTCTTTTTCTATATTATACCAACACAATACAAAAAAAAAGTATGGTATTAAGTACAAGAGAAAGAAAATGAAAGAGAAAAGTCGTATAAAAAAGAAAAATAACGTTAATGTTGACACTGTTAAAATTGAATGAGAAAACTTTTTTTTTTTTGTATTGTATAACAAAGTATGAGATTAATAAATAAAAATTCGTTTTTTTTTAATAAACACACAAAAGAATAATTTTTCTTTTGAAATTAAAGGTAAATTATAGAAAAAGTTTTTGTATTATAAAATTTTCAGTTTTTACCAGGATTGACGGTGCTGCAGAGATCGAAATACGTCAGCCAATAAAGAAACAAAAGCAGCCTACTCTGCATCTGTAAATTAAATTAATTAATTAATTAATGAGTAAGAAAAATAGGTATTTAATTAATTTAATATTAAATTGTACAATTAATCTTAAAATGAAAGATTCTGAAGGGGAAAGTTGGACAGAATCGTTCGGATTCAAAAATGAAAACCAATCACTTTTCGTCTTTATAGATGGCTTCTTTTACCATATAAGTTTTTATTTTTACTATAATATAAAACCTTAAGATCCAAGGATAAAGTTATTGGACCTATTTAAAATAAAAATAAAGCAATTTTGACCTGGGATAAAGAAAAATCGAAGGTCTTTGAAACGTGGGCAATTTATTAAAAAAATAAATTAAATATTTGTTAGCTCAAAAATCAAATATTTTTATTTAATAATAAAGAAAAATTTCTTTTTTTTACTAAGTTTTAATTTGAATGTTAATTTGGTGAACCCAGATCACCGCTTTTGATGAAAAAACCATATATTGTACAAATGTACATAAACTGCATTACAATATCAAAACTTATAATTTGGCAATAGTTAAAAAATAGCTATTTTGCCCTCCCAAGTTTGTGCGTATAACTTGGAACAAAATTTTCTGCAATCCTTCCAAGCCTAGGTAGGCAAAAAATATTGTAAAAAACTTTAGGGCCTAGGGTAAAGACATTTAACTTTAATGAATTGGATATAATTTTTTGGTAAGAATTCACCAATATGGGTAAATTATACCCAAAATAAATTTGCTGTTTTCAAAAAAATATTATAAATAATAAACAAAAATTATATTCATTGCTCAAGCAAATAAAAATTACAAGCAGACATTTTTACATTTTCTTTTTTTTTCCTTATTTATTTGAGCCACAAATTGTAATTATTATAAATATAAAAGAAAAAATTTATTTTAGTACGAAAATTGTGATGCACGATTGAATAATGCTACTTGCAGGATTGAAAATTTACTATTTTCGTAGCAAATTCAGCGACATAATAATAGGTGAAATAAAGCAAGGTATTTCGCCAAATCACAAACTTAAAATTATTGGTTATAAAAGAAAAATCGAAGAAAAAAAAAAGAAAATCCCCAATCCGAGAAGTTTTATAAAAAAATAAATTATGTATTTCTACAACTAAAAAAAAACCAATTTAATTTTTTTCTGAAAATTATAAAATACTGCTCGCAGCTCCTTGAATAAAAAAATTTAAATTTTACATTATAATAACTTGATTATTCGTAAAAACATACAACGCATAATAAAAATCGATTTTTCCTTTTTTCGTTATAAATTTAAAATATAAAATAAATCAACAAATATTTTTTTTTCCTATGCAATTTTTTATGCGTGATGAATTATATTAATACATTTTTTCTTTCTTTTGTTATACCCAGAAGTATTGAATAAATTTTATTTATACTTTACATACACACAGTACTTTTTTACACGAATAAATAAAAATATTTTAAAATATCTCATTTGCAAATAAATTTGGTATTATATTTTATTACAATTAAAATTTAAATTTAAAAAAAGATGCTTGACTGCGAGAGCTAAATTTCACCATGAAATAAATTTTGTCTAATTATTGTTATTCCCTACTGTTTTTACAACGTTATAAAAGATTACATAATTTTGAATTGATTATTGTTTATTGTTATACTGTTATCATTACCTTTTACAACTCATGATTTATTATATAATGTTGAATCTAACGATCATATGAGAGCTGTAACTATTATACCTACATTTCAAAAAAGTTTTTTTTTTTTTTTTTTTTTTTTTTCATGATTTATTAATTTACTTATTGATAAAAAAGGGTGGAACTTACAAAATAAATTTTTAAATTTATTTTTTTCAATAAAATCAAAAAAAGTCAAATTATGTAAAATTTTAACACTTTATTGAAACCAAGTACAAAATTGCAAAAGAAAAGTAAATTAATATTAAATTATATTTCATTCTTATTTCAATATACAAAAAATTTAATTTTATAAATCGAGTCATCTGATATCATTCTTGTTGATAGGCGTCAAAATAATTAATTTTTTTTTTGTACTTCTAGATTCTAAAAATTTTCTAAAAATTAACTTTGAGTGTAGTAATGAATTCTTCTAGCATTTCATTGGTCATATTCGTCACTTCTTGTTTTATTTCAGTCTTTATATCAGCAAGCATTTTTCCTTCTTCGATGTACGATACTAAATTTTGATGAATCACTGCTTCGAGTAACTCTGGATCGAACTTTTCTTCTTTTACACGAACGTTATCAACGCCACAAGAGACTTCACATTCTTCGTTAAAATTATTATTTTTTTCTGAATATCTTGTTGACACATTACTGGTTTTTTCCGCTTTATTTAAGTCTGTTTCAGAAATTTGATTCTTATCTTTAACAACAAAATCCTCAGCAAAATTTATTTCAACGTCTGGATGGTCTTTTGATAAATCAGTAAGTACTTCAAATTCATTAAAATTTACTAATAGTCTTGAAGTTTCAATATTTTTTGGATTGGTTAAATTTTTTCTTGCTCTTAGATTGCAGTTTCTTTTACTTTTCTTACTCTGTGTTCTAACATTAGAAGATGACTTTATTTTTTGGTTGTGGATTTTTAAATGACAAATAATTGAATTTCTTTTACTAAAAGACTTTTGGCAATATTCACATTCAAAAACATTGAGATCTAAATGGATTTTTTGGTGCCTTTTAAGATTACCTGATTGCGTAAAAACTTTACCACACAGTTTACATTTAAATGGCTTTTGTCCAGTGTGCACAACAAGATGACGTTTTAAATCAGCTTTAGAAGTAAACTTTTTCTGACACAAATCACATTGAAAAAGATTGAGAGCTGAATGGATTTTCTCATGAGTTTTAAGACTACCTGATTGCGTAAAAACTTTACCACACAATTTACATTTAAATGGCTTTTGATTTGTGTGTACAACAAGATGTGTTCTTAATTTAGATTTTGAAGTAAATTGTTTCTGACATAAATCACACTGAAATAGATTAAGACCTGAATGAATTTTCTCATGAGTTTTAAGACTGCTTGATTGCGTAAAAGCATTATCACATTGTTTACATTTATGTGGTTTTTGACCAGAGTGCACTACAAGATGTTTGATTAAATTAGATTTCAAGGTAAATTCTTTATGACACAAATCACATTGAAAAAGATTGAGACCTGAATGGATTTTCTCATGAGTTTTAAGATGGCTTGATTGCGTAAAAGCTTTATCACATTGCTTACATTTATATGGTTTTTGATTGTTGTGCATTGCAAGATGAGTTATTAAATAAGCTTTAGAAGTAAATTTTTTCTGACATAAGTTACATTCAAATAGATTAAGACCTGAATGGATTTTTTCATGTTTTTTGAGATTTCCTAAATGGGTAAAATGGGCCTGATCACACAGCTTACACTTAAAAGGCTTTTGTCTGGTGTGCACTACAAGATGCTCTCTTAAATAAGTTTGTTTAGTAAATTTTTTTTGACATACTTCACACTGAAATAGATTAAGACCTGAATGTAATTTTTTATGCTGGTTAAGAGAACTTTTATGTTTGAAGGATTTTGAACACTCGTCACACTTGTATTCCATATTTAAAAGTAGCAACAAAAGTACTAATTTATTTAAGAACTTAGAAAGTATCTAGAAAAACAAATAATTAGTTAGCGATTCTGTTAAAAAAAAAGAAAAACTATAGAATATATATTTACTAAATATACCTATATTTTCATTAATGTTAAAATCTTTTATTTCTTTTTTTTCCTTGTATTGACAAGCTCAAAGTTATTAATTTAATTTATTTTGTGAAGACAATCGTCAAAACCGGCAAGCGATTTCAAACTAACATATGAATTTATACAAATATGAGTTGAAGGGGAGAGTTATCTTATCTTTTGTATAAAATTATATCCAATAGCAATAGTTTGATTTTGAAATTACATTAACTTTGAAAATAAAGGCGCAAGGAATTTCTATTATTTAATAATAAGAGCAATAAGAATAATGATATTATTAATTCTAAAAAAGATTTAAAAACAACAAATAACAAAAAATAAATTTCAATTAACGATTCTAGTATCAATTCTTTATATTCTCTAGACTTTTTCTCAATAAGTAAAAAATTTGAAAACAAAATTTTTTTTTAAATAGCGTATTATTAATAAAAATTATTAGTAAGGCAAAGAAAATTTTAATATTTATTTAATTTATCACTTTTGGATATTTACATAAATATTTTTTTAATTTGCAATAGAAACATGAAAAAAATATAATATAAAAATGATATAATCCTATTATCCTCTCAATTATAGGCGCAGTGAAATTTAATGAAGTAGTGATAAAATAGTTTTTAATATAAAATGCGCACCGTACGCATCTATTACCTTATTATTTTTCTACAAATGTAGGTATCCTCTTATTACTTTTATAAATATTACTTTTATAAATATTGTGGTTAATAGGTTTCTAAAATTATGTCCTAGAAAAACTGGTTTAGGCAATTGACGTTTTGAACATTTGACTTTTTTACTTCAATTCTTACATTATTATTTTTGACTAATTTTTGTTTCCTTAAATTCAGTCAATTTTAGAAGAAAAAAGCTATACAAGATAATTTTAGATGTTTAATTCAGAAGCTACAAAATTAAAACCTCCATTGGGTAAAATAAAGTTGATTTGGTAATGCCAAGGATTAAATTAGCTCTGAAAATAATTTTTGATAGATTCAAAAAATTATCAGCTTTTAATACTTGATATTATGATTTTGAAAATTAAATGTGGTTTTGATCGTTAATTTTTATAATTAGACAGTAAAAAACTGATCTGGATTTTATAATCACAGTATAGTAAACGATAATATTTTTCTGGTAGTAAAATCGAAAGCATTTTTTCAGCAATTAATGATAATATTTTTATAATAAAGACTTATTTAGTTATAAGTCAATTGATTTATAAAACTGGTTTAAAAACTTTTAAAATTTTATAAATTCGACAGAAAGCAGGTTAGATATAATAAAAACATTATAATATGTTATTATATTATGTTATAATATTATAATAAATAAATAAAAATTCAATAATATTTTATAAATTTATAAATATTGTTAATTTCACAATTTATCCAGTCTTATCAAGTTTATCACTCAGATTTCAAAATTTTTAAAATTAAAATGTTTTTTTTTTCCCAGGCTCAGTAATTTTAAGTGGCAGAATTCCTATACCTGAAAGCAATAAAATTTTATCGGAGGTTCAGGTAACTTTGTATAATGCATGATTGCAACTGTGAAAGAATGTAGAAAGGATACGCTAACATACTATGAAAAGACACATCTGCATTTTTACTTGTTAATATGTCTCAGGGATATTTATTCATACTTCGTATCGGAGGATATTTTTTTTTTGAAAGCACCGATAACACAGTACATCTGATATAAATACTTCTGATAAAATAAAAATTACGATATTTTTAATTAAATATTTTTATATTATACGGAAGCCGCATAGTATTACGGATAATTAGAGAGAGGGTGGGTAAAAAGTCGAGAGACTTGTTAGGGAGTTATTGGGCGAGTTGTCAGGTGAGCTGTTGGTCGAATTGTAATACATTAGAAAATGAACTTTCTACGTTACCAGGAGGTTTTCGAGGTCAAGGAAAACGAATTTCAAGGAGAAAATTTTTAATTTTTCACCCTAAAACATTTTCCGAGTTTTCAAGATGGCGGACATAAAAATGTTAAACTGAAAATTGTACGTTACTGAAGGGTTTTTCAGGTTGAAAAAAACGAATTTTAAAAGAAATTTTTCGCCATATTAAAAACTCGGACAATATTTTAGGGTGAAAATTTGAAAATTTGCCTTCTAAAATTCGTTTTTCTCGACCTCAAAAACCCCGCAATAAAGTAGAATGTTCATTTTAATATTTTTTATGTCCGTTATCTTGAAATTCGGAAAATATTTTAGGGTGAAAAATTAAAAATTTTCTCCTTGAAATTCGTTTTCCTTGACCTCAAAAACCTCCCGGTAACGTAGAAAGTTCATTTTCTAATGTATTACATTTCGACCACAAACTCGCCCGACAACTCGACCAAAAACACTCCCAACAAGTCTTTCGACTTTTTACCCACCCTCTCTCTAATTCTCCATGATACTATGCGAGTAATATTCTCAAAGCAAGAATCCAACGCCTTAGTAACTGTATGATAAGATATATATTTGGTACTAGAAGAGATGAACTTATCTCCCCTTATAGGAAAAAACTTAATTGGTTATGCACAGACAGCAGAAGACTTTATTTTACCGGCATACTTATATACAAAGTTTTACGTTTACAACAACCTCCTTACCTTATCAACTCATTCACAAAATATATACCAAAGGATAACGCTAGAAGCACTTTAATCACAAAAGAATTAAAGCTACCTCCTATAAATGAGTGTGGGTCTTCATCTTTTCAACTACAAGGAACGATCTATTGGGAATCCATCCCTCACAACATCAGAGTCAAGCCTTGCCTAAACTCCTTCAAAACGGCATTGTATAAACACCTACTGACATTAGATCCATAATGAATGTACATATATATTTTATTAAAGCCAAACCCAAAGATTATATTTATTACTTTGCTCTCTATATTTATTCATATTTACTAACGTATTATATTTACTTATTTAATTTTTTGCAATTAACACTACTTTCACGCATGTGAATACAGATCCAATATTCAAATTATATTTATAGAAAATCAAAACAAGCATATATATACTTAATTGACTGTGATAATATAAATTATCAGTATTTTTAATCTTAATTTTAATTATATTTAATTTGTATTATATTATATATAAATATTGTAAAAGACTGCTATGTCAATAATGTATTTACTATTTTGTTTAAAACAAATAAAGAACATCTATCTATCTATGCGGATTCCGTAATATTAACTTTACGGCGTTTGCATTTTAATATTATTAATAGCATCTGTTGGACATAAAACGGAATTTTATTCGCTGTATACTCGAATGGGAGTATTTAAAGAGTATTTTCTCAACTCTGTTTTTAAAAAAATCTCCGTAGACCTTCATAAATTCTTACTCGGAAAGCTCTAAAATACTGCGGCTTCACTGGACTAAAAAAAATTCAGTCCGAAAAATGAAAAAAATATTCTCTTAAGGCAATCAAAATTTTAATCACGTGAGATGAAATGTGATCTTTGTTAATCTCATACCATTGAAAAGTAAAAATAATTTCTGATTTTTTAAATATTTTTTTTTTGTATAAATATTTTTTTAATCTGTGTAATATGAAAAATGATTGAAATATGAAAAAAATATATAGATTTGATTTAATCCTGTTTTTTCTCTTTTATTTTGACGACACAAAATGAAATCTAGTAATGATAAATAATTTATATACTTAATCTGTGTTTTACTCTTTCTATTAAAAAAAATGTACATAAAAAAATATGCATTTTTAAAATAAATCATTTATAAAAGTGAAAAAATTTAATCTTACAAAATTAAAAAATAATTAATAATTATTAATCAACTGTTCAAGTTTCATACAGCTCAATTAAAACCAAACCGTACTATACCTATTGGTTGGTCCTTCAAATCAGTTCCAAAGTAATATTTCCCAAAAGTTGGTAAAAATAATACTTAATATAATTTTTTAGCTTAATAGGTTCAATGGGCGATTTTTGACGAACATTTAAAAAAAAGGAGAAATAATTTTTCTTATTTTTTCTGTAAAAAACTCAAATTAACATGATAAATTATTTCCTCTTAGATTTGGATAGTAAATTTTCCATAAAAATTATGTAGGAAATTTCTTACAGAGATCTAATAGTAAATAATTTTTGACGTTAATATAAATTTTTTACTGAAAAAATATGAAAAATTAGTATTCTTAATATTTTTACGAAATTTCTGAAAAACGAATATTAGCTTAAAACTTATCTGATTAAAATTTATTCATTAGAAAATTTGTTATCGTTGATGGATCCCATTAAAATAAAGTATAAGTGATTCATGAGCAACAATACAATAACAAAGTATTCAATTGACTATTAGAAAAAATTTTGATTATTTCTTCTTACAAGGGGAGACCGGAACCTTTGGGTCCCCAAATTACAATCTATTGTTATGGATGACTTTAACATGTTGTAAAAACACCCAAGATACCCTCCGCTTATTCCAACGAGCCTTCTGGGCTTAGAAACGCAGAGCTCAATGTTATAAAATAGGATTTTTAGACAATTTTCAAAATGACGCTTTAACCTCGCAAATTAACCAATAACATACTTCCGTTTGGTCTCATTTTTTCCTTCTAAGTACCATCTTTTATCTCCCGTCAGCCGCAATGCTCCATCACCTATTCTCACAGCGCTATAGTCAATAAACCAAATGCCCATTTTTGGACCAAAATGACCAATTTTTAAATTGCTGCCAAAATTGCAATTTTCAATAAAAAAATCTTGTAGGTCTCAAAAGTTTCGTACAAGTTTCATGCTTCCAAAAATTTTTTACTCGTTCTTTTAGCTTTAGATTTTTCTGAGATATGACTCCACAAAGTTAGTGACAAAATATGATTTTTTTTAAAAAACTTTAAATTGAGACTCTGTCTTTAAATTATCATATCTGCTAAATGAGTAAACAAAAAGAAATGAGTAAAACATTTTTCGAAACTTAGAGCTAATACAAAATTTTTGAGACCTACAAGACTTATTTTTATTGAGAATTGCAATTTTAAAAGCAACTTAAAAATTGGTCATTTTCTCAATAAAAATAAGTCTTGTAGGTCTCAAAAATTTTGTATTAGCTCTAAGTTTCGAAAAATGTTTTACTCATTTCTTTTTGTTTACTCATTTAGCAGATATGATAATTTAAAGACAGAGTCTCAATTTAAAGTTTTTTAAAAAAAATCATATTTTGTCACTAACTTTGTGGAGTCATATCTCAGAAAAATCTAAAGCTAAAAGAACGAGTAAAAAATTTTTGGAAGCATGAAACTTGTACAAAACTTTTGAGACCTACAAGATTTTTTTATTGAAAATTGCAATTTTGGCAGCAACTTAAAAATTGGTCATTTTGGTCCAAAAATGGGCATTTGGTTTATTGACTATAGCGCTGTGAAAATAGGTGATGGAGCATTGCGGCTGACGGGAGATAAAAGATGGTACTTACACGGAAAAAATGAGACCAAACGGAAGTATGTTATTGGTTAATTTGCGAGGTTAAAGCGTCATTTTTAAAATTGTCTAAAAATCCTATTTTATAACATTCAGCCCTGCGTTTCTAAGCCCAGAAGGCGCGTTGGAATACATGGAGGGTGTCTTGGGTGTTTTTTCAACATATTAAAGTCATCCATACCAATAAATTGTAATTTTGCGACCTAAAGGTTCAGTTCTCCCCTTGTTAGTTTAGAAAATAAATCTTTTTCAAGGTATGAAAAATTGAAATTTATTTTGTAAAGACAACCTTGGAAATCAACAAATTGTTTAAGACTAACAAGTGATTTTAAGTTTGGAGAATTTCCACAATATTTTGATTTATTTTGATTTTATTTACATTGAAAAGAAATTTTTCTACAAATAACGTGTTTGAATATTCTGTAACTTATTTATTATTGGGACATTTTATTATTTAAAAATATTTTATTATAAACAGATTTTTATATGGCCTCCATGCACTGTAAAAAATTCGTACGTACAACATTATTTTTTCAAAAAACCTTTATTCAAGCAAAGTAAATAATCAAATTTTCCATACTTTTTTTAGTATGCCAGAACCAAACTGCAAAAAAATTTAAAATCCCCTTTCCCAATTTTATTTTATGTAATATGTAGTCAATTCCAAAGAAACATGATGATAAATTCTAGTAAAAAACATTTCTTATAAATTTATATTTTATTTATTTTCTCAAAAATTTAAGATTGTAATTTTATGATATGAAAATCTCGGACGTTTTTTTATGCCAAGTATGCTAATTACCTTATAAGTAATAAGTATGCTAATTAACTTAGAGTTAATCAAGTCAATTGTCAAATTGGCAACAACTAAGAAATAAAAAAAAAACATTAATTAAAACACAAAGCAAATATTGTACTTCACTAAATTAAATTATAGAGACCATTTATTAGAAAATATGAGCTTCAAAAATTACAAAATAGTAATTATAATTTATATTAATATAACAACATATAAAACATTTAAATATTATTATAATTTTTAAAAATAAACAAAAACTGCTTTATTCGTTAGAATTTCAAATAAATAGAGCAATTAGCCATCAATTTGATAGTTGTCGATACAATTGATTTTTATTGTCTATAACTTTTGAGATCCAAAAAATTTTCTAAAAATTATCTTTTAGAGTATCGATGAATTCTCCCAACAAACTGTTGGTAATGTTTGCTACTTCTTGTTTTATTTCTTTCTTTATATCAGCAAGCATTTTTCCTTCTTCGATGTACGTTGCTAAGCTTTGATAAGTCACTATTTCGAGTGAATCCAAATCGAACTTTTCTTTTTTTATTTCAACATTTTGAATGCTTATATCATCAAATTCTTTTTCAATATTTTGATTATTGTCTTCAACAGCTTCAAATTGTTTAGAATAATTTATTACGTCATCTTGATTTGATAAATCAGAAATTTCTTTTAAGCTAGTAAAGTTTTTCAATGACTTAGACATTCCAATATTTGTTAGATCTTTTTTATTACTTTTTTCATTCTGTCCTTTTTTATTAGAACATGACTTTGTTAGTTTATTATGAGTTTTTAAATGATAAATAATCGACATTTTCTTACTAAAAGATTTTGTGCAATAATCGCAAGTGTAAAGTTTGTTCAAATTTTCACAATCCTTTTGATTCACGATTAATTTATTACTCGAAGAGTGCCTTTTTTCATGATAACGAAGGTTGTGTAAAATGGTAAAAGCTTTATTGCACTGTTTGCATTTATGTGTCTTTTGGCCTGTGTGCACTACAAGATGACATTTTAAATCACCTTTACGTATAAATTTTTTCTGACATAAATCACACTGAAATAGATTGAGACCTGAATGGATTTTCTCATGAGTTTTAAGGTTGCTTGATTGCGTAAAAGCTTTATCACACTGCTTACATTTATATGGTTTTTGACCAGTATGCACTACAAGATGGCGTATTAAATCAACTTTAGAAGTAAATTTTTTCTGACACCAATCACATTGAAATAGATTAAGACCTGAATGGATTTTTTCATGCCTTCTAAGATTATTAACAAAAGTAAAAGTCTTCTGGCACTGTTTACATTTATGTAGTCTTTGGCCTGTGTGCACTACAAGATGTTGATTTAAATAAGCTTTTGAGATAAACTTTTTCTGGCATAATTCACATTGAAATAGATTAAGAACTGAATGTAACTTTTTATGCTTGTTAAGAGAATTTTTAAGTTTGTAGGTTTTTGAACACTCGCCGCACTTATATTCCATTTTTTAAAGTAGCAAAAAAAGTACTGATTTATTTAAAAGTTTTTAATTCCCAATGGATATCTAGAAAAATAAATAATTAGTTAGCGATTCTGTTAAAAAAAAAGAAAAAGTAAAATTATTTACATTTATTAGAAAATCTTTTATTTGCTTATTTGTCCTTGTATTGTCAAACTCTAAATTATTAAATTATTATTGAATTTAAATTATTTTGTAGAGACAACCGTCAAAAGCAGCGAACGATTTCGAACTAACATATGAATTTATACAAATATGAGTTGAAGAGGAGAGTTATCTTATCTTTAGAATAAAATTTTATCCAATAGCAATGTTTTGATTTTGCAGTTACATTAAATTTGAAAATAAAGGCTCGAAGAATTTCTATTATTTAACAATAACAATGATACTATTAATTTGAAAAAAGTTTTAAAAATATAAAAATAAAAAAAAATAAATTTTTTTGTACGCAAAGACGTATTTTCTCGCCACAGTCGCAAAAAAATTTTGTACAATCCTCGGCCATAAACAAAGAATGACCCAAATCGCAGTTTACGTGCGATTTGGGCCATTCTTTATTTTTCTGTCCTAGGACCGTAATATACTATTTATTAATGATTCTAGTATCAATGCTTTATTATTCTAGATAAAGAAAATCCGAAACTGTTTGACTTTATCTCTGCTAAATATCCTTTTAAAAAATTTGAAGAAAAAAAAATCTTAAAATTTAGTCTATTCTTAGTTTATAAGAATTTAAAAAAAAATTTTTCTTTTTTTTTAATTAATTATAAAACTATGAAAAAAATACGTATTAACAGCATTCCGGAGCTCTGTAATTACCGATATTTTCTATGGGGAATCTAGTAAAATTTAAGCTGATTTGGGCTAATCGGTTCCTGTCTTGCTGAAGCCAAATACCAATTAAAAAAATTTTCCTCTTACAAAAAATTTTCTTTTTAGTTCTTCTACACCGCTATTGTCTGCGATTTTTGATATTCGATAATTTTTTTTATTAAATAATAATTTATAATAATAAACAGTTCGCGTCCAATCAAATGGCGTCGAATAGATACGAACTTATGAATTATTATTTGATTAAAAAAAATTATCAAAAATCGAAGACGATAGCGGTGTAGAGTAACTAAAAAGAAAATTTTCTGTAAAAGGAAAATTTTTTTAATTGGTATTTAACTTCAGCAAGTCAGGAACCGATTAGCTCAAATCAGCCCAAATTTACTAGATTCCCCATATAAAATGTCGTTAATTACAGAGCTCCGGAATGTTGTTAATAAAATTAATTAAATCCTATTTTTAAATTTAAAATGTGCTGACTACTCAGTTTAATTAACTAACCTAATTATTTTGGCACAATTTTTTCCTCTATTATAAGCATTTATTATTATGTGGTTTATAGATTTCTTAAATCAAATCCGAGAAAAACTTATTTTCGCATTTGGCGTTTGACTTTTTTACTTTAATTTTTACATTATTATTTCCTTGGGTTCAGTCATTTTAGAAGAATAAAGAGCTATGCAAGATAATTTTAGGTGTTTAATCCAGAAGCTATAAAATTGAAATCTTCTTTAAGTACTTCGATACCCTGGTAATGTAATATCATTAAATAAAGTTCATTTAGTTGTCCGAAGACTTAAATTAACTCTGATAATAATATTTTATAGATACACAAAAGGTTTTATTACTTTATTATCATTTTGGTAACTGTACGTTGCTTTGATGGCTAGTTTTCATAATATAATTAATTATAATGTAAAGAAACAGCTCTAGATTTTATAATCACAGTATAGTAAACGATAATATTTTTGTGGTAGCAAATTAAAGAGCATTTTTTCAGCAATTAATGCTAATTGTTTTTCATACCACAAACCTAATTAGTCAAGTTAATTGATTAATTAATTAAATTACTTTAAACTGAAAATTTTATAAATTTTATAAATTTAACACAAAGCAGTTTAAAATATAAAATTATAATACTTTATTAAGTTAGAATATACACGCAAAAGAATAAATCAAAATTCAATAATATTCTATAAATATTGTAAATTTTTCAGTTTATCCAGTTTTAAAGTTTATCACTAAGATTTCAAAATTTTTAAAAATAAAATGTTATACTCGTCATGAGCCATCTATGTCGCAGTTATTTGCTTATGCATTTTTTGAATGAATTATTCCGAGGCAATCAACATCAGCCACATCCAGATCTAGACTAAGGTCTGACGAATTTAGATCTGATAAGATTTTATTTTTCTTGTAAAAGTAGTTTGATCATTTTTTTTTTTAAATTAAATTACCGCGGCCTTTAAACATTTACAAAAAAAGGTGAAGCTTCACAATTAAATTTATTAATTTTTATAAATAGCATTTGTACGATGAATATTTAAGAATGAGAAAATAAAACATAAATTATGTTAATGTATAAACAATCATCGTCTAAAGCCCACAAAAAGTTTTTTTGTTGATTTCTACAATTGAGATTAGAAAATCTATAATACCGTATATCAGTTTTTCAAGTTAAAGAAATATTCCCTGCTCCATCAGCTCAATCTCATAGACCTTCCGGGCCTAAAACAATGGCCCTCAATACTTGAATAGTTATCAAATAAATTTTATTTTAAAAAATTTTTATGTACATGTTTAAAGATCACAGTAATTTTGATTAAAAAAATAATTTATTAACTACTTTCACAAGAAAAATAAAATCTTAACAGAAATAATACATTCAAAAAATGCATGAGCCAACTACTATTCCGCATTTGGTGCGTCTAGCAAACTTGCACGTACAAGTTGATAACAATGTATGGGACAGGAAACATTTGAAACCCACCGACGGTTCTATCAGATTTTTCCGAAATGAAAAATTGTTTTCAATCAAATTTCACTATGATTGTGAGTAAGCATTTTAAAGCATTGTTTAAGTTAAGAGCAGGCTTCAGCGACATCTTTTATCGGCAATATGGTGGGGAATCTAGGGAATATGGCCTTTTCTCCTCTCATATTTTCTGAAGCGAAAAAGCACAAAATGAATATTTATTTTAGCAGATATTATTTATTTTTGCCAGTACTTTTGCGGTGTCCTATTATTTTTTTGATTTTTGATCATTTTTGCAAAAAATTATTTATTTTGAATCAGTAGCGAATGGCGATGGACACGGTAAGCAAACAGCTGACGACGCACAAAAAAATAAAGCATATTATAGTGCAGGTACTTTTAATGTTTAACATATTTTTCAATTTTTAGGATTTTAATAATTTTTTGATAAATAAAAAGATTTTAAATTAAAATAAATCGTTGAATGCTTTGTTTGTTTTTATTTTTACTATTTCCTACATCTAATTATATAATATGATTTGTGTGATTTTGTGATTTTTTGATTTTTCCAATTGTGATTTTGCTAAATGTTATGAAATTAGAAATTCTAAAACACATGATGTTTTTGCTGGTAAAATATTGTATACCCATAGAGATTGAATTGCATCTCTATGATTGTTCCCAAGACGTTGATGACAATATCAAATCAAAGAGAAAAAATGACACAATAAATAACAATTCATAAAAGTTATTTAAATCATAGGGCACGTTGTTGCGACAATGGTTTTCATGGATTTTTTAATGATATAATTTAAATGTTTACATTATTTTGGAGCTTTGTAGAAAAAGGGTAAGATAACATCTCTGATAACATCTTTATTTATAATTATTTATTTAACTCATTTCTTACTTTGCAGTCTATGATGGAATTACATAAACGTAGAAAAACTTTAATAGAATTTGAAACTAGATATAAATAAAGCAAATTCTTGATGGCGTTTATTATTTACATCAAAATAAAATAATTCATCACGTTTTAAAACTTGGAAATTTATTTTTAAATGGTGATTTACAAGCTAAAATTGGAAAGTTGGCCATTCTTTTATGAAGTAGACGTTTGAAGCATAGGATGTATTATGTATACGCTTCTTGATGGAAAATCATCTTTTAAAACATCTAGCTTATAAGAAACTTATGCAAGAATCAAACAAGTTATTCAATATAAAATAATTAATACCATCGCAGTTGCATAATACACCAGCTATTATTAATGTATTTAGTATGTTACAAGAAAACCCAGCAAGAAGTCCAAGTGTTTCTAAATTACTTAAAGATCCATTTTTTACTTCTGTTTTTATGCCTACAAGTCTGCTAGTTTCTTTTTTGACTATGACTCCTCGTTTACATAATTTAGAATCTTATAATCGGAAACCACTTTCTAATATGGATATGAATAATAGTATTACTATTGAAGATGTTGTTACCAGAACAACTAGTCCTAAAAGTTAAAATAAAGCTAATCTTCAAAGTAGTTTACAAAAAACAGATCATGAAGTAAATGCCATGCTCAAAAAGTTAGAATAACAGTTGGACATTCTTATGAAGTAGGCGTTTGGAGCATAGGATGTATTACCCATGTAGAATCTACTTAAGTCATCCGGACCAAGATTATACTTAACTGATTTGTTTATCATATAAATCCTGTTCAGTTACTGATCAGTATTGTCACGGTTAATTTCATCAGGGACTGAAGACGCGTGCGCAGTTGCTGAAAGATTTTTTATTTTTTAATTATTTTTAAGATAGAAAGGTTATGTTTAAGTAAAAATATTTTTATTTTTTAATCAAAACTATGCGGTGATAAAATAATTAATTGAAGGAAAAGAATTAAAATGGTTTTTATAAAGTATGGACGGATATATCTATAAGTGCAAAGAATATTTTATACTTTGAAAATTATAATTTTTTTAATTATTACATAATATCAAATGGGTAATTGTGTTAAAAATATATGGAGATTCGCTATACGCCACGAATAATTCGAATAAAATTCTTCACGATATTTATTAGATTCAAAGTTGTTTATAACTGCAAAATAAAAAATCCCCGTTGATTATACAGAAATAATTTTTAAATAAAAACAAATATTTTGTTAAAGTTTTGCCGACTCTTTAAACACTTCACTATTTTTTTTTTTTTAAGCCTTTTTGAGAGATAGAAGGTAACCTTCAGCGCACCCGACTTAACTTAAAAGCCCCCAGCGCGCCTCTGCAAGCAGATCTCTCTCCACCTTTCCTCAAACAGCACCCAACCCACCGGTATCCTACGAAGGCTCGGTCCCGTGTAGACAGGAAGCTGTTTTTGGATTGGTGTTAATTTTTCACATCCACTACCCTCAAGTAGTCCCCACTCCACCGGTTCACAACCAGGTTCATGCTGGAAGCATACATGAACCCTTTGAGACCCGTATAGAGAGGTCCACGCCATGAACTATTGGTAGCTATATGGATGTATATGCAACATATTCCGTTATGGGGTTAATTCCTAGCTATGGTAAACACTAGTACCCTCGGTGTCGCAGGTGATATGGGTGGAAAGAGTCGTGGCGAATGTTATAGAGAACATCGCCTTTGAATCCGTCCACCAGCCAGTGTAATGTCAGTGTAAAGTGTTTGTGACGTGTGTGAGTGTTAGTGTGCGTGTAATGCGTGTTAACCTATAGTCTCAGGATTTCGCCTCTCCCTCGACTGGATCTCCTTTTAACGTGGCATCCTAACCACTCGCAAGCGATATAAACACATAATTTAATTTTCCTCAGAAAAAAAATCAGAGGTATCTGCCGGGGATCGAACCTCGGTCCTCCGCTTGGAAGCCCAAAGTCTTTACCACTGAGCCATCGCTTGCTCTTCACTTCACTATTATAACTGCTTTTTAGATTTGTTCTTTATGAATTTGACTATCACTATAAAACGAAAATTAATAACAATGTTATTTTATATTTTTATTTATGTCTCCATAATTACAATAATTTTTGATTCAAAAAATAATTATAATGACGGAAATTATTATTATTGAAAAAAAATTGTTTAAATAATCGGAAAAAAAATTGCTTGTTACATATTGTTTATAAAAACATAACCTTTTTATCTTAGAGTAAAAATATTAAAAATTTTGACTTTAATAAAAAGTTTTTAAAAAAATGGAGTTTTGCGCATGCGTCTTCAGTTACTGATGAAGAGCACCGTGACAAACCTGATCAGTTACTTATCAGTTATGAAGGGGTGGGCTAGTCAGTAACTGATGTTCAAATCAGTTAACGGATCAGTTACTGACTAGAAACTTAAATGGATTTCTACCTGGGTAGGTATACGCTTCTTGTTGGAAAACCACCTTTTGAAATGAGTTTTCCAGATGCCGAACAATTTTTTTGGGTAAACAAATGGGTTAGTTATTCGGATAAATATGGCTTTGGATACCAATTATCAGGTGATGGAGTTGGAGTTATGTACAACGATGGTACTTGGTTAATAATGATAGCCAATAATTTTAATATTCATTACATATCGATCAAAAAGAAGAAGAATTATATTATACTGTTAAAGATTATGCTCTTCATTTAGAAAATAAAAATTTTTTTGCTAAACCTTTTCAGTAATGACTCACAGATAATTGTTTGTAAAAAAAAGTTTAAAATTCTCTAAAATTTATAAACAATTAACCGTTAACAAATAATCAATAAAACCAGTCGATTACGAGAATAAATGAACTAAATTTTAAAATAACCTGTACCAGGAATAAGGGTAGGCATATAATCCAATTGCATTTTCTAATATATTCTCATTATTTAAAAATCTTAATAGTTCAAAAATATTTAGCACATAATTTAAAAAATATACTATGGAAACATTTTGAGGACTCGGCCATCAGTTTAAAACTTGATTTATGTGAATTTAACCATTTAAAACTTTTTCCTCGTTGCTTGATATCAATAAAATAAAGTATTTATAAGGGTTTCATGAATAACATCACAATAACAAAATAAACAAACTACTATTAGTATTTACATTGCAAAAGCTATTGATTATTTCTTCTTATTTTGGAAAAAGACAAATTAACGTGAAAAATTATTTCTTCTTAGATATAGATCGGAAATTTTCTATAGTATCTGGGGACAAGAATTTTATTGTTCAGTTCTAAATGCACAATAAATTAATATTATACGCTTTTTCTTTTTTTTTTCAATAGCCGATTTCTTAAAAGAATATGAACGAAAAATCCTCTAGTTGAACTCAAATTACTTCTGATACTTTTTTATGAAAAAAAGAAACCGGTTGGTTATTGCGAAGTGAGAGCTTTAATACCAATAATAGCAGATTTTAAAAGTTCAATTTTTACAAATTTCAAATTTCTTGACAACTTTGGAAATCAACAAATGGTTTAAGACTGACAAGTAATTTTAAGTTTTGAAAATTTGCTTATTTTAAAATAAAATTTTAGCAAACCACAATATTTTAATTTATTTTGATTTTATTCACACTGAATGAAATATTTCTATAGATAACGTGTTTGAATATTCTACTAATTATTTATTTTATTAGGGACATTTTGTGATTTAAAAATATTTTTTTTTAAACAGATTTTTAATATGGCCTCTTTGTACTGTAAAAAGATTCGTAAAACATTATTTTTTCAAAAACTTTTATTCAAGCTAACTAAATAAGAAAATTTTCCATACTTTTTTTTGTATCACAGAACCCAACTGTATATAAAAATGTTATTTCTCCTTGCCCAATTTTATCTTATGTAATGTGTAGACGATTCCAAAGAAACCTGGTGTAAATTCTAGTATAAATATTTCTTATAAAATTTTTTATTAATTTTTTCATAAAATTTCTGGTAGTAATTTTATAATTATAAAATCTCGGACGTTTTCTTTATGCAAAGTCTGCTGATTGTATTATAACTTAGAGTTAAACAATTCATTTATAGAATTGGACACAACTAAGAAATTTAAAAAAAAAATTAATTACAACAACAAATATTATACTTTACTAAATTAGATTATAATATTATTAATGACAATTAAGACCATTTATTAAAAATATGTGCTACAAAGTTTAAAAATTACAAAATGGAAATAAAATCAAGATTACGTTATAATTTAATTAATATTTTTACTTATAAAACGTTTGAATAATATTACTTTTTTTTAAACCAAACAAAAGCTGCTTTCTTCATTAGAATTTCAAGTAAAACGAGTCATCAGCCATCAATTTGATAGTTGTCGTTATAAATAATGTATCAATTGTCTGTAACTAATCAGTTCAAAATATGTTCTAAAAATTATCTTTTAGAGTATCAATGAATTCTTCCAGCAAAGAGTTGGTAATGTTTGTTACTTCTTGTTTTATATCAGTCTTTATATCAGCAAGCATTTTTCCTTCTTCCATGTACGTTGCTAAACTTTGATAAGTCATTGTTTCGAGTAAATCCGGATCGTACTTTTCTTCTTTTATTTCAATATTATAAATGCTTCTATCATCAAATCCTTTCTTAAAATTCTGATTATTGTCTTCAACAGCTTCAACTTGCTTACAATAATTTATATCTTCATTTGATAAATCAGAAATTGTTTTTAATTCCATCGACTTTGACGTTCCAACGTTTTTTGAATTTTTTCTTTTACTTTTTTCATTCTGTTCTTTTTTATTGGAACATGACATTGTTAGTTTAATATGGGTTCTTAAATGACAAATAATCGACATTTTCTTACCAAAAGACTTTTTACAATAGTCGCAAGTATAAAGTTTGTTCAAATTTTCACAAGTCTTTTGATTCACGATTATTTTATTACTCGGAGAGTGACTTTTTTCATGATAACGAAGTCGGTATAAATTGGTAAAAGCTTTATTGCACTGTTTGAATTTATGTGTCTTGTAGCCTGTGTGCACTACAAGATGACGTTTTAAATCACTTTTCTGTATAAATTTCTTCTGACACAAATCACACTGAAATAGATTGAGACCTGAATGTATTTTCTCATGAGTTTTAAGGTTGCTTGATTGCGTAAAAGCTTTATCACACTGTTTACATTTAAATGGCTTTTGATTAGTATGCACTACAAGATGTCTTACTAATTTAGATTTAGAAGCAAATTTTTTCTGACACACATCGCACTGAAATAGATTGAGACCTGAATGGATTTTTTCATGAGAATTAAGACTACTTGATTGCGTAAAGCTTTTATCACACTGCATACACTTAAAAGGTTTTTGATTGGTGTGCACTACAAGATGTTGAACTAAATGAGTTTTAGAAGTAAATTTTTTCTGACAAAAATCACACTGAAAGAGATTAAGACCTGAATGGATTTTTTCATGGGTTTTAAGACTGCTTAAATACGTAAAAGCTTCATCACACTTCTTACATTTAAATGGCTTTTGATTGGTGTGCACTATAAGATGACGTATTAAATCAGTTTTTTGAGTACATTTCTTCTGACATAAATCACACTGAAATAGATTAAGACCTGAATGGATTTTCTCATGTCTTTTAAGGCTTGATGTATTCTTAAAAACTTTATCACACTGTTTACATTTAAATGGCTTTTGATTAGTGTGAACTACAAGATGAATAATTAAATTTGCTTTTGAAGTAAATTTTTTCTGACATAAATCACACTGCAATAGATTGAGACCTGAATGGATTTTCTCATGAGTTTTTAGATTGCTTTTTTGATTAAAAGCCTTATCACACTGTTTGCATTTATGCGGTCTTTGGCCTGTGTGCACAACGAGATGACGTACTAAATCAGCTTTAGCAGTAAATTTTTTCTTACATAATTCACATTGAAATAGATTAAGACCTGAATGTAATTTTTTATGCTGGTAAAGAGAAATTTTATGTTTGAAGGATTTTGAACACTCGTCACACTTATATTCCATATTTTAAAGTACTAGCAACGAAAGTACTGATTTATTTAAAAGTTTTTAATTTCCAATGGATATCTAGAAAAATAAATAATTTGTTTAAAAAAAAAAAGAATACAAATTTACTAAATATATATTTACATTTATTCGTAAATCTTTTATTTATTAATTTTTCCTTGCATTGGCAAGCTCGAAGTTATTATATTTCAATTTAATTTATTTTGAAAAGGCAACCGTCAAAAGCAGCGAAAGATTTCAAACTACCATATGAATTTATACAAATACGCTTTCAGAGTACAGGAGATACGTTAATTTTAAGAGGGGTTGAGTTATCTTATCTTGAGCAATGTTTTGATTTTGAAATTACTTTAAATATAAAAATAAAGGCGCAACTAATTTCTATTATTTAACAATAACAATGATATTATTAATTTTAAAAAAGATTTAAAAACAGCAAATAAAAAAAAATATATTTTTATTAATGCTTCTAGTACCAATGCTTTATTTTTACTATATAAATTAAATCCGAAACTCTTTGAATTTATCTCAATAAAGCTAAATATCCACTTAAAAAATTTGAAAAAAAAACCTTAAAGTTTAGTTTATTATTAGTTTGTAAGAATTAAAATTGAAAGAAAATTTTCATATATTTTTTAAAAATTATTATAGAAGCATGAAAAAAATACATTTTAATAAATATAATTAAATCCTATTTTTTAATTTAATTATTATTATAAGCATTTATTATTATGTGGTTAATAGATTTCTTCAATAAAATCCGAGATAAACTGATTTTCGCATTTGGCGTTTAAATTTTTTACTTTAATTTTATATTATTATTTTCTTAGATTCTGTTATTTTTAAGAGTAAGAAGTTATAAAACATAATTTTAGATATTTAAGGTCGTAGATCCAATTGGAACTTTGTCAAAATCCATTTTTTGTTTTTTTGTTTTTTTGGATTCAAAAACATCTTAAGAATATGGAAAAAACATTTTATAATGATATCTTGAATAATAAGGAAGTTATACAAGATTAAACGAGACACCGCTATAGAAGTTATACGTTTCACCGAATCTTTAAACGCGTTTATCTCAAAACAACGTTTTTCGAATTGGCGTGCACGATAACTCAAAAAATAATTAAGATATCTTCCTAATTTTTTGGGTAACTTTTTAAAATATAATTATCTTCTAGATTGATGGAATAGATTTTCAAAAAAATGTGCCAATTTCTTTTTATTGCAAAAAAACATGTCCAAAAAATTCAATTCATCACTGAAAGGATTTAGCTAACAGTATCCAATTTTTTAATTTTAAATGTCAAAAAGAACCAACTCATTTATTCAAATATTATTATTAATAAATGTGATTGATATTTCAGTATAGAAACTTGTTACACGACTACGTACAGCATACTGATCTTTAGCTTTTAACCTTGTTTTTGACTAAAAGTCTAATTTTCCAGTTTTAACCAATCTTTTCTATTTTCATCCTGGCATAAAATTGGTTAAAAGTTTTCTAAAAGAAATTAATATCCAGAAAAAAATACTTTAAAAAAAAATCAGGTACATTTGTAATTTTAAGTTATTGCATACTATAAATTATGCCAAATTCAGACTTATGTTAAATTCAAACTTAAGTGAAATTGAGCCAAAATTTATTTTTTCGACTACACTTTATATTCCCAAAACGAAACGAGAAACTTTTAATTTTCTTGAATAATTTGCTCATTTATTTTTTCAAAGTTAACATTATAGTTATAAAACACTGGCAATTACCTTTTGCAGTAATTGCTAATTTTATTTTATAATTTAAATTTCATCAAATTAATTAATTAAATTATCAAATTGGGTATAAAAAAAGCAAATATTGAAATTTTTTTTATTTGATTCTACAACAGTTTGAATATCTAATAGGTAGAATATTTATACTTCAATATTATTATTCTTCATAAGATAATTTATTTAAAAATGTAAGGAGTACATAGTTTACAAACCAAATTTTATTAAAATTGTAAATTTTTTAATTAAATATCAGTCTTAAAATATTTTACTGAAATTTCAAAGTTTTCAAAAATAAAATGTTTTCTTAGTCATCATTCAAAAATTTATATGTGATTTGAGTCATCAGTCATCAATTTGATTGTTGTCAATGTAATTTTGATTCTTACCGCAGGACATTTTGTCCTCGCTCCCCAATTTTCTTTTGGATTCTAAACAATGATCTAATAATTATCATTGAGTGTATTAATAAATTCTCCCAGCAAATCATTGGTAATATTCGTCACTTCTTGTTTTATTTCAGTCTTTATATCAGCAAGCATTTTTCCTTCTTCGATGTACGTTACTAAATTTTGATGAATCACTGCTTCGAGTAACTCTGGATCGAACTTTTCTTCTTTTATACACGAACGTTATCAACGCCACAAGAGACTTCACATTCTTCGTTAAAATTATTAACCTCTTCTAAATTTTTTGATTTGGTGATTTGATCAGTAATTTTGTTCGATAAATTAAAATTTTCTAATGATTTTGAGGTTTCAATAATTTGTGAAAAAGAATTATTAAATTATTAAATAATTATTAATTATTTTTTGCTCTAGTAAAGTAGTTTTTTTTAGTGTTTTCATTCTGTGTATTTGAACGTGATTTTATTCTTTGATTATGGATTTTTAGATGAGAAATAATTGAATTTTTTTTACTAAAAGCCTTTTGGCAATGCTCGCCAGTGTAGCATTTCATTAAATTTTCACAAACCTTTTAATTAACTGTTAACTTACTTTCACTACCTCTGTTGATAAATCATTTTTTGCAATAACCACAAAAAAACGTTTTAATACCAGAATTAATTTTTTCTTGTACTTTCAGATTAATCAATAGCTTTTAAAAATATTAATCAATAGCTATTATAGAATCAAACGGTTTACATTTAAGCGGCTTTTGATTAGTTTGCACAACCAGATGTGTATTTGAATTACTTTTATTAATAACTTTTTTCTGTTACAAATCATATTGAAATAAATTATGGCCCAAATGGATTTTTTCAAATCTTTTAAGATTACTTTTTTGATTAAAAGCATTATTTACATTTAAAAGGCTTTTGATTGGTATGCACTAAAAAATGTGTTACTAACCTAAATTTAGCAGTAAATTTTTTCTGACACAAATCACATTCAAATAGGTTGAGACCTGAATGGATTTTTTCATGCCTTTTAAGAGAACTTGATTGTGTAAAAGCCTTATCACACTGTTTACATTTAAAAGGCTTTTGATTAGTGTGCACTATAAGATGTTTGATAAAATCAGCTTTAGAAGTACATTTTTTCTGACACAAATCACATTGGAAAAGATTGAGACTTGAATGGACTTTTTCATGTCTTCCAAGATTACTAATATGAGTAAAAGCCTTATCGCACTGTTTACATTTATGTGGTCTTTGGCCAGTGTGCACAACAAGATGACGTATTAGCTCAGCTTTTTTAGTAAATTTTTTTGGACACAAATCACATTGAAATAGATTGAGACCTGAATGGATTTTCTTATGTAGTTTTAAAGAACTTTTGTATTTATAAGTTTTTGAGCACATGTCACACTTATATTCCATTTTGTAGGATAACGATGTAATTACTGGTTTATGTTAAAAATTCGAACCCTTGATATATATCTGTTAATAGCAAAATTTGAAGTTTTATTAGTTATTAAAAAAAAAAATTTTTAAACAAATAAAAAGTTTAAATAACATTTACATTAATTCGAAATATTTTTTATTTTTAAAATTTAATTGTTCTTAGTTTTCTCTGAATTGATAAAACTCAACTTTAGTTGAAAATTGAATTATCTAAGTGACAAGAAATAATTATTTACTTTGTAAATGTAACCGTCAGAAGCAACAAACAATTTAAAACTGAAACGTATTACATCGTACATGCTACAAGGAAATATTTATGAGAGGCTCACTAACTTTAAGTGGGGGAATCCCCTTATCTAGTGTAATAAAATTTTGCCCAATAAAATTGTTTTGATTTAAATAGTTCACAGTGTAAATAAATTTAAATAGATAATTTATCTAGATTGTCCTTAAGAAATTGAAAATATTTTTAATTCAAAAAACAGCTTCTATTTCAAAAAATTTTAATCTAGATCCATAAAAATTAGCTCGGTGTCATATTTTAAAAAACTAAACCTGGCCAAATCGGATTTTTCAAAATTCCAAACATTCACCTTCTTCTTAGGTCATTTTTACCAAAAATTATTTAAATAATTTCTTATAAAATGTCTTATTTTGTAGAACTGACTATATGAATAGAAAAGGATTTAGAGCATTGATAAAAAAATTTTTTATGATTAATTTATCGGTTGTGTCTAAATTTGAATAAAAATATAGCTTTTTTCGCTAAATTTATATTTTCAAAATTGGAAAATTTCACTAATTATTGGTATAACTTTTCCTTATGTGAAAAAAGCCAAAACCATATTAATACTAGATGAAAGTATATGGAATACTCTGACTTCTTTCCCAGTATGAAGTTATTTGAAGTAGCCTGAAAAAAGTTAGAAACGACAGCCAGAACAGTCACATTTTCCAATTTTCCGGATTTCTACGTAAATATTAAAAAAATTAGTTTGGAAATTCGGATAGACAGGTAAAATTCCGATCAAAAATTATTTTCATTTAATGCTTCTTTTTAATGTTTTTATATAAAGAAGCAAAAGATGGTAGCTGAGAGCTTTAAAATCAGTTAAAAATTCCAAAAATTTATAGAGGTGGTTAGAAACGATTTTAAGAAGTAAAAATTGGGGACTGAGGACATTATATATATATAATCACCTGTAAATAGTTAAAGCTTCAATAAGAAGATCCCATCTGCAGTAAACGTACGTTTCACATGGAATCAGCCATAAGAGTTTCATAAGTAAAATTACATAACAAAATATGCAAATAAGTATAAGTATTTATATTAATTACAAAAGCCCTTGATTATTTCTTCTTGTTTTGAAAAAATAAATCTTTATCCAATATATCTATCATAAATTGTTATTTATTTTGTAAAGACAACCTTGAGAAGCAACAAAAGGTTTAAGACTGAAATGTAATTATAAGTTTGGAGAATTTGCTTATCTTAAAATAAAATTTTAGCAAACCAAAATATTTTGATTTATTTTGATTTTATTTAGATTGAAAAGAAATATTTCTACAAATAAAGTGTTTGATTATCCTGTAAATTATTTATTATATTTGGACATTTTATTAATTAAAAATATTTTTTTCCTTCAATGGGTTATTTCAATTTTAATTCAACAGATTTTTATAATTGCCTCAGTCAGTGTAATGTAAAAAAATTCATAAAACAATAATATTTTTCAGAAACACTTTATTCAAGCTAACTGAACAACCAATTTTACAAACTCGTTTCTCTTGTCCTCAAACCCTACAGTAAAAAAAAATTAAATACCCATCCCCCAATTTTATCTTATGTAATATGTAGACGATCCCAAAGAAACCTAAAGGAAATTCTAGTAAAATATATGAATTATTTTCTTAATATTTACATGAAATATACTTTTTATTATAAATTTATATTTTATTTATTTTATTTCGAAATTTGATAGGCGTTACCGCCTTTGTACAATAATTAATACAGTGATTGAAAGTAAATACATAATTGAAATAATTGCTGCTGTTGACAAAAAGCATATAAAAGTATATAAAATATATTATATTTATCTTCTCAAAAACTTAAGATAGTAATTTTATGGTAATAAAATACTGGAAATTTTTTTAAGTGTGGTATGCTAATTATATCATAATTTAGAGTTAAACAAATCAATTATCAAATTGGTTACAAATCAGAAATTATAAAAAAAAAATTAATTAAAATAGCATATATTATACTTTACTAAAAGATTATAATATTATTAATAACAATTGAAGCCATTTATTAAAAATATGTACTACGAAGTTTACAAATTACAAAAAACAAAGAAAATAATTATTATATTTTATTATTATTATTAAAATTAAACTAAAACTGTTTTATTCGTTAGAATTTCAAATAAATCGAGCAATTAGCTATCAATTTGATAGTTGTCGATACAATTGATTTTTATTGTCTATAACTTTTGAGATCCAAAAAATTTTCTAAAAATTATCTTTTAGAGTATCGATGAATTCTCCCAGCAAATCATTGGTAATATTCGTCACTTCTTGTTTTATTTCAGTCTTTATATCAGCAAGCATTTTTCCTTCTTCGATGTACGTTACTAACTTTTGATGAATCTCTGCTTCGAGTGAATCTGGATCGCACTTTTCTTCTTTTATTATAACATTTTGATTGACTCTATCATCAAACTCTTTTTCAAAATTTTTATTATTATCTTTAACAACTGCAGCTTGCTTAAAATAATTTATTACGTCATCTTGATTTGATAAATCAGAAATTGTATTTAAACGATTAAAGTTTTTCAGCGACTTAGACGTTCCAACGTTTTTAAAATTTTTTCTTTTACTTTTTTCATTCTGTCCTTTTTTATTGGAACATGACTTTGTTAGTTTAATATGGGTTTTTAAATGACAAATAATCGAAATTTTCTTACCAAAGGACTTTTTGCAATAGTCGCAAGTGTAAAGTTTGTTCAAATTTTCACAAACCTTTTGATTCGCGATTAATTTATTACTCGGAGAGTGACTTTTTTCATGATAACGAAGTTCGTATAAATTGGTAAAAGCTTTATTACACTGTTTGCATTTATGTGTCTTTTGGCCTGTGTGCACTACAAGATGACGTATTAAATCAGTTTTTTGTATAAATTTCTTCTGACATAAATCACACTGAGATAGATTAAGACCTGAATGGATTTGCTCATGTCTTTTAAGATTACGCAAGTGCTTAAAAGCATTACCGCACTGTTTACATTTATGTGGTCTTTGGTCAGTGTGCACAACAAGATGACATATTAAATTAGCTTTTTTATTAAATTTTTTGTGACATAAATCACATTGAAATAGATTAAGATCTGAATGAATTTTCTCATGAGTTTTAAGACTGCTTGATTGCGTAAAAGCTTTATCACACTGTTTACATTTAAATGGCTTTTGATTAGTATGCACTACAAGATGTCTTACTAATTTAGATTTAGAAGCAAATTTTTTCTGACACACATCGCACTGAAATAGATTAAGACCTGAATGGATTTTTTCATGAGATTTAAGACTGCCTGATTGCGTAAAAGCCTTATCACACTGCTTACATTTAAATAGTTTTTGATTAGTGTGCACTACAAGATGTGTTACTAAATTAGATTTAGAAGCAAATTTTTTCTGACACACATCGCACTGAAATAGATTAAGACCTGAATGGATTTTTTCATGAGATTTAAGACTGCCTGATTGCGTAAAAGCCTTATCACACTGCTTGCATTTAAATAGTTTTTGATTAGTGTGCACTACAAGATGTGTTACTAAATTAGATTTAGTAGTAAATTGTTTCTGACACAAACCACATTGAAATAAATTGAGACCTGAATGAGTTTTTTTATGTAAATAGAGGCCACTTTTGGATTTGTATGTTTTTGAGCACTCGTCACACTTAAATTCCATTTTGTAACTGTTGATAGATTTCTGTAAAAAGAATAATTTAAAATTTTAATAGATGAAAAAAAAGTTTAAACAAATAAAAGCACAAATATCATTTACATTAATTCGAAATGTTTTTGGTTACTAAGATTTAATTGTCCTTAGTTTTCTCTTAATTGATAAAACTAAAATTTAGTTGAAAATTGAATTCTAAATAACAAGAAGTAATCATTAATGTTTTAACGGCAGCCTTTCGAAGCAACAAATAATTTAAAACTGACACGTATTTATGAGAGGCTCGCTAACTTTAAGTGGGGGAATTCCCTTATTTTGAATAATAAAATTTTGGCCAATAAAATTGTTTTGATTTAAATTATACGTTGCTATTAGATTTTATTATTTTTTAAATTATATTTAGAAAATCAATTATTTTTGCCGTTACAATTTTTAATATTATCATCTGAGGAATGTTACTAAAACGTTATAAATTTTAAAATTATTCAAGTATAAAAAAAATTTATTCAAAAAATAATTTGCTCATTATAAATATTCTCATAAGAGTATGATTATCTTCAATAACATTAAACTTTGAATCATTAGTCAATGCGCCAGCAATGTTAAATGCATCCAAAAATTTTATTAGCTCTAGAATGGATGCACCTTAGTGAAACGTATGTATTTTTGGTCGCTGAAACCGATTTTGAAGGTTTCATCAATTTTCGGATGGCCAATTTTGAATAATGGATTCTATATAATATAAAATCGGTGAAAAATGAGCAAGATTGGTAATATCTTGAAAACAATTGCTAATTGATCCTATTTTTTGGACCCCAATAAGGTTTTTGGGGTCGCTGATCACGATTTTGAAGACAGATTTATAAAAACCAAAATGGTGGACTCAAAGTGGCGTATTTCTAACCTAAAAAACGGCGATTTATGCTGTTTCAAGAATATTTACGTTATCTAATAAGTTTTTCGGACCAGTTATAACGATCTTGAGGTCAAATTTTTAATTTTTAAAATAATGGGCTAAAAATGGCGGATTCCTAACCTCAAAATCGTTAATAAATGCTATTTTAAGCATTTTAATGTGTTGCATTTTAAGTTTTTGGGGTAGGTGATCAGGATTCTGAGGTTAGATTTTTAATAAATTGTTTAAATTAATTATTCTATATGATTTGAAGACAGTTACAAGTAAATACTTTTATGTACCTTAAATTGGTAACTAAATCGTGATCACCGAACCCAAAAACTTATAATGCAACACGTTATAATAGCATTTATTGACGATTTTTAGCCCGCTATTTTGAAAATTAAAAATCTGACCTCAGAATCCTGATCAGCGACCCCAAAAACTTAATATTGAACATGTTAAAATGCTTAAGGTAGCATTTATTGACGATTTTGAGGTTAGAAATCCACCATTTTTAGCCCACTATTTTGAAAATTAAAAATCTGACCTCAGAATCGTGATCACTGACCCCAAAAACTTAAAATGCAACACGTTTAAATGCTTAAAATAGCATTTATTGACGATTTTAGGTTAGGAATCCGCCATTTTAGCCGGGTATTTTGAAAATTAAAAACATGACCTCAGAATCGTTATAACTGGTCCGAAAAACTTATTAGACAACGTAAATATGCTTAAAACAGCATAAATCGCCGTTTTTTAGGTTAGAAATACGCCATTTTGAGTCCACCATTTTGGTTTGTATAAATCTGTCTTCAAAATCGTGATCAGCGACCCCTAAAACCTTATTGGAGTACCAAAAATAGGATCAATTAGCAATTGTTTTCAAGATATTACCAATCTTGCTCATTTTTCGCTGATTTTTTATTATACAGCATCCATTACTCAAAACTGGCCATCCGAAAACGGATGAAACCTTCAAAATCGGTTTCGGCGACCAAAAATACATAAGTTTCACTGAGGTGCATCCATTCTAGTGCTGATAAAATTTTTGGATGCATTTAACATTGCTGGCGCCTTGACTACATATGAGATTGACTATCATCTTTTTTATTAATCAAAAATACAAAAATCTGGACTTTTCTAAAATTTTGTTTGATTTATGAAATTTTTTTGATAGAAATAAAGAAAAAATATAAAACTTTTTTTTCTGCAAGTAGCCACGAAAGTACGATTTTTCGCTACTGTCAGAGAAAAATTTTATACGGCTCTTGTCCAGAAATAAAGAATGTCCCAAATCGTAATTTACCATCCTAGGCTACGCCTCGGAAGGTAAGTTACGTGCGATTTGGGCCATTATTTACTTTTCTGGACACGAGCCGTAAATATACTATTTGTCTTGGTTTGACGTAAAGATGACAAAATTAAGTCCAAAAACAATTTTTTAAAAACCTTGTAAGCCAATCCCGTAAATTTTCTCATTCTCATGGCTTCAATTTTAGTCAAATAAAAGAAATAAAAAAATATTAATAATCATTAAACTGTTTATTTATTCAAAAGCAGAGTGGTGAGACACCTTCCATATTGTTTATACAGATTATTAATATTTCTTTATTTTTTTAATTTGATTCAAATTCAAGCAACGGGAAGGTGAGAAAGTGTCCGTTAAACGAGATTGGCTTACAGCTGAAAGAGTGGCATTCATGTAGAACTCGTAATCTCTTTACTAAGAGTAAGTGAGATTTATCAAAACTAATAATAAAAAATCAATTGTTTTTGTTGAAAGAACCGTTTCAGATATGGCTTATAAATATATTTTTCAGCAGAACGTGTTGTTAAATTCAAAAGATAAGTTTATATAGTTGTTGGCCCTTTTCTAGAAAAAAAAAGCTTTATCACACTGTTTATAGTCTCACTGTATGTAGTCTTTGGCCTGTGTGCACTACAAGATGACGTATTAAATCAGCTTTATAAGTAAACTTTTTCTGACATAAGTCACATTCAAATAATTTGAGACCTGAATGGATTTTTTCATGCCTTCTAAGACTACTAACAACAGTAAAAGCCTTGTTACACAGTTTACATTTATGTGGCTTTTGATTTGTGTGAACTACAAGATGACGCTTTAAATTACTTTTTTTAATAAATTTCTTCTGACACAAATCACACTGAAATACATAAAGGCCTGAATGGATTTTTTCATGATATTTAAGACTACCTGATTGCGTAAAAGCTTTATCACACTGTTTACATTTAAATGGTTTTTGGTTAGTGTGCATTAATATATGTTTGATTAAATCAGACCTAGCAGTAAATTTTTTCTGACAAGAATCACAATGAAAAAGATTGAGACCTGAATGGATTTTTTCATGAGCTTTCAGATTACTTGATTGCGTAAAAGCTTTATCACACTGTTTACATTTAAATGGTTTTTGATTTGTGTGCACTACAAGATGTTTATTTAAATAAGCTTTTGAGATAAACTTTTTCTGGCATAATTCACATTGAAATAGATTAAGACCTGAATGTAATTTTTTATGCTGGTTAAGAGAACTTTTATGTTTGAAGGTTTTTGAACATTCATCACAATTATATTCCATATTTTGAAGTAGTAACAAAAGTACTGATTTATTTAAATACTTTTAAATTTAAATGGATATCTAGAAAAATAAATAATTTGTTAGCGATTCTGTTAAAAAAAAAATTAGAATATAAATTGACTAAATATATATTTACATTAATTTGAAAATCTTTTGTTTCTTTTTTTTTCCTTGTATTGACAAGCTCGAAGTTATTATATTTTAATTAAATTTATTTTGTGAAGACAACTATCCAAAGCAGCGAACGATTTCAAACTACCATATGAATTTATACAAATATGAGTTCAGAGTATAAGAGACATGTTAATTTTAAGAGGGGGTAAGTTTTCTTATCTTGAGCAATGTTTTGATTTTGAAATTACTTTAAATTTGAAAACAAAGAATTTCTTGTATTTAACAATAGCAATGATATTGTTAATTTTAAATAAGATTTAAAAACAACAAAATATAAATTTTTATTAACAATTCTATGCTTGATTTTTCTATAAATAAAATCCAAAACTGTTTGACTTCATCTAAATAAATGCTAAATATCCTATTGAAAAATTTGAATAAAGGAAAATTTTAAAAATTTAGTTTATTATTAGTAAATCATTTTTGAATATGTATATGTCGTAGCCCCATAGGATAATCGGTTTTATAGGCTATAACCCGGCCCATAGAGTAAAAATGCTCGAGCAAACCTATTTCGCTATGAAGAGGTGCGCTCCAGTTTTATAGCCTATAGGCCGGCTTTTAGCGTATAAAACTGAAAGAGGTCAGCTTCATAGACAAATATTAATGTTTCGAGACTCTTAATTTTAAATAATATAAATTTATCAATATTATATCGTGAATTATTTATATTTATCTTATATAGTTTTATTTACATTATTAAATTTGTTTGAAATAATAATTTCTATTAATGAATAATAATAAATTTTTATTTTGTAAAGACAACCATTTTGTAATGGCAAGCAACAAATGATTTAAATCTGACAAGTAATTTTAAATTTGGAGAATTCGCTTATCTTAAAATAAAATTTTATCAAACGACAATATTTTGATTTATTTTGATTTTATTTACATTGAAAAGAAATTTTTCATCAAATAAGCAGTTTTATTATCCTGTAAATTATTTATTTATTATTAAAAAATATTTAATTTTAAAATGGATTATTTTAGTTATAATTAAACAGATTTTTAATATTTAAATTTTTAACGTCTGGTCTTATGGACAAATATGTAAAAATAAATTGCGACCTTTTCCAGACAAATATTTTTTATTCATTTATAAAACTTATAAATTAATTATAAGTACAGATTATTTATATTCATTTTGACCATTAAATTATTGACGTTATATTTATTTATATATAATTTAATTTAAAGTAATACCAAAAATCAATTATTTATACAATTGTTGGTTAGTAGTTTATATATATATATATATATTTATAAACAATTATTTAATATTATTTTATACATCTATGTAATATTATTATAGATCCCTGAAGAGGAGCAAATTATTATGCTCGAAATATTGGATTTCATAAATTAATAAAAAATATTAGTCTGGAAAAGGTCGCAATTTATTTTTACAGATTTTTAATAATACAATATTTTTCCAGACTAGCTAAATAAAAAATTTTACATAATTTTTTTGTAAGTCAGAACCCTACTTTAAAAAAATTTTAATCTTCCTCCCTAAATTTTACATTTATTTTCTTTATGATAATAAAATCCTGCACGTTTTTTTACGCGAATACTGCTGATTATATTATAACTTAGAGTTAATCGAGTCAATTTTCAAATTGCTTACAACTAAAAAATTAAAAAAAAAATTAATTAAAACATAAATTAAATATTGTACTTCACTAACTAAAATTATAATATTACTAATAGGCTTCAAAGATTACAAAATACTAATTATAATTTATATTAATATAACAACATATAAAATATTTAAATATTTTTATAATTTTTAAAATTAAGCAAAAACTGCTTTATTCATGAACCAGAAATTCAAGTCAAACGAGTCATCAGCCATCAATTTGACAGTTGTCGATACAATTGATTTTTTGTGTCTGCAACTTTAGAACTCCAAAAAATTTTCTAAAAATTATCATTCACTGAGTTGATGAATTCTGCCAGTAAGGCGTTAGTCGTATTTGTTACCTCTTGTTTTATTTCTTTCTTTATATCAGCAAGCATTTTTCCTTTTTCGATGTACGTTACTAAGCTTTGATAAGTTGCGGCTTCGAGTAAATCTGGATCGTACTTTTCTTCTTTTATTTCAACATTTGGATTGACTCGACCATCAAATCCTTTCTTAAAATTTTGATTATTGTCTTCAACAGCTTTAACCTGCTTAGAATAGTTTATATCCTTATTTGATAAATCAGAAATTGCTTTTAAGCTATTAAAGTTTTCCAGCAACTTAAATGTTCCAACGTTTTTTGAATTTTTTCTTTTACTTTTTTCATTCTGCCCTTTTTTATTGGAACATGACTTTGTTATTTGATTATGGGTTTTTAAATGAGAAATAATCGACATTTTCTTACTAAAAGACTTTTTGCAATAGTCGCAAGTGTAAAGTTTTTTCAAATTTTTACAAGCCTTTCGAATATCTGAGTTTAAATGGCTTTTTGTAATAAATCCTTTCATACAGTGTTTACAAAAAAATTCTTTACCGCCTGAGTGAGTTTTTTTATCACACAAATCACATTGAAATAAATTTAAACCTAAATGGAGTTTTTCATGCTTTCTAAGAGAACTTGATTGTGTAAAAGCCTTATCACACCGTTTACATTTAAATGGCTTTTGGCCAGTGTGCACAACAAGATGTTTTATTAAATCAGCTTTTGTAGTAGATTTTTTCTGACACAAATCACATTGAAATAGATTTAGACCTGAATGGATTTTCTCATGAGTTTTTAGATTACTTTTTTGATTAAAAGCCTTTTCACACTGTTTACATTTATGTAGTCTTTGTCCTGTGTGCACAACAAGATGACGTATTAAATGAGCTTTAGAAATAAATTTTTTCTGACACAAATCACAATGAAAAAGATTGAGACCTGAATGGATTTTTTCATGAGTTTTAAGATTATTTTTTTGATTAAAAGCTTTATCACACTGTTTACATTTAAACGGCTTTTGATTAATGTGCACTGCAAGATGTTGTAGTAAATGAGCTTTTGTCGTAAACTTTTTCGGACATAAGTCACATTTAAATAAATTGAGACACGAATGGATTTTTTCATGAGTTTTAAGATTATTTTTTTGATTAAAAGCTTTATCACACTGTTTACATTTAAACGGCTTTTGATTAATGTGCACTGCAAGATGTTGTAGTAAATGAGCTTTTGTCGTAAACTTTTTCGGACATAAGTCACATTTAAATAAATTGAGACACGAATGGATTTTTTCATGATTTTTAAGACTAGTTTCTTGCGTAAAAGATTTATCACACTGTATACATTTATATGGCTTTTTGCCAGTGTGCACAACAAGATGTTTTATTAAATCAGCTTTTGTAGTAAATTTTTTCTGACACAAATCACATTGAAATAAATTTAGACCTGAATGTATTTTTTCATGTGCTTTAAGATTACGCAAGTGCTTAAAAGCTTTATCACATTGTTTGCATTTAAATGGTTCTTGGTTAGTGTGCACTACTAGATGTTTGATTAAATCAGACTTAGCAGTAAATTTTTTCACACATAATTCACATTGAAATAGATTGAGACCTGAATGAGTTTTCTTATGTAGATTTAGAGTACGTTTGTATTTATAAGTTTTTGAGCACTTGTCACACTTATATTCCATTTTTTATGATAACGATGTAATTACAGGTTTATTTAAAAAATACTAATCTGCAATAGATATCTGTAAAAAAAAAATTTGAAATTTTAATAGTTATGAAAAAAAAAATGATTAAACAAGAAAAGCATAAATAATATTTACATTAATTCGAAGTATTTTTGATTATTAAAATTGAATTGTCCTTTATTTTTTCTGAATTGATAAAACTAAATTTAGTTGAGAATTGAATTCTAAGGAACAAGAAAAAATCATTTACTTTGTAAAGACAACCGTCAGAAGCAACAGACAACTTAAAACTGGCACGTCTTTATAAAAGTGTCGCATACTTTAAGTGGGGATATTTTCTTATCTGCTGTAATAAAATTTTGGCCAATAAAATTGTTTTGATTTAAATTATACGTTGCTATTAGATTTTATTATTTTTTAAATTATATTTAGAAAACCAATTATTTTTTCCATTATTATCGTTATCATCTGAGGAATGTTACTAAAACTATAAATATAAATTTTAAAATCATTTAAATATAAAAAATTTATTCAAAAATTAATTTGCACATTATAAATATTCTCATAAAAGTATGATTATCTTCAAAAACATTAAACTTTGAATCATGTGCGACTAACTATGATCTTTTTTATTAATCAAAAATACAAAAATCTGGATTTTTCTAAAAATTTGTTTCATTTATGAAATTTTTTTGATAGAAATATAGAAAAAATATAAAATTTTCTTTTTTCTTATTTTAATGTAAATATGATTAAAGTAAGTCTAGAAAGATTTTTTAAAAACCTTGTAAACGTCGCTTTTTTATTCTCACGGCTTAAATTTTAATCAAATCAAAAAAATAAAGAAATATTAATAATTTCTAAACTCTTTATTTATTAGAAAGCATAGTTGTTTCACCTTCCTTACTGTTTACAGATTATTATTATTTCTTTATTTTTTTAATTTGATTAAAATTCAAGCTACGAGAAGGTGATCACCGTTCGTTTACGAGATTTGGTTATTATTTCAGTTTTTTCATTATTATTTTTTACTAGTTTTTATTTTTTAAGGTTCGGTCATTTTTAAGAATAAGAAGTTACACAAGATAATTTTAGATATTTAATTCAGAAGCTACCATATTAAACCCTTCTTTGAGTACTACTATACTCTGGTAATATCAAATCAGGGGTCAATATTGCAAATTTACTAGATACTCATTGAAAAACCCAAATTTCCTAAATTCTATTTCTTTGGATATAATTGCGTTTACATCCCCTTATTGAAGAAAGTTTAAATGTTCATATATTTTTTAAACACAAATTTTCGAATATCACGTGTGAAACATATACATGTGTTTTTGACTCTTTGGTAACAATTCTGAGGTCAAAATTTCGTAATTGTTTACACAAATTATTTTAAGCAATCGCAAGCACGTGTTTAACATTTAAACGAATAAAAAATTTTTTTTTCTTAAAATTTATTTCTGTAATACTTTCATAGTTTTACATAACTGCGGATTCCTAGAAAATCAGCTTTTGAATTTCTAGAAAAGATTTTAAACACTTCAGTTCCCATTAGACGTGTAACAAGTGTCTGATAAATTATAAATTTTTTTGTAAAAAACATTTTACATAACAATTTTCTGGGTAAATAGACTTTGCGTAAAAAGTAACAATACATAAAATGTAAATTAGTTAAATTAAGATTTATAGTTAAATTTGTAAGAAATATTTAAAAAATTATTTTTTTAGATTTATAAAATATTTTCCGTATCGTTTAAATAGTTAAATTAATATTTTTTTTTATCATTTAACATTTTGGGAATCATGGTCAGAGCGAAGTTAATTAAAGCATAATTTCTTATAAAAATAAATGATTTTTTTTAAAAGAAATTAATAGCCAGAAAATTTTTTAAAAAGAAAAATCAGCTAAATTTATAATTTTTAAATTATATAATTTTTTATTGCAGACCATTTAAATTATGTGAAATTCAGACCTTAAGGGAATTTCAGCCAAACTTAATTTTACAGCAGCATTTGTAACACTCAAGACAAGACGTCATATTTTTGCTTTTTTCGAGTAATTTGGCCATTTATTTTCTCAAAAATTAAGATAGCACTTTTATGGTAATAAAATACTGGGCATTATTTGCTGTAAAGTAAGCTAATTTTTTTTTATAATTTAAATTATTCAAGTCAATTTATTAAATTGGATAAATATAAAAAATTTTGAAAATTTTTTAGTCTCATCATACAGCAATTTTATTACTTTAATTAAATGTTTATATTATAATATATTATGATTCTGGATTAAGATAATTTATTCATAAATAAGTAATACAAAGTAACTATTTTTAAATTAAATTTGAAATTTAAAAATTATAAAATTAAATTATATTTTCTAATTCATCCTTGAAGGATATTCGTAAATTGGGTCATCAGTCATCAATTACATAGTCGTCAATTTGATTATTTCTTACTTTTAAATTCAAAAAAATTTTCTAAAAATTATCATTGAGTGTATTAATAAATTCTCCCAGCAAATCATTGGTAATATTCGTCACTTCTTGTTTTATTTCAGTCTTAATATCAGCAAGCATTTTTCCTTCTTCCATGTACGTTACTAAATTTTGATGAATCACTGCTTCGAGTAAATCTGGTCCGAGCTTTTCTTCTTTTACACGAACGTTATCAACGCCACAAGAGACTTCACATTCTTCGTTAAAAATATTAATCTCTTTTTCAGTAATTTTGTTTGATAAATTAAAATTTTCAAATGGCTTAGGTGTTTGAATATTTTTTAAAAAAGAATTATTTTTTGCTCTGGTATCTTCATTCTGTGTATTTGATCGTGATTTTATTATTTGATTATGGATTTTTAGATGAGAAATAATTGAATTTTTTTTCCTAAAAGCCTTTTTACAATAGTCGCAAGTGTACAATTTCGTTAAATTTTCACAAACCTTGTAATTAAACGCTAATTTACTATTAAAAGTGTGAGATTTTTTATGATAACAAAGGCTGCTTGAATTTGGAAATGTTTTCTTACACTGTAGACATTTATATGACTTTTCTCTCGTATGTACTTGAAGATGTCTTTTTAAACTACTTTTGTGGATAAATCCTTTTTTGCAATAATCGCAAACAAACGTTTTAATACCAGAATGAACTTTTTCATGACCTTTCAGATTAATCAATAGCTTAAAAGCTTTATCACACTGTTTACGTTTAAACGGCTTTTGATTACTGTGCATTACCATATGTCTTTTTAAATTACTTTTATAATTAAATTTTTTCTGACATAAATCACATTCAAATAAATTAAGTCCCGAATGGATTTTTTCATGGATTTTAAGACTTGATGAAGACGTAAAAGCCTTGTTACACTGTTTACATTTATGTAGTTTTTCTCCTGTATGCACTACAAGATGTTGTATTAAATGAGCTTTAGAAGTAAACTTTTTCTGACAGAAGTTACATTGCAATAGATTTAGACCTAAATGGATTTTCTCGTGAGATTTAAGATTACTTGATTGCGTAAAAGCTTTATCACATAACTTACACTTATATGGTTTTTGATTAGTGTGCACTACAAGATGTTTACGTAAATAAGCTTTAGAAGTAAATTTTTTGTGACACAAATCACACTGAAGCAGATTAAGACCTAAATGGATTTTCTCATGAGTTTTAAGACTACCTGATTGGGTAAATTCCTTATCGCACTGCTTACACTTAAATGGTTTTTGCCCAGTGTGCACTACAAGATGTTCTATTTGTTTAGCTTTAGAAGTAAACATTTTCTGACACAAATCACAATGAAATAGATTGAGACCTGAATGGATTTTCTCATGAGTTTTAAGGTTGCTTGATTGCGTAAAAGCTTTATCACACTGTTTACATTTAAATGGTTTTTGATTAGTGTGCACTACAAGATGTTTGAGTAAATTAGCTTTAGTAGTGAAATTTTTCTGACACAAATCACATTGAAATAGATTGAGACCCGAATGAGTTTTTTTATGTAAACAGAGGCCAGTTTTGGATTTGTAGGTTTTTGAGCACTCGTCACACTTATATTCCATTTTGTAAGATAATGTTTTAATTACTGGTTTATGTAAAAAATTTGAACCCTTGATATATATCTGTTAATAGCAAAATTTAAAGTTTTATTAGTTATTAAAAAAAAAATGTTAAAAAAATTAAAGCATAAATAATATTTACATTAATTCCAAGTATTTTTGATTATTAAAATTGAATTGTCCTTTATTTTCTCTGAATTGATAAAACTAAATTTAATTGAGAATTGAATTCTAAGTAACAAGTAACAATCATTTACTTTGTAAAGGCAACCGTCAGAAGCAACAGACAACTTAAAACTGTCACGTCTTTATAAAAGTTTCGCTAACTTTAAGTGGGATATTTTCTTATCTGATGTAATAAAATTTTGGCCAATAAAATTGTTTTGATTTAAATTATACGTTGCTATTAGATTTTATTATTTTTTAAATTATATTTAGAAAATCAATTATTTTTGCCGTTACAATTTTTAATATTATCATCTGAGGAATGTTTCTAAAACGTTATAAATTTTAAAATTATTCAAGTATAAAAAAAATTTATTCAAAAAATAATTTGCTCATTATAAATGTTCTCATAAAAGTATGATTTCTTCAATAACATTAAACTTTGAATCATGTGAGATTGACTATCATCTTTTTTATTAATAAAAATACAAAAATCTAGATTTTTCTAAAAATTTGTTTGATTTATGTAATTTTTTTTTATGATAGAAATGTAGAAAAAATGTAAAATTTTCTTTTGTCTTATTTGACGTAAAGATGACAAAAGTAAGTCTAGAAGCCTGCTTTGAGCGTAATATGAGGAAGAAGAATGATTACCGTATTGACAATGGTCCATGGACCATGGTTCCTGCAGGTAACCACAGAAGATTGTTAACAAAAAAAAGTTTACTTAAAATTTTTTTCTATTTTAACTTTGTTTATAGCGACTATTTTTTATCAATTATTGAAAAATCAAATTTGAAAAAACTCTTGGTCAGCTATAAATATTATTTTTCAACCTTAGCAATTTTTTTCCAAATTTTTTTCAAGATACACAAACTCGAGATATACTGCTTACCATTTTTTTTAAAGAATCATAACATTTTAAAAATATTTAGCAAATAATTTAGAAAAAAATACTAAGGAAATATTTTGAGGACTCGACTATCAGTTTAAAACTTGTTTGATGTGAATTTAACCATTTAAAAATTTGTCATAGTATTTGGATAACAATAAAGTAAAGTATAAGAATTTAATGAGTAAAATTACATTAACAAAATCACTATTAGTATTTACATCAATTACAAAAGCTTTTGATTAATTCTTCTGGTTTTGGAAAAATAAATTTTTATTCGAGGTATCATAAATTTTTATTTATTTTCTAAAGACAACCTTGAGAAGCAACAAATGGCTTAAGACTGACAAGTAATTTTTGGTTTTGAGAATTTGCATTTCTTAAGCTAATCAAAATTTATCAAACAAGAATATTTTGACTTAGTTTGATTTTATTCACATTGAAAGAAATATTTCTACAAATAACGTGTATGATTATTTTGTAAATTATTTATTGTATTTGAACATTTTATTAATTAAAAATATTTTTTTTCAAATGGATTATTTCAATTATAATTACACAGATTTTTATAATTGCCTCAGTGTAATGAAAAGAAATTCATAAAACAATAATTTTTTGAAAAACACTTTATTGCAACAAATCAAAAATCGTTCACAGGTGGCCTGAATGACCAGTTTTAGGAGGTCCAAAATGGTGATAAAAATTGATATTACCCCCTTAAAATATATATTTTTATAGGTGCAGAAAATACCTGGGAAATCGTCGGAACTGCTGCGCTTTCAGAAAAAACGATAAATTAAGATTTTTAATAAATTCAAAAATTTTTAAATTATTAGTTTTTATTTAAATTAAATAATCTTAACAAAAATAAAATTCATTTGTTTATTAAAATTTATTGTATTTGAAAATACATTACAACACATATTTTACTGTTTATTTACTGCGTATTCTAAGATTTTAAATAGGATAATCACATTTTATTATGTCTACAGGCAGATTCCATGTGAAACGTACGTTGACTTGCAGATGGGGTCTTTCGATTGAGCTGTAAGTTTGTACAGAAATGATTATACATATAAAATGTCATCCACTCCCCAAATTTTACGTGTCGTAAAATTGCTTCTAACTATCTCTTTGAATTTTCAAAATTTTTTATAAATTTTAAAGCTTTTAGCCACCAACTTTTGCTTCATTATATACAAGCATCAAAAAATGTTAAAAAAATTATTAAAGAACCGATTTTGACTGGAAATTTTGCTGACTATCCAAATTTATAAACCGTTTTTTTAAATTTTTAAAGCCGGAAAATTGGAAAATGTAAGCCGTTCCGGCTGTAGCTCTTAACTCAAAACCCGTCACTTGAAGGAACTTCAAACTGGGAGTAGAGACAGAGTATTCCATATACTTTCACCTTGTATTAATATGGGTTTGACTATTTTCACATAGGGAAAAGTTATATCGATAATTAGTGAAAATTTTCGATTTTGAAAATGCAAATTTAGCAAAAAAAACTATATTTTTATGCAAATTTAGGCAAAACCGATTTCATAAGTAAAAATAGCCAATTCTACAAAATTAAGGCTTTTTGTAAGAAACTATTCAAGTAATTCTTAGTAAAAATGACATAAACGGATAACAATTGTCTGAAATTTTGAAAAATCAGACTCTTAGTAAAAAGTTTCAGGTATTTCCTATGGTTAAAAATAGTTTTTGAACTCTTTTTAGAGTGTAAAAAAATTGAAATAGATAATTTACTGAGATTTTCTTTAAAAATTTGAAAAAAAAACAGCTGCTATTTTAAAAGTTTTCAAAATCATAAAAATTAGCACGGTGTCATATTTTAACATACTAAATCCAGGCAAATTTGATTTTTTAAAATTTCAGACATTTGTTATCCATTTAGGTCACTAAGTATTACTTGAATAGTTTCTTATAAAAAATCTAATTTTGTAGAATGTAAAAACATTTAAATCCCACTTCCCCATTTTTATTGCAGGTAATATGTAGCCGATACAAAAAAACCTGATGTAAGTTCAGGCAAAAGAAATGAATTTTCGATACTTAAGTCAAGGGAAAATTATCTAAAATTGAAAAATGATATCGTGAAATTGATTTATAAAAATTTACTTTTTTACTAAGGATTCTTAATAATCTTTTACGTATATTTATTATTTAATATATTTATTCTGTATTAAATTTGAATATTCTAATTTTATGTTTGCCAGAGGCTGCAAGATTGAAAAGATGCTTGACTTCGAGGGCTAATTGAGCCAGCAAATAATTTTTGTCTAATTATTAGAATTATCTCCAACTGCCTTTTTATAAAAGTTTACAAAATTTTGATTTCGTTATTAAATTTTATGTTGTTATCGTCACATTTTATAACTCAAGATTTATTAAAACAATTTATTAATTCATGAAAGAGAGTGGCACTTACAAATTTTGAAAATCATTTTTTTTCAATAACATAAGAGCAACTCAAATTATGAAAAATTTTAACAGTTTATTCAAAAATAGTAAAAGAAAATTAAATAATTATTAAATTATATTTTATTGATATTTAAACCACAATTAAGTTTTAATAGAATTTAAAATAAATCTAGTCATCTGTTATCATTATTATTGATAATCGTCAAAATAATTAATTTTTTTCCTGTAATTTTAGGTTCTAAAATCTTTCTAAATATTATCTTTGAGTGCATTAATGAATTCTCCTAGCAAATCATTGGTCATATTCGTCACTTCTTGTTTTATTTCAGTCTTAATATCAGCAAGCATTTTTCCTTCTTCCATGTACGTTACTAACTTTTGATGAATCACTGCTTCGAATAACTCTGGATCGAACTTTTCTTCTTTTACACGAACGTTATTAACGCCGCAAGAGACTTCACATTCTTCATTAAAATTACTATTTCTTTCTGAATATCTTGTTGACACATTACTGGTTTTTTCCGTTTTATTTAATTCACTTTCAGAACATTGATTCTTCTCTTTAACAACAAAATCCTCAACAAAATTTATGTCAACGTCTTGTTGGTCTTTTGATAAATCAATCATCACTTCTAAGCCATTGAAATTTTCTACTAGTCTAGAAGTTTCAATATTTTTTTGATTAGTCAAATTTTTTCTTGCTCTTAGATGGCTGCTTCCTTCATTTTTCTTTCTCTGTGCTCTAACATTAGAAGATGACTTTATTTTTTGGTTGTGGATTTTTAAATGACAAATAATCGAATTTGTCTTTTTCCAAAAGACTTTTGGCAATAGTCACATTCAAATAAATTAAGACCCGAATGTATTTGTTCATGGGTTTTAAGACTTGATGCATCCGTAAAAGTCTTGTTACACTGCTTATATTTATGTGGTCTTTGGCGAGTATGCACTAGAGTATGTCTAATTAAATTAGATTTTAAAGTAAATTTTTTCTTACACAAATCACATTGGAATAGATTCAGACCTGAATGGATTTTTTCATGAGTTTTAAGATAGTTTGATTGTGTAAAAGCTTTATCACACTGTTTACATTTAAATGGCTTTTGATTAGTGTGCACTACAAGATGTTTAATTAAATTAGCTTTAAAGGTAAAGTTTTTATGACACATATCACATTGAAATAGATTAAGGCCCGAATGGATTTTTTCATGTCCTTTAAGATTCCGTAAGTGCTTAAAAGCTTTATCACACTGTTTACACTTATGTGGTTTTTCATCAGTGTGCAATACAAGATGATGTATTAAATTAGCTTTTATAGTAAACATTTTCTGACACATATCACATTGAAAAAGATTCAGGCCCGAATGGATTTTTTCATGTGCTTTAAGATTCCGCAAGTACTTAAAAGCTTTATCACACTGTTTACACATATGTGGTCTTTGGCCAGTATGCACTACAAGATGTTGTATTAAAAGAGCTTTAGAAGTAAACTTTTTCTGACACACATTACACTGAAATAGATTGAGACCTGAATGGATTTTTTCATGTCTTCTAAGATTACTAGCATGCGTAAAAGCTTTATCACACTGTTTACACTTAAATGGTTTTTCATTATTGTGCACTACAAGATGTGTTACTAATTTAGATTTAGAAGTAAGCTTTTTCTGACACAAATCACACTGAAATAGATTAAGACCTGAATGTAATTTTTTATGCTGGTTAAGAGAACTTTTAAGTTTGAAGGTTTTTGAACATTCATCACAATTATATTCCATATTTTGAAGTAGTAACAAAAGTACTGATTTATTTAAATACTTTTAAATTTAAATGGATATCTAGAAAAATAAATAATTTGTTAGCGATTCTGTTAAAAAAAAAAAATAGAATATAAATTGACTAAATATATATTTACATTAATTTGAAAATCTTTTATTTCTTTTTTTTTCCTTGTAATGACAAGCTCTATGTTATTATATTTTAATTAAATTTATTTTGTGAAGACAACCGTCAAAAGCAGTGAACGGTTTCAAACTATCATATGAATTTATACAAATACGCGTTCAGAGTATAAGAGACACGTTAATTTTAAGAGGGGGTAAGTTTTCTTATCTTGAGCAATGTTTTGATTTTGAAAGTACATTCAATTTGAAAATAAAGGTGCAAGGAATTTCTTTTATTTAACAATAACAATGATATTGTTAATTTTAAATGAGTTTTAAAAACAACAAAACATACATTTTTATTAACAATTCTATGCTTGATTTTTCTATAAATAAAATCCAAAACTGTTTGACTTCATCTAAATAAATTCTAAATATCCTATTGAAAAATTTGAATAAAAGAAAATCTTAAAAATTTAGTTTATTATTAGTAAATCATTTTGAATATGTATAAATATTTTTTTAAATTTATTATAGGAGCATAAAAAAAATATATATTCATAGTAATAAGCAAATCCTATTTTCGAAGGCTACTTCCGGATCAGTATAGTTTTTTGGCCCTTGAAACCAAACACAAACTAAGTATAGTAGCAACCGAAGAGTTATAAAAAAACACCCTGATTGATCACAACTTAAATAAACTAATTAGTGTTTCATTTTATAATAATATTAATATTTTAAATAAATTGAGTCATCAGCAATTAATTCGAAAGTCGTATTTTTAATTTTGATTATTACTTACTTATTTTAATAAATTTTTCTTGCAATATTAAATTACATTCCAATTTTAAATTACATTGCATTATATTTCAAAAAAAAGTTATTTGGACAATATTAAAAAAAAAAAACCTTTTATTCTTAGCTTTAAATGTTACAAATATCTTCTTAAAAATTTGGCAACAAAATTTTAATCACTTGCGATTAAATGTAATCTCATACCAATTATAAGTAAAAAAAATTTCTGATTTTTAAAAAATTTTTTAATCTGTGTATTATGAAAAATGATAGAAACATGAAAAAAAATATAAACATGATTTAGTCCTGCTTTTTCTCATTTATTTTGACGACAGGAAATAAAATCTAGAAATGACAAAAATTGTGTTTTAAAAAAAAAGTAAATAAAAATAGACGTACTTTTGATATTGACGAAACTGAATAAATTAAATTTCACAAAATTAAAAAATTTTAGCTCATCAGGTTTAATCCTCCATTTTTAAATAAAGAGACATAATTCAACACAATTTGTATCTCTTAGGATACGAAATTTCCCGTAGTATCTGATTCTGGGGCCAAGAATTTTTTTTTGAATTGCTCATGATGGAGAAACTAATAATATACACGGTCAGGCTGCTTTTTTTGAAATTTTTTTGTTCAAGCAAATTACTTTAATATTCAAGCAAAGCAGCCTGGCCGTGTACGTCATTTTTTTTTTTAAAGTTGATTTCTTAAAGTCATATGGATACAAAAGCGTTTTAGTAGAACTCAAGTTACTTCTGACGCTTCAAATTATTTGATGGAAAAAAGAAACCGGTGGATTATTGTAAATTGAGAGCTCTAGTACCAATAATAGCAGATTTTAGTTCATTTTTTACGAAATTCAATTTAAAAAACAAACAAAACAAAAGTTAAAAATTTGAATTTCACGATAAATTTAATTATAAATTATATTTTATTAATTTGAAAGATGATATATGGGAAGATTTAAATGAAGTGAGGGAGATTTGCATGGTCGGGTCTTCAAAACTGCCCCAAAGTCTTTTTTTCTGAAAGTAATATCAAAAATAAGTCACCTGCTCAATTTTTAGCCTCCCAGAGCAAAATCTCAATTTTTGGCAGCCTTTTTTGTGTTTTGGACTTTTGTAAAAAAAGTAAGAAAAATGAGTCATAATTTTGGTTCCTCATAGAGGAACCTTTGTGATAGATGAAATTTTGATTTTTGATTTTTTGGCATATAAGCACGTTTTGGGACCTCAGGAAGCTAAAAAACCGGTTTTTAAAAAAAGTCTGTATGTGTGTGTGTGTGTGTGTGTGTGTGTGTGTGTGTGTGTGTGTGTGTATGTATGTAACCGGTGAAATTTCACAACCATTATGGAATTAAGACCTAATTTTTTTTTCAAAAATTTTTTAATCAAAAAATCTCAAGCTACTTTTTTTTTTTTTTAATTTGGATGTAATACCTGATTTATTTCCACGAAAGTACTTATATTTGAAAGTACGATTTTTACTCGATATCTCGAATCCGATAACTAATTTTTTGAAAATTTTTTTCTCAAAATTTTTTTCACCAAAAAATACAAAAAATACCAATTTTTTTTTTCTTTACGGACGCAGTACTTAATTTATTTCTGTGGAAGTACTAGTTTTAGAAATATGGTTTATAGCATTTTTTTGGACTTGATACCTAATTTTTTCAAAATTTTTTTCTCAAAATTTTTGTTGCCAAAAAATACAAAGAATGCCAATTTTTTTTTTATTTTAGGATGTAATACTTAATTTTTTTCTATGAAAGTACGAATATCTGAAAATATTGTAACCGGTGATATTTCACAACCATTATGGAATTAAGACCTAATTTTTTTTTCAAAAATTTTTTTATTAAAAAATCTCAAACTACTTTATTTTTTTTTTGATTTGGATGTAATACCTCATTTATTTCCACGAAAGTACTTATATTTGAAAGTACGATTTTTACTCGATATCTCGAATCTGATAACTAATTTTTTGAAAATTTTTTTCTCAACATTTTTTTCACCAAAAAATACAAAAAAAACTTAATTTTTTTTTATTTTTGGATGTAGTACCTAATTGATTTCTATGAGAGTACTAGTTTTAGAAATATCGTTTATAGTAATTTTTTGGACCTGATACTTAATTTTTTCAAAATTTTTTTCTTAAAATTAAAAAAACAAAAAAATTAAAAAATCTGTAATATTTTTTTTTTTTTTTTAGTGTAATACTTCCTTTAATTCCATGAAAGTACTAATATTTGAAAATTTTGTAACCGATGATATTTCACAACTATTGTGGAATTGAGATCTAATTTTTTTTTCCAAAATTTTTTCATCAAGAGATTTCAAAATACTTTTTTTTTTTTTTAATTTAGGTGTAATACCTCATTTATTTCCATAAAAGTACTTATATTTGAAAGTATGGTTTTTACTCGATATCTCAAATCTGATTATTAATTTTTTGAAAATTTTTTTCCCAAAATTTTTTTCACAAAAAAATACAAAGAATACCAAATTTTTTTTTTGTTCGGACGTAGTACCTAATTAATTTCTATGAGAGTACTAGTTTTTGAAAGCTTATTCATAGTAATTTTTTGGATATGATACCGAATTTTTTCAAAATTTTTTTCTCAATATTAATAAAACAAAAAAATTAAAAAATCTGTAATATTGTTTTTTTTTTTTAGTGTAATACCTAGTTTATTGAAAATTTTTTTCTAAAAATTTGTTAAATAATAAACATTAAATCACAGCAACATTTTTTTTCTTTTAAAATACGGTTTTTAACTTTTTTTTATGAAATACTGATATCTCAAATTATAATTTTTATTAAATAAAATAGACCATTATAAATATTTTGCGATTGTTAATGAGGAACCATAGTGCCAATCACTTGGCAGCGTTTTTTTTATTATTGCTATAAAAAACTTACATTAGCATGAAATATTTTTTCCTTTTAAGTCCGGATAGGAAATTTTCCTTGCTATCCGATTCCGGAGGTCAAAATATTTTTTTGAGTAGCGCATGCGCGAGGAATCGCGAAGATAGGCTGTTTTTTTTTAAAGTCGATTTCTCAAATGCCTATTATCGAAAAATCTTCTAACTAGGCTTAAAATTTTCCTTAAACCTTATATTTTTTGGGAAAAAAAAATTTCGATGGGACACTGCTTTTTGGGAGCTCTAGAAAAAAATAGCAGCTTTTAAAAGATCATTTTTTACAAATTTCGAATTTCCCGCCAAGTCGCGTGACCAATCAAAAATATGACCAAAAATTTGGATTCCGCAGGAAATTTTACATAAGGATATATCTTTTCATGTTTTCAAAATCTTTATGTTAAAACAGCGAAATGATAAAGAATTTTCTGATTAATTTAGTAGTATTTAAAATAAATAAAAAGATTCCTTTCAATTAAAATAATCTTTCAATTTAAAATTTCGCTGCTTGAACATAAACGCTTCTAAATGTTATCCGCGCGATAAATTTCATAGCTTTTGCATAAACTTTGCATCAGTGAAATATCATAAAAATGCAAAAGAACACTAGATATAGTTTTATTAGTTATTCATTAATCGACATTTTATTTAATTACACGTTTGACGCCCAAGAGCTTATCTACCTACGTGTAGTTTTGTTTTTGCATACTAATTTAATTTCAAAACCAAAATTTATGTATTTCAAAATGTATACCCCCATGTAATAAAGTTTCAACTTTCAGAATCTGATGTCAAATTTGCGATCAAATCAACTGCAAACTCAATATTTCGGGTCAAAGTTGGCCACTAAAAAAAATCGACAAGTTGCTTATCAGTATTGTAAAATTAATTAAGTATTCAAAGACAGTTAAAAATAATAAAATTGGAGCTTATGATATGATGGCGTTAAGTATGCAAATAAAATATTTTAAATCTTAAGATTATATTGTATTGGACTAAACCTGGTTAAAAGAAAATGTAATTTTATCCACATGCATTCTATGCGGAATTCCATTATCGTTGAATTTATATGAGAATTGATTACAAACTGAGGTTTTTAATGCTTCTGAAATAGCTGGTTGACAACGGATTTTTTTAATTAGTTTAAACTTTTGTATAAAAGTGCTAAAGGCTAGTTTTATTAAATAAATAAAATATAAAATTAATATAATTGCAATTTTCGCAGCAACTTAAGGTACTTGATTTTTAGATTCTATCGGTGAGAGATTTCTTTTAAAATTGGTCATGAAAAATTTACAACTGACGGACTTTGAATGAAAACTTGCACTAAAAACTAAAACCAACAAAAATTTGATAGGATAAGAAACTAGGCTATTATTATGACAACACCCTGAAAACAACAAAAACTACCCGATTTTAAGGGTTCATTTTTGCAATGTTTCAGAAGAAGGGTCAAAAATAACTATTTAATTACATTTTTTAAAGAAAAATTAAGAAACTATTAAGACTTAAACGTCAAAAATCGTAATTGGACTATGAGGGCTGAGTACAAAAAGTTTATACTATCTCCGAAACTGAAAAAAAAAACTTTTACATGATAAAAGATTATTTTTATGTGCTTCTTTTTTAAATAAAATTTTGGTAACTACTTAACCGTATTTTGGCCATCAAAGACTTAGATTAAATGAATTTAAAAATACTTTTAAAGAACAAAATTTTTATTTAGGAGGGGAGTTTAACCCATTTACGTCCAAGCGGACGTAAACGGAAAGTCAAAAAAAAACATAGGTTCCCGTATAGATAGAGGTTTTTAAATTACATGTCTATAGTAAAATTTCATGCTCTTACCGAATCTGAAGTCAGATTTAACTTACAACCCTTTCAAATGCTTCAAAAATAGGGGTAATGGGGGTGAAAAAGAGGTTAAAATAAAAATGACGGAAAAATCAATATAAAAATAAAAAAATGATACCAAAAAACATTTAAAATTTCAAAAAATTAAGCATCAGATTCGAGATATCGAGTAAAAATAGTACTTTCAAATATAAGTACTTTCATGGAAATAAATGAGGTATTACATCCAAATTAAAAAAAAAAAAAGTAGTTTGAGATTTTTTCAATTGATGAAAAAATGTTTGAAAATTCTTAATTCCATAATGGTTGTGAAATTTCACCGGTTACACACACCCTCACACACACACACACACACACACACACACACACACGCACATACACACACACAAGCGCGCGCGCACACACACACACACACACACATACAAACAAACTTTTTTTAAAAACCGGTTTTTTAGCTTCCTGAGGTCCCGAAACGTGCTGATATGCCAAAAAATCAAAAATCAAAAGTTGACGCATCACAATGTGTTGAGATCAAAAAAATTGAGATCACAAAAATGTTGAGATCTAAAAGCCTTTGTTTTCAAAAATTGCATTTTTGGGAGCAATTGAAAAATTGGTCATTATGGGATTTAATGGACTATAAAGGTATGGGAATTTGTGATAAAAAATTGCAGTTTTTGGGGCATAAAAAGTGACGCTTACACAAAAAAATGGTGCCAACCAGAAGTGTTTTGGTTAATTAGAAAGGTTGCAGAATTCCTGTGAAATTTATCAAAAAACCCTATTTAATAACATTAAATCCTTCGTTTCTAGGCCCAGAAGGCCTGCTGGAATAAATACAGGCGTTTCGGCCTGTTTTTTCAACATAATAAACTGATGCATTAGAATTTTGAGTTATTTGGTGTTACGAATGTATCGAACATCCTTTTTTAATTATAAAAAAAAAATATTAAAACTCAGAAAAAATCAAAAACTTTATTTTTGCAGTGAAGTGCATTATAAAAAAATGTTTTAAAACGAATTAAAATTTTTAAGTTGATTTGTTTTATTTATACTCACAGATTATCGAACGAGTTATAATAATTATTATTAATGAATTTTGCGTCTGATTGACACCTTAAAGATTGATATTTAAGCTCAATCTGAGCAAAGCTTGTAAAACCGAAAAATTTTAAAATTATTTAAACTATTTTAAATATGATCAGCTTCGCTCTACCCGTCGTTGACGGTATCTAGTAAATAAAAAGCAAATATTGAACTTCACTAAATTAGATTATAATATTATTAATGGGCTTCAAAGATTACAAAATACTAATTATAATTTATATTAATATAAAAACATAGAAAACATTTAAGGGGGTTTATCTGATAAAAAAAATAACTACGGAATGTAATAAATCGTGAATAGTATTAAAATTTAAATATTTTTGAGCTAAAATTGACTTATTTTTACCTATGTCGCCGACTTAATTAATTTTTTATGAATAGAATAAAAGTGGTATTTTAATATTGCACTTATGGGAAAATTTGTTTCGGCTTTATAAAAAGTAGGGTGCTAATGACACAGATCGATGAAACTTAATAAATCTGATAAATAATTGTTCAAAGATTACATTCCCAATTAGTTTTACACAATTTATTGACTTTATTTTCGTAAAATTAATAAAAAACACGTAACATAACTAAAAAGCTCAATATTTTAGTGACCTTTTTTTAAATTGTATAATACTATGAGACTTTTTTTGGTAATTTTCTTGTATAATTAATGGTTTTTTATAGTTTCTTTTCAATTAATAGCTTGCAAAATAAATTAAAAATAAAAAAATTTATGTCGGTAATCGTTATTCCTGCAAAAATGTAGTAATCAACAGATAAATCTCTTTAAATAATATTATAATTTTTAAAATTAAACAAAAACTGCTTTATTCATGAACCAAAATTTTAAGTAAAACGAGTCATCAGCTATCAATTTGATAGTTGTCAATACAATTGATTTTTATTTTCTATAACTTTTGAGATCAAAAAAATTTTCTAAAAATTATCTTTCACTGAATTGATGAATTCTTCCAGCTAGGCATTGGTAATATTTGTTACTTCTGTTTTTATCTCGTCCTTTATATCAGCAAGCATTCCTTCTTCAATGTAAGGTGCTAAGCTTTGATAAGTCATTGTTTCTAGTAAATCTGGATCGTACTTTTCTTCTTTTATTTCAATATTATAATTGCTTCTACCATCAAATTCTTTCTTAAAATGTTGATTATTGTCTTTAACAGATTCAACTTGCTTAGAATAATTTATATCTTCATTTGATAAATCATAAATTGCCTTTAGGCTGATAAAGTTTACCAGAGATTTAGACATTCCAATATTTATTGGATCTTTTTTTTTACTTTTTTCATTTTGTCCTTTTTTATTAGGAAATGATTTTGTTATTTGATTATGAGTTTTTAAATGAGAGATAATCGACATTTTCTTACTAAAAGACTTTTGGCAATAGTCGCAAGTGTAATGTTTGTTCAAATTTTTACAAGCTTTTTGAATGTGTGAATTTAATTGGCTTTTTGTAATAAATCTTCTCATGCAGTGTTCACAAAAAAATTCTTTAGCAACTGAGTGAGTTTTTTTATCACGCAAATCACATTGAAATAAATTTAGAGGTAAGTGGATTTTTTCATGTCTTTTAAGATTCCTTTTTTTATTAAAAGCTTTATCACACTTTTTACATTTAAATGGTTTAAGATTAGTGTGCACCACAAGATGTTCGATTAAATGAGCTTTTTGAGTAAATTTTCTTTTGCACAAATCACACTGAAATAGATTGAGACCTGAATGGATATTTTCGTGTCTTCTAAGATTACTATTATCCGTAAAAGCTTTATCACACTGTTTACATTTAAATGGCTTTTGATTAGTATGCACTACAAGATGTCTTACTAATTTAGATTTAGAAGCAAATTTTTTCTGACACACATTGCACTGAAATAGATTAAGACCTGAATGGATTTTTTCATGGGTTTTAAGACTGCTTAAATACATAAAAGCTTTATCACACTGTTTACATTTATGTGGTTTCTGTCCAGTGTGCACTGTCAGATGTCTAATTAAATCAGCTTTTATAGTAAACATTTTTTCACACAAATCACAAGGAAATAGATTCATACCTGAATGAATCTTCTTATGTAGATTGAAACCAGATTTGGATTTGTAAACGTTCGTGCATTTATCGCATTTGTATTCCATTTCGTAATTTAACAAGTTTATAACTGATTTATTTAAAATTATTAATCTTTGCTAGATATCTGTGAAAAGAATATTATTTCATGTTACGTTTTTTGAATAATATCTCATAAAAATATTTACTTTTAAGTTCAAATACTTACTTGTATTCTAGAGGCTTGTAATTATCAAAATTTAATTGTCCCTTATTTTCTGTGCATTTATAAATTTAAACAGAAAAATAAATCCTAAGCTACAAGAAATAATTATTTACTCTGAAAAGACAACCGTCAAAAGCAAGAAACAATTCAAAACTGATTTAATTTTATATGTTGCAAGTACAAGAGGCTCGGTAATTTTAAGTGGGAGATTTTCCTTATTCCATAGTAATAAAATTTTGACCAATAGTAAATAACATAGTGTTTCAAATACTAGACGTTATAAGTACACAGCTGCGTGGAATATTTTATTATTTTAGAATATTTAAAAAAATAAATGTTTTTATTTCTTAACTATAAAATCCTATATCTTTCCTTTAAAATAAAAAAATTCATTAAACAAATAATTTTACTGTCTCAATGAATGTTAGAAATATGAAATTGAACGTGTCTTTTTTAAAGGCTCTGATTTTTTAAAATATTTATTTATTTTTTCATCGCATAAATATTTTTATAATCCATATAATATGATAAATGACAGAAATTTGAAAAAAAAATATACAAAAATGAATAATCCTGCTTTTACTCTTTTATTTTGACGTACACATAACGAAATTAAATCTGTAAATGATAAAATTTTTTTTGCATTTAATCAGTTTTTTTACTCTCTCTAATAAAAAAAAAAGTAAATATAAAAATATGCATTTTTGAAACTTGCCAGTGGAATAAATAAAATTTTTCAAAATTAAAAAATAAACAAATAATTTTTTCCCCTGTTTTTAATCAATTTTTTATCAATATTTTTTATTTACCTATATTTGCATAAGATTTTTTCATTTAATTGCAAAATTTTTATTTGTTTTATTTATTTACCAATTTTCCATATTTTCCATAAAGTATAAAAAGAATAGAAAAAAAAATTTTTTTAATATGTAGTTTGATTTAATTCATTCGAAATCTTTAATCATAAAAACTCTTATATTTATTACATAAAAAGTCACGTCATTAAAATTTGAAAAAAATGACATAAAAAATGTACATTAAAATTTTTATGTATAAAAAGATTTATAAAAAAGAAAGAAGAAATTTTCTAAATTAAAATTTGAAAAAATTCCAGTATCAGATATTATGAACTAATAAACTAAAGGTTATATATGTAATATAAAAAACTGTATATGCATATAAATATAAGTTTCACATGAAAAATGTCAATAATACAGGCAGTTATACACTACTGCTGTAATAAAAAAAAATTATATTTTTTTATTTCTATTTTTTAAAGCTTTTTTTTCTAATATTATCCATTTTTTTTTAATGTATTTTTTACTTTGAAATTTTTCATTTATATAAAATAGGAATAGGTTATAAATTAAAAAATATTAATTTCGATTAAAAAGTACTGTACTTAATGTACGAAGTAAATTTTTCGGTATATTGAAAACAAAAATAAATTATATTTTTTTTTTTATTAATGAATAGAAAAATTTTTTTAAAATTATTAATTTTTTAATATATAATGTAAAATTTTTTGTTTTTATATATGGATTGGAATTTGAATTTTATGGACAAGTTTTCGATAAAATCTAATTAAAAATGAGTTTCGAAAATTTTATGCCCAGAAAATTTCTACTATTCATTTATAAAAAAATTTTTTTTTTATTTAGAAGTTATACTAAAAAAATGTTAATTTCTTTCCAATAACCCAGTAACAATAAGCCTGAAACTCACTTTCGTATAGAAGTTTTGAAATTATTTAGAATTTATATTTCGAAAGTTACTTTCGTTCCTATTATAAATATTTACTCCAAAAAAATAATATTTTGGAGATTCAAGGGGACAAAACTTTGCTATAATAGAAGTATTTCAATAATAAAGATTTTAATTCTGGGCAATATTTTGGATCATGAAATTCTAAAACGTCTAATTTTTATAAGTCGTAATTCGCATTTGACTAATCCCCATGAAAAATAATGGAGAGTCTGCAATTTAAGGGGAACTATCTTTTTAAAATAAATTATATGTTCAAAAAAAACTGTTTATTTTTCTTCAAATCTTAATAATCTCTAAATAAAATTTTTTTTTTTTTAATATTTGTAAACTTTCATAACCAAGGAATTTTTTGATTCAAACATTTTTTGAAAAGTTTTAAGCTTACTCAAAACCTGACCCGAAAATAAGAATATCAGCACACCCCTAGCCCTTAGTAATCAAAGTTTTAAGATAAACAACAAATTAAGACCATTTGTAACACTCAAATACCTTATTTCAAAATTAATATAAAATTTCAGATTTCTACCAATATACTACCCAAATTACCAAATTCAAATAAATGTAAATAAAAACCATCGAAAAAGAAAATGATATATTCAAATACATAAGAGCGTATAATATAAGCATGCAGAAAATTATCTTTTATATATACAGCAATCAAATAATGTTTTTCAGTATTTCCAACCTTTTTTTTGAACGGCCAGTGAATATACCTACATGTTCATGTATATAATCGCTAAACCGCACAATATCTATACATATATCCGTACCATATTTTCTAAAAAACATACATATATATGAAAATGTTCATCTAGCAAATTTAGTCTTGTATTTTGTATGTACTCAACGAAAAAAAAAAGTAATACAAAATGAATAACTATAGAGGATAAAAAAAAACGAAACTACTAATATAAGCCGACTATACCTGCTATAATTTTAGAAAAAAAAAAAGTAAATTTAAGAGTCACGAATTGAAAGTCACGCGTTTGTTAAAGTAAATGAACACAGTAAATAGTTTTTAAAAAAAAATTGAAATTCAATTGCAAAAAAAAAAGTTTTTTATTGTGTATTAGTAAATCGATAGTTAATTTTATTATTATTTTGGTTAAATTATTTTTATTATATCCTGTATTTTTTGTATTTCAGTTTTTAATTTATTTGTAAATATATTTATTTGAGAATATAAAAGATATATCAATGTAAACAACAAAAAAAATTTTTAAAAAACGTGTATTATATTATTTTCATTAGTTTATGCATACGAAATTTTTTTGTTAGTACACTCATTTGTGTGTACGTAAATTTAGGATGTTTTTATATTTATATTCAACTGGTTCATTGTGTACTTGTTTAACTAGGGGAAGTTAAGGGTAGAATCGAGTAGAAAGCGAGTTCGGTCTTTGGTATAAAATTTACAATTTTTTTTAATGGCACTGCGATCCACTGGTGCGACCAATTGACAATCGCTTGGTTTTGTTTCAAAACGAAGAAAAATTGACAAAGCAAAAATTCATGCTTTTTCAGATTCTAAGTCAGATTTCCAATATTATTAGCCAGTATTTAAATATAGTTGCTATAAGGAGAACCAATCTAGATTGGTCGTTACTGCAGATTATTTAATCAGTGAAGATTGGTACCAGTGCATCAAAAATAAACTGATACTTATTATGTGTGTATAATTATTATTTCTGTCCAAATTCCTCAAGATAATTTTCTTGTTAGTGGCCAGAAAGCATATATTTTCCACAAATAGTATACTTTTATCCTAGAGGTCTTATTTATCCCAGTGTCATGAGGAAAATAATATGTCTATTTGTTTCACAGTTTTTTCCCAACAACAAATAAAATAAATAAAAACTTTAGTCGTCGAAAATTTCCCGGTTATCAAATCCTAATTTTTTTTTTCAATGTTTGCCCATTTTGTAACTTACTCTAAATTTGTAATATTTTTGTTAAAAAACGCGTAAAATTTTACTCCACTATATCTCGACTTCCCCTACATAAATAAACAAAAACAAATTTTTTTTTGTATATAAATTAATACTTCATAAAATGTATAAAAAAATTTACAAACCTACATATTTGTAAACAAAAGAAACTAACTGTTTATTTTTCAGTTATAAAAATCTTCTTTTTTTTTACGTTTAATTAAAAAGAGCCCGAACTAAAATAAAATAAAAAAACTAACTTATTATTTAAATTAAAAAATACATTAAGCAAATCACAAAGAATTTATTAATTAAAGTGTCAGAAAAAAAATGTGCTTTTCTATAAAAATAAAAAAAAATAGAAACGAATTAAAATAATCTTTTTTTATTCCCTTAAGACTTATAAATGTACATGTAGACATATTTAACCAAGCGTTCAAGTAGTTAAAGCCTTGTTTTAGTCAGACATATTGTATTAAACGTATATCGTTTTAAAAATATGTATTGTTTCATAAGCTTTTAAATTATACCTTTTTATATTTTTATTTTAATACCATTTGTATTTAAAAATATGCTTTAATTCATAAATGTACTTATGTGTGTGGGTGTATGATGATTGTCTCAGTTTTATAGAATGAAATGAATCTCTATCAATATCATATAATAAAGGAATTCAGACTCAGTTCAATGGATGTTGTGAAATTTTAAAGAATTTGTTTTAAATTTGCATCGATGAATCGTTTTAGTTATTTGAGAAAATTTTGTACGCTTGTTTCTAAATAATTGATTAAAATATGAATTATTTGCTAATATATGGGTGAGTTTAAGATGTAAATTATTTTCAATTATTTTGCGCCGAAGTTATTATGCAGATCTGACAAATAAGAATTTTTTTTGCTTTGATTTATTGTTTTAAATAACTAATTCAATAAATTTTGAAACTTTAATTAAAAATTGACTCTTGTCCATAAATAAAGAATGCCCCAAATCGCAGTTTATCATCTTCGGCTTCGCCTCGAAGGTAATTTACGTGCGATTTGGATCATTCTTTACTTTTCTGGACTCGACCCGTAAGTATACTATTAAAAAATATTTCGGAAGCCTTCAAAATATTATTGAAAATTTCGTTCAAGAATCGAAGAGCGAAGCTCTACTTTATATCAAGAAAATTTTCAATTCTTGAGGGCACCATTTCATCGTTTAATTAAATTGTATAAGTTTTGGTTAGAATTTAATATTTTTTAACTCTTGTTTATAGGACTACAAGAGGGTTAGCTTCGCTCTACTCATTCTTAACATCAGATAGTACGTATCAAATTAACAATGAGTCTATTCATAACTTTATAAGTAATTCTTAGAAAAAAAAAACTATATCATTGAATTCCTGGAAAAATAATTTCGTAAAATATAAATTAAAAAAAATAAATTGCATTTTATATGTTTTAAATTTCTGAATCGAAACATTTCTTTAGCTTCCCATATCAAAAGTTTTCAATTAAATTCCTCCATTTTTCCAAGAACGAAAACCTATAAAAAAATTAAATTAACTTTAAAAAAAATAAACAGATAATAAAAATTTACACAAAATTTTATTTATTTTTTGTTTAATTACAAACATACACTGAGAGAAAAAAAATATTAAATCACAACGTAGATTCATATATAACGTAGTTTCTAATTAACCTTTTTTTTTCTGAAAAAGGAAATAATGAAAACGTGCTAGGATTACATGTTGCATATTTCCCTTGAGACATTATATTATAACCTCATATATACATACAGGATCTAATTTTTATTCACATAAAAAAAACATATTTTCAGATTTTTTTTCAAAAAATTTAATTATTTTGTAATATATGATAATTTTTAATTACATTTTTTTAAATAAAATTGAGTGTATTTATATTTTTTTAAAAAAGTAAAAAAAAAAAGTTTTAACTAAGGGTCAGGTTACAAAAAAAAAAAATATATATACCGTGTCAGCGCGTTAAGTGGGCTGAGTAGGTTTTTGAAGTAAGTATAAAAAAAGTTACTCTATCTCGTTCTCTACACGTCTAGTAAGTAAGTACAAGACTTAAAAAAAAGTAAAGTTTCTAGTTTGGTTTCGTTATAAATTTTTTTTTATATTTTTAATGGAAGAAAAAAAAACTGACCCTTATCTTTTTCTTTATATATCCTTTTTACATTTTTTTTAAGGTTAAATAATGTCTGAATCGCGTGTAATATAAAAGTAACTATATATATATCGAATGTTATTTTTTCCGGTTTAAAAAAATATACCAGGATAAAAATAAAATGATTAAAAAAAGATAGAATTTTGTGCAAAAAAAAGGGGGTTTAATTTTTTTTTCGTGTAAAAGAGACACAAGAGTTTTTATGTATGTATGACAAAATAAAATACGTAAATTTATATGAGAAAGAGAATTGAAAAAATAAAACTTCCTGTGTAGTTTTTTTATTGTAAAAAGGACGAATATATAATATAAAGTCAACTGGTAATTGAATGTATATTTTAAACGTTAACACTTTTTCTTTTATTTTTACGAATGTCATATTTAACATTATTTTCATTAGCTGCTTTTTTTTTTTTAGGTTGTATGTAAAAATATATTTATCTTTTCTGTAATTATTGTTTTAAATAGTAGTTGACAGAAAAATTTATATGTATGGGATGTTAGGATATAATGGAGTATATTATTTAGTTGTCACAAAAGTAACATTTTAATTTAAAAGATTTAATCAAATGAATTTATGTAATTAATATGTAGATTTGGTATTTTGAAAAAAATTTAATAAACTTTGAATAGAAATTTTTGATAATTTTAGTTGATAATTTATATTAAAAATGATTGAAATTATTCCAGTGTATACAGTTTTCGCCACCCTAGTTATTTCAACTTGAACCTTTTAAAATGTGGTGCTAATTATCTTAAAAGTCTAAAAAAATTACTTTTTAATAACTCACAGCATCTAGCCATAAGAATTTGACCCATTCCTCTAATATGTTTGGTGGCGAGAACCCCAAGTTTTCAGGGGTTTAGACCTTAAAGGTTAGGTTTAAAAAAAAGTAAGTTTTGGAAACTACCAGGGTCGGTATTTTAATTATCTTTTTCAAAAATATTTAAACACTTTTGAGCCATGCATTTGCGTAATATTTTAAAATATCAATAGTTTAATTTCAAATTTTCTTAATCGTGGCGGAAACCACCCCTTCTACCCTAAAGCTTGAAAAAATTACATAAAATTCATGAAAAAAAAAGTTTTCATTTTTCGAAAGCGGCATTCAGGTTGCCGCAAGTGTATTTTTTTATGAGTATAGATAAACGCGAGCTTCAAAAACAGCAAATGACCTAATTGTTTTACTATGTATCTACGTTTGATTATGTATTCTTTTTTGATAACCTAAAAAAACTGCAATAATAACCTATTATAATAATAAACTAGTCCCAATCCGAAATCAACACGAGCATGTCATCATCAAGCAGTTCCTATGACCAGATTGGGGTCCACGAGATCTGCCCGAACTATGTAAACGCCGCGTGTAGATTCAATTTATTGCCAATCTAATTTCCGTTAGAGATAAGAATATTTATCAAAATCTTACTGAAAGTTTCATTTACTTTAGTAAAAAAAAATAATTAAATAAAAAAGTTTCGGAAAAAATTTTAAAATACATTAAAATATGACACGATTTTGGTTTTATAAGAAAAAAGAAAAGTTTACTTTTTTTATTTAAAAATAAATACCCAAGTATTTTAGCATCATCTTCCTTTTTGTTACAAAACGGAATAAAAGTACATAAAATAAAAATCTTGTATACAAAATACCAAGCGAAAAAAAAGGAAAAGAAACTTTAAAAAAAAAAAGAAGAAAAAAAAATTACGTAAGTTTGTATAATCGATATAATCTTTTTACAAGATCAAAATATAATAAAAAAAGTATCAAACTTTTTTCAAAACGATGATGAAAAAATCCTCAAAAAAAAACAAACTAAATTTAAATTTTAAAGCGCTTAAAGATTGTCTCAACCGAAGCTAAAAAAGATTCTCCGTCATTTGGACAATTATTAATCCTTGAGCTCATGTTTCTCCTTGTATCTTCCTTTAATAAAAAAAAAAAAAGTTAATGGCGCTAAGCGACAAAAGAAAAGATGACCTTTTTTATTTTATCCTAGACTATCCTTCTCTCTTGTATACGCCTGATGCACAACGCATTATAATAGTTTAGTTATATAATATAAAACTGGTATAGGGCTTAAACCGGCGCTTTCAAAGTTTTTAGCTTCATATTATACCTTATTGTAAATCCAGAAGCCAAAAGCTTAAACTTTCAGATTAAAATGAATCGTCGCCTTATATAATACCTGTATATTATTACTCTCTATCTTTCTTTTTATTTCCTTTTTTTTTCACCATATATGAAAATATTACCTGATATTATGATCCCAAAGGACAATCACATAAAAAAAAGAGACAGAGAAACAATCTACGGACGTGTGTTATCTCAAATTCCGGTGGATTCATACATAGTAGTAACTTTTTTTTACTACAAACTAGTACCCCCAAAAAAATTCTTCCGGTTTGTGTAAACGGAAAAAGTGAAAAAACGTGATTTGAAAATAAAAAAATTCTTTTTTTTCACATACTTTTTTTTTTAAGAGAATCATAAAGAATTATATGAAAAAAGAGAATGAAAAAAAACTCGAGTGAACAATTTTTATGAAGGCACGCGCTTGAACTGTGATGACACTTAGGAATTATTATTATGAGTAGTACACAGTCGTATAGAGACAGACAAAAATTCTCTTGCTTGATTAACGAGTATAAAAAATAAAACTTTATTTTTAAGTTTATATTTACATAAAATAGAGACAGGAAGATATAAGTTTAATTAAATATTTAATTTTATTAGAGAAAATTTAAATACAATTATTGTATTTATTTAATGATCAAAAATTACAATCTAAAATGACAAGTCTAAGTATTTAAATTTCAAAAGTTAAAATGATTAATTTTAAATTTTAATAACCCTATTATTATATTATTTAATAGAAAATTTTACTATTATTATAGTACTTTATGTAAATATTTAATCATGTAATATAATGTTTATTACTTTTATTCATATAAAAATTGTGCTTTTACTATCGACATTAAATGGATATTATATTCTATTGTATTTATTAATACTATGCTCGTTTAAGAATGTTCATGCTCAATTTTAATTAAAAATTTGTACCTTTTTTTTAATAGCACTATTAATTTATCTAATTTTAAATTATTGTTTTTTTAGGTCATTTTAGATTCTCTTTTAATTTTTTTTGCTAGTATTTTTTTAATGATCAGAAGTGATTAATTTTGTTGACTTTTTTTTATATAATTCGGGGTTTGCGGATAACTGAAATATTGAGTACCCAATCCGAAATTTCAGAATCTTTTTTGGGACTTTTTAGTCAGAGAAAGTTTTGATTTAATCTACGTCCTGCAACCTTTAGGATATTCTAGAAACTCTTAATTTAATAACTTAAAACTTATAGAGCACTTGATTGTCTTAATAAAAATCTTCAACATGCGATAGATCAATTAGCTACTCTTAAAACAATCAATCCAGGCAAAGCAAAACAACCTTGGATAAATAATGACTTTCGAATATACTAATAAACAAGAGAAAAGCTACAGAACGACGCTACTTACGTACCAAAAATACTACTTTATAACATGTCCTACTGCAGCTCTCCGATGAAGTTGAAGCCTTAACTGAAGCAACCATTAATTACTACTATCGTGATCACATTTTTGATGCGCTTAATAACAGTAAAAGACATCTGGCGTGAATTTCAAAATTTAGGACTTCTTCCTATTTCAAAATCAGATCTTCATGGATTTGCTCCTAATGAGATCGATTCGTTCTTTGCAAGTGTTTCTCAATCTCCAGTAGAGAATCTTAATGATATTGAAGATCTGATAAATAATGCATCAAGTAAGGCTTGAATTTCTTACAAGTAACACTAGGGAAGTGCCAATCTCCGATTCTTATGAAACTTTATATATATGTTGGGCATGAAAAAAAAATCGACACGTGTATTTTTATTTTGGCCGCGGTGCTATTTTAATGGGAGAAACCAGCTTCAAAAGTTTACCCTCATAATTGATTTTTTTTTATATCTCCAAAAGTAATTCTCATTTTTCGACGAAATCAATGGCGGTTTATTTGTAATTCAAACACGATTTTATTGACAATATTTTGGAGTCTAAGCGATACAATCTCTAATTCATTTTTTAAAAAAATAAGATTTCTAAACAGGTCCGTGGGGGTGGTAGAGGGTGATTTACTGAGAAAAATGGAGTAAGTTAAATAATTATGCGAAAATTTTTACTCGAGAGTTTTCAAGGATGCTACTTCTAATGCATGCATGGGTAAATTACGGTAAAAAATTACGCAAGATACATAATGGTGTAAATATTTCTACTCGGGAGTTTTAGAGGATGCTCAATTTAATTCTCGCGTGAAAATTTCTCGGGGACGCTCGGGGAAGCCTCCACGGGGGCAGTAGGGGGTGAATTACAGAAAAAATTACGAAAATACATAATGCTGTAAAAAAATTTTACTCGGGGGTTTTAGAGGGTGCTAAATCTAATTATTGAGTGAAAATTTTTCGGGAACTCTCAGGGGATCGAGCCATTGCGAGAGTAATAGGGGGTAAATTACGATAAAACATCACGCAAGATATATAATAATGCTATAAAAATTTTTGCTTCAGTGTTTTCGGGTATTCTAAATCTAATTCTTGCCTGGATAATCCTCGGGGATGCTCAGGGGTGCCTGGAATCACTGTGAAAAATTATGCAGGCTATGGTAGTTTTTAATGATGATAATGCTAATCTAAATCCATCACATCGTTTCTTGTGTTAATTTCTTAATTTTAATAATAAATAATTATTTAAAAATTTATTAAGCGTCATAAAATTACTAATAATTTATAATTTAAGAAAAAAAAACATTTTCACATTAACCGTAAATTAAAAATATTTACTATACTATAAAATAAAATGAAAACTTTTTTAAAATAATATTTTTTAAAAAAGTTGATAAAAACAGTTTCCTTTTTATCAATAATAAGTATTTAAATGCGAAATCAATCTTTGTTGAATCAACATAGTGTTAGCTAAACCAACAACCTACAACATTAATATGATTAATTTTTATAGTTAGGTCAATGCTTTTTCTTTTATATTAAAATATTTATTCATTCTTTCTCTTTCTATCCTTTTATGTATTTAACACCGCGGCCGGCGACAAGTCGAAACCTGTTCTTCAGCAGCGCGCTTTTGTTTATATTATTATTCATTATTATTATAATAAAGAAATGGAATTTCCTAAAAATTATTTATGATAGTTTTAACTATTATTTTTAAATAATATGCATTTCGCTGGGTATGCATAATTTACTCTGCATATAATTTCGAAAATTATTATCTGTAACATATAGTACTTAAAATTTTTTTATTAAATACAACTGTCCTGTTAGCAGAATGGATAATCACGCTGTCTCGGAAGCCGGCGGACTCAGTTCGATCCCAATAGCAGTCAAAATTTTTCTTCGGTTTTTTTTAACAGATTTTAAATTAATAAATATATAAGTACATAAATAAATATAAAAAAAATAAATAACAAAAAAAAAAATTATTAATAAAAAAAAATACCCTAAATAAATATAAAAAAAATAATTATCAAAAATAAATAATCAATAGAACAAAAAAAAAAAAAATAAAAAAATAATTTTTTTTAAACAAAATTTTCACTCTGTTTGAATCAACTAAGTAACTATGACAATTCAACAAATACTTTGTTGGCATATTTCAACAAAGTTATTTGTCAATACAACTTAGAATTTTTTTCCGTGTACGAACAAGACTGGTACAAGCAGTAGTCACACCACATCTTGACTATTGTAATGTCGTATACCTTGGCATAAGTTATGCACTTAAGATCAGACTGCAAAGACTCAGTAAAAGTGAACTTAGGTACATTTTTGATTTACGAAAAGATTCACATATAACACCGTTCATGCAAAAACTTGGTTGACTTTGTAATGACACGCGCAGATTTTATTTTGAGGCCATTAGGATATATAAAATTTTACGCCTAGATGAACCCCAATATTTAGCAAAATTGTTCAGGAAATATACTCCTAAGAGTAGTGCTCATGGTCGACTAAAAACCAGAGAACTTGGGCTACCTAAAATGAAAAATCGTGGTGCGGAATCCTTCCAATATCACGGAATTACTCTTTAGAATTCGATTCTTTCTAATATATGATTTCTACCATCTCTTAACTATTTCAAGACAGAAGTAAATAAGTATTTTTTATCATTAGACCCCTAAATGAGAATTCATTTATCGGTAACTGAATTGAGAAAATTATACACTTATAGTAACTAATATATATACCTTGTAAGAGGGGATACTGGATGGCATGAGTAGGGGTGCAAGCGCCTGGAGTGCAGCGTATGATTCAGTGTATCCAAGATACTTGAACAGACTGGTTGTCCAATTGCTATATCATTATATGCACTGGATCCACCCAGTCTGAATAAAACTAATTGTTATATAAATTAAGTATTGTTAATTAATTGAGTTACATTCCTTTGACCTCCTTATCCTCTTCGAGATTTAGGTCCGGAGATCAAAGTAAGTAAAAGAGAATCTCGTGGCGACCGTGTACTCTGTAATGGTGCGCTCACATGGCGACCGTGACAGGACGCCGCAGTGACCACGCGGTGAATAAGTGGTGGTTATTAAATTATCAATAAGCTAATAAAGTATTAAAGGTGTAAAATAACATTAGCTGTGAAGGTGTAAAGAGTGAAAGGATAGTGATCAATTGTTTGGCTAAAAGTGGCAATAAAAACTGAAATCAAGGGCGATCATAAATTCAGCAATTTAGCAAAAACCCTGATTTCGATTACTCGACAAATATACTATTTTAATATCATTGTCATTGAATCATAATTATTAATTAATTAATCCGGCGTTTCAGAGTTAAAATGGCGGCTAATGAGATTGATGACCACGTTTCGGAGAATTCCGGGGAGGACGACGGAAGTCTGACGTCAAACGAACCGGATGTGGAACATCGAAGGTGGGCCAACAACTTCAGATTGGCCAATGGGCAGCAAGGAACTCCGCGAGGAAGGGGAAGAGGCGTCAGAAGTCCGCCATTGAACGTTCGTCAAGAAACGCCACCTCCTGGTCGAGTTCAGCAACAGCAGGAAGAAAGACAGGAGGGCAATGATGGCCCGGAAAATCCAAGAAGAATGGTGGGAGTCGATGACGTTGAGTTACTGCGGGAACGCATTCATCAGCTCGAAGTGGAGAGGCAGCAGCTACTCCGTGAACGTGGCGGTGGTGCACGCAATGCGAATGGGAGACAAATGGAGATTCGACGAAGGTCGACTCAGGACAAGGTTAATGCAGTAACTAAAAGTATTCGGCAAGCGGATGTAAACTTTAATGGCAACATCAAGAAGACAAACCCATTGTGGTTTGTGAACCAAATCGAGGAAGTGGCGAACCAAGAACTAATAGGAGACGAAGCTATCAAAAGCGTATTTAAGGCTGCGTTGAAAGGAGATGCAGCGAACTGGGTTCGTTTTGCGGATGAAGGAAACTATCAGCAATTAAGGCGTTGATTCTTGGACAAGTATTGGTCTGAGACCATTCAAAGGGAAGTAAGTGCCTACTTGAGGGCAGGATGCTGCAAAAGTAACAACGGCAGAGAAAGTTACTTCCTGAAGTGGGCCAACCATGCTGGTCATCTGAATCATTTTCTTAATGATGAGGAAATAATTGATCAATTGAAGTGGCATTTTTCTGAGGCAGTAGTTGACCGGCTGGAGATGAGACAACCTCGAACTATATTGGAAATGGCCCAGATACTAGGAAGAATTGATGGAAAGGGTGTCTTAGACAAGGATGGCAACAAAGCAAGAGGTAAAGATGGCACGTCAATGGGTTTTTACAAGAAAAACTTCCGTGGTGATCAAAGTCCTAAAAAGGAAGATGGAAAGCCAAAGAAAGACCAAAAGGGGCAAGAAAAGGAGGCTTATAAGTCAAAAGAACATCGATACGGAGGGAACTTTAAGGGGACAAATGGCAATTACCAACCGCGTGAAAGAAAAACAAGAGCATTCAACTATAAAATGAATCAAAACTCAGATTCAGAAGGGGAAGACAGCAATTCAGAGAAGCAAATCACCAAAAGCTCGGAGGAAGAATATTCATCATCTGAAGCTGAAGAATATGAAATGAACTTTATAGAGGAGTTGAAAGGAAAAGATAGTCCAATAATAGAGGTTTTGGCAAATAAAAGACCAGTAAGAGCACTTTTAGACACGGGTGCTCAATTATCGGTAATCTCCAAAGCATCGTTAGCAAGTCTAAGAGAAGAGGAAGATGTTAAAATATTACCAGTGAGCAATGTGATAATAAAAGGAGTGTGTGGTAATCAGAGAAAGATAAAGGAACAAGTACACCTGAACATAAAAATAAAAGATAGGTGTGTATCATGGATATTTTTAGTAGTACCATGGAGGAATAATGAAATGATAATCGGAATTGACTTACTGAAGGAAGTTAAAGCAAGAATTGATGTAACAAACCAATCGGTAATAATTAAAGGAACGAAGATCAACTTTATACAAGAAAAGTTACAACATCAAATAGAAGCAAAATTGGAAGAAGATATCAAAAAATTGGTGGGAGAATTCCCAAAAGTATTTAATGAGGAGATAGAGGCCATAAACGCAGAAAAAGTCAAAATCAACATGGTAGACAAAAGGCCATATAAGAGACCGATGAATCCAATATCGGTCATACATATGCCACAAACCAGGATATATAAAAAGGAAATCGACAAAATAAACGTAAGAGTGGCACTAGAAAAAGCACAGCTAGCGAAAGAAGAATTTAATGAAGAAGAGCGGAAAGAGAGGCATGTATGGCGGTGTCAACAGAAAAGGGAATCGAAAGCAAGAAGAAAGAAAGAAAGGAAGAAAAGGAAAAGAAAAAAGAAAAGAAAAAAGCAAGGATACGAAATAGTGGTAGTGAAAAAATGATTTTCAATAAGTGCATAGTGGTAGACAAATGGTAATAGTAAAAGAAATAAGCAAGGTGATATTATAAGAAAATTTATAAAAGAATAAACATTTATAAAACTGTTAATAAATATTATAAAATAAATAAAATATAAATTGAATAATAGCGAAGTAAATGAACAATCACAGCACAAACCAAGAAAAATTTAACGAAAAAATAATCGTTAAATGGAAAACAACCTGTAAATTTACAAGTTTTTTTAGTTTTCATTTTCAAACAATTATTCTTTAATAAAATCAATTAGAATAAGTTTTCGTTAGTTTTATCAATTCAGGATATTAATATCTTTTAACAATATTTTTTTTTGTTTGTTGGTCAATTTTTATTTAGCTGTGATTGACTAACAAAATATATAAACATAGAATAATAAAGTAACTTTAAATAATTTGTATTATCTATATCACAACTAAAATGTAATAAATAAATAATAAGTAAGCAACACACTACTCAAGCTCTCCAGTCTAATCGATACAAAATACGATCGGGGGACAAATGGTCACCCAAAACAAAATCTAATACTAGCATATTGTTATTAAAAAATAAAGTTTGGTTTTATAAGTAGATTAATAGAGTTTAATAAAAAAAAAATTTTTGTATAATAATTATTTGTGATTAAACTGGTGGGAGTGTAAGAGGGGATACTGGATGGCATGAGTAGGGGTGCAAGCGCCTGGAGTGCAGCGTATGATTCAGTGTATCCAAGATACTTGAACAGACTGGTTGTCCAATTGCTATATCATTATATGCACTGGATCCACCCAGTCTGAATAAAACTAATTGTTATATAAATTAAGTATTGTTAATTAATTGAGTTACATTCCTTTGACCTCCTTATCCACTTCGAGATTTAGGTCCGGAGATCAAAGTAAGTAAAGAGAATCTCGTGGTGACCGTGTACTCTGTAATGGTGCGCTCACAACCTCATATAAATGCACTATTTTACTTAATTATTTACTCTTGTATTACTTCTCATTGCCTTACTTTATTTTATTTACTATGGTTTATTACTAAATTAGTTTATCTTTAAGGTTGCTCACAGTTTTAGGTCCGTATATTTTAGGGGGGCATAATTAATTAATTAAATTTTATTATTTATTTTATAGATACGTGAATATTTAGAATTTATTATTAATAATAATGCGTTTTCTTATATAGTGAGTGCGGTGAAAACAAAATTAAAAAAAAACAAAACATTTTATTGAACGGGGCCCGCGACTAAAATTATGTGTTTATCATTTGATCGGCAACTATTGTATTTTTTTCTTGGAAAAGATTCTATTTTTGTTAAATAACACGTGTGTAGAATTTTATCTAAAAAGATTTGTTCTTGAATTAGTAAGAAGTAAAACAATATCAACTCCCATAAGAACGCGTGTTAACCTTAAAAATTTTCAGTTGCTTATGGCTGATTCCATGTGAAACGTACGTTGACCTCCAGATGGGGTCTTCCGATTGGGCTGTAACTTTGCACAGGTGATTATATATATAAAATGTCCTCACTCCCCAAATTTTACGTCGTAAAATCGCTTCTAGCCGTCTCTGTGAATTTTTGAAAATTGGGACCGATTTTAAAGCTCTCAGCCACCAACTTTTGCTTCATTATATAAAAGAATGAAAAAATGTTAAAAATATTATTAGAAAAACGGTTTTGATCGGAAATTTCCCTGGCTATCCGAATTTCTAAACCGTTTTTTAAAATTTTTACGTGGAAAGCCGGAAAATTGGAAAATGTGAGCCGTACCGGCTGTAGCTCATAACTCAAAACCCGTCACTTCAAATAACTTCAAACTGGGAGTGGAGACTGAGTATTCCATATACTTTCACCTGATATTAATATGGGTATGGGTATTTTCACATACGGAAAAGTTATAACGATAATTAGTGAAATTTTCCGATTTTGAAAATGCAAATTTAGCGAAAAAAGCTATATTTATATGCAAATTTAGGCAGAACCGATTTCATATGTAAAATTTATCATAAAATAAATTATTTTTTAATGCCTTTAAACCTTTTCTATTGATATATATAGTCAATTCTACGAAATTAGTCTTTTTATAAGACGCTATTCAAGTAATTCTTATTGAAAATGACCTAATAGGAAAACGAATGTCTGGAATTTTGAAAAATCAAATTTGGCTGGATTTAGTATGTTAAAATATAACACCTTACCAATTTTTATGGTTCTGGATTAAAAATTTTTGAAATAGCAGCTGTTTTTTGAATTAAAAATATTTTCCAATTTTTAAAGAAAATCTAAGTAAATTTTCTTTTTTAATTTTTTTACACTCTGAACAGAGCTCAAAAACTATTTTCAACCATAAGAAATAGCTGAAACTTCTTACTGAGAGTCATTTTGGCTGGCAGTTTTTGGAAAAACATCGAGGAAGCTGAATAAAACTAAAATTCTAAAGAAAAATTTTTTTTTTAATGTGGATTTTTCAAACACTGGGAAATTCTTTTCTTTTTTGTTGCACTTAAAATTACTGTTCTTCAAAAAGAAAATTTTAATTCTTTTTTAAAATTTCTATTTCTGGGTATTTAACCTTTTTAGTTTTGAAAAACTTAAAAAATAAATAATTATAAAATATTATAATTAAAAATCCATATTAAAAAAAAAATTTTTCTTTAGAATTTTAGTTTTATTCAGCTTTCCTCGATGTTTTTCCAAAAACTGACAGCCGAAATGACTCAGTAAGAAGTTTCAGCTATTTCTTATGTTTGAAAATAGTTTTTGAGTTCTGTTAAGAGTGTAAAAAAATTAAAATAGAAAATTTACTCCGATTTTATTTAAAAATTTGAAAATATTTTTAATTCAAAAAACAGCTGCTATTTCAAAAGTTTTTAATCCAGAACCATAAAAATTGGTAAGGTGTCATATTTTAACATACTGAATCCAGCAAAATTTGTTTTTTCAAAATTCCTGACATTCGTTTTCCTATTAGGTCATTTTCACTAAGAATTACTTGAATAGCTTCTTATAAAAAGACTAATTTCGTAGAATTGACTATATATATCAATAGAAAAGGTTTAAAGGCATTAAAAAATAATTTATTTTATGATAAATTTTACATATGAAATCGGTTCTGCCTAAATTTGCATATAAATATAGCTTTTTTCGCTAAATTTGCATTTTCAAAATCGGAAAATTTCACTAATTATCGTTATAACTTTTCCGTATGTGAAAATACCCATACCCATATTAATATCAGGTGAAAGTATATGGAATACTCAGTCTCCACTCCCAGTTTGAAGTTATTTGAAGTGACGGGTTTTGAGTTATGAGCTACAGCCGGTACGGCTCACATTTTCCAATTTTCCGGGTTTCCACGTGAAAATTTTAAAAAACGGTTTAGAAATTCGAATAGCCAGGGAAATTTCCGATCGAAACCGTTTTTCTAATAATATTTTTAACATTTCTTCATGCTTTTATATAATGAAGTAAAAGTTGGTGGCTGAGAGCTTTAAAATCGGTCCCAATTTTCAAAAATTCACAGAGACGGCTAGAAGCGATTTTACGACGTAAAATTTGGGGAGTGAGGACATTTTATATATATAATCACCTGTGCAAACTTACAGCCCAATCGGAAGACCCCATTTGGAGGTCAACGTACGTTTCACCTGGAATTAGCCTTATTTCTTTCTTAATTAATCGGGAACCTGGGTATTGTTTGGGATCAATGGATTTGTTTTTGAATTATCTTCATCTCCAGTAAATTTTAGTTCATATTATTCGTTTTTTATAAACTCCGTGAGCCACCTTAATGATTATTATTTTACTTAAAAGACTGTGATAAACTTTTTATTCAATAGTATATTAAGTATCAAGGGCGTAAGACTTTAGCGCTAGTGTGAGCACTTGTACGAGTGCTCAGCAAAGCCAGGCACGAGTGATATATGTGTTCACACTAGTCTCTAAAGTTTTTCACTCATGGTGCTTACAATATTTTTTGCCTGCCTAGGCTTACAGCTAATGCAGAAAGTTCCGTGACAAATTTTACGCCCGCGAGGGCATACTTACTAAATCAACCTCTAAAAATTTTGTAAATACGAATTAATAAATATTGGCAAATATAACCAAAAAATTAATAAATTTTACTGAAGAAAATAAAGTTTTAGTTTTGCAAACAAATTTTATAAGTAAATATTACTAAAAATTTATAGTGACTTAACCAAATTGAATTTATTTAAAAAAAATCGTATTTTTAGCATTTTTTATTTGCGTGAATTTAAATCGATTTTTGAACAACTAAAATATTTTTATTCAAGTTATTATTGATTTTACCTAAAAATAAACTATTTTTTAAGTTCAGATATCTAGTTGTTCAATTACTTTAAAAAAAAACCGTAAAGTTTATTGTAATAAAATTTTAACAAATGATTGAAAATGATTTAACAATTTTTTATTTTCATCTTTCCTTACCAATTTAAAATTTAAAAAATGAATGCTTCTATAAAACTCTTCAATAAAATATTTTTCAATAAAATGTCAAGAAAATAGAAATTCCATTAGTATTGTACTTGACTCTTTTTTTTTTTTATAAAATAAAAAGCTTATTTTATAAATGTAGTAGTAACATATGTCAAAACCTAATGATGAGGGTGATTTTAGTTAAAAAAAAAAACCTTTACTTGTTGAATTTCAAATAAAAGATTTTGTTACATTAAATTCGAGTAATAAGGATTATGAAGGAAAGAGTATAGATTTTATATCAGAAAATCCTGGAAAAAAAAATAAATATTTCATTTCGAAATAAAAGGAATTAAAGCTTGAAGTTCAATTAAATTGTTTCAAAACTCAATTTAATCATTTTATTTTTTATGTTAATTTATTTAATACTTTAATCTTTATTACAATATTGACATTTTAAAATAAGTTAATATTAATTTTATTATCTTTTTTTTTTTCAATTAATTTAAATAAAAAAATCTGTGGTTTTTTAATCTATAAGTAAGGCAAAATTTAATTTTTGCTAGGACTTAAAAATTCACCGATTTTTGAATAGTAGTTAACTTTTAATTTAGTTTTTAAAATGTAAAGAAGATTACAATATATAAATAAAAGTAACGTTTTCTACAATTACTATTTTAATAAAAAGTAGTTCGTAGTTTTAGACCGAAAAAGCACAATTAAATCAATTACGATCATCAAAGTAGATAACACAAAGGATGGTGTTTAGTGGACCTACACCTGGTTTTGGAAGGTGAGAATCTAGCAGTAACTAACAAATACTTGACTTCTGAAATGCATTTTCCATGTTACTTTTCAGCATACAAAGAAATATACACTGTAAAAAGTAACTTTCTTAGATTTACAAAAAAAATAGAATTTTTTCGAAAAATTAGTGAATTTTCAAAAATTTTTGTAAACTTTCGAAAAAAAATTGTAAATTATCAATTTTTTTTGCGAATTCACAAAAAAAAATCAAGAGTACTCGAATTTTTTGTTAATATACTAAATTTAGTAAATTTACGATTTTTTTCGAATATTACAAATTTTTTCGAAAATTTACTAATATTTCGAAATTGTTCTAATTTTTTTGTTAATATAAGAAAGTTACTTTTTACAGTGTACATAAACAAGCAATAAAATAATGACAGGCATATTTTTTTCTATTTTTTTTTTCTAATCACGCCTTTAATTTATTCGTTTACCATATTGATTAACAAACAATCTTTGGAATAATTAGAATGGATTCAACGTAATTGATATTACAGATACTTAAATTTCAACCTAAAATTAGTGCACTTACCTTGCTTTGATTATAAGTTAAACAATATTTTTTAACTATCCATTAAATTTATGGCCATAAACCCAACCATCACCATAAATTATGGCCAATTATGGTCAAAATTTTTCACAGGATATTTACTAATTTTTTGTGTACATGTTGCTTTGAAAATTGTACTTTGAAAATTGTATAATTTTCTAAGTAATTTAAATTTTTACAGAAATTATTTATATACTTCTTACAATATTAAACTTCGTATTTAATCATTTCCTTATTACTAATTTAATTCTTTAACCTCTTGTTACTAAATTAGTAATTAAAATAAATTAAAATTTAAAAAAAAATAATCAAATTAAATTAAAATATAAGATATTACATTTCATTAAAAAAAAGGTCAAATAATTTATATTTAATTGTTTTATCATAAATGAAATTACAAAACAGAGTATATATACAACACATGCATTAACAGAGAAAACTGAGGACAATAATAATAATAGACAGACAACAAAAAAAAAGGTCAGTATCTTTTTATAAAATATTATTATTTTTAACTTTGTTTTTATTTCATAAAAAAAAAAGCAGTTTGTATTGCCAGAAGTGCCACTCGTGTATAATATAAAGATACATACAAGTTTATACATTTTAGATCCTAGAAACTATGGTACCTTTTTATTAAAAAAGTATGACAAAAAAAAAAAAAACAAAATAACACGTTGAAATGACATGAGCAGAAAGTATAAAAAAAAATATGCTATTAGACTTGAAAAAATATTATACGAAAAGAGAGAGCACATAGTTTTTTGATATTTTAACTTGCAGAAAATGTATATCTATTCTTTATAACAAGTGTACCATTATTGTTGAAAGTCATTTTCAACCCTTAACAGAAATATATATTAAAGAGGTGTGTTTATATATGTGTACAGTATTATATGTCATCTCTTTTGTGTTTGTGAAATGGCCTTATTTCATGGACAATGTCGTTGAGTATCTAAACCCATAAATGACTGGTCATGTATCTTTTGGATGTTATATGTATTTTGGTTTATATTCAATGGCTTATACATCTCTATCTCACTCTATGATTTATATCAGTGTTGAAAATTTTGTATTTAATTGTAAAATATATAACTTTTTTTAAATAATAAATCTTAAAAAATAAGATTTTAACTTTAAAATTAAACTTTTTTGTGAAATCTGATTTGTAAACTTAAGAGTACTATTATCAAACTAATTTATAAAGGATTAAGATATATCAAAGAGTAATTATTCACTTGACATTTTGAGAAATTGTACTATTAGGATTTTCGTGATAAATTAAGATTAATATAACGAATAAAAAATAAAATTTATTTATAGGTATATTTTTATTTTTCTAAGAAAATTTGTTATATAGAAAATTGTAACTATTATCTATAAATAAAATCAATTTTCTTGTGGTTTTCTTTTCTTTTTTTTTTTCTATACAATGTTCGTACATTTTCTTGGTTTTTATACGACCTTACGTATACTAATACGATAAAATTTATACCTATGTTTATTCTAAAAATAGCTTGTGATATGGATTTTATTACATTTTTTATCTTTTTTAAGATAGGAGGTATTCTGGGTTAAAGCAGCACTGAGCAAGTTCAGCATAGTTCCCAATCGGAAATCAAAAATTTGAATGAATTAGGATATAATTCGGCGTGTCAATTTTGAATTTTTAACGACATTTTAAGTTAATTTCAGCTGTTCAAAAGTAGAAATTCAATAAAAACGCACATTTAGGGGTTTCTGACCTTTTCCCGAATCGAATTTCACGAATACTTATTTTCTGAACGTTTTTTTCCCGAACAGCTTTTCACGAATAAAATAGCAAAAAATCATTTTTAACATATAATAATTTTTAAATAATTTATTCATTGATCTACAGTAAAATATTGTTTCCAATAAGTTCTAAGAACTCTAATTCTGTGCCATTATTTTTATAATTGATGTACTCATTAGCAATATTTTCAATTCTATTTTGATACATTAACCACTTTTTTTTGGTTCTGCTTTAATCGATTTACCTAAACATAACTCTGTAATTGCTATTTCTGTGTCACCTTGTTCCTTTTGCAGCTGTAGTAAGAATGAATACATATCAGGGTGGTTTTTATCTACAAGAAGGCGGAAGTGACAGTGTCACCCCTCATTTACGTTGTTTGTCTTATGCTGACCCGTTAGGGCCACTTCTCGTTGGTTCTTGAATCTCTTCTTTTGCTCCTAGCTTATCTAACATTATTCCGAAATTGAACATTACACATGGCTTTTCCAAAAGCCTTTAAGGTAGGGCCTTACAAATTTTTAACTTTTTTCTTGGATTTAGAATTTTAAGCCGTACTGAAAAAAAATCCGGTTGAAGCAGCCAGAATTCCTGGTTTTATAACAGGGAATCGAATACTCAACCCCTCAATTACAGAACAAGTACACAAACTTCTAATCCATGAACAGTTTTTCATCATTGTATTACATTTGGATAGTACACTTTTTATAATCTTTAGAACTCATTTTACTTTCGAGAAAAAAATTCATTAGAAAATGATAAAAATTTACCATAAAAGACAAACGATAACCAGTACAGTTTTGCCTCAGAATCACCTATAACTGCAAAATTGAAAAAATGCAGTAATTTTTTATATTGATTTTTATCGTTAAAATTACTTCAATAAAATAAAATGAAATTTAAAAAAAAAATATATTTAATTATATTATTATTATTTATCAACAAAAATATAATATTAAAAATCAATAAAAATTAATTTCTGATCTTAAAAACTAAACGATACGATAAAAAGTTATTTAAATTAATGAAAATTCAATTAAGGAAAAAAAAAGTACCTAAATATAAATAAATATTTGATTATATGTACTTTTGCAATAAATTTTATTAGTTTTATTGCTTTCAGTATTTATAAAGATTGAAAAATATAAAAGCATAACTGTCAAAACTTTTCTGAAAAGTATACAAAAACAGTATAAACTTTAAACGTTAAAATATTATATAATTGATTGAAGTTATTCAATAATCTCATTAAATTTTCTTCGTGTTTTTTTTTTTTGATGAGTTAATAATAATTGGCTAGCTTTTCTATATAAAATGAATTCATCTATCAAATTATCATTATAAGCTTTTCAGTTTTTAAGTACTTTAATATACTGTCAGGCATAATTAGAGTTTATTCTTAGTTTAAAAACGTCAAAAAAAACTTTTCAACATGCAAGTCAGCTAAAGGTCATTAGTTTTTAAATATGCTTGTATTATATAAAGTGTGGGTTACTTAATGATGTAAATTTAGAAATTTTTGCTTTCCAGTAAAAGGATGAGCATATATGTTTCTTAATTTTTAAAAATTATTTAAATATGTATAAACTAGTGATTTTAATGAATTTAAACATGTTTTTTTAAAATTATTTTATTATACAAGAACTTGAATTTTTTTTTTAATTATTATAAAACTATCAAAGAATAAAAAAAAAATTATTATTTTTATTTTCCAATTTTTTTACATTTTATAGAGGGAGTCAAAGTAGAGGCTAAAAAAAAGTAAAAAACGGTTCCAGGCAAGTTCCAAGCGTAGCACCTATTGTAGGCACCTGAAATAAAAAAATAAAAGACCATTTTAAAACTACTGATGTTGGCTTTTTCGCCCATAATTTTGAAATATGCGAGTATTGAGGAATATTTCGACACAGAGGGCAATAAATTAGACAATAATTTATTTATATATTGCGCTACGTTTCGTTTGCCTTCTGCAAACCTTTTCAAGCATAATAAATAATTAAAATATTACATTAAATATTACATTAAAAGACCATTTTATTCCCTATACACTTCTCAAGTGCTGGAACTAAAAGTTAACAAAAATTCTAAAAATTGACCATTTGGTGGTCGTTGGTTGTATGTAAACACAAATCAGTTATAAGTTTTTTTTATCCTAAGAAAAAAAAATTCTTAATACTATCAAAGACTTCCAATTCTGGGTTAAGTGCGACTAAATCAAGTTTAGTTTTGTGTAACACGTGTTACAAAAGAAAAGCAATTAACAGTACAAGTATTAACTCAAATAACAACTTTTTTTTACTCCAATTTGCCAAAAAAAAAAATATAACAATAAACTAAGAAAAAAAGTCCCGTATTTTCAGTTTTTACGTCCAGGATGTACCAAAAACCAGAATTAAACTTAAGTTTATACGTATTCTAAACTATAACGTTGATTCATAATAGTCGTGCATAAAACAAATTTAAAATGAAACCCTATAGCGCCGTGCGCACTAATTTCGGAATTCTCTTTTTCTTAAAAAAAAAATTTATTTTATCAAATGCTATTATTTTTCCTCGGTATTGTACTGACTTGAGATCCAAGAATTTTCACATTTAGCAAATTAAGCCTTTTTCTTTAAATTTATTATCACCAAATAATGAATTAACGCAAATATTTGCAAGGTCAAAACTCAATATTGACAAGAAAATCGTTAGTTTGACTTTCAAATAGATGCATCAGTCGGTAGTTTGTAAACTAAACGTTATTGTGCAAGAAAACATGAAATTTCTGAAGAGAAAGTTAATAAACAAAACAAGAGAGATAAACTATTTATACTGCACCAAATAGAACATAGAAGTGATACAATTCTTTAAAACTTTTATGTCATCTTATCCAATATTCCATTTACAGATAATAATTTTTGATTGTTTATAATATAAATAATTAAAATTTATTTATTTAAATACAAAGTTTTATATTAATTACCAAATTTAAAAATTTAAATTTTACGAATATATTTAATAGCTAAAATTTTAAAAAGTAATAAAATAAATTAGAAATCCATTAAATTTAACAGGATGAATTTAAAATCTCTTTATCATACATCAAATTCAGCATAAACAAAAGATCAGCTACTTCTATTCTTTTGTTATATATACAAGATCTGCATCAACAAGCCAATTCACTTAAAGTTTTCCATTTTATCAAAGAGTCTAAAACAAAGCATCTTTTGAATATATACGCAAGCTAATAAATTATCACATTAAAATCAACGTTGCATCAACTATATATATATATATATAAAATTTGAATCAACGAAACGCCTTTAACTTTATATATAGTTATATATACTTAACACGCTACTTGACACAAAGCCAAATCTTTTCTCTCCATGGAAATCTACGACAAGTTCTTGTATATATTAGTACAACGTGAAACGTTTTATATATATAGAAATTTCGTATGCATAAAATATATATATAAATATATATATATATATACTGCGCTTGACTGAATTTTCACGCGTTAAGTATATTGCACGACTGCCCTCGAAAAATTTACTAGAAAGTCGAAGACCACATTATATACCTCAACTTATAAACTTACTTCCTATTTCCTTACTCATACATAATATCAAGTTTAAAGTTAGGATACTGAAGTACGCTTTAACGTCAGGGACAAATTCTCGAGATTATGTAGGCAGCTTTTTATTAGTATGCATACGGGCTTTTTCGGAAATACCTTTAGTAAAAAAACTCTTTATATTCGTAAAAAGTACAAAATTACAGACCCAAGATTTAATTTTAAGTCAGTTTTAAAAGTTGAAAATTCTTCTTTTCGTACCTTTCAACTTTAAGTTAATCAAGTAACAGTAAAATGATCATCGCAAGAATAAGCTGTCAGGTTTATCTACTTGAATTTATATCAATCAATGCTTCTTTTATAAGACAAGCTGACAGAGAAATGCAAGAATTTTATATGACATATCCTGAAAAAAAATTCGTTTTCCGCGAATGGAAGTTTTCTTGTATCAAGCAAAATTTTTTTGTATTTTATTCAAAAAATTGCAAATGACTCATAATATATATAAAAAACTAAAAATTTATTTCCTTATGTTACTGGACATTTGCAAAAGTTCAAACAAGATATTACACTGAAAATAAATTCCAGTTACCAATATCAAAAAATTCCCGAAACTGGAATTTCAGTTGCAGCTACCAAATTTGCGGCTGTGGCAGCCGGATTTTTTTAAAATTTAACTTAAAAAAAAATTCTTTTTAAAAATTGTCTTAAAAATTATATTATATTAATTACTCCATACATAAATAGGTATATAGTTGTCGTACATGTGCAGTCAGTGAAATGATATATCGTTCCCTCCTAGAAAGAAAGACTCAGTATACTTTGGCGTTTAATAAAACCCTACTACATATTTTTATATGTAAATTCCCATATAAAATTTTGTAGTAGGTCTTTATTGTACGCCAAAGTATACTGAGTCTTTATTTCTAGGAGGGAGCGATATATATAAATGAAATTCGCGAAACTAGAGAAACGCGAATAATAAGAGCAGTATATAATAATAAGTTTAAGGCAATGGAAACACCAAAGACATCAGTAAAAAGATATAAAATTAAGCTTATATGTTTATTATTAACCTGGCTTATTTCATATTTCCAACAAGATACTTTAAATTAAAATTTTATTAATTTCATATATAACAGAATTTAGCGAAATATTCAATAATAAACCACAATCCTCTGATTAAATGCATATAGAATTTAGTCAAGAGCAGAAATTTTCAAGAGTTTTTTGTTAAACATTTAATACTACAAATTTTCAGTATATGAGTTGAATATGTCTTCAACTCATATTTCGATTTGAATAAAATGTTTTTGGTATATATTTTCTGAATTTAAAGTATCATATTTAGACAGAATTATAATTTAAATAAAAAAAAATACAAAATTTAATTCTAATGCCTGGTGTATATTAAATTTTTAAGGAAAACCTTTTTTTTTAAGAAGAGAAGATATTCTATCTATTTTAATTTATTCAGCATCAAAAGAACTTAAAATTTTATTTACTTTGAAAAATATATATAAATATATATACACCTTTCTTTATGGTAACGTGAATAAAAATTTATAAAATTTTATTTTATTTTTTTTTTCTTACCTTACGTTTTTCTTTTTTGATAATAAAATACATTTTTATCTTATGTCAGTTTACATTCTTTTAACATATTAAAGAGATTTTTAAGAGTAAATGAGATTTTTTTTAAAAAAGTTTGTTTTTCCTTTTTTTTACAGAAGAAAATATTTTAAGTTTATTTAAACCTTTTATCATTGCATTAATTTTGGTTAAGAAAATGTTTTTTAAAAATATTTTATTTAATGCGTCTTTTAAGAAGTTAGGTAAATAATAATTTTTTAATTTTGTAGGTAATATGAATTATAAATTTTGAAAAAACTGTTTATATTAAAAAAAATATATATTAAAAAAAAATAAGTTACTAAAATAAAAGCTTACTTATAAATAACTATAAAAAAAATAGACACGCTCTTATGCTATTAATCCTAATTTTGTCATTCTGTAGAATCGGTATCAATGCCTTCAACCAAAAAAACCTAAAAGATCATAAAATTCCCGATACGTATGTCTGGAAGTGTATAATTCATAAAGTCCAAATTGCTAGTACATTGGGCAGTCTATTTTATACATACTAAAAATTCGAATAAAAACTTAAAAAGTTGATTAAAAGAAGGGGCCAGCTAAATTTTTGTCCAATTTCGCGATAATTTTTTTATACAAGAAATTGATAACTAGTAATTTTGCAAAATGGATCCTGGATTTTCATTTAATGGATTAAAAATTTTTTAAGAGGATATTTAGAGTTTATTTAAGTATTTTTTGAAAAAATACTCTATTATGAAATTTTTACAGTAGAGTTAGGCCATGATTACTTTTTAATTTAAATATTTAATTTTTTTCACTTTTATATTCTTATTTTCAAATAATAAAATCACCAAGTAAAATAAATTCTATTATTACGAAGAAGCATAACTATTTTCAACCGTATCAATACAAAATTTAAATAAAAAGAAAACATGTTGCTATTGGCTAAAATTTTATTGATATTAGATAAATTCCCCACTCAAAATTACTGAGCCTCTTGAACTCTTAGAATATAAGTAAATTTAAATCAGTTTTGAATTGATTGTTGCTTCTGGCGGTTGTCATCACGAAGTAAATATTTATTTCTTGTAACTTAGAATTTATTTTTCAATTATTGTTTAGTTTTATCAATTCCGAGAAAATAAGGGAGTTTAATCTTGAATATCAAAAGATTTTAGAACATATGTAAATATTGATACACAAAAGTACTTTTATTTGTAATATTAATTATGAAACATAACATGAAATAATATTTTTTTACAGATATCTATTAACGATTAAAATTTTAAAAAAATGAAATACAAGTGTGATAAGTGCTCAAACGTTTACAAATCCAAATATGGCCTCAGTCTTCATAAAAAAACCCATTCAGGTCTCAATCTATTTCCATGTAAGTTATGTGACAAAAAATTTACTACAAAAGGTAATTTAAATAATCATCTTGTAGTGCACACTAGTGGAAAACCACATAAATGTGAACAGTGTGATAAGGCTTTTAAGCATTTGTGTAGTCTTAAAAGTCATGAAAACATTCATTCAGGTCTCAAACTATTTCAATGTGAACTATGTCAAAAAAAATTTACTTCTAAAGCTGATATAATACGTCATCTAGTTGTGCACACTAGGCTGAAACGACATGAATGTAATCAGTGTAATAAAGCTTTCACGGATCCATCAAGCCTAAAAAGACATGAAAAAATCCATTCAGGCATCAATCTATTTCAGTGTGATTTGTGTCAGAAAAAATTTACTCGAAAAACTAATTTAATTACACATCTTGTAATTCACAGTAATCAAAAGCCATTTAAATGCAAACTGTGCGATAAGGCTTTTACGCAATCAGGCAGTCTTAAATCTCATGAAAAAATCCATTCAGGTCTTAATCTATTTGAATGTAAATTGTGCCAGAAAAAGTTTATTACAAAAAATAATTTAATTTATCATCTTACAGTGCACACAGGCAAAAAGCCATTTGAATGTAAACAGTGCAATAAAGCATTTACCAATTTATACCGACTTCGTTATCATGAAAAAAGTCACTCTCCGAGTAATAAATTAATCGTGAATCAAAAGACTTGTGAAAATTTGAACAAACTTTACACTTGCGACTATTGCAAAAAGTCTTTTAGTAAGAAAATGTCGATTATTTGTCATTTAAAAACCCATATGAAACTAACAATGTCTAGTTCCAATAAAAAAGAACAAAATGAAAAAAATAAAAGAAAAAATTTAAAAAACGTTGGAACGTCAATATTGCTGGAAAACTTTAATCGTTTAAAAACAATTTCTAATTTATCAAATCAAGAGGACGTAATAAATTACTCTAAGCAAGCTGCAGCTGTTGAAGACAATAATCAAAATTTTAAGAAAAGATTTGAGGATAAAGGCAATCAAAATGTTGAAATAAAAGAAGAAAAGTTCGATTTGGATTCACTCGAAGCAGTGACTTATCAAAGCTTGGCAACGTACATTGAAGAAGGGAAAATGCTTGTTGATATAAAGACTGAAATAAAACAAGAAGTGACGAATATGACCAATGATTTGCTAGGAGAATTCATTAATACACTCAAAGATAATTTTTAAAAAACTTATTTGAAAAAGTTAGAAATAATCAAAATTACAATGACGACCATCAAATTAATGATTGATACCTCGATTCACATATCCTAATTTTATATAATTAATTAAAAAAAACATTTTATTTTAAAAAATTTTGAAATCTTAGTGATAATTTTTAAGACTGGATAAATTGTAAAAGTTGTAATATTTATAAAATATGATTTAATTTTGATTTATTTTCTTTTTGTGTAAAACTTTTTAATAAATGGTCTCAGTTATGAATACTAATTATATTATGCACTATATAATCTATTTTATTAAAGTCTATTCTAACCTGCTTTCTGTCAAATTTATAAAATTTTAATTGTTTTTCAATATTTTAAACCAGTTTAATTAACTAATTAATTAATTGGCTTAACTAAATAAGTCTGTGGTACGAAAAATATTAGTATTAATTACTAAAAAAACTTATTACCATAAAATTTCGCTTATAACTGCCTCACATCCATATTGCTATTTAAGCATGTTGATTTTTACATCTTTTTCCAGGGTCTTAAAAGATTGGAACAAGTTACATAATGCTGATTAATTAAAAAAATAAATAAATAAATTTTTTGAGCAAACGCCTGTCCAGATGAAACGTAGTTTCGGATTATCGGGGTCCGAATTACCGGAGTTCCAGTGTAGTATGTTAAATATCACGGGTGCAAAAGTATTGTTCTGGCGTAATCAAGCCAGTGCCTAAAATTTTTTGGCCATGATTTTTACAATCTTTTTTGCCTGCCTAAGCGTAGAAAGAGTACAGTTAAGTTTTACGTCCGGGAATAGATAGCTGAGTATTTCTTGGTCAAAATATCCCTGAGTAATGTCAAAAATTTTATATAGAACAGCATTAATAGCGAACGAGAACTGCAAATATGTATTTCAACAATATTACTATCTTGGTCATGCGATTTGCGCATACCTAGCTATATTACATTAGTAGCTATCATCATGGTAGCTATATATTAGTACGATTAAGTATATCTACCATATGTTGAATTTGTAAATTGTCTTCATGTTATGCATGAGAAAGTGATAATTTCAATTTAATAATTCAATGGGTGGAATCCTTCTGCAGTGTCACAAAATTTAACATGCAACAAATAATTTATTGTTTATTTTACAGCAAACCCTACTTTCAGATCGCGTTTAACAATTTAAACTTTCTTACTGTGTAAATATGTAATAATTACTTGTTTATGCAAAAGCATCGAGTAATTTATCTCTATGGGGTGGTTACAGTAAAAAAATTTTTTTACTATTTTATTTTAAGTCTTGGATTTCTTCAATTGTTAAAAAAGGCTAAAACATTAAATTCTAATTTTAATATTGTATTCCTATTAACCGTCTAAAATACGGTTCTTCATCAAAAACAAAAATAAAGAACATAGTAATTTTTGAAGCGTATGATGAAAAATATTTTTATTAAATGGCTTCCTTCGTTTTATTCATTTTTAATAGTTGTAAGCATATGAATAAACCAAACAAAAAGGAAGTTAATTAAACTAATTTAACAACCGTAAATTACAAAAAAAAATATATTAAGTTTAATTATGAAAAAAACTTAAAAAAACAGAAAAAATATTAAAAAATAAAGTAAAATAAAAATAAAAACGAAAAAAAAGGGTTTCATAAAGTCTAAAAGCTTTATATATAATTACCTAAAATTAAACATAATTTAAGAAAAAAGCGCTAATAAAAAATTATTTGGCTCAAAAAAAAAAGTCTTGAAATTTTTTACATTATCAAAGGTTTATTTTTTTTTTTAGAAATGAACAAAGTACCTGTAAAATAAAAAAAAATAAAAAATACAAACCGTATCATGGAAAAAGTCAGTAGTAGTAGCTGAGTTAGATGATATTTCAAGCATTAAGTATTATACGCTACAAATATATACTTTTTTTCTAAGAATTGTAAAGAATATGTTTATATTAGCCTGGTAGTTATTTTAAAAAATCGCTTGGATATTTGATTATTGGTTAGAATTAGTTGCTATTTATCAGAAAAGTAAAATTTTTAAAATTATAAGTTTAGTCACAAAATTTATGGGCTCTTATGAGCAAATTTGGAGTGTAGATTAAATGAGCTGTAATTTTGGGAATCTTATTTTTTTGGTAAATGGCATTTTAATAGTTTACTAGTTTACTAGTTTCACCCAATCAAACATTGAAGCAAGGTTTCAAAATAACTGTTAGGTTAATATATACCTTAAACTATCTTTAACTTTGTTTTCATTATCTAAAACGATAAGATTTCTCAAATATGAGAGCATCAGACCAATTTTAAATTACTCCTTAATTTTATAAGAGCCTATGTGTTTGTTGACACAATTTTTAGAAATTATTTATAGGCTATGTACTTTTGAATACCCTATTTTTACAGAAAACCCAAACCTTAAGGCATTCCAGAATCCAAATTTATATTTTAACTTACAATCTAATATAGAAATACAGTCTTAAAAAAGATTTTTCTCTCATTTCATTATTTCAATGGTTTTATACTTACAACTACACTTTTTTATTCCTCTCTTTCTCTCTTTAAGAATGTACATAAGATTTTATGAGAATGTTATACTAAAAAATAAAAAATAAAATATATGAGTATAGTTAATCATGAATCTACTTACATCAATCACCGTCAAAAAATTACAAATATATATGCATCAATTGTAATCATCATAATATTTTTTTATCTTTTTTTTAAATTAACATAAACTACTCTTTTAAAAAGTAATAATAAATAAACTATTTTCTTCTTTTTTTTTTAAATCATGATTTTTTTATTCAGGAAGTGTTATGGGGTTGTTTATATACGAAGCCACTTATTTTTCATTGCTTATTTATTCAACAAAATAAAAAAAGGGTTCAGTTAAAGTTTTTTTTTTTTTTTTAACTTTGTGTGTCAATCTTGCGTAAATTTTTCAACTTTTTTATTTACTGAATAAAATAATACAAAGCTTTTACCCTCTTTTATTTAGTAAGATTAAGTTAACGTCAGACTTTGAATTTATAAATTTATATTGTAATAATTTATAATTTACCTTTTTTGAATAGAAAAAGAGGAATTGTATTCTAGACTTATTTTTATGATGCAAATTTCAAAGAAATTTATATATAGAAAGTGAATTAAATAAAGACTGCGAGACAGTGTTAGTGAGAATAATAAAATAGTGAAATAATAAAAATTAGCTTTAAAAAAAAGGGCTTGATAATTTAATTCAGGTATTTTAATTTTAATTTAGAGCTTTTGATTTTTAATATTAAAATATAACAATTTAATAAACGTATATTATTTGATGAAAATGTAAGAACTTGGCTATGATTTTTGGAATTTTGGAATATTCTGTATCTGAAAAAAATTCTGAATTTTATTTTACGAAAATATCCATTAGCTGTGTTAAAAATGCAGTCCGTTGTTAAAGAAATTCGATTTCAATCGGGTCCAAAAAAAGTTTTTTAAGATCTGCAAAAAACTAAAAGTACTCAAATGAGCGCCCTTTTCTGGATTTTAAAATAATTTTCATCCTTTACTGGTTCGCAGAGTAAACATTGTTCGAATAAAACATAAAAACTGCTAAAAGTCACCGAATTTAAATAGTTTACCCACTAACTTTAAAGCAAATCTTAAAACATCGGTACTAATGTACGTACGTTAAAATGCAAATAATTTGTGGTTAATTAATAGTTAAATACTTATGCGCTACTTCCATAAGTTTCAAATATTACACATACAATTTAATGCTACGATAATTATGAACAAATATTACTATAAAATAATCCATGTTCCTTATTCATTTATAATTAATTTAAAGTAAATCTCCTTATTTTCTCTTTTCAGAATTTATAATCTTATTACGTAACGAAAAATTCGATAAATTTTTTTTCTCCAAAAATGTTATTTTTAAAAGTAGATTAAATTAAATTTAAGATAAAAATAAAATTTAACAATTAAACTCATTGACCTAAAAGATGTTCTTATATATATATTTTGATAAATTAAGTCAAATAGAAATATTTATCAACTTAAGAGATTAAAATCTTAAGATTAAATTATTAAATGCTTTTATAAGATTATAATTTTATTATAATAAATTATTATTTTATACTTTGAGACTTTGTGTAGTTCTTCGTCTTTTCGTGTTCTGCTGACTTCTTATGCGTTTTAAATATTCAGTTAAAGGAGAGCAAAAAATTTTCACCTTTACTCATCACTTCTTTTTTAGGATTAACTTTTTAAAAGTTTTTGGTTCTTTAATGGACGGAATTAAGGAAAATATTAATTTTTTAGTGATATTTCATTTTATTAGGCTTTTCAAAATTCCTTTTTAAGTTTTTTTTAAAAAATACAAAAAACGCCAAAATTTTTTTTTTTTAGGAAGTAGTACTTAATTTCTTCAGTACGAATATCTAAAATTATCGTTTTTACTAGGTAAAGTAGACCATTAAGAACATTTTGTTATTGTCAATGAGGAACCATAGTGCCAATTACTTGGTAGCGTTTTTACTTATTGAGACAAAGTCAGAATCGTTAATAAAAATATTTTTTTATTTATTTATGCTGTTTTTTTAATCTTTTTTAAAATTAATAATATCATTCCTATTATTAAATAACAGAATTTCCTTGAGCTTTTATTTTTAAATTTAATTATTAAAACTATCTTGAGATTTATAGTTATATAAGTTCATTAAAAGTGGTTTTTGAGGTTAGGTTAGGTCATTTTTCATTAGATCTGATGGGTAACTCTAATTTTCATTTTTTTTAATACAAAATATTAAAAAATTGTATAAAAAGTATACAATATGCAGCAGAATGTGAAAAAAATAAAAATTTTGATTTTTTTTTCACATTATTGCCCTAAAATGGGCACAAATATTTAATTAGCATAACCTAAAGTACATTCAGGTTAAAGTACATATAAAAACCTATCGTTTAAAAAAAAAAAAATTAATTTATAATATTCTCTCATAAAATGGCGCTAATTTCAAAATTTGGCGATTTTTGCCAATTGTGGCCGTAAAACTTCAAATTTTTTTTTAAAAATTTTACCAGATGATAGCATACGTAAAATACGCATTTCCACCAATTTTTATAAAAATCCAAGGATTTATTCAGGATTTATTACATTTTTAGTAAAAAAAATAATAAAATTGGTCAAATCAATTTTTGGAGGTTAGAAACTACTTTTAATGCAGCCCTACCACCATAGTTCTATTGTACACTCAATAACGAAAATTTTCCATTTTTTTTTTTTTTACGATGATTTTAGCCAGAGATATTTTAAAAATAGTCAAGAAATTTTTTAAAAATTCTTAAAAAAACAGTTTTTGGCCATTTTTGGGGGGAAGCGGAAGCTTAAAATCTACAAAAAATATACCTTGTTACTAAGTACTATAAAAACTATCAGAAAATATAAAAAAACCTGGCTCCGCTTTTACATCACTATTAAATCCTTATTTGCTTCCACTAATAATTTCAAAATCAAAACATTGCTATTGGATATAATTTTATACTCAAGATAAGATAACTCACCCCCTCTTAAAGTTAACGTTTCTCTTATACGCGCATTTATAAATTCATATGGTAGTTTGAAATCGTTCGCTGCTTTTGACGGTTGTCTTCACACAATAAATTTAATTTATTAATAACTTCTAGCTTGTCAATACAAGGAAAAATTAATAAATAAAAGATTTACGAATAAATTTAAATATATATTTAGTAAATTTGATTTCTACTTTTTTTTTTTAACAGAATCGCTAACAAATTATTTATTTTTTTAGATATCCATTGGAAATTAAAAACTTTTAAATAAATCAGTACTTTTGTTGCTACTTTAAAAAAATGGAATATAATTGTGATGAATGTTCAAAAACCTTCAAACTTAAAAAATCTCTTAACCAACATAAGAAATTACATTCAGGTCTTAATTTATTTCAATGTGAATTGTGTCAAAAAAAATTTACTAAGCAAACTTATTTAAGAGATCATCTTGTAGTGCACACTAATCAAAAGCCATTTAAATGTAAACAGTGTGATAAAGATTTTACGCAGTTAGGTAATCTTAAAAGACATGAAAAAATCCATTCAGGTCTCAATCTATTTCAGTGCGATGTGTGTCAGAAAAAATGTACTTCTAAAGTTCATTTAATACAACATCTTGTTGTGCACACTAATCAAAGATCACATAAATGTAAACATTGTGATAAAGCTTTTACGCACTTGCGTAATCTTACAGCACATGAAAAAATCCATTCAGGCCTCAATCTTTTTCATTGTGATTTGTGTCAGAAGAAATTTACTTGGAAAGCTGAATTAATACGTCATCTTGTTGTGCACACTGGTCAAAGATCACATAAATGTAAACAGTGTGGTAAAGCTTTTACGCAATCAGGCAATCTTAAAGCTCATGAGAAAATCCACTCAGGTCTCAATCTATTTCAGTGTGATTTATGTCAGAAAAAATTTATACATAAAAGTGATTTAAAACGTCATCTTGTAGTGCATACTGGTCAAAAGCCATTTAAATGTAAACAGTGTGATAAAGCTTTTACGCAATCAAGCAACCTTAAAACTCATGAGAAAATCCATTCAGATCTTAATCTATTTGAATGTGACTATTGTCAAAAATCTTTTAGTAAAAGAAATTCAATTATTTGTCATTTAAAAATCCACAACCAAATAAAAAAATTATCTTTTAACGTTAGAGCACAGAGTGAGAAAAGTAAAGGAAACTGCAATCTAAGAGCAAGAAAAATTTTTAAAAATTCAAGAAATATTGAAACTTCAAGACTGGTAGGAAATTTTAATGAATTGGAAGTAGCTACTGATTTATCAAAAGACCATCAAGACATTGAAATAAATTTTGTTGGGGATTTTGTTGTTAAAGACAAGAATCAAATTTCTGAAACAGAATTTAATAAAAAGGAAAATAATAGTAACGCATCTTCAAGATATTCAGAAAGAAATAGTAATTTTAACGAAGAATGTGCAGCCTCTTGCGGTGTTGATAGAGTTTGTGTAAAAGAAGAAAAGTGCGATTCAGCTTTACTCGAAGCAGTGATTCATCAAAGCTTAGTATCGTACATGGAAGAAGGAAAAATGCTTGCTGATATAAAGACTGAAATAAAACAAGAAGCGACGAATATTACCAATGATTTGCTAGGAGAATTCATTAATACACTCAAAGATAATTTTTAGAAAATTTTTAGAACCTAAAATTACAGAAAAAAAAATTAACAATTTTGACGAATATCAATAATAATGATAACAGAAGACTAGATTTATTTTAAATTCTTTTAAAAAGTAATTATGGTTTAAATAAAAATATCATTTTATTTTTTATCAATAAAGTATAATTTATTAATAATTTAATTTTTTTTTGCTATTTTGTATTTTTTTAATGAACTGTTAAAATTTTACATAATTTGTGTTTTTCTTATTTTATTAAAAAAAAATGAATTTAAAAATTTGTAAGTGCCACCCTCTTTCATGAATTAATAAATTGATTTAATAAATTTTGAGTTATAAAATGTGACGATAACAGTAAAGCAATTAATAATAATCAAATCATAAATGAAAAAACTCGATGTCTTCCAGCAAAAAAATTTTTATTTGAAAAATAAAAATATAAATTTGATCTCTGAAATATTGACAAATTTATATTTTTATTTTTCAAATAGAATTTTTTTGCTGGAAGACATCGAGTTTTTTCATTTATTATTTAAAATATGTCCAGCGTAAACTATTCAATAATCAAATCAATTATTAAGAATCGTTCGTAAAAAAGTAAATTTTTATTGCTATCGTTTTTAAAGCATTTTTCCATCTGATATGTAATTTTTCGAAATCTTTTTTTCAAAACTTTATACACATAAAAAAACAATTGTTTTTTTTCTTTTGGACCTATAGTATACCTAATTTTTTTCTATGAATATACAAACATCTAGAATTATCGTTTTTACTAGTTAAAATAAACCATTAAAAATATTTTGTTATTGTTTATGAGGAACCATAGTGCCAAATACTTGGCAGCGTTTTTTTGTTTATTTTAGTCAAAATATTACTACTTAATCGTAAAATGAATAAAACCTTCAAGATTACTTTTAATAAGCTAAAATGCTTGACAGAATACATTTTAACAAAAATGTATTTTATTCCATACAAAATTTTTACCTGCATTTAACATTGCTATCGCATTGACGAATTCTATTAATTTTTCAACAATCACAAAGTTTTTATGTTTATTTCCATCGAAGTTCTTCTCTATAGGTACATAAATTTAAATAAAAATCTCTTTAAGCAAAAATATAATTTTCTTAACACGAACGCATTTACTTCTAACAAGAAAATTAAAAATTTCAGAATAAATGTATTCAAAGTTGAAAAGCGTTAAAATTCGTACATAAGAATAACAAAATTAAAGCTGCTTTAAAATTAATTAATTTATGAATGAACATATGTGTTGAATAAAATATATGGGCATATCTCACCAAGTGGTTATATTGCATATATGAGAGCTTTAATGAAAATCCAGCTTTCTGTTTCAAAAAAAAATTATTGAAATTTATTTATATATATTTCTTCTCAAGCCTCAAGAAATTTTTTTGCCTAATTTCGTTAATTATTATGAAATAACAACCTTGGAATAATTCGAAACCCTAATATTTTGTTGGTAACCTTGTTAAGTTTTTTAACTTCTTAACATTACAGTGGGGATGCCGTAAAACCATTTGCCTTTTTATAAATAGATTTTGATAAATTAATAGTATATTTAATTTCTTCACATAATTAAAACAGTGTGCTCCTTTTCTAAAAAAAATTCTGCCAGCTGAAACATTGGTAACCACATTTTCAAATAAATACGATCAAAGAAAGTTTTTTAAGCCACAAATGAATGCCGTGAACAATTTTTATTTCTAACTATTGTGGAAATTCTCTACAATGTTTCACAATTTGAAAGTGATTTGAGAAAAACTGGTGCCTCCAATAATTTAGTAAATATCGACACCAAAAGACTTTGTTGTCGATGCGTAATTTTGGTACTAAAATCACATTTTTTAATGGCACTCGTTCAATTTTTAAAAAATCTTCGCAAAATCTTTTGTGATTTATGTAAAATGTTATAAGATTTCAGTTAAAAAAAATGGCATAGCTTGATTCAATGCGTTGTATGTATAAACCTCAGTTTTGTATAAAATAATCGTACAATTTAGAAGCATTGTTTACCAATAACCTAAAAATAACAAACGTGTAAGAACTACCTATATTTCATTCTTAGTTCAAAAAAGATCTTTTTGATTTGAATTTATAGTGCTTTAAAAAAATAAATAAAATTATGTAGTTGTAGGTCATACTTAGTGGATCATTAAAATCTATATTTCAAGAAAAATACATTTTGACAAAAATCAAAAACTCTAAAAAAATGTTTCAAAAATCATAAAAGGCACAACTAAATGATTTAATAAATTATAATAAGATAATGCGATCATATTTTAACCTGTGGCGGATTCAGAAAAGGGCCTAAGGGGGTGGGGCGCTTAAGCAAAATTTTGTATGTTTTCTGATGAAATTTGTATAAAAAAACAAAATTATGAACAAAAAACATGCATTTTTTGGAGCTCAGAGGAGGCAATTACCCTTACCACCCCCCTTTTGATCCGCCCATGATTTTAGCAGTAACTTAGGCTTTATGTGAGCAATGCGAGGAGCAATGAGTTAAAGATTCAGGGAGCTTAGCCTATAGCTATAACTATAGCGCAGTCTGTAGAACCAGAGAGATTAAATATCTGGTAGAACATTTAATTTATTGTTTATAAAAAAATTGAAAATTTATCTTCTTATTATTGGTTTTTGGACAGAAATAAAATTTATTGTTATATACCTCTATATTTTCCAGTATTTTTGAGAACTAATTTCATCATTTAGTAATTATAACCTTAAATATATTTTTTAATTTAAGAAGTTCATTTATCAAACGCCGTAGCTTAAAATTAAGTTACGCAAAGAAAATCTTAATTTTTATTGTTTTATTAAACTTCTGTCCAAATCTCGTTATTGTGCTCTCAAAAATAAAATTTATTTTATAAAATTAGAAATATAACCACTTGGTGAGATATGCCCATATATAGTAGCTTATGCATGTCATAAAGTTTAATATACATAAAATGAGTGAAGCAAAATATAAAGCATCATCAGAAAGAAAGAAAACTTGTGATAAGTCTAACTTTACTCATAAGCAAGATCTTTAAATCATATAAAGTCTTACCAATGCGTTCTCAAATATGCATAAACCTCTAGTAAATGAAAACGGAAAACTACTTAGAATTACTAAAATTCGTAATATATATAGTTTACTAGCATGTAATGTAACAAAGAATATAATATACTGCTACTATTCTTTGAATATAATCCTTGACTAAAAAGTTCTGTGCTATTTAAGTAAAATATGTGAGTATATAATTTTTTTATCAAAATTGTCACATTAAATTTTTTATAAATGTGTAAAGCATATGAATTTTCATGTTTGAGTAAAATTTATTATGATTATTTTTAAATTACACTTTTTGCAGTAATATTGCAATTTTTATTCAAATTTTATTTTATTCAGATGGATTTTTGGGGCATGCAATCCTTACGGCTGTACTTTGCTAAAGATGATTCTTACTCTTACGAAAAAAAGTAACAATATAATATGCACGCTCGACGAGTAACTTACCCATAACTTAAAACCTATAGAAATTTTCGTGCCAGAGCAGTATATGCAAATACCAGTCTTATTAACATAGGACATGTTTATAGCAAGGGATTCTTTAGGATTCACACAATCAGAGGAGGTCAAATGTGTCCGATTTAAGGGGAGGGGGGGTCAAATGGGACTTAAAATAATTCTCAGTTAGTATAGGTAATATTTAACGAATTAAAAATTAGTAAATTGTAATTTTGGGAACCATTTATTTATTATAATCCGCCATTAGCTGTATAGGAAACATGTTCCATGTATTTAGGTTATGGTTGAAGATAAACAGGATATAAGTTTTTTATACATAAAATAAAACAAAAAAATTTATAAAATTATAAAATAGACAAAAACTAGGGATTTCATTAACTGCAAATCGGTGCTAACTAAAAACTCGTTTGATCGCTATTTTAATATTTTAGTTAATACTTCAAATAAATTCTCATTAGACTCACTGAAGCTAACTAGTACTGTAATGGAACAAGTATGTTAAACTTGATGATGGATATTATAACATCTAACGAGTGAAAAACAATATATTACCTGGTCAACTCACTCTAGTGCAATCTAAAACTTATAATTTAAAGTTTGCAGTTTTGATTAATGACCAAAAGTTAATGTCAATTTGCAAAGTACAAGTCCATGTTATATACTATTTAAAAAATTTTAGTACAAGACATTATTTTATGAATAACAGAAAAAGTTTGTTTACAAAAATTACGAAAATCTTTCGCAGTAAAATAACTTACTAGAAGTGTTAAAGAAAATACAAATTTGGCACCTAAACTTTTTCCATTTTTCAGAAATAAAAAACATTTATTTTTTGTTTCTAAATTACATAATTTACAAAAAAATGAACTCAAAATACATATTTTTTGTAGTATTTCACATGTGAGAGAAACTTAAAACAATATAAAAAATATATCCTCTTTTTTTACAATAAGTTTATATATGCATTATCTTGTAAGTAAGTCTAAGCTATATTATAATTTTGGCAACTTTTCAATATCATATTACACATTCTATACCTAAGTGAAATATTGACGATATAAAAGTAGTAAAAAATATTTATGACGTATTAAAGAAAAATGTGGAGTTTAAAAGTTATGACAATATTATTTTGTTTAATAAAGTTTTATTATTCATTTTACACATAATGATAATTTTTATTTATTATAGTGCTACAGTTAAATTGTAATATAATTTTTATGGCAGAAAATAGCTTTCTAGAAATTTCAAAATTTTCGATTTTATTTATTGATTTTTTATGTACTACACTGAAAAAAAAATCCGCTTGTGGCTAGCGGAATTTTTTTTTCTTTGCAAACAATTGCAAATGACTTGAAACGTAAAGAAAAATAAAAAGAAACATTTTTTCTTTTCTTTTTCCAAAATTTTCTCAAATCTCGTCATACCGATATACGCATATCCCAAGTAAGCGGGAAAAAATTTTTTTTTTAATTTTCTTTACGTTTCAAGTCATTTGCAATCGTTTGACGAGAAAAAAAATTCCGCTTGCCGCAAGCGGATTTTTTTTTCAGTGTAGATTTTGATATTTGTGCGTCTAATTTCTATCTCAAAGAGTATCAAGGAATAATTTCAATTCTTTGAAGATAAATGGAATAAGCAATTCTGGGTGTCAAAAATCTAAAAAAAAACTTTCCTGGCCATAGCTGAAAGTCAAATCATACGTAGTGCATAAAAACTGTTGGTTACAAAACAAAGGTCGTAATTTCAGCGTTTCCGTGAAAATTGGAACCAAAAATGGTATTTACTAAAATTTAGAAAATAGTTACCTTTTTATAAATCTAGAACTTGGTAATTAAAGCTTCAGTCTTCCCGTAGTCATTCCAAACTAACTGAGTTAGACAGGCCGAATTTTTAAAATTTTTATTCCAAAACGAAATTGAGTATAAATCACTGCTTTAAAACTTACCTTAAAGCATATTTATATGGACCCAAGAGACCTTTGTAATTCCAAAAAAAATATGCGTAAAATTAAACTATAAATTTATTATCCTATATCCTTTAAATAACGCTTTTGAAACTATTTTTAAATTCAAGAGATAAAAAAAGTAAAAACAATTCAGAAACATTAAAGCGAAGTAAATTTTCTAGGTGATAAAAAATAAATAAACAAGATTTACAAGCTTGGTACCATAACTAGTTACAAACACTTCTAAAATGAAAAAAACAAACATTAATATTTAACGTTTGTTCGTGTTTCTTATTTATAACCTAAAATAAAAAAATTAAATTTTTTTAAAATTCAAGAGCCTTAAAAACAAATTTATATTTTGCGCTTTGTTTTTACAAAAAAGTTATAAAAAATAAATTCTCTTTTGAATTATCAATCCTTTAAACGAGTTATTTATGCGTACATTTTTTTAAAAAACTTTTCAGTAACTTTATTTTTGAAAAAAAAGCTCTTATCAGAATTCAAAAATGTAAATCTCATAATATTTTATTTTAAGCTTTATATTATATAAAAGAACATATAAAAAAATTCAATTTACAAAAAAATATTATGTTACTATATATATATAGTTTGCAGATATTAAATTTAAAAAATGTTACAGTTATTTCTACTATTACTTGAGTATGTAGTAAAAAAAATTACTTTTTAAAATCTAAAATTAAACTTTGAAAATTTATTATTCCATTAAAAAAGTTAAATTCAACGTATTTTAGAAAATTTATTTATTATTAAGTATATAAAATGTTAAGGAAAAAAATTTTTCAAAAAGATTTGTTGGTATTAATATAAGTCTTTATAGATGTTACTGTGAATAATTAATAGTCTGAGTGAAGGAAAAAAATTTTAAAATATGAATATTATAAACATTTTCATCACGATTTCATTTTAGATATAAAGGGCCCATTTTGTTCTTGAGGGCAATTTGTACCAGTTAGGACTGAATTTGTTATTCATGATTCATTTTATACCGATAGGGTCTATTTTTTCTCCCGAGGATCAAATCAGGAATTTATTTTAGCCCAAAATTGTACACTTTGCCACTTAGGTACAATTTTACCCTTTTGAGTAAAGTATTATGTCCCTAAATTTATTTCACACCCCAAAGGTGCATTTACTAATTTCAAGTGCTGATTAATATATTTTTTGAGAATTATACTTATTTTTTGTATAGCTTTTCTATTTCACCAAAAATCTGTATAGTACAGTGAATTCGTACCAGATATACAAAGCTTCACTCAGACTAGTTTAGTAGTCATTTTGAAGAAAAAAAAAAGTTAACATCCTGAATAAATGTATAGAATCTAACTCTGAAAATTTCAAGTAATTGTATACCTACAGTATCGAAAGAAATAACTTGTTTGATCACATTACCCCACAGGAATATATCTTGGGCATGCTTCACTCAGACTAATAAAAAGATACATTTTCACTCAATATTTTTTATTGTGCAATAAATATAATAAAACTGTGAGAGTCCTTCATACGCCTTTTTAGACAAAAAGTTTAGCATGCACTGAACAATCCAGTGAACATAGACACAATATTAAAACAAAGGAACAGTAGAACTGATACTTTGTTAAAAAGCTCTATAAAGTTCAGAAAAAAACGTTTGACAAAATCTCTTTATTATTCAAGGATCCAATGTAATTACTTTTTTTAATAGCAAATAAATTTTTATTCCCATAAATATAATTTAAAAGGAAACAATTTTTTACATTTAATCTACTGAAATTTTAAATAACATAAAGGAGGTCATAATTTATATTCTAATATTCAATAAATTACAATTTTGATAAAGAGGTGGCAGATAATCATTGTTAAGGACATTAAGGATTGAGAATAGTCGAATAATTACATGGGCGAATTATAACTGTATGAAAGCATGTCATTGAAATAATAGAGAATCGTTTTCAATGTAATTCACGAAGGTTTTCTTCCTATAGATTAAGTACATTGGTTTTAATAGTCAAGCTCTTATATATGAAAACCTCAGTGTTATCTAATGACATTTAATATACTATTGTGGTCGCTGTAACAAATGTTGAATAGAACTTTTTTTTTCATTAAATTTAAGATTTTTTTATTTTTTTAATTCGAATACTTTTTTATACTTTTTTTGTAAGGATATTTAGTACGTTTTTGTTACTTTTAAAAATATGCGAATTAACCAAGTGGAAGCAATTATTTCCTAATAGCTGCGCAGTTTATACACTTTTTTTGTAATCTACTTACTTCTTAATAGTTTTAAGGAATTCAAAATTAATGGCTTGATAATATTTTATCTAGAATATTTAATTTTGGTAGTTTCAGAAATTTGGTCCTTCGAGCCGGATCCATAATTCAATAATTAACTATTTTTTTTGTAAAAATTTTAAAATTACATGCAGATATTTATAATAAAATTACTCAAATATTAATAAGCTTATTAATGAAAATTAATATGCTTACTTGCATATTTGAATATTACAAAATTAACAAATTTTCAAAATAACGTCCAAGCTAATTTATAATATATATGAATTTATTTATTAAACAAAATATTCTACATACATTAGATAGTATGAGAATAGCCTCCGTCAGCTTTAGAGAGTTTTGCAGATGTGCCAGGCATCTTTGACAAAGACGAGCTTTATAGGTATATATTATAAAGTCATATATATTCGCACCCGGCTACGATGGAATTATATAATAACGAAAATCCTCATGTGAAACTCTAGCAGCCACATAAGTTAAATCCTCTAATTCTCATTCACTACCAGTGACATTTATATTTTTAATAAAATAATATAAAAAAGAGACTGGAAAATTTGTTCAAATATAGTCCTTAATTCATATTCTATGTGGATTGATCCAGATAATTTCATTGGAATCATTTTTTTTTTTCATTGGAGTTAATTGTAAATTTGCAGACATTTTAAAAATATTAGTTCTGTAGGTACTGTTGGAGCTCAAAAATTATTGCAGGTAAAAAATTTCTTAATAATTTTTAACTCAAAAAAGTGATAATAATTTTCTTCGAATATATTTTTTTTTGATGATTTAAAACTTGCAAAAGACATTATGGTGAATGAAAAATATATTTAAAGAATTCCACCCCAAGTAGGCTCAAATTTGAGAGTCGAAAAGATTGTTCCAAACTATTTTTTTCCAAAACTACAATTAAGTATAAGTATCTTTGCTATTTTTAGCTTCTTGATCGTACCCTTGATTTTTGGCAGCCACTTTTGTGATTTTGTTCTACTTTGATTATTTTGCGGTAAAATATATTCGCCTTTAGGTACTTATGGGAAATTTCACGCAAAATCCATTTCCGGGGTCCAAAATATGATTTGGACTACGTATGCGCAAGAAATTTTGTTTGTCATTGAAAATTTATAAAAAATAAATTTTTATTAACAGATTACATGACTTGCCGAGATATTCAAAAATTTTAGAAAAATAATTTTAAAAATATTATTTTTTGTTTTGGAACTTACACGTTAGTATAACCCATGGAGGAAAAAACTTAATTTCTCGCTCAACCGCAGTTCAAACCAGATTTATGGGACCCTAGAACCAAATTCCATGGAAAAATTTCAGTAAGTATTTAAAATGAAAATATTTTTAACCACAAAATAAGAATTTGGCACCAAAATAAGAAAATTTTAAGTAAATTTTTCAAAGTAGGCCAAAAATACAAAAACTGCTGCCAAAATTCAAGGATTTGACTAAGAAAGCTAAAATTGTCTGAAAATATTTATTATTAGTTGTAATTTCAAGATAAAATTATTTGAACCAATCCTTGCACCCTTTCAGTCCATCTGTGATCCAGTTTGCGTGAAATCTCATATACATATCATTTTATTTATCAAAATATAAATTTTAATCAGCCGGTAAACAAAGGTATTTATTAAAAACCCATGAACTGTTAAAGAAATATTTTGATAATTAGTCAAAAACAGAAACAAAAAAAATTACCTTCCCTTATCGTTTTTGAATATTTGTAAGCGAACATTGGTTACTAACAAATAATTTTTTGTATTTCTAAAAAACTTCAATACTTCGATTCAATTTTTTGACGTGAAATAACTCATATATCAAAAAATTTTTATAATAAAGTTTCATACAATAGATATATATAACTTTTCTTATTTTATATACTTTAATAATAAAAAAAAAAAGAAATATTTTTTTATTCTCTCTTAATCTCTTAAAAATCCAATAAAATTATGAAAAATTTAATAAACAAAATTAAATTATTTCCTGTCACATTAAATTAGATTAACTTGAAAAAAATACAAAAATATTGTACTTAATACACCATAAAATATGTTTATTTTTGATAATCCAATAAAATTTTTTTTTAATTCGTCCATATACATGTCATAATAAGCCATGTTACAGTACAAATTTTAAATTGAAATTTCTGTTTACATACCGATAAGAAATTGACATTTAACCTATAAAATAAAGCTAACAAAAATCTAAAAAATAAAATTGAATTTTTTTATTAAAGTAACAAATTACAGAGTATTACCATAAATTAACTAATATCTCAACCAACATATTTTACGTGTACAATCCATATTATTTAATCAATTTGAAAGATCAAATAATAATTTTTTTAAAATCTTTTTATTTTTCGTAAGAAAATTTACTGTCCTTTTTAATAGTTTATATATATATATAAAAGTATAAGATAAAGTTATATATATATATATATTGAACACTGAGAAGCTTTGTAAACTTCCTATACAGACATATATAAAACAAAGAGATAAAGTCTCCAGGCAAAAAGTTTCATCTTTCCAATTCATTCGACGTATAAACGATTTTTCCAATTCTCTTAAGAGAAAAGAAGGAAAACTTCGTCGACGGCTCATACTATAAAAAATCTTCTTTTTGTAGTTATAAAACAATGATCGAACCTATACTTTTTCCTTACCCTCCCCCCTCCTTGCCCTCTGATTCTCATCTTTATATATTTAACTTATAATGGTTCTATTTTCTTGATATAAATTTTACAATGCACTACCACAGACACTTTTTAATAAGTCTTAAGCTTTGTTAAATAATTTTGAGAGTGTCTTTGTGGTTTTATTGGTGCACATTTACATGGATATGAATTATAGATTTATATGGACAAAATTCTCAACTTTTTGCAGCTTTTTAAATAAAACTAACTTTTTTTAATTTTAATTGAAATTTTAGACAAAAAAAAAGATAAAAATTAAATTATTAAATAATAAAGTATGTTAAATGCCATAGCTATTTATAAATCCAGTTGTCAAGTTGATCTTGATAAATGGTTTATACAAATTTTAAAACGTCTAGACGTCAAGTGTAGCTCTCTGATGAAATGGAATTAACTTAAAATTTGGAAGTTTGTTCAACTATATACATAAAAGTCAGTTGATAACATGCAATTCTACTTCTGGACTTTAGGGAACGTTCTATTTAGTTATATATATAGCTTAATATTGTTTTTCAGTCAAAAACAGACATGAGTTATTTAAATTAAAGAGTAATTTAAATAAAATTAAATTATATTTATTTTATAATTCTAAGGTATGAGAATTTTATATTAGCTTGGAAATTATTTTTAAAATTTTTTAGTTTTTTAAAGAAACAAGTGAATTTTAAAAAATTTTAAAATTTGCAATCTATTCAAAAAATAAAAAATTTTAAGTGAGTAATCGCCGGTACTGGCAAAAAAATAGCAGTCAATTTTGGATTAGAAACTATTTATATCAACTCAAATTTAAGTTATATAATAATAATAAGAATAATATTGATAAGAAAATATATGAATAAATAAAATCACTATTATAAGTCATAAAAATCATTTTGTATATTTTTCAAAAAATTTTTGTTATAAATGTTTTGCACTCAGAAAAATTTTGCACATAAATCCAAACATAAAAAATCTCAGGATTATTAAAAATTTGCTTATTAAATGAATGCATTTTTGTTTTATAATTTATCAATTTTATTGAAGTAAATTGACTTAAATAATTTAATTAAATGAAAATTAACTAATTTAAAAAATGAAGAAAAAAAAATTATAAATTATTAACACGAATTTTGAAAAAAAAAGAGACGTAGTTAGTCAACTTGACAATCGTCGTTATGATTGTAATTATTTATAGTATATTATTACTTATTCTTGTTTTATTTCCTTCTTTATATTAGCAAGTATGCTTTCTTGAACATCAATTGCGTAATCCTGAAGAAGCCATCCATCTTGAAAATCTGTATCGATCTTTTCTTCTTTCACCGTCACACTATCGTATTCCAAAATTTGATTACAAATAATATTCTCTGTGCTGAGACTAATTTTTTCAACCTTTTGATGACTATCTGTTAACTTAATATTAGTTGGTGATAAAAGACCTTTTTTCGCTTTGGTAAAATAGTGATTGATATTGTTACTCTTACTTTTTTCACTATTCCTTATTATGGATTCACTGATTTTATCATGAGTATCAAAAGACTTTTCACAATAGCCGTAAGTGTTAACTTTAGCAAATTTATCGTATTTTTTATTATTGATTTTTGACTTATTATTATTCAAGACGTGAATTTCCTCATGTTCTCGATAACTTTTTGGACATGAAAATATTTTCTTACATAGAACACATTCATATGGCTGGTCAATTTTTGGTTTTTTTATATGTATTTGAATATGTCTTTTTAAATCAATTTTTTTAATAAATATGCTTTTGCAATGTTCGCATTCATAGGGTCCCATGTACTTTTTGAAACTACTTGACTCTACAAAGGTCTTATTAGACTGTTTACATTTATGTGGTTTCTTACCAAGATGACGTAATAGATGACTTTTTTGAGTAAATTTCTTCTGACATAATTCACATTGATATAAATTAAGACCTGAATAGATTTTTTTATGCCTTTGAAGGATATCTAAACGTGTAAAAGCTTTTTCACACTGTTTACATTTAAATGGCTTTTGATTAGTGTGCACTACAAGATGTTTAATTAAATTAGCTTTCAAGGTAAAGTTTTTATGACACATATCACATTGAAATAGATTGAGGCCCGAATGGATTTTTTCATGTGCTTTAAGATTCCGTAAGTGCTTAAAAGCTTTATCACACTGTTTACACTTATGTGGTTTTTCATCAGTGTGCAATACAAGATGATGTATTAAATTAGCTTTTATAGTAAACATTTTCTGACACATATCACATTGAAAAAGATTCAGGCGTGAATGGATTTTTTCATGTACTTTAAGATTCCGCAAGTACTTAAAAGCTTTATCACACTGTTTACACATATGTGGTCTTTGGCCAGTATGCACTACAAGATGTTGTATTAAAAGAGCTTTAGAAGTAAACTTTTTCTGACACAAGTTACATTGCAATAGATTTAGACCTGAATGGATTTTCTCATGAGTTTTAAGGTTGTTTGATTGCGTAAAAGCTTTATCACACTGTTTACATTTAAATGGCTTTTGACCTGTGTGCACTACAAGATGTTTAATTAAATTAGATTTCAAGGTAAACTTTTTCTGACACAAATTACATTCCCATAGATTAAGATCTAAATGGACTTTTTCATGAACTTTAAGACTACTTGCTTGCAGAAAAATTTTATCACACTGTCTACACTTATATGATCTTTGGCCAGTGTGCACTACACGATGCTTAATGAAATCCGCTTTAGAAGACATTTTTTTCTGACACACATCACACTGAAATATTTTAAGACCTGAATGGATTTTTTCATGCATTTTAAGAGTATCTAAACGCGAAAAATCTTTATTACACTGTTCACATTTAAATGGGTTTTGTCCAGTGTGCACTACAAGATGTTTAGTTAAATTAGCTTTGAAGGTAAATTTTTTTTTACACAAATCACACTGAAATAGATTAGCACCTGAATGGATTTTCTCATGAGTTTTTAGATTACTTTTTTGATTAAAAGCTTTATCACAATGTTTACATTTAAATGGCTTTTGGCCAGTGTGCACAGTAAGATGTCTAGTTAAATCAATTTTCTGTTTAAATTTCTTCTGACACAAATCACATCTAAATAGATTAAGACCTGAATGGATTTTCTCATGTTTTCTAAGATTACTAACATTTGTAAAAGCTTTACCACACTGTTTACATTCAAATGGTTTTTTTTTAGTATGTACAACTTGATGACGTAGTAGTTGAGATTTTAGAGTAAATTTCTTCGCACATAATTCACAATGATATAAATTGAGACTTGAATGTGCTTCTTTATGTCGATTAAAAGATTTTTTGTACTTGTAGGTTTTTGAGCATGTGTCACACTTGTACTCCATTTTAAACTATTTGATTAAAAAATTTTTAATAGTATAGGAGAATATCTGTAAAAATAAATTATTGCAATCATCACAAAAATTTATGTTTAGCAATGAAATCTCTTAAATACTTCAGATAATAATTTACCAAAACAAAGGATCAGCCTTGTTAATAGAACTACTTACTGTTATCCTCTTTTGAATGTGAGTAATTTTATTTTAAAATTATGATTCAATCTAGAAATTTCTATTTCTTATTTTATTTTCTGTAGACAACCTTCAATGGCAACAAATCAATGGAAACTAAAAGATAAGAAACTTAGAGTAGCGATAGTTGAAAGTGGGAGAAATTTATTAAAATTTTGACCAATAGAAATTTATTGATTTAAAAATATTTAATACACATTTATTTCACAATGAGATCGTTTGAATTCCCCTAGATTTTACTAAATAAATAATGTTAAAAATATTTTAAACATAATTTTATAAATAATAATAAAAATTTTAGAGATAATTTCTAAACCAGTTTAATTTTATTTTTGTTTGAAAATTAAATATTCTATGTTATTCTTTTGACATTGGCAATGATTAGTATTAACAATGCTTAACGAATTCAATTGGTTTTTAAATTTAATAGTTCAATTATTCGGAAATTTTCGCAACCTTATAAAACGCAAATTAAAGGTAAGTTTTAATTACACCCTATGTAATTTATTTATAGATTATTTTTCATTGTTTGAGGAGAGGTAAAATAATTATGACGTTTTTTGAAGTTGGTTTGACATTGGTTTGCTTAATGTTCTAATTTTTTTCTTATAAATTACAGTAAAAAGTATTCTTTTCATTTTATAAAAACAATTATATCAACTATAAGATTTATTGCAATCGGCATTTATGAATCATTTTCCAAACGGCCGAAAGAACGTATGAATTTTAGCACGTTTTAGGAACATCAAAAATTCTGAAATAAATGAACCAATTTTAGAGTGCAAGGTCTTAACTAAAGTTGATAAAATTATGATGCGGATATTTATCGTATAACTTTTATAGAGCATCAAAGCTTGCTATAGTCCACGTAAATAAAATTTATCAATAGCTTGTAATAACTTAGGAAAATTTTATACATATTTGTCCAATTTTGGTTTTTATTATTTTAAACAATATCTTTGACTACAATATTTCACAACCAATATTTTGGCCTTTATGTAGCAATAATTGAGAAATTCACACATTATTTAAACTTTAATGATTCATCAAAACAACTTCCTTTTTTTAGATAATCCAATAAAAATTCAGTGTTAAAATACAAAAAAAAAAATTTATATTCATAAATTATTTTGGTCGAACTTCAATTTAAAAAAAAAAATTATTCATCATATCATATCAACAGAATGTAAATTTCAGATTTAATATATTTTACAGTATCTATTTTATATTCACAAAAAAACAGTATAAATACTGTTTTACGTTCCAAATTAATTGAATTAATTTTGATGAAGTTTATTAAAAATAAACAACGATCTATATGGAACAAATAAACATGATAACTTTTTTCATTATCTTTGTCTGTGTGTCTGAGGACTGAGCCTCTCTTTGTCACACAGAATAATTTTTCTTGAAGAAAGTTATATGATGTTAATTTTTAGATGGAAAAAAATTTTTCTTGCAGAGCTGAAATGAACTTTCAGATTTTTCATTTTTTAATAAAAAAATTTTTTTCCATCTAAAAATTAACATCATATAACTTTCTTCAAGAAAAATTATTCTGTGTGACAAAGAGAGGCTCAGTCCTCAGACACACAGACAAAGATAATGAAAAAAGTTATCATGTTTATTTGTTCCATATAGATCGTTGTTTATTTTTAATAAACTTCATCAAAATTAATAGTATCTATTTTACTTTAATTTTTAATTAATTTAACAAAATAATTATTTAGAATGTTAAATAAAATCTCCCAACTTTATAAAGTTTATTTTCTCTTTTTCATTAAATTTCATTTAAAATTAGTCACCCTTTGTCGATTTGACAATTGTCGTTATAAAAAATTTTTTATTTATTGTCTCTTCGCTTCTAAAAATTTTCAAAATTATCTTTTAAGTTATTGATGTATTCTCCTAACAAAGAATTGGCTATATTAGCAACTTCTTTTTTAATTTCCTCCTTCACATCAGCAAAAATATTTTCAGAAATGTCTAGATTAACCAAAAAATCTTGTGGATCAGGAGTGTGCTTCTCCTCTTTGATCTCAATTGCATTTATCAAAGAGTCGTTCATAAAATTGTTTCTATTTTCAAACTCATGATGTTGTGGTGTTACTAATTTAGAACCGGGTAAATTATTTTTTTTGCGGGCAAAATAATCATTCGTATTTTTATTTTCGTCAATTATTTCACTATTCTTTCTTATTCTTTCACTGATTTTATCATGACTTTTCAAATGAAAAATTATCGAATTCTTTTTGCTAAAAGACTTTTTACAATAGTCGCAAGTATAAACTTTAGCCGAATTTTCGCCATTTTTATTACTGATCTTCAACTTATTATTTGAACTGTGAATTCTTTCATGTCTACGAAGACTGCTTGTATAAGAAAATATTTTTTTACACTGCAAGCATTTGTAGGGTTTTTCACCTGTATGTACTCGAATATGTTTTTTTAAATCACTTTTGCGAATAAATCTTTTCTTACAATGTTCACATTCGTAGAGTTTAACACCAGAGTGAATTTGTTCATGTCTACGAAGACTATCTTTACGGATGAAAGCTTTAGTGCACTGTTTACATTTATGTAATTTTTCACCAGTGTGCACTAAAAAATGTTTGATTAAATTAGATTTTTGAGTATATTTTTTCTGACATAAATCACACTGAAATAAATTCAGACCTGAATGGATTTTCTCATGAGTTTTAAGGTTGCTTGATTGCGTAAAAGCTTTATCACACTGTTTACAAGTATATGGCTTTTGATTAGTGTGCACTACAAGATGTTGTATTAATTGAGCTTTTGATGTGAACTTTCTCAGACATAAGTCACATTTAAATAAATTGAGACCTGAATGGATTTTTTCATGATTTTGAAGACTATATAAACGCGTAAAAGCTTTATCACACTGTTTACATTTATGTGGTCTTTGGCCAGTGTGCACAACAAGATGACGTATTAAATCAGCTTTAGATGTAAATTTTTTCTGACACAATTCACATTTAAATAGATTCACACCTGAATGGATTTTATAGTGTACATTTAAAGATTTTTTTGACTTATAGATTTTTGAGCATGCATTACACTTGTACTCCATTTTCTAAACTTTGAAATGTGAATAATTGAATTATGATTTGTATCTGTAAAAACAAACGTTGAAAATGATGAAATAATATTCAAAAAAATAACGAATAAAAAGATTGTTTTGCTTACATATTAGTTGCGTTTTATTTCTGCTTTGCTTTTGAAATACAATAAATTTTATAACATAAAGTAACTTGATTTTGTATTATTAAATTTAGTAATTGAGTTTTCAAATTATTTTAAGACTGTATTTTTTCTTATCTGTAAAATTAAACTTTATTTAACTAACTTATAGAACTTTCTCTTTTTCTAAGACAACCGTTAAGATCAACAAATATTTCAATACTAAAATTTATAGCTAGAGAAACCAAGTGAGCTGGTCAATTTAAGTGGGGGGTTTCTAAAATTTTGTCCGATAAAATTCTTCGATAAAAATAAACAGTTTATTGAACTAAGTATCTCAGGGACTGTTCGTAGAATATTCACAATAACAAATTTCAATTTAGAATGACTCAATATTTATGTTTTTATAATTTATTTTTATATTTTCTTTAAAATTACCTTTCCGAAGTAGCAGTTTACCATAGGTCGATATTTTAGTTAATATCTAGTATAAAAAACTTTTGGTTCCTCAAAGAGGAACCATTGTGTTAGGTCAAAATTTGATTTTCTATTTTTTGACATATAAGCACGTTTTGGGACCCCAGGAAGCTAAAAAACCGGTTTTTAAAAAAAGTCTGTATGTGTGTGTGTGTGTGTGTGTGTGTGTGTGTGTGTGTGTTTGTACGTATGTATGTAATCGGTGATATTTCACAAATATTATGGAATTAAGACCTAATTTTTTTTTCAAAAATTTTTTCACCAAAAAATCTCGAGGTACTTTTTTTTTTTTTTGATTTGGATGTAATACCTCATTTATTTCCATGAAAGTACTTATATTTGAAAGTATGGTTTTCACATGATATCTCGAATCGGATACTTAATTTTCTGAAAATTTTTTTCCTAAAATTTTTTTCACAAAAAAATACAAAAAATACTAATTTTTTTTTCTTTTTGGACGTAGTACCTAATTTATTTCCACGGAAGTACTAGTTTTAAGAACCTTGTTTATAGTAATTTTTTGGATCTGATACTTAATTTTTTCAAAATTTTTTTTGTCAAAATTAAAAAAAAAGAAAAATAAAAAAAACTGCAATATATTTTTTTTTTTTTTTGGTGTAATACCTCATTTAATTCCATTAAAGTACTAATATCTGAAAATATTGTAACTAGTGATATTTCAAAACCATTATCGAATTAAGACCTAATTTTTTTTTCAAACATTTTTTTATCAAAAAATTTCAAACTCCTTTTTTTTTTTTTTAATTTGGATGTAATACTTTTACAGACAAAAATATTTTTAGTGCTTTTTTTTATAAATTAAAAAATGGTCCTTTTTTGCAAAAGGTAACTTAGATATTTAATTTTATTATTTTTTTAGCTTCGTGTAACTTGCGATATCAAGTAGAGGGGGTTCTAAAATATTGTCCAATAGTATTCTTTGTGTGGGGACAACGGACGCTTAAATTTTTAAAATAAATAAACGAACGATTCGTTACACGGCCAGGCTGCTTTGCTTGAAATTTTTTTGTTGCTTGAAGTTTCAAGCAAATTGCTTTAATATTCAAGCAATTTGGTTGAATTTCTTGAAATTTCAAGCAAAACAGTCTGGCCGCTTATATTTTACGTGCAGGAATATTTAAAATAACAAATTTTAAACCGAGAAAACTCAAAATAAACATTTTTGTACATTACGTATTTACGTACATGCGAGACCCATCTCAATATAGTTTTTAATTTCATTTACTAAATTAACAATTTTATCAGAAACCTTATCAAAATATCTTATTATTAATTAAAATTAGATTAAAATTTGAATTCAAAATTATCGAGTTACATAAGAGTTCCAGATAATTACAATATATTAAATTAATTTTATAATTTATGAGTGTCATGTCGATAATTTTTAATTCCCCTAGCAAACTCAACAAAGTATAATTCCAAACGTTATTAAAATTATGTAACTCCAGTACTTCAAGATTTACTTGCGATCTAATCAAATCACACATTTTTACATCACTGATGCTAGATTCTATACAACTGTCAGTTGCTCTGACATGTAATTTAATTTACATATTTTTTAATCATTTGAATGTGAGAAAATGTTAAATTACTATTATGAATAAATAAATCTTTTCAATTTTCACATTCTAACAAATTTTCTAGTATAAAGTCAATTGAACTTGGTGGTACACAGATAAGCCTTGAAAATAATGTAAAAGTATTAATTAGTAATTAGTAACTCAGAAGTAAGTTCAAAATAAGTGAAATGAAATTCGATACTTTTGATATTTTCACTGACTGATTCAGTTATAAAACGTAATAAAGAATCATTGAAATTTTTTAAGCCAATACACGTGTTAATAAATTTAGTGAACATACAATATCATTAAGCATATAAAAATAAGAACTGAGAAATTCTAGTTTTAAAACTGTTAAATGTTCATTTGGTAAATTGTTAGCAACTCTTAAACTATAGGAAACCAATCGTTAACTGATAATTTTTGCAGTTTTCCTGCTTGATTATGAAATACTCAAACGTGGATATTGAACATTTTCGTAAAAAATGATAAAAAGATAATTCCAATAAATTTCTATATTTCATTATATTTAGCTCATTAAAAATTTGATATTGAACTTCATCAGTACAGAAAATTATTTCAAGTTTATCTAAGCTTTTGAAATCCGAGAAAACATTTTTTAGTTTAAATCAATAATTTTCTTTAATTTTTGTTAAAATTTTAATATTTTTAACAGAGAGCAAAAATTTTTAATATTTTTGACCAATACTTCAAGCAGTTGAGCAGTGATAAACTTATCATTTATGATCAAGGATGTTTATTGCGTGCAATATTCTTGTAGTAATTTCTCTAAATTTATATATTTTACAACATCAGAACATTCGCTCAAAGTCAGTTCCTTCAAATATTTACTACATTTATTTAAAATTCTTTTTAAATCAGCCTCATTTTTTTCTTTTTCAGAGAGTAAAGGGGAAATCTTGGATTGATTTTTCCCTATTTTACTTTTTTTATTAACACAAACTTCAAGGCTTTTAAAATATCTCCATGATTGTTATGTAACCTTTATGTAACCTTTTGCAAACCAGTTCCAAATGCAATGTGTTTTCAATTGTATGCAACAGTTTGCAACAGCGCGGTGACCAGATATTGCATCTTTGGTGGAGCCTCATAAAATGAGTCTGATCTATTTTTTAAAAATAATTTTTTTTTTCTTTGCAAAAATTAATGAAGGGATGAAAACTACAATATTGAGTACAATATTTTAGCCTCTAATTTTTAGGTAAGGAGAATTACCAAAATGCAAAAATTACAAATTATTGTAAATAGACATAAAGCAAAAACAAAAACACCGAGGTAGCATTTGGCCCAAAATAGATATAGGGGTAGTCAGGATATTTTACAATTTATACATTTCAACTATCATTAACACGAGAAACCCAATTCTGAAGTGAGTATAATCTCCTGGTGACTCTCGTTCAATAATTTTATAATTTTTTAAAATTTAATTACTTACACACACAGTTAAAAATTACTTCAATTGGTTTTAAGTATAATCAGATACGTACCTGTAACAGAAAAAAAAATAATTGATTATTAAAAAAATTTCATTTTTTAATTTTAATTATTTAATATCCAAGTAAATTATTATATGAATTTATTGTAAAAATATTTAAAATTAAATATATAAAAATTTTTGATTTTTTAAGCTAACAAATTTAAATTAGTTGTTGATTTTTACTGAAATCGATAGTTCCTAATTATCAAGGTTTGAGTATTAATTGTTATTTTTAGAAATCTAATATGAAAAAATGCTAACAAAGCTTTTACGGCTATCAAATTAAAAAAAGGAATCCTCTAGGTTGATAAGAAAAAAAAAAGTACGTTGCTTTTGAAACCCAAACTTAATAAAAAAGACGTGTAATAGATTTAGTTTTTGGCCATAAAACAGGGTTGATGGAATTTAGAAGAAAAATCCAAGGAAAAATCGTAAGCTTCTGTTTTGAACTAATTGTGAACATATTTAGGAATTTTTTGTGGGTTTTTTGTAAATAAAATGAAACATGATATATAGTAAAAATGTAATTTCATTGAATAAACAATGACACTTAAGGTGAAAAATTTTTCAATTTTATAAACAGTCTCTATAATTTTATCATTCAAATTAACAAAATTATGTAATTCAAGTTCTTCAAGATTTCTTGCATTATTAACAATTTTACTCACTTCCTCATCATATTGGATAAATTGACCTAAATACTTTATTTCATTATCGAATGATTGAAAACAATTTTAAAATATATAAGATAACCTAATGGTTACTTTTAAGTGTAATTTTACTAAATTAATCTTGAAATTAATTGATTAATACTTTAAAATTAAAATAAAAACAAAGTAACAAGGGGAGTCAAATACATTTGGGATGCCAAATTTTCACTCTTGCCAAAGGGTCTTCTTAGCTTAGGGCTAGCGATATAAAATCATACATGTAGGGCTGAATTGTCATAATTATCTAACCCTAACCTAAATCTAAGAGTACATGCAATAATAAAACTATCTGTTAGTATGCAAACAAAAAAATTAATAATATTGATTAGGAATCATTATAAATAAATTAAAAACTTTAATTCTTAGTTTTCAGTCTAAAAGCTAACCTATTCCAGACTAAAATTTATTGTTATAAAAAAAGAACAATAAAAAATTAAATCGTTTAAATTAGAGAAGTTCTTTTAAATGAATAAATTTAGAGTTTATTTAACAAAATAATTTAATTAGGTGGAAATTAACAACAAAAATTTTCATAAAAACAAAAAAAGTCAAAACTTGTCAATCTGAAGTAAATAGCACTTTATTAAACTCAAATTTTTACAGTTTTTTAATACTGATAGTTTATAGTTAAACAAAAGCACAGCGGACGTTTTTGACATTTTGAACACAAATGCTCCATAAACTTTTTTTTTTAACTTAGCAAAATAAATAAATAAATAAATAATGTTTGTAATGAACTGTTGTAATGTTTGTAATGAACAAACTAAAGTATCAATTATTGCCTTCAACACTGACCTCAATTTATTATGCACTTTTTCAGAGTGTTGCCAATTATGGAATTGTTGCTTGGGGAGGAACCTACAAAAAGTATCTTAAACCAATTAGTAACCTGCAAACTAGATTGTGTAGGATAATCAATAGCAATAGTAATAAAAAGATCTTAAATATCAATGAATCATTTATTTTAACATCTCTAGTTTGCTATTATGAAAAATTGAAATCTCTTTATCTAAATAATAAATGCTCAACTAGAAATAAGTCTATTGTAATACCAAAGATTAAAAAAAGCATTGGTGCTAATAGAAGCTACATAACTTCCATAAAGTACTATAATAAATTGCCTAACCAAATAAAAGCTATAACTTACTCACATAAAAAAATATTGAAAAATAAAATATTAAAAGAATTATTTATTTAGTTTAACTAATCTAAGACAGCTTAAAGTTTTTGCATCTTTTCCACCTAACTTATATTAACTAAATCATAATTTTATAATAAAGTTTAATTTGTATATTTTGTTATTTAGTGGCTCAAATTTTATTTTTAAATATAACTAATTATATAATTTGAATTAAATGAATTCATCTTATCTTTTATTTGACGTTAACTATATTAAAATTATATCTTTATTTTAATCTATATTGTAGTTAAAGAATCATATTGTAAATTTTCTTTTATGTATTTTTTATGTTATATGCCTGGCTTACACACAGATAGACTCTATCTCAGTAAGCTGCATACCAATTGTATGTATAATCACTTTACTGGCAATAAATATTATTATTATTATATTAATAATAAATAATAAAATAAACTTGAAATAAACAAATAACCAATATATGCTCCATTGATTTTAACTTTGAAAAAATATTACTTATTAACTTTGTAAAAGAAAACGAAGTGCAAAAGAGCTTTCTTTTAGGATACAAGTGAGATGGTCACTATACCGTATCTGTAAAAAGTACCCATTTACAAAATCTGGCCAAAATTTTATTCGAAAATTTTAAATTTATATAAATTGGTCATTTTGGTTGTCAATGACATAACTAAAAATAATCAACAAAAGTAAATAAATGTTAGATAAACTCCTGGATAAATTAAATGCAAACTCTTTGTAAATAAGAAACTAAAATTTAAAATTTATTTCACAAATATTTCTTGCTTACATTAAATTCTTCGAACTTAAAATTTTAAAAATTAACGTACTTTAAATTATTTTCTTGTGTTACTATCAAAAGTAATTTACATGAAAGTAATATTTTTTATAAATATATTTTTTAAAAGAATTGAATTAGTATTAAATTTCTATTAGTTTTTTTAACACAAAGTAGATCAATTTTAAGAATGATACTTTTTTCATTTTATCAGGTCTTTGTTTAATTTTATTTTAAGGAAAATAAACTGTAGGTGAAAAATAAAATTTATAGCTTAACATGTTTCTGCGAGAAAAAAGTTATCATTTTTTTGTTTATTGAAAACGACTGTTTAGTCTTCATTAATTATTCATTGAGCCTAATTAGGTATAAGTAACTCAAATTAGGTCACAGCTTGCAAAAAACCGCAATTGTCATTTTAATGATGTTTTAATTAATTATTCCTACTTCGATTCACATTTATTTTTCAAATCACTAATGAATTCTCCGAGCAAAGAATTAGTAACATTGGCGACCTCTTTTTTTATTTCAGTCTTTATATCAGCAAGCATTTTCCCTTCTTCAATATATTTTGATAAACTTTCGTAAGTCATTGCTTCTAGTGAATCTGGTTCAAACTTTTCTTCTTTTACGACGACAACTTTTTCAAAGACATGATTCAAATGACCATTTCCTAAATTTGGACGCACTTCGTCAAACATTTGATCTTTGTTTACAAACTCACATTCTGCGTTGCCTTTTGCCTTCGAATCATAAAGAGTCAAACTTTTTTTTGCTTTCGTAAAATAGTCGTTAATTTTTTTACTCTTAATTTTTCCAGTGCTATTACTACTTGATTTTTTTATTTTATCGTGACTTTTTAAATGAGAAATTATCGAATTTTTTTTACTGAAAGACTTTTCGCAATAGTCACAAGTATAAATTTTATCTGAATTTTCACGTTTTTTATTACTGATTTTCAACTTATTACTTAAACTGTGAATTTTTACATGTTGACGAAGATGACTTAATTGCGTAAAAGCCTTATTACACTGATTACATTTATGTGGCTTTTGTTTAGTGTGCACTACAAGATGTTTGATTAAATTAGATTTCAGGGTAAACTTTTTTTGACATAAGTCACATTCAAATAAATTGAGTCCTGAATGGATTTTTTCATGTCTTCGAAGATTACTAATATGAGTAAAAGCTTTATCACACTGTTTACATTTATGCGCTCTTTGGCCTGTGTGCACGACAAGATGACGTATGAAATCAGTTTTAGAAGTAAACTTTTTCTGACACAAATCGCACTGAAATAGATTAAGACCAGAATGGATTTTCTCATGAGTTTTCAGACTACTTGATTGCGTAAAAGTTTTATCACACCGTTTACATTTATATGGTCTTTGACTAGTGTGCACAACAAGATGACGTATCAAATTAGCTTTTGAAGTAAATATCTTCTGACATGAGTCACATTGAAACAGATTAAGACTTGAATGTATCTTTTTATGTTGATTAAGAGAACCTTTGGACTTATAGGTTTTCAAGCACTTGTCACACTTAAATTCCATTTTCTGATTTTATAACGCTCTTTCTAATTAACTTGGAATTGATAAAGTTAAGATTGATGCTTAGGTGTCTATAAAAAAAATATAGATAATTATAGAGCCTACCTTAATGGATGCAAAAATCGACACCTTTCGGACACGATATAGCCAAAACGATCTAACGGAATGCTTTCATTTTTTAAAACTGAGTTTATTTTATCGAGTTAATGACCCCTATTCTTTTTGGGCCCAATCTGGTATTTCTAAAGGCATGTTTATTCTTGTACTTTTGCTTCATACAGGTGAAAAACCTTCTAAATGTTATCCGCGCGATAAATTTCATAGCTTTTGCATAAACTTTGCATCAGTGAAATATCATAAAAATGCAAAAGAACACTAGATATAGTTTTATTAATTATTCATTAATCGACATTTTATTTAATTACACGTTTGACGCCCAAGAGCTTATCTACCTACGTGTAGTTTTGTTTTTGCATACTAAATTTATTTCAAAACCAAAATTTATGTATTTCAAAATGTATATCCCCATATAATAAAGTCTCAACTTTCAGAATCTGATGTAAATTAGCGATCAAATCAACTGCAAACTCAATATTTCGGGTCAAAGTTGGCCACTAAAAAAAATCGACAAGTTGCTTATGAGTCATTCTGGATACCGTGTCATGGCCTTGCCAGGTCAGGTCTCCCGATTGGGCTGATTTTTTCACCACTTTTTTATGTATACAAAATATGTTTCCTGTGAAATTTTCAGCCCTCTAGGCGTTCAGGAACCCGAGTTATACCCAAAAGAAGCTTTTTAGATTTTTCCGATTTTTTCAAAAAAAAAATTTTTTTTTTATTTTTTTAATTTTTAAAATCGACTAGATGATTAAAAAAAATAGTACCCAGACATAAAAAAATGTAAAATTTTCCGCTGAATCCGAATTTGAGGTCAGTTTTTTGAAATTTTTCCCCTGGGCGGCTCAAACTGCTTTTTTCGGCTTAGAGCGGGAGATTTTGAACTGCCCAAATTCAACAACTTTTATCAGGCTCAAACCTGGATAGAATTGGTCTAAATACTATATACTTTGATGTGGTAAATGTCGCTGGGTGGTTATATGCCCTTTAAAAAGCGCCAGAAGCATAATAATGGCTTTTTTAAATCAAATTTTAACGTTAAAATCACATTTTTTAAGCGCCTTATAGTATTTTTTTAATTATATTTGTACTTAAATGACTTTTTTATGCTTTCTATACACAAACTTGATATTTTTCAAAGATTTTCAGTCCATTAATAACCCTTTTTTGTCAAAAATTACGAATTTGGCAGCAATTTAAAAATTGGTCATTTTTAACCAAAAATGGAAATTTGATTAATTGGCTACAATGATGAGAAAATTAGTGATAAAAAATTGCGGTTTACGGCGTTTGAAAAGGGATACTTACACCAAAAAAATGAGACCAACCAGAAGTGTTTTGGTTAACTTGTGAGGTTTAAGCGTTTCATTGAAAATTGCCAAAAAACCCTATTTTATATTTTACGCATAGATACGCATTTTATTGGAGACGCGTGAATTAATGGACTGAAAATCTTTGAAAAATATCAAGTTTATGTATAGAAAGCATAAAAAAGTCATTTAAGTACAAATATAATTAAAAAATACTATAAGGCGCTTAAAAAATGTGATTTTAACGTTAAAATTTGATTTAAAAAAGCCATTATTATGCTTCTGGCGCTTTTTAAAGGGCATATAACCACCCAGCGACATTTACCACATCAAAGTATATAGTATTTAGACCAATTCTATCCAGGTTTGAGCCTGATAAAAGTTGTTGAATTTGGGCAGTTCAAAATCTCCCGCTCTAAGCCGAAAAAAGCAGTTTGAGCCGCCCAGGGGCAAAATTTCAAAAAACTGACCTCAAATTCGGATTCAGCGGAAAATTTTACATTTTTTTATGTCTGGGTACTATTTTTTTTAATCATCTAATCGATTTTTAAAATTAAAAGAAAAAAAAAAAAAAATTTTTTTTTGAAAAAATCGGAGAAATCTAAAAAGCTTCTTCTGGGTATAACTCGGGTTCCTGAGCGCCTAGAGGGCTGAAAATTTCACAGGAAACATATTTTGTATACATAAAAAAGTGGTGAAAAAATCAGCCCGATCGGGAGACCTGACCTGGCAAGGCCATGACACGGTATCCAGAATGACTCTTATCAGTATTGTAAAATTATTTAAGTATTCAAAGACAGTTAAAAATAATAAAATTGGAGCTTATGATATGATGGCGTTAAGTATGCAAATAAAATATTTTAAATCTTAAGATTATATTGTATTGGACTAAACCTGGTTCAAAGAAAATGTAATTAATATAATTATCGTTGAATATATATGAGAATTGATTACAAACTGATGTTTTTAATGCTTCTGAAATAGCTGGTTGACAACGGATTTTTTTAATTAGTTTAAACTTTTGTATAAAAGTGCTAAAGGCTAGTTTTATTAAATAAATAAAATATAAAATTAATATAATTGCAATTTTCGCAGCAACTTAAGGTACTTGATTTTTAGATTCTATCGGTGAAAAATTTTTAAAAAAATTTACAACTGACGGACTTTGAATGAAAACTTGCACTAAAAACTAAAACCAACAAAAATTTGATAGGATAAGAAACTAGGCTATTATTATGACAACACCCTGAAAACAACAAAAACTACCCGATTTTAAGGGTTTATTTTTGCAATGTTTCAGAAGAAGGGTCAAAAATAACTAACTAATAACATTTTTTAAAGAAAAATTAAGGTCGTTCTTCACAGGAAAATTCCGAATAAAGGTATATACAGTTAGCTAGATGAAGTTCTCAGGAATCCAATGGTATGGGTCCCATAGTCGATAGTCGTGCAAAATTTTGAGATATCAGGGTACAAAGATAAGTAAATATTACATTAGTCTTATGGAGAAAATTCCGGAAGTTAATAATTTTTGCTACCAAATCGCAAAATTCCAAATGGAGATAGCAATAAATTAAAAGTTCAAAGCTTAAAGAATTTATTGGTACTTTCTGAATATGAGGTATACGTGGGAAATTTCGCGTAATTAAACGAAGAAAATTTTATAACGCAGTTTTAGCAGACGGGACGCCATATTGTTTGTTTATTATATACAGCGCGCGTACTAATACTATTACTAAAAGCACAAACTTTAATAATATTATTTGTATTATTCTTTAGTTTATGGTAAATTATTTATTTATTTTCTATTAGTTTATTTTTTTTAAACAATTTTTTTTCATAAATAAACGCATAAACATCATTTCATAAAATATATTTCTTTTTATTTAATAAATAAAACACATACTAGTTTAAAGTTGTATTTTAAATTTATTCTTTCTGCAGAAGTACTACGCGAAAACAATAATATATAAAATGTAAATTAGTAAAATAAAAAGATACTTATCATTAAACTTGCGAATAATATTAGGAAAATTAATTTAATGAATAAAGAAAATATTTTTAACATAATTTAATAGTTAAATTAATAATTTTTTATTAATCACTCAACGAATTCGGAATACTGGGAAGAACGACGTTAAGAAACTATTAAGACTTAAACGTCAAAAATCGTAATTGGACTATGAGGGCTAAGTACAAAAAGTTTATACTATTTCCGAAACTGAAAAAAAAAACTTTTACATGATAAAAGATTATTTTTATTTGCTTCTTTTTTAAATAAAATTTTGGTAACTACTTAACCGTATTTTGGCCATCAAAGACTTAGATTAAATGAATTTAAAAATACTTTTAAAGAACGAAATTTGTATTTAGGAGGGGAGTTTAATAATTTTGGAACTCCAAATAATACAAAATGGTTATAGATAATTTATTTTGTTGAAAAAACATGACAACCACCTTCCGTTCATGCCAAGCCTTTTTGGACTATAGAAACACAGAGTTTGACATTTTTAAATAGGGTTCTTTGGTAATTTTTAATAGAACGCTGCAACCTCGTTAAGAAATCAAACACTGGTTGTGCCTATTTTTTTATATAATTCTCTTACTATTATTATCAACAGCCCAAATACCCATTTTCTGCCAAAAATGACAAATTATTTGATGCCAAAATTGCAATTTTCTATAGAGAAAAGGGTTTAGCTCTCAAAAAATTTGTATTGGCTCCAGGTTTACAAAAATTTCCTACCTTTCCTACCTCTCTTCAATTATTTATTAGCGAGATATAAGAATTTATAAACTCCCAAATTTGATTTTTCAAAAAGTGTCTATTTTGATCTCTATCTTTGTAAAACCATAACTCAAAAACAACTCAAGCAAATCAAACAAGAGAATATAAAATACCCTGCCAACTAGCTAGCACTAAGGTTCCTTTGTCACAGATATCACCGATTACAAGCATGCAATCATACATACATTTTCTATTAACTTTAAAAAGTTTTTTTTATTGATCAAAAATTTTTGAACAAATATTAAAAAAAATTAATTATCAGATTCGAGATATCGAATAAAAACCATATTTTCAAATATAAGTACTTTCATGGAACTAAATGAAGTATTACACCAATAAAAAAAAAAAAATTTTGCAGTTTTTTTAATTGTTTTGTTTTTTTGAATTTCAGAAAAAAATTTTGAAAAAATTCGGTATCAGATCCAAAAAAATACTATAAACGAACTTTCTAAAACTAGCACTCTCATAGAAATAAATTAGGTGCTACGTCGAAATAGAAAAAAATTTGGTATTTTTTGTATTTTTTTGTGACGAAAATTTTGGAAGAAAAATTTTCAAAAAATTTATCATCAGATTCGAGATATCGAGTAAAAATCATACTTTCAAATATAACTACTTTCATGGAAATAAATGAGGTATTAAAGAAATTATAATGAAAAAATGAAAAAATTTTTGAAAATTCTTAATTCTTAATTCAAATTTCATCGGTTACACACACACACACATACTTTTTTTAAAAACCGGTTTTTTAGCTTTCTGAGGTCCCAGAACGTGCTTATATGCCAAAAAATGAAAAATCAAAATTTGACGCATTACAATGGTTCCTCATTGAGGAACCAAAAATGTTGAGATCTAAAAGCCTTTGTTTTCAAAAATTGCATTTTTGGGAGCAATTGAAAAATTGGTCATTATGGGATTTAATGGACTATAAAGGTATGAGAATTTGTGATAAAAAATTTCAGTTTTTGGGGCATAAAAAGTGACGCTTACACAAAAAAATAGTGCCAACCAGAAGTGTTTTGGTTAATTAGAAAGGTTGCAGAATTCCTGTGAAATTTATCAAAAATTCCTATTTAATAACATTAAATCCTTCGTTTCTAGGCCCAGAAGGCCTGCTGGAATAAATACAGGCATTTCGGCCTGTTTTTTCAACATAATAAACTGATGCATTAGAATTTTGAGTTTGTGTCGAACATCCTTTTTTAATTATAAAACTCAGAAAATATCAAAAACTTTATTTTTGCAGTGAAGTGCATTATAAAACGAGTTATAATAATTATTATTAATGAATTTTACGTCTGATTTACACGTTTAATATTGATATTTAAGCTCAATCTGAGCAAAGCTTGTAAAACCCAAAAATTTTTAAATTATTTAAACTATTTTAAATATGATCAGCTTCGCTCTACCCGTCGTTGACGGTATCTAGTATTAATTCTATAGATAAAAAGAAAAAATATTAATAATAAGTAATAAGTAATGAGAAATTCAAGAAACTTACTGATAGGAAAAATTTTGTTTTTATAAAAAATAAAATCTTATTTTTTGTTATTAACTTAATTTTTGTTTAAAAAATAAAATATAAACTGAACACTCTTAACTGATAGAGAAATAAAACTATTTATTTTGTACAGACAACCTTTTAATTCAACTAACAATGTGAAACTAAAATTTATAAAGACTCAACAAAATTTCATAGCCCAGGAGTTTTAGGAGGGAGAACATTCTTATTCTGTTTATTAAAATTGTGTCCAATAGAAATACTCGATTCAAATTGTATTATCTCATCAGATTATCAGATCGATTTTTATAAAATTAACGAAAATTTCTTTACTAGGCCTTTTATTTTGCAAATATTTTTAGTCATAATTTTATTAATTGAAAGAATTAAAATAAAATAAGCACAAAAACAGATTTTTGCTTCCAAAAATTGTATTTTACTCATTATTATTTTGAGGGTCATTAAGTCCTCCAAATAAAATTCGTTTTTCAATAAATTTAAAGTCCAAATATAATTCAAATTAGTGTATAAAATGATGTTATCATTACGAATATCGCCAATGTTTATCATAAAATACAAAGAATTTAGACTTTAATTAAAATCATTTATCTGGACTCACTTAACAAATCAAAGGATATATTTACCTTGGTATATTTACGAAATTCGTTGAGACTGGTTACCTGACTCCATTTAAAATACATAGGACCATGGACGCACCCATTTCGCCCATGCCCCAGCGAATGTGTTAACAGAAATGATTTTTTCATTTTCTATTAGTATTTTGATAGTGTCTAGCATTAATACAGTCCACACATTTTTCCATATACACATGGAATGGCCGAGGATTGTACAAAATTTTTTTGCGACTGTGGCGAGAAAACATGTCTTTGCCGGACGCGCAGCGTCCGGGAAATACGTACTTTCGGGCCGCAGTACAAAAAATATAATTTTCTTGTTAGTGTCCAGAAAGTGCGTGTTTTCTGGCCGCTGCGCTATTCGAAAAAACGCATTTTCTCGACACTGAGCAAGAAAAATTATGTTTTGTCCTTGGCCACAAAAAAAGGATGCCCCAAATCGCAGTTTACCATCCTCGGCTTCGCCTCGGACGATAATTTACGTGCAATTTGGGCCATTCTTTACTTTTGTGGCCATGGGTAAAAATATACTATTACTAAAATATAAAATTACCAGATAAAATAAATGCGAACTCTTTGTAAATAAGTAAATAAAATTCTCGATTTATTTCACAAGTATCTCTTGTTAAAATTATTTATTTATTAGATCATGTTATAGAAAAACTGCTTAAAATCTAACAACTATCATAGATAATTGAGATAATTAGTCCTTATTATTAATTTAAGACAAGAAACTAAATTATGTCAATGTTTGAAAGTATAGCAATTGTCGTTTAACTCTTGAATTATTCCTTATTTGATGAAAATTTATTTTTCAGGTTACTTCTTAATTCTCCAAACAAGTTGTTAGTAATATTTGTTGTAAAGTTACTACTATTTTTGACAAATAAACTATTCTTTTTGTAAAATATACAGGTAAGGCATTTGGAATGAAATAAAAATTATTTACACGAGAAAAATATTTATTTTATGAACATAAGGCATATCTTAATATTAATCAAAGATTTAATATGAAATATATCAATTGATATAAATTATATCAATTAAAATAAATCTAAAATAGATCTAAAAAGTTAGACTGTTTTTCAAATTATCAATTACTCTTTTTTTTTAATTTTGTAAACTCTTAAACTAATGTTGACAAAAATTATGATGCAGCTACTTATTGTATAACTTTTATGGAGCATCAACGCTTCATATCCCACGTACATGAAATGTTTCAATAGCTTGTAATAACTTAGGGAAATTTTCTACATTTGTGCTCCATTTTCGTTTTTATTATTTTGAACAATATCTTTGACTACAATATTTCGCAATTAATATTTTGGCCTTTATGTGGCAATAATGGAAAAATCCAAACATTATTTAAATCTCAGAGGATTCATCAAAAAAACTAATCTTTTTTTTAGAAACGACAGTTACGAAGCAGATTTTAAAGTATCGTCACAAATAATATAATTATTTAAAATGATAAATACGCTCATCAAAAATTTATATGATTTTCCAAGATTATCAATATATTTCATGTATGTGGTTAGTTTGTTTTATAATTTTTCAGGTTTCCAAAATAGGTTAAATTTGGAGTTACCCTAACATTTTATAAATTTAATAGATGCAAACCACGTCTCCTCTTACATCTCCAGGTTCCTTTTATTGTTTAAATATAAATAAATAAATCCAATAAGAATTCAACGTTGGAATACAATAAAAAAATACCCTGCCAACTAGCTGGCACTAAGGTTCCTCAAACAATGAGCTTACTACTTCAATATCCCATAGATATCACCGATTACAAGCATGCAATCATACATACATTTCTATTAACTTTAAAAAGTTTTTTTTATTGATCAAAAATTTTGGAACAAATTTAAAAAAAATTAATTATCAGATTCAAGATATCGATTAAAAACCATATTTTCAAATGTAAGTACTTTCATTGAACTAACTGAAGTATTACACCCAAAAAAAAAAAAAATATTGCAGTTTTTTTAATTTTTTTGTATTTTTAATTTTAAGAAAAAAATTTTGAAAAAATTTCGCATAAGATGCAAAAAAATTACTATAAACCAACTTTCTAAAACTAGTACTCTCATAGAAATAAATTAAATACTACGTCCAAAGAGAAAAAAAATTTGGTGTTTTTTGTATTTTTTTGTGGCGAAAATTTTGGGAAAAAAAATTTTCAAAAAATTAATTGTCAGATTCGAGATATCGAGTAAAAATCATACTTCCAAATATAAGTACTTTCATGGAAATATGTTAGGTATTACATACGGAAGCCGCATAGTATCATGGAGAATTAGAGAGAGGGTGAGTAAATAGTCGAGAGACTTGTTGGGTGAGTTGTTGGGCGAGTTGTAATACATTAGAAAATGAACTTTCTACGTTACCGGAAGGTTTCTGAGGTCAAGGAAAATGAATTTCAAAGAGAAAATTTTCAATTTTTCACCCTAAAATATTTTCCGATTTTTCAAAATGGCGGACATAAAAAAATATTAAAATGAACATTCTACTTTATCGCGTTTTTGAGTTCGAGTAAAACGAATTTGAGGGAGAAAATTTTTGTAACGTAGAAAGTTCATTTTCTAATGTATTACAACTCGCCCAAAAAGTCTCTCGACTATTTACCCACCCTCTCTCTAATTCTCCATGATACTATGCGGCTTCCGTAATTACATCCAAATTAAAAAAAAAAGTAGCGTAAAATTTTTTGATGAAAAAATTTTTGAAAAAAAAATTAGGTCTTAATTCCATAATGGTTGTGAAATTTCACCGGTTAAACACACACACATACATACTTTTTTTAAAAACCGGTTTTTTAGCTTCCAGAGGTCCCAAAACGTGCTTAAATGCCAAAAAATCAAAAATCAAAATTTGACCTATCACAAAGGTTCCTCATTGAGGAACCAAAATTTATATTCATAAATTATGCTGATCAAACTTCAATTAAAAAAACAATTATTTATCTTATCATATCAATAGAATGTTAATTTCAGATTTAAAACATTTTACAAGATCTATTTTACTTTACTTTTTTAATTTAACAAAATAATTATTTCAAATATTATTAAAAATTTTACAAATGTGAATATTTAATTTTTTTTTCTTACTAAATTTACTTTACTAGAAATATATTGAAAATAGTACTAAAATTAGACAATTAAATCACCTGTTAAATAAAATCTCCCAACTGTATAAAGTTAATTTTCTCTTTTATCACAAATTTCATTTAAAATTAGTCACCCTTACTAATACGAGTACCTTAATCTATTCAAAAAATAAAAAATTTTAGGAGTCTAATCGCCGGTACTGGCCAAAAAATAGCTGTCAATTTTGGAGTAGAAACTATTTATATCAAATCAAATTTAAGTTTGAAAACAAGTGTTTTGAATTGGTGTAGTTTTCCCCAATATGCGACGTAATATTAATAGAAAAATATATGAACAAATAAAATCACTATTATAAGTCATAAAAATCATTTCGTATATTTAAAAAAAATTTTTGTCATAAATGTTTTTTACTTAGAAAAATTTAGCTTATAAATCCAAACATAAAAAATCTCAGGATTATTAAAAATTGGTTTTTTAAATTAATGCATTTTTGTTTTAATAATTTATAAATTTTCTTGAAGTAAATCGACTTGAATAATTTAATTAAATGAAAATTAACTAATTGAAAAAATGAAAAAAAAATTATAAATTATTAACACGAATTTTGAAAAAAAAATAAGTCGTAGTTAGTCAATTTGACAATTGTCGTTATGATTGAAATTTTTTATATATTTTAAAGTCTCTGATTGTTCATTTAAAATTATTAATGAATTCCTATGAATTAATCCAATAGAGCACTGGTAACATTTATCACTTATTCTTGTTTTATTTCCTTCTTTATATCAGCAACTATGCTTTCTTGAACATAAATTGCGTAATCCTGAAGAAGCCTTCCATCTTGAAAATCTGTATCGATCTTTTCTTCTTTCACCGTCATACTATCGTATTCCAAAATTTGATTACAAATAATATTCTCTGTGCTCAGACTAGTTTTTTCGACCTTTTGATGATTATCTGTTAACTTAAGATTAGCTGGTGATAAAAGACCTTTTTTCGCTTTGGTAAAATTGTGATTGATATTGTTACTATTACTTTTTTCACTATTCCTTATTATTGATTCACTGATTTTATCACGACTATCAAAAGACTTTTCACAATAGTCGTAATTGTTAACTTTAGCAAATTTATCGTATTTTTTATTATTGATTTTTGCCGTATTATTATTCAAGGCGTGAATTTCCTCATGTTCTCGATAACTTTTTGGACATGAAAATATTTTCTTACATAGAACACATTCATATGGCTGGTCAATTTTTGATTTTTTTGTATGTACTTGAATATGTATTTTTAAATCAATTTTTTTGATAAATATGCTTTTGCAATGTTCGCATTCATAGGGTCCGATGTACTTTATGAAACTACCTGACTCTACAAAGGTCTTATTAGACTGTTTACATTTATGTGGTTTCTTACCAAGATGACGTAATAGATGACTTTTTTGAGTAAATTTCTTCTTACATAATTCACATTGAAATGAATTAAGATCTGAATGTATTTTTTTATGCTTTTTAAGAGTATCTAAACGCGAAAAATCTTTATTACACTGTTTACATTTGAATGGTTTTTTATTAGTGTGCACTGCAAGATGTCTAATTAAATTAGTTTTTAAGGTAAAGTTTTTATGACACAAATCACATTGAAAAAGATTGCGACCTGAATGGATTTTTTCATGCCTTCTAAGACTATTAAAAACCATAAAAGCTGCATTACACTGTTTACATTTAAATGCTTTTTGATTGTTATGGACCACAAGATGTTTGATTAAATTACCTTTTGCAATAAATTTCTTCGGACATAAGTCACATTCAAATAGATTGAGACCTGAATGGATTTTTTGATGCAATTTAAAATTATCTGAACGTAAAAAAGTTTTATCACACTGTTTACATTTATGTGGTTTTTGACCAGTGTGCACTTCAAGATGTCTAATTAAGTTAGTTTTTAAGGTAAAGTATTTATGACACAAATGACATTTAAATAGATTAAGGCCTGAATGGGTTCCCTCATGTTTTCTAAGATTACTAACATCTTTAAAAGCTTTATCACACTGTTTACATTTAAATGGTTTTTTTTAGTATGTACAACTTGATGACGTAATAGTTGAGATTTGAAAGTAAATTTCTTCTCACATAATTCACACTGATATAAATTGAGACCTGAATGAGTTTTTTTATGTACATCAAGATAATTTTTGGACTTGTAGGTTTTTGAGCATGTGTCACATTTGTACTCCATTTTCAACAATTTGGTTAGAAAATTTTTAATAGGTGAATATCTGTAAAAATAAATGATTATGATCATCACAAAAATTTATGGTTAGCAATGTAATCTCTTATTTTTACTTACATTATTAAATACTTCAAAAAAAAATTTACAAAATCAAAGGATCAGCCTTGCTAATAGAACTAGTTACTGCAATTCTCTTTTGAATGTGACTGATTTTATTTTGTAATTATGATCCAATCTAGAAATTTCTATTTCTTAATTTATTTTCTAGAGACAACCTTCAATGGCAACAAATCAATGGAAACTAAAAGATAAGAAACCCAGAGTAGCGATAGTTGAAAGAGGGAGAAATTTACTAAAATTTTGACCAATAGAAATTTATTGATTTAAAAATATTTAATACACATTTATTTCACAATGAGATCGTTTGAATTCCCCTAGATTTTACTAAATAAATAATATAAAAAATATTTTAAAAATAATTTTATAAATAATAAATATTTTAGAGATAATTTCTAAATAACTTAATTTTATTTTATTTTTGTTTGAAAATTCATTATTCTCTGTTATTTTTTTGACATTGGTGATAATTATCAATATATTAACAATTATTAAATAATTCATTAGTTATTAAAATTAATAATTCAATTATTTGGAAATTCTCGCAACCTTATAAAACGCAAAATAGAGGAAACTTTTAATTACACCCTTTGTAATTTATTTTTAGATAATTTTTAATTGTCTAAAGAGAAATAATATTATAATTAGATGAAAATAAAAAATTATGACGTTTCTGGAAGTCTGATATTCATTTGCTTCATGTTTTGATTTTTTTTCTTATAAATTACAGTCCAAAATAGTCTTTTCAATCATATATTTCGCTATTTATAATTTTTGGCTATTACGGTTTTAACATAATATTTTATAAAAAGGAAGCTGTTTAAACTAAATCTAAGAGAAATTTAATACTAAAATATTATTTGATTAACGTTAATTGTTAAAAAAAATTTTAAATTAATATATTTTCATTAGCGATTACATTTTATTTATTTTAATATTACGTTGAAATTTAAAGTTACTTCAGCAGATTTGATTTTTAATGTTTTATTTTAACTTCTAAGTAGAACAAATTCTTTCAAAAAAAGATTTTAATTATTATGAAATAATTCAATTCAGGTTTTATAAGTGTAATATAGATAAATGGGCTTACTTTTATGAGCAAAATAATAATTTTTTTGTTTTTTATTTTCATCAATAAAAGTGTAAACTACAAGTTTGAAATTTCTTTCACTCAAGTTACCAAGAAGTGACCGAAAAAAAGTATGAAATTTAGGTTTGGGAACTTCGATGATTCTGAAACAAATGAACTAATTTTTCAGTGTAAGGTCTTAAACTAAAGTTGACAAAAATTATGATACGGATATTTATTGTACAATTTTTATGGAGCGTCAAAATCTTGCTATCCACGCACATCAAATGTATCAATAGCTTGTAATAACTTAGAAAAATCTTAAACATTTTTGTTCAATTTTGGTTTTTATTATTTTGAACAATTTCTTTGACTACCATATTTCACAACAAATATTTTGGCTTTTATGTAGCAACAGTGGAAAAATTCAACCATTATTTAAAACTCAGATTATTCATCAGAACCGACAGAACAACTTATCTTTTTTTTAAATACGTCCTTTACGAAGCAGATTGTAAAGTATCGTCACCATTAAACGCTCATCAAAAATGTAAACAATTTTCCAAGATTATCGATATATTTCATGTATTTAGTTAGTTCGTTTTAAAATTTTCGAGGTTCCCAAAATAGATTCAATTTCAGTTACTCACGTTTCCTCTTACATCTACGCGCTCCTTTATTATTTAAATAAAAATAAAAATTCAACATTGGAATAAAATAAAAAAACGCTGCCAAGCTATTGGCACTATGGTTCCTCATTAGCAATAACAAAATGTTCTTAATGGTCTATTTTACCTAACAAAGTATAATGTCATAAGAAAAACTAAGAATGATCTTTGAATGATCTTTTCTTTGATACTGTTAGTTTAACATCTGATAGAAAAAATTAGGTTTTTTACATAAAAAAAGAAGATTTTTCTACACTAGCACATAATCTTCTATTATGATAATTATGTCTGCTAGACAGTTTTTGGTAGTTATATTTTGAAGACATAATTACACCAGTTTTAGGAATAAGGAAAAATTTTTTGCTATGTTTAAATTGAGAGATAAAAATGATACCTAGTAAAAACGTTAATTCTAGATATTAGTAATTTCATAGAAATAAATTAAGTACTACGTCCAAAAAGAAAAAAATTTATGGTGTTTTTTAATTTTTTTATGTAAAAAATTTTGAAGAAAAAAAATTTCGAAAAATTACGTATCAGATGGAGAATCCTTTACAAACGATAATTCTAAATATTCATATTTTCATAGGAAGAAATTAAGTACGGCGTCCTAAAATATTTTAATTGACGTTTTTTGTATTTTTTGGTGACAAAAATTTTAAGAAAAAAATTTTGAAAAAATTGCGTATCAGATCCAAAAAATTACTATAAACGATATTTCTAAAACTAGTACTTCCACAGAAATAAATTAAGTACTACATCCATAAAGAAAAAAAAAATGGTATTTTTTGTATTTTTTTGAGAAAAAAATTTTCAAAAAATAAATTATAAGAATCGAGATATCGAGTAAAAATGATACTTCTAAATATCAGTACTTTCATGGGAAAAAATGAGGTACTAGGTCCAGAAAGAAAAAAAATTATGGTATTTTTTTAATTATTTTATGTAAAAAATTAAAAAAAAAAAAATTTAGAAAAATTACGTATCGGATAGAGAAATCCTTTACAAACGATAATTCTAGATATTCGTACTTTCATAGGAAAAACCACTTTCATGGAAATAAATGAGGTATTACATCCAAATTAAAAAAAAAAAGTAGTTCGAGAATTTTTGATAAAAACATTTTTGAAAAAAAAATTAGGTCTTAATTCCATAATGTTTGTGAAATATTATAATCATGTGTGTGTGTGTGGTTACACACATACAGACTTTTTTAAAAACCGGTTTTTTAGTCCCAAAACGTGCTTATATGCCAAAAAATCAAAAATCAAAATTTCACCTATCAACAAAAATTTTTTATTCATAAATTACAATAATCAAACTTCAATTAAAAAAACAATTATTTTTCATATCATATCAACAGAATGCAAATAACAGATTTAAAATATTTTACAGAATATATTATACTTTATTTTTTAATTAATTTAAAAAAATAATTATTTTAAATATTATTAAAAATTTTACAAGTGTGAATATTTAATTTTTTTCTTACTAAATTTACTTTACTAGAAATATATTGAAAATAGTACTAAAATTAGACAATTAAATCACTTGTTAAATAAAATCTCCCAACTTTATAAAGTTTATTGTCTCTTTTATTACAAATTTTATTCAAAATTAGTCACCTTTTGTCGATTTGACAGTTGTCATTATTGTCTGTAAGCTTCTAAAAATTTTCAAAATTATCTTTGAAGTTATTTATGAATTCTCCTAACAAAGGATTGGCTATATTAGCAACTTCTGTTTTAATTTCCTCCTTCACATCAAGAAAAATATTTTCAGAAATGTCTAGATTAACCAAAAAATCTTGTGGATCAGGAGTGTGCTTCTCCTCTTTGATCTCAATTGCATTTATCAAAGAGTCGTTCATAAAATTGTTTCTATTTTCAAACTCATGATGTTGTGGTGTTACTAATTTAGAACCGGGTAAATTATTTTTTCTGCGGGCAAAATAATAATTCGTATTTTTATTTTTGTCACTTATTTCACTATTCTTTCTTATTCTTTCACTGATTTTATCATGACTTTTAAAATGACAAATTATTGAAATCTTCTTACTAAAAGACTTTTTACAATAGTCGCAAGTATAAACTTTATCCGAATTTTCGCCATTTTTATTACTGATCTTCAACTTATTATTTGAACTGTGAATTCTTTCATGTGTACGAAGACTGCTTGAATAAGAAAATATTTTTTTACACTGCAAGCATTTGTAGGGTTTTTCACCTGTATGTACTCGAATATGTTTTTTTAAATCACTTTTGCGAATAAATCTTTTCTTACAATGTTCACATTCGTAGAGTTTAACACCAGAGTGAATTTTTTCATGCGATTTAAGATGATAAAATTGGCTAAAAGCTTTATTACACTGTTTACATTTATGTAATTTTTTACCAGTGTGAATTACAAGATGTCTAATTAACACAGTATTTGCTGTAAATTGTTTCTGACATAAATCACATTGAAATAAATTGAGACCTGAATGGATTTTCTCATGTCTTTTAAGATTTCCTAATAGCGTAAAAACTTTATCACACTGTTTACATTTAAATGGTTTTTGTCCAGTATGCACAACAAGATGTTGTATTAAATTAGCTTTTGATGTAAATTGTTTCATACATAAGTCACATTGAAAAAGATTAAGACCTGAATGGATTTTATAGTGTACATTTAAAGATTTTTTTGACTTATAGATTTTTGAGCATGCATTACACTTGTACTCCATTTCCTATACTTTGATATTTAGATGACTGTTGATTAGTATCTGTAAAAACAAACGTTGAAAATGATCAAAAACTATTTAAAAAAATAACGAATAAAAGGATCGTTTTGCTTACTTATTATTTGCGTTCTATTTCTGCTTTGCTTTTGAAATACAATAAATTTTATAACATAAAGTAACTTGATAATGTGTTATTAAATTTATTAATCAAATTATTAATTAAATACTGTATTTTTTCTTATCTGCAAATTTAACTATTTTTCTAAGACAACCGTCAAAACCAACAATTATTTCAATACTAAAACTTTTAGCTAAAGAAACCAAGAGAGCTGGTCAATTTAAGTAGGGGGTTTCTAAAATTTGTCCAATAAAATTCTTCGATGTAAATAAACAGTTTATTGAGCAAAGTATCTCAGTGACTGTTCGTAGAGTATTCATATTTACAAATTTAAATTTAGAATAACTCAATATTTTTGTTTTTATAATTTATTTTTGTATTTTCATTAAAATTAACCTTCTTGAACAATTAATATATTAATTGAATTTAAATTTTTAATTTTTAACGAGTCTAGTAAAATTATTTGTTTTTGATTTTGTTGATGAAAAAATCATCAAAGTAAAATAAAAAGACAATTTACTTCAATTTTTTTAAGTATTTAATTATTTTTTGAATTGATTATTAAACAAATTAGATATTAAACAATTTTAGATGAAGTCCAATTTTTAGAGCATTTAAGTACAAGTTTGTAATCGCTTAATTTTGACATGTCTTAGGGTGTGAATGTTACACAACATTTTTATCAAGATAAACATTCAAGGTTCTTTTCATTTACTAAATAAACAATTTTATCAGAAACTTTACCAAAAGTATCTAATAATTATTATTTTACTTTAGAATTTATTAAAATAAAATTAAAATTTTTTCGAGTTCCATAAGTGTTCCTTATATTACAATATCTTAAAACAATTATTTTTAAATTTACTATTAACTAAATCCATAATAAAGTATAACCTAAAAATTGATTTGATTAATTTTAATGTAAATCAGGCACCTGCAATAATTTCTGTTTTAATTGAAAATATATGTAATTTATTTTTTTTATAAAAAATATCTTAATTTAATGTAGGTACATATTATATATATTAAAACAGAACTTCAGTATTCAAGATAGTTTTTTGAAAATTACTCTTTGATACCAATAATTTAAAAGAAATAAATTTGATATTTTTTTTTCTCCAAAATAAATGGGAAGTTTAAATTTTCTAAAAATACATTAAATCATTAGCTAAAACAGGGACCTTGAATTGTTACCAAATTTATTTTAGTTTAACATTATTTCAGCAATCAAAATAGTTAGTTAGATTATAATTAGTTGGTAGCGTTAACTACAGCGATATAAAATTATGGAAATTTATTTATATTTTTTTCTGCCAGAAAGAATAGAATCATGAGTTGTTCAAAAATAGTTTATATAATCTAATCAGGGCTCTAATAATTTGCTAAAACAACGGGAGTGAAACATTATTTTCTTATTTATTTTGATTTAGTCTTTCGGTAGTAAAAATAATTTCTTAAGAACATAGTTACCATTATTATAATATATTAGAAAATTAATAACATCAGCAATATTGTCCAGGTATGATCGTTATTTAATGTAAAATCACATAAAAAATTTCTTTTTGAAACTTACCATAATGCAAAAATTATAAATTATTTTAAATAGAAATACTTTCGGCTTATTCTGGGAAAATTAACCAAAACAAAATTTTATAAATAATAATAAATATTTTAGAGATAATTTCTAAATCAACTTAATTTAATTTTATTTTTGTTTGAAAATTTAATATTCTCTGTTATTATTTTTACATTGGTGATGATTAATATTAACAATGCTTAACGAATTCAATTAGTTTTTAAATTTATTAATTCAATTATTTGAAAATTTTTGCAACCTCATAAAACGCAAACTAAAAAAAACTTTTAATTACACTCTATGTAATTCAGTTTTAGATTATTTTTAATTGTTTGAAGAAAGATAAAATAATTATGACGTTTTTTGAAGTCTGTTTGACATTGGTTTGCTTAATGTTTTGATTTTTTTCTTACAAATTACATTATAATACAGGCGCCAGCCATACTAATCACGCCCAAAAATTAAATTTCTTTTTCCGATGATAAAAATAGGTGGAATTTATGTTTTTTGACTCGCTGGCCACGAATCCGGGGTCCGTTTTGCGAATTTCGTGGTCAATTTTTTGTTATTAACAAATTATTAGCCAATTTCGCAATAATTTGTTAATAACAAAAAATTGACCACGAAATTCGTAAATGGACCCCAAATTCGTTTTCAGCGGGCCAAAAAACATAAATACCACCTATTTTTATCCTCGGAAAAAGAATTTTAATTTTTTAATTTTTGGGCGTGATCTGGCGCCTAGACTAACTGTGAAAAATAGTCTTTTCAAGCATATATTTCGCTATTCATTTTTAACATAATATTTTATAAAAAGACAGTTTTTTAAACTAAATCTAAAAGAATGTAATATTAAAATATTATTTGATAAACATAAAAAAAAATTTTTTATTAACATTAATAAATTTTCTTTAACGATTAAATTTCATTTAATATTGCATGGAACGTAAAAAACTTAAATCTAAATTTTAAGTTACTTCAGAAGTTTTGATTTTCAACGTTTTATTTTAACTTCCAAACCCAAATCTTTCAAAAAATGATAAAAGTTTTAAAAAATTATTAGGAAATAATCCGATTCAGGTTTTATAAGTGTAATTGATAAATAAGCTTACTTTTAGGAGCAAAATAATAATTTTTTTGTTTTTTAGTTTCATCAATAAAAGTGTAAACTACAAGATTAAAATTTTTTTACTTTTTTACAAAGCTACCAATAAGTTACCGAAACAACGTATGAAAATTAGTTTTGAGAATTTTGATGATTCTAAAACAAATGAACCAATTTTAGAGTGCAAGGTCTTAAACTAAAGTTGATAAAAATTATGATGCGGATATTTATCGTGTAACTTTTATAGAGCACCAAAGCTTGCTATAGTCCACGTATATAAAATTTATCAATAGCTTGTAATAACTTAGGAAAATTTTATACATTTTTGTTCAATTTTGGTTTTTATTATTTTAAACAATATCTTTGACTACAATATTTCACAACCAATATTTTGGCCTTCATGTATAAATAATAGAATTATTATTATTTAAAACTCAGACGATTCATCAAAACAACTTATTTTTTTTTAGATACCACAGCTATAAAGCTGATTGTAAAGTATCTTGAAAATGATAAATACATTCATCAAAAATTTATACAATTTTCCAAGATTATCGATATATTTCTTTATTATATATAAATATATTTTATGTATGTAGTTAGTTTGTTTTATAATTTTTTAGGTTCCCAAAATAGATTAAACTTCTGTTACTCTAACAATTTATAAATTAAATAGATGCAATCCACGTTTCCTCTTACATCTTCGTCAGGTTCCTTTATTATTTAAATAAAAATAAAAATTTAACTTTGGAATACAATAAAAAAAATTTTTATTCATAAATTATGTAGATTGAACTTCAATTTAAAAAAACAATTATTTATCATATCATATCAACAGAATGTAAATATCAGATTTAAAATATTTTACAGAATATATTATACTTTATTTTTTAATTAATTTAAAAAAATAATTATTTTAAATATTATTAAAAATTTTACAAATGTGAATATTTAATTTTCTTTCTTACTTTTACAAATATAATGGAAATAGTACAAAAATTAGATAATTAAATCACTTCATCTCACGATTTTATAAAGTTTAATGTCTCTTTTATCACAAATTTTATTCAAAATTAGTCACCTTTTGTCAATTTGACAGTTGTCATTATTGTCTGTTAGTTTCTAAAAATTTTCAAAATTATACTTGAAGTTATTGATGAATTCTCTGTATTTTTTAACATCTTTAATATATAGCAACTTCTTTTTTAATTTCCTCCTTCACATCAGCAAAAATATTTTCAGAAATGTCTAGATTAGCTAAAAAATCTTGTGGATCAGGAGTGTGCTTCTCCTCTTTGATGTCAATCGCATTTATCAAAGAGTCATTCATTAAATTATTTCTATTTTCAAACTCATGATGTTGTGGTGTTACTAATTTAGAACCGGGTAAATTATTTTTTCTCCAGGCAAAATAATAATTCGTATTTTTATTTTTGTCACTTATTTCACTATTCTTTCTTATTCTTTCACTGATTTTATCATCACTTTTCAAATGAGAAATAATTGAATTCTTTTTACTAAAAGACTTTTTATAATAGTCGCAAGTATAAACTTTATCCGAATTCTCACAATTTTTGTTACTGATCTTCAACTTATTATTTGAACTGTGAATTTTTTCATGTGTACGAAAACTGCTTGAATAAGAAAATGTTTTTTTACACTGCAAGCATTTGTAGGGTTTTTCACCTGTATGTACTCGAATATGTTTTTTTAAATCACCTTTGCGAATAAATCTTTTCTTACAATGTTCACATTTGTAGAGTTTAACACCAGAGTGAATTTTCTCATGACATTTTAAATGACCTAAAAGGGTAAAAGCTTTATTACATTGTTTACATTTATGTGGTCTTTGGCCAGTATGCACTAGAGCATGTCTAATTAAACAAGCTTTTGTAGTAAATTTCTTCAAACATAAGTCACATTCAATTAGATTCAGACCTGAATGGATTTTCTCATGAGTTTTAAGACTACTTGATTGGGTAAAAGCTTTATCACACTGTTTACATTTAAACGGCTTTTGATTAGTGTGCACTACAAGATGTCTTACTAGTTTAGATTTAGAAGCAAATTTTTTCTGACACAAATCACATTGAAATAGATTGAGACCTGAATGGAGTTTTTGATGAGTTTTCAGACTACTATGATGCGTAAAAGCTTTATCACACTGTTTACATTGAAATGGCTTTTGGCCAGTGTGCACTACAAGATGATACATTAAATGAGCTTTTGATGTGAACTTTTTCTGACACAAATCACATGGAAATAGATTGAGACCTGAATGGGTTTTATAGTGTACATTTAAAGATTTTTTTGACTTATAGATTTTTGTACATGCATTACACTTGTACTCCATTTCCTATACTTTAATATTTATATTATTGACTGTTGATTAATATCTGTAAAAACAAACGTTGAAAATGATCAAATAATATTTAAAAAAAATAACGAATAAAAAGATTGTTTTGCTTACATATTATTTGCGTTTTATTTCTGCTTTGCTTTTGAAATACAATAAATTTTATAACATAAAGTAACTTGATATTGTATTATTAAATTTAGTAATCAAATGTTCAAATTAATTAAATGCTGTTTTTTTTTCTTCTCTGTAAATTTAACTTTATTTAAGCAACTTATGGAAGTTTCTATTTTTCTAAAAGAACCGTAATGATCAACAAATATTTCAATACTAAAGTTTATAGTTACAGAAACCAAGAGAGCTGGTCAATTTAAGTAGGGGGTTTCTAAAGTTTTGTCCAATAAAATTCGATAAAAATAAACAGTTTATTGAGCTAAGCATCTCAGTGACTGTTCGTAGAATATTCATAATAACAAATTTCAATTTAGAATGACTCAATATTACTGTTTTTATAATTTATTTTTATATTTACATTAAAATTACCTTTCTGAAAAATGGAATTTAAAAAGAGCATGCTTTTTGCTCTACTATAGGTCGGTATTTTAGTTAATTTCTAGTAAAAAAATATTTTTTTCTTTTCCAAGTTTTCTCAGCAGAAAAACGATGAATCTAAATTTCCTCTTACATTAAACTTTGTTTTTCAATAATCTCGAGTTTGCATTTCTTAATTTTTGGAAAATTAATAATTTTTGAGGTACTCTGACAAGCATTTTTGCAGAAAGCTTGAGAGTTAAAAATTTAAGTTTATTTTTTGATATTGGCGAAAAATTATTAATATTTCACTAAATAAGAGTTTCGCGCTCCAGATTATTGAAAAAAAATGTTTTTTGTACATGTTTTCTCTGAAAATACTTTATTTTAAGAGTCAATAAAAATTGGACGTGTCTAAAAATTGCATTGAAATAAGATACAACATATTTTCATTTGTATATTGCACCGCAACAAAAAACACCCAAAACTACCCTGTCAAAATATTTTACATATTGAACCAAAACTTTCACCTGAAAGAGAAAATAAAATATACAAACAAGTGCAAGGTCAAAAAAGCCATGTTTTTTAATTATGAATTACTTTTAATAGTATATAAACAGTTTTGATTTTAAACGTTTTATTTTGACTTCTATATTTTTTTATACTATAAACAAGAATAATTTTTGATTTATAAAATTGTATACAATAATCAGTCATATTATTTTTACAGATATTAATAGTCAAGGTTAGTAGTTTGTACAAGAATATCATCGGGGTAGTGCAAATAGAGAATGATTAGGGCTTCACGATAAATAATTATCGTAAAAAATATTATTTATCGATAAAAATATTGATTATCGTATCGATATTGTATCAATTTGACCCAAGCTTTTATTGAAAGTTTAAAAAAATGATTAGTATGAGTAGACAATAATCCAAATTTTAATGTAAATGAATTTAAGAGTAGAATAGATCATTATAAAGTTTTTAATAGTGTGGTAGAAAAATGAAGTTACTTTTACAGGCAAAAATATTTTTAGTCCTTTTTTTTATAAATTAAAAAATGGTCCTTTTTTGCAAAAGGTAACTTAGATAATTAATTTTATTATTTTTTTAGCTTCGTGTAACTTACGAGATCAAGTTGAAGGGGGTTATAAAATATTGACTTTTAGTATTCTTTTTGTGGGGACAGCAGACCGCTTTATTTTTAAAATAAATAACCAAACGATTCGTGAAAATTACTATCTAGGGCAAAAAAAGCGTATTTTCTACCCATGACTTTTTTGCTTATTATATGTAAAACTATATTTTAAAACACGGGAAAAAATTTGGGGTTCGACTTTTGCAAGCTGTCTGCACTCGCTCGTACAAAGCCAAAACCAATATTTTATCTCTTGTTTAATAAATAGCTATTGCCTGCAGAAATATTTACAATAACAAATGTTAAATCAAGAGAATTCAAAATAAACATTTGTACATTTTATTTACAATCATAATTGCTTTCTAACTGACCTCCTGAAAAATTAAATTTAAATTTGATCGTTTAATAAAAATATTGCTTAGACACTCTTGATAATAATTCATCAAACTTCAATATTATAATAGTTTTTAATTTTTTATTAAATAAATTAGGTAGTGGGATATTAAAAAGTTTTGGTAAGGTCCAGTTTTTAGAATTTTTATATAGACAAAAAAAAATAACAAAATTTTCCTTAAAAAAACCTAATTTTGTTGCCTAATGTCTTTATCAATAAATTGCTTAATTAACATTTACATTTATTGGCCTTGGATTTATGGGGGAAGAAACCAAATAGAAGTTCAAGAATTTCTAATAATCGTTTTAAAAATCTGGAAATTTTAATTTACAATTTTGAATCCCACGATGTTACTGATAATTACCTGCGTATCTTATCTGTATCTGTGGCAGTAAATATAAAAAAAATTGAAATTTATTTTGATGAGTTTTTATTAATATTTTGTAAAAAATCGATTCTTTCTTTGAGTAGATTGATAAATCTATAACTATGTAACAAATCCATCATGTGACAAGGATTATAAGAATAAAAATTTAACGCAATGTCAAAATTTAAAAAATCTATTTATTCATGATTGCAATTTGACTAACTTAGCCAAGAATTTAGTATTTGAGAGCTCAAGTAAATTTAAAAATTGTTTGGTAAACTGTTAGCAACTCTTGAACTAATAATCTATCTGATAATTTTTGCAGTTTTTCCTGCTTGATTATGAAATATTCAAACGTGGATTTGGAACAGTTTGGTAAAAAATGATAAAAAAGGCATTCCAATAAATTTCTATATTTCACTACATTTAACTCATTTAAAATTTGATATTGAACTTTATCAGTACAGAAAATTATTTCAAGTTTATCTAAATTTTTGAAATCTGAGAAAACATCTTTCAGTTTAAATAAATAATATTCTTTAATTTTTCTTAAATTTTTAATATTTTTTACCAATACTTCAAGCAGTTGAGCAGTGATAAACTTATCATTTGTGATCAAGAATGTTGATTGCGTGTAATATTCTGGCAATAATTTCTCTAAATCTGTATATTTTACAACATCAGAGCATTCACTCAAAGTCAATTCGATCAAATAATTATTAGATTTATTTAAAATTCATTGTAAATCAGCCTCATTTTTTTCTTTTTCAGAAAGTATAGGGAAAATCTTAAATTGATTTTTCCTTTTTTGGTTCTTTTATTAACATGCAACGTAAGTATTTATGATAAATAAGACAGACATCCTTTACTAAGGATGGTAACGTGTGTAGCGACCATCCATATTTCTAAAATTATCGTTAGATCTTATACTATTGGATTATCCCTCATAGAAACGCCTTGTGTTATGAGAAAATTGTACTCAATAGGACTTTGCGACAACTTGGATTATTGTTATTTTTACTTTATACACAATCGTTCCTCACGAAGAGAATAGAGGAATTTTGCTATGGCGATGATTCACAACGGAAGCAGAATTGTTTATCCCGCTACCACCTCAGAACACCATATCGAAATAGCATTTGGCCCAAAATAATTATAGGAGTACTCAGGATATACATTAAAAGCATCGCCGTACCGAACCGTGTCCTATTTTTACAATTAATTTATTACAATTACCATTAACAAGAGAAAACCAATTCCGAAGTGAGTATGAGCCATTTGTGATTATCGCACAATAATTTTATAATTTTTAAAATTTAATTACTTACACACACAGCTAAAAATTACTTCAATTAATTTTGAGGATAATAAAATACGTACCTGTAACAGAAAAAACAAAAATAATTCATTATTAAAAAAGTTTAATTTTTCTTTTCTAATTATTTATTGTGCAAGTAAATTATTATACAAACGAATTACAAAAATATTTATAAATTATTTTTAATGAAATCGATAACGCCTCATTATCAAATTTTGAGTATTAAATTTAATGATTTAAATGATTTAAATAATTAATAAAGATACAGATTGGTATTTTTAGAAATCTAATATAAAAAGTTGCTGGCAAAGCCTTTACAGCTATCAAATTTCAAAAAATTATCCTTTAGTTTGATAAGAAAAAAAAAAATACGTTTATTTTGAAACCAAACTTAATAAAAAAGACGTGCAATAGACTTAGTTTTCGGCCATAAAACAGGTTGGATGGAATTGAGAAGAAAAATCCGTGGACAAATCGTAATCATCTGTTTTGAACTGATCGTGAACGTATTTAGGATTTTTCTGTGGGTTTTATGTTAAATAAAATGAAACAAAAGTAAAAATATATAGTAAAAAAGTAATTTTATTGAATAAGCAATGACACCTAAGATGAAACATTTTTCAATTATATAAATAGTCTCTATAAATTTATCAGTCAAATTAACAAATTTATGTAATTCAAGTTCTTCAAGATTTCTTGCATTCTTAACAATTTTTGTAACTTCCTCATCATATTCGATAAATTGAACTCTACAATTTGTAGTATTTACTATTTTTGTAGTAATTGTAATAAATTGTAGTAAAATTACTAAACTGTAATACTGTGTACATCTTTTTTACTACGTGTAAGAAAGCACCCCTAACGGATTCTCCTAGTAAAGTATTGGGAATATTCCAACTTCTTCTTTTACTTCATCCTTCACGACAGCAAAAACATTTTCTCCAGGAAAATATTGCTTCTGGATCAGGAGTGTACTTCTCTTCTTTGATATCAATTTCAGTGTCTTCGAACATTCCATAAACATCAAAAGTGTTACCTGCTAAATCATCCCTACTTCGAAACTCTCGATTCAGAGAAATTAATTCCAAATTTGGATGAGATTTATTTTTTTTTTGTTCTGGCAAAATCATTACTGATATTTTCACTTTTGTTTTTATCAGTATTCCTTTCAATTGATTCATTGGTTTTATCATGACTTTTTAAATGAGAAATCATTAAATTTCTTCCACAAAAAGATTTTTCACAATAGTCACAAGTATAACTTGTTTCCAAATTTTCACACTTTTTATTTCTAATCTTCAACTTAGTACTTAAAGTATGAGTTTTTTCATGCCCATGAAGATTATTTGAGCGCGAATATTTTTTTTCACACAGCAAGCATTTGTATGGCTTTTCATCGGTATGTACTCAAATATGTTATTTGAAATTACCTTTGGAAAGAAATCTTTTCTTGCAATGTTTACATTCATAGGGTTTTACGCTAGAGTGAATTTTTTCATGATAACGAAGACCTGATACACAGGTAAAAATTTTAGTGCACTGTTTACATCTATATAGTCTTTGGCCGGTGCGACCTACAAGATGACATATCAAACTAGTTTTAGAAGTAAATTTTTTGACACATAACTCACAATGAAATAGGTTGAGTCCAGAATGGATTTTTTCATGCATTTTAAGAGTATCTAATCGTGAAAATGCTTTATTACACTGTTTATACTTAAATGACTTTTGATTGGTGTGCACTACAAGTTGGCGTATTAAATCAGCTTTTGAAGTAATTTTTTTGTGACAAAAGTTACATGGAAATAGATTGAGACCTGAATGAATTTTTGACCTGAAGAAAATTTTTTGACTTGTAGACATTTGAGCATACATTACACTTGCATTTTTTATTCTTAGAAATTTGAAAAGTCGAAGTTCGATTAGTATCTGCAAAAATCATTCATCAGTTTTATTTCAATTAAACAACGAATATCGTGACGAATAAAAAAACGCTGCCAAGTGATTGGCACTATGGTTCCTCATTAACAATAGCAAAATATTTATAATGGTCTATTTTATCTAATAAAAATTATAATTTGAGATATCAGTATTTCATAAAAAAAAGTTAAATACCGCATTTTTTAAGAAAAAAAATGTTGCTGTGATTTAATGTTTTTTATTTAACAAATTTTTAGAAAAAAATTTTCAATAAACTAGGTATTACACTTAAAAAAAAAAAACAATATTACAGATTTTTTAATTTTTTTTTTTTATTAATATTGAGAAAAAAATTTTGAACAAATTCGGTATCAGATCCAAAAAATTACTATGAATAAGCTTTCTAAAACTAGTACTCTCATAGAAATTAATTAGGTACTACGTCTGAACAAAAAAAAAATTTGGTATTCTTTGTATTTTTTTGTGAAAAAAATTTTGGGAAAAAAATTTTCAAAAAATTAATTATCAGATTAGAGATATCGAGTAAAAACCATACTTTCAAATATAAGTACTTTTATTGAAATAAATGAGGTATTACACCTAAATTAAAAAAAAAAAAAAAGTATTTTGAAATCTCTTGATGAAAAAATTTTTGAAAAAAAAATTAGATCTGAATTCCATAATGGTTGTTAAATACCACCGATTGCAAAATTTTCAAATATTAGTACTTTCATGGAATTAAAGGAAGTATTACACTAAAAAAAAAAAAAAGATTTTTTAATTTTTTTGATTTTTTAATTTTGAGAAAAAAATTTTGAAAAAATTAAGTTTCAGGTCCAAAAAATTACTATAAACGATATTTCTAAAACTAGTACTCTCATAGAAATCAATTAGGTACTACATCCAAAAATAAAAAAAAAATTAAGTTTTTTTTGTATTTTTTGGCAACAAAAATTTTGAGAAAAAAATTTACAAAAAATTAAGTATCAGGTCCAAAAAAATGCTATAAACGATATTTCTAAAACTAGTACTTCCACAGAAATAAATTAAGTACTGCGTCCGTAAAGAAAAAAAAAATTGGTATTTTTTGTATTTTTTGGTGAAAAAAATTTTGAGAAAAAAATTTTCAAAAAATTAGTTATCAGATTCGAGATATCGAGTAAAAATCGTACTTTCAAATATAAGCACTTTCGTTGAAATAAATGAGGTATTACATCCAAATTAAAAAAAAAAAAAAGTAGTTTGAGATTTTTTGATGAAAAAATTTTTGAAAAAAAAATTAGGTCTTAATTCCATAATGGTTGTGAAATTTCACCGGTTACATACATACACACACACACACACACACACACACACACACACACACACACACACACACACACATACAGACTTTTTTTAAAAACCGGTTTTTCAGCTTCCTGAGGTCCCAAAACGTGCTTATATGCCAAAAAATCAAAAATCAAAATTTCATCTATCACAAAGGTTCCTCTATGAGGAACCAAAATATTTTACTTGTTTATTATTTTTTTTTAATTTTTTTACTTTGGAAGAACTTCGTTACTAAGAAAATTTTCATTTAAGATTTAATATAATTCTGCATTATTAAATTTAATGATCAAATTTTCAAATTAATTAAGTACTGTATTTTTCTTATCTAGTAAATTTATACTGTAATTGAAAATTGTTATTGTTTATAAATTATCTTTTTTTCAAAGACAACCGTCAAAAGCAACGAATACTTTAATACTAAAGCTTTTAGATGGAGACATCAAGTTAGCTTGTCAATTTAAGTAGTGGGGTCCTGAAATTTTTTCCAATAGAAGCCTTTGTTTAGGGACAGCAAACCGTTGAAATTTTAAAAGTAAATGAAGCAAAAATTTATATATTAGTATTAATCAGAGGTGGGCAAAAACGGTGATTCTGGCACGCAGTTCTCGTTTCAGTTGCCAACGGACAAATTAGAAACGGTTCAGTTTGGTCACTTTACTCGTTCCGAAAATCTGCCATAAACGTATATTTTTCCAACCGATCCGTTTCCGAAATATTCCGTGGCACGGAATTTTTGAAAACTGAACCGTCTTCAACTTTTTTTAACACGGCCAAAGTTTCAAAACTTACCGTTTTCAATTATCCGTTTCATCAAACTGAGAACGGGTTTTCAACCGTTTGCACAAATAACAAAAATTCGTATTTATTTTTAAATATTTTCAGAAAGTTGTTTAATTTTACTCATTCTATGATTTTACTTGAGGATTATTATAAGTACACGCAAAAAAAAGAATAGTAAAATTAACCTCAACGAATTTAGTAAACATAAATTAATAAATGTTGGTAAATATATCCAAAAAATAAGTAAATTTTACTAAAAAAATTGAGGTTTTAGTTTTATAAACAAATTTTATTAGTAAATTTTACTAAAAATTTGTAGTGACTTTTAACCACACTGAACTTAGTAAACAAAATCGTTATTTTGGTTATATTTACTAATTTTTTATATGCGTGTACCGTAATTTTTCATCTCAAAATTTTTCATGAATTTAAGTTGCCAGACAATCATACCAAGTTCTCCATTTATTTCCATACTTTATCACCACCAAAAAGATGCTTCGATTAAAACTTACATTGATGGATTATTCTTTAAATTATTAACTTTTTTTTATTTTTCTCGAATTTAAATGTATCATTAAATTTTTAAGTTCAGTTAAATTGTTATTTTATTAGTTAAAAACCTTTAAATCATAAAGTTATAGCAATGAGTATGCTAATTGAATTTAATGTAAACAATAAATAAATAAATACTTTTTAAAATTTATTTTGAAATCATAAAAAAAGTTTAAATTATGATGCTTTTATTGTGTTGAGAGAGATAAAATAAAACAATACAAAAATTTCAAGACAAAAAATTCCGTATAAATATTTAAAAATTAAAATGACATCTAGAATTATTAATGAATTGAATAAATTAAAAAATAAATACAAATTTTCATTCTTTGTGAAAACGGATAAAAATCCGTTCTCAATTATGAAAAATAGAAAATTGAAAGAAAATTGAAAAAGTTAAGTTTTGAAATTTTTGCCGTTTCAGGAAAAGTCGAAAACGGGTCAGTCTCTAAAAAACTATCTCTTAGTATACAAACCAAAAAAATTCAATAATATTGATTAGGAATCATAATAAATAAAAAAGTTTTTGACAAGGAAAGCTAGTCTTTCGAAACGTCAATGAAATAAAGATAACATTTCATCAAAAAATTTGTTCCATTCTGATCGTTATATTTTTATTTAACATTCTTATTTTCTATAAATAAGAAAATAATAAAAAAATAATTTTCTACATTAAAAAACTTTAATTCTTATGTTTTAGGTTAAAAGCTAACCTATTCCAGACAAAATTTTATTGTTTTTTTTTTATTATCCAATATTTCGAGCTTTTTGTCTGGAATAGGTCGTTTCATTTAACCTAAAATTATTCAAAAAGACCAAACCTTAAAAAATTCAAATAAATTCATATTTTTTTCAAAGAAATTTTTTAATTAAAAATGTTTTCTTTTTACACAAAAATTTATATAAAAACAGAACAATAAAAAATTAAATCGTTTAAATTAGAGCAATTCTTTTAAATGAATCAATTTCGAGTAAATTTACCAAAATAATTTAATTAGGTGGAAATTAACAACAAAAATTTTCATAAAAACAAAAAATGTCAAAACTTGTCAATCTGAGGTAAATAGCTCTTGATTAAATTCAAATTTTTAGCCGTTTGTTAATACTGACAGTTTATAGTTAAGCAAAAGGACAGCAGACGTCTTTGACATTTTGAACACATCAAATGCACCTGAAATTTTTTTTGTAAACTTACCAATATATGCTCAATTGGTTTGAACTTTGAAAAAATATTACTTATTAACTTTGTAAAAGAAAACGAAGTGGCCCATTTACAAAATCTGGCCAAAATTTTATTTTAAAATGTTAGATAAAGTCTCAAATAAGTAAAAAAAATTTTTAATTTATTTCAAAAATATTTCTTGTTTACATTAAATTCATCGAACATTAAATTTTCAAAATTAACGTACTTTCTATTATTTTCTTGTGTTACTTTCAAAAGTAATTTACGTGAAAGTAATTTTTTTTATAAATATTTTTTTTAATTAAAAGTGAAACATGAATTAGTATTAAATCTCTATTAGTTTTTTAACACAAAGTAAATCAATTTAAAGAATGACACTTTTTTCATTTTATCAGGTCTTTATTTAATCTTATTCTATTAAAAGTAAACATTAGTGGAAAATAAAATTTGTAGCTTAACATGCTTCTGCCAGAAAAAAGTAATAATTTTTTTGAAAAATTGAAAACAATTCTTTAGTCTTCATTGATTAGTCATTCAGCCTAATTAAGTATAAGCAAGTCATGGTTTTCACAAAACAGCAATTGTTGTTTTAATAATATTTTATTTAATTATTCCTTATTCGATTCAAATTTATTTTTCAAATCATTCATGAATTCTCCAAGCAAAGAATTAGTAACATTGGTGACCTCTTTTTTTATTTCAGTCTTAATATCAGCAAGCATTTTTCCTTCTTCAATATATTCTGTTAAACTTTCGTAAGTCATTGCTTCTAGTGAATCTGGTTCAAACTTTTCTTCTTTTACGACGATAACTTTTTCAATGACATCATCCAAATGACCATTTCCTAAATTTGGACGCACTTCGTCGAACATTTGATCTTTGTTTACAAACTCACATTCTGCGTTGCCTTTTGCCTTCGAATCAGAAAGAGACAAACTTTTTTTTGCTTTGGTAAAATAGTCGTTAATTTTTTTACTCTTAATTTTTCCGATGCTATTACTACTTGATTTTTTTATTTTATCGTGACTTTTTAAATGAGAAATTATCGAATTTTTTTTACTGAAAGACTTTTCGCAATAGTCACAAGTATAAATTTTCTCCGAATTTACACTTTTATTATTACTGATTTTCAACTTATTACTTAAACTGTGAATTTTTACATGTCGACGAAGATAACTTAATTGCGTAAAAGCCTTATTACACTGTTTACATTTATGTGGTCTTTGGCCAGTATGCACTACAAGATGTTTGATTAAATCACTTTTAGAAGTACATTTTTTCTGACATGAATCACACTGAAATAGATTAAGACCAGAATGAATTTTTTCATGCCTTCTAAGACTACTAACAAAAGTAAAAGCCTTGTCACACTCTTTACATTTAAATAGTTTTAGGCCAGTGTGAACTACAAGATGACGTATTGAATCAGCTTTAGAAGTAAATTTTTTCTTACACTCATCACACTGATATAGATTAAGTCCAGAATGGATTTTTTTATGTCTTTTAAGATTTCCGAATAGCGTAAAAGTTTTATCACACTGTTTACATTTAAATGGCTTTTGATTAGTGTGCACTGAGAGATGATTGATTAAATTAGTTTTTAAAGTAAATTTTTTCAGACACAAATCGCACTCAAATAGATTAAGACCTGAATGGAGTTTCTCATGAGTTTTAAGAGTATCTAAACGTGTAAAAGTCTTATCACACTGTTTACATTTAAATGACTTTTTATTACTATGCACTATAAAATGTACTGCTAAATTATATTTGGTAGTAAACTTCTTCTGACATAAATTACAATGAAATAGATTGAGACCTGAGTGGAAATTTTCATGATTTTTAAGATTACACTTTCGAATAAAAGCTTTATCACACTGCTTACATTTATGTAGTTTATGACCTGAGTGAGTTAGGATATGATGTGATAAAAATGTTTTTGTAGTAAATTTTCTTTTACAATATTCACATTGAAATAAATTAAGACCTGAATGTATTTTTTCATGCGTCTTAAGACTTGATGGATACGCGAAAGCTTTATCACACTCTTTACATTTATGTGGTTTATGACCTGCGTGAGTTAGGATATGGTGCGATAAATGAGTTTTCGTAAAAAATTTTCTTTGACAGTATTCACATTGAAATAAATTAAGACCTGAATGTATATTTTCATGCGTCTTAAGACTTGATGGATACGCGAAAGCTTTATCACACTCTTTACATTTATGTGGTTTTTGATTGGTGTGCACTACAAGATGTCTAATTAAATTAGCTTTGAAGGAAAAGTTTTTCTGACACAAATCACATTGAAATTGATTAAGACTTGAATGTATCTTTTTATGTTGATTAAGAGAACCTTTGGACTTATAGGTTTTCGAGCACTTGTCACACTTAAATTCCATTTTCTAATTTTATAACGCTCTTTCTAATTAACTTCGAATTAATAAAGTTAAAATTGATGCTCAGATGTCTATAAAAAACTTAAAGATAAAATTAATTCTATAGATAATAAGATAAAATTTTAATAATAAGTAATGAGAAATTCAAGAAACTTACAGATAAAAATTTTTTGTTTATAAAAAATAAAATCCTATTTTTTATTATTAACTTAATATTTGTTTAAAAAATAAAATATAATCTGAATACTCTTAACTGGTAGAGAAATAAAACTATTTATTTTGTACGGACAACCGTTAAATTCAACTAACAATGTGAGACTAAAATTTATAAAGACTCGGCGAAATTTCAAAGCACAGCAGTTTTAGGAGGGAGAACTTTCTTATTCTGTTTATTAAAATTGTGTCCAATAGAAATACTCGATTCAAATTGTATTATCTCATCAGATTATAAGATCGATTTTTATAAAATTAACGAAAATTTCTTTACTAGGCCTTTTATTTTACAAATATTTTTAGTCATAATTTTATTAATTGAAAGAATTAAAATAAAATAAGCACAAAAACAGATTTTTGCTTCCAAAAATTTTATGTTATTCATTATTATTTTGAGGGTTATTAAGTATACCAAATAAAATTCATTTTTCAATAATTTTAAAGTCCAAATATAATTAAAATTGGAGTTAAAAATGATGATATTATTACGAATATCGCCAATATTTATCATAAAATACAAAAAATTTAGACTTCTTGATTAAAATAATTTATATGGACTCACTTAAAAAATCAAAGGCTACATTTACCTCGGTATATTTACGAAAATCCAGAATATACTAAAAAATTTAACTAAATTTTTTTTTACTATTTTTCATCATTTTTAAGTGTGAACGAAAAATTCCCGGCATAATATTCATGTAGTCATAATGCCAGGGAAATTTAAGATGAAAAAACTGTACCTTTGAACCTCGGAAACTTTTCTGGAATACCCGAAGACCGACCCAACCCGACTCGAAAAAGTCCAGGACTGTCCCGAAGCTTCGGGTCGGGAAACCGCACACCCCTAGTGTTAACAGAAATGATTTTTTTATTTATTATTAGTATTTGGATAGTATTAAGCATTAATACTGTCCACACATTTTTCCATACGGAAAATTTATTTAATGTGGGGAAACTTTTTAAAACAAAACTATTTGCTGATTTTACAATAATTGGTTCATATTATCGGATCTCTTTGGGCAGAAATAAAAAGATGAAGTAGTATATAAAATGACCACCTTTTAATTTCAACAAACTTATAATTCAGAATAACATAAAAGCAAAAGATTTTCTGAAACCTACACGTTTTCCGAGTTCCCCATTTTGGCAAATTTTTGGGATCAGCTAATTTTGTCATCAAATAAAAATTCTTAATGAATTCTTTGATTTTATGAAAAATTTTACAGTTAAAAAATTTTTAAAGCGAATCCGAAGAAGAATGAAATTTCATAAAATTATGAATTTCGGTATTTAAAAAAAAAGTGAATTAAATTTTAATATTCCTAATTTTACATTCCGAGATTCAAAAGTTGATTTGATCTGCGCACGTGCAAAAAATCAAAAATTTATTGATGAAAAAAAGAAATCAGTGAGATATTATGTTTTGAGAGCTGTATAAATTAAGTATTCATGTTGGTTGTCGATAATTCAAACAAATAATCTACTGAAATATAAAATTATCAGATAGAATAAATGCGAAATCTTTGTAAATAAGTGAATAAAATTTTCGATTTATTTCACAAGTATCTCTTGTTTACATCAAATTCTTTAAACATGAAATTTTTAAAATTAACGAACTTATGACGTATGAAATGAAATGTTTATTATTTAGTTATTTACTTTTGATACATTAGGTAATTTTAAATTATAAAAAATTAAACAAGGTTTCAATATTAAACAAACTCTTTATTAAATTAACTAAACTGAAAATAAATTTTTTAAAAAATGATACTTTTCTGTATTAAAAAATTAAGCAACAGTACAAATAAAATACAATAAATTACTTATTTATTAGATCATGTTATGGAAAACTAATTAATATTTAACAATTACCCTTGATTAGACCTTATTATTAAATTTAAGACAAGAAACTAAATTATGTCAATGTTTGCAAATATAGCAATTGTCACTTATAATTCTTGGATTATGCCTATTCAATTACAATTTATTTTTCAGTTTAGTTCTTAATTCTTCAAACAAGTTGTTAGTAATGTTAGTAATGTTAGTAATATTTGTTGTAAAATTACTACTAGTTTTGACAAATTAACTTTTCTTTTTGTAAAATTTACAGGTAAGGCATTTGAAATGAAATAAAAATTTTTTACATGAGAAAAATATTTATTTTATGAACATAAGGTCCATCTTAATATTGAAAGATTTAATATGAAATAAAAAACTCACTTTTAGACCCTCACACTATTTAGCCAGAGGCGAAATATCCAAACAATTGTTAGCTCAATTTATCGAATAAAATTATTCAGAATAAATTATACTGTTTTTCAGTGACTGTTTTTCAAATTATCAATTACCTTTTGTTAATTATTTAAATTTTATTTTAAAGAAGTTTAACAACAGTAAAAAGTAATAGTCGCAGTTTAACATGTTTCTAGAAATAAATGATTAATTTTTTTAGTATTGAAAAACTATTAAATTACTAAAAATCTTATAGTTTTTCCCCGGTTGCTCATTAACAATAAACTTAATTAAATTCAATTTAAGTGCACAATGTTAAGTCAATGTTTGTCGTTTTATTAGAACTTTAATTATACAGGCCTTATCTTATCAAAATTTATTTTTCAAATCACTAATGAATTCTCCAAGCAAAGAATTAGTAACATTGGCAACCTCTTTTTTTATTTCAGTCTTAATATCAGCAAGCATTTTTCCTTCTTCGATGTACGTTGCTAAGCTTTGATAAGTCATTGCTTCTAGTAAATCTGGATCGCACTTTTCTTATTTACAACAACCGTGGTTTCCTCGAAAATTGGATTCAAATGATCCTTTCCGATATTTTGATGAACTTTATCTTTTTCCAGCATTTGATTTTTATTTACAAATTCATGTTCTGAGTTATCTTTTGCTTTTAAATTAGAAAAAGGTAAATTATTTTTGGATACGAGAAAATCACTAGTATTCTTAACTTTTTCCGTATTTTTTCTTACTAATTCATCGATTTTATCGTGACTTTTTAAATGAGAAATTATCGAACTCATCTTACCAAAAGACTTTTCACAATATTCACAAGTATAAATTTTATCCACATTTTTGCGCTCTTCTTTATAACTGATCTTCAAATTTACGATCTGATTTTTTTTATATTTGCAAATATTATGTTTCCGTGTAAAAGATTCATTACACAGTTTAGATTGATGCGGCTTTTCACTTGTATTTGCTCGAATATGATATTTTAAATGGCTTTTAGTAATAAACCTTTTCTTACAATATTCACATTCATAGGGTTTAACACCAGAGTGGATTTTTTCGTGTCGAAGAAGACTACTTAAAAATGAAAAAGCTTTATTACACTGTTTGCATTTATGTGGTTTTTGGCCAGTGTGCAAGGCAAGATGTGATGATAAATTAGCTTTTGTAGTACACTTTTTCTTACACAAGTCACATTGAAATAGATTAAGACCTGAATGGATTTTCTCATGAGTTTTTAGATTACTTTTTTGATTAAAAGCTTTATCACACTGTTTACATTTAAATTGCTTTTGTTTAGTGTGCAGAAAAAGATGTCTAATTAAATCAGCTTTTTGAGTAAATTTTTTCTGACACAAATCACATTGAAATAGATTTAGACCTGAATGGATTTTTACATGCCTTCTAAGACTACTAACAACAGTAAAAGCTGCATTACACTGTTTACATTTATGTTGTTTTTGTCCAGTATGCACTACAAGATGTTTGATTAAATCACTTTTAGAAGTACATTTTTTCTGACATGAATCACACTGAAATAGATTAAGACCTGAATGGATTTTTTCATGAGTTTTTAGATTACCTGGATGCTTAAAAGCTTTATCACACTGTTTACATTTATATGGTTTTTGTACAGTGTGTACAAAAAGATGGCTCAATAAACCCACTTTAGAAGTAAATTTTCTCTGACATAAGTTACATTGAAATAGATTAAGACCTGAATGTATTTTATTGTGTAAATTTAAAGATCTTTTTGACTTGTAGCTTTTTGAGCACTTGTCACACTTGAATTCCATTTTCTAATTTTATAACTTGCTTATTTTAAAAGTATAAGTTTGTTAATACCTGTTTAAAAAAAAGAACAGTTGAACACGATTCAAATAAAAATTGAATTAATAAAATATTAAACAGAAATTGTAATACTCACTTCTCAATATATTTTGGTTTTCTCAAAAAAAAATCTTATTTTTTTAGTATTATTATTTTTATATCTAAGAAATGAAAATATTAATTGCTTACTGAAATTAAAAATAAAGAAATAAAACTATTTATTTTGTACGGACAACCGTTAAAATTCAACTAACAATGTGAGACTAAAATTTATAAGTAATGAAATTTTAAAGAAAAGCAGTTTTAGGAGGGAGAACTTTCTTATGCTGAGTTTTAAAATTTTGTCCAATAGAAATGCTTGATTCAATTTATGTTATTAGATTAGCTTAGCGCATCGATATTTACTAGATACCGTCAATGACGGGTAGAGCGAAGCTGATCATGTTAAAAAAAATTAAGAATAGAGTTTCAGCAAATTTTTAATTTTGAGATTTTAAAAGTTTTGATTTGATTGAGTTCAATAATAATGTTTAAATAAGACGTAAAAAATGTTAAGCATATAGTTAGAATTTTTAAGTATTGGCCAAAAAGGACACCAAAAATCCACCCCTTATTTTTTAAGCTTGTTATTTGTTTGCTGAAAAGATTTCAACCAAACTTTTGTTTGCGGAACTTTGTTATTACGTGCTTTTTCCATAATTCATAAAAGAAAAATTTTTTTTAATACCCCCGAATACCCCTCAATTCACTTATTACTCAACTCAGAATGCGGTGTAAGGGTTTCCGAATTCGACAACCAGAATTAGAAAAACTCTTCTATAGATTTTGTATGTTGCTGGATCCAAATTTGGGATCCTACTGGGTTCGAAAATAGGAAAATATAGCAGAAAATTTCGATCATATGGGATTTTTCACAATATTTAGGAACTAATGATCAAATTAATAAGTGCCGCATTTTAAAAGTAATTGAATATTGAATTTATTATTTTATTCTGTATCAAAATACAGTAAAAATACAATTGAAGTTTTTTTCTTTCTTTTTGTTTTAATCTTGCATTTAAAAAAGTTTTATCTTATTTTAACTTTTATTTAATTTACTGAATCCTACATGGGGGCAAAAATGGATAAATACCCCTGAATTTAACAGAAAATGCCCCCCCCCCCCTAAAACGTCAATAAATGGTGATTCAGAGTGGGACTTGAATTTTATTTTATTAGTTGCATCGCTATTTGTTGATGCTTGTAATCTTAGCTGCGATTGGTTAACTAATAAACAAACAATGCATCCGCTCTGGATCGCCCTGTATTTTACCCCCTTCCCCCTAAAATATTACTTTTTTACCCACCCCCTACCGAGACGGACTTTTTCAATAACCCATCCAATGAACATGTTCCATGTTAAAAATGTATTACATTTTATTTTTCAGACTTTTCATAATTTCTGCGGTATGAAAAATGGCTTTTTTTAACATATTTATTTAGTAAATAAAAAAACGGAGGATTAATATAGGAGTGGGGACAAATTTTTTTGTTGAATTCTGAAAAAGGCATATACACGGTCTTTGGATGCTGGACGTGTTATTTTTAAAGTCAAATGACAAAAAAAAATTAAAGAGTTGGCATTAAAACACACACTAACACTATTATATCGTAGTATAAGTGAACGCGAAATACGGAGATGTCCCATTGATACCAACCTATGAAATTAATTTTGTCATATGACTTTAAAAACACCATGTCCAGCACCGGAAATAACCAGAAAGTCCAGACCATGTAATAACAAAAATTTCGCAAAAAAAGTTCCTTTATGCAATAAATTAACAAAATTGCAAAAAGAGTGCAAATTTTTCGATGTCTTTACTTTGCTTTCGCTAACGGGAGACCTTTAGGAAACCAAATTACAAATTACTTTCATTAATATATTGATAAAAACCCCCGATAACCTCCATTTATTCTAACAGGCCTTCTAGGCATAAAAATACTGTGCAAAAGGCTTTCAAATAAAGTTTTTGGTAATAATGCTTTTTAGTTAGTTTAGTTTAGTTACTTTTTAAAAACCTTTCATTTTGGTCACAATTTTTTGGTATTAAAGTCATTATATATCTTAATCTCAAAAATTGCAATTTTAGACAAAAATGGGTTTTATAGGTCTCAACAATTTTCTAAAAGTTTTTTTCTAAAAATTCTTTATTTGTCCTTCAGAATTATTTGTTTGAAAAATATTCTACCTTTTCAAATTTTTATTTTAAATTCTCTTCTTTACATTCAGTAAACTGAATGCCCATTTTTGACTAAAAATGATCATTTTCAATTTGCTACAAAAATCGTAGTTTTAACATTGAATATGTTAATAAGGAGAGGTAAACTGTAAATCTGAAAATCAAGTGGGGATGAAATGTGTCTGATTAAAGAGGGGGAGGTCCAATGGTACTTGGATAAATTTCAATTTAGGCAATTAGAGTAATCCGGGGTTAGGGACTTAAAATAATTTCTATTTAGGGACTTAGAATAATTTACTTTTAGAAGCTTAGAAAAATTCAACTTTAGGGACTTAAAATAATCCGGGTTTAGAGAATCAAAATAATTTGGGTTTAGAATCTTAATATCTAGTAAAGGTGATAATTACAAATTATAAGAATAGCGATTTTATAGTAATGTTCCTGAATAGAATCTGAAGTATGGGCCGATCCGGCCCAGATCCGGGCCAGATCTGGGCCAGATCACGCCGTATCTGGGCCGGATCAGCCCATACTTCCGATTCTATTCGGGTTGCTTATCATTTATGTATTAAAACAATTCATTTTTAGGGGTTGAGTTTTCACGTCCTATAATTAGTCTTATAGCCAAGTTAGAGCTTGTAATTTTTGAATCTCAATATTTTCTTACCCTTTCTTTAAAAAAGATAGTTAATTAGATAATTTTAGCTGTGCTTCCAAAATATTGCAATAAAAACCTTAAAATGGGGTAGTTTTAGCTGATTTCATGTCCTCTACTTCTCAGCCACTTTGTACCCCAGATTCAGTATTTCAGAATCAAAGCATACCTACTTTTGTATTCTAATTTTGGTTCCTCAATGAGGAACCATTGTGTTGGGTCAAATTTTGGTTTTTGAGTTCTTAGCATATAATCACGTTTTGAGACCTCAGGAAGCTAAAATACCGGTTTTTAAAAAAAGTCTGTATGTGTGTGTGTAAGTATGTATGGTGCCAATGATATTTCACAAACATTATTTTTTTTTCAAAAATTGTTATCAAAAAATCTCAAACTATACTTTTTTTTTTTTAATTTGTATGTAATACCTCATTTATTTCCATGAAAGTACTAACATCTAGAAGTATCGTTTTTACTCGATTTTGGTTTTTTTTTTTGGTTTTTGGTTTTAAAATTAATTTAGAACTCGTAGATAGGCTCTTAAAGGGCGTTAAATGTTTAATTCAATAAAATTCAGATTAATAAATAAATAATAAAAATCGCAAAGAACTATTTTAGACACGATCACAATTTATTGAGTATTTTTTCTTTAATAACGTTGATGGGATCCACACCCTCATAAATTGAAAACTATTATTTATTATCACACACCAAGGCAATATAAGCATGTAGAGGCATCGGAATGACCTGGGGACCAAATTTCTTCATAAATTGGTCAATTTAAAGACTTTTTTGTTTTTTAACCTAATGAACTTTTAAGGCACGATTTCATTTATGTATTGCATACATAGGGTGATAGTGCCGAATCATCTATGTATTGCATACATAGGGAAATCGTGCCTAAAAAATAAATTTCAATTAATTTAGTTATTTTAGGTCATTAACCACATTTTGTATGTATTAAATTCAAAACCAATTCAATTTTCACCATTTTTATCATTTTTTCATAATTTTTTTTGAAATCTGAAATCAGTTTTTTGGATATTTCTCTGCAAGGACTCGATGAAATCATTTGAAATTGAAAACCCTGCAACTCGATCTGATTTCAAAAAATTTGGACTTAAGGATTTTTGATTCATCGAGTAGGTTCTGAGATCTTGAGGATACACTTTCTCGAACATACATCCCTATACACACCAAGACAATATAAGCATTTACAGGAATCGGAATGACGTGGGAACCAAATTTCTCTACGAATTAGACAATTTAGAAACTTTTCCGTTTTTTGGCCTGATAAACTTATAAGGCACAATTTTATCTATGTATTGCATACATGGTGATCGTGCCTAAAAATATAAATATCTTGTGCTATTTTGCATTTCTATGATATTTCATCGATGCAAATTTTATACAAAAGCTATGAAATTTATTGCGCAGTTGACATTTAGAAGGTTTTTCACCTCTGTGAAGTGAAAATACAAGAATAAACATGCTTTTAAAAATACCGGATTGTGCCCAAAAACTATAGGTTCCATCAACTCGATAAAAGAAACCAAGTTTTAAAAAATGAAAGTAATCCGATGGGTCGTTGTTGAGATATCGTGCCCACAAAGTGTCGATTTTTGCATCCATTAAGGTAGAGCTTCGCTCTATAATAAAGACAATATGAAAGACTTTAAAACTAAATAATTTTTTAACAAATATTTTAATGCATAATTTTACTAAATGAAAATAAGATTATTTTTTAAAAAATAGCTTTTTAATTTTTCAATTACATTCATTAAATCATAATAATTATTAATAATTTTGATTCATTTCTAGGGACATTTTTACTTCTTATAAAATAAAATAAAAACTATTTCTATAATAGAGAAACAAATTTATTCATAAAAAATTCAAAAATGCTTAATTCAATAATTAATAACTAAAAAAGTTTTCTTTCTGCGGAAAAAGAGCTACTGTAATAGGTGAAATTTTGATTTTTCATTTTTTTGCAACAAGCCTTGGGACCTTCAGACAGCTAAAGTTAGAGCATGCAAATAGCGATGATATCTTAGCTATAGGTCTTATGCAGCTTGGACAAAGAAAAATAATTTTTTTTATTGCATTCTAAATTATCGACGCTACATACATATGTGACATCATATACGTATTAGTATAATTTCAGGTTATTTACATAGTTTTTATTTATTTATTTAAAATTAAAGTCTATAAGGTGGGGAAAATAAATTGAAAATTTAATCTTTGATCATTTATTTATCATTTCGTGCTAACTTTAATCTCCTGTGTCATCATTTTCATATTTTTTCAAAGCTCCAAAGTATTGCTCCCATAAGATCAATGTTAAAGCTCCGATTTTATTTTCTTAATTACAAAAAAGTTAATGCTATAAGAGGGGTAAAATAAAGTTTATTTAACTTTTAAAATGTTTAAATTTTCATAATTTTCCTATTTCATTAAGCTCTGTCATCATTTTAATCAAGCTGCATAATACCTTAAGACATTTTTTTTCCAAATTAATAATAATTTTTAATTTTTAATAATTATAAATACTTTGCCATATTTCTTGAGGAATCGCAGTGCCAATAATTTGGCAGCCTTTTTTAATAAATTTAGTATAAACTAAAAATTAAAATTAAAATTTGGAATATTAGAAATCTTATTGACATAAATGATGAATAATAAATACAATTTATAAAATATTTAAAATTATTATTTATTTTCAGTAAATAATTAAAAATTTTTCAAAATTAACGTACTGAATTTATTTTGTAAGAATAATAAATTCCATCAGGATGAAGAGATAAAATTTTATAACAAAAGAAATGACTTTTCAAAATTAGGATTCATTATTAGGTTACAATTATAAATAAATAAATTTTTTAAATTTTCACATACTAACAAATTTTCTAGTATAAAGTCAGTTGAACTTGGTGGTACACAGCCAAGCCTTGAATATAATGTATAAAAGATTCAAACAAAAATAATTGATTATTGAAAAAATTTTATTTCTTTGTTTTAATTATTTAATATTCAAATAAAATATTATATAAATTTATTATAAAAATATTTAAAATTAAATACGTAAAAATTCTTGATTTTTTAAGCTAACTTTTATTTATTAGTGTGTTGCTTTTAAAAAAGCTTAATAAAAAAGACGTGCAATAAATTTAGTTTTTGGCCATAAAACAGTGTTGATAGAATTGGGAAGAAAAATCCGAGGAAAAATTGTAATCATCTATTTTAAACTGATTGTTAACGGATTTAGTATTTTTCTGTAAGTTTTTTGTTAATAAAATGAAAGAAACGTAAAAATATGTTATAAAAGAATAATTTTATTGAATAAACAATGAAATCCAAAGTGAAAAAATTTCCAAATTACATGATTTATTCATATTACAAATTTTCACGTTTTTTTAATACATGTGAATCAAAACGGTTATTCTTTATTTCACAAACAGTCTCTATAAATTTATCAGTCAAATTCACAAAATTATGTGAATGATGTTTAAATTCTCCAGGATAATTTCTCCTAGTAAAGTATTGGGAATATTCCAACTTCTTCTTTTACTTCATCCTTCACGACAGCAAAAACATTTTCTCCAGGAAAATCTTGCTTCACCATTAAATCTTGTGGATCAGGAGTGTACTTCTCTTCTTTGATATCAATTTCAGTGTCTTCAAACATTCCGTTCACATCCAAAGTGTTACCTGCTAAATCATCCCTACTTCGAAACTCTCGATTCAGAGAAATTAATTCCAAATTTGGATAAGATTCATTTTTGTTTGTTCTGGTAAAATTGTTACTGATATCTTCACTTTTGTTTTTATCAGTTGATTCATTGGTTTTATCATGACTTTTTAAATGAGAAATCATTAAATTTCTTCCAATAAAAGACTTTTCACAATAGTTACAAGTATATTTTTTTTCCAAATTTTCACACTTAATATTTTTAATCCTTACCTCATTACTTAAAGTGTGAATTTCTTCATGTTGACGAAAAGATTTTTGGCTCGAATATTTTTTTTCAAACAGCAAGCATTTGTATGGCTTTTCACCGGTATGTACTTGAATATGTTGTTTTAAATTACCTTTGGAAACAAATCTTTTCTTGCAATGTTCACATTCATAGGGTTTTACGCCATACTGAATTTGTTCATGATAACGAAGACCTGCTACACGGGTAAAAGTTTTAGTGCACTGTTTACATTTGTATGATCTTTGGCCGGCGTGACGTACAAGATGACGTATCAAACTAGTTTTAGAAGTAAATTTTTTCTCACATAAATCACAATGAAATAGATAAAGACCTAAATGGATTTTTTCATGTATTTTAAGAGTATCTAAACGCGAAAATGCTTTATTACACTGTTTACAGTTATGTAATTTTTGGCTAGTGTGCACAACAAGATGTCTTTTCAAATTCCTTTTTGTGCTAATTTTTTTCTGACATATTTCACATTGAATAGGATTCAAATCTGAATGGATTTTTTCATGAGTTTTAAGGTTACTTTTTTGATTAAAAGCTTTATAACACTGCATATTATATTATTATATATATATGTATATATCCGTATATACGGGTCAAATCTTTAATCACCTGATTTAATAAAGAAAAGTATTTAAACATTATATTCATAATACGGACGAGAATGAATACGAAACAGTATATCATTCACCCATATATACGGATCAGAGGTATACGGGTCCAGTATGATCCTATCCGTATATACAGTTAACAATATACGGAATCCAAATTTTAGGCATCCGTACAAACGGCTAAAAAAAATTGTGACATGTATATACGGATCAATGGTATACGGGACCGTATATTATTTACCCGTATGTACGGATCAGAGGTATACGGGTCCAGTATGGTTCTATCCGTATATACGGTTAACAATATTTTAGGCATCCGTACAAACGGGTGAAAAAAATTGAGACTCGTATGTACGGGTGGGTGATATACGGTTTCACATTTTAGTCATCCGTATATACGGGTAAATGATATACGGTTCCGTATATAATTGATCCGTATATACGGGTCTCAACTTTTTTCAGCCGATTGTACGGATGCCTAAAATACGGTTTCCGTATATTGTTACTCTTAAATACAGAAAAATTTTTACGGACCCGTATTCACTTTACCCGTACATACGGATACGGGTTTGTATAATTTTTTTCCGTATATAGGGCTATGAAAAATACGGACTATATTTTTCTGTTTCCGTATATACAACATACGGTTAATGCGCGTCAAAATCACCCGTATTTCCCAACCCTGGTGTTAAAAATGTTGTTATCATTAAGAAATTCGCCGATACTTATCATAAAATTCAAAAAATTTAGACTTTTTAATTAAAATCATTTATCTGGGCTAACTTAGCAAATCAAAGACTACGGCAGGTCACGTGAGTCCAATTTAGAATTCATGGGACCATAGGCAGGATATTACGTTGTGAGAGCTCTATAAATGATTCAGGTTGGTTGTCGATAATTCAAACGAATATGTAATCTACTAAAATATAAAACTATCAGATAAAATAAATGTGAATCCTTGTAAATAATTAAATAAAATTTTAGATTTATTTCTCTTCTTTACATCAAATTCTTCAAACATAAAATTTTTCAAATTGATGTACTTCTGACGTATGAAATGAAATGTTTATTATTTACAGTTAACTATTTGAGAAATTTTTTTTTACAAACATTAGGTAATTTTTTATTATAGAAAATTAAACAAGGTTTCAAATTTAACAAACTCCTAAACTAAAAGTAAATTTAACAGTGCCAATGTAATAGAATAAATTATTTATTTATTAGATCGTGTTACAGAAAAATTAATTAAAATCTAACAATTACCATTCATTAGACCTTATTATTAAATTTAAGACAAGAAACTAAATTATATCAATGTTTGCAAATATAGCAATTGTCGCTTATAACTTGGATTATTCCTTATTTGATTACAATTTATATTTCAGGTCACTTCTTAATTCTCCAAACAAAGTGTTAGTAATATTCGCTGCTTCTTTCTTTATTTCAGTCTTTATATCAGCGAGTATGTTTTCGTCTTCTAAAAAGGTGGTTAAATTCTCACAAGTCATTGCCTTAAGTGAACCTGGATCGCACTTTTCTTCTTTTACAAAAACCTCGGTTTCCTCAAAAACTTGATTCAAAAGAAAATTTTCGATATTTTGATGTACATAAACTTTTTCAAACATTTGATTTTTATTTACAAACTCGTGTTGAGGGTTACTTCTTACTCTTATATTAGAAAGTGATAAATTCGTTTCTTCTCTAGTAAAATAATGGTTAGCTTTTTTACTCTTAACTTTATTAGTACTACTATTACTTAACTTAGAAATTTTATCATGACTTTTCAAATGAGAAATTATTGAAATCTTCTTACTAAATGACTTTTGACAATACTCGCAAGTATAAACTTTATCCGAATTTTCACAATTTTTGATACTGATCTTCAACTTATTATTTGAACTGTGAATTTTTTCATGTCTACGAAGACTGCTTGAATAAGAAAATGTTTTTTTACACTGCAAGCATTTGTAGGGCTTTTCACTTGTATGCAATCGAAGATGTTTTTCTAAATCACTTTTTATAATAAATCTTTTCTTGCAGAGTTTGCATTCATAATGTTCAATACCAGGATGAGTTATTGCATGAGTATTAAGACTAGTTTTTTTATTAAAAGCTTTATTACAATGTTTACATTTATGTGGCTTTAGATCCATATGAGCTAGGATATGATATGATAAATAAGATTTTGTAATAAAATGTTTCTTACAAAAGTCACATTGAAGAAGATTGCGACCCGAATGGATTTTTTCATGATTTTTAAGACTACTTGATTGCGTAAAAGCTTTATCACATTGTTTACATTAAAATGGCTTTTCACGAGTGTGCACTACAAGATGACGCATTAATTTAGCTTTCTTGATAAATTTTTTCTCACATAACTCACAGTGAAATAGATTAATACCTGAATGGATTTTTTCATGTTCTTTAAGACTACTTGAATGCGTAAAAGCCTTATCACACTGTTTACATTTATGTGGTTTTTCACCAGTGTGCACTACAAGATGTGATATTAAATAAGATTTTGATGTGAACTTTTTCTGACAATATTTACATCGAAATAGATTGCTACCTGAGTGTACTTTTTCGTGATTTTTAAGAGAACTTTTCAATTTATAGGCTTTTGAACATACGTTATAATTGTGCGCCATTTTCTTATTAATAATTAAAAATATTTAATATCGATGGATTTCTGTGAAAAAATTATCTCGGCATTAATATTGTTATTATTGTGCATAAAGTAATTTAATTAATTGAAATAACTGTACTTACATTTTTGTTTTAAAACTTTTAATAACAATCTTTTCAGTACTTTCTAATTATTTTTTTATATTAGTGTAAAATATTTACATTTATGTTTACAAACTCATCTAAAACTTTGTATGTTTATAAAGACAACCTTCGAAGGCAACGTGCGAGTCAAAACTAACTGAAAATTCAAAATTATTGATATAAAGGGGGATATATAGTTTGAAGGGGGAGAGTTTATTAAATTTTCACCAATATTTAAAAATCTTTTGATTTAAAATTACATTTTTGAATATGATTAAGTAGTATAGGCCTGGAGCATGGTTTTGTTTGCGATTATTTTTGAAAGCATGTCCATGAAATTTTTCGACGGTGATTTTAGTTTTTGGGGTCGCTGATTCCAAATCTGAAGTCCGTTTTGACCTAACGTGGTCCTATTTTGAGTAATTGTCCATTTTAGGTCATTTTAAACGTTTTTTTGCCATTTTTTGTTAAAATTTTTAATATATTACCATTTGTCTCATACTACTCTAATGTTTTTTGGGTCTTTATACCTAATTATCATATCTACTCATACAAAAAATAAATGGTAGCCCAAAAGAGGGATTCTTAGGCTATTTTTTACGCTTTTTGGGCTAATTTTAACTATTTTTATGAAATAATACCAATTTTAATCAACAGCTTCTGGTTTTTGAGTATTTTAAGGTATTTAAATACGAATATTATTTGTAATTTATCTAAAAACGGTGCAGTAGCCCATAATAGGCTGTTTTTAACGTTTTTGGGGGTAATTTAAGCTACTTTAATGAACTAAATTAATACCAATTTTTTTCTACAGCTTGTGGTTTTCGGGTCATTAAACGCAATACAAAAAATAGAGGATTGGATCTAAAAAGCTAAAAATTGGGGAAAATTATTTTTTTTATATATAGTTTCGACCAAACATACATTGGAGTACATTTCGAGACGCGCCCATGCAAAGTCATATACAGTTCACAAATATTGACCCATATTAAAATTTGGCATTTCCAATAAATTGAAATTTCACCCCATTCAACTCTTGTTCTTCAGTTTCTTAGACCTTAAATGAGAGCAGCTTCAGAAATTCCCTGATATAAATTTTAAGAAAACATAATTATTATTTTTGAATAATATAAGCGCGGTTTGAAAGAGTGCTGTTTTGTCTGCACCAGGGTTAAATAGTCTACTAGATGTCAATAGCAAAAATAACGGAAAAAAACATGAATGAATAAATGAAACTTAGGACGTTTACTTGTGGATTCTACATTTTCGCAGGAATTCCGATTACCGACATAAATTTATTTTATTGAAATTAGGGGTGTGCGGTTACCCGAATTTTCGGGTACCCGAGCTTCGGGTCGGTCCTGGATTTTTTCGGGTCGGGTCGGGTCGGTCTTCGGGTATACCCGAAAAGTTTTAGAGATCCGAAGGTATAGTTTTTTCATCTAAAATTTCCCTGGCATTACGAATCCATGAATATTTTTACGGGAATTTTCCATTCACGCTTAAAAAAGAGAAAAAATAGTCAAAAAAAGCGTATTAGAAAAAAAATTATAATTTTTTTAGCTCTAAGTAATTATTTACTTTTTCATGTAAATTAAACAATTGTATAAATAAATTTGTACTCTTTTTTACATTTCTTATTATTATACTTACTGTTTTAAATTTGTGATTTTCTTAAAAAATAGTAATATATCCTTACTAAATTACCTTCCGAGAGGCGAAGCCGAGGATGATAAAATGCGGTTTAGGGCTCTTTATTTATGGGGACAAGGGCCATATAAAATTTATCTGCGGCAGTAGCAAGAAATTTCGATTTCCTCGGCCACGCAGTGGCTAGTGTCCAGTACTTTCGTGGCTACTGTCCAGAAAAATTAATTAATTTGTATTCAAGATTTTTGAAGAAACTATTTTTCTAAGTACTAAAACTTGACTTACCTTAAAAAAAAATTATGCAAAAGGTATGTCAAATTTTTTTAAATGTTTTAAAAATTGAAATTGGTGTGCAGAGTCCCTGACAGAGTCTCATTTTGAATTTTTTTTTTCATTTTCTTGCTCAAAAATACGGGCAACTACCTACTTGGCAAAGGTATTGTTATAGATTGAGGATTAAAATACCTCATGGCACATATTATAGAATAAAACCTCTAGGTAAAGAGATAACTATGGTAAATTGTGTGTGTAATTAAGTCAGCTAAATTTTTGATCAGAGATAGCCAAGGTTAAAACATTTTCACCTTCGTATCCTAGTTTTTTTGGCAGCGGGGTTTAGAAAAAATTATGGGTCCACAAAGTTGGCCATTTTTTCGCAAAAAAAACTGAAATTAAGACACCGTGGAATAGTATAGATTTATAGATTAGGTCAAAACATTCTCAGTTTCCATTTGAAATTTTTCGGTATCTCGAGTCTGGAAGGCAATGTCGGGCAATCAAAGTTCCGCCGTTTACCCGCGCTTAATTTTTTTTTTTTAAATACAAAAATATAAAGGGATTAAATTGTATAGTATTATTCAAGTGGCAAGTTTTGGCTGCCTGGTTGGTAATGGGTTAATACAGCCTTTAAGCCAATAATTTTTAAAACATTTAAAAAAATTTTGACTTATACCTTTTGCATAATTATTTTTTAAGGTAAGTCAAGTATTAAGGATGATGCCTACCAAGCTGGGGATAATAGAAATAAGAAACTATTACTCTCTCTTTCTATCATATTACTATAGAAGCGAGAACCTTGCGCGCGCACAACTATACGATAGCATTGTTAAATAAATAAAATTTTCGTTATAAACAAACCACCCTAGTCTAAAATAAATTGAATAATTATATTCTACGATATGTTTTTTATATGTTATAATTTTTTCATCAAAAACTATACGCAAAAAGTATTAAAATTTTCTGTTACAAAATGCCGTCCCATAAGAATCACGTGTATAAGATGCTCGGAGAACCAAAATTATTTTTAATTATTTAATAATGAAGGAGTCACCCTAGGATCTTATAATTTTAAATTTGTATTTTTTAATATGATTTCTTGTTAAATACCAACTTTCATTAAAATCTATACGCAAACAAAAAAGGTGAGCAACATCCTTAATACTTAGAAAAATAATTTCTTCAAAATTTTTGAATACAAATTATTTAATTTTTTATTATTATTTTTATAAAAATGTGAATTGGGGTATATTACTATTATTTAAAAAAATCACAAATTTAAAATAGTAGTATAATAATAAGTATGAATGTTAAAATGAGTGCGAATTTATTTATTTTCTTGTTCAATTTACATGAAAAAATAAATAACTACTAATGGGTTAAAAATTATTTTTTTTTTCTAGTACTTTTTTTTGACTATTTTTCTTCTTTTTTAAGCTTCAACGGAAAATTCCCGGAAAAATATTCATGGATTCGTAATTCCAGGGAAATTTCAGATGAAAAAACTGTACTTTCGGGCCTCTGAAACTTTTCGGGTATACCCGAAGACCGACCCGACCCGACCCGGAAAAATCCAAGACCGACCCGAACCTTCGGGTCGGGTAACCGCACACCCCTAATTGAAATATTATTTTGGAAGCAATTAATTGAAAAGAAACTATAAAAAACCATTAATAATCCAAGAATATTACAAAAAAAGTCTCCTAGTATTATAAAAATTAAAATAACGTAACTAAAATAATGAGCTTTTTGGTTATGTAACATGTTTTTTTAAGAAGATAGGAAACAACCTTAATTAATATCTCATTTTAGATACATATTCATCACTGCATAAAGCGCAGTTGAATCTATAAATTCTACTACAAAAATTGTGGTTTTAGTTTTGTATTAATTTTTTTTTTTTGAAAAGTCAAGTTTTGAAGATTTTATTTGTTTTAAAAATATAAAAAAATACTAATTTTTTATATAAGTACAAAAAGATCTTAGTTTTATATAAGTACAAAAAGACCTGAGTTAATATGAAAATACGTAATTAAAAAAATGAATTTCGAGGGGCTATCGTCTTGGAAATCACGAATTTGATTTAAAAAAATTTTTTTATGATTTTTTCCAGTATTTTTTACTGATTTTGGCTAGTTTGTACCTCAATCATGAATCGTAACTAGTTGAGATGGTTTATTTCCGTCTTTTAATGATTTTTCGCAATTTTTTGCGTTTTTTAGCCTTATAACTCACCCTAGACCTCAAAAATCTATTTTTTACTATTCAATACTGAATTAAAAAACGCAAAATATAGCGAAAAATCATTAAAAGACGGAAATAAACCATCTCAACTAGTAACGATTCATGATTGAGGTACAAAGAAGCCAAAATCAGAAAAAAATCAAAAAAATTTTTTTAAAATCAAATTTGTGATTTCCCAGATGATAGCCCCTCGATGAATTTTTTGGATATGGCACTAGTTTTTAAAAAATTAATTAAAGTATTGTCATTAGTACTCTTTTCATTTTCAGCTAAATTTCAATATTTTATAAAGGGTCAACCAAAACTACCTGCTTTATTGATATTATGCTATTGGGTCTCTAAAAGGATACATAAGGCTGCTTATTTTTAATTTCTAAAGAAGCAATTTTTAATCAATTAATATCACAGGAACTTAATAATTTTCAGTATCTCTCAATTTCTTTTTTTACATTAGCATATTGACAAAATATGGCCAAAATTTTATTCTTAAATATTAAAATTTATATAAATTGGTCATGTTGGTTGTTAATGACATAACTAAAAATAATCAATAGAAATAAATAAATGTTAGATAAACTCTCGGATAAATTAAATGCAAACTCTTTGTAAATAAGAAAATAAAATTTAAAATTTATTTCACAAATATTAATGTTTGTTTAAAAAATAAAATATAAACTGAATACTCTTAACTGATAGAGAAATAAAACTATTTATTTTGTACAGACAACCTTTAATTTCAACTAACAATGTGAGAATAAAATTTATGATTCCTCGACGAAATTTTAAAGCACAGCAGTTTTAAGAGTGAGAACTTTCTTATTTTGTTTATTAAAATTGTGTCCAATAGAAATACTCGATTCAAATTATCTTATCTCATCAGATTATCAGATCAATCTTTATAAAATTAACGAAAATTTCTTTAGTAGGCCTTTTATTTTTCAAATATTTTTAGTCATAATTTTATTAATTAAAAGAATTAAAATAAAATAAGCACAAAAACAGATTTTTGCTTCCAAAAATTGTATGTTATTCATTATTATTTTGAGGGTTATTAAGTATACCAAATAAAATTCATTTTTCAATAATTTTAAAGTCCAAATATAATTAAAATTGGAGTTAAAAATGATGATATTATTACGAATATCGCCAATATTTATCATAAAATACAAAAAATTTAGACTTCTTGATTAAAATCATTTATATGGACTCACTTAAAAAATCAAAGGCTACATTTACCTCGGTATATTTAAAATCCAGAATATACTGAAAAATTTAACTCTTCCGTTACCAGACTGGTTACTTAATTATTAAAATATTATAATATTAATTAAATTATTTAATAATTAAAATATTAATTACTAAATTATTCATGTTGGTTGCCGATAATTTAAACGAATATAATATAATCTACTGAAATATAAAATTATCAGATAGAATAAATGCGAACTCTTTGTAAATAAGAAAATAAAATTTTAAATTTATTTCACAAATATTTCTTGTTTACATTAAATTCTTCGAACTTAAAATTTTAAAAATTAACGTACTTTCAATTATTTTCTTACAATATTATTAAAAGTAATTTGAATGAAAGTAATTTTTTTTATAAATATATTTTTGAATTAAAAGTGAGACATGAATTAGAAAATTTAATATTAAATCAATATTAGTCTTTTAAATACAATTTAAATAACAATACTGTTTTTATGTTATCTGGTCTTTTTTTAATTTTATTTTAATTCTTCATTGATTAGTCATTGAGCCTAATTAAGTACAAGAAAGTCAAATTAAATCATATTTTGTACATAACAGCAATTGTCGTTTTAATGATATCCTATTGACGCCAATGCGGACATCCTTGGACACTTGCATTTTTCGGTTATAAAAACTGCATATTTTAGGCTAAAAACCCCACCTAGTAGGTAATTTGGGTCGCTCTGTTCATTTCCGGAGCCCGTTTTTTGATGCAACCCTTGCGGAACGAGATATCAACCCCTAAAGTGGGGTAAATTTTCAAATAATTCTTAAAGAAACTTAAGTTCTTCCAAAATGCAAAAAAGTCTTTAATTAGCATAAAAAATTATTCCTAAGACTCCCAAGAAATAGTTAAAAGTCAAAAAAGCATGTATTAACCATTGCAACCCTCCCTGGGGGTGTCTTTAGAAAGCAAAGGGGTGAGTTTTATAAAAAATGAAATACTGAATATTTTGGGCCAAAAAACTCACCCAGTAAGTATTTTGGGTCGCTCTTTTCATTTCTGGAGCTCATTTTTAGCTACAACCCCTACGAAATGAGATATCAACCCCTAAAATGGGGTAAATTTTGAAATAATTCTTAAAGAAACTTTAGTTGTTTTCAAATACAAAAAAGTTTTATTTAGCGAAAAAAAATTATTACCAGGACTCCAGAGAAAAGGCTAAAAGTCATATACGCACGTATTAGCCATTGCAACCCTTGCTGGGGGTGTCTTTAGTAAGCAAAGGGGTGAATTTTATAAAATTTTTTTGAAAATTTACCCCATTTTAGGGGTTGGTATATCATTTCGTAGGGGTTGTAGCTAAAAATGAATTCCAGAAATGAAAAGAGCGACCCAAAATACTTAGTGAGTGAGTTTTTTGGCCCAAAATATTCAATCTTTCATTTTTTATAAAACTCACCCCTTTGCGTACTAAAGACACTCCCAGTAAGGGTTGCAATGGCTAATACGTGCGTATATGACTTTTAGCCTTTTCTCTGGAGTCCTGGTAATAATTTTTTTTGCTAACTAAAACTTTTTTGTATTTGAAAACAAGTAAACTTTCTTTAAGAATTATTTCAAAATTTACCCCATTTTAGGGGTTGATATCTCATTTCATAGGGGTTGTAGCTAAAAATGAGCTCCAGAAATGAAAAGAGCGACCCAAATTACTAACTGGGTGAGTTTTTTGGCCCAAAATATTCAATCTTTCATTTTTTATAAAACTCACCCCTTTGCGTACTAAAGACACCCCCAGTAAGGGTTGCAATGGCTAATACGTGCATATATGATTTTTAGCCTTTTCTCTGGAGCCCTGGTAATAATTTTTTTTTGCTAACTAAAACTTTTTTGTATTTGAAAACAAGTAAACTTTCTTTAAGAATTATTTCAAAATTTACCCCATTTTAGGGGTTGATATGTCATTTCGTAGGGGTTGTAGCTAAAAATGAGCTCCAGAATTGAAAAGAGCGACCCCAAATACTTACTGGGTGAGTTTTTTGGCCCAAAATATTCAATATTTCATTTTTTATAAAACTCACCCCTTTGCGTACTAAAGACACCCCCAGTAAGGGTTGCAATGGTTAATACATGCTTTTTTGACTTTTAACTATTTCTTGGGAGTCCTAGGAATAATTTTTTATGCTAATTAAAGACTTTTTTGCATTTTGGAAGAACTTAAGTTTTTTTAAGAATTATTTGAAAATTTACCCCACTTTAGGGGTTGATATCTCGTTTCGCAAGGGTTGTATTAAAAAACGGGCTCCGGAATTGAAAAGAGCGACCCAAATTACCTACTAGGTGGGGTTTTTAGCCTAAAATATGCAGTTTTTATAACCGAAAAATGCAAGTGTCCAAGGATGTCCGCTTAGGCGTCAATAGGATATTTTAATTAATTATTCCTTATTCGATTCAAATTTATTTTTTAAATCACTCATGAATTCTCCAAGCAGAGAATTAGTAACATTTGCAACCTCTTTTTTTATTTCAGTCTTTATATCAGCAAGCATTTCTCCTTCTTCAATATATTTTGATAAATTTTCGTAAGTCATTGCTTCTAGTGAATCCGGTTCGCACTTTTCTTCTTTTACGATAACTTTTTCAAAGGCATGATTCAAATGACCATTTCCTAAATTTGGACGCATTTCGTCAAGCATTTGATCTTTATTTAAGAACTCATTTTCTGTGTCACCTTTTGCCATTGAATCAGAAAGACACAAACTTTTTTTTTCTTTCGTAAAATAATGGTTGATACTATTAACATTTTTAGTACTTTTACTACCTAATTTTTTTATTTTATCGTGACATTTCAAATGAGAAATTATTGAATGCTTCTTACTAAAAGACTTTTTGCAATTATCACAAATATAAAATTTATCCGAATTTTCACATATTTTATGAGTTTTCTCATGTCGTCCAAGATAACTTAAGCGCGTAAAAGCCTTATTACAATGTTTACATTTATGTTGCTTTTGGTCATTGTGCACTTTAAGATGTGATATTAAATAAGTTTTTGTAGTAAACTTTTTTTGACATGAGTTACATTCAAATAAATTGAGACCTGAATGGATTCTTTCATGCCTTCTAAGACTACTAACAACAGTAAAAGCCCTGTTACACAGTTTACATTTATGTGGTTTTTGTCCAGTATGCACAACAAGATGACGTTTTAGATCAACTTTAGAAGTAAATTTTTTCTGACACAAATCACATTGAAACAGATTGAGACCTGAGTGGATTTTTTCGTGAGTTTTAAGACTGGATGGATCCGTGAAAGCTTTATCACACTGTTTACATTTATGTGGTTTATGTCCAGTGTGCACAACAAGATGACGTATTAAATCAGCTTTAGAAGTACATTTTTTCTGACACAAATCACATTGAAACAGATTGAGACCTGAGTCGATTTTTTCGTGAGTTTTAAGACTGGATGGATCCGTGAAAGCTTTATCACACTGTTTACATTTATGTGGTTTATGTCCAGTGTGCACAACAAGATGACGTATTAAATTAGCTTTAGAAGTACATTTTTTCTTACATAAATCACATTGAAAAAGATTGAGACCTGAATGGATTTTCTCATGAGTTTTGAGATTACTATTTTGATTAAAAGCTTTATCACACTGTTTACATTTAAATGGCTTTTTACTAGTGTGCACTACAAGATGACGTACTAAGTGATATTTTTTAATAAATTTTTTCTGACAAAATTGGCATTGAAATGGATTGAGACTTGAATGGATTTTTTTATGTAGATTAAGAGATCTTTTGGACTTATAGATTTTGGAACATACATTACACTTGTATTCCATTTTCTAAATTTTTTGATTATAGTAAAATCTGTTAGCTATCTATTAAAAAAAATATATTAATCAATTTACAAATAAAATACTATTGAAAATATTTGTTAATATTTAAGAGAAGAAACATTACTTGTTGGTAAAAATCTTGATTATAAAAAAATAGAATGTTAACTAAATGCTATTGTCTGAAATTAAATATAGAAAATTAAAGCAACCTTTAAATTCAACTTACAAAGCGAGACTAAAATTTATGAGTAATAAAATTTCAAAGCATATAACAGTTTTAGGTGGGAGAAGTTTCTTATCAATTTCTATTAAAATTTTATCCAATAAAAATACTTGATTCAAATCAAACGCCAGCTTATTAATACGATGTTTCTAAAACTATATTGAGAAGTACTTGAATAAGAAATAAATTTTTAGCAATAATCTTTAGTATCAATTTTAATAATAGAAAATAAGATATTTAAAGAAGCTTTTTAATTGAAAATTTTTATTAAATCGTCAGAATTTTGTGATTATTTTATGTATCTCTAAGGTCATTTTATTCCTCATAAAATAGTTAATAAAATTAATGAAATGAAATAAAAAATAATTCTATAATTCTATTTCTACAATCTCTTTCCATAAAGCATACTGAAAAAGGCGAAAGTAAAAGCCGTATCTGCCATATCTTGGCAAAGCTTTTTTTATTTTGAAAAAATGCTATCGATACCTTTAATTTTATCTTGCAGGCTTTTAAGCCTAAAACAGCGAGTCTCAATGTCAACCTCAATCTTGAAATAAATAAAGTTTTAGGAATTTTCGCGTACATTACTGCTACCCTGTAATTCAATCAAAAAACATCTAATTTTTCTAATCATTTATATTTAAGGATCTAATCTTAAATACCATAGCTCGACAGTAGATCATTTTTTTCCTTAACTTTCCATAACTTTAAATAAAGCACGGACCAATTTTGGCTAAAAATTGTCATCCAGTGTTCATGATACAAATTGCTGAAAAACAATGCAAAACAAATGTGTAAATTCATTACTGTGATCTTCTCTTTAAATATTTCTTGTATATTATATTTCCTTTGTGTAAAAATAATTTTAATTTTTTAGAATAAATGTGAATTTTAACTTTGAAAAATGGTTTTTATTCAATATTACTTATTTTTCCATACCTTACTTAATTTTAAGAAATGATTTGAGAATTGATAAGAAAGCTTTCGTCTATATATTTCCCATATGTGGGAAATGATCTCTGGCGATATATGGGAAATACATTTTCCCATATATGGGCGACATATAGAAAATGCATATCCCATATATGGCTCGCATAATCCAAAATTACGCTGGTGGAAATATAATTTACTAAAATATAAAATTACCAAATAAAATAATTGCGAACTCTTTGTAAATAAGTAAATAAAATTTTAGATTTATTTCTCTTGTTTACATCAAATTCTTCAAACATAAAATTTTGTTTGTTCCATTATGTGCGTAAATTTCTTATTAAAAATAATTCTTTTCAAGAATTAATTTTATAAGAAAATTTAAATAATTTTTTATATAAAATTTTTAAAACTAGGGGGCAAGCCCCCTGCACGCTGAAGCGCGCCAACCCCCTAAGATAATATTTCATGTTTAATCGAAACAAAACTGTGTTATAATTCATAAATAAAAACAATTACACAGTGAGATGTCAATTTCAAATAATGAACTTTTTTCATAATTTTAATAAACCATTATGCCATTATACATTATTATTTGTATTTTCAAAATTTATCTCAAGAAAAAAAAATTACATTATTGTCCCCCGGTGCTACGCACCTCGGGCCAGAACCCTTTTCATCCTGCAAAATAAATTTTTTTTTTTGTTCTGGAAGGCAAAATTTTTTAATAGGATGACGAAATACTCGAATTAGTTTCCATATGTTATGTTTTGCATGTACAAATATAATTAATTTTCTATTAGTATAAACACTTTTCATTAAAATTTATAATTATTTTTACAGTTTATATTATTATAAATTAAAAAATTAATATTTACAGTTGTCTACAAATTTGTATACAGCGCGCATCAATTAAACGACCAAATAGATAAAGATGACGAAATTTTTAGAAGATTGCCCGATCAGAATCAACCTCGGCATGTGGCGCGGCGTTAGCTAGGCACTTGCTAGTTCTAGGTAGAACTAGGTAGAATCTAGCTAACGCCGCGCCACGTGCCGAGGTTGATTCTGATCGGGTGTATAATAAAATAATTATGACATGTTCGCTCGGTAAATCGAACATAACCCCTAAAACTAATTCTAGTGTTACGTCTAAAATTACTTTATTGTAACCTGTAAAGAATATTGCTAATGCGAATAGGATACCTTTTAGCCTTGCGTCTACGTGACACTAACGGCGGGAAAGGATTAGGTTCAAATCAATTTAAGATAATTAATTAATAACTACTTTTTCTTTTATTATTTACTTATTAGTTATAAAATGTCTTATAATAACTTACAACTTGCTTACTATGATTACTAATTAAAGTCCAACTGGAAGTCCTAAATATTTTAAAGTCCAACTACTGAGATCACTTGGATTGGTAAGTATACTTCGAGCGTCTGGGCACTGAATTTGTGACGGAACTAATCGCGTAATTGCTGGCAGCTTAAAGAGAGCCATGTCTAGCTGAAGACCGGGACGGCACAACCAGAAACGTGAAGCTAAACGGATTCACGGCTAAAAAGAGAGACCGACCCCTCGGATTTTACCTCTATATATAGTGATAAGAGCGTTTTGTCTAGTCACCAAATCTATTGCTATTTTTAATTATGGGGGAAGTTCTACGTCAAGGTCTCGATTACGTGGGCCAACGCCCGCTGAGCTGATAAGTGCTCGAAATATTTATGTATGTTTGCTCAGGTGTTACGTTAATAACGCTTGGTATATTTACCAAGTTATGCCTGATATTAAGCAACTATTGACTTTTGAATGTTACTATAATTAACCCTTTTATTTAGGGTAATTTTGACCTGACGTTACACTAGCAGTATATTTGCTCAAAAAATGATTTTAAAGAAATTTTATGAGAAGAGGCACCTCAATAATAAAAAAATGAATTAATTTGCAAAATTACAAGCTACAAAATGCTATATTTTCCAAGAAAGTCACTTTTTTCGTAAATTTATGAAAAAAGCAACTTTTTCGAAAAATAAAGCATTTTGCAGCTTGAGATTTTGTAAGTTAATTCATTTTTTTATTATTGAGGTGTCTCTTCTCTTAAAATTTCGTTAAAAACATTTTTTGAGCAAATATACTGCTTAAATTAGTTTTAGAGGTTATGTTCGATTTACCGAGTCGAACCTGCCGTTAAAAGATAATAAAAATTAGAACTAATGAAATAAATAAAGAAAAAATCAGCGCACTACCCGAATAAATTAGACCAAAAATTATGTCACATGAGTTTTTTAGAGATAGAAATTACCTCAAGAAAAAAATATTTAATATCGCATCCGAATACAAATACTGATTACTATCCCTCGAAATAAATTTTTCTGTTGTCCTGGACGGCGAAATTTTACATTTGGATGACGAAATACCCGAATGAGTTAGATATATTATTTATGTCGCATCTACAGATATAATGTTTTATTATGGTTTACACGTTTTTTAATAAAGTTTATAATAAATAAATTAAATAATAATAAATAAAAATAAATTTTAATAATAAATTAAAAAATTAATATTTAAAATTGTTTTACAAATTTTTTATACAGCGCGCGGCTGATACCGCAGAGCAAAAATGAATCGATTAATAAGATAAAATCGAAGACGAAATTTTTAGAAGATTGTATAATAAAATGAGAAAATTATTATATTTCTTATTTATATTTAATTATAATGAAAAATATACAAAATTTTATTAATAATAATTATTTTAAAAGATTAAATAAAAATAAAAATTTAAAAACGCGCGAGAGTATATGTGACAGAGAACTTCTTGTATTTTATACCGCTAGCACCCAATAAAAAATATAATTCACGCGCATGACAAAATCAACGCGACCAATCAAAACACGAATAAATCGATGAGCAGATTTTGATCACACCGCTGTTATTTAATGTAGGATTCACGAACTTATGACGTATGAAATGAAATTTTTATTATTTAGTTATTTATTTTTGTCATACATTAGGTAATTTTATTTTATAGAACATTCAAAAGAGATTAAATATTAAACAAACTCTTTATTAAGTTAAATTTAAGACAAAAAACTAAATTATGTCAGTGTTTACAAATATAACAATTGTCATTTATAATTCTTGGATTATTCCTTATTTGATGAAAATTTATTTTTCAGGTCACTTCTTAACTCTCCAAACAAAGTGTTAGTAATATTAGTAATGTTAGTACTATTTGTTGTAAAATTACTACTATTTTTGACAAATAAACTTTTCTTTTTGTAAAATTTACAGGTAAGGCATTTGAAATGAAGTAAAAATTATTTACATGAGAAAAATATTTATTTTTTGGACATAAGATATCTTTATTAATCAAAAATTAAATATGTAATAAACAACTCATTTTTTAGGTAATAAATTATATCAATTAAAATAAATCTAAAATAGATCTAAAAAATTAGACTGTTTTTCAAATTATCAATTATCTTTTTTAAAATACATAAATTTTATTTTAAAGAAGTTTAACAACAGTGAAAAAGAATATTCGCTGTTTCAACATGTTTCTAAGAATAAATGATTAATTTTTTTTAGTATTGAAAAACTATTAAATTACTAAAAATCTTATAGTTTTTCCCCGGTCGCTCATTAACAATAAACTTAATTAAATTCAATTTAAGTGCACAATGTTAAGTCAATGTTTGTCGTTTTATTAGAACTTTAATTATATAGGCCTTATCTTATCAAAATTTATTTTTCAAATCACTAATGAATTCTCCAAGCAAAGAATTAGTGACATTCGCAACCTCTTTTTTTATTTCAGTCTTTATATCAGCAAGCATTTTTCCTTCTTCAATATATTTTGATAAACTTTCATAAGTCATTGCTTCTAGTGAATCCGGTTCGCACTTTTCTTCTTTTACAACAACCGTGGTTTCCTCGAAAATTGGATTCAAATTATCCTTTCCGATATTTTGACGAACTTCATCTTTTTCCAGCATTTGATTTTTATTTACAAACTTGTGTTCTGAGTTATCTTTTGCTCTTGAATTAGAAAAAGGTAAATTATTTTTGAATGTGATGAAATCACTATTATTCTTAACTTTTTCCGTATTTTTTCTTACTAATTTATCGATTTTATCATGACTTTTTAAATGAGAAATTATCGAATTCTTCTTACCAAAAGACTTTCCACAATATTCACAATCATAAATTTTATCCGCATTTCTGCGCTCTTCTTTATTACTGATCTTCAAATTTACTGTCTGATTTTTTTTATATTTGCAAATATTATGTTTCCGTGTAAAAGATTCATTACACTGTTTAGATCGATGCGGCTTTTTACTTGTATGTGCTCGAATATGTGATTTTAAATGACTTTTAATAACAAAGCTTTTCTTACAATATTCACATTCATAGGGTTTAACACTAGAGTGAATTTTTTCCTGTCGAAGAAGAATACTTAATAATGAAAAAGCTTTATTACACTGTTTGCATTTATGTGGCTTTTGATTCGTCTGTACTTTAGAATGTCTTATTAAACCAGTTTTGCTAATACATTTATTCTGACATAAGTCACATTGAAATAGATTAAGACCTGAATGGAGTTTTACATGGGTTTTAAATTTATCTAAACGTGTAAAAGCTTTATCACACTGTTTACATTTAAATGGCTTTTGGCCAGTGTGCACTAGAAGATGACGTATTAGATGATATTTTTGAGTAAATATTTTCTGACACAATTCACATTCAAAATTATTAAGACCTGAATGGATTTTTTCATGATATTTAAATTTATCTAAACGCGTAAAAGTTTTATCACACTGTTTACATTTATATGGCTTTTGATCAGTGTGCACCACAAGATGGCGTATTAGATTATATTTATGAGTATATTTTTTCTTCTCATTTGAGAGAACTTAATAAAAAAAAAAAAAAAAAAAAAAAAAGTATATTTTTTCTCACACATATCACATTCAAAATATTTTAGACCTGAATGGATTTTTTCATGTGTTTTTAAATGAGTCAATTGCGTAAAAGCTTTATCACACTGTTTACATTTAAATGGTTTTTTTTTAGTATGTACAACTTGATGACGTAATAGTTGAGATTTGAAAGCAAATTTCTTCTCACATAATTCACACTGATATAAATTGAGACCAGAATGGATTTTATTGTGTAAATTTAAAGATCTTTTTGACTTGTAGATTTTTGAGCACTTGTCACACTTGAATTCCATTTTCTAATTGTATTACTTGCTTATTTCAAAAGTAAAACTTTGTTAATACCTGCTTAAAAAAAAAGAACTGTTGAACACGATTGGGCAAATAAAAATTATATTAATAAAGTATTAAACATAAATTGTAATACTCACTTGTCAATATATTTTGGTTTTCTCAAAAATAAATCTTGCTTTTTATTATTAATGTTTTTATATCTAAAAAATAAAATATTAACTAAACATTGCTTACTGAAATTAAAAATAAAGAAATAAAACTATTTATCTTGTAAAGACAACCTTTTAACTCAACTAACAATGTGAGACTAAAATTTATTAGTAATGAAATTTCAAAGAATATCAGTTTTTAGGTGGGAGAAGTTTCTTATTAATTTCTATTAAAATTGTATCCAATAGAAATACTTGATTCATATTACATCATCTTATAAGGTTGATATTTATTGTTAAAGTACATCGAGAAGTACTTGAATTAGAATTAAATTTTTAGCAATAATTTTAATAATACAAGAAATAATATTATTATGTTTTGAAGATGATTTTTTAATAGTCAATACTTTAATTAAATCGTCATAATTTTGTGATTGTTTTGAGTTTTTTAAGGGCACTTTACTTCTTATGAAATTGTTGAAATAAAATAAAAAATATTTTTATATAATTTACAGTTGGATCTGACAGATCTTGGCAGAGCTTTTTTTATTTTAAAAAAATACTCTAGAAAAAATACTTCTAATTTGATCGTGCGGATTTCTGAACCTAAAACAGTGAGCCTCAATGTCAACCTCAATCTTGAAGTAATTAGAGTTTTCAGGTATTTTTGCATGTAACGCTTCTACCTTGTAAGTCAATCAAGAAACTTTCGGTTGGTCTCATTTTAGTATTTATGGATCTAATTTAAAATATATCATATATCAACCGTAGATCGATTTTTTTATCTTTAGTGCTATTTCCATAATACTCTTTACATTCAGACATTTAAAAAATTAGAAAAATTTTAAAATTTCGGCTAATGTAGTTAATAATTAGATCTTAGTAAAAAGTGATTAGATTAGACGTTTTCAAATCACTCTGCCTTAAACTTGCTTAACTTGTCTGAATAAATTATATAAAAGTTTGCTTTGATTTTATGAGAAAGCTTCAAGTGAAGAAACCTGAGACTGAAAAACATTATAGTCTTAGTGCGCTAAATTTTCTGTGTCTTACTTGATGATTTACTTTAATTTCGATTTCAGAGTAAGAAATTTTTTTGATTTCCTTTAGGAAAAAAGAAAAATTTTTGAATATGTATTAGGCTAATATCGATACGAATTTACTATGAAAATCTTTTTTATTTGATGATAAATTGTATTAAGTCGTTAACGTTAGTAACTATTTGTTGAACATGACACCGAATTTCGGGAAGGAGAGCTCCAAGATAATCGTCAATTGCCATTTTATTTTTTTTGCTTTTTTTGTAATCTTAAATTTAAAAAAAATTTTAATATAAATATAAGCATTTAGTCGTGAACTTAGTTACGTTACAAATTTGGTGCTATATGTCCCGAAAAATTGGAGTGAAGCAAGCTAAGGATTTGGAGCTTTGACCTACTATCCAAGTGATCAGAAAACGAAAAAATTTTCATTGTATATGATGCAAAATATCTATTCGTGAAGAGTGTCATTACAATTGAACTGCCTTAATTTATAACTATTTTTATACGAAACTGTTGATTAAATTTCTGTCGAAATTTTGATTAAAAATTTTATATGAGGCTTGTAAAAGTAACAAGCTTCAATAATTTCAAAAAAATTTTTTATTTATTTTAAATTTAACAAAGAAAGTGTATGGGTACAGTCTTATGCTTTTTTCTAGAACAGGTAAGTGAACGTAATTTTATAAATGATGTGCAGATTCTGCAAAAAAGATTTCTCATACAAATCAATCACTAAAAATTAAACTGGAAAATAGAAAAACATAATGTAAAAATTAAAATCCATAAAAATAAACAAATATCAATTTTTTTTAAAGTTTGATAATTTTAACTCGATAAAAAAATGTTAATTAAACTTCTTATTTCTATTTTAATAATAACTGTAATTCACAACATAATTTATTGAATAATCTTTAAGAATTGAAGTGATATATAAACTATGAAAATTGAAATTTCTCTAAATCTAGAAATTCTTTGGAGTTATACCGAGTTTACAGACAAAATCTATAATTAAAAATTCTTTACTAAAAAAAATCTTTAATTAGATTAACAACAAAATGCATCATTGAAAAAAAATTTTTGAATCTAGATTTAAATTAATAAAATTCTCAAATTTTTAGACTTTTGAAAGTTTATTTTCTATAAACAATTTATATTCTTTCTTTTATATTCACAAATTTCATCTAAAATTAATTTCTTATTTCTTCCTTCACAACTGCAAAAATATTGGCTTCAGGAATATCTTGGCTAATCATTAAATCACCTAGCTCAGGAGTGTAGTTCAAGACACTCTTTGCTGTTGATTTCCGTGTAAGAAATTTCATAAAGCAAATTTTTTATATTCTCTTCACATTCCAAGGACTCGTCATTTTTATTTTCAATTTTATAATATTTAGTTGTTAACCTAGGATTTGCTTAGAAACTATAATCATTTCCATTCTTGTTAGCTCTGGTGAAACAACGACTCATTTCAGTATTACTTCTTTCACTTTTCTTTGTAATCGATTTATTCATTTTTTTATGACACCTTTAATGAAATAATCAAATTATTGCTTAATAAAAGACTTTTCACAGTACTTACAAGTATAAATTTTATCCATATTCACAAATTTTTTATAATTATGAGTTTTTTCATGATAATTAAGGCAGGCTACTTAAATTTGAATAGTTTTTCTCACAGTGCAAACATTTGAAGAGCTTTTCATCAATATGTACTCGAATATGATTTATTGAAATACTTTTTCGACTAAAACTAGTACTTGAGTGTTTATATTCCTAGGGTTTTACACCAGAGTGAATTTTTTCATGAATTTAAAGACTACTTTTTTGAAAAAAAGCTTCATCACACTGTATACATTTATGTGGCTGCAGTTCTGTGTGAGTAAGGATATATGATATGGTAGATGAGATTTTTTAGTAAATTTTTTCTGACACAAATCGCATTGAAATAGATTGAGATCTTAATGGATTTTTCGGTGCCTTTTAAGACTACCTGATTGCGTAATAGCTATTTATTAAACAAGGGATAAAATATTGGTTTCAGGTTTGCATGCAGGTTTGGATGCAAAAAAAAGAATGGCCCAGATCGCACGTTAATCGCACGGCTTTGCCTCGGATGGTAAACTGCGATCTGGGGTATTTTTTTTTTTGTTTCCATTGACAAAACGAAATTTTTCTTTCTCAGTGGGGTGAAAACGCGTTTTTTTCGATCTCATTGCGGGGCGAAAAAAGTGTTTTCGGCCCGCTAGGAAAAAAAAACTTTACCACACTGTTTACATTGAAATGTCTTTTGTTTAGTGTGTACAAAATGATAAGATAGTAGTTTTTAGATTTTAAAGTAAATTTCATCTCAAATAATTCACTTTAAAATAGATTGAGACCTGAAAGGATTTTTTCATGAGTTTTAAGATTACGCAATTGCACAAAAGCTTTTTCACACTGTTTACATTTATGTGGTTTATCCCCAACGAAACAAGAGGAATATACTTTCTTGAACTGGAACTGCAATGGAAAGAAATTAAGTATTACATCCAAAATTAAAAAAATAATTCGATTTTTTTTCTACTTTATAGCTAATATTTACTTCCTAGAGAATAAAATCACGATAATTAGGTATGAATTTATTACGCAATGATAACTTTATTCTATTCTATCACTGAAGGGTTATATGAGGTTATATGTTATATCTCTAATTTTAATTTTACCAAATTTAAATCCTGTAAAATTTTCAATGGCACTGCGAAAAATATAAAAATAAATTCTACGTGTTATGCTTATGGAATTTTTTATTTATGCTATTTTTTTATTTTCTTTGGGTAATTTATTTTTTTTATCAAAATACTTTAATAGACTTTGAGAAAAAGACTTCTTTTCATTTCTGAAGTCCATTTTTACGTTCAACCCCTAGAAAATGTGCTATCATCCCCTAAATATGGGTTATATAAATTGATACTATGCACAAAAAAAGATCTCCAGGCTTTAAAAACACTAAGTGGGACTATTAGAAATACAAAAAAAATAAATTTATACCGATTTGGCATATTTAACCCCTTCAATGGGATTGGGGGTAGATTTTTAGCACAATACAGAAAACGAATATCTTAGGATAAAATTGTCATCTAGTAGGTATTTTCGCCCACTATTTTCATTTCTGAGGTCTGTTTTTACGTACAACCCTTAGAAAATAAGATATCATCCCCTAAAAATAATTTAAAATTTACCCCATGTTATTTTAATATATCAATTTTTTCAAATTTTTAAATTATCGAAAATTAATTTTTTAGTGATGAATTGATGTTAATTAGGATATTTTTGACTTAAAAAAGTCAGAAAAAATTTGAGTACACTCTGGTACGTTATAATATATTATATTTTATTATATACATGATAATAAAAAAAGGGGAGACTATGTAAAAGCTTCCACGTACTACAGGGAAAGAGACACAAATTGTTTAAATACAATTAATTTGTTCAGCATTTGTCACTATATAATCCATTATTAATAAATATTTCAAAAATTGTGAATGATAAATAGAATAGAAATAATAAAAATATTAATAATTTTTTTGTTTATTAAAAACAATTGTTTAGTCTTAACTAATTAGTAATTGAGCCTAACTAAGTATAAGCAAATCAAATTAAGTCATAGTTTGCACAAAACAGCAATTGTCGTTTTAATGATATTTTGATTAATTATTTCTTATTCGATTCAAATTTATTTTGTCAAATAACTAATAAATTCTCCAAGCAAAGAATTAGTAACATTGGCAACCTCTTTTTTTATTTCAGTCTTTACATCAGCAAGCATTTTTCCTTCTTCAATATATTCTGTTAAACTTTCGTAAGTCATTGCTTCTAGTGAATCTGGTTCAAACTTTTCTTCTTTTACGACGATAACTTTTTGAAAGACATCATTCAATAGACCATTTCCTAAATTTGGACGCACTTCGTCGGACATTTGATCTTTATTTACAAACTCACATTCTGCGTTACCTTTTGTCTTCGAATCAGAAAGAGACAAACTTTTTTTTGCTTTGGTAAAATAGTCGTTAATTTTTTTACTCTTAATTTTTCCAGTGCTCTTACTACTTGATTTTTTTATTTTATCGTGACTTTTTAAATGAGAAATTATCGAATTCTTCTTACAAAAGGATTTTTCACAATATTCACAAGTATAAATTTTATCCACATTTTTGCGCTCTTCTTTATTACTGATCTTCAAATTTACGGTCTGATTTTTTTTATGTTTGCGGATATTATCTTTCCAAACTTTATTACACTGTTTAGATTGAGGCGGCTTTTCACTTGTATGTGCTCGAATATGTAACTTTAAATGGCTTTTAGTAATAAACCTTTTCTTACAATATTCACATTCATAAGGTTTAACACCAGAGTGGATTTTTTCATGAGATCTTAGATTACCTAACTGGGTAAAAGCTCTTTTACACTGTTTACATTTATGTGGTCTTTGGCCAGTATGCACTAGAGTATGTCTAATTAAACAAGCTTTTGTAATAAATTTCTTCAAACATAAGTCACATTGAAATAGTTTGAGACCTGAATGGATTTTTTCATGAGTTTTAAGACTACTCGATTGCGTAAAAGCTTTATCACACTGTTTACATTTAAATGGCTTGTAATTAGTGTGCACTACAAGATGTTGTATTAATTGAGCTTTTGATGTAAACTTTTTTTGACACAAATCACATTGAAATAGATTAAGACCTAAATGTAATTTTTTATGTTGATTAATAGAACCTTTGGACTTATAGGTTTTCGAGCACTTGTCACACTTAAATTCCATTTTCTGATTTTATAACGCTTTTTCTAATTAACTTGTAATTAATAAAGTTAAAATTGATGCTTAGATGTCTATAAAAAAAAAATATAAATAAAATTAATTCTATAGATAATAAGATAAAATTTAAGAATAAGTTATAAGTAGCAAGAAGTTCTAGAAACTTACTGATAGAAAAAAAATTTTTTTTATAAAAATTAAATTCCTATTTTTTGTTATTAACTTAATGTTTGCTTAAAAAATAAAATATAAACTGAATACTTTTAATTTGAGTGATACAGAAATAAAACTATTTATTTTGTACAGACAACCTTTAAATTCAACTAAGAATGTGAGACTAAAATTTATAAACAATCAACGAAATTTCAAAGCACGGTAGTTTTAAGAGGGAGAACTTTCTTATTCTGTTTATTAAATTTATGTCCAATAGAAATACTCAATTCAAATTGTATTATCTCATCAGATTATAAGATATTTATAAAATTAACGAAACTTTGCTGATTTGACAAAATTCTTACTGAATTCTTTGTTTTTATGAAAAATTTTACAGTTAAAACAATGCCCTTTTTAAAGCGAATCCGAAAAAGAATAAAATTTCATAAAATTATGAATTTCGGTATTTAAAAAAAACCGAACTAAATTTTAATATTTCTAATTTTAAATTCGGGGATTCAAAAGTTAATTTGAGCCGCACACGTGTAAAGAATCAAAAATTTATCGATGAAAAAAAGAAATCAGTGAGATATTATCGATAATTCAAACGAAAATATAATTTACTAAAATATAAAATTATCAGATAGAATAAATGCGAACTCTTTATAAATAAGTGAAAAAAATTTAAGATTTATTTCACAAATATCTCTTGTTTACATCAAATTCTTCGAACATAAAATTTTTAAAATTAACTTACGTCTAACGTATGAAATGAAATGTTTATTATTTACAGTTATCTACTTGAGAAAATTTTTTTTTTTACAAACATTAGGTAATTTTATATTCTAAAAACTAAAAGTAAATTTTTTAAAAAATAATACTTTTTTGTATTAAAAAAATTAAGAAACAGTGCAACCGGAATTTTTGTTATTGTGTAAGAAGCTTTCATGGAACTATATGAAGTATTACACCAAAAAAAAAAAAAAAATATTACAGTTTTTTTAATTTTTTTGTTTTTTTAATTTTGAGAAAAAAATTTTGAAAAAATTCCGTATCAGATCCAAAAAAATTACTATAAACCAACTTTCTAATACTAAGACTCTCATAGAAATAAATTAGGTACTGCGTCCAAAGAGAAAAAAAATTTGGTTTTTTTTTTGTATTTTTTTGTGGCGAAAATTTTGGGAAAACAATTTTCAAAAAATTAATTATCAGATTTGAGATATCGAGTAAAAATCGTACTTTCAAATATAAGTAATTTCATGGAAATAAATGAGGTATTACATCCAAATTAAAAAAAAAAAAGTAGTTTGAGATTTTTTGATGAAAAAATTTTTGAAAAAAAAATTAGGTCTTATTCTATAATGGTTGTGAAATTTCACCGGTTACATTCACACTCACACACGCACGCACACACACACACACACATACTTTTTTTAAAAACCGGTTTTTTAGCTTCCTGAGGTCCCAAAACGTACTTAAATGCCAAAAAATCAAAAATCAAAATTTGACCCATCACAAAGGTTCCTCATTGAGGAACCAAAAAGTCTAGTAAAATCAACCTCAACAAATTTAGTTAACAGTCCTTTTCCTAAAAATGACATGCTCATCGCAACAGTATCTATGTACATTTTTAGCTAAAGAGTCATTATTGGCTGATATAAATTTTATAGTTGTTTATTTACAAAACAAATTTTAAATTTTCATAATTTTAATTAAAGTTATTAAAGTTTGATTAATTCAGCTACAGTTAAATAATTAACGAAATAATTCACACCTAGCTTGAACGAGCGAAAAGTCGAAAAAAAATGACGAAAAAATCTGATACTACAAAGTTTTCGGGAATAGTTTGTTATTTTCATATTTCCATAGCAGTAAGTTGAAGCTGCTCGTCTAAAAAATTTTTAGTCAATTTTGTGGGTGACTGAGAGATCAAAATCTTTTAATTTTTCCCTGAAAATTCATTTCTTTAAGAAAAAAATCATTTTTATTGATCAAATTTCAATTTTTAGGTCAAAAACTGTGTTAAGTAAATCTTGCAACTTACTATTTTCAAAGGCTTTTGACTTAAAAATTGAAATTTGGTCAACAAAAATGATTTTCTTCTTAAAGAAATGAATTGCCAGGGAAAAATAAATCGATTTAAAAAAAAAAATTAATATTTTACGATGAAAATCAAGCGATTTAAAGTTCAGAAACAGACTTTTTCAATAAAATTTCAATCTTTTTTAGGACGAATTTGGGCAAAATCTTAAATTTACGATAACTTGGCTAAATTTCATCGTAAAAAGATAAGTTTTTTTTTCTTCTGGAGTGGTTTTTCCCTGGCAATCCAAATTTTTCATCTATTTCTTTAAATTTAATAAAGATTTATTGTTAAAAATCAAATTTTCGGATTTTGATCTCTCAGTCACCCAAAAAATTGACTAAAAATTTTTTAGACGAGCAGCTCCAACTTACTGCTATGGAAACATGAAAATAACAAACTATTCCCGAAAACTTTGTAGTATCAGATTTTTTTCGTCATTTTTTTTCGACTTTTCGCTCGTTCAAGCTAGGTGTGAAATATTTAATTATAAAAAATAAATGTTTGAGTTATTCATCACATATTTTAATTTTTTATTATTAAAATGTGGATATTATTAGTAAGGTTAATATATTGGGTTGCAAAAAATAATTTATAAAAATGAAATAAATAAAGAAATTTTAAGTAATAAAAAATTTATTAATACAGTGGAACCTCCCATAACCGGACCTCCCGTAACCGGACCCTCCCATATCCGGATCGGTGTTCAGGATATTTTTTTTTTTTTAATTTTAAATTTATGAAAATTTGTACATTTTTAAATAGTTTATTTCAATTTGAAACTTTAAGATGACAACACCAAGGAGAATATAAATAAATATGGATAAATAAATTATGTTTTTTATATTTTTGATTGTAAAAAAAAGATTAAAATATTTACAGTTTGCTTAGATAAATAAAGAGAAAAATTTTAAAGAAAAAAAAAATCTTCTTGTTAAAATAAATCTTTTTATCCTAATCATTTATTAAAAAATTGAAGTTGCTCCCGTATCCGGATAATTCTAATATCTGGACTACTAGTGATTTTAATTGATCCGGTTATGGGAGGTTCCACTGTAATTGCTTTCGTGACATAAAAATACTAAACATTATATGATCATTCAAAAAATTATTTAATTTATTCAAATTATTCATTTATAGATATAATTCAAGATTTTAGTGCACATAAGTATCGTTTGAAAAACATTTCATAATGATTTAAATTCCTTTTTCAATAAAGAGGTGATTAAAATTATGTGTTACATTCCGTAATTATTTTTTTTAAAGGATAAACAACCTTAATTAATATCTCATTTTAGATAAATATTCATCCCTACGTGAAGCGCAGTTGAATTTATTAATTCCACTAAAAAAATTATGGTTTTAGTTTTGTATTAATTTTTTTTTTTAAGTTAAGTTTTGAAGATTTTATTTGTGTTAAAAATATAAAAAAATTTTCTGACATTTTAAGATTATTTATCCAGAATTTATACACAGTCTTAAAAACTTAATAATTTTTAGTATCTCTAAAATTCTTTTTTTGCATTAGCATATTAAAAAATTCTGGCAAAAATTTTATTCTTAAATATAAAAATTTATGAAAATCAGTGATTTTGGTTGTCAATGGCATAACTTAAAATAATCAACTGAAGTAAATAAATGTTAGATTAGGTCTTGGATAAATTAAATGCGAACTCTTTGTAAATAAGAAAATAAAATTTAAAATATATTTCACAAATACTTCTTGTTTACATTAAATTCTTCGAACATTAAATTAAATTTTTAAAATTAACGTACTTTCTATTATTTTCTTGCATTAGTATCAAAAGTAATTTACATGAAAGTAATTTTTTTTATAAATATATTTTTTAATTAAAAGTTAGATATGTTTTAGAAGAATTAATATTAAATCTCTATTAGTCTCTTAAATACAATGAATTATTTTAACAAAGTAAATCTATTTAAGAATGGTACTTTTTTAATGTAAACTGGTCTTTTTTTCATTTTAATGTAAACATTCGTGAAAAACAAAATTTGTAGTTTAACATGTTTCTGTTTAGTTTATTGAAAAGATTTTTTATCTTCACTGATTAGATATTCAGCCTCATTAAGTAGAAGCAAGTCAAATGAAGTCATAGTTTGCCCAAAACAGCAATTGTCGTTTTAATGATATTTTAATTAATTATTTCTTATTCAATTCAAATTTATTCTTCAAATCACTTATGAATTCTCCAAGCAGAGAATTTGTAACATTCGCAACCTCTTTTTTTATTTCAGTCTTTACATCAGCAAGCATTTTTCCTTCTTCGATGTACGTTACTAAGGTTTGATAAGTCATTGCTTCTAGTGAATCTGGATCGCACTTTTCTTCTTTTACGACGATAACTTTTTCAAAGACTTGATTCAAAAGACCGTTTCCTAAATTTGGACGCACTTCGTCGAACATTTGATCTTTAGTTACGAACTCACATTCTGTGTTACCTTTCGTCTTCGAATCAGAAAGACACAAACTTTTTTTTGCTTTGGTAAAATATTCGTCAATTTTTTTACTCTTAATTTTTCCGGTGCTATTACTACTTGATTTTTTTATTTTATCGTGACTTTTTAAATGAGAAATTATCGAATTTTTTTTACTGAAAGACTTTTCGCAATAGTCACAAGTATAAATTTTCTCCGAATTTAAACTTTTATTATTACTGATTTTCAACTTATTACTTAAACTGTGAATTTTTTCATGTTGACGAAGATACCTTAATTGCGTAAAAGACTTATTACACTGTTTACATTTATGTGGCTTTTGGCCAGTGTGCACTATAAGATGTTTGATTAAATCACTTTTAGAAATACATTTTTTCTGACATAAATCACACTGAAATAGATTGAGACCTGAATGGATTTTTTCGTGAGATTTCAGATTATTTGATTGCGTAAAAGCTTTATTACACTGTTTACATTTAAATGACTTTTGATTGGTGTGCACTACAAGATGTTGAACTAAATGAGTTTTAGAAGTAAACTTTTTCTGACACAAATCACACTGAAATAGATTAAGACGTGAATGGATTTTTTCATGCATTTTAAGAGTATCTGAACGCGAAAAATGTTTATCACACTGTTTACATTTGAATGGTTTTTGATTAGTGTGCACTGCAAGATGTCTAATTAAGTTAGCTTTTAAGGTAAAGTTTTTATGACACAAATTACATTGAAACAATTTCAGACCTGAATGGATTTTTTCGTGAGATTTCAGATTATTTGATTGCGTAAAAGCTTTATTACACTGTTTACATTTATGTGGTTTTTCACCAGTGTGCACTATAAGATGATTAATTAAATTAGCTTTTATAGTAAACTTCTTCTGACAATAATCACATTGAAACAATTTTAGACCTGAATGGATTTTTTCGTGAGATTTCAGATTATTTGATTGCGTAAAAGCTTTATTACACTGTTTACATTTATGTGGTTTTTCACCAGTGTGCACTATAAGATGATTAATTAAATTAGCTTTTATAGTAAACTTCTTCTGACAATAATCACATTGAAACAATTTTAGACCTGAATGGATATTTTCATGAGTTTTAAGACTTTGCAAATATTTAAAAGCTTTATCACATTGTTTACATTGAAATGGCTTTTGATTAGTGTGCACTAAGAGATGATTGATTAAAATAGCTTTTGAGGAAAATTTTTTATGACACAAATCACATTGAGATAGTTTGAGACCTGAATGGATTTTTTCATGAGTTTTCAGACTACTTGATTGCGTAAAAGCTTTATCACATTGCTTACATTTATGTGGCTTTTCTCCTGTATGCACTACAAGATGTTGTATTAAATTGGCTTTAATTGTAAATTTCTTTTGACATGAGAAACATTGAAATAGATTAAGGCCTGAATGTAATTTTTTATGTAGGTTAAGAGATTTTTTAAACTTATAGGTTTTGGAACATACATTACACTTGTATTCCATTTTCTAAATTCGTTGGTTATAGTAAATTCCGTTAGATATCTATTGAAAAAAAAATGGATTAATCAATTTACAAATAAAATATTATTGAAAATATTTGTTAATACTTAGGAGAAAAAACTTACTTGTTGGTAAAAATCTTGATTTTCAAAAAAATCAATATTAACTAAATGCTGTTTTCTGAAACTAAATATAGAAAAATAGAAGTGTTTATTATGTTAAGAGAACCTTCAAATTCAACTTACAAAGCGAGACTAAAATTTATAAGTTATGAAATTTCAAAGCATATAACAGTTTTAGGTGGGAGAAGTTTCTTATCAATTTCTATTAAAATTTTATCCAATAGAAATGCTTGATTCAAATTATACGCCAGGTTATTAATACGATATTAGAGAAGTATATCGAGAAATACTTGAATAGGAATTAAATTTGTAGCAATAATCTTTAGTATCAATTTTAATAATAGAAAATAAGATATTTGAAGATCAAAGCTTTTTAATTGAAAATTTTTATTAAATTTTCATAATTTTGTGATTATTTTAAGTATCTAGGAGCATTTAGATTCTCATGAAATAGTTAATGAAATTAATGAAATGAAATAAAAAATATTTCTATAATTCTATTTCTATAATCTCTTTCCAAGAAGCATACTGAAAAAGGCGAAAGTAAAAGTCGTATCTGCCATATCTTGGCAAAGCTGTTTTTATTTCAAAAAAATGCTATCGATACCTCTAATTTTATCTTGCAGGCTTCTGAGCCTAAAACAGCGAGTCTCAATGTCAACCTCAATCTTGAAGTAAATAAAGTTTTAGGAATTTTCACGTACATTACTGCTACCCTGTAATTCAATCAAAAAACATCTATTGGTCTAATTTTTTTTAATTTTGGATCTAATCTTAAATACCATAGCTCGACAATAGATCATTTTTTTATCTTTCCATAACTTCCAATAAAGCACGGACCAATTTTGGCTAAAAGTAGGCATTTAATATCACTGTGAAAAAAACGATTTCAATTTAAAAAATTAATGTAGACTTTTTTAAGAGTAACTCCTGAAAATTTATTTAAAAAAATAGTTAATTTTCTAAACAATCAGTAAATTAAAAAAAAAAAATGTACATTTTAGATAAAAATAGCAAATTTACTAAACTGAAAAAAATTCTGCTTGTGGCTAGCGGAATTCCGCTTCTGGCTAGCGGATTTTTTTTTTTTGTAAACAATTGCAAATGACTCGAAACGCAAATAAAATTTAAAGAAAAACATTTTTTCTTTTCTTTTTCCAAATTTTTCTCAAATTTCATCATACTAATATACGCATACCCCAAGTAAGCGGGAAAAATTTTTTTTTAAATTTTCTTTATGTTTCAAGTCGAGAAAAAAAATTCCGCTAGCTACAAGCGGAATTCCACTTGCCACAAGCTGATTTTTTTTTCAGTGTGCTTTTATAATTTTATTTTGTAAATACAGAACTGTTTTTCGTAAATTTATAACTATTTTTCGTAAATAAATTATTCTTTATTAAAAATTTACAGGAGTTATTTTTATTAGCATTCTTATTGTTTTTTAAATGAAATAAAAATTATTTTCATAAACAAATATTTATTTTATGAACAAAAGGTATATTTTCAATAATAAAATAATCTACTCGTTTCTTATACAATAAATTAAATTAAATAAAATAAATTGATCTGAAAGTTATACTTTTTTTCAAATTATCAAGTTTTTTAATTATGTAAATTTTATTTTACAAGAAGTTTAACAAAAGTAAAAAATAAAATTCGTAGTTTAACATGTTTCTAAGAAAAAATGATTATTTTTAAAAATTTTGAAAAGTACTAAATTAATATAATAAAAATAAAAATTATATAGTCTACCCTGAACAGTCGTTAACAATAAGAAATGCACAATGTTAAGTCAATGTTTGTCAATACAATTGTGGTTTTATTAGAACTTTAATTATTCATGCCTTATCTGATCAAAATTTATTTTTTCAATTACTAATGAATTCTCCAAGCAAAGAATTAGTGACATTCGCAACCTCTTTTTTTATTTCAGTCTTAATATCAGCAAGCATTTTTCCTTCTTCAATGTAGGTTGCTAAGCTTTGAAAAGTCATTGCTTCTAGTGAATCTGGATCGCACTTTTCTTCTTTTACAACAACCGTGGTTTCCTCAAAAATTTTATTCAAATGATTCTTTCCGATATTTTGACGAACTTCATCTTCTTCCAGAATTTGATTTTTATTTACAAACTTTTGTTCTGAGTTATCTTTTGCTCTTGAATTAGAAAAAGGTAAATTATTTTTGGATGTGATGAAATCACTATTATTCTTAACTTTTTCCGTATTTTTTCTTACTAATTCATCGATTTTATCGTGACTTTTTAAATGAGAAATTATCGAACTCATCTTACCAAAAGACTTTTCACAATATTCACAATCATAAATTTTATCCACATTTTTGCGCTCTTCTTTATTACTGATCTTCAAACTCACGGTCTGATTTTTTTTATATTTGCAAATATTGTCTCTACGTGTGAAAGATTTATTACACTGTTTAGATCGATGCGACTTATCACTTGAATGTGCTCGAATATGTAACTTTAAATGGCTTTTAGTAACAAATCTTTTCTTCAATATTCGCATTCATAGGGTTTAACACTAGAATGGATTTTTTCGTGTTGACGAAGACTCTTTAATAATGAAAATGCTTTATCACACTGTTTACATTTAAATGACTTTTGATTAGTGTGCACTGCAAGATGTCTAATTAAGTTAGCTTTTAAGGTAAAGTTTTTATGACACAAATTACATTGAAATAAATTGAGACCCGAATGGATTTTTTCATGATTTTTAAGACTAGTTTCTTGCATAAAAGCTTTATCACACTGTTTACATTTATGTGGTCTTTGGCCAGTGTGCACAACAAGATGAAATATTAAATTAGCTTTTTGAGTAAATTTTTTTTGACACAAATCACATTTAAATAGATTTAGACCTGAATGGATTCTCTCATGTTTTCTAAGATTACTAGCATCAGTAAAAGCCTTATCGCACTGTTTACATTTATGTGGCTTTTGGCCAGTATGCACTACAAGATGACGTATTAAATGAGCTTTTGAAGTAAACTTTTTCTTACACAAGTCACATTGAAATAGATTAAGTCCCGAATGGATTTTTTCATGTTTTTTAAGATTTCCTAATAGCGTAAAAGCTTTATCACACTGTTTACACTTAAATGGCTTTTGGCCAGTGTGCACTACAAGATGACGTAGAAGATCAATTTTTTGAGTAAATTTCTTCTCACACAATTCACACTGATATAAATTAAGACCTGAATGCATTTTTTTATGTCGATTAAGCGAACCTTTGGACTTATAGATTTTTGAGCAAATGTCACACTTGAATTTCATTTTCTAATTTTATTACTTCCTTGTTTCAAACGTAAGAGTTTGTTCATACCTGCTTCAAAAAAAGAAGAACTGTTGAACACATTTCGGCAAATAAAAATTTTATTAACGAAATATTAAAAAGAAATTGTAATACTCACTTGTCAATATATTTTGGTTTTATCAAAAACAAATCTTATTTTTTTAGTATTAATGTTTTTATATACAAAAAATAAAAATTTTAAATAAATATTGCTTACTGAAATTAAAAATAAAGAAATAAAACTATTTATTTTGTAAAGACAACCTTTAAATTCAACGAACAAAGTGAAACTAAAATTTATAAGTAACAAAATTTCAAAGAATAGCAGTTTTAGGAGGGAGAACTTTCTTATGATGAGTTTTAAAATTTTGTCCAATAGAAATACTTGATACGATCGATATTTATCACGGTAACAAGAAATAATCCAGTAATAATTCTTTTATTTACAAATATTTTGAAGCATAATTTTAATAAATGAAAATAAAATTATTATTTTTGAAAAAGCTGTTTTAATTTTTTAATTATATGCATTCATTAAATCGTCATAATTATTGATGATTTGAAGTATTTCTAGGAATATTATGCTTCTTATAAAATTATGAACAAAATGATAATTTTTAATTTTTAAATTATTTTTTTCAATCATTATAAATATTTTCCTAATGCTTGAGGAACCGTAGTGCAAATAATTTGAGAGCCTTCTTTCATACGCTGATTATAGTTTAAAAATTAAAATTACAATTTGGATAGATATTAAAAATGTTTATTAATACACATCATAAAAAGAAAAATATAATTTATAGATTGTTGGAAAATATAATCTTCTTAAATTTATTATTTATTTTTGATTTATTTACATTAAATTCTTGAAAATTTTTCAAAACTAACGTACTTTAAATTTAACTGAATTTATTTTGTAAGAATAATATTCCAACAGGATGAATTGATTAAATTTTCTTTCAAAAAATTGGCTTTTCAAAATCACAATTCTGCTTGCAATTAGAATAAAATAGAATAAAATAGAATTTTATTTGTCAATAACAAAATTTGTTTACATGTGAGGTTTAAAAATTAGAAAATTTTAATTCAAAATTTTATTTATCTCCAAGTCTGAAAATTTCCCTAGCTACACAAAAATAAATTTTATAAAACTATTATTAAATTTAGGAAATAAAATATTTGCTTTGATTTAAAAAATGCAGACCAACCCTGTGGTTTATAAAATATATGAAGCTTACGTGTACCTAAAATTAATCATAATAAAAATGAAAAAGATGAAAATCCCTTACTAAGGTTATACCTTCACATTTATTAATATTAACTAAAATATGTATAACGAACAAGAAGAATAATATAAAGGTTATAATGTCCAAATTTGCATTTTATTTAAGAATCTGGCAAGCTTTTTCATGTTTATGCAAGCTTTTATGTTATATGGCTTGTAATATACAGAAGCATATGTCTTTTTAGCTACTTTTTGAATTATTATACTTGAAAATAACATATTTTATATATCAAAAATATTTTTTCCAAATTATATGGCTATTATTTTTATTTTTCTTTAAACATTATTTTCAATGAAGAGCTTGGAAAGTGTGTAAAGTTATAGTTTTTGGCAACATGTGTTTTTTGATGGTCAATTTATAATTTTAAACTGTCAAATGATAAAGTTGGGTACTTGGGTAAAAGGATGTTAAATTAAAATATTGTGTATGTATTGAGCCAAAAATAGGCAAAAAAAACTTTTGGAATCAAAAAAATTTATGAATTTTAATTTTGATGTAGAAGATTTATTTTTTTAATCATTTTAACGACGCTCTGGCCTTGAATCCCAAGTCGTTGAGTGATAAAAAAAATAATACACATTTAACTATTTAAATGATACAAATAATACTTTATAAATTCAAAAAATTAATTTTTTAAATAATATTTACAAATTTAATCTCTTAATTTTACTAATTTACATTTAATGTGTTATTACTTTTTAATCACGCAGTACTTCTGCAAAAAGAACAAATTCAAAACTCAAATTTATACTTCCGTGTAATATATTTATCAAATAAATATAAATATTTTATATTAAATGCAGTTTACAAATTATTTTATGGAAAAAAATTTATTTTAAAATAATAAAATTATAACTTAATTAATAAATATGAAATTACGAATTAAAGAATAATATTAAATTTGTGTTTTTATTTACTATAACCTTAGTGCGCGCGCTTTGTATAATAAACAAACAATATGGCGTCCTTGCTGCTAAAACTGCGTTATAAAATTTTCTTCGTTTAATTACACGAAATTTCCCACGTATACCTCATATTTGGAAAGTACCAATAAATTCTTTAAGCTTTGAACTTTCAATTTATCACTATCTGCATTCGGGAATTCGCGATTTGATGGTAAAAATAATCAACTTCCTGAATTCTTCCCATAAGACTAATGTAATATTTAGTTATCTTTGGACCTTTATATCTCAAAATTATGCACGACTATCGACTATAAGGCCCATACCATTCGATTCCTGAGACTTTCCTCTAATAACCAGTATATGTATTATTTGGGGAATTCATTGGCCAGAGCGTCCTTAAGCATATTTAAAAAAATTTTAGTCATTCACTTGAAGTTCATTCGTTAATTAATGTTATGCATTTTATAAAGAAAGAAATAATTTCATCCATAAAAACTATAAGAGTTTTTCTAATAAAAGAAATCTCGTATTGTAAATCTTGTAGAAGTTGAATTGAGTATACACTCCAAAAAAGCATACTGACACCCTATTTCAATTTCGTATCGTAAAAACTTCTATTAACTTAGCTGTATAGGCTTATTTTTACCAGAGTACTTGAATTTCCATAAAGGCAATCCTCACAAAGTTGATGCTTCTAATACAAGATCTTACTCAGTGTATAAAAAAGCATAGTTTTTAAAATAAATTTATTTTTCTAAATATTTTTATCATAATTAGTTTTCTCATAGTGAGTCTTGAACTCAAAAATCAAAATTTCAAAATAATTGAAGTTCAGCTTAAAACCAAAATAGTTTACGAGTATTATGCCGCAAGCTCGGCCGCAAGCTACATATTGATATTTAAAAAAATATTTTCTCGAATTTTTTATTTAATTTTCAGAATACGAAAGGTATAATAGAATTTAAACGAATTTTTTCAACAAAAAGAACAATTATTTTTTCTTGAATTTTCAAGTTTCAAGTTATTTTCAATCTTTTGAGTAACAGAAGAATCTGTAAGCCAAAACTGGATTTTTCGCCTTCAGTTACTGAAAATTTTTAGCTCGTAGCAAAAGGAAGTTATATAGCATACGTTAATTGGTAGGTTCAAGTGCATATCGTGGCTAAATTAGATTTCTGATTTTTATCTTTGCGCAACATTGAAATAGAGTAAGGATGTATACTTCAACCCTGACAAATTACACATAAGTTAAGTGGTCGCCTTTGAAATAAAAAAGCAAAGCTTTTTATATGCGAGTAATTAACAAAGTTAAATTAAGAACGGTAGGTTATCAGTGACACGTCAAGCGATTTTATTGCTTTACAAATGCTAAAATACACACAAAAAAAGTAGCAAATGTCTTATTTGTACTGGAAATCAGGTCAAATACTTGATTACAAAAATTTTTTTTAATTAATTTTTTTGTTTAATTTTTTCAAATAAACTAAAATTAAATTCAGCATAAAATTCGCATTAAAAAACCCATTAACAAAATCCAAAATTTATAATAATCAGCACATACTTCGAATTGTGTTAAAAGAATATTTTAAAATATTTTAAAACACACAAAAAAAAATCAATATATCAAAATGTAATAAAATAACAATAATACACGAACAAGTCATATCCGTTAAAAGTATCCGGACGTTCGTATATATTTTTCAACAAAAAAATGCATTAAAATTGAAAAGTACGTAAAAATGTTTTATTTCTATTTATAACTGCACATTTGCCAAATATATGCACACAAAACTATTTTTTTGTATTTTCAGTACAAAAATATGTGTAAAATCCATAAATTATTTAATATTTCCTTTTTTTAATGTATATTTTATTTAATAATTATTATTACAAAATTTTACACACACACACAAAAAATTGTTTACCAAAAAATAAAATATAATAAAAATCTATTATATATGCAGGAAAAAAAAAAGTAACATATGTTTACACTTGTAGACACGCAAAAGAAATGTAAATTTTTGTTCGTGCAAAATGCATACCTATGTTCATTTTTTTATAAATTTTTCTCTAGTGCTTTTTCATATAAATTTCTTTTTTCGTGACATTATTTTACAAAAAAATATTTTTTTTTTGCTTATGTATAGAAAAAAAAAAATAATTTTTTATTTAATTTTTTTTATAGTATACTGCTCTTTGAAAATAAAATAAAATTAAGTATCAATTTAAATATATAAATTTTTTATAAAAAAAATCTAATCAAGTATGTAGTTATTGTATTTTTTAAGTAGTAATCATGTATGAGTGGTTATATAAATATATTGAACAATAATAATATTTTTTTTTATATCGCAACAAGTATCATAAAATCTCTTCAATAATATAATATTCCATGTATTTTTTTATGTATTGGTACTAAAGTATACGTACACTATTTTCCAATTTTTCATGTTCAAAGTCATAAAATTTTTTCAAACATATATTTTAATGCATATTCTAAATTTTTTTTTTTTTTTTAATGTCTACACTGAGAAAAATTTACTTACTGTATTTTGGGGTTTAAAAAAAATGATAAAAATTGTTTTTTGTAGTTTAGGGTAAACTTTAATCTACAAATTCACTAGAAAAGTAAAAAATAAGTTTAAAAAATTTTTTTTGCTTTTTTCTTGAAAATAGAGCCTGCTGTACTTAGAAAAGCAGGATTTAATTTTATAAAACAGGGTCTTTTGGTCATTTTCAATAAAACACCACAACCTCAAAAATTAACAAAAATACTTCTGGTTGTTCTCATTTTTTTTGCGTAAGTGTTATCTTTCAAGCTCCATAAACTATAATTTTTTATCACTAATTCTTCCATCGCTATAGTCAATTAAACAAATGGCCATTTTCGGCCCATTATGACCATTCATAAAATTTGTTTAAATTGCTGCCAAATTGTAATTTTGGACAAAATTAAGGTATATATGCCTTAGAAATTTTTTACAAGCTGCTTTAATTCAAAAATGACTATTTGGTTAATTGGCAATGAGAGAATTAGTGATAATAAATTGTGCTTTATGGGACTCGAAAGATAACTTTTTACACCTAAAGTGTATGGTTAATTTTTGTGGTTGTAGCATTTTATTGAAAATTACCAAAGTACCCTATTTTATAAAATTAAGCACTGCGTTTTTAGGTCCAACAGGCCCATTGGCATGAACGAATGGTAATTGGGATGTTTTTTTGACAAATACAGTAAAACCCCGGTACTCGCGAGCTTTTGTATTCGCGGATTCGAAAATTCGCGGTTTTTATAATAATACCATGCTTCAATATTCACGGTATATGCTTCTCGAATTCGCGGTTTTTCAGTAAAAATTTTTTTTTAATTTTTGAATATTGATTTAAATTTTCAATTTTTTTGGCTATATTATTTATAGTCTTTTGTTTATTTTTATTTATTTACATTTTATAACCTTTTAGAAATTATAAAAATTTTTTGTTGTATGTAATTAATTTATTAAATTTATTAAATCATGGCTCCAAAAAATAATTCAGCTTTTGGAAAGTAATGAAAAAATTGCATCAATAGCTAGAAAATTCTTGGTTACCGAGTCTACTATCCGTTCAATTTGCAAAAATAAAGAAAAAATGAAGCTAAGTGCATCAAAGTTGGGACCAAATGTTTATGAAATGTTAAATGATCGAGATGTAGACGAAGATCGAGAGGAAGCTCAAGCGCTTGAACAACCAGTTTTAAAAATGACAAAAATTTCTATTATTCTAGGTCATTTAAGAGATGCAGTTGAGGAAGCAGTAAATTCTGATCCAGTCGTGACAAGAAGCTTGCGATTTAAATACGACTGCGATATGGCTATGCAATCATATGAAAATCTCTATCAAGAAATGGCAAGACGTAAAAAGCAAAAAAATATTATGGATTATTTTTCTAAAACTTAATTAACATCACTAAAATTTACTAAAAATTAATAAAAATCTTAATATTTTCAAAAAAAAATTTAATTTTTTTCAAATTTCAGAACCTAACCCCCTATTTTACATAAGAAACAATACTTCGGTATTCGCGGCACTTTTGTGGAACGCATTAACCGCGAATATCGGGGTTTTACTGTAAACTCATCCATAACCATTTGATGTAATTTGGTATTCCAAAAGGTAGTGATTTTCCCTGTAAAACTAAATATTAAATTTTTTTGCAAAATAAATTTAAAAAAAATTTTTATCAATGTCAATAATTATTTTTCGGTAAATTTTTTATAGTCCCTAGTTTTATAATTGAATATGTAGATTTTTTTGTTTTTCGAAGCTTTTAACATTTCTAAAAATTCGAATTTGTACAAAGAATTCTTTTTACATGCTTCTATACTGCTACTTTATTTGCCTAGATAAACAGTATATTTTCAATCAAATAAGCCCATGTTCACTTAAAAAAAACATTCTTACTGCAAAAAAAAAAAGAAAAATAAATCCTTCAAAAATTTATTGTCACTGTTAAAGTTCATGTTCGAAAAAAAAAAACTAATCCATTTTCGAAGGGATTTTATTTCAGTGTACTATAAATATTTTCTACATCTCTTAAATTGCCTATATAGTAAAAGTATAGTAAATTTTTTTTCTCTATAAATAAATACATATTCATTGTGTATTCTACTAGAAACAAAATTCTTGTTCAAAAATTCTCTGAATGTTGGACATATTTTAGATTTTAACTCTATCTCTCGATATATATTTATATAGAATTGATCCGGCTCAAACTAGTATTTAAAATAAAATAAAAATATACAAAAAAATACAATATACAAGCTAATATGTTTGACATTTTTTATATGCAATATTTTTTTATAAATATTTTTTTTATATGTCAGATAACAAAAATATATATATTTTTAAAAAGCTTTACTATGTACATGGAATAAATATTATGTAGAAAAATTGATATTCAAAATATGTGTAAAAAACATAATAATTGAATTTACATTTGTCAAATTTATACATGGGGCATTCTTTTTCAGTACAGCCAACCTAAATTTTACAAAAATTAAGTTAACGAAGAAAGACGTAGATTGGCTCAAATTTATGGAAAAAGGAAATAATATTATACGGTGATTGGCCATCGAATGTTGTTTTAAGTTAGTTAACCATGGAATCCACATAAAGGTGATGGGTGAAAAATCAAAATAAGAAATGACAAAAAATAGAAAATTTTTCTAAATTGTTTTGCTTTAAAAGTTGTTGATAATCGAGATAAAATAATAGGACCATCAGGATAATGCCATTCCATTTCTGAAAAAGTTTTGTGGACGCTTTATAAGTCCCAAAATAAGTCAACTCTAAATGCTGATATTTCTCAAAATAATTAATTTTTTGAAATTCTTTTTCCAAAATTTTCTCAAATCTCATCATACCGATATACGCATATTCCAAGTAAGCGGGAAAAAATCTTTTTTTTTTAAATTTTTTTACGTTTCAAGTCGCCGAATTCTACTTGCCGCAAGCTGATTTTTTTTTTCAGTGCAGTTTTAAAATTTTATTTTGTTAATAAAGAACTATTGGTCGTAAATTCATAAATATTTTTCGCAAATAAACTATTCTTTTTGTAAAATTTACAGGAGTTATTTTTATTAGCGTACTTATGGTTTTTAAATGAAATAAAAATTATTTTCATGAAAAAATATTTATTTTTTGAACAAAAGGTATTTATAATTTAACACTTAATCATAGATTCAATATAAAATAATCTACTCGTTTCTTATACTATAAACTATATAAAATAAAATAAACTGATCTAAAAGTTATACTTTTTTTCAAATTATCAAGTTTTTTAATTATGTAAATTTTATTTTAAAAGAAGTTTAACAAAAGTGAAAAATAAAATTCGTAGTTTAACATGTTTCTAAGAAAAAATGATTATTTTTAAAAAATTTTGAAAAGTATTAAATTAATATATTAAAAATTATATAGTCTACCCTGAACAGTCGTTAACAATAACATTAATTAAATTTATAAACAATGTTAAGTCAATGTTTGTCGTTTTATTAGAACTTTAATTATTCATGTCTTATCTGATCAAAATTTATTTTTTCAATTACTAATGAAGTCTCCAAGCAGAGAATTAGTAACATTCGCAACCTCTTTTTTTATTTCAGTCTTAATATCAGCAAGCATTTTTCCTTCTTCAATATATTTTGATAAACTTTCATAAGTCATTGCTTCTAGTGAATCTGGTTCGCACTTTTCTTCTTTTACAACAACCGTGGTTTCCTCGAAAATTGGATTCAAATGATCCTTTCCGATATTTTGACGAACTTCATCTTTTTTCAGCATCTGATTTTTATTTACAAACTTGTGTTCTGAGTTATCTTTTGCTCTTGAATTAGAAAAAGGTAAATTATTTTTGGATACGAGAAAATCACTATTATTCTTAACCTTTTCCGTATTTTTTCTTACCGATTCATCGATTTTATCGTGAAATTTTAAATGAGAAATTATCGAATTCTTCTTACCAAAAGACTTTTCACAATATTCACAAGTATAAATTTTATCCACATTTTTGCGCTCTTCTTTATTACTGATCTTCAAATTTACGGTCTGATTTTGGTTCCTCATAGAGGAACCTTTGTGATAGATGAAATTTTGATTTTTGATTTTTTGGCATATAAGCACGTTTTGGGACCTCAGGAAGCTAAAAAACCGGTTTTTAAAAAAAGTCTGTATGTGTGTGTGTGTGTGTGTGTGTGTGTGTGTGTGTGTGTGTGTGTGTATGTATGTAACCGGTGAAATTTCACAACCATTATGGAATTAAGACCTAATTTTTTTTTCAAAAATTTTTTCATCGAAAAATCTCAAACTACTTTTTTTTTTTTTTAATTTGGATGTAATACCTCATTTATTTCCATGAAAGTACTTATATTTGAAAGTACGATTTTTACTCGATATCTCGAATCTGATAACTAATTTTTTGAAAATTTTTTTCTCAAAATTTTTTTCACCAAAAAATACAAAAAATACAAATTTTTTTTTTCTTTTTGGACGTAGTACCTAATTTATTTTCACGGAAGTACTAGTTTTAAGAACCTTGTTTATAGTAATTTTTTGGACCTGATACCTAATTTTTTCAAAATTTTTTTCTTAAAATTTTTGTTGCCAAAAAATACAAAAAATGCCAAAATTTTTTTTATTTTAGGACGTAATACTTAATTTTTTTCTATGAAAGTACGAATATCTGAAAATATTGCAACCGGTGATATTTCACAACCATCATGGAACTAAGACCTAATTTTTTTTTCAAAAATTTTTTCATTAAAAAATCTTAAACTATTTTCTTTTTTTTTTTAATTTGGATGTAATACCTCATTTATTTCCACGAAAGTACTTATATTTGAAAGTATGGTTTTTACTCGATATCTCGAATCGGATACTTAATTTTCTAAAAATTTTTTTCCTAAAATTTTTTTCACAAAAAAATACAAAAAATACAAATTTTTTTTTTCTTTTTGGACGTAGTACCTAATTTATTTTCACGGAAGTACTAGTTTTAAGAACCTTGTTTATAGAAATTTTTTGGACCTGATACCTAATTTTTTCAAAATTTTTTTCTTAAAATTTTTATTGCCATAAAATACAAAAAATGCCAAAATTTTTTTTATTTTAGGACATAATACTTAATTTTTTTCTATGAAAGTACGAATATCTGAAAATATTGTAACCGGTGATATTTCACAACCATTATGGAATTAAGACCTAATTTTTTTTTCAAAAATTTTTTCATCAAAAAATGTCAAACTATTTTTTTTTTTTTTTTTAATTTGGATGTAATACCTAATTTATTTCCATGAAAGTACTTATATTTGAAAGTACGATTTTTACTCGATATCTCAAATCTGATAATTAATTTTTTGAAAATTTTTTTCCCAAAATTTTTTTCACAAAAAAATACAAAGAATACCAAATTTTTTTTTTGTTCGGACGTAGTACCTAATTAATTTCTATGAGAGTACTAGTTTTAGAAAGCTTATTCATAGTAATTTTTTGGATCTGATACCGAATCTTTTCAAAATTTTTTTCTCAATATTAATAAAACAAAAAAATTAAAAAATCTGTAATATTGTTTTTTTTTTAAGTGTAATACCTAGGTTATTGAAAATTTTTTTCTAAAAATTTGTTAAATAAAAAACATTAAATCACAGCAACATTTTTTTTCTTTTAAAATACGGTATTTAACTTTTTTTTATGAAATACTGATATCTCAAATTATAATTTTTATTAGATAAAATAGACCATTATAAATATTTTGCTATTGTTAATGAGGAACCATAGTGCCAATCACTTGGCAGCGTTTTTTTTATACTTGCAAATATTATGTTTCCGTGAAAATGATTTATTACACTGTTTAGATCGATGCGACTTATCACTTGAATGTGCTCGAATATGTAACTTTAAATGGCTTTTAGTAATAAACCTTTTCTTACAATATTCACATTCATAGGGTTTAACACTAGAGTGGATTTTTTCGTGTTGTTGAAAACTCTTTAATAAAGAAAAAGCTTTTTTACACTGTTTGCATTTATGTGGTTTTTGCCCAGTGTGCGAGGCAAGATGTGATATTAAATAAGCTTTTGTAGTAAACTTTTTCTTACACAAGTCACATTGAAATAGATTAAGTCCAGAATGGATTTTTTCATGTTTTTTAAGACTACTCGATTGCGTAAAAGCTTTATCACACTGTTTACATTTATGTGGTTTTTGACCTGTGTGCACTACAAGATGACGTAGAAGATCAACTTTTTGAGCAAACTTTTTCTTACACAAATCACATTGAAATAGATTCAGATCTGAATGGATTCTCTCGTGTTTTCTAAGATTACTAGCATCAGTAAAAGCTTTATCGCACTGTTTACATTTATGTGGCTTTTGGCCAGTATGTACTACAAGATGACGTATTATATTAGCTTTTCTAGTAAATTTTTTCTTACACGATTCACATTGAAATAGAATAAGTCCAGAATGGATTTTTTCATGCTGTTTAAGATTTCCTAATAGCGTAAAATCTTTATCACACTGTTTACATTTATGTGGCTTTTGGCCAGTATGCACTACAAGATGACGTATTAAATCAACTTTAGAAGTAAATTTTTTCTTACATAAGTCACATTGAAAAAGATTGCGACCTGAATGGATTTTTTCATGAGTTTTTAGATTACTTAATTGTGTAAAAGCTTTATCGCACTGTTTACATTTATGTGGTTTTTGGCCAGTGTGCACTATAAGATGTTTGATTAAACCATCTTTTGAAGTAAATTTCTTTTCACACAATTCACACTGATATAAATTGAGACCTGAATGTATTTTTTTATGTCGATTAAGTGAATCTTTGGACTTGTAGTTTTTTGAGCAAATGTCACACTTGAATTCCATTTTCTAATTTTATCACTTGCTTATTTCAAACATAAGAGTTTGTTAATACCTGCTTCAAAAAAAGAAGAACTGTTGAACACATTTCCGCAAATAAAAATTTTATTAACGAAATATTAAAAAGAAATTGTAATACTCACTTGTCAATATATTTTGGTTTTCTCAAAAACAAATCTTATTTTTTTAGTATTAATGTTTTTATGTCTAAGAAATATAAATATTAACTAAACATTGCTTACTGAAATGAAAAATAAAGAAATAAAACTATTTATCTTGTAAAGACAACCTTCAAATTCAACTAACAAAGTGAAACTAAAATTTATAAGTAACAAAATTTCAAAGAATAGCAGTTTTAGGAGGGAGAACTTTCTTATGATGAGTTTTAAAATTTTGTCCAATAGAAATGCTTGATACGATCAATATTTATCACAGTAACAAGAAATACTTGAGTAATAATTCTTTTATTTACAAATATTTTGAGGCATAATTTTAATAAAAGAAATTAAGATCATTTTCTATCAGGAAAAGCGAAAACATCGGAAAATTCAGAAAATGAAAAAATTTCAAAATTATTTTTTAGAGCCTAAAATTGATTTGTGGCAAAAAAGGAGTTTACCACCATGAAAAGAATTGCAAAACACATTAAAACACACAAATAAAAAAAAAAAATTTTAATTACGCTTTTTGAGAAATTTGTATTCGAAAGTTTCCTTTAGTTTTACATTTTTCCGGATTTTCCTGAAGTTTTTCCGAAAAAATATGGTCAGATTCGGATTAGGCGAGAATTTTTACTATCTACCTTTCTATAGAAAATATTTTTTAGGCTTATTTAAGGCGTTCAGAAAACAAAAAGCAAGAGAATTCGAAAAAATTTAAAATTTGTAAAAGGAGCTGCTAAATTGCAAGCAAGCTTCCTAGAGCCTTAAAAATTGGCCAATAGCTATATTTTTACATACCAAACAAAGTATAATTGGTATTTTTTAAATTAAAGACATTTACCTCAGACTTGGGTAAAAATAGCTAAGAACTACCGAATTATATTTTATCGGTTTCATCGATTTTAATAATCAAATATTGAGTTTCTGGTTTTCAAATTATATATATATTTTTTTAAATATTATAGTTTATGAAAACAAAAGAGTGTAAAATAAAATTATCAACCTCATTAACTTTATTAACAAATATAAAGATGTGGATACACGGGTACCCTGCCGGCCAGATGTGCGGGTGAATTCTGCCGGTCGGACAAGGGTTAAATCGTCATAATTATTGATAATTTGAAGTATTTCTAGGAATATTATGCTTCTTATAAAATTATCAACAAAATGATAATTTTTAATTTTTAAATTATTTTTTTTAATCATTATAAATATTTTGCCATTGCTTGAGGAACCGTAGTGCAAGTAATTTGAGAGCCTTCTTTCATACGCTTATTCTGCCGTACAGGAGTAAAAAGGCAATATCTCACTTTTAACTAATTTCGAGATATTTAAAGAAACGCGTTTCGGTTAATTTTGAAAGGTTTATATAGAATTTAAAAAAAATTTATATGTTTCTAAGGTAATTAATACATGCTCTTTTCATTGGTGAAAAAATTTTTCCAAAATTTCCACTCCTTATATGAAAAACAAGAGATATGCAAAAATAGCAGCGCCAAATCAGCTTATAATACAGAAGAAAAGAGAGGAGAAGAAAAGCAATATCGAGATATGCATTTTTATCCCTATACTCATATAGAGATATTGCCTTTCTTCTCCTGTATTGAAATATTTTTTTCCATGCGCGATGCTTTGCCGTACAGGAGAAGAAAAGCAATATCTCGAGATATGCATTTATTTCATGTATTTTTTTTTTATTCCATGTTAAATTTTATCAAATACATGAAACCTTCGAGATATGCAGTGCTAACTTTTTTGTTATCAGTGATATCAAAATAATTTTTGCACCACTGGATAGATTTTTTTTTCACGATTATGCACATATAAAAATCTCATTTTTCATAAAATCTCGAGATATTGCCTTTTTACTTCTGCACGGCAGTATTATAGTTTAAAAATTAAAATTACAATTTGGATAAATATTAAAAATGTTAGTAATATACATGATAAATAGAAAAATATAATTATTATTTATTTACATTAAATTCTTGAAAATTTTTCAAAACTAACTTACTTTAAATTTAACTGAATTTATTTTGTAATAATAATATTCCAACAGGATGAGGTGCGATTAAATTCTGTTGCGAAAAAATTGGCTTTTCAAAAGCAGGATTCTGCTTGCAATTAGAATAAAATAGAATATTTTTATTTGTCAATAACAAAATTTGTATCCATTTGAGGTTTAAAAATTAGAAAATTTTAATTTAAAATTTTATTTATCTCCAAATCTAAAACTTTCCTTAGCTATACAGAAAAATAAATTTTATAAAATTGTTGATTCTTTTACGTCTGGTATGGATTTAATAGTTGAATAAATGAGAAATCGACTTTTCCAGAGCAAAGATGTTTATTATAAATATTGTTCCCAACGTTTCGAGTCTTTATAAGACTCCTTTTCAAGGGATTCTATATACATATTATAATTGTATTAGTATTACATTAATTACTTATTTTTGAAATTATTAATACATATTTTATAAAAAAAAAGAAAAAGTTTACCTATTAAGTAATTTTTGAAAATTACTGAGTTATATTTGGCGACTGTTTTTGTTACAAAAAAATACAAAGAACATCAATTTTTTTTTTCTCTTTGGACGTAGTACCTAATTTATTTCTATGAGAGAGCTAGTTTTAAAAAGTTCGTTCATAGTAATTTTTTGGATCTGTTACGTAAGTTTTTGAAAATTTTTTTCTCAAAATTTTTGCATAAAAAAATTAAAAAAACAGCAATATTTTTTTTTTTGGACGTAGTATCTAATTTTTTCCTATGAAAGTGCTTATTTCTAGAATTATCGTTTGTTACTAGTTAAATTAATTGTTTACTTTTAAATTATAAAAACCTATTTTTATTTACAATATGAAAATTTGGGCTTTGAATAAAATGTCCAAAATTTTCAATATATTTGAAAAATAAAATTTTAAGTACATTGAACTAAAAAAAAAGTTTATTTTTCAATAATAAATTCAAAAAAATAAAATTAAATACAAAACTTTAATTGACTTTTTTTAACTAAATACCTTAAAACACAAACAATTAACAAATTAATTAGAGCAAGAATTAAAAAAAAACTTTGTCTAAAATATTTTATGTACTTGACTAATATTTGAGAAAAGTATTGCTTATGCAAACTCTCATAACCAATTTTATACAAACATAATACTTTATAAAAGATGGAAATGAAGTATTAAATGTTTCTCTTCATGTATTTATATGCTAAATTAATTTTCACATGAAAACTAAAATTGGCTCTCATGTACATTTTATGTACCCTTGTTTTAAAACTTTGTCTAAATAAATTTAAATGTTATTTAAGTGACACTCTTTCTCATATTTGATTAGCTTCATGTTTTTTGGTTACTTGAAGCAAAAAATATTTTATTATTAAAATAAAGTTGATCAAATTTTTTTTATATAAATTTTCATCTTCAACTTTTATGAAATTTACAGTTTATATATAATGTTTATGGCAAAATTTACAGCTTCAAAAATATATATAAAAGTTCAGGTCATCTCGAATCGATCTAGAAAAAGTGTCTGTAACGTAAGTAAACAAAAATATAGGAGAAAAAGTTCAATAACTATCGAAAATTTTGTAAACAAAAAATTTTCTTTTTTTTTTATAAAAGACAAAAATTTAATAATAAAAAAATATTTTTGTTTATCGATTTTACAAAAAAAAAATAAACATTAAACTTTTTTTTACTATAGGAAATTAAAAAAGTTTTTACTTTGTAAAAATTTTTTTTTTACGTGTAGGAGATATTTGGGGTCAATTTTTGATTTCATGTTTGGGATTTTTCATTTAGTAAGTGTGTGATTTGAATATTTTACAGATTTACACTTTTGCTTTATTTTCATTTTAACTTTTTGTGTCAATTTTTTTCAAACATTTCGTTTTCAAAGCTTTTTTTATAGCTGGATTGCCGCTCTTGAATTGAATTGATATTACCGACTTACGTATACATGTGAATACCACATGCATCCCACAGGAGGCTTACGTCTGTGCGTGGCGTGGTGTATGTTTTGTGTCAGTGTAAGTGTGTGTTGCGTCTGAGGGTCAGTGTTATGCGTTGTTAACCTATGGCCTCAGAGAATTCGAACAATTTCTCCTGTCCTCATGCTGGTTTATAATGACAATAGTCGCACTCAGACTGCGTTATCTACATAATGCCTATTAGACATTACGCGGATGCAGTAATGAATTACCAGTATAATTGGTGTACTACTTAAATAGAACGTTTGGGTTTGCTATTTTCAGATACCTTTTTATGGAATTTTTTACTTTTTTGATGAAATTGCTTGCTATTGAACCTTGAAAATTTTAAGTGAATGTGTTAAAAAAAAAGAAAATGCCCTGGAGAGCTAAAAATAGGTCGAAGGAGTTCTTTTAAGCTGCAATAATAATTTGGATTAATCTCCGATACTCTTTACTCTAACTTGGACCCAGTAGGCGTAGAATCCATCAATATTCTAAAATAAATAATGTAAAATAAAAGAAATAATGTTGAATCCAATTCAAATGTGAAAAAATGCGTATATTCAAGCTGCATATATGCAACATTCTACATTAAATTAACAAATTTATAACTTTTAGTTTTTTTTTAATTTCAAATGAAAAAATTAAAAACCAGTTACTCATGGCGTTATTTTTTAAATCTTATTCGAAACTTATGTAAAATATTTTGGGATATAGAAAATAATTAATCCTAAAGTTGTATTTTCTTAAAAAAAATTCGAAAAAAAATAAAAATTAAAGCATATTTCATCAGTCTATTTCAAAATTCTTACAATTCTTTCTCATTCAAAAAGTTTATTTCGTGATAATTTCCGATAAATATTTCATAGAATAAAAAAGAATAAAAAATCAATATTTTAACTGGTTGAATCGACACGAAATGATCCATACGTACATAAATAAAAGAGTATCCCTTGAGCCAAAAGTTGAAAAACCGTATATATATTTAACTATTTTTCAGGTGCTATTCTAACGTACATAGAGTAAAAAGTAGAGAATGAGAAAGAGCTTTTTTAAAAATGCAGTAGGAGAGAAAATACAGTTGCACTACATACACACGATATATATATGTATAAGTTTCTTTATATACCGCATAGACATTACAAATCTAATCGAAAATAAATCATGCATTTACTACTGAAAAATAAAAGAAAAAAAAGTTTATATATACTCTAGACGTAGTCTGTATCCCTAAAGTATATTAAAGTCAATTTTAAAACTTTGGAAATTAATTTATTTTTTTAAATTCAAATAAATATCATTTTGAGTAATTTTTATTTTAAGATTATTAAAATAGTAATATTCGTTATTAAAATTTATTAATTTAACTACGAAATGCATTTAATTATTATATTTGTTTGACTAAACAATGATGGAATAATATATATTGATTTATTGTAAATTTTGCATTACTTAAGTTTTTAATTAAAAACGTTATTAAATTGTAGAATTTGTAAATGTATATTAATATTAATCATCTGATTTATTGATAATTATGTATTTGGTAATAACTATGGAAGCCTGAAATGTTTAAAGTTATTTAGTTTATTGAATTTTTGGGCATAGAGTAGTAGGTAAAAATTTGGGTTATTTTTTTTTTAACTTAAATCTTTCAGTCGTTTAAGGTGGCTCACGGTTTTAGGTCCGTATAATTTAGGGTGACGTCAGAGGGGGGCATAATTATTTAATTAAATTTTATTATTTATTTTATAGATATGTGAATATTTAGAAGTTAATATTAATAATAATGCATTTCCTTATATAATGAGTGCAGTGTAAACAAAATTTTTAAAATACAAAACATTTTATTGAAAGGGGCCCGCGACTAAAATTATGTGTTTATAATTTTATCGGCAAATATTGTATTTTTTTCTTGGAAAAGTTTCTATTTTTGTTAAATAACACGTGTGTACAATTTTATCTAAAAAGATTCGTTTTTTAAAGTAAAACAATATCAACTCCCATAAGAACGCGTGTTCACCTTAAAAATTTTCAGTTGCTTATTTCTTTCTTAATTAATCAGGAACCTGGGTATTGTTTGGTATTAATGGATTTGTTTTTTCATTATCTTCGTCTCCAGTAAATTTTAGTTCATATTAATCGTTTTTTATAAACTGCGTGAGCCACCTTAAGCTGACTGTAAAGTTAAAATCAGGTATTTTAATTCTAAATTGAGCATAGCGGTTAGCTCTACAATTTTTTCATTCAGCTTCGAGTTTGAAAACTTCACAGAATAAATTGTCTGACAGAATAAAATAAATTCATTTCTTTGCCCGCCAGCGTATTACTTCCACCTGGTTTTGTCAGATACGCCTGCAAATTTCTTGCGTTGTAATATAAAAACGATTCGAATTAAAAAACGTAACCATGTAGCAATACTTTTTGTAGAAAATTACGTAAACCTTGGGTATAAAAATATATGAGTAACAACGTACCAAGTTTTCGCACCCATCAAAATATTACTTCATTTATAATTAAATTTTTTTTCACGACTTTACAGCTAAAGTTTAAGCATAAAGCTTTCCACAGTATTTTGGACAATAACTTTCCCCACCCAATATTACAAAAAATAGCAAATTCAAAAGGGGCGTGAAAGTTAAGGTATTTATATCTGACTTTGCTTAAATCCCACAAAAACTAAATTTTAGGTAATACTCATAAAATATTTCCTACTATTTCAGGTATAACAATTTTTATCATTAATCAGCCAACTTACACTTAAAAACTCAAAGAGTACAAACTTTTTTTATTTCACATAATTTTCTAACCAGTAAATAAACAAAAAATAACATAATAAATTTAATATTTTTTAACTAAAATTCACAAATTATTGCAAAAAACTTTTATATTGACAAAAAGTAAAAAAAAAAAATATTTACCCAAAACTTTAAAAAAGGATATATCAAGCAAAAAACTTTTTGTAGATTATATATATATATAAATTTGAAAATGGATTATATAAACAAGAAAATTTACATAAAATGAACCCAGGTGAAAGAAAAAACCTTTAAAACTGCTGAATAATGTACAAGTTTTAAAATTTTCATCAATATCTAAAAAAAAACTAATATTGATTAAACTTGTAAATTTCGTGGGTATTAAAGGCAATTTGGTAAAATATTAATGCATAATAATGTAAATTAAATTAAATTAGGTCGATTTCTTACTAAAAAACATAAAAGAAAATTAAGATAAATTGCTTACTGATCACTTTTTTCATTATAACCCATTTTCCTTTTTTATTGTAAATATTTAAGCTTTCAATATAAAATTTTATTTACAATTAAATGAATATTTATGACTTTTTATCGAAATATTTATTGATTTAGTTTTATTTACTTTATTGCATTAAAAGCAGAAGATATACTTGTGGCAAGTAAAAAATCCGCTTGCGGTATAGCCAGTACCAAAAAAAAAAAAATCTATTGTGGTAAGCAAGTTTCAGATGTGGTTATTATATTTTGAAACGTTCATTGTCCCAAGAGAAGCGAGAAAACAATTTATAAATATCCTATGGAGTTTCCTATTGGTAGAAAAATTGGAGGCTTAAAATATTGATAAAAGTAAAATATAAAATTTAAGAATGAACGAAATGGAAATAATAAATAAAATTGAATTTTGCTTTGAGAACAGTCGTATAAATTCATAAAAAATTTCATTTTTATTATTCTAACTGGGTAATTCGATAATTTGCACTCGAAACAATTATTGATTAAATAATTTTGCTTGGTAAAAGAATTATGAAATTCAGACTCTTGAAATTTTTTTTCAATCGTTATGTTCTCTTTAATACTATGAAAATTTTCTATAACAGTTTTTATAAAAAAAGGATGAAGAGATCATTTTGATGATTTTTTCTCTTTTTAATGAGGAGTATTCAGTAAAAATTAAAAGCTTAAAATTTTACGAATAAAATTAAACTTGATTGAAAAGTAAATGCAAAAATTATTTTCATGTTTTAAATAAAACAGTTAAAATAAAATTTTCCAAACCATTACTTGCACACAATTTCAGAAAAAGTTTTTTACATCTTTTATAAAAATTATCAAAAAAAATGCAATTTTAAAGTACTTGAATTAACCAAATTCAGCGGATAAAACAGTATATTTTTTGAAACTAATTGGCTAGTATATATAAAATAGTTCAAAAAATATTTTTAAAATTAGTTACTGGTTTATGATCAAATTTTGTATTGATGATAAATAGTATATTACCAGCCCCTGTCCAGAAAAGTAAATAATGGCCGAAATTATATATCCGAAAAATACTTGCTTTCATTCAACTAAACAGAAAAAAATAATTAAAAAACTATTTTGCATAAATTTTAAAAAATTTTTCATTAAATTCAAGCTTCAAAATTGAAATATTTTCTCTCTACATTATAAAATTAACCATTGCCACCGCTGACTCTGGTCCTTTTGGTTAATACTTTTTGGTGAGTTATATGCGCTTATACTTTTTGTCCATTAATCTGAACATTAATCAATAATAATCAAATTTTGGACATTAATCAATAGTTTACAACGAGCCCGTGTCCAGAATGGTAAAGAATGGCCCAAATCGCACGTAAATTACCATCTGAGGCTGGTAAACTGCGATTTGTGTTATTTTTTATTTATGGACAAGGGTCGTATACGATTTTTCTTCGTTAGAGCGAGAAAACATTATTATATTTACAATGAAAAATAAGTTTAAAAAATAAAAAATACTTTTCATACAATAAATATTTTATTGATTGATTATAATTGAATTTTAATCTTAATAATATCGAATTCAAAATAAAAAAGATTTACAAATAAAAAATATTCTTTTTTACGTTTATTTCAAATATAATTTTTTTTAATACGAATTGTATTAGAGTGCCACTTTTTTTTCTGGTAAACAAAATTTATCAGAACATATTTTTATTCAAACCTAGCGTAATTTTTTTTGTCACACTAATCTAAATTACCTGCTTTTTTGATAACAATGTACACTGTAAAAATTAACTTTCTTAGATTTACAAAAAAAATATAATGTTTTCGAAAAATTAGTGAAGTTTCAAAAAAATTTGTGAGTATTCGATGAAAATCGTAAATTTACTAAATTTAGCACATTATCGAAAAATTCGAGAATTCTTGATTTTTTTTGTTGCGATTTTACGAAAAAAAGTTGTAAATTCCCAACTATTTTTCGAAAATTTACAACTATTTTTCGCAGATTTTCGAAAAAAAATTGTAAATTATCAATTTTTCTTGCGAATTCACAAAAAAAATCGAGAATACTCGAATTTTTTGTTAATATACTAAATTTAATAAATATACGATTTTTCTCAAAAATTTACTAATTTTTCGAAAATATTCTAATTTTTTTGTAAGATATAAGAAAGTAATTTAATATAAGAAAGTCACTTTTTACAGTGTACTATTGGAAATTTTTGGTACCATTAGATTGGAATTTTTGGTACCAAATTATTTTTTTATCAAAAAGAATTGTAATGCTTTCATGGCCTTTTTATGATGACCCATGATTATGCTTAAAAATGGTTTTAGAGAGATTACCCCTTAAAACACGAAAAAAATATACATGAGTCATTCCATTTAATATGCCATACGGTTGCTATAATTAATCAGTGGTTATATACACGGTTAAAAGAATTATACACATTTTCGTTGCCCAATAAAAAAATTAGTTTTTAAAAGCATAATTTTAAAATTAAAAGTCATAATTTAATATTTTTGTCAACTAAAAATTTAAAAAATAGTACATTTTTAACCAAGGGAGCAAAAAAAAAGAATGGCCCAGATCGCACGTTAATTAGCATCCGAGGCGAAGCCGAGGATGGTAAACTGCGATCTGGGGTATTTTTTTTTTGTTCCCATGGACAAAACGAAATTTTTCTTTCTCAGTGGGGTGAAAACGCGTTTTTTTCGATTTCGTTGCGGGGCGAAAAAAGTGTTTTCGGCCCGCTAGGAAGAAAATATTTTTTAAAGAATGAATTTTTAGACAAACCGTTCAAAAGAAAGCAAAAGATCGTCAAGTAAAGTTTACCGCAAAATCCGAATTTTTTAATTAATTTACGTTTGGTCACATGACTTGGGGTAGAAATTTAAAAAATTTTAAAAAGTATAACTATCTTAGCCATAAATAAAACCGCTAATATATTTTCCCAAAGGCATATTTAAAAATAACCCGTTTGACCAATTTTGAGCTTTTTGATGGGTGCGGAGTTGGAAATATTTAGAATCTAGAATAATTCAAATTAAAGCTCATACCTAATATCTAAACAGAAAATTTTAATACAGTTTTAGTTCAGCTAATAAAAAAAATTCCATGCAAAATAAGTAAAATAGTTTAAAATTTCATTTTCTTCGTTTTTGTATTTTTTCTTCCTAGCGGGCAGAAAACACTTTTTCACGCACCCCGCAACGAGAAAGAAAAATTTCGTTTTGTCCATGGGAATAAAAAAAAATACCCCAGATCGCAGTTTACCATCCGAGGCGAAGCCGCTAATTAACGTGCGATCTGGGCCATTCTTTTGCTCCCTTGGTTAAAAATGTACTATTTTACCAAAATTTTTAAAAAATAATTGACACCTGAATATACATAAAATAAGGGTAAAATATGTATTTTTTATGGAAACTAAAATACTATTTCATATTAAAAAAAAAAACAAATATTTACTTTACATTGTTTGCACAAATAAAAATATATAATTCCATATTCGATTTTTTTAATTAAAATATAAAAAAAAAAACATAAAATAAATATAATCAAAAACCGTTCATTTGTTTATAATATTTCATTACATAATAAAATTAAAATTTATATTTGTATAAATATATAAATGTATGTATAATACAAATACATAATTTTTGATTTGATATGTTAACGTTAATAATAAAGTGAAAATTTAATGAACCATATATATATATATATATATATATAATACAAATTTTCATATATAAATTAATAATATTGCTTTCCATTATTCCAGTTTATTTAGTTTTATGTATTGTTAGTGCATAGATATGAATAAAAATATGTTTCATTAAAATAATTTCTGTTTTGTTACAATTATTTATGTGACTGATTCCATAGGTTTAAATTATAGATTTTTGCTTGAATGATTCTTGTTTCAGAAGATGAAGTTTTATCAGATATTATATTTAAATTACAGTTTTTATTATGTAACTTATTAAAAGTAGTTTTTGGAGGAGAATGTAGTGAATATTACGCAGTTCGAATTTCATTCTCCACAATTGTTTTACTAAATGAGTGATCGTTTGACAGGAAGCTTAAATAGATCGTGCCCCCTGAATATTAATGGAAATCAACTACTAAAAACATTTTGAATCAATTCCAACTTTAAATTCAAAAATAACTTGCACTTTGATTTAAAATTTGAGGCCTGTCATGAAAGGTACACTGAAAGAAAATTGCTTTTGTTGCTATTGGAGCCCTGGTCGTGAATCAGGATTTTTTTTTGGTTTTCAACAATTATAAATGACTTGCAACGTAAACAAATTTTTTTAAATAATTTTCACTTGGTTATATGAATTTCTACTGTATGCTTCTTCACAGTGTATTTTTAACATATAATAATAATAATAATAATAATTTTCCAGGAATTTTAATTTAATAAATTAATTTAAAATAGCCAGAAAGAAAATATTAAAAATAATAAATTACATAAATACTCGTAATAATAAACAAAATAAATTAAAGTATTTACTTAATTAACTAATCAAATTAAAATTTAATTAATCAAAAAATTAAATATACACCAGTTAAATATTTAAAAAAAAACTGTTAAAAATAAAAAAATATTTAATTATTTAATGCACATTTAATGTGTCAACACGTCAAAATGTATATAAATATATATATAGTAATAATCGATGTCTAAAAGTGACTTAAAACTTAACTTCATCAAGCTAAAAACTTAAGTGAAGTGGAAAGTTCAAAGCCCTGGAAAGTAATTATCCTCTCTCTTAAAAATATTTCTGTATTATAAATCTTATCTATCCACAATTAAAATTTCATAATATATATTCTAAAATTATATACAATAAATTTAATTATCAATTTTAGAAAAATTGATAATAAAAATTTTTTTTATTAATAATTAAAATATATTAAAATATTTAAGAAAATAAAAAATTATTATTAGTATGTACTAAGGTAAAATAAACGTCGCGTGGTTAGATAGTTATATATATAATATAAACGTGCAAAATATACTTAGCACGCGAATCATGTGGTACTTTTATAATATTTCTATGTAATAATAATTTAAACTTATATATTAGGAATATGCGACAGGATTTTCTAAGTATAACCCTTTTGAATGTTTTTTTTTTGAGTATTATTTATTATTTTATTCTGCGTTTTAATTTTATATGATTAATTAAAATAATATTTTTTATTTTTGTATTTACTTAAATTCGGTGTACATGAAGTATGTTTGAATAATTTTATTGTAGAGCGAAGTTTTACCTTATGAAGTGAAAATTTTCAGTTTTTTTTGGACAGAATTTAGAGAAAAGTATGTTTCAGATTCAATTTATTTTTGAAACTTAAGTTTACATCACCGTGTAGATGAACTCTATAAATTTTGGTTAGATACAATTTTTCAAAAAATATTTTTATATGCATATCAAATATTTTGCTTCGCTCTACCGGTTTTTAACGACAACTGGTATTTATGAAAAAAAAAATTAAATAAAAAAAAACTTAGTTAGCATGTTTTACTTGATGATAAATTTTTTTTTCATAATTTATTTATGTTCAAAATAGTTGGAGTATTTGTTATAACATATATTAATACGTTTAAGATACGAATATAGCATTAGGAACTAGCCTACTTTCGATTGAAATTCAGTAGGATAAAAATGCCCTTAAATTTTACAGTAGCTATAATGTAAGTTTGTTGGCATATTTTACTAGAGCTATGGTACCAGGTGCTTTAGCAATGGGTATCTAAAGCTAATGAAATACCCTGCCAACTAGCTGGCACTAAGGTTCCTCAAACAATGAGCTTAATACTTAAATATGCCACAGATATCACCGATTACAAGCATGCAATCATGCATAAATTTCTATCAACTTTTAAAAGTTTTTTTTATTTATCAAAAATTTTAGAAGAAATTTTCAAAAAATTAATTATCAGATTCAAGATATCGAGTAAAAACCATATTTTCAAATATAAGTACTTTCATGGAAATAAATGAGGTATTACATCCAAATTAAAAAAAAAAAAGTACCTCGAGATTTTTTGATAAAAAAATGTTTGAAAAAAAAATTAGGTCTTAATTCCATAATGTTTGTGAAATATCACCGATTACTTACATACATACACACACACATACACACACATACAGACTTTTTTTAAAAACCGGTTTTTTAGCTTCCTGGGGTCTCAAAACGTGCTTATATGCCAAGAAATCAAAAACCAAAATTTGACCCATCACAATGGTTCATCATTGAGGAACCAAAAAAATATATGACTGGGTTTTGCGTGGAACATGACTTATAACAGTTTTAACTTATGTTTCCAAATAATAATAAGTTCCTAAATTGTAATTATCCTATGTCCTTAAATCTGAAGTATTCTAAGCCCCTAAATCCAAACTATTTGGAATCTTACTCAAATATCCCTAGGGATGGTCCTATTAACATGTCCCATGTTAATAAAATACGTTTTACAATTAGTTTAGATTTTTATCTTTAATTTACAAAAAATTGTGTGGTTTGGTAAGAAAGTTTTAAATTAACTATTTAAATAAAAAAAAAAATAAAAAGAATTCTTGGCTTTTTGCTGTATCTTAATGTTTATTATCCTACTCCAAATATATCAGTATATACGTGATTTATTTATTATCAAATAATTTGCATACTCTGAACCTTCGAGGTTAACGGGTTAATATGTAGGATCTATGTCTTATGCCATGGTTAAAATTAGATGTGACTGCGTGCATCAACTAACAAAATAATCTCCTGAGTCAGATTAAGAATTTTATAAATACAATCAAAACATTAAATAAAACTTTTCCAAAGTTTTTAACTCGTGTATGTAGGTTTCAAAACGTGCTTACATGTAAAAAATTAAAATTTACATATCACAATAGTGCCTCTAAGTACGTTGAGTGTGAAATATTGACAAGAAAGAAAATCAAAGTTTTGAATGTTCCATTATAAACTGACTACCAAGATTATTCATCTCAAACTCAATTAAATTTTAAGATATCTGGATTCAAATTTAAAAAAATTTTAATAGCTACTATTTATTTAGTATTCGAATAAAAGAATTAGTAAGTTTTAAAAATAGTTATGAAATTTTATAATAAAAATTAATTTTCATAAGCTACAATTATTTCTTAAAATATCCCATATTCATAATTTAATTAAAGAATTTAAAATTAAATAATTCTTAATCCAAATATTAAATAATGTTTATAGATACTTTGTATATTTTAATAATTGAACGTAAGTCAATACCTTTAATATGGTAAAATACTAAAATTTTACTGTATATATAAAATATAATAATTGAATTAAATTCTATGAAATTTTAGAAGTAAGAGAAAATTTACACATTTTCTATTTACATTTGTGCCTACATATTTAATAATAACGTTTATGTTATGATAATTTATTATTATTATTATTGCTATTATTATTTTGTACTTTTTGATTTTCAAATTTTAGTATTCAGTACATAAACAGAACGTTTTACTTTATTTATTTAGATTTTAAATTGAAAATTATTTACATAGAAATATACTAAACTGTATATAAACAAAATCGTTGTCACAGAAATTTTTTACCCTGGTAGCATTTCACAGTCTATTTTAATTTTCTTGCTTACTTGAAAATCAAGAGATTTAACTACGTTTAGATTGACTACGTTAGACAAGTTAATATTGATTTTCTGAAACTAATAATTGATGCCAAGGCTTTTGTAAATTTTAATTATGCGGATTTTATAAATGATGAAAAGCATTGGAATTCGTATCTTAGATTTATGAAAGTTATAGGTACATTAAATAATTTCATTGAAGAAAATCACTATTATTGAAATATTTTCCTGAAACCAATGCAGATATATTAACAAAGAGAAGACAAATCCTCTTTATAACAAGTTAACCTCAAAGTGCTATAGTATTTAATTGACATTCTTTTGCATTCAACTTAACCCAAAATTGAAGTTCGTTAAAATTTCAACAGAGGCTGGTTGCTAAAGTGATTGTATGGTCTATAGCAGGTGTATGCAAATTAAATAAGGTCCTATGATTTCTTGCTCAACTATCTGTATCGGAAAATATAGATCATAGTGATGTTGTATAGTATATTTACACAGAATGCAAAACAGATATCACTTGTATTGGCGTATGTCGTATACGGGTTTTTTATTTTTAGTCTTATACAAATTAAGTGTTAGGCTATACATTTAAGCAATATTCTAAATACAACATAAAAATAAAAATAAACAATAGTACGATTTTTCTTTGTCAGTGGCGAGGAAACGTGTCTTTTTTGGTCGCGCATTGGCCGGGAAATACGTCATTTCTGGACGCAGACAGAAAAGAAAAAAATAAACATGTGTTTCTTTTAGCCAATAAAAAAGAAAAAGTAAAATTATATGAGTTGTTCCTCTTTGTGCCTTTATTATTTTTAGTGCGTGGCTGAGGTCACGCATCGATTTTTACAAAAAAAATCAAACGGCCCTTTTTAGGGCCACTTCATACGTAAGACAAAGAACAACATAATTCAAAAGGCTTCTGTAAAATTAACAACATGTATTCCTCAATGTTTACTAGAAATCATTATTATGTTATATACAAGCTAATAAACAATAAACAAATTGAAGCTTAAAATAATATTTATATCTGAATAATATGAATAATAACGTCGAAGAAGATTGTTATTTCGTAGTAAATACTAGTATATTCTTTATATAATACTCTAAATGCTTTTCACTTTCGAGAATCATAAGATCCATAAGCTATACTATGCTTCATAAAAAGGTTCACATATTATAATCAGTTTGAAATATTTTTTCTTTAACTTTAATTATTAAAATATTTTTGTCATTATAATTTAATTAAAAATGTAAAAATGTAAATTTTTTGAAATTCGATAATTAAATTATTGCATAAATTAACATAAATAAAACTACCAATGCACAGATATAAAAAATTAACATATTATTTCGTAAATTACTATCGATTTTAATTATAAAATTAACAAAATAAACAAAAAAATATTAATTGTTTCGTATTATACCACAGTCTGCTATACATATCGTGACTTTTCAAACTATTAGTTGCATATGTATACTAAAGTGTAGGGTGTGCTATATATATATGTGAATAAGAGAACACGAATATATTTTATAATTATTTCACTTCATTTATATAATCACTTTTGTTAGATTTTAACCTGTCACTTAAACATCCAATTATTTTTTTAAGTCTTGTAATTTTCTATAAAATTGTAGTTAATTTGAGATTAATTTGAACTGTATTTATATTTTATTTTACAGAATAATAATAAATTTTATTTTTTTTTTGTACAGTTTGAAGAAAAAAACAATAAAATATATCTTGAACTTTTTTTAAATTGACGTAAAAAAAGATAACAGATAAAAATAATCTCAAAAGAAAAGTTCACTTACAATTGAATTTTCCTTGCTATTCATAAAAATATTTAAAGAATTTTTCAAAAAAGGGATTTTTTTTGGTATGAATAAGAATTTTAATTATTAAAATAACTTTTTTTGTGAATAAAATTGTTATAAATTTTGCTACATGAATAAGTAAATTTAGGAATTTTACTTTAATGTTCTTAGAAAATATGTTCCACCTTAAATTATAATTTAATATTATGTTTAATTAGTTTTGATAATAAGCTTCTTTTAGTAAGTATTTCGTTTAATAATTAATAATTACACTGTTAGCTTACTTTGTTTAAATTTTTTTTCTAAAAATTATTAAAACTTCACTAAAATGCTTTTGCAATTTTAAGCAGAGTAGTCTGCAGGTAAGCAATTTTAATACAATTTTTTAGTATCAGAACCAAAAAAATAACAAATTCACTGCATTATATCAATAACCAAAAACAAATAATCTCATAAAAAAAAAAAAATTGAGTATCAATCTCATAAAAAATATTTTTACTATCAAATCTGAACCAAAACAAAAAAAAAGGTGACATAAAAAAATTTTTATCACAAAAAATATACTTCAATTTTTCACACACATGCACACATACATATAAACACAATAAATAATAAATATTTACTATCTTACCACTTCTCTCAATAAATTTTTTTTCCTTGATTTTTTTTTTATTTCGTTATTTTTTATCTTTCTTCATTATAAATATTTTATGTATAAAATTTTCATTTTACTAACATCATTAAAACCACACAATTGCACTTTTTAATTTTTCGAACTTCACAAATTTTTAGCTAATTTTCACAATAAATTATCACTTTTTAAATAATGAACTTGCAATATAATTTTGACACTTAATTTATCTTGATAAATAATTTTTGTTTTGAAATTTACACCAACATTAATAAAACATCAAAATCACTAATTATTATCTACACACTTAAACACATACATTTATTATTGTCCTACACACAAACACTATGAATCTAATTACAAAATTTTTTTTACAAAAATTCTAGGCACACACGTGAACTAAAAAAAAAAATGTAGATAAGTCACGTTAAATAAAAAACTGAACGAATAAAAAATGAAAAAACTAAAAAAATGTTCAATTTAAATATTTAAATTTAATCCGAAGCCCTTATTTCAGACCAAAATGTTTAGTTCAACGGTTGAACATGATACTGAAAAGCCGGTATCTCAAAACTTTCCACGTTACTATTGTATTTATTCATCTTTAAATAGAAAAGGACAGATGTATAATATCAACGCCTGCGCTTTACTGAAGCTTTCAAAAGCTTTTTTTTTAAAGGGTACGTACTACTTTTTTTTCAATGTAATATCTCTATATAAAAAGATCGAGAGATTGTGTACTATAGGCTAAGGTATTAAAGGTATCATAAGTTTTTTTTTTTTTAGAATGAAAGAGAGAGATAAAAAATGGTGCAAAAGTCAATGGTACACATGAATGGTATTTAAGAAAAGAAAATTATTTTTATCAAAAGCAATTAATTTTATGAGTGCTAAATGAATTTTTTTCTTTTTTTTTTTAATACTTTTAACTTTTACTTTTTTTTTTAATTATTTGCTTTTATTTTTATGGTTTAATAAATGTTTTATGATTATTATTTTTTGAAATATTACTTTCAGAATTTTTAATTATTTTTTAATAGTTTTTGTTTGCTATTTTTTTAATTTAAATATTAAAAATTTGAAGAAAAAAAAATAAATTTAAAATTAATAAAATTTTTTTAAAAATTCGAGTAAAATAATTAATCGTTACACATGACCTAAAAAATTTCGTACATCTGTTAAAATTAAAGTAATTACATTCGTAGAGTTGTCAACGTGGTTTTCTGTACATTAAATTAACTCTAGTACAAAACCTAGCTAATTTCACTTACTACGTCTTTTCATGTTAAAATACTAAGTCACAAACAGATTTTATTTATTTAGATTTTAAAATGTCATTAAACCTAGTAAATTTATATACAAACTTTTATTATTTTAATTGAAATGTCGTGGTTTTCCTCTCTTGTTTTTGAAATGTTTGGATAATTGCAGATATCAAACTTCTAATGTCGAGGATGATAAATTTTGAAGTTTTTAGACTCAAGGATGTGTCAGCTGTCTAGGATCAATTCCGTTTTTAATTTATACAGGAAAATAAGGAAACTATCGATACAAGGTAATGGTTGAATAAAAAATGTGGCTGTTTAAAGTGAGATAGACTTGAATAGTAGACTAAAAGGTGTTGATTTTGAATATCTTAGCAAATTTAAGTGTAAATTGAGAATCGTTTTAAAGTGGAACTGAAATTTTGAATTGTGTGGTTCAGTCTTTTCAGTCAATCGCGCCAACAGAATTTGGTAACGATAATTATTGACCGCAGATAATTATTATGAGCTAAATATTGTCTAAAAATTGGACCACAAAAATCCAGGAAACTTACTCTGCTTATGCAAGCTGAAATTATTTTCAATATTTACATAACCTTTTGTTTTAAGTAAAAACCTCATAAACTTTATTAATAGTTTACTTTGAAATCAAAAATATGCCATAGGTATTAACGCAGTATTAGAAAAAGTATTGATCCTACGTAATCAGAAGTATAGCTTAGTATCGATATTAAAATTCCTAGAATAAATTATTGTTTTTATTACTAAATAATAATCTAATGTAAGTCACGTAGTGTTCTATTATATTTAAATGTTGTATAATATTTTCTGAGTAATAAATTTAGTTATTATAATTGTGTGTTAATAAACAAACTTCTTTTACGAGGTTGGCAATATTAACCCTATGAAAAATTGTAGTCAAAGTTTTAAAGAAACTACGAACAAAAAATAAAAATTAATCAAAAATTTTATTACACCACAACCCAAATTTTCCCTTAATTATTTAAATTTTACATCTAATTATTCAACCAGGTTAATAAACTTTTAAGTTACTTTAGTATTTAATATAAACAAATTATAAAATATTATGCGATATAAATTATATATAAATAATACTAAATTGTTTTGTAAATATGTATTTTAGAAATGATAGTTTATGTACATAAAATTGACTTATACTACTTAAATTTATAGAATAATAAACTTTATAAATTCAAATTAAATAAATTTATTTGTATATTTGTTTAACGTTTCTTTCATTTTATTAAACTTTTCATATTAAATTATTAGCAAATTAAAGATGGTTCGATAAATTTTTTAACTTATAAGGAGAGTACATGATTTTTGGAAACTTTCATTACTTTATATAGGCATATTTGATATTATTGGAGATAAATATTATTTACATGGTAAAGCTGCTTTAAGATCCAAAATTTGATTAAATTTTAAAATTCTCCGAGTGTTATTGGTTATCCAAATAAGTTATTTAGGTCAGATATGAATCATTCCATATGAGAAGTCAAATCGAATCTCCCGATTTGACTTATTTTGATCGCTTTTTTATATATTCAAAATATTTACTCTCTCAACGTTTCAGCTCTCTAGTTGCGAATCTGCCTTTTTAGACTCATACTGCGTTTTTCGTAAATTTTTCATTTTTTAATGACATTTTTTAGTAATCTTTAAACGATAAAAAAATAGTAGTTTTTAAACATAGTCCGCAGCAAATTGTGAAAATCTAAAATTCTTAAATTCTGAATTCCTGAATTCTTTGGAAAATTCAAAATTGGTTGAAAGACTTGTTTTTGATATGCCATATGTTGGTAAAACTCTTTTGGCGGTAAAATAAACGACCTCGTAAACAACTAAAAGAGTTATATACATTTTAGTGGCCACATAAGAAATCACTTTTCGCAAATTTTAAAATTCTCTGTAATTCATGAGACCAAAAGAAAATCGGATCGAATATTTGAATTTTGCGACAAATTTTTAATAGGGATATCAATTGAAGTTTCTTTTGAAGGGTTAATATCAAAATGCTTTAATTAAAAAAAGTCGTAGGGTAGAGAAGGGGGTTTTCGCTAGTGTATACAGTTTTCGCCACCCTCGTTATTTGAACTTTAACCTTTTAAAATGTGGTGCTAATTACCTTAAAAGTCTAAAAAATCTATTTTTTAATGACTCATTGCATCTAGCCACAAGAATATTGACCCATTTCGCTAATATGCTTGGTGGCGAGAACCCCGGTTTTTCAGGGTTTTGGACCTAAAGGTTAGGTTTTACAAAAAATAAGTTTTGGAAATTACCAGAGTCGGAATTTTAATTAATAATTATCTTTCTCAAAAACATTTAAACACTTTTTAGCCATGCAATTGCATAATATTTTAAAATATCCATAGTTTAATTTCAAATTTTCTTAATGGTGGCGAAAACCACCCCTTCTACCCTAATTTAATTAAATTTATTTTAAAAATTATTTTTAATTTCGAGTTTAATTTAGCCAGAAAATTTTCCAATTCACTCTGTACTTGTAGAATTTTTTTGAAAAATTTTGGGCTTTAATCATAATTCGACCTAACCTGATCTGAGAAATATTTCAAATTTCAAAACTATTAGCCTATTTTTCAAAAACTGTTACTATACATTTTATTCTTCTACACAAAAACTTTATATTCTAATTTTCAATTAACTATTAATCTCCAAGCTTTCACTAAATCCTTACATGAATCTGTCTATAAATCCAAACAAATAGCAGAAAATTCAAACAAAAAAACACATTTCAAAATTTTAATAAAAAAAAATATAAAATTTCTATACAATATGATTCAGTATTAAAATAAACAATATAAAGTCAATCGAACCATTAAAGAATATGGTTTTTGATATAAATATAATATTCTAAGAAAAATATAAAAGCTTTGGAAATACTAAACTATTCAAAGAAAAATCAAGATATGCATGCTTCAGTAGATACTATTCCTTCTATACATAGGTAAAAATATATATATATATATATTCTCTGATACACGTTCATATCCATAGAATACATAAACTAAACACTAGAGATAGCAAAAAAAATAAAAGCTATAAAGGTACTCGAGCTTTTTTTCATTTTTTTGATGTTACGTGCAGTACCGACCTCAAGAATTTTTACTTTTTTTAGCTTCTTTTTTTATTATATATACATATGTATATACGTGAAATATACAATATTATGATCGACAGGTAGATTGTTTTTTCTTATCTGTATGTATATTGTAAGATATGTATTTTATTTTTAGTCTATATTCACAAATTTTTAAAAAATATATATATTTCTCATGAGTATTGGAGCAAACTTGAAGTTTATATTAAACTTATATGTATGTATACTTATACTTATATATATATACTTTTGTTTAGATATTATAACGGAATTTTAAAGTATATATCAATTTTTTTCTTTTATTTTTTCAACTTTTATTTATCTACATGTGCATAAACTGGGTATTACAATTTTCGAAAGAAAAGTTATTCAAATACTTTTCTTTTTACAATTTTAAATTATTTTGTAAAAAAATCTTTGAAATAATAAATTTGTACAAGAAAATTTTACACATAATTATATATACTTTTTAATTTACTGAAAATTTGAAATTTCGTTCTTAACACAGGGAATTCATGTTCGGAACAACGACGAAATTTTAAATGATAATTTTTTTCAATATAATCAAAATAATGGATAATAATTAAATCCCATGTATAATATAGAGATACTTGATAAATACTTCTTAATTTTAAATTCGACATTTCGTATGAATCATCCTACTATTTATATAATACTTAAAAGTCAATTCTCTTGCGAGAAAACTAAAATCTATATACAGAAGCGTCCTAATAACAAAAACTTTATTCGAATTGCCTTATTATGCATAAAATAAAGGTTGCAGCAACAATGTGTAACTTGATTTAATTGTTCTAAATAACGACTGTTGCAAGCAATTTGTCGCAATTTTGTCTTTGCTTAGTTTTGTTTTTTTAAATTTATTATATTTTATCTCTATAGTTTTATTAAAGATGTATTTTTGAAGAAAAAAACTAAAATTTTTACTATGAAATTTTTTTATTTGTTTTGCTTTCGATAACCAATAAATTTGCTGAATTTCTTATTTTCGTAAATATTCAGATTTTTAGATTTATTTATTTTTTGTATTAAAATTAAGCACGTAATACTGTTAGCCGTCTTTGCAATAAATAATTCTCATTAGATTTTTTACATAAAGAAATTTAATATTGTTAAAGTCTACAATGTATAAGCAGTTACGAAATATAGAGTTTTACAAAAAGCATGCAAAGGTCAACCCTATATATTTCTCATATGAACGTATGGTGTGTTATAAACTCATAATTTTCAACGCATGTAACAACCCGTGATTTGATTTCCAACATAAAGTACAAACAAAAAAGAAACTTTTCTCTCAAATTTTTTTTTAATTTAAAAAATTGCAATATAAATAAAATTGTTTATATATAAAAAATTAAAAAAACTTAAAAAGTATCGAAATCAAATAAATCGTAAAACTTTTTTCTAGTCGGTCAAAAAAAAAGAAGCTTTTTCAAGTTTCTTTTCTTTAACTTTATCTAAACCTCACTTTATCTAAGACACATTTTTTAAAGGTCTTAACCATACATAAATACTCTATGCCAAAAATTGCATTGGACATTGAAGAAACTATAAACATTAACTTCATTGAGGTATATATTAGTGTCTATTTTTTTTTGCTGGGAAAAAAAGTAGTGTCGATGACTTTATTTCCGGTTTAGCAATCTCCTTTTCTTTTGTTCTTTTTATATATAGACAGTTTGATATATGATATACAATAAATCGTCGTTTAAATCAATTTAAAAATAAAAAAAAAGTAAACAATCCAACTATTGAAAATAACAGTTATTTTTTTCAATTTCATCCTTTTTAGGTTTTTATTTTTCTTTCATTTTTTCTTTTTTTCTTTTTTTTATTCGATTATGTATTGAACAAAAAAAAAAATAACACTTTGTAAGTGTTGGTTTTCTTACCTACTGTACTTTTTTATTTTATTATAATTTATTGTTTTCTGATAAAATTTTTTTTTTATTTTTTACTGTTTTCTTGATAAAACTTAAATTTTATTTACTTTAATGGCTCAATAATTGTTCAAAAATAATTTATAAAATTTTAAATTAAATATTCTTTAAAATCAATAATATTAATTTATTGATTTTAAAATTTAAGTTGATGTGTTCAGAGAGGTATGTAAAAATTTAGTTTTATTAAAATTTTAATTTTTCAAACCTTTTGTAATATGAATTATGTCAGCAACATGTTTAATATATAGAAACTGTTTACAAAGAGAATAATTATATCAAATGAACTCAAAGTCAAAAGGCTGAGGTTAATCAAAAATGACAAATTTGAAAGTAAACAATATATATTAAGTATCAAGGGCGTAAAAGTTTTTGGCTTCGCGTGCTAATGCTCACGCTAGTGTCTAAAGTATTTCGCACATGGTGCTTACACTACTTTTTACCTACCTAGGCGTAGAGCGTGTGCAGAGAATTCTTTACGTACGAGTTTTTCGCCCGGAAAGCAAAAAAATATTTTCGGATTTAAAAACTTATAACCGATTTGTGTAAACACAACCTAAATGCATGGAACACGTTTACTTCCAGATGAGGTCTAGGTATAATATAAATGTTACTAAAAAATTACAATACAATTTTCTAATTTTATAATTTGTATTTATCACCTTACTAGCTGTTAAGATTCTAAACCCAAAACTATTTTGATTCCCTAAACCTGAATTATTCCAATCCCTAAATCGATATTATTCTAAGTCCATAAACCTGTATTATCCTAAGTCTCAAGCCCAGATTTTTCAAAGTTTCCTAATTATTTTAAGTCTCATTTGACCCCCCCTTTAAATAGGGCAAATTTTACCCCCCTCCCCTTAATTTTTAAGTTGTGAAGTACCCCATCCCTATAAACATGTTCCATGTTAAAATGGGATTAATTTTTAGATTTAGTGACAGTGTTGACGAATGAGCCACTAAAATTTCTATGAGCTACTAATCTTTTTATTTTTGATTCACAATTGTTTCATATTTAAAAATGATATCAAGATGGGCTAAAGTAAGCACTGTTTGTGCTTATACATTTTTTTTTTCAAGGGAAACATGTGAATCTTGCATCAGCCATGGAGTGTTTGCGGGTCTTAAAGACCCGCAAATTTCTAATACTGCCCAGTAGTACTTGCACAACTAGGAGACAACCGATCGCCGACTTTGTCCCAGATTCTTACTGGGTAAACACACTTTAAACCCCCCTGCACTTGTTTGCCCCAAACCTGTACTCCCTTTTCAGGTATAACTTCAGTTTGAGACGTGCAGCCTAGGCAGCTGGCCAATGCATTTCCCCGTGCCTAGGGATGGGAGGGCTCTCTACGATAGAAAGCCTTCCTCCTTTTTCGACAACAGAGTGGCCCTTACGTACTCTGCTACTTTGTTCCAGTTTTCAGAACTTCGTCGAATTTCCGGGACCACTCCCTCCAAGTCGGAAAGGGCGGACATCTTCCGAGTAGCGCACACATCTGAAGCATGTGTGCTCTACGGTATCTACCTCACCCGGACAGTGAAAGCACTGCCATGTTGCCACCTTGTGCCACTTCCTTAACATGTCACGGGTGCCGTGACCTATTAAGAACTGGGTGAAATAGAAATCTACCTCCACCGGCCATTTTTGTCGCTGTCCCATCGTCCCTGCCATTCTTTCATAGCGTTGGAGCGGGCGCGAATGGAAGCCACTTCATACTCCTCTGAACTTTCGTAGATGTATTTCCGCTTCAACACTAGCAGGTCGATAGGTATGACCGTTGGTACCACCTGTATCGCCGATAGCAATACCGCGTGGTATGCTATATGCGCTGGCGATCTTGAGTGCCACTTTCCTCTTTTGTGCTTATACATTACTTCGTTCTAAGTTTACTTTAAAATAATATTCCATCATAATTATGAAACAGTTGGGTGAGCGTTATTTACACATATTCCATACTTAAAGAAAATTTAATGCAAATACAAAGATGTAAGTTCTGCATCAAGCATAAAGTTACTACCTTACGCAGTATAGAAACAGCGTCTAGTCAAGTTACCTTTAATTATGAATTTTGATATTACATTTTTTTTCTTTTTTTAAATACTATAAAGTTTCATAAAGTAAATCTCGTGATTATATGATAATAATAAAAATATAATAAAAGTAAAAAAATTTTTTTAGCTTTCTTTGTTAATTGGACATTGTTGTTGTAGTACCTTGAGGTTATATATGAATTTTTAGACTGAGGTCAATTATTATGAATAGAACTATTTTTTCATTTAATTCTTTAGTTTTTTTATACAATTTTTTACTCACGATGTTTTTAAATTCTTTATTATCGTGCAATTATTATTTTTATTTTCTTAAATTTTAATGAAATTGGGATTAATAACTAAAGCATAAATGAAATATAAACAATAAAGAAATACATTTTTCGTTTTGTTAGTATTTTTTAATCAATAAAATTTAATTAAAATTTTGTTTGTTTAACCATTAAAACTTTCTTTTTAATAATTACTATTGTTTCTTAGTCAATATTTCATTGCAAAAAGAAGTATAAAAGCCTTTGATGCTATTGAGCAGCCCTTATTTTATGAACATTTTAATTTTTCAATAAAGAAGTATTTTTGTGTATTCAGAGCAAAAACTTTTCATTCAAATTTTAAGAGTTTTGAACAAAAAATTGTTAAAGATTTTAAAAGTATTACATTTTCTTCTGACATTGTTTTTCCTTATTGAAGGAAAAGTCTGGTGGACTCAAAGTGTACAAAAATAAAAATCGCTCTAAAACTTGCAAAAAGGGTAAAGAAATAAATAAAAAAAAATAATTTTTACCTACTTAAAATGTGTCTATATGTGATGAATTTACATTAAAGTTTAAAAATTATTTAAATAAAAAAAGTACAGCAGAATCCCAAGTATCCGGAATCGTCGGGACATGGGAGTTGCCGGATAATCAAAAATGCCGGATTATCAAATGTTCATAAAACTCACATTATAATTATAAAAAAATTTGTCCTTCTAGAGGTCAAGAAACGTAGGGTGATCGAAGTTGTTTATTTTGACAGGCTAATAAACATTAAAAATTTTTTTTATATCAATAACAGGAAACACTAAAAATATCAAAAATCTTCTACGGCAGATCTAATTTCTCTCAAACTCAGAAGTTTAATAAAAAAATTTTAATTGCTTTTTCCCTGGGAATCCGAATCTTACCTTATTTCAATCATTAGGAGTCATTTAGAGCGGGAACATTAAAAAAAACTGCAAAAAAATGAAAAAAATTGAGGTAAACTCGCGACGATCGCATCTAGCTTGATGTGGCATCCAAAAATAGATATAAAAACACGCTTATTCTGAGAAGCTCAATAAAAATCTCAGATATACAATTTTTCTATAGCTTCCGTAAAATACCCTGTGATATTATCGATTTTCTGGCTCCCCATGTAGGAATTTTCCAAAACTAATCACAGGACTGGATTCCCGAGGAAATTTTACTAATTTATTGTGCCTCATAATTTTTAAACGTTTCCAGAAGGAACGGCATATAAAAGACGAATAGGTAGCTAAGGAAAAATAAAAAAATTTTGGGGCATAGTTCATTTTAGATAGGTAATCGGAAAAAAAGACAACCTGGAAACTTCTGCCGAATTCACTGATAATTACTCTAAAGGTTTTTCTAATTATTTATTAAGTATTTTTGTCTTTATTAAGGATGCTGCTCACCTTTTTTGTTTGAGTACAGATTTTAATAAAAGTTGGTATATAACAAGAAAGCATATTAAAAAATACATATTTAAAATTAGAAGATCCTAGGGTGACTCCTTCATTATTAAATAATTAAAAATAATTTTGCTTCTTCGAGCATCTTATACACGTGATTCTTATGGGACGACATTTTACAATAAAAAATTAAAGTATTTTTTGAGTACAGTTTTTGATAAAAAAATTATAACATATAAAAAACATATCGTAGAATATAATTATTCAATTTATTTTAGACTAGGGTGGTTTGTTTATAACGAAAATTTTATTTATTTAACAATGCTATCGTATAGCTGTGCGCGCGCAAGGTTCTCGCTTCTATAGAAATATGATAGAAGGAGAGAGTAATAGTTTCTTATGTCTATTATCCCCACCAAAGTACTCATCATCCTTAATCACTTTTTTAATGAAAATATTTTAAAGTCCTAAGTTTTTCGTGTCAAGTAAGATCGTTACCAAATCTTTCTACTTGTAATTCTTTAATTACAATAATAAACAAATAAAAATGTGGATGCTAATTAGTGAAATTTCAATTTTTTTTTAATATCAGAAAATTTGGGCAAATTAATGGCAAATCAGAATATTATATCTTTGGTATACCCACTACTTTTACAACTTTTCTTAGATTAATATTAGTTCTTGTAACGATGATTATTTAATTTAAATTTGAATCGTATATACTTTTCGAATAAGTTTTGCATCCTGAAAATAAAATATAATACTTTCATATATTTTATAAAATATATTTTAATAAAATAATACTTTAATACATCTAATAATTAGATTAAAGGATGTGCCGAGACGGAAAATAAATTTTATGTCGGGTGTGCCAAGTAGGTAGAATTTCTAATCTGATTCTGCCAAGTAGGTAAATTCTCTTCCCCCGTAGCAGTAACCAATTTTTTTTTGGTCAATATAAATTTATAAATTATTAAAAACCTCCAATATTATTTTGTCTCCCATTTTATTATTTAGTGCAAAAAAATTTCAAAACTTATAAATTTTCATTTGAAATGAAAAAGTTTAAGTCACTTAATAAAATTGAAGACTATTTATAAAAAAACTTATTTTTATAAATGTTTCATAAAAGAAAAGTATTTTAATAAAACTTGATGGATTTAAATAAAATAACGAATTCAAATGGATATTACAAAAGTAAAAAATTTTCTATTCCCTATAAAATATTTTCTTAAAAGACAGCAAGAAAATTCATTAAGTAAACTAATTTAACAAGTAATAAACAAGCTATTGTATTAAAGAATTGAACATTAATTGTCAAGTAAAAGTATAAACTATTTAAGTCTTATTATAAATATAAGTAAAGTTTAAATTTTCCTCGAAAACTTTGTATATATTTTCTATAAGCTTTTAAATACAACTATGTACCTATTTAAAGCCTTTTAACTTTATAACAATAACAATTCCTTATTTTCAACTTTATATATTCCTACTATTATTATTTACAAAAAAATACAAACTTATTTTATTATTTTAGTAAATTTTAGTAATAAATTTAACATTTTATTTTATTTTGGTTTAATATTTATAATTAGCTAGATAATCAATTTTTAGTAATTGCTTCCATTTTTAAATAGACTAAAATAAAAATTTCTTACTGGAAGTTAGGGCCGCCATTCAATGGTCATAACTGTCGTTGTCCATCCGGGTCATTTCTCAGAACCTTGAAATCTAGATTTTTCGAAAACAGACCCATAAATGAATTTCGTAGAAAAATTCATTTCCGAATTCGTAAAATCAGAATGCATCAAAATAAAGAATAGGATAAATTCCGAAATTCTTTTTATAAAACCTTGTATTTCATGGTAATTTTTTACTTTTTACAAATAATAACTTCTGATTTTTTATCAAATATGCACTGATTTTTAGGAATTTTGATTTATCTGCCTTACAATCCTTCTAGTTTTTATTATTATGCATTAGAAAATTTGTATACTTAACTTTCGGGATTCGGAAAACTGCCCCGGATGGACAACGACAATTATGACCAGTAAATGGCGCCCGAAGTTAGTACTATTGATTTGCATTAATTGAATAAAAGGGAAAAAGGAAAACCATATATTACAAACATACATCGATGTATTGAAAATATAACAATTTTTTTTTGTATTGAGAATTTGAAAAAAACTTGAACGTTTATAAAATTGATGTCTGGATTTAATATTACAGTAAAAAAGAAGATAACTTTTAAATAAATAAATGTTTTCCTTTAGGAGCATTTTTTTGTATTGATGTAAAAAAATTTGTAAATTCCATAAGTATTTAGGTAGTTCTACTTTCCTGAGCTCTGAAAAACTTCTTAAATTTTAATAAATTGTCGATTAGACTAATCCGGTGATCATAATTGTCGCTGTCCATCCGGGGCAGTCCCGAAAGATTCCCGAAAATTAAGTATACAAACTTTCTAATGCAGAATAATAAAAACTAGAATGGTTGTAAGGCAGATAAATCAAAATTCCTAAAAATTAGTGCATATTTGATAAAATATCAGAAGTTCTTATTTGTAAAAAGCAAAAAATTACCATGAAATATAAGGTTTCATAAAAAGAACTTCGGAATTTATCCTATTATTTATTTTGATGCATTCTGATTTTACGAATTCGGAAATGAATTTTTCTACGAAATTCATTTATGGGTCTGTTTTCGAAAAATCTAGAATTCAAGGTTCTGAGAAATGACCCGGATGGACAACGGCAGCTATAACCATTGAATGGCGGTCGTGTCTAATTCGAATTCCGCAAGAGCTTAATGAAATTATCTTGTTGATGATTTTTAGATTATATTATACTATTAAAAGCAAATTTCAGACTTTGGAGTGTCAAGTTTTACACCTAATGTGTTTAAAATATTTTAAATATTTTTTGCACTAGTGTATTCTTGTAATAAGTGTCTTTAAGTTTCTGATACATAAATATTTAAGAATATTTATCAATCGAATTTAGCTGGTGGATCGTGAGTATGAATTCTTTTCTGTTGCTTAAAGAAACCACCATCGTGAGTTGTTGTCAGACTTTGGTTGTATATGATTTGAGATTTGTAACCATATTAAACTTTTAACTCATTCCCTCTTTCACCTAAAGCATTTTATCTCGAAAAATATGTCCAACAAATAGTATCTGAAATTATTTATTAAAACTTAAGTTTTAAAAGTTTATTTACAAAAAAAACTACCTTCACAAATTTATTTATATAATGTATCACCGTTTCTTTCAATACCTATATACTAAATTAATTTTTAATTTTACGTTTACTCTTATTCTTTAAAATTTTTTCTTAAAAGTTATACTGTATCATTTTGTGGATTTCAGACAAATATATTTATGTATAACAGTAAGTAAACTGAAAGATAATCTAGAATTTTCTTTTGTTTATTATACTATTTAAGGATGATGAGTACTTTGGTGGGGATAATAGACATAAGAAACTATTACTCTCTCCTTCTATCATATTACTATAGAAGCGAGAACCTTGCGCGCGCACAGCGATACGATAGCATTGTTAAATAAATAAAATTTTCGTTATAAAAAAACCACCCTAGTCTAAAATAAATTGAATAATTATATTCTACGATATGTTTTTTATATGTTATAATTTTTTTATCAAAAACTGTACTCAAAAAATACTTTAATTTTTTATTGTAAAATGTCGTCTCATAAGAATCACGTGTATAAGATGCTCGGAGAAGCAAAATTATTTTTAATTATTTAATAATGAAGGAGTCACCCTAGGATCTTCTAATTTTAAATATGTATTTTTTAATATGCTTTCTTGTTATATACCAACTTTTATTAAAATCTGTACTCAAACAAAAAAGGTGAGCAGCATCCTTAAGGAAAATTTTCCGTTTCATAAAAAGATAGAGAAATACTCTAAAAAGCTAATTTAAATAAATGAAGTTCAATATTCAAAACAATTATAGGAATACCCACAGCATTCTGGAATTACTTCTAAATGCGTATTCTTAGAGACTTATTTAGATGAAAGTAATATATAGATGGTTTTTAAAAGTAACTTCCTACTTATATACTTTTATAAACGCATTTCGTTTATGAGAAAAATTATTACAGTTATCAATAGTACAATATAACATTTTGTATTTTTAATATTAACTAAACTTTATTTAATTAAAAGATTGTGTAGTTTCACCAGTAATAGTCTAGGCGCCAGCCATACTAATCACGCCCAAAAATTAAAAAATTAAATTTGATTTTTCCGAGGATAAAAATAGGTGGTATTTATGCTTTTTGACCCGCTGAACACGAATCCATTGCAAAATTGGCAAATAATTTGTTAAAAACAAAAAATTGACCACGAGATTCGCAAAACGGACCCCAGATTCGTATTCAGCGGGTCAAAAAACATAAACAACACCTATTTTTATCCTCGGAAAAAGAAATTTAATTTTTGGGCGTGATTAGTATGGCTGGCGCCTGTATTATAAATGACCGATTAAACTCTAGTATATTACTATTCGTTTTCCACAAGAAATTCTCGGTATCTATCATCCTCTGAAGGACGATATATTTTATTTAAAAATATAATTTCAGGTCTTAGCTGAAAAATTAATACATGTAATAAACAAGAAATATTTTACATTGATTTTTATTCCAAAAAAATGAATCAAAGTTAATTATTTTAATATTTTAAATAATTTATTCTTAGCTATTTTCTAATTTTTATATTTTTATTTTACTGCTGCAAACCAACGTATAAATAATTAACTGTAAAGTATCATTAAGCTATTAACGAATTGATTTTAAAATCAAATTGATTAAAAAGATAAGATTATTTTGAATCAACAAACGGCGAATATTAAATTACAAAATTACATTTTGATTCTTGTTAACATCAATTAATCGAAAATTAATAATACAATCGTCGCGTCGTTATAATTTCAGAATTTTTACATAAGTTTTAAAAATGGATGGATCCGTGAAAGCTTTATCACACTGTTTATGTGCACTGTCCAGCGTGTACTATACGATCACATATACTGAGTAATATTTTGAGTAAATTTTTTTTTTACATAAGCCACATTGAAACAGATTAAAACCTGAATGGATTTTTTCGAGTTTAGTTAGTGATTCCTTGTTTTTAAAAATTTTTGTACTTACGTTACATTTGTTTTACTCCATATTTTAGGACCAAAATAATAATTATTTGAGCATGCTGATTATATACTTATATAATTTCGTGAAATCATTTCGCTTGCGAGAAAAGTACTAAAAATTATTTTTAGTATAATATAATGTTATAAACAAAATTTCAATAAAAAAATGTTAATTTCAGGTTTCAAAGATTGATATATAAAATAAACAAAAACAAATAGCTATTTATTTTAATTAAATTTAATCGTTAATTACATAATAAATTTTTATTTTATGGCAGCAAAGTTATTGATTTCATTTTTTTTTCTTTATTTTATATTTTTTTAAAAGCATAAAATAAAAAAAAGTACAGTAGATTATTGAATATCAAATTTTGTTAACAAATGCGAAAAAGATTTATAAACAAATATTTATTTACCAAACAGACTTTAAACTATTAACCAACTGAATCCTAAATTCAAATAAATTAATAAGTGATAATATTCTTGTATTAACAATTAATGATGAATTCTAAATCTCATTTTAATCGCTAAAGGTCACGTGTCAAAGAATCACGGCAATTTTATTGCGCCATTGGTTCTAAGAAACCAGAGATCCAAGGTGGTAGTAGGTGGACTTATTTGAAAGCTAAAAATTTTTGCAATTGCGTGATTATTAGATTTTTCAAAAACTTTTACTGAAAATTAAATTCATATTATTAAAGCTATTTTTTTATTATGAATGTTTATTTTTGGTTACAAAATAAAAACAATTGTTTACTAATACAATCATATAAATACAGAGAATAATTTGTAAACAAAATATTTCGAGCTAATAAATTATAAAATATTTATAATCACGCAATTCTTTGGATTCTTAGCTCTAAAATAATCCCATCCACTAAAATCTTGGATGCCTGGTTTCTTAGAATTAAAAGGCTCCAAAAATTGCTATGAGTTCCTCATTCACTACCATATTTTACGTGACCTTTGGCCCCTTAACATCAATTAATAATACAATCGTCGTTATAATTTCAGAAACTTTTACAAATTGAATTTTGATTTCAAAGCATTTGCTAATTCCGTTTCAAAGTTATTCATAAATGTTTCTAACAAACCCATGGCAACACTCATCACTTCTTTTATTATTTCATCCCCTGTTGCATTAGCGTTCATGCTTTCTTCAGATGTTAGCGTGGAGCTTGGAATATTTAATTCATTCAGATTTTGGATATCAATCTTTTCTTCTTTAATGTCAATAGTGTAATCATAAATATCTTGATCTTCCACAGAATTTGTATTTTGATCACATGAAATCTCATTTTCATCGCAACGACTCAACTCAGCTCTTGGTTCTATTGTTAATGAATTCGCATCAGCTTCTAAATTATTGCAAATCAATTCCATTTGGCTTGCTTCATTTTTCAATGTGCTGTTTGCGTTAGTCAGTTTGTTTTCTATTCTACTAAAATATTGGTCAATGGGTTTGTTCTGTAATTTTTTTGTTACATGATAGTTTGAATCTTCTATTTTCGAGTGCGTTCTAAGATGAGAAATGATTAATATTCTTTTATCAAAAGATTTATTACAATGCTCACAAAAATATATTTTCTTGGATTTTTTTTCGTCTTTTAGATTTATTTTCAACTCTATATCCAATTTATGCATTTTTTCATGATTAGTTTTAGGAATAAACATTTTCTTAATGTGTTCGTATTCATAAAGTTTAGCACTTGAATGAATCGCTACATGTTTTTTAAAAACATCTAAACATGAAAAAGCTTTATTACACTGTTTGCATTTAAATGGCTTTTCAATTGTGTGCACAACAAGATGTTTAGTTAAATCAGTTATAGAAGTAAACTTTTTTTTACACACATCACGCTGAAGTAGATTAAGACCTGAATGGATTTTTTCGTGCCTTTTAAGATTACTAGTATCCGTAAAAGCTGTATCACACTGCTTACATTTATGTGGTTTTCCTCTAGTGTGCACTACAAGGTGACGTATTAGATGGCTTTTTTTAGTAAACTTTTTCTGACACAAATCACACTGAAATAGATTAAGACCTGAATGGATTTTTTCATGTCTTTTAAGATTACCTAATTGTGTAAAAGCTTTATCACACTGTTTACATTCAAATGGCTTTTGATTAGAGTGAACACTAAGATGTGTAATTAAATTAGCTTTTATAGTAAATATTTTCTGACATAATTCACATTGAAATATATTAAGACCTGAATGGATTTTTTCATGGGTTTTAAGACTGCTTAAATACATAAAAGCTTTATCACATTGTTTACATTTATGTTGTTTTTGACCAAAGTGCACTACAAGATGACGTTTTAAATCACATTTCTGAGAAAATTTTTTCTGACACAAGTCACATTGAAATAGTTTGAGACCTGAGTGGATTTTTTCATGGGTTTTAAGACTGCTTAAATACATAAAAGCTTTATCACATTGTTTACATTTATGTGGTTTTTGACCAGAGTGCACTACAAGATGACGTTTTAAGTCACTTTTTTGAGTAAATTTTTTTTGACATGTGTCACATTGAAACTGATTGAGACCTGAATGGATTTTTTCGAGTTTTATTAGTGATTTTTTGTTTTTAAAAATGTTTATACCTTTGTTACATTTGTACTCCATATTATATGACCAAAAATAATAATTATTTAAGTATACTGATTCTCTATAAAAGTAAAAAAATAATTAAAAATATGTTTATACATTCAAAAAAAAATATATTTAATACTTACAGCAATTATATTTTATAAAATATCTGTAAAAAGTAAAGATTTCTTATTATTTAACTGATAGTAGAAGGTCGAAAATTGTTTATTGTCAAACTTTGATATTAACGAATAAATATTTATATAATTCAGTCTACTAAAACTTTCTATTTTTATTTATTTTACAAACACAGCCGTCTAAAGCAATGTACAATTCTATACTAGCTTAAAATTTTAAAAATTTAGAGGGGTCGTGTAATTTTAAGTGGGAGAGTTTTAATAAAAATTTTAGCCAATAGTAATAATTTAATTTATAAATAGTGTTAATTTGAAAATTTTATCATAGTTTGTTAAAATAATAAAAATTATTTTAAAAAGATTGCAAAATACACGAATTTCGTAGGCTATTGGTCTTGATTGATCTTAAAAAATTATTATCAGTTATCAATTTAAATTAATAAAACATTTATTACTACATGAGTGTGTAAAAGTTAATTCCATTTTTTTAGATTGCAGATGTTTTTGACCTTTATAAATATTTTTATGTTTATACTTATAAAGTTGTTAAAATTTTGGATTTAGTTTGATTTATTTCCAAAATTGCAGAAAATATTGTGATGTAAAAAAAGTAAGGCCAAATTGAAACATATTGCTCAATTTATAATAACCAATAGTTTATTGCAAATGATGATAATTATCATCCAGAGCACGTCCATAGTGAGTATTAGTGACCGTTCGGTCGATCAATTCATGCTATCAAAGAGTGGTAAGATGAAATTTGCGAACGAATTATTTACAATTATTTTCGAACATTAAGTCAGGGTCACGTTGGATCGCCTGGAGGTTTTAAGAACTTGCAAGACTATCCTTGTCAAATAAGCAATGCTATTTTAGAATCCTTCGTATCATCAAACGATAGATCAAGCGGTGACTATTATTCTCTATGAACGGCCCACAGTGTGGCAAAATGGACAAAAATCGCTCTTGGACTGAGTTTTTGAGCTATCGACATGAAACCTGTTTTGAACGACTTTAAAATAAGCCTGCTTTCGTGTCTCACTGCGGATTTTTCATATTTATTCATTTTTAATTAGCCTATTTACTAAAATTGCATTTTATGCAAGATTCTAAAATATGCAAAAATTATGATTTATTATTTTTTGACTTCAAAATTTTTTTTAATTTTTATATATATAATGCAGGATTAACAAAAAAAATATCCCGTTTATTTTAGAGAGCAAAAAATGTAGGAATTGAAAATTTCGATAAAGGAATAGGTTGAAGTAGTGAAAATAGGCTATTTAAAAATAAAAAATTTGAAAAATCCGCAGTGATGCACAAAAGCCGGCTTATTTTAAAGATGTTCAAAACAGGTTTCAAGACGATAGCTCAAAAACTCAGTCCAAGAGCGATTTTTGTCCATTTTGCCACACTGTCCGGCCCTTAGAACGAATAATTATTGTCAAAAAATGTTAATTTCAGGCTTCAAAGATTGAAATATAAAATAAACAAAAACAAACACCTGTTTATTTTAATGTATTTGAATAAATTTAGTTGTTAATTAAATAATAAATTTTTATTTTACGGCAGAAAAGATATTGATTTCATTTTTTTTCTTTATTTTATATTTTTTTTAAAAACAAGTATAGTAGATTATTGAACATCAAATTCTGTTAATAAATGCGAAAAATTATTTATTATTATTTACTAAACAAACTTTAAACTATTAACCAAGTGAATCCTAAAATCAAATTAATTAGAAATACTCCAGTCAAATCGCAGTGGGGGGGGGGGGCTGTATTTTCACTGGCCAACATGAGATTTATTCTACTATCTGTTTTTTGGGTTGCTGATTACGAAAATCGGGGTCTTTTCATGGAGATGTTTTCGGAACGCCCTTAAATTTGCAAAAACTACCCCCAGAAAGGGGTTTTTTTCATTTATTAGCAAACTGAGTGTCTAGATTTAACCAAGGATTAGTCTTAGAGGGTTTTTTGGGTCGCTGATCAAGAATTTCAGGTAATTTTTAATGAATATTTAATATTTCACCCTTAAATTAGCAAAAATAACGCTTAAAAGGGGTGCATTTGCAATTTTTGCACTTTGAACGGGGTTATTTTTGCTAAATAATAACTACCCGCGTAGTTTTAGATTATCTGACACAAATATTTTAAATATTTTTTAAAATTATAATTTAGAATATTTTATTATATTCGCAAAGTTGTAAATTTTTAAAATTTATAAAAAAAAATTAATTATTATATCAATAAAATTTAGTTTTTAATTACCTGTGCTTAAAAATCACTTTTACACACTACTCAAAAATTTTTAAATTCTTTACAGGATAGAGAATGAAATCATAAGCGACGTCATTATTTTAGTTTGTTTTGTTCCTAGATAAAGTAATTATTTACCGTACGGTTCATAGCTCAGCTGGCTAGAGCGCCGTCTCTAAAATCTATTTATCTATTTATTTGAATTCGTCGTCGGTTCGAAACCCCTACGAGTAAATATTTTTTTTTTTTTTTAATTTTTTTTTTTTTATTTATTTTTTAATTATTTAATTATTATTTCATTTTTTAATTATTTATATATTTTTTTTAATTTTTTTTTATTTATTTATTTTTTTTATTTATTTATTTTTTTTTATTTATTTTAAAAGAATTATTTATTTACTCATTTAAGAAACAATAATTCTAATGAACAAGATTTTAAATTTCTTAATAAATATAAGGGCTAATCCTAGCAAGTGGTCACATTTATAGTTTATTAAATAATTTTTATTTTTTAGAACACAACGTAATTTGACCAGAAGTTTAATAAAACCATAAAAATTAGGATTTTCTTTGTGTAACTTAATTTTAAGGCGCGATTCTGATTTTTTAAGTAAAAAAAACGCACTTTTGAATTTGTAATAATTTTTTTATTTTAATATTTATTTAAAAAATTTTTTTTCTAGTGAATATATAAGTCTTAATATACATATTTTTTTTATTAATTTTTTTTTTTTTGTTGTCCCATCTTGTATATATGGACCGGAAATTTGAAGGCTGTTTTTTTGCGGTAACCAGGAAATCTCCACTCCAGGTACCCTGAAAAAAAAAAATTCGACGAGGTTATTCTTAGAACCGTTATATCTAGTGCGGAAACCAACAAAATTTTGAAATTTTAAAAAATTAAAAATTTGGGCCGTAAAAGAAAAAAATAATCAATTTTCGCGCACGAAATTGGACCTTGTACGTTAAAAAAAAAGTACAAAAAAGGCAATTTTATATATTTTTGTTGGTTTCCGCACTAGATATAACGGTTCTAAAAATAACCTCGTCGAATTTTTTTTTTCCAGGGTACCTGGAGTGGAGATTTCCTGGTTACCGCAAAAAAACAGCCTTCAAATTTCCGGTCCATATATACAAGATGGGACAACAAAAAAAAAAAAAAATTAATACAAAAAATATGTATATTAAGACTTATATATTTATTAGAAAAAAAAATTTTTTAAATAAATATTCAAATAAAAAAATTATTACAAATTCAAAAGTGTGTTTTTTTTTTACTTAAAAAATCAGAATCGCGCCTTAATCTACGACTTTCAATAAATAAACTTCTTAAAGTTAAAAATATATTTAAGCTTCTAATTCCTAAATGGTGAAATTATTTCTCACAAATACTTGAGAATATAGAGGTACATAACAATAAATTATATTTCTGTACAAAAACCAATATTTATTATATTAAAATACTTTAATTTGTATTAGCTATCTATTCAATTCAAATAGTTTTATGCGAATAAAGTCAAACTTTCTAAAAATCCAAAAATTTAAATCTCACCTAAATTTATTTATATCAGGTTTTTTTAGCCCTCTGACCTGGTGAACCATATTGATTTGATTTTTTCACTGTTTCATATCTTTTTAAGTACAAAAATTAAAATTTTTGTTTTGTAAAAAAATTGAAAATTTATGTTCTTACTAATGGTTTTTGTACAGAAATATAATGTAATGCTATGTACCTCTATATTCTCAATTTTTTTGATAAATAATTTCATCATTTAGGAATTTTTATTAAAGGCCATAGCTTAAAATTAAGTTATGCAAAGAAAATCTTAATTTTTAGGGTTTTATTAAACTTCTATCCAAATTACATTGTGCTCTAAAAAATAAAAATTATTTAAAAAAACTATAAATGTGACCACAAAAAATTTAATTTTTTTTATTTAATATTTTTATGTAACTTTTTCATTGCAATTATTTTTTCTTAAATGAATAAATCAATAATTTTTATAAAATAAATAAAAAAAAAAATTAAAAAAAAAAAAAAAATATTTACTCGTAGGGGTTTCGAACCGTCGACGAATTCATAATAAATAGATTTTAGAGACGGCGCTCTAGCCAGCTGAGCTATTGACCGTACGGTTCATTATTGCTTTATCTAGGTACAAAACAAACTAAAATAATGACGTCGCTTATGATCGAGGGGCTGACGTTGCGATTTAATTTAAATCACTTTTTAAATCACTCGCAAATTTTTAAATCGCTGTTAAATTATTGCTCTTTAAATTTAGTTTTTTGGCATAAAAACTGTTTATAGAGGTTTGTGGGGTCACGAAAATTTAAATTTTAACCGGATGTAACCCCAGGTATATCCCTGCCCATATTTATGACCAAAAAATTGGCCAATTTTTGATAAAATTTAGCAAATATTTTAAATTGCTTTTAAATAATTGCTTTAAATTTAATTTTTTGGCATATAAATTGTACCTCGAGGTTAGCGGGGATCGGATTTAACTTCAATATCATCCCTACCCTCATTTTAGACCAAAAATTGGCCAAATTTCCAGAAAATTTGCTGAATTTCTTATTGTTTTTACATATTCGCACTTTGAGCGCTCAGATTTGCACCATACGAGTTTCTTGGGTCGCTGATCAAGAATTTCGACCTCTTTTTTATAAATAATCAATATTTCACCCTTATAATAGCTAAACCTACCCCTAAAAGGGGTGTTCTTGCTAACTTTGTACTTTAAGCGTTCAGAGTACGTTCATATACGTTTTTTGGGTCACTAATCAAGAATTTCGATTTCTTTCAGATAAATCTTTACTATTTCACACTTGAAATAGTTAAAACTATCCCTTAAATGGGTGTTTTTGTTATTTTCGCAATTTAAGCGTCCAGGATATGCCCATATAGGTTTTTTGGTATAAACTAGTATAAATTATTAATATTTCACCCTTAAATTAGCTAAAACTACCCCTAAAAGTTTAAATTCTAATTTTTGGCCCAGAAATGGACAGAAAACTGGCCAGTTTTTGATAAAATATGCCGAATCTCCTGGATTATAGAAGAAATTACATTCTAAATATATTTTGGGGTTTTCGGGTATGCAGAAACGGAATTTGATAACTAAATTTATAATTCAAATTTTTAACCAAGAAATTGGACAAAATTAGCCAATTTTCGAAAAAATTCGTCAGATCTCAAAAATTATGCAAGAGATCATTTCGAATGTATCTTATAGGGTTTCAGCGTAGGCAGAATCCGAACCTGCTAACTAAATTTTGAAAATCCAATCTTTGGCCTGAAATTGGACAAACGATTGGCCAAGTTATAAAAAAATTTGCCTAATCACCTGGGTGATAGAAGAAATTGTATTATAAATATTTTGTGGGTTTTTGGAATATGCAGAATCCGACACTAATTAATCGGACACATTTGACCCCCCTCCTTTTGAGGTCTAATTTTCCAGTATACCCTTTCCCTATAAACTAAAAAATGTATAGGTTTATGGACACCATACTTAAAGCTAACCATAGATGAAATCTAAGATTTGCTATGAATATTTATTTTTGATTCCAAAAAAATATAATATATATTACTCATTTCAACAAAAAATATTCTTTTGTTTTTATTTTCTTTTTAAATAATTTCCTTAAAATTATTAATTATTTGATACCAATTCAAACTGCAAGCTTAAAAGACTCGAATTCCAAATACTCTAAGACACCATAATATACATCGATAGTAACTACTTGTATAATCTTGAAGAATCAGCAAATTTTTTTAAAAATTAGCCAACTTTTCGATAAACTTCTAAGGAAAAAATTGGAAAATTAAATTTTATTTAGCAGATTCGGATTCTGCATACTCGAAATCTGCATAAGATATAGAAAATAATTTGTTCTTTAATCTAGAAGATTTTGCAGATATTCCCGAAAATTGACCATTTTCGTCTAATTTCTTGGTCAAGAATTTGAATTTAAAAATTTAGTTTGCAGTTGGATTCTGCATACCCGAAAACCCCAAAATATATTTAGAATGTAATTTCTTCTATAATCCAGGAGATTCGGCATATTTTATCGAAAACTGCAAATTTACAAACAAATATTCAATTATAAACCAGTAAAATGACGATTTTCATCGAAAATTAGCTATTTTTTGCAAATTTGCAGGATTTGACATAAACGCAGTGAAATTATACAAATTATTGGTGATTAAAAAAAAATTTTTATAACAGCTAAATAAAATGAAGTCAAGCACGATTCTTGTTGTATTTTTTGCTGCTCTCATTGCATTTGCATGTACTGCGAGCGTTCTCCCATAAGATAAAAATGACGATAGAAAAGTATCTGCTGGTGGAATTATTGTAAGAATTTTATTTTTTTAATTATTATTATATTTGTGATCCATGGCCAAAAAAAAATAATACCTCAGTTCGCGTACGTATAAATTATTACTCGAGGTAAAACTCAGGCTGCTAAAATCGAGGGTAATCTGAGTTATTATTTTTAACTGGCCAAGGGATGAATAAAGTTTCCTTCGTTGGTGTCAAATAATTTAGGTTTTGACCTATAATTGTGATGCAGTTGTATATATAGTCAAGGCTCCTGAGTAAAAAAAAGGTCAAAGCTGAGGTGTTTACGAAACCGGATAAACGCAGCTGAAACCAAGTGAAATCTTCTCTCAGGAAGACCTCAGGAAAAAGTACTAAAAAAAAAAATTTCCGCAATTTAAATGGGGTGAAAATACCCCCAATTCCCCCATTTACCTAAAAAATTAAAAATAACCAAAAGTCAAGTAAGAGGAGTATAACACCCTTATTTTAACCCTTTCAACCCTTAAAATTCAATATTTCTTAAAAACCGAATTTTTTAAATTTTTATTAGATCTAGTACATGGTGACATTGAAGCGTTTTATTATGCGATCGAAATGACAAAAAAAACTGTATGTTGGGGTCTTTTCTACACTCAAAAATGTCTACGAATTTTCTATCCGGACCTGCTATCCAGCTACTTTAAGCGTTTGTTGTCAATATTTTCATAATTTGAATAATGATGATTTGAATTTTTTTATTAGACTGGTTTTTTTTTTCAAAGTATCCGGGATTCCAAACACGCCTGCAGAACTCGAAAATATAAGTAAAAAAAATAAGTTTCTCGTTGGATTTAGACCAAAACATTGATTTTTGAGCCCACGATAGCTCTCGAAAGTTATTTTGATGACTTTATCGACACAGAGAGCTAATTAATAAATTTTTTGATTTATTAAACTCGACATGATACGTGGATGCCATCTGCAATCACTTTTTAAAAAAGTCATTAAAATAACATTCTTAAAAAATTATGAGCAATAGAGTCATTAAAAAATAGCTCTCGAAAGTTTTTTTTTGGTCTCCTCAAAATTGGGATTTTCTTAAAACTTTCAGTTTTTCTAGTGGATTTAAATACTGTTTTAGATTATGTTCAAATTGATATCCCGTAGTATTTTTTCCCCAGAAATCCGATGAAACCATTTATTTTAGCTTTTGAACACGTCTTATATGAGAAAAATCGATTTTTGCCGTGTTTCAGGGTCTCAATTTTAAGGAAACCAATCACAAAAGTTTATTAGTTAACAAAATAAATTTTTCTGAATATTACTTACTAAAGGGACTTACGTATTTTCCCCCAGGAATCCAAAGAAACCATTTATTTTAGCTTTTGACTACCTCTTATATGAGAAAAATCGATTTTTTTTCGTGTTTCAGGGTCCCAATTTTAAGGAAAACAATCACAAAAGTTTATTAGTTTACAAAATGAAAATTTTTTAAATATTATTTACTAAAGGGACTTATGTATTTTTTCCCCAGAAATCCGATGAAACCATTTATTTTCGCTTTTGACCACCTCTTCTATGAGAAAAATCGATTTTTGTCGTGTTTCAGGGTCCCAATTTTAAGGAAATCCATTATAAAAATCAAGACAATAATGAAAATATGAAAATATTGACAGCAAACGCTTAAAGTAGCTGGATAGAAGGTCCGGATAGGAAATTCGTAGATATTTTTTAGTATAGAAAACACCCCACCATACGGTTTTTTTTGTCATTTTGATCGAATAATAAAATGTTTCCAGGTCACCGTGAGTAGGTATTTTGGGCCGCTAAATCCGAATCTGGCATCAAAAATCAAGTTAGAGGAGTGTAACACCCTTATTTTAACCCTTTCAACCCTTAAAATTCAATATTTTTTGAAAATCGATTTTTTTTTAATTTTTACTGCAGCTAGTGTGTAGAAGAAGAGAAATGTGTACAAAGTGAAGAAGTTATGGAAGGTGAAGATTTTGAAGAATATGTAGAAACTGATGTGGTGACTGAAAGTGATTCTGATGATGAAGAATGTTAAAAAGTAAACTTAAAAAAAGTTGTTATTTCATATCTACATTTATACAATATAAACAAATAATTTAAAAAAATAAAAGATATTTTATAAATTAAAAAAATTTTTCATACACGTTTCCGAGAAAATAAAACATATATGTAAAATGGTATATTAAAAAATATCTTCTTATAAAACTTCTAATTTTAAAATAAGTTTAAAAAATTCTAGAAAAAAACAAAAAATTGTAAAAATCCATACATGTTTTATTTTTCCTTAAACATTCTCCATTATTTATAATACAAATATTTAAATTCTTTACAATCCTAAATCTACAATACCTAATTTCGTAATAAAAATTTTAAAAAATCATTTATTAACAAATGTAAAATTTGAAGGGTTGAAAGGGTAAAAAAAAGGGTTTTACACTCCTCTAACTTAATTTTTGACGTCAGATTCGGATTTATTGGGCAAAAATACCTACTAGATCTAATAAAAATTTGAAAAATTCGGTTTTTAAGAAATATTGAATTTTAAGGGTTGAAAGGGTTAAAATAAGGGTGTTACTCTCCTCTAACTTGATTCTTGATGCCAGATTCGGATTTAGCGGCCCAAGCAAGATACCTATTAGGTCTAATAAAAATTTTAAAAATTCGGTTTTTAAGAAATATTTAATTTTAAGGGTTGAAAGGGTTAAAAAAAGGGTGTTACACTCCTTTTACTTGATTTTTGACGTCAGGTTCGGAATAAGCGACCCAAAATATTCTACTAGATCCCTTCAAAATTGCAAAAAAGGTTATTTTTAATTTTTAGGTAAATGGGGGGGGGGGGAAATTGGGGGTATTTTCACCCCATTTAAATTGCGGAAAAATTTTTTTTCTAATACTTTTTCCTGAGGTCTTCCTGAGAAGATTTCACTTGGTTTCAGCTGCGTTTATCCACCCGACGAACTTTCGATATATCTAAATATATCTAAATAGATCTAAATATATCTATTTATATCTCCAATTTCAGTATATCTCATTAGATCTAAATATATCTATTTAGATCTAAATATATCTATTTAGATCTAAATATATCTATTTAGATCTAATTAGACTAAATCAAAATACTTTTTTATAACATCAAAAACCATGGATTAATAATTTAATTTCAGCTATTTAACCATCTGTTAGAGAGTCAGAAGATACCAGGAAGAGAACTTTTCAAGTTAATAAAATAAACGAATGCTTTAGTTTACTATTTTTTTTTATTTCTTCTTCAAAAAAGCTTTTAAATTATACATTTTTTAATTTATCAATAGCAATTATTATATTATATCATTATAAATGATAGGTTTAATTAAAAAGGGTAAGGAAAGGAATTATTTTTTATAATTCCATAGCAAATAATATTACATAAACGATATTAGATTCAAATTTATAATTTAACAATTGATTTTTAAATAAATAAAATATTTTTATAATCGTAATGATTATAAAGTTTCTTAATAAGTTATTTGAATATCTTTATTTTCTAATTACAAAAAAATTACATAAAATTAATTTAACTGCTTTTTTTAATGAATTGATATAATTAAAAAATTATGATTCACACTTGTAGCGGTTTTAAATAAATAAATTTTAAAATAAAATTAGGTACTAAGCTAAATGGTTTTTTTTAGTTAGGAAGATATAACTATTTATTATATTAAACACTTTATATAAATTGTGAAAATTAATCAAGAAATAAAACAATAATTAAAGAATTAACTTCATTGAATTGATAAATAGTTAAATATATTCATAAGAAGTATTGTTTTGTTCAGCATTAAATATTAAACTTTTAAGTTTTTGTAATTTTTGAGCTATCGCTCTGAAAATTTCTTCATCAGATGCCCCTGACCATTTCTTTTTAGCTCCAACATATCTTGCAAAATCTGAAAATTATATATTTATTTTATGCTCCCCTTTGGGCAACGTCTGCTTTTATTTTTGAGAACAAAAGTGGTCTTTTAGGAAATTCCGTAACTGGAAATTCACATCTAGGCGTTGAAATAGCAAACAAAATAAAAAAACAAATATGGTATGATCATTTAAAATATAAAACTTCTGCAAATGATGATAAAGGATTGAAAGCAAAAAGGCAAAATAATATACAACCTCTAAACTCAATTTTATCAAAAATTAAAATATTAACACCAATTTAAAAATTGGTCATTTAGGGCCGAAAATGGGCATTCGGTTTTTTAACTATTACGATGAGAGAATCGGTGGTGAAAAATTGCCAATTACGGGGATTGAAAGGTGTATTTTATACAAAAAAAATGAGACCAACTGGAAATATTTTGGTTGAATTGCAAGATGACAGCATTGAGCATTATTTGGAAAATTGCCTGAAAACCATATTTTATGACATTGTGGTAACACTGAACTAAAGTAGCACCCTTAAAAAAATCTAAGCAATTAATTCTGCGCTAGTTAGAAAATCACAAAAATATGATAATTTATCTTATTCTAGAGGTTCAGAAAAGTTCTCTGCACGTTTGACAGTCATTTAACTCAAAAAAATGCTAAATTTGGAAATTCAAACTACAATATTTGGCCCATAACTCTGAATCCGTCAAGAATAAATAAAAATAAACAATTTCATAGTTTTTAGTGACCCAAAAAACATGCGGAATGCTCTTTTAAAATAATTTCTAAACATTTTTTAGTCCGTAGCAAGTTTTTGACGTCAAAAACTGTCCAATTTTTGATATTTTTACCACTGAAATTAGCTCATAACTTTTTGCCTTAAAAAAATAATTCAAAATAAATGATTTCATCGCTTTTAGCGACCAAAAAAACTACGAAATACCCCCCGAAATTTTGTTTTTACGTTGCCTTTTAAGTTTAGTAGCTTTAGTCCCTCCCGACGTTCCTGAGCCCATTTTCAAAAATCGAAAATGCTTTGGCGCTGTCCAACGACTAAATATTTTTAGATGCGGTTTACGTAGAACTTATTTTTTCATTAAATGACATCCAAAAACGCTTGAGCACTTTAAAAAAACGAAAAGTCGATTTTTTTGGCAGTCTAATAGATATAATGTAGTTATGTAACTGTTTTTTTTTAATTTTACTTAGAAATCCATATTTAAGTAAATTATAAATATAAATTTAATTTCGTTTATGTAAAATTATTTGCTATGGAATTATAAAAAATAATTCCTTTCCTTACCCTTTTTAATTAAACCTATCATTTATAATGATATAATATAATAATGTATAATTTAAAAGCTTTTTTGAAGAAAAAATAAAAAAAAATAGTGAAAAGTTCTCTTCCTGTTGTCAACTGACTCTCTAATAGATGGCTAAATAGCTGAAATTAAATTTGTAATCCATGGTTTTTGATGTTATAAAAAAATATTTTGATTTAGTCTAATTAGATCTAAATATATATATTTAGATCTAAATAGATATATTTAGATATATCTAAAGTTCGTCGGGCAGTTTCGTAGAATCGATGGGTGGGTTCACAAGGAAAACTCGACTATCTATACTAGCTTAAAATTTTTTAAATTTAGAGGGGTTGTGTAATTTTAGGGAGAACTTTAATAAAAATTTTAGCCAATAGTAATGATTTAATTTCTAAATAGTGTTAATTAGAAAATTTTATCATAGCTTGTTAAAGTAATAAAAATTATTTTTAAAAGACTGAAAATTACACGAATTATGTATGCTATTGGTTTTGATTATTCTTTAAAAAAATTATTATCAATTATCAATTAAAATTATAAAATATTAATTATTACATTCGTGTCTAAAAATTAATACCATTTTTTAAGTTGCAGATGTTTTCAAACTATAGAAATATTTTTATGATTATACTTAAAACGTTATTAAAATTTTGAATTTAGTTTGAATTATTTCCGAATATTGTGATATAAAACAAGTAAAGCCAAATTGAAACATTCTCAATCGATAATAACCAATAGTTTATTGCAAATGATGATAATTATCATATAGAGTACCTGAATAATGAGTATTAGTGATCGTTCAATCGAACAATTCCTGCTATCAAAAAGTGGTAGGATGGAATTTGCGAATGAATTATTTACTCGAACATTAAGTCAGGGTCACGTTGGATCGCCTGGAGGTTTTAAGAACTTGCAAGACTATCCTTGTCAAATAAGCAATGCTATTTTAGAATCCTTCGTATCATCAAACGATAGATCAAGCGGTGACTATTATTCTCTATGAACAACCCTTAGAACGAATAATTATTGTCAGAAAATGTTAATTTCAGGTGTCAAAGATTGAAATATAAAATAAACAAAAACAAACACCTGTTAATTTTAATGTATTTGAATAAATTTAGTCGTTAATTACATAATAAATTTTTATTTTCTGACAGCAAACTCTGGATTTCATTTTTTTTCTGTATTTTAAAGTATCAATATTTCTTCAAAAGCGTAAAATAAAAACAAGTTTAGTAGATTATTGAAAATCAAATTCTGTTAATAAATGTAAAAGTTAAAATAAGATTTATAAGTAAATATTCATTTGTTAAAAAGGCTTTAAACTATTAAACAATTAATCCTAAAATCAAATTAATTAATGAGTGATAATATTATCTTGTATTAACAATTACTGATGAATTCTAAATTTCATTTTAATCGCTAAAGGTCACGTGTCAAAGAATCACGGCAATTTTATTGCGCCATTGGTTCTAAGAAACCAGAGATCCAAGGTGGTAGTAGGTGGACTTATTTGAAAGCTAAAAATTATTGCAATTGCGTGATTTTAAGATTTTTCAAAAACTTTTACTGAAAATTAAATTCATATTATTAAAACTATTTTTTTGATTATCAATGTTTATTTTTGGTTACAAAACAAAAACCATTGATTAATAATATATATCATTTCGAGCTAATAATTTAGGAAATATTTATAATCACGCAATTCTTTGGATTCTTAGCTTTAAAATAAACCCATCCACAAAAATCTTCGATGCTTGGTTTCTTCGAGTTAATGGCGCAAAAAATTTCTATGATTTCCTATATTCAACATGTGACCTTTGCTCTGTTAACATCAATTAATAATACAATCGTCGTTATAATTTTAGAATTTTTTACAAATTGAATTTTGATTTCAAAGCATTTTCTAATTTCGTTTCAAAGCTATTCATAAATGTTTCTAACAAACCCATGGCAACACTCATCACTTCTTTTATTATTTCATCCCCTGTTGCATTAGCGTTCATGCTTTCTTCAGCTGTTAGTGTGGAACTTGGAATGTTTAATTCATTTAGATTTTGGCGAGGATTTTGGGTATCTAACTTTTCTTCTTTAATGTCAATAGTGTAATCATAAATATCTTGATCTTCCACAGGATTTATATTTTGATCACATGAAATTTCATTTTCACCGCAACGACTCAAATCAGCTCTTGGTTCTATTGTTAATGAATTCGCATCTGCTTCTAAATTATTGCAAATCAATTGACTTGTATGAATTCTAATGTGTGTTTTTAATTCACTTTTATAGGTAAAGCTTTTCGGACACAAATCACAATAAAATAGATTGAGACCTGAATGGATTTTCTCATGAGTTTTAAGACTACTTGATTGCGTAAAAGCTTTATTACACTGTTTACATTTATGTGGTTTTTCACCAGTGTGCTGTAAAAGATGTCTTGATAAAAATGCTTTTGCATTAAAATTCTTATGACAAAATTCACATTCAAATACATTGAGATTTAAATGGAGTTTTTCGTGAGATTTAAGATTACGCATGTGCTTAAAAGTTTTATCACACTTTTTACACTTATAAGTCTTTTGGTCATGAACTTCAAGATGCAGTGTAAATTGAGATTTGTAATCAAATTTTCTTGAACATAATTGACATTGAAGTAAATCGGGACCTAAATGTATTTTTTTATGTCGAGACAGTGAAATCTTGGACTTCAAAATTTTTGTGCACTTGTTACACTTGTATCCCATATTGCATCCAATATAATAATACTTAATCGAAAATTCTAATATTAACAATTATCTGAAACGGAAAAAAATTATTTAAAAGTTAATTTTGAGTAATACGATTAATAAAAATGCTCGTATTTTAGAAAAAATATTTAAAACTTACGTAGAATTTTATTTTATAAAATATCTATCTTATATGTTTCCTTTTCTTATTACTTAACTGACAATTTTTATTAAAGTAAATAATTAATTTTGTTTTGTAAAAATTTTGTATTCATATATATAAACATTTATATAACCTTATCATTAACTTTCTATATGTTTATTTTTATTACAATATATACAGACGTTTAAAGTCACGGACAATTCTTTAAATTTATAGTTAGTGCACTAAGTGAAGTCCAAATATGTTTCAGATCAACTAGTCTCTGTGTAATCATGTTTATAACTAGATAATTTGTCTCTCTCTCATTATTTTACTATCTTATGATTGGTTTTCATATACGAGGATATATACTACTAGTGGGCCGTATTAGAAAACGAATTTAGTAATTTACTAAATTTATATTTATGTTGGTACTAAAGGGGGGCGGAATAATTTTTCGTCTTTACAAACGACTTTGGGCTTTTGATCAAACTTGGGGTTCGCGTCAAACAAGTCAAACGCAGTGGTTCTCTTTTTATGTTTTTATCATGATTTTCAGTTAAATTATTTTGTTGTTAAATTATTTTCACATTATTTTGTGTTTAATGTTAAAATGATACAGAAAAAACGAATTTTTTCTTAATATTAAACACAAAATAATGTGAAAATAATTTAACAACAAAATAATTTAACTGAAAATCATGATAAAAACATAAAAAGAGAACCACTGCGTTTGACTTGCTTTGACGCGAACCCCAAGTTTCATCAAAAGCCCAAAGTCGTTTGCAAAGACGAAAAATTATTCCGCCCCCGTTTAGTACCAACATAAATATAAATTTAGTAAATTACTAAATTCGTTTTCTAATACGGCCGTTGTTCTGAAATATAGGGTATAAAATTTAGAGTAGTGGTAATCTTAAATGGGGGTATAATACATACCTAATGGTGAATGCGGGGAGAATTTTAATAAAAACTTCACGCCATAGAGGTCTTTGCCCTAGTTTGAGGGTGCCACTGAGTCATTTTACTTTTTAATGAGAATTTAAAATTTTAAAAAATTAGCAGAATATATATTTAGTTTTACTTAAAAAGTATTAATTTTTTATCAAAAAATTGTATGATTTTAAAAGTCGATTTTACGCTATTTTAAGATATTAAATTTTATATTTTATGAAAATTAGGTTTTATTCCTGTATAAAATTGTAAATTTAAAACCTATTTTTAAAATTTGAAATTCTATAAATCGAATTAAAATAAAAAAAGAGTACAGGAAAATAAATAGTATTTTGTTACGATTGACCCATTCCCGTCTAACTTTTATTTCCTTTTTTAAAACTTTTATTTCATTTTTTTTCAAACTTCATTTTATGTCCTTTTGCTTTATTTTGGACATAACAATAGAGATTAGTCTATTGAAGTTTTTATTTGTTCAGCTAAATTTAAAACAACAATTTCACTAACTGAAAATTGAAAAAGATATACAAAACTGTATGAAAAATACGTTTGTTGTTTTATCTCATCAGAAAAATGTAAAAAAATAAATAAAAGGTAAAATTAATGATGTTTGTGAAATAGATTTTAGGGGCTGTCTATAAAATATAAAAAATAAAAACGAGCCTCCTGCCCAAAAATAAGATGAATTAATAATTTATGAGAAAATCCTGATCCCCTCTCATTTGTTTCATATAATTTATGTTTGAACCCTTAGTTTTTTACCAGAAAAGATTCAGAAAAAAATAATCAGTAAATTTTAAAAAACTTAAAATTTGTCATTAAAAAAGAAACAAACACATTGTATCAAATCATGGTTCTGTGGCCCCTTAAATTCAGTACTTAGTATCTTGTACGTATTAAAAGAAAATACGATTTTTTTTTGTAAATTTATACTCAGGCACATCAAGAAGAAAGAATAGCATCTCCCTCATTATTTTCTACCTCAAAGTAAAAAAAAAAATCCTTTTTAAGACTGTAACAAAAGCAAGGTTCTAATTTTTCAAAAAACTTAAAAAATTAAAATTTTACATTAAAAAAAAAAAAATATTACTTAAAAGTAATAATAATGAAAAAAAAATAATTTCAAAAGTCTACACATAAACTATTGAAAGTACAATATAAAAATTTCCTTTTCCCTCTCTGAACAATAAAATAAGAAATAAAAAAAAAGAAAAACTATAAAATAGTAAAAAAGTTTTTTAACATATAAAGTACTTTAAAAAGTGCATCAAAAACTTATTGAAGATTTACATGCGATCGCACACTTTATATACAATTGAACCAAAAAAAAAAAAAAACATTGATTTGTACTCAAGAGTTTATATTGTCACTTCAGTATGCAACGACCTTGATTTTTTTTTCTCTCTGTGATGTAAAATAAATATATACTGGATAGAAAATATCCAGTACACATTATAGATTATTGTTGCTAGGTATAATAGATATACAGAAAGAACAATTTTCCGATAGAGCACTTGGACAGTTTACAGAGCTTTTGTTAAAATTCTCGTTGAAAAAAAACTTTATAGTTTGTAGGTATTTTTGCCCTTTACTTATAACAATCGATCAATCGTTGTATGTGCGTACGTGATACAGATATGTTGGTAAAAATTTTTTTTTTGTATATATATGGATGATTCCTTGTCATTTTGTGCGTTATTTTGGTTACTTTGTCTACAGTAGAATTCCGATGATTACACGTGGATTTTTCTTTTTTACCTAATTGTTTTCCTAGGAAGTTCCAATTCAAGTAAATAATTTTCTTTCGAATACCTCAGTGTCAATAGTATGGCAGCTTTTTTTTAAAACTATAAGTGCTCAAAAGTAATTTTGACAAAACGACCGATATTTCAAAAATATTATTTATTTTAATCTGTACCTTTTCTTTAAAAAAAAAACAATTACTTACAATTGGTACAAATTAAGTAAGTTAAGATTTTTTGCATCATGCCAATTTCTTATAGAAAAGACCCCAAAGTTTGCCATCAGCCTATACCAATATAGATCAAATCTGGACCGGTGATGGCTAGTAATCAATAATAAACCGTGACTTGACTGCAGTACAATTCCAACAATTGAAAAAATAGTTTCAATCAAAAGATACAAACAATTTTAAAAATTACAGATTACCTCAAAAAACATAAATGTTTTCAATTTTATCAGAAACACGATAAGCATAGCATCGCCTTCTTTTTATTTAGCATGCTCATCATTTTATATGCTTATCAAGCTATTTAATCCTTTTATTGAATATTATTAATAATAAACTTAAATAAAAGTCATAATAATTACTATTCTTTGATTTTCTATAAATACAATATGTCTATATACAAATTTGTTTAAATATGTCAATTTAAGCGTTTCATTGAAAATGTTTTTTCAACATAATAAACTCATCTATAATCATTTGTTATAATTTGGTGTTCCAAATGTATTGAACTCCCTTTGTCAGTCAAAAATTATGTATTGCATAAAATTGAAAAAAATTGGTAATTTTTGACAAATAAACTTGTAAAAATGAAAAATATTTGGGCTATATAAGCATTAATGGAGTTTTATTTGCTTGGAAAAATATATTTTATGAGATATTATAAAAAAAAATAGACAAAATATTTAACATAGAAAAGTAGTTTTACTTCAATTTAACTAAAATTAAAAAATTGGGACTCTAAGGGTTTTATCGTTGTAGCGCATTAAAATAATTATTTTCGGACATCTTAATGGTATGTAACAATCAACTTGGACTAAAAATTGTTAATATTTACCATTATAACTTGTACATAGATTGAAAACAGCTTAAGATGCAAGAAAAAATAATAAAACAAAATTTGAAAAAAAGCAAAAAATAAAAACAGGTTTTCTAGCTTATAAATGTCAAAATATTGTTAAAAACCGATGATAAATACTTGTTTGTATTAGTGTTGAACTTGTTTTAACTTGTTAAAAAGGAAAATCCCGAAAAATACTGTTTAAAACCCCTGAAATAAAAAATTTCAAAAATCGGGTAGCGCAGTTACGAAAAAAGGCAGTTTTTGACATAAAAGTGTAATATCTATTTGTTCAACAAGGGAAAAAAAGTAGGATTTGGCTTTCAATGCAGTTGTATGAACGAGTGAGCGTAGCGAACGAGTGCAGACAGCATTGAAAGTAAAATTTCCTACATTTTTTCCCGTGTTCAACACATAGTTTTTCATTAAGAGCGAAAAAAAGATCGCCCGAAAGTAAGAAAGTAGAACTTTTTTGCAGCGTGCAATGAAAAAATCTTTTTGGCACCTATCACCGATTTCTTATTCACGATTTTTTTTGGTTTTCTGAAGGTTTAAACTATCTGTAAAAACGGGTCATATCGATGTGCCTTCAAATTTTTTTTTTCAGTTTTTTGTCCAAGTTAAGTATAGTAAAAAAAAAAAAGCCTCATATACCATGGTAAATGGAAATCTTAATTTAAGAGATTTTATACTTATTTAAAAATTTAATACATCAGTTTTATAATTACATTGATGATTAAATATTGAGTTATATATATACTACTTTAAGGTCATTTTACTTGCGAGAATAATTTCAATAAAATTTAATATTATAGATCATATTATATCCATATTCTTTCTTTTCCAATTTTTCACCTTACCATTAAGCCTACTGTAATTAATTTATTAATTTACCAAATTATAATCTATAAATGTTTTAAAATAAATGAAAATAACTCTAGAATCTCTGTTGGGCCATTGTTTATTAATTAATAAATAAAAATATTAATAAAAATATTTATTAATTAAATATTGATATTTTAAAATTTTTGATAAAGAAATATGACAGAAATATCACAAACTTATCGATATGACCAGACGTTGAAATTTAAAAATAAAGATATTTTTAAATTTATAAATATCAAAAAAAAAAATCGTCGTATTAAGAAATATCAGGGTATTTTTTGGTTCTCATTATTAAAAATTTTTAGTCCCTAAATTAAAAAAAAAATATTTATTGTTACTATCTTATATTTTTTAATTTTTATACCAAAATATCTAAATGAAATTGTTCTTAGAACCATATATAATCAGTAACTTCACCATTAAAACTCTTACAAAAATTTGATGTAATATGATATTTTTTTTATATTTAACCAATAAATTGGTTAATTTTCCAACTAAAAGTGATGCTCACTTAAGGCTCACACACAAACTCATGGGCACGAGCAAAAAGCACACGAGCACGAGCGAAAGTAGTATATAGTGGGAGTTAGAATGGAGAGGCTAAAGAGGAGAAATTAAAAATATTAATCCCACTTTGTTCAATATTGCTCGTGCTCGTATGCTTTTTTGCTCGTGCCCATGAGTTTGTGTGTGAGCCATTAGCAGTGTTTCGCCACAGTGTATTAGATTGACTCTTGAGTAGACAGCTATTTTAGGTCGAATGAAACATTAAAACATTAATCAGATTGACATAGAATCAGTCATATATATTTTTTCCACTCACTACATACACAGTGAATCAATTTCCTTTGTAACTTTGTATTTGTTACACGAGTCCAACAAAAAATTTTTGTTAATAGAAATTTTTTTGAAAAGGTTAACATTTACTTTTTCTCTAAATTCCATTTCTTTTACTATATTTTTTATTTTATTTATACATTTATATTGGAATTATTTGATTTAAAGCTGGTTATTGCATTCACTAAAATTTATTACTATATGTTTTATATATAACTTATTTAATAGCTTTATATTATATTTTCTATAAAATACACATTTTTTGTTACTCGCTTGTTATATTATACCTTTTATACTGTATTTAATAAAATAAACAATAAATTCACTATTTATTAACTTTTATTAACGGATATTGTTTATACATGTGTGTGTGGTATTTCAATTTTTGAAAAGAATTTTTTATGTTTTTGCAAATTATGAATAATTTTTTAGTACTTGTATTCATATTATAGAGAATTCCGATTGAAATTTTAAAAAAACAAAATATTATTACAATTTTATTGAATTATCATCAATTGGTTTTGATGAATAAGGTATAAAATTTCATAAAACCCAAAATATCAAGCATATCAAAATGCTATTATCCATCTGATACAACCTTAAATTGATATCTGTACTACTTTACATTAATTTTTTAATTACTAAGTTAAATTAATTTTTTGAATTGTGCCCATTGCTCGTATATTTTACATTATGCTTCGATATAGAATATGCTAATGATTATTTTCAATTAATTTCTACAGAAAAATATTAAATATTTGGAAACAGTATGAAGCAGATTGAAGCAAAAATGGACCCTCTATTAGACATTTGATAAGGTATAGTTTTAAGTAGGATATAAATATAAGCAATTAGATAATAAGTTACATGATTCAAGTTAAATATTTCAGCTTTTGCTTATATAATATTGCAAAGTAATTTCACTTTCGAGAAACGTAATGTTAATTTTTTTTACACTTAAATATAAAATAAAGAATCTAATTTATTAAATTTACTTATAAAACATGAAAAATCGATAATTAAAGTTACAAATTAAATTGATTTTTTGCTCGTACATATAAATTCTGAAAATTTAAATTATCTGTTAAATATTTTCGTTAAAAAAGTATATATTATGTAAATATGAATAAAAATATTAAATATATGCATAAATATAAATGAAACTCGAATGTAAATTTCGTTCTTATGATCCGCTTGTTTTTCCGTAACTCACACGCTTCTTTATTATTCGCCGCGTGGCTAAAAAAATTTATAATTCTTTTACCTCTCATGTATAAATACATAAAAGTTTGTATAATATCTCCTGTCCTGTGTGTGAACACTCACTTTCCTGAACATCATCAACATATATAAAAAAATGGACTTGAAGTTATTTTACAATCAGGCGAATCTCCAGGACACACGAATGGATTTATTTTCTCGCTTATACGCAATTTCTTCAAAGGTAAAGCCGTATTTTTATAAATTTATATATATAAGATTTTAGCCTTTCAAATCACCTCAAGAGATTTTGCGTGCATGTTTTTATGCAATGGAATATATATCTTTTAGTTCATCATGACTGAAAAAGCTTTGAAGGATTTATTTGAGATTATTTCATGACATTGAAAACAACTCACCAATGTGTAACCCTATATACCATTTTTTTTTAAGATAAAAAAAATATATCAAGAAGCTTCGTTCTTCTTATTCTACCTTTTCTCTGCAGCATATATAAAATTTACAATGAAATCGATCAGAATATAAAAATTTAAAAATGTGTGTATATAATGATATTAAAATAAATCAAGAAAAGTTTAGTTATTCATTATATTATACTTTTTTATAATAATATATTCTAGATGGATTTATTTGAAAATGGAATGAAATTTTTAAAATTATCTTTTTTTAGCTGTGGAAAAATAATATGGTAATAATAAGATTTAAAAAAAAAATTTTTTGATTGAATTATAGTTCAGTTGACTTTTTCTTTTTTTTTTTTAATCTATTTTTTATACAAAAGAAAAAAAGGATTAATTTATTATTTTATATTATGCAATTGAAGAATTTTTCTTTTTTTTTTAGATTCTATTGTTTGTTTTTACGAAGTATAAAATTTTTTGCTTTTTATCATAAAAAATGAAGGGATTTATGAATGAATAAAAAAAGTAAAACATTTAATTTTCTGCAAGTTTTTTAAGAGTAAGTTGGTGAAATTTTGTTTTTATTTTGGGTACTGTACTTTAATTTAGAATGATAGTTAGCATTTTTTGTAGGTTCATGGATTTTTCCAATGAGTATTTATAATTTTTTGAACGAGCCATTATTACTTTCACGATAGTCCACACTGAAAATCTTTTTGTTTGATAACTAATGTATTAAGGCTTGATGTTTTTTAACTGTTTATTGGTTTCAAAGCCAAATTTATATGTATATAGTAATATATTGTATATATATACATATATGTTTATAGTAATATATTTATAAACTTAAATTAAATAAATTTTTGGAAATAAATATAAACATCTAGTCGTAAATCTAATTTAGATACAGAATTCTAAAATTTAGGGCTACATGCTCCAAAATATCGTAATAAGGCAAGCTAAGAATTTAGAGTTTTGACGTACTATATCAAAGTGATGAAAAAATAAAAAAGATATTCACTACAGTAACCCAGAAATTTTGAAAAAACCTCAAGCAGATGAAAGAACCAAAATTCGGCTGCCACAGATATTTTTTTCAGTGCAGCATTTATACTATTATCTTTTATCAAATAATCATTTTATCCAACAAATCGCTAAAAACGTTATTTGTATAAAATATACATGTTAAATAAATTAATAAAACTATGTAAGCATGTTTATCAAAAACATAAATAAAATTAGTATAAAAATGAATATTTATGAATAATTTATTGATACATTTTAAAATAATTTAATAGCTAACATTAATATCTTTAGAAATTTATAAATACTATAAATATTGATAGAAAATTTACCTTTTCATTCTCATTACATAATTCATGTTACTTTGAGAATTATACATTTACACGAATCTCTCACATATAAATCATAATTAATTATTTAATATTATCATGTTTTTATCATATATTTTCACGTATAAAGCATCAGTTTTAAATTATTATAATTTATCAAAAGTTATTATATTTATAGATTTTGTAAATTATATGCAGATAATTTTAAATTGGTTTCCTACTTGATAATATTTATTTAAATTATCAGGTTCTTTGGATTCAAAAACTACGTTGTAAATAAATATTAAAAACTACTTTACTTGAGTGTTTCTAGAACAGAAACTACACTCAAAAAAAATTCCACTTTTGCAGCAAGAAAAAGATTTTTTTTTAAAGAAAAATAATTTTTTGGAAGAAGCATATATTTTTTGAAAGGAAAATCCAGGGGACTAAATCCCTAGGGTCTCAAATTTTAGAAAAAATTTTAAACAAATCCTAAAAAGTCTGCAATCTTTCATGTTGAAAACTAAAATATTTAAATTAAATCACTGTCCATACTAAATTTTACTTCATTCACACTTATAGTAGTTTGCAAAAAAGTAAATATTATTCAAATTTAATCCAAAAAAGGCCATTAAATCCATATTAAATGACCATAAATCAATAAACAACAAAAGACTTGACATATAAAATCCAAATCAAATAAATGAAAATTCAAACAAGACAAATTTCCTAATTAATCAAAACGTAAATAACAACCTGTTAACGTTTTATATTAAATATAAACAGATAGCAAGATTGTTTACAATTTAAAAGTTTGATCAAAGAGAATTTTAAAGTGAGAATAAATAAATATCGCCTGCCCTTATAAAATTGCATACACAAACAAACAAAAAATCTCTTTTTTTCATTTTCTCTCGTCAACAGTTATCTTATAAAAAAAAAATGAAGAAAGAAAAGATTGAGTAAATATGCAAATCTTCATTTTTTTTTTCTTTTATATTCGTAACAAGAATTTAATAAAAGGGAACGAGGATTATAACATACCAAAATAAAAAAAAAAGTATAAAGATATGATAATGGATGAGAAAGAAAAAAAAAATAATACCAAATGTTTGTGTAAATTAATAATAATAATATAATGAAGATTATATATATGATGTTTGAAGATATTTTATTTTGATTTTTTAAAACTTTATCGTTTTTTTTAATACTCTTTAATTTATTTTTTAAGCAATCATTATAACTTATCATTTTGAAACATAAAATTAACTATATGGTCAGTTGTCATTTTTTTTTTAGAGAAATATTAATCAGTACTTGGTAAAAAGACTTTTGGGGTACAAAATATGGGAATCCTAATACTTAATGTCTCAAAGGGGAAATGTGGGCAATTTAGGACAAAAATGAATTACTGATGTAAAAGTTGATTCTTGGGCGTATCAAAGGGGCCCTGCAGGAAAAGTAAAGCCCCGAATGGTACACAAAACCCTCTAAGAGACAAATGGACATATAACTCCAAGGCAGCACTTTACAAATTCATTGAAACTTATTGCACCAATTTCATAGTGAGTTTTTAGTTGGTTAAGGATTGAAAAATAACCGAAAGTAAATTTATTTATTTTTAACTAAAAAATTTTGAATAGGATGAAAGTTTTTATGTAAGCAAACCGAGTTGAACCAAATTCAATGGATACTTAACTTTGGGACCATATTTTTATAAAAAATGAGTATATATGGAAAAATAACCAAATTTATTACTTAACCGTGCAATTCGTTTTTCATTGTAAAATTAATTTTAAAATTTCTCTTTAGCTATACAAAATAATGGCGAGCTTGTATAATAACAGCAGTAATGAATTTTCTTAAAATTTATTGATTGGTTCTAATATCTTAATGCGAAGTTTATGATTTTCCTTGGTCAGTTGGTCACAGGTTAATGTTAAATATATTTATTTAATATATTTTATTTTTTGTACTTTTCTATGCAAATAAAATAAATTCTAGCGAAATTATATACTTTTGAAAATAATTGGACACGTGATAAAATACTTATAAAAGGAACTAATTTGCAAAATTACTGGAAACCAGCCATATATAATTATTATCGTCATTTATTTTATTTTATTTTTTTTTGAAATTGAATAATTACTACGTTTTTATTAATTGTAATAAAATTTTTGAAGTTTATTTAGCATACATTTTAGCCAGAATTTTATTTTAAAATACCTTAAGATGCCCCAAGACTAAAATTTAATATTAAAAAAAAATATAAAATTTGATACCACTAAAGATTCAGCTGAGACGCATTTTTAATGGTGTCAATGGCTCTGAGAATTATTTTGAAGTTTCTTTAGCATTCATTTTAGCCAGAATTTTATTATAAAATGCCTCAAGATGGCCAAACAGTAAATTTAACATAAAAAAATAAAATAAAATTTATTACAACTAAAACTTCAATTGAGGCGCATTTTTAATGGTGTCAATGGCTCTGACAATTAAACGAAGAGCTAAAAATTGATGCTTGTTAAGAAAGTTTTTAGAATTTTAAAAAATACTCCTTCTCACCTATAAATACAAAATAAATTAATCAAAATACCAAAAATTTTTATTTTACCAAAATGAAATTTAAAAATGCAAAAAAACAAAAAATTTAATTAACATATTTTTTTGCATAAAATTTTAATTATCTCAAGTATATATACGTAATTAACAAAATTTTGAAAACCACTAGTTGAACGTGTGTGTGGTAAGCTTAAATCTTTAAAAGTCAATTAAACTCTGCATGTAATTACCACACAGTATAAACTAAACCAAGTATATATAATTATATATAATAATAAAGCTTAAAGTTTACCACCTTTTTTTATCCTAACAATATTTTTTTCTCTTTTTGCATACCAAATTTTAAAAATATCATATTTTCACTTATTATATTTAAAAAATTCAATTATTTTAGGTACTGCCATATAAATTAATTTGTGAAAAAAAAAAAAAAAAAAAAAATTTATGCATTCTTTACTGAAAAAAAAAATTAAGAAAAAAGGATAAAAGAAAGCAGTAAGAATTTACGATGGATTCGTTTAATCAAATCAAAATTATAAATCGACTGAATTCGTTTTTTTTTTTTTTTATAAATTATACAAAAATACACAGTTGCTTGGCAGTAAATTATTATTATTATCTTATTTTTTTTATACTCTTCTTATATATACAGCACTTTCTTGTCGACAAATCGTGACAGAGGCCAATCGAAGAAAATCAATTTGTCAGTACCTTTCGAACAATTTTTCAAACGATAAAAAGAAAGAAAGAAAAAAAAAAATTGTTTTTTTTTCTCATATATCAGCGTTCCGGCCACTTCTCGCACTCAAGTCAATTAGCAATCGAAGCGTACACACATCATGGCTCGGAAGTCTCAGTAACTTGGACGTGCGGAATGCTCGCAAAAGATATCGAAGTCTTGTTAAATGAGGGGAGTTTAAAAAAAAAAAAACACAAAGTAGCCCTAAATGAATTCTCAGTAAATAAAAACTATATTAATTATACAAAAGGACAACAACGGATTTTTTATGTAATATAAATTTTTTTAAAATCATTTCTATTAAATTTTCCTTTTTAGCAATACTAATAAGGCTATTAAAATCATTAGAAGATGAAAAATAATACTTTTTTTATTTCAAATAAACCGCATTTATTTCTTTTATATTAAAGTTTTATAAGCATAGTAGCTATAATGCGTAAATTTATTTTTCTTGTAATTAAAAAATTTATATGTAGAAAAAAATGAGGATGTTACATTTGGTTTAACTTGACATAACACGTGTATTATATATATTGTTAAATTACAAAAAAAATTTTTAATTTCATTCTCATTAAAAGCTTTCTATCTGCCTATAAGTTTTATTTATTTTTCTGTCATTATTATTTTTTTATTCTTGGTAAAAAATTATCATTCTTTAAGATTATATAAACACATTATGTGGATAAAAAATTTACTTTTTTTTTGTTGCTAAATTATTGTATTTTTCATTGAATTATAGTGTACAGACTTGTTTTTAAGGAAAATTTCAATGGATATCTAATGCAAATTTACTTTATTTCCTTATGATGAGTAAGATTTAAGAATTCATAGTTATTCAATATTTTAGTTAGGAGCTTTGGATATAAAAAAGAAAGCCTATGTTTATTTACTACATATTTTCAGCTGTAATAGTAACTGAGTTCAAAAATTCTACTAAATTGGTGCTTAGATCGTTCCTTTCGAAAGTGGGGAAAATAAATAGTACATTTTTAACCAAGGGAGCAAAAAAAAAGAATGGCCTAGATCGCACGTAAATTAGCATCCGAGGCGAAGCCGAGGATTGTAAACTGCGATCTGGGGTATTTTTTTTTTGTTCCCATGGACAAAACGAAATTTTTCTTTCTCAGTGGGGTGAAAACGCGTTTTTTTCGATTTCGCTGCGGGGCGAAAAAAGTGTTTTCGGCCCGCTAGGAAGAAAATGAAATTATAGTTTTATAGTAAATTTACTTATCTAGGGCAAAAAAGATTAGGTATTCTCTAAGCTGGGTGAGTCACCTTTTTTGCCCGTTATATGTAAAACTATATTTTAAATCCCGGAGTAAAATATGGGATTTAACCTTTGCATGCTGTCTGCACCGAAGTCTGCGCTTACTCGTGCATACAATTGCATTGAAGAACAAAATTAAGAACAAAATTTCGTCCCTTGATTAAAAAACAGCTATAACTAAATTTTCGAACTTAAATTTACGAAGAAATTGAAAATTCTTGAAAAATAGTTATGTGTTTAAAATAACTATTAAAAACAACTCAAATATTTGCATTCAAAAATGACAATTTTACCTAGTAATTGCACCCAATTGTACCACTAATTGAGATCATTTTCTTTGCAGAAATCAATCTTAAATTGTAATAACTAATCATTTTCTCCTTGAACTTTGAACCTTAGAATATTAAATTTTTTTTAAATGAAAATAAAATTGCTCAAATATCTAAATTTTTTTTATAAAAAGACTTAATTTAAAATATTTATCTTACAAGCTTAACTAAATGGTATAATAAAAATGAGCAATTTAAAAAAAAAATAATGAAAATTTGAAAATGAACATATAATAACAATTAAGTTTTATACTTTATATATAGAAGTATATAGTTTAATAAAATTAGGTAATACTACATAATAGTACTGAATTTATAACACATACGTTTTCATAATATTCTCTCACACCTTTTCTATAATATAACTGAAAATAACCATAAAAGTAATCTTTGTCATAGTATGCATATATATTGAAACATATATACACATTTATATCTCTCTACAGACTGTATGATAATATTACTATATTATTCGTCAAGTAATTTAATTTTCTCTCTAATTCCTTTATATTTATATTTCTGTACAAAATACATGCCCAAAAAGATAAATTGAAACTTAAAATTTATTATTTGAATTATAATATTTTATCGCTAAGAAAAGTTTATATTTATTTATTTAAATGCAACAAGTATAATAAAAATATAAATACCTTTTTTTAATTTTTTAATTTTCATTGATTTTAAAATAGTTTTCTAAAAATTTATAGTTTAAATTACAAGGGAAAAACTCAATTTTTATTAGTTAGAGTAAATTTTTTCACTCCAAAATGGAATTAGATAAAATTACCTCTCAAAGTTTATAAGAAATGGGCAATTTTTAACTTAGGGACAAAATATATAGATCTTAATCTTCCAGTTTTATACGTAAGCGATCTTATTGCATGTAAAAGCAAAAAGCATTATTGGGTTAAACCTTTCGAAAAAACGGCGGCAAAAATTTCCTAAAATCTAAAACATGCAGAAAAATTTTGAGACTACGAGAAGCAAATCAATGATGAAATTAGCAGTTAAAAAATACACCTTTATACTGAAAAAAATAAGGCCAACAGGAAACGCTATGCTAAAACATTTATGTAGACTTTCTTTTTGAGGCCCAGGAAGTCTATAAGAATGAGCTTTGGTAAAACGTATTTTTTCAATAATTAAAAGAAAGCGTTATAAGTTTAGTTAAAATTTGGGAGATTAAACTCGCACACTCTTCTTATTAGTTTGAACAGAAATATCCCGTATCGAAAAATCCTGTGGTAGCGTTGTGCACAATATTGTGCACAAGATGTACACAAGCTTGTGCACAAGCTTGTGCATAATGCATAAAATAGATAAAATAGTATATTTCTGGTCAGCGGCCAGAAAACACGTATTTCCCGGCCGCTGCGCGTCCGGCAAAGACGTGTTTTCTCGCCACTGATGCAGAAAAATCGTATACGACCCTGGGCCATAAAAAAAGAATGCCCCAAATCGCAGTTTACCATAGGTAATTTACGTGCGATTTAGGCCATTCTTTACTTTTGTGGCCATGGGTAAAAATAGTATATTACGACCCATGGCCAGAAAAATAAAGAATGGCCCAAATCGCACGTAAATTACCGTCCGAGGCGAAGCCGAGGATGGTAAACTGCGATTTGGGGCATCCTTTTTTGTGGCCAAGGACAAAACATAATTTTTCTTGCTCAGTGTCGAGAAAATGCGTTTTTTCGAATTGCGCAGCGGCCAGAAAACACGCACTTTCTGGACACTAACAAGAAAACTTAATTTTTAATAAATATGGACGGGAAACCGAAATATAGTTCACAGAGAAGTCCACACAAGAAGGTATTATTAATTAAAAATATCATTTACCGAAAAAAGGGTCTAAAATTTTTCGAATATGGCGTATCCGAAAACTCTAAAAACACCCGAAAATAAATTTTCTGCATTAAATTTGGGTTTTCAAGATCAATGAAAACGCATTTGAGAGGTAAATTTTCATGATTTGACCGTGCAAATTTATTTCGGTTTTCCAATATAGCGGACCCGCAAATTTCAAAAACACCCGAAAATCAATTTTTTGCATTAGATTTGGGTTTTCAAGATAAATAAAAACTAATTTGAAATGCAAATTTTCATATTATGACCTCGCAAATATTTTTCGGTTTTCCAATATGGCGGACCCGAAAATTTCAAAAACACCCGAAAAACAATTTTCTGCATTAGATATGGGTTTCTAAGCTCATTAAAAATGAATTTGAGATGCAATTTTTCATAATTTATAAAACTAGGGGGCAAGCCCCCTGCGCGCTAAAGCGCGCCAACCCCCTAAAATTCAATTTTAAATGAGAAACAATTTAAACTTTAAACAAATATTTAATTAATAAAACAAATCGTCTATTTTATTTATACATAATCTTCATTGCAATCTTCATCTTTGAGTATAAGCTAAATATTCGAATGTTGAAAAATGGCTATAATTGACGAATAAATAAAAAGTTATTGTTATAAAAGGAAAATAAAAAAGAAATTTATTTTTTTAAGTTACTTCTACATTGGGGGGTTACTTTAAACTAAAATTATGTATGAATTGAAGTTTTAAAATAAAATTATGTATGAATTAACCCTTGATATAAATGTATATTTTACCAATTATGCGATCACAGTCCCTCGGTGCTACGCACCTCGGGACCTGTACACCCTCCCATTTGATGTATTATAACTTTTTACATCACTTATTTCATAAATGGATTCCTCATAAAATAACTAATTTTTTATTTAGCCAAAACGTGAAATTGAGGTAGTTTTTGCTGATTTAAGGGCGAAGCGCTCATTTCTAAAACAAATGACCCCGAAATTCGTGATCAGCGACACAAAAATCTACTGTAGACCAAATCTGGTGGTGACGAGTAACTATACTCGTTATTTGACTGCAAAGAGCTTATACTATTTGACTGGAGTAATATGTGAAATATCATTTTTTCAACTTTTTTCAAATCTACCGTTAGTTTTGATCTACCTTTCTTTTATGTACCCAAAAAATAGATGTGAAAAGGGGAATTTTGGGAAAATGACGGAAAAACTTTCTCAGCTTCTATAGAAGATATATTATTTACTCTTGAAATTTATTGAAAATTTATTTAATTCAATTTCATTGCACCTATAAACGATCAGACTTTATTATTTAAGCAATCATTTTTATCGAGAAGTAAAATTCTGTGCTAACATGATACATGCACAAGTGCTTATAGATTTTGTATATTTATTATATAACAATATAAATTTTTGAAAATTGGATTTGGAACGTCCAGATAATTTAAATTTCTGTTGAGTTTAAAACGACCTTGCTGGACAAATTATAAGGAAAAATTCAAAAAACTTTGATTTTTACTCTTGTCAATATTTCATTCTCAATCTGAGAACCTCTTCAGGACCTTTATTTTTTAAGAAATAATTTTTTAATTTTACAAAATATTACATTGAATTGTTTGAATTACATATATATTTTACATACCATTTAAAAAACTTAACTTGACATTTAAATATTCTTATGTTCCTATTTTTTAAAAATTACTTAAATGTATAAAACTTATTATTTTAAACATAAAATTCAAAATTTATATGTCTGTACACTATCAAAACTTTTTTTAGACTAAGTAATAATATTGTTGATATCTGAGCAATGGTTATTTTTTAAATTTTAAAGGATTTATTAAGAGGGGGTGTTTATTCATAGATTTTAAGAACTATAAAATTTATACTTTACTAATGGGTTTAAATTCTTGTCGCGATATATGACACTGTTTTATTTTGAATATTGAGCGTTATTAACTTACATTTTTTTATTTTTTTATTTTTTTCTTTTTTTTAATTGCTTTTCCATCATATTTTATTATCGTTATATTTTAAGAAAGGGATTTTTTTTTATAAGTGTATACATCCGTATTAAAAAGGTCAAAAAAATACTATGTTTTTATGTAGAATTACATATATATATATATATATATATATATATATATATATATATATTTAAAATTTTATTATAAAATTTTATTTAATATGATTTCTTGAGGGGAATCAAAATTAGCAAGATCACTTTTTTTATTTAAACTTATTTGATTATTTTTTTTAATGAATAGTAATTCGACATATTCTCTTTTTTTAGTGTTAGATTCTCTATGGAGAATTTTAAAATTATCCCATTCAAATTCATGGGATGTTTGTAGCTTATGTGTGGACATTACATTGTGATTACTCGGACTCTGTCCAAAATTACTACTATGTTCACCTATTCGAGTTTCTGTGAGTCGCGCTGTTTGACCATAATATTTTTTATCGCAGTCTTTACATTCTACACAATAAACTACATTTTTTTGTTGTTTATTAGTTAGTCTATCTTTTCTTAATTTGATAAATTTATTTAATTTGAAGGGGACATGGTATATAATATCTACATTATATTTTTTAATAAAATTATGTATCTCATTGCTTATATTACTATTGCTTGGAAGCATAAATATTTTTCTATTTCTATTTTCTATATTACTATTGTCTGAGGTTCTATTATTATCTATTAGACTAATATGTTTGACTCTATTTTTTATTTCATGATTTATGAGTTTTTTTGGATAATTATTAAGCGATAAAATTTTTTTTATGTATTTTAAATTATTATTATGGAATTGGGGGTGAGATAGCTTTATTGCTTTATCTACCAAAGATTTAATTACACCTGTTTTATGATTTTTGGGATGGTCCGAAAGATAATTTAACAATCTACCAGAATATGTCTTTTTACGATACCAGTTAGATATAATACTGCCATCTGAGTTATTTCTTATTAATTGCATATCCAAAAAATTTAACCTATTATCTTTTTCAATTTCTATCGTAAATTTTATTCTTTCATGATAACTATTAAAGGTTTCTAACACGAAATCTATTTTATTTTTTGGTATTATTAAGAAAGTGTCGTCAACATATCTTCCATAAAACGGAATTTCGAAATCAAAATTATCTAGTATTTGTTTTTCTAAATCGTAAAAAACTAATTCACCAAGAATCGGGGAACAGGGGTCTCCCATTGGTAATCCATTAATTTGTTTATAAAATTTTTTATTAAAAGAAAAATAGGTCGAGTTTATTAGTAAGTCCAGGCCTGATAAAAATTCTTTTTGAGGTATTCTGGTGTATTTTTCTATATCTGTCCATCTATTTTTAACACTTTCATTTACGAGTTTTAAAGGTATACTAGGATACATTGATACAACATCTAACGAAACCATAACATAATCTTTTGGAACTTTAATATTTTTTATTTTATCTAAAAATTCAAGGCTATTTTTTATTACTTGTTCTGGTTTTTTAATACTTTTAGAAATAACTTGTTCATACATTTTTGATTGTATGTATTTGGGAGAGTCAATGCCTGAAATAATAATTCTAAAGGGAATATCAGTATCTATTTGAATATTGTTTTTAATTTTTTGAAGAGTATTTTCATCAGTTTTGTGTGCTTTAATTAACCCATAAGCTCTAGAAATTATACTTTCTTTTACATGTGATATAGTTATTCCCATATCTTTGTTTATATATCCCATTTTTTTCCATTTTTCTAGTTTTTTGTAACATTGTGTTATAGATCTTTGTGTAGGATCGTCGTCAATTTCTAATTTTTTATAAGTTTTTTCATCGCTTAATATATTTTCCATATTTTTGACATAAAAATCATGACTTAATAATACCGTAGAATTTCCTTTATCTATTTTTGAAAAAAATAAATTTTTATTTTCTCGAAGAAAATTTTCTAATTCTGTAATAGAATTTTTGATTAATTGATCAAATTCCGATAATTTATTCTTTTTATTTAAATATTTTTTTGATAAGTTTAATATATAATTTTTTACTTCCTCTTTTTTATCGTTTGGTATGTTATTTATATTTAAATGTAAATCTTTTAAAATTTCTATAATATGAGTTTTTTTATCTTCAATTAGAGGATGACTGAAATTTTCACCTAATCTGATTAGATTGTATGCATTTACAGGGATGATTTTATTACTTAAATTTAATAGCCATGGGTCATCGTTTTCAGTAAAATTATGTCTATTAAGTGATATTTCTTTCTTGTTTGTATCATTTTGATTTTTTAAATTGTTAAATTTTTTTATAAGATTAAAGTATTTTTTGCTACTTTTATAATCAAATTTGTTTTGCATATCAACAATATTATTATAGTCCTCAATTGTTAATAAATTACTTAGTTTATTTTTAATATCTAACTTACATTTCGTTAAAAATTTAATATGTAAATAAATATCTTTAATTTCTAAATTTAAAATTTTACATTTTAGTTTTTTTAGTAGAAGATCTTGTTTTCTTTTTATCGAATTGCTGAAGAAATGTATACTTTTAAATTTATTACAAACGTTACTGATTTTTTTATGAAATATGCAATTCGACCGACATTTTAGTAAAAATTCTTTATTTGCAGTATAACTTCTAATTTCATTGTTGATGTTTATATAATTTTTGATAAGACTTACTATTTCTTCACTATAAAGTTGTCTAATTCTGTTGAAAAACATTTTAACACAATTCTGGTCAATGTGTATTATAGATTTATGAAAATTGGATTTGGAACGTCCAGATAATTTAAATTTCTGTTGAGTTTAAAACGACCTTGCTGGACAAATTATAAGGAAAAATTCAAAAAACTTTGATTTTTACTCTTGTCAATATTTCATTCTCAATCTGAGAACCTCTTCAGGACCTTTATTTTTTAAGAAATAATTTTTTAATTTTACAAAATATTACATTGAATTGTTTGAATTACATATATATTTTACATACCATTTAAAAAACTTAACTTGACATTTAAATATTCTTATGTTCCTATTTTTTAAAAATTACTTAAATGTATAAAACTTATTATTTTAAACATAAAATTCAAAATTTATATGTCTGTACACTATCAAAACTTTTTTTAGACTAAGTAATAATATTGTTGATATCTGAGCAATGGTTATTTTTTAAATTTTAAAGGATTTATTAAGAGGGGGTGTTTATTCATAGATTTTAAGAACTATAAAATTTATACTTTACTAATGGGTTTAAACATAAGTTTTAAAAATTAATTTAATGATAAAATTTTTATATATAAAACATTTAATTAAATATAAATAAACATTTAACATAAAAGTTACTTTTTATATTGTTATTTATAATATATAAATAATTTAATTTAAAAAAAATTTTTTAAAGCGCGCCATTAAAAATAACAGAATTAATTTGTACACCGCAAGAGCGCGCTAGTATTATAATTTCTAAATGAATAACAGCTGATGGGTATTGACCAATCGGAATTAAGTGCCTCAAAATTCTACTGACATTTCTCGATTTTAATAGAAGATTTTATTCAATTTCATAAGTTTTAAAAATTAATTTAATGATAAAATTTTTATATATAAAACATTTAATTAAATATAAATAAACATTTAACATAAAAGTTACTTTTTATATTGTTATTTATAATATATAAATAATTTAATTTAAAAAAAATTTTTAAAAGCGCGCCATTAAAAATAACAGAATTAATTTGTACACCGCAAGAGCGCGCTAGTATTATAATTTCTAAATGAATAACAGCTGATGGGTATTGACCAATCGGAATTAAGTGCCTCAAAATTCTACTGACATTTCTCGATTTTAATAGAAGATATTTGAAAGATCAAATTTGTATATATTTTAAGTTTCATGGTCTTGAGTTATTTCAGGTTGAACTGGGCAGCTGAAATAAAAAAATTGTGAAAATCCAACTTTGAAACATCTTAAAATTATGCATCAGGAACTTTAACCCATTAGCGCCGGCGCGACCATGCCACCAGAGTGCGTCTAGTAAAGAGTGGCGACAAAGGACGCCATTTTCCGCCGGCGGAATTTTTAAAATGTTATCTTTTGCAAATTTTTAGTTTTTTTGTCTGATTGTGTTTTAACATTTTATTTTACGATTTCTGTTAATATTATATAACTTTTTTTTTTATTTTTAAAATAAACGTTTATTATTTATATTATAAAACTTTTTTTTATTTTTAAAATATACGTTTATTATTAATATTATAAGACTTTTTTTATTTTCAAAATATTTTTTTTATAATTATAAAAAATAATAAGTAAAAAAAATTCATATTAAAATTAAAACATTAAAATAAATTTTTGTTTTATTTTTCAATATTTAAAAAAATAAGTAAACAAAAAAAATGTTAATTTATTTCAAAAATAAAAAAATTTTGTAGTACAAGGCAGTTAAAAAAAAAATATACTTATTTAATATAACAGAAGAAAAGAATTTGATGTATATAAAAAATTACTCATGCATATAATGATCAAAGGATTTATTGAAAGATTTATAATCTTCAATATAAGGATGTTCTTATACAGAACTGAAAAAAAAATTATATTTAAAACCCTAAGTTGCATATATAATTTTAATAAAATAAAGTTTGATTGTTACTAGAACTTTTATAACTCATAATTATGTATGCAAATTGAAGAAATATTAAAAAATATTAAAAAAATATATTTATATCTTTAAATTTTAAGGAATAATGCTTTAAAATTTTCAAAAATAATTCTATGTTCGTTAGCAATTTTCGATTTTAATAAAGTTGCTCTAAATAGAAAGTTTGAATATTTATGTGCTATAATGATAAAAATTATAAAATTGATTATTACCTAACCAGTATTAAAAGTAAACAAGTAAATAAGTTTTAGCAAAGGATTATTTTGATTTTAAATTTTTAGAGTAACAATTAAATTCTGAATAATAAAAAGTTTAAAACAATTTATAGAAACTATTTATATAAAACTAAAGTTAGTTTAAACTATTTATATAAAAGTTTTAAACAGCTTATTAAATAATTTTTTTCTTAAATAATATTTTTATGCATAATATCATATTATTCCATCCAATAATATAGTAGGCAAATTTTTTATAACTCATTTTTTTTATTTTTTTAAATTCAAGAAATCTTTTAATAGTCTATTAAAATCTAATATATATATATATTATATATATTATTAATAATTGGCAAAAAAATCTTCATATGTAAAATTCATCACAGTAATTATATAAATGTATAAATATTATGTACAATTGTTTTAAAATTATTACTAAAGCTATTTTCTTTAAACAACCCCACATGCAAATTTTAATTTAAAGCTTTTAACTAAAGTATTATCATGCCAACGAGGACATTTTTTATATTCTCCACTAACAATGTCAAACTGATCTTCATTAAAAATTTTTCCTACTCTTGAGCATTGGTCTTTAACGGTTTTTTGCAATCTATCAATCGTTCTTTTCATTTGTCGATATTTCTGTTGATATCGTTTTCTCATCAGCCGCCTCAGACGTTCTGATTTCAAATACAGTTTCTCATACTTCTCTTCTGCTGAAGTATTTGAATCTGTTTTAAAATATTTTTCTAATGCTTGTAGATCATTTTCTTCTTGTTGCAAACCTAATTCATTGCTTATCGTTAAATCATAACGATCATTTTCATCAGAACGATTAATTTCAAGAGTAGTCAAGCTTGAATTTTCTACTGGTATAGATGAATTTCCTGGTCCATCTGCAACAATTTGAAATAAATATTATAAATAATTGTAACATATTTTTTTTTTTTAATTTTGATACAATAGAATAAAAATTTATTGCCGGTTTGTGTAAACTAAACCTAAATGCATGGTACATGTTTACTTCCAGCTGAGGGCTAGGTATAATGCAAACGTTACGCAACGTTACAATACAATTTTCTAATTTTATAATTTGGGTATATAACACCATTACTAAATTTTTAGATTTTAAACCCAAAATATTCTGGTTCCCGAAACGCGTATTATTCTAGGCCCCTAAATCAAAATTATTCCAAGTCCCTAAACCTGAATTATTCTAAGTCGCTAAATCGATATTATTCTAAGTCCATACCTGTATTATTTGAAATCCCTAAGCCAAAATTTTTCGAAGTCAATAAATTGAAATTATTCTATGTTTCATTTGACTCTCTCCCCTTAAAACGGGCAAATTTGATTCCCTCCCCTTAATTTTCAAGTGCTCGTGATTAAAAAATATGAAATGAAAACGAATTTTTAAAAAATAAAAAATACACCATTATTTTTTTTTTATTTGTGAGCATAATACCTAATTATTTTATCTGGAAGTGCTAGTTTTAAAAATACAGGTTTTGCTAGATTTTTTGGATCTAATACCCGTATTTTGGAAAATTTTTTTTGGATATATTTTAGCACAAAAAAAAATTTGATATAACATTGTTTGAAAAATACTATTTAACCTGTATAAATTAACCAGTTATTTGTTTCGAAAGTAAAAAATTTAATTTCTTTATTTTTTGTAAAAAAATTTAAAATCAAAAAAGTTTTTGCAACATACTTTTCAATATATTTTTTAATCGAGAATTCCTAAATTTTAATCAAAATCTTATAAAAAATCTCAAAAATTAAATTTTTTTTTTTACTAATTTATTATGAAATAATTTGTTGTAATATAAAAATTAATTTTTAAAAATTAAATCAATTTTATAAAAATAACTTCAGGTTATACAACTCTTCTAACCCCATCATTTATAAATCAAAAACAATCAATCATTTTTTTATCACATCCAAAAAAGTATATTAAGTAATAGCTTAACTAAATTAAGTTTTTATTTAAAATTAATATACAGAACCATAGAAATGAATTAGTAAAAAAATTTTTGTCACTGGCATTTATTATTTATTTTTTTAATTCCAGCCTTACCAAATTACTTTTAATATAGTTCTGAATATAATGCTATACAAAAATTTTGTTTAACTTATAGTTAACTGAGTTAAAAAAGTTTTGTTACAAAGAATGGGCTATTTGCATGTTAACATTTCACAGTGGTTTAGAACACAAAAAAATTTTCACCACGATTATCCTAAAAATCTCTGGTATTTTCTGATTTTATAGTCTCCTGAGGCAGGAAATGCTTGTCCTATAAAACTAAAACCGTACCTCTCGGTGAAAACCGCCCCAATTTGGGGATTGTTAGGGGGTAAATAATGTTTTTTTTGTTTTTTAAATTAACATTTTTTACATGATTTTAGACCATATAAAATGACGAGCAAGTGAGGAACACAAAAAATTTTGCTCACCTTATAGTTTTTTTTTTAGTTGAAGGGCTCAAAATCATAAAGTAAAAAAAAATGTTTTTATTTACCTCCCAATAACCCCCAAATTGGGGCGGTTTTCCCCGAGAGCTATACGGTATTATTTTTAGTACAAGCATTTCCTGCCTAAGAAGACCCTATAAAATCAGAAAATACCAAAAATTTTTAGGATAATCGTGGTGAAACTTTTTTTATGTTCCAGACCATTGTGATTTTAAAGTTAAATAGAAGAATAATACTGGAATTTCTTCTTTTAAGCAAATTAATTAACTTCTAAAAATTCCGAGTTACTATCTATTTAAAACATAAATTTTAATGATCTTAAATTTTAAAGGAATTCCAACTCAATACCCACACAGAACAAAACGTCTTTTAAACGTTAATTTCAAAACGTTTTAAAAAAATTTTCAAAAAGGTTTTTGAAACGTTTTAAGAATGTTTTAAAACATTTTGTAATCGTTTTGGAACGAAAAAAAATTTTCTATATGTAATATACTTTTTTTTCTAAATCGCTGTTTTAAAAAAGAGCCTTTAACGATTAAATAGCCCTTTGAATCAATTTTTTCATAACAAAGGCAATAATTTCATAATTTTTATGGTAATTTTTGCCCTCGTTACAAAAAAAACAGCTTTAGCATAAGACTTTATTTTGCTAAACTTTATTGAAAGACCCTAGGCTCTACACCTCTCAGGATTTTAAGCCTCTCGTTTAGAAAAATAACGTTTTCAAAAAGTCTATTATTAATAAGCTGTTAAATTGAAATTTTTAATAATGATAATTTTCATAACAGTATAAGTTTATTATATTTGATTATAAATTATAAATTAATAATTTTTTAAAACAAAACTTTTTAATTAAAAATTAAAAGAATATTTATATTATTATTTTTGATTTTATTGACTTGTACTTGGCATAATTGTTAAATGAATCATATTAAATTAAATTGTCATATTAAAATGAATATTAATATTAATTCAAATTAATATGATTCATTTAAAAATTATGCCCAGTACAGGTCAATAAAATCAAAAATAATAATGTATATATACTTAGAAAAATATGGGCGACTAGAAATTACTAAAAATTTAATATTAAAAGAATATTATTTTTATTTAAAAGAAAATTTCACTAAAGGTCCACTGTATACAAAGGATAGAAATTTAAACAGCAAATCTGAAAAAAAATATTGAACATAGTAACATGTTATAAAAAAAAATTATTACAAAATTTTAAAAGTAGTACTTATAATCAATTATAATATTTTACAATTTTTAGGTCTTAAGTAAGAAAAAGAATAATTTATTCATATACATGCATTTTTCAAGTCAGCGGTGTTGCAAAGAAATGTTTTTGAAGTGACTATTCTGGAGAGTAAAAAATTAAACTAGTAATCATAAGGAAAGCATTTGTAGTTTCTCTGCTTCTACTTAAGGGTTAGAACTATAATTGTAAGATTCAATGTTCTATCTCTTTTAGGAAAAAAGATATTGATGATTTAATATCAATCAAGTTAATACGAACAAACAAATTTTTTTAAAATGACTATTTTAGATGGTGAAAAATCAATTTAATGAGAATAAGAAAACCATTTTCAGTTTTTTTGCTTATACTTATTAATTAGAATTATATCTGAAAGATTCCATGTTCTATCTCTTTTAGGAAAAAATATATTCATAATTCAATATCATGAAAGTTTACGATCTCGAAGAATCTTAAACTCTAACTTGCATGATATAGAATTATGAATATATTGTTTCCTAAAAGAGATAGAACATGGAATCTTTCAGATATAATTCTAATTAATAAGTATAAGCAAAAAAACTGAAAATGGTTTTCTTATTCTCATTAAATTGATTTTTCACCATCTAAAATGGTCATTTTAAAAAAATTTGTTTGTTCGTATTAACTTGATTGATATTGAATCATCAATATCTTTTTTCCTAAAAGAGATAGAACATTGAATCTTACAATTATAGTTCTAACCCTTAAGTAGAAGCAGAGAAACTACAAATGCTTTCCTTATGATTACTAGTTTAATTTTTTACTCTCCAGGATAGTCACTTCAAAAACATTTCTTTGCAACACCGCTGACTTGAAAAATGCATGTATATGAATAAATTATTCTTTTTCTTACTTAAGACCTAAAAATTGTAAAATATTATAATTGATTATAAGTACTACTTTTAAAATTTTGTAATAATTTTTTTTTATAACATGTTACTATGTTCAATATTTTTTTCAGATTTGCTGTTTAAATTTCTATCCTTTGTATTCAGTGGACCTTTAGTGACATTTTCTTTTAAATAAAAATAATATTCTTTAAATTTTTAATTAAAAAGTTTTGTTTTAAAAAATTATTAATTTATAATTTATAATCAAATATAATAAACTTATACTGTTTATATTGCTTAATAAAAAAATTGCATAATATTAATTGAAAAAATTGTATATTTTAGTAATTGTGTTAATTAACAGCATTCTTTATCATAATAAAATATTTTTTAAAGAAATTATAATATAATATTAATATTTTTTATATGTCGAAAAACGTGCACCCATTAAATGAAAATAATTATATTCATACAAAAATCAAAATTAAAGAAAGAGAAAAACATAAATAGCAAAGCTTTCTAAAAATAAATTTTTCAAAAAATCTTTAATTATTTTTAACTATAAAGAAAATAATGTAATTGATAAGAGGTATTTATAAAACAGACCTTCTCGTGTAAAAGCTGGTTGGCTAAAATTAGATGCACAAGTTGTTGAAATGACCATGTTATTTTTTCTTCGTTCAGGACTTTTTTCTACCTCAAAACCTGCAGATTGTCTACTTGGTTCAGAAATTTCTCCTTCAAAAAAATAAATATATATTATCTTAATTTTTATCAATAAATAAAAGAAACCTTAAGTCATAATGTAATTATATTAGTTGAATAAATTAGTTGAATAAAAGCAGGAAAATAATGCTATATACATTACTTATAAGAGATATTGCAAATTACCTGCATAGTTGGTAACTGCTGGCTCTTTCAATTCTTTTATATTAGCTGTTAACTTAATGTTCGATGGCCTTAGAATATTGATTTTTTTTGATACTCTATTAGTTTCCACAGGGAATTCTAGAACAAGACTAGCTTTTTTAGAAATTGTATCTATAAAAAAATTTGTTCAATTAATATAAAAGTAACTATTAAGAGTATTATTATTTTAAGATTTCATGTTACTAACTTTTTTTTGAAGGACAACATTGATAAACTGATTCTCCAAAAATTGTTGGAACAGCATTCCATTTTAACTTCTTCTTACCATCGTCTCTTGGTTTTTCCCACATGTCAGGTGTAAAATGATGCTAATATAATAACCAAGTTAATTACACAGTTTATAATCAAAGAGTTTATTAATTAAATTTGTATTTTATAAATATAAATATTATTATATTAAATAATTAATATAATTACCTCACATAATTCTGAATGTTCACTTGGTTGAACTCCAGAATTTTTAATCCAACTTTTTCTTATATCAGGATTCTTTGGAAAATGATTCATTTTAACTAAACCTGAAGCATTTTTGCATCCTTTTGCTGCACAGCAAGGCATTTCACATAACGTTTATAAACTAATTAAACACTTATTTTATTTTTTTACAAACAAAAAATTATTAAACTGCAAGCTACCACGTTTACTATTTACCTAAAATTTAGGTTATGTCAAATCAAAATAAACAATCCTGTACTTGGAATATATTATTAAAAAATATATTTATTTATTGAACTAATTACATTTTTGTCATTGGTAAATAATTATGAGCCATTTTTATTTTAACTGAATATAAAAATTATAAATTTTAATTAAAAGAAAGAAAATTAGATTTAAATAAAGGCGGACTAGGCGGAAAATGGCAGAACCAATCAGCAACAGTTACATACGTGTCGTCACTCTTTCCTAGACACACTCTGCATGCCACTGACGCGCGGATTTTTGCTTAGAAAACGGGTAAAAAAATGATTTTTTTTTTAACTTAAAATCTTCCTTTACTAAAAAGGCCTTGCTTTACAAGATTCTGGGGTCAGAATTTTAATATTATTTACCGTTAATTAAATATGGCGGCTCAAAAAAGACAAAATTTCGATTATTGATATACGGTTTTAAATTGTAATTTTTTTTTTCAAGTTTATAAAGACTAAATAAATTATATTTTTGTATTATTTATGTTTTTTATTAGTAGAAATTAAAGAAAAAAAAATTCAAGATGGCGGATTTAGCAAATGATTATAATTCTGATAAATACTCCAGTCAAATTGCGGAGGGTTAATGTTTAGTTACTGGCCGGCATAAGATTTGATCTATTATAGGTTTTTTGGATTGCTGTACACGAATTTTGGGGTGAAATAATAATTTATCAAAAAAAAGTCCTCAATATTATTGATTAGCGACCCAAAAAACCCATACGGGCTTCAAGCACTCAAAGTGCGAGTACATCAAATATACCCTGTTTTAGGGGTAGTTTTTGCAAATTTAAGGGTGTTTCTCTAATATCTCCCGGAAAATACCCCGAAATTCGTGATAAGCGATTCAAAAAACCTATAATAGACCAAAGCTTATGCCAGGCAGTAACTAAACATCAACTCTCGCAATTTGACTGGAGTATTTATCAGAATTCTCGTCAGAATTATAATCATTTGCTAAATCCGCTATCTTGAATTTTTTTTTAATTTCTACTAAAAGGAAACATAAACAATATAAAAATATAATTTATTTAGTCTTTCTAAACTTGAAAAAAAAAATTTTAATTTAAGACCGTATATCAATAATCGAATTTTTGTCTTTTTGAGCCGCCATATTTAATTAACGGTCAATAATATTAAAAATCTGACCCCAGAATCTTGTAAAGCAAGGCCTTTTTAGTAAAGGAAGGCTAACTTTAAGTTAAAAAAAAAATCATTTTTTTACCCGTTTTCTAAGCGAAAATCCACGTGTCAGTGGCATGGTCGCGCCGCACAGTGTGGCAAAATGGACAAAAATCGCTCTTGGACTGAGTTTTTGAGCTATCGACTTGAAACCTGTTTTGAACGACTTTAAAATAAGCCTACTTTCGTGTTTCACTGCGGATTTTTCATATTTCTTTATTTATAATTATCCTATTTACTAAAAACGAATTTTATGCGAGATACTAAAATATCCAAAAATTATGATTTAATATTTTTTACTTAAAAATGTTTTTTAATTTTTATGTATATACTGCAGGATTAACACAAAAAAATTTCCCGTTTGTTTTAGAGTGCAAAAAATGTAGGAAGTGAAAATTTCGATAAATGAATAGGTTGAGGTCGTGTAAATAGGCTAAATAAAAAAATCCGCAGTGAGATACGAAAGCAGGCTTATTTTAAAGTTATTTAAAACAGGTTTCAAGTCGATAGCTCCAAAACTCAGTCCAAGAGCGATTTTTATCCATTTTGCCACACTGTGCGCCGGCGCTAATGGGTTAAAATAGGAGTGGTTTCCAAATCCTAGGTGAAAAGTGAATCAAAAAAATTTTTTTTTTAATTTTTCAGCTAGTCGCTATATCCTGGACGTGCTCATATTATAAGTTTTTATACTTAAATAAGGTTAAATTTAAATAATGAAAATATAGTTAAATTTTTTTAATTATAAATTTTATTATTTTGATTACAATATAATTTAATACTTCATAATTTTATAATCATATGCAATTTTTAATAATTCATTAAGTTTATCATTTATTTATCCAGTTGTATTATTCAATAAATTATCTGAATTATTATCAAAATATTAAAATGAATTGGAAAAAATAACAATCGAATAAGTAATAAACAAATCTGAAATTTAGTCGTATATATCAAGCTCTATTAGTGGTGGCAAATTCTTCAAATCCAAATTCAAAATTTTTTGACCGTGGCAATGTATTGTTATTTTTAGAACATGTTTATCCTCACGTTTAGATTTGATTTCGCTAACTAATTTTAAAAAATCATTTGTTATTTTACCTAGACGGATGTAAAGTACTTTGAGATTTGGTAAATTCTTAATAATCATTTCAAATATATTTTTAAAAGAATTTTCATCAAAATTAAGCGAACCAGACAAATTTATTTCTTTTAAACTTTGAAGAGTAGCAATAGTTTTCAATTCAGAAGTTTTAAAATTACCTTTACTAAAATCTAGACATTTTAAATTTCTGCATTCTGATAAAGCTGCTAAGATCTTCTCACTATTGCTTTCATATCCATTACCTAAGATTGAAAATTTTTCAAGATTTTGCAAACGTTTAAAAGAAAATTTGAATTCATCAGTTAACTTATAGTTATCAAAATCCACCTTGATTTCTTTAATATTTTCATTAACAAATTTACTTAAATCTAACAAAAGATCATTAGTCATAACGTGAAAATGGATATCGAACATTTTTAAATTTTCAAATCTTGGAAGTGAATTCAGAACCACTTTGCAACTATCTATAGGATCAATATAATTCCATGCGAGTTTCAACTCTTCTAGGTTTTCCGATGGCAAGTTATTCATTATACTCTTAGTAAAATCAAATCCATTAATTGTAAGTTTTCGCAATTTTTTTTGTTTATTCAAGAATGACAAAAATTTATCAGTGTTGATAGGCCTATTTATAGTATCTATAATGAGCACTTCGCGCAAATCTTCACAACTGCTAAAACTTATTGCATCCATTAATTCTGGTGTAATATCTACATTAAGTTCAAAAGTATTAAGATTTTTTAATTTTGACAAATAATTGCATATGTAACGTTCTCTTTGAATTTCGAGCCCACTGATTGATATTTCTTTCACAGAATCTGTGCATAAGTACATAAAGCAGTCACCTCTTATTTCCAAACTGCTTAAAGAAATACTGTTAAGATTTTTAATATTTTTAAACAAGAATGTTAGAACTTCATCAGTGAGTATTTTTCTTGAACTATCTCTTATATCTAACTTTTCTAAATTTTTACAATAAGTTGGCAACACTTGAAAAAATTGCTTGTAATCCAAACTTCTTAACATAAATGAATGTATTTCTAGTGATTTCAAATAAGGACTACATCTTTGTAAAATATTTATAAGTAGATTAGTTCCTTTCTTTATTTTATTCTCATTAATAGTGTCTAAAATGTCACTAATATCAAATAAATCCGAGAATAAATCTAAAGTTTTCATGCAACTCCATGATAGCTTTGAAACTCTATTGAATTCCTTGGATACTAACTCCATTTTTAATCTATCTGCTGCTTCCAAATACTCAAAAATATGTATCAAACAGTACTCATTCAAAGAATCAATACCGATTTTCCGTGACTGCGATAAATCTAAAAATTAATATAAAAATTAAATTTGGTCATAAATTTATTATTGTATTGTATTATGGTATTTGTTTATCCTCTATACTAGAACTACCTAAGGGCTGTTAATAGAGTTTGCTAACAATTACATCGAATTCCTTTTGAAACTTTTTTATATTTAAACTATTCAAAAAGGGTTTTTTGAGGGATGTGATTGCACTTTCTGCAAGTGGAGTTGGAGATTTGTAGGATTAATGAAGGATAGTCAATGATTGGATGTGGGACTAGAAGCGACAGCAGTAGAGGTGGACGAGACTGCGAGACCAGCATCGGTCTCGTCTCGGTCTCGTCTCGATTTCGAGACGAGACCGAGACGAGAGCATTTGTAGAAAATTCGGGACGAGACGAGACATTCATATCGAGACTCTCGGAAAGTCTCGTCTCGAAAAAAAAAGTTATTAATACATATTAGTTAATTTAAATTTTTACAATAAGTAAAAAAGCATTAAAATTAATATTCTTATTAAGACTGTATACTTAAAAAATAGTTATAATTATAGTTTTCTTTGATTTATCACTGCATAAATTTTCTTAAACATTAAGTTTTATTTGATGATACATTATCAACAGTGATACCTTGAATTTTTCCCTCGATCTCATAATCTTTTAAGGCTTGAAAAAGTATATGGGCTAAATCTTTTTCTGGTCAGCGGCAAGAAAGCACGTATTTCCCGGCTGGCCATAAAAAAAGAATGAAGAATCAAAAACAATATTTTTTTATCTATAATTTTACAAAAGAATAACTGCTTGATAAAAATTGTCAATTTATTTTATTAGCCATAAATGAAACTCAGCTCAGAGGACGCTTTGTCTCACAGGAATTTATAAATTTGTAATTGTTTGTATATAAATAGTTGACAGTTTTATTTTTATAATTTTCCTGAAGAAAAACTTCAATTTTTTCGAGACTTTCTCGAAAACGAGACGAGATCGAGACGAGACGAGACCGAGACGAGACTGCAAAATTTCGAAATATCCGATACCGAGACGAGACAAGCCAAAGTCTCGGTATCGTCTCGTATCGTCCACCTCTAGACAGCAGCCGACTTCGAGGTGGCACTTGCTATGACATTTGAACGAGCCAGAAGGGAAAACTGCAGAAAACCTTCTGAATAAGGCTTTTAACATACGTCACGTGACTAGTAGCTATATAGTGTAACGGAAGAAAACAAACCATTTTTTTACATGTAGTTCTTATGGAAGCGGTTATTAAAATTAATTTTTTAAAAATATTACTGATAGTTATTAAAAAGTGATTATAATTATAAATAAAGAAAAGGTTATTTTACAAGAATAACAAAAAATTTTAATTAATTGTTACGTCTTTATTTTAAAAAAATTAAAAAAGATGGTGAAAATGTTGTAGGTTATGCATATTTTTGGAGTGAAATCTTGTTTTTTTTATAAATTTACCTTTTTAAGTGTTGTTAATTAAATTATCTGATAATCTGGCAGCTATTAACTTAGTAAACAATAGAAATGCCTCTTAGTTGTGCAATATTTGAATGCAAAAGTTATGGAAGTATGGAAGATGACCAAAAAAAAAACAAAATTTTCAAAGTTTCCTGTTTCTGTAAATAGCAAATGTACAATATACCAAAATATTTTGAATACTTTTGATAAAAATACTGTGAACCATGATATATATTTTTTATTTATTTTAATTAAATACTTTTATCAATTAAAATTTGTTTCATAAGTTCCATAGAGGTTTTATTTTACTGCAAATCCTATATCGTAACCAAGTTTTTGATTCGGCACCCAATCTGGATTATTCATATCAAAATCTGAAACAGGTTCCTCTAATTCTATGTTAATATTCCAATCAAAAAAATCAATTATTTAGTAAAAAATAAAATTGTATTTTATATATGCCAACAAATTGTAACATATAAAACTAGATATTAAGTATCAAATGAATCAATAAATTTTCCAAAAAAGTGTTGATCATCACTTTATTCTAAAAAGATTTGAAAAACAATAATAAGGAAACTCTTTAACTTTAAAAACAAGATCATAAATTGAATTAATATTCACCAGAAATGAAATGCAAGATACAAACTCTTGCATCGCTGATGTAAGATTCATTCAAGACACAGCTCGAATTAAAGCATGAATCCCCATTTTTTTTGCCTTTGTAATCTTAGATTATTAAATTCTTCATGGTTCACAGTATTTTTATCAAAAGTATTCAAAATATTTTGGTATTTTGTACATTTGCTATTTACAGAAACAGGAAACTTTGAAAATTTTGTTTTTTTTTTGGTCATCTTCCATACTTCCATAACTTTTGCATTCAAATATTGCACAACTAAGAGGCATTTCTATTGTTTACTAAGTTAATAGCTGCCAGATTATCAGATAATTTAATTAACAACACTTAAAAAGGTAAATTTATAAAAAAAACAAGATTTCACTCCAAAAATATGCATAACCTACAACATTTTCACCATCTTTTTTAATTTTTTTAAAATAAAGACGTAACAAATAATTAAAATTTTTTGTTATTCTTGTAAAATAACCTTTTCTTTATTTATAATTATAATCACTTTTTAATAACTATCAGTAATATTTTTTAAAAATTAATTTTAATAACCGCTTCCATAAGAACTACATGTAAAAAAATGGTTTGTTTTCTTCCGTTACACTATATAGCTAATAGTCACGTGACGTATGTTAAAAGCCTTATAGCAAGTCAGCTGTGTTTTTCCTCATAGTGCATTTTTTTTATGCTGTTGCTGATAAACAAATCCTAGAATGTGGTGGAAATAATTTTAAGAATTTAATCTTTTCAGAAAAAAATCTTAAAATTATTGTTGGTGACAGTGGGATTTGATCCCTGAACCCTAAGGAGGCCACACGGAGAAAAATTTATTGGCTCCAAGCCTCAAAATTCCGTAGCTTGAGTAGCTACGGTATCGGTGGGAGCCAAAAATTTTATTCGAAGCTCAGTGCCTGTAAAAATTGCTTGCTCTAAGTCTATCGAAGAACTGGCTCAGAGTTTATAAGCTAAAAGCGAGACTTCAGTGTCGGAAGTAAAGAGTCACGGAGTTAGTTTAGTAGTGTATAACTCTGAGCCTTCGCTAAGTTTATAGACTCTGAGTTGGCATATTCATTGACTTAGCGCCATGAATGTATAAGGCATTACTCTTCTGTTAATTTCTGAGGCTTGGGGCCAATATATTTTTCTCTGTGCATGGAAAAACGCTACTCCAGAGACACAAACGCTCTCTTCATAAACTTATTATATTTTACTGAAATAATTAATTAATTTACTGACGCCGGCCTGTTAAAAACTCTAGTAAAAAAGTATAATTTATCAAAAATTATTTAAAAAAATAGCACTTGTCATAAAATATTACATGTATAAGTACTGTTTTTATTAATTTTAATAAAAATGTCGGATCTGTTGCCACAACTTTTTCCATTCCGGTGCCGGTGCGGAAACCGGTCTCGATCAGAACTTTAAAGCCCGGCACCAAACTCGGACCGCGATTTACCCTTGGTTTTGTTCCTCTTTGAGAATTTTAAGATTTTAATCAGCTTGTAGAAATGTTTATTTTGACAATTACGAGAGTTCACAAGTCCGAAGCGCTTAGCTTCAAGGTCTTTTTAGATGAATTTAAAAATGCATTTTTCTTAATAGCCGGTCTAAAACACTACGTTTGAAACCCAAATAAAGTTGTAAATAGTTAGGGTTCATATAAATAATGTTTTATTATGAGCGTATAAGTAACCTTATTAAATTATTCATATAATTTTGGAAGTATAATTTTTTGAATATTATAACTAAAAATATTTTTTAACTTAATTTAATTTGTAAAAAAGATTTGTAATTAATTATCTCGTTCGTAAAATAAAAAAATATCCTGCAAAAATATTTAATAAACCCGCGCAGCAATTAATACACAGGCATTTTTTATTTACCGAACTAGGCACTTAAAATACCATAAATTAATTTTATATTATACATTTTATTTACCTGTTAACACACTCATTTTTTTTGAGTTATCAAAATTCAAGAATAAATTTTCAGGTTGATAGCAGTGTTGGTTGATAAACTGAAAAAATAATAAAAAAATTCAAAAGGGCGGTATTTTGTATTGCAATGAAAATAAATAACGCAGTGTTATATGCGCAGTGTTTATAATTTGATATAATGATCAATGATGGATGTAAAGATTAAAAATATTATAAATTAAAAATTTAAAACTCACCAAAATATATTATAAAAAACGATTAATATTTTATATAATATAATATTTGCAGACTGCGTGTATAATAATGTCGTTTTCACCACGTTGTTTGCAGGACCCAACACGGAGAAAAATATTTTGTATATTTTACAAGGTTAATTTTAGTAAAACGGGTTTAGTTTTAATTACAAAAAAAATTTGTAAATTTTACAAATATGAAGTCAGAATATTGTAATTCTAACTATAAACATGGTTATATTTACAAAATATTTAAACAGAAAATAACAAAACTTTATAATGTAAACATAACCAGCAATTTTGGTTATTTTTAACAGTTATTTTTCTCCGTGAAAGAATGTATCTTTTTTATGTTTATTTTTTTAAAGTTTGTATATAACCTAACCTTATTGTGTCTTTCTATTATTAGGGGAGAGATTTCAATAATGGGATTGACATTTTTGTTATTATTTATAGAAGTATTTTATTATTAAAAAAATAAACTAGATTTTTTTATTCTATTATGAATAATAAAAATGAAAAATTAAGAAATATGATTTTGGATTATGATTTCAATAAAATATTTTTAGTTTCTGAAAATTTTTGATTTCTAAAAATTTGTTATTGATTTTAAATTATATAAGAAAAATATGTTCGATTTTTCTCATTATTATGCAGTTATAAAATTAGCTTTTGGACTCCAGATTCCAGAATCAGTTTCTGTGGGTATAATATTCCAGTTATCTAAATGATATATAGGCAAAATAACGAATTTTGAGCTGATTTTAAAATTTTAAAAATCGAACAAATATAGAGAGAAAATAATTATTTTTTTATAAATTCGTTCACCTCTTAGTCCAACTTAAATGTTTTTACAGTTTTACAAAATAAAGTTTTATGTAATTTTTATTGTAAAAACAACAGTATATCACTCAGCTTTCAGAAAATACATTAATTAATTAATGAATACATTGCAATGTCATAATTTTTATTATAAATCTTAATTTGTTGGCATTTAAAAACTAGAATAGAAAAATAGGTTCAAATAACTAAATTTATGAAAAAAAAACATTACTTTAAATTGAATTTTATTAATCTGATTATAATTTTTTGTATACTTATAGTATTATATAAATTAACTTACATATTTATATGTATAATTTGATTTAATCAGCAAAAAAAAAAAATTATCCATAACAGGATTAAATTATTATTTAAATATTACTTTTTATAATTTTGTTTTACATATTTTTCTTATAAAATCAGAATTATAGAATATTTTAGTATAAATCAAAATGTGAAAATTAATGAAAAAAAATAATTAAATAAAGTATAATAATACATAATAACTAAAATTTATAAAATATTGATCTGTATTAGTGGTGGCAAATCTACATTTAAATTCTTTTGACCCTGGCAACGTATTGTTATTTTTAGTACAAGTTTATCCTGACGTTCAGTTTTGATTTTGCTAACTGATTTTACAAAGTCATTCGTTATTTTGCATTTATTAATATCAATTTTTTTGAGATTTGGTAAATCCTTAATTATCTGTTCAAATATATTTTTGAATGAACTTTCATCTAAAGTAAGTGAACCAGACAAAACTATTACTTCCAAGTTTTGAAGAGAAGCAATAACTTTCAATTCAGAAGGTTTAATAACACTTTTAGTAATATGTAAATATTTTAAATTTTTGCATACTGATAAAGCAGCAAGGATCTTATCGGTTGGAATTCCAAATCCAACACCATCTTTTATTGAACATTTTTCAAGATTTTGCAGGCGATCAAAAGAGAAACTGAACTTATCCGTTAGGTAGTTATTATCACAATCCAATCTAATTTCTTTTATATTTTCAGTAACATATTTACTTAAATCTAAGAAAAGATCATCAGTCATAGCATGAAAATGGATATCAAATATTTTTAAATTTTCAAATCTTGGAAGTGAATTTAAAACCACTTTGCAACTATCTTTAGGATCAATGTAATTCCATGCAAGTTTCAATTCTTCTAGGTTTTCCGATGGCAAGTTATTCATTATACTCTTCGTAAAATCAAATCCATTAATTGTAAGCTTAAGTAAATTTTTTTGTTTACTCAAGAATGATAAAAATTTATCAGTATTGATAGGTCTATTAATTTTATCTATTATGAGAACTTCTTGTAGATTTTCACAGGAACTGTAACTTATCGCATCCATTAATTCTGGGGTAAACTCTACGTTAATTTTAAAAGTATTCAAATTTCTTAATTTTGACAAAAACTGGCATACGTAATGTCCCATTAAAATTTCGAGTCCACTAAAATTTATTTCTTTCATAGAATCTGTGTTCAAGTATAAAAAGCAGTCACCTCTTAATTCTAAACCGTATAAAGAAATACTATTAAGATTTGGAATATTTTTAAACCAAAATGCTAGAACTTCATCAGTTAATATTTTCATTTCACCAGAACCATCTAACAGATCCATTTTTTTTAAATTTTTGCAATAAGTTGGCATCACTTGGAAAAATCGCTTGTATTCTAAAGATGCTATAAAAAATGAGTATACTGATAATGCTTCCAAATAAGGACTACATCTTTGTAAAATATTAATAAGAAGATTCATTTTTCTTTTTCTGTCTTTAATAAGTTGTAATGTTTGAATAATAATATGAATTTCAAAACTTTTCATTTTACTCCATGATAATTTCACAACTCTGTTAAACTCCTTGGAAACGAACTCCATTTTTAATCTGTCTATTGGTCTTAAATACTCAAAAATTTTAATTAAACAGTATTCATTTATAGAATAAATACTCTTTACTTCGGTGACATTGAGTTTCTGCATTTTATCTAAAATTCATTAATTTATGTTAGCAAGCCTGAATTTTAGAGTTATTAATAATAATTTACCTGATACACTCATTTTTTTTATATGTACAACAGAATTCTACTCAAGAATAAGATTTGTAGGTTATTATAATCTGAAGAAAAAAAAATAAATAAACAAATAAAATAAACAAATTTAAAAATTTATTAGAATTATTTATCTTACATAAACATTAAAAGACGTTGTTATATTCGATTACATGAATTGTAACACGTGCACATCTGCACGATTCAAAAGGTACTAAAAAAAAAATAAACAGCTGATTTTAAAATCAAAAATTAACAATTGAAAAATTGCGTCTCTTCTGTTTTCTTGTTTATCTATCTCTTTCTTATTTACGAAAATTTGTCTTTGGGTCAGGATGTCAGGAGAATATATGGGAGAATATTATCTGATGAGAAAAACAAATACATGCGCACATAATATAGGAAAAGTAGGGATGAATATAAACACACTTACAGAATAATAGCTTATATTTTTATTATAGCATATTAGGGGAAGGATACCAATAGTCGGATTTTTTTGTTTTTTCGTTGTTATTATTTTGTGAATAAGGTATTTTGTACTGAAAATGTTTAAACAAAAATGGTGGAACGCTGAATATAAACAATCAGATTTTGAAACTTAAATGAGTAAAAAAATATTAATAAAGTAGAATATAATTAATTTTTTTTGTAATTTGATAAAATTTCATAAATTGTTTGCTTTCTAAATGTTATTAATTCTCCCAAAATTCAGTTAAACTTTGAATTAAAAAATTTATTTTGTGTGTTGGGTTCCAAAAAACCTAATATTTTCAACCACGATCAGCAATTTTATTCGAAAAAAAATGTCAATGCAAAATACCTTATAGAATTTATTAATTTAAAAATAAAGATAAATTCATTCAAAATTAGAAAACCACAGCTGTCAACTACTATAAAAATATATGCTATACTGATAATATAGAAATAAAATAATTTTGAACTTTAATTTTTATTATCTTTTAATTCAACAATAATATTTACATAGTGATAAAAAAATATTATTTTTATACTTTCTACAAATATTGTTATATAATAAAATTACAATTTTTTTAATAATCTGAGACTTTTTTGAATTTGAATTAAAAAGTGTACATAATAATTATAGTAGTATATAAAAGCGGGAGGTTTGCCCCCGCATGGGGTTTTTTAGGTGTCAGGTCCGGATTCTGCTCCCGCATGGGATTTTTCACGTACCTGCACCCGCATCTGTATAAACTTATGGCTATGAAGTTGCTGGTTAAGCGTGACTTGAAAATTTTAATGCAATTAATTAATCACTACCCCCCCCCCCCCCCCCATTTTTAACTCGTTGTTTTAAGCCTGACCCGCTAAGAAAAAAATACCTGCACGTGTATTTTAAAAAAAAAATTTATGCTCGCGATCGAAAGTATAGATTCTTTTAACACACGTATAAAATCGCGTGCGTTAAGAGGAAGAGGCGAAAACCTGTTAAAGAGATGAAAAAAATATTTTGTTGTTGACCCGTACCTTGCAGTCTTGAGTTTCTCTTGCTAAAAAAAATGAATATTGAGTGTAATTGTTTAAAAATAAATGAAATTCGCAGTCTTCAAGAAATTGCATCAAGACATTTTATTCACTTTATTCATATGTTAGATATTAATACTATCGATGATTTTTTATTTTTCAAAGACGAATCTTATTTTATTTCTAATATAAAACTAGAATTATTTTATATGATATATTTTTCCGAAACTCGCGAGTTTGTAACGGAAATTGATTTTTTAAATTTCAGAGAAATTCTTGACTTGATCAAGAGATATAAAATTTTACATCTTCGTTTTTATTGAATGAAAAAAAGCGTAAAAGTAAGTATTTTAATTATGTGACTAAATTTTATTATATAAAGCAGCCAATGTTTAAAAAATATACTTGCAAGATAAAATATCTCTTTTTCATAGTGGGTAAAAATCAATAACTTTATTGTTTACTCAAATTTCTTTTAATTGCATGCAGTCTTACTTAATTAAATTTTTTAGTATTGAATAGAAATTTGTCCTAACTGCTTGTATTTTTTTTTAAATATAAGTTGCATAAAATGTCATACTTAATATTTGTTTATTTAACTTTATTTATTTTTAGTATAAATGCTCGAAAGTGCTATTTTTATGAAGTTGAAGTGAATAATGAATGCCTGGATAAAGCAATGAAAATATGTAAGTTTTATAGCTATACTTAAGAGTAATATTATTATTTTTTGATTTTACTTTTATTTTATTTTTTTTTTTTTTCAAGTTGACAACTGCGTTTATGACATTCAATGTACATCTGCCCTGGAACATTCTATATGTTCAGCTGAAAAAGTTTGTAAATGTGTTTCACCATTTCAAGAGTATCTTGGATTTTGTGTTGAAAATTTGCCTGATTTAGAAGAAATACCCAATTTAACAAACTTGCAAAGTATAGAAAACGAAAAAGAAAAAATTGAAATAAGTTATTTTCAAATTTTCGTTTATGTAATTATTTTATTTTGTTGTGTTATTCAGTTAATAGCTATATTTTACATTTATCGAAAAATAAAAAATTTAATACTTTCATTTTCTAGACCGAGAGATGGTTTACAAATGTTTACTCTTTAATTTATAAAATACTTTTATTTTTTTAAAACACAGCAAGTTTAATTTCTTACGTATATAAAATTAGGCTTCAAATAAACGAAAAATATGTAGAATAAAAATATGAAAAATGTAACGATAACGAAAATTAATATTAATATTATAAGATTTAACTTAAATTCTGAATCATTCGCATTTTCTGCATTTGATTTATTTGCTTTTCTGTTGTAACCTAAATTATAAAATGAATTATTTTAAAAATATATTTAAAAAAATTTTTATTATTTGTATTACTTGAAAAGTTATTTTTTATTTCTGCGTTTTTTATCTTTAAAACACAAATCCCGAATCTTTCTTCGTATTCTGGAGAGCAAATACATAAATTTTGAGGTGAACATATCGAATGAGAAATGAAGCTGCAAACTTTATCACTTGAGCACGCATCATTTAATAAAATTGCTTCTAAAAATATGTTTTTCTTTACATACGCACTCGATAAAAGTTGTAAAAAATAATTATTTTCTTACTTTTGATACATTTATTATTTTGCATGAATTCGTCATAATTACAGAAAGTTCGTTCATTTGAATAATTGACTAAAAGAGAAAATTAATTTTTAATGAAAATTTTTTAAATTCAATATTTACTTACTTAATAATAATAATAAAAACGGGAGAAACATTTTGATTGTGCGATTCATGTTTATTTATGTTGTTATTATTATTTATAGGTTAAAGATAAATAGAAAAAATCAAAATCATGTTTTTATAAGTATGAATGTAGTAATAATAATAATAATAATAAGGATATTCAAAAGACGAAAAGAAAGCAAAACAAAAACAAAAAATGTATTTCTTATGGTTTGAATATATATATATATATATATAAGAGCGATAATTTATGTCTGAATTCCAAAGATTTCTTGTATTACGAATTGAAATATAGAAACAAAACTATACTTATCTTTTTTACTTATCTTTTTCCTTCTTTCGCTTTTTTTATACTACCTGCTTGCTGTTTCAAGTTTATAGATATAAAATGTTGAATATGTATAATAGTTATAAAATGATTTAATATATATTTATTGAATGAGGTTAATAATAATAATAATAATAATAATAATAATAATAATAATAATAATAAGCTTGAGAACTCCACAAAATTTTTATCGCATTCATTAATAAAATAATAATAATTTTTTTTAAGATGAGACAAAAATTATGTGGTTTACTCGGAACCTTTTTTGTTTTTATAAATTTATTTTATTTGTAAGAAGCAGAGGTTACATTTTTATTTTAATCTTATTAAAATATCAATTTTTTTTATGCAGAATATTTAATATATGTATGCGTGCATATTGTAAATTTATAAGTTAAATTTTTTCTTTTAGTCTTCTTGCCAAGGCATTGAATACTTGGAGCATAATGGTTCCTCGACTTTTATTTTTTTTTTTTTTAATCCCATTTCGTTTTGCTTTGTTTTCAAAAAGTCAGCATAAGTGAAATCTTCCCAAGTGTAAATTTTTACTGATTCTATTTCCAAAAGCTCGTTTCTCGTATACTGCAAATTACCCCAACTATAAGAACGACCTGTTTGTTCTTGGAAAACTTCCTTAAGACTTCTCCCAAAGTCTTTTTCAAAACGCAACTCTACATTTGCATATAGAGTTAAGCGTTGCTCATAAGTTTGGGGTACAAAATCTTGTACCCGCCAACCCAATATTATAGGCTCTTTAACTTCGAGATTATTTGAAGCAATTTTAAAGTTTACAACATAGCCTGGGTTTATTAATCCGTAGCTCATAATAAAGTCCAATATTTTTTGTATGGGGAAACTGAACATTTTGTCTGGAGACTGAAAATTATCTTTAAAAAAAACCTGGATTGTGCATTTAACATCAGGTATTAGCTTGTCATATAAGTTTATGATTGTCCATATTAAATGAGCAAAATCTTTTGTTTTTAACAATCTAAACAAATAGTGGTATACCGCATGAAGCCCTTTTTTTTCCAGTGTGTTTGTCGCCTGTTTGTATTCCTTGCTTTTCTTATCACACTGGCAGACACCTAGAAAAAATTGAGCTTTTTTGGCCTTGTTTTTGTTTTTCTTAGCACAATTGCAATTTAAAAATCTTGATTTTATAGCTTTTTCCAAATCACAATTACAGTAGCGCTTACAATTGCGCCAAATTTGATATACTTTATTTTTTTTGAACTTTATATCAAGTTCAAAAATTTCTTCGTCACCTGACGATTCCGGATCTCCATTCTTTGTTTTCAAGTTGTCATTTCTTTTTTTTATTGCCTCAAATAACTGATGACGTTCATTACCATTTTTTTTTATTTCTAGCTCTTGCATTCTTCGCCTTTTAGTTGCAGATTTTGATCTTTTCTTTCCTTGTATTTTTTTTACGGGCTCGACACTAGATTGGGCCGTTTCTATAAATTGCGGCCAATCTTCTACTTTTGGGTTCTCAAGAGGACCCGAAATCATTATTTTTTTAACAAAAGGCGTACATTTACAGTTTGCAAAACTGAAAAAAATAAAAAAATTTTTTTATATAAACATTTAACATTTTATTATAATTTGATTTAAACTATTTAAAAAAAAAAAAAGACTTACTTATTCATAATGCAATCTTTTAGTCCTTTCGTGTTTTCAATGCACTTGCATACTCCTAATTTTCGTTGAAATTTATCAAAAGTTTCGGAAAATCTATAAGACTTTTTTATTGTTAAAAAATCCGAATCACAGGTGTCTTTGAAATTCAATTTTTTATTTTTTCTTTTTTTAATATTGAAGCTGCGTTGTAAAAGATCTTTTAGTAATTCTGAGCGTACTTTATATGCACCATTACGCGTTTCATCAGATAAGCAGTTTGCTCGTTCTGGAACACTTTTTTCTTCGGTAATTTCCAAGCAATCAATATATGTACTTTTATACTCTCTTTTTCTTTTTCTGCTTCCTTGCGGCTTCAAATTTTTGTCACTCATACTTATATTTTTTTCTCAAAAGTAAACTTTTAATTTATATTTTTTGTAAACTACTGATTGAACGAAAAGCTTTTTCAAACTTATATAGCTAGTGCATATCCAAGTTTGTAAAAATAAAAAAAATATAGAGAAATATTTCAAGTCCAATGAGAATTGCTATATGAGCTTATTGGTTAGTTAAATTCTCTAAAACGCATTTTGATTCGCCGATTTATTTTTTTTCTTTTTTTTAAAGCAGGTTCAAAATAAAAATCTAAAATACAGCATATATTGTATGAACCTTTTGCATAAAAAATAAAAAATTGTTATTTATGTTTGAAATAAATAAATAAAAAAGTCCATTGACCAGCAGTATAGATGTTAAATAAAGGATTTCTTGTTGTTTAGGTGTAAAGCCATTTAAAATTTAAAGGCCCCTGCGTGCGAAAAGATGGAATTAAAAAATAATGATATGCCATATATATTATATATACGAAATGTTTGCGAAATCTCTCCTGTAATCAAGTGTACACAAAAAAAATATTGCATAAACTCTGCTGGGCATCTTTAGTTTTAAAAAGGTCATTATTTATTTCTTTTAATTTCATCGTAAATAATAATAATAATAATAATAATAATACTAAGAGACCACATTAAAATACGAATTTCGATAAATATATAGTCGTGTATTTACGCTTTAGCTTGTAAATATGTTTGGATATTTAAAAAACACTGTATGCGCAAAGTACATATTTATAAATATTATAAATGAGATCTCTCTTTTCTCTCTCTATTCCTTCAGGTTATTCTCAAAATATTTAACATCATTGAATTATACATTTTTATTATTTTTATTTTTACAAAACCAAAGTTTCAATTTATAATAACCTTAAGAAAAAAATAAAAAGATTATTGCTAAAAGTTAACAAAATAAAATTTTTTGTTGCTGCTCCCCCCCCCCCCCCCTTTGTAAAATTTTGTAAAAGGGGTTTAGGGGAATCTTAAATTTATAAGAGTTTGTAATAATGATAATAATAATAATAAGTCTCATGCGGATATATAAATATTTTTATTTTTTAAAGATAAAAATCTAAAATACGACATATATTTAATTGCACAATCCAAGTCCATTGATCACTTGTAAAACTAGTATAGACGTAAAATATAGGATTTTTTTTTTCAAGAGTCGTTTAAAGACATTTAAAATTTTAAACTCCTGCATGCGAAAATGTATTTTTAAAAAAAGATAAGCCAAAATATATAAAAGAAACATATGATATTTTAAGAAAAAATTTATTTGTAGTATACTTTTGCATAAAATAAAATTGTTTTTATGTTTGAAAAACGCAACATAATTTAAAAAAACCCCATTGACCAGCAGTATAGATGTTAAATAAATGATTTCTTGTTGCTTGGGTCTCGTGTAAAGCCATTTAAAATTTAAAGGTCCTGCATGGGAAAAGATGTAATTAAAAAAAAGATAAATCAAAATGTATAAAAGCAACATATGATATTTAACACTATGCTTAATAAGTATTGTGAAATAAATTTTGTTTTTTTTTTAATATCTGCTAAGGTATTTAAAAATTTACAAAATATATAAATTTTAAGCTTTGAATGTAGCCTTTTAATGCAAGATTTATACAAACATGTAGATAATAAATTATTGATAATTCACTTGTTTTGTTTTTAAACTCAGACTATTGCCTTATTTTTTATGTTTTTTTTTTACCCTCTCTCTGTGCATTTTTTTTTAAAAGAATCAAGCCAGTCTGTAAAGGTAGAAAGGGTATTAAACAAATACATCCTCGTGTATAATAATAATAATATTATTATTATTATTATTATTAAGCTTAAATTTTTTTTAAACTGTATGTTTATAAAGAATTGGTAACTTGATCAAGTATTTCAGTTTGTTTTTGACAATGGCCGACTTTATAGGAATTATTAAAGACCAAAAACTTGAAGTTGATCGCGCTTATGTATCTTTGCGCGAAAATTACTCTAGAGCTCGTAAACGCATTTTTAAAGCAAAATGTCGCACACTAAAAAGAGCTTTAAAGTATTATAAAAACATTTTGCGTCAAGTGGGACATAAAAAATTATTTGAAAGTTTACTGCTAGATTTGAAAACTTACAAAGCAAAACTAAAAAACGAAAATGCAGCAGCGGGCTTTAGATTTGTCGAAACTGATTCGGCATTTCAAAATAGAATTAAAACAGCCGTATTGGTTAATTTAAGATTTTTGCAGCCTAATGATTTCATGGATGCATGCAAAAATACTGTTGAAAATTACATACGCGACACACGAGAAACGCATGGATCTGTAAAAGTTTGTTTAATACTCGTTGTAATTTTTCAATTAGTGAATAGACCAGAGGAAAAATTGGAAAAACATTTCCAATCCAAATATAATACATTGTTTTTAAGTGATGATATTTCCGAGTGTTATGAAAAGTCGAGAAACGAAATTAATGCAAGTTTAGCAGAAGCTGTACTAGAGCGTTCAGGCTGGACGCTATTTGAAATATTATCTTTGCAAATAATTATTACAAAATACAACGCTTTGAGAGCGGGCAATTACATTAAGACACCAGCGTGGATTCAAAAGAAGACAGGCGCGGTATTAAACATAGAGACAAGGAATAACAATTGCTTCAAAATGTGCATTATTGCGGCTATAAATCCCATTGAAAAAAATAAAGAACGCAATCCAGATGAGTATCCTGAAATGGATTTTGATTTCACTGGTATAGGTGACGGTACTGGAGAACATTGTTTTACATTTGAGGATATCTCGAAGTTTGAAAACTTAAACTCAATATCCATAAATATTTTCGCAATTGAAAACGAAAAAAAAAAGCTCATAGCGCCTGTTTACAACACAAAAATTGATTATTCCGAAAGGGATCTGTATATAAATCTTCTCATGCTATGCAATGGCTATGAAAGGCATTTTTGCCTCATTAAAAACATGTCTGCACTGTTGGCCAGTCAAGTAAATAAGCATAAGTCATCTGTTGCTTTTTGCCATCGTTGCTTGCATTATTTTTTGAGCCAGGAAAAACTCGCTATACATAAAATAAATTGCATTTTTATTAACAAATGTGCCGTCAAACTGCCTGCAGCAGAAAATAACTTAATGGAATTTAAAAATTTCCATAAAAAAATGAAAAACCCATTTGTAATTTATGCAGACTTGGAATCTATACTCAAGCCTGTACGAGATTTGCCTCAAATGGTCAATGCATACCAGCAGCATGAAGTTTTTGCCATTGGTTTTTATCTAAAGGCAAGCTACGAAGGCTGTCCACTCGAGGGGTATTACAGTCACCGGGGTCCTGATGCTGCTGAATGGTTCGCTAAAAAGCTGAAAAAGCTAGCATTTAAAATGCACAAGGTATGATATCAATAAAAAAAATGTTTTTAAATAATTTTTATTCTTTTAAATACTTTTGCTTTAAAATTACATTTTTTTTTATCTTCAGATTTTAAAAGAAGTTAAACCAATGGTTCTTACTGAGGAGGACAAAAGGCGACTTGAGGAAGAAAAAGTTTGTCACATTTGTGAAAAGGAAATTAAGACTGGTGACGCCATTGCTATCGATCACGATCATTTTTCAGCCCGCATACGTGGAAAAACACACCAGGCTTGCAATCTTAATTATAGGAAAAATTTCGCTGTGCCTGTAATCTTTCACAATTTCGTGAATTACGACCTGGCGTTTATTATAAAAGATATCGCTTCGCGAATCGAGGGAGAGATTTCCGTAATACCTCGTAATATTTCTAAATATTTTGCCGTCATAAAACACGTTAAGTACACTCGTGTAAGATTACATTTTATTGATAGCTATAGATTTCTTAGCGAATCTTTGGAAAAATTAGCCCTTTACCTGGGAAATGAGAAAAAGTTAATTTTAAAAAAGGAATTTCCAAAGCCAAATGAAGCAGAAATGTTTTTTGAAAAAGGAGTCGTGCCCTATGAATACGTTGATTCGTGGGATAAGCTTAACGAACAAACGTTGCCGCAAAAAGATGATTTTTACTCGAGTCTTACAGACTCGCATATTTCAGACAGCGATTATTTGCGTGCTCAGACGATTTGGAGACATTTCAAATGCAAATATCTACTGGATTATTACATGCTGTACTTGAGATCAGATGTATTAATTCTCGCAGATATTTGCGAAAATTTTCGAGATTTAATGCTTGAATGTTACGGTCTAGACCCGTTTGCTTACGTTTCCTTATCAAGTTTCGCCCTAGACGCAATGCTTAAAAAAACAAACGTTAAATTAGAATTAATCACGGATATTGACATGCTTTTATTTTTTGAATCAGGAATTAGAGGGGGTTTAACACAGGCAAATGTACGATACTCTAAGGCAAATAATAAATATTTATCGAGTTACGACGCGTCTTTGCCGGAAAATTATTTGGTTTACCTTGACGCGAACTCTTTATACCCGACTTCCATGAAGCAGAAATTGCCAACAGGAGGCTTTGAATGGGTTGAAAATTTTGAAAACTTTGACGTCCAGACTATAGCTGATGACGCAGACGTTGGTTATTGCTTGGAAGTCGATGTTTCTTATCCCGAAGATATTCACGAAAAAATGAGCGATCTACCTTTGTTGACTGTACACGCCACACCACCAAATTCAAAAACTAAAAAGCTACTGGGTACTCTATGGGAAAAAAAAAATTATGTTTTGCACTATAGAACACTAAAACAGGCTCTTTCACAAGGCGTAAAACTTAAAAAAATACACAGAATTCTAAAATTTCGACAAAGCAATTTTTTGGAAGAGTACATAGACTGTAATATTGAAAGAAGAATTAATGCCACGAATCCGTATGACAAATTACACTATAAAAAACTCTCTAATATACTTTTTGGTAAATTTATTGAATGTCTCCGAAAAAGGTCAAAAATTTATTTGCGAACCTCATGGGATGGGCGCGCCGGAGCTGAAAATTTAATATCAAAAGTTAACTTTAAAAGATTAGAAATTTTTGACGAGGATTTCGTTGCAATCGAATTAAATAAGTTAATTGTAGAGTACGATCGCCCGATATACGTTGGTTTCGCAATACTTGAAATCGCAAAAGTTTTATTAAATGATTTTCATTATAACTTTATTTGGCCACGGTATGGACAAAATGCCCGCTTGATTTACCATGACACCGACAGTCTTTTCTATTCTTTTACTGGTGGTCTTGATCCTTACGTAATGATACGTGAAAATATTGAACGTTTCGATACATCAAACTTTAGTCCCGATAACGTATTTAAAATTCCCCTTGTAAATAACGGTTTGCTTGGCTTAATGAAATCGGAGGTTGGATCTAACTTGATATCAGAGGTTGTAACGCTATCCCCTAAAATGTATGCATTGCTACTAGATAATCTTTCCGAAATTAAAAAAGCTAAAGGCATAAAAAAATATATTATTGATAAAAAACTAACTTTTGACCAATTTATGCAATGTTTATTTCAAAATAAAATAACAATTTGTCGTCAAAACTCTATTCGCTCGAAAAAGCAAAAGGTTTACACGGTTCGAGAAAAAAAAACTGCCTTAGTTAGCCGCGATAATAAAAGATATCAAATTGCAAACAGCCATTTTACTTTGCCTTATGGACACAAAGACATAGAACAAATTGAAGCGAATAATAATATGAATGTATTTAATGAAAATAATAATTTTGTGTATGTAGAGCAGGAAGAAGAGGAGGCAGAAAATAATGCAATGGATGTAAATTAAGTGTAATAAATAAACATAAACTTGTTAAAAAATAAAATATGCATTTATTTATTTTTTCATTCTTACATTTATTTATATTTAATCTTACATTTAAGTTTATTAATTTATAATATCATCTCGAGAAATCCAGCTATTATGACTATTATCAAAACCAAGCCACTTCACCAAAACTTTATTACCTTTCGATTTTATTATTTTTTCAACTAAAAACGTGTCAGGATATTTTGTACGTTGTAATTCAAATTCATAAAAACCACCTTTAATAATATTGTCTTCGTAATCTCTCAAAATGTAAGTAATTGGATTTGTACGTTTAACGGCATGTATCGTAAAAATCTCAGTACTATAATTAGCCGTATATGACTTTTCAAAGATATTTTTATACTTTGAAACTCGGACTTTGTCTCCAACTTGAAATTTCGGCTTTTTTGAGGACCAATTATTTTCATAATTATAAACTGTATCGAGCAAGAATTTTTGATGACTCCAGGATACGTCTTTCGGCTTCATTCCGATTGTTCGATGTTTTGTATTATTGTAATTTTCTACGATTTTCGGCAAAAAATTTATGTATTTGTAGCTTCCGCGTATATGAAACTCTTGCCATATCTTACGTTTGAGGGTAAGAATTACCCTTTCGGCAATTGAAGCTTTTTTATGTGAAAATGTCGAATAATGATTAATTCCATATTTTTTCAATAAATTTTGAAATGTCTTATTGTAAAATTCAGTCCCATTATCTGTTTGAAGGTTACGGCATAAGGGGCTCATTTTTTTTAGTATTTTTTCAAAAGCCATTGTGACGTCATTAGCATTTTTTGTTTTCAAAAGCTCAGCCCAGACATATTTTGTAAAACAATTTATAGTGATTAAAATGTAGTTGAAACCGGAATTAAATCTAGAATAAAGCTGCATATCAATCAGATCCATTTGAAGCAAATCATCCACTGAGCGCAGGATCACGTGACGCCGTGGGAAATTTTTTCGGACTGAACGATGCAATTCTTTTACTACAGCAGTTTTTATACATTTTGTCATTTTAGTTTTATTTTTATTTTTTTTCTTAAGCTAAATAAATATTTTTTTAATTATGCAAATTATTTCAATACTTATACACAAAATTAAAATATACGTAATGTAAAGTTTATTACAATTATTATTATTGTTATTATTATTATTATTATTATTATTATTATTATTAAACTCTATGCAAGTTCTACACTTTAGCAAATGTTCTCTGCTCTCAATGCATGCAATACTTGCGGATTTATAATTCATTGAATTAGAAAAAAAAATACCACACTCGTCTTTTGAAATCATTTTTTTAAATTATTTGTATTAATTTTTTTTTTTCTTAGGAGCAAATAAATCTTTAAATTTATTCTCTAATTGAGCTACTTTAAATTGGGTGTCTTGAATTGTCTTGCTGGTATCTTTGTCAATACTCAGATCTTCGAATTTTTTTGAAATAATTTTTTTAATTTCATCTGTAGTTAGATTCAATTTAACTATTGTATCTGAAACTATTTTTTCTATATCTTGTTGACTATGCGGTTCTTTTATGTTATTAAGTTTTGAATTGAAATTTGTAAGTTCCGTTGTGAGTCTGTTATTTAATTGAAGAACTTTAAATTTCAGGTCGTCGTTTTCGATCGATATATTTTCATCAAGTTTTGTCAAATCAGTTTTTTCTTGTTTCAATTCGTCGAGTATATTAATGTCTTTTGTTTTTTTTTCTTCGGATAAAGGATTTTCTTTTCCGTTTTCAATAATTTTAAATACTTTTGTCAACTCGTTCGTTAAACGCGAATCAAGCTGTTTCACTCTAAATTTCAAATTGTTAAAATCTTCAATTTGCTCGCTCTGATCAGGTACATTTAATATACTCGAGTCTTTGTTCACATTTTCGATATTTGTTTCTGCAACTGCTAACTGAGATTTAATGCCCAGAAATTTAAAAGTTTTGGACAATTCATTCGTCAAGCGAGAATCAAGTTGTTTAACTTTAAATTGCAAGTCAGCCAAGATATTTTTTTTTTCGTTTGCAGACTCGTTTTTATCGCTATTATTATTATAATTATAATTATTATTATTATTATTATTACTAAAATTATTTTCAAATCCTGCAATTTTAGTATTTATGTCCTGAAACTCCTTGTTAATTTTTGTCTCGTGGGCTAGCAGAAATTCCTGAACCAAACTTTTAATACCATCTTTATCATTTTGAGATGCAATAGTAGTAGCTAACTTATTGTTTGATTCTTCTTGGCTGTTAAATATAGATACGGTATTTGCATGAAAAATATTTTTCGTATCAATCGTGTACTCGCTTTCAATTATTCTCTTAACAATCGGGGCTATTGAATTTGAAAATTTCTCAAACTCAAATGCCACTCTTTTTTCATTTTGCAAATTTTTAAATTTTAAATCGTCAATTTCTTGTCTGAAAAAATTGCGCAGTTCGATCTCCCTATTTGACACTAAAATTTCAAATTCTTCTCTAATTTTTCTCACTTTTTCATCGTTTCCTAAGAGAAACTCAAGTTGCTGAGCTGTAAGAGTACTTTTAAAATTTTTTTCTATGCCAGAATTGATAGCGTTTTTAATTAAATTTTCAACTTCATAAATTTTTTTAATGTTTAAACTGCTAACTTGATTAGCGAGCTCCTTGATTTTTTGGCTTATAATTTCTTGCTCAAGCGTAATGGATTTATAAAACTTGTGCCATTTTCCAGATTCATAAAAAGAAAATGAGTCGCCTTTTCGTTTTTTAACCTCACTCAATCCAAACTTGTCTACAGGCATCTTTAAAATGACATAATTTTTGTTCTCGCACTCTTATTTATAATAATTTTTAGCTCAGCGAGTTCTTCTATAATGGATGCAATTTCTGAGTCAACGCTCGTATTTCCCGCCTGCTTTTCGCTAACCAAAAGTCTGAGACGTTGGACAAGCTCATTCGGATCGTCAAAGTAAACAAATTGCTTTGGTCTCCCATCCAGTCGAACTACATTAGTCTGTAATTTGGGCATTTTAACGAAAACCCCATTGAATCTTTCCAATTTTTTTTTTTTTTTTTCAAATAATCCCTGCCCTGTGTGGTTATTTTTTGTCTTTTTTTTTTTTGACAATGCTGAAATTAATGTTCTATACTTTTCACTTACACTGCTTTTAATGCGACCTGCTTTGTTTAAATGTGCACCAGTATGTCTCATTATTTCAAGGTAATTTTCCTTATCCAAATCCGTGTACCTGTCACGTACAGGTTCCTTTATAAATAATAAATGATATAAACCATTGCTAGCCGGATACCTGAATTCATTACCAATTACCACATCTCCATTTGATGCAAATGTCAATGACTTGTTACCTAAAAAAAGCCTTTCGTCATCTTTAACGTATGGACCATAAACCGAGTCAGAATTTTTCGAATTTTTGTAAAAATTTTCGAGATATGAGCGAGGCAAGGGATGTATAGTTTCCAAATAATCAGATAGATTTAAAGTTTCCATTGCATCATCGTAATAATCATCATCATCAGCAGCAGCAGCAGCAGCAGCATCATCATTGTCGTCGTTGGCGTCGACGTCGACGACGTCTTCGTCGTCGTCAACTCCAACGCCATCATCATCAACGTCATTTATTTGAGGCGCTTCATGTATGTCACGCTGCTCATTAACGTTAAAATTTGAAGCAGCGTTTGCATGCTGTTCAAAATTTGTATTGTTGTTGTTGTCAAGTGCTATAAACTCCGCGTTTTCAAACTCAGGATTTTCATGGAGTCTTTTATTTGGATATTTTGAATGTGATGCTAAAATTGAAGATACGTCAAAAATTTTTCTCTTTTTACTATCATTTTTTATTTTATCCGAACTTTTAATTTCACTATTGACATTATTATTATTATTATTATTATTATTATTAATATTATTATTATTATCATTATTATTATATTTTTTAGCAATATTTTCAAGCGGGTCAATAATTGGCTTGTATAATTTAGCAAAACTTGCGTCCTCGTTTGAATATTTTTCTTTCAGCACGTTCATTTTTTTTCGTATAATTTGTCGAGTTCGCTCAATTTCTTCAGCTATTTTCTCGTCTTTAAAATTCATGTTGATAGTTTGACATCTGACTGCAAACTGCTAATTTTTACAGGATTATATGATCATTAAATCCTACTTTATAACGCCCATTCGCCAATCCGAGTTCTTTGTCTATTACAAGAAAAGCATACTCTTCGGTATTCCAGGCAAACGAGCACATGTCTACAAACTGTTTGAATGTCATGTCTCCAATTACGTGATTCTTATATAAGTTTAACAAATTTAATTCATCTTGTCGGAAAATTACAAGGTAATTTGCATTATCTCTAATTGCATGCTTATCGGAACAGGTGTAACTTTGACATAAGAAAAAACAGCTCTGATTATAATGCCTTCCATGAGTAAAATATTCATTAATTACTGATTTATCTTCACCAGACACATCATCGAAAAGTACAACGCTAAAAGGTTTAGCCTGACTTGGTCTAACGACGTTATCACAGTTTGGGCTTTCAAAATAACCAAACCCTTCAATTCCCGTTAAAACGTATCTATAATAATTGTAAATATCTTGAAATAAAGTTGTCGAGTATAAGTATGAATTTAAAAATGGTGGACCATTTTCAGATAACAATAAACTGACTAAAGCGTATGTCTTTCCAATGTTGCTTGGCCCCGAAACGATAGCCCTAATATTATTTGGTACGTTTTGAAAAAGCCTGAGCTTGTGCTTGTCAGAAACAGCAAAATTTATTATTTCGATTTTCGAAGGTTGACGCACAACTCTCATTTTGATGGATTCAATGTTACGTTTAAACTAAATAAAAAATTGCATTACTAATGATTTATATAATCGCGTGCAAATAGCGTTCTTTTGATAGTGTATAAAAGGCTAGCAAATGAAGCAGTTATGATTAGTAGAAATTTATCAGTTGCTAGACCAAGAGGTAGGGGAATTATTAATACAATAATTAACAAGTTGCCCTGGGAATTTCACATAAAAGGATATAATTGGTAAAAAAAAAAAAAAATTCAAAAAATCAAAATTTAAAATTAAATTTATTTAATGCTAACCATCCCCTCCCTTCCACCTTAGGTGCGGGCCGGGGACTAAGGTTCCTGAAAGATTGGCTAGAGGCGATAAAGGTATAAATCCACTTGATTCAGCGTGCAAACTACATGATATTGCTTATTACGAGAATTCGGATTTAGAAACTCGACATAAGGCCGATCAACAATTGATTCAAGCAGCGAAGGAGAGGATACGAGCAAAGGACGCAAGTCTTGGCGAAAAACTCGCTGCCTCTGGTGTTACCTCGATAATCGGAGCAAAAAAATTCTTAGGCATGGGAATGCGAAAAAAAAGGAGCAAGAAGCAAGCGAAAAAATCGAAACTCGGACGAGGATTTCTCTTGCCTGCTATTCATGGAATTGTAGGTGGTGTAACATTATATAAAACGATACGCGATATGATGAAAAAAAAGCAAGGTAAGGGATTGCATCTCAAACCGTACAAGAAATATGCAGGCAGTGGTATCAAATCCAAGAAAAATAAGAAAAAAAAAATAAAAGGAGCAGGAATCAGAAAAAAAAAGATAAAGACCAAATGCATTAAAAAAAAAAAAAAAATTTACCTTCTTTAAAAGGTCCCACAACCGATGAGCAACTCATTTCAATGGCCAAAGGGATCAAATACTTTCGAGGTGTCTTTATGAAAGACAAGTTGCCGAATAAACCATACAGAAACGAGGATGGCATATTAAATTTAGATTCGTCAGCTAATCAAGGTAGCCACTGGGTTTCCTACTCCAAACGTGGAAATTTAGTAAAATATTTTGATAGTTTTGGAAATATTGAACCACCAGTGGAATTTATTGATTACATGGGGTCTAAAGTAACCATCATATACAATCGCAATCAATTTCAAACTTTTGGCTCAAGTAACTGTGGCCAGCTTTGTATACGCTTCTTAAAATCCTTAAAAGACTAAGCTGAGTGAAAAAACTTTCATTTACAAGAATGAGTTTTACGATACAACTTAATGGTACCGAATCGGTGCTGTCAGCGGATTTTTTTCCCCCGATTAATTTGACATGTGATTACGAAATTGGTCTAACAGGACTATCCTGTTGGTTCTCGATTGCAAACATAAATAAAACTAATAATTTGTTTTGGTATGACGAGAATAAACATATAGAAATTGTAGAAGGCAGCTACGAATTGGAAGATATTGAAAATTTTTTGAACCTCGAGCTGAAGGAACGCCATAAGAATAATTCGTTGCCAGAAACCGCACCGAAAGAGCTTATTGACCAGCCGCTTTACATTACTGCTAATCATCAAACGTTGCGCTCGCAAGTCTACTCTCGATATAAAATTGACTTTGAAAAAGAAAGAAATATTGGCTCGATTTTGGGCTTTGACCCAGTCAAATTAGATGCATTTAAAAAATACGAGTCTCAAAATCTCGTAAATATATTGAACGTCGAATCTATACGTGTTCAATGCAATATAGTTCATAATAGCTTTAGTAATGGAGAAGCATCACATACATTGTATGAATTTTTCCCCAATGTCTCTCCAGGGTATAAAATAATCGAGAATCCAACACATGTAATTTATTTGCCGATTCACACTCGAACGATCGACAACATTCAAATTCGCCTTTGCGACCAAGCCGATTCGCTAATTGATTTCAGAGGTGAAAATTCTGTAGTTCTTTTACATCTGCGAAAATGCCAATAATATATAATCAAAGAAATTGCTACGATGATGTCATTAATTTGTCGACAAGTGTCGAAAACAGATCATCCGCATCTGCAGCAGCAGCACCAGTAATTTCAAACCCAGCAAAAATTAAAACGTTATCTCAAAAAAACGTGCTTTTTCTAAAATCCTTGGGTTACATTGTTAATAATACTTATAAAAAAAAATACTTATAAAAAAAAATAAAAATGTCGCACATTTTAAATATACTTGATCCTATAAAAAAAGATGAAAGTATAACAAGAATACAAGTTCAAAGTTTCTTACCGTTTGCCAATTCAGGACTCAAGAAATCCGATGAGATACGAATTGCCGTTCAAGATCAGTCATCTTTCATATACCCGCACGAAAGTTACTTATACATAGAAGCAAAATTAAAAGATATAGCTCCAGCAACCGTAAACGAAGTTACATTGTCAAAAAATTTCTTATTATTTTTATTTAGCGAAATAAGACTTGAATTAAATGGACATACAATTGATGAGATTCGAAACCCAGGAGTCACAGTATCCATGAAATCAGCAGTTTCAGAGACCTATGCAGAGACTGCACAACTGAGTGAAATGGGTACCAGTCAAATGACTGTTGTAAAAAATGAAATGATCTATCTATGCGTGCCAATGAAAAAATTGATGGGTATTTTTGAAGATTTCGATAAAATAATTATATTTAGTCCGATGCAGTTGGTTTTTGTCAGAAGTCGAAGTGACAAAAATTGCATTTATCAACAGGTCGGTGCTGGACAGACGCCTATTACAGATCTTGATATAGAAATAATAAAAATGGCATGGCGTTTGCCTAAAGTCGAAGTTATTGATCCGTATAAATTGAGAATGTTAAAAATATTAGAGAGTGGGCGTAAAGTTCCTCTTTTTTTCAGAACATGGGATCATTACAGTAATCCAAATCTTACTACAAACGATCGAGCAGTCTGGCAAATTAGAAATTTCAATCCAATAGATAAACCACTATTTGTAATTGTAGGATTTCAGACTAACAGAAATGAAAATATTCATGCTGACATGAGTAAATTTGATCATTGTCAATTGCGAAACTGCAGACTATTTTTAAATTCTCAACAATATCCCAGTGAAAATTTAGATTTGGACTTTAATAGTGGAAAATATGTAACAGCCTATCAAATGTTTACTGAATTTCAATTGGCTTATTACGGTGAAAGTGGCAAACAAAAATTAAGCATGACTGACTACAAAAATGATTCACCTTTAATAGTTTTCAATTGTTCTAATTCAGATCCTACAATAAAAGTTTCAAGCATTGACTTGAGAATTGAATTTGAGTTCGCAGCAGCCTTGCCTAACAAAACCGTTGCTCATTGTTTAATTTTATACGATCGGGTTATTTATTACAATCCGTATAGTAATTTAATAGAAAAACAAGTCTAAAATTAGTCAGTCGCAAAATGTCTTTCTACGTGGATTTACAATTTTTCAAGCATGGTCAGGATTTCATTCTTAAGGAATTGGCTATTTTGAGTGGTCAATCAAGCATTCAACATTTTATATTCAAGCCACCATTTCATATCTCAAAATTGTCTAAAAAAGATAGAAAACAAGTGAATTGGTTAAAACATAATTATCATAGCTTGTCATGGCAAGAAGGTTATATACCTTACAAAGAAATATCGAATATATTATTCGATAGTTTAAGACGTGCAAAAAAAATTTATGTAAAAGGATTGGAAAAAAAAATATGGTTGGCAAAAAGAGGAATCAGTGCAATAAATGTGGAAGATTTAAACATAAAATACAGAATCCAGAATGATTGTAATCAAGGACTTTTGTGTTTAAAACATGGAAATATGGGATCGCCAATATGTGCATTAAGAAATGTATTTTATTTAAGGAAAAAAATGATGTATTGTAATTTTTTTTTTTAAAGAAATAAAAACACTTTTATTTGAAATTAATATATTTTTCAATTTATTTAAATCCCTTAATTTTTTTTCATACAAAAGTTATACATATTTTATTTTTTTTTAGAAAACTCTTTTATTATTATTATTATTATTATATCAGGTTACATTTTTTTTTAAAAAGCATTAAAAAAATATATATATATTTATAATCCATTTTGATGGAATCCAGCTAATAATGGATGCAGAAAATTTGGCTGCTCAAGTATTTTTTTTTTGTATTCACGCATTTGATCGAGACAGAGAGCCGATACCTCTAAATCAATAATATTATTTTTCTGATACTTTTCTGATTGAATAATTTTGTTAAAAGCATCATGTTTATTATCATTGATATCAATAACATTCATAAATTCATTAAATTTATTTTTAATCTCCGTGGTATGGTTCTTGCATCTTTCGTATATCATGCTGGCTGCAGTGCTTACGAATAAAATATTAAAATACGTAGCTCCAAGAATTGTAACCCTCTGCTCGTTCTTTTCAAATGAAATTGCAAGTTGTTTTTTCACCTTCATAAATGTAATACGTATGTCAGAATCATTAAAATTTGAAATGTCAGGTTTTGGATTAGTCCCAAAAAAATAGTCCATAATTTTACGATTGGTTGTCAAATCATTCCAAGCATTTTCATCAAAAACAACCTCAAAACCTTTGGAGTTTCGAAGCACGATCTGGACAACAGGCTCATCGGATATCAAAATGCCCACAATCAACTCACATGATGAGCTAACATCGTATGCTCTTCCCAAAAGTCTATAAACAAATAAATTTTTTTATTTTTTAATAAACTAAAATAATTTTTTATAAACTACAAAATAATTTTTTTAATATTTACCTTAGGGGTTTCATTTTTTATTATATTTTTTATTCAAATGTTTGTAAAAATAATAGTTTATATTTTAAATAAACTGTAAATAATTTTTCGTACACTCGATTGAAGCCGAGGACAAAAAAATAATGAAGAAGAAACGTTTGGCGTCTCGATTTTTATAAGAATTCTCCCCCAGTTTAGTATATTGGATAAAGAATGGGGGGGTTAGTTGTCCAAACTTTTTGAAAAAGCACACGTGCAGGAATTTTAGCCAATGCGGGAGCAAAAAATGAGCCTTGCAAAACTGAAAATATACATGCGGGAGCAGAAATAAACACTAAATCTTTCAAATCCCGCTTACGTAGTATTTCAATAGTAAAACTTACATATAAAAGCGGGTACAACTAAAAGATTATTGAACTCTTGATCTCAAACATAAAGTTAAAAAAGTACACGTGCAGGAATTTTCCCGTATGCGGGAGCAAAACTTACAATGCTAAACATAGAACCATCTGGAAATTTACACGTGCCGCTTAACCAGCAACTTCATAGCCATAACGTTATACAGATGCGGGTGCAGATACGTAAAAACCCCCATGCGGGAGCAGAATCCGTACCTGAGGCCAAAAAAACCCCATGCGGGAGCAAACCTCCCGCTTTTATATACTACTAATTATCTATCTAAGTATATGATGAATTTATGAAAATATAGCTTTTATTAAAATAATTTTTTTTAGGTAATAAATTTAGGTTCATATAAATCCAGGATCATAATCTGTTTCATAAATTAATTTGATTAATGCTGGTAAATTATTTAAATCTACATCAAAATCATCAAAATCGTTACGATGTGTTACTTTTAAAACATGTTTGTCTCCTCGTTTACATTTTATTTTACTGGCTAATGTTACAAAATTTTCAGTTATAGTACAATTTTGAAGTGTTAATTCCCTAAGATTTGGTAAATCTTTAACCATTTTTAGGTAATGATTATCCTTAAATTTACTAAATGGAAAATAGCTATGAATACAAAAATTGGTCAAGTTTTCAAGGCAGCAAATACTTTTTAACCCAGCTAATTTAAAATTGCATACATAAATAAATAAGTTTTTTAAATTTTTGCAAACTGATAAAGCTGAAAGTACCCTATCTATATTTTCATCACGTTTTTCTTCAGCTTTAATTGTAAATGTTTCAAGATTTTGCAAACGTTCAAAAAATACTTCAGATTTTTTACTAAAATCATAATAGTCAAAATATAAATTGATTTCTTTTACATTTTCATTTATAGATTTAGATAAGTCTAATAAAATTTCATCACTTAGAAAAAAGATATGATAAGTAAAAATTTGTAAGCATTGAAATCGATTAAGATAATTTAGAATATTTGTACAAGTTGAGCTATGTTCAACATTTAATTCTTCAAGGTGTTCCGCGGGTATATTACTCAATAAATCATTATCTAATTCAATGTTTTTTATTACAAGTCTACGCAATTTTTTCTGTCTGTTTAAAAATGAAATAAACTTATCGTGAGAATATTTGCCACGAGCAGACACATAAAGATCAGAAATATTTTCGCAGTTACTCGAAATTAATGAATCAAAGGTTTTGGGATCAATTTCTCTTCCAATTATTTTCAGTTTATTTAAATTTTTTAATTTTGATAAATAATCGTAAAAATAATCTGTTGTTTTAAAATTACAATCCTTAATTGATAAATTTTTCATAGATTCAGGGTTCAAATGCATAAAACAGTCATCTTTTATTGAAAAATGTTTCATAAAAAGGCTGTTTAGATTTGGATTCTTAGTAAATAAAAGTTTCACAAATTCTTCAGTAAATATTTTTGAATCATAATAATCTTCACTTAAGCGCAAACCCGTTAAATTATTACAATATTTTGGCGATTTTCTGAAAAATTTCTTATAATCTAAATTTTTTAATGAACCTGAATACAGGGATAATTTTTCTAAATAAGGGCTGCATCTGCGTAACACATTTATCAGAAATTTTATTTTACTTTTTTTTTCTTGGCTTTCTTCATTAATTTTAATTGGAGGTAAAATTTGAAGGATGTCTTTAACGTCAAAAAATTTCATTGCACTCCATGAAAGTTTCGCCAGACGATTCCACTCCTTGGAAACTGATTCTATGCTAAATTTTTCTTTTATTGTCAAATATTCAAAAATGTGTATCAGACAATAATCATTTAAGCAATTTATAGTTATTTCTTTAACATCTAATGGCTGCAGGAGAGAATCTAAAAATAATTTTATTAAATTAGTTTGGTATCTCAGACACAAGTCTAGCTAGTAAATTAAAAAAACAAATGTTTTTTTCCTCATATACCTTCTAAGCAAATCTTCTTAGTATCCATGTTTACAAAGTTGGTGTGCTTATGAACTCAAGATTTAAATTCTAAAAAAAATTAAATTAATGAACTTCAAATATTCGTTGTAAAAACTTTACATTTAAATTAAAATTAAAGACGTTTTATCCGCCACTGTGCGTTTTTTGCGCAACATATTTGTAACTGAATCATTTTAACCATATACTTATTTATAATAATTTTTTAATGAAAGAATCAATGCTTTTTAGTATGTGGTACAAGAATATAAAAAAAAATTGAAAATGTTTATTTGTTTAAATTAATACAACTTATTATCTTTTTGTAATTTTTGGCTTTTAAAAGCCTGTAATTCCAGATCTGGCCAACTTGCATCACAATTCTGCTTGGCTCATATTGAGGATCATCCATTTCTAGGGGGAGGTATCATGAAAAGTTTTTCGCTAAACCTTTTCAGTAATGAGTTATAGCTATTTGTTTATAAATTTTCGAGCATTTTTTAACTTTGTTTTTTTATAAACATTACTATTTTTTTTTTACATTAACATGGAACATGTTCATTGGATGGGGTATTTGAAAAAGTTTGGCTTGGCAGGGGGGGATGAAAAAGTGACGTTTTAGGGGGGGGGGGTGTGAAATAGATTTAGGGAGTTAGAATAATTTGAAGTGGAAGTCAGGGCCTGATCAGGCCCTGATAAGAACAAGAGCTTAGAATTCTTCGAGGATTACTTTAAGTTTATGGACTCAGGATAATTTATATTTCAGGATTTATTGGAATTTCGGTTTTTGGATTTATTACTGTAATGAGTGAACATGTTTCATGCTCGTTGGTTATGTAGTTACACAAACCAGTTATAATTTTTTTGTACCAAATACTGAAAGGTAGCGATTCTTTCATTACAAAATTATTATAAATAAATATATATAGTTAAAATATTTCATTTACAAATATGCTACGCAAAAAACACCCAGTGGCGAATAGTTTATGGAAATCCGATGAGACATGAAGATTTTCAATAGATAAAAGGCTAAAACTCGTTCCTTATCGTTAAAATATCATGCTTTTTCCAAATCTACAATTAGTTTTGACCTACTAAACCTCTATATACCCGAAAAGTAATGGTGAAAGGGGGTACAATGAGAATTTCGAGAAAACAACGAAAAAGACTTTTAATTATTTATTTCAAAATTAACAGGTATTTCTACCCGTCACAAAAATAATGAAATATCTTTTTTATATCTAAAATTTATATTTTGCATAAAAATTTGACTACATAACTTATCGGGTATGGGCTCTACCCTTAACAGGGGAATTCGGGGTGGGTTTTTCAAAATTTTTTAGTATTTTTTTCAAAAAATACTTTTTTTTTGTTTTTCGTAGAGTTCCTTATGTGAAATTTGCTGCTGAATCCAAATCCAAATTTAGTTTTGAGATACAACCCCTCCTTGTACTTAAAAAAGGAAGTGAAATGGGTAAAATGGGCCTAAAATTTTTAACAACTACTAAAATGTTATGGGATAGTTTTTACGAAAATTATGTAAAATACATTGATTTTTTTTCAATGGAGTCCCTGTGGTAAAATTTGCTGCTGAATCCAAATTTTACTTTTATTTTGAGATACAACCCCTTCTAGTACTCAAAATTGGGGTTGAAATTGGTAAAATGGACCATAAAATTATAAAAACCGTTAAAATACTTATGAGTCTTATTTTTCTACTAATGTAAGTCGAAAAAGAATGTTACTTCTGTCATAAAATTTTTTTTTGCTTCAAAATAGGGGTGACTGGGGTAAAGTGGACCATTTTTTAGTTGCTGAAAATATATATATTCTATATATACAACTAAATACTATATATTATATACAGCTAAATACGAAAATAAAATATACTTGTATCATCTTAAATTTAAGGTTGAATCAGGTGGATAGAAATAGCATTTTTTGAGTAAAAATTTCTGGAAATCGAAACTTTTGGAATATTTAATATTTTTAGCCATTGATCATGTTATGCCATCGATTCACTAAAAAAATCTCAATTTTTAACAATAATGTGAAATATATTTCAAGTTTTTTGATTTTTGGCCTAACCTAAATTTTTCAAAAAACCAATTTATTCGCGGTGAAACGTAGAAACTCATATTTTTTTTTAGTAAATCGATGCCAAATAATGTCTTAAATATTATATTCAAAGATTTTTAAAATCAGATTATTTATAAAAAAGTCTTGATTAATAAAGTACCTCAAAAATTAATGAAATTTCAAGCGCTAATATCTCCGTCAGTAGTCAATAAATTTTCAAAATTATTTTTTTAATTTTAAGGGACAAATAACATGATCAATGGCTAAAAATATTAAACATACCAGAAGTTTCGATCTCCAGAAATTTTTACCCAAAAAATGCTATTTCTATCCACCTAATTCAACCTTAAGCGTAAAATCTATACCGTAAAAATATATATTGATATACCTATTGGCGCTATAATTCTTCTATCCTCTTTTTTTTCGTTTGCAAAGTACAAATTACGTCACTTGTTTTGAAAATAACTACACAATTTATTTAAAAAAAAAAAAATTTATTGATATATTTTGTGCACAGAAAAATGAAAATCAATCTATTTAATTATTAAAAGTAGATAAATATGTAGATTCATGATTACGAATATGATAATATAAAAAACACATCATGTTTCTCTTCTATATAGTATGAAAATAAAATACTTGCCTACAAAACAGCCAGTAATAAAATCTGATTGAATTTCAGTACAAATATGATGATATATATATATATATATATTTTAAAAATTTTATACAACTAATTTATTAGATATAATTTATAAACAGACAAGAGATTTACAATATTCATTATTACGCGTGTATAGCTATCCCTCGAGCTATCCGCTGTATTGCTATTCCTATAAGGCATCCTGCATCAAGGTAGAAGGGATACTAACTTTCGATCGAAGCGCTTATAGTGACGAAATATTCCAAATCGGTTGGGATTTTCTGATGTATACGATACACGCATAAATATATAAATATTAATTTATTTAAAAAAATTAATTTTTTAGATGAAAGAAACTTCTTAAAAACCTTTCTATGGTAATTTTCAAAAAATCAGGCAAAAATAGTGATGCTATTCATTGTTTTATTCCCCGCAATTAAATAATAAAACGGTTTAAAGAAACAAGTACACGGTGATTCAAAAACACAAGAAAATTATGACGGTCACGCTTTTATATTAATATTAATATGACAAGTCCAGTAACCTTAAAAACTTATTTGTATTTTTGAATTACCGGGTATAGTATTTTAAGCTGTAGATATTTGTACTATTTTTTATTATTTTTCTTACAATTATTTTTAATTTCTTTATTAAAAACAGAAAAAAGGGATTTTTATTTACCTTTCTAATGGTAAAATATTGCAACAACATTTGCTAATATTTAGAAAATTGATATTTTTATTAATTTCCTATACAATTTACATTGACAAGATCCCAACTAAAATTGCGGGGCAAAGAGGGTAACAAAAATATCACGTGGTTACGAATGTATACGCCTCATGCAGGATGCCTGTATTCAAGTCGCCGGTAGGTGCGCCTATAGAAAAAGTTTTGCGCGGTTTGCTTGAATAAAAATTTAACATTGAATATCTAAATAAAACTTCATTGGATTTGGATAATTACTACTTGTATGAAGAGGGCCTAAATAAATCACTCTAATAACTAATGAATAAAATTTATACAAAACGAATAATAAATTGTGCGAAAATCATTAAAAAAACTTTCTTTTTATTAAACCAGGGAGAAGTTAGTTATCACAAAAAACTTAAACACTTTTTAACACTCGTTTAAACACTTTTTAAAAAGTATTAAATTAAATTCGTGCTCTGTATATCTATTTTGTCGTTAAACATATAAATTTTATTACATTCAGCAACAAATATTAAATCGACACGAGTATTTTTCTACATCTAAAATAAAAACAAATTTAGTAAGGACAAAAAAAATAAATTAAAAACATATATTTTACAAAAGTTAATAAATTTTTGAATTTTCTGTTCTTTTTTAACCAAAAATTTGTTAATTACCTAACAATGAAAATAATACTTTTACTCATTTTTTCTATTTGTTACTACAATAAAGATGTAAGTAAATATTATTAAATGTTTTTATTTAAATAATTTTAAGAAAATAAATTAATTTTTGTGCCAAATCTGTCAAACCAAGGTGCTAGCAATGCTTACAGGACCGTCATTTTGCGGTTCAAAAGATGATTTTTTTTTAATAACTTTTTTACACTTTTTGTTCACTTTCATTTCCAATAAAATCGTTTAATTTTTTAGAACCCTTTTTTTTAGGGTGTCAAGCTTTAAAGAGTAAAATGGAAGCCCTTAATTTATTCATATGTCCTATTGGTCACCAAAAATAATTTTGAAGGTTTCATCTATATTTTACGATGGCTAGTTTTAAGCAATTAACGCTATCTTCATAAATAAGCAAAAAATTTGCAAAACATATTGCTAACGAGATTTTGATATCCGATTTTTTAATTTTTAAATTTTGGAGTCAAAATTGCGGTGTTCAAAGTTTCTATCCTAGATATTGGTAGTTTGATATATTTCAAGCGTTTCAACTTACATTTACAAGTTTTCTTAGATCAGATTATTAATGTCATTATTTTTTTCAAAGGGGGGGGGGTGAATATTCGGCGAAATCTGCTCTGGAGAGGAGCGACTTGAGATTTTCAGGAAATGGTGCTTTTTTGGTGACACAAAACCTCCCGAAGTCGGTTTTTAATTTTGATAACCGCTTTTGACGATATTGGCCAAAATGTGCTCCATTTAAATAACATTGGAAACGTGGTTTTTTGAAAATAGCGCGAAAATTTGGGGGGGCTACACTTTTCTAACATATACTAATCGACTCGAATATCAATTACCTTCAATCTCCATATGATAAATTGAGGGGCAATTCGTGTGCTCATACTTTTTAAAGCTGTTTTCTGAGCGGAATTTTTAGTTTTTAAGTTTTAAAAGTTCATCACGCCAAATAGAAACAACCGATTTGGACGTGCAAGGTCTCAAAAATTTTGTCAAAGGGTCTACTTTTTGTGATTTGTTTATTTTTGACTCACCTCTACATAACATAACCTAAAATTGCAAAAAACGACGAAAAACCCTAAAAAATGGAAATTTCGCCATTAAAATTATTTTGATAACAGCAGATATTAAATTTTCGTAAAAACAGGAAAAAACTACAGGCAAAATCACAATTTTTTAAAAAGATTTTCCTATTTTTTGCTAAAAATTACTGCTTTATCGACAGCGCAAAGTAAAAAATCTTCCTTTTTCTAACTTTGGGGTTACGCAGCTAAAAATTTTTAAATGGGACTCCCCAATTTTTTTTTTTCTAGAAGTTACACATTTTTCATGTACTTTCACGTGAAAAATCTACATTAGAAGATTGCTCTCCTTGAATTTAGCACTTAAATTCGCAAACAGCAATTTTCACAACAGTAAAATTCTAGCAAATCAACCTTTTAGTAATTATAGGATTAATTTTAAATTTTCTAACAGTTTGTTTTAGCAACTTCTCCATTAGAAAGTACTGCAAATATGCTTCAAATAGAATCAATAAAATCAAAAATTGACGAAATTTTTTTAAATACTTATAAAGAAGTAAATAAATTGAATACAGTAAGAAACGAAACTTATGATTTACTAGATTTGATTACCATGAAACATGAAAATAAAATACAAGAAATGAATAAAATAGTGCATATTCTAACATTATTATATACTACTTTTAAAAAATGATATTAATTACGATGAAAATAAAATATATTTTAGGCTACTCAATATATTGATGAAATATTAGATTTTGAAGTTACGGAAAATATTATACTAGTAGAATGCTTAAGAATATGGAAAAATTTTTTAAAGTTACTTAAAAATCATGGTCTTGAAGTAACATCAATAAAAAAAAAATTTGTTCAAATATCATCGAATTATCGCAGAGAAATGAAAATTTATGCAGATGCAAGTAAAGAAGTTAATGAAAACGTAATACGATGTTTGTTTATTGCAACAGGAAATGAAGATCTTGAAAACGAAAATGACATTGAACCATCTGGAAGAATTCATGCATCTTTAGAAAGAGGCTTTGAGTGTATGCAAGAGGTATAAAAACCCAGTTTTTAAATTAAATATAAAATTATAAATTTTTGTTATTTATTAGGCAAAGAAAAAAGCAAATACCGATGTAAACTTGAAAGAGATTGAAGCAATCGTCGAATCATCAATAGCTAAATTTACAAAATTACAAAATCAATTAAATGATCCAAAATTAGATCAGATATTAGAAAACTTGGAATCAGAATTACTTCCTAAAGCCATAAATGATGCTAAAATTTGCTTTGAAAAGAAAGTAATAAAATCTAATTCAATATAAACTTGTAAATCTAACCAATTTTTACTGTAGAATTTTAGTATGTAATAAATTTATGCAAAGAAAAAGGTACTGAGATTTTTTGATCAACCCCTCTAGTCAGCTGCATTAGATAATTATGAAAAATTTTTTAATTATTATTTAAAATAAACATTTAATGAATTATTAGTATTTAATAACTTTTAGTTTAGCATATCAGACTGTAATTATTTCTATTCCGAGTAAGAGGATTCTTACCAACGAATATATATTCTTTGATTCTCACTGAACATTAAATTTTTTTATCTATATATATAGATAATATCATACATTACGGCTTAAAATAAAGCAATAAAATTTTTTAAAACAAATAAGTATCATATTATCTAAAACTTTAAAAGATTAAATGAAACTTTAAAATTTTAATTAATATGGGATAATTATTTAAATATTTTGTATACATAAAAGGGATTTTATTGATGATGGCACCAATGCCGCATATTTTTTCTACATAGTCTACCTCTTTTAAAAACTACCGTTTTATAAATCCTCAAATAACTAACTCCTTGAATAGCGAGCCTTTTTTGGTCCTAAAAAGTTCGCTAACTGAGGAATTACTTTACTTACTTCCATAATAGGAAAATAAGTGTACTTCGCTCATATTCATGTCTAATTTGGTTTCTTATAGGGAGGCAGCTCATAAAAATTAGGATGACTTTTTTGAAACTGCTCGGACGGCTTCAAATACACTATTTGCCACCGAGATAACGAAATTCTAGACTTTTGGCAGGGGCACCATTGAACGAACGGAAAACCTGCTGGTTTCTAAAAGTCATCTGGATGACCCACTTGAAATCAAGCTAAACTTTTACACTATATTCTACGAAGCTTTCTGATAACATACCCAAAGTTTAGCTTATGTTCCAAATCCAGAGGGGAGGGACACCGCCCCAAAAATTTAGGTTACACTAAAGGTGACTAAATTGAAACCAGATTAGATTATAGCACTCGATTCTCATCATCATCAAAGACATAGAATAGCCAAAGCGATATTACGGAGAAGATGTCCTGAGCCCCGTAATACGGTCGTAATTTAATTTACCTGGGTGACTCTCTTGAAACCAGGCTAAACTTTTACATATTACTCTACAAAGTTTTTTGATAAAGTACCCAAAGTTTAGCCTATGCCCCATTGTCCTTAGGGGGGATTTTACACACGTTTTCTTTTGTTTCGTTTCTTTTTTCAAAAAAAGATTAAAATTTAATTTATTTTACTGAGTCCAGGGGTCATTATGATGCTAGCAGGTCAAAGAAGATTAAAAAAATAAATATTTTTAAATTAATTTTATTAATTTCAATATATATAAATAAAACTTCATTGGATAATTACTACTGTAGTATACTATTGTGTTTTGCGAGGAGGGCCTAAATAACTCAATCTGATAACTAATGAATAAAATTTATAAAACTAATAATAAATTGTTGCGAAAATCATAAAAAAAATTTTCTTTTTATTAAACCAGAGAGAAGTTAGTTATCAAAAAAAACTTAAAAAATTTTTAAACACTTTTTAAAAAGTATTAAATTACATTCGTGTTCCGTATATCTACTTTGTCGTTAAAATTATAAATTTTATTACATTCAGCAACAAATATTCAATCGACACGAGTATTTTTCTACATCTAAAATAAAAACAAATTTAGTAATGACAAAAAAAATAAATTAAAAACATATATTTTACAAAAGTTAATAAATTTTTGAAATTTCTGTTCTTTTTTAACCAAAAATTTGTTAATTACCTAATAATGAAAATAATACTCTTACTCATTGTTTTTATTTGTTCCCACGATAAACTTGTAAGTAAAGATTATTATTATATATTGTTATTTACATAATTTTTAGAAAATAAATTAATTTTTGTGCCAAATCTGTCAAACCAAGGTGCTAGCAATGTTTACAGGACCGTGATTTTGCGGTTCAAAAGATGATTTTTTTAAATAACTTTTTACATTTTTTGTTTACTTTCATTTCCAATAAAAATGTTTAATTTTTAGAACCCTTTTTTTAGTGTGTAAAAGTTAAAAGAGTAAAATGGATGCCATTAATTGATACATACATTCTATTGGTCACCAAAAACAATTTTAAAGGTTTCATCTTTTTTACGATGGCTAGTTTTGAGCAATTAACGCTATCTTTAAAAATAAGCAAAAATTTTGCAAAAAATATTGCTAATGAGATTTTGGTTTTTTTTATTTTTAAATTTTGAAGTCAAAATTGTGGTGTTCAAGGATTCTACCCTAGATATTGATAGTTTAATATATTTCAAGCATTTTAACGTACATTTACAAGTTTTCTTAGATCAGATTATTAATGTCATTATTTTTTTCAAATTTTTGTATTTAGCAAAATTTTTGCTTAAATTATGGCCAAAATTTCATTAATTAATCAAAAGTGGCCTTCGAAAAATTGATGAAATCTTCAAACTTGTATTTACTAATAAAAAGACAAGGGAGTCTCTGAAGTTGATCATTTTAATTTATATATATAAATTTTGGATCTGTACAACATTGTTGCTTCCTTGACTAATAATAAAAAACAGTTTAATTTGAAAAATCTACATTGGAAGATCTACTAATCTAATCTACTCTCCTTTAATTTAACTTTTAAATTCGCGAACAGAAATTTTCACAACAGTGAAATCAACTATCAAATCAACCTTTTACTAATTATAGGATTAATTTTAAATTTTCTAACAGTTTGTTTTAGCAACATCTCCATTAAAAAATACTGCAAATATGCTTCAAATAGAATCAATAAAATCAAAAATTGACGAAATTTTTATGAATGCAAATAAAGAAGTAAATAAGTTGAATGCAGTAAAAAAAGAAACCCATGATTTAGTAGATTTGATTACCATGAAACATGAAAATAAAATAGAGGAAATAAATAAAAAAGTGTGTATTCTAATATTATTACTACTGTTAAAAATAAAATTAATTATGGTATGAAATGTATTTTAGATTACTAGTTACGTTAATGAAATATTAGATTTTGAAGTTAAGAAAAAAATTATGCTAACAGAATGCTTTAGAATATGGCATAAATTTAAACAGTTACTTAAAAACCATGGTCTTGAAGTATTATCAATGAAAAAAAAATTTATTGAAATATCATCGAAATCTCGTAGAGAAATGAAAATTTATGCAGATGCAAGTAAAGAAGTTAATGAAAACGTAATACGATGTTTGTTTATTGCAACAGGAAATGAAGATCTTGAAAACGAAAATGACATTGAACCATCTGGAACAATTCATGCATCTTTAGAAAGAGGCTATGAGTGCATGAAAGAGGTATAAATTGTCATAAAAACCCTGTTTATTAAATTAAAAATATAAAATTATAAATTTTGTTATTTATTAGACAAAGAAAAAAGCAGAGACCGATATAAACTTGAACGAGATTGAAACAATCGTCGAATCATCAATTACTGAATTTAAAACATTACAAAACCAATTAAATGATCCAAATTTAAATCAGATATTAGAAAATTTTGAATCAGAATTACTTCCTAAAGCCATAAATGATGCTAAAATTTGCTTTGAAAAGAAAGTAAAAAAGTCTAATTAAAAATAAAAGAAGCAAACATATGTAATTTAATGTAAACTTTTGTAAATCTGTTTTGCAAACAAATTTGGATTGTAAAATTTTAATATGTTATAAATTTACACAAAGAAAGAGGTACTGACATTTTTCATCAACCCCTCTAGTCAGCTGAAATTGATAAGTATAACAAATTTTTTAATTAGTACTTATAATAAAAATTTAATATTTAATGGCTTATAGTTTAACATGCCGGACTATAAGATTTCGAGTAAACTGTACATTAAATTTTTTTATCCGTATAGAAAAAGATAATATCATGTAATAAGGCTTAAATTAAAGCTTTATCTTTCAAAAAAATTTATTACTTTAAATCTATTTAAATAAATAAGTATCATATCATCTAAAACTTTAAAAGTTAAAATGAAAGTTTAAAATTTTAGTTAATATAGGATAATAATTTAAATATTTTGTATACAAAAAAGAGATTTTATTGATGCTGGCAACAATGTTGTATATTTCTTCTAGTATATTATAGAGTCTATAGTCCACCTCTCTTAAAAAACAACCGTTTTATAAATCCTCAAATAACAAATTCCTTGAATAGCCTTTTTTTGGTCCCAAAAAGTTCGCTAACTGAGGAATTACTTTACTTATTTCATAATAGGAAAATAAGTGTACTTCGCTCATATTCATGTTTAATTTGGTTTCTTATTGGCAGGCAGCTAATAAAAATTAGGGTGACTTTTTTGAAACTGTCTTGGACGGCTTCAAATGCACTATTTGCCACCGAGATAACGAAATTCTAGAATTTTGGCAGGGGCTCCTTTGTACGAACGGAAAACCTGCTGGTTTCGAAATCTTTTATACTTTATTCTACGAAGTTTTCTGATAATGTACCCAAAGTTTAGCCTTTGTCCCAATTCTAGAAGGGTGGGACACCACCCCGAAAATTTACGTCACCCTAAAGGTGACTAAATTGAAACGAGACTAGGTTATAACACTCGCTTCTCATCATCATCGAAGACCTATAGAGCTTACGGGGACGCTGCCCTGAGCCCCGTAATACGGCCGTAATTTAATTCACCTGGATGACTCTCTTGAAACCAGGCTAAACTTTTACATATTACTCTAGAAAGCTTTTTGATAAAGTACCCAAAGTTGAGCCTATGCCCCATTGTCCTTAGTGGGGATTTTACACACGTTTTCTTTTATTTCGTTTGTTTTTTCTATTAAAATATATTTATTTTACAGAGTCCAGGAGTCATATGATGCTAGGAGGTAAAAGAATATTAAAAAAAAATGTTTATTTAATTAATTTTATTAATTTCAATATATAGGTAGGTATATTTAGAATTAATTTGATTAAAATGATGTTTTCAAGTGTATAAATATTTAAAGTTAATATGAAACTCAACAAAAGTATTTATACAGCAATTAATCATAATCAAAGTCAGTTACTTAGGTTTCTATATAAAATTTAAACATATAATAAGAAGCTGCATAAAATAGACAGTAAAACTTAAAGAAAACCAGTAAAACTAGTCAACCATATATAATACACTAAAATGTACTACTATATTTCCCTTGAAAAGACTTGCTCATGTTTCTCGCATCAGTTCTATGAAGAGAAACGGACAGTAAGTATGTATCTTGACAGATATGGAAAGAGGAATGCTTTTATATTAAAAGTCTCTTCAACTTTATATTATATAGATCTTAAATATAATCTTACATTAAAGTTATTCTTTTTACTTTGTAATTTATTAACTCTGAATTTATTTAAAGTAATTATGTTATCTGATAAGAAAAATATTTTTTATGATAAATATCCCCCAAGTTTGTTATACTCTTAAATTTTTAAGCTTGGTAACTGAGTTTTGTGAATTTTCTTACTTTTTTTAAGCTTTTTATAGATTGCATACAGAGTTGAAAAATTCCTGTAAATATTATAATTATTAACAATCAGAAGTAAAGTGTACTGTAATTTACATGTTAATATTTAGGCAAACCTTCAAAAGACACCAAAATTATTTTTTATAGAAATCAAAAAAAAAATTAGAACTTTGCGACATTTGTTCGAGTGACTTGGCAGAAAATATTAAATTGGTAAGAACTCATTTTTTAGAGACCAGCGAAAAATTAACTACACTGTAAAAAGTAACTTCCTTATATTAACAAAAAAATTAGAAAATTTTCGAAAAATTAGTAAATTTTCAAAAAAATTTGTAAATATTCGAAAAAAATCGTAAATTTACTAAATTTAGTATATTATCAAAAAATTCGAGAATTCTCGATTTTTTTTTTGTGAATTCATAAGAAAAATTGATAATTTACAATTTTTGTTTCGAAAATTTACAAAAAATAGTCGCAAATTTACAAAAAATAATTGTGAATTTGCAACTTTTTTCGTAAATGCACAAAAAAAAATCGACAATTCTCGAATTTTTCGATAATATACTAAATTTAGTAAATTTACGATTTTTTTCGAATATTTACAAATTTTTTTGACAATTTACCAATTTTTCGAAAATTTTCTAATTTTTTTGTTAATATAAGGAAGTTACTTTTTACAGTGTAGTAACTAGGCTTAAATTTTTTGTTTTGAAACCTATTTTTACCCCCTTATAAACAAAATCCGTGGGAGAAGTTCATCTGAAAGCTCCAGATCAAAAAATGATATTTTTGAATTTTCAAATCATTTTCCACCCCAAATTAAGCTTTAGGGTAAACTTTTTAAAATTTCAAATAAACCAGATATATCAGTTTTAGTTTGAAAACCTAAATAAATTTGATAAAAGTTGTACTAATATTTCTAGTGAGTTTTTTTTTTTCAAATAAATAAATTTAAATATTTTATTAAAAAGAATTTTTAATAAACTGAAATTAATATAAACTTTACAAATAACATTCACTGAAAATAAAAAAAAAATCAATTTAATATAAATATCAAAAAATAAACTTGATCAATTTTTAATACATTAAAATTGATTAAACATTTCATATTTATCAAAACAAAAAATCTGCATAAAAAAAAAGTTGATATTATTAAAAGATATATTAATAATAGTTTTTTATGAAAATAATGTTTGTAAGTCGTCAAAAAAAAAAAGTATTCGGAAATTAAAGTTCTCTCTACAACCGAAATAAATCAAGGTAACGGCTTGTGCAAAGAAAATAACGACACCGAGAATCAAATAAAACATTTAATCAACTGGTGCAACGAGTAAAAGTAAACTCTCCTAGTAAAAAAAAGACGCATAGATTGCAAAAAAAAAAAAAGTTTCCAATCACCGCGTGTCCAGATAAGCCTAATCAATACTCACCCATAGTTGCTCTCTTTCTTTCTACGTTGCTACTGGTATTTTTTAATTCTCTTTTTACTTTTTCTTCATTTTTTTTTTTTTAATACACTTTTTACTCATCTATTCAGCTGTATGGCATTACCAAGGATATCCTTTCTACTGAATTATTAGAAAACTGTGTAATTAATATGAGTGAATATAGATAAAAAAAATTTCATTAATATATTATTTGAAATTAAAAAAAAAAATTTAGTATTTTGCACATAAAAAAAAGAGTTTATAGCGAAAAATGGAAATTAAGCGATAAAAAAATAAAAAGTAGTAACTATTTAAATTACAATGTTAATAATCTACCAAGCGAAAATTGTCAATTGTGTAAAAAAAGAAGAAAATTCTAACGAGAAATGTTAATATTTAAAGAAAAATAAATCTCCTAAAAATAAAAGAACTGCAAAAAAAAAAACTACACACGGAAACCAAAGTATAGGATATAGAAATAAGTAACAAAGCAAAAAAAAAAGTTCTAGATTTGTGCTGTTGTAAAACCGAGAAAACTAACTACATGAAAACTCAGCAAGTTTAAAACTTACTTTTTACTTCTCTTCTTTTTTTATATTACAAAAATAGAGATAATGTTACTTGTAAACTAAAAGTAACACCACATTTAATTAAATTAAATTTATTTATATAAATCTTAGATTAAAAAAAATTATTTACTTTTTTTTTTTCATTCGTTTTTTTTTTAGAATTAAAATTTTTAATTATAATTAATGTTTTGAGTACTTTAATTTGCAAACTTATGGTTTGTGCTTTTTTTAAAATATTTTATATTTTAAAGTATTTTTGTATTAAATTATTTTATATATTTAAAGTATATAAATCAATAAGTTTTAACCATACCTAATTTAAAATAAAAGGGGGTTGTGGATATATAATTGATATATATTTGGTTGTGGATATATACAATTGCTTTATCATAAATAAATTATTATTTATATGAGGTAAAAATCATGAAATGGTCACTACTTACTAGATCAACCTCTCGTATCTAAACTTATCCGTAAGTTTGCGGGAGGATGTACCTAGCTACCTAGGTCTTTGGTAGCGAAATTACACATGTGTGACTATTGCCGCTAGCGGTATTTCATTTGTGTGACTAGCGAAATTTTTTTTCCAAATAACCTGAAACTTACAGAAATTAAAATACCCTGCCAACTAGCTGGCACTAAGGTTCCTCAAAGAATGAGCTTAATACTTCAATATGCCACAGATATCACCAATTACAAGCATGCAATCATACATACATTTCTATTAACTTTTAAAAGTTTTTTTTATTTATCAAAAATTTTGGAACAAATTTTCAAAAAATTAATTATCAGATTCGAGATATCGAGTAAAAACCATATTTTCAAATATAAGTACTTTCATGGAACTAAATGAAGAAAATGTCCAAAAAGAAAAAAAATTTGGTATTTTTTGTATTTTTTTGTGACGAAAATTTTGAGAAAAAAATTAAAAAAAAATAAATTACCAGATTCGAGATATCGAGTAAAAACCATATTTTCAAATATAAGTACCTTCATGAAACTAAATGAAGTAATTACATAAAAAAAAAAAATATTGCAGTTTTTAAAATTTTTTGTTTTTGTAATTTTGAAAAAAAAAAAAATTAAAAAAATTCGGTATTAGATGCAAAAAATTACTATAAAAGAACTTTCTAAAACTAGTACTCTCATAGAAATAAATTAGGTACTACGTCCAAAAAGAAAAAAAATTTGGTATTTTTTGTATTTTTTGTGACGAAAATTTTGAGAAAAAAATTAAAAAAAAATTAATTATCAGATTCGAGATATCGAGTAAAAACCATATTTTCAAATATAAGTACTTTCATGGAACTAAATGAAGTAATTACACCAACAAAAAAAAAAATATTGCAGTTTTTAAAATTTTTTGTTTTTGTAATTTTGAAAAAAAAAATTTGAAAAAATTCGGTATCAGATGCAAAAAATTACTATAAACGAACTTTCTAAAACTAGTACTCAAATTAAGTAAAACTAGTATTAAATTAATTATTCCTAATACTAAATTAGGAACTACGTCCAAAAAGAAAAAAAATTTGGTATTTTTTTTATTTTTTGTGACGAAAATTTTGAGAGAAAAATTAAAAAAAAATTAATTATCAGATTCGAGATATCGGGTAAAAATCATACTTTCGAATATAAGTACTGTCATGGAAATAAATGAGGTATTACATCCAAATTAAAAAAAAAAAAAAAGTAGTTTGAGATTTTTTGATGAAAAAATTTTTGATAAAAAAATTAGGTCGTAATTTCATTATGTTTTTCAAATATCACCGATTACATGCATTCACACACACACACACATACAGACTTTTTTAAAAACGATTTTTTAGCTTCCTAAGGTCTCAAAACGTGCTTATATGCCAAAAAATCAAAAACCAAAATTTGACCCATCCAAAAAATTTTTTTTTACTCATTTTAATTATGCGCGTAGCAGAAGGATATATAAAAAAATTTTTTTCTTAATTTTTTTTAATCAGTTAAATACTAAAATTGGCAGGAAGTTTAAATTCTTGATATATGAACTCTTGGTAAAGTAAAGGATAAGTTTTGATAGATCTACCTGGTAATTGTTGATCATTTAAAGAATTTTACCTCATGCAATAGTAAATATTTTATGAAGTATTGCAATACTTATAGTCGGGCCGCCACCAATGCATATCATAAATCACCTTTTTTTTTTTAAATCCGTGGATAAAAATAGGTGTATTATGTGTTTTTAGATATGCTAAAACCGAATCTTGGGTCTATTTTGACCTAAAAGTGGCAGATTCATTGTTATTAATAAATTATTGCAAAATTAGTCCAAAATTAAGTAAAATCGAGTTGTAAATGCCAACAAGCTTCAAAAATTGTTCAGTTACACAATACTTAAGATTACTTCGGGTTAAACAAAATGTGAGTTACGTGGCCCGTCTATTAAAGATTAGATATCACTATATAAACAGTATATCATAATAACTCTTTTATACTTGTATTACATAAATTGTGTTTTTAAAATTAATTTTTATTAGTTTAATTTTTGTATTTTGTGAATGAGGATTAATTTATTAAAAAAAATGAACTCGTTAATTAAATTCTCAATGATAACTTATTTTTTGTTACTGATTATTATAAATACTCAATTAGTACAAGCAAAAAATCTAAGTTCTAGTAAACCAGTAAGAAAATTAGAATTATATTTTATATTTAAATATTACAATTGTTTATTTTAAATATTTTTCAAGTGCAAAGAAGATAAAGACTGCGGTGATGGTTTTTTTTGCGCATTAGGGTCCTGTCGCAAAATTTACGAATTTCAACTCTAAAAATGCTTTAATTGAAAATTTATGCAAGCACGTATTTGTAACTTAATTAATTGTAAATAAAGTATTTAAGTATTCAATCTAATATTTAAGCAATTAAAGTTTTACCTAATATAAATTAAACATTGTACTTATTTTCAATATTCCTGCCTATAGCATTGAAACTTTGAATAACAGACTGTAATAATATGTGTAAATTATTTACGCAAACAGTCTTAACACATAATTCACACATATTTTAACGCTATTATTCTATAAATCATGAAAAATATTGTTTTAATTGAACTTTTTTAGAGTAAATTATACTTTAGATATTTAAGCGTCAAAATAGCAGCTTTGCTTATCATTGAACTTTATGTCAATTAAATGGGTAGAACCAGCAGCTGAAAGGCACTTCTCTAGCAGAACGACCTTCGTCAATCGCCCTCAATATTTTATAGGTTTTTATGTATATGAAATATGAATTTCATAAAACATTGATAGTCCCTTTTTATAGAAACTGAACGATGACTTGGCAAGTTTATCACCTTTAAAATTTGGAATTAAAAAACGCTGCTAGACCCTTTTAGCGAAAACTGAAGGGAATGCTCGAGAAATAAGAATGAAACAAAACCAAATGAAGTAATATTACCTTCTATTAGTTTGTAATTTTTTGAAAGAAAAGTAAAGTAGTCTTTAAAAAAAATTTTTTTAACCTAGAAAAAACGTAAAAAAAAAAATTAAATTTTTATGTATTTTACATCTTTAAGTTCTCTTTATTAGTCATCAACTGCCATTTCTCTTGAATATTTTCTGATATCATTATTGTTAGACTTTGTAAATGGAATTTCTCAATTTTTTTTAGGTTGGTGAATAAAAATAGGAGTAAAGTAGGTTCAATAAAAATTATATAGACAATTGTATCACACTCAGTTTTGACCCCCCACAAAACTAACATTTACAAATGGTTTAAAGAATTAAAAATTGTTTAAAAAATTGCCTGAATGATTTATTGAAATTAAGCTTTAAATTCGTATTCAAGGTATAAAAAAAAACATGTAAGTTAGCGACGCATTCAATTTTGATCCGAAAAAGTAATGTAAAGTATTAAATATTAAAAATTTATATACTGTAAGTTAAAGTACATCAGAAAATTTTTTTAACTCAGAAATTTTTGAAACTTGTTGGGATTTACAACTCGATTTTGCTTAATTTTGTGCTAATTTTACAATAATTCTTTAATAATAATTACTGCCACATTTAGGTCAAAATAGACCCCAAATTCTGCTTTATCATGCCTAAAAACATGTAGTATACTTATTTTTATTCATGGAACTAAAAAAAGTGGCTTACGTGACCCGAGTATTAAAGATTAGACATCAGTTGAAAACAAAAAATATTATTGATACTATTTAAATATTATTTCATGATAATTTTTTTGTACTTGTAGTATATAAATTCTTTTTAAAATTAATTTTTTTTAGTTTAATTTTTGTATTTTGTGAACGAGGTTTAATTTATAAAAAAAAATGTACTCGTTAATTAAATTCTCAATGATAACTTATTTTTTATTACTGATTATTTTAAATTCTCAATTAGTACAAGGAAAAGATTTCAGTGGTAGTATGACAGTAAGAAATTTAGAATTATATTTTATATTTAAGTATTAAAATTATTTATTTTAATTATTTTTTAAGTGCAAGTCAAATGCAGACTGCAATGAAGGATACGTGTGCAATTTAGGGGTCTGTCGCAGTCTTTACAAAGTTAAAAAATATTCTTAATTGAAAATTTATGTTAGCATGTATATGTAACTTAATTAATTGTAATTAAAGTTTTATCTAATCAAACATTATACACTGAAAAAAAAATCCGTTTGCCGCAAGCGGAATCCGCTTGCCGCAAGAGGAAAAAATCCTCTTGCCGCGAGAGGAATTCCTCTTGCCGCAAGCGGAATTCCATTTGCCGCAAGCGGATTCCTCTTGCGGCAAGAGGATTTTTTCCGTTTGCGGCAAGCGGATTCCTCTTGCGGCAAGAGGATTCCTCTTGTGGCTAGAGGATGGTTTTTTTATTGTAACTATCATAAAAACCGATAAAGAGTTAAAATTGAATAAAAATTTAAACAATATTAATAAAATTAATGCAAGTAACATGGGTTTTTATTACAAACTAATTCACAATTACCTACTTCACAATAATTTTAACTCTTTATCGGTTTTTATGATAGTTACAATAAAAAAAACATCCTCTAGCCACAAGAGGAATCCTCTTTCCGCAAGAGGAATCCGCTTGCCGCAAACGGAAAAAATCCTCTTGCCGCAAGAGGAATCCGCTTGCGGCAAATGGAATTCCGCTTGCGGCAAGAGGAATTCCTCTCGCGGCAAGAGGATTTTTTCCTCTTGCGGCAAGCGGATTCCGCTTGCGGCAAACGGATTTTTTTTTCAGTGTACATATTTCCAAAATTCCTCTGCCTATAGCATTGAAACTTTGAATAATAGAGTGTTATAGTATGTGTAAATTATTTACGGAATTCACACATATTTTAAAACTATTATTCTATAGATCATGTACTTTTTTCTTGATCAAGCTCAAAATAGCTGCTATTATTGAAAAATGTTGTTTTAATTGAACTTTTTTAGAGTAAATTATACTTTAGATATTTAAGCGTCAACATAGCAGCTTTACTTATCATTGAACTTTAAGTCAATTAAATGGGTAGAACCAGTAGCTGAAAGGCACTTCTCTAGCAGAACGACCTTCGCCAATCGCCCTCAATATTTTGTACGGTTTTTATGTACATGAAATATGATTCTTTCCAATGTTTTAGTCCTTTAAGAACAAAAATGTTCAAATTAGGCAAGAATCAGGAATTTTTTGACATTTTTTCAGTTTTCTTAGCCATTTTTTGGTAATTGTTTTATAACGCTGACTGGATGGACAAAAAAACTGTTTCAAAAGACTTCCCAGTGCAAAATTTCTCATTGAATCCGAATTTTTTATTAGAAATTTGACGTTGTAATTCTATGAATATATTTATTTTGGAAATTTTACGTTTTCGCTTAAAAAAGTGGAAAAATAGTAGAAAATTAACTACTACAGTTAAAAAAATAATGACTTATAATGATTTAATATTTCTAATTAAGAAAAAATTTTAAGCCAGGTAAATTTCCTATTCAAAACTGTACCTGCGGACCTTTGAATTGACACCCGAAGGCCAACCCACCTTGACCCAAAAATATCCAAGACGGTAACGCATGTCCCTGGTAAGTACATACTTGCAACTTGAATAATTTTAAATTAAGTATTGAAGTATTCATTTTAATTTTTAAGCAATTAATGTTTATCTAAGCATAAATTAAACGATACCTATTTTCAAAATTAAAAACAAATTTTTTAATAATTATATTATACACTGAAAAAAAATCCGTTTGCCGCAAGCGGAATCCGCTTGCCGCAAGAGGAAAAAATCCTCTTGCCGCGAGAGGAATTCCTCTTGCCGCAAGCGGAATTCCATTTGCCGCAAGCGGATTCCTCTTGCGGCAAGAGGATTTTTTCCGTTTGCGGCAAGCGGATTCCTCTTGCGGAAAGAGGATTCCTCTTGTGGCTAGAGGATGTTTTTTTTATTGTAACTATCATAAAAACCGATAAAGAGTTAAAATTATTGTGAAGTAGGTAATTGTGAATTAGTTTGTAATAAAAACCCATGTTACTTGCATTAATTTTATTAATATATATTGTTTAAATTTTTATTCAATTTTAACTCTTTATCGGTTTTTATGATAGTTACAATAAAAAAACCATCCTCTAGCCACAAGAGGAATCCTCTTGCCGCAAGAGGAATCCGCTTGCCGCAAACGGAAAAAATCCTCTTGCCGCAAGAGGAATCCGCTTGCGGCAAATGGAATTCCGCTTGCGGCAAGAGGAATTCCTCTCGCGGCAAGAGGATTTTTTCCTCTTGCGGCAAGCGGATTCCGCTTGCGGCAAACGGATTTTTTTTTCAGTGTATTAACATTGGATTAGATAAAGAATTGAAAGGTCTTTAATTAACTTAATATTGGGAATTATTTTTTACAGTGTATTTTTAAAAGATACCAAAATATAGATGAATTTGGGATAGATTTTATTGTATAAAAAACCATTTCTTATAAGCCCAGGAGGTCCAATAAAATTGTGTATCGGGGAAATTTGTTAATTCATCCATTACTCATATAACCCATTAACGCCCAATCATGACATTCATGCCATTTGAATATTTTTTCATGAAAAAATTAATATTTTGGGCTAAAAATGTCACCCAATAGGTAATTGGGGCTCCTCTTTTCATTTCTGAAGTCCATTTTTACGTACAACCCCTAGAAAATGTGCTATCATCCTCCAAATATGGGGTAAATTTTAAACATTTTTTAGTCGTTATATAAATTGATACTATGCACAAAAAATGATCTCCAGGCTTTAAAAACACTAAGTGGGTCTATTAGAAATACAAAAAAAATAAATTTATACTGATTTAGCATATTTAACCCCTTCAATGGGGAAGGGGGGGGGGGGGTAGATTTTTAGCACAATATAGGAAACGAATATTTTGGGCTAAAATTATCATGTTGTAGGTATTTTTGCCAACTATTTTCATTTCTGAGGTCTGTTTTTACATACCCCTAAAAAATAAGATATCATCCCCTAAAAATAATTTAAAATTTACCCCATGTTTAGGGGATGGTATCTTATTTTATAAGGGTTGTAAGTAAAAACAGGCCTCAGAAATGAAAATGGTGGGCAAAAATACCTACAACATGATAATTTTAGCCCAAAATATTCGTTTCCTAAGTACGTAACTTGAAAGAACTTATTATGTCATCTTTTTAAAAATTTTGCATAAAATAATTAATAATTAAAAATTAACCACAAATTTACAAATTTATATAAGACAATTTATTATTTTTATCCATATTTTTAAAAAAATAGAAAAAGTTTAAAAAGTTGTTTAAAATTACGCGCTCAAATTTAAACTAGAATAGACTTTCTTTATAAATTTGTTATTATTTTTTCAGGTTTATTTCAAATTCTTTGCAGGTCAGTTAAACAAACAAAAGATTGATTAATATAATGTAAAGAATTTAATTCCTTTCACTGAAAAAAAAGATCTATTTGTCTCAAATAGAAAATCTGCTTGACTGATAGAAATCTATTTGAGTTCAAAATCAAGAAGATTTTCTATTTGAGTCAAATAGAATCTATTTGATTCAAATAGGAATTTTTCAGTGTTGTTTTGATTTCTTTTTCAGCATTAGAATTATGTTTATGACAAAACTATTCTACAAGTGATGATTAAAATGTTGCTTGCAAACTACATTTGGTAAGTTAGATTATTATTAATACATACAATATTATTTTATAAACAATGTTTAAAATTTATTTCATAGACTCGTGCTATTTTGCTTTATTTTGCTAAAAGTTCGTGAAGGATTTCAAACTGCTTTATTGGGTTTAATATCTAATATTATCTAATTTTTTTTTTTTTTGATGTAAGAGAATACATTTAAAGTTAATATTTTTTTTCAAAGAATCTAGAAAAAGTGTAAACTTATTGGTTTTCTAGGTTCTGCGGGGTAATAAAAATTATGATTTGATGGTTGAAATTTTTGGAGATAATCGTACATTTAAAGGAAATTAAGTTTTTTTTAAGAAAAGGTCATTAGACATCTTTTGGATCACTTGGAAATAAAAAAAATCCTACTTTTAGCATTTTTTCCTTCATTAATGAATATATATAAAATCAGTATTTTTGTGATTATTCGGCAACAACTGAATGAAATTTAGTCAAACTGGAGGAGGAAAATCTAGACATCAAATAACAAATTTTGTAGCAAATTTTTTTTGATTCATCGAGTTATTCCAGACATTTACTATTTATAGTTAATTTTGTTGGCATCGAAAATCAGTATTTTTGTGATTACTCGACAACAAATGGGTGAAATTTAGTCATATTGGAGGAGGCACAACTAGATACTGTACAAAAAATTATGTATCAATTTTTTTTTGTTTCATCGAGTTGTGTTTAAAATTTGCTCTGTACAGTTTCTCAAACATACATACAGACACACATACCTTCAGTATAAGCATGTTAGAGGCATCGAAATGACTTGGGGACAAAATTTCTCCATAAATTAGACATTTTTAAGAAATTTTCGTTTTTTGATCTGACAAAATTATAAGGCACGATTTCATCTATATAGGTATTACATATTATATAGAGTGATCGTGCCTAACTAAAAAAAAATTTGATACCTGCTATCTAACTAAAAATTGAGATTAAAATTGACCTACTTTTTTATTGAAATTGTTTGATACAATAAATTTTTATTTCTCATATCCGAATAAGTAACTAAAAAAATATTAATCTATTGTAACAGAAATTAATTCGTTATTCTGTCAACAAAATGATTAAAGCAAGACTTATATTAATCTATAGACTTTTGATTTTGAACGCTCGACTTGATTGTTCCACTCTATCAATTTTAAGTATGAAAACTTCTTTGGCTGATTTCCAAGCAATCGATATGTGAATGATTATTATGCATGCCATAAGTATATTCTATTGGGAACTAATCAAATGAGCTAAATCTTTTTGATTTGCCTTTAATATATATTTTTTCGAAAAAACAATTAAATAAAGCAAATAACTGTGGTGTGAAATTCAGAAACTGATCTTATTCCATTTCATTACTTAATTATTTGCGAATTCATTTCACTTAAGAGCTTCTGAGAAACGTAAGTTTATGTTATCTTTTTTTATTCTTTGTGAAAAATTATGTTTGCACTTAATGAAATTCATCAGCTATTGGTAGGTAGCTTTTTATACCATACTTATTAATTTTCATAAAATCTGAAGAGTTAATTTAAATACAAATTAAATCCAAACCATGCTAAATTTTTGTTGTTGAAAAATCATGTTTAATTGTCTTATTCAGCATAATTGTTATAAGATAGTTTACGTTAAATACAAACTAAACTTTTTTTATGGAATACTTTATTTTGAGAAAATTTTAAATTTTTGTATTATTTGAAAAGTAGAATAACTATAGTTTTAGTTTCAAAAATCGATTTATTCTTGAAATTTTGCTTGGCCTATTCTTTTTCGATGAATAAAACAGTGGCAGTAAAGAAACAAATTTAAAAATAAATTCAAAAAAGAGAAATCAAAATTAAGCAAAAATCTTTCCTGGGCCTTTATTTTTCATTTGTGCAAACATCAGCTTTGGTTTTTGTGTGTTGTTTGTAAAAAAGGGAATTCGAGTAATTGAGCAAGCTATGACTTTGTTACCTTCACAAAAGCTATTGCGAATTTTTTCTTAATTTATTACTGATATACCAAAAAAAATTTTGATATTTGGTGCCTTCATACTGAAAATTAAATTTTTCTATATAAACTTTGATGACCTAAGTGAATCAACTAAAGCATCTGTAAAAGAGAATCGAAAACACTGAGTGATATATTCTAGTTCAATGAAGCGCAAATGTTCAGGATGAGGAAGGAGATAAAGCAAGCAAACTTGCAATTTATTACAAATAAAATAATTTTTTTTCTCTATATAATTCATACTATGAGATTCTAAATTAGATTCAAACTTTATACTAGTATTTGTTCTAAGAAAATTTTTATCTATAATTTTTACCCGTTAATATAAAATTTTTTTTTTATGAAAAATGTAAGATTATTTTATTCATATATATATTTTAATATCTGGAATTTCTCACAGAAACTCATTCGCCCATGGAAGCGTCGATGAGTAATAAAAAATAATGTATAGTTTTTAAGAAAAAGCAAAAAAAAATTTAACTACAAAAATTAATATTTTTTTAATGCAAATATGATAAAATCGCAATTAAAATTTTATGACATAACTCGATCTCCCAGTGAAAGAAAACAACTTTATAAAAAAGTACTAAAATGAGATTTTTAAAAAATTAAAATGTATTTATTTGTAAATATATAAATAGTTATAAGGTAAAATGGACATTGGAAACAAATTAATTAAACGTTTAATCACGTTGTCTTTCCGGCTATTAAACGGTATTATTATATATTTTATACTAAAAGAGAGAAAGACGAGTAGGAGTCAAGATTATAAAAGATGAAGAAGGATATCATGGCTGACTCAACATTTATACCTTTTGATGCAAACTTTTCATGTTAACACATACGACCTCACACATATGGGAAAGGTATCATAAACATATATATATGTTCTTGTTTGGATTGAAGTATGCGATAACTGATTGATCGTCTTTCGAAATTAATCCACACAACTTTATTTATAATGACGATGCAAATTCTATCTGAATTTATGTATGTGTATAGAAACATCTCTAAATTTTCTCTGTGTCACGTACACGTGCACTTCTGATGAATTAATTTGTATCTAACATTGAATAAACCATTGGTTAGTGTTAAAATACGTATTTGCATGTAAATATACCTTTATATCTTATTACATTTACAATTATTGAATTACCGAAGAAAATATACCCACATACGCAATGTTTATTTGATTATAAATAAAATTTTTTTAATTTTTTTATTTAGAAAATTATGGGATTGATCGATTATTATTTTTATCTCAGTTTATCTGTAGAATTCGCGTTACTGAGTGAAAAAGATCCCTCTTTGGTCCAAAGGTTTGAAATTGAAGCTGAAGGATACTATGGCTTTTGGTGCAAAAATTTTTATGTGTATAAAGACACTTTAAAAAAACTACCGACTGTCATGGGATGAATAACTTTTCATTAGGCGAAAATTATTGATTTCCAGAAATGCTTGTGTTACAAATTGCTTATGTTACATAAAATATTTATTAAAATAGAAATCAATTAGTAATTTAAATATTAGAGTGAGTTTATTAGAATTAAATGTATTTGTAAGCTGTTCCCGAATATTTTTTTAAATTCCAGTTTCTAAATAGAAAATTTTTGAAAAACTAAAAAAATCTTATATTATTCAAATTTAAAATTCAGCACACATATGCCTCAATGTACATTGCTGCAAATGTAGGCCAATAGGGGCTCTAATATGACGTGGACTTGACGTGGACTCATCTATACACTGTAAAAAGTAATTTTCTTAGATTTACAAAAAAAATAGAATTTTTTCGAAAAATTAGTAAATTTTCAAAAAAGTTGTAAATTCACAACTATTTTTCATAAACTATTTTTTGAAAATTTTCGAAAAAAAATTGTAAATTATCAATTTTTCTTGCGAATTCACAAAAAAAAATCGAGAATACTCGAATTTTTTGTTAATATACTAAATTTAGTAAATATACGATTTTTTTCGAATATTTACAAATTTTTTCGAAAATTTATTAATTTTTCGAAAATGTTCTAATTTTTTTGTTGATATAAGAAAGTTACTTTATACAGTGTATAATACAGAATATTAGTCCTTTTTTCAGTCCAAAAACTTTAAAAAGCCCTAATTATCTATAAGGTTGATTGGATCCCTAAAATTGACACTATTTAAAATCTGCTTACGGGCATACTCAGCATAAAAATCAAAATTTACATTTTATGGCAGGTACGACTCGATCGTATCCAGACATTTAATCTCAATTTAATTGTCATTTTTATATATTGTAAAATAAACTATATATATATAGAAAAATTATACACCTTAAATTATAATTTTTATAAAGTACCCATGCATATTTTGGCTTATACGTAAAACCTCTTGAAAATATATTCCCATAGCGTGTTCGAATGATTAAAAATATCTTTGATTGATTACTTATGCCCTAAAGTTAAATTATAACCAAATTTTACTTACTGTTAAATTTAATTATATAGCATTTAAATATTTCTTAAAATAAACTTTAAAAAAAAATTTTAAACAATTGAAAATTCTTGATCTGAAAATTATTTATTCAATTTTTTTTTTTAAAAGTCGTTCATGTTTTAAAAACATCACAACTCTTTACTTTTCATAAAAACCGGAAGCTATCTACAACAGAATACAATCCTTTTTGAACAAATATAAAAAAAAAAAATCTTGATTTATATATTTGATCATTGTAAAAAAAAAAGTTTTATTTAAAAATATCGTTTCATAATAATATTTCTTTTTTTTTTTCTCAATAATATTCGCTTTTGTTCGACTCTTGAAAAAGACATTGTCCATTTTCAATAGCCTTTTACTTATACAATCTTGAAATGTTGCATAAAAAAAAAAGAAGTTTAAAAAAAAAAAAAAAAACGTTCACCTTGCTACCAGCTCAGGTCGATTCTAAGAATTATCAGTTTTATTCTTTTAACTCTTTTTCACCGGTCTATCAAGGTGCTGACATCCTCTTTATATTGCTTTGGCCCTTAAATGGTATAGTTAATCTATACGTCGTCAAACAGTTTTATATATTTTATTTATTTCTTTCTTTTTTTTTTTATTTATTTATTCTTTTATTTGTTTTCTTTATTTATCTCTTATAGTAAGTAATATATACTCTCTGTGTGATCTTGTTAAGTTATGGATACTGATGTGTATTATATATACTTGTTTTTTGACCTATAGGGTAAAATGCCAGTAATAGAACAGTTAAGAATTCGCTGTTCTTTTTTGAGCATAAAAGAAAATAAAATGAATATTTTTAAATAAAAATTGTAATTTTGTATAATTTAAACGTTTTAGAAACTTTAAAAAAACAAAAAAAATTGTTTATTATTCGTAGTCTAGGCGCCAGCCATACTAATCAGGCCCAAAAATTAAAAAATAAAATTTCTTTTTCCGAGGATACAAATAGGTGGTATTATGTATTTTGACCCGCTGAACACAAATCCGGGGTCCGTTTTGCGAAATTCGTGGTCAATTTTTTGTTATTAACAAATTATTGCAAAATTGGCCAATAATTTGTTAATAATAAAAAATTGACCACGAAATTCGCAAAATGGACCCCGGATTCGTGTTTAGCGGGTCAAAAAACAGAAATACCACCTAATTTTATCCTCGGAAAAAAAATTTAATTTTTGGGCGTGATTAGTATGGCTGGCGCCTATATTATCGTTTAAATATATATTTTTTATAATTTTAAATATATGTTCCAATTTCAGTAGTAGAACAGCACCTGCCTTTAATAGAACAGTTCTTTCTCCAGTAATAGAACGCATAATTTCCAAGAGGTAGTCAAACTCATTAGGTATTAAAAAAAAGTTTTATCAATTAATTTTATTTTATTTTACGTTATTTAAAATTTGCATATCTTTTTTAAACGAAAATAATAAAAATTTTAAACATTTTCATACAAATAATAACCGAACATAACCAAACATAACCAAACATTTCACAAGTTTAATTAAAAACATTTTTTTTTATTTATTATTCTAATATTTTGACTTATTATTTTGTTATATATTAATTAATAAATAAGTTATAAACATAAAGTAGATAAAATTTAAAAATAAAAGTATTTAAAACTGTTCAAGAAACTGTGTTCTAATATTAGCACGCCATTTGAATTTTGAATCCAATACTAGAATACGATTTTGTAAAATAATTAAAAAAAAAAAAATTCATTAAAAACGTTTTTGATAACTTAGGTAAGCTTTAGTTTGGTTTTAAAAATTTCCTAAATGAAAAAAACATTATTTTAATGCAAAATATTCTTGAAACTGCTTAAGCTCTGGTGACCTCACATTCACTAAAAGTTATACAGAAAAGTTGTATATTCTGACATATACCTCGCATATAACAATTATTTGATTTTTTTAAAAAGAAATAGTAATAAAAAAACCATAATAGAAGTTTATTTATTTTTAAAAGTGTTTAAAAATCTTCTTCCTCATTCTTAAACTGTTATTAATATAAATTTTAAACTAAAAAAACTAATTTATAATAGCTGTTCTATAATACTGGCTGCGTTCTATTATAGAGCACTTTACCCTACGTAACCATTCGTTTTTCTCTTTTTTTCAATCAATTTCTTTTAAAAACCACAGATTGAATGCCAACCGAAGAAATAATATGATGTTTTTATAATAAATAAATTATACTTCGTATCACATACGCTTAGCTTTGTTTTTTTATTTTATACTTTTTATAAGATATTTTTTTGAGAAAATAGAGTTTGCAAAACAATTCTATCAAATTTTATTAGAATTTAAGGATTTTTTGAGCATTATAGACAAAGTTTTAATAATTTGGGCCTAATTTGGGCATTTTTGTTTTTAAAGGGATAAAAACATATTTCATATGCATGAAACCGTACAAAATATTGAGGGCGATTGGCGAAGGTCGTTCTGCAAGAGATTTACCTTTCAACTGCTGGTTCTGCCCATTTAATAGATTTGAAGTTCAATGATAAGCAAATTTGCTATTTTGACGCTTCACTATCTAAAGTACAAAATACTCTAAAAATGTTCAATTAAAACAATATTTTTCAATAATAGCAGATATTTTGAGCTTGTTTAAGAAAGAAGTACATGATTTATAGAATAATAGCGTTAAAATATGTGTGAATTATGTGTTAAGACTGTTTGCGTAAATAATTTACACATATTATTACACTCTGTCATTCAAAGTTTCAATACTATAGGCAGGAATATTGAAAATAAGTACAATGTTTAATTTATATTAGGTAAAACTTTAATTGCTTAAATATTAGATTGAATACTTAAATACTTAGTTACAATTAATTAAGTTACAAATACATGCTTACATAAATTTTTAATTATAGCATATTTAGAGTTGAAATTCCTAAACACTGCGACAGACCCCTAATGCGCAAAAAAAACCAAGACTGCAGTCTTGATCTGTCTTGCACTTAAAAAATATTTAAAATAAATAACTGTAATATATTTAAATATAAAATATAATTATAAATTTCTTACTAGTTTACCAGAACTGAGATTTTTCGCTTGTACTAATTGAATATTTAAAATAATCAGTAATAAAAAATAAGTTATCATTGAGAATTTAATTAACGAGTTCATTTTTTTTTATAAATTAAACCTCGTTCACAAAATACAAAAATTAAACTAAAATTTTGTGTAACAATTTATATAATACAAGTGTAAAAGAGTCATCATTATATAATATTTAAATGATTTTTAAAACTATTTATAGTATCAATAATATTTTTATGTTTAACTGATGTGTAATCTTTATTAATTGGGTCACGAAAGCCATTTCTTTTTTAGGTTCGTGAATAAAAATAAGTCTACTACATTAATAATAATTTTAAAATGATATTTTTTTAAAAATATTATATTTATTGTCCTTCTTTATTTAGTTACGTTTTTTTAAATTGTACAATTCTATGAGACTTTTTTTTGTAATATTCTTTGAATTGTTTTTTATAGTTTCTTTTCAATTAACTGCCTCCAAAATATAATTAAGAAAAAAAAATTGAAATTTGGTCAATAAAAATGATTTTTTTTCTTAAAGAAATGAATTGCCAGGGAAAAATTAATCGATTAAAAAAAAAAAATTATTATTTTACGATGAAAATCAAGCGAGTAATGCATGTTTAAAGTTCAGAAACAGGCTTTTTTCAATAAAATCTCAATATTTTTTAATACGAATTTGAGCAAAATCTTAAATTGACGATAACTTGGCTAAATTTCATCGGAAAAAGAAAAGTTTTTTTTCTTCTGTAGTGGTTTTTCCCTGGCAATCAGATTTTCTTATCTATTTTTTTAAATTTTATTTGCCTAAAAAGTTATTTTGAAAATTTGGGGTAGCTCAGATACGAAAAACACGGTTTTTTGACATAAAAGTGAAAAAAATTTTTTGGCACCTATCACCGAATTTTTGTTCATGACTTTTTTTGACTTCCTGAGGGTTCAAACTTCACAAAAACAAGGGTCGTTCCGATGTGCCCTCAAAAAAAAAATTACGATTCCAGGCTCAAATTAAGTATCACATTTAAAATATTTGCTCATATACATACACTCACACACAGACTTTTTTTAAAAACCGGGATTTTAGCTTCCTGAGGTCTCAAAACGTGCTTACATGCTAAAAATTCAGAAATAAAAATTTCGTATAAAACAATGGTCCTTATTCTATGAGGAACCCAAATTCAAAACATATAAATAATATAATGTTGAATCTAACGATCATATGAGAGCTGTAACTATTATACAGTGGAACTTGTATAATTCGAACTTATGTAATTCGAAAACTTCTATAATTCGAAAAACCTGGTTGGTACGGCCCAGCTCCCATCTAAACAATGTTAAAAAAACTTGCATAATTCGAAAGCAAAACTTGTATAATTCGAAATTTAAATCTTGAAATTTTTTGAATTATGCAAGTTTTATCAGAGTTTTATTTCGGATTACAAAAGTTTTTTTCAAAATATACCTGATCAGATAGAAGAAAATACTGGTGAAAATCAGGATACAAATTTTATTCGCGAAATATACAACAGGCTTGAAACAAACGTTCCATTTGATGATTTTATTGCCGTTGATGACGATTTGGCTATTTGTAGACAAGAAATGGAAGAAGACATTGATGTTGTTTTAGAATCGCATAATACGAAAAACGAAGATAATTCAGAAAATGAAGAAGTAGAAGAAACATTACCTACCTGTTCTGAAACATATCTCAACTTAAAAAAATGTAGACTGTTTTTAGACAACCAAGAAAATATTGATGAAAAACTAATGAAATATATTGATTTTTTAGAAGAGCAAATTATATTGATAAAAATTAAAAATACAAAGCAAAAAAAATATAAAATTTTAAATAAAAATGTGTTCTTTTAATTTTGTATTGATTGTTTATAATAAATTGATTTTCTTTTATTAAACTAAATATGTACTAGTTATTTACTGTTTAATTTTTAACATTTATAATTCGAAATTTTTTAAATTATGAAAAACTTGCATAGTTCGAAATTTTTCGAATTATGAAAAACCTGCATAATTCGAAAACTTGCATAATTCGAAATGAGAACCCGGTCCCATCCATTTCGAATTATACAAGTTCCACTGTACCTACAACATGTCGTTCAGGCTGGTATAGCTCTGCAAATAACATGATGTTTGATGAAAGTTACATACATTAAAAATAATAAAATTAAAAAAAAAATCATAAAGAATTATCTCTTTAGGGCTGATATTGCTCCACAAGGTCGATAATTCAAACTCTTAACTTAATTAACGTTCCAAAATGCTTACTCAAAATCATAGTAAAATGTTTTTGATAACAATGTTTCATCTTGGAAACACCAGATAGAATCATCAGTGAGGCTCAAGGGTTTCCTGCCTCATACATTGTTATTTTAAGAAAATCATTAATTTTGACATGAAAGAATTAAAGAGATAATTCTTTATGAATTTTTTTTTTATTTTTTTTATTTTTTTTATTATTTTTAATGTATGTAACTTTTATCAAACATCATGTTATTTGCAGAGCTATACCAGCCTGAACGACATGTTGTAGGTATAATAGTTACAGCTCTCATATGATCGTTAGATTCAACATTATATTATTTACATACATAAATGAGAGCGTTAGCTTCAAAAAAGTTTTTTTTTTTCAAAACATATAAATTTTTAAACAAATACGACCTATAAAAATATGGCTTTTAAGCAAATTCTAAAGCAAAAAATTGCCAGATCTGGGCTGTTAAGATTAAAATTTTGCTTGGCTCATCTCGTAGAGCCCTGGTAAAATTTTCGAAAAAACCTTTTTTATCCTGTGTTACTAATTGTTTATAAAATAAAAACTAAAAATGTTTTTAAAAACGTTGCCAAGTAATTGACACTATGGTTTCTCATTAGCAATAACAAAATGTTAATGGTCTATTTGACCTAACAAAGAAAAACTAAAAATGATCTTTTCCTTGATACTGTTAGCTTATGGAAAAAATTAGGTTTTTTACATAAAAAAAAGAAGATTTTTATACACTAGTACATAATCTTCTTTTATGATAATTATGTCTGCTAGACAGTTTTTGGTGTAGCTGGTGTAGTTATATCTTGAAGACTTAATTACATAAGCTATAGGAATAATTAAATAATTTTAGCTAGTAAACACGTTAATTTTAGATATTCGTACTTTCATAGGAATAAATTTAGTATTACGTCCAACGAGAAAAAAATTTATGGTGTTTTTTGTATTTTTTGGTGAAAAAAATTTTGAGAAAAAAATTTTCAAAAAATAAATTATAAGATTCGAGATATCGAGAAAAAACGATACTTCTAGATATCAGTACTTTCATGGAAAAAATGAGGTGTTTCATCCAAATTAAAAAAAAAAAAAAAGTATATCGAGACTTTTTGGTAAAATAAATTTTGAAAACAAAATTAGGTCTTAATGTCATACTGGTAGTGAAATATCTCCGGTTAGAGACATACGTACATACATACATAAATACATACATAAATACATACATACATACATACATACATACATACATACATACATACATACATACATACATACATACATACATACATACATACATACACAAACATACATACAGACTTTTTTTAAAAACCGATTTTTTAGCTTCCTGAGGTCTCAAAACGTGCTTATATGCCAAAAAATCAGAAAAAAAATTTTGACAGATCACAATGGTTCCTCATAGAGGAACAACCAATTATAAAAAAAAGCTATAATTCATGATAAAAAAGTTTTTGGAAATATTTCCATGGTTTCTCTAACTGAAACTGAATGCTCTTCAAAATGAACCAAGCAGAATTTCGATCTTAAAAGCCTGGACCTGGCACTTTTTGGCTTTAGCATATGTCGTATTTGCTTAAACAACAATTCATTTTGAATTTTTTTTCATTTTAATTATTACACATAATTGACATAATTATGGCCAAATATCTCATGTTTGAAAATTAAGATAAATCGCCTTATATTGCTGTCGAATTTTCAAGTAGATTTTAAGATAAAAAACCTGATAGTCTTTTTTACTGTTAAGACAATTTTTTTAATTTTAATTTTTAATTTTTTTATTTTCCAGGAGAAATCAATAAATTGAATAACGATTGTCTTCACCAAGTATTTCAATATCTTTCCATGAAAGAAAAACTTAAAATCGAAACAGTATGTAAACAATGGCAAACAGTGAGCAAATCAAGCTGGAATAGTTTCACCAAATTTGACTCTTATTTTGTGTATAATAAATTATTTAGTAAATTTGGTTTTAAGTTTCAAGATGAAGATTTTTGTATTTTAATTTCTGGTTTATTATCTAGAGAGGGGCTGTTTTTGAAAAAAGTTCATCTAGATTTGTATAATTTTAGAACAATTGAATCGGCTAGTTTGGTTAACATATTTGATTCTCTTAATGAATTTTGCACAAATATTCAAGATATTACTTTAGTTGGCTATGAAAAATTTGTAAATTTAGATGATATTTTAAAAACATTTTTTTTAAATAATCAATATTTAAAGTCTGTAAAATTAAGTAATCTTAAGATGACTGGCGAATTTTTATTATGTTTACCAAATCAATATTTAGAATCGATTAATTTAGAATTTCACGATAATATAAATGCAATTTATTTAAAAAAAGCTTTTAGGAAATTAAAGAATTTAAAGTCTTGTACCGTTTTTGGTAACTATGAAATCCTAGAAACAATTTTGAAGGAAATATCTTTCGATCAAAATAAAATTAATTTTTTATGCCTTAAAAAGCATCCATTGAATACGTTTAAAAAACCTAATTTTTCAACTTATTTTTCCACAATGAAGAATTTAAAAACAATTGAACTGTTTCGGGTAGATGTAAATGTAGTAGACCTAAATAGTTTACCATTAAATTTGATTGAACGTTTTAAATATTCTATTGACCTTAATGACGCAGGCAGTTATATAGCACTGTCTTGCATATCTAATTTTGTTAATTTGCAAGAATTTGAACTTTATGGTGATCATCTATCTGAAATATGTAAAGAATTAAGTAAATGTAAAAAACTGAAAAATATAAAATTAGGAAGATGTGGAGAATTATCCGACAAAGGGATATCCAAACTTAGTACCCTTCCCCAACTCAAAAAATTGTATTTAGATTGTTCAAGCAATGTAACAAATGCAATAATAACAAAATTAATACATTTACAAGAATTAGAAATAAGTTACGTATCTAAAATTACAACCGATGGTGTATTGAATTATGTAAAAAGTGCAGTTAATTTGGAATACCTAAATATTCAAAATCCTAATCTGACATTTCACAAAAATGATGTTAGAGATGCAATTTTTGCAATGATAATATTTCAAAAATTAAAATTGTATTTAATTTTCAAATTCTTAAAATTGTAAAGTGATTCAAAGTTTTTTTATTAGAAACCCTCGATGTAAATTACATATTATAAGGTTTTTTACTGATTTTTATTTTTTAAAACTGCGATTTGGGCCATTCTTTACTTCTCTGGACATGGGCTCGTTATATTCTATTCCTTAATGTTTTTATAGAATCAGAGAATCCAAAATATGCTACCAAATTTTTAGCACTACGGATCCTCATTGTCAAAAAGGTTTTAGAAATAGGACCTCTCGTGGAAAACATTAGGCAAGACGTCAAAAAAAAAAGCAAAATAAAATGGATTTTTTTTATTTTTTGGTAAAAGAAATTTAAAAACAAAATTTTAAGTTTGTCCCGTTGCTTTAATAAATAAAAAAAAATTTTTTTTTTAAATATTACTTCAAAAAAAAAAATGTAATTTTGTTATTTTTTATTTTTTGCGAGAAAATTTTTAGACAAAATTGTAGAAAAGAAATAAAATGTCTGTAATATTTTTACATAAACAGATTCTATTCCCAATTTTAGGATTGTTTAATTTTGTCTGAAAAAGATTTTTTTAAAACAACAAATTTTGTAAATTAAATAATTTTGAATGACTATTTTTATGTTAAATTCAAAATTTTAAAATTTCAACTTTCCCACTCATAAACCTTGGTATTTTTATTTTTCATGGACTTAAAAAAAAAACAACTCATAAACAGTTTGAGTAAACACAACCAAAAGACTTGGAACATGTTTACTTCTAAATTGAAAATATTTTAAGTCCCTTAACCTGAATTATTAGAAGTCCCCAAAATTGAATTATTTTAAGTTTCTAAATCAAAATTATTCCAAGTTACTAGACCTGAATTATTCTGAAAGTTTCTGAACCCCGTTTATTTTAAGTCCTAAAATTGAAATTATTTTACGTCTCATTTGACCCATCCCCTTTAAATCGGATACTTTTGACTCCCCTCTTTTGATTTTCAAATTTCCAGAGTACACCTTCCCTATAAACATGTTCCATGTTAAAAATGATAGTTAAAAGTGAACTAGGTGGAAATATGATGGCCATAATTGATAGACAGTTTATATCCAATCACCATAAATTATAGTCACAATATGGTAAAAATTTTCACAGGGTAGAACAAACATTTATTTTCTTCATGTCCGAAATAAAATTTTTGTGTAGACCCTTGTTTATGTGTTGTCTATTTTTTGGATACAAAAATAATTCTTGCTTTTGCTGGAAGTCTCCAATATTTTTACATTACGCAAGGCAAGGCATTTCTTTTTGGAATTTTAAAAACATATTCTATTTTAGCAGGTGGGTCATTTCTGATAAAAATAGATAGCATATTCAAATTTAACGATAAAAAAAGAATAAGTCCTGGGTAAAAAATTCAATCTACCTTTAAAGGGCGATGCGTACAAAATTTTTAAACAAATGCTAATAATTTTCATTAAATAAGTAATTACAATTTCCCAAATTCATTTTTTAGTGTATATAATTATCATAAAAAAGTTACTTCAGATAATTGTTACAATTGATTTAAATAAAAGATTTTTAAAAAATTAAAATTTTCGTCATATATTATGACCTTTCTAATGTATTTTTAAATTTATAGTTAATTGGCAAGTTGTTATAGTAATATTGATTCTAGAAAACTAACAACAATTTTAAAACGCAAAAAATATTTTATATAACAAATTAGTATCAGTAAATGCAGTCAGTTTACAGAAAACAGCTGAAATACAAATTTCTAAAGAAGATTTATTGTCAGCCGTAATTAATTTTTGTTTTATTCTTCAACGTTGTTAATAATTATATATTTTATTATTTTAAACTGAAAAGTAAGTAAATTTTAATTTCTTTTAAATATTTTAACTCTTGTAAAGAAAAAAATACTAGCTGCCATTAAGCATGGGTAGAGCAAAGCAAACTATCTATATTTTTTATGCTTTGAGCATAAAATTTTTCAAATAATTCGATTTAAACCAAAATTTTTACAGTTTATATAAACGAAGTTATAAGCTTAAGTTTTAAATACATAAACAATCCGATAAATAGTTTCCTGCACATCATATCCATAAAAACTGAAAGTTTTCTCGGTATAAGGTAGATCTTTAAACTATAATTAAATCTTAAATAAATAATAGATTCCTGAATAAAATTGTGTATTAAGAGTAAAATGTCTAATCTTTCACTATTTTGTAAATAAAAAAAAAATTAGTTGCAAAAGAATGCAAAAATCAATGCATTCTTGCCATGAAAATATAGATTTTTCACTATAATAACTAATATAATTGTTTCGTGACGATAAGAAATCAATATTTGTTGTTTAGAGGTAAAAAAATTGTATTGTAAATAATTATCTTTCGTCGATTTTTTTAATTTTCTAGTATACGAGTCACATGATGCCGTAACCGCAAGCCTATATCAAGCTGCTCCGTACGGTGCGATTATGTAGAATCCCGATCAGAATCAACCTCGGCATGTGGCGCGGCGTTAGCTAGATTCTACCTAGTTCTACCTAGAACTAGCAAGTGCCTAGCTAACGCCGCGCCACATGCCGAGGTTGATTCTGATCGGGATAGTCCACAGAGAGGCCCCATCTACAAAAGCCGTAAAAGGGGGGCGCAGAAACCAATTTCGTTTTCTGCGCAACTCGAAATACACAAAATCTTCTTCTGCTCATTGCGCCGCAATTGCGCTTTTGTAGATGGAGCCTAAAAGAGGATTGAAACCGCAAGCGTGAGCGTAACGCAATGCTCAGAAACCAATTATGGCTCCTGCGCAACTCAAGATAAACAAAATCTTCTTCTGCGCATTTCGTTGCGCTTGCGTTTGCTGTGTGCCTCGGATTTACGGTATCTGTAGATAGGGCCCAAGGCCTAGTCTAGATAACCGCACTGCACGACGCAGCCAAATGCTATTGGTATAGGAGTCACGTGATGCCGTAAGCGCAAGCCTATATCAATAGTATTGGTCCCATATACAAAAACCGTAAAATCGAGGCACAACCGCAAGTGCGAGCAGAACGTAATGCGGAGGACCAAAATCGTGTTTTCCACATGCGTGTTGTATTGTGTGCATTGCATTGCGGCTGTGGTTTGCGTTTACGGAGGTGTGTAGAACTAGCCTATACGGCTGATTCTACAAAACCGTAAAATCGCCCCGCAATCCGCGACCGTAGACCGCAACGCACGAAATTTATCAGTGTAGCCAACTCATCTTAAATTTATTAAATTTTATAACCAAAAATAATAAAGTAAAAATAATAAGCAAAGGCAAGAAAATAAAATTATAATAATTAAATAAATGATTCATAAAAGTAATTAAATATTAAATATAATTATTAATTTTTTAAATGTTCAGTTATTATTCGGCAGAAAATGGAAAAATATCATAAAATTAATACAATCTCATTATTTTTTTCTGTTTTTAAAAAAGTATATTCCGTTTTATAAAATTTGTGTTATGTTGAGATTTGGATTTGATTTATGACATAACGATTAAAGTTCATCTTCATACTTTTGAAATTTAAATAATCAAGTCTCTAGAATTCATTTGTTGTATAAAAGTAACTACCTTCAACGAAATGAATAAACTCCAAATGGAGTTATAAAAACTTTTTTCTGACTAATTACTATCTGGGAAGTTAATTAACTACACAGATAGTAATTACCTGGACAAGAATTTTTACACTGCAGTGAGTTTAATGAATTATGTTGTGAGAGTTGCATGTAGCTGCAATGTTCTAATTTTTTGTTTGTCTTTGCTTGCCATTGATTGCACTACTAATCAAACGACTAAATTATATAATGTTGTATATAAAAAAAATGTGAGGTCAATTGGAAGATTTTTTATAACGCTAGGTAAAATTCAGGCTCTATGGCTCCAAACATCTTAGACGAATTACTAGTTCCAACTTTTCTGATCATTGCTCTACCCATACAAAGAAAAATATTATTTTTGCATAAAAATAGTTATTATCGTAATGGTAATAGTATGGTAATGGTCGAAAAAATTGGAAATCTAAAAATCTGCATGTATAGTTTGGAGGAACCAAAAGTTTTTACCAACTGCATGTGAAATCAAATTTCAGATTAGCCGCAGTATGGAACGAAGGTTTTTCAAAACTTCCTGATTTTTTCTCTTTTCCTCTCATTGCCTTTCCTTATTTTAAATAGCTTTAGAATATGTCTATCTTTTTTCTTTTTGAAATATATTAATTTAGATTGATTAAGGAAATTAATTTTAGCATTATAAAGGAAAGAAAATAAGATTTTGTCCATGAAATGAAACATTAAACGACTGTTCTCTTTTCGATATGGTCTTCTGATGCCCATTAGACATTGTTTAAGAATTATTTTTTAAATCGCACTAAGTAAAATATATGCTCTAAATATCTTTAAAGATCTTTTTAGATCGCAATTATTAACTCCATTTTCGTTATGATCAAGACAATCTAAATTAACATATTTCAACAAAAAAAAGATAGACATATTCTAAGGCTATTTTAAATAATAAAAGGCAATTAGAGGAAGAGAGAAAAAATCAAGAAGTTTTAAAAAAACCTTCGTTCCATGCTGCGGCTAATCTGAAAATTGATTTCACATGCAGTTGGTAAAAACTTTTGGTTCCTCCAAACTATACATGCAGATTTTTGGATTTCCAATTTTTTCGACCATTACCATACTATTACCATTACGATAATAACTATTTTTATGCAAAAATAATATTTTTCTTTGTATGGGTAGAGCAATGATCAGAAAAGTTGGAACTAGTAATTCGTCTAAGATGTTTGGAGCCATAGAGCCTGAATTTTACCTAGCGTTATAAAAAATCTTCCAATTGACCTCACATTTTTTTATATACAACATTATATAATTTAGTCGTTTGATTAGTAGTGCAATCAATGGCAAGCAAAGACAAACAAAAAATTAGAACATTGCAGCTACATGCAACTCTCACAACATAATTCATTAAACTCACTGCAGTGTAAAAATTCTTGTCCAGGTAATTACTATCTGTGTAGTTAATTAACTTCCCAGATAGTAATTAGTCAGAAAAAAGTTTTTATAACTCCATTTGGAGTTTATTCATTTCGTTGAAGGTAGTTACTTTTATACAACAAATGAATTCTAGAGACTTGATTATTTAAATTTCAAAAGTATGAAGATGAACTTTAATCGTTATGTCATAAATCAAATCCAAATCTCAACATAACACAAATTTTATAAAACGGAATATACTTTTTTAAAAACAGAAAAAAATAATGAGATTGTATTAATTTTATGATATTTTTCCATTTTCTGCCGAATAATAACTGAACATTTAAAAAATTAATAATTATATTTAATATTTAATTACTTTTATGAATCATTCATTTAATTATTATAATTTTATTTTCTTGCCTTTGCTTATTATTTTTACTTTATTATTTTTGGTTATAAAATTTAATAAATTTAAGATGAATAAATATGATAAATTGTATTTTATCGGTCTTTACGGAGACAATATTATTATTCATCAATTACAAATTAATGCAATTTAATGAATAATATTTTAAACTTGCTTTATTGTTAATGATCGCCAATAGCGTGTATCCATTAACAGCAGTTTAATAAATTTTTCTAAATTAAAAATAAATTTTTAATTTAATTTTTATTTTGTTTCTTAGATGTTAAGAAAAAAATCTTTTGAGAAAAAATAAATGTCTCATCAGTGCCAACGAGGATCGAACTCGTGATCTTCTATTTGCCGGATAGACGCTTTAGCCAACTAAGCTACGGCACGAGACGACACTCGATGATACCAATGATACATTTATTCTCTCTCAAAGAAGGCAACTATTCGACCCAGTGCCAGAATTATATATTATTAGAATAAATTTAAGATGAGTTGGCTACACTGATAAATTTCGTGCGTTGCGGTCTACGGTCGCGGATTGCGGGGCGATTTTACTTAGAAGACAAAATGCAGAAGACAAAATTGGTTTCTGCGCATTGCGTTGCGCTCACGATTGTGGTTGGGACCCCCTTTTACGGCTATTGTAGATGGGGCAAAAAAAATGGTTTTCGGTCCCTGTGCATTGCGTTGTGGCTACGCTTGTGATACGCATTTTTAGATGATTGCTTTTTAGGCCTAGTCTACATAACTGCAACGCACGGCGCAGCCCAATGCTATTGGTATAAAGTTGTGTGACGCTGCAAGCGCAAGCCTATATCAATAGCACTGGGTTGCGCCGTGCGGTGCGGTTATGCAGACTAGGCCTTAGGGTGCTTCTACAGACCTCCGTAAACGCAAACCGCAGCCGCAACGCAATGCGCACAACACAACGCGCATGCTCACAAAACGATTTTGGTTTGTGCGCATTGCGTTGCGGCTGCGGTTTGCGTTTACGGAGGTCTGTAGAATCACCCTTATAATCAATTGCGTAATGCGTGACGCATTTAACCTATAAATGTTTATTATTTTTAACAAAAAAGTAATTTTTTCAAGAATGTAAAAATTATTATTTTAGCTACAATAAATATTTTTGGATATTTGGGATAATAATAATTGTTATTTTCTCTATTAGGTATTTAAAATATCCTGCGCATACATAACAATGAAGATTGTGCACTTAACCTATTTATTAACTGTTTTGGATTTAACACAGTCATTTGATATCAACATTTTCTTGGGCCAAGTTTTAACAGAAGTCAAACCATATCAAGTAACACTTCATTCAGACCACAGAAATGGAAACATGACTGACAAAGATAGTTATCAAAAAATTTTTAAATACTTAATAAATTACGTACCCACAGCTACAGTTGATTTAAATAATCCTTCAAAATATTTCAAACAAAAAAATTCTGTTGTCAAATATGATGTTAATGTAACCGCTCCTTTGCACTTTGTAATTTTAAATGAAATCAATTTAACTAAATTTAAGGATAAATTGAAGGGAATCTTTGACATGATTATTCAATCGTTATTCTATTTAACGAGAACCAAGATTTGCCTAATAATCAAACAGAATGAAATGTCGGAAAATATGAAGGATTTCGTTATTAACACAGTTAATTCCTATAAGTTCTTGGATTTAACCATTGTATTTTGGTTACTTAGAGATCATTTAATTATTCAATGTAATCCTTTTTCTAAAATTGTTTTTAAAAAAGTGGATAATAATTCAGGAATTTTTCCCGATATTTTTGCTGTTTATGGATACAATCTAACTATTGGAGTAAATGAAGAATTTTGGCCCGATTCTTACAAAAACTACACAATAAATTATTCAAACAACTTCGAAAATTATTTGCTGTTACATATATTTAAATCTTATGAATGCTTTACAAGTGTTTTAAATATTACTTCTAAATTCGTACCATTGAAGATTGACATGTCAATAAGATATAAAATGAGGGATTATTCCCTTGATATTGTTTTAAATAAAATAAATTATTTTATGGCAGGTAACAACATATTTACCTTCCATATACAACCGTTAAAACATATACTTATTGTTCCAGTAGTTGATAAAAATATTTACGAATTTAGTGAAGAAATTATTCATTCTGTTCTTGCTATATCTGGAATAATTATTTCATTTTCGATTTTTGCATGCTACTTTAAATTACAAAAAGATGAATGGTCAGTTTTTAATATTTACAGTTTGATGTTGGGCATTGGAGTAAATATGAATCCAAGGCTTTCTTTGAGAACAATAATAATGTTCTTCACTTTATTAGGAGTTTCATTTTTTTTTGTTTCCGATCTATTTTCTGGTTTAACAAGCTTAAAATTTGGTCAAATAGAAACAACTGAGATTGAATCCTTCGAAGATATATTAACGAAAAATTTTTCTGTTATGTCTCCTTATAACTCGTATCGAAAAAGCACTTTAATACGCTATACGACTGGCGTTATTCAAAAAGTAGCAAAAACTATTAAATTAAAGGAAACAAATGATACATATTCTAACGAAAAAGTTGAAATTTTAAATGAAGATGATGCTGAAAAAATCCTTCTAAAAAATAACAGAATTTTGGATGGTGTCAAATATAAGAAGAGTGATTTGATTTTATATGAATCGTATAACGTTGTTTCATTTAAATATAACTCTCCTTTAAAAATTAAATTTTCAAATATTTACACGAGAATTTTAGAGTCTGGATTAGATGTGAAATGGCGATCTGATTATGATCATGCTAATAAAATAAGCAAAAAAACGACATACGAAGAAGCAGATAAGAAAGAAAATACTTTATCCTTAGTTCTTTCCTCCATAATGATTATTGGAGCAATGGCTTCTTTTATTGTGCTACTTTATGAAAACATTTGGTACTACTACCCATTTCTAAAATCAAAGGTAATACAATTCTTTAAGTTTTTAAGAATAAAGATGCAGCGAAAGCCCACTAAGAAATTCAAAGTTCGTAAAATAATTGTAAAACCACGAAATGAGCACATTGTTTAGTAAAGATCCAATTCATTTCGATGTTACTTTTTTAAACACTGATTAATACTGTTTTACACTGATATACAGTGTAACACATGTTATAACACTTGATACACATACAATGGATTATTTCTATTAGGGGCACAATTGAGTGCTTTTAAGACTCACCTGAAATTTCATGCTGGGAATAAAACATTTTTTTGTAATTATTGCAAAGAACGATTTGTTTACGAAGGTAATTTAAAACAACATGTTCGCGTACATACCGGTGAAAAGTCATACAAATGCTTGCTGTGTGGGAAAAAATATTCGCGCTCATATAATCTTCATGCGAATGAAAAAACTAACACTTTAAGTACTAAGGTAAAGATTAAAAATAAAAATTGTGAAAATTTGGAAACGAATTATACTTTGGACTATTGTGAAAAATCTTTTAGTGGAAGAAATTCAATGATTTCTCATTTAAAAAGTCATAATAAAGAAAATATCATTAATGATTTTATCAGAACAAAATAAAAATTATCTCATTCATTTTCGGAAGTAACTTTTTTGACTCAAGAATTTAGAATTAGCGATAATTTAGCAGGCAGCACTTTTGATGTTAACGAAATGTTTGAAGACACTGAAATTGATATCAAAGAAGAAAAGTACACTCCTGATCCACAAGATCTGATATAATGGTAAATCAAGACATTTCTGAAAATTTTATTTCTGATGTGAAGGAGGAAAATATTGTTAAGCAAAATATACCTGGTGAAAATGTTTTCGCTGACGTAAAGGATGAAATAAAAAAAGAAGTTGGAATATTCCCAATGCTATACTAAGAGAATTCTTTAATGACTTTAAATTTCGAAAATTTTCAGTAATTAATAAATTCTTTTGTTTTATTGATTAAAAAGTAATGTCAAAAAGCTAATGCAAATTTTTTTGTATATATTATTTTGTATATATTATATTTGTATTTGTTTAATTTATATTTTTGTTAGTACGATAAGATATGAATAAATAATTTTATAAATGAATTTCAAATTATTTTTATTTACCAAAAAACTGGAGGTGAGTTCAAATAAGACACGCTTTTATTGCATTTATTCGATTTTAAAAATATTAATAATAGCATCAGAGCTTGGCGTGCACGGCATTTTGGGCACGGAAAATTAACAGCCGTATATACGGCCAAGCAGTATAATGATCCGGTCACAGTTTGTCCATACTTTGTTTTTATAAGTATACGTATCATTTGGTAGTATTTTAAGCATTATGAAAAACCCAAGTCTCATATGCATACGGACCCGTTTGCATATAGGACCTGGTTATTTTCATAATGCCCACGGACCCGTATGCGTATAGGAGAGGGTATTTTCATAATGCCCACGGGTCAGTATACGTATGCGACCTAGGTATTTTCATAATGCTGACGGGTCCGTGAGCATTATGAAAATACCCTCTTCTATACTCATACGGACCCGTGGGCATTATGAAATTACCCAGGTCCTATATGCATACGGGCCCGTATGAGAAAAATATGGGGCCGTATATTCTTATGCCGTACAAATAGGTGATTTTCGGGTGATTTTGTACTGATTTTTGTCGTACGATTTTTCATACGGCATAAATAAATACGGCAGCCGTATAAAATAGTCCATTAATACGGCATATTCTGTACGGCTCCCGTATTGACTTTTCCCGTATGGATTTTCATACGGCTGAAGTATATACGGGATCCGTTTGAAATTTGCCGTATTAATTGGCTAATTTATACGGCTACCGTATGCAGTTTGCCTTATATACGGCTGATTACTCTAGTACCCGTTTACCGTATGCCGTATACACGGATGACAGCGTGTCACAGTATCCCAGCTCTGATTAGCATATAAAATTATAATTTTTGTAATGAGATTTATTTTAAACATTTTCAACATAATTTATTTAACAAAAAAAAAGTTCCTACACGAAGCTATAAAAAATAATAAAACTAATTGTTGGAGTTAGCTTTGCAAAAAACGATCTTTTAATTTATAAAAAAGTGCAAAAAATAGTAACAAAAAATATACTAATCATTTTTTTATAAATAATTAAAGTTACTAGTAAATAGAGCTCGTTGATTTTAGGTACACTGATCGAATCTTTTTAATTGCAAGGACTGATTATTTTATTCGACATACTATTCATATATTATTTTTCGTCTTAGCGAAAAAGTTTCTGCACTCGTCATGCCCTTATGGAAAGAATTCGATACTTTTGTCTTGGGAATAGAATTTAAATATTTATTTTTTTAACGAATACGTAAGCTTTTTGGTGCATAATTAAAATTTTTGAAAGTTAAACTAATTTCTTTTATTTTTAGACCGTCTCTATAGCAGACAAGGTTATCTTTTTTTAAAATTAAATTTCTATGTATTTTAAATGGAATCATAATCATAAAATAAAATTATATCGTCTGGTGTAGAAAAGGCCTTAATTTACTATTTAATTGTAAAGATTTAGATTTTTAAAGAAATATTTTTAAAAATGTGGTAAATAATACCTCAAGTAATAAGTTTAAAACAAAGACTATAGTTTCTGCTCAGAATGTTAGACGATACCTATTTTGTATTACCCTGGATGTATGTTCATCTTGAACCTGGTAAATTTTAAATTTATTTTGCAGTAAATAAACATTTTAGGCGTTTCTACACCTGCATATAATCATCTTGTATGATAATCATTTCTGCTAGACAATTATTGGTATATCCGGTAAAGATAGATCTTTAAGATATAATTACGCCAGCTACACTAATAAATGTCTAGCAGACATGATTATCATAAAAGATTATATTGTGCTAGAGTAGTAAGGGTCTAAAGCAGACACATTACTTGATGTATGGTTATTTACCCCTTCTTATTTTAAATTCTTGAAAAATTTTAATCCTTGAATTTAAATATCAACGTAAAAAAAATTAGTTTTACTTTCAAACGTGTAAGATGAGTACATTGATTTAAGTTATGCACCAAAAACATGTTTAATTTTTTTTAACATTATTGTAAAAATTTATGTTTGAAATTTGAAATCATCAAAACTAAATGATGAATAAATAAGTAAATATTAATAATTTAAAAGAAAATTTTTTTGACTGTGAAACAAAAAGTAAGAAAATAATGTGCAAGAGAAATTTAGAAGACGAAATTGATGGTAATAATACTTTCTTAAATGCATTACAAGAACTGTCAGGTTTGAAATTTCATTGAGTTTTTATTTGAATATTAAGTAAAATTAATTTTCTTGGGATTTGAAATCCAAATTATACTAATACAAATTATATTAAAACGAGTGTTAAAATTTCTAAAGGGAATTAAAAAATTGGGACTCTAGGGGTATTTTCGGACATCTTAAAGGTATGTAACAATCAACTCGGACTAAAAACTATCAATATTTACCATTTTAACTCTTACATAGATTAAAAAAAGCCTAAGATGCAAGAAAAAGTAATGAAACAAAATTTTTAAAAAGCACTAACAGATTTTCCAGCTTATAAATGTCAAAATATTATTAAAAACCTATGCTAAATCCTTGTTTCTATTAGTTTTGAACTTGCTATAACTTGTTTTAAACAAAAATCCCGAAAAATACCGTGAAAAACACCTGAAATAAAAATTTTCGAAAATCGGAGAGCTCAGTTAGAAAAAAAGGCAGTTTTTGACATAAAAGTGGAAAAATCTTTTTTGCACCTATCGCCGATTTCTCGTTCACGATTTTTTTCGGTTTTCTGAAGGTTAAAACTACCAGAAAACACGGGTCATATCGATGTACCTTCAAATATTTTTTTTTCAGTGTTTCTGTCGAAGTTAAGTAGTAAAAAAAAAATAGTGCCTCATATGTCGTATTTGTTCACTCACAAAACTTTATAGGTAAAAATTACCTTTTTGATTAGTAAAATAATTTGAAGTTGTCAAAATGGCGTTTCATGTTATTTTTTACCAAAACATAATTTAAAAACTACCCGCATAGGAAAAAAAAATTACTATTAATTTTAGTAGAATTTATTTATACATTTTTTTCTCGCAAGTGATAAAATTTGGTTTCAGATACTATATAAGGAACCAAAATTATATAAATTATAAAATATAAATTATTTAAAAAAAAAATTAAAACAAAAATTTAAAAAAAAATACCCTGCCAACTAGCTGGCACTAAGGTTCCTCAAACAATGAGAAAAAACTTTTTCAATTTTGAGAAATAAATTTTGGAAAAATTCGGTATCAAATCCAAAAAATTACTACAAATGAACTGTCTAAAACTAGTACTTTCATAGAAATAAATTAGGTACTACATCCAAAAAGAAAAAAAAAATTGGTGTTTTTTGTATTTTTTTGTGAAAAAAAAATTAGGAAAAAAATTTTTTTAAATTAAGTATCGGATTCGAGATATCGAGTAAAAACTCTACTTTCAAATATAAGTACTTTCGTGGAAATAAATGAGGTATTACATCCAAATTGATAAAAAAAAAAAGTACCTAGAGCTTTTTTGGTGAAAAAATTTTTGAAAAAAAAATTAGGTCTTAATTTCATAACGGTTGTGAAATATCGCCGGTCCCAATGTTTTCAGATATTAGTACTTTCATGGAATTAAATGAGGTATTACACTAAAAAAAAAAAAAATATTGCAAGTTTTTAATTTTTTTTGTTTTCTTAATTTTGAGAAAAAATTTTTAAAAAAATTCGGTATCAGATCCAAAAAATGACTATAAACAAACTTTCTAAAATTAGTACTTTCATAGAAATAAATTAGGTACTACGTCCAAAAAGGAAAAAAAAATTGTTGTTTTTTGTATTTTTTCGTGAAAAAAATTTTGGGAAAAAAATTTTCAGAAAATTAAGTATCAGTTTCGAGATATAGAGTAAAAACCATACTTTCAAATATAAGTACTTTCGTGGAAATAAATGAGGTATTACATCCAAATTAAAAAAAAAAAAAAGTACCTAGAGCTTTTTTGGTGAAAAAATTTTTGAAAAAAAAATTAGGTCTTAATTTCATAACGGTTGTGAAATATCGCCGGTTGCAGTATTTTCAGATATTAGTACTTTCATGGAATTAAATAAGGTATTACACCCCGAAAAAAAAATATAGCAGGTTTTTTAATTTTTTTGTTTTTTTAATTTTGAGAAAAAATTTTTAAAAAAATTCGGTATCAGATCCAAAAAATGACTATAAACAAACTTTCTAAAACTAGTACTTTCATAGAAACAAATTAGGTACTACGTCCAAAAAGAAAAAAAAAATTGTTGTTTTTTGTATTTTTTCGTGAAAAAAATTTTGGGAAAAAAATTTTCAGAAAATTAAGTATCAGTTTCGAGATATAGAGTAAAAACCATACTTTCAAATATAAGTACATTCGTGGAAATAAATGAGGTATTACATCCAAATTAAAAAAAAAAAAAGTACCTCGAGCTTTTTTGATAAAAAAATTTTTGAAAAAAAAATTAGGTCTTAACTCCATAATGTTTGTGAAATATCACCAATTACATACATACAAGCACACACACACACACACATACACACACTTCTACATACTTTTTTTAAAAACCGGTTTTTTAGCTTCCTGGGGTCTCAAAACGTGCTTATATGCCAAAAAATCAAAAATCGAAATTTGACCTATCACAATGGTTCCTCTTTGAGGAACAAAAAAAAAAAAAAAAAGAGTGAGAGTATAATAAAATTTTGTAGCAATCTTCTTCAAGAAAAATTACCCTTAATTGTAGTAAAAAATAATGGAAAAAAGTGTATAATGTAATATTTTCAATTCTTCAAATAACTAAAATTAATAGTAAAAACTTCCAGTTGCAAAAGTAGAATTTACTCAACATTTTTTCTCAGTGTTTAAACAACAATTCATTTTAGTTCTCAAATTTCAACCCTTTAATGGCAAATTATTACACATAATTATGACTAAATATCTCTTTAAAATAAGGCTACAATAAACCCAGTAAGTGCTCATGAGATAGCCACCATAACCCAATAATCAAAAATTAAGGTAAATTACCTTATATTGCTGTTAAATTTTCAAGTAGATTTTAAGATCAATAACCTGACAGTCTTTCTTACTCTTAATTTTTAATTTTAATTTTTAAATTTTTTGAATTTTCCAGGAGAAATAAATAAATTTTAATAATGATTGCCTTCGTCAAGTATTCCAATATCTTTCTATGAAAGAAAAACTTAAAATCGAAACAGTATGTAAACGATGGCAAATAGTGAGCAAATCAAGCTGGAATTGTTTTACCAAATTGGACTCTTATTTTGTGTATAATAAATTATTTAGTAAATTTGGTTTTAAGTTTCAAGATGAAAATTTTTGTATTTTAATTTCTGGTTTATTATCTAGAGGGGGGCTGTTTTTAAAAAAAGTTCATCTAGATTTGCATAATTTTAGAACAATTGATTCGGCTAGTTTGGTTAACATATTTGATTCTCTTAATGAATTTTGCACAAATATTAAGGATATTACTTTAATTGGCTATGAAAAATTTGTAAATTTAGATGCTATTTTAAAAACAGTTTTTTTAAATAATCAATATTTAAAGTCTGTAAAATTAAGTAATCTTAAGATGACTGGCGAATGTTTATTAAGCTTACCAAGTCAATATTTAGAATCGATTAATTTAGAATTTCACAATAATATAAATACAATTTATTTAAAAAAAGGTTTTCAGAAATTAAAGAATTTAAAATCTTCTACTGTTTTTGGTAACTATGAAATCTTAGAAACAATTTTGAAGGAAATATCTTTTGATCAGAATAAAATTAATTTCTTACGCCTTGTAAAGCATCCATTGAATACGTTTGAAAAACCTAATTTTTCAACTTATTTTTCCACAATGAAGAATTTAAAAACAATTGAAATGATACGAGTAGATGTAAATGTAATAGACTTAAATAGTTTACCATTAAATTTGATTGAACGTTTTGAATATTCTATTGACCTTAATGACGCAGGCAGTTATATAGCACTGTCTTGCATATCTAATTTTGTTAATTTGCAAGAATTTGAACTTTATGGTGATCATCTATCTGAAATATGTAAAGAATTAAGTAAATGTAAAAAACTGAAAAATATAAAATTTGGAAGTTGTGGAGAATTATCCGATAAAGGGATATCCAAACTTAGTACCCTTCCCCAACTCAAAAAATTGTCTTTACACTGTTCAAGCAATGTAACAGATTCAATACTACTGAAATTGATACATTTAAAAGAATTAGAAATAATTGGAGTATCTAAAATTACAACCGATGGTGTATTAAATTATATAAAAAGTGCAATTAATTTGGAATACCTGTATATTCAAAATTTTCATCTGAAATTTTACAAGAATGATGTTAGAGATGCAATTTATAGCAATCATAATATTTCAAAAATTAAAATTATATTTAATTTTAGACTTCTTAAAATTGTAAAGTGATTCAAAGTTTTTTTATGTGGAACCTTGATATACATATGACACTGTCCAATTATAAAGTTTTCTACTGATTTTTATTTTCTAATGTATTGTAAATTTAATTGTAAAAAATTAAAGGTTTTAAATTTTATTTTGCTTTTATTCAATTTTAATTCTATATTACGAGCCCGTGTCCAGAAAAGTAAAGAGTTGCTTGCCCGGTTTTGCCTTGGAAGGTAATTTATGTACGATTTGAGCCATCCCTTACTTCTCTGGACACGGGCTGGGAATATCCTATTCCTTAATGTTTTACTGAATTCTTGGTACTACGGATCCTCAATGACAAAAAGGTTTTAGAACTAGATCCCTAAAGAAAAAAATTAGACAAGACGTCAAAAAAAAAAGGAATTTTCTTATTTTTTGGCGGGAAATATTTAATAACAAAATTTTAAGTTCGTCCCGTTGCTTTAATAAATAAAAAATATTATGTATTGGTTTCAATAAATTGACTTGTACTGGGCTGAGCTCAGGTCAATTTATTAAAACCAATAGATATATATATTTAATAAACTATGGACGGTAGAAACAAAAACAATATTATTTAAAAAAAGAATTGCATTTTAAATCAGAGAAATTGATAAATAATCAATTTCTTAAAACTTGAAGTATCCCGCAAGAATTTAAGGCATTACTTCCAAAAAGAAAAAATTTAATTTTGTTTTATTGATTTTTTTGAATATTTTTAGACAAAATTGAAGAAAAAAAATAAAATTTGTTAAGATTTTAACATGGAACACGTTTATAGGGAGGGGGTACTTCAAAACTTGAAAATTAAAGGGGGGGTCAAATTTGTCCTATTTAAGGGGGGGGGGGGGTCAAATGAGACTTAGAATAATTAGGTAAGTATATATAAATAAATAAAATAATTTTAAACGACTTTGAAAAATCTGGGCTTAAGGACTTAGGATAGTACAGGTTTGATTTAGATTCTTAACAGCTAGTAAAGTGATAATTTTAAATTATAAAAATAGAAAATTGTATTGTAATGTTGAGTAACATTTGTATTATACCCAGTCCTCATCTGGAAGTAAACATTTTCCATGCATTTAGTTTGTGTTTTTGAGCTAACAACTATTACCTTTATTTTTTTAATAAATTCTCACGTTTCGAAGACATTCAGTCTTCATTATCAAGGCTAAAAATTTATAATATTTTACAATTTTATATAAAATTTTTTACAATGTCATATTTAAAATTAATTTTACCTTATTAAATATTCTTAAGTAAAGAATATATTTATTTTATTTATTCTTAAGTAAAGAATATATAATATTCTTCACTAAGTAAAGATCTTATATATACTAATATTTTACGCAAAGGAACAAAATATAAACAAAATATGAAGATTGTCGAGACCTTAAGTAACTCTAAAGCGCAATCTATGTAAGCGTATGCATGCATATATAAGTATATGAATATAAGAATAATCGTATATTGCCAACCTATGCTTATTTTTAGTAATGCTTTTGCTGCTCACTAGAGGTTGCTGTAGGAGAAGGATAAATATAAGCAGAAGTTGGTAGTATGCAAATATTCGAATATTCGTATACATGCACATATATGCATGCATACGCTTACGTAGATTGCGCCTACATTTTTTAATATGAAACTTATTACTCATTATTAAGTACTTTGAGTGCATATTCTATTTATGTTAGAAAATATTCTTCAACCCAATTTTAAGATTGTTTAATTTTGTCTGAAAAAGTTTTTTTTCTAAAAATGTTTTTTCAAAGTTTTGAAAATTTTTAAGATTCGCATAAAAAATATTACCCGAAAATACTAAATCAAACAGCAATAAACCAAAAACAGTTAAACTTTAAAAAATTATTTTTTATTTTGAATCATGATTCCATTTCCACGATTTACAATATTAAAATGAAGGTTAACATTTTTTAGAATTTATTTCTTCAATTTTAATAGTTTTGTGTGAAATAAAATGACAAATAAGCAAATAAATATAATAATGATAAAAATTTTTCACGTTTTTGAAAAATTTCGTTGTCGTGGAAAATATAAAAATACACTTAAAAATATTATTGTCACGTTCAATATGCCACAAATAAAAGTATAAATTTAGTTTCAGCAATAAAACTACATTAACTGTAATAATATATAAAAATTTGATAAATAATTTTGCTTTATACCAAAATGTATTTTAAATTTTTACTGGTTTTATTGATTGGAGGTTTTGAATATACATTTTCTTTACGCAGAATTATTGGTGGCGAAGATGGAAGGATTGAAAAATATCAATATCATGTATTAGTTAAAATAGATATTCCTTATCATAATTATCATTGCGGTGGTGCAATTATTTCTAATCATTATATGGTAACGGCAGCTCATTGTATTGCTAAATTTAATGATTCAAACATTAAAATTTACAGTGGAAGTTATGATTTTAAGGAAAGTTCAAATACTCATACAGTACAAGAAAGGCACATACCTCGTTTACATTTTAAATTAGGCGTATATAGTTTAAAACGCTTTTCTCAGGATGATATTGCTTTGATCAGAGTTAAAGAACCTTTTAAAAAAAATCAAATTATCCGTTTATATTTTGGTGAGATAACAAATAGAATGAAGTTAATAACTACTGGTTGGGGTATTAGTGGATACAAAAATGGAAATGGAAAAGAGCAACCTGTTTCTGGAATTTTCAAAGTTGTGACGGGGGCCGTCACTTTGTAAATTATTTTAAGGCAAATTATTATTATAAAATATATTTAAAATATAAGGCATTATTATTATTATTATTGTACATCTAAAATTTTAAATAAAGAGAGAAACGAGAGAGAAACGAGAGAAAAGAAAGAGATAGAGAGAGTGAAGAGATGCGTGCGCGTATGGCCCAGAGCATTGTGGACGGAAGAGATCCCAACGGGCATTGCCATCTTGGCGTCGGCACAGGCCGGTCGCATTTCATGCACCGTGTCTTATTTTATTATTCATCGTAATGGTGATTAAGCTTAATAATTTAATTATTAATTATTTTGTTGTGCCTAATAATATATAAACAATTTATATTTGTGATTAAGTAAAGTTTTGATTATATTTGTTAGATATTGTGCGCGCTTACAGAATAGTAAAACTAATAGTCCGCCATTAAGTGACTTCTGTAAAGACGCTATAACACACATCTTCTGAATAAAATGAATTATTATTAATTATTTAAAATAATTATTTATGGCTAATAATCTATTAAGTGATATATTAATTCAGGTAAATTTTAGGCATATGCTATATAATTATGAACAGTGAAATTGAGGCATATTATAGTGCTGATTAGTTAATATATTTAAATATATTTATTTATGAACAGTGAATGTGTTAATTATCAGTGACTATAAAAACATATTATTAATTGGTGAAATTACATATTTAATTATTATATCTTGGAGTCCATTTTGTGTATAATTCCAAGAATCTGACAATAAGAAGGGGAGGTAGACGAAGCCGGCATCATCATCAACATCAACATCAAGCATGCGTATTCTCTTGCTCTCGCTCTCTCTCTCTCTCTCTCTCATTAGTTTTGTATAGATTATTGTAAGTCATTTTATATTATTTAAGTTTATTTTGTATTTAGTATTTGGCAGATTTTTAGGCAATTTTGTATATATTTATATCGCGGAAAGTCGACCCGAGTTGTCTCATGACTTTTATTTACGGGCAATTTTAAATGGATAAATACGGGTTTCAACTTAAATTAATTTTGGCATTTTTGGCAATTTTTTGAATAAATTGCCTGGCGCTCGTTATACGGCATTTTGTACATATTTAGTTTTTTTATTCGTTAATAAAATTTATTATTGTTATTGTTAAATAAATTTGTGTAAAAATTTATTTCATGGAAACCCCTGCCATCACAAAGTAGCAAAATTAAAACGTATTAGTAAAACTAAGTGTTTAAAAGCTTTGAAACTTGCGGATTTTCCCGTGGAGCTCACTCGTGGGCAGATGTGCGTTGGTTCTCCTGATAAAGTACCATGAGGTGCTTCTTCTGGAGATTCGGGTGGTCCAATAACGGTTAAAAACAAACTTGCTTGCATTATTAATTACGGAGTCCCAGAAGAAAATGGATCTACACCTTCAGTTTGCACAATAGTTTCTGAATATTATGAAGACTTTATTTATAATATTATTAAGTCTGATCAGGATGAAATTCATCTGAAGTCTGACAAATAATGCATTCAGCGGCTGATCCAGGAAGAATCTCTGGAGGGGGCGAACTCCCAGAAAATACGTCTAAAAACTGTAAAATTTTAAAAAATTTTCTAAAAAACAAACAATTGTAAAACATTGATATTTTAATAAAGTATGATTTAAAATAATTAATGTCTAAATTTTTTTATGAATTTATTTCTTAAATAACTCTTTTAATACCGAGATTAAATGATTTTAGTAATTACATAATGATATTTATTACCAAATTAACCCTGTTTATCTTAAAATACTTGCTGCAAGCGAATTTCTGCTTACTGTAAATTTTATCCTCGCAAACAATTTTAAATAACTTAAGATTTAAAAAAAACAGATTGGCAAACCTCTAAAGCCGGAGTATCTTTTTTGCTCAGTTTTGGAGAATAATTCTACTCCAGTCTTAATTGCTTTAGTATACCGCCCCCCTGATGTTAATATCAGGTCGGATCAAAAATTCCTTTATTCACTACGTATGTACAGCTCTGACTTTAGCCATAAGGTGATATTGGGCGACTGGAATACCGACATGCTAGACTCAACTAACTCTGACACCAGGTTCTTAACAAATCTCAAGACGGCCTTATCTATTTCATTAGTAAACACAGGTGCCTCACACCATTCCGACGATAATGACAACTGGATTGATATTATTCTTGTTGATGACTGTGACACAATTATCAGCTATGACAGAACCTTACCAAATTTTGCAAGCAGACATGATATTATATCCGTAACTATTGACATGTTCTACCCAGAATCTCCCGACGTACCGAGAACATATAAAGCAATAAATAATATAACAGCATATGACTTGAATTCTACCTTACGCAGACTTGACTGGACTGCATTCTCATCCACTGATGATAATTTTGATATTGGGCAGGGACTCTCAATATTGACAGAAAATATTCATAGCTCAATTAAATCTTTAGCACCTGAAAAAACAATCAAGTCTCATAAAATAAAATATCCTTGGTTAAACTCAGAGTTGCGTTTGCTGAAATCAAAACGTGATGCAATTAATAGACGCTATTATAGAACTGGTTCTAAACATCTTCTTACGGAATTTTTGTTTCTTGCTAATTCTTATGAGGAACAGTATGAAACAGCTCGCTTTGCATATATGCACAATCACATATGTGGCACCCTTGATGAAGGCAAAAACTTTTGGAAGGAAATGAAGAATTTAGGCTTAATCCCTACAGTAAGTGATACTCTGCACGGTTTTTCTCCTGAAGAACTTAACCACCATTTTTCCAACATTCCATTCTCTTCGTCAGAAGATCAGTCTGTTTCCCAGAACATCGTAAATAATTCCTCTCCAGAAGGTTACGCTTTTCATGAGGTGTCCAAGAATGATGTAATCCTGGCTGTTTCTCATTTCAGATCACAAGCAAACGGTGAGGATGGTATACCCCAAAGTATAATCGCCAAGGCCTTACCAACCATTGCCAATCACCTCACTAAACTATTCATTGCCTCACAGGAATTTTTCCAACAGAGTGGAAAAAGTCGCGAATCCTGGCTCTTAAAAAAGTATCTATACCATCTTCTCTTTCTGACTTTCGCCCAATAGCACTATTATGCTTTTTATCGAAGGCTCTTGATAAGCTTGCTCATGACCAGGTGGTCAGCTTCTTGGAAAAATCTAAATTTTTAGATATATTTCAAGCTGGTTTCCGGAAAAACCATAGCACACAATCAGCTTTAATCAAGCTAACAGATGACATCCGCATGGGCAAAGAAAATAAGCTGTCCACCCTGTTTCTGCAGTTCGACTTCTCGAAAGCCTTTGACAATGTTTCTCCATCTATGCTTCTCAGAAAATTACAAGATGCGGGCTTTTCGAAGTCATCCCTTCACTGGTTCTGGTCATACCTCTGTGGTCGGTCGGTATGTGTATTATCGAAGAAAACAACTTCTAATTATCGTGACACAAATATTGGAGTACCTCAAGGTTCTGTCTTAGGACCCCTATTATTCTGAATATATGTAAATGATTTGAAAGATTGCCTTGATGAAAATACGTCTCGATTACTATATGCTGATGACTTATAGATCTATGTCCAGGTACCATCCAACCAAATCCAACAGGGCATAAGTATGCTCTCTGAGTCAGCAAAAATTGTCGCATCATGGGCTAAATTAAACCGACTGGTTCTGAACACTAAAAAGACGCAGGCAATAATCTTTAGTTCCTCCTATATTGTTAATCTGTTTAAAAAGATTCAGATCCCAAGATTAGTTGTCAACTCCAATGGTGATTGTGTTTCATTTGTTGACGAGATTGTTAGCCTTGGAGTCATCCTTGACAACACACTCTCTTGGAACTCACAAGTCTAAAAAGTCACCAAAAAAGTTAATAGAGTCCTTTATGTCCTACGGATAGCCTTGTACATCCATAACCTTACGTAAACGCCTTATTGAGCCACTTGTAGTTCCGCACTTGGACTATTGCAATGTTGCTTATTTTGACTTATCCAGTCAATTAAGTGCGCAACTGCAACGACTATCAAATTCAGCCATACGATACATATATGGATTAAATAGGAGTGAACATATCACTCCATTTAGGCGAAAATTAAATTGGATGCGTAATTAAACTCGTACTAACTATTTTGGTGCACTAACTATGTATAGAATCATTCGTATGAAAGTACCCCCACTCCTCTTACCCCTTTTCAAACTATAGGCGCCTGACCAAAAATTTTAAATCGCCCCCTCCAAAACCAATTTCTGGCTACGCCCCTGCGTAGTATCTAATTTTTTTCTAATTAAGGAAGTACTTATATCTGAAAGCATGCTAAACCATCTCGGGGTCCTCGTAAGGATTTAGAAATCCTTGCTACCATTACGTCAGATTGGGTTTTTAACTCGTTTCAAGTTAAGTATGCCCATTTCTGGAACAATATTCCCCCGTTCATATAAATTATTTTTCAAAAAAAATTTCGAGACCGAGACGAGAGTCTAAATTTTTAAGAGTTTAGACTTATAATAAATAATATGTTGTCTGTGTCTCAAAGAAGCTTTATGCATTGTGTATACTTAGTTATTATAATAATAACCGCAAGTTATACATAAGATATTAAACACTTTATTGAAAAATATTACACTTATATACAAGGGGTGTTGCACGCCAGTTGCAGACTGGTTGTAGATACTAAATTATTAGGAGACTCCATTGTAAATTTATGTTACAACCATTATGCAATAGGTACATGTGGTATTAAAAACGTATTTTGTTTACCTATTTCTGCTTATAATTGCATCCTTACCCTCACTTTTTTTAGCATTTTCCTACATAATTTCTGCCCTATTTAACCACAGTTTTTTTAAATATTAAATGCAAATAGTATACCAAACATCTAGGTTTCAAAAAATTTGACACCAGCTAAAAATATCATTAAAACTCGTGCCCGATTGTGAATTTTCACGAAAATTTGTGTCTAGTATTAGTTTAGTTCCCATATTGTATTAGTTTCTAAAAATTTTTGTCGAATGCTTAATATATTTTTTGCTCTCCCGGCCGTAAGACTTGAGCGCAAATCTTGGTACGTAATTTATTTTTGTTCTGTACGTCTAAGCAGGCTAATGTAAAAAAAAAACACTCGAAAAAACCGATACTTTTGTTTTTAACTAGCTTTATCAAACTTTTTACCATTTTCGTTCGAAAAATCCGATTGAAATTTTTTTCACTTCGGATTTCTTAACAACTTGTAGTTCACTGTACTTAAATTAGAAAATATTTTTCAACCCAATTTTAGGATTGTTTTTGTCTAAAAAAGATTTTTTTTCTAAAAATGTGTTTTCAAAGTTATTACCATAAAATATAGAAAATATATAAATATAAATAAAAAATATTACCCGAAAATACTAAAACAAACAGCAATAAACCAAAAACAGTTAAACTTTAAAAAATTATTTTTTATTTTGAATCATGATTCCATTTCCACGATTTACAATATTAAAATGAAGGTTAACATTTTTTAGAATTTATTTCTTCAATTTTAATAGTTTTGTGTGAAATAAAATGACAGATAAGCAAATAAATATAATAATGATAAAAATTTTTCACGTTTTTGAAAAATTTTGCTTTCGTGGAAAATATAAAAATACACTTAAAAATATTATTGTCACGTTCAATATGCCACAAATAAAAGTATAAATTCAGTTTCACCGATAAAACTACATTAACTGTAATAATATTAAAAAATTTGATAAATAATTTTACTTCATACCAAAATGTATTTTAAGTTTTTACTGATTTTATTGTTCGGAGGTTTTGAATATACATTTTCTTTACGCAGAATTATTGGTGGCGAAGATGGAAGGATTGAAAAATATCAATATCATGTGTTACTTAAAATAGATATTCCTGGAAACTCTGATAAATTTTCTATCTGCGGTGGTGCAATTATTTCTAAACATTATATTTTAACGGCAGCTCATTGTATTGCTAAACATAACGATTCAAACATTAAAATTTACAGTGGAAGTTATGATTTTAAGGGAAGTTCAAATACTCATACAGTACAAGAAAGGCACATACCTCGTTCATATTTCGAATTAGGCGTATATAGTTTAAAAGAATTTTCTCAGGATGATATTGCTTTGATCAGAGTTAAGGAGCCTTTTAAAAAAAATCAAATTATCCGTTTGTATTTGGGTGGGATAACAAATAGAATGAAGTTAATAGCTACTGGTTGGGGTACTAGTGGATACAAAAATGTAAATGGAAAAAATCAATCTGTTGCTGGAATTTTCAAAGTAGCAAAGTTAAAATTTATTAGTAAAACTAAGTGTTTAGATGCTTTTAAACGTGTGGATTTTCCTGCGGTGCTTACTCGTGGGCAGATGTGCGTTAATTCTACTGATAAAGTAAAACGAGGTGCTTCTTCTGGAGATTCGGGTGGTCCAATAACCGTTAAAAACAAACTTGCTTGCATTATTAATTACGGAGTCCCAGAAGAAAAAGGATCTAAACCTTCAGTTTGCACAAAAGTTTCTGAATATCAAGACTTTATTTATAATATTATTAAGTCTGATCAGGATGAAATAAATCCTAAGTCTGACAAATAATGCATTCACGGCGGATCCAGGAAGAACCTCTGGAGGGGGCGAACTCAGAAAATACGTCTAAAAACTGTAAAATGTCCAAAAATTTTCTAAAAAAACATACAAATTTTATGCTCTGGAGGAAGCGATCACCTCTTCGCCAACCCCTCCAGATCCGCCACTTAATGCATTATTTCTTGTTTTATTTGTAAAACATTGATATTTTAATAAAGTATGATTTAACATAACTAATATCTATATTTTTTTATGAATTTATTTCTTAAAGAACTCTTTTAATTCCAAGATTCAATGATTTCAGTAATTAAAGAATGATATTTATTACCAATAATATCTATTACCAATGTCTATTATCTATTATCCCTGCTTATCTTAAAATACTTTCTTTAGATGAAAAATAGTATATTAATATTGCCTACTTAGGTGTATAACGTATGCAGAAGATTCTGCGCAAAGTTTTACGCCCGGGAGGGCAAAAATATTTTATTTTTGTCCTAGGCGTAATACTCGTTCGCGCATAACCTACTCCTACGTAGGCAAAAAATATTCTAAGCAACATGGCCGAAATACTTTAGACATTAGCGTGAACAATATTACTCGTGTCCGGCTTCGCCGAGCACTTTTGCTAGTGCCCAAACTTTTACGCCTTTGATACTTATTATGCTATTACATATAACGGGCAAAAAATTCTATTTTCTACCCTTATGTAGACGGCTTTTTTGCCCATTATATCTAAAACTATGTTTTAAATCACGGGAAAAAATACGGGGTTCGACTTTTGCTAGTTAATGTTTTTTTTCGCATTTTAGTTGTAAGCGTAGCGTTATGATATGATTCAAAACTAAAATCCTGATAAAGTTAATCCCTAAGGGTATAAATATACTCTTGGAGTACAAAACTTATCGGAGATGATACACAATTAACTTGTTTTGCAAAAAATGTAACCGTATAAATTAAGCCCCATCTGGTGTTAACGACTTGTAACAGCAAAATAGGCTCCATATTGCTTAATTTACCCCTGATCAGCAAATTTACTATTCATCAAAATCAGTCAATAATGCAAGATGTATCTATCATCAAAATGATGACAATAACTTTTATATTATGATTCGTGTAAAAAATATTACTAAAACCGAATATTAAATCAAACAGCAATAAACCAAAAATAATTAAACTTATTTTTTATTTTGAAACATGATTCCATTTGCACGATTATCAATATAAAAATGAAGGTAATCTATTTTTAAATGTATTTCTGCAATTTTAATTGTTTTGTGTGAAATAATAATTAATAATTAATTAATAATTAATATAAAAATAATAAAATTAAAATAATAACGATGAACATTTTTCACGTGTTTTATACTTTTTACTGACGTGGAACCATAGAAAATATGAAAATGCATGTAATGATATTATTGGCATGACATTTTCATCGATAAAATTATAGTAACTGCACTGTAAAAAGTATCTCTCTTAGATCATTAAAAAAAAGTATATTCCCAAATAATTAGTAAAAAAATACCCTGCCAACTAGCTGGCACTGAGGTTCCTCAAACAATGATCTTTAAACTTCAATATGCAATAAATATTATTGATTGCAACCATGCAATTATACATACATTTTTCTTTTTTAATAGGTAAAGTAGACCATTAAGATTTAAATTAATTTTAAATTAATTTTTTAAATTAATTTACACTCAAATTTTCGTTTTTAACTTAACAATATAGTCCGGGGCATAGTGTAAAAAAAAAGGTCAAATCTCAAACTGACTCTGAAAGTGGATGAATTTTGATGAAACCTTTTGCATTCGCTTCAGAAAAATAATACTAAAAAAGCGTCCCCCCGGAAAATTGTATAGTATGTCGGGGGGGGGGTGATTTTCCCACCCCTTTTTCACCCCTTTTCCCCCCAATATTGAAAAGGAGTAAAAAAATATTTTTTAACACTTTTTAACGATTCTATGGGGTTATATACACTCAGCGACTTTTTGTATAGTGGCAGCACCAGTTTTGGTGTGTACAATATACTCGGTATTATAGAGAAACAAAGTTGGTTGTGTGACGCTACCAACTCGGTGAATTACGTGAAATCAGCTGTAGCGATTATCAAAGTTTATTTTGTATACTTAAAGTAACATGTTTTTTTTATGATAAAAAATGATTTTATTAACGTTATAATTTTGTTTGTATATTAATTGTTTTTAATATTTTAGGTAAAATAATATTTTTAGTATATTAGATATGCAAAACTAATATACTAAAAATATACATATATTTTGAAAATGCATTTTGATAGAAAAATATAAAGATAAGGATTGATAAAAAGGAAAAAATCCTTTTCAGATGATAAAATATTTATATTTTTAAATATTTAAATATGAAAATAATACAATATTAATGTTTTACAATAATAATATTACGATAATTATATCTGCGATCCTAACCTAGAATATTTTAAAATATATGTTTATTTTTTCAAAACTTATAATACCGACTATAATTTAATTAATAATATTTCTTATGCGTATTTTTTAATAAAATTGTTTTTTTACAAAACAATAAACTATTTATCAATAATTATAATGTAATGATAATGGGACAACCGGTTTTTAACGTTTTTACTCAAAAAGTAATAGTTGGCACTCTCACGATACCAACTATTGACTTATGAGAATACAAGCGCTATTGGTGCTGCCACCATACCAAAAGTCGCTGAGTGTAGGCCGGAAAATAAGAATTTTGGGTCAAAAATTGCATTTAACAGGTTCCAAGGGGTAAATTTGACCATTTTTCACCCCTTTCACCCCTAAAAAAGTCATTTTTTTAAAAGAATTTATTTTTTTAGTCTGAAAGGGTCTAGTAGGTTTTTTTGGTCGCTGAACTCAAAAATGATGTCAGAAATTACATTTAGCAGGTTCTGAAGGGTGAAATTGGCCATTTTTCACCCCTTTCACCCCTAAAAAAGTCATTTTTTTAAAAGAATTTATTTTTTTAGTCTGAAAGGGTCTAGTAGGTTTTTTTGGTCGCTGATCTCAAAAATGATGTCAGAAATTACATTTAGCAGGTTCTGAAGGGTGAAATTGGCCATTTTTCACCCCTTTCACCCCTAAAAAAGTCATTTTTTTAAAAGAATTTATTTTTTTAGTCTGAAAGGGTCTAGTAGGTTTTTTTGGTCACTGATCTCAAAAATGATGTCAGAAATTACATTTAGCAGATTCTGAAGGGTGAAATTGGCCATTTTTCACCCCTTTCACCCCTAAAAAAGTCATTTTTTTAAAAGAATTTATTTTTTTAGTCTGAAAGGGTCTAGTAGGTTTTTTTGGTCGCTGATCTCAAAAATGATGTCAGAAATTACATTTAGCAGATTCTGAAGGGTGAAATTGGCCATTTTGACTCCAGCGGAAAAACTTCATGAACTCAGATACACTATGTTCATGACAAAAAATGCTAAAAGAATAAAAAAAATGAAAAATGAACTGGCTAATCCGCATCTTATAAAAAAAAAAAAAAATCCGAAAAAAAATAAACCGAAAGTTGGTGATCTTCCTTTATTGCCTCCTACAGTTGATGCCCTCGAGCAACATCTAAAACGGGTGTATTACCAAATAAGGGAATGGATCGGATATTTTAATAATCAGGTAAACCCTTTGAACCCTGAACATTGGGGGTGGAAAAAGGTAGGTGAAATTCTCCAGCCAGTGAAAATGACACAGCCTCTTGCGCCTAATAGTGTATTTGATGTCATCATTTGCGCTTGCCAAACAGGTTGTGAAAAAAATTGCTCCTGCAGAAAAAGTGGCTTGGAGTGTTCGCCTGCTTGTGTGAATTGCTACGGTAGTTCATGCAAAAACACTGCAGAAGTTCACGAGGAAGAAAATGTAGAACCTGAAATGCATATTTTGGATGTTCCTGCACAAGAAAGCGAAGATGACTCAGATGATGAAGAAAATTCCAATCAAGTGGAAGAAAATCCAGATGAAGAAATTTAAAAACAAAAATCTTAAGTTTGTATCCCATAATAATGTTTTTATGTGGGATTACGGTTTATTTTTTCATGTATTTTTAAAATTTCAAAAATAAAATTTAATTTTTTTAAATAAAATTTAAATAAATATTTAAAAGAGGGAATATTACATTTAAAATTATAAACACATAAATAACAGAGCAAAAATATGAATTAAAAAAATACTTAATAAATAATAATAAATTGAATGTATAGTAAAAAATATATTTATTTTAGTAAATGTAACAATTCCTCTTTTAAGAATATTAATTTAATTATTTATTCAAAACCCATTTATTTAATTAAAAATTGCAAAATTCACCCTTTTGAACCTACCAAATGTGATTTTTGACTTCATTTTAGATATCAGCGCCCAAAAAAACCTACTAGACCCTTTCAGAATAAAGAAATCGATTCTTTAAAAGAAATGAATTTTTTAAAGGTGAAAGGGGTGAAAAATGGCCAGTTTCACCCTTTAAAACCGGCTAAATGTAATTTTTGAGCTCATTTTTGAAATCAGCGCCCACAAAAACCTAATAGACCCATTCAAAATAAAAAAATTAATTATTTTAAAAAAAATGAATTTTTTAGGGGTGAAAGGGGTGAAATATGGCCAATTTCACCCTTTAAAACCGGCAAAATGTAATTTTTGAGCTCATTTTAGATATCAGCGCCCAAAAAAACCTAATAGACCCTTTCAGAATAAAGAAATCGATTCTTTAAAAGAAATGAATTTTTTAGGGGTGAAAGGGGTGAAAAATGGCCAATTTCACCGTTGAAAACCGGCTAAATGTAATTTTTGAGCTCATTTTTGAAATCAGCGCCCACAAAAACCTAATAGACTCATTCAAAATAAAAAAATTAATTATTTAAAAAAAAATGACTTTTTTAGGGGTGAAAGGGGTGAAATATGGCCAATTTCACCCTTTAAAACCGGCAAAATGTAATTTTTGAGCTCATTTTTGAAATCAGCGCCCACAAAAACCTAATAGACCCATTCAAAATAAAAAAATTAATTATTTAAAAAAAATGACTTTTTTAGGGGTGAAAGGGGTGAAATATGGCCAATTTCACCCTTTAAAACCGGCTAAATGTAATTTCTGATATCATTTTTGAGATTAGCGACCTAAAAAACCTATATAGTTAATTTTTTTTTGAAAAAATGTGTATTTAAGATTTTTGACATATTTTGGGGTAACTGGGGTGAAAAAAGGCCAAATTCACCCCTTGGAACCCTTTAAATGTAATTTTTGACCCAAAATTCTTATTTTCCGGCCTATATAACCACATAGCATGGTTTAAAAGTGTTAAAAAATATTTTTTTTCCCCTTTTCAATATTGGGGGGAAATGGGGTGAAAAGGGGGTGGGAAAATCACCCCCCCGACATACTATACAATTTTCCTGGGGGACGCTTTGTCGGCATTATTTTTCTGAAGCGAATGCAAAAGGTTTCATCAAAATTCATCCACTTTCAGAGGGACTTCGAGGTGAAAAACACATATCCCCGGACTAATATAATATGTTATCTAATTAAATTTATTTGGAAAGGTCTCAATCCACGCTCAACCTCATTTGTTTAAGGAGGTTTATCCGTTAAAAAAAATAATGACAGAATGTAATAAAACGTGAATAGTATTAAAATTTAAACATTTCTGAACTAAAATCGACTTATTTTTACCTATGTCACCGACTTAATTAATTTTTTATTCATAAAATAAAAGTCGTATTTTAACATTGCGCTTATGGGAAAATTTGTTTCGGCTTTATAAAAAGTAGGGTGCTAATGACACAGATCGATGAAACTTAATAAATCTGATAAATAATTACTTAAAGTTTACATTTCCAATTAGTTTTACATACTTTATCGACTTTATTTTCGTAAAATTAATAAAAAACACGTAACATAACCAAAAAGCTCATTATTTTAGTGACGTTTTTTTAAATTCTATAATACTATGAGACTTTTTTTGGTAATATTCTTGGATTATTAATGGTTTTTTATAGTTTCTTTTCAATTAGTAGCTTCCAAAATGAACTTAAAAAAAAAAATTTATGTCGGTAATCGTAATTCCTGCAAAAATGTAGTAAACGACGTATAAACCTCCTTAAGCGTGGATTTAGCCACAAAAATTTAATTAGACTCGATCACGGAGGTAAAAGTTTAGGAGGAACCAAGTCCTATACTTTTCTATTGAAGCTTTTGTGATTTTATTGTCACTAGTTCCCGCTACCCCAACAGGGGGCGTATGAGAGAGGATGCCGGCGGGAATTCAAATTATTATTGTTATTCAAACCTTTCTCGCTTTAAAATTGCAAGCATTTTTAATTTTTTTACATAAATCATATATAAAATTAAAATATAAATGAAAAACTAATTAAATTTAAAATTGTATAATAATTTTAATTAAATTAAAATTGTTACAATGATAATTTATAAATAAAATTTTTAAATTTCTATGAGAATTAAAAAAAATTAGAATGGTTTAATGGTTTAATTAACATAAAATTCTCAAAAAATAATAAAATTATAAAATCTAAATTAAATAAAGTAGAAAGAAAGCTACCTTTCTCTTTAAAAAGAAAAAAAGTACGCCTAAAATTAATTAAATTAGATAATTAAATTTAATTAAATTTAATTAAATTTAATTATCTAATTAGATAAGAGTTGCTGTTCAATAAAATTTTTATTCGTACTAATTTTCGTAAAGGTATAGAAAAATTTTTTTAAACAATAAATAATGCTAACTTTATAAATTATTAAATTTCTACATATACATTTTTACCAAGGGTCCAACAACGAAATTCAGCTACTCTGAATAGCACATACCCTATTTAAAAACGCGCTGCCAAACAATTGGAACTATGGTTCCTCAATAGCAATAACAAAATATTTTTAATGATCAATAAAAAAAAGATCTTATGTACTTTGACTATACTGTTTGGTATGTTTATTTACATTTATATTGAAAAAATTTGGCGTATAGTAAAGAAAAAGGAATTAAAAAAAAATTTATTAGGTCTAGAGTCCATAAAAGGAATAAAAATTTTATTGTTTCTTGCATTTTTTGGTGGCCAAAATTTTGAGAAAAAAAGTTTTCAAAAATTTATTTATCAAATTGAAAATATCAAGTAAAAACTATGTTTCTAAATTAATACTTTCATACAAAAAAAATTATTTACTACATCCGAAAAGAAAAAAAAATGAGTGTTTTTTTTATTTTTTTAAGGGAAAAATTTTGAGACAAAAATTTTCAAAAAATTACGTGTCAGATTGGAGACACCGAATAAAAACAGTGATTCTATATATTAAGTAGAAAAAAATTCGGTAATGCGTATAAAAAAAAACAAAAAAATTTGCCGTTTTTTGTATTTTTTGGCGGCAAAAATTTTCATTTAATTAAGTTTCAGATTTGAAGTGGCGGCTACGAAGTGGGATAGGTCAAAGAGGTGAATTGACCCGTTTTACCTTTTTTAGCTAATTTTACGTTACATAACTAACGAGAAGGACCAGGTTGAACCCCCCAAAAAAATGTCAAGGAAAAAAATTTTTTGTTTTTGTTTAACCCACTATAACCTACCTACACGTTAGACGTTAAACCTACAATAAACTACCTACACGTTAGACGTTAAACCTACAATATCCTGCCTACACGTTAGACGTTAAACCTACAATATCCTGCCTACACGTTAGACCTTAAACCTAAAAAACTCTACCTATACGTTAGACGTTAAACCTATCATAACCTACCTACACGTTAGACGTGAGACCTAACATAACCTACCTACACGTTAGACGTTAAACCTACAATATCCTGCCTTCACGTTAGACGTTAAAACTACAATATCCTGCCTACACGTTAGACCTTAAACCTATCATAACCTACCTATACGTTAGACGTTAACCCTACCATAACCTACCTACACGTTAGACGTTAAACCTACAGTAACCTACCTACACGTTAGACGTTAAACCTACCATAACCTACCTATACGTTAGACGTCAAACCTACAGTAACCTACCTACTCGTTAGACGTTAAACCTAACATAACCTACCTACACGTTAGACGTTAAACCTACTGTAACCTACCTACACGTTAGAAGTTAAACCTACAGTAACCTACCTACACGTTAGACGTTAAACCTAAAAAAACCTACCTACACGTTAGACGTTAAACCTACAGTAACCTACCTACACGTTAGACGTTAAACCTACTGTAACCTACCTACACGTTAGACGTTAAACCTACAGTAACCTACCTACACGTTAGACGGTAAACCTAACATAACCTACCTACACGTTAGACCTTAAACGTGAGAAGAAATTTTACAATAACCTAGACCTTAAACGTAGGAAGGTAGGTTCAACAATAGGTTCAACGTCTAACGTATAGGTAGGTCATGATAGGTTTAAGGTCTAACGTGTAGGTAGGTTTTTATAGGTTTAACGTCTAAAGTGTAGGTAGGTTATGGTAGATTTAACGTCTAACGTATAGGTAGGTCATGATAGGTTTAAGGTCTGACGTGTAGGCAGAATATTGTAGGTTTAACGTCTAACGTGTAGGTAGGTTTTTTTAGGTTTAACGTCTAACGTGTAGGTAGGCTATGGTAGGTTTAAAGTCTAACGTGTAGGTAGGTTACTGTAGGTTTAACGTCTAACGTGTAGGTAGGTTATGGTAGGTTTAACGTCTGACGTATAGGTAGGTCATAATAGCTTTAAGGTCTAACGTGTAGGCAGGATATTGTAGGTTTAACGTCTAACGTGTAGGTAGGTTTTTTTAGGTTTAACGTACGTCTAACGTGTAGGTAGGTTACTGTAGATTTAACGTCTAACGTGTAGGTAGGTTACTGTAGGTTTAACGTCTAACGTGTAGGTAGAATATATTACATAATTTTTTTCTATGAAAGTATTAATTTAGAAACATAGTTTTTACTTGATATTTTCAATTTGATAAATAAATTTTTGAAAACTTTTTTTCTCAAAATTTTGGCCTCCAAAAAATACAAGAAACAATAAAATTTTTATTCCTTTTATGGACGTATGCCCTTTTTAGACCTAATAAATTTTTTTTAATTCCTTTTTTTTTACTATACGCCAAATTTTTTGAATGTAAATGTAAATAAACATACCAAACAGTATACTCAAAGCACATAAGATCTTTTTTTTAATGACGATTAAAAATATTTTTTTATTGCTATTGTGGAACCGTAGTTCCAATTGTTTGGCAGCGCGTTTTTGAATAGGGTATGTGCTATTCAGAGTAGCTGAATTTCGTTGTTGGACCCTTGGTAAAAATGTATATGTAGAAATTTAATAATTAATAAAGTTAGCATTATTTATTGTTTAAAAAAATTTTTCAATACCTTTACGGAAATTACTACGAATAAAAAATTTATTAAACAGCAACTCTTATCTAATTAGATAATTAAATTTAATTAAATTAATAATTTATCATTAAATTTAATTATCTAATTTAATTAATTTTAGGGTTCCTTTTTTTCTTTTTAAAAAGAAAGGTAGCTTTCTTTCTACTTTATTTAATTTTGATTTTATAATTTTATTATTTTTTGAGAATTTTATGTTAATCAAACCATTTTAATTTTTTTAATTCTCATAGAAATTTAAAAATTTTATTTATAAATTATATCTTTGTAACTATTTTAATTTAATTAAAATTATTATAGAATTTTAAATTTAATTAGTTTTTCATTTATATTTTAATTTTATATATGATTTATGTATAAAAATCAAAAATGTTTGCAATTTCAAAGCGAGAAAGGTTTGAATAACAATAATAATTTGAATTCCCGCCGGCATCCTCTCTCATACGCCCCCTATTGGGTCAGCGTGAACTAGTGACAATAAAATCACAATATGGCGGGCGGCTTGGTCCCTCCTAAACTTTTACCTCCGTGGACTCGATCCACGCCTAAAAAAAAATAATAATTAACCTCAAATAAAATTTATTCTAATTTTCTAATAAAAAATATAATTTTTTTGCAGTTTCAGTGCATATATAAAAAAAAAAATAAAAAATCATTACAAATAAATATTTGTTGTGCATCGGTTGTGCATAATATTCAAATTTAAGTTTTTTTAAAGAATATCGTAATTTCAAGAAATTTTATCATTAGGCGTGGATGGAGATCTTTCGAATTAAATTTCAGAAAATAATTACCAAGCAAAAATAAACAAACCTAGAAACAAACGTAGTTCAAAAATTGAGTCAAAAATTTAACAAAAATTCGAGCCTCGTGCAATTATTATCCATCATTGTGCAATTTAAAATAGCGAATTAACAAAAGTTAATCTTTTTAAATTTTCTCGTGAATTTTTATTTATTTTAAAAAATTGAGTATTAGAATTCGATTTTTTATATAATATTTTATATAATTTATATAATATTTTTTATATATTTTATATAATAATATATGATTCTTTAAAAAATTCCACTTTTTGCAACTTTTAAATCTGAATTTTAAAATTTAAACATAACCATTTAATATTTTTAGGTTGTTTATTATTGTTTATAATTTCACTAAGCTGCATACATAAATAAACATAGCAAGGAACAAAATAATCCGAGGAAGTCAAAAAGAGGCAAGATTTCCATCACTCTTTCTTGTGTGTTATAATTTATATCAAAGTAAAAAAAAAAATTGTAATCAAATACAAAAATTACTATAAACAAAATTTATAAAATTTATACTCTCATTAAAATAAATTAGATATGTCCAATACGAAAAATAAATTTGATGTTTTATGTATTTTTTTGTAACAAAGATTTTTGGGAAAAAATTTTCAAAAAATTAATTATCAAATTCAAGATATCTAGTAAAAACTATACTTTCAAGTATAAATACTTTCATGGAAATAAATGAAGTATTACATCCAAATTAAAAAAAAAAAAAGTATTTTTAGATTTTTTTAATAAAAAAATTTTTGGAAAAAAAATTAAGTATTCGTTTGATAATTGTTTTGGAATATCACTGGTTACAATATTTTAAAATATTAGTACTTTCATAGAATTAAAAGAGGTATTACACCAAAAAAATATTGCAATTTTTTTTATTTTTCTTTTTTTTTAATTTAGAGAATAAAAGTTTTGAAAAAATTAAGTATCAATTCCAAAAAATTACTGTAAACGAGGTTCTTAAAACTAGTACTTCCATGGAAATAAATTAGGTACTAAATACAAAAAAAAAAAAGTTTCGTATTTTTTTGTATTTTTTTGTGAAAAAAATTTTAGGAAAAAAAATTTTGAAAACATTATGTATCAGATCCAAAAAATTACAATAAACAAGGTTCTTAAAACTAGTACTTCCATGAAAATAAATTAGGTACTAAATCCAAAAAGAAAAAAAAAATTGGTATTTTTTGTATTTTTTTGTGAAAAAAATTTTAGAAAAAAAATTTACAAAAAATTAAGTATCCGATTCGAGATATCATTTGAAAACTATACTTTCAAATATAAGTACTTTCATGGAAATAAATGAGGTATTACATCCAAATTAAAAAAAAAAGGGGGGGTTTGAGATTTTTTGATAAAAAAAATGTTTGAAAAAAAAAATTGGGTCTTAATTCGATAATGGTTATGAAATATCACTAGTTACAATATTTTCAGATATTAATACTTTCATAGAATTAAATGAGGTATTGCACCAAAAAAAAAAAAAAATATTGCATTTTTTTTTATTTTTCTATTTTTTTAATTTTGACAAAAAAAATTTTTTAAAAATTAAGTATCAGATCCAAAAAATAACAATGGAAATAAATTAGGTACTACGTCCAAAAAGAAAAAAAAAATTAGCATTTTTTGTATTTTTTTGTGAAAAAAATTTTAGAAAAAAAAATTTCAGAAAATTAAGTATCCGATTCGAGATATCATGTAAAAACCATACTTTCAAATATAAGTACTTTCGTGGAAATAAATGAGGTATTACATCCAAATCAAAAAAAAAAAAAAGTACCTCGAGATTTTTTGGTGAAAAAATTTTTGAAAAAAAAATTAGGTCTTAATTCCATAATATTTGTGAAATATCACCGATTACATACGTACACACACACACACACACACACACACACACACACACACACACACACACAGACTTTTTTTAAAAACAGGTTTTTTAGCTTCCTGGGGTCCCAAAACGTGCTTATATGCCAAAAAATAGAAAATCAAATTTTGACCTAACACAATGGTTCCTCTTTGAGGAACCAAAAAAAATTTTTAACATTCGAAAAAAATCGTAAATTTACTTTTAGTATTTTAACAAAAAATTCAAGTATTCTGGATTAATCGATAAAAATATTTATAGTTAATGGAAAATTCAGACCAAATTTTGAAGTTATATTGAAATTTTAGACTAATAATAAGGTAACATTCTTGAAAGGGTATATTTTGGCGATATACTAGTTTTGATCTTTTAACTTTTAGCACGTATAGTGTTTACTCAAGTTTTAAAAAAATGACTTAAATTCAAGTTAGGCTTAACAAAAAAATTTGATTGTTGATTTTTTGATATAAAAAAAATATAAAAAATTAAAAATTATATAATATCTACGTTTGATGAGTTATTATAAAGAAACCCAAAGAAATATTTTTAGAAATTTAAATTTAATATTTCAGAAGGTCAGTTTTATAGTAAACATGATGGTAAATAAAATTTACAATTATTTATTTTGAGTTCTCTTGGTATTAAAATTTCTTATTATGAATATTCCATGTAGTCATTTAATTTATTAAAATTATTTGTTTATTTATTGTAAAAATTTAAACGGTTTGCTATCTTTAAACAAAGAATGCTGTATAGAATATTTTAGAACCCTCCCTACTTAATATTGCAAGTTAACTTAGTTTCTTTAGTTTAAAAATATCCATTGCTTCTGGCTATTATAAAAAATAATAAAACTAATTATTGGAGTTAGCTTTGCAAAAAATGATCTTTTAATTCATAAAAAAGTGCTAAAAATATTTATTGCCTGTAAAAGTAATACCATTCGTTACCACGCTAGTAAAAATTGTTCTACTCTTAGAGTCATTCACTTTAAAATTTAGATTATTGTCTATTTATACTAATCATTTTTTTATAAACGATTAAAGTTAGTTGTAAATAGAGCGCGTTGATTTTAGGTGCACTGATCTAATCATTTCGATTGGAAGGACTGGTTACTTCATTCGACATATTATTTACATATTATTTTTCTGTCCATGACTCTTAGCGAAAAAGTTTTTGCACTCCTCATACCCTTAAGGCGGGAAAGAATACCATACTTTTGTCTTGGAAAAAAAAATTTAAATATTTATTTTTTAACAAATACGTAAGCTTTTTGGTTCATGATTATAAAATTTTGTAAGTTAAACTAATTTTTGGTTCCTCATTGAGGAACCATTGTGATCGGTCAAAATTTTTTTTTTGATTTTTTGGTATATAAGCACGTTTTGAGACCTCAGCAAACTAAAAAACCAGTTTTTAAAAAAAGTCTGTATGTGTGTATGTGTGTGTGTACGTACGTACGAACGTACGAACGTACGTACGTATGTAATCGCTGATATTTCACAAACATTATGGAATTAAGACCTAATTTTTTTTTCAAAAATTTTTTCACCAAAAAAGCTCGAGGTACTTTTTTTTTTTTTTTAATTTCGATGTAATACCTCATTTATTTCCACAAAAGTACTTATGTTTGAAAGTATGGTTTTCACATGATATCTCGAATCGGATACTTAATTTTCTGAAATTTTTTTTTCTAAAATTTTTTTCACAAAAAAATACAAAAAATACCAATTTTTTTTTTCTTTTTGGACGTAGTACCTAATTTATTTCCATGGAAGTACTAGTTTTAGAAATATCGTTTATTGTAATTTTTTGGACCTAATACTTAATTTTTTTTTAATTTTTTTGTCAAAATTTTTGTCGCCAAAAAATACAAAAACGCCAAAATTTTTTTTATTTTAGAACGTAATACTTAATTTTTTCCTATGAAAGTACGAATATCTAGAATTATCGTTTGTAAAGGATTTCTCCATCTGATACATAATTTTTCGAAATTTTTTTTTTTTAATTTTTTACATAAAATAATTAAAAAAATACCATAATTTTTTTTCTTTTTGGACGTAGTACCTCATTTTTTCCCATGAAAGTACTGATATCTAGAAGTATCGTTTATACTCGATATCTCGAATCTTATAATTTATTTATTGAAAATTTTTTTCTTAAAATTTTTTTCACCAAAAAATACAAAAAATACCAATTTTTTTTTTCTTTATGGACGCAGTACTTAATTTTTTCCTATGAAAGTACGAATATCTAGAATTATCGTTTGTAAAGGATTTCTCCATCTGATACATAATTTTTCGAAATTTTTTTTTTTTAATTTTTTACATAAAATAATTAAAAAAATAGCATAATTTTTTTTCTTTTTGGACGTAGTACCTCATTTTTTTCCATGAAAGTACTAATATGTAGAATTATCTTTTTAACTGGATATAAACAATCTGATACCTAAATTTTTTTCAAAATTTTCTTTTAAAATTTTTCACATAAAAAAGTTAAAAAAATATCTTCTTATTGATGTTTGAAAATCAGGAGAAAATTTGGCACAATTATTCTAATATTTTAATTTTTTATTAGGTAAAATAGAATATTGACAACATTTTGTTATTGCTAATGAGGAACCATAGTGCCAATTACTTGGCAGGGTATTTTTATTTTTAGACCGTCTCTATACCAGTCAAGGTTATTTTTTTTAGAATTACATTTCTATGTATTTTAAATGGAATCATAATCATTAAATAAAATTATTTCGTCTGGTGTAGAAAGTTTACTTTTTAAATGTATAAGCATTTAGATTTTTAAAGAAATTTTTTAAAAAATGTTGTAAATAATACCCAAGTAATAAGCTTAAAACAAAGGCTATAGTTTTTACTTAGAATGTTAGACAATACTATTTTGTATTATCCTGGATGTATGTTCATCTTGAAACTGGTAATCGTAAAATTTATTTGCAGTAAATAAACATTTTAGGCGTTTTTACACCTGCATTTAATCATCTTGTATAATAATCATGTCTGCTAGACAATTATTCGTATATCCGGTGAAGATAGATCTTTAAGATATAATTACGCTAGCTACAAAAACAAATGTCTAGCAGACATGATTATCTTTAAAAAAGATTAGATAATTTATTAGAGTACACTGAAAAAAAAATCCGCTTGCCGCAAGCGGAATTATTCCGCTTGCGGCAAGCGGACAATCCGCTTACGGCAAGCGGAATTCCGCTTGCGGCTAGCGGAATTCCGCTTGTGGCTAGCGGAATTTTTTTTTCTTTGCAAACAATTGCAAATGACTTGAAACGTAAAGAAAATTAAAAAAAAAAATTTTTTCTTTTCTTTTTCCAAAATTTTCTCAAATCTCGTCATACCGAAATACGCATATCCCAAGTAAGCGGGAAAAAATTTTTTTTTTAATTTTCTTTACGTTTCAAGTCATTTGCAATCGTTTGACGAGAAAAAAAATTCCGCTTGCTACAAGCGGAATTCCGCTTGCGGTAAGCGGAAATCCGCTTGCGGCAAACGGAATTATTCCGCTTGCGGCAAGCGGAATTCCGCTTGCCGCAAGCGGATTTTTTTTTCAGTGTAGAAAGGGTCTAAGCAGACACTATAGTCTTTTTTTAAAGCTTGTTACTTGATGTACAATTATTTATCCCTTCTTTTTTTAAATTCTTGAAAAATTTTAATCCTTAAATTTAAATATCAACGTTAAAAAAAATAGTTTTACTTTCAAACGTGTAAGATGAGTACATTGATTTAAGTTATGCACCAAAAACTTGTTTAATTTTTTTTAACATTATTGTCAAAATTTATGTTTAAAATTTGAAATCGTCAAAACTAAATGACGAATCAAACAGTAAATAATAATAATTTAAAAGAAAATTTTTTTGACTGTGAAGCAAAAAGTAAGAAAATAATGTGCAAGAGAAATTTAGAAGACAAAATTTATGGTAATAAAACTTTGTTAAATTTAATACAAGAACTGTCAGGTTTGAAATTTCATTGAGTTTTTATTTGAATATTAAAAAAATTATATTAAAATGAGTGTAAAAATTTCTTTTTGAATTCAAGCAAATGTTTTATATTTTAAAGTAACTCTCTCGCGAGACATTTTATGTGTATTTTTGAATAAGAAAATGAAAAAAAACGCTCTTTCCCATGATATTGTCAGTTTAATATCTCATAAAAAAAATATATTATTTCTACGCCAGTATCACAGCCAGAACTCATAATATTCTTTTATGATAATTATGTTTGCTAGACAAATTAAGGCCCTCTCCACAACAGCACATAATTATGTTTTATGATAATCATGTTTGTTGGATATTTTTTTCCCAGCTACACTGTAATAAAAACATAACCTTAAAATTACATATTTAAATGATTACAACCCACTAAAAACTTATTTGTTACATAAATTGTTTATAATTTTTATGATAAATAACTTAATCTACAATTAAAATACAATTTAATTACATTTTATTATTTAATTTTTATTAAAATATATTTACTAATACTACTAGTGGCGCCATGTTGTAATAACTTTAATTTTGAATATCCCAGCTACATATCTAACTAAATCTAAATATCTAACAAACATGATTATCATAAAACATGATTATGTGCTGGTGTAGAGAGGGCCTAAGGTGTAGCTGGTGTAATTATATCTTAAAAACGTTATAGCCGATGTGGCTATAACAAAAATAAAAAAAATTTTTTTAATTTTTAAATTGAGGAATAAATTATGGAAAATATATTGGTGATAAAACGATATATCTTAAACCCAATACTTCCAAATGAAAAAATTAAGCATTACACCAAACAAAAAATAAAAAATGTTTTTATATTTTTTGGTGGGGAAAAAACTGAAATAAAAAAATTAGGGATCATTGAGAAATATTGAATTTCTAAAATAGATACTTCCGCATATAAAAAAATTAGATAAGATAAGATAAGATAAGATATGCTTTATTTCTTCAGTACAAAATTATGTATATATGATAATAACATTTATAAATAAATTCAAATTCTATAACGATATTAATAACAATAAATAACTAGAAATTATACAACAATTTTAATATTTACACTACACTGAAAAAAAGAAACAAAGACAGCGCTTGGTTTTTATAAGCGCAGCGAATGGATTTTGAATACAAGCAAATAGGTAATGTTTTCTAGTCACAGAGAGAGGTGGTTTTCAGACTCGACGCTAAGTTAAAGAACCAACCGTGCTCGCTAGAAAAAATCCTCGCGTTTATCGTAGATTTTTCTAAGCGCCGTTTCCTGTTGTTCTTCCTTGGTACTTAAGAAATATTATAATAGAATATTTTACTTTAAGTATACTAAATTTTTATTTTAATTCGTGGATATTCAAACTTTAATACATATACTATAGCAACATATGTATATGCGTTGGTAATTCCAAGTCTAATGCCTTAAAAATAGTAAGGGGCGGAGTTCAGTAATATGACTTGTCCACGCGCTTAGAAAAATCTATGCGTTTCCCATAGAAATTCCAAGCGGCGACGATTTAAAATATTTCTAAAGAATATGATGAGATCGCATAAGCGATGAGCTTAGAAAACTGCTAGTGCTCTTGGTTGGTCGTAAAAACTAAGCGCTACCAGTGGTTCTTTTTTTCAGTGTAGGTAAGAGTAGAATAAAAAATAAAATAAATTTAATCAATCTTTAACACGTTATAAATATATATCAAAAAATAGAATAAATTTAAAAATAGAGCCATTTAATAAAAATATGAAATTATGATAATGCAGGTTTGTTGTATAAATATTACAATGATAATCATCACAGTCCAAGTAACAGTCAAGTCATGTGTTAAAATACTGAGTGATCAAATGTATGATTTGAAGATCTTAAGTAACTGAGAAGTGCTGATTTGAAGGAGTTAATTGAGGGAAGGAATCTGATAGAAATTGGTAGTGAGTTCCACCCTTTAACACCCTGTATTTGAAAAGAAGCGTCACCATGCCATTTTTTCAATTTTGGGAGAGATAATTCCCTGGTTAGCTCTTCACCTCTGCTGGTCAATTTAGGTATATTTTTATTAAAGAAATCAAGTAGATATTCAGGTTGACGTATCCTTAAAATTTTATATATACTAGCTGCCTCCGGCTCGCTTCGCTCGCCCCGGCAGCCACCATGGGGGCTGCGCCCCCCTGGACCCCTGAGGCTTTATTTTTCCAAAATTATGTTGTTTTAGGTTACTCAATATTTTGTAAAATAACCGTTTTTTACCCGAAGTATTATCTAAAATTTACTGAATCATAAAAATTACGGGCATATGAACCCAGACAGATAATTAGTGATCAGCAATACAAAGCTTAGATACCCTTCCATAGGATCCACAAGTAATCGTTGTTTCCCTCGAATACCCATTCTAGGGTTCTGTCTGATAATAACTGTTCAAGCTTCTTTTAGTTACTATGTTCAGTTATTACATCAGTGGCTGATAAAAATTAGAAAAATATATAATATAAGTCCTAAACTTTTATAATTTTCGAAAAACTATTGTAACTTTTAACGTAAATTGCATAAATCCCATCTCGCAATTCTTAGTAATAATTAAGGACGCCTTCGCTAATTGGACGTGATGAGACTGACGCTTTTTTGTATTGGACGTCTCCCCCAAAATCACGCAATATGGGCAGACTCAAACTAGATTATATATTGCCCTTCAGGCGCCCAAAATTATTATTAGAGTACCACCACTAATTAGAGCTCCACTACTTATTAGAGTACTATCTTTCGTTTTGAATAGTATAAGTCACTTGACTTAAGGACTTTTTATTATCTATACTTTTAATCAATAAAGTGGAAGTTATACAACCAAATCATACTAGTTATCAGTTATTCTAAAGTAAGTGACACAATTTCTGCTGTAATTACGAACTTAACCTCAGGTTAAGTTCACCAGCTAAGTCGAACACCTTTACAACTATAACCAGATTAAGTACCATCTTAATAACTTAATATACCTGGGGCACTCATATCCCCAGGATAAACTTATTTATATTTAATATGTATAATTACTTATCCCGATTAAACCTCAGGATATGTAACACTTAGTTTTTATAATTATTTAAAAATTTAGTTTTTATCTACAAATCAATATTAATTTTTTTTTTAAACATGACTCTGTTACATCTTAATTTACCTACCCCCCATTGCCCCTGGATAACATAAAAGAAGTAACAAACCAGAAATTTATAAGGGTGAGTCATTTTAAAAGATGCACCTAAATATCTCGAAAACTAAGTTAAATCGAAAAAAATGTTTGGAACAAAAGTTTCAGGGTTTTGAGGGGGACATCCGATGGCGTTATTAGATTTTGGGCCCTAAGGCCCAAAAAAGGCCCACGGATACCAGCTTTAAAATTTTAAATGGGAAGTGTATTTTTTTATTTTAAATTCGGATTCCGCAGGAAATTTGGCGTTCGAATACGTTTTATGCGAAAAAAAAACATAAGGCCCTTTTGCATTTAGGCCCAAAAATCAATTTTTTAAGGTTTTTTATGATAAAAAGATATTCCAAAATTTTTCTATTCTTTTTAATGCATGTAAGTTTTGGTGGGAGATATCAGATGATAAAAGCAGATTTTGGGCCCTAAATAATCAAAAGGGCCTCATAGGGCCCAATTTTAAAATTGAAAACAGATTCAATAAATTTTTTTTTTTTTAATTTTAATGATGAAGAAAAAATTAATTATGCACAAAATTTTGGCTAAAATAAAAACATAAGGCCCCTGTTAGGGCCCAATAATGATTCAGGGGCCTTATGTTATTTTTTGCTTAAATTTGTATGCAAAATTAAATTTTTCGAGATCAATCAAATTTAAATAAAAACAGTTGTCTTATTTGTTTCAAATTTTAAAATTGGGCCCTATGAGGCCCAATTGGTGCTTTCGAAACCAGAAATTTTCTTTTGTCGTCATGTTTCCTCTATCATGACATGCACAGATTAAAAAGATTAGGAACATCTCAAAACATCGTTATTATTCGTACTAGGACCTGCAAAATCATTTTTGGGCCCTAACAGGGGCCTTATGTTTTTATTTTAGCCAAAATTTTGTGCATAATTAATTTTTTCTTCATCATTAAAATTAAAAAAAAAAAAATTTATTGAATCTGTTTTCAATTTTAAAATTGGGCCCTATGAGGCCCTTTTGATTATTTAGGGCCCAAAATCTGCTTTTATCATCTGATATCTCCCACCAAAACTTACATGCATTAAAAAGAATAGAAAAATTTTGGAATATCTTTTTCATCATAAAAAACCTTAAAAAATTGATTTTTGGGCCTAAATGCAAAAGGGCCTTATGTTTTTTTTTTGCATAAAACGTATTCGAACGCCAAATTTTCTGCGGAATCCGAATTTAAAATAAAAAAATACACTTCCCATTTAAAATTTTAAAGTTGGTATCCGTGGGCCTTTTTTGGGCCTTAGGGCCCAAAATCTAATAACGCCATCGGATGTCCCCCTCAAAACCCTGAAACTTTTGTCCCAAAAATTTTTTTCGATTTAACTTAGTTTTCGAGATATTTAGGTGCATCTTTTAAAATGACTCACCCTATAACTAAAAAATGAAATAAACAGGCAATTAGGTAAAACAGCAGGTACTCCAAATTTTATTTCTCAAATAACTCTTAAAAAAAAGGGAGGGGAACAAAATTTAAGCTCATAGAATAATATTACTTACATAGTAATATTATTCTATGTTAAGCTTTTCTACAGTCGTTTTTATCTGATTTAATTGATTGCTTGAAAATTAATGCAAATTACTTGAAAATTAAAGCAGCCTGGCCGTGTGGTTTTTCTATGAGGTACTTTAGTCAAATTACGGATTTGATTGTACTGTTTGTGGCCGCTACCAGATTTAGTCTACTATAGGTTTTTAGGGTCGCTGAACACAAAAATCGGGGTCTTTTCTATGAGAAATTGGGGCTTGACTCTTAAGTTAGCCAAAACTACCCCTAAAATGGGTGTTTTTGCAACTTTCGCCCAAGCCTTCCAAGATTAGGTCTAATAAGGGTTTCTTGGGTCACTGATCATGAATCTTGAAGTTATAACAATAAATAATTACTTCTTCACCTTTAAATTGGCCAAAACCACCCTTAAAAAGGGTATTTTCGATACCTTCGCTCTAATCCTCCAAGATTCGGTCAAATAGAGTTTTTTGGGTCGCTGATAACAAAAATCGATGCCTTTTTAATTAAAATTTAATTCTTCACCCTTAAATTAGCCAAAACTACCCCTAAAAATAGTTTTTTCGCAACTTTCGCTCTAGCTCTCCAAGATTTTGTCTTATAAGGTTTTTTAGGTAGCTGATAACAATAAACAGCTCTTAAATGTTTTTTTTTTTGAAACATAATATAAATTTTAAAAAATTGTAAAGACATAAATTTTTGTGATCAGCTAGCCATAAACCCTATTTGACTGAATCTTGGAGGGCTAGAGCGAAAGTAGCGAAACCCCCCCTTTTAGGGGTAGTTGTGGCCAATTCAAGGATGAAGGGGTAAATGTACCAAGCAAAATTTTCATCTTAACAGCCCACCCAGACCTGGCACTTTTTGGCTTTAGCATATGTCGTAATTATTCAAACAACAATTGATTTCGAATTTTTTTTTCATTTTCGTTTTTAAAAATACACATAAAACGTCAACTCTTTCATGGACAAATTATTACACATAATCATGGCCAAATATCTCATTTTTAATATAAGGCTACGATAAACCCAGTAAGTGCTCATAAAAGAGTCACCTTAAGCCAATTTTTGAAAATTAAGGTAAATCGCCTTATATTGCGAATTCTCAAGTATATTTTAAGATAAATAACCTGATAGTCTTTTTTACTGTTAAAACAGTTTTTTTAATTTTAATTTTTAATTTTTTTTATTTTCCAGGAGAAATCAATAAATTGAATAACGATTGTCTTCACCAAGTATTCCAATATCTTTCTATGAAAGAAAAACTTAAAATCGAAACAGTATGTAAACGATGGCAAACAGTGAGCAAATCAAGCTGGAACGGTTTCACCGAATTTGACTCTTATTATGTGTATAATAAATTTTTAAGTAAATTTGGTTTTAAATTTCAAGACGAACATTTTTGTAGCTTAATTTCTGGTGTATTATCTAGAGGGGGGTTGTTTTTGAAAATAGTTGATCTAGACTTGCATAATTTTAGAACAATTGATTCGGCTAGTTTAGTTAACTTATTCGAATCTCTTAATAAATTTTGCACAAATATTCAGGAATTTACTTTAGTTGGATATGAAAAATTTGTAAATTTAGATGATATTTTAAAAACAGTTTTTTTAAATAATCAATATTTAAAGTCTGTAAAATTAAGTAATCTTAAGATGACTGGCGAATTTTTATTATATTTACCAAGTCAATATTTAGAATCGATTTATTTAGAATTTCACGATAATATAAATGCAATTTATTTAAAAAAAGCTTTTAGCAAATTAAAGAATTTAAAGTCTTGTACTGTTTCTGGTAACTATGAAATCTTAGAAACAATTTTGAAGGAAATATCTTTTGATCAGAATAAAATTAATTTCTTACGCCTTGTAAAGCATCCATTGAATACGTTTGAAAAACCTAATTTTTCAACTTATTTTTCCACAATGAAGAATTTAAAAACAATTGAACTGATACGAGTAGATGTAAATGTAATAGACTTAAATAGTTTACCATTAAATTTGATTGAAAGATTCGTATATTCTCTTGATCTTAATTACACAGACAGTTATACAGAACTGATGTCTTGCATATCTAATTTTGTTAATTTGCAAGAATTTAAACTTTATGGTGATCATCTATCTGAAATATGTAAAGAATTAAGTAAATGCAAAAAACTGAAAAATATAAAATTTGGAAGTTGTGGAGAATTATCCGATAAAGGGATATCCAAACTTAGTACCCTTCCCCAACTCAAAAAATTGTGTTTAGATTTTTCAAGCAATGTAACAAATGCAATGCTACCAAAATTGATACATTTACAAGAATTAGAAATAATTTACGTATCTAACATTACAACCGATGGTGTATTGAATTATTTAAAAAGTGCAATTAATTTGGAATACCTGAATATTCAAAATCCTAATCTGACATTTCACAAAAATGATGTTCAAGATGCAATTTTTAGCAATGATAATATTTCAAAAATTGAAATTATATTGAATTTTCAAATTCTTAAAATTGTAAAGTGATTTAAAGTTTTTTTATTAGGAACCCTCGATGTAAATTACATATTATAGGGTTTTCTACTGATTTTTATTTTCTATAATGTATTGTAAATGTAATTGAAAACAATGAAGATTTTAAATTTTATTTTGCTTTTATTTAATTTTAACAGCATATTACGATCCCGTGTCAAGAAAAGTAAAGAATAGCCCAAACCGCACGTAAATCGCACTAAAACTGCGATTTGGGCCATTCTTTACTTCTCTGCACATGGGCTCGTAATATTCTATTCCTTAATGTTTTTATAGAATCAGAGCATCTTAAATTCTTAGCACTACGGATCCTTATTGTCAAAAAGGTTTTAGAACTAGGACCTCTCGTGCAAAAAATTAGGCAAGACGTCAAAAAAAAAAAGAAAAAAAATGGAGTTTTCTTATTTTTTGGTGAAAGAAATTTAAAAACAAAATTTTAAGTTTGTCCCGTTGCTTTAATAAATAAAAAAAATAATTTTTTTTTAAATATTACTTCCAAAAAGAAAAAATGTAATTTTGTTTTTTGGATTTTTTGCGAGAAAATTTTTAGATAAAATTGTAGAAAAGAAATAAAATGTCTGTAATATTTTTACGTAAACAGATTTTATTCCCAATTTTAGGATTGTTTAATTTTGTCTGAAAAAGATTTTTTCTCCAAAAATGTTTTTTCAGAGTTTCAAGAATTTTTATGATTCGCATAAAAAATATTACTCAAAATACTAAGTCAAACAGCAATAAAACACGTCACAGGGTGAAAACCCGTGACATTTTTATATAAAAATTTTATATTATTTATATTTAAATTTTTGCCGCTCTGCCCCGATTCGACTGAGATCTCAGACCAATCAGAGATCGATACTCGAACGGAGCAAAAGAGAAGCGCTCGCGCGCGGCAGACTGATGGTAGCCATCACAGAGTGCTTTTTAGTTAGGTTATTTTTCATATTTCTATTTATTTAATTATAGTTTAATTGTACGGTTTATTTTTATATTTTTTAGTAAATATAATTGCTTATGCAGAAAGACGCCCTAGATTTCCCATGCTCTTATAATTTTTTCCTTAAAATTTGTATTCCGGCTTTTCTTAGAATTTAAGTATTTTCTGTAAATAACGTTTTCTTTGTATATATTGTTATAGTTTCGATATTTGCTCTAAAATATCGTAGCGCTCAACGAGCATTTTATGTAATTAAAAATTATAATTAATAAATATAAATCCATAATTAATTATTTAAATTTCTCCCTTTTCCTTATACATAAATCTCAAGGTAATCCTCTTTTAATTATTAAATTCCCGTCGTTTAGATTCCGGTCACAAACAAAAATAATTAAACTTATTGTTTTGGTTCCTCAATGAGGAACCATTGTGATAGGTCAAATTTCGATTTTTGATTTTTTGGCATATAAGCACGTTTTGAGACCCCAGGAAACTAAAAAACCGGTTTTTAAAAAAAGTATGTATGTGTGTGTGTGTGTGTGTGTGTGTAACCGGTGAAATTTCACAACCATTATGAAATTAAGACGTAATTTTTTTTCAAAAATTTTTTCATCAAAAAATCTCAAACTACTTTTTTTTTTTTTTTAATTTGGATGTAATACCTCATTTATTTCCATGAAAGTATTTATATTTGAAAGTACTATTTTTACTCGATATCTCGAATTTTTCTTCCAAAATTTTCGTCACAAAAAAATACAAAAAATACCAAATTTTTTTTCTCTTTCGACGTAGCACCTAATTTATTTCTATGAGAGTACTAGTTTTAGAAAGTTCGTTTATAGTAATTTTTTGGATCTGATACCGAATTTTTTCAAATTTTTTTTCTGAAATTCAAAAAAACAAAAAAATTAACAAAACTGCAATATTTTTTTTTTTTTTGGTGTAATACTTCATTTAGTTCCATGAAAGTACGAATTTTTTTCCCAAAATTTTTTTCACGAAAAAATACAAAAACACCAATTTTTTTTTTCTTTTTGGACATAGTACCTAATTTATTTCTATGAAAGTACTAATTTTATAAAGTTTGTTTATAGTCATTTTTTGGTTCTGATACCAAATTTTTTCAAAAATTCTTTCTCAAAATTAAAAAAACAAAAAAATTAAAAAACTTGAAATATTTTTTTTTTTTGGTGTAATACCTAAATTAATTCCATGAAAGTACTAATATCTGAAAATATTGCTACCGGTGATGTTTGACAACTATTATTTTTTCACCAAAAAAGCTCGAGGTACTTTTTTTTTTTTTAATTTGGATGTAATACCTCATTTATTTCCACGAAAGTACTTATATTTGAAAGTATGGTTTTTACTTGATATCTTGAATCTGATACTTAATTTTTTTTAAATTTTTTTCACAAAATTTTCGTCAGAAAAAAATATAAAAAATACCAAATTATTTTTTCTCTTTGGACGTAGTACCTAATTTATTTCTATGAAAGTACTAGTTTTAGAAAGTTCGTTTAACTTTTTGGATCTGATATCGAATTTTTTCAAAATTTTTTTCTGAAAATTAAAAAAAACAAAAAAATTAAAAAAACTGCAATATTTTTTTTTTTTTAGTGTAATACCTCATATAATTCCATGAAAGTACTAATATCTGAAAATATTGTAACCGGTGATATTTCACAACTATTATGGAATTAAGAGAGAAATGTATGTATGATTGCATGATTGTAATCGGTGATATCAGTGGCATATTAATGTATTAAGCTCATTGCTTGAGGAACCTTAGTGCCATCTAGTTGGCAGGGTATTTAATTTTGAAACATGATTTCATTTGCACGATTATCAATATAAAAATAAGCGATGCAAATTTTTAAACTTTTATTTCTATAATTTCAATCTTTTATGCGAAACAAAATTAAAAATAATCAAATAAAAATAATATTTATTAAAAAATTTGAACGTTTTTGATACTTTATACTTACGTGGAAAATAATAGTAAAAATATTATTGTCACGTGCAATATGCCACAAATAAAAGTCAGGGCGCAATCTATGTAAGCGTAAACATGCAAGTGATATGCAAGCAAAAGCATTATAAATAAACATAGGTTGGCAATATACGAATACTATATACAGGGTGTCTCTTAACTTCGCAATAAAATTTTGTCCACATGTAGATATCAATAAAACAAGTAAAAAATGTCCAATAACATATGGTCTATTATCAATATTTTCGCCACAATTAATTGATAAAGTTATGGACCAATGAAATTCTTTAAAAGTGATGGACACTTTTAAAAATAAATATTTTTTTTTTTTTTTGTTTTTATTCTATTGTTCTAACTTGAAGAAATTTTATCTCGTATTTGTAAAACTTGTTTTATTTAAATGTATTAGTATTTTTTTTTGAACAAATTATATCCTAAACACTATGGGCGTGTCCATCTTTAAGATAGAACAATAGAATAAAAACAAACAAAAAATTTTTAAAGGTGCCCATCTCTTTTAAAGAATTTCATTAGTTGAAGTTGACCAACTTTATCAAATAATTGTGGCGAAAATATTGATAATAGACCGTATGGTTATTTGACATTTTTTGCTCACCTTGATAATATCTATATGTGGACAAAATTTTATTGCGTAGTTAAGAGACATCCTGTATATAATATATATATATATGCATGCATACGCTTACGTAGACTGTGCCTACATTTTTTAATATCAAACTTACTTTGAGTGTATATTCTATTTATGTTAGAAAAAATTCTTCGCCCAATTTTAGGATTGTTTAATTTTGTCTGAAAAAAATTTTTTTTCTAAAAATGTTTTTTCAAATTTTCGAGAATTTTTATAATTTGCATAAAAAATATTACCTGAAAATACTAAATCAAACAGCAATAAACCAAAAAAACTTAAACTTTCAAAAATTATTTTTTATTTTGAATCATAATTCCATTTCCACGATTAACAATATTAAAATGAAGGTTAAAATTTTTTAGAATTTATTTCTTCAATTTTAATAGTTTTGTGTGAAATAAAATGACAAATAAGCAAATAAATATAATATTGATAAAAATTTTTCACGTTTTTGAAAAATTTTGCTTTCGTGGAAAATATAAAAATACACGTAAAAATATTATTGACACGTGCAATATGCAACAAATAGAAGTATAAATTCAGTTTCACAGATAAAACTACATTAACTGTAATAATATATAAAAATTTGATAAAAAATTTTGCTTTATACCAAAATGTATTTTAAATTTTTACTGGTTTTATTGATTGGAGGTTTTGAATATACATTTTCTTTACGCAGAATTATTGGTGGCGAAGATGGAAGGATTGAAAATTATCAATATCATGTATTAGTTAAAATAGTTATTCCTTATCATAATTATCATTATAATTATCATTGCGGTGGTGCAATTATTTCTAATTATTATATTTTAACAGCAGCTCATTGTATTGATAAATTTAACGATTCAGACATTAAAATTTTCAGTGGAAGTTATGATTTTAAGGAAAGTTCAAATACTCATACAGTACAAGAAAGGCACATACCTCGTTCACATTTTAAATTAGGCGTATATAGTTTAAAAGAATTTTCTCAGGATGATATTGCTTTGATCAAAGTTAAGGAGCCTTTTAAAAAAAATCAAATTATCCGTTTGTATTTGGGTGAGATAACAAAAGATATGGATTTAGTAGCTACTGGTTGGGGTATTAGTGGATACAAAAATGTAAATGGAAAAGAGCAACCTGTTTCTGGAATTTTCAAAGTAGCAAAATTAAAACGTATTAGTAAAACTAAGTGTTTAAAAGCTTTGAAACTTGCGGATTTTCCCGTGGAGCTTACTCGTGGGCAGATGTGCGTTGGTTCTCCTGATAAAGTACCATGAGGTGCTTCTTCTGGAGATTCGGGTGGTCCAATAACCGTTAAAAACAAACTTGCTTGCATTATTAATTACGGAGTCCCAGAAGAAAAAGGATCTAAACCTTCAGTTTGCACAAAAGTTTCTGAATATAAAGACTTTATTTATAATATTATTAAGTCTGATCAGGATGAAATTCATCCTAAGTCTGACAAATAGTGCATTCAGCGGCGGATTCAGGAAGAACCTCTGGAGGTGGTGAGCTCCCAGAAAATACGTCTAAAAACTGTAAAATTTCCAAAAATTTTCTAAAAAACAAACAAAATTTATGCTCTGGAGGAAGCGATCGACCCTTCACCACCCCCTCCAGATCCGGTACTTAATGCATTATTTCTTGTTTTATTTGTAAATCATTGATGTTTTAATAAATTATGATTTAAAAAATAATTAATATCGAAATTTTTTGATCAAATTTATTTCTTAAATAACTTTTTTAATACCAAGATTAAATGATTTTAGTAATTACATAATGATATCTTTTACCAGCCTACCCCTGTTTATCTTAAAATACTTGCTGCAAGCGAATTTCTGCTTACTGTAAATTTTATTCTCGCAAACAATTTTAAATAACTTAAATTTAAAAAAAATTGTTAATGTTTTTTTTTCGTATTTATTAAGGTGTGAGCGCAGCGGTATGATATGATCAAAAAATTTTTTTTTAAAACAAACTGGTTAAATGCTATAATTTTGGAAATATTTTTTTTTTTTGGTTAATGACCATTTGGCAATCCTCGGTAATCAAAAATCCAAACAAATTTTTAATTAACTAGCAGACTTTTTTGTTCGGGATTTATTTTAAAAAATTATGCCTAAATAACCACTTTGCCAAATCTAAAGCCCTATAAGTTAAATAGAATAAATTTTATTTTAAAAGTTATAAATAATTAAATAATTATAAGAAACAAAGACTTATAATAAAAAACTTATAACCGGTTTGTGTACACACAACCAAAATGCATGGAACATGTTTACTTACATTTACATCTGTAATCTTACAGCATAGACACACAAAAAACAATACAATTTCCTATTTTTATAATTTGTAATTATCACCTTTACTAAATGTTAAGATTCTAAACCCAAACTATTATGATTTCCTAAACGTGTATTATTCTAGGTCCCTAAATCAAAAATATTCTAAGTCCCTAAACCCGAATTATTCTAAGTCCCAAAATTAAAATTATTCCAAATCCCATTTGACCCCCCCCCCCCCTTAAATGGGACATATTTGACCCCCCCCCCCCTTAAATGGGACAAATTTGACCCCCCCCCCCCCTTAAATTTCAAATTCCGAAGTACCCCCTCCCTATAAACATGTTCCATGTTAATAATATGTTGTCTGTGTCTCAAAAAAGCTTTATGCATAGTGTATACTTAGTCATTATAATAATAACCGCAAGTTATACATAAGATATTAAAAACTTTATTGAAAAATATTACACTTATAATATAGGGGGTATTGCACGCCAGTTGTAGATACTAAATTATTAGGAGGCTCCATTGTAAATTTATGTTACAACCATTTTTTGATGAAATAAGTGAATTCAGACGATTTTTGATTATCAAAAGGGTACATTTTTCATCGATTTATAAAAAAGTTCGTTTTGTTAAATGCTGAGGTACATGTGGTATTAAAAATGTATTTTGTTTACCCTGATCTTTGTTACCTATTTTTGCTTATAATTGCATCCTTCCCCTAACTTTTTTTAGCATTTTCCTGCATAATTCCTGCCCTCTATTTAATCACAGTTTTTTAGAAATTTAATGCCAATAGTATATCAAGCATCAAGGTTTCAAAAAATTTGACACCAGCTAAAAATAGCACTAAAACTCGTGCCCTATTGTGAATTTTTACGAAAATTTATGTCTAATGTTAGTTCCCATACTGTATTAGTTTCTAAAAATTTTTGCCCACAGTGCTCTTGTTTTACGCCTAAGCAAGCAAAAAATGTTGTAAAAACCACGAATAAAAAATTTTATAAATGTAAAAAAGTCTCCCTATAATGATAACCCCATTTTTTCACAACACTTTTCCAGTAAACTTTCCAACGAACTTTTTCTATACGCTGTTTTTTCAAAATTTTAAATGTGAAAATTTTTAATGTTTCAGAAATTTTGAAAAATTACGATGCTTTATTGAAATATTCAATATACTTTATGAGATTTTCTTTTTTACTTATAATAAAAAACATTTTTGCTTAAACTTTGATAAAATAGACCCATCACTCAAAATAATGAGAGAATAAGGATTAACAATGAGAATTTGTTACGTATAAAAACGATCTAAGATGATTCCTGGTCACAAAAATACATTATTCCATACACAACATCAAATATCTGAATTTTAACATAAAGCTTCCCGTATACACACTACAAACACTTATTATTTTTACGCATATATAATTATATATATAATGAACAAATTAATTTTTTTTTACATACTTAATAATATATACAGGAGTATTAAGTTGCATATATGAATAATGAATTAAATATTTCTTTTAAAAAAAATTTTTTATCTTACAATGTTTATGCATGTGTTAGGTACATTCCAAGAAAATACTTAATAAATATTTAGCTGGAAATGCACATGTGTAAATTTTTTTTAAATTAATTTTTTTTGTCAAAAACATAAATATTTTGTATTTATATCATGTAGGTATTATGAAAAATTGTAAAACATGATAAATAAATGAGCCACATTTTTATTAACATCAAAAATTTACTTTGATATTTATGCATGAATTTCTTGTAAAACAATTTTTTAGTTATTATGAAATAATTTATTAAAATTAAATTTAATTAAAAGATTATAAGTTAAATATTTAAAAAACAGTATAATTATAAAAGTCACCGATTGAGAGAGGTTCGATATAAGTAATTATTGAAGTTAAAAATGCATGCGTTTTTTGGCAAAGGATGCATAAATTGAAGTTTCCATTTTAGTTTATAGCCAATTTTCCAAGGCCATATTGAATTTTCATTATTTTTGGACATCATATTCATAATCAGTGACCCCAAGAACCCCTTACCTATGTGGATTTTTAGAAAATATTGATATAGAGCACGAAAATTGGAAAAAAGTCATGACGAGTATACTCGTCATCATGGAAATAGTAACAACTGCGTTTTAACGAGTATACTCGTCATACTGCACTAAAGGGTTAATTAGAGTTTTAGGCTGATTTTAGGGTACGATTTTATACAAAAGAAAGGCGAAATTCATAAAATGGCCTTTGGTTTCCAATCTGACCTATTTACTAAGAAGTATGATTTTATTGAATTTTTAGCTCTCTGGATTTAAAATTAACTAAGTAATATAATAATTAGGTAATAATGACGAATTATAAAACTAGTGAATCGTACCACTTTATGTATTATACCTAGCACGAGCTGTTGTAAACATGCATTTTCAATAAATTTAGGTTGCGTTTATGCAAACCAATTATAAGTTTTTTCAGTATTTCTCTATATTTTTGGAAAAATATTTTTAACAAATTTTGGAAAACGTTAAACAAGTATATTTCCCGCTAAGACTTTTTGTGTAATCAATTTTTCGGGAATTTGGTTTGCTACATAAAAGTTGAAAAATTTCGTTATCAACAAATGTAAAGAAAAGTGCCAAACTTACTATTAAAACCCACTTAATAAGTATCAAAAATTCAGTATGCAATTTTTCGGTGGACACAAAATACACGTTGTAATAAATTTGGAAAGTGACTGAAATTCCAAGTGATAAAATTATGAATCCTTTTCAAAAAATTGAATCATTCCTTTACATACATTAATTAATCCATGTGTGCTGAAGGTACCGTTTTCCCTTGATATTACATAAAATTATAAGAGAACAAGGAAGTGTATACGTATAATATGAGTAAAAAATAAAAGCGAGGTAAATAAATTAAAAGAAGAGTAAAAAAAATTCTCAAAAAATCATGTTAAAGATAAAACGATATCAATGGGTGGTACAAAAAAGAGAATTGGGTTCAAAAGGGCCTAAAGGTAATTCATCAGCACATGGAAGGAAAAGTCCTTCTCACTCATGGTTCTTTTCTTTTAAGAGTATGTTACACATATATATACATAGTGTCGTTGCCCTCTTCCTTCTCACAACCCCACCTCCTTTTTTTTTTACCCATCTTTATCTGACTTCAAAGAAGTTCCTTTCATTTCCCTCCATATAATATAAATTTTTTGTTGTTTCTTTTCTATATGTACGTGTTGTATAACCAAGACAACTTTAAAGAAGCATCTTTGAGGGGGCACCTGTCGTACTCCCTTCCGAAACCAGGGCCTTTTGCAGGAGCCTACAAAGTCCCGGTTAACTAGACGAGTTATCAGTAGGCGCGACGTTTCATTCGCGATAGGAGCTTTTTGTTTTTTTATTATTATTATTTAAAATAGTGCAAAAAGTTTTTTTTTATGAATTGAAGGTGAATCAAAATTAAGTGACACAAAAAAATTGTTTGATAAAAGTGAATTTTTTTAATTGAAAAAAATGAATGAATTTAATTGATAAATTTTTTGTGTGAGACATATCAGTGAGACTTGTGCAAAAATTAAGTTTTTTTTTAATACATTTCAAACAAAAATTAATAAAAATATTGTGTCATTTTTTTTTTATAACTCAAGATTGTATATAAAAGGAATACAAGACAGCAAAAAAAAAATTACAGTCGCATCAACCGGGATGCGGCACGAGAAGTTAACCGGATCATCATCATCCAGATAACGCATAAAAAACGCGCGTAGTCGCGAGGTAAGTTTTTTTTTCTTCTATTTTGATTAAAAAAAAAAAAAAAAATTTCTTAGAAAAACAATAATAAAAAAATTTATATAAATAACAGTAATAATTTATTTCTGTATCTTATATAAGCGAGAAAAATCCCATATAAATTCATAATAATGTGTGATATGTAAATTATGGATATTACGCTTGCAATTGATAATAATCAGTTTTAAAAAAAAATTTATAAGAGATTTTAAACAGTATTTTTTTTTATCTTGTATAAAAAGGTAGTCGTAATGTATATGAAATAGTATGTAGTCTCTTTTTTAATATCACCTGTTGCGCGTTTTTATACACCGATCAGCTGATTCAAATCTTTTTTGATACTTTATTCTTCTATAATTTAACATTATTGCACGATTTTCGCTCTTGTGTTATAATATACGTAAATGATTTTTATATTAGATGGGTATTTGTTTTTTTGAAAATTTTTAGTTTAGACAAAAGAAAATATTGCTATTTTTTGGTTCTTTTGTCGAGAATTTTGGATACAAAATATTAAAGGTGTAAATTTTTTTTACTCTTGATTCTATTTTGACCTAAATTTTGAAATTCTGGGATCCATTTTATATAAGAAAATAATTTTTTTTAATTTTCTCTGTTTTTGCAACTACTAAGATTTTTCTGACTTCAAAATAACAATATCAATTAAAAAAGCATTTTTTCAATAAGTTTAGACTAGTTAAATTACAACATAAAAGCAACAGAATTTATGAAATTAGGGCTAAATTTTTAGGACCCAATTTTTTATCACCAGATGAAACTTTCAAAAAACTCAATTTTCGGATTCCTCGGGAAATTCAATTAAATTTTCCCTTTCTAGACAAATTTTAAAATGTTTCTGACAGGCCGCAAAAATTACATTTTTTACAAAATGTTCAACTTTAATTGTTTTTTCTTTTCTTTATCCTAATTTGTTTGAAATTTACTGAAAAATTCGAAAATCGAGTAAGAATTTTCCAAAATTTTCATTCGGTAAAAAAAAATAAATGGCTCCTAGAAATTCTGCCAAAAATCTGCCCGAATCCCAGTAACAAATCTGATGCTTTAATGTTATTTTTTCAAAGCAGGGATCAATAAAAAGCAATTCACCGATCGTACTTTTTTAGCCCCGAAATCAGTAACTTTTCAAAAAACATCCTAATTTCGCATTCCAAAAAACTCATTAATACCAAAAATTTTAAAAATAACATCAAGCCTAATATATACAATATAATAAATAATAATAAATATAGTATAAAAAACTTATAAATTGAAAAACAACAATAATAATAATCTAAAAAAAGATAGTACACATATAATGTTACTGTTAAAATATTTACAGGTAAACAGCCTGTAATTATATATATTTAAAAAAATAAATTTTTGTGTCGTTGATTTTATATTAAGATATTAATAATTAAAAAAATAAGGAATTTAAGTACTCATCATAAAACATGATGAAGCCATTAATTATTTTATGTACATCCCAAAAAAAACGAGTATAATTAAATATTTTTTTTTTTGAGAATTTGATACTTCAAATTATTGTTAATTATTTACTTAAAAGATTTTAATCAATTTTAGTATCTTTTTTTAGTTTTAAAAAATTTTGATGATTTTTTTATTCGTGTACCAATAAAAATTCTTAATTTAAGTCAATGAACTTAAAAATCGATTGATATTAGATGCGAATAAAAAAATTAGTAATAAAGAAAAATTCAATTTTTTTATAAATAAAATGAGAACTTGTAATGTATTTCTATGCCTTACTTACACGGTATCCGACTTTTTAAGAAAATAGAATTTTTTTTTCTCTCTATCGGATACTTATTAATATTTATATGTTTTATGTATTATTTAGTTCATGTAAGAGTTTTTTTAGTCTGGAAAGAGAAAAATAAATTTTTTAATTTTGGACTGTATTGATTGATTTTTGGAGGCGAAAAAATTAATTTTAGGGTTTTGATGTTAGTTATTCCCTTTGTAGCTTTGAAAAAGCGTTTGAAAAATTTTTATGGGGTTAGAAAAAAATTTTTTATAAAATTGACTGCATGCTAAAATTTATAGTTTATTAAGTATATATGCTTATAGAAGTAAAAATTATTTTACAACTTTTTTGATGTTTTTATGTCGAACAAAATTTTTTAAGCGTAAACGTACACATGTAGTACAATTATAACAATCACCACTAAATTTTTTTGCTAAATATTTCGTTTTTAAAACACGAATTTACGAATTTAGTAAACCGAATTTTTATTCAGTGTACGAGACTCTTTGTATTTTAAAAGAGCTTTTGCAGTTAAATTAAAAAAAAAAATCATAATACTTTCATCAATAATTGCACGAAAATTCATTAAAAATAATTTTCAACTACAAAATATCATCAACAAGTCTTGTACTACCTCACGATAAATCAACTTGTACCCAAAAATGATATCAAAAATATTCACACACACTTAAAAAAAAAAGAAGCATCAATTTAAATAATCCACAATACAAACAATATCAATAAAAAATTAAAATCATATTTATTATTCTCATGACAAATTGATTATCGGTTTTACTTGGCACAATTACTTAACACACTGTATTTAATCTGTCGTTTTATGATTGATTTACTTTGTATAAACTTATCTTTAACATTATAAACATTATTCTCTTCTATACATTATTATTACCAACTTTCTCTGATCCTTTTATTTACAGTTCCAACTACAAAAAAATTTTAAAATTTTCATTTTCATTTCTTGAAAAAAAAATGGATAATTAAAAATTTTTAACTACACAAGAAAAAAAGTAACAATAAAATTACCCATATAAAAAAAACACGATTTTTTTTTTATAAAAGTAAAATCAAAAAAAAAATTCTATATTAAAAAAGAAACCCTTTTTTTTGCATTATTATCAGTATTTTATAATATGAGAGAATCATATAGGATTTGATACAACAAAGATAATTTTGTTATAGATTTAAAAGAGTTACATGGGTAAAAAAAAAATTGTTTTTTTTTTTTGCTTTGCCAGTGGGGGTACTGTAACGTAATTCTATTGTATTTTCTATATGTAATATCGTTTGAAAGTGATTTTTATGTATTTTATTTTTTTTCACATGTAAAGTAATTTTTTGAACTTTAATTATTCTGTTATTAGTATAAAAAGAGCTTTTTGTTTTTTATAATTGCTGATGTTGTTTTATTGTGTGTTTTTTTTTTAATTAACATTCTTGGATGTAGTTTTCAGGAAATTGAGGATTTGTTAAGATGTTAAGTTGTATATTTTTTATGTTTTTATTATGTGCTTTAGTTTTTTTTTAATTGTGGTAAAGTAATTGGTTGAGTTATAGGGAATTGAAAAGGTTTTATAAGAGTTCTAAAATGGACAGCATTTTCAAAGCAGAACCTGCAGTTTCATCTCCAAGTAATATTTTAATTTGTGAAAAAAATCCGGATCCTTGATTTTCGGTCAAAATTTTGGTCATTTTTGACAGTTTTTGAAAATTACATCTGAATTTTCTTATTTTTTCATATAGAAACGCTTCCCAAACAATTATCTAAAAAATAATTAATATTCTGACCCGTATCAAAAAATAAATAAAAATGGTGAATTATACCAAACAAAAATCGCATATTGTGATTAAGACTATTTTTTTATTAATACATGAGTTTGGTTAGAGTTTATTAATACATTAGAGTTTATTAATACATGATTTGTAGGAAATTAGGCACTTTTTTGGGAATGAGTGAAATCACTTGAAACTTTGTGCATTCGCTTCATTTCGGCCCCAATAAAAAATGTTACGTATAAAACTTCATTGGTCAGACCCCCGAGGGGGGTGGTTTGCCCCTGTTTGGGGGGTGAAAAAAATATTTTAAAAACACTACAAATCGATTAATTTTTTGATTCTAAGACAAAAATGTTAAATAACATTTTTTATGAAAATGCATCCCTTGTCAGTTATAGAAATTAAAAACCTTTGAATTTCGCGTCGATTAAGAAACTTAATTTTTAAAATATCAAATTTCTAAGGGCTGTAACTGGCAAGGGATGCATTTTCATGAAAAATGTTATTCCACATTTTTATCTTAGAATCAAAAAATTAATCGACTTGTATTGTTTTTTTTTAATTCTTTTTTTCACCCCCCAAACGGGGGCAAACCACCCCCTTTAGGGGTCTGACCAAAGAAGTTTGATATGTAACATTTTTTATTGGGGCCAAAATGAAGCGAATGCAAAAAGTTTCAAGTGATTTCACTCATTCACAAAAAAGATTTCTAGAATTTTGTTCTTCAGGATAGAAAAATTCTCAAAAAATTCAAATTTTTAAAGTGAAATATTGATCTTTTATTTGAATGTAGCCTTTATATTTTCCAATAACTGCGCTACAGTCATAAAGCACAAATTTCCAGACTCCTGCTTGGCCTCAAGCAGTTTTTGTTAGATTTAGGTAAAACTTTATTTTTCTGGCCATGAGTCGTCATGTCCTAATTTATGCAAGAATTTTCGTATTAGCCATTTGAATATTCAAAAATCAAAAATACTGTTTTTTAAACATTTTTTCAAGCCGAATTTTTACGATTGTCTCCCAATTTTCTAATCAATGAGAACGAAACAAATTTTGCCTTTTAACAATTTTTCCAATTTTACAAAAATGAATATTTTATCAAAACCATTACACACAAACCTAAAGAAAACTTAATCATATGCACCTGTTGACACAAAACTTCCCACACCCATAAATATAAATTAAAACATAAATATTTGCAATTAAAAAAAAAAAAAAATGTTTATTTGACACTTTTTATTATAACTTCTTGTTTAATACTCTGCAACATAATAGTAGTCTAACTTTTATGTATGTGTAAATAATATAATAATTAATACAGTTATGTTTAAAAGCGTGAGAAAATATTACTATATATATATACGTCCGGTTTTATCATAATATAATATAATAATAATAACCAAAATCAAAAGATATTATGTATAGGAAGTTCGGTTCAAATATAATTTACCTTATAATATTTAATATTTTTCTATTTTTAATAATAATAAAAAATTGAGAATTTTTTTATTGCCTATTTACATGTAATATAAAAATTAGGTACACTGTTAGAACAGTTTGCTTGAATAAAAGTTCTTTTATTGTATGTAATATTTTGGGTTCTGAGCAAAAATTTTAAAATAAAATTAGGTTTCAGGATTAATGTTAAGCTTTATGACGCTGAAATTGACTTTTGGGTGCTAATTGAGATTGAAAATGAACTTTTATAAAAAATTAAATATCATACTAAAAATGGCAATTGAAGTAATAACAATTCTTTCGGAATAAAATTAAATACTTGCTGACGAGAAACTCTTGGAAAAAAAAAAGATAAATTCCCAGTCTAAAAATTGACTTCTAACACCACACATAACTGAAAAATTCAAGCATAACATTTTAACAGTATAAATTTCGTCTAGTTTATTGATGAGAATTATTATTACCCAGTTTATATTGATTATGAGAATCCATTACCTACATTTTACGATAATAATAATAATAATAATTTAATGATGTATTAGAAGAATAAATTTTCTTTCTTTGACTACACACAGTAATACTTTTTTGATTCTTAAATACTTTTATGAATAAAAAAAAAAAATAATAATTTGTTTTCATAATTTTCTTTTGTTGCTAAAAAATGATAGTAAATAAATTATGCCTATAAAGAATAAAAGGTATGTCTATCTTGTTAAAAAAGTAAATTTTTTATTTTTTTAATCACATCACGTATATTTATATTTTTTTTAATTTAACTTTATGTCTATTGACCTGAAAAATGACGAATTATTATTATTATTAAAATAATTTTTTATCCTATTTATAAATCATAATGTCTGTAAATATTGTTTAATTTATATATCTATTTAAAATGCATTATTTATAACATTATATTTTTCTGATTGAGTAACTGTGTATATTAGGCTGGGTGTTATTTTTTAAATTTTTATGTTTTTGAGGTTTGATGAGTGCTAAAAGTGGATGTTAGAAATTTAGTAAATTTTTAAAATTTTAAGAATTGGTAGACTATTTAGGACTATCTCGTGTGCGACGTTTTGTTGATTCAAAAATTAAATTTATTATTGCCTTAAATAATTACTTTTTGTACTCTGCTAGATTGATCCATTTGAATTTTGCTAAAATCTAATGAAAATTCAATCAAATTGATTAAATTAATAAGCAAAATTTAAGCAGAAATTTAAATATCAGTTTAAATAAAATTTGCTTGAATTTACAAGCTACTCAAATAAAATTCAAACAGGACACCTGACAGAGTTAAAGAGTTCCATCAAGTCATGAAAATGAACGGTTATAAGTATTAAATGCGAGATCTAACATTGTCATAAGATGTAATAAGAAATTTTACTGCTTTAAAATAATTTTTATTTTAGAAAAAATTGATTTCATTTGTCGAATAAAAACTTTATACGAAACGAAATGAGTCTTTAAACTTTTCCATAATTAACTTTACAAAACTAATCAAATTTTCAAAATAACTACCAGTCTAATACACAGATAAAAATCATACTAATAAAGTGATGATATATTTGATATTTATCGACTAACTAATTTTTTTTTACATAAATTAAAAAAAAAAAAATTCTATACTTTTTACAATACATTAACATTTAACACATTAACGCACACAAACACAGTACAAAACATTCCGATTAGCGGTCTTTTATATTTTCTTGAGACGACAAAAAAAAAGTAAAAGATAGTATACCTATATATACCGCACCTTTTCCATAAAAATGTTTACAGTACATAATACGTACTCGGTCATCATCATCTCTCGAGAAGAACCAGACATTGCGCACCCGTGACCCACCTGTACAATAACCTGTAACAAATATTTTTTTTTTAATAAAAATTGACTATAAATTATAAAATTTCATGTTAAAGATAAATATTTTTTTAATGAATAATTAATGTAATTAAAAGTAGCTTTGTGAAATAATTACAGAAGGTAGTTTGTCAATTAAAAGTATATAAAAAAAATTTTTATATTTAATTTGAAAAAAACATTTTAATTTATATTATAAAATTAAACATGAAAGAAAAATTATTTTTATTTAATTATATATATATCATGGTATAATTAATCTTTTAGAGTACAGCAGTTTTTACTATACTTTTTTTTTTAACTGAAAATTATTTTTTAGTTTCCTGTAGTTTATTTGTTAATTAATTGAAAATTTACATAAATTTTAAATAATATTTTATGTGCTGTTAATATATTTTTTTATAATTTTTTATAAAAATTTAAAAATAAGGATTTAAAATTTTCTTTTTGAGCATTGTATTCTTTGTAATGTATTATTTTTCATTATTAGGTACACTGTAAAAAGTAACTTTCTTATATTAAAAAAAAAATTAGAAAATTTTCGAAAAAATTTGAAAATATACGAAAAAAATGGTAAATTTACTAAATTTAGTATATTAACAAAAAATTCGAGTATTCTCGATTTTTTTTTTGTGAATTCTCAAGAAAAATTGATAATTTACCATTTTTTTTCGAAAATTTACAAAAAATAGTTGTAAATTTCCGAAAAATAGTTGTGAATTTACAACTTTCTATTCTATAGAAAAATATTAGAAAAATAATAGAAAAAATTTAATTTTTTTTGAAAATCTAAGAATGTACATACTTTTGTAAATTCTTAAATCAAATAAAATTTTTTTAAAAATTACTTGACTATATATGGGTAAATGTCTTAATTTTTGTTTTTAAATTAAAAATAAATTCGAGAATAAATCATATTTTGTATTATAAGGAAGTTTCTGTGAGTTTTGGATAAATTTTAAAAACTGCTCTTCGATTATCTGGGACTCCCTTAATAGCTTTGCTCCTTCTAACTCCTAGTAACTAGAGATTTCTTAGATACGAATAAAGAAATAAGCTGATTACTAGTTCAGAATCTAGATATTTTGCATTTTCTAGATTAAGAACGAAAAATTCCTATAGATTGAGTTTTAGAGGGCATGTATTCATGTTGGATTATATCATAGAGTGTCTTAAAAAAAAAATACTTTATTTCAAGGATCCGGTTGACCAGAGAAGTAATTGATTGGAGAAACATAATAAAATAATTTTCTAGGGAATTTAACAGCTGAATTTCCAGAAGATAATCAGTAGCGGACCATTAGTTGGGTTGAATACTAAATTGCGATAATTAGCATATGCATAGAAAATTCTTCATTCATGAAAAACGCAAAAAATTTAATTTTGACTCACAGATTTTTTTTTGCAACAAAAATTTATAATATTTTAATTTTGGTGCATTTTTAGTATTTTGAGGAATTTTTTTACGGCCGAGGGCAAAATATAATTTTTCTTCGTCAGTAGCAAAAAAGACGTATTTTCTAATCGCTTCACGCCCGGAAAACACGTACTTTCTTGCCACTGACACGAAAAATTAGCGAATTCAAGAAATTAGGCTTCATTATTCAAAAGCTATAATGTTTAAAAAAACTAGGTCAAAAATGTATGTTAAATATTTTGATTCTTAAAAAATTGAACAATATTCCCATATTATTCTCAATAATTTTCAAAAAATATTTTATACCTCAAGGGTTATATTCCAAATATTTTTTATGTATGTAGGTACTCCAATTTAAAAATATTCAGCAATCCAGCAAAAAAACCGGATTTAAAGAACCTAATACAAAAAGCAGAAACTACTTTATGTGCGTATGTAACATCAATGAATTTTTATTTTTTTGGAATTCATTCAATCATTTACAAAAAAAATAACTTTCTATACAAATATTCTTTTTTAACAAATAAAACGGTATTTTTATAAATAACTAAAGTTGTATTATTTGAATAATTAACTATTTTTTTTTTAGTACCGTTTTAATAATTGTGTAAGAATTTTTAAAAATAAAGCGTTAAAAATTTGTACATACATAATTATTATGTAAACAGGTCGTGTGATGAACGTGATTGTTATTAAGATTTGGTATAATTTAAAATTTATTTGTAGGATATAATTAAAAAATTATTTTGTTTAATTTTGGTACGTAAAAATAATTGAAATTATCAAAAATATTTGTACTGTATGAAAGAATTTAAAAACTTATATAATTAAAAGGCCTTGTAGTTTATCCAAACAAAATAAAACTGTATTTTGATGATTGAGAGCAACTAAATTTTTATGTCAAGGTTAAGGAATGAGATGAAAGTTTTAAATTCTCGAATAAATATTTTACCGGTCATTCGAACTTTTTATAGTAGCAAGTTTCTGTTTTTTTTTTTTTTTTAATTCTTTAATTTTTATCTAAAAAATTTGTTAAAAAAAGGTTAATTTGTTTTTATTTAAAATTTTGTATTATTTATTATCGTTTTGACAGGTGCTTATTTTGATTTTATTTAATTTATCTAAAATTTTTGCTCAAATATTCGAGGGAATACCTGAAAATTTATGTAAAGTATTTCAAAATTTCAGGATGTACACTGGTAAAATAGTTCTTGAAATCTTTTTACCAAAGATTAAAATAACAAAGATTAAATTTTCCTCAATTAATACTCTGCTAATCACGAGGAAGGTGGTTGTTTTTTGAAAACAGAGAAAAGGTCTAATTTATGATTTTGGGTCAAAAATCGTGGTTCCGCTAGCAAGAAATTGGGAGAACACCCTTAAGTTAGCGAAATACACTCATTTTCAAACCCTAGGGAAATTTAGCCTACTTTATAAGTGTTTTTGGTCACTGATCATGAATTCTGAGGTGCTGGACGTAAAAAAATTTCGGAAACATTTTAATTAGTAAAAATTGCATAATTTGATGTTTTTTTTTTTAATCGATACTTGAATCTCCAAGTAGTTCAGATAGAAAACTGAAAAATTAGTTTCATAATGCAATAAATAACGATATCTAAATTTTCAGAAAAAAGAAGTTTGCAAAAGTTAAAAAAAATTTTTTTTTTAAATTTCCGCTAATAATAAAATAAAAAATGAAAAACTTTTAAGTACGAACTAAACGAAAGAAAAAAAAAGAAAATTATATTCAAAGACACTTAAAAAACTTTGTTGAATTAATAATAAAAATGACAATTTCCTTTATGCAAATTTATCCTTAAATTAGTTAATATACATTTCAGTAATTTATACTTTGAATACATAAAAAAAAATCTTTTTAATAAAAACTATGATACACAATTAAACTGAATACATTAAAGCTTTTCTCATTAAAGATTCCAACAAAAAAAAATTAGACAATTACTTAATTACGATATTATAAAAAGACGTTTTACTTTTTTATATATATTTCGATACAGCAAAAATCCCTTTTTTTTTCGCTCATTAATATTATTATTATTATTAAATACAATAGAAACCGATACCGAAAGGATTTTCACATTTATAAATATTCACTCGCAGTGAGAAATACATGTTTTTATTTTTTTTTTCTCAACATTTTTATTTTCTACCATCATTACCATGACAGTTGGCATTTTTATTTCAAAAAATTTGCATAATATTTGTAAATACGTTTGTTGTATTAAAAAAAAGGGAATACCATTAAAAATATTATACTTGAAAAGCTCAGAAAAAAAAATTATTTCGTGTGAGTTAACGGTTAATTTTTTTTTATTATGTTTACTTAAAAAAAAATCTTTTCATATTAACATTTATGAAAATTCAGTCAGTTATAGAGTTTATGTTTACTTCGACGTTTTGTACGTAATTTTTTTTTTGAAAAACCTTTAGGCAAATAATGAACACGGATACGCCCTGATATGAATATATAATTTTTTTTTTGCCTTATGGAATAAAATCTTTTTACATATTTTATCTATATATTCGCTTAAAACCGATTAAATCTGGACCTACGTATTATTAAACTTTGCACATAGTTTCTACTTTTTTTATTATTTAACTACTTATATATCTACAGTATGAGATTAAATTATGCTTAGATGCTGAAAAAAAGAGACAGGAATTGTATATTGTTTTTAATACTGATAATTTTATGCATGTAGGGTACCCATTGGGTTCTAATAATATGGTTTTCAGTTTCTTTGCGTTTCAGTAATCGTAACGTTATTAAAAACAATGTCTTTATGAGCAATTGTCATAATTCACGACAATTAAGTCACAGTTAGAAAGGACGGATTGGTGACCGGAATGGGTCATTGATCACGAATCTATTTTTATCTTAATTGGTCTATAGTTGCCCACTATAGATAATATTGGAAAAAATGCAAAAAACAATTTAAGGGGCCTGTCTCAAAATTGAAATTTTTTTTTTCATTTTTTTTTAATTTCATTATCTTATGCTAAAACATTTGAAGAGGGAGAATACCAACTCGGCACTTGAGGATTAAAAAAACTACCAACTCGGCAATCTGGGCCCAAATCAAACTTACCGTCTCGGCACCAAGCTCTTAAGCCGATTAAGATATAATAAATTTATGAAAATTGGATACAAAAAATATATACAGTAAAATTTTTTTTTTTAATTTTTATCGAAAAAAATTTTGTAACAAGTAATAATATTTTGATTTTGTCTGTAAACCTATATAATAAGAAGGGGAACAATTCTTTAAAAATCTATCAAAATTAGGAAAACTGCGCACTTTACGAAATTTACGAATTTAAATATGAATTATTAAAATTTTTAATTTTGATAGTGGGGAATAATAATAAATTTTATAACTTTTTTATGTTTATTGCGAGTTAGTTGCTATATAAAATTCAAATTTTTGTTAAGTTTTGACGTATATATGTGTTTATATGTAAATAAGAAGCAAATATATTTTAGCATTCAAATTTTGTTTAAGTTAATGTAATATTTAACAAATATATATTATATTTTATATGAAAATCTAGGTTCAACTGTATATTTTTTTTTCGAATGCTAATCATTAAATCTTTGCCCAGACAGTACAGTAATCCGGTGCCGAGTTGGTAGAAAGTAAAAAGGGCCCAGTTGGTATTTTAATCCTTTTTAATCCGATTTGTAAAACAAAAGAAGTGCCGAGTTGGTAGTCGTCCTTTGAAGAATCTATAAAACAAATTTCAAGCAAAAAAAAAAATATGTTTTTTAGATATTTTGATTTTTATGGGCCGTAGTCATATGAAAACATAAGCATTTAAAAACTTTAAACGCGTTTTTCTCAAAACTACTTTTTAAAATCGGTTCCCACGCTAGCTCAAAAACGAATTGAGCTATCAACATGAATTTTGTTTCATTTTTTTTATTATTGCAACACCTAGTGCGTGAACCAACAATATCAGCTTATTATGCATCAAAAAAAATTTTATTGTCCGTTTTAGGTGAATTTTTTAACGTCAAAAACTGCATTTTTTGTTTTTGGTTCACCAAATGGTCAATTTTTTGTATTTTTTGCTAAATGTTGGTTCACGCACTAGAGGACACTTTTGAGATTAATATACCTTTTTATTTTTTTGTTTTGATGCCTACAATAGGCGCTATGATGGGAACCGTTTTTTAATTTTTTTTTCGAGCCTCTACTTTCACGCCATCTACAAAATGTAAAAAAAAAGCAAATGAAACAAAAATTTTTTTATGTTATCTAGAATAGTTTTGTAATTATTTAAAACAAAATTTGTAAACTTTTATAATAAAACAGCTGAGAAAAAAAATGTTGAAAATCCTTTAAAAATCGACACAATTTTGAGACAGGGGCCTTAAAGCTACATATAGCAGGCCAGAAAGCTGCTCTTGATAAGAGAAAAAATAACATATGAAAATGCCGAAAAAATTGTTAACTTTTGCTTAGTAATTTGACTCATATTTTTAAAAATAAACAAGGTTTGCAAAATACGTAATATATACCTTAATTTCTTCTTCCTTAGTAAGCGTATTTTATAAATAATTTCCAGGCTAATATATAGACTAAAAATTTTTTTAAATCAAAGGTTATCAAATTTTAAACAGGCTAAACTATTTTTTACATTTATTAAATTCTTAATTTTTTACAACTATGCTAATTAAAAGTTTCGTAATTACATTTTTTTAAAATAAAATTTACAAAAAAAAAAAAAAAAGAAATAGGTGCCTTAAATGTAAAAAAAAAATGTTTAATTATTACTTTAGAGTGTAGTTTTAATTTAGTTTATTAAAAGTTTTATAAAAATATGATTAAGTTTTAATTTTTATTAAATCAAAAATTTTTCAGTGACTTTTGTTTATTAAAAAATTATAAATAAAATTTATTTTAAAAATTAAAAAAAAAAATATCAGCTTTGTAACAAAAATTGTAAAATTTGATGAAATTTTAATTATAATTTATTCGATTAATCGATAATTTATATATCATAAAAATTAGTTAAAAAGTTTAATTAAATAAATTAAGTAAGGTCGTAATCAAAGCGTATAAAATTGAAGAAAACGAGAACTTTATCCTGTATAATAAATATTTAAAACAAAATTTATAAATATACTAATCAAGGTAAAAGGCTATATACAAGAAGTCACAGACAATAATAGCAAAATTGATAACAGATTAAATTTAATCAATAAATTTACTATCCATATTTTGTTAAATTCTTTTCCAAAAGTTCCGGAATAAAAAACTTGTCAGAGTATTCCGAAATTCGTGCACACAACGCTAAGGTGTTCCACTTTTAACATGGTTTTTAACTACGTCCATTGATTTTAGTACGTACTAATTAAAAAGAATTATTTGTTACTGTTTGTTATTTATAAATGAAAATTAAGTAAAATTTATAGAGCGAAGCTCTACCTTAATGGATGCAAAAATCGACACCTTTCGGACACGATATAGCCAAAACGATCAAACGGAATGCTTTCATTTTTTAAAACTGAGTTTATTTTATCGAGTTAATGACACCTATTGTTTTTGGGCCCAATCTGGTATTTCTAAAGGCATGTTTATTCTTGTACTTTTGCTTCATACAGGTGAAAAACCTTCTAAATGTTATCCGCGCGATAAATTTCATAGCTTTTGCATAAACTTTGCATCAGTGAAATATCATAAAAATGCAAAAGAACACTAGATATAGTTTTATTAGTTATTCATTAATCGACATTTTATTTAATTACACGTTTGACGCCCAAGAGCTTATCTACCTACGTGTAGTTTTGTTTTTGCATACTAAATTCATTTCAAAACCAAAATTTATGTATTTCAAAATGTATACCCCCATGTAATAAAGTTTCAACTTTCAGAATCTGATGTCAAATTTGCGATCAAATCAACTGCAAACTCAATATTTCGGGTCAAAGTTGGCCACTAAAAAAAATCGACAAGTTGCTTATCAGTATTGTAAAATTAATTAAGTATTCAAAGACAGTTAAAAATAATAAAATTGGAGCTTATGATATGATGGCGTTAAGTATCTTATGCAAATAAAATATTTTAAATCTTAAGATTATATTGTATTGGACTAAACCTGGTTCAAAGAAAATGTAATTTTATCCACATGCATTGTATGCGGAATTCCATTATCGTTGAATTTATATGAGAATTGATTACAAACTGAGGTTTTTAATGCTTCTGAAACAGCTGGTTGACAACGGATTTTTTTAATTAGTTTAAACTTTTGTATGCTAAGGCTAAAGTGCTAAAGGCTAGTTTTATTAAATAAATAAAATATAAAATTAATATAATTGCAATTTTCGCAGCAACTTAAGGTACTTAATTTTTAGATTCTATCGGTGAGAGATTTCTTTTAAAATTGGTCATGAAAAATTTACAACTGACGGACTTTGAATGAAAACTTGCACTAAAAACTAAAACCAACAAAAATTTGATAGGATAAGAAACTAGGCTATTATTATGACAACACCCTGAAAACAACAAAAACTAACCGATTTTAAGGGTTCATTTTTGTAATGTTTCAGAAGAAGGGTCAAAAATAACTAACTAATTACATTTTTTAAAGAAAAATTAAGAAACTATTAAGACTTAAACGTCAAAAATCGTAATTGGACTATGAGGGCTGAGTACAAAAAGTTTATACTATCTCCGAAACTGAAAAAAAAACTTTTACATGATAAAAGATTATTTTTATTTGCTTCTTTTTTAAATAAAATTTTGGTAACTACTTAACCGTATTTTGGCCATCAAAGACTTAGATTAAATGAATTTAAAAATACTTTTAAAGAACAAAATTTTTATTTAGGAGGGGAGTTTAACCCATTTACGCCCAAGCGGACGTAAACGGAAAGTCAAAAAAAAACATAGGTTCCCGTATAGATAGAGGTTTTTAAATTACATGTCTATAGTAAAATTTCATGCTCTTACCGAATCTGAAGTCAGATTTAACTTACAACCCTTTCAAATGCTTCAAAAATAGGGGTAATGGGGGTGAAAAAGAGGCTAAAATAAAAATGACGGAAAAATCAATATAAAAATAAAAAAATGATACCAAAAAACATTTAAAATTACTTATTTGTGCAAAAAACTTACATTTTTTAGGTTTATGGGATATTTAATTGGATTTCAACCCTTATATTGCAACTAGGGGTAGTTTTTCCCAAAAACTTCAAATATTGTTTTTATAGTTCCAAATCGGTTCTTATAGGTAAATTTGACTCCTAATTCCATTTTTTGAATTTGTTTGTTTTTTGTTTTTTGTTTTTTGTTTTTTTTTTTTTTTTTTTGTTTTTTTTTTTTTTTTTTTTTTTTTTTTTTTACCACCTTCCGTTCATGCCATTAAGCCTTCTTGGACTATAGAAACACAGAGTTTGACATTTTTAAATAGGGTTCTTTGGTAATTTTTAATAGAACGCTGCAACCTCATTAAGAAATTATACACTTCTGGTTGTGCCTATTTTTTTATATAATTCTCTTACTGTTATTATCAACAGCCCAATGACCCATTTTCTGCCAAAAATGACCAATTATTTGATGCCAAAATTGCAATTTTCTATAGAGAAAAGGGTTTAGGTCTCAAAAAATTTGTATTGGCTCCAAGTTTACAAAAATTTCTTTCCTACCTCTCTTCAATTATTTATTAGCCAGATATAATAATTTATAAACCCCAAATTTGATTTTTCAAAAAGTGTCTATTTTGATCTCTATCTTTGTAAAACCATAACTCCAAAACAACTCAAGCAAATCAAACAAGAGAATATAAAATACCCTGCCAACTAGCTGGCACTAAGGTTCCTCTGCCACAGATATCACCGATTACAAGCAAGCAATCATACATACATTTCTATTAACTTTAAAAAGTGTTTTTTATTGATCAAACATTTTGGAACAAATTTAAAAAAAAATTAATTATCAGATTCGAGATATCGAATAAAAACCATATTTTCAAATATAAGTACTTTCATGGAACTAAATGAAGTATTACACCAAAAAAAAAAAAAATATTGCAGTTTTTTTAATTTTTTTGTTTTTTTGAATTTCAGAAAAAAATTTTGAAAAAATTCGGTATCAGATCCAAAAAATTACTATAAACGAACTTTCTAAAACTAGTACTCTCATAGAAATAAATTAGGTGCTACGTCGAAAGAGAAAAAAAATTTGGTATTTTTTGTATTTTTTTGTGACGAAAATTTTGGAAGAAAAATTTTCAAAAAATTAAGCATCAGATTCGAGATATCGAGTAAAAATAGTACTTTCAAATATAAGTACTTTCATGGAAATAAATGAGGTATTACATCCAAATTAAAAAAAAAAAAAAGTAGTAGTCAATTGATGAAAAAATGTTTGAAAATTCTTAATTCCATAATGGTTGTGAAATTTCACCGGTTACACACACACACACACACACACACATACAAACAAACTTTCTTTAAAAACCGGTTTTTTAGCTTCCTGAGGTCCCAAAACGTGCTGATATGCCAAAAAATCAAAAATCATAATTTGACGCATCACAATGTGTTGAGATCAAAAAAATTGAGATCACAAAAATGTTGAGATCTAAAAGCCTTTGTTTTCAAAAATTGCATTTTTGGGAGCAATTGAAAAATTGGTCATTATGGGATTTAATGGACTATAAAGGTATGAGAATTTGTGATAAAAAATTGCAGTTTTTGGGGCATAAAAAGTGACGCTTACACAAAAAAATGGTGTCAACCAGAAGTGTTTTGGTTAATTAGAAAGGTTGCAGAATTCCTGTGAAATTTATCAAAAAACCCTATTTAATAACATTAAATCCTTCGTTTCTAGGCCCAGAAGGCCTGCTGGAATAAATACAGGCGTTTCGGCCTGTTTTTTCAACATAATAAACTAATGCATTAGAATTTTGAGTTATTTGGTGTTACGAATGTATCGAACATCTTTTTTTAATTATAAAAAAAAAATATTAAAACTCAGAAAAAATCAAAAACTTTATTTTTGCAGTGAAGTGCATTATAAAAAAATGTTTTAAAACGAATTAAAATTTTTAAGTTGATTTGTTTTATTTATACTCACAGATTATCGAACGAGTTATAATAATTATTATTAATGAATTTTGCGTCTGATTGACACCTTAAAGATTGATATTTAAGCTCAATCTGAGCAAAGCTTGTAAAACCGAAAAATTTTAAAATTATTTAAACTATTTTAAATATGATCAGCTTCGCTCTACCCGTCGTTGACGGTATCTAGTATTGGCTTACAATTAGTTATTGAAAATAAGACCAAAGTTTTAATAAAGTTTTAATAAAAGTTAATGTAGATAATATTTAAATTAATTACGTTACGAATGTTTAATGTACTAGTTATATTCAATAAATTTATTTTTTTATTTTTTATTTATTATAATTTAACGGGCGAAACGCCCTTTTACATAAATATACAATTCAATAACATATACATTTTTTAAAAAGAAAATGATATAATATGAAACAAAAATATATATACTCTGAATTTCAAATCAATTACAAAAATAAAAATATTAGAATAAAATAAAACTGAAAAATGTTGAAATAATACAAATTCTGAAATCAATAATTAAAGATATTAAGCGTTTATTTTACAAAAAGACTACTTTCAAAAAAATTGGAGGTAAAATTGGTAATGGTGCAGTATTTAAGATTATAAACATCGTAGCAGTCAGACTCTTTCAATTTCACAAGCCTTCAAAAATCACTAAACATTTGGTAAATTAACTTATTATTAAAACATATTATAAATTTTAAATTCATAGTTTATCTCGCATGGATCTTGACTTATATTTATAGTCTACAAATGTCATTTCACTTGCGAGAAAATAAATAATCTCAAATTTTCAAATAGTATTCGATTGATCAATTGATTGATTAAAAAATTTATTTATACAAAATTGTAAAAAAAAGAGAATTACAAATTTTTTACATGAATGTGCGCATTGAATATACTACAAAATAAGTAGTATAATAATAATAATTATATAGTATATTACTCGGTATATTAATTTAATATTAAAAATTTTAACTTTTATAAGCCTATAACTACCATGATTAATATATTTTAAAAACATTTTCTAAAAATAAACATATTAGCTACTTTATGGCATATGTAATGATCCCAAAAAAAATATTTAAAAATTAAATTAAACAATGAAAAATCATAAATTTTTTTTATATTATAACCTACTTTTACATTTTTTTATAACCGTTTTTTTATATTGTTATATTAAATGAAAATTCTTTATAACACATTCAACATTTTTATAACTTTCTTTTATGCATGTAATTATGATAATATAATAAAATCATATATATATTAAATATTTTCTATACAATATTATAATTGTGAATTAGCCTTTTTTTTATATTTTAATACATACTGTATAAAGTAATTATATTGTCTTATGAACTATAAAAGAATTTTTCCTTTTTAACGACTTTATTTATTATAATAGAAATGTGAGTTTAAAAAGCATAAATTTAAAGGCTACAGTTAGCAAATTTTTAATATTATCAGGATATCAACATTTTTTACTGACATAGAATATATTATGATCTTTTTACGTATCGTTAATTAATTTTACAAGGTTTTTTATTAAAAATTGTAAATTCAATTATCTTACAACCGAAATTCTTTTCAGTTTAGCTTGGGCTTTTCTAATTTAAATTAGTTATACAAGTTAATTATTTTGAGATTTTTTTGGAACTGTTATTAATTTTGAGTCTAAAATTTTTTACAAGGGGCGGTTTACTTAGCGTTTACTTAGTAACTATGCGTCAAACGAGCGGCTAATTTGCGATATAGGTGTATGACTAAAAAGTCAAACAGATTGAGTAAGTTTATTAGGTTCAAAAATTATCTTACCTATATAACTGGATAGGTCAAGGCACAGAGGATTCCATATTATAGGATAAAATCTCTAAAGTTATTTTTAAAAAATTCAATACTTAATACCATATTATTATAAAACTAAATTATCTATTCATAATTAAATTTGCTCTCAAAATACCATAGTCGCATATAATTATAATAAAATCATTAACCTATAAATACATATATTTTTAATCGTATTACGCATACGTTGAATATAAACTAAGCAAAATTAAAAAAAAAATTCAGATATATTATTAAAATCTGTGAATTTTAATTTTTCCATACATTATCGACTAAAAATATTTTATTATAATTTTACAAAATCGATATTTTTTACAAAATTTAATTATTTTATATAAATGAATCAATTATTATTATTATTTTTAATCCTCTTTAATCATGTAACTCAATATTACTAAAATATATTTAAAAAGGAAAACCTGCATGTGGTTGTGTATTCAATACGAATATATATACGTAACGTAATAGAAAATTTTTGTTAGTTATTGTGTTTGGGTATATATAATACTGATCTTTGATAACTTATACAATGAAAAGTGTCTTTTATTTTAGTTTTCCTTGCCTCATTCCAATTATAATTTTGTTCTTGTGTTTACTTTAATTAGAAATTAATGAACCAATTGATACAAACTAATAATAGTATGATAATTAATTTTTTTTTCTCAAATAAACCGCCCAAAAAAATAAATTTTGATAAAAAAAAAATATAGTATATTAAGTATCAAGGGCGTAAAAGTTTTGGCACTAGAGTGAACACTAGTACGAGTGCTCGGCGAAGCCGGGCACGAGTGATATGTGTTCACGCTTGTGTCTAAAGTATTTCACCCATGGTGCTTACTCTATTTTTTGCCCACCTAGGCGTAGAACGAGTGCAGAAAATTCTTTACGCACGAGTTTTACGCCCGGGAGGGCAAAAAATAAATTTTGCTTACACAGAAGCAAAAAAAATATTAAAATCAGTTTTTTTGATTTTTAACAAAATTTATTGATTTAATTTTAAAAAAATGAGTTTCATTTGCTCCGAAATAAAAAAACACATTAAACTATAGTCTAAAAAATTTTTAAATATTATCATCCCTTCGAGAATTTTCGGAAATTCGAAAAAAATTCTAGATTTCTGATATTCCAAAAATTCTGGAAGGGATGATATCAATGAAATTTATGCAGGTTTATTTTCAATCGCAGTTCAATCACAAATTAATTAAGTATAATCAATCTCATGATGCAAATTATACATATAAATGATTATTATTAATTGCTATAAACTTGGAAACTCAATTTATTAGCATTAGTAAATTCAATAAACCGGAAGTATATATATATAATATATATATATCAGATAAATTAAATCCTATTTTTGTTTGACTTTATAGTTTAAACGTATGCAACTCAAAATTTTGCAAATCTGCTAATGATTGATAATTTACATAGAGTAAGTTATAGTACGTAATTAGTTTACATAATACGAGAATTTGTTTCGAGTGAAAAATCATCAAGATTAAATATTTGATATTGAACTTTATGAAGTACCCTTATTTTATGCTTATCTTAAGCTTTAGATCTATAAGTATGTATAAATATAGAAAATAATAGAGTATTGTAATTTGTACTTGAGCAGCATATTTTATGAAAATTTTATAATTTACGCACAATTAACAGCTATAAATTGTTTTACCAACATTAAGGATTTAAATAATTTTCAGTTGAACTACGTTATAATTGTAATCATTTAGAGAAAAACTTAAACTATTATTATCTAATATTTTATTTTAGTCGTGGAAAAGGTGTATTGTAAGCTTTAGAAATATTAATGCTGAATTTAAATTATGTACCCACGTAAAAAGATTAAGCTTACTGTAAGCTTAATTTTGGGTAAGCTTACCTAACCTAAAAAAAATTATTAATTTAACCTTTTTTTCGAATTTTTTTTTTTTAATTATTAAGCTTTTTTAGGTTAATTAAAGTTAGCTTACCCAAAATTACTGTAAATGCTTACGGTAAGTTTAATTTTTTTACATGGGTACACGCTATTCTGCTAATGCCAAGGTTAAATATAAATTCTTGGAATTGCATTTACAAGGGGATTTTTGGAAATTTTCAAAAAGCCTCGCAAGGGGCTTAAAATTTGTTAATTTTACGTAAATAATTTTTAAGGCTTATATAAGAAAAAATAAAATTTTTTAAAACAGACGTAGTTATTGGTCGAAAAATTTTATTTTTAACTGAAGAGATAGAATTTTTTTTTTTAACCACTCTAGGTTTCAATTTTAGCTATTCAGATTTTTCAAATTGACTATAAATCTAGTTTGCCATACTTTAATTTGCGAAAATTTGGTCAAGATGCTGGCATATATGTGAATTTCATGCCCTAAATAACTTTTTTATTTTAATTTGTGAGGCTTAAATATTGGCATTAGCGAAATTTGAAAAATTCGAACCGCTAAAAATTAAACATAAACTCGTCAAATTAAACCAAAAAATAAAAAATAATTTCTTATCAGCCATCAAAATAATTCTTTATGTACATATTACCTATACAAATAAACAATTTACAAGAAAATTAGAACGTTAAATACTATCATTATCCTATAAAGTGATAAATAGATAAATTTATAATTTATTATTTTGTAGCTCAAAGGAAAGAAAAAAAGAATATTATGATAAATGATGTCCATATTATAAGCTAACGATTATCGTCGTCTTGTGCTTGTGTATTATAAAATAATTTAATTTTTACATGCATCAAAACAACTTTTTTATAAACTATCAAATAAAAAATAAATATTTATGTATATCTTAGAGATATTTACATAATTTTTTATCAATTTCAATACGTAATTTATCATTTTTTTTTTTTATTATAAAATTATTTTCTGATACATAATATTTAATGTACTGACACTTTTTAGTTCACTTATATGTCATAATTATTCAAAAAGATATTTTATGTAATCGAGACTTGTTGGTAGAGAAATAAACTCTAGGCGCATAAACAAACCCAAAAAATAAAAAAAATGAAAATTTATTATTTTTATTTTTATTCAAAATATTACAAAAAAAAATTTTCTTTTAAATATTCAGAAAAAAAATTTTCTATTAAATATAAAAAAAAAAATTTTTTTAGGTTATGTTCAGTTTTTTTTTGTTACCGACAGTTTCTCGCTTATCGATATTAAATGCGACTGAAAAATAAGTTAAAAAAAAAAAAAAAAATGCGCCCAGACAGGGACTTGAACCCTGGACCCTCAGATTAAAAGTCTGATGCTCTACCGACTGAGCTACCTAGGCAGCTGGGCATTGAGGCTCTATTTACATTTTTTATATCAAATTTTTAATATTACTAAGGGGCAAGCCCCCTGCGCGCTGAAGCGCGCCAAGCCTCTCAGATATGCTTTTAAGAGCCTTTATGTTAAAGCAGCGAAATTTAAAATTGAAGGATTAAAATATCTCGTTTTTTTTAATTTTCAGAATATACTATAAATTAATCAAAATTAACGGAAAATTCTTTCGAATTTCGCTGTTTTAAAACTTGAAACATAAGAAGATATATCCTTATGTAAAATTTTCCGCGGAATCCAAATTTTCGGTCAAAATTTTAATTGGTCACGTGACTTGGCGGGAAATTTGAAATTAAAAAAAAATGAAACTTTTAAAATCAGATTTTTTGATCTAGTGTTTTAAGAAACCAAAAAAACAAAAAACAAAAATTTTACCAAAAAAATATTTGAGTACCTCAGGAATAAAATTGGTTTGTCTGCTTGCGAGATATAAATGCTAGAAGATAAAACGAATGTGCTCGATTTTTTGCGCATGCGCAACTCAAAAAAAATTTTGACGACAGCATTGAACAGCCAGGGATTTCCGATTTCCTATTAGACCCTATGAAGGAAATTTTTTATACAATAAAATAAGCGTTTAGGAGAATTTATAATAATTATTGCGCTCTTAAAACTATATAAATGGCTATAAAAAATCAAGAATAAGACCTAGGAGGCTGAAAATCACCCTAATAACTTATTTTAGATAATACTTTGAGGGAAAAATATTTTGGAACCGATTTGAAGTCCCAAGAATTAGTTTCAAATACATTTGAGGAATACCCTTATATGAAATCCAGAATTTATTTAAAAATCGAATAGAAGTTTCTTCAAAAATTAATTTACGAAAATTAATTTTTTTTTTTAAATCCATCGTTTAGTTTTGTTATTGACAGAACATAAAAACTTCAAACCCAAGGATTGTAAAGGATTAGAGACAAAAGATAAAAATCTTTATATGTGCTCTCTTGAAAAAACGTAAATTTTTGTGTTACGCAATTTTTAAGACTACCCGGCAGAATATGAAACCTCTAAAAAAATTAAATCAATTTGTATTGCCATCAAATTAAGAAGCAAGCAATCGACTAAAAAATAAAAAAAAAAAAAAAAAATACGCCCAAACAGGGACTTGAACCCTGGACCCTCAGATTAAAAGTCTGATGCTCTACCGACTGAGCTATCTAGGCAGATGGGCATTGGACTCTATTTACATCTTTTATGTTTGAATTTCATGATCTGTTAGTATTTTTACTATTATATATATTTTTTTTTATTATTATTTATTATTATAAAAAATTTTAATGAAAAATAAAAATTTTTTACAAAGGCCTTATTTATATAAAGTATTTATTATGACCGTATCTATACGAGTCAAATGCTTATTTGAATCAGTGCTGCCAATCGTTAGGTAAATTACGTTGGTATATAAATACAGAAACACTATTTTGTTATTTTTTATCTTTTTATCGTGTTAACAATTTTAATCGCTAAAATTCTGATTAGTATTTGAAATATAATCAAAAAATTTTTTTTAATTATTTCTAATCTCACATTTTTTTAAGTCACGCTTCCAAGTCACTCACGCTATGCAAATTCTTTAAAATTATCTAGATAATTTTTAATTACTTAAATAATTAAACAATACTATAGTCAAAAAAAATTGTTGAGCATAAAATATTTAAATTTAATTTTTGTAACAATAAACGAATTATCATTAATTTTTACAAAAATTTTCTTGTATATATTTTAAAAATTTGAATATCTAAATATGTTAAAAAAATTCATTTTTATTTGTTTAATGTTTTCTATTTATGCAACGTTTAGTCATGCTTTAAGTGTAAGTAACTACAATATTTGTAAATGTAATTTAAATTTTATTTATTTTTCTAAAAATTACAGGATAAAAAATTTTACTTGGATATAATAATAACAAAAAATGACGGAGATAACAAGATCAAAGACATGACACACGAAATAGAAGAAACTAAAAAATCAAGCACTAATAAAATAAAATATCCATTAGTTAAAATTAAAAGTTTAAATAATAATAATTTAAATATAATATCAGAAATGAAAAATGAACATAAAATAATTAAAATAAAACCAGGAATTTATAAAATTACTGTTAAAATAGCAAAAAATATTACATGTAAAAAAATATTTAAAATTAAAACTAACAATAAGCCTAATTTTTATTTAGCATTAGCTTTTGTATTTCCATTTTATAATAATGAGATACATGATTGTAAGGTTGAGATACCAAAAGTTAATAGAAGGTATTATATTCGAGAAGTTAATAGTACAGCTTCTGATTATAAAAAAAATTAAGACTTATTTATAATTTACAAGATACTGTTGCATGTACTAAGTATTGCATAAAATTGAAAATAAAATTATATTATATTAGACACTTTTATTACATTATTTTTTTATTTTATATTTTTTGGTTATTGAATAAAAGGTGTCAAATAAATATTTAGAATTATTGTTACAAAACAAAATTTGAAATCTTTGAACACAATAATATATTACATTCCACGTCCTGAAAAATAAAGAATTGCCAAAATCGCATGTTATATAATAAATTGCAATCAATTTGGGGCATTTTTTATAAGATTTTATATGGTTTTTTTTGCCACGATTCAATTACACTGTTGGAATACAAAATCAAAACCTAAATTTTTTCCCAATTTTAACAAATTCAGATACTTAGATACTTATTGTCCTGTCGCCAGAAATGCATATTAATACCATAAAACCCTAAAATACCATAAAAGCTCCATGGAAAAAAATGGGTGGTGTTTATGTTTTTTGACCCGCTAAACATGAATTCGGGGTCTATTTCGCAAAATTTGTGGTAAATATTTTGTTATTAACAAATTATTGGCCAATTTTGCAATAAATTAACGATATAAAAAAAAAAAAGCTAACCACAAACGGAATTCTGCTAGATGCAAGCAAATTTTTTTTAGTTCAGATTATTATAATCACTCCTATGTGTTGGTCTTTTATGAAGCGATTTTTCGGTCCTATATAAAAAACAACGTTATTTTAAGTGCAGCTCGAACTAATTACTTAGAAATTATTGAATAAACTATGATTTTGGGAATCTTATTTTTCTCAATTTTTTCACTCGCTAATCGAAAACCCAAGCAACTTTTTACAATAACTGCTTACCTAATACACTTTATACGTATTTATATAAAGTAATACAAAAATCACAGATAAAATGAAAATAATATAAATTCTAATATATCTGATAAAAAAATAATTATAGTCCATTATAATGTCTTAGTCATACTGCAATGTAAAATATTTATATGCTTCCGATCTCTTTCTTTATAAAATGCATACATAATTACATATATTTAAATCTGTCTCATTTTCTCCTAAAGGTCTTCTTATTTTTTTGTAATATCACAAAATAATAATAATAATTAAATTTAAAAAAAAAAAGTAAATTATTAAGCGTGGGATCTTAAAATCACACACATATTTATATATACACAAATAACCGTTATACCACACATTAATACTGGTTATAATAATAATCACGCGGCAAAAAAGAGAGTCTTTAACTAGCTAAAAGTCTTTTTTAAATATTCTTGGAATGTATTCTTGTCTTACATACTCTTAGGTAGTTGTACTTATAAAAGAAAATGAAAAACTATTGTATATTTTCTTATTATTATTCTTTGCTTTTTTAGATTTTTTTTTTTTTTTTAATCGATAATAAGTATCAAGATTTATTACTATTGAGATTTTATCTGTTTTATGTATTAAATCTGTTTAATTTAAGGTTTTTCCTAATCTTTTGATAATTGATTTTATTCTTCGTTTATTGCTATGGGCTTTTTTTCCTTATTTAGAATTTTTAATGGTTTTTAATGATTAAGATTATGTAAATGGGTTGAACGATTGTTCTGCTTTGAGGCGGATTTATTTGCTTGGAAATTCAAGTATTTAGTTGAAATTTTACTGAAGGCGAAAATTTCAGGAGAATTTAAAAATTTTTAATTTTGTCACGAATATAAAATTTTACCTTGGAGTATTTTAAAATTTTTAGTTCCTCAAAAATAACCCATTTTTTTGGAATCTTATACTACGGTCCTACTTATTTTTTTAATTTATAAAAATGTTTACCGATATGTTTTTTAAGTGTCTTCTTCAAGTTAAATGTCAGACTAGTTAATGAGACCTAATAACAAATTCGAAAAAACAAAAATTAGACTGCAACTGCAAAATAAAGTAAGAGTAATAAAGCTTTAATTATTACATTGTTGAATAAGTCTTAGTTTATTTTGAAAAATGCGACGTATTATTATAGGCTTGAGGCGTGTAGCATAGTCGCGTTTGGTATAATTAAATATTTCTAGCCCAAATTTTAGAATCTTTTTTCTCTACAAAGGGCAATGATGACGTCCTCTCAAAATTGTAATACAGTCATAGAAAAATACAAGTTTTCAATGAATTTCAAACATTTCAAACACAATTTCTCAGCTTTTGTAAAATGAACAACCCATTAAATCGAAAAACACAATTTTATTTTGCAATGAGAAACTTTAACAAAAATTCCGTACTTTTGACAAAAAATATAACCTTTTACTTTCTTAAAAAATGTAATTTCAAAAGAATGTAATTTTTTTTTTGACACTGGTTTTTTTAGCTTCTTCTTTTCTGGAGATTGGTATGTGACATTCTGACATACTTAAAAATATAAATAAAAACTCCTTTTTTTTTAATAAATACGTAGATTAAAATGCATAATTAATATTAAAAAGAATTCACCGTTTATTTTTTAAATAAAAATATTAAAAGAGATATTAATTAAATACAGACATTATCTTATAAATTCTTAAGATTCAATAAGACGATTCAGGAAATGATTCATGAATGAAATATAGTATTATTGATTTTGAAATTCTTGATTTTTTAATGGAATTAATCAATTTAATAGTTAATAATTATTAGTTTATAAATGTTCAATTATTTTTGCATAAAAGTTAAATATTATTTAATTAAAATGAATTTCCTTTTAGCTAATATAGTTAAAATATTTTAATAAAACGTATAATTAAAATTAGTTTGACATATTTTTCTCGCAAGAGAAATGCGTTTGCTTGCTTATAAATATAACTAAAAATTTATAATTCTAATTAAATTTATTGAATCAAATGGGTATATATTTTGATAACTTATGATGATTTATCTCATGAACAATTTTCTGCACAAATTATTATCCAATAAAATTTCTCTTTTAGAATTTTTTATTACTCTTCTGCATTTGTTTGGCTGAAATATAATGCAGCGAAACTGTGTTAAAAATATTGATGATATTAATAAGTAACAGATAACATTGCACTACTGAGTATATAAAGCATCTGAAAGTTTAAAATTAGTATTTTTCCAAAAATAGAAAAAAATTCTGTATTGTAAAGCTTCCTTAATAAACCATAATAACCAAAAAAAAATTCAAAATTAATTAACAAACATATTACACTAACAAAACATAAAACTCTTACACTATATTTCTCACATACAAATCAAAGCAAGCATAATAATAACAATAATAACAATAATATCTTTGAGAACATGCATGATTTTCCAAAACAAAATAATACTCGTAATAAACATCTTTAAGTCTTAAATAATATTAAACCTGCTTTATACAATGTATATATATATATTTCTTAATCACCATATATAAATTTCAAATGCATATTGCACACACACATCAAAACGAACATATATATATATATATATCCTAAGGATTATTTATTTATATAATCATGTATTTTAGATAAACAAGTTATATGTACCTATTTGTCTTTATAAATTAATATATGAAACTAATTTTTCTTATTAACTATATATATGCCTTTTAAAAAACATTAAAAAATTGATTGTATACTTCATGAAGAAAATATAGTATAGAAGAATTTTAGTATTCATTACTGTACTTTTTGAAGGATCATCTTTATTTTTTTGTTATTATTATTCTATGCATCGTATATAATATTATGTGAGGATATAAGCTATTTTATAACTTTGAATTACACAATAATCCTATATAATACTTTGAAATACCATTATTTCTAAATAAATATAACGGGTTTTATATATGCCCATAATAATTCTCTCATTTTTTATTTATTTTCTAGTATTTTTTTATTGTCTTGTTGCATCGTATGTATCACGTTTTAAGACAAATTATTTCGTTAATGAAATATAATTTTATAATCGTGTAGTTAATATTGATATTAATTCAGGTTTCGAGTAAATTAATAGTGCACAGTTATATATTTTTTAAAATTTTGAATCTAAAATACCTTCAGTTAATGCTACAATATTTGGAAATTCATTAACCCATAAATGCCCGATCGACACAAATTCAAACATTTGAATGTTAATAATGTCTTATTAACAAATTATTGTAACATTTTTTTCGAAAAATATCAAGAGTTCAATAAACATTAAATCCACTCACATTTATCCACACAACGCATTCGGCGGAATGATATAAATTGAGAATAATTTTATCTTCGTTTATAGCTACCAAATAACTATAAACGAAAGTAAAATCAAAAGTATGAACTGATATATTTTTATTTATATAGAATTGAAAAGCCTTTTCTCTTTCGAGAAATATTTAATTTATCTTGTAACAATTTCTTGGTGTGAAAAATACTTTCTGTTAATTTGATATCGCGTTTTTAAATAAATAATTTAGTTAATTAAGTATAACTTTATTTAATAATCTTTTAATTAATATTTCTTGCTCGATTTCTTGTGTTTGATTAAAATAAATCCATTCGAGTAATTATATAGAGCGGATATTAAGGTTTTATTTTTGTAACTTTTAAATTTAAAATACCTTTAGTTGATAAAATCAAATAATACTGATATTTACTTAGTAATAAATCAATATTGACTAACATCTTTTATCTGCGTTAAATGTAATTTAATAGAAAATTTTAATATTTCGCTATATACGTTAGAGATTTTATTCAATCACAACGAAACTTCTAATACGCAAAAATCGGTGTTAACATAAAATTTATCAAACCAAAAAGAATAATTTACGATGTAGCTAAATTTCAAAAATTTTATTAATTTCAATAAATGTTTATAGAATTATAACTTTAAAAAAGAAAAAATTAAAATTACTCTTTAAATTTCATATTATATATAGTATTGCAAAGCCATTTCTCTTGCGAGAATTATTGAAAAAAATTCTTGATGTAAAAAGTACTCTCTGTAAATTTGATTTATAAAGAAAAAACATTTATATATATATTTTTATTTACCCTAATACTCTTAAGTCATTTTAATTACTAAATTAATTAATTAATTATTATAATAAAATATCGCCTAAATTTGTAAAAAATACTCATAAAACACTTACCTTTTTTCCATGAATCATAAGATCGGTATTTCGTTTAAAAAACATTGTTAATGAGATAAAAGCTAAATTTTACAGTAAGCTTTAAAAATATTACCATAAAATTTCAAAACTAAACAAATTTTTTCTATTTAAAATATCTTTACATTATTTACTCATTTTTTAGTTTTTCTCTCTTTACACAAACAAATATTTAAACTGTTATTTTAAAAAATTCAAAAAATTATTAATTCCTGTTTATATAGCTGTATTATCTTAACAGCATTTATTTAAAAAAATATTAATGTGTTAATTGAACAATAATTTATGCAATATAAAAAAACATGCTAATAATATTTAAACATAAATGAAATACAATGTAAATATATATGTATAATTTACAGTTATAATTTTTCATTCATAAAAAATATATAAAATTATTATAACCTTAAAAATTGGTATCAAAAAAAATTTTTATTATAATAAATGCGCGCGAAAAAAAAAATTCTTATCTATTTTAAAAAATCAGTACAAAAAAAAAACTTACTTTTTTATATACACCGCCTGCATAATTTATTGTACCGTTACATAATTTTAAACCCAAATGTTTTTATATATATAAAGTCACCAAGGTGGCCAATAATAATAAGCGATTTGTCGATAAAAAATAAATGTTTATAAATTCGTATAAAATATAAAAATTTTCGGGTGGTCCAAAAGTAATGAAATTTTTTTTTTAAAACTGCATAATATATATGTCGTAATCTTTTTTGAACATCACAAAGTTTATAATATATAACTTTATGTCTTTAAGGATGTATCAATAAAAGTTAGTATTATTATTTTGTTCGTTTTTTTGTTTTTTAATACGTGTAATAAAAAATATCATTTTATTTTGGTTGTTATTATTATTATTATTGTTAATGTAGTATCACGTTAAATTTATAATTTAATTTGGTTATTGTAAATTGTCACTTAAGTATTTATTTTATTATTTTGGTTTATTTAATTAAGTAGTCTTAAATAAATGGTTTTTAAGCGACGCATTTGGAAAATACGTAATTTCTTATGATTGAGGAAGAAAAATCTTATACAATCTTAGAGTCAGAATACAAAATTGTTTCACGCCGTTGGAGATAAAAAATCAGAACGCCTTAGGCCAGAAACAAATTGGCCCAGATTATTGTTACTATCGATGTGTAGAATATTTTTGTGTCAAACAAAAACGACAAACGCATTGAACCAAAAAGACTAATTTATGGCGTAGCTCATAGCTGAATTTAAAAATTTATTAATTTTAATAAATGTTCGTAGAATTATAACTTTCAGTGTAGAAAAAATTAAAATAATTCATTATATTTCATTTATATATAGTATTGCAAAGCCATTTCTCTTGCGAGAATGAACGAAAAAAAATTTTGATGTAAAAAGTAAATCTTGTCAAAATACAAACTTTTTTTCACGCCATTGGAGATAAAAATACCCTGCCAACTAGCTGGCACTAAGATTCCTCAATCAATGAGCTTAATACTTCAATTATAAGCATGCAATCATACATACATTTCTATTAATTTTAAAGTTTATTTTATTGAATAAAATCATCCTTTATTTTTCTGCTCACATGTAATATCTTGCTCTAAATCAGCTGACCCATCAGAAATACACTATTTTTAACTCTGTAATAAATCAGTATTACAATTAAAATGTAATTTTTCTCACGTATTTTTAACTTTACACAGTATATCAGACCGTATTGATCCAATATTTACATTTTTGATAAAATAAATTGAATTAATTAAAAGTAACATGATTAATTTTAAACGGTTTTATAAAGATTGTACCTCAGCAATCATATTTTAATAAGTGAATTAATTACGTTTATAAAACTAATATTGATCTACTAAATTATAAGAAGTAAAAATATAAACTGCTTCGTTTAAAATAATGATGTCATTTTTTTAATAAATAATGCTAGAGGCTAACTTTTTTATAATTAATTACAAACGTTTTGTAATTCATAATAAGTTTATTTTTAAAATGAGAATAATTAATTTTGAGTGATTTTTTTTATTTGTTCTTTTCTTTTGACATTTGCTATTTTTTTGATATTATGTTACATCATTTTTGCGCTATTTATCATATTTTTTTAAATTTTTTATATTTTCGAAATTATCTAAAAATAGTAAATTTTGTGTTAAAGGGTTTTAAATTAATTTTTAATAGGTTTTTGTTGAAAAATAATTTAAACGTTTAATTAAAAAATTTTTTCTAAATAGAAAATTTTTTTATGAATTTTTGAGAGTTTTTGAAAATTTTTTAAAATTATTAATTGATATTGTGCAATTTCAAGCTAATGGAATAAATTAAGGTCAAATTTTAAAAGCAAACAACTTCGAGTATTCTAAACTAATTTAAAATTTTCTGCGGCTAGTAGATTTCCGCTTATGGGTACCGGAATTTTATTTCTTACACAAACGATTGCAAAAATTATTAAATAAATTTTTACGTATCAGGTCATTTGCAATATTTTGAGCAAAAAGAAAATTCGTCCGGCTGGAAAAGAAATTCCGCTAAAGGCAATCAGATTTTTTTTTTAGTATATTTGATTTTCTTTTATTTTAAATGGTTTTCAGCAAAAAATTTTTAAGAAGATGAACCCACAAACCTAAATCGCTCTAAAACTGGCACTTTCTAGACTTGATTTAATTTACTAACTCCATATGCTTTTACTATAGCAAAGAGTATAGACAAATCATACAGGGTTAATTCTAATTAAGAAAGAGCTTTAATAAAATCAAAACGAGTTATCGAAAGAATTTTTCAATCACACAAACAAAATAATTAAAAAATTCAATAAATCCCTTAATTTGTATCCATTCGAATAAAAATCTACCCATATAACACACAAAAAAATCCATTACAATCGTACACGCAAAAAAAACAATGTAAAGTAAAGAAAAAAAAAATTAATAAATGCAAACGATGAAAAAGGCGTAAATAATGATGTTTACTTAAAAACGTTAAATGAGCGAAAATATAATACTTTTTTAAATACTATTTATTCTAAGTAAAGTAACTTTTAAAAGCCTTTTTTTTCCTTCTTATATTGTAATAAGGTGTTGCATAAAATCGTTTTTTTTTTTCTTACTACGACTACTTCTCCTTGTTCTTCCTTTATTTTTTTTTATACTAAGCATTAATAGAAACAAACTTCACGATCCATGACTAAAAACGTCAATGTGTGTAATAATTATTATAAACACAAACAAACTCATGATATACGAAAGTAAAGAATTAAGTTTTTTTTTTTATTATAGTTGAAATGGATATATAAAAATGTGTAATATAATCAAGTGTAATATGTGTGTGTTAGTTTCATATATATATATATAAATACCGTTATCATATAAGGACCGGAAGTTAAAGTCAACAAGTCGACAAGTGTAATTTTTTTACATTTATTTATTGTAACTAGTTTGGTACCTTCAAAAGGTATTTTTTAGACACTTAAATTTTTATACTTTATTATTATTGTTATTATTACTGTTATTATTTTCAATATTTATATGAGAAAAATTTTCATTTTCTTTTTTTTTTTTATGAAAAAATAAGAAAGCATGTCAACGTAACAATAATTTTAAATTATTGCTATTATTGTTGTTGTTGTTATTGTGAAAAACTGTATCAGAATGAAATGGTTTTCTTTTATTTTTGCTGAAGAATTTATGTAGAAAATTTGTAATTGGTTACAGTTTTTGGTTTTGATATTATGTAAAAATTTTGTTGTTTTTGAAACTTTAATTTTTGCTTGGAAATTAGATTCTAAGAAAAGTTTGACAATTTTTTATATAAGTAGTTTTCTTTTATTTTTGGTCTACTATATAGATTTTTTGGGTCACTGAAGACAGATTTTTGGGTCTGTTTTATTAGAAATTGTCGTCAAACACTAACCCTAAAAGGGATATTTTTCATGCATTCGATTTTGGAGGTTCCATTTTAGGGGTAGTTTTTGTAAATGTAATAAGCGTCAATTTCTCATAGAAAAGACCCCAAAATTTGTCATCAGCGAACTCAAAAACCTATAGAAGCAAAATCTGAACTGGTAAGAGTCAGTAACTAAACACTCTAAACTGTGATTTGACTGCAGGAAATAAAAGCAATAAAATTTTTATATTCTGGATGGATTCTGGCCAGAAATTCTAGGGACCTTATTTCTGTCACCAAATAAAAGTTCCGAAAAATTTTGGAATATTGGGTTTAAGGAATTTTTAAAAATTGTCTAAAAAAAGGAGTCAAAATTTTACATAAAATGTCCAATTATCAATACAATCGCAAAAAATACAAATAAAACTACACTTACCTGAATAAAAAAATAATTTTCTATAACTCCTCATAATAAATTACAAAAAAAAATTTTTTTTAAATATTCAATTAAATCTTATTTAATAAAATAATTACATAATTTGTATAAAATTAAACGTTACAACTAATTATTCTATCTATTATTTTTTGAATAAAATAATTAATGTTTTACACGAATACTAAAAAAAAAAAAAAAAAAAAAAAAAATAATAAATCTTATATGGTGGTCTCGTTAAGCAAAGAAGCGCATAGTGAAATGAAAATATATATAAAGTCAGTCACGCGTTGATTAGACCATTGCTAGACAGATATTTACCTTGAATATTATATATTACCTGTGTTAGTGTGTGTGTGTCGGTATTTTTTATGTGTATTAGAAGTTTGAAGAAAACATTAATAATAAGCAGCTTTTTTTTATTATTATTCTATAGGGTGATGATGATAGAATGCTCTAATAAGCTCAGGGATTTATGTATTTTATATAGAACTTTTTTTTTAATATACCACACACGTATTTACAAGTATTTCTCATTTATTTTATAATAATGTTGGATAAATAATATAAAAAAAAGCTTTTTTTATAAACAATATGAGATTTGCTGGGTGTATATTAGCTTGGCATGTAAGTCTTGGTGAATTTGGACGGTACTGTTAGGTTGTTGAATTGAATTTTTTAAAATTTGATTTGATATTTTTTTTAAAATTTAATAGAAGTAATTTTATTGTGACAAAATAAAATTGTAGCAAAAATTTGATCAATTTTGACAGCAAATTTTAATGAGCTAAAATTTTTCGATTTTAATTTTATAAGTACCAAATATTGCCTGTTCACTAAAGAACCAAATCGAATTTTAAAAAGTAACTACCAGTCTAACATACGTAACGCTTCTTTAAACCTTGTTAATTACACTCTTAAAACACTTCCATAAAAAAACAAACAAATTATTCCCTTTTTAAAATCTTAGCAGAAGAAGCAAAAATAGCAGGAGATCATTTATATGACAAGCTCAACTAAATCATTTTATCGATAAATAATAATCACTCTGACATTAAACACATAAAAAAAAACAATTTTTTTTCTGCTCAAGTAGATAAATGACAAGTTTAGTCAGACACAGAATTCTCTAGATAATATAAATAAAACAAATTTTTCTAACCTATAAAATTACCAATTTAAAAAAAAGCAAGGAATTTAATAGAATTTAATTAATAAATTTTTTTTACATGTAATATAATAACCATAATTATTCCACATCGTTAACTTTTTATACTTTTTTTTTGTGTTTTATATATAAATATGTATAAAAACATGATTATTATTGCCTATTACATCAATTATTATTATTATCTATATAATCTAACTTTTTTTATCTATAGATAAAATTATTGTACACAATTTTATTAAGATGTTAAATTACATTTTTTTTTATTTTAATCAATTCTGTTGAAAATTTATATAGATATTATTTATTGGGTTTTTTTTGTATTGAAGTTTTTTATTGGTTATTTGGTATTGTTTAGGGGAAGCAAGGGTGTTTTGGGGTAGTTATTTGTGATTTGGCAGGTGTCATTATGTTATAAAAATTAAAGTATTTTAAAAATAGTAAAGCAACTTACCGTGTAGAATGATTTTTACCAAATTAGTCATTTTAAGAAGTAACATATAAGAATTTTTAAAATTTTGGTTTTAAGGATGAATTCTGATAATTTTAGATTAAAATAAAAATAACTTATATAGTTTTTTTTACTTTTTTTATATATATGGGCTTAGTTTACTTGCAAAAATTAATTTTGATTTATTATTCAAATGGCCTAAATAGATAAAAACTGTAATTTTTGTTTTTTACGAGTAATATTGCCTAACAAATTCTAGCAAGATTATTAGTCTAAACAGCAACAAAAATAAGTAAATTTTTTTTTTCACCAAAAATATCAACCCCTTACACCCAAAAAAATAAAAAAAAACTCATTTGGCCCCAAATTTTCAATTTCCATTGTAAATTCCAAAAACTCTAATAAATTTTAATTTTGAAAGTGCTAAAAAATAAGATTAAAAACATTTAATTCCAACCTCGCCCTGAATTCTCCTCATAACATAAATTTTACTTAAAATTAATTAATCGTAATACATTTCTTCTGCTACCTACTTAAAATAAAAAGATAAATTTATTCAATTTAATTGATTAAACTTGATTTATTACAAAAATTCAAATAAATAAATATTACAAATATTTTATCACTTATAAATATACTCACTAACACTATGATAAATAAAAATTAAAATAAATAAACAAAATTTCAAATTTTTCCATTAATTAACACAATTTCATTTCATTTTTCAATATTAAACTTTTCTTATTATCATCAATTTTCATTAATTTCCTTTTTAATTATTTTACTGACATCACAAAAATCTTCATTATCTTCACACGATTGTTCACAAAAAATTTCTTTTTTAATATTATTCAATTTAAATTCATCAAAAGTCTCTAAAGAAACATTTAAATAATCAGAATGAAAATCTTCATTTTGATGATTAATTTTTAAATGTTCAATAATTAATGATTTTAAATTAAACGATTTATCACAATGATCACAATAATAAATTTTTTTATTTTTCTTCAAATGATTTTTATATTTATTAAATTCGTGTGTTAATTCATGATCTTTTAAATGATATTTATGTCTAAACGATTTATCACATGATTGACAATTAAATAATTTTAAATCAGTGTGTGATATCAAATGACGTTTTAATTCATTATTCGCAAAAAATAATTTTGAACATATTTTGCATTTAAAATTTTTTTCATTTTTGTGATTTTTTTTAATGTGATCATTTAAATGATATTCGTATTTGTATTTTTTTGAACATAATTTACATTTATATTTTTTACATTTTTTATGTGATATTAAATGACGATTTAAACGTGATTTTTTTGGAAATTTTTTTGAACATATTTTACATTTGTAAATTTTTATATCATCGATTATTTTTATTTCTTCGGTTATGTGTCTTTTGTATTCGCATTTTTTTTTAAATGTTTTTTTACAGTCTTTACATTCGTAGATTTTTTTTGGTGGTGGTGATGGTGAAGACATTACGAGTTTTTTTTATCTGTGAACAGAATTGAAATTTTTTGGGGTGAGTTTGGTAATAATAATATATGGCAAAATTATGGTGATAAAAATGAAATTCTGTTTTGAAAAAATAATTTTTGAAATTGACCTAGAAAAACAATTTTTACTAAAAAATTCTATTGGATTTTACAGTAAAAATTTCACTTATTCACAAAAACCATTTTTATACTCAAAATAATCACTTTTACAGCACTTAAAAAAAAATCACACAGCACAACAAAAATTTCCTCTCAGTGTAGGTATTTTACTGTTAATTTATGTAAAAATTTACTATTCAAGTTTATAAAAAAGTATTAAATTACAGAATTTCATTACCCATGCATTTTAATAATACGAATCATTAAATTTTAGAAAATAAATACCTTTTCTGAAAATTAATTTAAATTTTCCTGCTTTAACACATTTTATTTTTACATATTAAAATTTTTTTTTAAATTTTATAACTTGATAAACGAAAATGTAAATAACAAATGAGATTGAATTTTAAAATTTCAAGAGAGAAGAGAAGTGTATCTATTTCAAAAGTTTTATAAAGTCTGATTTGATTGGTAGAGAATTTAATGTAGTGAAATGTAAATACAAGTAATTTATTTTTGGTAAACATTGGTTTTATTTTATTAAAAATATTAATGATTGTTTATTTACATTATTAAATTAATAATAGTTTAGTAGGTATTAAATTTTATACTTTATTGAATGTAGGCGTGAACAGAATAACTTGAGTATGAGATTAAAAAATTTTTTTTTTCTGACTTACAGTGCAAGAATACTGTGTTTAATTTTTTTTTTTAATTTTAACTTACATAATTAACATTTAAATTATTTTTAGTATGATTCGCTAATTTTAATTTTAAAAAAACAGTGAGTTTCGGGTCAAGAGTAGAAAAAGATGGTAAATCACTTGAAAAATTCTCAAAATTCAATTATCTCATAAAAAGTTCTATTTTGCAAAAATAAAAACTAATAGTATATTAAGTATCAAGGGTACAAAAGTTTTGGTAGCAGTGTGATCACTAGCACGAGTGATATGTGCTCACACTAGGGCCTAAAATTTTTCACCAATGATGCTTACAATATTTTTTGTCTACCGAGGCTTAGAACAAGTGTAAAAAATTCTTCGCCAAGTTCTACGCACAAGTTTTATCTCGGGAGGGCAAAAAAATGATTTAGCAAATCGTAAACGATTAGAATACCTCAGTAACGAGAATATGCACGGTTTCTAAAAATCTTATTAAAATAAATGATTGAATCACGGATCAAATTTGATTTAATCCTACAACCCATAAATTCTCAGATAAATAATAAAATTCAAAATTACACCAACTAGCCTCAAATTCAATACATAAACCGATAAAAAATTGATATAATATCCTGAAGATTAAATCAATTTTCTTATAATAACAAAAAAATAAAATTCTTTATACTTATTTTTAAGCAAAAAATATTTATTACATCTTTTTTTTATTTTGTTAAAAATAATAATAAAATAAACCTCCCATGAGGTCATAATAATAATATAAAAGAAAATAAAGCGTCAAATATAACTTCATATAATCTCATTTTCTCAAGTATACATATATGGAGAGATTGAACATATTGCGGGTGTTTCTATTGCTTAAAGTAAATTGCCATGCAGTATAAACACAATATAATATATATATATATATATTTAAGTTAAAAAAAAACTTTATATATATATATATGCATGTATGTAGAGAGAGAGAATACCCTAGTGCACTGGAGACCCCCTTGACATTTGAAGCGCAACCTAACCTATGTATATAATAAAAATCACGACTCGGTTAATTTACTCGCTAGACCATGGATCAGGAAACTTAATAAAAGAATTTTTTTTATTATAAATCTACTTATTTTATTTATTTTTTTGTTTAATTGAATTAATTAAAAGAAATAAATTTTTATATAGATTCTATTTTTATTGCATTTATTGGATTTTTGTATTTTTAGATGAAAAACCGGATGTATGTGACAATGTTTATTTAATTAATGTAAGTTTATGATTGTGTAGAATCTGTTTATCATAGATCTATAAATATACTAGATACTTAAAAATTTACAAGCTAAAGAACATGCTGTAGAAAAATGAGTGATATAAATCCTAATATGTTTTTTATTCTTTTATATCAATCAATCAAATAAATTTTATATTGGGTAATTCAAGTAGCTGTAATGTGAAAATACTTTTTTCTTGTTGAAATTTTATGGATAAAATTTTTAATAAAATGCAATTAACTTTCACAAGCTCTAAAAAAGTGCAGAATGCTGCGAGAGATTTTGATTTTACTTATCTGCGACTGATTTCAAGTCATTATAGCTATATATAAAATAAATGTTATTTAATTTTTTCTCGCAAGTAAAATGACTTGGTAACAGTATAAATATAAGTGAACGCTCAAGATTTGTTATATTAATTATTGTACAATATTATCTGACCATGATTTATTTTCATTATATATTGAATTAATACAACAAAATCAAATATAAAATACATTTTATTCATATTGAATTAATCTTTAAAGTTTACTGTATTTTGGATTTTTATCTTTGTATGTTAGAATCTAATAAGTAACAATAAATTTCAATTGGTGATTTCTATAGCTTTTTATCTATCTATTTCTATTTCAGTGTATGAAATGTATTGACGGGTAGTCAAAACTGCCCCAAAGTATTTTTTTCTGAAAGAACTATCAATAATAAGTCACCAGCCCCCAATATTTAGCCTCCCAGAGCGAAATCTCAATTTTTGGCAACCATTTTTGTGTTTTGGACTCTTATAAAAAAAGTAAGAAAAATGTGAGATAATTTTTCTTATTTTTTTTTTTTAAACTCTCATTATATAACATGAAAAATTTTTTCCTCTTAGAAACGGATAGTAAATTTCTCTGGCTATCTGATTCCAGGGTCAAAAACTTTTTTGAGTATCGCATGTGCGAGAAATCGCTAAGATAAGCAGTTTTTTTTTAAAAAGTCGATTTCGTAAATGCCTTTGTATTATAAAATACAAAGTTCAAGGAAAAATTTAAGTCTCGTTAGAAGATTTTTTACTAATAGGCATTTTTCTAATCGACTTTTGAAAAAAAAACAGCCTATCTTAGTAATTTTTGAACCCCGGAATAGGATAACAAGGCAAATTTCCTATCCGGGTCTAAGAGGAAATAATTTTTCATGTTAATGAGAGTTTTATAGACCATGGTATACGGGGCTGTATTCGCATTTGATATTTTGGTTTTTTCTCTACTTATGACAATAATGACGGCCTCTCGAAATTGGAATATATTATTGCCCACTATAAAAGAACCAATTTTAAAAATTTTTATTTTATTTCCAAAATTCTAAATGGTACCTTAAAAGATTATTTATATAAAATATAATATATTACGTTAACTGAAATTTATTTTATTATAATTCCATAGATTATCCCATATACACGTATAAAAATAACTTCACTTTAAAAAAATTATTTATTCAAAAGGTCTATCTAAGTTTAAATAATTGATGCTTCTATTATTTGATACTTAAATTTAACCAAAAAAAAATTGTTAAAAATTATCAATAAATAAAAAATTATCCTTATTATTATTATAATTAATTTGAGTATTTATAAACAAATAAAAAAAAATTAATTTTCAAATACAAATAATGGAAAACTGTCATAAAGATTATATAATTTATAAAGTACTTTTAAATATACACCAATACATACAACCCTTTTTTTTATAAATATATCTAAATCCTCATTTTTCATCCTTCAAAAATGTGGTGTATAAACTTTTTTTTTCAGCATCGGCTTTCATTAACTTGAGCTTTTTTTTGAAAAAAAAAAGTACCAGAGAAGAGTATTGATCGAGACGAGTAAAAATAGAAAAGATGTACAATATATCCTGCTGTTATATTTATAGAGAAAAATAATTTATAATTGAAAATGAAGATTAAGAATTGGCGATAAATAAATTATTACCAATGTAATTTATTAATTTATAAATGAAAATTTTAATTTAAATTGATTTTTTATTTGATAATAAAATTATTTTCGTATTGTAATGTAAATTATTCAAAAGATATGTATAAATTTTTATTCTGAAGTGTCTGTCATGTGTTAGATTAGATTAATGTAAATGTAATTATAGATTTTTATTAATTTATAATTAGGTTATTTTTGAAATTATGGATTGGTTGTTTTAGACAATTTGTTTAAAGTCGAGTTTTTGGAATTCGTTAGCAAAATTTAACTAGATTTATTAGGGATGTACTGTTGCCCGAAATATCGGTTAGCTGACCCGAAAATTGGAGTTCTTCTGGAGAACAGAGTTCGGGTTTTGAAACGGTTCAGGAACTAGAAATTCGGGCTTCTTACAGAATTGTTTTGTTGAGGCTAGAAAACGCTAATTTTCAGGTCGATTACCTGGAATTTCAGGTTTTTTTTAGATAGGAATGAGTTAGATCAAGTTTTAGGTGAAGTCTGAACTTTTACGAAAACAGAGAGAACCGAAAATTTCACTAGCTAAAACTTAGGGTTTTAACCCATATAATCTCAATTTTTGGGTCGGGTAACCACACGTTCCTAATTTTTATATTTTTCAATATTAGCCAGAGTTTCCAAATTTATTTTTTGTAAAATTTTTAATAAATTACTCAGAATTTTGATTTGAGTAAAATAAATCTACTTAATGGAGCTTTAAATCAATCACAGTTTAAATTCTCAAACACTGTAATAAAAATTCGTATCTTAATTTGGACGAAGAAATAACTCAATAAATTTAACTACGTATAGACACATTAAACCCTTGTTTCAACCCAACAGGGAAACGACTCGTTACGTAATTTATACGCTTACCCACACAGTAACACAACTTACACAACTGAAATAAGATAAATAAAAAAGAAAAAAACAGAAGAATTAAGTAAAAGAAAATTGTACATTAGCAGATTCTATACTCGAGTGAGTTCAGGGCTTTGACTACTCATAAAACAATGAAAGGACTTGGTCGTTTACTTTGAAATATAAGTAGTACCTTATAATGCAGTGGTAATTATGTAATTTACTACTCTCGTATGGCCTTACCGCAATTAAAGAAAGAAAATATAAGCTCACACAAGATGAGAATAGTTTTTTACTTTGTAAATTATAATAATTGCGATAAAAGCATCATTAAATTAAATTATATATTAATATTTATGAATAAGTCATTAAATGTTAATTATTAATTATAAATTGACTGCACTTAAATATAACACAATAATTTATTTTGTCATTGATTTTCTATTATTATAATGAAAAAATTGGTTTTTAATTTATTTTAATTTATATATGGGTTGATCTAGGATCTTTTTGATGTTATTTCGCAAGTAATTCTAGTATTGGTATATTCCCAAAAAAAATATTTTTTAACTGAAAAATTAGTGATTATAGTAATTTGGCTACCACAACCAAATCTTTCCTAGATAGTAACTTTCAAAAGCTTGACAAAAAATTCTTGGACTTCCGTCAAATGAGACTTCTAAGCCACGGCAGGCTCCCAGAAACTTATAAAAGTCCCAAAAATAAGGTTTTTAGGCTTCATTTAATTTCTTCGACCCATGAACTCTGCACATTGGCTGGAAAGCTTAACATATCATTGCTTTTCAAAAGGAATCTTTCTTGGGCCTTTAGGACCTCTGTAAGATCCCAAAATATAATTTAAAATTTTTCAAAAATCGGGTTTTTAAGCATAAAAAAAATATATCATTCTTCAATTTTTTTTTTATAGAGCTGGTGGGGCGACAAAAAATATTTTTTAATTTTTTGGAAAATCTTCTAGAGGGGGAACCACTTTCTAATACCCGAAAATTCAAAATTTTCTACCGTAGTTTAACCAAAAAATGCAGGCAAAAATTGTTCAGCAAGATTTTGAGTCAGACCTAAAAATTGAACAAAGCATCCTATAGACACCAAATTTTCTACAAAATAAAAGCTGATAAAACAGTATTTCAAAAATAATAAAATTTACATCCTTAAACCTAAATCCTCCATATATTATTACAAATGAAATATTTTATATCATAAAATTTTATAGGCCATCAAAATATAAATTATTATTGATTGACATAATTTTGATATATATAAAGAGAGAGTTTATATATATAATGAAATTTTCTTTAGCACACTAAATTGGAATACATTATCATGTCATTATTTATGAATGAATGAATTTTAATTTATATATTATTATTAACATAATTTCTCATAAATTACTATTTTTTTATTTATGAATGAATTTTTAAAATTTACTCACTTTATCAATATTTACATGAATATATCATTGATAAAACTTAATATTAATCGTTTATACTCAATTAAATTTAAAAAAAATTTATGCACATTTTTATAACACACACACAAGATTTAAAAAAATAGGTACATATAGATTTATAGTGATTAAAAAAAAAAATGATTCGATGTAAATAACGGCTTCTTCCGTTTTATATAGTAAAAAAATTAACCGTAATTCTGACCTTATACTCTCCACTTAACTATTTATTTATTTATTTATTTATTTATTTATAATAACATTTTTTTTTCTTTTTTATGTTTTAGGAAAAAGCGTGATTTTTAGCGTGAAAAGATGCGGCTGGAGAAATTCAAAATGCTAGTAAGGGTGTGGAAATTTTTATATGTGCTGATTTATATGGTAAGTTTATTTTTTTATAAGCTCTTTTTTTGGGATATAATTATGATAAAAATTTATTTGATTTTTATGACTCATGTTTAAAATTAATAATTTTTTTTTTTTATACTTTGCAAGCTGCTTTCTTTTATCTATTAAAATTTATTATCAATTATAATATACTTAATTTTTTATGAAAATATTTATTTTTTCTTTTATCAATTTTTTTCTTTTATTATTGTAAGAAAATTGTTATTATACTTCGGTAAGATAAAAAAATTTTTAATTTCATATACATGAGTTATTCTTGGGTACTGTTCGACTTCTTGATGCAGTTAGATATTTTAGCTTAAATTTTTATATTGCAAGCTTGATAATATACAAAACTTATTTTTGCAATTTTTACTATTTTTTTGCATATTTTTAATTTTTTGAATTTTAGTCTTAAAATAAAATTTTTGTCATCATTGGTACATGTTTGAACATTTTATCTTTAAAAGATTTGAATTTTAATTGATCTAGTTACAAGTAACCAAAGAAATATTTGCAAAATAACTATTGGTAAAAATATCCGTAAAAAAATTTCGTTTCTGCCCCAAAGAAACTTCTAAACCTATGTTAGAGGTCGCTATCAAGCAGCTGCCAATGCAACAAACTCTTTTACTGCACCTATATAATTAAGCACTTTGCCTATAATACTATTAATTCCATAAACCCATAATTTTACTTGCAGTTACAGATTTATCAGTAAACTTTTTTTCAAAATTTTGTTTAAAATACGAGCTGAATTGGTGTAAGTGTTATTTTGACCCAAAATGACTCATATAAAAAAATCATTTCTTCCATATAAATTTTTTCCTATAAATTATAACACACATGCACACACTAATACGATATATATAACACACATATATAACTTTTACTTGTAACAGTATAATCTGAAAACATTAAACTTTTATAAAGTAAAAAAAAAACTTGCTGAGAATAATAATAAAAAAAAAAGATGTTAGATAAATAAAAATTAATTAAAAGAAAGAGAGAAGAAATAAAACACACACAAACTCAACAAAACATATATTTTATATTATATGAATGAAAAATACTAAAATTTTTATTTAAATTAATTTTTGCAAAAATTTATTTTTCTAAATTAAATAATGAAAAAAAGTTGTTAATTCAAAGCAAACATAATTTAACTATCATAGAGTTAGTAATATCAGTTATGTAGTTGACACAGAGGCGTAGCCAGGGGGGGGGCGAAGGGGGCGATCGCCCCCTCCAAAGGCCTGGGGCGCCAAATATATAAGGGCGCAAAATTCGTCTTTGCGATACTTGCGTTTAATTTATTATGAAAAATATTTTAAATATTATAAAACTTTGATATCTTTTTATAATCAGGGCTCAAGATTTAGGAAGATTAACAAAAAAAAACAAATTATTTTAGATGCTATATTATGATCCCACAAAAAAAATTTAATGTCTAGTAAATAGAAATTGTTTCAAAATTTTTTTTTTTTTTTAATTTTATTTGTCATATGGCGGATGTTTGAAGAAATATAGTGAAATTTATATGTGCTTGTTCTCGGAAATAGATTTTGATATGTTGTAAAGTAATAAAATTGTAGTTGAAATTGACCAGAAAAGGAATATATACATTGGTTCATATATTAATAGTAGTATTATTTTAATTGCTTTATCATATAAACATTTTTTTTAGCATCAAAAAAAAAAAAATTATGAGTTTAGGACGCAGCTGTGATTTTTAAATTAGATTTTTTTTTCGTGATCTTGGAAGTATATTGTTTGGATTTATTTAAAAAAAGTGTGCCTGTAAGCATCTCAATTTTCCCATTTAAATAATATGGGAATTTTTACTTTTCAGCTCTCTAATTTTTTACAAAGCTTGCAAAATGTTTTGTTATAATATTTTTAAATATTATTAAATATTTTTTTTTAATCGATGGAAAGTACTATTTAAATATATAAAAAACGTTACCCAACCTTAAGTAGCCAAAAAAATATTTTTAAATCGATTTTATGGGTAATAAATGTAAAAAAAATCCCCATTAAAATAACATAGCTTCATGTAATTTAAATGGAGCATTTTTTTACGTTTATTACCGGTAAAGCCGATTTAGAAATCTTTTTTTTAGCTACTTGAGGTTGGGTATCGTTTTTTATATGTTTAAATAGTACTTTCCATCGAATAACAGCTTTTCAAAACATTCTGCAAGCGCTGTAAAAAATTAGAAAGCTGGAAAGTCAAAATTCCCATGTTATTTAAATGGGAAAATTGAGGTGCTTACAGGCATGCTTTTTTGAAAAGTAAAAGCAAAATCCTTGGAGCTGGGGACTTTTTATGACCAAAACTTCACGAAAAAACCCGGGAAGCCAAGTTTTTCTTAAAACTGCAATTTTAGGTCCACTCTAATGTACATATACTATACACCATTGAATAAAGGCTAAATTAAGGGTTAACTTGGACAAAAATCCTCCAGAAATGAACAATAGTGGAAATTGTTGGTTTTGGGCTAATTTGAAAGGGGAAACAAAATCGGACATTCCCCCAGGGGGAGGGGGCAAAAGTTGGGGAAAAACGGTTTTTGCATATAACTCAAAAACTAAGCAAAATATAAAAAAAAGTTTCAAATAAAAATTGTAGCTGAGGAAATTTCCGACGAAAATGGTCCTTAGAAATTTTTCAGTCGGACGCACTGGGACCGAGCGTCTATAACCAGTCAAAGTTTAGGCCTTTTTTACTAAATTTTCAAAAATCGATATTTCACGAAAGAAAAAAAAACGCGTTTTTTATGAGTTTTTTTGATTTTTTAGTAGTCAAAAGTGTTAGACATGGGTATGTAAGGTTTTTTACATATTATAGTATGTTTGTGGATGTAAAATTTTGCATGTATATGTTTCTGCACCCCCACACATAGACGTTGCAACCCCTAGAACGTTCATTTTTTAGCGTCCATTTTTTGATGTTTTCAGCTAAAAAATCTTATAAATATGGGCAAACTTAGTATGGAACTACTTATTAGAGATCCATACTATGTATTCAAATCAAAGGTTTTGAGTTATATGCAAAAAACCGTTTTGCCCCCTCTGGGGGGGGGGGGGCAGCACTGGATTGGAATGTCCGATTTTGTTTCCCCTTTCAAATTAGCCCAAAACCAACACATTCCACGGGTAAAACGCAATTTTTCTTTCTCAGTGGGGAGAAAACGCGTTTTTCATATCAAAAAGAGTTTTCGACCCACTAGTATGAAAAATTACAAAAATTTTAGGGCGCCGTAAGCCTATTTTTGGGGCGCCTGACCAAAAATTTTAAATCGCCCCCTCCAAAACCAATTTCTGGCTACGCCCCTGACAGTTGAGTAAATATTTGACTTGTAGTTGTCACTTTAGGTATTTCTGTGTCATAATATATATATACCTACGGGTCAACCACTGTTTCATTAATAAAATTTATAATTCTATCTTTAATTTAATTTTGATAAAATATTTAAATTAACTATTGAAATTTAGATAATTTAGATTATTTTAATCAACATTTTCATTAATTATTCATTTTGAGATTATAACCTTTTTGTATAGTTTTGTTTTTTCTAAGAAATTAAAGTAGTAATTTTTCATAAATTGCTCTATAATATGATGAAAAAAGAAAATTTTTTAAAAATATAGAACGTTTTTTTTGTTGAAAAGCTTTAAAAAATTTGACATTATACAAAACATAAAAAAAATAAATTAATGTAAATTTCACTACTTTTTTGGATCGTAAACTTAATTTACATTATCTAATAGTCGTTGTTAAATTTTCAGTTTTCAACTCACGTTTAAACGAGTAAATCAAGATTTTCTTATTTAAAAATACTACAGTTGAATGTAGATTAAAAAAACACTTAAAAAAGTATATTAAAAAAATATCCAAAAATAAATTGCAGTTGTTTTTATATAGCCAAAAATTTGTGCTCGAAGCTACTTAAATAATTTTATTTTATTTTATTTTATTAAACGGGCATACCTGTCCTTAACAATTATCAAATACAAAATTTTAAAGAAAAATAATATTTATACACAAAAAAAGCAGTGTGATAAAGAAAACTTGAAAAGAAAATTTTTTAATTTTTGTCTAAAAATTTGAAAATTTCCAATTTTTTCATAAATTTACTAAAATTAGTGAAATTACGATTTGTATCAAAAATTTAGAATTTTTTTGGTAATCAAATAAAATAATTTTTTTTAAAATATTTTTTGTACATTTACTGTATAGGATTTATTTTTAACAGATAGATATTAGATTAGATTTTAACAGATACATAACTCTCAAATTTGGTGTGTCTGAATTATCTGATCTGCCCTATATATAGGGTATATATTTTAAACATATGTTTGCAACAGTATAAATTTTTAATTTTTTAAACATAAGTGAAAAATCCATCAATTTACATGTAGAGTTAAATAATTATATATTTTTTGACAATTTTTGTAAGTTTCCATCAATAACAGCAGGTGTCGCTTAACTCGCAAAAGAAACGTCGTTTTAATATTATATAAGAGTCTTGATAATAATAAATAATACATACATTTTTATAATTGTCATAATACATTTTAAACTTAATATTTAAATTATTATCTTTTAAAAATAATATTGAAGTATTCTCAGTCATTGCAAATAGAATGAAAAATTTATTATATATATGTATAAGCATTCAGTAGAATTTTCATAACACCAATATTTTTTTTTTTTTTTTAACGAATTGACGGGACGTACGTATTTTAATCACAAGATTGGCAAAAATTGAGTTATTTGGAGTATACATGGAATAAATTTGTATGCCGAATCCAAAGTTCTTGAATATAAAATCAACTAATGTCGTATCATAAATAATTTCAAAAATAACTTGAGAAAATTTAACCTATAACCTTGGTTTTTGCTATAAATCCACTATTTTGAAAATGTTGCACTTTATTCCTCCCTCATCTGCATTTTAACTAAGTGCTGAATTCTTCATTTTGATTCGAGTTACGGTTTATACAAATTATGTCTTTTAAAATGATTTATTTATTTAAAAAGAGAAGTCTTTATATATTGGAAAGCATTATTAAATGTATATAAGATTTACTGCAGAATCTTAGGTATTTTTAACTTCTCTTATGATTTGCTTATCTGTTGTTAAAAAGGTGATAAATACTACCTATATTAAATATAATAAATATTAAATGATTTTTGAATTTTTTGTCATTGCTGTTTTTAAACTATCAGAAAAATGACTATGAATACTTATATGATTATAGCAAAGCTTCGGGTAGGGTCGCATCCGTTTTATTTTTATTTAAATTTTATTTATTATTTATAATATTTATTAATATTAATAAAATCTTATTTAAAATGTGAAAAAGTAGTATATATAATTAATTAATTATGCAGTTTATCTTAAGCTCTACTACCCATTCCTCCAATAATGTCAAGATTTACGGATGTTTTTTAATTATTTCAGCTGCATAATTTTTAGCAAAAAAATTTTTAACCAAACATTTCAATTAAAGAATAAACAAGGTTTTAGGCCACATTGTTCACTCAATTTTCCGCGAAAAATTCCGGAACGGCTGAAAAAGAGCATTTTTTCAATTTTGAGTCCAAAATTCATATCTCCTGCCCTAATTGTTATTAAGGGAAAATATTCTAGGAATTTAATCTTCAGTAAAATTTTTCCCTTAACTGATGATAAGTTTTCAGGAAAACCTAGAAAATTGAAAACACAAATCAACAACGAAAAATATTTAAAAAAGTGTCTTTCTCGAGCTCTAAATCAACTTTTTTTATATTTTGTTTTCATTGTTTTTGTTGATTTTTTAGAATTTTCTGAGACTTCCTCAAAAAACCATCATCAGAAATAGAAAAATTTGTCAAGGCTTTTGTCTGAAAAATTGAAGCTTAAAGATTACTTGAATGTTTTTTTCTGAAGACATCTTCAAAAATGATTAGAAAAATTAAGATACCAAAAAAGTTTAATTGAGCATAACTTAGGCAAATAAGGACTTGGGGATCTGACATTTACTGGAAGTTTATATTTTCGATGCGTGAACCCCTTTTTCTTGTAAATCTTAATCTTGTGTCAGATTAAATGTCAATCTGACAGGTAGTGACCATTTCACAAATTTTCCCCCTTCTTATATTTTTCAGAAAAGTAACAAATTGTTACAAAAAAAATAGTAAAAATTAAATAATTAAACACCAAAAACTTTCTTACAATACCCCAAAAAACCTAAAAATTAAAAACTGAAAGTCACTATAAATCACCTTAAAACCTCATTAACTCTACAAAAACCGACCTAAATAAATAAATTAAAAAATTGACAAATGATATATCAATATTTATTAAACGTGAGAAAAATATATTAACCCATTAATTATATAAATGATTATAAACAGTTACATAAATAAATAAAAAAAAAATCTTTATAATATTCTTTAAAAAGTAATAATGAAAAATTTAACATAAAATATCAAAAACGAATCATTTATAAATTAAATGACAATCCACACACACACATGCAACACTCATTACTTAAAGATATTAATTTAAACCGTGTGCCTTAAGGCAACATTCATTATAATAAAATTTAAAAAAAAACAAAATGATAATCCAAAACGTGTGAGTTGATCAAAGATCCTTTTTTTTATATATAAAATAACAGCTTGCAAGCGTGCAATATTTTCTTTTATCTGTCACTTTAACTAGTAAACCGTTATATCACCATGCGTATTGTCTCCTTTTAAAATAATGAGATACTATTTTTTTGTTATATATAAATGGTCAAACCTTAGACGAGGTTCGTTATATTCGAAATAATAATAATAACGATACACTGAGATCCTACATAACTCTAAAAATGTTGTATATATTCATGAGATAAAGTTGAGTAAAAAAAATTTTTCCAAACGATAATTGCAATATAACACCTTTTGATTTTTTTTAGTATCCATAGTTTTTTATAGGTGGCCTTAATAAGTTACGTCTTTATATATATTTAATATAAAAAATAAACAACTTTTTTTAACGAATCGAAAAATTATACACACTCTTTATTTAATTATTGCATTCGTGCGTAACGGATATGTATAGATAAAATTGTCCTTTTTATTTTTATTATTATTAACATGTAACCAAATGGAATTTTTTATTAAATAGAGATGATATTTATACGTATAAAGTCGTTTTGTAAATATGTTAAATAATTAACTTTTTTTAATACATGAAAAGGAAATGTATTTTAAGTTGGAAAAACATGGAATGAAAATTTTTTTCAAAGAGGGAGGGTATTTATAGAGGTAAATATGAGATATATTTAAAATATAATTATATAAAATTATATTTTTTTTTCTTCAATAAATTAAAATATTATTACTATTTTAAATCAATTTATTTATTTATTGGTTGTAGGTTATGAAGAAGAAAAATTTTATAATTTGATTTTTATCTTTTAAACGTATTTACAGTACTTAATTGATTTATATGATAAATTCAATTAGATAAATATTTTATGGTTTATTTTTTTATTAGTTAAGAGGGAGGAGTTTTTGTATTTTATGGTATGATTATTTGTATAGGATATTTATTTTAATTGGTGTTTGATGATTGGAAGATTATATATTTTTTTTTTAGTTATTTTTTATTTGAATGCTTTTATGGAAAATTTTTAATGTTTATTTGGATGTATGAGTATGACTTTGAAAAATTTGGTTATTTTTAGGGTTGTTGGTGATTTTTTTCATACTAGAATCCAAATTACGAGGTCAATTCTTTATGCACCAAATATATTCCACCTTTTAGCTTATTTTGATGCCTTTAAATGGTGCTTGCGTAGTTAATTTATTCGAATAATTTTTTAATATTATAAAAATACCACCTCATTATCATTACCACCTACGAGGAACAATCTCACAAGGAGGTAATGAGAGTTTACGTATGCAAGACCGAGTCCAAATAGCAAGCGTAGATGTATAGATTAAATGTTACATGATTAGAAAAATTTAAGTTTAATGTTTTTTTTAAATAAACAGAGCTCAACTCTTGCCTTTTTTCGTGAAAAACGTTACTTTAAAAATAATAATAATAATAATCAACATAAATGTTCAGGAAAAAATCTTTACTATAGAAAATTCCGAAAAGAATTCAATGAAATTAAATTAAATTTAAGAACTTAGGAACAAACTAACTATTTTTGAGGTCAAAAGACTAGCCTCCTTCCTCCTCCTTCAAACCCTACAGTAAAAAGTGAAATTTGAATAAATGAATAAATAAAAAACTCCAATATTTAAATGATTTCAAGAACATTTCATTAATCAGTAATATAACTCATTCCTCATTTGTAGTAACATATTTCAGATATTAGAAAATTTTTTCTTGACTGTGTTAGTTTAAATTAATTTTTTAAACTATGATACATGAGATTTATGATTAATTTTAAATGACTTTTTTAATTCTATTTTATATAATAAAAGAATAGTATAAATTTTTAACCGGCTCTTAAAACATTTTTTACCAAATGCGATCGTGTGCAGGTCCGAGCAGCACGGAGGTTTTGTAATCGTCTTTGGTGAAAATAAATAATTCTAATTCAAAATATGTATTTTTGGTAAAAACGACAGAATAACAGTTTTTAAAAATTCTAACGCAGTTTTTGTTGCCTGGTATTATATAATAAAGAAGAGATCTGTTTATTTAGACCGATTAAGATAGAAGAATTCGACTGAAGCTTTTAAGCGAGTCAAAAATTTCTATTGGAATAAAAAACGAGAATATATTTTAAATAGATTGATCACTTATATTTTGTGAAAGTACACGCAAATAATTTAATAACTGTTCATCGCAAATATTATTTATTAATATTTTAATATTCGATATTTTATCAAAACCAATTGTAATTAAGCCATTTATACATATAAATTAAATGACGAAATTCCCTCACAACATTGACGTAGGTCAATTTTTATTATTTACTTTATTAGTCTATTAATTTGTTAGTCCAGGAATATCTGTTAAACCATCTCTATAATCTAATTATGAAAATAAATGAATCGACATAAAACCTTTTTTGCATTCTGTTAAGAAACATGTCAGGAAAATAACGTCGGAAAGGAAACTAGGATAGTATGCAGGGGGGGATTTTTCACCCCATTTTTCCACCCCAAGTACTCCACAAGTATAAAAATATTTAAAAAATGATTTTTTTTCAATTTCAAGGAGTACTACGGAAGCCGCATAGTATCATGGAGAATTAGAGAGAGGGTGGGTAAATAGTCGAGAGACTTGTTGAGAGACTTGTTGGGCGAGTTGTAATACATTAGAAAATGAACTTTCTACGTTACCAGAAGGGTTTTGAGGTCAAGGAAAATGAATTTCAAAGAGAAAATTTTCAATTTTTCACCCTAAAATATTTTCAGATTTTTCAAAATGGCGGACATAAAAAAATATTAAAATGAACATTTTACTTTATCGCGTTTTTGAGGTCGAGAAAAATGAATTTAACCTTTAGCCTGCACACCTCTTGAAAATCGCATAGCCTGCACATGGGGTCCGGCGGACCCCAGCTACTAAAATACATTTTATGGTTAAACTGTTCATTATATCTTAGCCAAAATTTTTTTAGAAGTTGTTCATACCTCATAAAAAAAGGACAAATTACTTTTGTTAGGAGTTTTTAAAAGAAAAATACTAAAAACATAAATTGAAGGGAAAAAAACGAGAAAATTGGTATTTTTTGAATAAATTAGCATAAAATCTGCAATTATATATATTTTTTTAAATATACTATAAATTTCAATAAAGTTATTATAAAACTTAAGGAAAAAAATACTAACTTATAGCTACCTTAAAAAAAAGGTATTTATTTAGGATAAAAACTGCATCATTTTGAGGGTTAAATTTCAAAAATAATTTTTAAAAGTAAAAGTTTTTTTTAAAATTTTTTTTGTAATTTTATTTAAAAAAAAAAGAAAATACATACATATAATTGAAAAATAATTTATTTTAATTAGATGCAGCACATTTTAGACATTGTGATGAACGATGATCGTTAACGTTACAAATCGGACGTAAACAAGAAGAGCAACCTTGGGCAAAGTGCGCACCTTACTTTATTTTCATAGATTTGCAGTTCTTGATACGTATCATCTGAAGTTGATACGTCAAGACCTAAAATAGCTTGAATTCCGTATTTTAGGTCACGTTTTAAAGAAGGTATCTTATAGCGCTCTGCCAAAAAATCTTGAATAAAAACAAAAAATATATATAAAACCCCTTAAATACATGATAATTTAGATATTTGATATTATACGTACCTTTTAACAATTATTTTTAGTAACTTTTATTAAATAAAAAAATATATCAAAAACAGCGTATCCTGCACACGGGGCCTTATGGACCCCACGCTTTATAATGGTCAAATTCACTTGAGTACCCGGCTCAAACAATCGAGTTTAAAGTTAAACGAAGTTTTGAATCATAAAAATACATGTTTAAACTCTTGAAAGATGACAGCATAGGTCTCTTATCACGCGCTAAATATTTAAAATATCAATGCGAATATTGCCTGGGTTCCGTTGGACCCCTAGTGCAGGCTAAAGGTTAAGGGAGAAAATTTTTAATTTTTCACCCAGAAATATTTTCCGGGTTTTCAAGATGGCGGACAAAAAAAATATTAAAATGAAAATTCTTTCATACTTTATCGCGGGGTTTTTGAGGTCTAGAAAAACGAATTTTAGAAGGAAAATTTTCAATTTTTCAATCTAAAATATTTTCTAATTTTTCAAGACGGCGGTCATAAAAAATATTAAAACGAATTTTAGAGAGAAAATTTTCAATTTTCAACCTAAAATATTTTCCGAGTTTTCAAGATGGCGGAAAATTTTCCTTTTAAAATTCGTTTTTTTCAACTTCAAAAACCCATCAGTAACGTACAATTTTCAGTTTCATATTTTTTTATGTCCGCCATCTTGAAAAATCGGAAAATATTTTAGGGTGAAAAATTGAAAATTTTCTCTTTGAAATTCATTTTCCTTGACCTTAAAACCCTTCCGGTAACATAGAAAGTTCATTTTCTAATGTATTACAACTCGCCCAACAAGTCTCTCAACAAGTCTCTCGACTATTTACCCACCCTCTCTATAATTCTCCATTATACTATGCGGCTTCCGTAGAGTACATATAGGTTTTTTGGGTCAGAGATTTCAGAAATAACGTCAGAATTGCAATTGAATATTTAATTTAATGTACTTATAAAATACAGCATTAGTATATTTGATAAGAATTATATTGATAGGTATTTATATTCACTTTATTGAATTACTTATGCTCTTATATATCCTCAGAAACTCATTTCATTTGCGAGAAAAAAAAATTTGTCGAAATTTATTAAGATAATAAGGCCCAAAAGCTGGAAAGAAAAGAGACCTAAATCCAAAGGTTAAGTTAATTTCGGCAACCCATTTGGCACTTATGCTAGGTTAAGTAATGCAAAAAATTTCTTATTTAAGTTAGGTTAGGTCGCAGGAAAGGAATTGGATATCTAAATCTATACCCCCCCCCCCGAAAATTTAAAATCCTAGGTTAGGTTAGGTTAGGTATAACCTAATTAGTTTTAATTTAATAATTAGTATTAAAAATATTTGCAGCAAAAAAATATCTGAAGAATTCAAAAATTCAAAGAAAATTTTAATAGTTCGAAATATACCAAATAAAAGCCTTTAAGAATAATTTATTTATGCATTAAATATTTTTTTACTAACATATTTTTAAAGGTAAATATTATAGATAAATCAGAATTCATTTTTTTAGTAAAAGTTCTGTTCAATAATAAATTTTCAAAGATAATAAAAAAGTAAATATATAAATTAAATGCTTACACTTAAAAAAAAATAAAACAAAAAAAGTATGAATGATTAATAAGGCAATAAAATTTATCTCTTACAAAAAATCTCAAAATTAATTAACAAAAACAAAAACGTTTTGTAAATAGAAAAGAAAAATCTCTTGTCTTTGATAAGCTAAAAAACGATTCACATATTCGGAAATTAAATGAGATTTGTCGAAAAGATAATTTTGAATAAAGTTATAGTAGAGAGAATAGTACTATAAACTAAATACAATTTCTAAATGGAAACATCACAAAGCTTAAAAGCTAAAATTTTCAGAAACGTACCACAATCTAGATAAGCACTTTTTTTTAGTAAAAAAAACACTGAAACAAAATTATAGGGGTTTAAAAGTTTATTTTTGATGTACACATATATAGAAATTTTATGGAGTTTTGTGTGACATTTTAAAATATTTTATATATTGAGAGAAAGATAAATTGAGATAGAGAGATATTATAGAGACTATCCAGTTAACTAAAAACTTTATCTTGACAATAAAATCGATCCATTTAACTAAAATTGACGAGTCTATAATTTAATGTTTAAAAATTTATATTCAAATTACCATTTATATATGAAGATTGATATCTATGGAAAATTTATTTATTCGTAATACTAAAAATATTTATCAACATTTTACGCTCTAATTATTTATACAGATTATCAGATTTTTATAACTTAATTAAGTAAATTATTTAGCTTATAGTATGTGAAAAAAATGTATGTTTGGTAAGACGTGAATATTTGACAAATTGATGTAGCTTACTGTGAACTTTAGATGAATATTTTACTTGGCTTTATTTACAATTATATGCTCATTTTTTGTTGTTAAAGGGTAATTTGTTTAAATTTTAATTGAAAATTTAATCATTCATTTAAAATTATTTTAGCATACCTACTTATCAATTTTCGAAATATGAAATTTAAGCTTAAAAAAGCGATAGTGTAATAAATATTATCTGAAATCTCTGGAAAAATGTAATTGTTTAATGATAAAAAAAAGATACTTTTTATACAAACTTTTTGTTATTAGTTAATATAAAATTTAGCAGTTATGGTCCCAGGTTCTTGTTTTGGAAAAGAAAAGAGAGCCAGGAATTAAAGTACATTTTTATTTGTGCTTGTATATATGCAGATAACAATGTGCATCCGGTACATAACATAAAAAAGCGCATATTATAAACTAAGCGTGTGCAGGCACTCGATAATTAAGTTCGGATTTCAGCGAAAAGACCCGGCTTGAAAGCAAAAGCTCGAGTCATAAGTATAAAAAGTTAGAATTTAAAGCAATAAATCAAAAAATTAAAAAAATTGTATTTAAAATTTTTTTTTCTTTTTGCGCCTTCTAAATTTTTTGGCTTTTATTGGTAAAAAAATTATCGATATCAAATATAACAAATTTTTACCCTAGTCTAGCATATCTATGTCTTAAAATTAATTCTGATACATTAACATGAGGTTTTGTACTGATAACATAAATTATAGCATCAGCAACATCTTCAGAATTTAATGCTTGGGCTTTATCAATAAATTCTTGGGGTACACCAGAAGAACTAGCAAATTCGGATTTTGTAAGTCCTGGACTAACATGCTGTAAAAATAAAATTATAAAACTATTGATCTTATATGGCTATTTTTAAACCAAATCAGACTAAACCTGATGGTCGGCTCTTCAAATCGGTTTTTTGTATTTTTTCTCTCGAAAGTACTACTATAAACAAACTCCATACTAAGTTTTAGCTCCTAAGGTTCAATTCTCGATTTTCACCGTTCAAATTAAGTTTCAGACATCTGAATCGAAATCTATGGAAATGGCTGCCAAAAATTGAGAACTAAACCTTAGGACCTAAAACTTAGTACGAAGGCTTATTTTTAGTAGCATTTTTGAGAAAAAATACTTCGGAACCGATTTGAAGACCCAACTTTTAGGCTTAGTCGGATTCGTTTTAAAATTATTCAATACATAAAAATTAATAAAACTAATTACCGAAACTCTTATTTTAGAATCATGTAATTCTTGTTGCAATGATTCGGAAATCGCCCTAACTGCAAATTTAGTGCCTGGGTAAATATTCTTTGGCATATCAGGCATGTATACAACTTTATGACCTAGCATACTGCAAATAAAATTAATGTATAGAATAATATAATAATTATATAAAACTTGATTTATCAATGAAACGACTAACCTTCCAATATTTATAATAAGGCCTTCTTGATCACCTTCTTTCATTATTTTAATGACTTCTCTTGAACAGTATAATAAACCATACAAATTAACATTTATAATTTCATGTAATTCTTTTGAGCTTAAACCTGTAAAAATTTATAAATTTTTTAAATTATAGTAAATTATTCATAAAATTATTTATAATTCTTACCAGTGATAGTATTAGCTTTTGAGACACCAGCATTGTTAACTAAAATATGTATAAATCCTTTATTTTTAATTTCATTGAAAACTTTTATCACTTTCTCTTCGTCAGTTATATCACATTCGATTGGGTAAAATGTTCCTTTTATATTTTCAACATTCCTTATAGCTTCCTAAAATTGGTACGAAGTAAAATTTGCTTATTTTTTATTATTTTTAAACTTACTTCCATTTTAGACTTTCTTCTAGCAAGCCCAATAACGTTAACTCCATTTTCTAATAGTTTTTGTACAGTAATCAAACCAATACCAGCTGATGCACCAGTAATAACTGCAATCTGACCAACCCATCGATCCATTATTAAGTTTAGAAAAAACAGTAAACACTTCTATTCTTATACACTTAACGTTAAGAACTAAATAATTTTGCTTATTTTTCTTAATTTCAAGTCATTATGACTAAAACATATTATTATTTATCAGTGGAATTTAAACTAACGCATGCGGGTACTTGATACCGCATCTTATTTACTTATTTTTTTATTTTCAAAGTCATAAATAATGTTTAATAAAATTCATCAGTGGGTTTAAACAAACGCATGCGCGTATTTGATACACGCATCTGATTTATTTATAGCCTCGAATAAAATACTTACACTTTCTTTTTTAAATCTTCAAATTAATAAGTAAATTATTTTATTTTTAATAAATAACAATAAAAAATATCATTTTTAACCAAATTATCGTACGTTTTTCAATTTGTATTATTAGAAAAATATAAATATGCGAAGGCTCAATTTAATCAGGCCCTGATTTAATATAGAATTATGATTTTCATAACGTTACGGTTTATTATTATATTTGAAGGATGTATAAATAATGATTTGAAAAATGCAATTTTTTTTATTTTTTACATTTTATTTTATATTGTAAGGGAATTTTTATTTCAAATGACGAATATCAATATTTTTTTAAACAAATTAAATGTTAAGGTAATTACTATATTAATTAGTAATGTTCTTAATATTATAAATTGACCTGTACTGGGTAGATCTACCTTTTATTTTTAGTGCTGTAACTTTCCTCCCCCATTTTTTATCATATAAATTAAGAAAATGTGCGTTTATGAACCAACCATTAATTTAAGCCTAGCATTGCTCAACTCATAAGCACCTTTTTTCCTTCCTGAAAATAATTATAAATTAGTAAAAAAAATAACTGTTTAGGGGTAATTTTTCAATGTTTGCAAATTTTATGAATTTATCTTATGCTGGAAATTTAATATCAGCGTTTCAAAACTAGAGGCAAAATTCTGTAATGATTTGCGTTAATAAGATGTTTTCAACCTGGAAAATGTTCATTGGGAGGCGTATTTAAAAAGGTTTAGCTAGACAGGGAGGTTGAAAAAGTGACGCTTTTAGTAGGGAGATCAAATGGACTTTGAATATTTTCGATTTAAAGACTTAGAATAATGTGAAGTAAGAGTCAGGGACTGCTCAAGCCCTAAGAACAAGAACTTAGAATATTTTAGGTTTATGGACTTAGGATATTTTATATTTCGGGATATAATATGATTTCGGTTTTAGGACTTATAATAGTTAGGGATTATACGTTAAAACTGTTTTAAGTGAACATGTTCCATGATCGTTGGTTACGCGAAAACGCAAACCAGTTATAAGATTTTTATTCTAAATGTTTATGTCTAAGACAGATAAAATTACAATGTATTTACATTAGTGTTTTTATTGCACATAATCTGTTTTATACTATCAAATTAAGATAAGATATTTTAATATATAATATTTAAAATAAAATAATTAAGCAAATTTTAAATTTTTGAATTATTTTTTTATCAAAAAAAAACTATGTTTATTAATTTTTTTGGCCCGGCTTGAGCCCGATTGAAAGACCTGGCCCTAGCCTAAATAAGGGCAGGCCCATATACACCCCTAAAAAAGATCCAATAAAAAATTAGCAGTAAATTTCCCACAATCCAAAAAATTTTCCTTATTACTGCCAAATTTCCTGAAAATTAAGCAAATACCGAAAAGAGAAAAAAGTGCTCAAAAACAATACCTGCATGCATTTATTCTAACCTATATTCATAATTTACTTTCTATTAAAAAACAACTTTATTTTGATTTTCATTTTCAAATTGACATGATAAATATGATCTTGAAAGTAAATATTGACATATTATAAAATTATCGTATTAACTTTCTATATATCATAAATAATTTGCAATTATTTTAAAATGACTTTTATTTGAATTATAAAAAATAATTGAAAATTACAATCAATTTTATCTTTATAAAAACATTATTTTTTAGTACCCGAGTCTATTATATACACCCACATAATTAAAATTAATAGTTTATTTAAATTAACCGTTAATAAAATGTGACATAAATGTAAAGTATTTTATATATATACTTTAAATTAAAATATATATGGATGATTCCGCGTTAAAAACAAAATCATTAAAATTTATTAATTTAAAAATTTTTTTTTACAATTTAATAATTAACATATCAAAAAACAATAGCAAAAAAATATTAATTAAACATTTTCTCTCGAATAAAAAATTTTTTTTTAACATTCCATATAGGCTATTAATTAAATTAAACATTCTTATTTTACATGGTTAGACTGATCCATATATTTATGTATATATGAATGTAATTTAAGTGAGAACTTAAAACAAAAAAAAAAGGATAGAATAAAGAAAATTGTATATAAAAGTACATACATTATATATAGTGTGCGTAATAGCGCAGCAAACACTTACTTATTAGATAGCGCGCGAAAAACTTGTTTTCACTATAGGCGCGTGCGCGAAAAACAAACGACCGTTAATCCAGCGGTAAAGACATCTCTCCCGTTACGATCTTTTAAAGACGAATATGTATCTAACACATTATATTGTACATACTGTTTGCATTCGCACGCATCATTTTTTTTTTGAGTTGACATTTATAAATAGGGAGAAATAGCCATTACTGATTATATTTCTATATATGAGATTGTATTTCCGGAAAGAAAATTTGCCGAGTTATAACGAATGACAGATCAGGATATGCTTGTCTCTATAAAATTAAACTTGTTATATTGTTCGCTTGTTATAAAAAGATTATTATTTATATAATTCAACATCATTTATGTCATGCTGATAACTGATATATCATAAATAAATGATGTTTAAGTTACTAAATCAAATCATTTTTCTTCTAATAGGGATTGCAAGTTTTAATAAATTGTTTCGCATATAGCAAAGGTGAAATTTTGGTTTTTGAATTTGCTTTCAATTCTAAGCCCATTTTCAGATCCACACATGCTAACAAACCGATTTTAAAAAAAGTCTGCGTATGAGCATATTGAAAATAACTCTGGTAAATTTTCTATAAAAATCTTAAATTCATTTGGATTTTTTCGCAAATTTACCAAAAATTAGTAAAATTATGATTTTTTTAAAAATTTACTAATTTTTGTGCAAATTAACCACTTTTTTTATTTTTAGGCGTAATATACCTCATTTTCTTACACTTACTCTAGTATATATATGGGGACGGGGGAGGGGGTTGTCAAGTTTCCAGCCAACACCAGATTTGGTCCACTTAAGATTCTTTGGGTCGGTAATAACGATTTCTGGAGTCTTTTCTGTGAGCAATGTGCGGAACACCCTTAAATTTACAAAAACTACCCCTAAACAGGGTACTTTTTATGCATTCGAACTTTAATTCTCTAGATTAGGTCCAAATATTTTTTTGGTTAACTTATATCGAATTTCAGAGATTTTCGTATTAAAAATTAATATTTCACCCTTAAATTAGCAAAAACTACCCTTAAAATTTGTTAGCATACAGAACCCTAAAATTTGTGATCAGTGACCCAAAGATATTTGTGTTACATTTCATTAAACCGTACCTACAATTTCTTTCACCAAATGTTAGTTCCTCAATACTTTGTCAGTGTACATAAAATTAATAATATTTCATCAAACACGTACATAAAAATATAGCGACATTTTTTTAAATACTTTTAATTATCGGATATCAATTTTTGCTGCTTCATTAAATTCATTTTATTTTGACAGTAACGTTCATCCTTTTTCAAGATAATAATTATCAGACTTCATTGACTCCTGCGATGCTATTAATCAAAATCATTATCTTTTTCTTTGAAGACGTTATTTTCCAAGTAATATCACCTTGTAAACAAGAAAATTATACGTTAGAAAATACTACAATATTAACTTGCTATATTAAGATACTTCAATTATTAAAATTACCAAGAAAATTTTCATTATGAAGTCAATTTGTCGTAATGGATAAATAATGTTTATTAAAAATTCTTTGGAAATTTTATACATTTTGAAGTAAATAAAATTCAAAATGAATTGAAACGAACTAAACTTTATTTCAAAAACCGATAACATTGTTCAAAAGAGCTTGCACTATAAAAATAAAATTTAGTATAATTAAATTTAATTATGCTGATAAGAAATAATTTAAAATTGACTAAGAAAGTATAAATTTCTTTGTATATAAATAAAAAATCTTAAAATAAGAATAATTTACAGTTAAACAGTTAAAATACATAAAAAATTAACATAATTAGTTATTTAAATTCATTTGCAGATATAATATTTATTTATTTCTTTAAATTTATAGATTTTCAACATAAGGCACGTAAACAGTACAAGTGACCTATGGCCTTTGGAAAGACCAGAAGGTATGCCAGCAATACAATCACTAGAAGTTATGTGTGGTAAAGATCACATGGATGTACATTTGTCATTTTCACAACCATTCGAAGGAATAGTATCATCAAAAGGACAACATTCAGATCCACGTTGCATTTATGTTCCTCCATCAACGGGTCAAACATTTTTTACATTTAGGATAGCATATGCAAGATGTGGTACTAAACCTGACATGCATGGTCAATTTTATGAAAATACTGTTGTTGTACAATATGATAAAGATTTATTAGAAGTTTGGGATGAAGCTAAGAGATTAAGATGCGAATGGTTTAATGATTATGAAAAAACTGCATCTAAGCCCCCAATGGTTATTGCTGATCTCGATGTCATACAGCTTGACTTTAGAGGTATATAATAAATTGTGTTTAAGTGTATCGATTTAATTTAGTTGTTTATTAATAAATTTATACTTTATACAGGTGACAATGTTGATTGTTGGATGGAAATTCAACACGGCAAGGGACCTTGGGCACCACCCGTCTCGGGAATTGTACCATTAGGTTCAACTTTAACACTAGTCGTCGCAATTAACGATTATCGAGGTAACGAGCGCCACAGTAAAGTGCAAGGTATTTGGCGCTACATGCTAATTTCTGTATAATAAATAATTTTTTTACTTTTCATTTTTAAGGAGAATTCGACATGAGGGTTAAATCATGTGTAGCATCCGATGGTGCTGGGCATACGATACAATTAAGTGACGAATTTGGATGTGTTCTTAGACCAAAAATGATTAGTAGATTTCTTAAAGCAAGAGGTTCTGATGATAGAGCAACTGTTATTACTTATGCATTTTTTCATGCATTTAAATTTCCTGATGCACTTAGCGTACATATTAAATGCAAGGTAAAAAATATCTCGTATTTAATATTATAATTACTTAAATTTTATTTTATTATTTAACAGTACTTTTTGAGGTTTATTTTTAAACATTTAAATGCAAATTATAATAAATTTTTATTATTTCTTGAATTATTAATGAAATTGTGTAGAAACAATTATTAGTATTTTATTTTTTATACCTTTTTTATGGCTATTTCATTAATAAAAAATTTATTTTCGATAAAAATAATTAATATAGCAAATAATTCTACGTTTTAACTCAATTAAAATAATTGGAAAAAATTTTATAAAATACACGGTAGAGCTGCTTTGGTTGAAAATTCAACCAATTGGTTGAATTTTACTATTTTTGGTTGAAATTTCAACCAATTGGTTGAATTTTAAACCAATTGGTTGAATTTTCAACCAAAAATAGTAAAATTAAACCAAATGGTTGAAATTTCAACCAATTGGTTGAATTTTCAACCAATTGGTTTAAATTTTCAACCAATTGGTTTAAAATTCAACCAAAATGGTTGAAAATTCAACCAAAAGCTAAAATAAAAAATAAAAATGTAGTAATTATAATACAGAGTAAAAAAATTATCTCTGCATCTATAAAAAGTGCAATAATTTTATAATATATGTATGATATTATATGAACTAGTGATTTTTTATATATTATTATTGATGAGAAGCTGATGAATGACTAATTAAAAAGGTTACTGAATCCATAATTTTTAAATTTAAACTACAATGATATGTGAGATTCTTGGTGTATTATTAATACCATTAATAATTTTTTGAAAAATTAATTTTAAAAATAAATATATTTTTAATAGATGAAACCTTATCATCATAGATCACAGATTGTTGTGGTCACAGTCTAGTTGTTATTGAGTCCGGCCCTTTCCCACTCCAAAAGAAAATTGGAGCTGTGGAAAGGCGATTTTTATCACAGATTTTTATATATCTTTAGGCCCGGCTTGAATTGAAAATAAGTAAAAATTTTGCATAAAATTTAATAACCATTTTATAAAAAAAAACCACAAATAACTATTCTATTTAAAATATCGCTATTTTAACAATTATTTATTTTAACAAATAAAATATTTAAAACGGAGGAACCGTTAATATTGTTTATGTTTTCAATTCAAGCCGGTCCGGCTTAGGTCCTAAAGTTATAAAAATAGGCAATAGCCGTTTCACAGCTCCAATTTTTCGTTGAAGTAGGGAAGGGTCGGGAATTGTAAATTATTGGATAATTGACCGAGTAATTGACTCTATTCTATTATTTTTACTCAAATACCAACATTAAAATATGTTGCAAAAAAATGTTTTATTTTACGAGATAATGGTGAAGCTGGGAGTTGACGGAGAGAAGAGGGCTCAAGGGTGAGCGTATTTGGAAGAACTTTGATTTAGGCACTTAAAATAATTCAGTCAGAATTAAATTTATCTAAAGGCTTAAAAGTCAGAATTAAATTTATGTAAAGGCAGCCTTTCAGAGTAATACTGGATTTTAGAGAGGAATATTCTGATAATTCAAAATAACTATTTATGGTAAATTAAATTATTGGATTCAAAATCGGTAAATTTTTAACAGCCTCAAATTAGCTTCATGAAAATTAGATTTGATTTTCGAGATAAAATTTAATTAAAAAAGGTCTCATAAATCTTTAAAATTTAGTTCCAAATGTAGTGAAAAAAAACAAGCGATGAAAACCGTTTTTTGAGAATAAGAAATACCAAATAAATTTTGTATGGTAAAATAACTACTATAAATATATTATTTTTAAAGGGCAAAATACTTATAAGATACTTATTGTGTTATAAACTAAAAATTTCTCATAGTAAATAATTTTAGTATTTTATCAATAGGTATTAGGGGTGTGTGGTTACCCGAGAGTCGACCCAAGTGCCCGAAATTTTGGGTTTTTTGCTTTGAGTTGGGTCAAATTTGGTGTATCTATGGAAGCTTTCGATTCAAAAATTCAAGTGCATACCTTTTCCGAAAAGTTTCGGGCTTCACACGAAATCTGACCTGCAAAAATTTTACAAAAAATACCAAAATTTCGGGTACCCGACCCGACTTTCGGGTCACCGCACACCCCGAATGTAGGTATACATCCGTAGAATATAATATTTTAAAACAGATTCTGTTATTATAAATTTTATTTTATATACATAAATTTCGATTAGGAAATCATGTTAAAAAGTCAGTATTCTGCGCGCGCTAGGCGCGCGGCCATTCTAGTATATTACAAAATTAATGCACTTTTTATAGATGCAGAGATAATTTTTTTACTCTGTATTATAATTACTACATTTTTATTTTTTATTTTAGCTTTTGGTTGAATTTTCAACCATTTTGGTTGAATTTTAAACCAATTGGTTGAAAATTTAAACCAATTGGTTGAAAATTCAACCAATTGGTTGAAATTTCAACCATTTGGTTTAATTTTACTATTTTTGGTTGAAAATTCAACCAATTGGTTTAAAATTCAACCAATTGGTTGAAATTTCAACCAAAAATAGTAAAATTCAACCAATTGGTTGAATTTTCAACCAAAGCAGCTCTACCGTGTATTACTCGTGCTAGTTTCAAAAACTTTTGCACCCTTGTAACGTAAAATACTATTTTTTAAATAGTTGACCCGAACCATTAAAACTTTAAAAATGTAAAATAAACAGTTTTTTAATCTTGCTTGTAATTTCGAGCTTAGCAGCCTAACCGTGTGTCAAAAAGAAAATATATTTCATATTATGTCGTGGTATAAATGACAAGCATCGTATTTAAATATGATATAATAAATCTGTTAATATAAAATAATAATTTACGAATTGCACGCATACACTAACACAATAATAATTCGCATGAACAATTAAAATAATTTTTTGTAAACAGGTTGAAATATGCCGTCACGGTTGTCTCGATCATTGTCAAACAAGTGACTCATCTGGACATTATATACAGGATCGTAATGATGTTAATATACAACAAAATCAGCAATACATTGAATCGGAAACATCATCATCATCGTCGTCTAGTAGCAGTAATAGTAATAATGTCAATAGTAATAATGTTAACAGTAGTAATAATAGTTTAAGTAGTAGTAGTAGTAGTAGTACGAATAAACCAACAATAAATCAAAATAATGATAATAAAGAAAATAATGAAGATATTGATCTTTATGATGACATTGTACAACATGGAGATGAAGTTGCATCTATTGGTAGTCATTTCTTAGGCGTTGAAAAATCATCGCCGAAGGCTCAGGGACATACTCTTAATAAACCTTCGTCTTCTTCTGTATCGGAATCAACAATTGATTCATCTATTGATCCTATACTTTCACAACCATTCATGGTAAGTTTAAAGTATCTCTTGTTTTCTACTACTTTTAATTGTATTTATGAATGTCTTTTTATGCTTCTTATAATTTACGATTCAATTTATGGATTTATCTTCTTTTTTTTTCACTATCGTATTCTAATATTGCTTTATCTTGTACCTGCTTGTACATGAAAATAAGTATGTTGTATGAATATTTATATAAAAAAAATATATCAAACATTAATTCTTATCTAAATAAAAATAATTTAAGCGCATTTCTTACGATTTAATTAATCACTTTAGACTTTTTTATTGATATGTTTTTTTCTTGTCACTGGCCAGAAAACACGAGCCCGTGTCCAGAAAAGTAAATAATGGCCCGAATCGCACGTAAATTGCTGGCTTCACCTCGTTTTGCAAACTGCGTTTTGGGACATTCTTCTTTTACGGCTAAACTTTGTCAGTGGCAAGAAAACACATATTTTCAAATGGCACCGCGGCCGAATAACACGTGCTTTCTGGCCGCTAAACAGAAAAAAAATTCCACTTTCCGCAAGAGGATTTTGTTTCTTTTTTAAATTTTGCAATAACAAATGACTTGAATGTTATAAAAAAAGATTCTTCCTCGTCGCTAAAATGACATAAAAATTATTTTTAAATTTATAAAATAGCATTTTCAATTTTACTGTTGATTTTGCTCTTAAAATCTCCCTCCCCCTTTTTCAAAGTTTCCAAAAAAAAAAAACTAAAAATTGAAAAACACAAAAATAATATTTAATTTATAAAAAAATTATTTAATTTATTGAAGTGCTCCAACCCCCTCGTCTCAACATCAGAGGCTTTGGTCCCCCCAGTTGACTATAGGTCCTGACTCGGGTCCTAAACCTTTATTTGAAAATTTTTAATCCTTATATTATATTTCCGGATTTCCGCGAAGTTTAAGTGGAATATTTTCATTTAAAGCAAATATATTTTTTTCAGTGTACCTATTAAATACCTATGAATTAGATCAATACTTAAAATATAACCTATTTAAAAAAAAAAAAATACGTAATGAACGGGAAGATTGATTATTTAAAATTTTTTCGGTCTTGAAAATGTCTTATGATCTGAAAAATGATGAAAATTATACATTTTAAAAATTCTTATCATTTTTGTTCATTTATATATTTACTATTTTTTTCTTTGTATTACAGTCAGTGCAACCTGCAAGAGTGACACGTTTCCAACCTCAAGAAAATTTCCCACATGGCCCAAGAAAACTTGACGAAGATGATGACATAATAATAAAAGAAGTTCATCGGGAAGCAAGAGCCAATCCAATAGCAAGTGAAGAAACAAAAACAACATTTAATTCAACAAAGAAAATTGTTCGACGAAAAAGATCTTTCATTGTTTCTGATCGTAAAGTTCGCAGTGCTGATGTTGGTGTAAGTGGAATTTATGAAGTAATTTCCGAAGCCGACCTTGCATTTAGTCCAGATGGCCATCAAGAAGCTGTCACAGTTTTTCAAGGCAGAATACGAGAAGAAGTTGTTTATGGAATTTGTTTACCAGTTTCTGGTTTCAGTGCTCTATTTATTATTGTCACCATGTCAGCAATAATTTCAGCTCTTGTAGCTGGGGCCATGGTCCATCGAGTTCAAACACACAGAGAACTTACTAGAGGAACTCGTAAAACACTCAGTAGTTTAACAGCTGCTCAATCTAACGTAACGGATGATCTTGACGATAATGTCAACGATCAACCAGGCTTTTTTCAAGCTTACGGATTATTCCGAACGAGGTTTGCAGATAGTCTGAGAAAAGACAGAGCTAATGGAAATTCTAATTGAAACTATATTTAATAGTATATTTACGGCTCGTGTCCAGAAAATTAAATAATGGCCGAAATCGAACGTAAACTGCGATTTGGGGCATTCTTTATTTTTGGACGAGGGTCGTATAAAATTTTTCTGAGTCACTGGCAAGAAAACACGCCTGTTTCGGCCGCACAGTGGCTGGGAAATACTTGCTTTCTGGCCGCTGACCAGAAAAATAATTTAAAAAATGACCAAAATGAGGCAGACGTTGATGGATAAAAATAGTTTATTTTCATCAATGCAATAGTAATCCTTTGAGGTTTATAAAAATTTCATAAAAAACAGAGCATAAAAAATAAAATTTATTTTTATTTCCTATAAAAATATAATATAAATATTTAAAAAAATTCATTATTTATGCTTTAATTTTTATTAGTTACTAAGATTACATAGATATTAAATAAATCTATCTAATTTAAATTAATTTGTTAAAAAACTAATTTTTTGTAGAACTATGTTTTTAGATTTCGTTTAGAATATAGAAAATTTTTTAAAAGAAAATAAATATAGTTTATATAAATAAATATATTATACTGTAAATTTAAACATAACCTAAGATAAATTGTAAAAGTTACATAACCTCAAAAAAAATACATAAAGACTATTAGATATCAAAATTATTAACATAAATAATAATTTTAAGGTTATGTAATTCCTAATTAACCATTTTTTCTATATTTTTGTGAATAGATTAAAAAATTTGTTGCTTATTAATTAAATAAATAAATAAAAAAACATAACCTCAAATTAAATTTTAGAGAAAATAATAATGTACATTTCAATATAATACACGTCAACAATGAGCTACTAATCTAAAATTGAAGTAAAACTCAATCTCGCATACGTGCAATAAATATTAATAGAACTTATTTAATATTATTACTATTATTAGGTATACTGTACAAAATAAATAGGTTTTTGAAAAGAAATAAAAGCGACAAATTTTTGCTAATTTATAATCTATTATTGTAATTTAACTAATTTTGTTTTTATTAATTAGTCATGTTTTATAGCCGTAGCATGAGCAACTAACAATTATATTTATTATAGATTTTAGTTACTTTTTTAGTTTTTTAAGAAATTTTTAAATGAATTTTTATTTCAAATATATGAGTAATTCCATAACAAATTGAAGCTTTTGGGCTTGAATATCGAAAATTTGACAATTTTTGACTCTTTGCCTTTATTTTGTTTAAAAAGTAAACTAAAACAAATTTTTGCTCCGGCTATAAAAATCCTTAATAAACTTTTTCATGTATTATATTTATAATTTTCCTCTTACGTACTCATCATTTAGTATTATTAATTTCTAAGATTTATATATTTGTATGTATTTATTTTTTATTATAAATATTTAATTTTATATAAAGAGGCATGCTGCTACTCGGGGGTTTTTTATATATAATAATTTTTTTTTTATATTTATTTATTTATTTATTTATTTTATTTTATTAAATACCGAGAGCATTAATCAAAAAAAAAAAGAATGTTAACTTTTTTTTTTTTTAAATTAATGTTACGCTATTATTTATAAATATCTATGAATTTTTTTAAGAATTTTTATAATGTTATTACATATTATAAATATTATGTTAGAATTTATTTTTAATATTTTTATATTTATACGTATTTTGAGATTAAAGAAAGTGTGTAAAAGAAAAAATGATAGTTTTAATTTTTTTTCAGTTATTTTTTCTTAGTTTTAACAATTTTTTTTCGATAGCGGCAAGGAAGCACGTATTTTCTGGATGCTACGCGTTCGACAAAAGCGTATTTTCTTGTCACTGACGGATAAGAATAATACAAGAACCCAATGCAACAAAATAAGAATGACCCAAATTGCAGTTTACCAATTTCGGATTCGCCTCAGAAGTTAATTTACGTGTGATTTGGGTTAGTCTTTATTTTAGATATCCAGGGCAAAAAAAAGCTTATTTTTGTACCCTAGGAAAACGGCTTTTTCCCCGTTATATGTAAAACTATATTTTAAATCACGGAACAATATATGGGGTTCGACTTTCGCACGCTGTCTGCACCACGAGTGCGAAAAACTGTATGCAAGTTCAAAACAAAACCAATACTTTTTCTCTTGTTTAAAAAGTCGCTATTTATTAGTTTATGGTATTTTACATCTAGTTCATAATTTATTTTTAATTGGTTCATAATATACTAACAATGTATTGCCCAAAATAATTAGTTCACTTAACTGTATCAGCTAAAAAAGTGAAAAAATGTAACCATTTTGAAGATGAAATATAATTTAAAATTTGCATATTTGTCCAATATTAATTTTATAAAAACTCGTTAACAGTAACCTTGTGGCAAAATATTTGATAAATTTTAAATTAATGAAAAATAAAGAGTAATTATTTTTCTTATATATTCATGCTAAAATAAATATCTGACTATAAATTATAAATAAAACAAGAGCAAAATAAAATGCCTTTAGGTTATACACCATTAATGATCTTCTCAGTAGCAAATACATATACAACACTTTCTTTCGCTAACGAGTACTTATCGATAATGGAATACATACCTTTATTATACAACTACTACCATAACACCAAGAAACAAAACGTCTATATACAGAATTTTTTTTCTTTTATTCCCTTTTTTTTTTTTGAAAAATTAACGCTTAAGTGATTCGAAACTCACTTAACTTTATCGAGTACCTTTTTCTCTTCTTGTAGATAAAAAAATTATCTTAAATTGTATTTATCATGATTATTGTACTTTTTTTTTTTACTAAACTCGAGTTTCATTTTATGAGTATTTATTTTATTTTTTAAGTACTTTTTTTTTTATAAAAAGTCGATGGAAATTATAAAGCATTAGCTAATCTTGACTTTTCTGCTCTTTTTTGAAATAATAAGAAAAAGTTTTTAATCGGTTTGTATTTTCATATTAACTCTGGTTTTTAATTCTATTATAAACGTAATTTTATGAAAATGCACTCCAATTAATATTTAAATAGACATTGAATTTTGTTAAACTAATTTATTTCAGTATCTCCTTAAATATCCAAGCATTTTGCATTTGTTTAAATTTTAGAACCAGTTGAATTTTATAAGGTAGTTTTCATTTTTTATGTAATATGTATGTCGATTTCGAAAAAAACTGCTTTTTTAGGAGATCAAATTTCAGTACAAATTAAAATTCAAATCACACCAATACCTCATGAACATTCTTGTAAACGATGATTTACCAGCGAACTCGAGCTTTTTCAAATGGCGGAAAATCCATTTTTTGTAAAAAACATCAACTTTTAATTTAAATTTCAGTAAAAATTTAAGTTATGGTGCTTTTTACTACAGAGAAAACTTGTGAAAGGTAAAATTAGAGAAATTTTGACAAAAATATAACACTCACATGCATGTTTTCAAAATTTATTCGATATTTATAGCTTTAGTAGTTTAAAATGGTTTAAAGCTTAGGTATAATAGTTTTAAGCTTTAGAAAAATAAAAAAATATTGAAAAAATTTTGATGTCAAAATTTTTTCTAATTTTACCTTTCTCAAAACTTTCATCTAGTACAAAGCATATCATGACTTGAAATTTTGCTAGAATTTAAATTAAAAACTGTTGTTTTTACTAAAAAATGGCTACTAATTGTAGTTATTGTAGTTAAAAAACTATTATTTTAGCACGAATCATAAATATTACCTTAAAAAAGAGCCATAAAATCATAAAATTTTTATTTCCCGTATAGATTTAAAGTGTTGTAGAAAAAGTTTGATTTTGGTCAACTATTCAGCTAAAACATAACGAAAGTGCCAAATGTTACAAAATTAACTTCGTGATAGTCAATTCTTTCATACTTGATGATCAATACACTATTAAATTACAAAACAAAGATAAAAAAGTACAGTACAGAAAAATTTAATTTTACAATTTAATCCACTTAATGAATTAATAAAAAATAAAAAACTGACAAAATGAAAAGATACTTTTAAGATATAAAAAACTTTTTATTTATTTTTTTTTATAAATATGTATTGGTATATAAAAAAGTTTTTTCTTTTTATTTTTTTGTTTTATTACAATTTTTTTTCTTCACAACAATTAATGAAAAGTATTATTTAATTTTATATACTTTTCATAATCTTTTTTTTTTGTTTCGTTGCAAGTTTAACTTCTTCTAAATTAAATAAAAATCTTGAATATAATTTTTCTTTTAATTCAAAATATACTAACGAGAAAAGCACTAATTATAAATTATCTTTTGTAAAACTTTTCATTATATTTTTTTAATTTAAATTCATATTGACTAAGAAAAAAAGAAATTTTTTTTTTTATATTTGAGTATAGTTTTTTTTAAAGAATTAATAAAAAGTAAGATTATAAAATTTTTATGTTAATAAAATTTAATGACAAATATTTAATTTTGAAGATTCAGTTTTTTTGATTATTTTTAAATGTTGTGCAGAAGATAAATTAAAGATTTTTTTAAACACTTTTTATGACTGAAAAAAGTTTTTAATAAAAATGAATGATTCTTTACTTTCCTTAAAAATTGCTCCATAGTACTATTGCGAACTCCTGGTATTTTCTTCCTAGATTTTGATGTCTTAAAAATTAATATTAAATGATTGAGTTTTTTCTAAAAAGTTAATTTCCTAATTTATGGCTCTCCTGTTTAATTAGTTTGGTATTTCAAGCAAAATATTTGATGCAATTGAAGTTTTAAGCAGATTATTTAATTTCATACTTATAATCAATAACTGAAAGAATTTTTCATTTTAAGCAAATTTTTGATTTTGCTTGAAATTTCAAGAAAAGCGACCTAACCGCGTAACTTTTGTAAATTATAACAAAATTTATTAACTCTTCCAATTTTTTTTTTTGTTGCAATTAAGCTAATTCTTTTTAAAGATTTTTTGTTCTAGAAGCAAACCAAAATAATATTTTACAGGCAACTATCGAGAAGTTAAGGCACCATGAATGAAAATTAAAATGGACCTAAAATAAAAATGAATTCCTTAAAAAATATGCTTATACCCTTAGAAATCATAATTTAATCTGGAAACCTAATTTAATTCAGAGATATTTTCTTTGTCAAAATAAATTAAATTTTTAATTTTATCACAATAACACTGGTAAATAATACAATAAAGCATTAATTTTACTAGTTTGTAAACAAACTATTTGTCTTTAGGATGCAATAAACCATCATTTCGATTTTATTAACGTTAGCGTGCATGTTGCATTGTGTTGATGTTTTATTGATCAACACAATAATAAAGACTTGAAATATATTTCACATGGAAATTGAAAATTTACTAAAACAGAAGTCTAGAGTGCTTGAAAATGTACATTCGATAAAACACCAATGTTTGAAACATACTTAAAGTTTTATTTTTTTTTTAACGAGGAATATTAATTTTGACTTTTTTATGCAAAAATTTTTGATGTCGGCCATGTAAGAAAATGAATAATTTATATGTTTTTTTTTTTTTGTCATCATTTTTATTCATAAAAATAATGCAAATAAATGATTTTTTTATGTACACGGAAAAAAAAAATCGGTTTTTCGCAAGTGGAAATATTCCTGTTGCGGCTAGCGGGATTCCACTTGTGGCAAGCGGAATTTTTTTCTGGCTCAAACGATTGCAAATGACTAGAAACGTAAAAAAAAATTAATAAAAAAATTTTCAATTCCTTACATTTCAGATCATTTGCAATCGTTTGAGTAAGAAAAAAAAATCCGCTAACCATAACCGGAAATCTACTAACGGCAAATGGAAAGTCCGTTTTTGGCAAAAGGAAAAATTTGACTTGCAGCAAGTGGATTATGTTTTCAGTGTATATATACACTGAACTTTTGTATCGATCTTAAGTAGATGCAGACAAGTCTAGTCAGACATATTCATATTAAATAGCACGTGAAGATACGTAAACCTTAAAATATAATATTATTTTTATCGAAATTATTTTTTTCTTATTCGCAAAATAGATGTGGCAAAGATTTATTTAATAACACATGAAAATTGTATTTTATTTTTAGATAATTTTACAAAATTTTACGTTCGAAATTATCAGGCATATAATTACATAAAGACAAAACTAATATCGTTAATTATGATACACTATTTCTAACAAACGCCATGAAATTAAATTTTGAATTATAGTTTATATTAGTTTATGAAAGTTTCAATTCCTCAACAAGTACTTGTATTTTAATAACTAAAATCATCTCCTTACCAAAAATTATCTCAGTCAGCATTCTGTATCAACTAAAAATAGTTTAAATGCTACTGATTTTTCATAAAACTTGACTGCATTTTTCTTTTCTTACTTAATCCCAAACTTCTTAAACCTGTATATCATAAAAAAATATTCTATACGTCAGGAAATGACACAGATTTTTTTTATTAAAAACTTCTCTGCTTCGTATTTTCTTATTAAGAAGCAAGAGATATATAAAAAAGATATACAGAGAATATTTTTTCTTTATATCGTGTAATTTATCACTTTAACGATCGACAAAGAATTCTCTTATTCGCTTGATTGTTTGTCATTAATGAGAATCATGAGAATTAAATAAAAAGAATTTACACATCCTCACAGTTTAGTTTGATTTATAAAAGTACATTTTATTTAGATAACACCCAAGAATTTATTTTTCAAATTATTTTTAGTTTTTTTTTAGCTCCATTTTAGAGTATTTTTATTCAAAAAAATTTTTCTAATTAACCGATAATTAAGAAAGTGATCTTTCAAATTAAACTATATTGCATAGAATTTCATGAAAATTTTATGAAAAATTAAATAATAAATTTTTTTTAATATTATCACTGCTTTCCACTATTTTCCATTTTTATTAATTTATAGAATATTTTTTGAATTTATTAATCTAAAAAAATTTACTTTACTCATTTATTTTTCATTACTAAAATATTTTATTTCAAATTTAAAATTAAAAAAAAATATATTTATTATTAAATTTTTAATCCTAGACTTCTCACTAATTACCGTGATATGATAACATAAAATATACAAATTGCAATATACTGTTGAATATTAACAAAATACAATAGATTGAGCCACTGTAAACTATATTTATGCATTATCAAAAAATGTATAAAAAAATTTATTTTCTAAAAAAATACAGTGAAATTTTTTACTAATTACTGATTTATATTAAAAATATGAATTAGTTAAAAATTTCGAAATAAATAATTTTAAAGCCTGAATCGTTCAAATTGTTTTTTCCGTAATGATAACTAAAAATAATAATAAAATAATTTAAGTTGGGAATTTCGCTTGCCGCAAGTGGATTTTTGCAGACAGGTCCGAAATTTTAATAAATCTCGTCGTGGTCAAAAAAATCTAAGAATGGTCTTGTCTAAATTATATCATAAAAAGCAGCAGTAAAATAACAAAGCATTACTAGAATATAAGAAAAGTACGAAATTTATTTTAAAAGGACTTAGAGCAAAACTATGGTTCAATACAAACAATCTAAGCAAAAAAATGATTGCCTCAATCAACAGTGCAAGACCATCTTCACCTTCTTCTAGCATCTTTGTATAAAATTTGAATCCCGTATTCCATCTGTGCGTAATAAAATTTTACCCATTTGTCAAAACTGCAAACATTTTTTTAAAATGATAGTACAGGATTTCGTATATGTTCTATAAAATTTGAGTACTAACTAAATTTTTGCAAAATTTCAATTTAACAAATATTTGTCTAGATTCTGAAAATAACATTGTATCAAACGGCAAAGTTTAAAAAAAGTAAATGCTCAACTTTGTATTTTCTACATCCATCAAAAATTAAATTTAATCCCGTTATTGGTATGAAGTGTAAGTTTCAACATTGATTATGGCATCGACACTGTAAAAGAAAAATCAATTTATTTATCGTAACTATAAGAAAATAGTACTTTTTAATTTCATATTTGACTATAAGACAACCAAATAATCGTTTCTTAGAATTTAATACTAACGTTTGAGAAAATTTAACATGAAGAACTAGAAACACAACTCCTAAAACCAGACAAAGGGAACCAACTGTAATGTACGCAATGCCAAGAAATGGATTCTTTCCACCAAAAGGTGACGTATTACTTAAAATCATTTTTTTTGTACCATCGAATGCAGAAACTTGAAATGCTAAATATTTTCATTAAATTAATAAAATATGATATTAAATACCCTAATGGTAAACATTATCACACTTACAATATGTTATTTGCAACGTATAGTTTCCAGGAGCTAAACCATTAGCGAAAACTCCATTTGAACTGTGATCAACTCTTCTGTACAATTTTCTAAAGTTTGGTAATGCAGCTGTCCTCATCCATACAATAAAATCCTCATTTTCAAAGCCGTTGTTATCATTATTTTCAAGGTCTAATTCATAAACAGGAACTGACCAATTTATTGGTTTAGCAAAATCCTTAAATGCCTCTTTCAAAGTCGATTTGTAAGCAGGGTTCTTAAATTTAGTTTTTTTATCAGATTCCCATGCAATCCCTGTTCTCAATAAAGGTACTTTTAAATTATGTGTATCAGAGTACAAAGTAAGTTTGTCACTGAACATAGAATTGGCTATGGCTCCACATGGAGCTATTGGTATTGAAGATCCATCCTTTGTAACTTCAGCAAATGGTTGGCAGTCATAAGAAACTGTCTTACTTAAATGGCCTAGCAACTGATAATCATCTCTTGATTTAACGTAGCGACGATGATTCTGATAAAAACTTGTTAAGCCATAATACATGTACACTGGTCCATTAAATTCAGTATTTAGAGTAAATTTCTCTTCGCAAATACAAGCTTCTTTAGGATTTTCAGTGATAACGTCCTTACATTGTATTCTTATATGTCTGATATCAGTCGAATAACAGTTTGTATAATCGACACTGATTTCTTGAAGTTTATTCGAGAAATGTAACAATCCAATACCCACTGGTATAAATAAAACTCCAATTATAAAAAAAAATGGTAAAACAGTTCCTGCTGTTAATATTGGTTGCCAAGCAGGTAACCTTTGTTGTTTAAAGTCACTATCTATAAAATTATGATATATTTTAAATAAGTTAAAAAAGTTCCTTTAATAAAAATAGGTATATTTTATAAAATATTTACCATACGGTTGTCTGGTTTTTAAGTTAGGTTCACTTTTATCAGTGTTTTTAGGCATTTTAAAAAATTTATCATCGAACTGTATGACATAAGCATAACATTGTTAAACTAGTTTTTATAAAAATAAAATCCAAAATTTTTACTTATTTCTTATCCATTTATTGAGATAAGATTACTTATCAATTAAGATACTAATATTCTATAACATTAATGACTAAGCTTACGTTTGTATTTATAATCACCTTTTAAATTTTGCGTCATCAAAAGCATATTTTTTGTCTTCATAAAATAAGTTTTAATATTCAACGGATCAATTTTATAATGTAGGATATTAGAAAATGTTAGAAACAACCTTGAAGTCTAGAATCTACTTTTGTTCTATTGCATCGAAAAAGTATTTTTTAATCTTTAGTGTTAGACGAGAAGCCGTACATGTAATATGCATGGACTTTTTTTCTAAGTTTTGTGCAAGGCTACGAATTATGTGATAGGAAAATTTTTTAAACATGCTGATTTCAAATTTTTAGGTCCCGACTTTGAGAAAACAGCCCTAATACCAAAAAACTGTATTTTTCGGTCAAGTTTGAAGGTTATTTTGACATTTTTCATAAGAAAATCCTTAAAATGAAAGGTAATATGTTTTCGACGTCGTTGAATAAGAATATTTAGGTCCTGGCCGAGTACTGTCCTGAAAAAAATATTAACCGTCATTTGAAATGTTTCTTATGAAATAAATCAAATTAACTTTCAGAACAATCTTATAAATTGGCCAAAAGATACGGTTTTTCGGTATTAGGGCAAATTTTTTGAGGTCAGGGCATAAAAATTTGGAATCAACCTTAGCCCAATCATTTCCACACGAATTAGATGAATTATATATTATGTACACTCCCAGACCAAAAGAATTTTTTCTTAACCAAAAAAGAATTTAGGAGCTATTTTGATCGTTTAAAGCGAATTTTTTACATAAAAAATTCTTTTGACGAAATATTGTCCAGGAAAAGAATTTTTTAATGATATATATAATTCTTTTGAAGTAAAATTCTAACCAAAAATATTCTTACTAAATTTGGTTAAATATAATAACTAATTTAGATGTTTGCTTCTTTTATATTATTTTAATATTATTTTTATTAAATTAATTAATTATTATTTTAATTTAGTAAGAATATTTTTAGTTAGAATTTTAATTCAAAACAATAATATCATTAAAAAATTTGTTTTAAATGATCAAAATAGCTCCAAAATTCTTTTTTGGTTAAGAAAAAATTCTGTTGGTCTGGGAGTGTAATATATGTAGAAAAAACGCATAAATTAGGCAAATAGATGCCTATAAATGGGATGAGGAGAAAGTTTTAGGTGTCGAGACCCAAAAATTCTTATTCCACGACCTAGAAAACATGTTATACATCATTTTAATGACAATTAGAAATGTTTTTTATGAAATATGTCAAATTAATCTTCAAAAATGACCAAAAGATACAGTTTTTCGATATTAGGACTGTTTTCTCGGGGTCGGAACCTAAAAATTTGAAATCAGTATATCGAAAAACTTACCTATCACATATGAGTAGTCTTGCATGAAACTTAAAATGAAAGTTTATGAATCTAAAATATACACGGCCAGGCTGCTTTGAAAGTTCAAGCAACAAATATAGCTGCTTGAGTTTTTAATCAAAGGCCGTATACAGCTTCTCGAATCTGCACTGTAAAAAGTAACTTCCTTAGATTAATAAAAAAATTAGAGCATATTTAAAAAATTAGTAAATATTCGAAAAAAATCATATAACTAAATTTAAAAATATATTTTAACTAGATTAGTATCTTATGCATTTATTGTTAGAAACCGAGATACTATTAACAGGAGACTATAATTTGTATATATATATATTGAATATTTGAATAAATTAAATAAATTAATTTTAAAACTCATGTTCTTTTGACAATATTATAATACTCAAATATTGCACTGTAAAAAGTAACTTTCTTATATTAACAAAAAAATTAGAACATTTTCGAAAAAAATTGCAAATATTCGAAAAAAATCGTAAATTTACTAAATTTAGTATATTAACAAAAAATTCGAGTATTCTCGATTTTTTTTTGTGAATTCGCAAAAAAAATTGATTATTTACAATTTTTTTTCGAAAATTTTCAAAAAATAGTTGTAAATTTACGAATTTTTTTATTACAATTACAACTTTTTTCGTAAAATCACAAAAAAATCGAGAATTCTCGAATTTTTTGATAATTCACTAAATTTAGTAAATTTACGATTTTTATCGAATATTTAAAAAATTTTTTGAAAATTCAATAATTTTTCGAAAAAATTCTATTTTTTTTGTAAATCTAAGAAAGTTACTTTTTACAGTATGGATATCAGAAAGTAACTCTCAAAAAATAATAATGTGAAAATTTTTTTTTATTGAATAAATAGTTATTTACAATATTTTACTACTGGTGCATAAATTATTGGTTACTACGTTTTGAATGAACTTTTGTTGAAATCCTTACTTTTCTCAAATTTCATTAAATTTCAGCACTTCTTAGCAGGTTAAATGCTGAATATGACATTCTTAAAACCTGTTAATTTAAAATTTTAAATATTTTAACGAATATCGTTAATTATACTTAAAAATCGTTTTTATTTTAGGAATTAAGAAAAACTACTCAAACTAGGCCCAAGTTCTATTGAAGTATTGCAGAAATCAGTCCAATTTAATTTTTTCCTAAAGTACAACTAAAAATAAGTACTTTATTTTATTTTTATTTTATTTATTCATATCAGGTGTACAATAAATACATATTAAAGTAAATTATTAAAATACCATAACCCCATAGAGACTCTTAGTCCGTACATGGGCCTGTCGTCAACAGCAAAATATATATACAATATAGTAACAATATTTTTATATAAATTTGATTATTTGTATGTTGTAATGCATTTATTTTTTAAGAGTAGAAAAAATTATTGTTCAAAATCAACTAGCCTTTTTTTTAAATAATTAGACCAACTTTTACTTAAGCTTTAATGGAAGAGAGTTAAAAATCTTACACGCAAAAAAAAGAATAGTAAAATTAACCTATACAAATGTAGTAAAAACAAATTAATATAGATTGGTAAATATAACCAAAAAATGAGTAAATTTTACTAAAAAAAATGAGGTTTTAGTTTTATAAACAAATTTTATTAGTAAATTTTACTAATAATTTATAGTGACTTTTAACCAAACTGAATATAGTAAACAACATCGTAATTTTAGTTATATTTACTAATTTTTTGTATGCGTGTATAGGCTAAAAAAGAGTAGCATTTTTGCCCAGTTGCTTCTTTTTAGGAATTTTCAAAATATTATTTCTGTTACTTTCAAAATCTTCATCATTTTTTCCCAACATTAGTTTATTTAAATTTACAATCTCTTTTTTAATAGCAAAGAAATAGAATGTTTGCCTGACTTTTAAAATTTTTTTATCATTTTTATTACTTAGATTCATGGTTTTAAATAATCCGTTTTGTATTCTTTGGATTAAATTTATATTCGTATCAATAGCACCACCCCAACCTAATATTCCATGTGATATGATGGAATGAAATAAGGTACAATACACAACTGTAAGTTGATTACTACTTAAAATATACTTAAGCTTGTGGAACAAAAACATAACAAATCTAGTCCGTTTAAGCAGATCACTTACGTGTTTGTTCAAACGAAAAAAAACGCTGCCAAGTGATTGGCACTATGGTTCCTCATCAACAATAGCAAAATATTTATAATGGTCTATTTTATCTAATAAAAATGATATTTTTTTTATTTTTTTATATTTATAGAGCGAAGCTCTACCTTAATGGATGCAAAAATCGACACCTTTCGGACACGATATAGCCAAAACGATCAAACGGAATGCTTTCATTTTTTAAAACTGAGTTTATTTTATCGAGTTAATGAACCCTATTGTTTTTGAGCCCAATCTGGTATTTCTAAAGGCAAGTTTATTCTTGTACTTTTGCTTCATACAGGTGAAAAACCTTCTAAATGTTATCCGCGCGATAAATTTCATAGCTTTTGCATAAACTTTGCATCAGTGAAATATCATAAAAATGCAAAAGAACACTAGATATAGTTTTATTAGTTATTCATTAATCGACATTTTATTTAATTACACGTTTGACGCCCAAGAGCTTATCTACCTACGTGTAGTTTTGTTTTTGCATACTAAATTAATTTCAAAACCAAAATTTATGTATTTCAAAATGTATACCCCCATGTAATAAAGTTTCAACTTTCAGAATCTGATGTCAAATTTGCGATCAAATCAACTGCAAACTCAATATTTCGGGTCAAAGTTGGCCACTAAAAAAAATCGACAAGTTGCTTATCAGTATTGTAAAATTAGTTAAGTATTCAAAGACAGTTAAAAATAATAAAATTGGAGCTTATGATATGATGGCGTTAAGTATCTTATGCAAATAAAATATTTTAAATCTTAAGATTATATTGTATTGGACTAAACCTGGTTCAAAGAAAATGTAATTTTATCCACATGCATTCTATGCGGAATTCCATTATCGTTGAATTTATATGAGAATTGATTACAAACTGAGGTTTTTAATGCTTCTGAAATAGCTGGTTGACAACGGATTTTTTTAATTAGTTTAAACTTTTGTATAAAAGTGCTAAAGGCTAGTTTTATTAAATAAATAAAATATAAAATTAATATAATTGCAATTTTCGCAGCAACTTAAGGTACTTGATTTTTAGATTCTATCGGTGAGAGATTTCTTTTAAAATTGGTCATGAAAAATTTACAACTGACGGACTTTGAATGAAAACTTGCACTAAAAACTAAAACCAACAAAAATTTGATAGGATAAGAAACTAGGCTATTATTATGACAACACCCTGAAAACAACAAAAACTACCCGATTTTAAGGGTTCATTTTTGCAACGTTTCAGAAGAAGGGTCAAAAATAACTATTTAATTACATTTTTTAAAAAAAAATTAAGAAACTATTAAGACTTAAACGTCAAAAATCGTAATTGGACTATGAGGGCTGAGTACAAAAAGTTTATACTATCTCCGAAACTGAAAAAAAAACTTTTACATGATAAAAGATTATTTTTATTTGCTTCTTTTTTAAATAAAATTTTGGTAACTACTTAACCGTATTTTGGCCATCAAAGACTTAGATTAAATGAATTTAAAAATACTTTTAAAGAACAAAATTTTTATTTAGGAGGGGAGTTTAACCCATTTACGCCCAAGCGGACGTAAACGGAAAGTCAAAAAAAAACATAAGTTCCCGTATAGATAGAGGCTTTTAAATTACATGTCTATAGTAAAATTTCATGCTCTTACCGAATCTGAAGTCAGATTTAACTTAAAACCCTTTCAAATGCTTCAAAAATAGGGGTAATGGGGGTGAAAAAGAGGCTAAAATAAAAATGACGGAAAAATCAATATAAAAATAAAAAAATGATACCAAAAAACATTTAAAATTACTTATTTGTGCAAAAAACTTACATTTTTTAGGTTTATGGGATATTTAACTGGATTTCAACCCTTATAGTTTTAGTTTTTCCCAAAAACTTCAAATATTGTTTTTTTAGTTCCAAATCGGTTCTTATAGGTAAATTTGACTCCTAATTCCATTTTTTGAATTTGTTTTTTTTTTTTTTTTTTTTTTTTTACCACCTTCCGTTCATGCCATTAAGCCTTCTTGGACTATAGAAACACAGAGTTTGACATTTTTAAATAGGGTTCTTTGGTAATTTTTAATAGAACGCTGCAACCTCATTAAGAAATCAGACACTTCTGGTTGTGCCTATTTTTTAATATAATTCTCTTACTGTTATTATCAACAGCCCGAATACCCATTTTCTGCCAAAAATGACCAATTATTTGATGCCAAAATTGCAATTTTCTATAGAGAAAAGGGTTTAGGTCTCAAAAAATTTGTATTGGCTCCAAGTTTACAAAAATTTCTTTCCTATCTCTCTTCAATTATTTATTAGCCAGATATAATAATTTATAAACTCCCAAATTTGATTTTTCAAAAAGTGTCTATTTTGATCTCTATCTTTGTAAAACCATAACTCCAAAACAACTCAAGCAAATCAAACAAGAGAATATAAAATACCCTGCCAACTAGCTGGCACTAAGGTTCCTCTGCCACAGATATCACCGATTACAAGCAAGTAATCATACATACATTTCTATTAACTTCAAAAAGTTTTTTTTATTGATCAAAAATTTTGGAACAAATTTAAAAAAAAATTAATTATCAGATTCGAGATATCGAATAAAAACCATATTTTCAAATATAAGTACTTTCATGGAAATAAATGAGGTATTACATCCAAATTAAAAAAAAAAAAAAGTAGTTTCAGATTTTTTCAATTGATGAAAAAATGTTTGAAAATTCTTAATTCCATAATGGTTGTGAAATTTCACCGGTTACACACACCCTCACACACACACACACACACACACACACACACACACACACAAACAAACAAACTTTCTTTAAAAACCGGTTTTTTAGCTTCCTGAGGTCCCAAATCGTGTTGATATGCCAAAAAATCAAAAATCATAATTTGACGCATCACAATATGTTGAGATCAAAAAAATTGAGATCACAAAAATGTTGAGATCTAAAAGCCTTTGTTTTCAAAAATTGCATTTTTGGGAGCAATTGAAAAATTGGTCATTATGGGATTTAATGGACTATAAAGGTATGAGAATTTGTGATAAAAAATTGCAGTTTTTGGGGCATAAAAAGTGACGCTTACACAAAAAAATGGTGCCAACCAGAAGTGTTTTGGTTAATTAGAAAGGTTGCAGAATTCCTGTGAAATTTATCAAAAAACCCTATTTAATAACATTAAATCCTTCGTTTCTAGGCCCAGAAGGCCTGCTGGAATAAATACAGGCGTTTCGGCCTGTTTTTTCAACATAATAAACTGATGCATTAGAATTTTGAGTTATTTGGTATTACGAATGTATCGAACATCCTTTTTTAGTTATAAAAAAAAAATATTAAAACTCAGAAAAAATCAAAAACTTTATTTTTGCAGTGAAGTGCATTATAAAAAAATGTTTTAAAACGAATTAAAATTTTTAAGTTGATTTGTTTTATTTATACTCACAGATTATCGAACGAGTTATAATTATTAATGAATTTTGCGTCTGATTGACACCTTAAAGATTGATATTTAAGCTCAATCTGAGCAAAGCTTGTAAAACCGAAAAATTTTAAAATTATTTAAACTATTTTAAATATGATCAGCTTCGCTCTACCCGTCGTTGACGGTATCTAGTAAAAATATTCAAAAAAAAAATTTGAAAAATTACGTTTTAGATGGAAAAAATCCTTTAAAAACAATAATTCTAGATATTAGTATTTTCATAGAAATAAATTAAGTACTACATCCAAAAAGAAAAAAAAATATTATGTTTTTTTAATTTTTTTACACAAAAAATTTTGAAAAAAAAAAAATTTCAAAAAAATTACATATCAGATAGAGAATTCCTTTAAAAACGATAATTCTAGATATTAGTACTTTCATAGAAATAAATTAAGTACTAAGTCCAAAAAGAAAAAAAATTATTGTATTTTTAAAATTTTTTTATTAAAAAAATTTTGAAAAACAAAAAATATCGAAAAATTACGTATCACATGAAATAATCATTTAAAAACGATGACTCTGGATATTAGAACTTTCCTAGAAATAAATTAGGTATTACGTCCAAAAAGAAAAAAAATTATTGTATTTTTAAAATTTTTTTATTAAAAAAATTTTGAAAAACAAAAAATATCGAAAAATTACGTATCACATGAAATAATCATTTAAAAACGATAATTCTAAATATTCGTACTTTCGTAGAAAAACATTAAGTACTACATCCTAAAGAAAAAAATTGGCATTTTTGAAGTTTACTTCTTTCTTGTCGTTGTACATAATAATTATTTTTTTTTACTAGTAGTTAAAAATGAAAAAATCGTCACCTCGAAAATGTAACGATGAAATCGTCACGCGAGATGTTATGATGAGAATCGTGTATAAAGGAATTGGAAAGTATCCGTTCTCCCTACTACCCAAGCTACTGCCTGGTAAATCCGACAGTAAGCGAAGCTTTCGGGTGAGTTCGTTCGCCGATAGACCCGATCGTAAGCCAGGGCGCTCGGATGATTTCGGTGTTAAAATTTTTAGTGATTTAAAATAAATCAATTGCAGAGTTTTTAAAATTTTTATTTCTAAATTTTACTTTTATAAAAATTGTTTTAGAAAGAAGTAAACTTCACCCTTTTGTCCTTAGACAAAACCTGTCCGTTTTTTTATATTTTTTGGCGGCAAAAATTTTGAGAAAAAAATTTTCAAAAAATTAAGTATCAGGTCCAAAAAATTACTTTTATAGAGGTTCTTAAAACTAGTACTTCCATGGAAGCAAATTATGTACTACGTTCAAAGAAAAAAAAAAATTGGTGTTTTTTGTATTTTTTTATGAAAAAAATTTTGGGAAAAAAATGTTTAAAAAATTAAGTATATATCAGATTCGAGATATCGAGTAAAAACCATACTTTCAAATATAAGTACTTTCGTGGAAATAAATGAGATATTACATCCAAATTAAAAAAAAAAAAGTACCTCGAGCTTTTTTGGTGAAAAAAATTTTGAAAAAAAAATTAGGTCTTAATGTCGTGTTGGCTGTGAAATATCACCGGTTACAGTGCGACATACATCCATACATACATACATACACACACACACACACACAGACTTTTTTTAAAACCCGGTTTTTTAGCTTCCTGAGGTCTCAAAACGTGCTTATATGCCAAAATATCGAAAATCAAAATTTCACCTATCACAAAGGTTCCTCTATGAGGATTGATCAAATATAATACCTAGATATTTGGTAGATTCCACCTTATTTAGAGTTAGCCTTAAGTCATTAGTTCTATGAAGCACTATAAAGCACTTTTAGCATTGTAGGTCATATCTTTGATTTTTAGTAGAAATTTTTGTATATTTGGCCTTTTATGGTAACTTTACTAAAAATATTTTTGCTGTCATACGCAAAAAATTACGTTTTGCATTATTCAGCTTAAATAGACTTAAATTTTATGCTTTGTAACCTATTTCCAGCATTTCTAATTACAAAATCACAAAAATGTCTGCCAAACATTAAGGGGTTGACCTAAAATACCAAAAACCGCTGAGCATACATATTTTTAGCTGTATTTTAGGAAAAAATAGTTGAGATTATTTCCTGCGATCCTTCGATTCAAATTGGGCCCAGTTAGTATGAAATCTCTCATATTATAAACAGTTTTGAACAGCATTTGTAAAATAAGGACAAAAATACGTCCTATCCAGGTTATGAATTAGTTGTTTTCTGTTCTATTTTAATAAATAAATTAATTAATGTAATATAATTAAGAAGCTTACCTGTACAAAAGATTCATATGATAGTACGATAAAATGGTGATTTTTCAAAATTATGGGTTCACTTGAACGTAAAATCATAAAAATCATTTCATGTCTAGATACTTTACTCAAAATTGTCCAATCAATATTGGCTGTTAATTCATTTAAATCTCCGCTCTTAAAAAAATAAAAAGTAAGTTATTTTTTAAAACTTTTCTGAGTAAATTTAATACGAAAAATTATACGAATCTAATACATTATTTTATTATCAAAAGTCGTATTTTCATATTTATTTATCAATTTTATCTTTAGAATATCCGATACAATGAGTAAACAAATTTAACACTTTTCATTTTTCTCAGAATGGTTTCAAAGCTTTCATAAATACGCTTGCTCATTATATCAATGAAAAAATTATGAATTTTATAAAAAACTTACTTTAGTTGTTAATTCCTGACCAAAGTGGCAATATAAAAAGAATTGCGTTAATAATCCAGATAAAAAATTTAGGTTCATTAATACAATATAATAATTTTGTTGATTTGTAGAGATTTGAAAAATAGACCAAGCCATTGAAATTCCACTAAGTAAAAACTGCAATGCAATTATATCTTGAAAAGTGTTATTTATCTCTGTTGTATAGCTTTTGAAACATTTAAAATTAATAAATAATAATTAAAATATCAAAAGAAATTCGTAGTAAAAGTCATATATCTAATTATCAGAATATTTATATATTATATATATAATCTTTAACTAAATTATAAATAAACGCCATATTGGACCTTATACCGAGCATTAACCAAAGTCAAAATACAAAGAATATCAATAAGAAATATTTGAAATGATTCTTCTTCCACTTTACATACTCTACAGCTTCTATCAGTAAATCCTTTTCTTCCCTATTTGCTTAAGTTACCACATCTAATTCTAGCCCACTGTTCCTCTAGTTACCCGTTATGTTCTCTTCTTCCCAATATGGCTGTCTTTAATAGCTACTTTTATAATCCTTGTAGCCTTCTCAGTATCTTGATTTATCAACCCTGATAAAGTCTGGTTGTATATCCTGCTCCTTCAGCATATCAATAGCTTCACTCATTTTCCCTTTGAAGACTTCTCCTTTCACCCCTCCGTTAAGCAATTTCTGTACTTCCCCCTTCCTCGCTTCTTCCCATACACTCTTTAATTCAGTTCCACACCTAGAAGGTTCCCCATTTTTCAATGCCCTGATCTCTTCTCTTAGGAAAATTTTTGGCCATCTGTTTTCTTCCATATCCAATACACTAGCAAAATAGGCAATTGCTCTTTCTCCTATATAGAGTGCTTTACTTATGATACCAGCTTTGAGCTTCCATATATAATCTGGAGTATTGCAATTTATTCCCATAAACATCTTAACATATCTGCCCTGCATTTTTTCGATTAATACCCTTCTTGTTAGACCCCATATCTTCACTCCATATAAACACCCCGCCCTAGCCAAGGTCTCAAAAAGATACATTCTTTTGCTCAATTTCTGCAATCCTAATCTTTTCATGAGTCCCCATCCCATATTTATCGCGTTCCTTGCTTTCCCTTTTACCCCAGTTAGATGCTTTTCGTATGTTCCGGTCACAGAGAAAGAGAAACCAAGGTATTTAAATCGAGGTACTATCTCAATTTCATCACTCTTATACGTCCACTTCTCTTCTCTTCTTATTTTCTCTCCCCTTCTGAACACCAATATTTTTGTTTTCTTGGCGTTTACGGACAGTTTATTTCTCTCACAGTACCTTTCAAGCCCATTTAGGATTTCCTGCAACCCTTCCTTATCATCTGCCAGTAACACAAGATCGTTGGCAAATTTCATACAGAAAATCTTTTTTTCCCCTATCAAAGTTCCACCAATATTCCTTTTTTCCCAAACTTCATTATTACTCCTACTCCTGTTTTAAAGGGTTTTGAAACCCCTTCCTCAGTAATAACCTCACACCAAGTTTCCTTGTAGATTCGCCTTATCCAACTTAGAAATCTACCTTTAACTCCTAGGGACCCTAATTTTTTTATCATTATTTTTCGATTAACCGTATTAAATGCAGTCTTAAAGTCAACAAAGAACGCATACAGCCTCCCCTTTTCCATTTTGAGCTTATTACCTATAATGCTGTTCAAAACAAATATGTGGTCCCTAGTTCCTATTTCTCCTCTAAATCCTGCCTGACTTTCTTTTATTTTCCCTTTTTCAGATGTCCAGTGAGCAAGTCTTTTTCTCATTATACTAGCCAGGATTTTGTATCCTATATCTAATAGGGAAATACCTCTATAGTTTCCCCTGACATTTTCCTCCCCTCCCTTGAATATTGGATATATTCTTGCAATTCGCCATTTTTCTATCATCACGCTATCCCTCCACATCTCCTGTATTATTTTGACCGACTCATTTTCCCAACACTCAGGTAGATTTTTTAGAAACTCTGATGTTATACCGTCTTCACCTGCTGCCTTCCCTTTCTTCAATCTTTTTATTTCCTTAAATATTTCTGCTGGTCTTAAATCACTGTTTAGAATATCTAAACTCTCCTGTTCCTGTTCATTAACTTTTCCCTCGGTGGTCTTAACATTCCCTCCCTCTAGTAGAAAAGACAAATGTATTTTAATAAATACTTCGTTAATTTTTCGTTTTTATATTTAAAACTACAAAATTTTGAGTACTATCGAATGGTGTCAAACTGTTTTGTTCACTGCACTTTTATGACAGTTTAATTTATTTACTTTTATAACTTTTAAAAAAATTATTTTGAAATATTTTCTTTTTTTAATTAATTATAGCAACACACGTTTGTATGATCAATTTTAGTAGTATAAACAATTTATTTTATACAGAGAAAATTAAGAAGGAAAATATGAGTTACGCTACCGAAAAACTACATCACCGGAGATTTTGCCACAAAAAGTTCGCCACAAAAGTATGACCACCAAAAAATGTTGACATATAAAAATTGCATACAGAGTATAATATAAAAATATTTTTTGGATACGATTCTAATTGACCAACAGTGAACTTTTACAAGGGTATTTTTAATCTCAATTTTTGATATGAAAAATTGAACCACCTATAAAGTATAATACAAAAAAGTTGACCACAAGCATATTTTTTTAAAATTTTTATATTTGACGCAAAACTTTTTGTAAAATAAATCTCTACAATATTAAAAAAGGGGAAAAAGGTACCCCATAGTAAGAAATGTTTTATTTTTTTCTTTTAATATTCTCATGATCAATATTTTGGTGTTAAACTTTATGGTAGTTAAATTTTTTGTAACAAAAGTTGACATTCAAAATATACGTGTGAAAATCACTGATGGTCGAATAGAATCGTATCCAAAAAATGTTTTTATATTATACTCTCTATGTAATTTTTATGTGTCAATATTTTTTGGTAGTCATACTTTTGTGGCAAAATCTTCGGTGACATAGTTTTTCGGTGGCGTAAGTCATATCTTCCATAAAGAATCGCAAACTTTTGATCATAACTGAAAACAGATATATGACTTTATATATTATATCTACCAGAAGAATAAGAAAATCATTTTTACTCAAATATTTTTTGGTGATGATAAGTAATTTTATGCATTTTATCCTTTTCAGTATTCAAAATATCATTTTCATTTAATTTTTGTTTTTTAGCAGATTTTATACAATCTGGTAATTCTTTTAAACGTAAGTTTAAAATATCTAACTGTGTACTTCCATGAATCATAAAACCGACAATAATTGTATCTGAAGCTGTACTTATTATAGAAGCAGTAAATGTTATATGTACATCCCATAGATAATTTAATAAATACGTTTCGTTTTGATTTTTTAATGGGAGCCATTTTTTAAAGGGGGATTCTGGATTTTTTAGATTTTGTAATAACGGAGAAATTATAATCGTAGAACATGCAGTTATTCCCAAAGATGTAAAAGCTGTTACAATCAATCTGTAAAATTTTAATTTAAAATTAAAAAAAAATTTTTTTATACACATAAAAATAGGAATTTTAGAAATAAATAAAAGATTTTATTACAAAATATAAATAGCTAGGGCCTAAAAAATAATTTTTAGTAGCTGGAAAGGGGGTGGGGAGTGAATATTCGGCGAAATCTGCTCTGGAGAGGATCGACTTGAGATATTCGGGAAGTGGTGTTTTTTTTGGTCACAAAAAACCTCTCGAAGTCGGTTTTTAGTTTTTAGTATCGGTTTTGATGATATTGGCCAAAATGTGCCCCATTTAAATAACATTGAAAAAGTGGTTTTTTGAAAATAGCGCGAAAAATGGCGGGGGTTATACTTTTCTAACCTATACTAATCGACTCTAATATCGATTAGTATATCGATCAACTTCACTCTGCATATGATAAATTGAGGGGCAATTCGTGTGCTCATACTTTTTAAAGCTGTTTTCTGAGCGGAATTTTTAATTTTTAATTTTTAAAAATTAACCACGCCAAATAGAAACAACCGATTTAAACGTGCAAGGTCTCAAAAATTTTGTGAAAGGTTTTACTTTTTTTAAAATTTTTTATTTTTGAGTTACCTTTGCATAATTTAACCTAAAATTACAAAAAACGGCGAAAAACCTTAAAAAATGGTAGTTTTACCATTAAAATTTTCCATGTACTTTCACGTAAAAATTTTTTTTTTTTTTTATTCGCGTCATCCTTACCTCCAAAACTTTAATTTTCGTTAAAATTAATGTTTTTCTTCTAGTTTTACTCCAGTCAAAATACGGGTTTGGTTGTATTTTCAGTGGCGAACACGAGATTTGCACTAATATAGGTTTTTTGGGTCGCTAAACAAGAAAATCAGGGTTATTTTGTAAATAAATGGGGGCTTCACTCTTAAATTTGCAAAAATTACCCCCAAAAAGGGTTTTTTTTAAGCATATTCGCATTTTGTGCGCTCAGATTTGTACCATATGGGTTTTTTGGGTCGCTGATCAAGAATTTCGACTTTTTTTCGGTGTTTTTGCTATTTCCGTACTCTGAGCGTCCAGCATATGCCCATATAGGTCTCCAATTAAGATTTTATACTCCTTTTTTGCGGGCAAATATTGATGATTTATGAAAAAGAAGTTAAAATTGATAAACGACCCAAAAAGCCTATATGGGCGTATCCTGGATGCTAAAAGTACGAAAATACCAACAACAAAAAACCACTTTTCCAATGTTATTTAAATGGGGCACATTTCGGCCAATATCATCAAAACCGATACTAAAAACTGTCTTCGGGAGGTTTTTTGTTACCAAAAAAGCACCACTTCCCGAGAATCTCAAGTCGATCCTCTCCAGAGCAGATTTCGCCGAATATTCACCCGCCCCTTTAATATTTTTAACGAAAAAATTACATTTTATAAATGACCACAAATTAATTTTCCCAAAAAAAATCTTTTCCAAAGGCTTTTTTCCCAAAATAAAATTAATGAAAATATTCAAATATAAATAATAATTAAAATAATAAAATATACAATACATGATTTTGCAGTCAACTTCATTATAGAACTATTTTCAGGCTGTTATTAAGGCGTATCCCTCATTTCTTAAATTTTTTTTTTGAAAATTTTTTTATTCTTTTTTATTGTTTATAAATCTCTTAAGAATGCACACCCAAAATTTTGGGGAAAAAAAAAATATGGTTTTTGAGATATTAAGATATTAATAATTTTATATCAATATTTTTTTATATATTTTTTTTTTTAATTTAATTTTATTATATTATCTTATATTAATAATAATAAAAATATGAAAAGATATAAATAAATAAATAAATAAATAAATAAAAAATAAAAAAACGCTATCAAACACGATTCTAAACGTACTCATCTATCGAAAAACCAAGAAAACTAGCTAAAAAAGAGGCTCGTATGGTCAGAAAGCAAGCCTTGCAAAAACAGAAACAAGCTTATTTGGATTTTGAAAGACTTATATATGGTCCAAGAACTGATGCCTAGTTATTTGCAAGTATTATAGACCTTAAAAATAGAAATATATTAATCAATACTAAAAAAAAATCTTTAAACGCGTTTTCCTCAAAATGACTTTTTGAAAACGGTTCCCACGATATCTCTAAAACTAATTGAGCAATTGACACAAAGCTTGGTGCATTTTCTTTATTAAAGTTATAGCTAGAGTTGGTACCTCGGACTAAGCTTTATATGCACCAGAAATCAGTTTATGGCCGATTTTCGGGCCATTGTTGGCTCAAAAATCGTACTTTTTTTTAAAATTCCCATTAAATGGTCAATTTTAAAAATTTTTTCCTCATTCTGGTACCAACTCCAGAGAATACTCTATAAAAAATAATTCTATTCTGTTTTTTAGTTTCAGCTGTCCTAAAGGGGCGCAATCATGGGAACCGTTTTTTTCAGACTATACTTTGACGCCCTCTATAATATGAACAAAATGACAAATATAATTTTTTTTTCTTTTTTCTTAATGATTAACAATAGTGTAAGGAATTAAAACAAACATTTGTTAATTTTAATAATAAAATGAGTGAAAAAAAATGATTTGAAAATTTTTTTAAAATCGATAAAAAAATGAGGGATACCCCTTAACAAAAAATTTGTTAGTTACGAGGTTAGTTATAAACAAATACAAAATGAAAGGTTATCATTTTATTAAAAAAATTTTAAATCAAATTAAATTTAAAAAAAATAAATTGAGTAAATTTTAAAAATTATTTTGAATTTTAAAAAAGTGTAAAAAATTTTTTGATATCTAATTTAAATATGGCAGAAATAATCAAATCGCAACGTTTAGTTTTTCTTCATTTAGATGGTTACTTATAAACCTTCAGGAGCTATAGGAAAAATAAATAACTAGATGAATATTATCCGAGCCATGCTCCTAATATTGAAAAGGTAAAAGCTTTTATATTATAACATTTTTAAGTTTTTAATAATTTCACTTCTTTACTATACAGGAATTTGAATGCTGTTCGAAATGTAGCGGGAATCAATTCAGTGTGTTGCTTTTTCCATTTGTCTCGGGATGTTTACAAACGTGTACAGAGTGAAGGATTGCAAAGAAGGTATAATAATCCTGATAATCAAAATGTTAAGACAGCTGTACACATGATTTGTGCCACTGCGTTTTCGCCCGTAGATAGAGTTGAACATTATTTCCAAGAACTTCAGGGTGAAATTCCAGATGTGTTAAATATGTTCAAGATCGTAGCAGTAGACATACCACGTGGGCGTGGTTGGCCTGCTCGTCCAAGGTTTTTGCCTCCTTGATATCCACCTGCCTTATGGAATCAATATGATGCCACCCTCTAAAGAACAGCAAGAACTAATAATATCTCGGAGGTATAACACATAAGACTGCCAACAGTAATAGGCAAAAACTACCCGAGCATGTATACATTTTTATCTAAACCTCAAAAAGAACAAAGTGACGGAGAAATAATGATCAAATAACTTCAACTGGGGCAAAATGTGAGAAAAAGTAAAAATTTTATCAGGAAGCAGAAAGATTAAAAAATATTTAATATTGTCAATGAATTCCACAGTTATATGTTCAAAATAATGAAGTAATGATGTATTTAAAAAATATTGGTCCCAATATTCCCTTGTAATTAATTTATATAAATTAACTGTTTTTAATTGTTTTTTTTTTTATTTATTTTGAGAAAAAAGGATTTTTTATTTTTTTTTTGGGAAAAATGTCCCCTTACCTTACTTTGTCTGATGATAGCCAAATTCTATGAGGTGGGTCTCAAGATTATAGTTGCTTATTATAACAATTTTATTCAGAAACTTTTATAATTTTGAACTTTAACTAACTTTTCTAACACGTAATGAAGTTATTCAGAATCTAAAATTTATCTTCTCTAACTTAGGATGAAAAAGGATTTTTATAAATTGCGATGAACAATTAAGATTTTGGAGCAAATTCATTTTTCGATATGGAATAATAATTATTTAGTGACTGTTTTTGTAGCTAATTTTAGTTGATCTTTTCTTTTATTGAATCTAGCAGGTACAATTTTTAATCTAAAGTTTTCAGCGTTTGATAAGTAATTTTTACAAAAATTTTTATTTAACATTAACGGGGTAAAATATTCAAATTTAAGCAAGGTTCGTCTTAAATAGCTTTTTCAAGAATGAAAACTTCTTAAACTTTATTTTATAAATTTGAGAAAAACTTCACTCAAGGGTTTGACAAAAAAAGCAATAAGCAACGAAAATTTTAAGACCTTGCACATTAAATTTAATTATCAACGAACTAAACAACGCTGGTTGCAAAAAAAGGGGAAAAATGACCATTGTTGCATAATCACAGTTATTTACCTTATTTTTTTCATTTGCTGATCATAAATTTTAGTTTCTTCTTCAGTTGAAGGTTCGAATGAAGGATCAAGTAAAATTTTTCCTAATTTTATAATTTTTTTTCTATTAATTAAAAAATTATCTATTTTTAAACAAATTAAAAAACCTGTATAAATCCACAATAATTGTTCATTAAATTCTATAAAACTATCGCAAATTAAAAATACGTAAAGTATTTGTGACACAAAAAATAAGTGCGTTGATAAAATAATAAAAATCGTATATAAAAAATAAAACTTTTTAAAATTAAACCATTTATCAAAATTATCAATTGGTTTCCATATACCACAAAATGTTAATAAATTAAAAGCTAATGATGAAGTATACATCATTAAAAAATATTTTTAACCTAACATCAGAAAGGCAATAAAAGAACTAATACAACTTTTTAGACTTTTCTTTATATACATAGAGAGAAAATAACTTATTATTATCATTATAGTCAAGGCGCCAGCAATGTTAAATGCATCTAAAAGTTTTATCAGCATGAGAATGGATCCACCTCAGTGAAACGTATGTATTTTTGGTGACTGAAGGTTTCATTCATTTTCGGATGTCCAAGTTTAAATAATTAAAAGTTTTTTAGTAATGAACGCTATATCATAAAAAATGGGTAAAATATTAGCAAGATAGGTAAATTCTTGAAAACAATTACTAATTGAGCCTATTTTTGGTACCCCAGTAAGGTTTTCGGGGTAGCTGATCACGATTTTAAGAGATTTTTAAAAATCAAAATGGTGGACTCAAAATGACGTATTTCTAACCTCACAAATAGCGATTTATGCTGTTTTAAGCATATTTACGTTATCTAGTTTTTTGCACTAGTAATTACGATTCTGAGGTCATATTTTTAATTATCTGATTATTAAAAATCTGACTTCAGGATTGTGATTACCGATCCCAAAAACTTATAATGCAAAACGTTAAAATGCTTAAAATAGGATTTATTTCCGATTATGAGTTTAGAATTCCACCATTTTTAGCCAGCTATTTTGATAATTAATAGTATTATCTCTGAATCGTGACAACTAGTCCGAAAAACTTACTAGACAACGTAAAAATGCTTAAAACAGCAGAAACCACCGTTTATGAGGATAGGAATACGCCATTTTGAGTCCACCATTATGATTTTTAAAAATCTGTCTTCAAAATTGTTATCAACGACCCCAAAAACCTTACCGAGGTACCAACAATAGGGTCAATTAGCAATTCTTTTCGAGAATTCAACTATCTTTAACTATTATAAAAAACTTTTCCCTAAGTTAGAACAATTATTTATAGAAAAATATGTTGAATAAAGTGTAGTGAATGAAATGGAGTAATTTCTCCGTCAATCATAAAATATATAAATTATTTATACATAATTATAGAGCGAAGCTCTACCTTAATGGATGCAAAAATCGACACCTTTCGGACACGATATAGCCAAAACGATCAAACGGAATGCTTTCATTTTTTAAAACTGAGTTTATTTTATCGAGTTAATGAACCCTATTGTTTTTGAGCCCAATCTGGTATTTCTAAAGGCAAGTTTATTCTTGTACTTTTGCTTCATACAGGTGAAAAACCTTCTAAATGTTATCCGCGCGATAAATTTCATAGCTTTTGCATAAACTTTGCATCAGTGAAATATCATAAAAATGCAAAAGAACACTAGATATAGTTTTATTAGTTATTCATTAATCGACATTTTATTTAATTACACGTTTGACGCCCAAGAGCTTATCTACCTACGTGTAGTTTTGTTTTTGCATACTAAATTAATTTCAAAACCAAAATTTATGTATTTCAAAATGTATACCCCCATGTAATAAAGTTTCAACTTTCAGAATCTGATGTCAAATTTGCGATCAAATCAACTGCAAACTCAATATTTCGGGTCAAAGTTGGCCACTAAAAAAAATCGACAAGTTGCTTATCAGTATTGTAAAATTAGTTAAGTATTCAAAGACAGTTAAAAATAATAAAATTGGAGCTTATGATATGATGGCGTTAAGTATCTTATGCAAATAAAATATTTTAAATCTTAAGATTATATTGTATTGGACTAAACCTGGTTCAAAGAAAATGTAATTTTATCCACATGCATTCTATGCGGAATTCCATTATCGTTGAATTTATATGAGAATTGATTACAAACTGAGGTTTTTAATGCTTCTGAAATAGCTGGTTGACAACGGATTTTTTTAATTAGTTTAAACTTTTGTATAAAAGTGCTAAAGGCTAGTTTTATTAAATAAATAAAATATAAAATTAATATAATTGCAATTTTCGCAGCAACTTAAGGTACTTGATTTTTAGATTCTATCGGTGAGAGATTTCTTTTAAAATTGGTCATGAAAAATTTACAACTGACGGACTTTGAATGAAAACTTGCACTAAAAACTAAAACCAACAAAAATTTGATAGGATAAGAAACTAGGCTATTATTATGACAACACCCTGAAAACAACAAAAACTACCCGATTTTAAGGGTTCATTTTTGCAACGTTTCAGAAGAAGGGTCAAAAATAACTATTTAATTACATTTTTTAAAAAAAAATTAAGAAACTATTAAGACTTAAACGTCAAAAATCGTAATTGGACTATGAGGGCTGAGTACAAAAAGTTTATACTATCTCCGAAACTGAAAAAAAAACTTTTACATGATAAAAGATTATTTTTATTTGCTTCTTTTTTAAATAAAATTTTGGTAACTACTTAACCGTATTTTGGCCATCAAAGACTTAGATTAAATGAATTTAAAAATACTTTTAAAGAACAAAATTTTTATTTAGGAGGGGAGTTTAACCCATTTACGCCCAAGCGGACGTAAACGGAAAGTCAAAAAAAAACATAAGTTCCCGTATAGATAGAGGCTTTTAAATTACATGTCTATAGTAAAATTTCATGCTCTTACCGAATCTGAAGTCAGATTTAACTTAAAACCCTTTCAAATGCTTCAAAAATAGGGGTAATGGGGGTGAAAAAGAGGCTAAAATAAAAATGACGGAAAAATCAATATAAAAATAAAAAAATGATACCAAAAAACATTTAAAATTACTTATTTGTGCAAAAAACTTACATTTTTTAGGTTTATGGGATATTTAACTGGATTTCAACCCTTATAGTTTTAGTTTTTCCCAAAAACTTCAAATATTGTTTTTTTAGTTCCAAATCGGTTCTTATAGGTAAATTTGACTCCTAATTCCATTTTTTGAATTTGTTTTTTTTTTTTTTTTTTTTTTTTTTACCACCTTCCGTTCATGCCATTAAGCCTTCTTGGACTATAGAAACACAGAGTTTGACATTTTTAAATAGGGTTCTTTGGTAATTTTTAATAGAACGCTGCAACCTCATTAAGAAATCAGACACTTCTGGTTGTGCCTATTTTTTAATATAATTCTCTTACTGTTATTATCAACAGCCCGAATACCCATTTTCTGCCAAAAATGACCAATTATTTGATGCCAAAATTGCAATTTTCTATAGAGAAAAGGGTTTAGGTCTCAAAAAATTTGTATTGGCTCCAAGTTTACAAAAATTTCTTTCCTATCTCTCTTCAATTATTTATTAGCCAGATATAATAATTTATAAACTCCCAAATTTGATTTTTCAAAAAGTGTCTATTTTGATCTCTATCTTTGTAAAACCATAACTCCAAAACAACTCAAGCAAATCAAACAAGAGAATATAAAATACCCTGCCAACTAGCTGGCACTAAGGTTCCTCTGCCACAGATATCACCGATTACAAGCAAGTAATCATACATACATTTCTATTAACTTCAAAAAGTTTTTTTTATTGATCAAAAATTTTGGAACAAATTTAAAAAAAAATTAATTATCAGATTCGAGATATCGAATAAAAACCATATTTTCAAATATAAGTACTTTCATGGAAATAAATGAGGTATTACATCCAAATTAAAAAAAAAAAAAAGTAGTTTCAGATTTTTTCAATTGATGAAAAAATGTTTGAAAATTCTTAATTCCATAATGGTTGTGAAATTTCACCGGTTACACACACCCTCACACACACACACACACACACACACACACACACACACACACAACAAACTTTCTTTAAAAACCGGTTTTTTAGCTTCCTGAGGTCCCAAATCGTGTTGATATGCCAAAAAATCAAAAATCATAATTTGACGCATCACAATATGTTGAGATCAAAAAAATTGAGATCACAAAAATGTTGAGATCTAAAAGCCTTTGTTTTCAAAAATTGCATTTTTGGGAGCAATTGAAAAATTGGTCATTATGGGATTTAATGGACTATAAAGGTATGAGAATTTGTGATAAAAAATTGCAGTTTTTGGGGCATAAAAAGTGACGCTTACACAAAAAAATGGTGCCAACCAGAAGTGTTTTGGTTAATTAGAAAGGTTGCAGAATTCCTGTGAAATTTATCAAAAAACCCTATTTAATAACATTAAATCCTTCGTTTCTAGGCCCAGAAGGCCTGCTGGAATAAATACAGGCGTTTCGGCCTGTTTTTTCAACATAATAAACTGATGCATTAGAATTTTGAGTTATTTGGTATTACGAATGTATCGAACATCCTTTTTTAGTTATAAAAAAAAAATATTAAAACTCAGAAAAAATCAAAAACTTTATTTTTGCAGTGAAGTGCATTATAAAAAAATGTTTTAAAACGAATTAAAATTTTTAAGTTGATTTGTTTTATTTATACTCACAGATTATCGAACGAGTTATAATTATTAATGAATTTTGCGTCTGATTGACACCTTAAAGATTGATATTTAAGCTCAATCTGAGCAAAGCTTGTAAAACCGAAAAATTTTAAAATTATTTAAACTATTTTAAATATGATCAGCTTCGCTCTACCCGTCGTTGACGGTATCTAGTAATATAATTAAATTTTATTATACCTTTATATAAGAATAATAGTTATTTTTACAGTTATTTCATTGTAATAATAGTAACCCTAATAGAAATTGTATATATGTTATAAGATAGTTAAATTTCTAATGGAACTGAAATTAATATTTTTTTGTCAAAACTTATGACCCAGCCATTCGCACCTGAAAAGGTTTTAAATATAGTCTTTTGTCGCTGCCAAACTGGTTGTGGATTTTTATGTGTGTGTAAGAAAAGTGGTATTGAGTGTTTTTCTGCTTGTGTCAATTGTAATGACTCTACGTTTACTAACACTACGAGAATTCAAAATCCAGATGACGAAGTCGACGAAAAAAAAGAAGAAGGTGAAGAATGTGAACAAGGTGAAGAAGGTATACAAGGCGAAGATTTTGAAGAATATGTCTACATATTCTATCTGCTTCTAAGCAGATGTGGTGACTGAAAGTGATTCTGATGATTAATAATATTAAAATGTAAAAATAAGCAAAAAAAATTGTTATTTAAAACATAAGACTTAAATAAAAGTTGTTTTGTAAATATTAATTAATAATTAATATAAGAGAATTAAACTAAAATAAAGTATAAGAGAAAATAAAACATTTATATAAAATGGTATATTTCTAAGTATTTTTTAATAAAATTTTTAATTTTTAATATAAAGCTAATAAAAAATTCGAGAAAGAGCAAAATGTTGTTAGAATCTGTTAATGTTTTATTTTACCTTAAACAATTTCCATTATTTAAAATGCAAATATTAAAATTCCAAACAATCCTACATATCTAAGTATCTCCTGTCCTCCATTATTTTTTGAAATCTGTAGATAGAGAATCAAATTTTGTTAATAAACTTTGTAGCCTAAAATACCTAATAAATATCGCGAAAATAAAAAAAATCGGTTTTTAAGAAATATTAAATTTTAAGGTTTAAAAGAGTTAAAATAAGGGTGATACACCACTTCAACTTGGTTTTTAACGCCAGAATCTGATTTACCGGCCCAAAATACCTAGTAGATCCAATAAAAATTAAAAAAAATTAGTTTTTGAGAAATATTAAATTTTAGGGGGTGAAAGGGTAAAAATAAGGGTGTACACTCCTATAACTTGATTTTTGACGTCAGATTTGCCAAAATACCTACTGGTTCCCTTAAAAATGGTAAAAAAGGTTATTTTTAATTGTTTGAATCAATAGGGGGGGGGGGGACTTGAAAATCAGGAATTTTTTTTCCGCACTTTTTTAGTTAAATTTATTCATTTTCTTAGAAATGTCAGCTTTGACCTTTTTTTTACACAAACGCCTGGACTATTATAATTCCTATTTAATATATTTATGTGAAGTACCCAGTATTGCATAAAAGAAAAAATAAATTTGCAACAAGTTTTACAGTATAAATTACCCTAAGCTTGTGGAATTATTTATAGAGACTTGTTGAAAAAGTATAACACATGAAAAGAGTAATTTCCCTGTCAATCAAAAAATATATAAATTATTTATTCAAGGTAAAATTAAGCTATTTTCTAAAATTAACTTTTTTACAGTTATTATATTATAATAGTAGTAACCTTAATAGACACGTGTGGGGACTATAATTCTGTATTTTATTACTCTATTTCTATTACTCTATTTGGTTAAGTTTAAAATTTATAAACAAACGAACATTATATATTTAAAAAATGGAATTATTAAAACTTCTTTATTTTACTCTTTTTAGTTAATAATTTTGAATGTCAGTAGCTGATCAAAGTTTTTACTTTTCAAATTGTTTTTAAAAAAATTTATTTTGATCACTACATACTTCTGAGACGCTCATGCTTTTCAATATGTAAGGCGCGCTTAAGCCTTAAAAACTGCGATTTAAAACCGTTTTTCTCTATGACAATAAAAAAACCAAATAACTCTAAAAATTTTCAAAAAATTACCAATTTTTAAATTGCTTTTTAAAAAGGCTGTTTTTGAGAAAGAAGTAAGAATATTTTAAAATGGAACATGTTCATAAGAATGAATATTTAAAAAAGGCCGTAAATATAAAAAATGATCAAAAAATCAGATTTAACCAGAAATTTTACTTATTGGTAAAAAACTTTACTTATCTCTAAGAAACTTTACTTATGAGAGTAATTTATATATTTCTATGAGAGTATTAGTTTTAGACAGTTCATTTAAAGTAATTTTTTGGATCTGATATCGAATTTTTCCAAAATTTTTTTCTCAAAATTAAAAAAACAAAAAAAAAATGCAATATTAATTCCATTATGCTATAAACGGCTTCTCTGGTTTTTACTCTATAACTCGAACCATATAATTTATTTTTTTTTAATTTTTTTCCTAAAATTTTTCTCACAAAAAAATTAAAAAACACCAAATTTTTTTTCTTTTTGGACGTAGTACCTAATTTATTTCTATGAGAGTACTAGTTTTAGAAAGTTCGTTTATAGTAATTTTTTGGATCTGATACCGAATTTTAAAAAAATTTTTTTCTCAAAATTAAATAAACAAAAAAATTAAATAAACTGTAATATTTTTTTTTTTTTCAGGTGTAATATAGTATAATATATCCTCATTTAATTCCATGAAAGTACTAATACCTGAAAATATTGTAACCGGTGAAATTTCACAACCATTATGGAATTAAGACCTAATTTTTTTTTCAAAAATATTTTCAAATATCTGAATTGTTTCAAATATCTCAATAGTTTCAAAAATCTGAAACTACTTTTTTTTTTTTTAATTTGGAGGTAATACCTTATTTATTTCCACGAAAGTACTTATATTGGAAAGCATGATTTTTACTCGATATCTCGAATCTGATAATTAATTTTTTGAAAATTTTTTTACCAAAATTCTCGCAAAAATTTTCATCACAAAAAAATACAAAAAACACCAAAGGACCCCGCACAAACCTTATGGGATTCGGGTTTCGGCGGAATTGTCTGAATTTTTGGTATGTTGTACATTTCGTCATTCTGAGTAAAATTCTCAATGGGCACGAAGCTCAAAAATGCTTTTTTTGGCTCGCACAAACCTCCAAAGCTCCACAGATCCAACATTATTTACTATTGGAAAAGGTCATATTTTATTTTTTTAATGCATCTTTTGAAAAATAAAAGTATATAGTCTTACGTTTTTGTTGTCGCTGAATTCAAATCTGATATCAGAAAAATTATATTGACAGTTGACAGCTGTCAACTAGCTGTCAAAAGGTAGTTTATAATTGGGATTTATAAAACCAAGACACATATATGTTTTTGTTGTCGCTGAATTCAAATCTGATGTCAGGAAAATGATATTGACAGCTGTCAACTAGCTGTCAAATGGTAGAAAGTAATCGGGATTTAAAAAATCAGCACATATTCATATGCTTTGGTCGTCACTGAATTCAAATCTGCTGACAAAAAATTGATATTTAAAGTTGACAGCTGTCAATATCATTTTTCTGACATCAGATTTGAATTCAGAGACAACAAAAACATATATATATATATATATATGCTATTTTCATAAATCCCGATTATAAATTACCGTTTGACAGCTAGTTGACAGCTGTCAACTGTCAATATCATTTTTCTGACATTAGATTTGAATTCAGCGACAACAAAAACATATATATATGTGGTATTATCATAAATCCCGATTATAAATTACCGTTTGACAGCTAGTTGACAGCTGTCAACTGTCAATATTATTTTTCTGACATCAGATTTGAATTCAGCGACAACAAAAACATATATATATGTGCTATTTTCATAAATACCGATTATAAATTACCGTTTGACAGCTATTTGACAGCTGTCAACTGTCAATATCATTTTTCTGACATCAGATTTGAATTTAGCGACCTCAAAAACATAAGACTATATACTTTTATTTATCAAAAGATGCATTAAAAAAATAAAATATGACCTTTTCCAGTAATAAATTATGTTGGATCTGTGGAGCTTTGGAGCTTTGTGGGAGCCGAAGAAAGCACTTTGGAGCTTCGTGTCCACTGAGACTTTTACTCAGGATGACGAAATGTACAACATTCCAAAAATTCAGCCGATTCCGCCGAAACCCGAATCCCATAACGTTTGTGCGGGGTCCTTTTTTTTCTCTTTGGACGTAGTACCTAATTTATTAATATAAGAGAACTAATTTTTTTCATAAAATTAAAAAAACAAATAATTTAAAAAACTGAAATATTTTTTTTTTTTTTGGTGTATTACTTCATTTAGTTCCATGAAAGTACTTATATTTGAAAATACGGTTTTTACCTGATATCTTGAATCTGGTAATTAATTTTTTGAAAATTTTTACCAAAATTTTTGATCAATAAAAAAATAACTTTTAAATAACTTTTAAAAGTTAATAGAAATGTATGTATGATTGCATGCTTGTAATCGGTGATATCTGTGGCATATTGAAGTATTAAGCTCATTGTTTGGCAGCGTTTTTTAATTACCTATGCTAAATTTACAGAAACTTTCTGAATTACTGTATTGGATAGAATTTCATGAAAATTTTACAAAAAATTAAATAAAAAATTTTTTATTTAACATAATCTAAAAAGCTTTACTTTGGTAATTTATTTTTCATTACTAAAATATTTCATTTCAAATTTAAATTAAAAAAATTATAATTCCTTTTTTTTTTTAATAATTTTTTCTTATTAAATTTTCAATCCTTGACTTCTCACTATTTACCGTAATATGATAATATAAAATATACAAACTGCAATATTCAGTTAAATTTTAACAAAATACAATAGATTGAGCCACTGTAAACTATATTTATGCATTATCAAATTTTAATTAAAAAAAATGCATTACCAAAAAAATTTTTTTTTTCTTTTTTTTTCAGGATTAAGAAATTTCAGTGAAAATTTGTAATTTTTTACTAATTTAGGTATTAAAGACTGTAACTAATGTATATTTAAAATATGAATTGGGTAAAAATTTGGAAATAAATAATTTTAAAGTTTAAATCGTTCAAATTGTTTTTTCGGCAATGGTAGCTAATAAAATAATAAAAAAATTTAAGTTGGGGATTTCGCTTTCCACAAGCAGATTTTTGCAGACATGACCCAGATTTTTTTAAATCTCGTCTTGGTCTAAAAAATCTATATCTTGGTCTTTTATAAATTATATCATAAAAAACAGCAGTAAGATTACTAGAAATTAAGAAAAGTACTAAATTTATTTAAAAATGACTGAAAGACCTAAAGCAAAACTATGGTTCAATACAAACAATCTAAACAAAAAAATGATTGCCTTAGTCAACAGAGCAAGTCCTTCACCTTCTTCTATGCTTCTATCATCTTTGTTGATTGAAAAATTAATATTAATGGGTTTTTCAAAAAATGCCTTACTACGGATCAAATCTTATCTTCACGGATGGCAACTACAAGTCACCAATAATAGTCATCATTAACCTCTGATCCACTTGAAGTTAACCTTGGTGTCCCATAGGGGTCGGTTTTAGGTCCTCTTTTGTTCTGCATTTATATCAATAACGTTAAAGACTATCTTCATGAGGACATCCATCAACTTTTCTATACAGACGATCTACAAATATAATTATATACAGATTTCACCAGAAAATATACATGAAGCTATTGAGAAGCTATTAGCAGCCTATAATATCAATACCTGGGCTTAAACTGTCTCTCTGAGACTTAAGCCTGACAAAACAAAGGTCATCTATTTTGGTACAAGTTATTTTGGACCAAATAGATAAATTAAAGCTTCCTGGTGTTAAAATAAGTGAAGGTGTTACTGTGCTGTTTGTTAAAGAAGTGAAAAGTCTAGGTGTCATCTTAGATAATAAATTAAATTGGAAAGCGTTCATAACATCAATAGGCAAGAAAGTCAATAGAGTCCTCTGTATACTCAGGTTTGTTAGACAATGTACTACGGAATCTCTGCGAATTAAACTTGTACAGGCCCTGGTTACTCCTCATTTGGATTTTTATTCTGTTTTATATCTTGACTGTTCGTCAAATTTACATGACAGAATACAGAGACTGAGCAATTCTTGCTTAAGGTATATTTTTGGAATTCGTAGGGACAGTCTCATTACTCCATATATAGAAAAATCGGGATGGCTAACCATTTATATGCGCAGATTATATTTTACATTACTCATTATGTACGAAATTCTTCGCTTAGGTAGACCTGAATATTTAGCTCATACTTTTATTAAATACATCACCAAAGAAACAGCTAGAGGTGATTTACTAACTCATGAACTGGCTATGCCTGATCTTGAAAAATGGCATGGCAACTCATCCTTTCAAGTACAAGGTACAAAAAGCTGGAATTCGCTTTCTTCTAAAATAAGGTTCCTTCCTTTCTTAAACTCTTCTAAGACAGCCTTAACTGCTCACTTAAAGACCTTAAATCATGATGGCTCGGTCTTTAAGTGCGATTAACTTATAAAATTAAAATATATAAAAATTATGATATTGACTTACGTTATTTTAACTTGGTGCTATTATATATTAATATGTTTATATTTCTTTTACTACTTCTTATTTACTGACGATGATTTATTATTATAAATTCTAATTGTTAAATGCTACTGTTACGTACTATTGTACTTACTACTGCTACTATTATGCTGTTAATTTGATTTTATTTTATTTTATCTCTATTTTTATTCAAATTACCAAAAATTTATAAACTTTATATACTTATATTCAATTAGCTATAGTGTTACAATGTTATATCTATGTATCAAATTTTGTAGTTGGGCAAATAAACAATCATTTACATTTACATTTACATTTACATTTTACATTTGCATAAAATTTAAATCTCAATATTCCACTTGCGAAGTGACTAAATAAGCTATAATTTTTTGAATCTTATTTTTTGTTAAACGGCTATTAATACGGCCTAATTTTACCCATTTGTCAAAACTACAAACATTTTTTTAAAATGATAGTATAGGATTTCGTATTTGTTCTATAAAATTTGAGTACTAAAGAAATTTTCACAAAACTTCAATTTAACAAAAATTTGTTTAGTTTCTGAAAATAACATTATATGTTATCTTTGCCAAACGGCAAAGCTTAACAAAAGTAAATGCTCATCCAGACTTTGTATTTTCTACATCCATCAAAAATTGAATTTAATTCCGTTATTAGTAGGAAGTGTGATTTAACATTAATTATGGCTTCGACACTGTAAAAATAAATCAATTTATTTATCGTAACTATAAGAAAATAGCACTTATTAATTTTATATTTGAAAATAAGAAAAAAATAATAATTGTTTCTTAGAATTTAATACTAACGTTTGAGAAAATTTAACATGAAGAACTAGAAACACAACTGCTAAAATAAGACAAAGGGAACCAACTGTAATATGCCAAAAATTGGATTCTTTCCACCAAAAGGTGACATGTTACTTAAAATCATTCTCTTTGTACCATCGAATGCAGAAACTTGATATGTTAAATATTTTTATTAAATAAACTTTGATAATATTTTTATTAATAAACTTTGATATTAAATACTCCAAAGGTAAATATTATCAAACTTACAATATGTTAAAATTAAAAAAAAAAAAAAAATTAATAAAACACCATTTTTTTTTTCTTTTTGGACGTAGTACCTAATTTATTTCTATGAGAGTACTAGTTTTAGAAATTTCGTTTATAGTAATTTTTGGATCTGATACCAAATTTTTTCAAATTTTTTTCTCAAAATTAAAATAAAAAAAAATTTTTTAAACTGCAATATTTTTTTTTTTGTGTGTATTATACTAAATACTTCATTTAGTTCCATGAAAGTACTTATATTAGAAAATATGGTTTTTACTCGATAGTATCTCGAATCTGATCATTAATTTTTTGAAAATTTGTTCCAAATTTTTTGATCAATAAAAAATACTTAAAAGTTAATAGAAATGTATGTATGATTGAATGCTTGTAATCGGTGATATCTGTGGCATATTGAAGTATTAAGCTCATGGTGCCAGCTAGTTGGCAGGGTATTTCAAATTATTTGAATTGAAAATCAATTTCTCTAACATATTTTTTGTTTAAATTGTAATGCAATAATTTGCATTATAAAAGTAAAATATTATGATAATTTGATATTTAAATGTTTTGTGATTTCGTGCGTCTTTTCTAATTAAGAAACAGCGAATTTTAACTAAGCTAGACGCCGGGAACACAGGAAAAGTATGAACAAGCGGGAGTACGTCACTCTCGTCTCGGCCGCTGAACTGTTAACAGCAATTAATAGATTGTGCTCTCTAAGAGAGGGAGAGAGCATGGGCTCTCCCCTCAGTGTAATTTAGTGTATGTTTATGCACCAGGAAGTATGGCTTCAAGTGCAGCTCAAAAGATTAGAAGCTCCAGCCAAACCAAAAAGTTAATAGTTAGTAACCAGTACCAGTAACCAGGCCAAGTAACAAGAAATCCAGGAAAGAAGATTTTAGCCAGGCCTGACCAGAAAGAAGACTCAAGATTTCAAGAAAAGGTACCTCGGGTTATTATTATTTCGTTTTATTTAATTATTCATTTTCGTTTATTAAAATTATTTTTACGCGGTTACACATATGTGTGAGTGAAATCTATTTGTATGAGTGTGTGAAAAATCATCTATGTGTGAGCACGCGTGTCGAAAATATTCGATGGAATTTTAATAATGTTAACTTTATAGTTTATATACGCGAGTATAATCGGCACCCGCGCGCACATACGATTCAATAAAATATGGCGCCCATTAAAATAATCAAGGCCCACGAGGCTAATCAAAATATTTCTTTATTTTATTAAATGGCCAAATCTAGCTATAAGTTTCTTTGTAAATAAAATATTAAATATTAATCTCTTTTATTATTACATTCTTTCTTTGTTTTCATTAATTAAAAAGGACTTATTATTGACTTAGCTTCCCCCTTCCCCCCTTTCCTAAACATTACTATTATATTATATTATATAATCATGGAGCATCGCCGGCACTTACGCAGAACAGCGCCACACCGGTGAAGAACCATAGAAATGTAATTGTCGACGATGCAAATAATATCATAATACATTTGTATGTCTTACGCACAGGCGAAAGACCATACAAATGTACAGTAACTTAAATATATTTTATTATTTGTTCTTTACTTTTTTATCATAAATATTAATAAAATTTATTAAAATCTCCATTACAAAATTATCAATAAAAAAAAATTTAATATAAAAATCTGTATTATTAATCCCAAAATATAAGTTTAATTTAAAAAATGTTTGACCTGACGTGGATCCCTGCATTTTGTTGACAAATTTTATCCTTAATAGGTCGATGGATTTTTCTAACAAGTATTTATGTTTCTTGGGTCTGAACACGAATATGATATCGATTGTTACCGAATATCGTCGAGTTGCCGCAATAGGAATTTGAGGTTATATTTTGCGTTTTTTTAGCATTTTTATTTGTTACTTATGTTTTTTGGGTCACTGAACACGAATGTGATATCGCTTTTTATTGAAATGGTTCAGTTCCCCGCAAAAGGCAACTTAAAATTATTTTTTTCGATATTTTCTAAAAATTCGTATTCAGCAAACCAAAAACATAAGTAACACTTATGCGAGTATAGAAAAAACTGCAAAAATTAACATAAAGTTGTCTATAGGAAACAAATAAAAATGGTAAAAAATCGCAAAGTATAACCTTAAAATTCCTATTGCGGACAACTCGACCATATTAGGTAACAATGGATATCATATTCGTGTTAAGTGTCCCAAAAAACATAAATACTTGCTGAAATAATCCATCGACTTATTAAGGATAAAATTTGTCTACGAAATGCGGGATACACGTCAGGTCAAACATTTTTTAAATAAAACTTTTATTTTGGGATTAATAATACAGATTTTGATATTAATTATTTTTTTATTGATAATTTAAACAAAAAATATGTCAGAGAAATTGATTTTCAAATAATTTGAAAAAAGTTTAGGTTATGTAACAACAAGTGGTGCACAAGTTGTGCACTTGTGGCCACCACTTCAAGGAACAAGTTCTGAGCCGACCTGTCTTCCGTAGTATGTAGAGGGCAGAAAAATTAAAATCGAAAAATTAGCTCAGATTTTTGCAGCAAATTTAAACTAATTTTAAAATCGTAAAACAGCTGCCATTTCGAAACCATGGAACCTATAACCTTAAAAACTGGCATGGTATAATATTTTCACATATACTAAATCCAGTAAAATCAGTTTTCTTAAGATCCCAGACTTTTATGTGCCGCTTAGGTCAGTTTAACTAAGAATTACTCAATATTTTAATATATTCTATTAGCAAATTTTGAATATAAAACATTTAATTCTTTAGAAACCAAATAGGAGCGATATTTAGACTTCTAAATTTAAAATGTTGGAAAAAAATTATTTCTCTATATATTATAAAGTTATAACCGCTGTCGCTGCTGCCGCCACTGTCGAATGACACCTTTGGGTCAATCTGATACTATTTGGCCACTCTGACACTTTTGAGCCATTCTGACACTTTTGGGCCAATCTGACACTTTTGGGCCACTCTGACACGTTTGGGCCATTCTGACTACATTATGTACTACTGGGCAAAACCGGACCTTGTGGGTGTAAGCGAACCTTATGGGGTTTAATAAAATTTTCCATTTTCTTAGTTATTGACGCTTTTGGGCTAATTTGATACTTTTGGGACAATAAGGTACTACTGGACAAAACCGGCCCTTATGGGTCTAAGTGACTTTATTTTTTTTTATTTTTCAATTAATTATAAACCTATTAACGAATTTTAAAATAAAAGAAAAACAATATAATCAATATTTTTAATTGAAAGTAATTATTAAAATTGTATTTAAAAAAAATTTATAACCGGTTTGTGTAACTACACAACCAACGAGCATGGAACATGTTCATTTATAACATTGATAATAAAGTATTTATTGTGTTCATAATATAAATATTTATATGCAAATATTTATATTTAGATTTTTATTATAGAAATCATGCTGCTTAGACATCAAAATGAACTAAATTAATTAAATTTTCAAATTATTATAGTTTTTTAAATAATATGAATATGAATTTATTTTTTATTAATTTTTATAATGAATTCTTAAAAATTCTGCACCAATGGTCCCTAGGTACTTCTGCACCAATACTCCATAGGTACTTCTGCACCAATGCTCCCTAGGTACTTCTGCACCAAAACTTCCTAGGTACTTTTGCACCAAAGGTCTTTAGCGACTTCTGCACCATAGGTCCCTAGGTATTTCTGCACCAATGCTCCCTAGGTACTTCTGCACCAAAGGTCTTTAGGGACTTCTGCACCAAAGGTTCCTAGGTACTTCTGCACCAAAGGTCTTTATGGACTTCTGCACCAATAGTCCCTAGGTACTTCTGCACCAATGCTCCCTAGGTACTTCTGCACCAAAGGTTCCTAGGTACTTCTGCACCAAAGGTCTTTAGGGACTTCTGCACCAATTGTCCCTAGGTACTTCTGCACCAAAGGTCCCTAGGTACTTCTGCACCATAGGTCCCTAGGTACTTCTGCACCAAAAGTCCCTGAATCGAAAATATTCTAAGTCCATTTGACCCCCCCCCCCTAAAAAACGTCAATTTTTGACCCCCCCCCCTAAAAGCGTCAATTTTTGACCCCCCCCCTAAAAACGTCAATTTTTGACCCCCCCCCCTAAAAGCGTCAATTTTTGACCCCCCCCCCCTAAAAAACGTCAATTTTTGACCCCCCCCCCTAAAAGCGTCACTTTTTCACCCCCCCCCTGCCGAGCCGGACTTTTTCAAATACCCCATCCAATGAACATGTTCCATGTTAATTTTACATTTGTTGTTCTCATGACTAACCCACTTTTTCAATCACTCTACGGGGGTTGGCGCGCGAAGCGCGCAGGGGGCAGAGCCCCCTAGTAATAGTATATTATTAACTATACATATAGTTACTGACAGTAGTAGGGTAAGGTAGCGCTACCTTAGTTGAGGCTGCAGAGTTCTCAAGCATTTAATATGATATATTTCTTATTTTAGGGAAGAATCTTCCCCAGCTTTTAACACATTCGCTGCGGCATGGGCGAAATGCGCCCATGATCCCATGTATTTTAAATGGAGTCACGTGACCTGCCGCAGCGAATGTGTTAAATAATTAAATTATTGTAAAAAACTGTATCGGCGGGTGGAATATTTTTTCGAGGTATTTTCTCATTTTGAGATAATAGCGCTCCAAAAATATAAGACAAATTTTAAACTAATTAAGGAGAAGATTCTTTCCCAAATAGGATAAATTCTTTCCGATACTAATGACAGTTTATTTCATAAAATTATTTAGATAATTAAATAGAATTCAAGTTTGCAAATCTGTTTTCCCATAAATCCTGGATAATTTATTTTTAATCTGTGCATAATTACATTTTTTTACATTCAAAACATTTAAAACTAAATCTAATACATCAACATATTTTATACATAAAAGGGATAATATGTTTCATCAGCATTAATGTATTCAAACATTGGCGAATCTAGAAAATTTTTTGGGGGGGGGGGGGGTCATTTGGAATCAAATTACAAAAAATTTGCTAAAAAAAGGTCCTTAAAATTTTTTTTTGGGGGGGGGGGTCAAACTAGTGCATCACAATAATTATGTAACGTAAAATTAGCTAAAAAAAGGTAAAACTGACCGCTGAGGGGGGTTCAATTGACCCCTTTGACCCCCCCCCCCCTGAAATCGCCACTGTCAAATCTACAGCATATTTTGAAAATATAAAACTTTCTTCTTTGAGGAACTTCTTAATAGCTGTACGTATTTTTATTTAGAATTTCAATGCTGAAAAATCTCTTTATTTAATATGTAAGTAACTTAATTATTCATACTTCTTAAGACATTAAAAGAAGAGAATGAAAACTTCAATATCTGAAATAAAATTTATTGTAGTTATTATTATTTATAGTTGGTTTGTGATACTTGTTAACAGTATAACGTATATAGAAGTGCAGTTTATACTGTGGTATAATAGTATCTTCCTAAATTTTAAATAGAAATTCTGAGTGAAATCAGCAAAGCTTTACAGATTGGGTCATTGGATTGGGCTGAAGACATTTTTGCTGATTTCCCTATTAAATTCTCTTGCTTTATCCCTTAATATTAAAGTTTAAAACCAGGGCAAATTAAAAAAAAAAACTTTTTGAGCTCTTTTCTGAGCTGTTACTCCAAATAAAATTCGTGGTTGGGGGGAGGTCTGAAATCGCTTACCGACTTGAGAAAACGTTAAAAAATTATGAGCAAAGAGAGACATAAGTAAAATTTCCTCAGGAATGCAGCCCGGCAATTATTTTCAGAAAATTTTTACAGTAAAACTCGGAAAATTGAAATATTCGCATGGCATTTCCACAAAACAGTAAACAAAGTACACACTCATTTTTTTTCTTGAGGATATGGGTAAACTTGGCTTTTTACATAAATTTTCAGATACACGGTACCAAAATAATTGTTATCGGATATAAGTAGACTCCGAAAAAGATTATTTCACTGAATTTTTTAAAACTTTGATTGATTTTTTGTAAAATAGAGCCCTATTTCTTAGTCACATTTTTTAGCTTACAGGTCAGTGATATTTCTCAGCGGGTCCTTAAATTTTTTGGGCCGCTAAACACGATTCTGCAATCTATTTTTATCGCAAATGGTCCAGGCAACTTCGTGTTACTTTTAGCGATTTTTTTGGCATTTTTATCAGTTAAGTATATTTTTGGGTCGGTAAACACGATTCCGCTATCTGTTTTTATCGCGAGTGATTTAGTTGCCCACAATAGGCAACTTTGAGTTATTTTTAGCAATTTTTAAAGCATTTTTATCATTTATTGAGTCGTTAAACACGATTTAGCTACCCGAATTTAACCACAAACGCTTCAATTGCTCACAATAGGCAACTTGATGTTATTTTTAGTGCTTTTTATCATTTTTATCAGTAAGATTTGTTTTTGAGGGTCGCTGAATTTGATTTTGCTATTATTTTTTATCGAAAATTGCCTAGTTGCCCACAATAGGCAATTTTAGTTTGTCTTGTTTGCAACTATTAATTTACACTTACAATTTAGAATTTTTTAATACAGTTGACCCTAAATTAAAAAAAAAAGAAGATACTTTTGATAGAATAAATATATTATGAAGCTTAAAAAATTTAATTAGTTACTAATTTTTATACAATAAAATAACGAATATTATAGTTAATAGTCAATTTTTAGCATAATTTAAAAAAAAAAAATTATCATTATGTAGATAACTCGTTCCGAAGTGCTTCCAGGGCACTATAACCCAGCGTGGGGTTTGGGAGAGGTTGCACACCTCCTGGACCATAGTTTCAATACTCATACTCTCAAGAATTATACAATAACACTAAAACTACCAATTGCTAAAAAGGACTTTCACATCCCCAACCGATTAAAATAGATAAATAAATAAAGAATTAAAATAGTGCAGGGTGACACCATGGGCAATTGTTGGTGGTTAAACAAATACAAATACAAATAGAAGATTTTTGAAACATATTTTGTTGATAAATTTGAATTTGAAAAAAAAAAACGAATAATATTGATTTATCACGCATGAGCGGTTTAAAAAAAATTTGAAACTCGGATCATTTTCTACGTGAAATTTTAATTTAGGCCTCAGAGGAAAAAATTTTCCACTATTATATAAAGGTTTGTAAGGGTACAGAGAGGGCCTCGTGCGCAGTGACGAGACTTAAATAAAAGTAAGTCGTGCACATGTTTGAAATATAGAATATTTTGATGTTGGTAGAGTAGGGGCAATGTATCAGGCAGTGGAGCTCTGGCTTCTCAAGAGTACAGACGTACTATTAAATAAAATGTTATTGTCTAAATAAATATTGTACTTGAACGAATTAGCCTTACTCCTTCCTACATCCAGCCTGGTTTCCTAGTTTCCCAGATATTGATGTTTGGAAGTATCATAAATTAGCTAAATGGCGACCGAGAACAGTTTGGGTATTTTCTGTACCCTAACAACTTTTAGAGAAAAAATAAGAAAAATTAGCTCTTTTTTTTTTAACTGTCCGCCAAAAATCGAGGTTAGGACCTTAGCAGCTAAAAACTTGTATGGAGGCTTATTTTGGTAGTAAAAAATACTTTGCTACCAATTTTAAAACCCGGCTATAAGTGTTATATACATTAGATTTGTAAATAATCATAATTAAAAAGTCATTGTTACCCCTAGTAATAGCTGAAGCGACAAAGTTACCACAAATCCGTCAGACATTATTATAGGTTTCATAGATCTTGTTATAATAAGATGTAGTTTTTTCTTTGATGACAAACTTAATGAATACCAGTTTGATTGGTAAACATATGAAGCAAAATTTTCACTCTAAAAAAAAATTTTAATTTTTAAAAATTAAATAAGAGATGAAACTTTTAAAAGATCCGTTTTTAGATCAACCTTTCAAAGCAGGTTCTTGTAATTGTGGATCTATATTTTTTTATTTTATTTATTAATAAAGCCATATATGTTGGGGTTAATTTGATAATGTATCAAATGTGGAATATTATATAGCTATCTATAGAAAGTGAAAACTACCTCTAAAGTAAGAAATAGTTTCTTTATTTTTTAAAATTTTTTGTATTAAAAAGTATTTATAGTATTTTGACCTTTAAGTAATTTACTGACCACCCAACAGGGGGTGAAAATCAGTAAAACTAACCCTAAAATTAAAAAAACGTATGTGATTAAATTTTATTTTTCAATCTTTTCGTTTAATTAACCGTAAAAGTAATTTTTGTAGTACAAAAAATGGCCTTTTTTAACATTGTTTTTTAGCAGATAAATAGGCGGAGTAATAGGGGTGAGGAAAAAATTCTTTGTAAAATTCTGGAAAAGGCACATAATAACAAATATTTTGCAAGAAAATTTTGGCTAAGTTCTCTTCTGCTAAAAATTATCGAGGTTGAAAAAAATATACGTATTTGTCAGTTACTCTGTATTCGGAATATGTATCAAATGTCATGAAAACCCGGAAAAAAAAAATTATAAAAAATAATAATATTGAAGAAATAGTATAAATACTCTGCCGTACAGAGGAAAAAAGGCAATATCTCGAGATTTTATGAAAAATGAAATTTTTATATGTGCATAATCGTGAAAAAAATATCTATTCAGTGGTGCAAAAATTATTTTGATATCACTGATAACAAAAAAGTTAGCATTGCATATCTCGAAGGTTTCCTATACTTGATAAAATTTAACATAGAATAAAAAAAAAATACATGAAATAAATGCATATCTCGAGATATTGCTTTTTTTCTCCTGTACGGCAGAGTAGCGCGCATGAAAAAAATATTTCAATACAGGGAAGAAAAGCAATATCTCTTTATATGAGTACAGGAATAAAAATGCATATCTCGAAATTGCTTTTCTTTCCTGTATTATAAGCTGATCTGGCGCTGCTATTTTTGCATATCTATTGTTTTTCATATAAGGAGTGGAAATTTTGGAAAAATTTTTTCACCAATGAAAAGAGCATATCTTAATTACCTTAGAAACATATAAATATCTTTTTAATTGTATATAAACCTTTCAAAATTAACCGAAACGCGTTTCTTGAGTTAAAAGTTTGATATTGCCTTTTTTCTCCTGTACGGCAGTACTGTTTTACGTTCCAATTAATTAAATTAATTTATAAATAATAAACATTATTACAAATAATAAACACAATCTACAAATAAATATAAGTCTTTCTGTTTTTAATTTCATTGAAAAAAAAAAAAAAAAAAAAAAAAAAAAAAAAGTTTATGTTAAAAGCAGAAAACAGGGTTTTACACTAATGAGACTCGCCCTGTTTTCTTGCAGATTCGAAATGGACAATCAGAATTTTTCATTTTTTAAACATTTTAACATCAAAAAATAAATTTTAAAATCATACAACTTTTTTCAATAATAATAAATCTTTTTTTGAGATTTTAAGTATTTAAATTATTGAATTTCGATTGTTTGTACTTACTGCATATGCGAGTTCATTTCCATGGTAACAAAACATAAATAATTGTACAAGAGTACACGCAATGCACAAAAATGTTATTGGTAATTCATAGATGTTTTCATTTATTGAAATCCCAATTAGACACAATAGCAACAAAAAATAACTTACAGTAAATTGTACGCGCATTATTATTTTAAAGTAAGAATTAAGTTTTTTGGAGTAGCTAACCAAAGTTAAAAAAATTAATTTTATTATTAATATTTTTTGTAATTATATATATTTGATTTATTTCTACTTACTCGTATACAAATTGGTGTTGTTGAATAAAATATGAAAAAAATTTTTGTTCCTTTATCAAAATTTCTTGTTCTTTCAGACCATTAAGTTTATCTTTTTCTATTTCAAGAACAAAAGATTCAAATTGCCTGGAGAGTATTTGAAGCTGAGCACATGGTTTTGCCATTAATCCAGCAAATAAACCATCAAAAGAAGAGATAATTGCAGCAAGCAATACAAAACCCAGCGTTTCGAAAACAAAACCTATCCAAACAATATAATTACTGCCATCAAATGGATAATACATTGTTATTTTTGGTACTTCATTAAAACTTGATAACCCAATAGTTATAGCCATTAATCCAGCAGAAGACATTGTTAGTTTGTTAAAAAATATTGTTAGTAATCTAAAAATAAAATCAGATTTTATTAATGAACAATTTTATTATAATAACAGGGGTCATAATCCTTCCTTTACATATATAAAAACGCTGCCAAGTAATTGACACTAAGGTTCCTCATTAACTGTAAGAAAATATTTTTAATCGTCTATTTTAACTAATAAAAACGATAATTCTAGATATTAGTACTTTCATAGAAAAAAATTAAGTACTACGTCCAAAAAGAAAAAAAATTATGGTGTTTTTATAATTTTTTTATGTAAAAAATTTGGAAAAAAAAAAATGTCGAAAAATTACGTATCAGATAGAAAAATCCTTTAAAAACGATAATTCTAGATTATCGTACAAGAATCCCTCGTTATCCGCGGGGAATACGTTCCTGAAAAGTACCGCGGATAATAAGACCGTACTATGATGGGAAAATAGGGGTTATGTTCATAGAATTTCAAATGATATAAAAATTAATTTTTAGTTCCGAAATGAGGAACCATTGTGATAGGTCAATTTTCGATTTTTGATTTTTTGGCATATAAGCACGTTTTGAGACCCCAGGAAGCTAAAAAACCGGTTTTAAAAAAAAGTCTGTATGTGTGTGTGTGTGTGTGTGTGTGTGTGTGTGTATGTGTGTGTGTACGTATGTATGTAATCGGTGATATTTCACAAACCTTATGGAGTTAAGACCTAATTTTTTTTTCAAAAATTTTTTCACTAAAAAAGCTCGAGGTACTTTTTTTTTTTTTAATTTGGATGTAATACCTCATTTATACTTACGAAAGTACTTATATTTGAAAGTATGGTTTTTACTCGATATCTCGAATCTCATACTTAATTAATTGAAAATTTTTTTCATAAAAAAATACAAAAGGACGTAGTATGGACGTAGTATCTAATTTATTTCTATGAGGGTACTAGTTTTAGAAAGTTCGTTTATAATAATTTTTTGGATCTAATACCGATTTTTTTCAAAATTTTTTTCTTAAAATTAAAAAAACAAATAAATTAAAAAAACTGCAATATTTTTTCTTTTTTTGGGGGTAATACCTCATTTAATTCCATGAAAGTACTAATATCTGAAAATATTGTAACGGGTGAAACTTCACAACTATTATCGAATTAAGACCTAATTTTTTTTCCAAAAATTTTTTCATCAAAAAATCTCAAAATACTTTTTTTTTTTTAATTTGGATGTAATACCTCATTTATTTCCATGAAAGTACTGATATTTGAAAGTATGGTTTTTACTCGATATCTCGAATCTGATACTTAATTTTTTGAAAATTATTTCCCCATAAATTTCGTCATAAAACAATACAAAAAACACCAAATTTTTTTTTCTTTTTGGACGCAGTACTTTAATTCTATGAGAGTAATTTATTTATTTCTATGAGAGTATTAGTTTTAGACAGTTCGTTTAAAGTAATTTTTTGGATCTGATATCGAATTTTTCCAAAATTTTTTTCTCAAAATTAAAAAAACAAAAAAAAAATGCAATATTTTTTTTTTTTTTGGTGTAATACTTCATTTAATTCCATGAAAGTACTATCTTGAATAATTATTATCTAATGAATTACGTTAGATTTTATTTTGAAAAAAATAGATTTAGTTGAATTCAATACATAAATTTTCTTTTAACTTTTAAAAGTTAATAGAAATGAATGTATGATTTCATGGTTGTAATTGCTGATATCTGTGGCATATTGAAGTATTTAGCTCATTGTTTGAGGAACCTTAGTGCCAGCTAGTTGGCAGGGTATTTTTTCTTATAAAAATGATTTTTTGACTAAAATTACGTTAATTTATTTCAAAAAATACAAAATTTCAATGAAAGTAAGTTCAGGATTCTCGAATATCTGAACATTGTCACACTGTAACAAAATACTTTTTGGCGTTTTTTTTTACATTATAACCGCGGATAATAAGAATTTTACCGCGGAAAACAAGGGATTGGATATTTCGGTCCTACCGTGGATACGGTAAACCACAGATAATAAGACCGCAGATAACGAGGGATTCCTGTACTTTCATAGAATGAAATTAAGTACTATGTCCTAAAAAAAAAAAAATTGGCGTTTTTTGGATTTTTTGGCGGCAAAAATTTTGAGGCTAATATTTTCAAAAAATTACGTATCAGATACAAAATTTGACTATAAACGATATTTCTAAAACTAGCTTTTCCATAGAAAAAAATTTAGTACTACGTCCAAAAAGAAAAAAAATTATGGTATTTTTTTAATTTTCTTATGTAAAAAATTTTGAAAAAAAAATGTCGAAAAATTACGTATCAGATTGAAAAATCCTATAAAAACGATAATTCTAGATATTCGTATTTTCATAGAAAGAAATTAAGTACTATGTCCTAAAAAAAAAAAAAAAATTGGTATTTTTTGTATTTTTTGGTGAAAAAAATTTTTACACCAAAAATTATGGAACCAACATTTTTTTTTAGAGAATTGTTTTACAACCTGAAGTATCATTTTCAGGCTGATATTTTTCTCTATAGTCAGTTTGGGAAATTCGAAACACCCTAATAAAGATATTAAATTGAAAAAAAAAACTTTTATTTATTAACACAATTCTATTTCTAATATATACTGTTTTTTTTATGTAAAAATTAATTAAAATTTAGTTAGTTTATTAAGTTAGTTTATTAACTAAATACCTACCGATTTGCTATTCTATTGACAGTGTTTTTTAACAATACGATTTGATAATAAAAATTTATAATATTTACCTGTTTTCACGAGAATATTTTTTTTGAATTTTTAATTCTTTGATACTTTGCGGAGGTGAAAATTTAAAAACAACATCCTTTGATAATTCAATAACTTTGGCTTTGTTCAATATTAAAAAATTCTGTTTACAGCAATTCATAAATGATGTAATAGTTATGAAAAATATGTTATTAAATTCTGTTAAATTTTCTGCACTTGGTAAAGCCATTGCATAACATACAGTGTACACATGCAAAGAGAGTAATACTGTATAAAAATAAATTTTATGCAAGTATTTCTGAAATTTTGATAAATTCTTTGGTTCCCAAACTGAATAACGTTTTAAATATTGAAAAGAAATAAACAAATTGTCAATTTCATCAGGATAATCCATCCCTATGTTATATTTGTTAATTAAATTTTAATGTTCAAATATTATAATAAAATTTTCTACTAAAGTTAATTTAAACTATTTTTGTAACTAAGCGTTTGTTAAGACTGAATGAAATAGAAGTTAAGACACTGTATGTAGGTAGATACACTACACTGTACATAGAAATGTAGACACTTCTACACTGTATATAGAATTGTTAATAAATTAATCACGTAATTAATTTAAATTTTTAACTCTAAGCTCATGCGCAGTACGCTAGTCTCAGACTCGATTTTGAATACGCAGAATTTATGCATGTTCCTTTTTAGGTATAATTTCACCTAAGCATTTTTGGTTCCTCAAAGAGGAACCATTGTGTTAGGTCAAAATTTAATTTTATATTTTTTGGCATATAAGCACGTTTTGGGACCCCAGGAAGCTAAAAAACCGGTTTTTAAAAAAAGTCTGTATGTGTGTGTGTGTGTGTGTGTGTGTGTGTGTGTACGTATGTATGTAATCGGTGATATTTCACAAACATTATGGAATTAAGACCTAATTTATTTTTCAAAAATTTTTTCACCAAAAAAGCTCGAGGTACTTTTTTTTCTTTTGATTTGGATGTAATACCTCATTTATTTCCATGAAAGTACTTATATTTGAAAGTATGGTTTTTACATGATATCTCGAATCGGATACTTAATTTTCTAAAAATTTTTTTTGTAAAATTTTTTTCACAAAAAAATACAAAAAATACAAATTTTTTTTTTCTTTTTGGACGTAGTACCTAATTTATTTCCATGGAAGTACTAGTTTTAAGAACTTTGTTTATTGTTATTTTTTGGATCTGATACTTAATTTTTTCAAAATTTTTTTTGTCAAAATTAAAAAAATAGAAAAATAAAAAAAAATGCAATATTTTTTTTTTTTGGGTGTAATACCTCATTTAATTCTATGAAAGTACTAATATCTGAAAATATTGTAACTAGTGATATTTCAAAACCATTATCGAATTAAGACCTAATTTTTTTTTCAAACATTTTTTTATCAAAAAATCTCAAACCCCACCTTTTTTTTTAAATTTGGATGTAATACCTCATTTATTTCCATGAAAGTACTTATATTTGAAAGTATAGTTTTCAAATGATATCTCGAATCGGATACTTATTTTTCTGAAAATTTTTTTTCTAAAATTTTTTTCACAAAAAAATACAAAAAATACCAATTTTTTTTTTCTTTTTGGACTTAGTACCTAATTTATTTTCATGGAAGTACTAGTTTTAAGAACCTTGTTTAATGTAATTTTTTGGATCTGATACTTAATTTTTTCAAAATTTTTTTTGTCAAAATTAAAAAAAAAGAAAAATAAAAAAAACTGCAATATTTTTTTTTTTTTTTTTTTTTTTGTAATACCTCATTTAATTCCATGAAAGTACTAATATCTGAAAATATTGTAACTAGTGATATTTCAAAACCATTATCGAATTAAGACCTAATTTTTTTCCAAACATTTTTTAATCAAAAAATCTCAAACCCCCCTTTTTTTTATTTTGGATGTAATACCTCATTTATTTCCATGAAAGTACTAAAGTATGGTTTTTACTTGATATCTCCAATCTGATACTTAATTTTTTGAAAATTTTTTTCCTAAAATTTTTTTCACAAAAAAATACATAAAACACCAAATTTATTTTTCGTTTTGGACATATCTAATTCATTTTAATGAGAGTACAAGTTTTAGAAATTTAGTTTATAGTAATTTTTTGTATCCGATCACAATTTTTTTTTTTATTTTGATATAAATTATAACACACAAGAAAGAGTGATGGAAATCTTGCCTCTTTTTGACTTCCTTGGATTATTTTGCTCGTTGCTATGTTTATTTATGTATGCAGCTTAATGAAATTATAAACAATAATAAACAGCCTAAAAATATTAAATGGTTATGTTGGCATTTTAAAATTAAGATTTAAAAGTTATATTGGCATTTTTTAAAGAATCAAACAATTTATAGAATTAAATAATTTATTATTTTGTGATTAATAGAAATAATATAAATAATGTTAAAATCTTGAAGCAATTAATGAGGTTATTTTTTTTATTACAAAATATTATTATTATTATTATTATTATCATTGTTGCCGAAGGTTGGTCAAATGCAAGAAGTACACTCAGAAAATAAATTATAAGAAATTATTATAAATTCTGGTAAAAGCTCCTATCTTTTTATAATAATTGGGCGAATATTTGTAATTTTCGTATCGTTACCAACCATTTCTTTGACAAAACAAAAAAAATCATGTTACCCAATATTTTAATTATTAAGAGATATTAAGAGATATTTTAATTATATATTCTAATAAAATAAAATTTTATAAAAAAAAATAAAATTAGCTTTTTTTATATTTGTCTCTTTTTAATTATGCAAAAATGATTTAAAATCCATTAACGCCGGCGCGACCAATCCATGGACGCTAGAATTTTCACTTTAATAAAAAATGATCTTAATAATCTACTTTACCAGCTACTAAAAACGAAAAATGTATGTATAATTGCATGGTTGTAATCAATAATATTTGTTGTAAATTAAGATTACAGCCCATTGTTTGAGGAACCTCAGTGCCAGCTAGTTGGCAGGGTATTTTTTCTTTTATTAGTCACTTTTAAATTTTGAATTTAACTTACGCAGGTATTTTAAAAAATTTTTAAATTCTATCCAAACCATTTGAAAATGTATCTGGGGTCCCTCAGTAAAGCAATCTTGGGCCACTACTTTCTGCAATTTATATAAATGACTTACCGACCAATATTTTTAACTCCCTAATCCTTCTATATGCTGATGATTGTAAAATAGTAAAAGAGATTGCTTCTCTGTCGAATGTTTTAAAACTACAAACGGATCTTTTAGCACTTGAAGATTGGTGTAAAAAAAACTGCGTATTACGCGATCTAAATGTCCATTTATTTTATTTATTTATTTAACAGTAAGCTCGAAGGCTTAGAAAAATATAAGCATGTAGCTTATGGAAATAAAACTTTATCTGTTTGTGAGCCAGGTTTTAAAGTTTGAAAAATAGAATTACAATATAAAAATTAAAAATTAACAGAAATTAATTATAAACATACATTAAGAAAAATAAAAAAAATCGCAAAGAATTATAAAAAAGCTATGGCTTTTTTATTTCAGGCACGATCATATATTTGTTGAGTATTTTCTCTTTAATAACCTTGATGGGATCCACACCCTCATAAATTAAAAACTATTATTTAATGTTAAAATTTTTTATCTGCATTAATTAATATAAATAATAGGGTTTAGGTTATTCTTATTTATTTTTCACCATAACAAGATCATTTGCTGCAGATTACTGAACAATCAAACTGGCAACAAATTTCCTTTATAATAATTTACTAAAATGTGCTGTGAAAATATAAAATATACTTTGAGTTCCTAAATTTGATTAAAATATCTGAATCTTCAAGTATATATTAATCTTTCTTAATTCTGAAAAAAATCATTACCTAAATCAAGTAATTACCTAAATAAAATTCTACCTGTGTGCCTTAAGATATTAAAAGAAAATAACAAATTTGTTAACAGCAATTTGATGTATATTGTAAGTAGGTAATTAAAAGCTAATACTGCTGAAATACAAGTATTAGTTTAAATTTGAGTACGTATAATTAAAAAAAAAACTTATTATATCATCTTTTTAAAAATTTTGCATAAAAATAATAATTAATAAAAATATAAATTTACAAATTTATATAGGATTATTTATTATTTTTATCCACGTTTTTAAAAAAATAATAGAAAAAGTTTAGAAAGTTGTTTTAAATTACGCGCTTAAATGTAAACTAGAAGACTTTCACCAGAGTGCTTATATTATAGAAAATACCTTGAAGCTTTTATACCAAATAATCTCCATAAGATTTGATTTGGAGATCCCATATCAGAAACAATTGTATGCACAAGCAAACCTATACTTTCCGCTCTGCGGATAATTTCCTTAACTACAGGATAATAATGAGTACCACTAGTGGATTGGTTTGTGTAAAAATATGCAACTGGTTGTTTCGATCTATGAGAAGTTCCAGCTAGCATAAACACCAAACCGTGATCTGCTAAATGACTAGTATTTTTATCATTACCAAGCATTACAAATCGTACGTAAGATTTTAAAGAACAATCATACACCCTACCAGGAGTTAAACCAACCTCATCAATAACTAAAATACAATCCTTATAAATTTCTTCAGAAAAATAAGGGATTTTAATTTTTAGAAAATCAAACGCTTCATCTATTATTCCACTTTTGAATTCCCAATCGTGTAAATGAAGATTCAAAGTGCGGATCAAGGGCAAAGGAATTCCCTGTTTAATAAGTTCCCTATACCCTGCACTACCACAAGCAAATTTAAGTTTATAAGCTTTTATCAAAGTTTTATCGCACCATTTTCGGCATTTTTTGTACTTTCCACTAATCATTTAAAACTGATCAGGGTTAAAAATTTTCTCAATATTATGATCAACATTAGGTTTCTGTAACCTTTTAAGAGTATTCTTCCAATCTCGAAACTTTTTTGTATATCTTTTTTTCATTAATAATCTTAAACGCTCTGATTTTAAGTACAACTGTTCAAATTTTTCATATTTTCTTTGCCATGAATTTTCCATGTTTGCTCTGAAATCATTTTAGCAGATATTAAATCATACTCTTCTTTTTCTAAACCCATCTTATCATCAACAGTTGGGGTAATAGAAGCAATTGTATTTGAAGCTTGATTTTCATTAGCAATTGATGTTACATCACTAGTAGTAGAAGCTTGGTTAATAGAAACAATTGAATTTAAAGCTTGGTTTTTATCAGCAATTGATGTTCCTTGTCCATCTAATAAAAAAAAAATTTTTTTAAAGAACTATCTTTGAGACACCAAATTATAAAATCAATAAGTTTAAAATATATCCTAATACTCCTAGTATTCTCTTGTCAATCATTTCTCAGGCCTTTAAAAATTATTTTTATTAAAAATTCAAATTTTAACAAAAATTTTAAAATTTAGCCCTGACAGTAAATTTGCATTTAATGAAAATTATGTTTAATATAAAAATTAATACAGAAAATTATATGAAAATTTTCAGTCGGTTTACCACGTGGTATACTACTAGAAATTTTATAAATTTAGGCCTCAGGTATAGCTAAAAAATTTTTTTTTGATATTCTTTTTGCAAAAAACTCAATATTTTTATTTAAAACAAAAAAAAAATTTCAAATACAGATAAGTCAAGTTTACAATATGACACCTACTGAGAACTTGAGCCAAGGTCCAGCAATCTACAATACAGAAAATACATTTATAAAACAATAAATTGTTCTCAAATTTTAATTGTAAGTCAAAATCAAGTCCATTTGACCCTCCTAATAACTCAAGAATTTGGGACCTTTTTCAAGTATACCTCTATAAACATTAGCTAATAAACATTCCTGTGTTAAAAATCCAAGCCCTAAATTAGAAATTATTTAAAGTTCCATGATACAAATGTTGCATGTTAGAACTAAAAAATTTGAGAATAATTTATTGTTTTATAAACGTATTTTCTGTATTGTAGATTGCTGAATCTAGGCTCAAGTCCTCAGTGGGTGTCTTATTGTAAACTCGTTATCTGTATTTAAAATTTTTTTTTGTTTAAATAAAAATATTGAGTTTTTTGCAAAATTTTGATGTTATACAGTTTCTTTTACCTATGTCCTAATTATTATCCAAATATTTATCCTTAAATTTTCACCTGTGCAGTGTGGCTAAGCATATTTGCAGGCACATGTATTTTCTAATATTGTAAAGAATATTTTAAAAATAATATAAAAAAAAAAATTTTTTAGCTAAACCTGAGGCCTAAACTTATAAAATTTCTTATGTTCTTCTAAAAAACTGAAAAATTGCATTTAAAAGTTATATGCATGTTACCTACATTTTAATGAGAATAAGTTAATAAGAAACCGAGCAAAAAACTACATATATAAAGCTTTATGCATTTTTAATACATAAAATGTTATATTTATACTTGAATAATAATTACTTAGAAGCAATACAATTCTTCATTACATGGTTATCATAAATAGCTAAACTGATTTTCGAAGGTAACATTTCCATTAATAATTAACATAAATTAAATATAATGATCAAAATATTGTTTAATTACATTTTAAATTTTCTTTCAATAATAGTAAGCTCTTAAAATTTTATAATCACCTGCATGAATATCCCCACTTCCTAACTGGTAATATGAAGCACGACTTATTTTTGTTCCAGGCGTTGGTGATGCTTCAGATAATATGTGGATTTCCTTTGAGGTGCCACTTATTTCAGTAACTAAACCACTTTCATTACTATTTTTTTCTAAAAAATATTTAAAAGCGATAAAACCATTTGGTTTTTTAAGAATATATAGCATATAATAACAAATCTTTATTAATATGAGTGACTTGTTCCTAAGTGGTATCACTGACTTCAGTTACTAAATCCTTTCCTTCGCTAATTCTTTCTATAATGAATATTTGTAATTGATAAAACTACTTGTTTTAAAAAAAATGTTTATCGTATGGATGACAAACCTTTAGTATGAGTGAATTGATAAACTTCATCTCCAAAAATTGTAGGGACAGCATTCCATTTTAATTTTTTTGTTCCATCTGCTCTTGGTTTTTCTCACATATTTGGAGTAAAGTGATACTGTAAAAAAAAAATACCCTTACAATAACTGTTAAATTTTACATTCATTAAACTATTACCTCGCATAAAACAGAATGTTTAGTTAGATTTACTCCCGAATTCTGAATCCAAAGAATCCTTTGTTCAGGATTCTTTGGAAATAAGTTCATTTTCACAGAGCCAGAAGAATTTTTGCAATTTTTATCGCACAAGAAGGCATTTTTCTTAGTCATTTAATTAAAATACTTTTTTTACTTCTTAGTAATTATAAAAAAAAAATGATTTCTTTTAAAAATCTCACGAATTTTTTCTATAGCAGCACACTTTTGACAACAAATAAGAAAGCGATTAAAATAGTGCTTTATAGGTTATGCAATGTTTGTTATTATCATGATTGTTATTATACAACCAATTAAGTTATATTTAATATTCAGCGTTTATTTATACTTTTATGCGTTATTTTTAATTGTATTTATTTAATTTTAAGTTAAATTATATCAATAAAAATAAGAGTATGGGTATTTATTTACTTAAAAAAATAGAAATTTGAGTTGCCCGCGGCTGTCAATGGCGGATCTACATCAACCAATCAGCAAAAATGACAAACATTTCCTCACTCTCTAATATACGCCCTCTGACTTTCACTATAGTAGTTAGGTTAGTCTGCTTATAGTCGACTGCTAGGTTAATGGCTGTGTTTATAAATTTGTTATTATTTTTTTCAGGTTTATTTTAAATTCTTTGGTGGATATAGTTAAATAAACAAGTTTGATTCAGATAAGTATAAAAATTTTTAATTTTTTTTTTAAATTAATATAAAGAACGTAATTTCTTTGTTTTTTATTTTTCAGCATTAGAATTATGTTTATGGCAAAACTGAGTGAAAGGTGAGGTTTATTTATGGTTTTTCTTAATCTTAAAGTAATTTAATATATACTTAAAAATTTCTAGATTTCAGCCAAAAAAAGCAAAAGAAATAATCTATAATGTTATGTTTGATACATTATCGACAAAAGTCTATTCTGCAGAAGAAGCTGAAAAATGGATGAAACAATTAACTGACTTAGTTAGGATAAAAATATAATAAGTTATCATTTTTACAACAATCAAATTCATTTTATAACTATATTCAAGTGATGTGAGCAAACATAAAAATTATAAGTTTGCAGTAAATGTTGTATTAATGGAAAACTCTGGAAACGGAGCTAAAATTGGTAAAAAGTGCGTGTGGAATGCTGAACATGACAACATGGCATATGACTTTCATGAATGTAAGAAACATTTTATTTATTTTATAACTTAATTTTTATTTGTTTGACTGAGTTGTTCCAGATATTTCCTATTTTATTCCTATTTTAGTTATTTTTTTTTGGTATTGGAAATCAGTTTTTTTGTGATAACTCAACAACAACTTAATGAAATTTAGCCAAACTGGAGGAGGCAAATCTAGATATCAAATAACAAATTTTGTACCAAATTTTTTTATTGTTTCATCGAGTTGTGTTTAAAATTTGCTCTGTACAGTTTCTCAAACATACATACAGACACACATACCTTCAGTATAAGCATGTTGGAGGCATCAAAATGACTTGGAGACAAAATTTCTCCACAAATTAGACAATTTTAAGAACTTTTCGTTTTTTGACCTGACAAAATTATAAGGCACGATTTCATCTATATATTACATATATAGTGATCGTGCCTAATAAACAATTATTTTAGTCAAAAATAACATATATAATATAAAATATTATGTTATGTAACCAGCAATTGTAATTAATAGGTAAGGGCTTATATATACTAAAAAAAATTTTTTTATTTATTAATGAATGTTACCCCGATGACATTACCTTAATAATCGTCGCGAGAAACGTGCAACATGCGTAAAATAACTTAAGTGTCTACATGCTGCAAACAAGCTTATAGATGGAAGACCGTGGATTAAATCTAGCAGCAGCTAAGACAGAAGTCGTGACGTTCACAAGGAAGCGAATAAGTACTATTATCCCGATGCGAATCGATGATGATACAATTGTTACGTCTAAAATGGTTTTACTAAATTAATAACTAATGACTTTACTATATGCAAGGATTTATTGCAAAACTGACTATATAGACTGACGTAAAAACGTAACACTAAATGCGAATTGAATAAACCTTTTAGCCTTGCGTCTTATGCAGACACTAGACGGCGGGAAAGGTAGTAAGTTCAATTAAAGAGAATGATTAAATAGATAAAAGCTTAATTTATTTATAATAAAGTTTGAATAAAATTATATATGACAATTGACTTTAAATAGAGAGTTGAATGTTAAGAATATAATAAATATTAAGGCTTACAGTATACTTAATTAAAACTGAGCGATTTTCCAAGTGATCAATTTGACTTCGGTAAAGAAAGTGTGGCTGGCGTCTACTGGAAACTTGTTACTACACAAACTATGATCTGTACGACTTGATGCCCAAAAACGAGAAGACCGATCCTTCAAAATCCGCGAGTATATATAGTGACGGGAGAATTTGACAAATCATCAAATTCTCCTCCTGAGCTCTGTATGGGGATGTAACGTTTTGCAATCGATGACGTGGGCCAACGCCCGAAACCAGAGGGGAACTCGATCAATTCTTAGAATAAGAGAAAGCGGTAATTGCACAATAACAGATTACACTAGCTTTCGAATTTGTTCCTATTCTTGATTTCTAATCGAGTCCCGTTAAATACCTTTAACATGAATCACAATTGATTCTTTTATTTAAATGTTGCGCCCTTTATTTGGGCCAATATGTCATTACGTTACACAATCATCCAAACTAAGAGATTCGTAAAATATTTGGGTATTACTTTGGATACAAGGCTCACGTACTGAGAGCATATCTCTCAAAGAGTCAAAAAGGCAGTCACCATTTGAACGGCCCTATGGCTAGTAAGTGGAAGTTACTAATGTCCGTAACCCACACCATATGTATGGAGCAGAAATCTGGGCGAAGACGCTAGAAACGGCCGTTTATGCGAAAGGCATGGAAAGAGTACTAAGTCTAATATTTATTTTATTTCAATTTTATTCTTATAACTTTAAGATTAATTGTTTCAGCTTACATTTTTTATTTTTTACTGCTAAGGACAATTTTATTTTGAGACAGAGACACTAAAGTCTTTAAAAAGGAAGAAAAAATGAAGGGTTCCTCAATAAGTAAGGATACGTGACCTTAAGTCAACCCGAAGTAATGTGATAAACGGTTCCAGGCTTACTTGTATAAGGTATGAAAGGAGTGGAGTTTTAATGGGTATGTCATGGTATTGTTGAGTCCCACATAACTGACAGTTCAGATGCTGAACAGTATGATTAAAATGCATTTCTCCACTTTTTACGCAAAACAAAAAAAAAGAAATTACTCCTATATCTGGTCCTAAATAGCACCCTGTAACTAATTCATGTAAATATACAAAAAAGTTAGTAAATTTTCGAAAAAATATATTGAATACAGGAGTCAGAATGTCAACAGTGTAAGTATTATATATACTATGGAAGTTTGAGATTTTTAAAATAAATTTACACTCTGTTAGGAAAATATGATATCTATAATCATAATTCAATTTAAAAAATAATGAAATCATAATGTTTTTGGTTGCCCAACAATATTTTTTTTCGATAGCCAAATTCCCAAATTAAAAAAAATCGAATGGAATGTACTTCTATCAAAATATTCAAAACTTAGCATCACTAATAAAAATTTTTTGTATTTAAAAATAGATATAAGGTATTAGCTCTTTTCATAGGAATTATAATAATATGTTTTAAATAATATTTTATAATAGGCCATACAGCTTAAAGCCTAAAGCCATTTTCGCTTAATTTAAAGTCACCGGTATCTTTCTAATTTTTCTACAATGATGATTGTATTTCAAGGTAAATTTAGAAAAAAATACCCAAATTTTAAATAAATTTCATAATCAATTGCAATATATTTAAAAAATATTTTAGTATGTTCTTCTAAAATTGATTTTTAAACCTACAGGCTATATTTATTCATGGCATAGAATGTGAAGGTGACAATTTAGTGGAATTACCTTCTATTATTTTATATAAAATGTACCATAGTATAATGTTACAATGTATTATATAGAACAATGTAACGGAAAATCAATGATCGTATTTATAACATATTTTATGCACCTTGGCTGCCAAGGCCATAAGAAAAAGTTAATAAATTACTGGGTTTCAGGAGCAGGTGCGAATTCTGATAAATGTGGAAAAAAATAAAGCTATCACCAGCAGCGAAAAAAGTAGCAGACAGAAGATTAGCCTTTATACATAACTTAATAAGTAGCGATTTTCATAAAAAAACAAAAAATCTTACGTTTATTAGATGATAAATGCGTCTATGAGGATTCTATGCTGTCCAAGTTTATCTCAAAAATATTCCAATGCAACAAAATTATATCTACAAGGTAGGTATTCGATGGTTTTATTTTAATTTATGATTTAGAATCTGCGATTTTAAATGTTCACAACATACTACATTTAGTAGATGATTTTGAAAATATGAAAACTAATTTAATGGAAATCCCTGCTTTTCCTTTCGAAAGCTTATTAGGAAGGTTGAAAGATTATGTCTCTTTTCCTCTCAAACCACTCCAGCAAATATGCAGGAGACTTGGAGAGAAAGAAGATTTTCAGCAAATTGATTTACAAAACTCTAAAGAAATAGAAGTTTTAATGGAAAATAATAAAGAAATAATAATGCTTAAGTATAAAAGTTTAAAATTAGAAATAACAGCTCCAGACAATGCAACTTTATTGAAAGTTAATAAAATTTTCATGATAAAAAAAATTATTAAACAAGGTGAGTTTCAATTTGCTGGAACAGTACTGGGAAAAATTAGCTCCAATTAATACAAAGCCTATAGACTCAACATTTTTTAATATGTTTTAATTGAAAGAAGCTAAGTCAGACACTGAAAATTTAATACCAGTATCTTTAGTATCAAAAAAAGTATTAATTACAAGCTTAAATTTCATAGAATCATCTCCTATTAAAAATTTTTGTGTACCTTTACTACATTGAAACTATATTTTATATTAATAAAAAAGAAACATAATTTTTTTTTTAATCTTTAATTTTTTATTATAAAATAATGGGCTTGTATGAAACAAAGTTAAATTTAACAATAAAATATGTGTTTATTCCTTATTCATTATAATGACTATAATTTCAACCTTTTAAAACTTTATATTAAACTATACTAAAAAAATTTTTTATTTTTTAATACTGATTTTTACTTATTTTTATTTTTTTTACTACGTTTTTAATTTAAGTCCACATTGACGGAATAATTTATGACATAATTTGTATAAATAAAAAATTTTTTTCAACATAATTTGTGTAAAGAATTATTTTATCAAATTTCATAAAAAAATACTCATTCATTATTTTTATTCTTTGTACTCTCTTTTTTTTGTACAAATCTTTGATATATTTTCAAATAAAAACCTAACATTATTGCTGTTGGGTGTTCGTTGAATTCATAAAAAAATACTCATTCATTATTTTTATTCTTTGTACTCTCTTTTTTTTCTACAAATCTTTGATATATTTTCAAATAAAAACCTAACATTATTGCTGTTGGGTGTTCGTTGAATCTGTTAACGCTTTTCTTGTTTTAGTTCTGCCATCCCAACCAGAAGCTTTGCTTAGAGATTCACCAATAAGCGATGACATAAGGTCATAATCGTAGTTTTTTTAATTTCCTTATATTTAGCTATTAATAGATATATTAAACTAGTTCCTGTAGTAGTTCTTTTTAAAGTTACTTTATTTTCAGCTTTTTGCGCTATAAGTACTTGTTCCACAGCAAATCTTTTTGTAAATAACATTATCAAGCATTTTGAAGCAGTTACTTTAACGCTATTACTCTCTTGGAAATGTTTTTCAAAACATTCTTGTAGATCGTATATCACTGCAACATTGTCCTATAATTTTTTTTCGAAGTTTTTAAATAATTGCATGTCATCAAATGGAAATGTAACTTTATATTTAACATTAAATGGCAAGGCATTTTTGCATCCAATTTGATTTTGAATTTCGAAAACCCTCTGCAAGGTTTGATCTACTTTTGTTTGCAAGCTATCAATGAATGCCTCGTGTTCCTTAAGCTAATAGGAATTCTTGGGGTATCTATTAAATAACGCTATCACCTTCTTAATCTACAAAAAAATATCCAGTTAATCTTATGTATTGTTTTAGAGTCGCCTTTCAAGCTTTGCAAAACGCGATTTTTATTACTAATTCTTTACCGTGCTTATCCGTAAACTAAGTGCCTATTTTTGGCTCAAAATAACAAATTTTCTTGAAATGGTCTCAAATTTAGGTGCAGGAATGAACATTGACATACTAAATGAAGTCCTTGTTGCCATTTATCCGCATTTTCAACTCAAAACATCGATTAAATTAAACAACTCATACTACTACAATGTAGGTATAATCATAGGTTTTTAAACAACTTTTCCCTAAGCTCATACAATTATTTATAGAAAAATATGTTGATAAAGTATAGTGAATGAAATAGAGTAATTTCTCCGTCAATCATAAATTATATAAATTATTTATACAAAATAATATTAAATTGTATTATATAAAAATAAAAGTTATTTTTACAGTTATTTCATTGTAAAAGTAGCAATCCTAATAGAAAAGTATATATGTTATAAGATAGTTTAATTTGTTGCCCTAAACAGGGTTAAAAAATGTATATTTTATAAGTTCTAATCATTAAAGTATCTAGAGATATACATTGCAATTGATTCTATAATAAACACATTGTATTATATTGTATTGTATTTGCTTAACCCCATAATTTTTTTTGTGTTCATTTTTGGAATCAACAAATTCAAAAAAATATCAATTAGTTATTGAATAATAAACTTTTTGTGAATTTGGCACTATTTTTCCGCGAATTAAGCATTGATCAAATAATCCCATCTAATATGCAATTATACATGTATTTTTTTACAAATTCCGGAATATACAAACAAAATTTTAAACAAAGATTTTTCTGCAATTCTTGGATTGTATACAAAAATATCTGTAGAATCCTACACAGAAATTAAATTGAACTGTGAAACGCTGTTATAAATTATTATTATTATTATATTATGCTCGAATATACGCGTATATAAAAAAAATCCTAAAATCTGAATTTTCGGTTCCAATCATCCTCGTTTTCAGCTATACAAGTACGGTTGCTATTATACTGAAAAAAATACCAGTTACAAATACCCGCTACCGAAATTCCAGTTGTGGCAGCAAGAATATTTTTATATTTTATTTTAAAAGATTGCAAATGACTTAAAACGTAAAGAAAATTGAAAAAAATAAGTTTCACTCATTTAAAATTTGAGCTCTGTGGCATTGTGTAACTTAAAAAAAAAAGTTTTCTCTTTAGTTTTATGTCATTTGCAACCATTTCCAAAAAAAAAAAAATCCAGATGCTACAACCGAAAATTTTTGTAGCAGCAACCGGATTTTTTTCAGTGTAGAACAGCAATTCGCTGTTTAATCTAGTTTCTGAGTACATGTACAGTTTTTGGGGGTGGAAATAATCTAAATAAAGATATATACTAATATAAAAAATGCATACTCTATGGAATTCGATAAACGTAAAAAAAAGAAACAGGAAGTGCTTATACTTCCTATTTCTTAATATATTTATGTTAAGTATAGGTACCCAGTATTCCATAAAAGAAAAAATAAATTTGCAACAAGTTTTACAGTGTAATTTACCCTAAGCTTGTGAAATTATTAATATAGACTTGTTGAAAAAGTATAACACATGAAAAGAGTAATTTCCCTGTCAATCAAAAAATATTTAAATTATTCAATCAAGGTAAAATTAAGCTATTTTCTAAAATTAAGTTTTTTGCAGTTATTATATTATAATAGTAGTAACCTTAATAGACACGTGGGGTTTATAATTCTATATTTCTACAAGGGTAAGTGTAAAATAGATAAACAAACGAACATTATATTTAAAAAATAGGATTATTGAAACTTCCTTGTTTTACACTTTTTAAATAATTTTGAATATCAATAGTTGATTAAAGTTTTTAATACCATGATTCAAAAAATATAAAAAACCCAATACGTTAAAAATGTATTGAATATTTTTTAATACAAAAAATTTAATGAATGGAGGAATCCAAGAACATTTTGAAAACCAAATGCAAAATTTTAAAATTTAAATAAAGTAAGTTGATATCTATCGTAAAGGTGGTGCGGGGAATAATATTTATCTCGCAAGGGTCAAAAATCGTTATTTGTATTAAGAGATCTGATAATAACAATGTATCAATAATAATTTTAAGAATTTATCGTTCGTTATACTTTTAAACAATTAATTAATTTTAGAATTGGTCTTTACGAACAAAGATGTTAATAATACTACTACTGCATGTGGTATACATTTAAATACTCAACATAGTAGTGGAAAATTTAATTGAAAAATTTTTCAGTAGTATTATTAACATCTTTGTTCGTAAAGACCAATTCTAAAATTAATTAATTGTTTAAATGTATCAATGTGTATACACGCACGGCCAGGCTGCTTTGCTTGAAAATTCCAGCAGCAATATTTTTGCTTGAAAATTAAAGCATTTGCTTGAAATTAAAGCAAAGCAGCCTGGCCGTCCGTGTGCGCGCAAGCATCTTGCATATTGCGTTTGATAACGCTCGGTTTGCGAATAACATAAATATTGGGACATTTATAGAAAAAAAAATATATTTTTTTTTTAATATTTGAATAATAAATAACAATATCTTTTCGGACACTCGAGTTAAAAAGAATTACACAAACTATATAGTTATAAAATAGTAAACAAACATAAAATAATATATGGCTCATCTTCATTTTTTTTAAAAAAATATCTTACAAAAACTAAAAATAAAAAATTCCTTTTTTAAAGTCCGAACAAGGCTTTTTAGACTTTTTTCACCAATATTTATTCAGTGTTGCATAAAAATCACCATAACGAACCTTTTACATCAATTTATTACGTTTTTTCATATAATTATAAGGTAAAAACAGCTTAAAACCATTAAAAACCAAAATCGTTACATACGACCTTAATACATGAATTTTTCTAGGTTTTATGTATTTTAGAGAACAATATCATATATTTTTAAAGAATTCTTACTAAAAAAACGAGTTTTGGAGGTAAATTTTAAAAATATTTAATAATTTTAACAAAAATGAGGAACGGTAAATGCTTTTTTATAGAAAAATCAAAATAATTCGTAGACAAATGAACAAAAAAACTTTTCCGTTTGGAAAGTAAAGTAAATTTTATGATTGAAACTTGCTAAGTTTTTAATATTTTAATTACAACGCTTCTTAATAGGAGATCTAGGGGGGTACGGTAAAGGCTTTTGCTTTTGTCCCTTCGTTATTTCTGAACTTCAACCCATTTTGTTTTCCTATTTAACAATCATTTTAAGCGCTCTTGGTGTGAGAATTTTTTGTTTATGTATTTAAGTTGTCATTTATGCGGTTAAAAGGTTTTAAAAATGTTTTTACGAAGAGAAATCAAATTTAATATAATTAAATTACGTTTTTCATAAAAATTTTGTAAAATCGTGTGACACACCTTCTCACCCTTGTAATAATTAGTAAAACTAAGTTTAAATTTTTTCTATATGGAAAAAGTCGAACCTTATGATATAGCAAATTTTTGAAAATTAATCGATAGGTGTGAGTGACAGACACTCAAAGTATAGGAATCTCCTTTGTGACAGGGAACGGTAAAGGCTTTTTTGCTATATTTTTATGTTTTATAGTAGTTAAAACTTTAAATTATGTTGATTTTTATGGTGTACCATCAAAAACTAATTGAAATTGAAAATTTAAAAAAAAAAAATTTTAAATCAATGCATCTGTTAGTCGGAAACGTGTTGTACGTCATTATTGCAAAAAAACGATAATGAGCCATATATAGAAGTATAGATTAATTTCAGCATTAAATAAAATACTTATATAATGAAAACAATAAATAAATTTTTTCTAAACTAATAAAAATCATGTCATAATCCATTCCCATATTTTATTATCAAGAATTAATTGTTGTTTCAATGGTGTCCGTTTGTTAGTGTAGGATTAGCAAAAATCGAGGGAAATTGGAACGTTTTTTTAACATAAAGTGCTTCCGACCTATTTAGCAAATTTTGATTTTTCAAATGTTTCGTGTACTCCCATTGTAACATATCTATAAAGCATTTTATTACATAAAATAATCATTGAATTTCATATTTAAAAGTAAAAGTGACCATTAAATACTAGTATAACGGTCGAATATTATAAGCTCACTGCAAAATTAATGTGTAAAATATGTACTCTAGGATTGAATTTAATCCAAGTTATAAAATTCAATTAATTTCATACAAAATATTTAGAATAAAATATTTTATAATTTGTTTAAATATTCAAACAATTTAATTAAAATTGTTATCTAGCTTTAGGTGAATAAGATAATCTTTATAAAAAAATTCTCTGAAAATGTCTTAATTTCAATGAATCGAAAGTTTTGTTTTGCATTAATTCATTTAAATAAATTTAACTGAATAAATAATAAATAATACCCACAATTTAAACTTTCTCCCTCTCTCAATTTTCTAGCTAGGAAATTAATAATAATAACACAGTTTTAAAAATTATCAATAGGCCAGTTTTGTGTAGAATTTCTTTGAATACACATATTAATTAAGTTTTATTTTAAATGAAAGAACAGTGTATTAGAGTAAAATAGAACTTATTTTTTGATTTTCAAGTAATCAACCAAAAATTTGCTAATTTAATAAATGTACGTACTTTTTAAAAATATTTACAAAAATTAACATTATTTTTTTCTATTTTAACCTATACTATTTAATGAAAACACTTTTCTCTTTCAAATCAAAAATTTTATTTACTATAAATTTATTTTTTCAGACCATAAATTTAAGTGAAATATTTTCCTGGTCATTAAAAAAATGGAGCACAAGTGTGAAATTTGCTTAAAAATTTATAAAAACTTAGCGTCTTTTAACAAGCACGTAATGCTACATTCACATGAAACTTTATTTAACTGTGAAATTTGCCATAAAAAGTTTAAGACAAAATATTATTTAGCAAGTCATCTCAGAGTGCATTCAACAGAAAAACCTTATCAATGCAGATTTTGCGGTAAATTTTTTAAACGTAGTGACGAACTAAAAGGCCATGAAAAAGTTCACTTGGGTATAAAAGACCTGGAATGCAAATATTGTAAGAAGACTTTTAGCAAATTATTCATTTTTACTCAACATCTTAGAATTCATACAGGAGAAAGACCTTATAAATGTAATTATTGTGAGAAAACATTTGTTCAAGCAAGTCACCGTCAAGGTCATGAAAAAATTCACAAAGGCATCAAGAACTTTGCATGCAAATTTTGTAAGAAAAAGTTTTTTCAAAAGCCTCATTTAACAATTCATCTTCGAATTCATACAGGAGAAATGCCCTACGTATGCAAAGTTTGTGAAAAAAGTTTTGCTCAGTCATCACAACTTCGAACGCACGAAAGAACTCACACAGGATTGAAAAAATTTGAGTGTGGAAATTGCAAAAAGCGGTTTATATCCAAAGGTGAATTATTAGATCATCTCGGCAATCTTGTTGAAAAAGGACTTAACGGTTGCAAATTTAATAATTACAATGTGAACCGATTCAATGTTCGTAAATTAATTCCCTTAAACTTAAAGGAATTTGAATGTGATATTTGCAAAAACAAGTTCAGAACAAAATCTTATCTACTAAGGCATCTTCGAGTTCACTCGAGTGAAAGGCGTTATGAATGCAATTATTGTAACCAAACTTTTAATTGGCTTACAAATCTACAAGTACATGAAAAAATGCATTTAAATTTGAAACAATTCGAATGTGATCAATGTAAAAAAAAATTTATTACCAAAGCTGAAGTAAAACAACATTTATCAAGCCACTCTGATGAAAGACCTTACAAGTGTAAATTATGTGAGAAGAGTTTTAAGCACCTATTTAATTTAAGATACCATGAAGATAAACATTTAGGATTAAAGAAGTTTGAATGTGAGCTTTGTAAGCAAAAATTTAGTACTAAATGTAACCTAAAAAAACATTTTCAAACTCATACTAAATCTATTTTAAAATTAACTCGAAGTAAAAAATCATCAAAAAATTGGAAAATTGAACCGAATCCTCCTAAAATAAATCAAAGAAATAAGAAAAAATCTAAAAGGGAAGTTGCAAAAATATCTATTAAAAAGAAGACTAAGGCTTCTAAACATGCTTTTATTGATATTTCAGAAGCAGTAGGTGGCACTTTCAAAAGTTCTAAACGTTATTCGGAACAGAATAAGAAGTTAAGAAATGTACTGAATGGAGGTAGTACTAAAATTTCTTGTTCTGATGAAAATATTTCAAAGAAGTTAAAATATGAAAATTCTGAAATTAATATAACCAATGAGAATTTGATTGATAATAATGATAAAAAAATTAATGTTCCAGACTTGGAAGAAATGAAGTTTTTAAGATCACCTGTGTCTGCTGAAAAATTAATAAAAACTGAAGAGAAATTTAGTGAAGTTAATATTATTGATGTAAATTTAGTTGATGTGAAACTTGTGAAATATTTAGATTTAGACTCAGAAGAAAAAAATCTTTTGAATTTACCCATATTTTTTGAAGAAACAATAAGTGAAACTGTTTTATGAAAAAATATAGATAAAAATGTAAGAGTCAAAATTTAGAAGACAAGTTGAATAAGTTTTTTTTTCTAAATTTTTTTACATATTCCTAAGTGTTATAAAAAATATAATTAACATTTTTTTTTATAGAAATTTTGTTTAAAAAATATTTTCTAATTTTTCAAAAATAAAAAAAAATATTTTCATAATATGAAAAAAAGTATAATTTGTAATCTTATACTTTTAGAAAGATTATTTACAATTTCTTTTTTCTAAGAAGAAAGTAGTATTCTCTTTATAAATCAATGTTAAAAAAAATGTTTAAAATAATTTTTGAATTCAATTTGTTTATAATTGTACATTGTTTATAGAGAAAATATTTTGTAACTATTACAAGAATCTCCCATGTAATAAACTAACTATATTTTAGCACAGATTTAGTTTGCTAAAAACTGAGATTATTATTAAAAACTATACTGTTAAAAACTCATATGTTCCATTAAATGTATAATTGAATTTTTTTACAATAAAAAAATTGCATTTTGAGTTAATTAAATTTTTTTTTGTTTTTTTTTTATGCATGGACACCAAAACCTCGTACTCTACTGATAAATAATAAAAAATTATTAGTCCTGGAAATTTTACTGACATCGTTTAGATAATCCTATGAAATTCGATTTTTTTTTAAATATATCTATAATATGTTAAAACAAGTCTCAAATATTCCAATAATAAAGAAAAACAATAAAACTGACTAAATTCTTGCTAAGAAGATTCTTCAAAAACACTACCAATACAAGCTATTAAATATCAAGACAGAAAAAAAATTACATAAATTAATAAATTTTATTGATATTTTCACCCTCAATGGGATTTTAGGAAAATCAGATTTTTAAATTGAAAAATTCAAATATATAAGATTAATTGTTGATTATGCGTTCATAAGTAAATTCGCTATTCAAAAATCAAAATGTAGTACATAGAAGAAATCCAAGCATTTCAAGGCCTCTCTGACGAGTATTTTTTTTTTCAGTTTTTGACAAGCTATTTTTTTCTCGAAAGTACAACTAAAAATAAGTATTCTCAACCAGATTTAGCTTTCTAGATCAAATACTTGATTTTTTGCAGTCATTTTTTTGTTTTTGGGTTACTTTGGTAAACTTACTCAAAATTTTCTTATTTTTGCTGCCAAATGCTTATCTTGCAGTAAACAATATTTTGCTCATAGGAAAATCAAGGGCTAAAAGGAAATTGTCCGCAAAATTCAATTCCGTGGTTCAAAATTTAATTTGGACAGCGAATGCATTAGAAATTACTTTAAAATTCCGCTTTTTTCAAACAATTCCTTCAAAACTTACCAAAATTTATACTCCTGTGTAAAATTTCCCGAGAAATCAGAATTTTTGATCCCATTTTTATTTGGACGTGTGACTTGGCTGGAATTCAAAAATTTGAAAAAATATTATTTCAAAAAATAGCTTTCAGATTAGAGTAACTCACAATTTTTTTTTTGGATAATAATAGGTTATAAAACCAGAAATTTGTGCCTAATTAGAAGAAAATCGAACCTGCACATTTTTTTTACTAAATTGCAAGGCGTAATGAGGAAAAACTTAATAGCTCACACATGCCCAGCCCAAATCAAATTTTCCATCTCCAAATTGTGCGAAAAAATTTCTATAAGTGCCTGATTTTCCTATAAAGAAGATATTGTTTACCGCAAAATAAGCTTTTGGCAGCAAGAATAATAGAATACGTATTTTGAGTTAATTTACCATATTAAGCCAAAAAGACAAAAGTGTCTGCCAAAGATCCAGGATGTGACCTAGACTGCTAAAAGTAGCTGAGAGTAATTATTTTCAGTTGTACTTTCGAAAAAATATAGTTTGCGAGTTAATTTCTGCGACCCTTCAGTTAAACTTGGGCCCAGTTGGGCTGGATCTATCACATAAGAATTCTTTTTAAAGCAAGAAAGATATAATAGGAAAGAAAAATTAGAGTTTTTGATTGATCTCTTAAAAAGAATCTGAAAAAATTGAAAGCAATTCTAAAATTCTAAACTTGTATCTAAAATCTGAAAATTTGGGAAAATTATAATTTTTACACATTTGTCAAAAAAAGTTTTTTTTTTTAAATGGAAATACTAAATGCAATAAAAATTAATCTTTAAATATTTTTTTTTTTTTAGTCAAAAATAATGCTAAAGAGAAAATAAAATAAAATTTTGAAAAATTCAGTATGAACCGGTCAGTTTTGTATTAAATTTTTATGTAAACACGGACTATAGTTAAATTTTATTATCAAATAAATAGCAAAATATATATAAATATATGGTAAATGATTGTTTGTAATAATATTGAGTCCGACCTTAATCCCTCTCTAAGGAAATATTTATCTTTCTTTCATTGACAGAATTAAATTCTGGACTTAAAGTTGCAGAAATCAAACAGCTCCAACCTTGAATATTTGAAATAAATTTTCAAAATAAATCTTCCTAACTAAAAAAATAATAAATTATTCCCATACTTTAAATTTCTCCTTCTCCAACTTCTAAATATAAAAATAATAACAAAATAAGTACCTTATACTGATCAAATATACAATGATCGTCAGTTTCGTTTTGAATATTATTGATGGCGTTCATTACATAACTTTCGCTTAAATAAAAATATAAAGAAAAATACAATAATAATAAAAATTATTGAATTAATCAATCAATTGGCTAAATAGTTAAATGTATATAAACTTTGCTTTACTATAATAATGATAATTTTTTGTTTTCTAGATAATTATTTAATCGCTTAGATTCGTCATAAATAATTTATTTTTTCAGACATAATCGTAAATGGGGTACAAGTGCGACACTTGCTCAAAAACTTTCAAATACATAACCGCCTTTAACAAACACAAAAATCTCCATTCAAATACAAAACTAAGTTGCGACTATTGCAGCAAAGAATTTAGTAACAAAACTTATTTAATAAGTCATCTTAAAGTTCATTCTGTAGAAAGACCCTATCAATGCAGATTTTGCGGTACAGTTTTTAAACGTAATGAAGAACTAAAAGGCCATGAAAAAATTCACTTGGGTATAAAAGACCTGGAATGCAAATATTGTAAGAAGACTTTTAGCAAATTATTCATTTTTACTCAACATCTTAGAATTCATACAGGAGAAAGACCTTACAAATGTAATTATTGTGCGAAAACATTTATTCAAGCAAGTCATCGTCGAGGTCATGAAAAAATTCACAAAGGTATCAAGAACTTTGCATGCCAATTCTGTAAAAAAACGTTTTTTCAAAAGCCTCATTTAACAATTCATCTTCGAATTCATACAGGAGAAATGCCATACGTATGCAAAGTTTGTGAAAAAACTTTTGCTCAGTCATCACAACTTCGAACGCACGAAAGAACTCACACAGGATTGAAAAAATTTGAGTGTGAAAATTGCAAAAAGCGTTTTATATCCAAAGGTGGGTTATTAAAACATCTTGGTAATCTTATTAAAAAAGGAATTAACGGTTGCAAATTTAATAATTACAATGTGAACCGATTCAATGTTCGTAAATTAATTCCCTTAAACTCAAAGGAATTTGAATGTGATATTTGCAAAAACAAGTTCAGAACAAAATCTTATCTACTAAGGCATCTTCGAGTTCACTCGAGTGAAAGGCGTTATGAATGCAAATATTGTAACCAAACTTTTAATTGGCTTACAAATCTACAAGTACATGAAAAAATGCATTTAAATTTGAAACAATTCGAATGTGATCAATGTAAGAAAAAATTTATTACCAAAGCTGAAGTAAAACAACATTTATCAAGCCACTCTGATGAAAGACCATACAAGTGTAAATTTTGTGAAAAGAGTTTTAAGCAATCGTTTAATTTAAAACGTCATGCTCGTCATCATCGAACTCATGAAAAAATTCACTCAGAAACTAAAAAATTTACTCATAAAAAAATTCAAGCAGGCTTAAGCCAATCTAACAATAAAAATTCTGAATCCAAGCTATCTAGAAATCAAAACAATAAAAATTTTGAAGATAATGAGATAAGTATAATAAATGAGAATCTGATTGATATTAAAGAAGAGAAATTTAATGTCGTAGACTTGAAGGAACTAAATTTAATAAATTTTTCCGTTTTTGCTGAAGAAACGGCTACTATTGAAAATCAAAAGGGTGAAACAGATTTATCTGAAGCTCAGGAGATGAGTGTAGCTATTAAGACTGAAGACCAAATTGATATTAAACAGGAAATTTTTGAAGGTCCTTTTCAAGACGTAAATGTTGAAGAAAGAATAACCTTTCAACTTGAAGAAATATTCAAGAAAGAAATTCCAACTGTTTCTAACATCTTATTGATAAAATTTATCAATGATTTTAAAAGCAGTCTAAGTACTTTTCTAAAATCAATAAATAAAACATAAAATTAACTTTTTTTACACTTTTCGCTAATATTATTCATGAAATTAACTTAAAAAACAAAAAAATGTACTATTTTTTTCAATTATTTAAATGAAAAAAAGAAGTTAAAATTTATCAGTCTTTTATACATAATTAATAAACTTAAATTGATAAAATAATAATTATAAAGATCGCAGCAAAATACTTATTTTTTTTTAAGTGTAGGAATTTTAATATATAATTTTATATAATCAACTACATTAATATTAGTCTAGGCTTGAACCCCTATATCGTCGTCAATTTTTTTTGCTGATTGATAGATAAAATTTTCCAAAGAATTTTTATGTTTTTTGGGTCACTGAATACTAATATGAAATCCATTTATACAAAAAATGGTAAAGTTTCCTAGAATAGAAATTTTGAAATATGTTTTGCCGAGCTTTTAACGTTTTTATCTTTTACTTATTTTTTTTTAGGTTACTGTACATAAACACGATATTTATATTTGCTTTTACCTAAATTGCGCTAGTGGCCCGCATTAAGCAACTTTAGTTAATTTTTTGGATTTGAATATTTTGAATATTTGAATTTTGAATATTTTCTATCCTGGGGAACTAGAACATTTTAGGTAAAAACTATAATCATATACTTAAAAATTCCTATTGAACCGTTTTTCAGATTTTATATTATACAGCTATCCTATAATAAGAAAAATTCCTTAGAAAATTTTATGGAGCTATCAGCAAAAAAAATTATTACAGAAAAGGGGTTCAGGCCTACTTTATATGTTAAACTTTTTTCTTTATTTTGTTAAAAACTTAAATAAAATTCTAAATGTTTTTTTCAAAGGTATTAAATTTTTTACTAATAAAAAAATATATTTTTATAAATAAATTTTTACAATTTGTTTTTTTTTTTTTTTTAATGTATTGCCACCTTTATAATTAAGTTTTAGAAGTAATTACGATTTTTTAATATTTATATATATATATATATAATTTATATATATATATATATAATATGGTTTTAATATATTAACAAATTTAACAAATTCTTTAATCTTTAATCTTTATTAACCAAAAATACAAACTTAAAGTTAAATATTTAATAAAATAGTATAGATAAGCATAGATCATAAACTCTTTAATTTTTTAAAAACGGGCGATAAAATATCATTGGACGCTCCAAAAAAGAGATAGATATATATTTAGATAAACATGGTGGATAAATAAAAAGGATTCAGGACTTATTATCCTATATGTGTGTATAAATTTGGTATAAATCTTATTCCATGATTTATTTTCTCTTATTTTTATAAGTTTTTATTTAATTTCTTAAAAATATAATTATTTAAATGTTCATTTGTGTTTGTATTAAAAAAATCCTAATGATAGAGGCACGAACTTTTGGGGGGAAATGCTTAATGGCACGAAAAAAAAGTGGTGAGGGAAGTTTTTTTCGTGCCATTAGATCTAGCCTTTTTTCTAACCTTATTATTTTATAACGTTTAATGTTATTTAAATTTCAAGTTTCCAATAAGTAGATAAATTTTTCTCTTTGTGAAAACATGGCTCCTAAATGCAAAATTTGTAAAATTGATTCAAAACCTGGTTGTAATGTTACTTTACATAGATAAGTTAATGAAAACTTGTTTTAATAATAAAGCTATAAAAGTGTAAACAAGGACTGGCTGAACAAAAATATTTGAAAAGATAGAAAATAGCTTATGATAGGGAAACACATATATGTTTGTAGTAACCATTTTTATAATTATGACTTCGAGTATCGGAATCAGATTATAAAAACCAAAAGGAGGTGTTTGAAATATGGAGTACCGATACGAATATATCCTACCAAATGATATTCGAATAACAATAAATCAAGATAATCTAGATTTTAATTTTGGAAAAATAATCCCCAGTTACAAGTAACCAATGAAAGGTATATATACCTTAAATATATATATACTAGCTGCCTCCGGCTCGCTTCGCTCGCCCCGGCAGCCACCAAGGGGGCTGCGCCCCCCTGGACCCCTGCGACTTTATTTTTCCAAAAATATGTTGTTTTATGTTAATCAATATTTTGTAAAATAACCTTTTTTTACCCGAAGTATTATCTAAAATTTACTGAATCATAAAAATTACGGGCATACGAACCCAGACTAATAATTAGTGATCAGCAATACAAAGCTTCGCTACCCTTTCATAGGATCCACAAGCAGTCGTTGTTTCCCTCGACTATCCATTCTAGGGTTCTGTCTGATGATAATAGCCGTTCAAGTTTCTTTTAGTTACTATATTCAGTTACTACATCAGTGACTGATAAAAATTAGAAATATATATAATATTAGTCCTAAACTTTTATAATTTTCGAAAAATTATTGTATCTTTTGACAGATCGAACCGATCGCCTTGAAAATTTAGGTGGAAACGTAAAAAATATACCCAAATCGAATGAAATTCTTTTTGATAGTAAAATTTTTCCTCGGTTTTTTGTTTTTTTGGTTTTTTTTTTAAATTTGATAAAAATTTTTTTCTTGAAAATTCAGTTTTTTCAATATAAAAAATTTTTGTCGTTATCAATCGAAACGAAACCTAGCCTATGTTTTGACCCGTAATTTTTGCCATCTTTTGACGTAAACCCCGCGTCTCTACCTTTTATCGTTTCCTAGTTTATCCATTTCGGACAAACAAACAAACAAACAAACAAACAAACATACAAAATTAAAGATTTATATATATACTAGCTGCCTCCGGCTCGCTTCGCTCGCCCCGGCAGCCACCATGGGGGCTACGCCCCCCTGGACCCCTGCGGCTTTATTTTTCCAAAAATATGTTGTTTTAGGTTACTTAATATTTTGTAAAATAACCTTTTTTATTCGAAGTATTATCTAAAATTTACTAAATCATAAAAATTACGGGCATATGAACCCAGACAGATAATTAGTAATCAGCAATACAAAGCTTAGCTACCCTTCCATAGGATCCACAAGTGTTCATTGTTTCCCTCGAATACCCATTCTAGGGTTCTGTCTGATAATAGCTATTCAAGCTTCTTTTAGTTTCTATATTCAGTTACTACATCAGTGGCTGATAAAAATTAGAAATAATTATAATATTAGTCCTAAACTTTTATAATTTTCGAAAAATTATTGTAACTTTTGATAGATAGAACCGATCGCCTTGAAAATTTAGGTGGATACGTAAAAAATATACCCGTAAAAAATATATATCGAATGAAATTCTTTTTGATAGTAAAATTTTTCCTCGATTTTTTGTTTTTTTGGTTTTTTTTGAAAATTTGATAAAAATTTTTTTCTTGGAAATCCAGTTTTTTCAACATAAAAATTTTTTGTCGTTATCAATCGAAACGCAACCTAGCCTATGTTTTGACCCGTAATTTTTGCCATCTTTTGCCGTAAACCCCGCGTCTCTACCTTTTATCGTTTTCTAGTTTATCCATTTCGGACAAACAAACAAACAAACAAACAAACAAACAAACATACAAAATTAAAGATTTATATATATATAGGATAGGATAGGATAGGATTTAATAAACAAATTTAAAATATTTTTATTATTTAAATAACTTGTGAATAATTTAAGCTTGTTTTTAAAAATAGAAAAATTCAATATAACTTAATATCAAATATTTTTTAGCCAACATAAAACTGTGGCTGAAAGTTTCATATGCAAGTATGCTGATGATCTTCTGTTTGAAAATTTTACACATAACACCCAAACAAAATCAATCGACAAGGAAGTTTTTAATGAAAGTCTAGATTCAAATTTAATTTCCAGCAGGTGTAAATTTTTTTTAATCCTTGTCAGGCTCCTACGCTTGCATCATGATTGAAAAATAATGAAGCGAAACAACCTGACAATGTGTAATGTATTTTGACAGTCTTTTAATACACATTTCCAAATTTTTGTTTCTAAAGTTAAGTAGCAATTTTAAAATATATGGTCATATACATAAATCCATTGTATCCAATCCAATTTTCGTCGTTAACAGCCACTTGAGGGCTACCCTGGGTTTGGTCGACCCCTAAAATGTCCTTAAATGATCTGAAAATTGGCATGGAGTCAATAACCCAGTGATTTCTCTTTTTCATCATAAAATTTTCATCATAAAAGTGTCAGAAGTATTTTGAAACCTACTAGAGGATTTTATATTTATATACTTTTGATAAATTCAAATTTTAAAAAAAGAGGGTTATAGCGATATTTTAGCGATTTCTCGCGCATGCGCAGCTCAAAAAATACTCTGACAACTAGCTGGCACTAAGATTCCTCAAACAATGAGCTTAATACTTCAAAATGCTACAGATATCACAGATAACTAGCATGGAATCATACATACATTTCTATTAACTTTTAAAAGTTTTATTTATTGACAAAAATTTTGGAACAAATTTTCAAATATAATTACTTTCATGAAATTAAATGAAGTATTACACAAAAAAAAAATACTATTACAGTTTTTAAAATTTTTTTGTTTTTTTAATTTTGAGAAAAAAATTTTGAAAAAATTCCGTATCAAATCCAAAAAAGTTACTATAAACCAAATTTCTAAAACTAGTAATTTCATAGAAATAAATTAGGTACCACGTTAAAGAGAAAAAAAATTTGGTGTTTTTTGTATTTTTTTTGTGGCGAAAAATTTGCGTAAAAAATTTTCAAAAAATTAATTATCAGATTCGAGATATCGAGTAAAAATCGTACTTTCATGGAAATAAATTAGGTATTACATCCAAATTAAAAAAAAAAGTAGTTTGAGATTTTTTGATGAAAAAATTTTTGAAAAAAAATTAGCTCTTAATTCCATAATGGTTGTGAAGTTTTACCGGTTACACATACACACACACACACACACACACACACACACACATACTTTTTTTTCAAACCGGTTTTTTAGCTTCCTGAGGTCCCAAAACGTGCTTAAATGCCAAAAAATCAAATCAAAATTTGACCCATAACAAAGGTTCCTCATTGAGGAAAATATGCATACGCTTTGATTTCAAAGGATCGGAAAAAACATTCACAGATACAAAAATGCAAAAAAATACTAAATTAAATGCGAAAAATAAAATTTTAAATGTTGATAAAAATACATCGTCGAACAAGGTAAGAAAAATTGGAAATAGAAAATCAAATAGCGCTGATTTTATAAATTTTAATAAAAAATGTTTAATCTTATCAGCGGTTTTATTATCCGCGGTTCACCGTATCCGCGGTAGGACCTAAATATCCAATCCCTTGGTTTCCGTGGGAAAATTCTCGTTATCCGCGGTTATAATTTTAAAAATAACGTCAAGAAGTATTTTGTTTCAGTGTGACAATGTTCAGATTTTCTAGAATATTTATAATTTTTTCCTAACCTACATTAATTTTTTTTTCATTTTTATTTTCAATTTTATAAAATAAAATTGTATTTCGTAATTATAATGGCTCCTCAATCAAGGAAAACACCTCAATCATATAAGAATACACCATCTCGCGCAAGGAGCGTCATAAATATCGCGGATAAACTCAAAATTTAGGATTTGATTGATAATGGTGAAAAAAGTGCCAGTAACCGAACCAAATGTTTCTCTCAACGAAAAACCATTTTACAAATCATAAATTCCTTACTAACTGCCATTTTTAAGACGAGCAAAACAATCGCGGATGAAAGACTTTCTTTAACAGAAAAATTGATCCTGAACTTACTTTCATTGAAATTTTGTATTTTTAGAAATAAATTTACGTACTTTTAGTCAAAAAATCATTTTTATAAGAAAAAAAAAATAAATTTTTATATCATTTTAATTTCTACGAACGTAACCCTTATTTTGCCATAAGAGTAAGATTTTATTATCCGCGGTTTTGTTATCCGCGGTACTTTTCAGGAACGTAACCCCCGCGGATAACGAGGGATTCCTGTACTAATGAAATATCTGTAGATGCGACACATAATATGTGAAAACTCATTCGAATATTTTGTCATCCTATTATAAAATTTCGTTCTTGATTTCTCCATCCAGGGCAAAAAGAAAAATTTACTTTGAGGTATGAAAAGGGTTCTGACAGTATGCAATATTTGCAATACTAAACATTTTTTTTTAGATAAATTTTGAAAATAAAAATAATAATTGTTTATTAAAATTATGGAAAAAGTTCATTAGTTACAATCTAAATCTTACTGTAAAACTGTTTTTATTATTGAATTGAGCCAGTTTTACTGTGATAAAATATGAAATATGATTTTGTAGGGGGTTGACGCACTTTAGCGCGCAGGGGACTTACCCCCTAGTTAAATAAAAATTTATAATATATATTAAAAATTATTATATATATTAATTATATATATTAAAGTAAATAAACTATAACTTATATTAAAAATTAGGTATAAAAGATGTAAATAGAGCCTCAATGCCCAACGGCCTAGATAACTCAGTCGGTAGAACATCAGACTTAGATTATCAGAACTAATAAAAGAAGAAGCTAATATAATAACAAATAATTTGAATTTTCAAATTGAAAATAATACTATCACCAACTTTACAAATAAAAATCCAGCATATAATCCAAAATTAGTAGATGAAGAAAACAATTTATTTACAAACACAAAAGAAGTAATAAATATAGTAAAAAGAACCCCAAATAAAACACCAACAGGATTCAATACCATCCCAAATGTAGTATTAAAAAATTTACCAAAAAGTTATTAACAAAAATTAGCCAGCATCTATAATAATGCAACAAACAGATTATACTTCCCAAAGAAATGGAAAATAGCAAAACTGGTATATCTAAGAAAAGTTGATAAGGATCAAAAAGTTCCAGAAAACAACAGACCTGTAAGTCTATTATCAAATCTGGATAGAATATATGAAGCAATAATTAATAACCCTATAAGCAGACCCTGTGAGTTAAAAAAAATAATACCAGATCAACAGTTTGGTTTTAGATGAAACCATGCCACAACACATGCAATAAACAACCTAATCAGCAAAACATGCAATGCTCTCAACGACAAAAAAAAAGTTATCCTATGTCTGATAGGTCTAGAGAAAGTTTTTGATTTAGTATGGACAGATGGATTGATGTATAAATTAAAAAGAAAAAATTTCGATAAAAATTTAATTATTTAATAGATAATATGATAAGGAATAGAATTTTTATTGTATCTACAAATAACACTAAAGCAAGGATAATAGGCAAAATTGAAAATGGACTACAGCAAGGAACAATTAATTCAACTAAATTATTTAATATTCTTAATAGTGATATACTCAACTTATTTGACCTTAACACAAAGGAAGAGAATTTTACAACAGCGATTGCTGATGTTTTAATTATTGGAGTAGTAGGAAAAAACATTAAGAAAATGGAAGATAAAATGAACATACTGATAAATAAAATAAAAGACTATTATCTAAACTGGATCATGAAGATTAATGCAAATAAATGTAAAACAATAATAATAAGAAGACCTCTAGAATTTTCATCAAAAATGGAAAAAAAAGCGAAAATGAATTTATAGTAACAATCAAAAATAAAGATACAGAAGAAGAAATACCAATTAAAAAAGTAGTTAAATACTTAGGATTCCAGATAGATAACCTACTTAGATTAAATATTTAAATAGATGTACTAATCAGAAAAGCTAACTACTTTTTTTTAAAAATAGCAGATTATTCCACTCTAAATACTTAAATTCAAGAGCAAAAGTTATTTGCTATATGCTTCTAATAAGGTCTATACTGACGTATGCAGCTCCATGTTGGTACAACATAAATATGTTGATGATGGAGTAGCTAAGAATATTTGAAAGAAAATGTTTAAGAATATGTGGCAATGTAAACAGAGATAAAAATGAAAATTACAAAAAATATCATACAAATAAAAAAATATATGACATAGCTAAAATTCCTAGGTTTGATAATTTTATAATAAATTTAACCAGATCTTATTTTAATTCAATTAAAAATATAATAAACAACAATATAATACAAGACTTAATAAAAATAGATAGCGAATAAATAGAAAAATGTACTAAAATCTAGATATATACCCCCTGAAGGGTTTATATTTGTAGACAAAAAAGGACTGATACAAAATGAATATAATGTACCTATTATTCACAACTGGATAAGTAACAAGGCGGATAAAAGAATAAATTTAGAGTTACAAAATAATACACAAATTTATACAGATAATAAATCTTTTTCAGAAAGCATACCGGAAATAGACCTTTACAATTTTGATAGAGCTAAGAAAAAGTATTGGTGGTTAGAAGATAATGAAAAGTACATAAAAGAATTAAAAGACAGAGAAAATTTCAGAATTAAACAATTTAAAAATCAAGATAAAAGAAAAATTAAAAATCAATCATAACAACAAATAAAAATAACCAGAAGCAACAAGTGTTTTTTTTCTTTTGGCCTGTTAGAGTCTCTCTTCAGACCATTTAAAACATTTTTTTTCCCTTATAGCGGAATCAAAAAAAATGTAATCAAAAAGAACAGAATAAAAATAATATTAAAAGTTATACAAAGTAATTAATAAATGAATAATTATAAAAAAGACAGACTTTAAGTGCGAATAAATTTCGCCATTAAGTTTAAATAAAATAAAATGTAAATATGTAAATATGTATATACATCAAAATAAGTCAGGCATTTTGTAAGTTTATTTTGCCAAATGTAAATAACAATGTAAAAAATTTATGAATAAATAAACTGTTCACAAGTTGAGCATCAGACTTTTAATCTGTTTGGGCGATTTTTTTTTTAATTTTATTTTTTAGGGGATTGTTTGCTTCTTAATTTGATCATAATAGAAATATTTTTATAGTGGCTTCGTATTCTACCTAGTCTAGGCACTAGTCATACTAATCATGCCTAAAAATTAAATTTAATTTTCCGAGGAAATTTTTTTGCAAAATTGGCCAATAATTTGTTAATAACAAAAAATTTATAACGAAATTCGCAAAACGGACCCCGGATTCGTCGAAAAACATATATGCCACCTATTTTTATCCACGGAAAAAGAAATTTAGTTTTTTAATTTTTGGGCATGATTAGTATCAGAGCTGGGCATGCACGGCATTTCGGGCACGGAAAACTAACAGCCGTATATACGGCCAAGCAGTATAATGATCCGTGCACAGTCTGTCAATACTTTATTTTTATAAGTATACGGATCAGTTGGTAGTATGTTAAAGTTTGAATGCATACTGCCCACGGACCCGTCAGCATTATGAAAAACCCAAGTCTCATACTCATACGGACCCGTATGCATATAGGACCTGGGTATTTTCATAATGCTGACGGATCCGTGAGCATTATGAAAAAACCCAGGTCCTATATGCATACGGGTCCGTATGAGTATGAGACCTAGTATTTTCATAATGCCTACGGATCCGTACATAGTATGAAAATACCTAAGTCCTATACGCATACGGACCCATATGCATATAGGACCTGGGTATTTTCATAATGCTGACGGGTCCGTGAGCATTATGAAAATACCTAGGTCTCATACGTATACTGACCCGTGGGCATTATGAAGTTACCCAAGTCTTATATGCATACGGGCCCGTATAAGAAAAATATGGGGCCGTATATTCTTATGCCGTACAAATAGGTGATTTGGTATTGCATTTTGTCGTACGGTTTTTCATACGGCATAAATAAATACGGGAGCTGTAGGTAATATGCCGTATTAATGGACTATTTTATATGGCTCCCGTATTGAATTTTGCCGTATGGATTTTCATACGGCAAAAATCAATACGGGGGCCGTATAAAATGTTCCATTAATACGGCATATTTTGTACGGTTCCCGTATTGGATTTTGCCGTATGGGTTTTCATACGGCAAAAGTCAATACGGGAGCCTTATACAATTTCCCATTATTACGGCATATTTTATACGGCTCCCGTATTGAATTTTGCCGTATGGATTTTCATACGGCAAAAGTCAATACGGGAGCCGTATAAAATGGTCCATTAATACGGCATATTTTATACGGCTCCCGTATTGTATTTTGCCGTATGGATTTTCATACGGCAAAAGTCAATACGGGAGCCGTATAAAATGATCCATTAATACGGCATATTTCGTACGGTTCCCGTATTGGATTTTGCCGTATGAAATTTTATACGGCAAAAGTCAATACGGGATCCGTTTGAAATTTGCCGTATTAATGGACTATTTTATACGGCTACCGTATGCAGTTTGCCGTATATACGGCTAAATACATCTAGTAACCGTTCACCGTATGCCGTATATACGGATAACAGCGTGTCACAGTATCCCAGCTCTGATTAGTATGGCTGGCGCCTAATGCAAGAAGTTCTCTGTCAAATACTTTCACACGTAATTTAATTTTTATTATATTTTAAAAAGCTTAATTATTAATAAAATTTTGTGTTTTTTTAATTATAATTAAATATATTAAAAAATACGTAAATAATAAAAAATACAATAACTTTCTGATTTTATTATAAAATCTTCTAAAAATTTAGTCATCGATTTTATCTAATTGGTCGATTTATTGATGCTTTGTAATGTCAGCGGCACGTTGCACAAGAATTTATTGTGATGATAGATTTGCATTATATTTTATTAATTATTATTAAATAATTTTTTTTATTTCAAGAATGATTTAAGAAATCAAATTTTCTAGATGGCCTTAATTTTTATTTTTATCTTGTAGGCTTTAGACATTCCAATCTATTGTCTATCAAAATACAAGTGTTTGAATATCGGAAGTTGAAAAACAAGATAATTATAAAAAAAACTTTGGGTCTATTCCTTTAAAATTTTATTATATAAGATAAAATTATAAAATTTTTAATTGTTATTTAGTCAACTTAAGATTAAAATTTTTGTATTTATTTAACGGTAAACAATTTTTTTGGATTAAATATAGTCATGGGAATTCTTTTGATAACTTGTCTATGACGTTTTTCTTGAAAAATGCTCGTGGAAAGGGAAATCAAAAGAACCAACGTTCCCAAAAACTACATTTTTCAGGAGTCAGTCTCAATCAGTCAAGTCAAGCTTTGACATCCTATTATAAAATTTCGTTCTTGAGTTGTCTGCCTAGGGCAAAAAAAAATTACTTTGAGGAATGAAAAGGGTTCCCACCCGAGGTGCGCAGCACCTATTTGCAATCTACATCTTACTTTATAACCTGTTTTTATTATTGAATCGAGCTAGTTTTACTGTGATTAAACATAAAATATGATTTTGTAGGAAGTTGGCGCATTTCACCGCGCAAGGGGCTTGCCCCTAGTTTAATAAAAAATAATAAAGGTAAATAAACTATAACTAATACTACAAATTATTTAGGTATATTTAACAATATAGACCTTCTAAATTCAGTACTACAAAAAATACAAAAAATCATATATAAAAAGTACAAACATTTACCAGAATTCGAAGAAGAGTTCAAAAAATTACTATCAGTAAAAAATTTATATTATATTACAGTCATTAAAAGTAAAATAGAGTATTTGATAGAGAAGTACAAGCTAAAGAAAAATAGAACTAGAAAAATAACCCCCATAGGTAAAAAAAAGGAAAATGGGACAAAAAAGTAGCCTTTATAATGCAATATCAATTTTCAATAGGCTGCCTATTGATATAAAAGACAAAATAAAAGTAAATAATAGTAAAAAAATAAGTAATATCCAAAACATAAACTTATGGTTACATAAACTTAAGCAAAAATAATTGGAATTATATAAAATAAAGTAGATTAAGTAATATAAAGAGGCTAAATATGTTAAATAGAAGAGGCTATTTAATAGTTACCAAACATTATAAATTACAGAAAAGAATATTATTACATTATAAGAACCACACACTAAACCTAAAAGAATTTTTTGTTACTCAGAATAGAATTAATGTTTATTTAATTCTTTGGAGAGGAACTATTATGAAGTTAATTCTTTCAAAACAAATTATTTTCAATTTAATTACTTTTGAACAGAAGTAAAACACAAATAATTTTTTTTAAAAGAATTAACCTCAAAAGGATTCCTCTCCAAAGAATTAAATAAACATTAATTCTTTTCTGGGTAACAAAAAATTCTTTTTGGTTTAGTGTGCATGCACTAAATTATGTGCACATAATATTTGTTAATTCTTGCAGCTATGGCTATAATAGCTAGTTCCGCGCTCGGACTACGCTCCATGTGGATATATTGTATAACGTAGTACACATTTTAAATGCATATGTAACCAATATGTGTAAACTTATGTACACACCAAAACGCAAAGATTGTTTTTAATACTACTTTTTATTAAATTTTGATTTTAATATTTTAAAAATATTAAATTTAAAAATAAATCTTTGAAAATTATTTAATTTCATTTTTTTAAAAAATATTTTGAAATAAGGTTATGAGTATATACTTGTCTATTTTAACTCAAGTTTTTTTATCAAATTTGTGTGGTTATTAAAATATAATTTAATTTTTTATAAATTAGCGTTATTTATGATTAAAAATCATTCAATTTCTTTTCCTTAAAATAAATAGTCGTAATTATTTTCAGTTAAATAAATAAGTTTAAAGTGATTTTTCATATTTTTTTCAATTTTAATATCAAATGGCTGCTAACTCCGAAGAAGATGAACTTCGTTAATTATTAAATATTTTATAATTATATAGCTTCAATATTTTAAAAATTTAACTTTTATTTTGTATTTATAATTTTTGGTATTAGTTTTGTTAAATAAATACATTAATATTCAATAAAGACCTGATTTTTAGAAATTGAAAAAGTTTTCTGAAATTATTTTTAATAATAATCATAAGAAATTTATTTTTCTGGAATTGCAAAACTCGAAAAAATAAACAAGTATACACACTCATAACCTTAATGAATTGTAATTAAAATGAAGGTTAAGTCATTTCAAAATATTTTTTTTGGAAAAAAATCTTTTGCCTACAAAAACAAAAACAAAAAGATTAAAAATGAATTTAAATAATTTGAAAAGATTTATTTTTAAAATATTAAAATCAAAATTTAATAAAAAGTAGTATTAAAAACAATCTTTATGTTTTGGTGTGTACAGCTAATTAAATAAATAAATAAATTAAATTAAAAAAAACATAAAATAAAATAAATAATAAATAATGGATTCTAAATAAGAATAATTTACACAACCACGAGGAAATTCTTAAGAACGAAAAGATGCTTCAAAAATGTTACTAAAAAGAAATTAATAATTTGACTTATGCAAAAAAGGGCAAGCAAAAAGACTATATAATAATTGAATAAGTGATGGTACCTGAAATTTTATTTTCAATTGATAAAGTAGAAAACTTCCATACAAAAAGGTAACATGGAGTTGCATTTACTTTAAATTGATAATGTAGAAAACTTCTGTATAAAATGTAATATACGTTGTATGGAAAAGTACCCAAACCTCACAACTATTTTATTTTAACAAAAAAAAAGAACTAAAAAAAAGAACCATGTGATCTCAATAGTCGTATTATATAGAATATTTTTATATTTTTTTTACTTTATATTTTTTACTTTTATACTTTATACTATATTTTTAAACTATTTTTATTACATTTTAAAACAAATAACAAAATTATTAGTGAATATATTAATACTATGAAACCAATCATCATTCAGCGATATAAAAGTGCATATAAAACATACTTATTTGATACAATATTGCAACATTTTATATATTTTGTCGCCTCATAAAGAAATCTTTTAATGGTAAAAATTTTGATTTTTTATATTTTTGTGCATGTAATAAATAAGTTTTAAGATTCCCGAAATCAGATGCTAAAGACTAGCAATTGCACATGTGTGTGATAGTATACGTGTGATAGGATTTATAATCGGTTAACTAACATATGCGCCGATAATGCGATAATGGGGAGACGAATTTAACTGTTTAAACTCAGACATTTTTATTAAGATACTATAAAGGGTATTCTTTGATTATACTATGAAACATTGCTAACTTCAAAAAAATGTATGGATCATAATATTGTATTCTTTGATACCAGTAGGTAGCAAAATGGAATAGGAGCAGAGTATACATGTCTTTTTTTTCCTTCTCGCACAACAAGCGTTTTTTAATTGCTGTCTTTTTTTTCTTCTCTTTAAAAATTATAGAAAATATCTCAAATCGAAATGTATTGAATTAATTCGATATATTTCGAGCTAAAAAAAGTGTTTAAATCATCAACAGCCCAACAGGAAATAATAACTTCTTAGAAGGTGTCTTATATAGGTAAAAATAGAGATATTTTAATGAAACATATTTTTTTTTATTTGACTATACTTTTACAATTTTACCAAAGGAATATAGTTCAAGTTTATTAGTTTTTGTTTTGTTGCAAATATAAGTCAAAAAACAAGAATTTTTTGAAATTTTTTTTGGACCTCAAAAAAGTATCGAAACAATCATTTTTTTCTGGCCAAATTTTTACCACTGATAATATGACTCTTCATTTACAAGTTGGTGTTTTAAAAATTCGAAAATATTAATTTGCAAATTTTCTGTGACCTTTGAAAAACGAGACCTGTATCTCAGGAACAAATTTTTCGATTGGCTTCATTTTTTTTAATGGATTGGTCTTGATTTGTATATTACAAATATATAATTGATTAAAGTAGCGAATTTCTAGTTTTAGAGCTAAAGCAAAATGAATCAAGGCACAGATGCAATCTATTCATCTATTGTTTCTCAAAAAACTTTTCACACCTTCCTGCTGTTTCAAACTCCAAGAGGTAGAAAAAAAATATTTCTATTGTTTCAGAGTTTGAATAACATTATCATGCTTTTTAAGACGTTAACATCTGGTAAAAATATAGAAAAAAAAATTGCAATTTTCAGAAAAGTATTCAATTTTTATAAATATTGTAAATGTATTGATTCACCTGAAGACAAAGAACTTTGAATCGCAAAAATCGGCTAATAATTGGCTTCAATAGAGCATAAAGTAAAAATAGGTATTAATTTTTATTTTGCTGATATCAGGGTTATTTTTTGGCCAATTTTCTCAATTCAAACTGCACATTAATCAGTTTTTTAAGTATACTAAGTTTTTTAAAGCAAAAAAAATTTTAAAGATTAAATGAACAAAAGAAAATTTTGAGGCACCCCGCGGAAAAAAGTACAACAATAAAAAATAATTCTTATTATTTTTTTTTTAGTCTTTTTCACCTCTCACAGTATGATGTCTATTAAAATTTCTTTATTTCTAAATTCTTCGGAATTTTTTTTTTCATTTTTGCAAATCTTTGTAAAAATGTTATTTTTGCCTCAAATCATATTCTACTTTAAAATCTGATTAATGTGCAATTTGAATTGCAAAAATCGGCCGAGGAATAACCCCAATACCAGCAAAATTAAAATGAATACCTTTTACGCTAAAACGTAAAAATTCAAAGGTTTTATTGCGGCCATCTTTCGACTGATTTTTGCAATTTAAAGTTTTTTTTATCAGTTTAATCAGCAGCTTACCAATATTAATTAAAATTTTAAATTATTTTTTTACAATTTTTTAATTCAAATTTTGATTATACAAGAAATCACAATAAAAAATTTTTTTAACGTCTGTACTAAATACATTATGTTATTATGCCCTTTTGTATTTTAATTATTTTTATATATCAAGTTAAAAAAAATATTTTGTGTTACCGAGACTTTTTTTTATCATAAATGAAAATTTTTTATTTGGACGAAAGTTTTTTTTTACCTTAAAGTAAAAAATTATTCTTATTCTAAAAACTTCATGACAAAAATTCTATAAATTTTTTTTTAAGTACTTCTTTCATTTTACCAATGCATAATTGAAAACAAAAATTTAGGTTTCCATAACGATGTTACATTCTTTTTACAAGTTTTTTTTTTATTTTCACCATAAAAATAAAAATTTTTAGTTGATTTTTTGGACATAAAAAAGTAATTAGAATACTGAAAATTATTGGATATCATTTCAATCGTAGGTTGCATTTGAAGCATGATTCACAAGAAATTTATCAGAGAGACAAATATATCAGAGAGCAATGTACCTATTCTATACAGTATACTTTTCTAAAGTAAGTGGATTCTATCTAAAATAGATATGATAAATCCATCAAATAAAAAAAAAGGTAGAAGCTTTTAATTATTAGCGTCTTAAAGCAGCTCAAAAGTTAAAAAAACTTTATTAAAAATAAAGATTAATTATTTAGCTTTTAAAACTTTTTTAAGTGGAATTATTGTAATTAACTAATCAAAATAATATTAAAAGGTAATAATAAATAGTTAAATAAGATACAATCTATTAATTACGATTTTTAGAAATCACCTAAAACAGCTAAAAACAACTAAAAAACTAAATTAATCAATTTTGGATCATTTTTAAAATAATATAAAATCAGACACATTTTTAATTTTGTTTATTACTAACTTCTTTCAAATTTTTTTATTATTTAATTTAATTTTACATATTTTAAAGTATTATCTTACTGTTGAAAAGAATTTTTCTTTTAATTTTCAACGTCTTAGAGCAGTTAAAATGTTAAATATTGAATTTTTTAAAAATTCATAGACTTGGGATTTTTCTAGCAGATTCAAATGATGTTATAAACTGGACTAAAAGACGTATTCTCTAGTCATTTTTCCTGTACAATTCGAACTATTTATTTTATCATTTAACCACGCTTTACAGGAAAAAAATTCATATTTTAAAAAGTTTGCAGTCTTCAAGAAAACATTTTCTGAATAATATTTCCAAAAGTTACTTATATATTTTTTCCTTAAGAAATTCGATGAAAACACTAGTTTCTTTATCTCAGGTTTTCCTTAACCCTAAAACGTTTTGTTTCTATTTTTACTGGTTTGGTCCAATCTTGTATATTTTGCATTAGTAGCCCATTTGAGCCTAAAGGATTTGAAATATTTAAAATTATCATTAATAAATAAATAGTCAGGAAAATGCGAAATCATTTGTTTTTATGATGAAAATTCACTGACTTATCAAATTTTTAAAGTATTGAACTTCAAGTAACGTGAAATTGAGATTATAGGAGAATTATTGCAAAATCATTAATTAACGATAACTCAGTGATTAAAAAACAAAAATTTTTAACATTTTATCCGTCAAAGCTTTGTCTATGTGGACACATTTTTTTATATTATTATAAATGTAATGCAAAAAATCAACTGAAGAATAATAATAAATTATAGTCAGTTGAAATAAATTTTCACAAATCATGAATCAGGAACTATTGAATAAATAAAAAGGCTTGCAATTTTTAAAAGGGCGTTGAAGCTTTACATTATGGCCTTTTTTATTTAACCCAAAAAATTGATAATAATTATTTTTTTATTTTCTTACTTCATAAATAAATGCTTTCGTTTTTGATAAATGCTAAGCTTATATTCATTAATGAATTATTTTTACAGATACATTATTTCAAGGGATATACTTTTGTGATGGCCAGAAAAATAAAGTACACATGTGATATTTGCTTCAAAATTTATAAAAACTTAGCGCCTTTTAACAAGCACATAATGCTGCATTCAGAGGAAACTTTATTTAACTGTGAGATTTGCCATAAAAAATTTAAGACAAAATATTATTTAGCAAGTCATCTCAGAGTGCATTCAACAGAAAAACCTTATCAATGCAGATTTTGCGGTACAGCTTTTAAACGTAGTGACGAACTAAAAGGCCATGAAAAAGTTCACTTGGGTATAAAAGACCTGGAATGCAAATATTGTAAGAAGACTTTTAGCAAATTATTCATTTTTACTCAACATCTTAGAATTCATACAGGAGAAAGACCTTACAAATGTAATTATTGTGAGAAAACATTCGTTCAAGCAAGTCACCGTCGAGGTCATGAAAAAATTCACAAAGGTATCAAGAACTTTGCATGCAAATTCTGTAAGAAAAAATTTTTTCAAAAGCCTCATTTAACAATTCATCTTCGAATCCATACTGGAGAAATGCCCTACGTATGCAAAGTTTGTGAAAAAACTTTTGCTCAGTCATCACAACTTCGAACGCACGAAAGAACTCACACAGGATTGAAAAAATTTGAGTGTGAAAATTGCAAAAAGCGGTTTATATCCAAAGGTGAATTACTAAATCATCTCGGCAATCTTGTTGAAAAAGGAGTTAATGGTTGCAAATTTAATAATTACAATGTGAACCGATTAAATGTTCGTAAATTAATTCCCTTAAACTTAAAGGAATTTGAATGTGACATTTGCAAAAACAAATTAAGAACAAAATCTTATCTACTAAAGCATCTTCGAGTTCACTCGAGTGAAAGGCGTTATGAATGCAAATATTGTAACCAAACTTTTAATTGGCTTACAAATCTACAAGTACATGAAAAAATTCATTTAAATTTAAAGGATTTCGAATGTGATGAATGTAAGAAAAAATTTATAACCAAAGCTGAAGTAAAACAACATTTATCAAGCCACTCTAATAAAAGACCGTACAAGTGTAAATTATGTGAGAAGAGTTTTAAGCAATTATTTACTTTAAGATACCATGAAGATAAACATTTAGGATTAAAGAAGTTTGATTGTAAGCTTTGCAAGAAGAAATTTCGTACTAAATTTAACCTAAAAAAACATTTTCAAACTCATTTAAAACAACATTTATTAAGACACTCTGATGAAAGACCTTACAAGTGTAAATTTTGTGAAAAGAGTTTTACGCAATCGTTTAATTTAAAACTTCATTCTCGTCATCATCGAACTCATGAAAAAAATCACGCAAGCTTAAGCAAATCTAACAATAAAAATTCTGAATTCAAGCCATCTAGCAATCAAAACAATAAAAGTTTTGGAGATAATGAGATAAATATAATAAATGAGAATCTGATTGATATTAAAGAAGAGAAATTTAACGTCGTAGACTTGAAGGAACTAAATTTAATAAATTTTTCCGTATTTACTAAAGAAACAGCTACTATTGAAAATCAAAAGGGTGAAACAGATTTATCTGAAGCTCAGGGGATGAGTGTAGATATTAAGGTTGAATACCAAATTGATATTAAAGAGGAAATATTTTAAGGTACTTTTCAAGATGTAAATTTGCGCGCTCTGTTTTCAAGCAAAATCGGAAAATTAGTTTACGGAAAAACGGGAAGAAATAATGGAAAAATCTTTTGAGTTTAAATAAATGAAGTAATAAAATACGTGAAAAGAATTTTTTTATTAATTTTAATAATTTTTTATGCATTAAATTTTTATGTAAAGTTAAGTAATTTCGGTTGATGGTACACATAGTAGGTAATATAATACTGCAGTATTATACAGTTGCTCGACCATGCAACATTGACGTAAACTATGTTCAAAAAGTGTTTTAATATAATTTTATTTTTCTCATTAATTGAGATAAACCTGAGGATGGAAAGTTAACTTTCCGAAACGCGTCGTTTTTTAACAAAATGATTAAATTGTAAAAAGAAGGAACAATAAAAGATATTTACATAAAAATATTAAAGTGTTTTATTTATAATATTTACAATTGGAGACAAATTCAAAATAATTATAACATAGTAGGTGTTGTCAAACATTTTTTATCATGTACCTTTTGCTTTTTCTTGCGAAAATACATGAACTTTACATAAAATTTTAAAGCATAAAAAATTATAAAAATTAATAAAAAAAATTTTTCACGTACTTTATAAGTTCATTTACTTAACCCCAAAAAAATTTTCCATTATCTCTTCCCATTTTCCCCGTAAATTATCCAATTCTGCTTAAAAACCGAGCACTCCAAGTAGAATTATACCTTAAAGGTGTAAATTTTTTAAGGTTATATTACCGCAAGGCGCGAGTAAACAATTCACTTTTTAAAAGTGTGAATTTAGAAACGCGCTATACATTCTTGGTGTAAACGTTAAATTCGCACCTTTAAAAGTATGAATTTCAAGTTCACTGTTTTGGAGGTGTGAAAAAAAATCGCTACTTTAAAAGTACGATGGTGTAAATTTTAACCCACATTTTTACTTTTCACTTTAGAGAATAAGTACTTTTCTAAAATCAATAAATAAAACATAAAATTAACTTTTTTTACAATTTTCGCTAATATTATTCATAAAATTAACTTTAAAAACAAAAAAAATGTAATATTTTTTTTAATTATTTAAATGAACAAAAGAAGTTAAAATTTATTAGTCGTTATACATAATTAATAAACTTAAATTGATAAAATAATAATTATGAAGATCGCAGCAAAATGCTTATTGTCAAATATTTATAATAGCTGTGATTAAAAAGTTGACCAATTTATCGTTGCCAAAAAAATGCATCCAAGCATTTTAATGATTTTTATTTAAATTTTTAATTTTTAACCTATTTTTTAATGTTATTAAATTTAGAAAAATGAAATTAGGTAAATTAGATATGGCTAAATTTAAACCAAACCGGCACAAGATGCATGGTCGGGTCTTCAAATCAGTTCCAAAGTATTTTTTTTTTGAAAGTACTATAAAAAATAAGCCTCCATGCCAATTTTTAGCTTATAAGGTTCAATCCTCGATTTTTGGCGACCATTTTTTTGTCTTGGACTCTTATAAAAAAAGTAAGAAAAATGAAAAAAATTTTTCTTATTTTTTCTGTAAAAAACACATTTTCTTGAAAAATTTTTTCTTCTTAGGCCCGGATATAAAATTTCCCGTAGAATCCAATTCTGAGGTCAAAAAAATTCTTTGATCTGCGCATGCGCAAGAAAACGCTAAACCCCCCTTTTTTTTTTAATTTGAATTTCTCAAAAGTATATAAATAAAAAATCCTTTAGTAGGTTTCAAAGTACTTCTGATACTTCAAAGTTTACGATGAAAAAGAGAAACCACTGCTTATAGCGTTTTCAGAGCTCTAGATCAAAATAGAGCAGCTTTGAAACTTCGTTTTTTACAAATTTCACATTTCCCGCCAAGTCACGTGACCAATTAAAAATCTGGCCAAAAATTTGGATTCCGCGGGAAATTTTTCATAAGGATATATATTTTTATGTTTTTAGGAGCTTTTGTATTAAAACGTCGAAATTTAAAGGAATAATTTTAATAAATTAAAAAACTATTTTTTTCCTAAAAAGGATCAAAAAATATTAAAAATTACTTATGAAACTATTTTACTGCAAGAAATCTGTATACATATTGGCGATTATTTCTCAACCCGGCCACCCCCCTCTGTCCAAAAATGGTGGCAACTTAATAATAATAATTTGTTATCAACACACTTCTTGTAAGCATCATTTAATCCTTTTGAGTTCTTAAATAACTTTTTTTTCCTAATCCTTTGATAAGATTTTTCCAAAATTTGCCTCTATTTTTACTAAAAAAAAAGTAAATGCTCTTTGTATAAACTAATCAATAATATAATCTCCTTATCAATCCACATGCCAGTATCAATAATAGGTATGTTTATAACTATCCGGAAAAAAAAATTATTCATAAATTGTATTAAGTCATTATAAGTATAAAAAAGTGTTGACCTATATTACCCTTAGCTTTTTTTTTCAATAACAACATCAGCTTCTGCTTCAATATCGCTACCATCAGTATTTGATATGTCACTGTCTTCTTCATTATTATACCCATCACCAAAAGAAATTGCAAACTAAATTTTTACAAAAAACTGCCTCCGAAGGAGGTATTTGCTGAAAGTCTATCTTCTCGACTATATCTTTCTTATTCTGAACTTTTGCTTTATCTTGCTCGTTTGTTATTTCTTTTAAAACTTTCTTATTTGGTGCAGCTTTTCTTTTTAAACACTTGTTGCTAGAAGAGGATTTCTTCATTTTTGGGTCATTATTTTCTTGATAATTCTCTGAAGGGCTAACATCTGGAATTTCAGCAGCAGCGGCTGCTTCTTCAAGATTTTTCCTGTGCATCGTTAATAAATTTTGTGCAAGTTGTTTGTATAAAGTATTATGAAAAGTTAAAGTAAAAAAAGTAAGAATAAAAAAGTACGAATCTCCTAAAATTAGTTTAAAAAATAATTACCAGTTTTTCCTAACACATATAGCTCAGCTTCAACCTGAAATTCATCACCGCACTTTAGTACCGGACTCTCTGTTGGATATTATCTTGAATAACATATTTAAAATTTTCACGGAAATCTAACTGTACAATTGCTTTATTTTACTATAAATTTTCTTTTTTAGACTTAAAATATTTTGATTGCTGTGTAGTAACATACATATGAGGTAACAAAATATATAATTTGTCTTCAATTAAGCTAAGTAATTTCTTCTTGGAGCATATATTTGAAACGATTTCTGCTCGGTCAGCTGAGGTCGACTGAAAAGATTCAAAAAATTCTTCGCATTCATCCACTTCACCAGCTGATGTAGAAAAAATTTCTTCTATAAAATTTTTCACAGTTGATTCATTAGGATACGATGAGCAAATCCGAAACATTCAGTATTTTTTATTTACATTACAAACCACTTTGGAAACCATATCTTTATAAGATATATTTGTTCCAGTCGCTCTAATTAGCAAATTAAAATTTTGATATATGGGGTAAACGAAAATTGTTTGAGTTCCAATTGAACCAGCAATAATACATTCTTTAGTTTTCAAACGATAAAATGTGGTAAATCCTATTTTATCATCTGGGTAACTTTTCTTATAATCAGCAGACAGCTCATTAAAATTTAAAAGCATTACTCTTTGAGATCTAAACTCATTATCACTAATTTTAATAACATTTTTTTTATTTTGGCATTACTCTAGAATATAAATCATTGCAAGAAAAATTATTGAGGCGATTTAAAATTTCTTGAGATATGCGAGCCCCAATTTTAGATTTTGGAGAATCAAAGAAGCCATGTAATTTTTTTAATTTTTTTGATTCCCTTATCATATGTCTTGATACATTTAAAGTACTCGTAATTTCTTTAAATGTCATTTCATCAGGCATCATTGTTAATAATTGTTTTTTCTCTTTAGAGTTACAGCTTTCAAGTTTTGTTTTTAATTCTGACATCATTGTATAAAAAAATAGGGGCTTTCTAAGTTGATTTTTAGAATATTTTAGAATTATTTCATCTGGAAATTCTAAAGCTTTCTTAAATTTTAATTTTACAACATCTGTGAGATTGCTTAATTTATTTCTTCCGTATGCTATCTTATTAACAATTCGCCCTTCCTTAAATTTTATAGGTGAAATACAAACTTTAGCTAAAACCGAATTGCAAGTTTCTAAAGCGTTTTCTTTTGGTGTGCAGATAAGTGAAATTTCTGCTTCGTCACTCTGAATTCGCTTACGTTCGTTTATTGATTTACGACAATTATCACATAATTTTTGCTCAGGTATTATATGACTACCCAAAATATCATTATAAGATAGATAAAATTCAAGTTTGATTTCCCTCAAAGATCTGAACAAATTCAGAATGTGTTTTATGGGGGTTACAGCAATATTTTCGGTTATTTTGATAAACGGTCAAAAAATATTTTTTATGTTTAGAGCAAATATGTGAGTCTTGATCTATATTTATTTTACTTCTTAAATTAATCAACTTTTGTTCTTCTAATGGTAAATATCTAAAAACTGTTCTTGAACTTAAGCAATCTATATTTGCTTTTTTATTTATTTATTTATTTGGCATGGAGGCTTATTTTTAGTAGTACTTTCAAAAAAAAATTACTTTGGAACCGATTTAAAGACCCGACCATGCATCTTGTGCCGGTTTGGTTTAAATTTAGCCATATTTAAAATGTAATATCTTTTTAAAAAATATTTAAATATGGTTAATTACAAAATCAAAATTATCATAAAATTTTTAAAATTAAAGAAAAAAAATTTTTCTAAGAAAAAAATACGTTGTAATTTTAAATTTTCACGTAAACAAATATCTTTTTTAATTTTAAATTTAATTTTTTATTGTGTTTTAAGTCCAAAATCAATTTTTAAAAATAATTTTTAAAAAAGAAATAATTACTTTTTAATTTATTTTTGTTATGTTATATAGAGCAAAACCTTAGCCCCGAGCGAGTAAATTAATAAAATGTAGATAATTTTTGCAAAATCATAAAATAATATAAATTACTAGATCTTTGTATTCAGTAACATTAGAATATGACAAATGAAAATAACAGTATAACTACAGGGAATGCTTGAATTCGCTGTAAAACATTAGATATTTTATAAAAGTTCAATTGAATAATAATTTTTGCAAATGTTAAACCTCGCCACGCCGGTCGAAGTTTTAATAGTCTAAATTTTTCTCGAAAATGTTTATTTATAATAATTCTTAGCAATTTACTACAGTAATCTAATTATTAACATATGAATTTTATTTATAATAGTAGCTAATACAGGTTTGAGAGAAAATATTTTAAATAAAAAATTATTTAAATTTTCTTATAAAATTAATTCTTGAAAAGAATTATTTTTAATAAGAAATTTGTTTAGATTACAAATAAACCTATCTATAATTTCATAAAGATTTTTATGCTGCACTGAAAAAAAATTCGAGTAACGGCAAACGGGATTCCACTTGTGGTTATCGGAATTTTTTTTCTTCTCAAGCGATTCCAAACGAAGTGAAACCTAAAGAAAATCAATCTCAAATCCCAAGAACGTAAGTGGGAAAAACATTTTTTTTAAATTTTTTTGCGTTTCAAGTCATTTGCAATCGTTTGACGAGATAAGAAAATTCTGCTAGCTACAAATGGAATTCTGCTTGCCACAAGCGGATTTTTTTTTAGTGTAGGAGTAACTACATTAATATTAGTCTAGGCCTGAATCCCTTTATCGTCCTCAATTTTTTTTACTAATTGGCCCATAAAATTTTCCAAAGAATTTTTATGTTTTTTGGGTCACTGAATACGAATATGAAATCCATTTGTACAGAAAATTGTCCAATAGAAATTTTAAGATATGTTTTGCTGAGTTTTTAACATTTTTATCCTTTACTTGTATTTTTTGAGTTACTGAACACGAACAAGATATACATATTTTTTTATATACATATTTTGTCCAGTGGCCCGCAGTAAGCAACTTTAATTAATTTTTTTTGGATTTTCAATATTTTCTATCCTGGGGAATAGAGCATTTTAGGTAAAAACTATTATCACATACTTAAAAATTCCTATTGTGGGCAACTGAACCGTTTTTCAGATTTCATATTCATATACAGCTATCCTATAATCAGAAAATTTCATTGAAAAATTCTATGGACCTATCAGCAATAAAAAATATTATTACAGAAAAGAGGTTCAGGCCTACTTTATATGTTAAACTTTTTTCTATATTTTGTTAAAAACTTTAATAAAATTCTAATTGTTTTTTTTTAATGTATTCAATTTTTTACTAATAAAAAAATATATTTTTATAAATAAATTTTTACATTTTGTTTTTATTTTTTTTAAATATATTGTCGCACCTTTATAATTAAGTATTATATGTATTGAATAGTGATTGTTTATATACAGTTTAATAATTTTGTTTTAATATATTAAAAAATTTAACCAATTAAAACTAAATATTTACTGAAATAATAAAGCATAGATAAACTCTTTGATTTTTTAAAAACGGGCGATAGAATATATGATTGGACGCTCCAAAAAAGAGATAGATATATGTAGATAAACATGGTGGATAAATAAAAAGGATTGCGGACTGTGAAAGTGTAAAAGTCATAGGTAAAAGTTTACAAAAATATTATCCTATCTGTGTATAAATCTTATTCCATGATTTGTTTTCTCTTATTTTTATAAGTTTTTATTTAATTTCTTAAAAATATAATTAATTAAATTCTTAAATGTGTTTGTATTAAAATAATCATAATGAATAGTTTTTTCTAACCTCATTATTTCATAACATTTAATTTTATTTAAATTCCAAGTTTCCAATATAAATATAAATTTTTCTCTTTGTGAATACATGGCTCCTAAATGCAAAATTTGTAAAATTGATTCAAAACCTGGTTGTAATGTTACAATTCACATAGGTAAGTTAATGAAAAGTTGTTTTAATAATAAAGCTATGAAATATATTGTATAAATACCTTCTATCTCTAAAAAACTCATTTGACATAATTTTTCGTCTAATTTAATCGTGTTCTGATTGGTCACGCTGATTTTGTCATGCGCGTGATTTATATTTTTTATTAGGTGCTAGCGGTGTAAAATACAAAAAGTTCTCTGTTATATACTCTCGCGCGTTTATTAATTTTTTTAAATACTTAATTATTAATAAAATTTTGTGTATTTATAATTATAATAAAAAACATATTAAAAAATACGTATACGTAAATAATAAGAAATACAATAATTTTCTCATTTTATTATAAAATCTTCTATAAATTTCGTCATCGATTTTATTTAATTGGTCAATTTATTGTTGCTATGTAATGTTAGCGGCACGTTGTACAAGAATTTGTAAGACAATTTTAAATGTTAATTTTTTAATTTATTATAATGCAACACAGTATATGAAATCGAGTATTTTGTCATCCTATTGTAAAATTTCGTTCTTGATTTCTCCGTCCAGGACAAAAAAAAATTTACTTTGAGGGATGAAAAGGGTTCTGACAGTATGCAATATTTGCAATATTATACATTTTTTTTAGATAAATTTTGAAAATAAAAATAATAATGGTTTATTAAAATTATGGAAAAAGTTCATTATTTGCAATCCAGAGTTGGGCGTGCACGGCATTTTGGGCACGGAAAACAGCCGTATATACGGCCAAGCAGTATAATGATCCGTGCACAGTCTGTCCATACTTTGGTTTTATAAGTATACGGATTAGTTGGTAGTATGTTAAAGTTTGAATGCATACTGCCCACTGACCCGTCAGTACTATGAAAAATCCAAGTCTCATACGCATACGGACCCGTATGCATATAGGACCTGGGTATTTTCATATAATGCCCACGGACCCGTATTCGTATAGGAGAGAGTATTTTCATAATTCCCACGGGTCAGTATACATGTGAGACGGGTCCGTGAGCAATATGAGAATACCCAGGTCCTATATGCATACGGGTCCTTATGCGTATAGGACTTGGGTATTTTCATACTGTGTACGGTTCCGTGGGCATTATGAAAACACCCAAGTCTCATTCGCATACGGACCCGTGGGCATTATGAAAATACCCAGGTCCTATATGCATACGGGCCCGTGTGAGACAAATATGGGGCCGTATATTCTTATGCCGTACAAATACGTGATTTTCGGGTGATTTTGTACTGATTTTTGTCGTAGGGTTTTTCATACAGCATAAATAAATACGGGAGCCGTAGGTAATATGCCGTATTAATAGACTATTTAATACGGCTAGCGTATTGGATTTTGCCGTATGGATTTTCATACGGCAAAAGTCAATACGGGAGCCGTATAAATTGGTCCATTCATACGGCATATTTTGTACGGTTCCCGTATTGGATTTTGCCGTACGGATTTTCATACGGAAAAAGTCAATACGGGACCCGTTTAAAATAGTCCATTAATAAGGCATATTCTGTACGGCTCCCGTATTGACTTTTCCCGTATGGATTTTCATACGGCTGAAGTATATACGGGATCCGTTTGAAATTTGCCGTATTCATTGGCTAATTTATACGGCTACCGTATGCAGTTTGCCGTATATACGGCTGATTACATCTAGTACCCGTTTACCGTACGCCGTATATACGGATAACAGCGTGTCACAGTATCCCAGCTCTGTTGCAATCTACATCTTACTGTATAACTGTTTTTATTATTGAATTGAGCTAGTTTTACTGGGATAAAATATGAAATATGATTTTGTAGGGGGTTGACGCACTTCAGCGCGCAGGGGGCTGGCCCCCTAGTTTAATAAAAATATATATATTAAAAATTATTTGTATATTTAAGTAAATAAACTATAGCTAAAATTAAAAATTAAGTATAAAAGACGTAAATAGAGCTCCGATGCCCAGCTGCCTAGATAGCTCAGTCGGTAGAGCATCAGACTTTTAATCTGAGGGTCCAGGGTTCAAGTCCCTGTTTGGGCGTATTTTTTTTTTTTTTTTTTTTAATTTTATTTTTTAGTAAATGTTTGCTTCTTAATTTGATTAATTTGATCACAATAGAAATCGCTATCATTTTTATAGGGGCCTCATATTCTACCGCGCAATCTCAAAAATCGCGTAACACAAAAATTTAAGTTTTTCAGGAGAGCACATATAAAGATTTTTGTCGTTTTTCTGGGTCCAGGGTCGAGGGTTCAAGTCCCTGTCTAGGCGCATTTTTTTTTTAATTTTATTTTTCAATTGCATTTAATGGCAATGAGACAGAAATTGTCGGTAGCAAAAAGAACTGAACATAACCTAAAAAAAATTTTTTTTTCTAAATATTTAAAAGAAAATTTTCTTTTGATAATATTTTGAACCAAAAAAAAAAATAATTTATTTTTTAGGGATGTAGCAACCTTATTTTCACAATTTCAACCCCTAAAAATTAGTTTTTTTTTAATCTTATATTTTTTCTATTGTTATACTCCCTAGTAGGTGCTTTTGGCTGCTGAATCTAAATCTGAAGTCAAATACTAATTTTGAAGGATATATCACACTTACTTTCACCCTTAAAAACGTTAAAATATCATTTTTTTAAAAAACATTTTCTTTTAATTTTTTATCCATTCCAGTAGATATTTTGGACTGCTGAAACTCAATCTGTGGTCAAAAATTAATTTTTAGGGGTGTATCACCCTTATTTTCAACCTTACAAACCTATATTTATAAATTAAATATTTATTATATTTTTTAAGAACGTGTATAATAAATAAATAACTTTTTTCCGGGTACAGTAATGCAAGACTGGAGAAGATTATAAAGGATTTTTGGGTATTTTATTATTTTTTTGATTATAAATAATTCTAGATTTTTAAAAGAAAATGATACATTTATATTTGTTCTAATTTTCTTTGATAAATGTTTTATTTGAAGTGCAAAAATTATGCAAATAACGTAACACCCGACAAACAATTAATTTTTTACTACATATACTTTTACTAGATATAAATTGGTCCAAAGTAACTACAAATTAAAAATTGAAAAAATAGTTTGAAAAAAAAATGGTATTTTTAGAAAATAATGTTTTTAAATTCCTCAGAAAAAATTTCTGACCCCATATTTGGATTTAGCGACCTAAATTACCTACTAGGACATGCCAAAATTAAAAAAAAGATAAAATTAATTTTTTGGCTTAATGAGACGAAAAATTGGGGTGATTTGTTTAACTTTATTTGATATAGACAATATTCTTAATATGTTACTGAATAGATTTCACTAACTTTGCAAAGGAAAATGTTGCTTACTTATTGTTGTCGTACTTACAAATTTTGCTTTTTTTTACATAAGCCTTACAGACCTGACTATTAGCATAAAAAAATAAATTATTTTTTGTGTCATTTTATAACAAGTTTTATTTTAGTTTTATTTCATGTAGAAAAATTACTATATTTTTTAGTGGTTAAAAAAATATACAGGATATGACACTTTACCAATTATCGATTATTAGTATTATTATACTGTTAAATTTCTTTTTTTTTAAATATTTTAATTTTCTTATTTATTTATTGATCTTTTTTTATATCAAAATAAAAACTACTATTAACGCCTTGGACATCCGATAATCGATATACCGGAATTATTTTTTATGACAAGAAACACACTAATATCTGAATTATTAAAACAAAAATTATTAATTATAACTTTTTAATCTGTTCCAAAGCTACATAATTTATTCTTAAAGAATTTTATGCCTAAAAATAAATAACTTTTTTTTTATTTTGCTTGGTGTAAAAAAATAAAATTGAACAAAATTGCACAATGTAAAAATTTATTTTTCCATGATGAAATTATTGTTATTACGGGTTTTTATTTTAATTGTCATCACCTACGGGAGCTAATAAAAATTCATTGTTTGCTATTATTATATATTACAACACAACAATTAATGCTAAATTGATGGAAACTAAAATTTTTACTATTAATTAGAAATGTTCTCTATTGACCAGTACTGAGCAGATCAGTTCTGATACATTGTTCAATATATTGAAATGTTCAATATATGAGAACAGATCTAATTAAAATTAAATTAAATATGGTTGTTAAATTGAATACAATTCATGATAAAATTTTTACATTGATCTATTAAAATTTTGTGTAAAAAACTTTCTTATCTTTTTAATTCAATATTTTAATCAATTTACACTCTAAATTAATAAAATTTATTAAATCATAAAAATTACGGGCAGTGGAACACAGGCGGATAATTAGTGTACTTTAAGATTTAGAAATATATACAATATTAGTCCTAAAATTTTGTAATTTTCGAAAAATTATTGTAACTTTTGACAGATCGAACCGATTAACTTGAAAATGTAGGAGGGTTCGTAAATAATATGCCCTAATCGAATCAAAATCTTTTCCACCGTAAAATTTTTTCTTAATTTTTAGTTTTTTAAATATTTTTAAAAATTGTATGTTTTTTTCTTGGACATTTAGTTTTTTTCAATGCATAAAAAATTTTTGTCGTTATCAATCGAGAAGAAAAATAACCTATGTTTTTACCGGTAAATTTTGCCGCATTTGCCGTAAAGTCTGTAGCTTTTATCATGTTCTAGTTTATCGCGTTCGAACGGACAAACAAACACATCACATACAAAATTAAAGATTTATATACATAATAGATTGATAAGAAATTAAGAATAAAACTAATATTTTTATAACTAATATTTTAAAGCGAAGATTAAAAAAGAATTATTATATTTTCATGTATTTTGTAAATTTTTTCGTAGATTTATCTGAATGCAGACGTGACATTTTAAAAGTTTCAATGAATCAATTATGTTATTTTGAGGCCATGAGTATATTTTACTTTACTTCAGCAGATCCACTTTATAGCTAATAACTAAATATCTAATAAAAAATTTTTCCTCTGATTTTTCTTTTAATAATAAATAAGGGATTCTAAATAGAAATAATTCACACAACCTCGATAAATTTCTTAAGAACGAAAAGATGCTTCAAAAATTTTACTAAAAAAAAACTTATTAATTTCTAATAATTTGACTTATGCAAAAAAGGGCAAGGCAAAAAGCCTATAATAATTGAATATAATGATCGTGCCTGAAATAATGAAGCCTTGTTTTTTTTTTATAATTTAGCGCGATTTTTTAAATTTATATTTAATTTTTAATTGATAAAGTAGAAAACTTTCGTACAAAAGGTAACATGGAGTTGTATTTACTTTAAATTGATAATGTAGAAAACTTCTGTATAAAATATACGTTGAATGGAAAAGTACCCAAACCTTACATCTATTTTATTTTAATAGAAAAAAAAATTATATACACATATACACATACACATTGAAAGAACTAAAAAAAAGAACCATGTGGTCTCAATAGTCGTATTCTAGCCTCCATGAGTCGTATCATAAAATATTTTTATATTTTTTTTAGTTTCATTACTAAACTTATATTATTAAATGCTACTATATTTTTAAACTATTTTTATTACTTTTTAATACAAATTAAAAAATTTATTAGTGTATATATTAATACTATGAAACCAATCATCATTCAGCGATATAAAAGTGCATATAAAACATACTTATTTGATACAAGAATGCAAGATTTTATATATTTTACGCCTCAGAAAGAAATTTAATGGTAAAAATTTTAATTTTTTATATTTTTGTGCATGTAATATATAAGTTTTAAGATTCCCGGTATCAGATGCTAAAAACTAGAAAATGCACGTGTGTGTGTGTGATGTTTACGTGTGAGGATGTATGATCCGTTAATCAACATGAGGAGACAAATTCGAACTCGGACATCTTTAACTCGCTTTACAATCATCCAATTTTAGTAGATTAAGATACTATAAAAAGATATTATAAAAGGTATAATACTAATAAATAGCTAACTTAAAAAAAATTTATATATTGTAATGTATTTTCCATCTAAAATAAATATGAGAAAATCCATTAAAGAATTACGCTTAAAATGATCAATCTTTTGAAGAAAAAAAAATTGATCGCACATGTGCTAACACGTTTTTTTGGATTCTTTAGATCATATTCACGGAGAAAGCGATAAACAGAAAAAATGTAGCGTGTACAATATACTTAGTTTTTTTTGAGTTGGAAGGCTCAAAATCACGTTTTTGCTATACTTAAAAAAACCAATTTTTAAAACTTTTTATCAGATGTTGTAAAGTTGGTAAAAATAAATTAATACTTTACAACGGGTCTACTCGGAACCTACACATTTCAATCTTGCATATCTATTTTCTTACACATTTTATTACACGAAAAAAATATTACACATTAAATAAATTACCAAAATAAATCTTACACAAGTGTAGGAAAATTAATAATTAAATATTTTATATATTTTAATTGTAAAACAATATGATAATTATAAAAATATATAAAATATTTAATTATTAATTTTCCTACACTTGTGTAAGATTTATTTTGGTAATTTATTTAATGTGTAATATTTTTTTCGTGTAATAAAATGTGTAAGAAAATAGATGTGCAAGTTCGAAATGTGTAGGTTCCGAGTAGACCCTTTACAACGAGTAATAACTTCTTATTAATTTATTTTTTTTTATCAATTAAAATAATTATAAACGATATATTTATTTTTTTTACTTGTATTTTACCCATAATTTACTAAAAAAAAAAGCATTTTTATAAGTGGAGTTTTTAATTATTAGCGCCTTAAAACAGCTAAAAAGTTAAAAAAACGTTTTTAAAAATAAAGATTACTTATTTAGATTTTAAAACTTAATTTTAAATGGAATTATTATTCAAAGGTAATAATAAAAAGTTAAATAAGATTCATTAATTACAATTTTTAGAAATCACCTAAAACAGCTGAAAACAACTCCAAAGCTAAATTAACCAATTTTGGATCATTTTTAAAATAACAAAATCATTCTCGTTTTTAATGATTTTGTTTATTACTAATTTTTTACAAATTTTATTATTATTTAGTTTAATTTTACATATTTTGAAGTAGTTTTTTTATTTTATTATCTTTCTTTTGAGAATAATTTTTCTTTTAATTTTCAAAGTCTTAGTGCAGTTGGACTAAACGCAATATTATATTGTTCTTCTTTGCTAATGAAAACTGGACTAAGACGTATTGCATAGTAATTTTTCCGTACAATTCGAACTAATTATTTTAATATTTAAACACGCCTTACAGGAGAAAAATTCATTTTGGTTCCTCAATGAGTAACCATTGTGATGGGTCAAATTTTGGTTGTTGAATTTTGGCATATAAGCACGTATTGAGACCTCAGGAAGCTAAAACACCGGTTTTTAAAAAAAGTGTGTGTATTTTTGTATGTGTATATGTGTGTATGTATGTAATCGGTGATATTTCACAAACAATTAAGACCTAATTTTTTTTTCAAAAATTTTTTCACCAAAAAATCTCGAGGTACTTTCTTTTTTTTTTTAATTTGGATGTAATACCTCATTTATTTCCACGAATGTACTTATATTTGAAAGTATTGTTTTTACTCTATATCTCGAATCTGATACTTAATTTTTTGAAAATTTTTTTCCCAAAAATTTTTGTCATAAAAAAATACAAAAAACAACAAATTTTTTTTTCTTTTTGGACGTAGTACCTAATTTATTTCTATAAGAGTACTAGTTTTAGACACTTCGTTTATAGTAATTTTTTGGATCTGATACCGAATTTTTCCAAAATTTTTTTCTCAAAATTAAAAAAACAAATAAATTAAAAAAACTGCAATATTTTTTCTTTTTTTGTTGTAATATTTCATTTAATTCCATGAAAGTACTATCTTGAATAATTATTATTCAATGAATTACGTTAGATTTTATTTTGAAAAAAATAGATTTAGTTGAATTCAATACATAAATTTTCTTTTAAGTTTTAAAAGTTAATAGAAATGAATGTATTATTGCATGGTTGTAATCGGTGATATCTGTGGCATATTGAAGTATTTAGCTCATTGTTTGAGGAACCTTAGTGCCAGCTAGTTGGCAGGGTATTTTAGTTTTGTAGGGTACAAATTATAAGGGAACCAATTTTTAAAAGTTCCGCAGTCTTCAAGAAAAAATTTTCTAAATAATATTTGCTAGAGTTACGTAACAGACACTAAGGGGTCGTTGATAAAGTGAGTAACGCTGAAAGGGGTAAGGGGGGTAAACCATTGTGTTACAGTCAATGTTAGAAGATGTTAGAAGGGTCAACAAAAGCGTTATGTTAGGGGAGGAGAGGGTTCAAAAATACTAAATTTTGCATTACGTAATTTATAAGTGACCCCTAATTTTGTAATTTAATGAAAATTACTTATAGGTAAATAAAAAATAAAATTATCTTTTTCTATCAAAAAAATTTTTTTATTTTAATTATTTTCTTTGTGTTTACTCCGAGTTTCCTCGTTTAGCTTATTATTCTTTAATTATGAAATTATGTTTTTTCAATTTTTTTAAGATAAATCAACAAAAATTTTCCCAATTTATAAATCAAAAGATTGCTTACCTCTTCTAAAAAGATTATTAGACAATTATTTACTTGAAAATTTTGTAAATAATTTCCTTATATATAAAATAAATGTGAAAGTTATTGTGAAGTAGGTAATTGTAAATTATTTCTAAATTAAATTTGTAATGCGTACATTGATGTTACCCTTATATTAATATTCTTTAAGTTTTTATATTCAATTTTAATTCTTTATCGGTTTTTGTGATAGTTACAATAAAAAAACCATTCTCTAGCCACAAGAGGAATTTCTCTTCTCTTTAATTCCTCCTCACAGCAAGAGGATTTTTTCCTCTTGCGCCAATAGGAAAAATTTTTCAGTTTATGATGAAAATTCACTGACTTTTCAAATTTTTAAGTTATTGAACTTCAAGTAGCAAGTAAAATTGAGATTATAGGGGAATTATTGCAAAATCTTTAATTAACGATAACTCATTTATTAAAAAACAAAAATTTTTAACATTTTATCCATCAAAACTTTTTCTATGTGGACACATTTTTTTTATATTATTATAAATGTCATGCCAAAAATAAACTGAATAATAATAATAAATTATAGTTAGTTGAAAAAATTTCCACAAATCATGAATCAGGAACTATTGAATAAATAAAATGGCTTACAATTTTTAAAAGGGTTATGAAGCTTTACATTATAGCCTTTTTTATTTAACCCAAAATAGGTCGATAATAATTTTCTTTTTTTATTTTCTTACTTAATAAATAAAATGCTTTCGTTTCTAATAAATGCAAAGTTTATATTCATTAATAACTTATTTTTACAGATACATTATTTCAAGAGATATACTCTTGTGATGGCCGAAAAAATAAAGTACATATGTGATATTTGCTCAAAAAGCTACAAATACAAAATCGCCTTTGACAAACACAAAAAACTCCATACAACCAAAAAATTAAGTTGCGAATACTGCAGCAAAGGATTTAGTAATAAAGGTTATTTAATAAGTCATCTTAGGGTTCATTCTATAGAAAGACCCTACCAATGCAACTTCTGTGGCAAAACGTTTAAACGTAACCAAGAACTTCAATACCATGAAAAAGCTCATTTGGGAATAAAAGAACTTGAATGCAAATATTGTAAGAAGAATTTTACTAAATTATTCAGTTTTAAACAGCATCTTCGAATTCATACTGGAGAAAGGCCATATAAATGTAATTATTGTGATAAAACTTTTATTCAAGCAAGTCATCGTCGAGGTCATGAAAAAATTCATCTAGTCATTAGAAAATTTAAATGTAAATATTGTAAAAAGACATTTATCCAAAAGCATCATTTGACTTTTCATCTTCGTGTTCATACAGGAGAAATGCCCTATGCATGCAAATTTTGTGGTAAAACTTTTAACCAGACATCAAATCTTCGAACACATGAAAAAATTCATACAGGCTCAAAAAAATTTGAGTGTGATAATTGCAAAAAGAAGTTTATTTCAAAAGGTGATTTATCAAAACATCTCCGAGATTATGTTGCAACAGGACATTACAAATGCGAATCTAATAATAAAAATTCTAAATCCCAGAAATCTAGTAATCAGAAAAATAAATCTCTCGACGATACTGAGATACATATAGTAAATGAGAATCTGATTGATGTTAAAGAAGAGAAATTTAGTGTCTCAGACGATGAGGAAACAAATTACATAAGTTTTCCCATATTTGAAGAAGAAATACCAAGTCATAAAAACCGAAAAGATAAAACAGATTTATCAAAATCTGTGGACACAGATATAAGTATTAAGGTTGAAGATGTTGATATTAAAGAGGAAATATTTGATGATGAATATTTTTAAAATATACACCTGGAAAGATTATTGATTACTGCTGAATGAAAAATTAAAGAAAGAACTTTTCAACTTGAAGAAAAATAATTAACTAAGGTTTTTTTATAACTATTAATCAACTGAAATCTCCATTTAAAGTTGCCGTAGTGAGTTAAAATGTAACGTAAAATGTAATTTCTATGTAGTTGTATGACGCTGCAATGTTCCTGCTAAGATTTGTAATGGGGTTCCAAAGAACTGCACTGAGATATTATTGTCTATATCATTACATCTCCCTGTAACTTTTTGTAACTCATTGCAACTCATTGTTGCAGCTCTATATGGAGTTTAAGTTGATTGAAGGTTAATTTATAATAATTTATAAAAATATAAGCAGGTTTGTAAAATTTATAAATAACTCAAATAAAATACTAAAATAAAATTCCTATTATTTGAATAGGAAAAATTTTTAATTTTATACGAAGAAATTATCAGTAAACTAAGACAATACACGAAATTACTTTTTAATAGAAAGTGTAGCCACGATAGTTTAAATATTATACACAAAACCGGGTTGAACCGCTAAAGTCGGTTATAGTAGGAATAGAATGAACTGAAATAATTTATGCTGGAACCGAGATTCTAAAAATCTTCTCTTAAATAATTATTTTTTTTCTTTCAAAATAAAATTTAGTTACAAAAATAATTTTTAAGTTCACGTACATTAAATTAGAAAATATATTTTCAACTAATTTTGATTTTGAAAAAAAATAATTTTTTAAGATAAGATTTTTCAAACCTTGAATCTCAGTTCTAGCATAAATATTTTCTGTTCTCTATGATAAGAGTAATATTCAGTTCCTACTACAAGCGAATTTAGCTGCTCAACCCTGTTTCTGTGTATAGTCACAATAGTTTAAATAAAAAAATCATTTAGAAGTATATCATTAATGTGTGTTGGCGTAATTTTCGGCTCCGAATTGAACAAAAATATGTTATGCATGTATTTATCAGTTTAGTAATATAATATTAAATATCTACGCGAGAAATTCATATTTCAATTCAATTTCATTCCAAAGTTTACGAGATTTTTACCAAGATTTTTACGTTATTTTATCTGCTATATATAGTATTCAATACTTGAATTAATTTCCACTGTTTTAAGAAGAAAAAAATACCAAAAATACATCGAAGATTAATTATTTGCATCACTAAGGTTGAATCAGGTTGATAAAAATAGCAATTTTCGATTTGGGATTTATGAAAATCAAAACTTGGAATGTTTAATTCTTATAGCCATTTATCAAATTACATGTCCCTTAAAATTTGAAGAAAAAAAATTTGAAAATATTTGAAAAAAACTGCAGGCGGAGGTATTAGCATTCTTTATTTTTAAGCTACTAAATTAGCTACTAAAAAGACTTTTTTATAAAGTATCCGATTTAAAAAATCTTAAAGTATAATATTTAAGACATTATTTAGCATCAATTCACTAAAAAAAATTTAAATTTCTAACAATAATATATAGTATATTAAACATCAAGGGCGCAAAAGTTTAGACACTAGCGTGAGCACTAGCTCGAGTGCTAGTGTACATGTATACTCAAAGATCTTTAAAAACAGAATCCTCATAAATTCTTGATTAATTTAGAAGCTCAAAAATGGGAAAAATTTTATAAGATCTAATATCTCCATCTATTCTAAGGGACATAAACATTCCTGAAGTTCCGATTTTCAGAAGTCTTAAATCAAAAAATGATATTTTTATCCACTTGATTCAACCTTAATTTTAAGTAAAATCCATATTTTAAAAAATTTTTAAACAATTTAAAAATATTTAGAATTATAATGTGTTATCAATAAATTTAGATATTATAGGCAAATAATATTCAAAATTTTAAACATTTGAAGCAAATTTCAATAACTGGGCCTTTTGTAAATTATTCTACTAGAGTATAATCTTAAACAAGATTGCAATTTATTAATTAATGATTTTTTTTTTTTTTATTTTTCTAGAAGAGCATATAAGATCTGCTGAAAGCTGCTTTTCTGTTTTGAAAGATATTGCTATTATTCTTGACTATACTATCCAATTTCTTAGCAAATAAGAACTCTTTGGTTATTCCTAATATTACATCCTTATAACGGCTTGATAAGAACGTTTCTTCCTCTGGACTTTATTGAACACCTTTTCTAGGTCCATTTTCTGAATAATTAATAGTTTAGGTGCGTTTGCCAAGAATTTATTTATGTTCAGTAGATTTTGCAAAGAGCCATAATTGTTCCTTTGCATTCAGCTATTGTTCAATAGGGTGTTAGTTATTTACATTTGAAATATCTCTTTGCATTATTGGTTGCCAATATATATCAATATGCACCTATTTCGTATACCCTATAAAGCAAACCATTTCTCTCACTTCGAATTCTGGTAGCTGCTATTGGATACAGTGAGTCGCAATAGGTTTCCTCATTTCCATAGCTCTTATTGTATGAAAGTGAAAAATCGAGATATGTTTAGAATATCTCTTTGCATTATTGGTTGTCAATATATTTCAATATGCACCTGTTTTTTATTCCCTAAAAAGCAAACTATTTCTCTCACTTTGAGTTCTGGTAGCTGCTGTTGAGTCCAGTGAGTCGTAATATGTTTTTGTATGAGGTTTATCTGCTCCAAATAGCACTGAATATTTAGACAAAATTGTTTAAGCTCTTTTGACGTCCCTTCACCTGAGAATAAACGTCCTCCCTCTTAATATTATAGTCTGCTCCACTATCAATACGATATAGGACTTCATCCGCCCCAATTACTCTCTTGACCGTATTGCGGTTTCCCCCTCGTACAGCCAATATATTATCCCCCCAGCCCACCCCCCGAGTCATGCTTCTGGGCATCCTTTTCTGGACAAGCCAGTTTTATGTGCACAAATTTATTACACCGATAACATTTTGGGCCCTTATCTTTATCAGGAGACTCTGTCCTCATATGGCCCACTCCTATCAAGTTACCTTTTTATGTGCTTTAATGGAAATAATGCTATATATAATTACAACAACAAAAAAATTTAATTTAAGAATTATTATGACTTAAATATAACTTTACATACATACATTTATATATATATTCGAAAGGTCGACAATTATTGATACCAATAATAGAATTTCCAAAGGTTTCGTTCTTAATTCACTGGGGGAACAATATTATTGTAAAAAGCTCCTTCCAAATAAATAGGGTTATCATCAATAGTGAGAGCTTTATATTTTTTAAATAAAATGAAAATTATAATTATCATTATGCTGAGTAGTATCATTGGTATAACAAAAGTCCACTTTGTAATATTATCACTTTTTATAAAAAATTTTTGTGGTTTAATTGTTCTATTAAAGGGCATACAAACACCGTCAATATTTACGAAATCCTGTGAACAGGTACAAACTTGGTACAGACAATGTAAAAATAACTCTACGCGGTAATCTGTTGATGAATTACACCTTTCATTTAATGCTTTGAATTTCAAACATCTATTTTCAATCACTATAGAATCCTCTTCACAAGATTTTATTGCTATATGCAAATGAGAAAAAGAAAGAAAAAAAAATAAACTATGAAACCAATTTTGAAAGTATAACTTTAATATAATAAACCTACCCTTGATGTGATATGCAATGGTAAACAAAAATACCCAAAATATCATATTATTGTAAGACTTTATAATCTTTATCATTTTTATTTATTCAAAACGAAAAATTCGTTTATATTTTTACTTTCAATATAATCAAGAAACACCACTTAACAATAACAGTGTACTTAGTCAACTGAGGATAACTTTATCTTAGGCTGATTCCAGACGGAGCGCTGTTAAACGTGCGGTTAGCTCAAATCTGTAGTTATACCTGTGGTTATATTTTGTTGCCAACCTATGCATCAGACCTACGCGAGTTAGCTACCTTATCGACGAGAAGTTTATTTAATTTATTTTCTGCTCCTAAAAATACGTAAATAAAACTTTGGAAATAAAGAATAAGGAAAAAAAAATAATAAGTTTAATTATTTTGTATTTTTATGTAGTATATAAAAATAATTTTAATATTATTATGAATAATATTATAATAATAAAGGTATAATTAACTTTTTTTCTTCATATAAATAAAAAGAAGTAAATATAACTTTTCCAAAGTTTTATATACGTATTTTTAGGAGCAGAAAATAAATAAAATAAACTTCTTGTCGATAAGGAAGCTATCTCGCGTAGTTCTGACGTTTAGGTTGGCAACAAAATCTAACCGCAGGTATAACTACAGATTTGAGCTAACCGCACGTTTAACAGCGCTCCGTCTGGAATCAGCCTTAGCAAACAAAGTAAAGCTTAGTAGTAATATGACAAAATTATAATAAAGGCTTGAAAGACTTTTTCTCTTTCTCTTTTATTTTTAACTTACTCTGCAATACTAAATTATCCCATTCTTTTCTTAAAACAATTTATTTGCAATACCCTTTTTAATATTCACCTTTTTAATATATTTTTTTTGCGTTTTGATAACCAAGGAATTTTTATTATAACTTCAAATGAAAGGGAGCGATGTCAATCAAACTTCTAAACAAAGTAACCTATACTACAATACAAAATAGATGTGGATAACAATTAAACTTTTTACTACAATACCCCATACTGCAATACAATAAACAAGCATTTGGGCTCCTGATCATTGGAGCTCTTTTGCTGCCCTTTAGGCTGACAGTCTTTTTTGCCCTTTTGTTGGCTACCTGAACCCCAATTTTGACTAGCCCCTGGGGCAGCTAACGACTCCGATATCAGGTAACGCTTTTCGTGCAGATCGCCGAAAGTCTGCGCCGAATATAATGCCAATCGCATTGGCTCGTTGTCAGTTACTTCCCTGACAATATATTTCAAAACATTTCGCTCCTCCGTATCCGCTTGCCGCCCCAGCACCTTCATCTCTTGGAAGAAGTCTAAGATACTCTCCTCTTTATTCCTCCTACATGCCGCCATTATCTCATGAATCTCGCCCTTAGACATTCGCGCCTTAAACTCAATTTGGATAGCCACCTTTAAGGCATCCCACGTATTTATTTCAGAGCAACTTTCGGTCCATTTTTTGGCCGCCCCCTCAAGAGCGTTGCTCGCCCCAAAATAACCCTCCAATTGAAACCAACCGTACGCTATTATTTTGTTGTCCATGGCCCTGCCACCGGCCTGTCTGGGTCATCCCCTTTAAACTTTGGTAGGGACACCTCTACATCCTTTAATAAGACTCTATGCCCCCTAGGTGTTGCCCCACCCCCGTGCACCACAGAGGTCTCTGACAACCCCCTAGAAAGGCGAAGCCTCTCATTTTCGGCTCGAAGCGTCTCTAACTGATGATTTACGCTTTCTGCCCTGAGGCTGTCATTCTCTGCTCGCAAAAGCTCCATTTGCGCCAGAGCCTCGTTTAATCGCGCTTGGGCTTCAGTGACTTCCTGCCTATCTGCCATATTTGAATTTTGCTTTGCTTGGTTACCCAAAAGTAACTTTTTTACCCCTGGGTAATAACGCGAGGAGTTCCAAAAAAGTACTCGTTGTTATCTATCGCGCCTGCTGCTTTTCTAAAGCTTATTCCTAGTCCAAATTTTCTTTCCCATCGATTAGTATAAGAGCTTTTAGCCGTTTCCTTCGTTTTACGATTATTGGAAAAAGGTAGTAATTATCTGCATATTCTTTGTCTTCTGGAGGCATATTTTTATATGTATCTGACAAAACATCAATTATATTTATCTTATAATAACTGGTTATCTCTGACTGGTGCATATCTCCTGGTCGGCGGCGGTTCAAAACCATGATCTCGATTGAACGTCCTTACATTAAATTTATCGGACGGTGTATATATCTGATATTTTTAATAAATTAAATCAAAATCCATTTATTTTAAATTATTTATTGATCCTTCTATTTACAACAATGTTATGAACTTTATCTTTTTGATGTGACATTATATTGTCGTGGTCAATCTTAATTGGATGTTCTAAGTACATGTATATATTAAATGTATTAGACTTAAATTTTTTACTTTCCGGGTCAGAATCTGATATTTCAGCAGGAGCATTGTTTACTTTTCTCTTTAAAGAACTTATTTTTTTTAAGGGAATTCTTTTAATGGCTTTTGAAGTTGTATCCTGCGGAATACAATTGGCCGTACGAGGCGATAATATTTCCGTATCTTTTTGATGTGACTTTATATTGTCGTGGTCAATCTTAATTGGATGTTCTAAGCACGTGTATAAATTAATTGTATTAGACTTAAATTTTTTACTTTCTGTAATAATTTATTATTGATACCATTGCTATGAAGGATAAATATACATATATTTATTTGTGCAACCTAGTTAGTAAATGTTTGATTAATTGGGCTTTTTCTTCAGTATTCAAGTCATCGACTAAATAATGAGCAACAGATTTTTGATGTTTTAAACTTTATCTTTTTGATGTGACTTTATATTGTCGTGGCCAATCTGAATTGGATGTTCTAAATACATGTATATCATGTATAAGGGCAGTGTAACGTTAGGTCCAAATAGTCCTAAATAAAAGAGTTAAAATTTAAATAAATAATTAAAGTTTAGAATTGCTTAATAAAAAGCATGACTTGGTGAAAATACTCCAAGCGTAACTAATTTGACACCTGAACAAATATATAAATATATTCGAGAGTTTATCAGATAAACGGACGCAGAACCCACGTAAAGTGGTTCGCACCATCATAAAAAGCTTTGATCCTAGCCCATTCCTACTTAAAAAAAAAAAAAAAAAAAAAAAAAATAGAAAATAAAATATATTAGGTAGATATTGAACAGCAATAATTTTATAGCTAATTCGACAAAGGCTAGGTACTTACAACAATGTTCATGGTATTATCATCCTCAATACGCAAAATGTCAGTTCCAGGATGGTTCTCAAAAAATAATTCTCGTGCCATTTCTCCTGATGATGGGTAACTGTCTAGTTTCAAAACTCAAAACGAAGTGAAATAAAATTTGAGGAGGCATAAGAAGTTGGTTGGGATAGATAATAAATTATGCTTTAGGTAGTGGGAAAATAAAAATAGAAAAATTATAAATGTGCAGGTGCAGAGATAATAACAAAATTAAGTTTATTCTAATCAATACTGGCGTAAACTAGATACAGTAAAAATAAAAATATTAATACAATGTAATTTAAAGAATTAAGTTTGTATTTAAAAGTCTATTGTCAACTATCACAATAAATTATAATTTAGTTAGATAAACTTATGATAATAGATAAAACAATATCAGGTCAAATAGGTCAGATAAAAATGGCTCATTAACAAAGGTCGATATAGTTAAATAAAAAATTCTATTATATATAAAAATAACGGTAAATTGCGTCATGCAGCAGCTGCAGACAGAAGATTTCTCGCTGCTAAAAGCCGGTTTTCATTCCATTTATCAGTATTTGGGTCAGTAAATGGTAAACTAAAAATTTAAAAAGAGAAAATTAATAAAATTCTTTTTATATACGATTAAAAATATAATGATAATCTTTACACTCACCCCCGTAATAGGGTGTTTATAGAGCAAAACTGTCCGGGTTCAATATGTACACTCACTTACCAATTGATGAAGAGGCGAAGAAAACGGGTGCATGGATACCAGAATATCTACATCCACAAATGCTACACAAGGAGGTAGGAGCACAGGCATCTGAATCGCAGGTTTTTAATTGTAACTTGTGATAAAGGGCCATAAATTTTTCCATAGCAGGAGCAGGAATGATTTTCCACGCTTTAAGCCCCCGTAATAGGGTGTTTATAGAGCAAAACTGTCCGGGTTCAATATGTAGTACAGTTGAACTCCCGGGGTCCCCTACATAGGCCATATAGGCATTTATGCCTATAAAAATAAACAATAAATTAATAAAAAACTTCAGATAACAAAAAAACAAAATAATTTTTTTTATCTGGAGTAGGCTTCATGGCATAGCGCAACATATCACTGCAGCGGTTATGCTCAGAAAGTTTGATTACAGCCATATCTGGAGGCACGGACATGTCCCACGCCGTAAGAAAAGAACGTTTACTCCGGGCTGTTTTATCCAAGTGGTACGTAGCTTGTTTGGCGTCAGCGGATGAATTAGGGTCCACACAAACCTTAATAGGACCAGTCAAATCCTTGAACTTGTGATAAAGGGCCATAAATTTTTCCATAGCAGGAGCAGGAATGATTCTCAACGCCTTAAGCCCCCGTAATAGGGTGTTTATAGAGCAAAACTGTCCGGGTTCAATATGTAGACTCACTTACCAATTGATGAAGAGGCGAAGAAAACGGGTGCATGGGCACCAGAATATCTACAGCCACAAATGCTACACAAGGAGGTAGGAGCACAGTCATCTGAATCGCAGGTTTTTAATTGTAACTTGTGATAAAGGGCCATAAATTTTTCCATAGCAGGAGCAGGAATGATTCTCCACGCTTTAAGCCCCCGTAATAGGGTGTTTATAGAGCAAAACTGTCCGGGTTCAATATGTAGTTAAATAAAAAATTCTATTATATATAAAAATAACGGTAAATTGCGTCATGCAGCAGCTGCAGACAGAAGATTTCTCGCTGCTAAAAGCCGGTTTTCATTCCATTTATCAGTATTTGGGTCAGTAAATGGTAAACTAAAAATTTAAAAAGAGAAAATTAATAAAATTCTTTTTATATACGATTAAAAATATAATGATAATCTTTACACTCACCCCCGTAATAGGGTGTTTATAGAGCAAAACTGTCCGGGTTCAATATGTACACTCACTTACCAATTGATGAAGAGGCGAAGAAAACGGGTGCATGGATACCAGAATATCTACATCCACAAATGCTACACAAGGAGGTAGGAGCACAGGCATCTGAATCGCAGGTTTTTAATTGTAACTTGTGATAAAGGGCCATAAATTTTTCCATAGCAGGAGCAGGAATGATTTTCCACGCTTTAAGCCCCCGTAATAGGGTGTTTATAGAGCAAAACTGTCCGGGTTCAATATGTAGTACAGTTGAACTCCCGGGGTCCCCTACATAGGCCATATAGGCATTTATGCCTATAAAAATAAACAATAAATTAATAAAAAACTTCAGATAACAAAAAAACAAAATAATTTTTTTTATCTGGAGTAGGCTTCATGGCATAGCGCAACATATCACTGCAGCGGTTATGCTCAGAAAGTTTGATTACAGCCATATCTGGAGGCACGGACATGTCCCACGCCGTAAGAAAAGAACGTTTACTCCGGGCTGTTTTATCCAAGTGGTACGTAGCTTGTTTGGCGTCAGCGGATGAATTAGGGTCCACACAAACCTTAATAGGACCAGTCAAATCCTTGAACTTGTGATAAAGGGCCATAAATTTTTCCATAGCAGGAGCAGGAATGATTCTCAACGCCTTAAGCCCCCGTAATAGGGTGTTTATAGAGCAAAACTGTCCGGGTTCAATATGTAGACTCACTTACCAATTGATGAAGAGGCGAAGAAAACGGGTGCATGGGCACCAGAATATCTACAGCCACAAATGCTACACAAGGAGGTAGGAGCACAGTCATCTGAATCGCAGGTTTTTAATTGTAACTTGTGATAAAGGGCCATAAATTTTTCCATAGCAGGAGCAGGAATGATTCTCCACGCTTTAAGCCCCCGTAATAGGGTGTTTATAGAGCAAAACTGTCCGGGTTCAATATGTACACTTACTTACCAATTGATGAAGAGGCGAAGAAAACGGGTGCATGGGCACCAGAATATCTACAGCCACAAATGCTACACAAGGAGGTAGGAGCACAGTCATCTGAATCGCAGGTTTTTAATTGTAACTTGTGATAAAGGGCCATAAATTTTTCCATAGCAGGAGCAGGAATGATTCTCCACGCTTTAAGCCCCCGTAATAGGGTGTTTATAGAGCAAAACTGTCCGGGTTCAATATGTAGTACAGTTGAACCCCCGGGGTCCCCTACATAGGCCATATAGGCATTTATGCCTATAAAAATAAACAATAAATTAATAAAAAACTTCAGAAAACAAAAAAACAAAATAATTTTTTTTATCTGGAGTAGGCTTCATGGCATAGCGCAACATATCACTGCAGCGGTTATGCTCAGAAAGTTTGATTACAGCCATATCTGGAGGCACGGACATGTCCCACGCCGTAAGAAAAGAACGTTTACTCCGGGCTGTTTTATCCAAGTGGTACGTAGCTTGTTTGGCGTCAGCGGATGAATTAGGGTCCACACAAACCTTAATAGGACCAGTCAAATCCTTGAACTTGTGATAAAGGGCCATAAATTTTTCCATAGCAGGAGCAGGAATGATTCTCCACGCCTTAAGCCCCCGTAATAGGGTGTTTATAGAGCAAAACTGTCCGGGTTCAATATGTAGACTCACTTACCAATTGATGAAGAGGCGAAGAAAACGGGTGCATGGGCACCAGAATATCTACAGCCACAAATGCTACACAAGGAGGTAGGAGCACAGTCATCTGAATCGCAGGTTTTTAATTGTAACTTGTGATAAAGGGCCTTAAATTTTTCCATAGCAGGAGCAGGAATGATTCTCCACGCTTTAAGCCCCCGTAATAGGGTGTTTATAGAGCAAAACTGTCCGGGTTCAATATGTACACTCACTTACCAATTGATGAAGAGGCGAAGAAAACGGGTGCATGGACACCAGAATATCTACAGCCACAAATGCTACACAAGGAGGTAGGAGCACAGTCATCTGAATCGCAGGTTTTTAATTGTAACTTGTGATAAAGGGCCATAAATTTTTCCATAGCAGGAGCAGGAATGATTCTCCACGCTTTAAGCCCCCGTAATAGGGTGTTTATAGAGCAAAACTGTCCGGGTTCAATATGTACACTCACTTACCAATTGATGAAGAGGCGAAGAAAACGGGTGCATGGACACCAGAATATCTACAGCCACAAATGCTACACAAGGAGGTAGGAGCACAGTCATCTGAATCGCAGGTTTTTAATTGTAACTTGTGATAAAGGGCCATAAATTTTTCCATAGCAGGAGCAGGAATGATTCTCCACGCTTTAAGCCCCCGTAATAGGGTGTTTATCGAGCAAAACTGTCCGGGTTCAATATGTAGTACAGTTGAACTCCCGGGGTCCCCTACATAGGCCATATAGGCATTTATGCCTATAAAAATAAACAATAAATTAATAAAAAACTTCAGAAAACAAAAAAACAAAATAATTTTTTTTATCTGGAGTATGCTTCATGGCATAGCGCAACATATCACTGCAGCGGTTATGCTCAGAAAGTTTGATTACAGCCATATCTGGAGGCACGGACATGTCCCACGCCGTAAGAAAAGAACGTTTACTCCGGGCTGTTTTATCCAAGTGGTACGTAGCTTGTTTGGCGTCAGCGGATGAATTAGGGTCCACACAAACCTTAATAGGACCAGTCAAATCCTTGAACTTGTGATAAAGGGCCATAAATTTTTCCATAGCAGGAGCAGGAATGATTCTCAACGCCTTAAGCCCCCGTAATAGGGTGTTTATAGAGCAAAACTGTCCGGGTTCAATATGTAGACTCACTTACCAATTGATGAAGAGGCGAAGAAAACGGGTGCATGGGCACCAGAATATCTACAGCCACAAATGCTACACAAGGAGGTAGGAGCACAGTCATCTGAATCGCAGGTTTTTAATTGTAACTTGTGATAAAGGGCCATAAATTTTTCCATAGCAGGAGCAGGAATGATTCTCCACGCTTTAAGCCCCCGTAATAGGGTGTTTATAGAGCAAAACTGTCCGGGTTCAATATGTACACTTACTTACCAATTGATGAAGAGGCGAAGAAAACGGGTGCATGGGCACCAGAATATCTACAGCCACAAATGCTACACAAGGAGGTAGGAGCACAGTCATCTGAATCGCAGGTTTTTAATTGTAACTTGTGATAAAGGGCCATAAATTTTTCCATAGCAGGAGCAGGAATGATTCTCCACGCTTTAAGCCCCCGTAATAGGGTGTTTATAGAGCAAAACTGTCCGGGTTCAATATGTAGTACAGTTGAACCCCCGGGGTCCCCTACATAGGCCATATAGGCATTTATGCCTATAAAAATAAACAATAAATTAATAAAAAACTTCAGAAAACAAAAAAACAAAATAATTTTTTTTATCTGGAGTAGGCTTCATGGCATAGCGCAACATATCACTGCAGCGGTTATGCTCAGAAAGTTTGATTACAGCCATATCTGGAGGCACGGACATGTCCCACGCCGTAAGAAAAGAACGTTTACTCCGGGCTGTTTTATCCAAGTGGTACGTAGCTTGTTTGGCGTCAGCGGATGAATTAGGGTCCACACAAACCTTAATAGGACCAGTCAAATCCTTGAACTTGTGATAAAGGGCCATAAATTTTTCCATAGCAGGAGCAGGAATGATTCTCCACGCCTTAAGCCCCCGTAATAGGGTGTTTATAGAGCAAAACTGTCCGGGTTCAATATGTAGACTCACTTACCAATTGATGAAGAGGCGAAGAAAACGGGTGCATGGGCACCAGAATATCTACAGCCACAAATGCTACACAAGGAGGTAGGAGCACAGTCATCTGAATCGCAGGTTTTTAATTGTAACTTGTGATAAAGGGCCTTAAATTTTTCCATAGCAGGAGCAGGAATGATTCTCCACGCTTTAAGCCCCCGTAATAGGGTGTTTATAGAGCAAAACTGTCCGGGTTCAATATGTACACTCACTTACCAATTGATGAAGAGGCGAAGAAAACGGGTGCATGGACACCAGAATATCTACAGCCACAAATGCTACACAAGGAGGTAGGAGCACAGTCATCTGAATCGCAGGTTTTTAATTGTAACTTGTGATAAAGGGCCATAAATTTTTCCATAGCAGGAGCAGGAATGATTCTCCACGCTTTAAGCCCCCGTAATAGGGTGTTTATCGAGCAAAACTGTCCGGGTTCAATATGTAGTACAGTTGAACTCCCGGGGTCCCCTACATAGGCCATATAGGCATTTATGCCTATAAAAATAAACAATAAATTAATAAAAAACTTCAGAAAACAAAAAAACAAAATAATTTTTTTTATCTGGAGTATGCTTCATGGCATAGCGCAACATATCACTGCAGCGGTTATGCTCAGAAAGTTTGATTACAGCCATATCTGGAGGCACGGACATGTCCCACGCCGTAAGAAAAGAACGTTTACTCCGGGCCGTTTTATCCAAGTGGTACGTAGCTTGTTTGGCGTCAGCGGATGAATTAGGGTCCACACAAACCTTAATAGGACCAGTCAAATCCTTGAATAGATTAGATTAATCATCAGGGCGCAATCCGTGACAATGATAAAGAGAGATTGATCTTGGTTTCAATTTACGGCGCTTAAAGTATTCTCGATGACGTCGATCCTCAGTTATAAGAGTAACATATGCAGCACCGCCTAGCTAAAATCAGCGGCGGCACGACAAGAAGACTGAACCTTTGGATTTTGCCTCTATATATAGAGATAAGAAAAGGTGCCTTGTCACCAAATCTATTAATAATTTTTATTACGGGGGAAGCTTTGCGTCAAGGTCTCGTATACGTGGGCCAACGCCCGTTTAGCTGATAAACTCTCAAATATATTTATATATTTGTTCAGGTGTCAAATTAGTTACGCTTGGTGTATTTTTATCAAGTCATGCTTTTTATTAAGCAATTCTAAACTTTAATTATTTATTTCAATTTTAGCCCTTTTATTTAGGACTATTTGGACCTGACGTTACAGCAGAATCTGATATTTCAGCAGGAGCATTATTTACTTTTCTCTTTAAAGAATTGATTTTTTTTAAGGAAATTCTTTTTATGGCTATTGAAGTTGTATCCTGCGGAATACAATTGGCCGTACGAGGCGATAATATCTCCGTATCTTTTTGATGTGACTTTATATTGTCATGGCCAATCTTAATAGGATGTGCTAAGTATGTGTATACATTAAATGTATTAGACTTGAATTTTTTACTTTCTGTAATAATTTATTATTGATAACATTGCTATGAAGGATAAATATACATATATTTATTTGTGCAACCTAGTTAGTAAATCTTTGATTAATTGAGCTTTTTCTTCAACATTCAAGTCATTGACTAAATAATGAGCAACAGATTTTTGATGTTATGAACTTTATCTTTTTGATGTGACTTTATGTTATCGTGGTTAATCTTAATTGGATGTTCTAAGTACATGTATATCATGTATAAGGACAGAATCTGATATTTCAGCCGGAGAATTGTTTACTTTTCTCTTTAAAGAACTGATTTCTTTTAAGGGAATTCTTTTTATGGCTATTGAAGTTTTATCCTACAAAATACAATTGGCCGTACGAGGCAATAATATATCCGTATCGTGGATCAGTATTTTTCACAATCTCTCTCATTTTGTATTAATACAATACTTCCTACATACTCTGCGAAATAAAAAAAACAAAGCAAGTGCAAAAAAAGAAAGACCGTTGGTATGGTTTGTTCTTTTCCTATTTAAGAAAACGCATTCTACTGAAGCTGGAAGCATACGGGGTTAGGAGTCTATAAATAATATCCCAATGGCAAGATTCTAGTAACGCATTCCAGAAATCTGGCAGTTTATAAATTTTATTGTTGCTGTTACTTGGTTGCTCATTGTCTGTTGGTACCAATGTAGATATAATACTTAACTAATAAACTGGCGTTATTTCGATTGGAGTTGGTTTAAAATAGTTTTCAGAATCAATTGGGACCGTATCGTTAATACACTGCAGGCGCAGCCTACATATTCGATATTTGTTAAGAAAAAATAATATTTTATGCGATTTGCACAAATTTATTTAAATTTACACCATCTGCATATTATAAGAACAGTAGAAATTAATTCAACGTTAAGAATATTAAATCAGATTTTTATTTTTTTTTTTATAATTTAATTGGAATAAAATACATTATCTTAAATGACAAATTTAATATGAGAATTACTGAAGACATAAATTTAAAAGAAGTTTTTTGTTCTGATATGCATTTTTTACTTTCTCATACTTGCTTATCACAAGACATTGAAACTGAATTTTTTGATGATTTTATTAGCCTTCTGACGTTAAATTATGCTACGGAGTATCGAGCATAAATACTATGTGTATATAAAACGTTAAATTAATAACAATAATTGTTTATTGAAGTATGATACATGGATGAGCTGGTATGTGATAGAAAAAAAATTTAATAACATTTTAATGGAACTTATAGTATAGGTATGAACACCCTTTTCTTAATTACTTAAATATATATGTACTTGTAAGTACCAGATAAAAATTATATAAAACCCACAAAACATAAAAACTCAAAAATTTTATTTTGGGCAACTGTACCGTTTCCGGTCAAATCAAGTTTCATATTCGTTGTCAGCGACCCAAAAAACATAAATAGTTATTGGAAAATTTTATCGGCCTATCAGCAGAAAAAAGTGATTACAAAAAGGGGTTTCAAGCCTACGCTATTAAACATGTATTTAAATTTTTAATTAAGTTCTTGAATTGTATATAAACATATTAGATTTAAAAAGTATCAAAATGTGTTCATTTAAAAAAAAAACTTGTAAAAATTTTCTGTAAGAGTACAATTTTTTATTTAAATAAAGTTCCTAAAGAGGTTCTTAGATTGAGAATGAATTATAAAAAATAGAAAAAATTAAAGTTTTTTGAATTCTTTTCTTATAATTGTTAAGAAGTTGAATTCTAATTTAATTATATAAGTTATCAGGGCGTTCTCAAACAATATTTTGAATAAAAAACTAGTTTTTGTACACATTGTCTTCCAGGGACATAAATTATATAGTGTAAGATCGTTTAAGATCACTGCTCAGTAAAGATTATTACCAAATATTATAAAAACGCTCCAGAAATTTTAAATTTAATTCAAAGAAAAATGTTTATATGTAAATATGTAAATTATGTTTTTTAGCCTTAAAATTGAAGAATGAATGTCTTTAAAACGTAAAACAATTATTGTAAAACTATTATTTTTAATAAAAAAAGTGATAGCTCAAAAAATCAAGATTTTTTATTATTTAATTTTAAAATATAAGAAGGGGCTCCGCCCCCTGAACGCTAAAGAGCGCCAACCCCCTTAAATTGAATTCATAAAGCATCAATGGCCTTCACCTATTGTTTATTATCGTAAATAAATGAAATTAATTTTTTTTATTAAAAATATTTTATTTCTTTTCAAATATTATTTAACATAAATTAGCTTCAGTTGCAATCTTAAATTATAATTTCTAATGCTTAAAAATTAATATTATAACATTAACTTATTTTGATTAACATAATAATTCAAAAATTTTTTAAATTTTATGAATTTAAAACTGTGACCAGATATACTGCAATACGTATAATGTTTATGAAATATTACCAGGGAAGAAATGAATTTTGGTGGAAAAAAGCTAGATATGGTCCCATTAGGACATTTTTGGGCTTTAATCTGGTTGCCAAAATCTATTTCTTCCGAGGTAATATTCAATTTTCATTTTTTATTTCTTATCTCTTATAAGTAATTTAAAATTTCATATACTGGCGTTTTGCTATTTAACCCATTAACACCTAATCGACCGTTCTTGGACAGATAATATTTCGGAATTAACCCTACGTTAGCTGTTGATATCGCATTTTTTATGTGTTGCAAACTACTTTAAGAAATGGAAATAGCGATCCTAATTACCTACTAGAGTCCAAAATATTCATTTTTCATATCAAAACTCATATGTCCAAAAATGGTCGATTAGGCGCTAAAAGGTTTAACAAAAATTTTGATTAGAAAATAAGCGACGATCCTGTACATTTCCTCTTTTACAACAAACCTTAAATAATTTGTTTAACTATGCTAACAAATAACAATTTATTGATTAATCGTCTATTTGAAATTGTCGAATAAATAAATTGGTTTTCAGTATAAACTTCTTATAAATTAATGTATTACATGGATTGATCTATCTGAAGTATTCAATTTTTTATTTCTAATTTGAAACGCTAAATTTAAATATGTTTCAAAAACGATTCTAAAAACAAGAATTAATTGAATATTCTTATTTAAAGAAGGGGCCGGTAAGGTAGAACAGTTACCGACATTAGTTTTTTTGAAATAATTAATTTTGTTCTTAATATAAAAATTTGAATTTTATTTCATCCACTCCATAATTAAATTCTGCGTCGATTAAAAAAAAAATTTTGTAAATAGCTCAAAATTTACTAGGAAAAAAGTTTTTAATAGGCAATTTTAGAAAATTCAACTTTTTTCCTAGTAAATTTTGAGCTATTTACAAATTTTTTTTTTTTTAATCGACGCAGAATTTAATTACAGAGTGGATGAAATAAAATTCAAATTTTTATATTAACAACATAATTAATTATTTCAAAAAAACTAATGTCGGTAACTGTTTTACCCTACCAACCCGTTATCAAGTATACAGGTATTTAATTTTGCAATTCGGAATAACATTTTTAACGGGTTTTACGATAAATCTGGGTATACAAGCATTATACACTTCATCTGGATTAGTCCATGTATACTTCTAAAAATTAATGTTTCAATAATATTGTTATTTTTCAATTCTTTGGGTAGAAAAAGTCCCTTTCGAAAAAAATCTTTATAAAATTTAGAAAATTATAAATATGAGCAACAAATTTCTACATTCTCATAAAAAATAACTTGAGAACGATTATAAAATGCTAAAAACTGTTCTTTTAGTCCCCACGTACTCCCTCTTTTTATGCATTATACTCTTAAGTAATAAGTTACCTTTTTCTTGCGGTAAATTAAAACGCAAATAAGGTTGTTTATTGCTTGAAAGCAGCAGTTTTTTAGGTAAATTACTGGATAAACTTGTATACCATTTGCAAAAAAAAGAGTTTATAAAATTTTAGTTCATTTTTTCTGAGTAATCCCACCAAATATAGGATAAAGAATTTTTGGCCCCATTAGAAACTAATTGATTATCAAGTATTTGGTGAAATCACTAATCAAATGAACTAAAATTTTAGGGACCTTAATTTTTTAATGAATTTCTATTCTAATTTCAATCATTAATCCAATAATAAAATTTTTTTTCTGTTACTGACCCTCTTATAAAAAGAGTGACATAATTTCTGTAGATACTAACTTTCCGGTAAAAAGGATTATTTAACCCCATCGAATTCGAAAAATTGAAAAACAATATTTTTAAAAAACATACCATTTAACAATCCAATAAAAACACATCATCAATAAATAAATAAATAAATAAATAAACATTACAACAAATTTTTTAAAATTAACTCTTAAAATACTAAAATTCACACTTTATTAAAATAAATTTAAAAAAACCCAATTAATAAATTAATTTCATAATATAAAAGGCGCGCCCATTTATTTATAGTGTATTTTTGATTTAAAACAATTAAATATAACATAATAAATAACTTTTAACACACACAATTAAATAAAACAATATATAACATTAAAATTATATGCCATTATATATATAAATATTTTTTTGAATCTTAATTAAAAATTCAGTCATTTTGTGTTATTTAAAAAAAATTTTTTAATAAATATCTTATAATTTATAGTTAATTTTTAAAATATTTTTTTTTATAATTCTATACAAAAATTTTATTAATGGTCTTCTCGGTAGCGAATACGCACTTAATTTTTTAATCTAATATATTTTGAAAAACGAATTTTTCATTTTGAGAAAAAATCTAAAAACTAAAAAAAAAAAAATTTTCTATAATTTTATTTAAGCTACCGAGAAAAGCACTAATTAAAAAAGTTATTTTTAAAAAAAAAACTTTTTTTCATTTATTTTTTTATCAAACGTTTCTGAAAAATAAGAATTTTTTTAAAAAATTTAGTTATTTTTCAGATACGTCTAAATATTTAAAAAAATTAGTAAAATATTAATATAAATAAATAAATAAAATGAAATTAAAAAAAAAATGTTCAGTCCTCAAAAAATTATGAATAAAAACATGCTGTTTTTTTACTTTGACAATTATCCATATTAAATCCAACAATATTATTCAATTGCGCAGCCTTAGCTTTTTTGATTCTCCTAGCGAATGGTCTTAACCTAGCACATAAATAAGCAGATAACGCACAAGATGATAACAAAATACTTAATAATAGAATCAATGCTAATGTAAAACCAGATGTTGTCATACAAACAAGATGACCATTATTATTTAAATTTCCATTATCTTTAAATGGGTAAACCATTGTTTTTCCTTGTTGATTATCGATAATTGTTGTATCGACAGTTGTTGTTGTTTGTTCATCAATTGGGAATGTTAAGTCACCACTCGATACAACTCTTATCCATCGATTGACACCAACTGCTTTTTCTGGTGTTGTTACTGAGGAAGAACTTGATGGTAAAGAACGACTTTTACGGCGACGTTCATCACGAGGATGACCTGCTCCCACGGACTGACAACACAAAATGAGAACATTTTTTTATATATAATAAAACGGTATTTATATAAATAAGAAACGTAAATTAAATTCTTTTTTATTCATTTAAAAGGACAGTAGGTTATTAGAATTTTAATTAATTATTACCTGTAAATAAGCCTCTAATGGTAATGGTGGTGGTGGTGGTAATCCATATGACGTGACGTCAGTATGACCAGTAAGTAAACCATCTTGATGATGTAGTAATCCGGATGGATCTTGTGAACATTGATCTGGACAATGGTAACGACATATTTGTATCGTACATTGAAAATGTACTTCCATTGAATCTGGGAATTTGAATGCTTGGAAATGCGCGTACGATAATACTGATGCACTTGCGCCGAAATTTTTTATTTTTGTAAATTTTGACATTAATTTTGGTCTTGTTATACAGCCTCTTTGATCAACTGTAAAATAAAAATTAATTAGTACTTATAAATAATTTAGTCGAATATTTCATTTGTATACAAATTTTGGTTAATTTTAAGTAATTAAAGACAAGTCTAGTCAGACAATATAATTATTTGAATAAGATTTTCAAAAATTTTGTAGATTAAGTGAATTCAGACGATTACAGTTAGACGTATAAGTCACAAAAATTCTTAAATTTAAAAATAAGTAGTTACAGGCGAGACTAGTCAGACACAGAAAAGGTTATTTTTATGCTTGAATGAAAAAAGATTATTGAATCATTTTTTTAAGTTTACAAAAATGGTCTTTTGATTAGGAAATGGGTAAATATCTGTACTATATACTCGCACTCTGAATCAAATTTAAATAAAAAATCGCTTACCTAATTGAATAGGTGCTCTTTTGCCATCATGTGCCATACAATTTCTAACTAGCATATCAAATTTCGAATCATCATCTTTAATCGCTAAAACCATCGTCATAGTTTGTCCAATTTTAACTAAACCTGATACTTCAGAAGCCCATGGTCCTCTACCAACTTGTATTTGCATCCAACAACCAACATTATCACCAGCAAAATCAGCTCTAACGACATCCAACATATCAACTGGAAATGGTCTAAATGTTACTGATTTTTCATAAAGATCATGCCAAGTACACCTTAATTTTCTCGCTTGATCCCAGACTTCTTGAACCTAAATAAAAAAATAATATTACATGTACGTCAGGAAATGACACACTTAATTTTTTTAAACAACTTTTTTTTTTAAGAAAGAGAAGGAAAAGACAGAGACGAGAAATAATTTTTTTTTTATTCTGTGTGATTTATCACTTTAACGATCGGCAAAGAATTCTCTCACTCAGTTGATGGTTTGTCATTAATGGGAATTAAATTTAAAAAAAACGTATAAATACACATCCTTACAGTTTAACTTGATTCACTTGTCGTACAAAAGTACAGTTCGTTTCAACATTTTTTTAAAGGTTTTTTAAGAATAAAAAAATTTGTGTCAATTTAACCATGTAATATTGAAATACTTTAATGTTTTTTTTATTGTACCATAAATCATTTTAAAACTATTAACAGGTTATTTAATAAAATTCATTTTATTTTATGAATTAATAATTTTTTTTTTTTTTAATTTATGGTTAAGCAATTGGTTTTATAAAAATTATTTATTTAATTAATTTTAGGTGTTGTAATCTTAAAGATTGTGAATCAAGTTCAGCTAAGAATTTTGTCAATTAGAAAATTTTGTATTTAGATATTAACTAATTTTAATTTTATTATTTTTTTTGGGAGGGAAATATTCAGGAAACGAACCATAATAAATTCATTGAAAAAAATGTTGAAAAGGCCTTCTCCAGCTCCAAAACTAAGCTAACTTCCTCTTTAATAATTTGGGCCAAAAATTGGGAATCTCACAAATTAATGATTATCGATTTTAGCAAAATTATCTTCCTTAACATTTTTCTTAAAAATTATTGAAATTGAGGGCATTTAGAAAAATGTTTTTAAAAATTGTTTGTCTGGATATTTATAGAAATTAAGTAAAAACGGGATAGGGAGGAGGACTGTTATTTTTATCTAAGTCCTTTTATTAAAACTAAACTGATCAGAAATAATTAAAAATTATTTGCCTTTGTAAAAATTGTTAAAAATCTTCAGCATAAAAAAAGTTACAAGAATCATAAAAATCAGAAAAATTAATGTTATAATTTAAATTAAATCTTACCTGTGGATCATACTGTATAACAACAATATTTTCAAAATATGTACCAGAACCACCATGTTCAAAACTATAAAGACTAGTATCAGTATTACCAGCAGTACCACATGCATGAATACCAATTTCAAAATTAACAGATGTTCTACCTAATCCAGCAGGTAAATGTACACAATTAACATTACTATAATGTCCTTTACTAAAAACAATTCCATAAAATGGTTTATCAAATGCTAAATAAACTTTCATTGAATTTTTTTCACATTTAACATCTAATGATATTATTTTAGGTAAATCACCAGATGATATACTTAATGGCCATGAATTATCTTGTATACCAGTATTAAATATTTTATCAATACTATTATCTGTTTGTAATACTGAACCAGTGTTACTATTTGATGTTGATTGTGATGATCCTGTACCTGTTGATGATGGTACTGGTGGTGGTGGCCCATGATAACTAACACTTTGATGACCTGGTCTATGATGACTACGTAAATTTGATGATGAATATGAATTATCTTTTTCTGTTTCCATTGACATTTTATCTGAATTATTTATTTCACTGTCTTGATGATGATTTTCGTTGTTACGTGTTTCATCTTTTGGCTTTTCTACTACTTCACCTTCTTCTGCATTTGTCATCTGTAAAATTATTAAATTAATTAATAATCTTAGAATAATTAATTTAAATAAATATCGACATGAATAATTTTAACTGATATTCATTCATCATAAAATTTTATTACATAAATTTATTGTTTTAATATGCGTTTTACAAGTGTTGTAAATACCAATCCTTTTTTTACGTAAATTATTTTTAAATATTTATGAGAAATTTATTATGCTATTTATTTAGTAGCAAGTTGACATATTTCATATTTAAAAAAATTTTTGTATTTAAATGTGTGAAATGTCTTTATTTTTTTCAATTTTTCAATTCATGTAATTTAATGTTTAAAGTAAATAAACAAAAGTAAATTTCAATTTTGATGGTATTATGATATATTGCATGTATAAAAATGTGTCAAAAGGACATTTTCAATATTACCTGTTATTCTCGCACATAATATATTTATGCATTATTAACATGCGCGGGATTTCAGAAAAATTTTTGTGGTGGCAAAACACATTTTTGGGGGGGGGGCAAAACAGTATATTTAAATAAATTTACATATATTTTAGATGGTAATCCAGAAATATTGGGGTGGCAAGTGCCCCCCCGTAATCCCACCTATGATTATTGAGTAAATCCCTTGTGTTGGTATAATGTTAAAATATGCTTGTTTATCAGAAATATTTTTTTAATATCTTACTACTATATTATTTATAATTATTTGAATTGAAAAGAATTGGCAGGTTTATCTTTTTCTTTTGTAAAAAAATTAAAAAAAAAAAATGCAAAAATGCATTTCTTTGTCGAAATGTTCCCCTACGATCCTAAAATAGGGTTTTCTCAGTAGTGGAATTAGTTTTTGGTGAATTAAATTCAATCTTATTTGAATCTGTTCATCTAAAATAACACTGAATAGTATATTACAAGCCCATGTCCAGAAAAGTAAAGAAGGCCCAAATCGTGCGTAAATTACGTTAACTGTGTTTTGAGGTATTTTTATATGGCCAAGGGTTGTGCATGATTTTTCTTCGTCAGTGGCGAGGAAATAAGTCTTTGAAAATGTACTTGCTGGCTATGACAAGAAAAACAATTTGAGTGCCACAAGCAGAATTTTTAATTGTGACAAGTGGACAAATTCGCTTTGATTTTACTCGTAATAATCGATTTTTTTCATTCATATAATTCTTTGGTTAAAAATGACTTTAAACCTATCAAAAAAACGCTGCCAAGTGATTGGCACTATGGTTCCTCATTAACAATAGCAAAATATTTATAATGGTCTATTTTATCTAATAAAAATTATAATTTGAGATATCAGTATTTCATAAAAAAAAAGTTAAATACCGTATTTTATAAGAAAAAAAATGTTGCTGTGATTTAATGTTTTTTATTTAACAAATTTTTAGAAAAAAATTTTCAATAAACTAGGTATTACACTTAAAAAAAAAACAATATTACAGATTTTTTAATTTTTATGTTTTATTAATATTGAGAAAAAAATTTTGAAAAAATTCGGTATCAGATCCAAAAAATTACTATGAATAAGTTTTCTAAAACTATTACTCTCATAGAAATTAATTAGGTACTACGTCCGAACAAAAAAAAAATTTGGTATTCTTTGTATTTTTTTGTGAAAAAAATTTTGGGAAAAAAATTTTCAAAAAATTAATTATCAGATTTGAGATATCGAGTAAAAACCATACTTTCAAATATAAGTACTTTTATGGAAATAAATGAGATATTACACCTAAATTAAAAAAAAAAAAAAGTATTTTGAAATCTCTTGATGAAAAAATTTTTGAAAAAAAAATTAGATCTTAATTCCATAATGGTTGTTAAATACCACCGATTGCAAAATTTTCAAATATTAGTACTTTCATGGAATTAAAGGAAGTATTACACTAAAAAAAAAAAAAAATATTACAGATTTTTTTATTTTTTTGATTTTTTAATTTTGAGAAAAAAATTTTGGAAAAAGTTAAGTTTCAGGTCCAAAAAATTACTATAAACGATATTTCTAAAACTAGTACTCTCATAGAAATCAATTAGGTACTACATCCAAAAATAAAAAAAAATTAAGTTTTTTTTGTATTTTTTTGTGAAAAAAATTTTGAGAAAAAAATTTTCAAAAAATTAGTTATCAGATTCGAGATATCGAGTAAAAATCGTACTTTCAAATATAAGTACTTTCATGGAAATAAATTAGGTATTACATCCAAATTAAAAAAAAAAAAAAAATAGTTTGAGATTTTTTGATGAAAAAATTTTGGAAAAAAAAATTAGGTCTTAATTCCATAATGGTTGTGAAATATCACCGGTTACAATATTTTCAGATATTCGTACTTTCATAGAAAAAAATTAAGTATTACGTCCTAAAAAAAAAAAAATTTTGGCATTTTTTGTATTTTTTGGCAACAAAAATTTTGAGAAAAAAATTTAAAAAAAATTAAGTATCAGGTCCAAAAAAATGCTATAAACGAGATTTCTAAAACTAGTACTTCCACAGAAATAAATTAAGTACTGCGTCCGTAAAGAAAAAAAAAATTGGTATTTTTTGTATTTTTTTATGAAAAAAATTTTGGGAAAAAAATTTTCAAAAAATTAGTTATCAGATTCGAGATATCGAGTAAAAATCGTACTTTCAAATATAGGTACTTTCGTGGAAATAAATGAGGTATTACATCCAAATTAAAAAAAAAAAAAAGTAGTTTGAGATTTTTTGATGAAAAAATTTTTGAAAAAAAAATTAGGTCTTAATTCCATAATGGTTGTGAAATTTCACCGGTTACATACATACACACACACACACACACACACACACACACACACACACACACACACACATACATACTTTTTTTAAAAACCGGTTTTTTAGCTTCCTGAGGTCCCAAAACGTGCTTATATGCCAAAAAATCAAAAATCAAAATTTCATCTATCACAAAGGTTCCTCTATGAGGAACCAAAAATTAAAACAGAAAAAAAATTGTATTATACCACCCTTGGCCATAAAAAAAGAATGCCCCAAATCACAGTTTATCAGCTTTTTTTTTTTTTTAAGAATATCACGCTGTGGTGATACTTTTTTTTAATTTTCTTTGCGTTTTGAATCATTTCTATGATAGTCAAATAAAAAACAAATAAAAAATTCCGCTTACAACATGCGAGATCCCGAGATAGCAATCATCAAATTATGAAACTTTTATATTCATTTAAACCATCTCCCAAAAAAAAAAGGCTTGGAGTAACTTCCCTGATCTTAAACATGTTCCATGTTGAACGAAAATTTATATTTAGTTATTAGTTCCTGCGTATCATGACTTAGGGGATGAGAATTAACTAGTAACCACAAACATTTTAAATGAAAAAAAAAAACTTAGAAGTAAGCGAAATTTTGCTTACCGCAAGCAAAATTTCAAAGCTTTTATTGCACGAAAATCTGAATTTTTCTAATTTACCTCAAAAGAAAGTAATATTAGTTAAATAATTCTATAAAATTAATAAATTTTTACTTTCATTAAAATGCTCAACAAAAAATAAAAAATAAAAGTACCATATTAAGTGCCTTTTCTTTTTTTAATTAATCATATTTATATGAAGACATGTATAATTTTCATATCAATAAAAACTTGTATAAATTACAATTACTCAATACGATAATTTAAATTTAAAATAAAAAAAAAAGCATGAGAAAAATAATTTTTTTGTATTCACTCTTGAAAAAAAAAAAATAATAGTATTTAATTTTAATATAAAAAGCCGCCAAAGGGTTTTAAAAAAAAATATGCAAAAATTCGGATCAAAAAATCCAATATAATTATTATGATGGGCGTCGTAACTTTATGCATGTGTATAATAATTATCTTTTTAAAATTTTTAACATTTTAACCCAGATATATCTCTTACATACTAAACTACATATTCCGTTACATTATGTGTGTAAAAAAAAGCCGCTTTGACCCAGAGCTAAGGGCGTATCTTAAAGAAGAAGAGCGACATATCGAGAGACACAAAACGTAACTTACAACAAAAAAAAGAAACCTGCGTGTACATTTATAGAAACAGGTGTATATGGTTGGCCGATTGACCCTACTCTTGATACTTTATGACGAGACTTGTATAATACAATAAAATACTCCGTTATGCCTCAGGGTCAACTTTGTATTGTGTAAGTTTTTCTTCTTTTATAAAAGCCTTTTTTGTAATGTAACATGAAGAAAATATAATATATGGGATCTCAGGTGTAAAAAGATAATATGCGAAAATTATCAATTTATCAAGCAATAAAATTATACTGTTAAGATTTTATTACTAGATAAATTAGCTATTTAGTGTAAGCGAAGATTACTTTTACTTTTTTGCATTGAAATGGAAATCATTTCAATAATTCGTATCATTGAAGTCTGAAAAATTGTTAATTTTGTTATGTTATGAATTAGTCATTTTTCTTGGATCTAATACTTAATTTTTTGAAAAATTTTTTTTTATAAATTATTTTCATAAAAAAATAAAAAAACAATTTAATTTTTTTTTTCTTTTTGGATATAGTACCAAATTTTTTTTTATTTTGAAGTACTAAATATCGCTTTAATTTGATTTATCGGATTTGAAACCTTATTTTTTGCTCGATTTTTTGAGCATTTTATTCCAAACATTTTTTGCATCAAGAAATAAAAAAAAAAATAAAACTAAAAGTTAAAAATTAAAAAGAGTTTGATATTATATATTTTTGATCAAATTAATTCAATAATTTTATATTATTAATTTATATTAATTTATAGTATTAATTTTTATTTTTATTTTTCTAATTTATAAAACAAAATACATTGATTAAGTCATAAAAACTAAAAAAAAAAAAAAAAAAATTAATAAATTTTTGGGGATTCGAACCCGAAGCAAAAGGAAATGCAATACTCACGCTCTCACGCAAGCACCACACTCCTCGTCAATGTGTAGAAGTAAAATTTCAAAAAGGGAGTTTTATTCTAAGCTTTAAAAATGTGCAGTCGATAAGGAAGAAATTTAGATTTTCTAAGCATAAAACCCTCGTTTAGAAGTTAGTTACTACACATTGTCGAGGAGTGTGGTGCTTGCGTGAGAGCGTGAGTATTGCATTTCCTTTTGCCTCGGGTTCAAATCCCCAAAAAATTATTGATTTTTTTTTTTTTTTTTTTTTTTTTAAATCAAATGTTATAATATTTTTTTTAATTACTATATTGAACTTTTTCTTGATAAATCATTTTGATTTTTTATAACGACTGGAAAATAACAATAGAAAAATATTTAAATTCGCTCTATTTTCAGAAACTCCTAATACCCTAGAAGTATAGACAAATTTTATTTTATGAAAATTTAAAATTTATGTTACCTGATGTAATTATTATTTTTATAATATTCAACTCAAAAATAAAATTCAATAAAAATATCAAAAATTAAATTTTTTTTATACTCAAGAAATTGGAGAAATGTTCGTTATAAAACGGCCACTGTATATTAGTCCGGGTAAATCTGTGAAAAAAAAGGCCAAACCTCTACCTAATTATGAAAGGGGATAAATCGATTGAAAACCGATTGCATTGTATTCAGGAGTATGTTAGAAACAAAGTCCCGGAAAGTAGAATATGGATAAATGAAAAGGGGGGATTTTCACCCCATTTTTTCACCCCATTTCCCCCACAAGTACAAGCTCATTTAAGAAACAACTTTTTTTTAATTTTAAGGAGTGCATATAGGTTTTTTGGGTCACGGAACCCAAAAATGATGTCAGAAATGATATTGGATGCATTGGGGGGGGGGGGGGGGGGTGAATTAGCCCATTTTCACCCCTTTTACCCCAAAAATATCTAATTTTTATAAGAACGTTTATTTTTCATTTTTAAATGTCTCTATGGGTTTTTTGGGTCAGGGAATTCAAAAATTATGTCAGAAATGATATTGGATGCATTGCGGGGGGTGAATTAGCCCATTTTTCACCCCTTTTACCCCAAAAATATCTAATTTTTATAAGAACGTTTATTTTTCATTTTTAAATGTCTCTATGGGTTTTTTCGGTCAGGGAATTCAAAAATTATGTCAGAAATGATATTGGATGCATTGCGGGGGGTGAATTAGCCATTTCATTTTGAAAATGAAAAATAAACATTTTTATAAAAATTAGTTATTTATGGGGTAAAAGGGGTGAAAAATGGGCTAATTCACCCCCCCCCCCCCCCTAATGCATCCAATATCATTTCTGACATCATTTTTGGGTTCCGTGACCCAAAAAACCTATATGCACTCCTTAAAATTAAAAAAAAGTTGTTTCTTAAATGAGCTTGTACTTGTGGGGGAAATGGGGTGAAAAAATGGGGTGAAAATCCCCCCTTTTCATTTATCCATATTCTACTTTCCGGGACTTTGTTCCTAACATACTCCTGAATACAATGCAATCGGTTTTCACTCGATTTATCCCCTTTCATAATTAGGTAGAGGTGGTTTCACGGATATACCCGGACTATATTAGCAAAGAACATATTATAATTATACTGTTAGTCAAGCAGATTTTTAGTTTTTTTATTTTAATATCTCCAATTATATTCAGAATAAAATAACTTATAAGTATATAAATATTTTAATGTCTGAAATTTTCCCAGTTATTCAAATATGAAATTTTTTTTCCGTAATGAGCAAAAAATAATTAACCATTTGTCCAAAAAACAATTTTATGCATTATAATATAAGTCTCAAATAAGCCTTCAGATAAAAAGTTCTTTTTGTTTATTTATTTTCAAGCATACAGTTGGTTATCAACATAAAGGGGACTACAAAAACAAAAAAAAGAAAATATATACCTTTGGCAGTGGAGATTGCAATGTAACACTGTCAATATAATATGGCACTGTGTCACCAAATTTTTTTCCAGTTTTTTCAGTTTTCGCAAACGAAGGAATTTAATGTATATACATGTCGCTATATATACTGAAGTGAAAGTGGCTGCTGGGGAATCCGAATTTTTAGCCAGATTCAAATTTTTCTAATCAGTTTGTGAAAATCAAGACAGCCTGAGCCGGTATCCAAAAATGGTTTAAGACATCATTTACAGCATAAAAAAATGGATGACATAATTTTGATCAAAAAGGCCAATATAATTCAATATTCACAAAAATAAATCGAGAATTTTCAATTTTTTCCTAAATTTAACTAAAATTTAAAAACTACGTTTTTTAACGATTATTTACAAATTATTTTGTCAAAAATTTACTTATTTTAAAAAATGGGTTAAGATTATTCTTTTTTTTAAATATCTAGAAATATTCCGTTAGTTTTATAACAGTTATATTGAATAATTTATTATTTTTTTAAAATAATTTTCATATCTAAATGCGTAAAAAAAATATAATTGAATCTCAATCGGGTGTTAAAAATTAAACTATGAATTCAAAAAAAATGCTATAATCTTAAGAAAAAAACTTATTTATCAAATAAAAATTTATCATTTCTCCTAACAAGATAAGAAATTTAAAATACGCGTAAAAGACCATTAAAGAAAAAATTTAACCAAAAAAAAGTATATTTTAAAAAAATTCAAAAAATGATGCCCCTTTTTTTAAAATTCAAATTAAATAAATTCAAAAAAATAATATTTCGATCTTTATCTTTTTAGTCTAGTTGATTATACAATTTTTATGTCTGATAATTTATTCCACATGTATAGTAAAAATATATTTATTCAATACATACGTAAAATTAAAATCAGAATACGAATGTTTTGATAGTAAAATACAACGATTAATGTGAATATTATCATTTCTTTCTTATAATATTCTCCCACTTTGTCTCCTTCTTCAAAAATTTTTTTTATATTTTTTTACTTCTGTTCTTATTATTATCATTTTAGTATATCGAGTGTGTTTTATAAGACGTTTAATTTCCGACAGTTTCAGTCAAATGTTTAAATGCACGTTTTCTATTTGAATAAATTAAATTTTAATTTTAAAATTCTTACATCGGTGAATGTGTGTTTTTTTTAAATAATTAGTTTGGTTTTTTTGGATAAGGAACCTGCCTGATATGAAAAGGTATGAAATTTAAGATTTAAATTTTTAATTGTTTATAAAAAATTTTAGGCAAATTAATAAATTTTTGACTTTTTTCCACTTAGAAAACTCTCTTAAATCTACTTGAATAATGGAATTCAAATGTTACCACTGTTCAAAAATTTTCAAGTACAAAAAATCTCTTGACAAGCACGCTAATAATAATTGTGGACAACCAATATTAAAATGTCATTTTTGTTCAAAAGAATTTCGTAACAAAAGTAATTTAACAGTGCATATTCGTCTTCACATCGGTGAAAAACCTTATAAATGTAATTTATGTGAAAAAGCATTTGTACAATTAGCTAATTATCAAGTTCATCAAAAAATTCATTTACAAATAAAACCATACCAGTGTATATGTTGCAAAAAAAGATTTTTACATAAATCAGATTTAAGAATTCATATTCGAGTTCATGCTGGTGAAAGACCTTACGAATGTAATTTATGCGATAAAAATTTTAAACAATCTAATCAACTTCGTAAACATGAAATTGTTCATAGTCATGTAAAATGTCAATATTGTAATAAAAAATTTGGTAATGTAAAACATTTAGCAAAACATTTACTTACTCATGCTGGTGTAAAACCATTTGAATGTTCAATATGTAAAATATCTTTTTCAAAATTAAATGAATTTGCTGTTCATAAAAAAGTTCATAAAAAACCAAAATCATTTGAATGCGATTATTGCAAAAAAACTTATACTTTAAAAGCTGACCTAAATAAACATATTAGAGTACACACTGGTGAAAAACCTTACAAATGTAAGGAATGCGATAAAGCTTTTATTAAAGTAGCTTATTTACGTGATCATGAAAAATTACATTTAAATTATAAACCATTTAATTGTGAATTTTGTGATAGAGGTTTTATTAGTAAATCTGCATTTACTGCACATATTAGAGTACATCTTGGTGAAATTATTTTGAAATGTAAATTTTGTGATAAAAAATTTCCATATTTAAGTTTTCTTTTAAGTCATGAAAAAATTCATAATAAAACAAATACTGGAGTAACCAGTTAAATTAAATATCATTTAATTATGAAATAAAATTCTTTTATACAAATTGACAAAAAAGGCAATATTTTCTATAAAACAAGTTTTAATTAAGCAATGCGTAATTTTTAAGATATGAAAATAATTATTATTTAATATTAATAAATTGAGCAACAAAAAATGACCAGATTTTTTAACTTAAAATTTTTATAATAAAAAAAATAAAAAGTTGTATTTCAATAATAAATAAAAAATTATTATTCGAAACCAAAGTTGTTATTAAAATTATAAATGGGTTACCTAGTTTACCTCCATTTCGATTCATTCACTTTTTTTTAAATTATTAGTTTCCGACAGTTATATTCAACTCGATTTTTAATCATATACAACATGCAATCTAGTTTGTTTTAAATAATTAAATTATTATGTTATATATTATTATAGAATTTTTTTATGTTTATTGACAAGCACAATTAAATGATAAGGTTATAATATAAATACTTATATACTTATGTTTGAAAATCTTTGTTTATATTCATAGGCGAATGATTTAAAAAAAAAGAAATTATTTACATTGTATATGGGTGTTTTTCGATATGCTAAGAAGACTGCATAAAAGTTTGTTTCGTTAAAAAAAGTAAATTTTTGGGACCTAATTACGTCATATGCACCCTACGGCAAAATTTAAATTCAAAAACGAGATAGCTCAGGATAGAGGAAAAACTCATTTTTTCGAGCTCAGGGTAACTGTTTTACGGTGCGTCACTTGCAATTAACCATTATGTAAAAGAAATCGTGTTTTATTTTTTGCTTATTTTACCATACCATGTTAATATTTGATTTTAAATCTAGATGGATTTATATTTTTTCACTTGTTTTATGATCATAATTTACTATACAAATTATATTTAACACCAAAAAATACACGTTTTCAAATTTCAACGTTTTAGAGCAGCTAAAATGTTAAATATTTGGTTTTTAAGTAAAAGGATATATGCGCATACGATTTGGACTTTGAAAAAATATTATTAATTAACTTTTTAAAAGAAAAAAAGTGCAAAAGAGCTCTCATTTCGGATATACGTGAAGGGAACACCATGTATACCTATTGTATATTATATTGTCTTGGAAAATATTTTTATCAAAATAATAAGAAAATGTTTTTCATATTTCTTTTACTTTTCCTCCTACACATAAAAACTTCGGGGTCTTGGAAAGGCCATTCCTTTTCCGTAAATTAGAAAAAAAAAGTTGAAATTTAACTTAAAAGTAAGTGCGAGGGAGGACCACGGCACGTAGTGCTAAGGGACTGTAGTCGCATTTTGTATGATAAACATTTCTAACAAGGGGATAATAATAACAACCCTTCAAAATTTATTGTATTGAAAAATCATTTTCTTTATAAAATCAAAAAATAATAAGACATAAAAAAATCTACGCATTTTCATAAAATTTTTAGAAAAATCTGAATCTAGTAAAGCCAAATGATCATTTAGCACAACATTTTACATCTTATTATTATAGAGATTAAAAAATTTTGCATATAAAATAACAAAAAGCTTAATTTTTTATAGGTATACAGTCAAGAAATCTAAAAAGAATTTTTTTTCTTTGAGTAAACAATGGTTGCATAAATTAAGGAAATATAAAATGAAATTTTACGAAAAATTCTTTTCTGAATATTTTTTTTATACCAGAGAAAATTTTTCTGTTTGATTAAATTCATATGTGGAAGAAAAAAATACCCTGCCAACTAGCTGGCACTAAAGTTCCTCAAAAAATGAGCTTAACACATTAATATGCCACAGATATCACCGATTAAAATCATGTAATCATCCATACATTTCTATTAACTTTTAAAAGTTTTTTTTATTGATCAAAAATTTTTAAACAAATTTTCAAAACATTAATTATCAGATTCGAGATATCGAGTAAAAACCATATTTTCAAATATCAGTACTTTCATGGAATTAAATGAAGTATTACACCTAAAAAAGAAAAATATTGCAGTTTTTTTAATTTTGAGAAAAAAATTTTGCAAAAATTCCATATCAGATCCAAAAAATTACTATAAACAAGGTTCTTAAAACTAGTACTTCCATAGAAATAAATTAGGTACTACGTCCAAAAAGAAAAAAAAAATTGGTGTTTATTGTATTTTTTTGTGGTGAAAATTTTGGGAAAAAAATTTTCAAAAAATTAACTATCAGATTCGAGATATCGAGTAAAAATCGTACTTTCAAATGTAAGTACTTTCATGGAAATAAATGAGGTATTACATCCAAATTAAAAAAAAAAAAAGTATGTAGTTTGAGATTTTTCGATGAAAAAATTTTTGGAAAAAAAATTAGGTCTTAATTCCATAATAAAAGTAAAAATAATATTTTATTGACCAGAATTGGTTCATTCCATAATGAGGGTCATAGGCAAAGCTAAAACAGAGGACATAGTTTACCAATTGGTTAGTATATACGCGCTTTTTTTGAATTAAAGTTGTTTAAAAAAAAAAAGTTAGCGTATAAACTAATTTTTTTTCTAAAAAATCTATGTAATTATGCCTTAAACAAAGTTACAAAAAAAATAGTAAAACAGTTTTATAAAATTTTATCATTATAGAGAAAGTATTTGATTTTCTTATTTTCATTGTAACTTGAGTTCTATTATTAAAAAAAAAACTTTTAAGCACTCAAAAATAGGCTGAAAATTTCTAAGCAATTCAAATACACAATTATTTTTTTTTTTATTTATCCTTAGTATTTAAATAAAAAGTAAAAATTGAAATCTCAGACATCTCCTATGCTTAAAGATAGAAGATGTCGGGGTCTTCGTTCAAGACCTCGAGCCTAAAAAAAATATACTGTTTAATAATTTTTTTTATAACTTTGTTTAGTATAAACAAATATATAAATTTTTTTCTTACAAATTGTTATTTTTTATGTTTAGACTCTGTTTAAAACATAAATTATATAATTTTTTATTTGAAGATTTAAAAAAATCGCGCCAGTTTTAACCAATTTTTTTGAGCGTACATAATTTTTTTAGAAACCGGTTTTTTAGCTTCCTGAGGTCCCAAAACGTGCTTAAATGCCAAAAAATCAAAAATCACAATTTGACTTATCACAAAGGTTCCTCATTGAGGAACCAAAATTTTCAGTCAATTTAGAAATTTAAAATATATCATGAAAATAAATAAAATTTGGAATAAATAAAAAAATAAATAAATAAAATATATGAAATAAATTTAACTATGGAATCTTAAATTCAGCTTATAGTTCTGATAATTGATTTTTCATTTAAAGAATATAATAAATAAACAAGTTAATTATTTCAGGAATTGAAGAGATTTTAAATCATTTCATGTAAATGCCTTTGGTAAAATGCATAGTTTTAAATTTAAAGGTAAGTTTCCCTCTGAAATGATGGTAAAACAGGTTTCCGTGCATTGCTTAGCAATCAGCTGATGCACTTTGTTGTTATTGTCGTTATTATACCCATTGACATATAGTCAATGATTATACCTACGGTGTTTTAAATTGTTTTGGTGTTTTCATTAATTATAATTGTTAATTAATAGTGCAGTTTTTTATTTTATGCAAAAAATTACTATTTTTATATTATATATATTTTCTTTAAACAGCCACAAATATAATTTCTTAAATTAAAAAAATAAATCTTTAAAAATTCAATCTAACCTAAATCATCATAGTTTTCTCATAATAAAAATTATCATTGAAAAAATATATTTAATTAAAGTACGTATACTAAAATTGTTAAAATATTTAAGTATATTAAAATTGAAAAAAGAAATTTTAATAGTATTCATTTAATTAATTTTTTATTTATTTTAGGTATATTTCAAAAAAAAATTGTTATTAAAAATTTTTGTTTTTCTAAATATGACATTGATAACATTTAATAGATAGCTTTCATTATTGCATAAAATAAAATTTTCAAAATATAATACTGAAGTTTCCTGACCAAAGTAAGTAAAAAAGTAATTTTTTGATATCAAACGCTTAATATTTGATGTTTATCGTTTATTTCAGGCCAAATGGGAATTACCATACATACAATTTTTTATATTTAATTGAAAAGAGTAAGTTATTTTTTATTGTTTTTGCATGTAAAAACAGAACCGAATTATAATTCTACTAAAAACTATCAATTGAAATATGGAACCAATGGAAAACAAACGCGAAACATGTTTAAAAGTTTTTTATCACAAAAAACCATTAAATAATCATAAGAAGATTAATTGTTTTAAAAAATTGTTTAAATGTGGAGCTTGTGAGAAGTATTTTTCTAGTATTAATGATTTAAAACTTCATAAATCTGTTCATGGCAAAAGACCTTTTAAATGCAATACTTGTGATAAAAATTTCAAATCAAAACGTGATCTTAATTATCACATGGATACTCATTTAAAAGAAAAAATCTTTGAATGTGAGCATTGCAAAAAACGCTTTTTAAGAAAGCATCAAGTGGAAAGTCATCTTTGGATTCATGCGAGTGAAAAACCTTACAAATGTAATTTTTGTACCAAAAGCTATTTTCGAAAAGACCTTTTTAAAGATCATATAAAAACGCACTTAAATTTAAATGAATATGAATGTTTAATATGCAAAAAAAGATTTAATACTGAAAGAAACTTAAAACTACATTTTTATATTCACACTAAAAAAAAATCTTATAAATGTTTACAATGTGAAAAAACTTTTTTTAATTCAAAAAATCTTAGTCACCATGAAAAAACTCATGAAACACAAAATAAGCCAGTAGGTAATCAAAAAGTTTACAAAAAGTTAAATAAAGCATATGAATGCAAGTATTGTAAAAGACCTTTTAGTAAAAAAATTTCACTTAATATTCATCTCAAGACACATTTGCAAGTAAATAAACCTAGTCTTAACTCAAAGAAAAAAATAAGTGTGAAAATGACTCAAAGAAAAATAAATCATAATTATTCTACTAGAAGCGAAAAGAATTTATTCAACCAAACAAATATTAATGAAACTGTTCAAATAGAAAGCGGTAATAAGTGTGAGCTTGATTCTGAACTAAATAAATGTGTAGAATCATTTAACAGTTTATTAGATAATGAAGTGAATCTTATGCCAAGTTGTAATATAAAAGTTTGTAATGAACTTTACAATAATAACAAGATTAGTTCGAACAATTCTCCTAATAAAAAAATCTCTTCAACTGATTCTACGCTAAATTCAGAAATATTGGTAGATTACAGTAGTGTTATTGATATTAAAGAAGAAAAATTTTCATTCAATGACCATCAACCCACAAGCTCTGACTCGGCTGTTGCAAATAGGATAATTTCAGATCTTCAGCATTCTTTAAGAAGAGAAATACCAGATATCCCTAATAATTTTGTGGAAATATTGACTAATAATTTTAAAACTAATTTATTAAGTTTAATAAATTTAAATACTATTAAATAATAATTGAAAGAACATTAATCAAAATTCAATAAATATAATTTAATTAGAATTATAGGTTGTGTACTTATTAAAATTTAAAATGAGAGGAAAAAGAAAGGAAATTCTCTCTCTAAATATTTCCTCTTTTAAATTCAAAATTTATTAAATTATTAAAACGCAATTAAATTTATTTTGAATTTAACAAAAATTAAATTTTATTGTGTTTAGTTGTTTACTTTGAAATAGCTTATTTTTATATTTTTATATAATATTTTTTAAGGTTCATAATAAATAATTTACACTACAATTTTCAGCATCATACTTAATCCATCTAATTCTTAAACTTCAAATATGGGATATGAATGCAATGAATGTTATAAAGTTTATAAAACCAAGAACTCACTTAGAACGCATAAAAAGCATATACATTTTGATGAAAAACTATTTGGATGTAAATATTGTCAGAAAAAATTTGTTTCAAAAGCTCCTCTAATAGCTCACCAACAAACTCATCTTGGTCAGAAATTATATGAATGTGATTTATGTGATAAGGCTTTTTCATTAGCTGGTAATCTTTACACCCATAAAAAGATTCACTCAGGCAGTAAAGATTTTAAATGTAAATTCTGCAAAAAAACTTTTACCCAAAAAAGTCAACTATTAGTTCACCAACGGGTTCATACAGGAGAAAGACCATATAGATGTATTCTGTGTAATAAAGCTTTTAAGCAGTTGGGTAATCTTCAAATTCATGACAATATGCACTCTGGTGTAAAATCTTTTGAATGTGACTATTGTCAGATAAAGTTTATTCAAAAAGAACATCTGATCAGACATATAAAAATCCACACAAGTGAAGGTCCTTTTAAATGTAATTTATGTAATGGTGCTTTTAAAGCTATAGGCAATCTACGCAAACATGAAAAAACTCACACTGGTAAAAACCTATTTGAATACAGAAATTGCAAAAAAGGATTTGCACAAAAATTTAATTTAACAAATCATCTTCAAACTCACACTGAAGAAACGTTTAGTAATATTTCACAAAGGGAAACCAGATCAAAAAATAAAATTAGATTGAAGCATGAAATTAAATTAAATTCTCATAGAACAAAAAATTCAAAAGAAGAAAAGACAAAAAGATAAAACACAAATCTGTGCTTCAGGTAAAAGAAAAAATAGCTTTATCTACTGCAGAAATATATTAATACAGCTAATAAGCAAAAAGTAAAAATAAGTTAGAAATCTATAATAATTTATTAAAAAACAAATGACAAAAAACAAAAATTCAAAGTTTTCAAGATATCATTTTACATAGTTGAAAATTGTAGTCTGAAAAAATATCTTAAAGTTCACTCTGTTGGTATGCTTATCTAATAAATTTTTACAAGTGAAGAAAATAAATCAACGGATAAAATAAAAATAAAACGAGTAGTAATTTCTTCAAAAATAGGTAACGTTCAGTCAAATATTTAAGATAAAATCAAAGTTTCAAATAGTGATAAGATAAATTTTAGAATATTGATAATAGAGTATTTATGTAAGAAGAATATATTCTTAGTTTTCAAGAAACAATTAAACAGAGCTTTAAATAAAGTGTTTACTGTTTAATTACAATTAATTGTAAGGATAATTTTTACTAATTCTTTTTTATTTTAATAATTTTGCATACTGTAAAAAACACTTATTTGATGTTAAAATATAAAAATTTAATCTTATTAAATTTTTCTTATTATGATTAAATTGTTATTTATTCTGAATAAAATTTAATTCTGTAATAGTTCTGTTCAGGTTTTTATTTTTAAATTTTCCTAATCATTGCAATGGTTTTGAACGCATGTAAATCAATTCTTTTTAAAGAATGGTAATTAGACAAGAATGGTAAATTATGATCTTAGGGAACCTTTTAACATGGAACATGTTTATAGGGAGGGGGTACTTCAGAACTTGAAAATTAAGGAAGGGTCAAATTTGTCCTATTTAAGGGGGGGCTCAAATTTGTCCAATTTAAGGGGGGAGGTCAAATAAGACTTATAATAATTAGGTAAGTATATATAAATAAATAAAATACTTTTAAAAGACTTTGAAAAATCTGGGCTTAAGGATTTAGGATAATACAGGCTTATGCACTTAGAATAATATCGATTAAGGGACTTGGAATAATTCACGTTCAGGAACTTATAATAATTCAGGTTTAGGGAATCAAAATAGTTTGGGTTTAGAATCTTAACAACTAGTAAGGTGATAATTACTAATTACAACAATAGAAAATTGTATTGTAATGTTGAGTAACATTTGTATTATACCTAGTCCTCATTTGGAAGTAAACATGTTCCATGCATTTAGGTTGTGTTTACACAAACCGGTTATAAGTTTTTCTATTGTCAAGGGTTGATCAAATTTTTATTGTTAATGGAACACATCTTTTCTACCCGCAAAGCGGTAGAATTTATCTAAAAATTAACTTGCTGTAATATTATTTAATATATTTATTTATTTACTTTAAAATAAAAAAAAAAGTATTTAGCTAGAAAATTTTTTATAGATAACAGAGTAATGATCTCACAAATATTTAAAATTTTTGAATATTAATTGGTAAGTAATTAATGTAAATTTTAATGTAAATATAAAATTAATATAATAGCGGTATGACTAAAAAAATAGAACACAATTATTGACATTATTTTACTAAAATTTATTTTTATAATACATTTTTTAAGTTTTATTATTTTCATTCATCATGCGATTTAATTTCATCATCGAAATCTTCAATACAGTCCTATTGAATGACAAAAAAAATGTATAAGATAAAAGGTCTAATCTAATTTAAATCAGAATTTCAAAATCATTTTTTATTATACTAGATTTCAAAACGAATTTTTAATTGATATGGTTAATGAATTGTTATTTATTATAGTCTTGCATGCTGTTAAAATTTAATTGACTTTTACTCTGGCTGCTAATAATTTTATGATCAGCAACCGAAATAACGTATTTCTAAAATTTTGGCTAAAGATTTAGTGTATGGTCGGGAAACCTAAACTGACTTCTAATATTCACCAGAATGTCATTTTTGAAACTGGGCTAAACTTTTTTATATAGCTCTTAGAACTAACTGAAACTATACCCTTATATATATTAAACGTTAAAAAAAATGTTAACAAATTCGCAACACATAGTTTACCAAACTAAAGCCAAATTACATTTTTAAGCATTATATTTTTATCATTGTCCTTCAGTACAGTTCAGTTTTGTTCAATAGATGATTTGATAAATTTAGCATAAAGAATGAGAGAAGAGATAGGAAAAATAACAGATATTCTTTTTTTAAGGTTGTAAGATGCGATATTTATTGTTGAGTTTTTACTCATGCAATGACAAAATTTCAGATATTATATCTGTGAAAACTGCATTTTACGAAAAATTGTTTTCCGAGTATGAAAGAGAAAATTGTTAGTTATTTTTAAAATTCAAAAACGTCCTGTGTCCATCCGCGCGTAATTCGTGCGCAATCGCAAACAACTAATTTGAAATTTGCTGTGCAATGAGGGTTTTTCAGAGAGTTGAGGGCGCTACTGAGCTAAGGTAAGTTTGAGTGGTAATTCAAAATTATAAAATATGACTTTCTTTATTAATTAAATATTTAATTACAAAAACTAATTATTTGGTATAAAAAAGTAATAAATACTTTTAAAAAAGTATAAAAATAATTGTTTATTAATAATAAACAAAATTTTTTAAAATACACTCAGAGATTGAATATAAATAAGTACATGCATACATAGGACTGGAAGCAAGCTTTTTATTATAAATTAATTAAGATACCTTATTTTTAATAGATTTTATAATGATTTTTTTAATTGTTAATGCAGTTTTTAAACAATATTGTATTTTACGACCTTGGTCGTAAAGTTTAGTATGGCTAAAATTGAAAGTAATTATCATCCAAGGTGAAGCCGATGCATATATGATTTCTGAAAATATTTGATAATATTAAAATATAATTGCAATAATTTATTGTTGATTGGCCATTCAATTTTTAAAATGGATTTTAACATAATTTTTTTACAACCTTATTATGTGTCAATAGTACATTTTTATCCTAGGCCGTAAAAGTAAAGAATAGTCGCAGATTTTTTTTTTTTTAATTTAAATGATTGTAAATTAATTTAAAAGGTAAAGAAAATTTGAAAAAATAAACTTTTTTGATCATTGGGGTACTTGTGCAACGGTATGATAAATGAAAAAATTTTTGTACAAAATTCTTTTTTCTTTATCAGCTTCATATTATTTGCCATCTATTAAGTACGAAAAAATCTCCAGTTGCCATAAACAGAATTCCGCTTGCCACAAGCGAAATTTGTTTTAATATAAAATATTTGGAAGTAATAAGTAAAAGAGATATTTAAAAACTTTATTAATTTGGGCTGAAAATTAAAAAAATCATTACGCATATTTTTTCTTAAAGTAATGAAAAATTATAATACTTTATTAAAGAAAAATAAGAGGGATTTTTTATTTTTAAAGGCAAAAATTTGTATAGGAAAAAATTTCATAAAATTAGATTAACTGAATCTAAGAAATCGAGTAATGGCAACTGAAAATTAGAAGAATTATATTATGAAAAAAAGAATTTCAAATAAAATCCATTTTAAAAATTAAGTGGTCATTCAACAATAAATTATCACAATTATTCTTTATTATATATTATATATTATCAAACAGAAATCATATATGCATACTTACATGATAATTACACTCGATTTTAGCCATACTAAACTTTACGGCCAGGTTCGAAAAATACTATCTTGTTTAAAAACTAAGTTAATAATTAAAAAAATCATAAAATCTATTTAAAATAAGGTATCTTAATTAATTTATAATAGAAAGCTCGCTTCCAGTCCTATGTATGCATGTATACTTATTTACATTCAATCTCTGAGTGTATTTTAACAAATTTTGTTTATTATTTAATAAATAATTATTTTTATACTTCTTTAAAAGTATTTATTACTTTTTTATACCAAATAATTAGTTTTTTTAATTAAATATTTAATTAATAAATGAAGTCATATTTTATAATTTTGAATTCCCACTCAAACTTACCTTAGCTAAGTAGCGCCCTCAACTCTCTGAAAAACCCTCATTCTCTCTTACAGACCGGCCACACTATACACCCTGATTCCGAAACACTAGTAGTTGCGCGCGCACATTAGTAAGCGCGAAATATAATGTTAAAAATTTTCACAGTGGGGCCACAACATTTCAAATAAGATAATAAAATGGTAAAGAAGTTTAGATGGTAATTACCTAAACTTCTTTACCATTTTATTATTTTATTTGAAATGTTGTGGCCCCACTGTGAAAATTTTTAACATTATATTTCGCGCTAACTAATGTGCGCGCGCAACTACTAGTGTTTCGGAATCAGCGTGTATAGCCATTGCAGAATTTTAATTTTAAAAATAATTTTAAAAGTGAGAGGGGGAAACCGCGGCTTTTTTAAATTATTTTATTTTAATGTATAATTTTTTAAGAAATTCATCATTATGAAAGTTACAAATTAATTGTATTAATTAAATACTAAGAGTAAGCAATTAAAATTATTAATTAAAAAAATTAATTGAACAAAAAAAGTTTCAACAATAATGTAACGCGTAATGTATAACCTATAATTCTATATATTATACAGTTTGTTTATTGTAGCTGCACAATAAATTGCAATTTTTTTATGATGAGCTGTAATGAGGGTGCAGTTAGTCTTGATTCTGAAGAAATTTTGTTTATGAAAAATCTAATTAACTTGATAAAGGGAAATAAATAAATAAGTCAATATAATGATTCAAACATTCAAAACATGGTACTTGAGCTAGATAATATGTTGTAGAATTACAGCAATTAAATAACAATTTTGGTCAAATGGCTAATTAATTAATTTGCAACATGAGGGTAGAGCTGTCACAGGTATAATGAACATATTTTTTAATCTTATTGCAGTATTTTTAACAATTTTTTGGTTATAGGTAAATGGGTATCCAATGAAATTGAATGAAGTAAATCCAGTTATAGAACTCATTTTCCACACAGAACTTAAACATTTGAAATAGCAAAAGCCATTCATTGGATACCCATTTACCTATAACCAAAAAATTGTTTAAAATACTGCAATAAGATTAAAAAATATGTTCATTATACCTGTGACAGCTCTACCCTCATGTTGCAAATTAATTAATTAGCCATTTGACCAAAATTGTTATTTAATTGCTGTAATTCTACAACATATTATCTAGCTCAAGTACCATGTTTTGAATGTTTGAATCATTATATTGACTTATTAATTTATTTCCCTTTATCAAGTTAATTAGATTTTTCATAAACAAAATTTCTTCAGAATCAAGACTAACTGCACCCTCATTACAGCTCATCATAAAAAAATTGCAATTTATTGTGCAGCTACAATAAACAAACTGTATAATATATAGAATTATAGGTTATACATTACGCGTTACATTATTGTTGAAACTTTTTTTGTTCAATTAATTTTTTTAATTAATAATTTTAATTGCTTACTCTTAGTATTTAATTAATACAATTAATTTGTAACTTTCATAATGATGAATTTCTTAAAAAATTATACATTAAAATAAAATAATTTAAAAAAGCCGCGGTTTCCCCCTCTCACTTTTAAAATTATTTTTAAAATTAAAATTCTGGCTATAGTCAATAGTGTGGCCGGTCTGTTAGTTAAGTAATTAATAGTACCTATATATATAATTATTTAATAAATTACTGCAGTCTTTATTTTATTCAAAAAATTATTATTATTTTATTTTAAATACATTTTTTGTAAATTACATTAATCGTAAAAAGTTTCTCAAAAAAAAATACAAATCTGAAAATTCAATCTAACCTATATCAGTTTTTTCATAATAAGTTATAAAAAAATTATTTAATGTTTATTTCAATAAAGTAAGTATGCTAAAAAATTTTTAAATATAGAAGTATTAAAATTAAAAAAAAATGTTTATTTATTTTTTAAGGTATATATTTCAAAAGTATTTGAAAAAAAGAAAAATTTTATTGTTTCTCTGAATGTACACATTGAGGCTTATTATCATTCCAAAAATAGCTTTTATTATTGGTGTAGAATAAAATTTTCAAAATATAATTTATACTGAAGTTTCCAGACCAAAGTAAGGATAGCAAAATGGAAAACAAATGTGAAACATGTTTAAAAATTTTTGTTAACAAAAAATTATTAGATAATCATAAGAAGATTAATTGTTCAAAAAAATCGTATAAATGTGGAGCTTGTGAGAAGAATTTTTCTAGTAAAAATGATTTACAACTTCATAAACCTGTTCATGGCAAAAGACCTTTTAAATGCAGTACATGTGATAAGAGTTTCAGATATCCTTGTCTACTTAAAACTCACATGGATACTCATTTTGGTGAAAAAATTTTGGAATGTGAACACTGCAAAAAACGTTTTTTAACAAAACATCTAGTGGAAAGTCATCTTTGGGTTCATGCGAGTGAAAAGCCTTACAAATGTAGTTCTTGTACCAAAAGCTTTTTTCGAAAAGACCAATTTGAAAAACATAAAAAAATACACTTAAATTTAAATGAATTTGAATCTGATGAGCATTGTAAAAAACGTTTTTTAAGAAAGGAACAAGAGGAAAGTCATTGCTGGGTTGATGCGAGTGAAAAACCTTACAAATGTAGCTTTTGTACCAAAACCTTTGTTCAAAAATATAATCTTGAAAATCATAAAAGAATTCATATATCAGATTTTGAATGCAAACTGTGTAAGATAAAGTTTCCAAGTAAAATGGACTTAATAAAACATCTTTCAGTTAGCGAACAAAGTTTTAAATGTAAATATTGTGATAAAATTCTTATTAATCAAACAAGCCTTCAAATTCATGAAAGAAAGCACTTAAATTTAAAAGAAGCAGTAATTTGTATACCAAAGATTGATGAGATAGAAAGTAGTAATCAGAACAAGAATAATAAAAATGAGGAATCATTGAATAATTTATCAGTGAATGATGAGACTCTAAACTCAGATGGTAATTTAAAAGCTTACAATGAAATTTTCAATAACAATAATCAAATTAGTTCGAATACTTTACCTAATGAAACAATTTCTTCAACTGCTTTCACGCTTGATTCAGAAGTTTCAGTAGATTACATTAGTCTAATTGAAATAAAGGAAGAAAAATTTTCTATGAGCAATTATCAACCTGAAAACTTAGCCTCGACTACTGAAAATCCTGCTGAAAATAGAATAATTTCACAACTCGAAGATTCTATAAGAAAAGAAATGCCAGATATTCCTAATAATTTGGTGGAAAATTTTATGGATAATTTTAAAACTAATTTATTAAATTTGATACAGTCAAAAAATCATAATTTATTTAATCAATAATCCTAAATAAAATAAAAATTATAAATTGGTTATACAAAAACTTAAAACAAAAAAAGACACATAAATAATAAAGTTAAAAATGATAAAATGTAAGAGTATGATGCAAGCAAAAATATGTCATTACTTTTATCAAAATTCTGCCAATCACCTATAAGCTTTTGTAATGTGGTCTCTGAAAAGATTTGAATACAGTTCAATGATAATTCTAAATTTTTTAAAAACTTTGTTTTTACAGGTATATTTATTGATATTTATAAAGAAAAAATTGGTATACCTAAAACCTACTAATTTCTGTTAAAATTAATGTAATATAAAAGTTATAGTTGTTTAAGTAATACCAGGTAATATCTACACGGCTAGGCTGCTTTGCTTGAAATTTCAATTTTATTTAAATTAACTAAAAAAGACTTCAGGAAAGCTTAAATTTTGTTCCCCTATCTTTTTTTTATAATTGCGGAATTAAAAAAATAGTGAGTTCTATATGAAATTCCAAAAGAATATTCTGTAGACTTTGAGTAATAATACAAAGATAACCTTCTGTTATACCCATGTTATACCTAATTGCCTACTTCTTTCTTTTTTACTTATAAATTTATAGCTTATCGCTGCTGTTACGTTATCAAGAGGAAATAGAGGGAAAACTAAACTCACAAAATCAATTGTCATAAAGTTTAAAAATGAAGAAAAATATAAAAATTTAACTTTCCTGAATTGTTAAATAAAATAATTTTGAGAACTTTTTAAAATCAGCCATTGATATAAATAGCTGAAAATTTTTTATAATAATTTTTTTTTTTATTTTTCATTGACGAAAGATACTTTAAAACGGATTTGAAGACCCGTCAGTCCATTGGGTTTGGCTAGGGTTAGCTTTGAAAATATTGGTACCTTTTTTTTTACTTTTTATAAAAAACACATATTATGGCTAAGTATATTCAATAAGCTGATAATTAAAACAAATGTTGATTTAGAAAATTCGTAGAATTTATTTTTTCATTTAATGTAATCTTATTTATACAAAAAATAATTTGGTGTAAAATTATTTAATATATTTAATTATTTTTTACATAAAATTATTTTATATTTGAAAAAAATATAACATAGCAAGAAAACTTTTCATAGATAACAGAGTATATTAATGAACTTTCAAATTTATTTAATTTTTTAATTTTAATTTTTACGTACTTTAATGTAAATATTAAATTAATAATAGGGAATAAAAAATAGAACACGTCATTATTGACATTAGTTTACTGAAATTAACTTTTATAATTTATTTTTTAAGTTTTATTATTTTCATTCATCACGCCATTTAATTTCATCATTAAAATTTTGAATAATGCTAGCTATATTGACTGACGAAAAAAAATTTATACTTTATCAATATTTTAAAAGACAATGATTTAATGTAAATCATATAATTTCGAAAGCATTTTTTATTATACGAGATTTGCATAAAATTAATTTTAAATAGCGAAATTTTTAATAAATGTAATAAATTTTTTTACAATAGGCTTGCAGGCTGGGTAAAAATTTAAGTATGACTTTTACGATGCCACTCTGGCTGCTTATAATTTTAACATCAGCGACTGAGATAACGTATATGTTTCTAAAGTTTTGGCTAAAGATCTAGTGTATGCTCTAGAAACCCCTAAGAATACCACTGTTGAAATGGGGCTAAAATGGGTGTATTCTTTATTTAGGGACAAGCCTAGGGCTATATAAAACTTTTCTTAGCGGGTCAAAAACCTTTTTTTTGCCCTGAAACATAATTGAAAAAAAAGCGATTTCTCTATATTGAGAAAGAAAAATTGCATTTTATCAATGGAAGCAAAAAAGGAATGCGATGGTGCTTTCGGGCCGCTGACTATAAATAGTACATTTTTAACCAACACACGTAAAAAGATTTTGGGTAAGCTTACTGAAATTAAGCTTAATCATTTTACGTGGGAAGGGAGCAAAAAAAAGGAATGGCCCATATTAACACGTTTGCTGCGCCATGGGCATAATACACCCATGTTTTTCTGGTCCTGTGTGCATTTTGATTTTTTTCGCTATTTTTATTCCATTCAGAAAAAAAATTTTTTCTATGAATTGGATCAGTTATCTAGTTATATTTTTGGCTGAAAAGGAGCATAGGCGTACTCCACTCATTATCAGCCCAAAAATAATTTTGATATCCATAATTAATTTTATTTTAAACATTGAAAATTTTATTTCTGAAAAAAACCATTATCATAGGTGTACGATAATATCAAAATGTAGCCAACACGTTATAATTAGCATCCGAGGCGATTCCGGGGTAAACTGCCATCTGGGGCATTTTTTTTGCTCCCATGGACAAAACAAAATTTTTCTTTCTCAGTGGGGAGAAAACTCATTTTTTCCGATCTTGTTGCAGAACGAAAAAAGTGTTTTCGATCCGCTAGGAAGAAAAATTATTTTCTATCTTAAAAGGAAAATTATTTTAAAATTATTAACTTTTTATCAGTAAGCTTATAGGTATTTACCAAAATATACTAATTTTAACAAACTCAAAATAAATGAAAAACAAATTTTTTTTTTTTTTGTTAATTTTTTTATTAATAAATTATTAAAAACAGTATTACAATACCAGTATAATTTAAAAATTATCTTATCTTACTATAATAATAAGTGAATTCTATAATATAATATAATTTTATTTCATTTAAACACTCTTACACGTACTTTTTCTAAAAAATTAGTAAAATCTTTTATAGGTATTTTATTTTTATCGGCATATTCCATTAATTTTTTTACTTGTTCGATTTCTTTAAATTTAGAAATTCTTTCTTCAGTAACATTTTTTTCATAAAATTTAATAAATTTTTGACAAACTGATGATTTTTTTATTTTCTCAAATTTCTCAATATCTTCATCTTTTTCTAGCCATTCATTTAATTCTTTAATCATATTATTTAATTCACCAATTTCCTCAGTTGAAATTTTCTTAGTCGGTTCTGATTTTTCGTCTGATTTTTTGTCTGACTTTTCGTCTGACTTTTCGTCTGATTTTTCGTCTGATTTTTGTAGACTATCTATTAGTTTATCTAACTTTGCAATATCATACTTTTGAATAATACCACGTAACCTTGCATTCAAAAACAATATAGAAAATTCATTCGGCTTTTTAGCAACCATTAATAATTCTTTAAAATTTTTTGAACCGGTTTTTTGAATACTAATAATAACTGGCATGTATTTATCAATTATCGTTTTGATTTTACTACCTTTGTAAAATTCTTCTAATTCATCATACAAAGATTCTGTTGGTGTTGCATTAATAGCCGAAGCTAATGCAGAAAATAAAAATATAATCGTAAAAAACTTCATTTTTGAAATAATAACTTTTTTTTCTTTAATTACTGTTCAGAGTTTTTTGAATACTTAATTAAAATGGTACAATATTTTTTAAGCTCTTTTATATACTTTTAATTAATCTATAAAATATCTATAGATAATTTTAGTTATTAATTTTAAGCTAATATATAAATTCACATTTTATGAAATCTTTAAGTAAATAAATTTACCAATTCATAAAAAAAATTTTTCAATAGAAAAAAATTATGTAAGTTTAATTAAGATAAAAAAAAATTTAATATTAAAAAATATAAAAAAATTATTCGAATGTAAATTATTAGCATGAAAAAATATTCTTTTCATTTTTTATAGAAGAGGCTGGGGTATTTTGGATAAAATATTAAAAAATTTTATTTTAATATGTATCAAAAAACTAAATTATAAAAAATGAAATATTTTCTTAATGCATATTCGAAACCCAATAACGGACATTTTTTTAGGACTCGGCGGAATTATGTTTGATACTTCAGTAAAATCGTGGTTTTTGGGTCTATAGTTTCTGGCAGTCATGAACTTTGGTTTACTATTGGTTTTTAGGGTCGCTAATCATGAATTTTGGGGTCTTTGCCAGGAGATGTAGGAACACTCTTAAGTTTGCAAAAACTATCCCTAAGAAGGGGTATTTTTGATGTATTCGCACTTTGAGTATCTATATTTGGTCCATATGAGTTTTCTGAATCGCTTATCACGAATTTCGGGGATTTTTTTATGAATAATTAATATTTTACCCATAAATTAGCAAAAACCCCCCTTAACAGGTGTATTTGTGCTATTTTCGCGCTTTTTCAGTGTCCAGATTTAGTCTACATATTTATTGGGTTTATTGGGCCGCTGATCACGAATTTCAGGGTTAAATTTGTAAATTTGGTTAAATTTGTAAAAACGCGAAGTGCTATAAAAATACCCTTTTTAGAGGTAGTTTTTGCTAATTTAAGGGTAAAGCGCTGATTTTTAGTTGTCAGGACCCCAAAATTCGTGATCAGTGATGCGAGAAACCCATATGGACCGAATCTAGACACTCCAAGTGCAAATACGTCCAAAATACCCATTTGTAGGGATTCTTTTTGCAAATTTAAGGATGTTCCTCTAATATCTCACAAAAAGAGAAAAAATTTTTTAAATAATGTAGCACTCTTAATAATCAAAATGTTTTGCCAAATGTTCATAATAATAATATTATTCATATCGATGTTAATCTTTGAAATATATGAATTAAAAATAAAAATGGACTTACCCTCTGACAGAGGAGACACAATGTAAATAAAAATATGTGTAACCGCATTCCGCGTTACCGTCCACTGTGATACTAACTAAAATAACCTCTTTCTTTCTTCCTGAAAAAAAATATTTTTAAATTAAAGAAAATAATAAATATATTAAATTCTATATTGTTAATTTAGTACAAAATGGTGCTAATTTTTTTTTCTTTCGAATCTTGCTCTTGTATGAAAAAAGAGAAGCCATTCTTAATTTTTTTGAGCATGTATTGCTTTTTTGAATAATTTATTTACATGTCCGTTAAAAATGGAAAACAAAAGTAAAAATTATAGGTCGCATATAAATATTAATTTCAAAAATTTGCATAAAATACCTCATATTTGGATACACATTTTTACACTAAACTCCCAATATCTAATTAAATCTTCTCTAATTAAATTTATGGGATTAAAAAAATTCTTAAGATCATAAGTTAACCCAATTTTTTTTTTCATATTATAAATTTTATTTTAAATATGAGTAAAAAAAATTATCCTGCGAAATTAAAAGTCATATAATAAAAGGTAATGTACCGTTAAGTTCCGTGATACAGATATAGTATAAAACATGCAAAATATTTAAAGTAAGTCACTTTCACTATTAATTTATATATTTACACGGTTCGTTATAAGTATTAAATATTTTCTTGATATAATTATACTGATTAAATAATATATCTTCTTCGCATACACTTTTTTTTCTCTTTAAATTTTATATATAAACATTTGCAAAGTGTGTGGTTTTAACAATTATTTATTAAATTTTTGTATTTTTTTGAATTATATGCTGGAAAAAAGCTTATTTTAGTTGTGGATCGTAGATTTTTTTTATGGGTTTTTTTCATCGAAAATATATGAGCTTCCAGCATAGGTCTCAATTTGCCCAAGTTAGGCCCGACCAAACTTTTTGGTATTTTTCAATTTTTCTAGTCAATTTTTGGAGAAATTTGTAAAAAATGTACACATCAGCTTTAAAACATTTATCTAGTAAGGTTCCCTGGTAAAATTTCCTGCTGAAGTCATTTCTGACATTATTTTTTTGAAAAAATTCCGGGGAACCAGAAAAATTGGAGCTGAAGTATTTTTATACAACGAACAATCAAAAAAATTTAGTATTTGCTTTTTATAAGCTATATTTTTTAACAATAAGTAATTTTGTTCATTCCTATTGGTTACGAAAAAAGTATTTGGGATTATAAAAATAATTTTTTTTTGAAGATATTAATCTCATATTATAATATTACATAATATGAATCAAATAATATGAATCTCAGTAAAAATGAAACCTCTAAGTTTGACCGCATAAAAATTCCAGTAATTTTGTATTTACCACACAGAGAAAAGTAATAAATTATTACTTTTAATTATTAAAAGTTATGAATGGACAAGGCAAAATAACTTCTGTTAAAGGCAATATAAATGAAGACGATAATAACCACATGTAAGTCTTTTACCACAAAAATAAATTTAATAAATTAATTGAAAAACATTAACTACTTACATGCAGTAGAAGTTCTTATTTTTGAATAAGACACCTTAGAGAGTCTTGGTTAGGGGTTCGTGAGAAATTTATACCACTTTTAGCAAGTTTTATGGTTTATGTTGAAAAATCTACTTATTAAATTAGTATGTTGGCTACACTGTAAAAAGTAACTTCCTTATATTAACAAAAAAATTAGAACATTTTCAAAAAATTAATAAATTTTCGAAAAAATTTGTAAATATTCGAAAAAAATCGTAAATTTACTAAATTTAGTATATTATCGAAAAATTGGAGAATTCTCGATTTTTTTTTTTTTGTGAATTCGCAAGAAAAATTGATAATTTGCAAATAGTTGTGAATTTACAACTTTTTTCGTAAATTCACAAAAAAAAATCGAGAATTCTCGAATTTTTCGATAATATACTAAATTTAGTAAATTTACGATTTTTATTGACAATTTACAAATTTTTTTGAAAATTTACTAATTTTTCGAAAAATTTAATTTTTTTTGTGAATCTAAGGAAGTTACTTTTTACAGTGTATTTATGCGAATTAAAAATTTACGAATATTTATCCAATTTCATTAAAAGGATTAAATTACAAAAATTTCTTATCTCTCCAAATACAAAACTTATTTACGAAATTTTGAAATAAACTATCAAAAATTCTATACATTTTTTACAAATATTTAATTCTACGGAATATTTGAAATTCACTCGTTTCTATAGAAAATAATGGCCTGAATTAAACTTAACTTGGTAAATTGCAACTTAGGGCATTAATTGTTTTACAAATTGCCACTGTCAGTGTCGAAAAAACGCATTTTCGGCGAAAATACTACTTTCTAGTCACTAAAAAAAAAAAAAATTTTTGACTCATTCCACAAAATAAGCAAAAAACCTAAAAAAATTTTTATGTCACCGAAATCAATTAAATAAAATTAAATCTGTATCGATAAATAATTAAATAAAAACGAATAATATAAAATTAAAATTTTATATCTTTAAATTTAAAATATATTAAATCTAATTAAAAAAAATTGCATTATATAAACAGGAAATCATTTAATACTTAATCTTATATGATACCCATTAACCTAAATTTAAAAAAAATCCCCAATTTAATTAAAAATTATATAAAGAACAAAAAAACAACAACAATAATAATAAAAGTATTACAAGTGATTATTATGCAAATATGTCCAATTAAAGTAAAAAAAAGAAAGAAAAAGATGCATATTATAATAAAAATTTCTCTTAAAGTTTAAAGGCCCCAAAGGTAAAATTCACACTATTCTTTTCGTGTATATGTTAATGAAAAAGGCGTGAAAATTATTATATACTAACGACCTTCAACTTTGGTGTATGCAAAAAAAGTAGAACTTTTATTTAAATTTTTGTTTTTACTCTCTCAAAAAAAATAAGTAAGTAAGTAAGTTAAGTTAAGTTTAAAATGAAAATATTTTGATATATTCACTAATTCTCATTATTATTCATTTCTTTTAGGTTGTTTCGTATTATGATGTCCTAAATTCCACAAATAAAATTATGCATTTTTTAATAGGTTTTATTTTCTCATAATCAATTTTTTTTGCATGTACTAATATGTGAAATTATTTATTTATTGCTTTATTGTTAACATTTTTTAATTTTTATTATGCATAGATTATGTAGGTTTTCACTTTAATTAGGTAGCCAAAAAGTGTCATTAAATTATTGCTCATAATATAGGTTGAGTTTGATTCATTTAATTTAATCAATTACTTCGATAAATTGGATTTTGATTATGTCATTAAACAAAATTTTAGTATTGTAATTAGTTATAATATGGTTTATAGTAGTTGTAATCAATTAGATATAGACAAATATAATCGATGCAAATCATATATATGGATTATTTTATTCTCAGTTTCGCGTATATTAGTGCTACTAATTCAGGTATAGTCGTGTGATAAAAAATAAATGTTTTCGAATATTAATTGTTAATTACAAGGGTTCCTTGTACGTGAGTATTATAATTGTTAATTAATTAAGGTATACGAATGGATTTCTGAAAATTTGTCCGGATCTAAAAAAAAATTTTTAGCCTACTGAATCTGACATGTGTTTTTCTAGAAATCTGTGATTAAATAATAGACATGAGATGAATATGTATTTAGAAGCAAAAATTTATAGAATTTAGAAAATTTTTGGTGATAATTTTTTTACTATAACTTGAAAGAGTTTATTTATTTAAGTTTTTTCAAAATTGTATTTAGTTCAAACGCTGTGCTGAAAATTGAACAAAAACCGAAAAATTACAATTATAAAAAATTTTTTTTTTAATTATAAGTATTAACCTGGCAGTTATTATAAAAAGTGGCTTAGGTTTTTAATTAACTGGTGAAATTAGGTATCATTTAGCAGAAAAATAAAATTTCCAAAATTATAGTCAGTCTTGTTTTTTTGGGTTATAAAACGCTATAATTATGCAGGTATATTATTTTTTTGGCAAACGGCGCCTAATATAATTTCAGTAATTAAAAATCCAATCAACTTTTTAAAATAACCGTCAGCTTGTAAATAAGTTAATAAAATTAGATAAAACTGCCAAGAACTCAACGTAATACTCTAATAATCTTTTTTCAGAGGAAGTAATTAAAATACACCTGAAGATAACCCAATCTATGTATATTTAAATATTAAGTAACTATATTACATCAATTAACTTACATACAGAATTTAGATAAAACCTTACTATCAAAATAATTAATCAAATACTTTAGCTAATATCTTTATAAAATGAATAAAATTTAAATAAATTATTTATAATTTTCAATTATTCATCAATTTTACATTTTTCTATCTTTCTCTCTCGGTTTAATACCATAATCATGTAATTATGATTGATGTTTTATTTATTACCTACTTATAGATAAATTAGATATATAATTTAGATTTTTTTTATTTCTTATAAATTTACAACTTTTTTAATATTAAAATTTTTTCTTGAACTACTTTTACGAGTATTGAAAATATTATAATAAAACTTTCGTCGATTTACATTGTAATCAAAAATCAATTTACAAGTAAATAATATATATTTTATAGGTTTGAAAGAAAAATTTTATTCTTTTACGTATTATTTTAACTCGTTAATAAAATATTAAGAAGGTAAGCGTTAAAAATTATATCTATGGGTAGAAACATCTGAAAGGTACAACTCTTGCAGAATGACCTTAGAATAGACCCAAAATTTTGCATATGTTTTTGAATAAATAAAATTTGATTCCTTCCAAGTTATTAACACTCCAGGTGCAAAAATTTCAAAATTAGGCAAAATGGAATTTTTTTGGGATTTCTTCAGTTTGTTTTAAACTATTTTTTCTGAACTTCGGCCGCTGGACGAACAAAGAAATCGTAATAATTTTTACATAGTCAGTTTTTATTGGTTAAAATCTTATCTGAAAGAGAAATTTTGGAAAATCATAATTTGGACTTTTTGCTCATAAGTTTATTTCATAACGTGTATATGCGAAATTTGGGGGCAAGAGTTTCACCTTTCAGATGTTTATAATATGTATATGTTAGTTATTTCTCGCGATACATTCCATTTTTTTTTGCTTTATAAAAAACGGTATATTTTTTTTCTCTTCTTCGGAGAGATTTTAAATTGAAACAATTTTTTAGTAAAATTACATTTTTTTATGTTATATCATTTTTCATTTAATGCGTTTAAGGCACATTCTTTTTTATTAAAAGTGGTATAATTAATTTATCATTTTATTTAAATAATGGCTTAAAGTTACAATATTTTGGACTGCACAGAAAATTTCGCGCTGTTTTATACCCGTATAGGCAAAAAAACCTATTCTATTTTAAGACGAATTTATGTTTTTTAGGCAGGTAATAATGAATTTGATGTCCATTTAATGAAATTGGCAGTTAGAAACTATTAAATAATTACAAAAAAAATTAAAAAACTTTGCATTACAACAGACACTTCTGTTTTTTTACTTTGAAAAAGTAGAATTGGGGTAATCCAGAGAAAAAAAATGCAATCATAATTAATTTCTTAATCAATCTTGATATTAGATAAATAATTGATTGAGTCATAGTAAAAATGCCTTAGCTTTTTTATAAGTCAGGGCAAGTTTTTCTTTTTTATTTTACGTATTTCAATAAATTTTTAAAAAATTTTAAATGCGGAGTTTTTAAAAATCATTAAATTATAAACGCGCTCTATAAATGTATTTTATCATTTTAATTTTATTACAGTGAACAAAAAATATTATAGACTGACACGTTTATTTTTCTATATTTTGTAGCAGTCGCTAGAATTTATGAATTAAATAAACTAAAAATAGATACTTTTCAAAAGTTATTAAATTTTTAAATTTTGTTCTTTTTTTTAACCGAAATTTCGTTGATTACCTAATAATGAAAAAAATCATTTTAATGATTCTTTTTATTTACTACTGCGAAAAATTTGTAAGTAAATATTACTAAATATTTTTATTTACATAATTTTTAGAAAATAAATTAATTTTTTTACTGAAACTATAAGAAATTTTTAATAAAATAAAAAAGGATTTTATTTTGAAAAATCTACACTGTAAAGTTTTTCTTATTGAATTTAGCTTTCATTGCTTGGATATTCAAGCAAGTAGAGATTTTCAAAACAGTGAAATTCTGGAAAAGCAATATGACAGTAATTATGGCATTTATTTTAAATTTTCTAAAAGTTTGTTTTAGCAATATCTCCATTAAAAAATACTGCAAATATGCTTCAAATAGAGTCAATAAAATCAAAAATTGACGGAATTATTTTTAATGCTACTAAAAGAGGACGCAAATGGGAAACAGGAAAAAAAGAAACTTTTGATTTATTAGATTTAATTTTCAAGAAACATAAAAATAAATTAGAGGACATGAATAAAAAAGTGCGTAATCTAACATTATGTTAAAATTAAAAATTAATTTAGATACGAGGCGAAATTCGTGAAACGGTCACCACCTGCCAGGTCAATCTCTCAAAACCCGCAGGTTTACGAGAGGGATGGAGGGTACACACATTCAAAATAAGAACTGAAAGTTTGCTGAAAGTGAATCTCTGCTTCCTAGGTCTCAATCTACTTGAGTTATGCCCGATAAAACTTTTTCGACGTTTCTCAATTTTTTAGTCATTTTTTGAAGAAATCTCTGAAGAATACTCATAAGCTTTAAAAAAATTTTTTTAGTCCAGGTCTTAAGTAAAATTTCCCACTGAAGCTATTCTTGTTGTTAGTTTTTCGGAAAACCTTCGAGAAAATCCAAAAAAATCGTATAAACCAATAAAAAAACAAAAAAATTATTACTAAAGTACCTTCCGCAATGTTTCCCGCGCTCTAACTGGAACTGAAGTATCTTCAATTATTACATTTTCAGATAAACAATCAAAAAATTTTAGCATTTGCTTTTTAACCCGTTTTTTACTCATAGTCAATAGAAATGTCCAAAATTACTTATTATTAATAAAAGGGTTAATAAGCAAAAACCAACATTTTTTGATAGACATCCGAAAACATATATCCTTATATACATATATCCTATCCACTTTTGATCTCTAGAGATCAAAAAAGATCTGCGGAGATCTAAAGAGATCTACCGAAAATTCGTCAAGTATATTATTTGAAAATACTTAATTAAACTTAAGTTTCAGTTAGAGTGCGGAAAACATTGCGGAAGGTACTTTTTTTAATATTTTGTTTTTCATAGCTTTTTTCGATTTTCCTGTATTGTCCCGAGGTTTTTCCAAAAAACTAACTTTCATATTTTGGATGTTTGAATCCCCCCCCCCTTTAAATCTGCGGATAAGTTCTGAGTGGTCAACCTGGCAGGCTATTTCACGAATGGCTATTTCACGAATCCTGCCTCATACAAATGAAATATGTATATTTTAGATAATTAAGTACACTGAAGAAATATTGGATTGTCAAGATAAAGAAAATATTAATTTATTAAAATGCATTAAAATATTGGACATGTTTTATCAATTACTTAAAGATCATCGTATTGAAATACTGTCTTCAGAGCGAAATATAAATAATAAATTTGATGAAATAGTATTAACTTATCGTAGTGATATAAAAATTCATGAAGAATTATTAACAGGAATTTATAAAAAAGTAAAACAGTGTTTGTTTATTGCAACCGGAAATGAAAATCTTGAAAATGAAAATGACATTGAACCATCTGGAACAGCATCTTTAGAAAGAGGCTTTGAGTGCATGAAAGAGGTATAAAAACCCTGTTTTTTAAATTACTATAAAATTATAAATTTTTGTTATTTTTTAGGCAAAGAAAAAAGCAGAGACCGATATAAACTTGAACGCGATTGAAGCGATCGTCGAGTCATCAATTGCTGAATTTAAAAAATTACTAAATCAATTAAATGAACAAAATTTAAATCAGATAATAAACGAACTTGAATTTAAATTATTGCCTGAAGCTCTATGTGATACCCGAAAGTGTATCGAAAATACTTTACAAGCATCAAAAAATTGTATTTTGCTGTAAATTTATGTAAATTTTTTTTTCCTATTATAATAATTACCACAAGCAATCGCGAATCATTGAAAATCTTAGAGCAGATTCTATAATAGAAAGGAACGGGATAATTGTGCATACTGCGTAGCCCACGACAGGAGCATATGAAACATGGACAATTTCATTCTATCTTGATTGCCTCAAACAGTTTCGTAGTTCCTGAATGTTGCAGTGTAAAGAACCTTATACAAGTGCCATTAACTTCCATAAAATTTTTTTCAATGATTCGATAAAAAAAATAAAGCAATATAAATAGCAAACACTTAGTGATAGACGATTTAAACAATTTTATAAATATTTTAAAACCATTTTTAAGCTGCTACAAAAAAAAAAACATTATTCAAAAGTATTTCTACATACTTAATTCCAGTTTTTGATCAAATAAATGATCATTATAGAAGCTAAAAAGATTTTCGAAAAGAAATTTCAAGAAAAGCGAATACAAAAAAAAATGTAAAAATTTAATATGTTTCAATTTAAGCAGTTAAGCTATCTAACACTTTAGTTAGATTGAATCCAAAATAGATACAGGACAACCTTTATTGGTGGTGGTATCATCGAAGGATGTTTTTAGGAACAAAGCCTTGAATAAATCAATCTAATAACTATAATATATAAAGTTTATAACAAATTCTGCCAATATTATAAAAAAAGCCTTCTTTTTTGAATTTAAGAAATTCTTCTTTTTTTTTATTTTTAGTTATAAATAAGAATTTTAAAAATAATTATAATCGTGCTCTGTGTATCTATTATGTCGTTAAAATTATAAATTTTATTATATTCAGCAATAAATATTATATTGACACGTGTATTTTTCTACATCTAAAATAATCGCAAATTTAGTAATGACAAATTCAATAAATAAAAAACAGATATTTTTCAAAAGTTAATAAATTTTTTAATTTTGTGTTTTATTAAACAAAAATTTGTTAATTACCTATCTAATAATGAAAATAATACTTTCATTCATTTTTTTTATTTGTTACTACGATAAACTTGTAAGTAAATATTATTAAATATTGTTATTTACAGAATTTTAAGAAAATAAATTAATTTTGCCAAAACTATGTATTAAAGGCACTAGCAATCTACAGAACCGGGATTTTGCGGTTCAAAACATGTTTTCCTTTAATAACTTTTTTCGACTTTTTGTTTCCCTATTTACATTTCCGATAAAATCATTTAATTTTTTATAATTTCGGTCCTGTAAAAGTTAAATGGTCTAAAATAGATACACTTGATTGAACTTTACATATTAATGGTTACTAAAAAAAATTTTGAAGGTCTTATCCATTTTCCGATGACTATAATTTTGAGTAATTTTGAAAAATATTGCTGATTCAGCGAAAATTACGATTCTGAAATCAGATTTTTATAATTTTAAAATCCCGGACTCAAAATCTCAAAATAGTTTCTATAAAAACCTCTAAATCGGTAATTTAAGACATTTTAATCATTTTAACGCACATTTAGAAATTTTCTTAGATCAGATTAATGTCCACGAAATCTGCAAATCATTATAATTTTAAATAACACAGCTGCACAAAAAAAAAAGTTCTGATCCTGTAACTAGACCTACCTACAGGTAAGTTTTTCGATGTCCTAAAACCGAATCTGAAGTCAGAATTTAGCCTACACCCTCAGATTTTTCCCCAGCTACCCCCAGCCACCCTCTAAATCGCCCAAAAAGCACATATTTAACTATGTTCAAAAATTAAAAATAAATGTGCATTAGTTACGTATTTTTGTGTCCTAAAACCGAATCTGAAGTCAGAATTTAGCCTACACCCTCAGATTTTGCCCCAGCTACCCCCAGCTACCCCCAGCTACCCCCAGCCACCCTCTAAACCACCCCAAAAATCAAATATTTTACTATGTCCAAAAGTTAAAAATAAAAGTACCTTATTTACGTATTTTGATGTTCTAAAAACAAATTTCAAGTCAGAATTTACCTATCACCCTTAGTTTTTGCCCCAGCTACCCCAATCACCCTCTAAACTGCCCCAGAGGGTGAATATTTTACTTTGTGCAAAAGTTATAAATTAGGGTAGCTGGGGGTAGCTGGGGCAAAATCTGAGGTTGTAGGCTAAATTCTGACTTCAGATTCGGTTTTAGGACATCAAAATACGTAACTTAAGTTATTTTATTTTTAACTTTAGGACATAGTAAAATATTTGATTTTTGGGGTGGTTTAGAGGGTGGCTGGGGGTAGCTGGGGCAAAATCTGAGGGTGTAGGCTTAATTCTGACTTCAGATTCGGTTTTAGGACATCAAAATACGTAACTAAAGTACTTTTATTTTTAACTTTTGGACATAGTAAAATATTTGCTTTTTGGGCGGTTTAGAGGGTGGCTGGGGAAAAATCTGAGGGTGTAGGCTAAATTCTGACTTCAGATTCGGTTTTAGGACATCGAAAAACTTACCTGTAGGTAGGTCTAGTTACAGGATCAGAACTTTTTTTTTTGTGCAGCTGTGTAATTTAAATAGCTATTTTCAATGTTATATAAAATACATCATTTTAAATTTTAAAAATTTAATTTAATAAATCGTGTTCAACGATCCCGTATTTCCAAATTCTGTTTAACTCTCGTTATTTTTTGCAAATTTTTATTATGAGAAATTTAAAATTTTATGATGCAGGTATCATGGATGCGCGATTACGCTAACTAAAATTATGATAGGTGAAATTTTGATTTTTTATTTTTTTGGCTATAAGCACGTATCCCAGGAAGCTAAAAAACAGGTTTTAAAAAAAAGTTTGTATTTATGTGTGTGTGCGCGCGTGTGTTTAACACTCGTGATATGACACAACCATTTTGGTGTTAAGACCTAATATTTTTTCAGAAATTTTTTTATGAATAAATCTCAATATATTTTTTATGAAAGAACTAATTTCTAGAAATATCGTTTTTACTCGATATCTCTGATACAATAATTAATTTTTTGAAAATTTTTGAATCAAATTCTTGCAATCAAAAAATACAAAAAAAAAAATCATTTTTTTTTTACCTTTTTGAACGTAGTATCAAATTTTTTTCTATGAAAGTATTAATTTTAAAGACATCGTTTTGTTAAATTCTAGCAAAGTAACCTGGCAGTGATTATGGCATTTATTTTTATTTTTGTAACAGTTTATTTTAGCAACATCTCCATTAAAAAATACTGTAAATATGTTTCAAATAGAATCAATAAAATCAAAAATTGACGAATATTTTTTTAATGCTACTGAAAAAGGAAACAGGTTGAAAATGGAAAAAAAAGAAACTGACGATTTATTATCTTTAATTTTCAATAAACATATAAATAAATTAGAGGAAATGACTAAAATAGTGCGTATTTTAATATTATTACTGTTAAATATTAAAATTGAATTATATAATATAATTGAAATGTATTTTAGTTGATGAATTACATGGGACTAATTTCAAAATGTGAAGATAAGGAAAAAATTAAACTATCAAAATGCGTTAAAATATTGAAAAATTTTAACCAATTACTTATAAATCATACTGTTGAAATAAAAACAATGAAGAAAAATATTATTGATAAATTTTATGAAATATCATTAAATTATAATAGAGATTCACAAATTCATGAAGATGTATTCAAAGAAATTAAGAAAAAAGTAAGTAAATGTTTGTTTATTGCAACAGGAAATGAAAATCTTGAAAATGAAAATGACATTGAACCATCTGGAAGAATTCATGCATCTTTAGAAAGAGGCTTTGAGTGTATGCAAGAGGTATAGATTGTCATAAAAACCCTGTTTTTTTAAATTAAAAATATAAAATTATAAATTTTTGTTATTTATTAGGCAAAAGAAAAAGCAGATACCAATATAAACTTGAATGAGATTGAAAGAATCGTCGAATCATCAATAGCTAAATTTAAAAAATTACAAAATCAGTTAAATGACCCAAATTTAGATCAGATATTAGAAAAATTAGAATCAGAATTACTTCCTCAAACCATAAAAGATTTTAAAATATGCGTGCAAAAAAAATTAGAAGGAGCAAACATTTGTAATTTAATGTAAACTTCTGTAAATTTGTTTTGCTAACAAATTTTTATTACGAAAAATTTAATATTTAATAAATTTCGTTAATATAATATTAAACAACCAGGTGGGAATTACGGCTGCCATTCGAAATTCCGAACCGTCATAGTACATTCATGGCACCTTACAAGATTTCAAGGATCCGAAAAGTAATTTCAATGTTTAGAATGAAAAAATTAAAATACAAGTAATTAAGTATATTATTAAAACTTATAAATGCCAATTCAATAATGTAAAAATATAAAAATAGTTTTTTGGGGATAATACAAAAATTATTAGAATTATCGAAATTAAAATTAACAGAATTTCGGAATATCGAAATACCAACTCTAATTCTCAATTCAACTATGTAAAAAAATATTTTTTTACCTTTTCGGAAAAATAATTTTCTGACAGATAATTATTTTTAAATCGTATAAAATTCAATCTTTAAAACGATATTTATAAATATTTTTTTTCTAATTTTAAATTATTTTAGAAAAATTCATTATTAATTAAGATTTTTCGGAGCTTGTAAATTCTGATTATAAAAATTCTGTACAAGTAGAGGAGAACTTTCTTAGGTGACATGAAAGTACAATGACGGTTATGAACTTCAAATGGCAGCCGGAATTACGTATATAACCGGGAATTTGAAGTGGGTCTAACACACACGAGGTTTATATACGTTATTTCCACCGAGTCCTTTACGTTATTTTGTACTTCACCTAGTAAAATAATTAGTGTCTAGTACTTTAATTAAAAAAATATTTAAGATAATCATAATTATAATTATATTATAAAATTATTATTTTATCTTAAATATTTTTTCGCAATGACTCAAATATAACTGTGATCAGCTTCGATAACTCAGAAAAGGTTAGTAGTTATTTTTATAAATTCAATTTATTTTCAACTGCCCTATATTCAACTGTTTAATTCTCTATTTTTATTCTCCCTAATATATTATATATATATAAGCCGGTTAATGATTTCATATTTTTTTACCTAATTAATTATTATTACTACTTATCTGCTGATTTTGTAATGGAAATCTGACATGCTGGAGTATCGGAGAGTTCCTGATTTAGCTATATTTTAATTTTATGATATTAAAAGTATCTTCCTTTTTATTTCTTTTTCTTATATAAACATGAATGTTTTTGATAAAATAAACTATGAAAAACTATGTGAACTGTGTTGAATGTTTCGGTTTCTTATTTGGATTTGTTTAAGTTATACCGATGAGTTATATTAAAGAATGCAGTGAAGTTTAAAAGTTTATAGATAATGATATTAGAATCAAAATATCCTAAACGTTAAAGTGCGTTTCTTTTGGTCCTTGTCAAAAATTTGATGCAGGTAAAACAAACTTTAAAACTTGAATGAGCTGCAGGATCTTGTTTTTGTTAACTATTAATATGAAAATTTGGAAAGTTCGTAATCATTCTTTTAGTAAATTAATGTTCAATAATATTATTTTCCTGGCCAAATTAAGTCAAAAATTTTTTTGAGCTACCTTAACATATCAATGCGAACTAGGCAAGGCTAAATTCAGTAATCTAAGCGCTTTAGTTCTTCAATTGGTTTTGATAGATTTTTTGTTAAAGTCAACCAATGTGCAAAAAAAGGCTACAATAAAGTTTAGAAGTTTATGAATAAGACAAGACTAAAACTTGAAAAGTTTAAGCGACAAAATGTATTTTTTTTAGTTTTAATGAACAAATAAAATTAGACAATGCAAACACTAACATTTCAAAATTTTCAGTTCTTGGTTTGGCTTCAAAACTTGTCATTAAAAATATTTCTTTTTTATCAAATTTTTGAAAAAAGCAACTTATATGTTGGACAATTTGTTCTCTCTGATTCAAATTAATCATTAGGACAAAAGATGAAAATTTTAAAATTTAAATAATCATTTCACCAATACAAAAAATTTTTGAACTCAAGCTGAATAAAGAATAATATATTTCAACATCAACTTTCTAAAAGCTTGAATACGAGCATTCAAAAAGATAAACTTTCATCTCAAAATTTTGGGAAAAATTTTTTTTTTGTAAAATTTTTTTTACATAATATTAATTGCCATAAGCAATCGCGAATCATTGAAAATCTTAGAGCAGGTTCTAGAATAGAAGATTAATATGCATACAGTGTAACCCAAGGCAGAGCATATTAAACATGGGCAATTTCATCCTAACTAGATTGCTTCAAACAGTTTGGTAGCTCCTGAATTTTGCAGTGTAAAGAACCTTATACAAGTGCCATTAACTTTTATTAAAACCTTTTCAACGATTCAATAAAAATAAAGTTATTTAAATAGCAAGCGCTTCATGAAAGATGATTCAAACATATTTATAAATTTTTTAACTGTTTTTAAGCTGCTACAAAAAAAAAACATTATTCAAAAGTAAAATTTTCTACATACTTAATTCCAGTTTTTGATAAAATAAATGCTTTTTACGGAGGCTAGCAAGATCTTCGAAAAGAAATTTCAAGAAAAGCGAATCCAAAAAAAAATCTGAAAACTTACTATGCTTCAATTTAAGCAATCTAACATTTAAGTTAGATTGGATCCAAAATAGATAGGGCAACCTTGGTTGGTGGTGGTATCATCGAAGGGTGTTTTTAGAAACGAAGCTTTGAATAAATAAATCTAATAACTATAATGTATAAAATTTATTACAAATCCTACCAGGATTATAAAAAAGCCTTTTTTTTTAATATAAGAAATTCTTCATTTTTTTTATTTTTCGTTATCAATAAGAATTTAAAAAAAAAATTATAATCGTGCTGTGTAAAATCTAATTTGTTGTAAAAATTATAAAATTTATTACATTCAGCAACAAATATTAAATCGAATATTTTTCATGCATTAATCGTGTGCTTTTTAACATATCTGAAATAATCGAAAATTTAGTAATAACAAATTCAATAAATAAAAAACAGATATTTTACAACAATTAATAAATTTTTTAAATTTGTTTTTTTTTAAACAAATTTTGTTAATTACCTATCTAATAATGAAAATAATATATTTTTCATTTTTTTTCTTTGCTACTACGATAAACCTGTAAGTAAATATTCTTAAATATTATTGTTTACATAATTTTAAGAAAATAAATTAATTTTTGTGCTAAATCTGCCAAACCAAAAAGCTAGCAATGTTTACAGGACCGGGATTTTGCGGTTCAAAACATGTTTTCTTTTAATAAATTTTTTCGGCTTTTTGTTTACCTATTTTCATTTCCGATAAAATCATTAAATATTTTATAATTTTGGTCCTGTAAAAGTTAATTGGTGTAAAATGGATTCACTTGATTGAATTTTACATATTAATTGTTACTAATAACAGTTTTGAAGATGTTATCCATTTTCCGATGGCTAATTTTAAGTAATTTTGAAGAATATTGCTAATTAAGCAAAAATTACGATTTTGAAATCAGATTTTTATAATTTAAAAATCCCGGACTCAAAATGTCAAAATTCAAAGTTTCTATAACCTTGAAATCGGTAATTTAAGAATTTTCAATCATTTTAACGCACATTTACAATTTTTCTTAGATCAGATTGCCCGAAAACTGCAAATCATTAATTTTAAAATGCTTTAAATAATGTAAATAGCTATTTTCATTGTTATAGAAATACGTCATTTCAAATAATTAATTTTTTGAAAATTTTTGTATTAAATTTTTGCAATAAAATTTTTTACAAAATTTTTTTCTATAAAAGTATTAATTTTAATGACATCGTTTTGTGAAATTCTAGCAAAGGAACCTGACAGTGATTATGGCATTTAATTTATTTTTTCTAACAGTTTGTTTTAGCAGCATCTCCATTAGGAAAAACTGTAAATATGTTTCGAATAGAATCAGTAAAATCAAAAATTGACGAATATATTTCTAATGCTACTGAAAGAGGGAACAGATGGAACATGGAAAGAAAAGAAACTGATGATCTATTAACATTAGTTTTCAATAAACATAAAAATAAAGTAGATGATATATATAAAAAAGTGCGAACTTTAATATTATTACTGTTAAATATTGAAATTAAATATAATATAATTTAAATGTATTTTAGATGATGAATTACATGGAAGAAATTTCAAAATGGCAAGATAAGGAAAAAATTAAACTATCAACATGCGTTAAAATATTGAAAAATTTTAACCAATTACTCACAAAACATGCTATTGAAATAAGAACATTGAAGGAAAATATTATTGGCAAAATTCATGAAATATCATTAAATTATAATAGAGATTCACAAATTCATGAAGATGCATTCAAAGAAATTAAGAAAAAAGTAAATCAATGTTTGTTTATTGCAACGAGAAATGAAATTTTCGAAGATGAAAATGATATCGAACCACCTGAAACATTTCAGGCTTCTTTAGAAAGAGGCTTTCAGTGTATGAAAGAGGTATAAATTGCAATAACCCTTTTTTTTAAATTAAAAATATAAAATTATAAATTGTTGTAATTTATTAGGTAAAAAAAAAAGCAGATACCCATATAAAATTGAAGGAGATTGAATTAATCGTCGAATCATCTATTACTGAATTTAAAAAATTACAAAATCAATTAAATGATCCAAATTTAGATAAAAAATTAGAAAATTTTGAATTAGAATTACTTCCTCAAACCATAAATGATGCTAAAATTTGCGTACAAAAAAAATTAAAAGGAGCAAACATTTGTAATTTAATGTAATCTTCTGTAAATCTGTTTTGGGAAAGAGTAGCCCCAATTTGCAGGTCACATGGGTGATTTAGCAAAAAATATATTTTTTTATTAAATTATTTTTTTCTTATTTTAGTAAAGTGCCAGGGGTAATAAACAATGATTTCATACGAAGTTTTAGTGATTTAGAACTTTTTTAGGCCTAAATATTTACTTTAAAATTAAAAAAACAGCCATTTTCACCATAATATAAAATGAAATTTCTTCCTTATATTTTATCCAATTTACGCCTATATTGGCCTTGTTTTGTTTTAAAATTGAATATTTAATAAAAAATATTTTAGTGAAAAATATTTTAGAGAATGTAATCTGATAAGAATTTTTTAAAATTATCAAAATATCCGTAATAGTCATAATATTTTTCGTAAAATAATTTAAATAGATTTTTATAGTGATATTGTGCAGTTTTAAAAAATTCTTAAGCAGAATTTATTCATCAATTATCTTTAGTCACTACGTTACCTTAAGAAATATTCCAGTGAGAAGCAGAAAATTGATATATTTAAACACAACCAAAATGTATTCACATCATATTTCTATAATGACTAAATTAAAAGCTAGAAGTAATACGCAATTGGTACTAAGTAACATTACGATTTCGCTGACCATGGTTAAGTAGCAAAATCGTACAAATATTTAGGCTGCGTACACCGCTATTGGGTCAAGAATGGTTGTGGCAGTTCAGTAATAATCCAAAAAATTTTAAATTTAATTATGATATAATAACGTCATTATTAAAAGATTTAAATGTTTAATTCTAAATGTTTGTTTGATGATTTATTTAAAAAATATCCTAATATCCTAATATATATAAAAACGATAAATATCCTAATATCCTAATATATATAAAAACTATATGACCCCAATTAAAAATTATAAAACGCATTTAACCTTAAAAAAGGATGCCATCCCAATTTTTATAAAAGCACGTCGTCTATCTTTTTGATAAGTTACATTGGTCAAGAATGAGTTTAAATTATTAGAATTAAATAAAGTAATTGAATATTCAATACATCATATTATGCAACGCCTATGGTGCCATTATTAAAAAATAATAAAAACAGTACGTATTTGTGCAGATTTTAGTATTATGATTAATCCACAGTTATTGATGATTACAGCTTACCTACTACGGAAGAATTATTGGCGGATATGGCGGGTTGCAAAATATTTATTTACAGTTAGGATTGGACTAGGAAACTTCAAAATCCTAAATACACACCGTGGTCTATTCAATTGCAATCGTTTATGGTGTTATTTAGCACCAGCTGGAGCAATTTGACAACTTTTATTGAAATTATTTTAGCAGAAATTCCGGGAATCGCAACTTTTATAGATGATAAAATCGGTGCAGAAAATGAAAATAAATTACTTAAAATTTTGGAAAGTGTACTTGAGCATTTCAACGATTATAATATTAAAATACAATTAAGTAAATGCGAGTTTTTTAAAACAAATTAAATATGGTGGGTTTTGTACTAGATAAAAACGGGATTCGGAAAATTCATGAGAATCTGGACGCGATCGAGAACATGTCCCGTACCACAAATATAAAAGAATTACAAGCTTTTATCTGTATTGTTAATTATTACAATAGGTTTATTTAAAATACGAGTTAAATGTTACATCGATTTTACAAAATGCTTCTTGGTGACCAAAAGTTTTCCTGGGATCTTGAATGCGAAAAAGCTTTTAGGAAAGCAAAGGATATTTTTCAGACTGATATTTGTTTATGTTATTTCGATTCAAAATTATATAGAGATACAAATGCTACTCGTTCGGGTTGTGGGGGAGTTGCTGGCTCGTCGTTTCCTTAATCATGCAGAAAAACCAATTATTTTCATTTTGAGTACGTACAATTCTACACAATGTAATTTGGCCCAAGTAGCCTAAGAAGCTTATGCTATCGTCTGGAGAAATAAAAAGTTACATCAATTTTTATATGGTTGAAGTTTTACATAAATTACGGATAATAGAGATATTCAACAGATTTTTTCCACGGATAAAAACTGACCAGTATTTTGTGGAATGAGAATACAACACTATCCTATAGTTTCACCCCCGGGTTGGCAATAATTTTTTTCAAAAAATTGTTAAAAAGATTATAAGTAAATTTTTGTCAAAAATACATATGAAAAATCCCTTAAAAATGAGTCTTCCCTCTAGAAAAGTCGATTTTTCATTTATTCAACTATTTTCTATTTATTTTTTAAAGTGATTGGGTTCTTAATATTTATAGGAGCGACGCGTTCTTAACTAATTCTCAACTAACTGAAATCTCCACATGGAGTTGCAGAAAAGTTACAAGGAGTTGTCGTGGGAGTTTTTTCGCGAAAAAAATCTCAAAACTCTTTGTATCTGTTTGCAAATCCCGCGCAAATCCGTGCAACCCATGTTGCAACTCCACGTAGAGTTTTCAGTTGGTTGTTCATAACACTTTAGCACATTAAAAGCTGTCAAGATTTCCAAAAGGAAATTTCAATAAAAGCGAATATAAAAAAAATCTCAGAACTTGCTATATGTTTAATTAAATGAATCTAATAATGCATTTACAAGGGATCCATAAGAGATAGAGAGAAACAAAGCAGTGGTGCCATTGAAGGGTATTTTAAGCGAAGCTTTCACGAAATAAATTTAATAACTAATGAATAAAATTCATATAAAATGAATAATAAATTGTGCAAAAATCATAAGAAAAACTTTTTTTTTTCTTAAACCAGAAGAAGTTATAGTTATCAAAAACAACTTAAAAAATGTTTAAACACTTTTTCAAAAGTTTTAAATTACATTCGTGCTCTGTGTATCTATTATGTCGTTAAAATTTTAAATTTTATTATATTCAGCAATAAATATTAAATCGACACGTGTATTTTTTTACATCTAAAATAACCGCAGTAATGACAAATTAAATAAATTAAAAACATTTATTATAAATTTTTGCATTTTGTGTTCTTTTTTAACCTAAAATTTGTTAATTACCTATCTAATAATGAAAATAATACTTTTACTCATTTCTTCTATTTGTTACTACGATAGACTTGTAAGTAAATATTAATAAATATTTTTATTTAAATAATTTTAAGAAAATAAATTAATTTTTGTGACAAATCTGCCAAACCAAGGTGCTAGCAATTCTGACACGACCGGGATTTTGCGGTTCAAAAGATGATTTTTTTTAATAAGTTTTTTGCACTTTTTGTTTACTTTCATTTTCAATAAAATCATTTAATTTTTTAGAACCATTTTTTTAGAGTTTCAAATGGTGCTTGCAGTCCTGTAAAGGTTAAACGGAGTAAAATAGGTGCCCTTAATTGATTCATACATCCTATTGGTCACCGAAAACAATTTTGAAAGTTTTAATTCATTTTACGATGGCTAATTTTGAGCAATTAACGCTATCTTCAAAAATAAGCAAAAAATTTGCTAAAAATGTTGCTAATGAGATTTTGATATATTTTTTAATTTTTAAATTTTGGACTTGAAATTGTGGTGTTCAAAGTTTCTACCAAAAGCTTTCATAGATCAGATAATTATGACATTATTTTTTACACATTTTTATTTTTAGATAAATTTTTGCTTATATTTTGGCCACAATATCTTTAATTAATCAAAAGTGGATAAAGGAAAATTGATGAAAACTTCAAACTTGTATTTCGTAATCAAAAAACAAGGGAGTCTCTGAAGTTGATCATATTAATTTATTTTTATAAATTTTAAATGTTTATATCCTTGCTCGTGCCTTAACTAATAATAAAATGGCCTTTTTTTTTAATCTACATTAGGGCAGGCTGGATTGGGAGATTGCTTTCCTTTAATTTACAATTTTCACAACAATGAAATTCTACTAAATCAACCTTTTAGCAATTATAAGATTTATTTTAAATTTTCTAACAGTTTGTTTTAGCAACTTCTCCATTAAAAAATACTGCAAGTTCTCTTCAAATAGAATCAATAAAATCTAAAGTTAACGAAATTCTTTTAAGTACTAATAAAGAAGTAAATAAATTGAATGCAGTAAAAAAAGAAACCTATGATTTAGTAGATTTGATTACCAAGGAACATGTCAATAAAATAGAAGATTTGAATAAAAAAGTGTGTATTCTAATATTATTACTACTGTTAAAAATAAAATTAATTATGATATAAAATATATTTTAGATTACTAGTCACCTTAATGAAATATTAGATTGTCAAGAATGCTTAAGAATATGGGTTGATTTTAAACAGTTACTTAAAAATAATCTTAATGAAGCATTATCATTAAAAAAAAAATTTATTGAAATATCATCGAATTTTAGTAGAGATACGAAAATTTATGCAGATGCAAGTAAAGAAGTTAATGAAAAGGTAATACGATGTTTGTTTATTGCAACTGGAAATGAAAATCTTGAAAATGAAAATGACATTGAACCATCTGGAACAGCATCTTTAGAAAGAGGCTTCGAGTGTATCCAAGAGGTATAAATTGTCATAAAAACCCAATTTTTTAAATTAAATATAAAATTATAAATTTTGTTATTTATTAGGCAAAGAAAAAAGCTGATACAGATATAAGCTTGAAAGAGATTAAAATAATCGTTGCATCATCAATTGCTAAATTTAAAAAATTACAAAATCAGTTAAATGATCTAAATTCAAATCAGATATTAGAAAATATCGAATCAAAATTACTTCCTCAAGCCATAAATGATGCTAAATCTTGCTTGCAAAAAAAATCAAAAGGAGCAAACAATTGTAATTTAATGTAAACTTCTGTAAATCTGTTTTGCAGACAAATTTTTTATTACAAAAAATTTAATATGTAATAAATTTATGCAAAAAATACTGATATTTTTTTATTAACCTCTCTAGTCTAGATAATTATAAAAGATTTTTTAATTAGTATTTATAAATAAATATTTAATGCCTTATTATCATCTTTATTGGATGGTTGGTCAACAATTTTTTCGATAACTATTTGAAAACATTATTTTATTTATAATCTTAATTTATATGACAAATTAAATTAAATTCTATTCAGACAAGCAAATATTTTTATCTATATATAATTTTAACTTATTTAATATACTGTACTTTTTGACAAAAACTATACATACCCCTTTATATAATTAAAATTATTATTATGTGTTGCATACTGCAATAACTGCAAAAGAGCACTATAACCGTGTATCTTATAAAAAATAAACTAGAACGAGATTGAAACAATTGTCGAATCATCAACTGCTGAATTTAAAAAAATACAAAATCAGTTAAATTAACCAAATTTAAAATATCATTGGAAAACCTTGAATCTGAATTATTCATCCAAGCTATAAAAGATTCTGATATATGCGTTAAACGGATATTGAGCATTTTCAAGTTGACGGAAATTTCTGTAAAATTGCTTTGACAAGAAAAGTTTATAGCACAAATTTTACATAAGCTAATGAGAAATAAATTCATTTTTACCCAGATAAAAATTTTATAATGGCTGCATATTTCTGAAGTGTAAATTAATTCAGTCGAGTCTTCCAGATTGAAAATATGTTTTGTTAATAATTTACATTAATAAATAATGCTTCATTTTTTTGGCTTTTGATCCAGCGGATTTAATTTTTTTCATATTTCATGTACTTTTTGAGTTTCAGTAAGTTCTGGTTTCAAACAAGTTCTTATTCTTAATTTTTATCTAAACCACAGAACTGAATTCTACATAAAATTTCTTAAGGTAAAAAATTCTTAAAAAGCAAAAAAAATTGAAACCACTGTAAATAACAGAGACTTAGGTCTAGTAGGCTAAGATGTAGGAAAATTGTATATGCTAAAATTATTGCCACAAGTAGTTGCTAATCAATATTTGCATGGAAGATTGGTTAGGTTAGGTTAGATTTAGGGTATTCTGGAATTTGGTCGCGTTCTGGGAAAAAATAGGATATTTTTCTTATAAAAATATCCAAGGATTTTCCTTGATGTTTCATAAACGCGAAACAAATAAGCTTGTGGCAAGTTCATTTTTTAAAAAAAAATTCAGCAGAAATTCTTTTTTTTTTATTTTTAGTTATCAATAAGAATTAAAAAAAAAATTATTATCGTGCTCTGTATATCTACTTTGTCGTTAAAATTATAAATTTTATTACATTAAGCAACAAATAATAAATCAAATATTTTTCATGTATTAATCGTGTAGTTTTCTACATTGAAATAATCGCAAATTTAGTAATAAAAAATTAAATAAATTAAAAACAGATATTTTTCAAAAGCTAATAATTTTTTTAATTTTGTGTTCTTTTTTAACCAAAAATTTGCTTATTATTACCAATCTAATAATGAAAATAATACTTTTACTAATTTTTTCTATTTGTTACAGCAATAAACATGTAAGTAAAGAAAATTAAATATTCTTGATTACATAATTTTAAGAAAATGAATTAACTTTTGTGACAAATCTGCCAAACCAAGTTGCTAGCAATGCTTACAGGCCTGGAATTTTGTGGTTCAAAAGATGATGTTTTTTAACAACTTTTTTGCATTTTTTGTTTACTTTCAATTCCAATACAATCATTTAATTCTTAAAACCATTTTTTTAGATTTTCAAATGGTGCTTGTGGTCCTTTAAAGGTTAAATGGAGTAAAATCGATACCCTTAATTGGTCACAAAAACCCATTTTGAAAGTTTCATCCATTTTACGATGGCTAGTTTTGAGCAATTAACGCTATCTTCAAAAATAAGCAAAAAATTTGCAAAAAATATTACTAATGAGATTTTGATATCAGATTTTTAAACTTTTAAATTTTGGATTCGAATTTGCGGAATTTAAAGTTCCTACTCTAGATATTGATAGTTTGATATATTTTAAGTATTTTATGTACATTTACAAGTTTTCTTAAATCAGCTTATTAATTCATTAATTTTTGCAAATTTTTATTTTTAGCAAAATTTTTGCTTATATTTTATCATGAGTTAATCAAAAGTGGCCAAAGAAAAATTGATGAAACTTTTAAACTTGTATTTACTAATCAAAAAACAAGGGAGTCTCTGAAGTTGATCATTTTAATTTATTTTTATATATTTTGGATGTATACAACATTGCTAATGCCTTGGCTAATAATAAAACGAAGTTTATTTTGAAAAATCTACATTGAGACAGGCTGCATCGGGAGATGGCTCTCCTTTAATTTAGTTTTTAAATTCGCGAACAGAAATTTTCACAACGAAGAAATTGTATCAAATTAATCTGACAGTAATTATAGGATTAATTTTAAATTTTCTAACAGTTTGTTTTAGCAACATCTCCAGTAAAAAATCCTGCAAGCATGCTTCAAATAAAATCAATAAAATCAAAAATTGACGAAATTATTTTAAATATTAATAAAGGAGTAGATAAATTGAATACAAAAACAAAAGAAACTTATGATTTAGAAGATTTAATTACCAAGAAACATGAAAATAAAATAAAGGAAATGTATAAAAAAGTGCGTGTTCTAACATTATTATATACTACTTTTAAAAAATGATATTAATTACGATGAAAATAAATTATCTTTTAGGCTACTCAATATATTGATGAAATATTAGATTTTGAAGTTACGGAAAATGTTATTCTAACAGAATGCTTAAAAATATTGAATAATTTTTTACAGTTGCTTAAAAATCATAGTCTTCAAGTATTATCAATGACAAAAAAATTTGTTGAAATATCTTCGAATTATCGTAAAGATATGAAAATTTTTGTAGATGCACGTAAAGAAATTAGGGAAAATGTTAAACAATGTTTATTTATTGCAACTGGGAATGAAAATCTTGAAAATGAAAATGACATTGAACCATCTGGAACAATTCATGCATCTTTAGAAAGAGGCTTTGAGTGTATGAAAGAGGTATAAAAACCCTGTTTTTTTAATTCAATATAAAATTCTAAATTATTGTTATTTGATTAGGTAAAGAAAAAAGTAGATGCCAATATAAACTTAAACGAGATTGAAACAATCATCGAATCATCAATCACTAAATTTACAAAATTACAAAATCAATTAAATGATCCAAAATTAGATCAGATATTAGAAAACTTGGAATCAGAATTACTTCCTAAAGCCATAAATGATGCTAAAATTTGTTTACAAAAGAAAGTGAAAAATTCTAGTTTAATATAAATTTTTGTACATTTGTTTTGCAAAAAAATTTTTATTTTTACAAACACTATGCATCCCCCTTTATATATTTTAAAATATTTTCATGTATTGCATACTGCAATAACTGTAAAAGGGCACTATGTCCGTGTATCTTATAAAAAATAAATTTGAATGAGATTGAAACTATCGTCGAATTATCAATTTCTGAATTTAAAAAATTACAAAATCAGTTACATGAACCGAATTTAAAACAGACATTGGAAAATCTTGAATTGGAATTATTCACCCAAACTATAATAAATTACGATATTGAGAATTTCTGATTTGACGTAAATAGACCTGTTACGAGAACGAGGCGAGGCGAGGTTCAACAAAATTTAGCGAGAACGAGAACGAGGCGGAGTTCCATCTCTTCTCGTCTCGACCTCGGGCGAGGTGAGAAAACATTTATGTTGGTAAAATATTAGAAAAAAATCGATGAGACAAAAATAAATTTAGTACAAAATTTTTCAAATTGTATTTTGTTGTGCCTCCTCCAGTTTAGCTATATTTCATTCATTTTTTGTCGAGTAATCAAAAAAACACTGATTTCCGATTAACTAAAAAATACTAAAAAATTGAAAATATCAGAAATAACTCGATGAATAAGATTATATCTACTTGTGCCTCCTCCACTTTGACTAAATTTCATTCCGTTGTGTCGAATAATCAAAAAAAACATTGGTTTTAGATATCCAATAATTAAGGAAAATATTTTAAAGTAAGCCCAGATAAAAGACAATTTTTTCCCATTCCTTATTTATGAATACATAATAAATAATACTTTTCAATTTATGAGGGTGTGGATCCCATCAAGGTTTTATAAAGAGAAAATACTCAATAAATATGTGATCGTGCCTGAAATAAAAAAGCCATAACTTTTTTATAATTTTTGTGATTTTCTTATGATTAAAATATTCCATTTTTGCCAAAATTTAAATTTTAGAAATTTTACATTTAGAAAAATGTAGTTACAGAAATAAAAATTAATAATTTTTCAAAACGTGAGTTGTATATATTTTAATGTAATATATTCAGAGTTGGGCAAATATGACAGAAATGAATTTTTTTTCCATATCCATATTCCATACTTTTTCATATATGGAATCCATAATATGGCACCCATATTAATATGGAAAAAAAAAGGATCATATTTGGATTTCATATTAATATGATATGGAATCCATATTAATATGATATGGATATGAAAAAAATATGGAAAAAAAATATGGAAACAATATGAAAACAATATGGAAACAATATGGATGTCATATTAATATGAAAAAAATATGGAAACCAATATGGAAACAATATGGATGTCATATTAGGGCCATATAAATATGAAAAAAATATGAAAAAAATATGGAAACCAATATGGAAACAATATGGATGCCATATGGACATTATATTAGGGCCATATTAATAGGGAAAAAATATGGGAACGATATGGGTGTAATATGGATGTTATATTAGGGCAATATTGATATGAAAAAATATGAAAACCAATATGGAAACAATATGGATGTCATATTAGGGCCATATTAATATGAAATAAATATGAAAAAAATATGGAAACCAATATGGAAACAATATGGATGCCATATGGACATTATATTAGGGCCATATTAATATGGAAAAAATATGGAACCGATATGGATGTAATATGGATGTCATATTAGGGCCATAATGATATGAAAAAAATATGGAAACGATATGGATGTAATATGGATGTCATATTAGGGCCATATTGATATGAAAAAAATATGGAAACCAATATGGAAACAATATGGATGTCATATTAGGGCCATATTAATATGAAATAAATATGAAAAAAATATGGAAACCAAAATGGAAACAATATGGATGCCATATGGACATTATATTAGGGCCATATTAATATGAAAAAAATATGGAAACAAATATGGAATGAATATGGAAGCAATATGGATGCCATATGGACATTATATTAGGGCCATATTCATATGAAAAAAATATTGAAACGATATGGATGTCATATGGATGTCATATTAGAGCCATATTAATATGAAAAAATATGGAAACGATATGGATGTCATATTAGAGCCATATTAATATAAAAAAATATGGAAACGATATGGATGACATATGGTCATCATATAAGGGCCATATTAATATGGAAAAAATATGGAAACGATATGGATGTCATATGGATGTCATATTAGAGCCATATTAATATGAAAAAATATGGAAACGATATGGATGACATATGGTCATCATATAAGGGCCATATTAATATGGAAAAAATATGGAAACGATATGGATGTCATATGGATGTCATATTAGAGCCATATTAATATGAAAAAATATGGAAACGATATGGATGACATATGGTCATCATATAAGGGCCATATTAATATGGAAAAAATATGGAAACGATATGGATGACATATGGTCATCATATAAGGGCCATATTAATATGGAAAAAATATGGAAACGATATTTTTTTCTGTGCAAGTATTAATTTTATAAATACCATTTTCACTCGATATATGGATCTGATACACTGACAGTAGTAGGGAAAGGATTCATTCTTTGGTTAAGGCAACAGAGTTCTCAAGCTTTTAGGATGGAATATTTCTTATTTTGGGAAAGAATCTTCCCCTAATTTTTTAATAATAGAATTAGAGTAGTAAAAACTACAATCTTCTGTATCGGTGGAAGATATTTTGGGAGGTATTTTTCTTATTTTGAGATAACAGCACTCCAAAAACATAAGAAAGATTTTATACAAATTCAGGGGAAGATTCTTTCCCGAATGGGATATCTGCTTCCCCGTACTACTGTCAGTGTACTTGATTTTTTGACAATTTTTTTCTTAAAACTTTTTATGTTATAACTTTATTCCTTATAAGGAATAAAAAAAACACTAATTTTTCTTTTTTGATTGACGTAATACATAAATTTTTTCACGGGAGTCCTGATTCATTATAACTGGATTTTAAGAATTAAATACCTAATTTTTCTACGATTTTCCAAAAATTAGTAATCACGTAGATAAAAATGCTGATATCTGAGAAATAAGGTAACACCAAATTAATAAAAACTCTCATGTGTAAAAAATTAGGCATTGTGGCTACAAAATATGAAGATTCTTTACTTTTTTGCGAAAGAAATTTAAATTAAAAAAATGCGGGATATTGAGAATTAATCATTTCTTAAAACTAGAACTTCCGTGGGAAAAAATTAGGTATTGCTTTCAAAATAAAAAAATAAAACAATTTTTTTTTATTTTCTGATACAGAAAATTTATGGAGAAAAATTTTTATAAAATTAGGTATTAATTTCATAAAATCCAGTTATAATGAATCATCTTAAACTAGGACTCCCGTTAAAAAATTTAGATATTACGTAATCAAAAAAAAAATAGTGTTTTTTTTATTCTTTAATATAAAAAGTTTTAAGAAAAATTGTAAGAGTATCAAATAACAAATCCAAGTAATCGAGTGAAAACGATATTTATAAAATTAATACCTTTTCCATAATTTTTCATATTAATATGGCCCTAATATGACATCCATATGACATCCACATCCTTTCCATATTTTTTTCATATTAATATGGCCCTAACATAATGTCTATATGACATCCATATTGTTTCCATATTTTTTTCATTTCAAAATGGCCCCAGCATGACATCCATATCCCATTCATATCGTTTTCATATTTTTTTCATATCAATATGGCCCTAATATAATGTCCATATGGCATCCATATTGTTTTCCATATTTTTTTCATATCAATATGGCCCTAATATAATGTCCATATGGCATCCATATTGTTTTCCATATTTTTTCATATCAATATGGCCCTAATATGACATCCATATTACATCCATATCGTTTCCATATTTTTTCCATATTAATATGGCCCTAATATAATGTCCATATGGCATCCATATTGTTTCCATATTGGTTTCCATATTTTTTTAATATTTTTTTCATATTAATATGGCCCTAATATGACATCCATATTGTTTCCATATTTTTTCATATCAATATGGCCCTAATATGACATCCATATTACATCCATATCGTTTCCATATTTTTTTCATATTAATATGGCCCTAATATAATGTCCATATGGCATCCATATTCTTCCCATATTCATTCCATATCGTTTCCATATTTTTTTCACATCATTATGGCCCTAATATGATATCCATATTACATCCATATCGTTTCCATATTTTTTTCATATCAATATGGCCCTAATATAATGTCCATATGACATCCATATTGTTTCCATATTGGTTTCCATATTTTTTCATATCAATATGGCCCTAATATGACATCCATATTACATCCATATCGTTTCCATATTTTTTCCATATTAATATGGCCCTAATATAATGTCCATATGGCATCCATTTTGTTTCCATATTGGTTTCCATATTTTTTTCATATTTTTTTCATATTAATATGACATCCATATTGTTTCCATATTGTTTTCATATTGTTTCCATATTTTTTTTCCATATTTTTTTCATATCCATATCATATTAATATGGATTCCATATCATATTAATATGAAATCCAAATATGATCATTTTTTTTTTCCATATTAATATGGGTGCCATAATATGGATTCCATATTTATATGGAAAAAAAATTGCCATAATATGGATTCCATATATGAAAAAATATGGAATATGGATATGAAAAAAAAATCCATTTCTGTCATATTTGCCCAACTCTGAATATATTATATAATACAATATATTTTAATTTATATATTTTTACTAAAATAATCAGTTAAAAGTTGTTGTTTAGCCCGGCTGATACAATGCTGAGTATGAGATAAATGCCAATTCACAGTCATGATTTAACCTTAAGCTTCGAGTAAAGATTCTATCTTCGTGTAAATCTATAGCATGCTGTACTGAATTAAAAATTCTCTAATATTTCTTTGTATGTAAAAGCGTCTGCGTCTTCTGGCTTTTCTGTAATTATTTAAACAGGCTGATTAACCATTTCTTTAAGTTCTTCAATACTCAAAGATGTATAAGAACTACATTCAATTTGATCTAAGATTTAGCCTTCTGTCATGTCATCAAATCCCTCTCCCCATAACATCTTCTTATAACTTACAGACATAATTACGCTGGCAACACTAAAAAATGTCTAGTAGACATTATTCTCACTAAAGATGATTATGTGCAGGTGTATAAATACATGGGCCTAATATAATATAACTAATGATTAAAAATCACATTACTTGAATCATAAATTGTGTCAAAATCACAAAAAAGCCTTCTTTTTATTGAACCTGGGAGAATTTTGTTTTCAAATTAAAGTTATAAAAAAAATATTTTTAATTTTTTAAACGCGTTTTAAAAATAATTAATATTATTAAAATAATTATTATTTGTAAATTTTTATACAGTAATTTAACTATCCAAATAAACTAATTACCCAGATAGTAAATACCTGGAAAAGAATTATTTCAATGTATATTTTTAAGTTAGCATGCTGTAAAAAAAACCTTATTCAAAAGTTTATAACAAATTCTGCCAAAATCATAAAAAAAGCCTCCTTTTTTTGAATCTAAGAAATTCTTCTTTTTTTTATTTTAAGTTATCAACAAGAATTTTAAAAATAATTATAATCGTGCTTTCTATATCTGATTTGTCTATTATTTTTGTCTAGTATTTTTCTACACTTAAAATAATCGCAAATTTAGTAATGACAAATTAAATAAATTGAAAACAGATAATTTAAAAAAGTTAATAAATTTTTGAATTTTGTGTTCTTTTTTACCAAAAATTTGTTAATTACCTAATAATGAAAATCTTACTTTTATTCATTTTTTCTATTTGTTCCTACTATAAAATTGTAAGTAAATATTATTAAATTACATAATTTAAAAAAAATAAATTAATTTTTGTGACAAATCTGCCAAACCAAGGTGCTAGCAATGCTTACAGGACCAAGATTTTGCAGTTCAAAAGTTGATTTTTTTTAATAACTTTTTTGCACTTTTTGTTTACTTTAAATTCCAATACAATCATTAAATTTTTTAGAAGCATTTTTTTAGATTTTCAAATGGTGCTGGTGGTCCTTTAAAGATTAAATGGAGTAAAATCGATGCCCTTAATTGGTCACTAAAAACAATTCTGAAGGTTTCGTCCATTATGCGATGGCTAGTTTTAAGCAATTAACGCTATCTTCATAAATAAGCAAAAAATTTGAAAAATTATTATTATTATTATTATCAATCTTTATTTGCCAACTACAAAAATATATTCAATACACTCAATTGTCAATTATATACATAATAAAATAATACATAAATCAATAGATATTAATAAATTTACAATATATAAGAATAAAAATTTAAACTTTTACTTTTCTTTTTCTTTAAAAAACATATTGCTTAAAAGATTTTGATGTCAGATTTTAAAATTTTTAAATTTTGGACTCGAAATAATGCGGAATTTAAAGTTTCTACCCTAGATATTGCTTGTTTGATATACTTCAAGTATTTTAACGTACATTTACAAGTTTTCTTCAATCAGCTTATTATGTCATTATTTTTCGCAAATTTTTATTTTTAGCAAAATTTTTGCTAATATTTTATCATTAATTAATCAAAAGTGGCCAAAGAAAAATTGATGAAACTTTTAAACTTGTATTTACTAATCAAAAAATAAGGGAATCTCTGAAGTTGATCATTTTAATTTATTTTTATATATTTTGGATGTATACAACATTGCTAATGCCTTGACTAATAATAAAACGAAGTTTATTTTGAAAAATCTACTTTGGAAGATTGCTCTCACTAAATTTAGCTTTTAAATTCGCGAACAGATATTTTCACAACAGTGAAATTCTATCAAATCAACCTTCTATTAATTATAGTATTTATTTTAAATTTTCTAACAGTTTGCTTTAGCAACATCTCCAGTAAAAAATCCTGTAAATATGCTTGAAATAAAATCAATAAATTCAAAAATAGATGAAATTTTTATGAATGCAAATAAAGAAGTAAATAAATTGTATACAGTAAAAAAAGAAACCTATGATTTAGTAGATTTAATTAACAAGAAACATGAAAATAAAATAAAGGAAATAAATAAAAAAGTGTGTATACTAATATTATTACTACTGTTAAAAATAAATTTAATCATGAAATGAAATATATTTTAGATTACTAGTTACTTTCATGAAATATTAGATATTGAAGTTAAGAAAAATATTATGCTATCAGAATGCTTAATAATATGGCATAATTTTCAAAAGCTGCTTAAAAGTCATGGTCTTGAAGTATTATCAACGAAAGAAAAATTTATTGAAATAACATCGAATTATCGTAGAGATATAAAAATTTATGCAGATGCGAGGAAAGAAATTAATGAAAAAGTAAAACAATGTTTGCTTATTGCAACAGGAAATGAAACTCATGAAAATGAAAATGACATTGAATCATCTGGAACAATTCATGCATCTTTAGAAAGAGGCTATGAGTGTATGCAAGAGGTATAAATTGTCATACAAACCCTGTTTTTTTAAATCAATATAAAATTATAAATTATTGTTATTTATTAGGCAAAGAAAAAAGCAGAGACCGATATAAACTTGAACGAGATTGAAACGATCGTCGAGTCATCAATTTCTGAATTTAAAAAATTACAAAATCAGTTAAATGATCCAAATTTAAATGTGATATTAGATAACTTTGAATCAAAATTACTACCTAAAACCATAAATGATGCTAAAATTTGCTTGCAAAAGAAATTAAGAGAGTCTAATGCAATATAAACTTCTGTACATCTGTTTTGCAAACAAATTTTTATTGTAAAATTTTAATATACAATAAATTTATATAAGGTGCTCAGATTGTTTGATTATAAACTCATTTAGTCAGCTGAATTAGATAATAAAAAATTTTTTAATTAGTATTTATAAATAAACATTTAATGACTTATTATCCTCTTTATTGGGTGGTTGATTAAGAAGTTTTTTGATAAATATTTAATAACATTAAAAAAGATCTCCATTATAAAGAATCAACGCAACTTGAACGAGATTGAAACACTCGTCGAATCATAAATTTCTGAATTTAAAAAAATTACAAAATAAGTTAATGAATTCTACATTTTGCTATTTTAAGGGTGAAATATTGATTCTTTATAAAAAAGAAATCGAAATTCTTGATCAGTGACCCAAAAAACCCTTATGGTGCAAATCTGAGCCCTCAAATAACGAACATGTAAAATAAACCTCTTTTTGGGGGTAGTTTTTGCAAATTTAAGGGCGAAGCCCTAATTTCTCTGCCAAATGACCCAAATTTTCGTGTTCTATTATAATATAAACTAATTGCTGTACTTTTTGATTTTTGCAACAGATTTTCGTAAAGTAATCAAATTTAATCAAAATGACACGGAAATACCCGTGTCCAGTTAAGAACTGGGTAAGGTAGAAATCCACCTCCCCATGCTGTTGTCCCATCCATGCCTGCAGGTCTGAGATCAGTCTGCGTGTCCATAGGGCATTTTTCTCTTGGTTCTTTTTCCATCGTTTCTTCCATGCTTTCATAGAGTTGAAGCGGACGCGAGTGGAAGCCACTTCGCTCTCATCTACGCTCTCGTAGATGAATTTCCGCTCCAACGCTAGCAGGTTAATGGGTATCACCAAAGCAACAACCTGGATCGTCTCTAGAGATACCGTGTGGTATCCGCAGGCAATCCTTACTGCCGCTTGCCTCTGTACCGACGATATTTTATGTCTGTACTTGGCAGTTCCTGTGGTCTTCGCCCAGACTTCTGATCCGTAGAGCAGGACAGAGTTGACGACTGACATCAGGAGCCTTCGCTTCCCTGGTTTGGGTCCCCCAATGTTGGCCATGAGCCTTGACAGGGAGGATGCGGCCGACGCTGCCTTTTCACACGACCTCTGAAATTGCTCCCAGAAGGTCAGCTTGTTATCAAGCTGAACTCCCAGGTATTTCACCGATGTTCTGGTTCGGATCGTGTGAGGGTTTCCGCCGTCGTCGATAATTACATCGAAGTCGGTGGGAACCCTTCGACGAGTCAGCAGTACGATCTCCGTTTTTGGGATCGCAAGCTGGAGCCCGTGATCGCCCATCCAGAGGTTGATCCGTCTCATGACTAGATTCAACCTCTCCTGGGTCACTTCCATGTCCCTGCCAGTTATGGTCAGGGCCACGTCGTCGGCGTACCCGATCAGGGAAACTCCTTCCGGAAGGTGGACGCGCAACAAGCCATCGTAAAAGGCATTCCACAGATCCGGTCCGAGAACCGAACCTTGCGCGATGCCTGCACTCAAAACCCTTTCACGCCTTCCATCGAGCGTGTCGTAGAGCAGTCTCCGGGCCCGCAGGTAATCCTTTAGTATGTTACCTAGATACCTGGGTATCCGGAAATCGTACTCGAGGGACCCGATCATGTCATCCCACCTGGTGGAGTTGAAAGCGTTTTTGACGTCCAGTGTTACCAGAAGGACGTCCTTGCGAATTGCAGGCCGCTTTTCCCTCTCAGCCTCTACGGTATCCACGACACGCCGAATGGCCTCTATCGTGGAATGCCCTTCACGAAAACCATGCTGCTCCTCAGAGAGACCACCGCCCTCCTCGATTGCCCTTCTGAGCCTTGCCCGAAGCAAGCTCTCCATCACCTTATCAATGGTATTTAACATACACAAAGGTCTGTAAGATGATGGAGAGTCCGGGGCTCCCTCCTTGCCCTTAATATTATTAAGATTATTAAGATAATTCCTATTTGTAAATATTTAAATAGTAATTTAACTATCTAAATAAACTAATTACCCAGATAGTAAATACCTGGACAAGAATTATTTCAATGTATATTTTTTAGCTAGCATGCTGTAAAAAAAGCCTTATTCAAAAGTTTATAACGGATTCTGCCAAAATCAAAAAAAAAGCCTTCTTTTTTGAATCTTAGAAATTCTTTTTATTTATTTTTAGTTATCAATAAGAATTTTAAAAATAATTATAATCGTGCTTTCTATACCTGATTTGTCTATAAAATTATAAATTTCATTACAATCAGCAACAAATATTAAATCGACACGTGTATTTTTCTACACTTAAAATAATCGCAAATTTAGCAATGACAAATTAAATAAATTGAAAACAGATAATTTAAAAAAATTAATAAATTTTTGAATTTTGTGTTCTTTTTTACCAAAAATTTGTTAATTACCTAATAATGAAAATCTTACTTTTATTCATTTTTTCTATTTGTTCCTACTATAAAATTGTAAGTAAATATTATTAAATTACATAATTTAAAAAAAATAAATTAATTTTTGTGGCAAATATGCTAAACCAAGGTTCTAGGAATGCTTACAGAACCGAGATTTTGCAGTTCAAAAGATAATTTTTTTAAATAATTTATTTGCACTTTCATTTCCAATAAAATCATTTAAATTTTAGAACCATTTTTTTTAGAGTTTCAAATGGTGCTAGCGGTCTTGGAAAGCTTAAACGGAGTAAATTGGATGCCCTTAATTGATTCATGGTTACCAAAAACAATTTTGAAAGTTTTAATTCATTTTACGATGGCTAGTTTTGAGCAATTATCGCTTTTGATATATTTTTTATTTTTAAATTTTGCACTCGAAATTGCGAAATTTAAAGTTTCTACCCTAGATATTGTTAGTTTGATATATTTTTTGCACATTTTTTTAGCAAAATTTTTGCTTATATTTTGGCCAAAATATCATTAATTAATCATTGAAATAAAATGCGACCTTTTAAAGACATTTTTTTTTAATTATTTATTTAATTTTTTAAAAATCCAATATATTTTGAGCATATTATCTTGCTCCTCTTCAGGGATCTATAATAATGTTTACATAAAATATATAAAAAATAATTGATAATGTTTATAAAAATTTGTATATATTACTAACCAACAATTGTTATTTTTAAAAACTTAATTGTATATAAAATTATATAAAGTCAATAATTTAATAGTCAACATAAATATAGATGATTTGTACTTATAATTAATTAACATTTTTTCGCAATAAAACATTTTTAATAATTTTTTTCACAAAAATCTACTTATCAATGTGTTTATAAATTATATTTTTATAAAAATTATATTAAAAATGTTTTATTGCAAAAAAATGTTAATTAATTATAAGTACAAATCATCCATAATTATGTTGACTATTAAATTATTGACGTTATATAAATTTATATACAATTAAGTTTTTAAAAATAACAATTGTTGGTTAGTAATACATACAAATTTTTATAAACATTATCAATTATATGTAAAAATTATTATAGATCCCTGAAGAGCTAGACAGTATGCTCAAAATTTATTGGATTTCTAGAAATTAAATAAAGAATTAAAAAATATGGTCTGGGAAAGGTCGTATTTTATTTCAAAAATTTATCCATAACACCAGACGTTAAAACTCAAATAAAGATTAATTAATCAAAAGTGGCCATAGAAAAATTGATGAAATCTTCAAACTTGTATTTACTAAAAAAAAAATAAGGGAGTTTCTGAAGTTAAACATTTTAATTTATTTATGTATATTTTGGATGTATACAACATTGCTAATGCCTTGACTAATAATAAAACGGAGTTTATTTTGAAAAATCTACTTTGGAAGATTGCTCTCATTAAATTTAGCTTTTTAATTCGCGAACAGATATTTCACAACAGTGAAATTCTATCAAATCAACCTTTTAGTAATTATAGGGTTAATTTTAAATTTTCTAACAGTTTGTTTTAGCAACATCTCCAAAAATAAATCCTGTAAATATGCTTGAAATAAAATCAATAAAATCAAAAATTGACGATATTTTTATAAATGTTGATAAAGAAGTAAACAAATTGAATACAGTAAAAAAAGAAACTTCTGATTTAATAGTTTCGATTACCAAGAAACATGTAAATAAAATAGAGGAAATTAATAAAATAGTGTGTATTCTAAATGAATATTTTTACTGTTAAAAATAAATTTAATTATGATGTAAAATATATTTTAGATTACTAGTTATGTTAATGAATTATTAGATTCTGAAGTTAAGAATAATATTATTCTATCAGAATGCTTAAGAATATGGTATAATTTCAAAGAGTTACTTAAAAATCATGGTCTTGAAGTATTATCAACAAAAAAAAAATTTATTGAAATAGTATCGAATTATCGTAGAGATGTAAAAATTTATGCAGATGCATATAAAGAAATTAAGGAAAATGTAAAACGATGTTTGTTTATTGCAACAGGAAATGAAAATCTTGAAAATGAAAATGACATTGAATCATCTGGAAGAATTCATGCATCTTTAGAAAGAGGCTTTGAGTGTATGCAAGAGGTATAAATTGTCATAAAACCCAGTTTTTTAAATAAATATAAAATTATAAATTTTTTTTATTTTTTAGGCAAAGAAAAAAGCAAAGACCGATATAAACTTGAACGAAATTGAAAAAATCATTGAATCATCAATTACTGAATATAAAAAAATACAAAACCAATTAAATGATCCAAATTTAAATCAGATATTAGAAAACTTTGAATCAGAATTACTTCCTAAGGCCATAAGTGATGCTAAAATTTGCTTTGAAAAGAAAGTAAAAAAGTCTAATTAAAAGTAAATGGAGCAATCATTTGTAATTTAATATAAACTTCTGTAAATCTGTTTTGCAAACAAATTTTTATTGTAAAGTTTTAATATGCAATAAATTTATCAAAGAAAAGAGGTACTGCTGAGATTTTCTAATTAACCCGACGAAGTGTTCTGAGATCTCTAGAGATCTCTGGAGATCTCTAAAATTGTTTTTAATTATTTCAAATGATTGAAGCTTATTATGCTAAAAATGCTTATAAATAGCTTCAACAGGCCTAAATTACTCATAATACATGTGAAAAAAACTGCATTTATACATATCTAAACCATCAAAATTTGCCTTTTAATGAAATGAAAATCTGTAAAAATATTATTTTTTTCTATATTTACTACGAAAATTGTTAAAATTGATTACTAAACTTAGGTTTCTGACAAAACATTCTCAAAAAGCGAGTTATTCATGTTATTTTCTTTGTACAACTTTTTGAAACAAACTTTTTTTCAACATCATTTTTTTACTCAATTTTCTTTTAATTATTCCGCAATACTCTCGTAGAGAGTGCTGTGACAATAGTTAAAAGGATCACTAAAAATACATGGTCTAAACATAAAAAGTCCCTAAGTCCCTAAACTCCTAAAGTCCCTATCTTAATGCATGTAAGAACCATGGCGTCGCTTCCTATTTAAACTTGTAACAGCACTAACTATGAGGATATACTAAGCAGAAGTAACCTGTCAAAATCTTGAAGATCCCGCGAAGCATATTGTGAAGATGCCTATTGTGGACAACTAAACCATTTTAAGTTAACACTGACTTCATATTAACACTCATCGAACCAAAATATTTTATAAATTGTAACTACAAAAGACTTGATCATTTAACGTATTTTCAGCATTTGCTGGGTGGTATACTTAATAAAGACTAAAAAGTAGTAGTTCAAAGTACGCTAAACAATAAGATTCTGTGTTCAAATCGTTTTTTTCCATTGATTTACTTAAAAAAATTATTTAAATCTTTAAAATTTCTTCATAAACAGTTTATGATTTTATGATATTTTAACAGTTTATGACATATTGTGCTTTTTGAGCTACAAAAAACACAAGTTTTATTGGTCTGCGTACAAAGAAAATAACATGAGTAACTCGCTTTTTGAGAATGTTTTGTCAGAAACCTAAGTTTAGTAATCAATTTTAACAATTTTCGTAATAAATATAGAAAAAAGTAATATTTTTACAGATTTTCATTTCATTAAAAGGCAAATTTTGATGCTTTAGCTGTGTACAAATGCAGTTTGAATTTTTTTCACAAGTATTATGAGTAGGCCTGTTGAAGCTATTTATAAGCATTTTTAGCATAATATGCTTCAATCATTTGAAATAATTAAAAACAATTTTAGAGATCTCCAGAGAACTCTATAAATCTCCGGAGGTCTCCCTAATTTAGAGATCTCTGGAGATCTCTAGAGATCGCAGGACGCTTCGTCGGGAGGGCCCTCTAGTCAGCTGAATTAGATAATAACAAATTTTTTAATTAGTATTTATAAATAGAAATTTAATGACTTATTATCCTCTTTATTGGATGTTTGGTTAACAATTTTTTTGATAACTATATTTGAAATCATTATATTATATTTAAATTCTATTCATAGTGGAGTCAAATAAGGATTTAATAGTGATGTAAAAGGAAAACCAGGTTTTTTTTTTATTTTTTGATACTTTGTATAGAACTTAGTAAGAAGGTATATTTTTTGTAGATTTTAAGCTTCCAAAAGCTCCTCTTCACCAAAAAAATGACCAAAAACTTGTTTTTTGATGAATTTAAAAAAAATTTCTTGACGGTTTTTAAAACATCTCTGGCTAAAGTTATCGTAAAAAAAAGTAGATTCTAACCTCCAAAAATTAATTTGAGCAATTTTTTTTTTTTTTACTCCCTTTCTCAAGCGAACCTGAGTTGTCGTTTGAAATTACGTCTATAAAGCTTGTTTAAAATCAAATTTTTTTTAAACAAAAAATGTTCCTCTATGCAAAAAGAGTTGCTCTTTCATATTTTTGGGTCAGATTATTAAAATTTTAGACCAGAAATAAATTATAACCACTAAACAAGCTATATAGACGTAATTTCAAACGACTACTCATGTTCGCATGGGAACTAATGGGTTAAGTTTAACAGACATTATATTGTCAAGAATCTTAGGTATTGCACTAATAAGTGCAACAGGCCTATAATTTTCAATATCTTGGGGAGATCCACTTTTATAAATGGGATTAATATGAGCTTATTTCCAAAGCAAGTGAGGACTACCGAACTTTATAGATTAATTAAATAGAATAAATAAAGGTTTTAATAATGAAGAATAGCAACTTTTAATGAATACTGAAGGTATTCCATCTAGCCCTAGACACAATAACATAGAGTCCCGGTCCGGATTCTATGATATTGTCATAAATGCAGGAGGGTGGGGAGTTTAGTGGGCATTACCCTAAACTTGAGATTGATTCCCACATAACCATACAGTTCGCAGTGTATGGCATGCGTAATAGCATTCTCATCGTCCTACAAAAAAGGCCCCTTCTCTGAAGGGGCCTAAAAAAAAAAAAAATTCCATCTGGCCCTGGATTGAAAGAATGTTTTAATTTTTTTATGGCAATTTCGATTTCTCGTTGCGTTATATCAAAGTAATTAGTTTTTTTTTTTTGGCCCTTTCGGAGAAGGGGCTTTTTCGTAGGACGAGAAGAATGCTGTTTACGCATACCATACAGCGCGTACGGTATGATTATGTGGGACTCAACCTCAAATTTGGGCTAAGACCCACTAAACTCCCCACCCTCCTGCATTTATGATAATATCATATTTATTTTTTATATCAAAGTAATTAGTACTTAAATTCTTAAATTTTTCAAAGTTTTCAATATTATTTTTTATCGAATCATAATCAATATTCTTATTTAAATGCTTATCTTTACTTGAATAAACTGTGCTAAAAAAATTTGAAAATAAATTAGAGAAATCTTGAAAGTTACCAGCATAGTTATTCTTTAAATGCATTAAATAAGGAAATCTATTATTGGATTTTTGAAAATTAACAAATCTCCAAAATCCTTGTGGATTCCTTAAATTATATTGAATTTTATTTAAATAAATTTCATAACATGTCTTAGCTAATTTTTTACATTTATTTCTTAACTTATCAAATAATTTGTAATTTAAAATTTTTTTTTTATTTTTAGAAGATTTTTATTTTTTGTGAGCTATTTAACAGCTGTTTCTGAATCTAAATTATTAAATAAAACATTCCAATCAATCTTATTAATTGCAATGTTTATTACAGTATAAACACATTTCTTAAAATTATAATAGGAAAAATCATATTTTAAATAATTTTAAACTTTATATTGACCTCAAAATCCAAATCAATATCAAGAGGAGGATGAAATGTATCTACCTTTGATATATGATCTAAATATTTTGAAATTTTATCTTTACAATCACTAAAACACAAAACTAAAACATTATTACTGCAATTAACCATGTCATTATACTGTAACAAACCCAAACTTTTAAAAGATTCAGTTGAGATTAATATATCATATATAAGAATAATATACAACTAATGATTAAAATTCACGTTACTTGAATCATAAATTGTGCCAAAATCACAAAAAAAAGGCTTCTTTTTATTGAACCTGGGAGAATTTTGTTTTTAAATTGATATTATATTAACCGCTTTTTAAAAATAATTAATATTATTAAGATTATTAAGATAATTACTATTTGTAAATATTTAAATAGTAATTTAACTATCCAAATAAACTAATTACCAAGATATTAAATACCTGGAAAAGAATTATTTCAATGTATATTTTTAAGTTAGCATGCTGTAAAAAAAATCTTATTTAAAGGTTAATAGCAAATTCTACCAAAATTATAAAAAAAGCCTCCTTTTTTTGAACATAAGAAATTCTTCTTTTTTTTTATTTTTAGTTATCAACAAGAATTTTAAAAATAATTATAATCGTGCCTTCTATATCTATAAAATTATAAATTTTATTACATTCAGCAGCAAATATTAAATCGACGCGTGTATTTTTCTACATCTAAAATAATCGAAAATTTAATAATGACAAATTAAAAACATTTATTTTACGAAAGTTCATAAATTTTTGCATTTTGTGTTTTTTTTTTAAACAAAATTTGTTACTTACCTAATAATGAAAATAATACTTTTACTCATTTTTTCTATTTGTTACTACAATAAAAATGTAAGTAAAGATTATTAAATATTTTTATTTACGTAATTTTAAGAAAATAAATCTACATTAAGATAATTTAACTTTTGTGACAAATCAGCCGAACCAATGAGCTCCTACAGTACCGAGATATTACAGTTCAAAAGATGATTTTTTTTAATAACTATTGTGCACTTTTGTTTACTTTCATTTCCAATAAAATCATTTAATTTTTTAAACCATTTTTTTAGAGTTTTAAATGGTGCTTGTGGTCCTATAAAGGTTAAATGGAGTAAAATCGATTCCCTTAAATGGTGATCAAAAACAATTTTGAAGACTTCATTCATTTTACAATAGCTAGTTTTGAGCAATTAACACTATTATCAAAAAAAATTTGCAAAAAAATTGCTGATGAAATTTTGATATAATTTTCTAATTTTTAAAATTTGGTCTCGAAATGGCGGAATTCAAAGTTTCTACATTAATAGTTTGATATATTTCAAGTCTTTTAACGTACATTTACAAGTTTTCTTCGATCATATTATTATGTCATTATTTTTTGCAAATTTTTATTTTAAGCAAAATTTTTGCTTATATTTTGGCCAAAATATCATTAAATCAAACATGGCCTAGCATATCATCCTTTTAATAATTATAGTACACTGAAAAACCGGTACCATTGAAACAATGACTTAGAAGCAATTGATATATGCCAATGACGGATATCATAAATTCAATGGCGAGATTGAAATTATTTCAAATATCTAAAGCTATTGAAATGATTATAAATACATATCATTTCAATGTATAATAAACAGAAAATAAGTAAAAATTTATTTTTTTTTTCTTTTTTTTTTTTACATTTATTATTTTATTTTAATGTTTACTTATTTAATTATTCTCGCTTGTGTATTTTTTTTTTAAGGCGGTATATTGTTAATTTGTTATATTATTTTTCGATTTTTTTTATTAATTATTTTTTTTATTAATTATTATTAGATTATTATACATTTATGAATTTAATTTTTTTTTTAATTTATAATCAAATAAAAAAACTGCGACTTCATTCGGGATCGAACTGGATACCGTTGTGAACCGTGTTGATCAGTAAGCAGCGACCTTATCCATTACGCCAGCAGGACTCTTTGTGTTTATAAAAAAATTTTGAAGACTATATGTTACAGATAATAATTTTCCCACTCCTTTTTTTAATATTCAGAGTAATTTATGCATATCTAGCGAAATGCATGATTAAAAATAATAATTAAATTTATAATAAAGGATTTTCAGGTAATTCCATTTCTTTATAAGAGTAATAATGAATAGCAATAATATAAACAAAAACACCGCGCGCGCCAAGTCTGAGTAAACAATAAATACGCAGAAGGATAGAAAGAGAAAGAATAGTATACCTAGACATATGCACAATACGTAATTTGTTTTGTTATTATTAATATTATTGAACTAAAATCAATTTCTATTGATTGAATGTTTTTAAACGTTAAATCAAAATATTAAAATTATAACCGGTTTGTGTAAACACAACCTAAATGCATGGAACATGTTTACTTCCAGCTGAGGATTAGGTATAATATAAATGTTACTCAACATTACAATTTTCTAATTTTATAATTTGTAATTATCACCTTACTAGCTGTTAAGATTCTAAACCCAAACTATTTTGATTCCCTAAACCTGAATTATTCTAAGTCCCTTAACCAATATTATTCCAAGTCCCTAAATCGATATTAAGTCCATAAATCTGTATTATCTTAAGTCCTTAAGCTCAGATTTTTCAAAGTCTCCTAATTATTATAAGTTTCATTTGACCCACATATTTGACCACCCCCCTTAAATAGGACAAATTTGACCACCCCCTTAAATAGGACATATTTGACCACCCCCCTTAAATAGGACAAATTTGACCACCCCCCTTAAATAGGACAAATTTGACCACCCCCCTTAAATAGGACATATTTGACCACCCCCCTTAAATAGGACAAATTTGACCACCCCCCTTAAATAGGACATATTTGACCACCCCCCTTAAATAGGACATATTTGACCACCCCCCTTAAATAGGACAAATTTGACCCCCCCCCCTTAATTTTCAAGTTCTGAAGTACCCCCTCCCTATAAACATGTTCCATGTTAAAAACAATTATTTTGATTGTATGCTCTCTATTAATTCAATCTTATATTTTCTTTTATTTTGACGAAAATTTACATCAAAACAATGACTGCCATATTAATGGCGAGAAGCTATTCGTTTAATAGCGGCGCCATCAAATCAATGATATATTCTATTGGCATATTTCAATCGCTTCTAAGTCATTGCTTCAATGGTTGCGGTTTTTCAGTGTATTTATTTTAAATTTTCTATCAGTTTGTTTTAGCAACTTCTCCATTAAAAAATACTGCATATACGCTTCAAATAGAATCAATAAATTCAAAAATTAACGATATTTTTATAAATGTTAATAAAGAAATAAATAAATTGAATACAGTAAAAAAAGAAACTTATGATTTAATAGTTTCGATTACCAAGAAACATGTAAATAAAATAGAGGAAATAAATATAAAAGTGTGTATTCTAAATTATTATTTTTACTGTTAAAAATAAATTTAATTATGATGTAAAATATATTTTAGATTACTAGTTATGTTAATGAAATATTAGATACTGAAGTTAAGGAAAAAATTATTCTAACAGAATGCTATAAAATATGGCATAATTTTAAACAGGTACTTAAAAATCATGGTCTTAAAGTATTATCAACGAAAAAAAAATTTATGGAAATAGCATCGAATTATCATAGAGATATGAAAATTTATGCAGATGTAAATAAAGAAATTAAGGAAAATGTAAAACGATGTTTGTTTATTGCAACTGGGAATGAAAATTTTGAAAATGAAAATGACATTGAACCATCTGGAACAATTCATGCATCTTTAGAAAGAGGCTATGAGTGCATGAAAGAGGTATAAATTGTCATAAAACCCTGTTTTTTAAATTAAAAATATAAAATTCTAAATTATTGTTATTTATTAGGTAAAGAAAAATGCAGAGACCGATATAAACTTGAACGAAATCGAAAAAATCACTGATACATCAATTACTGAATATAAAAAAATACAAAACCAATTAAATGATCCAAATTTAAATCAGATATTAGAAAACTTTGAATCAGAATTACTTCCTAAGGCCATAAGTGATGCTAAAACTTGCTTTGAAAAGAAAGTAAAAAATTCTAATTAAAAGTAAAAGAAGCAAACATATGTAATTAAATGTAAACTTCTGTAAATCTGTTTTGCAAACAAATTTTTATTTTCATAATTTAATATGTAATAATTTTATTTAAAGAATTAAGAGCTAGTGAGATTTTTTTATTAACCTTTTTAGTCAGCTGAATTAGATAATTAGAAAAAAGTTTTTAATTAGTATTTATAAATAAACATTTAATGCCTTATTATCCTCTTTATTAGATTTTTGGTCAACAATTTTTTCAATAACTATTTGAAAACATTATTTTATTTATAATCTTAATTTATATTACAAATTAAATTAAATTCTATTCAGACAAGTAAATATTTTGATCTATATATAATTTTAACTTATTTAATATACTGTACTTTTTGACAAAAACTATGCATCACCCTTTATATAATTCAAATTATTTTCATGTATTGCATACTGTAATAACTGTAAAACGGCACTATGTCCGTGTATTTTATAAAGAATAAACTAGAACGAGATTGAAACAATTGTCGAATCATCAACTGCTGAATTTAAAAAATTACAAAATTAGTTAAATGAATCGAATTTAAAAACATTGTAAAACCTTGAATCTGAATTATTCTCCCAAGCTATAAAAGATTCTGATATATGCGTTAAGCGGATATTGAGCATTTTCAATTTGACGGAAATTTCTGTAAAATTGCTTTGACAAGAAAAGTTTATAGTACAAATTTTACATAAGCTAATGAGAAATAAATTCATTTTTACCCAGATAAAAATTTTATAATGGCTGCATATTTCTGAAGTGTAAATTCATTCAGTCGAGTCTTCCAGATTGAAAATATGTTTTGTTAATAATTTACATTAATAAATAATGTTTGATTTTTTTGGATTTTGATCCAGCGGATTTAATTTTTTTTGATATTTTATGTACTTTTTGAGTTTCAGTAAGTTCTGGTTTCATACAAGTTTCTATTCTTAATTTTTATCTTAACCAAAGAACTGAATTCTGCAAAAAATTCTTAAAAAGCAAAAAAAATTGAAACCGCTGTAAATAACAGAGATTTAGGTCTAGTAGGCTAAGAAAGTAGGAAAATCTTAAGCTAAAATTATTGCCACAAGCAGTTACGAATCAATTTTTTCATGGTAGATTGGTTCTTATTTAGGGTTTTCTGGAATTTGGTCGCGTACTGGGAAAAATGGATTTTCCTTGATTGTTTCATAAACGCGAAACAAATAAGCGTTTTGCTCGTGGCAAGTTCATTTTTTTAAAAAAAATTCAGCAGAAATTCTTTTTTTTTTATTTTTAGTTATCAATAAGAATTAAAAAAAAAATTATAATCGTGCTTTGTATATCCACTTTGCCTATTAAATAAATAATGCTTCATTTTTTTGGCTTTTGATCGAGCAGATTTTATTTTTCTCGTATTTTATGTACTTTTTGTGTTGCAGTAAGCTCTGGTTTCAAACAAGCTTTTTTTCTTATCTTTTATCTAAACCACAAAATTTAATTCTGCGAAAAGATTCTTAAGGTTGAAAATTCTTAAAAAACTAAAAAAATTAAAACCGCTGTAAATCACAGAGACTTAGATCTAGTAGGCTAAGGTATAGGAAAATCGTATATGCTAAATTTATTGCCACAAGCAGTTGCTAATCAATGGAGGCGTATAATATATGCATGGTATATTGGTTCTTATTTTGGATTTTTTGGAATTTGGTCACTCTCTGGACAAAAATGGGATATTTTAATCCTAAAAATCTCCAATTCTTTTTTTGAACCTGCGAGAATTTTGTTTTTAAATTGAAGTAATAAATAAAAATTTTTTAATTTTTTAAACGTTTTTTAAAAATAATTAATATTATTAAAATAATTACTATTTGTTTTTTATATAGGAATTTAACTAACCAAATAAATTTATAAACCAGATAGTAATTACCTGGACAAGAATTATTACAATGAATATTTTTAAGTTAGCATGCTGTAAAAAAAATCTTATTCAAAAGTTTATAACGAATTCTGCAAAAATCATAAAAAAGCCTTTTTTTTGAATCTTAGAAATTCTTTTTATTTATTTTTAGTTATCAATAGAGTCTTTCTTAGCCAAAACAGCAATGGTTGGCAGGTGGGGTCGTCGGATCGGCCTCAAATTTTTCCCATGTTTTTATAACATTAAGGTAGGAAAATCCTGAAATTTTTAGCCCTCTAGGTCTTAAACAGCTCGAGTTATGGCCAATCAAACTCATTGAGTGTCACTCAACCAGCGTTAGTGCTTTTTGGGAAAATACTAAAAAATAATAGCTTGAAAACATATTCTGAAAGAGTATATATGTTGGGAAACCTTCAGTTAATCCATTTCTGCCATTAGTTTTTCGAAAAACCCCCGGAAAACTCCGGAAAATGGGAAAACGTGTTTTTGGAAAAACCGAAATAGCTCATTAACGCGAATTTTTTTTCGAAAATTTTTTTTTCAAAATTTTTTTCACTTGAAATCCCATTGATCTGTCCGAAAAAAAATTTCGGTTTCGGCCATTAAGGTCAATTTTAACTTGTTTTAGAATAATTTCACATTTTTAATACTTCTTTATTTAATTTACCATAAGGGGTTAAAATAATGGACTTTTTTTCTTTTAGAATCGAATAGCCATGGAAAAAGTAGTTAAAAATAAAAAATAATTTGCTTTTTTCGATAAAAATTAACCGAGTTATGGTCAAGTAAGGATAATGTCATATTCTTGCATAAAAGAATAGCCAAGGAAAAAATGTTCAATAATAATCCAAAACTTTTATTTTTACGATAAAATATAAGCGAGTTATGCAGTTTTCAAGTTATAATCTCGTTATGGACCATAAAATTGGAATCAGTATAAACATGGTAATTTGTGACATTATCTTTACTTGACCATAACTCGGTTAATTTTTATCTAAAAAAGCAAATTTTTTTTTATTTTTAACAACTTTTTCCCTGGCTATTTGATTCTGAAAGAAAAAAAAATCAATTATCTTAACCCCTTATTGTAAATTAAATAAAGAAGTGTTAAAAATTTGAAATTATTCTAAAACAGGCTGAAATCGACCTTAAAGATCGATGGAATTTCGGTTGAACAAATTTTTGAAAAAAAAATTATCAAAAAAAAAATGGTGGCAAATGAGATATTTTGGTTTTTCCAAAAACACGTTTTCCCATTTTCCGGAGTTTTCCGGAGTTTTTCCGAAATACTAATGGCAGAAATGGATTTAATGAAGGTTTCCCAACAGATATACTCTTTCAGAATTTGTTTTCAAGCTATTATTTATCATTTTTTAGTATTTTCCAAAAAGCACTAACGCTGGTTGAGAGCCACCCAATGAGTTTGATTGGCCATAACTCGGGCTGTTTAAGGCCTAGAAGGCTAAAAATTTCAGGATTTTCCTACCTTAGTGTTATAAAAACATGGGGAAAATTTGAGGCCGATCCGACGACCCCACCTGCCAACCATTGCTGTTTTGGCTAAGAAAGACTCAATAGGGATTTTAAAAATAATTAGAATCGTGCTCTGTATATCTACTTTGTCTATAAAATTACAAATTTTATTACATTCAGCAACAAATATTAAATCGAGACGTGTATTTTTCTACATTTAAAATAATCGCAAATTTAGTAATGACAAATTAAATAAATTAAAAACATACATATTTTAAAAGAGTTAATAAATTTTTGCATTTTGTGTTCTTTTTTAACCAAAAATTTGATAATTACCAAACAATGAAAATAATACTTTTACTCTTTTTTTCTATTTGTTACTACAATAAAGATGTAAGTAAAGATTATTAAATATTTTTATTTACATAATTTTAAGAATATAAATTAATTTTTGTGACAAATATTCCAAACCAAGGTGCTAGCAATGCTTACAGGACCGTCATTTTGCGGTTCAAAAGATGATTTTTTTTTTTTACTTTTTTGCACTTTTTGTTTACTTTCATTTCCAATAAAATAATTTAATTTTTTAAAACCATTTTTTTAGAGTTTCAAATGGTGCTTGCGATCCTATAAAGCTTAAACGGAGTAAAATGGATGCCCTTAATAGATTTATACGTCCTATTGGTCACTAAAAACAATTATGAAGGTTTCGTCCATTTTACGATGGCTAGTTTTAAGCAATTAACGCTATCTTCATAAATAAGCAAAAAAATTGCAAAACATATTGCTAACGAGATTTGGATGTCATATTTTTTAATTTTTAAATTTTGAACTCGAAACTGCGGAATTTAAAGTTTCTCTGTTTCTACCCTAGATATTGATAGTTTGATATATTTCAAGTATTTTAACGTACATTTTAGCTATTTATTAAACAAGGGATAAAATATTGGTTTCGGCTTTGCATGCACAAGCGAGCGTAGCGAGCGAGTGCAGGCAGCATGCAAATGTCGAACCTTATATTTTGTCCCGTGTTCTAAAATATAGTTTTACATATAATGGGCGAAAAGGCCGTCTCCTCTCATATGTAAACAAGTTTTCTTCGATCAGATTATTATTTCATTATTTTTTGCAAATTTTCATTTTTAGCAAAATTTTTGCTTATATTTTATGATTAATTAATCAAAAGTGGACATCGAAAAATTGATGAAACCTTCAAACTCGTATTGACTAATCAAAAAACAAGGGAGTCTCTGAAGTTGATTATTTTAATTTATTTATATAAATTTTAAATGTTTTTATCCTTCCTCGTGCCTTAACTAATAATAAAATGGAGTTATTTTCTTGAAAAATCTACATTGGGACAGACTGCATTTGGAGATTACTCTCCTTTACTTTAGCTTTTAAATTCGCGAACAGAAATTTTCACAACAGTGAAATTCTATCAAATCAACGTTTTAGTAATTATAGGGTTAATTTTAAATTTTCTAACAGTTTGTTTTAGCAACATCTCCAGTAAAAAATCCTGCAAGCATGCTTCAAATAGAATCAATAAAATCAAAAATTTATGAATTTCTTTTAAAAGCTAATAAAGAAGTAAATAAATGTAATACAGTAAAAAAAGAAACTTATGATGTACTAGATTTGATTACCATGAAACATGTAAATAAAATAGAGGAAATAAATAAAAAAGTGTGTATACTAATAATATTACTACTGTTAAAAATAAAATTAATTATGATATGAAATGTATTTTAGATTACTAGTTATGTAAATAAAATATTAGATTTTGAAGTTAAGAAAAAAATTATTCTAACAGAATGCTATAAAATATGGCATGATTTTAAACTGTTACTTACAAATCATGGTCTTGAAGTATTATCAATGACAGAAAAATTTGTTGAAATATCATCGAATTATCGTAGAGATGTAAAAATTTATACAGATGCAAGTAAAGAAATTAATGAAAAAGTAAAACAATGTTTGCTTATTGCAACAGGAAATGAAACTCTTGAAAATGAAAATGACCTTGAACCATCTGGAACAATTCATGCATCTTTAGAAAGAGGCTTTGAGTGTATGCAAGAGGTATAGATTGTCATAAAAACCCTGTTTTTTTAAATTAAAAATATAAAATTATAAATTTTTGTTATTTATTAGGTAAAGAAAAAAGCAGAGACCGATATGAACTTGAACGAAATCGAAAAAATCACTGATACATCAATTACTGAATACAGGAGTCCCTCCTTATACGCGGTTTTATTATACGCGGTTTTCCTTACACGCGGTTTTCCAATTGTGGCACTCCCGCCTTATACGCGCTTATTTCCCTCCGTATACGCGGTTTCAATTTTTAAATTTGAATTTTTTTTCGACTGTTTTTGTTTTTATTTACAAAAATATAACCAAATTTTTATCAAGTTACATAAATTCTATTTTTTTTTTTTTTTTTTTTCAAATTATGGCACCAAATAAAAAAAAATCACCTGTAAAAAAGAAAGAAAGAAAAGTTTTGAGCATTGCTGATAAGCTAAAAATTTTAAATTTATTAGAAAACGGAGAAAAAGTCGCAGCTGTTGCAAGAAAATTTAATATCAATGAATCGTCGGTTCGTACAATAAGAGATAACCGTGACAAAATTAGAGCAAGCGCTACACATTTAGGACCTCATGCTAAACTGAGCAAAGTAACGAGAAATTCGCACAGTATCCTTACTCAAAATTATTACGTCTATGCAAGATACAATTGATGAGGCTGCCAATACTGATCCCATCATGACGCGCAGTTTAAATTTTAAACACAGTTGTGATTTGGCACTTCAAATTTATTTAGATTTATATAAAGATTACCAAAAAAAAATAAAACAATCCCGTATAACAGATTTTTTTTCTAAATAAAAATTGGTGACTAAAAAATGTTTGTCCATAAAATTTTTTCCCAACATAAAAAATTTTTGAACCTAACCCCTCCTTTTCCATAAGAGTAATGTCTTTTTATACGCGGTTTCCTTATACGCGGCACTTTTTTGGAACGTAACCCCCGCGTATAAGGAGGGAAGCCTGTATAAAAAAATACAAAACCAATTAAATGATCCAAATTTAAATCAGATATTAGAAAACTTTGAATCAGAATTACTTCGTAAGGCCATAAGTGATGCTATAATTTGCGTGCAAAAGAAATTAAGAGAGTCTTAATGATTCTAATTCTATTGAGCTTAATGATTCTAAATATTCTATCTAAATGTTTCTAACTTCTTTTTTTACCTCAGTGATCCCCGGAGATTACTTTAGATCTATTCAATTCTCCGGTAATCAAATAGAGATCATAAGTAATCTCTGGAGATCTCCAATTGATTAAAATTCATATTACTTGAATCATAAATTGTGCCAAAATCACAAACTTTTTACTGAACCTATAAGAACTTTTTTTTTTTTTTATTAAAGTTATAAAAAAGAATTAGAAATAGAAAAAGGAATATTTTAAACGTAAATTTTTTAAAAGCAATTAATATTATTAAAATAATTACTATTTGTTAATTTTTAATACAGTAATTTTACTATCCAAATAAATTTATTACCCAGATAGTAAATACCTGGACAAGAATTATTATTACAATGTATATTTTAGCTTGCTGTAAAAAAAACCTTATTTAAAAGTTAATAACAAATTCTGCCAAAATTGTAAAAAAAGCCTACTTTTTTTGAACCTACGAAATTCTTCTTTTATTTTTATTGAATTTTACTTCTTTCTTGTCACCGTACCGTATTTATTATTTTATTTCTACGAGTAGTTAAAAATGAAAAAATCGTCATGATGAAATCGTAACGAAATTAGAAAGAAAAAATAAGAACACTTATCCCCACTTGCCGGTAAATCCGAACGTAAGCGAGGGCGCTCGGATGATTCCGGTGTTAAATTTTTTTTTCTTGTTAGTGTCCAGAAAGTGCGTGTTTTCTGGCCGCTGCGCTATTCGAAAAAACGCATTTTCTCGACACTGAGCAAGAAAAATTATGTTTTGTCCTTGGCCACAAAAAAAGGATGCCCCAAATCGCAGTTTACCATCCTCGGCTTCGCCTCGGACGGTAATTTACGTGCGATTTGGGCCATTCTTTACTTTTGTGGCCATGGGTAAAAATATACTATTTCTGGTCAGCGGCCAGAAAGCACGTATTTTCCGGCCGCTGCGCGTCCGGCAAAAACATGTTTTCTCGCCACTGATGCAGAAAAATCGTATACGACCCTGGGCCATAAAAAAAGAATGCCTCAAATCGCAGTTTACCATCCTCGGCTTCGCCTCGGAAGGTAATTTACGTGCAATTTGGGCCATTCTTTATTTTTCTGGCCATGGATCGCAATATACTATCTTTCCTCGCCGGTAGACTCCGAGCATAATCGTGGGTGTTTGGAAAGATTAGAAAGATATGCATTCAGAGTATTCAGAAATTCGTGCTCACGGTGCTAAGATGTTCCGTTTTACATGAAGTCTTTTATGGCTAAACTCTTGTTTAGTATACGTTTAAACTTAAGATTAATTCTGATTTCTGTAATTCTAGACGTAAAAACTAAGAATAGTGGACTTTCTGTTTTAATTTATTGTTGTATTTTCATTTGGGCAAATTGGAGTAATAATGAGACTTGTTATTTATATCTTATTTAAGATTAATAGGTGTCATTTCTAAAAATAAACTTGGGTTAGTGCAAAGATTAGTGTAAGTGTCTGGCGCCAAACGCACGATTTTTGGAACACCTTAGCGCCGTGCGCGCGAATTTCTGAATACTCTGATTGTTGATCGCCAGTAGACCGATCGTAAATAAGGACGCTTGGATGATTTCGGTGTTAAATTTTGTAGTGATTTAAAATAAATCAATTGTATAGAGTTTTTAAAATTTTTATTTCTAAATTTTACTTTTATTAAAATTGTTTTAGAAAGAAGTAAACTTCACCCTTTTGTCCCTAGACAAACTGTCCGTTTTTTTTTAGTTATCAATAAGAATTTAAAAAAAAAATTATAATCGTTCTCTTTATATCTATATAAATTTTATTACATTCAGCAACAAATATTAAAACGACACGACCGTGTATTTTTTTTCATTTAAAATAATCAATGACAAATTAAATAAGTTAAAAACATATTTTAAAAGAGTTAATACTTTTTTGAATTTTGTTTTCTTTTTTTAAACAAAATTTGTTAAATACCTAATAATGAAAATAATAATTTTAGTTTTTTTTTCTATTTGTTACTACAATAAACATGTAAGTAAAGATTATTAATAATTTTTGTGACAAATCTGCCAATCCAAGGTGCTAGCAATGCTTACAGGACCAAAATTTAGTGGTTCAAAAGATTAATTTTTTTTATAACTTTTTTGCACTTTTTGTTTACATTTAAAAATAATTTAATTTTTTATAACCATTTTTTTTAGAGTTTTAAATGGTGCTTGCGGACTTGTAAAGGTTAAACGGAGCAAAATTGGCGCCCATAATTGGTCACTAAGAACAATTTTGATGGTTTTATTCATTTTACGACGGCTAGTTTTGAGCAATTAACGCTATTTTCAAAAATAAGCAAACAATTTGCAAAAAATGTTACTGATGAGATCTTGATATCAGATTTAAAAATTTTTAAATTTTGGACTGGAAATTGATGAATTCCAAGATTCTACCCTAGATATTGGTAGTTTGATATATTTCAAGTATTTTAACGTATATTTATAAGTTTTCTTAGATCAGATTATTATTTCATTATTTTTTGCAAATTTTTATTTTAAGCAAAATTTTTACTTTGTCCAAAGTATCATTAAATCAAATCTGGCCAAAGAAAAATTGATGAAACTTTAAAACTTGTACTTAGTAATAAAAAAACAAGGGATTCTCTAAGGCTAATCATTTTAATTTATTTATATAAATTTTGAATTTATATATCATTGCTTGTGCCTTGACTAATAATAAAAAGGAGTTTATTTTAAAAAATCTATACGTTGGAAGATTGCTCTCCTTTAATTTAGCTTTTAAATTCGCGAACAGAAATTTTCACAACAGTGAAATTCTATCAAATCAACGTTTTAGTAATTATAGGATTAATTTTAAATTTTCTAACAGTTTGTTTTAGCAACATCTCCAGTAAAAAATCCTGCTAGCACGCTTCAAATAGGATCAATAAAATCAAAAAATTAACGATATTTTTATAAATTTTGATAAAGAAAAAAATAAATTGAATACAGTAATAAAAGAAACCAAAGATCTAATGGAGATGATTAACAATAAACATGTAAATAAAATAGAGGAAATTAATAAAATAGTGTGTATTCTAATATTATTTTTACTGTTAAAAATAAAATTAATTACGATGAAAATAAAATATATTTTAGACTTATCAATATATTAAAAAAATACGAAATTTTGAGTATACGGAAAATGTTATTCTAGCAGAATGCAAAAGAATATGGACTAATATTGTACAATTACTTGAAAATAATGTTGAGGAAGCATTATCACGGAAAAATAAATTTATGGAAATAACATTGAAGTGTAATAGAGATATGAAAATTTATGCAGATGCGAGGAAAGAAATTAATAAAAAAGTAAAACAATGTTTGCTTATTGCAACAGGAAATGAAACTCTTGAAAATGAAAATGACATTGAACCATCTGGAACAATTCATGCATCTTTAGAAAGAGGCTTCGAGTGTATGCAAGAGGTATAAATTGTCTTACAAAAACCCTGTTTTTTAAATTAATATAAAATTATAAATTATTGTTATTTATTAGGCAAAGAAAAAAGCAGAGACCGATATAAACTTGAACGAGATTGAAACGATCGTCGAGTCATCAATTGCTGAATTTAAAAAATTACAAAATCAGTTAAATGATCCAAATTTAAATCAGATATTAGAAAACTTGGAATCAGAATTACTTCCTAAGGCCATAAATGATGCTAAAATTTGCTTTGAAAAAAAAGTAAAAAAGTCTATTTAAAAGTAATAGGAGCAAACAATTGTAATTTAATGTAAACTTCTGTACATCTGTTTTGCAAACAAATTTTTATTGTAAAATTATAATATGTAATAAATTTATGCAAAGAAAGAGGTACTGACATTTTTTACCAACCCCTCTGTCAGTTGAATTAGATAATTAGAAAAAAGTTTTTAATTAGTATTTATAAATAAATATTTAATGCCTTATTATTCTCTTTATTGGATGGTTGGTCAACAATTTTTTCGATGACTATTTGAAAACATTATTTTATTTATAATCTTAATTTATATTACAAATTAAATTAAATTCTATTCAGACAAGTAAATATTTTGATCTATATATAATTTAGAACTATTTAATTGACTGTAATTTTATCAAAAACTATGCATCCCCCCTGTATATATTTTAAATTATTTTCATGTGTTTCATATACTGCAATAACTGCAAAAAAAAACTGTGCCCGTGTATCTTATAAAGAATAAACTAGAACGAGATTGAAACAATTGTCGAATTAAAAATTGCTGAATTTAAAAAAATAGAAAATCAGTTAAATGAACCGAATTTAAAAACATTGGAAAACCTTGAATCTGAATTATTCACCCAAGCTATAAAAGATTCTGATATATGCGTTAAACGGATATTGAGCATTTCTAATTTGATGAAAATTTCTGTAAATTTTTACTACAAATTCTGCCAAAATCCTAAAAATAGCCCTCTGTTTTTGAATATTAGAAATTCTCCTTATTTTTTATTTTTAGTTATCAGTAAGAATTTTAAAAACAATTATAATCGTGCTCTTTATATCTATTTTGTCTATAAAATTATAAATTTTATTACATTCAGCAACAAATATTAAATCGACACGTGTATTTTTCTACATCTAAAATAATCGCAAAAGTAATGACAAATTAAATAAATTAAATTCAGATATTTTTTAAAAGTTTATAAATTTTTGCATTTTGTGTTCTTTTTTAACCGAAAATTTGTTAATTACCTATCTAATAATGAAAATAATACTTTCATTCATTTTTTTTATTTGTTACTACGATAAACTTGTAAGTAAATATTATTAAATATTGTTATTTACATAATTTTTTTGTTTAGAAAATAAATTAATTTTTTGCCAAACTTTGTAGTCAATGCGCCAACAAAGTTTGCCGGGTCCATTCCGTTATTTAAAAATAAAAACCACGACACCAATTAAATTACGATTAAACCTTCTTTTCAAATGCTGTGCAAGGGCACCTGCTGTAGATGGTAGATAAGCGAGATCTTCAAGTTTAGGTATAATTTGTTTTGCATTTTTTAGTTGACATTTTTTCGCATTTTTTACTATCTTTATTTATCTTTTTTTACTATCTTCTTCTTCTTCTATCTTCTCTTTGCAGGTGCATTTATTTTCTTTATTTTGCTTTCATTTTTTGATCTAATTAATGCGTATCACAAATTAGGAATCCCTTAGTGTAATGTAAAATTTGTAGATTCTGATGTTCAGCATTATTCTTTATACATCGCTAAAACATATTTAATTCCGAATTCTAAAATTTTTAGCCAGTCGGGTTCTGAAGTAAGAACCTTAGCTTTTTCTTGTAATTCAAGTCTCTCATTAAATAATTTAAATAAATCTTTTTTTCCTTGAAAGAAAAATCCACTGGTTGTATCATAAACAGTGAATGCATGTAAAAATAATAGGCATTTTTCACAATTTAGAATAAAAATATTGGAATAAAATTCTTGGTCTTGGGCATGATCACCACTCACGTGTTTTAAAAAATAATACTCGTCTTCACTATCTAAAGTCTAACTTATTAAAATAACTAAGACATCTATGTCTTTAGAAACAATAGCAATTTTTTTTCCTGGAATATATTTCACGCATAAATATTGTGCTGATCTTCTGCTTTTTTCATATGATTTTATTGATAATTCTTCATATTTATCAAAGACAACGCACATTCATTGGCCATAAAGTCTTGTTAAGTACCTCACATAACGTTCTCAAATAAGTGAAAATTTATAATATACGTCCCAACCTCATTTATGCAGTAGCATTCCTCCGTCCATAATATACGCAAATATATCCTGTTATCCTTCAAATTACCTTTTACTGGTTCAAAAAAATCGTAAATATTAGATTTTTTATTTTTTTGGATACCGTAAACAACAAATAAAGATGGTGGTATTGGTGCTAAATCATATTAAAAAATTTCCCTAAATTCTTCTTTTGTCATGCCCATATTTAATATCCATTTGAAAATATCATTTGGATCAACAGATATTTTATTGTCGTGAATTTTTATTATACTGTTCACATGAAGTAGTGTTAAAACTTTTTTTATATGAAAGTATTGTACCATTTTTAGAGGAGTGTTTGTCAATCCGCGCAGCTAAAAAAAGTTTATTATCGTCTTTAAAAAAACTTTAAAAGCCTTTTTGAAAAAAATGTACAAAAGGGTAAAAATAAGTGCGTTACACCCCTTAAATATAATTATTAATATCAGACTCGGATTCCACAACCAATAATACCTACTAGAGGCCACCAAAATAAAAAAAAAACGTTTTTTTTTTAAATTGCTTGTTTTAAGGATAGAAAAGGGTTAAAATAAGGAGTTAACACCCCTTAAAGATAATTTTAACATGGAACATGTTTATAGGGAGGGGGTACTTCAGAACTTGAAAATTAAGGGGGGGGGGTCAAATTTGTCCTATTTAAGGGGGGTGGTAAAATTTGTCCTATTTAAGGGGGTGGTCAAATCTGTCCTATTTAAGGGGGGGTGGTCAAATCTGTCCTATTTAAGGGGGGTGGTCAAATTTGTCTTATTTAAGGGGGGGGGGGGGTCAAATGAAACTTAGAATAATTAGGAGACTTTGAAAAATCTGAGCTTAAGGACTTAAGATAATACAGGTTTATAGACTTAAAATAATATCGATTTAGGGACTTGGAATAATATTGATTAAGGGACTTAGAATAATTCAAGTTTAGGGAATCAAAATGGTTTGGGTTTAGAATCTTAACAGCTAGTAAGGTGATAATTACAAATTATAAAATTAGAAAATTGTATTGTAATGTTGAGTAACATTTGTATTATACCTCAGCTGGAAGTAAACATGTTCCATGCATTTATAGGTTGTGTTTACACAAACCGGTTATAAGTTTTTGACTTCAGATTCGAATTCAGCGACCCAAAATACGCTTAATCGGAATGTGGCACCAGTTTTTATCTAACATTCCCTAGCTTCCCACTACAAGCAATTTTGGGTCATTATTTTTAATTCTTTTGTAATTTTCTATTATGGACAACTGAAAAAATTTAGGTAAAAACAAATATGATATTCGTGTCGAGCAACCCAAAATACATATTTAACCAAAAAAATTCCACTAAAGCAATCTGACAGTGATTATGACATTTATTTTAATTTTTCTAACAGTTTGTTTTAGCAACATCTCCAAAAAAAAATACTTCAACTATGCTTCAAATAGAATCAATAAAATCAAAAATTGACGATATTATTTTATCTGCTACTAAAGAGGAAAGCAAATTTAAAATAGAAAGACATAAAATTTTAAAATTATTATTTTCAATTTTCAAAAAACATAAAAATATACGTAATATAGTACGTATTCTAACATTATTATACTACTTTTAATAAATAAAATTCATTACGATGAAAATAAAATATATTTTAGACAACTGAATATATTGATGAAATAATAGATTGTCAAGTTAGGGAAAATATTATTCTAACAGAATGCTTAAATATATGGGATAATTTTAAACAGTTAATTAAAAATAATCTTGATGAAGCATTATCATTGAAAACAAAATTTATTGAAATATCATCGAATTTTAGTAGAGATATGAAAATTTATACAGATACAAGTACAGAAATTAATGAAAAAGTAAAACAATGTTTGTTTATTGCAACGAGAAATGAAAATTTCGAAGATGAAAATGATATCGAACCACCTGAAACAATTCATGCATCTTTAGAAAGAGGCTTTGAGTGTATGCAAGAGGTATAAATTGTCATAAAAACCCTGTTTGTTAAATTAAAAATATAAAATCATAAATTTTTGTTATTGATTAGGCAAAGGAAAAAGCAGATACCAATATAAACTTGAACGAAATTGAAACAATCGTCGATTCATCAATTGCTGAATTTAAGAAAATAGAAAATCTGATAAATGAAACGAATTTAAAAACATTGGAAAAGCTTGAATCTGAATTATTCACCCAAGCTATAAAAGATTCCGATATTTGCATTCAACAGATATTGAGCAATTCTAATTTGTCATAAATTTTTGTAAAATTGTTTTGCCAAGAAAATTTTGTTTTACAAATTTTAATGTATCGTAAGAAATAAGTTCATAAAACCCAGATAAAATTTTTATAATGGCTAAAGTAATTCATATTTCTGAAGTTAAATTAATGAGTTGAATGGTTAACTTGTATATGTGCATTTCTAGTACTTTTTATGAGCACCAAAAATGAAGAAAAAAAAATTTACGAGGCCGCGACTGCCACCATGATTTTCTGGTAGTTTGAACCCTATGGAATGCAAAAAAAATCGTGAACAAGAAATCGGCGATAGGTGCCAAAAAGATTTTTTCACTTTTATGTCAAAAACCGTGTTTTTCGTATCTGAGCTACCCCAAATTTTCAAAATAACTTTTTAGGTAAATAAAATTTTTAAAAAATAGACATTTTGAGTCTAGTATTCAAATAGCTCTTGATTAAATCCGCCAAATATTCTCTTTAACTTTGAATACCTTAATTTTTCATCAAAATACGTTACTAAAAATGATTTTTGATGCTTCTATTTAGTAAAAACCCTTGAAAAAAGTTAGGCTATTTTATTTTTAAGTTATAGATTTTCATACATTTTAAATTATTTGTGTGTTACTGTTTTGCTTAAAAATTTTCCTTTCATACGTAGCGAAATCATATCAAACTAAAACTAATGAATAATTCTATAATAAAATAAAACCAATTATTTAAAACAAATGTTTAATACATAATTATTTCCATTAAAATTAAAAAAAAAAAAATCACATATTATAAAAAGTATTTTATCTTCTACACACATTATTAAGAATTAAAAAAAACAACAAACGATTTAACGGTATAATTTATAAGAGAAGATGTGCAATAAAAAATAACAGTTTTTTTTTTCTTTATTTTTTTGTCACATAACCGTTAATTAATAAAAAAAAAAATTCAAAAAAATTTTTTTTTAAATTAATTAAAATTATAATCTAAAATCTATAAATATTTAAGCGAAAAAAGTACCCAAAAAAAATTTTTTATTTCGTGTAATATGTGCCATCTATTTAAATATAAATTATTATCTGTGAATAATTTTAAAAATTGACCGTAAACGACACACTTTTATTGCTAATACCTTTCGATGTAATAATTTTATTTTTAAATTTCAACCACACACTTTCACATATAAATATTAGAGGCTAAATAAAAGTAAAAAATATTTTTCATTCGGGCGTATTTTAAGTCCTACAGCATCGTCAATTGTTTATTAAAAAATCATTTCTTAAACGAGTATTCATTGAATCTTTAAAAAAATTAATCGCTAAAGGGGTTTCTTATAAATTCATTCCATTGAATTACAAAAAAAAATTGAGAACTCGAACAAAAAAAAATTGGACGTGGCAAAACCTGCCAAATAAAAACATATATAACGGTCCATATTCTTGGCTTTCAATGTGTGTGATCTTTGATGATCTGATATTTTAATATGATGCGAAAAACATAAAGAGAAAGAAAATTAAAAAGCCTTTTAATAATAATAATAATAATAACGATTCATCCAAAAAAGAGGAGGTAGCCACCGCGCCGATGAAATAATTCTGATTATCTATTAAAATTAAACTCTTTGAAAATGGTTTAACCTGTTTCTCACGTATTAATAACGAAGTGTACATTTAATAATTATATAATTTTTAACTTGATTTAAAAAAAAAAATTTTTACATTAATTTTGCACTTTTAATTTGAAAAATAATCGACCTATAAATATTATTGACTGATAATAAAAATGTGTTAAACGTATAATAAACACGTTACTTTAGCGTAATTGCTGTATCATATTCATGAATGAAGCTGTCAAATAAAGCTGTCTAATATATACACGCAACTTTTATCGTGTTAAGATAATCAATAAAATTTTTTTGATATTGATTTTATGGCTTTATTAAAGAGAGCCGTTCAATTTTAATAAGCTTTTTATTGTATGGTATTTAAACTATGTATTTTTATGAGATTTATATGGGGTTTTTCAGGTTAAATTAGTTTTATTTGAAAATTAAATCATTTTTTTAATTTAATTTTTTTAAATTAATTAATTTTAATGGGTTAGATTATGGCAAAAAAGAGGTAATAAGGGAAAATTTAGCCGATAATCGGTAAAATAAGGCAAAAGTGTGGTAAAACCGTTATAGAAAAATTTTAACTTTTTAATTGAATTATTAATATCCTAAAAATGTATTCCTTGAATTTGGTTTTAATTTATAGACAATTTTTGAGAAAACTTAAGAAATTACGATATCAGGGTTATGGTTAAGTATTTGTCGCGCACCCGGGTTAGTTAGAATATTGCCTGTAATTACTGCTCTATACTTAAATATATGCAAAATTTACTTCGTTGAATTCTCGTAGAAAATTGCACGCTTTCAAATAATAAGACATTTTTTTCACTAACTTTAAAAAAAATCATTTTTTGAGAAAAATTGGCATTTCACCAATTTTTTTGGCTTAAATTTAAAAATCTGACCAATTTTTACAAAAAAGACCCTTGATTTGGATTTAGCCCATCAAAATGCAAACGACTAATTTCTGAAATACGAAAATAAATCAGGTCAGCGAATAAAGTTTATTTGCATTTAAATATTAATCTGCAACACGCAGGTATATAATAACTATTTTTTTTTAAATTGTTTTTAATAAATTTTTTTCTCATTGATTTATCTGCCCCATTTTTTAATATTATTTTCTATAAATAAATTAGGTTTTCATCTATCGATCTGGAAAATTTGTTGCTATACACAAGCCAAAATTGGCCACATTTAGCCAAAATTTATTAACTTCGGACTAAATATAAATTAAAGTTGGCTTTTTTGAGCTTGATGTAAAATGTGGTTATCGATAAAAAAAAATCAATTTTTTCACTAGATCAGTTAGCTTGAAATCCCCCATATATGAACCTAAATGATTTATTACCATCTATTAACTCAATTTTCAAAAACTTTTATGCTTAAAATATTCATTTGCATTCTTTGTTTGCGTTATATATATTTATATATATTGCACTTATCGCGTACACATTTTTTTGTATCATAATTTAGATGAAAAAATATACATCACTTGCTTCTCAAGATTTTATCAATCTACAATAAGATCTCCGAATAATCGCAATGAAACTAAACTTATAAATAATTGTAAAAGAAATGCCGAAAAAAGTCCAATAGCCGCCAGCATTATTTTTTATATTCACATAACTTGTTATGAGCGTATGCATTTTTTGGCACACATTTTACTGATTCCATTTTTTTTGGAGAAAGTTTTTTTATTTTAAGATTAAATATTATTACAATGATTATTTAAATGAAAAACAGAACCAATTTTAATAATTATGTCGGATAAATTTATTACTGGATTTATATTTAACATCGGTATTGCACTGTGTGTGTGTTATCGTAAATTTTTTAAAGTAATTTAAAAAATTTTTTTAATATCATTTATGAATATAATTTTTTATATATATAGATGAACTAATTTTCGATTTTTATATCAACTTTCACCAAAATTTTTATTTTTGGTATGTACTTAAAATTTATTAAATGGACTCGTTCTTATGGTGCATAAGATATTTTTGGGTATTGATAATTATGAAAGTATATTCAAATTTTTACTTAATATTTCATTTTGTGAAATACATAAATAATTAAAATTTTTAATATTTCTCGAATATAATTCAATTTATTTTTCATTAAATTCGTACATATCAAAATTAACAAAGGAATTTCTATGCTTTAGATTTTTAGTACCAAATAAAATTTTTCAATTTTTTTTATTGATAATTAAAAATAATAAATGTAAAAAAAGAATTTTCTAAATATCCAATGAAAAAAAAATCTTCAAATGGAATTCTGTTTATATTTTAGACCCCATAGATTGCATAAAATATTTTTTTCAGGAAATTGTGTTATGAAAAATCGTATCAAAAAATGGTTCTGTATTTACTGAAGTCAAAATTTTAAATTATACTATAATCCATTAGTACCTTGGTCTAAAAAATACTGCAAAAATGATAAGCTATAGACTGATCGACAATATTTATCCCAATTGCCAAAAAAAAATGTCCCAAATCAGAACCCAATTTTTTAAAAATAAATACTAATTAAAAGTACTATTTATAAAAAAATAATTAAACCATTAATTAAAATTCTACATACCAAAAAAAAATTACATTCAAAAAAATTAAATCATAAAAATATTTGACCTTGATTAAATAAGTTCAATAAACATATTTTACAAAAATGGTCAGAATCTGGCACGTGCTTAAAATTATTTTAACAGTACAAAACGAACCGGCTTTAAAAAAAACTTGATATCATCTCTTATAGTTAAACTATCAATGATAACAAGATTGAAATGCTTGATATGTCATCAAAAAAAAAAAAAAAACACGAGATGAAATATCTTTGGGTTATTTTTTTGCAGTTAATTTTTTTATAAGCAGGTATCCAACTCTTTTATGTATATGTGACGAAGAGACGACATAAAAAGAGCTACTTTTTTTTATTTATTTATAAACAAGATTTTCCGTTAAAATAATGTTTCTTCTTCATCTGTATTTAACGTTTTTTTTTTTTATTAAAGAATTGAATTTATGGACATTAATCGGTTATTATTTACCTTAACTGATAAAATAAAGATGCTTGAATATACATTTTAAAAAATATTCAAATTATATAATTTAAGGTGAATAAACTTTTGTAAGATAAAATTTATATCAGTAAGACTGAACTAGTCAGACATGAATATAAATAAAAGAATTCGAAGGAAAAAAAATTTATTACTGTAATCTTTTAATTGATATAATTATAATGAATTTAACCTACTGCCCTTTTAAGATTCAATTTTTTTTGTTACGTTGGTATTAAAACAATTGCAATAATTTCAAGTTTTTTTTTTGCTGAGGTAGTTGAATAAAAAAAATTATAAAGTTTGTTTACGGTATTTTGTACTTATATGATTAAATTCCGAAGAAACGTAAATATATACGTTTACTATAATGGGTTGTTTGAGCAAATAATATGGATGAGGTTCGTTTGAGTGATTGGATGATTGAAACAATTTTTTTGGGGTCAGAAGTCAAAATATTTGTTTGTGAGTATTTTATGTTGTTTCCGGGTGTTTTTATTATAGGGCGGTTTTTTAAGCTTTGGTTTTGAAGAATTTTTCAATTTTTAGGTATATGATTATCAAATTTTAGCTAATTGGTATCTTTTAAGAGTTATTTAAAAAAAATTTTTTTTGTTGATGCATTAGGGAAGTTGGTTTAGAAATTTCAAAAGATAAGGAAAAATTACAATTATTTTTTTAAATTTAACTGCAAGATAAAAATTTATAATATTTGACATGGACTTAGAACACCAAATAAAAGATTTAAACAGAAGCTTTGAAATTTCGCAAAAAAATCTCATTTTCAAATATTCATAATTATTAAAAGTAGTTCATGAGCGTACATTAGCGTGGTAGTTGTTTCAAAAAATTGCGCCTAGGTTTTAAATTACTGATTGAAATTGGGTGAAATTCACCATAAAGTAAAATTACCGAAATTTTAGCTCATTCATTCACTCCTTAGTGTTGTCACCGAACACACAAAAATAGCATTATTTTTTATGGAACCAAGAATCCATCTCATAAGAGCCTATAATACTAGTGGATATACTAAAGAGTGATTAAATAAGTTATCTTTGTTGAAAATCTTATATATTTAGGAAATCTTTTTTTTTTGTAAATGGCGCCTGCACTTACAAAAAAATCCAGTTGCAGCTACCAGAATTTTGGTTGTGGCAGCCGAAATTTTTTTTGTCTGTTAAATGGTTGCAAAAAAAATAAAACCTAAAGAAAATTGTGAAAAAAAATTCTTTTATTTATATTTGAAAATTTTTTTTTTAAACCCACTATACCGCGATGTTCGCATTTTAATTAAGTAAGCTAATTTTTTTAAAATTTTCTTTACATTTTAAGACGTTTGCAATCATTTAAAAAAAAAAAAAAGTTTGACTCCACAACCGGGATTCTGGTGGCGGCAATCAGAATATTTTTCCAGTGTATACATTGTAAAGTTGTATACCTTTACCCGGTATCGAAAATCCAAGCAACTTTTTAAAATAAACTGCCAGGCTAATGTTTATGCATAAAATAAGATTTTTCTTAACAAACGATAATTAAGTATTAACTTTAATGATGGGATTTTTGCAACAAATTATTCAAACTCTTGATAAATTTTTCGATTGGGTTTCTGAAAACAAAAATATGCTATCCGATTTTACCGAAAATACTCCAACAATGACCGTAATAAATTGTAAGCAAATTATTATTTGCGATTTTTGCGAAACTTTTATTCATTTTTTAATTTATGTATTCTGGACCAATGACTTTAATTAAATATAATATCCATTTTTACTGAAAGTCGCCCACTGGCCCAAAATAATCAACTTCAGATTATTATTTGAGAATATTTAAGGTATTTTTTATAGTGGAAAACTATGCCATTTTGGTAAAAACGAATATTCAATTCCTGCTCAGTGACCCCCAAAAACATTCAACCTTCGGTCGTAAATTTCATCGACCTTTATAAAGGATATATGCCAAAAGGAAACTTCCTTATCAGGTGTTTTCTAATTTACAAATGAAATGGACAAACATTGTCAATTAATTCACTAACTAGGACCAAAATAAAATTTGTTTTATGCTGAGTACTTAAGTACCATTTTAACATTATAAATTTAAGACAATTCATTCAAGATAAAATTTGAATGAACTTTCTTTAATATTCACTTTTCACTAAAATACCATTAAAATTTAATGACTTATATTAGTTTCATTTTCATCACGTACAGCTGCTCTTAAGAAATAAGCGACACCCTAATTTTAATAATTAAATTCAAGGCACTCAAATATTGCCAATCCCTCTTTACCTGCAAATTTTTGCATACTAAAATAAATTTAAAAAAAAATCTTAATATTCAAATTGGCAGCACATAAAATATTTAGGTCAAACAAAATCCGACAATTTCAAAAAAATCCAAAAAAAAACTTTGTAATTAAACTGTAATAATAAATAATATACTAATCCAAATTACCATAAACTTATAAGTATTTATAAAATGCACATAAAAAATTCAAGATTACTATCATTTAATGATACACACATCAGATAATATTAAATTAACGTCAAAACACATTATAAAGAAAAATCACGATTAAAAAAAAAGCTACTTACTTCTGCTAATATTGCACTTAAATAATTAAAATATCGTTAGAAAAATTGTAACGCTTTATGAATTATAATAATTAATTTTTATTACCTAAATAAGATAATTTATTTATTTATTTACCTCTTCGTTTTGAATTTATTAACTTTTTTATTTTCTTGTAATTTAGCTGTTTATTTTTTTTTTTATTTATTTAAGTATCACTGATTTTTGTTTTGTAAAGTTGTTTTTCACTAATTTTGAGTTAAGAATTTTTTGGGTTTCTTTAGTCGTCAAAATTAAATATCACTTTTTTAACACACTGACACGAAACAGATTTGTCTCTTTACACGAAAATGAAACAAAACTTAAAAAAAAAAAAATTTAATAAAAAAAAAAAAACGACGAAAAAATTTAGACTCAACTAGTCGTTTTTTTCAAAAAAGAGCTTTGAATCGAGAAGCTCTTTGGTCCGTTGTTGAATGAATGAAAAGTGTATAAAATACGCAAACAGGTGGGTAAATCTTGTAGCCTCTCACTTAAAAAAAAAGTAAAGAAGAACTTGTTAACGTAATATTATACTTTTTTTTTTTTTAAACGCGAGATAAATAAAAGGAGGTGGGGGTTGACCGCCCCCTGACCCAGACAAAACTTACAGTAAATACCCTATAGACAGTTATTATTATACTTTTTTTTATTATGTTATACCCTAGACTTGTTTGTTATAAATTTTTTTCTTTTTCTTTTTGGGAAAAACTTTAGAAGAGTAGGACGGATGTCATTCAGACGTTTTATTATTATTATTATTGAAGATTTATTTAGTTTAACTGAGGTTACTGGGCAACACAATTTTTTTTTTATTTGTTTATTTATTGTTTTTTGAATTATTGTAATTGACAAAGACACTTTTTTCTTATGATAATTGAAGATATGCAAATTAACTGTGACTTTCTAAAAAAAATTTTTTATGTCTTTTATAATTTTTAATTTATATATTATTTGCTCATATTTTTTTTTTGAATACATAAAAAGTATAAATAATAGAATATAAATAATAGACTTTTTTTTAAGTGCAAAAAAAATTTTTTTTTTGTTAGAAAGTTTTTTTTTGCAATGATAATAATAGTTTCCTTTTTTTGAGTAATAAAGAAAAATTAAATGTTAATAAATTTTAAAATAATGAAGTTTTTTGTCATTTTTATTGGCTCGTGTTTTACAATTATTATGGCATTTTGGAAAAGTTACAATGAAATCGAATTTAGATTTTTTTAGCTTAAGAGCTTTGTCATTTTAACAATGCCGTAACTTTTTAGAATCTATTAAGCCAATAATAGGTTTGAGATAGTTATTCGTGGCTCAAGTGAAGGTAAGGGAATAATTTTCAAGTTTTTCAGCTTAATTTAAGTTATAGTAATAGTATATATGCAAAAGTTTTGACAGTAACAAATAAATAAATTTTTTCGTCCATGGTGCTTATGATATTTATTGCTTGCTTAGACGTACAACGAGTTCATAAAATTCAATACCAAGTTTTGTGCAAAAATTTAAGTCTAGGTGAGAAAAAAAATTGATTTTACTGCTTGGGAATCAATCTCATCCAAACAAATTTTTACAATATATCCCCATTCATTATTGTCATTATGTCAAAAAATACAGTACTTTTCAGAATATAATATACACTGTAAAAATATATTGCTTGAAAATTCGAACAAAATCTGTATATTATACTAACAAGATCACAACTTTTGTGAGGCTTTGTGAAGCTGTGTTCAAAATTTTATGTTAATAAAAGCTTCCAAAATAGTATATCTACGGCTCGTGTCCAGAAAAGTCAAGAATGCCCTAAATTACACGTAAATTACCTTCTGAGGCTAAATCAAGAATGGCAATCTACGGTTTAGGGCATTTTTTATTTACAGACAAGGGTCGTATAAAATTTTTCTGGATCAGTAGCCAGAAAATACATTTTTTCAACCACGCAGAAGAAAATGGATATAATATACCTTTATATTTTTGCACAATAATAAATTGTTTAAAATATAAAAATTTTAAGGCACTTATTAAAGCACGGGTATTAAGAATTTTCAAGTATTAGAAAATTGTTCTTCTTCCAGAAAATTTTATAAAATATAAAAATTATGGTTTTTTACCCCACCAGGACTATAAAAAAATTCAAGGATGGATATTTTTTGTATGCTCAAAAACCGATTTTCGAAAAATTCAAAATTGTATTTCGGAGTCTTAAAGGGGTCCAAAAGACCCAAAAATAAATTTTTCTTGTTAGTGTCCAGAACAGGGCCGTCTTAAGAACTATAGGGCTCATAGGCGGAAACCTGGTGGGGGCCCACTTAAGGCGAGCGAAAATAAAGAAAATAACAAAAAATTCAAATCTTACTAATGCATAGTACTAAAAACTACACAATCGGTAGGAGTCATTCTAGACACCGTGTCATAACTTTGCCAGGTCATGTCTCATGGGCTAATTTTTACACCACCTTTTTCATATAAAATATGAGTTCTGTGAAATTTTTAGATTTCCTTCCCGAACAGTTGACACTCCCCTTGTTAGTTTAAATATGAAAAATGAATGTTCAACCTATAAGAAAATAGTAATTTTTGAATTTAAATCTTTCATTTATATTTTGTCGAGTTATTTGATAAAACGTGTTTCTCGGGGGAGGTGAAAATGAGTCAAAATTTGCCCTGCTTGGATCGGGCTGATATTTTCAGAAAAAGTTGATTTTTTGGTCCCCAGAAACATGATTAAACCCGTTTTTAAAAATCAGTCATCCCCTTCGAGATATTTATCAATTTGTCTCCCATTTAAAATACATGGGAAAAGCCATTTTGTAGCGGTTTTTCTGATTTTGCTTCACAATTTTAGTTGGACCAAACACCAAACTAACGAGAAAAGTTTTTTTTAATATTCATTCAAATGCCTGCTTCATTATAAAGAGGATTGGTCTCTATGTCTGAAAAAATCGCGTTTAAATTTGAAAAAATAACGTTTTTTAAAAATTCCGTATATATTAAATTATTTTACCGACGTAGGGTATCCCAAGAGGCTTCTAGGAGAATAAACTGAAATCGTATTCACCCGAACACCGTCAATTATTATTAATTAATTATTCATTAACAATATCCATGACACAGGAAAACTGCAGAAAACCTATCTATGCCAAGAACAGCCGGATACATATTTTCTGCACAGTGTTCGATTTTTCTTTTAAACATTATGTCGAAAACACGATCCTGACCAGACATTATTATGTATATAATTTATTTAAAATGAATGTTAACTTTTCTCGTTGGTTTAGTGCTTGTCAAACTAAAATTGTGAAGCAAATTCAGAAAAACCGCTACAAAATGGCTTTTGCCATGTATTTTAAATGGGAGGCATATTGATAAATATCTCGAAGAGGATGACTGATTTAAAAAAACGGGTTTTACCATGCTTCTGGGGACCAAAAAAGCAACATTTCCTGAAAATTTCAGCCCGATCCAAGCAGGGCAAATTTTGGCTCATTTTCACCTCCCCCGAGTGACACATTTTATCAAATAACTCGACAAAATATAAATGAAAGATTTAAATCCAAAAAAGGACTATTTTCTCATAGGTTGAACATTCATTTTTCGCTATAAAATCCGAAGTGCCCGATTTTTTCATAATCCGATCTTTCAGACTAGCAGTGGCGACCCTTCAGTTCAACTTGTGCCCAATTGGCGTGAAATCCCTGAATTACTAATGACTATAAAAATACATAGTATTTAGAATAATTCTGTCAAGGGCTGGTCATCGTTATTAATTGAGCCCTATAAAAGTTGCATTTTAGGAATTCAAATTCTATCGTTCTCAGCCTAAAAAAGCAGTTATAGCTAAACAGGGGCCAAATTTTAAAAAACTAACCTCAGAATCAGATTCAGCGGAAAATGCTAAAGTTTCTAAATTAATAATAATAATTAATATTTTAAGGAAAATATTTTCAAAATATTAAAAAAAAATTTTTTTAAAATATTTTTCAAATTGGTTGAGGCCTATAATTGGTGGAGGCCTGTAGGCGGCCGCCTGAAGCGCCTAATGGATAAGACGGCCCTGGTCCAGAAAGTGCGTGTTTTCTGGCCGCTGCGCTATTCGAAAAAACGCATTTTCTCGACACTGAGCAAGAAAAATTATGTTTTGTCCTTGGCCACAAAAAAAGGATGCCCCAAATCGCAATTTATCTAGGCTTCGCCATGGGTAAAAATATACTATTTCTTGAAAGGGGGTGAAATGTTAAGTTTTCCAGCCTATGATGAAAATAATATCTGTTTATGAGTCATTCTTAAAACATATAATTTTTCAAATTTTGACTTCCCTATGAAATAAACCTATTTCAAATTTTCATTTGCAAAAGGTCTGAACTCAATAAATTTGAAATAACCAAATGACCCCAAATTTTTAGAATTTTAATAATTATGCAAAAAACATATACCAGAATCTAATTATTTTCTGAAAATATCAGCTTTCAAACCCCTAAATCATCATTTTTTAATAAATAAACCAATCGCCTATTTTATGCCAATTTTAAATCTAATGCAAAAATTACAATATTTTGTAAAATATTTCCAGATTTTATAACTTCTCCAAAAAAAATTTAACCTTTTCTCGTTAGCATCTTTGCCATCAAACATACAATAGCAACCATCAATTAACTCGCATACATAAATCCAGCAACTTTGTAATTAATAAAAGACCGGAAACCGCAAAACCCCCATATTATCATAAAATAATAATAACTACAATTAAACGAAAAGCATTATATATTAAATTAAATGCATAATAATAATTATATATACTGACACAAGACATAATTAGCTAACTAAAAGCACAATAAGTAGGTATCATATAAACACCTAGGAAATATAATAACACAGGTAGGTATATAGACCGGTTACATTTATTTGTCCAACAAATAATAACAATAATAATAAAACATACCTACCTACAATTACAACAAAGATATATACCTATATTGCCTTTCTCGATTTGTAGTTCCCTACGTCATATAGTTGCAATTTAAAATTGCAAAGAAAAACGAGTATAATATAATAATGCGTCTAAAAAAACATCAAATAGCTTCCTCAAACAAGGAAAAAGATCCTAACTGTTTTATACTCTAACGAATATAGGTATAAAGATTTAATATAGAAAAATTGCACATATTTTTGCATATTTATAACGTGACAAGAAAGTTTGATGAATTTTATGGAAAAAATAACTATATACATTTTTTTAAAATAAACTTTGTATTTTCTTACCTACTTTTTATTTTATTTTTTTTTAATGTATTTATAATCGTTAATAATTTTTTTTTTTTCAAACTGAGCCTTTAGGTCAATGTCTAATAAGATGCTGGAGGACGTTACGTGACCTTCTTTTCTTTATGTTTTCATTTTAAATTTTATTTATATATGCGGATATATTTTTTTTATGAATGAATAAGTGTTTATTATAAATTTTTTTTTTTCTATTTTCTTTTGCATGGATTTTTATTACTTTGTGGATGAGTTATTAAAATTTATATATTTTTAGGAGTTATGGAATGTTATGGCTTGCTGTTTATATAATTATTAAGTGTCCGAATGAGAAGGAAAGGGATTGTGGTTGACAATTGGAAAATTTTTGCAATAGGAAAGAAAATTGACACCAATTTATCCTTACTTTTCTCATTTGTATGCAGGTTTTAAAACAAAGGTTCAAAAATAGTGAATTTGGCTACTAGTGTTTTTAAAAAGTTTAAAACTTTACTCTAATATTTCAAATTTTAAACTATTGGGAGCTTTTACGAAGAAAACTAATTTTAAACGTGTGGTATCAATAAGTGATTCAGAATTGAAAATTTTTGAAAAAATACTTAATTATCCAGTTTTACAGTTAATTTTTTGGTTGTACCGAAAAAAGCCAAGGCAACTGCACTGAAAAAAAAAATCCAATTGCCGCTACCAGAATTTTTGGTTTCTTTTACAGGATTCCATCAATATAGGCTCCCTAATTTTTTTTTTTTTTTAATATTATTTTAAGATTTTATGATATGGTAAATATCTTGAATAAATTCTCGAAATCTAAAAAATTTTCTCGTTTTTTCTCGAATTTTACTTGTTGCGCAAGCGGATTTTTTACAATAAACGTATAGAAAAATTTTTTTCTGGCCCTTGTTGTTTGAAACTCGAAGGCGTGAAAAAATTACTCGGTTGAATTAAACAAATTTATTGAATTTTTGGTCAGTAAAATAAATCTCCCCTCCTCGTTCTCAAAAAATTTTTTAAATAATGATTAACATTTTCCAGATAATCTAAGAAAAAGCAATTAATTCTATATAAACGAATGAAATATTTTCCATTCTTTCCTGAAAACAGTTGCTAATGAAGTTAGTTTTAATTGAATATATGGCTCGTTTTCATTTTTTTTGAAAAAATAGCTTACAAATCCTAAAAATAAAAAATTCCTTTTTTAAAGTCCAAACAAGGCTTTTTAGACTTTTTTCACCAAGGGTTATTCAGTATTGCATAAAAATCACCATAACGAACTTTTTACATCAATTTATTACGTTTTTTGATAATTATCCAAAATCGTTACATACAGCCTTAATATATATGAATTTTTCTAAGTTTTATGTATTTTAGAGAACAATAACATATTTTTGAATAATTCTACTTAAAAAACGAGTTTTGGAAGTAAATTTTAAAAATATTTAATAATTTAAAAAAAAAAGAGGAATGGTAAAGGCAGGAACGGTGAAGGCTTTTTTATAGAAAAATCAAAATAATTCATAGACAAATGAACAAAAAAACTTTTCAGTTTGGAAAGTAAAGTATTTTTATGATTGAAACTTGCTAAGTTTTTAATATTTTAATTACAACGCTTCTTAATCGGAGATCCATGGGGGTACGGTAAAGGCTTTGTTTTTTGTCCCTTCGTGATTTTTGAACTTAAACTGATTTTTTTTCCTATTTAACGATCGTTAAGAGAGGTCGACCTCTTAAAGTGCTCTTGGTGTAAGAATTTATTTTTTATATATTTAAGTTGTCATTGATGTGATTAAAAGGTTTTTAAAATGTTTTTATGAAGAGAAATCAAATTTAATATAAATTTACGTACACATTTTGTAAAATCGTGTGACACACCTTCTCACCCTTGTAATAATTAGTAAAAGTAAGTTTAATTTTTTCTATATGGAAAAAGTTTAACCTAATGATATAGCAGTTAATCCCCAAATAAAAATTTTTGAAAATTAATTAATAGGTGTGAGTGACAGACACTCAAAGTATAGGAATCTCCTTTGTGACAGGGAACGGTAAAGGCTTTTTTGCTATATTTTTATGTTTTATAGTAGTTAAAATATTAAATTATGTTGATTTTTATGGTGTACCTACCATCAAAAACTTTTTTTTTTTTAATTTTTTTAATTTATGCATCTGGTACCTAGTTAGAAACGTGCTGTACGTCACTTTTGCAAAAAAAACAATAATGAGCCATATAAGTATACAACATTACTAAAATAAAAATTTCAAATTTTTAAAATAAAGATAAAATTCTGATGATGTAAAATATATATATATATATAATTTATAATTAAAAATCTTTTTTTTGCATGAATTTGAAAATTATACTCTTCTAGGAATTTTCAAATTTTATTCGCGCCCTTTCACCTTTGTTTATTTTTCACACACCGGCATAATCATAACCTAAATTGTGCATGATCATTTTGTGTTTGCTAAGTTTGCTTGGGCTAAAACTGCAAAGTATAGGTATCCTGGAATATCCAAATCTGAATAATCTATTTAATATATGTAAGTAATTTTAAAACTATTTTTTTAATTAAAGTAAATAAAAAAAATAAGTACATTAAAAGTTTCTTTTTATTATCTTTGCACATTAATTTTAAGTACAAAAACTCAATTTTTATCACCCAGAATTCGCAACATAAAATCTTCATCTTATCTGTAATTTAATTTTTATATTTAAATAGATATTGCGAATTTACAAGATGTTTGGGATATCCGATATTTGTTCCCGGTAGAGAAAATTTTAACTTTCCTTGACTTTAGGATTATTCAATTTATTCAAAATTTATATTTCACTTGAAACTTGTATGTTATGATAAAATTTAAAATTCGTTAATTTATAAAAAAAATTTTAAATACAGATTATTCATTCTTGGAATCATGGCAGATGACTTGTCATTGTACACTTTGCCAAATACTCAACTTATAAAGCAACTAGACTGCAATGAAGCATTTAATGGGCTATCTAATAAAGAAAAATTATATGCTCATTATCTAAGTCAGGCTTCATGGGATGGTGGTCTTATTGTGTACATTCAAACCTCACCAGAATCACCATTAATTTTTGCTGTTTTGCATAATATTTTCCTAGGCGAACCTATTCCGGAATTGAAAAAAACGTCATTATCCAATGGTATCAGTGAAGATGAATTTACAGTAAGTATTTGAAAAAATTCAGAAAAAGATTTACTTATAATTACATTATAAAAAAATGTTTTAGGCCTTTTTAGTTTATGCTTGTAATGTTTACTCAAATAGTGGTAATTACAAAGGATACGGTGATACCAAAATAATCCCTAATTTGCCAAAAGATAAATTTAAATTAATTGTTCAAAAATCGGTTGCTTATAGCAAAAATTCTTGTAACATACAAAATATATTTGATAAATGTTTTGATGACATATACAATTTAGAAGGAAAAGCTAAGTCGCTAAATTTTGGAAATAAAGGAACAACAACATATTTTTCTTCAAATTGTACAGAAGAGGATGCTAAATTAGTTACTAAGTATATGCAAAGTAAACAAATTGATTTGTATAACACAAGATGTTTCAAAACATCAGCAAATGAAGATGAAAATATCAAATGTGTTTATGAAATAAGACTCCCATCAACTAAAACTAGTTATGATCCAAAAATTACTTTACCAGAAGAAATTTATGAAAATGCAAAATTTAAATTTACAAGAGGAGATTATGATTTACTATTATTTGGATTAGTAGAAAATTTAAAAAAAGCTAGAGATAATGCACTTAATGAAACAGAAATAAATATGTTGAATAGGTATATAGAACATTTTGAAAGCGGATCATTAGAAGAGCATAAAAATGGATCTAGATTTTGGATAAAAGATAAAGGTCCAGTTGTTGAAACTTACATAGGTTTTATTGAAAATTATAGAGATCCTGCTGGACAAAGAGCTGAATTTGAAGGATTTGTAGCAATGGTTAATCGTACAATGTCAAAAAAATTTGAAACTCTTGTAAATAATGCAGAGAAATACATCCCTTTATTGCCATGGGGAAAAGAATTTGAAAAAGATCATTTCTCAAAGCCAGATTTTACATCTCTTGATGTATTAACTTTTTCTGGATCAGGTATTCCAGTTGGAATTAATATACCAAATTATGAAGAGGTAAAACAAAATGAAGGTTTTAAAAATGTATCGCTTGGAAATGTAATAAAATCTTCTTTACAATTAGAAGATATTCCTTTTGTATCTGATGCGGATCAAGCATTAATGCCTAAGTATCAAATTGTCAGTTTAGAAATCGCAGTTGGACTACATGAACTTTTAGGTCATGGAAGCGGTAAAGTATTAAAAAATACCGATGGCAAATTTAATTTTGACAAAGAAAATCTTAAAAATCCATTGACTAATGAATCAGTTACTTATTATGAAGATGGTCAATCATATGATTCAATTTTTGGTTCTATGAGCTCTCCTTATGAAGAATGCAGAGCAGAAGCTGTTGCCCTTTATTTAAGTTTAGAAAAAGAAATTATAAAAATATTTGGTGTTCCTGATTCTGAAATTGAAGATGCTGTATATATTGATTGGTTAATAGTGATTAGGGATGGTCTTAAAGGTTTAGAAGATTATGACCCATTAAACAAAAAATGGCTTCAAGCTCATTCTCAAGCTTATCATGTACTTATGAGAGTTTGTTTAGAAGTAGGAGATGAGTTATTAAAAATTGAAGAAACCGATAATGGTAAAGACTTATTAATAACTTTAAACAAAAGCAACATCCATACTATCGGTAAAAAAGTAATACACGAATTTTTGAAAAAATTGCAAATTTACAAAAGTACAGCTGATATTAAAAATGCTCAAAATATGTTTATGAAATACAGTGATTTATCTGATACTGAAAATCATCCATGGTCTAAATGGAGAGACATTATTTTAGCCAAAAAGAAGCCTAGAAAAATTTTTGTTCAAGCAAATACATTTATTGATGGTAAGTTTCCCTTAAAAAAAAATTCTTTTTAATAAATTTTTAATTATTAAAAAATTTTTAATTATTATTTTAGATAAAGGCAATGTAAATTTAAAAAATTATGAAGCAACATTTGAAGGTTTCATTCAGTCATGGGTAGATCGTTTTCCAACAACTAGTCCCATTGAGAATTTAATTAAGCTGTGGGAAAGAGATATTAAACATTTTTCTAAGTAAAGTTACTATAAAATAATCTTTATTTAAATTTCTTTATTTTTTTATTTTGAGTATAAAAATAATCTAAAATTACAATGAGTTACTGAAGACAATGGTACTTAAAATACAATAAGATGCTGAATAACTAAAAAATAAATTCTTTTTTTTTTTTAACACATTTATTAGTAACTAAAAAATACTAAAAAGTTATTAATTAATTATTTATATACTCTGTCTTTCAATTTTCAGATACTGATTAAAAAGGTTAATTATTAATTTTTTTTTTGAACAAAGACTTAAGAAAGTGTAAAATTATAATATAATAAGTTATTGTTATGTATTTTATTTTTTTATAAATTTATTTGTAAACTGTAAGTACAAATAATTTGTAAGAAACTTGTTGATTGTTTAATCAGTATTAAATAAATTGCATATACAAAAAATATACAAAAATTGATTTAAAATTTAAATTATTTCTACTTCAAAACCCATTAAAACAAAAAATAAAATTTGTCATTTTAAAGAAGGGTTTGTCAATAAAAACTAAAATGATTTTTCTGTGGTTGATATAATTTTTGACGAATATTTATGTTCTTTGTTCTATTTTTTTGTTTACATTTGGCTAAAAAACAAAGTTTTTTTAATTTTTTAAAAATTAACTATAAATTTTCTTATTAAAATTCTCAAGCACTCTTTAATTGTAAAGATCTTTTCAGGAAGTTTTTTGAACTCGCTAAGTATTGCAAAATCAAAAACGACTCTTTGAAGAATTTTTAAATTACGGGATTTCAAATCGCGTTCCTTTCTTGAAAAACTTAATTTAATTTTTTTTTAGGAAATATCTCAAATCTCAATATTTATACTTTGAGAAAAAAGTATTAGCCTCGGTATTAGCAAAATTTTGTAATAATTTAACGCTTAATAACCATTTTTCTCCATAACCATTTTAAAGTTATAGAATACCCGTAGATGTAAAATCTAAATTTCTGGATTACAAAAAATAATATAAGCATAAATTATATTTATTTAAAAAGTATAATTTTATTTTTTTTATTTTATGTTTTAAATAATATACAATTTTTCTCAAAAGTTCATAACATTTTTTTTTATTATATAATACAATGTATAATATATATTTTTATTCTGATGCGACAATGCATTATTATTTAAATTTTATAAATATTATGTATATAAATATATTTATTATTAATAGTTATATTTTTATTATTTTTTTTTTTTATAAATTTTTATAAATTAACATTAATATTTTTTTTTATATAGAAAGAAAAAAAATGAATAAATAACAAATAATTTCATTTTGACACTGCTAAAAATTATGTCCTCTCAAATTTAAAGAACAAGATTTTTAACAGCAAAAATTTTCGAAATTAATTTAATTTATGTTTCAAAAATATGTATAAAATTAGATCACAAATAATTAAATGTTTGTGCATTTATTGGTAAATATCTAAAGCTAGAAATATATGGCGAACTGTATTCTGAAACATGCTATCGTTTCAAAAATATTTTATTCTAAAAAAATCATATTTACATTCTTTCTCTCTCATATAAATTTTTTTTTAAATACAATTTATTTTTATATTTACAAATCATCAAAATTGCAAGAACGCACTATGACTTTATATTTGAATGAATCCTGTTTTTCGATAATTGATTAGTAATACCTAGTTTGTCTAAAATGTCATTATCTAGAATAAAAAGGACAGGGAATTTATTAATGCATCATTAAGAATATTTTTGGTATCTAATTTTTTAATTCTTATTTCAAACAAGTCATCTTATGTAGCATTACCTTTATATTTGAGTAAATGAATTTTTAAACAAATTATTAATCAGGTAACAATTAATACAGAACATTCAATTTTAAAATCATTATCTCAAGAACCAATTTTATATCTTTTTTTTTTAAATAAATTTTTAAATTACTTAATGATTTTTAAATACCTATATAACAAATTTATGAGTTTTCTATTTACAAATTTCGTTTTTTCAAATTTTACTTTACTTACTTTAATTTTTTTATGTAAAAATTTTATGTACCATACCAAATAATTAAATATTTAAAAAAAAAAAATAGTCTGTTTTAATAAACTGCATTTTTCCCATTTATAACATTTACAACCTATATTTGTACTAAAAAAAAAAAAAAAAAATTACTCGCTAAATAAGCATTTTAGTTCATAAAAAGCAGATATGTTTTAAAAATTGTCAATAAAACTATAAATAAAAATTTATAACATTGACTAAATATAAATATTAGAAAAAGCAATTAATAAAATAAGAGAGCTAATATATTTATTATATTCCCTCAATAAAAAAATTCTATATTACCTTCAAAAAAATAACAGTAGAACACCCATGATAAAACCAAATATTTTTTTATGTAAACTTTTAATATATTTTCACATAAACAAAATTTTTTTTTTAATCACTGGGTTATTTATTTAATCACAAATGTTTTTTTTCCTTAAGCTAACGCAGAAGCTGGTAATGAGCTGTGCTTTGGTTTAGTTTTATTGAGGAACACTTTGATACACCCAGTAAAATCGGCGCTTACTAAAACATGACCACCACCTTTTTCTCTTTGTTCTACCATCGGATCAATTGGTGTATCATCTAATGTTAAACTTCCTTTGCTGATTTTGTCTGGTTCTGGTTTTTCTAATTGTTCTCTTGCCTCAATTTGCTTTATAATAGTTTCTGGATTTGGTGAAAAAATAGCACAATTAACAGCTGCTGAATGTGCTTTTATGCTTTCCCAAAAATCATTACGATCTCGGCGAACACTTGAAAATTTTGAATAATCGTGGTGAGTTCTCCAAATATAAATACAATGATTTTCTGAACCACTAACAATATATTGACCATCAGGACTAAAACTAGCTTTAATTTGACTGCACATATTTACATAGCCTTTATATTTGCATGAAATATTCAAATCTCTTAAATCATATAATCTAATGCGACTATCATTGGAAGCTATAAGAATTTTATTTTCTCCGGGCATTGGTTCTATTCCACTAATCTTACGACCAGTTCTATTTTTACCTTTAGTAGAACGCACATTAATTGTTGTATGATATTTTAAATGATCTGTAAGGTAAAAAATACATCGGCCATCATATGTGCCTATCACAGCAAATGTACCATTTTGACAAAAATTGGCGGCTGTTATAAGTTTTATTTTACCATCAATTTCATTCCATACAGCTACTTTTTTATCTGGTATATTCCATAACCGAAGTTTACCATCTAAGGAGCCAGATATAAAATAACGATCATCTCTAGGATGAAAGGCTATAGCAGTGACAAATTCAATATGCTGAAAACAACACAAGCACTCTTTTCTTGATATATGCCAAAGCCGAACAGTCTTATCCATAGAGGATGATAATATAAAATAATTTTTTGACCACGCTACATCTAATAAATCCGAGGTATGAGCAGAATATTTGCAGAAAGGTTTTGGCATAAAAGGACCTTTTATGCTATCCTCCTCATTTAACATACTAGCTAAAAGTTGTGGATCATCCATTGACTGTTGTGAAACTAAAGATTCTTGAGATGGAGTAGGACTAACTTTTTCTGCATTATATTTATTTCTCATGTCCTGAAAATATGTAAATGAATCACGAAGTACCCAAATTCTAAGGACTTTATCTTGACCTGCTGTAGCTAGTAATCGGCTACAAGGAGAAAATTTCATGCACCATACAGGACCAATATGTTCATCACTTAAATCTTGAACATGTTGCAATCCATGAAATTCATAAGGGCCTTTGTGACTATTGGAAGCTTTATGTTTAATACTTTGCTGTTCACCAGGATTCATTTCATCAACTATATCTACGGCATCTTCTTTGTGTCTAGCATGCCATAATTCTTGAGCAATAGGTTTTGCTTTGTCCATTGTTTTTTTAACTGTGCCAAGGAAGCGCTTAAGTTTTTGTGTTTTTTTACGAACTCTACCAATGGATACAGTATCTTCAGGAGGTATACTTGAAATTTTACTGTCAACACTTTCTTCATCACTTTCTTTTTCAAGGCTTGCATTACTAACATATTCTGAAGTTAATCTCATAATATGGAGTGACAAAGGATTTATACACTGTGGAAGTTTATCTTCTGCTATGCTTAGAGGAACCCTCTCTCCAGTATCTAAATTTAAAACTGTTACTTGTTCCAAAATTTCCTGAAATTGTATAAAACTGATATTAGCTTTATTGCAAAATTTATTTCTATATTTAGAAAATAATAAATTACCATATCTGAAAGTTTTTTTCCAGAACCTGTTTGTGTTCTTAAAAACATATTTAACTGAGTAACTAAATCTTGATCGCCAGCTGATTTTCGTCTTTCTTTAGAACCACGAGGACTACCAGCAATTTTATGAGGTCCTAAAGAATGACGTCCAATACTATTACCTGAAATTGAACCCATCGGACTGTTAGAAGACTTACCACTAGAATGTAGACTCATTAAATCCATTTTCATTTTCTCTATTCTTTCTAATTCTTCTGGAGAAGGTCCTTCTGCTTTTGATTTTTCTTCATCCTAAGAAGAAAAAATCCACAAATATATTATAGGATTGTATAAAATTTTTTAAGATTATCTTACCTGAGGTTTCACGACGTATTGTCCTTTTGTGGCAGATTTTATATCAAGGGAATGTTCAAATTCCCTAGTTATAGATTCTATTGTACTAGCTGGACTAGGTAATGTTGATACAGATTTTAATGTATCGTTATCTGATGGCTAAAAAATATTTTTTGTTAAAATTTACATAAGCTTGTAAATGAATATTTAATTTTTTTAATTTTCACTCAGAAATGTATCAGTTTTAAATAAAATTTAATTTGCAAATAATTTAAAAAAATTATTTAATTTTTAATCATTAAAAAAAAATAACTTACTGTAGATTCACTAGTAGCTGGGTTCTTGGATTTTTTCTTTCGTCTAGGAGGAGCAACTGGTACACTTGTATTTTCAGGAACTTCAACTGCTTTACCATTTGATTTTGTACTGGCAATAACATCTGGTTCTTGTAAATTAAAACTTTTACTAGTTTGTTCATTAACTGGTGAATCTTTTGCAAGTTCGCCTGATAATGTCATGACACTAGATGATTGTGATAATTTATCTGATGCTGTATCTTCTTCTTTACTTGAAACACTTGGAATAACTGCCATTTGTGTATCTCTTGGTAGAATACCAGTAATTGGAACAGATTGTGATGTACCTGGTTCAACAATTTCTGAGGCATTGTCTGATGTACCACCTAAAATTCTTCCAACACGACCTAAAGATGTCATACTTTGCATGCTCAAAGCATCGTGTTCAATTATTCTAAATGGATGTGATGTTTTTGCAGGCACTGGATAAACTCCTTCAACTGATGATGTTTGACTATCTGGAGGAGAATTATTTACAGTAATACCAACTTCTTCTTCTTCAGTTTGCATTCGCTGACGAAGTTCTCTAAACCTACGTCTTCCTGTGACTTTATCTACTCCAATACCTTTTTTTTCTTCATCCTAAAAAAATAATTTGATATTTAATAAAAAGAAAAATAGAATAGAAAATTATTTAATAATTTAAATTAGCAAAATCTAACATTTTTTTCAACAACTTTTTTCTTTTCATCTTCTAATGGTTTTTCAGTTACTTCACAAACTGGTTTTGGATCAGCTGGTTTCAAGAATACATGACTTTCAAGTTTTGCAGTTGGAGTTGAAAACTTCTCGTCATTGGATTCCGTACTAATTGAATCTCTATGTTTTGGTTTCCTAACAATTAAATAAAATGAGTTTTATTTTTTTTTTTATTTAACACAATAAGCTAAAATTATACTTAATAAATATTAAAATAATATTTTACCTTGGTACACGTTGAACTGTGTCATCTTCAGCATCAAAAAATTCATCAGAATCACTACTTGTTGACATTTTTTGAATAAAATTTTTTTTACTTATAAAAAAATAATATATCAAAATTTCTTGTAAACCTCAAATAATAACAATAGTTATTGTTTATTAATCCATATTGCTCCAAAATTTATACTTTAGTGTACTAAGATATTATATTTTTAAATCTATTAATAATCATTGATTTAATAATCATTGTTTTGATATCAAAAATGTGATAATCAAATATGAATGAGTAATTATTTTAATAAATTACTGTGTTGACGAATACGACCAAGCTTCTTCTGATAAACACGTTACACTAAACATGAAAAATATTTTTACATCTTTTGTTGTAATAAAAATAATTTGTTATAAAAAAACACTAACAATTTTGGTTAACAAATTTATTAAATTTTAATGAAAAAAAAACTAAATAAAAATTTTTTGGAGTTGCAGTTTTTGTGAAGTTTTCTTTTCCAGCCTACTCCACCTCCGCTGCTCCCACCCAAGGACAAAAAAAAAACGCGATTGCCGGGGGAATGTGTATGTAGTTGTGTATGTATGAGAGAAGAGGGGGGCGCCGTCGTCTACACGGTGATTCCGAGCGGGACGTATTGTTTGTTTTTTGACGGCCAATAGCAGGTACAGATCCAAGCATCGACAAATAACGTTGCCGCTTTGAAAAACAAACAATACGTCCCGCTCGGAATCACCGAGTAGACACGTATAAAAAAAATTATAACCTCTGCGCAAAAAACCAAATTTTTTGAAAGTTTATTCGCAAATTTTGAATGAATTTTCAATTTATTTTGGATTCCTTTAAAAAAAATAAAAATTACCTAATATTATATTATTAGTATTTCTTTTTGCAATTTTTTATTGCAAAAAATTTAAAAATGGTGGTCAAAAGTAATCAGCTGTAAAATCATAAACGCGGGATAAATTTGAATCTCCTTTATTGTAATCATAGATTGTGTGATTTCACTGCATAATAACTTACATAATAATGACTACCACAAAACAATCAATAAACATTACTTTTTAATTACTTTTTTTTTTTTTAATTTTTTTTTATTACTATTATTATTATCATTATTTATTACTCCACATCTAGCAATTTGAATTTTACGTAATGGTTTTCCAGACTTTGAACCAAATGCACTAATCTGTTAAAAAAATAATATAATTGCAAAGTTTGCTATAAAAAAAAACTGTTAAATTCTTACTTTTAGAAGATTTTCGCGTCCTTTAATAACTTTTCCAAAAACAATATTTTTGCCATCTAAAGTTACTAAACTTTTGAAAGATAGATTAAATTTAGAATCGCAAAATTCTTTATCAGTGGTATAAGTAGAAAGTACTCCAGAGCATGAATGTTTTAATGAATAATTTTCTTCTGGTAATGGTTTATCATAAATTGAAGCACCACCAAGACCGTTAAATTCTGATACATCGCCGCCTTGGCATAAATAACCAACAATAATTTGATGAAATGGGGTACCTCTAAATTAAATTTTAAATTTTTAGTACACGAAATGAATTCGAATTAAAAAGTTCAAAAATTACTTGTAAGATTTTCCATAAAAGCCTCTGCAAAATGCTTCAAAATTTGCGCAAACCGAAGGAACATAATCGTTATACAATTCAAATACAATTCGACCCAAATAAATTTTTGGCTCGACAATTTCAATGTCAAAAAAACATTTTGTCCTTTGAATTTTCGATAATCGAAGACCGTTACTAATTGATGGACATTTAGAAACAGTGCTCCACATTGGGTACTTTGATTTATCTTCGATTACATTTTTCCAGTGATTCCACCATTTTTCGAATGTTTTTGGATGATATAAGCCTTTGATATTTTGTAAACGTTCATACAACTCACGATTAAGTTTTAATAATTTTTCATTCGCTTTAATTTCAACGTCTTGGCTTAACATTTTACGATTTTTTAAATAATCTGGCTTCCTTTTATTCCAACAATCGACTTTTCCCTAGATTTTTTAATTTAAAATTTTTTAAGTAAAGCGTAGAAAATTTTTTAGATATTTATTAAGTAAAATTTTGTCAACCCCTAGTAAATTAATACGATTTAATTTTTTAACAATTTCCATATTTTCTTTATACTGTTGAATCAAAATTCTACCGCGGTAATCGACAGTTGGACGATTATAATAAGTTTCTTTGATGTCAAATTTTGGAGCTTTGTTATCAATTATTGGTTTTGATGTTTGACATTTAATCCGATGCTTTTTGTACCACTGAAAATCTGTGTTTTCTGATTCCTTACTGACCTTTTTTAAAATAAAATCAATTTTATAGGTAACCAAAAAAATTGTTAATTTTTAAAATTACCTCTCCCGGGAGAAATCGTGATTTTAATGGTGGATCAAATTTAAAATTTTTAATTTCTTCTTTTTTGACTTTTTTATTCTTAACTGGCATTTTGAAAATACTTTTTCATTAAAAAAAGTTTAAACAACGAATTTAAACATCAATCTGTGATTTCATTTAAATTTTTGTTTGTTTATAGGTTCGGTTTGTTTGATTTTTATTTTGTAAACAGTGCAAAATGTGTGATAAATTTTTAGTTAAAAATGTTTTTGGCAACGTAATTTTTTTTTTTGTTGAACGCGAAATGATAACGAAATTAAAAAATTGTATTATTGGACATTAGATCAAGAAAAATTAGACATCAAATTTTTCTAGTTAAAATTGTAAAAAAATGATCATATCGGAAATTTTTAATGAAGAAAAAAATTTTAATAACCTCAATAAAGTAAGTTATTTTAAAAATTTTCTGTGAAAAAAATGTAATTTTTATAAAATTTTCTGTTATTAAAGCACAATAATTCTTTAAAACTATTAAATGAGTATAAAAAGCTTGATGACAAAATTAACAGATACTACCAAATATCAGCAGAATTAATTACAAAAACGTTAAAATTTATAATTGCCGATTCAAATCAACTAATATGGAACAATAAACATGATATTAAAGTGAGTTTAAGAAAATTAGCGCCTAAAAATATACTACCCGATTTTCATTGAAAATTTTTATTCAACTTTAGGAAATTTCAATAGGAGAAAAATTATTATTGCTAAAAAAACTGTTTTTGACAAACTGTAAGTTGAAGAAAATTTTTAAAACCTTAAATAAAGAAAGTGAAGACTTTAAGAAATTAATTCAAGATTCTTGTAATTTTTATAACACGAATGTGTTAGTTTTAACAAAAATACAAAAGAGCTTGCAAAATTTTGTTACAAATTTGTATGAATTATGTGGAATAAACATCGCAGAACAAAAATTAATCATAGAAGGTAATGTAAAAACATAAAAATTTTTTACAAGAGGAGGCAAAATATGTGAAATTAATTTTTCATGCTAACAGAACTTTAGTCTATAGTATACTAAACTTTGATTATGATTTTATTATATAATTATGTTCAAAATATGATAATCCTAAAATTTTTAAATACCCAAATTATATAAATTTTACAAACAGTTTTACGAACAGAATTAGTTCTAAAAATGGTTTGAAAGCCATTCCTGAAATTGCTCAACCCGGATAATTGAAAAATAAATGCAAATTATGAAAAAAATTTTAAAATTTACTGCATAATGGTGCCAATTTTTATTGCATTTAAAATTTAAGTAATAATTATTGTTAATTCTTTAATTTTATTGATATTTTCAAATGGGCACTATTGGATAAGAATTTTTTTTATAAAAAAAACCTATAGCTCCTATAGGAGCTTTATTAGATCCTCAGGAAGCTCGCGTATGTAAGACTTTCTGCGTTTTTTCTAACTTAAATTTGAATCTGAAAATAGAGATCTTAAATCGGAAAATTTTCTTCGTTCTTGGGTACAGTTTAAAGAAAGCTGAAAAATTTTAAGATCATAATTTCGATGAGCGGACCCTGCTATAAAATATCTACCATAACTGCAGATTTAGAACGTTAATAAACTGTCTGGTTGCTCTGCTTGAAATTTTCAAATATTTGTGCTTTATAAATCTCAAAATCCAAGTTCAAATTTTACATTAGTTTTAACTCTAGAGAGAACATATGGTCAAAGGTGTTCAGGGGCCCTGTAATTTTTCGGATTTTGCAGGAAGTCAAGAAGCCTTGAAAAAAGCCTTCAAGTTTTTAACACTTTTAGAAAAAATTTAAATTTGATAAAGAAATCATTTTACTTGCGAGAAAAAAATTAGCTCAATATTTTTTTGCACGGTGTTGTTTCAAAATATTTCTCGCAAGTGAAATGAGAAATAAGCAAGTTTCAAACAAAACAACCTAATATACGCACTAGGAACAATATTTCACATATTTTGCCCAAAAAACATTAATTTTTAACATTAAAATTAATTAAAATAATTTTTTTACAGAAAAATCACTAGAAAATAAATTAAATTTTATGCAATCCTTAAAATTTTATGCAAATAATAATAACAACAACGTGAATAATTTATTGAACCAAAATTTTAAATTATTAAAATTTTATAAAAATTATTATGAATTGAAAAGTATAATATCCATTGATAATTCAATAAAAAGTAGTAAAATTCTAATCATTGATTTTACTTACTGTAAATATTTATTATTCAATGATAACAAGTTAATTGCCAACTATAAAAATAACAATAACAATAATTCTAGTTTGATAAAATACAAAAATTATTATTATTCTAAATTAAATAATGAAATTTCAATACCAGTTAAAATTAAAAACTATGAATCAAAAAATAAAAAATTTAATAGTTTGTTAAAATTAAAAATTAATATTCCAAATTTTAAAGTTTTAGACATTAATTTTTTAAATGATTTTCAAAATTACCAAAATATTGAAATCGATAAAAATCAAAATCATTCAATTTTATCTACGACTTTACCAGTAAATCAAATTGTTTTATTCAAAAATGCTAAAAAACAGGATACTTTGTTAATAGAAAATTTCATAAAAATAATTTTAGATTTATTAAAATTATTAAATTTTACAAATACAATTTTTAATTTTTTATCACAAAATTCAAATGATTTTACAAATAATAACGACAATAAAAAATTTTTATGTTTGGATGTCGATAAAACTGTCATTAATAAGCCAATAATAAAATCAAGGAAAATTGACGTAAAAAATTATTTAAAAAATTCTAAAAGACGAAAGTCTTACAAAACAGTTAAGGATATAAAAAAATTTTATATTAAGTCAAAATTTATGAAAGTAAAAAATTTTTTGAACAAAGGAACAAATACTTTTTCTGTCGACGATTTTGTTAATTATAACAATGAAGCAAATGTTATTGACATTTGTTCAAAAAAATCTAAAGATAAGATTATACCTAAAAATTCAGAAATCGAAAAATTAAGAGAATTTAATAAACTAAATAATAAGCAAGAAAATGTCAGCGGAAAATCATCGGAAACTAAAATTCAAACTTCAGACTTAAGTATAGAAATTGATGAATTTTATGAAGAAAATTCCTTAGAGTCAGCAAAGAAAACATCTAATAAGCAAAATGCTAAAAATAAACAACTAAATAAAATTGAAGATAATAAATTGAAAGTAAAACTAAATTCTAAAAAGGTACTTCAAGTAAATAAACCATCAGTTCCAGATGCTTCCAAATCGACACAAGAAGTAAAATATGACACAAGAAGTAACGCCTCAGTTACAACTTATTCATCAATAAACTCTAAATTTAGTAATATGACTAATACTGAAACAAAAAGTAATGTTTCATCAATTTCCAGAAAATCTATAAGTTCTAAACGATCATTGAACGAACTTAAAAGGATGCTTCACATAGAAGAAATTGAAAAAGAAAAAAAAAAATTGTTAAAACGAAAAAATGTTGAAAATAATTTGTATGAAAAAAATTTAAAAAAAGAGCAATTTCCTAATATTCCATCAAAAGAATATTATCATAAGCTTCCTGATATGAGTAAATTATATCACATTGATTTGGAAAAAAATAAATCCCATGGGATTGGGTTTAAATATACGAGTAATAAAAAAGCAGTTAACGAGCCTGCAACAATTTATGTTAATAAAAAATTTACAAATAAATAAAAAATTTTTTTTAAATTAAGTATAGTATTTTTAATGATTATTTCATATTTTCATAAACAATTATGTAATTTAAATAAAATTAAGACACATTAAATTTAACTATAGAAAAAATTGTATATTTCTGAATAAAATATATTTTACAGAAATAAAATTTTTATATAACTATTAAATAATTATTTCATAACATTAATAAGTATTAATTATTTGATTTTTTTTTTCAAAAAATTTTATCTAAAAATAGAAGATTTATATTTATCTTTACTTACATATCGATCACAGTGAAAAAAAAATGATGGTTTTAATTAAAATCAAGAGATAAATTATTCATAATATCATAAGAATGTAAATTTTAAAATATTTATAAACTACATTAACGAAGAAAAAAAAATACTTTCTCTTATTTAATCAGGAGTATTTAATATTTCTTCAACAAATATAGCTACATTAGTTTCCTTTTTAGCATGCTCAGAAATAAAACTAATCTCAAGCAATTGAGTATAATTAGGCCGTAAAGTATAATTTTTTATTAAACTGAAAAAAACGTTATAAAAATTAAAAATTTTTTTTGCAAAATATACTTTTTAATTTTTATATTTTAACATACCATTTATTAATAAATTCTTCAAAAATAGGAGAAAATGTATTTGGAGGTAATTTTGGTGCTTCATCTTTAACTACTTGTTTTAATTGATCAAATGGAGTACCCCAAGACCCATATGGAAATTTACCTGTTGCAAGTTCAATTAAAGATATTCCTAATGACCAAACATCTGACCTGATGTCATATTGTGAAGGATTACCAGTAGGATCTATTCTTTCAGGCTAGAAGTGATAAGAATATTTAAATAATTTTTATTAAATTAAGTTATAAATTATTAAATATTGACACTTACTGCCATGTATGGCTTACACCCAGCATCAATCGTTTTTGCAACTGAATCTACTAAGTAACCTGATATACCAAAATCACAGATCTTTACTTCTCCTTTTCTATTAATTAAAATGTTACTTGGTTTAACGTCTCTATGAATAACTCTTAATTTTGAATATAAATAATGTAATGCGCTGACAACCTAAAGTAAGTTATTACTTTTAAAATTTTCATGAAAAATAATAAAATTCAAATAAAAATAAGGATATTATTACTGAGAAAGCTATTTTGCCTAAAATATCTTCAGGTATTGTACGATTAATTTTGTTCACTTTAGAATAAAATTTATCAAGACTCATATCCATAACTTCCATACAAATCCACACATCTCCTTCTCTAAAGAGAGCGCCATAAAATTGTACAGTATAAGGACAATCCGAACTGCGCATTGAAATATCTAAATCCATTAACAGCCTTTTTTGTTCTTGAGTATTTACAGTAGCAGTGATTCTCTAAACCCAAAAAATATTCTTTAATTTCAAAAACAAATTAATCAATTGAACTAAATAAACAAAAACTAACTTTAACTGCCATAACAGTACCACTAGGCTTATGCCTCATTTTATCCACAACACCATAAGCTCCTCGTCCTAAATTACATAGTTCTTCAAGATCATCAGCTTCAACTATAAATGTTTTTTCTCCTATTGTTATTGTTGTTCTTTTGTCCAAATTTCTTGGAGGAGTTCTGTAAAAGTACAAGGAATTATTTTTCAGGTATATTTATAAAATCATAAATTTAATTTTATTTACACTGTAACTGGTGTTTCATCAGATACTTGGATTTTGAGTCCCTTTCTACGATTTTTCATAGCCATTTTTGGAAAGTATAATAAATTAAACCAACAATTTTTTCAAAAAAAATTCTTATATACTATAAGTTTTAATTAATTTAAAAGTTTAGTTTCCATTTTATACTTTAATAACTAGTTTTAAAAACATTCTTGCAAAAAATCACTTTTTAAACAATTAATAAGATTTTGAACAAATAATTTTTATATTGATTTAGTTAAAAATCAATAATCTGATTCAATAATTTTATTCAACTTAGGTTAACTTTTAAAAAATTTTTACACATGCAAAAAATAATTTTTTATTTTAGTAAAGATTTATCACTTCAAAAAAATATATTAAAAAGAATATTTCTCAAAATTTTCATTGTTTTATTTTAATTATTGCGTAAACAATGTATTTTTTTTTTCTGATAAGAGCAAGTGTTTGAAAACATCAGTAATGTCCTTATAAGGTAGTTGCACTATATATACTATAAAATAGATTTTTGCGATAACCTGTAGTTTGCATAATAACAAATTTAATTTAAAGAAAAAAATCTTAATGATATTTTATGAATAAATTAGATTAATATGAAACTTTTCAAGAGCTTAAATTTTTTCAATGAATAAATAGGTATGAAATTTTATTTATTTAAAATACAAATTTTTCGCAATCAGATTTCAGAATTCAGAAATTGTACACTTTACTATAGTGCGTTACTCTATAGTGCTGCAGACTTGTCTTCTTTAAAACAGAAATTTAGTATAGTGCATGTGACGTATACTATACATAAAGTATACTCTGTGCACGAAGACAAATTGTTTATTTTTATTCTGCTCCAAAATATAATAAACATCTTAAATCTTATCTTATAAGCTTGCTTATAAGAGCTTGTATCATCGAATAATAATTATAAGTTTAAAAGAAAAAAATTTTAACTAAGTAATTTAACTATAACTAAAATAATTTTAACAAGAATTTATACTTTTAGAAAATAAAATTAACCATTAACCCCATTATTCCCAGGTATTGGGTATATTACGCTACAGAAGTTTATTATAATTAAAATGTTACAATCACATTCTTAATTCTAATGTAACATGACTTTAACAATTTATAGATAACTGTAATCATGGAAAATATCATAGATCTAGCTCCAACTGATGAAAATTTGCCTCTTATATTTAACCAGCTGCATGAATTGGAGGTATTAAGCTTACAATTTTATACATTTATCACAGTATACAAGTTACTTAAAAATTGCAGGCAAATGTTGAAAAACAATTGAATAATATTGTTATGAGACACTGTCATATTGAAGCTAAATTACAAAATATTGGTAAAATTTTACCAAATGTTACTACCGTCTACTCAGAAAGTGAAAAATTTTTAAATATGATAGATGATACAAATAAATTAGCGGAAAAAGTTAGTGCTAAAGTCAGACAACTAGATTTAGCAAGGGTTAGTTTTTTTTTTCAAATAAATTCAATTTGATTTTAAATACTTTTACATTTGCAGACTCGGGTATGTGAATGTCAAAGTCGAGTGAATGATATACTTGACTTGCAATTATGCAGTGAAGGTGTAGCTACTGCCTTACAAAATGAAGATTATGAACAAGGTGCTGCTCATGTACATAGGTTTTTGTTAATGGACCAAAAATTATTAGAAAAAACTGCTGATGATGTGTCTGGGGATCATGTTAGTGTCACTAGTTCACTGGCTACCTTACAACAAGCAGCAAATCAATTAAGAACTGTAGTTACCCATAAATTTGACGAGGCTGTAAAATTAGAAGATCTTGCGTCTGTTGAAAGATTTTTTAAAATTTTCCCTTTGTTAAATATGCATTCAGAAGGCCTGAAAAAATTTTGCCAGTATTTATGCTCAAAAGTAAGACAGATAAAACTTTCTATAACAAAGAGAAATTGATTATTTAAATTTCATATTTCTTGCAGTTACAAGAAACAGCTCAGAAGAATATAAAAGCTGCATTAAGTATAAGAAGTTCTGATAAAAGAGCTTCTGTGATATTTGCTGACACTGCCACTTTGCTTTTTGAAGGAATAGCTCGCATTGTTGAAGTTCATCAACCAATTATTGAAACTTATTATGGACCAGGAAAATTGTTAACATGTATTGGTTATTTACAAATAGAATGCGATAGGTAATAAAATACATTTAAAAAAATTTCTCAAAGACTAAAATTAATTTTTAAATTTTAGGCAAATCAAAAAAATAATTAATGAATTCATGAAAATTCGATCGGTGTCAAGAAATATTCAATTAATTAATGACTGTTCAAAAAAACAAGAAAAAAATGAAGAAAAAATAAACCCTAAAAATTTGGATCTCCTTTTAAATGAAACAACATTGATTCATGCTAGGGCAGAATTGTATATAAAATTTTTAAGAAGAAAAGTTATTGTAAGTAAAATTTAAAACTTAAAATACAAATTAAAATAGAGTAATTAATGAATATTTTTATCTATTCTAGAATGATTTAGAAATTAGTCTTACTGATTTAGAACAAAGAAAAGAATCGTTAAATGATTTCGAATTAATAATTCAAAATTCTGAATTATCACGAAATATGCAGGAATTACTAGGGACTTACTTAGCATTAGAAAGGTATTTTATGGAAGAAAGTGTAAATAAAGCTGTAGGAATGGATGCTTTAGATCAAGATCAACAGACTTCGTCAATGGTTGATGATACTTTTTTTATTGTTAAAAAATGTATTAGAAGAGCAACATCCAGTTGGAGTATCGATGGTGTATGCGCTGTTATAAATATGGCGTGCGGATTACTTGAAGGTAATTTTGCAATTCATTTAAAAAGTCGTCTTCGACAAGGTTACCCTGCTGGATATTTAGACTTAGCTCAAGCATATAGTGCACTTCAAACAAGCATTCAGCAAGGACGAATACAAACTTCAGACACTGAACATGCAAGGCTTATGTTTTTAGTAAGTAATTATAAATTTTTAAATTCTATATATTAAATATATTTTAATTAATATTTTAAATTTAATTCAGGCATATTTAAACAACACAGAAGTAAGCATTGAATATGTTGATACACTGTACAAAAGTTTGAGTATGGATATTGAACAAGCTTTTCCAAATATGCAAAGTAAAGAAAAAGGAAAATTTGAGAGCTGCCTAGCTGGAATGAAAAGTGTTTCTATGATTTTGCGAACTGTTGTTGATTATGGCTTAGAACAGTTAAGATCAAGTGCTGTAAAACCTAGAGTAGCTCCATGGGTTGATACATTTTTGGCAATTAATCATCAAATTAATGAGGTAAGATTTTATTAAGTCAGCATTTAAAAATTTCTTTGATTAACTTTTTTATGATTTCTTTATATCAATGAATACTGAACATGTTAATTTAATTTAAATAATATTATACCATTTCTATTGCATGTAAAAGCTTTAAATAGTCTCCCCTTTTTTATTATTAATTAACAGAGTGACATAAAATATTTTAACTAATTATTTTTTTAAATTTCTTAATTATCAAAAATTAATTTTTTAAAAACAGATTGATGATATATTTAATATTTCTGACTTAAAAATGAAGTGTTGGAACAAATAAACTCCTTCATTGTTTAAATTTTAATTTATTTTTAACAGGATGAACTGTTACAATATGAAACAGATGAACCATTTGTTCAAACTCTAGTTATGAACTTGGAAGGTCTTTTACAAGTTTTTCAGAATAACTTAACAGAATCAAATTATAATGCACTTATAGGAATTGTTACAACTGAAGTTACAACTCGGTTAGAAAAAGTAATCCTGAAATCAACTTTTAATCGGGTTAGTATACTAATTTTTTTTTTTTTTTAATATACCTTATTATTTGATTGTATAAATTTATTATAGTCTGGAGGTTTGATATTAGATAAAGAAGTAAGATCATTAGCTAGTTACTTAGCAACAGCAACTTCATGGTCAATCCGTGATAAATTTGCTAGATTAACACAAATTGCAACTATTTTAAGTATTGAAAAAGTTGAAGAATTGGCAGATTACTGTGGTGAAGATGCAGTAGCTTGGCGATTAACTCCTGCAGAAGTAAGAAAATTTTTAGCTTTAAGAACTGACTTGAGATCGGAAGATATAAAAAGATTAAAAATTTAATTGAATTATGTAACTGTTCTTTTTTTAATTTAAAAGTTTTGAGAGTTTTTCTAAAATGCTCCAAAGACTTTTACATCAGAAAAAATTAATTTTGTACAATTTTAATCTTATTCCAGCATTTCAAAATATTTGAAGTGCTTAATTTAGCTAGTGGCTTATCATAATTTTACGAATGTACAAGAAATATTTATTAGTATTTAAAACTCTAAAGAAGAGAAATTTATATATTTATTTATATTTAAATTTATTTAACCATAGTACTTTACAGAAGAATATATGCATTAATTTTTGTATACATAAAAACACAAAGTTTTATATTTGTAAATTTAAAAAGCATTTAAAAATGTAAAAAAATTGCAATTATATTAATATATATTGTTAAAATTTTATAATAAAAGGTTATTTAAGTCAATACACAACTGACGTAAACTAATTTTTAATAAAAATATATTTTTCTATTTTTAATGATTGGTTTCTTTTTTTAAATAATTCTCGTTTTTAAGTATAATTTGTAAAATCTAAATATTTATTAATTTACACACAAACCATCTGTTTATTGTTAAAAATAGACTAAACCTTTTAATTACAGCAATCTAAAATTATAAATATTTTTGTATTTCCCACTTGTTTATTACTATAGCGCCACCACAAAAAAACACACATACACGATACACGTGTATGTTTTCTGCATGTGTTTTCAGCTCAATCAGCTGTTATGATAATAATAATATTAATGTATTAATTAATCAAACAAATAATTATAAATTCATGATAAATTAGAAATTTTTTGCAGTAATATCTACTTGTTGACTGTTGTGCCGGTTGCACGTGCTTTTATTATTGAATTAGTAAAATAAATAAATGGGCTTTTTAAAAGCATATCAATTTAATAAATTAATCTTCATAAAAAAATTTTGTACATCAATAAGACATGCAACGAAAATTGCCAATAAAGGAGAGTTTTTAAAAGAAGAAATTGGAATTAAAAAAAGTGTTTCAATAAATAAAGAATTAATTAATAAATTAGAAAAAGTTTCACTTGTTGGTTATGATGCTAAGGATGGTATGCAAAAATTAGAAGAAGCTATAAATTTTGCTGAAAAATTATTAGAAGTACCATTGGATCCAAATATTGAACCAATGTACAGTGTATTAGAAAATGAAAGCTTAAGATTAAGAGATGATGTTGTTTGTGATGTTAATAGTCGTTCTGAAATATTAAAAAATGCTGTTAAAACTGAAGAAGAATATTTTGTGGCACCAATAGGAAATGCTCCATCAAAAATATAATTTAACATAAAAAATGGAAAAAATTTTAAAAACACTTGGTTCAACATTTCTTTGTATTAAAGATATTGGTTTTGTTTATGGTATTCAAGGGATTTTACTACGTAAAAATTTAGAAAAATATTGGTATCAACATTGTATTACAAAAAGTAATTATAATATTTTTTATTTACCATCTAATTTACTAAATGAAAATATACAGGACATATGCGATGCTGGTCTTGATAATGTACCTTTTGGTATAGCAGAATTTGATTATATTAAAAATAATTGGAATGAATCATATTTTCCATCAACATCTAAAAATATTTTTCATAAAATAGCAAGTGTTACAACTATTTATGACAGTGAAGAAGATATACATAGTATAAAAGATTTATTTTACACAAAACAAAGAGAACGTAAATCTTGGTGGCGTAAAATATCACAAAACCCATCAATTTATCATTTAAGTGAAGTTAAAAAAGACAAAGGTTCTGAATATGTAGATATTGAAGCAAGATTTTCATTCGGAAATATAATTATTGAAAGAATACAATTTAAAAAAAATGCAAAAAAATATTTACAACAGGTAAAATAAATTTGAATAATTTAATTACAAATTCAAAAATAAAAAAATTACAAATAAAAAAACTATTTTTTTAGAACAAAGATACATCAAACTTAAGCACTGTGCAATACATTACTTCTTTGGATTGGGGTTCTTTAACATTAATTTGTGATGCATTTACAGAAATCAATGGATCCAAGGAATTACAGCTTTATCCTCAGCTTGCACCTTATAAAGCTTATTTTCAAACAAATTTTTCAGCATCGGATAATGAAAAAATAAGAGAAGATTTAACAGATTTAATGATTTATTTAAATAATAAATTACGTGAAAAAAATATAGAAACCATTATTTTAAAAAATGTTAATAATCCTAAGATATTTCAAGTTCCATTTATTATTTCCGTTGACAATAACAGTTTAAAAACTGGTATTGTTAAACTTATAAGTCAAAGAACTTTAATAGGAGAGTCTGTTCATGTTACTCATTTAGTAGATCGTATACTGAAGTATTGTATTTAATTTAAATGCTTTTGTAAAAATCAAAACAAAATCTATCTAAGTCTGAATTACAATGAATTTAGATTAATAGTAGTAAACAATGTAAATAAATGATATTTTTTTTTTATGTAAAAGTAACTTTATTTATTTTCCATTTCTAAAAATTTATTTATTAAGTTTTGAAAAAAAAATTAATTTTAATCTAACACAAAAATTACAAGAAAAATTTTTTTTTATTAAATTCTAAATTTCTACTAATTTTGCTAAAAATTATTCATTATTTAATCTCCATGAGAAACACTAATAAAAAAAACGAAAGTGATCAAAAATCTGGGTAACATTTTTTAAAACAATTTTCAACTATAACATTTTGGATTATTTCTAAAGCATGTTTTTTTTGTTCTATCACCTAAATTTTAAAAACTATAAGTCACTAAATATATTATGCTAATAGTATTTATTTTATTTTTTGTATAAATAGTGAATATTGTACTTATAAACAATTAGATTACAATATTATTATTATTATTATTCTATACTTTTTATATTTTTTGATTTTAAAAAATCATAATTATTATTTTATAATACAGAATATAATAAATAAAAAATTAATGGAAAAGAATAATTATAAAGCAAAACTATCTTTATTTTTCACTTTTTCAGACTTGCCGTTTATAATAAACCCAAAAATTGTAAGATTCAAACATAAATCGTTACATACATTTAAGGTAGAAGATAACGGATTAAAAAAAATATTTGATTTAAAAAAATTCTGTTTTAAAATTCACTCATTTTTACTTATAAAAAAGCACTTTTAACCTGTACTTTTTAAAAATATGCACTCTCTCTCATGCATCCCAAATATATTTTAAACACAGTTCATGCACAACAAAATAAAAATTAAATATATATATATATATATATATATATATATTATATTTTATATATATATATAATCTAAGGAATTTTTTTTTATAATTAATTAATCTGCTGTTTCAGAAAGAAAAAATAATTTTCAGTGTATAGAAATGTGGTATTGGTAAAATTATACAGCAATTTGATGAGTTTCAAAGATCGCTTTTTTAGATTTTATGTGCGTTTTTCATTTAATTTATATAAATGCTCAAAACTCTCTAGGCACAACAATAATCACTAATTTAAAAAAAAAATATGAAAAAAAATATATATGCTGCACCATCATATATAATACTAAATCAATAGAATTTATTTTATTATTTAAGCTGGTAAGATTAGTCTATTTCCTTTAATAACTTTGGTGACATATAAATAAAAGAAATCACAATACAAAACAGATTGAACAGAACCAGCAACAACTGAGATTAAATTGAAATATTCTTCGGTGTAATAACGATATATCCAATTAAACAAATAAAGTGTTCGATATGAACCTAGTGCAAATAAATAATGACTTGTTATAGTTTCAGCCTCTCCAGTTTTTGATACCATAAATAATTGAGGCAATATAGCCACAGATTCTAAATAAATGCTAAATGTCCATAGTACTTCCATAAATGAAAATTCACCATTTATTATAAGTGCTAAAATGGCAGACGGTATCAACAAAAATTCAATTCTAAAAATATAAAAACATTTTTAAATGAAGAGAGCAAAATGCAAATTTAACAAATGATAACGACATACCTAAAAGTATCATGGTTATGGTCATATGTTGCTTTAAATTTAACGTACATTAAGTACAATGTTGCTAATGATGAACCGATGAATATTATTTTCATAAGTGTATTGTACAAAGATACATAATTACTGATTAAATCCATGTACCTGGTTATATATACAATAGTAAAAAGAATTTGTGTTTTGCCACTGATACCTGAAAAAGCAAAAGAAATTTTTTATTAACTACAAATGACATAATTTTTGAAAGAAAATTTCTCAAAAAAAAGTAAAACATATATGAAAAAAGAAATATTTTTATCTCTAACATATTAAATTATAGCAGGAAATTGCTACGCGGCAAGGACACGCATGTACTTTTTTGTTTACGTTTGCAATGATAAAAATAATTACGTGTAATAATGGCAATTTTTTTAAAATAATAAAATAATTATGACAATGATGAAAGAAATATTAACAAAAATTACATTCTTTAATAGTAAATAAATAATTAAAGGCTAAAGTTACCGGCACAACTCCGGGTCTTCCATATCTTTAGCAGCAGGATGATAATAGCAAGAAGATGCGAGAGATCACCAAGTAAACGAAAAATGTTCATGATTCAGTTGCTATGTTTTTACTTATTTATATATTTAAATTAAATAATTAATCCTTTTTTTTTATTCTAGACGATGAGGTAGGGCACCCGCGAGCGAAAACCGCGTTGCCGACAAGCAACACAGCTTTTTTTTAATGTTAAATATGACGTGGCACTGGCACCTGGTGGAGTCTATCGTAAAAATATCGAATGAAAAATGTTTCTTTGTTTATAGCAAATAGCGGTGTCGTGGTCGCGCTGTTTTGGAGTCAAATCAAAAACGATTTAAGCGCCGCTTAACTATTATCAAAATCTATTGTTTGCTTTTTTGAATTGCTGCGATAACATAAAAACAAATTTGCCAAAAATAATATAAGTAACTGCCAAAACTCCATAATGAGCTGATTATTATCGTTAATTGTTAATTGAAATCAAATCAGAAACAATAATTATTGTTAAAATATTATTTTAATAAAAATTAGAGTTAGATTAAAATTGTTTTTAGTATTGGGTATATTATATGGTATTAATGTATATATACCTATGTTAAAAAATAATAAAATTTTTTCATTAATTTTTTGTATAAACAGATAAATAAAAAAATATAAACTTTTATTTTCAATAATCAACATATTTTATAATAAACTTTCACATTCTAAGATTATAACTGTAATAATAAATAAAATATAATTTATTTTTATAATTTTTTTTACCGTTTTTTTTTTTTTTTTTTTTTTTTTTTTTATTTATACCTATATATTATAGTCCTGAAATTACTTTTTTTTTTTTATAATTTTTTTAATTATTATAATTTATCTATTAAGATTATAATCGGCATGTTTAAAAATTTTAACATATGTAAATACAAAAGTTTTTTTAAAGAATACGTGTAATATGTACAATATATTGAAAATTATATATAATTTTTGTAAATAATTTGTTTTTTATAAATATAAATAAATTTTATAGTTAAAATATCACAATGATCATATAAATCATAAATTTTAAACACTCATGCATGCAACTTTTATTATTTCGTATACTCATCATAACGCATCAAAAAGTATTTAATATTTATATATAAACATCACTTAGCACATAAAATGCAATAAATACAATATACATCAAAAACAATATAAATTAAATCATCATTAAATCACACATAATTTTAAGATTATTGAGATTTTTTAAAATTTCACTATTATTATTATTTTCATCATTACTGTTATTATTAAATAAATCAATAGACGTTACAATTTTATTAACATTATTTTTACAACTAATAACTTCAGAATCTAAATAAATTTTTGATTTTTTTAAATAATTTTTATATAATGGCAAACCAACGTATGACTTATTATCGATACAAAATTTAATTAAGCTAAACCAATTTTTATCAATTTTTAATACATTTGGATTACCGATAACAATTAACAGTGATTTAGCACGTGTTATAGCAACATTAAAACGTTTATAATTATTTAAAAATCCAATGTGTTTTCTATTATTTAAATCAATAAATGTTTTACTTCTAACTGCTGATAATATTATTATATCTTTTTCTCTACCTTGATATAATTCTATAGTACCTACTTCAATATTTTTAAAATTTTCTTTTTTTAATTTTAATTGTATTTGTTCGCTTTGTAAACTAAATGGTGTTATTATACCAATATTTTCTTCGCTTACTTTTAGATCATTAAATTTTTGTCCTATTAACTTTTTTACATAATTTATTATTAAATCTATTTCTTCAGAGTTATAAGTACTGTAATAAAAAAAAAACGTATTTAATTATTATAATAAAAATCATATAAATTAATAAAACATACCTTGGCGAAGGTGAAATTTTCTTTTCTTTTCCTTTTACTCCATGAAAAATAAGAGGGAAATTAATATTATTTAAAGCAGACCAATTTATCTTAGTACTTTCACTACTAGCGCAATATTTTAATTCATTATCATAAAATAATTCATTGGAAATTTTAATTATATTCTTATTACTACGATAATTATTTAATAATTTAATTATATATTTTTCGTTATAAGTATTATTAACTAGATCTTTTTTGTATATATCACGAGATAACATTAATCTTTCCATCATCGATTGTCTTAAAATAGGTGATGCGATTGATGATTTAACTACTGGACCTAATTGTTGCGGATCACCTGATAAGACGATGTGTACTAATGGATTTGTACAAAACTGTGACCAACATAAATTAAATGGAATTAAGGTATCTGGTTCAGTTGCTTGACTTGCTTCATCGATAAATAAGTAGGAAAATTTTTTTATGTTTTTTAACACTAGTCTGCAAATAAGAAAATTTTGAAATTAATTTAAAAACAATATTTTTTTTTGTATTACAAAAAAATAATTATTTACTTTGTGCTATAACATAATGTACAGATAATAATTTTTTTATTTTTTATTAAATCTTCTAATTTTTCTCTTCTACTTAGTATATTCGAAAATTTTACTATTTCATTATTTACTGTACTCCTAAAAAAAAAAAAAAATTATAGTATACAATTAATAATAAAAATAGGTATAAATTTAAGATTTAAATAAAAAGTAAAAATTTTCTTACTCATCCTTAGATAAACTGTACAAACGTATTACATCTTTGGCTAACGGATATTTAATTAATCTTTCTGTTATTGTATCAGCTGCTGAATTTGATGGCGTACAGATTAAAATGTAACAGTTTTCTTCATTTTTCCAAATCTGCATGTAAAAAATATAACAAATAAATATAAATATATATTATACATGAAAAAAATAGTTTACTTATATTTACCTGATAAATTGATTCAACGATGGTTGATGTTTTTCCAGTACCAGGTGGTCCATAAACTATGTAAGGTGCAGGATACGATGACATATTAACTATATTTTCAACAGCTATTTTTTGCTCTTCGTTTTGTCCAATTTTTTCATTAAACCAGAGAAAATCACTAAAAAAATGTGAATTTTATATGTGAAAATGATATAAATTAATGTGATAAAATAAAAACTTTACCTAATTTTATAATTTTTTAATTTACAATTAATTGGCATTAGATTTGGGTAAACACGATGTTCTAAATAACGCATATCAATGTTTTTCAAAGTATAATGACAACATGAATATGGATAACTGTTCAATACAAATTTTATTTTATAGGATCTTCTCTCTGAAAATGCTTCACAAAAACTGAAAATAAAAATTCAATATTTTAATTAAAAAAAGAAAAAAAAAAAGAAAATAAAATAAAAATTACCTGTTAGTAACTTCCACAGCAGCTAAAATGTGTGTTTTATAAATTCTAAATATTGTCATTGTATAAAAGTCATTATTAGTTTTCTTTAATTTTTCATAAATTTGTACTTTATCATTAACTTGAAATATTGGATCATTAATAATCCTTTTAGATAACATAATTTTATAAATAACTTGATCCTTATTATTATTATTAAATTTAAGTTTTTTTATCTTGACATCACAATTGTATTCTTGTAAATCTAAATTATTTTGATATTCTTCAATAAATAGTCCTAAACTTATTGTTTTTTCATAATCATTTTTTAATATATCTATTTGATTGTTGTTATTATTCGTTAAATTGTTGATTATGTTAAAATAATAATTTTGAATTTTTGTCATCGTTAAGATTTTTGGATGTCTTTTTTGATCTAACATTAATTTTAAATCTTTTGGAATTTTAAAATTTGGTATTACTGCAGGCTTTTTTTTAACATGTGATGATGATATTGACGATGATAAAAGCATTTTTTTTTTTTATAATTATTCTATCTTCTTATTAATTTAAAATTATCCTGTAAAAATAGAATTAATTTTATTATTTGTAAAAATTAATTTTATTTATCGCATTTTTGAATTTAAAAATATTTGTTAATTCAAAAACAAAAAACGTGTCGAAGAATACAAAATGTTATTAATATTGCTTTTTTTTCATTGTTAAAAATTTATTGATATGCGTTAATTTCAAAAATACTTTTATAAATAACAAAATGTACTGTAAAAACTTTTTAAGAAATTCTATTTTTTTAAAATGTTAATCAAGTTATAATGTTTTCAAAATAAACTAAATTTTTGATGATTTTTCATGCTTCTATATTATGATCCTCTGTGATGTTATTACTTTTTGATATTAAAGAATGATTATATTTGTTATTATTGTTATTATTATTATCGGTATTCAAAACGTGAAATAATGATAATAAACAATAATAACGAATCTCTAATTTGATAAATAAAAATTTATATATTTTATGTGCTTATTATTTAAATTATTATTATTATCTATATTTAACTTTTACTTTTATTATTTAAATCTATATAAATAATTACAGATCAAAAAATTTCGGATTCTGAACTCTAGGCTGCAGATTTTATCTAATGTAAACCACAATGTAAACACATACTAAAAAATGTATTACCTAAGTTTTATTTAACCTAACGTTAATTTATTAACAATTAATTTAATAATTGAATACTTAATTATAATTTTTTTTCGTTCAAATAAGTAATAAATCGAATTAAAAACTATAAATTTTATTAAAATGTACCTTTCTTGTACTCTGCGTGTGTGTTTACTCCAAAAAATATTATACTGGTGACATGCTGCACATACCGGCAACTTATAAATTTGCGAAAATAACCGCGCTATTATTATTTTCATGAAAATTTGACATTATGATTTATGAGACAAATATCAGATATTTCCATGAAAATTTTATTCAAAAATTTATATTATTACAATTATTAGATATTATCGCCTATAAATTAGAATTATTTAAATAAAAAAGACTATAAAATTTGATTGTAATGTATAAATCTAAATTTTGTTTTTTTTTTATTATACATATCAGTTAATATAACAATGTATGCTCAATAAATTTTTATTAAATTACGTCTTCAAAATTTATCAATAATGTATTCTTTTAAAATATAAGCAAAAAGTCATATTCAATAAAATATATTACTGTATGCAAAAATAAACTTCAATGAATAAAAAACTGCGCGTATCTTTAAATTTTCGTGCCAAAAATAAATATCAATCGATAAAAAAATTATTTACATTATCGACTTATTTTTATAATTTCTGCAAATTCGCATGCGCATATTTTTATTACAAATACATTCGTAATCAGTAAAAAAATAATAATAATAAAATACACACTCTATATCTATATATATACACAATACATGCATCTATTATATTCTTTGTATAAGAGCGCTTTTATGACTCACAGAGGAGATTAGTGAGGAGATCATTGAAAGAAAAAAGAAAAAAAAAGAGGTGTTCCGTGTTTAGCAAACCCTTCATCCTATGCACGCATTATAAAATTTATAAAAAGAGAGTACTTTTTGCAGTGAATAATATATTATAGAAGCCAGTAAAGAAAAGAAAAAAAGTTATTTAAATGTGTTTACATCAATGAGAGTTTTTATAAAAAATAAGCGTTAACAAAAATAGAGAATGTCTAAACGGAGTTTTTACATCGTATGCTGAGAGAGCGGAAAAAGTAAGAGAGTTTTTTTTAATTTTTTTTACGCCTACTCTCTTTTTTTTATTAAATATAATTTGAGAAATGAAGATATTATCAAATTTAGTATAAAAAAATGTAATTACGTCGGTAGTTGTAATAATTTTATTACAACCTGTGAAAAGTTTTTTTTTTTTAGTTAAAATTAAAAAAAAAAAAAGACTCAAAATTTATATCATGCGCGATCCTCATGAGTTTTGTGTCCAGCAAAATAAGAAAATTGCAACTGCAGCTGCATTTCTCTGCATCAATGAAACTCAATTAATTCACTGGCATTCATTGTTATCTGTGGTGTGTGTAACAAACGAATCTTTTTGACGTATAGCCTTTCATTATTATCTTAATTACTTTTTTGTCTTTTTTTAAAGATGACATTGCAAAGATCTGATCAATGTAATAATTAAAAATAATTAGAGTTATGCGAGCCTTCTGGTTGTGCTGGTTGCTCTGGGAGAGCTTGATTTCTGTAGATTGTTATCCAGTTTCATCACCAACAGGTAAATTCAGTCAAACATCAAGAATTGTTATTTTCCAACAAGTTATTAATTAATAAAATTGAATGTTTTAGAATCAGATAAATTTTTTAACTTAAAAAATTTGGAAATAAACTGGATTAATTACAGCATTGGCTTAGTAGGCATTGCACTTACAGTATTTACTTTAATCGGATGTTTGTGTTGTAAAAAGAATCGGCGACCAAAAGGTTTTCAGGTATAAAATTTTTCAATAAACTTATCATTTCAAAAAAAATAAAGCTAATTTTTAAATAAATTAAAAGTATTTTGTATTCTCAAATTTTTTTCAAAATTATATATTTAGAAATTTGATATACAAATTAAAAAAGGCTTTAAATCATAAAATTGAAAACGCACAATCATTTTTTTTTAATTATAGGACGTATGTAGCGGAAGTATTGATAAGGTAAAAATATTAACAGGTTGAAGCTATAAAAAGTTTTAGTCAGTGTATATAAATTTTGTGATGTGTTAGCTTATTAGTTTTCATTTATTATTATTTTATTTATAAATTTTATGTATTTTATATTTACTACATTAATGCCTGCATTATAAAATTAGAAATTCAAATTCTCAAAACATTATTTTGTTTTATTAATTTTTTTTTAATTTTCTGATTAATAAAGTTAATTTTTTTAATAGGAATTTAAAGATGGCTCTATGGAAAATGATTTACCAGTACCACAAATGTTACAAGGCCTGGAATTACAAGTCCCGACACCGCTTTCCACTGATAGAATACAATTTGAGCCCTTACCAGTAGAGCGTTTCATACCTGAAAATAATGTTACTTTTACTATACCAAAACCACCTCCAGCTTCTCCGTCGATTTTTGATGAAGACAATGAATCAGATCAATCAACTCTTCAAGATTCATGCCAAGAATGGTTTCAAAATACAGATTTACATATACCAAGAGAAAAATTAAAATATTTAAGAGAAATTGGTCATGGTTGGTTTGGTAAAGTTGTGGAAGGTTGTGCAGATGTAGAAAATTTGAAAGCAAAAAATTTTAAAAGCGGTAATATAGTTGTTAGAATTTTAACTGAAGAAGCTACTGCCAAAGAAAAAGCATGGTTTCTTGGAGAAGCAACTCCATATTTTAAACTTCGTCACCGAAATATTTTATCATTATTTGGTTCTTGTTTAGAAAATGATCCATATTTATTATTATTTGAGCATTGTCCATTAGGTGATTTAAAAGGATTTTTACAATCAAATCGTGATCCTCGATCACAATTAATTTTAATTAAAGAAAACATGCCTACTAGAATAGCTATAGAAATTGGTGCTGGATTACGACATATGCATGAACACAAATTAGCTCATACCGATTTATCAGCAAGAAATTGTTTAGTTGCATCTGATTTATCTATTAAATTAGGTGATTATGGTACAGGTGTTGAAAAATATCCTGGTGACTATTATATACTAGGTGATAGAGCCTTGCCCATTAGATGGTCAGCTCCAGAATCTGTAGAATGTACTGAAACAACAATTGAAACAAAAGAAATAACTCCACGAGCTAACTTGTGGAGTTATGGTGTGCTTCTATGGGAAATTGCAAAATGGGGAGAAAGACCTTATGATGAAATAGGTGATGAACAAGTAATAAAAATGCTTCTATCATCGAAGTCAGGATTAAAGTCTACTGGTTCTCAGTTGCTTTTACAAAGTTGTGATGAAACTTGTGCCTCAAATTTATTAGAAGCAATTAAATGTTGTTTAATATTGGAACCTATGGATAGATTATCTTTAGAACAAATTAGACATATTTTGCTAAAAGATCAACTAGAGGCTGAAACTTCAGATTTTGAACAAAGATGGGAAAATTTAAGACCAAATATAATAAAAGAACAAGTAAAAAGTGCTAGTTTACAAAATTTACGGGGCAGTTTGGATTCAGAACAATGGCCAAGTTTATTACAAACATCATTCCGTCTTGGTCCTGAAGAACCAGTAAAAAATGTTCCAGGTAGTATCAGAACAAGGTTACCATTTAGAGATTCAGATTCAGAGACTGAAGAAGAAAGTTGGAGAGCTAGAGTTGAAAGAGGAGTATATACAGAAAAAGTTAAACAAAAATCAAAATCAGTTGCAGATTTAATGATATTAGTACATATTGAACCAGATTCCGATGCTGATTTATCTTTAGGACCACCAATATCTTTTGATAAGAAAAAGAGGTATGCTGTAACTGGAAGTGATGGAGATTTACCTAGTATTGTTATAGCTGATGAATTTGATTTAGCATTAAGGCAGTTAAGAGATCCTTCAATACTGGGTAATAGTTTAAGGGGAGTGAAATTAAGATCAGATACTTTTGAAAGGCCTAAGCTAACATCGTTAGTACTCAATCAACAAACAAATTCTATTTTTAGTAAACAGAAAGTAAAAGATATTGGAGAAATCACTTCAATACAAACAAACATGCCAAGTAAGTTTAGTTAACTTTTATTGTCTAATTTTGGTGTTATTAAATAAAAAATTAAATGTTATTATTTTTAATTTTTTAGATATAAGAAAAGAAGACTTGAAACTTACAAAAAGTGCTCAAAGTGATTCATTAACTTATGGTAATAGTATAATGCAAGCTTCAAATAACTTTAATAAAAAATTTTATGATAAACAAAGTTGTGCGTCTAATTGTACTCATGATGTTCCTTGTTATTCTAACAATTTTCAAATAACTGATTTGGATGACGATGATGATTTAACAAATAAAAATTTATCGGAAACTCAAAATCATTCTTTAGATATAGCACAATGGAATCAATCTTTAAATTCTGCTTTAGAACAAAAAATAAATAATATTAATAAAGAAACGGAATTTCATTCTTATTTAAATCATTCACCATCAAATAGTAAAATTAACAGTGATGCAATTACGCCATCACCACAGTCTCATAGAGGTGAATATTCTGGTGACGATTTAGATGATGAATTTTCAAATGCTGATGAGTTTCCAAAAAAATATTATGATGATGATCGTAAAAGAATGTCAACACCAGATGATGAACGAAGTTCAGATTCTGGTTTCCGTGATAAAGAATCTTGCGAAGAAGAAGAAAGTCCTTTAGCTGGACCTTTGCCAAATTTAACATTATCTCAATCAAACACTCCAAAAATAACAAGGCATGATATTGAAGAAGATGAACCATTGAGAGTTCTTTTAGAATTGGACACAATTTTAGATGCAGAATGTGGTGAAATCTTAGATTCTTTAGATCCTAATGTTAATTTAATTTCTAATTATACACTTAAAGAAAATGAACCTGAAGAATCGGAAACAGTACAATCATTGAGTGAAACTAGTATTGCAACAGAAAAAGAGAATCCTGTAGAAATAAGGGATTCTATAGATATAATAAATTCAAATAATAATGATAAAATAATTTTTAAAGATAAAGAAAATAATAAAGATTCGTCCATTCAATATCCAGAGCTTGTAAATTTAGATGATATTCACATAAAAACCATTGAAAATTGGCCAGCAATGGGAGAAAAAGAAAATGATGATGATGACAGTTCAACTGTTAGTTTACGTAGTGATAATTCTTATGTATCTTTCAATATGGATGAAGAATTTGTTGCTGCAATAAGAAATGAATTGAAAGAAAAATTACCTCATGCACAAATGTCTGTGATCGAAGTTCAAGAACCTTGTGATGATGATGAACCCTCGATCAATAGTGATGTAGATAATAAAAATTGGGAAGATGATGACTATTTAGATGATATGTCTGATCGTACAGGCACCATAGATATTTCAATTAGATATAATTCATATGGTACTCCTTTGAGTCCTATTTTAGAAGAAAGGGAGAGTGTCACTAACTCTGAATCAATCATTTATAAAGATGATTCAAGAGATGCTTCTATTGCTTCAAAAGAGGTATCTATATCAGAAGAAGATGTACTTTATATTGATACTCAAACAAATACTGCTACGTTAGTTTCTTTGGATAATAAAAGCATTTGTGAGAATAATAAATTAACAGTTGCACTTGATAACAGTCCCAGTAAATTCATTAATAGTAGCAATTCTGTGGCACCTCTTCCAAGCCCAGAAGAAGAATCTAAATGGCAGCAAACAACTCAATATCCTTTACCACAGCAAATCCAAAATAATTTAATGTCTACAAGCTTTTTAATAAATTCAGAGTATGGTAGCAAAGAAAGTAAAATTGACGAAAATACGGAGATTCAAAATGACGATAAAAGAGAAAACGATTATGAAATAGACGAAGAAGATGATGAAGACTCAAATGACAGCAATGAAAATGATGATGATGACGATGACGATGAGGATGACGATGAAGATGAAGACGAAGATGATGGAGAAAATGGAATTGTTGAAGAAGATGAAGATGAAGATAGTAGCAGTTCAAGCTCTGGTGAATTTGTATGGAAGGTAAAATAAATAAAACATTTTTTAGTTGAAACAATTAAATTACAATTTATAATGAATCTAATTTATATAAATAGTAGAATTCAGTTTATCAATAGAAGCGCATAATAACGCCAACATACAAATGTATTAAAGATAAAGTCACCGGTTAAAAATAAAAAATAATTTTTTGTTGCTGATTAGTTTAGATGTCTGTTTTGTAAATTCGTCTAAGTTTTTAATTGCTTTCAAAATCTTTGGGACTTAAATAAAAAGTTTTCTATCGCAGATTTTTAAATATTTTACAAACTGATTCCAGAGTGGATCATCATATAGTTGATTAAAATAAAATAAAAAAAATTTTTTTAATAATTTTAATTTAATTATTATGTATAATCTTTATAGTTTAAATTTAAATATTACCATTTTATCTGTAGGTATCTTATATGACAAAAAAAATACAAACATAATTTAAAATAAATGTAACTAATTTTGAGACTATTTTCTAAGTTAAAACAAATTAAAATTTTTTTAAACATATAAATATTCATAATTAAAAATATTTTAGAACTACGCAACGACACATATAGAAAATCGAGGAAATGAAGATTTCATAAAAGAAAGAAGGTCGTCAGCAAATTCAGAAGAAGATGATGATGAAGAAGCAGATGAAGACGAAGAGGATGAAGAAGAAGAATTTACACCTTCAGCTTGGGACGCTACTTTAGCTCCTCATAGATCAGCTTTAAGGTCCCCAGAAAAAACTTTAAAAACAGGAGTAAGTTCATATCTTTAGTGATATTTTAATAAAAAATTATTTAACAAATATTTATAATCTTTATTTTTTGTAATTTAAAAAATAACTTAGGATCAGAAAAAAAGTGTTTGGTTTAAAAAACAAAGGTATCACTGTGTTTATGAATATCCAAAAGAGACACCTCCTGCTGAACAACAAAGCCCAGCTACCCCTTCATGGGAACCAACAAATTACACTGGTATTTTATTATTTTTATAATAAATTTTATTTTTTGATTATTTTATATTTTATTATTTTTCTTTTATTTTATATTTTTATGATTTTTTCATGCATCATATAGACTGGGAAGAGATGATAAATGATATTGATAGAATAAACTTTCAACCTTCGGATTATTTTGAAAATAATAGTACCAGTAAGAATCCATTAATTTTCGACTAATTCATTTTAATAATAAAGTCAACAAATTAAGATATATTAGAAATATAATTTTATTGGTTCAAAAAAAAAAAAATTTCTGTAAATTTTATAAATTTGTACGTGCAATAGATTAAATTTAAATTAGCTTTACAAATTTTAAATATCTTTTATATTTTATTTTAATGGATATCTGATCAATATTTTAGCTAATTTGGATGACGATATGTGACTCCAGAATATAAATACTTTAATTTAAGAAATAATTTTTTTTTTTTTTTAACTTTTTGCATACTTTTTATACTATATAAAAGTGCCTAAGTATCGCAGTCTCTTGCAGTTATATTGTTTAGCTACGCGCTTAACTATACTCTACTACAAAACAAAACAAGCATTTATTTATTTTAAGTAGATGATATGGTTAGAAATTTACACAATATTACTCATTAATATAGATTAAATTATAATTATTTTAATTTTTGTTTTCATAATGTGAAAAAATTTTTTCATTTAATAAGTTTCTAATTTAATCTTTTATATAATGTATACATCATTTCTGTTATGTCTTTTTTTGTTGAAGGTACAAATCCTTAATATTTTTTAAATTTCTGATAATTACTTACACAAACTTTGTTAATTATATTGTTATAGGTGGTGGAGAAGAATTTTTCGTTAGTAGTTCTAACCGTCCGTTTCAATCAAAAAATGGTAAATATGTAAGCCAATTTTTCCCTGGTGCAGTATCCGGATCATCTCAAGAAACTGAAAATAGTAATAATAAGCCAGAATCTACTAACGAAGACTTACAATTCACAACAAAAAATGAAAAACCTCAGTTAGGGGAATTAAGGCACACAAGAGATAAATTAAAATTAAATCTTACATCCGCTAATGGTGCAGCAGGACTTAATATTTTAAGTAATTCATCAAAGCAGGGTATATTATTAAATAAAGATGAAAATGAAGATGAAAATAAAAATGAAGATGAAAACAGTAAAGAAGATGAAAATAAAAATTCAGAAAAATCTATTATTAATAATGATGCAAATTCTCACACAGATAATAATTTTTTAATAGAGTCTCAGAAAATGTCTAATAAAGATAGTGAGACATTAATTAGTTCTGCTGTTAATAAATTGTCTCCGTCCGATGGACAAAAAAATATTGAAGAAAATTTAATACATGATAGTAATAATCATGATCTCCATTAAATATATTTGTATTAAATGTAGAGATAAATCTGATTGGCCAAAGTCCGTCCTAAAGAATCTCTGCAGTTTCTTATATTAAATTGTAAATAGTAAAAATTGAGATATTTAAGTCATTGAACATATAAATTTTTAAATAATTTATATAGGTCTTATATAAATAGAATACTTAAAAATAATTTCACCTATGAAAAAATTTTGTAAATATAGCATTATTCCATATTTTGCACTAAAAAGAAATTAGTGCCTAATCATAAATACCATTTTATCTCATTATTTCACAAAATCATTGAATATACGTTGTTATTAAACTTTTTAATTAACTTTTAATTATTTTATAATTAGCTCTCTAAACAGTATATAAGAGTATTATTATTATTATTAAGGGAGAAATTTTTTTGTACAGTCCCCTTTATTTTCTCTTTATACTGGCTAAAAAAAAATTTGTTACGCTACAAAAAAAGGCTGGTATACATTTTTATAAATTGTGTTTTAATACACAATACAATTATTATTACTATTTGTTATATATAGATTTTATATTTACATATAGAAGGAAATAGGGTCCACTCGATTATTTTTTTTTTTTAATTTTCTATTCGCAATATTTGCGAATCAAAATAAATCCAGTAAATTTATTATATTTTATCAATTTAGATATAAAAATTTATCTAGGTTATAAATCATACGTTATAAAGATTTTTTCAAAATAAATTATCAATATACATTCATTATATCATTAAAATTTGTCATTATCATAATAATTAAATATCATTATATCAAAGATTATTAAAGTTACCGTATTATATATTATAAATTTTTTTTTTTTTAATTTTAAATAATGTATAAATTTATATAATAAATTAAAAACTTAGTCTAACAATCACAGAAATCACAAAAATCCATTTTTGTCATTATTATACGATAATATTGTAACATTTTAATAGAGGACAATTATTAATATATTGTTATAAAAAATTAAATGAAGTGTTTTTTAATATTTGCTGTACCTAATCCTCATAAACTTTTTAACCAATTTTTCAAAAATAACAATTTTTTTTTTGCTTCAAAATTTAAGGACTGTAGAAAGACTACTTTTTAGAACATAAAAAAATACCTCAAAAGATGCTTTATCATTCGAAGAAAGTAGAATTACCTTTATGATCATTTTCTTTTAAAAAATATTAATTAATTTGTAATTAATTTTTGAAATTTCAAAAATCAATCGGGTTGCATATAGAAAGGCATATTTATAAATTCGCGAAATACAAAATATGTTGTAACGACTTTTTTTGCCGGAAATTCCTGTTGTTTTGCGCTCTTATGGGCTGCAGTTTGCAAGCTTTTTTAATGAATATTTATGTTTCACGAACGCAACAGGAATAATTTATGCAAGGTGATTTTGAACAAATGAAATAAATCTAAAAATATAAAACTATAGTGAAATTAATTAATTTTTTTAATAATTATTATTGTTTATGAAATTAAATAATTCCACTTTAGTGAGTTAGTTGAATTTTCGCGCCGTTACAAATTGATTTTACAAATGCGCTAATTTTACAAATTTGCATTTGTGTGACGTGTTTAAGCAGCCTTTATATCTCTCTGCTAAACAACGTGATTATACACTTAATTTAATATAAGTTATTCCTTCATTTATAATGCATCACAACAGTTTTTTTTCATAAAGTCATAAAATACTGATAAAATATTGCAGTAAAATTTAAAAATTAGTAAATTTAAATTTATAATTTTACGCGACAGTTAAAAATACTTTAACAGTTGTTTTTGGTAAATTTACATTAAAAAAAATGAGTTGTACGAGTGCCCCAGAGATCTTATCCAATACAACTGAAACATTCTTAAATAAATGCGAAATTCCAATCATTGATCTCGAACATATTGGTAAGTTTTAATTTTACATAAAAGATAATTTTTTATCTAACGTCAATACACTTTTTTTATGTTAAGCATATAGGTATATAAATTTTTAACTTACTAGATAAAAGGGTAAATTTAAATTATTTTTTAAAATTTTTATTTGCAAATTGATTACAAAAGATAATTATAATCGCATAACAAACAGACTACCGAGCAGAATACTTAAATGCACAATCAATCATATAAGAATTTTATATTTTCGATTTTTTTCTCAAACTTTTTTTTTTAATTTGGATATAATATTTTTATATTATATTAATTTTAATAATACCTCATTTATTTCTATGAAAAGTCTTAATATCTGAAAATATGATTTTTACTCGATATCTCGTATCGGATACTTAATTTTTTGAACATTTTTTTCTCAACATTGTTTACATTAGAAAATAAGAAAAACGCCATTAAATTTTTTTCTTTTTGGACGTATTACCTTTTCCGGCATAGGAAAATCAGTGAAAAACTAAAAAGTCTTGTTGGTTTTTAAAGAGCTTTTGTAATTTAAAAAAATTAAAAACTAAAAAATTTCTGCATTGGAAAATAATTTTCTAACGTCGGAAAAATCGGTAAAAATCTGAAAAGTCTTGTTTATTTTCACAGATTTTTTTAATTATCTACAAAATATTTTTGTCTTTAATAATTGTCACTGTTGTATGTCTATATTATTTCGGCATTTATTTCTTTATTTTCTGGTCATGGGTCAAAATTAATGCAGAATTGCTTTTTTTTTTGATACATTTTTAAATAATTAATTACAAAATTTAAAATGTATTTCAGTTAATAATACATGCTCACAAAAGGGAGCATTAGAGCAAGTCGGTAGCAAGCTTGTTGAAGCATTTTCTGAAAAAGGACTTGCCCTATTAGTAAATCATGGTGTTTCAGATTTTAAAGTAAATATACACTTTTTTTATGCAACATTTTTTTCTTTCTTCATTCTTCATTCAAATGAAAGATTATTATGCTTTTTAACTTTTTACAGCAAATTTTCCGAAAAATTTCTACATAAAATTAAGAAAACATTAAAATTTTTCTAAAACATTAATTTATATCACAATAAAAAATGAAAAATATAGCTTTTGTCTAAAAAATTACATAGTTGAGAAAATGAGAAATATTTTATGAAAATAATTTGGAGAATGTTCAAGGGAAAATTAAATGTAAAATAAAAAACTTTTACATAAGGCACCCAGAGCATAAATATTGAAAGTTGAATTTTTGTTGTTGCTGATTCCAGGTCTGCGGGTTTTTTAAAAGTAAAAGATCTTTCAAGTTGCCTATTTACAGGGTTTTTTTTTTTAAATATTCACAAAAAGTTATAATAAGTTTTGACTTACTGTATAGAACTCTTAAGTACACAATTAAAAAAAAAATTGTGAATTTTGGGTAAAAATGTTTTTTTGGTCTAAATTATTGACAAATTATTATTAGAGCCCAATTATTGACACCACACACTTATTTGCACAAAAATGATCTTGTATATTGATTTTTTGAAAATATTTTTTTATTCGCTCTTTGGCCCCTCTGTGTACTGTGGATTCATTTCTTTCAAAATACCCAGTTTTAATAACTTTTCTTACGTAAAAGCCATTTTTAGAATATTTTTTATGCTGAAAAAACTTAAATTTAAATTTAAAAAAATAACATTTTTGGTTAAAAATAATAATTTAGACCCTCAAGTACTTTAAATTTGTTCACGTGACCTGCTGCAGTGAATTTTTTAATTTTTTATTTTCGTGTAGTGCACTGAAAAAAAGTTTCGATGACTTGAAACGTAAAGAAAATTAAAAAAAAAACATTTTTTCTCTTCTTTTATCAAAAAATTTCTTAAATCTCATCTTACCGAAATACGCATATCCCAAGTAAGCGAGAAAAATTTTTTTTTTAAATTTTCTTTACATTTCAAGTCATTTGCAATCGTTTGACGAGATAAAAAATTCCGCTAGCTACAAGCGGATTTTTTTTTCAGTGTAAGGAAAAATTTTTAATATCCAGAAAATAAAATTATTTTAAACATTTAATTATACTATTGTTTGTTAGTGATTTATATAATATAGTATAAAAAAATTTTAATAAAAATAATTTTAATTTTCGGGTACTAAATTTGCTATCCTGATAGTACATACCCGGACAAGAATTTCTGCAGTGATTATAAATAAGCGTTCAAAATAAAGAATATTCTTTCCCTTTTTACATAATACGAAAATGTACTAATACGAAATTGGTAGTTTTTCAAAAAATATCGAAAAGTGTAAATTATTTGATAATAAATTTATACCGTACATTAATAATTTGATTTACATGCCGAAAATTTTCTTAATTTATTTATCAATGTAAATTGCTAAACTTTTGCGAAAACGTTAAATTAAATATATAGGTATCCTGTATTTTTAATTAAAATTTTAATGGTTCCCTTAAATTTCACAAAAAATTTATTATTTTATATTAAAAATCTATTAATTAATTAATATTTTTTAATACTTAAAGAAACAGTCTAATAAAAATCAAATTTATTTATTTTGAAGTTTTATTAATTAAAAGTTCTTTTTTTGTTTTTGTAATTTTAGTTAAAAGCTGCATACAGAGCTATGGGTGCATTTTGTGAACTGGCAGATGAAGACAAAAGTAAATATGAAAGTGTCGCACCGTCGTATCACGGTTATGTGAAACCAGGAGATGAAAAGTATTTTTTTTTTTTATTTCAGTTTTTGAATTCTTATTTAACTCAGATATTTAGATTTCTTTATTGTCCCAATATATAACCGATTAAAACGCAGAAATGACAGACCAGCATGAGTTTTGCTGTACTGTATGTTTTTTGGGTCGTTGAATCCCAATCCGAATCCTAATCCATGGTCAAAAGTACTCGGGAAAACTCTTAAATCAGTTATAAAATACTACCAAATTGATTGAATAATAAAAAGTAAGAAAAACAAGTCTTTTCCATGTTTTTTTTCTATTGTTTCTTATTTTTCGGGTAATTTTACCCCTTATATCCACCCCCATTTTGATACACGATAAAAAAATCCCCATACTTTTTTATACTATATCTTGAATAATGCTATTTTTTATATAATTTTAGATTTACTTACAAAATATTACAAAAAGTACTAAAAAGAGGTAAATTTTATTGATTTAATAGTTTTACACCTTTTTTTCGAGTTTATTTGACCACGATTCCCGATTTAGTCACCCAAAAAACATAGTGAACAAATCTGACCTGGTCTACTCCACCACACCATTTAACCCGTTTTGACTAGTTTAATATAAAAGTAAATTTATAGTTATTGCACTTTAAATAAATTAACATGGAACATGTTTACAGGGAGGGAGTACCCTGGAAATCTGAAAACCAATGGGGGGGGGGGGTCAAATGGGACTTAGAATAATTTCAATTTTGGGACTGATAATAATCGGGGATAATTATCCGGGTTTAGGGACTTGTATAATAATCGGATTAGGGACTTGAAATAATCCAGGTTTTGGGACTTAAAATAATTTCGGTTTAGGGATTTAAAAAAATTCAGGTTTAGGGACTTGTAATAATTCAGGTTAAAGGATTTAAAATGTTTTCGATTTAGGGACTTATATTCCATAGAATAATACGCGTTACATGTTCCATGCATTTTGGTTGTATTTGCAAAAACCAGTTATAAGTTTTTTTTTTAACAACTGTTTAAAAAATACGCATAGCTAATATTATTCTTAACTTGATAATTCCAGATTGTATTCCAAACCCGAAGAAATAGAAGTTCGACATTCATTCAATATAACTGCATATAACGAAAAATTACCAGAAGCAGAAGTACCTGGATTTCGTTCAACTATCGATGAATTAGCTAAGGATCTTAAACAATTAACTGCAACGCTTCTCACTGTAAGCAATTTTAAAGTGATTTTGGACAATAAATTTTTCTTTTATTCATTTTTATTTTATTTAAAGAAAAAGGATTTTTTCTTTAAAAAATTTATAAATTATAATTAAAAGATAAACCCACACTGGTTCTGTTAGGCACTTGCTATGGGATTGGAGCTGCCCCCAGATTTCTTGTTGAAAAAACATGCACATCTTTTGGAAAAAGGCAATGGGAGTACCTTAAGACTTTTGTATTATCCACCATTGGAAAACTTAAAACCTGGTATAACACGATGTGGGCCTCATTGCGATTATGGAACTTTTACTTTACTTTCTCAGGTTTGTAATTTTTTAATTCATTAAATTTAATGAACAATAACATTATTAATGAGCAAAATTTATTATCATTTAACAATTTTTTAGTTTTTAATAAAAAGCACATTTTTTGTATGCCTTAAAAAATTAATTTTAGCTCGAATTTTAGTATTAATCAAAATGTTACTAGAAATCAATATACAAATTAATTCGAAATTCATTTACATAAGTCCTTTCTACATTAGATTAATTTTTTTAATCCTGTGTGCTTTTACTATACTCTTTGCTATAGGCAAAGGACATGGGAATAAATAAAATTAATCTAATGTAGAAAGGGCTATACTGTATAGGATCTATATAGTTATTAGGTCCCATTGCCAAAAAAATAAAGAATGATCTTACAAGTCTCTCCTTATTAATTATTTTCTGAAAAACTTTGATCAGTGACATTTTTTTTATGACCAAGAGTCATACTGTCAAATTGCTCTCAATTTTTTTTGAATGTGCAAGCAATTTAAGCGAAATTCAAATACGGTGTAACCTGACAGCGTATATCCAATTCTTCTTCATTAAAATACACCTTTAGTTAATTTTGAACAAATAAAATAATTTTTATTTTCTTCTTTTTTCCTGAAAAAAAAAATATTTATATTTAGGATTCCGAAGGTGGCTTAGAAATTCAAAGTCCAGATGGTGAACATTGGGGACGCGTTGGTCATTTACCAGGTGCAATTTTAGTAAATTCTGCTGAAATATTATCATTATGGACAAATGGTGCATTACCAGCATTACGTCATCGTGTCATTGTACCTGAATGCTATGGACGTGGTAGACATTCGATTGCATTATTCGTACATCCAGATTATGACGTTCAAATACAACCATTTGATTCAAAATTTATAAAAACATCAAATAATCAAGAAACAGTTGCACCTTGTAAATTGGAAGAAAAGAAAAAAGATGTTTTAACAGCTTATCAACATTTGCAAAAAAGATTTCAGGAAACTTTTACTTCTTAATTGAATTTTTAAAATACAAATTTTCAACCAGTTTTTCATATTGTTACACCCAAAGAAATTCATCGCGCGATATACGACAAAACTGTAACATCTAATGCGATTGTAAGTTGTCGCATTTAATGCTACAATAATGTGACAAAAATATTAGTTTTAGTATCAAGTGGGAAATTGATATTAATATAATATATATCACGTGGTACTAAAACTAATATTTTTGTCACATTTTTATAGCATTAAATGCGATAACAAACAAACTAATTTTCCTCTGACTTTATAGTAAGATAGTTTTGTTATTAATATTATATCTATTAATAAATTGCTGTTATTTCTTATTAAATATATATCTGTTGGTTTCAATGAATTGACCTGTACTGAGCTGAGGTTGAAAAAATTAAAATACTTCAATTTTGAAAAGATGTGGTGTTTATTTTGTTAAGCGTTTCACCTGTTTTTTTTTTTTACGAGACGTTAAAAAAGGAAGAAAAAAAATTACAATTTTAAAGTTTTTATTTCTTGAATTAATTAATTATAATAAGATCCTCCTCCATCATTCAGATAATTATATATATCACTGTCTATATATATGGGCGATTATTTCTCAACCCGGCCACCCCCCCTCTGTCCAAAAATGGTGGCAACTTAAAAAGATTTTGGTTTTCTCAAATTGACTGGAAAAGGGTCTAGTTTTTTATTCTCAATGGCCTTTTCAACTCTGTAAATCTACTGTGCCCATTTTAGGCACTGAGCGGCGGCAGGTCGACATTTTAAAAACAGAAAAATTGAAATAAAAGTAGATTAACGGTAAGTTTTTTGAAATTTTTTTCTCTTAAAAGTTGTTATTTATTAAAACCAAGAAAATGAGACCACTTACGTGGTAATTGGTTGATTTTTGAAAAAGTTTTGTGGGTGCTATGTAGTTTTTAAAAATGGGTAAAAAACGGCTACTTTGACTGATGATATCTCTGAACCTACATATCCAAAATAAAAAAAGTTTTAGTGCAAAATGGTATTCTTTTGATACATAATAAGTGTGCCAAATATCAAGAGATTTGATTGAGTAATTTCGGATTTAGCAATTTTAAGGGTAATTCTGAGACAAATTTTGAACCATTTTTTTAAGAGAATTAATACCCGAAAATTGCTAAATCCGAAACTACTCAATCAAATCTCTTGATATTTGGCACACTTATTATGTATCAAAAGACTACCATTTTGCACTAAAACTTTTTTATTTTGGATATGTAGGTTCAGAGATATCATCAGTCAAAGTAGCCGTTTTTTACCCATTTTTAAAAACTACATAGCACCCACAAAACTTTTTCAAAAATCAACCAATTACCACGTAAGTGGTCTCATTTTCTTGGTTTTAATAAATAACAACTTTTAAGAGAAAAAAATTTCAAAAACCTTTCCGTTAATCTACTTTTTATTTCAATTTTTCTGTTTTTAAAATGTCGACCTGCCGCCGCTCAGTGCCTAAAATGGGCACAGTAGATTTACAGAGTTGAAAAGGCCATTGAGAATAAAAAACTAGACCCTTTTCCAGTCAATTTAAGAAAACCAAAATCTTTTTAAGTTGCCACCATTTTTGGACAGAGGGGGGTGGCCGGGTTGAGAAATAATCGCCCATATATATATTTCAAAAGCTTTTTTATATTCTTTATTTTGTATCTTTTAAGACATCTAAATAATCATTTAGCATCAATATATTTTAACTATTTTATGTCATTAGTATTTATAATTTTCTTAGAATTTTTTAGTCATCGGTTAAAATAGATAATAAATTCAGTATGATTATTGAACACTTTTCAATATTGCAAACATTAAAAATCTCGTAATTAAACTTTTAAGGATCCCAAAATTATCTATAGAGACATCTGAAGTATATTGATATTATATAATATATATTATATATATAATATTGCTTAAAAAATTTTTTTTAATATGGCGCATAATCATGGACATCTAGCGTCCATGCTCATAATGTTCAAAATAATCTAAAACGTGAAAATGGAATCAGGTTATATATTTTTGCATTTTAACCATTTATTTTGATTTTCCGTAGAGAGGGACCTTTGAGGTAAAAATTCATTAATTCAAAAATTATGCTTAAAATATGACTCATAATGTTCAAAATGAGCTGATCTTGAATATAACAGCTAAAATATTTTTGCATTTCTGAGGTATAGAAATCATGGAAGATATAATATACCCCACTCGGAAATTACTCCATTTTAGAATTAACCATTTAACTTTTGACACAAGATTTCACCACAATTTTTTTGACTTCCACTTGCACGTCACACGAAATATAAAAATTATAATCAAGATTTGACACAATATATTTTGACCAGAAATAAATTTCACATAAATATTATTGTTATTTATTTTTATACTAATAATATGACCACAATTAATCTTTGCCACAAGAAAATTGCATACAAATTAAAATTTTTAAGAAGCTAATTTATATATTTTATTGGTCCTTATTTTTAGCAAATAAATTTCTTTACAGTCCTTATAAATGGGAAACAAATTTTGGTAGACGTCCTGAAATTTTTTGATTGTCAATATTAGTAACTGAAGTTGTTGATTTTGAGCCCCAAACAGCAGAACTAGCAGCATCTTTAACGACTGTAATGTATCCTTGAGCACCTGATGCAGCCCAGCTAGCAGTATCCTTAGCTACTTTATATATCTAAATAAAAAATAATTAAATCGAGTTATTTTATTATTCAATTTATTCAACTACTCTTGCCTAATTAAAATCAGGTTTCTTTTTAAGTTTCGGCATGATTTCAGAAAAAGTTGGATCAGAATTATAATTAATACTTATGAAACCAAATACAGTCTGTAGTTATGAATGACTTTAATATGCTGGAAAAACATTGATACCTTCCGGTATTCTGGGCCTAGAAACGCAGGACTCCATGGATGTTATGAAATAAGGTTTTTTAGTAATTTTTAATTTTATACTGCAACCTGGTAAGTTTACCAAAAAACTACTGGTTAGTCACATTTTTTTTCTGAGAATCTCACCTTTCAAGACCTATAAAACGCGATTTTTTATTACTAATTCTTTCATCGCGTTTTTTGGTCCAAAATAATAAGTTTTTATGTCACTGACATTCGCAGGTATAACTCAGCAGGTATAAGGAGTAAGCTACAGTAGAACCTGGCATCTTTTTGTAAAAAATAAAAGACAAGAAAAATTTATCAAAAAACAAATAATAAGGGATATTTGGATATGCCGAATCCGAATTCGGCTACCGAATTGCAAAAATCAAAATGGCGGATTCCGAATTTGGCCAAATTCGGTAAAAAATCATATTTGATTAAAATTTAAAAATTTAAATAAAAAATGGTGACCGGGGGCTTACGACTATAATGAATTAGAAGTCAAAATGGAGGACCCCGAATTTAACCGAATTCGGGGTAAAAGGGAATTTTAATTTTAAATGAAACTATAAATATTTAAATTGCTTTGGGGGGTTTTCGGGTATACATTAACTAAATGTGGATACCAAATTTAAAAAATCGATATGTCAGATATTTTTTACATCAAGCATCAAGTTTCTGGAAATTTTGAATCCACCTTTTTCAATTATTTGTATATAGAGATGTATACTAGGTGTAATATAATTTGAAATTAGTCCTAATTTTATAGGACTTTTAAAAAAAGTCAATTTTTATTATCTTTGAAAATATATACACTGAAAAAAAATCTGCCTGCAGCTAGCGGAATTTTTTTATCTCGTCAAACGATTGAAAATTAATTTTTTTTACGTTTCAAGTAATCTGCAAACGTTTGAGAAGAAAAAATATTCTTCTTGCCACAAGCGCAATTCCATTTGCCTTTATCGAAATTTTTTTTCTCTGTATTTTGAAAATTATTCAGGGAAAAGAAAAAGGTAAATAATTTTTGGGAATTTGGAGCTTATAGAAATTTTGGCAACAATTTAAAAATTGGTCATTTTAGGCCACAAATAGGCGTTTGGATTATTGACTATGACGTTAAGAGAATTAGAAAATTAAAAATTGCTGTTTAAAAGACTGGAAAGGTGAAACTTATAGCCTCGCTTATTTATTTTTATATAGCAAAAAATGAGACCAACCCGAAGCATTTGGTTCATATACAATATATAATAACATTGAGCCCTGTATTTCCATATTCAGCAAAAAGTTTATTGGAGTAAACTCAGGATATCGGGGATTTTTTTTCAAAATAGGACCATAAATTTCAACATAACTAAAGATTCTAATTTGGTTTCCCAGTAGTACTCCTACTCCTTTACTTCCCTTGTTAAAATAAATTCGATACAGGGACTTAGAATAATCCGGTTTTATGAATTTGAGCGTGGAAAAACAGAATTTGACCTGAGGGACTGTTATGCTGCCTTTAGCAATACTTCATATTTAAAAAAATTATTTACTTAAAAACAAATGATAATTAGCTAAAAATATTAAAAAAATTATATTTACTTCATCTGGTTGTTGTTCAATCAATGGTGCTTTTTGCTTAAGTGTATCAAGACCTTGACAGGCTAACTGATCAGCATATTTCCTCAAAGATTGATCTTCGTCAAACACTTTTGCTGTTGTGATGGCAGCAGAAACAACAGCACTTGAAGTTGCATAATTAGTACAACTGCGTTCAGCAACTGTTAAAGCCTTTTCTACTATAGGATGTAAATCTTTTGTTTGTGAATATGAAGAAACAGTTTTTTCAACTGCTGATTTAACAATTGGAAGATTCATTAATTTTTTATGAAATTGAAACTGAGAAGGTGATGATGAGTTTTGATCTTTTGTATTATCAGCCATTGTAAAATATCTAAAGAATTTAAATAATATTTTTAAATTATATCAAAAATTATAAACATGTAATATGAACAAACCCCTTTTATAAGTGTAATAAAAACAGGAATCAAAATGATTGTTTTGTTTATTATGTAATACCGAAAAAGATTTGTTTGTATAGCTATAATTTTTAGTACTCAATTCTAAATATTTAGGAACACTTTTTCTAGCTTATATTTTTGTAAAACTAAATAATACGAATTCAAAATAAAATAAATTTTCAAATTATTTAAATAAGTGTTTAATTTTTTTTTTAAACTGAAATTATGGTTATCGTTTTGAATAAATATATAACTTTTAGTTTATAAATTTACACTCTGGAATATTTTTGTTATTAATTTTAATCTGTATAAAATCCATGAAGCGATCGTACATTACAGTGGGGTACGTACGTGTTTATTTGGATCCAAATTAAATTTTGTAAGAGACCTCGAGGTGAAGTCTCTTACAAAAAAATATGAAGCCAATTTGAAGAACTTTTACTCAAAGCTGATAGATAGCATTCATGCTCACAGCAAATTTAAAATTAAAATTTCTAAAAGCATGTTTTAGTGCAATGTTTTATACAATTTGAAAAAAGAAAAATAAGAGTTTATTTTTCTTTTGCATATAATAAATTACAAAAAAAAATTAAAATGCTTGGTTTAAATCCATATATTTTATATTTATCATTTTAATCATTTTAATATACATGTATTATACATATTTTTATTTTATAATATATATAGGTAAAAGTTTTTTAGTAGGTATATAAATATTAAATATATTATAACTTTTTGTATTTTATATTTTTTGGCTAATTTCAATTTCTTGACTAATTTATAAAGCTTGCTTAACTTTTTTACATGGGAATGAGTCTTGTAGAATGCATCTTGGTAACATTACATACGGCACATATTGGTTTCTTTTTTTAAATATTTATTTTTTACACAATAAAAAAGTAAAATTAGAGAATTCTTTTGGTACAATAACACACCCTGCAGTGAATCGTTGGTTTACCTAAGTCCAGCATTGATAACAATACACTTTTAAAATTGCACTCATGATTTTTTTAGTTTCCTGAAATTGAATCTACGGTCTATTTTTAACAGTAAGTGGCAGATTTATTGTCATAAACAAATTATTGGAAAATTATTCTTCATTAAAGTGCTGAAGCAAACAATTTTCAAAATTTTAGAAAGAGACCAAAAAAATTTTAAGTAATTAAGAAATTGTTTAAGCGAGAAACTGGTGATTTCATGTTGGGTAATATTAAGCGTATATAACAAAAATCTTTCGCTAATTTCGTTAAAAAAAAATAAGATCATTTGCTATTAACAAATTAGGAATTACAAAAAAAAACTCCTGAAATGGAGATGTTGCATAAGATGCAAAATATTGTTTTAACTATTAATCCGATGACTTCAAAAATAGAAAATTCATATACATAGTTGGTCAAATTGCATTTACACATTTTTTGGTTCCTTTTAAAAATTTTTAAAATGGTTAATTTCAGACCTTAAAATAGAGCTAATTTTCGAATAATTTAAAAATAAAAACAGCTAATCTGCACAGTAACGCAGCTTTTGTTGAAAATTAAATCATTTGGTTCAATTTTATAGCTTTTTGGTTAAAGTTTCAATAAATTTGGTTTAAAAATCCAACCACAAACTATATTATAAAATAAAATTTATTTAATTCGAATACTGCATGGTTAGAATGCTTTGCTTGAAAAGTCTTTGCAAGTAAACTGCTTGAACTGTTTGATAAATTTTAAGCAAGTCCGAAAATTTGCTTAAAATTTAAGATTTTTAGAGTTATATTGGTTATTAAAATCAACTAGCTATTCAAGCCAAATATTAAACAAATTTTTTTTGAAGATATTAAATGCACTCTAAAAAGTAACTCCCTTAGATTAACAAGAACATATAATATTTTCGAAAAATTAGTAAACTTTCGAAAAAATTTGTAAATATTCGATAAAAATCGTGAATTTACTAAATTTCGTATATTAACGAAAAATTCGAGGATTATATTTTGTAAACTTTCGAAAAACGATTGTAAATTATCAATTTTTCTTGCAAATTTACAAAAAAAAATCGAGAATACTCGAATTTTTTGTTAATTAACTAAATTTATAGTAAATTCCTCGGTAAATTCACAAAAAAATTTACTAATTTTTCGAAAATTAGTAAATAAATTTTTATTACTAAATACATTATAAATTTTATTACTAATAAAAATATTCTATTTTTTTTTTAATCTAAGGGAGTTACTTTTTACAGTGTATTTTAAGTAAAGGATACTAAAAATAAAATACTCTACAAATATCAAAGCTAAGGCGAGAAAAATTTTTATACTGGGTGTGCTTAAAATATCAAACATTTGCTTGAAAATTCAAGTAAAACGCTTTAAGTTTTTAAAATTCCAAACCAAGCAATCTAACCAGACAGTATTCAAATTCAATCAAGTCGAATTTATTCAAAATATATTGGAAATTCAACTAAATTCAACAACCAAAGCAGTGTTACCGTGTGCCATTTTTAAGTAAAAATAGAACAGCTTTTTTTTATTTTATCCTATCCTAAAAAGTACATGTCTTCGATACAGTAACTATGTACATTGTTATAGCTAAAAATCTCTCCTGATTGGTTAATAAAAATGCATTGCTCAAATGTTTTTATGTTAAATTTGAAAATTTATTTATAATTTTATGGAGTTAGGTTATAGCATGAATATTATGATAAAAACAAAATTTTAAATATAAAACCTCAAAATTTTTAGTCATATATGTTTTAGTATAAATACCAAAAATAATTTTTAAATGTTTTAATAATAAAACTTTTTTTATACAAAAAATGTGCGGTTAATTAAAAAAAGCTAAAAAATCAGATCCTTCTAAATTTATTATACCAAATAAAATAGTTTGTATAAAATATAAAAATTAAGGGCACGTTGAAAAACCGTTTTTAAATAAAATTAATAAGTCACCAAGTTATTGGTACTATAGGTTATGATACTCGAAAGATAAATAATTATTTATCTTTCAATAGATGAATTGGTTTAAAATGTATTGCAGGAACAAAAAGAAAAAATAAGTAATGTTTTAACCTTAACTTCTATGGTTTTAACAAATTTCCTAAAATTAGAACTCTCGTGGAAAAAGAAAGGGATATTATTTTTGTATTTTTTGTCTATAAAAATGATAAGACTAAAATTTTCAAAATTTCAGGTATCGGATACGAAAAATTGAGTTATAATGAAATTTTTGGAATCTAAAGCTTTAATAAAAAAATTAGGAATAAAAAAAGGGTAGCTTCCGTACTTTTTAAGGCTAAAATTTTGTTTTAATCCGTAATAAGATCCCCAAAAATACACACAATACGGACTTTTTTAAAAATCGGGTTTTTAACATCTGAGCGTCTCAAAATGCACTTACATACAAACATATCATTTATAAAAATTTGTTTAATCCTTCCAGGAGCCAGTAAATTATTTCGCGGTTTAGAATATTTTTTACTTGTGCATGTATGAGTAATTTTTATTCAAAAATTTTCGGGGTCAATCTCTAATTTGATGAGATAGATTATACCTACAAAATTGTAGATAAATTGTGGAAAGAAAAAAGACCTAAATGGATTTCCGGTTGTAAAATTATATTTTTTATAGGTAAAAATTATTTTTTTTGGATAGAAATTCTGAAATAGCAAAAAATGTCTATTTATTAAACGTGTAAAAAAATATAGGTCTATTTAACTTTCCATTACGGTGTGAAACAAACATAGAATAATTGAACCCTGTGTTTTATACCGTAAATAATGGTTAGGCAATGGAAAAAAATAGGTGATTGTTTAAGAGACTCATGAAAGCTAAATGAATAAAAATAGGTTTTTGAACTAAGACTAAAATTTGGTGGTACAAAAACACCTGTAGGGTAAAAGCAGAAAGGCAGTTTTATGAATGATAAAACAAGTAAACGTAGCTTTTTAAAGATGCATATAACTAGCTAAAATTAATAATCAGTAGGAAAGAGTAAAAATGACTATTTTTTTGTGATAATATTAAAATTCTTAGAATAAAAATTAATTATCTTTAACAGACTTCTCTGATCACTATGTGAAGTAGCTTTTTTACTGATCAAGTAAATTTTATTTACTGGAGAAAGCTATTTTTTCTGAATATACTAATTTCGTTTAACTACTCTTATACACTTTTATCACATTAATTTATTAACATGGAACATGTTCATTGGATAAAGTATTTGAAAAAGTCCGGCTCGGCAGGACGGGTCGAAATATTGATGTTTTTATGGAGAGGGGTGAAATGGACTTAGAATATTTTCGATTTAGGGACTTAGAATAATTTGAAGTGGGAGCCAGGGCCTGATCAGGCTCTAATAAGAATAAGACCTTAGAATACTTTAGGTTTATGGACTGAGGCTAATTTATATTTCGGGATTTATTGAAATTTTTGTTTTAGGATTTATAATAATTAGGGAGTATACGTTAAAAGTGTTAAGAGAACGTGTTCCATGATCGTTGGTTGTATAAGAACACAAAACATTTGCAAGTTTTTAAATATAAATAACAAAAAAATAAATTAAAAACAACTATATGACGGATTCCACGCCAATTGGGCCCAAGTTGAAATGAAGGGTCTCAGAAATGGGTCCAAACTATTTTTTCCCAAAAGTACAACTAATGATAAGCTTCCATACCAATTTTTAGTTCAAATGGTTTAAACGATTAAATTTGTTTATTTTGCGCAAAAGTTCATTTAAAAGAATACAATTTCAAACAGTTATAACTTATTTTTTGGACAAAAATTAATTAGTTTTATACTTTTTACTAGGTAAATGAAATTATTGAACATAATACATAGTTAAATTTCACCGCAAAAAATTAGGGTCATTTATTAAATTAGAATTTATCATTTACAATATTTTATCTGTTTTCAAATAATAATTTAAAATATTTTTAATAAATAATTGTTTGATAATGAATAAAAGGCAGTAACTCTCTGCGCGAAGCGCAGTTGTTTCTAGTGTCTGAAAAAATTTTAAGATGAACAAATTTTCTAAACTTAACTATCAGATCAAAAAAATCAGATAAGGAATTTCCTAAAACTAAGGAGCGATCTCCAGATTATGGATATGTCATTTATAATCACAAAATATGAGAATGTTTATGTTTTATTTTAACAAGGCTTTTATAAAATTTTCCGAAGGCCATTTTTTACTCCCACCTTTCTAATACGAAAATTTTATTTTAGTTACTTAAAGAAGCCTTGAGTCAGAAAAAAATTGTTTTTAAATATTACTTAACTTATTATATTTTGTAAAATAAAAAAATGTCTAAATTTTTAGTTTCTCTCAATCGCCATTTTGGATTTTCATTTTTCTAATATCAAATATGAATTTATTGACCTCATAAAACCCCCAGAACTATTTAAAAGGCATTTTCTTCAATTTTTAATATTTTCTATACTTTGTGTCAGCGCCTTATAGTTCTGCTGGTGTACTTCTGCTGGTTTCACATACATTTTTTAAAAAATAATAAGTACTTAATACAGTCCTGAATAACAAAACAAAAATTATAGTCCAGTTGGAATTATTACATTTTCTAAAAATTAATTTAATGCAAAAAATTTATTTATATTTTAATTGAAATTTCATTTAATTATTGAATTAACAATTTTTTTTTTTTACGAAGGGTTCACACTTTCACCGTAACTTTTAGCAAACCAGTTTTGAGAATTATGAAACAAAAGATGAATTAATAATTTAGATTTTTGATCATACATTTTTTGACACAAATTACATTCAAATACATTATGACCTGAATGTATTCTCTCATGATTTCTAAGAGTACTAACATCTGTAAAAGCTTTATCACATTGTTTACATTTATGTGTTTTTTCACCAGTGTGCACTATAAGATGATTAATTAAGTTAGCCTTTGTAATAAATTTTTTCTCACATAACTCACAATGAAATAGATTGTGATTGGAATGGACTTTTTCATGCCTTCTAAGACTAGGCAAATGTTTAAAAGCTTTATCACACAGTTTACATTTATGTGGTTTTTCACCATGCTTTTCACCTGCAGTGTGCACTCCAATATGACGAATCAAAAAAACTTTCGAAGTAAACTTTTTCTGGCACAAATTACATTCCAATAGATTGAGGCCTGAGTGGTTTCCCTCATGTTTTCTAAGATTCCCTAATTGCGTTAAAGCTTCATCACGTTTACATTTAAATTTCTTTTGATTAGTGTGCGCTACAAGATGACATATCAAGTTAGATTTTTGATTAAACTTTTTCTGACATAAGTCACATTCAAATAATTTGAGACCTGAATGTATTTTTTCATGCCTTCTAAGGCTACTAACAACAGTAAAAGCTGCATTACACTGTTTACATTTATGTGGTTTTTCACCAGTGTGCACTACAAGATGGTCGATTAAAATAGCTTTTAAGGTAAATTTTTTCTGACACAAATCACATTGAAATAGGTTGAAACCAGAATGGATTTTTTCATGTCTTTTGAGATTAGGCAAGTGCTTAAAAGCATTATTACACTGTTTACATTTATGTGGTTTTTCACCAGTGTGAACTACAACATGATTTACTAAATTATTTTTGGAAGTGAACTTTTTATGACACAAATCACATTGAAATAGATTCAGACCCGAATGGATTCTCTCATGTTTTTTAAGATTTCCTAATAGCGTAAAAGCTTTATCACACTGCTTACATTTATATGGTTTTTGACCAGTATGCACTACAAGATGAGTTAATAATTTAGATTTAGTGGTAAATTTTTTGTGACATAAATCACATTGAAATAGATTGAGACCTGAATGTATTTTTTTATGTAAATAGAGGCCACTTCTGTGTTTGTAAACGTTTGAGCACTTATCGCACTTGTATTCCATTTTGCAATTCAACAAGTTATTAACTGGTTTATTTAAAAAAATTTAATCGTTAGATATCTGTAAAAAAAATATTATTTCATGTTATATTTCATAAATAATAACCGGTAGGTTATAATTTAATTGTTTATATTTCTAAAAATCTATGAAAAAAATGAACTTATTAACTATAAAATTACATAATATTATAATTATATAAAAATAATTAATTCATTCATTAATTTTTCTGAAAATATGTAGGGTCCAATCGTAAGGTTACGTTATTGTGTGTTTGTTCCATAGACATACATTAGTATACATGCAGTTGAAGTGGATAATTTGAAAAATACGAAAAAAAATTTATATTTTTATGTAAAAAAAGTGTTAATGATTAATTTTATGATGAATTTAAATGTTTTTATTTACTTTCTTTATAAAAACATTAACATTTTAATGTGCGCCAACTGACCTGATAGGTGCGCCAACCGACCAAAAAACTTATTTTTTTTTTTAACAAATATTTTCTATTAAATAAAAAAATCTTTTCAAAGAAATAACTTACTCCAGGAAAGGAGGTAAAATCTGGTAGCAGTAATTACTGGCAAGTCAGATCAACTTGAAACTTTTTGCAATTTGTCAAGAAAGGTGTCTAGTTCATAAGTAAACAACTTCCGTTGGTTGCCAAAAGGGTGGGGGGCTGGGGGGGTGGAACTCATTGGGGGGAGGGGTTGAAAAAAAAATAACTTAACCAATCGATAAATTACCATATTTTAAGATAAAAACATTGATTGCAATTTTTCATAAAAATGCACCCCTTCCGAGTTATAGCGCAATGAAAAGTGTGATTTTTGCCAAAAAAAAATTTTTTTTTTTTCAGTTTTTTTAATTTTATTTGAAATCTGGTAGAATTACAAAAAAAATTATATATTACTAATTTGAAGTATTTTCGTTGACAAAGACAGCGGTTTTTTTTGTTTTGCGTACGATTAATATTAAAGGAGATATGACAAGGCAAAAATGGTTGCTTAACGAAAAATGAAGAAACCGGATCGTTCTGGCGTAAATATCTGGAAAAATATTACTTTCACAAAAAAAATTATTCCTACCATTTTTCAAGATCATAAAATTGGGAAAATTTTGAGACCACTTAGAATCGTTTAAAATAACCAGAAAAAAAGTTATGGGCAAAATAATTTTTTTTCCAAAATTTTTCATGCCAATTTCTTAGCGCCATCTGGGCTGAGTTGCTTCAAAAAAAAAATCCTTTCGTGAAAAGTCAGAACACTTGTTCCTACATATGTCCAGCAATTTTCAGCCCTATCGGGTAATTATTGTTTATGTTTTGGCCTGATAAAGGTGGGTAAAATTGTGTATTTTTTAAAACATTCTCAGTTTTTGGCCAGCAGCGTGAACATTATTTATTTTAAACAGCCAAATTTTTTAGCATGTATTTCAAGTTGTTTGTACTTCAAGATTTGGTTATAATTTTTCGTCTGCAAGCAGAATTGGCCGTTCGAAATTGCCTATTTTATGTTTATAACGAAAAATGCTCTTTTTTGTCGGGCGAAATTAAAGAAAAATGGCTGATCCAATTGAAATGTTGCATATGACATGAAATTTTGGCGTCAACCTTAGATTTAAAATGGTTCATTGTACATCTCGTTATCATTAGCCAAAAAAAAGTTATGGCCAAAATTCCTTTTTTTTTTTGCAATTACAAAAAATTTTTATAGTTAATCCATTAGGTCCCTCTGTTTCTAAGTCTTATCATAAATTTTCATACAGTACCGTATGTTTAGATGATAACTCAATATAATGCTGCTGTAAAGTTTCAAATTCCGACTTTTTTCAGCTGTAAATTTGCCGTAAAACCTAAAGTAAGTAATGAAAAAGGCACAAAAATCAAAGATTTGTGTTTTTTTCGTGTAAATATTTAATTTTATGGAAAATTTTTACACGACAAATCTTTATAGGCAGGGGATTTTTCAAGCACGTTACGGGGGGGGGGGGGGTTAACTTCGAATTAATTCAATTTATAGACTTAGAATGATTTGAGTTTAGATTTATAACTGAAAATTTTTTTCATGTAGGGACTTTGAATAATTTTGATTTAGGAACTTAAAATTATTTTTAATTCCAAACTTAGAATAATTTCGATAAAGGGGTAAAAAAGAATAAGGATTTTAATAGCCGAAAACTATTTTTTTTGGCTTAAGGCAAGTTTCTTTGCTATAAGCTATATTTTGAAGGGTATTTTGAATTGGGCTTTAAAACAAATCACTGTGCATTTAGTGGCGGATCTAGAAAATTTTTGGGGAGAGGGGGGTAATTTGAATCAAATAACACTAACTGTGCTACAAAAGGTCCTTAAAATGTTAACGTGGGACATGTTTATAGTAAGGGGGTACTTCAGAACTTAGAACTAGGGGTGGGGGGTCAGATTTGTTCTATTTAAGGGAGATTTGTTCTATTTTTATTTATCCCCATTTTTTATTTATTATTTTAATTAATTTTAAATTGTTCTTAAAAACTAACTTTAACGGTTTCCGCTTAACCAGTTAAAGCTAATTTTATCGGGTAAGCGGACTTTAGCGGTAGCAGATATAGTATTCGTATAGCTTGTATGCGACGGCCTTTGTCTAATACAAACATTTGATCGCTGTATCTCTCTTTATCTCTTTGCAATCATTACAATATCCCCTACACATCGCAATTTTTTATGCTTACATTGAAAGATTAAAAAAAAAAAATTATTACGACTTTTTTCATTTTTTTTTTTTACATTTTGTACTTATCACCCCCAGGGTTGCAAATATTGTTACTTTTTCGGCTGTAAAACAAAAAGGGCCAAAAAAAAAACTTTGTAACGTTTTTTTCATTTTTTTAAATTTAGGGTAATTCCCCCCCCCCCCCCCGGCGAGGGGTTGAATTAATTTCAGAATAGTAAATATAAGATAGAATATTTTCATAAAATTGATCCAAATACAAAAAAAAAGAAGGTCATATTTTTTGTATTTTTTCTTATTCTGGGGGTAGTTTTAACTCATCTATTATTAAACCTTATATCTCAGTATCGGGGCCTAATCAATTTTTTTTAAATTTTAGGGTACTTTTCATGCCCAGGGTTACAAATATTGTTACTTTTTAGGCTGTAAATCGAAAAGGTGCAAAAAAAAATTTAATAACGTTTTTTTAATTTTTTTAAATTTAGGGGTAGTTTTCACCCCCCCCCCCTGGGAAGGGGTGTAATTAATTCCATAAAAGTAAATATACGATAAAATATTTTCAAAAAATTGATCAAAATACAAAAAAAATAAGGAGGTCATATTTTTTATATTTTTTCTTCTTCTGAGGGTAGTTTTAACCCCCCTATTATTAAACCTTATATCTCAATTTCAGGCCATAATAAAAAAAAAAAAAAATCTTCATTAATTTTTCAAAAAAAATGGCATTCATTTGGTAATTTTAGCAAAAATTCCAAAATATTTAAAAACAACCCCCTAAAAAAGGGTAGTTTTTACTGTTTACAGAAATTTCTGACATTAAAATCGTAATCAGCGACCCAAAAAACCCCCTGGTACCTATTTTCACCAATATTCATTTAATATTGCTCGAGATATTAAATATTTATTTATTTTTGTTCAAAAATAACAGTTTGGCCAATTTTTGCCACATTTGGGACCAAGAGCAACCAACCAAACTTGTTTACTTCTGAACTAGACACCTTTCTTGACAAATTGCAAAAAGTTTCAAGTTGATCTGACTTGCCAGTAATTACTGCTTCATTTTACCAAAAAATTTACCTCCTTTCTTGGATTAACTGTGCTATAGTAAAAAAAAGAGGGTCCAAACTTTCATTTAACTTAAATATTATCACAAAAACTTTTTTGTAATAATTATCTATTCAATTTTTTCGTTTTTCGATTTTCGACCCGCTTCTCCCCTAATCGTTGTATTTTTTAAATAATTTTTCTAATTATCATTTAAAAAAAATATATTACGTAGTTATAGTTTTAAAAATGGTGTCCAAAATCCCAAACATTTCATGTCCAAAACCCTATACTCAGTGTCCAAAACCCTGGTATTATAAGTTTTCTCTATTTATCGTATCTGGCAAATAACCGTTTAATAAATTCTTCAAGAATTATGTTCATTATTGCTATTTAAAAAGTTATTATATTAAAAAATACTATATTTTTAATTTTTATTCGTTAGTAAAGTCACGAATTTGCTTAAAGTTAAAGTGTCCATCAACCTTTCCTTGACCCTACATATATAAATTTTAAAAAATAATTAAAGCTTGGAGCTTGTTTTTCTAGACTCTAAAAATAAGCTTCAATAATCAGGAAGCTCAAGTTCTAAGATTCATTCAATTTGCTTTAAAGTCTTAGTATCAAGTCAGGATCAACTATAAAAATTAGGAAGAATTTGAATGAATCTTAGAACTTGAGCTACCCCTGATAGTTTTGAAGTTATTTCTACGATTACAATCCAGAAAAACAAACTCAAAGACTTTAATATGAAAATTTTTTGTTATACACAAGAGACTAATCTTAAATCTTAAATAATGTAATAATTATTAAAAATAAATGTGAACATTTAAAGGTTATACTTACCCACTTGGCACTTATATTAATTTTTATTAAAAGATATAATATTTTTTTTCTCTATAGCATAGAAATGTTTTAATAAATTAAATTAATTTTTAACCGTCAAATTCCGTATAAAAAATAATGCGTGTACAATTTCAGCATTCAGCTATTCAGCATAAATTCAGCAAAAAAACACACATTGGCGCGCACAAAGAATGAAAGAATATGAGGATTGAGTTTCGGGTATGAAATAATCAAAACAAAATAAAACCGGTTTATATATAAGGAGCATAGTTGTGACTATGGCATCAGCGGAATAACAAACAATCGCTCATAATCTTATTGTTTTCTCTTATATCACAGTTACTCTTATACATTCGGTCTTATATTGCGTTATATTAGTAATTTAGGAATTTAAGAATAAAAAAATTTCATGATAATTAGAATATTGATAATATTGTTGTAAGCCATGCAAGCTTTCGTCGTGCTATACATCAAAAAATGAAAGAACAAGGAATATTTAAAATGAAAATGATTCATGCCAGCAATCAAAAATAGACTTAATGTTTTAGCTATACACCCGAAACCCAAAACATATATCAATTCACCTGTATCTATCAATAGAAAAATTATTATCATTCTATCAATTTTCATTTAAAATAAGTTTTTTTTTTTGGGTAATGGGAATATTTAGGTTAAGTGATCACTATATAAATCGTTCATTGTATCTTATTAATTAATGCATATGAGGCATTATTTTTTTTTACTACTTAACTTGGACAAAAAACTGAAAAAAAAAATTTGAAGGTACATCGATATGACCCGCACTGAGAAAAAAGTTTGGTCAGGATAACCAAATTTTGGTTACTATGACCAAATATTAGCGTATCTATAACCAAATATTTTGTTGATCAACTCTTAACCAAATTATTTTGTCAAAAATACTAAATATTCAGTAGAAATAACCAAAATAATTTTTTAAGAAATATTAGGTTAAATATATCTTAAATATAATTTAAAATTGTAAAAAAAAATAATAAATTATTTGAAATATCCTAAAATAATTGTAAATACTAAAAAATATTAGTAAAAATTACCAACACACCAAACTATAAATCTATATTTTAATTTTAAGTTTATATTATCATTATTATAGATATTAAAATATTACGAGACAAATTACAATATATCATCACAAATTTTTTTGCCCGCCTGGGCGAGAAATTTTTTGTAAAATTTTAGCACGCGTTTAAAGCCCAGTAGGGCAAAAAATAGTCTAAGCACCATGTGCGAAATACTTTAGACACTAGCGAGGACACTAGCGTGAACACATATTATCACTCATGCTATTCTAAACTTTTACGCCCTTGATACTTACTATAATTAAATAGTAATAGCTATGAAACTATATTTTAATTAGTTAAATTAATCAAACTCATTTAAAATTAAAAACGAGAACCCAAAAGCATTTTTTTTTTATACTCATGGTAAATGCATTTTTTAACGAAGAACAGTTAATTGTTTTTAATAATTTTCTGAGTCCTTACAAGAGTATACTTGAAAATGTTTTCAAAATTTGTTAATAATTAATTTTTTAACTAAAAATAAAATGTTATGGTCTTAATCTTGTTTGTTTTTTGAATTTTTTTTAGATTAACACGGCATAACCTTAAAATTTTAAATTTATAAGCACACAACAAAAACAATAATTTAATGATAATTTTTTAATTAAAATTTTAAAAATTTAAAGATTTTATGAAATTTAATTAATTTTTCAAAAAATTAGCCACTTTTATGAAAAAGATTTACTTTTTAATTCTTTTTTTATTTTAAGTTTTTTTGGTAAAATCTACTGAATATTTGGTAAAATCTACTGAATTTTTCGGTTCATCTAACAAAAATTTTTGTTATCATTACTAAATGCAATTTTACTAAAATTTTGGTTATCCTAACCATACACTTTTTTCTCAGTGCGTGTTTTCAGGTAGTTTGAACCTTCAGAAAACCGAAAAAAATCGTGAACAAGAAATTGGGGCGATGGGTGCCAAAAAGATTTTTCCACTTTTATGTCAAAAACTGCTTTTTTTCGTAACTGAGCTACCCGATTTTCGAAAATTTTTATTTTTAGGGGTTTTTTACAGTATTTTTCGGGATTTTTGTTTAAAACAAGTTAAAACAAGTTCAAAACTAATAGAAAAAAGGATTTAGCATCGGTTTTTAGCAATATTTTGACATTTATAAGCTAGAAAACCTGTTTTTATTTTTTGCTTTTTTTCAAATTTGGTTTTATTACTTTTTCTTGTATCTTAGGCTGTTTTTAATCTATGTAAGAGTTAAAATGGTAAATACAAATATTTTTATTTAATATTTAATATTGATAATTTTTAGTCCAAATTGATTGTTACATACCATTAAGATGCCCGAAAATAATTATTTTAATGCGCTACAATGATAGAACCCCTAGAGTCCCAATTTTTTAATTTTTGTTATTTTAATTATTGTTTACTTAATTTAATTCTACAGCTTGAAAATATGTATAATAAGTCAAAAATTACGTATTGTATAAAATTGAAAAAATTGGTAATTTCTGACAAATAAACGTGTAAAAATGAAAAATATTTGGGGTCATTATTGGAGTTTTATTTTCTTGAAAAAATATATTTTATGAGATAAAAATAAAATAGACAAAATAATTAAGATAGAAAAGTGTAATTACTTTACTTTAACAAAAAATAAAAAATTGGGACTCTAGGGGTTCTGTCATTGTAGCGCATTAAAATAATTATTTTCGGACATCTTAGTGGTATGTAACAATCAATTTGGACTAAAAATTAAGATTAAAGATTAAAAACAGCCTAAGATGCTAGAAAAAGTAATAAAACCAAATTTGAAAAAAAAGCAAAAAATAAAAACAGGTTTTCTAGCTTATAAATGTCAAAATATTGCTAAAAACCGATGCTAAATCCTTTTTTCTATTAGTATTGAACTTGTTTTAACTTGTTTTAAACAAAAATCCCGAAAAATACTGTAAAAAACCCCTAAAAATAAAAATTTTTGAAAATCGGGTAGCTCAGTTACGAAAAAAAGCAGTTTTTGACATAAAAGTGGAAAAATCTTTTTGACACCTATCGCCCCGATTTCTTGTTCAAGATTTTTTTCGGTTTTCTGAAGGTTAAAACTACCTGAAAACACGGGTCATATCAATATCACCTCAAATTTTTTTTAGTTTTTTGTTCAAGTTAAGAAGTAAAAAAAAAATAATGCCTCATGTAGTTAAAATCATAAATAAAAATATTATTTGAACGATCAAATTTAGAACTTTCAATTATTAATAAAGATATAATTAAGTCGTTTAATTATTAATAATTTATAAAGCCTCAAAATATAGATGGGAAAGATGCATACATGTTTTCAAACCACGTGACCATTTATGAACACTATTTAAATTTTTCCATAATTACCACCAACTTAATTTAAAAAAATTTTTCGTTTATGAACATATCCCTAGTCTTCATGATTTCAGTCCCAGCATATTGCATCGTTATTCGAGTTTACAGAATAAAAAGAAATAAGTAAAAGTGCGATTATTTAAATTCAAAAAATAAAAAATAATAAATTTTTTTCAAAAAGAAAACTATTAATTTTCGTAAATAAAAATTTAATGAAAAAAAAAGCTATCCCGGGGAAAAAAGGCTTTATTAAATTTTATATAACTATATTCAAATTTATTAAATTTTATATGTTCATATCGAGTTCATATTAATTAATAAGATACAATGAAGGATTTGTATAGCTATCATTAATCTAAATATTCCCATTACCCAAAAAAAAATAACTTATTTTAATAGTAGAAAATTAATAATTTTTCTAATAATAGATAAAGGTGAATTGATATATGTTTTGGGTTTCGGGTTGACCATAATATATTTTAAGATAAGAAATAATATACATATAATTTTTTATATATATTTAGGAAGCATGTAGTTTTTTATTTTTTTACGCAAAAAATTTTAAGACTAAAAGTTTTAGAAATTTTGATTGCAAGAATTGTAGACTTATCAAGTTTAATCCTGTTTTCAATTATAAGTTGTTTTCACCATTTTTTACTGGCTTCATAAAAAAGTAGTAGGGGTAAAAAAATACCTTGATCAATTTTACATATCTAGGGCAAAAAAGCCTATTTTCTACCCTAGGGAGACGGCTTTTTTTCCCGTTATATGTAAAACTATGTTTTAAATCATGGGACAAAATAGCTATTTCACTAACCTTTTGAGTCTTCAAAAGAAGTAACCTCATTTTTCTAAACTTACTCCTGAAAATTTCGATTGCTTTGAAAGATCCACGCTTTAAAAAGGGGTCATTTTACAAATCAAAGAAATGATTTGCATTTAGCAATAACATACTTGTAAAGGTAATTAAGATATGCTCTTTTCATTGGTGAAAAAATTTTTCCAAATTTTCCACTCCTTCTATGAAAAACAAGAGATATGCAAAAATAGCACGTCAAATCAGCTTATAATGCATAGGAAGAAAGGGGCTATCTCGAGATATGCATTAATTTCATGTATTTGTTTTACCACGTATAGACTTAAACTATTTTATTAAAATAAACAATTTTTTTATTCTCCATTCTTTTAATTATTTTTTATATTGTCAATGGTAAAATAAAATAAAATAATATTCAAGGCAGTAATTGTTTGCATTGATTGCAATTATAAGCCATGTTACTATATATTATTAAATTTTTGAAATATTGATAGAAAATGAAATATCTTATAAATCTTAGCAAAATGATTAATTAAAATTAAATGAATTTAAAGTTTGTTTAATTTACAAACTATTTAATTCATTTAACTAAATCTTCTAAGAGACAAAAAAATTGATTGTTATGAAAACACCACCATATCTAAATAAACACCATCATATCTGACTTAAAGTACTTCGAGCGATGTTCATACATTGGATGGAAATAAAAAGAAATAAGTAAAAGCGCGATTATTTAAACACGAAAAATAAAAAACAATAACTTAACAAAAACAAAACTATTAATTTTCTCAAATAATAATTTAATGAAAAAAAAGCCATAGCTAGCATTTTTCTTAAATTAAAACATTACGCTATTATTTCATAATTAAAGATTCGTAAATAATAAGAAAATACTGTTAAATTCTGCAAACAAAATGGAAGTTTTTCAAAAGTTAATTCACAAAAATTAAAAAAATATGTCTAAAAAAATATTTTTAAAATTAGGTAAACAAAGAAAAAAGAATCAAATACAGAAAATATATTTTGAATTATTTTAATTAATTTTATAATATAGGTACTTACATAACATTACATTTACTTACATTTTATAATATAGGTACTTACATAATATAAGTTTCTGCATTAAAACAAAATTTTTACAAAATAATTATTAGAGTATAAAATATTCTAAAAAAAAAAAGAATAATAACATAAAGGTATTTAAGTATGAATTTTTTTGTACATTAATTTGTTAATGTCAAAATTTAAAAAAAAATTGTTAAAAAACATTATGAGCATTTATAAATAATTTTTATTAGAATTATTTATAAATATTGTATACCCTGAAAGCCGAATTGTTTAAGAATTCAAACAGGCATTTAAAAAAATATCTCTACAGAAGGTAAAAAAATATTAACATTGCAGTAAAACTGTATTTTTTATATCTTTGTCCATTAACGTTTTGACCTTAAATTAGAAAAAGAGATAGAATAGATAAAATAGATCATTAAAATCTAATATAATTTAGTATTTGCTTAAATAATTATTTAAAAAACGCAATTTAGCAGTTCATACTTATTCTTATTTATAACTATAATTTACTTGTTTTAACAAAAATATCTAATTTTCAAACATTCTCGTTACTTAGTAAAGCCCTTTCTAGACCTAATTATTTTTTTTAAATCTTGTGTGCTTTGACTATAATCTTTGGTATAGTAAAAGCACATGGAATTAAATAAATTTATTAGATCTAGAAAGGGCTTAAATATGTTTTTTTTTTAATAGGTAAGTACTTAATACAGTACCTGAATAACAAAACAAAAATTATAGTCCAGTTGGAATTATTACATTTTTTTAAAATTAAATTAATGCAAAAAAATTATTTATTTATTTTTTTTTTAAGAAGGGTTTACAATTTTACCGTAACTTTTAGCATACCAGTTTAGAGTATTATGATGCAAAAGATGAAGTAATAATTTAAAGTTAGAAGTAAATTTTTTCGGACATAAATCACACGGAAATAGATTAAGACCTGAATGTATTCTCTCATGTTCTCTAAGAGTACTAACATCTGTAAAAGCTTCATCACACTGTCTACATTTATGTGGTCTTTGGTCAGTGTGCACTGCAAGATGTTTAATTAAATTAGCTTTTATAGTAAAAATTTTTTCACAAAAATTACACTGAAATTGATTTAGACCTGAATGAGTTTTAAGATTAGTTTTTTTATTAGCTTTATTGCGCTGTTTATATTTATGTGGCTTTTGACCTGTATGAATTCTAATGTGTCTTTTTAAATAACTTTTATAGATAAAACTTTTCTGACACAAATCACACTTAAATAAATTAGCACCTAAATGGATTTTTTCATGAAATTTAAGACTACTTGATTGCGTAAAAGCTTTATCACACTGTTTACATTTAAATGGCTTTTGATTAGTGTGCACTACCAAATGTGTTTTTAAGTCATTTTTTCTTGTAAATTTTTTCTGACACACATTGCACTGAAATAGATCGTGACCTGAATGGATTTTCTCATGAGTTTTAAGGTTGCTTGATTGCGTAAAAGCTTTATCACACTGTTTACATTTATGTGGTTTTTGGCCAGTGTGCACTACATGATGTCTGATTAAATCAGCTTTAGAAGTAAATTTTTTCTGACACAAATCGCATGAAAATAGATTCCGACCTGAATGATTTTTTTTATGATATTTGAGGCTATATTTGGATTTGTAAACGTTTGGGCACTTATTGCACTTGTATTCCATTTTGTAATTCAACAAGTTATTAACTGGTGTATTTAAAAAAATTTAATAGTTCATAGATATCTGTAAAAAAAATATTATTTTATGTTATATTTAATAAATAGTATGACAAAAATAATTACTTTTATGAATTATAAATTATGAATTATGAATTATAAATTTTTAACATGTATTCTAAAAGTTTTTAATTATCAAAATTTAATTGTCTTTTTTAAATTTAATTTTTTTTTTTTTTTAATTGTCCCCCATTTTCTGTAAATTGATAAAACTAAACTGTCGCTTCTGAATTTCGCTGCTAACTTTTGTTTTCATTTTTATTAGGTTATTTTAGTTCTGTTTTTTCTTATAAAACGACGAGCTTCGTTGACGGGACTCATAATGACTTTCCATTTCGGAGTTTAACGTTTTTTTAGTTAATCCCTTTATTGAAAATAGATGGATGATCAGAATCTATATAATACTCCAGTCAAAATACGGGTTTGGTTGTATTTTCACTGGCGAACACGAGATTTGCTCTACTATAGGTTTTTTGGGTCGCTGAACACGAAAATCGGGGTCATTTGTCAGAGAAATTGGGGCTTCACCCTTAAATTTGCAAAAACTACCCCCAAAAAGGGGTTTTTTTTACATATTTGCAATTTGAGCACTCAGATTGGCACCATACGGGTTTTTTGTGTCGCTGATCAAGAATTTTGACTCCTTTTTCATAAATAATCAATACTTCACCCCTAAATTGGCTAAAACTACCCCCCCAAGGGGGTGTTTTTGCTATTTTCGCACTTTGACCATCCAGGATATATCCATATAGGTTTTTTGGGTCGCTAATCAAGAATTTTGACTTATTTTTCATAAATAATCAATATTTCACCCCTAAATTGGCTAAAACTCCCCCCCCAAGGGGGTGTTTTTGCTATTTTCGCACTTTGACCATCTTCACCCTATTCAATTAAAAAAATGTCTATATTAAGTTTAATTATAAATATTAAATTATAAACTAATTAATAAGTATATTAAATTAAAAATTTGTATATTAAATTGAACTAAATTTCTATATTTTCACTCCGTTCAATTAAAATTTTTTTTTTTTTATGTTCAATTTGAATAAATTTTGAAATTTATTTCAAAGGGTGAAATATTGATTATCTAAGAAAAAAAGTCAAAATTCTTGATTAGCGACCCAAAAACCCTGTATGGATATATCTTGGATGCTCATATGCTAAAATAGCAAAACACCCCCTTGGGGGGGGGGGGGAATTCAGCCAATTTAGGGGTGAAATATTGATTATTTATGAAAAATAAGTCAAAATTCTTGATTAGCGACCCAAAAAACCTATATGGATATATCCTGGATGCTCAAAGTGCTAAAATAGCAAAACACCCCCTTGGGGGGGGGGGGAATTTAACCAATTTAGGGGTGAAATATTGATTATTTATGAAAAATAAGTCAAAATTCTTGATTAGCGACACAAAAAACCTATATGGATATATCCTGGATGCTCAAAGTGCGAAAATAGCAAAACACCCCCTTGCGGAGGGGGGGAGTTTTAGCCAATTTAGGGGTGGAATATTGATTATTTATGAAAAATAAGTCAAAATTCTTGATCAGCGACCCGAAAAATCCATATGAACATATCCTGGATGGTCAAAGTGCGAAAATAGCAAAAACACCCCCTTGGGGGGGTAGTTTTAGCCAATTTAGGGGTAAAGTATTGATTATTTATGAAAAAGGAGTCGAAATTCTTGATCAGCGACCCAAAAAACCCGTATGGTGCCAATCTGAGCGCTCAAATTGCAAATATGTAAAAAAAAACCCCTTTTTGGGGGTAGTTTTTGCAAATTTAAGGGTGAAGCCCCAATTTCTCTGTCAAATGACCCCGATTTTCGTGTTCAGCGACCCAAAAAACCTATAGTAGAGCAAATCTCGTGTTCGCCAGTGAAAATACAACCCCCCCCCCCCGTATTTTGACTGGAGTATAATATATAATATATAGGTTCTCGCGTTTATGACACGATATTGTATATAATGTATATAATTTTATTTGTAAATACATGTAATTAGTATATTAATAAATATTATTTTTATTTAAAAAATATTGTGATTCTATATAAAAAAAAAAAATAACATATTCGTTTTTTAGATGAATTATTTTGTTATTTTGCAATGTTTCGCTATATACTGTTATAAATATAATTTATATGCTAGTAAAAATTAATAATAAAATCATTTTTTTAATTTTTCATTTTACGATTATTTTTTATTATAATTTTTATAATTTTTTTATTAAGTACACTGTAAAAAGTAACTTTCTTAGATTTACAAAAAAAATAGAATTTTTTCGAAAAATTAGTGAATTTTCAAAAATTTTTGTAAATATTCTATAAAAATCGTAAATTTACTAAATTTAGTATATTATCGAAAAATTCGAGTATTCTCGATTTGTTTTTGTGATTTTACGAAAAAAGTTGTGAATTAACAACTATTTTTCGTAAATTTACAACTGTTTTTTGTAAATTTTCGAAAAAAAATTGTAAATTATCAATTTTTCTTACGAATTCACAAAAAAATCGAGAATACTCGAATTTTTTGTTAACGTACTAAATTTAGTAAATATACGATTTTTTTCGAATATTTACAAATTTTTTTGAAAATTTACTAATTTTTCAAAAATGTTTTAATTTTTTTGCTAATATAAGAAAGTTACTTTTTACAGTGTATATATGAATGGGCTTATGCAAGAACCCCGTATAAAATTTTTAAAGGAAGAATAAGCGTATAAAAATGGTAAGGCTATACTGCGCTTGAATTTTTCTTGAATTTTAAAATCATTATTTTTTTGTATGGAGGATTAAATTATGAAATTATTTTAAAAAGCCATTATTTTACGCGCGGCTATTCTAGTATAATAATTATATAAATTAGCAATGTTTTTAAATCTTTAATAATTTAAAGTATAATTAAAACTAAGTTAAGTCTTGTTGTTTCCTATTCACAAATAAAATTTATTTGATTTCGTTACAATATTCCTAATGGATCTACTTTTAATATATAATTAAACTTTCGTCCCATAAATGTTGTGAGATGAAATTATATGACCTAAGCTAAGTAAAATTAAAATTCAGCCAAAGTATAAAATCCTAATAAATATATTATAACTTTTGGGCCATAAATGTTGTGAGATGAAATTATATGGCCTAAGCTAAGTAAATTTTTATGTCAGCAAAAGTTTACAGATAAATTTTCTTATAAAGGTTTTTCACATTGAGGTCAAAGACTGTACTTTAAATATAATTACCTTTTATTATAACAATTTATTATCTTCAGAATCTGCTTATAACTTTCCAGGCCCCTAAATAACCAGTAAACGGCATGAACCCAATAATTATCTGTTATACAAAAAAAAGTTAAATTTGTCTATTTTCTTAATAGGTTATAACTGATATTAATTGTAAACATCTATCTTTGATATTTCTTTAAGGTATTATGCAGTTTGAAAAAAATGATGACAGAGCTTAATGAAATAGGAAAATTAATGAACGTCAAGGTACCCGCGCCGAGTTTCTACTAGTACCCGCGGAATATCGGGACTTAGAAAAATTTTTCAAAAAAATTTTTTTTTATTTTTTTTTATTTTAATACAATTCTCAACAAAAAAAACACACCCCCACCCGATCCCCCCAACCCCCGGCTTAATTCCAATACCCGGAAGGTATCGGGACTTAGAAAAATTTTTCAAAAAAATTTTTTTTTTTTTTTTTTTTTTTTTTAATTTTAAAACTAATTTTTATTAATTTTTAACACAAAAAAAGCACAAAAAAGAACCCCCGTTGTATTTTTACTAGTACCCGCAAAAAATCAGGACTTAGAGAAAATAAGAGATTTTTTTACTTTATCTTTTATTTTTTCTTTTTGGTAAAGATATCAAAGTGCAGAGGTCATATATGGCCTGAAATATTATAAATACGTTAGAAAGTATCCAGTATTAGTTTGGGAGACCAGTACCTTTGCGTGTGCCCATGGCGTAAAAAAATTGGACCATGCTGGTGACTAAAAAATTGAGATTTTTTTAATTTTACTCAATTTTTTTTTTTGGGCAAGAAATCAAAGTGCAGGGGTTATATATGGCTTAAAATATTATAAATATGATAGAAAATATTCAATATCAATTTCGGAGAACAGGACCTTTGCGTGTGCTCATGGCATCAGAAAATTGGACCATGCAGGTGACTAAGAAATTGAGATGTACTTAATTTTTCTCAATTTTTTTTTTTGGTCAAGATATCAAAGTGCAGAGGTCATATATGGCCTGAAATATCATAAATACGTTAGAAAGTATCCAGTATTAATTTGGGAGACAACTACTTTTGCGTGTGCTCATGGCGTAGAAAAATTGGACTATGCTGGTGACTGAAAAATTGAGATTTTTTTAATTTTACTCAATTTTTTTTTTGGGCAAGAAATCAAAGTGCAGGGGTTATATATGGCTTAAAATATTATAAATATGATAGAAAATATTCAATATCAATTTGGGAGGACAGGACCTTTGCGTGTGCCCATGGCATCAGAAAATTGGACCATGCAGGTGACTAAAAAATTGAGATTTTTTTAATTTTTCTCAATTTTTTTTTTTGGTCAAGATATCAAAGTGCAGAGGTCATATATGGCCTGAAATATCATAAATACGTTAGAAAGTAACCAGTATTAATTTGGGAGACCAGTACCTTTGCGTGTGCCCATGGCGTAGAAAAATTGGACCATGCTGGTGACTGAAAAATTGAGATTTTTTTAATTTTACTCAATTTTTTTTTTGGGCAAGAAATCAAAGTGCAGAGGTCATATATGGCTTAAAATATTATAAATATGATAGAAAATATTCAATATCAATTTGGGAGGACAGGACCTTTGCGTGTGCCCATGGCATCAGAAAATTGGACCATGCAGGTGACTAAAAAATTGAGATTTTTTTAATTTTTCTCAATTTTTTTTTTTGGTCAAGATATCAAAGTGCAGAGGTCATATATGGCTTAAAATATTATAAATATGATAGAAAATATTCAATATCAATTTGGGAGGACAGGAACTTTGCGTGTACCCATGGCATCAGAAAATTGGACCATGCAGGTGACTAAAAAATAGAGATTTTTTTAATTTTTCTCAATATTTTTTTTGGTCAAGATATCAGAGTGCAGAGGTCATATATGGCTTAAAATATTATAAATATGATAGAAAATATTCAATATCAATTTGGGAGGACAGGACCTTTGCGTGTGCCCATGGCATCAGAAAATTGGACCATGCAGGTGACTAAAAAATTGAGATTTTTTAAATTTTTCTCAATTTTTTTTTTTGGTCAAGATATCAAAGTGCAGAGGTCATATATGGCGCAAAATATTATAAATAAGTTAGAAAGTATCCAGTATTAATTTGGGAGACCAGTACCTTTGCGTGTGACCATGGCGTAGAAAAATTGGACCATGCGAGAGACTGAAAAATTGAGATTTTTTTAATTTTACTTAATTTTTTTTTTTGGTCAAGATATCAAAGTGTAGAGGTCATATATGGCCTGAAATATCATAAATACGTTAGAAAGTATCCAGTATTAATTTGGGAGACCAGTACCTTTGCGTGTGCCCATGGCGTAGAAAAATTGGACCATGCTGGTGACTAAAAAATTGAGATTTTTTTAATTTTACTCAATTTTTTTTTTTGGGCAAGAAATCAAAGTGCAGGGGTTATATATGGCTTAAAATATTATAAATAAGATAGAAAATATTCAATATCAATTTCGGAGAACAGGACCTTTGCGTGTGCCCATGGCATCAGAAAATTGGACCATGCAGGTGACTAAGAAATTGAGATGTATTTAATTTTTCTCAATTTTTTTTTTTGGTCAAGATATCAAAGTGCAGAGGTCATATATGGCCTGAAATATCATAAATACGTTAGAAAGTATCCAGTATTAATTTGGGAGACAACTACTTTTGCGTGTGCCCATGGCGTAGAAAAATTGGACCATGCTGGTGACTGAAAAATTGAGATTTTTTTAATTTTACTCAATTTTTTTTTGGGCAAGAAATCAAAGTGCAGAGGTCATATATGGCTTAAAATATTATAAATATGATAGAAAATATTCAATATCAATTTGGGAGGACAGGACCTTTGCGTGTGTCCATGGCATCAGAAAATTGGACCATGCAGGTGACTAAAAAATTGAGATTTTTTTAATTTTTCTCAATTTTTTTTTTTGGTCAAGATATCAAAGTGCAGAGGTCATATATGGCCTGAAATATCATAAATACGTTAGAAAGTAACCAGTATTAATTTGGGAGACCAGTACCTTTGCGTGTGCCCATGGCGTAGAAAAATTGGACCATGCTGGTGACTGAAAAATTGAGATTTTTTTAATTTTACTCAATATTTTTTTTGGTCAAGATATCAGAGTGCAGAGGTCATATATGGCCTGAAATATCATAAATACGTTAGAAAGTATCCAGTATTAATTTAGGAGACCAGTACCTTTGCGTGTGCCCATGGCGTAGAAAAATTGGACCATGCTGGTGACTAAAAAATTGAGATTTTTTTAATTTTACTCAATTTTTTTTTTTGGGCAAGAAATCAAAGTGCAGGGGTTATATATGGCTTAAAATATTATAAATATGATAGAAAATATTCAATATCAATTTCGGAGAACAGGACCTTTGCGTGTGCTCATGGCATCAGAAAATTGGACCATGCAGGTGACTAAGAAATTGAGATGTACTTAATTTTTCTCAATTTTTTTTTTTGGTCAAGATATCAAAGTGCAGAGGTCATATATGGCCTGAAATATCATAAATACGTTAGAAAGTATCCAGTTTTAATTTGGGAGACAACTACTTTTGCGTGTGCTCATGGCGTAGAAAAATTGGACTATGCTGGTGACTGAAAAATTGAGATTTTTTTAATTTTACTCAATTTTTTTTTTGGGCAAGAAATCAAAGTGCAGGGGTTATATATGGCTTAAAATATTATAAATATGATAGAAAATATTCAATATCAATTTGGGAGGACAGGACCTTTGCGTGTGCCCATGGCATCAGAAAATTGGACCATGCAGGTGACTAAAAAATTGAGATTTTTTTAATTTTTCTCAATTTTTTTTTTTGGTCAAGATATCAAAGTGCAGAGGTCATATATGGCCTGAAATATCATAAATACGTTAGAAAGTAACCAGTATTAATTTGGGAGACCAGTACCTTTGCGTGTGCCCATGGCGTAGAAAAATTGGACCATGCTGGTGACTGAAAAATTGAGATTTTTTTAATTTTACTCAATTTTTTTTTTGGGCAAGAAATCAAAGTGCAGAGGTCATATATGGCTTAAAATATTATAAATATGATAGAAAATATTCAATATCAATTTGGGAGGACAGGACCTTTGCGTGTGCCCATGGCATCAGAAAATTGGACCATGCAGGTGACTAAAAAATTGAGATTTTTTTAATTTTTCTCAATTTTTTTTTTTGGTCAAGATATCAAAGTGCAGAGGTCATATATGGCTTAAAATATTATAAATATGATAGAAAATATTCAATATCATTTTGGGAGGACAGGACCTTTGCGTGTACCCATGGCATCAGAAAATTGGACCATGCAGGTGACTAAAAAATAGAGATTTTTTTAATTTTTCTCAATATTTTTTTTGGTCAAGATATCAAAGTGCAGAGGTCATATATGGCGCAAAATATTATAAATAAGTTAGAAAGTATCCAGTATTAATTTGGGAGACCAGTACCTTTGCGTGTGACCATGGCGTAGAAAAATTGGACCATGCGAGAGACTGAAAAATTGAGATTTTTTTAATTTTACTTAATTTTTTTTTTTGGTCAAGATATCAAAGTGTAGAGGTCATATATGGCCTGAAATATCATAAATACGTTAGAAAGTATCCAGTATTAATTTGGGAGACCAATACCTTTGCGTGTGCCCATGGCGTAGAAAAATTGGACCATGCTGGTGACTAAAAAATTGAGATTTTTTTAATTTTACTCAATTTTTTTTTTTGGGCAAGAAATCAAAGTGCAGGGGTTATATATGGCTTAAAATATTATAAATATGATGGAAAATATTCAATATCAATTTGGGAGGACAGGACCTTTGCGTGTGCCCATGGCATCAGAAAATTGGACCATGCAGGTGACTAAAAAATAGAGATGTTTTTAATTTTTCTCAATATTTTTTTTGGTCAAGATATCAGAGTGCAGAGGTCATATATGGCTTAAAATATTATAAATATGATAGAAAATATTCAATATCAATTTGGGAGGACAGGAGCTTTGCGTGTGCCCATGGCATCAGAAAATTGGACCATGCAGGTGACTAAAAAATAGAGATGTTTTTAATTTTTCTCAATATTTTTTTTGGTCAAGATATCAGAGTGCAGAGGTCATATATGGCTTAAAATATTATAAATATGATAGAAAATATTCAATATCAATTTCGGAGAACAGGACCTTTGCGTGTGCTCATGGCATCAGAAAATTGGACCATGCAGGTGACTAAGAAATTGAGATGTATTTAATTTTTCTCAATTTTTTTTTTGGTCAAGATATCAAAGTGCAGAGGTCATATATGGCCTGAAATATCATAAATACGTTAGAAAGTAACCAGTATTAATTTGGGAGACCAGTACCTTTGCGTGTGCCCATGGCGTAGAAAAATTGGACCATGCTGGTGACTGAAAAATTGAGATTTTTTTAATTTTACTCAATTTTTTTTTTGGGCAAGAAATCAAAGTGCAGGGGTTATATATGGCTTAAAATATTATAAATATGATAGAAAATATTCAATATCAATTTCGGAGAACAGGACCTTTGCGTGTGCCCATGGCATCAGAAAATTGGACCATGCAGGTGACTAAAAAATTGAGATTTTTTTAATTTTACTCAATTTTTTTTTTTGGGCAAGAAATCAAAGTGCAGGGGTTATATATGGCTTAAAATATTATAAATATGATAGAAAATATTCAATATCAATTTCGGAGAACAGGACCTTTGCGTGTGCCCATGGCATCAGAAAATTGGACCATGCAGGTGACTAAGAAATTGAGATGTATTTAATTTTTCTCAATTTTTTTTTTTGGTCAAGATATCAAAGTGCAGAGGTCATATATGGCCTGAAATATCATAAATACGTTAGAAAGTATCCAGTATTAATTTGGGAGACAACTACTTTTGCGTGTGCTCATAGCGTAGAAAAATTGGACCATGCTGGTGACTGAAAAATTGAGATTTTTTTAATTTTACTCAATTTTTTTTTTGGGCAAGAAATCAAAGTGCAGGGGTTATATATGGCTTAAAATATTATAAATATGATAGAAAATATTCAATATCAATTTGGGAGGACAGGACCTTTGCGTGTGCCCATGGCATCAGAAAATTGGACCATGCAGGTGACTAAAAAATTGAGATTTTTTTAATTTTTCTCAATTTTTTTTTTTGGTCAAGATATCAAAGTGCAGAGGTCATATATGGCCTGAAATATCATAAATACGTTAGAAAGTAACCAGTATTAATTTGGGAGACCAGTACCTTTGCGTGTGCCCATGGCGTAGAAAAATTGGACCATGCTGGTGACTGAAAAATTGAGATTTTTTTAATTTTACTCAATTTTTTTTTTGGGCAAGAAATCAAAGTGCAGGTGTTATATATGGCTTAAAATATTATAAATATAATAGAAAATATTCAATATCAATTTGAGAGAACAGAACCTTTGCGTGTGCCCATGGCATCAGAAAATTGGACCGTGCAGGTGACTAAAAAATAGAGATTTTTTTAATTTTTCTCAATATTTTTTTTGGTCAAGATATCAAAGTGCAGAGGTCATATATGGCTTAAAATATTATAAATATGATAGAAAATATTCAATATCAATTTGGGAGGACAGGACCTTTGCGTGTGCCAATGGCATCAGAAAATTGGACCATGCAGGTGACTAAAAAATTGAGATTTTTTTAATTTTTCTCAATTTTTCTTTTTGGTCAAGATATCAAAGTGCAGAGGTCATATATGGCCCAAAATATTATAAATAAGTTAGAAAGTATCCAGTATTAATTTGGGAGACCAGTACCTTTGCGTGTGACCATGGCGTGGAAAAATTGGACCATGCGAGAGACTGAAAAATTGAGATTTTTTTTTAATTTTACTCAATTTTTGGGTCAAGGTATTATAGTACAGGGGTTATATATGGATTAAAATATTATAAATATGATAGAAAATATTAATAATATGTATAAAATTAATACTAAATATTTTCTAACATATTTATAATTTTTCAAGCCATGGATAAATTAAAAAAATCTGAATTTTTTAGTCACCTGCATGGTCCGATTTTCTGATACCATGGGAACACGCAAAGGTACTGGCCCCTTACATTTATACTGGATACTTTCTAACGTATTTATGATATTTCAGGCCGTATATGACCTCTGCACTTTGATTACTTGACCAAAAAAAAAAATTGAGAAAAATTAAAAAAATCTCAATTTTTCAGTCACCAGCATGGTCCAATTTTTCTACGCCATGGGCACACGCAAAGGTACTGGTCTACCAAATTAATACTGGATACTTTCTAACGTATTTATGATATTTCATGCCATATATGACCTCTGCACTTTGATATCTTGACCAAAAAGAAAAATTGAGAAAAATTAAAAAAATCTCAATTTTTTAGTCACCTGCATGGTCCAATTTTCTGATGCCATGGGCACACGCAAAGGTCCTGTCCTCCCAAATTGATATTGAATATTTTCTATCATATTTATAATACTTTAAGCCATATATAACCCCTGCACTTTGATTTCTTGAACAAAAAAAAAAATAAGTAAAATTAAAAAAATCTCAATTTTTCAGGCTCTCGCATGGACCAATTTTTCCACGCCATGGTCACACGCAAATGTACTGGTCTACCAAATTAATACTGAATACTTTCTAACGTATTTATGATATTTCAGGCTATATATGACCTCTGCACTTTGATATCTTGACCAAAAAAAAAATTGAGAAATATTAAAAAAATCTCAATTTTTTAGTCACCTGCATGGTCCAATTTTCTGATGCTATGGGCACACGCAAAGGTCCTGTCCTCCCAAATTGATATTGAATATTTTCTATCATATTTATAATATTTTAAGCCATATATAACCCCTGCACTTTGATTTCTTGCCCAAAAAAAAAATTGAGTAAAATTAAAAAAATCTCAATTTTTTAGTCACCAGCATGGTTTAAATTTCTTATGCCATGGGCACACGCAAAGGTACTGGTCTCCCAAATTAATACTGGATACTTTCTAACGTATTTATGATATTTCAGGCCATATATGACCTCTGCACTTTGATTACTTGACCAAAAAAAAAAATTGAGAAAAATTAAAAACATCTCAATTTTTTAGTCACCTGCATGGTCCAATTATCTGATGCCATGGGCACACGCAAAGGTCCTGTCCTCCCAAATTGATATTGAATATTTTCTATCATATTTATAATATTTTGCGCCATATATGACCTCTGCACTTTGATATCTTGACCAAAACGAAAAATTGAGAAAAATTAAAAACATCTCAATTTTTTAGTCACCTGCATGGTCCAATTTTCTGATGCCATGGGCACACGCAAAGGTACTGGTCTCCCAAATTAATACTGGATACTTTCTAACTTATTTATAATATTTTGCGCCATATATAAACTCTGCACTTTGATATCTTGACCAAAAAAAAAAATTGAGAAAAATTAAAAACATCTCAATTTTTTAGTCACCTGCATGGTCCAATTTTCTGATGCCATGGGCACACGCAAAGGTCCTGTTCTCCCAAATTGATATTGAATATTTTCTATCATATTTATAATATTTTAAGCCATATATAACCCCTGCACTCTGATTTCTAGCCCAAAAAAAAATTAAGTAAAATTAAAAAAATCTCAATTTTTCAGTCACCAGCATGGTCCAATTTTTCTACGCCATGGGCACACGCAAAGGTACTGGACTCCCAAATTAATACTGGATACTTTCTAACGTATTTATGATATTTCAGGCCATATATGACCTCTCCACTTTGATATCTTGACCAAAAAAAAAAATTAAGTAAAATTAAAAAAATCTCAATTTTTCAGTCTCTCGCATTGTCCAATTTTTCCACGCCATGGTCACACGCAAAGGTACTGGTCTCCCAAATTAATACTGGATACTTTCTAACTTATTTATAATATTTTGCGCCATATGTGACCTCTGCACTTTGATATCTTGACCAAAAAAAAAAATTGAGAAAAACTAAAAAAATCTCAATTTTTTAGTAACCTGCATGGTCCAATTTTCTGATGATATGGGCACACGCAAAGGTCCTGTCCTCCCAAATTGATATTGAATATTTTCTATCATATTTATAATATTTTAAGCCATATATGACCTCTGCACTTTGATATCTTGACCAAAAAAAATATTGAGAAAAATTAAAAAAATCTCAATTTTTTAGTCACCTGCATGGTCCAATTTTCTGATGCCATGGGCACACGCAAAGGTCCTGTCCTCCCAAATTGATATTGAATATTTTCTATTATATTTATAATACTTTAAGCCATATATAACCCCTGCACTTTGATTTCTTGAACAAAAAAAAAAATAAGTAAAATTAAAAAAATCTCAATTTTTCAGGCTCTCGCATGGACCAATTTTTCCACGCCATGGTCACACGCAAATGTACTGGTCTACCAAATTAATACTGAATACTTTCTAACGTATTTATGATATTTCAGGCTATATATGACCTCTGCACTTTGATATCTTGACCAAAAAAAAAATTGAGAAATATTAAAAAAATCTCAATTTTTTAGTCACCTGCATGGTCCAATTTTCTGATGCTATGGGCACACGCAAAGGTCCTGTCCTCCCAAATTGATATTGAATATTTTCTATCATATTTATAATATTTTAAGCCATATATAACCCCTGCACTTTGATTTCTTGCCCAAAAAAAAAAATTGAGTAAAATTAAAAAAATCTCAATTTTTTAGTCACCAGCATGGTTTAAATTTCTTATGCAATGGGCACACGCAAAGGTACTGGTCTCCCAAATTAATACTGGATACTTTCTAACGTATTTATGATATTTCAGGCCATATATGACCTCTGCACTTTGATTACTTGACCAAAAAAAAAAATTGAGAAAAATTAAAAACATCTCAATTTTTTAGTCACCTGCATGGTCCAATTATCTGATGCCATGGGCACACGCAAAGGTCCTGTCCTCCCAAATTGATATTGAATATTTTCTATCATATTTATAATATTTTGCGCCATATATGACCTCTGCACTTTGATATCTTGACCAAAACGAAAAATTGAGAAAAATTAAAAACATCTCAATTTTTTAGTCACCTGCATGGTCCAATTTTCTGATGCCATGGGCACACGCAAAGGTACTGGTCTCCCAAATTAATACTGGATACTTTCTAACTTATTTATAATATTTTGCGCCATATATAAACTCTGCACTTTGATATCTTGACCAAAAAAAAAAATTGAGAAAAATTAAAAACATCTCAATTTTTTAGTCACCTGCATGGTCCAATTTTCTGATGCCATGGGCACACGCAAAGGTCCTGTTCTCCCAAATTGATATTGAATATTTTCTATCATATTTATAATATTTTGAGCCATATATAACCCCTGCACTCTGATTTCTAGCCCAAAAAAAAATTAAGTAAAATTAAAAAAATCTCAATTTTTCAGTCACCAGCATGGTCCAATTTTTCTACGCCATGGGCACACGCAAAGGTACTGGACTCCCAAATTAATACTGGATACTTTCTAACGTATTTATGATATTTCAGGCCATATATGACCTCTCCACTTTGATATCTTGACCAAAAAAAAAAATTAAGTAAAATTAAAAAAATCTCAATTTTTCAGTCTCTCGCATTGTCCAATTTTTCCACGCCATGGTCACACGCAAAGGTACTGGTCTCCCAAATTAATACTGGATACTTTCTAACTTATTTATAATATTTTGCGCCATATGTGACCTCTGCACTTTGATATCTTGACCAAAAAAAAAAATTGAGAAAAACTAAAAAAATCTCAATTTTTTAGTAACCTGCATGGTCCAATTTTCTGATGATATGGGCACACGCAAAGGTCCTGTCCTCCCAAATTGAAATTGAATATTTTCTATCATATTTATAATATTTTAAGCCATATATGACCTCTGCACTTTGATATCTTGACCAAAAAAAATATTGAGAAAAATTAAAAAAATCTCTATTTTTTAGTCACTTGCATGGTCCAATTTTCTGATGCCATGGGCACACGCAAAGGTCCTGTTCTCTCAAATTGATATTGAATATTTTCTATCATATTTATAATATTTTAAGCCATATATAACACCTGCACTTTGATTTCTTGCCCAAAAAAAAAATTGAGTAAAATTAAAAAAATCTCAATTTTTCAGTCACCAGCATGGTCCAATTTTCTGATGCCATGGGCACACGCAAAGGTCCTGTCCTCCCAAATTAATACTGGATACTTTCTAACGTATTTATGATATTTCAGGCCATATATAAACTCTGCACTTTGATATCTTGACCAAAAAAAAAAATTGAGAAAAATTAAAAACATCTCAATTTTTTAGTCACCTGCATGGTCCAATTTTCTGATGCCATGGGCACACGCAAAGGTCCTGTTCTCCCAAATTGATATTGAATATTTTCTATCATATTTATAATATTTTGAGCCATATATAACCCCTGCACTCTGATTTCTAGCCCAAAAAAAAATTAAGTAAAATTAAAAAAATCTCAATTTTTCAGTCACCAGCATGGTCCAATTTTTCTACGCCATGGGCACACGCAAAGGTACTGGACTCCCAAATTAATACTGGATACTTTCTAACGTATTTATGATATTTCAGGCCATATATGACCTCTCCACTTTGATATCTTGACCAAAAAAAAAAATTAAGTAAAATTAAAAAAATCTCAATTTTTCAGTCTCTCGCATTGTCCAATTTTTCCACGCCATGGTCACACGCAAAGGTACTGGTCTCCCAAATTAATACTGGATACTTTCTAACTTATTTATAATATTTTGCGCCATATGTGACCTCTGCACTTTGATATCTTGACCAAAAAAAAAAATTGAGAAAAACTAAAAAAATCTCAATTTTTTAGTAACCTGCATGGTCCAATTTTCTGATGATATGGGCACACGCAAAGGTCCTGTCCTCCCAAATTGAAATTGAATATTTTCTATCATATTTATAATATTTTAAGCCATATATGACCTCTGCACTTTGATATCTTGACCAAAAAAAATATTGAGAAAAATTAAAAAAATCTCTATTTTTTAGTCACTTGCATGGTCCAATTTTCTGATGCCATGGGCACACGCAAAGGTCCTGTTCTCTCAAATTGATATTGAATATTTTCTATCATATTTATAATATTTTAAGCCATATATAACACCTGCACTTTGATTTCTTGCCCAAAAAAAAAATTGAGTAAAATTAAAAAAATCTCAATTTTTCAGTCACCAGCATGGTCCAATTTTCTGATGCCATGGGCACACGCAAAGGTCCTGTCCTCCCAAATTAATACTGGATACTTTCTAACGTATTTATGATATTTCAGGCCATATATGACCTCTGCACTTTGATATCTTGACCAAAAAAAAAAATTGAGAAAAATTAAATACATCTCAATTTTTTAGTCACCTGCATGGTCCAATTTTCTGATGCCATGGGCACACGCAAAGGTCCTGTTCTCCGAAATTGATATTGAATATTTTCTATCATATTTATAATATTTTAAGCCATATATAACCCCTGCACTTTGATTTCTTGCCCAAAAAAAAAAATTAAGTAAAATTAAAAAAATCTCAATTTTTTAGTCACCAGCATGGTCCAATTTTTCTACGCCATGGGCACACGCAAAGGTACTGGTCTCCCAAATTAATACTGGATACTTTCTAACGTATTTATAATATTTCAGGCCATATATGACCTCTGCACTTTGATATCTTTACCAAAAAGAAAAAATAAAAGATAAAGTAACAAAATCTCTTATTTTCTCTAAGTCCTGATTTTTTGCGGGTACTAGTAAAAATGCAACGGGGGTTCTTTTTTGTGCTTTTTTTGTGTTAAAAATTAATAAAAATTAATTTTAAAATTAAAAAAAAAAAAAAAAAAAAAAAAAATTTTTTTGAAAAATTTTTCTAAGTCCCGATACCTTCCGGGTATTGGAATTAAGCCGGGGGTTGGGGGGTTCGGGTGGGGGTGTGTTTTTTTTTTTGAAAATTGTATTAAAATAAAAAAAAATAAAAAAAAATTTTTTTGAAAAATTTTTCTAAGTCCCGATATTCCGCGGGTACTAGTAGAAACTCGGCGCGGGTACCTTGACGTTCATGAAAATTATTAAAATTTAAACGTTTTAAAACTTAAATAAACTTTATTTTACCCCTCTTATAGCATTAACTTTTTTTTAATTAAGAAATAAAAATCCGAGCTTTAACATTGATCTTATGGGAGCAATACTTTGGAGCTTTGAAAAAATATAAAAATGATGACACAGGAGATTAAAATTAGCAGGAAATGATAAATAAATGATCAAAGATTAAATTTCCAATTTATTTTACCGACCTTATAGGCTTTAATTTTAAATAAATAAATAAAAGCTATGTAAATAACCTGAAATTATACTAATACGTATATGATTTCACATATGTATGTAGCGTCGATAATTTAGAATGCGATAAAAAAAATTATTTTTGTTCCTCCAAGCTGTATAAGACCTTAATGAAGCTAAGGGGAAATTATGATGCGATATAGTCTAGTTTTAATTTATAGTAAGTGTAAAAAGTTTTAAAATTTCATTTTTGAAATATTAAATAAATTGGAAATGCGATTTAATACTATTAGCTTCATATAGTTATATACTATCTTTTATAGTAAAAATCTTGTCTATGAAAATGATTTTTTATGATAGAACAAAGTTCTTGAAATATGACTAAGGATTATATTAAAAAATTAATGTTTTGCGTGTAAATTGCAGTTATAAAAAATGAGTACTAAAAACAGTCATTAATGTATTCTTACATGAAAAACTTTTTTTTTTAATTTTTTAAAAAACTTTTTTTTAAATTGACCTCTTTTTTAAAAGAGGATAATGAGTAAAATAAGGAAATTAAAACCATTAACAAAAATTAGTTACTACGCTTACCCCCATAAAAGTTCTATGCAAATAATAATCATTTTGCATCAATCTAAATTAATGCATAAATCTAAAAAAACGATTTTTCTTTAATTTCATTTTACATTTCCCACCGATAAAATGGTTACTTAGGGGCCTGGCAAGTTAAGCAGATTCTGAAGATAATAAATTGTTATAATATAAGCTATAATTATATATTTAAAGTACAGCCTGTAACCTGAATGTGAAAAATTTGTAGCTTCCTGGAGTCTCAAAACACGAGTCAAAACGCGCAGATACGCAAAAAATCAAAATTTCACCTATCACAATATGAGAAACCAATTACCCGCTTTTATTGATTTCTCCGTATTGTAAGTTCTTAACGATCTCTCAGCTCATCTACTAAAATACTGTATGCAGAATACTATTAAAAAGATAGTGGATGAATTTTTGCTTAATATGATTTTTAATTTTGCAAGATGCTTTATTCAAGTTAAAAATACAAAAAATAAATCATTTTGATTTTAAAAAATTTTTTCAGTGTTTATGCTTTTTATTCAATTAATCAGATATTGAAGAATTTACTTTTGCTTAAAAAACCAGTATAATAAATTATCAAAAACATATCTACTGAAAAATTTTATGTATCAAAATGATTTGTTGTTTGAAATACTAGAATAAAGCATCTTGCAAAATTAGAAGTCCTTCTGGGTAACATTTTTCCTGCAATCCATATTATAAGGTCTTAACGATCACTCAATTCGACTGATCAAATACTAATGATGAGTATATTATAATAAAGGTGGATTGATTTTCGCTCAGATGCTTTATTAAAGTATTTTTAAACAAAGTAAAATAAACTTACTTTTTGTACACAAGCAGAAAATAGAAGTTATCCAAGCTAGGTTATATCCAACTTCTTTTATTATTTACTCAATTGGTGTAAATTAGTTTACCAATACCATACGAATATTTGATTTAGGATTTGCCAATTATCTGCCAACAAAATTTTTTAATTTTGCAAGATGCTTTATTCAAGTTAAAAATACAAAAAATAAATCATTTTGATTTAAAAAAATTTTTTCAGTGTTTATGCTTTTTATTTAATTTATCAGATATTGAAGAATTTACTTTTGCTTAAAAAACCAGTATAATAAATTATCAAGAACATATCTACTGAAAAAATTTTATGTATCAAAATGATTTGTTGTTTGAAATACTACAATAAAGCATCTTGCAAAATTAGAAGTTCTTCTGGGTAACATTTTACCTGCAATCCATATTATAAGGCCTTAACGATCACTCAATTTGACTGATCAAATACTAACGATGAGTACATTATAATGATTCTGAATTAATTTTCGCTCAGATGCTTTATTAAAGTATTTTTAAATAAAGTAAAATGAGTAAAATAAACTTACTTTGTACACAAGTAGAAAATAGAAGTTATCCAAGCTAGGTTATATCCAACTTCTTTTATTCTTTATTATTACTCAATTGGTGTAAATTGGTGTACCAATACCATACGAATATTTTAGGATTTAGGATTATTTGCCAATTATCTGCCAACAAAAAATATCTTTATAAATAACGTAATTTGTTAAAATATTTTGATTGATGATAATCTTAAAAACCACGTGGATCTAAAAAATCCTCGCAGGCGTGCTACAAAATTTTGCAACATATACAAATACAATAGGTGTGAATACTGTGAATTATATTAATTTATGAAAAAAAAAATATTTAAAAAATTAAAATTATGCACAAGAGACTAATCTTAAATCTTAAATAATGTAATAATTATTAAAAATAAATGTGAAAATTTAAAGGTTATACTCACCAAATTGGCACTTATATTAAATTGTATGGTTTTTCTGTGAATTAAAACCGTTTTTTATTTTTAAAAAATAATTTTTTTATCTATAGCATAGAAATATTTTAATAAATTAAATTAATTTTTTAACTGTCAAATATAGATAATAACGCGTGTACAAATTCAGCATAAATTCAGCAAAAAAACACACATGTTGGCGTATACGCAAAGAATGAAAGAAGCTGAATAATGGCGGACTTGAAAAAAATATCCAATAAGGAATCAGTATCTTTTGAAATTTTGTTATTTTCACTCAAACCTTATACGAAACTCAGAAGATATTTGAATATTTTGAATCGGATATGAAAAGTTTAGGATATGAAACAATCAAAACAAAACCGTGCTAAAAACCTAAATTATAACAGGTTTCGGATATATTAAACAATCAAAACCGGTTTATAAGGAGTAGCTGTCAACAGCGGAATAACAAACAATCGCTCATATTAACCTTCTTCTTCTTCTTCTTTACTGGCTGTGTCAACTAGGGCTGACTTTTTGCCATAACCAGCTCATAACCTTATTATTTTCTCCACAGTTCAGGTCTTATATTGCGTTATATTTGTGATAAAATATTTCATGATGATTAGAAGTCATTTTGATAATTGTTATAAGCCATTAGATGATATATCAGATGCAAGCTTTCATCATGTTATCAATCAAAGAATGAAAGAACAAGGCATTTATAAAATTAAAATGATTCAGTGTTACATGTGGCCAGCAATCAAAAATAGACTTAATGTTTTAGCTATAAATCCTAAAAGCTCAGGAAAAACTATGGGATACGTAATTCCGATCGTTAATGGTATTATTGAAGATAAAAATGTTAAACAGGTATAATAATTTATTTTTTTAAAATTAATTATTTGGAAAACTTTTATTATCATTAACAATTTTTTGAATAGCAGTCAGTAGATGAACAAAAAACATCAAATACTGTTACTAAGCCTATTGCTTTGATACTGTGTTCTTCAACTGATAAAGTACTAAAAGTAGCAGATGGTTTTAAGCAGTTTTCATATGATCACAAGCATATTAGAACTCTCGATATATTTACTGGAAAAAGTGACAAAGATATTATGGTAAATTATTTTTTGCAAAATAAGATTTCATTAATTTTATTACTTAAATAAATTATAATGAAAATAATATATTAATAATTTTTAAGGTCGCTATTGACAACAAATGTCAAATTGTAGTATCTACACCTCCATGTTTATTGAGATTTTTAGAAAAATATCCAAATAAGATCGATTGTTCTGAATTATCCTATTTAGTTATGGATCATATAGATGTTTTAATACAAAAATACAGGCAACCTGTAAGTTTTTTACCTGTAATGAATTTTCCTTTTTAAAAATTTAACATTCTAATTAGTTTTTGTTTTAGTTAGACGTCTTAAACCAACAGTACAAAATTATGAATAATGATTGTAAATATAAGGTAGGTGAAGACCTAATGCAAATTATAGCTGTTGGGACAACATGGACAAAAGATACAGAACTGTTTGTAAAAAATCATATGGATAAGCCATACACATGTATTGGTTCATTTTTTGAAGCTGCTGCTTACAATAACATTGCTGCAAAAATGTCGCTTAGAAAAAGTTCTGATAAAAAATATTGCGTATTGGGTAATTAATGAAATTTACTAGATAAATGATCTCTGATTCATTTTTTATTATTTCTTCATCTTTTAATAATAGTCTCTGTTAATATTTTTAGATTTGCTTACTGAATACAAAGATGAAAAGACCATGGTTATTTGTGTTAACAATGAAGAAGCTAATGAATTAGATATATTTTTAAAATCAAACAATATAAAAACACTTTTAGTTCATAGAAACATGTTATTTTATGAAATAAACAAACTAAAAAGAGATTGGAAAAATTGTTTAAAAGGTGATTATCCAGTTTTAATTTGTACGAATGACATTTTATTGGATTTATGTATTTTTGACATAGAATTTCTGATTCATTACTCAATAACGCAAACATCAAAAATTCAATTTTATAACAGATTTTCAGTTTTGATGGATAATTATATTTCTGCAAGTTTTATTAATTTTTCTAGATAATTTTATAAGATTTTTTTTCTAAAGTATATTATTAACATATTTATTTTTGAATTATTCGATAGAAAAAAGATGCCAAAGGAAAAGTGTACATTATAGTTGATGATTCTTGCAATGTACAATTTGATGGACTATCAAAAATTTTAGAAAGATTGAGAATAAAAATTACTCAAGAATGGTATACTATATCGAAAGTAAGGTTTTTTAGTAACATAAAAATTATCTTCAATTTAGAAAAATAAAATTGTCGCATACTTTAACTAATTAACTTTTAATTTTATTAGGACATATCAATAAAACTGAATAAAGACAGGGCCAATTATGATATATGTAAAAGTATTAAATCTTTTGGAGTATGTGTAAATTCATGCGGTTTCAGACATTGCGTTCTTAAGGATGTTGATGCTCCAAAAATAGATCTTTCTATGTAAGCAATTATTTTTATTTTTAAAATTCATCAGAAATTAAATTTGTAAATTTAAAAAATATATCTTCTTTTTTTCAGTGGAGATAAAGTTGAATTGAGGAAGCCTGTTATTCATACGGCATCACATTATTCAGCTAGATTAACGAACTATACAAAAGTAGATGGTACAAAAATAAAAGTACCTAGTAAAATTTCAGAAATTAGTTTTGATTTAAAAAATTACTTTTCTGGTCAAAATTATACAAAAAAGTACGTTAATAGAGATTTCTATGGCTCAATAATAAATACAATAGATAAAAACAAAATTTTTAGTTTTTAAATAAATATTTTTTTATTTTATTTTTCAGGAGATTACATAAGGATGTAACTGTAGGAGATGTTTGCACTTATATTAAGCCAGATGATTCTTTTCACCGAGTGAAAATAATAAATATTGTGGAGAAAGATGTTAAAGGTAATCCAACATTTGTCACTATTAAATACTTGGATATTGGAGAAGTAATGAATAGAGTTTCTGTAAATGTTCTTCTGGAATTACCTCAGGTATTTTCTTTAAAAAACTATCCATCAAATATTGTCGATATTTATGTCGTTGGTATTCAACCTTTTGACAATGAATATAAATGGGCTGACATAGCAAACGACGAAGCATTTTGCTGGTTTAAAAATAATTATGACCATGCAAAAGGTGCTTTTGCTTCAGGAAAGGTATACAATACAAATTTGTATTTAAAAATTCTAATTTTTTATATCATTTGGTGATTAAATTTATAAATTTTTTCCAGGTTGTTTTAAATATAGGTACAGATTTATTCCTTGATTCCTTATCAGTATGTAGCAGTAGTTTACATAAAAGTACTTTAGAAAGTAACACAGTGACAAATCATTTAATTGAAAAAGGGCATGCTGTAAAAAATCCTGAACACGTCCCTAAACTTTTAGAGTTATGCCGTAACGGAGGCTTAAATGTTGATGAACCTATGTAAGTAAAAATTGTTATTTTTATTCAATCTTTTAAGACAAAAGTTATTTTTTTTTTGTATTTAACTAATAATTTTATAAGTGTACTCTATTTTCAAAGTCAAAAAGACAAATTTGTACAAATAAAATTTGTATTATCGCTTTAAGTATATGTTATTAACTATCATATATAAATTTCAAATAATTTTTTGAATCAAAACTAGATTAATAGTAGATATAAATATTTTTTTATCTATTAAGTTTAATTTTATTGTTAATTTAAATTTTGCCATAATTTTTAAAATATTTTTTCTATGGCAAAGATAATAAGTACAAAATTTAGTGTAAAGTTACACAAGTTTCAATTTAAAATAGTTTTTTTTTTTATTCAAAAGTATACACAAAGACTCTTCAACGTTCTAACTTTTTTTAAAATAAATTTTCATAAATTAAAATAAGCTTTTTTGTTAATATCGCTAGTCACATTCTTATTAAAAAAAACTGCTCTAATTTATTTTGAAGTTTATTCACTGTGAACAAAGAATTTTAGTATAAAAAAAATAGAATGTTCTTTCTTTTTTATTTTCTAATTTTTAAATGGCCTTTTGCTAACTACTCTTATATTCGTGGACAATAATAAGTTTATAAGTATTTTGTTTTCAAAGTATGATTTATAAATATCATTAGAAAACAAAATTTATTTTATTAAGTTTTTACAAAGATATATGCATTTTATATAAGATTTTGTATTATTTATCTCATAAATAATTACGTCATAATGGTATTATTAAGAAATAGGTATTATAATTAATTAAGTAGAATTTTTGTATTGTTGCATTTAATTTGGTTTTATCAGTTTAATTTGGAAAATATTAAATTTTTTTATTTTTCTAATTGCAACTTAATTTGTATCAAGTAATTGAGAATTATTAAATATTTGAATAAAAATTTGTTAATTCTGAGAAAATAATTATGTTTTTTTTTTCAACCTCTTAGCCCAATGTATATTTAATATTTAAAAATCAAGGGAAAATATATCCTAATTTTAATTTTTCATCTATTGTATTGTATTGAAATACTGAATCGAATTATAGAGATTTTGGTTTCTTGTACAGAAGCTTCATATTGTTAAGTCATTTTGATTGTGGATTTTTTGTATTTTAATTAAGATTTTATTTTTTTATTAAAAAAAAAAAATTGATTCTAATATAGAGTTAAACAGAACTTCATAGGACTCAAAATATACTTTATCTTTTTAATTTGTTTAAAAAATTTTTTAGCTTTGACTACAAACTTACATAAAGCTCGGTAAAAATTGGCAAATTAAAATTGTAGAGTATTTACGAACTCGACTTTCATTCTTTCATGAACCAATCACTCCAATCAGTCATTTTTTTGGATATCTGTCAATCAAACTGTATACGAGTGACCAAGAGTGTGATATCCATCAGTTTTTAAATTTTATTTTTTTTGAAAAACAAAAAATACGCGTCTAATATAATAAATTAATCTCATCAAAAGTATATTTCAATCCAATAAAGTGGACAGAAGATTTTTAATTTTAGCAGAAATAAAAGTTTTTAATTAGGTATAATTGATTAAATTATTTTAAAAATTTATAATTTTCTCTAATTATTCAGAATAAAACGTTGAAAGTATTTTTTATGCTTGGCGTATATATTTTTATTTTACCGCCTGGATTTTGTATTTAAAAAACCGGAATTAAAGTTACGCCATCATTTTAAATTTAAAAATTGAAACGCGCGCGGATACTTCACTCTTTTGACTAAAATTCAAATATTAAAACGCGCGTTTTATAAGAAGTATACATTAATTATTGACATCAAAAAAAATTTTCTTTTGCCTAAAATTTATCATTAATAGATATAATTTTATTCTGATCTCAATTCTGATATAATTTCATTTCTTAAAATGCAATATTTTTTTATCTCGTTTAAACTTGCGTTTAAAAATATAAATACACGCAGTAAAATAAAAACTAAAAAATACATCAGGTTTTCGACTCATTTTTAAAAATTCAAACATTATCTTAAAACAAAAATTTTTAAACAATAGAAAAATCTTTTGTCTATACAGACACAGGATCATAAGTTTTTAGAGATTAAATCTTTAAAAACGTTGTTTCATTTAATCCCCAAAAAGAGAGAGAACTATGAACTAGGGGAGTGGTAAAATTAACCATCAGTGCTTATTCAACTATCGTCCAATGTACTCGTTTAAAAAAATAAAATATTTTGTTAGTAAAAAAATTTTTATTGTTAAAAATAAAATGTCTGAGTCAAACAGCGCTACTTGCTGGATAAGAAAAAATATGATGGGGACTTATTCAGAAAAACTTGTGAGTTCAGAAAATATTTTTAATGAATTTTTTGATTCAAGTTTTTTTTTCTTCATAAAATCTGAAAATATTTCTTTGACATTTTTATGAGTAATTCAGAGCAGTTATAACAATTAGTAAAAATAAATATTTGGTGGTTTTACTTTTGTTATTACTGTTTTTTTGTTAATTCAGTGAGAATTTAAAACTTAAAAAAATTTTTAAATAAAAATATGTTATTTTTATAGGAAAGACCGTTAACTGATGCAGAAGTTAGAGTACAAAAGTCAACGCAAAATTTAATTTTACCAGACTGGTATTCAGAAAATATTGATAAAAAGCCATTAAAAATTTTAAAAAATAACGTACCATTTGAATGTAGACCACCGTCATGGAAAAATAGCCAATTATTTGATTCAGGTATGATATTTTTTAAAATTTTATTATTTTTACAAACTTAAAAAAAAACGCAAAAATTTGAAAAAAAAGCGGTTAAAAAAAAAATGATTTAAAAATAATGAATGCCTAAAATAATAAAAATATTTTTTTTTTTCGGTTACCAAATCAGCTTACAAGATAAAGGCGAGCAACACATTTCCTCGTGTCACACCATCTCGAAAAATCAGGAATATCAATATTGTGTTATCTCCTGTAAAATCAAGTCCTAATAAAAAATCAAATCAGGATAATTCTAAAAAACAAAAATTAACACAAAAAAAACTAGAAATTTTAAAAAATTCACCAAAAAATAATAATAAACGTAATTGTTCTCCATTAAAATCGCCATCTCCAGTAAATATAAACAAAACATATGATGTAGAAAATAAATCAAAAATTGAATTTAACAAAACGATAAATGTTGAAAATTCATATAAAAAATTACGTAAAAATTCATTAAGTGACAGTTTCGTTAAGCAAATGATTTACGTTATCGAAAATGACAATAATTTAGATGATTTAGATAATAATATTAATTTTGATGCTGATAACAATGAATCAATATTTATAAGTGATAGTTCATTACAATTTTCAACAACAATATCATGTTTTTCATCATCACCAATAAGTAACACTGATAATCATAACAATAATTGTTCAATTAATGAAGATGAAGATGAAAATGTTTATTGGATTAAAGTTGATAAAGTGAATTTACCATTGTTGAGTAGTACTGTATTACAAAATACTAATTCATTCAATTATTTAAAAGACAGTAATAATAAGGAAAATTTGAATAAAACGTATATTGTTAATAATAATAATAATAATAAAAAATATCCATTTGTTGATAATGTTATTAAAAAGAAAAATTTTTTATTATTAGATTCTGGTTATTCAGATTCAAATAAATCAATGATAATTTGATTTGTTTTGCTTATTTCACTAAACAAGTTTTTATGTGTCAGTGTATTTTGTCAGTGATTGCAATGCTTGCATAAGCAGAATCTTTTGTGTATATAATTTAAAATACAGCGTAAATAAAATATGTAAAATTTTTAAAAATGCATAATAGAAAGAAAAAAGAAGAAAAATATTAAAATAAAAGACACTTAAATATTTATTTTATGTTTATAAAAATACACAAAATCTTAAAACGGAGTCGGTGGGGTGAAAATTCCATAATTATAGCAGACAACAAGTTTTTAGACAGTCGTGTGGTTCTGCGCGCGTTTATTATAATAATAATTAAAATAAAGAGAAGAGACCCCCTGGAAAGAGGGGTATAAATGTTTACAAATAATAAACATAAATGCATGAAAAATACTCTCAAAAACTTTTAAAAGAGATGGAATAATTATTATTATTTAAAATCTTATAATCATTGTGATCAGTTTTTAAGTGCGTATTCAGTACTGTATTATTCTTCAAATAGTTTAGTTGCGTTTAAAGTAAAATTAAAACTTTTGGAGTGTTAATTTTTAAATAAATAGATTAAATATTTTATAATTAATTATATTATATTATAAAACAGTAAAAAATGGATAAAAATATGAAATGGAATCGTTCTTATATTCCAGATGAAACGATACGTCGTCAATTTCGTGAACGTTTTGAGTCATCAACAAATACAAATAATTTTGTCAAGAAATTAGTTAATAACCTTGAGCATACAGAAAATCATAATAATTATAATAACGAATTATTTTATAAATCAACAAAATTAGATTTAGTACATGAAGCTAACGAAGATGATGATTTTAATAAAGATTATGAAATTATTGATTATCAAAAAACACATTATGATAATATTAGTAAATTAAGAAAACAAAATAATGAATTTGATGAAAGTGACGATGATTATCAAAAACCAGCTGATATGCCTATAAAAATATTACCTCCAAAAATAGATTTTCAAAATAATCATGAACATAAATCTGGTAAACGTTCTTTTAAAAAAGTTATATCATCGGTTATTAATTGGAGACCAGCTAAAGGTTTACCAAGAGGTTCAAGGGAATATTATTCAGCCAGAGAGAGTTTAAGTGAAGAAATGAGACAGTTTCGTAAAGATGCAATGCCTAAAATGATGAAAGGTTCTATTAAAAATGGACAATCTAGTCCTATTGGACATTATCAAAAAGCTTTTGATGACATTATTGGTTCTGAACGTAAACGAGTTGGAAAAATTCAAAAATCTCAAAATAGTACAGCGACTATTCATCCAATTTATGGAAGTAATAAGAATACTAATACTGAAAACCGACTATCGAAAATTGAATATGATACTGGTTTCAAGGATGTTTATGGAAGAGGTTTTAATACAGTTATGGTAAGATTTTCATTATTACTTTTTTTATCTTAATAAAAAATTAATTATAAATTGAACAATTTTTTAGACTCCAGTAACAACAGAAAAAGAAAGAACGTCAGTTTCTTCGACATCATCCACATCATCAGCTTCATCATCTGTCATTTATGATGTACCAAGACATCCACGTCCAGTTTCATCTTTTTCTCAAACATCTAATTTATCTCAAATTTCAAATTTTTCTCGAGGTTCTAGTTTCTCTCAAGATTCTGAATACGAAAACGTTGTTAACCCAATTAATAATTTAATGGAATATAATTATCCAAATTCAACGTATCGTACTGCATTTACATCTTTTTAATTGTAAATATTATTTAAATAGCAATTTTTGAACTCTATTTTAAAAAATCAAAATTTTATACTTTACATATAATAATTATTGTTAGTTAAATTTTGTTTTTTCTTGTAAAATATATTGAAATGAGCAGTACCTTGCAATATGTAAAAATGTTTTAGTGTGTTAATTTTTTTTTCTTAAACGCATAATGAAATTATTTTTTGTAAATATAAAAAATGATCATAATCAAATTATATTATATTGTACGTATGAGTGAGTGTGTGTGTATATTTTTACAACATTTGTTGTTTATGTATAAATATATAAATGAAATTATCGATTTACTTTGATATTCTTACTAAAAGTGCGATATGTAATTAAGTATGTATTTACAGCAAATTAATAATTATACGTATATATATTTAGTTTAGAAAATTAGTTTTTTAACTTTTTGTAATTATAAATAAATGAATAAGACTAAATTTAAATATTATATATATTATAATTTAAAATAAAAGTAACAAATATTTTTGCTGTTTATTTTTTATGATTTTTGTTAAAATGAATGTTTATTAATAAAATTTACATTGTTTAAAATACAAAATTTTATAATTTTTGTCCATTGAAATTGACTCGGAAATTGATATGTTTATTAAAAAATAAAATTATAATAAAACACGCGAAAAAAACAAAAGATTGACAAAAAAAAAGAAACAAAAATTAATAATCTATATATACTGGCTTACAATTTGTACACTATTTTTAAAAAAATAAATGAATTTGTTAAAATTAAAAATATTTTTTCTTTAAAAAAATATCAGAATCAAGAAAAAAAAACGCTGCCAAGTGATTGGCACTATGGTTCCTCATCAACAATAGCAAAATATTTATAATGGTCTATTTTATCTAATAAAAATGATGTTTTTTTAATTTTTTTATATGAAAAATATTCAAAAAAAAAATTTGAAAAATTACGTATCAGATGGAAAAAATCCTTTAAAAACAATAATTCTAGATATTAGTACTTTCATAGAAATAAATTAAGTACTACGTCCAAAAAGAAAAAAAATTATTGTGTTTTTTTAATTTTTTTATTAAAAAAATTTTGAAAAAAAAAAATTTCGAAAAATTACATATCAAATGGAGAAATCCTTTAAAAACGATGATTCTGGATATTAGAACTTTCCTAGAAATAAATTAGGCATTACGTCCAAAAAGAAAAAAAATTATTGTATTTTTTTAATTTTTTTATTAAAAAAATATTCAAAAAAAAAATTTGAAAAATTACGTATCAGATGGAAAAAATCCTTTAAAAACAATAATTCTAGATATTAGTACTTTCATAGAAATAAATTAAGTACTACATCCTAAAAAAAAAAAAAAATTGGCATTTTTTATATTTTTTGGCGGCAAAAATGTTGAGAAAAAAATTTTCAAAAAATTAAGTATCAGGTCCAAAAAATTACTTTTATAGAGGTTCTTAAAACTAGTACTTCCATGGAAGCAAAGAAAAAAAGAAATTGGCGTTTTTTGTATTTTTTTATGAAAAAAATTTTGGGGAAAAGATTTTCAAAAAATTAAGTATCAGATTCGAGATATCGAGTAAAAACCATACTTTCAAATATAAGTACTTTCGTGGAAATAAATGAGGTATTACATCCAAATTAAAAAAAAAAAAAAGTACCTCGAGCTTTTTTGGTGAAAAAAATTTGGAAAAAAAAATTAGGTCTTAATGTCGTGTTGGCTGTGAAATATCACCGGTTACAGTGCTAGTATATCCTCGTAGTAAGTGTTGTGTCAAATAATTTAGGATGATGTGGGGGATTTGGTCCACCAATAAAGATGCGCTAATTCAAAATACATAAGCACAGTATACATAGCAGTTCTCTTCGCGCCAGTCCCCCTTCCCTTACTATTTGGACCAAAAATGGAGAAATTGTCATAACACTCACTACGAGGATATACTAGTTACAGTGCGACATACATACATACATACATACATACATACATACATACATACACACACAGACTTTTTTTAAAAACCGGTTTTTTAGCTTCCTGAGGTCTCAAAACGTGCTTATATACATACCAAAATATCGAAAATCAAAATTTCACCTATCACAAAGGTTCCTCTATGAGGAACCAATTTTTAATTCTAAAAGCTCTAAAAATTTATTGGCATAATAGGTGACCATTACCTACATTTTTATCATTTTAATCCAGCTTAAAATTTTTTCTTTGTAATATTTAAAAAAATATAAGATCCAATAAGGATTGAAAAATACTTTTCTTTGTTCCTATACAATATTGAAAGAAATTTTAAGATAAATTTTATTTGTTGTTTTTAAAAGATTATTTTTTCTTTTACCTAATTTTCAATAATATTTTAGGGGAAAGATTTAAAAAGACTGTCTCAAAAAAAAAATTCCAATTTCATTTACATCTTACATCTAAAAACTCCTGGTAACGTACAAAGTTCATTTTCTAATGTATTAAAACTCGACCACCAACTCACCCAACAACTCGCCTAATAAGTCTCTCGACTATTTACCCACCCTCTCTCTCTCTCTAATTCTCCCATGATACTATGCGGCTTCCGTACTTGTTACATAAATAACTATTAACTGAAAATTAATTTAAAAAAAATGAAATATTTTATAATTTATTGCTAAGATGAGGTATTTGTTTAAGATAATTTTAATTTTATAAAAATAAATACAAATCAATTATTAACTTTCTTTTCTAATAGTTCAATAAACTATTAATTTTTTGATTGGCTAAAATATATTAAATTTCCACCACTAACATTAATTAAATGATGAACGCGCAGGTACAGTTATTAAAAGTAGGGATATTTTAAAACCGCCATTATATACATTTTGTAAAATTTTTGTTAATGATTACTTATCAAATTTAATTCTGTGATACAAGTTATCATCTTTCTGAAAATTTTTTGAAATGGAACAGCAGGGACCTGAAGGCCAAGAAAATGATCAGGCATTAATAAGTAAGTTATTAAAAATTTTATGCAATAAACTAGAATTTATTTTTGGTATTATTTAACTTTCAAAATATTGCCAAAAGAAACAAAGAAACAAGTTTTATAAACAAAATCTATTATATGGGTGGTTTTCGCAGGAACGGTATACATAGTGTCCCCTCCATTTATATCCGAAACTAAAGCTCTTTCACACTTTTTTTTCTTTTAAAAAGTTCATAAATAATATTTTTTTAAAGTCACAACCTACTATGCATATATATTGGTAACTTAATAAAAAAATTTTCTGGAGCATATGTGTTCAAATTGTCGCCACCGTCTGCTGTCCTTTTGCTTAACTGTAAACTTTGAGTATTAACAAACGGCTTAAAATTTGAACTTAAATTTTTCTGTAGGATGCATATGACGTATTTAGGTCCCAAAAACTCATTTTTTTCAACGAAATAAATTTTCATGCAATTCTCTTAGCTTATCGTCACATATAAGTCTGTCCCCCAATTTTAGCTATTTTTAGACTTCCCACCTTTTGTGGGAGCGCACTCTATATTTATGCACTTGAAAGCACTGTTGTATTTTTTTTCTTACTTATAACTAGTCATATAGGTATGAACCGTGGAAAACTTAAAATTTTAAATATGAAAGCTTTAACTATGAAAATTAAACCTATTAAATTTTTAAAACGCTTTTACAAAAAAAAAATGTCGCCACCGTCCATGTCATTTTCTCCAAGTGTATGTCATATATTACTTAATATATCTTGTTCAGTTATGTGTTTTGATGGAAAAATAAGATACCCAGAGTTTGAGAAAATTTGATGGCTTAACTTCAATACAAAGTTATTTCAATAATACATTCAAAATGTCGCAACCGTCCATGACGCCACCGTCTGCATAAATAAAAAAATCCCATAAGAATAACACGTAGAATTTATTTTTACATCTGTAGCAGTACCACTGAAAATTTTAGGTTTTTGGACATTGATAAACATTAAAATACAAGAAAAATTAAAAAAAAATATAATTAGTGTTGTGCCGTAAACAATAAAAAAATATATAGTTACAGTGAAAACCACCCATATATATATATATTTAAAGATTAAAAATTATAAAATTACTTAATTTTAAAGTAATTAGTATATTTATATTATATATTTATTTATTTACAAATAATAATTAAAATTTAAATATTACAAATTTTTATAAAATTGTATAATTTATCAGATTTATAATATAAGGTCTTTCACCCGAGTTAATTATTTATATAATTATGTATTCGTATATGTTGCCACCCTGACGAAAAAACCACTATCTTCATTAAAATATAATAATTTTTAAAATTTTAAGAAAATGCGTTTTTATTTATTTACTGAGCTTGTATTTGTATTATAAAGAAAATTATGGTGAATAATTTAAAGTAAACTCTTTTAAATTTTCATATAAATAAAAAAACATTTCATTATTTTTATTTTTCTAATTAAAAAAAAAAAACTGCTGAAAGAAATGCACTTTTTGATAAGGATTTTTTCTCGTAAATATAACGAAAATTATTAATTAAATGATTAATATTTATTGCTTATTTTTATCTTCTTCTTTCGTATAGTTTTATACACTTTTCACGAACAAAGTACTATAGTTATTTATGTTATGTAGCTGTAAGGCTTTTTGTTTTAATTTTTTATGAACCTCCTTAGGTCATGAGGGTTTGTGGCTTAGTATATACCATTTTAGACTACGTCAACATTTTTCATGTCGATTCTCGAACCTTATTATTCAATCTTATTTTTCTTTTATTAGGATAGTATTTTTTGTGCAAATTTTAAAAATTTCTGTCTAGCATATTTTTTATTTGGATAAAACATGAACGAGTTATTTGAATTAAATAAATTGCTCTTGTTATAAACAGATTTTTATTTGAGACAAATAGATTGTTTTTTCAATGTTCAGATGGGCAAAATTAATATCTCTAAATGCATATTTACAAAACCAAATATAGATTCTTTTGGAAAATGTGCTATCTGACACTAACATTTTTTATCTTATCAGTTATAACATTGTTACTTTTGCACCAACAGATACAGATCCTTTGATAAAAATTGTATCTATAGCATATAAAAAAATCAATTTTTTGTTTTTCAATTAGACGAATGAACTTAGGGACATAATAGAATAATTCCAATAAAGGGACTTTGAATAATCTGGATGGAGCGACATTGAATATACTCGGTTTAGGGACTTAGAGTATATATTTTTTAAATATTATCATCCCTTCGAGAATTTTTGGAAATTCGAAAATCTAGAATTTTTTTCGAATTTCCAAAATTCTCGAAGGGATGATACTATTTAAATTTTTTTTAGACTAGTTTCATGTGTTTTTTTATTGCAAAGGGCATGAGACTAATTTTTTTCAAATCAAATCAATAAATTTTGTTAAAAATCAAAAAAACTTATTAAAAATTTTTTTTTGGTTCTGTGTCCCCTTATATCCAGCTCTCAGCTGTCTTAAACATGTTCCATGCATTTAAGTTGTATTTACACCGCACCGGTTATAAATTTTTTGAAGTCTTTTGGACCATATCGCCGATAGAAAATCCTGGGAGTGAAAAATATTTTTTTAAATTTTCTTCACGTTTCAAGTCATTTGCAAACGTTTGAAAAAAAAATCTGGTTACCACAACCGGATTTTCTTATTAATTTAATAAGCAACAATTACCATTTACTTACAGAAAATTTTTAATATTAAAAAGGCGCTAATAAAAAAAAAAAAGGTTTTTTATTTTTTCGTAAATGTTGCATTTGGAAATAAAAAATTTCTAAAATTGAATAAGTATTTGATTAATTAACGCATCATTTTATTTATAATAAATTATAATTAATAAATTCTTTACATTTTTTACCTGAGCAATCTTTATTAAATCTAAATCTGTTGACTATTTTCCAAAAAATTTGTAAATTCAAAATATTCGAAACAAATCGTAAATTTTCTAAATTTAGTATATTAACAAAAAATTGAGTATTCTCGATTTTTTTTGTGAATTCGCAAGAAAAATTGATAATTTACAATTTATTTTCGAAAATTTACAAAAAATAGTTGTATATATTTACGAAAAATAATTGTGAATTTACAACTTTTTTCAAAAAAAAATCGAGAATTGTTGAATTTTTCGATAATATACTAAATTTAGCAAATTTACGATTTTTATCGAATATTTACAAATTTTATTGAAAATTTAATAATTTTTCCAAAACATTATATTTTTTTTGTTAATCTAATGAAGTTACTTTTTACAATCTATGTCTTATATACAAGTATATTTTTTAAATTTTTATTATATTTAGTCAAGGCAGCTTTTATGTTTTCCTCATTTAAACTAGAAGTTCTATAATAAAGTTTGAAATTTTCTAATTTTTGAAAATCAGCAAAACTTTCATATCCATTTGCAGACAATTCACTTTTTCTTATATATAATTCAAGATTTTTCAAATTTTCACATATTGCTAAATTTCTTACTAATTTATCTGTTAAAATTTCTAAGAACATTGAAATGGTCAATTCTTCAATTGGAAGTTCCAATAAACTAAGAAAAAAATTTCTATCCAAATAATTATCAATAATTTTAGTCAACTTTAGTTTAGTCAGTTTTTTTTGTTTTAAAAGTAGCTTTAATAAGACTGAAGGATCGAAATCTTGCAAATAATTCATTGAAAATGTATGAATATTTTCACAATTGCTTTTCTCTAAGGCAAATATAACTTCCCTGCTCATTCTGGGGTTTTGTTGGAAGTCCAATTCAAGAATATTTACATTTTTTAAATTGGAAAAAAAAGGATACAAGGAAGCGCTTGTATAGAAGAAGCAGGCATTCAAATCTAATTCTGTGATCAAATTCAAATTTAATTGCGGTATGGAGTTTTCGTTTAAACTTACTTTTGTTAAGTGTATGCTGGATATTTTTTGATGCTCTTTAAAAAATGTTGTTAAACTCAAGGATATATCGTTTACATGTTCAGGGAATTTTTTGAGAACAACTTTTCCACTCAATTTAAAACACTTTATATTTTTGCAATGATTTTTTAACGTTTCTAATATTAACGAGTTTTTTATAAATATTTCATTAATCATAGACAATTCTTGTAAATAATTCCCACATCTTTTTAGTACGTTTGAATTAAAATTAAATATGAGCTTATCATAGCGCAACGAGAAAAACGACGATTTCTTAGTAACTAATTTTATTCGTCTCTCGTCATATTCATTTTTCCTTATTTTCAAGCTTTTGACATTAGACCAAGAGAGTTTTCCAAGGTCCATCCACCTTTTACAGACTAGTTCAATTCTAATTCTATCTTCAAATGATAAAAATTCGAAAATAGCTATCAAACAGTCGTTATTCAAATATTCGTTAATCATAACATCTTGATTCATCACTGAACAAATTTCCTTTGTATCTTCTAAAAATGATATAAAATGTTTTATCAGAAAATAAAAAATTACTTTTTGCATATTATAATTACTGCAAAACATACCTGAATTCGTAATTGGTAGATTAAAAATATTGTTCAAAAAATCTTGACTTTTTTGCAGTTCCTATGAAAAAAAAATTGTTATTTTTATTTAATAAATTACTAAGTTGATTAGCATTTAGAGAGTTATAAATTAGCCAGAATGATAATAAAAGTGGGTAAAATTGAATAAAGCAACGATAAGCATTTTATAAGTTCCCTCTTGGAAATAATTTTAAATCTAAGATCAAGGATGGATCAATACATTGATTTGACTAATCAATGTAATAGCTAAAAAAAGCTTAAACAAGGGGTAAGAATTCAAAAATGAATAGTCAAGAATCGAGTTCCTATTATCGTAATTTTTGATTAATTAAATGTCAGCTAATACTTCGGGTAAAAAATAATTTAGTTTATATAAAACATTGAGTAGCCGAAAACCACATTTCTTCAAAATATCTCAAGCCGGAGGGGTTCAGGGGGACCGCCTTATTATGTATATGGGTGCTTTTCACAGAAACAGTATATTTTTCTATCACTAATATTTAAATAGCTCCTGATTGAAGCCACAAAATTTTCCCATACTTTGTCATACCTTATTTTTTCATCAAAACACGTTACTGGACCAGATGAATTAAGTAAAATATTGCATACACTTGAGAAAATGACCTGGACGTTTTTGAAATTTTTATTTTATATGAGCCTTTTAAAAATTAAAATTTTCGTTGATAAACCTTTAATTATCAAAAATTTTCGATGTTTCAAAATTTCCACGGTTCATATATAAGTAGTTAAGTAAAAAAAATTCAGGGAAAGCTTTAAAGTACATAAATATGGTCTTCGCACTAGTAAAATCGTGGGAAGCTTAAAAATAGCTAAAACCGAGGGGCATAGTTGAGTACGACAATATACATATAAAAAATTGTTTCGTTGCAAAAAATGAATTTTTGGGACCTAAATACGTTATAATATTATATGCGCAGTTGATTTGTACTTGAAAAAATATTATTAATTAACTTGTTAAAGGAAAAAAGGGTGCAAAAGACCTTTCGTTTTGAATGTAAGCGAGGGGGGGGGGACTACATGTATAATGTTCCTGTAAAAAGCACCCATATATATTATGTATAAATAACTGTAAAATATTGTTTAATTACCTTAACTTTTCCGATAGTCCTCCACCTTTTACAAATCAATATAAATTTGAATCTGTCAGTATTTGGAAGATAACGAAAAATGTATTTCAAAGAGTCATCGCTGAGGTAATCATTAATATTCCCTTTTTCATCTTCAATCAAACTGCTCCACAAAGATTTACTTGCATTAAAACCTGTAAGGTTCAAAAAAATTATTATTGAAATTCAAAATAGGAAAAATATGAATCCTCTAACGACCGTAGATATTAGAATACCAACAGGAAAATTTTGTAATTAAAAAAAACCAAAATAACATTGCCCGCATGCCCGTTTCAAAAGTTTCATTAATTAATTCACTTGTCTATTTTTGGCTTGGTTTATCTTGGCTAAAAATAGCTGACAGTTTTCCAGGCCAAATATTTTATTGCTTGTTTTTATGTAGTTAATTAAAATTTTTCTTACGCGTTTCAAAGTTATTATTATTGTCGATCAGATAGTTTTCCTATACAATAATTTCTCGACTTATGAACCTTTGGACTTTAGGACTAATTTTCGGTCCTGAAAAATTTATGAGCCGAGGATTTAAATATTGATGCCATGTTTTGTCATTATTGGCAAAATAAATAAAAATTCACTTTTTAAATAATTTTAGGCCTTAAATAAATCAAGGCTCAATATTAAGACATCTTCACAAGAATCGAAAAAATTCTTATAAGCTCGATCAAAACCGTGTATTTAAATATCGCGTATCCTGCAGGATCCAATGGTCGTTAAAGGCGTTAATTAGTACCTGAGTTTGCTTCTGGAACGAATGTATGCTTGTTGAAACAGTATTTGAATTTTGAAGTTCTGAAAAATAATTAATTAACTTATATTTCGTGAAGAAAAGATAATTCTTTATGAAGGGAATTATTTTCGATTCGAAGGTGACCTTTGAAAAGTAAAGAGTAAAAGAGTTGTTGCAAAAGTGAACATGGTTATTACTGTATAATGTTTCTTCCTATAGTCTACGAAAATTCTATGTTAACTAATCTTTGGAAAGAGGCTTTGATTTTATTTAAAAAGTACGTTAAAGTTTTCCTGCCAGTGGGTAAAAGTAACTTTTACGCACGCTGTTAAATAAATAAACTTTTTTTAATCTTATATCATATGCTTTTACAATAGCAAAGAGTATAGTCAGAGTACAGATGAGAATTAAAAAATCAATCTTGTCCAGAAAGTGCTTAAACGATCAATCATTATCATAATTATTTTCATATTAGGTGTATTTTTCTGTAATATAACCAGCCTCAGTAGTAAATTTTACACAAATAAAATTTATTTTGATCGCATATAAGTAATAATTTAAGAAAGAGAGAAAAATTAAAAAATGAACGTCTATCTACATTCAAAAATAATGTTTTACAATTTATTTAATTAAAAAGAGCAATAAAAATATAAAAAGAATTTTGCATGATAAAAATAAACTGGCTTCGAATAAAATAAGATAATTGTATATAATTATAAGAAATTGAAAAAACTAAAATTTTGGTATACGCTGAAAAAATTATTGAAAATTTGGACTGTCAATTATTTTTTCAATACAGAAATGGTAATCTTAATTTTGTTTTAAAAATCCAACGCGAGATTATATAAGCATGTATGGGTCGCTACTCAGTAAATAATCTGAAGTAAAGTGAATTTTTGAGTAAAGTGAATAAATCAGTAAATAAAGTGAATTTTTATAATTAAATATTTTCAATTTAAGGTAACATTAATTTCTCGATTAATTTCAATTTAAAAAAAATTTGTATGAATAATCTAAAAAATTTAAAGTGTGTTTGTAAAAATATAATTTATGTTTCTTAGCCTTGAAAATTAAGACTGAATATCTTTGAAACGTGGGCAATTTATTTTAAAAATTATTCAATATAAAGAATTTGAGAGTTCAAAAAATCAATAATTTTTATTTAATTATAGTAAATAATATTCTTTAGTTTAGATATAATATTTTTAAAACCTAAGTTGCGTGTTTTGGAAATTAATTAAAGTTAAATAAAGCTAAATTTATTTACCTCATTTTGTATATGGTGTATTTGATTCTTTAGTTATTTCTTCTATCCAATAAGTCTTTCTCCCTATATCTGATTTTGTAATTTAATTTGGTGCTGCTAGAACTTGGCTAGAACCAAAAAATTTGTAATTTTAAAGCTCCTTTGCATGATCACTGGTTTTGTAAATATAAAATTATGTTTTACAATTTGATGAAAAGGTACCACTTTTTTATTCAACAAATATTAAGCACAGCTCTTTGTAAAAAACAAAAAAAGGGGCATTTGTCTATTAATATACGCACCAGTTATCAAACACAAAACAGTCTCGATTCGATTATCTTCAATACGTCGTGGACCTGCACGTACACAGGTTGGATTGATATTAATACTTAATTATATATAGCGAACAAGAGTTTAAATAGTATACTGAGTTATAGCATTCAGACGACAAAATTTGTAACCTCCACCTTCGATAGTAACCCCCTCCCATCCCATTATTACTTACTACATGTTAAATAATAAAAAGTGGGAGTGAATTTTGAAAATGGCAGTTAAATTTTTTCTCCTCTAAATCATGGACGCTAGATGAAAGGACCCCAAGTACCGTGTTAGTTTAACTGAGGCTAAATCAAATTCTTATACATGTAAAATAAGGTCTGGAAAATTGGGTCTGGCTCAACTATTTAGCCTCAATAATTAATATAGGCATTATTTAATTAAATAATCGTAAAAAATTAAATTTCAAACTACATGCATTAAAAATTTTTTATCTAAGGCAAAAATATAATTTATAATATTAATTTCAAATTTTCTTCAATTTATAACCTGAAACCATATTATGCTTGGGGTCCTTTCATCTAGCGTCCATGCTCTAAATAATCGGGTAATCTTTTCTCCTCTAAATAATCCCTGAATACTCGCTAAACTGATTCCTGTTTTTCAAAATTTTCTTGACTCCTCTCTTGTTAATATTTTTTCAAATATTCAGTAGTTTTCGTATTTATCTTAATACCCTACTTACTTTTTTTTTTAAAAAGGTCTTTTCCGAGGATAGGCCCCTTCTGCACCAGCATATAATTTTCTTGTAGATTAATCATATAATATATCTACAAAACATTTAATGGTATACCCGGAGCAATTATGTGTAAGCTGTGCCGAATGATCTATTAGACTTTTGAGGCGCCCACCAATAGGCCCCCACAAATTAATAAAAAAAGTTTTACAAGTAAAATAATAATGCATTCAACAATGGTATTAAAAAAAATATATGCCATCAGCCTCATACCCCCATAACCAAAGGAAGCGGTTTTTGAAAAAAAAACTACACCACAAGACTTACACCCACATAAACTAAGAAAGTGGTATATAAAATATAAATATATCTCAGGCCTTAAACCCACAAAACCTAAGGTATTTTAAAAAAATGTACTAAAAGCCATGCACTCACAAGGGGAGACCGTAACATTTAACATTCTAAATTAGATTCTATATAGTTATGGATGACTTTAATATCTTGAAAAAACACCCAAGATACCGTTATTCCAACGTGTTTTCTGGGCCTAGAAACGCAGGGCTCGATGTTACGAAAATGTTATAAATTATAAAATACGGTTTTTAAGCAATTCCCCAAGTTGTCATCTTGGAATTCAACCAAAATACTTTCGGCTGGTCTTATTTTTTTGTGAAAAAGTACCACCTTACAATCCCCATATAGTCGATAAGCCTAATGTCCGTTTTTGTCCAAAAACTACCAATTTTTAAATTGCTGCTAAAATTAGCAGCAATTTTTAGTGAAAATGAATCTCAAAAATTATTTACAAGTTCCGAGTTAACAAACATTTTTTACTTGTATTTCACTCTCTACAGAGTTCTTATTCCTTAGGGTGGGCTTTTATCGGGCTTTTAAATGAAGTTGTTTAATTAAAAGTATTTTTTAGATTATATACCATGCTCTATCCTGCTTCATGGGACCGGTGGGAAGGCACCGTGGTGTGTAAGTATACCTAACTATTTAATTATTTTAGTGTCCAAAAATACTTAAGACGTTAAAATAATCCCTGATTATCCTTCTATTGTTCCGCGCTTTCTACAGACTCCCGAATTCTTTTGAAAAAAAAATAAGTTTATCAACATATGCCATCAAAACAATTCCTTTAAAAAAAATTCCTATAATATTGTTAAAAAATTATTGTATTAGGCCCTCTCTACACCAACACATAATCATCTTTTATGATAATCATGTCTGCTAGACATTTTTTGGTATAGCCGGTGTAATTATGTCTTTAATTAAGATATAATTACGCCAGCTACACCAACAAATGTCTAACAGACATGATTATCATAAAAGAAGATTATGTGCTGATGTAGAAAGGGCCTTATTGCCCTCCTCAATATATTTATAGAGAATTTTTAAAAATTTATGCTTCCAACATTATGCGTATACACTGAAAAAATTTTAAATTTTAGCTTTGAAAAAAGGATTTTTTATCAAAGACTTTACTTAATATAAAAAAATTCTATCTGTAAAAATAGATGTTTTAAGAAGAATATTTTAAATTTTGTATACTTTTTAAAAGTTATTTTGTTTATTACGCATTATTTATTTGAACTATTATTTGACTAAAAAATTTAAAAATTACAATAGTATTTGACACTATTATTATTATTTTTACAGAATTTATTTTATCTGAGGCAAAATATACTTTTTACTCTTGTTTTTGCATTGTCAATTAATTAATTTAATATATAAATAAAATTAAAAAAACTTATAACCGGTTTGTGTAAACAGAACCTAAATGCATGGAACATGTTTACTACCAGCTGAGAGCTACGTAAAATGCAAATGTTACGCGACGTTACAATACAATTTTCTAATTTTATAATTTGTAATTATCACCTTACTAGCTGTTAAGATTCTAAACCTAAACTATTTTAATTCCCTAAACCTAAATTATTCTAAGTCCCTGAACCTGAATTATTCCAAGTTCCTAAATCGATATTATCCTAAGTCCTTAAGCCCAGACTTTTCAAAGTCTCCTAATTATTCTAAGTCTTATTTGACCTAAGAATGGTCCAAATCACAGTTTACCAACCTCGGATTCGCCTCGGAAGATAATTTACGTGCGATTTGGACCATTCTTTACTTTTCTGCCCTAGGATCGTAATATACTATAAATTAAAAAAAAAATTTAAGAAGTTTGTGCAGGGGGAAACTGTTATTTCATCGATAATCAAATAAAATTTACCTTAATAAATGAAATATTTATCATAAATCGCTTAATTAACTAACAATTACGTGTATAATTAATAATTTATTAATTTTAATTAGTTATTATTACGTAAATAAATAAATTTTAAAAAGCGCGGTTTTCCTTTCCATGGATAATTTTATTTTTTAATTTTTTCATTAAATTAAATTTTTTCTCATAGTGTATCCGGTCTGTTATGCTTTAAAAATAAGATTTATTTTTGACCTGCTTTTTTTTTTTTTTTTTTTTAAATCAACAAATTTCTACCAATTACAATGCCCATGTTATAATAAATACGTATATTTAAGACTGACAACTTTTCATTTTTTTTTTTCTTAATGAATTTTAAACATTTTATTATAGTTTTATTTCTGTTTACTATGGCCAGAGCTATGGCTCATAAAAATCAAAATATCTAAGAAACATATTTTTTTTTGCCTAAAAATTTTTTCATACATTTTGATTTGAAAAAAAAAAAACAAATAAAAAAAAAAGAAAATGCATAACAGATTTTCAATTTTGAAAAGACAGCCTTAATTACTTCCTAAACGTTTCTTTTATTTCAGACAGACTGTACGATAGCCTTAATAATACCTAAACGTTTCTTTTATTTCAGATGTTAGCCAAGTAAAAGCCTGTTTCATATGCGATGATTTTCCTGCAACAATTAAAACTGAGGAAGAATTTATAGCACATTCAGAGTCAGAATATCATCTCGAAATTTTAGACGAAGTTTTAATTGTAAAAATAATTTTTTTGGCATAAACAATATTTATACACTGTAAAAAGTAACTTTCTTAGATTTACAAAAAAAAATAGAATTTTTTCGAATAATTAGTGAATTTTCAAAAAATTTTGGTAAATATTCGAAAAAAATCGTAAATTTACTAAATTTAGTATATTATCGAAAAATTCGAGATTCTCGATTTTTTTTGTGATTTTACGAAAAAAGTTGTAAATTCACAACTATTTTTCGGAAATTCGCAACTATTTTTTGTAAATTTTCGAAAAAAAGTTGTAAATTATCAATTTTTCTTGCGAATTCACAAAAAAAAATCGAGAATACTTGAATTTTTTGTTAATATACTAAATTTAGTATTTATACGATTTTTTTCGAATATTTACAAATTTTTAATTTACTAATTTTTCGAAAATGTTCTAATTTTTTTTTAATATAAGAAAGATACTTTTTACAGTGTACATCTAAAAGATAATTCATATTTTTGAACCAAATTTGTTTTTAGGAAAATGAGATGTTTTCAGGTGATCAACCGATTAATGTAAGGAATTTTCTTTAAAACTTTTTTAGCATTTTTTATACATTTTAACTATTTTTTGTCTTAATTTTAAATTTAAACATGCTCTTGATATTAATATTCTTTTAAGCAAACATTGAATTAAAAAACATGCAAATTTATTTAGACTAATTTTTTTTACTGGCCTTAAAATGATCTGCATATTTACATATATATATACACTGATTTAGATATTGTATTATTTTTAAAAATGAAGTGTAAAAAAAATGAATCAGAAGTTTCGATACGAGACCAATCTCGAAAGTTTGATTTTGTATCTTTTCTCATATCGTCTTGAGTCCAAATAATTACATTATAATAAAAATATTTTGTAATAAACTTTTTTTCTATGAAACTGAAAATATCAAAAAAATATTTATTTTTTAAAAAATTTCCTGTTTAATCTCTTTTTACATATTACTAGGGGGCTACGCCCCCTGCGCGCTAAAGCGCGCCAACCCCCTCAAATTCAATTTTAAATGAAAAAGAATTTAAACATTAAACAAATATTTATTTAATAAAACAAATTTTCGATTTTATTTGTACAAAATCTTCATTCTAAGCTAAAGTTTATTATTTTAAGTTACACTTTATGAATTAACCCTAAATTAGGTACATTTTACCAATAATGTGATCACAGGCCCTCGGTGCTATGCACCTCGGGCCCTGTCAACCTTCCCATTTGATATATTATAGCTTTATATCGAACTTATTTCATTAACTGATTCCTCATAAATAACTAATTTTTTATTTAAGACAGAAAATAACATGTTTATAATATTATTCACCCTTTCAAAATGAAGAAAAAAAATAAAAAATAAATAACAATAAAATACAGAATTTTAAAATACGCGCCATTAAAAATAACAGAACAGTTTAAGGTTTAATTTTTACACCGCAAGAGCGCGTTAGTATTAATTTCGAAATGAATAACAGCTGTTAAGTACAGACCAATCAGAATGAGTTTTAAAATGTCTCAAAATCAGCGTTACATTTCATTCTTTTAATAGAAGATATATTGTAAATATGTATATTATTATTTAAGCTTTTTTAAAGGGGTGTTAATACGATATTTTCGATAATTACTAAAGGTGCTAAAAGTATGACCATGGTCAGACCATGGTAGTATAGTTACTAATTATATGCGGGAAAATATTTTTTTTTAAATTTTATAATAACAAATAATAATTCCTCTGTCATTCACAGAAAAGTTACTTTTTTTATCAGCATATTATGAAATAATATTTTTGGGTTAGTTTTATTTAGATTTATGACGATAATTTAACAAGGGCCTATTGTATTCAATTATGCTAGACAACAAAATTATTAGTTTTTGGTTTTTTTTACAGGAAGGTGATACAGGAAGGAGGAGTCCATCAGGTAATAATGGTGTAAAATTATTTGTGAAATGTGATTTTTTAAAAATAAATTTAGTTAAACAACATTTTTTATAATGTTTTAATAGATAAATCAAATTACTTATTGAAACATGGTTGCATATTATGGATCCAATAAAATTTGCACGTGTTATTATGTATTACAATTTTGAATGTCTAATATTGACTAAAAAAAAACCACTCCCAATTACAAGTCTCCATCACTCGCCCACTCTAAAATTTAACCATCCATCAGGCAGATCCCCCCCCCCCGGTCACTTTAAATATATTTCTGCATTCCACACATTCCACTCTGGATAAAGGGGTATCAATGTACCATTGCTTGAAAATTACAAAAATTCAATCAGTCACCTGACACCTCAAGCTGTTATCATAGTTGACCTTCTTTAATCATTGCACTGAAATTGCAAAAAAATTATATTTTTTATTATAATAAATTTCATTGGAGCTTAATTACTATTATTTTTAAGCGTGGATTGAGTCAAATTAAACCTTTTCGGCGTAGTTTTTTGAAGTAGAGCGTATATTGATATTCATTTAATCAATACATGCAAAAGATACAATTATTTCTTTTTTAATATTCAGATTGCTTAGGTAACTTTGGTCTCTGAATGATAATTTTTCTTATAATTATTGAAAATAAAATTAATGCATATACTTTTTTATTTTAGAGTTTTTTATCATAAGAAATAGCAATAATGAATGTAAAATTTGCGATGTGGAGTTATCAACAATAGCAGATGTAATAAATCATTGCAAAATTAAAAGTCACTAGCTATTATTTGAACTAAGAATAAGCAATGTAAAAATATAAAATTCTTTTATAAATAAACGCTTCGCAAAAATTTGTATTACAAATTTACTATCCGGCTAAAACAAATTCTAATAAATTTAATATATGTTTACTAAAAATATACATTTGTTTCATTAAACATATCTCCATCAAATATTGCATACATTCAAAAGTAGAAAAAACAAAAAATTTAATAATTTTTTTATAACAGTCGAGAAAAAGAGCATAAAATTAAAAAAAAAAGCTTGTATAAACAATTACCCTTTAATCTAAATTGTTTAAAATTACAACTAAATATATATGAGAAAATCCACCAAAAGATTGCCCTTAAGTGTTCAACCTTTTGAAAAAAAAAAAATTTCACGCACACCTTGCTAATACGTTTTTTTGTGTTCTTTAGATCATATACAGTCACGAAAAAGTGATGAACAGAAAAAATGTTGCGGGTACAATAGTTTTTTTTCAGTTGGAAGGCTCAAAATCACGTTTTTTCGATATTTGAAAAAAACCAATTTTTGAAAGTTTTTTTTAATCAACTAAAATCATTATAAACGATAAATTTATGTTTTTTCACTTGTATTGTACTCATAAATTACTAAAAAAAAGTTTTTTTTCTAAAAAAAGGATACAAATTTTTAATTATTAGCGTCTTAAGGGGGCTCAAAAATTAAAAAAACTTGTTTAAAAATAAAGATTGCTTATTTAGCTTTTAAAACTTTTTTAAGTGGAATTATTATTAAAAAATAATAATAAAAATTAAATAAAATAAAATTCATTAATTATGAGCTTTAGAAATCACCTAAAACAGCTAAAAACAACTCCAAAGCTAAATTAACCAATTTTTGATCATTTTTAAAATAACAAAATCAGTCTTGTTTTTAATGATTTTCATTATTACTAATTTTTTTACAGGTTTTTTAATTATTTACTTTAATTTTACATATTTTGAAGTATTATCTTTAGGTTGAAAATAATTTTTCTTTTAATTTTCAACGTCTTAGACCAGTTCAAATGTTAAATATTGGGTCTTTTTAAAATTCATAAAATTGGGATTTTTCTAGCAGATTCAAATGATGTTATAAACTGGACTAAAAGACGTATATTACTTAGTAATTTTTCCTGTAAAATTCGAAATCACTATTTATTTTAACATTTAACTACGATTTATTGGAGAAAAATTCATTGTTTTAGTTTTTTGGGGTACCAATTATGAGGGGACCAATTTTTAAAAGTTTCGCAGTCTTCAAGAAAAAATTTTCTGAATAATATTTGCAATTTTTACTTATATATTTTTTCTTCAGGAATTCGATGAAACAACCAGTTTTTTCGTCTGGGGTTTTCCTTAGCCTTAAAATCTTATGTTTCTGTTTTACTGGTTTTGTCCACTCTTATATATTTTGCATTAATAGCTCATTTGAGCCTAAAGGGTTTGAAATATTTAAAATTGTCTTTAATAAATAAATAGGCAGGAGAAAACTGCTTAGTGAAATCGTTCAGTTTTCTGATAAAAATTCACTGACTTGTCAAGTTTTTAAATTATTGGACTTCAAATAACGTGAAATTGAGATTATATTAGATTTAGCCTTTTTATCGAGTAGTTTTTCCCTGGCTATTTATTTATTAAGAATAATTTTAAATATTTCAAACCCTTTAGGCTCAAATGAGCTATTAATGCAAAATATATAAGAGTGGACAAAACCAGTAAAACAGAAACATAAGATTTTAAGGCTAAGGAAAACCCCAGACGAAAAAACTGGTTGTTTCATCGAATTCCTGAAGAAAAAATATACAAGTAAAAATTGCAAATATTATTCAGAAAATTTTTTCTTGAAGGCTGCGAAACTTTTAAAAATTGGTCCCCTCATAATTGGTACCCCAAAAAACTAAAACAATGAATTTTTCTCCGGTAAATCGTAGTTAAATGTTAAAATAAATAGTGATTTCGAATTTTACGGGAAAAATTACTAAGTAATATACGTCTTTTAGTCCAGTTTATAACATCATTTGAATCTGCTAGAAAAATCCCAATTTTATGAATTTTAAAAAGACCCAATATTTAACATTTGAACTGGTCTAAGACGTTGAAAATTAAAAGAAAAATTATTTTCAACCTAAAGATAATACTTCAAAATATGTAAAATTAAAGTAAATAATTAAAAAACCTGTAAAAAAATTAGTAATAATGAAAATCATTAAAAACAAGACTGATTTTGTTATTTTAAAAATGATCAAAAATTGGTTAATTTAGCTTTGGAGTTGTTTTTAGCTGTTTTAGGTGATTTCTAAAGCTCATAATTAATGAATTTTATTTTATTTTATTTTTATTATTATTTTTTAATAATAATTCCACTTAAAAAAGTTTTAAAAGCTAAATAAGCAATCTTTATTTTTAAACAAGTTTTTTTAATTTTTGAGCCCCCTTAAGACGCTAATAATTAAAAATTTGTATCCTTTTTTTAGAAAAAAACTTTTTTTTAGTAATTTATGAGTACAATACAAGTGAAAAAACATAAATTTATCGTTTATAATGATTTTAGTTGATTAAAAAAAACTTTCAAAAATTGGTTTTTTTCAAATATCGAAAAAACGTGATTTTGAACCTTCCAACTGAAAAAAAACTATTGTACCCGCAACATTTTTTCTGTTCATCACTTTTTCCTGACTGTATATGATCTAAAGAACACAAAAAAACGTATTAGCAAGGTGTGCGTGAAAATTTTTTTTTTTCAAAAGGTTGAACACTTAAGGGCAATCTTTTGGTGGATTTTCTCATATATATATATAGTTAGTCGAGTTTTTTATTCCAAGTAAATTTGATACATTTTTTTCAATCTATATACATATGTTTCTATTAGTTTTTAAAAGAAATAATTCCTTACTTTTATTTTTTCAGATTATTCACTCCGCCAATAATAGCTCGAATTCATCAAGTTTAAGTATATGATATAAATGTATAGATATAAAATATGAAAGGCGGGCGAATATCTTCTTCTTCTTGTTCTATTATATTCCAAATGAAACGATACGTCGTCAATTTCGTGAACGTTTCGAGTCATCAACAAATTGAGCATACAGAAAATCATAATAATTATAATAACAATAATAACGAATTATTTTATAAATCAACAAAATTAGATTTAGAACATGAAGCTAACGAAGATGATGATTTTAACAAAGATTATGAAATTATTGATTATCAAAAAACACATTATGATAATATTAGTAAATTAACAAAACAAAATAATGAATTTGATGAAAGTGACGATGATTATCAAAAACCAGCTGACAGGCCTATAACAATATTACCAACATAAATCTGGTAAACGTTCTTTTAAAAGAAGTTATATCATCGATTATTAATTGGAGACCAGCTAAAGGTTTACCAAGAGGTTCAAGAGAATATTATTCAGCCAGAGAGAGTCGAGGGGCTATCGTCTTGAAAATCACAAATCTGATTTAAAAAAATTTTTATTGATTTTTGTCTGATTTTGGCTTGTTTATACCTCAACCATAAATCGTTACTAGTTGAGAAGGTTTATTTCCTTTTTTTAACGGTTTTTTGCGATTTTTTGCGATTTTTGCGATTTTTGCGATTTTTTTTGATTTTTGCGATTTTTTTTGATTTTTCGTGATTTTTTGTGATTTTTTTTGATTTTTCGTGATTTTTCGCCATTTTTTGCGTTTTTTACACTGAAAAAAAAATCCGCTTGCGGCAAGCGGAATTTTTTTTCTCGTCAAACGATTGCAAATGACTTGAAACGTAAAGAAAATTAAAAAAAAAATTTTTTCCCGCTTACTTGGGATATGCGTATTTCGGTATGACGAGATTTGAGAAAATTTTGGAAAAAGAAAAGAAAAAATGTTTTTTTTTAATTTTCTTTACGTTTCAAGTCATTTGCAATTGTTTGCAAAGAAAAAAAAATTCCGCTAGCCACAAGCGGAATTTCGCTAGCCGCAAGCGGAATTCCGCTTGCCGTAAGCGGATTGTCCGCTTGCCGCAAGCGGAATTATTCCGCTTGCGGCAAGCGGATTTTTTTTTCAGTGTAGCCTTATAACTCACCCTAGACCTCAAAAATCTTATTTTTACGATTGAATATAATATTAAGCGATCGAAAAACTTATTCAACATCGGACAAATAAAAAACGCATCCACATATTTCATCTCATTTTTAAAGATAAAATAGATCGCAATTTCATCAGCAACATATTCCAAAATAATTTTAATATACACATTTGTTTCCTATATATTTTCCTTTATTGCTATTTTTTTTAAATTAATAGTAACTTGGAAAACAAATACCTATATATTTTTTAAAACGTTTTTTTTTTTTTTTTTTAATGTAATGATATAATTATGAATAAAAGTTTATATTAATAAAAAAAAAATAATTAATTATAAATAATAAAATAAAACAATTATAAATAAAATTATTAATTATAAAATAATTAGAGTTCCATTTTATCAATTTTATTGTACTACCAACCTAAACGACGCTGGGGCTGAGCCAGGCTGACCCCAGCGATTTATTAAATCAACGCTGGAGTTGAGACTATTGCACTGCACACAGTTTTAAATAGTAGCAACTTTCCACAGAATACCTGTCAAATCAAAATTTTTCAAGATGGAAATACCTTTGAGGTGGTAAAATGCATCAAATAATTATGTCTACTCGTACTCAAAAACTTAGCTAATAACTTAATGAATTTTAAATTTAGTTTATTTTATTTAAATATATGAGCATATATTTTAAAAGTGCTACTTAATTTGAGCCTCGAATCGTCATTTTTTTTTTTTTTTTTTGAGAGCACATCGAAACGACCCTTGTTTTCGTGAAGTTTGAACCCTCAGGAAGTCAAAAAAAGTCGTGAACAAGGATTCGGTGATAGGTGCCAAAAAGATTTTTTCACTTTTAACTTAAAAACCAAGTTTTTAATATCTAAGCCACCCAAAATTAAATTTTTTTTTTTTTTTTTTTTTTGCTGACGATATTACTAGGTATTTTTTGATTTCGGGGAGTCTTCAAAGACCAGAGAAATATTAAAAAAGGACTTACAGATTAGTTTTTACAGAATTTTGGCTTTTTTAAGCTAAAAAACTCGTTCTTTTTAAGGATTTTTCAATTTTATTATAATAATTTTATTGACATTTCAAGCTAATTTTAATTCTTTTATAAATCAAAATGTTGAAGATTTAATATAATTTAATATAATTTTTGACTCATACAAACTCTAATCAATAATGGTGAAGCCCAGAAACTAATTATTTCATCATTTGTAAGAAAGAAACTCAGAGAGTCTCAATTTTGGGATTTTTTAAAAAATGAAGTTCTTTAAAATTTAAGATTTTTTATTAAATTGAAATAAAATACTGAATAAAAACAGGAAAAAATTTTCTTTCCAGTCATAAAATGACATGTTATTATAATAAAAAAAAAAAAAATACAAAATCAATTTTCATAGTTATAATTATTTTAGGGGGGGTTAAAGTTGGGGTAAAACGCTTTTTTTGCAAATAACTCAAAAGTAAGCAAAATAAAAAAAAAATTTTGAATAAATGTTGTAGCTGAGAAAATTTTCTACAAAAATGGTCATTAGCAATTTTTCAGTCGAACGCACTGGGACCGAGTTATAAGCGGTCAAAGTTTAGACTTTTTTTACCAAATTTTCAAAAATTGATGTTAAACAACAAAAAAAAAGGATCGCGTTTTTGATGAGTTTTTTAGATTTTTTGGTAGTCAAAAGTGTTAGATATGGGTATTTAAGGTTTTTTTACATATAATAGTATGTATGTGGATATAAAATTTTGCATGTATATGTTCCTGCATCCCCACACATAGGCGTTGCAACCCCTAGAACGTGCATTTTTTTTTAGTGACAATTTTTTGATGTTTTCAGCTAAAAAATCTTACAAATATGGGCAAATTTATCATGGAATTACTTATTAGAGATCAATACTATGTATTCAAATCAAAATAGGCACATATCTAAATGTAATTTTGCCTTAATAAAAAACGATTTTATCTATGATTTTAAAATTTTTAGCAATTTTTGGCTAAAAAACGGTTTTAAACAAAAGGTACTGTACTATCATGTACCAAAAATGTTGCAAATAGTTGAAATATTATAAAAATATAAAATAAATCAAATTTTTCAGGTGTATAAAACATATAAATACAAAAAAATGCAATTTTTTAATTTTTTCGAAAAAAATGGTTTTTGTTTGCATGCAAAATTACCTATGTGTGGGGATGCAGGAACATATACAATCGCTAATGACCATTATTGTAGGAAATTTTCTCAGCTACAACTTTTATTCAAAATTTTTTTTTAATTTTTTTTTATTTTCTACTTTTTAGTCTTATTGACACAAAGTAGTAATTAAATGAGCAAAAAGACCCCTTTTAGGGGTTTATTATTTTTGCACTTTGAACTAACAAATTAAGTCCATACGGGTTTTTTGGGTCGCTAAACAAGAATTCGGGTGAATTTTTTGTAAATAATTAATATTTCACCCCTTAATTAGGAAAAACAACCCCTAAAAGGAGTATTTGCTATAAACGCACCCCTTTTAGGGTTTGTTTGCTAATTTAAGGGTGAAATATTAACTATTTATAAAAAATTGCCTCAAATTCTTGATCAGCGACCGAAAAAACCCTCTTATAACAATTCTTGGCTAAATCTAGAAACTCAGCTTGCTAATATATAAAAAAAAAACCTTTTTGGGGGTAGTTTTTGCAAATTTAAGGGTGTTCTGATAATATCTTCCGAAAAAGACCCCGATTTTCGTGATCAGCGATCTAAAAATCATATAGTTGAGCAAATTTCATGTTGGCCAGTGAAATACAACCCCCCTCCGCGATTTGATTGGAGTAATACCTGTATAATTGTTAGATAGAAAGAGATAATCATAAGAAGTATTATAGATAGAAGGAGACAACAATATAAAATTTGTTATAAACAAAAATTTTTTTGAACAATATGAAGATGTCATCGGGAACTAATAACAATCTGAAAAAAAAATTGATAAAAGTTAATGGGAAGTTACCGAGAAAACAGTGTAATAAGCATAAAATGATTAACTATGATTTAATAGATGTTTTTACATTATTTTATTTTATTTATATATAGCTCATTATCGTTTTTTTTGCAATAATGACGTACAAAATGTTTCCGACTAACAGATGCATTGATTTAAAAATTTTTTTTTTTTTAATTTTCAATTTCAATTAGTTTTTGATGGTACACCATAAAAATCTACATAATTTAATGTTTTAACTACTATAAAACATAAAAATATAGCAAAAAAGCCTTTACCGTTCCCTGTCACAAAGGAGATTCCTATACTTTGAGTGTCTGTCACTCACACCTATCGATTAATTTTCAAAAATTTTTGTTTTGGGCTTAATTGCTATATCATAAGGTTCAACTTTTTCCATATAGAAAAAATTTAAACTTAGTTTTACTAATTATTACAAGGGTAAGAAGGTGTGTCACACGATTTTACAAAATTTTTATGAAAAACGTAATTTAATTATATTAAATTTGATTTCTCTTCGTAAAAACATTTTTAAAACCTTTTAACCGCATAAATGACAACTTAAATACCTAAACAAAAAATTCTCACACCAAGAGCGCTTAAAATGATTGTTAAATAGGAAAACAAAATGGGTTTAAGTTCAGAAATAACGAAGGGACAAAAACAAAAGCCTTTACCGTACCCCCCTAGATCTCCTATTAAGAAGCGTTGTAATTAAAATATTAAAAACTTAGCAAGTTTCAATCATAAAAATACTTTACTTTCCAAACGGAAAAGTTTTTTTGTTCATTTGTCTACGAATTATTTTGATTTTTCATTAAAAAAGCCTTTACCGTTCCTCATTTTTGTTAAAATTATTAAATATTTTTAAAATTTACCTCCAAAACTCGTTTTTTTAGTAAGAATTCTTTAAAAATATATGATATTGTTCTCTAAAATACATAAAACCAAGAAAAATTCATTATGTAACGATTTTGGTTTTTAATGGTTTTAAGCTGTTTTTACCTTATAATTATATGAAAAAACGTAATAAATTGATGTAAAAGGTTCGTTATGGTGATTTTTATGCAATACTGAATAAATATTGGTGAAAAAAGTCTAAAAAACCTTGTTCGGACTTTAAAAAAGGAATTTTTTATTTTTAGTTTTTGTAAGATATTTTTTCAAAAAAAATGAAAATGAGCCATATATAAAATTTGGAATAAGAAGCTACTTTTTTTGGTAAAAACCACTAAATATTATATTGAATAGTAAAAAATAGGTTTTTGAGGTCTATGGTGAGTTATAAGGCTAAAAAACGCAAAAAATCGCGAAAAATCACGAAAAATCACAAAAAATCACAAAAAATCATGAAAAATCAAAAAAAATCACAAAAATCAAAAAAAATCGCAAAAAACCGTTAAAAAAAGGAAATAAACCTTCTCAGCTAGTAACGATTCATGGTTGAGGTACAAACAAGCAAAAATCAGACAAAAATCAAAAAAAATTTTTTTAAATCAGATTTGTGATTTTCAAGACGATAGCCCCTCGGAGAGAGTTTAAGTGAAGAAATGAGACAGTTTCGTAAAGATGCAATGCCTAAAATGATGAAAGGTTCTATTAAAAATGGACAATCTAATCATGTTGGACATTATCAAAAAGCTTTTGATGACATTATTGGTTCTGAACGTAAACGAGTTGGAAAAATTCAAAAATCTCTAATAAGAATACTAATACTGAAAACTGAGTATCAAAAATTCAATATGATACTGGTTTCAAGGATGTTTATGGAAGAGGTTTAATTTAATAAAGTTTTATGGTAAGATTTTCATTATTAATTTTTTTTATCTTAATAAAAAATTAATTATAAATTGAACAATTTTTTAGACTCCAGAAACAACAGAAAAAGAAAGAACAACAGTTTCTTCAACATCATCCACATCATCAGCATCATCATCTGTCATTTATGATGTACCAAGACATCCACGTCCAGTTTCATCTTTTTCACAAACATCTAATTTATCTCAAATTTTAAATTTTTCTCGAGGTTCTAGTTTCTCTCAAGATTCTGAGTACGAAATCGTTGTTAGTCCAATTAATAATTTAATGGAATATAATTATCCAAATTCAACGTATCGTACTGCATTTACTATTGTAAATATTATCTAAATAGCAATTTTTGAACTCTATTTTAAAAAACCAAAATTTTATACTTTATACACATATTAATTATTGTTAGTTAAATTTTGTTTTTTCTTGTAAAATATATTGAAATGAGCAGTACCTCGTAAGATGTAAAAATGTTTTAGTGTGTTAATTTGTTTTTCTTAAACGCCGAGTTAAACGCATAATGAAATTATTTTGTGTAAATATAAAAAATTATCATAATCAAATTATACTATATTGTACGTATGAGTGAGTGTATATGTGTTTTTACAACATTTTTTGTTTATGTATAAATATATAAATGAAATTATCGATTGACTTTGATATTCTTATCTTAGGCCCTTTCTACTTTTATTTTATGATTATGTTCCGATTTAAAATGTTAAAATGCGTATAGATATTTAATTTCCAAAAAAGATAATCTTGTCTGGTGTAGATACAGCCTTACTAAAAGTGCGATATGTAATTAAGTATGCATGTATTTACAGCAAATTAATAATTATACGTATATATATTTAGTTTAGAAAATTAGTTTATTAACTTTTTGTAATTATAAATAAACGAATAAAACTAAATTTAAATATATGTTATAATTTAAAATAAAAGTAACAAATATTTTTGCTGTTTGTCTTTTATGATTTATGTAAAAATGAATGTTTATTAATAAAATTTTAAATTTACATTGTTTAAAATACAAAATTTTATAATTTTTTGTTCATTGAAATTGATATGTTTATTAACAAATAAAATTATAATAAAACAAGCGAAAAAAATAGAAGATTGACAAAAAAAAAGAAACAAAAATTAATAATTTAGCAGCGCTTCGCGCAGAGAATGTACTTGTAGGCAGGTAGCCCATAAGAATTAAGGTGACTTTTTTGAAACCACTCGGACGGTTTCAAATGCACTATTTGCAACCGAGATAACGAAATTTTAGACTTTTGGCCAAGGCTCCATTCTCCGAACGGAAAGCCTGCTGGTTTCGGAAAGTCACCTGGGTGACCCTCTTGAAACCAGGCTAAACTTTCACAATTTATTCTACGAAGCATTCTGATAGTATACCCAAAGTATCCCCTGACACACTTTACACAACACACTTTAAATATGAACCTAATACCAAAAAAAAAACAAAATTATATAAATGAAAGAACTCGCTTTCTAAGAATTATAGTTAAGGCTAAATAGTGTCGTACTGAGGAGCCTCACACTATTTAGTCAGAGCCAGAATATCCAATAATTGTTAGCTCAATATATCGAATAAATTATTCATATTTAAAAACACAAATGAGCGAAAAATTCAATTATTATTATATAATTTTTTCTTGTCAGTGGCTAGAAGGCACGTATTTCCTGGCTGCTGCCCCCATAAGAACAAGATCTCAGTGGAATATTCCACAAATGTTAACATTTAAAATTTGAAAGTTCAGATTTGTTAAAAAAAAATTCGAGAAACATTTATGCAATATTGCCTGTAAATGCTATGTCCGCCCCTTTTGGAAAAGAGAAAAATATAAATGAGGCAATATTGAATGAATTTTGCATGGTTATTGCAGGGAGCATTTTAAGAAAATAATTTTTTTGCAAAATAATTTTTAATATTCAGTGAATATTGGGTTATAAAATTATTTTGTAAAAAAATTTTTTAATATTCAGTGAATATTAAAAATTATTTTGCAAAAAAATTATTTTCTTAAAATGCTCCCTGCAATAACCATGCGAAATTCATTCAATATTGCCTCATTTATATTTTTCTCTTTTCCAAAAGGGGCGGACATAGCATTTACAGGCAATATTGCATAAATGTTTCTCGAATCTTTTTTTAACAAATCTGAACTTTCAAATTTTAAATGTTAATATTTGTGGAATATTCCATTGAGATCTTGTTCTTATGCGAGCGGAAAAGTCGTATATACGACCCTTGTCCAAAAATAAAAAATTACCCAAATCGCAGTTTCCCACCCTCGAACAGACCTCAGCTTCGCCTCAGGTGGTTAATATACGTGCAGTTTGAGCCTTTCTTTACTTTTCTACACGAGCCCGGGCTCGTAATATACCATTTAAGCTCTTTCTGGACCTAATAAATTTTTTTAAATTCCATGATCACTTACTATACCAAAGAGTATAGTCTAAGCAAAAAATATTTAAAAAAATTAATTAGGTCTAGAAAGGGTGGACTTATTTCTTATAAGTATATTTTTTAAATTTTTATTGTATTTAGTCAAGGCAGCTTTTATGTTTTCCTCATTTAAACAAGAATCTCTATCATAAAGTTCGAATTTTTCTAATTTTTGAAAATCAGCAAAACATTCATATCCATTTGTAGAGAATTCACTTTTTTTTATAGATAATTTAAGATTTTTCAAATTTTCACACATTGCTAAATTTCTTACTAATTTATTTGTTAAAATTTCTACGGACATATCAATGGTCAATTCTTCAATTGGAAGTTCCAATAAACTAAGAAAAAAATTTCTATCCAAATAATTATCAATAATTTTAGTCAACTTTAGTTTAGTCAGTTTTTTTTGTTTTAAAAGTAGCTTTAATAAGACTGAAGAATCAAAATCCTGCAAATAATTCATTGAAAATGAATGAATATTTTCACAATTGCTTTTCTCCAAGGCAAATATAACTTCCCTGCTAATTCTGGGGTTTTCTTGGAAGTCCAATTCAAGAATATTTAGATTTTTTAAATTGGAAAAAAAAGGGTGCATGGAAGCACTTTTATAGAAGAAGCAGCAGTCCAAATGTAATTCTGTGATCAAATTCAAATTTAAATGTGGTATGGAGTTTTCGTTTAAACATACTCTTGTTAAGTGTATGCTGGATATTTTTTGATGCTCTTTAAAAAATGTTGTTAAACTCAAGGATATATCGTTTACATGTTCAGGGAGTTTTTCTATAACATATTTTCCACTCAATTTAAAACACTTTATATTTTTGCAATGATTTTTTAACGTTTCTAATATTAACGAGTTTTTTATAAATATTTCATTAATTATAGACAATTCTTGTAAATAATTCCCACATCTCTTTAGTACGTTTGAATTAAAATTAAATATGAGCTTATCATAGTGTACCGAGAAAAACGACGATTTCTTAGTAACTAAATCATTTCGTCTTTCGTCATATACATTTTTCCTTATTTTCAAGCTTTTAACATTAGACCAAGAGAGTTTTCCAAGGTCCATCCACCTTTTGCAGACTAGTTCAATTCTCATTCTATCTTCTAATGATAAAAATTCGAAAATAGCTATCAAGCAGTCATTATTCAAATATTCGTTGATCCTAAAATCTTGATTCATCACTGAACAAATTTCGTTTGTATCTTCTAAAAATGATATAAAATTTTTTATCACAAAATAAGAAATTACTTTTTGCATATTATAATTACTGCAAGACATACCTGAACTCATAATTGGTAGATTAATTATATTGTTCAAATAATCTTGATTTTTTTGCAATTCCTATGAAAGCAAAATTTTTATTTTTATTTTATAAATTACTAAGTTAAATAGCATTTAGATTGTTATAAATTAGCCAGAATGATAATAAAAGTGGATAATTTTGAATGCAGCAGCGATTAAGCATTTTATAAGTTACCTCTTGGAAAAGATTTGAAATCTAAGATCAAGGACTGATCAATAAATTGATTTGACTAATCAATATTGTTCAATATATTGATCAAGTCTTCACCAATCATGACAGGATCCAAAAATATACTAGACAAAATCTGGACTCTCATTAAGCCAATACCTCCAAAATACCCCTTTTTAGGAATTCTTTTGCCGATTTAAGGGTGAAGCCCCAATTCTTAAATAAATGACCCTGGAATTCGTTATCAGAGCCCGAAAAACCGAGACCAATGAAATAACTAAAAAAAGATGAAACAAGGATTCTCTGTAAGAATTCAAGAATGAATAATCAAGAATGGACAGTTCCTATTATCGTAATTTTTATGATTCGTTAAATTTCAGCTAATACTTCGGGTAAAAAATAATTTAGTATACATAAAATATTGAGTAACCAAAAACAACATTTCTTCAAAAAATCTCAAGCCGGAGGGGTTCAGGGCCCCCCTTATTAAGTATATGGGTTCTTTTCACAGAAAAAGTATATTTTTCTGTCACTTTGAGACTAATATTTAAATAGCCACAAAATTTTCTCATACTTTGGGTACCTTATTTTTTTATCAAAACACGTTACTGGACCAGATGCATTAAGTAAAATATTTCATACACTTTGAGAAAACTATCTGAACGTTTTTGACATTTTTATTTTATATGAGTGTTTTAAAAATTAAAAATTAAAAATTTTCGTTGATGAACCTTTAATAATCAAGACTTTTAAGTTTTTCACGGTTCATATATGAGTAGTTAAGTAAATAAAAATTAAGGTAAAGCTTTAAAGTGCATAATTATGGACTGCACACTAGTAAAATGGTGGAAAGCTTATAAATAGCTAAAACCGATGGACAGACTTAAATACGACAATACGCTAAGAGGACTGCATAAAAATTTGTTTCGTTGAAAAAAAAGAATTTTTGGGACCTAAATACGTCACATGCACCCTGAAGAAAAACTTAAATTCAAATGATAATATACTCAAAGTTTATAGTTAAGCAAACAGACAGCGGACGTTTTTGAAATTTTTTCGTTAAATCACCAATTTATGCGCAGTTTATTTGGAATTTGAAAAAATACTATTAATTAACTTTTTAAAAGAAAAAAGGGTAGAACGGGGGGTGGGGTACTACATATATACTGTTCCTGTGAAAAGCACCCATATATATTATGTAAATAACTGTACGTATTGTTTAATTACCTTAACTTTTCCGATAGTCCTCCACCTTTTACAAACCGATATAAATTTTAATCTGTCAGTATTTGGAAGATAACGAAAAATGTATTTCAAAGAGTCATCGCTGAGGTAATCATTAATATTCCTTTTTTCATCTGCAATCGAACTGCTCCATTCAAATTTTCTTGCATTAAAATCTATAAGGTTCAAAAAATTTATTATTGAAATTTAAAATAGGAAAAATATGCATCCTCTAACGACCACAGATATAAGAATACCAACAGGAAAATTTTGTAACTAAAAAAAACCAAAATAACATTGCCTGCATGCCCGGATCAAAAGTTTCATTAATTAATTCACTTGTCTATTTTTTGGAATTTTTTATCTTGGCTAAAAATAGCTGACAGTTTTCCAGGCCAAATATTTTATTACTTGTTTTTATGTAGTTGTGATTAAAATTTTTCTAACGCGTTTCAAAGTTGTTATTGTCGATCAGATAGTTTTGAGTCGAGGATTTACTCTAATGGCTAAATTAATAAAAATTCACTTTCAAATAATTTTAGGCCTTAATTAATCAAGGCTTAATATTAAGTCATCTTCACAAAAATCGAAAAAATTCTTATAAGCTCGATCAAAACCGTGTATTTAAATATCGCGTATCCTGCAGGATCCAAAGGTCGTTAAAGGCTCAAAGGGTTAATTAGTACCTGAGTTTGCTTCTGGAACGAATGTATGCTTGTTGAAACAGTATTTGAATTTTGAAGTTCTGAAAAATAATTAATTAACTTAATTTTGTGAAGAAAAGAGAATTCTTTATGAACGAAGTTATTTTGGATTCGTAGCTAACTTTTGAAAAGTAAAGAGTAAAAGAGTTGTTGCAAAAGTGAACATGTTAATTACTGTATAAGGTTCCTTCCTAGTCAACGAAAATTCTATGTTGACTTTATCTTTGGAAAGAGCCTTTGAGTTTAATTTTGTGTAGCATAGTTATTTGTTGAACAAGTGTTAAAATATATTGTGGCTTGCTGTGTAAGTATTAGAATGGAACACGATTGACTTTACATGCAGTCAAAGATACATTTTTTTTAATCCCACGTGCTTTTACTATATAGCATCAATGAGTATAGTCAAAGTACACATCTAGTCTATAGAATGAGCTTCAACGATCAATCATTTTCATATTTTCTTATTAGGTGTATTTTTCTGCAATATAACCAGCCTCAGTAGTAAATTTTGCACACATAAAATTTATTTTGATCGCATACAAGTAATAATTTTAGAGAAAGAGAAAAATTAAAAAATAAACATTCAAAAATAATATTTTGCAATTTATTTAATTAAAAAGAGCAAAAAAGGTATGAAAAGAATTTTTGTTGATGAAAATAAACTGGGTTTGAGTAAGATAAAATAATTTTATAAATGAGAGAAAAAAAAGTTATAATAAATTTTAAAAAACTATAAAGAACTTCAATATGTTAATTAGGTACGGTGAAAAAATTATAGAAAAGTTGTACTGTCAAATATTTTGGTTCCTCAATGAAGAACCATTGTGATGGGTCAAATTTTGATTTTTGATTTTTTGGCATATAAGCACATTTTGGGACCTCAGGAAACTAAAAAACCGGTTTTTAAAAAAAGTCTGTGTGTGTGTGTGTGTGTGTGTGTGTATGTAATTGGTGAAATTTCCCAACCATTATGGAATTAAGACCTAATTATTTTTTTTTAAACTACTTTCTCAAACTACTTTCTTTTTTTTTTAATTTGGATGTATAATACCTCATTTATTTCCATGAAAGTACTTATATTTGAAAGTACGATTTTTACTCGATATTTTGAATCTGATAATTATTTTTTGAAAATTTTTTTCCCAAAATTTTCGTCACAAAAAAATACAAAAAACACCAAATTTTTTTTTCTTTTTGGACGTAGTACCTAATTTTTTACTAATATCTGAAAATATTGTAGCGGGTGATACTTCACAACCGTTATGAAATTCAGACCTAATTTATTTTTCAAAAATATTTTCATCAAAAAATCTCAAACTACTTTTTTTTTTTTTAATTTGGATGTAATACTTCATTTAATTTCATGAAAGTACTTATATTTGAAAGTACGTTTTTTACTCGATATCTAGAATCTGATAATTAATTTTTTGAAAATTTTTTTCCTAAAATTTTCGTCACAAAAAAATACAAAAAACACCAAATTTTTTTTCTCTTTGGACGTAGTACCTAATTTATTTCTATGAGAGTACTAGTTTTAGAAAGTTCGTTTACAGTAATTTTTTGGATCTGATACCAAATTTTTTCAAAATTTTTTTCTCAAAATTAAAAAAACTGCAATATTTTTTTTTTGGGGTGTAATACTTCATTTAGTTCCATGAAAGTACTTATATTTGAAAATATGGTTTTAACTCGATATCTCGAATCTAATAATTAATTTTTTGAAAATTTGTTCAAAAATTTTTGATCAATAAAAAAAACTTTTAAAAGTTAATAGAAATGTATGTATGATTGCATGGTTGTAATCGGTGATATCTGTGGCATATTGAAGTATAAAGCTCATTGTTTGAGGAACCTTAGTGCCAGTTAGTTGGCAGGGTATTTTCAATATACCTGGAAATTAGAATCTAAATTGTGTTATGTTTATTTTACCTTTGGAAAGAGCCTTTGAGTTCAATTTTGTGTAGCATAGTTATTTGTTGAACAAGGGTTAAAATATATTGTGGCTTGCAGTGTAAGTATTAGAATAGAACACGATTGACTTTACATGCAGTCAAAGATACATTTTTTTTAATCCCACGTGATTTTACTATAGCAATGAGTATAGTAAAAGTACGCAGAGAATTAAAAAAAATTAATCATGTTTAGAAAGGACTTAAACGATCAATCATTTTCATAATTATTTTCTTATTAGGTGTATTTTTCTGCAATATAACCAGCCTCAGTAGTAAATTTTACACATATTAAATTTATTTTGATCCCATGTAAGTAATAATTTAAGACAGAGAGAAAAATTAAAAAATGAACGTCTATCTACATTCAAAAATAATGTTTTACAATTTATTTAATTAAAAAGAGCAATAAAGGTATAAAAATAATTTTGCATGATAAAAATTAACCATGGCTTCGAATAAAATAAGATAATTGTATATGGGTGCTTTTCACGGGAACTGTATATTTTTTTATTGTTTACGACACAACACTTATTACATTTTTTTTCAAATTTTTTTCCAGTTTTATGTTTTTCAAGGTCCAAATAACCTAAAATTTGCAATGGTACTGCTACAAACGTGAAAATAAATTCTACGTGTTATTCTTATGGGATTTTTTATTTATGCGGACGTTTTTGACATTTCGAGACTAATATTTAAATAGCTCTTCATTGAAGCCGCAGAATTTTCTCCTACTTTGGCTACCTTATTTTTTCATTAAAACACGTTACTGAACAAGATTTATTAAGTAAAATATTGCATACACTTTGAGAAAACTACCCGGACGTTTTTGACATTTTTATTTTGTATGAGTGTTTTAAAAATTTTTAAAAATTGAAAATTTTCGTTGATAAACCTTTTATTATCAAAACGTTAAGTTCTCCAAAGTTCATATATAAGTAGTTAAGTAAAAAAAAAATGCAGGCAGACCCGCAAAGTGTGTAAATATATACTGCGCACTAGTAAAATGGTGGGAAGCTTAAAAATAGCTAAAACCGGGGGACAGACTTGAATACGACGATACGCTAAGAGAACTGCATAAAAATTTGTTTCGTTGAAAAAAATGAATTTTTGGGACCTAAATACGTCATATGCACCCAGCAGAAAAATTGAAATTCAAATTTTAAGCCGTATGTTAATACTCAAAGTTTACAGTTTAGCAAAAGGACAGCGGAGGTTTTTGACATTTTGATCACATAAGCTCAAGAAAACTTTTTCGTTAACTCACCAATATATGCGCAGTTGATTTGGACTTTGAAAAAAAATTATTTATTAACTTTTGAAAAGAAAAAAAGGTGCAAAAGAGCTTTCGTTTCGGATATAAATGTATACTGTTCCTGTGATAAGCACCCATATATAAGAATTTTAAAAAACTAAAATTTTGGTACGGTGAAAAAATTATTGAAAAAAATTATTAGACTGTCAAATATTTTTCAATTAAATACAGAAATTGTAATCTTAATTTTGTTTTAAAGATTATATAAGTATGGGTCACTACTCAGTAAATATAATCTAATAAAATTAAGTGAATTTTTATAATTAAATATTTTCATTTTAAGGCAACATTAATTGCTCGATTAATTTTAATTTAAAAAAAAATTGTATGAAAAATCTAAAAAATTTAAAGGGTGTTTCTAAAAATATAATTTATGTTTCTTAAAATTTATGTGCCTTGAAAAAGAAGACTGAATGTCTTTGAAGCGTGCGGGCAATTTGTTGTTAAAATTATTCAATAAAGAATTTGTAGGTTCAAAAAATGAAGAATTTTTATTTAATTATAGTAAATAATATTCTTTAGTTTAGATATAATATTTTTAAAACCTAAGTTGCGTGTTTCGGAAATTAATAAAAGTTGAATAATGCTAAATTTATTTACCTCATTTTGTATGTTGTATTTGATTATTTATTTATTTCTTCTATCCAATAAGTCTTTCTTACTATATCTGATGTTGTAATTCAATTTGGTGTTGCTCAAAAATGGCTAGAACCAAAAAATTTGTAATTTTAAAGCTCCTTTGCATAATTCCTGATTTTGTAAATATAAAATTAATATGTTTTACAATTTGATGAAAAGGTACCACTTTTTTATTACTAATTATTATCTTTAGCGGTTCACCAAATAGTAAGCACAGTTCTTAGTAAAAAAAATAAAAAAAGGTGCATTTGTCTATTAATATACACCAGTTTCAAACACAAGACAGTCTCGATACGATTATCTTCAATACGTCGTATCGCAGGGACCTGCACGAACACGGGTTGAATTGATATTAATATTTAATTATATATATAGCTAACAAGAGTTTAAACAGTATACTGAGTTATAGCGTGGTTATAGCATTCAGACGAGAAAATTTGTAACCTCCACCTTCGATATTAACCCCCTCCCATCCTATTATTACTACTACATGTTAAATAATAAAAAGTGGGAGTGAATTTTGAAAATGGTGGGTATACCCTCATAATACTCCAGTCAAATCACGGGGGGGGGGGTGGTATTGTTTGTGGCCGCCACCAGATTTGGTCTACTATAGCTTTTTTGGGTCGTTGAACACGAAAATCGGGGTCTTTTCTATTGGGGCTCAATTGGGGCTTGACCCTTAAATCGGGCAAAACTGCCCCTAAAAAAGGCATTTTTGCTGTATTCATTGTAAGCCTTTGAAATTTGGTTTACGGGGGTTTTTTGTGTCGCTGATAAGGAATATTTCAGTTATAACTATGAAAAATTACCCCTTGACCCATAAATCGGGCAAAACTGCCCCTAAAAAGGGCATTTTTGCTAAATTCATTGTAAGCCTTTGAAATTTGGTATGCGGGGGTTTTTTGGGTCGCTGATAACGAATATTGCAGTTATAACTATGAAAAATTACCCCTCCACCCTTAAATTGGACAAAACTACCCCTAAAAGGGGTGCTTTCACTAGTTTCACTCTATCCCTCCAAGATTCGACCTATTAGGGTTTTTTGGGTCGCTGATCACAAAAATCAATGTCTTTTCAATTAAAACTTAACTCTTCTCCCTTAAATTAGCCAAAACTACCCCTAAAAGGGGTATTTTTGCAACTTTTACTCTAGCCCTCCAAGATTTGGTCTAATAAAGGTTTTTGGGGTCGCTGATCACGAATATTGAAGTTATACCTATGAAAAATAACCCCTTCACCCTCAAACTGGTTAAAAGTACCCCTAAAAGGGGTGTTTTTTCTACTTTCGCTCTAGCCCTCCAAGATTTGGTCTTAAAGGGTTTTTTAGGTCGCTGATCACGAAAATCGCGTTTTTTTCAATTAAAAATTAGGTCTTCAGCCTCAAATTTGCTAAAACTACTCCTACAAGGTTTGAAAGGTATAAATAAATGAATCATACATTTTCAAGTTATCTTATTTATAAAATAAAGGTAAACAAATGTTTAATCATTTGAAAAATTTTTTAAAAATTGAAAAAAAATTTTTTTGCATTAAACAAAACTTTTATTATGCCTCAAAATAACCCTTCAAGGGCTGTTTATTGTGATCAGCGACCTAAAAACCCTATTAAACTAAATCTTAGAAGGCTAGAACGAATATAGCGAAAGCGCCCCTTTTAGGAGTAGTTTCGGCTAATATAAGGTTGAAGAGTTACGTTTTAATTGAAAGGACATCGATTTTTGTGATCAGTGCCCCAAAAACCCCTATTAAACTAAATCTTAGAAGGCTAGAACGAATATAGCGAAAGCGCCCCTTTTAGGAGTAGTTTCGGCTAATATAAGGTTGAAGAGTTACGTTTTAATTGAAAAGACATCGACTTTTGTAATCAGTGCCCCAAAAAACCCTATTACACCAAATCTTGAAGAGCTAGATTGAAAGTAGCGAAAACACCCCTTTTAGGGTCAGTTTTGCTCAATTTAAGGGTGAAGGGGTAATTTTTCATAGTTATAACTGCAATATTTGTTATCAGTGACCCAAAAAACCCTCGTATACCAGATTTCAAAGGCTTACAGTGAATACAGCGAAAATGCCCTATTTAAGGGCAGTTTTGCCCAATTTAAGGGTGAAGGAGTAATTTTTCATAGTTAAAACTGCAATATTTGTTATTAGCGACCCAAAAAACCCCCGTATACAAAATTTCGAAGGCTTACAATGAATACAGCAAATATGCCCTTTTTAGGGGCAGTTTTGCCCAATTTAAGGGTGAAGGAGTAATTTTTCATAGTTAAAACTGCAATATTTGTTATTAGCGACCCAAAAAACCCCCGTATACCAAATTTCAAAGGCTTACAATTAATACAGCAAAAATGCCCTTTTTAGGGGCAGTTTTGCCCGATTTAAGGGTCAAGCCCCAATTGCGCATAGAAAAAACCCCGATTTTCGTGTTCAGCGACCCAAAAAACCTATAGCAGACCAAATCTGATAGCGGCCACAAACAATACCACCAAAACCGTGATTTTACTGGAGTATAAGTGAAAGTGGAAGCCTGTGCTCTGTAAAGTGGCGATAACTCGGCGCTACATTTACAAAGTGAGAGGAGTGGTAAATAACAATTTACAGAGGGGCGCGCAGCCATATTTTTTTTTTCAAAGTGGAGCGAGCAATTTCTTACAATTTACAAAATTGAGACCATGCGTATTACCACTTTAAAAGCGCAAATCATCCTTAAAGTAAGCTTTGGGAAATTGGAGTTTTTTGATGTTTACACTTTATTAATTTTGTTTTTTTAGCCGCACGTGCGAAAAAATTTTTTGGTGATTGGAGTCGGAAAAAAAGTGCTAAAAAATTTCAAACTTTATATGACATTAATGTTTTATTAATTGTGACTAAGAAAAACGTTTTTATGAATGAAAATTTTCATTTTTTAGTATCAAAAAGCAGAAAAAGAGCTTTTTACATATTCGGGAGTTTTTGAGGTTATATTTTCTGCTTTTTGATACTTCATTTTAGAAAATTAGAAAATATGCTGGGGTGAAAAAAAGAAAATTATCATTCATATAAAAACGTTTTTCTCGACCTTGAAAATCCCCAATTAATGTACAAAATTCTTTTTTTCTGTTTTTTGATCCGCCACACAGTGTGGCAAAATGGACAAAAATCGCTCTTGGACTGAGTTGTTGAGCTATCGACTTGAAACTTGTTTTGAACGGCTTTAAAATAAGCCGGATTTCGTACATCACTGCGGATTTTCAAAATTTTTTATTTTTAATTAGCCTATTTACACTACCTCAACCTATTCATTTATCGAAATTTTCACTTCCTTTGTTTTTTGCACTCTAAAACAAATGGGAAATTTTTTTGTGTTCATCCTGCATTATATACATAAAAATTTAAAAAAATTTTTAAGTCAAAAAATATTAAATCATAATTTTTGCATATTTTTGGATCTCGCATAAAATGCATTTTTAGTGAATAGATTAATTAAAAATAAAAAAATATGAAAAATCCGCAGTATGACATGAAAGCAGGCTTATTTTAAAGTCGTTCAAAACAGGTTTTAAGTTGATAGCTCAAAAACTCAACCCATGAGCGATTTTTGTCCATTTTGCCACACTGTGCGCAATCTCGAGAAATTGCAAAATATGCTGGGGTTAAAAAATGAAAATTTTCATTCATAAAAACGTTTTTCTCAGTCACAATTAATAAAACATTAATGTCATATAAAGTTTGAAATTTTTTAGCACTTTTTTTCCGACTCCAATCACCAAAGAATTTTTTCGCACGTGCGGCTAAAAAAACAAAATTAATAAAGTGTAAACATCAAAAAACTCCAATTTCCCAAAGCTTACTTTAAGGATGATTTGCGCTTTTAAAGTGGTAATACGCATGGTCTCAATTTTGTAAATTGTAAGAAATTGCTCGCTCCACTTTGAAAAAAGAAATATGGCTGCGCGCCCCTCTGTAAATTGTTATTTACCACTCCTCTCACTTTGTAAATGTAGCGCCGAGTTATCGCCACTTTACAGCGCACAGGCTTCCACTTTCACTTATGAGGGTAAATTTTTTCTCCTCTAAATTATGGACGCTAGATGAAAGAACCCCAAGTACCGTGTTAGTTAAGTGAGGCTAAATCAAATTCTTATACATGTAAAATAAGGTCTGGAAAATTGGGTCCGGCTCAATTATTTAGCCTCAGTAATTAATATAGGCATTATTAACATGGAACATGTTTATAGGGAGGGGGTACTTCAGAACTTGAAAATTAAGGGGGGGGGGGTCAAATATGTCCTTTTTAAGGGGGGGTCAAATTTGTCCTATTTAAGGGGGGGGGGGTCAAATGAGACTTTGAAAAATCTGGGCTTAAGGACTCAGGATAATAAAGGTTTATAGACTTAACATAATATCGATTTAGGGACTTGGAATAATTCAGGTTTAGGGAATCAAAATAGTTTGGGTTTAGAATCTTAACAACTAGCAAGGTGATAATTACAAACTATAAAATTAGAAAATTGTATTGTAATGTTGAGTAACATTTGTATTATACCTAGTTCTCAGCTGGAAATAAACATGTTCCATGCATTTAGGTTGTGTTTACACAAACCGGTTATAAGTTTTTAAAATTAAATAATCGTAAAAAATTAAATTTCAAACTACATGCATTAAAAATTTTTTATCTAAGGCAAAAATATAATTTATAATATTAATTTCAAATTTTCCTCAATTTATAACCTGAAACCATATTATGCTTGGGGTCCTTTCATCTAGTGTCCATGCTCTAAATAATTGGGTAATATTTTGTCCTCTAAATAATCCCTGAATACGTGCTAAACTGAATCCTGTTTTTCAAAATTTTCTTGACACCTCTCTTGTTAATATTTTTTCAAATATTCAGTAGTGTTCGTATTTATCTTAATACCCTACTTACTTTTTTTTTAAAGGTCTACCCGAGGATAGGCCCCTTCTGCACCAGCACATAATTTTCTTGTAGATTAATCATAATATATCTACAAATCATTTAATGGTATATCCGGAGCAATTATGTCGCTGTAAGCTGTGCCGAACGATCTATTAGACGTTTGAGGCGCCCACCAATAGGCCCCCACAAATTAATAAAAAAAGTTTTACAAGTAAAATAATAATGCATTCAACACAAACCTTAAACCAATACTCAGATTAAGGAAATGGTATTAAAAAAAATATATGCCATCAGCCTCATACCCCCATAACCAAAGGAAGCGGTTTTTGAAAAAAAAACTACACCACAAGACTTACACCCACATAAACTAAGAAAGTGGTATATTAAATATAAATATATCTCAGGCCTTAAACCCACAAAACCTAAGGTATTTAAAAAAAAATGTACTAAAAGCTATGCACTCACAAGGGGAGACCGTAACATTTAACATTCTAAATTAGAATCTATATAGTTATGGATGACTTTAATATCTTGAAAAAACACCCAAGATACCGTTTATTCCAACGTGTTTTCTGGGCCTAGAAACGCAGGGCTCGATGTTACGAAAATGTTATAAATTATAAAATATGGTTTTCAAGCAATTCCCCAAGTTGTCATCTTCAACCAAAACACTTCCGGCTGGTCTTATTTTTTTGTGTAAAAGTACCACCTTACAATCCCCATAAATTGAAATTTTTTATCGCCGATTCTCTCACCGCTATAGTCGATAAGCCTAATGTCCGTTTTTGTCCAAAAACTACCAATTTTTAAATTGCTGCTAAAATTGTAATTTTTAGTGAAAATGAATCTCAAAAATTATTTACAAGTTCCGAGTTACCAAACATTTTTTACTTGTATTTCACTCTCTACAGAGTTCTTATTCCTTAGGGTGGGCTTTTATCGGGCTTTTAAATGAAGTTGTTTAATTAAAAGTATTTTTAAAAGATTTAAGAATGAAAAAATAGTTGCTATGAATGATTTGTTTAACTTTAAAATTTGTTAATGCAAAATTTTATGAAAAATAAAATTAAAATTTCATTTAAAAATAGTAAATTTTTTTTATTTTCTGTCGCCTTAAGTATAGGCCCCCGCAATATTTCCGCCTAGAAGCCTCCACCAGTCTTAGGTCGGCTCTGTCTGTAAGATATAATTACACCGGCATGTCTCGCAGACATGATGATCATAAAAGATGATTATTACCAAAGAATATATATGGGTGCTTTTCACGGGAATTGTATATTTTTTTATTGTTTACGACACAACACTTAATACCTTTTTTTTCAAATTTTTGTTTTTTAAGGTCCAAATAACCTAAAATTTGCAATGGTACTGCTACAAACGTGAAAATAAATTGTACGTGTTATTCTTATCGGATTTTTTATTTATATATATAGAATTTAAGGCCTCATAATAAAAAATTATCAAATAATTTTCAGAGGTGCCTTATTATAGTCCTAATAGTTTGTTGTCTGGTGGCTGGAGTGTTCCCAAAGCAGTGGAAGGTGGCACGTCTCGTGCTCTTGAACAAGGGTAAGGGGGGAGCCCCGGACTCTCCACCATCTTACAGACCTTTGTGTATGTTAAATACCATTGGTAAGGTGATGGAGAGCTTGCTCCGGGCAAGGCTCAGAAGGGCAATCGAGGAGGGCGGTGGTCTCTTCGAGGAGCAGCATGGTTTTCGTAAAGGGCATTCCACGATAGACGCCATTCGGCGTGTCGTGGATACCGTAGAGGCTGAGAGGGAAAGGCGGCCTGCAATTCGCAAGGACGTCCTTCTGGTAACGCTGGACGTCAAAAACGCTTTCAACTCAGCCAGGTGGGATGACATGATCCGGTCCCTCGAGTATGATTTCCGGATACCCAGGTATCTGGGTAACGTACTAAAGGATTACCTGCGGGACCGGAGACTGCTCTATGACACGCTCGATGGAAGGCATGAAAGGGTTTTGAGTGCAGGCATCGCGCAAGGTTCGGTTCTCGGACCGGACCTGTGGAATGCCTTTTACGATGGCTTGCTGCGCGTCCACCTCCCGGAAGGAGTTTCCCTGATCGGGTACGCCGACGACGTGGCCCTGACCATAACTGGCAGGGACATGGAAGTGACCCAGGAGAGGTTGAATCTAGTCATGAGACGGATCAACCTCTGGATGGGCGATCACGGGCTCCAGCTTGCGATCCCAAAAACGGAGATCGTACTGCTGACTCGTCGAAGGGTTCCCACCGACTTCGATGTAATTATCGACGACGGCGGAAACCCTCACACGATCCGAACCAGAACATCGGTGAAATACCTGGGAGTTCAGCTTGATAACAAGCTGACCTTCTGGGAGCAATTTCAGAGGTCATGTGAAAAGGCAGCGTCGGCCGCATCCTCCCTGTCAAGGCTCATGGCCAACATTGGGGGACCCAAACCAGGGAAGCGAAGGCTCCTGATGTCAGTCGTCAACTCTGTCCTGCTCTACGGATCAGAAGTCTGGGCGAAGACCACAGAAACTGCTAAGTACAGACGAAAAATATCGTCGGTACAGAGGCAAGCGGCAGTGAGGATCGCCTGCGGATACCACACGGTATCTCTAGAGGCGATCCAGGTTGTTGCTTCGGTGATACCCATTGACCTGCTAGCGTTGGAGCGGAAATTCATCTACGAGAGCGTGGATGAGCGCGAAGTGGCTTCCACTCGCGCCCGCTTCAACTCTATGAAAGCATGGAAGAAGCGATGGAAAAAGAACCAAGAGAAAAATGCCCTATGGACGCGCAGACTGATCTCAGACCTGCAGGCATGGATGGGACGACAGCATGGGGAGGTGGATTTCTACCTTACCCAGTTCTTAACTGGACACGGGTACTTCCGTGTCATGTTGAAGCATTGGCATAAGGTGGCAACAAAGGAGTGCTTGCACTGTCCGGGCGTGGATGATACAGTAGAGCACACATTCTTCGAATGTGTTCGCTACTCGGGGGAGCGCCCGCCCTTCCCGATTTGGAGGCCGGAGACGGTAGTCCCGGAAATGCTACGGAGTTCCGAAAACTGGAACAAAGTAGCAGAGTACGTAAGGACCACCTTGTTGCAGAAGAAGGAGGAGGGCTTTCTATCGTAGAGAGCTCTCCTGCCCCTAGGCAGGGGGGAAGGCAGCGGCCAGCTGCCTAGGCTGCGCGTCCCAAACTGAAGTTATACCTGAAAAGGGAGTTCCGGTTTGGGACAAACAAGCGCGGGGGGTTTAAAGTGTGTTTATCCAGTAAGAATCTGGGGCGTAGCCGGCGACCGCGTTCAATATAAATAAATAATAATACAGTCATTTTTAACGTCGTTCTTCCCAGTATTCCGAATCCGTTGAAAATTATTAATTTAACTATTAAATTATGTTAAAAATATTTTCTTTATTCATTAAATTAATTTTCCTAATATTATTCGCAAGTTTAATGATAAGTATATTTTTATTTTACTAATTGATATTTTTTATATTATTGTTTTTTAATCGCGTAGTACTAACTTTAAACCAGTATGTGTTTTATTTATTAAATAAAAAGAAATATATTTTATTATTAATGATGTTTATGCGTTTATTTATGAAAAAAAAATTGTTTTAAAAAAATAAACTAATAGAAAATAAATAAATAATTTACCATAAACTAAAGAATAATACAAATTATATTAATAAAGTTTGTGCTTTTAGTAATAGTATTAGTGCGCGCGCTGTATATAATAAACAAACAATAATATGGCGTCCTGTCTGCTAAAACTGCGTTATAAAATTTTCTTCGTTTAATTACGCGAAATTTCCCACGTATACCTCATATTCGGAAAGTACCAATAAATTCTTTAAACTTTGAACTTTTAATTTATTGCTGTCTCCATTGGGAATTTCGCGATTTGGTAGCAAAAATTATTAACTTCCGGAATTTTCTCCATAAGACTAATGTAATATTTATATACTTATCTTTGTACCCTGATATCTCAAAATTTTGCACGACTATCGACTATGTGACCCATGCGCTTTAATGCCCTAAAAGAATGCCATATATAGGGCTTAATTTAAAATGTTAAATTAAAACACTACTTTTTTTATTTCGTGTTTAGATTCTGCAGGAAATTTTACATCCAATCACTTTTTCAAAAATTAAATCCCTCGTCTTTATTTCGACCAAAAAGCTCTAAAACGAGCACATTATATTGCAGCAATCTTAAGTTCATATAAAAAAGCAGTTTTTTACTCTAAGTATGTTAGGCAAAAAATAAAATTATTTGCTCCGTAAAGAACTGACTGTTTTATGAAATTCAGATCAGTGGTGCGCTATGCCGTGAATTTTTAACGTGGGTTGGCTACAAAATTACCATAAGATAGAAAAGGAAAACTCGTTCTGTCTTGTTTTATCTTATAGTATTTTCGTTGCCAACCTTCGATATATTTCACGGCATAGCGCATCACTGATTCAGATTACATGAAACATTATTTCCCGCATAATCAAAATCTGTAATAAAAAAGTTGAGTTTCTATTTAAGATAATATGGGCCATACTGAGACTTTTTTGTACATTATCATCGCCATATATCCAGGGAAAATTTGTTTTTTTTTTTTTAATTTTCAGTAATACACATATTATATATATTAGTCTGGGAGTAGTTTTCAAAAGTTGCTTGGGTTTTTGATTACCAGATTAAATTGGGTCCCATTTACCATAAATATAAGATCAATAAAATTTTAGCTTATTTAAACTCTTCTAAGCGCTTCTACCAGATACATGGGTTCTTATGGAGCAAATTTTTGGTCCCATTAGAAAGAATGTTATTTTCAAATGCTCGTTGGAAGCACTTAGAAGTTTTTAAATGAGCTAAGATTTTAATTTCATCCAATAATGGAAAATCCAAGCACTTTTGTAAAAAAACTTTCAGTCATATATACTAATGTATATGTAACGAATAATGTACCTCAAATCGATAAAGTACTTTAACTGGTTAAAGTTATTAAAATTAACTTTAGCGAAGCGTTTTCTTTAAAGTCCACCATGACGATTAAAATGAATAAAAATAAAACATTAACGGCATCAATCCTTGTCAGTTAAATTCTATGAAAGCAGTTTTGTAAAGGTGTTCGAATTTGTATTTTATATTATTAAAGAAGATATATCTTCTTTGATATTATAAATACGACTCTCGCAATAAGCCACCCTAAATCACAGTAAGGCATTACCTAGGGCCGAAGGACCCATGCGCAAGTTTGAAAGTAAATGCTACACCACACTGCCCGTAGGGAAGAGTTACTCGGATTTCGATGAAATTCTGTCGGTTTCGACTCGGTTTACGAGTAGAAAACGAGAAGCTGTGTATATTACATTTTTTACACGTATAAGACTCGGTCTCCGAGCGCAATCCGAGTATATTTTTTATTTTTTAAAATCACTACAAAATTAAATAGAACTAATTTTATTTGCTTTTTTATATAAAAAATGATATATGATCCTAAATATTTAATATTTAATATTATAAAGTAAATATGTAATTCATTTGAACAAAATATTACATGATTTATGTGAATATAGTCTGCTGCTGTGAAGGAATATAGCGCCGCCATGCGTTCTTATTTTTGTTTTCTCCTACAATATATGCTAAAAATGCTATAGTATATGTTCGAAATTTCCGCGGACGCCCAATGTTAAATTTCCTCGGATCGAGCGCGATCCGAGTAGCGAATTCCCTACGGGTGTGACAATACCTTTTTTTAAAAAAATAGCCTAACCTAACCCTAGGGGTGCTTTATAACTTGGATTGGTTACTGATCCCAAGAAATGCATTTTTAAAAGAATAGCCTAACCTTAGCCCTTGGGGTGGCTTATATCGAGAGTCGTCTAAAATCAGAGTTGGGCAGCAATGACAGATATGGATAATTTTTGGTTTTTGATCATTTTTTTCAATAAAAATATGACTCATATTAATATGGGAAAAAATGATTCTATATGCAGTTCATATTAATATGATATATGAAAAAACTTATAACCGGTTTGTGTAAACACAACCTAAATGCATGGAACATGTTTACTTCCAAATGAGGACTAGATATAATACAAATGTTACTCAACATTACAATACAATTTTCTATTGTTGTAATTTGTAATTATCACCTTACTAGTTGTTAAGATTCTAAACCCAAACTATTTTGATTCCCTAAACCTGAATTATTATAAGTCCCTGAACCTGAATTATTCCAAGTCCCTAAATCGATATTATTCTAAGTCCATAAACCTGTATTATCCTAAGTCCTTAAGCCCAGATTTTTCAGTCTTTTAAAAGTATTTTATTTATTTATATATACTTCCCTAATTATTCTAAGTCTTATTTGACCCCCCCCTTAAATAGGACAAATTTGACCCCTCCCCTTAAAAAGGACAAATTTGACCCCCCCCCTTAAATAGGACAAATTTGACCCCCCCCCCCCTTAATTTTCAAGTTCTGAAGTACCCCCCTCCCTATAAACATGTTCCATGTTAAAATATGAAATATGGATATGGAAAAATTATCCATATTTGTATATAATGCAAACTTTAGTATGTGAAACCGCTTTCATGGAAATTAACTTACAAGGATTAGTTTTATTTTTATTCATTTTAATTTTTTTCTTGGACTTTAAAGGTAACATAATATACCTATACTATATACAGTATAGTACGAGCAACAAATTTTTTCTTAAGTATAAAATATTAGATAAGCAATCCTGATTCAGGATCTGTAGTTGATGGTCAAGGTCAGATCATTCTACATTTGAAAACGGATTTTTTATTTAATAATAAAAAATATATTTTGACCCAAGGCCAAAAAAATATTCAATGTCCTGAATTGAACATAAATTAGCCGGGACATTTTTTTTAGGGTCAGTAATGAAAAAATGCGGTCTTCCAGACCATGCAAAGACTGGAAATGCATCTTGGATCGCTGGCCATAAAACAGGTAAGAATGCGGATTTACGGCGATGCCCAGTGGCCAGATAAACGGTCTTTCAGGCTGCTGAGAAGACAAAAATTTTAAGACATAAACTTTTGAAGATACAAACTTTTATTTATATTTTTAAAAAACATGTAGCATATAGACAAAAGGTTTAGTGTAAAACTGTAAAAGGGGTATAATTATATATCAGTAACGTAAGCCAGAATTAGTGTGTACGACTCATGGACATAATGAAAAATAATGTACTAGATAATTTCTAATCTTCGAGTGGAATAGACAGATAATTAAATTTTACAATTTAAAAGAGAAAAAACTTACAATTGGTTTATGAACTCACAAACAACAAACATCGAACATGTTTAAATTTATACTTTAAATCACTGTTAGTATTTTGTAACCATAAAATAAATAGTATTCAAAGATAATGATTGGCATTCATATTATGCAAATCTAAAAAATCCAATTTTTATTATTCTAGCTGTTACCTAGGTTATTTTAAAGTTGGCCACTAAAATTTAACGTCTAAAACACCTAAAATTTGATAAAAAATCGAATTTTGAGTCACATTTTATCAACTGTGAGTAATTTTGCAGGAAAAATCAAATTTAAGTTTTTTTTTAACCGTATGTTTAAGTAGAGACAGCCAAAAAGTTTCCTACTATAAAAAACTTTTTTCATAATTTTTTTCAAAAGTGTATATGGGTGTTTTTCACACAGAAACAGTATAACTAGTTTCTATTACTTCCGGCACAACACTTATTATCTTTTTTTTTCAATTTTTTTTTTCATTTTTATGTTTTTCAAGGCCCAAATATCTAAAATTTTTAATGTTACTGCTACAAAAAAAGTAAATTTTACGTGTTATTCGCTTATGGGATTTTTTATTTATGCGGACGTTTTTTACATGGACTTTTTTGACATTTTGGGACTAATATTTTAATAGCTCTTGATTGAAGCCACAAAATTTTCTCATTATTTGGGTACTTTATTTTTTAATCAAAACACGTTACTGAACCAGATGCATTAAGTAAAATATTGCATACGTTTCAGAAATCGACCTAGACGTTTTTGACATTTTTATTTTGTTTGAGCGTTCTAAAAATTAAAAACTGAAAATTTTTGTTCATAAACCTTTTATTATCCAAACCTTTTTCATGATTCATGAGTATTTTACAAAAAAGTACAAAAAAAAATTAAGGCAGAGCTTTGAATAGAAAGAGGACTGCATTAAAGTATTAATAATCAACCCTGGTAGCCAAAATCAATGTAGGACGGCCGTATTTCGCATGTATTTACTGCTCCAGTCCGTAGCACGGCCGCTAGTTACTTTAAAATCACGTTTTACATATTGAACTATCTTAATCTGCTTAAAATTGTCTAGAGTTAATAAAAAATTGAACCAAATGTGTATATTATACCGTTTTTTTTTAATTTTAATTTTAAAAATAATAATTAAAGTAAAACTAAAAAATTAGAAAAATAAATTCTTTAAATAAATAGAGCAAAAGTAAGGTTAGGTATGCTGTGTCCTTCCATATTGCACATAAACAATACTATTTTAATGCCTTTTTTATTAATTTTGATTTTGAAATAGATTTTTGAAACAGAATTTTCGTAAAACTGTCACTGTATTTTTAAAAAAATAAATAAATAATTCAACAGTAGATCGATTCCGATGCCTTATAATTATAACACTCTTTTTCGGTGCATAAAAGATATAAAAGATAACCGTATTTGCATTATTATTAAATTATTTTAATAAATTATTTGAATTAAAATTTTTGCTATCTTCGCAATTCCTATAAACTTTTCTTAAATTCTGAAAATTGAATTAACAATATAAAAACAATAACAAAGAATAAACACAGACAACGGCGCCATATTAAGCTTGAAACGTTAAAAATATATAGTCTCTATACATGTGTCTCTCTCTTCTCAACGCGGAGTAACTGTAAAAATTAATGTGCGCATTTTCTCGCGCAAGTAGAGGCTCCGTTCTACGTTTGGATGTACGTGCGCTGTTTACCGCCGTTTCACTTTACGTAGTTGTATACTACGGGCAAAAAAGCTACCAGGGAAAGTTTATAGTTTTCGAGGGCAATTTTTGTTATAAGAGAGTAATGCTGATTTTAGTTAATTTTGAAGTTTTTCAGATTTTGACTTGATAGGTATTTTGCTGATTTCCCGCTTAGTCACTAAAATAGATTATTATTAATGTTTAATAAAAATGAAAATTTTTTTAATGGAATTTTCTAGATTTCTTTACCTTTTTACAACCTTTTTATCCTTAAAAGCTTAGAAAACCTAAAAAAAAGTACTACTTTTAAGGTAACAAAAATTATGATTATTATTAATAAAAACTAATTTTTTTTTCACTTTAAAGTTTATTTTTTATTGAAATATCTTCAAATAGTTAAAAAAGTATATACAAAAATCAAGAATATGCATTTACAAAATTTTTATTTTTATTTAATATTAATAATCTATTTTATTTAATTTTTAAATTGAGATGTATCATTCTAAAGATATCAAAATCAGTGGCGGATACAGGGGGCGGGGGGTCAAAGGGGTCATAATAACACTAGAAAATCAATTTTCTTCATAAGATTTGGGTTTTTAAGCTCAATAAAAATGAAATTGAGTTGCAAATTTTGCAGAAAATTTATTTTCGTTTGTTTTTGAAATTTTCGGGTCTGCCATATTGAAGAACCGAAAAATATGGTAAAGCTCAAACAATAAAAATTTACATCTAAAATTCGTTTTTATTAAGCTTGAAACCCCAAATCGTATGATGGTAATATTTTTGGGTGTTTTTAGAATATTCGGGTCTGCGTCTGTCAAACGGAGGTAATTTTCGATTAAAATATCTTAATTAATTGTTTTTTAAACATTTATAAATAATATTCAATAAAAAAAAATCATTTAGCGGTATTTTATTTTTCTAAATAGAATTTCCCAGTTTGTCCGATTTTTCATACTTTTACTAAAAAAATGGCGTTTTTTCATAGTCTTTAAATAGCCTGATTATTATTATTTTTCACTCGATTGCGGTAGACACTGGGCCTAAAATAATTATATGAAATGAAAATTTATACTTTTATTTATCAGATCGTGGATTAATATTAACTTTTTTATAAAATATTGACATTTAAGAAATAATAATTCATGATTCGGTCATTCACTGGAGGCCGGTCATTCACTGGTTCATCTACCCTATCGTTTTTTTTGAAATTTGTTAAATAGGTATAATATAGTATTTATTGTTTTCTAATTTAATTTTTTTTTTTAATTTATAATTGACTCATCCTGTTTTTGCTTATAATAACTTGTTCGTCCAGATTACCCTTTTTTACGTAATTAAAAACATAATTATATACCTATTTGCTAACAGAAAAGTAGTGAAAAAAAAAAGTATTAATCTTTTCTCATGGTGTAAAATAAAAAAACATTATTTTATGACTCTAAATGGTTTGTTATGCGTTTTTGGTTACAAAAAAAATGGCTTGTAATTTCACAACTGTTTTTTGCAAATTTTCGATTAAAATTTGCAATTTTTCTACAAAAATCGTAAAATTACGACATAGTTGTAACTTTACGATTTTGTCGAAAATTTACGAAAAAATAAATCGTTAATTTACTATTTTTTCGCAAATTTACAAATATTAGTAAATTTCCGATTTTTGTCGAAAAATTACAAATTTTTTCGAAAATTTACAAAATTTTCGTAAATTTACCAATTTTATCGTAAAATCACAAGAGTTGTTTTTTACAGTGTATAGATATTACATATCTAGGCAAAAAAGCCCCTTTCCTACCCTAGGAGGGACGAGTTTTTTGCCCAATATTTGTAAAACTATGTTAATAATCACGGGGCAAAATATGCGGTTCGACTTTTCCGTGCTTTCTGCATTCTCTCGCTATAAATATAGCGTATACGCTCGCTCGTGCATAAAACTGCATGCAAAGTCGCAATTATTTATGTTTAGATTATTTTTAGATTAGCAAACATATTTGCATATATCATTGATGCATACAAAACTAAATATTTATATTTAAAATTTTTTTTTTAAATTTAATGTTTTTTAATAAAATAATAATTAAAAAATGAATTTGCAGTTATATTAATTTATTTTACATAAAAAAACCCTCGTGCTTATTAACCCTGTCGCCATCTATGCTATTTAGTGCCATGAGTTCCATAGTAAAAAATAACGCTTAACTCGAATCCGGGATCTATTTTGCAAAATTCGTGGTCAATTATTTGTTATTAACAAATTATTGCAAAATTGGTCAAAAATCTTAATATTAAATATCCTGTAGCTAAAATATTTTAAAATTTTGATAAATCCCTGAACGTATTATACGTATTTTGATTCTCTCAACCCGAATTTTCAAAAATTAAATATTGTTTAAGCAAATAATTATACGACATTGTAAATTGAAAATTCGGGTTTAGAGAATCAAAATACTTATAATACGTTCAGGGACTTATCAAAATTTTGAAATAAGCTACAGGATATTTAACATTTAGATTTTTGGACAATTTTGCAATAAATTGTTAATAAAAAATAATTTACCACGAATTTTGCAAATTAGACCCCGCATTCGTGTTTAGCGGGGCAAAAAACGTAAATATTTTTTCCACATGGAATACTTATAGCATTACATAAAATGGCTAACGATTTTTTTTACAACAGAAACATGCGTAAAAATCTTGACTTGAATTTTTAAACAAATTTTGTTAATCAGCGCATAATAATATCTCTTAATTATTGTTAAAGTCTTAATTTAAAAAATGCATGTATATACAAAAGACTGCAGGGAAAGGTACCGTGGCGGGGATAGTCTATACAATAGGGATAACTATTTAATTATTTTAGTGTCTGAGAATAGTTAAGACGCTAAAATAATCCCTTATTATCCGTCTATTGTTTACGCGCTTTCTACCCACACCCAAGAATTCTATGTTCCCATTTAAAATATATGGAAATTTAAATTAAAAAGATAATCTTGTCTGGTGTAGAGACGGCCAAAAGATGCTTTGTATTTTTTTTTAAATCAAAATTTGAATAAAGTCCTTTTTGCTTTATCTTACAGACACCGGCAATACCAAAAAATGTCTAGCAGAAATAATTCTCATAAAAGATGAATATTACCAAAGAATATAATATTATATTCTACGTAAAGAACATCTTGTCTGCGAGACACTTTTTGGTATAGTCGCGGGTGTAATTATATCTTACAGACAGATCTGAACTAAGACTGGTGCAGGCTTCTAGGCGGAAATATTGTAGGGCTTACTTAAGGCGACAAAAAATAAAAAAAATTTACTTTTTTAAAATAAAATTTTGATTTTATTTTTCATAAAATTTGTGCAAATAATAAATTTTACATTTAGATTTAAACAAATGATTCATAGGAACTCCTTTTTGATTCTTAAATCTTTTAAAAATACTTTTAATTAAACAACTTCATTTAAAAGACCGATAAGAGCCCACCCTAAAGAATAAGAACTTTGTAGAGAGTGAAATACAAGTAAAAAATGTTTGGTAATTTGGAACTTGTAAATAATTTTTGAGATTCATTTTCACTAAAAATTACAATTGTAGCAGCAATTTACAAATTGGTCGTTTTTTAAAAATTTTTTTTTTTTTTTTTTTTTTAAACCAACCGGTAGTATTTAGGTTGAATTGCAACATGACAACGCAATTTGGGAGCCCTGCGTTTTTAGGCCCAGAAAACACGTTGGAATAAACGTTATCTTGGGTGCTTTTTCAAGATATAAAATATAATATTAAAGTCATCCATTTAACTATAGATTATAATTTAGCGTCCCAAATGTTACGGTTTCCCCTTGTGAGTGCATAGCTTGTATAGTACATTTTTTTTAAATACTATTTTCTTAGGTTTTGTGGGTTTAAGGCATGAGGTATACTTATATTTTATATACCACTTCCTTATTTCATGTGGGTGTAAGGCTTGTGGTGTAGGTTTTTTTCAAAAACCAATTCCTTAGGTTATGGAGGCGTAAGGCTGGTGGTTATTTTTAAAAAAATTTTTTAAATACCCTTCCTTAAGATTTATTTTGAATGCATTACTATTTTCCTTATAAAACTTTTTTTATTAATTTGAGGGAGCCTATAGGTGGGCGCCTCAAGCGCCTAATTAGCAGCTAATAGATAGTTCGGCACTGCTTACAAACATAATTGCACCGGTTATATCATTAAATGCCTAGTAGATATATTATGATTATCCTACAAGAAAATTATATGTCGGTGCAGAAAGGGCCTATCCTCGCGAAGACCTTTTTTTTTTTAAATAAGCAGGGTTATCAAAATTAATACGAACAGTACTGAATATTTGAAAAAGTATTAACAAGAGAGGAGTCAAGAAAATTTTGAAAAATAGGAATCAGTTTAGCGAGAATACAGGGATCATTTAGACGAGAAAAAATTTAACCACTATTTTCAAAATTTTCTCCCACTTTTTTTTATTTAACAATATTGGGACGAGAGGGGGTAAATATCGAAGGGTGGAGTTTACAAATTTTCTCGTCTAAAAGCTATTAATGTGCACGTGCCTACAGTATATAGAGCCATTACTGAGAGTTTGAACTCTTGTTCGCTATAATTAATATCAATTCAACCTGTGTACGTGAAGGTTCTCTGCTATACGACGCGCTGAAGATAATCGGATTCGAAACTGACTTGTGTTTGAAGAACAAAACCTTTTTTAATTTTTTACTATGAACTGTACTTATAAAATACGATTTATTGAAAATTAATCACTTTTATAAAGAATATTTGGTGAATCGCTCAAGATAGTAATAAAAAAATTCTATCTTCATCAAAGATCTTCTCTTTTCATCAAAGATTCAAATTAAATTACAACATCAGTTATAGAAGAAAGACTTATTGGATAGAAGAAATAACTAAACAACAAATACACCATACAAAATGAGGTAAATAAATTAAGCTTTATTCAACTTTAATTAATTTCCAAAACACGCAACTTATAAATAAAACTTAAATTCACGCTAGTTAGATTCAAAAAATATTGTATCTAAACTAAAGAATATTATTTACTATAATTAAATAAAAATTCTTGATTTTTTGAATGAACAAATTCATTGAATAATTTTAACATCAAATTTCCCACGTTTCAAAGACATTCTGTTTTCATTTTCAAGGCTAAGACATTTAAATTATACTTTTAGAAACACGCTTTAAATTTTTATATTTTTTACACAATCTTTTTTAAAATTAAATTAAATTAAAAATATTTAATATAAATATTAAAATATTAGAAATATTTAATATAAATAATTAAAAATATTTAGTTTATAATTATAAAAATTCACTATTATTTACTGAGTTATATTATTTACTCTTTATTACCACCCTCGCGTTAGATTTTTGAAACACAATTTAGATTCTAATTTTCAGGTATATTCAAAAAATATTTCTCAGTCCAATTAATTTTTCTATAATTTTTTTCACCGTAATAAATTAACATATTGAAGTTCTTTATAGTTTTTTAAAATTTATTATAACTTTTTTTTCCTCCCATTTATAAAATTATTTTATCTTACTCAAACCCAGTTTATTTTTAAACTTTTGCGCCCTTGATACTTAAAATACTATTATGAGTGTAAATTTTACTTCTGAGGCTGGTATATTGCAGAAAAATACATACACTTAATAAGAAAATATGAAAATGATTGATCGTTTAAGCCCTTTCTAAATATAATTCATTTTTTTTAATTCTCTTCAAATGGGATTAAAAAAATGTATCTTTGACTGCATGTAAAGTAGTCAACGTGCCAGCAATGTTAAATGCATCCAAAAATTTTTTCAGCACTAGAATGGATGCACCTCGCTGAAACCGATTTTGAAAGTTTTATCAATTTTCGGGGTACCCAAAATAGGCTCAATTAGCTATTGTTTTCAAGATATTACCAATATTGCTAATTTTTCGCCGATTTTTTAGAATATAGCGTCCATTACTCAAAACTGGCCATCCGAAAATGGATGAAACCTTCAAAATCGGTTTCAGCGACCAAAAATACGTAAGTTTCAATGAGGTGCATCCATTCTAGTGCTGAAAAAATTTTTGGATGCATTTAACATTGCTGGCGCCTTGACTAAAGTCAACCGTGTCCTATTCTATACTTATACACAGAGGTGGGCAAAAACGGCGATTTTGGTACACAGTTCTCGTTTCAGTTACTAACGGACAAATTGGAAACGGTTTAGTTTGGTCACTTTACTCGTTCCGAAAACCTTCCGTAAGCGAACAATTTTTCAACAATCCGTTTCCAAAATATTCCATGGCTCGGAATTTTTGAAAACTGATCTGTCTTCAACTTTTTGTAAAACGACCAAAGTCACTAAAGTTTCAAAACTTACCGTTTTCAATTATCCGTTTCAGCAAACTGAGAATGGGTTTTTTGCCGTTTTCACAAATAATGAAAATTTATTTCCATACTTTATCATCACCAAAAAGATGCTTCGATTAAAACTTGCATTGATGGATTATTCTTTAAAATGTTAACTTTTTTTTTTATTTTTCTCGTAATTAAATCTATCATTAAATTTTTAAGTTCAGTTAAATCGTTATTTTATTAGTTAAAACCTTGAAACCATAATGTTATAGCCACACTGTAAAAAACAACTCCGGTGATTTTACGAAAAAATTAGTAAATTTACGAAAACTTAGTAAATTTTCGAAAAAATTTGCAATTTTTCGACAAAAATCGGAAATTTACTAATATTTGTATATTTGCGAAAAAATAGTAAATTAACGATTTATTTTTTCGTAAATTTTCGACAAAATCGTAAATTTACAACTGTGTCGTAATTTTAAGATTTTTGTAAAAAAATTGCAAATTTGAACCGAAAATTTGTGACAAACAGTTGTGAAATTACAAGCCATATTTTGTGTACCTAAAAACGCATAGCAAACCATTTAGAGTCATAAAATAATGTTTTTTATTTTACACCATGAGAAAAGATGAATACTTTTTTTTTTCGCTACATTATATTGTTAATAATTAAATTCAATTAAAATTTAAAATATTTTATTTAGAAAAAAAAAATTAAATTAGCAAACAATAAATACTATTTTATATTTAACAAATTTGAAAAAATCGATCTTTTTACCCCAATATAATGTAACATATTATACATTATTTTACATTATTATTAGCAATAAACATACAGGCATTTATAGTTTATTGTCAAAAAATTAAAAATATCTAATTAAAAAAAGTAATTATTAAAAAAAATTAATTTACTAAGTAAATTGTTAAAGGTGCTTCCAATTTATATTATTATTAATCTGGCAAGTATATATATACTGAAAATTATTATCAAAATTTAATTTTTTTTTTAGGTAAAAAATGTCCCATTTAAATTATAATTGACTCATCCAGTTTTTGCTTATAATAACTTGATGGTCCAGATTACCCTTATTTACGTAATTAAAAACATTTTTTATTCTTACAATATTAATAATTATATAGCTATTTGCTAACAGAAATGTAGCAAAAAAAAAAAAGTATTAATCTTTTCTCATGTTGCAAAATAAAAAAACATTATTTTATGACTCTAAATGGTTTGCTAAGCGTTTTTAGGTACAAAAAATATGGCTTGTAATTTCACAACTATTTGTCGCAAATTTTTGATTAAAATTTGCAAGTTTTTTACAAAAATGGTAAAATTACGACATAGTTGTAAATTTACGATTTTGTCGAAAATTTACGAAAAAATAAATCGTTAATTTACTATTTTTTCGCAAATTTACAAATATTAGTGAATTTCCGATTTTTGCCGAAAAATTGCAAATTTTTTCGAAAGTTTACTAAATTTTCGTAAATTTACCAATTTTGTCGTAAAATCACCGGAGTTGTTTTTTACAGTGAATAAATATGCTAATTGAATTTAATGTAAAATATAAACAAATAAATACTTAAAAAATTTTTTTTTTAAATCATAAAAAAAGTTATAATTGTGATGCTTTTATTTTGTTGAGATAGATAAAATAAAACAATACAAAAATTCAAGACGAAAAATTACGAGGCACGTATTATTTACAAACTGATCCATTTAAAAATTTTTAAAACAAGTCACAATATATTTTAATCCTTTTTCAACAAATAACTATGCTACACAAAATGAAACTCAAAGGCTCTTTCCAAAGGTAAAGTCAACATAGAATTTTCGTATACTAGGAAGGAACCTTATACAGTAATTAACGTGTTCACTTTTGCAACAACTCTTTAATTCTTTACTTTTCAAAAGTCACCTTAGAATTGAATATAAGTCTCTTCATAAAGAATTCTTTGATTTAAAATTAAATGTTAATTTTTTCTTCAGGAAATATAAGTTAATTAATTATTTTTCAGAGCTTCAAAATTCAAATACTGTTTCAACAAGCATACATTCGTTCCAGAAGCAAACTCAGGTACTAATTAACCCTTTGAGCCTTTAACGACCATTGGATCCTGCATGATACACGATATTTAAATACACGGTTTTGATCGAGATATAAAAGAATTTTTTCGATTCTTGTGAAGATGTCTTAATATTGAGCCTTGATTTAATTCAGGCCTAAAATTATTTAAAAGTTAATTTTAATTGATTCAGCTATTAATTAATAAAACATGGCATCAATATTTAAGTAGAGCGAATACTCGACTCATAAAGTTTTTAGGACCGAAAATTAGTCGTATCGGAAAATTATTGTATGGGAAAAATATGTTATTTTGGTTTTTTTTTAATTAAAAAATTTTCATGTTGGTATTCATATATCTGCGGTCGTTAGAGGACTCATATTTTTCCTATTTCGAATTTCAATAATAAATTTTTTGAACTTTATAGATTTTAATGCAAGAAAATCTGAATGTAGCAGTTCAATTGCAGATAAAAAAAGGAATATTAATGATTACCTCTGCGATGACTCTTTGAAATACATTTTTCGTTATCTTCCAAATACTGACAGATTAAAATTTATGTTGGTTTGTCAAAGGTGGAGGACTATCGGAAAAGTTAAGGTAATTAAACATTATTTACAGTTATTTACATAATATATATGGGTGCTTTTCACAATAACAGCTACATATAGTGCCCCCCCTCCCACTTACATTCAAAACGAAAGCTCTTTTGCACCCTTTTTCTTTTAAGGAGTTTTATCTGTTGATTACTACATTTTCGCAGGAATTACGATTACCGACATAAATTTTTTTTTTTAAGTTTCTTTTGGAGGCAATTAATTAAAAAGAAACTATAAAAAACCATTAATAATCCAAGAATATTACAAAAAAAGTCTCATAGTATTATACAATTTAAAAAAACGTAACTAAAATAATGAGCTTTTTGGTTATGTTACGCGTTTTTTACGAAATTCACGAAAATAAAGTCGATAAAGTATGTAAAACTAATTGGGAATGTAATCTTTGAACAATTATTTATCAGATTTATTAAGTTTCATCGATGTGTGTCATTAACACCCTACTTTTTATAAAGCCGATACAATTTTCCCATAAGCGCAATGTTAAAATACCGTTCTTTTATTCTATTCATAAAAAATTAATTAAGTCTGTGACATAGGTAAAAATAAGTCGATTTTAGCTCAAAAATCTTTAAATTTTAATACTATTCAAGTTTTAAATATTACATTCTGTCATTATTTTTTTTTAACGGATAAACCTCCTTAATAAGTTAATTAATAATATTTTTTCAAAGGCTGAATCAACTGCCCATGTATTGGTAAGACTATGTGTTCAAAATGTGAAAAATCGTCCGCTGTCCGTTTGCTTAACTAAAAACTTTGAGTATTAACATACGGCTTAAAATTTGAATTTAAATTTTTCCGTTGGTTGCATATGACGTATTTAGGTCCCAAAAATTCATTTTTTTTAACAAAACAAATTTTTATGCAGACCTCTTAGCGTTTTGTCGTATCCAAGCCTTTCCCTCGGTTTTAGCTATTTTTAAGCTTCCCACCATTTTAATAGTGCGCAGTCTATATATTTATGCACTTAAAAGTTCTGTCATATTTTTTCTTACTTAATTGTTCATGGACCATATAAAACTTAAAATTTTGATAATAAAAGGTTTATAGATAAAAATTTTTATAGATAAAAATTTTTAATTTTTAATTTTTAAAATGCTCATACAAAATAAAAATGTCACAAAATGTAAGGTATCCAAAGTATTTAAATATTCGACTGAAAATGTCGCAGACGTCCGCATAAATAAAAAATCCCATTAGAGTAATACGTAGAATTTATTTTTACATTTGTAGCAGTGCCATTTGAAAATTTTAGGTATTTGGGCCTTAAAAAACATAAAAATAAAAAAAAAATTGAAAAGAAAGATAATTAGTGTATTGTGTAATCAAGTCTGTCCTTCGGTTTTAGCTATTTTTTAGCTTCCTACCATTTTACTAGTGCGCAGTCCGAACGTATTTATGCACTTTAAAGCTTTGCCTTAATTTTTTTTTACTTAACAATTATAGTTAATATAATATATGTGCATTTCTACGAGAAAGTACGTTTTATGAGCACCAAAAATGAAGAAAAAAAATTTACGAGGCCACGACTGCCACCATGATTCTCTGGTAGTTTGAACCCTATAGAATGCAAAAAAAAGCGTGAACACGAAATCGACGATGGATGACAAAAAGATTTTGCCACTTTTATATCAAAAACCGTGTTTTTCGTATCTGAGCTACCCTAAATTTTCAAAATAACTTTTCAGGTAAATAAAATTTTTAAAAAATAGGTTTAAAAAATCTGATTGCCAGGGAAAAACCACTCCAGAAGAAAAAAATACCCTGCCAACTAGCTGGCACTAAGGTTCCTCAAACAATGAGCTTCATACTTCAATATGCCACAGATATCACCGATTACAAGCATGCAATCATACATACATTTCTATTAACTTTTAAAATTTTTTTTTATTGAGCAAAAATATTGGAACAAATTTTCAAAAAATTAGTGATCAGATTCGAGATATCGAGTAAAAACCATTATTTCAAATATAAGTACTTTCATGGAAATAAATGAGGTATTAACTCCAAATTAAAAAAAAAAAAAAATAGTTTGAGATTTTTTGATGAAAAAATTTTTGAAAAAAAAATTAGATCTTAATTAATTCCATAATAATTGTGAAATTTCACCGGTTACATACACACACACACACACACACGCGCGCGCAGACTTTTTTTAAAAACCGGTTTTTTAGCTTCCTGAGGTCCCAAAACGTGCTTATATGACGCATTATTTTTTTTTTACTACTTAATTCGGACAAAAAACTGAAAAAAAAAAATTTGAAAGGACATCGATATGACCCATGTTTTCTGGTAGTTTGAACCTTCAGAAAACCGAAAAAAATCGTGAACAAGAAATCGGAGATAGGTGCCAAAAAGATTTTTCCACTTTTATGTCAAAAACTGCCTTTTTTCGTAACTGAACTACCCGATTTTCGAAAATTTTTATTTTAGGAGTTTTTCACGGTATTTTTCGGGATTTTTGTTTATAACAAGTTAAAACAAGTTCAAAACTAATAGAAAAAAGGATTTAGCATCGGTTTTTAGCAATATTTTGATATTTATGAGCTAGAAAACCTGTTTTTATTTTTTGCTTTTTTTCAAATTTGGTTTTATTACTTTTTCATGCATCTTAGGCTGTTCTTAATCTATGTAAGAGTTAAAATGGTAAATATTGATAATTTTTAGTTCGAATTGTTTGTTACATACCATTAAGATGCCCCAAAATAATTATTTTAATGCGCTACAATGATAGAACCCGAGAGTCCCAATTTTTTAATTCTTGTTAAAATGAAGTAATTATACTTTTCTGTCTTAAATATTTTGTCTATTTTATTTTTATCTCATAAAATATATTTTTCCAAGCAAATAAAACTCCATTAATTATTATATGCCCAAATATTTTTCATTTTTACACGTTTATAACCAATTTTTTCAATTTTATACAATACGTAATTTTTGACTTATTATACATATTTTCAAGCTGTAAAATTAATTTAACAAGGGGAGTTCAATACATTAGGAACACAAATTACATCAAATGGTTATGAATGAGTTTATTATGTTGAAAAAATGCCGAATACCATCCGTTCATTCCAATGGGCCTTCTGAGCCTAGAAACGCAGGGCTCAATGAAATAGGGTTTTTTGGTAATATTCAATGAAACGCTAAAACCTCGCAGATTAACCAAAACTCTTCTAGTTGGTCTCATTTTTTTGGTGTAAGTGTCACCTTTCAAACGCCGTAAACCGCAATTTTCCATCACTAATTTTTTTATTAATGTAGCCAATTAACCAAATGGCCATTTTTGGCTAATAATGACCAATTTTTAAATTGCTGCCAAATATGTAATTTTTGACAAAAATGGGTTTTATAAGTCTCAAAATATTTCCTCAAGCTTCAAATTTCCAAAAATTCATTGCTCTACTTTTTTCAATTATTTGTTCATCAGATATGATAATTTGAAGTCAGAGTCCCAATTTTATGGTTTTATAAAAAGATAATTTTTAATGTTAACTTTGAAGAACCGTATCTTAAAAACGACTCAAGGAAATGAGACGAGTAAAAAATTTTTGGAAACTTGAAGCTTGCGGAAATATTTTGTGACTTGTAAAACCCATTTCCGTCAAAAATTACAAATTTGGTAGCAATTTAAAAATTGGTCATTATTAGCAAAAAATGGCCATTTGGTTAATTGGCTACATTAATAAAAAAATTAATGATGAAAAATCGCGGTTTACGGCGTTTAAAAGGTGACACTTACACCAAAAAAATGAGACCAACTAGAAGAGTTTTGGTTAATCTGCGAGGTTTTAGCGTTTCATTGAATATTACCAAAAAACCCTATTTCATTGAGCCCTGCGTTTCTAGGCTCAGAAGGCCCATTGGAATGAACGGATGGTATTCGGCATTTTTTCAACATAATAAACTCATTCATAACCATTTGATGTAATTTGTGTTCCTAATGTATTGAACTCCCCTTGTTAAATTAATTTTACAGCTTGAAAATATGTATAATAAGTCAAAAATTACGTATTGTATAAAATTGAAAAAATTGGTTATAAACGTGTAAAAATGAAATTAATAAAAATATTTGGACATATAATATTTAATGGAGTTTTATTTGCTTGGAAAAATATAATTTATGAGATAAAAATAAAATAGACAAAATATTTAAGATAGAAAAGTATAATTACTTCATTTTAACAAGAATTAAAAAATTGGGACTCTCGGGTTCTATCATTGTAGCGCATTAAAATAATTATTTTAAGGCATCTTAATGGTATGTAACAATCAATTTGGACTAAAAATTATCAATATTTACCATTTTAACTCTTACATAGATTAAGAACAGCCTAAGATGCATGAAAAATTAATAAAACCAAATTTGAAAAAAAGCAAAAAATAAAAACAGGTTTTCTAGCTCATAAATATCAAAATATTGCTAAAAACCGATGCTAAATCCTTTTTTCTATTAGTTTTGAACTTGTTTTAACTTGTTATAAACAAAAATCCCGAAAAATACCGTGAAAAACTCCTAAAATAAAAATTTTCGAAAATCGGGTAGTTCAGTTACGAAAAAAGGCAGTTTTTGACATAAAAGTGGAAAAATCTTTTTGGCACCTATCTCCGATTTCTTGTTCACGATTTTTGTCGGTTTTCTGAAGGTTCAAACTACCAGAAAACACGGGTCATATCGATGTCCTTTCAAATTTTTTTTTTTCAGTTTTTTGTCCGAATTAAGTAGTAAAAAAAAAATAATGCGTCATATGCCAAAAAATCAAAATTTCACCCATCTCAATGGTTCTTCGTTGAGGAACCAAAACTTTTCTTTTTACGATGAAATTTAGCCAAATTATCGTCAATTTAAAATTTTACTCAAATTTATCTTAAAAAAGATTGATGAAAAATGCCTGTTTCTGAACTTTAAACATGCATTAACCGCTTGATTTTCATCGTAAAATAATAATTTTTTTTTAAATCGATGAATTTTTCCCTGGCAATTCATTTCTTTATGAAAAAAATCATTTTTATGTACCAAATTTCAATTTTTAGTTCAAAAGCCTTTGAAAACTGTAAGTAAACGGCCAGGCTGGTTTGCTTGAAAATTCAAGCAATAAATATATCTGCTTGAAAATTCAATCAAATGCTTGGAATTTCAAGCAATCAATCAAATCAGATAAAATAGACTGTAGGAAAGCTTAAATTTTGTTCCTCTCCCCTTTTTTAAAGAGTTATTTGAGAAAAAAAATTTGGATTACCTGCTGTTATTCCTAATTGCCTATTTCTTTCATTTTTTAGTTACATAAATTTCTGGTTTGTTAATGCTTTTATGTTATCCAGAGAGAATGGGGGGTAGGTAAATTAAGACGAAACAGAGTCATGTTAAAAAAAAATTTAATATTGATTTGTAGATAAAAACTAAATTTTTAATCCTATTCTAAAAAGGAGTTGTTGTACATTGTTATCGCAATAAAAGCGTTCTGATTGGCTACTAATACCGGCTCATAATAATAATCGTGTATTTAAGTATGATTATTTATAGTATTAGTAATGTTTATTTATTGCAGAAAAAATAAATATATAACCTAAATTTAAATTATTTTTTTTTTGGTAAAAATTAAAATACATGTTTTTTTCATTAGTCGAAAATTGATATTCCAAAAAAAGTATATAGGGTTATATTATTTTTTTCTTATTTATTATTTGAAAAGTAATAAATTACATAAAAGTAAAAAATTCGTTGTTAAAAATTCACCTTATATATTTATATAAAATAACCGATATTAACATGGAACATGTTCATTGGAAGGGGTATTTGATTAAGTTCGGCTCGGCAGGGGGGGAATATTGACGTTCTTAGGGGGGGGGGGGGTGAAAAATTGAAGTTTTTAGGGGTGGGATGAAAAAGAAACGTTTTTAAAGGAGGGGCTTAGATTATTTTCAATTTAGGGACTTAGAATAATTTGAAGTGAGAGTCAGGGCCTGATCAGGCCCTGATAAGTACAAGAACTTAAAATACTTTAAGTTTATGGATTTGGACTTTTTTGGATTTATTACCGTAATGAGTGAACATATTCCATGCTCGTTGGTTGTGTAGTTAATTCAAATAAATTCATAAAAAAGCATCAGTTATTGTAATAGTATAATAAGTAATAAATAAAATTATTAAATGGTGAATATCCTATGCTGAAAATGGGTTAGTCATCGATACGGTAACTATGTACATTAACAATATTACTATTATACTATGTACATTGACAATTGTCATCGCTAAAAGAGTCATTCTAATTGGCTCATGCAAATTTCATTAATAATATGTTAAAATTAATTGTTTTATTGTTTATATTATGTTTTTATTATTTTTGAGGTTAGTTCGTTAGTTGAGTAGTTATCAATAAATATAAGTAGTTATTAATAGATATCAATAAAAAAATTAATGTAAAAATAAATTTTGGTATTTAAGAAAATAATTAAGGTTGAAAGTTTTAAATCATTCTGCGCGCGACCCGCGCATAATACTAGTAATTATAAAAATTAAATAATTAAAAAACAATATATATTTTACTAACTATACTTAATTTTTTTTATACTAATTAAAATTCTAGTTATTAAAAAATAATTATTCAAAATTACCGAAAAGTTATCTCAAATCTATTTACATTTACTTATTACCTAACATTATGGATTAATGTTTAAATCTCACTGGTAAATTTTTTGTCGGAAATTTGTCAAGTAAGACTCAGGTAAATATATTTCAGAAAATTAATTGTCATGAAGTTTAAAAATGAAAAAAATTATTAAAATTTAACTTCCCTGTAACTGTTAACTTATATAACTGTTAACAGATATATTTATTGCTTGAAAATTCAAGCAAATTACTTGAAAATTAAAGCAATTTGAAAATTAAAGCAAACTGCTTGAGTTTTTAAGCAAAGCAGCCTGGCCATGTAGCAAAATTTACTGAACACAGTTTTTGACCTAAAAATTGAAATTTGGCCAGTAAAAATGATTTCTTTCTTGAAGAAATTAATACTCAGGGAAAAATTAATTGATTTTAAAAAAAATATTATAATTTTACGATGAAAATGAAACGAGTAATGCATGTTTAAAGTTCAGAAACAGACATTTTTCAATATCTTTTATAGATAAATTTAAGTAAAATTTTAAATTGACGGTAACTTAGATAATTTTCATCGTAAAAAGAAAAGTTTTATTTTCTTCTGGAGTGGTTTTTCCCTAGCAATTAGATTATTTACCTATTTTTTAAAAATTTTATTTACCTAAAAAGTTATTTTGAAAATTTGGGGTAGCTCAGATACGAAAAACAAGGTTTTTGACATAAAAGTGGCAAAATCTTTTTGGCAACCTTCGCTGATTTCATTTTCACGTTTTTTTTTTGCATTCTATAGGGTTAAAACTACCAGAAAATCATGGTGGCAGTCGCGGCCTCGTAAATTTTTTTTCTTCATTTTTGGTGCTCATGAAACGTACTTGTAGAAATATACATATAAACCGTGGAAAACTTAAAATTTTGATGATAAAGGTTTATCAACGAAAATTTTTAATTTTAAAATTTTAAAACGCTCATATAAAAATGTCAAAAACGTCCAGGTCATTTTCTCAAAGTGTATGTAATATTTTACTTAATACATTTGGCCCAGTAACATGTTTTGATGAAAAAATAAGGTATGACAAAGTATGAGAAAATTTTGTGGCTTTAATCAGGAGCTATTTCAATATTAGTATCAAAATGTACAGAAAATATACTGTTTCTGTGAAAAGTACCCATATACATAATAAAAGGACCCCCCTGAACCCCTCCGGCTTGAATTTGAAGAAATGTTTTTTCGGTTACTCAATTTTTTATATATGAATCATTCTGGATACCGTGTCATGGCCTTGCCAGGTCAGGTCTCCCGATCGGGCTGATTTTTTCACCACATTTTTATGTATACAAAATATGTTTCCTGTGAAATTTGTAGCCCTCTAGGCGCTCAGGAACCCGAGTTATACTCAAAAGCTTTTTAGATTTCTTCGGTTTTTTCAAAAAAAATTTTTTTTTTTTTTTTTAATTTTTAAAATTGACTAGATGATTAAAAAAAATAGTACCCAGACATAAAAAGTTGTAATATTTCCCGCTGAATCCGAATTTGAGGTCAGTTTTTTGAAATTTTGCCCCTGGGCGGCTCCAACTGCTTTTTTCGGCTTAGAGCGGGAGATTTTGAACTGCCCAAATTCAGCAACTTTTATAAGGCTCAAACCTGGATAGAATTGGTCTAAATACTATATACTTTGATGTGGTAAATGTCGCTGGGTGGTTATATGCCCTTTAAAAAGCGTCAGAAGCATAATAATGGCTTTGTTAAATCAAATTTTAACGTTAAATCCACATTTTTTAAGCGCCTTATAGTCTTTTGTAATTATATTTGTACTCAAATGACTTTTTTATGCTTTCTATACAAAAACTTGATATTTTTTAAAGATTTTCAGTCCATTAATTTTTTTTTTCCTGTCAAGATTGGTGAAGACTTGATCATCATATTGAACCATATTGATTAGTTAAATCAATGTATTGATCCATCCTTGATCTTAGATTTAAAATCATTTCCAAAAGGGAACTTATAAAATGCTTATCGTTGCTGTATTCAATTTTACCCATTTTTATTATCATTGTGGTTAATTTATTAGTCTCTAAATGCTATTTAACTTAGTAACTTATTAAATAAAAATAAAAATTTTTTTTCATAGGAACTGCAAAAAAGTCAAGATTACGAATTACGACCAATTACGAATTCAGGTATGTCTTGCAGTAATTATAATATGCAAAAAGTATAATTTTTTATTTTCTAATAAAAAATTTTATATCATTTTTAGAAGATACAAAGGAAATTTGTCCAGAGATAAATCAAGATGTTAGGATTAACGAATATTTGAACAACGACTGTTTGCTAGCTATTTTCGAATTCTTATCATTTGAAGATAGAATAAGAATTGAACAAGTCTGCAAAAGGTGGATGGACCTTGGGAAACTTTCTTGGTCTAATGTTAAAAGCTTGAAAATAAGGAAAAATGAACACGATGAAAGAAAAATCCAATTAATAACTAAAAAATCGTCGTTTTTCTTAGCACGCTATGATAATCTTATATTTAATTTTAATTCAAACGTACTAAAAAGATGTGGAAATCATTTACAAGAATTATCTATGATTAATGAAATATTTATAAAAAACTCGTTAATATTAGAAACTTTAAAAAATTATTGCAATAATATAAAGTCTTTTAAATTGAGTGGAAAAGTTGTTCTCGAAAAATTCCCTGAACATGTAAACGATTTATCCACAAGTTTAGCAACTTTTTTTAAAGAGCATCAAAAAATATCCAGCATACACTTTACAAAAGTATGTTTAAACGAAAACTCCATACCACATTTAAATTTGAATTTGATCACAGAATTACATTTGGATAACTGCTTCTTCTATACAAGTGCTTCCTTGTATCCTTTTTTTTCCAATTTAAAAAATTTAAATATTCTTGAATTAGACATCCAACAAAACCCCAGAATTAGCAGGGAAGTTATATTTGCCTTGGAGAAAAGCAATTGTGAAAATATTCATACATTTTCAATGAATTATTTGCATGATTTTGATTCTTCAGTCTTATTAAAGCTACTTTTGAAACAAAAAAAACTGACTAAACTAAAGTTAACTAAAATTATTGATAATTATTTGGATAGAAATTTTTTTATTAGTTTAACGGAACTTCCTATTAAAGAATTGACTATTTCAATGTACGTAGAAATTTTATCAGATAATTTAGTAAGAAATTTAGCAATTTGTGAAAATTTGAAAAGTCTTGAATTACGTATAAGAAAAAGTGAATTGTCTGCAAATGGATATGAAAATTTAGCTCATTTTCAAAAATTAAAAAAATTCGAACTTTATGATATAAATTCTTGTTTAAACCAGGAAAACATAAAAGCTGCATTTAATAAAATAAATATTAAAAAAATTTTTTAAATATACTTGTAAGACATAATTATTTTAACGTCTGGTTAACGTCTCGAAACGAGATAAGTACAGAATGGTCCGAATAGCATGTAAATTGGTTATAAAGTAAATTGGTTTTAAAGTAGACATGGTTAAGTGCGATTTGGAATTTTCCTGCGTCAGTGGCGAGTAAACACGTCTTTGCCGACGCGCAGCGGCAAGGAAATACGTACTTTTGAACCGCTGGCAAGAAAAAATAATTATAAATGTTAAATATTCCACAGATTTAGATTTAAAAAATATTGTTGAGATAAAAAATGTAAAGAATTTATAAATTATAATTTGTTATAAATAAAATGATACATTAATTAATCAAATACTTATTCAATTTTAGAAATTTTTTATTTCCATTACGAAAAAATAAGAAACCTTTTTTTTTTATAATTTAGCGCCTTTTTCAATATAAAAATTTTCTGTAAAAAAATTGTAATTCTTGCTTACTATACATTGTAAAGAAAATCCGGTTGTGGTAATCAGAATTTTTTTTCAAACTGTTGCAAATGATTTGAAACGTAAAATAGCTATTTATTAAACAAGGGATAAAATATTGGTTTTGGCACGAGCGAGTGCAGACAGCATGTAAAAGTCGAACCCCATATTTCGTCCCGTGTTCTAAACAATAGTTTTACATATAATTGGCAAAAAAGCCGTCTCTGCACTCGTTCTACGCCTAGATGGGCAAAAAATAGTATAAGCACCATGGCCGAAATACTTTAGACACGAGCGTGAACACATATCAGCTAGTGCTCACGCTAGTGCCAAAACTTTTACGCCCTTGATACTTAATATACCATTTCAATACCAGGATTTGACATCAGCGATATGATTCCAAAGTTTTCAAAAAATTTATAACCGATGCGATGTAAATGTTGGTCAACTTTTTGACTAATTCATGAAACGGTAAGAAATATTGATTTTTTTACACGTTTTGGTCAATATCCTATATATATTAAAATGATATAATCGAAAAAATTGATTATTTTTAATATTATTCACTCATTTATGAAGAGCTGTATGGACGAAAATACATGAAAGTTGTTTTAAATTAATCTTTAAGGTTGTACGTTAATGGATTGTAAAATGAAAAAAAACGATTTTTATTTTATTTTATTTCTCAGCTGTTTTATTATGAATGACTTTAAAAATTTTTTTACTTAATTGTTAATAATTAATCTTCAAAAAAAACCAACCAAAAATTTAGTATCATGATTAGTACCATTTATAGAGGGCAGCAAAGTAGAGGCCTGAAAAGCATTGCCGCAAGATGATCTGGGAAACGGCATTTTAAAAAAAAAATACCCTGCCAACTAGCTGGCACTGAGGTTCCTCAAACAATGGGATGTAATCTTTATTTACAACAAATATTATTGATTACATCCATGCAATTATACATAAATTTTTCGTTTTTAGTAGCTGGTAAAGTAGATTATTAATATCATTTTGTTATTAAAGTGAAAATTCTAGCATCCATGGATTGGTCGCGCCGGCGCTAATGGATTTTAAATCATTTTTGCATAATTAAAAAGAGACAAATATAAAAAGCTAATTTTATTTTTGTTTATAAAATTTTATTTTATTAGAATATATAATTATCCCTTAATAATTAAAACATTGGGTAACATGATTTTTTTGTTTTGTCAAAGAAATGGTTGGTAACGATGCGAAAATTACAAATATTCGCTCAATTATTATAAAAAGATAGGAGTTTTTACTAGAATTTATAATAATTTCTTATAATTTATTTTCTCAGTGTACTTCTTGCATTTCAAGATTTTAACATTATTTATATTATTTCTATTAATCACAAAATAATAAATTATTTAATTCTATAAATTGTTTGATTCTTTAAAAAATGCCAATATAACTTTTAAATCTTAATTTTAAAATGCAAACATAACCATTTAATATTTTTAGGCTGTTTATTATTGTTTATAATTTCATTAAGCTGCATACATAAATAAACATAGCAACGAGCAAAATAATCCAAGGAAGTCAAAAAGAGGCAAGATTTCCATCACTCTTTCTTGTGTATTATAATTTATATCAAAATAAAAAAAAAACGCTGCCAAGTGATTGGCACTATGGTTCCTCATCAACAATAGCAAAATATTTATAATGGTCTATTTTATCTAATAAAAATGATAATTTGAGATATCAGTATTTCATAAAAAAAAGTTAAGTACCGTATTCCAAAAGAAAAAAAATGTTGCTGTGATTTAATGTTTTTTATTTAACAAATTTATAGAAAATAATTTTAATAAACTAAGTATTGATCCTCATATTGCGGACCTAGAAACATTTTTATTGACCTCGAAAACCCCCAGATAATGAGATAATGTAGCAACATTCTATTTTCATGTTTTTGGTTCCACCATCTTGAAAAATAAACGTTTTTAAGGGGAAATGAAAAAGTGACGTTTTAGGGGGGGGGAGGGGGTAAAAATTTACGTTTTAGGGGGGGGGGGGTTAAAAAGTGACGTTTTTAGGGAGGGTTAAGAATTGACGTTTTTAAGGGGGGGGGGGGGGGTGAAAGTGAAATTTTTAAGAAAGAAGTGAAAAAGTGACGTTTTTAGGGGAAGGGGATGAAATGGACTTTTTGATTTAAGAACCTTTGGTGCAGAAGTACCTAGGGAACTATGAAAGCTTTCATTTACGTAAACTGAAAAGCCCAATTCATGTTTCGCTAATAATTTTCCAGTTTCCTAACGCGTGAATAGTGAACTGCCCTTTTTAACCCTTATTTATTGATTATTTTAATATTTTAATAGTTACAAAGTAAGTTTTTTAGTTTAATTTTATATCAGTACCTTCAGTCATTAATTTAAATTGCTTTTTTAGTTGATTTTAATAATTTAATTTATTGCTATCAATTTTTTACCCTTATTTACCCTTTGAGGGTTAAATTTAAAAGACCAATCAATTGTATTTTTTTCGTTTGAACTAAACACCCTTACGAACAATTTCCGCTTTTAAAAATTAAAATCGAGCTGGTTGCCCGCGATCCAGAGGTATTGGAAAAATTTAGTTTCAGGTGCCATTGAAGTACACAGGTTGAATTGATATTAATACCTAATTATATACAGCGAACAAGTGAGTATGAACAAGAGTTCACTGGTTGACGAGAAAATTTGTAACCTCCACCTTCTATATTTACCCCCTCCCGTCCCATTATTACATATTAAATAATAAAAAGTGGGAGTAAATTTTGAAAACAGGTGGTTAAATTTTTTCTCGTCTAAATGATCCCTGAATGCTCGCTAAACTGATTCCTGTTTTTCAAAACTTTCTTGACTCCTCTCTTGTTAATATTTTTTTTAAATATTCAGTATTGTTCGTATTTAAATTTAAAAAAAGGTCTACCCGAGGATAGGACGCTTCTGCACCAGCACATTAAATTATAATTAAATTATAATATATCTACTAGACATTTAATGGTATAACCGGTGCAATTATGTCTGTAAGCTGTGCCGAACGATCTATTAGGCGTTTGAGGCGCCCACCAATAGGCCCCCACAAATTAATAAAAAAAGTTTTATAAGGAAAATAATAATAAATTCAACACAAACCTTAAACCTTCTCAGATTAAGGAAATGGTTTTAAAAAAAAATATATGCCACTAGCCTCACACCTCCATAACCTAAAGAAGTGGTTTTTGAAAAAAAAACTACACCACAAGTCTTACACCCACATAAACTAAGGAAGTGGTATATAAAATGTAAATATACCTCAAGCCTTAAACCCACAAAACCTAAGAAATTGGTATTCAAAAGAATGTACTAAACGGCATGCACTCACAAGGGGAGACCGTAACATTTGGGACGCTAAATTAGAATCTATAGTTATGGATGACTTTAATATCTTGAAAAAACACCCAAGATACCGTTTATTCCAACTTGTTTTCTGGAACAAGAAACGCAGGGCTCAATGTTACGACAATGTTATATAATTTATAAATTATAGTTTTTAAGCAATTCGCCGCATTGCGTTGTCATCTTGCAATTCAACCAATATACTTCCGGTTGGTATTATTTTTTTGTGTAAGTACCACCTTAAAATCCCTAAAAAACCGCAATTTTTTATCGTCGCTATAGTCGATAGACCTAATATCCGTTATTGCCCAAAAACGACCAATTTTTAAATTGCTGCTAAAATTGTAATTTTTAGTGAAAATGAATCTCAAAAATTATTTACAAGTTCCGAGTTACCAAACATTTTTTACTTGTATTTCACTCTCTACAAAGTTCTTATTCCTTAGGATAGGCTTTTATAGGGCTTTTAAATGAAGTTATTTAATTAAAAGTATTTTAAAAAGATTTAAGAATGAAAAAGATAGGTATAATTTTATTAAACAAAAATCATAAATTTTTTTTCTGTTTTTAGTAAATAACTCCTTAAAAAGTTATTTTTAATATATTTTTTTTATTTATAGTTTAAATTGTAAAAATCTATGTTTATGCCCTTTATTTACTTATGATTATAAATATAAATTTTTTTAAAAATTTATAAAATCAGTATAGTTTTAGTCGTTAAGTACTAGAAAAAAATGTAATTTTGTTTACAGAAAAAAGAAAATTACACTACTAGATTGATTTGGTTAAATATTCAAGCAATATGCTAAAATATTAAATAAGGGCAGGTATAAATACAATTATTTTTAATTGCTAATATTCTAAGCTTAAAATTTAATCAATGTTTAAAAATTAAGAAATTAGTAAAATATTTTCAATCAAATCAATTTTGCCGGGTAAATGTAACAAATAAATAAAATAATTTACTTAATATAATAATTCTTAACATATTTAACAATAGAAAAAAATTTTTTTTTAAATTTAATTATTTAAATCTCAGTTTGCTATACTATACCTATACTTATTTTTTACTGGAATAGCTTTAAAATTCAAGCAACCATTTGCTAATAAATTAATTTCAAAATTTAGCTTGAATTTTTAATAAGTAATTTAATAAAATACAATATTAATTCAAACAAAATACAAGCATGTAAAATTAAAAAAAATCATATTTATTTTGAAATTGTACTTCTATAGCAATTTTATAGTTATAAAGGCATTTTATCAGATAATTGAATATGATTTTCATCTTATAAAATTCACGTAATTTATTTCATAAATTTTGCAATTTATATCAAGGGGCCGGTAAGGTAGAACCGTTACCGGCATTAGTTTTTTTGAAATATAATAATTTTGAAATATGTAATTAATTTTGTTGTTAATATAAAAATTTGAATTTTATTTCATCCACTCCGTAATTAAATTCTGCGTCAATTAAAAAAAAAATTTGAAAATAGCTCAAAATTTACTAGGAAAAAAGTTGGATTTCCCGATTTTAATAGGCAATTTTAGAAAATCCAACTTTTTTCCTAGTAAATTTTGAGCTATTTTCAAAATTTTTTTTTTTAATCGACGCAGAATTTAATTACGGAGTGGATGAAATGAAATTCAAATTTTTATATTAACAACAAAATTAATTATTTCAAAAAAACTAATGTCGGTAACTGTTCTACCTTCGGGATAATCGGTTTACCATTTAATATTTTAATTAATTATATTAACAGAAAACTTATGCATATTTAATTCCTTATTTTTTTAAACAATTTTTGAAAATATTTTTAGATCCAGCTTGTTATTTTTGGATCAGATTATTTTAAAGTGTATTACTTTTTTGCATTTCTTTTTTTAATTAAAATATATTAATAATTTTTACTTTTGAAAAGTAATTTATAAATTATAACCAATAAATTTTAAGATTAGTATTTGAGAATATAAAGATTGGTTTTGCTTCTGATGAAACGAAAAAACCTCATCTACGCGAAAATTTCACATTTGATTTTATCTGCACATTTTTTTACCAAAAAATTGCATCTTATTAGGGGTACAAAACATGTTTTTATATTCCATGGATTTTCATGCTTTTGCAAATTAAATTCAACATTTGTTTTTTTAACAGGAATTTTTTTAAAATAATAGCATAATTCATAATTTTTAATTTTCTCAGAGTGACATTTTTCATGACTTTGAAGATTAACAACTTGAGTGTAAGCTTTATTGCAAATATTACATTTAAATGGCCTTTCTCCAGTGTGAATTCGAGTATGATTTATTAAATGAATTTTTTGAATAAATTTTTTTACACAATCTTCACATTTAAATAATTTTTGACCTCAATGAATTTTATCATGTACTTTCAAATGATTTAGTTGCTTAAAACTTTTATTACATGCCATTTGTAAGGTCTTTCACCAGTGTGAACTCGAACGTGTAAATTAACATATATTTTATGTGAAAATCTTTTTTCGCATAAATCGCATTTAAACTTTCTAAGACTTGGATGAATTTTATTGTGCTGATAAAGATCACGTTGATTCACAAAAGTCTTATGACATAAATTGCATTTGAAAAATGATCGAATAGTCTTCATAATTTTCCTGAAATATCAAATAAATATAAGAAACGAATAGTGTGTAATTAATAAATTATTTATATGAGCATTTCATTTAATTTATATATTAACTAAAAAAAGACTCAAGAATGAAGCCTTGATTTCAAATAACGGTGCCACAGTATTTAATCAGAAAAACAAATTTCCGGTTTATTTATTATTATTATTTTTTTTTTGTTAGGTCAAAATTTGATTTTTTATTTTTTGGCATATAAGCACGTTTTAGGACCTCAGGAAGCTAAAAAACCGGTTTTTAAAAAAAAGTATGTGTGTGTGTGTGTGTGTGTGTGTGTGTGTGTGTGTGTGTACGTACGTACGTACGTATATAATCGGTGATATTTCACAAACATTATGGAATTAAGACCTAATTTTTTCACCAAAAAAGCTCGAGGTACTTTTTTTTTTTTTTAATTTGGATGTAACACCTTATTTATTTCCACGAAAGTACTTATAATTGAAAGTATGGTTTTTACTTGATATCTCCAATCTGATACTTAATTTTTTGAAAATTTTTTTCCTAAAATTTTTTTCACAAAAAAATACAAAAAATACGAAACTTTTTTTTCTTTTTGGACGTAGTACCTAATTTATATCCATGGAAGTACTAGTTTTAAGAACCTTATTTATTGTTATTTTTTGGAATTGATACTTAATTTTTTCAAAATTTTTATTCTCTAAATTAAAAAAAAAGAAAAATAAAAAAAACTGCAATATATTTTTTTTTGTTGGTGTAATACCTCATTTAATTCTATGAAAGTACTAATATCTGAAAATATTGTAACTAGTGATATTTCAAAACCATTATCGAATTAAGACCTAATTTTTTTTCCAAACATTTTTTTATTAAAAAAATCTCAAACCCCCCCTTTTTTTTTTAATTTGGATGTAATACCTCATTCATTTCCATGAAATTACTTATATTTGAAATTATGATTTTTACTCGATATCTTGAATCTGATAATTAATTTTTTGAAAATTTTTTTTGAAAAGTGCGACTTTTTAAATAATAAAATGAAATTTAATAAAATTAAATAAAAATAAATTAAAAAACAAATTTTCAAAATTAAATTATAGATTTATTAAAATTTTTCTTACATATTTAAACTAAAATACTTATTTTTTTTATTTATTTATTAGAAATAATTAAATAAATTTATTTTTTTTATTTACATAATTTTTATAAATTATCTCCGCTTTGTTAAAAAATATAATTTAACTTTATTAAAACGTTTATTAGGTAATTTAACAGCATATTCAAAAAATCCACATTCTTCATTAAACTCATTAGTAAATTTATCAATGTACTCTTCTTTAAAATTTGCTAATTTTATTTCAGAATTTTTAAAAAAATAATTATTATATTCATCCAAATATAAGTTAACTAAAACATTTATCACATCTTCTAAATTATCGTCACATGATTCATCAACTTTAACTTTCATGGTTTTACCCAAAACACTATTCATGCATACGTATTTTTTTCCTTCTTCGTAGTAATCTTTCCATCGTAATTGAATAGTTATACTTTTACTTTTTTTGTTAAACTGTAAATGATAAATAATAATATTCAATTTATGTTTACAAAAATGACAATTTATTTAATTATTAATAATTGAGTTACCTGTTTCATAGTTAGATTTTGTTCTCTGGTATCATCCATCTTCCTATCAATCAAGTCTAGAATTTCATAAAATCGAGACTTGCTTTTAGTTTTAATTATTTTATTGTTAACTGTAGAATTATTATATGGATCAGCCATGTCTATCTGTATTTAAAAAAAAGATATAAGTCGAAGGATCTATAATTTGCACAAAACGCTTTTTTAAAAGAAGCATTTAGAAGAGATATTTTAGAGATACATCATTTTGAAAAGATTTTAAGCTTGGAAACTGTATAAAAAAGTAGTTTTCATTGTAATTTTAAGTGGATAAATGTTTTTTTTTTTTTAATTTTATGATTTGTAAGTCATATAAGAACTGAACAAGTTTTTAATTAGCTTTACTTATTCAACGTTTAATCAGATTACCATACTAAATTACACCAAATAGGGCTTTAATACACTGAGAAAAAATGTAGAGGAAAATGTACATTTGCAACTGGAAGATTTTACTATTAATTTTAGTAAAGTTATCCGAAGAATTGAAAATAGTACATTTTACTATAATTAAGGGTAATTTTTCTTGAGTAAGATTTTCTACAAAATATTATTATACTCTCACTCTCTCACATGTGTATAACTTTTATTTATTTTTTTATTTTTTTTAATTTTTTTTTTTTATTTTTTTTTTTTTTATTTTTTTTCATTTTTTTTTTTTTTTTTTTAATTTTTTTTTATAATTTATATTTTATAATTTATACAATTTTCATTCCTTATATAGTATCTGAAATCAAATTTTGTCACTTGCGAGAAAAAATATGTAAAATAAATTCTGCTAAAATTAAGGGTAATTTTTTTTCCTTTACGGGTAGTTTATAAAATACACGTTGGTAAAAAATAACATAAAACGCCATTTTGACAACTTCAAATTATTTTACTAATCAAATGGGTAATTTTTACCAATACAATTTTGTGAGTGTATGAGTGAATAAAATACTATTAATTAAGTAAAGAAAAATTATAAGTATATATTCACAAGCGAGTGAGTATTTAGTTATTTTAAAAATATTAATTTATTTTATTTTTCTCATTATTTTACAGGGTGCAATTAGTGCTTATTTAAAAAATCTTAAATAATGAATTTAAACTTTTAAAATTCACCATTTAAACAAGATTGCTTCAAATATTACTATAATTTATAAAAAAATGGCAATATATTCTTAATCCATCGACAAAACATAAAATATATTTGACCATATTAGCTTTACTTTCGAAATTTTGCAAAAAAAACCCTAAAAAGGGGTAGTTTTTGATATATTAGCAAGCTGAGTTTCTAGATTTAGCCAAGAATTTATGTTTATACGCTAAATTTAAGTTATATAAAAATGGAGCTCAAAAGGGTTAGTCAAAAAATTTTTTTTTTAAATTAATTTTATCGCTCTTTTTCCAAAAATAGCAATTGCAGATTTAGCAAATTTTGAGTAAACAGGCATGGCTGGAATTATTTTTGATTAGTATTTTGAAATTTTCAAATCTATAAAAAAATAATAGTTTTTTAAGTTTCTCACAAACAATAAATACTTGGTATGTTGGAGCGCTATATGAATCATTTGTTTAACTTTTAATGTAAAATTTATTATAATGCAAAATTTTTTTTATTTTCTGTCGCCTTAAGTAGGCCCCCGCAATATTTCCGCCTAGAAGCTTCCACCAGTCTTAGTTCGGCTCTGTCTGCAAGATATAATTACACCGGCTAAATCAAAAAATGTCGTCGCAGACATGATGATCATAAAAGATGATTGTTACCAAAGAATATATGGGTGGGGTACTTTACGATGAAAAAAAAGTCCATAATGAAAAGTGTAACGAAATTTTTTGCACCGAACCCAAGTATACCGAATATTTAAGTCAGTAAATAAATTGTTCTGATTCGTAAGTAGAACGAATGGCCTTTGTAATGAAATTTAAAAACCCGAATTTTAATAATCCTTCAGTCCAAAAGTGAAATAATCTTTTTCAAGAAAAATTTATTCTATAACCGTGCACACCAGATGTTTTATTTTACGAATAAAACTGCAACGAATGATCAGAAACCTGAAAATAGAAAATATTTCATAATCAAGAGGTCGTAGAAATTTTTAAGGTATTTGAACTTTCGGGGTAATTTTTTTCTTTTTTATATTTTTCTTTACATAATATTTCCTTACAATATTAATGGGAATTTTTTTTAATGCTAATTATATTTCTAGAAAATAGGTTTTCTTGGTTACAACTCTTATTTAATCAAATATTCTGTAATGTATTTTTCGGGAAAATATCTAATCGTTAAAAATTGTTTATGTTATAAAAATTTAGGAACAATAAATTTCGTTTCATTTTTCATTCTAGACTTTTATTTTTCGTCGAAAAGTACCCTACCCGATTATATATGGGTGCTTTTCACAGAAATTGTATTTTATTTTGAAAAATATATTTTATGAGATAAAAATAAAATAGACAAAATATTTAAGATAGAAAAGTTTTATTACTTCATTTTAACAAAAATTAAAAAATTGGGACTCTAGGGGTTCTATCATTGTAGCGCATTAAAATAATTATTTCCGGGCATCTTAATGGTATGTATCGATCAATTTAGACTAAAAATTATCAATATTTACCATTTTAACTCTTATATAGATTAAAAACAGCCTAAGATGCAAGAAAAAGCAATAAAACCAAATTTGAAAAAAAGCAAAAAATAAAAACAGGTTTTTTAGCTTATAAATGTCAAAATATTGCTAAATACCGATGCTAAATTCTTTTTTCTGTTAGTTTTGAACTTGTTTTAACTTGTTTTAAACAAAAATCCCTAAAAATACCGTGAAAAACCCCTAAAATAAAAATTTTCGAAAATCGGCTAGCTCAGTTACGAAAAAAGGCAGTTTTTGACATAAAAGTGGAAAAATCTTTTTGGCACCTATCGCCGATTTCTTGTTCACGATTTTTTTCGGTTTTCTGAAGGTTCAAACTACCAGAAAACACGGGTCATATCGATGTCCTTTCAAATTTTTTTTTTTCAGTTCTTTGTCCAAGTTAAGTAGTGTAGTAAAAAAAAAATAATGCGTCATATATTATACCCCAAACGTGTAAATGACCATTTCATGAATTGGTCAGTAAACTTCAATTTTTTTACACGATTTGGACTGGTCAATAATTTTCGAATAAATAAAAATAACATTTAAGTACACAGAAGTTGGTATTATATTCTTTAATTTTAATAATTAATAATTAAAAGTGCATATAAATAAAAAAATTAATATACAAGTATAATTTAAAAAAAAACCAAAAATTTCTAAAACTAAAATATATAATTAATTAGAAAATTTATGTATTTAAGTATATTTACCTTGAAAATAAATAGCACTATTTTTCTCACACCTGCTAATTCAATTATATTTTTTTATTTCAAAAATATTTTTTATTAAAAAAAAAAAATTTTAATTTGCCAGGTTCTATTTAGCCATAATCAACAGTTGACACGGTAATTATTACTCCAGTGAATTTCCGGAGGGGGGTTGTAGAACTCCTAGCCAACACCAGATTTTGTCTAAAATTGGTTGTTTGGGTCGCGGTCGAGGTTTCGGAAAATCGATCTTGGGAAAGGAACGCATTAAATTAGCAAAAAACACCCCTAAAACTGGTCTTAATTTTGCCATAGTATAGGTTATTAGCTAGGTTTTTTGGGTTGCTGAATCCAATTTTCAGGTCATTTTTTATCAAAAATCCGCGATTCCCTCTTAAATTAGCAAAAACCACCCGGAAAGAATCAATGTGATAAATTTTTACTATAAGCCTTAATTTTGGCATAATATTGGTTTCCTGGGTCGCTGAATCCAAATTCCGGAAAATTTAACAAAAACACCCCCTAATTTATATATCATTTAAGACTAAAAGAGAAAAATTAAGGCTCGTAATGAGAATATTTCAAAAACATCTCTTTCAGGGTAGATTTTGCTAATTTAAGGGTGAATCGTGCATTTTCGATAAAGAATGACCTGAAATTTAGATTCAGCGACCCGAAAAATCTATATTAGAACAAATCTGGTGGTGGCCAGATATTATGCACCCAAACCCATAAACTGGCTGGAGCATATATAGGAACCAGGCAAGTTAAGAAGAGGGGGATCAAATTTGTCCGATTTAGTTAACGGGGGGTGGGGAGTCAAATGGTCAATACCTATGCACTTTGGTTGTGTTTATACAAACCGGTTACAAGTTTTTTTTTCTTAAAGTATTAAATCAAAAATAAATGTTGATCTCACAACCTTTCTTGCTCAAAAGTTGAGACAAAGGTTAATCTTGTGAATGGGAAATAATTTTTAACTAAGATCGAAGCATACTTTAAATTCTTTTTAAAGAACTGAAACGCATATAAATAAAAAAAAATATATAATTTAAATTGTTTTTTTAAAAACATTTTTCAATTTCGTTCGACAATTTTCTATAATATCTATTGTTTCTTTCATTTTTCACTTGATCAAAATATTTTACTTTTTTTTTATTAAATTTAATAAAGTATCCATACTTTTTTAAAAATTGAGAAAATTTAAATTAAAAAATGTAATAAAAATAATTAATTAAAAAAAAAAAGAAAAAAAAGTGAACTCAGCTGTATGCAATGCGTCGTAAAAAAATTCAATATTTGTGACCATTTCATGAATCAGTCAAATTATTTACTATTATTTGACCAATTCATGAAATAGTCAATTACACGTTTAGGGAGTAACATTTACACCGGATATAAGTTTTTTGAAGTCTTTTTAATCATATCGCCGTACTCGGATTCTGGGTGTGAAAAATATTTTTTTAAATTTTCTTTACCTTTCAAGTCATTTTGAAAAAAAAGATTTAAACAGATTTACTTTTCAATGTAGTAAGCAACAATTACCATTTTCTTACAGAAAATTTTTAATATTGAAAAAGGCACTAATTTAAAAAAAAAAAATGTTTTTTATTTTATTTAGAATAAATTATAATTTATAAATTATTTACATTTTTTACCTGAGCAATATTTTTTAAATCTACATCTGTTGATTATTTAACATTTACAATCAATAAATCTGCATAAAAATAATTTTTTCTTGTCAGTGGCCCGAAGGTACACATTTCCTTGCCGCTGCCATAGATTTAAAAAGTAAAATCTATGGCCGCAGCACGTTCGGCAAAGACGTGTTTTCTCGCCACTGACGCAGAAAAATTCCAAATCGCAGTTTACCATGTCCACTTTATACCATTTGCATACAATTCGGGCCAAGGCCATTCTCTACTTAAATAGTATCCAGACCTTAAAGAAAAGAACTTATGTCTATGTACAAGTATATGTTTTAAATTTTTATTATATTTAGTCAAGGCAGCTTTTAGGTTTTCCTCGTTTACACAATAAACTGTATCATAAAGTTCAAATTTTTCTAATTTTTTAAAATCAGCAAAACTTTCATATCCATTTGCATACAATTCACTTGTATATATACGTAATTCAAGATTTTTCAAATTTTCACATAAGGCTAAATTTTTTACTAATTTATGTGTTAAAATTTCTACGTACATTGAAATGGACAATTCTTCAATTGGAAGTTCCGATAAACTAAGAAAAAAATTACTATCCAAATAATTATCAATAATTTTAGTCAACTTTAGTTTAGCCAGTTTTTTTTGTTTTAAAAGTAGCTTTAATAAGACTGAAGAATCAAACTCCTGCAAATAATTCATTGAAAATGTATGAATATTTTCACAATTGCTTTTCTCCAAGGAAAATATAACTTCCCTGCTAATTCTGGGGGTTTGTGCTATGTCCAATTCAAAAACATTTAAATTTTTTAAATTGGAAAAAAAAGGATACAAGGAAGCACTTGAATAGAAGTAGCAGTTATCCAAATGTAATTCTGTGATCAAATTCAAATTTAATTGCGGTATGGAGTTTTCGTTTAAACTTACTTTTGTTAAGTGTATGCTGGATATTTTTTGATGCTCTTTAAAAAAAGTTGCTAAACTTGTGGATAAATCGTTTACATGTTCAGGGAATTTTTCGAGAACAACTTTTCCACTCAATTTAAAAGACTTTATATTATTGCAATGATTTTGTAAAGTTTCTAATATTAACGAGTTTTTTATAAATATTTCATTAATCATAGATAATTCTTGTAAATGATTTCCACATCTTTTTAGTACGTTTGAATTAAAATTAAATATGAGGTTATCATAGTGTGCTGAGAAAAACGACGATTTCTTAGTACCTAAATCATATCGTCTTTCGTCATATACATTTTTCCTTATTTTTAAGCTTTTAACATTAGACCAAGAGAGTTTCCCAAGGTCCATCCACCTTTTACAGACTAGTTCAATTCTTATTCTATCTTCAAATGATAAGAATTCAAAAATAGCTAGCAAACAGTCGTTATTCAAATATTCGTTAATCCTAACATCTTGATTCACCACTGATTGAATTTCCTTTGTATCTTCTAAAAATGATATAAAATTTTTTATCAGAAAATAAAAAATTAATTTTTGCATATTATAATTACTGCAAAACATACCTGAATTCGTAATTGTTAGATTAAAAATATTGTTCGAAAAATCTTGACTTTTTTGCAGTTTCTATGAAAAAAAAATTTTTATTTTTATTTAATAAATTACTAACAAGGGGAGTTCAATACATTTGGAACACCAAATTACACCAAATGGTTATGGATGAGATTTTTATGTTGAAAAAACATGCCGACTACCCTCCGTTCCTTCCAATGGGCCTTCTGGGCCAAGAAACGCAGGGCTCAATGTTATAAAATAGGATTTTTTGATAATTTTCAATGAAACGCCAAAACCTTGCAAGTTAACCAAAATACTTCCGGTTGGTCTCATTTTTTTGGTTTAAGTATCACCTTTCATACATCGCAAATCGCAATTTATTATCACTAATTCTCTCATCACTATAGCCAATTAACCAAACGGTCATTTTTGGCTAAAAATGACCAATTTTTAAAGTGCAGCCAAATTTTTAATTTCTGACGAAAATGGGTTTTATAGGTCTCAAAAAATTTGTACAAGCTTCAAGTTTCCAAAACTTCTTGACTTTACCTTTTTCAATTATTTGTTAACCAGATATGATAATTTGAAGTCACAGTCCCAATTTTACGATTTTTTAAAAAAGTTCATTTTTAATGTTAACTTTGAAGAGCCATGTCTTAATAACGAATCAAGGAAATTAGACGAGTAAAAAATTTTTGGAAACTTGAAGCTTGTACAAATTTTTTCAGACCTATAAAACTCATTTTCGTCAGAAATTACAAATTTGGCAGCATTTTAAAAATTGATCATTTTTAGCCAAAAATGACCGTTTGGTTAATTGGCTATAGTGATGAGAGAATTAGTGATAATAAATTGCGGTTTATGGCGTATAAAAGGTGATATTTAAACCAAAAAAATGAGACCAACCGGAAGTATTTTGGTTAATTTGCGAGGTTTTGGCGTTTCATTGAAAATTACCAAAAATTCCTTCTTTATAACATTGAGCCCTGCGTTTATAGGCCCAGAAGGCCCATTGGAAGCAACGGAGGGTTTTTGGCATGTTTTTTCAACATAATAAACTCATCCATAACCATTTGGTGTAATTTGGTGTTCCAAATGTATTGAACTCCCCTTGTAAGTTAAATAGCATTTAGAGAGTTATAAATTAGCCAGAATGATAATAAAAGTGGATAAAATTGAATACAGCAACGATAAGCATTTTATAAGTTCCCTCTTGGAAATGATTTTAAATCTAAGATCAAGGATGGATCAATACATATATCTGACTAATCAATATTGTATAATATATTGAACAAGTCTTCACCAATCTTGATAGAACCCAAATATATACTAGACAAAATCTGGACTTTCATTAAGCCAATACCTCCAAAATACCCCTTTTTTGGGATTCTTTTTCTGATGGGTGAAGCCCCAATTTCTTAAATAAATGACCCTGGAATTAGTAATCAGAGCTCAAAAAACCTAGACCAATGTAATAACTAAAAAAAGCATAAACAAGGATTTTTTGTAAGAATTCAAGAATGAATAGCCAAGAATGGAGTTCCCATTATCGTAATTTTTATGATTCGTTAAATTTCAGCTAATACTTCAGGTAAAAAATAATTTAGTTTATATAAAACATTGAGTAGCCGAAAACCACATTTCTTCAAAATATCTCAAGCCGGTGGGGTTCAGGGGAGCCGCCTTATTATGTATATGGGTGCTTTTCACAGAAACAGTATATTTTTCTATAACTTTGAGACATTGATGAACATTTAAATAGTTCCTGATTGAAGCCACAAAATTTTCCCATACTTTGTCATGCCTTATTTTTTCATCAAAACACGTTACTGGACCAGATACATTGAGTAAAATATTGCATAATCTTTGAGAAAACGACTGGTCGTTTTTGATATTTTTATTTTATATGAAAATTTTAAAAATTTTAAATTAAAAATTTTCGTTGATAATCCTTTAATTATCAAGACTTTCACGGTTTATAAATGAGTAGTTAAGTGGGCTGCCATTTGAAGTTCATAACCGTGATTGTACTTTCATGTCACCTAAGAATGTTTTCCTCTACTTGTACAGAATTTTTATAATCAGAATTTAAAAGCACCGAAAAATCTTAATTAATAATGAATTTTTCTAAAATAATTTAAAATTAGAAAAAAAATATTTATATTTAGCGTTTTAATAAAGATTGAATTTTATACGATTTAAAAATAATTATCTGTCAGAAAATTATTTTTCCGAAAAGGTAAAAAAATATTTTTTTACTTAGTTAAATTGAGAATTAGAGTTGATATTTCGATATTCCGAAATTCTGTTAATTTTAATTTCGATAATTCTAATAATTTTTGTATTATCCCCAAAAAACTATTTTTATATTTTTACATTATTGAATTGGTTATAAGTTTTAATAATATATTTAATTACTTGTATTTTTATTTTTTCATTCTAAACATTGAAATTACTTTTTGGATCCTTAAAATCTTGTAAGGTTCCATGAATGTACTATGACGGTTCTGAACTTCGAATGGCAGCCGTTAAGTGAAAAAAAATTAAGGGAAAGCTTTAAAGAGCATAAATATGAACTGCGCAATATTAAAATGGTAAGAAGCTTAAAAAAAGCTAAAATCGAGGGACAGATTTGAATATGACAATACGCTAAGAAGACTGCATAAAAATTTGTTTCGTTGAAAAAAATGAATTTTTGGGACATAAATATTTCATATGCACCAAACAGAAAAATTTAAATTCAAATCTTAAGCCGTATAGTTAATACTCAAAGTTTATAGTTAAGCAAACGGACAGCGGACGTTTCTGACATTTTGAACACATAGGCTCTAGAAAAATTATTCGTTAACTTGGGCGCCATTTACTGGTCATAATTGTCGTTGTCAATCCGGGGCAGTTTTCCAAATCCCGAAAATTAAGTATACAAACTTTCTATAAATGCAGAACAATAAAAACTAGAAGGATTTTAAGGCAGATAAATCGAAATTCCGAAAAATTAATTCATATTTGATAAAATATCAGAAGTTATTGTTTGTAAAATGCAAAAATTTAGCATGAAATACAAGGTTCCAGAAAATGAGTTTCGGAATTTATCTTATTCTTTACTTTGATGCATTCTAATTTTACGAATCCGGAAATGAATTTTTCTGCAAAATTCATTTATGGGTCTGTTTTAGAAAAATCTAGATTTCAAGGTTCTGAAAAATGACCCGGATGGACAACGACAGTTATGACCATTGAATGGCGGCCGTTAACTTACCAATACATGCGCTTTTTAAAAGAAAAAAGGGTGCCAAAGAGCTTTCGTTTTGAATGTAAATGGGGGGGGGCGGCAATATATGTATACTCTTCTTGTGAAAAGCACCATGAATAACTGTATGCGTATTATTTAATTACCTTAACTTTTCCGATAGTCCTCCACCTTTTACAAACCAACATAAATTTTAATCTGTCAGTATTTGGAAGATAACGAAAAATGTATTTCAAAGAGTCATCGCTGAGGTAATCATTAATATTCCATTTTTCATGTCCAAACGAACTGCTCCACAAAGATTTTCTTACATTAAAATCTATAAGGTTCAAAAAAATTATAATTGAAATTCGAAATAGGAAAAATATGAACCTCTAACGACCGCAGATGCACTGCATGTCCGTATCAAAAGTTTCATTAGTTAAGGGTAGGTTCTCCCAGTTTTGAAATTGTAAATCGAATTTTTTTTTTTTATTGATTTGGGTTGAAAAAGTATTCAAGAATAGTGAAAAAAATTTTCAAATGAATCCCGCAAATAATAAAGAAACGATAGCGCCTGAAAGTGAAATTATTTGTATGCAAGAATACAAGATCCGAAACTTTAAACGCGTTTTTCTCAAAACGAACTTTTTGAAAACGCGCCGCACGATTAAAAAAAAACTACTCCTCCGATTTCCATTTTTTTTTTTTTTTATCGATTCTTTATGCAATTTTACACAAAGTAGACTACAATGAACCTGATCGGAGAATTTTTTTGGTCTCTAGGCTCCGTTTTGTGGCTAAAAACACGGTCCAATTTCGACTTTTTTCTATTTACCTTCATAACTTTTTTAATTTTTAATATTTTTCATTGATTGTAGTCTACTTTATGCAATAACTCATGTACTTCATGGTGTTTTTTTTTTTTTTTAGAAGATTCTGAACCGAGTTATCATGCGGCGCGATTGGAATCTTTTTTTTCAGACACCAACTTCAGCGCCATCTCATCATATGTAAAAAAAGAGACAATAAAAAAAAAAATTTTTTTTGTGTTTATTATGAGTGTATAAAATAGCTGTAAAAAAATCTTTTTATTATGCAATAAACTTTTTGAGAAAACTAATCAGAAAAAAAACGATACTTTTACTCAAAACTGGGAGAACCTACCCTTAATTCACTTATTACTTCAGTCAAAATACGGGTTTGGTTGTATTTTCACTGGCGAACACGAGATTTGCTCTACTATAGGTTTTTTGGGTCGTTGAATACGAAAATTTCGACTTCTTTTTCATAAATAATGAATATTTCACCCTTAAAATAGCTCTAACTACCCGTAAAAGGGGTGTCTTTGCTACTTTCGCACTTTGAGCATGCAGGATATGCCCATATAGGTTATTTGGGTCGCTAATAAAGAATTTTGACTTATTTTTCATAAATAATTAATATTTCACCACAAAAAAGTAGTCCAAATTCATGAGTAGCGACCCAAAAAACCTATATGGGCATATCCTGGACGCTCAAAGTGCGAAAATAGCAAAGACACCCCTTTTATGGGTAGTTTTAGCTATTTTAAGGGTGAAATATTCATTATTTATGAAAAAGAAGTCGAAATTCTTGATCAGCGACCCAAAAAACCCGTCTGGTGCAAATATGAGCGCTCAAAGTGCAAATATGTAAAAAAAAAAACCCTTTTTGGGGGTAGTTTTTGCAAATTTAAGGGTGAAGCCCTCATTTCTTTACAAAATGACCCCGATTTTCGTATTCAGCGACCCAAAAAACCTTCAGTAGAGCAAATCTCGTGTTTGCAAGTGAAAATATAACCCCCCCCCTCGTATTTTGACTGGAGTATGTCTATTTTTTGGCATGATTTATCTCGGCTAAAAATAGCTGACAGTTTTCCAGGCCAAATATTTTTGCTTGTTTTTATGTAGTTGATTAAAATTTTTCTAACGCGTTTCAAAGTTATTATCGTCGATCAGATAGTTTTCCCATACAATAATTTCTCGACTTATGAACCTTTGGCCTTTAGGACTAATTTTCGGTCCCGAAAAATTTATGAGCCGAGGATTTAAACATTGAGGCCGTGTTTAATCATTAATGGCAAAATTAATAAAAAATTTACTTTTTAAATAATTTTAGGCCTTAAATAAATCAAGGCTCAATATTAAGACATCTTCACAAGAATCGAAAAAATTCTTATATAACTCGATCAAAACCACATATTTAAATATCGTGTATCCTGCAAGATCCAATGGTCGTTAAAGGCTCAAAGGGTTAATTAGTACCTGAGTTTGCTTCTGGAACGAATGTATGCTTGTTGAAACAGTACTTGAATTTTGAAGTTCTGAAAAATAAATAATTAACTTAATTTTGTGAAGAAAAGAGACGAATACTTTATGAAGGAAGTTATTTTCGATTCGAAGGTGACTTTTGAAAAGTAAAGAGTAAAAGAGTTGTTGCAAAAGTGAACATGTTAATTTAAATTACTGTATAAGGTTCCTTCGTAGTTTACAAAAATTCTATGTTGACTTTACCTTTCGAAAGAGCTTTTGAGTTTCATTTTGTATAGTTTTGTTGAACGAGGGTTATTGTTATTGTGGCTTGCTGTGTAAGTATTATAGAATAGAACACGATTGACTTTACTTGCGGTCAAAGATACATTTTTTTTAATCCCGTGTGCTTTTACAATGAGTATAGTAAAAGTACGCAGGGAATTATAAAAAAAATTAATCATATTTAAAAAGGGCTTAAACGATCAATCATTTTCATATTTTCTGCAATATAACCAGCCTCAGTAGTAAATTTTACACTCATAAAATATATTTTTATCGCATAGAAGTAATAATATTAGAGAAAGAGAAAAATTAAAAAATAAACGTCTTCATTCAAAAATAATGTTTTGCAATTTATTTAATTAAATAGAGCAAAAAAGGTATGAAAAGAATTTTTGATGATAAAAATATGGGTTTGAGTAAGATAAAATAATTTTATAAATGGGAGAAAAAAAAGTTATAATAAATTTTAAAAAACTTTATAAAGAATTTCAATATTTTAATTTGGTACGGTGAAAAGTTAATTGGACTAAAAAATATTTTTTAAATATACCTGGGAATTAGAATCTAAATTGCGTTTCAAAAATCTAACGCGAGGCGATGGTCGTATATAGGGTGGTTACGAGGGTGGTTACTCAGTAAATAATAAAGTGAATTTTTATAATCATATTAAATATTTTCAATTTAAATTAATTTTTAAAAAAATTGTGTAAAAAATATAAAAATTTAAAGCGTGTTTCTAAAAATATAATTTATGTGTCTTAGCCTTGAAAATGAAGACAGAATGTTTTTTTTTTAAGGAAATTTTAGAACTGCACTAATCACAAAAAGGGGAGGGGGAAAGGGGAAAAAGGGGGAGGAATACTAATTTTGCTTATTTATTCACAATATATTATCAATTTCAATTTGGAAAAAGTACCTCAAAAATTACTTTTAATTAAATTTATTGAACATGTAAATGGTTCAATATTTGTAAAGTACATACAGTTTGGATTTTTGAGTCTCAGAATGTACTCCAAAGTATGTTTGGTTGAAAGTATATATTAAAAAAATAATTTTCTCCAATTTTTAGCTTCTTAGAGCCAATCATTCTCAATTTTTTGAAATTTGTGTTCATTAATTCTTCTCGCAAACGCGTACTTTACAGTAAAATTTTTTTCCCTTATAGTACCCCATAGAAAATCATTTTTCACAAATTTTAAATATCCCGAAAAGTCACGTGACCAAATGAAAATCTGACTAAAAATTTGAATTTATCGGAAAATTTTACATAAGAATACCAATTTTCGTCTTTATTCGTTAAATAGTTTCTAAGATATCCCTTTTTAAAGATAAAGATTAAAATTGACTCTTTTTAAAAAACCCTAAAAATAAAATAGGACTCTGACTTTAAATTATCATATCTGCTAAACAAAAGACGAGTGAAAATTTTTTTGAAAACTTAGGGCTTGTAAAAATTTTTTGAGGCCTAATATAGATCTCGTTTCTTTTAAAAATTTAAGAATTTTGTCAGCAATTTCAAGATTGGTCATTTTGGGGTAAGAATAGGCATTTGGTTTATTGACTATCGCCATGAAAGAATTAACAACATATTATAATTGCTGGGTACGGTAAATGAATGGTGACACTTATACCAAAAAAATCAGACAAATTGGAAGTATTTTGGTTAGCTGGCGAGGTTGCAGTTTTGTTTTACGAAAAAATCCTATTTTATAACATTGTCGTATTTTGTAGTTATTTAGTATTTTGCTATTTCTTTTATTTCTATAACATTATGGAAACATCCAAAATTATAATAATTTGCATCTTTTGTAGGAAAAATATCAATATAAAATTAATTTTTTTTTAGAATATAAAATATTTTGTATAAAAAATCAAAAAAATTTATATTTCAGGACTGCACAAACTAGGTTTTAGTACTGCGCAAATTATTTCAGAACTGCACGTTAAAAAAATCACTGGTTAAAATTATTCAATAAAGAATTTGTCAGTTCAAAAAATCAAGAATTTTTATTTAATTATAGTAAATAATTATATTCTCTAGTTTAGGTACAATATTTTTTAAATCTAAGTAGAGTGAATTTAAGTTTTATTTATAAGTTGCGTGTTTTGGAAATTAATTAAAGGCTGCCATTCGAAATTCCGAACCGTCATAGTACATTCATGGCACCTTACAAGATTTCATGGATCCGAAAAGTAATTTCAATGTTTAGAATGAAAAAATTAAAATACAAGTAATTAAGTATATTATTAAAACTTATAAATGCCAATTCAATAATGTAAAAATATAAAAATAGTTTTTTGGGGATAATACAAAAATTATTAGAATTATCGAAATTAAAATTAACAGAATTTCGGAATATCGAAATACCAACTCTAATTCTCAATTCAACTATGTAAAAAAATATTTTTTTACCTTTTCGGAAAAATAATTTTCTGACAGATAATTATTTTTAAATCGTATAAAATTCAATCTTTAAAACGATATTTATAAATATTTTTTTTCTAATTTTAAATTATTTTAGAAAAATTCATTATTAATTAAGATTTTTCGGAGCTTGTAAATTCTGATTATAAAAATTCTGTACAAGTAGAGGAGAACTTTCTTAGGTGACATGAAAGTACAATGACGGTTATGAACTTCAAATGGCAGCCTAATTAAAGTTGAATAAAGTTAAATTTATTTACCTCATTTTGTATGGTGTATTCGATTGTTTAGTTTTATTCCTTCTATCCAATAAGTTTTTCTTGCTATATCTGATGTTGTAATTAAATTTGGTGCTGTTAAAAAATGGCTAGAACCAAAAAATTTGTAATTTTAGAGCTCCCTTGCATAATTCCTGGTTTTATAAATATAAAATTAAGTTTTACAATTTGATGAAAAGATACCACTTTTTTATTACTATATTATCTTAATATCGATTCACCAAATATTCTTTATAAAATAAATTAATTTTCAATAAATCATATTTTATGAGCACAGTTCTTAGAAAAAACTAAAAAAGATTTTGTTGTTCAAACACAATTCAGTTTCGATTCCAATTATCTTCAATGCATCATATCGCAGGAAACCTGCGCGTACACCGGTTGAATTGATATTAATTATAGCAATTATAGCGAACAAGAGTTCAAACTCTCGCAGTATACTGCATATATTTTTGAGACGAGAAATATTTGTAATCCCCACCTTCAATATTTACCCCCTCTTGTCCAATTATTGCATGTTAAATAATAAAAAGTGGGAGCGAATTTTGAAAATGGTGGTTAAAATTTTATCTCGTCTAAACGATCCCTAAATTATCTTTTATGATAATCGTGTCTGCTAGACATATAAGCTCTGGTAAAACCGGTGTAATTATATATGTCTTAATTATGTCTAGCAGACATGATTATCATAAAAGATGATTATAGGCAGACATCCCATAAGAATTAGAATTACTTTTTTGAAACAACTCGGACATAGTTAGGGAGATGGCTATGGTAAACATCGCGTGTGAGTATGACAGCTGAATTTCTTTTCAGAGATAGCCAAGACCAAAACATACTCACTTTCTGTGGAAAATTTTTTTGGCCGAGGGTTCTGGAAAAAGTTACAGGTCCACAAAGTTGGTCAATTTTTCGGAAAAAAAAAGTGAAAGTATGACAGCCCGGAATAGCCTAGATTTTTAGATTAGGCCAAAACATACTCAGTTTATTTATGAGATTTTTCGGTATCTGGGTTCTGAACGAGTATGTCGGGCCATCAAAGTTCCGCCGTTTACCCGCGCTTTTTAATTAGTTTGAAATAAAAAAATTTACAAGGGATCAATTTTACAGTCAGAATCTCATGGTAGCGAGAAATATATATTTTTCCTCCGGCGGAACTTTGATGCGGCCCGACATACTCGTCCAGAACCCAGATACCGAAAAATCTCATGATTAAAGTGAGTATGTTTTGGCATAATCTAAAAATCTAGGCTATTCCGGGCTGTCATACTTTCACTTTTTTTTTCCGAAAAATTGGCCAACTTTGTGGACCTGTAACGTTTTCCAGAACCCTCGGCCAAAAAAACCAGGATACGAAAGTGAGTATGTTTTGGTCTTGGCTATCTCTGAAAAGAAATTCAGCTGTTATACGCGATGTTTACCATAGCCATCTCCCTAACTAACAGCTTCAAATGCACTATTTGCCACCGAGATAACGAAATTCTAGACTTTTGGCCAAGGTTCCATTGTACAAAACCTGCTGGTTTTGGAATGTCACCTGGGTGACACTCTTGAAACCAGGTTAAACTTTTACACTTTATTCTACAAGGCTTTCTGATAATAATGTACCCAAAGTTTAGCTTTTGCCTAATTGTCCAAAGGGCAGGCATACCGCCCTAAAAATTTAGGCCACACAGGTGACTAAATTGAAACCAGGCTAGATTTTAACACTCAGTTCTTATCATCATCAAAGACATAGGATAGCCAAAGCGATTTTACGGAGAAGCAGTCCTGAGACCCATAATACGGTCGTAATTTAAGCCACCTAAGTTACTTTCTTGAAACCAGGCTAAACTTGTATGCATTAATCTATACACATCTTTTTGATAAAGTATACCCAAAGTTAAACTTATGCCCCATTGTCCTGAGGGAGGATACAGTCACCCAAAATTTAAGTTTCCAACATGAAACCAGGCCAAATTTCAAAAAAGATACAAGAAAGCACTTGTGTAGAAGAAGCAGATGAAGAAATGTAGTTCTGAGATTAAATTAAAATTTAAATGCGGTATGCAGTTTTGTAGATATGCTGCTTACTTTTTGATGCTCTTTAAAAAAAGTTGCTACACTTGTAGATAAATCGTTTACATGTTCATGGGATATTTTGAGTTTCAAATTTAATTCTGGCCTTTTTTTTGATAAATTAAAAATTATAAAGTTTTTAACAAATATCTTTTCGAAACAAATATAATCAGGGGTTCACATTCTGTGCAGTTTCGGGTTATAGTTTATTTGGATTATATTTTGGATGCTGCTAATTAATACCAGGGAGGGGCCTTATTACTTTATTTTATAAAATAAAATTTTACTTAAAATAAAATTAAGATATTTTTCAATAAAAATCATTAATATATATCTATACGCTAAGATTTATTTAATGAATTTTTAAAAAATTTATAAAAAATACAAATAAAAAAAATTTAAATGCACTGTAAAAATTTAAATGAAAAAAAAAAATAATAAACACGCTATACTATTTGTAAAATGAATGCACCATTTCCTTTTTATGTGAAAAATAATAACTAACAAATTGATTTCCACTTTAGATAGGTATATTCTGATAATATTTTATTTATTCATGAAACTCTTTAATGAATAAAAATTAAATATAATTATTTAAAAATCTTTTCATTTATTTATTTAAGAAATTTAAACAGCCGCGCGTCTTTACATACATTGTATTAGATTATTATTTTATTAATAAAATTAGAATATAGAGCTGAGTATAAATCCTGAAAAAATAATTTCAAATAACTAAAAATATTAAAAGCCAATAATTATTCTTTTTTATTTTATTAATTTAATTAGGCAATTATTTATAAAAGTAATGAAATTCAATTAGTTAATTAATTAAAATTTTTTAAAATAAAATCTGACTTTTTTGAAAAAACCTAATTTTCAGAAAATGTTAACAAAAAATTGAAAATCGAAGAAATTGTCAAGACTTTGGCGGATTCAAAACTGTGGGTTTGGGTCTTTTTATAGTATGTTTGCTCGGAGAACTTTTTCTTTGAAAATTTATCTTTAAAAAATTAAGGATAAATTTTCAAAGAAAAAGTTCTCCGAGCAAACATACTATAAAAAGACCCAAACCCACAGTTTTGAATCCGCCAAAGTCTTGGCAATGTTTTCCTCTTCTTCGATTTTCAATTTTTTGTTAACATTTTCTGAAAATTAGGTTTTTTCAAAAAAGTCGGATTTTAACCTGTACTTCCCCTTAACCAGAAAATATTTACACTATTAAAGTAATATGTACTTCAAAAAACACAAATCATTTTTATATAATATGACTTTTAAGGTTGAATCAGATGGATTGAAATAGCATTTTTTGAGTAAAAATTTCTGGAGATCGAAACTTCCGGAATGTTTAATATTTTTAGCCATTAATCATGTTATGTGTCCCTTAAAATTAAAAAAAAATTTTTGAAAAATTATTGACTACAGACGGAGATATTAGCGCTTGAAATTTCATTAATTTTTGAGGTACTAATTAATCAAGACTTTTTTATAAATAATCTAATTTTAAAAATCTTTGAATATAATATTTAGGACATTATTTAGCATCGATTCACTAAAAAAATTTTTGATTTTCTACGTTTCGCCGCGAATAAATTGATTTTTTGAAAAATTTAGGTTAGGCTAAAAATCAAAAAACTTGAAATATATTTCACATTATTGTTAAAAATTGAGATTTTTTTTAGTGAATCGATGCTAAATAATGTTCTAAATATTATATTCAAAGATTTTTAAAATTAGATTATTTATAAAAAAGTCTTGATTAATTAAGTACCTCAAAAATTAATGAAATTTCAAGTGCTAATATCTCCGACAGTAGTCAATAAATTTTCAAAATTATTTTTTTAACCTTAAGGGACGCATAACATGTACATGATCAATGGCTAAAAATATTAAACATTCCAGAAGTTTCGATCTCCAGAAATTTTCACCAAAAAAATGCTATTTCTATCCACCTGATTCAACCTTAATGTAATCATAATAGACCTGACGTGGAGCCCCGTTTCGTAGACAAATTTTATCCTTGATAGGTCGATGGAATTTTCCAACGGGTATTTATGTTTTTTGGGTCGCTGAACCCGAATATGATATCAGTTTTTACCGAAAATGGTCCAGTTGCCCGCAATAGGCAACTTTTGGTTAATTTTCGAAGATTTTTTTATTTTCGCAAGGGTTACTTATGTTTTTCGGGTCGCTGAACACGAATATGATATCGGTTTTTACCGTAAATGGTCCAGTTGCCCGCAATAGGCAACTTTTGGTTAATTTTCGGAGATTTTTTTATTTTCGCAAGGGTTACTTATGTTTTTCGGGTCGCTGAATACGAATATGATATCGGTTTTTACCGAAAATGGTCCAGTTGCCTCAAATAGGCAACTTTTGGTTAATTTTCGGAGATTTTTTTATTTTCGCAAAGATTACTTATGTTTTTCGGGTCGCTGAATACGAATATGATATCGGTTTTTACCGAAAATGGTACAGTTGCCCACAATAGGCAGCTTTAGATTAATTTTCGGGGATGTTTTTATTTACACGAATGTTACTTATGTTTTTCGGGTTGCTGAACATGAATATTATATCGGTTTTTACCGAAAATGGTTCAGTTGCCCAAAATAGGAATTTTGAGGTTTTTATTTTGCGGGTTTTTTAACATTTTCATCTGTTACTTATGTTTTTCGGGTCCCTGAACATGAATATAACATCAGTTTTTACTAAAAATAAGTGCCCACAGTAGGTAATTTTAGGCTATTTTTTTTAGATTTTCTAAACATTTTCTATTATTATTTATGTTTTTTGGCTGGTTAAACTGGAAAACAATATATCTTTTTACAGAATGTGCGCTTAGACTTGTAATTAATAATTTAATAAGTTTTTCCTATACAACAAAGAATCAATAAAATAATTAGTAAATTGAAAATTAATATAAAAATTAATTTTTTAATAACTAAATAATAATATACAGATAAAATTTTACAATATTTTAATAATCAATAATAAATTAATTGCAAGCTGATTTTTACAAATAAATAATTAAAATCTAAAAAAAATAGCCTAAAATTACCTATTGTGGGTACATGAATCATTTTTAGTAAAAACTGATATTATATTCGTGTTCAGCGACCCGAAAAACATAAGCAGTTGATGAAAATGTTAAAAACCCCGTAAAGTATAAACTCAAAATTCCTATTGCGGGCAATTGAACCATTTTCGATAAAAACCGATATAATATTCGTGTTCAGCAACCCGAAAAACATAAGTAACCCTCGCGTAAATAAAAAAATCCCCGAAAATTAACCAAAAGTTACCTATTGCGGGCAACTGGACCATTTTCGGTAAAAACCGATATCATATTCGTGTTCAGCGACCCGAAAAACATAAGTAATGGATGAAAATATTAAAAAACCCGCAAAAAAAAACCTCAAAATTCCTATTGTGGGCAACTGAACCATATTCTGTGAAAACCGATATAATATTCATGTTCAGCAACCCGAAAAACATAAGTAACACTCGTGTAAATAAAAACATCCCCGAAAATTAACCTAAAGTTGTTTATTGTGGGCAACTGTACCATTTTCGGTAAAAACCGATATCATATTCGTGTTTAGCGACCCGAAAAACATAAGTAACCCTTGCGAAAATAAGAAAATCTCCGAAAATTAACCGAAAGTTGCCTATTGCGGGCAACTGGACCATTTTCGGTAAAAACCGATATCATATTCGGGTTCAGCGACCCAAAAAACATAAATACCCGTTGGAAAATTCCATCGACCTATCAAGGATAAAATTTGTCTACGAAACGGGGCTCCACTTCAGGTCTATAATTACTTTTAGTCTATTAAATTCAAATAATTCAATTTTTTATAAAATTTATACTCAAAAATATAAAAAGAGTACTTAAAAAATACAGTTTTTTTTAAATTTAAAAATATTTAAATAATTTATTAATATAATCAGCTGTTTCCGGTTTCCGGAAATCGGGATAAAAAAAAGAAGAGAATGCGCACAATCTTTTGCGCAAAGAATAATATTTTTATTTAATATATATAGCACGTGCAGTCACAAAATTTATTATTTCTTTCAAAAAATTTTTAGGGTGTTTGTTAATTTGTACTATTATTTGTACTATTGAGTCCGACCCTTCCCCACTCTAAAGAAATTTTTATCGTTCTCTCATTAGCAGATTTAAATTCCGGACCTAAAGTTACAGAAATTTCCGTTAACAGCGCTAATTTTTAACTTCTGTCATTGGTGCCGGACATGTGCCGGACCTAAATTTAAACAAGGAGTGGGGAAGGGTCAGACTCAATAGGTGTTTGTTAGTTGTTAGTGTGTTTGGGATCCCTGTGTTTCCAAATTATATTTGTGTGACATGAAGTGAAAATTAAAATTAAATCTAATATTTAAAATAAGAAGAATTTTCGCCCATTTTAGAATTTTGAAATTCATAGAAGGCGTTTTATGTAAAAATAAAAGAACAAGTAAAAATTTATTATTATTTCTTGCTCTAGAATTATAATAATAATAATAATAATAATAATAATAGCCTAATATTACCTAATATTAATATATATAATACAGGATTTAATAATAAAAAAAGTTATTTTACAAAATATTAAGACAAAATCAAAGAACGATTTTTACAATGACTGAAGCGATTATTAACGACATTATTCAAGTCTTAAAAAATGACCCAGATCCAAAAGAGTTTTGCAAGATGGCTGAATTAGAAACAAGTAAAATTGACATAAATGTTGAAGGAGTTGGTCAAATAAAATTTCCAATAACTGAGGAACTAATTAAGAGTTTGATAAAAGTTTCAACTAAAGCTAAATTTGGTAAACAACAACTAACATTGCTAGATGAAACAGTTCATAATACTCAAGTTATTGATGGCAGCAAACTAAATGTAAATATTGACAACGAATCAATGACATCCATGCTAAATAAAATGAGGTCAGCAATGGGTCTTCAAGATAACACCACTCTGGTACCGCATTTACATAATCTATTAATATATGGTTCTGGACAATTTTTTGATACTCATCAAGATAGTGAAAAAATAGATGATATGATTGCAACTTTAGTGATTGTCTTGCCTCATCCTCATATCGGAGGAACTCTGGTTATTAAAAATAAGTTAAATAGTGATAAAAAATTTTCTTTTATCTCTCAAACTGTTGGTTCAATTACAAAAGCTAAATGCATAGCTTTTTATTCAGATTGTTTTCATAAAATAGAGAAAGTCACTGAAGGACATCGAATTGCTTTAACTTATAATCTTGTTCTACAAACTAAAGATGAAAATAAAGTATCTTTCAATACCAAGACAACTAATAAAAATCTAAAGGAATTGATTAAACAATATTTTTCTCTTCCGGGCCTAAGAAGTACTCAGAAGTTGGCTTATTTTTTAGAGCATCAATACACGGAAAAGAATTTAAAATGGAACAAACTTAAAGGACCTGATCAATCTAATGTTACCGCGTTTTTTAACATAGCAAAACAATTGGATTTAACAATTTACCTTGCTTTAGTAGAGGTTGATCATCTTTATTATATAGAAGAAGATAAGGATCGTGGCAAAAATTATGCTTACACAATAAGAGATGATTGTGTTGCTAAAGATATAAAATTAACTTATTTGTTAAATACTGAAAATAATGCAGTCCCTATTGGAACTTGTGTGCTTCAAGAAGATGAAACTTTTACATTAAATGGTTTATCAAAATTTGATAATTTTAAACCTTATAAACAAAAAAGAAGTCACACAGGTAATGAAGGTGGTGAAGTTAATAAATGGTACAGATGTACAGCAGTCGTTTTATGGCCAAAATCTAAAGAAATGGTCATGAAATTTGAAAGAAATTATGACCGATGTCTTAAACAATTAGTATCAATGACTGAAAAGCCAGGAAATGAAAAAAAAGTCTTAAAATTAGTGAATGATGTAAAAGAAGTTTTAAAGAAAGATTTTGAAGAACATTTTCCTTATAGATGCAATGCTCAAGAAAAAATTCAAAATTTTCTAAAAATTTCTGCTTATATAAAAAATATAGAAATTGTTAAATCTTTGTTAAAAGATATAAGTTGGGAATACATTTTTTATGAAGAAAATGCTAAACTGATTCATGAACTTGAAACTCAGTATAGCCTCGAACCGTTGATAAATTTGATTAATTCTTGGAAACATAATTCTATCTCTTCTGATTCAACAGCATTTGGAAAAATCTCATCATTTTTATTTAAGTACTTTGAAATTAGTGGTAATGTATCTTTGATAGAAAATATTTTGGAAACTCTTGCTTCTGATATAATAAAAAATGATTTAAGAGATACAACTAAATATTACAGTTTAAAAATTCTTGATAATCTGCTATCAATAATTGTAAAAATACAAAATTCCAGTATTTTAAAGAAAATTCTTGATCATGTAATATCGCAACCTAAAATTTATCCAGTAATTAACTTAGTCGATACCTTCATAAAGTATAAAAATATTGCAGTAGGTGATTATTTTGAAAATTTCATTTTATTGAAAAATACTTTACTTGAAGGTATAGATAGTCAATTACCTAAATTAATAAATGATTTGGAAGATTGGTCCATACAAAGCTCATTGTATTGTACTTGTGAACTTTGTAAAAGTATTTCAGAGTTTTTCAGTTCTAAAAACGAAACAGAAAAAATAATAGACACGAAAAGTATAGAAAAAGATTTTAGTCATTTATCACAAAAGGTAAAATCTTATATACCTGTTGAATTGAGTAAGGAAAGAATAGGTAGATCAAATAAAATAAAGTTGACTAAAAAAGATTCTATGCATGATAGAAAAAGAGCTGAGTTACAAAAGTTTAAGGAAGCTCGCAGTAAATTATTGAACTGATTCTCGTTATATCAAATTTACACATTTAAGAATTGATTAAGATTTATAAATTAATTTTAATCAACACTAAATATACTTAAGTACGAAATTACTTATAATTATAATAAATATAATTAATATAACAGATCGAGTAACAGATCTATTTTTGTTTTAATTAGTAATTTAGAATAAGATATAATAATTAGTTTAGTAATGATTGAAACAATTTTTGATAATTTCTTTTAATTAATTATAAATTTAGTTTTATTTCCAAAATAATTTTCAAATGGATTTTAATCAATTTTAGTTAATATTTTTCTTATAAAATTCTGAATTTTTTATATTTTTTTATTTTTTATCTTAATTTTATTTAGATATTTATAATGAAAATTATGCATTCTGAAAGAAATAGTATACTTTTATGTTTATCAAAAACATCAATGGTAGTTACGAGTGAAAATATGTATTAGTTTCTGTAGGTTATTGTATTTGATCTTGTTTTATGACAAAAAAAAATTTTTAATCTATAACTGTTGAATAAGTTAAATAAAATATCAGTTTATTTTTTTAATAAATTTGACAAATAAATATTTTATACAAATTAAAAAAAAAAAAGCATATATTATTATACATAAAAACTTTTTAAAAAAACAGCTGTAAAATAATTAGGATATAAATTTTCTAAATATTCTGAAACCTCAATTGTAATTAATTTTAAGTTTTAATTGTAATTTATTATATAATTATTGCATTTAAATTTTGATGTATTTTATTTTTGTATTATAATACTATGAATTGTAATCAATACAAAACATGTATTCTTTGTTTGATTTATTGTTTTAAATTTTGTGCGAGTAATTAATTTTAAAATAAAATTTGAAGAAAAAAAAATGTTTATTTTTTATTTTTCTTAAAAATATAATATTAATCTTATAATATTCTAAACTTGCTTGCATTAAATAATCAGAACTTTTAGGTGTAAACTTATAATAAATTATATTCAAATTTATTTTAATTGAAAGACATTTTTATTTATCAAATAAAAGAAAATTATTTAAAAAAATTGTTTCTATAATTTTCTAATTTTTGACATAATATTAGGATCTTTTTCGTTTAAAAAATTTTTTTTTTATTTGACTGTTTTTCCTATATCTAAAAACGTTTTTTTTAAAACTAATTTAGTCGTTTGGAATGATTTCCCAATGAAAAAAGCCATTTTAGTGGGGGGGGAGGTTTCTCAACATTTTTTAAAAATTGTTTCAGGTAAAAGGATGATTAAATAATTTGGAATTTATATTTTTTTATTATAGGTATAAAAAAAAAAAAAAGAATCTAAGACTGTGTTATTATTATTGTAGAAAGCGCGCTTTACTAAAATCCTGTTGAGCTGATTGGTTGGTCATTTTTCGAATCGGTGTTTATTCATTGGTTTATTCTGAGTTGCGCATGCTTACAGCTGATTTTTACAGAACACTCCGTTTTTTTATGTCCACACGGACCACACGTGCCATATAAAATGCGTTTTAGTTATTGAATAATAAAAAAGAAAATTATTATAAGTAGCATCATTGATACTGTATCAATTTTTTTTTATTTATTTAAAAATTAAATCAAGTTAAATATTTTTACATTATATAATGACGTATTAAGTTTTTGACGAAGTTTTTTATTTTTTAAATTTAATTCAACAAAAGAGAATTAGGATTCTAGAAGAAGGCTGGTATAAGCACAGGGTAATAGGGTATAAGGCCACCAGGTATAACTTAAAAATTTTAATTAATAAAATTTAATTTGTTTTATTACATATTTCTAAAAAAATATCTATAATTTTTTTCAATAGGTTTTTTTAAAAACTTAAATTAATTCTATAAAAGAAAATTCATTAGAAAGATATAAAAATGAGTCAAGCGGTTCTTAAAGATATAATTGAAGTTTTAAAAAATGATCCTGATCCAAAACAGTTTTGTAAGACAGCTGAATTAGAAATTAGTAAAATAGACATAGTTGTTGAAGGAATTGGTCAAATAAAATTTCCTATCACTGAGGAACTAATTAAAAGTTTGATAAAAATTTCAACTAAAGCTAAATTTGGTAAGCAAAAACAAACAATACTTGATGAAACAGTTCGTAATACCCAAGTCATTGATGGTAGCAAATTAAATGTAAATATTGACAATGCATCGATGACCTCCATGTTAAATAAAATGAGATCGGCAATGGGTCTTCAAGAAAATAGAACTTTAGTACCTCATTTACATAATATGTTAGTTTATGGTCCAGGACAATTCTTTGATTTGCATCAAGATACTGAAAAATTAGATGATATGATTGCAACATTAGTTATTATTTTGCCTCATCCACACATAGGAGGAAATTTGGTTATTAAGAATAAGTTGAACAGTGACAAAAGTTTCACTTATTCATCCCAAACTGTTGGTTCCAGTACAAAAGCAAAATGTATAGCCTTTTATGCAGACTGTTTGCATAAAATAGAAAAAGTTACTGAAGGTCATCGAATTGCTTTGACGTATAATCTTGTTTTACAAACAAATGATGAAAATAAAGTAATCTTTAAGACCAACACAACTAATCAAAAATTAAAAGAATTGGTACAACAATATTTTTCATTGCCAGATTTAAGAAGTACGCAAAAATTGGCCTACTTTTTGGAACATCAATACACCGAAAAAAATTTAAAATGGAATAAGCTTAAAGGACCTGATCAATCTAATGTTGCAGCGTTTCATAATATAGCAAAACAACTAGATTTAACAATTTACCTTGCATTGGTAGAAATTGAAGAACATTATACAATATGCGAAGATGAAGGTCATGGAAACAAATATCAATACACCAGAATTTGTCCTGAAGATGATAGTGAAGCATATAAAGAAGTAAATTTAACTTATATTTTAGACTCCGAAAATAAAGTAGTTTCTTTAGGAAAATGTGAACTTAAGGATGATGAATCTTTTTCAATAAAAGGACTTGATAATATTAAGCCTTACAAGCAAACAAGAAGTCATTCAGGAAACGAAGGAGGTGAAGTTGATAAGTGGTACAGATGCACTGCTGTTATTTTATGGCCAAAAGCTAAAGAAGTAGCAATGAATTTTGAAATGAATTTTGAAGATTGTTTTGAAGAATTAATGTCAATGGTTAATAAACCAGGAAATGAAAAAGAAGTTCTTAATTTGGTAAGTGAAGCTAAAGAAGTTTTAGGAAAAGACTTAACAGAAAATGATGATTATCGAACAAATATTGAAGAAAAAATTAATAAATATTTTAAAATTTCAATTTATATCAAAAATAATGAAGTTGTTAAATCATTATTAAAAGATTTGAATTGGTGTTATATTCTTGATGAAAAATACATTAAAATAATCCAAGAACTTGAAACTTGCTATGGAACTGTTTGGTTAATAACACTGATAAATGTTTGGAAACATGATGAAAATATTGTTTACGATTCAAAAGTATTTGAAAGAATTAAATCATTTTTATTAAATTTTCTTGAATCAGACGGTAACTTATCATTAGTAACAAATATTTTAGATTCTCTTTGTTCTGAAATAATAAAATATGATAACCAAAAGCCAAAATATAGTTGGTCAAAGCGTTCATTTGAAGATAAGAAAATTACAAATCTTGATAACTTGCTAACAGTAATTGTAAGAATACAAGACACAAGTATTTTAAAAAAAATTCTAGAACATGTAATTACTCAACCTATTTTTTATCCAGTTATTAAATTAGTCGAGATCTTCCTAAAATATAGAAACATTGTTTCCGCTGATTATTTTGAGAATTTTGGTATATTAAAAAATACTTTAGTTGAAGGAATAGATAGCCAATTACCTAAATTAATAAATGATTTGGATGATTGGTCTATACAAGGCTCATTGTATTGTAATTGCGAACATTGTAAAATTATTAACGAATTTCTTCATTCTAAAAATGAAAAAGAAAAATTTTTAAATACGACCAATATGGAAAAAGATTTTAGTCACATATCACAAAGATTAGGAACATATTATCCTGTTGAGATAAAAAAGGGAAAAGCTGGCTCAGTGCATAAATTAAAATTGATAAAAAAAGATTCTATGCATGATAAGAAAAGAGACGAGTTACAAAAATTTAAAGAAGCTCGTAGTAAACTTGCTGATATGTAAAATGTATAACTTAAAATTTAAATTAATGTAAATGATTGTTTTTTAAATTTATAAAAACTAAAATTAATATTTTATCATGATTTTAATTTAATTAATTAGGACTAATGTTATATTTAGGTATAATTTATATTGTGCAGTTCATTTTTAATTAATACTTTTATAATTCATAAAGAATATTTTGTTTTTAATAAATTAAAATAAAGAAAGTTTAAATGTAATAAATATATTTACTAATTTTTATATTTTAAAAATAATAATTTAATTAAAATAATTTAAAAAATGATGTTTTTTCATGTTTTTAAAGATGTTTGTATCGCATTGTGTAATAAAGCTCTGAATTGATGTAATAAACTGCATGACTATTATATTATAAAATAAAACTTTTGAATATACTTATTTCTTTCAATTCACATTTTATTTTTTACAATTTTCATTTTATTTACTACAAAATTATTTAGATACATAAATTATTTTTTTAAATTCAATATTTTTTTTACCAGTAACCAGAGTAAAGTTGGAAAAAAATTTTTAAGAATTAGATTTTATTACTTGGTAAGCTTTGAAGCTTTTAAACAAGTCACTTAAGAATTAATTGTTTTTTAAAATATAAATTTTTATCAATAATTTTGTTTAAAATTTATTTTATTTATTTCCTCATTTTTAAATTTCATATTGTAGAATATTTTAATTATTATTTCTTTTGTTATCATATAAATCTGATAGTTAATTTATAATTTTTAATTTTTTGCTTAATATAAAAAATAAAATAGTTCAATCGAATGAAAAATATTATAATTATCACTTTTGGCTTTTTATTATATAACATGAATTATACTGGAAGTAATTATGAATGAGATATTCCAATTTTATTTAATTAATTTTATTTCTTATTTAATTACTATACATAACAAATGTGTTTTTTTAACAATTGCAATAAATTTTCTCCTTCTATTAGACAATTTTTTTTTAATTACGATTTTTCAATTTTATATTTAAATATTTACAAATTTCATTTGTAATAATAATACCATAAAATTATAATAGCATATCAAGCGGCACAACAATAATCTGTTTTTTAAAATTATAAATTAGGTATAAATACTTTGCATTATAAAATAAAATTAAAAAAAAAAAGAAAATCTTCAGTGATCAAAATTTATAACATTGCACTATTATTGCATTGCACACTTGTTTAGGTATTCAATACTTTTAAATTTCAAACTTTCCATATCCATGGTTTAAATTGTTCCATATCTATTTTTTTCCTTTTTTAAACAAATAAACACAGAAAGGCGCAGAAAGGTATTTATAATATTATAATCGTCATCAATTGACTGTCTCCATTTAATTTCTTAAAATTTTCAATTTTTTTTTAATGTGTTTATTTAGGATTTTTACCTATCACTAATAAATCTTTAGTTTTACCTTGTGTTACGTATGGTAGGTCAAAATTGATATGCCTAACATCCGATATATATATAAATATTAAACCTACATCCGATATTCATATTAACGTTCCCAGACGATATAGGAACCCGCAGATGCATTTCCGCTGATGCTGACCTAGCACAATAGCGCGGGACAAAAGTCAACTGTGACATAAATTAGTAGGGATTTATAGGCGTTATAAAATGCATAAATCCCACCTCGCGATTCTTAGTAATAGTTATGGACGCTTTCGCTAATTGGACGTGACGAGACCGACGCTTTTTTGTATTGGACGTTTCCCCCAAAATCTCGCAATATGGGCAGATTCATTTTAGATTATATATTGCCCTTCAGGCGCCCAAATTGCATTCTTTAGAATCATAACCATCATTAATTAGAGTACTAACTCCTGTTATTAAGTATCTTTTATAATTCGTTTGACTTAAAGACTTAGACAGTTTTATTATATTTACTTATAATCAATAAAGTGAAAGTTTTATATCAAATCAGTTATCAGTTATTGTTGTGTAAGTGACATTTCCTTCTGTAATTAAGAACTTAACCTCAGGTTAGGTTCATCCAGCTTAGATCGAACCCGAACTCATCTACAAATACATCAACTATAAACCAACCAACAGTAATAACCAAACCAACTTATATAAAATACCTGGGGCAGTCAATATCCCCAGGATAAACTTATATTTCATATATTCATAATTATTTATATTTACGTATCCCTTGGATAAAACCTCAGGATACGTAACATAAAGTGGCTCCCCGAAAGGAAAGCTGGTAAGAAGGAATAAGAGCTTATTACCTATCAAGATAATTAATTTTATGGCAAAAAAAGGATTTCGCTTTTGCCAAAAAGCAAAAAAGGACTCAAATAAAGAAAAATTAAAAATTTTTAATCACAAAATAACGTCAATAGATAAATGTGACAATAAAGTAATAGTATAAACAAAATACACTATTGGATTCAAAGAAGAAATCTACTGTAATCAATCAAAATCATTAGAGCATTGGAAAAATTTAAAGCCGTTATACCATATCTCACCATCTCTGGAATCTACTCTTGCCGCAAGCCGTAAGCCAAGCTGTTTATTGAAACCATAAGCCAAGCTATCTAGCTAATATAATGAATATCTGGACCATCGCAGTATTTCTATCCATCTGTAAACCAAGCTGTAAGCCAAGCTATTTATTACCAAGCAGAAAGTCAAGCAGTGCCAAGACATATCAAGCAGCAAGCCAAGCAGTATTAAGCCGTGTAACAGCCAGCCAAGCAGTGCTAAGCCGTATAGCAGCAAGCCAAGCAGTATTAACCCGTGTAACAGCCAGCCATGCAGTGCTAAGCCGTATAGCAGCAATCCAAGCAGTGCCCAGCAGCTTTATCCAATAGATAAGTGCCCTTTAATAAAACTTTCTTTTTTCTTTCTTTCGTAAACCTCTGAGACATATAATTTTTTTAAAAAAATGAAAATCTGTAAAATTTTTTTAGAATAAGCTTTGAAGATTACTTATCAAAATCCTTTTTTACCCTTATTACGGCAAAACAATTTTTTTTTAAAATTTTTTCATTAAAAAAATATATTATATTCACAATATATATTTTTAAACTTTATTATTTTGCGACGCCTAAAAATACATTGGCTTTACGTATCCAAATTCTAAAATATTTTTTATAGAACCTTAGTATAAATATATATACAAAACTATATACTTCAACCATCCGACTTTTTTCGGATATTACGAATACGCAATTTCAAAATTTTAAAATCTATTTTTTATATAAATCAACAGCTAACCAATATTAATTTTAACGGTTTTAAACCAAAATTTAATTAAATTGGCTAAAATTGACTTTATAAACGCAAAATTTTAGGCCAAAAATCTAAAAATTTCACAATTCTTAAAATTTAAATCCTAATTGATTTTTTATATAATGAGAGGCTAACCGATATTAATTTTAACGCTTTTAAACCAAAATTTAATTAAATTGGCTAAAATTGACTTTATAAACGCAAAATTTTAGGCCAAAAATTTAAAACTTTCACTTATCTTAAAATTTAAATCCTAATTGATTTTTTATACAATGAGAGGCTAACCGATATTAATTTTAACGCTTTTAAACCAAAATTTAATTAAATTGGCTAAAATTGACTTTATAAACGCAAAATTTTAGGCCAAAAATCTAAAAATTTCACAATTCTTAAAATTTAAATCCTAATTGATTTTTTATATAATGAGAGGCTAACCGATATTAATTTTAACGCTTTTAAACCAAAATTTAATTAATTTCTCTAAAGTTGACCTTATAAACGCAAAATTTTAGGCCAAAAATCTAAAAATTTCACAATTCTTAAAATTTAAATCCTAATTAATTTTTTATATAATGAACAGCTAACCGATATTAATTTTAACGTTTTTAAACCAAAATTTAATTAATTTTGCTAAAATTGACCTTATAAACGCAAAAGTCTAGGCCAAAAATCTAATAATTTCACAATTCTTAAAATCTAAATCCTAATTGATTTTTTATATAATGAATAGCTAACCGATATAAATTTTAATGCTTTTAATCTAAAATTAATCTAATTTCGCTCGAATTGACCCTATAAAGGCCAAAAATTAAACATTTAATAATTCTGATAATTTAAATTACAATTGATTTTTTGCATAATGAACAACAAACCGATATTAATTACAACGCTTTTAAACCAAAATTAATCTAAATTCGCTGAAATTGACCTTTTGAAGGCAAAGTTCTAGGCCAAAAATCAAAAAAAAAAATTCACAATTATTTTAAAATTTTTATTCTAATCAGCAAACCGATATTAATTTCAACTTTAGCCAAAACGAATTTAATTTACTCAGAAAAAAACGCAATATTATAAGTAAAAATAAAATATCAAAAATCATTATTAAATTATTAAATTATACATACTTAAAATACGTCTATACACAATTCACAAACATAAAATGCTTTTTTAATTGTATTTGAGTACATTCTTGGTTATCATTCCCTTTTTTCTCTTATTTTGTCTTAAAATTAATAAACGAATATAAATTTTTGAAAAACATTAAAAACAAAATTTTTTTTAAGCCAAAAAAATTAATTTTCAAAAGTTATTGTTGTTTTTATTTGTTTATTTATTTTTTTTATTTTTCAAAGAAAAAGCGGTAAATAATACGATAAATTAAATTTCACCTATATATTGTTGATAAATAATTTTACAAACACAAAAGTATACTTCTTTTTCATTACAAAAGAAAAAATTATAATTATGAAAGGTAAAAATTTATATAAATTTCTTTTCTCCCCTAAACTGCTCGGGATTTTTCCCAGTTGAAAATAATTGTTTGGATCGAACTTGTGGGGTGAGCTAGATCTTCGATCCCTAGATTTAAGGATGAATGGCCCTCGCATTATCGTGGGGTGAGCTAGATTCCTGAATCTGGGAAGAGAGGTGAATGGCCCTTACATATAATCTAAAGCAAAAAAAATATAACTGGGCCTAATTGCAGGGAAGCGATTTACTCTGGAACGAACAGTTAACAAATAGCTGCAGCACAGCTCAGCAAGTTTATACTCTCCGTTTCAGAGTGAGGTCCTGAGGAAATACGAGAGATGTAACTGAAGCTCAATAATGTTTGCTCTATAAATTGATGTTATTTTGTTAACAAAAGAAAAAAATCCAATCATAATATTAAATAATAAAATGAAAATATAATGATTAAATAGTATTTAAGTTAATAGTATGTAAGTAATTGAAATAAAATAATAGAAAAATGTGTAGCATGCAGAAAAGAGATTAAGTCAAAGGAGAAATTTATAAAAAAAAAAACTGACACATAATTACTAAGAATGAAATAAAAATATATTATATAATATGAATATTATTTTTTATTTTTTATTGAAGGCAGAAAGATAAATAAATGAATAAATAAATAACTAAACATTAAAATCATCAGAAAAAACAATTTTTATTTTTTTATTATGATATTAATGTACTATAACCAAACTTTTTAATGTATTAAAAGTTTGTACCTGGAAAGAAATTTAAATTAAATTTGATATTTGATTTTTTTTATTTTTTTAGAATGTACACTGCATATACACAGAAAATACACTTAATTTACAGAACAAAATGATATTTTATGTTTTACATATTTTACTTATTTTATTAATTTCATATGACAACATTGTAAATATAAACTTTGAATGAAATTTCACGCTAAATGCCTTTAGATATAATTTTTTTTTCTTTCTTATGCTTATCTACTTCCGTAATATAATCTGAGCCGAATACACAAAACAATTTTTTTCAATGCAAAAATTAAAAATAATCAAACTCTACAAATTCTAATGTAAACTATAGATTTTTTTGACCTGTTGATGTATTTATAATAAATTAACTAATATTATATTTAATAAATCGAAATATTGCAGAAATTAGCGTTGCAAAACCATTTTTTTTAGCGCAAAAATCTTAAAACACTGAAATTTTAAAAATTAACTACATTTTTTACATCTATTGATAAAATCAAGATCAATTGACTCATGCTAAACTCTAAATTATCAAAATATTGCCAAATTTAACGTTCCAAAAGCAATTTTCAGCGCAAAAATTTAAAAATAACTAACGTTTACAAATTTAAAAATTAACTTCATTTTTACAACTCTCAATAAATTTGTTATTAAAAAAAAAAAAAATAAAAAAATAAAAAAATTTATTAAAATTGAATTTTTATTAAATTACAATAAATATAATTTATTTTTAATAATTAAATCTATTAAATTAACTTATATTCAATAAAATGTTTTATTTTTTTTTATAGCATGACTTATAATTACCGTTTAATGGAATTTTCCAAACCCAAAATTTAACTGCATTTTTTATACCTATCGGTAAATCTTTGATTAATTAACTCATATTCAACTAAAATTTTCATGACATTACAAAAAGTAACCTTGCAAAAACCATTTTTTAGGGCAAAAACGATAAAATACTGAAATTTTCCGAAACCAATATTTAACTGCATTTTTTATATCTATCGGTAAATCTTATCGGTAATAAACTAAATACTACAATATTACCAAAATCAATCTAGCAAAAACTTTCTTTAAGGGCAAAAATCATAAAATACTAAAAATTTGTAAATTTAAAAATTAACTTCATTTTTATACCTAACTTTAAATTTATGACATATTAACTTAAATAATTGACTTATATTAAACGAAAAATTTTTATTTATAAAAATTTTTCTTTATATGTAGTTTACAGCTATTGACCTTAGCTAATAAGAATTTTCATTCATAAAAATTAAGAAAATAGCAAAATTTTTAAAATTTAAAAACTAACTGCATTTTTTATGCCCATCAGTAAGTGCAAAATTAATTTTCTTGTACTAAACTAAATTTATCAACATTAAAATCGCAGAAGCAAATTTTTCCCGAGATTTTTCCCCACAAATATTCAAAATAATTTAAAGTTTTGAAATAATAAAAATAAATAATAAAAATCAATTAGTTTTTATTTTTCTTAAGCTACTTATTTTTTTTTATCATATTCGCTATATGACAACAGTGTAAATTTCATTTAAATATTAAATTTTAATATTATCTTAAATACAATTGCATGCTAATCTCATTTTCATATATCTTTTTTTCTTCCTCATGCCTATTTACTTCCGTAATATTCTACACCATGATGTGAAACATGATCCAAATACTCTGAATACATATACTTTCAAAAAAAAAAAAAAAAAAACAAAAAAAAAAAAATTTTATTTTGCCGAATTTTATCCGAAAAGAAAAAATCTTAGAATTATCATTTGAACGTAAGCTTGAAATTGAAATTCTAATATTATTTACCATTCCTTATAATAATAATATACTAAAAACAAATATAATTTTTACAAAAACCGAAAATTTATTACAAATATTTAATAACAATTTATTAACATCATTACAGATATAAAATGTTTTTAACGATATTAATCCATTTATTTTTCTAAGCTAAAATTCAAAAAAAAAAAAAAAAAAAAAAAAAAAAAAGCTTATTTTTAAAACAATTAGCACATTGAAAATTTAATATTGATTTAACTTTTACTAACATGTGTTAATCCTTGCTATAATAATACACAATGTCTCAGAGATTGCGGAAACAAAAGAAAAAAGAAATTTTTTTCAGGGTACAAAAATTAGTCTTAAGTTTTAAATATATAGTTTTAAATACAATTTTAAATATAATCAATTTTCATAAAAATAAAAATGCGATTTTATACTTATAAAACTACATAATTAAATTTTCTTAAATTTCAATATATTTATTTACACAATAAATAAAATTAGAATTAGTCATAGAATTTTGTAATCAATTTATCTGTACTATCAAATCTACTAATATTAATATTTTTTATTTATGTAACTTTATTACACAAATTTTTTTTTCATAAGGAATCCTGCCGAAATTTCTTTTCTTTAATTATTTTTATATATAATTTGTCTTATATATTTATCGTTTTTATAAATTTTTAAAATTGCAAATAATTGTATAATCATTATTAAAAATCCGTTAAACGATCATTATGATCATCTTTAAGTATGATTACCAATATTTTATCTCTATTTTAAAAATCTTTTTATTATTTTATCAATTTTTTAGTTTAAGTATTTTAAGAATTTTGTATTTCAATCATTGTAAGTTTTATTGTATTGAAAATTTTAAAATTATCCACCCCTTTTTATCCCGACCATCAACCCCATCTACCCCACCTAAACCAATCGGGACAAATTCAAAAAAAATTAAGATTTCAATTTATAGTTTTTTATAGAAATTAAGTTTTTCAATTTATAAATTTCATAAAATTAAGTTTTTCAATTTATAATTTTTTATAGAAATTAAGTTTTTCAATTTATAAATTTCATAAAAATTAAGTTTTTCATTTTATAATTTTTATAGAAATTAAGTTTTCAATTTTATCACTTTTATAATTTTATAGAAATTAAGTTCAATTTACTACTTTTTTAGAAACCAAGTTTCAATTTAACTATTTATTATAATTAAGTTTTTGGATTTTTTTTACTACTTTAAAATTTTCTATAAGAATTAAGGTTTTAATATTTTACTAATTTTATATTTACAATTTTTAATTAAATATTTTTCACATTATATATAATCTTAGAAAATAGATCTTAAAATTATATAGAATCAAAAACAAAAATAATATTTCATTTACTTATATTGTATAATCTTATGTATTGACAAAGACAATGGACAGAAAATTTTAAAATTATAATTACCACCCCCTTGAAACCCTGCCTTCAGCCCCATCTCCCCCACCTGACCCAATCGGGACGATTGGAATGAACGGAGGGAGATGTTACGTATGGTAGGTCAAAATTGATATGCCTAACATCCGATATATATATAAATATTAAACCTACATCCGATATTCATATTAACGTTCCCAGACGATATAGGAACCCGCAGATGCATTTCCGCTGATGCTGACCTAGCACAATAGCGCGGGACAAAAGTCAACTGTGACATAAATTAGTAGGGATTTATAGGCGTTATAAAATGCATAAATCCCACCTCGCGATTCTTAGTAATAGTTATGGACGCTTTCGCTAATTGGACGTGACGAGACCGACGCTTTTTTGTATTGGACGTTTCCCCCAAAATCTCGCAATATGGGCAGATTCATTTTAGATTATATATTGCCCTTCAGGCGCCCAAATTGCATTCTTTAGAATCATAACCATCATTAATTAGAGTACTAACTCCTGTTATTAAGTATCTTTTATAATTCGTTTGACTTAAAGACTTAGACAGTTTTATTATATTTACTTATAATCAATAAAGTGAAAGTTTTATATCAAATCAGTTATCAGTTATTGTTGTGTAAGTGACATTTCCTTCTGTAATTAAGAACTTAACCTCAGGTTAGGTTCATCCAGCTTAGATCGAACCCGAACTCATCTACAAATACATCAACTATAAACCAACCAACAGTAATAACCAAACCAACTTATATAAAATACCTGGGGCAGTCAATATCCCCAGGATAAACTTATATTTCATATATTCATAATTATTTATATTTACGTATCCCTTGGATAAAACCTCAGGATACGTAACACTTGTTACCTGTTTTTTTTTTTTTTTTTTTTTTTTTTTAACCTTAATTGCTTTTAAATTCTTGTAAGGATCTATTTTCTACGTAAAGAAATAAATTTTTTACTGATTTATTATATAACTTTTTATTAACTTGAATATTTTAATACTAAAAAAATTTTTTATTTATGATTATTTAAAATGAAATATACAGTTATTAAAAAAAAAAATGTTTAAAATTAGAAAAATTTTTTTTATAAAAATTAATCATTTATTAAAAATTAAATGTTCAGCATGAAGTGTATTTTTTTTTCTTGTTGATAACTCAAAAACTCGTTTGAAACGTACCTAAAAAAAAATTTTTTTTAATCTGATGCAGCTGCGCTCACAAGTCCCAAAATAAGTGATTTTTATTTAATTTTTTTGCGTTTCGTAAGTCATAAATAATCCATTTTATCACCATACATTTAATAATCTATACTTATTGCACTATTTAAAAATTTTATTAAATTTTAGCCCTCAACAATGAATTAGTATGATTAAGCTATATCTATTAAACACAAATTATTATAAAATAATGATAATAATAAAAAAATTATTTCCCGAAAATTATCCACATTTTTTTTTGAAATAGGTACTAAATACAAAAGCAGGTAGAAATTATTTTTATTCAAGCAGTAGATATTTGAATTCAAAATCATGTATTTCCGGTTGCGCATATCGTGGTGGGATTGGTGGGAAGCTCCGCGCACCTGCGCGCCACGGGTTGGCGCGATGTGAGAAGGCGGGAGAGAACAGAGAGGAATTTGCGACCGGTCGAATTTGCAGTTGAGTTGTATAGAGGTGCCTTTAAAAACACAAGTTAGATCCATACTTGAAAAACCGTTTTTTTTCTCAATAACAAAGAGTGAAATCTGGTGAAATTTTTATTCAAGGGTTGTTTGGTGTTTTTCTAAGTAATATTAAAATATTTATTTATTTTAGATAATAAAAAACACAGGTAAGCTTTTATTTTTTAGGTTAAATTTAGTAGTTATGTAAAAACCTTTTTTATGGCGTCCATGCAATACTCTTAAATTAAAATATAATTTTAAAAATTTTGGTAACTCGATTAAATTTTTGTTTTAATATTAATGATTAATGACGTGCATACTTTGTTGTTCTTTGTATTTTTTTCAAAAAATAAAATTAAAAATAAAGTTAACCTTACTTACATATGACTATCATATTGCTTTCTATAATTGTTAAATTTTTATATTTACAGATTATATTGAAGATATATTGAATTGTTTGTTCAGCAGTGGATTGGTCTTACAATCTGTACATATGCCTAAATAGCCATTCTTTTTCCAATTTACAGTAACAAAAAAAAAGATGATCGTATTACACCTGATATAATTAAGGTATATATACTTAGCACATTTTCTTTAATTAGGCTGCCTAATTTCTCTATTACTCAATGCGACTATAGATTTTCTCACATATGTATTCTTAAAAATAACATTGGTATAAATTAAAAACCTCTTTACTGAAATCAACATTATTAGTTGATATTTATATAAAATAAATTATTTCTTTTCTATTAATTAGCTATTTGTATTTTTTGTTACAGTAAGAGTAAATGATTGTGATCCATACCTGACTAATATACGTAAAAAGACAATCTCAAGCACAAAATATTTTTAACGATAAAAATTATTTTTTTAATAAGGTACTTATTATTTCTAATCTTAATTTGAAATTAATTTTATTTTAAACATTGAATGAAATCTCATATTGAATACATGTATATAGGTTTCCACTAACAGTAAATACCAAAATTAAGAAATATTAATAATATAAAATGACTGACTCAGTATTTGCAGAGATAGTAAAAGTTTTAAAAACTGATACAGATCCAAAAAGTTTTTGTAAGGAGGCTGATTTAGCAGTTGATAAAATTTCAATCAAAGTTACAGGAGTTGGTACAATAAATTTTCCATTGACTGAAGATCAAATTAAAAAATTAATTAAAGTTTCAACTAAAGCTAAATTTGGTAAAAAAGAGCAAACGGTGCTTGATGAAACAGTTCGTAATACTCAAGTCATTGATCGCAGCAAATTAGATATTGAAATTGACAATGAAACAATGACATCCATGTTAAAAAAAATGAAAAAGTCAATGGGTTTACAGGAAAATAGCACTTTGGTACCTCATTTACATAATATGTTGGTTTATGGTCCAGGACAATTTTTTGATTTTCACCAAGATACTGAAAAATTAGATGGTATGATTGCAACTTTGGTCATCATTTTGCCATATCCTCATATAGGAGGAACTTTAGTTATTAAAAATAAAATGAATAGCGACAAAAAAGCTGAGATTAAATCTCAAACTATTGGTGCAGAACTGAAAAAGGCTAAATGCATAGCATTTTATGCAGATTGTTTGCATAAAATAGAAAAAGTCACTGAAGGTTATAGAGTTGCTTTGACTTACAATCTTGTTTTACAATCAAAAGGTCAAGTAACTTTTAAAAATAATACGTTCCATCAAAAATTGAGAAGTTTAGTAGAAGAGTATTTTTCATTACCAGACATTAGTAGTACTCAAAAATTAGCATACTTTCTTGAGCATCAGTACACTGAAAAAAATTTGAAATGGGATAAGCTTAAAGGACCTGATCAATCTGTTGTTACAGCTTTTCGTTACATAGCAAAGGAACTAGATTTAATTATTTATCTTGCTTTAGTAGAAATATCTGAACACTATGCAATATATGAAGATGAAGGTCATGGTAAAAATTATAAGTACACGAGAGTAAGTGATGACGAAAGTGGAAAATATATAAAGTTAACATATTTATTAAAAACTGACAATACAAAAGCTACTATTGGAGATTGTATTCTTGAAGAAGATGAAGTTTTTTCAATTAAAGGAATTGATAAAATGAAGCCTTACAAACAATCTAGAGATCATACCGGGAATGAAGGTGGTGAAATAGAAAAATGGTACAGATGTACAGCAGTCGTTTTATGGCCAAAAGCTAAAGAAGTAGCCAATCAATTTAAAATGAATTATAAAAAAAATTTTAATAAACTATTATCTCTAATAAGTGAGCCAGGAAATGAAGAAGAAGCTTTAAATTTGGTAACAGAAGCTGAAGAAGTTTTAACTAAAGATTTGGAAGAAGAAGGGTATTCAGAAGGTGAAAAAGTTCATAATTTTTTAAAGATTTCTCTTTATATTCAAAACAAAGAGTTAGCAAAGTCTTTATTAAAAAAAGTAGAACTTAGAAAGGCAATGAAAGTTGATAATGCTGAAATAATAAGAAAGCTTGAAATTCAATATGGAACTGAATGGTTAATAAGTCTTCTTAATAAATGGAGAAAAAAATCGTCACATATTTATTCCTCTAACTTCGAAAAAATAAATTCTTTTTTGACAAAATTTTTAGAATTAGAAGGTAGCATGTCTTTTACAGAAATAGTTTTAGATATGATGTGTTCTGCTATAATAGAAAATGATAAAAATTCAACACGATGTAGCTGGAATAAAACACAAAAATTTGATGCTGAAAAAATTACAAATCTTAATCAATTCTTAGCAGTTATTGTAAAAGTGCAAAATACTAATTTATTAAAGAAAATTATTGAACATGTTTTATCTGAACCTGTTTATTATCCAGTTATTAATGTATCTGAAATATTTTTTAAGTACAAGAAAATTGTTTCTTCTGATTATTTCAGAAACTTTATTCCGCTAAAAGATTCGCTACTTGAAAGAGTAAATAGTCATTTGCCTCGATTAATAAATGATTTGGATGATTGGTCTGTAAATAATTCAGTCTATTGTTCCTGTGAATATTGTAAAGTCTTAAAAGAGTTTCTTAATTCTAAGAAGAATAAAAATATAAGTTTAAGAACCAATGATATTGAAAAAGGTTCGAGTCATCTTTCACAAATAATAAGAAACTCTTCATTACCTATTGATATCAATCAAGAAAGAGCTGGCATGTCTTATAAGATAATTTTAACTAAAAAAGATTCAATGCATGACAAATTGAGAGAAAAGTTGCAAAGATTTAAGGTAATACGCAGCGAACTTTTAAAAATTTAATCTTTATTTAATTTTATGTCTTATTATTTTAACTCATAGAAATTTAAAGTTTTTATCACATTATATTATATTGTGTACTTTTTAAATGGGCAGTTTTAGATTTGTAGATTTTATAGAATACAAAAAGTAGATTAAATCGATTTAATTAAAATATTTTTATTTTATGTGACATTTGTATAAGATTTTTATTATTTAAAATAAAATACTCGTTTTTTTTAAATAAATTGTCCAAAATCTTTATTTATTTATGTCTGGTTTTAATCTTTAATTTAATATTAAAAAAAAAAAATTTTCACAATATGAATTCATTCTTCAAAAATTATTGATAATATTTTCAAGCAGTTGGTTTAAAAATTATTTTTTTCCAATACTTTCTGCTAAAAAAGGCATTTATTTATCAAATTTCTAGTTTGAAAATATTGCATTAAAAATCTGGATTACCACTTTGCTAGAATCCTGGAAAGTTAGGGAATAACTTAGTTTTTTTTTAATCTAAATTTAAATTGGTTTTTTTTTAATCTAAATTTAAATTGTTTTCTCATGAAAATTATTAAATTTTTTCCCGTATAGTAGAATAAAATTGTCAATATTGTGAAAAAATTTGATTTTTTTTTAATTATCAATAGTTTAGAAGAAATTTTTTTTACTCAAACTGCAATAAAAAGCAAAACAGTAGTTGGATGTTTATGCAGGGTGATAATGTTTGCTTAGGTTTCAAAAAGATTTAGTAGAAATTTCAACAGCAAAAATTTAAAAGCCAAAATCGACATTTTTCCTAAAAGTTAAAATAGCCGTTAGTTGGTAAAATTATGGTAATTTTTTTTTTATTAACTAGGTGTATAGGATTTTTGTGTACTTATATAGGAAAAATAACTAATTATAAGTACTACTTATAGACAAAAATCTGTGACTTTAATTTAAGTACCGAATTTTTAGTTGGAAATTAAACTTTATTTAAAAAATTTTTTTAATTTTCTAAAATTTGCCTGTTAAAGTCTATAAATTTGGTCTTTATCATTCTGTAAAAATCCTGAAAAAGTACCGAAAATTTTAATAAAAAAATAGTCTGGAAAGTCGAGGAGAGTTAAGAAATTTTTTAACTTTATATTTGCGGCCACCCTGAAGAATGATAATTTGTGGGAAATTTGACCTACTTTTTAGAAGATTTTATATGAAAATGGTTGAATTTTAAACTCAAATTTAAGTTTTTTATTCATTTATTTGTTTGTAATATGCTTGAGATAAGTATTAACAGAAATATCTTAGAATGATAAAAATTTTCAATAAAAACTCATAAAAGTACAAGTGAATTAACTTGCAGAGAGTATCACGTAAATGAGGAGCTATATGAAAATGCGCACACAATTCAATTTTTAGCATACAATGCAATTATTTTCAAAATTAATTTTTACACTTTCAAGCACATAAAAAACAGTACTTTAATTTTAAATTAAGCAAATTTCATGGTGAGCGATTTAAAGACTTATTGCTAAATTTTATTATCTGAAAAAGAAAACTTAATAAGTGTGTCTATAGGCTATAGCCAAGAAAGAGGCAAAGAGTTCATTTACATCTTATTTTAGAAGTTATTTTTTAGCAAAATCCTGGCAAAAATTATCTTAAAGCTAAATGAGTATATTGAGTTCAAATTTTGCTATTTCTTTTTTAACTTTAATTTATAAACTCAAAAGTTTTTAAGTATTCAAAAATTTATCTAAAATAATTGAAATAATTACAAAAAACAAACAGGTTTTGAAATTATTGCTAATAAAAGTTGGGCCAATATATTGGTTTATTACCTGGCTGCAATCTAAATTATAGAAATGTTTTAACCCTTAACTAAAAATTTAAAATATTTACCCATATACATTTTTACATAATATTACTGCTATGTGTTAGTATATTAGGTATAGTTTGTGTATCTCCTGCGTGGCTTTCATATCATAGCAGTAGCGCTAATACCTGCATCCTCGTATGTTAGATGCTTTCTTTAACAAAAAATAAAAGGTGAATCTCATAAAATAAAAACTGCAACAAAAAAAAATTGCAGTTATTTTATAATCAATTATTTTTTTGTGCTAAAGTGATACATGAAAAAGTGAAAAATGAAAATTGATATAAAGTGGTTGTTTGTTTTCTTATTATTAACATCTTGTGCATTAGCTGAATTACCCCATCGTAGATTTGAATATAAATATTCTTTTAAACCCCCATATCTTGCTCAAAAAGATGGAAGTGTTCCTTTTTGGGAATACGGTGGAAGTAAGTAAAAAATAATAATTATAACCTATTTTATAATCCATAACATACTGTAACAAAAAAAATACCCGTTAGGTAATACGTATGTCCAAATTTTTTTACTCCAATAATAAATTATAAAATCTAAAATTATTTTCATTGTTAAAAATTTTACTTTTTTTTTCATGAATTTAGAATATTTTTATAAATGCAATATACATATTGTTTTCCCGGTATTCTGCAATTCCACGTCATTAATACTAATACATATATGTATAACATGTGTTAATACACGCGACGTTGGCAAGATATTTAATTAACCACATGTTACCTTTTGTATGCATTTTTCTATACCTAATTGCAAAATATTTGATTTGCAATTTTTAGTTGAAATGGTTTTTTTACGTGTTACGTACAATTTAATAAAATAATAATAATGATAATTTTTATTATTCAAGTATAAATTAGGTACAATTTAACAATGCACTGTATAAAAATATGTACCATCATAATTAAAATAACAGTAAATATTTTTATTTTCATGAAAAATCAAATGATAAAAAATTAAAATATAATACTTATTAATTTAAAAAAAGAAATTACATTGAAATTATTAAGTATTTTATCTTTTCTGAATAAATTATTAATATATTTTATTATTATTTAATTTATTCAAAACTCCAATGTTATCATTTAAATTTACATTTACATTTGAATAAATTTCTAAATTAGATTATTGTATTTAACAGATGCTATTGCTAGTTCGGAAAATGTGAGAATTGCTCCATCTTTAAGGAGTCAAAAAGGTATGTTTGATATAATGAAATTTTTAGTTATAATTGTTATTTATAAATATTTTAATTTAATTACAGGTGCAATATGGACAAAATTACCAGTAAATTTCGATTATTGGGAAGTTGATATAGTATTCCGGATAACAGGTAGAGGTAGAGTAGGAGCTGATGGTTTAGCATTTTGGTACACAACATCCAAGGGAGCTTACAATGGCTCTGTTTTTGGTAGTTCTGATCAATGGCAAGGTCTTGGTATCTTTTTTGATTCTTTTGATAATGACAATAAGCACAATAATCCATACATCATGGCGATGCTTAATGACGGAACCAAAATTTTTGATCATTCTAAGTAAGTTCGTACATTTTTGTAAAATGAGTAATATTATAAAATAATAAATAAAATTTTTTATTAAATTAGCGATGGCGTGAGTCAACAATTAGCTGGTTGTTTAAGAGATTTTAGGAACAAGCCTTTTGCTACTCGGGCAAAAATAGAATATTACCAAAATACCCTTACAGTAAGTATAATTTATTCTTTTTTTTTTAAGAATAGAATAAAATTTATTAAATTAATTTAAATATTTTTTGCTAATAGTTAATGTTCCATGGAGGTATGACAAATAGTGAACATGATTATGATATTTGTTTCCGAGTTGAAAATGTCAATTTACCCAAAAATGGATTCTTTGGATTGTCAGCTGCTACAGGTTTGAATTTTTAAAATAATTTTCAATATTAAAAATTTAGTTAGAATAAAAATACTTAATACATTTTTTAACAATTTAGGTGGGTTAGCTGATGATCACGATGTATTACAATTCATAGCTACTTCTCTTCATCCTCCTGGACAAATGACAATGGATGGAAAAAAAGTTTCATCAGATGAAGAGGCTAAATTAACCCAAGAATATCAAGATTATCAAAAGAAACTTGAACAGCAAAAGGAAGAATATAGAAAGTAAATAGTTTAATTATTTTAAACACAAATAATTAAGTAAATATTTTTATTTTTAGAGAACATCCAGATGAACATCGGGAAAGAGAAGATCTTGAAGAATGGTTTGAAAGTGACAACCAAAGAGAATTAAGACAAATTTTCTCTGGTCAGAGTCAAATGTTTGAAGCTATTCGTACCCTTAATAATAAATTAGATGAAATTGTTGGAAGACAAGAAAGGACTTTAAGTCTTATATCTCAAGTTCAAGTTGGAGGTAAATATAATTTTTAAAAAGTATACAAATGTTTATTGTAGTAGTTATTGACAATTTTTATTTATTTTAGGGGTTCCTCAAGTATCTGGTGGTCATGTTGGTGGACAACCAGTTCCAGTTATTGATACAATTAGAAGACAAGAAGTTGATATCGTTTTGAATACGCAACAAAGTATTTTGACAGCCACTCATGAAATTAAGTCTTTTATGAGAGATGTTAGTACAAAAGCCGATAGCATTTTGAATAACCAAGCTAGAGGTCCTACTGCACAAGTTAGTATTACAGATTTAAATTTTTAAACTAAAAATGTTTATTCTAACATAAATAAAAATTTGGTTTTAAGGTACAACCTTTAAATTATGATTATCAATCATTTATTTCTGAAGTTAGAGATGGTTTAAATACTTTAAAAAGAGATGTTTCCCAGACAAATAATAAAATTCATTCAACCAACGTAAATTGCCCAACTGGAACTTGCTTAACAACCACAACATTTTTAATACTTGTAACCGTTCAACTGGTTATTTTGTTAGGGTATAATATTTATAGGTAATTTAATTATTATAACAATTGTTAAATAATACATGAAAAAACTGATATTAAATTTTTTGAATTTCTTTTTTTAGGGACAATAAGGAAGCACAAGCAAAAAAATTCTACTAGCATTAATATGTCAATTAATTATTAACTAAAAGCAGAGATTAGGTTCCGAATCTAATCTCTGCTAAAAGATACTTGCATAATATCATAACGGACAAGTAAAAAATAATATTTTCAACAATGGTTGAAATAAATTTTGAGATTTTTCTATTTTGAGTGCAAAAGAAAGGATTTTAAAAAATTTTTCTACAAATAAAATAAAAGTGGGTGGGCATTGTGCAAAAAAAAAAAACAAAATGCCATTTGATTTAAACAAAGTAGAAGAATGAAAGTGAAATGAAATATCAGAATGAATGAATTTGTGTAAATTGTGAGAGGGATAAAAAAAAGTAATTATTTTAAAATATGCTTGATATGAATTTTTATATTTTATTTGTTGTTATATATACTTAATTATTTTCTATATTAATTTGAGCATGTTTAAATGTAAATTTGTAAATGAAAGAATGTACTTTTGAACGCAGAACATATTTTAAATAGTTTAATTTTTTCCATTAAAATCCATAAAGTTTAAATCATTTATCAAATAGATTTTAAATAATTTATTTATTAATTTTTTTTCTAAAATTGTTATTATAATTATTATTATATAGACAAAATTAAATTGAGCATTTACTAGATTTTTTTTGTTAGTACAATAAATAGTTTTTTTTATAAATTTAAAATATGAATATGTTTATTTCAATATTTATAAATATATTGATAAAATATAATTTTTTTTTTTTTTTTTTAATGAAATATTTATTTTAATCATAAAAAATGGTAAAAATAATAAACAAAAATGTTTGTAAAATATAATGAAATAATGATAAAAATTATTTATAAAAATATGTTTAAAGGATTAATAAATTTTTATAATTGATTCTTATATATTATTTAAAATTTATTTATTCAATAATCTTTACCTGGATCAAAGAGTTAATTAAAAATGCTATCAATCAAATATAAAATAAATGAATTTATTTTTTTTTCGTAGTCTGATAGACTTTTTTAAAATTTCTCAGTAATATGATTCCTACAATTTTGGAAAATGAAAAATAATGAAAATTTCCCGATCATTTTGCATAATAATGTACAAAGTGAATACATATGGGCGATTATTTCTCTACCCGGCCACCCCCCTTTGTCCAAAAATGGTGGCAACATAAAAAGATTTTTGATTTTTCTAAAATTGACTGGAAAAGGGTCTAGTTTTTTATTCTCATTAGCCTTTTCAACTCTGTAAATCTACTGTGCCCATTTTAGACATTGAGTGGTGGCAGGTCGACATTTTAAAAACAGAAATATTGGAATAAAAGTAGATTAACGGTAAGTTTTTTGAAATTTTTTTCTCTTAAAAGTTGTTATTTATTAAAACAAAGAAAATGAGACCACTGGCGTGGTAATTGGTTGATTTCTTAAAAAGTTTTGTGGGTACTATGTAGTTTTTAAAAATGGGTAAAAAACGGCTACTTTGACTGATGATATCTCTGAACCTACAAATCCAAAATAAAAAAATTTTAGTGCAAAGTGGTAGTCTTTTGATACATAATAAGTGTGCCAAATATCAGGGGATTTGATTGAGTAGTTTCGGATTTAGCAATTTTCGGGTATTAATTCTCTTAAAAAAATGGGTCAACATTTGTTTCAGAATTACCCTTAAAATTGCTAAATCCAAAACTACTTGATCAAATTCTCTGATATTTGGCACACTTATTATGTATCAAAAGACTACCATTTTGCACTAAAATTTTTTTATTTTGGATTTGTAGGTTCATAGAGATATCATCAGGCAAAGTAGCCGTTTTTTACCCATTTTTAAAAACTACATAGCACCTACAAAACTTTTTAAGAAATCAACCATTTACCACGCCAGTGGTCTCATTTTCTTTGTTTTGAGTAATTCCATGGATAAAACGCACAAAATGATATGCTAGGTCTCAAAAATAGAAAATTTGTTTTTCTTTCGATAAAACAACTTAAAAATAGATGATTCCCCGAATTTGAAGGTTTTCTATAAATTTTGAAGGGTGCTATGCTGATTTAAAGTTTTTTGGTCAAATTTCTCCCTCAGCCACCATTTTTGAAAATCCCGTAAAAAAGCTCCAAAAAACGTTAAAAAAAGAAAAAAAAAGTAGGTTTTCGATGTAAAATTTGATGAAAAATTCGAATTTTCAGTCAGATTTTTCCTACTCTATGTCAATTCGCGGGAAAATTCAAATTTGTGTTAAACTTTAAGTGAAAATAACTCAAAAGTTTCCCGCTAAAAAAAAAATTTTTTTTTCTTAAAATCTTCAAAAGTTGCATATATATATTTTCCTTAAAAAAATTTCCCGAGAGTAATTTTTGTTTTAAGCGAGTAATACCGATTTTCGTATTTCTCAATTTTGACTTGTTACTTATTTTGCTGATTTCCCGCTAAGTCACGTGACCAAATGAAAATCTGACAAAAAATTTGAATTCTGTGGGAAATTTTACAAAGGTATAGTAATTTTGGTATCCTTTGAATGATACATCTCAATTTGACAATTTAATTAAAATGGTTTATTAAAATATAGAAAAAATGAAAATTTATAAAATGGGATTTTCTTGATTTTTTTACATTTTTAGCCTAAAAATCATGTAAAATCTAAAAATAAAAATACTTCTTTTGGAAAAAACAAAAGTTATGTCTATTATTAATAAAGAATAAATTTTTTTTAAGTTTAGATTTTATTTTCTATCAAAATGTCTATAAATAGTTAGAAATTTACCCAAAAATCAATAAAATCCCATTTTATAAATATTCATTTTTTCTATATTTTAATAAACCATTTTAATTAAATTGTCAAATTGAGATGTATCATTCAAAGGATACCAAAATTACTATACCTTTGTAAAATTTCCCGCAGAATTCAAATTTTTTGTCAGATTTTCATTTGGTCACGTGACTTAGAGGGAAATCAGCAAAATAAGTAACAAGTCAAAATTGAGAAAAACGAAAATCGGTATTACTCGCTTAAAACAAAAATTACTCTCGGGAAATTTTTTTCAGGAAAATATATGCAATTTTTGAAGATTTTAAGAAAAAAAAATTTTTTTTTAGCGGGAAACTTTTGAGTTATTTTTACTTAAAGTTTAACACAAATTTGAATTTTCTCGCGAATTGACATAGAGTAGGAAAAATCTGACTGAAAATTCGAATTATTCATCAAATTTTACATCGAAAACCTACTTTTTTTTCTTTTTTTAAAGTTTTTTGGAGCTTTTTTACGGGATTTTCAAAAATGGTGGCTGAGGAGAGAAATTTGACCAAAAAACTTTAAATCAGCATAGCACCCTTCAAAATTTATAGAAAACCTTCAAATTCGGGGAATCATCTATTTTTAAGTTGTTTTATCGAAAAAAAAACAAATTTTCTATTTTTGAGACCTGGCATATCATTTTGTGCGTTTTATCCATGGAATTACTCTTTTAATAAATAACAACTTTTAAGAGAAAAAAATTTCAAAAAACTTACCGTTAATCTACTTTTATTTCATTTTTCTGTTTTTAAAATGTCGACCTGCCACCACTCAGTGCCTAAAATGGGCACAGTAGATTTACAGAGTTGAAAAAAAGGCCAATGAGAATAAAAAACTAGACCCTTATCAATTTGAGAAAACCAAAATCTTTTTAAGTTGCCGCCATTTTTGGACAGAGGGGGGTGGCCGGGTTGAGAAATAATCGCCCTTATCATATATATATATATGGGTAATTCCAAATAAATTGGCAACAGATCAAAATTTTTTTATTTAAGTTAACTGGCCAGTATTTTTAGTTTGCTTATATACCTTCTTTCAGAAATTCTCAGGGCTCGAAAATCATTTTTTTTTTTTGCATTTTTTAATTTTTAGCGCTCCAACATACCAAGTATTTATTGTTTAGGAGAAACTTAAAAAACTATTATTTTTTCATATGATTTGAAAATTTCAAAATATTATTCAAAAATAATTCAAGCCATGCTTGTTTTACTCAAAATTTGCTAAATCTGCAATTGATATTTTTGGGAAAAGAGCAATAAAATTAATTTAAAAAAAAAATTTTTGTCTATGCCCTTTTGGGCTTCTATAAAATTAAAGTAAACAAAACCTGAATTAAAATGAAAAATTTAAACTGTTTTTATATAACTTTTAAATTTAGCGTAAAAACATATACCTATATTTCCCTTTTTACAGTGTGCGTTTCCTGATAATTAGAATTCTAATTCAGCTGTTGAATCTGAATCGTGATTTGGGAATAGAATCATATATAATTAATAGACCGTGCAAAAATAATTTTTTAATTTGGAATTTATTATTAAAAGTAAAGATATTTACCATATCTTTTGTTTTTAAAAATTAAATACCTATTTTATTTTTTAATCTGAAATAATATAAGGCATAAATTGAAATGCATTTTTATTTTATAACCTCAATTTTCTTTTCAACCGTTGCCTGAAAAAAAAGCTTGGTAACAAGTAAGTGTGCATATTATTTACAGTTTTTTGTATTTTCGTTTTACAAAACAAATTATCTAAAATAAAGACATAATATAATTTTTTACAGATAATAATTATTTTTATAAAAGAACTGCGGGTAAATTTTTTTATAGTAAACATTTGCTGCCCAATATCCAATACTATGGTCATATTATGGAAGGCTATAATGCCTTATTTGTAAGTATATTTATTTAAATAAACATATTTATACTAATTATAAACAATATTAAAACAAAGTATTGAAAATTTAAACAATAATTATTACATTTTTAGTGATTAATTCATGGTACATCTCTTAGCGATACTCTTAGGCAGTTAAAATATTGTAAAAATATTAAAGTTTGAATGAAAGCTATCTGCTGAAAATTTTTAATGCACAGTAAGTAACAATAGAAACTTAATTATTTAATACTAAATAAAATTAGAAAAAAATAACATTTTTGTAATTATTTTGTGTTTCAAATTATTTATAATTAAGCAAATAATTCATATGCCACGCCTTAGAAGGTAAAAAATTAATGGCCAGTGGCTTATAAGAATAATAATATTTCTGTGCATATGTTCTAAAAGTTGTATACATATTAAATTTTTGAGTTTAAAATTGATACACCTCGTCAATTATCATATCTAACAATTTCAGGGTTTTATTTGTCTTTGCAAGCTTTCCAAAGTTTACTTGTATCAAATTTTAGCTCAAATATATAAAACAAACAAAAATAATGAATTTTTGATATATTAATTAACCCTGCGGTGAACTGTTACTTTTTTCTTTATATTGCTTTAATTTCATAAAGATTTATTAATATTCTGATTTCATTCCTCTCTATCAAACCTTTATACTCAATAAAATACTGCATGAAGTATGTTAATATTTTTTTCTACTTTTTGATTAAAAGTAATATTTTTACAAATTGTATCTAAAAAATTTTATTTTTATTTTGTTACAGAGTAACCTGAAAGGTCCTATTAAAAGACCAGAAAATTAATTTTTATGAATTATCACTTGGTAAAATTTTCAGATCCCAAAGCTTATTTAATCAACAAATATATATAATTTAGAGAACGTACATCTATAAGAATCAATAAATTTTATGTATACCAAACAAATAGTGGATTTTAAAAAATTCTAGCTTTACAATTTGCTTTGTTTAAAATTTAATTTTATGCATAATTAATTATATCATTTGCATTAATTATAGTAAATTTAATTTATGCATTATAATGAAGCACTATCAAGCTAACGCAGTGGAGAAATTTTTCAAATCCAATTCATTTAATGAAACTTTTACGCTACAAAGTAGTCTTCAAAATCATAAAAAAATTAATTTAAATAAAAAAGCCTTGGAATGTGATTATTGTAATAAAACAAGTAGTAGCAAACGAAATTTAATGCATCGTATTAGTGTGAATGCAGGAGAAAAACCCTACAAATGCAAATTTTGTGATAAAACTTTTACACAATCACGTTATCTACATGAACGCAAAAAAAGTCACTCAGATATAAAATTTTTTGATTGTGCATATTGCAAGAAAAGATATACAAGAAAATATGATTTAATGATTCATATACGAGTGCATACTGGAGAAAGGCCCTACAAATGCAAAAATTGTGGCAAAACCTTTAAGTATTTAAGCAGTTTTAAACGTCATGAAATATCACACTCAGGTATAAGACCCTTTGAATGTGAATATTGTAAGAAAAGATTTGTAAGAAAATTTAATTTAATGCTTCATACACGAGTGCATACTGGAGAAAAGCCCTACAAATGCAAAAATTGTGGTAAAGCTTTTAGGGATTTATCCAGTTTTAAACGTCATGAAATAATACACTCAGGTATAAGACCCTTTAAATGTGAATATTGTAAGAAAAGATTTATAAGAAAATTTAATTTAATGCTTCATATACGAGTACATACGGGAGAAAGACCTCACAAATGCAAATTTTGTGAGAATACTTTTAAGGAATCAAGTCATTTGCGAAAACATGAAAGAATGCACTCAGGTATAAAACCCTTTGAATGCGAATACTGTAAAAAAAAATTTATTGGAAAAAGTTATCTAAAAAGTCATCTTTATACACACACGATAAAAAGACTATTCAAGTGTAAAATTTGTGATAAAACTTTTTATGTAAAATACCAACTTCAAGATCATGAAAAAATTCACTCAGACTCAAATAAATTTAAATGTAATTATTGCAATATTAGATTTAATACAAAAACTGATATACAAACGCACCTTCAAAATAATTTAATAGAAAAAGGGCTCAACTGTTTGAAATGCAAAAAATCTTTCACTTACTTATGCAATCTTCAAGATCATGAAAAATCTCATACTTACATTAAAAATTCACATGAGTATATTTTAAAAGATGAAAATGTATCTAAAATAAAAAATTGCTTCATTTTTTTAGTAAAATGTGATGATGTATTGATTCAAGAAAATTTAAATGAAGATGAAAATATGTCAGAAATTAAAGATTTAGATTCAGATGATAATGAAGAATTTTGTTCAAATACTCATTTTGATAAAATAAGGAAATGCTTTGTTTCTTTACAAAAATGTGACCTAGGGTATGAAAAAATTTCAAGCAGAAATGAAACTGACATGATAAATAATGAAATTATAGATGATTTAGTTGATAAGAAACAAGATTTGAGCTTATTAAATAATACAGATTTTATGCATCAAGATCTTGAAGAAGAAGAATTAAAGATTCTTGAAATCTTTTATAAATTAGATGCTGTTACTAAAGTTTTAAGTTTTTAAAAATTTATTAAAATGCATGTTTTTGGTTTTTTTATATTATATATGAATTAAAAATATGTAAAATTTTTTGTATTTTAATAATTAAGGAAAAATAAGATTTTCAATTTTACTTTTAAAAGTTTTAAATGAGATAATAGAATCAAATTTTAATGTTCACTTAGCCCATAATAGAGAATTATTAAAATCATTTCTTTGAACAGGCTTTTATAAACAAATGTAATGGAACATGGTAAGTATGAATAAAATTAAGATAATTTAGGTGATAAAAATTAATTATAAAAACTATATTTTATTTTTTTATTTGTGTATCAAAAATTAAAAGGATTGTTATTTTGTTTTTGTAATTTTAACCAGCTTTAATCATTTTATGTAAATTTATATAGCCTATTTATATATTTTATATACATATGTAAAAAAATTATGGAATAAAATTATAGTTTTAGGTCATATATCATTTTGTTTTATTACATTCAATCTATACAAGCTTTATATAAACTGAAATTCTAAATTATATGAGAAAAATACTTTTTTTTCTCTAATTTTGTACAGGAAGGAGTGAACTATTTTTAAGCTTATGGCAAATATTAATTTAAAAAAATATTTTATCCCCTACTGTCCTTTCAAGAGTCTTATGATTAATTTTATTCTAGTATAGGGCAAAGAGCAAAGCAAAAAAAGGGCAAAACTGATTTCGAAATCAAAGAATAAATATTATTATTTTTAGATAAAAAAAATGACCCAAAGATGTATTATGTATAATAGGTATGTAATCTGTTTAGTGCTCATTTAATAATTCTAGAGCCCTTGGATGAAATAATTTGTAAATAATAACGTACATTTAATTACATGTTGTGTTTTGGGTACACATGAAGAAGACATTACATGCCTTTGTGGTGATGAATACCATGTAATGTCGATCGATATAGAAAGTAATCTTAAAATTTGGAATATCAAAACAGAAAAAAATGTTTCTAAAAAAAGCTTTAGCAACAAATTTTTTAAAATTTCAACAATTAATTGATCGAATATTATTAGGCAGTAAACAAGGAAAGATGTTATTGTGGAACATAAGAGAAATGGAACAAAGTTGTAAGTTTTGACAGTGCAATAAATGTGATTCAACATAATCAACAGCACTTAATATTGTAGCGATTGGGTAATGGGTTAGATAATGGAAAAATTATTTTGTACAATTAATGTAAACCAAAGTCAAAAGTTTATAAAAAGATTTTAATTGAGCTTATTTAAGGAAATTTTTAAGATTTTAGATATAATATGTAAATTTTCTTGATTTGGGCTAAAATTAATTAATTGAAAATAAAGATATTTATATTTCTGTTACTAGGTATAATAAGCTAGGAAAAAAGTATTTTAAAAATTTGTATTGTATGTCATTCAAAAATCGCGCGGTTATTTTAGGCAAGTTGATTGGATTTTCTGATACAAGGTCAATAAACAGCTGATGATTCTTTAGTTTCTTCAAAAGTTTCTTAAATAAAATCAAAGTCTTTTACTTTACCTTTGCTTTAGTAACAATACTTATAGATTCTTTTTAATTTTACTTTATGTGATTATAAAAATTATATTAATAAGGATTAATGCAAACTATCTATATGTTATTGTATTTTCATTGTTTATGAAGAAACTGTATTTATAACCTATATAACTCCAATACGTTAAACTTAGTTTATTATTGCATTGCAAATAATGGAGCAAATCTTCAAAAACTTTAGTAAGTTTAATTTTTTTTTTAATATTTTAATTTATATAATCTGGCTCATTTACAACTTTTGAATGAAAAACAAAAATTCTTTAAATTCAGCCCTCCAAGTATTATAAATTACCTACTGGAATAAACAAAAATAAAACTACTAAATAAAAAAAGTTTATATGTAAAAAAATAAATTAAAGACAATAAAATTTTTTTTTTTTTTATAATAAAAGAAAATTTATTTTTTCCGTCTAATAGTGACAAGTCAATTATAAACTGACGCGTTTCGAGATATGTAATCTAAGACGGAAAAAATAAATTTTCTTTTATTATAAAAAAAAAAAATTTTATTGTCTTTAATTTATTTTAAATTATATAGTGAACGGACACATAAAATAAAATGTTTTACTTTATATGTAAATCAAAAAATAATACTTATTCTGAATTCTAACTAGTTGAATTTTCTAATATAGGTAAGAACATAATTCAACATAATTCACAAATAATTATCTGAAGTCTAATCGATAAGAATAAAGAGTTCATAATTATTATGAGATACATGAATTAGAAAATTTTAAGAAAGTAAGTTTAATTTTTCTTTACTTAATTAATAGTATTTTATTCACTAATATTAAAGCCCTATTTGGTTTAATTTAGTATGGTAATCTGATTAAACGTTGAATAAGTGAAGCTAATTAAAAACTTGTTCAGTTCTTATATATGTCTTACAAATGATAAAATTAAAAAAAAAAAACATTTATCCACTTAAAATTACAATGAAAACTACTTTTTTATACAGTTTCCAAGCTTAAAATCTTTTCAAAATGATGTATCTCTAAAATATCTCTTCTAAATGCTTCTTTTAAAAAAGCGTTTTGTGCAAATTATAGATCCTTCGACTTATATCTTTTTTTTAAATACAGATAGACATGGCTGATCCATATAATAATTCTACAGTTAACAATAAAATAATTAAAACTAAAAGCAAGTCTCGATTTTATGAAATTCTAGACTTGATTGAAAGGAAGATGGATGATACCAGAGAACAAAATCTAAATATGAAACAGGTAACTCAATTATTAATAATTAAATAAATTGTCATTTTTGTAAACATAAATTGAATATTATTATTTATCATTTATAGGTTACCAAAAAAAGTAAAAGTATAACTATTCAATTACGATGGAAAGATTACTACGAAGAAGGAAAGAAATATGTATGCATGAATAGTGTTTTGGGTAAAACCATGAAAGTTAAAGTTGATGAATCATGTGACGATAATTTAGAAGATGTGATAAATGTTTTAGTTAACTTATATTTGGATGAATATAATAATTATTTTTTTAAAAATTCTGAAATAAAATTAGCAAATTTTAAAGAAGAGTACATTGATAAATTTACTAATGAGTTTAATGAAGAATGTGGATTTTTTGAATATGCTGTTAAATTACCTAATAAACGTTTTAATAAAGTTAATTTATATTTTTTAACAAAGAGAGATAATTTATAAAAATTATGTAAATACAAAAAATAAATTTATTTAATTATTTCTAAAAAATTTTTTTTAAATAATTATTTTTAATTAAAATTTTTTATTTTGAATAATTAATTATTTTAGTTTAAATATGAAAGAAAAATTTGTGAACAAATAGGAACAAATAAAACTATAATTTAATTTTTTAATTTATTTTTATTAACTTTCATTTTATTGTTTAAAAAGTCGCGCTTTTTTTTTGCTAACTTTGAAAAGTAGGAACGTTAAATAGAAACAAAAGAACTGGAATTTGGAAGCATATAAGAAATATATCTAATTTTGATATTTGTAAATAAATTGAGTTTACTTTTTTTTACTTTTTACTACTCGGTTTACGATAAATTTATTGATTTTATCTAATATTTTATCTGTAATTTATTGTGTTGAAAAAATTCAATCTGTCATTTCAACTTTTTTGAACAAATATTGTATTTATTCTCCGGCCTTTCTTATAACTTATAACCCATATAACCTAAATTTCGCCAGAGAAGATTGCGATACCTCCTATATACTTACAAAATTAACTAAATATTTGAGAAGCAATAATTTGAAATCCTGATTAACTGTAAGTATTAAATTAATTATTACCTCTATTACTTTATTTTTTCGTCGATATAATATGTGTAAAGTAACATGATTTTTTAATATCTTTTTTTTCTCTTTTGCGAATTTTCCTTAGACTTTTTGGGTCTAAAAAAATAAAATACTCTAAATCTCACAGTATTTTGTGATCGTAATAAATGGGGTGATCGTAATAGATTATTGTTAATCTATATTTTTAATCCCTGTAGCAGTGATTTTTTATAGTAAAATGATTTTTAACTAAAAATGTCCATTTTATGGCTGAAAATTGTCTATTTATAGATTTCTGTTGAAATATTACAATTACATATTAAGATATAACTATGTTTTATAGCTGATATAGTGATAAAAATTTACGAATAACTATAAGTTTAAAACTTAAAATAAATAATAATAATAATAATAATAATATATAAATAAACCGGAAATTTGTTTTTCTGATTGTACTGTGGCACCGTTATTTGAAATCAAGACTTCATTCTTGAGTCTTTTTTTAATTAATATATAAATTAATTGAAATGCTCATATAAATATAATTATTTACAAACTATTCGATTCTTATATTTATTTGATATTTCAGGAAAATTATGAAGACTATTCGATCATTTTTCAAATGCAATTTATGTCATAAGACTTTTGTCAATCAACGTGATCTTTATCAGCATAATAAAAAACATCCAAGTCTTAGAAAGTTTAAATGCGATTTATGCGAAAAAAGATTTTCACATAAAACATATCGTAATTTACACCTTCGAGTTCACACTGGTGAAAGACCTTACAAATGTTTGCCATGTAATAAAAGTTTTAAGCAACTAAATCATTTGAAAGTACATGATAAAATTCATTCAGGCCAAAAATTATTTAAATGTGAATATTGTGTAAAAAAATTTATTCAAAAAATTCATTTAATAAATCATACTCGAATTCACACTGGAGAAAGGCCTTTTAAATGTAATATTTGCAATAAAGCTTACACTCAAGCTGCTAATCTTCGAAGTCATGAAAAATGTCACTCTGAGAAAATAAAAAATTATAAATTATGCTATTATTTTAAAAAAATTTCTGTTAAAAAAACAAATTTTGATTTTAATTTGCAAAAGTATGAAAATCCATGGAAAATAAAAACATGTTTTGTACCCCTAATAAGATGCAATTTTTTGGTAAAAAAATGTGCAGATGAAATCAAATGTGAAGTTTTTGCGTAGATGAAGTTTTGGTTTCATCAGAATCAAAACCAACATTTATATTCTCAAATACTAATCTTAAAATTTATTGGCTATAATTTATAAATTACTGTTCAAAAGTAAAAATTATTAATGTATTTTAATTAAAAAAAGAAATGCAAAAAAGTAATACACTTTAAAATAATCTGATCCAAAAATAACAAGCTGGATCTAAAAATATTTTTAAAAATTGTTTAAAAAAATAAGGAATTAAATATGCATAAATTTTCTGTTAATATAATTTTAAGTTATTAAAATATAAATTGCAAAATTTATGAAATAAATTATGTGAATTTTATAAGAAGAAAATTATATTCAATTATCTGATGAAATGCCTCTAAAAGTAAAATTGCTATAGAAAAACAATTTCAAAATAAATAAGATTTTTTTTTAAATTTACATGCTTGTATTTTCTTTGAATTAATATTGTTTTTATTAAATTACTTATTAAAAATTTAAGCTAAATTTTGAAATTAATTTATTAGCAAATGGTTGCTTGAATTTTTAAGCTATTCCAGTAAAAAATAAGTATGCATAGTATATGGCAAACTGAGATTTAAATAAGTAAATTTAAAAAAAAAACGCTGCCAAGTGATTGGCACTATGGTTCCTCATTAACAATAGCAAAATATTTATAATGGTCTATTTTATCTAATAAAAATTATAATTTGAGATATCAGTATTTCATAAAAAAAAGTTAAATACCGTATTTTATAAGAAAAAAAATGTTGCTGTGATTTAATGTTTTTTATTTAACAAATTTTTAGAAAAAAATTTTCAATAAACTAGGTATTACACTTAAAAAAAAAACAATATTACAGATTTTTTAATTTTTTTGTTTTATTAATATTCAGAAAAAAATTTTGAAAAAATCCAGTATCAGATCCAAAAAATTGCTATGAATAAGCTTTCTAAAACTAGTACTCTCATAGAAATTAATTAGGTACTACGTCTGAACAAAAAAAAAATTTGGTATTCTTTGTATTTTTTTGTGAAAAAAATTTTGGGAAAAAAATTTTCAAAAAATTAATTATCAGATTTGAGATATCGAGTAAAAACCATACTTTCAAATATAAGTACTTTTATGGAAATAAATGAGATATTACACCTAAATTAAAAAAAAAAAAAAGTATTTTGAAATCTCTTGATGAAAAAATTTTTGAAAAAAAAATTAGATCTTAATTCCATAATGGTTGTTAAATACCACCGATTGCAAAATTTTCAAATATTAGTACTTTCATGGAATTAAAGGAAGTATTACACTAAAAAAATACCCTGCCAACTAGCTGGCACTGAGGTTCCTCAAACAATGGTCTTTAAACTTCAATATGCAATAAATATTATTGATTACAACCATGCAATTATACATACATTTTTCTTTTTTACTAGGTAAAGTAGACCATTAAGATCATTTTGTTATTAAAGTAAAAATTCTAGCGTCCATGGATTGATCGCGCCGGCGTTAATGGATTTTAAATCATTTTTGCATAATTAAAAAGAGATAAATATAAAAAAAGCTAATTTTATTATTTTTTTGTAAAATTTTATTAGAATATATAATTATCCCACAATAAAATTTGCTCGTAAAGGCTGTTATTATTTCTAAAAATTTTATCCCTTAATAATTAAAATATTGAGTAACATGATTTTTTTGTTTTGTCAAAGAAATGGTTGGCAACTTAATTTTAAAATGGTTGGCATCTTAATTTTAAAATGCAAACATAACCATTTAATATTTTTAGGCTGTTTATTATTGTTCATAATTTCATTAAGCTGCATACATAAATAAACATAGCAACGAACAGAATAATTGGAAGAGGAAGTCAAAAAGAGGCAAGATTTCCATCATTCTTTCTTGTGTGTTATAATTTATATCAAAATAAAAAAAAAATTGTGATCGGCCGGATACAAAAAATTACTATAAACTAAATTTATAAAATTTGTACTCTCATTAAAATAAATTAGATATGTCAAATACGAAAAATAAATTTGATGTTTTATGTATTTTTTTGTAACGAAGATTTTGAAGAAAAAAATTTTCAAAAAATTAATTATCAGATTCAAGATATCGAGTAAAAACCATACTTTCAAGTATAAGTACTTTCATGGAAATGAATGAGGTATTACATCTAAATTAAAAAAAAAAAAAAGTATTTTAAGATTTTTTTAATAAAAAAATTTTTGGAAAAAAAAGTTAGGTATTCGTTCGATAATTGTTTTGGAATATCACTGGTTACAATATTTTCAGATATTAGTACTTTCATAGAATTAAATGAGGTATTACACCCAAAAAAAAAAAAAATATTGCAGTTTTTTTTATTTTTCTATTTTTTTCATTTTGACAAAAAAAATTTTGAAAAAATTAAGTATCAGATCCAAAAAATAACAATAAACAAGGTTCTTAAAACTAGTACTTCCATGGAAATAAATTAGGTACTACGTCCAAAAAGAAAAAAAAAATTAGTATTTTTAGTATTTTTTGTGAAAAAAATTTTAGAAAAAAAATTTTCAGAGAATTAAGTATCCGATTCGAGATATCATGTAAAAACCATACTTTCAAATATAAGTAGTTTCATGGAAATAAATGAGGTATTACATCCAAATCAAAAAAAAAAAAAAGTACCTCGAGCTTTTTTGGTGAAAAAATTTTTGAAAAAAAAATTAGGTCTTAATTCCATAATATTTGTGAAATATCACCGATTACATACATACGTACACACACACACACACACACACACACACACACACACACACACACACACACATACAGACTTTTTTTAAAAACAGGTTTTTTAGCTTCCTGGGGTCTCAAAACGTGCTTATATGCCAAAAAATAGAAAATCAAATTTTGACCTAACACAATGGTTCCTCTTTGAGGAACCAAAAAAACATATTACAGATTTTTTAATTTTTTTGATTTTTTAATTTTGAGAAAAAAATTTTGAAAAAATTAAGTTTCAGGTCCAAAAAATTACTATAAACGATATTTCTAAAACTAGTACTGTCATAGAAATCAATTAGGTACTACATCCAAAAATAAAAAAAAATTAAGTTTTTTTTTGTATTTTTTGGTGAAAAAAATTTTGAGAAAAGAATTTAAAAAAAATTAGTTATCAGATTCGAGATATCGAGTAAAAATCGTACTTTCAAATATAAGTACTTTCATGGAAATAAATTAGGTATTACATCCAAATTAAAAAAAAAAAAAAATAGTTTGAGATTTTTTGATGAAAAAATTTTGGAAAAAAAAATTAGGTCTTAATTCCAAAATAAAATTTATTAGAAATTATTTGTGAAATATCACCGGTTACAATATTTTCAGATATTCGTACTTTCATAGAAAAAAATTAAGTATTACGTCCTAAAATAAAAAAAATTTTGGCATTTTTTGTATTTTTTGGCAACAAAAATTTTGAGAAAAAAATTTTAAAAAAATTAAGTATCAGGTCCAAAAAATTGCTATAAACGATATTTCTAAAACTAGTACTTCCACAGAAATAAATTAAGTACTGCGTCCGTAAAGAAAAAAAAAATTGGTATTTTTTGTATTTTTTGGTGAAAAAAATTTTGAGAAAAAAATTTTCAAAAATAAATTATAAGATTTGAGATATAGAGTAAAAACGATACTTCTAGATATCAGTACTTTTATGGAAAAAAATGAGGTACTACATCCAAAAAGAAAAAAAAATATAGTGTTTTTTTAATTTTTTTATGTAAAAAGTTTTGAAAAAAAAAAATTTCGAAAAATTACGTATCAGATGGAGAAATCCTTTACAAACGATAATTTTAGATATTCGTACTTTCATAGGAAAAAATTAAGTATTACGTCCTAAAATAAAAAAAATTTTGGCGTTTTTTGTATTTTTTGGCGACAAAAATTTTGAGAAAAAAATTTTGAAAAAATTAAGTATCAGGTCCAAAAAAATGCTATAAACGATATTTCTAAAACTAGTACTTCCACAGAAATAAATTAAGTACTGCGTCCGTAAAGAAAAAAAAAATTGGTATTTTTTGTATTTTTTGGTGAAAAAAATTTTGAGAAAAAAATTTTCAAAAAATTAGTTATCAGATTCGAGATATCGAGTAAAAATCGTACTTTCAAATATAAGTACTTTCGTGGAAATAAATGAGGTATTACATCCAAATTAAAAAAAAAAAAAAGTAGTTTGAGATTTTTTGATGAAAAAATTTTTGAAAAAAAAATTAGGTCTTAATTCCATAATGGTTGTGAAATTTCACCGGTTACATACATACACACACACACACACACACACACACACATACAGACTTTTTTTAAAAACCGGTTTTTTAGCTTCCTGAGGTCCCAAAACGTGCTTATATGCCAAAAAATCAAAAATCAAAATTTCATCTATCACAAAGGTTCCTCTATGAGGAACCAAAAATTTTTTCTATTGTTAAATATTTTAAACATTATTATATTAAGTAAATTATTTTATTTATTTGTTACATTTACCTGGCTAAATTGATTTGATTGAAAATATTTTAATAATTTCTTAATTTTTAAACATTGATTAAATTTTAAGCTTAAAATATTAGCAATTAAAAATAAATGTATTTATACCTGCCCTTATTTAATATTTTAGAATATTGCTTGAATATTTAATCAAATCAATCTAGTCGTGTAGCTAATAATTTTCTTTCTTCTGTAAACAAAATTACATTTTTTTCTAAGTACAGCGACTAAAACTATACTGATTTTTTAAATTGTTAAAAAATTTTTTATTTATTATCATAAGTAAAGGGCATAAACATAGATTTTTACAATTTAAACTATAAATAAAAAAAATATATTAAAAATAACTTTTTAAAAAATTGTTTACTAAAAACAGAAAAAATTCGATAAACTTTATGATTTTTGTTAAATAAAATTATGTAATATGTTGCTGTAATGTATATGTATATATAATAATTAATATATAATAAATGTATAATTTTTTGAGTATATTATTTATTTTTGATCTCTTAATCTTTTATTTAAATAAAAAATTTTTTGATAGATTTAATAGATTTTTTGTCTTCGAAATTCTTTTAAACAATTTAAAAATTTTTGTATTATTTTGAATTTTTGCTGCAAGATTTTGGTAAATTGTAATATTTTTCAATTGTTTTGTTTGTAAAATGTAACTACATTTTTTTTTTACTGTATATTTTTAACTAAAGACTGTCCATGTTTTTTAGGTTTTTAAATATTTTTTGTCTGAAATTTTTAAAAAATTGCAAGTCAAATTTCAGGAAAGGTGAAAATTGAATTTCTCAAATAGCCAAGATAGATATAAATTTGAACGAATGAACTTATAGTTTTTTTTCTTTATTTTACTTTGAATTTTAGCCTTTTTGTTCATTAATAAGTAACATCCACAAAAAATTGTTTAATAAATAGCTATTAATCCCGTTTTGCTACATTAAAAGCTCGTCATTGGATTAAAAAAATTAATCTAGTCTAGAAAGGGCTTAACAATCAAATATCGCAAACCAAAATATTTTATATGAATAAATAGAAAAATTAAATTATTTTTTTGAATAAAATAAATAAATTTTTTGATTAATTTATGTTGGAAATTATTTTCAAATAATTTAAATTAATATTTTTAAACAACATATTATTATTTAAATGAACGCGCCATAAAATTATAATTGAACTTAAAATCAGATAACTGATGAATGATGATGTGGTCATGATGTGGTCCACATCACGGAGGTGTCCACATCATATGGATTCAGAGGGGGATGCATAGAGAGATTGCAACTAGGGTTGCAACGTGCTCGATTATTAAATAGGAAATTTTTTTTTTATTTAATTGTGATAACTTATTTTAATAAATCTTTTTATAATTATTACTACTTTGTTTATAATATTTTTTTGGTAATATTTTTAAAAAATGTTTGATTCTGAAAGATCAAATATTCAAAATTGAGTTTTATAACACTACTACTGAATTATCATAACCTAGTTATGCAATAAATTTTATTTTTTATTACGTGTAACCTTTTTTTATTTGATAATTGATATATGTAAGTAAATAAAATTATTTAATTGCTTTTCATATGTAAAAATTAATTTTTACATTTTAAATTTTGCAGGAAAAAATTGGTTTCAACTGTTATTTACAACATCATCCAATCCTGTAAAAAAACAATTTGTCAAAAAGAATAGAGTTTTAACCATAAGAATACAAAAATATTTTTAAGCAGCCAGCTGCCAGATAGTTTTTTATAAAATAAAAAGATGCTTAACATATTTGATATAAAGCTTTTCAAATGTAACAAGTGCAAGAAATATTTTGACAGAAAACAACTAAATGTGCATATTAAACTTCACCACAGAAATAAAAAACTTTATGAATGTAATTTATGTGATGAAACATTCAAACAATTTGGGGATCTTCAATTCCACCAAAAAGATCATGCGAGATTGAAAAAGTATCAATGCGAGCATTGTGGTAAGAAATTTATAATCAAGACGCATCTTAAGATACATTTATGGCTGCATACAAGTGAAACTTACAAATTTAATTCGGATGATGAAAATCACATTCAAAAAAAAGGTATTCAAGATCATAAAAAGACTCATTTAGCTTTAAAATCTTTTGAATGTGTCTACTGTTATAAAAAATTCAAGTTTGAAGCTCATTTGAGAGTTCACCTACGAGTTCACCCTCAAGAAACACCATACAAAGTTAATTTAAGTGATAAAACTTTTGCTGACTCAAGTAATCTTTGTGCGCATGAAATTCATAAAAGTATAAATCCTACGTTAAAGAAATTGGAAAATGAAATTTATAAGAAAAAAGTTATTAATGTAAAAGATTGTTTTATAACTTTAGTAAGATGTGATATTCTTTTGAGTAAAAATTGAGTAAAAAGACTTTTTAAAATATGCATTTATTATAAGAAAAAAAAAAGATTAATTCGTTAAATCTATTTTTTATAAAGCTAGTATAGTTAGTTTTAAATTTAATTTTGAAAATAAAAAATTGTGTATAAACCTCGATCCATAGATTTAAATTATATTCATTCATTAATTTACTTTTCTGCAATATCAAGTTGAATAAAATTGAAAAAATGAATAAAAAAAAAAGATAAAAACTTAATTCATGGTTGAATATTTTTGTTAAATGGTTTTTTTCAACAAAAAAAATCTTAACGTACTTTAGAAAAAATTTTGTACAGAAGAAAAATAAATTCAATTTCTTGTAGAAAAAAATAAAAAAAAATATATTATTTTATAAGTTGATTTATTTGAATTAATAATTTTTTAAATTTAAGTATATTATTTGTAAAAAATAGCATACCTAGAGTTATTTTGAAAACAAATTTCTTGATTTTATATAAAAATAAAATAAAAAAAAATACCAAACAACCGCAGGTATAAGATGTATTCAATTAAAAAAAAATAAGTTGGAAATCTATATCATAAGTTTATTATTTATATTAATTTTAAGAGATAATTTAAAAATTTATTTACAAATATCATTTAAGACTTTTATTAAGAATGTATACATATAAAAAAAACTTTATTATAAATAAATAAAAGTAAAATAAACAACTTGCTTCAGCCCTTTTCTAACCAGATAATTATTCGATATATTAAATCTATAGTCTAGTATTATAAATTTATGGTGTATACATAAATTTATGGTGTACATTAATTTTTCACAACTAATCATCAAATTTTTTTTTAATTTTATATATAACCATCAGAGTAAATAATATACGCCTAAATTACATTTTATTTAGAATCTATGCGTATGTGATTCAAATAATAATTATATTTAACCATAATATGATTTTATTTTTATAAATAAAAGCACTTTAATCATTCTTTCAAATTTGCTCCGAAATTTAAGTGCACTGACTCCATATATATAGTTGCAACTTTGTCACTCAACCGTGGATTTTTCTCGGGATTTTTACGATTCTTGCGAAAAGTGTTAGTCCAAAGCAGAGTGGTCCAAAGCAAGTCCAAAGTATACTCCAAGTCACTCATTGTGGGTTGAGAAATGAGTTTGAAGCAATGTAAAGTAAATGATATATTTTATTAATTTCTACAAAATTACCTATTTATAGGTATAATCAAAGCAGTTTTCTACATGGATGTCAAAATTTGTCTTTTTTATTGTTATGCAAAAAATAATAGTGTCTTTAAAAAAATAAACCATGGGATTATAATATAAAAAAGTAAGAAATTTTTACTCTAACCTAACTTTCTAATTTGTTCAAAAAAGTTTGTTAAATTGTTATAAAAAATATTTACAAAATTAATTTTACATTTTCTACAGTAAATTATTATTATAGCTACATCTCGACTACATCTACATATGTTTCAGTAAAGTACATGCACTCATATTTTCAAATTAATCAATGAAGTATAAAGGTGTTAAATTATGTGGTTAATAAAATATTGGTCAAAATGTTTTACTTTTACACTATAATGTGATCATTGATAAAGCAAGATAGTCAACAAATTTTTAAGTTAAAAAGTTAGCAAATCAAATGTTCATATATATCATATTGGGCTCGATATTGGGTTAATTACATCTACGTTTGCAGCATAAGCAAAATTTCATCAACATATTTAGTAAGTTAATACTAGTTTTATAATAATGTATAACATTCAGAAAAAAATTTTACAAAACGTATAAATTTATATCAATATTTTCAATTAACACAAAATATTCTCAGAAAGGCAACAATAATGGAGCATCAAGTTAAACTTGCTAAGAAACATTATAAGTGTCATTTATGCAGAAAAAAATTTGCACAAAATAGACACCTTCAGCATCATAAAAAAATTCACATAGTTATTAGACCTTTGGAGTGCGAATATTGCAAAAAAAGATATTTTAGAAAATTTAATCTAAAAAGACATCTTCAAATCCACACAAATGCAAATCCTTACAAATCTCAACATTCTAATAAAACTTTTACACAATACAGTACTCTTGGTGGTAGTGAAAAAAAATTCATATGCACATATTGCAATAAGAAGTTTACTCAAAAAGATTATCTAGTATGTCATCTTCAAGTTCATATTACTGAAAGACCGTATAAATGTTTACAATGCAATAAAACTTTTGCGCAAACAAAACAACTTCATAAACATGAAAAAATTCATTCGGATAAAAAAAATTTAAATAATATTTGTCCAAATAAAAAATCAAAAATCAAAATAGTATCTGATTGTAAAATTCATCTTCAATATAAGAATAAATTCAACAACAAGCAAAATACTTTTGAATGTAACTATTGTCAGGAAAAATTCACCCTAAAATATATTCTAAAAGATCATTTACAGAATCATAAGCAAGTTTTAGAGGAAAAAAATGAAACTAAAATCAAAGAATGTTTTATTCCTTTGGAAAGATGTGATTTATTATTTGAAAATAAAAGTTCCGTAATCAAAAAGAAAGATGAAGGAGCAAATATAGAAGTGATAAATCTAGTTGATGAAATACCAGACATAATTTGTTGGAATAAGCAAATTCCAGCTGACAAAGATGATGAAGTAGTGGAAATAATAACTCAAGAAGATTTAGATTTAATCGATATATTTAATGAATTAGATACCGCTGCAAAAGTTTTAACTTTTTAATAAACACTAAGTTTTTTATTGGTGTTTTAATAATAAAATAATAGATTTGTGATATAGATTTACTTTTTTATTGCTCTTATAGTAAAAATAATTTGCATCATATTTTATATTATTTTACAATTTTGTGTTTTTAGTCTTTATTATTTTTATAATCATTGAGAGATAAAAAGTTTCTTATTTTTATTTTCAAAATAAGGAAGTTTGATTATTGAGACTTGAATTTTTTGTTTACTGATTTATCAATAATTAATATAAAAAAAAAATGTTTATAGTTAACTACAGTAATTACTTGATGAAAAAATTTTAACATAATAATCATATGGTCATGTATACACAATAAGTGTATATATTGCTGTTTTTTAAGGCCATATTATGTTTAAATAATTTTTTTATATTGATCATATATGTAATATAATTACATTTTTAAATTGAAAATATTTAGTTTTAATCTTATAATTTTCAATCAATCAAGAAAATTTGTATAAAAATTATAACTATATTTTTGTCAATAACATTATAATGATAATAATATAATAAATAAATATTATTGTATTAATTTTATTGAATAATATAAAAAAAAATTATAGGTCTAAATAAAAACTAAACCTAAAATGCATCATTGTATGATAAAGAATGATTCAAAATTCATAAACAATAATATTTTTTATTTGAACGTATAATTTTTTTTTAAATATTATTTCTAACTTCTTATGTTTTTAAACTATGTCTCTATCATTACTATCATAATTTTCAATTATAATTCAATCCAGCATAAAATTTCTGATGAAACTTTAATGAATTTTATATGCTTAATATCAAAAATTGTAATAATAATTATTAAAAATATTCTTCTAAAAATCATAAATATTAATATGAGGTCATGTTTTTTTTTTTGTTACAGAAGAAAATTTTTTCTAAAAATCATATTTAAATAAATGCATTTACAAACTTATGAATTAAGGCAAAAAATTTACCAAAATACTCAATTTTTCATAAAAGAGATTAGTATCTTTTCACATGATAACTTCAAGAAAAAAATAAAATAATGGTATAAGCAAATTTTATATTTTATTTTTAAAAACAAGATAAATTTCTTTTATTATTTTTTTTTCTGATAAATTAACAATGCAAGTTAATTTTTCTTTGTACTCTACTATAAAAAATTTTTTTAAACTTGATTCGCCTCAATTTTGTTTAAACTAAAAATTACTAGAAAACATAATTTTTGAATAAAATTAATTTAAGTTTATAAAAATTTCACTCATATGAAGCATCAACAAAATTACACATAAGAAAAATCGCAAAAAATTCTAGTACTAGAATTATTTATAAATGTTCATAATTTTTTTTAACAAATTTTTTAAAATTTTGACATTAACAAATTAATGTACAAAAATTCATACTTAAATAAAGTTAGATATCTTTATGTTCTTATCCTTTTTTTAGAATATTGGTTCCTCATAGAGGAACCTTTGTGATAGGTGAAATTTTGATTTTCGATATTTTGGCATATAAGCACGTTTTGAGACCTCAGGAAACTAAAAAACCGGTTTTTAAAAAAAGTCTGTGTGTGTGTGTGTGTGTGTGTGTATGTATGTATGTATGTATCTCAGTCCCAAAAACGCGGGAAGCAGGGCAGGAGATAGGTCATGCTGCATGACACATGGTATATCAGGTGATAAATCAGGAAGCACAACCATGTCAAATTCACATCTGATTGAACAGGTGATATAACACTTTTCTTTTTTTTTTTTTTTGTTATAATTTTAATTAAATTTTTTAATTACAATTTTTTTAAAATATTTATTTAAATAATTATTACTCATTAAAAATTAATTTAAAAAAAAGAAAAAAAAAAAAAAAAAAATTTGCCGTGACGGGGAATCGAACCCAATCCCGAAATAGCTCTTACTATTTCAAGTCCAATGTCTTACCGATGTGGCCAGCATCAGTATGACAAATATGTTTGTATATTTTTTTCTTTTGTTGTTCGAAAATAGCATAAAGTAGCATAAAATTTGGTCATTGTTTTTTATTTTATTTTTAATTTTATGATGTTGATAAAAAATTAAATATAAATAAAAATTACTTATTAACAAACTTACACTGTTTATAAATTTTTATAAATTATTCCTTTTTTACCAAAATTACTTTCGAGTTAGTTAATAATAATTATTTATAGTCCGGGGCTATCAGTTAAAAAAAAGGCCAAACCTCTACCTATTTATGAAAAAGGTCAAATCGACCTGAAACCTTTTGCATTCGCTTCGGGAAGATGTTAATACAAAAACGCCAGAAGGAAATTTTGCGTAAATGAAGGGGGGCATCATCACCCCATTTTCCCCCAGATTTTCCCGACAAATTTAAGACTTGATTTTTTTTCGATTTTGGCGAGTGCCGATAGATTTTTTGGGTCGTAGATTTCAAATATGAAGTCATAAATGCTATTTGATGCCTTCCCAGGGGTGATTTTGGCCTTTGTAACCCCTTTTACCTCCTAAATATGTCATTCTTTAAATGCACTGTTCTTCCCAATTTCAAAATATTTTTTTTTTCCTTAATGTTATGTTTTCTTTTAGGAATTGATAATTTTTTTAGGCCAATTTAACCCCCAAGAAAGCATTGAATGACATTTCTCACATAATATTTGAATTCCACGACCCAAAAAACCCGAGTAGGCGTTTTAAAATTAAAAATTAAAGTTTTTATTCATATTTAATATTAGGGGCGTTAAAGATGTGAAAAAAGCCAAAATCACCCCCTGGAAGGCATCGAATAACGTTTCTTACTTCATATTTGAATTCTACGACCCAAAAAACCTATCGGCACTCGTACTCCAGTCAAAATACAGGGGGGGGGGTGGGTTGTATTTTTACTGGCGAAAATGAGATTTGCTTTACTATATGTTTTTTGGGTCGCTGAACACGAAAATCGGGGTAATTTCGTAAAGGAATTGGGGCTTCACCCTTAAATTTGCAAAAAACTACCCCAAAATAGGGTGTTTTTTGCATAGTTGCACTTTGAGCGCTCAGATTTGCACCATATGGGTTTTTTGAGTCGCTGGTTAAGAATTTCGACTTATTTTTCATAAATAATGAAAATTTCACCCCAAAATTGGCTAAAATTACCCCCGAAAAGGGAGTGTTTTTGCCATTTGGGCACTTTGAGCAACCAGGATATGTCCATATAGGTTTTTTGTGTCGCTAATCAAGAATTTCGGTTTATTTTTCATAAATATTCAATATTTAACCATTAAATTCGCTGACTGGAGTATCGCCAAAATCGAAAAAAAATCAAATCTTAAATTTGTCGGAAAAATCTGGGGGAAAATGGGGTGATGATGCCCCCCTTCATTTACGCAAAATTTCCTTCTGGCGTTTTTGTATTAACATCTTCCCGAAGCGAATGCAAAAGGTTTCAGGTCGATTTGACCTTTTTCATAAATAGGTAGAGGTTTGGCCTTTTTTTTAACTGATAGCCCCGGACTATAAATAATTATTATTAACTAACTCGAAAGTAATTTTGGTAAAAAAGGAATAATTTATAAAAATTTATAAACAGTGTAAGTTTGTTAATAAGTAATTTTTATTTATATTTAATTTTTTATCAACATCATAAAATTAAAAATAAAATAAAAAACAATGACCAAATTTTATGCTACTTTATGCTATTTTCGAACAACAAAAGAAAAAAATATACAAACATATTTGTCATACTGATGCTGGCCACATCGGTAAGACATTGGACTTGAAATAGTAAGAGCTATTTCGGGATTGGGTTCGATTCCCCGTCACGGCAAATTTTTTTTTTTTTTTTTTTCTTTTTTTTAAATTAATTTTTAATGAGTAATAATTATTTAAATAAATATTTTAAAAAAATTGTAATTAAAAAATTTAATTAAAATTATAACAAAAAAAAAAAAAAAGAAAAGTGTTATATCACCTGTTCAATCAGATGTGAATTTGACATGGTTGTGCTTCCTGATTTATCACCTGATATACCATGTGTCATGCAGCATGACCTATCTCCTGCCCTGCTTCCCGCGTTTTTGGGACTGAGATGTATGTATGTATGTCGCACTGTAACCGGTGATATTTCACAGCCAACACGACATTAAGATCTAATTTTTTTTTCAAAATTTTTTTCACCAAAAAAGCTCGAGGTACTTTTTTTTTTTTTTAATTTGGATGTAATACCTCATTTATTTCCATGAAAGTACTTATATTTGAAAGTATGGTTTTCACATGATATTTCGAATCGGATACTTAATTATCTGAAAATTTTTTTCCTCAAATTTTTTTCACAAAAAAATACAAAAAATACCAATTTTTTTTTTCTTTTTGGACGTAGTACCTAATTTATTTCCATGGAAGTACTAGTTTTAGAAATATCGTTTATAGTAATTTTTTGGACCTAATACTTAATTTTTTTAAAATTTTTTTCTCAAAATTTTTGTCGCCATAAAATACAAAAAACGCCAAAATTTTTTTTATTTTAGGACTTAATACTTAATTTTTTCCTATGAAAGAACGAATATCTAGAATTATCGTTTGTAAAGGATTTCTCCATCTGATACATAATTTTTCGAAATTTTTTTTTTTTTAATTTTTTACATAAAATAATTTAAAAAATACAATAATTTTTTTTTTTTGGACGAAGTACCTAATTTTTTTTCCATGAAAGTACTGATATCTAGAAATATCGTTTTTACTCGATATCTCGAATCTTGTAATTTATTTATTGAAAATTTTTTTCTCAAAATTTTTTTTACCAAAAAATACAAAAAATACCATTTTTTTTTTCTTTATGGACGCAGTACTTAATTTATTTCTGTGGAAGTACTAGTTTTAGAAATATCCTTTATAGTAATTTTATGGACCTGATACTTAATTTTTTCAAAATTTTTTTCTCAATATTTTTGTCGCCAAAAAATACAAAAAACGCTAAAATTTTTTTTATTTTAGGACGTTATACTTAATTTTTTCTTGTGAAAGTACGAATATCTAGAATTATCGTTTGTAAAGGATTTCTCCATCTGATACGTAATTTTTCTAATTTTTTTTTTTCTTAATTTTTTACATAAAATAATTAAAAAAATAGCATAATTTTTTTTCTTTTTAGACGTAGTACCTCATTTTTTTCCATGAAAGTACTAATATGTAGAATTATCTTTTTAACTGGATATCAACAATCTGATACCTAATTTTTTTTCAATTAAAATTTTTTACATAAAAAAATTAGAAAAAAACAATAATTTTTTTTTCTTTAGGACTTAGTACTTAATTTCTTCCTATAAAAGTACGAATATCTAGAATTATCGTTTTTAAAGGATTCCTCCATCTGATACGTAATTTTTCGAAATTTTTTTATTCAAAATTTTTTACATTAAAAAGTAAAAAAAATATTATCTTTTTATTGACGTAGTGCCTATTTTATTTCTCTGAAAGTATTAATACTTGGAATGATGAGTTTTGAATATTTTAATATTTTAATTTTTTATTAGGTAAAATAGAACATTCACAACATTATGTTATTGCTAATGAGGAACCATAGTGCCAATAACTTGGCAGCGTTTTTTTTTAGTTTGTTCAAAAATTAAATTTTGTTTTAATGCAGAAACTTACATTATGCAAGTACCTATATATATTATAATATTAAAATTAATTAAAATAAATTAAAATATTTTTTATGTGTTTTAGTATTTTTTTTTATTCACCTAATTTTTTAAAATTATTTTTTTTTAACATTTAGACATATTTTTTTAGTTGTGAATTAACTTTTGAAAAACTTTGTTTGCAGAATTTAACAGAATTTTCTTATTATTTATGAATCTTTAGGTAATTGTGAAATAATAGCGTAATATTTTAATTTAAAAAATGCTAGCTATATCTTTCTTTTCATTAAATTTTTATTTGCGAAAATTTAATAGCTTTTGCTTTTGAAAATAAGTTATTATTTTTTATTTTTCGTGTTTAAATAATCGCGCTTTTACTTATTTTTTTTTATTATGTAAATTGTAAACTCGAAACGATGGAATGCTGGGACTGAGAAAGCTCAACGCTCAACGGCTCAAAGTGCTCAAACACAAATGCAAATGCAAGGTGAGAATTATCGCAGAGTTCAGAGATCTTGTAAAAGGTTTTTTTCGTTTAATAGTTAAAAGAATTAATTACTTGTAAATTTTATGTACAATATTTCTTACAATATTTAAAATAACTAATACAGTTTATAATGAAGTAAGTAAATCATGCACAATGAGCTGTTTTTCACTTATTAATTTTTGCAATATCTTAACCTAGGTTTTTTAAAACAATTTTTATTTAAGTATTTAAGTATATAATTAGGTCAATTAGTTAATAAAATTATTATTTTATTTTATTTTTATTTTTTAAAAATATATTAATAATTTTCTAGATTTTCAACAACAATAATCTTTAATAAGTAATCTGTGAAGTTATGCTGTGAGTAGAGCATTAAATCAAATTAATTTAATGTTATTAATATTCATAGAAGTTGTGTATTAAAAAGGTATTTCTCTTAAGCAAGTTTTAAATTTAATTAAATATTCCATATTTAATATTTTTATTCTTTTTGGTTTATTAGAATACGAAGTTAACTTTCCATCCAATGTATGAACATCGCTCAAAGTACTTTAAGTCAGATATGAAATATATCATGATGATGTTGTCGTAAAAATCAAATTTTTGGTCACTTAGAAGATTTAGTTAAGAGAATTAAATAATTTATAAATTAAACAAACTTAAAATTCATTTGATTTTAATTAGTCATATGTTTGCTAAGATTTATATAAGGAAATAAGCAATTATTTGAGCATTTATTTCTATCATATATTTCATTTTCTATCAATATTTTAAAAAGTTAATAGTATACCTAGTAACATGGCTTATAAATGTAATCAATGCAAACAATTAATGCCTTCTCTATCTCAACTAAACAAGCATTTAAAAAACCATAATAGCGATAAACCTTATAAATGTAATTTATGTAATAAAACTTTTAAACAAGAAAGATCTCTCCACTGCCATGAAGAGGTTCATTCTGGAAAAAAATCTTATGAATGTACATATTGTAATAAAGATTTTGTTTACAAAAGTTCTTTAAAACAACATCATCGTCAATTTCATACAAATGAAAATCTAACGTATAAATGTCTACAATGCAAAAAAATTTTATCAAACAGTCATTCTCTTTCTCGACATGAAAAAATGCATTCTGGTATAAAACCTTATGCATGTGATTTATGTGAAAAAGCATTTTATAGAAAAGATCATTTCAAAAATCATGTTCAACTTCATACAGGTTTAAAACCACATAAATGTCTGGAATGTAATAAGTCTTTTGCGTTAAAAGATTATCTTAATTTTCATAAAAAAGTTCATTTGGGAATTAAGGAATTTGAATGCAAAGTTTGTGATAAAAAGTTTTTTAAAAAATATGATTTTAATAAACATGTTCAAAAACATGTTTAGAATAGGTATATATGAATATTTGCAGTCCAAGTTACTTTTATCATCTAAAAATATTATAATTAGTATTTTACTAAAATTATTAATAGCTAAAAGCTTAAATCTAATTTTAATCGTCTTTTATTTTACTCAAAACTTACTCTTTTTTTATTTAAATGTATTTGTTAGTAAAAATGTTAAGTCAAAAATTTTTTTGTTTCAAAACTTTTCATGTTAGATATAATTAAAAAAATTATATATTTTATTACATAGCTGTATAAGTTGATAAATTAAATAATAAAAAGTTTGTGTTTAAATTTATTTATTCTACTTCTTTAATTTGAGGATATACATGCTCAATGATTTTTTCTAAAATTACAAAAAAAAAATAAGAATCTTAAAGCTAATTTAAATTCGATTTGAAAGATATCTCTGTATAATTTATTGTGTTAGCCCATTTTCGCATGCAGAACCCGAAAATAAAAAAAAAAATTGGTCATGATCACATTTTTTCCTTTTTACTACAGCATATTTCAAAGATGCAAAATAGTTCATTTAAATGTAAGTTAAAATTTTGAAACTATTAGTTGCCTTTGTGAATTTGGCATTGATCATCAATTAAGTATACATTTTTTAAAACTAATAGAAATTTTAAAATTTAAATTTGAACAGCTAAATATATCGTGCTTTTCCAAAGAGAAATTCTAAATTTTGTTAACAATGTTACCATTTGCTTGCCATTATTTATTGTCTGTGATAAGACTTATTGTATCAGAATAAACTGGCAGAAATTAACAAATTGATGCTATATGCACTATATTGCAACTCATTGTTGCTATGATATTGCTCTTTTTTTTATATTAGAAGAATTTGCAAAACTTTTTGAAAACTTTTTTAAACCTTTCAAGAACTTTATTAAAACTTTTTTTGGAACGTTTTGAAAACGTTTCGGAAAGCTTCGTTCTATGTGCGTCATGTTATATTTATGTATCATATTTTGTGACAGCTAGGAGCAAATAAACGATTATTAACATTTACATTTACATTTTTCAAAAAAAAATTGCCTGATGTTTAAAACTTGCTTATCAATTGAATTAAATAAACTCTTATTTTTAAATAGAATATTTTTATGCTACAGAAATATTTATTATTAGAAATAAATTGGTATATGTTAATAAAACCCTTTAATCCACGTTTATGAAAAAATCATTAAATTTAAGACAAAAAAAAAATAAGTTTTTATTTAATTTTTGATTTGTTGGATATTTTTAGCAGTTTTTATAGGAATAAATTTACTGAATAGTATAAATAAAATCTGAAAATTACTCATCATCTCAAAATTTAAATTTGCCTCCATGAAAAATTTAGAAATTATTATATCGAATCTCGATCCGATCGGATATGGATGTCCAATCTCGCATTGTATTTCATTATACATATATCGTTCATCTCTTCATTCGACTTGCACTTGTATTGTTTGCAATTTCTGCAGAAACATAATAGTTCATAAATAATATATGGGTGGTTTTCACTGTAACGATATATTTTTTTATTGTTTACGGCACAACACTAATTATATTTTTTTTTTTATTTTTTTTGTATTTTAATGTTTATCAATGTCCAAAAACCTAAAATTTTCAGTGGTACTGCTACAAATGTAAAAATAAATTCTACGTGTTATTCTTATGGGATTTTTTTATTTATGCAGACGGTGGCGTCATGGACGGTTGCGACATTTTGAATGTATTATTGAAATAACTTTGTATTGAAGCCATCAAATTTTCTCAAATTCTGGGTATCTTATTTTTCCATCAAAACACATAACTGAACAAGATGTATTAAGTAATATATGACATACACTTGGAGAAAACGACATGGACGGTGGCGACATTTTTTTTTTGTAAAAGCGTTTTAAAATTTTAATAGGTTTAATTTTCATAGTTAAAGCTTTTATATTTAAAATTTTAAGTTTTCCACGGTTCATATATGAGTAGTTCAGTAAAAAAAAAAATACAACAGGGCTTTTCAGTGCATACATATAGAGTGCGCTCCAATAAAAGATGGGAAGCTTAAAAATAGCTAAAACCGGGGGACAGACTTATATGCGACGATACGCTAAGAGGATTGCATGAAAATTTGTTTCGTTGAAAAAATTGAGTTTTTGGGACCTAAATACGACATATGCATCCTACAGAAAAATTTAAGTTCAAATTTTAAGCCGTTTGTTAATACTCAAAGTTTACAGTTAAGCAAAAGGACAGCAGACGGTAGCGACAATTTGAACACATATGCTCCAGAAAATTTTTTTATTAAGTTACCAATATATGCATAGTAGGTTGTGACTTTAAAAAAATATTATTCATGAACTTTTTAGAAGAAAAAAAAGTGTAAAAGAGCTTTAGTTTCAGATATAAATGGAGGGGACACTATGTATACCGTTCCTGCGAAAACCACCCATATATGAATTATAGATTAATGTTTGTAGAATTAACACAAAATTAATGAATAATTTTGTTAAAAAAGTAAATACTTTTATTGAATCTTCTGAATTCTGATGTATAAAACTATTGACTTACTAAAAGGTAATTTTTGAAAATGGGATTATATGTTCTCCAATTAGGCAAGTTATTTAATAAATATTTTTTTTTTCAGATATATAACAAACTGAATATAAACACTGCACATAACAAAAGTACACAATTTTAGGATAAAGAGGTAAAATCATATATAATTAAAATGTCTCAATTGACTTATACAATAGAATCACCATTACATTTTGCTGCTTTCAATAATTCAAAAGATGACCTTATCAATTTAATATTACGAGGAAATAATGTAAATTCTTTAGAAAGTTTATATGGGACTACGCCTTTGCATGCAGCTGTTGTAAAAAACCATGAAGAAGTAGTTAAAATATTGCTGAGTAAAAAAGCAAATATAAATGCAAAAGCACTTGATGGATCAACACCTCTGCATATGGCAGCTGCAAATGGCTATTGTAATATGATAAAATTTTTAATAAAAAATAAGGCTAAGGTAAATGTTAAAAGTTTAGATGGTAAGACACCTTTGGGATTGGCTGTCTCTTATGGACATAAAGAAGTTGTCAAAGTTCTCTTGCAGCAAGATAAGTCTCAAATTAATTCTAAAGATTTTGAAAGTAATTGGAGTTTACTTCACATCGCAGCTGGTAAAGGAAATCTGGACATTATAAAGTACCTTGTAGAAAAAGGAGCTGATATTAAAAATGGTGATCATAAGGGTTTGCTACCAATTCACATTGCTGTTGTAGAAGGTTTCAAAGACGTAGTTGAATTTTTCATTTTGAAAGGTGTAAATATAAATGTCATAAATACTGATGATACTAATAATGGTCTACTACATTATGCAGCTATTAAAAGTCACATAGAAATTGCTAAGTATTTGATTAATCAAGGAGTCGACATTAATTATAAAAATTTAGATGGACTTACTGCCTTACATGTAGCTGCTGCTTTTAGCGATGAAATTTTTATAAAATTATTGTTGAAAAATGGAGCATATTATGATTGTCAGAATTCTTTAAATCAAACACCGTTAGATATTTGCATTGAGATGGCAATGGAAATGAATAAAAATATATTTTTATCTACTAAAAATTTATTTGAAGCTGTTAAATCCAACTGTTTAGATCGAGTAGTAAAATCTATTCAAAATGGAGCATATGTCAATACTAGGAATCGCAGTGGTAATGTTCCAATGCATTATGCAGCCTGGAAAGGTCATTCAGAAATAATTAATACTTTACTTAAGTTTGGAGGCAATCTCAATATATTAGATAATAAAGGATTTTCTCCTTTGCATTTTGCTGTTAAATTTTCATGTGTTGAAAGCATGAAAACTATCTTAAAAAATGGTGGAATTTACAATGTAAATTCTTTCAGTGGAAAGTCTCCCATAGATTTCAGCAATAATTCTGAAATAACAAAGTTACTGGAATTGATTGATTGTTCAATTGAAAAAGTAAAAAAAAATGACTCATCTGTTATTGATGATTTAAAGAAAATAAAAGATTCTAATTCAGTTGCAGCTATAATGAATGCCAAAAATGTAGATAATAGAACATTGCTTGGAATAGCTTCAAAATATAATTTTTCTCAGATCGATAGTCTACAAAATATGATTCAAGATGAAATTAACATGGAGATAAATAAAGCATATGATTTATGTACGCAAGAAAAATATGAAGATGCTTTAATTTTGTTTCAAAAAATTTTTAATGATAAAAAAGAAATAATGGGGCCAAATAATCCTTTTATATTTGAAATCCAAAAAAATATATCTAAAACTTTATATCACCAAAAAAATTATGAAGAAGCTTTAAAATCATATGAAGATTTGTACATGAAACAAAAAAATTTTCTTGGAGAAAACAATGAAAGTTCTTTGGAGTCAAAGAGTTCTATTGCTTTAATATTATATAAACAAGGAAAATGTGAAGATGCACTAAAGATATTTGAAGAAGTTTACCCTAAGCAAAAGAACATTTTAGGAGCAGATAATTTAGATGTATTAGAAACGCAAATTAATATGGCTACAGTATATGACGAACTTGAAAAATATGAAGAAGCTTTAAGACTTAACTATGAAGTTTATGAAATACAAAAAAGTTTCAATTGTGAAACGCATCCAATGACTTTAATAGCATTAAATAATATCGGTGGATGTTTATTCCGTATGGAAAAATGGGAAAAAGCCTTCGATATTTATAAACAAGTTTATATGTCTATGAAGTTGGTTTTTGGTGAAAGTCATTCGAGTACATTAAGTGCACTCCATAATATGATATCAATATTAATTAAGCAAAATAAATACGATGAAGCATTGTCTAATTTTACAAAATTATTGAATAAACAAACTGAATATTTAGGTGCTAAGCATATCAATACATTAAATACACGATATGATATGGCCAAACTATTTTTTAGAAAAGGTGATTATGATAATACTTTAAAGTATGCGATTGAAAGTTATGAAAATAAAAAAAATATATTAGGCTCTCAAAATCCTAATGTAATAGATACTAAAAGCTTTATAGATCAAATAAGTGTTATTATTGATTTTGATAAAAAGGCCAAAATTTCAAATGATAATGCAAAAGTAATACATATGATTGCAGATTCTGGAGATAAAAAGTCTTTATATTATTTATTGACCATTGGAACAGATATTAATGAGCAAGATATTAAAGGAAGAACTCCGCTACATTATGCAGTTAATAATGGGAATATTTCAGTTGTTAAATTACTTCTAGAAGAAGGTGCTGATGTTACAAAAACTACCTTTAAAGGAAATACACCTTTACACATTGCAACTACCAAAAAATTTAAAGAAATTGTAGAAATTTTATTAGAACATGATTGTCAAGGTAAATTAGATAATTTTATAAACGTTAAAACTAATAGCAGTGGCAAAACAGCACTCCATATTGCATCTGAAAATGGATCCTTAGATATTATTAAATGTTTATTAAAATTTGGTGCTTGTTACGATATAAAAAATAATGATAATAAAACTCCGCTAGACATAAGTACTGATGAAAAAGTTTTAGAATTGCTGAAACTAATTGATCATGCTTTTGAAGAAATTTCAAAAGGAAGTTCACAGGCAGTCAAAAACTTAAAATCACAAAATGCTGATGATGTAAAGATTATTATGAATTGTTGTAATGAAAAAGGATATGATTTAATAAGAATAGCTAAAGTAAGCAACTTTAATGATTCAGAAATACAGATACTTGAAGGATTGAAAAATAAACAGTAATTGATTTTTAATAAAAAATTTATTTTATATTACCCTTAGCCATAAAAAATAAGAATGTTCTATATACCTTTAGTAACTATAGGTCTTAATTAGTTAGACCTTATATTTATCTCTATTCAGGACATTTTTTACTTTTATAGCTCATAGGCCTAAATGTAAAACATTTTTTATATATATTTTTTTTATTTAGGTAGGAATCACTAACTTGGATAAGTTTTTATACATCAAAGCAGCACAATTAAATATATGATTTAAATATAAATTTTAATTCATAAGTTGAAGAATTATAAGTGCATACTTCTATATCGATATTTTATTTTATTTTTTCAAATATATATAAGCTAATGTAATTTGACATAAATATTACTTACAAAAAATAATTATACTGTAAAGTATTTAAAACTTGTTTTTATATAATTTGATACTTTGTAAAACTCTTTATATATTTATATTTTATTTAAAAAGTGTATTTCAAAATATAAATTTTGAATAAAAAAAATTATAAAATTTTTTTTGACAATAAATTGCATAAAATTAAAGTATTTTATTTTAAATTTGTAAATAACACGATGATTAAGATTTTTATGTAAAATAAGAAACAATAATGTACTAAGTTTTGTAAAAATATTAATATTGTTAAAAGTAAATTTTAACAATAACTTACATATTATGTAAAATTTTCTTTAAAATTAAAATAAAATTTTTTTTATTATCACTACAGTATTTCTGCATATATATTTTGGCTTTTTAATTTAAGAAAATAAAAATTTCCCCTTTGCTTTTATATAGTCTGAGTTTATTAGAATCAGCGAACTTTTACACTGAAGAATTTTTGGATATGAATTTGAAACTTGTGCCTTTAAAAATGTACCATTTTATATTTTTTTTATTATTTTTATAAATATATTATATACTTTATTAAAATATTTTAACGTTTTTTTGAAACATTTTTACCTACTTATGTATACCTATACTTGAAAAATAACACTATACTTTTTTTTTTACTTACAAATTCAAAAGCGCGCGAGTTTATTTTTACCCACAGGGCGCACCACTTGCACATCAGTTTTATGCGGACCGTAATTTCTCTGATGCGTATTTAAACTTTTAAACTTTAAAGTATTTAACTTTTCCTGTATATGCACGTGTGAGAATCATCCTGGTGAGAATTCACTCTGCAGTAAGAGAAATAATATTTAAAACTTTTTATTATTTTAAATAAATTAAGTTAATTATTAAATATGAATTCCGGAAGATTTACTGATAAAATATTTTGTGGGTTTCAAATATTGTTTTATATATTTTTTTATTCAATAAATATTTTTATATTCATAACCTAAATTTTATATCTTGAATAATAACAATCCAAGTATATACATTAAAAATTGAATTTAAAGGTAAGTTAAATAATTTTCATAGCTTAAATTTTATTCTATTTTTTTAAATTATGAAAAATATTGGTTTTTATTTTCCAGAAAGAAAATCAAAAATTCTCAGCGACAACAGCATTTGTTCACAGGCATGAATTAGTAAATCACTCCACATGGACATGGTTTTTCAGATTTGTGGATAAATGAAAGCTTAAACAACTTGCAAAGTAAGTAATAATATTAACTTTGAACAGAATTTTTTTAATCATGATGACCTTGATCAGTTAGGCCCTTTCTACACCAGGCGATATAATTATATTTTATGATTATGTTCCTATTTAAAATGTATAATGTAATTTCAATAAAAAATCTTTCCTGGTGTAGAGACGGCCTTACAAGCATTAAGAAATATTAGTAAAAAACTTTGAAGATTTAATTTTTTTGCCTTTTATTTAAAAATATGTTTTTAAAAAAATAAAAAAACGTAGACCAGAAAAGATACGAGTTTATATTTTTTAATCGTTACTTATTAATTAATAAAGTATCTGAATATCTCTTAAGTTGAAGTTTAATTTAAATTCATCTTTCATATTTGATATTTACTTAACTTATTTTTCATTCAACAACTAAATTATTTAAATAAATCTTTTCAATTATTATTATTGATAGAATTTACTAACAATAATTATAAACATTTTCTATTTTCAGATTCAAGGCATTAAATTTTTCTTGTATTAAAAATTGTCAACTATTTTGCATCTTAAAAACATTCTTGCCATGAAAAATTTATTAAATAAAATCAAGGTCTTCTTGTCTGATTCATTCAATAAACATCTACAACATCCAGGAATGATTTTAATGTATGACTTAAGTATTTACACTGGGTTTTTAAATATGAACATCGTTAAAATTAATTTATTCACAAAAGTAATCAGAAGAAAGTAGAAAAGCAAAAAAATTTACAATACATATAATAATAATACGAGTTAAAAGAAGAAAAATAAGAAAACTAACTAAAGAATGGAATTATTTATGTAAGTATTCATATGAAAATAATTTATAACTTAAATTTATTTTACAAAAAAAAAATAGAAGCTTAGCAGTTTTGGATTTTAAAACTACAAAAATTTTTGTTGTAATTTTTTATAAATTAAAATTAAATAGTTACTTTTTAACCAAATAGCAAAGTATAGGTTAATTTTCATACACTTACATATAAAAGCATTGAGTACATGCTGCATGCAAAGATAAAACCCTGCATATAGTAACTTAGAAAATAAGTTAAAGTAGAAAAATAGGTCATTATTTATTCGTATGATAAAAATTTTTTTCTCAAAATATTTTTTCTTGTTTTCTTTTATTTGTATGTTGGGGTTTACGAACTACCACTGACAAAAACAGTCTTAGTTTTTTTTCCAAAAAGATTAGGTTCTGAGATTATTTCCATCATTGCTTTATGACTGAGATATCCTCATAATAATAAATTAAGGTTAAAAGAGGTTTGGGAAAGTTAGCGTACCCCCTGAGCCATAGGTACTACATCGCTAATAAAAAGATTCACAGATATTACCAAACAATTAAACTTGCACACACTATAGAGCAAACTTTATAAAAAGAGAACACAATACATAACTATAGGTTCTAGTACTAGATACTAGATAGTAAAATATAAAATTTAAAAAAATAACCCGAATAGAATCTAAATTTGGAAGCCGAACTTAAAACTCTGGCCCAAATCTGGCTTCCGAATCTCGCCGAACTTCGACAAATATCATTTAATTAACTAAATTTATTTGCCTAAAATTTTTTTAATTAACTATAATACATTTTTAACCAAGGGAGCAAAAAAAAGAATGACCCAGATCGCAGGTTAATTAACATCCGAGGCGAAGCCGAGGATGGTAAACTGCGATCTGGGTTATTCTTTTTTTGTTCCTATGGACAAAACGAAATTTTTCTTTCTCAGTGGGGAAAAAACGCGTTTTTTTCGATCTCATTGCGGGTCGAAAAAACTGTTTTCGACCCACTAGAAAGAATAGTACATTTTTAACCAAGGGAGCAAAAAAAAAGAATGGCCCAGATCGCACGTTAATTAGCATCCGAGGCGAAGCCGAGGATGGTAAACTGCGATCTGGGGTATTTTTTTTTTGTTCCCATGGACAAAACGAAATTTTTCTTTCTCAGTGGGGTGAAAACGCGTTTTTTTCGATTTCGTTGCGGGGCAAAAAAAGTGTTTTCGGCCCGCTAGGAAGAAAATGCACTTTTTCATTATACGCTGCAAAAAAGATCTACTTTCTTACTTTCGGGCGATCTTTTTTTCGCTTTTAATGAAAAACTATGTGTTGAACACGGGAAAAAATGTAGGAAATTTTACTTTCAATGCTGTCTGAACTCGTTCGCTACGCTCACTCGTGCATACAACTGCATTGAAAGCCAAATCCTACTTTTTTTCCCTTATTGAATAAATAGATATTTTATGAATTTTAAACAATTTTCATGATAAAATTTATAAAATTTTAAAGAAAAAAAAATGTTAAGACTTCGTAAGGTTAGAATATACATATAAACAAAGATTTTACACAGTATAAAATAAACACCAATGTGCTTCCATTATAACCTAAAAAATAATGTGTACTAAAATATTCTAAAATCAATAATAATCTTAATTATTTATTCATAACATACGCAGAAACAATAAAAATACAGGTTTTTACTAATTAATATTACTTATAATTTAATATAACTATATAGTATTAAGCGCACGTCGCGCGCAGAATGATTTAAAACTTTCAATCTTAATTATTTTCTTAAATACGAAAATTTATTCTTACTTTAATTTTTTTATTGATTTCATAACTACTCAACATACTAACTAACCTCAAAAATAATAAAAACATAATATAACAGGGTGGCCGCATTTCTGGAATTCTGGAAAGTCAGGGAATGTCGGAATTTTTTTAGGTCAGGGAAAATCAGGAAATGTCAGGGAATAATTAATTTTTCTGGAATTTATTTTTTTAAATAAAAATTAACAAATGTTTCCATGATAAGTTTTAGTTGGATATTTAAATTAGGGGTGTACGGTTATCTGACACGAAGCTTCGAGCGATCTTGGATTTACTCGTCTTCGGTTATACCCGAAAAGCTTCAGGGGTCTGAAGGTACAGTTTTTAGGTGGAAAAATTCCCTGGCATTGCGATCCTACCATTCTTTTTGCGAAAAATTTTCATTTACTCTTAAAAATAAGAATAAAACTGTCAAAAAATGGCTTACTAAGAAAAGGATAATTTTTATTAACTATAAGTTATTTATTGGTTCCTCATAGAGGAACCATTGTGATATAGGTAAAATTTTGATTTTCGAGTTTTTGGCTCATAAGCACGTTTTGAGATCCCAGAAAGCTAAAAAACCGGTTTTTAAAAAAAGTCTGTATGTGTGTGTGTGTATGTATGTATGTATGTATGTGGATAACCGGCGAAATTTCACAACCATTGTTTTAATTTGTTTTTCAAAAATTTGATATTTTTTTTTTAATTTAGATGTAGGGTCAAGGATGGGGTTTTGAACACTTTAAGGAAATTCGTGACTTTACTAACGAATAAAAATAAAAAATATAGTATTTTTTAACGCAATAACTTTTTAAATAGCAAAGATGAACATAATTCTTGAGGGATAAACGGTTATTTGCCAGATACGATCCATATTTTAATTTTAAATATAGAGCTCTAATAGAGATAACCTAGAATACCAGGGTTTTGGACACTAAGTACAGGGTTTTGGACAAGAAATTTATGGGGTTGTGGACACCATTTTTAAAACTTACTACATAGTACATTTTTTTTTATAACAATTAGAAAAATGATAAAAATTGGGTATGTTAATAGCATTTAAATAATTTTTAATTAATTTTTAAATAATAATATAAATATTTAAATAAAAACTTTTAAATTACCAATTTTTAATTAATTGCAAAAGTTCATGTTACAAACGACTTGTCGAGTATATGGTGTACCTACATAAGAAAATATTTTAATTAAAATTTTTTATTTATTCTAATTAATTGTAAATAAACAAAAAAAGAGAACTATATAAAAAGAAACCTAGTCGAAGTTCTTCTCGTTAGTCGACATCACTGCATTACCAATTGGCATTGGTAATTGACCAACAAATTTTTAATTTTTCTAAATTAGATTTTATGTAATACACAGGTACTAAATTAGTAACCGGTAAGAATTACGAATATATATAATATTAGTCCTAAACTTTTAAAATTTTTGAAAAATGATTGTAACTTTTGACAGATCCAGCCGATTAGCTTGAAAATTTAGGTAGATACGTAAAAAATATGCCCGAATCGAATAAAATTCTTTTTTATAGTAAAATTTTCCCTCGGTTTTCCGTTTTTTTGGTTTTTTTTGAAAATTTGATAAAAATTTTTTTCTTGGAAATTCAGTTTTTTCAACATAAAAATTTTTTGTCGTTATCAATCGAAATAAAACCTAGCCTATGTTTTGACCCATAATTTTTGCCGTCTTTTGCCGTAAACGCCATGTCTGTAGCTTTTATCGTGTTCTCGTTTATCGCGTTCGGACACACACACACACATAATTAAAGATTTATATATATATATAGGATATAGGATATAGGATATAGGATATAGGATATAGGATATAGGATAGGATAGGATTAGTCCTAAACTTTTAAAATTTTTGAAAAATGATTGTAACTTTTGACAGATCCAGCCGATTAGCTTGAAAATTTAGGTGGATACGTAAAAAATATGCCCGAATCGAATAAAATTCTTTTTTATAGTAAAATTTTTCCTCGGTTTTCCGTTTTTTTGGTTTTTTTTGAAAATTTGATAAAAATTTTTTTCTTGGAAATTCAGTTTTTTCAACATAAAAATTTTTTGTCGTTATCAATCGAAATAAAACCTAGCCTATGTTTTGACCCATAATTTTTGCCGTCTTTTGCCGTAAACGCCATGTCTGTAGCTTTTATCGTGTTCTCGTTTATCGCGTTCGGACACACACACACACATAATTAAAGATTTATATATATATAGGATATAGGATATAGGATATAGGATATAGGATATAGGATAGGATAGGATTAGTCCTAAACTTTTAAAATTTTTGAAAAATGATTGTAACTTTTGACAGATCCAGCCGATTAGCTTGAAAATTTAGGTGGATACGTAAAAAATGCCCGAATCGAATAAAATTCTTTTTTATAGTAAAATTTTTCCTCGGTTTTCCGTTTTTTTGGTTTTTTTTGAAAATTTGATAAAAATTTTTTTCTTGGAAATTCAGTTTTTTCAACATAAAAATTTTTTGTCGTTATCAATCGAAATAAAACCTAGCCTATGTTTTGACCCATAATTTTTGCCGTCTTTTGCCGTAAACGCCATGTCTGTAGCTTTTATCGTGTTCTCGTTTATCGCGTTCGGACACACACACACACATAATTAAAGATTTATATATATATAGGATAGGATAAATCTTTAATTATGTGTGTGTGTGTGTCCGAACGCGATAAACGAGAACACGATAAAAGCTACAGACATGGCGTTTACGGCAAAAGACGGCAAAAATTATGGGTCAAAACATAGGCTAGGTTTTATTTCGATTGATAACGACAAAAAATTTTTATGTTGAAAAAACTGAATTTCCAAGAAAAAAATTTTTATCAAATTTTCAAAAAAAACCAAAAAAACGGAAAACCGAGGAAAAATTTTACTATAAAAAAGAATTTTATTCGATTCGGGCATATTTTTTACGTATCTACCTAAATTTTCAAGCTAATCGGCTGGATCTGTCAAAAGTTACAATCATTTTTCAAAAATTTTAAAAGTTTAGGACTAATCCTATCCTATATATATATAAATCTTTAATTATGTGTGTGTGTGTGTCCGAACGCGATAAACGAGAACACGATAAAAGCTACAGACATGGCGTTTACGGCAAAAGACGGCAAAAATTATGGGTCAAAACATAGGCTAGGTTTTATTTCGATTGATAACGACAAAAAATTTTTATGTTGAAAAAACTGAATTTCCAAGAAAAAAATTTTTATCAAATTTTCAAAAAAAACCAAAAAAACGGAAAACCGAGGAAAAATTTTACTATAAAAAAGAATTTTATTCGATTCGGGCATATTTTTTACGTATCCACCTAAATTTTCAAGCTAATCGGCTGGATCTGTCAAAAGTTACAATCATTTTTCAAAAATTTTAAAAGTTTAGGACTAATCCTATCCTATCCTATATCCTATATCCTATATCCTATATCCTATATCCTATATATATATAAATCTTTAATTATGTGTGTGTGTGTGTCCGAACGCGATAAACGAGAACACGATAAAAGCTACAGACATGGCGTTTACGGCAAAAGACGGCAAAAATTATGGGTCAAAACATAGGCTAGGTTTTATTTCGATTGATAACGACAAAAAATTTTTATGTTGAAAAAACTGAATTTCCAAGAAAAAAATTTTTATCAAATTTTCAAAAAAAACCAAAAAAACGGAAAACCGAGGAAAAATTTTACTATAAAAAAGAATTTTATTCGATTCGGGCATATTTTTTACGTATCCACCTAAATTTTCAAGCTAATCGGCTGGATCTGTCAAAAGTTACAATCATTTTTCAAAAATTTTAAAAGTTTAGGACTAATCCTATCCTATCCTATATCCTATATCCTATATCCTATATCCTATATCCTATATCCTATATATATATATAAATCTTTAATTATGTGTGTGTGTGTGTCCGAACGCGATAAACGAGAACACGATAAAAGCTACAGACATGGCGTTTACGGCAAAAGACGGCAAAAATTATGGGTCAAAACATAGGCTAGGTTTTATTTCGATTGATAACGACAAAAAATTTTTATGTTGAAAAAACTGAATTTCCAAGAAAAAAATTTTTATCAAATTTTCAAAAAAAACCAAAAAAACGGAAAACCGAGGGAAAATTTTACTATAAAAAAGAATTTTATTCGATTCGGGCATATTTTTTACGTATCTACCTAAATTTTCAAGCTAATCGGCTGGATCTGTCAAAAGTTACAATCATTTTTCAAAAATTTTAAAAGTTTAGGACTAATCCTATATATATATAAATCTTTAATTATGTGTGTGTGTGTGTCCGAACGCGATAAACGAGAACACGATAAAAGCTACAGACATGGCGTTTACGGCAAAAGACGGCAAAAATTATGGGTCAAAACATAGGCTAGGTTTTATTTCGATTGATAACGACAAAAAATTTTTATGTTGAAAAAACTGAATTTCCAAGAAAAAAATTTTTATCAAATTTTCAAAAAAAACCAAAAAAACGGAAAACCGAGGAAAAATTTTACTATAAAAAAGAATTTTATTCGATTCGGGCATATTTTTTACGTATCCACCTAAATTTTCAAGCTAATCGGCTGGATCTGTCAAAAGTTACAATCATTTTTCAAAAATTTTAAAAGTTTAGGACTAATCCTATCCTATCCTATATCCTATATCCTATATCCTATATCCTATATCCTATATATATATATAAATCTTTAATTATGTGTGTGTGTGTGTCCGAACGCGATAAACGAGAACACGATAAAAGCTACAGACATGGCGTTTACGGCAAAAGACGGCAAAAATTATGGGTCAAAACATAGGCTAGGTTTTATTTCGATTGATAACGACAAAAAATTTTTATGTTGAAAAAACTGAATTTCCAAGAAAAAAATTTTTATCAAATTTTCAAAAAAAACCAAAAAAACGGAAAACCGAGGGAAAATTTTACTATAAAAAAGAATTTTATTCGATTCGGGCATATTTTTTACGTATCTACCTAAATTTTCAAGCTAATCGGCTGGATCTGTCAAAAGTTACAATCATTTTTCAAAAATTTTAAAAGTTTAGGACTAATATTATATATATTCGTAATTCTTACCGGTTACTAATTTAGTACCTCAATAGAGTAATTTACAGAAACTTGTACAGGTATTATCAGGGTGAATCCTAGAATTGGTAGTTGAGGGAAGCAACTGCCATTTGCGGATCCTAGGGAAGGGTAATCAAGCTTTGTATCGCTGATCACTAAATATCCGCCTGAGCTCCAACGTCCGTGATTTTTATGATTCAGTAAATTTTAGATAATAATTCGGGTAAAAAAAAGTAGTTTACAAAATATTGAGTAAGCTAAAACAACATATCTTTGTGAAAAATCAAGTTGCAGGGGTCCAGGGGGGCGCAGCCCCCTTGGCGGTTGCCGAGGTGAGCGAAGCGAGCCGGAGGCAGCTAGTATATATATAAATCTTTAATTATGTGTGTGTGTGTGTCCGAACGCGATAAACGAGAACACGATAAAAGCTACAGACATGGCGTTTACGGCAAAAGACGGCAAAAATTATGGGTCAAAACATAGGCTAGGTTTTATTTCGATTGATAACGACAAAAAATTTTTATGTTGAAAAAACTGAATTTCCAAGAAAAAAATTTTTATCAAATTTTCAAAAAAAACCAAAAAAACGGAAAACCGAGGGAAAATTTTACTATAAAAAAGAATTTTATTCGATTCGGGCATATTTTTTACGTATCTACCTAAATTTTCAAGCTAATCGGCTGGATCTGTCAAAAGTTACAATCATTTTTCAAAAATTTTAAAAGTTTAGGACTAATATTATATATATTCGTAATTCTTACCGGTTACTAATTTAGTACCTCAATAGAGTAATTTACAGAAACTTGTACAGGTATTATCAGGGTGAATCCTAGAATTGGTAGTTGAGGGAAGCAACTGCCATTTGCGGATCCTAGGGAAGGGTAATCAAGCTTTGTATCGCTGATCACTAAATATCCGCCTGAGCTCCAACGTCCGTGATTTTTATGATTCAGTAAATTTTAGATAATAATTCGGGTAAAAAAAAGTAGTTTACAAAATATTGAGTAAGCTAAAACAACATATCTTTGTGAAAAATCAAGTTGCAGGGGTCCAGGGGGGCGCAGCCCCCTTGGCGGTTGCCGAGGTGAGCGAAGCGAGCCGGAGGCAGCTAGTATTATATATATTCGTAATTCTTACCGGTTACTAATTTAGTACCTCAATAGAGTAATTTACAGAAACTTGTACAGGTATTATCAGGGTGAATCCTAGAATTGGTAGTTGAGGGAAGCAACTGCCACTTGCGGATCCTAGGGAAGGGTAATCAAGCTTTGTATCGCTGATCACTAAATATCCGCCTGAGCTCCAACGTCCGTGATTTTTATGATTCAGTAAATTTTAGATAATAATTCGGGTAAAAAAAAGTAGTTTACAAAATATTGAGTAAGCTAAAACAACATATCTTTGTGAAAAATCAAGTTGCAGGGGTCCAGGGGGGCGCAGCCCCCTTGGCGGTTGCCGAGGTGAGCGAAGCGAGCCGGAGGCAGCTAGTACTTTTTAATATTTGCTTTTGGATTTGACAATATTTAACAAATAGATACTTTTAAAAATAGAGATATTACCATTATCTATAAGAAAATAATCATATGTCCAAAACTAAAATCCGTGTATGCTGTTTTGGACATTCGAATAAAATACATATAAAATACAATGTCGAAAACTACATTTTTAAGTATATTTAGGATGCGTTCTTAGACATCTTAATTAAAAGCGTAAAAAAAGGAGAAATTGATTTTTTTTTTGTTATAAATTTAATGTTTGATGATTACTTAATCAAATAAATGCAAAAAAGTTGCTATTGTTAAGAAAATATAAATAAAATATTGGTTTTACGAATCTCGAATCCTTAGTATTTTTGTTAAGAAACGATATCATTTCAAGTAGTCTATTTTGATTTAGGGTTTTATTATTATAAATAATTAGTAATTTCCAAAAAAACTAGATAACAAAGAAAGTAACCGTTTAATATATCTTTTCACTTATTTATATCTTATAGTTATTTAGTAAAATAACGCTGAGTGTTCAAAACCGCATCCATGTCCACCACCCCATTCTTGACCCTGCCCCTAATACTTCATTTATTTTCATGAAAATACTTACATTTGAAATATCGATTTTTACTCGATATCACGAATCTGATAATTAATTTTTTGAAACTTTTTTTCCCAAAATTTTTGTCACAAAAAAATACTTTTTGTATATTTTTTTTCTTTTTGGACGTAGTACCTAATTTCTTTCTATTGGAGTACAGTCGGTTGCATTAATGGCGTCCTCATAAATTTAAAAAAAATTATATGCTTTAATAGGGTTTGACATTTTTTGAGTATTTTTTTTTTATTTTTAAGGTAAAAACATGTGTTTATTTTCTAATTTTAATAAAATGTCATTTTTTAAAATTATTAATCAAAATTAGGCTTGTTTGAAAGAGAAAAATTTACTGATTCAGTGCGAATTTGATTTTTAAAAAACAATTAATTATATCAGGAGCTATTGACAATTAAAGTTGAATAAATTCTATTCAAAAAAAAGAAAATTAAAACAAAAGAAAATAATATATTCAAGTAATAGAATTTATTTTTGATTATTATTATTATTCAGAAAAAATTTCATTTTGATAAACTTTAATTGTCAATAGCTCCTGATATAATTAATCGTTTTTTAAAAATCGAATTTGCACTGAATGAGCAAATTTTTCTCTTTCAAACAAGCCTAATTTTAATTAATAAATTTAAAAAATGATATTTAATTAAAATTAGAAAATAAACACGTTTTTTACCTTAAAAATAAAAAAAAAAAATACCCAAAAAATGTCAAACCCTATTAAAGCATATAATTTTTTTTAAATTTATGAGGACGCCATTAATGCAACCGAGTGTACTAGTTTTAGGAACCACGATTATATAGTAATTTTTCGGATCTGTTACTTAATTTTTTCAAAATCTTTTTGCTCAAAATTAAAAAAAAAAATAAATAAAAAGAAACTGCAATATTTTTTGTGTTTTTTTATGTAATACTTCATTTAATTCTTTGAAAGTAGTAATAACTTATTACTCGATATCTCGAAACGGATGCTTAATTATTCGAAAATTTTTTTCTCAAAATTTTTCGCATAAAAAAAAACAGCAATGTTTTTTTCTCTTTAGATGTAGTACTTATTTTTTTTCTATGAAAGTACCATTATCTGAAAATATGGTTATTATTCGATATCTCTAATCTGACACTTAATTTTTTGAACTTTTTTCTCTCAAAATATTTTATTTTAAAAAATAAAAAAAATAGCAATACAATTTTTTTTCTTTTTGAATGTAGTAACTAATTTTTTCCTATGAAAGTACCAATATCTGAAAATATGGTTATTACTCGATATCTCAAATCTGACACTTTTTTTTTTGAACTTTTTTTCTCAAAACTTTTTGCATAAAAAAATAAAAAAAACAGCAATATTTTTTTCCTTTTTGAAAGTAGTACCTCATTTTTTTCTGTGGGAGTACTAGTTTCATAAATATTTTTTATAGTCAATTTTTTGGATCTGAAACTTAATTTTTTGGATTTATTTTTTTCAAAATGTTTTGCATAAATAAATAAAAATAATAGCAATATTTTTTCTTTAAATTGTAAAAAAAAAGGGAATTTTTTTTAATTTGAAAAAAGTATTAAATACTATTTTCACGTTCCAATTTAAGTTTTAATGTAGAAAATTATTTTATTATTATTTTCTTATTTATAGAAAATAAGAACGTTAAATAAAAATATAACGATCAGAATTTTCTTTTGGGACGTAGTACTTAATTTTTTTCTATGAAAGTACTAATATCTAGAATTATCGTTTTTACTAGGTAAAATAAACCATTAAGAATATTTTGTTATTGTTAATGAGGAACCATAGTGTCAATTACTTGGCAGCATTTTTTTTATGTAAATAAAATAAATAAATTTGCATTTTTTAATTTTGATATAATAATAAAAAATAAAACAATTCGTATTAAACATCTTGAAAATCTATTTTTGTAAGTATATTAATACTTAACTAACTTTAAAAAACCATAGGTACAGCAAGTATTTTTCAATTTTTCTTTTTTAGTGAGTTCCCGATTTCATTAAAAGTACTTTTTAACTTTAATTTTACGTTTCCTGAGAATTTAAGATAGCGCTTTAATACATTAAAAAATATAAAGATTTAGCAGTGTTACTTTATCAAAAATCATTAAAAAAAATTAGCAACTAGTGATAGGATATTAACAACATTGACTTTTTATTAAAATTTAGGTATTTTCGTTATAATGGTACCAGGAAAAAAACGGTTAGGCGCAGAAATGTTAAAAGCAAAAATTTTTAAAACTAACTTTTTTTCCTGGTACCATTATAACGAAGATACCTAAATTTAAATAAATAGTAAATGTTGATAAAATCCTATCACTAGTTGCTAATTTTTTTAATGATTTTTGATGAAGTTAGTTTAAAAAATTTTTGCTTTTAACATTTCTGGGACCGGTATTGGCAAAATAAATTATCCAGATGCTGCAGTCAGTTTATTAAAAAACTTATTTTTTATTTATTATCTATAATACACCGCTTGACTGCTCCATTACACCGCTTGTCGTCGCCATTTTTGTACATCAGCGCCGATTTTGTCATTTTACGGTGGTAGTTTTTTTTGCCAATAGCCTAACCGTTTTTTTCCTGGTACCATTATAACAAAAATACCTAAATTTTAATAAAAAGTCAATATTGATAATATCCTTTCACTAGTTGCTAATTTTTGTAACAGGGTGGCCACATTTCTGGAATTCTGGAAAGTCATGGAATGTCAGGGAAAGTTAGGGAATGTCAGGGAATAATTTCTTATTTCTGGAATTTATTTTTTTCAAATAAAAATTAACAAATTTTTTCATTTAATAACTAGAAGGCAGTTTTAGTTGGGTATTTAAGGTTGAATCAGGTGGATAAAAATAGCATTTTTCGATTTAAGATTTCTGGAAATCGATGCTTCTGGAATGTTTAATTCTTATATCCATTTATCAATTTATATGTCCCTTAATAGAATTCAAAAACAAAAATTTGAAAATTTATTAACTACAGGTGGAGATATTAGTGCTTAAAATTTCGTTTATTTTTGAGCTACTAAATTAATCAAGATTTTTTTATAAAGCTTCTGATTTTAAAAATCTATGATTATAATATTTAGGACATTATTTAACATCGATTCACTAAAAAAATTTCTAAGAATAATATAAAATATTTTCAAGATTTTGATTTTAGACCTAACATATAATTTTTAAAATATCAATTTATTCGGGGAAAAATTTAGAACATAAAAAATTTTTTTCAGTGAATCGATGCTAAATAATTTCCTAAATATTATATTCAAAGATTTTTCAAATCAGAAACTTTATAAAAAAGTCTTGATTAATATTAGCTCAAAAATGAAGGGAATTTTAAGCGCTAATATCTCCATCTGTGCAGTCAATAAATTTTCAAAATTTTTGTTTTATATAACTTAATAAATGGCTATAAGAATTAAACATTCCAGAAGCATCGGTTTACAGAAATCTTAAATCCAAAAATGCTATTTTTATCCACCTGATTCAACTTTAAATTAAATATTAAATTTTGAAAAAGAAAATGTCTGAAATTTACTAAAATTTGTCTATAGGAAAATCCGGAATGTCAGGGAAGTTGGTATGTAAAATTTTGTCGAAACACTAAAAAAGTGCTGGAAAATTTAAAAAAATAGTCTGCAAAGTCAGGGAAAGTCAGGGAATTTTAAAATTTCAGTTCCGTGGCCACCCTTTACTTTTGAGACATATTGGCCATGTTAACACGAATGCCAAAAGTCGAAATTTACGGAGGTGTAGAGTAGATTAATAATAGGGGGCTTGCATGGGTATTAATGATTGTTTTGCATATTTTGAATCTAGACAAAAAATATTAGATAATTTAAAAAAAAAAAAAAAATGAAAATTAAAAAAGTTATGTCACGCCTACCGTATAAAAATACATTGTGACGTCAGACCTCAGACGAACCCCTGATTTTTGAAACCTCTTTAACTCGGTTAATTTTCGTAATTTCAAAAAATAAATAAATACGTGTCTAATATTTTTTTAAGTAATTTTAGATTATGTACAAATATTATCAAAATTTTGATCCATGCAAGCCCTTTATCAGTTGGAGAAAAAGTTAAGAGCGTGTAATCGGTTATGAGCTAAATTAATATTTTTAATTTCAATTAGGTATAAAAATATATTTTAAAATTTATTTGTTCTTATAGTTTTAAAAATATTTTAATATTTCAATAATATAAATGATAGGATATAGAAAGGTTTCCAGAGTGTGGTTTTAATAATTAAATATGAAACACTTATTTAATAGTTCAAATAATAAAGTTTATTAAAACACATCTATTACTTATCAGTTATTAACACATCTATTACATATAATTAATCAAGACACGACAAATAACGTGAACTAACGTTTTGAAACTCATAAAATAGTTTATAGATATTAAAATAAAGAAAACATAAATTTCAATTAATGGAAATTTTTATTATTGTTGCAGAAATTAATATTCGATATTGGTTCCAAACACGTGATTATCAAAATTCTATGCACGACTATGGAGTGATCGATAATGATTAAAAATAAATGAAGTTCGCAATCAAATATTTTCAACGTGTACTCAAGAGTTAATCTGCAAGTTACTTGTATAGAAATGAAATCATATAAAATAAAAAAACAATATGTAAGTAGTTAACACCTTAAAATTCAAAATCAGAATCTAAATATCTCGTCCGAATAATACATTCTTATTGCGTAAAAGCAAGTATAAGATAGTTTTAATTAAAATCTGTATACTAGTTAAATACTTTATTTTAATAACAATTATTTACTTGTTAAATTACACCTCAAGAATTAATTTAAAAAAATGTAAGGGCAGGTTTTTACGTTTGAAATTTCAAGCCGTAACAAATATTACTTATGTTTGTTTAAATTAATTAAAATTGTATAAAGCTATATTATTTATTGATAACTTATTCAGATAAAAAATGTAAAAAATAACTTTTTTAGAGTGATAATTTAGAAAAAAAAATCTTAATTTTTTTTTATATTGCTCAAGATTTCATAAAGTATTACTTTATTTATATTGCTAAATACATGCCATTTCGATATTGTGATGTATGTTAACACTTTTATACCTGAATTTTTTTATTAGTTCGAAATGATCCCATAATTTTCTAAAAATATTTTTGTTTTGCAAAAATTTCCAATTTTGTTCATAGAAATCGAAAGAAATTTTTAAAGAATTGGAAAATAATAAATTTCATCATCGTGTAGACACCTTTCCTGAAACTCATTTAAGTTTAATGAAAATGATAGACAATACTAGGATCGTATTGAACATGGCTTAAAATCATGAAATTCAATTACCGCTGAATCAAAGCTGCTATAATATTATCCTTTTATGACTGTTTTTTTATTTTACACGCTTTTATTTAACTTGATTTGTCTGTGCACTTCAAAAATATAAATTGATTTTCCAGACATTTCTGGTCAATTTTTTTGTTATTTGATTGCAGATTCGGTAACATTAAATAATAATAATAACAAAAAAATTTTTTATAATAATTTTCTTTCTCTAAAACATTGCTTTTGATACTTCAGTTTTTTTATATATTATTTAACTATTCATGTAAGAACATCGCAGACGACGAAATAATATAATTCATTAATTTATGATACCCATTGATTATCTATATAGTAATACGTATAGTATATACATTTAAATATTAAAATTATCAAATATCAATATCATTATTTTTTTTATACTTATTTTTTAAAATCACTTGAATATTTTTAATTTTATATAGTCTCATTATAACTGCCCTTAAAAAAATATGTAACTTAAATTTAAGACAAAGACAAAATGAATATATTAATTGTTATTAAAACAAATGATGTGCGTCTACTTTTTTCTTTAACAAAATTTTTTACAGCATTTGAATTCTTAAGGTGGCAGATATAATTAGATAATAAAAAAACATTACTTTTTCTGGATAGGTTTTTGGGTAGAAATAATTGGGATCATTTTTTCCAAATTGGCATTTCATTAGATTATAAGTTACTAAACATTTTTCTTTTTCTTATTTTCAAAATGGCGTCGATTAAGGTGCTCAAAGTTAAGCTTCACTTTTGATGGCTGGCACGATTGCAGCCTCCAACTTTTTCCGAAATATACCAAATTAAATTTTATATGTTTGTGAAATATTTTTTTTCTGGATGATGGATTTAAATTTCGGATAATGGAAAATTGCGAAAATTATTAAATTTTTTTCAAAAATTGCAATTTTTTTCACGTTTTTTTACAATAAAAAAAAAAAATTGGCACATTTTTTTGAAAAAAAATTTTATCAACCCAGAAGAAAATTTTATTTTAAAAGTGTAGACATAAAATTAGGAAGATATCTTAATTATTTTTTGAGTTATCTTGCCTGCCAATTCGAAAAACGTTGTTTCGAGAAAAATGCGTTTAAAGTTTTGGTGAAACGTATTACGTTTCCCGCGGTGTCTCGCTTAATCTTATAACTTCCTTATTTAAGATAATCGTTATAAAATTTTTTTCTCCAAATTCTTAAGATGTTTTCAATCCCAAAAAAACAACAAACAAAAAAATCGATTTTTTTTTTTTAAATCAATTGTATCTGCCACCTTAAATTTTCAAAAATCGTTATATATACATTTGTTTTAAATTTCAATCTTTATATTATGTAGTTTATAAAATTTATTTATTGCACTACAAATATTCATATGATATATAATAAAGGGTGTTTTCGAAAAAGATCTAGTAAAGTGAATACAGTTTACGACAGGATCAAATTTATTATAAAAATTTAATGACAGGATCAAATGCCACTCCTGCTTCATTCCACGCTTCATCAGAAATATCTGCATCGCACTCAGGTCCCAGGCTTCCTGCATCATTTTCCTGATAATTATTCGCGAAATAATTCCTAAGCAATCCTTCTGCAAACTCGTTCTCTAAGGGGTCAGCCACTCTTGGATCATGAATTTGTATTTGGTGGTTATTCCCTCTGGCTAATCTTCTCTTGTATGCTGCAAGAAAAATCTTGGAATTTTTGGGATCTACAAAGTTTAGATAAAAATTACTCCTCTCTTTTATATACAAATATATCGTTATTGCACATAAGAAATGCAATCGGTATACTCACTGTCCAATGCTGCCAAATAATCACTAAGTTTCAGTTGAATAGAGTATTTTATTTTATCGATTGGACACTCGTAATCGTACTGATAAATGCCCTCACCAGCATCTGCTCCACAAGGCAAAGATCTTTTACACTTCTCCATTAAAGCTTGCGCATATTTTATATCTGTACAATTTTAATTTTGTCATTCATAATATTTTTAAAAATCAATGAAATTAAATATAAGATGCTTACTTCTGTTAGCTAACTTTTGCTCCTTCTGCGTAATTTTCAGCTGAAACTCAGCCTCGCTTTCTTGATTGTAAAGAGCCAAAATAACTTTTTATCATCTGAGGGAACCAGAGCGCTTTTTCAGACCTACTAACTGTGGCGAAAGAGGGAGTTTTAGTCACTACTTTACGTCCCTAGAGGCGAAAATATATATTTTCGAAGAGAGCGCCCACTATCCTTTTGGTCGTTGCCGCGTTCATCGTATTATTGGACCCGCGGTTCAATTTGCCCATTACGACTTAGTAACCAAGGCCTCAGGGATCCTTGTTTACGTCTTCGCGTAATGATTGCAGGCAACGATCCTTGCTTTGGCGGATGGCCTTAGCCAGCCGATGTTTAGCATCTTTGTGTTCCCGAGAGAAATGCCTTATATATCTTTGAAATATAAGATGATTATCATTTGTTTGAAAAGATCGTTACTAATTATTATATTGAAAAATATGTCGAACGTTAAATTAATTTAATTAATTTAAATAATTAATCAAATTTGAAAATAATCAAACAAAATGGGTACTGGTGGCTTCCTGATCATAAACTAGCCCGGAAAAGTGGAAACTTCAAAACGGCTGACTAAAAATTACACTTATTACAAAGTTTATATATAAGGCCGTTTCAAAGTAATTAAGGAAATAATCTCTAATTTAGCGCGATTTTTAATATCATGTACTACAAAATTAAATAAAAATCGTTTTTATTTTTTATAAATTATCCTATGCTCAATATTTTATTTTCCTTACTATTTGTTCAGTTTCAAACAAATTTTCAAGATATCTGGAAGTTCCAAATAACTTTTCAAAAAATCAAGTTTTTAATGTATTTAGGACACTGTAACGAAAAAAACAAAACAAAGAATACAAAAAAAGTTTTCATTTTTTTTATACCTGCCCATGTTATGCTATAGAAAAAAAATATCTTTGGGTAGGTATGTAATAAAAAAAAAGGTTTATTATTATTTTAGGTATTTGTTTTTCATTGTTAAAAAAAAACAAAATTTTTTGTATATAAAATATATATATAGATTAGACAATATGACGCCGTTTAATTTAAAAAATTTTCCTGTAATTTTTGTATTTTTAATTACGTGAAAGTCTTAAGCATAGAAATAAATTTTTTCTGACTTTTTTTTCTTTTATTAGCAAAGTAACAAATTTTTGTTATTTGTTTCTAGAAATAAGACTATTAAGATCTTATCTTACTTAAATTTTTATCCTTTCTTTCATTATTATTATTATATATGTTTACGCACACCAATACATAAACAGCTCTTTGATAATTAATTAACATTAATTAACCCAACAAATTAAAAAGTTTAAACATTGTGATCAAATTTTTATTGTAAAATTTAAAGCCATATTTTTGATAAGGGATAAGTTAAGGTCATACAAAAGAAAGTAAAAAAACAAAAAAGAAAAAGCAAAATTTTTTTTGTTGGTCAAATTGAAATTCTAAAGATACGTAAAGACAATAATAAAAAAAAAAAATAAAAGAAAATACAACAAAAGAAAAATTTTGTTTTTTGTCTATTGTAGATTATTACAGTTAAACTAAAGAAAAATGTATTAAATAGTTTCAAGCACTTTTAAAATCTTGGACCGAATAGCTGCCCAATCAACTTCACTAGGGTCGTGTTACAAAGCACTGAAAAGAAGTTAAATTAATTAATATTAAATAGAATAATGTAAAATTTTTTTTTTTTGATTAAGTAATATGGAAGTTACTTACTCACCTAATAAAGGCTTGCTGTTGAAATTGTCCGGTAGCTCAGCGAACTCTTTAACAAAACGGATAACATAAGTTGTGGCAAACCGTCGATGCTTTTGACCCAAATGGTGCTTTTCCAGAGTTGCTGGTTTTAAAGGCTTGACACAAGCATAGCAGTGAGCAGACTGGGTTGCATGAACAGTTCGGATATGCCGCTGTAAATTTCTAGGAAAAGAAGTCATCATGCCACAAAACTCGCAAGTGAGTTTTATGTGATCCCTCTTATGTTTTTCAAAAGCCTCCTTGGATTCGGCAATACCAAACGTGCATTTAGGATGAAGACACATCAAGCTGGTATTGGTGTCAAAATAATATCCAAGATGACTCAATGGGGCGAAGGTCCTTCCAAACGGACATCCGCATGTCATGTTCTCAGACCGGTTGCTAACCAAGGAAAAAGGCATTATAGTTTTAGCTTCAGCGGCTCAATAACTTAAGTTTACAACACAATGCCCCACTGCTGGGTTAACAACCATTAGGTCTCCCTCGCCCTGAACGAAGTCATAATATTCAATATTATGTCCGTCCAGGAAGGCTGACGACATAAAATATACAGGGGCGTGTAATGACGCGTTACGGCAATTGCAGAAAGTACAATCTTCAGTGGTGCAGCCCTTACGTCATTTAACACCCCAAGCCTGCCATTATTCCTCAATTTTTATCATGGACGGTTCGGGGAACATTCGCCAACCCTTTTTACCTCGGAGGACGACATTCATTGTTGAAAGTATACCGGGTTCTACATGAATAACGGTTGAACTGTAGGGCTCACCGAAGTAAACCATACTACTATGGTAACCTAAAAGTGATAAATTTTTGTTAAAGTTAAGTTAAAAAAAAAACAAAAAATAATAATAATATTTATAGAGTTAGGATAAGGTAAAATTAGGAAAACTTACCCGCAGAGTCCAATAAAGTTGGTATAAGTATATCACTGCTAGGACTGTGCTTAAAAAGCTGTATTTTTGGCGTGATATTTCTGGAAACAGGAATGTCTCAGACCATAAAGTAAGATTTAGTGCTAGCAGCGCGTGCATCAAATTTTTTTTTAGCCTGGGCAACGTCGGACTTACAAGACAAGTCATCACCAATGTCCGCAACATCAGACGGATCATTGTAGGTCTGAGCCAAAAACTTTTCGATGTCATCGGGTAAGAGGTCCACGTACTTATACAAACTTAAGGGCTGTTTCTTTACCGCTAAATGAGTGAACTGCTCCCGGTAATAATGATCATCGTCGGGTTTGATAGCACTATGGTAATCCTCCTTTTTGGAATCAAAAACATCAACTATTTTCCGAAACCAAAAACAATAAAATAGTATATAAGTTGTAAAATAAGGTTAACAAGATTTAAAATTTTAATTTAAAAAAAAAAAATTTTTTACTTACGATGAGGCTGGAGTATTTTTGCAGGTCAGGATTTTTAAATTGCCCCAAGGAAATAGCTTCCATATCGTAGCCCGTTTTCTCAACAACATTTAATTTTCCGTAACGTTCAGAGAGGTGCTAAAAAAAATATTAAAAAGTTCAAAAAAGTGCCGAGCGCATAGAAGAGGGATCGGCGATTTTTTCTAAAATATAAGTTAAAAAAGTGTCGAGCGCATAGAAGAGGGATCAGCGATTTTTTCTAAACTTCCAGACAGATCGCTGAAAACCGTGCGTTTGACAAAACCGCACGATTATACCCGCGATTAGCTATTGTTGCCAACTTATAGGTATAATATAACATAAAATGTTAGAGCAGACGAAAAATAAAATAATGCAAACAGAAATTCAATATGAATAGATTAATGGTTTTTTATTAATTATTGTTTATTATTATAATTTTTTTTTTTTTAATATTTGCTTTAAAAAAGGCTAGTGTTAGCATTTCTTAACGCATAGCTTCTTGTTTTTTCTATAGTGCACAAAATACTTGTCGAAATGGCTTGAAACCTTGCAACAAGATCATGCAGTGTCCTAAACAATATAAATAATTGATAGAAAAAGTATGCAATAGCAATTCTATTTTAAGATTTTTATTTCAAAAAACTTTCATTTTAATTTGAAATTTTAAATAATCAGAACTTTATATGCTGCTGGTACTTGCTCTATCAATTTTTTATATTGTTCAGATCACTGTGCATGATCTTTTTGCTCATTTCAGGATCTCTTTAAAATATTTTTTTGAAAAAAGCTGTTTTTAGTGCAGTTTTAGGAGTTCCTGAAGGAGCAGGAGTTGGTAGTGTTAATTGGTAGCAGAACGCTTTAGGTCTTGGAGGACTTGGTCATGTGGCTGCTTTCATGTAGCTTTCTTTACCTGCAAGGGAGATAGGGTAAGCTCGCCTGCTGGTAAATGGCACTTGAATATTTTCAAAAGCTTGTTTTTTCTATAGTGCATAAAATACTACATTATAATACTTCATTATAATAATTCATTTATGGATCCATGCAATTTCGCAAAATGAGGAAACCTTTTTAAATAAAAATAAATAAAAGTTTCATCAAGGAAAAGTCCTTCAAGACCTACTAAAGCAGGACTATTAACTTCTGCTCCTCCAAGACCTCCTAAAACAGCACCACCAAGTGCTGCTTTTCCAAGACCATTTCAAGCGGATTAATATAAATTAACAATTAAAATTTTATTATATACTTTTTCTAACAATTACTTTTACTGCATAGGACACTTTGAATGATCTTGTTGCAAGATATCAAATTATTCTGATAAATATTTAATGCACAATAGCAAAAACAAATATTTTGGTTACATCAAGTACGATTCAGCAGTATGAGGTGACCAAAAGCTAAAATTAGCCTTTATGAAGAAAATATTTGTCAGGAGATCTTGAAATAGACCTACAAGATCATGAAAAGTGTTCTGAACTATATAAAAGATTAAAAGAGCATGTTCCAGCAGCAAATAAATTTTGTACTATTTAAAATTCGAAATGAAAATGAAAGCTTTTTGAAATAAAAACCTTAAAATAGAATTGCTGTTGCATATTTTTTCTATCAATTATTTATACTGTTAAGGACACTTTGCATGATCTTTTTGCAAGATTTCAAGTCATTTCGACAAGTATTTTGTGCACTATAGAAAAAACAAGCTTTTGGATCCCTTCGAGTTCGACTATAATTAGTATAATGCTTATAGTCAAACTCGAGGATATGCGTTAAGAAAAGCTGAACTAGCCTTTTTGAAGCAAATATTTGTCAGATTTTGAAATAAAGAATCTAAATCATGCATAGTTTTCTGAACAGTATAAAAAATTGTTAGAGCATAGCCTTATAAAAATAAGAAAAGAAGAAAAGTAAAATATATATTATTTTGTTCTTGTCTTTACATTTAATACAAGCAAAAATTTATCAATGTAAGAGTTGAAAAGAGAAAAAAATTTTGGCATTATTATTATTTATCTAAAAACAATATTACCTTTATATTTTATTTAAAAATGCTTGTGCCACAAGAGTCAGTAATATAATTAACATAGTGCGCTAATAAAATATTTACATATATACATTCTTAAAAGTTAATATATACACACGTAATTATCGATCATATGGATAATAAACTCATTCATGTAAAAGAATTCGTCACATGTTGATTTAATGAATAAATACTTGAAATAAAACAAATTACGTTCACTGTATTTCGTAAGTGACGTAAGTAGCCTAAAAATGATAATAAATGTAAAATTACATGTATACTAAATACTGCATATATTTAGTCTGATATTAATCACAACGAATAATCACCATATATTGATAAACGCATGCATAATGATATTAATGGCGTGCTCTGGATCGAAGGAAATAAGGCGATATAGGATTAGGATTTAAGACTGGATTTATTATAAAACGGTCTTGAGGATGAATGTCGTTTTCATCGTCCATTATATCGACATCTATAATCAATGATAATATTACTAACTAATAAATGATCAAACATTAAAATAAATTCAAAGTAAATATCAATAATACAACTAAAATTTTAAATTTAAAATTATACTATAATACATGTTTTGAATATACAGTCGAAAGACACTTAAGATAAGGTACATGTCTCTCAGAGGAGGACGTTTCTCGGGATTCGAAGACGTCAGAGGAGATTAAAATTCATCATCGTCATGTAAATCATTCCAATCTACTGGTCCGTCATCATCTGGAACGTCGTGACTCTCTTTCTTAATATTAGATCGCAGGACACGATCACTCATTGGAACGTGGGATGTTTTAGATTTTTTAGGTGTTCCCAACGTTAGATCGTTAGTAATATGAGAAGATATAGGACTTACAATAATATCATGATCATGTATACCTTCATTTAAGTCGGACTCTTCCTCAGTAGCATCAGATTTAACATCTGCTATTGAGCCACGTGTTGATGGTCCCGATTCTTCGTCAGTAACTTAATTCAATGGGGCGTTTTTGAGGAGCTTGCATAATAATATTTACATGTCTATAAAAGTTAGCACCAGTAAAGAACTACTAGGAATTTCTATGTTGATCAAATAGTGTATTAAGTTCATCGTTGTTACGGATTCACAGATATGCCCTCATACAAACGCGTCGTGATATGATTTCCCGTCGAATTTCGACTGCTGCTAGTTGAGGCCTTCTAAGTTCAGCAACCATATCAGGTGATTTGCACCATCCGTCAGGCATGTGCCATGATTCGGCGATCCATACAATAACAGATGCAATATAGCGTCTGACCTGTCTTCTCAAATTTAGAGTATTCTCTGGTGCATCTATCCATTCGCGCCAAAACTTTGAAAGACTGGAGCTTAATGTCCGAAACGATATATAAAAAAGATTTAGAAATTTTTTTTTTCAATTGAGTATAGGTTTTTGACTTTGGTAATTATATAATTATATTGATTTTGGTGAATCCTTAAATTTAAGGTTTTGCAAATTTGCACACTCGCATGACTCGCATCCATCAGTTTAGTTGTATAGAATAATGGAAATTTGTTTACACTAATATAAAATTTTAGAATTTTTTAATCTTGATTGCCTGTATGTTTGTGCAGGATATGTTCTTTGTCCTTTGTTCAGTCAGCAATAATCTTAATTGCAAGTAATATACATTACTCTTATCACATTACAAACATCCTTTCCTTTACAAACCTTTACAAAAATACATGAACAAGTAATAGAACATTCTAGCCCTGCTCGCACCACATCATAGCTTTTATATGTAAATAAGCCGATAAAAGATATGTTCTTTATTCTTTGTTCAACAATATCTTGTTTACTGAAAACAAGATATTATTGAACAAAGAACAAAGAACATATCCTGTACATACAACGAGTTATAGACATGGAGAGAGCAATAAGTGGTGGGGGGTGGGCCCGAAAAATGATCATATAACGTTTACTAGCGCTCTCTTTTACTCTTATTGCGTGCGTTTTATTTTATGTGTATGTATATTAAATTAAAAACAAAACCTATAGATATATTGCGTTTTTTTTGTATTTTATGTATATTAAAAACCTATAGATATTTTACAATTTTAAACTTAAAAAAAATAGAATTTTCGTTTATTAGTTATAAATTATTTATTTTTTGTTATTTAATTTACATTAAAATTTATATATAAAAAAACCTAGATATTTTACAATTTTAAACTTAAAAAAAATAGAATTTTCGTTTATTATTAGTTATAAATTATTTATTTTTTGTTATTTAATTTACATTAAAATTTATGTATAAAAACTAATATAGTTTACAATTTTAAGCTTAAAAAAATAGAATTAATATAATGTTAATTTATTGAGTTATTGCTGCTTGAAGTGAATTAGTTTAGTGTATATTCGTCTAATTTTTTTTTCTGAACGTTTCTTATTTTTTTCATATTTATTTATCCTTAATTCTAAGTATCTGCCAATGATATAATTAATGACTATAATTCGGTGTTTTTTTTCCGAAATTTCTTTTTTTTTTAACGGAGTGAAATTGTGATTTATAGGTAAAATGTGCAGTGGGATGTCTTATGCACAATTAAATACAAGAGCCTTAAATATACCTTTTTTTGATTTGTAATAATTTTGGAAATAATTTTCAGCAGCTCGGCATATTGTAATTACATCTGCAGAGGGGTATTTAAGCCCACCTCTATTTTTTATGTCAATTAATGAATTCGATTCATCATTAGTATCATTTGGCTGTTTTAATAAATAAAAGGGGCAATTTTTACATCTTATGAAACGACAAATACTTCTACAAATAGACCCTCCAATATACGTCACTATGGAGTTGACGTAGCCTACATTTTGATATGTTAAAATAATTTTGTTGTCATTTTGCACTAATTCCTTGCCCAAAGCATCGTATATTTTACCCCCTGTTTCATCCCTATACCGAATCAGTTCAGTGTCGTCAGTGTAGTCATAAGGGTCCGCGGGCTTAGTATTTTTTGCTGATATTTTCATAAGCTCAGTCTTATCGATTGCAATGCAATTGGCTTTTTCTGACCCTCTAATATCAGCATATACCAACAACTCCTTATATATACCTATATAACTGAAAGGCGTAGGGTTATCATTATCTCCACCTCTTCGACGTACACAGCTAAAGAAAAGCTCGATATGGTCTTGACTTAGCTTGTACGTCAAAAGGTATCCACCCTTATTACCTTTTATATAATTTTTGTATATTTCAATTACATTTTCTAATGCCGAAATAAATCCTACGAATCCTGCTCGTCTCTCACCGTCAATAACCCTTTGACCATCTTCATACTTTAGCCCACTTATATAATTTTTAAGGTTTTTAGCCTTCTTTTCAATTTCGTCAATATTTTTTTCCGTTATTCCTACTTTGGATGGATCTGCTGCATATAAAGTTCGCGAATTTAATATATCAAAACCTGAATTTATTTCCGAGCAAAAATTTGCCGTTCCCTCGGAACCATGAAAAGCAGGAATTTTATTCTTAATTCTATTATGATTAAGAGCTTTGCTAACACTTTCGCTCAAAGTTTGAGCAGCGATTCTTACATTCATTTTATTTTCTTCCCAGGCTAAATGTTCGACTTGTAATTTGTGGGCATTAACAAGACCAAAATGGAAATCGGCTATTTCGACTAATCGTCTTATATATTCGAATTTAATTTCCCTCCCGTCACTATCTCTCATAATTTGATCACATTTAGCAAAAGAATTACGAATATTTTTAAGGCTATGGCATGCATCTAACATAACATAAACCTTCTTTTTTGTGATAGGATGAAGAAAAAAATATTTATTAGAGCCTTTTACTCTTAAATCTGCCCCTAGAGAATTAAACATAGCGAAATTGCATTTTGGAGCATCAGAAGTCACGGATACCACCGTTACCCCTGTGTCGTGGAGGGCAGTTAATAAATCAATTACAACATTTTTTTTTTGGATTGCCGTCAATTCGGTAATAAAATAAGTGCAAACAGGAATTTTCCAATGACTATTTACGCAAACTAACATACCGACATATACATTTGTGGCACCTGGCTCTGTCACTGAATCCTTACCTATATCAACATAGCCATATTCTTTTTTACCTATTAGCTCTATTTTCCTTTTTAACGCCATCTCGTCTAATACCAGGTTGCAGAAAAGCTTTTCATCAGATTCAGATACTTTGTGTTTTATAGCTAATAAACTGGCTTTACTGATACCAGATTCGACATGTATATTTCTATACCACCTTTTGATAGTTTTTTGATGCGGAAGGAACTTTAATATGGTATCCCTAACATAATTATAGGCCTTAGGCGAATAAAAAAATAAACTGCAGGCAAATTTCCTCCAACTCTTGGGTAATGAAGGTTTCGACCTACTTCGATTGTTTAGCAGCTGCAACAAATCTTTTTCAGGTATCAAATCCTTAAATAAAAAGTGCGGGTTTTGTTATAAAAATGAAAATTTAGTATTATATACATTTTTGGTTGTAACATAGTCTTATATACCTATTTATTTATAAAAATGTGTACAATGAAAATGGTTCTAATTACACTTCATATTTATATTTCATATTTAATAATAAATTAACTTAATTTTAATAAAGCTATTAATTAATAAAGCTATAAATAATTGAATTTACAATACCACACCAGAAAAACTTAATTCAATTTTCATACTTACTTAATAAATAATTGGAAATAAGTGTACAATTTTACAATATAATTACACAAATCACAATAAAATTTCTTATGCTTTATAATTATAATTTATGTATAAATAAAGCTATAAATTATAAGACAATTATTTATATAAAACTGTATTGCATTCATTCTTTACCTGGATAGCACAGCTAAGTTCATCGGTTATCAGTTTCTTTTGTTTCAAACAGTCGGCAATCGACTTCCATTCTAATACTTTCTTACGCAGCCTTCCATTTTGTCGTTTTAAATTTTTTATTATTTGCTTTCTTGTATCATTAGTCAGCTTTGATTTCCGTAATTTCTTTTGCAGGACCTTTTCTCTGCGTTCAAAACCTTTTATTTTATTTTTGTTAAGCTCTTCTCGTCCATCCATAAGTTTCTGCATCACAATGCTACCATCTTCTAAATTTTTTATTTACTCTTCCAAATTTTTTATATTTTCTTCATAATTTTTTCTATCAGCTTTAAGATTTGCCTCCATAGCCTGAAGTTTTTCTTGCAGTTTTCTATTTTGAGATTTAAACAGAGCCTCCATTGCCTGCATTTTAGCTTGACCTTTTTTTAGCTCTTCAAAGACGTTCAAAGAAGAAGTGCTGTAAAATTAAAAAAAAAATTATTTAAAAATTGTTATGATGATAATTATTATTTGACAATAAATATTTACCCAATAATTGCTGACGCATCCTTAACCATGTCAGTTTCTTCATGCAAGATTTCTGGCTCAACTTCCCAGGGTATTAAATTGTCTTGTCTGGGTTGTTCCTCGATTTCGCTGCTTTGTCCAAGAGCACTACTGGAAAAGAAAATAGACCTGGAGCTAATAACATTACACTATTTACTGGAACTGTTTATAATAATTAAAAAAAAAATTGGCTTACCTGCTGCTTTTTATTAACGGTTCAAAATTTTGTGGAAACCTTCCTTTAATTAACTTTTTTGTATTAACAAAATAATCACTATTATTGAAATGTCTACTACAAACACAACGATTTTTTTTTGAAAGAATCTCATTTGACGAATGCTTCTCTAAAATAGAAATCCATTCTTTTTTGTAGCATTCTTTTGTAAGAAACCCGTGAAATATAATATTAGGTAATTGTAAATCCCAAGTTAAACGACAATTAAGTACGCAACAAGTTTTACCCATTTTAAAAATTGTTTAAAAAAGTTTTCTATTTGTTTATATACTTGTTTTTTATATTATTTTTTTATTTATATTAAACACGAGGCGCGTTAGTTGCTCCAAAACTCTGCTGAAGTAGAAAGTATGTACAATCCGAGTATAATGTATAGTTTAAGTATAAACGTGGTACAAACAACAGTATAAAGAAAGAATATAACGAGAGGGACAAGAAAAGAGAATATTGAAAGAGACAGATGGTAAGAATTTTATTGTAAGAAAACGAGCCCATTCGTCTTTTAAGTAAAGTATAGGAACGCTCTCTCCATGTCTATAACTCGTTGTGTACATACAAGCACATACAAAGATACAAGTACAAGTAATCTAACCGATCGAACCCAGTCGAATTGCAATCACCTCTGAATAAATGCCTAACTATGGTCTCTACCAACGGTTTTGGGATTTCCACAGCTCCAGCGATTAACCAGGCGACGTACTGGTACAAAAGTAGGTTAGGCTCGTCCTGAACTATGTCATTCACTGATATTTCAAAATCCAGTATGTCCGAGAATTCAATTTCATCAGGCAGTCTATAAAAAATGCGACTTATTTGTACTTTGTACTTTGAGACACGATTGAACCGAATTTGGTGCAAACGCGTTATTGGTACTTTGAGTACGCTAACACGTGTGAACCGAATTTGGTGCAAACGCGTTATTGGTACTTTGAGTACGCTAACACGTAGGAACCGAATTTGGTGCAAACGCGTTATTTGTTAATATTAATACTGTAATGAATTAATACTGTAATAATTAATACTTACTGGGTTTGAACCAAAGCAACGAATGTAAATAAAGAGGAAATAACTTCCGTTTTAATTTTCCAGACACATGCTTGCGGGAACTGGGCTACAACTTTTATGGTCTTCCGCTTTTGGATATGCTGTTCCTTATAACGTTGAGTTGATGGGTCGGACCCAATAAAAAAGGCATGCTTTATGGGCCCCAAAAATCTGTCTTCAATTAAAGTTCGCTCTGGTATGAAATCTAAGTGGTCAAAAGCATTTGGTATATTTTTTGCCAACTTTTAAACTAAAACAGGTCTTTTTCTAAAATACACCCGGTTTACCTTAATATCCCGCATCTTTTTTAGTTTACACTTTTACACTTTAACTAAATAAAACGATACTCTATTACTAGAATTTAATGCGTTCTGAACACGGCGACGTTCACTTACAGACTGAGTAAAACGATGGCGCGTACTAACCTGACCCTACATACGTGACATCTGGTGGAGCTCTCTGCATCTAATTTAAGCGCGAAATTTTAAATTTAAACAAAGTTAATAAAACAGAATGTGTATTAAAATAAATCTATTTATTATAAATTATTAAATTACATAAATAATATTTATTACCAGTACATTATTTACGTAGTACAGATTAAAGAATTTTTGTCGTATCGTGTTTGCACCACATGTAGTTTATTCGTGTATGCACCGTAAATGGTGCAAACACGATACGACTAGAATTCTTTAATCTGTACTACGTAAATAATGTTCTGGTAATAAATATTATTTATGTAATTTAATAATTTATAATAAAAATAAATTTATTAAAATACACAATCTCTTTTATCAACTAACCTGACTCTACGTACGCGACATCTGGTAGAGATCTCTACTATTCCATCTATCTATCTAGCGAAATTTCAAATTTAATCAAAGTTGATAAAACAGAATTTGTATTAAAATAAATCTATTTATTATGTTCTAGTTTATAGACGATTACATGTTCCTTATTCAATAATTTCTTTGCTTTTATACTAAAATAATAATAATTTTGAATTCCGTCGAATTACCACCAATTCTGGTTCAAACGTAAATGCACCATATTTAGTGCGAAAATAACGTAATTTAAAACTTTAATATTTAGTAACGTACATATATGTATTTATTCTTTATTCTTTATTAGGCGTAATTTTACCTTTGGGACGTATACAAGGCTAGGGCACACAATAAAACAGAACGCTTATAATATTAGATTAATATTTATTGATTATCATACCTTACATACATAAGAATAATATAAAAGATATATGTTCTTTGTTCAATAATATATTGTTTACTGAAAACGAGATATTATTGAACAAAAATTTTTTAATCTTGATTACCTGTATGTTTGTGCAGGATATGTTCTTTGTTCTTTGTTCAGTCAGCAATAATCTTATTTGCAAGTAATCTACATTACTCTTATCACATTACAAACATCCTTTCCTTTACAAAAATACATGAACAAGTAATAGAACATTCTAGCCCTGCTCGCACCACATCATAGCTTTTATACGTACATAAGTCGATAAAAGATATGTTCTTTGTTCTTTGTTCAACAATATCTTGTCTACTGAAAACAAGATATTATTGATCAAAGAACAAAGAACATATCCTGTATATACAAGCACATACAAACATACAAGTACAAGTAATCTATATTACTCTTTCATTTTTCTACATGTCATTGCTACATCATCATTATACATGACATTTGTCATTTTATTCACATAACTTATAAATTATAATACAGATTAAAAGATTAAAAAAATATTTACATAACTTATAGATAAAAAAAAGTACATAGCAGAAACAAATATTTACATAACAGATAAGATAAAAAGACCTGTACAAAACATACAAGAAAAAGTAATTCTAGCCCCGTTATAATCGCACCACATATAGTGCAAATGCAAATGAACTACATATGGTGCGAACATATTGGAATTTACTCTATTTTCCTAATTTTTTTTCTTCTATTTCCCTTACTTACGTGTTGGAGCTTTAGAATTCTTAGGTAAAGGTGTGTTTTTAATAGCATCATCTACGAGCTCGTTTGCACGATCTAGTAATTGTTTCTTTTGCTCGAAATGGCTATCCTCCTTGGCCAGCTTAAACTTTTCATCGTCGAATAAGGTAACGTTCTCTCGTACTTTCCAGTCACTGTATCCCAGCAGGCAACTTTGATTATTTACTTGATTGCTTTTCTTTAATTATTTTTCATGATAGCTATAAATTTTCTTTTAATTTTTCAATTTTATTCTTCAATAAATCTGTTGTGTTTATTCAGCTCATATAATTATGAACGAATAAACAATTCTTTGCTATAGTCGCGACCTCTAGTTTGAGTCAAATGCTCGGCCCTCGTTCGAAACTAAAACACATCACTTCCCCCCTTTTCACTAGCAAAAATTACGAATGCCAACTGAAATTCACTTTACTTATCTTTTTCGAAAACACCCAAAATATAAAATAAGTTAGAAAGAGACAAATTATATACAGAAATAAATAATACAAAAAATTTACACTCATACAGTTAACAAAGTTGCATTGTTAATATTTTCATATGCTACATAGACTACATTTACACGGACTGAATTTTAGTAAGTTATTTAAGGAAACTAGCTTTTTAACTTTCAGTCAAAACTGACCAACCTAAACACTAGTTTCCTTAAGAGGAGGTCGGAGTTTGGCGTAACTGACGCGTCACAAGTACAGTTTTTTGTATTAATAAAAAAATTGGATAATTATTTTTAAAAAAACGCTTCGTACATACGATTGCTGTAACATACGATTACCTAAAATTTGAGCCAAAAATAAATTTACTTAATAAAAAACTGAAGGCTCAACATGGGTTAGCAATTATAACCCATGTTGAGCTTTCAGTTTTTTATAAAATATATTTTTTTTGCCTCAAATTTTAGGTAATCGTATGTTACAGCTCGGTACAAAGCGTTTTTTTTAAAATAATTATCCAATTTTTCCTTCATTACAAAATAATTTCCTTCCTAATAGGTTCCTTCATTGTCTTTCCTTTAATCCTTGCATCCATTAAGATGCAATTATTTAAAATACATGTACATCTTAGCAGTAAGTACTGCATAACACCTTCACTAAAATAAAAACCACTTGCACAATAACGTGTGTATTTAAATTGCAAACAATTTGCAAAATCATTTAATCTTATAAAAATATTTGCATTATTATTAGAAAAGAGTTCGTAAAATGATCTCCGGGCTTTAAATTCTAAATCATTAGAAAAATTCATGGATATTAATCGCTCATTACTTGGATCTTCATATAAATAAACGTTTTCGGCTGTCTTTATGACATATTTACTTGAGCATAAATAAAATATGTCTTCAGTAGTTACATTACTTTCTTCATTTAGTGCAATAAATTCATCAAGTGAATATTAAGATAATTTTGCACATTCACTACAAATATTATGATCTAAACATAGTACTAGAAGTAGTGTTTGTGAACACTAAAATTTTCTGAATAACAAAATACTGAATATTTTATTTTGTAATGATTAATTAAGATATAGAAGATATCTAAATTGGTATTTTCTAACAATTCTGCATTTAGAATAAAAACTTCAGGATGATTAAGTATTTCGGAAATATTTATTTACTATAGTTTTTACTAACTCCTTTACATGTTCTAAGTGTAGCAGATCATAATCATGATTTTGTCTGGAGCGCAGCATTAGGAATTCTCTCTCTTGCCCAATCGTCATTTGTCTTAACTCTTCAACATGAGTATTTCTCAGTTCTTGAACAGCATTATTATGTTTCCCAACCAAAAGAATTCGTCTTCTTGTTAAATCATTTTTATCCTCTTCCTCCATTAAAACAATATTATCAATAATTTCTGTGGAAAAAATATGAGTTTATAAGATTATTTTAAAGTTTAAAAAAAATTTTTTTTTTTAAATATGAGTTTATGACATTATTTTTAAGTTTTTTTTCTTTAAATTTTATTAAGTTAATTAGGTTAGATTAGGTTAGTTTAGGTTATATGAATATCATTTTTATACTAACCTTGTGAAGAAATTGGAATATCCTTCATAGTAACATCATGTCCTTCCTCATCTTCAAAAATCAACTCTCTTTGAACCTTATCCAATTCACTGTACATCTCTTCTGTTGAAATGGAATCTCTCCAGCATCTATCGAAAATTGATGCTGTTACGTAATTCATTATACCAGGATCATTGTCAGGTATACAGCTTTTCCAAGTAGGCTATATAGGAGAGGTTTTGTTGTAATCTTCAAAATTATTTATTGAAGAATCAACATATCTACCTGTTAAAATTTTAAAAATTTATTTTAATATTTTACAATGTTAGGCTGATTGTTTGAATTTTAAAGCAAAAAATATAGAAAACTGTTTAAAAATTCAACCAAATACTTGAAAATTCAAGCAACCTATGTATGAAATAATCTAATAAAAAATATAAAATATTAATAATTTTCACACGTACCATTTTCATCAATCTCCATAGATACCCTATTTGATAGTTTTCTAAAATAAAATATTTGTATTTTTAGCAAACGTTTACTTTTATTATTATGATTTCTACACTGATAACAAAATTTCAATTATTAAATTATAAAACATTTAATCATTAATTTTAAGAAATTTAAATAAACAGAAAGTAAAATAAAAAAAGCATGCTATAAATCCGATGGTTAGCGCAATCCCTTAAAAGACCTGTTTAATGCATTTAAGAGACATGAGAGTATATATTACTTTGCGTTAACAAGTGCGGATAATGCAATGCGTTAAAAACTTGGAATAACGCATTTTATCCCTAACACTTACACTTATTTTCTTATACTGCTTGATATTTCAACCAAATACTTGAAAATACAGGCAAACTGGGTATGTAATAATTTAATAAAAAATATAAAATAATTATAATTTTAACATTTACCATTTTCATCAATCTCCATAGGTACCCTATTAATATTCTCCAAATCCATCGGCTCATCACTTTGATCTCCTGCTAGTAAAATTAAGTCGTTTGGATTAACAATTCTTTGATAGTTTTCTAAAATATAATATATGTATTTTTAGCAAACGTTTATTTTTATTATTATGATTTCTAATCTGATAACAAAATTTATAAATAAACACGTGTATATAAATATAAAAAGTAAAAAAAAAGAATAAAAAATGTCTACCCTTATTAAAGCATATAATTATTGTGGAATTAGTTTTTAAGCCATTAATGAAGGCGAGTGTACGATAGTTATGTTCCAAAATTCGTTTTCTTCATTTTAACGCCGGTTTTATGTAATTTTGTTCAGTACAGTGGTAAGATATGCCTTTAAGGCCCACTAGTTGTAAAAATTGTAATTTTTTAAAAATAGTAAAATGTTTTTAAATAAATTATGCATCAAAAATAAATTTTTATTATTGAATTGTGGAAAATTTTAATCTCATAAATTTTAAAAGTTTCATAGCATTATTTTGTTTAGGATTTTCTACTTTGGATATTTCTTCTTCGTTTGGTAGTTTTTTTCCATTTGGTATTTCCCTCTGGTCTCTTATACAACAATAATACGTTTTTGGAAATAACCCATTATTTCCATGGGTATGTTTGAGGGCTATATTCCAAATTAGCCGTTACAAAAATAGCATCCACAGGCTGTTGTCGAATTAGCGACTACTCAAATTGTTTTTGTATAAGAATGACAAAAAAAAGTTTATTATTATTTTGGAATCGAAATCGGTCCTTGCTTCAAATAATGAAAATGCATTAGTTTAAATGATTTATAATATGAATTTAAATTGAATAAAAATTTATTATAGTATTAACAGGTAGATAAAATTTTGAAAACGTATTATTTTTGGTCGATTGTTGATGTTACTTTGCCCAGGGTTCTGGAGCTTATTTGAAATAATTTGTTCAGTTATATTATTTTTTTTATTTTTTTTTATATTATTTTTCCTTGGAACTGACTTATTTCTTAAGAGCCTTAAATGTGAAAAATAAATAAAGAATTACTATATTTATATACTTTTATGAATAACAATTGATTACATAAAAATAATAAGTTCCTACAATTTGAACTTCAAGCAGCTGTTAGATCATTCAAACTATTAACTCCATGAATAAGCTTATTTAGAAGAAGTTTAAAATTTAAAATACAGTCCCTCATAATACCTAACTCTAAGTTAAAAATGCAACAAAAAATAACTTAGTTCAATAGATAAAAAAATTTTAAATAATAATTATAAATATATTATACCAATTAAAATCGTAGATGTTTCTGATATAGTAGTATATGCTCTGAATCAGAATCAATATCAAGGGGGCTTTTATTTTGAACTGATTTTTTAATGTTTTAAGTACAGCAGGTTTATAGTATGCTTAAGAAATAAGAAAAAAAATTAATTTTTTATTTCTTAAATTATAATTTTAATTTAAAAAAAAAACCTTTCACGCCTGCATTAATTTTTTGTAATTTTAACGGGGAATTCTTTTTCTTCTCTGCTAATGTCTCTTCTTTAGCGAAATAGGCATGGTTGGGAAGTTTGAAATACAATGAGCCTTTTTTCCGTAACCTGAAATTATCGTTACATCAAATAATTTTTTTATACTTTTATAATCTTTGTGACATAAATTTCAAGACATAAATTTATAAAGGATCTTACAGGATCTTTATTAAACATGAACTCACGTACCCCACATGTTTCACATCGCTGAGTAATATTATCATTGTCGATACAATCGTTGCAACTTGTTTGAGAATAAATTTCATAAACACATAAATTTACAATATGTATTTTAGCTGTAAGATGACCATAAAGGTATCATCTTCACCTTGGCGTGTCTTAAGATCGTAAAAATAAAACAATGTTTTCTTTTTATATTTTTTTTACTTTTGAAATCTGCATAAAGTATAATTCGTCACTCTTATATTTAATATGACACCCTTTAGAATAGTATATCCCACATTCATGTTTTCCTTTCTCAACATTAACTGGCTTAAGATATTTTTTGCAAAAGTTTACTTTTTCACAGATAGTTTTTTTACTAAAACGTTGTTGTAGTTTTATGATTTCCAAAACATTTTTCACTAAAAAACTATATTAAAGTGGTTACATATGATTCTTTTTTCAGTAATTTGACAAATTGATATAGAAAAACATCTTGAACAATTGTGAACACATTTATGACCGTTAACTGTTTTATATGCCTTGTTACAGAATAAACAAAAATATTTATTCTCACCTGCTCCAACCTGCTCCAACCTGCTGTTTTACTTTCATCATATAATAAGTATCAATTTATTATTTTCTTCAATTATTTTGACACCATTAAATACAGGATCAACTCCATGTCCAAATAAAGATTTTAAAACCTTAATTATTAGCTGGAACGTTTTGAATGGTATTTTTTAATACATGTAAAGATTGAATCTTTTGTTCATTATTGGTTCTTAATTTTTGAGACTCTTTTCGAGATATATGTTTATCAATTTTATTTTTTCTGAAGTAATATTCACCAACAATTATGGCTCCGAAAGACATAAGTCGTCATTAGTAATTCTTATAACTGATTTCTTTGATAGTGTTTCTATGGAATCATTTTTTCTATTTCGACCTTTTCCACAAATATTCTTCACTCTAGTTACAGATAATAAGAATAATTCAGAAAGAACAAAACTTTCATTTGATTAATAAATCATCCTCAATTGTCTCATACATTAAATCAGAAGCCGGTCTAAAAGTTAAACTAGTAGATCCTAAAATTATTACACCTAATAGCTATACCAATAATTGATCATTTTTACTTTTTTCTCATAATTTAACTACGTACATCTTTCATCGCAGTTTCTAACCATGTTAAAACATTTACAATTAGGAATTTCATTAGTTTTTATAACAGTTTCTTCTCCAGTAACATTGAATTTGTCTAAATGTTTTTCAAATTCTCGTATTATATTGAATCGAAAATTTTTATTGTTAGAAGTTCCACCTCCTGTCTGTAACGCAGGAGATGAGATTAAATTAGGTAATTGAATATTTTTATTTGTTAATTCTGTTAAATTTTCATCTAAGGGGTTTGTAATATTATCTGATTGAATATTTTCGTTTAACATTTCAGAAGCTGAAATTTTTTCTGTTAATACAGAAACATTATTGTTTTGTACTGAAAAAGTTTCACTTGATTTACTTTTATTTCTGGTTAAACATAATCTGCTTTTTCTTTTTGGTACAAGATCATTTATAATTTTAGGTAAGACTTCCGATGTATGTTTAAGCATACTAGATTGTTTGGGTAAGATATTTTCTTCTTTACTGCATTATCTAGTGTCTTTATTTTCTATAATATGTAAGGTAATTTTAATTTTAATAGATGTAGGATGTATGTTAGGTCTAAGTAATTTAAATGTTTACCGTTTCTGATTAATGACAATCTGTTATTTCTTTTTGGCAGAAGATAATTAGATAATTTTAGAAAATTCTTTTGGTGTACGTTTGTTCTGCATCGTATCGGAAACAGCATGTTAATCGGGGGTAGCAGATGCTAGGTGTAAATTAACATATTTAATGATTGTTATTTAGTAACTAAAATGCAATTATATCAATTGCTTAATGATAAAAAAATTTTATTTTATCTCATTTATTTTTACTTCTTATAACAATTAATATTTTTTCTTCGCATAAAATATTCGAAAATACAAAAATTATAAATGGTTGGTAAGTGTATCGAAAGATTTTATAAAGAAAAAATTTAAATATGTTAATTTTATTGTTTGAAAAAGCGAGAATTCTTAAAAGATTTTAAATATTTTTTCTCTTGAGAATTTTTTTTAACAGAAAAGAAACATTTTTTGTTTTAATTTTCTTTACAATTTAAGTCATTTGCCATCGTTTGAGAAGAAAAAAAAATCCGCTTGCTTCTTGAAAAAATTTGGTTTGCCATTAGCGGATTCTCCAATTGCCGAAAGTAGAAATATTTCCTCAACGAATTTTTTTTTTCAGTGCAGCTGTTGTTTTTGGAAATAATTTTTTCCAAAATAAATTATTTTATATTTTGAAGTTACATACAAGTAATTTGAATGCAGCAGAATGAAATTTTGAAGTCTTTACAGTAAAGATATTAACGCCAGAAAAGTAAAAATGCGACAAATATTTTTTTACTTGTTTTATAAGTATCTATTTTTTCTGCACTCACTATAAAAGTTTTTTTTTTTTTTTTTTAAATATTTATAATCATTGATCCAATTTTAAGAAAGTAGTCAATGTGTGTCAAAGTGTGTAAAAAAATTAAATTTTAAAATATATTCAATTATATTTTAGCAAACTACAAATTTTTTTATACTTTTGAAACATAAATTTGAAAATAACTAAAAACTCTGTAATATTGTCTCTAGAAGGTTGAAAATTGGAGAAAATTAATATTTTTTGTGTACACTGCCAAACAAACATACTTTAGAGTACATTTTCAGACACGACTCTACAAAGTTATATACAGTTAACAAATATTGACTCATAAACAAAAGCAGAATACAATTTACAATTTTAATTTCTTATACAATAATCTCTTCGAGATTGTCATGGCAATGTGCGTTTTCTATGTTAATACGAGTTACTAGCTCGTTGAAAGCTGCTGGATTATTAGATTCATTAAACGTCTGTATTACTTGACACGAATTATTATCTTCAATATATACAAGTTCTAGTATCTGAATTACTTTTCCAGTACTACAATACTTTGCTGCATACACGGGTTCCTCAATTGTAACTTGATAGTCCATTACATTTTCTTCTTCAGCACTGTTTGAGGAAATGGAATTATTTTCCTCATAATTGTTTTCTGCTAATTTTTTATTCGAAATTTGATGTTCTATCATTTTATCATCAGAGCTTTGTTCTCTTGAATCTACAAATGAATCTTCGTCAGTACGTTCAGCGTCTGAAACCCCCCCATCAGAGGCGATCGACATAGTGTCACTATCCTTGAACATGAACCACTGAGAGTTTAATGATGAAGTTTTAGGGTCACTGTCATCTTTATCTTGTCTATCCATTTCAAATATCTGCTGTTGTTGGTTATTTAATGCAGAATAACCATCTAAATCATTGTGAAATTGATTGTTAATTTCTGTTCCATTGTTACTCTGAAAATCAACATTCATTTGAAGCTCCTGCCATCTTAGTGTAGCTAGTTGATCATCTGTAAAATTAGCGTCAAGTCGTTGCATCTGTTCATCTTGTTCAAAATTATTAATATTCTCTCCTTCATTTACTTGAAATTCATTATTCTCTTGATAACGAATCTCCTCCGGCGGAAATAGTTCAAAGTTTGCTTCACCTTCAGTTTCTCCAGCTGCAAAATATAATGCAATTAAATACGAATCTACTACAAGTTTAGTGCAATTAATCTTTACGAATTAAGTAACCAAAAATTAAAAAGTATTGGTAATTTAACCAATAAGCACTGCTAAATTATTGGCACGAAAATATAATGAAAGAAATTTTTAACATTCTATATATTATTACAAGGAATAAAGATCAAGAAATTTTTCGGGTATCCAGCCAAGTTCAGCATATTCAATCTTACCTTCGAGAGCTTCCTGAACATTTCCATCTTTAGACTTATATTTAGAATAAGCTTTTAAAAAAGCCTTTGATTTCCATTGTCCAGATTTATACATTTCAGTCATTTTTTTTATTAATTTATTTCTATTAATTGTAGAATTTTTCTTCTGACTATGCACATGTTGTCCTTTTTTTATATGCTGAGTTATTTTCTCATACTTTATTATGACTTTTCCGATTCCAACTGAAATATTTAAATAATGTTTCACACAATGAAAACTTTTAAGTGGCGTTCAAACTTTGCATCGTGTGTGGATGTTTCGAGTGGGAAATTCTTAAGTTAATTATTTCATAACATAATTGACTGTAGCCATGGTCATAGGAGTACTAGAATCTATTAAACTAATGAAAATTATGTATTTCACTTTTCGACATTCTGAAGATGCGAAACGTTTAAATAATTCTTATATATTAAACTCGTCTCTTACAGTGAAAACTTTTAAGTGGCGTTCAAACTTTGCATCGTGTATGGATGTTTCGAGAGAAAATTTTTTAGCCTGGATGTTTCCTGACATAATTAATAAAATATTAAATATTTAATAAAAGTTCATAGAATATAGTTAAAATCCGTGTTAAATACCTTATCGCCATTGGCCCGAAGTCGGGAATACTCTGCATGTAATGATTGGTTTATGTAAAGAAATAATTTATATTTTAAATTTTGCAATATTATTAGTTTATTACATTAAAATAAAGTGCTTAATTACATCACTAGTTTTATAATTACAGTTATTACATACTTTTTAATATTTTACTTACAAGCTTTCTAAATTAGAAAAACAAATCAATATAGTTTTTAACTTATCAGTTGTTTACTAACCTATAGGTATAGATTCCGATGGAAAATAATGGAGTTCTCATAACAGTTTTTGTCTTCTAAGATTAACTAACACTGTTAAGTTTTTTTCATTGTTTTTAAATTATGTATTTTACTTTTAGATTATAAATTTTTATACTCCAAAACTAAAAAAAAAACTTTTAATAATATTTTGATAATTTTAACTAGAAACAGTTTTTCTTTTTGTTTTTATTTTATAAATAATCAAAATCTACCAAAATGTTTTTATTATTATTGTATCTATGAATTAAAAATAATATACGTAAGCACTATTTAATATACGTAATAATATACGTAAGCACTATTCACAAAAATTTCACAAAAAAGTACATACATTTTTAAAAATAAATTAAAATAAATTAATTAATAAATTACATTCTTAGTTAAATAATAGATTTAAAATTTTTGTTTTTAATTGGTATTCGCCATTTGCTTCTTCAACGAAGTCTTCATATCGAAAATAATGATTTAATATTACAAAATAATATTTAGTATTTATTAAATTAAATACTTTTTTCACTTGAGGATAATTATCCTCACTAATATATGCTTTTCTACTATCTTCATTATATTTTATATAAGAGTAATTTTTTATTATTAATCTGAGTATTGCATTTGTAATAAAAATATCTTCCTGGCACAAATAATTTTTCAAAACGCTTATTGATGCACAATCGCTGATAAGTAAATGCTTTATTATCAAGAATTGAAGGTACGAAATAGAATTTACAAAATTTTTTATTTCTTTTAAAGTTTCATCGGTTATCATGTCTACTTGCACATAGACACCGATAAATATATCTTCTTTGTATTTATTATTAATAAGGGCATCATTATATTGTTAAATTATTTCGTCCTCATAAATTAAATTTGTTGCAAGTAAGAAATCACTTTTTAATTCTTCTTTATTGAATGAAAATTTTACTGCATTTGATTTATTATTTTTTGCTTCTTGTGTATGGGAGGGTGAGGTGCTAGCAATTGTTATAGAAGATGCACTTATAATTGAATTTATAGACATATTGTCTTGCACTACAATCAAATTTGATTTAATCTGTTTTGATTCTTCAGATGCATAAGCATTGTGGGAGGGTGAGATACTACCAATGGTTATATAACCAGAAGATGCACTTATAATGGAACCTTCAATGGCAGCAGATAAATGTGCATCATCATAATTATCTTGACTTAAATTTAAAGATATATTGTCTGATTCTAATGAATTCAATGTACACTCGAAACTGTCGCTAGATACATTGTTTTCATAGCTTAAATTGCTGTATTCGCTATAAGTAAGGTTTATGCAAATTTGTTCAGAATTAAAACAATTAATTAATTTTAACATTTTATTTTTCAACATCTTTATCGAGGTTTTGTACTTCTCGCATAAATTATCTAGATCATTATACACTTTTTCAATTACTTCGGTGGGTAATGTTTTCTTAAGGCTTATGCGTCTATGATTGACAAGAATATGTTGTAATCCAGTTTTGTTATTCAAAATATCAGATTCATTCAATAGTTTTTTATTTAAATACCAATCCTTAAAAATCTTCATTTTCTGCATTGTTATTATCAACGATTCGATTTTCGCATTATGCGAAAAGTCAATATCATTTATGAACTATATTTCAAAAAATAAAAATAAAATGATACATAAATATACTTATTTACATAATATAATTTAAAGTAATGTAAAATGTTTATTTACCATTTTAATAAGAATTCGGCAGAACACCTTACTCCTCTACATTTTTTCAGTATGATCTGGTTTGCGTTCTTTCACCACATAGCCATAAATGAAACAAACATTGTTATCTTAAAAAAAGAATTTTTTTCCTAAAACTTTTTTTTTTATTCTGTATTTTCTGTGTCATTTGTATAAAAAATTTTTTTTATTTAATACAAACTGCAAATAAAATCTGTAGAAAATTAGTAAGACTATGGTATTTAAAAGAGTCAGAAACTGTTTTACAAATTGCTAAAAATTTCAATAAAAAATATGTTTAAAAATGTAAAAAAAAGTGCTTATTAAGATTTTAGTTTATATATTATTATGAAACTTTTATTACGTATTTTTGCAGCAAATCCTATATTTAAGGACTATTTAGATTTTGTCATGCACGATTGTCAAAATACAAAGAAGTGACTTTTGTCCATTTTACCACACTGTGCCCGTTGCAAAAATGATTTGTCAAAAAAGATTTATAATTTTAATACTAATTTTGATTCCTATATTTTATGCAAAATTTTTATTTATTATTTATTCAAGTTATTATAAATCTCTTTTTTAATTATTTTTTTTTCAAACGGTGTATTGTTTTTGAAAGTGAAAGCGACCTGCGCCTTTTCCTGGTTTTTCGCGAAGACGTAATATCCGGATTTTTAATAATTAATGTTTTGTTTCTTTGAATAATTTTATTGCGAATATCTTTCTCTTTATTCGCAACTTTAATTGTTCTCTCTCTGTAATGTCGCAGTAACTCCTCGAGCTCGACTTGTATAGCCAAAACTCTTTTACAGTATCGAAGATACATTAATTGTAATTCTTCTAAGGATAATGGATGCAGACATTTTAAATTATCGTCCTCATCGTATAGTTTTTGTTGGCGAGTCCCGAATTCTTCAAAATCCTCATTTTCTTTTTTTTTCATATTCGTACAACTTACTAATTTGGCCCGTATAATTTTTTCTAAAAATTTATTTAGAAAGCCGTAAATTTATTCTGAATAAAAGAAGAATAAATGATCTGTATGCAAACTTAAATATACGAACATATCAGTACTTTTGCATTATCCAGCATTTTCTCATAATTGTAGTTAGTGTATTGTATTGTATTTGTTTATCCTCTATACTATAGTCCCATACGGGTCTGTTGATAGAGGTCGTCAACAATTACAACTGCAGCCACACCACTGCACTATTATAATTTATTTCTCAAAGGATCCGCTATATATACAGATATATATCGAATTCCTTCTTGAAACTATTTTTATTTTTAACTATTCAAAATGGGTTTTTTGAGGGATGTGATTGCACTTTCTGCAATTGTTGGAGAGCTGTAGGATTAATTAGGGCGGGATAGTTTGTGATTTGGATGTGGGACTAGATGCGTCAGCAGCCGACTTCAAGGTGTTGGGGCACTTAACTATTCATTCGACAGAGACAGAAGGGAAACTGCTGAAAACCTTCTGTATAGTTAAGCCGGCTATGTTTTTCCTCATAATGCATTTTTTTTTTTTTTTTTTTTTTTTTTTATGCATTATGATGAAAAACACATCCTGAGCGTGATGGAAATAATTTTAAGAATTTAATCTCATCAGAAAAAAAACTTAAAATTATTATTGGCGGCAGCGGGATTTGAACCCGGGACCTTTCGGACGCCAGGCACAAACGCTAACCCCAGAGCCATACACCGCTCTTAATTGTAATTAGTGTATATTTGGGAAATTTTGAACACCTTGTTATAAACGTACAAACCTATTTTGGGATTTAATAGTGATCGACAAGCTCTTTTTTTTAATTCTAATTTGGTATCGCTATAATCAATTGGTAAACCCAATGCTTGCATAACTTTTTCGCCTGTCCTTGACCCTTTAGTAAAAAACTTAGTTGATAGGGGTTCATCTGGAAAGAATGATTCTTTGCTGAAACTATAAAAAATATAGATAATATTAGATTATGCAATCAGTGGGTGTTGGGAACTAATTTTCAGTTTTTCTATTATTATATATTAATTTATCAAAATCAATATCTTATGCTAATTAATATAATATATTTTTATAGTAATAATTGAATTTTTTTATTAATACTTACAATTTTAATAATGCTATCGTCGCAGCGTGTGCGCACACACTGCAATGGGGTTTGTTTAAAAGATTCTAAATTATTTGTATACTAGAATTGTTTTGTGCGCGCCGGTGGCGCGCACTTTTTAATTCAGATCTTTACATTTTTAAAATACAATTTTTTTTTTATTTGCTATTTTATTATTTACAATTATCTGGATTATATACAATTATCTGGGCTTTCTTAGGTTATGATTTTGTATAAATAATAAATAATTAACTGAAGGAAAGGGATTATGTATACCGCAAAGCGACAACTTCATATTTCTAAACAAAAATGTATACAAATAATAAATAAATATTTTATGCTTTATTTTAAAAAATGTTAAATTTCATTTTATTATTAATTTTATTTAATTAAAATAAATATTATTTTAATATTGTTTATTAAATATAATATTTTTTTAAAGTATTTAGTCATTCCAAAAACAATAATTATTATTAAAAACATTATTATTTATTTTTATTTTTAAATTTCCCACTCTTTTTAATTGACCAATCAGATTGCGACTATTAACGGCGATGTCATGGCGCTTGCTTTTTTATATAAATAGAATCAGCTTTGATATAGTCAACAAATTTATCCGTTAGACGCAAAGCTAATTGATTAATTTCCTTATCCCCTTTATTCAATTTCAAATAGGGTGTTGCCTCTGTATGTTTTTCAAGAGCTTCAATAATAGATGTATTTGTTTTTAATTTTTCAATTGATGCATCACTGTTATCCGGTAATCTAATAAGTTGAACCGCCTGTTGAAAGGCAATAAACAATTCAGGGTGATCACAAGAATAAGGGTTATTTAAAATAACCATTATTATGAATATATTAAATTTTTAACGAATAATGAACTAAAAATTTATAGATACTAATACTGGAAATTTAGATTTCCTAATCCAAACTTAACCCTAATATTATTATAAATATATTAAATTTTTTACGAATAATTAACTAAAAATTTATAGATACTAATACTGAGAATTTAGATTTCCTAATCCAAACTTAACCCTAATTATATAAATAAACTACGTTCAATCATAAGAGTTTTGTAAGTCGCTGAAAACGATTTTCATGGATTTTTAAATGAAAAATTAATATTTTACCATTATATTAACTAAAAATACCCCTAAAAGGGGCGTTTTTGCTATATTCAAACTTTCTGCATTCAGACTAGGTCCAAAGGGTTTTTTGGGTAACTAATCAATAATTTTTGTGTTTTTTTAATGAAAAATTCATATTTCACCCTTAATTTAGCTAAGACTACCCCTAAAAAGGGTGTCTGCGGTATTTAACTTTCTGCGTTCAGACTATGTATGAGTTTTTTGAGTCGCTAATCAATAATTTTTGTGATTTTTTAAGGAAAAATTAATATTTCACTCTTAAATTAGGTAAAACTACTCCCTGAAATAAATTTCACTGTTTTCTAATTATTTTATTTACTAATTTTTTTTTTTCTTTTGAATTTTAAAAAAATTTGTATATGATATAAAAAAACCCTTGTAGACCTAATCTTGACGCGAAAAGTGCAGAGACAGCAAAAACACTCCTTTTGGAGGTATTTTTCGGTAATTTAGGGGTGATATATTAATTATTCATAAAAAAATCTATGAAAATCGTTTCCAGCTACCCAAAAAACCCTTGTGAACCAATTCTGGTCGCAAAAATTGCGAAAATGGCGCAAACACCCCTTTTCGGGGGTAGTTTTAGCTAATTTAACCCATTACCGCCCAGGCAGCCAAAACGTGCCACTAGATTGCTACCTCTATTCACCTCAATTTTTCATCCCTAGATGAAATTTTATGATTTTTTGACTTCATATTGGAAATCGGAAACCTCAAAAACCCCCGTTACTAATTAGAAGAAAAAAAACACATTATTTTACGAATAATAAAAACTTATATCACGTGGCACGTTTTGGCTGCCTGGGCGATAATGGGTTAAGGGCGAAGAGTTAAATATAAATGTTAAATATTAAAGTTACCTTGAAAAATCATCACGATCCTTAATTAGCAACCCAAAAAACCCTTGGAAACCAATTCTTGGATAAATCTATTAACTTAAAAATTTAAAAATTATAAAAATAAAAGATTAAGAAGCGCGTTTATCTAATTAAAAAATAATATTTCTATACAATTAGAAAAACATAGTTTATAATTAGTTATGAAAAAATAAAATATTTTTTTAAGTCTTATCATTTTTGTAAAATTTACTGAAGTGTAAATATTTCATAATATATAAAAATGTTTTGTTACAAATGTTTTAAAAATGTTTTAGTTGAAAAAGTCATAATGAGAGTCTCAATCGACACAGAATTTCATGAAATGCCAAAAAAAAAAAAACGATAAAATATTTTTAAGAGGTAAATTTTTTGAGAGTCATTTCGCCCTGAAGGAAAAATTTTAGAAAAAAAAGTCACGGGCATTTTAAGTTCCACCCACCCCGATCAATCTACTTTGAAAATTTCATAACTTTATTTTCATTTTTCACCGAGTTACGGCCATTATTCTAAGTCAAATGATCCATAACTTTTAGATTGAGGAGTTTGTCTCAGAAAATGTAAAAATTAATATATTTGCGGGTTTTAGACTAAAAATAAAGGTACACCAAAGGGAGTACCCTTAAACCTAGCCAAATGGGTCGATGAAATAAACTTAACCTGTGAATTTCGGTCTTATTACTTCCAAATTATAAACAAAATTTTACTTGAGGCCACCATTTCGAATTTTTAAATAGTTATTGAATTATTATAAATGAAAAAAATTTCTCTAAACTTTGAATTAAAAATTAAATAAAACTGATCTGAATTATTGAGATCCTAGGGTTGTTTAAATATATATTTTTTAATAGGTTAATAACATTAATTTAATTATAAAACATGCACTAAGAAATTTTTAATTTTTAATCTGAATAAATCATTTAAAAATACTAAACAAAAAATATTTAAAACATTGACTTACGTTTTAATTGTTGAATAGTCTCAGCTTTGAATTTTAAATTTGTTAAGTACCTATACAATGCATTTAAGTCTCCTAAAAATTCTGCAAAAACAAATAAAATATAAAACCTTAGATATAATATAAAAAAATAAAAAATACTTTTTGTGTATACATTCTTATAAGATTTAAAAATTATACTGGAATATATAGAATTACAGCAAGTTTAAAACATGTGAATTTATAACCTTAAAAAAATGGGTTTAAATCTTATAAATTTCTATATATTAATATTTACCTCTGGAATGTCTGTATTTTCGACAATCTTGTGAAATTTATCTAATGGTCCTTCCATGATTATATTTTTTAAATACACAATATTATATAAGAAACTCGTCAATACACCTAAACGGAGAGCCTCTGATAGTCTCCTATTCAATACAGCTTAAAAATCAACATGAACAATTCTATTTTATTGATTTTTATAAATGTTAGATGAAAGATCAATTTTATAAAAATTATTTACCTGCTTCTTTTGAAGTTGATGGTATGGGATCAGGGACACTAACCACCTGTTTTACTATGCTTTTAGCTGCCGTTCCTACGTTTACATTAATAAATTATTACTTAGGTATTTTAAAGAAATTATAGTTAAATCAATAATAAAGCTTAAAAATCAACAGGAGCAATTCTATTTTATTAATTTTTATAAATGTTAGATGAAAGTTAAATATTATAAAAATTATTTATCTGCTTCTTTTGAAGTTGATGGTATGGGATCAGGGACTCTAACCACCTGTTTTACTTCGCTTTTAGCTGCCGTTCCTACGTTTAGATTAGTAAATTATTACTTTGATTTTTAATAAAATTATAGTTAAATAAATAATAAAGCTTAACAATCAACATGAGTAATTCTATTTTATTAATTTTTATAAATGTTAGATGAAAGTTCAATTTTATAAAAGTTATTTACCTGCTTCTTTTGAAGTTGATGGTATGGGAACAGGGACTCTAACCACCTGTTTTAATTCGCTTTTAGCTGCCGTTCATACGTTTACATTAGTAAATTATTACTTAGGGATTTTAATAAAATTATAGTTAAATCAATAATAAAGCTTAACAATCGACATGAGCAATTCTATTTTATTAATTTTTATAAATGTTAGATGAAAGTTAAATTTCATAAAATTTATTTACCTGCTTCTTTTGAAGTTGATGGTATGGGATCAGGGACTCTAACCACCTGTATTACTTCGCTTTGAGCTGCCGTTCCTACGTTTACATTAGTAAATTATTACTTAGGTATTTTAATGAAATTATAGTTAAATCAATAATAAAGCTTAACAATCAACATGAACAATTCTATTTTATTAATTTTTATAAATGTTAGATGAAAGTTAAATTTTATAAAAATTATTTACCTGCTTCTTTTGAAGTTGATGGTATGGGATCAGGGACACTAACCACCTGTTATAATTCGCTTTTAGCTGCCATTCCTACGTTTACATTAGTAAATTATTACTTAGGTATTTTAATGAAATTATAGTTAAATCAATAATAAAGCTTAACATTCAACATGAGCAATTCTATTTTATTAATTTTTATAAATGTTAGATGTAAGTTAAATTTTATAAAAATTATTTACCTGCTTCTTTTGAAGTTGATGGTATGGGATCAGGGACACTAACCACCTGTTATACTTCGCTTTTAGCTGCCATTCCTACGTTTACATTAGTAAATTATTACTTAGGTATTTTAATGAAATTATAGTTAAATCAATAATAAAGCTTAACATTCAACATGAGCAATTCTATTTTATTAATTTTTATAAATGTTAGATGTAAGTTAAATTTTATAAAAATTATTTTCCTGCTGCTTTGGAAGTTGATGGTATGGGATCAGGGACTCTAACCACCTGTTTTACTTCGCTTTTAGCTCCCGTTCCTACGTTTAGATTAGTAAATTATTCCTTTGGTTTTTTAATAAAATTATAGTTAAATAAATAATAAAGCTTAACAATCAACATGAGCAATTCTATTTTATTAATTTTTATAAATGTTAGATGAAAGGTAAATTTTATAAAAATTATTTACCTGCTTCTTTTGAAGTTGATGGTATGGGATCAGGGACTCTAACCACCTGTTTTACTTCGCTTTTAGCTCCCGTTCCTACGTTTACATTAGTAAATTATTACTTAATCTAATTAATCTAAACATATTACAGAAATTAAGTCATCATTTTTATTTAGTGACATTTCTATTACTTCTTCCTCTGTGCTTTCTTTTTTTCTTTTTTTATCAATACTTTGTTTCACTTTTGCAGAACGTTGCAGCCTATTCTTCAATTATCCGGGAGTTCTGCCGAATACGATAATCTAACAAAGTTAATTTCTTCACATGGCTAAGGTGAAGTAAATCCTCTTCATTATTCTGTTTCTTCTTCAACGACTCAAACTCTCTTTTTTGCAATTCAAATTCAATTTACCCGTTTTCTTCGTCTGCTCTCTACGGTACTCGCTTCTTCTTCTGGAAAAATTTTCGGATGAATCTTCCATTTTATCTACACCACTTTCACATGAATCTTCCACATTTTTATCCCTATTTACCTCCGCCATGTCGATATCCCCATCGCTGATAAGCTCCTCCATGTTGATATTCTCAGCGCTATTAAACTCCTCCATGTCGATATTCTCAGCGCTGTAAAGCTCCTCCATGTCGATATTCTCATTTGTCATATCGATCTTCCCATGACTAGTAAAACCTACAAGTTCTTCTTTTTGGCAATTAAAAACTCATCACTCGTATTTTCAATAAAATTCTAAAATAAAAATTAACTTTTTAGTTTTAAATTGTATACACATTAAAATACTAAAAAATTTTTAAATAAATAAAAAAATTCAAAGTTAAACAAAAATATTTAAAAAATTTTTTAAACTATAAAATAAAAAATTTAAACAACTAAAATATTTTTACAACTAATATATGGGATATTTGTGAACTGTATATGACTTTGCATGGTCGGGTCTCGAAATGTACTCCAAAGTATGTTTGATCGAAAGCATATATAAAAAAAATAATTTTCCCCAATTTTTAGCTTTTTAGATCCAATCCTCCATTTTTTACAGCGATTTTTGTTTTTTTCATTTTTTTGAAATTTTCAATTTTTGAGAAATTTATGTTCATTAATTTTTCTCGCAAACGCGCACTTTACAATAAAATTTTTTTTCCTTATAGTATCCCATAGGAAATTTTCCGTAGAATTCGATTCTGGGGTCCAAATTTTTTTTTGAACTGCGCATGCGCGAGAAAATCAACTTTCTTGCTTTGCCTTTTCTAGCTTATATGCCTCAGCTGCAGACAGCTCAATTTTCATCCTGTTGGTCTCAAATTGTATGTTTTTTCATATACTTCCAGCATATAAAATCATTTTTTTGGGTAAATTTATTTTAAAAGCACTAAAATTGAAAAATAGCGATTTTTAAAAAATCATTTTTCACAAATTTTGGATTTCCCGCCAAGTCACGTGACCAAATGAAAATCTGACTAAAAATTCGGATTCAACGGAAAATTTTACATAGGGATACAAATTTTCGTCTTATTTCATTAAATAATTTCTATGATATCCCATTTTAAAAATAAAGATTAAAATTGACTTTTTTTAAAAAACCCTAAAAATGGGACTCTGACTTTAAATATCATATCTGCTAAACAAATAATTATAAAAAGACGAGTAAAAATTTGTTGGAAACTAAGGGCTTGTAAAAAATTTTTGAGGCCTATAGAACTCGTTTCTTTTAAAAATTAGAATTTTGGCAGCAATTTCAAAATTGGTCATTTTAGGGTAAAAATAGGGATTTGGTTTATTGACTATCGCCATGAGAGAATTAACAACAAATAAATGTGGTGTACGGTAAATAAATGTTGATACGTATACCGAAAAAATGAGACCAATTGGAAGTATTTTGGTTAACTGGCAAGTTTGCAGCTTTGTATTAAAGATTACGAAAAAATCCTATTTGATAACATTGTGGTATTTTGTAGTTATTTAGTATTTTGCTATTTCTTTTATTTCTTTAGCGTTACGGAAACATCCAAAACTTTTCCAAAAGGGGGTCTTTTGTAAAATTTCTCGAGGAATCCGAAAATTTCGTCAAAATTTTCATTAGGTGACTAGAAAATTCGGAAAATTGAAAATAAGATAGAATAGCTAGGATACTATATGGAAAAAAAATTTTATTGTAAAGTGCGCGTTTGCGAGAAAAATTAATGAATATAAATTTCTCAAAAATTAAAAATTTCAAAAAAATGAAAAAAATAAAAATCGCTGTAAAAAATAGAGGAATGGATCTAAAAAGCTAAAAATTGGGAAAAATTATTTTTTTTAGTTTAGTTTAGTTCAAATAATAATAACAATAATATTCATTAACTTACCATTTTCTTCTTCTCCGTTAGTCAAAACTATTAAATTTTCGAAGTTAGACATTTTAAATTACTCCAATATATAGTTCGTAATAACAAATAAATAGGTTAAGATATTTCATAAAGCAAACATTGACAAATTTTCTCATAACTACCCATTTTGTATAGTTATGAAAAATACAGGCAGCCTGAATATAAGAGCAAGGTTTTCAGGTTTATAGCACAAAGTGTGTTGCCTAGAAATGTTTCTGCATACATTAGATAATATACCGAAAAACCTTTCTACAATGCACCTTATTGGTATAATCTCTTGAGCTTATATAGATTCTGGGGAGTTAGGTACGTATATCGTACGATGTCTAAAAATATACAGGGGTTAATTGAATAGAATTATAAAAAAAAAAATTATTCCAATTATATTTTAGTTGTTTTTAATTTTGCCTCAGATTTTTTTGTTACATTTCAGTACATAATCTTAGATTTTACTCTTTCGGTTTTAGATTTTTAAACACTTGTTAGTCTAAAATTTGAAAAAAAGTAAGCGATAATAAACAATTAAGTATTTGAGAATCTAGCGTACAAAATTAACATTTTGAAGAAAAAAAACGTTGTCTGTTGTCATAAAAATGACTCATGTTTTATTAAACGATTTATCCCTTATATCTTTCCGATAAAATTTATTTTTTCTGATACATCTGAATTTTTTAAATTATCTCTGAAAAAAGTGAAATTAATACATCACAATATCGAAATTTTTAGCACTTAAAATTAGCAGTTTAGAATAACTTTTCAAATTAAAACTGTAATAGATTTCTCTACTTGAATTTTACTTAAATTATTAACTTTGAAACAAAATTCAAGTATAGAAACCTGACAACGTAGTTAGAAAACTACAAATAAATTTTTGTTTTTGTAATTTTAAGAAATTTTATTCTATACTTTGTATTTATAATTTATGTATGTAATTTATATTTTATTCTTAATAAAAATTGTAAAGATTATTTTTTGTTTAAATTTTTATTTTTAATACCTAATACTCAATGTTAAAAAAATAATTATTAATTTACTATTAAATAAAAATATTAAATATTGTTATAAAGTTTTAAAGCCTTTAATTAGTTTTATAGTTTTCACAATACTTCATTTGTGAAGGGCAAAGCAAAGATTACATTGACTATTTGAAGCTATATTCAATTCAATGAGCACATAGGACTACATAAAGTAAAAATAAAAAAAAAAAATTACTATTAATAAACTTGGTCATATTATTAGTATAAATATATAAATTTTGCTAAAAATACGAACTCTCACGTAAGTACTTGAGAAAAATAGTTTTGAAACTTCCATAAAAAGTATATGCTAAAAAAAAAGGTGAGTACTAAAATTTTACATAATTACTATAAAAACTTTAAAAATACTTATAACCGGTTTGTGTAAACACAACCTAAATGCATGGAACATGTTTACTTCCAACTGAGGGCTAGGTATAATGCAAATGTTACGCAACGTTACAATACAATTTTCTAATTTTCTAATTTGTAATTATCACCTTACTAGATGTTAAGATTCTAAACCTAATATATTCTGATTCTCTAAACCTGTACTATCCTAAGTCCTTAAGCCCAGATTTTTCAAAGTCTTTTAAAAGTATTTTATTTATTTATATATACTTACCTAATTATTTTAAGTCTCATTTGACCCCCCCCCCCCTTAAATAGGACAAATTTGACCCCCCCTTCTTAATTTACAAGTTCCGAAGTATTCCCTCCTTATAAACATGTTCCATGTTAATACTTTTTTTCTTTTAACAATGGTATGCTGGCTAAAGAACATTTTCAAGCCTGAAAATGATTTTAATAAATAAACTTATTTATTTTTTATTTTGTTTTTTTATTTCACCAATTGAATCTTTATCAATAAGATTATTGTGCTATAAAATGTAATACATATAAAATTAGTAAAAATAATATGTACAATGTTTTTATACAATGGTTAAAAATACATTTGATTATAATAATATAGATAGGACTTTAAAGTTTAAAGTGGCTTTCTCATGAGCACTAGCTGAATCGTAGCCTGCCCGAAGAATTTTCGATAGATCTCTTTAGATTTCAGCAGATCTCTGGAGATTAAAATAGATCTAAATAGATCTTCAGAGATCTATGGAATGAAAAAAAAAATTATAAAAATTTATAAATGTCGTTTAAAATCATTAAATGAAGGTATTAAAGGATAATTTGATTTTTTTTATTCGTTTTGAATAATTTTAAGGAAATAGGACCTGGTAAATGAATAAAAAATGTTAATGAAGCTATTTATGGATAAATTTGATTTTATTCTGGGTTTTATAAAACTTCAAGGAAATAGGACCTGGTTAATGAATGAAAAATGTCAAAGTATACTTAAATATTTACAATTTTATTAACAACTTATTATTTAACATGCCTTACTTTTAAATTTGAACTCTCGACTGTCTAGAAAAATTTCAGAATTTCCTGATTACAAGGTATATGAATGGGATAATTGGTTGCTGTATTATTCTATACTTAGAAAATATTTATCATAAAATTATTTCCAGCTTCTGGCTGTTATTAGATTTAGGAATATTTCTAAACCCAACAAAGACGAAATATTTCATCAAAACATTGAATTAGCAGACAAATGCTTACAAAAATTTAATTTTGAAATAGGAGTTTTATACTCTCTAAATCCTATTTTGTAAATCTAACGCATAAACTACAAAATAGAAAATTTTAACAAATTACAATTTGTAATTTATAAATTTACCAATTCTGTTTTGTAAATCTCAAATTTTACCAAATAGAATTTGTAAATTTATAAATTACAAATTTGTAGAGTAGGTACTATTTTGTACATACCAAAAATTACAAAGTACATAATTTGTAAATACGAAGGGCGGTTATTACGCACGCGCATCAAATTAATAACCGCAAAAGAAATCATTTGTATGGCGTTTAAGGTTCCTTTGTAAATATCAGATTACTTCTTGTTATGAACAATTAATTTTGTTACAAAATTTAATAAATTTTTTTAATAAATTTTGTTAATAAAATCGTAAAAAACATTTAATTATTGAAAGTGAATTTATTATTATTTGCTATTTTTGCAATTATACTCCAGTCATATCACGCTTTTGGTTGTATTTTTTGTGGCCGCCTCCAGATATGGTATACTATAGGTTTTTTAGATCGCTAAACACGAAAATCGGAGTCATTCTATGAGAAATTGGGGCTTGACCCTTAAATAAGCCAAATTTACCCCTAAATGGGGTGTTTTCTGTCTAGTCTTCTAAGATTTAAATATCTTAAACTACCCCTAAAAGGAGAAATTTTGCTCGAGGGGGTGACAGCTTCAAACTTTTGAATATTTCGGATAGTCAAAAAATAAAAATAAAATAAAAATACTTTTAAGAGTCTAATAGGAGGTTTTCGGGTGCGCTGAGACCGGATCTCAAATCCAAATTTCAAAATTCAATATGGCGGCCTCCAAATTGACCAATTTTCGTCAAAATTCCCTAGATTTTTAGAATAAAAAAAAAGTATTTTTAAAAGTATATTAGGGGGTTATCGGGTGCGTTCAGACCAAACCTGTCAACCATATTTAAAAATTTATAGCAAAAATTGGTACGTCAGGCTTTACACCAACACCATTTAAAAATTCAAAATGGCGGCCACAAAATTCTCCAATTTTTAATAAATAAGGAGTAATTTATAATAAAAAACTACACGTCAGGCCTTACACCCACATAACCTGAGGTAGAAATTTATAATAAAAAAGGACATGTCAAGTCTTACACTAGCGTAATCTAAGCAAGTAGGCTATAATAAAATAACGACACGTCAAGCCTTACACTAACATAACCTAAGGAAGAATACTATAATAATAAACGACACGTCAAGACGACACCTTACGCTAACATGAACAAAGGAAGGGTCAAGCCCCAATTTCTCATAGAATGACTCCGATTTTCGTGTTCAGCGACCCAAAAAACCTATAGTATACCAAATCTGGAGGCGGCCTCAAAAATACAACCAAAAGCGTGATATGACTGGTGTATAATTGCAAAAATAGCAAATAATAATAAATTCACTTTCAATAATTGAATGTTTTTTACGATTTTATCAACAAAATTTATTAACAAATTTTGTAACAAAATTAATTGTTAATAACAAGAAGTAGTCTGATATTTTCAAAGGAGCCTTAAACGCCATACAAATGATTTCTTTTGCGGTTATTAATTTGATGCGCGTGCGCAATAACCACCCTTCGTATTTACAAATTATTAGTCCTGTCGCCAGCAATGCTATTTAATGCCATAAAATCCTAAAATAGCATAAAAGTTCCATGGAAAAAAATGGGTGGTATTTATGTTTTTTGACCCGCTAAACACGAATCCGAGGTCTATTTTGCAAAATTCGTGGTCAATTTTTTTTTATTAACAAATTATTGGCCATTTTGCAATAATTTCTTGATAACAAAAAATTGACCACGAAATTCGCAAAACGGAACCCGGATTCGTGTTCAGCGGGTCAAAAAACATAAATACCACCCATTTTTTTCCATGGAACTTTTATGCTATTTTATGGCATTAAATAGCATTGCTGGCGACAGGACTAAATTTTTGGTATTTATAAAATAGTACCTACTCTACAAATTTGTAATTTTTAAATTTACCAAATTCAATTTGTAATTTTATGATTTACAAATTATAAATGAATTTAGCAATTTGTAATTTATAAATTTACAAATTCTATTTGGTAAATTTTAAGATTTACAAAACAGAATTGGTAAATTTATAAATTACAAATTGTAATTTGTAAAATTTTTCTATTTTGTAGTTTATGCGTTAGATTTACAAAATAGGATTTAGAGAGTACGGGAACCGCGAATTTTGTCAAACTGTGGGGTCCTCTTATTGCAACATCGGGTTTCGCATTTAAAAATAGGAGTGGATTTTTGGCTAACATGGTAAATGGTAACTCGAATATTGGGAAAGAAATTGCAAGCAAATTAAAACTTCAGATTCAATATGATTGTGTAAAATGTAAGGTATTATTAAATAACTATAAAGATGAGAAAAAATCATATAATAAAAGAAATTTTGATGAAAATAATGTAAACAAGTATTTGATGTCTGAAGAATTAACAGCAGTAAGAACTTTTTGTAAATCAGATGAGTTTTTAACTTTACTAACGAATAAAAATAAAAAATTTAGTATTGTTAGTGTTATATAAAATGTATATTGTAATGATTATATTGTTTTGATAATTTAAAATTAAATTTAAAATTTCAAGTCCTTAACATATCTTTAATAAAATGTTATAAAAGTTATATGCAATTATTTATTAACATGAAAAAAAGAGTTCAATTTTAAAAGTAAGGCATGTTAAATAATAAGTTGTTAATAAAATTGTAAATATTTAAGTATACTTTGACATTTTTCATTCATTTACCAGGTCGTATTTCCTTAAAATTATTCAAAACGTATAAAAAAATCAAATTATCCTTTAATACCTTCATTTAATGATTTTAAATGACATTTATAAATTTTTATAATTTTTTTTTTCATTCCATAGATCTCTGAAGATCTATTTAGATCTATTTTAATCTCCAGAGATCTCCAAAGATCTAAAGAGATCTCTAGAGATCAAAAAAGATCTGCGGAGATCTAAATAGGTCTATCGAAAATTCGTCAGGTGATTTTGAAATTGAGATATTTTACCATATTCGTGTATAAGAATGCGTTCAAAAGAGAGTTGACGTTTAATGTGTATTTTCAAACAAGAAAATGAAAAAAAAGTTTAAAAATCTTTAATTTTTTAAACAAGTACGACATTTTAAAAATTCGGCTTTTAACCGAGTCGTAAAACCAAAGAGTGACAGGTCTGGGTGGTTTGGATAAAAATTCTGCTTGGCACATCTTGAAGAGCATTCAATTTTAGTTGGAGAAGCTGTGGGAAAATTTTCAAAAAAAACTTTTTTAAGATGAGTTATACCTATTTGTTTATAAATTTTAGAACATTTTTAGCGTTTATTTTATAAACAAATAGGTATAACTCATGTTAAAATAAGTTTTTTCATCTAAAATCATGCAGAAAATGTTAAATTAAAAAAAAACCCCAACAATCCCCAAATCGGGGCGGTCCTTCCCGAGAGCTACGGTTTTAATTTTAGAACAAGCATTTCTTGCCTCAAGAGATCCTATAGAAACAGAAAATACCAGAGATTTTTAGTATAATTCGTGTTCCAGACCACTGTGAATATGAAGCCCCTATAAAAATTATATCGATTTCTATCGTCACCAAATTACACGTTAACTCATTAACGCCGGAGCGGAGAGTTTTGGAAATGAGCAAAAATAAGTATATTCCCTTATAGATAAGTGGCTAAAAAGTTCATCCTAAAATTTTGGTGAAAGTGCAAAAATAGCAAAAACACCCCTTTTAGGGGTAGTTTTAGCCAATTTTGGGGTTAAATTTTAAATATTTATGAAAAAGAAGTCGAAATTCTTGATTAGCGACCCAAAAAACCTATATGGGCATATTCTGGATGCTAAAAGTACGATAATAGCAAAAACACCCCCTTTTTGGGGGTAGTTTTAGCCAATTTAGGGGCGAAATTTTAACTATTTATGAAAAAGAAGTCGAAATTATTGATCAGCGACCCAAAAAACCCGTATGGTTCAAATATGAGTGCTCAAAGTGCGAATATGTAAAAAAAAAACCCCTTTTTGGGGGTAGTTTTTGCAAAGTTAAGGGTGAAGCCCCAATTTCTCTGCCAAATGACTCCAATTTTCGTGTTCAGCGACCCAAAAAATCTATAGTAGAACAAATCTGGTGTTCGTCAGTGATAATGCAAAAAAACTCGTATTTTGACTGGAGTACCCCTATCCACCTTTTAAGGGTTGTAAATAGGACCAAAATGAATGAGACCTCAATGTATACGAAGTTTATTTAAATTTACATAAAAATATTATTTTCAAACATTTTTTAATAAAATTGGATACTTTTTTCATTGATTTTTCCAAACATTTCCTAATAATGCCTGACCTACCCCTTACACCCCCGTTTTTAGGGTATTTATAAGGGTTGTAGGTGAAAACTAATGTCAGATTCTGAAAGAGCATGAAATTTTACTAAGATAATGAACTTTTTAGCCACTTATCTATAAGGGAATATACTTATTTTTGCTCATTTACAAAATTCTCCGCGCCGGTGTTAATGAGTTAATCAGCCTTAAAAGCCGCATTTTAAAATGTCGTATTTGTTTAAACAATTAAACATTTTGGAATTTTTTTTATTTTCTTGTTCAAAAATACACATAAACCGTCAACTCTTACTTGAACATATTATTATACATGAATATGGCCAAATATCTCCGTTTCAAAAACAGATTACGATACACACAGTGTCCATGAAAGCCACGAGCGCCATATTATAAAATATCTAAAAAATAAAGCTGCAACCTTATTTTTTAATTAAAAAAATACAGCTGGTCTCAGCTTTTTTGTTCAAGGATCTTATCTTGATCTTATCTTTAATTGCTTTCCCAGGACAATCAATAAACGAAATATTCATTTTTAGCAAATTGTTGGGACGCAGGGGGGTGTTGAAGAATTCGTATGTACAGATTTAATACTTTAACTTGCGTATACTTTCTTACAAAAAAAAGAGGCCACCAGAAATAAGATTAACTTGCGTCAGTTTTCTACAGCTATTTTTCAGAATATTTTTATCAAGTTTTTATTGAATGGTGACAATATGAAATGTCTGAGCTAAGAGAAAATTGCTTGATAATTAATATTAAACTATTTTTAAGGGTTTGTCAATAAAAAAAAAATATTCAGAATTGTTGGCAGCACAAATTTAATATTTTCGGCCTGGTATCATTATTATTATAGCGAATGAGAACTGAGAAGATTTGTAGCTAATCAGAAAAATATCTTTAAAACTTTGCAAATCTGGGACTCATTATAACCAGTAACGAAAATGGAAAACAAATACTTTGACCTAGTTTAAGTATTTGTACCCGCATAATTATAAATAAACACACTTATGTAAACTTTTATCGAGGATTTTATGTTAATAGTTTGGATCAAAATTTATCTACCCGATGAAAAAACTTCAAAACCAAAAAATTAAATTTATCGATAGCTTTCTTTCAAGTTTTCTTTAATAGTTTTTACGATTCACTGTAATTGCCGGCGTTTTCTTCGAGGAATCTAATAAATTTGGCTTAATCGCTTGCAGATTCCTTGAAGCCGAAAATCAAATTAAAAAAATTTTCTCTTACATAAAATTTTCTTTTTAGTTCCTCCACACCGCTGTCTTCTTCAAATTTTGATATGTGATAATTTTTGTTTCTGGACAGTAGCCACGAAAATACGATTTCCTGGCCGCTGCGTGGCCGAGGAAATCGAAATTTCTCGCTACAGCCACAGAAAAATTTTATACGGCCCTTGTCCATAAATAAAGAATGCCCCAAATCGCAGTTTACCATCCTCGGCTTCGCCTCGGAAGGTAATTTACGTGCGATTTGGGGCATTCTTTACTTTTCTGGACACGAGCCGTAAATATACTATTTTTATTAAAAAATAATTTACAATAATAAACAGTTCGCATACAATCAAATGGCATCAAATAAACGAACTTATGAATTATTACAGACGTGCCACAATGTAAAATAAAATAAAAATAAAAATAAAATAAAAAAATTATCCATAGGGGGGAAACTACACTTTTTTTAAATTTATTTATTTGCGTATTAATAATTAAATTAAAATTGATAATTTTTTGATTATTCACGTAATTGTTAGTTAATTAAGCACTTTATGATAAATATTTCATTCATCATCTTCATTTTATTTCATTATTGACAAAATAATAGTTTCTCCACCATGAACTTTTTTGTTTTACTTTACAGTGTGGCAGGTCTGTTAATTTATAAAAAAAATAAATCATCGAATATTGAAAATCGAAGAAGACAGAGGTGCAGAAGAACTAAAAAGAAAATTTTGTTTTTAAGAGGAAAATTTTTTTTACTTCTTTTTGGCTTCTGGAAATCTGCAGGCGATTAAGACAAATTTACTGTATTCCTCGTAAAAAATGTCGAATGGTTCCAAAAGCAGGAATTTTTTCTAAAAAAAGATTCTAAAATACCATGAAAAGAACTGTCGAAATCTCAGTCTAAGTTTACAGTATTTCAAATTCATTTTAAATTTCATAAAACGCAATTCCTCAATAATAATCCAAAATCCTTTAAAATTTGATCATAGTAACCTCTGAAAACTTTGGGCTAAGAGTATTTACTTTTAATTTTTCAAAACATCATTTTTTTATCGAATTTGAAAACTGAAAATCAAGATGCAACTTATAAAAATGTTTAAATGTAAAAAAAGAGGTATATCCAGATTCACCAATATTTTATTATAATATAAATTAATTTGGCAGGGCCCTTAATTATTTTAATTATGCTGGAGCCTTGATTGAAGAATTGATGATTTTACAACCTTCTATACTTCAAATACGTGTAGGATTTCATAAGAAAAAATTTCTTTTTCATAAGAAATTACAATATTATGTCATTTTTAAGATCTCGGTCCTCGTTGGCAGATCTAATGTAAACCATTTTTAAGAATCTACTTTTTTTTTATAAATATGTGGCCACTGATTTTTCTCGTCGGTAAATAATCGACGAAAATTTAAACATTTTTTTTTTTTAACTTCAAGTCTAATATACAAAGATATTATTTATTTAGCTTAATTAAAAAATTTATATAAATTATATCAATTTCATAAAATTTTAATTAGATAAAATTTTAAATTATTATGATAACATTTAAAAGTCTATTATTTTTAAAAATAATTAACTTTAGCGCCTTAAAAATGAGAATTACGATTTAAAAAATATATAAATCAGTATATTGTTAAAAGCCAATATAAAATCGATAGTTACAACAAGTATATTGCAGCAGCAACTTCTAGTTTGTCGCAATCGTGAAAAAAAAATCTTTTTCCAAGAAAAATTTATTAATATTAATTATTAAGTAAATTGTGTAATTGTAATAGATAAAATATACCATCAACGCGTATAATATGCTGGGGACAAAATATACATCACACTCACACCAGGCCATTCTATTTAAATATGTACATAATAACATATAATATATATTTAGGTATAGTACCTCTATCTTTAAATATTCAAATTACGAAATAATAATAAAAAAAAATCTAAAAAAAAAACGAATATTATATCACGTGATCTCAGGGTGCGTATGGGATTTATACTTTCGCTGTACTAAAGTACAACACACGCATAATAGCCAAAGGAGTAGAAAGAGCTAAATGGCGGCAAGATGAGGTAGTCACAGTTCATCAGTGTTAAGTTTTATTTTAATTTTTTATTTATAAAAATAAATCAAATGTTTTAAATCAGAAAGAAAGTTGTAAAAAATAAATTACTTATGTCTTATAAGTATTTAAATATTTCAAAATTCAATGATCAATGCTGTATTTCTCGAAATTTCGCCGGCGCCGTCATTCTTTCTAAAGGACATTTTACATCCTGATTTACAGGTAATTTAGATTTTATTTTTATTTAGTATCTATTTTTTTTTTTGTAGTTTTTAATTTTTTTTTATTAAAAAATTACTCTATTTTTCTTATACTAATATTATTTATTAAGTTTTAATTTTTAATAAAACATGCGTTGGTAGCTTACTTATTAAATAAACAACACCATAAAATTATTGATCACATGGCGTTCATATTAAAAATTTTATTTTCCTTCTAAAATATAAAATTTAAATTATTTAAAATTATTATTTTTTTTTTCTAAATTAAAAATAATTAATAATTTTATTCTAAAAAAAAAACTCATAAATTATTTAATCATATAAATAAATAAAATTCTTTTGTCTTTGCATCTGCCGGTAATTTAATATACCCAAGCCATTTTTATTACATTATATACATTTTCATTCATTTCGTATATGTATAAAGGAAGCTTTGGAATTCTTTGCAAAACTATGAATCATGAGTAACTGTAAATTTTTGTAATAAACATTTTTTTTTTTCATTTATTCATTTTAAAACTAAAAATTATTTAAATAAATATTTAAACAATTTATTTATTTTTTTTTTATTTAAATTTTATTTATGTAATATTTAATATTACGTGAAATTCACAATTAGCGCCATCTTTTGAAAAGAATTACGTTTTAAGTTTTATTTTCTGTCGATATAAAATTTAGTATCGAATGGTAAATGAAAATTTGAATTTTTTAATTGTGGGAAATTTAAAGAAATTTAAAATGAAGATTACAGTAATTAATAATTTTGATAAAAACAGCACTTTTTGTGTTTAACAATTTTTTTTTAATTAATTTTCTTGAATTTATTTATATATATTTAATATTATGTAGGTAAGTTCATGCTTAAAAAAATCTAAAAATTTTTTTGAAAATGAAGTGAATAATTAAAAATTTATTATATAAACATTAAAATTATAAAGAATTTATTTTCAAGGAGTATTATGGAATTCTAATAATGAATTTATTTGAAACTTGAATAAACTTTTTAATTATGAAATTTTTTTTTAAATCTTGAAATTTATTTGAAAAATATGCAACCTTTAATTAAATTTCCATGAATTTTTGTTTTTAAAATCAGTCTTGCCAGAAAGCATGTTCTTCTTTTGTAAAAAATTAGTATGCAAAATTATTTTTCATAAAATTAAGCTTTGAACTTGTATTCAATGTGCAGGAAAATATTTGAATAGTGGCACTGCACTTGAATACAATCTCATTTTTAAGTAAAAAATTATTAGATATAAATTAGATCTGACATTTTTGTTAATTTGGACTCCGAATTTCGGGTTCTTTTCAAAATTTTAAAGCTGATTAATTTTTGGCTAATTTTGCAATAATTTGTTAATAACAATTAATTCTTTACCTTTTGGTACTAAAAAGCTCTAATTCGAGTTAAGTGGGCTAAAAATAAGAAATTCCGCCTATTTTTACCCTCCAAACTCGAAAACAAGCTCAATATGCCACAAGCAACATGCTCGTTGGTAAGACTTAACATTAAAAATTAAATTAAAATATTAAATTTTAGTAAAAACTAACATCTTTTATTATTTATTATGAGTTTTATAAAAATTTCCAAGAATTCGTTTTTTTTCTACAGTTTTTTGTGCGGTACCCCATCAATAAATTAGAAAAATATTAGATGCAAAATAATCGTTAGAATATTCAACTGCTGTCAGAAAGTAAAGGACCACAAACCTAGATTTAGCGGTTTAGATTCTTCAAGGGTCCAAATTTGGGTATTAAAAAAAATATTTAAAAATTAACCGGTCGATTAAAGGGTTAAAAAATTTTTTACTATAAATAAATTTTTTAAATATAGCGCGTAAATTTTTTTAAAAGTTCATAAAATGTGTTTTTAAATGTGTTTATTTTTAAAGTTATTATGATTAATACAAAAAGTACTTGCCTGCCAATCTTTTCAGATATTTTTAGTACACAATTTTTTTAATTCGTCTGTTCGTTCCCCTTAAAAAATACAAAGAATACAATTTAAAAACATGAATTAACAATAGAAATGACTAAGATTTTGAAAGCTGAATTATTATTTAATTTATTTTAATTTCCGTTACTTTTTTTTTGTAAGTATATTTTTAACTACACTCAAATAATTATTTATACAGTATTAAAATCATTTTTATTATTGTATTAATTTAAATGGCAGATGGAGATTTAAAAAAATGAAAATAGATAAAAAATTTGAATGTCACTTATGTGACAAAAAAATAATAAGTTTAAAAAAATTGGTTAGACATTATGAAAAAAAGCACGAAAAAAAATTATTTTGTTTAAAATGTAATAAATTATTTACTAGAATCGATAGTTTCAATCGACACATAAAATTAATTCATAATAATAATAAAAATAATAATTACAATTGTGATTATTGTAATAAAAATTTAAAAACGAAGCAATATTTAATAAAACATATAAATAGTAAACATAGGAGTGATAATAATTTATTTAAATGTCCAATTTGTGATAAAACATTTAACAATGATGGTAGTTTATTTAATCATAAAAAAATTCATAATGATAATAAATATTATCAATGTTTTAATTGTGAAAAAATATTTAATTATAAATCTGAATTAATAATGCATTTAAATAGTAAACATGGTGAAAAACCATATAAATGTAAATTATGTGATAAAAAATATTTACAAAAAATTAAATTAAATTTACATGTTAAAAATATTCATGATAACAAAAATGATAAATTATTTATTTGTAAAATATGTAATAAAAAATTTAAGCAATTTTATTATTTGTTAAAACATGATAAATTGTTACATGAAAATGATAAAAATTTTAAATGTCAATTATGTGATAAAAAATTTTTTAAAAAAGAATATTTAAAAAAACATGAATTAATACATGAAAATGTTAAAAAATTTCAATGTCATTTGTGTAATAGAGGTTTTGTACAAAAATTTAATTTTTTAAGACATCAAAAAGTTCATTCTAAGGTGAAAAAGCCAAGGAAAAGTTGTTAATTTATAGAGTTATAGAGTTTTTTTGTAATAAAAATTTTTACAAATGTTTTATACAATTTTGTAATATATAAGGTAATTGCTCCAGTAAGGGAACTTAACAAGCTTAATAACAAGCTCTAATAAGTTAACTTGCAAGTTAATAATTAAGATTAAGAATCTCTTGGTGGATCTCAATTCATGAATTTTGCCTTAAAAATTGTGAATGCAACATGTTAAATTTTCATAAAATTAAATTGAAATTTTATAATTGTTATACTAAAATTAGACAAATTGTTCCTAAAAAATTAGCTAGATGCTATACTAAGGTGCTGTAATATTAATTTTTTTATACTGATTTTACAATTGACTGATAATTTTGGCTAATTAAATTAGCTTCTGTTGCCATTTATTTTATAAATTTTACAAATTTCATAAGACTTATAATATAAGACTTTGCATTTATATTGCATTTATACATCAATTTAAAAGTTTTTACAAAGATTTTATAATGATAAAAGAATGTAATGTTATAGTAAATTGCAAGTAAATTGCATTTTCATCCATAATTTTTAAAATTATTTTGTCACTTAATAATCATTGTAAATTAGTCCATTTTTTAAGGAGGCTCTTTACGGACCGATCTGTGTTATGACATTTTTAAATTGAGATACTTTAATTATATTTACTTATTTAATTTTTCCATAAAAGAGTCCATGCCTTTCAAAATTTTATATCAGAAAATTTAAAAAAAAAATGCAAAAATGTTACGATTGAGGTACCAAATTTGGGCGATTTGGATCAAAATTCTGCTTGATTCATGGAATAATTTTGGTTTAAAGGCTTAGTAAATATTTTCTATGTTCGTTGGTTGTGTGAACACACAAACCAGTTATAAGTTTTTATTGTTTAAGTACCAAATTAAAAGGCAAATTAAGCAAGGCATTGGCTTTTTTATTGATTAATAATTTTGAATAATAATAATTGTTCAAGTATCTCAGTTTCAGAATATTTTATTGTACTACTTTTTATTATACTAGAATACTTACATTGAGCTAAAACTGCTTTAATAAAATTATTCAACTTTGAAATTAGATTAAAATTCGTTAGTTTTGTGTAGAAATTTAGTAATCAGTTATTATAAAGTTACAATTTTACATTAGTATTTATAGATTTTTTGTAATTAAATTAAATTTAAATTAAATATCTGAAAATAAAGTTATTTTTATTCTAAGAATTAAACAATTTTTTTGACAATATAACTAATTTAACCAAGTAAAATTCATTAAATTATATGGGCAATCCGGGTGGGGTACTCTACGACGAAAAAAAAAGTCCATAATGAAAAGTGTAACGAAATCTTTTGCACCTAACCCAAATATACCGAATATTTAAGTCTGTAAATAAATTGTAACGATTCATAAGTAAAACGAATGGTCTTTAAAATGAAATTTAAAAACCCGAATTTTAATAATCCTTTAGTCCAAAAGTTAAATAATCTTTTTCAAGAAAAATTTATTCTATAACCGTGCACACCAGAAGTTTTATTTTACGAATAAGAATCATTCCGAATAAAAATGTAACGAATGATCAAAAACCCGAAAATAGAAAATATTTCATACTCAAGAGGTCGTAGAAATTTTTCGGGTATTTGAACTTTCGGGGTAATTTTTTTCTTTTTTATATTTTTCGTTACATAATATTTCCTTACAATATTAATGGGAATTTTTTTAAAATGCTAATTATATTTCTAGAAAATAGGTTTTCTTGGTTACAACTCTTATTTGATCACATATTCTGTAATGTATTTTTCGGGAAAATATCTAATCGTAAAAAATTGATTATTTTATAAAAATTTAGGGGCATAAATTTCGTTACATTTTTCATTCTGGACTTTTTTTTTTCGTCGAAAAGTACCCCACCCGGGCAATCCTAAATTATGGTAAAAATTTGGCCTTGAATGGCGAAGGGGTCTTTTAATTTGATGCAAAATATTTTTAACTGAATGCATAGGTAAAAATTTTACGAGAAGATTGCTTTACTTGAGCTGTTTAAAACTTCAGTTTCAATTCGGTGATTCGCTGTTCAAATTTTAACCAGAACTATTTTTAGACCTAATTTTAGCTGCATAATTAATAGAAAATATTTTAAAACTAATTTGATTGAAAATAATATAAAAAACAAACGTTTTCAATCAAAAATTTGTTAACTGAATTAAAAGTTTTTTAACATCCTAATAAAATTCTTGTCGTAAGATATTTTTCATTTGGGCTAGTTCATAATCTAAAAATTTGACTAAGCTTAAAAGCTAAAAGCTAACTAGATTTAACCCAAAATTCTCATTAAAAATTAAATTTCCCTGAACTCAATGTGATTACTCTCAAAATTACCACGGAATTACCTTAATACCATAAAATTTCTTATAATTTTAAAACTTAACTCAGTTTTTAATGCTATCAAGATCTAATAATTCTTCGTCATAAACTCTAAACTGCAAATATTTTGAAATTCTACATACCAAAATTTGCTTTGAATTTCTCTTCAAAAGTTCATATTAAATTATAATCTTGAAGAAAAACAGGTTGATAAAAAAAATTTATTATATCATCATTTTATGTTGCAGAAACTTATTATGTAAATAATCACACAATTTTGGATATGAATTAAGAAGAATAATTAACATGTAATAGGTGAATTATTAATAACAATTATTGTTTTAATTGCTTTAAAAAAAATCTTACTAATTTTTTGCATTATTTGTAACTTAGAAATGGCTTTAATTTACTAATTAAGCTTTACTGATATGCAAAAAATAATTTTAACAATTAATTAATTAATTAAAATTTGAGAATTTTACCATTTATCTAAAGTCTTATTAAAATGGATAATAAAATTAATAAAAAAAGCAAACAAAAATTAAAAATTCAAATGAAAAATTATAATGATAAAATTTTTGAATGTAAAAAATGTAACAAGACGTTTATGCAAAAATCTGGGCTGACTCTTCATTCAGAATATCGTACATGTGAAAAATCACATAAATGCAACTTATGTAATAAAATTTTTACACAAGCATCTTCTCTTAAAGCTCATGAAAGAATACACACAGGTGAAAAACCTTTCGAATGTGAGTATTGCAAAAAAGAATTTGTTCAAAATTCTGGTTTAAAACGCCATTTAACAGTCCATACAGGCAAAAGACCTTACAAATGTAATTTTTGTGAAAAAACTTTTACTACTAGTAGTAATGTTCGAGTTCATGAAAGATTACACACTGATGAAATATATTTTGAATGTGACTATTGTACGAAAAAGTTTTATCAAAAATCTGGTTTAAAATGTCATTTAAGAGTCCATGCAGAGAAGGAATCTCATATTTGTGAATTTTGTAGCAAAACGTTTGATTCACTTAGTAAACTGCAAATTCATATGAAGATACACTTGAATCTGGAAACTCACCAATGTGATTTATGCGAAAAAAATTTTACTAAATCTTTTTATTTAAAGGAGCATAAGCGAATTCATACAGGTGAAAGGCCTTACAAATGTAATTTATGTGACAAATCTTTTACTACAAAAAAATATCTTCAGGTCCACGAAAAAACTCACTCTAATGAAAAGCCTTTTCAATGTAATATTTGTATGGAACATTTTACTAGAAAATTTCAATTGAAAATTCACATAGAATGTCATAAAAACGAAAGGTCTTTTAAATGTACTTTTTGCGAGAAATCTTTCACCAGCATGAAATATCTTGATGTCCATAAAAAAATTCACATTTCAGATAAATCTTTTGAATGCGAATTTTGCAAAAAAAATTTTATCCATAAATCAAATTACAATCGTCACTTGAAAACACATACTGGCGAAAAACCTCATAAATGTATTTTTTGCAAGCAAGCTTTCATCAGTAGTACTTCCCTTCAAAGACATACGAAAATTCATACTCAAGATAGACCTTTTGAATGTAATTTTTGTGAAAAAACTTTTAAAACAAAAAACGTACTTAGTGTACACAAAAAAGTACACACCAGTGAAAGACCTTACGAATGTGATCTTTGTAAAAATAATTTTAAATTTAAATCTGATTTAAAACGTCATTTGAAAATTCATTTGGGTAAAAAAACTTATAAATGTAATTTGTGCAATAAAGGTTTTACTTTAAGTCATTATCTTCGACGCCATGAAAAAATATGCATTAAGTAAAGTCATTGTGTTATAAAAAGTTTAGAAAAAAATTTATATTAATGTTGATAAAGTATGTATTTTAGAAAAACGCTCAAAACAAGCTTAAATTATGTCTTCTGCAAAACAAAAATAATTTATGCTCAATTTATAAATGCTTGCTGATAACAAAAGATATAATTGCTTATAAGACTAAAAAAAAATTTTGCTACTAAAAAAAAATTAATTTGATAAAAAAATTGAAAAAATTTCTTATTTTGCATGCCAATATTGATTAATTTTTATACTAATAAAAAAAAAACAAACAAAAGAATGTAAAAAAATGTTAATGTATTATCACAATTTTTCTGTTACAGAAAACAATGATTTAATAATCACAAATTTGGATATGTAACGAAGAATTGTTGTCAATATTGGCGTTTTGTAAGAAAAATAATATTTTTAATATTACAAAATAATTAAGTCATAAGTTATAATTATGAACAAAAAATTAATACTCAAAATTTATTGCCTAATAAATGTAAGAAAAATAAAAATTATATTGGAAATTTGATCTGAAAAAAAAAGTTTAAGCTTTGCACAATTGAAAAGAATACTTAAATGAGAATGAATAATTTTCAAAAAAATTATCCTGATGTTACTTATTTCCAATGCGAGCATTGTAATATTCAATTTATTCAAAAAGCAACTTTAAAAAATCATTTAAAAGTTTCATCAGCAGATAGACTTTGTAACAGTATTCGAATTCAAGAAAATAGAAAACGCTATGACTGTAATTATTGTATTAAATCTTTTTCTCAAAAATCAGCACTTGAAGTTCACAGAGCAATCCACAATGGTTATAAACCATTTAAATGTGGTCACTGTGAAAAAAATTTTATTTTAAAATCATATTTAATACGTCATATAAGAATTCATACTGGTGAAAAGCCTTATAAATGTAGTTGGTGTCAAAAAGAATTTAATACACTTACCAGTATTAAAGTTCATTTAAGAAATCATGATGGCATACAATTTTATGAATGTGATCATTGTAAATTAAAATTTGTTCACAAATATGTCTTAAAACGTCATTTGAATACTCATTCAGATAAAAAATTATATAATTGTAAAATTTGTGATAAATCTTTCACACGATCCAGTACTCTTAAAAACCACAATAAAATTCATACTGGTGATAAATCTTTTCAATGTAAATTCTGCCATAAAAATTTTACAAGACAGTATTACCTAACTGAACATATTCGAAATCATACAGGCGAAAGACCATTCAAATGTATTTTTTGTGAAAAATCTTTTAAAACAAGCAAATATTTTCAAGTTCATTTAAGAATTCATACTGGCAATAATCCTTTTACATGTAAACATTGTGAAAAAAAGTTTACTCGTAAATCTAGTTTAAACCGCCATTTAAAAGTTCATACAGGGGAAAGGCCTTTTGAATGTATCATATGTAACTACAAATTTGCTAATAATTTTGATCTCCAAAGACATGCAAAAGTTCACAATGAAAAAAATCTGTACAAATGTGACTTTTGTCAAAAAACCTTCAAAAAAGAAGGTCATTTTCTAACACACGAAAAAACACACGATAGTCAAAAATCATTTGAATGTGAGTATTGTGACAAAAAGGTCATGTATAAATCTGAATTAATGTATCATATGAAATCTCATGCTGAAAGGCCATACAGATGTAAATTGTGCAATAAAGCTTATACTTTAAAATCTAATCTCAGTCGACATGCAGTTATTCATATTAAATAATGAAGTTTAAAAAACTTAATCAAAAAATCTTATCTCAAAAATACTCATTGCATTTAAATAGAAGACTGATTTTATAAAAAATATATGTACATACGTTTATTTTATATACTCGCTTATATTATAGGTCTATACATGATTAGGTTGCTTTGCTTGAAGCTTTAAGTGGATATCATTTTACTGGAATGACCTTGTAACAATTGCTTGATAAATAAGCATTTTGAATACATAGTTAGGTTGCTTTGTTTAAAATTTTCTAGTAGCTACTTGAATTGCTTGAAATTACAAGTAGTTCAAGCGTTGTGCTTGATATTTCAAATAATTTGCTTGAATTTCCAATGCTTCTAATATCAAGCAAAGAAACCTAACAATGTACATTTTCAAGCAAAACAATCTAACCGCTTCATATTAATTATTAAAAAAAACGTTAAAATGAGAAACATGTTAAATAGGAGTCTCATTATACTGTTTCTAAAGACTGATTTTAAGATACAAGATTTTTTATATTTACAAGTTATTTTTATAAAGCAACAAAAAAACTTCGCGAAAATTTCCATATTATTTACACGTAAAAAAACATAAGTAAACTTATTTATCCATTTTTTGCAAAACGATCTTTTATGGACTAACTGGTACTTTCAATATTAATAGATAGAATGGTCTTAAAGACTTCCATCTTTAACTTAATTGGAGATAACTATTTTGTGTAATTTTTTTTCCTTAAAAGTCTGAAATATTTTTCCCCGTTAGTAAATTTCTATTTTTTGAAATTAGCAGCTAGTTCTTTAAAAGTAAGTTTAAATTGATTCAGCAATTACATTCTCAAGTTCCTTTGATAAAATTTTATTTGAATTACTTTGAAATTCAGTAAAATTTAAGCAGATAAAACTAAATATGCATATCTTTTAAAAAATATATACGTGTTGATCTGATAAATATGATTCCTATAAATTAAAATCGTAACTCAAATACATTCCTACTAGATATTAGAATTTATGTATACTAAAAAAATAATCATAAGTATAAGAAACGTATTTCTATAAGAAATTAATATATCAAAAATAAAATTGCATAAACATAAACTATATATTTTTTTGAAACAATAGTTACTATACTGAATATATCACCTAAATAATGTGATAAATGATATTTTTTTAATTGTAAATGTAAACAAGAAAGTAAGAATTTTTTATATCTAAATGATGTTGATTTAAGTTTAAAAGTATTTTTATGTATTTATTTTTATAAAAACAAATTTATTTTCTGTTAATGAAAAATATCAAAAAGAAATATATTTATGATAGATATGTGCCATATCCCATTTTTTCAATAGTGTATTAAGTAAAAAATATTGGTAAAATTAAGACATGTTTTCATAAAATTTATAAAAAGTTGTAAGCATGCAGGGTATAGACGGGTTTGAATACTTGTCTCTAAAAGTATTCAGTTTTTTAACTTTCATGTCATTCAGTCGGTTTAAATGGTTACAATATGTGGTTAAAGAAATCAGAAATCCAACGATTTATTATCAGTCAATATTGCGGTTTTATTTTATATAATCTCAGAAATGTTCGAATATTTACTTCCAAATATTTTTGATAAATGAGTGAATATCTCTGAACTATGGGTAGCAGTAATATTTTTGCTTATACCCAATAAGTCGCTCCTAAATCGACTTGGATTCACATATTTGATTTTATTATCAAATGCTAAAATATATTGCAAATATATTGCACGTCTCACAGCAAACGTCAAATTGTGGTTTTTGTCGTCAAACAAATCATCGTCTTTCCAAACTCTAGCTTCTATTATAAAAGTCATATCATTTGAAGCTAACATGTTAATAAATATTTATCTATTTGGATTCAGATGAGGTACTTCATCCTTAGTAACTACTTGATTAGTGTATTGGAATCAATACAATAAAGATTGTATTCTAACAATGCTTCAGAGGCTTCTGTTATTCAGGATTTTTATTTGTTTTATCTATTGAAGTCTGTGCCGATATCTTTGTCTACGGACTCTTAGAGATATTTTAGATACTTCCTTTAAGTTCTAAAAAATGTGCATAAAATGAGGAAGCCCTCTTTCTTGGTATTGTACTCGAAAAAAATAATGTATTACTTTTCCTAATGGTTGTAAAACTAAATCAAAAAGCAAATATTCTATCATAGCTTTAAACTTTACTATCGTAAATTCTGAGGCCAATATTTAATTTATTGCAACTAGTTGTGGTATAGTATATTTTTCATAATTAGGTCCTAAATTTTTTGTTAAATACTCTCTTAGTTCCGACCATGCCCACTCGCCAGGACTTAACGTTAAAAACCAAGTGGCAGGTCCATAGTTACCCATCGTATCCTTTAAATCATTTTTGGCTTTTAACCAGTATGTCTGGGTATTTGGCATCGAGAAAAAACCGAGTTTAATTGTGACTCTAGTAAATTTTTTCGAATACCGCCCAAGCAGTGTATTTTAATTTATTACCACCTTTTCAAAGGCAGCAATTAGACTTCCCTAACCCTCACCAGGGTTGCTAAAAGGCACTCAACTCATTCATAACATTCACACAAATACATTCATTCTTTTTAACGGCCCTTACGGTTTTTAGTGTGGAAAATAATTATTTCCTTGAAAAGGACCTAAGTACACTCTCTTGAACACTAAGCACAAGAATGCTTCTCAAGCATTCACATACACACAGATTTACTCACAAACCTGTTTTAAGTCCACTGACTTCCTCTTGGTTCAAAACTGCCACAGCAGCTTACCATGTCCCACTTATCTATTTAATAATATTAAAAAACAAGTATATAAACTTGCACTTTCCAATATAACATTAAGTCCACTGACTTCCTCTTGGTTCACAACTGACACAGCAGCTAACCATAACCCACTTATCTATTTAATAATTTTAAAAAACAAGTATATTCCATATATTTATTAAAAAGACTTTATCGTTTTTTTTTAATAATCGTCATGTCATGGTTCAACGAGCACATGTGATGGTTATATATAGACTCATTCTGCACGGAATCTCGTGTTTCCTCCCAGCGTTTTGTTAACTTCTTTCAATTGAAGTTCTAAGTCTTTTATTGTAGATTTGTAAATTTCTAACGAATCCATAAACTTGCACTTTCCAATATAACATTAAGTCCACTGACTTCCTCTTGGTTCACAACTACCACAGCAGCTAACCATAACCCACTTATTTATTTAATAATTTTAAAAAACAAGTATATAAACTTGCACTTTCCAATATAACATTAAGTCCACTGACTTCCTCTTGGTTCACAACTGCCACAGCAGCTAACCATAACCCACTTATCTATTTAATAATTTTTCCCATTAGTATTACTGTATTCTCCAACTTGTGGTTTACATTTTCATCTACCCACTTAACAAATTCATTGCATTTTGGTGTTCCTAAGTAATCAACTACACCCGATGTGGCTGACCGGTATAAGACTTGTACTTCGTTACTTCCTTTGGGTTGCCATCCTGAGAACATCTCTCCATTCCATTCGGGTATTCCCTGTATGTCTGTATCTGTGAAAAGAGCTACTGGCTTGTCAAACTTTTTCCCTAGGTCTATTAATACTCTTTTGAAGTATACGTCAGCTGGGTTGTATGAGAAGTCCATGCTTTTATGAAATGATGGGTCATGTTGAGTTCCTACGATGATGAGGTTGATGTTTTGAAAATTTTGATGCTAAGGCATCTTGAAATAGATTTAATAAATTCATAATATCTTTTTATGTAATTTTTATACATCATTATTTTCCACTTTTAAATACATGATTTTTTTTTCAGAACAGCCATAATTAGTTGTTTTCAAATAATTAAAATAAAATATTTAGTTTTAAAAGAAACACAGCTTGAGACACAGTTAATTTTTTTTTCTTCTCTTTCCTCAATCAAAATTTAAATTTATATCTCATGCTTTTATTATTTAATTTTTCCAAATGCTAGATCTGTTATGCATCGCTAAAATTGCATGTAGCACTTAAAATTTTTAATTCTATGAGATAACTGACAAAATTTTCCCTATCTTGTTGTACACGCGTGAAGAATTTATATCTGTCAATTGTTTCATTTGCTTTCGGGGCACAATATTATTCAAAAGCTTTTAATACCTCTGCAAGTTTTTTCTTTTTATCTTCAGTTAAATCAAAAGTATTCTACTTATCTAGGGTTTCTTCCCCAACAGGATTTAATTAGACAGCCACCTATATTTCTTTCAATTTCTCTTGTAGACCTGTTGCTACGAGATATAGCTCATATGTATCGCTTCAGCGATACACAACAGATCCTCCTTTTTCCTTTACTTTTCAGATCACTTCTCACTGAAAATTTGCGGGAATTTTAGTGAATGCTGGAGAAAATTTTGGATTTTCCTTACACTATATCTTATGCGAATCGCAACCTCACGCTCTTGCTACCGTTATGGAAAAAGGTGGAATAAAATATGACGCAGTTAAATTATTCTCTAAACACTCTTTTATTCAAACACGTCAATATTCTTATAAGACTTAATTACAAGTAATTGAGTGGCGCTTTTGCATGACAGATCTCTTTGTTCTGCGCGCGTCACAATTGGACCCACACTAAGGGACCTATATATATATATATATGTGTGTTTATATATAGAAATCAAAGGGTGAAAAAGCAATATTCCTTACAAGTTTCATAAAATTTTTTTACTTATTGCACTATTGAAATTCGCCGCCAATATTTAAAAAGCCTCAAAAATCAAGTATGTAGATCATGCTTAAATTAATTTTATTTTTATTGTAAATTAATAAATATTTTTGTATAACACTTGTTTTTATAAACACATTTTTTTATATCAAAAAAACCCATAAAATCAAAATAACAAATAATACACCAGTAAGGAAAATTTTATAAATAAAAAAAAATTTCTATTCAATGAGCAATTTTCAAATTATGTAAAATTCAAAAAAATACTTAGGATTAATCATTTATAAGAAAAATATTAAGCTGTCAAAATTTGTAATAAATATATATATATATTTAGAAATAAAAATTTTTTATTAAAAAATAAATAAATTTTGTTAAATAATTTATTTTAAACAAAACCTTTTCTTTTAGTAACTTTTATTTGAATAGTAAAAGAATTACAAAAAATTATACAATTTTAAAGTACCTGTTTTTTAAAATTTTTTATGCATTTCTTACCACTAAACAATTTTTTTACGATTGGATTCGTTTATTTCTTTAGAATAAACGAGTTAGATTGCTCTGCTTGAATTTTACTTTTAAAAAAATTTTTATTACGTACTAAATTCAAGCAATATTCAAACAGAGCAGCCTATTATAGTACCCACGAATCTAAAATAGTACCAATATAAAAGACTTATACTCATCTACTAGATACTTTTTTTCTTGCCATTTTTAGTCGATTAAACTTTTAAAAAAGAAATGGGCTGGGGTATCCAATCGAGTATCAAATTGACCTCTGTTGCGAATCTAGGATTAGCATTAAAAATAAGAAACTTTTTACAAAGTATTCTCAATAAAGAAATTAATCTAATGAAGAGATTTTGATAAAAGTTGGTGAAAGCATACATTGTAAAATTACTTTATTCAAAATTTATGCATAACTTAATTGAGTTTCGTAAGTACTTTTCAGATTTTTTTTTACTGTAGTTAATTGGTAATTGGGATTTAGAGATATTAAAATAACGTATTTATTTATTAACAATTGAAATCCTTAATAAAATTTGGTATTCAAGTTTTTTATTGAATATTCAAGCAAAATTTATCTTTTTTTCATGATATTTTGCCTGAATATTCAACAATTCTACATTGTGAAATCAAATTATCCAAAAAAATTTCAAAATGATTAGTAGCCTTAAATATTTTGATGAGAATATTTTATCTCAGCACGTAAGAATTGTCAAATTATTTTGCTTGTATCTGTAAAAGTAATTAGAAAGCCACTAATCATTCTGAAATATCAGGTAAAAAATGTAATCACCAACAGTTATCAAATCTCCTTATTAGACTAATTTACCTGGCACTTCCTTTAATTATCCTATATTTAACCCAATAAAAATAAATTTTTTGTTTCTTAGTAACTTTCTATATCGTTAACTTGGAATAATTAACAATATTTAACTATTTTTGCACTAAAATTAATATTATTGATACAAATTAATAACTGATTGAAAAAAAACTTTAAAAATTAACAATTTTCGTGTAAAAAAAAGACACTAAAAACCATGTTTGATTTCTTTTTTTATGATTTTTAACCCATATTATAATTTATTATATATTTTCTATTTATTTATTTATTCATGACGTAGATAGATTGAATGTTTCTGTTGTAGTATTTTGTAATATTTTTGTTTGAAAATTAAAAAAAAAAACAATAAATTAAAAAAGTTAATATTGTTGTAACATTTTGTTTGTTGCAGAAAAAATAAAATCAATAAAAAATAAAAAAACGTTAAATTAAAATGACAAAAATGAAGATATGCTAAGAATCTATAGATCATTTATCATTCTTAAAATAATATAAAGAAACAAATAAAAAAAAAAATAAAAAAATAAAGTAATGGAACAGAAATTAATAGAAATTTATCAACAAGAACAATTAAATAGTATGCCAAATATACCATCAAGAAGAAAAGAATTAAATGTAATTTATGAATGTCACATATGTAAAAAAACATTTCATAATTTAAATGATTTTCATTCACATGCATCAACTCATACAAAAAAAGAACCTATAGAAAAATTACCTATAGTAGAAACTAAAACAGAGCCTAAAATAGAACCTAAAATAGAACCAAAAATAGAAGCAGAAATAGAGCCAGAAATAGAATCAGAAATAGAATTAGAATCAGTAAAAACAAAAAAAAAAAAAAAATTTGATTGTGATTTATGTAAAAAAAATTGTACAAGTAAAAGTAGTTTAATAATACATAGAAGAACTCATACTGGTGAAAAACCATTTGAATGTAATCAATGTTATAAAAAATTTATACAAATATCTGATTTAAATCGTCATTTAAGAATACATACTGGTGAAAAACCATTTAAATGTAAATTATGTAATAAAAGATTTACACAAAATTCACATCTTAAAGGACATGCTAAATATCATTACAATGAACCATCATCTAAAAATATAATTGAAAATGATAAAGAAACTAATGAAGATAATAAAGATAATAAAGAAACAAATGATATTATTAATTATAAATGTGATTTATGTAAAAAATTATTTACTGAATATAATTTATTAAAAAAACATTTATTAATACATAAAAGTAATGTAATTAAATCATTTAAATGTAATTTATGTAACAAAAGTTTTATATTAAGTCATCATCTACGTCAACATGAAAAAACACATACTGAATTTAATTATTTAAATAATAAAGAAAATAATAATCATAATAATATTAAAAAAACCAAAGATAAAATTTTAATTAAAAATGAAAATATCGATGAAAAATATTTATCTATTATTAAAGATTGTTTTATTCCATTGGTAAGGTGTGATAATGGAATTAAAAAATCAAAATTAAATAAAAAAGTTAAAAAGTTAAAAGGTAAAAAAGATACTAAAAAAAATATTTTAAAAAAAGGAGGTGCTGGTGTTAGAAAAAAAGATAAATTAGTTAATAGTAGGAAAAGAAAAAATATTGTTAATAATGTTGATGATTTAGTTAATAATTGTAATTTAAATAATATTTCATCGAATGATAGTGAATCTTCATTGTATACATATAAAAATATTGAAAAAAAATTTATTAAAAATGTAAATTCAATAGAAAAAAAATTAAGATTACTTAATATAATATCCTAATTTTTAAGTTATAGGTTAGTATAATGATTTATAGACTGCTAGGTGCAGAGTGTTTGGAAAATTTCAAGGGCTACTTATAAGAAATATTAAAAACATTTTTCTGGTTGGAGCCTTAGAATGGGCACTAAAGCCTAAAAAATGTTTTTTAAAATACTCAGTATTAAAATTTTCTAAAAATGTAAAAATTATGTTTTGTATTCAAAATTTTAGAATTTGTCGAATAGTAAGTCAAAGTAAGAAAATTTATAAAATTCTAAAGGGTCAATTTTATGCAGCAAAATTTTACAGATTTCTAGTGATATAGTTACTAGAGTTTAATTATATAAACTCTAGTTTCTGTAGTTTTTCACTAAAAATCTAGTAAAACTCTGTACCATGAAATCCAACCCCAATATGTCGAATTTTTAGTTTTTTTCTATTAAAAATTATTATAGCTTTTCTGAATTTTTCGAACACTCTGCCTATTTTAACAAATGATATTAAAAAAAATACAGATATTTGTGATGCCATTTTTTATGTACTTAAGAAAATAAGCAAAATTTTGAAAAACTAAAAATTTATTTAAAAATTAAAAATCTTCTATTTTTAAAATTAGACAAATTTTTAAACTTGATTTATTGTATTAGAGTAAATTTAAAATGTGATCTAAAATTTTTAACGCACAAAATTTGTTATTAATTGTAATCAATGATATTCTGAAAACAGTACAAAATTATAAAATAATTTTACTGTTCAATAAACAATGCATTTACTAAGAAACAAAAAAAATGATATACTTTGTAAGGAGTTTTCATTGGCAGGTTGTTCTGCTTCAGTTTTCAAACACTTCATTGATTTCTCAATCAAACTGCTTATAAAATTTTTAGTAATTTTATTAAATTTTCAAGTAAAACTCAATTAGCAAAGCACAAACAAATCTTTTACGTTACTATTAGTTCATATAAAAATTACTTAAAAATTTAAGTAAAATATAAAAGCAGAGCAACCTTTCAGTGCGAATAAAACTTGTTGTGCATAATTTTTGTAAAAAATAAGTTAGTTGTTTTGATAAGCTTTTCATAATGTTTAAATTAATTTTAAATTTTCAGTGACTTTTATAGAATTTTTTATAAAATAGCAAATTTTTACAACTTAAAAAAAGATTAGAAAAAACTGTACAATCATAAATTTAAAAATTAGTAAATAAAATGTAAAAAGAATTTCATTATAAAATAAAAATATATAAGATTTAAAATTTATTTTCAACCGCCTGAAATTTCCATTTGCTGATATTTTATCTAATTTTGTTAGAAATGTTTTTGACGATTTGCAAAATCTGAATTTTCGTGGATATTTTAGTTAGGTGCACCGTGTGTTAAATTTGATTACTGCGCAGAGCTGTTTACTTTTTGCTGCCATATAATTCCTGATTTTAAAAACTGCATAAAAAATATACAAAAATTCAATCATTGGTCTTGCGCGTTAGACATTTTTTGTTTATTTTGGTTTTTGTAATTAAAGAATTTTGAAAAATTGTTATTATTAAAACGTGAAATCTAATATTATTTTCATAAATTTTTGATTTCGGTAATTAAATTGTTTTAAAAAAAAACTATTTCAGTTTGAGCGAAACAAATGTTGAATATTTATTACGAAAGTTCTTTGGAAGTTTAAAAAAAAATTATTTTTCATTCTAATATAATAAATTTCCAGATCTTATAAGGTAATTCTTTTCTGTTAAATTAAATTTTTTTGACATCGATTTAAAAATAATTAATTTTTCAAAAAGCCTAAAACTTAGAAAAATTATTTCAGATATGCAAGATAAAAAAAATTAAATTCTAACCTAAATCAAAACAGAGGTCAATGCGAGCCTACTTTATGCCCTTTTCTATTTATTTTATTTTAATAATTCAGGTTACCGGATTAAATATTTACAATAACTCACGCTCTAACATATTTAAGCTCAATATTAGCCTAAAAAAGTCACAAAAAAAAATTTACCTCAGTAAAAATGTTAAAAAGTTATAAAAAACTTTATATTGGTATCATAGATTAGGTCTATTGGGATTTGTATAATCTCTAATTTTGAAAACAATTTTAGAATTTAGACAGAATTACTTACGAACAAAATGTCTATTATAGTGTTAACTTTAAAATTTAAAGTTTCAATTAAATTTGATTTCATAAAGATCATAAACTTTTATTAAATAATATTTTAATTATAAATGATTAAATTGACCCACCAAGCATTATTCAATTCGGTTAAATTAATAAAAAAGAAAAAATTAATCATCTCAAAAATTTAATAAGTTTATTTAAAACTATAAAAAATTAGATTTAAATGTTAAAAGGAATAAAATTGAGAGTCACAATTGAAATTTTTCTATTAAAATAATTTGACCCTGCTGCTTTTTTCCTAAATTGTTAGAAAACTCTTTTTTGGAATTGCCCAATTAGTCTTATAAATCCAGGAAATTTTATGGTTTTTCATATATTTGCATTTCGCAGTTTACTGGGTCCCAGGTATTTATCAAAATATTATATTTCCATTTTAAACTGACTTAAGGAACTTTTTACTTTCTTAGATCCCAAAAAATCAGCAAAATTTAGTAAAATAAAATAAACTTCTATTTTAGTTTTTTATTTGCAAATACTAGGATGCTACGCACTACTCTTGAAATTCTAAACGTTGTTCAGAAAAATCATATGGCAGAACATTTTGGATTCAGTATGCCCCTTAAGTCTTAATTGCGTAACTAAATATTAAATCGGTATCAATATAGGAAATTGTGAAATAAGGGAAAAATGAATCCATTTTTCTAATCTTGAGTAAATGAATACCTATACCGCTGTGGCATCAAATTTTAGAGTTCTATTCTAAATACTTTGGGTCAATATAACCCATGCCACAGTTAGTTAAATATAATTATTATTAATTTTACTTTAATTATTATTTAAATAAAATTACATTTCATATCTATATTGTTTAAGAAAAAACTAAATAACAAAATAACAATAGATATAATATGATGTTAAAAAAGAAACTTATTTAAAAAATAGAATTAACATTATATATAACTATTTTTTTGTTACAGAAAAACAATAATTAAAAATTTCTGAAAGATAAGAATAATCAAGGTGAAGAAAATTCTTAAGCAATATAGATGAGAAATTTTTATTTTTGCCTATAAAATATCATTTTTTGTATTATTTGGATTTTATGGAACAAATGGGACGTACTTTCAAGAACAAGTAGTAGTTGATAGGATTCCGTCCAAAAAAATGTATTGAAAAACAGGAAGAGTATATAAGTACTATAGGAATTATTTATTGTATCTTTTACATATTTTTTAAATCAATTTTTGCACTAATTCTTACTTAGTAAGACCTAGGATTTAAATAATTTTTAATTTAAAGAACTTTTAAAATTCCTTAAAAAAGATATTACCAAAAAAATATCTAAAAATTCAAAAAAAAATTTTAATCTAAACATGAAATGGGGTTTCTCAAACCTCAATAGTAAACTTGAGTCAATAAACAAAAAATCACATCAATGTGAATTTTGTGACAAAGCTTACACATATTTAAGAAATCTTCGAAATCATGAAGAAACTCACTACTGTGGTAATACATATAAATGTTATCGTTGTAAAAAACATTTTTCTGAAAAAAATGATTTAAAAGTACATAATAAATTAATTCACAAAACATTTTATGAATGTAATTTATGTGAACAAATTTTTTATCAAAAATTCGATCTTAAAAATCATAAAATAATACATAAAAATGAAAATACATTTGAATGCGTTTATTGTGAAACAAATTTTAGTAAAAAATCAAATTTAAAACGTCATTTTAAAATTCATACTGGTGAAAAACCTTATAAATGTGAATATTGTGATAAGTCATTTTCACAAAATTCTCATCTTAATTATCATAGAAATAGTCATTTAAAAAGTCAAATAGTTCAAAAAAATATTCATAAATGTACTCTTTGTGACCAATCTTTTTCTTTAGTTGCAGAATTAGAACGTCATTTAAAAGTTCATATAGATTTAAAATCGTATAACTGTAAACTTTGTGAAAAATCTTTCAAACATAAGTATAACTTAAATAGCCATACAAAAATTCACACTGATGAAAAAAACTTTGCATGTGATTACTGCAATAAAAAATTTACTTCAAAATGGCAGTTAACGACCCATTTAATAGTTCACACTCGAAGCAAACTTTATGAATGCGAGTTTTGTACCGAGAAGTTTAAACGCAATTTCGAACTAAGACGTCATTTGAAAAATCACGCCTATAAAAAAAACTACCAATGTAAATTATGCGATAAAATTTATCACCGAAAAGATCAGTTCGATTATCACAAAAAGATTCATGCTAATGTGCGAAATTTAGATTGTAATTACTGCGAACAAAAATTTATTTCAAAGCGCAATTTAGCACGTCATTTAACAGTTCATAAATTAGGAGAATCATACAATTGTGTTTACTGTAATGAGCAGTTTAATAAAAAATCAGAACTAAAAATCCACTTGAAAACTCATAATAACAAAAAACAATTTAATTGCAATTTATGCAATAAAGCATATTCTTCAACTTCTTATCTTTTCAAACACGAAAAAACGCATACAAATAATAACGTTCCAGAAACTGACTTAAAAAATTTTACAAACGATACTCACAAAAAAATTCAGACAAATAGTAACGTACGAGTAATTGACTTTAACAATTCAATTGATAAAAATAATTTGAAAACCACAAGTTTAATTTACAATGTTAACGAAAAAAATTTTTGTGGCAATGACAAATTAAATGACGATAATCAAGCAAACATCGAAGCTTTATTTTATACACTAAATAAACTTAATTGCTGTAATTATGATAACATTTTAAAGACTAAAAATAAAAATTGCACAAAAGAAGACCCTTCTTCAAAAGTCCAAAAATCTAAAAAATCGTATGATCGTAATAATTATAAGAAAACTTTCAATCAAAAATCTAATTTTAAAGGACCCACAGGTGTAAAACCTTTCAAATGTGAATTTTGCGATAAAAGTTTTACTCATAAATGCAATTACTACACTCACAAAAATGTTCATTTAGGTAAAAAATTTAATTGTGAACATTGCAAAAAAACATTTTTAAATAAAGCTGGTTTAAAACGTCACATAAAACTTCATATCAGCACAAAACGTTACAAATGTAATTCATGTGATAAATCATTTTCAAGAAATGATAATCTTTTAGCACACAAAAGAAACCATAAAAATAATTATTTATTTAAATGTTATCATTGTGATAAAAATTTTACAACGAAATTTAATTTAAGCGAACACATTAAATCACATACCGGATTAAGGCCATACAAATGTGATTTATGTGATAAAACATATGCAAGAAAAAAAGATTATTTAATTCATAAACAAATTCATGCACTTGATAATTTTTATTACGTTTGTGATTATTGTAAAAAAAAATTTAAACGTAAATTTAATTTAAAAGAGCATATTAAAATTCATGTTGTTGGGGAATCTTATAAATGTGATTTATGTGATAAATCTTTTACAAAAAAAATTGATTTTCAAATTCATGAAAGAACTCATTCTGGAAAAAAAATTTTTGAATGTAATTATTGTAAGAGACAATTTACTAAACAATCTGAACTTAAACGTCATGTAAGAGTACACACTGGTGAAAGACCTTATAAATGTGATGTTTGCAATAAAAGTTTTAAAGCGTCTGATACTCTTTACATTCATAAAAAAATTCATGATGACCGAATATTTTTTAAATGTGAGCAATGTGAAAAAAAATTTAAACGGCTTTATGATTTAAAACGACATTTAAAAGTTCATTTGGGTCTAAGTAAATGCAATTATTGTAATAAATCTTTTATCTTAGCCAATCATCTTCGTCAACATGAGAAAAAATGCAAAAAATTATAATAGATATATAATAAAGTAAACTAAAAATTTGTGGCCAAAAAATTGTTTATAATAATGGAGCGAAATTCTAAATGTTTGCAGTTGAAGCAAACTTTTAAATGTGTTCATTGTGCTAAAGAATTTACGCTGAAAAAATATTTAAACCGTCACCTTTTAAGTCATGCGGTAGAAAAATATCATAAATGTAAATTTTGTGATAAAAAGTTTGCTCGATCAGATCATCTGAAAAGACATGAAAAAATCCATGTTAGTGAAAAATTATTTAAATGTGAAAAATGTAAGAAGCAGTTTTGGTTCAAATATCATTTACAACGTCACATGAAAACTCATTTATTAAAGAAATTTTATAAATGCAGTTTTTGTGAAACAACCGCATTCAAAAAATCTGAGCTTTTGGAGCATGAAAAAATTCATGATAATCTAAATGAATTTAAATGTGAGCATTGTAAGAAAATATTTAATCAAAAGTCTAAAATTGAATATCATTTAAGTACAAGAGCATGTAACAATAATTACAAATGCACTTTATGCAATAAAGCTTTTACAAAATTAGACAGTCTTAGAACTCATGAAAAAAATCATGCCAATCCAAAAACTTTAGAATGTGATTACTGTGAAAAAAAGTTCAAAAAGAAATATGAGTTAATACGTCACATTAGGATACACACGGGTGAAAAACCTTACAAATGTAACCAATGCGAAAAATCATTCAATACCACAAGTTATCTAAGAAATCATGAAAAAATACATTCAGGCCAAAAAAATTTAAATTGTGATTATTGTGACAAAAAATTTATTTGCTGTACTAATTTAAAACGACATTTAAAAACTCATACATCTAAGAAACTTTACGAATGCAATTTTTGTGAAAAAATATTTGATAAAAAAAGTGCTTATTATTTACATGAAAAAAATCATACTTTTAAAAAAACTTTTTCATGTAACGTTTGTAATATTCAGTATATGGATAAATATGATATAATAATTCATAGAAATACTCATAGACCTTATAAATGTACTTTTTGTGATAAGGATTATAAACGGTTACAGCATCTTCGAAAACATGAAAAAATTCATGTAAAAACTTAAGCGAAATGACACAAAAGGGCAAATGCCAAAAATTTATTATGTAGTTAACTTATTATTAAAAATAATATTTGATTTAAATTTAAAAAGAAACGGTCTTTTGAAGAAAAAAAAATTATATGGTTTAATGTCTAAATTATGAGATTTAGATACAATTTCATTAAGTCAAAATATTCAATTTTTCATGAAAAGAATTTCATTTTGAAAAATAATGAGAATAAATGAAAATGACTTGGTTGTAAAATAATAAATGCAAAGTTATCCAATTCATATACAATGACACTAGTCCCAAAATGAAGTAATTATTAGCATAAAATGTATTAAAATTAGGTAATAACAATTAGTTGATTGAAAAAAAAATGTATTTTACCAAAAAAGTAAAATGTACTTAAATTTAAAACTTAAAAATACTTTGTTGGTCTTATACAAATTAATTAAAATTTTTTTTTGTGATAATTTTTAGTCATTCCAAAATAAGGCCTTATCAGAAAAGTAAATAATAAATGACCTATAAGTAAAATTAAGGTACAATAATTTTATATTTATAAGTTTTTAATAATGAGCATTTAATGACATGTAATTTATGCAAAAAATTTTATGCATTCCATGATATTTTAGTTTCTTCCAAAAAAAAATTTGTTCTTTACAATTAATGAAACTAACTTATTTATTTATAATGACAAAATACTTTTATATTATGTACTTAATATTTTATTAAGTAATTTTAAATTTACAAAATATTTATATCTAAAGTAGGATAACAATAATTCTTCAATGTAATAAAAATTTTTATTAAAAAAGTTCCTTTAAATTAGTATTATATCGAAAGAAGTATTATATTGATATCGAAATTGAATATTATTTTTTTATATTTTTTGATATTTCAAATTTGAATTCTAATAAAATTTTGATAAGACTTTGAAAATTACTAAAGCCTTGAAAAATAAGAAATAATTATTAGTGAAGATTTATTGTAACAATTTTGGCAGTAAAAGCTAACAATATTAGAATTTAATAAGCCCTATTTAATAAACCGTTTTTAGTTGTACCATTTATTTGTGACTAATTGTTTGTAATTTTCTCATGTGATTCTTTATATTTAGATTAGCTACGCGTTAGTAAAGCTAACTACAATAAGAAATTTTAGTATGAATCAGATTGTATCCTATCACTGAGACTATTTTAACAAATATGTATAATTGTATACACAACAAATGTAATTGTGTTCAGTAGCCAGTAAAGGATCTGCATACGTATTTTTTCCATTAGTAGTTGAATTTAATCCAAAAACAAATGGATTGTCATGTGGTACTTCAGCTTTGAATCTTAATGCTAAAATTAATTCTATACTTTCCACCATTTCATTGGATAAAATTAAAAGAGTAGTTTTTTTATTTTTTTTTCCCCTCTTACGAGAACTCTTGTATACTTATTGGCCATAAATTTTGCATTTAACTTATTTGTTTGAGGATCTGCATAAGTAATTTTTCCATTAGTAGTTGATTTTAATCCAAAAACAAATGGATTGTCATGCGGTACTTCAGCTTTGAATATTAATGCTAAAATTAATTCTATACTTTCCACCATTTGAGTAGATAAAATTAAAGGAGTAGTTTTTTTATTTTTTTTCCCTCTTACGAGAACTCTCGTATGCTTATTGGCCATGGATTTAGCATTTAACTTATTTATTTTATGTTCTGCATAAGTATTTTTTCCATTAATAGTTGATTTTTATCCAAATACAAATGGATTGTCATGTGGTACTTCAGCTTTGAATCTTAATGCTAAAATTAATTCTATACTTTCCACCATTTCAGTGGATAAAATTAAAGGAGTAGTTTTTTTATTTTTTTTCCCTCTTACGAGAACTCTCGTATACTTATTGGCCATGGATTTTGCATTATCTTATTTATTTGATGATCTGCATAAGTATTTTTTCCATTAGTAGTTGATTTTAATCCAAAAACAAATGGATTGTCATGTGGTACTTCAGCTTTGAATCTTAATGCTAAAATTAATTATATACTTTCCACCATTTCAGTGGATAAAATTAAAGGAGTAGATTTTTTATTTTTTTTCCCTCTTACGAGAACTCTCGTATACTTATTGGCCATGGATTTAGCATTTAACTTATTTATTTTATGTTCTGCATAAGTATTTTTTCCATTAATAGTTGATTTTTATCCAACTACAAATGGATTGTCATGTGGTACTTCAGCTTTGAATCTTAATGCTAAAATTAATTCTATACTTTCCACCATTTCAGTGGATAAAATTAAAAGAGTAATTTTTTTATTTTTTTTTCCTCTTACGAGAACTCTTGTATATTTATTGGCCATGGATTTTGCATTATCTTATTTATTTGATGATCTGCATAAGTATTTTTTCCATTAGTAGTTTATTTTAATCCAAAAACAAATGGATTGTCATGTGGTACTTCAGCTTTGAATCTTAATGCTAAAATTAATTATATACTTTCCACCATTTCAGTGGATAAAATTAAAGGAGTAGTTTTTTTATTTTTTTCCCCTCTTACGAGAACTCTCGTATACTTATTGGCCATGGATTTAGCATTTAACTTATTTATTTTATGTTCTGCATAAGTATTTTTTCCATTAATAGTTGATTTTTATCCAAATACAAATGGATTGTCATGTGGTACTTCAGCTTTGAATCTTAATGCAAAAATTAATTCTATACTTTCCACCATTTCAGTGGATAAAATTAAAAGCGTAGTTTTTTTATTTTTTTTTCCTCTTACGAGAACTCTCGTATATTTATTGGCCATGGATTTTGCATTATCTTATTTATTTGATGATCCGCATAAGTATTTTTTCCGTTAGTAGTTGATTTTAATCCAAAAACAAATGGATTGTCATGTGGTACTTCAGCTTTGAATCTTAATGCTAAAATTAATTCTACACTTTCCACCATTTCAGTGGATAAAATTAAAGGAGTAGTTTTTTTATTTTTTTTCCCTCTTACGAGAACTCTCGTATACTTATTGGCCATGGATTTAGCATTTAACTTATTTATTTTATGTTCTGCATAAGTATTTTTTCCATTAATAGTTGATTTTTATCCAACTACAAATGGATTGTCATGTGGTACTTCAGCTTTGAATCTTAATGCTAAAATTAATTCTACACTTTCCACCATTTCAGTGGATAAAATTAAAGGAGTAGTTTTTTTATTTTTTTTCCCTCTTACGAGAACTCTCGTATATTTATTGGCCATGGATTTAGCATTTAACTTATGGATTGTCATGTGGTACTTCAGCTTTGAATCTTAATGCTACAATTAATTCTATACTATCCACTATTTCAGTGGATAAAATTAAAGGAGTAGTTTTTTTATTTTTTTTCCTCTTACGAGAACTCTCGTATATTTATTGGCCATGGATTTTGCATTATCTTATTTATTTGATGATCTGCATAAGTATTTTATCCATTAGTAGTTGATTTTAATCCAAAAACAAATGGATTGTCATGTGGTACTTCAGCTTTGAATCTTAATGCTAAAATTAATTCTATACTTTCCACCATTTCAGTGGATAAAATTAAAAGAGTAGTTTTTTTATTTTTTTTCCCCTCTTACGAGAACTCTCGTATATTTATTGACCATAGATTTTGCATTTAACTTATTTAATTAACTTAAAAATCTTTGTGAGTTTTTTTTACAAAAATCTGGTAACAAACTTGTGGGACATAATCTGAAGCATAAACTTTTCTAAATTACCAATCATATCTATAAAGTCTTTTTTACAAAGTAATTGCTATTTTAACAAAATCTTAGGACCCTGCGTGATTTTTGTAATTTCCGCATTGACTAATTTACCTCAGTATTTTGGGATTTTATATAACATGGCATTCTTTCACTCGGCTAGTTTAGTTTTAGCAGCTCGTTATTGAAATCCAGGGGTATTTTTAGCTGATTTGTTTGAAAAGTTGGTAGATTCTTTTATTATTATCTGATAATAGGTACTAACCGTATTTTTTTTTGTGTTTCGTTTCCTTTAATAATTTTTATCGGTTTTTGTTCTAACATTTAATATTATTTTATGTTTCTAAATAATTTTAGATGTAAATTTGTTATTCTAAAGTTATACAAACTTATAACATAAAATTGAACTCGAATAGAAACTGTATGCATTGCTCAGTAATTATCAAATGATAAAAATTGATAATACAGTAATATTTTGCACTTCTATATATCTGATTTTCTCACAATAGCTACATTGACATCAGATTCTGCTAAATAATGCTCACCACTTTGAGCAGAACAATTTACAGTTTTTACAACTGTTTTTTGGTCAGTATTTAGAATTTTTTTTAAATGTTCCAAATCATGTTTGCTCCAGCAATAGGTGTCGCAATAATGTATTGTGGTTCTTGAGCAAGTCCTAATTCTATGAGTTTGTACAAAGTATCCATCATAAGCAGGCTAGCCTGCTTAACTGAAATTACCATGTGACGATCATCACAATTATACATATACTTGTGATCAGGGTTTTTATAAGTTGCGATATGAAACCAAGTTATACTTTTCTTATCTTTCTCTTTCTGCAAGCATGCAGCATCTTCATGCTCTTCTAGCATATAAGTGTAGCTTAGATCCCAGAGAAAATCATTACTCTTAGTTGCCTTACGACTTTTAGGTCCTATTACATATAGTACCTCTGCACAGGTTTCAACTGCACGACTTTTCAGATCCATCTGGACAGCATTTTGACAGTTCCAGCATGTTCTTTTAAAATCTGCTTGGACTGCCTCCAAGTCAGTGTCAGTTCTAGTAGTTCCTCTGTAATATTCTTCAGAAGTCATACCAGCAATCTCCATCTTCTTTTCATCATAACCTGTTAAAAGGCTAGACGTCCTACTCTCATTCATTTCTCAGTTCTCTTCACCTTACCTACCACTCCAAAGTTTTCTGTTTCCAAGTTTTGCATTATAAATGTTTTCTTTATAATGATATACTATTGCTGTATTCGAATTAGTAAAAACTCTTTTATTTGCAGATTGAAAATTTAGGTCTGCTAACAATCTATTTATATTTTCAGAATCAGATTTACACTCTAGGTTTATTTTTGATAAACCCTTTATGCTTGACCAATGTTAGTCTTATAACTTACTTTTTCAGATGTATCAATTATTAATTTGGAAATGTTGTAACACATTTGCACTCAATCGTTTCCCTCAAAGGAACTGCTTCAGTTGCCTTAAGTATTGTAAGAAATAACTTTTCTTTTTCTACAAATACTTCAACAAGAATTTTCATTGATCAAAATTAAAAACTTTTAAAAATATTATGATATTAGGCCATATATATAATTATATTTAATAAAAAATTATTGCTATCACCTTTTAACGTAAGCAGCATCAAAATTTTATTGTTTTGAAAAATTTTTATTTTTACAGAGTTTTATGAGACATGCCCATGTAGCGTATTCTAGGAATTATGAAGAATTAATGGTGCATATTCTTTAGATAACTTGTCAAAATATGCTAATATTATTTCATTCGTTAGTTTAACAATTTCTTTATCTTTCATCCACTTCATAAAAATATAATAATTTTTTAAATAAATTGGTCTAGATTTTATAGGAATCAATTTATTTTTCGCATCTTTTATGACTTCCTCTATTGCACTTAAATTTTTCGCGGGCTCTTTAGATTCACTCATTTTTACTTTTTTTGAAAATAAAAACGCGAGTACTTATATAATTCAATAATCTTTAGAAACTAAAAATAATGAATACGCCTACCTTTTTATTTTCCTGTTACGCATACATAGAAATAAGTCCCCACTTTTTTCAATTTTTCTACTACAAGGTCTCCTACAAGGAGCATGTGCATAAGTCAAAATTTTGAGTATCTTAATTAAAACAAAAACAGATAATTTTATTTTCACTGATTTTGACTCATAAATCTTCTTTTTCGCACTGCTGCGCGCGATGATATAAAACCCCACTTTATGTTTACTTTTTGATTTACAAAAAGTGGTTTATAATATATACTATAAAATAAATGATTATTTAGACAGAATTTATTAATTAAAGAAAAGAAGAATTAATATTTATTGATTAAAAAATCATATAATTATTTACATAAAAGAGTTGAGCGCCACCGGTTATCAGAACTGGAAAATATATACAAATAAATCTATAAGGGTTGATTTTAAACCAAAAGGGTTAATAATCTAAATACTTAAAAATTAAAGAGAGCGCAAGAGTTGTTTCGGGTCATAATGTTCCGTATAACAATTCATGTAATTAAATATAAAATAACCTAAAATTACCAAATAACAAAATACAAAACTAACACCGCGAGAGCACATGTTCGCAAACGACGATGTCCGAAGAATTAATATCTTTTACCTAATTCCGCCTAAAGTTGTCCTTGATCAATGATGCACCACGTTCTTGTAACAAAGTTCAATAACAAGTTTTGAATACGGCAAATAACAATAATTTATTTTCGCCGTGTGAATCCTATGATTAAAATATATAGAATGTCTTTAGCTATATATAAGCCTTTAACTTTAAGACTGCCGATGCGATCAAAAAATTGTTATTAAATGTTAGCGAGGTTAATTTTATAATTACCAGTCTGTTTCCCGGTATTTTACCCATTCTGCTATGATAGCCTATGTTATCAATTCTCAAATCCACCATTTTTAGTATCTCTTTGATTTTATTTTCAAAATTATCGTTCGCTTCTTTTGTATCCGGTATGCCATAAATTGTGATATTTTTTGCTTTGTCCTTATTTTTTAATTTTTCTACTTCATATTTTTTAATTTTTTGACTTTTTCATTGGCCCCATTGATACTGCCTTTATTGTTCTTAACTTGAGATTTCAACCTATCAAATTCTTCATCGTTTGTCTAGCCTTAATAAAACTTTCGCTAGCATTTCTTTTATTTCACTTCTAGACGGTTCTTTATTGTAATCCGACATTGTTTTAATTTAATTTTATTAATTTATATAAAAAATAACGAAAAAAATATTAAAACCGAGTGATTACAAATTTAAGGTTATGTTATATACGTCCGTTCCCAACCGATGCTCGCACCGAACTCCACCAAAATATATATATGTCCCAAAAATTTGTATACAAACAAAGAAAATTAATTTAAAAAAAAAATTGTTTCTCTAAATAAATATTTTTGGTCTCAAATATAAATCAATTGCTTATATTAATGATATTTTAATACTGCTAGCTTTTACTACTTCAATTATTATGCACATTGAGCACATTATTAAAATATTTCTAATAGATTTTAAAAGGAATTTTATATAATTTTATTTAATTTACGGGGTTGTATATACTAATTTAGTGAATAAGAATATTTTAAGATAAAATTTCTTATTTAATAAAAATTTTATATAATTGTAAAATAATTTTATATACGTGTAGGCTTGTAATAAATTAATAAAAATCAATTTGTATTCATTTTTTTTCTGCTTATAAATAAGACTTATTTGTTACTCACATCCAAATTTAAAATAAGGATGAAATAAAATACAAAAAAAAAATCTTTTGTAAATATATAAATTTTTTTCAGTTGATATTTTCGTTTCATATTATTTTTGATGCTTTTCATTATCGTAAATATAGCTTATCATTAGCATAACTGTTTCTTTACATAAAAATGTAAGTATAAAAAATTCTACATATATTTGAGATACGTATTTCTTTTCATTGTCAATTTTGGTTTTGTTTTTATTTTGTTATTAAATTATTAACATCTTTAATTTTTAATTGATTGCAATATTAACTTTGACAATTATTGAATTTTTTTACATTAACACGTTACGTTTTAATGTAATATTGTTCTAAATTTACACTCAGGCAAGGCCTCATTCATAATTCACAATTAAAGTCTTTCACAAAGATTATTTATCATATTTATTATCATATATTTTGGCATTATTTTTAAACCTTACATTTAGCATTTAACATTTTTCTAGATTCAGAAAATTCTCCTACTTCTTACAATCTGCTTACATTCATATTCTGAACTGAATTCATATTTCTGAATTATCATAAATCTATGCACTTAGAAAGCAAAAAGAATAAATTTAGATTATAATAAATTTTCTAAAACACCTCTTATATCTCGGCAGTTGCTTTTGTGTATTAATTCAAATTTGATTTCTTTTAATACGAATAAGAGCAATCTGTAAATAATTACTTTATTATACAATTGAAAGCAATTTTTTATTTAAAATCAGCAAATGCAATGAAAATTTTTTATTTTTTAATGAGGTAGCCATATTTTTATAAAGCAAATTGCTATAAGAGTGGTTTAAATTAAAAAAACACTATAAATTTATCAATTATTAATATTCTAATACATTTTACACGTTAAAAATGATAAACCGACACTATTAGCGAAAATTATAACATTAAAACATTTTTATAAACACAAAAAATGTAATTTTCGCTAATAGCATCGCACCACAGTAAGGTACTTAGCAACTAATTTTTTTTTACTTTTTTTTGTTACAGAAAACATTGAATTAAATTTCTCATTTTGGACTTTTGGCACTAATTATTCAAAATTTTTATATTTACAATTTTTTTTAAAAAGGGTAAAAAGAAGAAAAATTAATATTTTTATCTTCTCTTTTATTTCAACTTTAAAATTATGAAACTAAATAATAGAGACACACAACACCAACATGCAAAACCTAAAACACAAGACATATCACTAAAAAATCATAAAGAAGATAAAATCTATAAATGTCAATCGTGTAAGAAAATTTTTAGTAATTTGACTGATCTTGATTCTCATAAAAAAATTCATGTAAAAATAAAATTAAGAAAAAGAATAAAATATAAAGTTAAATGTAAAAAATGCCAAAAGATATTTTCAAGTACAGACAATCTTCATCGTCATGAATTAATTCATGCTGATGCAAAATTTTTTCAATGTAAAGTTTGTGAAAAAAAATTTTCTCAACCACATCATTTAAAGAAGCATAAACGGTCTCACTCTAAAAGTGCTTTAAAATCATTTGAATGTAAGCAGTGTAAGAAAATATTTTCTGGTAAATCTTATTTTAAACGACATTTATTTAGTCATAAAAGGATTCATAAATGTAATCTTTGTCAAAAAACATTTTCAAAAAATTCTAGTCTTGAAAGGCATGAAAAAATACATACTGGTGAAAGGTCCCATAAATGTGATGAATGTGAAAAAGATTTTACCCGAATGGATCTTTTTCTGAAACATAAAAAAACTCACACCGAAATAAATTTTTACGAATGTGATAATTGTAAAAAAAAAATTAAGAATAAATTCGATTTGATACGTCATTTAAAAACTCATACGAGTGAAAATATTCATAAATGCAATAAATGTGATAAAACTTTTGCTCGTAAAGATATATTACTGAGACATGAAAAAACTCATACGGGAATAAAACTTTTTAAATGTGATAAATGTTATGCAAGTTTTACACGCAGATATAACTTAAAAAAACATTTAATTAACAATATTCACCTTACAAAAGAAAAAGAAATAAAAAAGAAAAATGCTTATCAATGTCATTATTGTAACAAAATTTTTGAAACCAGTGATTTGATAATTTCACATTTTAAAGTTCATGCTACAGATAAACCATACAAATGTGAAAAATGCGATAAAACATTTAGTTTAAATTATTTACTTTTTATGCACCAAGAAAAACACGCTAAAAAAAAATTATCTGCAAAAATACGAAAATCTAAAATAATAAAAAAAATTTTTACCAATACAGTTAAATCAAAAAATAATTCTGAAACAAAAGTTCAAAGTAAAAATTCATACGAAATTAAAGAATGTTTTATTTCTTTGGTTAAATGTGATATTGACGAAGTTACCAAAATAGAAAAGTAATGGAAATTTAATTTTATTTTAAATTTTATTAAATATTTAAATACTTTACTCTTTGTTAATACTGTTAGATATATTGTATTGTATTGAAACTAATTAGAATCAAATTAAAATTTTCATTATAAATAAAATTAAAAACAATTTCTTTAAATTAGGCAAGATAATATTCAAAAAAATTTTTAAACTATTGTTATTTAACCTGTTATCAAGAACCTACTGTGTGATATCTAGTTTAAAGTTCAAAGTATATAAGTTATTAGATGATAAATAAATCATATTTATACTGATATATATTTAGAACAGAGTAACAAACATTAAAATACAGTAGAGTCAAATATTTTGTTTTAATTTCAAAATTCGAAATTAAGAACCTTCAACTTGCTTTCACTATATGAATCGCCTTATGCAAGAACCCAGTATAAAATTTTTGAAGGAAGAATAAGCGTAAAACAGAATATACAAAAATTTTACAGTTCCGTATTTAAAAACAGGTAGCATCAAGTGCCCATCCCCACGTTTACTTTGTAATAGAAATACTACAGAATTCAAATTTCCCTTTCTCTTTCAAAAATTTTATACTGGGTTCTTGCATAAGGCGATTCATATAAACGGGCTAACGGGTTATTCATTAAATTCATTTTATTTTGATATTTCTTCTAATTATCAATTGTAAACTAATAAATTTTTTTTGTTAAATACTCAAATAGTGTAATCTAATAGGGTTGATAGTAATATTATTTAATAATTAACTTAAAAACACTACCTCATTAAACTAATAATGTTAATATATTAAGAAAAAATGTTTGTGAACAAATTTAATTAAAATTTTTTATGTACGTCAAGTTTAATAAATAAAAGTAAGCTGTCAATAATATTGCAAATCAATTTTTTTATCCAACTAAATAATCCATTGTCTAGTTTTTGGACAGATTAACATCTGAGTTTTTTATAGTTAACCAAGGTGAAATTGGCTTTGTAAAATTTTCTGCGACAGATGAAATATTGCTTATATCATTAAGAAGTAGTATGTTATCATATTCTCTAAATTGTTAATGCAAATCATCCATAAGATTTTTGAAATCTTTGGCATTGGATTCCCATGCTCTTTTATAAGTTGATTCTTTCCATTCAATCGCAATTTCCTCTTGCAATCACCCATCGCAATCATTTGGTATCGTCATTTTATTCGTACTACCTGACTTTTAACAATAAAACTAGGGGAGCTTATTTTCATTTAATCAAAAGAAACATTACTAATGTAATCGTATGAAATATAATAAAATAATATAAAATATAAAAATATAAAGCTTTAATATATCTATCATCCTTTTTAGATATAATATATTTAATACTCATTATTCCAGCTTTAACTGTATTTATCGTGACGATTTCGCTTTGTTTCAATCGCTTATTCTTTTCAGAGTCTTTTTTAAGGTGTTTTGTTTGAATTATTGTAGCTCTAAGTTGTTAGTCTCCCTTCCATAAGAAAGTTTTAAATGAGCACGTACAATATAAACATGAAGTCATTTGTTATATCTATGTATTTCTAAAAATTAATTAAATTAAATATTCTTTTCATGTTAGTATTATATATAAAATATGAACGCTGCCAATAATTATTTAAGAAACTTAATTTATTTCTCATCCTATTCATAGGCCTAATCCGTTTAATAAATTTTCTTATGTTTTTTGCATTTCGGTTATAATTTGAGGTATTTTAATTGTATTTTAAATAATCAATAATTAAATAATGCGTTAAAGTTGTAAAAAAAAAATAAACATCGCATAAACATTTTTTGTTGCAGAAAGCAATCATTAAATTGCCTCAGTTTAGGAGTAACTCAACAAACTAATAAACAAGGCTGGTTTTAATTAACAAAAAATTTTAAAGTTAGTAAAATATTTCTGAAAATCCTTTTGTTTTTATCAAATAATGGAACAGAATTTAACAGTTACCTAGATCCACAAAAATTATACGGATTTATTATCAAAAGAGGCTAATTAGGAAAGTATTTCTGAATGCCACTTATGCCAGACAACTTTGATAACTTAATGTAGATTTCTAAAAACATAAAAAATCACATAACAGAAAAAAATTTGTCAGATTACTCAATAAAAATGAAAAACTTAAATGTACAATATGTGAAAAAATTTTTGCTAGTATAGATAATCTTGATAGAAATAAATTTATTCATCTTGAAATAAAAAAATTCCACTGTGATTTATGCTCTAAAAGTTATAAAAGAAAATATTTACTAGAAGAAAATATAAGCGAGATGCCTTTTCAATGTGATACATGTAACATACAATTTAAAACAAAGAATACGCTCAGAATTCATATCAAACTTCATTCTGGTGATCGGCGTTTTGAATGCAAATATTGCGAAATAAAATTCAACCGTAAATTTAATTTAGATCGTCATGTAAAAAGTATTCATTATGGTGTACAGATTAAACGTAAACAACCAAAAGAACTTTATGCTTGTAGTGAATGTGAAAAAACTTTCAAACACGAAAGCAGTCTTAAAAGGCATGCGAAGAACCATTCGGATAAAAAATCTTTCAAATGTAATTTATGCAATTTATCTTTTACTCGAAATGACATTTTTCTTAATCATGAAAAATATCATTGTAAACATAGAAAAAATACTTTAGAAAAACCTTTTATCTGTAAATATTGCGGAAAAAATTTTTTTCACAATTCTGATCTAAAAGCACATGTTCTTATGCATGAAGCAATAAAACCATATGAATGTAATTTATGCGATAAAACTTTTGAACAAAAAAATGGTCTTTATAAACATTCTTTACTTAATCATAGTGACGAAAATGAATTATTTTATTGTGTAATTTGTGAAAAAAAATTTACTCGACTTTATAATTTAAAAAAACATATACAATTTCATTCTGATAAACCAATTTTAAATCAAAAACTTTTAAAATGTGATCACTGTGATAAAACTTATAAAATTAAATCTGAATTAGTACGTCATTTAAGAGTTCATACTGGGGAAAAGCCTTACAAATGTTTATTGTGTGATAAAGCATATACTTTAAGTTCTAGCCTTCTTCGCCATGAAAGGAATCATACTAAAAGTAATTAATTGATGTATAGGAAGAATATAAATAAATGAGTATACTTAAAGTTTTATATTATGTTGCTGAAAACCACAATAAAACCAATTTTTTAGAGTACAATATTTTTTTTTTAAATAATATTCCTTTCCCTTATAGTTGGTTAAAAAATTAATGTTATGAAAAGTTATGAAAGACTCCATTTTTTCAATGCTTGTGTCGTTTTTAGATTTTCTGTGATTCTTATGGCAATTAAACAATATTTATGGAATCCAAGCAGATTCATTGAAATTCTTATCTAATTTTGTCTTCTGCATTATACACATTTTTCTACCACCTTCTTCCTCATCAGGTAGAAGGACCGAACATTCTTCGTAGATGGTATGAATTGTTTTTTCACAATAGACACATATATGTTGACCACCTGGGAATATCTGCTTGGAGCAATCATTATCTAATTATGTCTTCTTCATTATGCACATTCTTCTACCATCTTCTTCCTCATCAGGAAGAAGGAACGAACATTCTTCGTAGTTGGTATGAATTGTTTTTTCACAATAGATACATGTATGTTGACCACCTGGGAATATCTGCTTGGAGTGTTACGAAATATTTGATTATAATTTTTATATATTTTAATTAATTATTAAATATAATTTATTATTAAATTTTATTAATGACTTGACTTTGGATTCTATATTTTAAGTATACAGTAATACTACCTTAAATACTCACGTATAAGTAAAGTATGAAGTACTCAATATATATATATATATGACTATAGCATATGTTCGTAAATTTTACCAACTTAAGAATGCCTAATTTTGTACTTTTAACTAATAAAGTTACTCGCACCGGGGAAGGCTTGTTTTTAACTAATGAATTAGCAAATATTGGTAAGTTGAAATTTAGAGAATAGGCTTGGATAGATTATAGGAAGAAAGATTAACACAACTAATTAAGAATACCAATAAACCCTATTAACTACGAATATTTATTGATAAATGCAGATATAAAATCTTAACAAACTAATTAATAATATGACAAAACTATTATAAAAGTATAATGCAGCTCATTACTAACCGTGAATTTAATAAACAAATTAATATTTAATTATTGTTAATAATTATACATAACAAAACAAGTACGCTCTATTAAAAAGTTGAACGGCAAGAGAGGCCGAGATGACCAAAACTACTCCTATTTATAATAAATAATTGACCATTGACGTGTATTTTTGACAATTTCATTAAGACGGGTAAGCCAACTGTCGAAATTTCTTGTAGCGTCTCTTCGGATCCTTTGCTAATTATTACTTCTGCGAAGTCCTCGATATTTAAATTATTAACTTGCCACTCGTGAGTTAGGGTCCTTTTTTGACTGCATAAAACTTAAAGATCTATGATCAATTACTAAATAAAATTTCTTACCATATAAATAAGTTCTAAAATATTCAACACCCCTTACTACAGCAAGTGCCTCTTGGTCCGTTACTGAATATTTCTACTCTGCTTCATTCAGGACCTTTGAAGCATAAGCTACTGGCAAATCTTTACCTATTTCCAAAATAAAATTTTTCCAACATAGGCATTTTATTTTTAACCAATTCTGTAGTTTTTTTATCGACCACTACAGGATTCCTGCTTGCAAAAATTTTCAAACGCGGGCATTTTATTTATAACCACTTCTGTAGCTTTTTCATCGACGACTACAGAATCCCTGTCGGAAAAATTTTCCAACATAGGCATTTTATTTATAACCACTTTAATTATAACTACTTAATTTATAACCACTTCTGTAGCTTTTTTATCTACCACTTCAGGATACCAGCTTGAAAAATTTTCCAACATGAGTACGTTATTTATAACCACTTCTGTAGCATTTTCATCGACCACTACAGGATCCCTGCTTGAAAAATTTTCCAAGAAAAGTATATATATGAGATACTCTTACCGGCACGGCTTCAAAAAAGAACACTGGATTTCTTGAAAGTGAATCTTGAAAGCTTTAACGTTACTTTCTCCGTCTTTAAAAATAAACTCGTATTCGTAATCTGCTACTCTTAATCTCTATCGTGCCACTCGTGAGTTAGGGTCCTTTTTTGACTGCATAAAACTTAAAGCTCTATGATCAATTACTAAATAAAATTTCTTACCATATAAATAAGTTCTAAAATATTCAACACCCCTTACTACAGCAAGTGCCTCTTGGTCCGTTACTGAATATTTCTACTCTGCTTCATTCAGGACCCTTGAAACATAAGCTACTGGCAAATTTTTACCTATTTCCAAAATAAAATTTTTCCAACATAGTAATTTTATTTATAACCACTTTATTTGTAACTACTTTATTTATAACCACTTCTGTAGCATTTGCATCGACCACTACAGGATCCCTACTTGAAAAATTTTCCAAGAAAAGTATATATATGAGATACTCTTACCGGCACGGCTTCAAAAAACAACACTGGATTTCTTGAAAGTGCATCTGCGTTAACGTTACTTTCTCCGTCTTTAAAAATAAACTCGTATTCGTAATCTGCTACTCTTAATCTCTATCGTGCCACTCGTGAGTTAGGGTCCTTTTTTGACTGCATAAAACTTAAAGCTCTATGATCAATTACTAAATAAAATTTCTTACCATATAAATAAGTTCTAAAATATTCAACACCCCTTACTACAGCAAGTGCCTCTTGGTCCGTTACGTAATATTTCTACTCTGCTTCATTCAGGACCCTTGAAGCATAAGCTACTGGCAAATCTTTACCTATTTCCAAAATAAAATTTTTCCAACATAGGCATTTTATTTATAACCACTTCTGTAGTTTTTTTATCGACCACTACAGGATCCCTGCTGGAAAAATTTTCCAACATAGGCATATTATTTATATTCACTTCTGTAGCATTTTCATCGACGACTACAGGATCCCTGTCGGAAAAATTTTCCAACATAGGCATTTTATTTATAACCTTTTTTTATTTATAACTACTTAATTTATAACCACTTCTGTAGCTTTTTTATCGACCACTTCAGGATACCAGCTTGAAAAATTTTCCAACATGAGTACGTTATTTATAACCACTTCTGTAGCATTTTCATCGACCACTACAGGATCCCTGCTTGAAAAATTTTCCAAGAAAAGTATATATATGAGATACTCTTACCGGCGCGGCTTCAAAAAACAACACTGGATTTCTTGAGAGTGAATCTTGAAAGCTTTAACGTTACTTTCTCCGTCTTTAAAAATAAACTCGTATTCGTAGTCTGCTACTCTTAATCTCCATCGTGCCACTCGTGAGTTAGGGTCCTTTTTTGACTCATAAAACTTAAAGCTCTATGATCAATTACTAAATAAAATTTCTTACCATATAAATAAGTTCTAAAATATTCAACACCCCTTACTACAGCAAGTGCCTCTTGGTCCGTTACTGATTATTACTACTCTGCTTCATTCAGGACCCTTGAAGCATAAGCTACTGGCAAATCTTTACCTATTTCCAAAATAAAATTTTTCCAACATAGTAATTTTATTTATAACCACTTTATTTGTAACTACTTTATTTATAACCACTTCTGTAGCATTTTCATCGACCACTACAGGATCCCTGCTTGAAAAATTTTCCAAGAAAAGTATATATATGAGATACTCTTACCGGCACGGCTTCAAAAAACAACACTGGATTTCTTGAAAGTGCATCTGCGTTAACGTTACTTTCTCCGTCTTTAAAAATAAACTCATATTCGTAGTCTGCTATTCTTAATCTCCATCCTGCCACTCGTGAGTTAGGGTCCTTTTTTGACTGCATAAAACTTAAAGCTCTATGATCAATTACTAAATAAAATTTCTTACCATATAAATAAGTTCTAAAATATTCAACACCCCTTACTACAGCAAGTGCCTCTTGGTCCGTTACGTAATATTTCTACTCTGCTTCATTCAGGACCCTTGAAGCATAAGCTACTGGCAAATCTTTACCTATTTCCAAAATAAAATTTTTCCAACATAGGCATTTTATTTATAACCACTTCTGTAGTTTTTTTATCGACCACTACAGGATTCCTGCTTGCAAAAATTTTCAAACGCGGGCATTTTATTTATAACCACTTCTGTAGCTTTTTCGTCGACCACTACAGGATCCCTGCTGGAAAAATTTTCCAACATAGGCATATTATTTATATTCATTTCTGTAGCATTTTCATCGACGACTACAGGATCCCTGTCGGAAAAATTTTCCAACATAGGCATTTTATTTATAACCTTTTTTTATTTATAACTACTTAATTTATAACCACTTCTGTAGCTTTTTTATCGACCACTTCAGGATACCAGCTTGAAAAATTTTCCAACATGAGTACGTTATTTATAACCACTTCTGTAGCATTTTCATCGACCACTACAGGATCCCTGCTTGAAAAATTTTCCAAGAAAAGTATATATATGAGATACTCTTACCGGCGCGGCTTCAAAAAACAACACTGGATTTCTTGAGAGTGAATCTTGAAAGCTTTAACGTTACTTTCTCCGTCTTTAAAAATAAACTCGTATTCGTAGTCTGCTACTCTTAATCTCCATCGTGCCACTCGTGAGTTAGGGTCCTTTTTTGACTCATAAAACTTAAAGCTCTATGATCAATTACTAAATAAAATTTCTTACCATATAAATAAGTTCTAAAATATTCAACACCCCTTACTACAGCAAGTGCCTCTTGGTCCGTTACTGATTATTACTACTCTGCTTCATTCAGGACCCTTGAAGCATAAGCTACTGGCAAATCTTTACCTATTTCCAAAATAAAATTTTTCCAACATAGTAATTTTATTTATAACCACTTTATTTGTAACTACTTTATTTATAACCACTTCTGTAGCATTTTCATCGACCACTACAGGATCCCTGCTTGAAAAATTTTCCAAGAAAAGTATATATATGAGATACTCTTACCGGCACGGCTTCAAAAAACAACACTGGATTTCTTGAAAGTGCATCTGCGTTAACGTTACTTTCTCCGTCTTTAATAATAAACTCGTATTCGTAGTCTGCTACTCTTAATCTCCATCGTGCCACTCGTGAGTTAGGGTCCTTTTTTGACTGCATAAAACTTAAAGCTCTATGATCAATTACTAAATAAAATTTCTTGCCATATAATAAATTCTAAAATATTCAACACCCCTTACTACAGCAAGTGCCTCTTGGTCCGTTACTGAATATTTCTACTCTGCTTCATTCAGGACCTTTGAAGCATAAGCTACTGGCAAATCTTTACCTATTTCCAAAATAAAATTTTTCCAACATTGGTGCTTTATTTATAACCACTTCTGTAGCTTTTTCATCGTCCACTACAGGATCCCTGCTGGAAAAATTTTCCAAAATAGGCATTTTATTTATAACCACTTTATTTATAACTACTTTATTTATAACCAGTTCTGTAGCTTTTTTATCGACCACTAAAGGATCCCTGCTTGATAAATTTTCCAACAAAAGTATATATATGAGATACTCTTACCGGCACGGCTTCGAAAAACAACACTGGATTTCTTGAAAGTGCATCTGCTTTAACTTTACTTTCTCCGTCTTTAAAAATAAACTCGTATTCGTAGTCTGCTATTTTTATCTCTATCGTACCACTCGTGAGTTAGGGTCCTTTTTTGACTGCATAAAACTTAAAGCTCTATGATCAATTACTTAATAAAATTTCTTACCATATAATAAATTCTAAATATTCAACACCCCTTACTACAGCAAGTGCCTCTTGGTCCGTTACTGAATATTTCTCCTCTGCTTCATTCAGGACCCTTGAAGCATAAGCTACTGGCAAATCTTTACCTATTTCCAAAATAAAATTTTTTCAACATAGGAGTTTTATTTATAACCACTTTATTTGTAACTACTTTATTTATAACCACTTCTGTAGCAATTTCATCGACCACTATAGGATACCTGCTTGAAAAATTTTTCAACATGGGTGCTTTATTTATAACCACTTTCTATCGCTTTAGCATTGAACTTACCTGGGATTCTCGTTCTTCGCTCCTTTAGTCTCTTTCGAGGTATCTTTCTTTGAAATACTGAGTCGCATCTTCCAAAGCTTTATTGGCCACATTATTACTAGCCTGATTAATTTCTTTTTTTTTGTTGAGCTAAATTTAAAGACATTAATTTATTCATAATGTTATTGACAGGTTTTTAATAAATAATAGTGATTATGAAAGAATAATAATAATATAAAGGTTTAAGTTTTATTATACAAAAAGTACTTAAAAGTTAGTAGACACAACCTCTCTTTATTTAAAATATGCAAAATCGGTATTTTTTCTATCGATGTAACTATATATTTTTGAGCAATTGCGTCACTTTTTGTCCATTCTTTTAAGGCTGTTTGATACTCCGCAATTACCACGGCGGTCACGCAGTTGCTGGTGCGTCTGACTTTAAAGATAACGAAAATGTCATGAGACAGAGACATGAGCCGGAGTTGAAACTTCCATACTTCTCAATTATCTGTACCTTTTAACTTCGTAATTTTAAATACTTCGGATTCCATTGAAATACAAAAAATTAAAAATTTTGTTTTACACTGTGGCACCTAGGTGGGATTATCTCGAAATAACGTTCGAATTAAAAACGAAAAATCTTGACGCGCCTTTTTTCCACTAACTTTCATAAAAATTTTCTATTATTATTTCAACCGCGTTACTTGCGTCCATAACCTGTTATTGTAATAAATAAAACAGTGATTATGAAATAATAATAAAATAAAGGTTTAAGCTTTATTATACAAAAAGTACATAAAAGTTAGCACATAAAACCTATCTTTATGGTGTGTACGAAGAGACTCGATAAGGAAGTCGTTCGAGAACGTAAACGCGTGCAAATGTAGATAAAACGTAGATACTCGTTCTTTCTGAAGATGTTATAGACAATGGAATCAAATTTAGTTGTTTCTTATAAAGTCTGCTTTATTATTCAGTATTATTATTATTATTGGTGTATTAAATATAATTAATTTTTTTCTAAAAACTCTTACTCTTCTCAATTTCTGCTAACAAAAAATTTTCATTTACTAACAATATTGTTTCAACTTTAGAAATAAAAATAAAATTACTAGTAGAAATAAAAAATGCAAACAATGTTAAATATAGTATAAAAATTTTTTGTTACAGAAAAAAACAATGATTTTATTTTACAAAATTTGGATGAGATGCATGAAATAAAAATAACAAAATTAAAGCAACACAGATAATTATAAAATAAAAATTAAATATTAATTTATTACAATACTACATTTTTTTTTTAATTTGAAGAATTTTTAAAAATAATTTAAAAATGGAACAAAATATACCTAAACTTGAAGAAAACATATATAATAATTTTTCAATGTCAGAAATTCCAATAGATACAACTTATGAATGTGATTCTTGTAAAAACCAATTTGATGATATTAATGATTTTAAATTACATGAAAAATGTCATGATAAAAAAGAATCAATTGAAATAGTAAAAAACAATGAAAATAATAATTATGATAGTTTAGAATTTGAAAAATTTTGTGAGGATGCTAGTAATTTCCGTTGTCATGAAAAAATGCCTTATTTATCAGAAACTTATAAATATGAAACATTTTCACCAAAACAAAATATAAATGAGATTCTCATAGATTTAAAAACATTTAGATGTAATTATTGTGATAAAATTTTTAAAGATTATTCACATTTAAGTAGACATTTAACAATTCATACAAAAGAAAGGCCATTTAAATGTGCAGAATGTAACAAATGTTTTAAAAGCAAAGATAATCTTCGTAAACATGTAAAAATTCATGAAAAAAATGAAAAACATAAATGTGATAAATGCAATAAAATATTTGCAACAAGTTATAATTTAAAAAGGCACATTATTATTAATATTTGTGAAAATAAAAATAAAAAAGTAAGTGAAAAAATGATAGAATGTGATTATTGTGAAAAAAAATTTTTATCAAAGTATCATTTAATAAGACATTTAATAATACATAATGATAATTATTTAAATTGTAATATTTGTAATAAAAGTTTTAAGAAAAAATTAAATCTTAAATTACATAAAAGAATACATTTAAAAGATAATAAAAAATTTGAATGTTTTCATTGTTATAAAAAATTTATGACAAAATATCATTTAAAACGTCATTTTAAAATTCATACTGGTGAAAAACCATACGAATGTTGTATTTGCAGTAAAAAATTTACTATTAGTTACAATTTGAGTGTACATAAAAAAATACACTTTAAAAAAATAAAACAAGAAAAAAATTAAAATGCAAAAATTATAGATCCAAAAATTTATTGAAGAAATATATATTTTGAGAGAAACTAAGAGATTTTTCAGGTTAAATTTATTAACCTACTATTTTTAATTAAGTACTTTGTAAATAAGTATTTAAATTATCAGTATTGATAAGCAATAGATCTAAATGATATAAAAAAATTTTACAAATCTCTTGAACGTATTTTATTATTAAATAAATATAAAAAAAAAATGGTGCTAAAAATTTTTATTCTCTAATTATATTATTCAAAAACAAATATTTTTGTTGTTGCTATTTTCACTAATACTAATAATTTTAGCTCAAAATAAGTATTACCAATTTAAGATTCCATTAAAAAATAAATAAAAAGTGACTATTAACTGTTAAATATTAAACATATAAGCTAAGTCGTTGCATCGATTTCTTTTTCTGGATAAAATTAGGCTTCATTTAGCCAAATTTACAATTAAAAAAAAAAAATAAATTAAGGTTCCTTAGTACTGTTGTCAAAATAATTACAAGTACATAATAATTAAAGTTTTAATATGTGGCTAAAAATTTGCTTCAAAATCACCCATGTTATTGATCGCAGTATTGAGATCTTAATTTTTTGATAAATGGGACCTAATTTTTACTGGTTATGGAAGTTAATTTTTTTTTAAATGTCATGCTAATAGATAATAAATAAAATTTATTACTGCACAAACGCAAAAGATTCGTTTAAAAATTAAAGCATTGATAAGCAAGAGATAAAAATTTTATGCACTATCAGATTTAACAGTTTTAGTTGTACTAGAACTACTTGAAAATTTAAATAATTTGAGCTGTTCTCTGAAATAAAGTCATATGATATTTTCAAATGCTCACTTCCTCATTTACCTTTATAAATTTCATACAACTTTATTGCAGTGAACAGTTCATTAGTTCATTAAAATGTATTAAAATTATTGAAAACCTTAAGCAGAGTATACCTGATATATTCATAGAATATATTTGAGAATTTTGAATTCACAAATGTTTTTGTATAAGTAATGATTAGAATATAAGAACTACTAAAGATTTATTTTTTATATATCTGTAACCATAAGTATATTTATAAATAAAAATTTATATAAAATATATATTTTTGTACTATGCACATATAAGAGTCTAAAATATTTTAGACAAACTTTAAATAATTGTAATTTTTTATTAAAAAGAATAAAATTACCTTGAAAAATAACTTATATTTTTAATTTATTTAAATTAAGATTCAAAATAAATTTTAAAAATATGATTAATATAGAAAATAACAATTAACTCAATCTTTAAGATAGTAATTTTAAGTCTTTCAAATTTTAACAAAACCTAAAATACAGTAAATAAGACCAATTTTGCCATGTTGTAATTTTTTTTAAAGTTAGTTTTTAAACAGATTTAAGGAACAGCTGATGTTTGTTGAAATGGGTTAAATTATTTTCAAAAATTAAATTTAACTGAATAACTTTTCTAGTTGTAATAAATAACTTTGGTACACCTAATATTCACGACTTCTCTAAAAAATTCTCCTTTTTTCTTAAATAACTTTTGAGCTAAGCCAGATTTTAGGTATTGCCAAAACCATTGTACATACACCCAATAAATTCATAATACAAAAAATAAACGTACAGAATAAAGTTTTAAATCATTACATTTTTTTTTTGTTTTAGGTTAAAATATAATTTTGTTATATCAAACTGGAAGCTTGCTAACAACAAAGTATTAAAAATTAGAAAAAAAATTTTTTTTTTCTTTTTTTATTTATAAAATCTTGAAATAATGAAGCAAAATTTAATAATCAAACGGGGACAAAATTATGATAATCAGGATTTCATACAAAAACAACACAATGAAGACAAAATTTTTGAATCTGAACTCTTCAAGAATACATTTGAAACTATCAATGATCATCAATTACTTGAATCCATTTATTCTGAAAAACAATTAAACAAACATCAAATTCATAAATGTTTATTTTGTGAAAAAATTTTTGAAACTACTCTAAGTCTTAGGATTCATGGAAAAATTCACGGTAAAGGTCCTTTTCAGTGCTATATTTGCAAAAAAGTTTTACTTAATAAAAATATATTAAAAACACATATTCGAATTCATACGGGTGAAAAGCCTTATAATTGTAATAATTGTAAAAAAAATTTCTCAACAAATTCTGCTTTAAAAAAGCATCTTCGGATCCACACAGGTGAAAAACCTTACACATGTAATTTTTGCGAAAAATCATTTTCAAATAGTACTGCCCTAAAAAAACATATTCGAGTTCATACAGGTGAAAGGCCATATAAATGTAATTTTTGTGATAAATCCTTTACTGAAAATTCTAATTTAAAAAGGCATCTTCGTATTCACACAGGTAACAATGCATTAGAATGTAATTTATGTGATAAAACTTTTTACCAAAATTCAGATTTGAAAAAACATCTTCGTTTTCACACAGGTGAAAAGCCATATAAATGTAATTTGTGTGATAAAACTTTTGCGCAACTACATAATCTTAGAATTCATGAAAAAAATCATTCAAATCAAAAAACTTTTAAATGTGATCATTGCAATAAAATGTTTATTACCAATTATTGCTTAAAAAGGCATATTCGCATTCATACTGATGAAAGACCTTATAAATGTAATTTTTGTTATCGAGCTTTTACACAAGCAGGCCATCTTATTAATCATAAAAAAATTCATACTGCTATAAAAATATTCCAATGCAAATTTTGTAATAAAAAATACAATAATGTCAAAGATTTAAAAAGCCATATAAAAGATGAATGCAAGCCCTACAAATGTAATATTTGTGAAAAAACTTATATCCAAAACCATACTCTTCGCCGACATGAAAAAACTCATTTAAAAATAAGTATTGACGAAACCCAAAATCAAAATTATTCAAATGAACAAAGTAATATTGAAAATTTAGAAAAAACAGACTTTCCTACTACAAAAACTACTGAAGCATTTTTAAATAACGTAGAATATCAGCAAAATATTTCTAGTAATAATTCTGTTAATATGAGAGAATGCTTTATTCCATTAACGAACTGTAAACTTAACGTTACCAATAGGAAATCAAATAAGAAAAGAACAAAGAAACTTTTAAAAAGGAAAATTTTTTCGGGAAATATTAAAAAAAATAATAATTTGAAAAAACCATTAAAATTTATAAAAACATTAAAATCAAAGAAAAATACTCTTACAAAAATAATATTAGAAGAAATAGAAAATAGTATTAATTTAGACAATCTTTTAAGGTTTTAATTCTAAACTAAAAAAAATTTGGTTATGGATACAGGATTTTTTTTTCAGTGTATCTTGTTTAAAAATCGTCAAAATTATTGATTTGATTTCTTACATAATCAAAAAATTATTTTGTGATAGAATTTTGCATAAAATCAGTATTAATATTATAATTTAAAAAATTTTAAAGCTAGAAATGTTTTTTTTTCTTGCCTCAAATTTCCATTATAAAATTTTTTAAAGTATTTTGAGTGTCAACAAAATCAAAAGCCAATAGTAAAATTACACTTGTAACACCAAAATCTTTTAAAACGTTTAAAACTATATTTTAGGTTTCTTTAAAAAGTTTTTAAAAGTTTTTGATTTATTTTGTTTTTTTAAATATTTAAGTGAAAAATAGTTTAAAAATTAAAATTAGCCTTATGTTTTTGTTAGGATTTTCATTTGTGTTAGAAATATTTCACAAATCTTTTAGACACGTTTTGTGATGTCTTTGTATTTACTGAAATCCGTCCAAATAAAAGTATTAATATTTTATTATTATTTTGTTAGATTGAGCCAGTGAATGACCTATAAAAAAGTTAATGGTGTTGGTTCTTACAAAAAGATGGTCGTTCATTGATGTAAAAGAATATAATTAAATTGTTATGAATTAAGGCGTATCTCTCATTTCTTAAATTTTTTTTTTGAAAATTTTTTTATTCTTTTTTATTGTTTATAAACCTCTTAAGAATGCACACACAAAAATTTGGGCAAAAAAAAAATATGGTTTTTGAGATATTAAGAGATTAATAATTTTATACCAATATTTTTTTTATTATTTTGATTTCATTGACCTGTACTGGGCATAATTGTTAAATGAATTAAATATAAATTGTCCTATCTTGATATGTGTATGTTTTCAAATAACATCCCTTTTTTTATTAAGACATATCAAGCGGCAATATTATATAATTTTTAAATTCATTTAAAAATTATTTTTCAAAAATACGCGGTTTTTAATGTAGGTACAGAAGGTACCTGCAGCGTTTCGATCAGCACCAACACATAGATCTCCTCAGTGTGGCTGAGTGTGTTGGTGTGTGCCACAGACGCTGGTGTATTACGTCTTTAATTTTTCTTATATAGTGAACGAATGCCTATTTTATCACTTGCGAGATACTATAGCCATTCGTTCCCTATATATGAAATGTACCTACATTAAAAACCGCGTATTTTTGAAAAATAATTTTTAAATGAATTTAAAAATTATATAATATTGCCGCTTGATATGTCTTAATAAAAAAAGGGATGTTATTTGAAAACATACACATATCAAGATAGGACAATTTATATTTAATTCATTTAACAATTATGCCCAGTACAGGTCAATGAAATCAAAATAATAATATATATTAGAAAATATGGGCGATTAATAGAAATAACTAATAATATTTTTTTTATTTTTTTTTTTTTTAAATTTAATTTTATTACATTATCTTATATTAATAATAATAAAAATATAAAAATATATAAATAAATAAATAATAAAATTTAAAAAAAATAAAAAAACGCTATTAAACACGATTCTAAACGTACTCGTCTATCGAAAAACCAAGAAAAGCAGCTAAAAAAGAGGCTCGTATGGGCAAAAAGTAGGCCTATTAGAACAAGAACAATTTTATTTGGATTTTGAAGGACTTATATATGGCCCAAGGACTGATGGCTAGTTATTTGCAAGTATTATAGGCCTTAAAAATTGAAATATATTAATTAAAACTAAAAAAAAAACTTTAAACGCGTTTTTCTCAAAATGACTTTTTGTAAACGGTTCCCACGATATCTCTAAAACTAATTGAGCAATTTACACAAAACTTGGTGCATTTTCTTTATTAAAGTTATAGCTAGAGTTGGTACCTCGGACTAAGCTTAATATGCACCAGAAATTATTTTATGGTCGATTTTCGGGCCATTTTCGTCCCAAAAATCGTATTTTTTTTAAAAATGCCCACCAAATGGTCAATTTTAAAAATTTTTTCCTCATTTTGGTACCAACTCCAGAGAATAATCTACAGAACATAATGCTATCCTGTTTTTTAGTTTCAGCTGTCCTAAAGGGGCGAAATCGTGGGAACCGTTTTTTTCAGACTATACTTTGACGCCCTCTATAATATGAACAAAACGACAGATATAATTTTTTTTTCATTTTTTTTAATGTTTAATAATAGTTTAATAATATAAAAAAAAAAGTTGTTAACTTTGATAATAAAATGATTGAAATAAAATAATTTGAAATTTTTTTAAAAATCGATAAAAAAATGAGAGATACCCCTTAAACTTTTTTGATAAAAAACTAAGTATAAGATGATAGATGATCAAAAATTTTTTGATATGAGCTAATAAAAAAGGTGCTGGATTCCTTTGAAATATTTTAAAAATAATTAGTATTTTAATTGTTTAAAAATAGCATTATAATAAAAAATTTAATGTAATACTTTAAGAACGGTGTTGGGTTCCTTTTAAACATTTACGGAAGCAATTTTGAATAAGAGCATTTTAAGATTATAAAAAAAGTTTGAATATACAAATTAAATGTAATTAGCCTAATATTTCTTAATTTTCTTGCAGAATAGATACTTCATTGCTTTTATTATGTTATTTAGGGATTATAAAGAGGCTTAAATTGTGCTAATGAAACTCTGTAGTATTTATAGACTGTACAAACGGGAACTTGGACTATTATAACTATATGAATCTTTGACAGTAATGTCTGTGTATAGAATCCAATAGCCCATGTGGTAACTAGGAGTAAAAAAATTAAAGTAAAGGATAGATTAAATAAACATAGTAGAGTAGTATAAGAGAAAGAAAGCAATTAAATTAAAATCTTATAGTAGGAGTAAAAACTAAGAAAAAATGAGTTGTATTATATATATAATAGTACATTTACAAAATGTATTTACACTGGGACAATTAAACATGGATTCTTCAAAGTTTTAGATTGGTACAACCCCGGGAGCAATTGTTAGTCCTTCAGGGAACTGTACAAAATTGTAACGTGGTAAAATGTTATATATAAACATCTTATTGTTGCGGCTAGATTGATTGAGTTTAGTATATTGTGCATGTTGATATAGTCTGATTCAAAATAATGCATCATTCTAGTATTTATTTTCGATACTGGGATAGATTTTTTAGGAACTAAATAATGAATCAGCTCCGTATATAAATAGTCAAGATATACTTCTATTACGCCATCCAGATAAATTTTCGGTATTTGTCCCTTTTGCTTTTCAAAACTGGTATATACTGATAATAGAATGAGCACGGTAGATTAGCTTTTCTTACTATATCCCTTATTTCAGATGTATAATTATCAGGTATTCTACCGTCTTTAAACGTCGAATGAATTATACAGTCTGGAGTTATTTTAGTTATTTTTAAATCTGGCTGAGAGTGAGCCAACATAAAAAATCTTATTTTATCTGGCCTGCAACTAAAATCGTTTATACTTTTTTCATGATGGTGCAATAATCCCTCCATTCCTTCCTGTGATGTGGGCTTTTTCACATCACGTAACAATTCGTTTAAACTATCTGTGCACATTAATTCATTAAAAGATTTCGGATCCAGAGGTGCATAATCTGTAAACATATCCCTTATAATGATGTTTACCGCTTTCTTTGAAAATTGCTTTCTATGTGTAATTTCTCTGATAAGGACATTATGAAATTTATCAGATTGCATAGCGGATTCTAAGGATAGTTCTTCTATATCTTTATCAGTATATTTTGCACTCTCTCTGCTTCACATATATGTTACAAATACTTTATGACCGATGAGAAAGAGGTGATATCGAGCTCAGTCTGTATTTGTCAAATGTGTGGAGGCGAATTCGTTGTTAACGACACTGGTCGTGCTCCGTGTTGGTAAGGTTGGGAGTTCAATTGAATGTGTGGTAATGGATTCTCCTGAGCATGTAAAAAAAAGGATTGGAGTGATTTCGCGAATTCCGGGATGATCTACAGTCTCCACGTCGACGTATACCCCTCGCCTGAGAATCACTTCATCTATAATATCCCTGGTTATGTAGTTGACCTTTTTATGCGTTATAAATCGCGGAAGAACCCCCTTAGAGATGAAGTCTTGGATTCCTCGTTCATATAGGGGAGCATACAGGGCCGTTAATGGAAGTTCAAGGTAGTTTCTATAATAGTTACGGTCCAAGTGCACTAGTTCATTGGTTTTCGAGAGAATTTCGATAATGTAGGAACTTATGTCATTAGTGTTTTTGAGCATTTTGTTACGCGCGTTACGAATGTATTCGTCCTCTAAATGCATCGCTTCTATATTCAAGTCTAAAATCCTCGACCGCATAGCGAGTTCGGACATTTTTCTTACATAGCCGCTTTGAATCTTAATAGCGTCCATCGTTGGCATCTTGCGTCCAAGAGGTTCGCCATTTAAAGACCTAAGCAAGTGTAAGATAGTAGTCGACTTTATCTTTATTTTCATAGCTTGCGTTTTGCTTACGTTTGCAGTTTGCACACCTTGCGTTCTATGCGCATTTCTAAATATGTTATACCAGGTTACTCGCATTTCGACATTAAACCGAACAAAGAAATCTTGGACACGGCGCCCAACACTTCTTATATAGCCCAAATACTACAATCTTTTACCACGGTCAACAAATTCGCAAATAACGTCGACTATTGGCCAATCTACCGTATCAAGTACTTCGTCTTTATATACAACGTAATCATCTCTGTCGATATCAACTCCTAGACCAAAAGAATTTTTCCTTAACCAAAAAAGAATTTTTGAGCTATTTCGATCGTTTAAAACGAATTTCTTACATTCATAATTAATTAATTTTAACTTTAATTAAAATTAATTTTGTGGTATACCCAAGTCACTTTAAAAATTCTTTTGACGAAATTTTGTTTAGGAAAAGAACTTTTTAATGATCTAATTCTTTTTAAATAAAATTCTAACCAAAAATATTCTTACTAAATTTGGTTATATATAATAACTAATTTAAATGTTTAATATTAAAATAATTAATACTAAAATAATATTGAAATAATATAAAATAAGCAAACTTCTAAATTAGTTTTTATATATTAAGTAAGAATATTTTTAGTTAGAATTTTACTTCAAAAGAATTATATCATTAAAGAATTCTTTTCCTGAACAGTAAAGAATTTTTTATGTAAAAAATTCGTTTTAAACAATCGAAATAGCTCCAATATTCTTTTTTGGTTAAGAAAAAATTCTTTTGGCCTGGGCGTGTAATTAAATTCTTATAATTTTTATAATTAGAAATAATTAAAAATTTTAATTTATCACAACCTTAACACCCATCGCACAATAATTGGATAACGTCTTTTAAAACAATATAGGTTTGTTTACCTCTTACGGCATATATAGCTTTTTCATTAGCATGTTTATGTAATATATGTAAGAGAATATCTTGCTTCGAATTTGTTCCAGGTTCACATCTGACACAATTGATTAAGTTATAATTTCTATATTACCTCAACTAATTTTTTGCTATCATTTACTTTTACGTCGTCACATTTATGGCAAAATCTAAATTCTTCTTCTGCATGTATATTTTTTAAATGTATATAATATATATGACTGCTATAAATTTCTTTCCTGCATGCTGTAAAATAAAAAAATTAACTATTTCTTTTTGTAATTCAAAAAAATATCTTTAACCTATATTGAATTAACTTACATGAACAAATATATGGATCAATGAACTTCAAATTATCTAAATTATCTTCTTTATTTGCTGGATAATATTATCAGTATGATATATCGTTTCCAAGGGCAACGAGTCACGATTTTTTTCTGTCTGCGTACTAACTACTTTCGTAAGTTTTATATCAGTCTTGACTGAATTCTCGACCGAGTAGAGTAAATTAGCGTATTTTGATAGATCAGCCTCAGGATGCTTTGAGTTTAGATGGGTCATTATTGTTTCCTTATCATAATAGTCGTTACTATGGCAAACCTGTTCCATGCATTTGAAGATACCTAATTCATCTGGCCTGTATTCTTGAATTTTGTAAAAATGTGGTAAGTTGGCAGTAAATTTAATTCTTTGATCATGCGGACAATCACAAGCAGTCGCTGATCGCAGGATAGCTTGATTTAACGTAGCAACGTTAGTCGACATAGCTACACAAGTTCTCACGTTAATTACCATATGCATTATCTCGTAAGGTACGTAAATTAAATAACCAGGCCATTGAACAAAATATTTGTACGTTATTTCATTTGCGTCTAAAATGTCTGGAAAAAGCATCTTTCCTAGTTTGTGAAATAGACGACAATGGTACTTCATTTTTTTCTTCAATATTTCTGATAATTTAATTGCATCAGTTGTCGACAGCAAAATCCATACCCATATAATTACATAATATCAGAAACAAAAAACATAGTTGATCTGTGTTGCAGTTGAATTTCAAATGATAAAAAACAACGATAAATTTGAAAATGTAAATTTTTTTAAGTTATTACTGAACAAAATTTGATTATACTCTTCAGAAACTAAATTTTGAATAAATAAATAAATGTTCTTATTTTTTCTCTATTTAATAGTCATGCAGGAGTTTGTTACAGTGAAAAATTTACCTTAGGATTCGGACCAAGATTTAGATTCAGGCTTGAGAAACCACAATCTTCTATGTGAAAACACGTATAAAAGGAAGGCATACCCACGTAAAAAATGAAACTATTTATACCTAAAAATCAAAAAGATGCATAAAAAGTTTTTACAAAACGACCAAAAATTACAAGTTCATTAAAAATAAAATATCTAAATACCAATACCTTCTCTTGATTTAATCAATTTTCTGCTTATCCAAGAAAAGCTCTAACAATTTATCAGCATTTTTTACTAGAGAGTGCGTCTTATATTTTAAAGTTTTATCCCTGCTGTATTTAAATGTTTTTCCATTTCTTACGTTTTCGAATAACTTTATCTAGGATGCTTTTACGATTCTTTCATCCCTTTTAGATTTAGTTTCTGTATTGGAAAAATACAAAAAAATCAATAAAATAAAATAATTTTTATTATATACATTTACGAAATTTAAAAATCTAAAAAAATAGTTTCCAAAAACAAGCTCAAACATGCTTGTCCCAGGTGATCTTTTGATCAGATTCTAACTAAAACGAATTTGATCATTTAAGCTATAATACAAAACGCTGGTACACACGCACACACAATTTTTCTATCACTAATTACAAGACTTGAAATATTTAAAATTATATTTACCATTTTCATCATTAAGAAGTATATTTTCAACTATTGTGTTATCCGTCCGCAGCAATCCATCAAATTCCTCTTCCGAAAGCTTTGCCATCTTTTCCTTGCTCGTGTATGCATATAAACCGGATGCTTTTTTTTTTAGACTCTCTTCCAACATAGAACATTGTGTTTTTAACGTTCGTTGTTGCAAGATTTCTGTAGCAATATTCAGAGGAGCATCTCGCACGTTTTTAAACTACAAAACGTTTAAATATTCATAAATAAAAAAAAATCCAACAATTAAATTTTAATTACATAACTAAAAATTTCTTTAAGTAGCTTACTACAATCAAATCTGCCACTTTATGTATTGCATTTGTATTTTCTTCTTTGATGAATCTTAAGCACTGATCGAGCGTTTTGTCTTCTGATTCTTTCAAACCAAACTTAATTCTGGCAGGCTCCATAAATTTAAAATCAAATTCATCTTTACTGCTTTGGCTCATTTTTCTATATAAAAGAAGAAGCAAAAATCTGTTCAGCATAAAAGAAAAAAAAGGACTTCGTAAGTTAACTAAATTAACCAGAGTACTATAGTTTTTACTCCAGTAAAAACACGGTTTTGGTGGTATTGTTTGTACTGAATGAAGTCGTAATACTTGATCTTGTGTTCATCCAAGAATTTAGATGAAGGAAAGAATACTGGAGCATGGGCACCAGACCAAGGACAACTACAAGAAGAACAGAGAATCAGCTCATCCTTTTCATTCCTAATCCCACAGGTGGTATCGCTACAGGTGGAAATCTTCCACTTATGATAGAGCTCCATAAAAAGTATCATGTCAGGCCATGCAATTATCCGCCAAGCCTTCCGTCCCCAGTTTACCAAGCAATTCATAGAACCAAATTGGCCGGGTTCTACGTGCAAAACGGTGGAACTATGTTTCATGCCCATATAGAGCATGGACGAGTTCATACCTAAAAGAATATTGGTGTTTGTAATTTCATTTTAATTAAAGTACTTCTCATGTTACAGTAATGAATTAAGACAACTTACCAGGTGTGGGCAGCAACGCATTTTGTAAAACATCACTCAAATTGCAGTTTTTAGTCAATTTCAATATTGAATCCTCAACGGGAATAATAATATCCCTGGCCATAACAAAAGACCGAGAGTCAGAAGCCCTCGAATCCAGAAATTGACGAGCGAGTTCACGTTCCGCAGCCTCACCAGGTCGGTTAAGCAAACAACCGTGATCGCTATCAGCAAGGCTAGCATCCAGCAGTTTCTTTCTATCACCGGGTAATAAATGGTCCCGATGATACATTGATAAAGGATGTTTAAAATTATCTATCTGCTTCGGGACGAAGTGTTCTGTTGCTTCAATAGCCTCGATCATGTGGGCCTCTTCTATAGCCCTGTTATTATGTTCGATGGCTAAAATTACTGGCTGTTCAATTCTCCGTGGGGTTAACCTCCCCCACTGCTTGAACCTTACAGCGTTCTCATAGATGCGGTGGTAGTCCACCCATCCTATGATGTTGATTTCTATTAGCCTCTGTTGATAGTTGTTTAATGTCTGTGCTGCTAAAGCGGCATAATGCGAGTTAACTATTACTCGTCTTAAGTTTTGTCGCATGTATAAGGGTATGGTTCGAGGAATGCTAATTACAAATTAACAATTATAATGAATAACTTTATAACGCGGCAATATTTAGAATATATTCTGCGTTACAGTGCCGGCTAATAAAATCTGATGTCATTGGCTTTGGCCTGTTATCTCTGAAAAAGCTAAGAGAGAGATAACAGGTTTAACGAAACATCAAAAATGTAGTTTTCTACATTGTTTTAGAAAACCCGCGAGTTTTCAAAAAAATTAAAATTCATGATGGTATATCATGACAAAGTTAAATACATGATTGTATATCATGATTAATTAAAAATATAATTCAAATTTGGTTATAAATTAGGTTTATTCAATTTTAGTTATGCATATATATAGAGACTTAAATTTACAAGTTAAATTTTCTATTTCTTTCAGACTTTTCTTAGATATAAAACTTATGTTCTTAAGTTTATTTCACACATATTGAAAAATGTTTAATCTAATTTTTAGAGAAGTTCTTTAGATTTAATTCACACAGATATATATTATTTAAAAAAATACTATATATTTACGTAAATTCATGAAACTTCAATTTTTCCTAATTATGGTTTTGAAATTTCAAATCCTACCATATTTACAGAAACAAAATTTATTCTTACAAAATACGTATATATATAGAAATTTAATTATACAAGTTAAATTTCAGATTAGTATTATAAATATGTATAATATAATTTTTTTTTTATAATAATATTCATTTTGCATTATGTTAATCATATAGATTTTATTTAAGGATATAGATTCAATTTCCTTTCTGGAATATATTTGGCAACTTTGACGCATGCTCATATTACATTCCACTAGCACACATTCATCACATGAAACAAAATTAACTCTGATTCGAACTCGTGATAAGATATGAAAATTATTAACAGGAATTCAGAAGTTCAGCTGCGATAACATTCCTAACATTTTGTTTGTAGTTTATGCATTAGAAGCACCAAACAGCGTCATGTACCCAATCATAATAGGCTAATCGCCAGAATAAAGATTTGTAACACCTTAACTCGAAATCTGTTAAATGGTATGGTATATTATGTTTTCTTGGATGAACTAGTTTGTATTCTCTTGACTAACTTCAATGGTTGAGGCCTGATATAATGTACTTTCATCTAGTAAGTCATTTTGTTGTTTATACATTTTTATAGCTTTATACATCAGTCAAGGGACTTTTAATCCAGTCTTTAATACATCCTCACTGCTTTTATCAACATTATTCAAAGTTTCATGAATTCCGATATTTTCTAATAAATCATCTGAATTAGTTTCCATCCCCTCCTCTAAATCTTCAAATGACTTATTTTCGATCACTTTTTCCTTTTTTTTGTTATGCCTAGTTAGATTTTTAATAGTGGCAAAATAAGTGTTGCAAGTGTTGCAAATTTTTCTCTCTAAATTTTTTTTTACTGATGGACAGAAATAATCATAAGGACTAAATTTTAATTTTTCATCAGAAGGCTTTGGTTGGAAAGATTGCCTTAAAATTAAAAAAGCAAACTGTTGTTTTAAATCATCTCCTATTTTTGGTATGAAACTGTCATTAAGAGAAACTTTTTCTGACTGATTAGATAATTTCTTATACGAATGTTGCAAGGCATATGGGGAAGGGACAAATCTATCGGTAAAATTTTTTGTATAAAACTGCTATGTAACGTGACTATGTAATGTTACGTCTGAGGTTTTCAAATTAATTAAATACTGATGTTTTTACTGAATTTGTTAGACTTTACTATAATTGCATACGGAATACTGCAGAGACGTAACACAGAATACGAATTTATGTGACTTTTTAGCATTGCGTCTTATGCAGACACTAAACGGCGGGAAAAAGTAGTAAGTTCAATTAAAGAGAGTAGAGTAATAGGTAAAACTTAATTTATTAATTAATATAGTAATTGACAATAGTTATTGAAGGGTTTAAATATAGATTTAAATGTTATAAAATTAAAAAATGTTATGGCTTACAATATACTTATAATTGAGCTATTTGATCCAAACTAATCCTGAATCTTTGTAAAGAAAGTGCGGTTGGCCTCTACTGGAACTTGACACTACACAATTTATGAACTTTGCGACTTGAGACCCTAAACGTGAAGACCGATCCTTCAAAATCCGCACGTATATATAGTGGCGGAAGAATTTGACAAATCAGCAAATTCTCCTCCTGAGCTCTGTATGAGGATGTAACGTTTTGCAATCGATGACGCGGACCAACGCCCGAAACCTGAGGGGAACTCGATCAGTTCTTAGAATTGGAGAAAGCGGCAATTGCACAATAACAGATTACACCAGCTTTCGAATTTGTTTCTTTTCTTGATTTGTAATCGAGTCCCGTTAAATATCTTCAACATGAATCACACTTGATTCTTTTTATTTAAATATTGTTCCTTTTATTTGAGCCAATACGTCATTACGTTACACTTTCCTCCATAACAGAAAAAATTTTTTAAACAAATTTTTGTTTATAAATTTATCTTTTGTTAGTCACTACATATGCCAACTCTGAAGGATCATAACCGAATATGAAAATATACAAAAGAGAAATTTTAAACGTTTCCAGTATAACCGACTACACGAGCTTTACAAAAAAATTTATATTGGTTTGATTCTGATTTAAGATCTTTTTCTTAAATATGGCTCGAATCTAGGGTTTCTTATTAAAGATCTTTCTGAATTTTAAGTAAAAAAGTAAAATTTTCCTAATTTTACGCTATCCTATCATTCTCTTCCCTCCTAAAAACTAAAGCACTAGGTGCTTTTACAATAAAAAGAAAAATTTTCCTAATTTTACGTTATCTATCCTTCTCTCCACTTCCTGGGCCTTTGGCTAGTTTGGAACAAGCAAAATAACAGAATTATATGCTGAGAAACTTGGTACTATGATACCCTCCTTCAAAAGTTTTGTTATTTGCTCCTTAAATTCCTCAGCCAGGAATGGATTAATTCTGTACTGCTTTGTATGAATTGACAATTCATTTGTAGTAATTATGCGATGGTGATATAAGTCAGTGCATGGTAAATAATCTCCTGGAATGTGAAAGCAATCATGAAATTCATTTATTATATTTTCAAGAATTTTCAATTCATCTTCTGATAGATGCTCTAGATTTGATAATTCCTTGATTTTCTTGATCCTTTCCTCCGGAGTAATTACCAATAGCCTAACTTTACCTTTTTTGCTGCACTTTATTTGAACCAAGCACCTCTATAGCCTTTTCAAATATTTCAGGTATAAACTTAGGTTTGTCTACTTCTAAAACTGATAACAAATTAAATAAATCTTGAGTATTTATTTCCTTAAAATCTATATTATGTAATATTAAATTTGTTAAAACTATCATATCTTGTTTATTATAATCACTAATACCACTTAATATAATCATACTATTCCTATCTACATTTAAATAATTGGGCGAAAATTCTTAATTAATAATCATTATAATAATAATTCTTAATTAAATTTGCATTTGCACCCAAGTCGACTAAAAATAAATAAGGTTTTACCAGCGACTCGGATACTATGCTAACCGTTGGCGCTTGGCTGCCCTTACTTGGATGTATATGAACTATTAGTTCATTGAACTCGGGGCACTCTGGCTCGCGCCTGAAACCGAGGCCCCACTGGCGTTTCCCGACGCTTGCTCGCGTGCTGCCCTATTATTTATATAAATTAATTTTCTGCAATCTTTCATATGACCCGGTTTTTTACAATAAAAACAAATTATTTGCTTACGTCCTGAAAAACCGGCTGCCTGAGCCCTGCTACTTTGATTACTATTTAATGCGTTAACTTCATTTGCTTTTTTATTATGATCATTTAATGCTTTCACGAAAATTTTGCATGACGTGGTTACATGATCCCCACCACAAATATCGCATTTTTCGGGGCTATTATTATTAGTAACTACTTTAATGCTCGTTGCTATGCCTGCGTATGTGTTACCCTGCGCATATATCCCTACTTCCCTCACTACGATCAACGCCTCCTTGATCGTTTCATCGAAAGTGGCGCAAGGTATTAGTCGTACTCTAATATCCGGTTTTAGCCCCCTCAAAAAGTATTTTAGTAAAACCCTATCTAAACCTGTTTCTGTTTCCCTAAGATTTATATTAGAGTCATTCATACCTGCTTTTAAAATATTACGCCCTAAAATTTTAATTCTATTTGAATATAATACTATATCCCCATTACTTTTTTGCCTAACTTGAGCCGATTCTCCATATAACTCATGGACCGTATTTAAATTACCGAACATAAATTCGAAAAAATTTACTACCTCAAGTATATTCGTGAAAACTTTCTCTCCCATAGCCTCAGCTGCCGCGCCTGTTATTCTCGTAGCTACTAATTTATTCAGATGAGACTCGAATCCTGCAGGGATTAACTTACGGGCTAAATTACACCCCCGTAAGAAATTTGTTAACTCATTTCTATTTCCGTCGAATTATGGGATGTAATCAAGGGCGTCTTTAATTGACAACGCCCTAATATTTGTTAACTCATAATTTCTTTTAAATATCGAACTCGGGTCGGGTTCTATACCTGTGTTTCTATGGTATAACTAGTTTTCTTGGCTTTGGTTATCTGCACTAGGGGCCTTGGATTTTGTTGGTTTCCCCCTCCCTCCATTTTTAAAGCCGGCGATGGAATACTTTCACAAAGTGGGGTGTGGTACATCGTCGAAGGCCAAATATCATTGCCTCGATGATGTGTCTGATTTTGTGAACTTTGACCGTAATTAACACTTTCACTATCATATGAATTATTATTTTGAGGGGTATTTTGGTTACCATGCAAACTGTTTTTAATAATTTCATCATTTATATTAAAACCTAAAGCATTCGTATTTCCCGAAGTTAAAGGATTTTCAAAATCTTTTCTGATGCTCTTTTAAATATTTAATGTTTCCGCCATTTTAATTGTTTCCTGCAAAGTTAAAGCCGTTATAATATGCTCCAGACCTAAACCTTTTTGGTTTAACTCGTTTAACACTAAACAAATTTCAAGAACTTGCATAGATTTTTCCAATAATTCCTTATTTTCTACTGAGTATTTTAATTTATTGAACAACTTTTTAAATTCATTTGGAATCGAATAACCACTAAAAGATTGCATTTTTTCATAAGTATATTTAATGTAATCATAAGTTGTAGAGCACATTTTACTTGAATCTACTTTTATAAGGTTTTTAAAAATTTCAGTAACTCTGAAATCTGTATAAATTGAGTATTGAGTAATTTCTTCTGATTTTGCTATAATAATATCTGCTAAAACTGATGGCTCTATTTTGGCTTCTTTGAACTTTTTAAACAGATCTACGAAAAAACTAAACAATAAATAAATCTCTAAACAATAAATTCATTTTTGGTATTGGAATAAAATGTGCAAGATCCTTAATAAGATCACACGCCTCCTCTTCAAGTTCCTCTTTTGAAACTTTTGTACTTTCTTCATAATAATTTTGATACGCTTCTAACACTACCTTTATATCTGAATCGCTTGATATTTCAAATTTACCTTCCGCGTGCTCTTTTAAAATTTTGAACGTTTTTATTACTAATGGATCTTTAGCTAAAATTTGCTTTTCTAAGTAAGAAATTTACCTTTATATCTGAATCGCTTGATATTTCAAATTTACCTTCCGCGTGCTCTTTTAAAATTTCGAACGTTTTTATTACTAATGGATCTTTAGCTAAAATTTGCTTTTCTAAGTAAGAAATTTATCTTTATATCTGAATCGCTTGATATTTCAAATTTACCTTCCGCGTGCTCTTTTAAAATTTCGAACGTTTTTATTACTAATGGGTCTTTAGCTAAAATTTGCTTTTCTAAGTAAGAAATTTACCTTTATATCTGAATCGCTTAATATTTCAAATTTACCTTCCGCGTGCTCTTTTAAAATTTCGAACGTTTTTATTACTAATGGGTCTTTAGCTAAAGTTTGCTTTTCTAAGTAAGAAATTTGAGTACTAGCCGTTTTAAATAATAATCACAAAAACTAAATTAAGCACAAAAACAAAAATTATATTAGTTTTAATTAAAAAAAAAATTTTAATCGCAGATCACCCTATACCCGATCTGCTCCCGTAAAAACAATTTATTGTAATATTATGAAATGACTCAAAAGAATTTTATTATATATTATTTGAATCTCCACTCAAAGCGAACACACAAGAGATACTTAACTTATATATTTTTGTTGTAATTTCAATATTAAATAATCGCGCCTTTTACACATCACATGATCACACACATACACATTGATACCACTCCCTCGCTTTTATACTTCAGTTGCTCACGTACCGCCAATATAGATAGATCGCTAATAAATAGTTAATTATTTCACTTAAACTAATTGTATTTATTTCTACCCTTTTGATCAATTGTCCATGCATTAATTACTTCAATTTTATATATTTATATATATATATATATATATGAATATATTTTTGACTGAATATGTATTAAACTAAATTACCGCGGATTTTAACATTGCTAGTATATATCAAAGCAATGTAAATAACCGCGACAATTGCGTTCCACCCGGTATATATTAATATATAAATAGAATTTAAATAATTATTAAAGAATGCTTGAAGAAATAAAAGAATTTTATAAAGAAATAAAATAAACTGTAGACAATGAAATAACATTCAATTCAATAACAACAAAAACAAAAAGAAAAATTTAAATTATTCATTCCACTAATTTTCTTTGATTGAGCTTATTATCGCGGACGAGCATAGTATAAGGAGGGAGGTATGCTATTGCGCATAATGTCCAATCCGCCAATAGAATTGCTTTACCTACTTTCAGCCATATTGGCTTAAGAACCAATCAAAGTTACGGCGCGCTTTAAATTATTTATACAATACAAACATATACTACTACATACATCCCATACATACAAAATTCTAACTCATATACACAATCCAAGATGGCTGAAAGTAGGCTCGGCGCAGTAGGTGCCCTCTTGAATACTATACCTAACTTAATTTTTACCATGCGGACGAGACCCCAAAATTGTTACGTCTGAGGCCAATACGTCATTACGTTACAGTAATATGTTAATAGGTACACAATTTGTAATACAAATTTTTTATAAATATTTATGTAATTATATTATCAGGTGAATTAGTAAAATACAAGAACTGTGCGTAACAAAGTACAATTGACTATCTAATGAGTCAATAAAGAAATCAATTTAACCAGGCCGAAACCTGTGAGAAACAAAAATTTTATGGGTTGTTTTCACACCTTCCTCCTTTTTATTATGTTGTCATCATTGAAAATTTTTTCGTACCGGAAGATGTTTTTATTTTTTTTTCCAGTTTTAAAAGTAAAATTATAAAAAAAAATTATATATATATAATCTATACATAATTTTTGCTACGTAATATTTCATCTCAATCAACGTGCTCCCACATAACGGTCAATAACATTTTTGATAATAGGTCACCCCTGGTTCAGCGTTACGCAATTATTGAACACTCTGATATAATCTTCAATGATATCTTGGAAAATACGTTTAAATGACAAAGCCGTTTCTTAAAAAGACCTCTTCTCTTTTCTTTTATTATTTCTATTTTTTAGTTATCTTGTAAGAGAAATGAATAAAAAAATTTTTGAAAAGGTTATTTTTTATTTTAAACGAATTTATTTTATAGGCTAATAGATTATGCAATTTTTTTCAAATATTGTTTTTATAATTCTAATACTATAATAAATTGCAATATGAATCCAAGAAATACAAATATCAGATACTAAAATCATTTTTTTATAATCTTAAAATGAAATGCTTCCAATTAGTATTACTTATAACGAGTCTAAAATTTACAATAATAAAATTTTTTTTAACAGATATCTTTTTAAGAAGATAATTTAATTATATATTAGGTGACTGTACCAATTAAGGACCAGTGAATTTCCTATCAATGGCCATTCTATTTTCATGTGAATAAAATGGCATTGGTAATTAACTGGTAACTGTTCACTAGTTGGTACACTCATCCTGTAGAAAGCAATAATCTCCGTCAAATAATTCATATTACTGCCCTAGATATGTGCAAAATATTTTTTAAAATAATTATATTTAATTATATATAAAAATTTTATAAAGATAATTTAATACTTATGGTTACAGTTTGAGAGATATTTACATTTTTAATGTATTATAATGAATTTTATACGTATATTATTACATAAATCTTTAATTATATTGATGTTTTTAAAATTTTAAAATCAAAAATACGTTTGTTATTGGTGCTAGGGTGATATATTTAAGTAAGGTAAATATACCAAAAACTGAACAGTGTACCAATACGCTTATCAACTCTCTAATTTTTTAATTCTAAAACTGAAAATCCCATGACATAAATAAGTAATTCAAATTACAAATTGATTGTTCAACACTAGTATATTTACCTAACTTTAAATAATTAGAATAATAGCAAAAATTAAATTTGATTGAAAATGACAATTCAATCAATCCTACTACCTCGAAAAAAGGAAATGATAATCAAAATATAAATCAAAATTTTTAAATATTGTTATTATTAAATTTATAATTTTTTAAGTTTTTTATAAATTGTTTATAATTATATTTATTTAAGTTAAGGATATTGTTATAAATATTGAAGGGAATAAAGATTTTTTAATAAAATATTTAGTATATTTAATTCATTAAACCTTTATAATAAATCATATTATTAAAAAGAAATAAATTATTTGGTAAAGTATCAAGTTTTTAAAAATTTTTTATATGCTTATTTTAGGTGTGAGAAAATATTACTAATAAAATAATATATACTATCAGATTCTTCTGCTTGAATTTTGCTTGAATTTATAGAAAATTAAGTATGTTTTATTAAACTTTCAAATAATCTGTGCTTGTATTTTCAAGCATTTTTCTTGAATTATTAAACAAGTCAAGCTAAATTCAATCAGTAAAACATTGATAATTTTGTATTTATTAAATTAACAAAATTTAGAGCTAATAATAGTATTAATTTTATACTAACATACTTATTAATTAATAACTAACATAACCTATCACTGAAATTAAATAATTTTTAAAAATGCACTCTTCTCATAAAATCTTGACTAAAACGCTGAAATTAGAAACTAACAAAATAAAATTACTAACATTAAATAGGTATTTAAAATTACTAACATAAAAATTTATAATCAATTTTTTTAAGCTTATTCTTTTTTAACAAAATTATTACCTTATTATGCATGCTTAAAATATAACTATAATGTATGACGTATATAAAAAAATCACTATCAATTTTAAGTTAACAAGTTAATTGCATCATTTTGCAAAATTCATATTTTATAATATTTAAATATTATCAGTATCTAAAATATAAATAATTTTTTGTCTTATTTCAATACTGTATTAAATCTAAATTTTAAGCAGATTTTTATTTTCGCATTTTATTTAAAGTAATGGTAACGTATCAGTCTAGTAAACTTTTTATGCATGATTAATCAGATGCAAAATTAGGGCAGAATTCAATTTAAAAAATTTTTTACCAATTAAAATTCTGAATGCCGGTACTCTTCGTGCTTTGATTAACCAAATTTCATTCTTGACAAAAAAGAGGTGAAAAATTATAGCATAAACATTCGTAAATTTTTTAACCCAAAATTTTTTTACATAAATTTTGGTCTTAACTTCTTCTATTAATCTAAAACAATCTTTTATTATCTTTTGTTAACTTGATTCTCCCTTTGAATCTATAATAAAAATGTTGCATGAAAATATTGGCCGAAAAAAACGCAGGTAAGGAGAAATATAATATATTTAAATATAAATTTTATAATAAAAAAAATTTATTAGCAAGGATAAAAAGTCATTAAAAATAATTTATCTGATTAATTCTTTAAACATTGTGGATTTTTTTCAAGTTTACAAGCTAATTGAGAAATAGGCTGTTCTTAATGAATACGGGAGGTTTGCTTAAAAGATAAGAGTCACAACATTTTGTTTCGCGCGTAAACTTTTAATACAAACAATAAAAATAAGTAAGAAAACTTAATACTGATAATTAACTTGTTATAATTGAATAGAAATGTTTCATTAAGTTTTAACAAAGGGTTTGTAATATTAATTTCGCGTATATACTGTTTATCTTTAATTTAAAAAAAATAATTTTCAACTTTTAACAGCATTCCAGAACTCATAATTACCGAAATTTTCTATGGGTAATCTAGTAAATTTAAATCTAGTAAATTGAATTTAAAAAAATTATCGAATATCAAAAATAGCTGTATAGAAGAACTGAAAATAAAATTTTCTTTAAGAGGAAAGTTTTTTTAATTGCTTTTTGTCTTCAGAATATCAGATCGATTAGCCCAAATTTACTAGATTTCCAATAAAAAATGTCGATAATTACAGAGCTCCGGAATGTTGTTAAAGCGAAGATTATCCAAGAATAATGCTTTAAAGAATGCTTTATTTTTACCACTTTTTCATCGAAGAATGATAAAAAATATCCAAATTTTTTCATTATTCAGTTACTTGTAAACTCAAAATTAATAGTGATTTTTCTATTCTGCTTTGAATGAAAACTGCGAATTTATAATAATATATTTCTGTTTTTGTTACAGAAAACAATTAAAAATTTTGAATACACAGAACAAATTATTTAAGAATACAGATTTTTCTGAAAACTTTAACGTCTAAATAAAAATATAGACTCCTAGATTGAACATTATTTTAAGACTGAAATAATGGAACGAAGTTCGATATTTTCTAAACTCTGGGAGCAAGATTTAAGCTTAATTGATTCATCGGAAAAGCAATTCAGTTGTAAACAATGTGACAAATCTTTTACTACGAAAAATAGTCTTTTAATTCATAAAGCAATTCATTCTGGTGCTAAATCTTTAAAATGTGACTACTGTCCAAAAGCTTTTATTGCACAATCTCATTTAACTGCTCATATCCGAGTTCATACGGGTGAAAGACCCTTCGAATGTTCAGAATGTGGAAAAGCATTCAAAAATTCATGGAATCTTCGAGAACACATGAAAAGTCATATTGGTATAAAACCTTTTGAATGCGATGATTGTAATAAAAGTTTTATTTATAAGGGTGATTTAAAAACGCATATCTTAAGTCATACTAGTGAAAAACCTCATAAATGTAAATATTGCCCAGTATCATTTGCACGAACAGCTCATCTGCGTGTTCATTTAAAAATTCATTTAGGTTTAAAAGCTTTTAAATGCGAAGAATGCAAAAAAGAATTTACAACAAAATCAGATTTAAATAGACATCTTCGGACTCATACTAACGAAAAACCATACAAATGTCAAGAATGTGAAAAAGCATTTTCACAATTAAAATCTCTTAGAGTTCATGAACAAAACCACAACGATGATAGACCATATCAATGTAATTATTGTGGTAAAAGATTTATTCAAACATCGAATTTAAATCGTCATTTAAGAAGTCATACAGGAGAAAGGCCTTTTGAATGCCAATTATGTAATAAAACATTTGTACAAAATCATCATTTGAAAATCCATATAAAATGTCATGATAGTTTAAAGGTACACAAATGTGATTTATGTGATAAAATATTTAAGCAAAAAAATTATCTTACTGCACATGAAAAATGTCATACGATTAAAGATAATAAAAAAAATAATTTGCAAAATATGGATTAAAATTTTACTAATAAAATACTAAATCAAGCAATTAATCTAAATAGTAAAACCAAATGATAATATCAAAAAATAATATCCTATCAAAAATGATAAAATTAAGACTGAAAAACTGTCGAAGAGAACCCTTAACTGACTTTTGAGTTACGCTTAATTTAGTGTAGAACTCAGTACAAGTTAGCATGGTTCAGCGCGTAGCAACCAATCAATTTACGTGCGATTTGAGGTATTCTTCATTTTTCTCATCATATATCGTAATCTACTATTATTTTAACTTCTCTTTAGAGTTTTTGTCGTTTGGAGCCGTTTGAACGTACGAAAAAATTCTGACTACCATAACCAGAAATTTTTCAGTTTCACACCTTGACTCGTAACTCAAAAAGTCATTTAAGGATTTCTTTAATGTCGACGGTAGAAATTAATTAGACTGAAAAAAATTATTTTTATAAAATTAAAAAATTTTTTTTTATTTTTTGTAATATTCCAGGTAGTTTTTATTTTTTTTACGTCTATTTTTCTTAAATATACACAGTTTAAAGAGCTTCCAATATTCAAAAAAACTAAATAGCACCATTCCAAATTTTCCACCCTTCCTATGCAAAGGTTAACTAAATGTGATATTTTTAATACTAATCATAAAGCAATATTAACTTCAATGAATAATAGAAAATATTTAATAAATTTTTTAATAACAATTTTTATATATAAGAATCCCTCGTTTTACAAAATTTTAGTTATTTTTGTTTTTTATTTTTAAGCTTTGACTCCTAAATTTATCAAATTAGAATTTTTTCATTTTCAAAATTTTCCTGCTCCTCTTGTATAAAAAAAAAAACTGCAAGACGAGTGATTTGCATGTTGTTGTATTTTGCTAACCAAACAAGAATACAACCAGTTAAATAAGAGATTTCATTAAATAAATTATTTGAGTAAATCTTTTTCAAAAATGATTAAGAGTTTGAATAAATAAAAAATTTTTGCTAATCATATCAAATATAGAAAACATATCGTTTTTGGTAAAAATAAACAAAATGATGCGATAATCTGGGAGTAATTTAAAAAATTTGCTTGGATTTTCGATTATACCTAGAGAAATTTATTGCCATTCACCTAGAAAATAAGATTACCTGAATCATAGCTCGAACTTAATATTGTTTTCAAATACAGGAGCGATTTTTCCCATGTGAAATAATGTTATTTCAGTGCAATATTTAGAGGTGACTAAACAAGTTATAATTTTGGAAATATTGCTTTTTTGCTAACTGGCATTAAATTTCTCTCAGTAATTGATAATCTAAGCTATAATTCTTAAGCTAACTACCAGACTAATTTGCATAAATGTAAAATTACACTGTAAAAAAGCTATCCCTGACTTAATTACCACGACAGTAAAATTACCATTTATAGTAAAAACGAGCAGGGTTTTTTTACAGTGTACATTAAAAAGTTTTAAAATTTTCAGTAGTGAATCTATATATTATGTAATATTTAGAATATTATAAACTAAAAATAGAATTCAAATATTCTTTTTAAAGCTTTTTGATGTGATTGTAATTTTAAACGAGTATTAATATCTATAAAACATAATATTATAAAGTTATATCATATTAGACAAATAAGCTATTAAAAAATTAATTAAAAAAAAAAAAAAAAATTAAATAATAAGTTTTTAGCATTGAATTTATTTTAATCAATTAACTCCTACGTAACTAATATGCCATAAAAAATAAAATAATTACGTAAATTTAAATAGAAAATATAAAAATTATAAAAATTATTTATTCAAAAACCATATGAGGTGCGATGTAAGTCTTTAACTGATTAATTAAATCAATATCAAAGTTGTTCTTTTGTTATACACTGAAAAATGGAGTTAATTATTTGATATGTTGCACATATTATTTCTAATGCTCAAAATTTGAAAATTGAACATTCGGAGATGTTTTTTAGAACCTAGAATGAATGCAAATATTCTGGTTCTTTAATTAGAACCATACACTGAAAAATAACCCACTTGAAGAAGCGAATTTTTTAGTTATTTCGTTTAGACAATTACAAATCATTCAAAACTTTTTTAATCGCTTAAAATCTGCGCGTTTTGTTTTGTTAACAGACGAAAAAACAAATTTTAACAATAAATTAATTTTCTTTATGCAAAAGTTTTTTTTTCAGTGTATATTGAAGACTAAACATATATCAAATAAGATTTTAAGAAGAAATTGAGTCAATACGGTTTGATATTTGCAAAGTGTATATTAGTTTGAATGGTCAAAATTATACATGGTTTAGCCAAAAAATAAAAAATCAGCAGGTATGTAAAAATTAAAAATACTCAAAAAACGAAAAAACAAAATAGCTGCTAAAAATGAAAATAAGGCTTAGAATCATACTTTTAACTTGACTTTTAACCAAATATATTATACTTTTAAAAAGATTAGGAGACCCAATTTTAGAAACCTAAATACACTTTGCAAATATCAAACCATATTACAATTTTATTACTAAAATTAAATAATTTTTTGAAGCTTTATATAGATGTAAGCAATTATATATTTTATAACTAAATTATTTATGTCAATGTGTACGATGTACTACTAATGTGTACCCTTCAGTATATTTACACTATGTATTTGAAAAAACAAAAAAACCAAAAAAAAAATTTATGTAAACGTACACTCAAAAAAAATTTCGGTAGCGAAAACCGAATTTTTTTTCAGTGTATTTTTTAATCTATAATTACATATTTTCTAGACCTTATACTGTATTAAATATTAATATAAAATAAATGTAAAATTTTATAATTCAATAAAAATCTAAGAATTTTTTTGTCAACCTTTTTACAAAATATTTAGTGGTTAGTTTATTTAAGATAGTTGATTGTGTATCAATTAGAAAATAAAATTTTGATACTATAGTATATAATCATCATATCAATTTAAATTGATGATGAAACCACCAAATGCCATACTTACACGAATGAGTTTTGGTAAACGCTTCTATATAATCGTGATGCATCAAATAAGATATTTTCTTTTCATAATTATAGGACATTGGCAAAAAGCAAAATTTACGACGAGGTAGGCAAAATATATATTTTTGGCATGTTGAAATATTAAAATATTTTTTATCTTTTATTTTTACATTTAAAATTTTATTTTCATTTATAAAAAGTTGGTAAAAATTGGCAATTTTCTTTTAAAAATCCCTGGTAGACATTATTGAGAGAACATAGTAGAAAAACGATGTAGGTATAATAGCAGGATGTACAATACTGATGTTTGTTTATTTTAAGAAAAAAAATTTTCTGAAACTAAATCTAAATCATAAAACGCTAGTAAAACGATGCGTTTACTATGCATGAAAGTCGTAATGAACATCTAAAATGTTTACCAAGGAAGAAGTAAAATTGAAGCATGAGAAACAATTTCCAAATCCGAAATTTTAATTCTTTAATGTTTCTAAAATTATAAAATATATTTAAATACACAATTTAAATGCAAGCAATAAAACTTCCTTTTTGGACGTCACAATATCCTGGTATTAACGAAATTTTATAACTTTTTTTTATACTTTATATTCTGTAAAATAAAACTGAAAAAAATATGTATATTTTTCAAAAGAAAATTTACTTTTTAAAGTTTATATTTTTTAATTTATACATACTAGCGTTCTAGCCCCTTTTTAATATGAATCACCTTGACCAAACAATATAACTATTTAAGAATTAGAGTACAAGGCCCAAATAATAAAAAAGAGCATAAAAGATTAAATAAAACGAAAAAAAGTCAGCAAGGTGTATCGTTTTGAAACAAAAATATTTTAGATTTACAAAATATATTAGCCTAGCAGTTAAAAAAATATGATTTGATTTTTGATTAATTTTCAAATATTTGGTATAGGTATAATATAGTCTAGAAACCGGATATGCTAAGAGTTAGATGTAGGCACTTTTTTTCTGAAGTTTGTGCAAATAACCTACTTATTGGTGTCAAGTATGTTTTTCGAAACGTTCATTTAAAATTTTTAGGTCCAGGCCCCAAAACTTAGACCTATAATACCAAAAAACGTAATTTTTCGATCAATTTTGACAGTTTGCGTATGATATATTTTAGAAAAAAAAATTAAAGAAACTTTTCTATTGTTCTCAAAATCACAGAAAATTTGTTTCTTAGGTAGCTGAAATTTATGTAAAAATTTAAAATCAACGACCCCGAAAAACTAAAATAATCTCATATTTACGAGATTTAAGTATACAAAATTTAGAAATAACGTAAAAAATGGACCAATAAATGCCCATAAATGGTCTTAGGAGAAATTTTCCAGAATCGCGAAACTGTCATTTTGAAGACAAATAGAAAAAAAATGATATATTATTGAATATGTCAAAATAAACTTCAAAAAAACCGACAAAGACATTTTTTCAGTATCATGGCTATGTTTTCAAGGTCGAAAGCTTAAAATTTATCAAAAAAATTATTTGGCACACATAAGTAGCCTTGCGCAAACTTTAGATAAAAAGTGCATATATTGCCATATACGAAAATTTGTTACTTTTTGGTAAATAGCACCAACATAGCAGCTTATTTCAAAGAGTAACCAAAAATCCAATCTAATCTACCTTTTTAAGATAAGCTCCCAGGCCAATATAAACTTTATTCATACAATAATATACTACAATTTATTAATTCTAAGCCCTTGATTCTATATAAATTAAATAAATTTTCTTAAATTAAGTTTAAAAAAAATCAGTTTATTAATACATTTTGATACCAATCAATTTGTTATTTTAAAGTGTTAATGAGCTTATCAAACTACGATAAAAAAAATCGTTAAACGATAAAAAAAATAAACAAGATTACAGATTGAATAACACGTCTAAGAGATAATTTTTTAAAAACTCACATCCTACCTACGAACCATATTAAGAAAAAAAAAACCGGAATGATGAGGTATTATTTTTATAACCACTTTCTTTTCACCTTATAGTAATTTTGAGGTATTGTAAACCACGTGAAAGAGTTTAGTATTAATATTTTATCTCGTTAGGTATCAATAGTTCAGTCTTTGTTCTGTCGTCTCAATGGATTGTCATAAGCACTCCACTCCTTGATGTGTTTTTTAAAATATTTTATTTTTCTTCAAAGTATTTAAATTTTTAAAGTAAGTAAAAACAAAAAATTATGTAAATAATTTTTATTTACAAAGATTTATTTGATTGGTGTGTGTTGTGTTTTTTTAGTTCGTGTTTTATATTTATGCATTTTTGGCTTGTTTGAGTACAATTAGTTTACATTTTTAATGTTCATTTATTGTCATTTTTGTGTGGATATTTAAATTTTTGGCTGGCACCTTGAGGTTTGTTAAGACAAAATTGGATATTTTTTGAACAAGGGACAAATTATTTGTTTTACTTGGGTAGAAAATAGGCTTTTTTGCTGTAGATATGTAAAATAATTTCCAGTGTAAAATTAAAAAAATGAATTAAATTTTTATTCAGTTATAAAAGACTTCTTAGCCCAAAAAACTACGGGACAAGTTGCCAGCTAAATATATTTTATTAGCATGTATTTAATTATAATTAAATATGCATGTTATTTAATAATTTTTTAATTGAATGTTTACCATTTACTTTTTTTTTAAATTATCTTATAAAAATAAAAATTTTATAAATCTTTCAACGTATTTTATACTGGATGCACCTGCAGTCCCAAAATACAGCGTGAATTTTAAAAAACGATTTCATAAAATAACACAAGGTTTATGGTTTTTTTTTTTTTTTTTTCGTGGATATTTTTACTTGTGTTGTGATATACTAGACAGATTTTAACAATTTTTTTTCTTTTTTTTAGTTTCTTACCCAAAAAAGTATTAAGCCCAAAAGTTATAAGAAAGCAAAAAATTTTTTTACGCGGCCAACAAAAATTTATGTAATAATAAATTTTGCACTTGAAATTTTCTTATAAACTTATAGCTTGTTTATATTTTAAAAATTTTATAGTTCTTAAAAGACAAATATGGGCTGAAACGAGAAATTTGGCTTGCAGTTCTCGTTTCAGTTGCCCACGGATAATATTTAGAATAACCTGTTGCCAAATAATCCGTGGGCAGTACACTCGAAAAAATGATCCATTGTTAAATATTTTTAAAACAGGAAAACTTTCTTTTAAATAACTTTTACTTTTTCAATTTTATGAAATCGAAAGTTAAAAAAGGACATCCCGTTTAAAAAATAGTTAGAAATGGGTCAATCTTTGAAGAACTCGTCCCACAGATTTTTTAAAGGAAGTTTCAATTTTAATAGTTTCCGTTTACAAGCTAGTTGTATTACTTGATTTTAAATTATTATTGAACGCGAATAAGTAATATTTTAATATGATTAACCGTAAATTATTCTGTTGAAAAATAATCGTTAAAGTTAGTTTGAAAATTGCAGAATAAATCCTTCTTATAAAACTGAAAGTTGATAATGCTCAAGAAGCTAATTATTTGAATGTACCAGATACTTAGCATTAGAAAATTCGAGTGATTTAGCACTGAGATACTCCTTGTGATAATGATTTTTTTCAAAAACTTATAGTCTTCGTGCGGTCACTGAAAATCTTCGACTTGCCACAAGTAAATATACTCTTACAGTAAGAAAATTTCCACTTGCCTCCAGCGAAATCCCGCTTTTCAACAAGTGGAAATTATTTTCATCGTTTTCGTCAAAGTAAAGATGTGCCATTTTAAGGGTGCCAATTTTCACATATTAAGGGGTTAAACTCAGACTTTTTCTTGATACCAACATAAACAAGCATATTATACACACTAACACATAATCGCACGTAAGCACCTTGGTGTAAAAAATTATCACGAATGAGCATCGCATGAATTTTTTAGGGAATCAAAAGAAAAAATATTATACATAACCTTTTGGTTTGTTACAACCAATTTGCATGTAAAATATAAATATAGTATAAGTTTGCTCATATTAAATATAATTATTTAACTAACCCTATACACATTTTTTAGCTCCATTAGCAAATATAATTTCATTTGGTTTCTTTATTTAAGATTTTTACAAAAAAAGCTATTTTATTATAGTATATGAATTTTGATTTTAAGTCGGTTTACTTATTTTAGAATTTTAAGTACAGTTACTAAGATATTGCATTAAAAAAAAAATTAGTTTTTGAATTGAAAACTCTAACAGTTATTATTTGCGGTTTTTACAATATCTAAAGAAATAACTTTTTGACCTGAATCTACAAGTAAATTTTTTTTTCATTAAAATTTGTGATAAAACCGATAATATTAACTAAATTTAAATTGGCTAATTTATCTTTATCTCCAATATTCCCTAAAACCAATTCTAGCTGCAAAAAACACCTCTTCAAATTTTCGTAAGCAAACTTTCCTTTCAGGAAAATGAAATCCAAAATTAAATTTTTGAACGAAATTCGAGACGAAATTTTTCTCGTAAGATAAAAATTTTCTGCAGTTAAATGCGATTATTGGTAAAAGCATGGTAAGAGTAGATACCTAAGGATCTATCTTACCCTTCGAGGACCATTTTTATCCTTAGAAGTTAATTTCTGCCCTAGAGTTCTATTTTTATCACATGAGCTATAAGTTTTGAAAAAATTGATTTTAAGAAAAAATAAATCAAAATTTTTTTTTCCACAAGTCGAGAACCAAGACAGTATATTTTTGCAATATCTTATTCTGTTTTTAAAATGTACAGCCTAATATTTTTATATTAAAGATTAACATAATGACATTTGAGATAACATAATTTACAAAAGAATCTCGATTAAATTAATGAATATTTGAATAAAAATTAACAAGTGTTTATTCAATCAAAAAACTCATATGGAAAAATAGCTTTTTTTTATCACCAATAAATTAGTCTTAAAAATAATATATTAGAGTGAACATTATTTTTTATTCAAACCTTTTTATTCAAGAACCTCAATTGAAATCGAATTATTGGCTATGAAAAACCTTTTTTAACATTAATTTTTTTCCACCTTTTTAGTTAACAAAAAGTATGCTGTATCAAAAAAACAATTATTTTCTTTTTCAAGATTTTTTTTGTAATTGTAATTTATTTCGAATTATTTTTATCCAATAATCTTTTGTACTTCTTTTGTTAAATTTAAAATTTTTTTAAATAAAAAAGAATTTAAAAAAACAAATATTTTTTTTTTAAAAAAGGGGCGAATTTTTCGGTCACTCCTTACACCCGAATCGAAATTGATTTTTCTTTTAAACAACTTATAAGTCAAAGTTGAACATAGAATTAAATAAAAAATTTAAACTTTTTACTTCAAATAAAATTTTCTCGACACAGACGAAGAAAAATCGTTTATGATCCCTGGCCGTTAAAAAATGTCCGATTTGGGCCATTCTTTATTTTTCGGGTCATAATGCACAATGGATTTCATCAAATTCAATTTTTTAATAATCTAAATTAGGGGTGTGCGGTTACCCGGTCTTTTCGGTCTTTTTTTTCAGATCAGGTTTCAGGTAAACTTTAAATGTTACAGTAGTCTGCAGGTACGTTTTTGAATTGAAAATTTTTCCGGCTTTACGAAACTGACCCTATCCAAAAAGTAAGATAACCGCACACCCCTAATCTAAATACTAAAAAATATTGCCACAAACCCTATTTGCTCGATTTTGCACGTTTGACTTTGCATGTACAGGAGTTTTAATTGCAAGCTTATAAAAATTAGATTTTTTCATAGCAAATCAATAATTTGAGATCTTGTAACTTAAAAAAAAAACTCTAAAACGAACACTCTAATGTATATTGTAAAATAAGAACTTAATTGAACTTAATTAACTTAAGAAATTTTACAATTAACTAATATGAGTTTATTTATTTTTTGTTACAGATAATAAACTAACAATTGCATCTTGGACTAAATAACTAAAAGAGAAAAAATATCTACAAATTATGCATGATTAACCCCGAGTACTATCGATAAAAATTATTATTTACAATTTTGAATATTAAAATTAATTTTGATAAATCTAAAAATAAAAATTTATTTTTTAAAAATGAAAACAATAGTAAACGAATGTTCAAAATGTGAAAAAAAATTTTTGAGCATAAACGAGCTTGATTTGCATGAAAAAAATGACCATAACAATAAAGAAACTGAAATAACGACTGAAATCAGCTTAGAAAACAAAGACACAGAAAATAAAAATAAAAGAACAAAACGAAAAAAAAGTCACTATTGTACAATTTGTAATAGGAAATTTAGCAGAAGTGACATATTACTAAGACACAATAGAACCCAGCATACAACTGAAAAGCCTTACATCTGTAAATATTGTTTAAAAAAATTTTCAAGAAAAGATCATTTATTAAAACATTTAAGACATCACGATAATGAAAAAATTCACAATTGTTCATTATGTGATAAAAAATTTACAAATAAAAGTGATTTAAATAGACATCAAAGTGTACATGATAACATTGATAAAGATAAATTTTTTAAATGTAATCAATGTGGTAAATTATTTACACGTAAAGAATTATTAAAACGTCATTTAGTGACACATACTAATGAAAAATCATTTGAATGTTTAAAATGTATGAAATCGTTTAATCGTTATGATAATCTTAAAACTCATATTAAAATTCATGTGCAAAAAAGTCTTTTAGCAGCAATGTAATCACTTAAATTCTATACAAAATTTTTAAAAAAAATTTATTTAACATGTACTTAAACTTGAACAGAAAATTAATAGTGAATGCCATACTATTTTCTGTAATACGTTTCCAATAATTTTCTGTCCGGGTAAAACAGTATTATAGTAATTTTTACACTTTATGTAATAAATTTGGATTTTATAAAGCCAAAAAAATTATTAGTCTACATAATAGGCATTAGTTTATAGTTTAATTAATAAATAGTAATAAGTTAAATTTGGGACCATAAAACTAGACTACTTTTTAATATATTAATTTAAGAAATCAAGTTAATTTAGCAAGTTGCTTAATAAGTTTGTTAAAATACATAATTATTGCCGAATTATTGTAATTAATTCTAAACACGCTTGATGGCTCGTATTTGCCATTCAAAATTAACTTCAACGCATAGCATTGATTAAGTCTTTCAATTACATTGTAAAATTAGCCTTAATTAGGGTAAATTTTGGGCATTTAAATTTTCGATAAGCGATCGAAATAAAATTTTGTTAATTATAAATCTTTTTATAAATTAAAAAACTTTATGAAGGGTAAAAATTTAATGAAAATAAAAATTAGCTAATTTTTAAAATTACATTTGTCTCGATCGTCAAACTTATGAAATGTATATGTAATTTCTTGCTAATATATGTGCGACAGGAGTACAATTTTTTTAATCTTTCAATATGTATACTTATATTTAATACTTTTTTTTGTATACGCTTAAAATATAATAAATTATTTTATTTTCAATGATATTTTTTTTAGAATTAAATCCTTAATATTTTCCTTTTTTCAGTATTTATAATTACCGAATTGCTTCAAACTTCGAGAACTCTTATTATATTTGAGAAAATTTCTGTAAGCACTTGGGTCCATAAAACAATTTATTACGTAGCTTTAAGTTTATACTTAAGCAGTTAAAATATTCATTTTTTGTTAATAGGCAAAAATCGTAAAATGGTTATTACCTACGGTTATAACCTACGGTCGAAAAACTTATCCGTAGGTTTACTGGAGGAGAGGGGGGGTGCATGCATCAAAAATATGAACATCCAGCAAATCTTAAATTTTTAGATCTCAATCTTTCTGAGTTATGGCCGATCAAACTTTATCGGTATTTCTCAATTCAATCATTTTTTGAAGAAATTTCTAAAAGTAGTATATTACGAGCCCATGACCAAAAAAGTATACTTTGGGCCTTTTTTTATAAAGAAATCACACGTAAATTACTTTCTTAGGCGAAATTGTGGATGGTAAACTGTAATTTGGGGCATCCTTTTTTATGGGCAAGGGTCATATATGGTTTTTCTTCTTAGTGAGTCGAAAACTATTACGGTAAACATTTCACGAATTTAGCCTTATAAAAAAAAAAAAATTTAATGCAATGGTTTTATATAAGAATTAAAAACAATGTTCGAAATTTTCTTTAGCAAACATAATAGAAGAAAAATAGTTTCATAGCTATTATAAATTTTCATTATTTTACACATACTGAAAAACTTTCATAAAATTTAAAAAAAATGCTTAATTACTCAAACATGCATATGAGCCCCGAAAAATAGATACTTTTTGAATTTTTAAATATATTTGCTTGAAATCTACATTATATTTAAATTTTTTACTTTATTTAATTATTGTTTTTCTTAAAGTTTTAATTTTGTTAAAATAAGCATATAGACTTAATTATGGGATGTATAATTATGAGATATGAAACTCCAAAAAAACAAGTTTTTAAAAATAAAATAATTTTTTTGAGGGTAAGTAAAAAAGACCACTGGAATTTAAATGGACCCACAGAAGCTTAGGAGAAACTTTTGATTTAATAGTATATTTACAGCTCGTGTCCAGAAAAGTAAAGAATGGTCCAAATCGCACGTAAATTACCTTCCGAGGTGAAGCCGAGGATGGTAAACTGCGATTTCGGGCATTCTTTATTTATGGACAAGGGCGCGCAGGAAATCAAAATTTCTCGCTACTGTCGCAGAAAAATTTTATACGACCCTTGTCCATAAACAAAGAATGTCCCAAATCGATGTTTACCACCCTCGGTTTCGCCTCGGAAGGTAATTTACGCGCGATTTGGACCATTCTTTACTTTTCTGGGCACGACCCGTAAATATACTATTTCTGGAGAGTGATTTCACATAAAATAATCATGTCTATAATAACACAGGTTAATAACGAAAAAGAACCCCAGTTTTTTGGAAAACCCAAGTAAAATTTAATTCTTTTGTAAATAATGAGTGCATTTAGAATTTGGAAGTATAATTAAATGTCTCAACCCGCCCGGGGAAGTTACTCTTGTATTACGCGTTTTTCAATCGTGACTTCACTTTTGGCTCATTTATAATTTTATAAAAAATTTTTAAGCGAATCCAAAAACACATCTTTAATTGTCAGTATCTCCTTTATCTAAATATAGAATTTGAAGTCATTTTAAAAAATTAAAAAATTTAGATTTTGAGAAAATTGATTTTTTCTTTTAGATTTTTTATGTGTTCTTTTAGAATTTTTTATAAAATAATAAATGAGCCAAAAGTGAAATCACGATTGAAATACGCGTAGGTAAGAGAAGTAATAGTAGTAATTCTAGTGAAAAAATTCTATACATTAGTAACACAATGTAAATTTTCCGCTTATACATTACTCCCGTTAATGAGAGCCTCTTTCATTATACTGAATTGTGAATGGATTTCCGTAAACGGTCGGCCTCTTTTGGAAGCTTTCGGAGTTCTATAGAGTTTGATCATATTATTATTAAATTATCTCTGACTAAGATCTTAAATTCTCGTAAATTCAACGGGTTCAATCCTAGCTGATGTCCTTTTTATTCAGTGGCACGTGCGAGTGATCCGATTAAGAAAAAGGACTAGAGTGTTTCGGAAGGCTTCGGAAGGGGCCCGATTGTTGACGGAAATCCATGTGCTTAAGAAAGGAGAAGGGCAGGGTGAACCTTCATACCTGGAGAAGGGAGTGAATAGTGATTAGTTTATTATAAGTAATCAAACCAATGACACTGCTGTCATTAAAAATGGTGTAAATTGTCTACCAAACTCGTTTACATATTAAGTTTATCTAGATTATTCTAAGTCCGAGAGAACTCCACATTAAGATCACAGTGAAAAAAAAATTTTTTAACCCAAATAAAATCTAATGAAATCAATATTTTAAAAAATTGTAAAAAAAACTCACTCAATTAAATAACGATATAAAATAAATATTCTATACTAATACATTATTATTTTTCTGTTTTTGTTTCAGAAAGCCATGTATTTTAACAATAAAAATTGGAGCAAAAGCAGGCAACATAAATCTTCTAAAATGAAAACAAACCAAAGCTATAATTCAACTGCCAAATAATATTAGTTATAAAATATTTATATAAAAAGAAAAGAAAAAAAATTTACAAATGGATGATTTATTTTTGTCAAGTTTTTGGGAACAAATAGAAGATGATTATAATACAAATACATTAGAACTACAAAAAGAAATTTATGAATGTTTAGAATGCCAAAAAACATTTAAAAATAATAGTAGTCTTTTGATACATGAAAGAGTACACACTGGTGAAAAACCATATGAATGTAAATTATGTTTTAAAAAATTTAGTAGAAATTATTCATTAAAAATACATTGTAAAACACATATTGGTGAAAGACAATACAAATGTGATATATGTGAAATGTCATTTTTACAAAAAACACATTTAGAACGACATAAAAATGTACATGACAATGTAAAATTATATGAATGTTTAATATGTGGAAAAAAATTTTCTAGAAAAATACATTTAAATGAACATAATAAAATACATATGAATATTAATGATGAATTTAAATGTAATATATGTTTTAAAAAATTTAAACTCCAAATATATTTAAATGATCATTTAAAAAAAATTCATAACGATAATAATAAATTTAAAAAATATAAATGTAGTTTATGCGATAAATTATTTACTAAAAATTATAATTTAAAAAATCATTTAAAAATACATTGTAATGAAAAATTATATGAATGTTCAATATGTTTTAAAAAATTTTCACAAAATCATCATTTGCAACGTCATATTAAAGTACATGATACTTATTATAATATAGATAATTTATACGAGTGTGATTACTGTAAAAAAAAATTTAAACAAAAATGTGATTTAACAAAACATATTAATATACATGTTAATATTAAATTATATAATTGTACATTATGCGATAAAAATTTTAGACAAAAAGTACATTTAAAAAATCATATATTAATACATACCAATGAAAGACCATACGAATGTACAATATGTTCAAAAAAATTTAAAAGAAGTAATGCTTTTATAAATCATCAAAAATTACATAATAATAATAAAACATATAAATGTCAACATTGTTTTAAAACATTTATATCAAGATATATATTAAAAAATCATATTAGAAAACATACTAATATTAGACCACACAAATGTAATTTATGTAATAAAGCTTTTACTAAAAAATTTGATTTACAACAACATAAAAGATTATTACATAAAAATTAGATTTTTATTTAAAAAATATTTTTTAAATTTTAACTTGAATTTTTATTTTTAGTTGATTATATCTATTTTTTAAATCACTTTTACAAGTATTTAGAAGTTATGAAATTAAAAAATAATATTTATTTTTCCTAAGTTTATTCAATATTTTGTTATTTGAGTTTAAATGAACTGATAAATTATAGCTCAATTGTCTTATAATGTAACTAATTCTCATAGAAATTTTAAAACAAAAGTATTATTTTCAGTTTATTTTTTGTTTACAATTAATTTTAAATGTTAGACTGTACGATAAAAATTAGCTTCCAAGTTGTTGCTCAATATGTTATGCATAATTATAAATTTAAAATTAAAATAAGTAATTAAAAAAATGTGTACAAATTAATTAATTGTCTAGAAATTGTAAGGTAAATTTTTACCTTAAAGTCTTAATTCTATATTAATTGAAATTCATATGAGATTAATATTAATAATTAAAATAATTAAAACTTAATTAGGTATATAATTTTATCCTATGTTGTGATAGGTGCTGTAAAAATAATTTTACAAAAATGAACTTGTAAATAACCTAATATGAGGTTTACTTACAAAATTAATTAGTAAAAAATTGTAAAAAAAGGAATTTTAGTATTATTTTACTTTTAATTATTTATTTTTAAATTTAACCAAAAATTAAATGGGTGCTCTCTTTATTTACTCATGTATTAAACATGGCTCAATTTTACTTTATGCAATATTAATTAATTATAGAGTGTACAAATTTCAAGAGTAATTTAATTTTACTCTGGTTAAATACAAGTACAATATATTAATTTGATATTAATGACCATAATATATATATATATTAATTGTGCAGTACATAACTATGGTTATTAGAAAAAATCAGATTTTTTTTAAATTTAATTTAATCAAGATTTAATTAATTTAATATATGACACTTCTCATAATAAATAAGTGTAGGTAAAATTTAATTTATTAACTTATTTTGTTATTTTTTTTTAGTAAATTATAATTAATATATAACAAAGAAAACTAGCAAAATTATTAGTGATTTAATTTACAATATAAAAATTTTAGCATAAAAAAGTATAGTATAATATAAAGTATATAATATCTGCTTATGAATTAATAATTAAATAATACTCAGAAAAATATTTTAAGTGTATAAAAAAATGTAGCAAATTAACAAAATAATAGTAATAAATAAATTATTATATTTTATTCAAAATTTAAAGACTTTTTATTTATTTTATTTAAAATTTTCTTGTAGATTTATTTATTTTTAATAAATACCCATTTCCTACTCTATAATAAAAATTTACTTTATTTTCATTTTGTACTTATATGCAGGTAAGAAATGTTTTTGTACTAAAAAATATAAACAAGTAAATTAATGAAATAATTTATTTATAAAAATATATGGTTTGAAAATTTGCATGTTTTATCGTAGAAATTTAAATAAGCGCGCGATTATTTTTTTTTTAACGCAGGGAACATTGAATTACTGAAATGAGAATTATTTGGAACAGTGGAACATAATGAAACGAAAAGAAAATGTAATACATATACATTTTATAGTTTATTATACATATATAAAAAGGAGTTCAAAAAGCTCTATATATATGGTTACTTATTTATTTATTTTTTAATTATTTTCAACAATAAAGAAAGCGTGCTTTATCGTTATTATCTTATTTCGTTCATATTGTGTATATATATATACTGTGATAATTTTATCAAAAAAGTAAATAGTATAGTTAAATAGTCGTTCATTTTATAGTCTTTCAATTTTTTTAGCTCAGAAAATAAATTTATAATGAAAATGGTGATTGGTTCCAGTGTAAACTGTAAATAAAATGCTTCGTGTAGGTCCAATATTTCTTACTCACAAAAAATCTAACCTATAAAAATAATAACTAGCATACAAACACATTTTTCAAAAACTGCAAAATTTTAATATTTAAACAAATATATAATATAATAATTAATTTTTTATTACTTTTTGACCGTAAAATAAATTAAAACATGCGTTTATTATGTAAAAGAAAATTTATAGGTTAAATTTGTTAAGTTAATACACCATAGTCTTTTACTTATAAAATATTTTAATTTATATATTTATTTTTAGATAAATTCAAATTATTATAATTAATAAAATAATTGACTTTGCAAAAGATTGTGACAGTAATCATCAGAAGCATATTGTATAAGCAGTATTAATTATGTGATTCAAGTACACATTTTTTTGTCTAAAAGTTAAAAAATTTATTTAGGTATAATATTATTAAATAAAAATTGATTGTAAAAATTACAAAAATTAGGATATTTATTAGAAGATCAAAAAAATGAAAAAATTATAAATTAAGAACAAATTTAGATTATTCAGTGAAAATCATCCACATTGTTAATTATAATTACATTTTTTTTTTGGTTTTATAGATACAATTGTAGTTTTTAATTGATATTGAAATTTTTAAAACAAGGAAAAAATGCAACCAAAAAATTTTAAATGCAATTCATGCAATCGAAGGTTTGCCAAAAATAATCATTTAATGAGTCATAGTCGAATTCATACTGCAGAAAATTCTTTTTCATCTGATCAATTAAAGTATTATTTTGAATGCAACTATTGTAGAAAACTTTTTAAATCAAAAACTTATTTACGAGAACATATTGTAAAATATGAAATTGAGAGACCTCATAAATGCAAGACATGTACAAAAACTTTTTTATTACAACACAATCTTCATAGACATCAAAAAATTCACACTGACTCTGCATTATCTTGTGAATTTTGCAAGAGAAATTTTTATATGAAATCTCATTTAAGATTTCACATTGAAGTTCATTTAAAAAAGCAAGATATATTTAAATGTAGCTTTTGTCGAAAATCATTTTTATTTTTTGATGATTTAAAAAAACATAAGTTAGATAATCATAATGGACAATTTAGATGTGAATTTTGTAATGAAAGATTTCGGTTCAAATGTGAATTAATTCCTCATCTACATTTCTACAAAAATAGACAATGCTGCAACGCAAGACTTATAAAATATTTAAGTAGAGAAGTTTTTGAATGTGATTTTTGTGGTAAGAAATTTTCACATAAAAGAAATAGACTCGATCATGTCAAAAAATTTCATACACCACCGAAGCATATTAACTATAATAAAGAAGATTATGAATATAAATGTGAATTTTGTGATAAATCATTTAAATATAAATTTCAATTAATACCTCATTTACTTATTTATAAAAACAAAAAATGTTGTAATGCAAAACAAGCAAGATATTTAAATAGGAATATTTACAATTGTGAATTATGCAATAAGAAATTCTTGCAGAAAATAAATCTTAGAAAACATATAAGGGTTCATGAATTTAACAATAAAGATAAAAAACAAATAACGCCTAAAATAAAAAATAACCATATAATGAAAGTTATATCAGACAAAAATAAAACAAACCCAAGACAAGAACTTCAAGTTATAAAAACTATTACAAGCAAAGATGCTAACGTTCCAGTTTTGACAAAAAATAATGAAAGTGGGCAAAAGAACTTGAATTTAAATAGTGATGATTTAATTAAAAATTATATAATTAATAAAGTAAGCTTTAAGAATAAAAAAGAAAATTTAAATATGATTGATGAGTGTAGTAAAAATAATATAACAAAAAATCAAAGCATCAGAATTATTATTAAAACTTCAAAAAAGAATGAAGAAAATAGCACTGAAAAATTTGTAAATAATGATAAAATTGTAAGAACCGATAAGATAATTGACATAAATAATCAATCTATTGTTGAAAATCTAAATGATAATGTTACAAATAAACTTAGTATCAAAACACAAGATAATATCAGTCGATTAATGAAAATTAAAAATGAATATGTTATTGACATGATGATTGGATTTATTTACTTTTTTGTTATTATTAACTTCTGTTATATTCTGTATAATAATTATTTTAATAATACTTGTTTATCAAATTGAATTTACTTATAGTTTTAAGTATAAGGTATAAAAATAATATACCAATTATTACTAATTAAATTAATGAAAAATTTTTTTTTAATTTTCATAATTTATTATTTAATATGTTTACACATGTTGTATAGGGTACCTATACATATTTAATATAATAAAAAATTTTACTTACAATATTACTGTATGTATAAAATTAACAAAATTTTAGGGATTATCGATTTCAGTCTTAATTATTTTTTTCTTCAAAAATTGTAAAAAGAAATAAATTTTTGCCATCTTTGAATTATATAATATTGCAAAAATTAAAAAATGAGCTCAATTAGAAGAATGCAATTTCGTAACTTTTTTTTTTATTATTATTAATCATTTATTAACATTGAAAATGACATCAATGCCAAAATTTATAAAATAAAAAATTTCTAAAAGATTTTCTTTATGATGCATTTAACTTTTATATATTTAATTAATTTCAAAAAATCTATAAAAAAATTTTTTATTTATTTATTTAATAAGGTTTGTGTAAAAAAAAATAAATTTATCAAAAATAAACCATTGTAATTTATGTTTTAGTATAAAAAATAGAAAATGGAAGGGTAGCAAATAGTATCAGCCCCTTTTCTATTAAAATTCAACCAATTAAAACATTTAAATAAAAAGCGCAGAATCTTAAACATAATACACTCCCTTAATAGTAAGAATTCTATTGGTTGATTAATCTAACCAATAGGAAACAGCTTTGTTAAATTATTGATTAAAAAAGTTAAAAAGTTTTTTTATGGCAAAAGTTATAGATCCACAATGGTTTTATATATGTGTATATATTATGTAGTAATTTTGATGTGCTTGTTTGTTGAAAGTTTTACATAAAAAAGATTTATGAATTTAGAATACGTACTCTAAAATAATATTTATTTGCATTTTAAAATTTATACTTTTTTTTATTTTTACTTTAATGTGAGCAATACCTATGCTATTTTTTATATGAAGAAATCTAAATGTCAATCAAAATTAATCAAATTTTTTGTAAATCTTTATAAATTGGTATCAAAAAGTGATTTTTTTGTTTGTAATTCTTATTAACTACTTGAATTTAAATTCAATTTACACGTTTTTGAGTATGAAAAATTCAAGTGAAAATGGTTTATAATTTTTAGTTATGTATTGAATATGCTTTTTATTCATTTTTAAATTAATTTCATGATTTAAAATTGTAAAAAAAATTTTTCTTTTGCTGTTTTGTTATAGAAAATATAAATTTAAAATAAAATTTTTAATTTCTATTGCAATTATTTATCCATTCTAATAAACTAAGTTACAAAAATTTTGGAAAACTGATTTAAAAATCGGTTCAATCAAAATTATTTAATTTTGTAAAAACAAAAATTTCTAAAATAAAATTATAAGATATTGTAAATATTTTATCTTTATAAGAAAATAAAAAAAAATTTTTTTTTTTAAATTTAAAGTTTTGATTAATTTATATACCTATATTAAAAAAGATGAATTTTGTTAGTTTTTGTCTCCGTAAAGTCGTTCTAAATTATAAAACTTAAGTGGTTCAAATCAAAAGAACTATTTTTAAAAATATATACTAATATTGTAAAAATTTATATTAAATTGCAATTAAAAAAAAAATCGTATATTTATTTAAACTTAAATTTTTGTAATTTTCGCCCTTTTAAACTCCAAAAATGTATTTTTAACAATAAAATAAGATTTTGAAAATATTAGCTCTTAATATATCGTTTCACTTGCAAAAAAAAATGTAATACAAGAATATCGCAATTATTATTCTTTTTGTTCATTTTTAAACTATCACACGATTTTGACACTTATGGTTTAACGATCCTCAAAAATATGATGCAAAAATTTAAAATAGTAATTTTCGGAAATTTGTATAATTAAAATTTTATAATTCTTTTAAGCCAAAAGGTTGATAATTTACGTAATATTATCAACAAATTTTATTAGTTATTTATTAAAAATAATAAAAGTCTTATTTATATTTATTGCTTGATAAAAATGACTTTATTAAACACAAAAAAATAGTAATACAATAATATGACACTTAAAACTATATATCTAAAACTACAGAAACTAATTTTAAAAAATGAAATTTTTCTCTTTGTTACATAAAAAATTAAATAATAAACACAAAAATATTTTTTTTCAAAATGAAACGAATTTCATATTACAAAAAAAAAAACATATAAAATAAAAAAAACTGTAGTTTTTTTTACCAAAAACAAAAAAATTAAATTAAATATATTAAACCAACAGTAAAAATGAATAATATAAGAAATGAAATTCTATTATTTTGATTAAATTTCAAATACAGCGATATGAATATTTTTTTCCTTTCGTACACATAACATTTTATGATATGAATAAAACATGAATTTTTTTCTCTTATCCATATCAATATCTATAAATGCTTTTATAAGACAAATACATATCTCAAAAATATACTTTTTATATTAAATGACAATAATAATAATAACTTATAAAAAGAAAAAAATCTTAAATTACAACACAATTTTTTTTAAACAATTAAAATATCTATGAAGAAACTATTTTTAAATAAATTACAAATAAATCATATTTGACATCAAGATAAATAATAAAAATTTTGTAACATGTCACATGGTTATTTAACTTTTTGATTATACAGTAAAAGATATCTATAAATTTTATATTGTTATACATAAAAAAAAAGAAGAGTAAAAATTTTTTAGATAGTTATCATCCCTAAAAGTAAGTAATAGTAGTAGTATAGCGAGAGATATTGTTACGCTTCGTAAATCTTAATTTTGAACCCTACTTGCTTTCGATGACACTGAATTGATTTCAGTTAATTTATGTGTATTTATAAATCGAAGGGTAACTTATATATCTATCTTCTATACAGAAATAAAAGTAATGCATTTTCACAAAACTTGACATTAATATCATCTTTTGGATCATAAAATTCTTTAAAAATAAAATCTATTTATTCTTATAAAAACGTGGCTAAAAGATTAATTTGGTTGAAATTTTATTAGATATTGATTTATAAGTATTGTATTTTTTCATTTTCCTTTTTTTTGAGTTAAAAAAATCGAATATTAAAAAAAAATTGAATTATTAAAAAAATAATTCAATTTTGAATGAATTTACGTTTACATGTATAAACTGTAATCAAGTTATAGGGATTTATATATACTAACACTGTAATTTTAAAACATTAATATACAAACTGTCAAACTTATAAATTTAGATTCAGTTTACCTCTATTTCATTAGTAAATGGAATAGTTAATTTAGTTATTATTATTATTATTACATAAGTGACAATAAATTTATAGCATGCACAAAAGTTTTAGTAAATAATGTGTCTGTTGTTATACCAATATATTTAATTTATATGTAATTATCTTAATGAAATTTGTTTTAATTGTTTTGTAAACAAATTAAAAACTTATATTAATAATTGAAAATTTTAAAACTAATTAAAAAACATGAAATATTGTACGAGCTTATTTTAAAAAGAATATTAAAATTATGGTTTAAAAAAATTATGTTTTTTATCCTTAAAAAATATAATAAAACTTTAGGAATTCTACCATGCTACATGTATCTAGGGTTTGAAATACTACTATTTATATTTAACTGTTCGATATTAAAAGTTTGATTTCCAGATCCAGCGCCAACTTGAGCTCTACAATCTGGACATCTACTACTAGCAGATGGTTGTCCACAATTGCCAATTGCATATGGATGACCACATGCACATTTATACCATCGACCTTGCTGTAATAGAACTGTCTTCACTATAGCTTGTGCTTGATATTTTAATTTAGTTGTATCAAAGTCTTCTTGCCATTTCTTTAATTTTTCTTTAACTATTTTTTCTTTTTCGTTAGTGAATCTTTCAATGCTTAATAATTCTTTTAGCACAGAATTAAGCAGATCCTTGTCTCCCTTATCACTAATCTTGCTTATTTCTACCTGAAATAATATATATTTTTTTAAGTATATTGGTTGATAATTAACTTATTATGTAAAGTACAGGAACCTCACACAATTAGCTATCAAAAGGAAGCACTACTAATTACAAAACAACAAATACTTAGTATGCCAGAAAGAAAATTAAGAGCTGCATAGAAAATTTTTAAAGTTTACTTTGAATTCCAACTTTTTGGTTTCTTTTTTTTTTTTTTTTTTGGGTATTCCAGTTAAGAATAATTTTTTTTAAATAAAATTATTGGTATAAAATTATACATGGATCAGACTGAATATATTATAAGTTATTAATATTAAAATAAACAAATCTTACCATGTAATACAATCGCCGAATCTCTAATTGAATATCAATTATATTCTGGTTAGTTATAATCCAAGATGTAGGGATAGATTCTGCCAGCATCGCAACTTGATTTGTGACAAAATCTAGAGATTTCCTATTTTCTATTTTAGATAATACTCGAAATATTTCGGAAAGGATATCTAAGAAGATTCGTAATGCATCTAGTTCTTGAGCACTTAAAGTTTGCTGTCTTGTTTTTGAATGTAATACTCCAACTCTTTTTGATAAATTTTCTACCACATTTTTCAGCTCTCGAAATTCTAAAATAAATGCAATAATTTAAAGAATTTTTTACATTTGCAACTTATGATTAATTTCTATAAATATATATTATTAACAGAATACCATTCTTAAAAAAATTAAATTCTTTTAAATATTCCAAAATTTTTAAATGCTGCTTTTGAATTTCATATAAATCTACATTACTTTTATTATGAAACACGATATCTTTTACTTTCATTACATCTTGCCAGTGTTCTTTAATTTCATTCATTATTCTTTTACATGTTTTTATTGGAGTATTACAACGAGGGCATGTTTTTAATTTTATCGATCCATCAGAGGATTTCATCCACTGTATCAAACCATTGCTTTCAATGCAGTGTTTACAATCATCTAGATATACAAATCTAGAAAAATGAATTTTCGTTAATTTTTTTTAATAGAGCTAGTGAAATAATAGATTTTTTTTATTATTTTACCTAGCATCTGGTTTATCTTCATCACCAAAGAAAATTTCACATAATTCTTTATTATTACATATTCTACATAGAGGTGGGCAAGGATCACCACAAAATCCAATGCAAGGATGATTGCATTTTAACATTTTTGAACATGGCTCGTAACAAGGCTCTATGTTGCACATTTCCCCACATTGTTTTGTACATCGCTTATGTTTACATCCTCTAGAACACTTTTCCTACAAGAAAAAATTTTTGTTTAGTAATTTTTTCTTACTGTACAAATATATCAAAATATTTACCTTGCATGTTGCACATGGATTTCCACATTTCCTATTACATTTACTATGTTCGCAAGTAACTTCACATGGTTTTTTACAGGGAAGACAGTCTTGTTTACAAGGTACTTCACATCTGCAATAAAAAGTGTAGTAACAAAAGAAACATAAAATATTCTCTATTTAAATTAATGAACTTACTGATGACCACATTCAAAAATTTTTGAACATGGTTGAACACAAGGATAGTGTATGCGTCCTTGTCTGCAGGTGCCACATACACCACCGCATTTGTGTCCACATTCTAAAATAAATTTGCAAGGTTCCTTGCAAAATTTTAATAATATTGCATCTTTGGGATCTATAATTAAGTAGTAAAAATGAAATTATTAAATAAGAACATTTGCAATATAATATTCATAAATAATTATTCTAATTTACCTGTTTCTCTCAAATAGCATGGAACTTCAAGATTATGTCCACAAAGTCCAGTTTGCAATAACTTAATTCTTGATTGACAATTAATTGTGCATGGATGCTTGCACTTTGAGACGCAAGGATGGCCACATTTTAATAATTTTACACATCTACCAGAACATTTTGAAGACTTTGCTTCTTCACAACATTTAACTTTAATTTCATGGCCACAATTACTTGTTTTCTGCACCTTAAATTAAAAATATTAGATTAGAATTTTATCAATTATATAATTCATTTTCCTATTTGTAATAAAATATTTTTAATAATTACCAGTACAGGGCAATTACCACAAGGTTCTATACATTTCATGGGGCATTTGTGTCCACACAATAGTGTTTTTTTACAAGGCTTTTCGCAGGAATATTCCTCAATTTTTATAGAGCAAGCAATACTTTTAAAGTAGTGACCACATGATCTTTTTTTTTCTACTTTTATAGGACACAAAATACAATCTTCAAAACAGAATTTTCTACATTTGTGGTCACTTTCACAGTTTAAGAAAGTCCTAGCACAATCTCTGGTACATTTATACTAGTATGGAAAATACAGTGTCAGTAATTAAATTATTATAATGGTATAAACAATCTATTTTAATAGTTTTTATACAACCTCAATATGATCAGGATCGTTATTCACATGGCAATAATTTTTACAAGCATGTCCACATGGTAATCGGACGTTACATGCAAAAGTACATTTAACTTTATCAATGGCTGTAGAGCAATTTTTCTGGACTTCGTGTTTACAATCTGGCAAAGTAACAGATACCTAAAGAATGAAAATTTCAAACTTATAATAATAATATATAATTTATTTATATAAATTTATCGTAATGTATTATATCAATGTATATGGCTCTTTTTCAATTTTTTTTTACAAAAATAGATTTAAAAAAAATAATATAAAAATCTTGTTTTAAAGTTGTAATTTTTAGAAAACATAAAATAAGTTTTTTTATTGAAGGATCAACTTGTTATTGTCATAAAAACTTTGACAAAAAAATTTGTAAACTATTCTTACTTCAATCGGTAGAAACGACCACGTAACACTTTTTGCAAAAAAAATGAAAATGAGCGATATATGAATTAGCAAATATTGCAAACCTAATTCTATTCTGTATAAATTTTTTTTTTTTTTTTTCAATTTTTTAATTATAGAAGTTGATAAAAAGTATTATTGAGTAAAAAATTTTAATTTAATCAATACTTTAAATTGATAGAAAATGTATCAATAAGAAGAGACAAATGAAAAATTAATTTTTTAATAAGAAGTATTATTTATTTACCTCAACATAACACTGGAATTTATTAGGGTCAACAGAGCAAGGAATCATAACAGTGTGTCCACAACTTAATGTACGTTCTATTTTTTCTTGACAAGGTTCACATTCCTGCCAACAAAATAGAGGACATGGATGATCTTTAGGGCATAGTTTTGAACAGGGTTTTGGACACTTGTAATCCTTGTGATCTCTATCAACAATATGACAGACATTATTACAAACATGTCCACAACTTAAATCTGTGTTACATCTATTAAGACAGCCTCCTTTTGGACACTTAGATTCAAAATCGTCAGGGTTTTTTATCTATAAGTAAAATATTATTTTATAGAAAAAAATGTATTAAAAAATTTTTTAAATATAAATATAAGTATATCTAATGAATAAAAGAATAGTTACAGCTCTCAAATGCGATCGTTATATTTCAACATTATATTATTATGTATAGAATATTATTCATAACGATTCATAATTATAAGGTTGAAAAAATATGTATCACATATTTAAATTACTTTAAAATCTTAATTTTTCCAACACAGAAAATTTTATTTTTCAACTTAAATTTTCATTTTAATTCAAATTTTTTTACTACCAAAATGATTTATCATTTAAATACCTATAATTTTCAGGGTCAATTTTTTTTTTTAATTTATCAGGAAATTCAGCATACTGTAATCAGAAAGCAAACGTGTTTCTATGGGGTCGAAGATGGAGTAAATTACAGAATTAGCCAGTTTTCTTGTAATTTACTCTATCTTTGATTCGATAGAAACACGTTTGTTTTCTGACAACGGTATGCTGAATTTTCTAATAAATTAAAAAAAAAAAAAAAAATTGACCCTGAAAATTATTATGCATATATTAAAGTGCAGATGCAAAAAATAATAAATTTTACCTCCATAATCTGGTCAAGATGAATCTGGCATTGTACTTCAAGATGGTCGTTAATTGCTTGTTGTTTCTCCAAAACTTCATTAATTTTAGGCCAAATGTCATTTTTAACTAACAAATCATTCATGTTCCCTATTACATATAAACCTTCTCGAGCTCGAGAAAGTGCTACACAAACTCGATTTTCTTCTTTGAGAAAACCAATATTACCTTCTCCATTACTACGTACCAATGATAATAGTATTATTGTATTTTCTTCTCCTTGATAGTTATCAACTGTTGTAATATTTAGAGATTTTAACTCTTCATAACGAGACAATTGCTGAATAAAAAAATATAATATGTAATAATACTAACAAATATTTAAAGAAAAAATTAATTTCAAAGAATAAAAAATTCAGTTACTTTTTGTAATTCAAATAGCTGTCCAACGTAAGTACTTAACACAGTTATATTTTGGGGATCATATCCCTGATAAACTAAGTACTTAGCAAATGCAATTAAATATTTTGCTTCAAATGTATTAAAATGACTTTCTTCTTTTACCAAGCTCGACTCATAATTATTATGGTTTATAAAAAACAGATTTTTTTTAACTCCTTTAACATTTGGATAAGATTCAACATTTGAGTGATTATAAAGCTTTTCATAAATTGATGGAGTTATTAATTGTGCAATTTCTGGTCTCATTCGATGTTGATATGCTAGCTGCTTATGATCTCCTTTAATTCGAAGAATACGTTCGAACATGGAGACATTTAAATTGTATTTTATACCCAATTCATAAACTGCAGGTTTTGGTTTTAACTGTTTATGATCTCCAATTAAAATAACATGCTGACACTTTTCTGTTAATGAACAAAGGACATGAGATTCAAGAATTTCAGCTGCTTCTTCGACTAAAACTAAAAATAAGTATTGCATATTATTGCATACATCAAAAATCTTATAAATATAAAAATTTTACCTATAGGGGTACCCAAATTATGAATAGTATTATGCAATCTGGCTGCACATGTTGTTGTTAGTCCAATTATTTGATGTTTTCTTAAAATACTTAAATCAATTACTTCATTTAATTTTTCCAATTGCTTAAGTTTTTCATGATATTCTGATTCTAAATTAGTTAATAAATTCATGGCAGCTTCATGACTTTTTTTCACCCATGTCCAATACATAATCCATCGTTTGTCTTCATAAGAATCTTGATAACCATGTATAAGAGGATGTTGTTTAAATTGTTTCTATGATATTTTTTAAAATATAAATGTTTTAAAAAAGTATTTGATTTAAATATTTTAAAATTTGTAATTTTTTATATATTTTACCAACCTGTAAATGCAATAACTCAGCATTTAAATCTCTTTTATGTTCTTCTAATTGATTCAATAAATCATTCTTACTTAGTTCATCTAATTGGGCATTATTTGTAATAAATTCTACGTTTTGTTCAATTTCATCTAACATTCTTTTGAGACTTACTAAGGGATAAGTACGATAAAAACCTTTAGGAATCACCAATTTGTATTTTAATTCCAATTTCATATCATATGTGTCATCGTTATTATCATCATCATCATCATCATCTGAGTTGACAATTGTAGATTCAGATTTTTCAGTTTCTACAGGTTCATCTTTCTTTATATTCCTACTATCAATTTTAACTTTAGGTATATCAATTCCTAAAGTATCGTCAGATTTTTCAATATCAGAAGGTGTAATTTTTTCAACATTTGTAAGCTCACCAGTATTATTAGAATCATTTGCTTCAATAATTAAAGATTCATCTGTCTTATTGTTTAAAGGTCCGGAATTTTCATTACAAGTAGATTCAACTTTTTTACTTTCTTCAAGATCAGGTTTTACAAACTGTTTATTAGTATCAAGACTTTGAAGAGTTAAAGGTAGTTTTTCTTCAAATAGCCATTTTATTAAATCATCATTGCTATTGATTTGATTTAAAATTTTATCCTTAACTATAAGCGAGTCTATAGGCACTATTACCAAAGGCGTTGTTAAATATTTAATAATCTCTTGAACTTTAGCCATTCTGCTCATTAAAGTTTCTAAAGCACGTCTTGAAGTAAAAATTTCTTTTTTTGTGATGCGGTTATCTATTTGACATGTCTTTCTTTTCTCTGCAAGGGTGTATTCTTTTAAGATTTCACTTTTAGAGCGAGCTCCAATGCGAATTATTTTATCAGTATATTTCATAATACCTTCTAAAAACTGATCAAGAGCATGGTTCGTGTAACAAACTACTAAAATAGGTCCTAAGTTTTGCCAAATACTTTTGTTTTCTAATAATGCTCTAACTATTTCTAAAGCTAGAAATGTTTTACCTGTACCAGGAGGTCCTTGAATTATAGAGAATTCTTCTGTTAAAGCATGTTTAAAAGCGTCCAATTGTGATTCATCCAATTGCAATGCTTTTGCACTAGGCCAAGGTTCGTTAAGGTTTGTTGGTAAATTAAATTCTTTGTACTTAATCGTTCTAGAACAAGCAATATAACCAGGTAATTTTGAGACATTTTGAGCATCAACTAAATAAGTTTTCATTGGAAAATTATTTTGATTTAATAACTTCATGGAACTTAAAACAGCTTCATATGGCTCGAAGTATATTTTAGTTTCTAACATTACATAATCAAACTTGTACATGTCCATAGAAATTTTTGAATTTTGCATAGAAATTGGTTCTACTAGCAAATAACCTTTTTTCAGGTCTTTTACTTTGTCTTTATCACTTCTATTGGCTACCTTTGCAAAAATGACATTTTTAAAATTATTACTACTCAATAATAGTAAACCTTTGTTCATAAATCTTTTTGAATTTTGCCAATTTATATGTTTCAAATTTCCAAAAAATATCATAATACCAACGCTGTTTTTTATAATTTCTGGTCTTAAAAGTTTAACTTTATTATATACTCGTACATCAGAATATCTATGAGGTTTGCTTTTGTCATAATTCAGATATTCTTTTAAGCCTCTTCTTAAAGGTCGAATAAAATCTTCTCTTAGTAATCTAAATTGAACATCCAAATAGTGTTCAGCAGAATCATATGGTTCTGTTACTTTACATGCTTTGATGTACGGATATTCTTCATACAAATCATCCATTGTAGGTACTACACTTAAAAATCTAAAATCTGGTAGAGGTCCATCTTCCTCATCTTCAGAATGATTAGCAGCCATCTCGGTAGCCATTATTTGTATTATAATTAAATAATGAAATCTTCACTTAAAAACTTTGATTTGATAATTTTTCATCTATTGCGTATAACAAATATAATAACTATTACTTATGTCTGATGTGTAAAAAAATACAGAAAACTTATATAAAGACAACACTGTTCATTATTGTTAAACAAATTAACCATTAACACTAAATATTCATCCATAAAAATAAAAAATAGCTACTTTTTCGCGTCTAGACGCATCCAAAAAGATCTTTCGTTACTTGTGCAAACTTGCAAAAGTTACGGAAGTCCTGAATCGGCTTATCTTGATTCTTTCCAGTGAAAAAGGCGCGAGATTTACGAGAACACGCAGTACTGAGAACACGAGAACTGGAAAGCGCCGAAGAAAAATGACGCCACATCAATTGACAATTCGTTAACTGATGGATCACGTGATCTACAAAAAATTGCGCAGTCTTCAAAATCAAAATGAATAATGAAATTTTATAACAAATTTTAAAAAAAAAATAATTTATAAACGTTAAATTTAAAAAAAAATCAAAATTAAACATTATTAGAATTTGTTTTTTATTTTTTTAAAATAATATTAAATAATTCATACAAAAATTAAAAATATACACATCATTTAATTTTTGATGTTACATTTTCATTCAGCAATTCATTTCTTATCAGAAATACGAAACTTTATTTTGTGACTAATAAAAAAAAAAAATTATCTTAATATATAATATGACCCGATATAGGGCCACAGAATATGATATATATCTATATGGCTCATTTTCATTTTTTTTGAAAAAATATCTTACAAAAACTAAAAATAAAAAATTCCTTTTTTAAAGTCCGAACAAGGTTTTTTAGACTTTTTTCACGAATATTTATTCAGTGTTGCATAAAAATCACCATAACGAACCTTTTACATCAATTTATTACGTTTGTTCATATAATTATAAGGTAAAAACAAGTTAAAACCATTAAAAACCAAAATCGTTACATACGGCCTTAATACATGAATTTTTCTAGGTTTTATGTATTTTAGAGAACAATATCATATATTTTTAAAGAATTCTTACTAAATAAACGAGTTTTGGAGGTAAATTTTAAAAATATTTAATAATTTTAACAAAAATGAGGAACGGTAAAGGCAGGAACGGTAAAGGCTTTTTTATAGAAAAATCAAAATAATTCGTAGAGAAATGAACAAAAATACTTTTCCGTTTGGAAAGTAAAGTATTTTTATGATTGAAACTTGCTAAGTTTTTAATATTTTAATTACAATGCTTCTTAATAGGAGATCTAGGGGGGTACGGTAAAGGCTTTTGTTTTTGTCCCTTCGTTATTTCTGAACTTAAACCCATTTTGTTTTCCTATTTAACGATCATTTTAAGTACTCTTGGTGTGAGAATTTTTTGTTTATGTATTTAAGTTGTCATTTATGCGGTTAAAAGGTTTTAAAAATGTTTTTACGAAGAGAAATCAAATTTAATATAATTAAATTACGTTTTTCATAAAAATTTTGTAAAATCGTGTGACACACCTTCTCACCCTTGTAATAATTAGTAAAACTAAGTTTAAATTTTTTCTATATGGAAAAAGTTGAACCTTATGATATAGCAATTAAGCCCAAAACAAAAATTTTTGAAAATTAATCGATAGGTGTGAGTGACAGACACTCAAAGTATAGGAATCTCCTTTGTGACAGGGAACGGTAAAGGCTTTTTTGCTATATTTTTATGTTTTATAGTAGTTAAAACATTAAATTATGTTGATTTTTATGGTGCACCATCAAAAACTAATTGAAATTGAAAATTTAAAAAAAAAAAAATTTTTAAATCAATGGATCTGTTAGTCGGAAACGTGTTGTACGTCATTATTGCAAAAAAAACGATAATGAGCCATATATAAATATAAATTTTTATTACTAATTGTAAGCAAGAAACTTATAATATGCCTTATACTTATATTTTAATTAAAAATTAATCTTTCAAAAATATTGCTTTATCAACATTTTTTACATTTACTTAGATTTGATACTCAGTTTTTGGAAATTTTTTTCCTTAAAATTTTTTGAATGTTAGAAAATAAAAAAAAACACCATTAAAATTTTTTTCTTTCCTAATTTTGTATACGGGAGTTTAAAATGACAATATCAAGGAAAAAATAATTATTAGTTTTTTTTTAGTTATATTAGAAGAAATAGACCATTAAGCAAATATATTTGGTTCTTATGCATTTAACCGAATATTTTGTTATTGCTTGAGGAATCGTAGTGCCAATAATTTTGCAGCGTTTTTTTTTCTTTACAATGAATAAAAAAAAATTAATTAACAAAAAATTATACATTTATAAAATTACAAAGCTAACTTTTAGTACCTATATTTAAAAATTTTTAAATTTAATAAAAATTTGATGATTTTTACAGATTTAATTGCAATATTTTTATTTATCTAAAACATCTTCATATTACAAAACTTTTTGATTTTGTAATCATTGCTGAATCTTAAACTCGAAAATAATTAGGAAATTTCCTTTGATTGATTTAATAAAAACTAAATTTATTTCTTTGATCAGCAATTTTGGAGTTTAGAAAAATAAAATTTTTTGAGGGTCAGAAATTATACGTCTTAAAATTAAAGAAAAAAAAAAATGAAAAATCAGAATAAGAATAAGATTTTCCCTGCCAAAGGTTTTTAGCATCGATTATTATTTTTTTTTTTAATGTAAAAAATTGATTCCCCTGAATGGTATGATTTGGTAATTCAAAAAATTTAGCAAGCTTCTCTTACACATTTTTATTCTTATATACAAAAAAAAGTTCTACAAATTTATAACTCATTTCTTTCATAAACCAAAAACTGTAAAATCACGACTAGAAAAATTACATGATAAAGTTCTTTAATTAGTTATGCATAAATTTTAAATATCTTGAAAATTTGTTTTTACCTGTACACAATTTTATAAAATTTATATATATTTTTTATATTTATTAAATCTGATTCTAAACACTTTTTCATAAATAGGTATACATATTCATTTATATTATTAACAAAATTTGTAAATTTTATATTAAAATTATTTGTTTTACATAATTGTTTTACATATCAAAAAATTTAAGTTTTGTATTATATTTCTATTTATCAAATGAATATTTTGTGCACAATACATATGTATAAACAAATTTTACAAATAAAAAACATTTTTCAAACTGTATCTTAGATATCTATGTATATATATCTTTTTTATGTTCCTACAATAATAAATAAATTTAAAAAAATTAATCAATAATTAAATTTATATCTTTTTAATTCTAGAAAACTTCAAGAAACTGCTGCAAATTATATTAATCTTAAGCAAAAATTATTAATCCGTTATTTCTTATAAACATTTATAAAATTTCTAAAAGTACCGTCAATTTAAAACTGATTAATCTGTATATGCTGAATTACAGAACCTGCACCAATTCTTTCGCCACAATCAACGCAGCTACTAACTCCTACTGGCTGCCCACAATCACCAATAGCATATGGATGACCATTAGGACACTTATACCAATGACCTTGTGGTAATGCAACTGCTCTAACAATAGCCTGGAAAGTAAATTTCTTTAAATTTTCATGTAATAAGCGCATTTTCTCTTGAATCATATTCTCTTTATCGTTTTCAAATCTTGCAATACTTAATAATTCACTCTTTATTGAATGAAGTAATTGATGATCTCCTACATTACCAATTTTACACATTTCCACCTGTAAAAATTAAAGTGTTTAATTTTAGTATTTACTTTTTTGTTTGTAAAACTAATAATTATTTATATTTTTTGCTTTTATACCATATAATGCAATCTTCGTATTTCTAATTGAATATCATTAATATTCTGATTAGTTATAACCCAAGAAGTAGGAATCGACTCAGCTAACATAGATACTTGATTTCTAATAAAATCAAGTGAATTTCCTTTATAATCTTTGTTTAAAAGTTCAAATATTTGAGTAAGGATATCTAATATAATTCTAAAAGAATCTAATTCTTTTATACTTAAATTTTGTCTTCGTTTTTTACTTGAAATTAATGAGCCTCTATTTGATAAATCTTGAAGAACATTTTTTAATGGCTCAAATTCTGAAAGAAACAATGCAATTTTTTATTTAAATAAAACAGATACATTTTTATACTATAGTTATTGGTAATAATCACCTTTTGTCACAAAACTAATTTTTTGTAGACTTTCCAAAGTTAGTAAATGTTCCTTTTGAATTTTGCATAAATCATCATTTTTCTTATTAGAAAATACTATTTTTTTAACTTTTTGAACATCCTCCCAATGTTGCTTTATTTCGTTCATTATTCTCTTGCAAGATTTGATTGGAGTCTTACAGAGAGGGCACGTTTTTAATTGTACGGAGCCATCAGAGGATCTCATCCATTCAGTAAGCCCATTATTTTCAATGCAATGTTTGCAATCTTCAAGATATACAAATCTAAAATAAATAAATTATAATTTGTATAATTTAATATAGAAAATTTATATATTTATAATAAAAAAATATAAAATTTTAAATAAAAATGTGTTCTTTTAATTTTGTATTGATTGTTTACAATAAATTGATTTTCTTTTATTAAACTAAATATGTACTAGTTATTTACTGTTTAATTTTTAACATTTATATAATTCAAAATTTTTCAAATTATGAAAAACTTGCATAGTTCGAAATTTTTCGAATTATGAAAAACTTGCATAATTCGAAAACTTGCATAATTCGAAATGAGAACCCGGTCCCATCCATTTCGAATTATACAAGTTTCACTGTATATGATTTTTTTTCTTCAAAAATATCATTGTTAAAAAAAAAATTTTATTTAAGTTGAATTCTTTTTAATTTTATTGCGAATTCATTTTTCAACTTAAAATCTCTAAATCCAATTGTAATAACGTTATATAAAAATTTTTAAATATAAAACAATTTTAATGAAGCTTTTTTATTTTTTTAAAACCCCTAAAATTTTGCAACTGTCGGTACATGTTCTAGCAATAAATCAAAAAACTCTAAAACTGCTCAAAATATACAAATACAGTACAAAAACATCAAAAAAAAAAAAAAAAACAAAAATAGAATCCTATGTATTTCAAGCATCATTAAAAAAAAATATATAAAATATTTTTTAGCAATTATTACCTTGCATTAGGCTCATCTTCATAGCCCAAAAAAATTACAGTCAATTCATCTTTATCACAAATTCGACATTTTGGTGGACAAGGATCACTACAGAAACCAATGCATGGATGATTACATTTCAACAATTTAGGGCATGGTTCATTGCAAGGGTCTACATCACACATTTCTCCGCACTGTTTTGTGCAACTTAAGTGTTCACATTCTCTTGTACATTTTTCCTAAAACAAATAAATTTTTTTACAACTTAGTGTATTTAAAATTTTACATATGCATGCGAATTTTACTATACTGACTTTACAGATTTCACATGGATTTCCACATTTTCTGTTACATCTACTATGTTCACATTTAACTTCACATGGTTCATTACAAGGCAGACAATCTTGTTTGCAAGGAACATTACATCTACAAATAAAATCATATTACTGAATATATTATTGTAAAATAAAAATAAAATTTTGTATTTTCAATTATTATAAAACTCACTTATGACCACACACAAGGATTTTTGAACATGGTTGGACGCAAGGAAAATGAATTCGACCTTGCCTGCAAGTTCCACAGAAGCCTCCACATTGATGACTACATTCTAATATTGTTTTACATGGTTCTTTACAAAATAGTAGAAATTTTTGGTCTCTTGGATCTAAAAAGTTTTACAACAATAAATAAATAATTAATAAAAGCAATACAAAAGCTCTTATGGATTACCCAGTATATATTATAATTAATTATATAAAGTTAACTTACTTCTTTCACCTTCAATTTTTAAATAGCATGGTAATTCTAGAATGTGACCACAAAGACCACTTTGAGTAAGTCTAACTCTTACTTGGCAAAATTTAGAGCATGGATCCTTACATTGCAAAGTACAAGGATGCCCACATGCTAAGAGTTTTACACACTTGCCTGAACATTTAAATGGTGTTGCTTCTTCACAACACTTAATTTTAACTTCATGCCCACAACTACTTTTTTTTGTTACCTTTAATTAAAATTAATTATATGTTAAAAACTTTATAAATTTAAGCTTTTTTCAGGAATAAAACTTTGTAATATTTAAAAAATACCATTATTGGGCAGTTGCCACAGGGATCTGAACATTTCCTAGGACATTTATGTCCACAATCTAATATTTTTTTACAGGGCTTTCCACAAAAATATTCTTCTATTTTTACAGAACAAGTAAAGTTTTTAAAATAATGACCACAAGATCGTTTCTTATCAACTTTTATAGGACATGGTAAGCATTCTTCAAAACAGCGCATCTTACATTTATGATCTCTTGACTCACAATTGGTGTATACTCTTGGACATTCTTTAGTACATTTGAACTAAAAAAATAAATAATAATTTTTAATTAAAATGTATGTATAAATAAATATTAATCATATACCCCAATATGATCTGGATTGCTATTGACATGACAATTTTCTTCACAAGCATGTCCACATGGTAAACGTATTTCACATTTAGTAGTACATTTAAGTTTTTCCAAGGGAGTACAGCAAGTTGTGTTTACTTTATGTTTACAATCTGGCAAAACGACAGTAACCTTTGAAAATTGAAAAAAATAAAAATTGAAAGTTTTGAATATTTTGTGACTAAAATAAATATAATACTATAAAAAATAGCTATTTATATTTGCATACCATAATATAACAGTCGAAGGTATCAATATCAGTTGAACAAGGGATTGTAAGAGTGTGTCCACATTTTAAAATTCGTTCAAGTTTAACTTGGCAATCACAATCTTCCCAACAAAGTAAAGGGCATAAATGCTCATTAGGGCATAGTTTTTCACATGGTTTTAAGCATTTATAATTTTTATGCTCTCTATCGATTATATGACAAATACTATCACAAATGTGCCCACAACTTAAATCCGTATTACATTTTTTTAGGCAGCCCCCTTTTGGACATTTATTTTTAAAATCATTTGGATTTTTTATCTAAAAATGAATTAATATTTCTCAATTTATAAAATATATTATATTATAAGTGGAGAAATTAATAAAAGAAAAATATAGCCAAATTTAAAAATTAAAGATTACCTCCATTATCTGTTCAACATGTATTTGACAATAAACTACAAGGTGGTCATCAATAGCTTGTTGTTCTTCCAATACTTTTTTGATTTCAAGCCAAATGTCATTTTTGATTATTAAATCATTCATATTTCCCATAATATATAAACCTTCTCGTGCTCGGGATAAAGCTACACAAACTCGATTTTCTTCCTTAAGAAAACCTATAACACCTTCTCCATTATTACGAACCAGAGACAATAATATGATAGTGTTTTCTTCTCCTTGATAATTGTCTACAGTAGTAACATGTAGATTTTTCAATTCTTTGTAATGAGAAGTTTCCTAAAATAAAAGGCTGAGTATGATGATATAATTTAAAAAACATACTGATATAAAAAATATTGTATTTACCTTTCGCATCTCAAATAGCTGTCCAACATAAGTGCACAGGACTGTTATATTTTCTGGAGCATATCCTTGATTAATTAAATGACTAGCAAATGCAATCAAATATTTTGCCTCATATGGATTCAAATAACCTTCTTCATTAGAAAAACTTTTTTCATTATTAAAATGATTTATAAAGAAAAGATTTTTTTTCATCCCTTTTACATTTGGATAATCTTCAACACTTGGATGATTGTAAAGATTTTCATATATAGACGGTGTAATTAATTTTGCAATGTTTGGCTTCATTCTATGTTGATAGGCTAACTGATGACAGTTGCCCCTTATTTTAAGAATCCTCTCAAACATTGAAACATTTAAGTTATATTTTATACCCAATTCATAAACTGATGCTTTAGGTCTCAATTGTTTATGATCTCCAATTAAAATAGCATGTTGACAGTTTTTTGTTAACGAACAAAGAACATGAGCTTCAAGGATTTCAGCTGCTTCTTCAACCAAAACTGAAAAAAAATTTTAGATAGAATTTGTATGAAATTTATTAATTGTTAAAAATACCTATGGGTGCACCCAAATCATGAATAGTATCATGTAGTTTTGCTGCACATGTTGTTGTCAGGCCAACGATTAAATGACCACTTAATATATTTAAATCAATTTTTCCATTTAATTTATTTAAGTGTTTACGTTTTTCTCGATATGATAGTTCTAAATTTGCTAACTTATTCATAGCTTCATCATGACTTTTTTTTACCCAGCTCCAATAAGTCCTCCATTTCTTATCATCATATAAATCTTGTACACCATGCACGAGAGGATGCTGTTCAAATTGTTTCTGAAAAAAAAATAATAACAATTTAAAATAACTTCAAAAAATAATAGTCATAGAAACATATATATATATATATACATGTATATTTTTTGTACAAGAAATATTTATAAAATAAAAATAATTTGTATATATATACCTCTAAATAATTTAACTCTGCCTTTAAAGTATTTTTACGTTTCTCTAATTGAAATAATAAATTTTTCTGAGAAATTTCTATTTCATTTGATTCTAAGTCACCAACAATAATTTTAATGCTTTGTTCTGCTTCGTTCAACATATTATTTATACTTTTTAAAGGATCAATACAATGAAATCCTTCAGGAATCTGCCATTTGTACTTTAATTCTATTTTCGTATCATATGTATCATCATCGTCATCATCTTCATCATTATTATTTAATTCAATATATTTGGGTTCATCTTTTTCTAATTCTTCGGATTTATCAAGACCTTGAAGAGTAAAAGGTAAATTTTCTTCAAGCAGCCATTTAACCAAATCATCATTATTTTTCATCTGATTTAAAATTTTATCTTTAACTGTAAGAGACTCTAAAGGAACAATCACCAAAGGAGATGTTAAGTATTTGACAGTCTCACTCACTTTTGCCATTTCGCTCATCGATTCTTCTAAAACTCGCTTTGACTCAAAAACCTCTTTTCTTGATTCTCGATTCTTATCTGTTTTAAATGACTTTCTCTTTTCCATTAGAGTAAATTTTTTCAAAACTTCACTCTTTGATCGAGCTCCGATCCGGACTATTCTTTTAGTATGTTTTAAAATACCTTCTAAAAACTGATCTAAAGCATGGTTAGTGTAACAAACAACTACAATTGGTCCAAGTCGCTGCCAAGTATCCTTATTTTCTAATAATGCTCTAACAATTTCTAATGCCAAGAATGTTTTCCCTGTACCAGGTGGTCCTTGAATTATAGCTAATTCTTCTGTTAGAGCATGTCTAAAAGCAGCTAATTGTGAATCATCTAAATTTAATTCCATAGCACTTGGCCATGAACTATTAGGATCAGTTGATAAATTAAATTCTTTATATTTCAAAGTTCTCGCTCGTAAAATATAATCAGGTATTTTTGAATCCTTTTCAGCATTTACTAAATAATTTCTCATTGGAAAGTTATCCTCATCTAATAATTTCATTGTACTTAAAACAGCTACATATGGTTCAAAATATATTTTTGATTCTAACATAACATAATCAGCTTTATACATCTCTCGGGTAATTTTTGTTTTTTCTGTTGAACATGGTTCTACAAGCAAATGACCTTTTTTGAGATCATTTTCATTACGATTAGCTACTGTAACAAAAAGAATATTCTTAAAATTATTGCTGCTTAGTAATAGCAAGCCTCCGTTCATAAATCTTTTAGAATGTTGCCATTTGATATTTTTAAGTACACCAAAAGATATCATAATCCCGACATTACTTTTAGTTATATCTGGTGCTAAAAGTTTAACTTTTTTATAAACTCTTACATCAGTATTTTTGCTTGGATTATTTTTATTAAAATTTAAATACTGTTTCAATCCTCTCCGTAAAGGTTGGAAAAAATCTTCCCTTAGTAATCTAAATTGGACATCCAAATAGTGTTCAGCAGAATCATATGGTTCTGTTATTTTACATTTTCGAATGTATGGGAATTCTTCATAAAGATCTTCCTTAGTAGGTGCTACAGTTAAAAATCGAAAGTCTTCTGGAGGTCCATCATCTTCATCTTCTGTGATATTAGCGAGGGTATTAGTTGCCATTTTTGATGAATAAATTAGTTTTTATAATTGTATTCGCAAATTATAAATACCTATTTCTAAAAACAAATAAAAAAAAATTGTAAAATGTTTAGGAAATTTAAACTTTTAATAATTATGTGTAATATATTAAGACCTTCAATTATACATATACACAAATTTAGTGCAGACTACCTGTCGTCACAAAATAATTATTTTATATCAAAAATTACCGTACCAATTGTTTATAAATAATTTTAACTGATAAATAATGAAAGGTTATTCTTAATTAAATTGGGAACATTGACGAACTATCTGTAATTTCACTGTAAATCCCAAAATCAAAGTTTGATTATTATTGATATCCAATATCCAATAAACAGCTTGATATTGACAAGCGCTGCTCTCTGCTGCTTTTTAAAAATAAAAAACGCGCTTTTTTAAAATTAATTTTTTTTTCAATAATATTTTGGAATTAATTAATAAATATTTTGGAATTATTTTTTTTTATTACTTTTTGTTACATTAATATATTCATTTATAGGTCAAAATACAATAATGGGTCAAAAATAAAATTTCTTTTAATGATAATAATGATTTAGGTACCTATTTACCTGATAAATTCCAAATTTTGATTCACAATAATTATTTTTGTTCATAAAATAATTTTAAAAAGGTATTTTTTTAGAAAAACTCAAAAAAATTAACTATTAAAAAAATTTTTTTTGTTATTCAAATGTATACAAAATAAAATTTTTTATTTATTTTAACTTATTCTAGACACATTTTTATTACAAAATTAAATACATAATAACATAAACATATTATTTATATAATACTTTATGTATCTGTAAATAATTTTAAAATAAAAGGTAGAGATCTCTTTAAGGGCTATATTTTTGTGTATTTAAAATCAAATTATTTAGGTACGTACTGTAAAAACTCAATTTTTTTTTAATGTTTCAAAAATTTTATTTTTTATCAAAAATTGTTCTAAAAATAAAATACTTAATTTTGTTACATAATTTTAATTGAAATAATATATTTAACTATGTATAATTATGGCATTAAAAAAGAAAAAAAAATATTTAAAAAATAATAAAATTTTATAAATTCATTTGATACTGCGATTAGAAAAAATTATATTTAAAACAAAAATTTAAACTTAATATTTTCATCAGATCTATAATAAATTAAATTTTATATAAATATGCACATATTTTTTATCTTTCAATTTTTTACTATTTATAAGAATAACTTAAAAAACCCTTTTTTCAATTAATTTTTAATTTAAATAACAAAATCATTTTACATGAATTCAATACTGTACATATTTATAAACTTAAGTAAAAAAAATTTTCATAAATTATTAAATTGCATTAATTTTTATAATCAGTTTATAATACTTTTTATAATTAATTTTTTTTAAATTAATAAATCATAATTTAGTTATGATCGATGTACTATTTTATAGAACGCAACAGAATATTTTTTAATAATCTATAGTATACATAAGGCCCTTGTAAAATATTATAATTTTTCATTTTCAGAAACTCAAAATCTTCTAGCAATAATTATAACTTATAAATTGTAGACATGAATTTAACGTTTATGCCTATTTGAATAATAAATTTTTTATCTTATGAGCATAAAATTGACTTTTGAAACTCATGTACGTATTAATATTTTCTATTTAAAAATTATAATTTTACTGCATCACATTTCATACAAGCAGATTTGATTTTATTAATATATCATTTTATTAATTTAGATTGCAGCTCTGATTGCATACAAAGTGCTAATATATTAAAAACTCTAAATTTAGCTGTTACATCTAATTCATCAAATGTATTAAGTATATCAGATTCTTTTTGACTTATATAATCATCGCTTTCTTTGTTAATTAAATCACATTGCTTATCTATTAAATCTTTTATGCCTAATTTATTTTTACTTGGACTATTTTTAATCAGAGTATCAGATTTTATCAAAACAGCAGAGCATTTTTTTACTTTCTGATTATTTTTTTCATCATTTTTTTTTTCTGGCTGATTCTGTACAATATTTGTATCATTTGATTGTTTTTTAATTTGATTATCACACTTTGACAACATAATAGAACATCTTTTTATATCAAAATTTTTCTTTTCATTTAAGTGAATATTTTCATGCATCTTAAAAGAATTTAAGCAATTTAAAGTTTTTTTACAAATTTTACATTCATTTGTTTTATTAAAATGAGTTTTAAGATGACATTTTAATGCAGATTTAGAAAAAAATCTTTTTTTGCAATAATCAAAACATTCGTAAGGTCTATAATCCTTGTGTTTATTCCTTAAATGATTACGAAGTCCATTAAATTGCAAAAAATTTTGATTACATAATTTGCATTCAAATTTTTTTTCTCTAATATGAGAATTAATATGATTTTTTAAACTTTCTTTTGTGCTATATTTTTTTTTACAATAATCACATTCAAAATTAAGTGTACCAGAATGAATTCTAATTTCATGACAACGTTTATTATAAGCTAATTTAAAAGTTTTTGTACATTGCGAGCATTTGTATAGCTTTGTTTTTGAGTGGATGCTTATAATATGAGTTTTTACTCTATATTTAGTATTAAATTTTTGACTACAATAATTACATTCAAATTTTCTTAAACCAGTATGAATATTTTCATGTCTATTAAGATCTGATTTATAAAAAAAAGATTTACCGCATTTAAAACATTCAAGTTTTTTTTTCTGAAAATGAGTTACCATATGACTTAATAAACCAGTTTTTCCTAAATATTGCTTGTTGCATTCATTACATTTTAATCTAAAACCTGTATGAATATTCTCATGATTTAGAAGTCTCGCTTTATTTATAAAAGTTTCTTTGCATAAATTACATTTATATGGTCTTTCTCCTGTATGAATTCGATTATGCATTTTAAAATTTGATATTTGAGAAAATGTTTTACTGCAAAGCTTACATGTTAACGAATTTTCTTTTTGATTTTTTTGTTTCATTTTTTCAAAAAATTTTTGAATTTACAATATTTACATTTGACAAATTGATTGATGTGTATCTGAAAAAAAATCAAACAAAATAAAATTTAGTTATTATAATTTCAAATTATGAAAAGATTACAATTATAATTTTTTATTTAAGTCTGAAGCATTTTAAATTCTTAACTAACAATAATATAAGTTGAGAAATAAGTCTTAGGAATTTTTATAGTATTTTTTATTTTTATGAATCTCTAAACGAAAGATCTCAATCCATCCATAAAAAAAAAAATTATAATAACCTTTCATCCACAAAAGAAATTTTATTTTTATATTTGAATTAAATTTTTTATTTTTTTTTTTACTGCACTGAATACTAATACCTAAAGTGAGTTTCTAAATAATTTTGGAGGATAATATTGCAAAAATATTTAAATTTGTAGACTTTTTTGAGCGTGGATTTAAGGTTATTTTTTTGTTTTGTGGATGGATTGAGAGACCTTTTCATCTCTAAATGGTGTAATTTGGTAATTCAAAAAATTAATAAGCAATCTTATTAATACAAAAATGCTTGGTCACGTTTTGGAATTTTTTTTATTATTAGCAAATGTTCAGGAAAGAACACAAAACATGATATTTTTTTATTATACGAGCATAAATTAAATGAAAACATTAACAGTTTAGTTACATGAGACCATAAAAAATTATTTCAGCATAATGGAAAAATTTGTATGTTCCAGTATTATAATACTTATTATAATAAGTTTTATTTAAAAAAAAAATACCATTATTAATTTTATGATTAAATTTGTTGATTTTCTTCAAAGCCATATTGTTAAAATAAATTTAATATTGTATTCTACACAAATCAAGTGTAGGTAGTACTTATTACTAAATATCAATAAATATACCGATAAACCTATATTCAATAAAAATTTTTTATAATTCATTAATTTAATATAATTAATAGTCCACAAAAGAAACGAAAAAAATATTATTTAATTAAAAAAATATATAAATGTTTTAAAATGAAGTATACTTTATTAATAATTACCTCAAATTATTTCTCTCACTCAAAAAAAACTTAGGTTAAAAAGAAGTTAGAAAGGTTATTCCTTGCAAATAATTTGTTGCAGCCGACGAAAGCTCTGATTTTAATTTTCGCTTGGTTATAAACAGCTTGTTTAATTTATTTTAAACATAATTAGATCTGAATAAAATTTACTATTTAAACTTTTTTCTGTGTTTATTTATTTGGATCCAATAATAAAAGCATCCATAAATGCAGTCAGATCTTTGAATAATGGGAGGTGACACGTGATATATTCTTGCAAAAGGTGGGAGGTAAAACAACAACACATTTTTCCATTTTCACTAAATTTTTATCTTTTGTGAAATAAAATAAAAAAATTATAAGTATAAATTGTTTTTTTTTTACAAATTACAAAAATCATATTTTTTTTTCCATAATAAAAAAATTAAAATCTTTCCATAAAAAAAAATAAAAATCTTATTTCAAATGTCTGTTTTTATATTTATTACAATAAAATTTTTTCCTCAGGGTGTTGGTGCAGCCAAAGCTGCCATACAAGCTGCTTCGCAGATTCCAAATGCAGCATTACATTTCACTAATGCAGGAACTGCAGCGATGGCAGCAGCAGGCATCGTGCCAAATGTAAAACCTGCCGCTGCAAAGCATGCCACTACCACAGCGGCACATCCTGCATAACATATTCCGGCTCCTATTGGTCCAGCTTCCACTGTTACCAATAGAATAATGAAAAAAAAGGCAAAACACCTGTTAACTTGCATTTTTCTGTAAAAATAAAAAAAAACATTATATTTCCCGAGAATCAAAAACAATGATGTTAAACAAATAAGCAAATAACCACGCGTAAAAAAATTTACAATATTTTACAAATAAATATGCTTTTTAATTAATAAATAAAAAATAAATAAAAAAAAAACAATTAATTAAAGAAATACAAAAAAATGAAAAATAAGTGCGTATAAATCTGTTTCAGAAAATCGTTTTCGAATATTATATACACATCCATATACAGGGTGGAACAGAACTGCCGCGGTTATTTACATTGCTTTCATGTATACTACCAATGTAAAAATCTGCGATACCTAATTGTGTTCCACCCGGTATATACGTTATCTTTAGGGGATTCACAGGGGAATCACATTTAAGTGTAAGTCTATAGTAGTTATACAGGGGCATTTTAATATTTTTAAATTGTTTTTATTAATAAAATTTATAAATTAATTTTCATGATACCAAATATATTTTTTTGAAATAAATTTTACAAAATTTTTTAAGCAATAAACAGTAAAAAAATAATTTTTGTCACAAATTAATTAAATAAATGTAATTATTTTTATTGTTATTTTTTGCTGTTTATTGCTTATAAAATTTTGTAAAATTTATTTCAAAAAAATATATTAGGTATCATGAAAATTAATTTATAAATTTAATTATTAAAAAAAATTAAAAAATAGTAAAATGCCGCTGTCTACTATATAAACTTACACTTGAGAAAATGTGATTCCCCTGTGAATCCCCTAAAGACGACGTTTATAATATATATGTGTGCGTGTATATAATAAAATAAACTTAATTACTGATGTATGTAAATATTATTTGGGTATATTTATTTAATAAAACTAAAAGTAAACACACGAAAATAAACAAAAATATATAAAAACCATCAAAACATAAAATTTTAAAGATTCTAAATTCACTAATATTTTGATTATTACTTGTTGAATATCATACAATAATATAACAGTTTATTACTTTCTATTGTTATAAAAAAATATTTCTTTTATATTTAACTGATTCTTAAACAAAGTGCATAGTTTTCAAATAAAATTAATTATTTATTTATTTAATATGAAACGCATAAAGTAGAAGAAAAAATTATAAATTTTGAAATTATGGGTCTTACCAATAATATTATATTCACGTCGTTTATAAAATAACAAAAAATTAACAGAATTTAATTTTAAAGTCAATAAATACTTATATTTATGATAATCACTTGTTAAAATTCAATAGAAATTTGTAGAACTATTTCGTTTGTACGCCCTGAAGCAACTGCACTTATATACACGTAAAACTGCTTCGGAAGTACTCGATTAACGGCTCAATCGCTGTTCGGCCTTTTTCGGATTGATACCAATATAAATACATTCAAATTGAAAACTAAATAATTTACAGTTTTTAATTGCATGTTTTTTTTTTTAATATAAATTTATTTATAATTTATTTATAATATTTTGATATAGTGAAATTTTCATAGTTACATATATATTTTTGATTATACGCTGCAAAAAAGATCTACTTTCTTACTATCGGGCTAGCTTTTTTTCGCTTTTAGTGAAAAACTCTATGTGTTAAACAAGGGAAAAAATTTAGGAAATTTTACTTTCAATGCTGTCTGCAGATATGTCTGCAGATAGATATTTTATTTTATTAAACAATTTTAGAGAAATAAACGCAAATTTATCAATACTTATATATACTTAAATAAAATTTTATAATTAAAACTAAATAATTTTCTTTTAATAAACTAAAAATTAATTTTTAAGCTTATATCATAAAAATATTTTTAAAATTTAAAAAGTTTTTGTTACATAATTAAAATGAATATTTATATGGATTACAGTATAAAAATTAGAAATCTGTACTTATTTAGGGTGTCTACAGAAAGCTTAATTTGAAATTCCAGAATATTTCAAGAATTTCAAGAGCCAATTTTCAGATTTTTAAAGAATATTTTGTTCAGTAAAATAGAAAAATTAAAAAAACAAATATGAAAACTTAAATGGATTTTAAAAACTTTTTTATATACTATAAAAAAAAAAAAAAAAAAAATATATAAAACTTTTTCATACGAAAAGAATAATAAATAAAATTCATCAAAAAAAATCAATTCATAAAAAATTGGTATAGTTATAGTAAAAAATTAAATAATTATAATTAATATTATGTATAAATAAATTTTTAAACACAATCAGGCTGATACTAAAAGCTATAATAAAGCTTTTCGGGCTGGTCACGTGATAGGAGAAAAAATTGCTTATATTAGATGGGGACTGTACTCGAGAAGACGAGAACCCCATACTTAAAGCATTGGAACCTAAGTAGTAGAATCCAAAAAGTGATCAAAAACTCGCTGATTTCCGTTGGAATTGGACCTAAAACCTGTGACAGGCCCCCGAAAATCCAAAAATAACGTTTTTTAGATTTTATTTTCTCCGACCCCTAAACAGATATTACTCTGCTCATATGCTGAAAAACTTAACATTTCGCCACTTTTCAAGAATCTTACCTACATTATGTCATGTGACTGGTTTATTTTTAGGGGCAAATTTTGAATTTTATAAACTCTAAGATGCAGAGCATGATACAAAAAAAAACTATTATACCTAAATTAATAAAAAAAAAATTAATACTAAAACTAAAAATCTTATTAAATATATAGTAATTAGATATTAAATTAAATATGGGTGATCAATTGAATACTATTCATAACTTATTAAATAGATTTATTTTAATTATAAATAGAAAATTTCATTTTTAAAAATTAGTAATGATTTTAAAATGAAATTATTGTTTCTTTGTGCTGATATCACTTACTCATTTCATTTTAAATATAGTCACGTAGGTAAATTGATATTTAAGTAGATATTTTTAATGAAATGTAAAATCACGTACATAAATTGTATATATTTTTAATGAAATGCAAAATCAAAATATTAATGAAAAAAAAATATTTAAATATATTAAATTTTTATGCAAAAAAAAGGATATACCTATAGTCCTGTCGCCAGCAATGCTATTTAATGCCCTAAAATGCTATAAATGCTCCATGGAAAAAAATGGGTCGTATTTATGTTTTTTGACCCGCTAATACCACCTATTTTTTCCATGGAGCTTTTATAGTATTTTAGGATTTTAGGTCATTAAATAGCATTGCTGGCGACAGGACTAATATAGGTATAATAAATATTGAAAAAATGTATGCAATTAAATTGTTCTTTAATTTCATTTATTATTAAGACACTTTACAAATGTATATATTTTTTTAAATTGAATAATAATTTACCCTTACACATATTTTATTAAATCGAGTAACAAAAAAAAACATTCTCTGACTTAATAATTAGATCTAAAATATATTATTTTATAATACATATATTAATCTGCAAATTATCAGTACAAAAAATAATAATGCACAGTGTATATGCAAAGTCAAAAATAATTAATTACAAAATGTAAGAAAAATATTATAATATTATAAATTCTAAATATTAAAAAAAAAAAAACTTTCAAAAAGTTATATGCAATACAATTATTTTATACAAAAACTAATTTTAGGCATAATTTATCACATGAAAATTAATTTAAACTTTGGAAAATATTTAAATTTTTTTATACAAATATTAATAAGTATTTTCTTATTTATTACTAAATTTGATAAGTAAAAAATTGTACTATAAGAGATTCAAAATCTCTATAATGAAAGCGTTATTTTTTAAATTATTAAATAAATTAGTATTTCTTTGTTTTATTTATTATTTTTTAATCTCTAGTTATTAATATAAATTAAATAAATAAAAATAAATTTAATTATGAAGAAACTTGATTATTATCACTATCACTTTCAGAATCAGTATCAGAAATTGTTTCTTTGGAAATAATTCTAGTTCTAGTTACTGAAGGTTCTGCTTTAGATTTTTTACTGCGTTTTTTTGATTTATCAATACTTGAACTACTGCTATCATTACCATCTCTTTTTCGTTTGTTTTTACTTGAATTTTTCTTATCTTTCCTTTTGCTTTCTTTTTTATTTTTTGTATCTTTTGATTTATTTTCAATATCAGATTCATCAGAAATATTTTCTTCGCTTTTGCCTTTTTTACCTTTTTTAGTAGGTTTTTCTACTGGTTTTTCTTCAAAAACTAAAGCATTTTTTGTTTTTTCAAGATATTCTTGACGTTTTTGAAGCATTTCTTCCTCTTTCTGTTTCATAAGATTTTCAATTTTCTTTTGTTCTTCAGTTTGTCGTAATTTTAGAGCTTCTCTTTCTTCAATTTGTTTTTGACGTAACAACTTTTCTTCTTCATCAAGTCTTTCAGCTCTAGAAAGATGATAACGAGCTTGTGATAACAAATCTTGACAACGTCTTGCTTCAGGTTCAGCTATTTGTTCCATCTTATCACCAAGAAGAGTTAAATATTCAAAATATTTTTGAGATAATTTTAATTCATCTACGGATTGAGTAACAGCAGTAAGAGTAGATTTTTCATCTTTTAGAATCATAGTTGCAAACTGTTGAAGTATATATGCAATATTGTATAATAGATAATTATCATGTGGTGCAACATGTCGAGCTTTTAATAATGTCAATTTTGCTTCTTTTAATTTTCCAGCTTTCAAATATGCTCTTGCTAAATATTGCAATACTTCAACATTATGATATTTGTAAAACTTTTGCTGAAAATTTTCATACATTTGGATTGCACTAACAAATTGTTTTTGTTCAACATAAATATGAGCAATATTTAACCAAACATCAGGAAAATCAGCAGAAGCTTCTCGTACAGTAGCAAAAATATCTCTGGCTTCATTAATATAACCCTTATGTGCTAAAACAGAGCCAACACCATTTGCAGCCCAAATATTTCCTCCATCAATATTAAGAACTTTTTGGTATATTTCTAAAGCTCTATCCTGATGTCGCTTTTCTTTTTGTTTATCTTTCTCATTTTGATGCAAGGTTTTTAACCACACGTTTCCTAGAGCAATCAATGCATATGTATCCTTATCATTGGTACTTAATATCCTTTCAAATTTTTTTTGCCCAGGAAACCATTCCAATTTATCTAAATGTAAGTTTCCAAGTAATGACCAAGCATCAGGATGCTCATTATTTACTTTTAAAGCATCTTTAAACCAGTCAGAAGCTTCATAAATTTGACCCTTATCTCTAGCCATGCATCCTAAGCGTAAGTAGCAATCAACATAATTAGGATGTTCCTTCAAAATATCTTTGTATAATTTTTCAGCTTCATTAAATAAGCAAAATGTTTCATTCAATCTTGCCAAATTGAAATTAATTGTAACTTTAATAGAATTGTAGTACATTAAATCATTTTTTTCAAAATCTTTTGTACAAACTAAAGATTTTTGTATATTCGATTTTGCTTTTTCTAAATTTCCAAGTCTATAGTGCAAACATCCAATATTATTAAAAATTTCAGGAGGAATATCAATTTTCACTTTTTCTTTTAAAATACTTTTTGCTGTATCATATGCATTTAATGATCCTTGTAAATCATTTTCTTCTAAAATTTGTGCTAATTCAATCCATGCTTCTACATCATCTGAAAATTGATCCAATGTTTTACGAAAATAACTTCTTGCTAAGTTTCTTTTTGATTGAGATGGTGAATTTGCATAAAGTGAACCTAAAATTTTCATTGTTTCATAATTATCAGGCTGAACTTTTAAAACTTTTTCAAAACAACGAGCAGCATTTTCAGTATCTTCACGATGTAGATACATTTGACCTAATCCAAACTGGGGTAAAATAAAATTAGGAGGGGCAAATTGGGCTGCTTGGTAATAATATTGAAAAGATTGATCATAGTCTTCTTGAGCATGAAATAATCTTGCTAGTTGGTAACAACTTTCGGCTCTCATAGCTTCATTTTCAGTATAATGAAAAGCATGAAAAGCTAAATCATGAACTTTATTGTATTCTTTTTTGAAAAAAAAATGATTAGCTAAATGGTTCAGAATCATAGGATTTTTTGGATCAATAACATAAGCTTTCGATAACATAATTACTCCCTCTTTGATACTTTCTGGTTCTTGTTGATTAAGTTTCATTATGGAAAGACCTATTAAAGCCCCCACGCACTTACTATCAAGTTGTAACGCTCTTTCATAAGCTAAACGTGCTTTTTCTAGGTTATTTAATTTTAAGAAACAATGTCCCATACCAAGTCTAACTGCTGCTGGACATTTGGGATTAATTCTTAATGCTTTTTTATAAAAAACTAAAGCACCTCTGTAATCTTTTTTATTATAAGCAATGCAAGCTTTACCAAGCAAACATGGAATATTATTTGGTGACTGATTTAAAATAAAATTAAATTGCGAATCTGCTTGATCCATATTATTATCTTCAAGCATATGAAAATATGCACGCCCTAACAAATGATTTTCTTCATACATAATAATTTTATCTGCTTTAGCATACAACAAAGTAGCTTTAGTAAAAAGATCCTTTTTTTTATCTTTATTTATTTCACGATTCGCTTCCTTTACATAATAAGCGGCTAATAAATCCAAAGAAAGCATTTGATCTTTATCATCATCTGGATAGTCAAGTGTTGCATCGATTCTTGATGATTCCAAAATTTTAATAAAAGCATCAATTTTATTCTGCTTATAATAAGCAAGAGCTAAATTTATCCAAACACTTAGTATAGGTTGTTCTTGTCTTAAGATCTCAACAACTTCATCTTCATCAGGAAGTTGATCCAGACTTAATTCAATAACTTCATCAGCATCTCTAAGAGGAATTTCTATAGTTCCAGACATTATGAAAAGTTTTTTTTGAAAAAATAAACAGAGTAAAACCTGGTCTATAACCTAAAAAATTCAACAAGTTAAATTTACAAAAACATTCAACAATTAATATTTATTATCAGGTACATACCAATAACCTTCTACTATACTACATTTGCTGCTGATAAATGATATAGCGATAAAGTACATCAGTCAAGCTCAAATTTTTTAACCCATTCCCATATGAAAAAAAATGTTATGCAAATTGTAAATTGTAAAGTGAAATTTGCAAACTGCTATAACTGCGCGTTGGTAGAAAAATCACTGTGCGCAATTGTCGCTGCTTGTCGAATGGCATTAATTCGCGCTATAATTTAAATTTCAATTTTTAAGTACGTATTCGAAAATTTTGTTCAACAGCATACAGCGTTATTTTTTATTAAATTTAAAAAGTTTTTATGCCAAAAAATTCTAAATTGAATAAAGACATCGGGAAAACTTTTCTCTGCTCCAAAAAAAATTTTCAAAACCTATATAAAAATAAAATGCCCGCAACCAGTATTCTTGAACAGATTTAATATAACTAATATTTTTATTAAATTGTTTTATTTTTAAAAAATTTTACTCTACAAATATAAAATTTAATAGACGCACACGTAACTCCTAAAAAATTTACGATAAAATTAGTAAATTTTCTAAGAAATACAAAAAAATCATAAATTTACTTATTTTCGCAAATTAGCGATAAATATTTGTGCATTTAAAACTTTTTTCATGAATTTAAAAAAAAAGTTGAGAATTTACGATTTTTATTTAAAATATAGTTAATTTTTTCACAAATAAACTATATGCATTTAGGATACAATTATTTTTTGTATTATCATTACATTATCGATAAAATTAAATGTATAATTTATTCAAAAACGAATACAAAATTTGAAAAATAAATTAACATGTAATAATAATTAACGAATTATTCTGCTGCGGTCTTATTACTCATCTGAATCACACTAAAATTGCATCATGTGCTTCATATAAATGCCAGCTAAAAATAAAATAACAATTTTTACAAACCTTGAAATTTTTATTTTCTAATGACCAGGATGGGCAAAAATTATTAAATTTTTGTTTTTACTAGAACATAACACTGGTCATTACGAAGTAAAAATTTCAAGATTTATATTATAAAGTAATGGGCGATATAAATAAAAAAAATTTTTACATTATTTTTTAATAAATTTGCTAAAAATTTAAAACAAGTTAATTTCATATTGAAGAATATGAAAGTAATAAGGTTTCCAAAATTTTTTTTTCTCCACAAATATACACTGAAAAAAAAATCCGCTTGCGGCAAGCGGAATTTTTTTTCTCGTCAAACGATTGCAAATGACTTGAAACGTAAAGAAAATTAAAAAAAAAATTTTTTCCCGCTTACTTGGGATATGCGTATTTCGGTATGACGAGATTTGAGAAAATTTTGGAAAAAGAAAAGAAAAAATGTTTTTTTTTAATTTTCTTTACGTTTCAAGTCATTTGCAATTGTTTGCAAAGAAAAAAAAATTCCGCTAGCCACAAGCGGATTTTTTTTTCAGTGTAGCATTATTTAGTAGAATTGATCATACATTAATTATTAATAGAAAAACTTTTAGGAAATAAAAAAAAATAATTTTTTTGAATAAATACTACATATTATATAATTTAGTTGGTCATTTCAGTTTTATTTAGTCGAGAAGCCGTAGATGTTATATGTATGCATTTTTTGGTTCCTCATAGAGGAACCTTTGTGATAGGTGAAATTTTGATTTTGGATATTTTGGCATATAAGCACGTTTTGAGACCTCAGGAAGCTAAAAAACCGGTTTTTAAAAAAAGTCTGTATGTGTGTGTGTGTGTGTATGTATGTATGTATGTATGTTGGACTGTAACCGCTGATATTTCACAGCCAACACGACATTAAGACCTAATTTTTTTTTCAAAATTTTTTTTAACAAAAAATCTCGAAGTACTTTTTTTTTTTTTAATTTGGATGTAATACCTCATTTATTTCCACGAAAGTACTTATATTTGAAAGTATGGTTTTTACTCAATATCTCGAATCTGATACTTAATTTTTTGAAAATTTTTTTCCCAAAATTTTTTTCATAAAAAAATACAAAAAACACCAATTTTTTTTTTTCTTTGAACATATAGTACATAATTTGCTTCCATGGAAGTACTAGTTTTAAGAACCTCTATAAAAGTAATTTTTTGGACCTGATACTTAATTTTTTGAAAATTTTTTTCTCAAAATTTTTGCCGCCAAAAAATATAAAAAATGCCAATTTTTTTTTTTTTTAGGATGTAGTACTTAATGTTTTTCTACGAAAGTACGAATATTTAGAATTATCGTTTTTAAATGATTATTTCATGTGATACGTAATTTTTCGATATTTTTTTTTTTCAAAATTTTTTTAATAAAAAAATTAAAAAAATACAATAATTTTTTTTCTTTTTGGACGTAATACCTAATTTATTTCTAGGAAAGTTCTAATATCCAGAATTATGGTTTTAAAGGATTTCTCTATCTTATATGTAATTTTTCGAAATTTTTTTTTTCAAAATTTTTTTTCTTTTTGGACGTAGTACTTAATTTATTTCTATGAAAGTACTAATATCCAGAATTATGGTTTTAAAGGATTTCTCTATCTTATATGTAATTTTTCGAAATTTTTTTTTTCAAAATTTTTTGTATAAAAAAATTAAAAAAACACAATAAATTTTTTTCTTTTTGGACTTAGTACTTAATTTATTTCTATGAAAGTACTAATATCTAGAATTATTGTTTTTAAAGGATTTTTTCCATCTGATACGTAATTTTTCAAATTTTTTTTTGTGAATATTTTTAATTAGATAAAATAGACCATTATAAATATTTTGCTATTGTTGTTGAGGAACCATAGTGCCAATCACTTGGCAGCGTTTTTTTTCTTTTGTGCAAGGCTATAACTCATACACTGAAAAAAAGAACCTCAGGTAGCGCTTAGTTTTTATGACCAACCGCGCTTACTATCAGTTTTCTAAGCACATCGTTTATGAAATTTCACCTTAGTCTTTAGAAACATTTCAAATCATGTCGCTTAGAATTTCAACGGGAAATGTATAGATTTTTCTGTATAAAATTTTTGTAGATTAAATATAAGGAAGAATAATAGGAATCATTAATTATTAATAAAAATTTCAAGATTTATATTATAAAGTAATATAAATAAAAATAAAAATAATTAATTAGTAATTTGACTTATTTTTATATTTTTTCAGATATCATATAAAAATCAAAAATGTTGACGAATAATTTTTATTGTAGTTTTTGCAGCACTGACTTTCGGAAAGCTGATTCAGAAAAAAAAATGCTTTTATATTTCAAGTCAGGAATTGAACCAGGTTTGTGACAACAATAGCGCAGCTTATGACAATCCATCTTTTTTGGAATATATTATAAAAAATATGGAAAAACAAGCCGTAATTCTGTTTTTACATATCATTAGTTACTATATTAGTTACTATTATTAGTACTCGTGACTAATTCTGCAAAGAAAATTCTTAAAAAATTCGGATTAAAAACTGTCAAAAGACTGTCAAATCAAAAAAACTGTCAATTAAAGATTGTCAAAAGAAAAAACTTTCTTTCGATTTTTTAAAGTGCTTATAAGTGTGGCATTTTATGAAAAAAAATCTCTCGTAAACACATCTAAAAATAATTAGTCGTTGAACTAAAAAAATAGCTTAAGATCGTCGACGCGGCTTTAAAGCTGCTTAATTCAAAAGAAACCAAAAATTCATGTTAACCCCTATGCTTACCCCTTTTAAAATTGTTGCATATAAAATAAAAAAGCAGTTTGTATAACAGTTTAGTTGTCAAAAGTCCAACTACGTTCGATTGTGCAATAATGGGTTAAAATGAAAACAGGCTTTAGTATTTAATTGGACTAAAATTTGCTTTTGTGAATCTAATCTAAATTCTACTTTGATTTAATAAACTATTTAAAAAAATCAAATTACCATTATATTATACTTGTAATATAAATTTATATTTATTTTTGTGGTCAAACAAGATTATACGTGCAAAAATTAATAGTGACTCTGACTTTCTCTAAAGAAAAATTAGATTATTTTATGTGTATTTAAAGAAAAAAAGAAAAACGACAAAAATTTTAATAATTATATTTATTTTTGTTCACAAAAAGAAATTTTTACTTATAAAAATATTTTCAACATTTTTTAAATATTATATCCAAACGATAATCGATCAATTAAAGCAGAAGTCTCAATTTGTTCGATTCATTAATCTTCTACTATATTGTCTATCTTTTTCTCTGAACAATTCTTTATCGTAAGCTACTGGTGAATAACCTTGCTTAATAAAATATTTATTTAAGACTGGCAAAACTAATATCGAAAATCCATAACTATATAATAGATAACTTTCTTCTAAATCCTTAACTGTTTCTTCAGTAGGACCAAGCCATTCCATTAATTTCATTGCTGAAGCCATAGCTTCTTCTTCACTATTTCCTGTAAATATTTTATGAAAGGCCGCCATATTTTCTATTGTAATGATAAATTGTTTTTTGAAATATTTAATTTTTACAGGACAATTTCCGCAACACCAATCAGTTATAAATTTAAATTTTTCATCTAAACTAAGGCTTGCCAGTTTAAATAACTTTCCACCCAAAAAGTTTCTGTCCCCATCTGACTTTAGAAGCCATAACTTAAAATCATTTATTTCGTCCTTAAAACACAATTTTAAAAATTCGTCTAATTTCCAAAGGGAACAATCTAAATTTATAATAATTTCAACTACGCTTTCTTTATTTTCATTTTTGGTAAAAACTTCCTTGTATTTACTAATTTGTTTCTCATCTCTACTAAAACTCCATCCAAAAAAAGGTTCATACCAGTACAAATCTGTCGTAAGTAAACGTAAAATTATTTCAATTAATTCCTTGTCATCTATAATGAAAATGAATGATTTTTGGAATTTTTGAATATTTTCTTCATCATTATCAAAAGCCCAACTTATTACTTCGCACAACTTACTAAACTTATCAAAACCAAACACTAATTTATTAAAAATAAAGAAAGCATATTTTTTTAACAATTTTTCTTTCAATTGCTTAAACATGTCTTCATCATTAGAAGCACACCAATTTAGACAATTATTTAATTCTGTAAAATCCAACCTTGACTGAGTCAGTAAATTATATAATGTTGTTTCAAAACGATATTTACGATCAATCATATTCTCCTTAAATTCTTTTATGCTTTGATCTGAATTTAATGCCCATTTAAGAAAATAATCTATTTTATCAAAACAATTTCTTTCCAAGAAATAGGTTGCAACGTCATTAGGTTCCAGGGATTCCTCATCGATCATTTTCCTTTTAAGCATATTTAAGTCTGCTTCAGAATACAAAATATGACTAAGAATGGAATCTAATAAATCCCAGCGATCACACTTTATCAAAGATTGGCATTTACTTATTCCAGAATCAGACAGTATGATATTAATTTTGCGTTCTTGATCGAAGGTACTAAAAATTAACTTGATAAATTCAATCTCTTCATACCAAGAAATATCATAAAATATTAAACTTTCATTTGTACTTGATAAACTTATTTTATTTGCTTTATCATCATTGTTCTCGTAGTATTCTCTGAAATCTTCATTAGCTAAATGCCATAGTTCAAACAAAATAGTTCTGTAATAAAGATAAGAATTGGTGTCTGAATCGCATTCCCACATTTTCTTGGCTAGTTTTTCTATGATACTTTTATACGATGTTATATTAAAAATATTTGGATTCAATACGTGATTCAGAATATCTTGAAAGTAATCTCCCCACAACCAATCATCAAGTATATTGCACAAAATTTGCCCAGAAAATTTAATAAATACTTTTTGTTGACTTTCGTAATCAAGTTGGGATAGTATGTAATAAAATAAATCTTGATTGTATTTTTCTAATTTTTCCAATACATTTAAAAAATTTCTTTTCTTTTCTTCAAAATTTAGTTCGTTCCAAATGAACTTCAAGGGTACATCACTAAATACAAATTTTGAATGATTTAAGATATTTAATTGATTAAGAACTTTTTCATTCAAAGAAACGTTTTCTTCTGCAAAATTCAATTTCTCTATTTTATTCAAGATGCTCTGATTGTCAGCAAGAAGACATGACCAATAATAAACCATAGGATATTTATGTACATCAATAGTGTCAATTAAACCCATAATACTGGGTGCAAAAAATGTAATTTCATCTTTTAAACAGTAAGTGCATACTATCTTAGCTATATCTTGATCGTTTAATATTTGATTGACATTAGTTAAAATTTTTCGAGCTGTTTCTTGATAATCAATAACTCCTCTCGAGCTCCAGGTAATATAACTTAAAAAATCTGCTGCTTGATATGTGGAATTAGATTCAAGTTCAAATACAAATTTGTTATTATAAAGTACCCAGTCATATATTTGTTTTCCGATAGGCTTAACATTTTTTTTTATTCTTTCTTTGATAGTATCAGGCAATTTAATTTCAGTTAACTGCCATATGACGTTATTCAATTCGAAAGAATTTTTATTAAAACACCTAAATAATGGTTCACGATGAAATAATTTACGAATATTTTTTCGATTCTTTTGGTTCATCCATAATGATATTACAATTTTAACAGCAGCCATGTGACTTAATGAAATCATAGCATGGAATTTTAAGGAAGATTTTTGTATGACAGAGTTCTTTCGAATGTAGATAAAATTATTATCATATCCAAGTATGCTTTTCTGAGTTCCTTCCATTGCGAGAGATTCGGCCATGTTCTATGGTTAAGTATTAGATGCTCAACGTGTCAAATTTCAATTTATCTGAACCTGCAAAATTTTGTCGATAAAATTATTGAAATCAAATTGTCATCATAAAAATAAAATGAATTGTGTTATAATTAAAATACCTAGTTTTAAGATAATGTATGGATCCAAAGTTTACTTTTTTCGTATAAATATCGCATTCAAAAAATTAAATTATTACTCCAGTTCGACTCCAGTCAAAATATGAAGGCGGGTCGTATTGTTACTGGTAACCACCAGATTACTCCAGTCAAAATACGGAGGGGGTTCTTATTGTTACTGGTAACCACCAGATTTGGTCTTGTATAGGTTTTTTGTGTTACTGATCACGGATTTCGGGTATTTTTTTACGAACAATTAATATTTGTCTTAAATTTCCAAAAACTACTGGTCCATTTGGGTTTTTGGATCGCTGATCATGAATTTCATTTTTTTAATTCATGAAAAATTTAGTATTTCACTAAAATTCAAAAAACTACACCTAAAAGGGGTATTTTTGTTTATAATTTTTTTTCAGTTTCTAATTTTTTGAAATTCTTTTTTTTACCTAAATATTTAATTCTCAGGTAATTTAAGAGTGAAATAATAATTTTTTATAAAAAAAATTCCCGAAATTCGTTATTAGGGACCTAAAAACTCATAGGGACCAAAACTGGACACACAAAGTGAGGGGTAGTTTTTGTTAATTTAAGAGTGTTAATATTAATTTTTCATAAAAACATCCCCGTAATTCTTTATCAAAAACCCAAATTAAAAGTCTCAAAATTCCTTAAAAGGAGGAGGTCTTAGAAGAATTTATAGGGACTTTTACAAATTAATTAAAATTTTTTTAATTTATTTATTTTTTTTTAATGTCTATATCAAGTTGCAAATTTTAGTAATTTTCTCATAAGGGAGCATCCATAAACGATGTCCAAAGTTTTAGGTAGGTCTACTCTAAAATGTGGCCATTTGTGACAAAGGGGAAGGTACGGTAATAAAAAAAGGACGTCACGTTTTTTTTTTTAAATTTAAAGTTGAAAATGTGCAATAAAATAAAATAAATATTAAAGTAACCCACGTAGAAATGAAATCATTAAAAAAATTATTTAATGTTTTTTTATTTTTTAAAGAAAAAAAAAACATCTATAAAAATTTTAAATTTAAAATCACACTGTTGATTTATAATTTTTTTTTTTTTAATGGGAGTACTAAAATAAAATTATGACGTCTGGTAGGAGGGGGATTCAACTTTTTTGTGAAAATTAGTGACAAAGGGTAGGTAGATCCCAAAAACCTCGAAAATTTTCTGGACGTCGTTTATGAATGCTAAGATGAAAAAAATAATAATTGCATAGTTTTTTACATTATTTTTACATACATTGAAGCCGAGTAGCAATTATTTTCAAAATGTTGGATAAAACTGACTTCATTGATTTACTAATCATTAGAAATTCAAATTGTTTCTAATAAAAGCGAACCGCAATATTAAGTTGTTCACGAAAAACTCGTGTGTAAAACTTTTCAAGGTATTTTCTGTACTAGCTGTATGCCTAGGTAAGCAAAAAATATCTTAAGCACCCTGGGTGAAAAACCATAAAAACTAGTGCGAACACATATCACTCGTGTCCGGCTTCACCAAACACTCGTGCTAATGCTCACACTAAAGCTAAAATTTTACGCCCTTGATACTTAATCTATTATTGACCAAACGACCTTTCTTGGACACTTATTACTTTAATAGCGACCCATATTACTTTAATAGGTGAGTTTTTTGGCCTAAAATATACAGTTTTTATAAACGAAAAATTCAAGTGTTCAAGAAAGGTCGCTTGGTTATTAGTAGGTTTATATACAACTTATATGATCTTATTCTCTATTTTTTGACATTATATAAGGGTGCTTACATATGGAGCCCAAATTGTCAAATGAATTTGATACAGTAATTTGAATTGTGTTCAATTTATGCCACTGCGCGTCTGGCAAAGCGTATTTCCTCGACACTGATACAGAAAAATTTTATACGAACCTTGTCCATAAATAAAGATTTTGGCATTGTTTATCATAAAATTTACGTACGATTTGGGGCATTCTTTAATTTTCTGGGCATGAGACGTAAATATACTTTTATTTCTTTACAATTTATTTCTTAAAAATTTATTTTTAAGCAGTGGAATGAAGGCGCAAAAAAAAATTCAACTTCGGTAAGCAAATTTTTTCTTGTTAACGAAAGGGGAATCCACTTGTTAGCGGATTTTTTTTTTTTTTTAATTAGAAAAGTCGATATAAACATAAAAAACACTCTTGAATATTATTCTTCATAAAAAAGTAAAAATAAAAATATTTACTCAGTACTTACTTGCGTTTTGAAATTAATTTCCTTCATTTCATTTTATAAACTTGAAGTTATGTTTCATGATAATATTTAATGCAATAAAATTGTGAAATTCCGAACTATTAATTCTTACTTTTTGAGAAAATTTGTTTTTTGTTTTTCGGTATTTACAGAAGGTGAAAGATATTTTACTTTTACTAAAAATGAAATCTCAGTTAAATGTACGCACGAGTATTGTTAGTGTGAAAGATACTGTTTAATTTTTGAATCGTATTCTATGGAAAAATGTGGCGTCGATAGATAATTAATAATTGATAATATTTGGAATTTCCGACTAAAATTTTCGGGATTTATCTAAATTTATCTATGCAATGATATTAATCAAGCAGATTATAGAAAGAATAATATCTAGTACTTTTAAATAAAATGTGGGAGTTTTTTGTTCGCAAGAGCCGCGTGTCATATATCTCATCTAAAATTTTGAGCAAAGGTCGTATAAGATTTTTCTGCGTCAGTGGCATGGACTCTAGATGAAAGGACCCCAAGCATGGTTATAAATTGAGGAAAATTTGAAATTAATATTATAAATTATATTTTTGCCTTAGATAAAAAATTTTTAGTGCATGTAGTTTGAAATTTAATTTTTTACGATTATTTAATTAAATAATGCCTATATTAATTACTGAGGCTAAATAATTGAGCCAGACCCAATTTTCCAGACCCTATTTTACATGTATAAGAATTTGATTTAGCCTCAATTAACTAACACGATACTTGGGGTCCTTTCATCTAGCGTCCATGGTCAGTGGCTAAAAGGAATTCTTCTGACTCAAAAGAATCTTTTTCTGAGTGAAAATATTATATTTTTTATATTTATTAACTTACCCCATATTAAAATTTTTTAAAAAGTACTAAGTACGTTTAATGTTTATTAGACTTCAAATAGGGGGAGAAAAAGACGCAAAATTTTTTTTATAGCTAAATATTAACTGTGATAAAAAATTTAAAAATAAGCGAATTCTCGCGGTAACTTTCAAACAAAAACTAAATTTAGTTAGAGGTCTTACACGAAAGAATAACCTGATTAAGAAAACTTGTATAAAATTTATAAAATTATGCATTTTATACAAAGAAAAATTTTTTTTTTTTTTGTTAAAAACTGTAGTTAAAGATGACTAGTAATAAGACCCGCCTATTCATGAATATATAACAATGAAAATATTAGAAAAATACTTTGCATTTATAATTATTTTAACCATGCAGTTATTCCTTTGTATTATTTTATTTATTTTTGAATGTTATTTTACATACCAAAATAAATAGTTTTAATCTCCAAAAATCCTTATTATTCTGTATTACTTAGGGGTAAAGTGTTTTTCACCTCAAAGTTCCTATGAAAGTAACATGAATCGAGTTGAAACCTTTTGCATTCGCTTCAGAAAAATAATGCCAACAAAGCGTTACAAAAGAAAATTGAATAGTATGTCAGGGGGGTGATTTTCCCACTCATTTTCCCCTCTTTTTCCCCCCAATATTGAAATGTAGTAAAAAAATGTTTTTTTACGTTTTTTATGATGCTATGAGGTTATATAGGCTACTAAATTAGAATTTAGGGTCAAAAATAACATTTGGCAGTTTTCAAGGGGTGAATTTGACCTTTTATCACCCCTAAAATCCACATAAATTTTTAAGATACTTTTTTTAAAAATTAAATTCACTATTTAGGTTTTTTAGGTCGCTGATCTCAAAAATAATGTCCAAAATTACATTTAACAGGTTCTGGAGGGTGATATTGGCTATTTTTCATCCCTTTCACTCCCCAAAAACTCATTTGTCAAATACACTTTTATTTTTTATTTTTAAAAGGTCTAGTAGGTTTTTTAGGTCACTGATCTCAAAAATGATGTCGAAAATTACATTTAGCTGGTTCTAAAGGGTTAAATGGGCCATTTTTCACACCTTTTACCCGCCAAAAACTCATTTTGTCAAAGGAACTTTTGTTTTTTATTTTTAAAAGGTCTAGTAGGTGTTTTTGGGTGCTGATCTTAAAAATGATATAGAAAATTACATTTAGCTGGTTCCAAAGGGTGAATTTGGAAATTTTTCACCCTTTTCAACCCTTGGACAGGCATTTTACCGAAAAAACTTATTTTTTTATTTTCAAATCATTTTGGGCACTGATAACCAAAATTGTGTCAGAAATAACATTCAACAGGTTCTAAAGGGTGAATTTGGTAATTTTTCTCCCCAAATACCCCAAAATTAACATAAACCTTTTAAAGGCTTTTTTTTTTAATTAAATTAAATAATTGGGTTTTTAAGATCGCCGATTTCAAAAATAATATCAAAAATTACATTTAACAGGTTCTAAAGGGTGAATTTGACCATTTTTCACACCAAATTTTACATAAACCTTTGAAATACTTTTTTAAAATTAAATTAAATAATTAGATTTTTTAGGTTGCAGATCTCATTATAATATATATTCATAAATATTGTAAAGTAATTATATTACATAAGCCTCGTTCTACGAGATTATAATATAATATGTAGTACCCTCCCTGTCGTACGCCAAATTTCACAACGCTTTAGAGTTAAAAACGAAAAAGCTCGGTAGATGGCAGCAAATGCCACCATTGGGGCCCCTCTCAAGAGGCGCGCTCAATCTTCTTCATTCTTTTTTGTTGTGCGCTAGAACACACAACGAAGTCCGTTAAAATTTTTTAAAAAATGGCGGACTTAGGTCAACTTGAAGCGGAAAGACAAAGTCTTCTAGATCAAATTAATAACCTTCGTGGTAATTTAGATGTTCTGGATGCTGTTCGTACGCAGGAATTAAGACGCGTTGAACAAGCAAACCAGATGCAAATCGATAACGATTTAGAAGATGGCGAATTGCAAGATGGCGTCGAGGACGCTTACGATCAAGAATTACTTGATGATGATCTGCAAGATCATGAAAATATTCAACGTAAGTTGATATATTTATTCTTTTGTCAAAGAATATTAATGCAGGTATTTTCCTGTTTGTGCTTGCCACATTTGGGTGCTAGCCACCTTTTTTGCGCTTGCCGCCTTTTTTAGTGCTTGCCACTATAATAAGCAATTTTTTGCTACAAAGAGCTTGCCTCATTTAAGAAACTTCTTACGCTCTCACAGAAATAGTAAGTCATAGTTTTTGTTTTTTCTTTTTTAACAGATCCTATCCCAGCAGGGCCTCCTGCTTTAGATGAAGCAATTGAGGCGGCTATGGGAATAGATCCCGAAGCATCAACTGCGATTGAAGTCAATGTACATCCTAGGATCTTGTCTAGATGGCAGTACTATCTAAGGAAGGGTCTTCCAGAGGAAGAGGTCAAGGATCTTTTAAAGAAATATAAGGTCCCAGACGATTGGTCTGCTCCAGCCTTAAATAAGGTAATTAAAAAGGCGCTTACATCTAGCCAAAGAATAAGGGACCAATATGGAAAAGAAATCCAGGATATTGCTGGAGTTGCTCTAACAGCGCTAACTTCGGTCATTCAGATGTTAAATGATCCTGATGAGCTACCAGATAAGGATGTGTTCCTAGAAAGGCTCTTTGATGGTGCAAAACTTATCGCAGAACTTTCCAGCAGGCAAACTGCGAGTCGTAGAGCTTGCATTGTTCCTTCAATGTCAGAAAATTCCAAGGACCCTCTTGAGGAATCAAAACCAGATGATTTACTTTTTGGATCAAATTTTAATGATATAATGACAGAAGCTAAGATAACTAATGATCTAGCTAAACAACTAAAAAATAGTAATAGGTTTAATTTAAACTCAAAGGGCCAGGGTGGGAGCCGACAACCACCCCGGTCACAAGAGGGTCCCAAGAAGTCGGTTGTATTCAAACCAAAACCTGCTGCCAGAAAACAGTCACATCACAAGAATTCATCGTCAGGGAATCACAAATCAAGGGATTCTTACAACAAATCTCATCGTTCGAGGAAGTAGTTCAAGATGTAAGTATAGCTGGGCGACTGAAATATTTTCAAAATAATTGGTTAAAAATTACAGCTGACAAATTTGTTTTACAAGCGGTTAAGGGCTATAAGATCCCCTTTTCGCAAAAACCTTATCAAGCTCTTGAACCTTCTTGTTCTTTTTCCGGTCAAGAAGAATCAATATTAGAAATAGAGATTAATAAACTCTTAGAAAAGGGAGCAATTCATTTTAGTCAAGAAGAAGATGGGCAATTTCTATCTCCTTTCTTCACAGTTCCTAAACCGGATGGCTCTCATCGCTTTATTTTAAATTTAAAGGGCCTTAACCAATTTATAGACACTTGTCATTTTAAAATAGAAGATCTTAAAGTAGCATGTAAATATGATCATATGATCATCAATCTCCCAAGATGATTATATGGCAACCATCGATCTTCAAGATGCTTACCTCTTAATTCCCATACACAAAGATGTTCTTAAAGTTTAGGTTTAAAAACAGGCTGTATCATTTTTCCTGCCTTCCATTTGGTTTATCTAAAGCTCCATACGTTTTTACTAAAGTTCTAAAGCCAGTCATGGCCTTTTTAAGAACTTTAGGTTTCATTTCGGTAATTTACCTTGATGACATCTTGTGTATAGGAAGAACAAGAGAAAAGTGCTCTTTAAATGTAGATATAACTGTTAGTTTATTGAGATGGTTAGTTTTATAATTAATGATAAAAAGTGTAACCTTTATCCATCTAAATCATGTAAATTTCTGGGTTTTATTCTAGATTCTTCTAACCTAACCTTATATTTACCCATAGATAAAAAAGAGAAATTATTGGCTGACATTAAGATGTTTTCTGCTAAGAAATCAGCAAAGATTTTAGATCTTGCTCAAATTATTGGTAAACTGGTGGCAGCATGTCCTGGAGTAAAGTACGGTTGGGTTTATACTAAAATGTTAGAAAGTTTTAAAATAAGCGAGCTTCAAAAGAATCAGGAAAATTATAATGCAAAATTTGCTATGTCAGAAGTCATTATTTCGGAGTTACAATGGTGGTTAAAAAATTTACCTGCTTCCTTTTGTAGATTTAAATTACCTGATTTTCATAAGACAATATTTACTGATGCCTCAGACATAGGGTGGGGAGCTACAGATGGTAAACAGAATATTTTTGGAGTTTGGGATAAATCTCAATTAAACTACCATATAAATCTTAAAGAATTACTAGCAGTAAAAATTGCCTTAGAAAATTTAACATTAGATTGTTTTAATTGTCATATTCTTCTTAGAATAGACAACACCACTGCTATATCCTACATTAATAAAATGGGAGGAGTGAGGATTAAAGCTTATTGTAAAGTAGCAAGAGATATTTGGAAATTAGCAGAAGAAAAACAAATAATACTGTCTGCTTCTTATATTCCATCAAGAGAGAACATCGATGCAGACAGGTTGTCTAGGTTAGTAAACAGTGATGCGGAATGGGAACTTGCTCATTACGCATATAACCAGATAATTAAAAAATTTGGAATACCTGATATAGACTTATTTGCTACTCGTAATATTAAGAAGTGTAAAAAGTTTTGTTCCTGGCTACCAGATGAGGAAGCCTTTCAGATCAATGCTTTTACATTAAACTGGAACAAGCTTTATTTCTATGCCTTCCCCCCTTTTGTTATTATTTTAAGAGTCTTAGAAAAGATTCAGCAAGACAAAGCGAGGGGTATCTTGATAGTCCCATATTGGCCTAACCAACCATGGTTCCCTGTTTTTCAAAGACTTATTGAAAATAATTATTTAATATTAGGTCCAGCTAATAACCTTTTATTATCTTTATGTAGGAAGAAGCAATTCCCAGGATCGAAGCACCTCCAGTTAATAGCAGCAACTGTATCAGGAGATCTTTCGCTGTAAGGGGTATGCCTGAGAACGTAGTAGAAATCTTGGAAGCGTCATTAAGTACATCCACATTAAAACAATATCAGAGTTCCTTAGTTAAGTGGTTAGAATTTTGTAGCAAAAGAAGAATAAATTGTTTTAAACCAGGTATATCAGATCTACTAGTTTTTCTCAGAAATTGTTTTGATAACGGTGCTTCATATGGGACTTTGAATTCTACAAAATGTGCTATTTCTTTAATTACACATAACAAGATTGGAGATAATGGTTTAGTCTCAAGGTTTATGAGTGGTCTATATAACCTTAGGCCAACTAAAACTAAATATGTAGTAACATGGGATGTCAATATTGTTCTGAAGTATTTGGAGAATTTACCTGACACTACAAGTGTCTGAAACTCAAGGATTTAACTCTTAAGACTGTTACGTTATTAGCTCTAATAACTGCTCAAAGATCTCAAACTTTAGCTAAGATTAGTATTAAGAATATTAAAGAAACAGAAGCTGGAATGGAGATCATCATACAAGAAAAAATTAAAACATCTGCACCAGGTCGACCAAGCCCAATATTGTTATTACCAAGATGTAATATTCGAAAGAACCTTTGTATCTATACCTGCATTTCTACTTACCTCAGGGCTACGAAAGACATCAGAGGTAACTACGATGCACTATTTATAGCTATGAAGAGCCCATTTAAACCAGTTGCTTCACAAACCATTGCTCGATGGATCAAAGAAACACTAAACTTAGCTGGTATAGATACCAAGATTTTTTCAGGTCATTCTACCAGACATGCTGCTACTTCAGCAGCATTAAACAAAGGTGTGGACTTGGAGGTAATCAAAAAAGCTGCTGGGTGGACAAAAGATTCAAAAATATTCTTCCAGTTCTATAATAGGCCAATTATAAGTAATAAGACCTCTTTTGCTGAAGCTATTCTAGAAGCGAATAAGTAAAAATATATAGTTCCTATTCTTAAATTATATGTATTCTTGATAGCTTTATTAATTTAATTTTAAAATAATTTATTAATTTTTAATGTAATCAATAAGCTATTTGTAATTTGATGTAAGTGAAGTATACTTTTTAAATAAATTTCAATGTATTCACAAAAATTTTTCTGCATTGCTCTAAAAATCTACATATTATATTATAATCTCGTAGAACGAGGCTTATGTAATATAATTTAAAATCAAACTAACTTGTTCCAAGTGTAGTTCGATTGTAATTATATGAATAATAGCCTCGTTCGAAGAGATTATATAACCCACCCATGTTTCAAAAAATTTGTATTAAAAAATTTTTTTCTTCTTAGCTAAAGCTATAGCAGCCCACCCCTGTAGCAGAAAAATTCTCAAGTTGACTGAAACTCATAAAAATGAAGAAGATTGAGCGCGCCTCTTGAGAGGGGCCCCAATGGTGGCATTTGCTGCCACCTACCGAGCTTTTTCGTTTTTAACTCTAAAGCGTTGTGAAATTTGGCGTACGACAGGGAGGGTACTACATATTATATTATAATCTCTTCGAACGAGGCTATTATTCATATAATTACAATCGAACTACACTTGGAACAAGTTAGTTTGATTTTAAATTATTCGTATAATAATAATTTTACACTCAAATTTTTAGGGGCGTTTGGAGTATTTGGGGTAAAAAATTGCCAAATTCAACTCTTAGAATCTTTTAAATTAAATTTTTGAAATTATTTTTGAAATCTGCGACCTAAAAAACCTAATTATTTAATTTAATTTAAAAAAAAGTCTTTAAAAGTTTATTTGAATAATTATTCAAAATTTATTTATCGCTCGATATTAAGGAGTGAAGTTTAAAATAATATTTTAAGTAGTCTTTAAAAGGTTTAGCGTAATTTTGGGGTATTTGGAGTGAAAAATTACCAAATTCGCTCTTTAGAACCTATTGAATGTTATTTCTGACATAATTTTTATTATCAGCACCCAAAAAAACCTACTAAACCCTTTGAAAAACAATAAATATGTTCTTTTTGTAAAAAGTAACTTTCTTAGATTCACAAAAAAAATAGAATTTTTTCGAAAAAGTAGTGAATTTTCAAAATTTTTTGTAAATATTCGATAAAAATCGTAAATTTACTAAATTTAGTATATTTTCGAAAAATTGGAGAATTCTCGATTTTTTTTTGTAAATTTACGACAAAATTTGTAAATTCACAACTATTTTTTGTAAATTTTCGAAAAAAAATTGTTAATTATCAATTTTTCTTGCGAATTCGTAAAAAAAGATCGAAAATACTCGAATTTTTTGTTAAGATACTAAATTTAGTAATTATACGATTTTTTTTATAAATATTTACAAATTTTTTCGAAAATTTACTAATTTTTCGAAAATGTTATAATTTTTTTGTTAATATAAGGAAGTTACTTTTTACAGTGTGTCCAAGGAGTGAAAAGCGTGAAAAATGGCCAATTTCAATCCTAAATAGTGAATTAAATTTAAAAAAAAAAGTATCTTAAAAATTTATGTGGATTTTGGGGGGTGTCTGGGTTGAAAAAAGGTCAAATTCACCCCTTGGAACCTGTTAAATGTTTTTTTGACACCAAATTCTAATTTAGTGGCATATCACATAGCAATATACCAGCTCATTGCCAGATGTCTGATCGAGAAGTAGCAGATAGATTCTTGATTGCAATAGGTGCTGAGCACCTAATATTTCATATAACAGATGTACGGGAATTAAAATCCAAGAATATCAATCAAGATAACCAAGACTATTATAAACTAATAGTTAAATTCTCTTCCTTTCAATTACGTAAAGATGTGATGACATTCAAACGGCGAAGAGGTAAGATAACTTTTGGCGACTTATTTCCACCAACGCAGATTCCACATGATGCAAATAAAATTTTATATTTTAACGACTTATTACCCTTAGATTTGCATAAAAGATATGCCAAAATTTCTAAATTTTTTAAATTAAATCGCGAAATTTCAATATTTTGTAATGAAGGACAGGTGTTTTTTAGAAGAAATCGCGATCCTCCGGTATTAATACCTGATGATTTTGATTTAAACATGTTACACACTCTTTAGCAATCAAAAAATACATCAATAAACAAGTTAATACCTAAAATCAGTAATAATATGATGGATTTAAACCTTAAACTTGATCTCTTTTTTACTAATGTAAATTCTCTAAAAAATTCAGATAACTTCTCAGCCTTAAATACTGAAATAAATAAATTCTCCCCCCATATAATCGCGGTAACAGAATCATGGCTAAAGCCATACTACAACTCTAATCAACTAATGATAAGTGGTTATACTTTAATAAGAGCTGATCGGGTTGTTAGTAATAAAAAAGGTGGCCTTGTAGGTGGTGGCGGTGTTGCAGTCTACCTACTTACTTCATTAAATTATAAAATTTTACATTCTTCAGTCACAGATGATATAAATAAACCGGATTTCTTAATACTTGAAATTTTTATAGGCACTTCTGTCCTATTATTTTCTATTATCTATCGTAGACCAGGTGGCAGTACCCTAGATGACTATGGGGTTGTGCTAGGCGACTTTTTATCAGTCAAAGAGTACACCCACATACTCATCATGGGTGATTTTAATTATGATATCTCAGATGAAATAAAGGGTCTTCCACTTCTGGAATTTTCGCAGGATCTGGGACTGCTCATCTGTCCAACAGATTTTACACATTCATCTCATGATGGAAAGTCTAAAATTGACATAGTATTGACCAGGACCCTTGCGAATGTTTCAGATTGGGATTTAGCGTCAGCGCCACTATTTGCAGGTCACCATCCCATAAGTTTTTCATATAACTTTCAGAAACAAACATTACCTCCCCAATTTAAAATAACTCGCTCTTTTAAAAAATGTAATTTTGATTTACTAAATCATGATCTAATCAGTAATTTATCTAATCTAGATCATTCAGAACTTTCAGATCCATCAATCATTACTGATGCCTTCTTGACCTCATGTAATAAAATTTTAGATAGTCATGCTCCTGTGTACAAAAATGTAATAGCTAAACCAAAGACCTTTGAATTAGATAATAATTTAAAATTGCAATTCAAAATATGGGATAAGCTCTATAAAAGATATCTATCTACAGGTGATGAAGCCTTCTTGACTCAATTTCGCAAAATGCGAGTAGATTTAAAAACAGAGGTCAAGAAAAGGAAAGATAATTATATAAAAAATAGTCTAGATAATTCTAAAAATTCTTCCACTCTTTGGCGAATTTTTAACTCAATAGGTCTTACATCAACAACAAATACCTCTCCTCTCCAATTCTTTTCTGCACAAGAAATCAATACCTTCTTTTCAGAAATTAATAAATCATCACCATCCTGTGTAACATTACCTATTTTTTCTCACCAAATAAATATAAATACCACTTTCTCACTTACTCCAGTAACTTCTGATCAAGTGTCTAAGGCAATTACGAAAATAGTTCCCAAATGTAAAGGTCAAAGTCCTGATGGTTTTAACTTAAGGCATTATAATGATTCCTTGCATATATTAAAGGATTATATAACCTTCATGTTTAATAGGTCTATTACGACTTCTAAATTTCCAAATGTGTGGAAAAGAATATTTATATATGCCTTGAGTAAAATACCTCGTCCATTATCTCCTTCAGACACAAGACCAGTTGCTAATATGTCACATCTAGCAAAGGCCTTGGAGAGATTAATCGTTGACCAGGTTGTGGCCTACTTAGAAACGAATAATTTAATAAATTCTCACCAATCTGGTTATAGAAAAAACTTTAGTACTCAAACAGTGTTAATTAATCTCACAGATACAATACGTCGAGGTGTAGAATTAGGCTTAATAACAACCCTGTTGATGTTTGATTTCTCGAAGGCCTTTGACACAATTGACCACTTTATTTTATTGCAAAGGCTATATGAATTAGGCTTCACCCATCAAACCTTGGAATGGTTTCATGATTATTTGCTTTATCGTCAACAAGCGGTAATGGATGAAAATGGTAACCCAACTGAGTTCATTACGACCAGTTCAGGTGTACCTCAGGGCTCGGTTCTTGGGCCAATTCTATTCTTAATCTATATGAATTCTATTTTAGAACGTATATCTTTTTGCCATTTTGAACTGTTCGTTGACGATTTACAAATCTATATTCAAAGTAAAGTCTCCTCATATGATATTGCTTTAACTAGTATGCAGAGTGACGTTAACGCTATTGTAGATTGGACAACATTAAATCACCTAAAATTAAATCCTAATAAAATTGAAATCATTAATTTTGGCACATCCTTTCAACTAAATAACTTAAACACATTATATGATTCGAATATACCACAAATAGTGGTCTCAGGAGTAAACATATCTTATTCAACTTCTGTTTTGAATTTGGGAGTAATTTTAACTCCAACATTAAATTGGACCCAACACATTATGAAACTGTCCAAAAATGTTCACTATACTTTACATCGTTTACGTTTAAAATCCAGACTACTCACATATCAGCTTCGTAAATTATTGGTATCATCATTAATCATACCATTTTTTGATTACTGTTGCCTAGTCTATGATACTCTTGAGGTTACTCTTGTAGATAAAGTAGAAAGGATTTTGAATTTAGCAATCCGATTCATTTTTGGAGTTGGTAGATTTGACCGAGTCTCAATAACTCCACTAAGAAATCAATTGGATTGGCTAACAGCAAAATCCCGTAGAAAATACTTTAAGCTTATACTCGTTCATAGTTTAATAACAACTAAAAGGCCGCCATATCTCTCTTCACAATTTATAATGAACCAGATGAGGAAATCAGGCGTTCACAAAGAAATCTTCCTGATACTTCCTTATCTGATTTCCTACCTCTTACTTTTTCCCTTCCGTCTTTTTATAGAACAGATTTCTATAAAAGTTCTTTTTTTATCACAGCCATTACAGAGTGGAATGGATTGCCATTTACATTAAAAGCGTATACATGTATTGACACTTTTAAATATCATATTATAAAGTATCTTCTTCACTTACAAAAAACACCTGTACTTTAATTGTACTTTAATCATGCTAATGTAATATAAAATAGTCAATTCTTTTCTTTTAAGTAAAGATAAATCGTAGTTTTTAATTAATAATTATGTTAGTACTAAAATATTCTAGTTCAAATCTTTATTATTAATCTTTGTTAATCTTAAAATAATATTATGTTAAATTTTATTTTCAATTTATATTTTAAAAAATTCTTATAAGCAAATTATTTTTGTAATTAATTATACTTATTCAAAAATCTGTATGTACTATGTACAAAAACTATATTATAAACTTTTGTAAATTGTTGCGCATAGGCCACGCCTGCGCCAAATAAATTCTAAATAAATAAATAAATATTAAAAAATGAAAAAAAAACATTTTTTTACTATATTTCAATATTAAAGGGAAAAGGGGTGAAAAATGGGTGGGAAAATCACCCCCCTAACATACTATTCAATTTTCCTTTGTAACGCTAAAAAAATAAGTTTTTTCGGTGAAAAATTACCAAATTCACCCTTTAGAACCTGTTGAATGTTATTTCTGACACAATTTTGGTTATCAGTGCCCAAAATGATTTGAAAATAAAAAAATAAGTTTTTTCGGTAAAATGCCTGTCCAAGGGGTGAAAAGGGTGAAAAATTTCCAAATTCACCCTTTGGAACCAGCTAAATGTAATTTTCTATATCATTTTTAAGATCAGCACCCAAAAACACCTACTAGACCTTTTAAAAATAAAAAACAAAAGTTCCTTTGACAAAATGAGTTTTTGGCGGGTAAAAGGTGTGAAAAATGGCCCATTTAACCCTTTAGAACCAGCTAAATGTAATTTTCGACATCATTTTTGAGATCAGTGACCTAAAAAACCTACTAGACCTTTTAAAAATAAAAAATAAAAGTGTATTTGACAAATGAGTTTTTGGGGAGTGAAAGGGATGAAAAATAGCCAATATCGCCCTCCAGAACCTGTTAAATGTAATTTTGGACATTATTTTTGAGATCAGCGACCTAAAAAACCTAAATAGTGAATTTAATTTTTAAAAAAAGTATCTTAAAAATTTATGTGGATTTTAGGGGTGATAAAAGGTCAAATTCACCCCTTGAAAACTGCCAAATGTTATTTTTGACCCTAAATTCTAATTTAGTAGCCTATATAACCTCATAGCATCATAAAAAACGTAAAAAAACATTTTTTTACTACATTTCAATATTGGGGGGAAAAAGAGGGGAAAATGGGTGGGAAAATCACCCCCCTGACATACTATTCAATTTTCTTTTGTAACGCTTTGTTGGCATTATTTTTCTGAAGCGAATGCAAAAGGTTTCAACTCGATTCATGTTACTTTCATAGGAACTTCGAGGTGAAAAACACTTTACCCCTAAGTAATACAGAATAATAAGGATTTTTGGAGATTAAAACTATTTATTTTGGTATGTAAAATAACATTCAAAAATAAATAAAATAATACAAAGGAATAACTGCATGGTTAAAATAATTATAAATGCAAAGTATTTTTCTAATATTTTCATTGTTATATATTCATGAATAGGCGGGTCTTATTACTAGTAATCTTTAACTACAATTTTTAACAAAAAAAAAAAAATATTTCTTTGTATAAAATGCATAATTTTATAAATTTTATACAAGTTTTCTTAATCAGGTTATTCTTTCGTGTAAGACCTCTAACTAAATTTAGTTTTTGTTTGAAAGTTACCGAGAATCCGCTTATTTTTAAATTTTTTATCCCAGTTACTCAGCTATAAAAAAAATTTTGCGTCTTTTTCTCCCCCTATTTGAAGTTTAATAAACATTAAACGTACTTAGTACTTTTTAAAAAATTTTAATATGGGGTAAGTTAATAAATATAAAAAATATAATATTTTCACTCAGAAAAAGATTCTTTTGAGTCAGAAGAATTCCTTTTAGCCACTGACCATGGACGCTAGATGAAAGGACCCCAAGTATCGTGTTAGTTAATTGAGGCTAAATCAAATTCTTATACATGTAAAATAGGGTCTGGAAAATTGGGTCTGGCTCAATTATTTAGCCTCAGTAATTAATATAGGCATTATTTAATTAAATAATCGTAAAAAATTAAATTCAAACTACATGCACTCAAAATTTTTTATCTAAGGCAAAAATATAATTTATAATATTACTTTCAAATTTTCCTCAATTTATAACCATGCTTGGGGTCCTTTCATCTAGAGTCCATGCCACTGACGCAGAAAAATCTTATACGACCTTTGCTCAAAATTTTAGATGAGATATATGACACGCGGCTCTTGCGAACAAAAAACTCCCACATTTTATTTAAAATTACTAGATATTATTCTTTCTATAATCTGCTTGATTAATATCATTGCATAGATAAATTTAGATAAATCCCGAAAATTTTAGTCGGAAATTCCAAATAATATCAATTATTGATTATCTATCGACGCCACATTTTTCCATAGAATACGATTCAAAAATTAAACAGTATCTTTCACACTAACAATACTCGTGTACATTAGTTGAGATTTCATTTTTAGTAAAAGTAAAATATCTTTCACCTTCTGTAAATACCGAAAAACAAAAAACAAATTTTCTCAAAAAGTAAGAATTAATAGTTCGGAATTTCACAATTTTATTGCATTAAATATTATCATGAAACATAACTTCAAGTTTATAAAATGAAATGAAGGAAATTAATTTCAAAACGCAAGTAAGTACTGAGTAAATATTTTTATTTTTACTTTTTTATGAAGAATAATATTCAAGAGTGTTTTTTATGTTTATATCGACTTTTCTAATTAAAAAAAAAAAAAAAATCCGCTAACAAGTGGATTCCCCATTCGTTAACAAGAAAAAATTCGCTTACCGAAGTTGAATTTTTTTTTGCGCCTTCATTCCACTGCTTAAAAATAAATTTTTAAGAAATAAATTGTAAAGAAATAAAAGTATATTTACGTCTCATGCCCAGAAAATTAAAGAATGCCCCAAATCGTACGTAAATTTTATGATAAACAATGCCAAAATCTTTATTTATGGACAAGGTTCGTATAAAATTTTTCTGTATCAGTGTCGAGAAAATACGCTTTGCCAGACGCGCAGTGGCATAAATTGAACACAATTCAAATTACTGCATCAAATTCATTTGACAATTTTTGCTCCATATGAAAGCACCCTTTTATAATGTCAAAAAATAGAGAATAACATCATATAAGTTGTATATTTACCTACTAATGACCAAGCGACCTTTATTGAACACTTGAATTTTTCGTTTATAAAAACTGTATATTTTAGGCCAAAAAACTCACCTATTAAAGTAATATGGGTCGCTCTTTTTATTTCCATAGGCCGTTTTCACCTACAACCCCTACAAAAAAAGATATCGACATAAAGGGGGGTAAATATAGATAATTCTCTAAGAAACTTAAGATGTTACAAAAATCAAAAACGTTTGGGAGTCCTAGCGATTATTTTCGATGGCAAATAAAAATTTTTTTGCATTTGATAACATCATGAGTTTCTTTAAAAATTATACACTGAAAAAAAAATCCGCTTACGGCAAGCGGAATTCCGCTTGCGGCTAGCGGAATTCCGCTTGTGGCTAGCGGAATTTTTTTTTCTTTGCAAACAATTGCAAATGACTTGAAACGTAAAGAAAATTAAAAAAAAAACATTTTTTCTTTTCTTTTTCCAAAATTTTCTCAAATCTCGTCATACCGAAACACGCATATCCCAAGTAAGCGGGAAAAAATTTTTTTTTTAATTTTCTTTACGTTTCAAGTCATTTGCAATCGTTTGACGAGAAAAAAAATTCCGCTTGCTACAAGCGGAATTCCGCTTACCGCAAGCGGATTTTTTTTTCAGTGTATCAAAATACACCCCACTTTAAGGGTGGATATCTTATTTGGTAGGGGTTATAGGTGAAAACAGGCTCCGGAAATGAAAAGAGCGACCCAACTTACCTACTGGGTGAGTTTTTCAGCGCCTAAAATATACAGTTTTTAGTAACGAAAAATTCAAGTGTCCAAGAAAGGTCGTTTGGTCAATAATAGATTAAGTATCAAGGGCGTAAAATTTTAGCTTTAGTGTGAACATTAGCACGAGTGTTTGGTGAAGCCGGACTTACGATATTTTTTGCTTACCTAGGCATACAACTAGTACAGAAAATACCATGAAAAGTTTTACACACGAGTTTTACGTGAACAACTTAATATTGCGGTTCGCTTCTATTAGAAACAATTTGAATTTCTAATGATTAGTAAATCAATGAAGTCAGTTTTATCCAACATTTTGAAAATAATTGCTACTCGGCTTCAATGTATGTAAAAATAATGTAAAAAACTATGCAATTTTTATTTTTTTCATCTTAGCATTCATAAACGACGTCCAGAAAATTTTCGAGATTTTTGAGATCTACCTACCCTTTGTCACTAATTTTCACAAAAAAGTTGAATCCCCCTCCTTCCAGACATCTTAATTTTATTTTAGTAGTACTCCCATTTAAAAAAAAAAAATTATAAATCTACAGTGTAATTTTAAATTTAAAATTTTTATAAATGTTTTTTTTTTCTTTAAAAAATAAAAAAACTTTAAATAATTTTTTTAATGATTTCATTTCTACGTGGGTTACTTTAATATTTATTTTATTTTATTGCACAGTTTCAACTTTAAATTAAAAAAAAAGAAACGCGAAAATTTCTTTTTTGCCCTTTCTGGGCGTAAAGCTCGTGTGTAATACTTGTCATAGAATTTTCAGCACTCGTTGTAGGCCTCGATAGGCAAAAAAAAACGTAAGCAACATAGGCGAAAAATTTTAGACACTAGTGTGAACACATATTACTCGTGTCCGGCTTTAGAGCACTCAGCGCTAAAATTTTTCGCCCTTGATAATTACTATACTATTCAGTAAAAAAATGGGTAAAGTTTCGGTTCAAATTTGTTAGGGGTAGTTTTTACTAATTTATGGGTGAGAAATTAGTTTTTAACAAAACTTCTCCCAAATCCTTTTTCAGCAACCCAAAAATAAACCAAATTTGAACACTAAAACACTTAACACTGACAGTGCGAAAATAGTAAAAACGCCCCTTTTTTAGGGGTATTTTTTTGCTAATTAAGGGGTGAAATATTAACTTTTCATAGAAAACTCCTCAAAATTTTTGATCATCAGTCATCAAAAAAACCCTTATGGACCAACTCTGACCACCCAAAATTCGAATACATCAAAAGTACCCCTTTTTATTAATAATAATTTTTTAATAAAAGAATCAGTGATTTTTAGTATTTGATACAAGACCTACAAGAGTATAAAACAAAAAATTGAAAATGTTTATTTGTTTGAACAAATACGAGCTGTTAATTTTTTGTAATTTTTGACACATAACAGCCTGAGATTCAGATCTGGACAACTAAAAATTCTGAATTCAAAATTCTGCTAGGCTCATATTCAAGATCATTCAATTCTAGGGTTCTAATATGTTCTAATATATCTTCTATTTGTTTATTAAAAAAAAGTTTAAAATGCTCCAAAATTTTGAACAACTCATTACTGAAGAGGTTTAGCGATAAATTTCCCACGATACCTCCCCCTAGAATTAAATGATTTTGAATAAATACCAAGCAGAATTTCGATCCAAGTTGCCCAGATCTGAATCTCAAGCTTTTATGAGCCAAAAATTACAAAAATTTAACAGGTCATATTTGTTTAAAGTAAATTTTTCAAGACTCGGGCGCCTCACCTTTGGCAAGTGAACCCTCTTCCGTTACATAACTCCCGTCTTTTTTTTCAACCAATGGCATAATCCTGCATTTTCGACCTTTATAATAAAAATAGCTATTTTAAATTATGGTGAAGTCGATAATTATAAGCTAAATTTTAGGACATTCTCCCGCCCACTTTTGAACTGTGCCGGCCAAGTATGGGCGGAAGTTCGAGCGACGTTCGGCAATACGCTCTGCCGACGTGTGGCGCATGTATAGCATACGTCCTTTGGTACACATCTCAGCGACGTATGGCACATACTTCGGCCCACGTATGGCAGAAGATTTTTATTTTTTTTTTTAGTAAAAAAAAAAAAAAAAATTTTACTTGGTTCAGGAATGAGGGGAACCAGGGAATAATCCTAAATGAATAATCCTTAATCCTAATTATGTTATATACCCGCTACTTAATACGCTCTCTTTTATTACCCTTCTTAAAATAATCTATCAATTATCGAATTAATTTGAAAAAAATATTTATAATTTATAGAAGTTTTTAAATAAATTTTATGGTCCAACATATTGGAAAAACCAAAAAAAATTTTTAAACTAAATTTTATATCGTTGCGCCTGCCCTTATTTTACGGATCTTAGATCAGTATTTTAATATATACTTCGCCATCTTGGAAAAACTGGAAAATATTCCAGTTGTGAAAAACAATCATTTTCTGTCCGAAGTACTTTCTAAATGAACTTGAAAAATCTGATATCAATTTAATTTAAATACAATAAGATACAACATTTTACAGTTATTTATGCAATAACTTTCAAATACGAGTGTTGGCCGCGCTCATATAATCCTCGACCCTCTTAAAATTTTAAAGAGGGTCCCTGGTTCAATTCCTGAACCAAGTAAATTTATTTTTTTTTTTACTAAAAAAAATAAAAATCTTCTGCCATACGTGGGCCGAAGTATGTGCCATACGTCGCTGAGATGTGTACCAAAGGACGTATGCTATACGTGCGCCACACGTCGGCAGAGCGTTTTGCCGAACGTCACCCGAACTTCGGCCCATACTTGGCCGGCACAGTTCAAAAGTGCGCGGGGCTTTTTTATAGCTAGAGGTCGTATACTATTTTCTTTTACTGCGACTCTTCCAGCCATGTTTTGATAGGAAAACGCTGCTTTTTTATAAAAAAATTAAAATACCTCGCACAAATCTTATGGAGATTGAGTCTCGGTCAAATTTGCTAAAAACTTATGCTATTTATATCCACCTGATTCAACCTTAAAAAATGGATTTTTTACGCTTAAATTATAAAAAACTACCCCCAAAATGGGGTAATTTTATATTCTCGCATATTGAGTGCTTAGTTTTGGCATATAGGAATGGTCACTGATAAAAAATTTTGGCAATTTTTTAAGGAAAAATTAATATTTCACTCTTAGATTATCTAAAACTACCTCCAAATAAGGGTATCTGTGCTATTTTCGGACTATTAACGCCCAGATTTGATCCATATTGGTTTTTTTTTTAGGTTTTTGATCAAGAATTACGGGGATGTTTTTATGAAAAATTAATATTACACTCTTAAATTAACAAAAACTACCCCTCACTTTGTGTGTCCAGTTTTGGTCCCTATGGGTTTTTGGGTCCCTAGTAACGAATTTCGAGAATTTTTTTTATAAAAAATTATTATTTCACTCTTAAATTACCTGAGAATTAAATATTTATAGTGTAGGTAAAAGAAAAATTTTTTTTAAAATAAAATTGAAAAAAAATTATAAACAAAAATACCCCTTTTAGGTGTAGTTTTTTGAATTTTAGTGAAATACTAAATTTTTCATAAATAAAACATCTATTTCACATATAAAAAAATGAAATTCAAGATTAGTGATCCAAAAACCCATATGTACCAGTAGTTTTTGGAAATTTAAGAGCGAAATATTAATTGTTCGTAAAAAAATACCCGAAATCCGTGATCAGTAACACAAAAAACCTGGTGGTTACCAGTAACAATATTACCCGCCTCCATATTTTGACTGGAGTAATAATTTAATTTTTTGAATGCGATATTTATACGAAAAAAGTAAACTTTGGATCCATACATTATCTTAAAACTAGGTATTTTAATTATAAGACAATTCATTTTATTTTTATGATGACAATTTGATTTCAATAATTTTATCGACAAAATTTTGCAGGTTCAGATAAATTGAAATTTGACACGTTGAGCATCTAATACTTAACCATAGAACATGGCCGAATCTCTCGCAATGGAAGGAACTCAGAAAAGCATACTTGGATATGATAATAATTTTATCTACATTCGAAAGAACTCTGTCATAGAAAAATCTGCCATAAAATTCCATGCTATGATTTCATTAAGTCACATGGCTGCTGTTAAAATTGTAATATCATTATGGATGAACCAAAATAATCGAAAAAATATTCGTAAACTATTTCATTGTGAACCATTTTGGTTTTTTGATAAAAATTCTTTTGAATTTAATGAAGTCATAAAACAGTTAACTGAAATTAAATTGCCTGATACTATCAAAGAAAGAATAAAAAAAAATGTTAAGCCTATCGGAAAACAAATATATGACTGGGTACTTTATAATAACAAATTTGTATTTGAACTTGAATCTAATTCCACATATCAAGCAGCAGATTTTTTAAGTTATATTACCTGGAGCTCGAGAGGAGTTATTGATTATCAAGAAACAGCTCGAAAAATTTTAACTAATGTCAATCAAATATTAAACGATCAAGATATAGCTAAGATAGTATGCACTTACTGTTTAAAAGATGAAATTACATTTTTTGCACCCAGTATTATGGGTTTAATTGACACTATTGATGTACATAAATATCCTATGGTTTATTATTGGTCATGTCTTCTTGCTGACAATCAGAGCATCTTGAATAAAATAGAGAAATTGAATTTTGCAGAAGAAAACGTTTCTTTGAATGAAAAAGTTCTTAATCAATTAAATATCTTAAATCATTCAAAATTTGTATTTAGTGATGTACCCTTGAAGTTCATTTGGAACGAACTAAATTTTGAAGAAAAGAAAAGAAATTTTTTAAATGTATTGGAAAAATTAGAAAAATACAATCAAGATTTATTTTATTACATACTATCCCAACTTGATTACGAAAGTCAACAAAAAGTATTTATTAAATTTTCTGGGCAAATTTTGTGCAATATACTTGATGATTGGTTGTGGGGAGATTACTTTCAAGATATTCTGAATCACGTATTGAATCCAAATATTTTTAATATAACATCGTATAAAAGTATCATAGAAAAACTAGCCAAGAAAATGTGGGAATGCGATTCAGACACCAATTCTTATCTTTATTACAGAACTATTTTGTTTGAACTATGGCATTTAGCTAATGAAGATTTCAGAGAATACTACGAGAACAATGATGATAAAGCAAATAAAATAAGTTTATCAAGTACAAATGAAAGTTTAATATTTTATGATATTTCTTGGTATGAAGAGATTGAATTTATCAAGTTAATTTTTAGTACCTTCGATCAAGAACGCAAAATTAATATCATACTGTCTGATTCTGGAATAAGTAAATGCCAATCTTTGATAAAGTGTGATCGCTGGGATTTATTAGATTCCATTCTTAGTCATATTTTGTATTCTGAAGCAGACTTAAATATGCTTAAAAGGAAAATGATCGATGAGGAATCCCTGGAACCTAATGACGTTGCAACCTATTTCTTGGAAAGAAATTGTTTTGATAAAATAGATTATTTTCTTAAATGGGCATTAAATTCAGATCAAAGCATAAAAGAATTTAAGGAGAATATGATTGATCGTAAATATCGTTTTGAAACAACATTATATAATTTACTGACTCAGTCAAGGTTGGATTTTACAGAATTAAATAATTGTCTAAATTGGTGTGCTTCTAATGATGAAGACATGTTTAAGCAATTGAAAGAAAAATTGTTAAAAAAATATGCTTTCTTTATTTTTAATAAATTAGTGTTTGGTTTTGATAAGTTTAGTAAGTTGTGCGAAGTAATAAGTTGGGCTTTTGATAATGATGAAGAAAATATTCAAAAATTCCAAAAATCATTCATTTTCATTATAGATGACAAGGAATTAATTGAAATAATTTTACGTTTACTTACGACAGATTTGTACTGGTATGAACCTTTTTTTGGATGGAGTTTTAGTAGAGATGAGAAACAAATTAGTAAATACAAGGAAGTTTTTACCAAAAATGAAAATAAAGAAAGCGTAGTTGAAATTATTATAAATTTAGATTGTTCCCTTTGGAAATTAGACGAATTTTTAAAATTGTGTTTTAAGGACGAAATAAATGATTTTAAGTTATGGCTTCTAAAGTCAGATGGGGACAGAAACTTTTTGGGTGGAAAGTTATTTAAATTGTCAAGCCTTAGTTTAGATGAAAAATTTAAATTTATAACTGATTGGTGTTGCGGAAATTGTCCTGTAAAAATTAAATATTTCAAAAAACAATTTATCATTACAATAGATAGTATGACGGCCATTCACAAAGTATTTACAAGAAATAATGAAGAAGAAGATATAGCAATGAAATTAATGGAATGGCTTGGTCCTACTGAAGAAACAGTTAAGGATTTAGAAGAAAGTTATCTATTATATAGTTATGGATTTTCGAAATTAATTTTGCCAATCTTAAATAAATATTTTATTAAGCAAGGTTATCCACCAGTAGCTTACGATAAAGAATTGTTCAGAGAAAAAGATAGACAATATAGTAGAAGATTAATGAATCGAACAAATTGAGACTTCTGCTTCAATGGATCGATTATCGTTTGGATATAATATTTAAAAAATGTTGAAAATATTTTATAAGTAAAAATTTCCTTTTGTGAACAAAAATAAATATAATTATTAAAATTTTTGTGGTTTTTCTTTTTTTCTGTTTTTCTTTAAATACACTGTTACAAGTAACTTTCTTAGATTTACAAAAAAAACTAGAATTTTTTCGAAAAATTAGTCAATAAAAATCTTAAATTTACTAAATTTAGTATATTATCGAAAAATTCGAGAATTCTCGATTTTTTTTGTGATTCACAACTATTTTGCAGAAATTTACAACTATTTTTTCTAAATTATCAATTTTTCTTGCGAATTCACTTGCGAAAAAACCTTATTTTATAAGATTAAGCCAACGTGTAAATTGGCGTTTCTAGCCCCAGAATTTCTTCGGGAATGAACGGAGGGCTATTTGCATGTCTTTACAACATATGAAAGTTTTCCAGTAAAAATTAGCTTTTTAAAACGCTTTGTGGTCTCTGTCAAAATTTGTATAGCTAAAAACTCTAAATCCCCATGTTATTTAAATGGGAAACTTCAAGTGCTCGGCGGCACGGGTTAAAAAAATCGAAAATCAAAATCCTTGGAGCTGGGGGTTTTTTATAACCAAAATATTCGAAAAAAATGGGGGAGGGGGGGCCATAAAATATCGAAAAAAAGACACACTCTAGTATACACTGTAAAAAGTAACTTTCTTATTTTAACAAAAAAATTAGAACATTTTCGAAAAATGTGTAAATATTCGAAAAAAATCGTATATTTATACTAAATTTATTATATATTAACAAAAAATTCAAGTATTCTCGATTTTTTTTTGTGAATTCGCAAGAAAAATTGATAATTTAGAAAAAATAGTTGTAAATTTCCTTTTTGTCTTTGGTATGTATAAACCCTTTTAACATCAATGTTTTGGTTTATCTGTAATTACGCGGAAATTATTGCATTGCACTGATGATGGCTCACACTAATTTTCGCAAAAGCCGAAATAGACCAATTAATATTTTTTTTGTTCCACTATGTGCATAAATTTCTTATTAAAAATATTTCTTTTTAAGAATTATCTTTATAAGAAAATTTAAATAATTTTTTTATTTAAAATTCGTAGAAACGTGAATTGTATTTTTAAAATACAATTTTTTCAAAATTTTAAATAATTTTGAATAATATTAATAATTATCAGATTGGAGATATCAGTAAAAACATCAATGCTAGATATTAGTACTTTCATAAAAATAAAAGGTACTACGTCCAAAAAAAATAAAAATTGGCGTTTTTTGTATTTTTTAAAGGCAAAAATTATGAGACAAAAATTAAAAAAAAATTATGTATCAGATTTGTCAAATTGAATAAAAACGATAATTCTAGATATTAATATACTTTCATGAAAAAAATTTGGTACTATGACCAAAAAACGAAAAAAAAAATGGTGATTTTAAAATTTGATTTTAAAAGTCTCAAATTGGAGATAACGAGTAAAAACAATAATTCTAGATATTAGTATTTTCATTAAAAAAAGTACTACGTCCAAGAATAAAAAAAATATTTCTGTTTTTTTAAATTTTGAATGCAAAAAATATTGAGAAAAAAATTTTCAAAAAATTACGTATCATATCCAAAATTGAATATAAACAATATTTATAAAACTATAGTACTCCCATAGAAAAAAGTTAGGTACTACGTCAAAAAAGAAAATTTTGGTATTTTTTGTATTTTTTAGTGACGAAAAATTTGAAAAAAAAATTACAAAAAAATTAATTATAAGATTCAAGGTATCGAGTAAAAACGATACTTCTAGACAAAAGTGTTTTCATAGGAAAAAATGAGGTATTACATCCGAATGAAAAACAAAAAAAAGTACCTCGAGAGTATTTGAAAAAAATTTTGAAAAAAAATTAGGTCTTAATACCATAATGGTTGTTAAATAGAGATTATTCCTGAGGTCTCAAAACGTGCTTTTATACCAAAAAATGAGAAATCCAAATTTCATCTAAAACGATGTTTCCTCTATAAGGAACCAAAAACTGCTTAACATTTATTTATTATTATTATTTCGGTACTTTTGACCCCCTGAAAAATACGGAAGTGACCTAAATTGAATATACTTTTTTTTCTGAAATTTTTGTACCCAAAATAAAGCTTTGGCAAATGATGAGTTTTGTGTATATTAGCTTCATTAAAATTTTAATATTATGCTGATTTTATGTGAAATGTACGTTGATTTGCAGATCAGATTAAAAACTTATAACCGGTTTGTGTAAACACAACCTAAATGCATCAAGCGTTTTTACTTCCAGCTGAAGGCTAGGTATAATGCAAATGTTACGCAACGTTACAATACAATTTTATAATTTTATAATTTGTAATTATCACTTTACTAAAGGTTACGATCCTAAACCCAAACTATTCTGATTCCCTAAATGCGTATCATTCTAATTCCCTAAGCCCAGATTTTTCAAAGTCCCTAAATTGAAATTATGTGACCCCTCCCCCCTTAAAGCGTACCTAATTTTTTTATGACAGTATTAATATCTAGAATTATCGTTTTTAATCGACATCTCCAATCTGATTATTAATTTTTTGAAAATTTTTGTCTCAAAATTTTTCCCATTAAAAAATATAAAAACCCTAATTCTGTTTTTTTTCTTGGACGTAGTACCTAATTTATTTCTATGAAAGTACTAATTTTAGAAATTCAATATAACTACGCCAGCTACACCAAAAACTGAACAGACATAATTATCATAAAAGAAGATCATTTATTGGTGTAGAAAAATCTTTTTTTTTTATGTTAAAAACCTAATTTTTTCTATGAGACATCAAGGAAACAAGATAAACTGATAATATCAAGGAAAAGATCATTTTTAGTTTGTCTTATTACATTATACTTTACATTTTATCAATTTTCATTTTTTCTATTTTATAATAATCTACTTTAATTAAATTGTCATGGATGTATCATTCTAAGGATATCAAAATTACTGTATCCTTGTAAAATTTTTAGTAGAATTCAACTATTTGGTCAGATTTTCATTAAAAAAAAAAACGGAAAATTCACGAAAATCGGTATTATGTGCTTAAAACGAAAATTACTTTCGGGAATTTTATTCAGTGAAATATGCAGGTTTGGATAATTTTATTTATAAAACTTTATTTATTACAAAATCAAGAATGTAAAATAGTTATTTTCATCTGGCAACCCCCATTATGAAATAATTGTTACAGATGTGTGGCTTCTAACTTGTTTTCCTGCAATTAAAAAATTATATGTTAATAAACATTTTTAATACAAACCAGATCGAGGACCAGACGTGGAGCCCTTGTATTTTGTAGATAAATTTTATTTATCCTTGGGGTGGGGGGTAAAGTGAGAGGGTTTCAAATGGACTTATAGGGAGCATATTCAGACGAGAAAAAATTTGTAACCCCCACCTTCGATATTTACCCCCTCTCGTCTCATTCTTGCATTATAAATAATAAAAAGTGGGAGTAAATTTTGGAGGTGGTGGTTAAATTTTTTTTTCTTGTCTGAATGCTCCTTTAATATAATTTTAGTTTAGGGAGTTAGAATAATTTTGATTTAGGGACTTTACACAATAGGCTAAAATAACGGAAAATTATCAAATTTTGAAAGTTAGGTTGTGGGAACTTATTATACATATTTTTGAGGTTAAATATGGCGTCCAGAAGGGCGAATAATTCTCAAATTTTGAAAGGTTAGGGTTATGGTTACTTATTCGAGACATTTTGAAGGAATTTGAATAACCTAAATTATTTGATTTTCAAATTTTTGAAAATGAAAAATAATATAAAATTTGAACTCAGCCACATAAAAAATGTATAGGATATAAGTATGCACAGCCCATATCTTGTAAAAAATTTTCATGATTTATTAGGATTTGATAATTTTCCGTCATTTCAGACTTGATTTCGGAAATAATTTTTTATAAAATTTTTATGAGCTAACAAAATTTTCACTAAAAAACTTCGTTTGATTGAAAAAATCAAAATTTAATGGTTTATCTTTTACTTTCAGTTTATTCAATGAAATCGATCGCCGTTTGGATGTCTGCCATCTTGGAAAATTACAAAAATCTTTAAAAGAGGCTAAGAACTACTTGTGACTATTTTTTTTGTTTTTTTTTTTTGGTTAGGTCAATAATATAGTCCGATTTTTCAAACAAGGCGCGGCTGTAAAAGTTATAATTTCTAATTTGAAAGAAGAAAATTTTTAGTTGTTATATTTCAATTATAGTCAAAAATTTTTATAATCTGATCCAAAAATATAAAAGAGCAACTCTTGTCGCATAAGGAAACATTTCTGATTAAAGCAAATTTTGATTTTAACAAATTTGCCAGTCGTAATCTGAATCGACATATCAGGTCTGCTCGGGAATTAATTAAATGAAATATCTTTTTACCAAAAGTTTCATTTGTCCACATTAGACAAATTTTGAATTTTTTTGCAGGCTTTGTTCATTGAAAATTAATGATTTATTGGTTGATTAACATGAATATAATATTTAATTATTCTAAAAATAAACCAGTTTGCAACTTCAGGTTTTTTTAAACGGTGCTTTCTATATATTCTTATTTTAGATTAAATCAGATAAATTTGTTGATTAAAAAAATGATCAAACTACTTGATATGTTTTAAAAGCCATCATATTCGTGTTTAGTGGTCCAAAAAACATAAGAAACACAATAGAAAAAAATTCCAAAAATTAGCCTAAAGTTATTTATTGCGGGAAGCTGGACCATATTCAGTAAAAACCGATATCATATTTAGTGATCCAACATAAATACCAGTTGAAAAATTCCATAAACTTCTTAAGGATAAATATTTCGTCCGTTAAATATTTCAAATAAAGAAATAAAATTGGTTTTCGAAATAGGGCACCTCGTCTGGCATATATAAGCTTAAGTACATTAATTCATACTTACATTTTGAATCTGTAGATTTTGTTCACTGTATTTATCTAATAAAGATAAAACGAATTCATTATAGACTGTGGAGTTGATAACAATTTTCTTGAATTCATCTATAACTGTTTGATCTGGATTAAGCCATTTTAATATTTTCATTGCATACTCATTATCATAGAACAATGAACTTAAAGTACGCCCAGTTGCTTCTGACAGTATGATTTTTTTTTTTATTTGGGTAAGTAATTCTGTTTTGTGTTTGTAATCATTTACGATTTTGTCAACCAGGTCAAGTTTATTTTTATTAAATAAGCGTATGCATAATCCTGGTGCGTTTAAACTAAAAGGTTCAAAAACCCTTTGCATAAATTCACAATGATGGGGGTCAATTTTTTTAGATTCACTATTTTTTTTTGGAATACACCATTCAAGAAAACAGTTTAAGCGTTTCAGGCTCGTATCACTTTCAATTAAACTTAAAATAAAATTATCGATTGATTTTTTCCATTGTTTGTCTGAGAAAATTGATCTGATGGCTTTTAAAGAGCCTTCATCAAGTCCGTACCAGCATTTAAGTCTATTAAATGTTTGATCATATGTTTTATATTTAATAGACTCTATTAAAATATTAAATATGAATATTTCTTCATCATCTTTTCGAAGTCGAAGGCATTCAGTCTTTTGTCTAGGATCTAAGTTTTGAAATATGACATCTAGAACATCAAGGTGAGTTGACCATCTAATATTCTTACGTAATAATTTTTTAAAAGATTCATAATTTAAAATTGATGAATTTACCAAATGATTTACAAATTTTCGAGGTATATCCTCCCACATCCAAGCTTCCTTCAATAAATTATCAAAAATAAATTCAAAATTTGTTGTAAAAATTAAATTTTGTTTAGCAAGATCCATGTCTGAGATAAGATTTAATTCAAAATAAAATTTATAATCTTGTAATGGAGGGAACCTTCTTAAAATCTTCAATTTATAATACATGTAATCAATTTTTATACTTTTTTCATCAGGCTCGAGTTGATCCCAAGCAAATTTTACTGACCATATTTTAAGTGGATAAGGTCTTAATATATCAAATAAACTTTCGTCTGATGGAAAATACTCAATTTTTATGTTAGTCTTTTTGATTAACCAATATTTAATCATTGGCTGTCTACACATTACAGGCGCACCAATCATACTATTCATAACATCGGTCATATAATCATCCAAAGCCATAACATAATTTTTTATTCCAAAATCGCAAGACATCTTTATCTTATCGTCTTCGATAAGGACGTCATTCGAAGTATGCAATATTGTTTCGATTGTTTTTGGATAATCTATTTTTCCTTTGCAATCCAATTGCAAATGTTGCACAAAATCAATTGCAGTATAGCTAGTAGGAAATAATTTTTGAAGTACCTCATTGTCCATATAGTTTAACCAATGACAAATTTGCCTTGCCATTGGTTTTAAATAAGTTTGTAATATTTCATTTATTTTCTGTTGGTATTCGGGTAACTTATATTGATTAATTATTTTAAATATCTGCGTTTCTTCGATTTCATATTTTTTTTCCTGCATTATTACTGACTTGTTTTTAATGATGATTTGACTACATATGCTAAAAACGTATGTTGCAGCTGATAAATTCTGCAATGTTCTAACAAAGTGAAAATTCATTGGTTTTGCTTCCTCCATTATATCTCCAATTACCTAAATCAAATTAAAAAGTTTAAATAAATTTTTAAAAAAACCATTAAAAATCTTAAATCTTATAATTGTTTTCTAATGAATATTAATACAAATAATTTTTTTTCATTATACGCTGCAAAAAAGATCTAGTTTCTTACTTTCGGGCGATCTTTTTTTCGCTTTTAATGAAAAACTATGTGTTGAACACGGGAAAAAATGTAGGAAATTTTACTTTCAATTCTGTCTACAACTGCACGAGGGGCTACCGTCTTGGAAATCGCGAATTCGATTTTAAAAAATTTTTGTTGATTTTTTTCTGATTTTGGGTTATTTGTACCTCAACCATGAATCGTTACTAGTTGAGGTGGTTTATTTCCATTTTTTAATGATTTTTCGTGATTTTTTGTGATTTTTTGTGATTTTTTTCGTGATTTTTCGCGATTTTTTGCGTTCTTTAGCCTTATAATTCACCCTAGACCTCAAAAATCTATTTTTTACTATTCAATATAATATTTAGCGATGTTTACCAAAAAAAATCACAAAAAGTCATGAAAAATCAAAAAAAATAAAAAAAAATCAAATTTGTGATTTCCAAGACGATAGCCCCTCACAACTGCATTGAAAGCCAAATCCTATTTTCTTTAGAAATAGATTTATTGTATTTGTTTTAGAAACCTTGTAAAATAATTAATTGAATTTTAATATGGAACATGTTTGTGAGACATCTTATTATGGTAAAGAACTACGGGTACTCCATCAATTAGGATTATTCATAATGAGCGAAAATTTATTTTACTTAGTAAACTTGCTGCTCTATATGAAAATTTATTTGTATCTGTGTTTGTGTCTTAAATAAAAAAAAGTTTGCGGGTGATAAGCAATAGAATTTTGATTTATGTATGGTATTTTTTATTATTCAATTACTAGTATTTTTCAGAAACATAAAATGTTCATTTTCTTATTTTGAGAAGTAAGAATTTGTTTAACACCCTGTCGACCCTATGTAGATAGGATGGCCCATATTCCTATAGGCCATTTTTCATATATTGTATGAGCGCCAACACAGGAGAAAAACCTCCATTTCTACAAAACTCTGTAGATGAGCCATTTCTTCCTGTATTATTTTTAGCAATGCTTGTAAAAGTTTTTATTAATAATTAACAACATGTAGGTGGGTCATGCGATTCTGCAAATTACAAATGATAACAAAACAATTTTTTGCACCATCTGATAGATAATTTCACGACGATTAAGCCCATATAAAAAACTAATTTTTCATAAAAATGTAGATATGGAAGTTTTTGATCTGTAGGGAAGAATTAGTATTACTTTATTTTGTACTTATTTATACTAGAACATCACGAGACTCGTCTCGTAGTAGTAGATTTAAAAAAAAAAATTTTTTTTTAATTTTTAAAAACTTGGAGGGAGTTCTTTTAAAATTGTGGACCCGAAATTAAACAACTTTTACGTAAAAATTCGCGTAAAAAATTCGTATATTCAACTTTTGCACCAGGTTCGCTTTAGATAAAAATAGTAATTAGTAGTAATTCTGCATACTTTTCTTAAATCATTTTTTTTTTAATTAGAAAATCTCGTATCATCCTGAGTCTCGAAAAATCAGTACTCAATAAAATCAGTACTCATAATTACTCGGTCTCGAAGTCTCGTGATGCTCTAATTTATACGTATTCAGGTAAATTTTTATTTAAAACGGGCCTATCTTTAAAAATCTTTGCAACTTTTTGGAAAAAATTAATATTTTTTTGTAGTATTACTGCAGCCAAATCACGATTATGTTTGTATAGTTTGTAGACACCACCAGATTTGATCTACTATAAATCTTTTTGTCGCTGATCACGAAAATTGGGATTTTTCCTATAAGAAACTGCTTCACCCTTAAATTTGTAAAAACTACCGCATTAAAAGGGCATTTTAATGTATTCTAATGGGTGCAAATTAGTTCTTTCTTCAACTAAATAAAATTAGGTATCAATAATTACGTATTATACCTAAAAAACAAATGTAAAAAAAACGTAAAAAAATTTTTTTTTGAATTTAATTTGCAAATATGAGGAATTGAATAGATTTTCTAAAACTAAAAATTTCCTAGGAATAAACAATTTTAATTTTTAAAATAAAATATTTGGGTCTATAATCTTACAATAGAAATATAAATATTTACACATCCTTAGACATACAAACCAAACTAAAATAGCTTTTTACTATAGGTTTCTTATCAACTGGGAATCTCAAAAATAGATTCTCTAAATTTATTTAAACGGTATCTAAATAAAATATATTTTGACCACCATTTCTTATAGAAATGTAACAATTTTTTAAGTAGATAAAACATTTAACTGTAACAATTTTTTTTATTAAGATAAGAAATATTTGTAAGTAATTTTTTTTGTTTTTGATATTTTTTATTTTATTAATAAAGATAATTTATTTATATTTTCCTTCTGTTTACTATTTCATATTTTTAAGGTTGCTTATCAATGAAGTCTTTACAGATGGAGCAAAAACGACACTCGTTAGAAGGTTAATATCTGAGATATTTTTTTTTTATAATTAGCCTAATTATCGCCAAATAGATTTAGAGAATTCACAATAATTAGTCTTGCATAAAAGTCTAGTTGAACTTAAAAAACGCATAACTCGCTGAATTTTTCCGCAAAATAATGATTTTCTTTTAAATGGGTTAGTTTTTTTCAACGAAAAAATTATTCTTATTAACCAAAATTTATTATTGTAAGCCAAAAACTTTTAAAAACTTGGGTACCCAAAAACTTTAAGTACTAAAATATATTTAAGACAGTTTTAGATCTAAAAAAGAAACAATAAATAAAAGATCGAGTTAGCATTTTTTAATTTCAAAAAAAGACTTTTACCATACAATTTGTATCATAGATAGACCGTTTTTGAACTTCAAAAATGCATAAATCGACTTATCGACGATTTAAATTTATTTTGTTATTCGAAACTTACTTTTTCAGATCAAATACATGCATTGAATTTGAATTTTGAATCGAATGAACAGACGCGACTAGCTTACGCCCGGGATTTTGAACTCCCAGAGTTCATAAACGCGCTCAAAGATTAACTTTTGTAAAAAAAACGTCATTTGAGCGCCATTTGCAACTAAAAGAGACTTGTTTATTGGCTGAGATCTATTTTAAAATCCCAGAAATTAATTTTTACAAGAAAAATTCATTTTAACCCCAAGAGGCCCATTTTGTCAAATTCGCACGAGGAGAGCTGCTTTTATCGCCCAGAATCCATTTATAGCCTCAAAGTTCATTTTCATCTAAAACATGCTACAAAAATATTTTCTTTTTGACTCAAAAAGTAATTACTTGATTCAAGAAAAAATTTTTCTCACGCCGCACAGTGGGCTAGAAAAAGTCAAAAAGGAACAAAATTCGGCTTCAGCGTAATTTTGACTGAAAATAAAATTTTAAAAATGAAATTTATAGGTTTTCATATATATTAAACGATAGGATACCGCTTTTTTTGAAAAAAAAATATTGGAAAATTTTTTTTGGCGTGGGAAATCAGCAAAAATTTTTTTAAATTTGGCACTAAAAATGGGATAAAATGTCAAATTTATAAAAAAAAAGTTTTTTGATGATATATATACATAAAAATATGCTGAAAAAACCATAATTAACCTAAAAATTTTTTCTCAGCTGTGTGTGTGTCTACTATTGTAAGTGTGTTAGTGGAATATTCGAAAAAACTTAAAAATTAAAAAAAAAATCAGAGTTTTATTAATTTTTCGGGTTTTTTACTTCCTAAAACGCACAAATAAAGTATATATGGGTTTTTTGCATCTACCTTGGTCTTATCCTACATCTGTGTATTTTTGTGTCTGTATGTGAGCGTGTGTAAAATTAAATTTTCGCATTTTTAGTAGATTTTTTAAAATTTAATCATAAAAATATTAAATAATGAAATGGTTAACTTGTTTATAGATGACAAAACTTGAATGTATGTGTGTATTGATATAAAATGTGTGCAGTTTTGTCTATGGGAGTATGGTTGTATGTGTACGTGTGTATATGTGTGTGAGTTAAATCGCATTTTCGTATTTTCAGTTGGTTTTTTTTAAATTAATCATAATGATATTGAATTATAAAGTGGTTATTTTTTGTTTTACACGCGCTTACATACAGACATAAAAATACACAAACGTAGGATAAGACCAAGGTAGATGCAAAAAACCTATATATACTTTATTTGTGCGTTTTAGGAAGTAAAAAACCCGAAAAATTAATAAAACTCTGATTTTTTTTTTAATTTTTAAGTTTTTTCGAATATTCCACTAACACACTTACAATAGTAGACACACACACACAGCTGAGAAAAAATTTTTAGGTTAATTATGGTTTTTTCAGCATATTTTTATGTATATATATCATCAAAAAACTTTTTTTTTATAAATTTGACATTTTATCCCATTTTTAGTGCCAAATTTAAAAAAATTTTTGCTGATTTCCCACGCCTAAAAAAATTTTCCAATATTTTTTTTTCAAAAAAAGCGGTATCCTATCGTTTAATATATATGAAAACCTATAAATTCCATTTTTTAAATTTTATTTTCAGTCAAAATTACGCTGAAGCCGAATTTTGTTCCTTTTTGACTTTTTCTAGCCCACTGTGCGCCGTTTTTAAATCTTGCTGAAAACCGTGCTGAAAATTTTAGTGTTTAATTTAAATCGTGTGCAACAATGAGTGTTGAAAATATACTGTGTTATGTTTTGTGTGTTTTAATTTCGGTGTTCAAAAGTGATGTGTTCAATTTTTTTCGTGTCGAGTAAGATCGCTACCATCGGAAGTCTGATAAATGTTCCAAATTTTTGGAGGGGGTAAAACATTGAAACACATTTAAATTTTTACCCCTTCCCAACCAAAAATTCGGTACAATTATTGTCGACAATTATTCAATCATTAGAAAATATTTTAAAGGATTTGTTTTAAAATAACTTTGTTCTTAAACTTACAGAACTGATGAAAAGTTATGTATTCTTCCCCATGGAACCCGAAAATACCATTTATTTTTACCCTCGACCTCAAATATTGGGATAAAATCAATTTTCCCATTTTTTTGCTTCTTTTTTTCGAAACGCCGAATTTTTGAAACTCCATAAATTTGTTTAGATACCCATGAATAATAATTTTTGTATACCAATTTTAACAATTTTCCCTAATTACATTGTTTTGTACTGATGACTAATTTAAGCATAAGCATTTAAGAAATTGATTTTTTTCTTATATAATCAAATAGCTTGAGTAAAGTAGTCTAAAAGAAACAATAAAATTTCTCTTTAAGATGAAAATTAAAAAAGCTATGGCCAAATATAGATACTGTCAAAAATTACCATATGTATATTATTTCCAATTTTAGGGTCCATTATTACTACATTATATAACAAAAAAAATACATAACTTTCTTAAATTTAATCGAAAATAGATAAATGGCAATATCTTAGCCATTTGTTTATCCAAAAAAAATCAGTTTAGTCTATTATTTGTTTGGTCAGAAATTAATGAAGCATGTCAAATGCCATTTCTGATAATTATTATTTTTTAACAAAAATAAATAAATTTTTGTCAAGTATTCAAATATTTGAACGATAAATAATAGTAATTAAAATTTAGTCAAACGGTTTTTACTTTAAATTGTAATTTTTGCAGCAATTTAAAATATATATAAAATTCTATTATAGTAAAAATTATTGATATGACATATTATACTATATTTTTACTACTTAATTATTTTTTTTTACTTTGGATAAACTAAAAATCAACTGTTATTGTCTAAATTCCTAAAAATTTAAAGCCTTCACAGTTAGTTTGTTTTGCTTGAAATTGCTGACCGTATTGCTTTTAAACTTTAGTCCATAGTAAATTTCAAAACATGTTCCATATTAAAATAAAACTGGCACGTATCTAGACAATTTTTTCAAAAAGGTCCAGAAAATTTCAATCAAAATTAATTCTTTTTTATTTTAAATTGTTTTTATACAATAATTGTTTAAAATTTTTAAATTAAGGTAAAAAATGTTGTCATTTTTTCAAAAATTTTTCAATTTGGTCCTCCCTCTGGATACGTGCCTGATAAAATAATATTATTAAATTTGTTCTTACCTTTTCTCTGTTACTTAGAATTTTAATTAGGTAGTTTGATACTTGAATTAATTATTACTGTTGAAATCTTAGGCAATTCGTACAGGTCTTCAATATGAAAATTCTAATTATTTTCAAAACGGTGTTGTAGAGAATTTTAGATGCCTAAATATATCAAATGATAAATTTGATTTAGTGAAATAAAAATTAAATTCAATTTGATATTTCAACAAAATATTTTACTTACATGTATTTAAAAAATATAATAAAAATGAGAACTGATTATGAATTGAAATAGTAAGATTTATATTTTTTTTTACAAATAGTTAATATTTTGGTTATTTTATTTAATTAAGAACTCCTTTGATAATTACAAATCTGAATAATTTAAAACTTATTTTTCACAAATCACAGAAGATACTAAAGTTAGGAGTTAGAAAAATGGGGATTTATAAGTCAGGTATCATGTGATCGTTTCTAATCTTGGTCATTTCGACAAATTTAATATAGGCTGCGTCTATTTATCTAGAAAATTTTACCCCCAACACTTTTTTTGTTGACATCAAGCCATTTCCCCTCTTTTTCTGGGTGAATTAATTTGTAAACATGTCAGAATAACAACAAAAATAAAATTAAAAACAGAGATTATTATTGCAATAGAGATTATTAACATATATTATATTAATGTAATTTTTGGGAATGAAAGAATAAAAAGTTAAAATGATGAATTATAATAGACCTGAAATAAACAATACAAATAAATAAAAAAATAAAATGAAACTTATATTAAAATAAAAAATTTTTATAATTTTTTAAAATTTATACCAAATTAGAAAAGAATAAATAAAAAAATAACATTTTTATCATAAAACAAGCTTTATAATAGGCCATTGAATAAAGATCTCGACTTGGGCAAAAATCCTCCAGAAATGAAAAGTTAAGGAATGTGTTGGTTTTGGGCCAATTTGAAAGGGCAAACAAAATCGGACATTCCAATCCAGTGTTGGGCCCCCCAGGGAGGCAAAAGCTGGGGCAAAACGGTATTTTGCAAATAACTCAAAAAGTAAGCAAAATATAAAAAAAAGTTTAAAATAAAAATTGCAGCTGAGAAAATTTCCGACGAAAATGGTCTTTAGAAATTTTTCAGTCGGACGCACTGGGACCGAGCTATAACCGGTCAAAGTTTAGACCTTTTTTACTAAATTTTCAAAAATCGATATTTCACGAAAGAAAAAAAAATGCGTTTTTGATGAGTTTTTTTGATTTTTTGGTAGTCAAAAGTGTTAGATATGGATATGTAAGGTTTTTTAAATATAATAGTATGTTTGTGGATGTAAAATTTTGCATGTATATGTTTCTGCACCCCCACACAAAGACGTTGCAAACCCTAGAACATGCATTTTTTTTAGTGTCCATTTTTGGATGTTTTCAGCTAAAAAATCTTATAAATATGGGCAAACTTAGTATGGAATTACTGGTTAGAGATCCATACTATGTATTCAAATCAAAATATGAAAAAAGCGGACATTAAAATGTTTTTGTGTTAAAAAAATAACTTGCTTTTTCTTGTAACTTGAAACGTTTCTAAAACTTTTTAAAAACGTTTCCATGCAAAAATTTATTTTTTTTTGTTAATAAGATAAAAAAGCAATAAATAATCCAATTAATAATTTATTTTTATTGCCTTTCTTTTACGTTTTTAGGGGAGGGCGTGAAATGAAATGGAATATTTTCAATTTAGGGAATAATTGGAAGTGGGAGTCAGGGCCTGCTCAGGCCCTGATAAGAACAAGAACTTAGGATACTTTAAATTTATGGACTTAGGATAATTTATATTTCAGGGTTTATTATAATTTCGTTTATTGGATTTATTACTGTTATGAGTGAACATGTTCCATGCTCATTGTCTATCTACTCGTTGGTTGTGTAGTTACACAAACCGGCTATAAATTTTTTCAATCCATGAATTCGTAAAATTTATTGCTTTACAATTTATTTCTTAAAAATAGTGTAAATTCACTAAAAAAAAATTCAACTTCGGTAACCGAATTTTTTCTTGTTACCGAAAGGGGAATACACTTGTTAGCGGATTTTTTTTTTTAATTAGAAAAGTCGATATAAACATAAAAAACACTCTTGAATATTATTCTTCATAAGAAAGTAAAAATAAAAATATTTACTCAGTACTTACTTGCGTTTTGAAATTAATTTTCTTTATTTCATTTTATAAACTTGAAGTTATATTTTATGATAATATTTAATGCAATAAAATTCTGAAATTCCGAACTATTAATTCTTACTTTTTTTAAAGAAAATTTTTTTTTGTTTTTCGGTAATTACAGAAGGTTATTTTACTTTTACTAAAAATGAAATCTCAGCTAATGTACACGAGTTTTTTTTGCGTGAAAGATAGTGTTTAATTTTTGAATTGTATTCGATGGAAAAATGATAAATGAAATGGAAAAATGAAAAATGATCGATATAGATAATCAATAATTGATATTTGGAATTTCTGACTCAAGTTTTCCGGATTTATCTAAATTTATCTATGCAATGATATTAATCAAGCAGATTATAGAAAGAATAATATCTAGTATTTTTAAATAAAATATGGGAGTTTTTTGTACGCAAGAGCCAAATGTCATATATATTGTCACCTAAAATTAATGTTTGTAATTTTTTGAATTTATTAGGAAAAAGATGTTGATGAAAACCATCCAACTTAAAAAACTATACTACGAAACGCCTCTATGGAAAAATATTTCAAATCAAAGATAAAGGATGAATCAATACATTGATTTGACTGATAAACACTGTTCAAAATATTGATCAAGTCACGAATCAATCCTGTCACACACTGTAAGTAAAATTTTATTAAGCAACTTTTGTTTATTTGATATTAAAATCACTTAAAACCTCCCGAAATATCCCTTATAATTGGCCAATAATTCAAAAAATTAAAGGAGTTACTTTTAGATAAAAAGAGCCTTTGTACCAAATTTCAAGTCTCCAGACCAACATAGATTCCATTCTTAGTCACGATTAGTATTTTGAAACTGACTTAATTACGATTATTTCAAAATAACTTAGTTTCAAAATGTGTGGCCCAATGATTAAAGAGCCTCCTTAAATGTTTATCATTATTCAGGTATAAAATAACATTATTATTGAATAACTGTAAATAGGTATTATGAAAAAATAATTAATTAATAAATGTCATCGTACATCAAACATGTCAAATTCTAATACAGCTATCTCGACAGCTATAAATATCTCTACACTGAAAAAATAATGAGGTTGTGGCTACCAGATTTTTTTTTTACGTTTAAGCAGTTGAGAATGATATAAAGCCTAAAGGAAATTTAAAGATTTACAAGCGGAGTTCACTACATTTGGGGCGCGAAATTAATGTCTTCACTGCAAATAAACATAGATTACCCACATGATTAGTAAAAACATTTTAGGTGGCATCTTTAAAACTTTTGACTATTCTTTCAGAGGTTAGTGAAGGGGGCGATCGCCCCCTCCTGAGGAACAAAAAGGTACATATTTTTTAATAAAATTTTGTCCATTTTAAAATATTTCCTGATAACTTAAAAATTTATACTGTATTCCGAACTCCTGGAGAAAATATCTGGATTCACCAAAAATTGCAGCGATTTTTACTTTTCAAGGATAATTTTTACAACTAGAAGTAGTAAAAGTCACAGTAAAAGTTAGTAAATTATTTCATTACCGTTATTTCAAATATTTTAACCCCCGCCCCTCCAAAATCTTTGTTTGTGATGTATTTTTTTTTGTACCGATCGAATATTAATAGTATATTTATGGCTCGTGTCCAGAAAAGTAAATAATGGCCCAAATCGCATGTAAATTATCTTCCGATGCGAAGCCGAGGATGGTAAACTGCGATTTGGGGCATTCTTTATTTATGGACAAGGGCCGTATAAAATTTTTCTGCGACAGTAGCGAGAAATTTCGCGCAGCGGCCAGGAAATCGTACTTTCGTGGCTACTGTACAGAAAATAAAATTTTATCTCAAAAGTAACATTCTTTTTCGATTTACAAGGGGAGTTCAAAACATTTGGAACACCAAATCACACCAAATAGTTAAACATGGGTTTATTATGTTGAAAAAACATGCCGGCTATCCTCTGTTCATTCCATTGGGCCTTCTGGATCTAGAAAGACAGGGTTCAATGTTATAAAATAGAATTTTTTAGTAATTTTCAATGAAACGTTTAAACTTTGCAAGTTAACCAAACCACTTCTCGTTGGTCTCATTTTTTTGAGTAAGTATCACTTTTCAAACGTGGTAAACCGAAAATAAATTTTCTCATAAATGTAGCCAATTAACCAAATGGTTTAATCAATTTTAACCAATTTTTAAATTTCTGACAAAAAATGGTTTTGTATGTCTCGAAAAATTCCTACAAGCTTCAAGTTTCCGAAAATTCTTTATTTGTCTCATTTCCTTGAATACGTTTTAAGAAATGGCTCTTCAAAGTGAACATTAAAAATGAACTTTTTTAAAAAATCATAAAATTGGAACTCCAACTTCAAATAATCATATCTGATTAAAAAATTTTTGAAAATTTAAGGCATGTGGAAATATTTTGAGACTTATAAAACCCATTTTCGTTAAAAATTACAAATTTGGCAGCAATTTAAAAATTGGTCATTTTTAACCAAAAGTAAAACTTTTTTTTTGCAGTGTGTAATTAATCGTGATTAATTTTTTAAACAATAAACTTTTATAAAAAAAATGAATTGCATTTTTTAAAATAAGATTTGGCAATAATTATTGTATTTTGTTAAATGCATATAAAATAATCGGAAATATGAATTAAATATGATTATACTATAATGACGCATCATTTTTAAATTCTATAAATTCTTTAACAGTGATAAGAATGAAATAAGAAATGTTTATAAAAGGGAAAGTAATTATTATAATATTTCAGTTCAGTAAATAAACAAGTTCAAGTAAACATGAAAGAAATAATATTTTTAGTTTTTTTGACAGGTGATAAAAATTAATTTTATTTAACAGTATTAACGTTTTTAACAGTAAGCTTTTAAATTATAAGGGAAAAAACTGTTCTAAAATTTATTTTCATTTAATTAAAAATTTTTTTTTTAAACAATTAAAATATATTTTAGGGACTATTGATATTTTGAATTATGATTACCAAATACCGGGTATCCCATTTGTAAAACTTTTCTTTTCGGTAAATTTTTCCACCCCTTCCTCCCAGGCGTTTCTCTATTAAAAACAGATAAAAATTTAATTTTTTTAATGCCACAAATTATCAGCTTAACTTTAATTTATAACTTTTGGCAAACAAAAACTGACAAAGAGATAAATTAGAAATTTTTGGTAACTTAGAGCTTGCGCAAAATTTTTGGAAACTGTATTTTATCCAAATTAACATTTAGGCAGTAATTTAAAAATTTGTTTTTTGGGGGCCAAAATGGTAAATAAAAAATTTTCTATTGGAATTTTTTCTGATATTTTAGTTCCAGCACTTTACACTACAATAACAAATAAAATGCACCAAGATTTAGGTCGATAGCTTATAATTAGTTTTTGAGTTAGAACTGGAGCCGATTTCAAAAAGTAGTTTTGATAAAAACGCGTTTAAAGTTTTTAAATGCTTATGTTTTTATTTTGTCATAGCCTATAAAAATTGAAGTATCTCAAAAATATATTTTTTTTGCATAAAAATTTTTGTACACATTCTTAAAATGTTTATAAACAAGAAAATCAAAAAAACAGAAAATGCATTTAAAAAATTTTATATTGAAAAGAGGGAGTATTACAGGGGAAAATTTTTTTTATCAAACAAATGAATCATAATTTGTTTATTTAAAGCTAAAAATCAATTATTTTTTTACTGCCAATGTGGTGAAGATGCCAAGTTAAAAAATTCAACAACAAAAATTCTCCTAAATATAAATTTTTTTTTTTAGTACTTAATAAGTAACAATCATTTTTTTTTTATAATTATTTTTTATTATTAGTGTCAAATAAAATTTAAAATTATTTATTACTATAATAATTCTGTTTTTAGGCTCAGCACTAACATCGCTGGCTGAAGCGAATGGAAAAAATGATTATTATAATATTGTCCAAAAAAGTAAATGTGATGATGGCCCATCGTACTGGTGTCAAAACATATTGTAATTTCAAATATTTTTATTATTAGTATATTAAGTCAATAATACCAAAGCAAAAACTACTTTCGGTACGCTGTAAAAATATATTGCTTGAAAATTCATGCAAATTCTTGAATTTTTAAGTAAATCTTACATATCATTAAAATTTTTTTAAGTATATCTTACATATTATTATAAAAACAATTTATTTTTTTGTATGGATTGGTAAATCATGAATTTAACGATTATTTGCATATTTTTTTTAATTTTAAATAATTTTTGGCTTCATGTTAGCTGAGCAAAGTTATGAGTAAATTGCTTGAATTTTCAGCAATTGCTAAAAATATATTTTTACAGTGCACGATTTGAAAACATGACTTTAATTGAAATACTTGACTAAAACAACTAAAAATAAGAATACTTAGCCCCAAAAACTTCTTTAGCCTAAATTTGATTAGCCTCAATAAAAATTTAGTTTTTGTGTTGGTCTCAATAAGATATAACATATTATATATTTATTTTTTAAAATTACAGAACTGCTTCTGAATGCAATGCAAAAAAATATTGTTTTCCAGAACACGAACAAGAAATAAAAACCATAAACAATGATAAAAAAATTTTTCATTTAATTAATGACATAATTAACGAAGTTAGTAATAATTTGAATGATACACGTGACTTAGAGGAAATGTTTAAAAAAAATTACTTATTTGCCTCAAAAATTTACCAAGATAATTTATTATGTAAAATATGCAAAGATGTATTTGAATCATTGAGTAATAATATTCTTGGAAATTTAACAGAAGCTAAATTTAAAGAAATTCTTGATGATATTTGCCATAAAACAGGACCATTAGCTCAAAGATGTTTAGATTTTGTTTCAAATAATTATGCCTCTGTATATAATGATTTAAAAAAATATTTAGATGGTAATTATTCTTGTGCGTTGATATATTTTTGTCCAAATTAAAAAAATTTTTTGTAACTATCATTTTTTAATATTTTGTAAAATTTTAATCAAAGAAAATAAATAAAGTTTATTAAAATGATTGTCTAATTATTTAATACCAAATTTAATAGTGTAAGAAGGCATTATACTTGAGTAAATTTTCTTGCACTAAACGATGGTGTAAATTCGCACCAATATGTCATTGGTGGCAAACAACACGTTTATTTGTGGGTCAAAATTAGGTATATAGAACACAATTAATATCAAATTATTTTATTTACAGCTTTCATAATAAGCCCATTAGTATAAAATTAGTATAAAATTTAATTTTTCTAACCTGAACTTTTACATGAAAAAATGTAACTAAAAATTACCTAAAAGGAGCATCAATAATTTATGATACGTAAAATTTAAATATTTTTGAACTTCAACCTCTATGTTACCTTATATTGTGATTTTTCCTTGTGAAAAAACAACATTCGAAAAGTCTTGGAAAAAAAACAGATGGAACTAATTTCTATGCATTCAAAAATATGCTTGAAAATTTATTTCAAAAAACCAAAAATAATCCTAAATTTGAATATAGATATGAAATATTTTGCATGTAAAATATTTTAAGTTTTCAATTTTATAAATTTTTATGCATAAATTTAATTTAAAAGAAAAATAGATTTCTATTATTTATTAAAAATCATATAATTTTGCAAACAGTAAAATATTTTGATACTTCGTATTTTAATTAATCATGATTACCCTATAATATTTAAGTAATCAATATTAATAAAATAAATTCCTTTGTGTTTTTTCTAAAATGATTAATGAGACAAAAATTATGTTAATAATGCTTAAAAATATGAAATTAATAAACATTACGATTAAATTCATTTTTAAAAGTCCATATACTTATAAAAAATATTTTAAAGATAAGAATATACATTAGCCCGGCAGTTATTTTAAAAAATCGCTTGAATTTTTCATTACCGGATAAAAAAATTTATGGGACCAAAAATTTTCTCCATAAGAGTATGTATAATCAGGTGTATAGCAACACTATAATTTTGGGAATCCCATTTTTTTGATAATTGAAAACTATATTTTTATCCGGTCATCGAATATCCAAGCGATTTTCAAAAATAACTTCCAGTCTAATATATATACATATGAATAATAATATAAATATATATAAATAAAAATATTTAAGAAAAGTTATATTTTTATCTTTTAGTTTTGCACTTAAACTGATTGTAAGTAAACAACAAAGTTGTGAAGTCATGAAAGAAATAATACTTTTTATATTTTTTGCAGGTAAAATAACAAATTATTTAAATTTTATAATTTATAAAAAATTTGTTAATTTTCTGTTTTAATTATCAATTATTTTAATGATAATTAAACTTGTAAATTAAAATTAAATATAGCAATTGTAACTTTAGGAATGTACTTTAAAAACTAATAATAAAATTGCATTATTTTCATTTCATTAAACAAAAAAAAAGTTGAATTTTTGTTTGCTAATAATAAAAAGTTTAAAAAATACGTATCTGAAATATAGTTTATTAAGATACAAACTACTTTTTTAGGCTCAACAATTGTGCCAAAAACTAATGCAGGTGAAAATATTGATGTTTATAATCTTGTTAAGAAAATTAAATGCCATGAAGGACCTTCCTACTGGTGTCAAAACGTATTGTAAATCAAAAAATATAAATCATTAACTGAATATTAAAATATTTTTACTATAATAATTATATTTATTATAGAACAGCATCCCAATGTAATGCTACAAAATATTGCAATTTCGATTCTGTAAAAAAATTTAAAAGCCTAGGCAATAATATGGTAATAAATTATTTGCAAAAGCGTTTCATCAAAGAAGCAAATAATTTAGATTTTATATTTCAAGACGAAATTCGAAAAAAAATTAAATTTAATGAATCAAAAATTTATAATGACAATGAATTATACTGTAGATTATGTAAAGAAGTGATTGAATCATTAAGAGATCTGATACTTTCTGATATGACAGATATTGAATTTAAAAAAGTTCTTGAAGATCTTTGTAATAAAAGTGGACCACTTTCTAAAGAATGCTTGAATATTGTTGATCAAGATTATTCTCAACTGTATAAATTTTTAAAAAAATATTTAGATAGTTTTTACACTTGTTAAATAATAAATTTATGTCCAAATTCCAAAAAGTTTTAAGAACTTAATTTTTTTTTCTAATTTTTATCAAAAAGATCATAAAATTAAAAAAAAAACATAAATCATAATTTTTGTTATAATAAAAATTTATAAAGAATGAATTTATATTTTCTTGTCGACGAAAAAAAGAAAGTATGTAGTCATGCAAGTTGTATGCATAAGATTTTTATCTTCTTTTTTTTAAATTCTTTAAAAGCTTAATTAGGCTGTTATTATTTTTAAGTTTTGAAATCCAGGAACTGTATTTATCTACCCCGAAAAATTTCAAAAAATTTTTTTACCATAAATTTCAATTTAAAATTCTCAGGAAGGAAAGATTTTTTTTATTTTTATGTTATATAAAAGATTTCTTAATATTTTTTTATTTTCTGTATTTTTTTTAATGGTATTTATTACTTTCTAAGCCTAAAAAAATGTTAACATGATTTTTAATTTCTTTTTAATTTTTAATTATTAAAAATTTTGATTATTTTTGATATAATAGTGACCAGTTTTATTTGTTTTAAGTAATTAAAATGACTTATACCTGCTATAAAAATTATACTAATTCAAGATAGATAAGAAATTTATACTTTTGTTTAAAAAGTTTTTTAAAAAAATTATGTTACATGAAAAAAGTGGAGGCATATCCAACATTTTCTATGACTGATAAAATAAGAATTACAAGTTTTTTATATATATTAAAAAATATTAAACTAAAAATATTTTTTATTTTTTTTTTTATCAAATAATAAAAAATAAAATAAAATAAATAAAAAAATAAATAAATTAATATAAAATTAAAATAAAAAAAAAAAAAAAAAAAAAAAATAATGCGATGTCCGGGAGTCGAACCCGGGTCAACTGCTTGGAAGGCAACTATGATACCGTTACACCAACATCGCACTGTGCATGTTGAAGCACTTAAATTTCTAGAGTATTTTCAAAATAGGTAAAGCATACTTTTTTTATTTAATTATTCTATTATTGAAAGAAAGAGAATTTTTTCGTGCAAATTTTTGCAAATGATTTGAAATGTAAAAATTTTTTTTAACAAACCATAAAATTTTTTTTTCTTTCATCATCTTTAGTTTTTCAGTCTTACAATTATAATTATTATTTTTTTTAACATGGAACATGTTTATAGGGAGGGGGTACTTCAGAACTTGAAAATTAAGGGGGGGGGGGGGGGTCAAATTTGTCCTATTTAAGGGGGGTGGTCAAATATGTCCTATTTAAGGGGGGTGGTCAAATATGTCCTATTTAAGGGGGGTGGTCAAATTTGTCCTATTTAAGGGGGGTGGTCAAATTTGTCCTATTTAAGGGGGGTGGTCAAATATGTCCTATTTAAGGGGGGTGGTCAAATATGTCCTATTTAAGGGGGGTGGTCAAATTTGTCCTATTTAAGGGGGGGGGTCAAATATGTCCTATTTAAGGGGGGTGGTCAAATTTGTCCTATTTAAGGGGGGTGGTCAAATTTGTCCTATTTAAGGGGGGTGGTCAAATATGTCCTATTTAGGGGGGGTGGTCAAATTTGTCCTATTTAAGGGGGGTGGTCAAATATGTGGGTCAAATGAAACTTATAATAATTAGGAGACTTTGAAAAATCTGAGCTTAAGGACTTAAGATAATACAGATTTATGGACTTAAAATGATATCGATTTAGGGACTTGGAATAATATTGGTTAAGGGACTTAGAATAATTCAGGTTTAGGGAATCAAAATAGTTTGGGTTTAGAATCTTAACAGCTAGTAAGGTGATAATTACAAATTATAAAATTAGAAAATTGTAATGTTGAGTAACATTTATATTATACCTAATCCTCAGCAGAAGTAAACATGTTCCATGCATTTAGGTTGTGTTTACACAAACCGGTTATAAGTTTTTTTTGTTATTTAAGCTTCCAGCCTTCTTTGAGGCTATGCAGCTTATTTTACAATCATTTAAAAGCAAGAAAAAAATTCCTTGGCTACACTAAATTCTCTTTTTAAAATCTACACTTTTCATGAAAGAGCTACCTTAAATCATAAAAAAAAATTTTATTTATAAATTTTAATATTAAAATTATTCATGTAAAACATTTATAAAATATTATAAAAAAATATTGAAATTTGAAATTAAAAAAAAAAAATAATAAAAAATAATGCGATGTCCGGGAGTCGAACCCGGGTCAACTGCTTGGAAGGCAACTATGATACCGTTACACCAACATCGCACTGTGCATTACACTGTTCTTAAGTTATTATATCTATATGTATAAATCTTTTCATAATAAAATAAAATTATCATTGCATAAATTTTATTTATCTTAAAAAATATTTATTTAAGATTATATAATATTGATTTTTTAAAGTACATAACATATATGTTATATAACATATATGTTATACATAACATATAGTAATATTTGATAGTAGATGAGGGATTACATCCCAACTAGGTATATGTTGAACTGAAGGGTCGCAGAATTCGGCCCAAACTATTTTTTTAAAAAAGTAAAACTAAAAATAAGTATTGTATGCCAATTTTAGCTTACTAGATCAAATTTTTAAATTATGGCAACTATTTTTATGTACTAAAAAATAGTACGAAAATTTTAAATATAAAAAAATTTCTTTTCTGCAAAATTAAAAATAACTGCCCCTTATTTTACTTTGAGAGTTTGTATTTAGTAACTCTTTTTTTAGATTCTGTGGCCAAGAAGTAAGTGGTTTCTTTCACTGACAAGAAAAAATGTTTTATAGTGAAAAAATCAAGAGTGATCCATGATTAAGTCTATGACAACTGGACCCAAGTTTTGCTGAAGCACCACGGAAATTGGTCAAATAATTTTTTTCCAAAAAGACAACTTAAACTAAGTTTTTTGTCCAGTTTTAGCAGCCATTTTTATAAACTTTTTATTTTTTTTTAATTAAACTTGCTTATATACTTGCAGCGAAATAATACTTCTTTTAAGGTGAAAAATATTTTTCTTTTAAGTACTAACAGCAAATTTCCCGCTCGATTTGATCCGAAGTCCAAAATTTGATTTAGACTGCGCATGCGCATTTTAATTATTCAGAAATTTTTTCAAAAACTTGCGACCTTATTTTTTATTAAATTTAAAAAGTGTTTATTTCTAAATTTAAGAAAGAAAGCGAGAAAATTTTTTCCCGGATCCAAAAAAAAATTTCTTGGCCCAAAAAAATGAAAAAATTAATTAATTTTTTCAAAAAAAATAGCGTATAGGTACCCAATAAGAGTTTTTTTTTAATTAAAATGGATCTTTACTTCAAAAATATTCTTAAAAACGTAGATATATAATTTTTTTTAAAATTTACTATAAAAAATGAAAAATGCCGAAAAAGAGCTTACTAATGACAATAAAATATGGTGGAAGCTCTTATTTTCGATGTGTGAATTTTAATTTTGAAAAGAAGCAGAACAGTTGACATTCTTTTTAAATTTCGTTACACAATATAAATAAATACGTTAATTATTTTAATAAATAAGTTTTTTAATGATATAATAGAAAACTTCAAATTTGCTCTTGAGTGACACAAAAATTTATGATCTACTATAGTAGATGTTTTATTTAGGTATACCTATAATACTAAAAATTCGTTAATGGGTTTTAGAAAAGTTTATTTTGGTAAATGTGACGGATTATAGGCCCGAGGTGCGTAGCACCGAGGGTCTGTAGTCGCATTTTGTACAATTAATATTTCTAACACGAGTTTCAGAATGTTTTTTCTCTATTTAGGGCAATAATGACGGCCTCTCAAAACTGGAATAATAGTCATTATTGTCCGCACGTAGAGAAAGTATATATAGTACGTTATCTCACACGTTAAATAAATCGCACAGGGTATAAGTATGAAAGCCTTTCTCAAACCCTGATATGAATTAATTCACTTCAGATGATTCAACTATAAAAATATTTATTTATTTTTATTAACAAAAATTTTAATCCATATCGAAACCAAAGTCTCACACAATCATTATTTTCATTTTAAAAATCATATTTTGAAAAACCGGAAAAATATAGACAATTTTACTTTAAAAATTCTGTCTGCACTCGCTCGCTACGCTTGGGTTGTTTTTAATAAAATTTTGCATAATATTAAAAATTTTCATAAAGACTTGCAAATTTTAACTAAACTCGCCCCTCCCTGCAAAAATTTCTGAATCCAGCGCTAAATTTTCCTATATGTAATTATGAATTAAAATTATTAAAATTAATGGCAATGTAAAAAAGTTAAAACTAATATTTTACATATTTAGAGCAAAAAAGCCTATTTTCTACCCTAGGGAGATGGGTTTTTTACCCATTATATGTAATAGTACATTTTTAACCAAGGGAGCAAAAAAAAAGAATGGCCCAGATCGCACGTTAATTAGCATTCGAGGCGAAGCCGAGGATGGTAAACTGCGATCTGGGGTATTTTTTTATGTTCCTATGGACAAAGCGAAAATTTTCTTTCTCAGTGGGGTGAAAACGCGTTTTTTTCGATCTCATTGCGGGGCGAAAAAAGTGTTTTCGGCCCGCTAGGAAGAAAAACTATATTTTAGAACACAGGAAAAAATTAATATTGGGTTCGACTTTTGCATGCTGTCTGCACTCGCTCGTGCATACAAAACCTATATTTTATCCCTGGTTTAATAAATAGCTATTTCATCACATAAAATAATCTATTTTCTGCCCTCAAGCAATAATAGTTTTCCCTTTTTACGAAACCGTAAAAAATTTCGATGGTTGCCACTTTGGTCTTCATGCTACGCTCGGCTAAAATACATTGCAAGTTAAATTTGTAACTTCCATATATACCTATAAAATTAGGTCATCAAATTAATATACCTACTCTTTTTTTATTGCATAATTCATATTTTTAATTTATAAAGCTGAAAAAAATCGGTCAATATAATAATAATGTTTGAACAAAGTACCAAATTTTCTCTTTTTATTTTTATAACTATATAGGTATACATAATTATACTTTTTTTTTAAATTGAATTTCATATATTTTTATCGCGCGTGCGGAAGGAATCGTAACTAAAAAAAAAAAAAATAAACAGTTGACTTTTTTAGCAAAAATTTTGTTTAACCTCCAATAAATTAGTGCATTACGAAATTAATTCTATTCGGTTTTTAGTTTTCATTCAGTATAAAAATTAAAAATAATTTTTTAATATTGTATTAATTAATAAATATATTGCAAGCAGACTACAATAAATTAGTATCCATATAAGTGAGGTTAAATGGCAAATCAAATCATAACAGTAATTAAGAAATCTAAGATTTTCTTAAAAAATAATTATCAAATTGTTTTCTACCTTAAATAAAACGTACTTTATATTATCATCTTAATTTATTATTATAAATATTTTCAAAAGGTATATGTTATAAAAAAATATCTACTAAGTAGGTAATAATATTGAACTAAAATAACTTATCACCTTATTTTAATAGTAAGTATAAAATAATTTATTATTATATTTATATTCAGAATAAACTTTTTAAGTAACAAAATTATTTTCCTTGTAGTTAAAAATGGAATGTGAACCTTCGACCAGTCAATATCAATCTTCACCAGCATCGTCAAGTAGAAAAAGGAAGTCTAATGATCTTCCAAACTTAAACCCAAAACTTCCTAGAAATGACAATAATACAACTTATGTTAATAATACAACAGACGAATCAGTAAGTTTATTTAAAGGATAAATGTATAAAAATTGTATGTTAATATATAATATATTTATTTTTATTAAATTTTAGAAAACTGCTGGAAAAATAATAAAAATTTTTCTCAGAAATTTCATGTGTCATGAAAGTTTTCATATAGAATTTAATAGAAAAGTCAATTTCGTTGTTGGAAAAAATGGGAGTGGTAAAAGCGCTATTCTAACAGCTCTTATTATTGGGTTAGGAGCTAAAGCTGTAATAACAAAAAGAGGAGGAAAAATTTCAGGTAAATTACTAAGAATAAAAATATTCTAATTAATTAAACTATTAACAAAATATTTTCCGTTTCAATAGATTTTATCAAAACTGGTAAATCTTCAGCCACAATTGAAATTACAATTGGCAATGAAGGACCAATGGCATATAAGCAGGATTTTTATGGGAGCTCAATTACAGTTATCAGAAACATATCTGACACAACTTCGGCTTACATTATTAAAAATTCCAGAGGTGAAATCAAGTCAAAACAAAAGAAAGATTTGGAGAAAATCTTAAAATATCTTAATATACAAGTTGACAATCCAATCTCTGTTCTAAATCAGGATGCGTCCCGTGATTTTTTAAAAGATTCTTCTCCATCTAACAAATATGAGTTTTTCATGGAGGCAACAAGATTAAGAGAAATTGGCAACAATTATAAAAAGGCTGTTGTATTGAGCGAAGAAGCTAAAAAAGAGCTTGATGAAAATAATATGTATTTAGAAAAGTTAAACAAGGATATTAAAAATTTGAAAAAAAAATTACAAGCTATAGAGTCGTTGGATGGTGTCAAATTGGAACGAGAAAATTTGACCCAGGAATTGAAATGGGCAGAGGTATGTCAAATATGATTAGATATTTTTTCTTAATTAAACTATCTACTGAAACTTAAACAATTTAATTGGTGTAACTTTTTTTTTAGCAATATCTAACTTCAGTTTAATTTATTTAATTTTGTTATTTTTTTCTTTTAATGAACTCTTAGAAATAAAAAAATTAATTTTTAAAAGAATTTAAATTTATTAACAAAAAAAATATTGTCTACAGGTTATTGAAGAAGAAAAAAAATTATTGAACATTAATTTAAAAATACAAGCTCAAGAAAAAAAAACTGAAGAGTACAAAAATAGCGAAATTCTAAAAATTGCAAAAGAAAAAGAAATCGATGAAGAAAAAAAGTAAAATTTATTTAATTTTTAGATATTATTAATATTAATTTAAAAAAAAAATTAATTTTATTTTATTTTAGGCTAATTGAACAACAAAAAATAGAAATAGAAAAAGAGAGCACAGAAAGTTCCAATGTGCTACAAAAAATCCAAACAGAGTATTTAGATAAGAAAAAAATTTACGATAATTTAAAAACTCAAGCTCGTCAATCTCATGAATCAATAAATCGTGAATTGAAAAATATTACTGATCTTAAAAATTATATTAAATCTGCTAAAAAGTAAGATTTTTTTGTTGAAATATTTTATTTTTGTAAATAATAACAATTTTGTTTGTTTAAATAGTGATTACACTAAGTTTGGCTTTAATAATCGGCAAGAGGCTCAGGAAGCTTTAAAAGAATTACAAGATAAATTTGATGAGTTTGAAGATGTATTAAAAACGAAAAGAAATGATTTAACAATCTTAGAAGAAAATAAAAATCATTTAGTTCGTGAGAAAACTCACTATTCAAATGAAGTTGAAAATAGGAATGATTCAATTGGTAAGTTGTTTTTACATAAAGTGGTTAAGATGTATAGTTATGCATAAAAAAATAATTTTAACTGAATCAAAAAATTACTTGTTATTTTTTCCATAATTCATCGGGGATTAAATGCCATAATTTCAATTAATTAATAAATAAAAATAATAAATACAATAACTTTAAAAAAAATTTTTTTTATTTAGGTATTTTAAAGAATCGATTAAATTCTATGTTAAGTAAACCTCATGATTCTTATATGGTATATGGACCAAATATTTCAAAATTGTTGCAAAGGATAGATGAAGAATTTAAAAAAAAAAAATTTGATATGAAACCAAAAGGACCAATTGGTATGCATTAAAATAAATAATAAATTTTTTACCTTAATTTTCACATTATTTAATTTTAAGGTGCTTTTATAAAAGTAAAAGATCCTAATTGGATTCCAGCAATTGAATGCCAAAATTGGCATCTCTTGACATCATTTTGTGTTAATAGTACCAAAGATGCAAAAGTTTTTAACCTTATATTAAATGAAGTTTTTTATAAACAACCAAAGCCACAAGTTATCATCAGCAGATTTATTAATAAGGTAAATAAAAAATGAAAAAACATATTTCTTTCAAAAAATAAATTTTCATTATTTTACAGTTACACGATGTTAGTGAAAAATGTACCATTTCAAGTACACATAAAAATCTGTTTGATTTAATGGAAATATCTGATCCTGTTATTACTAATTGCGTAATTGATCAAATTGCTCCTGAATGTACTTTATTAATAGATACTTCACATGAAGCATCAAAAATTATGTCATCTGACCATTTAGTTCCAAAAAATTGTAAAAAAGCTTTCACAAAAAGAGGAGATTTATTTTATCCAGTTCCTTGTTATAGGACTTACGGGGGAAAAGCTGGAAAACCAAGATATTTACAAGTTTCAACAAATGATGCTATACGGTAAAATTAATTATATAAAATTAGTTATTTTTATTCATATGCATTAGACTGTCAGTTTGTTCTGCTTGAATTTTCATGCAAATGCTTCAAAATTGCCAATTCAAGCTAAATTCAATCATATCAACATGGCAGTTAATGACATGCAACCGAGAGATCTCATGCAAACTATAGGTTTAATTTAGACTGACAAATATTCAAATATTTGTCAATGTGCAGCTAAAAATAATTTTTTTTTTTTATTAGTTTAAAATTGTATATTATATTTTCTCGTAAAAGCCCAAATAAGAATTTTTTCTTTTTAAATTTAGAGAAAGGATAAAATTTTTTTAAAAAAATTCATTCGATCACGTGACTTGGCGCGAAATTCAAAATTCCAAAAAGCGGTAAAAGTTCTGGGTTTAAAAACTTTTAAATTAGAAATTCAATTTTTATACAACTGATAATTTAAATTTATTTGACAAAAAAAAAGAAAATAATAACCATTATTTTTTAAATAAATAATGATAAATTGATAAAAGTAAAACGCATTTTTAAAATTTTCCGCTCATTAAAAATTTAAACAAACTTTTGAAACCCGAAATCAATGATTTAAAAATAAAAAAAAAAAATTTAAACACTAAATAGTAAATTATTACAAAAAGGTTAAAGAACTTATTTTTAGCTGAGTTTTTAAGAAACAGTATTTTATTTTGTATCTGGTAATCGCTCAGTCCAACTTGGATCCAGTTATAATTAAATCCCCTGAATAAAAAAACAAATTCATAATAAGAAATTTCTTTAACTTTTAATATTTAGTGATATAAAGGATGAGATTAGACAATTAATTGAGGAGCGTGATACTTGGAATCAAAAATTAGATGATATTAAAAGAAATATAAATGATAACGGACTGGAAGTTGGTAAAGTCAAAAATGAAATTAACGAGCTTTTTTTCAATCAACAAAAATTAGGAGAAAAAATAGATTCATTAAAAGAGAACTTAGATTTGATGACCGATGGATATTTGGAAAGTTGTGTAAGCAAAAAAAAAAAATTTATAAATTAACCATGAGATAAAATATAGGTAGAAAAAATACATGTAAGAAAAAATATAGGTAGAACCTATAATTTTTTTTTAATTTAATATTGCATGCAGTTTCATGCAGAAGCCATGTAAAGGTTGAACCCTATATTTTTTCAATCACTTACCTAATACATTATTTTTAATGCCTGCAATAAAAAATATTTCACTTACTGAAAGATAAATTAATAAATTTTAACAAATTTATAAAATTAGGAAATGGATGTACGTGATTTAGAAAAAAAAGTGGAAGAAGAGAGGAAAAAAGAAAAAGATTTTAATGAGCAAATTAAGAAACTCGAAAAAGAGTTAGATTCACTAAGTAAAGAAGTCAAGCATCACAAAAATCTCATTCGTAATAAAGATTATACTTTGGAATCGTTAGATGTTAGTAAGATATTTTTTTTAATATTGTTGAAATATATTGACTTTTATTTTAAATTTAATTTTAGGACAAAATAAGAGAATTGGATGAAAAAAAAAAAAATTTGAATGTCTCAAATCAGGGCATTAATAAACTGATTAATGCAAACAACTTAAAATTACAACAATTTCAGAGCGAATATGAACAACAGCAAAGGGTTGTAAGTAAAATTGTTAAGGATGCTGAAAAAATTTGTCAAAGAATAGAATCCGATAAAAGTATTGACGTATTAAAAACTAAGATACAAGAAATTAATGGACTTATTGCTTCTATTGAGAGAGAGCATGGTTCTGAAGAAGAAATTAGGTCTAAGTTAATAGAAAAAGAAGAAAAGCATACAGCCACCAAAGATAATTCAGTAGTTTTGGAAAAAAGCAATACAGTAACTAACAACTTTTTTTTAATTGATATAATTGATATATTTGTAAGTATTTATTTAATTTTTTTTAGAAACAACTTAACAGATTAATAAAACGAAAAGAAACTTATCGTGAATTAAAAAGAATAATAGCTCAAAAAGTACAAAATTCTTTTGATAATTTTCTTTCGCTTCGTAATTATAAGGGTAAAATAAAAATTGATCATAAAAACAAAACTTTAAACATGGAAGTTAATCAAAAAAATGAAGAAAAAAGAGTAAGTAAGGATGTAAAATCTTTGTCTGGAGGCGAATCATCTTTTTCAACGGTAGCTTTACTTATGGCTTTATGGGACTTTTCTGAATTGCCTTTTTATTTTCTTGACGAATGTGATATTTTTTGTGTAAGAAAAATTTGAATCTTTATACATATAATTAAATAATAAATTTAAAAACATTTTTTAATTAATTACAGGATGGGGTTAATAGAAAATTAATAATAGATATCCTCATAAATTATGGTAAAACCCATCCAAAAAAGCAGTTTGCATTCCTATCTCCATTGGGTGCTTCATTTAAATCAGATGATAACTTACAAGTTCATAAGTAAAATAATTTTTAAAATAATTTAAAATTAAATATATATAATTAAAAAATTTATGTTTATCTTTTCTCATTTTAGGTTAAACGAACCAGAAAGATCTTAAAAATCGTTAAAATATATTATACATCGTAAATGTGTAATTATAGTATTTATTTATTGAAGTAATTAATATTTATAATGTTTTCTAATTATTATGAAATAATTTGAAGAAAATTTTATAAAATTAAGTATATTTTTATTGCTTATAAAAAATTAATCATTATGTATTAAAAAAGATTTTTAAATGCATTTTGTGTTATTCATTAAAAAAAAAAATTTAATTCAATATAATTTTCAGTTCGTAAAGTTGCTAGTTATACCTATTTAAACTTATCAATCTCAAATTTATTTTTTCTGTATGCTTGTGTTTTTATTATTATAAGATATTAACTTTATATAAGTTCATATATATATCAATATATTATTTTAATTTAAAAAAAAAAAAAAATTTTTTTGTTGCTTATTTATAATAAGCATTGTTTTGTAATAGTTTTTTTATAACAGTATTAAGTTTATTGTATTGCGTTTTCATAAATTTTATATATCATTTAACAAACTGTATAATATGTAAATTATCAAGTATAGTAAATTCTGTAATAAATAAATTAAAAAAAAAAAAAGATCTTTTAACTATTTTATACTTGTGCCTATATGTACCTAAATATCTAAAATTAATTTATATTATAGTTTTTTTTTATTTTGGAAATTAATTCTTTCACAATTTAATTTATTTAATTGTTATTTATTATGATACATAATTTAAAATTATAAATATTTATAAAATGGCTTACTTATTTTTATAAAAAAGAATTTTTTTAAAATTATTTTAATTGAAATTATGCGAAATTTTAATAATTAATAATTTTTTTATTAGGTATAGTATAATAACCTGTAATACCTAGGTAATACCTATATAACAAATTGTACATAAAATTTTAAAAATTGCGCGCTTTTATAATTCTTAACCTATATTTTTTCTATACGTTTATGGCGTGTTGTGCCATTAATTTTTATATCAAACGAAAGCAATTTTGTTTGCATTATAAAAATAAAATACGTTTTAACAATTAAAAACAAGAATATTAAAAATTATCAACAATTTTGGAATATCTAAACATATTTAATAAGGTAAGAACTATCTAATAATCAATAAAAAATACATGGTTGTTTCTCTGCAATAAATAAAATTTAATGATTATTTTTTTGCAGACATTTTAAAAATTAACAATAATGGCTAATAATATCAGTAATTTAGAATTTAATAAGCTGATAATGAATGCAATCAGAAAAAAAGATAGAAACAAAGTTAAGAATTTGTTAGAAAATCAAAATTTATCCAAAGACTCAAATAGCACATCATTAAATGAAGAAGTAGAAACTCCTTTGAATTTAGCTGCTCAATTGAATTTGAAAGATATTATTGCTGACTTAATATCAAAAGGTTACGATGTAAATTCAAAAAATAATCAAAAACTAACACCTTTACACATTGCTTCAAAAGAAAATCGCTTAAATATTGTTAAATTGCTAATAAAGAAAGGAGCCAATGTTGATTTGCAATCGGAAGATGGTTCAACAGCTCTTCATTTGTCGGCCATCAATGGCCATAGTGAAATCATTCAATTTCTATTAGAAAATAAAGCTACTTCAGACATCAAAGACACAAATCAGAGAACTTGTTTGGAATTAGCTATTATTAATGGACATCTTGATGCTGTGGAGACAATTTTGAAATTTTATTCAAATATGAATTACAAAGATTGTAATAATTGTTCCTTATTGGAAATAGCCGTGTTCAATGGGCAGATAGAAATTGTAAAATACTTGGTTGAGAATGGAGCTGATTATGATGCCGAAAATTCTGAAGGATACAAGCCTATTCATATTGCAGCATTAGAAGGTTTTAAAAATATATTAGAATTTTTTATTATACTAAAAGGCATTAGTATCAATGTTATTAGTTCTGTCTCAAAAAATTCTCTTATGCATTGTGCGGCCTTAAAAAATCAACTAAATATTGCCGAGTTTTTGATTAAAGAAGGCATTGACATTAATTTAAAAAATATAAAGAGGCAATCAGCTTTGCATTTAGCTGCTCAATATAGTAGTACCAAATTTGTTGAATTATTATTAAAAAATGGAGCATTTTTTGATAGCAAAGATGAGAATAATAAGACACCTCTAGATTTAAGCAGTGAAACTAATAAAAAATTATTTTTATTAACTAAAAATATATTTATTCATGCTTCTAACGATACTGGGGAAAATATTGAAAATTTAGTAAACGAAGGAGCCTACATTAATACTAAAAATAATAGTAGCTATGCACCAATACACTATGCTGCTTGGAAAGGAAATCTTCACACTGTTGAGGCTATATTTGATAATGGAGGTGATCCAAATATATTAAATAACACTGGATATTCACCACTACATTTGGCTGTTAAATCTTCCCATTACCAAGTTGTCTTAACTATTTTAAAAAGAGGAGCTATTTATAATTTAACAAACGAAAATGGGCAAACTCCTTTAGATTTTTCTAAAAATAAACATATATCCAATCTTCTAAAATTCATAAACAATTTATTTGAAAAAGCAAAAAAAAATGATAAATCTGTTTATGATGATTATAAAACTTTAAAAGATAAAGACATGAGGGCAGCAGTTGTATGTGCTCATAATCTTGAAAACAAAGATATTTTTTCAGCTGGATTAGCGCGTGAATTTTTTAAACGAGAGAAAGTGTCAGTCTTGAATGTTGAATGTGAAATTTTGAATAAGGAGCATAATAAAGCTGAATATTTATTTGATAATTGCAGATTTCAAGAAGCACTAAATTATTTTAAAAAAATTTATCAAGATAAGGTTGAAGCATTAGGAGCGGATAATCCTGAAACGCTATTTTTTGAAATTAAAGTAGCTCTTTGCTTATACAAATTATGTAAGTATCAAGAAGCATTAAATATTTGTCAAAATTTATATTTAAAGCAAAAAGATTGTTTGGGTATTAAACATAAGGACACGTTATATACAAAAAGTTGTATTGGCCTAATATTATTCAGACAGAACAATTTTAAAGACGCTTTAAAAATCATTCAAGATGTTCACTCTAAAGAAACAAAAATTTTAGGTGAAAACCATATTAATGTTATTACTACCGAAATGCATTTAGCTTTGACGTTAAATGCATTGAATAAGACTGAAGAGGCATTAAAAATTAATACCAAACTTTATGAAAAAAGTAAAAATTTGTTAGGTGAAAATAACCGAAAAACTTTAGATATTTTGATGAATATTGCTATAGAACACTGTAAAGGAAATAGAACCGAAGAATCTCTTAAATGTTTTGAAAAAGTTTATGAAGGAAAAAAAATAGTCTATGGTAAAAGTCATCAAAACACAATGTTAACAAAGTATAATATATTATCTACATTAGCTGATTTAGGTAGACATAATGAAGCATTAAGTAAAGCTAAAAAATTATTAATAAAGCAAACTAAACTATTGGGACCAAATCATCTTGATACATTAAACACAAAATATTTAATGTCGCAAATTCTTTTCGAACAAGGAAATCCTATTGAAGCTGTCAAATATTATGAAGAAAGTTATCACAAAATACAAGAAATCATCGGTTAAATAATTCATAATTCATTAATTATAATTATAACATAAAATGTAAGGTATTTAATTTTAGCTTATAAATTTTTTTTTTTTTAATTTAATTTTTATAAGAATTACTGATAATTTAAATTTGTGTATTTGCTGAATCATTGTTAAAGAGATACAGATAATTGAATTTTAAAAATTTTATTTTTATAGAACATAATTTTATTAATTAACTTTAATATTTTTAATTTTGGTTTTGTAAACAATAAATCAAGTTTTTTTTTCTTTTTTATAATAATTATTGCAAAAAATGAATTGTTTTTTTTTTTTATTATATAATATGTATATAAATAATTATATAATTATATATTTCAATAAAACCTACTTAAAATTTCAAAATTAATATTAATCTAAATTTAGCAAAATTTATTTTTCAATGAATATGATAAAATAAGTATTAAGTAATGAGTAGGTAACACCTAACAAATAGAAAGTCTATATACCTATGCAGGCTACACAAGCTTTCTTTGCAGCGTATTTATGGAACATAATGTGGGCACTTTTCACAAGAACGGTATACATACATTATAGTGCCCCCCCCCCCCCTCTTATATCCGAAACGATAGCTCTTTTGCACTTTTTTCCTTTTAAAAACCTAATTGATAATAAATTTTCAAAGTCATCAATTTCGCATACTTATATTGGTAAACTAACGAAAAAAATTTCTGGAGCATACAAAATGTCACAAACGTCAGCTGTCCTTTTGCTTAATTGGCTATTAACTTTGATTATTAACATAAGGCTTAAAAATTTGAATAACAATTTTTCTGTAAGGTAGATAATATGACGTATTTAGGTCCCGAAAATTCATTTTTTTGCAGTTCTCTAAGCGTATTGCCTTGCGTATTGCCGTATTCAAGTCTGTTTCTGTCTCAGGGAGCTACTTTTAAGCTTCCCATCTATAAACCATGGAAAACTTAAAGTTTTCAAGACAATGTGGTCAAAAATTCGCTTTAGACTTTAACAGAAACCGTGCAATAAAATTTCTAAAATTTACAAAATTACTCGGGTTGCATATAGAAAGGCTCAAATTTTATTTGGGGTTTCAATCCTCATCTTGAAGGTGGCAAAACTCATTTTTTTAATTAAAATCAAAATTTATTCAATTTAAATTAAATTGTTACCTTATAGTACGATTATAGCATAAAATGAATATTAAAATAAAATCATAAAAAAGTATTAATTTGTTCAAACGATTATTTATTAACTGTAAAATTTGAAGAAAATAAGTAATAATTACAGTTTTTACAATATAATAATGTATACTTCTAATTAAAATAAAATAAAATAAATAATTCTTTTAACCAGAATATTTAAATACAAAGTTTAAATTATAAAAACATATCTTATTGCCATTGACAAAGAATATTGAAAAAATGTCCCAAATAGATAGAGCGTAAATTACTATCGAGTCAATCTTTATTTTCTTGGTCTAGAGTCATATATACTACTCAAGGATTCAGATATCTTCATGAAACAAAGAATACCGTTTAAAACTGATTGTTCAAATTCGCATATTTGGGGAGTTGATGCTTGCATGCATTTTTAAATTTGCGCGGCTTCGTACAAATAAGCTCCGAGTAATTTCGTCTAAAAAAAAATAGTAATTTAAAAAAATTAATTATAAATTGAATTTTGAATACTTACTCCTTCTATATAGTTATGAGCATTTAATTTCTCTTTTTGAGAATGAGCACCATCATCTGCGGATCCAATTGGTAACAATAATAAATTTTTTTTAGTGACTTCTTGTAAAGTCAATATAAATGCAATAGAACCTCCTTCACGAGTTAAATCAGGTTCAGTTTTAAAAACATGTTTTACTGCTAATTTAGCGGCTTCATAATTACTGTGATTAGGATCTGTTGACCAACTCTCTCCTGATTCCGTTAAATATGCTTCCATTTTATTCGGACTGTCACAAAGCTTCCAGTGTTTCTCTAAATGAGCTAATACTTTTTTTTCTACTTCTTTCACAGTCATATTTGGAACAATTCTCAGTGAGAATTTACCCCTTACAGTACCAGGTATAACTGTTTTAGACCCTGGTTCACTAAAAGCCCCTTCGACTCCATGAAATGACAAAGATGGGTTTCGCCAACGATGCATTAATAATTGAATCTAAAGTTATTTTCAGATCGTGAAAAAAATAAATTCAGAAAAATAGTATTTTTCTCATCTGCAGCCCAGAAATTGTATATTTACGACTTGAGTTCAGAAAAGTAAAGAATGTCCCAAATCGCAGTTTATTATCATCGGCTTCACCTCGGAAGGTAATTTAAGAGCGATTTGGGACATTCTTTACTTTTCTGGACGTGAGCTGTAAATACAGTATTACGAGCCCGTGTACAGGAAAATACAAAATGGGCCAAACCCTGGCCAAACCATTCTTTATTTATGAACAAGGGTCGTTACGATTTTTCTACGTCAATGACGAGACACAGGTCTTTTTTCTGACCACTAACAAGAAAAAAAATAATATCATATAATAAAAAAAGCAACAAAAATACCTTATCTTCATTATGAAGTAATTTAGTACAACCGATATTTGATCTATACTCATTAACGTCAAATTCAATATTATCATACATCTTCTGTTCTTCTGAAGTCACTTCTGGCACATTATCATAAATACCATCAATAAGTATTTGACCTTTTTTATCGGTTAATGTGTTCAGTAAGTAGAATAAATCAGGCAGTGCTTCATGAACATTGCCTCCATAAAGTCCGCTATGCAAATCTTCTTTTGCACAGGAAATTTGAACAGTAAAGTAACAAAGTCCTCTCAAACCGTATGTAATGCATGGTTTTTTAGTTCCTAACCAGTAATTATCAGATATACAAACATAATCAATATTTTTTAAAAAGTTATCTTTTTGAGACCATAAAAATTCATTCAAGCCAACACTTCCGGATTCTTCCATTCCTTCAAAAATAAACTAAATAGAAAAAAAATTATTTTTTGATAATTAAATCTGTACGTGTTAATATCTTTAGTTTAATCGGGAATTTATACCTTTAAGTTAACTGGAATTTCTTCTCCAATAGACTGATAAGCTTGAATTACATGAAGCCAACAAAGAACCGGGCCTTTGTCATCTGTACTTCCTCGCCCATACAATTTACCATCTTTTTCAACGAGATCAAATGGTTCAGAATCCCAACCATCTTCTTTTAAAGCAGGTTGAACATCTAAATGACCGTAAATTAAAATTGTTTTCTTCTTTGGATCATTTCCCAAAGACCCATATAATGCAGGTGGTAATGGAATTTCTTCACCATTTGCTAAAATTTGGTTTCCTAAATCCGCTAAATTAGTCTCGACGCCAACTTGTTGCAACTTATCTTCCATCCATTTCATCATTTTAATGACTTCATTTCTGCAATCTGGCAATGCCGATACTGATTTAATAGCTACAGCCTGACGTAAATTTTCAATGTAGTTTATTTTGTTCTCATCAATATGTCTTTAAAACAAAAAAAATATTTTAATTTTCTATAATGATAAAATATTATATACAAAAAAAAAAAAAAAATTAAAAAGATAAGAATTTTTTGCTTTTGCGTTACTTATCAATTAATAAGTAATAGCTTGAAAATTAGGATGACTTAAAAAATATAAATGAAACTTACTTGAAAAGTTTTTTTAAAGTTGATGGTAAAGACATTTTATAAACTTTAGTACAACAAAATAAAGTTTATAAAATAAGTATACTTATTTAGAACGTTGTTCAATTCACGAGTAAATCTTGGATAAAAATGTCAAGCACCAAAAAAAAACAGTTTGTGTAGCTTATTTTTACCTATTTTATGATATTATTGTGAACGAGCCCCTCCCACTTTTTCCTTATTTCCGTAATGTTCGGTATATTTTGACTAGTTATGACTAGTTTTGACTAGTAACAAGTCATCCTCATTTGCTTTTTTGTTTAAATCTTATCTTACACTTACGTGGTATACCACGTCTATAATAATATCGTGTTCGTCTCTGGTTCGTCTTGTAGTAAAGACTGCTTAGCAAATTCGAATTTTGGGTGAAATTTTACTTAGGGGTATACCCAGAAACTATATCGTAATTGGTTTTGTTTCTGGATTATAAAAACTTTATTAAAAAATGAATAATTCCCATAAAACGTTATTTTGATCTAAATGGGGCAGATTGCAACAAGAAGGCTAAAAAGTTTGGAAACCGTACAACTTCTTATATAATAAGGGATGACTCGTAAATGAATCATCATCCAAAAATCAAGTCAGAAATTTCCTTGGGAGACTGGAAAACATCTAAAACTGAAATTTTCGCAAAATGAAAATTATAAATATTTTTTTTTTAATTTCTAGTCTGTGTTAAAAAAAACTTAGTTTCTCTGATTTTCCAATTTTCATTGAGTTTTTTTCTGAAAAACTGATGTCAGAGTCGGATTGCATGAAGAATTCGACTCACCAAAAAATATTTTTTAGTTTTCAGAAAAAATAAAATTGAAAAGTTTATATTTCAGTTACAGATTTAACAATTTTAAAATATTATAAATTAAAAAATTAATTTTTATATTATTAATTTGTTTATTATTATTTATTATGTTTATTTGTATTCAATATTTTAATATATAAATATAACAATTTATAATCAAAATATATTTGGTTTCATATTTTATTACTCACAGATAATTTTGTAACGTGTTTATTATTATTATCTATAACTGTAATATAATTCTAAAATACGCGGTATTTTGATAAACTTTAGCAGCGCCATTCTTGCACGTGTGTGTTTTCAGTTTTATTCACATGTGGCCGGTGGCGTTGAAAATATATAAACAATAACACATTGCACTTGTTGCACACGCAAAGATTTTGGTTTACTTTTAAAGATAATTAATTAATTCATGTCTTAAAATGAATGAATCAAATGCTGATTCTTCAAAAAATAATTTAAATAATACTAATGTAATAACAAACGCAATAGAAAAAATGACTGAGAGGTAAATATGCTTACTAGTTTTATGAAAAATTAAGTCCATAATGCCACATTACATGTACAATTTTTTAAAAGATTTTAAATAATTTAATTATTTAATTATTATAGAATTTCAAAATTCAAAAAAGCATCAGCATCAGTGTTTAATCTAGATCCACATCAATATTTAAAAAATATTTTGGAGAAAAAAGAGACAATCATTGAAGTAAGTAGTAACAACTAACAATGAGATTAAATAAAAATGTATTTTTAATGTCTTATTTGTTTTTTTTAAGGATTTTAATAAAATGCAGCAAAAAGTTAACAATATGAAAACAAAGAGAGATAAGTTACGGAATGAGCTTGAGAAAACAGAGTAAGTGAAATAGAATATACGCTGTATATAAGATTAATAAATAAATATTAACCTATATTTTTTTTTTTAAATAAATTTCTAGAAATGAGCTGGCTAAGTTAGAGGCAAAATTAAAAAATAAAGATTTGGAGCTGCAAAAAGTCTCAGAAGTTGTAAGTACCGTTTAGAGGCTCCTACTGGAAACTCGTTATCTTCTGCGTTTTATTTACAGCGTTATCAGGGTCTTTATTAGTAACGGCAAGAAAGTAGCGAGTTTTTTATAGGAGCCCATGCCTTATCTTAACTAATATTTTTTATTGTTGATCTTAATTGTATAATTCATTTCCAGATATTAAGAGAAGATAAGTTAATTGCAAATATTATTAATGAAATAGAAATCCTAAACTCAAGGTTTAACATTAATGACAGTTCAGTTTCTGAAAAAGAATCCGAAGATGCTTCTGATGATGAAACAGTTTCTAAAAAAAAATCAGACAACGTTTTACAGGATCGTACAGTTTCTGAAGCAAAATCTGAAAATGATTTACATGTTGGTTCAGGTTCTGGATCAAAATTAGATAATTTATTGCAACTTGAAAGTACAGTTGATGAAAAAATAGAAACAGTAGACAATGGGGAAGAAAATGAAAGCTTGCAAAAAATAAAGAAAAAAAAAATGGAAATAAAGCATTAGATTTCAGTATCGATTTTAGTAACTTTCTTACCCTTTATATTAACTTTTTTTATTTTTTAGGCAATATCAAAAAGATTAGCTTTACCAGACTCTACAGACTCAGAAGATGATTTTAAAAAACCTGAAGAGGACCATCAGGTAATTATTAATATAATTTTATTTATTAAAGTTTTTTTTAGCATCTTCTTAAGTAAATTTTTGAGTTGTTAAAAATAAACACATACATACTTTCTTCATTTAATCAAGTATTTTGTAGAATAATTAAGTTTTTGAAAGTTTAAACTGAGAAAAATAAAAGTTAGTTTTTGTTGAAATTTTTATTTACTACTTATAAAATTTTTTTTTATTAGCCAACTATTTTTGATTCTCCAAAGATGAATGCAAAACATCATTCAACAATAATTTCTGATACTTTAAATTCTAATGGAAAACGTTATTCAACAAATAAGGATGATTCTGATATCAAGCGAATTAAATCAGCTGATAAAAAAGAAAATTCTAAGACTAAGAAAATTAATACAAAATCATTAAAAAGTAATAATCTTAAAAAAGAAGATCCGGTTGATTTGAATGACCCAACATTTAAAGAACCATTTAAATATGGATGGAAACGGGAATTAGTGACTTCTGAAAGAAAGAAATTTGTTAATTATTATTTACCTGGAAAAAAAAGATACAGAACTTTTGGTGAAATGACAGAAGATAGTAAGTTAAATATTTATTTACTTTTTTTTCTTCAAAATTAAAAAAAAATTAAAATTGAATATTTTTTTTGAAAATTTTAGATGCCATAAGAAGTCCGTTATCAAAAGAAAACTTTACTTTTATGAGGAAGTTAATACCAGGTGTAAGTTCACCAGATCAAACTGTAAGAGACTCTAGGAATAAAAATAAAAGTAGTGTTTAATCTAGCTAGAATTATTTTTATTTTATATAAAAATAATATTTATTTTTTTTTAGCTTTAATATTTCAATTTATATATATATATATATAATTATTTATTTATTTGTGTTTTTTTAAATAAATAATTTTAAAATGTATTCCTTTAATTAAATTTTAAGCAGATAAATTTATCTTATTAAATTTGTATAGATAAATATTAAAATGAATGAAAAAAAAGAAATAATAATAATATTAGTAATAATAAATTGTGTAGTGTTTTTTGTAAGTTTTTATAATTTAAAATGTTTTTTGTAAATCTTAAATTTGAAGCATTACAGTGTTTATTTTTTCTTTTGTAATAATGATTGCATGAATAAAGAAAATTTCATGTATAATATACTTGTGAGTTTTTATTTATGTGCAGGAAAATGTGCGATGTTCTATAATGATTGCTGATGCCCCTAACAAGTTAATTGTTGAATCAATGAAGCGAATGGTTTTCTTCAGAAAAAAAAATTAATTATAAATGTAGATCAATCATAAAATGTTGATTTCCTAAAAAATAAGAATAATATTTGTATAAGGCTTTTCGAGCTGATCAAGTTATATATGGGGTCCTCGAGGACAGTCCCAAAATCTTACAAGTATGTTATTTTTTCCTATCACGTGACCAGACCAAAAAGCTTTATTGAACTCATGGAGGCTAAAACTATATGGTACCACTGAGTAGTACATCATCAGGGGCCTGTTGCGTTAAAATTGCTTGGATCGTGGAGAAATATCGGCCGTTTTATACATTTTAGCATGAAATTTTTCCGTAAACCTAAAAATTAAAATACTTAAGAAGATAAAAACGATATTATAAGGTAACAGTTAAACCTATTATTTATAATTAATTACAGACAAATTTTTATTTATAAAAAAAAAAAATAAGTAACCCGCTTATACCTGCACATTAAGGCTATCGTTATCTTGTGTTATTTGCAGTTTTTATTGTTAAAAAAATCTTAGTATAGTATCCAATTTTATTATTTTCAAAATAAAAAAATTAAAAAAATGAATGAACCTTCAAGTAGTGAATCTTTAAAAAACGCTGCCAAGTAATTGGCACTATGGATCCTCATTAACAATAACAAAATAGTCTATTTTACCTAGTAAAAACGATAATTCTAGATATTAGTACTTTCATAGAAAAAAATTAAGTACTATGTCCTAAAAAAAAAATATTAGTTTTTTTTTATGCAAAAAATTTCTCAAAAAATTTGAGAAAAAAATTTAAAAAAAAAAGTATCCGATTCAAGATATCGAGTAAGAACGATAATTCTAGATATAAGCACTTTCATAGGAAAAAATTATATACTACGTTCCAAAAGAAAAAAAATATTGCTGTTTTTAAAATTTTTTTATGCAAAAAATTAAAAATACATTGAGTATCAGATTTGAGATATCGTGTAAAACAAATATTTTTAAATATTAGTACTTTTATAAAAATTAATTATCAGATTCGAGATATCGAGTAAAAACCATATTTTCAGATATTAGATAGTACTTTCATAGAATTAAATGAGGTAGTACAAAAAAAAAAATATTACAGTTTTTTTAATTTTTTTTTTTAATTTTGAGAAAAAATTTTTCAAAAAATTAACTATCAGATCCAAAAAATTACTATAAACAAGGTTCCTAAAACTGGCACTCCCATAGAAATAAATTAGGTAGAAAGACTATATCTTAAAAATTTATGTACCGGTATTTTCTTTATGGATAATGAATTTACTATCGAATATTTTATAATTTAACATTTATTTTAAATTGGTAGTAAATGTATGGTTAGAATTTTATATTTTTATGGCATAATACCTTATTAAAATTAATGACTGAATTTCTTAATAAATACTTAAGATGAATCTATCTCATATTATATAGTCATATTCATATCTAAAATTTAATTTTTTAGATTCATGTGAAAAAGTAAATATTGTACAAGACTATAAAAAATATTTCTCAGAACTAGGACTTAGAAAAGAAGTACTTATGAATAAATTGAGTAAATAATTTTTTCATTAATTAATTTTATTTATATCTAGATGTTTCTTTAAGATACTTTTTTACTGTATAGATTTTTTTATTTTAAGTCTCAGATTATTCTTTAAATCCAGAAGCTATTTTTTTCGCTAGTGGATTTCCAAACATTAAATTAATTCCTTTTCAAGAAATTTCAGTGAAAATTAAAGATGGAACTCATTATTCTATAACCAACGAAGAATTAGCGTCTGCTCTTCAATATGGTCCAACAAAAGGGTATTATTATTTTTCAAGATTTTTCTTAACTTTTTAAAATTAAAAAATTTCAGTTAATTATTTAGTTTAATAAAATCTATTTAATTAAATTTACTTTTAAAATATATCAACCATTAGTAAAAAAATGGAGAATTTATCAAGAAAAATGGTATTCACCACCGTATAAAAACTGGGACATATACATTTTACGGTGGGCTCTCAAGATGGATTAAATAAAATTTTTGAATTGCTCGTAGAAAAAAATGAACCTATTATGTATCAAACTCCAATTTATACAGGATTGCTAAGTACGGTAAAAATTTAAAAGCATAGTTTAAAAAAAAAAAAAGATATAATACATAATTAAGTATTTCAAATATTTAATTTTAAAAAATTAGAAGTTTTAAATAATTAAATCAAAGCACTAATAATTTTTCAAATTCTATTATCTCAAATGATTCCTTAAAATGAACTCCATAAACTATAGCTATTTTTTTTTTAATCTTGGAAATTCTCGAAAATTTTAAAATGTCTCGATATCATCTTTAAATTAGTTTAAGTAGTTTAAATTATTAATTTCAAGGTATAATAACTATAAAAACTATAGGGTACGCCATTTGAATTTAAAAGTTCACTGATTTCAAAATCGTCATCATTTTGGGTGACATAGCGTTCACTGCTCAAAACTGGCAATCGAAAATGGATGTAATAACCTCCAAATTATATTTAGCTATAGCTAAATTGGTATACCAATTTTGGTATACCAAAAATACCTATAGGATCCACTGAGTTGGATCCATTTTACTCTATTTGCAATTTTTGATGCATTTAACATTGTTGGCACCTTGACAATAGGAAGATTTCTTCTTTTTATTGGTTTTCAGGATCGTCAAAAAACTATTAAATCAATCATATTGGTATTTTTATTTTAGAAAAATAATTTAAAAACTAACTAAATTTTGTGTTAAAACTTAAAACCAATTATAAAATGGTAGTTTAAATGTAGCAAAATAAAAAAAAACAAATTTTAATAAATCATTTGAGCCATTTGAGAGAAAGAGTGGAAAAATAATTTATAATCGGTTTGTGTAACTACAGGTATCACAATAAATAACAAACAGTTAGTTATATATAAATAATTTGATTTATTAATTATAAAACAAAGAGTTGTTTAATGATCACATATAGGTACTGACAAAAAGGTTATGCCTGAACATAAATATAAAAAGTGTGGGGTGATATAAATAAAAGCGGCTTCGCCTCGGATTGCAATTTACGTGCGTTAAAAGGAAAATTCTTTTTTTACGTCCGAGGCCAAAACATAATTTTTCTTCGTCAGTGGCTAGAAAACACGTATTTTCGAACCACGTTGCGGCCGGCAAATACGTGTTTTCTGGCCGCTGACAAGAAAATAGAATTTAAAACAAGGGTTGGGTCAAATGGATTAAGGACTTAAAATAAAATCTTTGGAAGGTAATAACTACGAATTATAATAACGAAGCAGAGCAGATTTTATGTTCCTAAATCATGGGCAGCAAAATTGTTTTGTTATCCCAGAATTTATTTGTAGCGAGATTTGTAGTGTAACATATGGCTTATGGTTCTTGGTTGCCTTTACGTAAATGAGTTATGCATTTTTACTGTTTTGGTTACATGTTGATATTTTAGTTTACATAGAGATTTTAATTATTAGACTTTCAAATACAAAGTTTAGAATTAGGCTTAATCTTGCTTAATATTAATAATTTTATATTTTTGGATGTTCAAAGAAGTAACAATTGATAGTCTAAATGACGACTGTCTAAGATGCATTTTTGAGTACTTGTACATTCAAAAAAGATTAAAAATAGAACCAATGTGCAACATATGGAGTCAAATTAGCAAACTTTTATTCAAATGCGTTAAGGGAGTTGTATCGTCTGTAATGCATTTTTCGGATTTTTTGTTTCAGATGATGCAGCTATTAGTTATGTGTCTCACCGCAAATTTATTTTTTACCAAAACGTCAAAATTTAAATTAATGACACAATGGTCAATTTTTAATATTTTTTAATAAAAATTTTTTTGGATTTCTCCTAATAAGTTGTTTTTTAGTATATAGACCTTCGCCCAAGTACCTTACTTTTACCAGATCGATAAAAAAAAATCTTAAAAATAGGTCCGAAAAATGCATTACAGACCATACCACCCCCTCTTAAATGTCTGTATTTATATTGGCAAATTAAATTAAAAAAGAGAAATGGAAATGACGTTAATTAATGATAAAAATATTTTTTATATATACTGTTCAAATTTAAAAACATTAAAAATTCGTTTTATTGAATTTACATTAAGCAATTTTGAAATTAATTATTTAAAAAAATTAAAAAATCTTTAAAATGATATCAATTTCCAAAAAGCAAATTTTTTTTTTTTTGAAGTTTATATATTGAAAAATTGTATACGTCCCCCTTGTCCATAAATAAATTATACCCCAAATCGCAGTTTACTATCATCGGCTTTGACTCGGAAAGTAATTTACGTGCGATATAGGTCATTCTTTACTTTTCTGAACACGAGCCGTAAATATGCATACTATATAGTTAAACATTGGACCAAAAGGCATGGAATCGGTCTCATACCTATGTCATATGATTCCTTTATTTTTTTAAATTTTAATACTTATATAGGTAATATCAATTTCAACTAATTAATGTATGAAAATTTACTATACTGAAAAAAAATTCCGCTTGTGTATAGTGGAATTTTTTTTCTTCGCAACGAATTGCAAATGATTTGAAACGTAAAGAAAATTAAAAAAAAAAAAACATTTTTTCTTTTCTTTTTTCAAAAAATTTCTCAAATCTGATCATTCCAATATACGGATATCCCAAGTAAGCGGGAAAAATTTTTTTTTTAATTTCAAGCGGAATTCCGCTTGCCGCAAGCGGATTTATTTTTTAGTGTACCTAAGTAAAACTTAAAAAATTTTAGCAAAAATAAACAAATACTGCCAAGTAATTGGCACTATGGTTTCTCATTAAATGTTCCTAATGGTCTATTTTACCTAGTCAAAACGATAATTCTAGATATTAGTACTTTTATAGGAAAAAATTAGATACTATACGTCCAAAAAGAAAAAAAAATATTGCTGTTTTTTTTATGCAAATTTTGATAAAAAAATTTTCAAAAAATTGAGTATCAGATTCGAGATATTTAGTAAAAACCATACTTTCAGATATTAGTACTTTATTTCTTAGAAAAAAATTAGATGCTACGTCCGAACATAAAAAAAATAATAGTGTTTTTTTTATTTTATTGTTTATGCAAAAAGTATATTAAGAAAAAAACTTTCAAAAAATTATTTTTTAGATCCAAATAATTGACTATACTCCCACAGAAAAAAAGAGGTATTACTTTCAAAAAGGAAAAAATATTGCTGTTTTTTTAATTTTTTTAGGCAAAAAGTTTTGAGAAAAAAAAGTTCAACAAATTAAGTGTCAGATTGGAGATATCGAGTAATAACCATATTTTTAGATATTGTTACTTTCATGGAAAAAATTAGGTACTACATCCAAAAAGAAAATAAATATTGCTTTTTTTTTTCTTTTTTTTAATTTTTTTTTTGAAAAAATTAAGTATCAGATCCAAAAAATTATTATAAACGAGGTTCCTAAAACTAGCACTCCGATAGAAATAAATTAGGTACTATATACGTCTAAAGAGAAAAAAAAAGTAGTTTGAGATTTTTTTAAAAAAATTGTTGAAAAAAAATTTGGTTTTAGTGAAACAATAAAAAATTAAGTTCAGCTCCAATTTTGGTCAACATAAAATATCATTTTTACTTTTTTAATACCATAATAGTTGTGAAATATCGCCGGTTACCCACATACATACATACATGCATACACACACACGCGCGCGCGCTCACATACACACACACACTTTTTTTAAAAACCGGTTTTTTAGCTTTTTGGGGTCTCAAAACGTGCTTATATGCCAAAAAATCAAAATTTCAAATAATGACTTTAGGGTACAGGCTTTCGTAATTTATATAAGATATGGCAATTAAGGCTTTAATAAAATACAATTTTTTCATACATTTTTTTAGCATTTTTTTAAATTCAAAATAATTTATTGACAATAATTAACATCATATTTAATATTAAATACAGACTATACATATCAACTAGATTACATACTTCTGAATCATTTATACAAAATAAAAATACAAAATTAAATTTTTTGCTTACATCTTCAATAAAGTTAATAAATTGAAAAGCAACAAACAAAAAACATTTAAAAAAATAGCATTTTTTTCAATAATTCAAATTCATTAATTAAGCCAAGAATAAACTATTTAACTAATAAAGTTAAAATTTCTCAATAAAAATTATTTTATTTTCTGTTTATTCTAACATTCAACAAATGCTCAAAGTCATTAGATAAAATTTAAAAATATATTTAATTTAAGCTTTTGAATTAAGACAGTATGTATTTATATTAACTTAATATATTTTTAAATAGCATTCATCATTTTTAATTTAGGATAACTTTCATAAAAATATTTAGCAGCATTAGTAGAATCGTTCAACGCTTTATATATTTTAGACAATGTAAATTTTGAATACAATGTATAAAGATGATCAGCTCCTAAAACTTTAGTTTGTTTTTGTATCAATTTTTGGGTTCTTGTCAATGCTTCATCGTATCTTTTTAAATCTACTAATTCGGTTGTTATATTAATTTCTGTCATCAATGTATTTGAATGCATTGGTCCATATGCTTGCTCTTTTCCAATGAAAGTTTTTTCAAGAAGTTTGAGTTTTTCAATTTTTTCAGTATCCGTTTTATCAGGAAGATGTAATGCAATATTACTTAGTATATCTAATGTTTTGCAATTATTTTCACCTAGCAAATATCGGTAATTTTCATATACCTCATTATTAATCTTACTTCCCTCATTTGATTTATCCAGTTCATAAAGTACCATTGCCAAATGCATTTTTGTAAATGAAACATTCATATGATAAGGGCCTAAAATTTTAATTTCTTTTGCAGATACATCTTGTAAAATTTTTAGTGCTTCTTCGTACTTCTTTTGTCTATAAAATATTAAGCCGATAAAACTTTTTGTGGACAATGCATCTTTATGACTTGGTCCTAAAGAAAGTTTTTGTTTTGAATACAAAGCATGAGAGATTTTTAATGCCTCTTCGTACTTAAGTTGCCTATATAAAGTCAGACTAATTTTACTTTCTATAAAAAACACTTCCGGATTATCTTCACCCAATGATTCTATCTTTTCCTTATGAATTTGTTTGAAAAGATTTAATGCGGCATCGTATTTATCTTCAAAAAATAAATCTTCAGCTTTTTGTAATTTTTCATTTAAAACTTCACATATAAGATGAATGCTTGAAACTGCATTAGATTTAAAAAAATTATTTGCTAATCCAGCCATAAATATAGATTTATTTTCTTCATTACGAGCACCTCCAACTGCTGTCATAATATTTTTATCTTTTATGCATTGATAATCATCATAATAAGATTGGTCATTTTTTTTCATTTTTTCAAATAATGTTTGGATCAATTTTAAAAGATTAGAAATATGTTTATTTCTGGAAAATGATAATGGAGTTCGTCCATTGGTTGTAGCTGCATTGTATATACATTCTCTTCTTAAAATTGCAACAACAGCTTGGTAATGAGAAAATTTCACAGCTAAATGTAATGGTGTAATTCCAGCATTATCTGATACATTAGCATCACCTCCTTCATTAAATATAGCTTCAACTGTATCAAGATTTCCATTAGCTGCAGCATGGTGTAATGGTAAATAACTTCTGCTATCCTTAGTGTTAATATTAACTCCATCTCTTACCAAAGTTTGAATATTAAGATAGGCATCACTAATAGCTGAGTCAAATAACTTTTTTGTTGACAGAAGTAAGCTTTTATTACATTCACTGCTCAAATCCAGAGGTGTTTTATTATCCTCATCTTTACTATCATAAAATGCTCCATTTTTCAACAATAATTTAATGAATCTAGTACCACTGGATTGAGCAACTAAATGCAAAGCTGTTTGCCCTTTTATATTTTTTGAATTAATGTCAATGCCTTCTTTAATCAAAAACTCTGCAATATTTACTTGATTTTTTAAAGCCGCACAATGCAAAAGAGAATTTTTTGAGACAGAACTAATAACATTGATACTAATCCCTTTTAGAATAATGAAAAATTCTAATATATTTTTAAAACCTTCTAATGCTGCAATATGAATAGGCTTGTATCCTTCAGAATTTTCGGCATCATAGTCAGCTCCATTCTCAACCAAGTATTTTACAATTTCTAGCTGCCCATTGAACACAGCTATTTCCAATAAGGAACAATTATTGCAATCCTTGTAATTCATATTATCTGAATCAAATTCCAAAATTCTCTCAAAAGCATCAAGATGGTCATAAATAATAGCTAATTCCAAACAAGTTCTCTGATTCGTGTCTTTGATGTCTGAAGTAGCTTTATTTTCTAATAAAACTTGAATAACTTCACTATGTCCATTGATAGCTGACAAATGAAGAGCTGTTGAACCATCTTCTGATTGCAAATCAATGTTAGCTCCTTTCTTTATTAGTAATTTAACAATATCTAAGCGATTTTCTTTTGAAGCTACGTGTAAAGGTGTTAGTTGTTGATTATTCTTTGAGTTTACATCATAGCCTTTTGATATTAAATCAGCAAGTATTTGCTTTAAATTCAATTGAGCTGCTAAATTTAAAGGAGTTTCTGCTTCTTCATTTAAAGCACTGTTTACATCCTCAGTTATTTTATGACTTTCTAATAAATCATTTACCTTGCTTCTATCTTTATTTTTAATTGCTTTAATTATTAATTCATTAAATTGTGAATTAGTCATCTCTTTTTGAGCCATTGTAAATGCTTGGTATTGTCTGTGAAAAAAAATTTTAATTTATAATTAGCAAAAAAATAAATATTAACCTTATATATAACAGGTATTTATTTTTAGTTATTTAGCGTTATTGATACAAAAAAATAACTTGATTATGTATTATTCTGGTATTATTTATTGCTACAGTTATTTAATTATTTTATTTATCAAGTAGGATAATGGCTTGCTTTGTTAAATTAGTGAAATAAAGAACAGCTCCATTAATATTCTACTCTACTTGTTTTCACGAAATTATTTTTGAATTATAAAAGTGTACTATTTTTTTAAATAAATCTTGTTTTATATATTTTGTTACTTACCTATATATATTAATTAATTATTATATATAGTATTGTTTTATATGTGGATTGATTGAAGAGTTTGATTTTTCAAGACGAAATCATGCAGTCATCTATAAACGTTAAAATGGCAGCAGGCCAGGTGGTGGCCATCATTTTTGGCGCGCATTATTTTTTTTTATTTTTCTCGCGTTAGGTTGGAATTATTTTTAAATTTAAATATATAGGTATTTTTATAATTTAAATATAAATTATAAATATAAATATTATTATAAAAATTTATAAAAAAAACAATCAATACTGACTATATATTAAAAGTCAAAATTCAAAAATATTAATTTTTGGCAGTATAGTAAATATCATTTTTTTTTCATTTATTATATTTTTAATTCTTTGTATAAAAAATTATAATCTATATACAGTTTAGAAAATGCTTTTACTCGTTAAAAATTTTGTAGTTCATTAACTCCTAGTAGCTTTTATAAAAGCTTATACAAATTTAAAAATATCTATCTTTCTTTATTACAGAAATTAGTACCAAAAAACCTGAAAAAATTGTTTCATAAAAAGAGATGGAATGCGGAAAATTTTATTAATTTGTGAAATTTCTAATCAATTTTATAAAATTTAAAAATTCTGACAAGAGCCGATTTTACGTTATACAAAACCCGGAAGGTTCTTTGTTACCTATAATCTATTTATTATAATTAAAATTTCTCTCTGGTAGGTAACCTATATTATTATAAAAAAAAAAATAAATAAATAAAAATTGTGATTTAATTTATGACTACACCTACCAATTATTTATCCTTTTAATGCTCGTGTCCAGAAAAGTAAAGAATGGCCCAAATCGCACGTAAATTACCTTCCGAGGCGAAGCCGAGGATGGTAAACTGCGATTTGGGGCATCCTTTATTTATGGACAAGGGTCGTATAAAATTTTTCTGCGACAGTAGCGAGAAAATTCAGAAAATAATTTTGTAATACAAAATGCCATAATGTTTACCTGAGTATACATATAATTAGAAGAATTTATAAAAGTAATATTTTTTATAAAACTTTAATACAAAACTTAATCTAAATAGATTAATATTTAATATAGAGTAAAAATAAAAATGAAATATAAATGTTTTTATTTTTATTTTTGAGAAATCTAACATAAATAAAAATGGTTTTTGAACAAAAAAGGAAATTATAGTCTGATTCTGGTATAGGTATAATTATAAGTTAGATAAATTTATAAAAATTTTTTTTTTAATACAAAACAATTTATTATTAATTGATAAAAAATACAATACATTATTTAAACATTAAACAAATTAAAAAAACTTTTGCATTATTTTTGATATTAACTTTAAAACGTTATACTTGAACAAAATTAAATGTTTGAAAACTTTATATACCTATAATTCTAATTACTAAATATTATATCTATAAATTTCATTAAAGTGAATGATTTTACTATAATTCATTCATTTTATAAAATATCTATAACATAGCTAAGTATAATAATAAATATTTTAGATTAAAATTAAGATATTTAATTAAACATGCTGCAAAATACATATTAAAATTTTCTACTGTAAAACACAAGCAAATTTTTTTAAAAATATTTTTATACGTTATTTTAATTTAATTTTTCACGTTTGGAATATGCTTATAGAAGTTATTTTTTAAAATTATAAAATTAAACATGAAACAAGTATTTAAATCTAAGCTTATGAAATATGATACTGAAATAATCGAGAAAAAAAAATTTTTAAATAGCATTCATCGTTTGTAATTTAGGATAACTTTCATTAAAATATTTAGCAGCATTAGCAGGATCTCCTAATTCCATGTATATTTTAGCCAATAAACCTTTTGATGATAATGTATAATAATGATCAGGTCCTATAGTTTTGGTCATTTTTTGTACTAATTTTTCAGTTCTTGATAAAGCCTCATTGTGCCTTTTCAAATCTATTAATGTATTTGAAATATTATGTTCCAAAAGTAACGTACTTAAATGCATTGCTCCATAAACTTTCTTTTTTCCAATAAGAATTTTTTCAAGAAGTTTGAGTTTTTCAATTCTTCCAGCATCCGTGTTATCAGGAAGATGTAATGCAATATTATTTAGTATATCCAATGTTTTATGATTATTTTCACCTAACAAATTTTTGTAACATTCATAAATTTCTTTATTCATCTCATTTGCCTCCTTTGATTTACCCAATTCATAAAGAGTCATTGCCAAATGCATTTTTGTAAACATAACATTCATATGATTTCGACCTAAAACTTTTATTTCATTTATAGATACTTCTTGCAAAACTTTTGCAGCTTCATCAAAATTTTTTTGTCTAAACAATATTAACCCAATAAAACTTTTCGTGGACAAAGTATCTTTGTGTCTTGGTCCTAAAGAAATTTCTTGCTTTGAATATAAATCTTGGGAGATTTTTTTGGCTTCGACGTATTTAATCTGTCTGTACAAAGTTAAACTAATTTTACTTTCAATGAAAAATACTTCAGGATTATCTTCACCTAATGATTCTAACTTTTCTTTATGAATTTTTTTATAAAGATTTAGTGCGGCATCGTATTTATCTTCATGAAATAAAACCTCAGCTCTATGAAATTGTTCATTCAAAGTTTCACATTTAATTTTTATTCTTGAAAATGCATTAGATTTAAAAAAATTATTTTCTAATCCAGCCATAAATATAGTTTTATTTTCTTCATTATGAGCACCTCCAACTGCTGTCATCATATTTTTATCTTTTATGCATTTATAATCATCATAATAAGATTGGTCATTTTTTTTAATTTTTTGAAATAATTTATGAATAAATTTTAAAAGATTAGAAATATGTTTATTTCTGGAAAATAGTAATGGAGTTCGCCCATTGGCTGTGAGTGCGTTATATATAGCTCCACTTCTTAAAATTGCAACAACCACTTGATAATGAGAAAATCTCACAGCTAAATGCAATGGTGAAAATCCAGCACTATCTATCACATTTGGATCGCTTCCCTTGTTTAATAGAGCTTCAACTGTATCAAGATTTCCATTAGCAGCAGCATGATGCAATGGTGAATACTTGTTACTATCTTTTGCATTAATGTTAACTCCATCTCTTACTATAATTTCAATATTTTTATCAGCATCATTAATAGCAGAGTCAAATAACTTTTTTGTTGATAAAAGTAATTTCTTATTATCTTCATCGTTGCTTAAATCTAGAGGTGTTTTATTATCCTCATCTTTACTATCATAAAATGCTTCATTTTTTAACAATAATTTAATGAATCTAGTACTACTATATTGAGCAACAAAATGCAAAGCTGTTTGCCCTTTTATATTTTTTAAATTAATGTCAATGCCTTCTTTAATCAAAAACTCGGCAATATTTACTTGATTTTTTAAGGCCGCACAATGCATAAGAGAATTTTTGAGACAGAACTAATAACATTGATACTAATCCCTTTTAGAATAATGAAAAATTCTAATATATTTTTAAAACCTTCTAATGCTGCAATATGAATAGGCTTGTATCCTTCAGAATTTTCGGCATCATAGTCAGCTCCATTCTCAACCAAGTATTTTACAATTTCTAGCTGCCCATTGAACACAGCTATTTCCAATAAGGAACGATTATTGCAATCTTTGTCATTCATATTATTTGAAACAAATTTCAAAATTCTCTTGACAGCATCAAGATGTCCATTAATAATAGCTAATTCCAAACAAGTTCTCTGATTCGTGTCTTTGATGTCTGAAGTAGCTTTATTTTCTAATAAAACTTGAATAACTTCACTATGTCCATTGATAGCTGACAAATGAAGAGCTGTTGAACCATCTTCTGATTGCAAATCAATGTTAGCTCCTTTCTTTATTAGTAATTTAACAATATCTAAGCGGTTTTCTTTTGAAGCTACGTGTAAAGGTGTTAGTTGTTGATTATTCTTTGAGTTTACATCATAGCCTTTTGATAATAAATCACCAAGTACTTGCTTTAAATTCAATTGAGCTGCTAAATTTAAAGGAGTTTCTGCTGCTTCATTTAAAGCACTGTTTACGTCTCCATTTACCTCATGACTTTGTAACAAATCATTTATCTTGCTTCTATCTTTTTTTTTAATTGCTTTAATTATTGATTCATTAAATTGTGAATTAGACATCTCTTTTTGAGTCATTGTCATCGATTCATACATCGTCATATTAAGTGATGCCTGTGAAAAAAAATAATATTTAATAATAAATGCTGTAAGTTAACCTACAAGAATTTTTTAGTTTTTATTGTTTCGAAGCAGCGTAAGATATATTTATTCACAAAAATAACATACTTATTTTTTATTCAATATTAGGTTTTTTACTATATTTTATTGAATTATAGGTAATTAGCTAATTAATTTAACGATCGCTTGGTTGAATTGAGTTCTTGCGATTATGGTCAAAGCAAGGAACTTACTACCGTGCTTAGGGGAGAGGGGGGCATAATGGAAGGGGTAGTTTTATTTCCTTTTTTTTATTTTCATAAATATTTTTACCAAAAAAATAATATTGGAAATCATAAATTAAAGGGTTTACTTTAAGAATTAATCAATATTTTACTTTATTTTATTAATAATATTGCTTTAAAATAAATTTTTTAAAACCTGTGAAATTCCATTATGCCCCTAACAGCCGGGGCAAAATGGAATAAACTTTGGGGCAGAATGGAATAAAGCATTTTTTAAATTTAAATCATTTTATAATGTACTAATTATAAATTAATTATCAGTTTATGTACATAATTGGAAAATTAAACATCACAAATCAATATTTTTATTATTTTTTATTCAAAATATTTTATGATTCTTGAAAATTTTATTTTCAAACTTAGAACTATCAGTTTTGAATTTGAAGTCAAATTACAAATCGCAAATCATAATATTTTACTTAAAGCTAATATCACCAATATCTTAAAAGTAATTTAACAAGAAAGTTTTTCTTTAAATATAATTAAATAATTCACAATAGGTAGGTTATGGCTTTCTGTAAGTCAATTGCTTATGTCGTTTTAAGAAATTTTTCACCCAGTCAATTCCAGCCAATTTAGATTCTCCATTAAAAGGATTAGAAATTTTAAATTTTTTAGCTAAATCAAAAGCTAATTCTCTGATTTCCAAAGTATCAAATGCAAAAAGTTTTGCTTCCATGTATAATATGTAATAACACAGAATTTTTTCTTGTTCTACACTAAATACAGTTTTGAAACCTGCCTCCAACATACTTTTTTCATCCCAACTAAATCGGGAAGACTTTTTCTTATAATTTCTCATAAAAAAATATATATTAAAATAATTAGAACTAAAATTTTACACAGAACGTCAACATTAAACTTGCTCCGTATTCTAAGATTGAGAGGTTAGGTTGGAGTTGTTTTTAAAATTTCACTATTCCAATATGCCCCCAAAATATCATTCCATTATGCCTCTTTTGCATTTTTTTGAACTTATTCTATATAAAAAAAATTACTTTTCAAAAATATTCAAAACTTGTGTCAGATCAAAAATTAAACTTAAAACTGTTGGTTAAAAAGAAAAAAATTATATTTAATAAGATATATTTGTTTTGCGGATTATAAGAAAATTTGAGGAGGCAGTTTCTAAGTGCATCTAAAACTACTCATGCAAATAAATTCAATTTTTTATTAATATAACTATATTTTTTTTGCTCTCAATTGTGTAGTTAACTGATTTAATCAATATTAATTACGTTAGCAAAAATTTTATTGTTTATTATTTAATTTATTTAAATTTTTCATTATGCCCCGCCTTCCATTGTGCCCCCTCCTCCCCTACTACGAAACTTACATAACAATAATCTAAATTTATTTGTGTTTATTACAGACCGGCCACACTATAAGAAAAATTTTAATTTAAGAAAAAATTTAGGAAGTTCGATGGAGGGGGAAACTGTTATTTCATCGATAATCAAATAAAATTAAGCTAATAAATGAAATATTTATCATAAATCACTTAATTAACTAACAATTACGTGAATAATTAATGATTTATTAATTTTAATTAATTATTAATACCCAAATAATTAAATTTTAAAAAGCGCGGTTTGCCCCTCCATGGATAATTTTTAATTTTTTCATTAAATTAAAATTTTTCTTATAGTGTGGCCGGTCTGTTAGTTTTGTAAATAAAATTGAGCACTGCTATAAAATTAAATTAAGTAATTTTACCTGTTTATCAATTAATAATTGAACAAAACTGAAGAAAAAGGCCAAAAAATTTCTATGGGTTAAATGTTAATTGCGCAGTTCATTTTTTTTTTCTGTGTTTTTCTTTTTTTTCTTTTCTCTCCCACTCCCAGTCTCCCCCTTTTTTCTCAAGGTTAGGTTATCTTTTTTGAAAAATAGGCTCCAAAAAAATAGGATTATAGACTTGCACTGTGCATGATTGTTTCTTGAAAATTGTTGATTTTTTTTCTACTTTTGCATTTTAAGTTACAATTAATATAATTAAGTATTATACCTTTTTTATGATCAAAACAATTTTTTATCATTTTGCAAACCAATCAAATTAGAATATACTTCTAAAAATTGCAAGTCTATATTTAGGTATTACTTTTTTATAACCAGTTATAACGTACCTGATTTCTTTTATTAAAAATTTATTAAAAATGTATTTAAAAATTATTTAAAATTAAAATTGGAAATATTCAAATTTTAATAATATATAATTTCACTAATTCAAATTTATTTTTCTTTTACTAGCTATATATACAGTTGATTTTGTATTCCATCACAAAAAGTTTATAAAATAGTTTCATCAGAATATATATGAAAATTATTTTTCATTATGTCAGAAGAAAATAATTCTTGTTTTAATACAACTGAGAAATTAAACCAAATAATAGTCAAGATAATTGATTTGTATGGCAACAAAGAAAATATAGATTCATCGTTAAAAGAAATGGTTGATCAAGCGGTAATAAATTAATTTAAAATTTTATTTTTTCAAGTATAAAATATAGATTATATTACTCTATTGCTTAAAATTATTTATAATTATTTAAATTTCTAGATGAAAGATGATCAAGAATGTTATAAATTAGAAAATGATTACAAAAAAATGGAGGAAAACTTAGTATCGTTAAAAATAAATGATGATATAAATGAAAATAAATTAACTAGCTTGACAGAAAATCTTAAGAATCTAAATAACATTGAAAAAGAACTGTTGATTAGGTAAGAATATATACTTTATTTTAAAATTAAAGCAAATTATCCAAAAATATTCTAATTTTCATAGCTAATGTTTTTTTTAAAACTTTTAAAATATAGTAATACAATTTTATTTTTTTTTGTCTGCAGATCAATGGAACAAAATGAAACAGTTGCGAGAGATTTGAATTTTAATAATACAACAGCTATTATTTTAAAAAATGATTATAAAAATTTATTAGATTTATGTGTTAATATAAATGAAAAATCAACTAAAATTAATGTATTAAATGAAAATAATAGTAAATTAAAATTACAGTTTAGTATCAATGGTAAATTTATTATATAATTATTATAATTTAAAAATTTTTTATTTATTTTTTATTATTTTTTATTATAGGTCAACGTGAAATAGCTGAATTAAAAGATAAAATGAATAAAAATAAAGATATTATAAAAGAGCAAAAAGAAAAAGTTAAATATTTACAATCAAAATTAGTTGAAATTCATAACGATAGTATGGTTGCTGAAAATATAAACAAAGAATATTATAAAAAGTATATAATTTTTAATTAATTTAACAATATTATGTGTAATTATTCTAATTAAATGTATTATTACAGGATTTCAAAACGTGAAGAAATAGTAGGATCATTAAAAAATGAAAATTACAAGAATATAAATGATTTGTTTTTAGATAGAAAAAAACAGTATATTGAAGTGAGCGTTGTTAATTTATTTTACATATAAATTTTTAATAAAATTTTACTTATATTATTTTTTTTTTTAGGATTCTAATAATACAAAAAAAAAAATTGAAGAAATTTTTGCATCGGAAAGACTTTTGAAAGTAGAAATTGAAGTTAATGAGTATGCTATTCTATTTATATATTATAAGTTTATTTTTATTTTTTAATTAATTTTTTCTTTTATTTCATTTATTTTTAACAAAAGAAATAGTTTGACTTGTTTGAAAGAAGAATTACAAAATCAAGAAACTAAACTGAAAGAATTATTAGAAGTATAAATTTGTAATTATGATAGCAAATCATTAAATTGTAATTTTGAATTTTAATTTTCTAACATTGTAGGCTTCAAAAATGAAAAAGAATACCAAAGCATCAAAAGTAATTGAAAGCAATAGATCTAAAAGGTATATTAATGAAATAAATGCGATAGAAATGGAAATAAATAATCAACAAGAATATTTTTCAAAAATTAAAAAGAATTTACAAGATGAACTAGATAAATTAATAGTAGCAGATTACCTAATTGAGGAAGACAACAATGTAAAACCAAATTTAAATAAAGATGATTCTGTCAACAGCTTTAATGATTCTGATGATAAATACAAAAAATCTGTTGAAGAAATAATTAAATTAAAAGAAACAATAAAATATTATGATGAGAAAAATAGCAAGTTTGAAGACATCATTAACAAACTTGAAAACATGTTTATGGAAGATTCTCTAGATGAAACAGATAATTTATCAACCATAATATCAGATTTTGATAGTGATTTAATACCAAATCCTCAAGTACGAAAAATTATACCTATATAAAAATTTTAAAAGTTATTCGTCACAATAAAAAATATAAAATTTATTTATTTAAAATTTTCTTTTTCTTATAGATGATTGAGATTTCAGAGACGTTATCAGCATCTCCAAAAAAAGTTGCTAAAAAGAGAAAAATGCAGGTAAATATGAATTTATTGATAATTTTATAAAACAGCTTATTTTATTTTTAAAAAAATTATAAGATGTATTTAACATTAAATTTTATATTTTAATTCAGAAAAAAAATAAAAAAACTAAAAGAAAAAAAGAACTTTCAGTTCAGAATCCAATATTCCTCCTACCTTTTCAACATAATTGGAAAAGAGAGGTGATAAAAAGTGCTTCGGATAATACTCTTCAATACATAAGATATCATAATCCTGAAGGAAAAAAATTTTCCTCTATGAAAAAAGTTGAAAAATATTGTAAGTACTAAATATTATTATTAGCTTATCTTGAATTTAATTAATAAAATATTTATTATTTCAGTAAAAGATAAGAATAATTTAACATTAACAACTGAAAATTTTACTTTTATTCAAATACCATTAGGTATTAATGATCCAGAAAAAGAAATTATTAGAAATTCAAGAGCATTCAAAAGAAAAATTGACAAAGCAGTAGAATAAAATATTATGCTTTTTTTGTGTTTGAGGCTTGATAAAATAAAATTATGTCAGAATAATAACTGCATGCTACAGCATGCATCTATGTGACAATAAAATAAAAAAAAAATAAATATCAAGAGATACCTGCACTTATAGTTTGCTACACGTTTATTATAATTATATATCACAACCTAAAATCCATAATTATATTATTATTATCACAGATTATTATTATATTTTTAAAAATAAGCATATAATGTTATAAAAATATTTAAAATAAAGATAAAAATAACATAAAATATAAATTTTATTGTTAATAAATGTATTAAGACTTAATTTTTGGTATTAATTTTTTTTAATTACTTTTTTGATGTAATAATAATAATTTCTTATCAATCATAATACATATATTTTTGTAATACAAAATTTGTATTTTTATTTAAGCCGATGATTCCTTTTTGAACGAACATAAAAAAAAACCTGATGATTTTTAAATTCAAAATCTTCTGCAGTTCGTGCAAGATGATCCCGGGTTGATGATTGGGTACCACCTCCTAAATTTACCAAATTTTCCCTTTTTTTGCTTTTTACAAATTATAGGTATAGTATACAAATACAAATAAGCAATTATGGTTTTTTTTTCAAACAATATTTTATTTCACTTTTACAAATTTGTGCTGATTCTGCGAAAGGCAGAATAGATTGATTAAAAACTAACTTCATTTTTTTAAGATTATTTTTTTTTATCAATAAGAAAATTATAAGTATATATTAAAGGGCTTGATAAAACAAAATGTTCTGATCAATACATTTAAAAAAAATGTTGTTAAAATTATATTATAATTTAATATTAAAAATTATACAATTTTCTTAATTATTTGCAACGTATATATGTATACATTTAAAAAATACTTTTTAAATCAATATTATTTTTATAATAATAATGATACATAATATAATTATTATTATATTTTATTTAAAAAAAAAATTATTTTTTAACACACTTTATGTTTATGCATTATGTATTAATTAAAAATGTAATAATTAATAAATGGATATATTTTATAAATCCTTTCTTATACAAATATAATATTTATATATTATTATTTTCATTATTTTTATAAAGGCTGATACAAAAAAAAATTATATTTTTACTAAAGCTCGCAAACTTTTGGACAAAAAGTTGTTATTCACAAAATAATTATTTTTTTAGTATCACCAAAAGATTTATAAAGTCTTGGATTATCCAAAATAATTTTATCAAAAAATAAATAATTATCATATTAAACTATTTTTAATACAATTAAACATGATTTTGTTTTTAACAAAAATCAGGTATTTCAAAGTATCCATTATAAACAATCGAAAATAAGTTCCCAAAAGAATATTGCATTGTACTGATAACTGCAGCTCCTTCATAAGTAGAATGTAAAAAACTACTTTTATCAATAAATTTAGAAAATCTGTCAATTTTTTCCTTATTGTATTTTGATTGATCTAATTGCTTATTGTTATATCGAAAACTTTTATATTCTTCGATTACATCTAGTAAACTCTGATATTTTTTTTTATTTAATTTTAATTGATCATCGATAGAATACATTGCTTCCTATACAAAAAAATAAAAATTTATAATTTAATTTGTTTAAATTAATAAGTACAAAATTTTATAAATTACATCATCAAGTGTTGGCCAATTATTTGAACATGCTAAACAATTGCATTCAAAATTATATTGTTTTAGCAATTCTTGACGTTTACTTTTTGACATCTGCAGTGATGTACAATAAGAAATATAGATCTATTCATAAAAAAAAAATAAATAATTTAAGTGTATTTAACTTGTAAAACCATTATTTTCAGTAGTAAAAAATTATTCAATTTAATTTACCTGTTCATTTTTTTTAATAGGCCTACAAGCAAAAAAAACAAACTTTGCACCTTTCATAAAAAATCTATTAGCATTTGGGTAGCAATTATGATTAAGAAAACTTGATAATTGATTTAACGAATAACCAATTGAATCTGCAGTTAATTCATTATCTTCTATTTTTTTAAATGATGAAGTGTATAACTACAAAAAATGTATCTAAAATTAAATATTAATAAGTAATTTTATTTATGCAAAAAATATTACCTCAAAAGCATTTAACGTAATTTTTTCAATCAGTTTTGTAAATATCTTTTTTAAAATACAAACATTTTCTGGATTTAATTCTTTACAATCAAAATCTTTTTTTTTTAGTATTTCAAAAAAGTCTGATAAAAATTTATCATACTTAGCTTCATATTTGTCATTTTTTACACCAGTGTCATCCAGTAAACCATAGTAAAAATGAAAAGAATTAAATTTTTTTAGCAATTTATTAAAATTATTGGTAAGGTCTAAATTATTGTAATCTAAAACATATCATAATTGAAGAATTAATTTGAAATAGACAAATAAATTTATTAATAAAACAAGTACCTACCCTTGTCATCTAAAATTTTTGCTTCTTTAATCATTTCTTCAATTCCTGTGTCTTTAATTAATTTTATAAATAATCTAATAATCATAAAAAAAGATTGATCATAAATTTTATTAGCAAATGAAATTGAATTCACTTCACATTCTATGTCATGATACTCTTGATATGCTAATTTTTGACAATTAGATGAACAGTAAACAGCAAAAACACAATTGTTACAAGGAATGCTGTTAAATGTAAGTGACAAACAATAAGAACATTGAATATACAATTTTTCTAATTTTGGATAAATGCAATAAAATTTTTCAACAATTAATATTTCTCCAGTTTTAATATCTCTGTTTGCTATCAAATGCTTTCCAAAATTTGAATTATTGTTAAAAGAAACTGCTTCGGATACATATGGCAATTGATCAGAGTTTAATTTTAAAGATTCTTTTGCTTCTCTTATTTTTTCATATTTCTTGTAAGTTTTATTAAATGAATTATTTAATTTTTTTGTTAATTCTTTTTTTAATTTTTCATCTTCTTTGGATATATTTTCTAAAGATTGACAAGCTTCCATAAAAATTTGCTTAGCTTTATTATCTTCATTCATCGCTAACAGACATTCAACTTTACGACAAAGTAATTTAGATTGAAGAATTACTGAATTTGTGATAGATAAAGCAAAATTAATATCATTTATACATTCTTGATATTTTTTCAGATGCAACAAAAATACTGATCTGTTATTAATTGATAATGCTAATTCTTCAGACTCAGCTGGTGCTAATGCTGCACTCTTAGAATATTTAAATAAAATTTGTTCATGTATCCTTTCATCATGTTTTTTGTGTGAAAATATATCATTAGCCATTTTTCTTTCTATTCTTGAAGATTCACAACTTTTTTGGAAGTTTGTTGCAAAAAATTTTGAATTATTTTCTTGATCATTATTATTATCATAATCAGTGAGTTTCTTGCATAAATCAGTTAATTTTTGTAATACTTGAGTACCTAATTCTTTTTCAGATTCAGAAACATTAAATTCTTTAAGTCTATTTGAAAAGTAATTATACTTATTTTTAATCATATTTAAATATTCATCTCGTTTATAGCTTTCCATTTTTTTTTTAATTATTATAAATTTTAAAACATATTTTCACTTTCTCACTCAGCATGTATAGATATAAAGCTTTATTTATGTGTTGCTTCCTTTATAATATAAATATATACCTATACACATTAAAAATATTTTCAAATTTCTGCGAAAGTCAGCTGATCGCTGGGCGTCACAAGTTATTCGTTCCCTGCGAGAGGCGTGGTTTAGTAGGTCACGTGGTGTTCTTAATTTTTTCGGGCATAATTATACGTGTAGCATAGGAAAGTTCAGGAAAAACATTAATTATTCAATTTAAAGAAGTTTTTTTCACAATTTAATCATTGAAAAACCTGTTAAATATATTAAGTAAATTGTGGAAGCGATTAAAGAAAAATATATATTTAATTTTTTGTATATAGGAAGCTATTTTTTATGTTAATAAGGTTATGTGTTTTGTTTTGTATACAATTAATTTAAAATAATAATTTTTCATATTCGATAGGAAAATTAAAAATTTTACTTTTTTTCATTTAAATATATTTATTTCATTAATTTTTTGTCATTTATTTCATTTTTTTTCAATTATTAAATTTTATTTCACTTATTTCTTTGATTTTCTCTCTTCTTTGTGTTAGGAAAATAAATTAATTTTATTCCGGAGTTTTTATTAAATTTATTTTTACAATTTACAATACAAAAATCTATCATAAACTTTTTAATATTAAAATAATTAATACTTTTTATAAAATTTGCATGCTATTATAAACAAATATGCCCGAAAAATAATTTTTTAACCTGCACCGAGGGCGCATCAATCGAATCTCAATTCTCCCCTCTACCTCGACGCAGGGAGCGAATACGCACATTTTTTTTATAAATACAAGTACAACAAGTTACGGCAAGTAAATATAAGCAACAATGCTATTTATTTGTTTTTGATATTATTTTGGTGCATTATACAGTAAAATAAAGTATTATTTATTTATTAATAAAAAACTATATTTATTAATTTAGTTAACAATTTTTAATAAGGTTGTATGGCTAAAAAAGTATATAGTACAATATAAATATTACACCTGTTAAAATTTAAAAAGGTAAAAATAATTTCAAGTTATTTTGGTAAAATAAGTATAATAATTGATTATTTACATTATTTGTTTGTTTATTTACATCAGAATATAAGTCATGAGTGAAAATAGAGAATTCAGTGACTGCAGTAATTTACCTGCTGAACTTCCACAGTACTCGTTAGATCATGCAATGGAAATGGTATAAGTTTATGCAAACTTTTTTAAAGAATTTAGTAGAATTGATAATAAAAATTTTTAACTCAATTTTATAGATGGAACCTGACATCATGTTAAAGGAAGAATCTGATTGTGATAATCAAGAAACGGATAATAATTTATATACTTTAAAAGAAAATAATTATATTGCCGAGTCCAATGATTCGAACAAGTCAACAATTGTTTACAATTATTTGTCAGGATGTGAAGTAGAAACAGATGTAATAAATTATAAATTAATTATAATAATAAATATGAATTCTAAATTTAACCAAAAATTATTTACATAGATCAAATATAGTGCAGTTATTCCAACAGAATCCAATGAAGATAATATTAATAGTGCAAATATTTTAGATGAAGAAGTTGATCAATATTCTGTGACTCAAAAGATAGTAAATGAATCTAAGATAACAAAAAAAATTGAAATGTTTCAAAATTCTATTTTGATGCAGTAAGTACATCAACTAGTTTTATGAGGATTAAATTTAAAAATAAGTTTAAATTATTTTTATAAGATATTAATTATAGTTTTTTTATTTAGGATTTCTGAACTCAGAGAAAAAGCTTTGCAACTAAAAAATCAAAATTTGAAATCCATAAGTGATTTTTTGCAACAGAAAGAAAAAGTGACGGAAGTAAATATAATATTTTGTAATAATTAGTTGTGAATTAAATTTTGAAAAATTTTTTGTTATTTGTTTTGTTTTAGGATGTAAATAAAATAAAACAAGAAATCATAGAAAAAGAAAAATCCATGAAAAAACTAGGATCAGAATTAGTTAGTTTAAAACAAGTATTAGAAGGTAAACAAAAGGAAGTCGAAGAAATTTCAACAAAAGTAAGTTTATTATTTCAATACGAATTGTATATAAAATAAATGTACTTATTTAAAATAAATTTAGGCTATGAAAAAAGAAGAGATTAATAATAAGATAGAAAGGTCATCAAATGAAAATATTTCAAATTTAAATAAATGTATGGAAAATTTAGAAGAAATATATAATAAAAGTATTGAAAAAAATTTTTTATCAACTGCAGAAAATGCTACGAATTCAATATTGATGATAGATGAATTAGCAAAAAATATTGATTCAATAGTAAACGAAGACAGTAGTACACCATTAACCTCACCATTAACAACAAAATCAAAAGAGAAAGTTACGTCCTTATTATCAAATGAATCTGCATCTGATACAGATCAATTAGCGATTGAAGAAAATAATGAAAATCAAAGAACAGAATCAGTAATCTATTATTATTTACAATTAAATTTATAAATTTTGCATGAAATAATTTTTTAAATATTTTAATTTTTAAAGCCTGACGAGTATTCAGAACCTGTATCATCTATAAGTAATGTGAATCTTATTAATTATTCAAAATATGAGACAGAAAACGTAAATTTTTTATTTTAAAAAAATGTTTAGCCTTTCTCTAAATGAAATTTTTTTTGTTGATTCAGACTCTAAATACTAAAAAACGTCCTCTTGACGATCAGCAAGAATCATCAAATTTACCAGTAAAATGGCCTAAAATATCTTCATTTGAAAATTCAGAAAATAAGGATGAAGGTGAGGATGACACAAGTGAGCAAGAAAATAATGATAATAAAAATAAAAGTTCCAAGAAAAAGAAAATAACTGTAAATAATAAACCTATCTTCAAAGAGCCATTTAAATATGGTTGGAAAAGAGAGTTAGTTCGTAGAAATGTTAAAGGATCTAAAGGAAAACAAATTATTGACGTATATTATTATACTCCTGAAAATGTTAAGACTAGAAGTCGCAATGATATTTCACCATATAGTAAGTACATAATAAAATATTTAATTAATTCAATTTTATTAAAATTTGATTAAATTTTTTCTAGTTATAAATAGTAAATTAACACTTGATAATTTTTGTACTCGTGGAGAACTAATTGGTATTAACGATGAAACGAAAGAATGGATTCGGGATGCTGATTCATCAGCAAGGGTTAGTACTTTTTATTATATTTCATAAATTTTATTACTATTAATTAATATTTGATCATTTTAGAGAACTAAAAAAACACCTTTGACAGAAAATGTTATAGAATATGCTTAAGTAAAAATAAGCTTTCTTATTCTGAGAACTCTTCTTTAAAAATGTAATCAAAATTAAATAATTTTTTTTTTTCATTAGCGTAATTTAAAAAAGGTAAAATTTTTTCTTTTTTTTAGAGTTTATCTGATATTTTTGTATTTTTTTATTTGGTTATATAATAAAGTTTAATATTTAGCAAAATAAAAGTGGTTATTTCATTATACCTATAATTATTTAAATGACAATTTCTAAAAAACAAACATAATTTTTTTTAATTACTCTTTCTTTCATGTGTTTATTTTTACTTTAAAATCTCTTGGAGTTGATATATGTATTTAAAAAATTTTATAAATTAATTCATTTTAAAAATACTTGGTTCTAATACATCTTGGTTTTAATTTTTAATTGAAATTGATAAATTATACGTAAAGAATTTTTAAATTTTACAATAAAATTTTGCAAAACTAGGATCTAGGGAAATCTATAGTAAAATAGTTATTAAAATAATAGGTTAGGTTAGATAAACGATTTTGTTCAGTTTGTTCTGCTTTCTGCTTCTATTGTGATTCTAAATGTGATTTCTAAACAAATTTTTTTTAAATTCAGATTTATAATTTATTTATAATATTCATTTTTACTATATAATTATTAGTTTTGATTTTTAAATTCAATTATTTAACTCAAGCAATAGATTTTAATAAAAATATACTGGTAATAAACATCAGTTTGCAACAAAGATTAAAGGTAAATTTCTCTCATGGGATTATTTTTGCAATAATATGACTAAAATGCTTTTTTTTATGTATTTAATTTGCCTAAGTCAAATTAGTGGTGAACTTATTTTATGTTTAATAAAATACATTTTCTTTCAGAAATACTTATATCAGAAAATAGCTTTAAGATGGATTTTACTTGTGATTCTTACCCAAGTAAAGATTATCAATTATTTGATCACCAAATAGCGAGCGTAGATGTGCAAATGGTATGTGTATAAATTTTTTCACTAATGAGATTTAATTAAGCACTTAATATAATTGAAAAACTATAATGTAATATTTTATGCATAGCTAGAGCCAGATATTATGATTAAAACAGAATGTAATGATAATTTTGAAACAACTGCAAAAAGTAGCAGTTTAAGTGCCTCCGAAGTTAATAATTATAATGAAGACTTTTATGGATCTCTTTTAAGTAGGTCTATATCTTCATTACAAGGAGTCGCTCAATCAGTACATATTATTATTATTATAAAAATTTTAAATAAAAATGATTCTTTATGACTAATAATCATGAAAATTTAATATTTAAATAGAGAGAAAGTATTTCCTCAGAAATAGGTTATCAGAATTATCAGGAAATAGGTGTTTTAAAAGAAAAATTAAAATCTGTTCAAGAAAAAGCTGCCAAACAAACTGGTGCTACAAAATGTTTTAATAAAATTGAAAAATCACTTTCTAATAAGTAAGTTTATGATCATTATTATTTCTCCTTATATATTTATTTTTATTTTAAGAAAAATAACTTTGAAAATGAATAAGGGAAATTATATTTCCTTTAAAACTCAAACAATTATACTAATAAAACATATTTTAATCATTTGTAGGATATCAAAAATAGAAGAGCAAACCGTATTTTTAAAAAGCCTTAATATAAACACTATTAATCAAATATCAGAACAGAAAAAAATGTTAATGGAAGTAAGTTTTTAAATAATTTTTAAAAAATGCATATTATAATTATAATTTTTTCATACAGGAATTCAATGATATTAAAATAAAAATAGAAGTAATCGAAGAATCTAAGAAACTATTACTATTAGAATTGCAGTCAAAAAAGTAAGTTTGTTTATAATTGTATTATAATATAAAAGATGATTTATATTAGACTAAATTTTTAATTACATATATTTTGTTAATTTTACATTACAATTATTTTTGTAAATGAACAAAAGTAATCAACTGGCTAGTTTACATGAACAGTTAAAAGAAAAACAAATTAAATTACAGCAAATTTCTGAGGAAGTAAGTAAAATATGGTAAAATTATTGCTTAAAGTATAATAGAATTATTTATTTTATCAACTGGAAATTGTAACCTAATAAACTAAATTTCCTCTAAATATTTTTTTCCAACATCTAACTAGAAAAAATAGTTTTAACTTTTAATTTCCTAATAAAGAAGTTTATGATTTTTAGAAGTTTTTGTACGTTTTTGATCACTGTTTTATTAAAATTAATGCAAAATTTTTTTTAGATTTTTTAGTAACTTAATCAAAAAGTAGAAGTAATATATAATACAATCTATGACCAGAAAAATGAAAAATTTTCCAATTATTTATTTTATTTATTTATTTATTTATTAATATAAACAGGATAATAATCCATCAAATTATTTATTTAAAATTTTTAAAAATCTTTTTAGACTCTAAAAAGAGAAAAGATGAATCAATTAATAGAATCTTCTTCAAATGAGGTAATGAATAATTTAAGTAAAGAAATCTCAAAATTTGAATCTTTACTAAGCAATATGGAAGATTCTTTTTTTAAGTCTAACGATATAATAAATAAAGATCAATTATCATTAAAAAAAAATTATACTATAAAAGAAAAGACACCAATTTGTCAAATCAAGATTCCAAAAATAGTAAGATATTTAAAAAAAAATAGAATTATGGTAAAATGAAATATTTTATAATAAATTGTATTATAATTTTTATTTTAGACTCTTCAGAGAACAGAGGTACCAGTTTTATCATCATCAAACAATTGTATTTTTTTTAAAGATTCAAATTTAGAAAGTGAACCAGAAAAGGTAATTAATTTTATTTATGATGAAGAAATATTTTATGAAAAATAAAATAATATTTACAAATATTTATTTGTATTTGGACAAATATATAGTTTCAGTTTGATCAAAATAATACTTTGGAAGATATTTTAAATGAGCAGGAATCACATTCTTCAGTAAGTATCGAGCAATTTGAGAACTCTAATTTTTATACAGAACCAAAAAATTCTAAACCATCTCAAAAAGTCCTTAAAAATTCAAATAAAAAAAGAAAAAGGATTGTTATAAATAAGACTCATAATCTGGTAGATAAAAAAAGAAAAAGGATTGATATAAATAAAACTCATAATTTGATAGATATTAATGATCCAAAGTATAAAAAACCATTTGACTATGGTTGGAAAAGAGAATTGGTTGTTCGGAGAGAAAAGAATCCAAAAAGTACAGTAAAACCCGCAGATGTTTATTACTATACTGCTGGAGGTCTTAAATTTAGAAGCTGTAAAGAGATTGCTCCATATAGTAAGTTTTTAATTTTAATTATTCTTTTCATGTTTTAATAAAAAAATTTTTTGTAGTAAAAGGCACTGAATTAACAATTAGTAATTTTACCTTTTATAAAAAATTAACTGATCTGAACGATATTACCAAAGAATGGAAGAGGGATGCGGTTCCTTTAAAATTTAAATAATTTTAATTAACTTTATTATTATTATTGTTATTATTATTACTACTTTTTAAACAGAAATTCATTTACAAAAAAACACTGAAAAACTGAAATTTAAAAAAACGTTTTAAAGTTGAGAGTACGTAAATTGAAGAATTTTAATGTAATTAAATCTAAGATTTTTTAAATTTTTATCTGTTTGATTTTTTTGACAAAGTGTTATTAAAACACAAATAATTTATAAATATATAAATATAGTAATTAAGCTGTATAAAAATACAATTTTTTTTTTTGTAAATGTAAAATAATAGGTATAGTTTTTTTTAAAATCTGTCATATCTAAAAATATTAATTTAATAATAAATGATAAACTTAAGATGAAAAAGAAAAATATCATTCTTCGTATAACAAATAAGTACATGATGTGACAAATGATATCGACATGATTTTTTCTATTGTGGCAAATAGTACAGTGTAACGTATACATCACAACTTTTTGTATATAAATGGGAAGGGTAGGTAAAACATTGTACATTTTTTATTTCATTCCCATATCTAAAAATGTCAAGCATAAAGTAAAGTAAGTAGTAACTTTTTACCCTCTGTATATTTTTGCTTCACTGATTTTTCTCAAATTTTGAAGAATCATCTTCTTATATGTATTATTCACCCTCTAAAAAAAAAATTTTTTTCTGCATTTTTATGTGTATTTATAGAGAAGAATCTATAAAAAAAAATTACTAACGGAAACGGATACAGGAAGTTTGAAACAGCATTTGTTTATAGGGGTTTCATATATGAGAAGAATTCAGGGAAAAAAGGAAAAGTTTTTTTTTTTGTTTTTTGCTTTTAAAGGAAATAATGCAACAATATATAGGTTTTAGTATCAAAAGTCAAAAAAACTTGCATTTTTCTTTTTCTTTATCTTAATGCTGTACTGACCATTTTACTGAGAGATCATTGGCTTGAAAAGTAATTTGACCCTTCAAATTCAATTTTGCTCCTAAAGTTCAATTTTGCAATTATTAGTCCAGCTTCACCTAAAGGAAGATTTTTATTCATTAATCAGATATTTTTAAAATATTTTAACTTTTAAAGTTTAGTTTTTACGTTTATTTTTCTCAATGATTCTATTTTGTGCTTATAATTAGTAACAGATATAATATAGATTTAGTAAATTTACGATTTTTTTCGAATATTTACAAATTTTTTGAAAAATTTACTAATTTTTCGATAATGTTTTAATTTTTTTGTTAATATATAAGGAAGTTACTTTTTACAGTAAAAATTTTTTAAAATAATAGTACAATTTTAACCAAGGCCTTAAAAATAAAGAATGTCCCAGATTGCGTAAATCGCGAAGCGAAGGGTAGTGAACTACGATCTGGGGCATTTTTTTGTACCCATGGGTAAAATATAATTTTTCTTTACCAATGGCGAGGAAACGCGTCTTTTCCGATTTCCCTGCTAGAGACAAATACGTGTTTCCTCCCGCTGGGATTAAATAGTACATTTTTAACCAAGGAAGCAAAAAAAAAAAAGAATGGGCTAGATCACATTAGAAAACTGCGATCTGGTGCATTCTTATTTTACGCACATGGATAAAATGCAATTTTTCTTTCTCAGTGGGGAAAAAGCGCGTTTTTTTTTGCTCAAAAAAATTTTATGCAATATTTTTTGGGTCTCGTCACGGGTATATCCAACGCGTATTAATTCAAAAACGATAATTAACGGCAATAAAAAATTTTCTGCAGAAAATGTGTTCCGATCAGAGAATCCTTGAATTAAAACCAATTTTAATTACAGTTTTTATTATTTTAAGACATTTAACAATTAATTGATAGCTGTCAATAGGAAATATTATTCTTACAACAGATTTGAAAGCGGCCTCAAAAACATAAAATAAAATATTAAAATGATCATAAAATGATTTTTAAAATGGTTAGACCCCAATTATGCTATCATGAAGCTTGAAAGATTTCAAGTTCCGCAGCTACTATATACATGTGTGGTAGCCATTAATTCACCTAAATCGGGTAAAATTCTAAATCAAAATTTTTTCTTTCGTTTTGTCAACTTAATTTTAGGAAAAAAATCATAAGGACCTTTTTTTTTGTAAAATTTTATGACGGCCACAAAAAAAGGTCCTTATTGAGGTCCTTAAAAAGGTCCTTTTTACGAGAAATTTAAAAAAATGAAATTTTTTACGTTTTGGCCACAAAATGGTCAATCGCAAAACGTAAAATGAGGAAATTGCTCAAAGTTACTTATACATACATCCAAGAAAATAATGCAAAATTGAAATTTTTGATTTAGAATTTTAGCAATTCCAATTCTTCTGCTATAACTGTACTAAACAGCTAAAGTTGAGACTTTTTCTTAGAATGATAAAATCAACAAAATTTTGAAAATTTACACTCAATTTGACTAAAGCTTAATATTATATACTTTTGTGAAAGTTCTATTTTCAATTCCTATTTTGAATTTACAAAAGTATATAATAGATTTTTTAATTATCATTTTTTTTACATTTTATTGTTATAATTTAATATCCATATCGTGTTTTTAAAATAAAAAATAAAAACAAAATTAATATAAAAATAAAGGAGCCAGTTTTCTTGTCAAAAAAAGGGTTATTAAAATTTTTAGATTTCTCATTAAATTTTCAAGTGGATCTTTTTTATATAGGATAAAAACAGAAAGAAAATTTTTTCAAAATCATCATTTGTTTTAATAACTTTTTGCTATGTTTCCAGTTAAAAGTTTCACCAGTAAAAAGTGTATGCTATAATTATAGCCCTTTCTAGACCTAACTAATTTTTTTTAATCTTGTGTGCTTTGGTATAGTAAAATCACACAGAATTAAATTCTTCAAAAAAATTTATTAGGTGTCTAGAATTGGCTTATGTCGATTTCCATATAAGCCGCTTTATATAAGCAATTAAATTTTAGTACAGTTTTTCCAAATGCCGCAAAATTGGCAGTCATTTTTCGGCCAAAATAAAAATTTAATTTAAATTTTATAAAATTTCTATAGAAATAATTAAACTTATGTTATAGTTCTTACACGAAAAAAATTTTGGGATAGGTAAAATCAGAGAAATTTTGACAAAAATATATTTCATCATATTTTAATTATAGGGTTTGAAAAATATTTTCTTTACCGTATTAACTTAATTTTCTTTTATTATTTAATGTATCTGTTATATACCACAAGTCATCTTTCATAAAATTTAATAAAAGCAAAAAATAAAGATAATAATTAACTTGAATAAAATCCACAATTATTATTCTATAGAAAATTATATACTTAAATAAAAACAGGAGTAGCTAACTTATGTCATCAGTAAAAGAAAAAAAAAATTACTAATATCTATTTTATGTTGCACGTGACTCACCCTTGAATTTTCTAACAATTCGTTTGTGTCATCGCTATTGTAGTACTAAAACTATAGTATTTTTTGAAATATAACATGAAAAACGATTTGCTTTTTATAAAAAGACATGTCTTACTTCGGATATAAAGACATTTGCAATATATTTATCATTTTTTTTTTCTTCTTTCTTTTGTTTTATCTATAGAGCTTCATTGTGATGCATATAAAGAATGTTTTATACATTTAATACTGAAAATTTTAAGCTTCTGTGGTTTTTATTTGGGGTTAAATAAAAAGTAATTTTTATAACATCAATCTTATTTTTTTTTTTTGCTGTGTCTTAGTTAACTGCTTATATTTACTTTTGTTTTACTTTTATCTGTAAGAATGCTTTAAGAATTTTTTATTAATTGTAGAAGGACTGAGTCAGCTAATTTTTTTGTTGAAAACTTTTTTTTTGGATTTAGAATTATTTTTTTAGTATTGTTGATTTTTATATAATTGGACTCAAAATTTTTTTCATGATTTTCTTAGTTATTTTAATTTTTGGCTTTATACATTTATTTGTTTTTTCACTAAAATCCAGAATTTAGAGACAAAAATTTTTACCTAGTTGTTGTATTTTTCGGATTTTTATTACTTTGAAACTTCAGATTTTCAGAAGCAAAATGTAAAGGAGGTAAATTCTTTTAGTAAACTAGATTAAAATTTGAAATTTTTTCAGACATAATTTGTAAGTCTGTATTTGTATGTTTGTATTTTTTTTTACTTGGTCAAAAAATAACTGGGTAGAACCATCTTAACCTTTTTCTAAACCAATGTATGTACATTGGGTGGAATAATATTTTTTAATTTTTCCCAGATTCTTTTTAAGATAAAACTTTCCTAGTTACATGATGGTTCCATCTATTTTTTAAAATTCTTTTCTAATAGTTATCTTTAAAATTCAAAAAAAAAAATATTTTAGCATTTTTAGACGTTTTACGTATCATTTCGGGCTAATAAAAAAATTGAAAAATATGAAAGGGTTTAAGGTATAACTCTTGCAAAATGACCTTCCTCGATGGGCTTCAAAGTTTGCATATGTAAAAGCACATATATAAAACTTTCCTCCTACATTTTGAGCCCTATAGGTGCAAAATTACCGAAGTTAGGTCCATTTAATTTTTCGGGATTTTTTCAGTTTTTTTAGTCATTTCTTAGTAATAAATTAATCAAACTAATTATAGATATACAAAAAAAATAGTTTCAAAAGATATCTTTATGTAAAATTTCCTGTTGAATCCGAGTTGGTCAGTTTTAACTTATAATGTATCAGGACGCCGGAAAATAAAGAACTTGACCACCACTACACTAATTGGATATTCTTAAATGTCTGCGTGACAAAAATCGTCAAACTGAAACCAAAGACTCTTGAAAGTGTACATTTTATGTTGGTTAAACTTTTGGCTGGATATATATTAACACAGCAAAAAGTTATGAGTTTAAATGAATGATTTTTAAAAAATTCTGATTCTGTATTAAGCTAATAAAAACTACCCTTATTTTAAAATTAAAAATTATCTTGGAATTGTAGCCTTCAGATGGTCCAACCCAACTATTTTTAGACCATATATCCAATGTTTCGAGTGAATCTGTATATTTGTTAAATCTTATATAGATTCTGATTTTTTTTTGAAAAACAATATTTATTAAAATTTTCTTTTGCTATAAACATTCACTTTTATTATATCATTTAACGTACCCTTTATTAAAATACTATTTCCCCTTAATAAAAATAACTTAAAAAATTTTCAAATCAAACCTACAATAATATAAACACATAATTATTCTAACAGTCCAAAAAAAAATATGCATGTAAGTAGCAAAAATATATTCATAAATAAAGTACTTTACAGTGACAAGGAAATTTTTTAAAAAACAGGGGGGTTGAAATATCTACTTAATAATAAAGCATTTAAAAACTTACAATACAAGGGTATAAATGATATATAATATAACAAAACTAGGTGTGATTTAAGAGATGTACAATAAAAATGAATTCATTGTGCATTTAAAATTGAATATATGTGAACATTTGGTGTATTGTTATACATTAGTTTTGGTAGGCTGATCAAGTTAAATAAGGTGTGATGACACTATAAACTATATTATTACAGTTGTATTATGATTTACAAGTGCTTTTTATGTAATGTAATAATAATTAAAAGAAAAATATTAAAAATTTATTCATAAAAAGATTCTTCAGTTTTTATTATTAATGACTAAAATAATAAAATTTTATGTTTTGATTTATGATAATAAAAAAATTTTTTTTTATCTTTATATCCAACTGTAATAATTAAGTTATATTCACGTTTTATTATTATTATAATGTGAGCTTGGGGAATTATTAACAAAAAAAGTTTTTTCAGTAATTATATTAAGGGTTGAGTTTATGTGTATATTTTAAAATTTATGAAAATTATTATTACTTGTCGTAATTTTTAGTTACTAGATTTTATTGTTTTATTTTGAGTTTTGTTAGAATTTTTTTTTGGGGGGAAATAATTTAATATTAAAAAATGAGAATTAGCAAGATATTTAAAATTGGTCAGTTTTATTCGAAATAAATTTAGCTGAAATATAGAAAATTTTACCTAGCTAACGAAGCTTAGGATCTGTGATATGATATTTGTAAACTGAAAAAAAATCCACTTGTGGTTGGTGGAATTACGTTTATATACAGATTTAGCGAAATTTTTTTTCTTGCTCAAGTAATTATAAAATCATATATATGTACCCCTCCAAAGCCTGTAATAGCAAGCGTAAACAACCCACATCTTTTTTTTAAATTCCAAAAAAAAATAATTAACTTTTTTTTGAGTGGTATAAGTACAAAAATGTAAAAAAACTCATCATTTTTTTGAGTTGTCCATAGTTAAAAACATTAGTTAGAACTAACTCGATTATCCGGAATAAATTAAAGGGCCCACGAGGAAATATATGAATATATAAATATAATAATAACGCGTAAATTTTTGCACCATTGTGTTACGGCTTGTAAAAAAATTGATTTTAACTTAAAGAGAATTTAGATTTATTTTTTACCAATTTGTAGGCTTTAAACTATTGGCGTAATGTGTATTAGAGAGTGTGTTATTTTTTGGTTTTCGAAATTTTTTTGGCTCCCCTAATTTTTTTTCGGATATTTTGATCATAAAAACCTCCTAGTTTCAAGGATTTTGTTTTTCGATTATAAAAATCCGTGCCACTGAGCACTTAAAGTTTGAATTTTAAGATTAAATAAAAATATTTGATTTCTGAGCTAACAATAATTTGCTTTATTTTTCCAATAAATTGCCCACGTTTCCTTAAAAATTTTTTAACGTATACTTCACAATTTTTTTTAAACACTAGCTAACAAATATAATATGATGTTTAGACATATAAAAATTGACCCCCAAAATTAAAGAAGTCCCAGAACACTTAAATAAAATTTTTAAAAATCATTTTTCTATTTAACTCTCCGTGGTGCAGGTGTAACACTCTAATGTATATCTATATGGTATATCTATAATTCTATATATCATAACTCGTGGTCCCTTAAGAGCAAAAAATTTTTTTTAGCAGAAAATTAATTAGAACTAAATTCAGAAATCATTTTTTTAATTTTAGTGAAATGGTCCATCTAATAAAAGTTACAATATATAAAAAATAATTGTTTAAATTATCATACTCGCATAAAATAATATCTTGGCTTTGCATACTATTGATGCAAAAACTTGCCTCAAATAAATTTACGATTTAAGTATTTATTCAGTAAATATCGAGATTTTAATGTCCAAGTTAAATGTTTTAAAAAAAAAAATTCATCAAAAAATTTCTTAAACCCTAGAAAAATAAAAAATATTTTTGGGAAAAGGAAGTGAAAGAAGAAAAATATTCTTTTATTATATTTTTTGATAATATTTTTTAGAATATAGAATAGTGCATGAAAGTATAATTTGAAACTTTTTTTTCTCTGTATTCTAATTCATTTTACACTTGCTACGGGCTTGTAAGGAACATAAATGACGATTTTTTAAAAATAAGCAAAAGGAAATTTGAAAAAAAACTTTTTGGTCAAACGACAACCAGATACTCATAATTTATAGCCATAAACCCAACCAACAACATAAATTATGGCCATATTATGGTAAAAAATTTATTCAAGGTTTCATCCGACAAAAATGCATTTATTTTATAAAAAAAAGTATCTCCTAATAAAAATCCAATTATAGATTTAGATATTTATTGATTATTTAAAAGTTATCTAAAATTATATATACAATTTTTAAGATAAGAAAATTCAAATTAAAGTTCATAAAAATTAAGATAATACTTTTATAATTACTTATATAATAAAAATAGATAGTATCCAGATAAAACGTATATATTACAACAAATCTTACATCAAATTAGCAAGATAAAAGAATGTATATGGAGAATTTATATAGCCAAGTCATGCGATGAAATCACAGAAGTTCTTAGTTTGATTCTCCCCCTTTACAAATCGAATATTTTTAGGGATGATATGTTCAATGGCTAGATTCAATGTATGTACTTTCGTTAAAAGAAATGCTTTTATTGCAAATATTTATACTAGATTATCTTTTTAATTCATCTGATTACCTCTATCTTTTATTCAAGTATTTATATTTTCTAATGCTTAAATGTTGCAGTTTCCGATTTTTCTATGGTTACCTATGAGTCTTTCTTTGCCAAAACAGCAATGGTGGGCAGGTCGGGTCATCGGATCGGCCTCAAATTTTTTCCATGTTTTTATAACATAAAGATAGGAAAATCCTGAAATTTTCAGCCTTCTAGGTCTTAAACAGCCCGAGTTATGGCCAATCAAACTCATTAGGCGGCTCTCGACCGGCGTTAGTGCTTTTCGGGAAAATGGTTAAAAATCATAAATATAAGCTTGAAAAAAAATTCTGAAACAGCATATATGTTGGGAAACCTTCAGTAAATCCATTTCTGTCATTATTTTTTCGGAAAAACCCCGGGAAATTCCGGAAAATGGGAAAATGCGTTTTAAGAAAAATCGCAATATCTCATTTGCCGCCATTTTTTTTTTGAAAATTTTTTTTTCAAAATTTTTTTCAACCGAAATCCCATCGATCTGTATGAAAAAAAATTTTGATTTCGGCCATTAAGGTCGATTTTAGCCTGTTTTAGAATAATTTCACATTCCAATTTTAGGGTCCATAACGACATTATAACTTGAAAAATGCATAACTCGCTTAAATTTTATCGTAAAAAGAAAAGTTTAGGATTATTATCGAATATTTTTTCCTTGACTATTCGTTTATCCAATAAAAAAATTAATTTTCTTGACAGAAATTTATTTTTTTTGATAAAAAATGATAATAATCAAAAACAGTCTTTAACATGTTACATTAGTTTTTGACCAAAAAAAAACTTTTTATTAACTAAACTAATTTTTTTCTTGCATAAAAGAATAGCCAAGGAAAAAATATTCGATAATAATCCTAAACTTTTCTTTTTACGATAAAATTTAAGCGAGTTATGAATTTTTCAAGTTATAATGTCGTTATGGACCCTAAAATTGGAATTATAGTATAAAAATGGTAATTTGTGACACTATCTTTACTTGACCATAACTCGGTTAATTTTCATCGAAAAGAGCAATTTTTTTTTTTATTTAGGACTACTTTTTCCCTGGCTATTCGATTCTGAAAGCAAAAAAGTCAATTATTTTAACCCCTTACGGAAAATTAAATAAAGAAGTATTGAAAATGTGAAATTATTCTAAAACAGGCTAAAATCGACCTTAATGGTCGAAATCAAAATTTTTTTTCATACAGATCGATGGGATTTCGGTTGAAAAAAATTTTGAAAAAAAAATTTTCAAAAAAAAATGGCGGCAAATGAGATATTGCGATTTTTCTTAAAACGCATTTTCCCATTTTCCGGAATTTCCCGGGGTTTTTCCGAAAAAATAATGGCAGAAATGGATTTACTGAAGGTTTCCCAACATATATGCTGTTTCAGAATTTTTTTTCAAGCTTATATTTATGATTTTTAACCATTTTCCCGAAAAGCACTAATGCCGGTCGAGAGCCGCCTAATGAGTTTGATTGGCCATAACTCGGGCTGTTTAAGACCTAGAAGGCTGAAAATTTCAGGATTTTCCTATCTTTATGTTATAAAAACATGGGAAAAATTTGAGGCCGATCCGATGACCCGACCTGCCCACCATTGCTGTTTTGGCAAAGAAAGACTCCTATTTTTTTCGATTTTTTTATGATTATTTTAATTGCTCTAGTAATTAAAAAACACTGCCAAATTTTTGCACTGCGGTTCCTCAAACAATAACAAATATTCATATGAGTTGAAAATTTTTACCATTATTTATCGAATATCTGAGAAATAAAGTGATACCAAATTAGGCATAAATTCAAAAAAAAAAAAAAGAATCGAGTTTTTTTGTTTTTTGGTGATAAAAATTTAAATAGAGATCCAAATTGGACTGATGGTTGACAGAAAGCGGTTTATTATATTTTTTAGGTTTAGTACTAAGTCTATCTAGCAGTTCAAAATTTTTAACTTTTTAAATTTTTCTACTTGCTGTAAACGAATTTTTTTCAGTTTCAATTTATAAGTAATTCAATATAAATATTTTTTAAAAATATTAATATTAAAATTACTAATGTAAAACATTTATAAAATATTATTTAAAAAAATATTAAAAATTAATATTAAAAAAAAAAAAAAAAAAAAAAAAAATAATGCGATGTCCGGGAGTCGAACCCGGGTCAACTGCTTGGAAGGCAACTATGATACCGTTACACCAACATCGCACTGTGCATTTTGATGCCCTTAAATTTTTACAGTATTTTCAAAATAGATATCACATAATATCTTTATGTAATGTTGCTCTAGAAATTTCTGTTATTGACCTTTTAAATTTTTTAATATATTTTGTCATGCCAAAAAAATCCATCAACCAAAAAAAAGCTAAAAGATTTCAGCCCTGAACTGGTCGGTACACCTACGGAACTCAATGCTTCTAATCCACTAACGATTTTGGGCTGTATGCCTATTTATATTATCAGAAAAACGCACAATATCCGAGCTCCAGCAGCCCCGTAAATTGGATTTACAAATTTAATAGTTTCTAAAATATTAGTAATTTAATAAATTGCTAAAAAAATTATATAAGAAGGGCATTTCAAAAAATAATAAGAAATTAATGTCAATAATTCTTGTTAAGTTATATTTTTATTGTTAAATTTTCAGTATCTTCCGTGCTGATATCGCTCGGAAATCAGGATACATTAGTTTTGACTGAAACTACCCATCTTTTTTTGTGTGAGCAAGAGGATTTTTTTTGGTTTAAATTATTGCAAATGATTTGAAATGTAATATAAATTAAATTACAATCATTTAACAAGCAAGAAAAAAATCCCTATAACACACTGAATTCACTTTTTAAAATTTACCACTTGTTGCAAATGAAATCTTTAAAATTTTTTATTAGTCATGAAAATAATTTATTTAAACGTTAATATTAAAATTAAAATTTAAGTTACAAATTTAAATCATGTACAAAATATTATTTAAAAAAACATTAAAAATTGAAATTAAAAAAAAAATTAAAAAAAAAAAAAAAAAATAATGCGATGTCCGGGAGTCGAACCCGGGTCAACTGCTTGGAAGGCAACTATGATACCGTTACACCAACATCGCACTGTGAATGATATCGTTCTTGAGTTACTATATATATAAATCTTTCTAATAAAATATATCTTATCATTGCATAAATTTTATTTATTTTAAAAATTATTTATTTAAAATTATACAATTGATTAATTATTTTAAACTGTTTAATTTAATTTGATTTTTAAAGTAATGAATTAACAATGTTTGATAGATGATGGATTACTCCTTAACTGGGTCCGATTTAGACTGAAAAGTTTCAAATATTGAACCAATAGTATTTACGACTTGTGTCCAGAAAAGTAAATAATGGCCCGAATTGAACGTAAATTACCTTTCGGGGCGAAGCTGAGGTTGGTAAACTGCGATTTGGGGCATTCTTTATTTATGGACAAGGGCCGTATAAAATTTTTCTGCGACAGTAGCAAGAAATTTCAATTTTTTTGGCCGTGCAGCGGCCAGGTATTTTTTTAAATGGCCAAACTATTTTTTTCCTAAAGTGCAACTGAAAATAAGTACTCTCAGCCAATTTGAGCTTTCTAGGTCAAATCCTGGATTTTTGGGAGCAAATTTTGTGTTTTTGTCAAACATTCGTAAATTGACCCAAAATAATTTTACTTTTACTGACAAATACTTCTTTTGAGGTGAAAAATATTTCACTCAAAATTTGGTTTAGACTTCGCAGTGCGCATACGTGAGATATTAAATTTTTCATACCAGAATTTTTCAATTTAAATAAAAAAAATGTACAGGTTCAATTTTCTCCTACTTGCGCTTAACTTTCTTATTTATATAGTCTACTTTCATGCTCCAAAAAAAATCCCTTGGATACGGTAACCAGAAAGCTCCTGATAAAAAAATGAAATTACTATATTTTAAATTATCAAAATTTTCTGCCAAATCATGTGACCAAATAAAAATCTGACCAAAAATTAGGACTCGTCGGGAAAATTTTGGTAGCTATTTGATTACTCCAGGTAAGCTTTCAAAAATTTATAAGTTGTAATTTTCCTTTTTATTTATCAATTTTGAAGTATGAAATACTTTTTTAAATTATATAAAACACTAATTCTGATAGAAGGATTATTTAAGATTAAATTTACATTTAAAAATTGTATGTTAATGTTTTGATTAAAATATAGTTTTATAAAAAGTAATTATTTCAGCACTGCGCTTTAAACCATTAGATCTTTTAATATATGTATAATTTTATGTTAACATTTTAAAAAATACTATTACATAAAATTTTTTTGATAAAAAATTTTCCATCGAGTCGAAAATCAGATAGGTTTATTCATATAATTCAGGTGTGCATTCCTCTTTTCTATTATTACTCATTTAGAACGTGACGTTGCAGTTGATTGTGACGTCAAGTTAACGGAAGACTAGACTGTTGTACGTATGCTTACCAACCTTTAGTCTGAATATTTACTAAGAAAAAGTAAAATGTTACTATAGTATAGTAATTTTGATGCAATCAATAATTCAAGTCATATTTGAAATAAAGAATTTTCACTACGATATGTAATAAAAATTTGCATGTATAAAAAAAATTCAAACAAAAAAAAATTTTTCTTCTTTTCTGTATTCAGTTATTAAGTTAATTAAGTTAATTAAGTTAATTAAGTTAATATACCGTTTGAACGAATGCACTTGAAACAAACAAATTTCACTTTTGTTTGTCTCTAATTTTAATGTTTTAATTATTTTAAGAAAAAAATTTATTTAAAGCCCTTTCTACATCAGATTAAAAGTCGATATTAAATCTGGTCATCTTTAAAATTTATATAGTGTAGTTGGGGGTCTTTGATGATTAATCGTGAATATCTCTCAACTACACTATATGAGCAATTATTTTAAAAGTGCTACTTAATTTGAGCCTGAAATCGTAATTTTTTTTTTTGAGGGCACATCTATATGACCCATGTTTTTAGGTAGTTTGAACCTTCAGAAAACCAAAAAAAATCGTGAACAAGAAATCGGCGATAGGTACTAAAAAGATTTTTTCACTTTTACGTCAAAAACCGTGTTTTTCGTATCTGAGCTACCCCAAATTTTCAAAATAACTTTTTAGGTAAATAAAATTTTTAAAAATAGATAAGAAAATCTGATTGCCAGGGAAAAACCACTCCAGAAGAAAAAAAAACTTATCTTTTTACGATGAAATTTAGCCAAGTTATCGTCAATTTAAGATTTTCTTCAAATTCGTCTTAAAAACTATTGAAATTTTAACGAAAAAAGCCTGTTTCTGAACTTTAAACATGCATTACTCGCTTGATTTTCATCGTAAAATAATAATTTTTTTTTAAAAATCGATTAATTTTTCCCTGGAAATTCATTTTTTTAAGAAAAAAAATCATTTGTATTGACCAAATTTCAATTTTTAGGTTAAAAGCCTTTGAAAACTGTAAGTAGCAAAATTTACTTAACACAGTTTTTGACCTAAATTTTGACCTAATTAAAATTTGGTCTATAAAAATGATTTTTTTTCTTAAAAAAATGAATTTCCAGGGAAGAATTAATCGATTTGAAAAAAAAAATTATTATTTTACGATGAAAATCAAGCGAGTAATGCATGTTTAAAGTTCAGAAACAGGCTTTTTTCGTTAAAATTTCAATAGTTTTTAAGACGAATTTGAAGAAAATCTTAAATTGACGATAACTTGGCTAAATTTCATCGTAAAAAGATAAGTTTTTTTTTCTTCTGGAGTGGTTTTTCCCTGGCAATCAGATTTTTTTATCTATTTTTTAAAATTTTATTTACCTAAAAAGTTATTTTGAAAATTTGTGGTAGCTCAGATACGAAAAACACGGTTTTTGACATAAAAGTGAAAAAATCTTTTTGGCACCTATCGCCGATTTCTTGTTCACGATTTTTTTTGGTTTTCTGAAGGTTCAAACTACCTAAAAACGTGGGTCATATCGATGTGCCTTCAAAAAAAAAAATTACGATTTCAGGCTCAAATTAAGTAGCACTTTTAAAATAATTGCTCATATAACTTTTAAAGATGACCAGATTTAATATTGACTTTTAATCTGATGTAGAAAGGGCTTAATTTGGGTTAAACAAATTTTTGCCCCTTTAGTACAGGCTTTTACCTGATCAGAATTAAATCATAATAATAATATGACGTATCAAGTTAATTCTGATTAGATGAAAGCCTGCACTACAGGGGCAGAAATGTTAGTAAAAATGAATTTTTGTTTGAAAAAATTCAAAAATTAAGATTTCAATTTTTACATAAATAAAAAGTAGCTTCGGATTATTTCATTGAAGCTAAATTTTTTATTTTGAATTACTTCCCACTTCCTCGTTGGCTAATTTTAAGTCTTAAATTTGAATGTTTACAAAAATTTCAGAAAACTGTAACTTTCTTTCAAACTATATTTTTTAAAATATTTCAACCCCTTGTTATCCAAATATAGTTAATCTACAAAGATCATAAGATTATCATCCATCATTTTTACATTTAACAATACGACCAAAAAAAAATTTTTACAAAAGCCAAACAAAAATCGCCAGTCATGATTTCGTAGCATTAACTAACAAGGTATATGAATATAAAATAATATTTTAATTATTATATTAATTTTTCTTATGGTAAACATTAAAATATACCTACATACATATTTATATAGATGATCTTTAAGTCTATGTGACAATAGCGCGGAAGTTAAAGGTTCAGTAACTTGGCTCCAGACTTATTGGCGTCGTCGGGGCGTTTTCTCTTAGCTTTTTGACAAAACATCTCGCTTTTCTATATACCACAATTTTCTATCTCTATCTTTCTATATTTCTTGTTAAAACATATATATAAAAAAAAGATAAATTTATTGTAAGGGTAGCTGAATTGCGGAATAAATTGCATAAGAAGAGAGATGCGAAATCACATAACTTTGTAGAATAAAAAAAACAGCCTTTTTTCTTATTTTTGTACTAAAAATACATTATAAAATAACTCGTAAAATAATCTTTTTGTTTCTATATCTATATAGACACCTAAATACTTTTTTTTTTGCAAAACTTTTATCATAGATAATATAATAAAATAGTTATTCTTCAAGTTTATGTTTTTAATGTAATTTAATATTTTACCAAGTTAATTGAAAAGTTGTTTAAAAACTATGGATATAAAACTTTAGATTTATTTGAATATATTCATGAAAGAAAATGATATTTATTGGGTTTTAAGAATAGACGATTTTTAGATAACAAAGATAAGATTGTACAAAGAGAATCTGCACTATACACGGAGAAAAATAACTGTTAAAAATAACAAAAATTGCTGGTTATGTTTACATTATAAAGTTTTGTTATTTTCTGTTCAAATATTTTGTAAATATAACCATGTTTATAGTTAAAATTACAATATTCTGACTTCATATTTGTAAAATTTACAAATTTTTTTTGTAATTAAAACTAACCCTGTTTTACTAAAATTAACCTTGTAAAATATACAAAATATTTTTCTTCGTGTAGATAAAAATAGGTACTTTTTATAATTTTTAGTTTTTATTATGAGCCATTTAGGATATTTTTTAGTTGTTTTATTTTTTTTGGCATTAAGCTGTTTTTTATTTTATTTTTTAAATGCAGCCTATTTTACAATAGAAATATTGGCTTTTTCTTTGCCAAATTTTCAATTAAAACCGAATAAACATTTACCTTTTTTGCACCAAAAATTAAAAATATTCAAAATTAATTAGTCTGTAGTGAGAAAATTGTTAAATTAATTTAAAATAAAAAAAATTTTCAAATGTATAATAAAAATTTTAAAAGAAATAAAATTGCTTACATTTTTTTTAAAACTATGGGCGCGAGCGCCTGTTTTTGAGATTAGCCATTTTAGTAATAAAAATTAGCTCAATCGGAGTACGATAGATAATATACCAACCGTTTGATTTATTATTATCTATAATTACCCAAGCACTTAAAAAAAATTTCTTGTAGAATTCTATATTTTCAATTTGAAGCTCATAATTTGATATTTTTATTAGTTAAGTTTTCAAAAAATAAATTTTCATTAAAAAATGTTAAATTGTGACTTTTAAATCTTTAATTTTGCCATTTTCAAACAAACCCTTCAATGGATACCAAAAATACTATATTTGCATAAAATTTCCTGAGGCACCTAAATCTGAAGTCAAATTTTTATTTGGTCACGTGACTTAGAAATCATAATTTTTTGATCTGGAGAAATTAGACTATAGTTTATCAGATTTATTATTTTTATTGATAAAAAATAGGTTACAAAACAAGAAATAGATACCCAATTATAAAGGAAACGCACCTGTACATTTTAAGATATTTAAGCCCAAAGAATAAAACAGGAATAAATCATAATAATGATTTTCTCGCGTGCGCAATTTAAATACATTTTAGACCTCGAAATCAAATTCGAAAAAAAATTCCAAAAATATGAAGAAACCTGCCAAAAATTGAGAATTGTACCCTAAGAATTGTTGGAAGGATTTAATTTTATTTGCACTTTCGGAAAAAAATATTTTTGACCGATTTCTGAGTCCCTTCAGTCCAACTTGGACCCAGTTGACACAGAATGCCTATATGGAAATACACATTTTTTAATTTCATCCATGAGCGTGTATTTATTCAAAAGTGTCAATGATAATTTTATTACTTTAGTTAAATTTATATCTTTCGACATTTTTTCTTATCTACCTTTATCGATAAAGATGTTTGGTTGATAAAAATGTATGTTTTACCGAGTGTTATTTTACCTGGTTTCTATTATAGGGTAAAAAGTATCATTTGAAGATACAATTAACAGCAGCTGCTATCTATAGTGAGTGAATCTTATAAATGAAACAACTTTAATTTTTTTGTAAAAAACAGTACTTTTGATGCAAATATTTAAACTTCCTAATTTACTTTCTTTATAAATAATAATATTTGTAAGATTAAAAATTTTTTTATATCACCAGATCTTAGCACTAGCCGTAGCACGTAGTCATTTTTGCATTAGAACGATGTTCTTGATTGATTATTATTAATTATAATTGCTACATTTAAAACGGAACTAATAATACTTATTTAATTACCGACATTTTCTATGGGGAATCTAGTAAATTTGGGCTGATTTGAGCTAATCGTTTCCTGACTTTCTGAAGCCAAATACCAATTAAAAAAATTTTTATATTTATACTGTTCATAAAAAAATTTTAATGGCAAAACTGCCATTTTTTAGGGTTTTTCGTCGTTTTTTGCAATTTTAGGTTATGTTATGCAGAGGTGAGTCAAAAATAAACAAATCACAAAAAAGTAGACCCTTTGACAAAATTTTTGAGACCTTGCACGTCCAAATCGGTTGTTTCTATTTGGCGTGATGAATTTTTAAAAATTAAAAACTAAAAATTCCGCTCAGAAAACAGCTTTAAAAAGTATGAGCACACGAATTGCCCCTCAATTTATCATACGGAGATTGAAGGTAATTGATATTCGAGTCGATTAGTATATGTTAGAAAAGTGTAGCCCACCCAAATTTTCGCGCTATTTTCAAAAAACCACGTTTCCAATGTTATTTAAATGGAGCACATTTTGGCCAATATCGTCAAAACCGGTTATCCAAATTAAAAACCGAATCGGGAGGTTTTTTGTCACCAAAAAAGCACCATTTCCTGAGAATCTCAAGTCGCTTCTCTCCAGAGCAGATTTCGCCGAATATTCACCCCCCCCCCCCCTTTTCGACAAAATTTGTAAATATTCGAAAAAAATCGTAAATTTACTAAATTTAGTATATTAACAAAAAATTCGAGTATTCTCGATTTTTTTTGTGAATTCGCAAGAAAAATTGATAATTTACAATTGTTTTTCTAAAATTTACAAAAAATAGTTGTAATTTACGAAAAATAGTTGTGAATTTACAACTTTTTTCGTAAAGTCACAAAAAAATCGAGAATTCTCGAATTTTTCAATAATATACTAAATTTAGTAAATTTACGTTTTTTATCGAATATTTACAAAATTTTTTTGAAAATTTACTAATTTTTCGAAAACATTTTATTCTTTTTGTTAATCTAAGGAACTTACTTTTTACAGTGAATTTCTGCGTTGTAAATATTAAAAATTAAATAAAGCATTTTTATTATTTAATCTGTTAAAAGATTGCATCGCTATATAAATATAAGAAATACTCAATTAGAAAAATGCAAATTAAAATTTTATTTGCACATAAAGCCTTATATTTAAAAAGCTCAAATGAAATAAGATTAAAAGTTTTTAAATACATAGGGGTATTCAGGTAAAATAGGGGGCTAGGGAAACCAAAAAAAAAGAAGGTTTTAATAGTCCGTGATTAATTTTTAAAATAAATTGCAAAAATTGGGTGCTTCTTCGTTCCCCCCCCCCCCCTCCCACCAAATCGCATTTTTTTCACTAGGAAATTATTCCAAACGACTAAATCAGTTTAAAAAAAACGTTTTTAGGTGGAAAAAACACTTTAATTGAAAAAAAAATTGTTTTTTTAATTTTAATTTTTTATTTTTTTGACCTTTTTTATTTTTGTTTTTAATAATAATATAAGCTTAAACATAATAATACAATTATTTTTTATTCAATGGATAAAATGATTGTATGTCCTCCAATATTTGCAAAAATAGAAATAATTAATAATAAAATATAAATAATTAAATAATTGCTTTATTCCAAATTATAACCTAGCCTCCAAATGCTGTACTCGCACCTACCCCTAGAATAAGCAAAATTCTGGGGATCGAGGGGGCAAAGCCCCCCGTGGGGTTATGGGGGCGAAGCCCTCAATAAAGAAAAAAGCTATTTAAACCTACCCACAATGCTGTACTCGCACCTACCCCTAGAATAAGCAAAATCCTTAAAATTTTAACAAATTTTCAAAATTATTAAAAATTTTTTTACTTGAATTTTTTTTTTTTTTTTGCATTTTTCCCGCCCAAAACTTATTTTTAACTTCATTTTAAGTGTTTTTAAGCAATTTCCAACAAAAATTTTAGCGATTTGGTGGGGGGGGGGGGAACGAAGAAGATCCAAAATTTGATAAAAAAGCTGAAAAAAGCTTATAAAAACCAAATATATCCCAAAAAATATTATGGGTATAAGAGCGAGAGCAAGTTCTTCCTTTTATATCGAATAACCAGAATCATTATCCCATTAGAGCAAGACCAAGTTCTTCCTTTTATATTGGATAATCAGATTCATTCAACTTTTTAATCAAGTAACTATTATTCGATGCTTTTTAATCAAAAAGCAATAATTAAATTTTTAAAAATGAAAGTAGTAACAGCAATAAAATTTTAAGCAGCTGCTTTCTGAATAAAATTTTAAGGAAACAATCATCTGCAAAATAATACAAAATATGCTACTATGACCTCGACTATGAATACTAAAATTTTGAATATTAATTAATAGTTAAGAATTTTTGAGGGCGAAAGACCAGGATCTCTTATTTTCATTTTGTCGAAGAGACCTAAATTAAATATAGCTTTCAACAGGCTGAGTTCACAAACTGAATATCTTTATATTTGCCACAAAGGAATAGATTAATTTCTTGCTGAAAACAGCTATAAAAATAATGTTTTGACTAATTATAGCTTTCCAAATACCATTTTAAATTTACAATAATCTATGAAATAATAATAGAATAAAATATAATTTATGATACATTTAAACTAAATAGCTCAAGGAAATATAGGTTTGAGGTAATAAAAAAATTTCATAAACAAACTTATTTAATTACCTATACATTTAGCTGTTGACAATTAATATAACAATATTGATAAAAATATTTAAATTTTTTAAGTGTGATAAAAATAATTGGAGCTTATATCAGAATAATTTTTATCATCAGCTATATTTTATAAAATTTTAAAAAATAATACTATTTTTCAAGTACAAGTTTGTACAATTTTTTATTAAATTACATATAATACAACTAGCTTACATACTTGTTTACACCGGGGTACGCAACGGGAGTCGGGAGTCGTGACTCCAATTTTGGGAGTCAAAATTTTTTTTTTGGTTAGAAATGACTCGAATTGGCTTAAAAAGGGTTTAAAAAGGTTCCAATCATCATGACTCCCAACGACTCCCAACGACTCCCGAATATTAGTAAAAAAAATTTTTTTGTTAAAATCGCTATTATTTGACTAATTCTTACGTTGACTCCCGACTCCCGTTGCGTACCCTGAGTTGCTTACATTATACAAACTTTATTTTTATAAAAAACTACATCTATTTTTATAGTATTTTACTTAACATCTATACATTTCCAAAATTACATTTAACTATTAAAGTAAGTATTCAATAAATTATTTTATATAAAGCTTTCATGAAAAGTTTTTGATGTAACTAATTTGAAAAACTTATTTGCTTTTTAAATTATTTTTTTTCTCTTATAGAGTATTTCTTTTAAAGTATTTTTTTTTTATAATTCTCTTATAGAGCATATATTTCAATATCGTCGCTAAGTACGATTAAATACAAAATATTAATCGTAAATATTGAGTAAGCATTTTAAATTAACTGAGAAAAAGACTAATTACAAACATTTAATTGTTATAGCGACGAAACGCTACCGTTTTCAATGTACACTGTAAAAAGTAACTTCCTTAGATTAACAAAAAAATAGAATGTTTTCGAAAAATTAGTAAATTTTCAAAAAAAATTGTAAATATTCGATAAAAATCGTAAATTTACTCAATTCAGTATATTAACGAAAAATTCGAGAATTTTCGATTTTTTTTTTGTGATTATACGAAAAAAGTTGTAAATTCACAACTATTTTTCGTAAATTCACAACAATTTTTTGTAAATTTTCAAAAAAAAATTGTAAATTATCAATTTTTCTTGCGAATTCACAAAAAAAAAATTGAGAATATTCAAATTTTTCGTTAAGGAAGTATCCTCGTGAAACATTTACAGAACAAATTTTGATAAAATTTAGTAAAAATATATTTTATTATTATGAAAACTCATAGCCAAAATTTTAAAGCTCCTAGGTGTTTATTTACAGAAATATAAACAAAAACATTTTAAAATCTCTAACGGTGAATACGCGCGAGGAAGCATGAGGTCCGAAAATTGTGAGAAAGAAATCTTTTTTCCAAACAAAAAATTTACAGAACAGATTTTGATAATATTTGGCAAAAATATAATTTATTATTATAAAAAATGATAGAGAAAATTTCAGAGCTCATAGATGTTTATTTACAGAAATATAAACAAAAACATTTTGGAGTTTCTTATACAAAACTCGCGATAGGAAGGAAGAGGTTTGAAAAGAAATATCTCTTTTTAACCCACTAGCGCCCAATCGACACATACAAGCCATTTTTTTTTTTAAAATGAAAAAATCGATATTTTAGGCTAAAAATGTTACCTAGTAGGTAAAAGGGGCTGAATTTTTCATTTCCGAAGTCCGTTTTAACGTGCGACCCCTAGAAAACGAGATATCATCCCCTAAAAGTGGGGTAAATTTTAAACATTATTTAAACGTTATTTAAAATAATACTGGGCCCAAAAAAAAGTCTCAGGGCATATAAAATTTTACTAGGGACTATGAATAACACAAAAAAAAATTTATATCAATTTGTCATATTCACCCCCTCAGATGGGGTGTAAGGGGGTGGTATTATAGTAAAATAGAAAAAATCAATATTTTGGTCTAAAAGTGTTACCTAGTAAATAAAAGGGGCTGAATTTTTCATTTCCAAAGTCTGTTTTAAAGTACAACCCCTAGAAAACGAGATATCATCCCCTAAAAGTGGGGTTAATTTTAAACATTTTTTAAACGTTATTTAAAATGATACTGGGCCCAAAAAAAAGTTTCAGGGCATATAAAATTTTACTAGGGACTATTAATAACAAAAAAAAAAATATAAATTTATATCAATTTGTCATATTCACCCCCTCAGATGGGGTGTAAGGGAATGATGTTAAAGTAAAATAGAAACAATCAATATTTTGGTCTAAAAGTGTTACCCAGTAGGTAATTTGGATTTCTCTTTTCATTTCCAAAGTCCATTTTCACCTACAGCCCCTAGAAAATGTAATATCATCCCCTAAATATGGGGTAAATTTCAAATAATTTATTCGAGTCACTTGAACTCGTGACTGTGCATAAAAAATATCTAAAGGCATGTAAAACTTTTACAGAGGACTATTAATAAACCAAAGCATATGCATCAAATTTATTTATTTATCATATTTACCCCCTTAGAAGAGTTGTAAGGGGGTAACATAGATACAATAGAAAAAATTAATGTTTTTGGTATGAGAATGTCACCTAGTAGGAATATTCATTTTTTCTTCTAACGTCTAAACAATTTTTTAAATTTCCCCCACATTTAGGGGATGATATTACAATTCCTAGGGCTTGTTTATAAAAATGGACTCCGGAAATGTAAAGAGCAGCCCAAATTACCTACTAGGTAAGACTTTTAGACCTAAATATTGATTTTTTCTATTTTACTATAATACCACCCCCTTACACCCCATCTGAGGGGGTGAATATGACAAATTGATATAAATTTCTTTTTGTGTTATTCATAGTCCCTAGTAAAATTTTATATGCCCTAAAACTTTTTTTTGGGCCCAGTATTATTTTAAATAACGTTTAAATAATGTTTAAAATTTACCCCACTTTTAGGGGATGATATCTCGTTTTCTAGGGGTCTTACGTTAAAACGGACTTCGGAAATGAAAAATTCAGCCTCTTTTACTTTCTAGGTAACATTTTAGCCTAATATATCGATTTTTTCATTTAAAAAAAAAAAATGGCTTGTATGTGTCTATTGGGCACTAGTGGGTTAAAAAGAGATATTTCTTTTCAAACCTCTTCCTTCCTATCGCGAGTTTTGTATAAGAAACTCCAAAATGTTTTTGTTTATATTTCTGTAAATAAACATCTAGGAGCTCTGAAATTTTCTCTACCATTTTTTATAATAATAAATTATATTTTTGCCAAAAAAAAATGGCTTGTATGTATCGATTGGGCGCTAATGGCTTACGTGAAAAAAATCATATGCTACAGTACAGTCTCAAGGATATGTTATAGAACCTTCCCAGGTATATTTGCAAGAACACTCGCGGGGAATATAAAACGAATATAAAAATAGAAGGTGGGATAGCATAAGCTATAGAAGCTTCTGTAGAACATTAAATAAAAAAGAATAATTTCTTTTCTAAATTCAGTTAACTCTTAATAAAGACTGTAACTGAAGGCAAAATTACAAAATAATCATAAAAAGTAGATTTTGATTCCAAAAGAATTATTTAAAAGCATCTTTGAATTTTCCTTCATATTCTAAAAAACAGTTTTTTAAGGGATATTAAGTTAAATAAAAAGCATAATGCGAAAATTAATTTATATTAACTTTTATCGTAAAATAAAAAAAGAAATTGTCATTCATTTTAAATAATTGATTTTATGAGTTGACATGAGCCAATTTGCAAAACCTGAAATAAAAAAAAAACTTGTTAAAATACAACTTAGCAAATTCTTATTAAAATTTTTTATACCACGCACGCCTGTGTAAGACGAGATAAAAAAAATCCACTAGCTACAAGTGGAATTTTGCTTGCGGCAAGGGGAAATCAGCTTCTGACGCTAAAACCAAAATTCCATTTGTGCTAACCAGAGATTTCTGGATCTAATTTGCAATGACTTTTCAATTCATTGATTTCACAATACTCGTTCCCAATGCTAAAGCCGCCTTGTTTTATAATTTTTTGAGGTAGCTAATTATGAATTAAGAGCACTGTAAAAGTAAAAAATGATTAAGTTTGAAAGTTAAATTATTTGAAAATTGATTAGAGATAAATAATAGATATTTAAAATTGATGATTTAAAAATTTATAATTAACAAACATTACAGCAGCTGTTGTTTTAAAAAAAATGTACAATCTCAACAATGAGGATGACGTTCTATTTAATGAAGTATACTTTCTTTTATTATCAATAAATTCTTAATTATTTAAAATCGAATAATTTTTTTTAATTATTAATATATTTTTATTGTATAGATTAAAACCTCAGGAATAATAACATTAAATCGTCCTAAATTATTAAATACTTTAAATTTACAAATGCTTAAAAAAATATATCCAACTTTAAAACAATGGGAAAATTCAAAAAAATTAGTTATAATTAGAGGTGCTGGGGATAAAGCATTTTGTGCTGGTGGAGATGTAAAATCCATAATTTTACCAATATTAGAAGAAGATAATAAAGAATTTGCAAAAGAATTTGCTTGGATTGAATATAGGTATTACATATATTATTTTAATTTATTTTATTTGAATTATTAAATAAAAATTATTTCTTAAATAGTATTAGTTATTTAATTAGTACTTATAAAATACCATACGTTGCTATAATTAATGGAATTACAATGGGCAGTGGCTTAGGTTTATCTGTACATGGAAAATATAGAATCGCAACAGAGAAAACTATTATTGCTACACCAGAGAATTCAATTGGATTATTTACTGATGCTGGTGCAACTTATTTTTTATCAAGATTAAAGGGGCAATTGGGACTTTATTTAGGGTTAACTGGACGACCATTAAAAGGTACCATTAACCAAAATTCACTATACTTTATTTATTTATTTTTTTTTGAACCTTTAGAATGAAATATATTTGTTAGACTCAAGTTTAATTAAGACAATCTTGTTTTAAGATATAAAAGTAAACTTCGTTGTGAATCTAAAAAAATTTATTGTTATATCTTCAAATTATTCTAACAATTGTAAGTCCTTTAACCCAAATAATTTTAGAACTCTAAATCGATTTTATTTTAAACCCACCCACGAAAAAAAAAATAGGTTTGGGCCAAACATTGGGCCACACGTTTATCCCAAAGTTTAGGACAAGTTTGTCCAGTTGGACAATGCCATACATAAATACAAGTTAATAGATAAAAAAATCACAAGAAGTTTAAATATGTAATAAAAAACAGAATTTATTAACACCAAATTACAAATTTTAAGTATTATTTTTTTTTTAATTTTTGAAATCCAAATTATTTTAAGTTTCATCAAACTTGGCAGATTTATCACCTTGGGAATATGGAATTTGAAAAACTTTGATAGTCCCTTTTAATGGAAACTGAACGATGACTTGGCAAGTTCATCTCCTCTGAAATTTGGAATTGAAAAACTCTGCTAGACCCTTTTAGCGACAACTGAACGGGGCGCTCGATAAATACTAAAAAAAAAATGAAACAAAATCAAATGAAGTAATATCACCTTTTATTGGTTTGTAATTTTTTAAAAGAAAGGTAAAGTTTTTTTAACCTACAAAAATCGTCAAGAAAAATTCTTTTTATTTGTCATCAACTGCCATTTCTATAGGTCATTTCCTGGTACCATTATTGTTAGACTTTGGAAATGGAATTTTTCGATTTTTCATGAAACCAATGTAATTCCAATTCGAATTAGATGAGTGACTGACTACCACTGTAAATCTTCTATGGTTTCTGACTGAAATAAAAACATAAATAAATTTAAAAAAGAATTTTAGACAACTAACCTCTTTTTTTAACATAACTAGTAACTTAAAAAATAGTTTTACGTATTCATAAATACCCCCCCGCCCTGGCACTTATTTAGCCGAATTGACTCTTTCTAATTATGTTAACAACATTACTTACCAACTGCTAAGTTACCAAATGACAATTTTCTTTTATGTTGAGTTTTTAGTGTATTTTTCTAAATTTCTCCAGCTTCTTGCCACAAGTTAAGCTCTTTAAAAATTTATGGCATTCTTTAGCTGCAAAATATTGTGCATTTTTGGCATCAGAAAAAAATTTCAAATTCTTGATGATAGCTAAATTAAAAATTAGGAAAAATTTGTTACATTTATTTTAAAATAAATGATTTAAAAATAATAATTTATTTGGTTATATTTACGATTTTAAAAAGAAGTTTAAGTTTCACTATTATTTTTCCGCCTATTGTCTTTAAAAAAAATTTTTTGTTTTTTAGTTTTGACTTCGTTACCATTTTCCATACTATCCCTCTATCTTAAGGTAAAATTTGTTTGCTTTCTTGTAAGAATATTATTTTGCAGAATAAATTTTTTTTCGTATAAAAGGTTAAGGTTAACTTAAAAAAAATAATAGTAATAATTTTAATTGAATGAATTAAGGCTTGAAATGAAATCCTTGCAGTATTCACTTCGTTATATTATTAAAATTATTACTATTATATTTTTTTAAGTTAACCTTAACCTATTATACCATAAACTTCAAGTGCTCGGAGGCACGGGTTAAAAAAATCGAAAACCAAAATCCTTGGAGCTGGGGGTTTTTTATGACCAAAATATTCGAAAAAATGGGGGGAGCTAAAAAGTATCGAAAAAATAAATAAGACACACTCTAATACCTCTATATATTATAAATTTATAACCGCTGCCGCTGTCGAATGACACCTTTGGGCCATTCTGACACTTTTGGGCCACTCTGATACTTTTGGGCCACTCTGACACTTTTGAGCCATTCTGACACTTTTGGGCCACTCTGATACTCTTGGGCCATTCTGACACTTTTGGGCCAAGCTGACACTTTTGGACCATTCTGACACTTTTGGGCCATTCTGACTACAATATGTTACTATTGGGCAAAACCGGACCTTGTGGGTGTAAGCGAACCTTATGGGGTATAGCAAAATTTTCCATTTTCTTAGTTATTGACACTTTTGGGCTAATTTGATACTTTTGGGCCAATAAGGTACTACTGGGCAAAACCGGCCCTTATGGGTCTAAGTGATTTTATTTTTTTTTATTTTTAAGCCGATAAATCAATTAATTATAAACCAATTAACGAATTTTAAAATAAAAGAAAAACAATATAATCAATATTTTTAATTGAAACTAATTATTAAAATTGTATTTAAAATTCTACATTTGTTGTTCTCATGACTAACCCACTTTTTCAATCACTCTACGGGGGTTGGCGCGCGAAGCGCGCAGGGGGCACAGCCCCCTAGTATATCTCTATATATTATAAAGTTATAAATGCTGCCGCTGACGTCGCCGCTGTCGCCTGAGCCCTTTGGGCCAAAGTGGTCCTTTTGGGCCAATGTGGTCCTTTTGGGCCAATGCGGTTTTTTCTATATTTAACAGAGTAAAACTTTAAACTTTAATAAAGTTGTATTACGATACCAAATCTACAACCACTGTCAAGAATCAGTTGTTTCAAAAAGAATAAGGTACGCCTTGCAAGTGATTAAAAATGTACTATCGCAATACTTCAATCACTCTGTGGGGGTTGGCACGCGTAGCGCGCAGGGGGCGGAGCCCCCTAGTATATTTATATATATAGAAGTTTTTATTTTCTAGCAGCAAATTTTAGAAAAAAATATGAAGAATTTTAATTTTTTTCTACAGTTTGAAAATTATTAATTTTTGGTCAAAAATAAGTATTTAGTTTCTTAAATATTTTGAAATAATTAAATAATTTATTATTCAGGTGTAGATGTATTACTTTCTGGTATTGCAACCCATTACGTTTCGTTAGAAAAACTTGAAGATGTCATTGAGCAATTGTATAATGAACCTCATAATACAGATCCAATTTTAAAAAATTACAGTATGAAAAATATAAATGCAGAATTGAGTTTAAGTCCTTACATTAATGTAATAAATGAATGTTTTTCTGCTCCAACAGTCGAAGAAATAATTTTAAGGTAACAGAACAGTCTCTGACAGTACTCATTTATTGGTATAAATGATACTTAAATAATTATTGTAAATATAAACAATAATTTTATTTACTAGATTGCAAAAAAATAATTCTGAATGGTCAAACGAAGTTGTAAAATCATTGAATAAAATGTCACCAACTTCTTTAAATATAACAAAAGCAGCAATTGAAAAAGGTCAAAATATGTCTTTGTCTGATTGCTTAAAAATGGAATATAGATTAGGAGTTACTTTATTAGACAGACAAAGTGATTTTGTTGAAGGCATAATTTAATATTTTATTTATTAAAAACTGTTATTTTGTTTCATTTAAACTCAATAATTAATTTTTTAGGTGTTAGAGCCTTATTAATTGATAAAGATAAAAAACCAAATTGGAATCCAAAGTCATTGAAAGAAATTTCAAAGAATAATATTGATAAAAGATTTGATCCACTATCAGAAAAAGAATTAATATTTTAAAAATAATTGTTATACCTATTAAAAAAAAAATACCCTGCCAACTAGCTGGCACTGAGGTTCCTCAAACAATGGGCTGTAATCTTAATTTACAACAAATATTATTGATTACAACCAGGCAATTATACATACATTTTTCGTTTTTAGTATCTGGTAAAGTAGATTATTAAGATCATTTTTTATTAAAGTGAAAATTCTAGCGTCCATGGATTGGTCGCGCCGGCGTTAATGGATTTTAAATCATTTTTGCATAATTAAAAAGAGACAAATATAAAAAAAGCTAATTTTATTTTTTTTTATAAAATTTTATTTTATTAGAATATATAATTATCCCTTAAGAATTAAAATATTGGGTAACCTGATTTTTTTTGTTTTGTCAAAGAAATGGTTGGTAACGATACGAAAATTACAAATATTCGCTCAATTATTATAAAAAGATAGGAGCTTTTACCAGAATTTATAATAATTTCTTATAATTTATTTTCTGAGTGTTCTTCTTGCATTTGACCAATCTTCCGCAACAATGATAATAATAATAATAATAATATTTTGTAATAAAAAAAATAACCACATTAATTGCTTCAAGATTTTAACATTATTTATATTATTTCTATTAATCACAAAATAATAAATTATTTAATTCTATAAATTGTTTGATTCTTTAAAAAATGCCAATATAACTTTTAAATCTTAATTTTAAAATGCAAACATAACCATTTAATATTTTTAGGCTGTTTATTATTGTTTATAATTTCATTAAGCTGCATACATAATTAAACATAGCAACGAGCAAAATAATCCAAGGAAGTCAAAAAGAGGCAAGATTTCCATCACTCTTTCTTGTGTGTTATAATTTATATCAAAATAAAAAAAAAAAATCGGATACAAAAAATTACTATAAACTAAATTTCTAAAACTTGTACTCTCATTAAAGTAAATTAGATATGTCCAAAACGAAAAATAAATTTGGTGTTTTATGTGTTTTTTTGTGAAAAAAATTTTCAAAAAATTAAGTATCAGATTGGAGATATCAAGTAAAAACCATACTTTAGTACTTTCATGGAAATAAATGAGGTATTACATCCAAAAAAAAAAAAAGGGGGGGTTTGAGATTTTTTGATTAAAAAATGTTTGGAAAAAAAATTAGGTCTTAATTCGATAATGGTTTTGAAATATCACTAGTTACAATATTTTCAGATATTAGTACTTTCATGGAATTAAATGAGGTATTACACCAAAAAAAAAAAAACAATATTGCAGTTTTTTTTATTTTTCTTTTTTTTTAATTTTGACAAAAAAAATTTTGAAAAAATTAAGTATCAGATCCAAAAAATTACATTAAACAAGGTTCTTAAAACTAGTACTTCCATGAAAATAAATTAGGTACTAAGTCCAAAAAGAAAAAAAAAATTGGTATTTTTTGTATTTTTTTGTGAAAAAAATTTTAGAAAAAAAATTTTCAGAAAATTAAGTATCCGATTCGAGATATCATGTAAAAACTATACTTTCAAATATAAGTACTTTCATGGAAATAAATGAGGTATTACATCCAAAAAAAAAAAGGGGGGGGGGTTTGAGATTTTTTGATTAAAAAATGTTTGGAAAAAAAATTAGGTCTTAATTCGATAATGGTTTTGAAATATCACTAGTTACAATATTTTCAGATATTAGTACTTTCATAGAATTAAATGAGGTATTACACCCAAAAAAAAAAAATATTGCATTTTTTTTTATTTTTCTATTTTTTTAATTTTGACAAAAAAAATTTTGAAAAAATTAAGTATTAGATCCAAAAAATAACAATAAACAAAGTTCTTAAAACTAGTACTTCCATGGAAATAAATTAGGTACTACGTCCAAAAAGAAAAAAAAAATGTGTATTTTTTGTATTTTTTTGTGAAAAAAATTTTACAAAAAAAATTTTCAGAAAATTAAGCATCCGATTCGAGATATCATGTAAAAACCATACTTTCAAATATAAGTACTTTCATGGAAATAAATGAGGTATTACATCCAAATAAAAAAAAAAAAAAGTGCCTCGAGCTTTTTTGGTGAAAAAATTTTAGAAAAAAAAATTAGATCTTAATTCCATAATGTTTGTGAAATATCACCGATTACATACATACGTACACACACACACACACACACACACACACACACACACACACACACACACACATACAGACTTTTTTTAAAAACCGGTTTTTTAGCTTCCTGGGGTCCCAAAACGTGCTTATATGCCAAAAAATAGAAAATTAAATTTTGACCTAACACAATGGTTCCTCTTTGAGGAACCAAAAATCTTTTAATGTTATTTGGAAATGCTTTTGTACTTCTGTATTGGAAAGTAACGTGAGAAAAGCGAGATCTAGAAAATCAATGCTAATTATGTATTGAACTATTGTTAGAAGGTTTTTCAATGACCCTCTAGCTTTCAATAAAAAATTAACATTGAATTCCTAGATGTCGCATCGGTCACGTACTTGACGTAATTTCAAGATGGCAGTTGCGCAGCTGGCGCGACGCGCTAAGATGGTTCGCAATATCTGTTATTAGTATAAACAAAACCATGCATTATCAGTCGTTTGTAATTGTCAAAAAAGGATTAAAAAAATAATAAATAAATAAAAAAATTTTATTTTAAGTTTATATTTAATATTTTTGTAAATTTTTAAAGATTTCTTTTTTAAATTCTTGTTTTATCTTTTTTAATGACCAGTACTGGGTTATATGAAAAGAAGCTTTAGAAGGTTCTTTTAATTTTTTTCATAGATGTTTTTTTATTTTTGTTAGACGTTTCGCCTATTTTATTATAGGCCTTTTCAATAACTATAACATATAATTATAAAATTGATATAAGCTAATTATAATTTAAATAAACATGATAATAAAATTTACCTATGAATAACTATACATAAAAATATAAAAAATTATTTGTATGAATGTTTTTCTATATAACTATTATAAAGAATATTTAAATTTAAATTGATTTTTCTTTAAAAAAATAACTATTAAATATTATTTTTAAACAAAGAATATATAAATTTAAAAAAAATACATGACTATGTGTATCGCATGCTTTATGAGCAGATGACATGTAAATAATCGTATGTTGTGTATTGCTATCGCCTCTTCAGTGTGTTGATGGTGTGTATATACGACACATTCACATTATTAGTATCTTCTTTTATATTTATTGTTGGTGCATGTAGATGTATGTTTAAGCTTTCAGATACTTTTCTTTTTACCCACTTGCTTTCTTGATCCACTTGTATACATTATTGAAATCAAATTCATGATGTTCTGTATTTTGATGTTGTGTTATAACTGGAGTTTTGTTTTTTTGATGTTCATTTATCCTCATGTATAAAGAACGTTTAGTTTTACCAATATACATTTGTGGGCAATCCTTGCATTTGATTTTATAAACAATTCCAGTTTTGTTGTGCTTGAAATCAATTTTTCCCTTTCTGATAAATTTGCTGAGGTCCTTATTAATGCTAGGGATTACTTGATATTTATTTTTGTCCATGACTTTTTTTATTTTATTGTAAAGTCCAACATTCAGTTGTTATGTGTGTTGAAATCACAATTTATTAGTAGATTTTTTCTTTTGTTGATATATTTAAAGATAAAATGCATTAGATATTTATTAGCACATAGAATCAATCTAACTAATTTCAAGTTTTTTTTATGAAAAGTCTTATCAGAAAGGATCAAGGCCCTATCTGTTAGGTTGTATATCATGGCTATCTTCTGATGAGTAGGATGATTGGATTCAAAATGTAATATTCTGCCTGAATTAGTTTTTTTCTGATACCAGTTTGTAATTATGATGTTCTCTTCATTTTTAATTATACTGACATCTAAGAAATTAATTGTTTTATTTACCTCTTCTTCAATGGTGAATTGAAGTTTTGTGTGATATTTATTGAATATGATTAATGTATATTCAATTTTGTCTTGTGGAATGACTAAGAAAATATCATATATTAAGAATAATATTATTCTTACATGTGTGCGTTCGAAACTGTGTATTTCTTAAAGGGTGTTATGACGTCATATCACATTCTTTTTGAATTTGTATTTTGTTTTTCGAGTTTTTAATTAAAAATTACGAAAAAAAAAAATAATTTTATTAAAAACTATTTATAAAAATGGAAAATACACAACTTAATGAAAATATTGGTGTATAAATTATATATGAATTTGATTACATGCAAGTCCCCTATTATAGTCGCTTAGCTCTAGGCAGGGTAGGGGAATAAGATTGCCGCCTAGGCTGCCCTTCCTAAATTACCTGAAAAGGGGTTTACGGTTTGGGATGCTTAGGTATAGGTGAGTTGTGTGTTTTTTAGTCAGTATAAGAAGAGCGTAGTCTACCAAGGGCTCGCCGAAGGCACGAAAAAGAGAATCGGTTAGAATTGGACTTTACAAGGCCAAATCATCTATTAGGCGCTCAAGGCGCTAGCCTACAGGCCCCCACTAGTGGAAGGCAATCACCAATGAGATATGGCGGTTAAAGGCTAGAATCTTAATTAAAATTTTTTATAAAATATAAAAAATATAAAATATAAAAACCATTATTTAAAATATAAGTACTTTCATGGAAATAAATGAAGTATTACATCTAAATTAAAAAAAAAAAAAGTAGTTTGAGATTTTTTGATAAAAAAATGTTTGAAAAATTAATTAGGTCTTAATACCACAATAGTTGTGAAATATCGCCGGTTACCCACATACATACATACATACACGCGCGCACACACACACACACATACAGACTTTTTTTAAAACCGGTTATTTAGCTTCCTGGGGTCTCAAAACGTGCTTATATACCAAAAAATCGAAAATCAAAATTTCACCTATTACAATGGTTCCTCTATGAGGAACCAAAATGCCTGTACAAAAGACAACGTCAGGTCTAATTCATATTATGTAAAAATCTATTTATTTGGTTTATTTAAAACTCAAAGTTTACATTCATATTATTGACGTTGCAAATTGTAACATTGTTATATTTAAGATTAATAAATCATCCAAAAGTATATAAATTAAAATACAATAATTCATGTTTATTTAAAATTATTTGTCAGACAGTACTGAATTAAATATTCAATCATGATTAAGAATTTATTATTTATAATTTATTTTATGGATTTGAATTTTTAAAATAAAGTAATATTATATATATATTTATATATATATATATATATATGTTACGGGTAAAGTCCAATCTTTGAATAAAGCTAGGACTATTCGGTTAAAGCTAGCTTTATCCAAGCGACCTGGATGAAGCCCGATTCGTATAAAATTTAATACAATATTGTAAAAAATGAACAAACATCTAGTAACTTTTTTTAAAATTTTGTACGAATCGGGCTTCATCCAGATCACTTGGATAAAGTTAGCTTCATCCAAGCGATAACGGATAATGTTGAACAAAAAAAGTAAAAATGATTAAAAATTGAACTTTATTCAACGCAGCTTTGATAAAGCTAGTTTTAACCGGATAATCCTAGCATTATCCAGAGATCGGACTCTACCCGTAACATATATATAATTGAGGATTTACTCAATTAGAAAAATGCAAATTAAAATTTTATTTGCACATAAAGTATTTAAAATTATGTTTAAAGAGCTTAAATGAAATAAGATAATAGTTTTTAAATAGATAGGGGTATTCTGGTAAAATAAACGCAGGGGGCTAGGGAAACCAAAAAAAGAAGGTTTTAATAGTCCGTGATTAATTTTTATAATAAATTGCGAAAATTGATAAAAAAGCTGAAAAAAGCTTATAAAAACCAAATATATCCCAAAAATTATTTTAAGTCCTAACATCCAAATTATTCTAAGCCCTTAATTGAAATTATTTTTTTTACTTATGCTGAAAGGTGTATGGATGAAAACCGTAATTTCTCGCGTATGCGTAATTAAAATAATATTTTTAATTTTGTACTCGAATTCGACGGGGAATATACTATAAACAGCTAGAGTGTATTTACCAGAGTAGGCTCAAAACACAGAAATGACTGCCAAAAATCGAGGTCTTGCCTTAGACAGCTAAAACTGGTTGAGAGTCGGAAAAAAATAATTTTTTCTAAATTATGGGGAAAATGCCTACTCGGCACATCGGATTAAAACATATACCTACTCGGCAAATGGGCGTCGGTCCTACTCGGCACATCCGTCTTATTGGATAATAAAGATTATTTTACAGATTAATGAAAATACTATATACCAACTCGGCACAATTGGTGGAGTAAAATTCAAAACCTAAATAAACTACATTAAACTATAATTATTCCGAAATCGGAAAACATTTAAGATGGTGTTTTGGTCTCTCATTTTTAGATCCTTTAGAGGTAGAAGATTGCTTCGTAGAAGACTGAATGTCTGAGGCGCCAGCTGAAATCCACAATTTTGGTGACTATTTACTAGATAATTACATACTAATAATGCCAAATTTCCACCTTGTATGTGGGCTTCAAATATAAACACAGTGATGTAGTACACAAAAAAATTCAGCAATAAAATACTGTATAATTATTTTCATAATTATTTTGAATTTTTAAAAATTAATTAATAAAAATACGTGCCTGTATGACACCCGCCACCCCAATATTATAGGTTTATTTAATTTTAAAATTACTGATAAGATTTTTATTTGACTTTTAAAAATAAATTTTAATTTTAGAAATCTCAGAAAAAAACATATTTAATATATAAAATGAATAATTACATATTTGTATATAATGTTAAATATTGACAATTTTCTGATGTTTTTTACTAATGAGTTATCAGCTCATAACCACGTTCTTCTTATAGACGTTCTTTGTAGCATTTAATTACTATTATAAGAAGCTGTTTCAGGCAGTTGATATTTATTTGTATACAATTTTTCTTCTTATTTTATATATAACAGATACATTAATGATTTTAAAGAATTTATCGACCTTATTGGGCATAAGGTCGATAAATTCGTAGTAAGTTTTTTGGGTCGATTTTTCCATTTCCGAAGTCCATTTTTATCTACAGCCCCTAGGTAAAGAGATATCAACCCCTAAAGTAGAGTGAAATTTTAATAATTTTTAAAATACATTCAAAATATTACTAAAGGTAAAAAAAGATTATCAGGCATTGATAATGATTACTAAAACTTTACAAAAAGTGAAAAAATTCAATTATGGATATATGCATTTGGGACACCTACCCTCTTTGAAGGGTGCATATTGGGGCGAAGGGGGTGAAATTTTTAGATATATAAGAACTATACATTTGGAGGAAAAATCTCACCTAGTAAGTTTTTTAGGTCGATATTTTCATTTTCGAAGAAGGTAAAGAGGTATCAGCTCCTAAAGTGCTCCAGCAGACTATAGACCCATATCTCACTTATGTATTATATCAAAAATACTGGAAAAAATCCTACATAAACAAATTATTGAATACATCACGCATCATAAAATTCTTAACTCTTTTCAGTCTGGTTTTCTAAAAAACCATAGCACCAACTTCTTACTCACAAACCTTACAGACGGTATTTGCAAAGGTTTCTATTTAGATCGTATAACCATTTTACTTTTGTTATATTTATCCAAAGCTTTTGACAGGGTTTCTTGGTCTATCCTTCTAGATAAACTCACCGCTATTGGTTTTTCTCCTCAAGTTGTAGGCTGGTTCTCCAATTACTTACAAAACCGTACCCAGTCAGTGATTTTGGATGACAAGTCTTCATCAAAACTTAACATAGTCAGCGGGGTCCTCCAAGGATCAGTCCTGGAACCTTTACTTTCCCTCATTTACATAAATGACCTCGGACGTAAAATCACATACTCAAAGAGTCTCATGTTCGCTGAAGATCTTCAAATTTACCTCCAGATGACCTATAAAGACTTGAATCTAGGAGTGTCAATCCTCCAAAATGATCTTCATGAAATAGAAAATTGGTATTCCGCTAACAACTTTAAAATTAACATCGACTTTTTTCGACATTCGATTTTTGGTACTAATACCTCTTTTTATTTTAGTGGTACTAGAATCCAGCTCTCTAAAACAGTCAAAAACCTTGGTCTCTTTATTGATCATGACATGAAATGGAGATCTCTGATAAACCATATAGTTAATATATATATTATCTCAAGGAAAAAATAAAAACCTACATTACCACAAGAAACCTTCGTCCTAAAAATCGCATAACACGATTTTGGTTTGTGCGCATTGCGTTGCGGCTGCAATTTTGCGTTTACGGAGGTCTGTAGAACCAGCTTAATCAACCTTAATTGCAGAAAAAAAATGTAATTATAGATCATAATTTTTATTTATAAAATATCAAAATTGTTTAAATTTTTATTTACCTTCAATAACCCCCACTTTTATTTATTCATAAAATTTATATTTTTAAAAATGCGATATCTACTTATTTTAAATTGCTAGTCTACTGAGGATTGATACAAAGTTTACATTCGTGAAACGAAAACTCTGTTCAAATTCAGTTCGACTTTTTTGCGATATTATTAAACGTAAGTCTTGTTCTGCTTGAATTTTAAGTATTGGCATACATTTTTCAAGCTTTTTTTAAAAATATTGTTAGCAAATTTAAGCTTTCATTTAAAAACTGAGTGTTCAACGTTAATGTAGGCATTAATTCTTTTCGATATAAGCTTCTTTAAAGTTACGTTTGGTGTTTTATTTGCCATTTTGAATATGTGAACTGTTATTACTTTTCAGATGAGTTTAAGCACAAAAAATAAGCTTATTGTAAACGTTAATAAGTTTCTAAGAGATTGTTCTTGGAGTAGAATGTTATTTACTCAACCAAATCCAGGTGAGATGTTTTTATTTAATATTATTCAGTTTTAGTATAAATACCCCATAAGAACCCTATGATAATTGTAAAAACAAAATAATAATTTCAAAATTTTGTCATTTTCTGCCTTTACAGATTTACATTTTAAGCTGTGAAAAAATCTGGTTGAAAAATTTTTGGCAAACGGATTTATTTATATTTGTTCGAAATATGGGAAATTTTCAATTTTCTGAAGATTTTATGCCGGAAGTTTAAACGTAGAAAAAAAAATCCGTACGCTACAACCAAAATCCTATTTGCGCTAATCAGATTTTTCTGGCTCTAATTTGTAATTACTTTTAAATTTATTGATTTCACAATACTTGTTCCCAATGCTAAAGCCATGTTTTATAATTTTTTGAGGTAGCTAATTATGAATTCAGAATACTGTAAAAGTAAAAAATGATTAAATTTGAAAGTTAAGTTAATTGAAAATTGATTAGAGATAAATAATATATATTTAAAATTGATGATTTAAAAATTTATAATTAACAAACATTACAGCAGCTGTTGTTTTAAAAAAAAATGACAATATCAAAAATGAGAATGACGTTCTATTTAATGAAGTATACTTTCTTTTATTATCAATAAATTCTTAATTATTTAAAATCGAATAATTTTTTTAATTATTAATATATTTTTATTGTATAGATTAAAAATTCAGGAATAATAACATTAAATCGTCCTAAATTATTAAATACTTTAAATTTACAAATGCTTAAAAAAATATATCCAACTTTAAAACAATGGGAAAATACAAAAAAATTAGTTATAATTAGAGGTGCTGGGGATAAAGCATTTTGTGCTGGTGGAGATGTAAAATCCATAATTTTACCAATATTAGAAGAAGATAATAAAGAATTTGCAAAAGAATTTGCTTGGATTGAATATAGGTATTACATATATTATTTTAATTTATTTTATTTGAATTATTAAATAAAAATTATTTCTTAAATAGTATTAGTTATTTAATTAGTACTTATAAAATACCATACGTTGCTATAATTAATGGAATTACAATGGGCGGTGGCTTAGGTTTATCTATACATGGAAAATATAGAATCGCAACAGAGAAAACTATTATTGCTACACCAGAGAATTCAATTGGATTATTTACTGATGCTGGTGCAACTTATTTTTTATCAAGATTAAAGGGGGAATTGGGACTTTATTTAGGGTTAACTGGACGACCATTAAAAGGTACCATAACCAAAATTCACTATAGTTTATTATTTTTTTTTTTTTTGAACCTTTAGAATGAAATATATTTGTTAGACTCAAGTTTAATTAAGACAATCTTATCTTAAGATATAAAAGTAAACTTCGTTGTGAATCTAAAAAAAATTATTGTTATATCTTCAAATTATTCTAACAATTGTAAGTCCTTTAACCCAAACAATTTTAGAACTCTAAATCGATTTTATTTTAAACCCATTTGATACCCTCTGAAAAGATTAGTTTTTCAATATGTTTTAATTTTATCAACTTTTTACCTCCTCCCCTCTATTTTGGGGATCATTCGGGGTACCCCTCCCTATGAAAATTTTCCATCCTATCCTATCCTATCCTATACACGGTCTTTGAGTGCTGGACGTGGTATTTTCATATGAGCTGGACGTGGTAAAGTCATATGACAAAATTAAATTCATAGGTTGGTATGAATGAAACATCTCCGTATTTCGCCTTCACTTATACTACGAAATATAGTGTTAGTGTATGCTAATGCCAACCCATAATTTTTTTTTTGTCATTTGACTTCGAAAATACCACGTCCAGCACTCAAAGACCGTGTATATATATAAATCTTTAATTATGTGTGTGTGTCCGAAAGCGATAAACTAGAAAACGATAAAAGCTACAGACATCGGGTTTACGACAAAAGACGGCAAAAATTACGGGTCAAAACATAGGCTAGGTTTTATTTCGATTGACAACGACAAAAAAATTTTATGTTGAAAAAACTGAAATTCCAAGAAAAAAATTTTTATCAAATTTTCAAAAAAAACCAAAAAAACGGAAAACCGAGGAAAAATTTTACTATCAAAAAGAATTTTATTCGTTTCGGGCATATTTTTTACGTATCCACCTAAATTTTCAAGCTAATCGGCTCGATCTGTCAAAAGTTACAATCATTTTTCAAAAATTATAAAAGTTTGGGACTAATATTATATATATTCGTAATTCTTACCGGTTACTAATTTAGTAGATAAATAGAGTAACTAAAAGAAACTTGTACAGGTATTATCAGGGTGAATCCTAGAATTGGTAGTTGAGGGAAGCAACTGCCACTTGCGGATCCTAGGGAAGGGTAATCAAGCTTTGTATCGCTGATCACTAATTATCCGCCTGAGTTCCAATGTCCGTAATTTTTATGATTCAGTAAATTTTAGATAATAATTCGGGTAAAAAAAGGTTGTTATACAAAATATTGAGTAAACTAAAACAACATATCTTTGGAAAAATCAAGTTGCAGGGGTCCAGGGGGGCGCAGCCCCCTCGGCGGTTGCCGAGGTGAGCGAAGCGAGCCGGAGGCAGCTAGTATATATGGGCGATTATTTCTCAACCCGGCCACCCCCCTCTGTCCAAAAATGGTGGCAACTTAAAAAGTTTTTGGTTTTCTTAAATTGACTGGAAAAGGGTCTAGTTTTTTATTCTCATTGGCCTTTTCAACTCTGTAAATCTACTGTGCCCATTTTAGGCACTGAGCGGCGGCAGGTCGACATTTTAAAAACAGAAAAATTGAAATAAAAGTAGATTAACGGTAAGTTTTTTGATATGAATTTGATTTGATATGATTTTGATTTGAATAATTCATGTTTATTTAAAATTATTTGTCAGAAAGTACTGAATTAAATATTCAATCATGATTAAGAATTTATTATTTATAATATATTTTATGGATTTGAATTTTTAAAATAAAGTAATATTATATATATGGGCGATTATTTTTCAACCCGGCCACCCCCCTCTGTCCAAAAATGGTGGCAACTTAAAAAGATTTTGGTTTTCTCAAATTGACTGGAAAAGGGTCTAGTTTTTTATTCTCATTGGCCTTCTCAACTCTGTAAATCTACTGTGCCCATTTTAGGCACTGAGCGGTGGCAGGTCGACATTTTAAAAACAGAAAAATTGAAATAAAAGTAGATTAACGGTAAGTTTTTTGAAATTTTTTTCTCTTAAAAGTTGTTATTTATTAAAACAAAAATAATGAGACCACTTGCGTGGTAATTGGTTTATTTCTTAAAAAGTTTTGTGGGTGCTATGTAGTTTTTAAAAATGGGTAAAAAACGGCTACTTTGACTGATGATATCTCTGAACCTACATATCCAAAATAAAAAAGTTTTAGTGCAAAATGGTAGTCTTTTGATACATAATCAGTGTGCCAAATATCAAGGGATTTGATTGAGCAGTTTCGGATTTAGCAATTTTAAGGGTAATTCTGAGACAAATTTTGACCCATTTTTTTAAGAGAATTAATACCCGAAAATTGCTAAATCCGAAACTACTCAATCAAATCCCTTGATATTTGACACACTTATTATGTATCAAAAGACTACTATTTTGCACTAAAACTTTTTTATTTTGGATATGTAGGTTCAGAGATATCATCAGTCAAAGTAGCCATTTTTAACCCATTTTTAAAAACTACATAGCACCCACAAAACTTTTTAAGAAATCAACCAATTACCACGCAAGTGGTTTCATTTTCTTTGTTTTAATAAATAACAACTATTAAGAGAAAAAAATTTCAAAAAACTTACCGTTAATCTACTTTTATTTCAATTTTTCTGTTTTTAAAATGTCGACCTGCCGCCGCTCAGTGCCTAAAATGGGCATAGTAGATTTACAGAGTTGAAAAGGCCAATGAGAATAAAAAACTAGACCCTTTTCCAGTCAATTTAAGAAAACCAAAAACTTTTTAAGTTGCCACCATTTTTGGACAGAGGGGGGTGGCCGGGTTGAGAAATAATCGCCCATATATAAATCTTTAATTTTGTATGTTTGTTTGTTTGTTTGTTTGTTTGTTTGTTTGTCCGAAATGGATAAACTAGAAAACGATAAAAGTTAGAGACGCGGGGTTTACGGCAAAAGATGGCAAAAATTACGGGTCAAAACATAGGCTAGGTTTCGTTTCGATTGATAACGACAAAAATTTTTTATGTTAAAAAAACTTAATTTTCAAGAAAAAAATTTTTATCAAATTTTAAAAAAAAACCAAAAAAACAAAAAACCGAGGAAAAATTTTACTATCAAAAAGAATTTCATTCGATTCGGGAATATTTTTTACGTATCCACCTAAATTTTCAAGGCGATCGGTTCGATCTGTCAAAAGATACAATAATTTTTCGAAAATTATAAAAGTTTAGGACTAATATTATATATATTTCTAATTTTTATCAGTCACTGATGTAGTAACTGAATATAGTAACTAAAAGAAACTTGAACAGCTTTTATCATCAAGCAGAACCCTAGAATGGATAGTCGAGGGACACAACGACTGCTTGTGGATCCTATGGAAGGGTAGCGAAGCTTTGTATTGCTGATCACTAATTATTAGTCTGGGTTCGTATGCCCGTAATTTTTATGATCCAGAAAATTTTAGATAATACTTCGGGTAAAAACAGGGTTATTTTACAAAATATTGAGTAACATAAAACAACATATTTTTGGAAAAATAAAGTTGTAGGGGTCCAGGGGGTCGCAGCCCCAGTAAATTTTAGATATTACTTCGGGTAAAAAAAGGTTATTTTACAAAATATTGAGTAACATAAAACAACATATTTTTGGAAAAATAAAGTCGCAGGGGTCCAGGGGGGCGCAGCCCCCATGGCGGCCGCCGGGGCGAGCGAAGCGAGTATAAAGTAGTATTAAAATATAATTTGAATTTTTTAATTTTTATTCTTACACTAAATTATTAGCAAAAAATTATTTTCTACCTATATACCACAGACAGTAAAAAATGTATCATTGTCAGGCCCAAAACGTAAAATATCTACCATATATATGGGTAGATTTAAATGAAGCGTAGCACAGTGATCTAGAAAAAAAAAAGAGGAAAAAAATAATATTTGATCTATTGGGTAAAATAAGATTATTAGATAATTTATATTTATTTATTATTATATTTAATTTATATTTTAATATTTTAAAATTTATTTATTATTATATCCTCTATCTATCTTTAATGTTTCGACCGATTTTCATGCAGTTTCCGGCATATTACAACTAAAAGCTTGTATTTTTGGAAAAAAACAACAAGAGAATTTTTTCATTTTGTTTTTCCCCGCTTAGACTATAAAAACCACCCCTACTCCAGTCAAAATACGGGTTTCGTTGCATTTTCACTGGCGGATACCAGATTTGCCCTACTATGAGTTTTTTGGGTCACTGGACACGAAAATTGGCGTCATTTCATAGTGAAATTGGGGCTTCACCCTTAAATTTTCAAAACTACCCCCGAAAAGGGGTTTTTCTTACATATTCGCACTTTGAGCGCTCAGATTTGTACAACACGGATTTTTTTGGTCACAAATCAAGAATTTTGACTTCCTTTTCATAGTTAATTAAAATTTCACCCCTAAATTGGCTAAAACTACCCCCGAAAAGAGAGTGTTTTAGTATTTTCGTACATTTAGCATCCAGGATATGGCCATATAGGTTTTTTGGATCGCTATTCAAGAATATCGACTCATTTTTTATAAATAATTACTAGTTCACTCTTAAAATAATTAAAACTACCCCTAAAAAGGGTATTTTTGTTATTCTCGCACTTTGAGCGTCCAGGAAATACCCATATAGGTTTTTTGGGTCGCTATTCAAGAATTTCGACTCCTTTTTCATAAATAATTACTATTTCACCCTTAAAATAATTAAAACGACCCTGAAAATGGGTGTTTTTGTTATTTTCGTACTTTGAGCGTCCAGGAAATACCCATATAAGTTTTTGGGTCTCTATTCAAGAATTTTGTTTCCATTTTCATAAATAATTACTATTTTACTCTTAAAATAGATAAAACTACCCCTAAAAGGGTAGTTTTTGCTGTTTTCGCACTTTGAGCATCCATATTAGGTCCATTCAGGTTTCTTCTGGGTTAAAAGAAATAGTATACTATAAAAATATGTCTAAGTAAGTTTTGATGTGTCTGTGAAATTAATTTCACCTTTTTTCAATACAATATTTAATCAGTTTTAAACTTAGGCTCTAAGGGTGGATCTAAGAGATAAAAATGGTGGTAAATGATACTTTTCCAAATCATAATATTGTTTATTTGTGTTTTCTATAAAAAACGACGAATTTTTATATAATTTTGCTAATTAGAAATTAATTTATGGTTTATTTCTCGAAACTCAAATAATAAGGGTAGCTTTAAGGATTGTTTTGGTGTAAAAAGGGTTAAGTAATTAACAAAATAATTAAAAATATATTTAAATAAGTGTTAGTATATCTATAAATTTTATTTTATGTATGTTTAGTTCAATAATAAATAAATAGCGAACCAGAAACCTGAATGGACCTAATATGGATCCTCAAAGTGCGAAAACAGCAAAAACTCCCCTTCTAGGGGTAGGTTTATTTATTTTAAGAGTAAAATAGTAATTATTTATGAAAAAGGAGTCAAAATTCTTGAATAGAGACCCAAAAACCTATATGGGTATTTCCTGGACGCTCAAAGTGCAAAAATAACGAAAACACCCCTTTTAGGAGTAGTTTTAATTATTTTAAGGGTGAAATAGTAATTATTTATGAAAAAGGAGTCGATATTCTTGAATAGCGATCCAAAAATCTAATATTGGCATATCCTGGATGCTAAATGTACGAAAATACAAAAACACCCCCTTTTCGGGGGTAGTTTTAGCCAATTTAGGAGTGAAATTTTAATTAACTATGAAAAGGAAGTCAAAATTCTTGATTTGTGACCAAAAAAATCCGTATTGTACAAATCTGAGCGCTCAAAGTGCGAATATGTAAGAAAAACCCCTTTTTGGGTGTAGTTTTAAAAAATTTAAGGGTGAAGCCCCAATTTTACTATGAAATGACGCCAATTTTCGTGTTCAGCGACCCAAAAAACTTATAGATGAGCAAATCTGGTGTCCGCCAGTGAAAATACAACGAAACCCGTATTTTGACTGGAGTAGGGGTGGTTTTTATAGCCTAAGGGGGGAAAAACAACATGAAAAAATTCTCTTGTCGTTTTTTTCCAAAAATACAAGCTTTTGGTTGTAATATGCCGCAAACCGCATGAAAATCGGTCGAAACCTTGATCAAATATTATTTTTTTCCTCTTTTTTTTTTCTAGATCACTGTGCGTAGATGACTTGTATGGTCGGATCTTCAAAACTGCCCCAAAGTGTTTTTTTTCTGAAAGTACTACCAAAAATAAGTCACCAGCCCAATTTTTAGCCTCCCAGAGCAAAATCTCGATTTTTGGCATCCATTTTAGTGTTTTGGAATTTTACAAAAAAAGTGAGAAAAATGAGGGATAATTTTTATTATTTTTTCTGTTAAAAACTATCATTAACATGAAAAATTTTTTCTTCTTAGGTCCGGATAGGAAATTTCCCTGGCTATCCGATTCCGTTTTTTTTTTTTGAGTAGCGCATGCGCGAGAAATTGCTAAGATAGGCTGTTTTTTTTTCAAAAGTCTATTTCTCAATTGCCTATTAGTGAAAAATCTTCTAACCAGGCTTAAATTTTTCCTTGAACTGTATATTTTTTGGTAAAAAAATTTAAATGGGACGTAGCTTTTTAGGAGCTCTAGATCAAAAAATAGCAGCTTTCAAAAGTTCATTTTTTACAAATTTCGAATTTCCCGCCAAGTCACGTGACCAATCAACAATCTGACCAAAAATTTGGAAAATTTGGGAAATTTTACATAAGGATATATCATTTCATTTTTTTAAGAGCGTTTATGTTAAAGCAGCTAAATAATAAAGAATTTCCTGATTAATTTTGAATAATTCAGTATAATTTAAAAAATAAAAAGAATTCCTTAAAAAAATGAGATATTTATTTGAACCTTTCAATTTAAAATTTCTCTGCTTTAACATAAACGCCCTTAAAAAAATGAACTTTTGAAAGCTGCTATTTTTTGATCTAGAGCTCCTAAAAAGCTAAGTCCCATTTAAATTTTTTTACCAAAAAATATACAGTTCAAGGAAAAATTTATGCCTGTTTAGAAGATTTTTCACTAATAGGCATTTGAGAAATAGACTTTTGAAAAAAAAACAGCCTATCTTAGCGATTTATCGCGCATGCGCTACTCAAAAAAAATTTTTGATCCCGGAATCGGATAGCCAGGGAAATTTCCTATCCGAACCCAAGAAGAAAAAATTTTTCATGTTAATGATAGTTTTTAACAGAAAAAATAAGAAAAATTATCCCTCATTTTTCTTTCTTTTTTTGTAAAATTCCAAAACACAAAAATGGCTGCCAAAAATCGAGATTTTGCTTTGGGAGGCTAAAAATTGGGCTGGTGACTTATTTTTGGTATTACTTTCAGAAAAAAAAACACCTTGGGGCAGTTTTGAAACCCGACCATACAAGTCGTCTACGCTTCATTTAAGTCTACCCATATATATTATAATAGTGTATCTTATTTTTTTTTAGATATTTTTTGTCTCCTTCCATTTTTTAGAATATTTTGGTCATAAAAAACCCACAGCTATAAGAATATAAATTTTCGATTTTTTTAAACCACGCCGCCGAGCACTCGAAGTTTCCCATTAAATTAACATGGGAATATTTAGTTTTTAGCTTTACAAATTTTTACAGAGTTCACAATGTAATGCGGTGTTTTTATTTGAATTTGTAATGAACTGCTTGCCAATATACTACGTAAATAATTGAAGAATTGCGGCGCTAAAACCAATATTATTGATCAATAAGTGGGGGTCACGTGAGTTTCTACAAAATAACTTGCTCTCATGTCCCTCTGATTTCTTAGAAATCGGTCGAATTATATAATCTCGCGCACGCTCCTTTTGTTCCTGTAGATGAGATATGCTCTCCAGGTAACTTAATTAAATTGCACGTTTCGTGTATCGTGCTAAAATGTGCTAATGTAGTGAGACCTTATAATTTATAGAAATTTAAATAAGCAAGGGCGGATCTGAAGGGGGGTCACTGGGGGCAATTGACCCCCCCCAAACGGTGAAAAAAATTTATTTTACTCATTATAGTTTCATATAATTTACACGCCTATATTGCAAATGTGTGTAAAATTTTTTATATTTTTAATATTCTTATTTTACCCATTTCCGTTACATAATTTTAAACAGAGTAAACAGAGGTATAAAATTATTCTGAAACGTAATAAAAATATATTTTAAAATAATATTAAATTATATGTAATATTAAACTATAATCAAAAATAGTCAATGACAAATTTATACCAATTTATATTATAAATAACAGGACACATATAATAAAATAAAATATTTATAAACATGGATCATAAAAACTTGCACTTTTTTTATTTTTTAAATAACATTCTAGTCATAAAAAGAAACCGCTTCCTTTGATTCGCAGAATCCAAAAACAATTTTTATTATCGATTTTTAAATTTTATTTTTTCAAATACAATTATGATTAACAAAGTGTCATTATACATATGAAAATTTTTAATCTTATATAAAAGGGAACCAAAAATTTTTAAAAGCTCCTTTGTAGATTTAGTAATCAATCAGTAGTTCTGTAGGAATAGGCATAGATCCAACACAATAACAACACTTTAAGTTTATTTTAATACAAATAAAACCCACATTTATTGAATATATAATTCTTAAAGAATAAAATACAGGCTTCTATTAAATCGTCTTATCACTCCAAAAATTGCATACAAAAAATCTGTACATACAAAAATACAAGACTGCACTGATACATAATAGCCACTCCTAATTTAACAACACGCCCTATCTTTACATATCAATTACATGCCTCTAAATCAACGGTCCATCAAACACTGACTCTAATGGACTTTCTCCTAAAAACACTAGTTAAATAAAAAACACGCCACATTCCTTAGAGTCCGACTCATCCCGTCATGAATCCGTTAACGCGTAATACAGTCAAAAGCTATGCCAGGTAACGATATACCTGCCATATAATATTTTAAAGTTTTGAAGCTGTAAAATCTACAAAATATACCGATAAACTAATACAAAAGATCTACGAACATACACATATATATACGAAATTTTAGATATTTTCCCAATCCTACAACTCGGCCCACATGCCCCAGGTGGCCTTCTTCTTGGCCATCATAATTGTCAGTACCCTCTTCGTGTGTAACCTTCTAATCGTTGGGATCCAGATCGTCTGCGAAACCCCGCCAAGGCGTCATCTCGTCTGCTCTACAGTTGGTAGTCATTGGTCCGTCGTGATCACCCGCTTTGATCACATCGTAAAGATCATTGTCCTTGACTTTGGTGAGACATGGCCCGTAACTCCGAACTGCTAATTTTAGCCCAGGTCTCCATTGATTGCTTAAAATTGCGAGAATGTCTCGTACTCGGTACTTTGTCGCTGGCTTTCGCTTCTTATTAAACGTTCTACGGTTCTCTTCTTGCACCCTCTCGATCTGCTGTCTTGCCTGCTCACGAACTTTTCTTCTCTGTTCGTGGAAACTTTCGTACATTTCCTCATCTATCATCTTTATTAGGTCCACATCCTCAGGCATTCTCATTTTTACTCCAAACATCACTTCAAACGGAGTCTTGCCAATCGCCCGTTGGTAAGATCCATTCAGCGCCTTCTGCCCCCGTGCAACCTTCTTGTGCCATTTTCCAGGTTCCTCAAAATTAGTCATTTTCGGTCAAAGATAAGTATTTAGTTTCTTAAATATTTTGAAATAATTAAATAATTTATTATTCAGGTGTAGATGTATTACTTTCTGGTATTGCAACCCATTACGTTTCGTTAGAAAAACTTGAAGATGTCATTGAGCAATTATATAATGAACCTCATAATACAGATTCAATTTTAAAAAATTACAGTATGAAAAATATAAATACAGAATTGAGTTTAAATCCTTACATTAATGTAATAAATGAATGTTTTTCTGCTCCAACAGTCGAAGAAATAATTTTAAGGTAACAGCACAGTATCTGACAGTACTCAATTATTAGTATAAATGATATTTAAATAATTATTGTAAATATGAAAAATAATTTTATTTACTAGATTGCAAAAAAATAATTCTGAATGGTCAAACGAAGTTGTAAAATCATTGAATAAAATGTCACCAACTTCTTTAAATATAACAAAAGCAGCAATTGAAAAAGGTCAAAATATGTCTTTGTCTGATTGCTTAAAAATGGAATATAGATTAGGAGTTACTTTATTAGACAGACAAAGTGATTTTGTTGAAGGCATAATTTAATATTTTACTTATTAAAAACTGTTATTTTGTTTCATTTAAACTCAATAATTAATTTTTTAGGTGTTAGGGCGTTATTAATGGATAAAGATAAAAAACCAAATTGGAATCCAAAGTCATTGAAAGAAATTTCAAAGAGTAATATTGATAAAAGATTTGATCCACTATCAGAAAAAGAATTAATATTTTAAAAATAATTGTTATACCTTTTTAACAAAAAAAAATTTTTTTAATGTTATTTGAAAATGTTTTTATACTTCTGTATTGGAAAGTAACGTGAGAAAAGCGACATCTTGAAAATCAATGCTATTTATGTATTTAACTATAGTTAGAAGGTTTTTCAATGAAAAAATAATAAATAAATAAAAGTTTATATTTTATATTTTTGTAAATTTTTAAGGAGGTTTATCTTTTGATTACCACATTTTTGCAAGAATTATTACGATTACCGCCATAAATTTTTTTATTTTAAATTTATTTTGGAAGCTATTAATTGAAAAGAAACTATAAAAAACCATTAGTTATCCAAGAAAATTACCAAAAAAAGTATCATAGTATTATACAATTTAAAAAAACGTCACTAAAATAATGAGCTTTTTAGTTATGTTAGGTTTTTTTTTTTGCGTAGGAAGTGGAGAAATGCATTACGCATACTGATCAGCATCCGAACTGACAGTTATGTGGGACTCGACCTACCTTGCCTATACCCACTAAAACTCCACTCCCTTCCTACCTTATGCGAGCCTATCCCGGGACTGTTATCACATTACTTCAGGACAGGTTCAAGGCCATTTAGTTCTATTCATGAACTCCATATTTTGACTTGCATCCACTGACTCGCCAGTCTGGTTAAGGACTCCGTCATTCCATCTGGTTGAAATTTCGTCTTTATGTACTGTCATCTTTAATAAAAATATATGTTAGCTAAAAATATACGTTATTTCTCATTATCATCAAAAAGAAGGTTAATAAATAAATAAATAAATAAATAAATATATATAAATAGATACATAAATAAAATAAATAAATAAATATTATCCTACCATTTACTATTGCTTGCGGTATCAAGAGTAACTGCAGGGATGATAGTATGTTAGTACAACAGCTGCAGTCATCCGGATAACAGCAATACGTCTTAATATTAGCCTATACCTTGGACTTCAGGTTTTTTGGTGCGGAGTATGTACTCCACATACTGGCCAATTTTGGACCATACTTCTTCATTTCGAAGCATCAGGGTAACCACATTCTCAGGTGTGATTTGACCGATGTTAGCTTCTAATTGAAACTTTTTAGCAGCCCACCTATCGCATTTGAAGAATGTGTGTTCCGGCGTGTCTTCTTTGCCAGGACAGTATATACATTCAGCACTATTCATCTTCTGGATCCGAAAGAGGTAGGAGAAAAAAAGTCCATGTCCACTTAGGAATTGGGTCAAAAAATAATTAATGTCCCCATGCCCTCTATTTATCCAAGGTGATATCTCTCCTATCAATCTCTTGGTCCATTTGCTCTCCGTGTAGTCGGTCCAGCGCTTCTGCCAATCGCTTAGGCTGATCTGGCGCGAAGTAGCCTTCGCGCGGTCAATACCTTCCCTCTCTTTGTTCAGATAGATATACTGTCTCTCAAGAGCCAGCAGATCTATCGGGATTACCCCAGCAATGACCAGAGCTGCCTCCAACGACACTGTTCGATAGGCACAGGAGATTCGCAGGGCTCCTTGCCTCTGCACGCTCGTAAGCTTAGACGCATAAGTGACCTTCTTTATGCAGTCGGTCCATACTTCTGCACCATACAGTAGTATGTAGTTGGTTACCGACATAAGAAGCCTGCGCTTTCCAGTCTTAGGTCTGCACGTGTTTCTCATGAGCCTGCTTAACGCAGTAGTAGACCTAGCAGCCTTCTCCGTACTTCTCCGAATCTGCGCCATGAAGCTAGGTTTCGTATCCAGCAACACTCCTAAGTACCACGGTTGTTAAAATACCTTGCGCGGGTATAATATACGTATCTTATAGGTATAATATACGGTATTTTATAAGTATATTAAAAATCTAGTGACCCTATAGATAATATCATTGTAAGAGCAGACGGAAAGAGCATGCATGGTTTATTTTGTAAAAAAATGTCAGTTGTTTATTAAATTTGTTAATAATTTAAAATAAAAGAAAAAAATACAGTGTAAATAAAAAATAAAGAATAATCTGAAGTTTATGAAAATAAAGTAAGTAAATATTCAACTACAAATTAATGAAAATATTTAAAAAGAAATCTTATTTACATAATATTGTCACATTGTATTAACTGATTTTTTAAATATTTTTAACAAATTTTTACAAAAATACTTTATCATATAACAAAAACATTAATTGATAAAATACAACATAAAATACAATAATAATTAATAAAATTAATAAATTTTTACAAATGAGAGAATAAATGTAAGAAAATTTAATGTAAATTACCAAACATTGTGCAAATTATGTTGTTTTAAAAATATTTTTAAATTTTCTTATTCAACAAAAGAGACAAACATTAAATTACAATTATATGCTTTCAATTTTAGATCTGAGAAAACAGTAATCTGAATTCTGAATATATAGTTACTCAAGCTACCAAATTATTTAAAAATTCCTCGCTGAGGCATCATCAATATACTCATTGTTCTTCAATTTAGCTAAACAATGTAAGTACAATTTAAATGAATCAACTACAATCAACTTAGGTTACTTATTTACCTTAGGTTTAGGCAGTTCAAGTTAATTTAACTAATTTAGTTGATTCTTATTTTATTAACCAGTTGTCCGAGCTCATTTGAATCAGTTATTTGCAAAGAAGTATGCTCGTATTATCAAATTTTAGAATATTAAATCTAAATCTGCAACCATGATTACAAAGATTCACTTATAAATCTATGAAATTAATTAAAAATAGTGTAAGATTAAGAAAATATATATTCATTCAAAATTTAAATTAACAAATAATGACAATAAATTTTTTGAATATTTTTAACAGCTTTTCACAACAATTAATACTTTATCATAATATAACAAAAATAATAATTTTCATAATTAATATAATTAACAAATTGTTACATATAAGAGAATAAAAATAAGAAAATTAAATCTAAATTACCAAAAAATGTGAAAATTATGTTATTTTAAATATATTTAAAAATTTTTTAATTTAACAAAAGAGACAAACATATAGTTACAATAATATGCTTTCAATTTTAGATCTGAGAAAACATAGGATCTGAATTCTGAATACTGAAGATACCAAAATATTCAAAAATTCCTCGCTGAGACATCATCAATATAATTATTGTTCTTTACTTCAGCTGAACAATGTAAGTATATTTTTAATGAATCAACTGCAATCAACTTAGATTACTTATTTACCTGAGGCCTAGGCAGTTCAAGTTAATTTAACTAATTTAGTTAATTATTATTTTAACAACCAGTTGTCCGAGCTCATGTGAATCAATTACTTGCAAAGACGTATGCTCGTATAGAATATTAAATCTAACTCTGCATCCATGATAGGTTCACTCATAATTCTATTAAATTAATTAAAAATAGTGTAAGATTAAGAAAATATATAATCAAAATTAAAATTAACAAATAATGAAAAAATTTGATCCAATTTGTGAAATCAAAAATCTTTTAACCCAATACACATTTATCATCTGTGCTCAAAATAAAAACAACTTTTTCATACATAACAAATTCTGCATTTACCTCAAACATTAAGATTGAATCAGGTGGATAAAATATTATTTTTCAATTTAAGATTTCAAGAAATAGAAACCTCTGAAATCTTTGATTCTTGTAGCCATTTATCAAAATTTATGTCCTTTAAAATTTAAAAAAAAAAAAATTTTAATTATTGACTGCAGGCGCAGAGAGATACTAGCACTTAAAATATCCTGCAAATTTGAGCTACTAAATTAATCAAGATTTTTTTACAAATTTTTTGAATTAAAAATCTTTGAATATAAAATATAGAACATTATTTAGCATCGATTCATTGAAAAATTTTTTTTACATCCTATTTTTTTCCCCAATAAATGTATATATCAGAATACAAAAACTATACCACCAGACTTTCATAACATTAAAAAGGCCTATATAAAATAAAAACCACACGATATGCCCGACTCCCAAATAGCTTAAGGAAGATCTTTCTTTACAAAATACAAGACATTCACCACATAACTTAAGTAAGACGTCTAAATTTAAAAAAAATGACACGTCAAGCATTACACCCACATAGCCTTATGCAGCGGACTTTAGTAAAAAAACGACACGTCAAGCTTTATACCCACATAACCTAATGCAGCGGACTTTAGTAAAAAAACGACACGTCAAACTTTATACCCACATAACCTAATGCAGCGGACTATAGTAAAAAAACGACACGTTAAGCTTTATACCCACATAACCTAATGAAGCGGACTTTAGTAAAAAACGACACGTCAAGCTTTATACCCACATAACCTAATGCAGCGGACTTTAGTAAAAAAACGACACGTCAAGCTTTATACCCACATAACCTAATCCAGCAGACTTTAGTAAAAAAACGACACGTCAAGCTTTATACCCACATAACATAATGCGGCGGACTTTAGTAAAAAAACGACACGTCAAGCTTTATACCCACATAACATAATGCAGCGGACTTTAGTAATAAAGCGAAACGTCGAGCTTTCTACCCACATAACCTAATGCTGCGGACTTTAGTAAAAAACGACACGTCAAGCTTTATACCCACATAACCTAATTGAGCGGGCTTTAATAAAAAAACGACACGTCAAGCTTTATACCCACATAACCTAATTGAGCGGGCTTTAGTAAAAAAACTACACGTCAAGCTTTATACCCACATAACCTAATGCAGCGGACTTTAGTAAAAAAACGACACGTCAAGCTTTATACCCACATAACCTAATTGAGCGGGCTTTAATAAAAAAACGACACGTCAAGCTTTATACCCACATAACCTAATTGAGCGGGCTTTAGTAAAAAAACTACACGTCAAGCTTTATACCCACATAACCTAATGCAGCGGACTTTAGTAAAAAAACGACACGTCAAGCTTTATACCTACATAACCTAATGCAGCGGACTTTAGTAAAAAAACGACACGTCAAGCTTTATACCCACATAACATAATGCAGCGGACTTTAGTAAAAAAACGACACGAAAACTTTATACCCACATAACCTAATGCAGCGGACTATAGTAAAAAAACGACACGTCAAGCTTTATACCCACATAACCTAATGAAGCAGACTTTAGTAAAAAAACGACACGTCAAGCTTTATACCCACATAACCTAATGCAGCGGACTTTAGTAAAAAACGACACGTCAAGCTTTATACCCACATAACCTAATGCAGCGGACTTTAGTAAAAAAACGACACGTCAAGCTTTATACCCACATAACCTAATCCAGCGGACTTTAGTAAAAAAACGACACGTCAAGCTTTATACCCACATAACCTAATTGAGCGGGCTTTAGTAAAAAAACTACACGTCAAGCTTTATACCCACATAACCTAATGCAGCGGACTTTAGTAAAAAAACGACACGTCAAGCTTTATACCCACATAACCTAATTGAGCGGGCTTTAATAAAAAAACGACACGTCAAGCTTTATACCCACATAACCTAATTGAGCGGGCTTTAATAAAAAAACGACACGTCAAGCTTTATACCCACATAACCTAATGCAGCGGACTTTAGTAAAAAACGACACGTCAAGCTTTATACCCACATAACCTAATGCAGCGGACTTTAGTAAAAAAACGACACGTCAAGCTTTATACCCACATAACCTAATTGAGCGGGCTTTAGTAAAAAAACGACACGTCAAGCTTTATACCCACATAACCTAATCCAGCAGACTTTAGTAAAAAAACGACACGTCAAGCTTTATACCCACATAACATAATGCGGCGGACTTTAGTAAAAGAACGACACGTCAAGCTTTATACCCACATAACCTAATGCAGCGGACTTTAGTAAAAAACGACACGTCAAGCTTTATACCCACATAACCTAATCCAGCGGACTTTAATAAAAAAACGACACGTCAAGCTTTATACCCACATAACCTAATCCAGCGGACTTTAGTAAAAAAACGACACGTCAAGCTTTATACCCACATAACCTAATCCAGCAGACTTTAGTAAAAAAACGACACGTCAAGCTTTATACCCACATAACCTAATTGAGCGGGCTTTAATAAAAAAACGACACGTCAAGCTTTATACCCACATAACCTAATCCAGCGGACTTTAGTAAAAAAACGACACGTCAAGCTTTATACCCACATAACCTAATTGAGCGGGCTTTAATAAAAAAACGACACGTCAAGCTTCATACCCACATAACCTAATTGAGCGGGCTGTAATAAAAAAACGACACGTCAAGCTTTATACCCACATAACCTAATTGAGCGGGCTTTAGTAAAAAAACGACACGTCAAGCTTTATACCCACATAACCTAATGCAGCGGACTTTAGTAAAAAAACGACACGTCAAGCTTTATACCCACATAACCTAATGCAGCGGACTTTAGTAAAAAAACGACACGTCAAGCTTTATACCCACATAACCTAATGCAGCGGACTTTAGTAAAAAAACGACACGTCAAGCTTTATACCCACATAACCTAATTGAGCGGGCTTTAGTAAAAAAACGACACGTCAAGCTTTATACCTACTTAACCTAATTGAGCGGGCTTTAGTAAAAAAACGACACGTCAAGCTTTATACCCACATAACCTAATGCAGCGGACTTTAGTAAAAAAACGACACGTCAAGCTTTAACTGAATTTTAAAACATTTAAAACCGAATATTTTTTTTATTCCTTGACAACAAATAGAATATAACCAAGTTTTTTTTAAGATACCACACTTAAATATAAAATAAATATTTTTATTTTCTAAATCGTGCATGATTATTTTTACTATAAACATTAAAATAAATAAAATTTTTTTTCAGATCTTATACCTTACTTAAACAATTTTTGGGTTTACTCTTTAACTTGTTCACAACATTATATAAACTCAGGTTCTGAATTGGATGATTTGGTTAACATGCCTAGAAAATCAAGTTTAGACTATACTGGATTTTCTAAATTGAGAAATATTGATAATTATAAAATAGAAGGAGTGATTTGCAATTCTTGTAAAAGTATTATACGCTTTTGCTCCTTCAGAAGTTTAAATAGTCACAGGTTTTTTGCACATTTGCAATTTGCTATTACAATAATATCATATCAAATATTGATAAAATTTTCTATTTTTCAGAAATATCTGCGATATCATGCAAAAGAAACAATTGGATGTTTCCAATAATACCATTGAAAAAAATACTTCCAATTTTTTAGAAAATGTTGCATCAAATAATGAAATAAATAGTGTGTAAGTTCTTTAATCATATAAAATTATATACAACTTGTTTTAAACCTATTTTAAATGAAAAAAAAAATGTAAATATTAACTACAATTATGTCACAACTTAAATTTTTCGAAAGTTTTAGTTTTGATAATTTCAATTGTTATTATTTCAATTGTTATTATTTTAATACTTTAGATTTTTTTATTGTCCAAGATTTGATGTATGAGCGATGGCTCAAAACTTTTATTTATATATCTATTTCACTTTTGACAAATTATATACTTATCACCAAATTTTGTAGGCGTCATGAAAATAGAAATGTTGAAAATGAAAACACCTCCGAAGATGATGATATGGATTTTGAGGAAGTTAAGAAAATGGTAGATAAAAAAGTTGCAAATTTTTTTTTTTCGTGCAGCGTATCTTTTAGATCCGTGGAAAATAAGCATTTTATTGATTTAGTTGATACTTTGTGCAATATAAAAGTTAATTACAAACCGCCTTGTAGGCAAACTTTAGCAACTTCTATTCTTAGGTCTTGCTATGATGATATTATTGATCAAAAGAAAAGTCTTTTAAAAAATACAGATAGCATTCTTTTGGTAGATGGCTGGAAAAATAAAGCAGTTAATAAAAAGTATTTAGTCTTCACAGTTCGCAATATCCATACTTATCAAACGTTTCTTACTTTTAATGATATTTCATTAGAAACAGAAGATGGAGAAAATTTGGCTTATCATATTAACAATGCTATTTTGCTAGCTAAAGAAGTTTATGATACTAATATATATGCAATTGTGACAGACAATGATAGTAAAATTGTTAGAGCTGGGAGACTAGCTGAAACAGCGAATCTGCAAAGTTTATGGCAATCGACGTGCTCCAGTCATAGTGGAAACTTGCTTATTAAATCTTTAATGGATGAAGATTTGTACAAAGAAGTAAGAGAAATAATAACTGTATTCAGTACACCAAAACACGAGTCATTACTTTTAAGGTTAGGGGGTACTAAATTAAGAAATTTTCCAGATACAAGATTTTGTTACGTTCGCGATTCATTTGAATCTGTTTTATTGAATATTGATAAATTAAAGGACATTAGTAGACTAGAAGATGTTAATATTCCACATGATATTGTAGATAAATTAAATGATGGAGAATTTATAGACAAATTATTTACTTGTATTCGAAAACTGACTCCAATATGCAAACTGATAAATAAATGCCAAGACCCTGAATATAATATTGCAGATGCAACAGAATACTGGATATCTTTGCTTTTACAAGTCAATGATGATCATAATGCAGTCAAGTTAAGAATATCAAAAGCTTTACGACCTGTTTGCTTCGCTGCAAACATTCTCCATCATAAATATAAAGGCCGTTCCTTGGATAACTTGCAATTTGGTATGGGTAACCTTTTTATTCAAGAAAATTTGAATAATCAAGGAAAACAAGAACTTTTAAGGTTTGAAAGAAATATGCACGATTATGACAATTTTGCTGAAAGGTGCGAATCTCCTATATCGTTTTGGAATTATCTGCAATTCATCATGCCTGAATTATCAAAATTTGCCGTAAAATTGATGTTGATTCCAGCTTCTACAGCTTTGATTGAAGGTTATTTTTCTAGTTGGACTTACATTCACTCATCAACAAGAAACAGATTAGGAGATTTAAAATCTGCTCAGCTTGTTGATTATTATCATTCTTTAAAGCATTTAAATTTTGATCAAGAAATTCAAAAAACGAAGAAAAGCAAAAAAAGACATTTAATATTTTAAGGTGTTACAATAGTAAGACGCAATTTTGTTGGTTTTTTTTTCGATTTCTGAATTATCGACGCTACATACATATGTACAATTGTATATGTATTAGTATAATATTAGGTTATTTACTTACTTTTTATTTAATTATTTAATAATTAAGCAATAAAACAAGTAAAACAAATTGGAAATATAATCTTTGAGCTTTTATTTACCATATTATTTAAGTTTTTTAATCTGTGTAATCGCAATCATCCTTTTTACAATCTCCAAAGATGATTTTCCATAAGAGCAATGTTAAACTACCTACACTGTTTTCTTGATTAAATAATAATTAGGCAACCAAAGTTATAAAAGAAAGTTTATTTCATTTCTTAAAGCCTTTATCTTTGTGTTGTATAAGTTTCATTCATTTCTGTTATCATAAATTTTTAGTATTCTAACACCTTAATGGATACTGGTTTTTCATAACTAAACAAAAATTAAGATGATTGAAACTTTAAATAAAACTCAATCGGTTTGTGTAAACACAACCTAAATGCGTGGAAAATATTTACTCCCAGATGAGGGCATTTTTCTAGGTCCCTTACTTAATAGTACATTTTTAACCAAGGGAGCAAAAAAAAAGAATGGCCCAGATCGTACGTTAATAAGCATCCGAGGCGAAGCCGAGGATGGTAAACTGCGATCTGGGGTATTTCTTTTTTGTTCCCATGGACAAAACGAAATTTTTCTTTCTCAGTGGGGTGAAAACGCGTTTTTTTCAATCTGGTTGCGGGGCGAAAAAAGTGTTTTTGACCCGCTATGAAGAAAAATTAATTTAAGTCCCCAAATCCGATTTATTTTAACTCCCTAAATTGATATTATTCTAAGTCCATAAACCTGTGTCATTCCTTAAGCCCAGATTCTTCAAAGTCCCTAAATTGAAATTATTCTAAATCTTATTTGACCTACCCCCTTAAACCGGACAAATTCGATCCCCCCTGAATTTTCAAGTTCTTGAGGTACCGTCTCCTTATAAGCATGTTCCATTCTAAAATTCTGAATTTAAAAAGTATATTTCAAATTAATTCTATATTTATTAAAAAACAAAAAAATTATCTTATAATGGTTATTTGCTATTTTTTTTTTTAAATTTAATTGAAAATTAAAGTCGTATTTTTTTGGGAAAATAATACTTTACCTAGCCTCCTATTGGTAAATAACAAAAAAATGGCTAACATCCAGCCTTCTTAAGTTACAGTTTTTTATGATTACTTGATAATTACTCTATAACAAATGTAAAAAAAATCTACACTAAATGTTTACACTCGTTTTATTTTGGATCAAATGAAGACAAGAGTATTTATAAATACAATAAAAATAAATTACCTATAATTAGAGACTTTATAAAAAAAAAAAATATACACAGTAGTTTACAAAAAGTAATTTTTTATTTTTTTTAATACAGTGGCTTCAACTTTTACATGAATATGACAAAAAACAAATTTTTAAAAGAAACAAGAATTTGTAAGTTATTACTAATTATAAAAATTTTTTATTATATGTATGTAATAATATTGAAAAAATAAAAAATGAAAAATTCAACATATTAACTATGTTCAGAACCTTTTCGTTTTATTATTCATAAAAACTTACGGGGCCAAAGGTATTGTGTTAAAGATAGGTTATCATAGAAATTTTTTAGCACCATTTAAAACAAGAACAATTGTTTACCAATAAAATAATATAAACACTTAAAATAATCTTTAAAAATAAGTATTTGGAGCTAATAATTTACGAAATATTTATAATCATGCAATCTTTCTGATTGTTAACTTTTAAATAAGCACCTTACAGTAGATACTTGGTTTCATAGAATTAATGGCACTAAAAACTTTCTATTACTCTCTATATTCAATACGTGAATTTTGGCCCTAAAACAAAATTTTCATTTTTAATTTCTTAAAAATAACTAATTAAATACTTTAGATTATCTTTTTTAAAAGCCTTTGGTTTGATAAATGGTTTGACTAAAAGAACTGAAATACATGTTACTTGAAACATTATAAAATTTAAAATGTAACATTTTTCTAATTAAACTTTTTGAAAAGAAACATCTACTAAAAACAGGTAAGGTAAGAATATCTTTTTTTAAATATTAAAATAATGCACATGCTATTCTAAACTATGCATATGCTATTAAAAGTTATTTATTAAAAAAATTCACGTTGTACTAAAATTTTTCTTATTTTTTTTAACCATTTTATTTGTAACATGCTTATCTTTTGTTTTTTACTTTGGCAACATTTTTAAGCTTTATTGTGGTTGAAAGTAGGGATTTGCAATGAAAATTTTTACCCTGCATTGGATATGTTAACAAAATTAGTTATTTAACATAAATATTATTAAATACTTTCAACACAAGCAATTTAGCTTTGTAACAAAAAAGCTTTTGGTTTTTTTTTGTGGACCGAATCATATAAATATTCAGGTACGAATTTCGTTATTATCACAGATAATATTACTACTATTTTTGAATACATTTATTATATCCTATGTCCACAATTTGTTCCTAATAATAAACCAATTTATAAGGAAAGTTCACTAAATCTGGACACACCAAATTCTTCATAATAACGTTTTTACCTTAGAATTTAAACTAAGATCATCACAAACTTTGAAACAAGAGCATTCAAAAGTAGAAATGTCTCATACAACCAAAAATTAGTGATAAATAATCACGCTAGTACTATCTAAAATTTGTTGCATATGATGCTTATAATTTTTGTGCCTTCCCGTACGTAAAATTTAGCGCGTCATTGTTTACACTCGTTCTCGGTAGACAAAGAATATTGTAAGCACCGTGGACGAAAAATAGCAGGCTCTAATACTAGGGATCAAAAAGCACATGGAGTTTAAAGCGCATTTAAAAAAACATTTTTGTCTATCTAACAAATTAACCAATAAATGTAGCAAGTAATTAAGTGTTCCAAATGTAGTTAATTTCCTTTGCTAATAATTTTTATCTACTTTCTTTTTTGCTTATATAAATTACTTAAGTTATTATATTATATTTAAATACTTTGTATTTAAATCATGACTGTTAAGATTGACATGACAGTAAATCTTAAAAATATTTAACTTTTTGAAATGATTCTTAATAACTATATTTTAAAGTTAAATTATTTTTTACAAAAAAAGAAGTATACTCATCATAACATGTTAAAAGTTTATCTAAATTAATTTCGGGTATCATCCCTGGTAAATATACCAGTGGTTCAACAATAAGAGCTAGTTCTTTTGCAGCCTCTTTATGAATTATCCAAAAATGTTTTGCATGCATAGTTTTATTATCATTTATGTAAAATTCTAAAAAAGGCCCAGTTTTGTTTATATAATTTGTGTTTAATTTTTCAGCTTCTTTAGGAATTTCTCGTAAAAAAAATGTAGTCATTTTTTCGCATAAATCATGAAATTTTCGAGCTTTTTTGGCTCGAAAATTACAATTGTAGTAATTAGATGCAACATGTATTGGCTCAATGAAATCATAAATTTGATCTAGTATATCGTTTTCAACGTTTAGTGGAATTCGGCCATTAAAATAGTTCATACGCACTAGTAAATCCTGAACTGCATCTGATAAAGTATAATTTTTATCACTTAAATTTTCTTCGATATCATTCAAAGCTTCTTGATATTCAGCAATTTTTTTGTGTTCTTCAAGTGGTAAATTTAAGTAAGAAAAATTTTTAGATTTTAATCTTTTTAACAAAAAAGAAAAACACTGTATAATGCTGTAATCTTTTCCTTCACCACTTATTGCGAATTCAATATTATGCATAATAAAATTAATTTTAACGTCAAATAAATTTAAACATTTCTCAACACTTGCATCGCAAAACGTATAAAAATCATCTAAAAAACTTATCATCTGAATTTTACTAACATCAATTAATGTAAAACTATTGTTTCTTGTCATAAGGAAACTAAATAAATGTAAATCGCTGTTTCCATTTAAAATGACTATCAGAATGGGCAGGACTCCTGCAGTTAAGGTATCTATTATTATATTTTGATACACCTGGGAAAAACTATTTTTTAACTCCTCAGGTTTTGGAATGTCAATATTTTTATTTAATGCTGTGAACAGTTCGGTCCAAACTCCAGAACCAACTTCATTGTAATTCAAATCATAGGCAATGAAAACTTTACACAATGCACTTTTAAATTGTTTTTTGTCAACTGGTTCCACTAGTAAGCTATCTTCTCTGGATTGCTAAAAAAATTAAAATTTTAAATTCGTATGATGAAGATGAATGTTTTTTAAAAAGAAAATTATTAAAAAGAACCGTTTATTTTTCGATCATTATCGTTACCTCAGTTAATGACAGTGATTCATCTGTCTCTTGCATCAAATTACTTTCTTCAGTATCAGCTTGTAAAGGCTCTGAAGCAATTACTTGTCCATGGCATTTTTCACTGATAAAAACAAAAACAAAAAAAATTTAAATGTAGGAAATTATTTATTTTATTATCTTCTTATTTATAGAAAATACGAATGTTAAATAAAAAATCTTGTAAATGTAGTTTTGTATTATTATTTCTAAAAAATACACTGTAAAAAATATCCTATGGTAAATATACGAAACTATCGTAAAGTTACGAATTTGTCGTATTTTTATTTAAAAAATCGTAAATTTACTAAAATATTGTCAAATTATTAAAAAATCGTTAATTTACGATCGATCGCAAAATTACGACTTTTTTTTGTAAATTTACAATTATCTTTGTTAATTAACGAAAATTTTGTATAATTATCATATAGGTCATTTTAACAGCAGTGTATATAAATCTTAAGAATATATAAAAATAATTTATTTTATCAATAACAAAGACTTATAAAAAATTAAGAAAAAAATATATATGATATACACATAAAAAAAAAGCAATCGAAGGTTTTTAACAAATATTCATTTATTAAATTCATGAAAAGTATGAGATAGTGTATAAATATATTGATTATGTTTTTTAATAAACCTCACATAAAATTAAATACAGCTAAATCATGAAATTTTTTAAACTTTGTTTTATTTTTATTAATTTTTTCACACATGACTGACAGCAGGTCATAGATTTTTGTAATTTGAAAATTTAATATTTTTACAGTGTAATTGTTAACAATTAGATGTTCGAAACGCAAGACTAACATAATACTACATAATTCTTTTAAAGAAATATATCCAATCGGGAATGCAAGAAAATACGTTCCAAGTTTTAATCACGAAATAACACGGGATTTTCTACACACTTTGTATAACCCCGTACGCAAAAAAAACGCATGAGTAAACAACTTTATATTCGTCTTTTAGTTGCCAAATCTTTTGTGTCCTTGGTACTTTATGCATATAAGAAATTGTTTCCATTTAAACAAAGATTAATTTAATTAATTATAAATTAAAATCTAGTCGAACATAAGCATTAAAAATTTATAATTAAAAATAAAGACATAATGTTCACAACTAATAGGTTAAATTTTTTAGTACTTGAAATTGATGCGACTTCTAAATGTTTGTCAAGTAAAAAAATATAACTTACCGATGACTAACTCGAAATTCCTTGTTAATTCTTGAGAAAATTGTATTACATTTAAGGCATTGAGCCTTTTTAATAACATTCGCATCATTTCGGACTTGCCGAAAACCAGCCCAATCATCTACATTCGCCGTTCGAGGCATCTAAAACAAAAAGGATCGAATTTATTAACCCTCCGTGGGGTCACTGTAACGATTTCGTCATCTAAGGAATTGCACCTTTTTCGTATCTCAGACATGCACAATGGTTGGCAGTTGGTAACCCCTCCTAAAAAAACTTGACACCATTATATGAACATCTGCCAAGCCGCGTCAGTATCGATTTAGCCGTTTAGTCGTAGCGTCAGTGCAAAGTTGGACCGTTGACGATATCGTGACAGTGACCCCAGGACGTGATTTTTTTTGCTACTTTTGGTAAGTAAAAAATTTATTTATTTTTGCTCTAAATAAAGTTATTTGTTAAAATATTTAACTTATTTTCGCGTACAAATTAATTATACATGATAACCACGTGTCTTTTACCAAAAAAAGTGCCCGAAATTCTTGTTTTTCTCAAATAAAAAGTTTTTTTACCTGCAGATTACGTTCTGAGGGAACTATTTTGTGACCAGAGTCAGTTAAAGGTGGCCAATGAGACTATTTTATGGAATGCTAGATCAGGCTGGAGTCAATTCAAACATAATTTTAAATTTTAAAGAAGAACTTGAACTGCCAAGAAAAGATTTCCAAATGAAACTTGGTTTAGATCTTATCAAACCTCATTTATCGACTCGTTTGGAAGTTTCGACCTTAGGATGTTCCTATTCAACTCGAGAGTTGATTCGGAACATCCTAAATAAGCCTCAAGAACACGAGAGGAAGTTGATTTAATTCGAAGATGGTAAAAGACATTTGTGTTCCTGCTGTCCTCCTACTCAGTTCCGGATTCACCATGTAGGCACTGTAGGCCCGGCCTACGGGCCCCCACAAATTGAGCCATTAGAAAAGGCCCCCACAAAATTTTTTTAACATTGGGTGCCTACAGGCCCCCACAAGCCTAAATCCAGCACTGCTCCTACTGATAAGAAGAGAACAACTTTTTGCTATTCTAACTGTGGAAGAGCAGCGTGCGAAGATCGTATCAATATTTGTTATAAATGTAGAACATAAAATTTTTAAATTTTGTACTTAATTTTTTGTATTTTTTATAATATAGTGTTTGAAATAAAAAAAAAAATAATAAAAATAGTGATAACATATTTTAATAACATATTTTAATTTTTCCCAAAAAAAACGTAATTTTTTTTCTGATTATTACAGCTTATCCGGTTGTTGCGGCCAACACCTTAATTTTTTTTGGGCATTTTTTTTTTATTTATTCATATAAATGTTGAAGTTCATCTACAAATAATTTTTTCGACATTTAATGCCCCTGGGGTGGTGTTTAACCCATAAAACATTCAATTTTTTTAAATTTTTGAAATCGAAAAAACACCATTTTTCAGATTGCAAAATAAATATGGTTTTTGCAACGGAGCCAAATCTGGGCTTTCTTTTTTTGAAGATATATATCTGAAGATTAAATCCCTAGAATATTTCCCCTTAATATCAATTAGGGCCGGAGATATAAATTTTGGACCGAAAGTTAAAAAAATCCTCGTTTTCCGCCATTCCGGAATTTTTTGCCCAAAACTGAGCGGACATTTTGGCCTAAAACCCTTTTTATACTTTAATTGAAATATTTATCTAAAACCTTAAAAAAAAAATTTGGCCAAAAATTATTTTTAAAGGAGCCAAAAATTGTCATTGTCGATATCGTTACAGTGACCCCAAACGCGAGGGTAAAAATATAGTGACCCCACGGAGGGTTAAATACAGCAGTAAAATTATAAAAAGTATTGTGACTACTGTACACAATACCTCATAAGGTTATGTGGGTATAAAGCTTGACGTGTAGTTTTTTTATTAAAGCCCGCTCAATTAGGTTATGTGGGTATAAAGCTTGACGTGTCGTTTTTTTACTAAAGTCCGCTGCATTAGGTTATGTGGGTATAAAGCTTGACGTGTCGTTTTTTACTAAAGTCCGCTGCATTAGGTTATGTGGGTATAAAGCTTGACGTGTCGTTTTTTTATTAAAGCCCGCTCAATTAGGTTATGTGGGTATAAAGCTTGACGTGTCGTTTTTTTATTAAAGCCCGCTCAATTAGGTTATGTGGGTATAAAGCTTGACGTGTCGTTTTTTTACTAAAGTCCGCTGCATTAGGTTATGTGGGTATAAAGCTTGACGTGTAGTTTTTTTACTAAAGCCCGCTCAATTAGGTTATGTGGGTATAAAGCTTGACGTGTCGTTTTTTTACTAAAGTCCGCTGGATTAGGTTATGTGGGTATAAAGCTTGACGTGTCGTTTTTTTACTAAAGTCCGCTGCATTAGGTTATGTGGGTATAAAGCTTGACGTGTCGTTTTTTACTAAAGTCCGCTGCATTAGGTTATGTGGGTATAAAGCTTGACGTGTCGTTTTTTTACTAAAGTCTGCTTCATTAGGTTATGTGGGTATAAAGCTTGACGTGTCGTTTTTTTACTATAGTCCGCTGCATTAGGTTATGTGGGTATAAAGTTTTCGTGTCGTTTTTTTACTAAAGTCCGCTGCATTATGTTATGTGGGTATAAAGCTTGACGTGTCGTTTTTTTACTAAAGTCCGCTGCATTAGGTTATGTAGGTATAAAGCTTGACGTGTCGTTTTTTTACTAAAGTCCGCTGCATTAGGTTATGTGGGTATAAAGCTTGACGTGTAGTTTTTTTACTAAAGCCCGCTCAATTAGGTTATGTGGGTATAAAGCTTGACGTGTCGTTTTTTTATTAAAGCCCGCTCAATTAGGTTATGTGGGTATAAAGCTTGACGTGTCGTTTTTTTACTAAAGTCCGCTGCATTAGGTTATGTGGGTATAAAGCTTGACGTGTAGTTTTTTTACTAAAGCCCGCTCAATTAGGTTATGTGGGTATAAAGCTTGACGTGTCGTTTTTTTATTAAAGCCCGCTCAATTAGGTTATGTGGGTATAAAGCTTGACGTGTCGTTTTTTACTAAAGTCCGCAGCATTAGGTTATGTGGGTATAAAGCTCGACGTTTCGCTTTATTACTAAAGTCCGCTGCATTATGTTATGTGGGTATAAAGCTTGACGTGTCGTTTTTTTACTAAAGTCCGCCGCATTATGTTATGTGGGTATAAAGCTTGACGTGTCGTTTTTTTACTAAAGTCTGCTGGATTAGGTTATGTGGGTATAAAGCTTGACGTGTCTTTTTTTTACTAAAGTCCGCTGGATTAGGTTATGTGGGTATAAAGCTTGACGTGTCGTTTTTTTATTAAAGTCCGCTGGATTAGGTTATGTGGGTATAAAGCTTGACGTGTCGTTTTTTACTAAAGTCCGCTGCATTAGGTTATGTGGGTATAAAGCTTGACGTGTCGTTTTTTTACTAAAGTCCGCTTCATTAGGTTATGTGGGTATAAAGCTTAACGTGTCGTTTTTTTACTATAGTCCGCTGCATTAGGTTATGTGGGTATAAAGTTTGACGTGTCGTTTTTTTACTAAAGTCCGCTGCATTAGGTTATGTGGATATAAAGCTTGACGTGTCGTTTTTTTACTAAAGTCCGCTGCATAAGGCTATGTGGGTGTAATGCTTGACGTGTCATTTTTTTTAAATTTAGACGTCTTACTTAAGTTATGTGGTGAATGTCTTGTATTTTGTAAAGAAAGATCTTCCTTAAGCTATTTGGGAGTCGGGCATATCGTGTGGTTTTTATTTTATATAGGCCTTTTTAATGTTATGAAAGTCTGGTGGTATAGTTTTTGTATTCTGATATATACATTTATTGGGGAAAAAAATAGGATGTAAAAAAAATTTTTCAATGAATCGATGCTAAATAATGTTCTATATTTTATATTCAAAGATTTTTAATTCAAAAAATTTGTAAAAAAATCTTGATTAATTTAGTAGCTCAAATTTGCAGGATATTTTAAGTGCTAGTATCTCTCTGCGCCTGCAGTCAATAATTAAAATTTTTTTTTTTTTAAATTTTAAAGGACATAATTTTTGATAAATGGCTACAAGAATCAAAGATTTCAGAGGTTTCTATTTCTTGAAATCTTAAATTGAAAAATAATATTTTATCCACCTGATTCAATCTTAATGTTTGAGGTAAATGCAGAATTTGTTATGTATGAAAAAGTTGTTTTTATTTTGAGCACAGATGATAAATGTGTATTGGGTTAAAAGATTTTTGATTTCACAAATTGGATCAAATTTTTTCATTATTTGTTAATTTTAATTTTGATTATATATTTTCTTAATCTTACACTATTTTTAATTAATTTAATAGAATTATGAGTGAACCTATCATGGATGCAGAGTTAGATTTAATATTCTATACGAGCATACGTCTTTGCAAGTAATTGATTCACATGAGCTCGGACAACTGGTTGTTAAAATAATAATTAACTAAATTAGTTAAATTAACTTGAACTGCCTAGGCCTCAGGTAAATAAGTAATCTAAGTTGATTGCAGTTGATTCATTAAAAATATACTTACATTGTTCAGCTGAAGTAAAGAACAATAATTATATTGATGATGTCTCAGCGAGGAATTTTTGAATATTTTGGTATCTTCAGTATTCAGAATTCAGATCCTATGTTTTCTCAGATCTAAAATTGAAAGCATATTATTGTAACTATATGTTTGTCTCTTTTGTTAAATTAAAAAATTTTTAAATATATTTAAAATAACATAATTTTCACATTTTTTGGTAATTTAGATTTAATTTTCTTATTTTTATTCTCTTATATGTAACAATTTGTTAATTATATTAATTATGAAAATTATTATTTTTGTTATATTATGATAAAGTATTAATTGTTGTGAAAAGCTGTTAAAAATATTCAAAAAATTTATTGTCATTATTTGTTAATTTAAATTTTGAATGAATATATATTTTCTTAATCTTACACTATTTTTAATTAATTTCATAGATTTATAAGTGAATCTTTGTAATCATGGTTGCAGATTTAGATTTAATATTCTAAAATTTGATAATACGAGCATACTTCTTTGCAAATAACTGATTCAAATGAGCTCGGACAACTGGTTAATAAAATAAGAATCAACTAAATTAGTTAAATTAACTTGAACTGCCTAAACCTAAGGTAAATAAGTAACCTAAGTTGATTGTAGTTGATTCATTTAAATTGTACTTACATTGTTTAGCTAAATTGAAGAACAATGAGTATATTGATGATGCCTCAGCGAGGAATTTTTAAATAATTTGGTAGCTTGAGTAACTATATATTCAGAATTCAGATTACTGTTTTCTCAGATCTAAAATTGAAAGCATATAATTGTAATTTAATGTTTGTCTCTTTTGTTGAATAAGAAAATTTAAAAATATTTTTAAAACAACATAATTTGCACAATGTTTGGTAATTTACATTAAATTTTCTTACATTTATTCTCTCATTTGTAAAAATTTATTAATTTTATTAATTATTATTGTATTTTATGTTGTATTTTATCAATTAATGTTTTTGTTATATGATAAAGTATTTTTGTAAAAATTTGTTAAAAATATTTAAAAAATCAGTTAATACAATGTGACAATATTATGTAAATAAGATTTCTTTTTAAATATTTTCATTAATTTGTAGTTGAATATTTACTTACTTTATTTTCATAAACTTCAGATTATTCTTTATTTTTTATTTACACTGTATTTTTTTCTTTTATTTTAAATTATTAACAAATTTAATAAACAACTGACATTTTTTTACAAAATAAACCATGCATGCTCTTTCCGTCTGCTCTTACAATGATATTATCTATAGGGTCACTAGATTTTTAATATACTTATAAAATACCGTATATTATACCTATAAGATACGTATATTATACCCGCGCAAGGTATTTTAACAACCGTGCTAAGTACTTGAAGTGTTCCTTCGTTTCTATCCTATCCTCCCCAATACATATTGGGATAATAGTCTCAATATGCTTGCGGGTGAATAGGACAATCTCAGTCTTCGCCGTTGCAAGCTTTAGGCCGTGGTCTTCCATCCAGTAATTGACCCCATGCATTGCCTGATTCAGTTTCTCCTCGGCGATTTTTTCATTTTTTGCCGTAATTACTAGGACCAGGTCGTCCGCGTAGCCTACAGTAAAAGTATCAGCCGGCATCGGTAGCCTTAGTACATGGTCATACATAATGTTCCATAGATCCGGTCCAAGGACCGATCCTTGAACTGCACCTGCAGTTACTTTCCTCACTCTTCTTCCTTGTGCAGTTTCAAAGATTATTTCCCGATCACTCAGGTAGCTGCTGATTATTCTTCGCAGGTAATTTGGCACCTTGAAGTTCCTGAGTCCCCCCATGAAATCGCTCCATCTTGCTGAGTTAAAGGCATTTTTCACATCGAGGGTCACTATTAGCGTGATCTTTTTCGAATAGTGATTACCAGTCTGTGCGTTTTCGATGGCCCGAACAATACTGCTTATTGCATCGATTGTTGACTTCCCTCGACGAAATCCGTATTGTCTAGGAGAGAGATCTCCCGCAGTTTCTACGGCCCTCAGTATCCTTGGCTGTAGCATCTTCTCGTAATTTTTGCCGGCTGTATCCAGTAATCCTAGAGGGCGCCAAGAGTTTGGCAGTCTTGGGTCCCCTTTGCCCTTACTGATAAGGACCAGTCTTGCTCTTTTCCAGAGTTTACTGAAGATGCCCGCACGTGCACAAGTATTGTACATATATAAGATGAGTTTTGGGCATTCGTGCGCAGCTATCTTCAGTATTTCGGTAGGTATCCCATCAGGACCTGGTGCCTTACCGTTCTTGAGAGAGTCCACCGCTGTGAAGAGTTCCTCCTCCGTAAATTCGGGGAAAGCCTCATCATCTTCACCTGAGTCATTTTCCTCCTCCCTCTCCGGGTGGGTAGGGAAAAGTCCGTCAACTATAAGTAATCGTCTTCGTTTATAACACCACTTGCGGAAAGAGCGCCGATTCTCTTGGTGACTATCTTGTACCCAAGACCCCATGGGCCATTATCAACCTCGTTACACAAAGCTATCTCGCATGTTCTTTTGCTTCTCCTAACAGCAAGTCTCAGCCTTTTCTTGACCTGCTTATGCTCTGCCATCAGCTCAGCAGCGTCTGTTCTGTTCCTTGCACGTGTTGCTCTCCTTCTTGTAGTTAAGCTTTCACTCCTTAGACGATCTATTTCAGCATTCCACCAGTAGGCTGGTGGTCTTCCATCACGGGTCCGTTTTTTTGGCATGGCTTGTTACATGCTTTTTCCAGCAGCGTCATGATTCCCTTGACTATATCCTCTGCATCGTCAATATTTCCTGGTCTAATTGCTTTTCCCTGGATAGCAGTCTCTCCTCTTCTAAGCGTGTTCACCAAAATTTCGCGGTTTAACCGCTTGATGTTCCATCCGCAGCATTTCTGTGCTTCGTCTCTTCGTGTCAGCCGCCGTTCATCATGCACCTCAAAAGAAATATATTGGTGGTCGCTCGCTGAGAAGTCCTCTAGGACTTGCCAATCAGTAATCCTGGCAGCCAAATTTTCTGTTGCAAACGATATATCTGGGATGGTCTGTCCGTAGCCTGGCTTTTTGAAAATAGTAGTGTTACCTACATTTAGCACAGCCAAGTTGAGCCTGGCAAACAGGTCAAGTATGTCCTCTCCTCTTGCATCCGTTTCTGACATACCCCACTCTGGAGCTCTCGCGTTGAAATCGCCTGCCATTACAATTTCACCAGTCATATCCCTTATGGCATCTTCCAAACTATTCATTTTACTCAGAGTGTCCTGCCTAAGCTCATTTGGCGTTAAGTACACGCTTATGTAGGTAACACCGTTTGTTTTAATCCAGACAAAGCCTCTGCCAGCGCCTTTTTCCTGTACTAGAACCTTTCTCGGATTCACTACCCAGATTGCCGCAGTACCCAACTCATCCGTAAACCAGTTCAGAGAGCTTGGTCGGACCCCTTGCTCACTTATGATGAGGAGGTCTGCCGACTTTTTTCTAGCAAGTTGATATATAATGTCTCTTGCTCTCCTGTCTGGTCCATTGCATTTTGTAGCAAAATGGCCATAACGTAGGCATTTAAAATAACGGGTTAATGGGGTTTTTAGCCTTACCCTACAGTTCATCCATCCTATTTTGATACGTTCCATGCGGACCAATTTGAAGGCGGTTCTTTCATCAAAGTCAACGTAAGCAGCTCTCTGTTCTCTTGCGTTGCTCTTAGAAATAGTCACCCTTGCTATCTCCGCATGTTCTTCTTTGCTTTTAATGACATTTAGAACGTCTATTGACTGGGTGAGACAGTCCAAGTCAAGTATTTGTATAACTCGTTTAGGAGCAAGATCCCTAACCCGGGCCTCCTCACCCAATACTCTCCTTACTTCTTGTGAGAAGGAACCTATTTTATCACTAAGTTCCTTCAGCTCAACCAGGACATCTCCCGTCTTCGTCTTTCTTAGGTTTTTTTTATTAATCTTACGAAAATAAAGTTGATAAAGTATGTAAAAATAATTGGAAATGTAATTTTTGAACAACTATTTATCAGATTTATTAAGTTTTATCGATTTGTGTCATTAGCACCCTACTTTTTATAAATCCGAAACAAATTTTCCCATAAGCGCAATGTTAAAATACCACTTTTATTCTATTCATAAAAAATTAATTAAGCCGGTGACATTGGTAAAAATAAGTTAATTTATGCTCAAAAATTTTTAAATTTTAATATTATTCACGTTTCATTACATTCTGTCATTATTTTTTTTAACAGATAAACCCCCTTAAAGATTTCTTTTTTAGTTTTATTTTCATTAAACTCAATATAAATAAATACAAAAATGGTATATTGGGTTGTAGTGGGTTGTAAATCTGAGACTGGAAACGAAGCAGGACTTAGATTTTTTAGGATTCTAAATAGCTATAATTAGTGAAAATTCTTTACAATATAAAAAAGTAGAAAATTATGTTTTTTATCTACTGAACGCAGAAAAACCTGGATTCGTGCGTTAAAAAGAATCTTACAACAAATAACAGAGTTTGTAATAAACATTTTATTAATGGTAAGTAATGTATTTCAACTTCATTTCATTTTAAAATATTTTTGCAAATTAAATAAGAGGTACTCCATCAATTTAAATTGATATAAATAATACACATTGGGTTCCAAGTCAAAATCTAGGATAATTAGTTGCTGTTGCTGTAAAAAGTACTTCCTCGTCTCAAAGATATGACAGGGTAAATAAACGGAGGAATAGAAAGATATCACCAAAACCAAAATGGAAAAAGCACAATAAAGTACTTGAAATAGATAGCAATGCAACTAAAGATTTTCAGCCAAATCAAGATGAAGTTTCTGAAATGAATGATGAACCGGCTGAACCACCTCAAGTTTCTGGTATTGCTTCGGAGCAGGCAGAAATGCCTCGAGTTTCTGGTATTGCTTCGGAACAGGCTGAAACACCTCATGTTCCTGATATTAATGCAAAAATTAGGTCACTTATGGAACAGTTAAAGATTTTAAGAGAAGAAAACGATAAGTTAAAAAAAAAATTTAATTCTTGATTGCTAAAGTTTTAGATCTTAAAAAAAAAAAGAAAAAGAAGCTAGCAGCCTTATCAAGGATAATGATTCCTTAAGAGTTGAAGTTATAGATCTAAGAAAAAAAGAAATGAGGATGGAGGTTACAGAAGAATCATTTCATGAAAATTGTAGTAAAACAAAGTATTTTACAGGGCTAGATAATTATAAAGTTCCTTTGCGCCTCTATAACCAGGTAAAACCATTTCTCTACAATAAAAATCCAGCTATCAGCCTTTTCAAACAAATTTTTTTTTTTCAAGGGAAATATGTGAATCATGCATCAGCCATGGAGTGTTTGCGGGCCTTAAAGACCCGCAAATTTCCATGACTGCCCAGTTGTACAAGTTGTACAAGTACAACTGGGAGACTTTGCCGACGAATCCGGTCGCCGACTTCGTCCCACATTCTTACTGGGCAAACACACTTTAAACCACCCTGTGCTTCTTTGCCCCAAACCGGAACTCCCCTAAACAGGCCGCTGCATTCCTAGGGGTGGAAAATCTCTCTACGATAGAAAGCCTTCCTCCTTTTTCGACAACAAAGTGGCCCTCACGTACTCTGCTACTTTTTTCCAGTTTTCAGAACTTCGTAACATTTCCGTGACCACTTGCTCTGGCCTCCAAGTGGGAAGGGCAGGTGCCCTTCCGAGTAGCCCATACATCAGAAGAATATGTCCTCTACGGTATCTACCCGTACAGTACAAGAACTGTCCTGTTGCCACCTTGTGCCACTTCCTCAACATGTTACGGAAGTCCTCGTGACCTGTTAATAATTGGGTGATATAGAAGTCTACCTTTCGAACAATTGATTCTTACATTTTTAAAACTAAGACTTGATTTGCCGTTTACTTATCTCAGATACAGGTAATATATGTATATAATTACATGTTTTAATAAAAGAATATGAAAATATATTTCTTTTATTTTTTTTAGGTTTAATATAGTTTTAAGTACTGCTTCACGTTACTTTAGGCGATGCATCCACGTTCTTCATAGTATTCTAAAAAAATAAATGGTCAGACCAAGAAACTCTTCGAACCACGAACCACCTTATTGCTACAAAGAAAATTTTAATGACAAAGTTAGTATACTGATAGACTGCTTTGAAGTATTCATGGAAAGACAAAGTAGTATCCGATCCATGGCAAAATGCTGGTCAAATTATAAGCATTGGTTAACAGTAAAAATTTTGATTGGGATCATTCCACAGGAATCTGTTGCGTATGTATCTAAAGGCTGGGGTGGTCGTGTCAGTGATTAGTTTATTGTTGAAAACTCCAGGTTTTTGAACCTTCAAATTTGAAGATTCACTAAATTGTGTGGGTGCGTTTTAATAATTAAAAATTTTGTTTTTATTTTTAGAACTAAATCAATTTGAACCACCTGATGTGGAATCAACAACAAAGATTGCAAATTTAAGGATCCATATGGAAACAGTTATCGGTTCCATTCGCCAAAAGTATGCAATATTACATCAGGGAACTCTACCTACCAAAATACTATTGCAAGATGCGCAAGGTGAAACCTTATTTAACAAAATTGTCATCGTTTGCTGTGGCTTAGTAAACACTAGTGAATCTATGGTACAATAAATTGTATATATTTTCTTTATCTACATTTTTATAGTACATTTTTATGGTATAAAAGGTACCTTTTTTATCTTAAGCTTTATGGAATAGAATTTTATAATGTAGAATTTAATTTTAAAGGTCGACATGCTTTTCTTTTTTCTTAGCCTTAAATTTAGCTTATTTTAAGTTTACTAAAATTATTTTATATTACAAATAAAACAGTTTACTTTTTTATTATAAATATTTAAAGCTATTATACAGTTTTGATAAGAAATAAGTACATTTATGATTAATTCCGTTAATTATTAAACAGCTTTATTTTGATTAACAACGTAACTGTATTAATAATTAAAATTAATTTGGCAATGAAAAATTTAAATATTACTATATTATTAGTATTATTAGGGAAATTTTGTTATGTGTTATCAAATAATAATCAACCAATAGTAAATATATCATCAACTAAAATTATTGGCCATTTTAAAAAATCTTATAAAGGTAGAACTTATGAAGCTTATGAAAGTATTCCTTATGCTTTGCCTCCTATTGAAAATTTACGTTTTGAGGCAATGATTTATATTTTTATGTTAAAAAAGATTAATTTAAAATAAAATTATATTTTTAGCCTCCTGTTTCTATTAAAAGTTGGCCTAAAATTATAATAGCAAATAAATACCGCAATATTGTTTACAATATGCTATTAAAAAACAAATAGTTAAAGGAAATGAAAATTGCTTATACATTAATATTTATCGACCATTGAGAACAAATAATTTTAAAAAATTACCTGTATTATTTTCAATACATGGTGGTGATTTTTTTTTAAGGAAGTGCTTCAGAATATAATCCAGAATATATAATGGATAGAAATTTGATTTTTGTAACAGTAAATTATCGATTAGGACCATTAGGATTTTTAAGTACTAACGATAGTATCGTACCTGGTAATATGGGGTTAAAAGATCAAAGTATAGCATTAAAATTGGTATTTGATAATATTGCAAATTTTGATGGTAATCCAAATAAAAAATAACATTATTTGGATGCAGTGCAGGTGGTGCTAGTGTACATTACCATTATTTATCATCTAAAAGTACTGGATTATTTCAAAATGGAATTTCTCTTAGTGGTAGTGCCTTATCTTCATGGGCTATTAAAAGTAATCCATTAAAATACACAAATTTAATATCCAATGCTCTTAACTGTACCCTCAAAAATTCTTTAGTTATGGTTACTTGTCTTAAGAAAATTTCTGGTCAAGAATTAATGAATGCATTAAAATTAATTACAGTATGTTAAATTTTTTAAGGTACCGGATATAACGGGAAAGGCGTGTTTCAAGACATTTTTCTTTATTTAATTTTTCAGCCCCTTTATTAGTTATCAGTTTACAATTTTTTTTATGAATTTATTATGCATTTATATACATGAAAAAAAAATTTTTTTTAAATTGTATAATTAGTTATACTTATAGAGGGCGCCAAAGTACACGTGCAAAAAATCCATGGCCAGGAGTTAATCTCAGGATTGGCATGTCAGAAACAAAAAAATCAAAAAGATTCTTAATAACTGATGTGTCTCACAGGGCAATTCACCTAAAATAGAAAAAAAACCCAAAAAATAAAAAAATGGGATAGCCGGAAAAAAATTTTTTTTAATGGACGTTTTTTTTACCCTATTATGCTTGCTAGGGGCATATTTAAATGCACATATCGGGACCAAATAATTTTACTGTTGAATCAAGTAACAATTTTGCAAATAAAAAATTTTGGAATTCATTAAATCTTTATTAATTTACGAAATTTTTTGTTTACTACATAATGTACTAAGTTAACAGAAAAATAAAGTAAAATATAAAAAAAATTCTATAATTATAGTCGCTTAGCTCTAGGCAGGGTAGGGGAATAAGATTGCCACCTAGGCTGCCCTTCCTAAACTAAATTACTTGAAAAGGGGTTTACGGTTTGGGATGCTAAGGTATAGGTGAGTTGTGTGTTTTTTAGTCAGTATAAGAACAGCGTAGTCTACCGAGGGCTCGCCGAAGGCACGAAAAAGATAATTAGTTAGAATTGGGCTTTACGAGGCCAAATCATCCATTAGGCGCTCAAGGCGCTAGCCTACAGGCCCCCACTTGTGGAAGGCAATTACCAATGAGATATGACGGTTAAAGGCTAGAATCTCAATTAATATTTTCTATAAAATATAAAAAAATACTAAATACTAATCTTCAACGAGTTATAACATTCAATTTTAAAATAGATAAGGTATGTCGGTAGTTCTTAGCTATTTTTACCCAAGTCTGAGGTCGATGTCTTGGATTTAAAAAATACCAATTGCACTGTGTTTGGTATGTAAAAATATGGTTACTGGCCAATTTTTAAGGCTCTAGGTGGCTTGGTTGCGATTTGGCACCTGCTTTTCCAATTTTGATTTTTTTCGAATTCTCAGCCACCCGTTTACTTTTTATTTTCTGGACGCCCTAAATAAGCCTAAAAAATATTTTCTATATAAAATTCCCGCCCAATCCGAATCTGACCATATTTTTTCGGAAAAACCTCAGGAAAAGCCGGAAAATCGGAAAAACTAAAGGAAACTGGAAAATACAAATTTCTCAAAAAGCGTCACTTTTTTTTTTTTTTTTTATTTTTTTTTACATGTGTTTTCCCATACTTTTCATGCTGGTAACCTCCTTTTTTGACCCATTTGCCTTTTAAGTACTTAAAAATCAATTTTAGGCTCAAAAAAATGATTTTAAAAAGTGTTCATTTTCTGAATTTTCCAATTTTCTCGCTTTTCCTGATAGAAAATGAAAAATCTGACTTGATTTTCGGATTCCTCGGGAAATTTTACATTGAAAACCTTCTTGGGTAAAATTTTAGAGGCCTTTATGACGCTGTAAAAAAAAGAAAAACAAAATAACCTGCTAAAATCAAAAAAATAAACAGAATAAAAAAATAGCAAAATTTAATTATGTTTAATTATGTTTGATTTTAGCAGGTTATTTTGTTTTTCTTTTTTTTACAGCGTCACAAAGGCCTCTAAAATTTTACCCATGAAGGTTTTCAATGTAAAATTTCCTGAGGAATCCGAAAATCAAGTCAGATTTTTTATTTTCTATCAGGAAAAGCGAGAAAATTGGAAAATTTAGAAAATGAACAATTTTTAAAATCATTTTTTTGAGCCTAAAATTGATTTTTAAGTACTTAAAAGGCAAATGGGTCAAAAAAGGAGGTTACCAGCATGAAAAGTATGGGAAAACACAAATAAAAAAAATAAAAAAAAAAAAAAAAAAGTGACGCTTTTTGAGAAATTTGTATTTTCCGGTTTCCTATAGTTTTTCCGATTTTCCGGCTTTTCCTGAGGTTTTTCCAAAAAAATATGGTCAGATTCGGATTGGGCGGGAATTTTTACTACCCACCTTTATATAGAAAATATTTTTTAGGCTTATTTAGGGCGTCCAGAAAATAAAAAGTAAACGGATGGCTGAGAATTCGTAAAAAATCAAAATTGGAAAAACAGCTGCCAAATCGCAACCAAGCCACCTAGAGCCTTAAAAATTGGCCAGTAACCATATTTTTACATACCAAACACAGTGCAATTGGTATTTTTTAAATCCAAGACATCGACCTCAGACTTGGGTAAAAATAGCTAAGAACTACCGATGTACTAAATACCTTACTTTCATTTACTACATACTATGTAGTAAACTGAAGGTATACTGGGTGGTTTATCTACTATCCTAATCTACCTAGTAAAATTGAAGCTAATGAATTTCTCAAGAAGTTAACATTTTTTCTTGAATCTTTGATATGCATTAGTGAGTTAGCAAACTTCTTTTCAATATCATTTTTTTACTCAATTTTCTTTTAATTATTTAGACCCGTACTCCTTCATTTGTCGTCAAATCTCTTATTGCACTTCTCACATGCTTGTTATAAGAACTTTCCAAAAGTTTTAGTTTTATTAATTCTTGGTGAAAAAGTAAACCCCTTTTCTGAAATTTTGGCAGAATATTTTCATAATAATGAATAACAATTTGCCAAAAATATTATCAATTTCTTTTTAATAAACATTTTAAATAAATTCAAGATTTTAAATAAATTCTTTTACGCATTAGCAAATATAGGTATAAAACTGAAAATATAATTCATTACTAAAATTATTTTAATGATTTAATCATCTACGTTTGTATATTAGAGTGAATCTTATTTGTAATGTATTTTAAATGGGAAAACTAAAATTTTTAAAAATTTTATTTTGATAAAATAAAGTGTTCTGAGACTTCTACAGTTTTTGGAATCAATTTTTAGATGTCTTAACATATTTAAAATATTTTGAACCACATTAAAAAATTAAAAAGTTGAAAAGTAAAAATTCCCATGTTATACATAAATGGAAAAATTGAGGTACTTCCAGGCACGCGTTTTTGCAAAGCAAAAGAAAAATCCTTGGAGCTAGGGACTTTTTATGAGCAAAAGTTCACAAAAAAAACCTCGGGAGCAAAATTTTTCTACAAAGTCCAAAATAAGGTCCGCTCTCATATATATCATGTTAAGATTAGTTATACAACTCAAAATAAATGTTTGTATAATAAAAAAATTTTAATTTTTTTTATTTTAATTTTTTATCTTGATTAAATAAATGGAATTATTTTTGTATAAGTTAAGTTTAAAGATATTTTATTTTTTCAAAAGTCTTTCATGATAATTGCTAGATTATTTTTATTAATTTTTTTTATTTTTACGGTTTATAAAAAATGCAGTTAATTAAATTAAAAAAATTTTTTTTAATATTTATAATAAATATTTTGTTTTTAAGTATTTCTTATGGAATGAGAATATTAGCGGTTATACCATTGAATTCAAAAAGTCAAACAATAATAACACAAAGTATTTTAAAAGGACTTGTATCAAAAGGACATCAAGTTGATGTTTACAGTCATTATCCATTAAAAATTCCAATAGTTAATTACACAGATTATAGTTTAGCTGGTTCACTCCAATCAGTAATGAACAATATAACATATGATATAATTAAAATACACAAAGCTTCAGCTAGTATTCAAAATTTAATTGAACATTATGGTTCTAGCGCTTGTGAATTAATGGATTTGCCAGTGTTTCAAAAACTTTTAAAAAATCCACCAAAATATGATGTAATAATCACACAGGTAATTATAGATAACTATAAAATCCCTTATATTTAAGTTTTAGCCTAATAAATTAAAATATCCTTAAAATATGCTAAGTAAAAATATAAATAGTCTTTTTTTTGCTCCAATACAAAATTTGATACATAAAATGGCATATAGTATGACAGATATAACAGTTTTGGTTGCAGCATATAAATAATTATATAATTAATTTTATAATTTTTCAAAATAAGCTAATTTTTAAAAAAAACTTTAAAATTTTTTAAATTAATAAGTAAATTAAAAATTTTTTTAATATTCAAAAAATTGAGTTTTTTAAAAGTAATATAAAATAAGAATAGATTAGTTTTGTCAAAAATATTTGTTATATATTATATACAAAAAAAATCTAATAAATCTTATAGCTGACATGATTTTCATAATTTATCAGGAAATTTAATTGCCTTGAAGCCATAACTTGGTATTGTATACAATTTTTTAATTTTCATGCCAATTGTAATAAACCTTATAGTTGACATGGTTTCCATAATTTATCAGGGAAACTTTATAAACCATGATTACGTTTCTATGAACTATTTAATTGCTTTGAAGTCACATCTTGGTATTGTATACAATTTTTCAATTTTCATGCCAATTGTAATAAATATTATAGTTGACATGATTTTCATAATTTATCAGGAAAACCTTCTAATTCTTGTGCATACATATCCCATAAACTATCTAATTGCTTAAAGTCAACTTAGTACTTATGATTATGAATCAGAGCTGGGCATGCACGGCATTTTGGGCACGGAAAACTAACAGCCGTATATACGGCCAAGCAGTATAATGATCCGTGCAGAGTCTGTCCATACTTTATTTTTATAAGTATACGGATCAGTTGGTAGTATGTTAAAGTTTTAATGCATACTGCCCACGGACCCGTCAGAATTATGAAAAACCCAAGTCTCATACTCATACGGACCCGTATGCATATAGGACCTGAGTATTTTCATAATGCTCACGGATCCGTCAGCATTATGAAAATACCCAGGTCCTATATGCATACGGGTCCGTATGCGTATGAGACTTGGGTTTTTCATAATGCTGACGGGTCCGTGGGCATTATGAAAACACCCAAGCTCATACGCATACGGACCCGTATGCATATAGAACCTGAGTATTTTCATAATGCCCACGGACCCGTCAGCATTATGAAAAAACATAGGTCCTATATGCATACGGGTCCGTATGAGTATGAGACCTAGTATTTTCATAATGCCCACGGATCCGTACACAGTATGAAAATACCTAAGTCCTTTACGCATACGGACCCGTATGCATATAGGATCTGGGTATTTTCATAATGCTCACGGACCCGTCAGCATTATGACAATACCTAGGTCTCATACGTATACTGACCTGTGGGCATTATGAAAATACCCTCTTTTATACGCATACGGGTCCGTGGGCATTATGAAGTTACCCAGGTCCTATATGCATACGGGCCCGTATGAGAAAAATATGGGGCCGTATATTCTTATGCCGTACAAATAGGCGATTTGGTATTGAATCTTGTCGTACGGTTTTTCATACGGCATAAATAAATACGGGAGCTGTAGGTAATATGCCGTATTAATGGACCATTTTATACGGCCCGGGGGGTATTTTACGGGATTTGAGGATTTGTGGATTTGCAAATCCCACTTGGATTTGAAGGGATTTGATGGGATTTGATGGGATTTGATGGGATTTGAATGGGATTTGAATGGATTTGAATGGATTTGAATGGTTTTTAATTCATTTGAATGCATTTGGGATTTGCAAATCCACTCAAATCCAAGGAAAAACCTTAAAATTGTAATTACGCATTATATTATAGTAAGCGTCCAACGCAATATGTTTTTTACACTCCATAAATGAAGATTACATTCTTTGTATGTGTTTTATGTTTTTGATCATGAGTCCCGGCATTGCAAAGCCCCAAAGTTGTGTTGTCCGACCATAATAGTCAAAAAACTGACCATGCTAGGGCTTTTGTGCGATAATTAATCTGAGCATGAATATAAAATAACAGTTCAAAATACCATTGTTGATATTTTTTTGGTAGCTGATTACGAAAATTAGAGTTACAAAATCCTCAGGTTATGCGGAATGCCCATAATGGGCAGAAGCTGCCCATTTTAGGGCCTTTTTGCGAAAATCTAAGCAAAATCTTTAAATAACCTTCTAATAACCTTTCTAAATACTGTCTTGTATACTTTTTGACTGCTGATTACGAAAATCAGGGTCCCGTAATCCTAAGGTTGAATTGTATGCCCATAATGAGCAAAAGCTGATAAACTAATTATCAAAAAAATTTGAATAAACGCTCAAAGTACGGTCTTACATGTTTTTTGGGTCGCTAATTTCGAAAATCGGGGTACTGAAATCCTATCGCTATGTAATATGCTCATAATGGGCAAAAGTTCCCCCTTTTTAGGGCTTTTGCGCGATAGTCTAAGTGTAAACTTTGAATAATCGTTCATAACGGTTCAAATTACCAACATATGTTTTTTGGGTTGCTTATGTGGGTGTCGAAGTCCTAAGTTTGTTATCTGCTCATACTGGGATAAAACCTACCCATGTTAGGGCTAGGACTTATTCGCGAAAATCTAAATACAAACCTTAAATGACTCTTAAAACTTACATTATATATGTTTTTTGGGTTGCTGATTACAAAAATCAGGATCTTAAAATTCTACAGTGCTGTTATCTGCCTTAACCCCTTTACGTGCAGTCCCGAGTAAAGTTGGGGCAATAACATGGAATTATTATACTTAAGGTACGTAGGGGGGGTTAAGAGGGCAATAACCAATCCCTCGAGGGGTACATAGCAGTGGACTGCGCAAGAGTTCCGCGCCAGTTCAGTGGCAGTTTTATAAAAACTGTAATGCGCGAGTTCGTTAAAGTTTTAGACAGTTCCGCGGCAGTTCGGCCAGAGTTTTAAGCGACGCGCGGAAAAGTGGGGGACGCGCCGTTTTTAGGGTTTATAGGGTATGCGGTGCTAGTTTTGGACTTGGATTATTATTATTATTATTATTATTATTATTATTATTATTTATTAAATAATTAATTTTATTTATTTAAATAATTTATTTATTTATTTTAACTAATTTTATTTGTCAAAAATAGGAGCAAACGTAGATTTCTCGATATACTTATAGAATTATAAGATTTTTATTTTGCAAAAACATTTTTAATTAATTAACAATTATTCTACAACCCACGTCATAAACTAATTTGTAAATTAATTAAAAAAAAAAAATTAAAAAATAGGTTCTTTCTTTTTAAAACAGGTTTTAAGATTTTTATTTTATTTAGGGTACTTTTTTGATCCAATTAATAAGTATTTATTTATTTATTTATTTAATGGAAGTTAGTGCAGGCATTACCGATGCACGATTACAATATTATACAATTTTAAATAAATATGTGAAGCAGTAAAATTTGAAAATTTATAATAATAATAAATGCTTAAGTATAATCAAATTAAATATTATAACTTAATACATCTGAGAGCTAAATTATTAGATTTTTTTAACCATTATGTTTTGAAAATCAAATCCTTGGGATCAAAAATTTGTGCACACATGAAGAAAATTTTATAATCTAATTTTTTTAGGCCTGTAAAATATTAATTATTTATCGTTGTTTTAGTCTCTAATTGACCTGTATCTACTTAATAAAGTTCTGGTTTATTTAAACAACAGTAATATTTATAAATATAATTCTTTTAATTTTTTATCAATGATAAATGATTCCGAGGTACTCGGTGTTTCTGCTGAAAAAATCTCCGAAAAAATTAACTAAATAATCAAGGGTCTATCATCAAAAAAAGACACTTCAGAAATAGTATTTAATAGAAAAAATCACACGTCAGGCCTTACACTAGCGTAGCCTAAGGAAATAGGCTATAATAAGAAACGACACGTCAAGCTTTACACTAGTGTAACCTAAGCAAGTTGGCTATAATAATTAGCGACTCGTCAAGCCTTACACTAGCGTAACCTAAAGAAGTAGGCTATAATAAGAAACGACACGTCAAGCCTTACAGTAGCGTAACCTAAGGAATTAGGCTATAACCTTTTTATAAAATAATGACACGTCAAGCCTTACAGTAGCGTAACCTAAGGAAGTAGGTTATAATAAAATAACGACACGTCAAGCCTTACAGTAGCGTAACTTAAGGAAGTAGGCTATAATAAGAAACGACACGTCAAGCCTTACAGTAGCGTAACCTAAGGAAGTAGGCTATAATAATATAACGACACGTCAAGCCTTAAAGTAGCGTAACCTAAGGAAGTATAGTCTATATTAAAAATACAACACGTCAAGCCTTACACTAGCGTAACCTAAGGAAGTAGGCTATAATAATAAACGACACGTCAAGCCTTACAGTAGCGTAACTTAAGGAAGTAGGCTATAATAAGAAACGACACGTCAAGCCTTACAGTAGCGTAACCTAAGGAAGTAGGCTATAATAATATAACGACACGTCAAGCCTTAAAGTAGCGTAACCTAAGGAAGTATAGTCTATATTAAAAATACAACACGTCAAGCCTTACACTAGCGTAACCTAAGGAAGTAGGCTATAATAATAAACGACACGTCAAGCCTTACAGTAGCGTGACATAAGGAAGTAGGCTATAATAAGAAACGACACGTCAAGCTTTACACTAGTGTAACCTAAGCAAGTTGGCTATAATAATTAGCGACTCGTCAAGCCTTACACTAGCGTAACCTAAGGAAGTAGGCTATAATAAGAAACGACACGTCAAGCCTTACAGTAGCGTAACCTAAGGAATTAGGCTATAATAAAATAATGACACGTCAAGCCTTACAGTAGCGTAACCTAAGGAAGTAGGTTATAATAAAATAACGACACGTCAAGCCTTACAGTAGCGTAACTTAAGGAAGTAGGCTATAATAAGAAACGACACGTCAAGCCTTACAGTAGCGTAACCTAAGGAAGTAGGCTATAATAATATAACGACACGTCAAGCCTTAAAGTAGCGTAACCTAAGGAAGTATAGTCTATATTAAAAATACAACACGTCAAGCCTTACACTAGCGTAACCTAAGGAAGTAGGCTATAATAATAAACGACACGTCAAGCCTTACAGTAGCGTGACATAAGGAAGTAGGCTATAATAAGAAACGACACGTCAAGCCTTACAGTAGCGTAACCTAAGGAAGTAGGCTATAATAAAAAACACACGTCAAGCCTAACACCAACACAACGTAAATTTTGGAGACAAAACTTTTCAAATAATTAAGTATCAGGTCAGTTTTTTTCTCGGTTTTTTTCGAGTTTTTTTTATGACAAAAACGTTAATAATTAATAAAAAATTTTTCAAATCATTAATTATCAGATCCAATAAATCTATTAAAACCGAGTTTTCTAAAATTATTACTTTCATTGAAAAGTATTTGGTATTACGTCCAAAAATAATAAAAATTTAGTGGTTTTTTTTTTTAATTTTTGAAAGCATTAGATTGAGACACACGCAAGAGTTACACCAACATAACCTCATGCAATGGTATAGTCAGGGTGGCCACGGAACTGAAGTTTTAAAATTCCCTGACTTTCCAGACTTTTTTCCTTAAATTTTCCAGTACTTTTTTAGTGTTTCAACTAAATTTTACAAACCAAATTCCCTGAATTTCCAGAGTTTCCTACAAACAAATTTTAGTAAATTTCAGACATTTTCTTTTTCAAAATTTAATATTAAATTTAAATACCCAACTATATCTGCACTCTAGTTATTAAATTTACTATATTTTCTGTATTATATATTTTTATTATTAAATTGATTTAAAAAGGAAGGGACAAAAGTATTTTTGAAAATAAATAAAAATGATCATTTTTTAATATTATACGTCTAAACATCATTTTCTATCTGCTGGCTAGTGTTTAAAAAAATTTTAAAGCATGTTAAAAAATTAGAAAACTATAAAGTAAAAATTCCCATGTTATTTAAATGGGAAACTTTAAGTGCTCGGTGGTACGAGTAAAATCCTTGAAGATGGGGGGTTTTATGACCAAAATATCCAAATGTGGGGAGAGCAAAAAAATCTCGAAAACAAAAAATTAAAACACGCTCTACTGAACACGAATACGACATTTGTTTTTACCTAAATTGTTCTTATTCCCTACAATAGAAGATGAATGCGTAGCAATTACCTAAAGATATTTAATGTGGTCAACTGGTGCATTTTAAGTAAAAACAAACATCATATTCGTGTTTAGTGTCCCAAAAAATATAAGTAACCGATAATAATTCAAATAAAACCGAAATTACAACTAGAGCTGAAAGATTGATTTATTTTTTTATTTCATCAGACTTACACTTCACTCAAAGGTTATTTTTTATCAGAGAAAATTATATTTAAGGTGGCTCCCGGTGTTAGGTCCGTAGATTTTAGGGTGTGATCAGAGGGGGGTATAACTAATTAATTAAATTATATTAATTATTTTATGGATATGCGAATATTTAGAAGTTATTATTAATAATAATGCATTTTCTTATATAATGAGTGTGGTATGAACAAAATTTTTTATTTACAAAACATTTTATTGAAAGGAGCCCACGACTAAAATTATGCGTTTATAATTTGATCGGCAACTATTGTATTTTTTTCTTGGAAAAGTTTCTACTTTTGTCAAATAACACGTGTGTACAATTTTATCTAAAAAGATTCGTTATTGAATGAGTACGAAGTAAAACAATATCAACTCCAATAAGAACGCGTGTTTAACCTTAAAAATTTTGAGTTGCTTATTTCTTTCTTAATTAACCAGGAACCTGGGTATTGTTTGGGATCAATGGATTTGTTTTTTAATTATCTTCATCTCCATTAAATTTTAGTGTCGGTTTTTTATTATAGTCTTTTTCTTTAGGTTATGTTAGTGTAAGGCTTGACGTGTCGTTATTTTATTATAGCCTACTTCCTTAGGTTACGCTACTGTAAGGCTTGACGTGTCGTTATTTTATTATAGCCTACTTCGTTAGGTTACGTTACTGTAAGGCTTGACGTGTTGTTTTTTATTATAGCCTACTTTCTTAGGTTACGCTACTGTAAGGCTTGACGTGTCGTTATTTTATTATAACCTACTTCCTTAGGTTACGCTACTGTAAGGCTTGACGTGTCGTTATTTTATTATAGCCTACTTCCTTAGGTTACGTTACTGTAAGGCTTGACGTGTCGTTATTTTATTATAACCTACTTCCTTAGGTTACGCTACTGTAAGGCTTGACGTGTCGTTATTTTATTATAACCTACTTCCTTAGGTTACGCTACTGTAAGGCTTGACGTGTCGTTATTTTATTATAGCCTACTTCCTTAGGTTACGTTACTGTAAGGCTTGACGTGTCGTTATTTTATTATAACCTACTTCCTTAGGTTACGCTACTGTAAGGCTTGACGTGTCGTTATTTTATTATAGCCTACTTCCTTAGGTTACGCTACTGTAAGGCTTGACGTGTCATTATTTTATTATAGCCTACTTCCTTAGGTTACGCTACTGTAAGGCTTGACGTGTCGTTATTTTATTATAGCCTACTTCCTTAGGTTACGTTACTGTAAGGCTTGACGTGTTGTTTTTTATTATAGCCTACTTTCTTAGGTTACGCTACTGTAGGGCTTGACGTGTCGTTATTTTATTATAACCTACTTCCTTAGGTTACGCTAGTGTAAGGCTTGACGTGTTGTATTTTTAATATAGACTATACTTCCTTAGGTTACGCTACTTTAAGGCTTGACGTGTCGTTATTTTATTATAGCCTACTTCCTTAGGTTACGTTACTGTAAGGCTTGACGTGTCGTTATTTTATTATAACCTACTTCCTTAGGTTACGCTACTGTAAGGCTTGACGTGTCGTTATTTTATTATAACCTACTTCCTTAGGTTACGCTACTGTAAGGCTTGACGTGTCGTTATTTTATTATAGCCTACTTCCTTAGGTTACGTTACTGTAAGGCTTGACGTGTCGTTATTTTATTATAACCTACTTCCTTAGGTTACGCTACTGTAAGGCTTGACGTGTCGTTATTTTATTATAGCCTACTTCCTTAGGTTACGCTACTGTAAGGCTTGACGTGTCATTATTTTATTATAGCCTACTTCCTTAGGTTACGCTACTGTAAGGCTTGACGTGTCGTTATTTTATTATAGCCTACTTCCTTAGGTTACGTTACTGTAAGGCTTGACGTGTTGTTTTTTATTATAGCCTACTTTCTTAGGTTACGCTACTGTAGGGCTTGACGTGTCGTTATTTTATTATAACCTACTTCCTTAGGTTACGCTACTGTAAGGCTTGACGTGTCGTTATTTTATTATAACCTACTTCCTTAGGTTACGCTACTGTAAGGCTTGACGTGTCGTTATTTTATTATAGCCTACTTCCTTAGGTTACGTTACTGTAAGGCTTGACGTGTCGTTATTTTATTATAACCTACTTCCTTAGGTTACGCTACTGTAAGGCTTGACGTGTCGTTATTTTATTATAGCCTACTTCCTTAGGTTACGCTACTGTAAGGCTTGACGTGTCATTATTTTATTATAGCCTACTTCCTTAGGTTACGCTACTGTAAGGCTTGACGTGTCGTTATTTTATTATAGCCTACTTCCTTAGGTTACGTTACTGTAAGGCTTGACGTGTTGTTTTTTATTATAGCCTACTTTCTTAGGTTACGCTACTGTAGGGCTTGACGTGTCGTTATTTTATTATAACTTACTTCCTTAGGTTACGCTAGTGTAAGGCTTGACGTGTTGTATTTTTAATATAGACTATACTTCCTTAGGTTACGCTACTTTAAGGCTTGACGTGTCGTTATATTATTATAGCCTACTTCCTTAGGTTACGCTACTGTAAGGCTTGACGTGTCGTTTCTTATTATAGCCTACTTCCTTAAGTTACGCTACTGTAAGGCTTGACGTGTCGTTATTTTATTATAACCTACTTCCTTAGGTTACGCTACTGTAAGGCTTGACGTGTCGTTTCTTATTATAGCCTACTTCTTTAGGTTACGCTAGTGTAAGGCTTGACGAGTCGCTAATTATTATAGCCAACTTGCTTAGGTTACACTAGTGTAAAGCTTGACGTGTCGTTTCTTATTATAGCCTATTTCCTTAGGCTACGCTAGTGTAAGGCCTGACGTGTGATTTTTTCTATTAAATACTATTTCTGAAGTGTCTTTTTTTGATGATAGACCCTTGATTATTTAGTTAATTTTTTCGGAGATTTTTTCAGCAGAAACACCGAGTACCTCGGAATCATTTATCATTGATAAAAAATTAAAAGAATTATATTTATAAATATTACTGTTGTTTAAATAAACCAGAACTTTATTAAGTAGATACAGGTCAATTAGAGACTAAAACAACGATAAATAATTAATATTTTACAGGCCTAAAAAAATTAGATTATAAAATTTTCTTCATGTGTGCACAAATTTTTGATCCCAAGGATTTTATTTTCAAAACATAATGGTTAAAAAAATCTAATAATTTAGCTCTCAGATGTATTAAGTTATAATATTTAATTTGATTATACTTAAGCATTTATTATTATTATAAATTTTCAAATTTTACTGCTTCACATATTTATTTAAAATTGTATAATATTGTAATCGTGCATCGGTAATGCCTGCACTAACTTCCATTAAATAAATAAATAAATAAATACTTATTAATTGGATCAAAAAAGTACACTAAATAAAATAAAAATCTTAAAACCTGTTTTAAAAAGAAAGAACCTATTTTTTAATTTTTTTTTTTTAATTAATTTACAAATTAGTTTATGACGTGGGTTGTAGAACAATTGTTAATTAATTAAAAATGTTTTTGCAAAATAAAAATCTTATAATTCTATAAGTATATCGAGAAATCTACGTTTGCTCCTATTTTTGACAAATAAAATTAGTTAAAATAAATAAATATCTGTAAGAAAAAATACTATATATGTGAGACCCAGATCGTTACTGAGAACGAGGCGATGCGAAATTTGGGTAAGATTGATCGTGCGCGAGAACAAGAGAAATTACTGCTTGTAATCATACGCCTTTTTAAATTAAATTATTTGATAAGAACATTGAGTACAAGTGTAAGAACTTTTACATAAACGCCTATAAAACGGATTTTAAATCAGATTTGAAAGTATTTTTAGAAGTATGAAAGAATTTTAATGTTTTTTATAGTTTTTTATGGATTTGAGTGGATTTGAATGGATTTGAATGGATTTGAATGGATTTGAATGGATTTGATGGATTTGCAAATCCATCAAATCCATCAAATCCCGTAAAATACCCTCGATACGGCCCCCGTATTGATTTTTGCCGTATAAAAATCCATACGGCAAAATTCAATACGGGAGCCGTATAAAATAGTCCATTAATACGGCATATTTTGTACGGTTCCCGTATTGGATTTTGCCGTATGGGTTTTCATACGGCAAAAGTCAATACGGGAGCCGTATACAATTTCCCATTATTACGGCATATTTTATACGGCTCCCGTATTGGATTTTGCCGTATGGATTTTCATACGGCAAAAGTCAATATGGGAGCCGTATAAAATGATCCATTAATACGGCATATTTCGTACGGTTCCCGTATTGGATTTTGCCGTATGGATTTTCATACGGCAAAAGTCAATACGGGAGCCGTATAAAATGATCCATTAATACGGCATATTTCGTACGGTTCCCGTATTGGATTTTGCCGTATGAATTTTTATACGGCAAAAGTCAATACGGGATCCGTTTGAAATTTGCCGTATTAATGGACTATTTTATACGGCTACCGTATGCAGTTTGCCGTATATACGGCTAAATACATCTAGTAACCGTTCACCGTATGCCGTATATACGGATAACAGCGTGTCACAGTATCCCAGCTCTGTTATGAATTACGGTTAGGAAAATACGGTTCTCTAAAACCATCTTGACTTTTCACATTTTCGAACATAAAATTCATAAAAAATTACCCTTATTACAATTTAATATGCAGGATACAGAATTTTGATTTGATCAAAAATAAATGCAAAGGATGTATAAACTGAAGTTTCAATTTTAGTTTATAGCCAATTTTCCGACGCCATATTGAATTTTCATTATTTTTTGACATCATATTCATAAATGGTGACCCCAAAAATCCCTTACCTATGTGGATTTTTTGAAAATATTGATATAGAACTCGAGAATGTGAAAAAAAAGTCATGACGAGTATACTCGTTATACTGCACTAAAGGATTAAAAAACTTATATGAATTGATCAAGGATATTTATAGCTTTAACGCCATCCTAAACCCAAATGTGTCGGTAAGAATTTCTTAAATGTCGGCTTTCTTTTTTAAGCTGTAGAAAAAACAAAAAAAATATTTTAGGCTATAAAGAATGATTTTTTTAAGTGAATAAATCAATATGAAGCCACAAATTTTATTAGAAATGGATTGGCGACCTTTTTCAAAATGAACTCTGCCTTACCGACTCAATGTTAAAAACATAGGGGTTTAGGATGGCGTTAATAAAAATTTAATAAATATGAACAATTGCTTAAACTTTAAAATTAAAAATTTGAATATTATTTAGATTTTTTCAATGAATTGTTATCTTGGTCTGGGTCGATATTTAAATGCTCCAATGGTTGGAGTTGTTAGCTTACCAGTGATGTTAGATTGGCTAAACAGTTATATAGGAAATCCAGTTAATCTTGCAACTGATAGTACTTACTATAATAAGGAAACATCTTTAAATAACTTTTTTCAACGTCTAAATAATTTTATAAAAACAACATTCATTAGTTTACAAGCAGATTATTACATGAGGAATCAAAACAAGTACATTGAGAAATATTTTGGAAAAGGTTATCCAAATGCTATGGACATTCAAAAAGATTTATCACTTGTATTACTAAACCATAATTTTGCAATAACTGGAATCAGATCTTTTGCACCTATTGTTGTTCCTGTTGCAGGAGTTCATATTGAAGAAGATGACGAACCCTTACCTAAAGTATATTTTTCAATTAAAATTATATTTTAAGGTGAAATTTAATTAATTTTTTTTCAGGATCTTAAAAAATGGTTAGATGATTCTGAAGCTGGATTTATTTATTTCACATTTGGTTCAATGGTTAAAATTGAAACGTTTCCAAAGCACATTATTGAAGCATTTTACAAGACTTTTAGAAAAATATCACCAGTAAGAGTATTAATAAAAATAGAAAACATTGAAGATTTACCATTAGGAATACCAAAAAATGTTTTGACACAAAAATGGTTTAATCAAATCCAGGTTTTGAGTAAGTAAAATAAATATATCTCCTTTTAAATTTTTATGCACGTGTACACACACACACATACGCTCACTACTGTTGTTTATATCATTGGATAAATTATAAATATTGAATTTTCAGAACATAAAAATATCAAAGCTTTTATAACCCATGGAGGACTTTTGAGTACCCAAGAATCCATTTATTATAATGTTCCAATGGTTGGCATACCATTATTTGCAGATCAATACTTCAATATAGATAGTTTTGTTAAAAAGAAAATAGCTGTAATGCAAGAATTAGGTGACATAACTGAAGAATCATTTACTAAAGCTGTAAATGAAATTTTATATAATCCTATTTACAAGTAAATATGTTTAATAAATTAATTTTTACATAATAAAATTAATAATTTATTACTTTATTATTTATAGAAAAAATGTTAAAGAAATATCAAAACAATTTAAAGATGTTCCAATGAAACCAATTGATACAGCAATATTTTGGATTGATTACGTTGTTCGTTATGGTAAAAATTCACTTAAATCACCGAGTATTAATTTATCATGGTGGAAAAATAATTTATTGGATATTTATGGATTTATTTTATTAATTATTTTAATATTTTATTATTTAATGAAAAAATTATTTCAAACATTATTAAATTGTATTTTTTATGCACATATTCAATATCCAAAAGATAAGAAAATTTAGAATATATATATGTATATAGAAAGAATTAATTTTTTTAATAAAAAAAACTCAATTAATATAATGTTGTAAAATTATTTATAATAATTATTACATTGAAGTATCTATTGGTATAAAAAATTAGGCTAAAATTCTAGAACTAAAATTATTACATATAGTCCTGTCGCCAGCAATGCTATTTAATACCATAAAATGCCATAAAAGTTCCATGGAAAAAAATGGGTGGTATTTATGTTTTATGACCCGCTAAACACGAATCCGGGGTCTATTTTGCAAATTTCGTGGTCAATTTTTTTTTATTAACAAATTATTGCAAAATTTGCCAATAATTTGTTAATAACAAAAAATTGACCACAAATTTCGCAAAATAGACCCCGGATTCGTGTTTAGCGGGCCAAAGAACATAAATATCACCCATTTTTTTCCATGGAACTTTTATGCTATTTTAGGATTTTATGGCATTAAATAGCATTGCTGGCGACAGGACTAATAACCATTTTTTGAAAAAAAGGGCCAATAAATCCGTAATCTGGAACCGGTCTAAATTTTAAAACTGTAAAAAGATTTTTCTTTAGAAAAAGGAAAATTAAAATATACGTGAGTTCAAAAAATAAGGTTACGATCTCTAAACTTCTTGAAGCTCATAATATTTAAATTATTAACAGCTAAGCAGGAAAGGGTGTTAAGTTCGGGCATTGCCCAAGGGTCGGTTCTCGGGCCTGACCTGTGGAATGCCTTTTACGATGGCTTGCTGCGCGTCGACCTCATGGAAGGAGTCTCCCTGATCGGGTACGCAGACGACGTGGCCCTATCTATAAAGGTTAGAGAAAAGGAAGTGGCTCAGCAGAGGCTGAATCAAGTCATGAGACAGATCAACCTCTGGATGGGATCCCGAAAACGGAGATCGTACTGCTGACCCGTCGAAGCTTTCCCACCATATTTGACATAAACGTTGACGATGGCGGGAATCCTCATTCGACCCGAACCAGAACATCGGTGAAGTACCTGGGAGTTCTGCTTGACAACAAGCTGAACTTCTATAAACAATTTCAGAAGGCTCATAGCCAACATAGGGGGGCCCAAACCAAGAAAACGAAGACTCCTGATGTCCGTGGTGAACTCTGTTCTGCTATACAGCTCGGAAGTTTGGGTGGACGTCACCCGAATCAATAAGTACAGGTATAAGATCTGCTCTGTATAGAGGCAAGTGGCACTCAGGAATGCCAGCGCATACCACACGGTATCGCAATCGGCGATTCAGGTGGTAGCTAGTGTCCTTCCTATTGACCTGCTAGCATTGGAGCGCAAATTCATATAGGCTGATTCTACAAACGCCGTAAATGTGGGTCGCAACCGCAAGCGTAGCCGTAACGCAATGCGCATATCAGAACACGCATGTGCACAAACGTGCAGCTGCGCTTGCGGTTACGACACTCATTTACGGCGTTTGTAGTACCAGCCATACAAAAGTGTAGAGGAGCGCGAAGTGGCCTCCACCCGCGCCCGCTCCAATGCTATGATTAAATGGCAGCGGCGATGGGACAGCGACAAGATTGGCCGGTAGACGCACAGACTGATCCCGGATGTGCAGGCATGGACGGGACGCGAGAATGGGGAGGTAGATTTCTATCTCACCCAGTTCTTAGCAGGTCACGGATACTACCGTGACATGTTGAGGAAGTGGCACACGGCAGTGCTTGCACTGTCTGGGTGAGGTAGATACCGTAGAGCACACATTCTTCGGATGCGTGCGCTATTTGGAGGGGCTCCCGTCCTTCCCGATTTGGAGGCCAGAGACGGTGGTCCCGGAAATGCTACGGAGTTCTGAAAATTGGAACAAAGTAGCAGAGTACGTAAGGGCCACCTTGTTGAAAAAGAAGGAGGAAGGCTTTTTATCGTATAGAGCTCTCCCGTCCCTAGGCAGGGGGTAAGGCAGCGACCAGTTATACCTGAAACTGAAGTTATACCTAAAAAGGGAGTTCCCTTTGTTTGGGGCAAACAAGCGCAGAAGGGGAATTTATCCAGTAAAAATCTGGGGCAAAGCCGGCGACCACGTTCGTCGGCAGTCTTCCGGTTGTACTTGTACAACTGGGCGGTCATGGAAATTTGCGGGTCTTTAAGGCCCGCAAATACTTCTTGTCTGATGCAAGATTCACATATTTCACTTGAAAAAAAAGAGCTAAATAGGTAGCAAGTGAATTCTGTAATGCATCTGAAATTGATAATAAATCTAAGTTAACTTTATTATTTCATCCAACTTGATAAATGACTAGTTTTACCTGATTTATGTGTTCAGAGCAATCATGGAACATGTTAACTTATAACAGTTTTAACTTATCCTAATTATTATAAGTTCTAGAATCGAAATTATAATTAGTCCCTAAAAATATAAATTATCCTGAGTCCATAAACCTAAAGTATTCTAAGATCTTTTGTTCAATACCAGGTCCTTATCAGGCCCTGACTCCCATTTTAAATTATTCTAAGTATCTAGGTCCCTAAATCGAAAATATTCTAAGTAAATTTGACCCCCTCCCCTCCGCTACACGATTTTTTCCAGGAACCGTTAAACATGTTCCATGTTAAAATGAAATTTTAATAATAAAATATACGCATTAGCATTTAAAGTAATCAGAATTTTATTTATCAAAGGAATAAATTTTTCACATAATGAAAATAAATAATGTAGATAAAATAATGAAAATCAAGATTACAAAAAAAAATCGTTTATTAAATTTCTAAAAAGTCTTCAGTAAGTATTTTAACCATATTTTTGAATCCTTCATTTTTATCCATATAATCAAGTATTGTTTTCGTTCTATTTAAATGAATATGATCATTATCATTATTTGTATTAATAATTGATTTATCCAAATTCATAGCTGGTAAATATAATAATGCGATTGTTTTACCAAAAATTCTTAATTCATTATAGCTGTTAATTATTTCATCCAAACTTGGTACTTCAGTTGCAGTTAAATTATTATAAATTAATATTTCATTCAATTTTTCATGATAATATTTAATTAAATCATTTTCAATTTCTTTTCTTGAATTTATATCAGTTTCTAAGTATATAAACATTAACAAATCTAATACCAATGGGGCATAAATTATCATTTGAAAATCAATCAATAAAGAATCATTTTTATCATCAAATAAAACGTTAAACATTGATATATCAAGATGGCAAATAACATTTCTATATTTATTTGAAGGTTTAATAATTTCAACAAATTCATTCTTTATTATATTTCTTATGTCATCGTAATTTTGAATATTCAATTTTTTAGCTGCAGCTACACTTGCATCAATCATAAAATCGAAAAATTGACAATCATAATCTTTGTATAATTTTTCTTTAAATGATTTTGGAAAAATTTTGTCCAATCTGTCTGATAAACGTATTTCTGTTAAAATTGAAGAAGCGTGAAAATTAGCTAATGTTTTTAATACTGATTTTAATTTATCAATGTCAAATGGTCTAGGACACATTTTATAATTTTTATCACGTAGATCTTCCATGACGATTACGTCATTTTTAATTAAATAAAAATTTGATGACCATTTTTTAATTTTATAATTTTTATTTGTTAATTCTGGTACTATTTCTTTATAAAATTTAATTTCTTCGTCAAATATACCAGTATCACGAAATGATTGTTCGAATAATTTTATTGAATCATAATGATATGGATATATTTTAGCAAAAAAATTTAATTCGTCTGTATTTAAATTTTTATCTTTTTTTATATTTATTTTTAAATGTTTATGGATTGATAAAAAACCTAATTTTTCTTCAGAATAATTTTTTAAATTATAATTAATTAATTTAACACTTGAATTCTTGTATATATTTTTAATAATATTTAAAATATCTATTTCACTTAATATTTTATCAATATTTTTTTCTTCCATATTTTTTTAAAAAAATTTTTATTAATCTTATTTTATTTTTTAATACTGATATAAAAATTTTGATTTCGCGTGTTATATATAATTATTATATATATAACATTGATCTTATCAATATTGTAAATAATTTTTATTTAAATTTTGTTAAATTTAGTTTTGATCTCTTTTCGGTTTTAGGCTTTACTTAATATCTCCAACCAAGGAGCAGATAATAACTCTGCACATTGGCTGAAAAAATTAACATATACTTTTTAAGAAAATATTTTCTTTAAGCCTTTTCTTTAGACCCCTTTCAGGCCCCAAAATATAATTTTGAATTTTTTTGAAATCGATTTTTTTACCACAAAATTATATCTATTTGTTCAACATGGGAAAAAAATAGGATTTGGCTAAAATTTCCTCATTTTTTCCCGTGTTCAATACATAGTTTTTCATTAAAAGCGAAAAAAAGATCGCTGGAAAGTAAAAAAGTAGATCTTTTTTGCAGCGTATAATGAAAAAATTTTTTTTATAATCCTGGTGGGGTAAAAATCAAAATTTTTTAATTTTTTAGAAAATTTACCAAATGAAGAACCATTTTCTAATACCCAAAAATTCAAAATTTTCTATCGTCGTTTACCCGGGCTCTTATAACTGCCATTAAATTTTTATTTTAAACAGTTTATTATTATTCCAAAAATTTTTAAAGGCATAGTTATTAAACTGATTTTAAGCATTATCACCATTCCGCAGTCCCAATTGTTCTATATTATGTCACCTCCGTTTATCCGCGTTCATATTTTTGCTGAAAATGAGAAAATTATTCTGTTTAACTATTATAACGATTTGTTCTTATTAAAACCTTAGCAGGGACCTGATTCAGCATTCATATCACAGTGATAAACAGCCGTACCATTCACAATATGTAGTACTGCGCATGGGCAAAACAAATGTTTTTAGGAATGGTAATACTTTTCGTGATAAAGTTTGGTTATAAAAGTGATATGCTATAGATGATATATAAATGCAGAATCTAGACCCAGCTGTATTTATTACAATAAATTTGTTAATACGATAATTTCATTACAAATAAAAAAAGAAAATGTAAAATTATCAATAAGTATTTTTTATTTCACTTACAATCTGGGCAGGTAAAAAAAGACTATTTACATATCTAGGGAAAGAAAGCATACTTTCTAACCTAGGGAGACGGCTTTTTTGCCCATTATATGCAAAACTATGTTTTAAATCATGGGATAAAATATGGGGTTCGACTTTTGCATGCTGCCTGCAGTCACTCGCTACACTCGCTTGTGCGTACAACTGTATACAAAGTCAAAACCAATATTTTGTCCCTTGTTTGAAAAATAGCATACTTTTTTTTTAATTTTCTTTAAATTTCAAGTCATTTGCAATAATTTGTACTTAAAAAAAAATTTTGATGATAGTGGATTTTTGTCAGTGTAGTTTTTAATTCTATATTATTATTCACTTGAGTATACTATAATTTATTAATTAAATGAAATTATTTATTTAATTAATTGTCTATTAATTTAAAAAAGATGCCTATTCATTTACACGACTATTAAATATAATAGTAAAAAAATTATTCATTCAAAATATTGTATATAACGAGCATTTCAAGATAAGACGAAATTGAATACAGTAGTACGGATTTTCCGTTTCGAATAATTTAATTTGAATTTTTTGCTTTTTTTAGTTTTTAACAGTTTTCTTTTATAATTTATTAGAAAATCTAAAAAAAATAAGGAATATTGGTTTAAAATTATTAGTCAATATTTTGTCCGTTAACAACCAAGGGGCTTTTGGCTTAGAGAATAGTAACTAAGTGCCTGGCCGTGCCTGAAAAAGCTAGCACATCTGAATCAATTTGCAACCACTGCTGTTATTAAAAACTTATTAATAAATATTGATTAAATAGGGAATCTATCTTTTGGATTAAAAAAATCATCTCTATAAACCCAACCCCCAAGCCTCATAGGTGTTCGAAAACGCTAATGAATATTTCTTAAATCCTACGATGCTTATAATATTAAAGGGAGGGCATGGATAAGTTAAAATTGTGAAAATATCCTTAAAATCAATGGATGCTATACATTTATTTTCTCCTCCAGGATCCCATAACGATTCATTTTGTAAATAAAGGGTCTTACTCCCTAAAAAAACTATCCAAACCCAAAAATGCGTGATTAGTATCCCAAAAAACTTGTATTATTAGTAGATCAAATCTTAGCAAGGTGGGTACATCTCCTTACCCAAATATGGTCTGGAATATAACTCGTACAATTTAATTGTGACAGGTCAAAATTTAATTTTCAATTATTTTTTTATTTGAATCCCTGCATGCTGAAAACCGATTTTTACCTATATGGATGCGAAAAAACAAAGAAGGCCTTGGTTAAAACTGCTAATTATTTATAAAATAATAAAAATATTTTATTTTTACAGCAGATTTTAATTTTGAAATACAGGTATATAGCGAGTAATAAGACTATTTTCCTCCAAATAAACCTAATTATTAATTTTAAATTTAAAAAATAGCTATTTTCTAAACAAGGGACATAATATTTGTTTTGACTTCAAAGTATTCAAATACAGTTGTATGTACGAGCGAGCATTCAAAAGTCGAACCCCAATATTTTGCCCTGCGATTTGAAAAATAGTTTTATATATAAAGAAAATAGTCATTTTTTGCCCTAGATATTATTACTATTTTAAGTTTATGAAAAAAATTTTGAAGTAAGAAAAATATAAAATGTTTACATAATAATACACAAACAATAAATTTATAATATAAAAAATAAAAAAAATATAATGAACTTGACAAAAATAAATATATTTTTTCATTTATAAAAAAAGAGATCTGATAAAATGTTGTATTACTACTATATAGTATTAAAACATGATTTTATTTTTTTATATGTAATAACAAAAAGTTCTTGAAACCTCATTCCATGAATGCAAGGTCATTTTATATTTGCAATGTCTGCATATGGATAAACTTCTTATTTTATTTTTTTTCTTTTATTTTATAAAGTATAATACCCCTTCTCTTCTAGTTTTAGTTTTTTTTATTGTACGATGCAAATTTACTGTTTAATAAATATTGAAAAAATTTTTTTTTTTAAACATGTGTTTTGAAGTTGGAAAAATAAATATTAATTTATTTTTTTTTTTAAGTAGGTTTGTTTGCAGTTCTGGTTGTTAGAGTCTATATAATTAAATGTATTTTTTTAATTGTTTTTTTAGTCTACATCAAACTTGTCAAATGGTTATTTATACTTTTAAAAAATATTTAGGAGTTTTTAAAAAATAGATAATGCCAAAAGGATGGAGAAGGGAGCTTTCTAAGAATTACAATTCATTAAAAATTAGAAAAATTTGGTGTATACAAAATTTTGAAAAAAGTTTGTTACAGAAAGCACTATGGCTCATTTTAAAACTACTGCTAAATGGTTCCAAAATAAAAAACATTAAAAACTTTTTTCAATATAAAAATTTCAATAAATTACCAATACCATGATAGTCAACAAATTAATTGCCCCAAAAAATATCATCTTTGTATCTTCAATCCAATCAGAGATAGGTCTATATTGTTGGACGTCAAAATTGTCATTTTTTAGCAAGTTTTAAAGAATGGTTATGTTGTTAAAGATTTATTAAACTGTCATATATCATAAACAGATAAACAAATAAATCAAAATTTTTGAAAATTAAAAAGTATAAGAGAAAAAAAGAGACTAATAAAATTCTTTTTTATAATAAAAAAATGGACATTTGATTTGCAGATGAGTCACTGATCAAGTTGAAAAACAATCTATATTTTCAAGGTATTAAGCCCAAAAACCCTAATTTTATATATTTATATTTTGAACCCAATAGGCAATGCAACAAGGGCCAGGGATGGTTCTTTTATCTTCGTATATTAAACTCCGTCCGAAGGCAAAGGTCCACTCTAAAAATTTGAAAAATTCACCCTAAAGGTCATGGTCTCACCTTGTCCATCTTACCTCAAACTTAATAAATAAATCAAGCGTATTTCATCAAACGCTGATACAATTAATACATGTCAAAATTAATTAAAAAATAAAATAATTATTTATATCTAATAAAAAATGATAATTTTATGTATAAAACGCTCGAGGACAATAAACTTCCGATATTATATTATAAAAAAAGATATGTGTTATAATAACTGACATAATATTATAAAAATTTCTTTATACACAAACATATAAAATGAAAGTTGCATAATTTTAAAAATATATGGTATTTTTATAAATACACATATTTGTGAAATTATCAAAGAGATGTGAAAACGATGTCTTACCATATTTGGCAAGGTTGTATACTCCTACTATGTACATTATTATCTACTGTACGTTATTATTCAACTTTTTTTTTTTAATAAAATATTTGCTTTATTAAAATATTAAGTTGCGTTTTTGGGCATATACGAAATTCTTTTAAATTTAATTTTACTGATTTTAGATAATTGAATTTTAATTTATTAATGTAGGAATTAGACTGACGGGTATTTTAAGAAGTTGCTTGGGTTTTCTTTTACTGGATGAAATTAGTTTCCATTTACCGAAAAAATTGTAAAACACCTAATGGTTGCCACCGATGACCTAAAAATGGGACTAAATATTTAATTTACCTTGGAGTGATTAAATGAGCTAAAATTTTGGTAATCATATTTTTTGGGTAAATGACACTTTCGTTTCACTTGGTAATAAAAAATCCAAGCAACTTTTTATAATAACTATCTAAATTTGCTTATTTAAAAAAAAAATTTCAAAAAATTAATAAAAAAATAATGAATTTCAAAATTTTTTAAAATTTGTAATTTTGCATATTTCTTTTTGATTTACACATTAAATTTTTATTGTTGACGTATATTTTAAATGAACGACTGAAAATATAACTCAAGCATAGTCATAAAGTAATAGGGTAGAATAAATTTTTGATAAATTTAGACAAGTCTGGATAAAAACGTACAAAATATATATGGGTTATTTTATGTTAACTGACATATAGTTAGAAAATTATTTTTAAGAAAAAATTTATCTTCACTTGGCTAGTTTTCATTTTAAACTTTCAAAGTGTTTTTTACTACATGATTTGGAGTGCTTTATATTCCAGAATATTATTCAATTTTGAGTATCATTGAATATTTATAAGTGCTACAATTTTTACAGTTTGATAATTTCCAGATGATATTTCTGCGGTAAGCTAAAACAGTTTTTCTCTTGGGAATCCATGACTAGAGGGTCCAGGGGATCGAAGCCCCCTTAGAGTTGTCTTGGTGAATGAAGCTACTCAAAAGCAGCTATTATTGATGTTATGTAGACTGATATAAATAATTTCACTCTATAAGATTTGTCTTTTAGGGTTCGTAAGTATACTACGAGATTTTGACTTTTAAAACTCCAAAAAAGCTAAATTTAAATTTTTTAAAATCAGCGTACTTTATGTTGAAAAACAAATCATCTTTACATATCTAGGGCAAAACAAGCTTATTTTCTACCTTAAAAAAATCGACTTTTGCATGCTGTCTGCTGAAATTATTTTACATATCTAGGACAAAAAAGCCATTTCCCTAGGGTAGAAAATAGGCTTTTTTGTACTTTTGCATTCTCGCTCGCTATAGTGCATATACAACTGCATGCAAAGTCAAAACAAATATTTTGTCCCTTGTTTATAAAATAGCTATTACTAACATATTGTAATGACTAATGATAACCTCTACCTTCGATTTCTCTAACTTTGGAGATCTCCAGGATATTCTCCAAAGCACATTCTTCACCATATTCTCCAAAGCTAGGCAAATAAGAGAGAAAATTCAACTAACCGGAAATTCCTACAGAATTTGAAAAGGAAATAAAATAGGAAGATTTTCCATATACAATATAAAATTTACACCAAAATCTATGGCTTATATAAGATCGAAATATTATTTCGTTTGCGAGAAAAATTTGTCAAAAATACACCTGACGTCACGGAACTTTCAACTTGATAAATAAATCAAAATTGAAGAAATGTAAAACTGTTTGAGCCTAAAATAGGCCAATAAAATAGCAAACTATATGAAAAAAAATTCCCTGGTGAAATTAATAAGGTCAACCCATATAATGTTATATATGCAAAAAACAACTAGGATGTTTACATTAATTTTGGAACGGTTATTTTTATATTTTAGTTTTTAACACACAGTTGAGATAAATATAAATATGCTAGATTACAATACTTTGTATGAAAATTTTTAAATTATTTTGTTTATATATTTAAATAATTGACAATTTGTTTATAGATAGTAAAAATTGTGTCATTTATAAAATTAGTATTATTACATCATAAAAAAACATATTGTTTATATTATCAGCTGTTTCTTCAATGAAATTTTTCAAAAAAATACGCATATTAATACGATAAAAAGAGATAACAACATGTATACTATACCGGCTGCTGCTAAATAAAACTACTATATTAATAATTAATGCTAAATAAAAACTTTTTTTTTAAAAAAACATATTTAAAAATAAAAATAGGTTTATTTAAGAAAAAAATGTTTATGTTTAAAAAATTTCATCGTGGATATAAATATTCTAAGAAAAATAAATACAATAAAAGCTAAAAGTTGAGAGTATTTGAATATAAAATAAACTAAAAAAATTTAAAAACGTGCTCAACACGATCAAAAAGTACAAAATATCAATTTTTTTGGCTTGCGTCAGGCTTGAAATAAGAAGCTATACGTGTATTAAATATTATAAAATAAAAGCGGTAAGACACAAATACACACAGACACATATTTATATTCTTATATTTTTTATATATGTATGAAAGTCTGAAAAATACAAAGTTAGTCACACATCGTATAACGAAGAGAGTGAGTGTGTTTTTAGTGTATATATTTCCCCTTTGTACGATATATATATATATATATATGTCCGGAATGGCGGTCGGCGTAAAATTATCGTCGTCTTTAATGTTTTTATTATTTTTGTGTTTTAATAAAAAAATATGTGCAAATTTAATATAATAATTAATTAAAGTGTTTAATTATTAAATTAAGTAAAGTAAAAAAGAAAATGTGGATTTTTTTTAAGTGTTTATTAATGTGAATTTAAATAAATAGAATTTTATTTTGGAGTGAGACTAGTTTTTTTGATATATATTTTTAAGATTTTTTGAATATTTAGGTAAATGTAAGTAATTTATTTAGTTATTAATTAGTTAATTAGGATTTAAAAGTTTTATTTTATGTGTTTTATTGATTTTTCTTTGAAATTCTTTTATTTTCTGCTTTTTTCGTTCCGGACTCCGGAGTTATATATATTGAGATTATATTATATATGGGTGTGCTGCGCTTGCTCTTGTATTACTTGTTTTTACTTATTTTAATTTCTTTTATTTTTATTTAAATAATCATCAAGCAAAGGTAATAAATACCATAAAAATTTTAGTATAAAAACATAGCAGACTATAAATTTAAACATTAGCTGGTAATTTATAAATAAAAGATATATAAATATAACCTCAAAATCCTGCTATAGGTAAAAATAAGAAGAGATTTTGAATGAGAAAGAATATAAGAAAAAATGAGATAGAAAGATCAGAGGGGTTAGGGAACTGAAACTAATGCTGCAAAAAAGTTGTGTATATAAATGTGTGTCTCCTAAAATAGACATGAATCACAACAATCATAACAATCTCTTTTTTTTTTTTACTCATATTTTATTGAGAAAAAAATTTATTAGTAATATTGGGAGTATATTATTTCTTTTTGTGGTTTCTTATACAATAATTTATTTATATTCTTGGATCTTTTATGAATCAGATGTATTAAAACTTATTTTGGCTTACAATTTTTAAAAATAAGGCCATTGAATATGCTCTTTATTTGTAAATATTTATTTATTTATTTAAAAATTACATTTTTTTATAAACTTTAGTGCATATTAAGAATTTTAATTTTAAATAAATAAATAACATGTGTACATTTTAATATAAATGAATTTATGTATAAGTCATATTTTATGAGATTGGACTCCAATTTTTAAAAAATATAGGTTAAGTAGAAAAAAAATTCTTTAATTAATTAATTAATGTCTATAAAATCTTAAATGTTAATAATATTTGTATGTAGTAGTTTTGTGTATGAAAATTGAGTATGAAAAATTTTTTTTATTTCTTTAATTATGTTCAATGATTGTTTTATTAACTATGAATAAATTGTATATTAGACTGGTACTTATTTTTAAAATATTTTTGTGCAGATTTTTTAGATTGATAGGCTTCTGTACTTGAATTTTAAATGTAAATTTCAATAATTTATTAAAATATCAAGCAAAATTTTTATTAAAATTTTCAGATTAAAATAACCTTACAATTTTTAGCTCCAAAATTTTACCAAATAGTACTTAATTTGGCTGTATATATGAGACAATATAAATTTTCAGTAACTTGAAAAACAATATATTTAATTTTCTTATCATAAATGGTATTCAATTTATCACCCATATTTAATTTAATATTAATTAGAAATTACTGAGTCTACCCAGTACTGGTGAATACATGAAAACATTTCTAATTAACATTTAATTTTCTTATTTACCAATCTCCAAATTCTGTACCAGTCTAATATACAAAAAATATATTTATACAAAACTTATTAAAATTTATATACACACAATAAGAATAATTACAGTATTAAATATATTTGTATTGCAGTAAATATAATATAAAATGCACTCTCAACAATAACAACAATTTTTCAAACTTATATTCTTAAGTATATAAATTTTACACACAAACAAATCATATACATGATTTATAAATTGAAAGGGATTATTTTATTAATAAATAAATTAAAACAAGTACAGTAATTGTACAACATAAAAATTTATAACAATAAATACAATTTTTTTCATAAACTCATAAAAAAACATTTTTTTTATAGCACATTTAAAAATTGGATATTTTCCAAAAAAAAAGTAATTTTTTTAAAGAAAAAATATATATAAATTTTATTTTATTTTACACACACCATAAAATATACATTTTGATGATAATAGAGAGAAGAAGATTATTATGTACTTCTGTATTATATATTTTAGGATTTTTTTTTTTTAAAGCAGAGGTTCCAATTTTCTTAAAATATATATATGCGGAAATGTTCTATTTAATTATAAAGATTTTTTTAAACTGGGTTAGTGTAATATTTTGAGAGGAAAAATACATATTTATATATTTGTTTGAGTTAGTAAAAATATGGGTTATTTCATGCTTACTGATTAAAGTGGAAAATTTTAATTTTTGTATATTGAAGGAAAGTTTATTTTAAGTCTTTTGAGTTATTTTGAGTTATGTGTCTTGAATTCATTTAATGGAGTGCTTATATAGAATTGTAAATTAATTTTTTATTTTCTTCATGAGTATCACAATTTGATTTCAGAATAATTGTTTTTTTATGTGGCTTTTTTATTAACAGCACCGAAAAATTGGCCTATGTTCAAATTACAGTTTATACTTTAGGAATAATCATATATTTGATCCATTACTAATTGGATTCAGTAAAATACACTCAGGAATTCAAAAATAATAAAACTGCAAATAGTCAAAAGGCTGTTAGGTAGCGAAATCGATACAGTGACCTCATGGAAAGTTAACAGCATAAAATACACCTGGAGCCTGAAATTTTCAAATTAATTTTACTATTTTTTCTGATGATGAATTTATCTAGATCTTTAGACAAGAGGAAAATATTCTTGAAGATTTCTCCTTAGAACATGGGCCCTGGAAGTTAAAAATGGGCCCATTTTGCCTTTGGGTAGTTTTTGAATTTTGTTCATTGTTCTAAATAGAAAACTTTTAATATTTTAAAATATTTTAGCAAGAAAAAGTTTAGACGGTATTTAACTCAGACTAGGCTAACACATTGGATTTAGATTAAAATTATTGCGGATATGAATAAAATAATATCTACCCTTAATTAACAAGTTAATAAAAGCTATAGAATCAGCGAGACAATTAGTATATTGATTATTAAGGGCGCAAAAGTTTTGATCCCAGTAAGATCACTAAAAGATTACTTACATGAGTCTGAAAATGAGTGCTCGACGAAGGCGGTGTTAACGTGAGTGTCCAAGGTTGTACGTTCATGATGCTTAATATATTTTGCTTACAGAAAATTCCTTATCAAGTTTTACGCCCGGAAAGACAAAAAAATATTTTTGGTCGTGTAAATGCTGTTGGAACCAAGGGCTAAATTTAAAAATTTATAATCTTATTTAAATTTTGATTTTAGAATTTCTCGCTCGAATTCCTGATTTTAGTAAACAATTTCTCTTGTAAAATTTTACTAAAAACAAACATTTATACTAATGGCATTCTAATAGCCCTATCAATGCAAAAAAAGCTGAGAGCTGTATCTTAGGCTAAGTAAAACCTAAGTATAACCCAAAAATTCAACCCAAGGCCTGAAATTAAAAATACAATCATATTTCTTCTCAAAAGATATCTTTTTAGTCCCTTAAAAATCTCTAAAATTAAAATGAAATAACCCATATATACATAAAATAAATAGAAATGTCTATAAACATATTAAATGAAAAGGATGTACATAGACTTGGATCAATACCTACATAATACATGACATTTAAAATGTAATTTATATTTATTTATACAATAAAAGGTGTGTTAATTAACTGTTATCTATTAACATAAAATCAAAGATTAAGATATAAATAAAAAAGAGGGTTAGAATAAAAAAAAAAAAAAAAATGATATGTAAATTTTTAATTAATATGATTAATAAAAAGACATAAATTTTAATTAAATATTTAATACTTTAGTGTAGACAAAAAAATTATAATAATTAATTTTTCTTATAGTCTGAATACTGACCCTCCATTCTTATGATAACTACACTGAGATACTATAAAATGTATTTTTATGAATAGGGGGATAATTTTAACATTGATGCATATATACATTTATATTTACAATAAATTTTCTCCCTTATTGTTGTTGATACCATATATATATATATATTCAAGACAAATTCCCCTTTTCCTTCCTTGTACTTTATTCTATATCTTCATCATCGTATCATCATCTTGAATGTGCATTTTGTAGTATGACGTCATTTTTGCAGATACAAAAAAATCTATCCCTTATTCATTTTTTTTAAAAAAAAGGGTCTTTTATTAGTTATACTACACTCTAACACATTAAATCAAATCGTTTGAATTTTATATATATTTTTTTGTTAAAATTATTTTCATAAATACACCGGACATAAATGAATAAAAAAATATAATGATTTTCATAACTTTTTTTTAGATGTGTATTGAATTTCATTTAATTTAATGATTTATTGAAAAATCAATGTTTTTATTTTTATCGATGGATATTTATTTAGATAAGGGATTGGTTTTTATTTTCTTCAATCCTTATGTAAACCATGAATTTTAGATTTATTTATAAGATAAAAGTAGGTGGAGTTTTTTTTAGGTATACTTACTATTACTAAAAGAAAAGAATATTTATTTATATTATAGGAGTATAAAATCAATTTCTTTCTTTTTTTTTTATTTATTTATTTACTGTTTAGTTAAAGTAATGAAAAAAAATCTTATTTTATTTTTAGTTTTTATTCAGTGTTGGAAATTTATCAGTACGTAAATAATTAATGTAGTTTATAACATATTACAGTTTTTAAGAAATCAGTAGCAAGAAAGTGGGTAGTGTCGTAGGTATTGTCTAAATCGAGGTCTAAATTTAATTTTGGGATTTTTAGGCTAAAAATAGCATCGGTAAGATTGTTGAGGCCAAGCCTTCCCTACTCTAAGGAAATTTTTATCGTTCTCTCATTGGCAGATGTAAATTCCGGACCTAAAATTACAGAAATTTCCGTTAACAGCGCCAATTTTTAACTTCTCTCAAGGCGCCATGCAAAAATGGGGAAGGGTTGGAAGACACAAATTTCCAATCCATTTTTCTCAAGGACAAATTTCCCAAAATAACCCGTTCCCAAAAAAATGATTCCCAAAGGACACTTTTTCAAAAAATTTTTAAAACTAATACTTTATTTATACAAAAATTTAATACTTTTTTTTATTACTCTTCAATTAAAAATGTACATTATATCCTATGTTTATAAGTATCCATGAATATTTTCACTTTCTTCATAAGTTGACACTACATTATAAATTTGGTCTTCTCTTTGCTTCTTTTTCGTATCCTGCCGTTTTCTTATTTTCTGCCTCAATTCAATTTGTCTTAGCATAATTTCAGTGTCGGCTTACTCTTTGCTCAGTTCCGTAAGAAAAGAGTACAAACTGGGATTTTTATTACCTACTAACAGCTGGAAGCGGTTTTACCACCCCTCCGAGGCGTTATTAGTCCTGGCACTTCTATACAATACTGAACTATATTGAGGCCTGGACAGGGATGGTACCGCGGATCTAATCTTCCTCTTTCCCTTTGAGCTACACCTACCTAAGTAGATTCAAAATATGAATATATTGGAGCCAATGTTGGTGCAAGACAATCTTTTAAAGATCTAAAGTGTGTTGGAATGTCTTCCACAGGAACAAAAGCTAACGCAGATAACATTTGTGTTCTAACTTTCATTAATTTTGTGAGGTCACTATATAACAATTTCTTTAATGGCATTAATCATTGCAACTTCGAAGTCTCACATCATAAAATCCAGCAACGTTTCTGAATTGAGTTCTCGTGCTCTTCTTAATGTTCAACCCCTCTAGAATCTCTTTGAGTTATCGACCCAATTAATACATAGAGTTAAAAAAAAATGTATGGTGACCTACTAAATGTTCCATCAGCAAACCAAATTTTACTACCGAACAACTGCTTTATGTTGCCATCGTTACAAAAAACAAGAATTCTTTCTTCATCATCATCATTAAGTGAATCATATAATAAAAAATTAGCACCACCCAAAGAATGCTTGTGTCGGTCTGGAATTTCGTTTAAATCTTGAATATGAGTTGGGTTTGGCGGTAAGTTCTTGAGGCGCTGACGACTAAGAGCTTTTCGTATATTTACTCTATCAGACACTTCTGCTAGTACATCTAAAGGAATTTGGACCTCAAATTAAATTAAAATTCATGATTGAAATTGACGATTTTTCACATTTTGAGGTTAGGTATTCGATTATTTGAAATCTGCCACTGGCATTACCCACGTAAAAGGATTAAGCTTAATTTTGGGTAAGCTTACGGACTAACCTAAAAAAGATTAATTTTAAAAATTAAGTCTTTTTAGGTTAGTCCGAGGTTAGTCCGTAAGCTTAATTTTAAAAAATAAGCCTTTTTAGGTTAGTGCGTAAGCTTACTTCAGTAAGTTTAATCCAGTAAGCTTACTCCAGTAAGCTTACTTCAATAAGCTTAACCAAAATTAAGCTTAATCCTTTTACGTGGGTACTTTTAAATTATATTGCGAAAAACCCATACAAGGACTACTCTTTTAAGTTTTTTAGTTTATTGCTGATTTAAGTGTTTTTAATGACTTTGGACCCTGGATTCAGATTCTGTGACCCAAGAAACCTATTGTAAACCTTTTCTTATATGGTTCCTGGTTTCAAATAAATTAGCTCGTTCAGACTAAAGGATATATTCTTATGATGATCATTATTAATCAGATTGTCTTTTAGAATATATTATTGTTAATTGTAACTTGGGTTGTAAAGTAGGTATAAATGCGTGATTATATTTAAAATTGCTGCAATTATTTTGTGAAAATTTTGCAGGGGACTAAAGCTCAATTCAATTACATGCAAACCAGCACGTACAAAAAAAAATCTATAAAATATATCGCTATATTTCTCCTCAAGACAGTTTTTAAATGTATTTCTTTGGAAGTACAATTGATTGCAAAGAATAAAATTATCGAAATTTAACATTTCAAAACACTGATGAGTTATTGTATTCGCAAAGACTTTCAAACACTTAAATCAAAGATATTTTTCCTGATATTTTTGCATGAGTGCACTGCATGTATTTTTACACTAATCATCCAGTTTGACACTCTATCATCAATAACTTATGGAATAAAATTATTTAAATACTTTATAGAATACTTTGCTATTTCGTACACCGAAAAATTGGAGCAAGATTTGAATAGATTTACTTTCTGCGTCCGAAGCTTAAATAGTCTTGTTCTGAATTTTGTTTTAATTTATTCAAAAATAATTTTTAGTGTCCCTGTGAACCCAGGTCCAAAACACAATTTAAAATTTTCGTAAAATGTTTTTATTTCGGTTAAAATGCAATTTTGAAGTAGGTTTTTGAAAAGATATTTTTAAAAATAAAAAAAATAAAAATTTCATAGCAGTTAAAAAGCGCGGGTAAACGGCGGTAGAATATTTTGAATTTTTGAGTATTAAAAAATGGTTCCTTCTCCAGAAAATTTTCGAAAAAATTAAAAAATATGGTTTTACCATATATGGTTTTAATATATTTTTACCATTTTTTTACCATTTTTTTACCATATTTTTTTGGTTTTACCCATCAGAACTATATAAACAAAAATTTTAAAATGGTGTGTATTTTTTATGTTCAAAAAATCGATTTTCGAAAAATTCAAAATTAAATTTCGGGTTCTTAAAGGAAGCCCAAAGGATAAAAAAAAAATTTTTCTTGAAAAGTAGTGGAATTTTAAGTTTTCCAGACTCAGGACTTATATTTCTGTAAATTGCTTTATAGTAAACAGTTATATGTTTAGTCATTAGAAAACAATGAATAATTAAATTTATTCAAATTTATTCATAATTATTATTTAGTAACAATAAGCAGTAAAATTTCCAATTACTTCGTACAATAAAATATTATCTAGAAAAAATCCAGAAAAAATCAATTTTATCACCAATACGGAATTTGCAAAAATTTTCTCTTATAATTTTCTAATAAGCATAGTTGTTATTAAATCTAGAACAAATGAAAAAATTGTTAGCAAATTTTACTTAAATTTTGTTGTTTCTTTACATTAAGACAAAAATAATTTGGCAACCAAACAAATAACGGTCAGTAACTTTACCATATGAATTAATCATTTACTTTCGTTATTTAGAATAAATTATCCTAAAAAACTTATTCCAAGACGTATACCGCACTTATTAACTTGGCAGACGTTCATTAAATTCATTAAAAACAATTATAAAATTTCAAACAAGATTTTTAAAAAAATTTTAAAAGCACTCCTTAATCATTTTACGTGACCCCAACTAAAAAAATTTTACGCTAAATTAAATTTTACATAATCAGAATATACTCGTGATAATTTATGATAAGACTGATTATGTATAGTAAAAAAAAAATATTTTTTTTCTAGTATAAGTGATTTAATTTTTACGTTGAAAAAAATAATTCATAAAGTTAATAATAAAAATACCGATGAGATTATATTGAATTCCATCGCGTTGTTTTAATGAAAACGAGATTAAAAGCTTCAAGCTATTTATAACGAATACTGATTGCCAGTAACGTAACGACCAGAGTATCAATTAAAAAAAAAAGAGAAAAAAAATTTTTTTACATTATTTTTTTAATTGAATTTATATAATTATCTTACAGTAGCTATTTTTTTTGGTAAAATTTTTTTCATTTAATTGGGTTAAATAATGCTTTTACTGTGTTCCTTTCCTGTTTCTGCTCTAGTAATTCTGAAATAACAAATATTATCTTTTGCTTATGCTTATCTTAGATTTACCAATATTAATACTACAAAGACTTGCTATCGTATTTTTAGTTTTAAAAAATTTTCATTTTTTAGGCATTGATAAAACTAAGTTCTGTAAAAAGACAGAAAAAAATAGTTTATTTGTGGAAAAATTAGTTTACTTATTGAAAAATTACTAATTTTAGTATAAAAATTTTTAAATTTCGTAAAAATTAACAATTTTTTAAAGACTAAAGAAATATAAAGAATTTTCTGCTTCTTCATTATACTAAAATTAAGAAAAGTTACAATTTTTCTCTTAAATTTAAAAATTTTTTCTAAGTTTTTGTTCATTTCTCACAATTAAACTATTTTTTGTGTATATATTAATAGATATGACTTTTAACAGGGTAGAATATTGACCTATACTACTTGCTTTGATCTTTCTTAAAGTATATTAAGTATATTAAGTATCAAGGGTGCAAAAGTTTGGACACTAGCGTCCCCGGCCAAGTATAGTTATGTTAGTATTTTATGTGCACGCTAATGTCATTTTACCTACAAAATTTATTTTCTGCATATTATGTGCTCAACGAGTACAGAAAGTTCCAAGTTTTAAATCCAGGAGGAAAATCCTGTGGAAAATAGTACATTTACGACACATGGCGAGAAAAATAAAAAATGACCCAAATCGCACGTAAATTACCTTCTGAGGCGAAGCCGAGGATGGTAAACTGCAATTTGGGGCATTTTTTACTTTTCTGAAAGTGAGTAAATATACTATTTTTCGCTTCTTAAATATCTTTAAAACTTTACTATTTCACAGCAGTCACGTTGCCATTAGCAATGTAAATTGCATCCAAAATGGAACAAATTTGATCCATCTTAGTTAACCGATTGATCCATTTTTTTAATGACCACAGTAGCTCAAAGTATTTCCCTCAAAATTAGCAAAAATTGCAAAAATGCAATTTCTTAAAAATCTTCGCATGTTAAGCCAAGTTTTAGTATATTTCTTTGATTCTCGGGGTCCCGAATCATAATCCGGATTACAGGTTTCAAACCTCGAAATTAGTGACCCCGAAACTTGTAAATCAACTTTTGTTTGAAATAACTTAAATTACTAATTAAACTTCTTCTTCGTTTGCTGGCGTTTTGACTACAAATAGAACCATCAATTGCAATGTTCCAATAATTGTATTTCCGTTTACTTTTTAACCCAAAAAAAAGTCAGAAAACTTTATATATGATTTTATCATTTTTTAAGTAAAATCTTACAACGTTTTTTGTATCTCAAACTGTTTCGAGCTTTGATTTTTTCTAACTATATTTTCCAGATACTCCATCCTCCTTTCTTCCTCCCATTCCATTCGCCCTAAAAAAATCAATTGATATTTTATCAAAAAAAGCATAAACAAAAACTTCATACATTTAGATATATCCAATACTGAATATAAAAAACAAAAGAATCACCACACAAAGAAAAATAAATATATATATATTTTTATCAGAATAATTGTATCACATATCTATAACACAATAATATTAATTGCCTTGGAAAATTATAGTCATTGTTTTTGATGATATAATAATTTTATTTTTTCTTCTCTCTATAGTTTTAAATTTAATACTTTATATTATTTCTAATCTAAAACATTTTCCGCTTCACATAATTATTATCACTGTATTATAAAATGAAGATATCAATAAAAAAATAATTTTTTTTTTTAAATTAAATACAATAATAAAATAGTATACTGTGATTTGAAATAGAGCATGTATTATAATTGTAGTGTACGTTGAATTTTTGTAATTATAATTCAAGTGGTAATTTATGCATTATATTTGATATTTAATGAATCATGTACGTCTGTGTATATGAGCGATTCTTTTTTAAGACGGCCACCCTCCTGTGTTTAAAAATAGAGTCAACTCAAAAGGATTTTGGTTTTCTCAAACTGACTGGAAAAGGGTCTAGTTGTTTATTCTCATTAGCCTTTTCAACTCTGTAAATCTAAGGTACGCATTTTAGACGCTGACAGGCGGCTAGTCGACACTTGAAAATCAAAAATCAAAATAAAAGTAAGTAAATTTTTTGAATATATATTTTTTTTAAAGTTATGATTTATTAAATCAAAAAAAAACAAGACCATCCGCGTGGTAATCCGTTGATTCCTTAAATAGTTTTGCGGGTGCTATGTATAGTTTTTAAGCTGGTTCTACAGACCTCCGTAATCGCAAAACCGCAGCCGCGACGCAATGAGCACAAAGGGTGGTTCTACAAACGCCGTAAATGAGTGTCGCAACCGCAACGCAATGCGCACAACACAGCACGCATGCGTGCAACACGATTTTGGTTTGTGCGCATTACGTTGTGGCTACGCTTGCGTTTGCGACCCCTATTTACGGCGTAGAATCAGCCAAACCAAAATCGTGTTTGTGCGCTTGCGTGGTGTGTTGTGCGCATTGCGTTGCGGCTGTGGTTTGCGTTTACGGAGTTCTATAGAACCAGCCTAAAAATCGTCAACTTTGAGTGTTGATATCTCTGAACCTACAAAACCAAAAATAAAAAACTTTTAGCGAAAAATAGTAGTGCTTTGGTACATAAGAAGTGTGCCAAATGACAAGGAATTAGTACCCGAAAATTGCTGAATCCGAAACTTTCCGATGAAATCCTCTGCCATTTGGCACACTTATTACATGTTTTTAAACAACGATTTGCGCTAGAATTTTCTTATTTTGCAACTATAGTTCCAGAGATATCATCACTCAAAGTAGCCGTTTTTTACTCATTTTTAAAAACTACATAGCTCCCACAAAACTATTTAAAGAATCAACTGATTACCACACGGATGGTTCTGTTTTCGTTGTTTTAATAAATAAAAACATTAAAGAAAAAAATAATTACAAAAATTATCGTTTTTACGAGCGTTTTTATTTCGATTTTGCTATTTTTTAAATGTCGACCAGCCGCCTCTCAGCGCCTAAAATTGACACTTTAGATTTGCAGAGTTGAATAGGTCAATGAGAATAATCTTTTTAAGTTACCTCCATTCTTGGACAGACGGGTGTGGCTTGAGAAAGAATCGTCCATATATATATATAATTTTATATTTGAATGAATTTTACTGCTTGATGTAATAATATTCAAAGTGATATTATTTTTTTTATAATTGGGGTTTTTTTTGTATTGTGAAAATTTTGACCCTTCCTATAATTATATGGTTAGATTGTTATTACCCAATTATGATACTTTTTATTTTTGTGTTTATTTAGCCTCATATAATAGTATAATACAAAGTCGGATTTGATTTTATTCTATATTCTATTCAGATAAGTTACCAAGCTTGAAATTTAAAGCAAAATCGAATATTTTTTTAAAATTAAAAATTTTTAAAGTTATCGAGGTTATTTTGGTTATTGATTACTTATTCAGCTAAATATGTGTTAAAGAATTTTCTTCGATATTTTCATATATATTCAGTACATCCAAAAATTTTAAATAGATTAATATGGTTCAAACCGAGTGGTTCATACGCATTTTTGATCTTTAAAAACAATTTTGAAGGTTTCATCCATTTTACGATGGCCAAATTTCAGTAATTAGCGCTAAATCACCCAAAATAACCCAAAAATTCAATTATTTGAAAAATATTGCTGATTAATGACAATTCTGAAGTCAGTTTTTTTTAAATTCAAAATGATTGACTCTAAATCCTGAATTTCTAAATTTATAACCTCAAAATCGGTAAATAGATAAAACAATATTTTTATAAGAATAAAAAGTAAAGTATAATTGTTATATGTAAGTTTTATACTCCATATTATTTTTTTTTCATCAATCTAATGGATTATTATTATTTTAATTGTTTCAATATTTGTGTTAAATAAATATTATCTCAGTAAATTGTAGATTTTTGTCAATTTTTGTTTGCCTAAGAGCTTTTGAGGTTAAAATAGTATGATCAATTTGATCTTTATTTTTGTTTTTATACTTAAATATAAAAATATAATTCCATTAAACGTAGACATTATTTTCAAGAAATTTTATCACTTACCTTTAATTCTCACCCTATAATTATTGGTTATTTAAGGAAAAACTATTTTAATAATTTATAAGAAATTATAGCTTTAATCCAGATTAATATAAAAGATTTAAAAAAAATTAAAGTAATGTTAAATCTTGCGGTAGTTATTTTATTTTTTAGCCAACACTAATTTTCATGTTTTAATAAAAAGCACAGTTATTGGGACAAGCATTATCCCTTTGGTCGATTTTGGGATGGCAAAATTTTCAGTTTGAGTTATTTGAATGAAGAAAAAAATAATATATTTTGATAAAATGCAATTTTTCTTTTTCAGTGGGGAGAAAACGCGTATTTCCAGGCCGCGGCGCGATTAAAAAATACACGTTTTCTTGCCAGTTGAATTCATTTTTTTATGCTTAATTTCATTTATTTAACTGAACTACTCGCTGAAATATTATGGATCTAATCTCTTTGTAGTTAACGAATACTGCGAAAGCATCAATTTTTTGGAATGTTTTAGCAAATTTAAAGTTGCTATTTTCATCCATTAAAAACCTTTACACTCCGAAATTAGACATTTTTTAACCAAATTTAGATATTTTTTATGAAAATTGCAAAAATACCAAAAAATACCCTTTTTGAAAGGGGTTTTTTTTTCAAAGTTAAGGATGTTGTGTTGGGACCCCGGAATTTCTAATAAGCGGCCAAAAAAACAAAACTCATTATTTTTGTAAATTTTGCGAAAGCATACCCCTAAAACCTGTATTTTTGATGATTCCAGTGTATTGCACTGTCAGAGAACCTTCGGGACTCAAAAATTTGTGCGGCTATTATCACCACCTCCCTTTTTTTTACCGAAAAAATATTTTCAGCATCATCTTTAACTGAATAATATGACCTCATCTCGTGAAATATCCCTCCTAATTTCCAGTATAATTTGGGTATTATACTTGCAATTTCGAGTGTAACGTCTCCACATTTGCAAATCTTCACAACGTATAATATTATCAATAATATTTATTTTTCATGCATTTTTACTACATATAAAATTTTATTTTTTTCATTTTTACTACATTTAAAACAAAAATATCTGTTCAGCAGCCACTCGAACATTTTTTATAAAAATAAATACATATAAATCCAAGAAGAAAAAAAATTAAGCCTGTTTTCCCCCGTCAGAAAACTAAAAAAAAAACTATACAGTCAATCATCTACTTTAACAAATCCGTATACATTTTTTCCCTTTTTTTTTACTCAATTTAATTGAAACTAAGTATATGTATACATAAATGATAAAAAAAAAAAAGAAAAAAAGTAGTGTACGCATGAACTTGACACTTTTGTAACAGAGATCCATTTATTCTTATTTTAGTCTTTGTGTGTTTAGACTATTTTAATTTAGGGTAATTTATCTCATTGACGTCAAATTCTTTTGCAAATTTTATTCTCCTTTGTTTTTTTTATTTATTTATTTTATATATCTTATTCGATTTTCATCAAAAGTAACTTTTTTGTGTATCTAAGAGATTTTTTTTTAAATTTTCTTATAAATAAATTTTTCGGTTTATAGAGGAAATTTGTATGCATTTTTTTTAATGAAAAAGATTCATTTGACTTCAGAAACTTTAAAAAAAGTTTTATTTGAAGTCAAAAATTTTAAATTCAAGCTCGATTCAAGCTCTACTAAATAAGCTTTTCGTGCTTTTATGTAAAAAGCTTGAATTTTTATTGTGTTCAAGAAGTTTTTTTGAAGTTTTGCAAATGGACTTTCTAGACTCTTTCAAAAAGCATCAAATGAACCGCGCCCATTAAATTTCATATTTTTTCATTACATAACCTATAAAAAAAAACTTCATTACATTTTTTTAATAAAAAAAATAATTACAATTAATTTTAATTCCTAAAAATAAAAAAAATTGCAAAATTCCTGCCGAGGTTGTAAAAAAAACTAATGAAGATAGGTACAAAAGGGATGAATAAAAAAATCTTTATATGTGCCTAGATTTAGGTATTTTAAAAGGTAATATCTATACATAAAAATGTCTGGGGGTTAGAAATGGCGCCAAACCGTCGTGGCGCCATTCCTGGCGTCCGACATTCTGTCGCCAAGTTTGAGCTTCAAAACTTCTCCCCTTTTAAATCCTTCTCTCGCATCCTAGATACTTTATCCTTTATATATATATATATATATATATATATATATATATATAAGGTATTTTACAAAACCAGAGAGTAAAAAGCTGTATAAAATTTTTTTACCCTGAAAAAAGCTACCAGATATACCGCGCCCAGTTTAAAATTATTGAGCTTTTTTTTTGTAAAAATTCCAATTTTTTGTATGCTTTTATTACTACTCTATAACTTTTGTATGTTTCATCTTTCTGTTTAGTGTGTATACTTTATTTCCTAGTATGTAGACGACAAATGATGATGATATGTGATTATTTATGAATTTATTTTGTGCAACGAAAAAGAAATTGCAAAAAAATATATATATTCTTTTTTTTTTTCATTTTAAAGCGCGGTGTGTTTGTGAATACATTTATTTTTTTTATTAAAAATTTAGGTCAAATTTGATAACTAAATTGGACTTCTGGGATTGGTTTAAAAAATGAAAATTCTTTTAGATTCTTTTATGCACGTATGTATGTTTGAGAAATTTTAATATGAATAAAAATGTTTGACCCGGATTTAAAAAAATTTTTTTTAGAAATAAAAATTTTTATTTTCTTATACATAAAAATAAAGTTAAATAAAAAATTGTATTTTCATAAAAATGTTATAAATATTTGATATTAAAAATAATTTACGTTTAAATTTTTTATTTTTGCGATAAATTTTTTTAATAAATTTTTTCGATCAGTGGCCAAAAATCAAGTATTTCCGAGACAAAATCTGAAGCTCGTTCTTAAAAAAGTTTATTTTGACAATTATACAAAATATTATAGGACCGTAGCGATTTTGTAATCGCATTTAGAATGATAAAAGTTTCCAACCGAAGTTTAAACATATTTTTTCTTCACAAAGGGCAAATTATATCTGCAAAAATTGGAATTATGTCTTTATTACCTGTATATTACCTGCTGTGGATTAGAAAATTTGACACATCCCTTCATATTTTCCTAGCTCGAAAAAAAATTCTGCCGATCCCAATTTACCCCCTGAGACCAATTTTTCTTTCGTCAATGGGCATAAGCATTCTTTTCAAGCATATGCTGTGAAGATAACATCAGGTTAAAAAGAAGACTCTTACCCATATTGGGTGAAGTTTGAGCTTTAATCAATTTTTTGTGCTTTGCTTGGTGCTTTTTGATTATGAAAAATACTCAATTTCAAATTTCCGAGTAGAAATTAATTTTTATTAAGTTTTGAGCAGGACATTTCGGCCAGTATAGCTTGAGTTACTTCACAAATTTTATACAATAAATATTAAATATATTTATTTGAAAACAAGAATCAAAATTTTGCTGTTTTTTTTGTTAATTTCCAAAAAAATTTCAATCAATACATTCTTTGTTTTGAGATTACTTTTAAATAAAACAAATTGCAGCGATCAGTACCTACGGATCATTATGGATTAATCATAAGCTCCATAATGACCCACGCAAAGCTCTGACAACGCTGAACGAATTAGAATTTAATCATCCTAGATACATAAAAAGTAAAAATCTGCAAATATTTTGTTTTCAGATAAATGAGCTGCTAGGTACTTTTTCGTGATTGATTTGTTATAATTTAGTAAAAGTGATAAATCGCATTAAGTATAGTATGTGTACATTATTTTACATTGAACAGGCCTCAAGCGAATTACTTCTATTGATTAAATTTTTGTTTACGACAAATTTTAAGATTATTACTCGGATGATTATTTGTAGTTAAAACTTTTAGCTTTTATAATTTTGCATAAAAAATTAAACTTTCTTTTTCATTAATTAATTTTCATTAATAATAACTTGAATTACTACACTCGACAGAAAGCGTTCTAAGTTGAGCCCCCTTAAACTTTAGGATGCACTATAAATATTTGACCAAGTGTTTGTCATTCTGTTGTCATTAGAGAATATATCTTTCAGTGTAGCTTAATGACAAATGGTAAAGTTTAAGACAATAGAGTAGAAATAGCTATTTTCTAAACAAGGGACGAAATATTAGTGTTGATATGATTTTTTTTAATTAATTTAACCAATAAATTGGTTAATTTTCAACTAGTAGTCACGTAACAGATTGGTTTTGACTTAGCATGCAATTGCATGCACGAGCAAGCGTAGCGAGCGAGTTTAGACAGCGTGCAAAAGTTGAACCCCATATTTTTCCCCGTGATTTTAAGCATAGTTTTAGTACATATAGCGGGCCAAAAAGCTGTCTTCCTGGGGCAAAAAATAGGCTGTTTTGACATATAAAGGTGGTTTTCGTCTCACTTAAGGCAATTTGAAATTAATTAATTTTTTTTAAAACTATGTATATTTTAAAATACAAAAGTTTATGGCTGAAAAGCTTTTTAATGTTTTTAAGAAAGTTAGTTAATTAAAATACCGATTCTGGTAATTTTCAAAACTTATTTTTTATCAAACCTAAACTTCAAGGTTTAAACTCTTAAAATCTGGAGTTCTGAATATTCTTGTGGTTGGATTAAGTGAGTCATTTTTTTTATGCTTTTAAGACAATTAGCATCACATTTTAAAAAGTTGAAAAAACACTAGGGTGGTGAAAACTGTATACCATGGCCAGAATCCCCTCCTCTGCCCTACAAACAAAATTTCTTTTAATACTATAGATTTAATAATCACAGCATTATTTGATAATGTTTTTTGTAAAATTAAATCATAATTTAAAAAAAATAATATTTAAAATTGAATTTTGAGGTTATGTGGCTGAAAAAATTGGTATTTGCTCAAAAATTAATGCAACGAACTGGAAGTCATTCAAGTTCAAAATAAAAAAAGTAATAAAAGCAATATTTTAAAAATAAACAACACGAAAAATGGACATTTCAAGTTTTTATTGTTCGAGAATCAGAAGGCGTATAAGATTGATTTAAGGGTTTGGCAAGGGGTTTGGTTAACAATTTTTACCATAAAACAGAAACTATACCAAACAAGTACAACTATATCCATTAGATCTCCTCCATTTATAATTTATTATAAATAAAACTTCAAAACTATAAGATTCACAAAAAAAAACCTAACCTCAAAAAAAAAAGATTTATAACCTATATGTTTGACCCTAAATCTAAATTCATAATACATACACTTAAAATTCAAGCATGAATATAACTATAAACTCAATAGTTTTATTACTCAAAATTTAACGACAGTGCAATAAAAAAATGAATAGATTTTATTATCTCTTAGAAAAAAAAAGAAAATGAATACAATATTTAAATAAATACTTAATTAAAAAAATTTATTTTATATGAATAAATTAGAAAATTATCTTCAAAATTTTCTATTCTTAAATAACAGAAAATACACCCTTGAAAAAAAATTTTTTTTAAAGAATATTGTTGATTATGTAATCATAATTTTCTTTCAAGCCATAAAAGAAAAAAAAATTTTGTATGTGTGATCCTTAAAAAACACATTATATAATATATATATGAGTCAGAAAAATATTATAAAGAAACTCATAAAAGCAATTCATATAAATAAATGAAGTTTTTCCCCCTTTGAAATTTTATAAAATTTACTTACTGGAATAAAATATATATGACATATTTCTGAATATTATTATTATTATTGTTAAAAGTAATAATGTATGTGTACATACCTATAAAGTCATGTGAATATATGAAAATACTTTATATATTATAATTTTCTTGAATTATTTCATATTATGTATGAATTTACTTATTATAGGTCGAGGGGTTGACAACTCAGAAGTTCACCGCACTTCTAAGACTTCTATGCACTTCTACCGAAATCTTTAAAAATTAAAAAAAAAAGTTTTTAAATATACATCTGGGGGTTTTTGGGTGTGCTGAGTCCGAATCTGGAAACCAAATTCCAAAATTCGAAATGGCGGCCTCACAATTGGCCAATTTTGAAAAAAAAAACACCAAATTTTAAAATTAAAAAAAAAAGTTTTTAAATGTATATCTGGGGGTTTTTGGGTGCACTGAGTCCGAATCTGGCAACCAAATTTCCAAATTCAAAATGGCGGCCTCGAAATTGGCTAATTTTGAAAAAAATAACCAAATTTTAAATTAAAAAACAAAGATTTTAAATGTATATCTGGGGGTTTTTGGGTGCGCTGAGTCCGAATCTGACAACCAAATTTCCAAATTCAAAATGGCGGCCTCGTAATTGGCTAATTTTGAAAAAAAAAACAAAATTTTAAATTAAAAAAAAAATATTTTAAATGTATATCTTGGGGTTTTTGGGTGCGCTGAGTCCGAATCTGACAACAAAATTTCCGAATATGAAATGGCGGCCTCACAATTAGCTAATTTTGAAAAAAATAACCAAATTATAAAATAAAAAACATTGATTTTAAATGTATATCTGGGGGGTTATGGGTGCACTGAGTCCGAATCTGACAAGCAAATTTCCAAAAATTAAATAAGACATTAAAGAAAATATAAATAAGTATTTATAGAGAAATGGCCGCCATTCCCTGGTCATAACTGTCGATTGTCCATCCGGGTTAATTCTCAGAATCTTTAAATCTAGATTTTTCAAAAACAGGCCCATAAATAAATTTTGCAGAAAAATTCAATTCCGAATTTGTAAAATCAGAATACATTAAAGTATAAAATAGGATGAATCCCGAAATTTATTTTGTAAAACCTTGTATTTTATGTATATTTTTGCTATTTTATAAATAATTATTTCTTATATTTTATCGAGTATTTTATTAAACTTGCACTGGTATTTAGAAATTTTTATGTTTCTGTTTTTCAGCCCCCTAGTTTTTATTATTCTACATCAAAAAATTCTTAAACTTAATTTTCGATATTCTAAAAACTGCCTTGGATGGACAACGACATTAATGACCAGTGAATGGCGGTCATAAAAATATTATCTCTAAATGAATAATGTATTTCAAAAAAATTTTAAATCTCCAAGACGAGATGGAAATATTCATGAAATTCCAAATGATGTCGAAGAACTAGAAAAAATTTATATTGGGGCGTCATTCACTAGTCATAATTGTCGTTGTCCATCCGGGGCAGTTTTCCGAATCCCGAAAATTAAGTATACAAACTTTCTAATGGTGAATAATAAAAACTAGAAGGGTTGTAAGGCAGATAAATCAAAATTCCTAAAAATCATTGCATATTTGATAAAATATTAGAAGTTATTATTTGTAAATAGCAAAAAATTACCATGAAATATAAGGTTTAATAAAAAGAATTTCGGAATTTATCCTATTCTTTATTTTGATGCATTCTGATTTTACGAATTCGGAATTAAATTTTTCTACGAAATTCATTTATGGGCTTAATTTCGAAAAATCAAGATTTCAATGCTCTGAGAAATGAACCAGATGGACAACGACAGTTATGACCATTGAATGGTGGCCTTATATTGGATATTAATTCTTATTTCAGATACCAAAACTGTCGCATTATTTCTTACAACATGATAAGTCCCTTTTTATCAAAATGGTTCTATAAATCCCTCAAGTCTTTATGATTTCTATGCCTCCAAAGCAAAATTATTCAAGTCCATTTTACTCCCTTCCCCCTTATATCGGACAGTTTTTGAGCCTACCTTCTTAATTCACAGATTTTTCAAGTACACCTCCCTATAAACATAATCCATGTTAAGACTAATTTTATTCTATCAATTCAAATAATTATGAAATGTTAAAAACGTTTAATTCTATTATAATAATGGACCAAGTTACAATCATATTAATGAGATTCCCAAAAAATAGGTTTATTTGTATTTATAGTGCCTGGTTGATTAATTAACCTTTAAACTCTTGAAATAAATGTTTTGAATTTTGAAATTAGAATTGTTCTGATTCAGAACATCTCAAAACTCCGAAGAATAGGCTTAGAACCTTTTTCTCTCTTTTTGAAATTTGGTGTTTTTTTTTCAAAATTGGCCAATTTCGAGGCCGCAATTTTGAATTTGGAAATTTGGTTGTCAGATTCGGACTCAGCGCACTCAAAAATCCCCAGATATACATTTAAAATCTTTGTTTTTTAATTTAAAATTTGGTTATTTTTTTCAAAATTAGCCAATTTCGAGGCCGCCATTTTGAATTTGGAAATTTGGTTGCCAGATTCGGACTCAGTGCACCCAAAACCCCCCAGATATACATTTAAAATCTTTGTTTTTTAATTTAAAATTTGGTTATTTTTTTCAAAATTAGCCAATTTCGAGGCCGCCATTTTGAATTTGGAAATTCGGTTGTCAGATTCGGACTCAGCGTACCCAAAAACCCCCAGATATACATTTAAAAACTTTTTTTTTTAATTTTAAAATTTGGTGTTTTTTTTTCAAAATTGGCCAATTGTGAGGCCGCCATTTCGAATTTTGGAATTTGGTTTCCAGATTCGGACTCAGCACACCCAAAAACCCCCAAATGTATATTTAAAAACTTTTTTTTTTTATTTTTAAAGATTTCGGTAGAAGTGCATAGAAGTCTTAGAAGTGCGGTGAACTTCTGAGTTGTCAACCCCTCGTTATAGGTTTAGTTTTTATATCTCATGAATATATTAATTTTTTTTAAATACTTTGTTTAATATACTTGAGATAGTTTTAGTGGGCCCGTATTTATACTTTTTTGTTAGAGATCAGAAAGCAAGTGTTTGACGAACATCGGAAATTTACGGTGATCTGAGTACCATTACCTATTTTTTTTTACCATTTTCATAATAATCACTGTAATCTGTAAATTTAAATTCAAAATATAATTGTAATTTTGGTCTCATGGGTATGGTTTTTCACTAAAATAAATTTGAAAATGTACACTGAAAACTTGATTACCCAGGTTATTTCAGATTAACTCTGATCCGGATAAATGAAATTCCGGTTAATCTGAAGAAATTAACAAACAGTTTAAAAAATTGGTTAGGACGATTAAAAGTTTATTGTAGAGGTGTGTGATTACCCGAAATTCGGATCGAGTACCCGATAGTTCGGTTTTTTTGAGATAAGGATGGGTCGGACCAAGTTTCAGGTAAGGCCTAAAATTTTTTGAAAAAGGACTTCAGATTTAGTGGAAATTGAACATTTTTACGGCTGGTAATTCGAAAAAACTACAAAACAGGTCGAATACCCGGGCATACAATGGTATAAAAAACAAAAGCTTAAACATGGTTTAATAAATTAAATGCAACTATTAGGATAATTAACAAAAAAAATTTAATGTATACTTTTTTTGGATTAAAATGCGAGATAAAATGCTTGCCCGATTTGAACCAAAATCCTTATAATTAAATTGATCAGAATAATCAAGGTTCCAGTAAGTTTAAAATTTTTTTTTGACCACAAATAATTTTAAAATGCATTTTTTATATTTTTTATTTATGCAACGATTATGAAATAGATTCATAGCGAGATTCATAGTTATATTTGTATTAGTACTTGCGTTACATTAGCCTTAAAAATTTTCAAGAAACCGTTAATAAGCCCGACAGGAGTGGTTTTTTAGAAATTCTATGCAGCGACTTTATAATTGAACTTTTAGGCTAAAATTCGACTAAAATTGATGATTAATTTTATAATTTTTTAGTTCTGTTTACAAAAGCACAAGATCAGTTGGCTTATAGTTTTCGCTAGTAGCGTAAATTTATTTTTACATGTCGAAATTAAAAAAATTGAGGAAATCCATTTTTAAATTTTAAATATATATAAATAAGTGTTAGTATATAACTAAATTTAGATCTTAAATTTCACGTGAAGAATTAAGCCTTTGAGATTGCTAATTAAGTTGTGGTTGTTTTTATACTTTTAAGTTATTTAAAAGGTTCATTCTGTGGTTATATCTCGGGTTTAACAAAGAAGTTATTTTAACCTTTATTATTTCACAAAAGATAGTTTAAAAATTTTTTAAGTAAAATGAAAAAATTTCAAATTTTACAATTAAAAAAGATTTAAATAATAAAATTTTCGGAAGCTCAATTTTTAATAATTAAATATTTAAACCGGCATCTGACACATCTACTGACATATTTGAAATAGTCTTTTTATATTGAGAAAATCTTATTTAAATGAGAGCGTTAACCCTATGGGTGCAATAACCGTTAGTTTAATATATAAACACCTACTCAGAAATTTATATTCAAATAAAAAAATCCTTAAAGCTTGCGGCTATTTTATTTTATGTATCCCTTGATGTGTCCCTTTTTTCTAATCATTCCGAGATGGTAATAAAAGATTACATAAATTAAGATTTTAACGGTAAATTAAAAAATTTTTTAATTATGAAATTAACAAATTTTTTAATTATCTTGCATTTTTCAAAAAATAATTTTAAATTTCGCGCGTTTTGTTATTAATTTAAAAAATTTTAATATTCGCTGACTTTGAATCGCTAAAAGATTTAATAATCTTTGCGCAATAAGAATTAAATGTACATATTAATAAAACTTAAATATTTTTATTGGTCTTTTGATTTTAATCGGACTTGACGTTAAATTATATTTCATTTCTTTAATTTTTTGCATATAAAAGACATATTTTAAATATGATTGACGTTTTTATAAATATTAAATATTGATTTTTTTTTTAATTTTATTCGAAATAAATATTTAAATTAATAAATTTAAACTGCGAGGCGTAGGGGCCCTAAAATTTATAGCCGAAAAATAGTTCAGTTATTATTAAATTTGATTTTGATGGACAAAGTTTTTCAGAATTTCGGTTTTAGCTTAAAGTTGAATAAATTGTTTTTTATTTAGCCAAGTGAATTTTCGCTGATTTGTTATTGAAAAATCAGATTTCCGTAAAAGTAAAAATAGTATATTTATGGCTCGTGTCCAGAAAAGTAAAGAATGGTCCAAATCGCACGTAAATTACCTTCCAAGGCAAAGCCAGTAGCCGGGAAATACGTGCTTTCTGGCCGCTGACCAGAAAAAGTATAGATCCAAAAACCGGCCAAATTGTGTTACTTAAACTAAAACTTTTTTCTTGACAGCGGCCAGAAAGCACGTATTTCCCGGCCGCTGCGCGACCGGAAGTCATGTTTTCTCGCCACTGACGAAGTAAAATCGTATACGACCCTTGTCCATAAATAAAAAATGACCCAAATCGCAGTTTACCAACCTCGGCTTCGCCTCGGATGTTAATTTACGTTCAATTTGGGCCATTCATTACTTTTCTAGACAGCAGCTCGTAATATACTATTTTAGCTTTTTTAGAAAAAATTCTGAACTTAAATATTATTACAAACGATATAAAATAATTTTCCGCTCAATAAAAATCTAAAATTTTAAAACTCATTTACTTGGCGGGAAAATTAAAAAAAAAACAGAAAAAAAATCGCGTGACAAATAAAATCCACCCTAAATTTAACATTAAAAGGTGTACAAAGCACAATAACTCAGCCAATACAAAAAGTATAAATCACTCTTAACTTGTTAAAAATGATATATATAAACCAATTTCTAGATAAAAAAAATAAATATTATGTAATCTTTTAAATAGCGTTAAAACATTTTTTCTGATTTCTAAGAATCCAAATGAACCCTAAATAATATATTTATAAGCTGTATTGTATATTTACCACGATAAAGCCAAAAAAAATTGAACCGATACAAATATTATTCTCCAATAAAACTAAAAATTTTTATAGATTAAAGATTTAATCAATATAAATATATCGGATGTAGACACGCATTTAGATAGAAGATTATATCATCTAGTCAACGAGAAGTCGAGAGAAACAAGTTTTATATATTTTTATTTGGGGTGAATACACCGATGGGTTTTTAAGAAAAAAGCACGTATAGGGTAAAAACTACACTTGTGTGTATTTTATTATGTAAAAAAAAATAATTGTTTTTCCCTGGAGAAGTTAGCCAATAGAAGATACGTATAAATGAAAATTTAATGCGCGCGCATCATTATCATCCCTTACTACTTTTTTCCCGTTTTAGGATCATACAAACTTTTTTTTCTTTTAAACCCCTGCGATGTGTAAAAGGGATGCTGCGCGAATTGGACATTTACGCGTGTAGCGTCACTTCTGTTCTAACTGCCGACGAAGGTCGTTGGCTCTTAGCTTGTTGTTGTTTTCTATATATTTTATATTCTATAAATTTTATTGAAAATTTTTGTTAAGTTTTTTTTTAAATAATTCTTAGAATATTTTATTTAAACAATTTTATTAAAGAATTTTGAAATTTTATAAAAAAAGAACGTTAACCTAAAATTTGATACTTTTAGAGCAGAAAGATGGTCAAGTACTTTATTATTTTTAACACAAGGGAGTGAAGTGGTATATTATAAAGTTATCAAAATCTCCTGATTAGAGTCGAATTTCTTAAAATATTTTATTACTCTATAATTATAAATAATAATGTGTTTTAATTTAACATCTGAAAATAATAACGTATTATTAAATTTATTCAAAAATAATGAAAATTTATTGACTATTTATGGGTGAGTTACAATAATTAAAGTTAAGTAATATAAAAGTATTTAAAAAAATTTTTATTTGACATTTTTTTAAAATTTAAAATAATTTATTGAAAATTTGTGGTTTAATAAATTTTATTTTTTTGCGCGGGAGATTTAAAATGACAAATTCAATAAATTTATGCTTTTTAATTGATAATAAATTTTGTATTTATCTTTTAGCTATTTTTTTAATGTCAATTTATAATACTTTTAAGTAGGCTTAATGTAATTAAGATAAAATTTATATATTAGGCTGGGAGTTAGTTTTAAAATATTTTATTAAAATTTTTGAATTTTAGCAAGCAAATTATTTTTAAGGGTGATAAAAATTTTGAATAATTTTTACGGAATAAAAAATTGGCAAATATTTTTTTTTCTCAAGGTCCATAGCACTGTTTAAAAGTTCTCACATAATGTTAAAATTTTCAAGATTTGAACCCAAAACGGCGAAAAAATAAAAAATATTTTTAAAAAATCAGTCCAATTCACAATTATAAATTTTTAAATTAAAAAATTCGAAATATTTCAAACCACTTTTTCATTTGTTTAAAAAACATGTAAAAAATTTTTTTAAAAAATTAAAAATAAAAATATCAATGCAGCAATGCGGAAAAACGCATTCTAAAAATAAAAATTATGACAATGTTTTCATTTTATTTTTTTATATTTTATTTTCTATTATTACTTTTAAAATTTTGAATCATGCTTCTTCAATATATATTAATTAATATTATTATTATTATTATTTATTAGCATTAAATTAGCATATATTATACTTACTTTATAACAAATAAAAATTTATGCGAAAATGGTTTATTGAGGAAATAAAAAAAAAATATTATAATTCGTTGCGAAATTTCCTTCGAAAAAAAAAATATTTTTTAAATAATATAATAATTAATTTTTTTGTTGATTTTTCATATTAGGTATTTTATTACATAACTGATACTTGATATATGGGTGGGAATTTGAATTTTTGAATTTTTCATACTCACTAAAATTTTAATGAAAAAATAATTTTTTTAAACTGCCAAAAATTAAGTAAATTAAGAACTAAAAATATTTTTCACTTTCTAGACTACTTTTTGGGTAAGACAGATTAAAATGTGAAAATCGTTATTTAAAAAATAAGCTTAGAACAAAATTACCTGCTCTAATTATTAATAAAATTTTAAAAAATGTAATCTTATTTCTTGCTTCAAAAATATTAGCAAATTCGCCAAAAAAAAATTTTGTTCTTACAAACATTGTTTTTGTAAGTTAAAAACACCTCATTCCCTGCCTCACTCAAACTATACTCAAAAAATTAAAATATCCACCCATATACAAAACCTACTTCTGTAATGAATAAGTTCGAAATATGATAAAACGGTTTATAAAAAAAAAACCCGTGTACATGAATATTATAGATAAGTACTTGATGACAAAGAATAATGTAAGTTAAAAAAAAAGGGATTATAAAAAAAAAGAAATTCTATTTCAGCAAAATTTATTTATAGTATACATAATGTTCATTTATTATAACATGTTTTTTATATTATGCACTACACACCTACCTATTTTTTGTATATAATATTATGAAAAAAGAAATTTAATATAAAGGTCATTGACACATGAGCTAAAAAATCCTAGTTAAAATATTTTTTTTTTTTAGATATATTTTTTTTGCTAAAAATTTGTTTTTATTTTTTTGTTACAGAAAACGAATAAGGATTAAATTTAAAAAAATTTATTTTAATCAACGAAAATGGCGACAATATCATTACGTATCTCCATTCCGGAGAAAAATACAACAAAAATGATGCAGTTTGATCCGACTACGTCAGTTTATGATGCTTGCCGAATAATTCGTGAAAAGCTTGTTGAGGCTAGTAATATGGGAGCAGGTAAAATATTTTATTTTAATTCTATTTTTCATAATTTCAATTGTTTATTCAGACAAAAAATCAAGGAATTATAAAATTAGCAAAATTAGAGTAAAAATTTGAATCCCCACAAAGTTCAAAAAAACCGAATAAAAATATCAATGGAGTCAATTTATTAAAACGATAAAAATAATTAGTGAGAATCTAATTTAATTTTGTAATAGCCGAAAATTAAAAATTTTCAAAATTAGGGTGTGTTTGTAGCACTCAATGCGCATGTATTTTGGAGGGGATGATTTCACCCCCACCATGGAAGTTTTGTGGGAGTTCAAAGTTTCGGTGAAGTCGGTTCGCTGAACTCGAGGCTACCACATTTGTAGTTTTTACTGTATACAGTGTCCTGTATCAAAACAAAAGTAACTTTGATTTGAATTTTTATTTTTTACAGTAAATAAAAACAAATTTTATTAAAACTTTTGTCTTTGCTATTATTTTTCTTTTTTAGTTTAAATATTTTTAAATCTTTTTTATGCTGTTGATAAAAATTCATAATTAAATATTTCATTATTTTAGCTAAAGAATATGGACTATTTCTTGCTGATGAAGATGCAAAGAAAGGTGTCTGGCTTGAGCCTGGCAGAAATTTGGATTATTATATATTAAGAAATGGCGATCTATTAGAATACCGAAGAAAATTAAGAACTTTAAGAGTTAGGATGTTGGATGGAACATTAAAAACCATGTTAGTTGACGATAGTCAACCAGTTGCCAATCTTATGGTAGTTATTTGCACAAAAATTGGTATAACAAATCATGATGAATATTCATTAGTACGAGAATTTGTTGAAGATGAAATGGAAAATCAAAAACCAAATTATGGTACTTTGACGCTTAGAAGAATGAAAGAAGGTAAAGGTGAAAGAGATGCAAAAATGGATCAATTAAGAAAAAAATTAAAGACTGATGATGAAGGTAAAATTTTATTATACCTTTAAATAAGTATTTTTTTTAAATTATTGTTTATGAAATTGCAGTAAATTGGATTGATCCAAGTAAAACATTAAGAGAGCAAGGAATTGATGAATCAGAAACAGTATTATTAAGGCGAAAATTTTTCTTTTCCGATCAAAATATCGATAGCAGAGATCCTGTACAACTATCGTTACTTTATGTTCAAGCCAGTAAAGGCATATTGGATGGAACACATCCAATAACTCAAGAACAAGCTTGTGTTTTTGCAGGAATACAATGTCAGATACAATTTGGAGATTACAAAGAAGATAAGCACAAACCTGGATTTTTAGAGTATGCAATTTTTTTAAATTTAATTTTATTTTAATAAAACATTAAAGAAAAATTATTTAATTAATAATTAATACTTTTAGTTTAAAAGAATTTTTACCACAATCTTATTTAAAAGTAAAAAATATTGAAAAGAAAATATTTGCTGAACACAAACTTCACAGAGGTTTATCTGAATTAGATGCTAAAGTACTGTATACAAAAACTGCAAGATCTTTAAGTACTTATGGTGTAACATTCTTTTTGGTAAAAGAAAAAATGAAAGGAAAAAATAAATTAGTTCCAAGATTGCTTGGTGTTACAAAAGATTCGGTATTAAGACTCGATGAAAGAACAAAAGAAATTCTAAAAACATGGCCACTCACCACTGTAAGAAGATGGGGTGCATCGCCTAATACATTTACCCTTGATTTTGGTGATTATTCAGATCAATATTACAGTGTACAAACAACTGAAGCAGAACAAATTTTACAATTAATTTCTGGCTACATTGATATTATTCTTAAAAAACAAAAAGCTAAAGATCATTTTGGTATTGAAGGAGATGAAGGATCCACAATGGTTGAAGACAGCGTTTCGCCATTAAAGTAAGTTTATAAGTGATAATATTAAATTAATTATTAACTTATTAGACTAATTAGTTTATTTATGACCTTGCTATTATTACAATTCTTGTATTTATATTATCAGTTCGTTTTGTGACATTCATTTAAATACATAATTATTTAAAATTATTAGTAAAATGTATAAAAATAATTTTTACAAATTATAATGATAGTTATTAGTTAAATTAATAAAAGTTCATAATGGAAGAATTTCTGCTTGAAAAAGAAAATATTTATAATAAATTTGTAACTGAACAGTATATTTATTGTCATGACATGTGTGCTATTTATATTATTCCAATTATTAACTAATTTATAATTTTTTTAGAGCAACTATTATGCAACATGAGTCTAACAAAGTAAATAGAAGTAGCGTCGAATCAGTTTCTGTTGCTATACCAGCTGTTATCAGAGCAGGTGGAGATGGTAAGAATTTTTATTTATTATAAAAAAAATTTTATTTATATGGAATATAGATATTTAATTATTTTTAAATTATAATTTTCAAGTAAAACATTTTTTTTTGTTACTTTATATTGTTCTATTTCTGTCAGTAGTTTAAAAATTATTTAGACTCTACTTTGCTTTATTTATGTATACATATGTGTACTTTTTAGTCTTCAAAAAACCTAAGAGTCATTCATAAAAAATATTTTATCATAAAAATTGAAAAACTGTATTTTTTTTTGTAAATATGTAAATAAAATTGCTAGTTAGTTAAGGAAAATGCATGGTAAAAATTTTTAGGAGCTCGATTATATGGAACTGGATACATGGCTAGTGCCCAATATACAACGATTAGTAGTCAAGTCAACATTGCACACAATCCAACAATGGTAAGTAATATCAATGTTAGTTGTTTTTAGTAGATTTGAAGTATTTAATTTCTGGTAGACATGCTTTTTTTGTATATTTTTATATATCATTTTTTTTCTTTGTAAAAATACTTTATTTTATTAAATTTGATGTGTTCTTTACGTTTAATTTGCATTATATATAATATAATAAGCACTGTACAAATAATTATTGTGTTCGCACTAAATTATATTATATTTTTTTAAAAACTTATTACTTTAATATAAAAAAATAAATTTCACAATAAAACTAATAAATTAAATTTGTATTTCATGCTATAGCTGGTTTCCATTATGGAAATAAAGTACGTACCCCCAAATATTCATAAATTTTGAGATATCAATGTGTTTTTATTTTTTAAAGTAGATTTTTTATTTAAATGTTATTTATTTCATTTTATTTAAAATTTAAGTTAATTAAATTTACCTTTTTTTGTGTAATTAAAAAATAAGTATTTTTATAAGGAAAAAATTTTTATTTTAACGGGTGATTTTATAATTATTTGGAAGTTTTAAATAATTGTAAAATTATATTTCTTTTAAGTTTGGTTTTTAAATCAAAATTTTTTATTTATTGTACGAATCATAATTCACAATAATTTTGAAACCAGGTTCAACAAACAAAAATTACTTCGGTATTGACTGAACCTCAACGTGCCTTGGTTTCAACGATAGCAACTGGTCATGAAGTTATTCATATAGCTGAAACAGAATTAACAACAAAAGCTCATTTACCTGAATTAGGCAATGATGCAGCATCTCTAAGATGGATCGAACAAACTATAGATACGCACAAACAAAATGTTGGCTCTCAAATTGCTGCTATGAATGCAGCAACTGCTGAAGTTGTTACATTAACCTCCGGACCTACTGAAGAAGTAGATCATACTGCTGTTGGTGCAGCAATTAATACTATAACCACAAACTTGCCTGAAATGACAAAAGGTGTTCGTATGATAGCTGCTTTATTAGACGACGAACCTTCTGGAGATCGATTATTAGATGCTGCTAGAAAATTGTGTTCTGCATTTTCTGATTTACTAAAAGCAACAGAACCCGAAACAAGAGAGGTATTTTTCGACATGTTAATTATAAATTTTAAATAGCATTAATTTATAAATTATAAATTATCTTATAGCCAAGACAAAGTTTGCTTAACGCAGCATCTCGAGTTGGTGAGGCATCTCACCAAGTTTTATATACTATTGGTGAAGAAGACGAGTCAGAAGCAGAGCTTCAAGACATGTTACTCGCTTTGGCAAAAGCAGTTGCCAATACAACTGCTTCATTAGTATTAAAAGCCAAAAATGTTGCATCAACTTGTGAGACATCTGGAAATCAAAATAAAGTAATTTCAGCTGCCACACAATGTGCCTTAGCAACTTCTCAACTTGTAGCTTGTGCAAAGGTTGTTGCGCCAACCTTAAGCTCTACTTCATGTCAGAATCAATTAATGACTGCTGTTCGGGAAGTTACCAGAGCTGTAGAAAATCTTGTTAGGGTAGATAATTTTCATAATTATTATTTTACAAGAAAGAATTAAATTCTAGATTAGGAAAAAAAAAAGTAAATTTATTTTAATTCAATACAGGTATGCAATGAAAATTGCAATGAAGATCATCTTTTAAGAGAATTAGGTACAGCTGCAGCAGAAGTAACAAGAGCTTTAAATGATCTTTTAAATCATGTAAAAACAGCAACTAGAGGAGAAAGGGCTAGAGAAGGTATACAAGAAGGAGCTGTGGAAACAATTTTATCAGCAACAGACAAATTATTTGCAAGTTCTGGTGATACGGGTGAAATGGTAAGACAAGCAAGAGTTGTTGGACACGCAACTGCTCAACTTATTCAAAGTATTAAAGGAGAAGCTGAAAGGCAACCAAATACAGAACAGCAAAAAAAACTCTTAGCTGCAGCTAAAGTTCTTGCCGATGCAACTGCTAGAATGGTAAGCACACTTAAAATGATAATTTAATCAACTTAATTAATATTTGTTTATAAATTGTAAAATTAACAATAACAACTTGTTTATTTATAAAATTCTATCACTTTCAATTTTTTTAATGAAATTTTAGGTGGAAGCTGCACGGCAATGTGCCAGTAGTCCACATGATTCCAAAATTCAAGAGCAACTCCGTCAAGCTGCTGAAGAATTAAGAGCTGCAACGACCGCAGCAGCAACTCCTGCTTTAAGACGTAAATTAATAAATAAACTAGAAAAATGTGCAAAACAAGCAGCCTCAACTGCAACTCAGTGTGTAGCAGCAGCTTCTGGAGCAGCTCATCATAATACAAATTCTGCTAGTCAAGCAGAATTAAATGCCGAATGTCGTATAATGGCACAACATATTCCAAGTTTGGTTTCTGGTGTAAAAGGGACTATTGTTCATCCTGAAGATCCTTCCATGCAATTAAATTTAATTAATTCATCTGAACAATTTTTACAACCAGGAACAGCAGTTGTCAAAGCTGTCAGAGCAGTCTTACCAACTGTAACAGATAAATCTTCAGCAAAGCAATTGAATAACAGTGCTCAACAATTAGGGTCATCATTAGCTGAATTAAGATTTGCTGTTACTCGTGCAAGAGAAGCATGTAGCGGATTAGAACTTGATGCAGCTGAAGAATTAATACAAAATTTGAAATGCGAAATAAAAGAATTTTATAGGGCTGTTGAAAAATCTTCTTTAAAGCCATTGCCAGGTGAAACCGCTGAATCAAGTTCTCTCCAGTTAGGTACTTCATCAAAAAGCGTTGGCTTTGCAATGGCTCAATTACTATCAGCTGCAAAACAAGGAAATGAAAATTACACAGGAAGTGCTGCCAGAGAAACTGCAATGGCTCTTAAAGATTTAACTTCTGCGGTAAGAGGAGTTGCCGCTACAACACCACAACCTGAGACACAAAAAAGAGTCTTACTAACAGCAGATGATGTTATTTTAAAATCAGTAAAACTTGTAAAAGAAGCAAGAGATGCACTGAAAAATCCAAATAATCCAGATAATAAAATTAATTTAGCCACCGTTGCTAAAGAAGTATCAAGTTCATTAAATAATTGCGTTTCTTGCCTTCCTGGACAAAGAGATGTTGATGAAGCAATTCAAAATGTTGAAAGTGTTACTCAAGTTTTAAGATCAAATACTTTTCCTACCAGCAATAAAAGTTATGGGTATGTATAAAAAAAAATTAAGATATAAATTATATTTTTTTGAAATTTTATTTAAAAATTTTTTTTAGACAATTGCAAAGTGACTTGGGTTTTGCAGCTGCTAATCTGAATGATGCATCTTCCCAAATTATTTCTTCAATACGTTCACCAGTTCAGTTAGCCAATTCTTCAAAACATTTTACAGAATCTTACAGAGAGTTGATTGACATTGGAATGGAAATGGCTGGTCAAACAAATACTGAAACTCAAACCTTAGTTGTTACTTCATTAAAAAATGTTAGTATTACATCAAGTAAATTGCTAACGACTGTTAAATCAGTAGCAGCAGATCCAAATGCTCCAAATGCCAAAAATCAATTATCAGCTGCAGCTAGAGCTGTCACAGATTCAATAAATCATCTTATAGATGTATGTACTTCAGCAGCACCCGGACAAGTTGAATGTGACAATGCTGTTAGAAATATACAATCTATGTTGCCATTGTTAGATAATCCAACAGAACCTATATCTGATGCTTCATATTTTGAATGCCTTGAGACAGTAATGGAAAAAAGCAAGAGTTTAGGAGATGGAATGACTGGAATTGCTAATTATGCTAAAAAATCTGAACATGATCAATTTTCAGTTGCAGTGCGTGGTGTGTCTTCTTCAATTTGTGGATTAATTGAAGCAGCAGCCCAAGCAGCATATTTAGCTGGTGTTAGTGATCCAACATCAGTATCTGGTAAACCAGGATTAGTTGATCAAGCACAATTTTTAAGAGCTTCTCAATGTATTCATATAAGCTGTCAGATTCTTGGAAATCCTACAACTTCACAGGAACAAGTTTTATCTGCAGCTACAACCATTGCTAAATATACTAGTTCATTGTGCAATGCTTGCAGAATCGCTTCAAGTAAAACAATAAACCCTGTAGCAAAGAGACATTTTGTTCAGTCTGCAAAGGACGTTGCTAATTCAACATCAATATTAGTAAAAGAAATAAAAGCATTAGATAACAATTATTTGGAAGCAAACCGAGATAAATGTATTGAGGCTACAAAACCATTATTAGAAGCTGTTGATAATTTATGTACTTTTGCAAGCTCCCCTGAATTTGCAAGTCAACCTGCAAGGATTTCAATAGCAGCAAGGCATACCCAAGAGCCAATTATTAATGCTGGAAAATCAATAATTAATGGATCCTGTGCTATGGTACTTGCAGCTAAAAGTCTTGCTGTTAGTCCAAAAGATCCTCCAACTTGGCAATTATTAGCAAGTCACAGTAAAAGTGTAAGTGATTCAATTAAATCTCTTGTGGCTTCAATACGAGATAAAGCCCCTGGCCAAAAAGAATGTGATTCAGCAATTGAACAGCTTCAAAACAAAATGCGTGATTTAGAAACAGCATTTTTAAGCGCTGTATCTCAAACTCTTGTACCTCAGAGAGAAAACACTATTCAAGGTTTCTTAGATCAAATGGAAAATACTGGAAGTGAATTACGTGAAAAATTAGAATTCTTAAGAGTTGCTGCAAAATATGAAGCTGAAAATGTTGGTCATGCAGTTACTCAATTAGCTTTATATTGTGAACCGTTAGTTGCATGTGGTGTTGGTGCTGCATCTCATATGATTCATTCAAAACAACAAACAGTTTTATTAGATCAAACTAAAACTGTTGTAGAATCTGTACTTCAATTAATTTATGTTACCAAAGAAACTGGTGGAAATCCTAAAGCTGTTAATCTCCATGCAGATGTCGATGAAAGTATAGAATCAACTAAAGAAGCTCTTCAAGAATTACAAAGTACACTTGAAAATATTTCAACATCAAATGGAATTGTTACTGGTTTAATTGATACAATAACTCGAGCCATGGGTAGATTAGAAGATTATAGAATTTCTAATTCTGAAACAGGAAAATCATTTGTTGATTACCAAACTAGAATGGTTGAAACTGCTAAAGAGATAGCCTGTTTGGCTCAAGAAATGGTAAGATGATTCTATTTTGTTATAAAACTGTATTTATTTAGTTAATTTAATTAAATTAATTTTAAAATTCACAGTCTAATAAATCAAGCACAGATGTCCAAAAATTGGGCCCATTAGCTGTTGATCTTTCCCACAAGTACACAGAGCTTGCTCAAGATGCTACAGGGGCCTCAGCAACAACTTCTAATGTAGAAGCATCAGGAAAATTACGTTTGAGTGTACAAGAACTTGGAAAAGCATGTACCGATATTGTTAGAGCAGCAGGAACATGCCAGATGTCTCCTGGTGATTCATTTAGTCAAAGAGAAATTTCAGAATATAGCAAAATTGTCACAGAAAAAGTATCTCAAGTACTTGCTGCACTTCAAGCAGGATCTCGTGGAACACAAGCCTGTATTAATGCAGCCAGTACTGTTTCTGGTATTATTGGAGATTTAGATACAACAATAATGTTTGCAACAGCTGGAACATTACATGCAGAAAATGAAAACGAAACATTTGCTGATCACAGAGAAAATATTTTGAAGACAGCTAAAGCTCTTGTAGAAGATACAAAAACATTAGTTGCAGGAGCTGCTTCATCTCAAGAACAATTAGCTGTTGCTGCTCAAAATGCTGTGTCAACTATTATTCAGTTAGCAGAAGTCGTAAAATATGGAGCAGCTAGCCTTGGTAGTAATAATCCTGAAGCTCAAGTTATGTTAATCAATGCTGTAAGAGATGTTGCTTCTGCATTAGGAGATTTGATACATGCTACAAAAGCTGCTAGTGGTAAATTAATAAACGATCCAAGTATGGCCCATTTGAAGGATTCAGCTAAGGTACTTAAATTTTTTTGATTATTATTATTTTGTTTAATAATTACCTCATTACACTTGAGAACTTATTTAATAGTAATAATTATTATTTAATTATTGCGAAAATAATCAAGCTTTTAAGTTATTTAATATTTAATTTCATCAAAATTTAGAACTTGATTAATTTTTTTTCAAAATATAATCAGACTGAATAACAAGTAATTTGCTTATTACATTTTATTAGAATTTCATAAAAATTCTATTTAAAAATAAAAAAAACAAACACATACAGATACTGTTTTTCCGTCAGAATTCAATAAAATAATCATTGATTGATTTGAAAATAATATCATTTATCATTTTCATTTTTGACTACTAGCTCTTAAAATTTATTTTACTGGCAAATATAGTTATTTAAGAAATGGCATCCGAAAATTTCATTTTGAAATACTTTTTTACAACTTAATAAATCAAAAAAAGAATGTAAATATTTTTGGGTAATTCTGACCCACTTAAGAAAAATTTCCCATGTCGAGACTTCAGGTGGGCTCAAATTTTTAAAAGTTTTTTTTTTAATTCAAAATTTATTTATATTTACTTAGTCTTAACAGTAATGTTACAACAGAATTATAGTAAAAAAAGTATTATTTTTACTAAAAATATCCTAATACCAAAAAATTTGCTTATAATGGTATATATATATAAATTTTATAAAAAAAAAACCATCTTACATTTGCAAAATAAATTATTTCTCTTAATTATTTGGAAACTAAAAATTTAAATAATTTAATAAATAAGTGAAATACATAACTATAATTGCCAGAACTTTTAAAAAATAAAAATGCTTTTGTGTTTTTTAAACTTTTGTTGTGTGTGTTTCTTCAATTATTCAAAATCGAGTAAAAAGACAAAAATAATTTCATTTCCTTAATACTAGATTTTTTGGAATTATCAGTACTTATAAATCATACATCAGGTTTTTAAATGTTTAATACTAATATTATTCTCATTATAAATATCATAATCACTCCAGTTAGGATAAATAAAATTCGGTAAAATATTAAAGTGATAAAATTTATATCTATAAAATGAAGTGCATCTTTGAAATAAATAATAAAAAATTAAGAATCGAAGAAAAATTTAGGACTGTATAAATATCAACCCTGTTGGTGTCTTAATAATAATCAAAAATGTAAGTTTAATTTTTAATGACATTGGAATAAAATATATAGGATTTATTGCTTTTTATGTGCTTTCATATAAATAGCATTTTGTACGAATAACAATCACTCAAAAATTATATATTTCTACACATTAAATATTATCATTATCGCAAAAATATTTATATATATATTTTATTAATTGCAACTGATAGTTCCAAAATGATATGCATAATTTAAAATGGCTGTTTTATTATTTTGTTTGTATGAGTGGCATTTTTTTTTTTTTGCGTTTTTGTTGATAATACTTCATTATTGCACTTTTATAATATCCATTAACGACTCAATAATATGAACCATTCCGAGTCAAATTGACATATAATCTGCAGGTAAAAGTTCGAAAAAGTCAATTAGATCATACTAATTGATAAAGCCCTGGGTTTAGTGTTTTATTTTCGAAATTCATCAAATTTAAAAAAGTTAAACCATATCGGAACCATATAATTAAAAACATAAAAAAATAATTTAAAAACTAGAAGAAAAAAACCCTGATTGCTATTTGAGCCTTCTGAACTGCAACCCAAGTGACTTTGGTAAATTTAGAAATAAATCACAATTATTTAAGTCAATGCACACCCTCCGAAAAAGTCTAAAGTTTAATTAAAAAAAAAAATTAGCAATAATTAGTGATATATTCAAATTTTTATGAAGATTCGATCAAAAAATGAAAACTGAAATCACTCGGGTTGCGGTTAGGAAGGCTCAAATCAATCAATGTTTTTATAATCCTCATAATTTTAAGACTTAATTTTAATAAGGCGTCAGAGAAAGTCAGGAAATTGATTTTTATAAGAAAACATAATTCGCAGTTTTTGAATATTTAGATGCTGAAAAATTTTTTTTTTTTGGTTTTTCCGATTTTTTAAATTTCTGAAAAGATTATGCTTTTTTTTTTACTTTAGAGCATTTAAAATACATTTCGAAAAACGTCTAATGACAACAACGGAAATTATTAAAGATACCGTAAACGGAATTCCGATTGCCAAAATAGTATTTGGTTTAATTCTGCCGGTGGAATTTTTTTTCATTAGATGAATCAATTAATCTAAGTTTTTAATGTTTTTTTTTATAAATTTTTAAAATGTTATTGAGTGTTACGTTAATATTAACTGATTTTGAAAATGATTACTTACAAGACTTAAAAAGGTATAAAAATCAAATATGTATATATTCCTCATGTCAGATCTTGCTGTGGGATAAATTCGGGGATTAGGGGTTGAACTTGTTATATAAATAATAAACTTAATATTTTAAGCTAACAACACCTAGAAAATGAAATATCAGCCCTTGAAGTAGGGTAAATAATATTTAAAAGTTTGTAATTAAACTTTAGGGATTGATATATTCTTTACCTAGGGTTTGTAAGTAAAAATAGATTTCTGAAATAGAAAGATCGACCCAATTTTTTTCCCAAAATATACAGTTTTCATTTATCTACAAATTTCACCCCTTTAGTCCCAATATACACCTACCAGAGAGGGTGTAACCTGGTCTAATTCGATTTTTTAAAATCATAGACTTTTACCTACTACTTACTCAAGTCAATTTTATTTGGAATTGCTTATATTGTATAATTAATCTTAAAAAAAAAATTATATTTTTATCACAAATAATACTATCCTAAATTAATCTCCTTAATTAATGTTAGTAATAACAAATTAATTAACTTGGTAAATAATATAATATGTTCAAAAATGCACATATAATTACAACTTACGTTACATATTATTAAACTGATATCGATAAAATAAATGAAACTAATTATTTTCTAAAACTTGTAGATTAACAAATTGAATAAAAAATTTGATGACTTTCAAGTAGTTTGTTTTTTGAAAAATGTAAGGTTCCGATGAATCAGAGAAATAATGAAAATTAAATTTATTTTAGGTAATGGTAACAAATGTAACATCATTATTAAAAACGGTAAAAGCAGTAGAAGATGAGCACACTCGAGGCACTAGAGCTTTAGAATCAACAATTGAAGCAATTGCTCAAGAAATTCGTTCTTTATATACTGCAGAATCTCAAAAGATCAATGTAACACCAGAAGATTTAGTTCGCTGTACAAAAAGTATAACAACATCAACAGCTAAAGCAGTAGCTGCTGGAAATAGTTGTAAACAGGATGATATTATAGTGGCTGCAAATATGGGACGTAAGGCAATAAGCGATATGTTAGCAATATGTAAAGCAGCTGCACATAATTGTGCTGAAACTCCTGAAATGAAAGAACGCACACTTCAAGCAGGTCATGATGTGGCTATAAATTATCGAGAATTACTACAAATAATTCTACAAATTGCATCAAGGTCAAATGAATCAAAGCATTTATTATTACCAATATCTCGTAAAATCGCACAAAGTGTTACTGAGCTTGTTGCTGTTGCCGAGATTCTTAAAGGAAATGATTGGGTTGATCCAGATGACCCAACTGTAATTGCTGAAAATGAATTATTGGGTGCTGCAGCTAGTATTGATGCTGCTGCTAAAAAGTTAGCTAGTTTACAACCAAGGAGAAATGTTCAGGTTAGTTATTTAAAATAAACTTATTTTTAAATTAACTGTAGATTAGTTATAAAAATAAAAAAAATTTAACTTTTCAATGGTGAAGGGAAAAACCAATATACTTTAAGATATGTTTGATATTCTTGGTTGTTTGTCATTAATCGACCAGGAATCAAACATATTATTAAAGTGTTTGGTAATGACAACAAAATATTTTTTTGGTAAGACATGTAGAGAAAAATTCATTAAATTTTATAAAAGTATTGGAATAGAAAGATTTTTTTTTAAACAAATGAATAAAAGTATCAAAAATTTTTTTTTTTTAGGAAACAAAAGAGGATATGAATTTTGATGAAATGATCTTAGAAGCAGCAAAATCAATAGCTGCAGCAACATCGGCATTAATAAAAGCAGCAAGTTCAGCTCAAAGAGAATTAATAGCATCTGGTAAAGTTTCAAGAACTCCTTTAACAAGTTCTGATGATGGGCAATGGTCTGAAGGCTTGATATCAGCTGCAAGAATGGTAGCTGCAGCTACTCACAGTTTAGTTGAATCAGCCAATTCCTTAGTTCAAGGATGTAGCAGCGAAGAAAAGCTTATATCAAGTGCTAAGCAAGTTGCAAGTAGCACTGCACAATTATTGGTAGCCTGTAAGGTTAAGGCTGATCCTGACAGCGAAAGTACGAAACGTTTATTAGCAGCTGGAAATGCCGTTAAGAGAGCAACTGATAATCTTGTTCGAGCTGCTCAGCAAGCTATCCAGCAAGAAGAAGAGAGATCTCTTGTTCTTAATCGTAGAATTGTTGGAGGTATCGCACAAGAAATTAATGCAAGATCTGAAGTTTTAAGGATTGAACGTGAACTAGAAGAAGCTAGAGGAAGATTGACGGCTATTAGACAAGCTAAGTACAGAAATCGTAGCGATATATCTGACACTGAAAATGAAGCGGATCAAAGTGGCTTAGATTATTCATCATATGGTGAAAATAGAATATATGATACACCCCAAAACACACCTAATTCAAAACCTTCGTCAATAAATCATACTTTCCAAGACCTTCAAAGAACTAGTCCGCCATTTGAACACGTTAAAGATGACAGGGAAGATTTGGTAAGTCCAGAAAAAGTTAATTTTACACAAACGACTTTGGAGAGAAAAAGAAAAGAAAAATTATTAAGAAGAAATATAGAAGATAATTCAAATAATACAGAATACTTTTACAATAAATATCAAGCTCCAGAAAATCATTCACCTTTTCATTTTGCAAACAACGATAAAAGATTTAATAATAACCATTTAAATAATGTGGAAAATAAATGTTCTGAGGTACCTGATGGATTTTATAACCCTGTACATCATGTACCTTTTTCACCAACATTACATGGTCGTAAAGCTTTGAAAGAACCACAAAATTATCAAAAATCATATTCGCCTAGTTCCCAACAAAGTGAAAGTGCCTATAATTTAAAAGATCAATCATCTTATGAGCAATATGAATATATTCAAGGTAAAGAAAAAAATTTAAACGGTAAATTTTCAGGTTGTAGTTCAGTAAATACTTATTATTCCGACAAAGAAAGCGAACAATTTATAAACGAGCAAATTATTAATAGTCAAACTGCTCTTAATTCGAGTATCGAAATAAAACCTGAAATAATTAAAAATGATACATCTATTATCGATACGAGTTCTGAAAAATCAGAACATCGATTATTAATAACAGAAAAGAAAACTATTACTGAAACTACTTCGTGTCATAAAGAATATAACAAAAGTACATTTAGTTTTAAGGAAAAGTAAGTTTCTTTTTGCCTAAAAATATAATTAATAATTATGTTATTGCATCTAATAGTAGTCTACCTCCTTAAATTTTAAAGTAGGTTAATAATTGTATAATTATTATAAAATGTCTAATAAGTAGCAAAAAAATAATTAAAAAGACCTTGATTAAACTTAGATTAGGTCATTAACTTTAATTTAATTTATAAAATGTTTACTACAAATGACATATTTTTTTATGGATGTCAATAAACTCTTGCACAAAAATAAACTAACGCTTAGTTATAAAATATACCGTAATTATATTATATGGTTGAAAATGTTGTTTTGACAATATTATGATTTAAAATATATATAATCAATATGCGCACAAAAGTGATTGCGATATTTTTCTAAAAAGTCAATTAGAATTAAATTTTACTTGTAAAGTAAAAATAATTTACTTAAAAAAGTTTAAAATGTAATCAGTGTATTTTTCCTGACAAGAGTGTAAATTAGGTAATTTTGAAAATCAAGGTAGAAACTCATTACAAATGTTTTCTTTTTTTTGAAGGAGAATAGGGGAAAGGACAGACAGTAGGGGTATGCCATCTGCATTTTTCATGGACGCTAACATATTTTTAATCTTCTAAAAAACAGCTTTCACCCAATCTCTATGCGTTTACCAATGATTTTGATAGTTAAATTTTTTTTAACTTTCTGCGTTGATTTCTTCACCCCTGCAATTTCTCCTCTTCTCATTCGAAAAAAGAAAACAAAAATCGGGTAATTAGTTTCTACTTCAGTCTTTGACTAAAGACTACTTCATTTATTGATTATTGGAGGGACTAATATTTTCGTCCTTGTCAGGAAATTTTTTTTTAATATTCTTGGTAAAAGTTACTATTTTAAACAATTCTATATATGAGTAATAAATTAATGATGCACTTCTTGGGTAAATAGCTTGGGTTTTGGCTATGGCATTCAAAACGTAAAAATCAAAGAAATTATTTTATCACTTTAGTATTAAATTCAAATTAAAGTTTCACAGCTAATTAATCAAATTAATTCTACCTCCCATCTGATACCCTCGCTGGTACCACAATTTTTTTTTTCTATTCATGAGTCACAATTGAGGTATTACTGGAAAAGTAGATAATATTTTTCAATTGTGCCTATCAGGGATATGTTTAGAAAATACTTTTATAAAAATTTTTGTCCAGGTATTTGCTATAATGATATTAAATACTTGGCTAGAAATTTACAGTGTGAGGTTGTCAGAAAAATCATTTAATATTGAATATAAATTTTTCATAAATATAAAAGAAATTTTAAAAACTCAATAAATTAAAAGCATCATTTTATCGACAGAAATTAATGTATCAAATTTGTACTTTTACCAATGCTATTAAGAAAAATGATTAATAATTATACATTTTTAAACGTAGTTATATTAATTTAATTAATTAAACATATGTAAAGATCATCATCTTCATATACTTAATTTAATATTTTAAATATAAAATCTTATAGGTATATATTAATTAATAACTTTCTAACACAAAAAATTAACTATTCTTTTTTTATTTTCTAATTTTAACATAATATACAAGGTTTTTAATATAGCTATTTTTTGTTGCTTTTATTATAATAAAATTAAATTATATTAATATGTAATTTATAACATAAAAAAATATATGAAAAAGCTCTATAAAAATTAAAATTATTTTATTGTTTAAAATTAAAAGAAAAAATGTTGTTAACTCTTTTTATGGTATATTTTAATAAAAATTAAAAAAATATTATAGTTTATAAGTTAAAAATCACAATTTTTTAAAATATAGATATATAACACAAAATAAAAATTCTAAAAATAAAAATAACAATAAATTGTGATTGCACAGAATATATATACATATATGTCATACCCTATGATGTGTTTATAAAGGATGACTTTAAAAGACTGCACACATGTATGGCCTTATTTATATGAAAAAAAATATTTTAATGAAAATATTTTAAATGTTATATTTATATATATGTATGTATTATAGAAAAATTTAATATTTGTAAAATTCAAGTTCAATATATTACATTAACAAAAAAAAATTTTTAACAAAACTGAACTTACAAAGAATTTTTTACAGGTCGGGATAATTCGCAATGTAACAAAATATATATAAAGTCTAGACTGGTATTTTAAAGAAATGTTTAGTTATATAGTATTTTTGATTTTAATCATTTTTTATTCAGTTGACATACATTTACGCAATGACAATCAATAAAAGTAATAATTTTTTTTTTGTTTCTGTTAAATATAAGGCACAATTTCTATGTGAAACTCGATTTTCTTGTTACAATTAGGTTTCAGGCTTGGACCACTTTTTAGAGATCCTAAAATTTTAAACTTTTTAGTTCTAAAACTGCTTTATAATTATGACTGATGAAGAGTTTTCGAAGTCAGACTTTAAATGAAATGGCAAAATATTCAAAAAAAAAATGATGTTTTTTCTAAATTATGAGCCAAGTCTTTTAAAAGATAGACCTGACAAGAAAAACTCGTTTCACTTTTCTTTTATTCCACAGATTGATCAAATGAAAGTTTACAACAAAAGCAAATATATTTTTTAAAATATTAATCATTAAAAATAAATTTTGAAATATTTTTACCAGCAAATACATATTTTGTTACAATTTAATCTTGAAAAACAATAATACAGCTGCAATATTAAATATATAATTTTATAACAAATCTATACAAATAAATTTTAAAAACAAAGATCTAAAAAACTTTATTTAATAATATAAGGTAACATAACAAAAAAATTATTAATTAACAATTAATTTTTTTTTTGTTAATGAAAAAAAACGACTTTTTTTTCTATTTTACAAAAAAATTTTTATTATATATTAAGCTTTATTTTCTTAATTAATTTTTTTAAAAATAAAGTAACAAAACAAATATTTTTATATGACAAAAATTGAAAACAATAAAAATAAAAAAAATTGTTTTATTTAATTAAATAATAAAAAACTAATGTATAATTTAATTATTAATTAGGTATATTTATATTAATTATAACAAATTATAATAATTGTAAATTATTTTTTTTGTTTTTTTTTTCTGAAGTACTTTATAAATTTGTAAAATGCTATTTAAAAAATTGAATAAAATATTAATAAATATAAATTTTAATGCTTTAATTAATCTAAAAACTAACTAAAATTAATCCAAAAACAATATATTGATTTATCTAACAAGGATGCTCATTTAATAGATTGGAGATTTTTCAGCTTTTTGGTAAATAAAATCTGCTTCAAATTTATAATGCTGCTATGACTACATATTTTGTTCTAATCAATTGGTATTTATTTTTAATTTATAATAAATTAATTAATTCAATAAAATTTTTACTCTATATATATATATCAGCCAGAAAAGAAAATTCGAGTAGTATTTTCTTTCTACTTCTCGACTTCATCGGATTCTCAAATTTTCGCTATTATGTCATGAATGAACTATTTTATTATTTTTTAAGTTTCAATAATCCGATTTAACGTGAATTAATAATTCAAATTTAGGAGATTACTGCTTTTTATTATTTTGTATGGTAAAGACTATAATAAAAAAAAATTATGTTCCAGAAACTAAAATATTTTAAAAAAGAATTTTATATTTTCCTGTTGTTCAACACGTAGATTTTCATAAAAAGTGAAAAGTGTATGATGAAAAGGATATTTACATATATAGGGCAAAAAATCCTATTTTTTACCCTAGGTAGACAGCTTTTTTGCCCGTTAATTATAAAACTATGTTTTAAATCACGGGAAAAAATATGGGGTTCAGTTCAGTCAAAACCAATATTTTGTCCCTTGTTTAAAAAATAGCTACTTCTTGCCAGCGGCCATTCTTTATTTTTCTGGTCATGGATCGTAAAATACTAATAATCTTGCTAAAAGCTTTTCGCTGAAAGGTCCATAAAATTTTCAAACAAAGTACTAAATTTTGTTGGATTGCTAAATATAAGGATTACGTTTCCTTCGACGCAGGAAATTGATTATTAATTAGTAATAGTATATTACGATCTCGTGTCTAGAAAAGTAAAGAATGGCCCAAATCGTACGTAAATTACCATTTGATCCGAAGCCTAGGTTGGTAAACTGCGATTTAGGTCACTCTTTATTTATAGACAAGAGTCGCGTATGCGATTTTTCTTCATCAGCGGCGAGAAAACCCGCCTTTTTCGGCTGCTTTCTGGCCGCTGACAAGAATTTTATATTACGAACCCGTGTCCAGAAAAGTAAAAGATGGCTCAAATCGCATGTAAATCACCTTCCGAAGCGAAACCGAGGTTGGTAAACTGCGATTTGGGCCATTCTTTATTTATGGACAAGGGTCGTATACGATTTTTCTTCGTCAGTGGCGAGAAAACGCGTCTTTTCCGGTAAAAGGAAAAGAAAAAAAAATAAATAAATAAATAAATCATTATTCCAATTAAACTATCCTAAAAAATACCAAAATTATCATGATCCTTTTGTAAAATTTTTCGAGGAATCCGAATCTTTGATCATGTGACATGGTGAGAAATTAAAAATTTGAGAAACTTATAGCAATTTAAGAAATTCTTAGAGAAACTGATCTAAGGGATATGTAAAAGTCTGGAATTTTGAAAAATAACCTATTGGAATGGGTTAAATATGTAAAAATATGATACCGTGCCAATTTTTAAGCTGCTAGGCCTAAAGGTTTCGAAATAATAGCTGTTTTTCGATTTTAAAATATTTTTAAAATTCTGAACTAACTTTTTGATTTTAATTTTTCTATACGCTTTAAATAAAGATGAAAACTATCAACTAGTAAACAGTTAGTTTTACAGAAGTATGTAAAATTTCGCGCTAAAGCACAGACAGCCAGAAACGTTTCTACTTAAACTAAAAATTGTAAACTTTTGTAAATTTTTTCTAAGTCTTTTTGCATTTCTTGCTTTTCTCTGCAATTTGAAACAAAATAAAAATAACCTTAGAAAAAATTTTGAAAAAGTAATCAACTTGAAACGTTTTTTAAGATATACATAGAAACATTTCTGATATGTTTCGTAAATGTTTCAGAAACGTTTCTATTTATAATTTTTGAAGAAGAGAAATTTTGAGTAATTCTTTTTTTTTTTTTTTTTTTGGTTCCTCAATGAGGAACCATTGTGATGGGTAAAATTTTAGTTTTTGATTTTTTGGCATATAAGCACGTTTTGAGACCTCAGGAAGCTAAAAAACCGGTTTTTAAAAAAAGTCTGTATGTGTGTGTGTGTGTATGTATGTAATCGGTGATATTTCACAAACGTTATGGAATTAAAACCTAATTTTTTTTTCAATAATTTTTTTACCAAAAAATCTCGAGGTACTTTTTTTTTTTTTAATTTGGATGTAATACTTCATTTATTTCCATGAAAGTGCTTATATTCGAAAGTATGATTTTTACTCGATATCTCGAACCTGATAAATAATTTTTTGAAAATTTTTTTCCCAAAATTTTCGTCACAAAAAAATACAAAAAACACCAAATATTTTTTTCTTTTTGGACGTAGTACCTAATTTATTTCTATGAGAGTAATAGTTTTAGAAAGTTCGTTTATAGTAACTTTTTGAATTTGATACCGAATTTTTCAAAATTTTTTTCTTAAAATTAAGAAAACAAAAAAATTAAAAAAACTGCAATATTTTTTTTTTTTTTTAGTGCAATACTTCATTTAATTCCATTAAAGTACTAATATCTCAAAATATTGTAACCGGTGATATTTCAAAACCATTTTGGAACTAAGACCTAATTTTTTTTTCAAAAATTTTTTCATCAAAAAATCTCAAACCATTTTATTTTTTTTTTTAATTTGGATGTAATACCTCATTTATTTCCATGAAAGTACTTATATTTGAAAATACGGTTTTTACTCGATATCTCAAATCTGATAATTAATTTTTTGAACATTTGTTCTAAAATTTTTGATCAATAAAAAAAACTTTTAAAAGTTAATAGAAATGTATGTATGGTTGCATGCTTGTAATCGGTGATATCTGTGGCATATTGAAACATTAAGCTCATTGTTTGAGGAACCTTAGTGCCAGCTAGTTGGCAGGGTATTTTTTTTTCGATACAACGTTATATCGAAAAGTTCAAAATTTTTTTAAAAAGTGGGTCTAAATTAAAATTACTAAATTAAATTTAATCCGGATTTTTCGGGTTTCTTTGAAGTTTTTCCAAAAAACAGTCGGCAGGATCTCTCAGCGAGGAATATTACTAACTTCCTGACTAACAAGAATAATTTTCAGCTATATTTAAAGCGTAGAAAAATAAAAAACGAAAAGCTTGCTCAATTTTCAGTTGCAACTTTGCGAATTTAAAAAAAACATAAAACAGCAGCTATATTGAAACCTTTGAACCTAGAACCTTAAAAATTTACATGATTCATGGTAGCGTACTTTTACATAATGAACCCAGTCCAATTAATCTTTTTAAAATCCCAGACTTTCATCAGATAATTTGAGCTTTCACCTATCTCTTAGTTCAGTTTCATTAGGAATTACTCAAATATCAATTTTTGACCTGGAGCTTTCAGATTAGCTTACCCCACAGATTTTTTTTGAGAGGCTTAAAATATAGGTTATAAAACAAGAAATAATTTAAGCCCAATTAGAAGGAAAGCGCATCTGCATATTTTGAGATATTTAAGCTTTAAAGAAAAAAACGTAAAAGATGATTTTCTTGCGCAAGCTCAGTCCAAATCAACTTCTGGGCTCCGGAACAGAATTCTGTAAAAAATTTTTTATATTGGTGTTTAATAGAAAAATATTTTTCATAGTAAAATAAGTATTTCACAGCAAGTGAAAGGAATGTTCTAATTTAAAAAAAATCCAATAATCCGAAAGTAGCAGCCAAAAATTGAGAGTTGTATACAGAAAGCTAAAAAGTAATAGAAGGACTTTCAGTTGTATTTTCGGGAAAAAATGTTGCATGTGGACTGATTTTTGTGTCCCTTCAGTCCAACAAAGGTCCATCTGGCATGGAATCTATAATTTAAAAAGTTTGAAATTTTGCCTTTACGATATCAATTCTAAAAATCTTAATTATAAATCTGTATCCTGCAAGGTTAGATTGTTTTGCTTGAAATTTCAACCAGGAACAAAAATTTGCTTAGATTAAAAAATTTTTTGAGTTATATTGTTTATTAATTCAGGCCAAATATAAAATAATTTTTTTTCCTCAAATATTAGTTTAAGTCATCTGATAGAAATCAGAACCCTAAAAATAAACACTCTTGAAAATTCAAACAAGCTTTTTGAAATTTCAAACAAAGCAAATAAACTATGTATGAGCCCGATTTTGATTTAAATAATTAAAAAAATCTAATTGAATAAGCTAAGCAAGTAATATTTTATTAAAAATATATATTTTGTTATTTTTTTTTTACAGAACCTGGTCGGCAAAACTTGCAAGTTAGCTAACGTCCAAGTATACTAGAAGATTATATGCATCAGGAAAATATCATAACAACATTTAGAAATAAAATTCATTTATTTTTAGTTTAAAAAATATCAGATTTTTAAAATAAAAAGTGCCTTAATTTTTAACTATAATCTATGTATAACAAAATATTATAATTTATAGAATAAGTAAAAACATTTAATTGATACAAACTTTGTTAAAAAAAATTACATTTTTTTTTTAATGATAAATTTATTCAAAAATATTATTGCAATATAGTATTGTAGTTATAGGTGTTGTATAATTTATAGAGCGAAGCTCTACCTTACACTGAAAAAATTTCCAGTTCTTGTTTCCAGAACGATTTAAACGAAACTATAAATCAGATAGTTTAAAATCTTACGGATGAACAGTGAAATTTGGATATTAACTGACATCTTTAATATCATATTTATACAGGAATAGATGGTTTGCTTCGCTCTATCTGTTTTTAAGGGCAGCTAGTACTACATAAAGGTACTATAGTTGTGTTTATTTATATGTATAATTTTTGAAAATTGCACCAAAGTTTATTGTAGATTGCAATATAATATAATAATTTTTAACATTGTATAACAAAATAATTTTTTAATTAATTAAATTAATATAATAAATTAATTATTAGAAAATCTTTAATTAGTATTTGTTTTTTTTTTAAATTAATTTTACATAATAGCAAAATAAGGTATTTGTAAAAAAATTTATTTTTAAATTTATTTTACTCATTTTTTTCCCTAGTTATGAGATAGCTTAACTAAGTTGAAAAAGTTTGACTGTATTTTGTGCCATTAGCATGGGAAACTTGAACCCAATTTATTCTGACATGGTTGAACACGTGTCTTTTTTATGTAAAATAGTTTACCAAATTTGTTGTACAAAATTTTAGTATGTTAAATGTGATTATTCAGCACCACACAGTATTTGGCAAAATTACATTTTTTACAGTAGCTTATTGATTCCTTTAAGGGAGTTGACGCGTGGAGGAAAGAAGATATATTTTTTTCGGACTTCTTTCTTCCTCTCACGAGTTTCGTATAAGAAATTCCAAAATGTTATTGTTTATATTTCTGTAAATAAGCTCCTAAGAACTCTGAAATTTTTTCAGTGTGTTTTTATAATAATAAATTATATTTTAACTAAATATTATCAAAATCTGTTTTGTAAATTTTTTGTTTGGAGCTCTTAAAATCTCTTACGGTGAATAAGTATGTAATATAAATAAGTACGTATTGTACAAAATTTACAAAACAGATTTTGATAATATTTGGTTAAAATATAATTTATTATTATAAAAACACACTGAAAAAATTTCAGAGTTCTTAGGAGTTTATTTACAGAAATATAAACAAAAACATTTTGGAATTTCTTATACGAAACTCGTGAGAGGAAGAAATAAGTCCGAAAAAAAATATATCTTCTTTCCTCCACGCGTCAATCCCTTAAAATATATAAAAAAAATATTATTTTTAAAAATAGAATATAAACAAAAGATATTAGTTACACTTGCCGTAATAGGTGTAAGCAAGACTATTAAGAAGTACAGCTACAATAAAAAAATACTTATAGATATGCTTGTTTGAAAATGAGCAAAAACTAGCTTGTCAATATTTTCTGGGAATGGTTGGGGGGGGGGGGGGTCGTCATTGTTTTCGTCCACCACCAGATTTAGTCTACTATAGGTTTTTTAGTTCGCGATCACAAATTTCGGGGTCTTTTCTATGAGAAATGTGCGGAACTTCCTTAAATTTGCAAATACTACCCCTAAAAAGGGGTATTTTTGATGTGTATTTTAGTTTTGAGGGGCCAGATATGGTCCACATGGGTTTTTTGGGTGACTGCTGAAGAATTTCGGGAACTTTTTTATAATATTTCACTTATAAATTAACAAAAAATACTCTTAAAAAGGGTTTTTCTTGGCTATTTTTGCATTTTAAGTGTTCAGATTTGATTCAAATGGGTTTTATGGGTCGCTAAACAAGAATTTCGGGGATGTTTTTATTAAAAATAAATTTCTCGCCTTTAGCAAAAACACCCCTTTTAGGTTTTATTTTCGCCTTTCGGTGTTCAGATTCGGTTCATATTGGTTTTTCGGGTAATTAAACTAAGGGCGAGACATTAACTTTTAACAAAAAATTCCCCGAAATTCTTGTTCAGCAACTCAAAAACCCATAAGAAACGAATCTGAATACTGAAAGTGCAAAATCCCTTTTTAGGGATATTTTTTACTAATTTAGGGGTGAAGTATTATTTTTTCATAAAAAATACCCCGAAATCCGTGATTAGCGACCCGAAAAACCTATGCTAGACCAAATTTGGTGGTAGACGGAAAGAATACCGATGAAACCGAATTTTGACTTGAGTAGTATCTGATCATTGTATAATTCTTTAGAACGAATCAAAATTAGTAAATTAAGCAGACCTACACTTATTTTTGAAAATATATTGTTGCTGCTCTTTTTCTCCGAGTTTTTAATTTGCAGCATTCACCTTCAACATATTGTAAGAGTTGTAAGAAATTTTTAGTACCTAAAAAAATAAATAAATTTATTAGCAAAATAAAAGAATATAATTTTCTATAATATTCTCGGTATTTATTTAAAATAATCTTTTTCATATTGTTTTAAACTTATTATAATGAATTAGAATTTTCGAATATTTCTGTAAATTTAAAAACATACTCACTCTTACTGATGATTCATTTGTGAACTCGATCAATGGCCCACATGTTATTATTATAGGCTTGGATGCTCTCATCATCATAATTAAAATGGTTTTTTTAGACTCCATTGTTAAAGATAACCAATCCATAAAATATAGATCCTCTGAAATTTTTTCACTCTGTAACACAGTAATAATTTTTATTTGATAAATTAATTTTCCCTGAGAAGTATAAATTGAAGTTAAAATTGCTATTTATTTACTCAGGTTTTATTGACTTTGCAATCATTTTGCAAAGGCCACACTGTGTATTTTGCCACATGATTTAGTACACGGATTTTGATAGAAAACAATTAAGCCCCTTCTACACCAGGTTATAATTCTTTTTTATCCTACGTGCTTTGACTATAGCGCTATATGTTATGGTAAAAGCACATTGGATTTAAAAAAAATTAATCTGATGTCCAATGGGCTTAGGAATGAACATCTGCAAGTAAAAAAGCAATCGGACTGTGATGAGAAATTTATAACATTTAAGATGCTTTACTAATAAAATAAGAAAATACGTGTAATAAACTTAATACTTTACAGGAAAATGCAACTTTATTAATGAATGATTTGAAAAATCAACCTTTATTTAAAATAATGTTAAATTAAAACATTTTCAAATGAAATTAGAATTTCAGAGCTTATGAAAATTTCATGAAAACTCCGAGTCTGTGTCAGATTTTGCCAGAAAAATTCTACTATAGGTTTTTTGTATCGTTTATTACAAATTTTATGGCTGCACTCGCCTGATGCCATTGTACATATACGTGGGGATTGCGAGTAACTTTCTTTTTGATGATTTACAATTGTATTTACAAATCGTAATTAGATTTAGCATTCCATGCTCTATTTTTGGGTTGTTTATTGCAAATTTCAGAATCCTATCCGTAAAAAATAAGTCACCTTAAACTTAAAAATTCTTATTAGAGGTAATTTCTGGTACATTATTGTAAGTGGGGGGAAAGCCACCGCAATAAAAAATAGCCAATATCCCAGGTGGCTAAAATCCTAGGGGGCTAAAATCCCGAGGGACCTAGATTAATTGCAATATTTATAATTCAATAAAAATTAAGAAGTTATTTTAGGTTTAATTTCGAGAAGAAATATTTTTTAATGGATTCGGACAGAGCTGGGATACTGTGACACGCTGTTATCCGTATATACGGCATACGGTGAACGGTTACTAGATGTATTTAGCCGTATATACGGCAAACTGCATACGGTAGCCGTATAAAATAGTCCATTAATACGGCAAATTTCAAACGGATCCCGTATTGACTTTGGCCGTATAAAATTTCATACGGCAAAATCCAATACGGGAACCGTACGAAATATACCGTATTAATGGACCATTTTATACGGCTCCCGTATTGTATTTTGCCGTATGGATTTTCATACGGCAAAAGTCAATACGGGAGCCGTATAAAATATGCCGTATTAATGGACTATTTTATACGGCTTCCGTATTGGATTTTGCCGAATGAAATTTTATACGGCCAAAGTCAATACGGGATCCGTTTGAAATTTGCCGTATTAATGGACTATTTCATATGGCTCCCGTATTCAATTTTGCCGTATGGATTTTCATATTACCTACAGCTCCCGTATTTATTTATGCCGTATGAAAAACCGTACGACAAAATTCAATACCAAATCACTTATTTGTACGGCATAAGAATATACGGCCCCATATTTTTCTCATACGGGCCCGTATGCATATAGGACCTGGGTAACTTCATAATGCCCACGGACCCGTATGCGTATAGAAGAGGGTATTTTCATAATGCCCACGGGTCAGTATACGTATGAGACCTAGGTATTTTCATAACGCTGACGGGTCCGTGAGCATTATGAAAATACCCAGGTCCTATATGCATATGGGTCCGTATGCGTATAGGACTTAGGTATTTTCATACTGTGTACGGATCCGTAGGCATTATGAAAATATGTACTAGGTATCATACTCATACGGACCCGTATGCATATAGGACCTGGGTTTCTTCATAATGCTGACGGGTCCGTGGGCATTATGAAAATACTCAGGTCCTATATGCATACGGGTCCGTATGCGTATGAGCTTGGATGTTTTCATAATGCTGACGGGTCCGTGGGCAGTATGCATTCAAACTTTAACATACTACCAACTGATCCGTATACTTATAAAAATAAAGTATGGACAGACTGTGCACGGATCATTATACTGCTTGGCCGTATATACGGCTGTTAGTTTTCCGTGCCCAAAATGCCGTGCATGCCCAGCTCTGGATTCGGAGACACCTTAGTCCAACTTAGGTTCAATTGATCTATCTATTTTATGTTGAGAAACGTTCTTAAAAAATTAAAAATATAAAAACTTTACCCTGTCCATTACTTCGTTAGCAGGTAAGCAAAAAATAAATAATTCAATTAACAAGGCGACGAATAAGAAAATTGAAAAAATTGTTTCCACGAGACTAATTTTTTGAGTGGATAACTGAAATACATTTAAACTGATCATTATTGCACTTGAAACAAATTGTAATCCCAAAATTCCTTTGAAAGTATCATTTAAACTATCCGCAAACCTAAAAATTAAAAAATAATGTTAGAAAGAAACTTTTTTAAATTTTAAATTATATTTATAGGTTTTGAATTCCTTTTATTATTTATTTATAAAAATCACTAAAATTAAAAAATTAATTAAATTTATTCAAAAAAATATAAATTTGAATAAAATTAATACTTTCCCGGATATATTATTTTATATGTTAATAATTTTAATAAAAAAATCTCAAGTTTGTGAAACAAGGTAGTGAATTTTAAAAATAAGTAAATTTTATTAGTAAAATTTATATTGACTAAAAATTTATTGTGACGTTAAATTAATGGTTACTAGCTAGTTATTTTATGCGTATCTATTTGAAAAATTATAAATCCGCGAAAAAAGCCGATTAAATTGCTTCAGTTGAATTTTCAACTGGTTGAATTCTCTGTAAAAAGTAAAACTAATGGTTGAATTCTCGGTAATAAAATCATCATTTTTTTTACAAATTCTTTTTTTTATACATAATGATTAAAATACAAAGTTTTATAAGGATTTTTGTAGAAGATCCAGTGGGGGGCAAAGGTGCTGATCGCAAACTGAACTTGAAAAAAAGAGCGAAGGATTTTAAGAAGATTTTATCGAAAAATAATTAAATTTTATTGCAGACTACTTACGGCATTCAAATTGTAATTGCCTCGATTTTTAGGAAAGTAGGACAAGATTTTTTTTACTAACGCTTCCCACTCCTACATCATTAAAAAGGCAAGGGATCTGTTCAACACAAAATTATTCAACACATCAATAATTCTACACAAAAAAGTTTAGCGGAATTGTTCTACACCGAAAATCCTTGTGTTGAAAAGATCAACACAAATTTTTTCTAATCAAAATATTCAACACACTGTATTAAGTGATATTTAATTATGCTAGTTTATGAAAGAAATAAGTTATTTAATATTTAAAATGGCGTGTTGAATAATTTGACTAAAAAAAATTTGTGTTGAACTTTTTAGCACAACGATTTTTGGTGTAGAACGATTCCGCAAAACTTTTTTGTGTAGAATCATTGATGTGTCGAATAATTTTGTGTTGATCAGATCCCTTGCCATTAAAAACTACCCCTATACAGCCTGTTTTATAACAACAAGCATATCCTCTTTTGAAAGCCAATCATAAGCTAGTAAAATAACGAGTAAGAGAGAGACAAATTATCTAGTTATAAACATGATTGGTTATACAGAATCTTGTTGATCCGAAACACATAGTATATTTTTTTAATATCATATTTTCGCGTTAAACAAATTTAAATATCATAAGTGACTCAATTAAAGTAAATTTTGTCGAAAAATGATTTAATTATAAGGGGTATATCCTTAGACAATAACTTTACCCATGTAACCAACTAACACCCTCAAAACTACTCTGAAAATCGAAGCGCTACACAGTTTTTCTTTTTTTTGTAAGAGTATGAAAGATGTTCTAAAATGCAAAAATCTGCAAGAACTTAGATTTTAAGGGCGGTTTTAAGGGTGTTAATGGAGTATAAAGGGGTAGTTTATGTCTAAGGTTATAACTAAAACGAGTTTTCGTCTAAAATTTACTTTAAAGGAGTCACTTATATATTTGTTATAACGAAAGTATGATATTAAAAAAATTTTCATAAGTAAAGGTAGTTTTTAACGATTCAGGGGTGGGAAATGTTGGAGAAAAATAAAATTGTCGTACTTTCCTAAAAAAAGAGGCAATAAAAATTGAATTCCGCAAACCGCATTAAAATTGAATTATTTCTCGATCCAAGCTTATTTGTCGCTTTCTTCTTTCTAATTCAGTGTGTATCGCCTCGTACGGAGAACCAAAAATGTACATGTTTTTTAATAAAATTTTGTTTGATTTTATAGTTTTATAAAAATTTGCAAATTTTTAAAATATTGACTCCACCTGAAAAAGTATCTGGATCCACCATTGCTTAGGATTTGCACGCTTATTTTTATTTTAATTAATATTTGGTCATATAACAACTAGGAGGAGTTTTTAGTTGTGTCATACCTGCTTGAAAATTCAACCCAACTAATACCTTTACAGTTTTCTTCAACGAAATTAGTTATATTTTCAACTAATATGCAAGTCTGATTGAAAATTCAGCAAAAGAAATTAGAGGTTTTACTGGAATATTAATAAAATGTAGTTTTAAAAATTTCTCTCTTACTCAAAAATCTTTTGATGGTGTTCAATAAGTTTAGCAAAATATTTTCTTTCTATATTTAATTTGCTTTCTTTAGAATTTTCTTTTAAACATGAATTTACTAAATCTGGCAGCTCTTTTATTCTACTTGCTAATAATTCTAATTGCTGATGTATTTGCATTATAAAACCAAAAAATAAAACACCAAATCCAGTAACCCACAATGAATTTACTTGCAATTCCATTGCTATATAAGAATAAAAGATCCAATAATTGATATCATTAATTTCACAAAAGAAGTAAATTTGTATTGGTAAATCAAATTTATTAGAGGAAAAGAACGGCGCTATATCTAAAAACCCCGTTGTTAGTGTTGCAAATATCGTAATAAATATCAGGATAAAACTAAAAATAATTTATGTTAATGATTTAAGTATTGGAAATAAAAGAAACATACGAAAAATCTTACCTTATTAGCTTTTCGTACTTGGCTTCTTTTCCTCTTTCGTAATCATTCAAAGGTTTAAACTCATCCATTTTAAAGTAATCAATTAACTGAATTAATTCGCCTCTTTTATAAATTACGTAAAAGAATTTTAACAATATTAGAGACGTTATAGGGGCAAGGTAAACCGTTTGGTAATATTCGTTATATCTTTTATTGATTATGACCATTTTTATAATCGTGTAAATCATGCAACTTGTAAATACAACATGAAATAAGCCCCAAATAAATTGATAGATTTTATAAGCACGTTCCTTTTTTACCGAATTTATTTCTATTGGCATCCACATTCCTACTATCGTTAAATGTGAAAAAACTTTTTTTAAAACAAACATTTTTAATCTTTTATATCAAACATTCATTTTCTGACTGTTAATTTTAAATAGCTATGGTAAAAATTATAAGCTGTAAGTTACCCTTTCTACTTTCGATAAACTTTAAAAACTTACGTGTACAAAATTTATGCTTCTGCGTATTTTAGATAAAATAATTATAAATTATTAATTTTAATTCGGAGTGGTTGTTTTAGATTGAGTGAAGGGGGAAGGGTTGAAGGTGAGAAACGCCCTCGCCAGAACTGAGGTTATAGAATATGTACATTTTTTATAAATTTTTTCCCTTCCCAGCCCCCTAGAAATTAGGGTAGTTTTTGAAATTATTTGTCATTAAAGAATTATCTGAATCCACTTATGTTTACAGATCAATAAATTATCTTGGTGCTGGTTTTTTTTATTTTTACAAATTGTGCAAAAAATATAGTAAAATTTTTAACTAAATTTTAAAACTTTAACATGGAACATGTTTATAGGGAAGGGATACTCTGGAATCTAAAAATCAAAGGGGTTCAAATGGGACTTAGAATAATTTCAATTTTGGAACTTAGAAAAATGCAGGTTTCGGGGCTTGTAATAATTAAAGTTCAGGAGCTTAAAATAATACGGGTGTAGGGAATCAAAATAATTTGGGTTTAGAATCTTAAAATCTAGTAAAGGTGATAATTACAAATTATGAAAATAGCAAATTGTATTGTAATGTTGCGTAACATTTATGCATTATATTTTACAGCTGATGTAAGTAAACATGTTCCATGCATTTGGTTGTGTTTACACAAACTGGTTATAAGTTTTTATTATCAAGGTATACATACAATCAATTTCTTTGTTTTAATAATAAAAAACCTTGAGTGCACTAAATAAGTTTTCAACTATATAAACTTATAGCGTTAATTATAAGCTTTGAGCTAGCCTACTTTCTGCTTTCCTAGAGCCTTCTGTCATTTAAGAGTTTTTAACATCTGAAAAACTAAATTTTGAGTTTAGCCCATAACTCTCTGAAATTTTTGTGCAATAAATTTATTCTTAAATATGCTTTTATATATAAATTATAAGAATTACCAGCACTGCTCTTGCAAATTTTTGGTTTTTAAAATACTTTTTTTCTGTTGTTGCTTTCAATTCAGGGTTTGGATTTGAAAGAGTTGCATGATTTTTTGGAAAAGATGCCTCTGAATTCAATTTCATGAAGATTTGAGAATAATTATTAGAAAAAGTAATCGAACTTAGTCGAGGAATCTTACATAATACTGAAAAATTCATAATACAAGACCATAATAATTTTGAAGGCTGAAATTTTCCCAAAATTATTGGTTTAGCTCAGGTTATCAACCTGTAAAAAAGTTTTGCCTTTTTTGCCTCCCAGATTAAATTTGTATATATATATACACATATATAAAAGTAAATAAAACAATTGCTTATTTACTAGTAATTACGTATTTTGTTACAATATAATCTTGAAACTATTGTTTAACTATAATATTAAACTGCAATATTTTAAATATAATTTTATTATAAAGTTTACAAATAAATTCATTTTGATATTTTAATAAATTGATTATTAATTTAGGGTCATTTTTAAAACAAAGGAACCAAACTTAATGGTCGGGTTTTCAAATCAGTTTTAAAGTATACCCCCCGAAGTTATTAAATTGCTAAAATAATTTTTAGTTATTGAGATTCAATTATCGATTTTTTGTAACCATTTTAATTTTTTTGAGTAAAATTTCTGGCAAGGTCTAAATTTATCAGATTTTTATAAATAGTCCTTGATATTAAATACCCGGACAAGAATTTTCACAATGTGTAAAATATTAAACCTTGGCTTTTTTTAATAGCGACATTAAGCATACTTGAATTATATTTTTTTAAATTTACTTATTTATAAATATCCTTAAGCTTTAAATTTAGAAAAATTTATTTTTTTATAACAAAAATTAATACATGTATGTTCTAAAAATAATTACGTTAGATTTAAGCTGAATTAATAGCTAGAAAAATAAAGAAGGATATGCCCAGATCGGACGTTAACTATGATTTGAAGCATAATACTTTTATTCGTGATTGGTGAGGAAATACCATAAGAAAAATACGATTTTCTAATCGTATACGAACCTTTGGCATAAAAAAAAGGTTGCTTTCTGAAACGAAATTTATATGCGATTTGGGGCTTGGGGTGTAATATATTATTAAGGAGACACGGTGGTGGTATGCTACTCAGCCCTGCTCTTGGAAGAGGTTCTTCACCAGGTCTTTGTCAGACGTAAAGGGAAAGTGGAAAAGTGAACTGGAGGTAAGGAGCCTAAAAATCGCTGATTGATAGTGGACGTCGATCTTCCCTTAAATGGGAAGCATGCCTTGAAGCAAAGATTTGTTTAAAAAGAAATAAATCTTGAACACATTGACATTAAATGCTTTAAACTCATTCTTAACTTCGCGCAAAGAATTTTGGAGATAATTGGTGATTTTCGGATAAATCCGAAAAGATTAATTCACAAGTCCACAGGTACTGTTTTGAATCGGAAATTTCCCTGGGGTTATAAATTTTATGAATATATTTTAACGATGGGTAATAAATTATTATTTTTTTAATTCTGGTAGGTAATTTTTTATCATTTTTTCTCTTTTTTAAGAGTGTAAATGAATAATTAACAAAAAAGAAATTCATAGAATCGTTAACCCAGAGAATTTCCGATTTAAAACTGTACCTTTGAACTTCTGAAGCATAAACCGAACTTTTAGATCGGGTACCCGAAAATTCAGCTGACCGCACATCCTTAGTTTACATAGTAGTATTTGAAATAAACAATAGTATTATTATATTTGTTTATCCTTCATACTAGAGCCCAGAAGGAGCTGTTTATAGAGGTAGCAAACAGCTCCAACTGAAGCCACGCCATTGCACTGTTTTAATTTATTTCTCAAAAGAAATGAATATCAGACTTGTTTTTTGAGTTGATAATTGTAATATATTTACACTGATTAAGATTATACTTGAAATAAATTGTAAACTCAAAATTTTCTTAAATGTATCATTTACATTTTCTGCGAATCTAAATAAATAAAGTAAAAATAAAAAAATCTGTTTTTTTCATTGCGTTTCAAGTCATTTTTCAATGTATGTATTTTAATTTTTAAAAAATTCTTCTTATACTCAAAAAGTCTTTTAAGGTTGAATCAGGTGGATAGAAATAGCATTTTTTGGGTAAAAATTTCTGGAGATCGAAACTTCTGGAATATTTTTAATAAAAAATTTTTGATTTTCTGCGTTTCGTCGTGAATAAATTGATTTTTTGAAAAATTTAGGTTAGGCCAAAAATCAAAAAACCTGAAATATATTTCACATTATTGTTAAAAATTGAGATTTTTTTAAGTGAATCGATGCGAAATAATGTCCTAAATATTATATTCAAAGATTTTTAAAATCAGATTATTTATAAAAAAATCTTGATTAATTAAGTACCTCAAAATTTAATGAAATTTCAAGCGCTAATATCTCCGTCTGTAGTCAATAAATTTTCAAATTTTTTTTTTAAATTTTAAGGTACACATAACATGATCAATAGCTAAAAATATTAAACATTCCAGAAGTTTCGATCTCCAGAAATTTTTACTCAAAAAATGCTATTTCTATCCACCTGATTCAACCTTAATATATAGTGCTGATATAAGTTTAGCAAAATATTTTTTTTTAAATTCAATTTACTTTTTAATGGATTTTTTTTTCAAATATAAATTCACTGAATCTCGCAGTTCTTTTATTCTACTTGCTAATAATTCTAGTTACTAAAGAAGTAAATTTGGATTGGCAAATCATATTTATTAGGTGAAAAATATGGTGCTATGTCCAAAGTTGTTGTTGTTAGTGATGCAAATATTAAAATGAAAATCAGGATAAAACTGTGAAAAAATTCAAACGCATTACGAAAAACTATAAAAACATATACTTTAATAATTTTTCATATTGCATTTCTTGCTTTTTTTTTTCATAATCACTCGATTCCTTCAATTCATCCGTTAACAAATAATTTGTTAGCCGAATTAATTTATCTCTTTTGTAGATCTCATAAAAGTATTTGAACTATATTAGAATATGGGTAAAAATATTAATTAAATCTTTTATTGATTATGACCATTTTTATAATCGTGTGAATCATACAAATTGTATATGCTGAATGTAGCATATCCCAAAAAATTTGATAAATTCTAAAGGTGCATTTTTTTTTAAACGAATTCATATTTCTTGGCATCCACATTCCCACTAATGTTAAATAAAAAAATATGTTTCTTAAAACTTCTGCCATTTTTTATTTAATAAATTATTAAAACTTTATGCAAGCCTTTATTTTTTTTCCGGTATACGTAAACGTTATAGTTGAACAAGTTTGTAACTTTTAGATTTAAAAACTTATTGTAAAAATTATAAGCTGTAAGTTACTCTTTATACATTGATTAAACTTTAAAAACTTACGTGTAGCGTATATTTAATTACACTTTATTTATTGATTAATTTCATGCTTCTGCCTATTTTATGCAAAATACAATTTTTAATTTTTATTTTTATATTTTTAAATCAATAGTGAATCAAGAAAGGGGAGGCGTTTTAGCCTATTTCCCCATTACTAGTCCTTGGATGCTTTTTCCATGAAATGATTTTCTCTCGAACGCTATGCTCCCGAAAATTAAAATTTTAAGTCTAAAAATTAAAAAGAAAGACGATTCAAGAAAAATGAAAAAGAGTGGGGGGGGGGAGAAGAGTGTCCAATTTAAAGGGGACGGACTTATAGTATATATATATTAGAGTGTGTCTTATTTTTTTTTTTTCGATATTTTTTGGCTCCCCCCATTTTTGTCGAATATTTTGGTCATAAAAAACCCCCAGCTCCAAGGATTTTGATTTTTACGTTTTTTAACCCGTGCCACCGAGCACTTGAAGTTTCCCATTTAAATAACATGGGAATTTTTAGTTTTTAGCTATACAAATTTTTACAAAAGCCAAATAGCGTTTAAAAAAGCTAATTTTTACTGAAAACATACTTTTATATGTTGTAAAGACATGCAAACAGTCCTAATTTCATTCCAAAGGGAATTTTGGGTCTAGAAACGCAAATTTACATGTGGCTCAATCTTATAAAACAGGGTTTTTCGGTAATTTTCGATAAAAAGCTACAATCTCAAAAATTAACCAAAACACTTCTGGTTGGTTCACTTTTTTTGGTATAAGTGTCACCTTTCAAACGACGTAAGCCGTATATTTAAATCACTGTTTCTCTTAGCGCTATAGTCAATTAACCTATTGGTAATTTTTGACCCGAAAGGCCAAATTTTTAAATTTGTTTAAATTGCTGCCAAAATTGTAATTTTCAATAAAATTGAGTTTTATAGGCCCTAAAAGTTTTCTGCAAGCTTCAAGTTTTCAAAAATTTTTTACTCGTCTCTTTTCTTTAAATAGTTTTTAAGACATCGGTTTTCAAAGATAATGATAAAAATTGATTTTTTTTTTAAACTCTGAAATTGGGACTATGACTTTAAATTATCATCTCTGGTTAATAATTTATTGAAAAGCAGTGAGTAAAAAATTTTTGTAAATTTGAAGCTTGTAGAAAATTTTTAAGACCTATAAAGCTCAATTTCGTCAAAAATTACATTTTTGACAGCAGTTTAAAAAAATTCAAAAATTGGTTATTTTTAGTCGAAAATTACCAGTAGGTTAATTGACTATAGCGCTGAGAGAATCAGTGATAAAAAAACGCAGTTTACGACATTTGAAAGGTGACATTTACATCAAAAAAAGTAAACTAATCAGAAGTATTTTGGTTCATTTTTGAGGTTGTAGCGTTTTATCGAAAATTCCCAAAAAACCCTGTTTTATAAGATTGAGCCAACATGTAAATTTGCGTTTCTATCCCCAAAATACCCTTTGGAATAAATGCAGGACTTTTTGCATGTCTTTACAACATATAAAAGTATGTTTTCAGTAAAAATTAGCTTTTTAAAATGCTTTTTGGATTTTGTAAAAATTTGTATAGCTAAAAACCCAAAATTCCCATGTTATTTAAATGGGAAACTTCAAGTGCTCGGTGGCACGGGTTAAAAAAATCGAAAATCAAATTCCTTGGAGCTGGGGGTTTTTTATGACCTAAATATTCGAAAAAAATAGGGGGAGCCAAAAAATATCGAAAAAAAAAAATAAGACACACTCTAATATATATATTTGGATTGAGGAACTTGTAGTTTGGTACATAATCAAAATATGGGAGAAGGATGTATTATTACTGACAACTACAAGATTTGGCTTATATAGTTTTTTTTGGGTCGCTGATCATGAATTTTGGTGATTTTCTTAGATAAAATTAATATTTCACCCTTGAATTAGCTTAGGTTTCGAAAATAGCAAAAATTGCCCTTTTAGGGGTAGTTTTTGATAATTTAAGGGTGAAATATTGATTTTTTATAAAATCATCCCCAAAATTCTTGATCAGCCATCCAAAAAATCTATATGGACCAAATATAGACGTTCAAAGTGCATAAGTAGCAAAGATGCCCCTTTTTTGGGGTAGCTATAGCTAATTTATGGGTGAAATATTAATTTTACCTAAAAAAATCACGAAAATTCTTGATCGGCGACCTAAAAAACTGCTATATTCTAAATCTGGGCACTTAAAGTGTCTATATATAAAAAACACCCAATTTTGGAGGTAGATTTTGCAAATTTAAGGGTGTTCAGTACATTTCTTTACAAAATAACCCCGTGATTATTGATCCAAAAAACCTAATTCTTATAATATTCCTTGGTCCTCACAAATCATAGCTCTTCAACGATTGCAAAAAGTGCAATCACATACCTCAATCTTGTTTTGAATAGATACAAATTTTAAAAGGGAATTCGATGTAATACATTTGTATCTTCGTATTATAAGTGATTGATAAACAAATACGCAGACTCGGTGCATTGCTGGAAAAATAATTTTTTAGATACTTTAATCCTATAAAAGTTTATAAGAAGAAACGATCATTTATTCGTTAAATTGTTAACCAAAACTTATAACCGGTTTGTGTAAACACAACCTAAATGCATGGAACATGTTTACTTCCAAATGAGGACTAGATATAATACAGATGTTACTCAACATTACAATACAATTTTCTATTGTTGTAATTTTTAATTATCACCTTACTAGTTGTTAAGATTCTAAACCCAAACTATTTTGATTCCCTAAACCTGAATTATTCCAAGTCCCTGAACCTGAATTATTCCAAGTCCCTAAATCGATATTATTCTAAGTCCATAAACCTGTATTATCCTAAGTCCTTAAGCCTAGATTTTTCAAAGTCTTTTAAAAGTATTTATTTATTTATATATACTTACCTAATTATTCTAAGTCTTATTTGACCCCCCCCCCCCTTAAAAAGGACAAATTTGACCCCCCCCCCTTAAATAGGACAAATTTGACCCCCCCCCCCTTAATTTTCAAGTTCTGAAGTACCCCCTCCCTATAAACATGTTCCATGTTAAAACTGACTATGAAATCCTAAAAGGTAATAATTTATTTTTTTAACCAGCCCTTTATTGATCCTCTCCTGTAGATTTATCAACAAAAAAATAATACATTAAAAAATCGCAAACTTTATACGTGATGAGCACCTTTTATTTGAAATTGTTAATTATTACATTTTTTTTAACATAAATTTTACAGTGGAATGTACATAATAGTTAAAAATAATAAATTGCGTTTAGTAAACTTTAGCATTGTAATATTTTAAAAATTGAAATGTCAGTTTTCAAAAATTTTGCATAGAGATCATTACAGTTTGAAAATTAATTGACAATAAGTACATAGTAATCCTTATATTTTAAGATTTTGAGCGCGCATTATGTGGGAAAGCATTACCGATACTTTTATTGAATAGCCTAGAAATTTATCCACCCATACAATATTGCAGAAATATTGAATTCGCTCCTTCCCTTGGAATAAGCTACATTTGGAGGGTGGAAGCCTCTCGTCGGATTTAAAGGCGAAGCCCTCGCAATCAAAAAATCAAAGATTATGAAAAGGAGGTAAATCAATAGGTAATAAATGGTAAAATTGAAAATGAAAAAACGAGAATTTTTAAAACTCTTTTTAAGGATTGAGACCGCAATGCATTTTTTCCACCTAAAACTCATGGGAACTTTTACTTTAATGGTTTTTGACAAATATTTAATGAAAATATTATTGTTTTAGTAGAACGAGAGTGGAGCAAGATTATTTAACCGTTTCAGAGACGGGTCCTAAATATGAATGATTGTGAATTATTTCAGCAGGGCCAAAATATAGCGAGGAGTGGAGCAAATTAAATGTCCCTTCTCGAAGCCAGAAAAGACTAAGGATCACGTAAACGGTCAAGGGCTGAGATGAAAATTTTTAAATTTCATTAAAAATTTTAAATTTAAATAAAATCCCATGTAAAAAAACTTGAACATTTTACGGATAAAATAAAATTTTTAATTGTTATTTTCTGAAAAAAATAAACAGACAGTTTCAAATCATATCAAGTTAGTTTTTTTCGAGAAGCCTAACGCGCGAGTCGATCCAATTTAGCCATCTTAGGAAATCATAATATTTAAATTTATAGCGAAATTAAGAATATTTCAATAAATAAAAGAAAATATCAGTTAAAAATTTTATTTTATCCATAAATTTTCAAATTTTCAATAACCTTAAAATTTGTTAAAAAGAGTTGGTGCGGAAATGTAAATTGATAAGGAAAAAAATCATGAAACGCGAATCGGAATGGCTTCCCGAAGAAAAATAGAAAATTGATGAATGATTTTTTTTTGCAGATCAAAAAGTTATAAAATGATAAAAAATTATCAATCCTGCACTGAAAAAAAGAAATCCATTTGCCGCAAAAGTTTTTACCATTTTTCACAAACGGAATCCCGCTTGCGGCAAGGCGATTCTTTTTTCGATGTGGGATTTTCGGGAACAAAATTTCAAAGAAAATTAGTAAAATATAAATTGGTATCCAATTCGTAGCCAGATCGTACTAGACGATTTTTTTACATGGGAGCTTCTTCTGAAAATATTTTTTCTTGTCAGCGGCCAGAAAGCACGTATTTCGTTTCGTTTCGTTTCATCTCGGCTTCGCCTCGGATGGTAATTTACGTGCGATTTTGGCCATTCTTTACTTTTCTGGACACGGGCTCGTAATATACTATTTTTAAATATATAAGACCAGTTTTTTTTACAAATATGCATATTAAAAATATTAATTAGAAATATGGAATATATAGAAAATATTTTTTACAACTGACAATAAGTAAAATCAAAGAATAAGATATAAAGTATATAACTATATAAAAAAATATTAGAGTCTCATTCCATATTAGAAAACATACAGTTGCCAGAACGAATTCCCCGATTGGACTAATTTTGGGCATATTTTTTTTATGCATAGAATATGAATTTTCTCAACTTTTTAGGTATCTTGGTGAAAATCTGCCCAATTTACATCCTGTATGATTTCTTACATCATTTCACAAAATTTAATAATTTAATAATTTAATTTAATTTAATTTTTTGTTTTTAATCCATTAATAAATAATATAATAAAAATTAAATAATAAAAAAAAATTCGGCGAAAAAGGTTATGGGTACTTGTTTCTTTTTTTCTTGAAGTTTTTATCTTGAAGTACTTGTCTTCAACATGTTGTAGGATGAATAAGAAGCATTTAAAACCTGAAAAAAATTTTAATTTTTAAATTTAAACTAAAATCTAAAGAAGTAAAGATAGCGAAATAAAATTTACTTTGGCAGAAATACTGCAGTAAAAATACGGATGAGGGTATTGTTACTGGCGGTTGCCAGATGTAGTCTAATCAAAGAGTTTAATAAATATTACAAGACGATATATCAAGACGATATAATTTTAGCATTTTTAGTCGTTTTTAAAACATGTGCAAGGCAAGTACTTACACAAAATTTCAAAAAGAAAATAATTTTATATTTTTAATATTTTTTGTTTTTTAAATAATTAAACGGTGTCTAGATAAGGTGTATTAGGAGTCTACTCACGAGCCAACCTAATACACTATGGCGAAACACTTATTTACACTTTTCTTTGTAAAGTTTCGAAAAAAAATATGAATTATCAATTGTTCTTGCGAATTTACAAGAAAAAATTCGAGAATTCTGTTATGTAAAATAAACTTACTTTTACTGACGATTCATTTGTAAATTCAATTAATGGTCCACATTTTATTTTTATTGGCCTTGAGGCTCTGGTCATCATGATTAATATGGTTTTTCTAGACTCTATGGTTAATGACAGCCAATCCATAAAATACAGATCCATCGAGATTTCTTCACTCTGAAGTAATAAATTATTATTCTTTAAAAATTATTATTTTTTTTTTTTTTATAAAAAATATATATTTATATGCATAAATCAACTAGAGAAAAAGTTTAACCCATCGTCTTTTCTAGAATTTTCCAATTTTACTTGCACAGTTTAGAAACTTTTTTATGAGTGTATAATTAATAATTATATTAATTAGTAGCTGGTTCATATTATGAGCTTTTATTTATTAATTTTCTTTTTTTTACAGACAAAAATAATAAAATTTACCTTGTCTCTCACTTGATCTCCAGGCACGCAAAAGAAAAATAATTCAAATAATAAAGATAGCAGATAAAATATTGCAAAGATTGTTTCTATTAGAGTATTTTTTTGAGTGGATAATTGAAATATATTTAAGCTGATTAGAATTGCACTTGAAATAAATTGCAAACCCAAAATTTCTTTAAACGTATCATTTAAGTCTGCTGCAAACCTAAAACAAAAACAAAACAGTATGAAATGTTTCCGAATTAGATTATTACAATCCATGGTCAGAAAAATAAAGAATGTCCCAAATTGTAAGTAAAATATCTTTCGAGGTGTAGCCGAAAATGGTAAAATGCTATTTCAGACACTCTTATTTTTATGGCCAATTTTCGTCTATGATTTTTCGTCACTCAGTGGCGAGAAATTTGACAAGAAAAATAATTTTATTGGGTGCTATAAAAAAATTATATTTTTGTGTACAAAAACTGTTTCTTACTCGAAGATCTTTTGATGATGTTGAATAATTTTGGCAAAGTATCTTTTTTCGACGTTTAGTCTGCTTTCTTTTGGATTATCTTTTAAATACAAATTTACTTTATTCGGTAACTCCTTTATTCTGATGGATAACAATTCTAACTGTTGGCGTACTCGCAAAATAAAACTAAGAAGTAGAACACAAAATGCAGTTGCAAAACATGAATTTATTTGGAAAGCTACAACTTCAAAGAAATAGAGAAACCAGTAATTGGTATTGTTAATTTCCCAGAAAAAGTAAATTCTTAGTGGTAACTCAAATTCATTATTTGATAAAAATGGTGCCAAACCCAAAGATGTTCCAGTAATCGAAGCAAATGTTAAAACAAAAATTAGTAAAAAGCTGTAAAAAAATATCAGATTCTTAAAGATCCTGTTAGCTACATGCAATAAAAAAAACAAAAAATATTTACCTTGTCAATTTTTCAAATTTCTTGTTTTGTTCCTTTTCGTTATCATTCAAAGGCTTAAACTCATCCAATGAGAAATAGTCAGTTAACTGTATTAATCTATCTCTTTTATAATTAATGTAATAGAATTTGAACAATAATAAAAGCGTTATAGGTGCAATATACACAGTTTGATAATATTTACTGAATTCTTTGTAATAGAAGGTTGTGACTATTGTAATCATCATAAAACTTGTAAAAATTAAATTTAGTAGAGCCCAAAAAAATTGATAAATTTTGTAAATACATTTTTCTTTAAACGAAGTGTAATTTTCTGGCTTCCACATTCCCACTATCGACAAATACGTAAAAACATCTTTTAGAATTAACATTTTTGGTCGAATAAATGATCATATTTTCTTATACACAAAATATTTTTCTGAAACAATATCAAATTGCTATCTCCATCATAGAAGCTTTACTACTAATCTAAGAATACTGCATATTCAACTATATATTGTATTTGATTATAACTTGAAACTTTATATAGTAACATTAAGTTGCCCTTTCTACTTTCATTACAATTTACAAATCTGACGTGTTACTTGCATATAGAATTTTATTTATTTTTTTTTTAATTTTGCTTTTGCATATTTTTTACAAATGTATTGATTTTTCTATTTTTAATTTTTAGAAATTAGTTTAGTTTATACTTTTATGAATCGTAAAATCATCAAAAATTAGAAAGAAAAATACTATTAATACAGTTTCTGATTTTGGTTCAGAAATTCCAAACTAAAAATATTTTTATAAAAAATTCCCAAAAAATTTTTTTACCAACAATAATTCTTATTTGTTTTGTACAAAATTAAGAATAGTTTAAATTAAGGATAATTTATATTGAGTCACGATTTTTTTTAAATTTCCAAAACAAAATTGACTATAAATCTTAAAAAAAGCATTTTCCAGCTTTTGAGTCTCTGTAAATAATGTTTTTCGCTAAAATTTTGGTGGGTTTTAAAGATTAGGGACTGAAGTTAAAAAAATATGATGCTATAAAAATGACCAAAAATAGAGATTTATAACATTGAAAAGTTCCTTTTCATAGCAAATAAAAATTTCGGCTTCAAATTCAATAATTTCAATTTTTTACCTATACTCCAGTCAAAACGCGGTTTAGGGTTTATTTTCAGCTACTGACATGAGATTTGCTCTACTATATGTTTTTTGGGTCGCTAATCACGAAAATCGGGGTTATTTCCGCCCGAAATTTGCGAACACCCTTAAATTTGCAAAAACTACCCCCAAAAAGGGGTTTTTTTGATATATTAGCAAACTGAGTTTATCGGTGAACAAGAATTTCAGGTAGTTTTCAATGAATAATTAATATTTCACCCTTAAATTAGCAAAAATTAACCCTAAAAGGGGGTGTTTTTGATATTTTTGCACTTTGAGCGACCAGATTAGATCCTTACTGGTTTTTTGGGTTGCTGATCAATAATTTGAGGAGTTTTTTGTGAATAATCAATATTTTTTTCCATAAATTTTATGAATACTTTATTTATAATTTTTTGAGTATAAATAATAAATTAGAACTCCCTTTAATAGCAATCATCATACTTAAGTTACAGTTAAGTATCCCAAAAATACTTAAAATAAGTTTACAAAAAGTAAAAAATGCATGAATATACAAAAAATCCCATTGTTTCAGAGAATTTCAGTAATATAAGTGTGAAATATTAATTAAAAAAAAAAAATCCCCCAAATCCTTGATCATCGACCCAAAAAAACTTTAAGGATCTCATTTGGCTGCTCAAAGTACGAAAATAGCAAAAACAACCCCTAAAAAGGGTGTTTTTATTAATTTAAGGGTTAAATATTAATTATTTATCAAAAATTCCCCCAAATTCATGATCAGCGACCCAAAAAACCCGTAAGGATCTAATCTGGTCGCTCAAAGTGCGAAAATAGCAAAGACACCCTTTTAGGGGTTGTTTTTGCTAATTTAAGGGTTAAATATTAATTATTTATTGAAAATTCCACCAAATTCTTGATTAGCGACCCAAAAAACCTGTATGGACATAATCTGGTCGCTCAAAGTGCAAAAATATCAAAAACACCCCCTTTTAGGGTTAATTTTTGCAAATTTAAGGGTAAAATATTAATTATTCATTGAAAACTACCTGAAATTCTTGTTCAGAGACCCAAAGAACCCCCTAAGACCAATTCTTGGCTAAATCTATAAACTCAGTTTGCTAATATATCAAAAAAACCCGGTAGTTTTTGCAAATTTAAGGGTGTTCGCAAATTTCGGGCGGAAATAACCCCGATTTTCGTGATCAGCGACCCAAAAAACATATAGTAGAGCAAATCTCATGTCAGTAGCTGAAAATACACCCCCCCCCCCCCGTGTTTTGATTGGAGTACTATATGTATAGTATTTAAATAATTTATATAAATAACCACATGGCCGTTTTTTATATAATATACTATAGGTTTCCTTGAAATTTATTTTAATAAACCTACGTTTCACCTTCTATATTTATATAAGTATTTTAAATATTCTAAAGACATTTTAAACTTTTATGTTAAAAAAAATTATTTTTGAGGCAAAATTCATAAAATGGTCATCACCTAATAATTTAACCTCTCAAAATTATTCACAGGTTTATGGGAGAGTTCATATCCAAAATATAAACTTTCAGCAAATTTCAGCTGCCTAGGTTTCAATCTGCCCGAGTTATTGCAATCTGCCCAATCTGCCCAATCAAACTTTTTCGGTGGTTCTCAATTTATCTAGTCATTTTTTGAAGAAATCTCTGGAAAATGCACATACAAGCTTCAAAAACATTTTCTTATGATAGGTCCTTAGTCCTGCTGAAACCATGCCTGACGTTAGTTTTTCGGGAAAACCTCGGGGAAACCCAATCAGAAAAACCAATACAAAATATTTCAAAAATGGTACCTTCATCCGCAATGTTTTTCGCGCTATAACTGGAGCTGAATTATCTTTAAAAAACATGTTTTCGGATGCTTTACCAAAAAATTTTAGTGTATTTTAAGCCCTTTTTTGATGAAAAATAATTTTGGCCATTTCTAGAAGTGCGGACAACAAAAATAAATTTTTTTTTGAAGATTTGAATAGCCAGTAAAAAAAAATATTTTTGTTTCGTTAGCAAATAGACAGGTGGCGACCGTTTCACGAATTTTGCCTTTTATTATTTTTTTAATTTTTTAAAATTGTATATTTTAGAAGAAAAGTATAACAACTTTAAAAAAATTAATATTTCTTATTGCCTCATTCAAATATTTTAAAGTTTTTTTACCATACTAAATAGTTATTATTAATATTTATAAATGATTTTGTTATTGGAAGCTTCTTAATAATTAAATATTGACTGGTATGAATTTTTTTTTATTTCATGATGAGCTTAGATTTGAAACTGCAAGCTTGAATGGCTTGCAATTTCAAGCAGAATATTTGATTTTTACGGGGTGTACGCTTAAAAAAAATTGGTTTACGTTTTTAGCATGAATAATTTATTATAATAACCAATATAACTCTAAAAATAGACTGTGAAATATTTATTCATTAATATTCATTATTAAGTACATAAACTCTATAGCTGAATTAGTTTTTACTTGTAAGACTTGAAAATTCATAGTTAAAATTATAAGCTTTAAGTTACCTCTTTTCTATTGATTAAACTTTAAAAACTATTTAATTGCGCTTTTTTTATTTATTACTCGATTTATTAATAGAGCTGGATGTCAGTAGCTATTTTTTTAGGCATCGTCCAATAGATAAAGTATTAATTTTGCCCCGAAATTCGTTATCATATCTTGTAATGGCTGGAAACAATCCCCCCGCCTCACCCCGTATATTGACTGGAGTAAATATGCAGTAAACTTCTATTAATATGTAGCAGTGAGTAATATTTTTATTTAATTTCTTCATTTTCTTCATAAATAATAATTTTGTAATTAATTATTTATAGAAAAAGTATACTTTAGATATTTATATAGTTTTCATAAATCTCTGGGAAAGACGGTATGGATACATGGCGTGGATATGGCTTGGCATACCTCAAGTTCTTTACTATAAAATTATGGACCAGATTAATTAGGAGAGAGGGACCATAAATAAAATAAAAACATTCAAATGTATTTGATAAAAAAATATAACATAGTAAATTTTTATTTATTTTAGCTATTTAATATTTACAAACAGCGTTTAATAATTTTACATTTAATTTTGCATATTTAAAGTTCATTATGCACTTATAAATTAAATCACTGATCCAAAACTTTAAACAATAAATTAATGCATAAAAATTACAATTTAATAGAAAATATTAATTATAAAAATTATTTACTCAAAATAAACTAAATATTGCTTAAAATTTTAATTAATATTTGTTATTTTTCGTATCATGCCGTTAGAACATCTTTCACTCTGTAATTCAGGATCTACCCCTGGTATTAGCGCTTTTGAGAAGGTGAAATTGTTTACCGTTAATGGGCTTTTTAATAAGTCTAGTAATCAGAGAAAAAAATTCAATTATTTTTTTGCATTTATTCAAAAGTTATTTGAGTAAATCCAATCCTCCGAAATCACTTCTTTTTCGAAAATTTTTGAACATGGCTAGGGATTGGGGCCCCCAAAAACTCAAAAGGACAATGAAATTATCAATGAACAGTCCAATTGCAGCCAATTTCAACTCATTTTTTTAAAAACCAAATTACTTACAGTTATGGCCATAATCATATTTTCTATGAAAGACGTAAATTTTATTTGAAGAATTTTTAGCAATATCCAGAAGCAAAAAAAATAAATCCACGCTTAATATTATATAAATATTTAAATATTATTACAATATAATCTTCCAAAATTATTTAAAAACTCTCTTTAGGTATTTGAGTATTCAGTGCAGAAAAAATAAAAATAAAAAATTTAATAAATTTGGTTTCCCGTTTGTGGATGAAAGGTTAAATTTTTTTTTTTATAAGTGTGGATGGAGACTTTTCGAAAAAAAATACTTTATTGAAATTGTTGAAAATTTGTCAACAAATAATAATTTCAATACGAAAACTGGAGTAAAATTCAAGCAATTCAAATAATTTTCAAGCAGGTAAAGCTAACAATTTAACTAAGAAATGCTACTTCGGGCCTTATCTTGCCTCTCTGAAATGTTTAAACTTTGAAGACTAAAATTTTAAGCAAGAAAATTTTTATAATTTTTAATTCAAAATGTGAATATAAAAATTTTCATGTGCGCCCTCAAGTGCATTTAAAGAGTAATTTACGCATATTATAATAATATTAATTTTCTTGTCAGCTAAAAAGCACGTGATTCCCTGGGTAATTTTTTATGAATTTATGTCCGAAAATGTGAAGATTCAAGAAGGTATCAGGAAACCGTATTTTCCTACAAGCAAAATTTATAATTATAAGTACTACACTGTAAAAAGTAACTTTCTTAGATTTACAAAAAAAATAGAATTTTTTCGAAAAATTAGTGAATTTTCAAAAAATTTTGTAAATATTCGATAAAAATCGTAAATTTACTAAATTTAGTATATTATCGAAAAATTCGAGAATTCTCTATTTTTTTTTTGTGATTTTACGAAAAAAGTTGTAAATTAACAACTATTTTTTGTAAATTTTCGAAAAAAAAATTGTAAATTATCAATTTTTCCTGCGAATTCAAAAAAAAATCGAGAATACTTGAATTTTTTGTTAATACACTGAATTTAGTAAATATACGATTTTTTTCGAATATTTACAAATTTTTTTGAAAATTTACAAATTTTCGTTCATTATTTTTTACAGTGTAGATATTTTGTTAATTACAAGCTTTTAGAACATTTTAGTAGTAAAAATTTTGTAGCAAGGTTTCTTAAGAAACCTTAAAAGCTTTTAAGTTTTTTATAACGTTTTTAAAACCTTTTTTATGATTTTTATCGATTTTCATTTGCAAATCGACACACTGCATTAACCTATAGGTAAAAATTTTTTTTTTAGAAAATAGTTTTATTATTTGAAGAATCATATTCGAGCCAGTATTTTCCTCAACGGTCAATTTGGGAAATATGAAACACCCTAATGTTCACAGTAAAAACACCAAATAAGGCATTCCATTTACGTTTTTTAAATTTTTGAATCTATTTCCGAGATTAAAAATTAATTACTTTTAAATAATAGCAACAGGATATTAAGAATAAATTCAAGATTCAATGAAACTGGTGATTTTTGAAAATCCTAAGAATTTAGGTTGTAATAAAATAAATAAATCATTATTCCAATTAAACTATCCTAAAATGATACCAAAACTACCATTCTTTTGTAAAATTTTTTGAGGAATCCGAATCTTTAATAATATTTTCATTTGATCATGTAACTTAGCGAGAAATTAAAAATTTGAGAAACTTAAAATTTAAGAAATGAGTAATTCTTAGTGAAACTGATCTAAGAGATATGTAAATGTCTGGAATTTTGAAAAAAAAAAGCGATTGGAATGGGTTCAATAAGTAAAAATATGATACCGTGCCCATTTTTAAGGTGCTAGGCTTAAGCCTAGAAGGTTAAGGTACATTAGCGATCACAAGATTTTGACGGTATACAGCCGGTCATTTTTCGTTGAAGGTTAAATAAAAAAAAAAGAGCGACAACGTTGTACAATATTTGTGTAGCGCGCGTTCTTTACATGATTATTATTATAATATAGAGTATTTAACCTATCAGCTGTTTACTAACACATACGCAGATTAAGGAGGAAAACAATGGGCGTTTTTAACATAGGTTCTTATGGAGATCGCTTTTTAATTATTGATTTAAAAAAAATTGTTTGCTGAAATTGAATAAATGTATTATAATTTAAGTAATAAATACAATAAGCTTCAAGAATTATATATTTTTTTCGCAAGTTTTTGGCAGATAATAGCAAATAACTCATAAATAAGTGTTATTTTAGGTTATAGTGAAGTAACAAAAAACCTTTGAAAATTTAATATTTTTGTCATCTTTAATTTATTATTAATAAAAATAATTATTTATTAACAGGAAAAGTTAATTTGCTGAGAAATAAAAGTATTTATTAATTTAGAAAATGTAATATTGTCAACAAATCTTAACATTAATTAGTACAGGATGATTTAATTTAAACTTGGTCAAAATTTAAAAAAAAATAATAATTTTTAATAAATTAACTTTTGCTATTAATAAATAATTATTTTTTTATTGATAATTAGTTATAAAGATCACAAAAATATTAAATTTTTAAGTTTTTTTAACACCTCACTAACCTAAAATAACACTTATTTTTGAGTTTTTTATAACTATCCGCCAAAAAATTGCGAAAAAAATAGATGGTACTTGAAGATTATTGTATTCTTTATTTAAATTATAATACATTTATTCAATTTTAGCAAACAATTTTTTTTATATCGATAATTAAAAAAAGATCTCCATAAGAACCAATGTTAAAAACGTCCATTGTTTTCCTCCTTAATCTGCGTATGTGTTAGTAAACAGCTGATAGGTTAAATACTCTATTATCCGTGTATTTTAAGGCAGCTTCTACAATAACCACATACACAAATATAGAAGTACCTATGGATAGACATATTTGTGTATGGCCAACCTTCAGATAACTGCGCCCTCTATTTCTCTACATTAATTATTGTAGACTTTTTACCTGCTGGTAAAGCAGATTTTAATATTAGGTTGGCCATACACATCTATGTCTATCCATAGGTACTTCCATATTTGTGTATGTGGCTATTGTAGAAAGTGCTTAAACGGCGACGTTGCCACCTTAAAATTTTCATCGGTTTTTTATTTTTTCTAATTAAAATATCTTTTATACGAAAACCACAATTTATTTAAAAATCGAATAGAAGTTTCTTCAACAATTAATTTACGTTGTGCTATTTTTTTTTTTTAATCCATCGTTTAGTTTTGATATCCGCATAGCATAAAAATCTCAAACCCCTGATTTTTGACTCAGCTGCTATGCTTGCAATGTATAAGGATTTAACTTTGAAGCTTTGTATCTCCAAAATAAAAACCACAATTTTCTTAAAATTTTTTTTTTATGTGTATTATTATAATATGAAGCCCCTATAAAAATTATATCGATTTCTATCGTGATCAAAATACACGCTAATCAACCTTAAAGGTTTCGAAATAACAGCTGTTTTTCGATTTTTACATATTTTTAAAATATTGAACTAACTTCCTGATTTTAATTTTCTACGCTTTAAATAAAGATGAAAACTGTTTTCAGTATACAGTTAGTTTAATAGAAGTATGTAAAATTTCGTACTAAAGACGATCCTGCTATCAGTTTGTTGGAAAAACTTTGAGAAAAATTAATGAGAACCAATAGAAAATTTTATGCGAATTGCTTAAAAAGTAAATTTTTTTTTCTTTTCACTATCCTTAAAATAAGTTGTGTTTTCCCGAGTTTGCGAATGAATCTTCTGATTCGATTTTTGGATTCCTAAGGAAATTTTACTATAAAACTTTTTTTGAAAAATGCTGGACATTAATGTAAAATTGCACGAGAAAAAAAAACAAAAATTTGCATAAGATAAAAAATTCCAATTTTTAGTAATTCTTTTATTTTATTAATTTTATGAATTTTTAATTTTTTTTTTCATACAGCATTATAGAAAAGTTCAAAATTTTTTAAAAAAGAGGGTCTAAATTAAAATTTCCCGAGGGATCCAAATTTAAATAGACAAATTTCCCGTTAGTTGTTCAGATTTTCCGGGTTTCCTCGAGGTTTTTCCAATAAACTGTCGGCAGGATCGTTCAGCGAGAAATTTTACTAACCTCCTGACTATCAAAAATAATTCTCAACTTTATTTAAAGCGTAGAAAAATTAAAATCGAAAAGTTTGCTCAATTTTCAGATGGAAACTTGAAAATTTTTTAAAATCGAAAAACAGCAGCTTTATCGAATCCTTTGAACCTAGCTTAAAAATTAACATTCATGGTAGTACACTTTTACATAATAAGTCCAATTAATCTTTTCGAAATCCCAGACCTTCCCAAGATAGTTTATGCTTTCACCTGTCTCTTAGGTCAGTTTCTTTAAGAATTACTCAAATATCATTTTTTTATCTGGTGCTTTCAGATTAGCTTACTAACACAGATTTTTTTTGAGAGGATAAAAATATAGGTTATAAAATACCAATTAGGAGGAAAGAGCATCTGCATATTTTCTAACGTAAAAGATGATTTTCTTCCGCAAACACAGTCCAAATCCACTTCTGGACTCCGAAATCGAGTTCTGTAAAAATTTTCCTATGTTGGTATTTAACAGAAAAATATTTTTCATAGTAAAATAAGTATTTCACAGCAAGTGAAAGGAATTTTTGTTCTAATTTAAAAAAAAAGCCAATAATGCGAAAATAGCTCCCAAGAATCGTGAGTTGCACCTAGAATGCTGAAAAGTAATAAAAGGACTTTCAGTTGTATTTTCCGGAAAAAATGTTGATTTTGAAAAATGTGATTTTCATGACCCATCAGTCCAACAAAGGTCCATCTGACATGGAATCTATTAGTCATAAAGTTTGAAATTTTGCCTTATCGATATTAATTCTAAAAATCTTAATTATAAATCTGTAGCCTACACGGTTAGGTTGCTTTGTTTGAAATTTCAGCCAGGAACAAAAATTTGCTTAAAATTAAAAATTTTTTGAATTATATTGTTTATTATTTCAGGTCAAACATAAAAAATTTTTTTATCTTCAAATATTAGTTTAAGTCATCTGATAAAAATCAGAAGCGTACTCTAAAAATTAAAAACTCTGCTTGAAAATTCAAACAAGCTTCTTGAAATTTCAAACAAAGCAATTAAACCATGTATGAGCCCTATTTTTATTTAAATAATTAACAAAATTTAATTGAATAATCTAAACAAGCAGTATTTTATTAAAAATATATGAGTGATTCTTAGTGAATTCAGCAAAAGTTTCCAGGTCGGGTCGCTGAAACCGGCTAAAAACTTTTTTTTGCCAATTTTTGCCGATTGCCACGACACATAACTTTAAATTTTTTATATACAATGTTTATTATTTTTAGCGCTAAATTTAAATTATTTAAAATTTTTTTCGGAAATAAGAGTATCAGTAATTTACATCTTTAATAATATAATATTTATTAAGTTGTTATTATATATAATAACAACTTAATAAATATTATATTTAAAGATGTAAATATGTAAAGATGTAAAGATGTAAATTACTGATACTCTTATTTCCGAAAAAAATTTTAAATAATTTAAATTTAGCGCTAAAAATAATAAACATTGTATATAAAAAATTTAAAGTTATGTGTCGTGGCAATCGTCAATGTTTACAAGATTTATTAGTAAATAAATGAGTTACATTAAAAACATTTTTATTGTATTCATGATATTCATTAAAACAATAAGCTACGTAAATTTATTTAATTATTGTGTGAATATTAAAATATTATTTGGTACTTACGGAGATAATAATTTAGATAATAATTTAGCCTGGTACCGAGACCCGTGTTAAAGTAGGCTTTAATGAAATTTTTTACAATGTATTGGCTACAAATGAAAATGATAAAATAAAAATAAAATTAGGGCATACTCTTTCCAAATACACTCAATATCTAAAGAATTTGGATTCTATTTGTGAATAAATTATCTAAATTATAATAATATTTTCTGAATACATTATTGTAAGCTAAATATTATGTAAATATCAATAAAAATTTTTTTAATAGAATATTTTTCTTCTTATTAAAAAACTCATTCTTTTAAAGATTACCTAAATATGTATTTCATTCATTATTAATTAAAAAATTTTTACTCTGAAATATAGAGCTAAAAAATAATTTAAATTTATAGAATTTGCTATGAACTCTTTTACACTAAAGCCAAAAAATTATTAAAGTATAGAAAGTGCTTAAAATTTTACTGGAAACCCGAATTTGACATTATTTAAATCATACAGGGTCATTTAGTGCGGCAAAATTCAGAAAAACTGCTACAAAACGATAAAAATCAAAATTTTGTATTTAAGGCATTTGGTGTGAACTCGTTTACATCGAAGCCTAAAAATAATTTAAATAAAGAAAATATGTAAAATTTCCCTGGGAATCCGAATCTCGCCTTGTTTAAATCGTTCGGAGTCATTTAGAGTGGGAAAATTCAAAAAAACTGCTAAAAAAACGATAAAAATCAAAATTTTGTATTTAAGGCATTTGGTGTGAGCTCGTTTACATCCAAGCCTAAAAATTATTTAAATAAAGAAAATATGTAAAATTTCCCTGGGAATCCGAATCTCACCTTGTTTAAATCGTTCGGAGTCATTTAGAGCGGGATAATTCAAAAAAACTGCTGAAAAATGAGAAAAATTTAGGAAAATTCACGATTTTTCGGTTATTTTAGGGTCTAGGAAGTTCGATCGCATCTAGGTTGATATGGCATCCGAAAATATATATAAAAACACGCTTTTCCTGAGAAGCTCAATAAAAAATTCGGATATACAATTTTTCTGTAGTTTCCGTAATATACCCTGTGGATTTATCGATTTTCTGGCTCCCCGTGTAGGAATTTTTAAAAACTAATGGCATGACTGGATTCCTGAGGAAATTTTACTATAGTATCTCTTTTTTCATTATTTTTAATGATTTCCAGAAGGAATGGCACATAAAAGAAGAATGGGTGACTGAGGAAAGATGAAAACGTCTTTTTTTTTCGAAAATTCGCCCTGGGCTTAGTTTTTAATATTAAGGGCTAAAATTTGGGGACATAGTCTATTTTGGATAGGTAATTAGAAAAAAATAATATTAAAAAGATAATATTTCACCCCTAAATTAGCAAACACCCCTTTTAGGGGTAGATTTTGCTAATTTAAAAGTGAGAAATTAATTTTTAATAAAAACTTCCCCGAAATTCTTATTCAGCGACCCAAAATAGTACATTTTTAACCAAGGGAGCAAAAAAAAAGAATGGCCCAGATCGCACGCTAATTAGCATCCGAGGCGAAGCCGAGGATGGTAAACTGCGATCTGGGGTATTTTTTTTTTGTTCCCATGGACAAAACGAAATTTTTCTTTCTCAGTGGGGTGAAAACGCGTTTTTTTCGATCTCGTTGTGGGGTGAAAATATCTATTTGTTCAACAAGGGAAAAAAAGTAGGATTTGGCTTTCAATGCAGTTGTATTCACGAGTGAGCGTAGCGAACGAGTTCAGACAGCATTGAAAGTAAAATTTCCTACATTTTTTCCCGTTTTCAACACATAGTTTTTCATTAAAAGCGAAAAATAGATCGCCCGAAAGTAAGAAAGTAGTTCTTTTTTGCAGCGTATAATGAAAACACTTTTTACAGCGTATAATGAAATTTACAGCGTAGCAAAATAAAAGAATATAATTTTCTATTAATAATATTCTCGATATTTATTTAAAATAATCTTTTTTATATTATTTTGAACTTGTTATAATGAATTAGAATCCTCGAATATTTCTGTAAATTTAAAAACATACTCACTCTTACTGATGATTCATTTGTGAACTCAATCAATGGCCCACATCTTATTATTATAGGCTTGGATGCTCTCACCATCATAATTAAAATGGTTTTTTTAGACTCTATTGTTAAAGATAACCAATCTATAAAATATAGATCCTCCGAAATTTGCTCACTCTGTAACACAGTAATAATTTTTATTTGATAAATTAATTTTCTCTGAGAAACATAAATTAAAGTTAAAATTGCTATTTATTTACTCAGATTTTATTGACTTTGCAAACATCTTGCAAAGGCCACACCGTATATTTTGCCCCATGGTATTAAAGCCCTTTCTAAATCAGATTATACTTCTTTTTTATCCTACGTGCTTTGAGTATAGCGCTTTATGTTATGGTAAAAGCATATGGAATTAAAAACAAAATAATTTACAACCGTTTTGAACTGTCATGAGAAATTTATAATATTTAAAATGCTTTACTAATAAAATATGAAAATGCGTGTAATAAACTTAATACTTTTTAGGAAAATATGCAAATTTGTAAATGAATGATTTGAAAAATCAACCATTTAAAATTATGTTAAATTAAAACATATTCAAATAAAACATTCTGATGAAATCAGAATTTCAAAGCTTATGAAAATATCATGAAAACTTTGAATCTGTGTCATATTTCGCCAGAAAAGTTCTACTATAGGTTTTTTGAATCGTTGATTACAAATTTTATGGCTCCACTCGCCTGATACCGTTGTACAATACCTGGGAATCGCGAGGAACTTTCTTTTTGATGAATTACAATTGTATTTACAAATCGTAATTAGATTTAGCCTTCTATGCTCTTTTTTTGGGTTTTGCAAATTTCAGAATCTTAAAAAATAAGTCAGTTTAAACTTAAAAATTCTTATTAGAGATAATTTTTGGAGTATCATTGTAAGTGGGGGCAAGGCAAAAATCCCGGGGAACCTAGATTAAGTGAATCGTTATTGCAATATTTATAATTCAATAAAGATACAGCCTTTAAAATTAAGAATTTATTTTTAGTTTTAATTTCGAGAAGAAATATTTCTTAATGGATTCAAGGACATCTCATTCTAACTTTGGTTCAGTTGACATAGAACCGTCCTTAAAAAATTTAAAATATAAAAACTTTACCCTGTCCATTACTTCGTTAGCAGGTAAGCAAAAAATAAATAATTCCATTAACAAGGCGACGAATAAGAAAATTGAAAAAATTGTTTCCACGAGACTAATTTTTTGAGTGGATAACTGAAATACATTTAAACTGATCATTATTGCACTTGAAACAAATTGTAATCCCAAAATTCCTTTAAAAGTATCATTTAAACTATCCGCAAACCTAAAAATTAAAAAATCATGTTAGAAAGAAACTTTTTTAAATTTTAAATTATATTTATAGGTTTTGAATTGCTTTTATTATTTATTTATCAAAATTACTAAAATTTAAAGATTAATTAAATTTGTCCAAAAATATAAATATAAATTGGAATAAAATTAATACTTTCTCGGATATATTATTTTGTACGTTAATAATTTTAATAACAAAATCTCAAAGTTTGTGAAACAAGGTAGTGAGCGCTAAGTAGGTAATACAAAAAAAATGTCTAGTAAAATTAGCCTCAACGAATTTAGTAAACACACATTAATAAATATTAATATAAATTTAAGCAAAAAATTAGTAAATTTTATTAGTGACTAAAAATTTATTGTGAGATTATATAAAACTATTTTTGGTATTGGTTAGTATCTACACTGAAAAAAATATCCGTTTGCCGCAAGAGTAAAAAATCCTCTTTTTCGCGAGAGGAATTCCTCTTGTCGCAAACGGGATTCCATTTGCCGCAAGCGGATCCCTCTCTCGAAATGTTTTTTTTGCCAAAAAATATAAGGTTTAAGGAAAATTTTAAGCCTGGTTACAAGATTTTTCACTAATAGGCATTTGAGAAATCGACTTTTGAAAAAAAAACAGCCTATCTTAGCGATTTCTCGCGCATGCGCTACTCAAAAAAAATTTTTGACCCCGGAATCGGATAGCCAGTAAAATTTCCTATCCGGATCTAAATGGAAAAAATTTTTCATGCTAATGTGAGTTTTTTACAGCAATAATAAAAAAAATTATGACTCATTTTTCTTACCTTTTTTACGACAGTCAAAAACACTAAAATGGCTGCCAAAAATCGAGATTTTGCTCTGGGAGGCTAAAAATTGGGCTGGTTACTTATTTTTGGTAGTACTTTCAGAAAAAAACACTTTGGGGCAGTTTTGAAGACCCGACCATACAAATCGCACTCACTTCATTTAAATTTACCCAAAAAAGATGTTAAATATATTTTCTGTAATGTGAAACAAATTTTAATTAATATTTTTCAATGAGTGGTATTAATGTTTTTTATGTTAAATTTTGGAGCAAAGCAGTGAATTTTACATGTTGAATGGTTATATAGGTATATTAATAAATGGTTATACGTGAATTATTGAAAATTGTTTTTATTTTTCTGTGGTTTCGAAATGTTTTCTTGTTTTAAATGCTCACATTATCAGTTTTTACGATAGCTACAATAAAAAAACCATCCTCTAGCCACAAGAGGAATCCGCTTGCGGCAAACGGAAATTTTTTTCAGTGTAGTTATTTTATGCGTGTGGTATCTATTTGAAAAAACATAAATCCGCAAAAAAGTTGATTAAATTGCTTCAATATCATTTTGGTTGAATTTTCAACTGGTTGAATTCTCTGTGAAAAGCAAAACTAATGGTTGAATTATCGGTAATAAAATCATTATTTTTTTTACGAATTCCTTTTAGTATAGATAATGATTAAATTACAAAGTTTTATAAATCCCAGTAGATCCCGAGGGGAGCGAAGGGGCTGATCGCAAACTGAACTAGAAAAAAAGAGCGACAAAAAGATTTTTCTGGACAATACCCATGAAAGTACAATTTCGAAATCGAAATTTTCACTATTGCCGCAGAAAAATTTTATACGACCCTGGTCCATAAATATATATCGGCTTCGCCTCGGAAGGTAATTTACGTGCGATTTGGGCCATTCTTTACTTTTTTGGACACGAGCCGTATAAATATAGTATTATCGAGAAATAATTCGATTTTAATGCAGACTACTTACGGCATTCAACTTATAATTGCCTCTATTTTTAGGAAAGAAGGACAAGATTTGTTTTACTAACGTTTCCCACCCCTAAATCATTATATACTACCCCTATATATTTTGAAATTTGCTTAATATCATATTTTTATGTTAAACAAGTTTAAATATCATAAGTGACTCAATTAAGCTTAGATTTTAAGGGTGGTTTTAAGTGTGATAGTGGAGTATATAGTGGTAGTTTTCGTCTAAGATTATAACTAAAACGATTTTACTACATTTTTGCAGGAATTACGATTACCGACATAAATTTTTTTATTTTTTATTTATTTTGCAAGCTATTAATTGAAAAAAAACTATAAAAAACCATTAATTATGCAAGAACATAACCAAAAAAAGTCTCATAATATTATACAATTTAAAAAAACGTCACTAAAATAATGAGCTTTTGTTTTTGTTTAACAAAATTATGATATTAAGCAAATTTTCATAAGTAGGGGTAGTTTTTTACGATTTAGGGTTGGGAAATGTTGGAGAAAAATAAAATTGTCGTAATTTCCTAAAAATAGAGGCAATTACAAATTAGATTCCGGAAACCGCATTAAAATTGTATTATTTTCGATCAAAGCTTTTTTTGTCGCTTTCTTCTTTCTAATTCAGTGTGAATCGCCTCATACTGAGAACCAAAAATGTACATGATTTTATAGTTGTATAAAAATTTGCACATTTTTACTATATTGACTACTCCTGAAAAAGTTTCTGGATCCACCACTGATTAGGATTTGCACCCTTCTTTTTATTTTAATTAATATTTGGTCATATAGCAACTAGGAAGAGTCTTTAGTTTAGTCGTACCTGCTTGAAAACTCAACCCAACTAATACCTTTATAGTTTTTTTTCAACGACATTAGTTATATTTTCAACGAATATTCAAGCCTCAACCAATCTGATTGAAAATTCAGCAAAAGAAATTAGAGGATTTACTGGAATATTAATAAAATGAATTTCTCTTACTCAAAAATTTTTTGATGGTGTTCAATAAGTTTAGCAAAATATTTTCTTTCTATATTTAATTTGCTTTCTTTAGAATTTTCTTTTAAACATGAATTTACTAAATCTGGCAGCTCTTTTATTCTACTTGCTAATAATTCTAATTGCTGATGTATTTGCATTATAAAACCAAAAAATAAAACACCAAATCCAGTAACCCACAATGAATTTACTTGCAATTCCATTGCTATATAAGAATAAAAGATCCAATAATTGTTAACATTAATTTCACAAAAGAAGTAAATTTGTACTGGTAAATCAAATTTATTAGAGGAAAAGAACGGCGCTATATCTAAAAACCCCGTTGTTAGTGTTGCAAATATCGTAATAAATATCAGGATAAAACTAAAAATAATTTATGTTAATGATTTAAGTATTGGAAATAAAAGAAACATACGAAAAATCTTACCTTATTAGCTTTTCGTACTTGGCTTCTTTTTCTCTTTCGTAATCATTCAAAGGTTTAAACTCATCACATGTAAAGTAATCAATTAACTGAATTAATTCGCCTCTTTTATAAATTACGTAAAAGAATTTCAACAATATTAGAAACGTTATAGGGGTAAAGTAAACTGTTTGGTAATATTCATTAAATCTTTTATTGATTATGACCATTTTTATAATCGTGTAAATCATGCAACTTGTAAATACAACATGAAATAAGCCCCAAATAAATTGATAGATTTTATAAGCACGTTCCTTTTTTACCGAATTTATTTCTATTGGCATCCACATTCCTATTATCGTTAAATGTGAAAAAACTTTTTTTAAAACAAACATTTTTAATCTTTTATATCAAACATTCATTTTCTGACTGTTAGTTTTTAAAAATTATAAGCTGTACTACTTTCGTTAAACTTCAAAAACTTACGTATAATGTACTCAATTGTTTCTTCTAATTACAAAATTTATGCTTCTGCGCATTTTATACAAAATAATTTTAAATTATTAATTTTAATTTAGAGTGGTTGTTTTTGGTTGAGGGAAGGGGGAGGGGTTGAAAGTGAGAAACGCTCTCGCCAGACCTGAGGTTATAAAATATGTAATTTTTTGTAAATTTTTTTGTTTTTCAGCCTCTTAGAAATTAGGGTTATTTTTGAAACTATTTATCCTAAAAGAATTTTCGGAACTCACCTGTATTTACAGATCAATAAATTATCTTATCCAAGCTATCGGCGCTAGTACCTTTTTTAATAGAATATTAAACCATAATTTTTTTTTTATTTTTATTTGGTTTGCGCAATAAATACAGTAAAGTTTTTTACTAAATTTTATTATCAAGGTAACATATACAATCAATTTTTTTATTTCAATAATAAAAAACCTTGAGCGCACTAAATAAGTTCTCAACTGTTTAAAACTTATAACGTAATTATAATTATAAATCTTAGCTTTGAGTTGAGCCTACTTTCTGCTTTCTTTTAACATCCGAGAAACTAAAGTTTTAGTTTAGCCTATAACTATTTTGATGTTTTTATGACATTTTTGCAATAAATTAATTCTTAAATATGCTTTTATTAAAATTGCCAGCTCTGCTCTTGCGAATTTTGGTTTTTAAAATACTTTTTTTTTGTTGTTGCTTTCAATTCAGTGTTTGGATTTGACAGAGTTGCACGATTTTTTGAAAAAGGTGTAGTATCTCTGAATTCGATTTCATGAAGAATTAAACATAATTCTTAGAAAAAATAGTCGCACCATAGTCGAAGAATTCTAAAACTGAAAAATTCAGAACAAGACCATAATAATTTTGAAGCCTGAAGCTCTCCCAAAATTATTGGTTAAGCTTAGATTATGTTCTATCCTTTTAAGAAGTTATACCTATTTTATCTCTCAGATTAAATTTGTATATGTGCATATAATAAAAGGAAACAAAATATTTACTTAAAAATATTATTAATTAAAAAAAATTGAAAAAAAGTTTTATTTACCAGTAATTATATTTTGTCACAATATATATAATCTTGAAACAATAATATAGCTGCAATATTTATAATATGATTTTTTTAAAGTATACGAATAAATTCATATTGATATTCCAAAAAATTGGTAGGGGCATTTTTAAAACAAAGGGACCAAACTTAATGGTTAGGTTCTCAAATCAGTTTCAAAGTATTTTCCCTTGAAATCATTAAATTTCTAAATGAAGCATACGTACCAATTTTTAGTTAAATTATCGATTTTTCTTAACCATATTAATTAATTAGAATTTTTTTTTGACCTTTTTTAATATCGATATTAAAATTATTTAAGCGTACTTGAATTATATATTTTTAAATTTACTTATTCATACACTGTAAAAAGTAAATTTCTTAGATTTACAAAAAAAAATAGAATTTTTAAAATTTACTTAAAATTCTAAAAAATTAGTAAATTTTCAAAAAATTTTGTAAATATTCGATAAAAATCGTAAATTTACTAAATTTAGTATATTATCAAAAAATTCGAGAATTCTCGATTTTTTTTTGTGACTTTACGAAAAAAGTTGTAAATTCACAACTGTTTTTCATAAATTTACAACTATTTTTTGTAAATTTTCGAAAAAAAATTGTAAATTATCAATTTTTCTAGCGAATTCACATAAAAAAATCAAGAATACTCGAATTTTTTGTTAATGTACTAAATTTAGTAATTAAAAGATTTTTTTCGAATATTTAAAAATTTTTTCGAAAATGTACTAATTTTATGTAAGTTTTCTAGTTTTTTTGTTAATATAAGGAAGTTACTTTTTGCAGTGTAAATATCCTTCTATACATCATAGGTATATATATATATAATTTTAATTATATTTATTTATGGTATTATTCATTTACATAAACAATCATGGCCGTTTTTTACATATGTATAGGTTTATTTGAAATTTATTTTATTTTATTTATTTACGTTTCACCTTTTGTATTTATCGTTGTATTTATAAATGTCCTTTAAATATTCTAAAGATATTTCAAACTTTTATGTAAGAAACAAATTATTTTTCAGGAAAAATTCGTGAAACGGTCACTACCTGTCAAGTTTACCTCTAAAAACTTATCTGTCCAGATTTATGGGAAAGTTTAAACATCCAAAATATAAACTTTCACCAAATCTCAGCTCCCTAGGTTCCAATCTGTCCGAGTTGGGCACAATAAAACTTTTTCAGTAGTTTTCAATTTCTTTAGATTTTTTTGAAGAAATCTCTGGAAAATACACATGTAAGCTTTAAAAACATTCTTTTATTATAGGTCCTTAGTCCCTCCCCCTCCAGGTTCGGACCTGACGTTGGTTTTTTGGAAAAACCTAGAGGAAACCTGGAAAAATTGAAAAAACAAATACAAAATATTAAAAAAAGGTACCTTTCACAATGTTTCCCGGGCTCTAACTGGAACTGAAGTATCTTTAAAAAATATGTTTTCGGATGCTTTATCAAAAAATTTTATTATTTGCTTTTTAAGCCTTTTTTTAGCAATAAATAATTTTCAAAATTTCTATTGGTTACAGACAAAAGAAGTGAGGGTAAAAAAAAAAATTTTTTTTTTGAAGATTTGAGTAGCTACGATAAAAATAAATCGATTTAACATTATATAAAAAAAAATTGGGAAACCAGAAAGTCTCTACATGTAGGAAAGTATAACGTCGTTAAGCAACAATTAGTAGATCCAGCAAAAATATTACTTCCACCATTACATATAAAACTTGGGCTTATGAAACAGTATCTAAAAGCTTCAGACAAAAAAGGTAATTGTTTTCAATATTTGATGTTAAAATTTACCAATAAAAGTAAAGCAAAAATAAAAGAGGGTATTTTTGATGTTCCTTAAATTTGAAAATGTTTCCAAGATGAAAAATTTCCTTCCAAAATGACAGAAATAGAGAAAGCCGCTTGGTTTAGTTTTTGGGATGTTTCAAAAAAGTTTCTTGAGAAAGGTAAGGGTAATGAATGTTCAAAGATAGTAGAAAATATGCTTAATAATTTTCATAAATTGGGATGCTTAATGAATTTGAAGCTTCATTTTCTAGATTCACACCTACAATATTTTCCTGAAAATATATGCGATTACAGTGAAGAGCAGGGTGAACATCTTCACCAAGATTTAAAGGAAATGGAGAGACGTTATCAAGGCAGTTGAGACATCAACATGCTAGCAGACTATTGTTGGATGTTCAAACGAGACAAAACCACAGAGGAGTCAAACGTCTCCCGAAATCAACTTTGCATATCATTTGAGATTAAAGGATTTAAGAAAAAAAAAATTAAAAAACATTTGAGAATTTATTATTATTTTTCTAAAAATAAGTTTTATAGTTATTACAATCTAATATAAAAATTACAAACTTTTATTTTATGTCTAAATGAAGTAAGTACTTTAATTATATATTTACGTATGTGTACTAAACTGGCATTTATTTAAAAAATGTATTCATTTTTCAAAAGGGTCCATTTACCAAAAAAACTATTTTCAAGATTTGATTTAAATTTACATTAATTTTTATAAAAATAATTTTTTTTAAGTTCTTGATCTTACAAGATTTCGCATAAGAGTTAGTAGTTTTCAAAGTATTTTTGCTGGTTAAAATTATCAGAATTTTATTTTATGCATAACTAGACCACCTTGAAATGTGTAAAATTAAGATATTTTTCAAATAAATCTCAGCCTAATGTATAATAGTTTTAATTTAAGAAAAGACAAGAATATTTATTTTAATTTTATAAAAATTAGAATTAATTGCATTTTTTTAGAATAATACTTGAGTCTTTTAATATGCACATAAAAACAGTGCATATAAGTTAAATAAATATTTACAAATCTAAAGAATATGAAAGAAAAAAATTTTTGTAAAATTATTTAACAGTTTCATCTTCAATAAAAGCTAAATTATCATGACCACGTAAATCACTAATCGAAAAGCGTCCACTTGAATTAATAATGTCTTCAGAACTATGAGTTATTGGTAAAATTGGAACTTCTTGATTTAATGGTGGCCAATTAATATCTTTATTTAATAAATGTTCTAAATTTAAATAAATTTTACGTGATTTTTCTGGTTTATGTACTTTAGGTTTAATTTTTTTCTCAATTGCCCATTCGATAATAAATGTTTCAAAAAATAATGAAATCATAAAATTTATACCAGCTAAACAAAGTATTTTATAACTCCAATCTTTAGTTGGTGGCATTAATAATTCAAGTGAGTTTATTATCCATTTAGCTGGCATAACAGTTATATATGAACAAACGATAACCATTATCAATAATGATAATACAAATTGATAATTTGAATATATTGATTTTCTGTATGGTTTACCACGTGAAAATACAATAGCTAATATTGCATATTGAAATAATGATATTGTGAATACAGAATAATTTTCGTAACAACTATAATGATTTTCATTTTTCATTAAAAATGGTTTAAACCAAGATTGTTTATGTACACCCCAAAAACTTAAATATTGAAAACTGATCATTATAAACATGTGTGATGCTAATGAAAATAATGGTGCGAAACTTAATAAACTTGATGTTGGTGGTTTTGGTGCTAATTTACCAGTGTATGCTAATGTTTTACCAAAAAAGAATGCAAAATTTAATGCTAAAAATACATCGATAAATAAATATTCTAAATCTGTTAAATTTGAATCTATTGTGTATAATATTATTGTTGATGTTAATTCTGTTAATGAATAATTAACCATAAATTTGAAAATTCCAAATGATGTTACTAAGGCTGCACGACCCTGTTGGATTATTGTTGGTACGCATGTTATATCGGCTGTACGAGATGTGAATGGACTTGCAACGCTGTAATTTTATTATTAAAAGTGTTAAATTGGTTTTCAGATTTGAATTTATAAAAAATTGTTTTAAGATTTTGATTTACCTAGATTCTGCTTCAGAGAGAGAAATACCAACGTGTGCTGCTCTCAAAGCACCGCAGTCATTAGCACCATCACCACACATAGCTAAAATAATAAATAATAAGAGTAGGTATTAATTGTCTGAGAAAAATATTTGCTCTAATTTTTATATTTTTACACTGACCAACATAATATCCAAGTTGCATTAATTCAACAACTAATTGCTGTTTTTGGTCAGAACTCATTCTTGCAAATATAGCTCCTTTCACACATATTCTAGGTAAAATGTCAAAATAATGTTCTCTTAAAAGCTGCCATGTATTTCCAGTCAATGCAAATCTGTAATTTTTTTTCAAGAATCCACATTCCACTGAATTTATATTTCTTAATGAATGATTCTGTAAAAATATATTAATTTTTATAGGCAAGTTTTAACTTTATGCAAATTTGAAAAAGAAATCTTTTTGAGGGCAAATTATTACTTTTATTGGCTAGTGAAAATATAAACTTTTTTTGAGTAAATAATTATTCAAACTAAATATCTACTGCAATTATAATTTAGCCCTATAATATCAGTATTAAATTTATTTATCTTTACAAGTAAGTACTATTAGATTTAAAAAAAAAAAGTTTAATTCAAAAATATAGCAATTTTAAAAAAAATTTTTAATTTTGTAAGAAAAAAAAGAAAGTTGAGTGTTAAAATAAAAACTTGAATATTCCTTAAAATAAACAACAAAAGATTTTTTTATTCTTTCCAAAAAAATATTTTCCAATTTTTACTAATATTTGAGAAAATAAATTGTTTTTTGAAAAAAGATAAGTTTTTTTGAACTGCTAATATATTATTTGAAAATCGGATACGTCATAATATATAAATTCTAATGACGTCTTTTACATTATAGATGTCGCTTTTCTCATAAAAGAAAAGATAATTTGTTATTATATAAGTAACGTATATTTACTTAAAAACAGTTTTGTATTAAAATCTTTTATTTAGTTATAACTAAGGTTATAATTTTTTATTAAAACTAAACTTCTTGAGATGTTATAATATAACCATAAGAAATAGTACATTCTTTATTGAAGTTGAATTGCGATGAGAAATCCGGTTGCTTTATTTAAAACTACTGAACCTAATTAATTTTTTTTTATTAAAATTGAATTTTTTTAAATTTTAGGAATAATAGCGATTTTTGTAGTTCGGTATATTGATTATTCAAGTATCATAGCGAATACTTAATTTTCTATCAATAATTTAACCTAAATTCAGTTTTGCATTTTTTTAACGCGTTCTTTAACGAAAAATTGGTGAACATCTGAAATCGTAAATCTACAAAATTTTAATATTTTAAGCGTTTCTGATAATTCTTGATCAATCAAAAGGTACAGAAAATTCTTGATACTACTACGCTCTCAATAACATAATTAAAACAAAATATATGATGATAATCATACCATATTGGATGGCAATCCTTGAACATTAAAAAATATATTTGGACGTTTATCATTAACGTTTGGTCCTATAGATACGTTTATCACAGTTTCGTCATGAGAAAGTATTCCACATTCTTTAGCTACACTAACTGCAGTTTGAATGTTATCTCCTAAAACATTTAAAATTCATAAAATTAGAAAACACAGTATTTGGTAAAAACTAATTAGTAACAAAAATTACCTGTAATCATTAAAACTTTGATACAAGCTTCCCTTAATTCTTTAATAACCTTAACCGTTGGGGTTTTTAATCTATTTTCTAAAATAATTAAACCTAAAAATTCCAAATTATTTTCAACTTGTTCTCTAGGTATTTTAGATATTTCTGAAGAATTAGCATGAATTTCTGAACAACCAAAAGCAATAACTCTGTAACCTTGTTCAGTATATTTTTGTAATGTTAAATTTATTTCAGGTGGTATTGTTTCTGGTTTACTTAAACTTAATATCATTTCAGGCGATCCTTTAGTGTAAGCTTTAAATTCTTTTGAATCAAAAGCTTGTATTATCACAGACATTCTTTGTAAGGTACTTGAAAATTGATATTGTTGTACAATACCAATTTCATTAAATTTATTTTTTTTATAAGTTTCAGTGTTTGGTGGTTTTATTATTGTTAATACTCCAAGATCATCATCATTTTGTAATTTGTTGTATTCAGGCTCTTGTAATATCCAACCAGTACTTTCGAACATTTTTAAATCTAATGGGTCTCCAGCTAATTTACCATCTATTAAATTTAAACTATGACATACTAACATTCCTTCGAATATTTTATGATTTTTTAGACTCGTTACATTTTTTTCTGGATCACCAAGAAAATTATTTTCATTTGATACCACTCCCATCATATCTAAACCATCTTCTGTTAAAGTACCAGTCTAAATAGTACATCAAAAAATTTTATTTTAATAATGAATTTGCAAAAAAAAATTATTTAATATTTAATTTTCCTCGCTATTAATAAACATTTTTTTTTAAACTAAACAATTATTTACGGTAGTTTTTCTTAGAACAGTGACATTAAAAGTCCAAGTTTATTATATATTATCAATTATCAGTAAGTAAACATAAATGCTCAAAAAATGACATAAGCAATTTAACTGAATCTCTGTAAATAATTGCATGACAATTTTGCCTTCTCTTAATACACAGTATAAGTGAAAAAATGAAGGACGAAAGAATGTCAACTTATTGATTATTACAGTAAAGACATTAAATAATTAAAAAAAAAAATAATAGTTTGAGAAAAAAGACTTAAATTATTACCTTATCGAAGCAAATACAATTAATACTGCCAGATACATTAATTGCACGCGAATTCATACAAAAAATTTGTTTTTTCTTTAATCTTGATTGAGCATATAATTTGCCAACTGTCATTGCAGCAGGAAGTGCTGGTGGTACAACGATTGTTATTATATCTAATGCTTTTGATGTTATACTCCATGCTGACATTCCTCTTTGTACCTAAAAATTTAATTTTAATTAAGTATAAAAAATAATTTTTTAATGAAAAATTAGAAAATACCTTTGAAACAATTGTATAAACAAAACCACATAATGCGATAACAGAAAGTATAATTATGAATTTATATGAATCTTGATCGAATTTAAAATCTGTTGGTGGTGGATATAAAATTGCAGCAACTAATGATCCTTTTGTTGTTTGTAAACCAGTTCTAATGACTTTGGCAAGTACTGGTTTATCGCCATAACTCCTAAAAAAAATAATTCAATTTTTATTTACTGTCATTATTTTTACAGAAAATTACAGAAATTAAAGTATTACTTTGTTTGGATGATTGAAGTACCACAAAATAATGTGTTGTGTGAAAATTCTCTAGAACTGTATAAAATTGCATTTGATTGTAATGGTGTTTTTGTCACTGGGACAGATTCACCAGTTAGCATAGATTCGTTAACTATGCATGATCCAGTTAAAAGTACAGCGTCACAAACAACGATTCCTTTATTTTTTGGTAATTCAATTATATCACCAGGTACAAGTTCTGAACTTGATATACTTTCGAATTCTCCATTGTTTCTCAATACTCTGACTATTTCTGTTGTTGCTACTGTGTTTTTTAGGCTTATTTGATTCTGTAAATAATTTAGGCATTAATGTAAAAATAGGATAAGAAAAAATTGGTATTTTTGACCAAAATAAAATCAGAGTTAATTTTCATGAGTTCCTAAAATGGCCACAAAAAACTTTTTTTTAGACCTCTTTTCAAACTCATTAAAAGGTCAAAATTGATTTAAGTTTAACGAATCTTACTTTTCTTGTTTGCAAAACAGAACTTGTGACACCAAATATTGACATAACAGCAATTGCACAGGAATAAAAAACGTAACCTTCGGGTAACCATACTGCTAACGTAAATACTTGAAATATATAAAATGGATTTAATGCTTCTAAACAACATAATACACTAAATGACTGTACTGGTACCAAAATTTCATTATTTCCATAAACAATCCGCCTAAAAAATTTTTTAAATTAATTTATTAAAAACTAAAAATTTTACTAATAAAAAAATAATTTTTACCGTAAAATTTGTTCATCTTTTGAAATTCCTTCGTTTTTTAATGAATTAAGTTTTGAACAAAAAATATATTTATCAAGACCAATAAGTTTTGAAAATTGTGACTTAGTAACGTCCCAAATATAACATTGTTTTTTACACCAAAATGCTTTATATTCTTGTGTTTTAAATTTTGTACCATTTTCTAATTTTATTTCAAGTTTTTTATTTTTTATTTTATTTATTACGTCATCGTTAGTTATACCAATTTTATGAATATATGATTTATCGCTGAAAAAATAAAGTAAATTTTGAAGAAAAAAATTTTAATTAATTTTTTATTGATATAAATAATATTTACTCAATATTTTTTGTTGATATTGTTATAATATTTTTAACAAAATATGATTTGTATTTTCCTTGATAGTCATCCTAAAAAAAAAAATTAATTTTTTATAAATGATGACTTAACGAAATATTATAAGAGATTATTGTTTTTTTCTTACAATTATTAAAACTTTTGTTGCGTCTTTTAATGGTGATTTTCTGTGAGTTGAATAAAGGTGAAGTTTTGGAAACCAATGAAAAAATAAACGTAGTCCTCCTAATGTTACAATATAAGCCAAGTATGTAAAAAATGTTTTTAATTTGCTTTTTGTGAAACCATGGGCGTACTATAAAAATATTTTTTTTAATTTAGGTTCTTTGATAAGTAAAATTTTGTTAAAAATGTAATTGATTACCATAGCCTCATCTTGACCAGTATTTAATTTTTGACTGTAAGCATCAAAATCTTTACCATTGTTCAACCCTGAAAAAAAATTTTAAATATAATTGCATAAATTTTTCATCTTCTTAAAGACTTTAATTAATTAATTTTGAAAATAATATGGAGGAAGAAATCGCCTCTCATTTATAAGATTTAATAATTATACGATTTTAACCATAGCAATAAGATTTCAAAAAATCACATAGTAGAAGAGCCCATACAAGTTAAGGTGAACTTTTGAGTGACCAAAGATAACTGCAAAAGCACAATACAACTCATGTAAGGATACCCACTCAATATTATGTCAAAAGCCTTGGTGAACTAAAATTGCTTAGCTTGGAAAACCTAAGTGGTCATCCAGGTTAAAATTTTGTTACCAAATAAAAATTTAAGATAGTTGACTACATCCCCTCGCCTCAAATATAATTCTAAACTGGCTTGTAAAAAAACCTGAATCAACCTAAGGGAAAAAGGATTAAAAGCTTTTGAAAAATTTGTTTTTGTAAAGAAATTGGGCCAATGCATATCAATGGCAAATAATACCGATATGCAAAATCTTACCCCTGAAAAATTGAACCAAAAAAAGTTATATGGGATTTTGAATATTGGCTATATATTAGGCATCTATATTCATTAGTCTAATTCTAGTGCGTTAACAAATTTGGCCTCTAGGTGACAAAAATGTTTAACTCCTTCTCCGGTCGGTTAATTTTTTTTACAAAGTAAATTAGAATTATGTTTGTGGAGGGGGGAGGGGGAGTATACAAAAGATATACTAAATTTTCATTCGTTAGCAACATTTTTACCTAAGTGACCAGCCTAGGCAATTTCGATTCACCAAGGATTTTAACATTAGACCCAGTGGGTATCCTTACATTAGTTGTATTGTCCATTTGAATTCATATTTGTTAACTAAAAGTTTCCTTACCTTCAAATTTTTTCATAATTCTTAAAGCATTAAAAATAATATTATCATGCTGTCATTACATATAGAATATTAAAATACTAAAATTATAACACAAACGCAATCAGAAAAGCTATATTTCAGGGGTCAAAAAATAAGAAAATTTAATTGAAATTTTTGTTCACAACAGCCTCAAAATTTAATTAAAATAATAGCAGAAGTAAACCATTTAATACTTCGTAAAAATTCCTGTCAAGATAATCACAGTTAATGATAATAACCAATAATAAATTTACTATTATGATCGTAAACTTACTATCATAATACTTTCGTGGTAATAAAATTTACTTAGAAATTTTCGAGGAATTCTTAGAAACTTTTACTATCATTATAGTAAATTTACATGTATCGTGGAAGTTTATTATCTGAGTTTACTATCGGATAGTATCGTAATAGTAAATACTTTAACAAGAATTTTCACAATTTAGAAAAGAACTTTTGTGATACTTTTTTACACTGTACATATACAGTACTGTTTTTACATCCTAAAACACGGTTTCAACAATATTTCTGGAAATTTAGCAAAAAATCTATAGTGTATAAACAGTAAAACTACTGATTCTAGGAAGGTGCTTTTGTTGAATCTATACTAAACTGCAAAAATTATGAGACAAATATTACATGGGATATTATGTGATTAAAAATTTTTGGTAGCTGAACTTAATAAGTTTTGTAGAGTCAGGGGGGTTCAAACACAAATAACAACACTTGTAATTAATTATTAAAACATAAAATTGAACATTTATTAAAAAACAGCACCAAATTAATAATACATAATTAATATGAATAACAGCACTCCAAAACTCATATAAAAAAAATAAACCAAACTACATAATAATAAAAAGCGGTCCTTATACACAACACACCTATTAACTCCGTTCATCTCAAGGCAGACTGACGAGTTAATCGCCTATCCCTAAAATTAATTAATTTGAATCAGCTGCCACATTCCTAAGACAATAGCCGCCGGAAGTCACTGGGGTCCTCTCGGCCCTCGTCCTATTATTCGATAAAAACTTAGGATATAACGGTTTAGAAATCAAAGCACAAGGATAAGAATTAAAATAAAAATAATAACTTTGAAAACTACCGATCCTACAGTTTGGCCATCCTAACATTCACCTGGCCTCAGGTGACTTTAGTCCTCCTCCTCGTCCAAACGACCTCGCCAAGATGTTATGTCTTTGACCTCCGCGTTAGTATGTATGGGTCCATCACCATCTCAACGTCATATCGGTCATATTCTTTGACCTTTGTAATTCGATAAGACCGAAACCTCTGATAGGTCTCTATATCCAGACAAGACTCTCCGCGTCCAGTCTCCGAAAAATCCCCTCCATAACGCTGTTAACCTATTCTACCTGGCCATTTCCCTTTGGTACCCCAGTGATTATTTTACAGTGCTGCACCCCCTCCTAATTACAGTGATCCACAAACTCCTCAGATGTAAACGCTGTGCCCCGCTGAAACCCGAATCTTCTAGGGTTTACCAACACCTTTTGAAGCTCCTTTATTCTCTTCATAACCTCCTTCATGTTTGTCGACTTTGTTGGATAAATCCACACAAATTTCGCAAAAGCATCGACTAATACGAACAGATATGTTAAACTCTTTTTTATTCGGCTCTAATGGCCCACTACCCGATCGGAAGACGAGCGAGGTTTTTCCCAGTTGCTTTGAGAGGCCGAGCTTGGTGACCATTCTGGAACCAAGGTTGGCGAGTCACGCGGGGCAAGCTGAGTACTAGGTAGGCTAGCCCTGTTGAATAAATACGCAAGCGCATAGATGATTATTTTTTGATGGTTATTTACATCATAGCCCTATATTATGTAAAATAAATAAATATATTATTATAAAGTAATAAATATATTATTATATTTCTATATTTGTAATTACATATATTTAATTTTGCCCATTTTATACTGGTAGATTAATAAGATAATTCCAAGATAAATTCAAAACAAGGTAAATTGTTAAAAAACTAGATTTACAAACAAAATAAATATTAAGATTAAGGAATGAAATTTAAGCTTAATTAAATCTAGTCGATAATAGTTATTTTAATTCTCTGCTCCTAAAAATGAGAGATTAGAAAACATAGAAAACATGGACAACGTACCAGTAACGGACTTAATTGTTTTTCCTGAAAACATAATTGAATCTAAAAAAATAAAAGTATTAATCAAGAAATCTTAGAAATCTCACTTGAAATCAAAAAAACAAAAAGAATGTTGATCGGCTCTAAATATATTCTAACATAAAATTTATAATAAATTAAATAAAAATTATTTTACTCAATGTAATTCAAAAATAAAAATTCTTTTTTTATAACCTATAAATTTTAATTTAATATCAAAGTATGCACCCATCCATTAAGTCATAATTAATTAAATTTATGAAATTTTATGTCTATATATATATTTTGATGTCAAGTTTTTTTTTAATGGTCATTCAGAACATCATTTATTATTTTAATCTTTTTTAAATATTTAAAGAAATTCTGTAAACTAAATAAACAACAGAAATATAAACAGAAATAATGAAAATATTCATTTGAATGCGCTTGCGCAGAATACGAACAGGGCATGCCAAGCGTGTACCCAGCTCGCCCGGCGTGACGCAGCCTACCTGGTACTGGTGCTGGGAACATGGCTCACCCACCTCGGACCCTGCTGACCCCATGTTTCGACTTCTGATCGGGTATAGTCCAAATGTATTGTGTCCAAAGGCAACTCTCTTTTTGGGATTGGGTGTAAAAACCTCTGTTTTCTCCCCATTTTTCGATTGCCTAAAATTCACGACACGCAATTTTTTCTCCACCTGTTTTTACATATTTTCGAACTAATATCTTGTCTAAAGTATCTCCATGGTTTTATTCGAACCAAAATGACCCGCCTCATGTACTCTCCTATTGATGCCCTCTTGCATAATCACCGGTATTACTGCTAAAGGCTTTCTCTCCTTGACCTTGCATAGATATTCTCCTCGGAGCATAAAGTATTCAAATTCACCTGACTCCAAGCTTTAAAACAGCCTTTAAGTGAGGATCTTACTTTGGTAACCTCTCAATTCTCTCAAATATCTTAAATCACTAAAATTGCGGCTTGCCAACTCAAGGCATCTACACATGCCTTATTCTCTTTCCCTGGACGATGTTCGATCATGTAGTCAAAACCTTCCAAATCAACAACCAGTTTCCTATTCTCTCAGATACTTCTGGCTTCTCTATAGTTTGCATTAAGGCAATGCAGTCAGTCACAATTTTAAAAGATTCTATAAATCTTTTATATTTATATAATTATATAATTCCTAAATTTCTTTAGAGTTTTAACTTCGGGCTTTTTCTTCGGGTCCTTGACTTGAAACAATACAGCTCCTGCCTCTAAGCTAGTATCGTCTTTGAACTTAACTACTTAGATTACCAAGTGTCCAACATTTAAGAGATATGAAAAGCAACTAGTACTTTAAAATTGGAATGCTAATAAAGCTGGAAGAAAGATTAGAAATATTTATTTTGACTACTAATTACTACTAACTCCTAGTCCCAGTAAATGAGCTTGTAAAACCAATGAGTTACCAATGAGCTATTTCAGATCCAAATAGAACCCTTAACAATATAATTATGCTACGAAATAATTGAATCGCACCAAAATAGCACTAGCTTTCAAAATATTAAAAATATAAATAAACTAACTAAGATACGTAATTATTCTAAATTTGCTAATAAATTTAGCTTATTAAAAATCAAGATTTTTGAAGAAAAATGTAATTATTTGAAAAAATGATATCATTTCTAAAAATTAGCAAGAAATCGAGGTAAATATTTTAGATTTAAAATATATGAATAAGAAACAACGCTTTTATTATAGTAAAGTAAACGATGGAGCTTTTTACTTAAAAAAAAATTAAGAAAGTATATAATTATATCAAAATATGTTTAAAGTCATTAATTTTTATTATGTATAGAAATGTAATAAGACTCCGGAGTCCGGATACACAGAAATATAAACAATGTCAGACTCAGTCCACAGTTAGGTTTCAGTAGTCAGTAACAGTGGATAAGTTTTTTAATTTTAAAAAAAATATGGTAAAGCAAAAAAAAATGAAAAGATTAGCGAAAAAAGCAAAATATTTTGAAAAAAATGATAAGAAAGCAAAAAATGGTGAAATTGAAGATGAAAATTTCGAGGTGAACAATTTCGAGGATGATTTGAAAAATTTAGAATCAAGAAAAAATTATCTAGAATGGTTAGTTGAGGAAATAATACAAGAAATAATAAGTAGGAAAAGTAATACAAGTTAATCATAAAAATTGAAAAGCGAACAATCTTAATCATAAAAATCCTCAATATTATAATTTTAACGGAAGATAGTGATAGCGAGATATAATTGAAATCTACATAAGTGCAGTGGATTTGATGAAAAAAATTATTGATGTGAATTTTTTGGGGAGATATATGACTGACACGGTTAATAATAAATTAAAATAAACAAAATACTATCGATAGCAATATAGAGTAATAAAATCATGGGTGTGTAAATTTTGAGATGATCGCAGTAATAAATAAAATCTGATTAATTTCCAGAAAAAAATTGTAAAAGAATTTTTATTATTGCTGTTTTTGCTCGAAATATGATCAACAAAAACTGTTATTTAGGAAATTCATCTAAACTACATAAGACGTTTGCAGAATATAGGTACATCGGAGGATAACATATTAAACAATAATAAGTAAATGTTATCTTGCCTTTTTTTATTGTTAATTTAATTGAAAATAAAATTACTTTTGTAAGCTCAGAATAAAAAATAAATGAAAATTAATAATTTGATATTAAAATGTAATGAGAAAAAGTTTATTCATTTAAAATTAAATATTAGATAATTAAACAAATTTTTTTAGGCACGACTACCCTGTGTATCCAATTCTGATCCAATCCATAGATGAAATTGTGCCTTATAAGTTTGTCAGGTCAAAAAATGGAAAAGTCCTAAAAATGTCTAAATTTTTGAGATATTTTGGCCCCAGGCTATTTCGACGCCTAAAACATGCTTATACTGAATGGCTGTGTGTAGATAAGTATGTTCCATCAAATTAAAACATTTTTCACTAAACCCAAATAAAAACATAAAAATTTCCTAAAAAGCCTCTTAAGACCTAAAAACTTACGCTATATCTTTTCTCTTCATTTTTCAAATAATTTTAAGTTAAAAAAATTATTTTAGAACTAATAACTAATTTAAAAAGCTTTCACTAAATACTAAACATAATTAAAACAAAAGTTCAAAAACTATAAACTTTACTAAACTCACCATTTGCATCGGTCATAACTCTCCTTCCGGAAAATCTATGAAATGTATATACAATCACAGTGTCTGATTAACAAGTAAATTGCAAGTCTTCTTTATTTTATTATTGATCTGTAAAATGTAGTGAAGAATACATCTATAAATACATTTAAAAAAAATTTAATTTACTTTATATCTCATAACATTATACTTTTATTACAGAAATAACTACTTAATATATTTACTAATTATTTACAATATAACAAAAAAAAAAAATAATGATGCCATAATCTAATCCATATTTCATAATTTACTTTTAAAGATAACTATAATTACATTGTATTTAATTAATGTATATTGCACTTTAATATACTTTATTTATTTTTAATGTAAAAAGGATATTATAACATACATTTGAAAAGATAAGAAATCTTAATAGTTTTAGAAGTCATTTTTGATAAATAAAAAAATATTTTAATTTTTTTTTAACACGTGCAAAAATTGTATACGAAAAAAAGACAATAGAAACAATTTGCTACTGATTGATGATAATGATTATTACGTTGTGAGGTAAAAAATTACTGGAGATAATTATATGGTTATTACCCCAGTAAAATCACGGAGAAGGAGTGGGAATTTTTTGGGGAGCCAAGATAAGATAAGAAAACGTCTACTTAGGGTTTTTTGGGTCGCTGATTCCAAAAATCAAGGTTTCACTGGGAAAAATTTGGGTAACGTCCTTAGATTAGCAAAAAACACCTCCTATTAAGGATTTTTTTGCATAAGATGCAAACGAAATATAGTCCATTAGATATGTTTTTCGAGCAGCTAATTATAAATATAAAGGTCCCAATGCATGAAAAATAGGTCAAAAGCCGTTAAAATTAGATAAAACATATATTTTTCTGTATTCACAAAACATAAAAAAATTTAACCTCCAGTACGTTTTTGGGGTCACTAATCTCGAAATTCGTGATCCTGGTATCTTGCACGTCAAATGTTTAGGACTTGCGAATATTGAATAATTAACCCTAAAAAGCCCTTTTTTTACTAATTTAAAGGTGTTTTGAGGAATTTTGCCTCGCATTAAAATTCAAATTACCCATTTTTTAATTAAGAAAAAGTATTGTATTATGAAAATGTATTATTAATGATTGTCACTCATGGCATAAAATTTTTCCTTTATAAATTTTGAATTTCGGCTATTCGGTTTATCAATCATTCATTGGTGCAGTTACTCTATACATCATTTAAAAAGCTTTATTATATTTTTAATAATTTTTTACCCATACCCGAGCATAAATTTCATACATAAAACTTATTTGGGGTGGAATTTTCTGCACTTGTTGTAATTCTTGGCTAGTACAACATAGCTACCCGACGAATTTTCGATAGATCTCTTTAGATTTTTTAAACCAGGGATAAAATATTGGTTTTGACGTTGCATGCAGTTGTATCAAACAACGTGCAAAAGTCGAACGCCATATTATGCACCGTAATTTAAAACATAGTTTTACATAATATATAACGGGAAAATAGCCGTCTCCCTAGGGTAGAAAATAGGCCCTTTTGCCCTAGATATGTAATATACTATTACGAATCTTGGACAGAAAATATTACTTTCTAACCTTACTGTTTTTTTTTTTTTTTTTTGTAATGAAATTTTTGAACGGGTCTTAAAAATGTTTATTTTGGCAAATACGTAGGATTATAGGTCTGACTGTATAGTCACATTTGGTAAAATAACTAATATTATTTCCTACTAATAGAGAAAATATTGTTCTAAACCTGTTTTAAAATGTTTATTATTGTCCATACAATTACTGTCCCTCAGGCCCGTAAATATTCGCATTCTACTAAAAAAAAAATTTTCCCTAGCTCTTTCACAAGTTAGAAAATAGCTGAAACACCATGCCATTTGTAAAAAACTTTGAAAAACTTATATTTTGATCCCAATGACATAACTTTTAAAATACCTACAAAAAGAAATTTCATTAATTATAATTTTATAAATCACATGAATATTTATTTAAAAAATTATGTAAACTAATTGCATACTACTGACGTAAAAAATAAAAATTAACTATCATTTATTGTTTTTAATTTAAAAAATAAAAAACAAATATATATAAATACTAATAATTTTTAAATTATTATCAATAAATTTTTCAGTTTTGTTTTTTTTACTAATTAAAATTTAGTTCTATTAAAAAAAAAAAATTTCCTTAATTGAATCGCTTCTTTATGTAGGTGAATAACTAAATTACTATATTTTCATGATGACTTAATATTATACAATACTAGACATCAAAGCAATTTTCATTTTTCGCGTTTGTGTTATATATAAATTATGTAATTTTTATTGTTATTATTATATATTACATATATACATGTCTATATTTTTTGATATATTTTTAGGATAAGAAAAGTAAAGCGACAGAAATTATTATTTACCTGTCTTTTATTTACAATGTCTAATTTTTTTTTTTTAAGTAATTTATTTTTTATTATAATAAGAAAATGAGTAATTCTTAGTGAAACTAATTTAAGCGGTACCGTTTCGAGTCTTTATAAGACTCCTTTTCAAGGGATTCTATATACATATTACAATTGAATTAGTATTACATTAATTACATATTTTTGAAATTATTAATATATATTTTTTTTAAAAGAAAAAGTTTACCTACACGGAGAAAAATATTTTGTTTATTTTACAAGGTTAATTTTAGTAAAACGGGGTTAGTTTTAATTACAAAAAAAATTTGTAAATTTTATAAATATGAAGTCAGAATATTGTAATTCTAACTATAAACATGGTTATATTTACAAAATATTTAAACAGAAAATAACAAAACTTTATAATGTAAACATAACCAGCAATTTTGGTTATTTTTAACAGTTATTTTTCTCCGTGTATTTTGAAAAATATTTATAATAAGCATCTTTGCTCTGGAAAAGTCGATTTCTCATTTATTCAACTATTAAATCCATACCAGACGTAAAAGAGTCAACAATTTTAAGGTCAATATATTAAAAGATAAAAAAATCCCGATTTTTGAGAAATTTGTGTTTGAAATTTTATTTTAGTTTTAACAATTTTCCGACTTTTCTTGAGGTTTTTACGAAATACTGGTATACTGGTAGTAGATTCTATTATCATTAAAATAATGAAAATTATTTTTTAGCTGTATGTAGAGCGAAGAAAAATTAAAATTGAAAAATTAGCTCGGATTTTTGCAGCAAATTTGAGACAATTTTAAAATCGTAAAACAGCTGCTATTTCGAAACAATTAAACCGAGAAGCTTAAAAATTGCCATGATGTCATATCATATTTTTATACATACTGAACCCAGACTAATCGGTTTTTTAAGATTCCAGACTTTTGCCTACCGCGTATGCTAGTTTCACTAAGAATTATACAAATGTAGTATATGTATAATTAGTAATTACTACGAAAATTAATTATTTTTTTTTTATAATTTAAAATTAACTTTTTTCAAACATTCTTTTTTTTGTAATTTTTTTAAATAATTGCATAGAGGCCCTGAAGCAACTTATTATAAAAATGTCTTGCACTCGAGGTTTTTCTCTATAGAAGTATCGAGTGACCTCACAGAAGTAGCATCCAATGATCAGTTAAATCTCAAACGTTCCTAGATAAAAATGTTACGAACGTACCTACCATTTTTAAAAAACTTGGAAAATGGAAAATTTCGGAAAATGAAAGGTTACTAAAATTTTTATTTAGGATATAATGTTTGGGATTTGGTCACACGATACTTCTATAGAGAAAAACTTCAAATAAGGGCCTCCTTCAGGACCTCCGTGGTTATTATTGTCGTATTTTAGAAACTTGATATTAAACAAAAATAAAATTGTAAAAAATTCAATCTTATAGTTTTAAAAATTTTGAGTTTTGTTACACACATGCAGAAATTTTCTAAATTATCTTTAATTTTTACTTTGTAAGATTTTTTTATGATTTTATTGCAAAAAATAACTGATTTTTTAGCATTTAACAAATTTAAATTTGGCTACCTTTTTTTATTTTATCATTTTATGAACTTTTTTGTTTTGTATTTTGTTTCAAGTGTTCCAAATTTCTCTAAAAAGGCCCTCTTATTAAATTTTGAAAGAAAACCCTGAAAATGGAAAACACTGAAAAAAAATCCGCTTGTAGCAACCGGAACTTTTTTTCATGCAATTGCAAATGACTTAAAATGTAAGGAAAAATGATAAAATAATTTACATATCAAGGGAAAAAAGCATATTTTCTACCCTAGGGAAACGGTTTTTTTGCCTTATGTGTAAAACTATGTTTCAGTCACGGGACAAAATATGGAATTCAACTTTTGCATGATGTGCACACATTTGCATTCACTCGTGTACATACAACTGCAAGTCGGGACGCATATTTTGTCTCTAATTGTTTAAGAATATTACTCATATTAGGTTTTGCAGGTCTGAAAAATTTTATACATGCATTAGGTTCCAAAAAATATTTTCTCGTCCCTTTTTCTAAAGTTATTTGCAAGATAATGAGATAAGATAATGCAAAGTCGAGGTCCTACTTTAAGATTTTCAAATAACTTAATATTTGTAATAGTATATTTGACGCCTCGGAAGGTAATTTACGTGCGATTCGGGGCATTCTTTATTTATGGACAAGGGCCGTATACAATTTTTCTGCGGCAGTAGCGAGAAAATTCGATTTCCTCGGTCACTCATTGGCCAGGAAATCGTACTTTCGTGGCTACTGTCCAGAAAAAAGTTTTTCGAAAGTTTGAATTTTTTCAAAATTTTTAAGACGAATAAAATCTGTATCATAAAAATTATAATTTTGAAACAACTTTCAAATTTAGAAAATTTTCTGAAATAAATTATTTTGGTGGTATTTTTACAAAAAATAGGTTTAGTTCTAATGTCGATTCTATATAGTTAGGTAATAATATATTTAGAAATAATCACAGATTTCATTCAAATAAGCCTTGAGAGTCAAAAACTGGTCGTTTTTAGGGAATGGGGGGTCAAATGGACTTAGAATATTTTCATTTTAGGGACTTCCCACGTAATTTTGATTTAGGAACTTGGAATATTTTAGGTTTTTGTAATTAGAATAATTTTAATTTCGGGATTTATTATAATTTCGGTACTAGGGAATATGTATAAGTTAAAATTGTTATGAGTAAGCATGCTTGTTGGTTATAATTATCAACACAAAAACCAGTTTTAAGTCTTTTCTACTAAAATGTGAGAAAAAATGTTTGTTGAAAAATTATAAGAATTAATGTTTTCTGAGAATTCATTTTAACAAAAATGCAAAATTTTGATAATCAATTAGACATACTGTGATTGGACCACTGTCAGGATACACTTAAATAAAAATTTATTGATAGTTATTGCTGTATAAAGCTAGGTGATGTCAAACAAAAACCGGATAAACTGGCTGATCATTTTTTGTTTGGATAATCATGATTTTTCATTAACATTATATCTGAATTCTCAAAATACTGGACTTTAAATTTAGAGAAGAAAAATTTAGTGAATGACGTAAATTTTTGTTTACATGAAAAAAATAAATTTTAACAAACGTGTATATTAGCCTGGCAGTTATTTCGAAAAGTTGTTTTGTTTATCAATTAGTGGGTGAAATAAGTTTCCATTTAGCAAAAAATAAAAAACCCAAAATAATAGTTTATTTAGTTACACTGTACTTAAAAAGTAACTTCCTTAGATTATCAAAAATAATAGAATATTCTCGAAAAATTAGTAAAATTTCGAAAAAATTTGTTAATACTCGATTAAAATCGTAAATTTACTAAATTTATTATATTAACAAAAAATTCGAGAATTCTCAATTTTTTGTAAAATTTCGAGAAAAAAAATGGGAAAATACCTATTTGCTCAATAAGAGTCTATATATTTAGAGGCAATACTTAGCCGTAATGAGCTGTAATTCTAGGAATCTTATTTTTTTGATAAATGGTAACTACACTGTAAAAAGTAACTTTCTTATATTAACAAAAAAATTAGAACATTTTCAAAAAATTAGTAAATTTTCGAAAAAATTTGTAAATATTCGAAAAAAATCGTATAATTACTAAATTTAGTATATTAACAAAAAATTCGAGTATTCTCGATTTTTTTTTGTGAATTCGTAAGAAAAATTGATAATTTACATTTTTTTTCGAAAATTCACAAAAAAAATCGAGGATTCTCGAATTTTTTGATAATATATACTAAATTTAGTAAATTTACGATTTTTTTCGAATATTTGCAAATTTTTTTGAAAATTTACTAATTTTTTGAAGAAATTCTATTTTTTTTGTAAATCTAAGAAAGTTACTTTTTACAGTGTATAATCTCGCCCAGTAATCGAAAATCTAAGCAATTTTTATAAAATAACTGCCAGAATAACCTTAGGCTCTTTCAAAAAGCTCTTCTGAAATAATTAAGTCCAGGTAAAGAATTTTTTTTTTTTAGAGAAATTTTTTTTGAAGTTTTTTTGAACATGATAAAAAGTACAGAATTTTATTTTTATCATATACTTTTGCATAAGGAATATAAAAAATATTCTTATCTGAATTGAGTACTTCGATAAAACAAAGAGAAATTTTTCTAAGCTTACGCATAATATTTGTCATATTCGTGGTGACTTAAATATAACGAATTAAAATTTATTTTATAAAAAATATTGATAAAATTTTTTTAATATAAAAAATAATAACAATAATAATAATATTGACCTCCGACGTACAGTTCATCATATTATAGATCAATCATGTATCATGTACCGTGAACTTGGTAAAAACGTTGTAATTTAAAATAATAAAAATTGTTTAAAAAAATTTTTTTTTGATTCTAAAAAAAGAAATATAATTTTTTATTATTATTATTAGGTTTATTACTTTTGAAACATCGTATTACATGAATAATTTATTTATTTAATACGTGCTTTCCAATTTAATGTTTATAGATTAGTCATAATTATTTTTTAAATAACAAAAAAAAATATTTTTTTTTTAATTAATATTAATTTCAAAAAAAAAAAAAATTCAAGCTTGACTTATTTTTTTATTGATAAAAAGGAAAGAAAAAAAAAATATTTTTTACCAGGAAATTCATTGATTTTTTATAATAATTTTTGCACACAAAATTTTCGCTACGCGTATACAATAATAGCCGAAAATAATTAATTTCCTGTTTAACAGTTTTTTTTAACACTCGGAAAATCATTGACTCGTGTTAGTAGGTATAAATTAAAAAAAATATACTACTGGAAGGTTATACTCTGTTTGAACTCTGTTTGAATTTTCAAGCAGAACAGCTAGTCAGTGTAAATATTTCATTTTTTTTTACTTCAAATTCCAGTATAAACTTGAAATATTCATAGTTTTATTGTGATAAACATTATCATTATCATATTTTTAACCCTTTTATTAAATATCATATTTTCTCTTTACGTATTTGCAGTCTACATCTTATAATAGAGGAAATTAATAATTTTTTTTTAATGATTTTTTTTTGTATTCGTATATGTAATATCATTAATTTATTTACATTTATGATTTATTATTACATTAAAAATCCTTGAAAAAATAGTAAATTTGGTACAAGGTCATTAATGTAATAAGTGAAAAAGAATAAGGAATTTTTGCTAAAAAAATTTCAAAAAAATTAGGTGAAAAGTGTGATGAAAATTATAAGTAAGGAAATTTTTTACAGTGTACAATAATAATTTTTTTTTTTAATTATTTTGTAAAAATATGAATTAACAAAATTGCGCCTTTAGAAAGTTTGAATTTTATCTAAAATCAAATTATTTTATCAGCAAAGAATTTATTTATCTCTCAAATTATGGAATGTTTCTCAGATTACGGAAATATGATGAATCTTATATTTATCAAGGAAAAAAAAATGTTTGAACTTAAAATTATAAATCCTACCTTATTTAAATTTCCTATTTTTACTATGATCGTTGATAAATTACTTTTTATACCATTTTTTATTAACAAAGACATTAAATTTTATTTTATTTTTTAGACACAAAATTTAAAATTTTTGAGGAAATAAAAACAAATATGCAATAAAAACAAAAAACAATTAGATTAAAACAATTGAATGTAATTATATACAACAAAAAAAGAATTTAAATTAGTCAGAACAGTACAAAGTTCCACTTGAAACTGACGTTTTAATGTACTCGCGTATTTTATAAGTTTCTCTGTATATCAAACTGTTTAAAATTCTCCCGCTAAAAAATTACATTTTTTTTACATATAATTTTTTTTTAAATTAAAATTTTTTTTTTAGTACAGGAAATTAAAAATTTTTTTTTGTAATTAATTTTATTATTATTGAATTGGACTACTTATTTAAAACAATTAGTTATTCAAATTTATAATTTATTTTAAAAAACAATAAAATATATAAAAAACAAATTTAATTTTCAACAGTAGGTTTTATTTTAATTTAAATTAATAGAACTAAAAAGTTTTCACTTTTAATTTTATTTATTTATAAATAGTATATAATGAATAGAAAACAGTGTTAAAAGGATTAAAATCAAAACCAGCATACTAAAATTAATTTTTTAAGGTAATTTACCACTTGACTAGGCAATTAATCAAATATTAATTTGAATTGAAGGCACATATCAAAAACTCATTTATGTGGTAAGTATATGTACCAAATTAAATGATTAAACTTCAAAACTGTTTACAAATCATAATTTTCAAAATAGGAATTTAAATATGAAAAAGGAATAAACACAAATTAATAAACAAATTAAAAAATTATATTTTTATTCTAATTTGTTAAAAATACTAAGAATAGTATTTTAATTTAATTGGCTAATTTACTTTAAAATAATAATAATTATATAATAATTAATTAACAATATTAAATATTAAGATTTAATGGTTTTTGTTCTATTTATCAAAATATCATATATTTATGAACACTAATTTTTAAATATTATATACACTTTATGGTATAAAAAATATACATTTTATTTTATTCAAATTAATACTTTTTTTTTTAATTTTTAATTAGACTGGATTAAGACTACTATAAATATTTACATTATAAACATTAGATCAATTAGTTAACAAATCATAATATTTTATTAAATAATTTATCATCTCTAGAAAATAAAAAAAAAACACTTTTTATTTTTAGGCATCAAAATCTTCTGCAAATAATTCCTCGCAGTCTGTTTCTAAAGGATTATTTGTAATATTTGATTTTTCAAGAAGTTCTTTTAACAGCGAAGTTTCTATTAATGAGTCAGTTTCTGAATAAAGACTAACTAAATTATTTTTTGATATTATAACACAAATATGATTTTTTTTTGTAACTATTAAACCAACGTCTTTTACTAATATAACAAGGCCGCATCGTAAAGTATTTGGATAATTCTTTAATATGCTATGATGCAAACGTGCATCAATTGTTCCTGTTAAATCCTTAAGAATAATATGTGGATCATTAATTTTGAAATCTATTTGATGTATTACTGCTGCAAGATAAGGAATTTTTTTATACTCTTTACTTATATTTCCAGCATTTTGTTTAACAGTTTCTAAATCTATGAGATTAAAATCAGCAGGCAAATCATCCATCATTCTTTGCCATGCTCCTGAAGTAAATAATTTTTTTGTTGTTTGCGAACATAAATTATTTAGCTCTTTTTTATTTGAGTCTTTTTTATTATTATCATTTTCATCACAAGTATCAGGAATTTGAACCACTTCACTTTCATTAATATCATCTGGTAAAATTCCTGCCGGACCAGGAAATTTTCTCGTTACAGCTTGTTTTTGTTGAGGAAGTTTTGGTCTTTCTATTGTAAATTTTTTAGATTTATTACAATTATCTGCTACTGCAATTTCGGTTGGTGCAAAACTTACACATTTTTTGGTTTTTTGAATTTCAGTAGTATTGTCTAATTGACAAACTTTTTTTGCTTTACTTGCCTCACTTTCAGTTTCTGTAAAAGCTACATGCTTTTTTCGTTTTAATGCATTTTCAGATTCTTCATTATTTACTTCAACAGTAGGTTCCTCATTAATTGGATTGTTAAATACTTCTAATAATTTATTAGTTCTTTCCTTATTTATTTGTCTAAAATTATTTTGTTGCCCAAAATTATTAAACGAACTTTGTAAAATAGATGAACTTTTTTGAAAATTATTTTCTTTATTTTTTTGTGGTTCATCTTCTGCATTATCAAAAATTTGTAAAACTTTATTTTTTATATTTACAGGCTGACCAACAATATTGTTTTTTGAAATAGTTTCTTCTATTTCTTGACTATCATCTAACAATAAAGAAATACCACGATTTAAACTAAATGCTTGTGTATTTGTATCCGCATCTTGAGCTTTTGTTTTTTGAGTAGAAGTTTGAAAACCAGTCTTCCGTAAATCAAAATGAGATGAACTAATATAAGTTAATGTAGGAGAGCAACTAACTAATGGCTTATTTGATTTTGGTACATCAGATGATGAATTTTTGCCTGATGAGTTACTTGTTATTATATTTGTAGCTGTTAAAATTTGATCATTTGATGATATTTCTGTATTTCGTTTTTGAGATTTAGGATTTTCAACAATATTTTTATCAATTTGAGTTATTAACTCTTCATCGTCGAGATCTTTAAAAAAATCCTAGTAGTAAACAAAAGAAAAGTAACCTTTTAGTTCTTGAATTGAAAAACAAAAATCTCATTTGATTATGTTATCTTACCTCATCAAAATCTCCATCTTGGAAAATATTCATAGTTTTAAATAAATTTTAAAGATAAATAGCAGTTAATTAAAATTAAAACACACATAGATTAATAGATAATACTTTATAAACACAAGGAAACACATGGATATTCAGTACCCCGTGGGTTTACCAAGACCTAACCCAATCTGAGTATAAAAGTGGTAAAAAAAATCAGGATAAAAAATTCAAACAAATTATAAAAAATCATCAATTTATTTGTTGTACTATCCAAAATTTATTCTTAAAATAGGTAATATAGTATTATTAAATAAATTTTTATTTCCTTAGATAATTAATTTATAAGTAAACAGTCTTTGACTATATAAATATATTATGATAAAATAAATAAATAAAATAATTAAATGCAATATAAAAATAAAAAATATTTACAAATTATCTTATTAAAAAAATAATTATAAGCATAAGTGAATACATAAAATAATGTAATTAAAAAATAATTATATTAAATTAAATATTTATCCCTGGATCATGGTGCCCTACGCTTTATAGTAATTTTTCCACTGCTTAATTCAGATATATAAATTCTAATTTTTGAATTATCCATGTCTTTTTTAACCCATATCTGAAAAAAATTTTTTTTATTATTTTAACATTTTATTTAGATGGAAATATAGATTGATTAATTTTCATTTTTAAAATATTGATCATTTTTGAAGTTTTCAAAAATAAGATTTTTAAAATTTTAGATTTTTAAACTCATATCTCTAATATACTAAAATTTATGAAATTTTACTAAAATGGTAATATTTTTCCTTAGACATTTCAAAAAAAAAAAAGTATAATAATAAATTTAAACCAAATAAAATGACTATTATAAATTTAATATAATGTACTTACTGCTTCTATTCCGATAGCAGAAATATTAGCTGGAAAGCGAGGTAAGTCTTTTCCTTCAACATAAATTGTCTGTCCACGGTGAAACCTATAAAATATTTTAATAGTTTATTTTTATCCAAAAAATGAAAAACTTATATAATAATAAAATTTACCATCTGCGTTCATATAAGAGTTTTCCATCTTCAATTTTTGTTTCAACGTTATGTATTCCATGCGAACTTGCTAATATTTCGCTTGTTATATTTTGTGGATTGTAATGTGGTAATACAACTAAAATAAATTTTATTTGAAATATTAGAATATATAAAAAAAATCATTTTAGATTAAAATTCTGGCTGGCCATGGCAAAAAGAAGGTGTATAGGCAATTTTCTCTATTTTAGGTTTTATAGTAAAGAATGTACATATATTCTGCACATGGATGTCTTTTAATCACTAAATTTCCTTTGTTATGATATTGTATCATTATTTAATCATTTTAATAAATTCGCAATTTTCGCGGAAATCAATAATAATTTGAACAAAAATAGCCAAATTTTAAGTCACAATAAATAAAAATTATTAATAATCAAATAGCCAGAGAAAATTAAGCCCAAAATGACATTAAAAAGTTTTGCGAAAATTCCAAAGTCTTTTAAAAAAGATGATGGAATATCATAACTAGCAAAATAAATTATTTTGAAAAGAACGATAAATAAATAATAAATCCACTAATTTTTTACATTCCTTCTTTGATTAAAAAACAAAAATAATATTCACAAGTGTTTTTGAAATTTTTGAGAAATAAAAAGGTATGTATTTTGAAGGTTTTTAGAAGGTTTGCTAAAAAAAAAGGCTTATAGGAGATTTGAAGGTCCTATGGCCATTCTGTAAAAATAAAAAATATATACCAGTCTTTTGGATTTGTGGCACCGATTTACCCCGTTTAATAATCTTTAAGTCTTTTTCAATTTCTTTGTCTTCTAACAAATAACTGATTTGTGCTGGAGGTAATTTTCTTCTTTTTTCAATTTTTTCAGGTATGGGATCATTAGGTCTGCGACGTAGTTTTCTAGTCATTGCAGGTTTAATCTAAAATAATATTTTAATAATTAATTATACATTAATGAACATATAGTATACATAAAATAAATTAATTTTATTTCCATTATTTGAACTAACCTCTGTTGAATCTCCATTTAATTCAAGTGAAAATCTTTCTGCTTCAATCACTTTTCTTTTCTCTTCTATATCAGCCAAAAGATTTTCCTTTAATTCAGCTTTTTTTTCATCAAGTTCTTTTGATGCTGCTCTTTTTTCTAAAACATAATCTCTTTCAACACATGCTATCAAATAATCTTTATGAATAATGTTTAAACGGAGTCTTTCTTTATATTCAGCTTCTAGTCGTTTTAATTTTCGATGATACACAGGATGAGTGCCATCTTGTAATTGTTGCAATTGCTTTTTTAAAGTCATAAGCTTATCTTGATAAATTCTAAAACAAGGAATTCATTAATGATTATACAAAGTGACTATGCTCATTGGAATAATTCGGTGAGTATAGTCTCGTCAATGATTAATGCAAAATGTTAATGCAAATTAATACAAAATGCTAATTTGCTTTTAAATACATACTGTTCTTTTAGCTCCGTTTGTTCATCAGATCTGCTAATTTCAGTCTCGCTTGCCTCTACAGTATCTAAAATGTTATAAAAAAAATAGTTATTTATTTTGTAAAGATATTTTAAAGTAAAATAATTTTTTATTTACCTTCATCACTATCATTGGGATCATTATTAAAAAAATCATCGTCATCATCCATGTAATCATCCTGACCAAATCCCACAGAATATCTGATGTCTTGATGCATTTTGAGACTTTTATTTTTTTGCAATTTGCAAAGTTTTACATATTTTTTTCAGACACTGATTTTTGGCTATGAAATATTTGATTAAAATATTTTAATTTATTAACCCTGTCTTTTCATTAGCTTTAGCAACAATTTAACAACAATATTTGCAATATTTAGTTTAATTATTAACTTCATAGAATTTACAATGGAAAAGACTCCATTAAATTGAGGTGTTTATGTGATTCGCAAATAAACATAAAAAATAAAAATAAAAACATACTAAATTGTACCTAAAAAATACTACAGTTTATGTTCTTTAATTCAGCGCCAAATTTAAATTCATTAAGTTAAATAATACAAGCCAATACATTTTTTATGACTCGCAAAAACAAATGTTATTATATTACATAATTATAAATGTTATGTTATTTTTTTAAATTGCTTATATCTACTATTTTATAATGTTTACTTTTTATTTTTATTGCAGGTAATTTATAAAAGAAAAATTTGGATTAAATTAAAAATTGAAATATTTCTTTTTTTATTTATTTCTGCCTTTGTACTCCAAAATATCATGCATATTTTAAACTTCAAATATTTTAATTAATCGAGTAAAAAAAATTTGCATTGAAAATAATGAATGAAACATCTTTGTTTCTGTATACATGCGTAAATCACAACATACCATAAAAAATTGCAATAATTTTACCAGGAAATATATACAGTTATAATCGAAACATTGAATTTATATTTATATACACTGTAAAAACTCCCTTCGATCAATGAATTTTTATTGTAACAATAGTTTATTCTTAAAGCACTTTTATCCAGGTCATTATTTATTTAAGCAAGAAAATTTTTAGCTTTTGAGTCTGTTTGAATTGGGTAATAATGCAAATTACATGAAATGGAACAATTCGGTTAAAATATATAGACTTGATTTCCTCGCTAAAAAACAGTTTAAATGAAAAAATAACTGATTTCATTGGATTTATTGTGGGAAAATAAATAGACACTATGGTAAAGAATATCCAGATAATATCTGCTGAAAACTTTATAGCTTTTAAAATTGGGACGTTAAAAAAAGAAAAATGGATTTTTCTCCTATAAAGAATATAGTCAGACGGCACTATGAGGTTTAACTTATTTTTTTTTTTTTTTTAATTTTAAACTATTTTAAACAAATAAAACAATATCAATGAAAATAATTTTCCATTTAATGAAGCCAAATATTGAATTGTTTACGAATAACGATAGTTCAAACCACCCAAGAGATAGCCCTAGGTCGCTTTGAGCTCCTAAATGGGTTAACAGCGAATGGGATGCAAAGAACTTTTTTTAATTGTCCAAACATTTAATTTAGCCAGAAAAATTATAATTAAAAATTTAACATGCAAAATGGGATTTTTCTTATTAACAATTTACCGCAAATCATAAAATTAAAAAAAAAAGTAAATTTAGTTTTTTTATGCTTTTGGGCATCAATTAGATAAATAAAAAAAATTTGCATGTCCCTCATTTTTTTTAAACCGCTGCAAAAATTGAAATTAAAAAAAATAAAATTTCTATTTTGGGTGGTTTCTGGCTTGCCAATCAAGACGATGCACTAAAATTAATTCCAAAAAAGTAATTTCATCTAAAAGTACTTTAAATGGGAGGTTGCAAGACCATTTTGACAGATTCGTTTTACAACAGAAGCTCCTGTGCCTGTCCTGAGCACTAATGCCTGGAAGTTGACTAAAAAGTCGTTAAAAATGTAGTTTTTTGTCATCAACAGGCCGCCAATCAGAACTGAAGGCACCCGGAGATCTATAAACCTCAGGATCCAAGTTTTTTTAGATGTTCGATCCGGATATTTTATTTTTTTTTTTGTTATAAACGAAGGAAGTTATACTTCTTACAGTGTACGTTTTTAAATTGTTTATTCGTCATTATGATTATTATATATTTGAGACTCTTCAAGCGAAAAAGTTGTCGATAATAAAATAAAACAAATTTTTGATAAGGACTTTTATTTATTAATTACTTTAATTAAAAATTGTACTGTTAACATTTGTTTTTAGAATTTTTTGAAAAACCATAAGAATTTAAAAATTTTTTTTATATAATTTTTTTTTATTGAGCAATAATTTGTCAATTTTGAAAATTTTTCTAAAATAATTTTATATTTACAAAATCAAATCATTAAAATAATAAGTACAAATTGCAAATTTAAATAAACATGCGATTTTTATGCATTTCTGGGTAAAGGTAAATAAATAAAAAATTTTACGTTATTTTACGTATAATATCAACCTTTCGAAAAACCTCGACGCCAACTAGTGTTTTGTATTCGTCACAAAAATATATAAGAAAAATATACACACACCGCAGTCACGCTGTTCTCTTTCTCGCGTTACGTACTTTTACTCTTTCTCTCTTCTACTGACTCCGAATTAAATTTTAAATAAATAATTCAAAAAAAAGTAATTTAAAATTCGAGTAAAAAATAATCAAAAATTAAAAATATTTATTAATAAAACAAAGAAGTGCATAACAGAAGTGCATTAAATCTGAAGTGCGTGTTTTAATTTAATAAAAAAATAATTTAACGCGCCGCCATCAGTGTTCACCAGGTGAAGTTAATATTAACATCAGGTATATAAAAAAAACGAGAACTATGTGTGTGTGCTAGGATCTCATGTAAAGGCCGCTCACCTTCTTTTTCTCATATTACTATAATGTACCAAGTTTATTCTAACTGCAAAAAAATTAAAACATGGAGTCAAATTATTTTTATTAAAATTAAGTGTAATTTACAATAAATAAAGAATTTTTTTTCTACCTGGGACTACAAAGACTCAAAAAAAATGCCAAGACCAATATCCTGCCTTAGATGCCTGCTATTAGGCGCTGTTGTGTTTCTTGGTGTAAGTATTGCATTCAATATCTCATTTTATTTTATTTAATTATCATAGAACAACAATGAAAAAAATAATATTTTTCTTATCTAAAAAAATTTAACAGTGTATGAATTGTCATACTAATGAATGAATCATAATAAAAATCTCTGCACCCGCAGACTCATTACTTTTTAATGTAAAATATTTACAACGACTGTTATATAAATATTTTTAATTATTTTATCAAATCGATATTAAAAAATCGTTAAAATCAAGATAAAAATAAAAATTACATGCTTTTAATTAGAATAATTTATTTACAAATTAATAATGGCGTTAAATATTTACAATTTATTGTTTAAAACAATGCAACAAGGCCATAAATAAAATTGCATTTTACTTGCATACAAAAAAAATAGTGGACAAACTGGCGCCCAATTTTTTTTATTGTTATAAAATTCGATTTTGTAATCTAAAAAAAAGCGTCTGCGCATTTGATTTTTTTTTGAATTTATTTAAATAAAAAAATTATAATTTTTAACTATTCGCTTCATCTGTAAAGGTGGTTTGCATGTGTGTGAATCTATAAATAAACTATTATATTTGTGGCCAACGGTCAAATTGTACATTAGTAGTATTTTTTTAGAGATTGAAAAAAAAGCTTAATTTAACGCTGTGTTAATTAAATAATGTTAATTAAAAAAAATATTGTTTTACTTAAAAAATTATTTAAATATCTAATTTTCATTCTACAGGTAATTTTTTACATTTTTCTGTATTTATTCATTTTTCGAGTTCAATGTTAATGTCACTTTTAACATAAATTTAGAACAAAAGTATTTTTAAATTAAAGTTTATAATTAAATTTATTATCGATTAAAATAATTTTTTATAATGCAAATAAATAAATAAATAAGAATATTATTAGATTTACAAGACCTTGACCTGATTATAACAAAATGACCACATTTTGTGATAAAAATTTTACTAAAATATTTCAAAACAGATTAATGTTTATGTCATAAATAATCATTTATCAAAGTTCATTATTCTCAAAGAATTTTCGAATAATATTTATTAAGAATTTCGTACACTGTATTTTTATTATACAATTTAAGTGTCTATCTAATCTTTTTAGTGTGTATGAATGAAACGAATTACTAAAATAAAAAGCCCCCATTTTTTTCCAGACACAGTCATTTTTTTTTTACATGTGTTTTGATACCATTAAACACACATGCTTATAAGACTTTTTGGGATATTTATTAATGACTCACTTCGTAAATTTTTTTTTTTTGGCACATGTGTAATTTATTCCTTTTAAGTTGGGAGAGATAATATAATAATTATGATGTATTTATAATAGACTGTTAGGAATTATTAGTATAATTGTCAAACGGAATTTGACGAAATTGAAAATATTATTTAAATTTGTACTGTGGGCAAATTATAAGGAAAGGAGGGTGTTTTTTTCCATACCTGAAATCTCTGTCATAGGATTTTTGAGTCTATGATTACAGGTATCGGGGTTTTATCCATGTAAAATTAATGAAGACATATTTTTGGGGGTTTAAGGTGTATTTTTAAAGTTTTTTTTTACTATAATTTATGTGGGTTCAGAGCATTTTTTACATGCAAGGCCCAAAAATTTGTAAACAGTGATATACCAAAACGTATATATTAGAAAATTTTATTAGGCCCTTTCTAGACCAGACGATATAATTTTATTTTTGGGTTATGTTCTCATTTAAGGATGTTAACTACCTTTTTTGTTTGAGTACAGAATTTAATAAAAATTGATATATAACATAATTCAAATTTGAATATCCTAGGGTGATTCCTTCATAGTTAAATAATTAAAAATAATTTTGCGTTTTCGAGCATCTTAAACACGTGAGCATCGCACGTGAGACGAAATTTTAAATTTTAGTAATTTTTCAGTTGAGTTTTTGTTAAAAAAATTGTATCGTATAAAAAACATATTGTAGAATATAATTATTCAATAGTTGAATAAATGAAATCAATTTATTTTAGACTTTAGATTGATTTGTTTATAAAGTAAATTTTAATTATTTAACAATTCTATCGCATAGTCGTGCGCGCGCAGGTTTCTCGCTTCTGTAGTAATATGATAGAAAGAGAGCAAGTCAGCTGCTTTTGTCTATTATCATCAGCTTCGTACGAGCTTCTTACTCAACATCCTTAAAATGTATATAGAAAGATAATTAAAAAAAAAGATAATCTTGTCTGGTATAGAGACGAAATTATGATTTTTCTTCGGATTTTTAAATACTCTAAAGATATACCCTCGAATATGCCCTCAGAAAATAGCCCCTGTAATAAAATTATTTTCTAACTTAAAAGTTTTCCGATATAAGTTTTTACATGCAGGACTCCAGAATTATAAAACCACTATCGAAAACACATGACAGCCTAATAAGTTTATTATGCTTTGTTAATATTGATAAAATTCCCCAAAAACACCTTTTAATAAGAGTGATTTCTAATTTAAAGGTAATTTGAACATTTTTTTTATATAAAGGGCACCAATATTTTAGATATATGACCAAAAAAAGTATTTAGTAGAAGAAATCATTACAGACCCATTCAGTTTTCCACCAACACCTAAAAGTGACTTATATTTTTGTGAAATCGATTCATTACAGCAACCGGAAAAATTCCGATACCGGAAACCGGAATTTTTTTTAGTGTATTCAACGCATAGAATATTATTCAATGTGGCTATAATAATAAACGTTTAATATAGCTACTACATATTTCAATTTATTATGTTTTTCCATGAACTTGAAATCAAAAAAATTACTACCCCTCTCGAATCAGCATATGGAGCCATTGTATTTATATTTATGTATTTTGTTCTCCCTAGAGTCTACGCCCACATCTTTGGAGAAAATAAGAAAATAATAAAACGGAATAAGAGGGTAAAAATGCAAAGACGCATTAAGATGTGTCCAAGAGCTAAAAACTTAAATACTCACAAAAACTGTTTTCATTTTTAGAAATAATACGCAGAAAAACTTATATAATAAGAAAAATATATGTTTGATTATGACAAGCGGAATATTTTTTTATCATTAAAAGTTTGTAAATGACTAAGATGACTAAATTGAAACATAAATAAAATTAAAAACAATATTTTTTTCTTTCTTTTAAATAAGCGAATAAAATTTTTTTTCTTCAAATTTTCTTTTAGATTAATAATCGTTTGAACTAGAAAAAAATGTACTTGCTACAAAACTATTAGGAGTTTAATTGATTGTTTTCCCTGGATGAAATCGTATGCAACTATTGGACATAAAAAAATTTCTATACTTTACTCTGGCCATGTGTTGTAATAGACTAAGTTTTTTGAATGAATGGCCACAAACTTCTTCGACAAGTAATCATCAGTAGCAGACTAAAGTATATATTATATTAGAAAATAACTAATATTTTAACTGTCCAAGTCTTAAAAATTGACTACTTTCAACTAAAAAATTCCAAAAATATCAACTCATAGATTTTTAAATATTTTTAAATCTGAAATAAGGATTAGATATTAAACAAAAAATCGAGCAAAAAATACCGTTGCACAACTTGAGTTCAAATATTTTTGCAGCATTTTAACATCATAACGTCGCTACTAGCAAAAACTATATGCTAACTTCTATAATTCTTAAATGTGACCATTTTTACAAGAAACTTACAAAGAGTGTACTAGTTAGATTTGCCAAATCTTGACCCCACTTGACATAGCGTTTTATTGTGTTGAAAAATTACTCCCTATACTTCACCATACTTCTATTTCAATCTCATAGGACTTTTGGGTTTAGAACAACAAGCCTTAAAATTACGCTTTTAGGTATTTTTCCGTATAACGCTGCCATCTTTCAGTTAAAAAAACTTCTGGTTGATCTCATTCTATTTGTTTAAGTTTATCTACTTTCTTCAAGCATTGCAATTTCCTTCTGAAAGAGGTAATGTGTTCACTTCTTCGCAAACTATATATGGGCACGTCCGGGGAAGAACGACCAGCTGAAAAATAAAAAATAAAAAATATTTTTTTTGGGTCATTTTTTACCTGGGATTTGTGAAATCACTCATACACTTCCTGATGCATAATTTTGAGATACAGCTGCTCCAAAGTTAGATTTTTTCAATTTTTTGATTTCAGCTGCCCAGTTCAAACTGAAATAACTCAAAACCATGAAACTTTTAACATATACATATGATTGGGAAAAAATTTTCTTTTTACCTGGCCTACCCGAAAAAAAATTTTTTTTTTATTGTGCCACTTCCGGTTCAATTTTTAATGGTTTGAAATTTTCAAATTTACCGGAAGTCAAGTTCGCCATAATTATTTTTGCTCCAATTTTCACAGAATGTTGGCCTATGTGTCAGGTTTACCCAAAAAAATTTTGGATATGTGATACTCAAATGAGTGCCCACAATCATTATTTTAGTCTGCCAAAAACAGCCAAAATTAGCCAAAACAGAGGACGGAATTTGTTTTTTTTTCCAATCAACTTAAAATCGGTATAAATATAATTAATTATCGGTGAAATTGACCAAAAAAGACCAATAATTAATTTGTACGATATTTTTGGCTGATTTTGGCAGACTTAAATAATGATTGTGGGCGCTCATTTGAGTATCACATATCCAAAATTTTTTTGGGTAAAACTGACACATAGGCCAACATTCTGTGAAAATTTGAGCAAAAATAATTATGGCGAACTTGACTTGTAAATTTGAAAATTTCAAACCATTAAAAATTGAACCGGAAGTGGCCCAAAATAAAAAAAAATTTTTTTTTCGGGTAGGCCAGGTAAAAAGAAAATTTTTTCCCAATCATATGTATGTGTTAAAAGTTTCATGGTTTTGAGTTATTTCAGTTTGAACTGGGCAGCTGAAATCAAAAAATTGAAAAAATCCAACTTTGGAGCATTTTTATCTCAAAATTATGCATCAGGAAGTGAAAAGTATGAGTGATTTCACAAATCCCAGGTAAAAAATGACCCAAAAAAAATATTTTTATTTTTTTTTATTTTTTAGCTGGTCGTTTTTCCCTGGACGTGCCCATATATATCTATAATACTAGAATTGGCTAAACTTTGCAATTGGATACCCAGTTCATCAGTAATATCTGAGTACACTATATTGCAGTTGTCCAGCTGAGGAACAACGAGGAATTCTACTTGTCGTTTACGCAGTGCTTAAGAAGTACAAGGCCATATTATGAGACAATAAAGAACTTTGTTTACCTTTTTTGTTGCTTGTTGTACTTGGGATTTCCATGATAATGTATTATATAGTACAACACCAAGACTGATTACTTCATCAACAAAAGGAACCCTGTCACCTTCATTGTTAACATCAATGTGGGAAATATTGAGAGCTTTGAAATATTTTATTGTGCCGGATGAGCCAAATATAATTGCCTACGTTTTCTTGGTGTATAATGCTAAGTGGTTTATTAAGACTTTTGATAAAAAGCACAGTAATGCTATAGGACGAAAGTCTGATATTGACGATGGTACCGGGACTTTTTGAAGTGCTAGAATGCGTGAGTTTTTCCATGCTGATACGTGCTGATAGATAGATAACCTTTAACAATGAAGCATTAAATAATTTGGTTAGATAAGGAGCAATAGTTGGAAGAGCCTTTGCTATAACGCTTTGGGGTAACAATTAAATTTTGCGTTAATCTTACTACCCTTGGATTAAACCTGAGCTTCGCTTATTAAGATCAAAACGTGATGCTACCAGTAGGCGCTATGTGAGAACAGGATATCGTAATTTTTTAAATGAATTTATCTTGGGATTTATGGCACTCGCTAATTCTTATGAAGAAAAATATAGCTCGCTGTTCATATTTGCAAAATCGCATATGCGGCACTCTTGGTGCCAACAAGGATTTCTGGAAGAAGATGCGGACTCTAGGGTTGATTCCTAAAGCATGCTCTCCACGTTTTTTTGCCTGATGAACTAAACTCGTTCTTTTAAAATATCTTAATATCCTCAGATAAGAATCTGATGGTATCTTCTAATATTACTGATAATGCTCCTCCAGTTTAGTTTTCAAGAGCGTAGGCGGTTAATGATGTAATATTAGCAGTATCACACTTTTGGGGGGGTTGAATGGGGGCACTGGGGTGGCCTAAAGGATCAAGCATTTGTTAAACACATTTTTTATATTCATCTTTGGTTTCAGCGCCTCAGAAAACATAACAATACACATTGAGTTTTAGTTTTTGTAATAAAAATTTTTATATCTGGTTATAGGGGGGGGGGTGCATGGGGCCACTGGGGTGGTTTACAGGGCCAAACATTAGTAGAAAAAATTTTTTATATTTATTTTTGGTTTCACCGTCCCAAAAAATATAAGAATTCATATTAAGTTTTAATTTTTGTAATAAATATATTTTTACCCGTTTGGGGGGGGGGTATTAATGGGGGCACTGGGGTCGTCTACAGGGCCAAACGTTTGTTAAAAACATTTTTTGTATACACTTTTGGTATAAGCGTTCCAAAAAACATGAGTATATAGTTCAATTTTCATGTTTCGAAAAAAAAAAATTTTTTTCATTTTTTGGGGGGGCATATGGGGGCGCTGGGGGCAAATTGGCTAGTTAAATTGCATTTCTATGGCCATATACGGTTTTAGCACCACCAAAAACCCCCATTCCATGGGGTCTTTTTTTTGTGTGCCTGTGTAATAAGTGTTGTGTAATTTTTAATTTTTTGCAATAAGTTTTGATCATTTTTATAGTTTTACAATTTGTTGATATTTTACAATTGCAAGTGGTTACAAGAAGTGGTTTCATGAGCTTCAGTTTCAGGATCTTATTATCTTAGCAAAAAAAAAAATTTGGGAAAAGTAATCAACAAGAATATTTTTTTATGGCAATACACTAAATTTTTTTCTATATAAGTCTAATATAATAATTTAAAAAGCACGTGGTTTACAAATCACATAACCTTATTTGCAAATTTATAAGGAAACATAAGCATGTGAAGGAAACATAAATTTATAGTTAATTTACTATTTTAATTATTGAAAATTTATTACAAAAAAAATACAATGACTTAATATGGATTATATAATAAAAAAATATAGCTGCATATATTTGACCTCGACATTTCCAACAGTGTATTTATATTATTTTCATCTACATTATAATCTTGTTATTACTAATTTGTTATTAATTTATTTATTTTTACATGATGAGAAAATAAAAACGACGATTTCATTATCATATAAATTTACGACATTTTTATCATTTAGTAATGCAAACACAACAAACACTAATTTTTTTATGCAAAATTAATTTATTAATTATATTCGAACTATTATACTAGGTATAGAACATCTGATATTTAATTTTTAAAATCTTATTAAAAATAATGAAAGGAAGACTTTTTCTTGCAAATAACTCTTTTATAATTTTATTCAAAAAAAAATTCTTCAAGCTACCACACCTTATTTCTGAAGAAACTTAAGTAAATAATTATTATGTGTTTTATGATTTTTTTTAATCTCGAGTTTTTTTTATGTACAATGAAATATAGGATTGATAGTTATATGCAATATATTCATTTGTTTTAAATCTTATCAGAAGTAAGCAATTTTTATAGAAAATTTTGCTCATACCGCAATTTTGGATCCTCATAGAGAAACAGTTTTTACTCGTTCGTTTTGCTTAAGTTTTTTTCGTGATTTAGCTCAATAAAGATGGTATTTTAAAATATTAGCGTTTATTAAAATATCTTAAAGCGAAACTCTGACTTTAAATTTTTATATCTCGCAAACAATTGATCGAAAATAAACAAGTAAAAAATTTTTTAAAATTAGGAGCTTGTACAAAATTTCTGAGATCTATAAAACCCATATTAGTCAAAAATTGCAATTTTTGCAGCAATTTAAAAATTGGTCATTTTTGGCCAAATATGTTCATTTGGTTTACTGGCTATAACGGTAACAGAATTACTGATAAAAAAAATGTGGTTTACGGGGGTCAAAAGGTGATAAATATTCAAAAAAAATGAGACTAACCGGAAGGTATTTGGTTTAATTACAAGGTAGCAGCGCCATTTAGAAGATAGCCTAAAAAGTCCTATCTTATATAGCATACAACCCTGCTATAGGGTTTGATTTCTAGGACCAGGAGGCCCATTCAGGTAAACTGAGGGTATAAAGGATGTTTTCTCAACTACCACAACCTGTTTTGAAAGTTAGAAGCTAATCTTATTCCCAAACAGTTGACAATCCCCTTATTATCTTCAAAAAAACCCCATAAAAAATTTTGGTTTTTTTGAAATTTTGATGATTTCCGCGGCTCAAATTTGCTCTAAACAGGCTCATTTTGAAGGGCTTTGATAGATAAAAAACATATAAATTTTCCAGAGAGGTTATTTTTGATATAGCAAAATAATTGAATATTAAAATAAAATTTTTAATGTTAGTCTTTAGTATTTTTGAATTGAGAATCGAAGGAAGCAAAATTATTTTTTGACCATTTTTGACTTTTGTATGTGAAAAAAATATCAAAGACGAATCTTTTAAGACCATGTAGACCTATTTGGGTACTAAGGAACCATAGACATGAATTTTTGACAGATTTTTGAAAAAAGAAAGAGAAAAAAAACACGTTTTTGCCCCCCCCCCTGCCCCATGCAGTGCAGCTGGGGCAAAATTACAACGGGGAACTTATTATTTTTTTATGTATAAACAATCTGTAAAAGGTTTTTTAGATATCATTCTGGTGCAGATTTTCCCCTAATATTCCGGGATGCTCTTTGTCTACGAAATGAAATTGAATTTGTCAATAAAAAGAAAGCGTGCTTTCGGGACATTGATAAGAAAAGACAATTATTTTAGTATCAAAAATGTGAGACTTCAAAACGTGGTAAAAAATAATAGTTTTTTTTTTTAATCTTGAAATACCTATTTCCGCTTGATAAATTTTATTTATTTAGATAGTATAAATGTATAAATAAGTTTACAAAAATAAATCCGAAATTTCACATTTTTTTGAATATTACAAATTATTTTTAGAAAGTACATGTAACTTTCTAAAAATAATACTCAAATAAAAGGATATTAAGTAATTTATAATTCAAAAAATCTTCTCAAAATAGTTAGTTCAAAAAGTTAGTCAAAAAAGCAGAAATTAACAATATAACTTACTTTCCTTTGATTTATAATAGAATAATAAAAATAATTATTATTGTACTTGCACTTGATATTTCCATGTATGCAATAAACAAAAAATTATAAGATAATTACAATATGAGTTATTTTCAAGTCTAAAAAAATCAATATAGATAATTTTATATCCTGATAATTAATAAGATAAAGAAAAATTTTCTATTACCTATTTTTATGAATTTTATAAAAATTGTTTTAAAAATTAATAAATTGATAATTAAAATATGAATTTAATTTTTGTTTTTTTACAGTTTTCAGGAGCAGCATTAAGTACTTGTTCTGGAATACTTTTATATCAATTACAAGATTTTGAGTTATTAGCACCATCAAATGTTAATGGTTCATCGTTATCATTAATAGGCTTAGGTTTATTAACATGTTTGTTATCATTGTGTGCATGGCAATTTGATTATAGTAATAAATCACAAATAATTTCAGTAAGTAAAATAAATGGTTTCAAAAAATTTTAAATAGTGTAATAAGTTCATTAAAAAAATTTTTTTTTAATTACAGTTTGCTGTTTTGTTGGGTATTATTGCTGCAACTGAATGTGGTGTTGGAATTTGGGCATTAGTACGTAGTGAAAAGATAGAAACATTACCAGAAAATGATATGTTAAGAGCTCTAAGTTCCTTAGCTGATCCAGGGGCTGATGAAGCATGGGATAATATTATTAGAAGGGTATGTTTTAAATTAAATTTTGCATTTTTTAGTTTTTTAAACTTGTATTTTACATTTAATTTTTATAGTTAAAGTGTTGTGGAGTAAGGGAAAAGAAAGATTATGAACTCATAAGGTCAGGAAGAATGCCAACCTCATGCTGTCCTGGAAATTCGTGTTATACAATTGGATGCCTTGAACCAGTTATTAATAGAACAAAATCTTTATTACTTGATGTTTTTTTGCTGGCATTTGCTTCTGTCTTAATACAGGTATTTATTAATATAGCAATATGAAATTTAATTTACAAGGAACTTCCACTGTTTTTGGAACACTGAATTTCTCCAGACTTTCACAGATGGTTAATATAGCCGAACAAATATCCATAATACTTATAACTTGGAAGTATCTATAGGCTTTGCTGGACAAGAGATAAAAGATTTTATGTTATAAAAATCTCTTAAATGGAGGTTCCGGTAAAAGATTTAGAATACAGACAAGTAAAAAATAATTCAAAACCTTAAGAATGCACAAAATTTTTGGGGGCCTATAAATCCTATTTTCGTCGAAAATTGTAATTTTTGCAATTTAAAAATAGTCCTGTTTAAAAATCGATATTTCTTCTTGTTTTGAAACCTCAGTATGCAGAGTTTAAAATAAGACCCTTGCACACAAAAATTTGACTAAATTGAATTAATTTTGTGGAAAAATTCAAGCTAAGGGACAGTCTTCTTAAATAGGCCAAAAAAACTTAATTAATAAAAACAGCCCTTTATTTTTTGGACAAGAAGTCCTTTTTAATACCAGTCGCAGTAATGGGGAGATATTTTCAACTATATAAAGCCAGCTTGGAAAATTTTTGAGCAATTTGAAAACCCTAAAACAGTGGAATCTCCATATATTAGTCAAAGCTTGTTTTTTTAAATTCTAGTTACAAAATCAACATAAGATAAATTAACAGACTAACGAAATTTCAAAATTTTTTGACAATCACTGTTGAAATTTTAATATTAAAACTCTGTCAAGCCAATTTAAATGACAAAATTGATAAAAGTCAGATTTTGGAGGTTTTAAAAATAATAGCGTTATAGTGTAAAAAAAACAGTGCATATTCTTTTGACCTAAGAGGAGCTATGAGGCTTAAATTTAAGCTGCACAAAATTTGCACATAGTACCCCAAATTCCTAAAATTCAAAAAATAAAACTTGATGACATTTCTCAAGTAAATAAATTTTTAAAAAATGAATACTCATTTACTATACTAAAATACTAAAGAAATCATTCATGCATGCATAAAACCTATTGAAAGAAAATGAGCATGATTAATTTTTCCATGTAAACATTATCATATATGGGTATATATATAATTATAAACAATAAGTATTATTTAAATAAAAATAATAAAGAAATCTTTAAAAAAAAGAGTTTATTATTAAAAATCAATGTTTTGACCGTGTATAATCTAAAAAAATTATAATAAATTACGTTTTACGTATATAATATGGTCTATTTTCAGTTTATCTAATGATTTTTCAATAGTCAATCTAAGATTGTCCTTACTTCATATTTATAAGCTATTCAGATTTTCTGTATTTTTCCTATATTCGAGAATAAAAATTTAAACCATAAGAGGTAAAAACAAGGGGTGGTCCACTTGACGCACAATTCAATGTGCGCCTTTGTGCGCTGAAAGGTGCGTCAGTGATAATTCAAAAATAAAAAACTGAAAATTTTTGGTACACAAAACCACGATTTTATGGATAATAATTAATCCTAAAATGTAAGGAACATCATAAATAACCCACTAGTGTTAAGTTTCTTAATTTCTCGCCTGTTATTTATATAATATTTCTTTCACCGGATACTTACTTCCGTATTTTTATTTTATAACATTCATGTCATGTCTGATGTAAATTCCAGTAAATTTACATGCCATATAATTTCAAGATCAACATAAATTTTAAAAAGATCCAGAAGTAAATCTAAAAAACAAGATAAACAGCTGTTTTTCTAATTCTAATTTTAGCCTAAGTCACTTTTATTCTGCAAATAACCCATATATAATTTACTTATTATAAACTAACAATAAATAACTGAAAACTTCATTGCCCTTAAATGTGCAGAAATACCTGTAAATAATAATCTATTATTATCAAAAGTATAAATTGATATTAAAATTGACTCATATTTTATTTATCAATAATTCAGATAAAGTAGCAAAAAGGAATCAAATTCTCTTGCATAAAAATTTTAAAAAAAATAAAATTATGAATCATTTAATTGCACGATTGTAATTTAATATAAATTATTATTATATTTTTTTATAAGCTGATTTGTTTTTCTTTTTTTAAATTTATAGTCTTGGTTATAATTTTATTCAATTTGTTGAAATAAAAAATTTTTAATTATTATTCAAAGTCTCTAAATGATAATGCAGATTTTTAATTTATATTTTAAATTGTATATTTTTTGTTTTTATATTTGTTTTTAAATTATTTAATTTGATTTTGAGTATCAGAGTTTTTTTGAGTATTAAAAATGCCACTTTTACAAGCTTTTATTACAAGGTTCGTTCACATAATTTGAAACTCTTATAATAAATAATATTTGTTTATATGGAACATCTACAACTTCAAATTCAACTCACAGAAATCCATTAATGGAATAATTATTACTTAATATTCACTCTTTCTATTTCTACTAGCCTTATTTTTGTCTTTGAGAATTTGTTTTTAACGAATATAATATCCATATTTTTTGAAAAATTTGTTTAATTAATTTGAGTGATATAAATACTGTACTTAAGGAGTTAGGAGGGTAAATAGAAAATTTGAGTCAATATCTACATTACCGACGCTATTTTTTTTAAATAATTTGCAGTTTAAAATAAAATTAGTCGTAAAAATATTTAAAAATGTGTATATATGTAATATTATTGCAAAAAAAAGTTATTTTAATTTTATAAATTATGAAAAAACATTATTATTTTAGGTTATGTTACTTACTAAAACTTGGTTTTTACCGAATAATTAATGATTGAATGTGGTAACCTAGATAAAATAAATTGGAAATATAATCTTTGACAATTTATTTATGATATTAAATTAGTTTCATCTCCCTGTGTCATCACTATCATACTTTTTGTAAGCTCCAAATATGAATTTCCATAAGAGCAATGTTAAACTGCCTATTTTTAATTTGCAATAAAATGAAATTTAATGTGGTAACAAAGGTAAATTCAAGTTCTATTCAACTTTAAAAATGTTTAAATTTAATAATTTTCCAGTTTCATTCAGTTCTGTCATCATTTTTATTTACCCTTCTAACTCCTTAAAAAAATTTTTTAATTTCAAAAAATCGATTGTACTTTTTAGAAGTAAACCAAATTTGGTAACTTTATTACTCAAGGAACTCAAATGGCATTTTACATAATCATGTATAATTGATAATTTTTTCAAAATAAGGCTTTTTCCCTTGATGAAATTTTCAGTAAGATAGATTTTAGCGTCGATTTTAGTAAAAAACTTTATTTTTGAGCAATGTAAAATAATGACAAAATTGTGTTAATCGAAAATTTACACCTTGAATTATTCATGCAGGTGCAAAGTTGATTTTTTAAATAATTTTTCTGCTACATAAAAATTTTAAAACGTCTTTTTTATTTTCATTTTCACGTGGTCACCAGAGAGGAAAATTTTTTCGATTCAATAAATATTGTACCTACCTAAAGTCTATCATCGTAATGTCTGAAAATAATTGACCGTGACTCCATTGATCATAATAGATTTATTTTGTGAATTGCATTATGCAGGTGAATAAAGGCTGTAGATGAAAATTTTATTGTTTTACTTTTCAATATACTTTCAAAGCCTTATCTCCTTCCTGATGGTTAAAAAAAGTAGATCTTTTGCGATTCGAAAAGTTCATTAAAGTTACTAACCTACAATTAAAATAATGAAAATGAAAACTGCGATTTATTTGATTATCAATTTAAAAAATGCGTCATAATATTTTTCAGATCAGAGTTTGTATGCTTGACGCACAATCGCAACAAAGTATTAACTAAAAAATTTTGTACTTTTTTCTTAGAAAAACCGATATTCTTTTTTTAATTAAATTTAAAAAGTCAAAGTGTATTAACCTTTAAAAAATGCTAATCAAAAATTTCTTATGCATGGATTGATAGATTTAATTAATAGATTTAATTTAATTTGTAAAAATAAATCCTTTAATTAAGGGGAGGTACTGATTTATAAAAATATAATTTTTTTTTAATTCTTTTTTTTAAAGAAAATTTACGTGATATTAATTATTAAAAATAATTTTTTCAATATTTGGAAAAGATATTTTAAATTAACACTTATAAGCTATTTATATAATTTTCAGAAATTGCGTTGAGTTTTACTATGGTATTTAAATATTTATTGTAACCCGAGAAAAAACTTAAAAAGAAGCCATTTCGGAAGCCTTTTAAGTTTCATTCAAACAGTTCATATAACTTGTATAATAGGCGCTTGTTTAAAAGTTTTCAATGGTTTATGCGATATTATTTAAAAAAACTTATAACCGGTTTGTGTAAACACAACCAAAATGCATGGAACATGTTTACTTCCAAATGAGGACTAGATATAATACAAATGTTACTCAACATTACAATACAATTTTCTATTGTTGTAATTTGTAATTATCACCTTACTATTTTTTAAGATTCTAAACCCAAACTATTTCGATTCCCTAAACCTGAATTATTATAAGTCCCTGAACCTGATTTATTCCAAGTCCCTAAATCGATATTATTCTAAGTCCATAAACCTGTATTATCCTAAGTCCTTAAGCCCAGATTTTTCAAAGTCTTTTAAAAGTATTTTATTTATTTATATATACTTAGGACAAATTTGACCTATTTATATCCAAGTATTTCTGCACTAAAGTTCTTTAGAGACTTCTGCACCAATGGTCCCTAGGTACTTCTGCACCAAAGGTCTTTAGGGACTTCTGCACCATAGGTCCCTAGATACTTCTGCACCAAAGGTCGTTAGAGACTTCTGCACCCTAGGTACTTCTGCACCAAAGGTCTTTAGGGACTTCTGCACCTAAGGTTTCTAGTTATTTCTGCACCAAAGGTCTTTAGGGACTTCTGCACCATAGGTCCCTAGGTACTTCTGCACCAAAGGTCTTAAGAGACTTCTGCACCAAAGGTCTTTAGGGACTTCTGCACCATAGGTCCCTAGGTACTTCTACACCAATGCTTCCTAAGTACTTCTGCACCAAAGGTCTTTAGAGACTCCTGCACCATAGGTCCCTAGGTACTTCTACACCAAAGGTCTTTAGGGACTTCTGCACCTAAGGTTTCTAGTTATTTCTGCACCAAAGGTCTTTAGGAACTTCTGCACCATAGGTCCCTAGGTACTTCTGCACCAAAGGTCTTTAGAGACTTCTGCACCCTAGGTACTTCTGCACCAAAGGTCTTTAGGGACTTCTGCACCATAGGTCCCTAGGTACTTCTACACCAATGCTTCCTAAGTACTTCTGCACCAAAGGTCTTTAGAGACTCCTGCACCATAGGTCCCTAGGTACTTCTGCACCAAAGGTCTTTAGGGACTTCTGCACCAATGCTCCCTAAGTACTTCTGCACCAAAGGTCTTTAGAGACTTTTGCACCATAGGTCCCTAGGTACTTCTGCACCAATGCTCCCTAAGTACTTCTGCACCAAAGGTCCCTAAATCGAAAATATTCTAAGTCCCATTTGACCCCCCCCCCTTAAAAAGGACAAATTTGACCCCCCCCCCTTAAAAAGGACAAATTTGACCCCCCCCCCCCTTAAAAAGGACATATTTGACCCCCCCCTTAAAAAGGACAAATTTGACCCCCCCCCCCTTAAAAAGGACATATTTGACCCCCCCTTAAAAAGGACAAATTTGACCCCCCCCCCCCTTAAAAAGGACATATTTGACCCCCCCCCCCCCCTTAAAAAGGACAAATTTGACCCCCCCCCCCCTTAATTTTCCAGTTCTGAAGTACCCCCTCCCTATAAACATGTTCCATGTTAATAAACTTTATAAACTCCAAGTCTAAAATGATTGATTTACAAAGTGTAGAAACATACAACTACTTGTTTATCGTGTAAAACTTTGAATTTTGTGTAATAATAGGCTGCTACATTAATTTGTCTAATATTATAAACTCCCTTTTATAAACTAGTGTAGGCCTGAACCATCCTTTATCGTAAATACTTTTTTTCGTTGATAAGTCCATAAAATTGTATAATAAGAATTTTTGTTTTTTGGGTTGCTGAATACGAATACAAAGTCTGTTTTTACTGAAAATGGTCTAATTGCCTGCAATAGACATTTTGAGGCTATATTTTTGCAGGGTTTTCAAGATTTTTATCATTTACTTTTGTTTTTTGTTCACTGAACACGAGTGTGTTGTTTGTTTTTACTAAAAATGAGCTATTTGCGCACAATATATTCGTGTTCAGCGACCAAAATATATAAGTAACCGAAAAAAATATTTTAAAATCCGCAAAAAATAGCCTTAAAATTCCTATTGCAGGCAACTGATCCGTTTTCGCTATAAACGTGTTTCCTACTCGCATTCAGCGACCCAAAAGTACTCATTGGAATATTTCATGGACCTATCAGCAAAAAATTAAACTACTGTATAGGGGCTCAACTAATTACACGAATTTGTGCTCAATTCAGTTGCAAGAATAATTGAAAAAAAAAATAATAATCTGGTAAAATTGGCAGACTAGTAATATAAAAATAGTTTATGATTTTTTTAAAATTTACACAAACTTGTAAGAATAATAAATTTTATCAGTAAATGAAACACTTAAAATAAAAGAAAAAGTTTCTTCCATCTCGAATTATAATTTTATTCTTTGCACCACGAAGACTAAAAAAAGAAAATAATAAAATCTTGGATTTAAAAATTTTATTTATCATGATTTATGAATGATATTGCCTTCGAAATTAATTTTTATATGCCTAAAATAAATGCTTGCAAGCCAAACCCAGGAAAAAATATTTTAAACAATAAATAAATAAACATTAAAAGTTCAATATTAGGCCAATATATATTCTGCAAATATTGTAAATTTATGCTGGTCATAAATTAATAAAAACAAGTAACAGTAATGTATTGATCAGTAATGCATTGATAACATTTTTATTTGGTAATTTATATTTTAATTTTTAAGGACGCTCTGACCGGTACACCGAAATCGCTGAGTGATTAAGAAAATTTAATAATTTAAAATAATTTATCCATTTAAATGAAATGTTATTAAAAAACTTATGACCGGTTTGTGTAACTACACAACCAACGAGCATGGAACATGTTCACTAATAACTAACACTGATAATAAAGTATCTATTCTGTTCATAATAGCAATATTTATATCCAAGTATTTCTGCACTAGTTCTTTAGAGACTTCTGCACCAATGGTCCCTAGGTACTTCTGCACCAAAGGTCTTTAGGGACTTCTGCACCATAGGTCCCTAGGTACTTCTGCACCAATGCTTCCTAAGTACTTCTGCACCAAAGGTCTTTAGGGACTTCTGCACCAATGCTCCTTAAGTACTTCTGCACCAAAGGTCTTTAGAGACTTCTGCACCATAGGTCCCTAGGTACTTCTGTACCAAAGGTCTTTAGGGGCTTCTGCACCATAGGTCCCTAGGTGCTTCTGAACCAATGCTCCCTAGGTACTTCTGCACCAATGGTCCCTACGTACTTCTGCACCAAAGGTCTTTAGGGACTTCTGCACCATAGGTCCCTAGATACTTCTGCACCAAAGGTCTTTAGGGACTTCTGCACCATAGGTCCCTAGGTACTTCTGCACCAAAGGTCTTTAGGGACTTCTGCACCAATGCTCCCTAAGTACTTCTGCACCAAAGGTCTTTAGAGACTTCTGCACCATAGGTCCCTAGGTACTTCTGTACCAAAGGTCTTTAGGGGCTTCTGCACCATAGGTCCCTAGGTGCTTCTGAACCAATGCTCCCTAGGTACTTCTGCACCAATGGTCCCTACGTACTTCTGCACCAAAGGTCTTTAGGGACTTCTGCACCATAGGTCCCTAGATACTTCTGCACCAAAGGTCTTTAGGGACTTCTGCACCATAGGTCCCTAGGTACTTCTGCACCAAAGGTCTTTAGGGACTTCTGCGCCAATACTCCCTAAGTACTTCTGCACCAAAGGTCTTTAGAGACTTCTGCACCATAGATCCCTAGGTACTTCTGTACCAAAGGTCTTTAGGGGCTTCTGCACCATAGGTCCCTAGGTACTTCTGAACCAATGCTCCCTAGGTACTTCTGCACCAATGCTCCCTAAGTACTTCTGCACCAAAGGTCCCTAAATCGAAAATATTCTAAGTCCCATTTGTCCCCCCCCCCTTAAAAAGGACATATTTTACCCCCCCCCTTAAAAAGGACAAATTTGACCCCCCCCCCTTAAAAAGGACAAATTTGACCTCCCCCCCTTAAAAAGGACATATTTGACCCCCCCTTAATTTTCCAATTCTGAAGTACCCCCTCCCTATAAACATGTTCCATGTTAAAATGGGTTACATATTTGAAAAATTAATTGCTTTAAAACAAAATTATAACAAAAAATAAAAATTGGACCAAACCGAACGTAAATTATCTTACGAGTCGAAGCCAAGGTTAGTAAACTGCGATTTGAAGCATTCGTTTTTTATGGCCAATAGAACTTTTCTTCGTCAGCCGGAAAAAAATCTTTGCTGGCAGCACAGTGGCAGTGAAATATGTGCCTTTTTGGTCACTGACAAGAAAACAATCTAGCTCCTTTCTGCTAAAATATTGTTTTAAAACATTTTTGTTCTATACTATGCAAGAAAACCTAATTATTTGGAGAAAAATAAAGTTATACCTATGAATTTCTTAGGCTATCAACTTTTTTTTCGACTTGCTCTCCTTTTCGAAATTTAAAAATATGGGAATTGATATACAAAAAAATAGTTTATTTTTACGAAATATCCCGAGATTATGCTACAACTGGTTAAAAGTACCATGCCCGTCGATTCTTGAGACTTTTTAAGTTTTTTGATTTGGAATATTTTCAAATTGAAACCATAAGTAACGCGGCTCGGCGGAGGCCCACCTAAGGGCTGTCACGCCGGTGGGCTGCGTGACATTAGGGCGGCACGTCGCCGTTTATTTTGTTCGGAAAGCAGAGCGTCCTTAAATCAATAATTATAATATATAAGACTTTCTGGAACCGAACAACACTCCAAATCTGATTCATTTATTATAAATGTATAATTAATAAATACTTTTGCAGATTCCAATATTTTACACGAATTTTTTTTAGAAGTCACATATATAAAAAAATGCGTAATAAGCAAATTTAAAAAAAATTTGAACCTTTTTCTAATCATACCATAGGTTGATTTTAAAATCACTAAAAAATTTTTTTTTTTAATGAGAAATATTTCTGAAATTCATTAATAATAGAACAATATAATAATATGATGACAAAGTGCATAAAAAAGTGTCATCATAAGTCATAAAATTAAATTAGTTAATTATTACTAATTATAGAAGTACGACACATACGCGATAAAAAAAAAAATTGAATCATTTCTAAAATAATAGACATATTATTTTTTAATCACATCAATAATTATATTCTCTATCATCTAAATTAACAACACTTACTAATTTACTTTGCTTGAATTGATTTTCAAGTAAATGCATGGGTCAAAATTTTGATGAAAATATTAGACACGTATTTTTTTATTTTTTGAAATTACGAAAATTCAGAGGTGTCACACTCTATTTATATTCGGTAAGTGTGACATCATTACTTTTTTAATTTTCATGTTTTTGGAAAACAAAAAAATACGTGTCTAATAATTTTTTATTTAGTTTCAAATTATCCAAAAAAATGTTTAAAATTCGGACCCATGCAAACCTCTTATTCAAGCAAAATTCAGCTACCTGATAGTAAATAAATAATTTTAAAATTCTTTATTTTTAATTAAATTTTTATCAGTGATACTATCAACTGCACTTAAAAATTGATAAATATAAAATAATTTTAAAAAAATAAGATTGAAAAATTAAAATACTTCCGTGAAAATTATCATTATTTATTATCATTAAAAAATAATCTAATCCATTATTAATTAAAAATTAAAAAAATTTCCGGTCACTTATAAATTCTCAAGGTTCTAAAAAAATCTTTTTTTTGTTTATTTTCCAGGCACTGATAATTGGTCTTTCCTTATGTTACGCCAAAGGTATATCAGAAAGCATCGATAGAAGACGTGACGAAATAATGAAATCAATAAGAAGATCAAATATGTCATCAACAACAGCATCATCCCGTGGTGACATAACAATCGAACATGAAAATCCAAATATGAATGAAAATAATCGACTACGTCCATTATCAAATACAAATCATAAATTGTATCAATTACCAAATATGAACGAAAAAGTTAATTTACGTCCATTACCACCACAAAGAAATGGCCCACCAATGAAAATTTAAAATTTTTTTTACAGACTTTTTTAGATTTTGACAATAATTAATTTTAAGATAGTCGAATTTTTTTTCGCCAATTGTATATTTTAAAATTAATTTTAAGACACTGATTATTTTTTTTGTATTGTATTTTACCTAGTGCAGGTTATTTACAATATTTTATGCCATTGATTACCTTCGTTATAAATAGAAATACGTATTAAAGTGAAGAATCGTTAGTTAGTGTTTGAGATCCTTCACTCTTTTTTTAAAAAAAATAACATTCCAAGAACGTTTAATCTTACGTAATTACTTATCATGAACAAATTGCATTTTTTTATCTCTACTTTTTTATTTTTGGAGTTTTAATCTTCAAGAAAACATGAAATAAAGTGTTCCTTAAAAATATATAATTTTTAAATAAATGCAAAGAATTTTTTTTAATTTGCATGATATATTTTAAAAGAGAATTTTACATTTGTTGTACTTATAAATAATGATAATAATACTTAGAAAATATATATATATATTTTTTAATAATATTAATTAATTGTTATAAATTTTTTTTCAATTAAAATGACAATAAAATTTTTAAGTGTGTTTAAGATGACTTGAAAATGAAAAATAACAAATCAAAAAATAATGTAATTTAACAATCAAATATATTATGAAATTATATTAATTGTACAAAAATAATTATTAATTAATTACTATTTTATTGAACTGCTTCCAAATATGCAATTTTTTAGCATAAAATAATCAAATATTTACTATTTTTTTAATTAAAATTTTATTTCGCCTTTTAATTTAGGATTTTAAAATTAATAATTGTACATTTATATATTTAAAGATTAATTTTAATTTTATGTAAAGTATTAAAAAATTTTTTTAGAATTGTAAATAATTTGTATATGATTTTATCAAATTTAATAAAAAAATATTAATTTTTTTTCTTTGAAAATTATTGGTTACCTATTTATTGATTTATATTGATATTTAAATTTAGTGGAGTTTAAGTAATTTTCCTAATCGATTCGAATGTAAGTGTTTATTTTAAGGGCTATTATACTTGTCGCGTAGTTACCGTGAAATACATACATTAAAATCTTGTTGTAATGGTATATGGGTAGTTCTGAGATAAATTTTCAGTATTTAGTTGATTTTTGTTTTTTTTTGGAATTTTACGGATTTAACTGAAACTTGGGTTATTCTAGTAAAAAAATTAATGAAAGCAATTGAATTTCTGGGATCTGCGGGATTTTTGGGCAGATTTTGCTCACATTTTCTGGGACCAGATTTTTTTGTCACCGATTGAAAATTCCGTTTCGAGATTTGGATTTTTTAGAAAAGTTTATTGAAGGCTGTTTTTTCAGGCAAATTTTAAATTTTTCAGAAGCACTTTCCGAAAAAATCCAATAAAATGTAATAGGTATCAATTTAATCATCGATAACATAATATGATGTCGCATATAATTAAAAAAAATATCCTTATTCTATAATTTTTCTTTTCATGCTTCTTTTTCTTGCATAGAGTTTCAGAAATATCTAAAATTTGCCTGAAAAAAAGGGACTTAAGTTTCGAAAAATCCGAAAATTGAGGCAAAGTTTATGGAAACTTACTATGGGTTTATTGTATACGCAGAAATAGAAACAAGTCCCTTAAAACGAAGTAGTTTTTTATTTTTCCAAAATATTAAGAATAATATTTTGTCTATGACGTCAACGCTGACTCACGGTCATGTTTACACCTATTATGTGCTTTATCCATCGAGATATAGTATAGATAGGTACTATTTCTCGATGGCTTTATCTAACAATCGGCTTATCAACCTATTTTTCGTAACATGCTGTGTATTACGCTAGAAAATTTTCTGACCTGATAAACTGGTTTGTCAAGATGACTTTACATTTTTTAATAATTTTAGAACTCAAAGTTTTACAAAGATACTAGTTTCAAATCTAATGAAACTTTTTTGCAAAAAATTTTTGTAACTAATCTAGGAGTCTTTCTTTGCCAAAACAGCAATGGTGGGCAGGTCGGGTCATTGGATCGGCCTCAAATTTTTCCCATGTTTTTATAACATAAAGATAGGAAAATCCTGAAATTTTTAGCCTTCTAGGACTTAAGCAGCCCGAATTATGGCCAATCAAACTCATTAGGCGGCTCTCGACCAGCGTTAGTGCTTTTCGGGAAAATGGTTAAAAATCATAAATACAAGCTTGAAAAAAAATTCTGAAAGAGTATATATGTTGGGAAACCTTCAGTAAATCCATTTCTGCCATTAGTTTTTCGGGAAAACCCCGGGAAATTCCGGAAAATGGGAAAATGCGTTTTAAGAAAAATCGCAATATCTCATTTGCCGCCATTTTTTTTTTCAAAATTTTTTTTTCAAAATTTTTTTCAACCGAAATCCCATCGATCTGTACGAAAAAAAATTTTGATTTCGGCCATTAAGCTCGATTTTAGCCTGTTTTAGAATAATTTCACATTTTCAATACTTCTTTATTTAATTTTCCGTAAGGGGTTAAAATAATTGACTTTTTTGCTTTCAGAATCGAATAGCCAGGGAAAAAGTAGTCCTAAATAAAAAAAAAAATTACTATTTTCGATGAAAATTAACCAAGTTATGGACAAGTAAAGATACTGTCAAAAACTACCAATTTTATACTAATTCCAATTTTAGGCTCCAAAACGACATTATAACTTGAAAAATGCATAACTCGCTTAAATTTTATCGTAAAAAGAAAAGTTTTGGATTATTATCGAGTGTTTTTTCTTTGACTATTCGTTTATCCAATAAAAAAATTAATTTTATTGACAGAAATTTATTTTTTTTGTTAAAAAATGATAATAATCAAAAACAGTTTTTAACATGTTACATTAGTTTTTTACAAAAAAAAACTTTTTAACGACTAAACTAATTTTTTTCTTGCATAAAAGAATAGCCAAGGAAAAAACACTCGATAATAACCCAAAACTTTTCTTTTTACGATAAAATTTAAGCGAGTTATGCATTTTTCAAGTTATAATGTCGTTTTAGAGCCTAAAATTGGAATTAGTATAAAATTGGTAGTTTTTGACAGTTTTTGACTTTACTTGTCCATAACTTGGTTAATTTTCATCAAAAATAGTAATTTTTTTTTTTATTTAGGACTACTTTTTCCCTGGCTATTCGATTCTGAAAGCAAAAAAGTCAAATTAAATAAAGAAGTATTGAAAATGTGAAATTATTCTAAAACAGGCTAAAATCGACCTTAATGGCCGAAATCAAAATTTTTTTTCGTACAGATCGATGGGATTTCGGTTGAAAAAAATTTTGAAAAAAAAATTTTCAAAAAAAAATTGGCGGCAAATGAGATATTGCGATTTTTCTTAAAACGCATTTTCCCATTTTCCGGAATTTCCCGGGGTTTTTCCGAAAAACTAATGGCAGAAATGGATTTACTGAAGGTTTCCCAACAAATATGCTCTTTCAGAATTTTTTTTCAAGCTTGTATTTATGATTTTTAACCATTTTCCCGAAAAGCACTAACGCTGGTCGAGAGCCGCCTAATGAGTTTGATTGGCCATAATTCGGGCTGCTTAAGTCCTAGAAGGCTAAAAATTTCAGGATTTTCCTATCTTTATGTTATAAAAACATGGGAAAATTTTGAGCCCGATCCGATGACCCGACCTGCCCACCATTGCTGTTTTGGCAAAGAAAGACTCCTAGATAATTTTAAAATATAAAACTTTATTTTTATTCGTTCCTTTCATAAATTTAAATTAAAAGATATTATATCGGTCAATATGGAACATGAAAATATACAATATAATTATTGCTAAATATAAAAATTGATGGAATTCTTTGTAAGTATTATACTGACTTTCATTTCATTTCAAAAAGTCTTTATTGAAAATAAAACAATACCTAAAAACTCTAATAACGATTCTCCTCGATCAGTTTGTATTAATCTGAATAATAAAGATGATGTTACTAAACTAATAATAAATAAAGATAAACTAAAACCATATAAAATATCCACTGATAAGACTGCTTTTCAACGCTCTCAGTTAAAACAACTAATAGCAGAAAAAGATACACATAATTCTACACATCCTGATGATCAAATTCAAATTAAGTATTTCTCAGGTATACCTAAGCTTGTCAAATGTACAAAAAATAATACAAATAATAATTTTAATAGTATTAATACAAATAACAAAGAAGAAAATAGTACACATATTTCAGTTAATAATGTTGATTCACAAAAAAACTAGGTTTTTCCAATTGCAATATGACAGTTCACTATTTTAATAGTGGAGGACTTCGTACTAAGCTTGACGATATCCGCTCGGGATTAAATTCATTAACTATTATTCCAGATATTTTTGCAATTAGTGAAACTAACCTCAATGAAGACATTAATAACTCAGACCTTGGATTTAGTGATTTTCAAATTTTTAGAACAGACAGGAGTCTAGTAACTAGTAATAAAAAAGAAGGCGGTGGAGTCTTAATATGTATTAAAAATAATATACCAGCCACTGAAATTACATTAGATGGTGACACCTTAGAACAAGTATTTGTGAGAATTTCTAAATTTAAATTAATTATTGGACTAGTATACATCCCTCCATATGCAAATTTTAACTATTATCAAAATCATGTTGAATCTGTTATTCAAATATCTGATAATTATCCAGATTACAAACTTTTACTACTTGGGGACTATAACGTACCAAAAGTTATCTGGTCAAATGAAGAACATCTTTCAACAACATTTCTGGACAAAATTCAACATAAAGATATTGAACATAGCACAATCTTAAAAGATAACTTTTCTTCTCTTAACCTAAAGCAACACTTCAATATACATGCGGAAAAAGGTTACACACTAGACTTATGTTTTTCAGATATAAATAACATAAATGTTTCTAAGGCAATAGATTGTTTACTTGATCTGGATCATCATCATGAATATTTAGAACTAAATGTATCCTTAAATTTAAATCTTAATTCTCATGTTAAATATAATAATAACTATAAATTTAAAAAAAAAAACTTTTATAAAGCAAATTATGATTTAATTTCTAGCAAATTATCACAGATAGATTGGACTATTTTAAAAAAACATAAAAATGTAAATGAAATGTTAATATCCTTTTATTCCATTATAAATCCCATAATACAAGAATATGTTCCTTACAATCATGCTAAAAATAATTCTTATCCCCACTGGTATTCTAAGGATCTTCGCAATACAATAAGAAATAAAAATCATTCCCATTACCAATGGATAGTTAATAGTGACCCAGAGGAATATGAGAACTTTAAAACGTTAAGGTCTACATCTAAAAAATTAATAAAATCATGCTTTAAATCTCATATAAACAAAATTGAGAACAATTGTTGCTCAGATCCCTCTGCACTATTTTCTTTTCTTAAAAACACCGACCATTTAAATTCAATACCTAATGAGATGAATTTTGGTAATTTAAATTCTAAAACATTGGAAGATTCTGTTAATTTATTTGCCAAATATTTCTCTTCTGTATATGAAAATAATTCTTCAACACTTGTTACCAACTTGAATAACAATCCCTCTCCCCCATTTACAATAAACAATAATGACATAGTTAAGGCTGTTAAACTACTTAATGATAGCGGTGGACTAGGTCCTGATGGAATACCCAACATATTTTTAAAAAAATGTGTCCACTCTTTACTTGAACCATTGTCCCTAATATTTAATTTATCACTTTCTACTCAGGTATTTCCTGATATCTGGAAGCAATCATTCATCACTCCGGTATTTAAAAAAGGTAATAAAAATAATGTTGGTAATTATCGTCCAGTTTCTATAATCTGTGCCCTTGCTAAAATATTTGAAAGTATTTTTTATCAAAATCTTTATGATAAAGTTATTGATAAAATTACTCAATATCAGCATGGCTTTGTCAAAGGCCTTTCTGTTGTAACTAACTTGTCTGTATTTTCTGATTTTGTTTCAAACGCTATTGAGTCCAAGCATCAAGTTGATGTAATCTATACAGACTTCTCTAAGGCTTTTGACAAAATATCCCATGAAATACTCTTACGCAAATTACATGATTTTGGATTACAGGATAGCTGGATCTCCTGGATCGCTTCCTATTTACGTAATCGTACCCAAAAAGTACGCGTTGATAATCATTTATCTGAATCGTTTTTAAATACCTCTGGTGTCCCTCAAGGAAGCAATCTTGGACCACTACTTTTTCTTATTTACATTAATGACCTTCCAGCTGAAATAACTAATTCGCTGTCTCTTTTATATGCTGATGATTGTAAGTTGGTCAAGGAGATTGCTTCCTTGTCAGACGCTCTAAAACTTCAAAATGATCTCCTAAACCTTGAAAAATGGAGTGTGAATAATTGCATTCCCTTAAACATAGAAAAATGTAAGGTACTTCGAATTTCCAGATCTAAAAATCCTGTTGTTTTTAATTATTATCTCCACAATATTGATATTGATGGTGTAAATTCATTTAAAGATTTGGGAGTTATATTTAATGACACATTTAATTTTGATGATCATATTAACTATGCAATATCTAAAGCTAAAAAATCTTTAGGCTGGCTGAAAAGGAGAACTAGTAAATTCAGAAACATACGTACTTTAACTGTTCTTTATAATTCTTATGTTTTTCCACATCTATCGTATGCTTCTGGAATCTGGTCTCCTTACACATCCAAGTCGTCGTATAAAATAGAACAAGTACAACATCTTTTTATTAAATATTTGTGTAAAAAATCGAACATACCGATGAATTATTTTGATCATGACTATCACAGGCCCTCGGTGCGTTTTAATATTCATACTATTGAATCGCATCATAGGGTTCAAGATATGGTATTTACTCACAAGATATTGCATGGTTTAATCAAATGTCCACTACTTAGAGGCAAATTTAGTTTTCGAAGTATTCCCTATTCATTTCGCGAATCTAGAAGCTTGGTTGAACACCTTTCTCGCAATGACTATACTTACTTCTCTGTTATTAACCGCTGTAAAAGACTTTGGAATACTATTCCCATCAATATCCAATCAATCACGAATCCTTATACTTTTAAATTTAAAATCAAATCATTACTTCTAAAATATTATAGTTAGTTTATTTTGTTACTCTTATTTTGCAAACTTATTTGTTACTTATTGTAATTGGAAAATTTTTTTTAATTATTATCTAGTCAAAATAATTTAATTAATTATTAAAATAATATATTTTTATATTCTAAAAAATTGATATTTATATTTTGTTATTTATGTATTGGCCTATAGAGGCTGTAAATGTATTAATTAAATAAATAAATAAATAAATAAATAAAATACCTGGGACATTTAAGTCCGACAATAGTACATAGGTTTTATTGCATTGCCAAACCTGAAGGTGGTTCTAACATGCATTTAATCATATATTTTGTATGTTTTTTTGAAATAATTTTAACTTTGATACATAAATGTTCAGTCTGAAATAAATTTGTATGGCAAAAATTTGAAAAAGTTTGTACTAAGATGTTTAACTTTTTGTATGATACACGTTTATATACCTTTAGTATATCACTTCTCTTTCGAGAGAATTTTAGATATAATTTTTTTCAACTTCTATTCAATTTTTTTATTTTTAAATCAAGTATATAGTTTCAGTGAAACCAAAAATTTCATGAAATAACTCAACTCACCGCGAGAATGCACATAATTAGACCAAAAATTCAGTTATTATGCATCAGGATTCAAAATTTTGAAGTTCTATATCTACATAGATAATTTCAAGGTTTTGAAAATCATAAAACAAAATTGTAGTTATCGCACAAAGTAAATTGTATTAAGTAAGGTCAGTACATCGCCGATAGGTAGAGGGATTCACAATTGATGATTTACGAATAAGAGAATTAATTTGCTAAATAAATGAACCGAAAATACCAAAAAAAAATTTTTTTGAATGTTTTAAATAGAAGAACTCTTCTAAACTTACTAACAGCCCTAAAACACGTATACAAATAACGAAGAAAAATCATATATTATACAAATCTTGGCCATTTTATAAAAAAAGAAGCTCCCAGATTGAACTCGGCTTCGCCTTCAATGGTATAATTTACCAATCTGGGCAAATATTTATTTTTAATATTGCAAAATCATGGGCAGAAAATTATTCGGAATATAATCCGATCTTATGTACAGCCGCCTTTTTCTAAAGTTCTCTAGTTTGTCCTAACCGGAACTTTCAGCGAATTTTTACTTCCACTCAGGATGGTAATACTTTATACACAAGTTGACACCTGTGTTAATTTTTATTTCCTAACTTTAAACTGTTTTGAAGTAACTTCTATTCAAAAATTAAAAAATAGCTTCAAATTTAGCTTATGTTTCTTAAACGAATTCTAAAGAAAATTAACCAAATTTAAAGTATTAAATCTACAGATAAAGTTTATCCAAAATGAATATGATCTTATTTTTTTATTTTTTGATTTACTCAATAATTTGGCTTTTTTTATAGCATGGAAGCTCCATAGCCCAAAAATATGAAATATATTAATAACTTCGGAAAACTGTATAAATTTTTGTTTAGATTTGCGATATTATTTATTTATTTTGAATGAATATGGCAATGATTTCGATACTCCACAAACAGGATTGCGGGTTTTATGGAGCTGTAAGTCCGTAACTCTCGCTTTTAAAAGTATAAGTTTTATTAGCTGAATCGTCTAAATTCTTTATAATGCATTTTCCTAGTATATTGTTACATTTTTTGGTCCAAAATACTGATTGCGAAGTATCGTAGTCATTGGCATAATAGTTCAAAATAAGTTGTTGATATATTGTGGGCTATGGAGCTTTTATACTTCATAAAAGATAAAATATTAAGTAAATCAAAAAAAGAAAAAATATGATTGTATTGATTTTTGATAAGCTTTAACTGAAGATTTAAGACTTTAAATTTAGTTAATTTGTTCCAGAATTAACAAGGTTCACGAAACGGGCTAAAATTCATACTTTTCCGGGGTTTTCAAAAATGATTTATCCAAATTTCACCCAAATTTCAATTTTAAACATTTTTAAAAAAAGAAAAAAAAATAGTAATTACATCATTGAAAATTTACATCAGAACGACTCATATACCAATATAAAAGTTGTGACTCACACAACTAATAAATATAATAATCCCACTATACTTTTTTTATACCTTTAGCAAACATATTAAATTTTTATTATTATAATGACAATCACGAAATTGCAAAAAAAAAAATAGATAAATTCTGCTAAAAAAAAAAAAATATTAAAAATATAATTTTTTGTTACGTATCCAGAATATAAAACGAACATTTATTAATAAATAAATACAAAAAACCCCATCACACCTTGAAAAATTCCAAGTACATGCGTACTTGCAACCGAAGCACATAATAAATGAAGAAAAATAATTATAAAAATCTATACAGTAAAAGATAAAGATTGATCCAAGGTAAATGTTCGTGTAGTTGTATATCAAGTGATGTTACATTCAAAAGAGGCCCCATTGTTTATAACTTATAAATTTACACTAATACTTAGAAAAATTTATTACATATACGTGTTATAGGCGCGACACAGAGCACCAAAGAGAGTATAGTATACAATAATACAAAAACCGTCGATCCTCAGTTGAATTCGATCTACCGTTCGTTCTATACATATAAAGTGCCGTTCTAATATTGTTAAAACGTAATTAAATTTTATATATATTCAATTATTTGATTATTTATATAGAAATTGAATTTATAACCTTAAAAATTTAAGTTCATATTTTGGAGCACGGGGTGTGTGCGCGTGTGATTTGTTTTATTGTGTTTTAACTAATATTTTTATTTAACCTGTTGAATTTAGTAGAAAATTTTCATAACAATTTTTCACTACTAGTTTTCCAACCTGTTTTTCTTCTACCTTATTCACCGGTTCATATACGTACAAATACATACAAAAAAATACGCACACCGCGCTCCAATCTTTTTTTCTTTCATACAGTTTTTCTATATAGACGTGGTAAACGTTTTTCTTTATATAGAAATTACTTGAATTTTTCTTACTTTTTTTTTAGTCTGTTGCAAGCTTAAGTGTATATTTATAAAAACGAGAAAAAATTTTTTATATTTACAAAGATATTTTTATATTTTTTCAAGATCTTTTTTTATTTTTGAAAAGAAGAAAATTTAAAAAACACCAGCAAAATGAATTGCGGAATGGAGTGCATTAAGTACATACTTTTCATCTTTAATTTCATATTTGCGGTAAGTTTGAAAATTTTAAATTTTCTTTGAATTTTTCGACGTTGCAGTAAATACAAAAAAAATGGGGGGGGGAGGTAAATAACCAAATAAATAACAAACCAGCACATTTTGCATGTAAATATAAAGTAGTACAAACACATAAAATCTATATGGACACAATTTACATATTACAAAGAATGCTGTTGTTTGTTGTTGTTTCTGTATGGATGGAAAGAGAGAGAGAGAGAGAACACCTGTGTTTATTTTTTATTCTACGAAACGAAAATTTATTAAAATTTTTTTGCATTTATTATTATTATTATGTAATATTTTTTCTATTATTATTAATTTATTGGAATTTCCGTTAAAAATTATGAAAAATCATATTTTCTCATCAAATATTTTGCAATTAATTTCTTCTTTTTTATATGGGCGGATAATTTATTATTATTATTTATTGAGTAATTTATGTAAATTTATATCATTTAATTTATCAAAAATAAAGGAAAAAAAATCATATAAATTTTATTTTAATCGATTTTAAATTGATAATAAAAAGTAAAAGGAATTTTTTATTTTAAAATTGTTTTTTTAACGATAAATTTTGTAGATCATGGTCATTGATGGTTAAAAAAGAGATGATGAATGATAAAATAATCAATTCTATTGTTTTATTTTTGTAAAGTAAAAGTGTATATATTTTTTTTTGAATAACGTATTGTTAGTTTAGTGATGATCTCATAATATATATTTGCTATAATTATTATTATAATTATATATATTTTAAAATAATTGACGTCATAATATTTCGCATTATTTTAAATTTTCAACAAAAAAAAAGTCGCATAAGTTACATTTGTGTCTCTGATATTTCAAAAAAAAATTTTTTTTTAATTTTTGTTATCAATTTTTATTTGTATTCAAATATCACGTTTTTTAATGTGTATTTTTATTTAATTTTTTATCAATTATATAATTTATAAATTTTTTTTGATAAAATTATTTAATTTATTTTTTGTTTATTTAGTTGAATATTTTTTTGTATGATAGGTTTTTATAATTTTTTATATTTTCGTTTATATAGGACCTGGTTTTATAAAAATTTATGTAATAATTGAAATCATGTTTTGATCTGAAAAAATTTTCCACTTATGTTACCAATATTTTTAGAAAAAAAACGAGAAAAAACAGCCTTTTTGCACCCCTATTAAAGGAAAATCATAACTGCGAACGCTTTTTCACTCACAAGTACTGTATTCTCTGCTTAAAATTACGTGTTTTTGACTTGGGGGTAATCATGACCAAATTTAATAATCATTACTGAACAGATAACATGACTCATTACTGAACAGCGTTCCGAAGCTCTGTAATTACTGAAATTTTGTATGAGGAATAACCTAGTAAATTTGGGCTGATTTGAGCTAATCGGTTCTTGATTTCCTGAAGCCAAAACGTAACTGAAAAAAATTTTCCTCTTACAGAAAATTTTCTTTTTTAATTCCTTTACAGCGCTATCGTCCTCCGAGCTCCGGTATTCTGTTAATATTAGTTATCATATAAAAATTCCGCCCTCAGGGAAAACCCTGATTTATGTAATTAAAAACTGTATTAAATTCTGCTTTACTTAACTTGACCTCTGTTTTGATTAGAAAAAATTTTTATTCAAAATAAAATTTTACATGGGAATATCAAATTCTGACAATACTATTTTTGAGGCATTTCACTTGTGAGAAAAATTTTCATCATTTTTCTGCCAATGTAATATTTCTCGTAATGATCAAATTTAAAACCTTGCTTAGAAAATCACTATTTTGAAGAAAAAAAAACTAATAATTTTTATATAATTACATTATATTTTTTTTATATTATTCAAACAAAATGACAAGAATTATAATATTGTTATTATTTTTTAAATAAAAAAAAAATATTTATTTTTTATATATGCTATTTTTTTTCTTGTTTATATAATAAAAAAGCAATTATTATTATTATTTATTTTTTCACATAAAAAAAAAATTCAATGTTATTTTTTTTTCCATTCTAAATAAGAATAGAACAATTTGTGATAAAAGATTAAAAATTAAATAATTTATTAATAAACATTTTTAAATCTTGATAATTATTAAATTTTTTATTCATATTCTCTTAGCCGAAAACAACAAATATTACGTAATATTATTAAAATCTTTTTAATTACATAGACAGAAAATAAATCCAGAGGCGAAATATCCAAAAAATTGTTAGCTCAATATATCGAATAAATTATTCAGATTTAAATTTAAGATTCTTGAGTTGATTTTTAAGCAATCTTAATAAATATATAAATAAAAAAGATTTAAATTATTGTTTTTTTGATGATTTACATGAAATAATTTAAATTTAAACAAGTGATCTAAATATATTTAAAAAAACATGTTTAATGATGTAACTGATCTTAAACTAAACCTTGGTAAAAATACAATTGTTTGTTTTATAAGAAAAATAAAGAATGATTATAGTACTTGGGGAGCATGATTTAGAAAGAGTTTAGAAAGCGGGATCATTTACCTCAAAACACTTGCAGAATAAGTGACGTCACTTTTAGAGTAGAAATAATATTTTTTTCTCTAAGAGGTTTTTTTTTATTATTTAGTATACTTTGGGTTTAGATTTACTCATGAAAATTTTTCTCGCAAGTAAAATGGATTCTCAAGTCTATATAAACGAGTCGAGTATTTTAACTATAGTTATATTTATATGTGTAATCTGAAAAATAGAGATTCTCTGCTCAAGTAATTTCTTCTATAAGTATGCTTTGTTTATGTCTCAAATTTCTGCGGTTTGCTTGAAGGTTGGTTAATCTGTATAGAACACGGGATTTAAATTTAAGACCTAATCAAATAAAAATTAATAATATTCCTTTAGAAATCGGTCTTGATCTCGGTCTTGGTGTAATTTTTCATCTAAATTTAGCTGATCAATTTATATATCAATTAAATTCATTCTGTTTTTTTAAAACTTTAACCTCATGCTCTCTTGAAACTTATATATTAAAGTTAAATCGAAGTTAAATAACATACTTCTTTTTAAAATAGCAAGATAAATTTAAAAATATATCCTTAAAAAAGTTTAAATCATTCAAATAAAAGTTTTAATAAAAAGTTCATGTCATCCCTAGCTTAACAAATTCAAACTTTTTTGCATTTCAAAGACTTATTTTTTGACGTTAAAAATAATTTAATACTTGTTATTCGAGAAACTTAAATCTTCAATTTTTAAAACAAGTACCAATAGTAAACTAAATTTTCTTTCTCCTCTACACCAATAAATAATATTTCCTTACTCATCTTTTCATAAGAAAATCATATTTTTCTACAATTATTTTCTTTTTTATTTAAAAAAAAAACTACTATTAACTTCAAGTCTTTATTATTTAAAAAAAAAAGAAGAACAACAAATATTTCTGTGCAAAGTTTTATTACTTTACACACCATTTAAGTTCATTGATCTTTTTTATATACATTTTTCAAAGTATTTATAGTATCTTTATACAATTTTATAAAAATGAAATAATAATTATAAAAATTTTTAAAAAAGAATAACAAATAATTAATTAATATTTCACACATTTAAATAATTATCCTACTTGCATAATACAAGGAAATATTAAATAACAACACAGGTATAAATATCAAATTTCAAAAAAAAAATAAAAATTTACAGATGTCGTTACATTAAAAAAAATTTTTATATTTTATTTTAACACATACCAATATCACTCGTAATATCATTAAAATCAAGATTAAAAAAAAATTTATGCACATTTAATATCATAGTCAATGAAGTACATGGTGTATTAAATATACGTGTGGGTGTGCAAAAAAAATATAAATAAAGGTTAATGTACTATAATTACTAATGTTAACCTCATTTATGTAGAGTACATGCTTTATTTGAGTGTATATGTGCTATTGTCACGAGTTTATTAACGAATTTTTTATTTTTTAATTCTAGGGAGACTATAAGTTTAATTGTTTTATTTTTTTTTAGTTACGTACTGAAGTGTTTTTTTGTGGTTGGGGAGACAGTGTTTTGATTTATTTTAGGGTCAGGTTTAGGGTGGATTTTGAATTATTTTATTTTAAGTACTGTCAATCACGTTATGAGGGTTAAAATTTTTGGGTGTAATTATATTGACTTATATTGTCTATAAAAAGTTAACTGGTGAATTGACAACATAATAAAATTTTATTTTTAAACTAGTTGACACATATTTTCATTAAGCAAATTAGCTAACTAACGTCTATTGTTAATTTCACCAAACAGAATTTCAAAAGATAACTGTAATGATTGCGATAGGAAACTTCAAAACAATAACTTTCCATTGCAACATAAATTAATGAGCATAAAATTACTTTTGTTTTCAATTTCGTTTCGTTTTTTATTTTTTATTTTCTATACTAACTATCTGTTTTTGAGTATAATATCTTGTTTGGCTGTAAAATGTTCAATTAGCAGAATTTTAACAGTGTGTCAAAATAAATATGAAACTTTTGTAAATCTAAATAAAAAAACAGTTATACTTGGAAATTACATTAAAAATTTGAAGCTTTCTTTTAAACTGGGTCCTGTTTGCATACTTTCTATGCTTTTAATAGATGTTTTTTCATAAAATTATATATTTTTTATTTTTTTTATTTAAAAAATTTTAATAAAAATTCAAATTAAATAAAATATATTTTGAGATTTTGCAACGAGACAACAACAATACAGTCCTTAGTCACTTTAACGAAATTCCGCCCTTTCTAAGTGATCATAACCTTATTGGGGAAAGGATATTCCTACCTAAGATTCCTAAGGAAAATTTCTCTTACAGGAAATTTAATGATGTAACTCCTGAAGCCATCAATGAGTTTCTGATTCAGTATGACTGGTCGGATTTTGATATACCTAGACTCGGCTGTAACTACTCTCAACAAGAACCAGGCTGCGATTGATAAGCTAGAACCTCTCAAAACCATCAATCCCAAAAAATCAAAACACCCATGGATTGACAATAAATTAAATTTTTTGATATTGAAGCGTAAGTCCATCGAACGTCGCTATCTTAATTCTAAAAATGCCTCTCACCAAAATGAGCTTCTTCAGATCACTGAAGAAATAGAATCGCTCTCTGAAATTGCACACAACATAGGACTGCTACCCTCTCCTCGCAGTGATTTTCATGGTTTTTCCCCAGATTATCTCAATAAATATTTTAATGGCGTCTCAACTTCACCCTTGGAGAACATTTTTGAAACTCGTGATCTGATTAAGTCAGTATTCAATGATGGCTTTTTTTTAAGTTACCCTAAATGATGTCATTTTGGTAGTAGCTCATTTCTCATCACAAGCTACAGGTTCTGACTGTATACCTCGTAAAATAATAGCAGCCAATCCCTACTTAGGCAAACTTTTTAATGTGTCACTCACAGGAGGTACGTTTCTTACAGCTTGGAAAAAATCATTGTTAGTAGCGATTAAAAAGACCTCCATTCAATCCTCTACTTCAGATTTCCGCTCTGTTGAACTCTTGTGCTTCTTATCAAAAGTACTTGAAAAGCTGGCTCATGACCAAATCACTAACTATTTAAGCCAGAACAAAGTGTTGGACCCATTACTAACCGGATTTACACCTTACAGCAGTACATAAACAGCTCTACTAAAATTAACAGAGGACATACGGTTTGGCAAAAGTAAAAGATTAATGACTTTAGCAAGGAATTTGACTCCATAGCACCATCTAAGTTAAAAGTCAAACTAAAATCTATGGGATTTTCAAAAACTGCCTTGCTATGGAACAAATCTTATCTCCAAGGCAGACAATTACAAGTCACTACAAAAATATCTTCCTCTGATTAACTTGGAGTTAACCTTGGTGTTCTACAAGGTTCTGTACTAGGACCCCTCTTGTTCTGCCTTTATATATATAAATGATGTTAAAGATCATCTTGATGAAGACATTTTTTATCTACTGTATGCAGATGACTTTAAAGTTTATGTACAAGCCTCTCCTGAGAACATAAATGAGGCAAATGAGAAGCTTTCGTTAATTGCTAACAATATCAATATTTGGGTTTAAAAGGTGTCTTCGAGACTGAACCCAGATAAGAAAAAAACCATACATTTCGGCACCAATCATTTCGTGGACCAACTCGACAGACTTAACTTAACTGGAGTTTCTGTAAGTGAAGAAGTGACTGTACCATTTGTAAAAGAAGTTAGCCTTGAAGTAATCTTATACAGTAAATTATCTTTGGAATCGCATGTTAAATTAGAAGGTAAAAATGTTAATAGAGTTCTCTACGCTCTCAGGTTCATTAGGCAATGTACAACTGAGGTTCTCAAAGCTTGTACAAGCTTTAGTAGTTCCTCACTTGGATTATTGTTCAGCTGTATATGTAGACTGCTCAACAAACTTCAAAGACAGAATTCAAAGGTTCAGTAATACATGTCTGCGATTTATATTTGGGATTAGCAGAGACACACATTACTCCTGATAGAAAAAAACTAGGGTGATTAACTTGTATTAGCTAGATTTTACATCCATTATTATGTATAAAATTCTTCGCCTACGCCAACCTGGTTATTTAACATCAATTTTTATGAGATAAATCCCAAAAGAGACAGCCAGAGGTGAATTAATAACACGTGAGTTAAATATACCTGAAATTGAAAAATGACATGGTGATTTTTCATTTCAAGTACAAGGTACAAGGTATTGGTTCTTCAAAATCATCATCTGAATTTTCTTCTTGATCTTTATTTAAATCTATTACTTCGTTTATAATGTCTTCATCAGTTTGTTCACCGCAAATAGCAAGATTATCGTCTACTGAAGCAAAATCTTCAAATGAAATGTTTTTTTCTACCTGGCTGTATACATCATCAATAAAATTTAGTTTATCAATCTCGAAACTATCATTCTCTTTTTCTAAATGTGGTATGTTATGGATAAATCCAGCTATTTTAAACCAGTTAGTTATAGTAACTGATGATACTGTATCCCAAGCTTGTTTGCACATTCGACATGATTGTAAAATATTTATTTTCCTATTATCATCTGAAACTTATATTGTTATAAAATTAAAATAATGTTTTCATTTTAAAACTTGTTTAAAACTTGCTTAATTTGAAAAAACCTTGTATTTTTACAAGTAAAACTTGTGCAAATCGAAAAATTTATGAAATTTGAAGTTTGAAAATTGAAAATTGAAGTTTTATTTCAAATTATGCAAGTTTTTTAGCATTGTTTAAATGGGAGCTGGCCGGGACCGACATGGTTTTTCGAATTAAGGAAGTTTTCGAATTATGCAAGTTCCACTGTATAAAAAGCTGGAACTCTCTTCCTTCACAAATAATAAAATTCCTCCCTTCACTGAATTCTTTCAAAACAGGTCTATTTGAATATCGGAGAACCTCTAATCATACATATGATGATTTGGTCTATGGTCTCTGGAATGTGGTCTTTTAAATATATTAAACAAGAGTCAGATTTGTCAAGATGGAAATGTATTGATATCGCTAATTATTAGTTACTTATTGCATTATAGCTTTAGCCTCGCTTTAGCTACACTTAGTTGTAAATTGACTGTGATATATTTTATCGTGTGTAAATGATTTGGTAAAAACAAATAGTTTTACTAAAATATCTATTTAATAATTGCTACACGCTATTACCGTGACTCTGCTAAATTTGTTATTAATTTAAATTTATTATTTAATTTATATGCTGTAACCAAAATTGTTATATCTGTCATATCATATGCTATTTTATGTAACAAATTTTTTATCAGAACAAAGAAAAGACTATTTACAAATGCACTTACATTTTTTAATAAAAAAATTTTTGAAATTAAAATTAGATCTTAATACGTTTTGAAAAATTCCCGGTTACAGACATACATACGTCATACATGCAGATACACACAGATTTTTTTTAAACCGGTTTTTTAGCTCCATGGGGTCAGTTTTAAGCCAAAAAAAATCTAAAAAAGAAAATTTTACCTATCACAATGGTTGCTCTATGAAGAACCAAAAATAATTTTCCCAGATATCTTGAAGAATCTTCAGTTTTCTGGTTAAAGTAGATAATTTGGTATCATTGTGTACTGATTTTTCTTCTACAAAATGATCAAGGTAACCATCAATTTAACATTAAAAATATTTTTATATATTACCGAGTATATTACGATTAAACTACTATTTTATATCAAGATTAGGTCATATATTTACAACTAAATTATATTATTTTCATATATAAAATAATTTCAAAATTCTTATAAAAACATAAATTTATGACATTTATGTAATTGATAAAAAATAAAGGAAAGAAGTGATTAATTGAAAGATAATTATAGATAATATTAATTTTTATTTATAATTAAATCAAGTTTAATTTTAAATTCTGATTCATCTATATATTTTTCAAACTTTATACTTAATATCTAAACAAATGATAATATAAATGATAAGAAATTATAGGATAAGGAATACAAGGTGTTGATAAAAAATTAACTGCTGTAGGTAGTTTAATTTGCAATTATTTTTTATTTTGATTATAAGCAACAAATTAAACCTTGTGAATATAAAATTTTAGTATTCTATAAGTTTAAAATACAATTTAAATGTTGAAACATTGTGTACAAAATCTGAAATATAAATAATATTATGTATATTTACGGATCATTTTTGCTAATTGCTCAAAGAATTTTATTTTCCATTTGCCAATTTTTTCTATTCGAAAAACTGATTAATTTGCAATTTGAATCGTAAAAATCGGCCAAAATTTGACGCTGATATCAGCAAAACAAAAAACTTTAGCCTTTTGATTTTAACCCTCTACATTAACCATTTTTTGGAGAATTTTTGTGATTTAAAGTTCTTTTTAGGCAGATTAATCGGCGCACTTCATATGGTAATTAAAAATTTTTTTAAACAAATTAATTTTTATTTCTCATATCAGATGTTGTAGCATGAATGAACAAATTAAGAATAAACAGAGGCGAAGAATATTATTTTTCTTATTTTTAAAAATTAAAACAATAGCAAAGATGCCATAAATAGTCATGGATACGGGTTAAAACAGTAAAAAACAAAATATGAATAAATTGCACCTGTCCGGATTTTCAAACCGTTATTACTTAGAAATTGATAATTTGCTACATTAACAAAATATATATTTTTAATCTACAAACAGTAAGCTATCGATTAAAAAAAAAACGAAGCCGATACGACAATTTGTTGAAGAGATGAAGGCCTCTTCTCCTGAAGCCCATAAAAAATTTGCGAATTGAAATATTTAAATTTTCAAAATTGTATCATGCACAAAAAAGGTGTATTTATCACTGCTTTTTTTCGAAATCGGATGATTCCTTCAACTTTTTTTTCGGGTCTAAAGTCACTGAGCAAAAAAAAAATTCTTAAAATTCTCGTTTTTTTATTTATTTTTGCAACAAAATCACTTCTAGAATATTTGCGTTAAATTCCTTTAAGATTCGAATAAAAATATGGTTAAATTTTTAGAAAAATTTTATTTCATTAAATTATCTTTATTTTTGGGGAAGATATTAATAAAAAACTTGAGGTTCACATCTTTTTCAAACCGATAGTAAATAAGTAGGTTAGTAGGCATAATAAAATAATTTTTTAAAATAAAGAAAAAATTAACAGATTAATAATAATTTTATATATAAATTGAATTAAGAATTCAATATCAAGACTTGTTGCAGGTTAAGTAAGGTAGATTAGACCAAAACCGAACGATAATTCGAAAACATTTAATTTTCAATTATGTTTGTGCGATAAATCACGTATAAATTTTTTAATCAGAAATATTTAAGTAAACTTTTTATCTTAATAGGTTTAGTTTGATTATAGAGATTCGCAGATCATTTACAAACAAATTAAATAAACAGTTTTTGAGAATTTTAGGATGAGTATTAACAAAATTGTTACATAAACATTAAGATAAGATTCGAAAGCTACGTCGAAGGCAAAATATAAATAAAATATCGAAAACTACAATTTATTATAAATCAAGTTTAATGAAAAACTGCTTATTTACTCTGTCATTGACTTATCCAGTTAACAACTCAATAATCAGCATTGAATTAAAAAATAGATAAAGCTAAAATAAGTGCGATTTTTCTTGAAGGTCGTGGAAAAAATATATAGAAGCATAATTAATATGTAAACAAAAGCCCCGTAATGCTGAAACCAGATAGATCTCTATGTATGAAGGATTGTATACTATCTTCTTAAGCTTAGGATTTTTTTAACGTTAGTCTGCAGTCTACTTTTATAAAAACCTCGTTAAAAACAAACTACTTATTAGAAAAAAAATAAATTTTACAACAAAAGTAAAACGTAAACAATTTATAAGTAGAACTTTTATATGTGCTGTTAAAAAGTTTATTATACTCAGTTTAGATTATAACTAGAACAATTTGATCGTCAAAAAGTAGTTTGAAGGTGAAAATATCTTTAAAATATATTAAGTACTTATGTTAACTAGTTTTATGGATAATATAATATAACCTAAAAAATAAAAACCTTATTTAACACAAAGATTTATGTAGTTTGAGTTTCTTTTATTATTGACTTAACCCTTGTGTCAATGGCTGGTTAAATTTTGAATCTTTTTGGCTAAAAGTAAATTTTTTTTGTATTTTAGGGATGTTACTGATAATTTTCATTTCATTCAGATTCAAATTCGGTACGATGCAGTACGCGAGCATCTATTGAGACCTCAACTTTATCAACTATTTCATTTTAATCACGTACTGCATATTACTTGCTTTTTGCGACTTTCACATTTAAACTTACCAATTGACTATTTCCTCAAACTCATGATCTCTCAAAATTGTTTAATTACATTACTTGTGTACAAAAATCTCGTATTCTTCATATGTTTATAGATTGGACCAGGGATTGGACAGAACACTGGACAGAAAATATAAAAATAAAGAAAAATTTTAATTTAAATAAATTGTTTTCATTCTAAATTAACATTTATTTTATTTTGTGTTTCCTTTTTTACAATTTTCTTCTTTAATTTTTATTTATCTGCTTAATTTATTTTAATAATGAAAAAATGCGGTTTATTTATTTTTTTAATTTAAGGGAATATTATGCAGATTTTTATATGAGTAAATTTCTGAATTAAATTCATTAGTTTGGGGAAAAAGTTACTGTACTAGTAAATATCAATACCTTGATAAATATCAAGCGTCACACTTTGATAATTTGGGTATATTTATATTTTTGTGCCCGCGTAGTTTTAGATTATTTGACACAAATATAGGCCAAACAATTTGCCATATATGGGATATTGTATTTCCCATATATGAGAAAATGTATTTCCCAAATATCGCCAATGATTATTGGCCATATATGGGCAGAATATTTAAACTTGATTTTTAAAATCTTCTAATTTTTATAATATTTATAAGTATTTTAATATTTTAATGAAGTAAAACGAAATAAAAAATTTTCTGTTTTAAAAAAACGTATTTATTTGATCAGACTATTATTTTTTTACAATACAAAAAGTTAACACTTTAATAAAAAGTAAAAAATACTAACATAAATTATGCTCTAAATTTTAAGTAAAAAAATACTAAATTCCTTTTTGACTGTCAGAATATTCAAACATCAGATTGGATTGCCTCTTGACCAATGGAACCTGTAACATAAATAAGAGCAATTTTTTCGTTACTTTACTTTTAAGAAATCAAAATTAACGACATTTATAAATTTTAAATATTAATTGCTCTGGAAATGAACAATCGAAAGTACCCAAACGAAGACTTATTTTTAAAAATTCTTAAAATACCTCAAATTTGAATTAAAAAAATCTTAGAATATTTAGAATTCAATTTTATCAAAGAAATTTTATTAAAGATTTCATTTTTAACCAACTAAAATCTTTACTAGTTAAGCTGCTGAAATTAATTCCCATAAAAATTTCAGCCAGAAAATTGGTAAAAAAAAAAGATTAAAAATAAAATTTTTCAATCATACCTGAAATTAATTTAGCGACTTCGTGACTTTGATTAATATGGATCTAAATTTATCATGCCTGGATCTAGAGCCTGGATTATATTAGAAGCTGACTAGAAGCCAAGATTTATTCCGCGAGGTTATTTTTTCTGGAAAATAAGGATTTTTTTTCTTCAAAAATTTAGGGTTATAATAATCATTCGAAAAAAAAAATAAAAATAAATAACTTTTTATTGTAACTTACATTTATTATTATTTTATTTTGCACAATTTTTCTTTTCGTGTAGTTTTATTCTTCTAATTTTTTCCTCGATTTTCTTTCAATAATAACGATAATAATACAATTTTTCTTAAAATTTTCTTAATAAAAACTAAACATAACATATTTAACCCCAAATTTGTAGAATTCTAGTTTCATATTTATCATAAATTGACAACTTCTGCATGTTCAAATAATGCTGTTTTTCGAGGCGATTAATGTTTATATCGGTAGTTATTAATTATTAAAAAAAATAATTTAACAATTATTGAAAGAAGGTCAGAAGAATAAAGCTACACGAAAAGAAAAATTGTACAAAATAAAATAATAATAAATGTAAGTTACAATAAAAAGTTATTTATTTTTATTTTTTTTTTCGAATGATTATTATAACCCTAAATTTTTGAAGAAAAAAAATCCTTATTTTCCAGAAAAAATAACCTCGCGGAATAAATCTTGGCTTCTAGTCAGCTTCTAATATAATCCAGGCTCTAGATCCAGGCATGATAAATTTAGATCCATATTAATCAAAGTCACGAAGTCGCTAAATTAATTTCAGGTATGATTGAAAAATTTTATTTTTAATCTTTTTTTTTTACCAATTTTCTGGCTGAAATTTTTATGGGAATTAATTTCAGCAGCTTAACTAGTAAAGATTTTAGTTGGTTAAAAATGAAATCTTTAATAAAATTTCTTTGATAAAATTGAATTCTAAATATTCTAAGATTTTTTTAATTCAAATTTGAGGTATTTTAAGAATTTTTAAAAATAAGTCTTCGTTTGGGTACTTTCGATTGTTCATTTCCAGAGCAATTAATATTTAAAATTTATAAATGTCGTTAATTTTGATTTCTTAAAAGTAAAGTAACGAAAAAATTGCTCTTATTTATGTTACAGGTTCCATTGGTCAAGAGGCAATCCAATCTGATGTTTGAATATTCTGACAGTCAAAAAGGAATTTAGTATTTTTTTACTTAAAATTTAGAGCATAATTTATGTTAGTATTTTTTACTTTTTATTAAAGTGTTAACTTTTTGTATTGTAAAAAAATAATAGTCTGATCAAATAAATACGTTTTTTTAAAACAGAAAATTTTTTATTTCGTTTTACTTCATTAAAATATTAAAATACTTATAAATATTATAAAAATTAAAAGATTTTAAAAATCAATTTTGAATATTCTGCCCATATATGGCCAATAATCATTGGCGATATTTGGGAAATACATTTTCTCATATATGGGAAATACAATATCCCATATATGGCAAATTGTTTGGCCCATATTTGTGTCAAATAATCTAAAACTGCGCGGGTGGCTATAAAAATATAAAATTTTGTGAAGGAAACTTTTTGAAGGTAATTGAAAAAATTCAAAGTAAAAATTTACTTAAACAGTAATCGAATAATTTACTGAATAATTTACTGAAAGACCATACAAAATAAATTTTAATTTTCTATATTGTAAAAAAGTGTTTCAGAAAAAATAAATATCAGAGTAAACGAGAGAGTAAACAAAGTTCGAGTTTTTTCTGGACTCTTTTGTTTGACTAATGAAAACTATTCGAATTTCTACCCATAAAAAATTCAGTTTCATGCTGGCAAAGTAGTATAGAAAGTACCACCACAATAGAGAGATAAATATTTTGTTGACAAAAATTCATTATTTTTCGGCAGATAAATGACCCATAAAAATTTTTTTGAAAAATTTTAAATGATTTTTTTTTTTTTGGTTTCTTAATGAGGAACCATGGTGATGGGTCAAATTTTGGTTTTTGATTTTTTGGCATATAGACACGTTTTGAGACCTCAGAAAGCTAAAAAACCAGTTTTTAAAATAAGTATGTGTGTGTGTGTATGTATGTAACCGGTGATATTTCACAAATATTATGGAAGACCTAATTTTTTTTTTCAAAAATTTTTTCAACAAAAAAGCTCGAGGTACTTTTTTTTGGGTTTAATTATATGAAAGAAATAATATCTGAAAATATTGTAACCGGTGATATTTCACAACTATCATGGAATTAAGAAAGAAATTTATGTATGATTGCATGGTTTTTAATTTTGTATAAGCTCTAAGTTTTGAAAAATTTTTTACTCATTCCTTTTCGATTGTTTGCTTAGCAGATAAGATAATTTAAAAACAGATTCTCAATTTAAGGTTTAAAAAAAAATATATATATATATTATCACTATCTTTGTCGAGTCATATTTCGGAAAGGTCTAAAGCAAAATGGACGAGTGAAAAATTTTTTGAAACTTTAAACTAGTACAAAATGTTAAAGACTTATAAGACTTATTTTCATCAAAAATTACAATTTTAGCAGCAATTTTAAAATTGGTCATTTTTGACGAAAAATGGACATTTGATTGACTAACTATAGCGATGAGAGAATCGGTGATGAAAAATTGCGGTTTACGGCGTTTGAAAGGTAGAACTTATACGAAAAAAATGAGATCAAACGCTAGTATTTTGGTAGAATTGCAATATGACAGCGTTATTCGGAAAATTGCCTAAAAACCCTATCTTATAACATTGTTATAGAATTGAGCCCTGCATTTCTCTGCTAAGAAGGCGCGTTGGAATAAACGGAAGGAGTTTTCGTTATTTTTTCAACATATTTAAGTCGCCCATTGTAATTTACGATCCAGATGTTCCGAATATATACGATTCTCGCTATAAAATTCAAAAATTTTTGGTAAAAAAGGGATGTTTTCGGTATTTTAAGGGTGTTAAAGGTATTTTCGGACTCTGAGGACCTCATTTTCAAGTTTAGCGACACCGAAAACATATGAGGGAGTATAAAAAACGTATTTTGAAAAAAAATTTTGTCGCTCTCACCAATAGCGGTGTTAGACAGCCGTGTGAGAGCTACCCTATAGGTTTGTGCGCCACCTAAATCGTTCTCAAATGAACTGAAAATTGGTATGGGATCATTTTGTCACCTAAACTTCAACATGTTCCAGGAAGAACATTGTTGGAGCACTTTTTTTTTTGTGAACAACCCTAACGATCGTATTGGTGATTATAAAGGTTGCCCATAGTTAATACACTATAATCCAGAAACGTAAAAATTAAAGCAGTTACTAGCTATCGTATTTGATATTAAATTATTTTGAATTTTAAAGACTCAATAATAAATTCATTGATGAGAATTAAGATAAGATTTAGATTGTGAATAAACTTCCTGCAAAATAAAAAAAAATTCTTTAATTCAGGTCATTAATAAGTCAAAACATTTTTATTAAGTTTTAATTTCTTATAAAAAAATTTATTTTATTTATTTAAGGTAGCTCTCTCATGAATACGTGTATATATTATAATCTCATTATGCCTGTTTTAGTATATTTTTTGAAAAAAAAATTCCAAATGTTTATTTGTATAAGAAAATACGACATACGATTTCAAGCAAGTCGTAAAACCAAAGAGTGCCAGGGGTCTTAGCTGCAGAAATAAACGTCAAACTACCCTAGACCTGTTACGAGAACGGGCGAGGCGAGGTTTAACAAAATTTAGCGAGAACGAGAACGAGGAGAAGTTCTATCTCACCTCGCCTCGACCTCGGGCGAGGTGAAAAAACATTCGCCTCGTTCTCGGCCGGAAATTCCTCGTTGATAAACGAGGTGGCTACTAAAAAAAAATTCTTTAAACAAATTTCAAAGTAAAACTTATTTATTATTTTAATAAGATAATTTTAAATTTATCAATGAATTACCGAGTGAATTACATCTAGTGAGCCAGGCATCTATAATGATCTAAAGTTTTATTAAAATCTAATACATCTTTTGAATGAAGCAAATCATTAAGGTTATCAAAAAATGTACTAGATGCGTTTTCTGCTGTGATACAGCCAATTTATTTTAATAAATTAAATTGTTTTAAAGTTTGAAGAAAAAGTTTTCTCATATCAGACACAGAATATTGTTTTTTGGCTGAAATTAAATTCAGTGCAATCGATTTTAACTGCTAATTTTTATCTATAAAATGCCCAGTTAATCCATAATAATGATCAAGATTTCTAGATGACCATTAATCAAAAGTAAAACTGATTTTGGACAAGTTTTCCTGCAAATACCCCAATTAACTGTTTCTGCATTATTTTGTGTTCTTCAATAGTATCTTCACGTAATTTTTATTGATGTGGTAAATTTTTTGGAGGATTTTGTAGATAAACTTTATTAAGAGACTTATCAAAAAATTTAATGTCAAATTGATACCAGCTATAAACAGAACATTTTTTCTTTTATTTTCTTACAACCCAAAATCAGTATGACATTTTTGAAGATGAGTTCTCACACTTTTAGTATTATGCCCAGTCATCTTAAATCCAATTTTAAATTCCCCTTTATCATTTTTAACACAGGTCAAACAAAATTCATATTTGATATTTTCAATATACATAATTTCATAATAACTGGCATATAAACTTCTGCCTTTTGGAGTCAAGATATTTCTGGTAAAAATTTTTTTAAAATTTACGAGGCAAAACGAGGTGTGGCGAGGCGAGGCGAGAACGAGGTTTTGAAAATTTGAATCTCGGGCTCGCCTCGGTTTAACGAGGTTTTAAAATTTTCAATCTCGCCTCGTTCTCGCCTCGTTCTGGCCTCGTTCTCGCCTCGTTCTCGCTTCGCCTCGTATCGAACGAGGTTGCCTCGGTACCTCGTAACAGGTCTAAAAATTACACATAAAAAGTTAACTCAGTCATGCACACATTCTTAAGGCTCACACACAAACTCATGGGCACGAGCAAAAAGCACACGAGCACGAGGAGAAGTGGTATATGGTAGGAGTTAGAATGGAGGGGCTAAAGAGGATAAAGTAAAAATATTACCCCCACTTTGTTCAATATTGCTCGTGCTCGTGTGCTTTTTTGCTCGTGCCCATGAGTTTGTGTGTAGGCCTTTATAATTTAATATGACTTTACTATGACAGTGCTCGAGACTGAGCCACCTCAAATCAAAAATATTAATCCATATTCATAAATTCACCGCTTACTTATACTTTCTTAAAAAATAATTAATCTTATATGATCCTATTAGTCAATATATCACTTACAATATTTTTTTTTTAAATCGTAATAAAACGGCTATTTTTTATAAAAAGTTCATTAACCTTAAAAAAAATGAAAATATTTAAAACTAGTTTCTTAATAAAAAGTGTGAATTCGCAAAAAATCTTTTTGAATAATAAGCAAAAATTAAAATATTTCATAATTCGCAGGTATAAAAAGTTAAAATAAAGCTATTAAATTTTCGGTAAAAAATTCTTGTCCCATAAATAACCATCTCCTTCTATAGAACAATAATCTATAACAATGATTCTTTAATACCCTTTAATAAATGGAATTAATGTCTTCAATTGACAAACATAAAAAAAATTTTCTAATGTTCGCATTTTATATTTCCTTTTTGCATATTATAGCCACTGCATAATATTACTACTATAGTATCCAAGCGAGTAAATTATACCTGTTAGTATGTTCATGCGCCCTGTGTGTTAATAGAAACGTTTAAAATATATTTTTTTTTCTATTTAGTATATCGCGCGATATTCGCCTGATCTGTTTGTATACTTTTTTTTCTGCAATAAAAAATTCTGTTTGAATATCATAAAAAAAATTCTATAGACATTAAATTTTCTGTCCCCCCACGTTAACCAAACAAACAATCAAATACAAAAAACTATTATATTGGTCTTGATCGGTCGCGTGATTTTTTTTTTTGCGAAGCGTACCGGCAGTATATATTTCAATATTATAAAACCCATCAGTCTTTACCGGTACTTCGTTTAGTTAACTGTGACTCTTTTAGGCTTGATGGTGAAATAGTGAAATTTTCAGTGCAAGTGTTTGTTTTTCTGGTTTTTTTCTTCAAAGAGATTTTTTTTAATCAAAAAAATGGGTTTAGGAACGTGTTTTGTAAAATATATTTTGTTTACTTTTAATTTTATGTTTGCTGTAAGTTTCAAATAATTAATTTCTTATTTATTTATAAGCAGTGCAATTTGTCTATGTATAATAATAATTGTTAAGAAACACAACATGAGGTGATATTCAATATAAATAAACAACATTCCTTTTTTTAAATTAAGATCACTTGGCAAAGAGGTTTTATTTAAAATTCAAGTCGATTTTTTTAATTACAACGAGATTTTTTACTTTAATTGTCAAAATTTTACTTAAATTTCTAAATTTTTTAGTATTTAAGATAAAAATTTCTTTGAAAATATTGAAATTTTTTGAAGTTGGTTTTATTAAAAATGAAGAATTCAATACAGAAATAATTGAATTCCTTGTATAGGAAAAAAACGTGTCATTAACTGATGGCAATTTTTGAGTTCTTTTATTATGTGAAAATTTTATAAATAATTATTACTAAAAAAAAAATAATTTCACTTTTTAATAATTTCTGAGAATTTTTTTTCTTTATTCTTGTATACTTAACTTTTATTATATCAAAAATTATTATTTTTTTATATATGGGCATATTTTTTGATTTTTTAGGTTGGTATTTGTATTGATGGATTGGTTGTGATTTTTAGGTTGAGGTTTTTAGGCCATTTTAGGAATGTAATGTAGTGTTTAGAGTTTTGAACAGTAGGTGAAATTTAGGAGTTATTTACCAAAAATATAAGATTTTCAAATTTATTTATTTGGATGCTTGGGAGTGATAAAATGAACTATTTAATACACTTATTTTTTTAGTAAAATTTTCCTAATTTCATCAAGTGATTGAAAATCCAGGTTTTTTTTTATCTACTTGGCTAGTCAATTTTGAATTATCAGAGGTAGGAAAATGTGTGCTTATTCAATCGAAACGAATATTGTGGGCTCTTAAATTATTAAAAACAACCTAAATTGAATATTTACATTTCTTACATTCAACAAATTTTAAAACTCAGTCAATTTTAAAAACTTGAGACCCTATAAAAAAATCGATACACATTAATTAGCACATTATATTATAAATAATTTACCAAACATTTTTTCCTCCAAAAAATCATGAATTAAAAACAATTTTAAAATATGCCCATATATATTTGTCAGTTCACATAATATTTTTTTATACGTTTACTCGCAAAAAATATTTGTAACATAATCCAGGTATAATATCCTACATAAAGTATTCAAAATAAATATATGTGACATGTAAATAACATAAATTCACCACTACTACTGTAAAATTTCAATTATTCATGCGTGATAATAATTATTTTGTATGTAATCAAAAAAATTAATTTTAAATTCCAAAAAATTCCTGGTTGAATACCCACAGATAATATAATTGAAAAAATTCCAATGTAAAAAAAAGAAAAGGAAGATAAAAATTTTATAGGGCAATCAAATTAAGCTAAAGTCAAAAAAAATAATACAATGAAAAAACCTGTTTACTTTTTACGAGTTTTTTAGAATATTTTCAAAAAGAGAACCAACCCAGCAGCAATATAAATAAAATAGCAAATATTAAATTAAGCATGTATAGAATTATATTTTTTTATTCAACCCTTCTTGATTGCATCCTATAGAAGAAAGTTTCTTTTTCTTTTGATTTTTAATATTATTAGACTATACACGTGTATTAGAAAAAATGTGCTTTTTAAAGTACACAAAGACAAAATTCTGAATAAAACTTGACGTATTTTAATAATATATTTTAATGTATTCATGTAAAGTTACAAATTCATTACGAAATATTATTAATTTTATTCTTTAAAAAAAAAATGATTTCCTGATTTTTTAAAAAAATTATTTTACATATGCCTTTATTTGAGCTATAATTATGTGTAGGCACAATTCAATCTGCGTATTATATTATTTATAATTAATTTTTCATAATATTATGCTAATTTTTATCTTAAATTTTATACATTATATATGAGGGAATTTGTGGTACTTGGAATTAACTTGATTCAATATTTTGAAAATAAGTACATGTCATAATTTTTTGGTTTTTGATATTATTTTTTTTAAATGAAATTCAAATTAATTTTTTATTAACGTCAATTTCACGTCAAATGCATTTTTAAGTAAACATTTTCAAAAAATATATGAGTTAAATAAAATGAAAATATGAGATTTCCAGCTTAATCAACATCTGCTGTTAAAATTTATTTTTTAGCAATTTGAGCCTTACGACTCAACGCTAGTTTAGGCTGGTTCTACAAACCTCCATAAACGCAAAAACGCAGTCGCAACTCAATGCGCACAGCACGACTTTCGTTTGTGCGCATTGCGTTGCGGCTGCGGTTTTGCGGTTACGGAGGTCTGTAGAACCAGCCTTAAAATACGTATAAACTTAAGTTTAATTCTGATTTCGGATACAACCTAGACGTAAAATCTAAAAATACTGTTCATTGGGAGAGGTATTTGAAAAGATCTAGCTGAACAGGAGAGGGGGTGAAAAAGTGATTCTTTTAGGGCGGGGGGTCAAACGGACTTAAAATATTTTCGATTAGGGTCTTAGAATAATTTGAAGTGGGAGTAAGGGCCTGATCAGAACAAGAACTTAGAATACTTTAGGTTTATGGACTTAGGATAATTCATATTTCGGAATTTATTGTAACTTCGATTTTAGGACTTATAATAATTAGAGAGTATACGTTATATCTGTTATAAGCGAGGTTATAAGTGAACATGCATGTTCTTTGATCGTTGGTTGTGTGAAAATACAAATCAGTTATAAGTTTTTATTGTTATATTTTGTTTTGGGCAAATTGGAGTTATAAGACTTGTTATTTGAGGTTAATACGTGTTAATTGCTTATCTTTTATAACACGAGTTACAGAAAACTAAACTTTGGTTAGTGTTTCGCGCCGTACGCACGAAATTCAGAATTCTCTGTATAAAGTTACGCTCGGTTACGTTAAAGTATATGGAAGAATGCCTTAAGTATGAATGATAAGTGATATTTCCTCTTAAAATTGTAAATATAAGAAAGTGCTAATTATAGCTTCTGTATGAAATAAAATTTTCAACTTTTTTGTCAAATAATGTTTCTTTTTGTAATAACCTGGTAATAACGGTCTGGGTCAGCCTGAGTGTTTTATTATACTAAATTATGATCCATCGCAACCCAAAATAAATTTGAACTATATCCGAAAGTGTCAATATAAGATCAAAACTTTAGTATATTACGAGCCCGTGTCCAGGAAAGTAAAGAATGGCCCTAATCGCACGTAAATTACCATCCGAGGCGAAGCTGAGGATAGTAAACTGCGATTTGGGACCTTTTTGTATTAATGGACAAGGGTCGTATACGATTTTTCTTCGTCGCGCAGCGGCCGGGAAATACTTGCTTTCTGGCCGCGAAAAAAAATTTTTTCTGTACAGTAGCCACGAAAGTACGATTTCCTGGCCGCTGCGCGGCCAAGGAAATCGAGTTTTCTCGCTACTGTCGCAGAAAAATTTTATACGGCCCTTGTCCATAAATAAAGAATGCCCCAAATCGCAGTTTACCATCCTCGGCTTCGCCTCGGAAGGTAATTTACGTGCGATTTGGGCCATTCTTCACTTTTCTGGACACGAGCCGTAAATATACTATTAACCAGAGATTCAGAAATTTACTATTTACCAAATTGATTACAAACTTTATTTTCTATTATGTAAAAATTATTTTACTTAAGTAAATGCTCTAATATTTATACTATTGAAAAGTCATTTCATTTGCGAGAAAAAATATAACATAGAACTAGTTTTTTTAAAGTAAAGAAATCTGAAAAAATACTTATTTTTCGACACTAAATCTTTAGTCAAAGTAATATTTTTTTTTAAAATAAAAATTCATTGCTCAAACCATGCTAATTTTTCACAGTTTCCCTCGTATAAATATTTTGTACAACGTAACTCAAAACCAATCGATCAATTTTATTTTTCAAGTGTTAATTTATTTAAAATAGGTAAATAGACAAGAAAATAACCTGATAATAACAAGAAAATAAGTCTTAACGTCAACAGCAAAAATTCTAATTTAAATCGTATAATACTTGTTTAAAATAGAAAAATAAAAAAAACCTCAAAGAAACCTTATAAACATGATAATCAATGAAGAGACAATTTTCTTAACATAATATCTTGTGGTTACTAAACTCTTTGTTATTATTCTTTAAGTGAACATCAAAACATTAAATATATGAGTCATTTAATAATAAATTTAGGTCTGATTATTATGATTATTATGATAAGAATAAAACTTACTTACATGTGTATATGATGATCATTTTTAAAAATAAAAGTTTTTTAATTATATTTATAAAGAGTAATAAAAAGCAATAGTTTAATTAATAAATATTCATGTGTACGTTTAATGATAAGTACACGCATAAGTACATAATTAAAGTATAACATTTATATAATTTAATTAATTTTCATTTTTATTTATGATTGAACATTTTTTTCTTTTATTTATTGGGGGTTAAATTAAAGTAATGAGTTTTTAATAGCTGTTGTAAATGATATATTGTTTTTAATTTTTTATGTTTGGGTGTATCAGTATTTTAATTTTAATTATTTGTCATTTTAAAGGGTGTCGTTATGTAAGAGTAAATAACAGCAAATTATATGCTTTTTGGACTTAAAGAGGGGTAATACACTGTAAAAAGTATAAGTTTCTTAGATTTACAAAAAAAATAGAATTTTTTCGAAAAATTAGTGAATTTTCAAAAAATTTTGTAAATATTCGATTAAAATCGTAAATTTACTAAATTCGGTATATTCTCGAAAAATTTGAGGATTCTCGATTTCTTTTTGTGAATTTACGAAAAAAGTTGTAAGTTCACAACTATTTTTCGGAAATTTACAATTATTTTTTGTAAATTTTCGAAAAAAATTTGTAAATTATCCATTTTTCTTAAGAATTCACAAAAAAAATCGAGAATACTCGAATTTTTTGTTAATATACTAAATTTAGTAACTTTAATATTTTTTTCAAATAATTACAAATTTTTTTGAAAATTTACTAATTTTTCGAAAATTTTCTAATTTTTTTGTTAATATAAGAAAGTTACTTTTTACAGTGTACATAAAAGTAATTAAAGCAAGAAATTTACATAAATAACTTTTTAAGCTCTGTAAATTTCGAGAAAGCCTATTAAAAAATGTTTTTAAAGATTTTCGGTGGTTTTGCACATCATTCAACTAGTTTATGTACCACCTGTACAATAAAGATCATAAAATCTTATACGTTCTTGACACTTGTAGTTTAGATGAAATTTTTTGTGTCATCGTATAAGGTAGCTTTTAACGAGGTTTTTTAAGAGAATATGCCAAGGTTATAATAAAATTTAAAATATACTTTAACGACTATTGTGATATTCTAAGTGTACATGCCAAAAATTTTTTATTATTAGATCAAAACATCAAATGTTATATTTTAATGTCAAATAAAAGTAATGAAATTTTTATTGGAAAATTTAATTTTCAATAATTTTTGAAAATAAAATTATTTTCGTTATATTGTTTTATTTTTTAATGTTTCATATACGCAATCAATAATTTTCTCATAAAAGCTTTTGCTGTTATAATATCACAGACAATTAATTTTTTTTTTTTCCTGTTGTAGGCAAAATATTCATAAAAAAAAAATAAAAAATATCATTCATTATTTAACATTTTATATAATCGTCAGTTGTATTACAAGTGTTACAGTTATTTGATAATCGCAAAAATAAATTATTAATTTATTGATATGGCAAATATTTGATATTAAAGTTTAATAATTATACGAGTAATTATATAGAATTTTTAATCCGGAATTCAGTTTAATTTCATAATTAGAGTAAAATTTTTTTATCAGTGCAATCGCATTATACAGCAAAATACACTCTTTATAATTTTATGCTAATAATTTTACTTTATTTAATAGCAGACGATAGCAGAAGAGCCCATACTACTTAGTTAGGTTGAACTTTTGAGTTAGCAAATATAACAGATGCAAATGGACAATATAATTAACCTCGCAATTAACTCAAAGATATACCCACTGAGTCTTATACCAGGTCTTTTGTTAAAGGCCTTTGGTAAATCAAAATTGCCTTGGCTGGTAACCTAGGTACCGAATGAAATTTAGGACGTCACTGAGTAACCCCCTCCCCACCAAACATTTTCTAGATTGGTTTGTAAAAAAACCTGCTCCAACCTGACGATGGAGGGGTTCAAAATTTTTAGCACCAAAGTGAAAAATATTTTACTGCAAATGGCTTATAGCATGGCTTAAAGCATATAGATATCAACTAATGCCCGTATGTAAAATCCTACTTAAAAATTGAACCGAAAAAACATACGAAGATTTAACATAATTATTTAAACAGTACAACAAACTTGAATCGATCAACATAATTTTTGTTTTAAATCAATTTTCCAGTAAACGAATTTTGCGTTTCGGCTATATTTGACATATATTTTCATTATCCTAATTACTATGCGGCAGCAAATTTTTCACTTTGGTTGGATTAGGTTTATTTACAAACCAATTAAGGAACATATTTGGGGGTAAGAAGGGGTTACCCAGCGACGTCCGAAATTTCATTCGGCACCTAGGTTATCAGCCAAGGCAATTTTAGTTTACCAAGGCTTTTAATATTAGACTCAATGTCAGTGAGTATCCTTACATTAGTTGCATTGTCCGTTTGCATCTGTTATATTTGCTAACTCAAAAGTTCACCCTAACTAGTATGGGCTTTTCTACTATATAAATATTTTTACATCAAATAGTGAAACCTTTCCCCCAAAAATTAATGACATTCTATATTTGCATTAAATTGTTTTAGTCATGTTTTAATTAACTTAATGTTGTTTTTTATCTACAAATTTCTATAAGCCAATAAAAATTACCAATAAATAATGTTTTCAATCATTAACTCAGTTAGACAATTAAGGAATCAATATATATATAAATATATATATAATTGCTTATTTACTCAAAATAAAATATTTTAATTTTCCTGTATATTTAATTGATTTATTTTATTTTGCATGTAATACTGCGCTTTTATTAACGAGCAAAAAAATATATCAATGAAGAAAAATAATATAAAAACGATCGTGAAAAAATCCATGAATTCTTATCAGTTGAACATAATATAATATACGGAAGAATTGTTTCATGTAAAGCGTTTTTTTTGCTCATAAAAAATTCATATAAAATTTCTGTATTGTTATTTTTGTAAATATAATATATGAGCGAATTCATATAAATTTAGCAAAATTGTGATTTAGTCATTTTGAGGAAATTTTTGTTGGATTATTTGAAATTTAAAAATTTTTTTGGTACGTTTTGTACACTTTTGTTGGATCTGGATTCTAATCTTCGGGATTCAGTGCTAAAATTTAATTCAAAACCTTGACACTTTACGAGACACTTTAACAGTGTTTTTAGTACTTATCGTAAATTTTCTAAAAATTAAGGGGAAAAATACTTTTTGATTATTGGTTTCATTCAAATTTTATTTGCTCATTCTAACCCTTCCCTTTTACCGAGCCTTTTACTAACTCAACTTCCAGCCTATATACATGTTTAAATTTCAACCAAAAATTGAATTAAAAATTTTTCCCCAAAACTCTTTTTGTCCATTAGCACCAACTCCTACCCGGACTACCCCATATACACAACTATCATAACAAACAGGCATTATAGAAATTGCTTACGTTTATCATCAAAAAAAAAAAAAAATAAAAGAAAAAAAGGGGTTGTTTTTCAGGTTGTATATTTTTATACTTTATATTTATCGAGATAATGACATGTAGAAAAGAAAGAAAAAAGGAAGCATTTAATATGATAGGTTATGTTCGACTATTATTTTTTATTTTAGCGTGTTATTAGTTGTATTTGAAATAAATTTTCATTACTTAAAAAAAAATATCTATCAATGTCTATACACACTTGTAATAATGATGATAATATTCAAAAGAATGATTATTATTATTGTTTTACAAGTGCATCGTACGTTCTTTACTATAATAGATCACGAAGGTCGCTTGAAAAATATTTTTTTTTTTCTATATGTTAGGTATTTAATCTAGTTTTTTTTTGTAGGAAAAATTGTGATATTAAATTGGGTTATGTAAATGTATATGCTTTTTGTACGATTATTACGGTTAAATGAGTTTTTGGTTTGGGTTAGTATGATAGAGAGAAAATTATTATAATGTTGCAGATATTATGAGATTAAATTTGAATTGACTTTTTGATTGTTGGTAGATTTTTTTTTTTTTAGCTTTGTATGTATGTTATTTTGTTTTATTTGAATTTTTCGATTTAAAAATTATAAATTTTATGTATATGTTACGCGCCAATTATAAAATTATCTTTTATTTTGAATTGCTGGTTTTAGAATTTTTTGAAAATTTAAATAACAGTAAGTGCAAGTATAAAAAAATTGTTAAGAAAAAAATATTAACTCAAAGAAGTTTAATAGATTTTGAATATAAATATCGACTTTGGTTTATACATTTACTTCATAATATATTAAGAAATTAAAAAATTTCAAGTATGGAACGTAACATATACATAAACATAATTAAGAAAAATTTTATATTTAAAATTAAAACTAATTAAAAATTTGCAAAATATGTAAATCTAAAAATTTTGTAATTAAAATTAAAACTACGCAATGATAATAATTATATTTGAAAATAATTTTACATATCCCCTATTATTTTTTAATAAAAATTTTTTAAAATATTTATTGGAAAATTCCTACAATGCTAAAAAATAAAACCAAATAATTTTTAATTATACACAAAAAACAATCGAAATAAAAATTATTGCACTTTTTAATTAAAAAATAACCTGATAAAATTTATTACTCAAATTCATAAAATTTTTAGTACGGTATAAAAAAAATTTTTAACGACCTAAATTTTTATTATTGTTTAAAAAAAAAAATTATTTATTGTACAGACAAAAATAATGACACAAATGATAAAAAAAAATTTTTTATATTGAACGAGACGAAGAGAAGTTTTTTTTTATAAATATAAATACAGGAAAACAGTAATTTAAGAAAATTATGCTATCATTTTATCTATTTTCCATGTGAATATTTTCAACATATTTTTTAATTGTTATAATCTTGAATATATATGACGTGATTTATTTATTTAATAGGCGTGTATTGATTATTAAAATGGTAAGAAATTTTTTTTTTATGATATCGCGTGAGCATCGTTCTATATTTAAGTTTTGACATTTTTTTTTTTTAATCATCAGACGCCAAGTAGAGAGAAAAATACTTGAAAACTTCTTTTATATAATTGCCAATGTACCGCCGACAAGTGTTATTTCATCGCGGAGGTTTTTTATTTAAATATTGTATAGACGATTAGAAATTTTTTTTTTTTATTGATTGCGTTTTTATTTTTTCAATCGTATTATAAATACATTAATTTTTTATCGAGTGGAGTATGTTTTAGTGTTGTACTGAAATTTTCTAGCGAAAAATGTTTATAAATTTGTCCAAAATATTTCAGAATTATAATTTTCAGTAAAAATTCGCTTTTTTACAAGCAAAGCACAGCTGATATTCTGTTACTCTTCTGACGAAATCTGTAAAGCCACATGAGAATGTCAAATTTGCATAAACTTCCTGTTTTTAAAATCTGTTATTATATAGTACAGTAGATAAAAAAAATGTATAATTGAATTAAAATAACTTAATTATCTAGCAAAACATTTTAAAAATCTTAACAATTTTTAGTTACGCAAATAATTAGTATTATAACCTTACTTGCCTCTGGCACCTTGTTTGATTATCAATATAAACGAGAATATACAGGAGAATATACGAAAAATTCTCATCGCCTTTTATTTCTCAATTGTCATCCCTTGCATTCAAGTTAATTTAGAACCTAATGCAATTGAATTATTAACGCATTTTCTTTGATTCTACCTTGAATCCTTCAAAATTTTGGGTGATGGCTTCATTTATGACGATTACACTCTATCCCCTTCTTATTTCACCTTATTATTAACTCGTGTCCAGAAAATGGTCCAAATTGCATAAAATCCGAGGTGAAACCAAGGTTGGTAAACTATGATTTGGGCTATTATTTATTTATGGACAAGGGTCGTATAAGATTTTTCTTCGTCAGTGGCAAGAAAACACGTCTTTTCCAGTCGCACAGCAGCTGGGAGTTACTTGCTTTCTGGTCGCTGAAAAAAATTTGATTTTTTTGTTTTTGAAATGTTTTGATGTTTTTAATGAATTGAAGTATTGTTAAACGTATTGAATTACCCAGTTAAAAAAAGTGTCACTTATAATCAGACCACTATAAAAATAATAAAAGTAATATAGATTTAAATTATAAGAAGGTCGAGACGACGTGTTATAATTAATATTTGTATAATAACATAAAATAAAACTCTTTAAATCAGCTTTTTCAATTATTGAAAAAAATTAATATGCTTTTTTAATATAATTTTTTGAATTTCATAAAAATAATAATTTGTATAATATTTTGTTTTGTTTATATTTAATATAATTGATCCATAAAATTTTATATACAATTTCTAGAGCTTTTTCAACGCTTGTTATATACAAAATATGTTTATCTTCAATTTTTTGATAGTATTTGATCTCGTATTTGATATAGAATATTTTTAGGATCAAATAAAAAACGATTATAATAATTAGAAAAAAATAAATAATCAGAAAATGCAAACTAATTATCTTGCTAATTTTGAAGTAGCTATATGAGTAAAAATATGAATTATTTGCCTTTTTTCGGGAAACTTTTGCTACAGGGTATATTGATGACCAGATTTTTTTTTGTTTGAGCTCACTAACAAAGTTTATTACTACCCTAAGTTTAAGCATTTAATTGTAAAAAAAAATTTTTTTACTGTACTATATTTTGAGGAAAATGTTCGTAGTGTTTTTATTTATATACGATTAATATCAAAGGCAAAGACAAAGGCGCTAAAGAGGCAATTACTGAACTTACAGACAGATTATATTCCGGAATAAATCAGAACAATGCAATTATTTCAACTTTTGTTGACCTCAAAAAAGCTTTTGACACTGTCGATCATAAAATCTTATTAAAAAAAGTGTATAGATATGGTATTAGAGGCATTTGATTTAATTCGAAATTCTCTGCAGAACAGATCTCAAATAGTAACACTTCAAAATATCAAGAATACATTAAAAATAACAAATATTGGAGTTCTCCAAGGAACAATTTTAGACCCTATATTATTTATACTATACATCAATGACCAATTAATAAAATATAATTATGTCGTGTCATATGCAGATGATACTGTAATAGTTAGCACTGTTGATACATGGAAAAAAAACTGAAAAACTAATGAACACTAGGTTAATCACTAAATGGTTTTAAAGTAACAAGTTAACCATTAAAATCAACTAAACATACTTTTGGTTGTTATTGTGACAGTGTTTCTGAAAAAGATGCAATTATAATAAAAATAGATAGAATAAATATTGAGAGAGTCAATAATGTTAAATATCTTGGAGCAACTTTCGACTACAACTTAAAATGGGACTCACATATTAAGACTATATTAAAGAAGCTGTGATATTTTCTATTTTTATTATACAAATTAAATAACAGACAAAAAAATTAAGAACATAATGTACTATGATTTGTGTCATAGTATCTGGACATATGGTATAACAACATGGGGTGGTGTCGATAATAAAGAAACCAACACCCTGCAAAAAAAGTTGAATTTTATTTAATCCACTCCGCAATTGAATTCTGCAGCAAATTTTGAGCTATTCGCTTTTTTTTTTAATCGACGCAGAATTCAATTGCGGAGTGGATGAAATAAAATTCAAATTTTTAAATTAACAGCAAATTTAATTATTTCAAAAAATCTAATAAAGATAACTGTTCTACCTTACTGGCCCCCTAAATCAAATAAATTTCAAAATTCAAAACAATGAGCTTAGAAACAACCAATTTTTGAAAAAAAAACGACTTTGAAGTTCCAAAAGAAAAAACGTTAACTTAAAATTAATATTAGAAAAAAAACTTTAAAAAACTTAAAATTTATATTTTCACTCATATACACTTTAAATAAATTATTTGCACGTAGTATTTGAAAGAAAGAAAAAAAAATTGTAATCGATGATGAAAATTAGATGAATGTAAATTATAGTAATTTTTCAGATAACAATAAAGATAATATGAAAAAAAAATAATAATTTTTTTATGTTTCTTTGAATTATTTATTTATTAGCGCTGAAAACTAATGCAGTAAATAATTATTTGTTTAGAAAAAGTTTACGTAATTTAAATAAAATATAATACAGGAAGTTGTAACTTTCTGAACGAGAGAAAATAACCATAATACTCGCCATAATAATTAAATATTGACAATTTTTTTTTTCAAGAGGATAATTTTAATTATTAGGAAAAAAAACTTTTCTGTTTTTATTGTTGTTATTATTAATTTTATGCTTTTAGAACTTATAATTAGTTTTGTACAAATAAAAGAGTTATACTTTTATTGTAAATAAAAAGTTGTAGGTAGTAATTGATAGTTAGAATCTATTTTTTTATATGCTAAATATTAGGTTGGTATTTGTAGGTATTTGTTTTAACCAATTGCTTGGATTTTCAAAATTGTAGCCACCAAGTACATGGATTATTTTTATGGGCTCTTAGTGGATGGCACTTAATTTTATCTGGCAAACAAATCCAAAGAAAATTTCCTCTTTTTATAATTTTTTATCTCAAAAGATTTACGAAGATTTCGTGAATTCAACTCCGAATAGATCACTTTTCATCTCCTTTGGCAATCTTTTGGTCTCTTGAAATCTAAAAAAATTACCTTAGAAATATTTTGGGAATCCCTCGGAAAATTCGTTAGGTACCAGATCAAAAGGGTAAAAAAAGGAAACAAATTTAAATATTAATTTAGTTTCTCGTAAATCAGTAAAATTTCTCCTGCTCAATTAGTAAAAAATTATGCTATTTAAAAATTCATTGTTTATTCCTAAGGTCAAATTATCAATAATTATCATCTACTTTTTTTACCTTGTTAGAATAAATGAGGTCACATTTTTTTAAAAATTGTTATTATTAAATTAAATATGATTAAAAAATTAATCCAAAATATTAATATTTATGATAAATAATAAAGTTAATCGTCATTTTTTTTATATTTTAATGATAATAATCTGTTTTGAACGTGATGTAAATTAATAATAATTAATATGATTTTTTTTAAGCTCATATTTTAAACGACGAATATAAAAACAGGAAAAATAAAAATTACCATAAGTTAAATTGTCATTTATTTTTCTTAATTCAGAATTAATTTTTTGGAACCAATTATGTAAAAAAGGAATAAGATTTTTAAATTTTTAACTTAATAATTGGAATTTAAAACTTATGTATTTTATTTTTTAACCATTTGAGGTAATTTAATTTTAACTGAAACCTATGAGAATTTGATCCCTTGACTATATTAAAAACATTTTCTAAATCGCAATTCTCATATTTCTTACCTTTGTCCTAGATATTAATTTACCTGCAGTTGTTTCATCTTTTAATTAATTTCATCAGTCCAGATTCAGCTATTATTCATTGAATTTATTAAAATAACTAATAATATTTTTTTTTCCTAATATTTTTTAATCAAAACAAGAATAGAAAAATATGTTACTTAAAAATTATTAGAATAATATTAAAGATCATAATATTTGTTGAGATTTATGTTAATTAGGCCTGCTGTTAATTATGTTTTTAGAGATGTTAAATTTTCACTTTAATAAAAACCAAATTTCGTTGGGTAAGGTTTTGTAAATCCAAGTAACTGATTTAAAATTGGAACTGCAAATCTGATGAAACAAAGAATGCTGGACTCGAAATTTGGGTACCCCTTAATAAAAACATGTGTTTAATTATAGAATGTTGAAACAAATTTTAATAAGGTGCGGCCAAGATATATAAAAACTTGTATATCCAGTACCCTTTGTTGAACAAATTTTCTTCCTTAAAATGTTTGTTTAAAACAGTAAACAAACCAAAGGTCACGTAACTAATTAAATAATCCATAATCCTTACCCTCTCCTTGTAAAACCAACTTTTACACCTTTTATGTTAATCAAGTTAACATCATTTTTGTTAAAAAAGTATTAAAGTAGCTAATTATTTTTACTTAAAAAATTAAATAATTTTTGCATTCTTTAAAAAAATTAATTTACTTTACCAATACTACTACACTTTTATTACAATATTGTAAAATGAAAAATGACATAATTGATTTTACTCAATGCTGATAATTACTTTGTATGTAAGTCAGTTTAAATATTAACAATTAAAAAAATTAAATTGTAAATTGATATAATAACAATAATAAAGTGCTGTTTTTCAAGGATTAGGATAATTAGTTATTTAAATTAATTTAGTCGTTGATCTGATTTATATTATATAATTATATATTTTTTTATCATTCTTAATGAATCATTCATCAGTTTTTTTTACAGATTACAAGAAGTAAATATTCAATATTTTTTTAAATGATTCAATTTTTATTTATTTAAAAAAAAAAATTTTTTTTTGCATTACATTTTGCAAAAATAAATGACATTTTTGTACAAACAAATCGATAAAATCAATTTTTGTAAATTAAATAAATTAGTATAATTTGAAGAATGTTTTTTTATATTTTTTTATTGTGGAAGTAAACAAATAAACGTGGTTTTTCAAAAATGACTTGAAAAATTACGAATATTTTTTTTTTTAACTTCATCGTGCTAAAATATGAATGATTCCACGTTAAATAAAAGAAAAAGATTTTAAATTTCCTAATTTTAAATCTGTATCGATCCTAAATAAATTCCTAATATAAATTCTGTATCGATCCTGATATTTTGAATAGAAATACAATTTTTACAATTTTTCTTACTAAATTTAGAGAAGTTTTCTGAGTAAGCATATAATATTTCATAATTAAATAAATATTGTTAGCTAAAAATTTATAAATCAGAAAATTAAAAAAGTCAATTTTCACTGAAATCACTCATATATACCACATAATTTTTTTAAACAAAGACATTTTAGTATTTAACAGAAAATAAAACCATGTAATCTTATAAATTACCTTGATATTCTAATAATTAATAACAACAATTAAGTTTATGTCAAGGTTTGTATTTTTAATTTAAATTTCATTTAAATAAAACTCTTTATAAATTTTGACTAATCTAAAAAATAAATATTGAAATTTATTACCTTATTCATAAGAATTTAAACAAAAAAATTTTATCAAATAAGGCCAGTAGTTTAATTTACTACAACTATTGCGATAAACCGCGCGGTGAAGAATAAAAAAAGTGAGGCAGAATTATTAGCAAAAAATTTTTACTATAAAAAAAAAATGATAATAAATTATTCATGTAAGTGTTTTTTTGATAAAAATTTAATTGCATGGTGATAATTTCCATGATTAACATTAAAGTATTTTTCTTTTACTAACAATCAGTAGATTAGAACCAAATTTCTGTTACTTCCATAAACAAGTACAAAAACAATGAATTATTTTCATTTAGCCCAAAAACAAAGCGAATAAATCTAAATCTGTTTTTAAATTTACTGCAACGTCTTAAATATAAAAAATTTTAAAAAATGTAATTTTATTGATAATTTAATTGTTGATTACAGCTTGGAGGATTATGTCTTCTAGGATTAGCAGTAAGTGCTTATGTTGGTTACACATCGGAGATGCAAGAAGTTATTGGTGCAGATTTGACAATAAATGGACCACTTGTTACGCTTATGATTGCTGGAGCTGTTATATTCATTATTGCATTCTTTGGATGTTGTGGAGCTATTCGAGAAAGTCATTGCATGATAGTAACGGTAAATTTTATTTTACTAAAAAACTTTGGTTTATCAACAAGGAACCATTTTTTTATATTAATTATTTAAAACTGCGTCCTTGATATTCTCTGTATATTTCAAAGAAAAGCCTCCCGAGTATGTAACCACCAGTTTTATATATTCTGAAATTCATAAATAACTAAATTTTCTATTCTTTTTTTCAGTCCCGTAACTCCGAATTCCTTTACCCCAGTAATTAAAACCCAAATGTCCTAATTAAAAAATTAAACAAATTGACAACTTTTAGATTGCTGTAAAATTTCCTTGCGGTTAACATTTTTGCCGTTGTTTATGATGATAAATTTTTAGCCATTACGAATGTGCGAGATACGTATGTGTAAATTGGTCATATAAAACGACAGTTTTACATACGTCGCCAGTACACCACGGTAGTATTACAGTCGTATTACGTTACGAAAATTGATTAAAAAAAGGCTAAATAGTCCGCGCACATCTGAATTGCACCGGCCAAATTTGTTCCGAAATTCGGGTGTCACGATCGGTGCAAGTTATTTTTTTTTTCAATAAAAAAAAGTATTAGTTGATCTGGAATGGAATCCATAATCTTCTAAAGAATTTTTAGAAAAGTTTATTTGCTGTACGAAAATTTTAAAATTTTTCCAAGATGGCGCACAAAATATTTAATATTTTAGTGTTTTATGCAACGAGGCATATCCCTGCCAAGAAAAATATAAATATCTCGGGAATTTAAAAATTGGTCGACATTGGTCAGTTTGGGCCAAAAATTTGTTGGAATAACGCAGTGAAAAAATCGCAGTTTACTGGGTTTAAAAATAGAACTTTGAAAAAAATTGAAAATTTATTTGCAAAAACATAACATATTATAAATTCTCTACTAACAATAAATCATTTTAATTTTCTTTTTTTGATTTTCAGTTTGCAGTATGCATAATGACTCTATTGGCTATACAAATCGGTGTATCCATATGGATATTCAAAATAGCTGGAGTAGACAATGCTAAAGAATCTCTTGGTAAGGCAATATCAACAAGCATGGCCAATTACAAAACTAATAAACAAAGCGAAGAATTCATGAATGTTATCCAAACTTTGGTAAAAATTTTCTTAATAAAATATTAAATAAATGTCAAATATTCTATAAAATAATTATTTAAACAGGCTCAATGTTGTGGAGACACTAGCAGCCGTGATTATACAAGTAGAACAATAGAGATACCATACTCTTGTTGTGGAAAGCCTCAAGGAACTACATGCAATAATAGTGGTGATATTTACCAAAAAGGATGTAGAGAAGGCTTACCAGAAGCTTTTAATAAATATGCTAAATTAATAGCAACTTCTGCTCTTGTTGTAGCTGGTGTCGAGGTACGTTCTAATTCAATTTTTAAATTATTATATAAATTTCAAAATTATTAATCTAAAATTTTTACAGGTCGTTGGAATAATATTCTCATTATGCTTAGCAAGTTCGATAAGTAACGCTGAAAGACGTGGATATAAAGTTTAAAGTGCTGCTAAAAAACAAAAAAAAAACTTTGTTTTTGATATAATTTACCATAAATAAACTCTGTGTTGTTTTATTACAATATAAAGTATTATTAATCAGTAATTTAATTTACAAAAAAGTGCCTTTGGTATTATAAAATTAAATAACAAAATTAAGTATTTAATTAAGGGATCAATTTTTTTTTTTTTTTTTTGAGCTTATTCTCTAAACCTAGAATTAAATTGTAGTTTTTTTATGCTTTGATTTATAAAAAAATTTCAAAAAAAAAATTTTGGTTTAGAGAACAGACAGAACCAATTTTTTTTTTAATAACAAATTACAAATTAACTTTTTTTTTATATGTGCCTATATGTAATATAAATGTAATTCCATTTTTTTCTGATTGCACAAATTAAATAATATACATGTTTGCATTTAAATATTAAAAAAAATGTATACACACAAATGAAATTACAAAATTTTTTTTTACTACAAAATAATTAATAGTAAATTTGTTGTGAATATTTTTAAGAAAAATTTATATAATAAAAAATTTATATATAAATGTAAAAAAAAAAACTAAACAAAAAAATATTTCATATTATGTAATAAAAAAGATTTATAAAAAGTACAGAAAATTGGTCATTTCGTTGAAAGTTAAATAAATTATTTTTTGTTTTGATTTAAATGATTTAAAAATTGTTTAATTTATTTTTTTTTAAATATGCCAAATTAAGCATATTGAAGTTAAAATTTTTTTTTTTATGGGCATTTTACGAAATGATCAAAAATAAAAATTCATTATTAAGCCCTTTCTAGACCTAATTAATTTTTTTTAATCTTGTGTGCTTAAACTGTACCTTTTAATACAGTAAAAGCACGTGGAATAAAAAAAATTTATTAGGTCTAGAAAGGGCTTTAAGATATAATATATGAGATTTAGAGGTATGTTAATTAATTATTTTTTCATTAATTTTATATAAATATTAGTTGTTAAGCATGTAATACTAAAAATAAAAAACATGTTAGATTTTGTTAAAATAAAACACTCTTTAAATAAATGAATTTTTTGCAACAAAAAAATAAATTATATGTGCTTATTGTATTTTTTTGTCAGATGTTTTTGATATTTTTTGGCACTTTTTATTGGGTGGTTTTACACAGTTTGTGTTATTCAAATATTGCACAGGATTGAATTGTTTTTATAAAGTTTGGTCCTTACTGAATCTAAATTAGGCAGAAAATACAGAATTTTTAAGATAAAGAACAGAAGTAGGTAATTTTAGCAAACGGTATTTAAATCTAAGATCTTGATTATTATCTAAAAATAAATACAAGCCAAGTGTGTCTAAAGGACATAAAAAATTACACTAATTTAATTTTCATAATCTGATGTGTCACTAAAGGTAAAACAAAGTGTGTGTTGATTTTCACATGTGTTATTATTATGTATAGATAATTTGCACTCAAAAAGTTTAAAAATTGATTTTGAATGATATTTATTTTTTTTTCTTAATAATTAAATTTTCTAGCTTGGTGGTTTAACGATATTATTAATGGGTATAACAGTATATCATCAGACAGCTGGTAACGTACAAAATGCACTTGACATAAATGTTTCATTTCCTGCAACAATGCTTGTCATTGTTGGTACTATTATTTTTATTATTGCTTTTTTTGGATGTTGTGGTGCTATTCGAGAAAATTATTGTATGATTATAACGGTAAAATAAGAAAATTTTTTGATCAAATTTAAATTATGGTTTAATAAGAATTATTTTATTTTTTTTTATAGTTTACAGTATTTGTTATGACATTGTTGGTTATACAAATAGCAGTTGCAGTTTACGTCTTCTCAAATTTAAGTGGTGAGCTTTTAAGAAGAAGAATGGATGAAGTAATTAAGACCAGTGTTCAAGATTACTACAGTTCACAAGAAGCTCAAGTTGGTATCAATGTTTTACAGTCATTGGTAAGTAAAATAAAAATATTTTCTGAATTTTTCAGTGTTTTATATTTATAAGTTATCTTTAATTTTCAGGCTGATTGCTGTGGCTACGAATCATATCGTGATTACACAACAAAGACTATAAATCAGTCAGTTCCTTACAGTTGCTGTGGTTTACCAGCAGGTGAAGTTTGTACTGATTATTCCGTATTTCAAAGAAAAAAAGGATGCAAATACAACGTACCTGATTTAGTTTACAAATTTGCTAATATGATGGGCAGCAGTGCATTGATTGTTGGGGGTATTGAGGTAATTTTAATTTGGTTTTTTTTTTAAATTTTGAGGATTTTACTTACCTTTTTTAATTTTTTATTTACAGCTGATTGGTATCATTTTTTCCTTGTGCTTGGCAAGTTCAATCAGAAATGCAGAACGACGTGGTTACAAAGTATAAAGAAATAAATAGAATGTTTGAAGAATTTTCTTAGATTTCAGTGAACTTTAATAGAACTCTAAATTTTATTTTCTCTTTTTTTAGAAAAATTGTTGAATTTTTTACAGTGAATTTTCTAAAATTTTCTCTTTCAAATTAAATAAATCAAAGTGAAAAATTCACAAATATTACTAAAACAAAGAGATTTAAAACTAAAAGTATTAACAGAAGAATCTCTCAAATAAAAATGACACAATAAAACAAAAATTGTTTTATTTAATGACTTAAAAATTGAAGAAAAAAAAAATAGTTACTATTTTTTAAATTTAAAAAGCCTGCCATTCTACTTTTTAATTTTTTATAATTTTAGAAATTAAGATAAAAATTATTGTTAAGGTGTTTTCTTTGTAAAAAAATTAGTTTGTAAAATAAAAGTATTATTAAATAATTTCATAGAAATAATTTAGGTCATAAGTTTATTTCAATATTTTATAGTTTTTAAGAGTTTCATTATAGTTATTTTGTAGTTGTAAAGTAACAAAAATAATAAAAGAAAATTACTGTTTTCCTACAAAAAATATTGTAAAAATTATATATTGTTTATTTATTTTATTAGTAATTGATTTTTTTTTATACACTGTAAAAAGTAACTTTCTTAGATTCACAATAAGAATAGAATATTTTTGAAAAATTAGTAACTTTTCGAAAAAAATCGTAAATTTACTAAACTTAGTGTATTAACTAAAAATTTGAGTATTTCCGATTTTTTTTTGTAAACTCACGAGAAAAATTGATAATTTACAATTTTTTTTCGAAAATTTACAAAAAATATTTCCTAATTTACAATTTTTTTCGTAAATTCACAAGAAAAAATCGAGAATTCTCGAATTTGTTGTTAATATACTAAATTTAGTAAATTTACGATTATTTTTGAAAATTTACTAATTTTTCGAAAATATTCAATTTTTTTTGTGAATCTAAGAAAGTTACTTTTTACAGTGTAATTTACCTAGTTAGAAGAAAATTTTTTGTATGTTATCAAAATAAGGATCCAAATAATTTGGTCTGAAAATGCTTAATATAAAACAGGTTTAATAAACAAAAAAATGTTGAAATATTATAATTACTTTTTATTTAAAAATTGGATTATAATAATAATAATAATAATAATGATTGTATATAATTTATACATTTTATTATCATTCTTCATAAATATACTCTCTTTTACTCACACATATATAAATATAAATCTAATATAATACAATAATATTTACAATATTGCATAATTCAATTTTTCTTTTTGGAATAAAAAGCTGTTTATTTTTTCACTATATAAAAAAAAAATTGATTATCATAGGTACCTTCTATAAATAATTTAAGTCTCTAAAAATTATCTTTTACATATAATTCTTCCATGTATATAAATATATGACATTTAATTAACTACTATTATAATCATAAAATTTTATTTGGAAGCATATTAAATATTTTGTTAAAAAAATATTCAATTAGTGACCTTGACATTAGAAATAATAAATGAAAATGAAAAAATTCAAGGATTCATTGATTTTACAGTAAAAAACAAATCGATGTATACATCCGCAGTCTTAATATTTTTTTTATAAGCTCAGAAAGAAAATAAGAAATTGTTTTTTTTTTTACAATGGTGATATTTTCATTCTTTCAGTATTAAAACGTCCTCCATTATTAGTTGGTGATATTTTATCAAATTGTAATGTTGTTAATGTTGTGTTATTAAAATCTAAAATTTTATTATTATCATTATTATCGTTATTGTCATTAGAAACTATTAAATTATCATAAATAGGAATGTCATTTAAAAAATCAAATGATGCAACAGCTTCTTTTTCTTTTTCACCATATCTCATATAAAAATCATTACCACGTCCAACTATTGATGGTCTTGAATAATATAAAGAAGATGGTAAACGTAGGACACGTTGGGCTTGTGCTGCTGATGCTATTAAATAATATATTATAAGCTTCAGTCAGCAATTTTTTTTTTTAACAATCTTTTTTTTTTAATTTGTACCAAAAAAAAAAAAAAACACAAAAACTTTTATTTTTCTCTCTTTCTTTTATTTATAAGGTTAACATTTTTTCTTCACAGCTATCTGAGGCTAAAAATTATTTTATTTTTTATTATTTTTTTGAAAATAAAATTATTTAGAGAGTTTAGTAGGTTTGTTAAAATTTTTTTTAACTCTAAATACTTATTAAAGAAAGAGAGAAAAAGAAGTAAGACCAATTTTTTATTATTTTTATAAAGCAAAGTTAGTCATTTTTAATTTATGAGTATTAGTTCTATTAATTATGAAATAAATTTACAATCAAAGATGAATTATTTTACATACAGCAGATTTTACTGATTATGAAGTTTTAAAAGCGAGATGAAAGATTGCAATATGGAAAATTATTTTTTATCTTTTTTATACACAAAAACCTGTACTGGTTTGGTGTTATTTTGAAAAGTTGCTTATTTTCTGATAAAAAGGCGAAATCTGTAAATTGAAATTTTTACAAAAAATATTTTAAATAATGACTAAAATCGTAAATTTAACAAATAAAATTCGAAATAAAAATAAAAAATTTATGCGATTTTTTAAAAATTTACTAATAACACAGCAGCCCCACGAAAGAAAAAAAAATTCGGACACAAAAGGATTTTTATGAGTATTTTTCGACCCTGAATTCGAATCTAAAGTCAGATTTTGTCGTACACCCGCAAAATTTAGCGCTACGAAGCTGATACTTCGCTGATACTCTATAAAAATGTTGGGAAAATTTATGCAACTTAGGTTTTTTTAAGTATTTTTCGACTCTAAAAACGAATCTTAAAATTTAGCGAAACGCGCCCTATACCATATAAAAACTTTGGATAAGTAGTAGGGTAAAGGAAGTGTAGGGCCAAATTTTCACGATGTATTGCACAATTTGACGTAAGATTCGTTTTCAGTGTCGAAAAATACATAAAAAAAGTTGCATAAATTTTCCCAACATTTTTATAGGATATAAGCTGAATAGCGCTAAATTTTTGGGATGTGCGGCTAAATCTGACTTCAGATTCGTTTTCAGCGTCGAAAAGTACTTACGAAAACCCTAGTTGCGCTTTTTTTGTGGGACTGTGTAATTGTTAATTTACAGTTTTACCCAAAATTCGCCATTACAAAATTTTTGAATAAATTTTAATGTTTTGAAAATTAACTAGGGGTTGCTTTTAAAACAATTCATTATACCGTAATAATATACTACCGCCTTTAAAACTACAGAGTGACACGAACGTGTTATCAAATTTAGAATCAAAATTTTTTAGAATACAAAATCTACTATTATAAATTTTACCAAAAAAATGTTCGCAACGATGCGATGTACACTTGATTTAAAAAAATCATTGAGAAACTAAAATTTCATATTTTATAAAGAAGCTTTAACATTTCGTAAAAATGCATTGAATAAAAAATTCCATGTGGAAAAGGTATTTTTTTAAAATAAGAATTAAGTAAACTAAATTATTTTTTTTTAAATTCACTTGTACCGAAAAATTCAAATTAGAAAAAAAAAATGTCCGGAAAGCGTTTTTATTAAACGTAGCACTATTTTCCGTCAACTATTACTAAAAGCAACTTTTCAAAACAACGTCCAACCTGAAATACATTAAACTTTTTAGATTCATATGCAAATTAAGTTATTATTTTAATAGCGAGTGAGAGTAGCAATGATTATATGATTTACAATGAAAAACAAAAAAATGTAATTACACAATAAACCATTAAAAAATGTTAATTATTCTAATTATTTACATAAATATGTTAAAAAAATGGTTTATAAATGAAATTAAGTTGCATTTTAATGAATAATAATAATAATGTGTGCAACGATGCTTTATTATTATTTTAAGTGACATTAAATTTTTCAAAAAATTTTCAATTTTTGATACCTTTTTTTTGTCGTCTGTAACGATGTAAATTATGAAAATGATGATAATCTAATAATGGTTCATCACCAGAATCACTACCAGCTGAACCACTTGATGTTGTTGATGAACTTTCGACGTCTAACATACCGTCTAATAAATTTGCTCTTGTCTAAAACAACAAAAATCATAATAATAAAGAAAAATAAAATAAAATAAAACATTTTCTTAAAAAGTTAATCAATAAAATAATAATCAAAAAAATAAATAAATAATTAATTTTACCTTTGGATCGTTAAAATCGATATCTCTTTCAACGTGAACCCAACCAGTGGGACAACAACATTGAATATCTAATTTTTCCAAGGCCACATTATTATCTTGTTTTGTTGTATTATCTTCACCTTTTTTGATCATTCTGTTTAATACATCGATTACGTCTTTTGATGTTGCTTTTTCATGAAAACTTAACGTACGATCTTTACCTTCTACTAATACTGTGTTTTGTTCTGATGGACTTATCTAAAAAAAAATAAAATAAATTTTTATTTTTAAAGAATTTTATTAATTCATTTTTGAAATACTTACAACTGTACTAGGCGTTGAAGACGTTGCATCTTCATCTTCTTCTGGTACAGCGCCAAGTTCCGAAGGTGCTACTGTCGTGTAAGAAATTCCATTATTGCAACTAACAGCGTTAACTAATCTTTCTTCTGGTGCCAAAATCGGTACTGATATTTCGTCTAATAATTCTTCGTTTGATTTTTTAGTTTTTTCTTCTTCTCTTTCGATTATTTCATCCGTTTCACTTGATGATATTTCGGAATTATGATTATTGCTTGTTATCTCTTCAACTAATTAAAAAAAAAATTATTATAAATTTTGTTAATTTCATTTAGATAAAATTTACATACCTTCGATCTGAGGAGATTTTTCGCAGTCATCCTGAGCATTTAAATCCGAGTATTCTGTCAGGTAAGTTTGTTGTTCAGCTATAAAAGATAATACACTTTGTAACGCATTTTCTCTCTCGGATAAATTTTTTCCACCCCTCGACGAGGTACTTGCTAAACTTTTGGTACTTTCGAACTTAACGAGTCTATAAAAATCTCTTGTAAAATCCGTTCCAATTGACGGCGATTCAGCATCGTCACTGCATCCAGAAAGTGCAGCTGATGATCTTTTACTAGAATTGTCTAAAATACCTTCCTCGCTACTCCACGAAGCGTTCGGGCTAGTAGAGTAAGGCCAAGGTCCATTAGATTTGTTTTCCATAAATAAATAACTTGATCCATTCCATAAAAATTCGTTGGAATCTTCTTCTAATTCGATATTATTATGATTTTCTTTGATAGCTGGCAATTGAATTGCTGTTGTGCTGGCTGGTGTAATTGGATCTTTCCATACTAAACCTGATTCACCGGAGGTTAAATCTTCCGTAGATAACGAAAAACTCCAATCTTCTAATTCTGCACGATCGTACTCGAGTTCTAAGAGATCTCTGTGCTGCTGAGAACTGCGCGAGTCGTCCAGCCTATAAGTAAATAAAAATTAAAATATTGATTGAAATTTAATTTAAAAAAAAAGTAAGTTAATGTAATAAATTAATGTACATACCTTAGCCATTGCTGTACATATTCGGCATCCCATCCATCATCTTCAACTAGGAGTAGCGAAGATCCGGCAGGACTGGCTATATTATAAGGCGTAATGCTAGTTGCTGTTAGTTTTAAACACAAATGACTATCAGAAAAACTTCGCATGACGTGTTGAAAAGGAACAATATCTTTCGTAGGTGGAAAACTGTGACGTGGATTTAAACCGATCGTTAAATTAAGAGGTAAAAAAAGAACATCCGGGTCTCCAGTATCGAGTGACACAAGTCTACAATCTGGAGATACGTCAGCTTCAGTTTCGTCTGTTGCTTCCTTGAGATCTTCGAGGCCACGAGGTGCTTCCTGTCGGGTACCTTCTCCTTGAACGTCGCTTGACATTGTTGAGTAACCTTCGTCTCGGTTACCACTCTCTGGACTTTCGCTACCTTCCTCTTCTACTGGCGCTGCTGTTACGGATGCTGTTATGGGTTTTTGACCTGTTAAGTTTCATGAACTCTTTTAGTTTTAAGTAATTTACTAAAGTAAGCATTTTTATTCTTTATAAAATCAATAGAAAAAAGTATCTTTTGTTTGAAATGGATCGTTACACACGTGGCACTCAAGGGCTTTGCTTAAATTTTTTTTTTTACTTTAATATGCAAAAGTTAGGCATATGCAATCGCAATTATTTTTAATTAATTAAATAAAATACTAAAGAATGTACATCGTTTGTTACTTTAATTAAAATTTTACAAATTATTGATTTTATGTTTTTAATTAAAATTAAAAGCATCTGAAAAATCTATATGATTTAAATTTTAAATTAATTAGAAAAAAAATTTTTTAATTAAACTCAATTGTAAATTTCAAATCAATTTTTTAATTTTCCAGAGTTTTTAAAATTTATTGTCTGCAAAATTTAATTAACTTTAATTTAATTACAATTTTGTGCATTTATAAATAAGTTATATTATTTAAAAAAAAAAAAATTTATTGTGAAAATTAATTTAAAAAAATTTTAACGTTACCAAAAATATTATACTGTAGAAAATAAATTAAAAATTATATAATAAGTACCTACGAAGAAAAAATTCAGTCACTGTTTAGCAAAAATGTATCGAAATCAAAATTAAAAAATAAAAAAAAAACAATTTTTTTTAAATAAAATAAAATTTTTTATTAAATTAAAAAAATAAAATTAGAAAAAAAATTTAAAAAAAAAAAAAAAAATTTGTCAGAAGTGGGATTCGAACCCACGCCCTCAGAGAGGACCAGAATGCCCAGATACTCAGTATAACTGAGAAGGAATTACCTTGAGTCTGGCGCCTTAGACCGCTCGGCCATTCTGACACTTGGTTCATTTTGCTTTAGAAGCGCATCAGATTCTTTACTAGCTTAAATTTATTTTTAGATAACGAAAAATTTTTTTAAACTTTTAATATAAAATTTTTTTTAAATATTTGGTAATATAAATAACCTTAATAAATTTTTTGTTTACATTTATTTAAAAATAATAATTTTAAATAAATTAATTTAAGTAAATCATGATCGAAATTAATTTACAATAATTATTTAAATTAATAATTAATAAAATAAGGGCAATATTAATATTAAGAAACGTTAGAAAGTTATAATATACCGACATTTTGATAATGAAGTTTACTTCTTTACCGACCGAGTCATTTAAAAAGTTTTCTATTTTACCGTTTGCAGATATTTAAAAATTTTCTACCTTACCGACTTTTCAAATTTTCAAATTCAAAAATAGCAATTTAAAAAAAAAATTAAAAAAAAACATACCTATTGGTCTGGCTTTTCGACATTTGGCAGTAGCCATAACTGGTATTTGTAAATTAAGTGACTTTGGCCTAGAAATTGGAAACCAAGTAGAATCAAGTCCTAAAGCAGCAACGAGGGCAGCTGGACCAGCTTCTAATATTCCCTTAACAAGTTCGTTTGGTGTACCTGGACTTGTTGCTTGTGTTAATAAACTAGAAAGTGCACGATTTTGTGCTTCTAATTCTCGTATACGCCTTTGTAATGCGCTAATTTCTTCCTTCAATCCCTAATAAAGTAACATGTATTTAGTTAAACAGCTAAATTATTGAATTATAAAATTTTTTGTTGTTGCAAAAGCAGTGGCAATGATATAAAAAATGCGCACTACATAATAATAAAATAATAATAATAATTTCAAAAAAGCATAAAATAATGAACCTTTTGCGAAAGAAGCGCTCGAACCACCTGGTTGGCAACGTCGTCTAAACATCTTTCATATTTTTTTCTTTGTAATTCAGCATCACGTGTTAAATTTAAATGATCATTTTGTAAATTAGTATATTTATTTAATAATGATTTATGTAAATCATTGGCAGTTGTTGCCTGATAATTTTTTAATTCTCCACGCATTGAATCACAATCTAATTGTAATTTTGATATTTGATTTTGATATTGTTGTATACGTGCCTGTAAAAAATTTATTTTATTTCTTTTTAAGATTAATTAACTCAAGTAAGTACCTTTATTTTAAATTAAAAATATTAAAGATCATTTATCATAAAATCTTGAACTTGAAATAGTAAAAAAATTGCTAAATCGTTCATAGTTATTTTCGAGTATATCTTAATTAAGTGTAATGAAAAATTTTCAAGTAATAAATCAGAAAAAAAAGCTTTCGTCAAAAAAGTATACCATATATTTTTTTTTATTTCTGGTATAAGAAACAGAGTAGCAGTAATATATTTTCTTTTATTCTGTTGTTGTCAAGGGCAGAATAAGAAAAACTTTAGCTATTACTAATAAGTAGGGTGCGTGCATTTGATTTATAACACACTATAGTAGTTACAGTCCCTAAATATTGTATATTTTTTGGTATTTGCCTGTAGTGTAATAATGATGATATCTGTTAATGTGTGTGAGTGTGTTTTATTTTATATAATAAACTGTTTTATTTTATACATAAACCGACTGGTGAAAATATTTATTTAATTTAATAACACCTACCTACTGTTTTACTTGTTTAGGCGAAGGGTCAAAGTGTAACAAACTTTTCTTTTGTGATAATTCTGGGGTCAAGAGAAACAGTTTAAGAAGATAATTTTAGTTTTAGATCAATTTCTTTTATGTTATTTAACGCTCGATATTTTTTTTATTTCAGGTATGAATTTAGGGACAAAAATGAATAATATTAAAATTTTAATTTTTTGGCTAAAAGACGCAGTCAAAAACAGAAAAATGAAGAAAAACTTGCAAAATTTGCTACAGCTATTTTGCTAAATATAGCGTAAAAAAATTTTAATTTAATGCTAATTTAATTAATGGCCAAATGTATTTAAGTATTTTAATAATTAAAAACACAAAAATTTATTTAAAATTTTTCTGAGTATTTTAGACTGTGCTCCTTAATAACCGATACATTTTTGTATTGAAAAAATGAAATTTTTGACAGTCTAGTTCGTTATTTCAAGTACAATGTAAAATATTAGAAAATTTTTTGCAAATCTGAAACTTGCTTGGTTCTTTTGATTTTGCGTTTTAAATTTTTTAATGCTATAACATCAATACTTTTAATATCAAATTTGTAATTTCTAAATTTACAGTCCAAAAAAATGCATCGTACATTGACCCTTAAATTACAATCAATTACCATAAATCCAAAGTGTGAACAATAGAAGTAGACCTTTTTATAAAAATTTATTAAACCGCACATTTCAATGGCTAGTTCGAATACAAGTTAATTTTTATCAGTTTAATTATACGTAAAGTGTTCGATTAAAAATCGATAGCTAAAGTAGTAAACCATCCGTTAAATAAAAAGATAATAATAATAATCGATGTTGCGTTTTGTTTAATATTATCTTTACTACTTTATGTACTGAAATGATAACGCAAGCACAAAAACTACTTTAACTAAAATAAAATATGAACGATTTAATAGAATGAAATTTTCTATGCTTTTATGAATTTACCTCGTAAGAATTTTTTAACGTAGTTTTCTCTTGCTTCAGCTGTTCTGCACGTTGTTTGTGTTGCAGTAAAGTTTTTGAAGTTTCTTCCAATCTAAAAATTCAATAAAAATTTTTATTAATTCTATAATTCATGTTCTTAATTTTTACTAAATTGAACTTTATTTTGTATGAAAAAAGACTTTCGTGACAATTTCTATTACTTTTTTATGTCATTTAATTATCACGAATGTGTTTTTTTAAACTTTTTATTTAATTATTTAATGAAAAATTAGAAAAAGGGAAATTTTTATCTCTAAAAAAAAATGTAACAACTTGACAGTGAATATTTAATAAGTACGTACGTATGTGTGTGTAAAAAGAATATAAATATTCAAGTTTAATTAAAAAAAAAGTGTCGTTAAATACAGCTGTGACACATTTAACAAAAAATAAAGTTAGAGAGTTAAAAAAAAGGTACTAATTTTCATTTAATAAATAAAGGACAAAATTTAACCAAAAAATTTTTAAAAATAAATCAGTCATTTTCTGGTTCGACTAAAAAGTAAGTCAAGTTTAGATTTTCTTAAACGAATAAAGTAAGGGAAAACCCTCTTAAAAAATTTTTTGGGTAAAAGACGATTATAGTGAAAAGAGGGAAAGTTTTTATTTTTTTCTCTTAATATAATAAAATAGGGAGAAAGATGAAGAAAGAAAGGTATTCTAGTGTATTGAAGCCGATTTAAAGTTTCTTTCCCTTTAAAAAATATTTAGAGACAAAAAAAAGTCCCTCTTTTACACTCTCCCTCACCTAGCAACACCCTCACTATTTAAACCCACGTGGCAATTATAAACATTGTTGCCAACTGTTGATGTCATTTATTACTACCAACCCAAAAATTTATCTATTTTTTTTTAAGTCAATACACGTCTTGTGTAGAAGAATATATTTCCGGAAAAATTGATCCTTTATTTTTACTTCCCTTAGTTTTTGGATAGGGCAAGTGATATAAAGAAAAGTTATGATAATATTTTTTTTTCTTGGGGTGTAAGTTGTAATTTTTTTGTTTATTTACTTGAGTGTCTTACAGGCTGTCATAATATTTGAGCATTTTTATTTCAGGATCTTAACTCTCCTACAGAGCAGAAAAAAGTATTAAAAAAATAAATAAAACCTTGTTTAATTCAAAAAAAATCCAATTTAGATGAAAGAAAAAAAAATATTAAAAAATAAAACCATTGATAAAAAAAATGGGTCAAAAAAATACAATACAACAATACATTTTCTTAAACGTATAAGTTAAGAAATAACATGGCAAAATTCCAATTAGAGCATCGATACACATTATAAATAATAAAAGTATTTTTATATACCAAAACACACGTAGGTAATAGTAAATTTTTTTTTAAAAAAAGGAAAAAAGGATTATTATATTTGAAAATTCAAAGCATGTATTGAAAAAAAATCTAATAACTTTAAACACATAATAACTTTGGCATTTTTTCAATTGTTTTTTATCAATGAAATTGTGTATTAATTAAAAAAAATTGTTAATTAGTCTTCTAGTGAAGAAAGAAACAATAGAATATGAGGATGAAAAAAAAGGAATATATTAAAGGAGAACAATTTTTTTTTAATTAACTTGATTAAAAGTAATAGTATGGGAAATTAGTTTTTATACTTTTAGCTCGTTTTATATAAGAATCGATTTGGTTCTGTGTTAATTATCTTTTGAATTTTACACTATTAATCGATGTTTTATTGGTATATGAGTGAATCTATGAGATTTACAATTATTTTAGGTTCCTTAAAGTACTGATTAAACTGGAATTTCTCATATAAGGAAAAAAATGACTTGATTACAAAATGAGTACACAAATAAATATTTTCAAAAAAATATAAAACAAGGTTAAAATAAAGATTATTTATTTGTAAAAAAAAAATATTAATTTAAATATATTATTTGGCATTAAATCAAAGTAAATATAAAATGACAATAATTCAAGTGCATTATACGCCGGTACATTTGGTGCAATCTGATTTATAACCAGTGCATACAGAGAGAAACTAGATTATAATGATCAAGTATAACGTATTGCTATGAAATTTTCCTGATATATTGTATAGGGTGCTACGTACACACACATGCAATATGCTGGTGGAAAAATGTTATAAATTTGGCTATTATGAATAGGTAATTTATGGCGTTCTCTAATTATTTGTTAATTAAAAATTGGGATTAATTTAGGCTGGGTAAATGTGTGAATTAGTTTGGATTTTGGGGGTCTTAAATGTAAGTTTTAGGGGTAAGTGGTACTGAAATTGCGAGTAATTTCGGGTAACCACGCACCCCTAAAAATGTATTTTTAGTTATTCAAAAAGGAACCAACTTGACAGTCAAAATTTTGATTTCTTGCTCATAAGCCCATTTTATCAGAGACCTTAAAAAAAGTATTCTTAGTAATTTAAAAACAATAATTATGTAGGCAGTATTAGAATCATGAGAAAAGAAAACTAAATTATATAAAAAAAAAAGGTTTATAAATTTTACGAGGTCAGTGCACCAGAAAATTACCCAAGTATCATCTTGGCCTTGAACAAATAAACCTCTAAGAGTGCATGCAATAATAATATTACTGGCAACTGAGAAGACTAAATTTTTGAAAAAAATATGTAAAATAAACATGTTTATCATTTTTGACAAAAAAATACCAAAACAAATAAATAAAATTCAATTTATTTAAGTAATATTTCAGTATTAAAAAATATCTCACTTTATTTACAAAATCTGATATTATTTTATTCAACATTTTACAGTGCACAAAAAATAGTTTGCTATTTTATGAATTTGATATTTCTGTTGGTTCATAAAAAAATGTATTCACATATAAAATAAGATTACATCTTTATATTCAAAAATTTTTGCACTAGTATGATAATTTTATATTCAAAAGGTATTTTTAACTTTATTTATGATTAAGTAGATAAATACTTGAATAAAAAAATTTTTTTGGTATATTCGAGTTATTTTTTAGAATTTTTTTTCTAAAATATTTATTTAAGTGACAATTTTTAAGGGCTTTGTGGTTATGGAAATTTATTTTTTGAGCTATTGATTTACAATGCTCAAGTGTGAGTGTGGTTAGTTAAATTTTAAATTGTTTTAAATGTGAAATCATTCTACGTTTTTTTTATAATTAATAATTACTGTTCAAAATAAAAATTCTTGTACTATCTAAATTTTAAAAATTTACCCCTTTCAACCTCTTCCACTAGCTAAAAAGTTTGCATATCATTCAACACTAAAACCTCCATAAAAATTCTAAAATAATTCATCCTTAATTTACGTAGAAACGTTCATAAAATATTTTGTTTCAAATAATTTATTCCCATAAGAGAAATACAAACTGCTCAAAGAGACATGATACGACTTTGATATAATTTTCAAAATACATAACACACGACATAAATTAAAACTTTGTCAACTTGCCAATTAATTTCTCTTTCTCTCTTTATTTATACTTTTCCATAATTAACCTTTTTTTGGGTTCAACTATCCTTCAAAGTACGTTTAATTAAAATTTAATTATAGGTAAATTCATAAAAAAAATTTTTTTTCTCCAGACACATCTGGTGTCTCATATATATGGAAAATTTAACGTATCATAAAAATATGTATTTTATATGCAAAAAGAAAAAACTCACGTCATGAAAATCCATGTTAACTTTTAATATTTTCTAGATATTTTATACTCGAAAAAAAGCCTTTTTTTTAACCTCGTAAAATATAAAAAGCATATATTTTTTTTGAATATTGCTTACGTTTTATGTAGTCTAAAAGTGTGGGTGTACCTTATAAGAAAAAATAAAGTTAATGATGTGAATGGAAAAAGATATTAAATAGAAAAATAAAGTGATAAAAAATGACAAAAATATACTAAATTTATGTTTTTTAAAACTCTGAAAAAAAAAAAAGTAATTAAGCTGCTTTTTTTACAGTGTAATTCAGTACATGTAATTAAAGTTGAGCTTTTCTTTTCTTTCTTTTGTTTGCTTTTTTTTTGTGAGAGAAATAAAAAATTGCTGGAGTTGCATCTCAGTAGTGTAAAAAAATTCTGTTCATTGTCTTTTTCTGTTTCAGAAAAAAAAGAAAATTACATTTTTTAAAAGATATTAAAGAAAAAAATCTGATTTAATTTTTTAATGTAATTTTGAACTTTATTTAGGAAAAAAACAGTGCCAAAAAAGAAAAATCGAACAATAGAAAAAAGTGTACTCGATATATTCACGTGAACCCTTTTTTTTTCTATTAAATTTTTATAAACACAATGAATTTTCAGTCTATACACTCTTGAAATTTATTTTAATACAATGCAAAGAGCTTTTTTTTTTGAATATTTATTTTACCACATTTTATGTATAAATAAAATTGCATTTTATTTAAACACAAAATGCAGAAAATAAATTTTTCCAAAAAAAAAAGTAAAATTCATGAACCTTGAATATAACAACAAAAACAGTTTTAAAAAGGGATTTTTATGTTTTTTTACGTTAAAATATTACACTAACTAGATTGAATTTTTTTTTAGAGAAAGAGAGACAGAGAATTTGAATATGTGACGATAAAAAAGTCGTTTTAGTGAATTTTATATTTAAAACGAAATAATTTTATGTGGCTTAAATTTTAGTTATTTACTACTTTAATGGATTTATTTATTGTTGTATGAAAGTGAATTAACATAAAGTAGTTGTTTATGTTTTTGTTAATTGCATTTTATTGTTTGAAAATTAAGTATAATAAAGGATTATAATTATATTTTTAATTGTTTGTGGAGTAATTACGAATATTGTCATTAATTTATAAAGGGTAATAAAAAATAGGTATTTATTGTATGAGAGGCGAAAATTTATAATTGTTAAAAAAAGTTTTTTAGTTTTTTGGTCTTAAAATAATTGAGCCTTTTTGGGGCTTAGAATAATTGGGAATAGGCTGTTTTATGCTCATTGGCTGTGTTACAAAAACCAGTTTCAAGTTTTTATAGCAATACCAAAACCCAAGTTTCAGAATCCTGATAGTTTTTTATTTCGTTCTAAAAATTTATATTTTCTAATTTAAAAATATCTTACAAGAAATAGATAAAATACCTTCGACAAAAAAATAAATTTGATCTATTTTTAATGACTTCAAAACTTTAAAATTATTTTAAAAATTCTTTATCTCTCTCTCAAAAAAAGTGTATCAAAGACCACGACGAAGTAAAAATTCAGTGACATAATCAAATATGATTTAAAAAAATCATTTAATATGATTTATGTTAATAATAACTACTAAACAAACTGAGTAAAAAAAATTAAACTAAACATAAATGTATGCATGTAGCCAAACACACATAACATATCAAATTGTTAATGCATGGAAACATGCCGGATATTCTGCTATGACACGTAAACTCACTAAAGAATGAATAATAATAGGACCTCAATATATAATTCCTCCTCCCTGCAAACATATCATGCATAAACTCAAATTCCTGCATCAAATTCAATATATTTCACATACACACACACACACACATATATGCATGTTACATAAAAACCTTTTAAAAAATTTTTTTATTGATGTACCAAGAAATTTAGCATTTTTTTTGTGTGTTATCTCATGTTCAATCAAAAATTGACAAAAAAATAAAGAAGGTTCATGTAATATAAATGATATGTTTGTAGTAAGTCAGTAAAAAAAATGAACAATGAGCAAAAAGTTTTATATCAATTTATATAAGTTTGAGTTGACAGGAAATTGACGTTAGATTATAAAAGTTAATGTTAAAAAATTTACATGTCAAAAAAAATAATATCGATAAGAGATGCATTAAATATTTTGTCTAAATTACAAATTTTTTTTCTCCTTAATCTTTCTTTTGTGTGGGTGTGTTTTAAATAAACTCCCTTAAATACAAAGGGATTTATATAATAAAGAAAATAATCTTATAACTAAATTTATATAGCCTAAGGTAAGTTTGACAAAATCTCATTCTAAATTACTATTATACCAATTTATTTAGAAAGGGGGCTTCAAGATATAATGTTAATAGACAAAATTTAATTGTCAAATTTTTTTTTTTTTTTTTTTTAAGTTTGTTTCACTCTATTTAATTCTCCCTATTTTTATTATTTGACATTAATGAAATTTATTTAAGAGTAACAGCTGGTTTTATTTTATCTTAAATACAACATTTTTTTGTTGTTGCTAATTTACAGTATTTTAAATTGAAATATTTTTTAAAGGGTGCAATCTTAATTATTTAACTTATGTGAACATAACAGTTTTTGTATGGGTATTTATATGATGCAATTGCAGTTTATAAAAAAGTATGATTAAAATTTTAGTCATCAAAATAAATTGGAACTGCAATAATGTCGAAAATTAAAAATTTTAAATGTATTTTTGGATTTTTTCAATTTTTATAGATAAAAGTTTGAATAAAACTTTTTTTTAAGGATATACATAGTTTTGAAAATCATTTGTGCCCATCGAGGTGTTCACTAAAGCTAATAGTGCAAAGTATAGTGATTTATAATAATAAGGTTGCTTTCCTTGAATTTCACTGAAAAGCTGAGTTCACTACCTTTGGAACATCAAATTACAGCGTTCTAATGAAAAAACCAATAAAAACCCTATTTAATAACATTGATTCATGCATTGATTCTGACCCAGAATGCTCATTGGCATAAGTGGAGGATTTTTGACGTGATTTTTTAATTTAATAAACTCATTCATGTAATTTTGTGTTCCAGTGAACTTCCCTAGTAAATTTTTCAAGCTTTTCGTATGAAATTCATTTTAAAAGTTTCTGTTTTTATTTTACATTTTACTTAAATACACCGCTAGGTTTCTCTGTTTGAATTTTGCTTGAATTGCTTGGATTGCTTAAATTCCTTGTATTTTTACAAATAAATGCTTGAAAATTATAGCAGAGCAACCTGAGAGTATAAATTCAAGTAAATTTTAAAAAATTCAAACAAAAATTTAAACAGAGAAAGTTAAAAATGTACTAGTCTAATATAATACATTAGTATTATTTTTTTTTTAAATCACAACAAAATATAATAAAATTGTACAATATGCTCATTTCAATAAAACATTACTTTCCTTATATATTCAAACATACTTTTTCATAACTTGATAATAAAGAATTTTTAATATTCAATTTAAATAATAAAAAAAAAGCTCATGAAACAAAATACAAAAAAAAAAATTTTTATTATTTAAATTTACTATACAACTAACAAAAGAAAATAAAAAAAATAAAAAATAATACTAAAAACCCCTTTATTTTACTATATTTGCCTTGACATTTTAACGTCAATTTAAAGAGCACCATAATAAAAACTTAGGGATAAAAAATTTTTGTTTTAATTTTTACTAAAATTTTTCTTTCTTCACATTATACCTTTTGTTCCATATATATTCACTTTCTTTTATTGTTTTGATAAAAATCTTTAATTTTGTTGAAAAAATTTTTTTTATTACAGTTTAACCCTAGAAAAATAAATAAAACTCAACGTAAAATATTTTCATTTCATAACGTGACGGAATTTTTCAAATATCACCAGAATATAATAATCAAGACAACTTTTATAAAAAAAATAGCTACTAAACTTTATTTATCGAAAATCAATCAGTTACATCAAATTGTGTAAAAAAAAATCGATAATAAGATTATAAACATAAAAAATACATAGATGTTTTCTTCTAAAGGAAATGACAGTCTGCAAGATATAAACTCGAAAATATATACACTCGATGTGTATTACACAAGAGCTAGTAGGGTAAAAAAAGTATGTTTATTTTCTGTATCTATTTTTTTTTTGCATAATTTTCTTGAAATATTTTTTCTTGTATGGAGGTTGGAAGAAGAGGAAGGTAAATTAACCCTTTCTATAGATTTTTGCTGTTAAAGAGTATGTAGTCTAGAACTAATATTTTTATATTTTTGTAATATTATATAAAAATTTTAAACTTTACTTTTTCGAGTATAGAATCAGATAATTAATCTATGTGGAAAATCTTAAAACCCTAAATTCATACTTTATCTGTAATTTTAAAATAGTATCTGTAACACAATAAACTATTCTAAAACCCTAGTTGATAAGAGCAAAGTGTCTAGGGCTTAACTAGCAAGTATTTGTGGTGCTGATATTGAGTATTTTTTTTGGCTTTGGTGGGGCTTCTGAGTCGAAAGCTTTTATTTTTCAAACTGGTCATAAAAGTTTTGTAGTATGTCAAATAGCCTCAATTATCCTTTTATTCAATTCTGATAATTTAAAAATAAAAAAAGTAATTTAAGTAAATTAAAAAATAAATTTATTTAACAATTTAAAATGTAAATTAATTTAAATGATTTAATATTGTCTAGTGGCTTTTTGTTTTTCATGTTTGAAAAGCAATTACAATTATTTTTTACAAAGTGAAAGAGAGAGAATGAGGGTTTTGGTGGTTTATTACAAGTGGTTGATGTTTGTGTACAATCGATATAAACCATAAAGTAATTACGTGATTAAAAACATTGATAAAAATTATTTTTTATAAAATATATGATAATTTGTTTTAAATATATTAAACCATTAATTATATGGAAAGTACAGTTTATCAATAAGGTATTAAGTTTAATTATCATTATTAATATGAATGAATTGCATGGCTGCAAATTTTCTAAACAAATCTTCTTTAAATTTCAAGCATAAAAACTTAAACGATATGTAGAAAAATTTACAACACGAAACTGAAGAATGAATTTCAGTCCTAGTTTATTCGTAAATGAAATATTTATATTAATTTGAATTTCATTCAAATAAAACTAAGAGATGTTCAAACCCCAAAACAAAACGAACAACGCAGTCAATAAGCATTATGTCATATGATTAATGATTAAATTAAATATTTTTTAAAATTATAAAATTAGATATTATTATATGCATAATTTTAATATTTAAAACTTTGCTTATATAGTATTGAACAAGCATTTCACTTGCGAGAAATATTATTATTTAAGAAATTATTACTTTATTTTTATTGTTTAGGATATAAAGTAACCGTTTAGATATGCGACTCCGAGTCTATAATAAGTTTTACATATCTATGCCAAAAAAGCCTATTTTCTACCCTAGGGAAACAGCTTTTTTCGACATTAGATGAAAAACTATTTTTAAATCACGGGACAAAATACAGTTTTTCAAACAATTTACAAAAATTTTTTAAAGACCATTTCATGTCAGAAATCTTCAATTTTTTTACACGAGATTTGATCAATAATCTTAGAATGAATAAAAATAACATTTAAGTACACAGAACTCGGTATTATATTCTTTAATTTAAATTATTACAAGTCTAAATTAAAAATAATGAAAGTAAAAAATTTTCAAAATTAAAATATTTTATAACTATTTTTTAACATAAATATTTTTTAAAACCGATATCTTTTTGTTTTGTTTTACAGAAGAAAATAAGAGCAATTGAAGTTAAAAAAAAGGCCTAAAAATGTTAAAAGAAAAGTTAATCGTTGTTTATGAACATTTAAAATTCGCAAATAATTATGCAAAATACTTTAGCTTCTGTATTTCCTTACAAGTTAACTGAGGATTTTACAGCTTTGTACAAAAAATCTCTTGATACTGTATTGAAACGTAAAGAAGCGGTGTCTTATTTACGACTGAATAGTAAGCAACTAAAGTGCAAGATTGATCAATTAATTGAATATTTTGCTAATGACGATGTAAAAACACTGATCGACTGTAAAACAGAATTTATTCAACAGAAAAGAAAAATCTGTTACAATAAGAAGCAGGAAATGCAGAAAAAATAAAAAAAGAAAATTTATAGCGGACTCAATAATACCATACATACACACCAAATGTACAATTCAAATATTTAATTTTTTATATTATATTTATCATAATTATTCATATACGAATATTATATAGTATTCAAAGAAGATTTCACTTGCGAGAAAAAAAATCATCAATACAGAAATTGATAAAAAGATAAACATTGTATTTTAGATAAACTTGATAAAAACGATAAATTCTACAGGCACCATTGACATCAGAAATTGGTCACTTAATTTAAAAAATAAGTTTTTTAACAGAATCAATTTTGACGATAATTCAATTTTAAGTGATTAACTAACTCGTAAATTTGTTTAAGTAAAATTTTCTTTAAAAAAAGTTGACAGGCCATACCAAGAAGAAATTATAAAGATAGCAATAAAAGTATACCCAATTTATGTAGAAATTACTAAGAATTTTCCACAATAAATTTAATTCTAAGCTTTCGAACACTCTACTATAATAAAGCTAAATTATTTTTATTTCTTTAAATGTATAATTGAGTTTTTTATTTTCCAAACGTTTTAAATAATATTGTCTTTTTATATTATTTCAAATGTTCCATTAAATTAATTTGACTGTGCAAGTAAAAGAAAATAGATTTTTCATATAATATAAAAATAAAACTTTTATATTCAAAATAAACAGAATGGAAATAAAATTTTAGCTTTTTTTTTGTTTTATTCTATAATATAAAAAGTGTATTATTTGTTATGTTTTTTTATTTGGGTGTATGGGGAAAAGCTTCTCTTTTTTCTGTGCCTTTTTATACACTGAGAAAAAAATTGAGGTAAGTTTGTGAATTTGAGGATAAAAAGAGAACTTTAGGGTATAATTTGATTTTTTGGGGTGAAAATGGTCCTAAAAGGTTAAAAATAAACTTTTGTTGTAAATTACTTTTTTTTGCTCCAAGAACCATTTTCAGCCTATAGAAATCAATTTAAGCCCTGTAATAATCCTTCCTTCTCCAATAACCAATTTTACCCTCAAAAACTCACTTCTTTCAAAAAAAAACCCTGGTGCTCTCAAGGAATTATTTTCCAGTGTACCTTACAAATATACAAAAAAATAAAAGGAAATAAGAAGCTCAGTAAATTAGAAAAGTTCTAAACGAGTAACAGATAGAAAGATGTTTATTTTTTTTTGTGTTCAATGCTATAAAGAAAATTGTTTTTCAGTTATACAGAAGGTATTTTTCTACTATACTTTAGTAGACATGACGGTTCCATGACGATAACGGTACATATAAAAAAAAAAATAAGGAAATCTTTAAGAAACCATCTCTTTTAAGCCTTTAACAATAAAAAAAAAAATTTTATATACTTTGAGTTACATGGAATTTTTTCACTCTTATGATATCGTTCGATCGCGTTTAAAAAAATGTTACTTTTTATAGGCACAATTGTTTTATACACACATGAAATATTTAAAAATTTCTTTTAGGTATTGCTTTAATCAAATAATATTTGACTGAGGGTTGATTTCTTTTTTTTTTTTTTTATAAAAAGGGGGAAGTACCAATTTTTTTTTTGCCACGTGCCATTTTTATACAGCATTTACTTTTAAATTTCTTTGATGGATTGAACAAGTTTACCAATATATGTTTGGCACTTTTTACTTTTTTTTTTCTCTTTTTATAGTAACATTTTCTATGAGAACTAAATTAGTTACGAATGAAAGATTTTCTTTAGAAAAAAAAATTTTTTTTGAAAAAAGTTTGTTTTATCATGAATTGAATAGAGTAGGTTTTAAATTAAAAGTATTGGATTTTTATTATTATAAAATTTTATTTTAATTTAGAAAAAAACGTATTTTTAGTGATTGTGCAAAAAATGGAATTATAAAACAGACGGTTTGTAATATATTTGTAATAATTAGCTGTCTGAAACTGGTAAATTTTGAGTTAAATGTACTCAAAGAATTTTCAGTTATTCTTTGTAAAAGTTTTTTGTAAAGAGTTACAAGTTAACAAAAATACATATTCGATTAAATAAGCCATAAGAATTTTTTTTAATTCAGTTTAGTTAATATTTAATTTGAAATAGTATAATAGTACTAATCTAGTGATTAACTAGCACAAATGCTCGTCAAGGCAGGGCACGAGTGATAATTATGTGTTATGGCTAGTGTCTAAAGTTTTTTAAAAATAGTGATTATAATAATTGTACCGACCTAGGCGTTAAACGAGTGAAGAAAATTCCGTACCAAGTTTCACGCACAAGTTTTACACCTAGAAGGGCAAAAATTAACTTTATACTGGAAAAAAAATCCAGTTGTGGCTACCGGAATTCCGGTTGTGGCAGCCGGAATTTCTTTGTTTTATTTTAAATTGTTAGAAATGACATAAAATCTAAAGAAAAGTATTTAAAAAAAATTATTTCTTATTATTCCCTTCATGCTTCGGTGTCTGAGTTTTAAATGACTAAAATCATTTTTTTTTAAATTTTCTTTACATTTTAAGACGTTTGCAATCGTTAAAAAGAAAAAAGAACGCAAACAAAAATAAAACTGCCACAAGCGAAATTTTTTTCAGTTTATACCATGAAACCAGATATTTTGCTTAATTTTGAATTTTAAATTTTTCAAGCCGTGGTTAACCTATGAACTAGCCCATATATTACTTCAAATAAACGTAAAAGGATAATTGTTTAAGAAAGATTATATTAAGGATGTGTGGTTAGCCGAAATGTCGGGCATCCAGGCTAAAAGTTTGATCTTTTTTCATAGATTTGTAGATGCAGAATGAATCAAAAATTTTCTTGGCTAAGATTCTAAACCACCCTCCAAAAGAAAACCATAATTTTTGGGTCGGATTCCGGACATTCCAGTTGACCATACACCCCTAGATGGTATCACAAAAGTTTTTGAGGATCAAACAACCATTTTTCTTAGTTTGGTCTTAACCACATAATACATAAAAATAATTTTATTATTTTAGGTAATTCTTTATTATGCATCTCTGAATTTTAGTATAAAATACCCTCAATTACGTACACTGTATATTAAATCTTTAATATTCAAATTTCATTATAATATAATCTAAATTCATAAGTTAAACTGTTTATTCAAATATTCAAATATTACAAAAGATTCAATTACTATCATGAAAATAAATAATAACATAATTTTGTCGAAAAGATTTAACATTTCTTAAAAATAAAATTTAAATTCTTTAAAAAAACTTAAATGAATAAATTTTAATAATTTTTTATAGTTAAAAACCAACTAAACAATTTTTTAATAGCATATTAAAAAAGACATTAATTTTAAAAAAGTAACCACAAAAACTATAAAAACCCTTTTTTATATTATTCGAGAGCAATAAAAAAGAAATTTGAAATTAAATAATGAACATATTTAAATAAAGTTCATTTTCATATTTAACCACAAAGCTGTCAAAATTTTGATGTCTATGATTGTTTTGTTACACCCTCGAATAATTTATCTAATATCCTTTTTCTGATTTTATAATTTTGTGTATTTGGTCATCAACAAATTAATGTACAGAGGATATGTAATTACGTATGCAACGACAAATGTTATTTATTATTCGAAATATATATATGGGAATTTCCAGCTAATAAATATGATTTTAGGTCATTTTGGTATTTTATAATCATTTTTACGTGGAAATATCCATATAATATATTTTTTTTTCTCTTTACGCGTTTTATTGCTGTAAAAAATGATCTCGTTTTAAAATAATAATCTTTTTGTCCATTCTTTTATAATATACCCTCATAATTTTCTAAAGGCTAGAATATAAAATATTATTTTATATTAGACACGTTTTATTAAAAATTTTAAGAGTCGTATATAAAATGGGTTAATGTATATGGAATATTTCAGTTGGATACTTGAGGAAGAAAAATTTTTCTTTCTATAAAAGTGTCATAAAATTTTAAAATTATTTTTTATTTAGTAATTTTTTAGCAAAAATGGTTTATTTTATTTGTTACCAACAGGAATCTTAGACAGAATCACAGTTCAATCAATATAATTTGAATAATAGTTCAAGTCTACAAATTTTATTATAATTCAATAAACATTAAAATATTTCAAAACCGGTAAGAATTTAATTTTAAGATATTTTTAGATTTATTTCATATATTTCTATGTTATTCCTTGAAAGTATCGGAAATGAATGGTAAAAATCAAGAATTCTACTTTAGGGCATCACGTGATTAATATTTGTCGATAATCTGATTTATTTTGTTTAAAAACCATTTCAATACATGAAAAACCCCATATAAATGCAAGTTCATAATAATATACGTTTCCTACAGACTACGAAGAAGCTTTTATATTAAATTTTGGACAAAGACTAAATAAAATAACAGTTTATTACATAACCTTAATAATTAATTTGCATTTAATGTCTCTTTTCATACAAGAGAAAGTCAAAAAAACAAAATAATTTAAATACAACAATTACCTGGCCAAATCTCTTTGGAGATGATGAACCCTGGTACGAACTCTTTCTGTCTCAGCTGTTGCCTCCCGCATACGGGTTTCGGCCTCCATTCGTAATCTCCTTTCTCTTTCAACATCTCTTTGTGTTGATTCTCTCTGTAACAAAAAAAATAGTAAATTATTAACAAAAGACCATTTTTTTTTTTGTTATTTTAATGTAGCGTTACAAAACTATTAGAAAAAAGGGACCCTTAGGCTAAATAACATAAAAAAGAGCAATTTTTTTGACAATAACGCATATGTCTACCCTATAAATTATACCCTTAGAATTAACATAAAATTGTTAGACTTTTAATCGTGTATCAATTACAGAAGAAAAATAAAATTCGTATATAAAAATGTTAATTTTTTGTTTAAAGAAAGAAAAGATGGGTAATGAAAGAAACTGTTGATAATAAAAAAAGACACTAATTCTAGAGCTTGCGGTAAAGGTAAAATAAAATTTACAGCACAAAACTCTATTAAATCGAAGCAAGAAAGAGCTAGTAAATTTTCTCCCTTTTAGAAAAAAAAAAGATAGAAATTATTCATGAATTTAAATTGAACTTTTAGAGTCCATTCTTTTTAAGTTTGTCCCCCCATTGTATTATATTTATATCTCTATAGTTTCCAAATGAGTGATATATTTTCTCGATAATTGTGCGTCATATAATAATAATTGTTCATATACTTATAATACATGGCTGATTTAACCCGCACACTTTTGCACGTGTTTAAAACCATAAATTTTTAAAAAAAAAACAGGAAAAAATAAATGAAAGTTTTTTTTTTAATGGTATCAACTTGTTAAATAAAAAAGTCAATCTAAGTAAAAGCTGACCTCAAATATAAAAGGGCTATGTGCTCCTAGGCATTTTTAGATTTATGTGATTCTTAAATCCCTTTTTTTACTTTGATTTTTTCTCTATACACCAACACGTATTACACACTTCTAAGATTTTTATTATAATACGTTTAAATAAAAGCTTTTTTTTTTGAGACCTTTAACCTTTTTGAAGTATATTAAGTAGAAAAAAATTTTATTTGTATATAATCATTTATATATTTTTATAGTGTTGAATCCAATTTTCTGGAGAAAACGTTCCCTTAAGATATAATATCATCATAATATGAAAAAAAGTTTTTTTATAGACAGAATATTGACTGGATTTTTTTCAAAGGTACTTTTTTAATATTGGATAACCTTAAAAAAAAGTTTATATAAAAGTAATATAAAAGTTTTTTATTAGATTAAGTAGAAAAGAAGTCTTATAAGTGTCTGTACTTCGAAAAAAGGTACTAAATTGGTTTTGTGTATTTTTTTAATTTTGAGTCTTTAAGGAATATTCTGTCAGCCTTGACCTGATAATTTTATTATTGAAAGTTTTATTGTAATTGTGAATTTTAAATATGAAAAATAAATAATTTATTATTTTTTTATGCTAAATTACAAATGACTTATTTTTTGATTTATTGTACTTTTTTTTCTTTGTCGAGAGTATTATAATAATGCACGTGACCAAGCTATTAATTTTGTGCTGTACTCTTAAAAAGCTTCAAATTATAGAAGCAGAAATTTTTTTTTTGATTTATTTTTTTGTTTGAATAATTGCATGATTTTTTATCGTTGAATTAATTTTTATTTTGGTTATTGATTTTAGTTTAAAAATTGTTGTAAAAGAAAAAATATAGTAATCTAATATATTTTTAAGATCGTGATTGGAGCTAAGAAAGTCAGAATGTTTAAGTTAAGCTATAGTTATTAGTTAATAAAATGTTTGTTTTAACAATTTCTTTGGAGAGAAAAATATAACAAAAAGTTAGGAATTGAAAAGCTTTCAGAGTTAACTTTATTTACAACTTTTTTTCTATATTTTACTGTAATTAAATTACGTACTTTTAACTGAAATGCATTGAAAGTAAAAAATTACTTGAAACTTTTTATTTATACTAATACAGTATACATACTATAAACAGTGGGAATAAATGACACCAAAATATTAATCGACTTATAAAAGTTTACCAATATAAATTATTATGTTCAGTTTAAAAATTGTCAATATCTACTTTATGCATGCGTTAGTATTCATGGATAATCAAGTCTTTACTGAGCTCAAACTATTTACAGATTTAGGCAAAACCAAACATTGCTGTAACATAATCGTCAGACTATATATAATGAAATAATAAATTATTATTCTTAAATACAATAATACCTGAAGAATCAATAAAGGTTAATTTAAGTAAAATATTTTAATCATATAAGATGTTTGAATAAGCATAGAAATGTTACTTATAATGCTCTTATATAGTATTAGAAGGACATTTCACTTGCGAGAAATTTAAAAAGCATTAGGTAATTTGTTTTTTTTAACAGTAACTCCTTTATTTGTATAGTTTGATAGTTGTGACGAAATTAATAGATTGTTCGACATATTAATTTCGGTTATAGGTGTATTAATTACATTTTTCAAAAAAATGTATTATATTACAGAAGAGGTATATCAAAAAATTCAAGAAATTAAGAAAATAACAATTATAACTTTTATAATATAGCATTGAAAGTACATCTAACTTGCGAGAATCGTTTAATTATTTATTTCAATAATACTCCAATCATAATACAGGTATGGTTGTACAGTTATTAGCAAACACAAGATTTGGTCTTGCATAGGTTTTTTGCGGTTTTTTGGGTCGCTGATGACGATTTGGAGGGTCCTTTGGTTAAGCTGTTTGAGTGACCAGATTTTGCACCTAGCGGTTTTTTGGGTCACTAATCAAGAATTTTAGTGATTTTCAAAGGTAAAATTAATATTTCACCCATAAATTTCAGCGTTTTGTAGTATTTTCATTGGCACATATGTTATTGCTCTAGTTATTGATAATCGATCGAGAATCGAGTCTGGAAATATAGATTTTGGAAGCAAAAACTTTATCTTCAAAACAAGATGTATCAGAGTAACTACTACTGTTTTGCAACAATCTTGGCAACAATGCTCACTGTTAGCTGTCCTTACTTATATATTTTGATAGTTTTTAAAATATTATACACACGAATTTGTAATAAGAAATTATAAGAATATACCTGAGTAAGGACATAGTTATTTCTAATCATGCCCCTATATATAGCATTAAGGACGTATCTCAGTGGATTGAAAGAGAGAGAGGTCTTTTCGGACCTCTTTCTTTTTCTCGCGAGTTTTGTATAAGAAATCGCAAAATGTTTTTGTTTATATTTATGTAAATAAACATCTAGGAGCTCTGAAATTTTTTCTACGAGTTTTTATAATAATAAATTATATTTTAACCAAATATTATCAAAATCTGTTCTGTAAATTTTTTGTTTGGAGCTCTTAAAATCTCTTACGTGAAATATGCATGTGATTTAATAAGTACGTATTGTAAAAAATTTACAGAACAGATTTTGATAATATTTGGTTAAAATATAATTTATTATTATAAAAACTCGTAGACAAAATTTCAGAGCTCCTAGATGTTTATTTACATAAATATAAACAAAAACATTTTGCGATTTCTTATACAAAACTCGCGAGAGGAAGAAAGAGGTCCGAAAAGACCTCTCTCTCTTTCAATCCACTGAGATACGTCCTTAAAGGAACATTTCACTTGCGATTTAATTTATTAAACAATTCTTTACTTATATTGTAATTGTGAAAAAATGAAATAGTTCGACGTATTTAAATATTACTCGTATATAAAATATATATTTTATTTAAAAAAAATTCTTTTAGATACCTGAAAAAAATATTCAATTTTTCAATACTCTATTGTCAAATAAATTTATTGAATTCTATACATCGAACTAAAAACTACAAATAACAAAAATTTTCAATATCAAAAGAATTTGCAGATGTTCATCATTGACTTTTCTTGTCTATTTTAAATAAATTGAGGTTACATTATTATGTACTTTTACAAAAGACACAGAACTGACAAAAACCCTAAATACATAAATTTTACAAAGTAAAAAAAAAGCTAATTCTTGTAATTGCACATATTTTATTAATTTAAAACAGGTATTAAATAATTCACTTTACCTAAGTAAAAGCAGCTTAAAACTAAAAAAAACTACTAGTTTCATTAAGTTTTAATATATAAATGCAGTATTTTAATCTTAATCCACGTAATATCCAAAGAAATTAAAATTTATTAAATATTTAAAACTTTAAAAACAGCATTAATTATTATTAAAACTCTTTTAATATGCATAAAAAAAAGTTTAAAATTATATATTATTTGGATTCGAAGAAAGTTTTATCAGTAATAGAAGAAATATTCACGTACATAGAAAAACTTGTAGAAAAAAGATTTGCCTTTAACTTTAAAGAAATAGTTTAAACTTATTACATGCATTTTAGCATATATAAACAGATCTAAAAACTTTTTTTCTTAGAGTATAGGAGAGCTTAGTGGTAAATTTACGGTCGAGTCACGCAAAGCTCCTTTTTTTTACTTTTTTTGACCGCATAAAATACTATGAATATCTTTTTTAAATTCAGATATCTTTCTTTTATCAGTTGAGTGATATGTTACCTTTTTTTAAAGATTTTTATCGAGGGAAAAATATTCCTTATTTTTGTGAAAAATATGCATGACAATATGACTTTTTTATAAGGTTTGTAATAAAATAAGCGTTTCACATATTTATTTTTATTTAATATTCAAGATTTTTTGATATGATGGTGATTATGAGAATTTATTTTTTGGGTATTGTTAAATTACGTTTTTTGAATATTTTAAATATCTGCGAATATCTGTTTGTCGTTATAAGGCCGATTTTTAGTCTAATTTTGCACTAAAAAAATTATTGTTGACCCAAATGTCAATTTTTACCTTCGCTTTCAATTTTGCATAGAAAATCATTTTTTGCCCGGCGGAAAACTTGGCATGGAATTTTCTGCGTTCATTCTAGGTCTAGGCAGGCAAAAAATATTGTAAGCATCATGGGCGAAAAACTTAAGACACTAGCTTGAACACAGACTTCATCGAGGGCTTCATCGAGCATTTATGGTTGTGACCTTGCAGGTATCAAAACTTTTGCACCCTCGATAGTTAATATATTTTTTTATTCATTTTTGCTTAAAAATCAAGGATGCAAAAGTATCGGTTCTAAAATTTTTTGCCTGTGTTGCTAACAATATTTTTAAATTGCCAGGCTGATATACACATAAACAATTTTAGTTTATTAATTAATCGCATAAAGTTGATTAAAATTTTACGAGAAAATGAGAAAATTTCAGTTAGCACTGAAAATTATTAAGTAATTTATATTAGTGAAAATTAGATTAGCTAGAAAATTTTCTTCGTTAAAAAAAAATTAAATTAAAAATACCTTCTTTTTAAGCAAGTGTTTTCATTTAATTTTCACAATTTTACTTTAAAAAATGTAAACATAAATTTTTGTTAAATATCATAAATTTTATCTGATTTTAAATAGTAATTACGAGTTGAAAAAAAGTAATAATAAATTTTAATATTAAAAACCCCTTTTTGTAACACAGGTAAGGGCACAATTTTTTGTAAAAAAAATGTACATGTTTATTTTATGCATATCTACACATATTTTTTTGAGGTTAGACTAACGTTCATTGTATTATATGGTAATGATATTAAATTTTTTTTTTATTATTCAGTTCTTATCATTTTATGCTTTTAAATTATTATTATTTCTTTTTTTATCATTTTGCATATTATAATACAAGAGATAATTGCTGCTTTTGACCTTAATAATTATAGTCTAATTTAAAAGTGTTATTAAGTTTTTGAACTTAAGTAATAAACTTTTATTTAATTTTTTTTTTTTTAAATTAAATAATTATTGATTTTTTGCTAAATTAAAAATTTAAATGGTTTGATCAGATTTTGAATAGTTTTTGATTTTGTGATTTCAGGTGATAGAAGTACTGAGTAAAAGTTTGATTCTTTGGAAATTTATTGATGATTGAAGAAAATTATCTATCCAAGAAGATAATAAATTTTGGGGATGACAGTGTAGATAACAGAAACATAGTTATTCAAACTAGCCTCTTAGGATACTTGCTGACATCCAAAATAATCATAGATGACAAGAAAAATAATGGTCAACCAAGTCAAAGGCTGTCATCAATATTACAATAATTAAAACATTATTTGGATCTATTCAAAAAATTTCTGCATATTTTAAATTTAAGTAAAAAACAAAATTTCGAGAAAAATAAAAAATCAAGATTATTGCACTAAAATCACTTAGCCTACTTTAATTTGGCAGAGATTTTCTTTGTTTTGACAACATACTCATATAAAATCAGACTAGAAAATCTTTGAGTAATTGAGACACAAACAAATAAACACACAAACATAATTTCCCTACTGTATATTTACTTTTCTATTAAATAAACATTTTAAAGAGGTTGTCACACATTAATTAAGAAACAGCAAATAACAAAATTTCATAGCTTCCATTAGAAAACCTCAAATAGTAAACTAACCAAGTAGTAAAAAAAAAATTACTCATTTAGTGTACACTTGGTAAGTAAGTAAGTCTTATATATCTTAAATCAACCCAACCATAAATTCAATGACAATAAAACACAACAAAAAAAATCTTTAATTTATGCTGCCCCTAAAAATCTGACTCACTCACATTTAAATATCTCCCTGTGTAACCCAAAATACTAAACAAATTCATTCAAAAATTTTTTTATATCAAATTACAATAAAATTTCATCAATCAATCAATCAATCAATAAAACTAAAACATTTCACTGTGTTTATAAAATTTTCTCCCTTTGCAAATAAAAAGTAATTATTCATAACTTTTTGGCATATTAAATTTTTTTTCTCACTTTATTTATATTGTGTGTGTGACCTTGACAGTTGAGTTTATTTAATATATATAAAAAAAAATTGATTGTGTTGTAGTACAACACACTTTTGTTTAATTTTAATAAATTACTATTATTTTAGTTTAATGAGTTTTTAATTATACGCTTTTGTGTGTTTTTTTTACGCTTTAATTCATTAAAAAAAAAAAATCAATAACAAACTATCCAGCCATCGAAAAATTTCTTTTAAGAAATAAAAAAAGCTCAATTTTAAAATAAACTCGTTAGAAATGTAAGTACGTAGTTACAAAAATAAACTAAAAAATATTTTTAAAATCGATATAAAAGACACGTGTTTAAACACAAAAACTTACCCCAATAATTTTTTGTAAATTATTTTGATTATTCGTTGATTGTTTATTTGTTGTAGTTTGTCCCGAGGCAGTTGTCGAACTGCCCCAGAAATGAACTTTTGATGCCACTCTGTTTATTGGTCCTTCGACTTTTTTTTTAAAATACTTTTTAACTAAATTATTACTTGTTGCTTGTTTTTTATCATTAGTTACTACTTTGGTACCCTCCACGTTTATACACTTTTATTACACCCACACATATATAAATATACACTTTTATGGAAAATTTTTAGTTTCGGAAGTACGAAAAATCTTTGTAAAGTAAAAGACAATTTCTAGAAATTTTGATGCAGTAAAAAAATGTTCTCTAGAGTAAAGAGCTTTTTTTTTCACATGCACTTTTTTTGGCTTTATAAAAAATTATAATAAAAAATATAGTTGCTTTAGAAAATGACTTTTTTTGCTTCTTCTTCTGTGTCAACTGTTATTATAACCATAAAGTTACATAAAAAAATTTTTTTACTCTTTTTTTACAGAATATAAAAACTCATTTAAATATTACAAAAAAAGAAAAATTTCGTGTCTTTTTCTATAGTAAGTTATTCTATATATAGAAAAATATTTTTTTTTTAATTTAAGAAATCGTAGAAAAAAAAAATTATTTTTTTCAAATTTATTTAAAAGTCTTCTATTTACTCTAATTTTTTTTTTAATAAATCTTCTTGTCCTACATTTATTAATGTCCTTCGATGTAAAATAAACAGAATTTTCTCTATTTGATTTTTTCGTACGGTATAAAAAATCACTTAAATTCACAAACAAAAAAAAAAAAAAAAACTAAAATTTGACTTAAAAATATCTAAAAATATCAAGTATCTTTGAAAATATAAATAAATAAGCACATATTACGTAAGAAAAAAAAAAGTACGTAGTATAGCGCGAGTGCCGGTAGACTAAAGAAGCAAAATATTCTCATATATGCATAAACGCTATGCTATTATCACTTATCTCTCTCAGACTCATTCAAAACTAAAGAATTTTACTACATAACACCCCCGTTCTCGATTTATAGTACTAAGCGCCTGCGCAAGCTTTGGATTAATAATAATAATACCAGCTGACAAAAATCTTTTTTTTTTTTTTTTATTCATACATGTATTTTATAAAAGGGAATATCTACTAATACAGACAGGCGCGTGTGCGAAGATAATAGCTGTTATCGTGCGAGCTTTTGGATTATATCTTTTTACCGCGAAAAATTTCGTACTTTACTTAAATTTCGTTTTTTTTTTAGAGAAATATAAGAAAGATTTCTGATGGATGTTTCGTACGCAAAGGGATTTTAGAAATAAACTTTTTAGGATTGTATAAAGAGGGTTTGATTTTATAAAAGGTAGATTGTTGTATTTTAGAGGTTAGCTTTTGAACGATATACGTCTGTTGGGAAATCTTTTTTGTCTTATACTATTTAAGAGTAAAGTTACTTCCTTTTGTTGAATCTTGAATGTTTCTTATGTTGATCTATTAGATTTTTTACTTGATTTTACATGAATTTATTTGCATATATTTACACACTTTTCAACGTTTTTCTTGTTAAATATAATTTATTTATCTCTTATATCTTTGAGTTCGTTAACTTTTAACTGTATAAAAGTGTTAATTTTATTCTATTATTCATATTGAAATTTTATTTTTTTTTGGATTTAATTAACAAATTTTATATCTATTGGAAAAACAAATGTTTTTATAATTGAAATAGATTTATTCTAGAAAATTATTGGAAAATTATTAAAAAAACTAAACTTTGTTGCTGTTAGTCATTTTATGGGAACTTAACGCTAATCTTATTAGTAAAAATAAATATATTACTTCGAATTTGAAGCAAAACTTATAATGCCATTAAAGTATCAATAAGTTTTGTTCTTTTTGCCCCTTAAACCTAGAACTAGAGCAAAAATGGGGTTAAAATAAAAAGAATACGCGTTTTTTTTCATGGTGGTAATTTGAAAACCAAAACGTTTTTTTGGGATAAAATTTTTTGTAATGAAAATTAAATGTCATATAGTTTTTGTCCTAGTTTATTCTTGATAGTAGTAAATTATCTATTACTTATTTAAAAAAAATTTTTTGGGTAAATTTGATTAAATTACAATTTAACCTGAAACCTTTTTTAAATATGCGCACATTATTTTACTCAGGGTTGACTCTAAGTTCTACTTAGTTGGGTAACAAAAAAAGCCTACTTTTTTTGAATATATGATTAAATCATAAAATTTTAAGATAGATTGCATTTTTTTTATGTGAATTAAACATGATAGAAATTCTTTAATTGAAATTATAAACGTTTTTACAAACATAAGTAAAACAAAAAGGTATATATTCAATATAAGATATGATAAACAAATTAATAGTCCGAATATATATTCATTAATAATTTTTAAAGTACGAAAGGTCACTTATGTTTAATTACTTATATAGTATTCAAAATTCATTTCTCTTTCGAGAAACAAAATACTACTATATACTGTTAGATTATATTACATACCTAAAACCTAATATTACTTTTTTTAAATAGTTTATTTATAATTGTATTTTTTTAATATCACTAATTATGAATTGTTAAAAATTTAATTAAATATTAAATTTTCATTCAAAAAAATAATTAATATCATTAGTAATAAAGCTATAGAATTTTCAAAAAATAAGGTATGATAAAATAAAATAAAGTCTTTCCTGCATAAACATATTTTGTTTTGCGTATAACATAAATTAATAAAAGTAATCAGTAAAATACTAAAAAAAAATCAAATTAATTTAAAATAATAACTGTTAACGCGGTTTTAAGCTAATTATTTGACCACACATTCTTAAAACCTGTGACAAGTAGTAAATTATTTAATTTTATGCTCGTACAAAATTCTTTAGAATTTGAAATAAGTAACTTTGTTTGCAGTTATGGATACTATAAGATATTTCAAGATTGCTTTTGGCCCAAAGGAAAAATAAACCAGGATATTGAAAATATCTTGCTATTTTAGTGGCTAATTGACCATTTTTTGACAGACGAATTTTAATATAAAAAGATTAATATTCAGGCTAAAAATGTCACCAAGTAGGTATTTTGGGTCGCTTCTTCTATTCCTAGTTAGTTTTTACCTCTAATCCTTAGAAAATGCGATATCAATCTCTAACGTAGGCTGAATTGGGCTGAATTACCTATACGTGTGCATTTGGTGGTATATGCGTGAATCATTCGTCGACATATCGTATATGAAAATGATAATTTCAAGTCTTTTATTTGTAATAAATATAAAAACAACGAATTTTTAAAATTGATTGATGTAACTGGTAATTATAATTCACAATATTAATAATTAATGGAAATTCATATACTTATAACAATTGAGTAAGGAAATAATAACTTAATAAGTAAATTATAAAATTAATAGAAAATTATATGCTTATTATATGAATCAACTTTAATCCTTATATAGTATTCAAAATACATTTCTCTTTCGAGAAAAAAAAAGGAAATTGTTTATCTAAACAAATACGACTAATACGTATATAAACATTATAATGTATGTTAAATATTAATTAATTTTTGTGCATGTAGATTCAAAGTAATAACTTTTATTACTTTTTACTCATTTATCCTATAAAACAAAAAAATTATATTTAAATATTGAAATTTTATAATTACAATAATTTTTTAAAACTCATAAAAATTTTGACACTTTTTTAAGCCTTAAAATAAAAAATAGAAATTATTTTAAGTAATTTTCGTAAAGGTGTGTCCCTGATCGATTAGCTTTTATAATTAACAAGTTCGCATGCAATGAAAATCCATCCAATACATAAATATCAACAGTAAAAGGAACTAGTAAATAATTAGTTTTAAAAAGTGATTAACTGAAAAAGGATAAAGTCTATAAAATTCAAAAGACAAAATCGAACTTATGAATTTATTAAACCTTCTGGCTGTACAAAGTAATAAAATTTAACTTCAATAGTCTAAGTAGACTTAAAGTAGCCAGACAATAAACATTTTCTATGTACGAAATTTTCTAAATCCTTAAGTACTGTTTAATTGAAGTAGTATATAACAATTGTCTAAAGTACTCAACTCAAAACTTGTAATTACCAATTCAAAATTATATGTGGTTTAATACTGAAAATCTTAATTTTGTAATAAAGAGAAAATAATATATAAGCAATTTTCTACGAACAATTTGTCCACAGTGGGGTTTACTATCTTATTGCGATCAGTTTTAAACCCTAATCTGCATCGTAGACCTATTAATGTTTTGATTTATTGCATTTGAACGTTTTGGGCTCTTTGTAGCATTTAATTTTTCTGTTTAGTAATTAAAAATAAATTTATGTAAAACTTTTATTCGAAAATTTTAAAATATTTGAAACTATAATTTAAATGTTTGTTACTAACATCATTAAAACTTATAATTAACATTGAACCAACTTTAAACATAACCTAAAATACAACAAACTTTCTACAAAATTAATCAATCTGTTTTAAATTAAGATCCTTAAAAATTTTAATCTCTAAAACATTCAAAAACAAAATAATAACAATAATTATTAAGGTACAAAACCACTAAAACTGTATTTTATCTCCGAAAAATTATAATAGGCGTTAAAATGAGAAATAAAATTTCATATAATAATCATAGCAATTAAACGTTTATAATACAGGATACAAAAAATGCTTCAGGCGTTTTCACTTTTATTATAATCCTGATTATTATGATTATAAGTATTAGATAAACGATTTAATTAATTATAACACTTTATTTATGTTGGTATTAATAAAAATCAAAAAAATATATATTTTATTTATTTTTTTTATATATGTGTAGACTGTAATATGAATAATATATTTGTGGAAATATGGAAAACGGACCAAAAACCACATAAAAGCTTTCTCTGTAGAAATAGATAAAATACTTTTGAATGATATTTTATTAGAGGGGTAGTTTTGTTGTATATATAAATTGAGAAAATCCATGAAAATGAAATTGAGAATATCGACAACAAGAACGATTCGTTGAGCTTTTTAACGTTTACTGTGTATAAAAGCTTACTGTCTGATCGATGCTCGTTAATATATTCTCGAAAATATTCTCTCGATGATGGCTTATTTGTTTTATAACTTGTGTTAGTATTGATTTTTTTTTGGACTCGCTTGCCTTTTCTGTGTAAATATTTTATTTAATTTAATATTTTGTTAGAAATAAATAAAATGTATTGTAACGAAAGGTTATACTCAAACAAAAATTTTGAAGGTATAGAATAAACATTTAGTTTACTATTTTATTTTTTGAAAAATGTGATTTTTTTAATATTTATACTTATTTTTTTGAAGAATATATGTTTTAGCATGGATGAAAAATATTAGTTCTTGAAAATGTTAGGATCCTATTAATTTTTAAATATTTGAAATATATTTTTAATAATTTTAATAAGTTATTGTAAGTGAATTACTTTTTATTTATTTTATCATTTGATTCAAGAGCTACACGAACATCGAGATAATACTTTATTGTTAATTTTTATTTAGTAAATAAAACTAGACGTTACCATAATTTAGGAATTGCTTCATTAAAAAAATTTGATAAATTTCCAACTTTTAATATAAAAAAAAAAGATTAATTTGGATATAAAATTAAACGATTTAATTATTAAACACTTTCAGAAATTGACATTTTACTAAATTAATTTGTTCTTGTTACTTATATAATATTCAAAACTCATTTCACTTTCGAGAAACTAAAATAAAATAACCCTGTATTATACAATGCAACGACGTCAATATTACCATCATAATAAACGGTGTCATTTATAGTATGTGAAAAATTAATTTTAGATAGAGATATTGATATAGCTTGGGAAGTTATGTAGTAAGAAGGGAAGGGCCAAAATCAAGCGACTTGCATTTTATTTTCGGTTCTTGTTAGTAAATCTAGGCATAAAAACACCATAAAATTAATTTGGATTTTATTATTAGCCTTCATTTATCATGAAGAACCAAGAATAATAATCAAGAAATATTCATAATCAAATAATAAATCGTAATTGAATTTATAGTAATCGAGGAATATGACTCAATGATTTAAAAAACCTGACTCAATAAGTATTATTTTTGTCCCAGAGTTCAGATTCGTAATAGCAAAATAAATTTCAGGGTTCATAATAGATACTAATTCAAGAGGGCGACTAATAATGCCATGCTGACATAGTTTTTATTATTAATTTAAATTAAAAAGTATCAATATTGGATAATTCAAAATCACCAGTAATCAGTATTATAAATTAATATTGAGATTTACATACATTAAAATTTTATAACAAAATAATCAAAACAAGATATAAACTATCAAACTTATATAGTGTTGAAATAGAATTTCTCTTGCGAGAAAATTTATCATCTCTAGAATATTAAATTTAATTAAAAATATTCTTGTTTACTTTTAGAAAGAACTTTAACAATCAACAATTACTAGCTACTTCTGGGACAGAAATATCACGACTGCTTCTGTTTTGGTTATTGACTTCTACATTGTTCAATAAAACGACAAATTACCTAAGTAAAACTAATTTTTATTAAATAAATTGAGTAAAACAAAACAATCAAAAAAATTTTCAAAAATCTAGTAAAAGATTTTGTTTAAAACCCAGCCTAATATATACAACATCCTTTTTCCATAAACACATATACAATAATCCTTAAAACTTTATTGAAAATTCTACATATCCTTTCTATAAATGGTCAAAAACTTTTATTGTTAACCGATTATTATTATTATTGTTATTCAAAGTTATATCTTCAATCCAAAATTTAACAAAGCGAATGATAAGTATTGACTATAGACATACCAACATAGATTTTAAAGTACAAATCAGTCTCTCTATCTCCTAAAAAAAAGAAAAGTTTTGTACACTAGACAGATTGATTTCTCTGTTAAATAAAATAAAAAGATTTATCTTGTATTAGATTTTTTTATCAGTATTAAATTCTTTTTCTCATTGGAATGTGTATTTGATAAAATCAATAAATAGAATAGAAGATTTAATTGAAATTTTTTTCACTGATACTCGTATTTATTAGCTTTTTTATCTACAAATTAGTCTAATTTTTGAAAAAAAAAAGTAAGAGCACTACTAAATTTTATGCATAAATAATGACGATGACGATTTAAAAAAATCAAAGTATATATTTTAGAGGGTTGATGTACACGTACTTTCAAGGGGTTTGTAATATGCCTTCAAGGCTTTAAAAAAATTTACAACTGGTTCTTTATAATGTACAAACATACTCGCCCTAACTTTTTTTAGATTTTTTATTAAGATTTAACAAAGAATTATTACATATTTTTTACTCTTGAGAATTTATACATTAATTTAGAAAAAAATATTACTAATTATCTTACCAATTTTTTAATTATTAATTTATCTTGTGTATTTTGTATTTGCCAAATTGAATACATTATTAATTAACTCATTTTTTAAGCTTATATAAAATATATATATTTTTCTCAAATCACTTGGACCCTCCTTAAAAATAAGTAATTTTTCACTTTATATCATTTTTTATTATTACAACGACACACACATTATCATTACGAAAAAATGACAACATTTTGCACTTTAAGTCTTAAATATTTTTATGATACTAAACATATTTATTATGATTTTCTTGGATGTAGTTTATTCATCGATTGATGTTTTTTTACTACTGCTCTCAGTCTGTGTAATATTAAAAATGAAAGTACAGTAAGTTTTTTTTTAAACAAAAAATAAATAGAGTAGGGATAAAAACATTATTTTCAGGGGGTTGTTAAAATCTTTTTCATAATATACAAAGAAGGGTAGTAGTAGTATATGAATCCTTTTTATGTATTTTTATATTAGTATGCTCTAAAAAATGTATCAATTTTCATATTTAAAAAATACATTAAGTAATTTATTTGAGACCCTAATTTTGTAAGATTTCTTTTAATTTTTAGTCTCGAGTATTTTTTTGGGAAAAAAGTATTAATTTTTTTTTGTGTGTAATTTGTTTTGACGTATTAAGAAAAAGACAAATCTTTTAATGCCATTTAATTTATCAAGATGTTAAGAAAAGTTTATTTGGTGATGTTTGGAGCAATTAGCATGTGTACAGTATCCTTAATTTAAATCTTTTATGTGTTAAATTCTCCCTAATATATTTTTCAGACTTAACTATGCAAGTTAAAGTTTTAATATGAACGAATCTACAAATTTTACAACTTTGTTATTCAGTATCGAATATTTTCTTCCAGAGCATAGTTAGGGCTTAGATGATATAAAAACCTGTTTCGAAACAATAAGTTTTATTATGTTTTAAATCAAGAATTTTAATTGTTCAATCAAAGAAAATGTCATGTTTAATTAAACTTTATTTCATAGTTATGGAAATCAATTCAAGCTATTCAATGAATGCATAATAATAAAAATTACAATACACAAAAAAATGTCAATAAATTGAGTAAAAATATTCAGTACTTGATTATTGCTAATATATAACATAATTTAATAAAATATAATTGAATAACGTATAGCCTTTTAACTTAATGTATAAGCTGTACAGGTTATATAGTATTGAAATCGAATTTCACTTGCGAGAAAATTCCAAAATATTCTAATGTTATAAAATTTTTGGTAAAAATATACTAAATCAATCATAAATTCAGTATAAAATATTCCTAATCAATATTTTGTTTTTGATTTCATAGTAGTAACTCAATAAATTTTTCTTTGAAAATAGCGTTACAAACTAGGTATGAAATGAATTAGTGATTCTAAGAGACTCTTTCCTATATAGATCTATATGCCTGACCAAAATGAAATGGAAAGATATATAAGTTACGTAACGTTTGCGGTTGTTGACAAAAATATATGTACTATGTCTAAGGGGATGAATGTAAAAATAAAGATTATCATACACTATATAGATATAGGGAGAAATATACAGAGAAAATCCTAAGGGGAATATTTACTTAAAGGGCAGTTTTTAGTGGGAGTAGAGTTGTAAAGTAACAGCATGCTGTTGCAAATTATATACCAACAAGGATTATGTATGATAAAAAAAGAAGCTAAAATCGATCTCTAATGCACTCATTGATTCTCTCTTCTTCTTATTTAACGAGTCTATTGAAATAATATATGGAGGGTGACAACTTCTTTTTTTTTTGGATATTAATAATAATAGGGAAGAAATAGAATATTATAATGCTAGTTTTTATTATTTTTAAGGCTTATTAAATTAATAATGTTGTATAAAAATGTAAAATTAATTTTTTTTTTTATTTATGAGCTTTTTTATGGGCTTTAATTTTTGGTTTATTTTGGGGTAATTGTTTAGGTACTCAAAATATAAATCGTTTAGTTTAGGTAACTGATTTTTTTAGGAATTTCCGGTGAAAAAAATTTCTTGTTTAAATGGTTTAATTTAAATTTTTGGTTGAAACAATCTTCATATAAATATATATGCATTTTGAGGTCAAGTTAAGGCTCCAGTGATGTTGATTACGTTCAAAAATTTTAAACGGAGTAAAATGGATTCATCGAGGGATTTATTCAGTGGATATGTACTTTTTTAGTCACTAAAAATAATTTTGTATGTGACTAAGGATACGGTTTGTGGAGTTAGAATATATTCAATTTAGGGACTTTTTGTAATTGCGATTCTAAGACTTATAATAATTAGGTAATATCAGCTAAGACTGTTATAAGTCAACATTTTTATACTCTTTGGTTGTGTTAACACGATTTTTTGCTTATTTTGGACGATATAGCAATAATTTTTCAATACTGGGCATCGGAAAATGAATGAAACCTTTATAATCGTTTTTAGTGAAATCAACCACTTTTAAAGATAATACACGGCCAGACTGCTTTGCTTGAAAATTCAAGCAACAAAAAAATTTCAACCAAAGCAGCCTGGCTGTGTACCATTTTGAAATTTTTTACACAAGTATTATAAATTTTTTTTTTATTTAGATAAATTCAAAGGAATAATTTTCAAATACTGAATTTTCCAATAAATCTGAGAGTATGGAATTTCATTTTTACTACGGTTATAAAAATTTATTAAAACTGGCTGTATACAAACTTGTAATTAGATACTTTGATTAGCTCCATTAAAGTAAACATTATTGCATACCATTTATATTAAAATTAAAAATAATTAAAAATTTTTCCCTATTTGATAAATTCCATACCAAAATACCTTTGAATTAATAACAAACATAAAACCGAAAAAGAAGTTTTTAACAAGCCCTCATAAAATTAGTTATAAACTAAAATTCAACATCCAGAGCCTCCCTTTCATAATAAAATGAATAATATTTGATATCATTAATGAGAAAATTTTATATTTTTCTCGGACTTACTATAATATCCGTTTGACTATATCCGGTGTAATACAAACACTGAATACAGAAAGAGCCCTCTCTCTATAATTCATAGGGATGGTCCCTTAAAAAATAAAAAATATTTTTTTTTGGTAGATCGTGGCTAACCAAATAACGGATGAAAACTATAACGAAAATAAAACGGATGTTGTTATATTACAAACATACATCCCATGGGAAAATTTTATATATAAGGGAAAAATTTAAAGGGTGTATCTGTGTGTACCAGCTTCTGTTTTTGGTAATTTAGTGGAACTTTCTTTTTTTTTAATGACATTTTTTGTTTATAATTACTTATTATGTAATTATGGGTTTATACAAAGCTTGGATATTTGTTTTTCACACCTTATATGATAAAGAAACTTTTATTTCCTCGACCTTTTTGGATTTGTCAACAACGTGTATTTAAAAATAATAATTTATAAAATATTTTCATTTTAAAAGTCATAAATATTCTTAACTATATTTTGTTTAGAAAAATAAGATTAAAATCTTGATACTAAAAAACAATAGTTTCATACATATAAATTGATATGATACACGCTCACGTCATATTTTTTAACCCACACAAATATATATATATATAACCGGAACTTTAAAAGATTATATTATTTATATGGTATAAACTACCCCTTTTTGATAATTTATTGAAAAATTTATGTTATAATATCTCGCACACGGATTTTTTTTATTTTTATGTGAAAATTTTTTTGTTTTTATTGAGTATGTGAAATATTTATACTTTAATATACGTGTATGCGAAAGGGAGGATTTTCTATTTTTTTTTAAATACATGGGTGTAAAAAATTCATGTTTCAGAGGGAGGAGAAATGTAAAGGTGAGTACTAAATGTACGTATAGACAAATTTTGCATATATTAAATGTGTATATATTGGTATTTATGAAAAATTTATTACTTTTTGTCTGATATTTTGTAATAATAAAAAAAAAATTTTTTATGAGTTATTCTAAAACAGCGGGGTTTGACAGTTTGACCCTCCCGAATTGACTCGTATTTTATATCGGAAGTGTTGGGATTAGGATTGGGCTATGTGAGTAAGATTTAAGCGTTTTATACTAAAATTCTTAAATGAAAATGTAAATTTTTCTAGGGAATGCATGAAAATTAGTCGAATTTAAATTTAGTGATTTTTTTTCTTGTAAATAAAATCCGAAACTGTTTGTAATCTTAAATCTTTATTTTTTGTCTAAATTCAGTAATTTGCTATCATAAGACGTCGTGAAAATCATTTTTGTAAACTTTCAGCACGAGTTTCAGAAGCACAAAGTTAATTTACATTGGAATTTTGATGGTTCTGAATCCCAACGAAATATAAAAAACTGCTAATAATAAAATAAACTTAGGTTACCATTAAAAAATTTTCAAAAACCATCAACAAATTGATGCAATAAGTTGATAATTTGCAGGACTAAACGATGTAAAATAAAAACTTACAGAAACCTTTTGCTACAATTTATGTTTTACGAACTGGCATATGAAACACTCACCTGTAAGAAACAAAAATTAAAATACATTAATTAAAAAGTAACTAATATTTTTCGGATAAAATTATTAACAAAATGAAAGAAATATATTTTGAATTGTTATTGTAACATCGTTTTGCTTGATTTTTCAAAGATTTAAACAAAAACAAAAATTTTGCTTCAGCATAAATACACCTAACTGTGTTTATATTTAATAAAAATTAAATTAATCAAACAATTTTACAAAATAAAAAAAATTTGATTTTTATTGTAACTTCCCCACCGAAAATTAAATTTCAAATTAATCCAAAAACACACGTAAACATTATTATTTATAATAATATGAAAACGTAAATGTCATTTGGGAATTTGTACTAATAAAACAGAAGAGTGTAAAATTTACATCATCAGTATTAACAACCAACAGTAACACATGCGTGTATGTGTAAAGTTTGTGTACCCCCTTTTAAAACCACAATGACATTAACGTTTTATAACTACAAAATCTAACTATATTATTATTATTATAGGTTAAAACTTCCGTTCAAGATGTTGAAACTCACATAATGATATTTTCCTATATCCTAAAATCCCTAATGGGTTAAAATTCCATTATAATTTTTCTTAATTAGAATATAATATTTTAAGTCAAAAGAAAATATTTAATAAAATAAATTCCAAAAAATTTTTTATCCAATCGATAATTTGAGGAAAGGAAAATTTCTATGTGATTTGAATATATTTAAATAAGAATATAATATTATCAAAGGGGTTAGTCAGAGTGAAATGACTTAATTTAAATTTTAAATTTATTATTATTAAATAAGAAGTAAATTTTATAATAAATTGCTGTAAATTGATTATGAATAAGATTAATTTATGAATAAGGGGAATTTTATTGATACAAGATTTTTGGGTTATTAAATTTTTTTGGGATTTAGAGGAGGAGGAGTGTTTAATTTATGCGTTATTTTCAGTTTTGTTGAATAGGCTTAGAATGTGAAAATTTTGAGATTATAGGTGAGGTTGGAAGAAGGGTGGTTTTCAAATGTGACTTTAGAATTGTAGAATATTCAGGATTTATTGATTAATAAAGCTTTTGTCATTACATGTTATTAGTAGACAATTTTCTACTAAATATTATAAATTTTGCTTATGGTAAGACTGCTTTGGATGAATTTTTAAGCAACTGGTTAAATTTTCAACAATTTGGTTGAATTTTCAGTAAAATAGTTGAATTTTTAGTCATTTGGTTGAATATTTGACAAAATTGGTTGAAATTTTAATCAGTTAGCGCAAATTCAACCAAGATATAAAATATAAAACAAAATTAAAATTAGGTATGTGTATAAATTGTGGGTCAAAAAAATAAACAATAAAAATTTAAACTAGTCCATGAATCTTCATTTTTAATTACTAATATACAACAAGCTTTAAATCCAACAAATTATTGAAAATTAAGATATTAGTTGTAAATTCAATTGATTGGTTTAAAATGTACCCATTCCCTCATTAATGTCCAAAACCACAACTTCGACCCTATCTAAACAATTTTATCAAGTTATTAATAAAGACAAGTTTGTTGCAAATAACTTACAATTTTATTAAAATCGTACCTAAAAAAAAAACAGCAAGACACATAATTTTTTATTACAAATTTAAGGGTATAAAAATCTAGATAGCTGCCATTCAGAAGCTAAAGTCATAATTTAACAATTCAATTCTTCACTGATTTTAAGTGTAGCCCATATATAACACAACCTTTATATTACGATTTTTTTTATGATAAATCGTTCGAAAAAATTTAATACAATATAAAAAAGGATAAAATAAAAATTTATTCCAAACATTAAAATCAATTCACAAGATTTATATAAAATCTTGAAATTTTTTTTTATAAGCATCAACAAATAAGGTACAATTTTCATGGCGTCATATTGTCGCTCGAATAAAATGATAAAAGAAAAAATGTAATATTTTTTGTCGTAACAATTGAATATCATCTTAATTTTTTGAAAACTGTCAACTTGTCATAAAATGCATATAACAAAGTTACAACTTTATGTATAATAATTGAACTTGCTGATAAAACCTTTTTAAAGGAAAACCGGAAATTAATGGTCCGGCTGTCAGTAAAGTTATGTTTAACTTTTGACTTTCTCTCTCCTCTGTTATATTTTATACAGATATTTATTAATGTAAACTGAAAATTTTCAAAAATTTTCTGATAAAATAATTTAATATTAAAAATTACTTAAATATCGTTAAACTTTTCGTATCGCTTTTTTGAGTAAAAATTATACCCTACGAAAGTTTTTCATCATATTATCTTTAAATTTACATATATTTTTTATGTTTGACAAATATTTCGAGAGTGTATTTAAGGGAGAGTTGAATTTAAAAAAAGATCAATGAGAATAATAAATTTTTTTATAAAATATAGCTTCGAGCATCAGATCTTTTAATTATTTAAATTTTGTTTTTAGTTTATTTAATTTCTCAAGTAATTGATATTCAACAATTTTTTTTATATTTTTTTGCGTACTGAATAAAAAATGTTTTTTTATAATAAAAAAGTTTAATTTCGTTTATTCTGTTTCAGGGTCTGTTTTATATGGGTTGATTTTTTGATTTTTTGGTAAATTTTGGAAAAAAATTTAATTTTAGGGTCTTTGAAGCTTTTGTAAAAATTTTTTATGATTCGAGTTACAAAAATTGGTATAAAAATTTTGGCAACAAAATAAAAAATAGATTCATTTGGTTTTTTTGTATAATTTTTGGAATAAAACTCTATTATTAATTGTAGCTCCAGTAAAAAAACAAAGTAATAAGTAGCTATTTGAGAAAAATTAGTAATTTTTGAAAAAACTTAGAAAGGGTTTGCATATGTACACAAATAACTTGCATGGAACATGTTTACTGATTACTTATCTATTTCAAACATCCTATTTTCCTTGAAAAAGAAATCCATTTTCCACAAGCAATAAAATTTTTTCTGTATTCTAATACATTCTTATTTTTCCCGGAATTTATCGCACTCTAGCAAAACTCAAATTTAGACAGCAGGTATCAATTATTTGCCCAATAATTCAATACTCCTAAAAATTCATTTAATCACGTTTTAATTTACTAGAAAAATTTATTTACCCATATACTTGAAATAAAAATAAAAAGAAAATTGGTAGTGCATAAAAAATCCAATCTACTGCATAAATAAAAAAAACGAAAAAATAAATATTCCTAGAAAAATGTTGGATATTGAATATTTTACTCTTTCTTTTTTATCAATATTGAAATTTTATTAAAAATAAATAATATTTTTTAATATCAGCAATATTTTTATAAAAAAATTAGCTTCAGGAAATTCAAAATTGCAACAATAAAAGAATCGAAATGGTCAAGTTATTATACTGTAAAAACAGAAAACTGAATAAACCGAATATAAAATTGAATATTTTCCAAGACAGATAAGACAAGAAAGATTAGAATTGAATAATACATCTAAGATAATGAGAATTTGAGTAAGCACATAAATATTGAACATAAAGATTTGTTCTTTAGAGGATTAGTGATATTGCAGATTTCAAGTTTCTCTCTGGTATATTTCTAATTGTTCTTCTTCTTCTCGAGTGTTATATCTTGGCACAATAGACTAAACTAGAGAGCTGAAGAGAATTATTAACATTGTAACATAGTACAATTTAATCATTTTCCTTAGGTACTTCTAAGTAGATTAAAGGTAATCAAAAGTTATGCAATGAAATTAGTACTCATTTAATCTTTGATGTATTTTGGTTATTTAGAAAATTATTTATATTTTGTAAAAAATAGGAAGTTTTTTAATTTAATGTGTAAATAACTGTTTTTTTAAAACATAAATCGTGCATCAGTATAACATTAAATGAATATTGTTATTATCTATAATAAAGATGTACCTCGATGTAGCATCATATGTGTGGCAGAGTTTTTTAAGAAAATTATGAGCGTACATGAAAAACATAAGGAAAATAAGATAATTTTTTGTTAAATATGAATAAATTTCTTATATGGATGTTTTTAGTTACTTTGGATTTTTAACTGTTGTAATGGTTGAATTTTAACAATTTTTATGCGATTTTTTGGCACAATATTTAAAACATTTTTTACTTTTTGTGTGCAAGTGTCAGCTTTAAAACCCCCTAAACCAGAACTTTTTGGAAACAATTTTCGGAAACTTGAAGCTTGTACACAGTTTTTTAAATCTACACAATCTAACTTTAATCTAAATTTTGGCCATTTTAGACCAAAAACGGGCATTGCGTTAATTGACTATAATGGTAAGGAAATTACTGATAAAAAATTGTGGTTTATTGAGATTAAAAGGTAACCCTTTAATTTCTAGGCCCAGGTGGCCTATTCTGGAAAACTGAGGATATGAGGGATGTTTTTTCAACTACCACAACCTGTCCTAAAATTTTAAAGCAGATTGATTTCCCAAACAGTTAAAACTCCCCTTGTTAGTAAATTATAAGCTTATCCTAGTCTAAATAATTAAAGTATCAATTTTAAATTATCCTTAAAAATCAATAAATATTACGCCGTGCCATCAAAATAAAATACTACAAAATTAATCAAAAATCAGTTCAATTTCAGTAAAACTAACCATATAGAAAAAAACATAATAAAATTTAAGTTTTCTTTTTTCCTGAGAAATTTTATACACATCTTAATAAACGTAAATGTAAGTGTCACGACTGAAAAACACATATGCAATTTATTTAAAAAAAACCCTCTTCTTTTATACATCCTCCACTTTATTTTAATCTAGATTAACTTTATATTATACACACATTTCTAATCATAAAAACGTAAAAGATTTTATCAATATGAAAAAAACATTTTTTGTCTCATATTTCCAGCGCAAAAAGTTATTATTGAAAATTGGCGTACATACATAAAATACTTTTTCATAAATTTTTCTTTTGATCTTTTTCTGTAATAGAAAAATATTTTTCTCATAAACACGAAATAATTTAATAAATATGAGAAAAAAAACATTTTTTTCCATGATTTGCAAGGATACTCATATTATTTTTTATACTTGTCAGACATGAATTTTGTAGGTTTAAATCGTGTGTAAAAGAGGATATTTCGTGCATAAAATAAGGGAAAAATGAGATATTTTAAGTAAAAGTAGTTTTATAGAAAGAACTAATGTAAAATTGCTTGGTTGAACATTAGTCATCATCACGAGTCAACTTTGTTCTCTTCTTCTTCTCTTATATATTTCTTCAAGAGTATCTACTTGAAAGATTTTCTACGTACCTACCGTACCACTTTTACGCTGCCACTTATCAATCCTGTATATTTTAAGAGGAGTGCGGATTTAAGATAAGCTATATTTAATAATATATGAAAGAACGTTTCTTTAAGAGATGTTTTTTAAATTGCCTGAAATTCAAATTAATTTATTTTGGTAGTCACTTTCTATAAAGGTTGGAGAGTTTCAAAAAATTTGGTTCTTTGATAAATTTTGAAAAATATTTCAAAAATTCTAGCAGTACCTGAAGTACAAATTTCTATAAAATAAAATTTCTAATTTTAAAACACACCCAATTATTTAACTTTTTGCAAAAAAATAATAGCGTGTCTATATGCAGACTTAATTATCAGTGAATGTTATTATAGTAAAATTTTCATTTCAACTTTCACACACAGAGTTTTATATGTAAAATAATAATCAATGGGCGTAAAATAAAACAAGGTGAATTATATTTTTTTTTTCTTCAAAAAAATAATTTTTTATTTTACAAACTTTGAATTAAATAATTATTAGAAAATGGACAATGGAAATTATTACTTGCATTTTGTATTGGTTAAAATTGGGTTACTGAAATTATACGTTACGAATTTTTAATAGTAAAAGTGGTGCATGTTGAAATCCAAAGTGAATTTTTTTAAATAAAATTATGGAATTCTTGGGTAAATATGACCTGACCTTTTTTTTTTTATTATTGTAATTGTGAACGAGTTAATAATGGATTTTAATAACTTTCCGGAGCCAATTTTCCGGATTGTTATTTATTTAATATTTCTTGTCATAAATATATTAACCCTTTAGTGCGTGCGAGTGTTTTTCGATTTTCAGTTACCGAAATTCATCCGTTTTTTAAATACAGGTATACATTTTTAAGGGCCTTTGATTCCAATCTAAAATTTTACAAAATACTTTATCTTGTTATAACGAGTATAACTTACCATGCAAGAAAATGGTAACATCTTCGTTTTGATGAGAATACTCGTCATACTCTGCTAAGGGGTTAAAAATTATATTGTATTTTGAAAAAGGAGTCATATAAATAAATAATTTTAGTTTAATACGTAGATCAGATATAAATAAGAGTCCCAAATTAGCTAAAAATATAAAAAATGTCAAAACTTTGAGAGAATTAGTTGGTGATTATTTCAAAAATATCTAATGAAATCCAATTAATGATTACTGAAAATTGTTAGAGAATTGATCTCATTAAATATGCGTACACCAGAGATTTGTTAATCATTATTAATAGTACGCATCTTTAACCAATGGAGAAATAAAGAATGGCCCAGATCACACGTTAATTAGCGAAAAAAATATTCCACTTAATAAATATGTTATTGAAGTTATGAACGTTCAACGAACATTACCTAACCTAAACTGGTTAAAAAAAGTGGTTTTATCTTGATAATAATTTTTCCGGTGGTTTTTCCCAAGAAATACTAAACGCAAATGAATCTTTAATAAAAAAGGCATAATTAATAAAAGATTTTACATGATTTAAAGCACCGGAAATATAAAAAAGTAAAGAAAGAAATTTTCCCTCTTTAACCTAAACTGGTTAAAATACCCTGCCAGGGGCCTAGAATAATACGCGTTTAGGAAATCAGAATAGTTTGGGTTTAGAACCTTAACATCTGGTAAGGAAATAATTAAAAATTATATAAGTAAATTCTTGAAAACAATTGCTAATTTAGCCTATATTTGGTATCCCAGTATAGTTTTCGGGGTCGTTGATTCCCTAAACGCGTATTATTCTAGGTCCCTAAATCAAAATTATTACAATTAAGTCCCTAATCCTGAAATTATTCTAAGTCCCTAAATCGATATTATTCTAAGTCTATAAATCAAAATTGTTCTAACTGCCTGAATCTGAATTATTTTAACTCTCTAAATAAAAATTATATCAGCGATCCAAAAAACCTGTAATAGACCAAATCTGGTGAAGGCCAGTAACTAAACACCCTAAACCGCGATTTCACTCGAATTTGTGTATTATTGAAGGTTATCGTTCCTAGGCCATAAAATTTAATGTTAAACTCTAAATCTTCCTTTTAATTAATTATTCCTTGTAGGTAATCTGTATTTACTGAAAAAATAGATTATAGACTAAAATGAAAAAAAACGCATATTTTAACCTACAAATTTCTAGCATTTTTCTTCTTTTAAATATTTTCCGGTGATTTATATTTTTTTTAAAATATTACAAATAATAAACAATTAAATATTTAACATAAATATGAAGGTTTTATATGAAGGTTTTACTTGGGAAAACTGACTCAAAAGTAAAAAATAACATAAAAAAATTGCGTTTAGTATTTTTTGGGAAAAACCACCGGAAAGATTATTATCAAGATACATCCACTTTTTTTAACCAGTTTAGATTAGGTATTGTTCGTTGAACGTTCATAACTTCAATAACGTTAATAAATACAGAAAAAGGAAATTTAATACATTTTAATATAACAGACAAGTTAATAATACTTATAGAACATTTAGTATACATTATTTTACTTCTATTTTTATAACAGATTTACGGTAACTTAGAAACTGTACAGCTTATATACTATTTGAATACCATTTCTCTTTCGAGAAATTTTTCGTATTTTAAAAATGAAAAATATTTTACAACTATAATTTATAATTATCCTCATTAATTTTACAAATTAAGTTTATTTAAAAAAATTATTTTAAGGAGGCTCTTTATTCACTGGGTTTCACATTTTGAAACTAAGATATTTCAACTATATTTAATTTTCAACTACCAAGTCGATGCTTTGCGCAATTTGGTAACAGGAAATGAAACAAAAAATTAAAAAATACACCATGTTAAATTTTTGGTCATAAATAACTGAGATTTGGTATTTCAGATTGGGCAGTTTGGATACAAATTCTGCTGGGCTCATGTTGAAGAGCATTGATTTTTAGAGATCGAACTGTGGAAAATTTTGTGTTAAACTCTTTCAATATAATTTATTACTGAAAAGATTTTACGATTACTCCCCCTAAAAGTGAATGCTCTTCAAAATGATCCTAACAGATTTTGCATTCAAATTGCCCAGATATGGAATCTCAGGCATTTATGATAAAAAGTTTAACATGATGTATTTTTCAATTTTTCGTTTCATTATCTGGCACCAAATTGCGCAAATCATCAACTCTATAGTTGAGAAATTATTATTTTAATTATGTAGAGTTAAAATATCTTAGTTTCAAGATCTGTAATCCAGTGACTAAAGAGCCTCCTTAATGCCAAACATAAATTTGTTGAAAAAACAGAATTTAAAAATTCCATGTTACAGTATAAAATAGAAACTTTTTATTTTTTTTCATTTAAAAAACGAGAACCTATAGCTAAATCAAGAAAATAATTCTGAATAAAATATCTCTTCTCTTATGTTACGCTAAATAATTCTAATAAAAATCAATCAATTCTTTTATATAACAATCTCAAAATTCTACGTAAATGATAATAATAATAATAATAAACTAAAAATTAATCTAATTCTATATTTAATTATTCAAAATACACACAATAGAAAAATTTCTTTTTTTACTTAATTAACAGATTCATTTTCTTTGTTCATAATTTTAGAGATGAATAATTTTCATAATATTTCCCATCTCTTTTTTCTTTTAAAATATATCAAATTTCATTATTAAACGAACGAAAAAGGTTTTATAAAACTTTTACTTTCAATTTTCTTTCTCTCGGTAGTTAAATAAAGACAGAGAGAGATTGAAGAAAACAAAGTTTGTAAAAAAAATTGAATAATATTGCTTGACTTGATGATAATAATAAACTTTAAGACTGATGAGAGATCAAAATTTTGAAAAACCCTTTTATATTATAATTTTAAGATTTATATTAAGACATTTTCAAGAGTTTATATATTTTTTGATAAAGTAGGTATATAAAATAAACTTTTGTTTGTGTCTGTGTACAAAATATCACGTAATATGTCAACGCCACTTAAAAACATATAGCCTCATTAAAATTTAGACTAATCGTTTTTATTTATGATTGATTATCATTTTAATAAGTTATTTACGTAAATTCATGAAAGTAATTTATTTTTTTTTAAATATAAACTGTCAATCATTGATTATTTTAAAAAATGATGTTTTACACGACCTTTCACATTTTTAGTTCATTGTTAAAATCCATGCAACATATTTTCACTAGAGAGGAATAATTATATACCTTTTCTTTTTTTTTTTTTTTTGCATTTTCTGTGTCTAAAGAGAGGCGTATTTTATTTATAAAACGGAACATCCCACCTACTTTTAATAAAAGTACTTAATGTGTTTGATATATTTTTTGGTGTTTTGTTTATATATGGGACGAAATCTGTTATTTTCTAAAGTTTTTTGGTGGTAGTTTTGAAAAATTTATTTTTTTTAAATATTGAAGGTGAAAATTTTTAACTGTGATTTGGTTTTTTGGATTCGACGAAAAATAGCTATTTTTTAATGGTTTTTTGTAAATCATTTTTGAGAAAAAAAAAATTTTCAAAATTTTATGGATGTTTTTGTATTTTGATTAAATGTTTTACATATTAAATTGAATTTTTGAAACAAAATTTTTATTTATTTTTTAATTTATTTGCAAGTTTAGAAAAATAGTATATTTTTACCCATGGCCACAAAAGTAAAGAATGGCCCAAATCGCACGTAAATTACCGTCCGAGGCGAAGCCGAGGATGGTAAACTGCGATTTGGGGCATCCTTTTTTTGTGGCCAAGGACAAAACATAATTTTTCTTGCTCAGTGTCGAGAAAATGCGTTTTTTCGAATAGCGCAGCGGCCAGAAAACACGCACTTTCTGGACACTAACAAGAAAAAAATTTTTTTTATCGTACAAAAAAACTTGAATGTTTAATTATAACTTTAGATATTTTTATGTTACTCTAAAAATCTTATAATTAATTAAAATTTTAAGGAAAAAAATTATTTTTAGAGCTTAATTTTATTGATTTTTACCAAAAATATTTGATATCTAAAATTTTTTTTCGAACTAATCTTAAAATATCCAATATTAGTATTTCCTTCCATATAAAACACCTACACATACAAAATAATTTCATCTTTCTTTGTTATCATGGTATAAAATGACAAAAGATTCTTTTTTTTATTGTTTTAATATAAAATAAAGAAAAATAACAAAAGATTATAAATATTTTTATCATTTAATAAATAATGAAAAGCTTATAATTAATCAAACCCAAAAAAAAATAAATAAATAAAAGATTACAATAATTTGATTATTGATGAAAAATAAATAAAAAGACACTCAAATAACATGTACTTAAATTTTCCTATAAAATAAATGGCGCCAAAAAGTATCGAAAAAGATTTTTCATTCTTAAGGGGTGTTACTGTGTCGTCGAGACGTCCGGCGCCAAAAATTTTATATATGTGTGGTTTTTATGTGTTTACATTAAAAGGGTGCATATAAATTTTTATAAACAATTTTCTCTAACTTTAACTAGGCCAATTTTATTTTATTTAACAGCAACAACAAAAAGTTAATTTTTATTTCAGCCCTTGGCATTATTCAATTAAGTTTTTTATCTATATTTTAGGTTATATCACTTGAATGGTTATGTTTCTTATCACTAAACCACAATATCCCCTTTTTATATGTAATAAGCTTAAGAATTATTATTATTATCGTACACTTTTTTTTTTGCTTGCCTGATATACAATTAAATGGACCGTAATGATATATTTACAAAAAAAAAGCTTAGAAAAATTTGAAAAAAAAATTGTATTATTAGGGAAAAATAGACGGAAGTTATATTAGGATATGAGAAACCCTCTTTTATTATATGTCCTGAAGGTGCCTGGTATTTGATGTTATAAAAGGGGTTGCAGATTTTGTATTTACTGACTATGCAAAATGTCAGTTACTTTTTTTTAAATTCTGACATATAGTGTCATAATAAAAGTATTATTTAAAAAATTTTTAAGGTTATAAAGTTATATGTGAAGTTTGTGAAGAAGAGAAATAAGTCTTTACTTGATTTTGTAATAGTTTTTTAATAAAATTTTTCACTCAAATTATTATTCTTTTTTGAGATTCAAGAAACAGGAAATACAATATTTTTTTGACAAGTCTGGGAGGAAGAAGTTTCTTATTTTAAAAAAGAAGAAAATATTGAGAATAATATGTCTTGGGACACAAAAAAAATCAAAATCTCTTGAGGGTACTTTAGGAAAAAAAATTGTTAGGATGCAAATCCATACAAGATAAAGAAAAAAAAAGAAGCTTTTTCTATATATTTTCTAGACTTATTCGAAAGAAAATTTATAATATCCCCTTAAAAACTGTAAATTTTGTTTAAATTTACTTAATTAATAAAATATTTATAACCAAAAAAATGTAATATTAAAAAATGTAAATAAAATTTTTTTGCTTAAAAAATGTACATTTACTGCTGATGTAGCAAGATGAGGGATTATATACACGAAAAAGGATTAGATGAGCTGAAAAAAAATCTACTAGGGTTGTATTAAAAAAAAAGTCTCTCTGTATCTCTCTAAAGCTTTTTTTTTGCTTCTATGAATATTTATCGTAATGTATAAAAAATAAAAAAAAGTAGACGTGTATTGTTAAAGCTTGAAAAGCCACGGATCGTAATTTCATTATATGCTTCGAAGACGCGTTAATTCTAAACTGTATGCGTACTTTTATGTGTGTGATGAGAGTTTATTTTCTTTTTTATTTAATGTTTTGTGTTTTTATACGTCTTTTTTAATTTTTATATGATAAATAGTATGATGTTCAAAGTATGTGAGTAAGAGTTAAATCTTTAGTTTTCTAGTTTTTTTAAAATCATTGGTTTTTAAACAGTTAGAAGTAGTAGGGATAAATTATTTAAATAAATAAAATAATAGAGGCTAATTTTTCCATGTGCTTCTATTTGGGATTTAGTATTTTTTGTCCATTTTGAGTTAGCGTTTTTACTCAGGCTACTTCCGGATAAATGCAATCATTTGGCTTCTGGGACCAAATCTAACCAAAGTAGTAACATCCGAAAAATTATCAAAAAAACTCACTGATTTCCGTTGGAATTAGACGTCTAGCCCATGACCAGCTCCTGAAAAACTAACAAACCCGTTTTTTGGGGTTTCTTAGATTTTATTTAATTTTTCTGGTCCGTAAACAGATAATACTCAGCTTATAGACTGGAAAAATTAACATTTCACTATTTTTGAGAATTTTTTTTTTATTGTCTAGGGCTCCTTTAAGAACCCCAAATATAATTTTGAATACTTCAAAAATCGGTTTTTAAGCATAAAAAAATATATCATCTTTAAATTTAATTTCGTAAAGGACCATGGTAGGTTTAAAATTTCATAATAGTTGAAAAAGTGCGGATAAACAGCGCTAGAAGATTTCGAATTTTCGGATATTAGGAAGTGGTTCCTCCTACAGTAGATTTTCTAAAAAATATGGTTTTTCCACCTACCAAGTCTATAAAAAAAAGATTTAAGGCTGGTATATTTTTTTTTTGCTCAAAAAACTGATTTTCAAAAAATTCAAAATTATATTTCAGGGTCTTAAGAAGGCTCAGAAGCCTATGAGCAGAATATTATTTGTTTATAGGTCAAAGAAATTAAATAAAATCTTTTAAAAAAACCCCAAAAACGTTTTTTTTTTAGGTTTTCGGGGGGCTATCGTGGCTTAGAGGACTTATTCTAACGAGAATGAGTGAGTTTTTTTATATCTTTTCGGATGCAATTACTTAGGTTAGGTTTGGTTCCGGGGGCCAAATCACTGTACTTATCCGAAAAAAGCTTTTGGCCTGTCTTATCAATAATAAATGCGATTCTTTTACTTCAACACGAAATAAACTTTATAATTACACATTTATTTATTTGGTTATCACCAAGTTTTAAAAATGATCGTTAATAGATATACATAAAACGAAGATATTAATTTTAAAATTTTTTGAATCCATATTAATGATTTTAATGACACGAGTAATGATATTTCTAAATAAATTTATGTTAATTTTATGTTTCATTAAAATTATATCTATTTAAAACTAATTTTTTTAATTTTCGTTTTAAGCACGATTACAATGAATATTTATTTATCATACAAAAAATGAAAAATAATTCTTCACGACAAAAAAAGTAATACACGACACAACATTAAATTTAAAAAAATAATTTTAGTTACTCAAAAATTTTCAAAATGGATACTTTGCCGAAAATTTCAATAAGTTCTTTTGTTATTATTTTCTTGATAATAAATTTATATGGTAAACAAATTTTTTTTAAACGTTATAATAAAATTTAATAAGTATAAACTAGGGAGTTTTCTTCATGAATATAATTCTTAATACCCATTGATATTTGGTATCCTATTTTGGCTTGGTAGTGAAAAAAATGGATTTTTGGGAGCTTAATGGTTCAAATTAATTCCGCGCATTTTAGCCACTGACTAACGAGAGTGTTCACGAAGTTTAATCAAGACTAATTTATTTTTTACTTTAGTCATAACTAATTATTCATATAAATTGATATTTCTTTAATAAATATATGGATTTCCGACGAGAAACCAGGAAGGTATTTCGAAATAGAGATGTAAATTCAATGGACAATTTTAATAAACTCCATTAATTAAACCTAAATGATGGAAACTTTAAATTAATTTTTCATATAATTAAAAGCTGGGTGGTTAAAACTGGTCTTCATACTTATAACACTTAAAATTTATTGTTTCAAGTATAGGAACCGGTTTAAACCACCCTGTTCTAATATAAATTATTAATAATTGATATTTATTAAAAAAGGTATTAAAAAATGCGTATCAATTATAAATGGTACAAAGGCAGATATACATGAGATACCATCATTAATACAAATACTTGATGAAAATAGATCGTACCAATGTTCTGGTGTTTTAATAACATGGAAACACGTATTATCAATACGTCAATGTACAATCAATCAGCCAATAATTGCTTATATTCCAGGTCATTTTTTTAATGAAAATTCTTTCTCATATAACGTTATTTCAATAAAATATATCAATGTATTAGAAACTGGCATGGCCAATTATTGTGATTTAGCAATATTAGTGGTAAAAATAATTTAATTATTGTTTCATCTTTTAATACTTGTTACGCAGTAGTTTCTTTAACATATAACTTAAGCTTTCAGAAATGGTAAATTTAAATCTTCCAAGTCTACGTCCTATTGTAATAATTGAGCCATATCCTGAAGAAAAATATTTAAATTCTTTTAATATTGATAAAACATTATTAACTGGATATAGTTGGGCTAATGAAAAAAATTATTCAAATTTTATAAACTTAACTAAAGCAACTGTTGAAATTCGAAAAAATAAACATACAAATTTATCATTATTAAACAAATATGCAACATATGCTCCCTTCAATATATTTTGCACATACAAAAAAAAATTTAACAAGGTATTATGTTAAGTATTTTTATTTTTTAGATTATGTTAATTATATAATTTAAATATTTATTTTTTTAGTATGATAATGGAGGAGCTTTGTTATTTGAAGATAAATTAGTTGGTATAATAACTGATCATGAATATAATACATTCATATCAATGACTCCTGTTTTAATGCAAACACACATTCATTTATTTGGATTTAAAAAAGAATTATTAAAGATTGTTAATGAAACTGATCCTAATGTTGAAATAGTTTTTTCAAAAGCTGCAAAAAGACGATCAAATCAAGAACCTAATGACTTGATTAATGTTATTTTAAATTAAGTTAATCAAAAATATGTAATATTGTTTTTGAAATAAATAAAGTTGACATTAAGATATTGATTCGACATTGATTATTTTATTACCTAACATGATAGCGATAAAAATTAATTTTCGATTCTGAAATCAGAATTTAAAAATTCAAAAAGACGGACTCAAATCGGTGGATCCTATCCTAAAATTTGATAACCCTACTATAGTGTTCCAAAATTTTTGTCTATTTTGGGCATTTCCACAAAGTTGGCAATACAAAAAAGAAGAAACCTACAAATTCATTTTTACTGGCCATAAATACATAAGAATTACTTATTTGTATCCATTTTTGTTTAAAAAAAAAAATTTTTAAGTGTTACAAAGTCTACATATGGGATCTTAAATCGCCAAATGGGTTCAAAATTGGTCTACCATATGTTGTTTGTATCGCTGAATTTAAATAGTTGGTCCGAATTAGAAAAGCACCCTTAAATCATTAAGAAACATCCCTTTAATTAATATATTAGGCTTAACGTTCGACATATTTTCGAATACAATAATAATAACGATTTGGTTAGGTTCGAGCCCCTCTCGAGTTAAATTGATAGACACTTTTTTTTCAGTCAAAACCACTTTTTTAAGTTAAATTATTTTAAAACTTAAAACTTAAACATTTTAAATAAAATGAATGGCATGAAAATTTCTTACACGCCAAACCTAAAAGAGTTTTTTGTTACGCAGAAAATATTGAATGTTTATTTAATTCTTTAGAGAGGAATTATTTTGAGGTTAATTCTTTTAAAAAAATTTATTTTTGTTATAATTCTTTTTGAACAGAATAAAAACAAAAATAAATTTTTTTAAAAGAATTAACCTCAAAATAATTCCTCTCTAAAGAATAAAATAAACATTCAATATTTTCTGCGTAACAAAAAACTCTTTTAGGTTTGGTGTGTACTTATCTTTGAAATATAAGATTATCATATTTGTTCGAAAAAATTGTTATGATTATTGTAATATTCCTTTTTTATGGCTTTTTTGCTATATTTTGAATGTAAAGGGAAATTTTTGTAATATGTACAATTTTTGAAGACGAGACCCAAATGGGGATAAAAGGGATAATTACAAGGAATGAACACAACCCTTAATATAAAAATAACATAATCATCTAATAATGGTGCGAAATTATTTTTCTAACTTTTCTTTGAATCAATCATTTTAATATTTTATCTGGATTGTTACATATCTAGGACAAAAAAATTTTCTACCCTAGGAAGACGGCTTTTTTGCTCATTATATGCAAACGCATGTTTTAAATCATAGGGAAAAATATAGGATTCGACTTCTGCATGCTGACTGTACTCGCTGACTACGCTCGCTCAGTGTACACGGTAGAGCAGTTTTATTTGATTACTAAACCAAAAGCTAAAATAAAATTAAAAATGATGTAATTATAATACAGGATAAAAAATGGACTGTGCATAGTAAAAGTCTTAACTGATCAGGCCTCTTACCATTCAGCAAACGACTTTTTTTAATTATCGATAACCTCTCGGATTTACTTATTTATTTGGCAAGAATCTGTAGTGAAGAACTTTTGTAAAAATTTTTATTAAAATTATTATCTAATATTTAAAACTAATTTTTTTAATTTTTATTTTAAGCACGATTACAGTTAATATTTATTTATCATATAAAAAATGAAAAATAAGTTTTCACGGCAAAAAAAAATAATACACGACACAACATTAAATTAAAAAAAAATAATTTTAGTTACTCAGAAAATTTCAACATGAATACTTTGTCAAAAATTTTAATACGTGCTTTTGCTTTTTTCTTGATAATAAATATATATGGTGGATCGTACTGCTGACCCGCCGAAGGGTCCCCACCGACTTCGATGTAATTATCGACGACGGCGGAAACCCTCTCACGATCCGAACCAGAACATCGGTGAAATACCTGGGAGTTCAGCTTGATAACAAGCTGACCTTCTGGGAGCAATTTCAGAGGTCGTGTGAAAAGGCAGCGTCGGTCGCATCCTCCCTATCAAGGCTCATGGCAACATTGGGGGACCCAAACCAGGGAAGCGAAGGCTCCTGATGTCAGTCGTCAACTCTGTCCTGCTCTACGGATCAGAAGTCTGGGCGAAGACCACAGAAACTTCCAAGTACAGAAATAAAATATCGTTGGTACAGAGGCAAGCGGCAGTGAGAATCGCCTGCGGATACCACACGGTATCTCTAGAGGCGTTCCAGGTTGTCGCTTCGGTGATACCCATCGACCTGCTAGCGTTGGAGCGGAAATTCATCTACGAGAGCGTAGATGAGCGTGAAGTGGCTTCCACTCGCGCCCGCTTCAACTCTATGAAAGCATGGAAGAAACGATGGAAAAAGAACCAAGAGAAAAATGCCCGATGGACGCGCAGACTGATCTCAGACCTGCAGGCATGGATGGGACGACAGCATGGGGAGGTGGATTTCTACCTTACCCAGTTCTTAACAGGACACGGGTATTTCCGTGTCATGTTGAAGCATTGCCATAAGGTGGCAACAAAGGAGTGCTAGCACTGTCCGGGCGTGGATGATACAGTAGAACTCACATTCTTCGAATGTGTGCGCTACGCGGAGAGGCGCTCGCCCTTCCCGATTTGGAGGCCGGAGACGGTGGTCCCGGAAATGCTACGGAGTTCCGAAAACTGGAACAAAGTAGCAGAGTACGTAAGGACCACCTTGTTGGAGAAGAAGGAGGAGGGCTTTCTATCGTAGAGATCTCTCCTGCCCCTAGGCAGGGGGGAAGGCAACGGCCAGCTGCCTAGGCCGCGCGTCCCAAACTGAAGTTATACCTGAAAAGGGAGTCCCGGTTTGGGACAAACAAGCGCGGGGGGTTTAAAGTGTGTTTATCCAGTAAGAATCTGGGGCGTAGCCGGCGACCGCGTTCGCCGGTGGTCTCCCAGTTGTACACTTTGTACAACTGGGCGATCATGGAAATTTGCGGGTCTTTAAGGCCCGCAAACACTCCATGGCTGATGCAAGATTCACATATTTCCCTTAAAAAAAAAAAAAAAAAAAATATATATATATATATGGTAAAGAAATTTTTTTTATATATTATAACAAAATTCAATAAGGGTAAACTAGGGAGTTTTCATCATGAACACAATTCTTAATACCCATTGGTAAATTGGAAAAAAATGGATTTTTTGGGCTTTTTTAGAAAGTTTAGTATCAATACTATTTTATTTTTTGCTTTAGTCAGAACTAGTTATTTATATTAATTGATATTTCTTTAATAAATATATGGATTTCCGACGAGAAACCAGGAAGGTATTTCGAAATAGAGATGTAAATTCAATGGACAATTTTAATAAACTCCATGAATTATATTCATCGGCAAAATTTACATTATGTACCTAAATAATGTGCATCGATATTCACCAATAATATTCACTTTCGAAAAATATAAAAACCTTATTTTATATACACTTTTTAGCTCCATGTTTGTGTAATATTCAACTTTATTGATGAAAACTCTAAGTTAATTTATTTTTTATTCTAAACCACTTTTTTAAGTTAATTTATTTTATCAATTTAAAAATTAAAAAAAAAAATAAATGCTATATGTAATATTTTTCTTGAAATAAATAAAATTAATATTAGGATATTGATTCTATATTGTTTATATTATTACCTATCATGATAATGATAAAAATTAATTTTCTGCAGCAGTAAGTATACGTTACGAACGCAAATGGGAAGATTTTACGGAATGATAATTATTATTTTAAATTATTAAATTTCTTTAGCATTTTAGTTGTAAACTTTAACATTAAATTTATTTTTTTGCCCATTATAAGCAAAACCATGTTTTCTGCATGTTGACTGCACTCGCTCATTACATACGCTCGTGTATACCCGGTAGAGCTGCTTTGGTTGAATATTCAACCAAAAGCTAAATTACGAAATAAAAATGATGTAATTGTATTACAGAATAAAAAATGAACTGTGCAAGTAAAAAGCACACGAGCACGAGCAAAAGTAGTATTATAGTGGGAGTTAGAATGGAGGGGCTAAAGAGGAGAAATTAAAAATATTAATCCCACTTTATTCAACATTGCTCGTGCTCGTATGCTTTTTTGCTCGTGCCCTTGAGTTTGTGTGTGAGCCTTAACTGATCAGGCCTTTTACTTTTTAATGGTAAACATTCAGCAAACGACTTTTTTTAATTATCAATTTTCTCTCGAATTTACTTATTTCTTTGGCAAGGATCTGACGTAAAGAATTTTTTGTGGATATTTTTATTAAAATTATTATTTAATGTTTAAAACTAATTTTTTTAATTTTCATTTTAGGCACGATTACTATTAATATTTATTTATTGTACAAAAATAAAAAATAATTTTTCACGACAAAAAAAAATAATACACGACACAACATTAAATTTGATAAAAATAATTTTAGTTACTCAAAAATTTTCAAAATGGATACTTTGCCAAAAATTTCAATAAGCGCTTTTCTTATTATTATTTTAATAATAAATTTATATGGTAAACAAATTTTTTATTAGTATTATAACAAAATTTAATAAAGGTAAACTAGGGAGTTTTCATCATGATAATTCAATACAAATAAACAAAATACAATCATCATTCAATACAATTCTCAATATGCATTTGTAAATGTAGATTTTTCGGAATGATAATTATTATTATAAATTATTAAATTTGAAAAATTTTAAAAAATTTGAAATAGAGTAAAATGGATCCAACTAAGTTATTCTTATGTATTTGTGGTCACTAAAAACGATTTTGAAGGTTTCATCCTTTTTCCGATGGCTAATTTTGCGTAATTGCCCCAAATAGGCAAACATTTTACAAACTTAAAAAGTTTTGCTTGTTTAGCCAAATTTTGGCACACTAATTAGATTTTTGGAGTCACTGATCACGATTCTGAAATCAGAATTTAAAAATTCAAAAAGACAGACTAAAATGGTGGATTCCTAAAGATGAAACCTTCAAATTCATTTTTAGTGACCATAAATACTTAAGAATCACTTATTTGGATCCATTTTTGTTTAAAAAAAAAATTTTTTGAATTGTTATAAGGTCTTCACAAGCTTCACATGGGATCTTAAATAGCCAAATTGGTAAAAAATGGGTCTACCATATATTTTTTGTATCGCTGAATTTGATTAGTGGGTCCGAATTAAAAAAGCAACCTTTAATCATCAAGAAACATCCCTTTAATTAATATATTAGTTTTAAAGTTCGACATATTTTAAAATACAATAATCATAACAATTTGGTTAGATACCATAGAGTCAAGGGATCGAGCACCTCTCGAGGCAAATTGATAGACTTTTTTTTTTATTCTAAACCACTTTTTTAAGTTAAATTATTTTATCAATTTAAAATTTAAAAAAAAAAATGAATGGCATGAAATCGCCTAACTTATTTATCTTTAACTAATTTTTTTAATATTCATTTTTTATTATTATTATTATTATTATTATTCAGTTTATTTGCCATGACAAAAATTTAGTATACACTCTTTACAATTGAAATATAAATTAATACAATATATGATACAGAAATAATGTTTACAATTTGTATAAGATTTTAAAATACAATATATGATAAAATTGAAAATAAAAATAATATTCATAATTAGAGTAAATGTTAAAGTAAAATAATTCAAATAAAATCAAATTAAGGTCAACAACAATCTGACACTAATAATTAATTGATAAGTATCTATATATCTATATAACAATTGCTATAACGTCAATAAATCTATAAGTAAATAAATAACAGTCAATAATTATATTTAAATAACAGTAAATAATAAATATATAATATAATATATAGTCAATAATTAATAGAATTAGTCAATAAAAATAGTCAATAAATTAATTAAATATGGTAAATAAAGTATAAATTAAAATAAGTAAGTGAATAAAGTAAATTAATAGTTATTTATTATCCAGACTAAATAAATATTTTTTAATGCTATTTTTAAACTGGTTATATGATGGGAGATCACGTATGCATGGAGGAATTTTATTCCAAAATTTAGCATATTTAACTTGAAAAGATTGTAAACCCCAATTGTGTATAACGGAGGGTATATCCAGATCTTTACGTGGTCCACGAGTTGGTCTGTCTCTTTTGTATGGTTTAAATAGAGGTAACAGAAAAGGGGGTTGTTTCATACGTATTATTTTATACATAGTCAATGATGCAAAATAGTCCATGCGCGTGGTTATTTGCATCCAGTTAAGTCGTCTCCTGTAAGGAGTAATATGCTCCTGCCGTTTTAGACCGAAAATATATCTAATGCTTGAGTTAGAAAGTCTCTGGAGCTGGTCAGTCAGCTGTTTAGAAATATCAGAGTAAACAACACTACAATAATCTAAATGCGGCATCACTAGTGATTCAACTAGACGTTTACGGAGATTTTGAGATGTGCAGGGCCTGATGATTCGAAGACCATAGAGTACCCTATTCACTTTTTTGGTGACCTGTTGAATGTGAGAACGCCAGGAGAGGGTATTATCAAGTATAACACCAAGGCAGGTAACTTGATCCACAAATTGGATACAGTCACCATTCATATTGAGATTTATTTTTGGTATGTCTAGCATTTTGAATGTTTTTAAGGATTTACAAGATCCGAAAACAATGGCCTTGGTCTTTTTAATATTTAAGGATAAGCCATATGCTTCTGCCCATGACACCACTATTTTTGCTGACTTTGTTAATTGTTCTATGCCCTGCTCTATTAGATGTAATGGTGTTTGGACATATATATGAAGATCATCAGCATACAAAAGCCTGAAAGTGCTATGCTCATCCAAGTGATCCTTTAGATCATTCATGTAAATACAAAACAGGAGTGGACCAAGTACTGAGCCTTGGGGCACTCCTATGTTTATATTACGATATGAGGAAGAGGATACTTTGGAGGCAACACACATTGAGCGACCACTCAAATATGACCAGAACCAGATTAATGATGACTTTGAAAAGCCAATCACCTGAAGTTTTTTAAGAAGCTTAGATGGTGAAACATTGTCGAATGCCTTAGAAAAATCAAACTGCATTAGCAGGGTAGCTAGCTTCTTTTCCTTACCCAGGCGTATATCATCAGTTAATTTAATTAAAGCAGACTGAGTACTGTGGTATTTGCGAAAGCCTGTTTGATATATATCCATAACTTTTCTTTTATTCAAGAAGCCTACCACCTGATCATGAGCAAGCTTTTCCAAGACCTTCGACAAGAAGCATAAGAGAGATACAGGGCGAAAATCAGAAGGAGTCGATGGTATAGGTATTTTTTTTATTGCTAGAACTCTAGACTTTTTCCATTCTGCTGGGAAAATACCCTTCGAAAGTGAGGCATTAAATAGTTTGGTTAGGTGCAAGGCTATTGTTGGAAGCGCCTTGGCTATGACACTTTGAGGAATTTCATCATCCCCTTTCGCCTGCGAACAAAAATGAGAAACTGCAAGGATGACGTCATTTGTAGACACCTCTTTGAAAACGAAGCCCTCTTGTGAAGAACTGTTAATGATGTTTAACGGCAAGGAAGAATCTTCAGTAGCAGAGATGGAAATATTTGAAAGATACGAATTTAGTTCTTCAGGGGAAAATCCATGAAGGGCATCATTGATTGTAGGGATGAGTCCAAGATTCTTCATTTCCTTCCAGAAATTCTTATTGGCATCAAGAGTGCCACAAATGCGGTTATGCATATATGAGCAACGAGCATTCTCTGACTGTTCCTCATATTCATTTGCAAGCAATAGAAACTCATTTAGAAATTTTTTAGAGCCTGTTCTATGGTATCTTCTACTAGTGGCATCACGCTTTGATTTTAATAAACGAAGTTCTGAGTTGAGTTTTTAACCACGATTACATTTAATATTTAATATTTAATATTTAATATTTAATTATCATATAAAAAATGAAAAATAATTTTCACGACAAAAAAAAATAATTTTAGTTACTCAGAAACTTTCAATATGAATACTTTGCCGAAAATTTCAATACGTGCTATTGTTATTATTTTCTTGATAATAAATTTATATGGTAAACAATTTTTTTTAAAATGTTAAAGCAAAATTTAATAAGGGTAAACTAAAGAGTTTTCATCATGATTCTAATTCTTAAAACTCATTGGCAAATTGGAAAAAATGGATTTTTGGGAGCTTAATGGTTCATTACGTGCTATTTGGCCATTGACTAAAGACAGTGCTTAGAAAGTTTAATATCAAGACTATTTTATTTTTTACTTTAGTAACAAATAGTTATTTATATTAATTCATAATTCTTTAGTAAATATATGGAAGATTAAGAAACCAGGAAGGTGTTTCGAAATTGAGATGTAAATTCAATGGACAATTTTAATAAACTCCATTAATTGAACCTACATGATGAAAACTTTAAATTTATTTTTCATATAATTAAAAGCTGGGTGGTTAAAACTGGTCTTCATACTTATAACACTTAAAATTTATTGTTTCAAGTATAGGGACCGGTTTAAACCACACTGTTCTAATATAAATTATTAATAATTGATATTTATTAAAAAAGGTATTAAAAAATGCGTATCAATGCTAAATGGTCAAAAGGCAGATAGACATGAAATGCAATCATTAATACAAATACTTGATGAAAATGGATTCTATCAATGTTCTGGTGTTTTAATAACATGGAAACACGTATTATCAATACGTCAATGTACAATCAATCAGCCAATAATTGCTTATATTCCAGGTCATTTTTTTAATGAAAATTCTTTCTCATATAGCGTTATTTCAATAAAATATATTAATGTATTAAAAAATGGCAAAGACAATTATTATGATTTGGCAATATTAATGGTAAGAATATTTTAATTATTGCTTCTTTTTTTAATGCTTGTTACACAGTAGATTCTTTAAATAGAGCATTGATAGCATTGATATATTAAAAATCCATGTAATCTAGCTGCAAGTTCATAGTATGGGTTTCAAGGTTTTTTTGCGTGTATATCTGCTGCTATATTTAAAAATGCATATTAACATAATATTATTAAAAAAATGTAATTATTCCTAAAGCTATCAGAAATGGTAAATTTAAATCTTCCAAGTCTACGTCCTATTGTAATAATTGAGCAAGATCCTGAAGAAAAATATTTAAATTTTTTTAATGACGATAAAACATTAACTGCATACAGTTGGGCTAATGAAATAAATAATTCAACCGTCATAAGTTTATGTATAACAATTGTTGAAATTCAAAAAAATAAACCTACAAATTTATCATTATTAAAAAATTCATCAAAATTAAATCTCGAAAATATATTTTGCACATTTACGAAAAAATTTAACAAGGTATTATAGTATTTTTATTTTTTAGGTTATGTTAATTAGGTAATTTATCTATTTATTTATTTTTTTAGTTTGATAATGGAGGAGCGTTTTTATTTGAAGATAAATTAATTGGTATAATAACTGGTCTTGAATATGAATCAAAAACTTCTGATATACTATTACAAACACACATTCATTTGTTTGGATTTAAAAATAAGTTAATAAATATTGTTAATGAAACTGATCCTAACGTTGAAATAGTTTTTTCAAAAGCTGCAAAAAGACGATCAAATCAAGAACCTAATGAATTGAATATTATATTAAATTAAATTAATCAAAAATATGTAATATTGTTTTTGAAATAAATAAAATTGAAATTATGATATTCATTTGAAATTGATTATTTTATTTCCCAGCATGATAGTGATAAAAATTAATTTTCTGTAAATGAGAAGATTTTTTGGAATGATAATTATTATTTTAAATTATTAAATTCATTTCGATATTCATTTTGAATTTTATTAGAAATTGTAAAATTTTACATTAATTTTATTTTAGAAAGTATTCAAGATTTGAAATTTTAAATTTGAATGTCTATTTTTAAATAAGCAACATTAGTTAATATATTTTAATGTTAGTATTCTTATTGTTGGTTTTTGTTTATTAAAGAATTAGATTCAGAGTATAGTTGATTTAAATTTGATTTTTTGGTTATAAAAAAATGTTTGATTGAAAGAAGTATACATACTTGTTCAACTATCTGTATAGAAAAATATAGATCGTATTGGTGTTGTATAGTATATGTACACAGAATGCAATGCAGATACCATTTGCATTGGCTTATGTCGTATACGTGTTTTTTATATTCCGTATAGAAATAACATAGGTTAAGTTTATAGGGCATTAATAATATTATAAAAATTAAGTATTAGGTTACACGTTTAAGCTATAGGTCATACGACGACTTTAGCATCCAGCCCCTGATGATCTCGTTTTATAGTAATTAATAATTTTTTGGTAAGTGTTAATTTCTGATTTATCAAGTTTTGATTATAAAGATTTATGAGTCAGCAATATTAATGCACTGAACAAAAACCTTTGTGTTTAACTTCAATAATTATATTTGAGTATCTGAGACGTATGTACTGCGCAGGCAGTTTAATATAAACATTAGCATAAACTGGCTGCGCAGTACATACGTCTCAGATACTCAAAAAAATAATTGAAGTTAAACACAAAGGTTTTCGTTCAGTGTGATTGTATTGTTACATGGTTTTTCTTGGGTTAATAACGATAACTTAAATAGCTTATAATTGAATAAAATCACCGTAATAGTGTTAGTTTATCATGATATTGTAAATTTTATGTTACATTTTGAACCTAGAATTATTACAAATTCAATTCTTACCATACCAAATAATACGAATAAATTTTCATATTTTTTCTGTAAAAAACTCGCATTAACATGTAAAATTTTTGCTTTCATTTTTTAATTTTCCTTTGAAATTTTTTACTACATTTTGATTTTAATTTTTTTTTTAAGGTAGAAAAATTTATTTTTAATTTTTTATAAATTTCAAATAATTAATTTGTGTAAGAAACATTGACAGGCCAACACACAGTTAAAATAGACACTTTTTTTATACATTGATTTAAAATTCATGTACATACAGATTAGGTAAATATCTAACTGTTATCATTTACTGAAAGAATTATTAAAATTAAATGGGGAGAGTAAATAAAGACAATAAAAACATAAAAATTATGCAAAGTGTATTCAGCCTAGACTCTGATACAAAATACTCAAATTAAATTAAAAGCTTCAGATATAAATACTGATATTTATAATATTTTTGTATTCTCAAAAAGATTTTATCCTAAATTAGTATAAATAATACAACCAATGTTTTCATAAAATAAAATAATTCCTTTTTTTTAACTCAAGTCGAAAGAAAAATAAAAAAATTTATGTCTTGAATACGTAAAATTTTTTTTTAGACATTTACATTTATTTTTTACGGTTAAAGGAAAACATATTTAATTTAAAATCTTTTACAGAATACATAATTTCATTTATTATATAAAATTCAGTCAAAAACAGAAATATTTCTTTTAATTATATTTTTTTAGCATAAAATTTTGAAAATGATAAGAAATTCTCCCTTTTTTTTTGGTATGACAGGTAAGTAAAAAAAAAATTTTAAACAAGAATTTCCCCTTGAAAGTTTGTAACTTATATGATATAATATCCTTAAGGGAATAGTTTTAGAAAGGTTTCTTCTTCCTGACCTTCATATTCTAAAAGTTTTTGATATTATACATGAGCATAACTTTATAAGGAAAATGTGATATATAATATTTGAGGGTTTATATTATAAGTAACTTACTATTTCTGTATTTGACATTTTAACTCAAAAATCACCCCTCTTTCAATTTTTTTTTCTATGGAAAATATTTTTAAGTATTATGACATAAACAACCTGGCTGTTTAACCACATAATTTTATTAATAAAAAATAGTTTTTTATTACATTTTTTTATTTATTTAAAACAATGAAAATTTTTTTAATTTAACAAATACGTGTTACATTTTTAAAATTAATAAAATATTTGGGTGATAATAATTGTAATAAATTTTCTTCTTGTCTAAATAAATGTATATGCTGTTCAAATTCCTCTTTGTATAATTGACGAGATGATTTACCAGTTATTACACCAATTAAAACATTATTGTATACTAAAGGACCTCCTCTATCAAACTAAAAAAAAAAATTAACTTAATTTGTTAATTTCATTATGTTAAGTTAAATTAATAAACTTACATCATTAAAATCACTTTTTTTAGTTTCATTAGTTTGGTAAGTCTGGTTTCTATTTGATACAGTATAAATTAAATTTGGAATCAATTCAGGTAAATTATGATTAATATTTTTCTTTAATAGAACCTTAGCATTTTTTTTATACAATCTTAAATTTTCTGAATCGTCATTATTAACCCATGAATAACCAGTAACCATACAACCATCAACATTGTTTAAACTTAAATCATTGTCATTTGAAGTTAGTTTAATTATGGGAATTGGGTGAAATCCTGGATAATTTGCAATATTCGGTCCCATTAGCTAAAAAATTATTTATTTTGGATATAATCATTTTTACAGTGTTAAAAAGAACTTTGATGAATATGTAAAAAAGCAGTTTATTTGCGAAAAATTAAATAGTTTCAATAAAAGTAAAAAATTATGCATTATCTTTAGAGAATACAAAAAAATATTTTTTAATTCGAAAATATTATATTAATTTAAAAATTTACTAAATTTTCACAACTAGACTATTTTATTTTTGATGTTTTTAGAGGATTTACTACTAAAACAAAGGGATCCCATGTCAATTGTGCCTGAAATGTACTAAAGGATCCATCCATAAATATTTATTTTACTATTTAAAGTATTTTTCTTCAAAGGACTTACTGATAAAAAATTTTCTGTCTATTTCGATTCCAGAATCCAAAAGTTGTTTTGGATTAAGAATGCGCAGAAAATCATCATTTACTTTTTTTTATCATTACATTATTGAGTTTGAGTATCTCAAATTAAACCAGGCGGTGTTTCTTTTTTTAATAGTGCTTTTGGAAATAATTAGTCTAGACAAATTTTTCTGACCCTTTAGCATAATTCAGGACCAGTTGACGTAAAATCCCTGATAGACCTGTCGCCAGCAATGTTATTCAATGCCATAAAATCCTAAAATACCATAAAAGCTCCATGGAAAAAAATGTGTGGTATTTATGTTTTTCCATGAAGCTTTTATGGCATTTTAGGGCATTAAATAGCATTGCTGGCGACAGGACTATGATCTATTATAAAGAAATTTTTAAAATCAAAAAATTAATTACTTCAATAATAGCTAAATCATGTTGATATATTTTTTCTTTCGAAAGTTTAATATATTTAACATTATGAATGTAAATATAATAAACCAGATTTATCCAAGTATCATCTCTTATTGTTATCAAACCACCAGGAACTACACAATTACGTAGAGTTAATACGTGTTTTGATGTAATTAATGTACATGCGCAAAGATAATTTCTTTCTGGATCTAATATTTGTAACGCAGAACCAAATGCATGTCTATCAACAAATTCACCGGCATTTATTGATTCACTTAATTTTATACCTTAAATTAACAAAAATAAGTATTAATTGTTATTAAAAAAAAATTAAGTTTAAGTTTCAAAAAATTTTTTATTATTTCTGATATTTTAATTAATACTTACCATATAAATTTATAACTAAATAAATAATATTTAGAAAAAATACAATTTTTACTAGGAAATTCATATTTTTTATAAAATAAGTCTTATGAATATGCAATCTAATTTATTACTAAAAAACTAATTTTAATGAAAATTAAATATAACGTTTTAAATTTATATCTTCATAAAATATTAAGTTTCCACGATTTTTAGAAAAATTCACGCAAAAATATAATAAACAATAATGTTTTTTGAACACGATTTAATAATAATTATTTATTATTTCACGTCTACAATAAAAATTTAATTATGAATCCATCAAAAGGTAGCTGCTTACTTATGCCTATCATACGATTAAAGCCCACCTTTTGGTTGAAGTTAGCTTCAGAACCAACTGCTTAATTTAACAACAGTAATGGGTAAAAAAAATAAGAAAATAACAAAATGTAACTAATCCTCGTATGAGGCATTCCTAAATATGAGAGTAGTTTATTGAAAAAAAAAGACTTGGCTCCACCTTGGAGGTTATGTCACAGATGCTAATTGCGTAATGTACTATTCCTTTAACCGTAAAAATAAATGTTAATGTCTAAAAAAATTTTTCGTATTCAAGACATAAATTTTTTTATTTTTTTCCGACTTGAGTTAAAAAAAAAGGAATTATTTTATTTTATGAAAACATTGGTTGTATTATTTATACTAATTTAGGGTAAAATCTTTTTGAGAATACAAAAATATTATAAACATCAGTATTTATATCTGAAGCTTTTAATTTAATTTAAGCATTTTGTATCAGAGTCTAGGCTGAATACACTCTGCATAATTTTTATGTTTTTATTGTCTCTATTTACTCTCCCCGATTTTCTATATATTATATCATTTATGATCATTTTTTGAGTAAAAGATAACATTTAATCTGTATTGGGAAGTAACCTGACCGATGCGACGCCAAGTGGTTTAATAAATTACTAAAGCTGGAGGGTAAAAAAATAAAATTAACATTGAGGAGATAGGAAGATTTTAAAACTTTTTATTTTTTCTATTAATTTTTAATGCTGAAAATTAAATATTTTTATAAAAAATAATGGAAAAAGAAATAAAAAAAAAGAATTACCAAAAAAATTATTGTATTATTCCAAATTGTCCTAGTAAAATCGAAAAAAATGATGATAATATAATGTATCATAAGTGTTCTGCTATAAAACAAATATGGAACTTTAGAAAAAGTAGACAAATTTTATGCATGGAAAAAAGTTTTAAGGCTGGAAATAGATGATCTTAAAGGAAAACGAGTGTGTTCTCTTCATTTTGATGCAAAAAATTATATAAGTAAGTAATTAATAAGGTATTTTGGAGTCAGCTGTTTTGAATGTTGAAGCTAGTACAGCAGTAATAACAGCCTTTTTTAAAAAACTATCTATACTTACTTATATAATCTTTTGCATCAAAATGAAGAGAATACACTCGTTTTCTTTTAAGATCATCTATTTCCAGCCTTAAAACTTTTTTCCATGCATAAAATTTGTCTACTTTTTCTAAAGTTCCATATTTGTTTTATAGCAGAACACTTATGATACATTATATTATCATCATTTTTTTCGATTTTACTAGGACAATTTGGAATAATACAATAATTTTTTTGGTAATTCTTTTTTTTTATTTCTTTTTCCATTATTTTTTATAAAAATATTTAATTTTCAGCATTAAAAATTAATAGAAAAAATAAAAAGTTTTAAAATCTTCCTATCTCCTCAATGTTAATTTTATTCTTTTACCCTCCAGCTCTAGTTATTTATTAAACCACTTGGCGTCGCATCGGTCAGGTTACTTCCCAATATGCATAAACTTTAAATCAATGTATAAATAAAAGTGTCTATTTTAACTGTGTGTTGGCTTGTCTATGTTTGTGAACAATTTAACTATTTAAAATTTTTTAAAAATTAATCTTAATAAAATATAGTAAAAAATTTTATAATAAAAACTTATTTCATAGTAATCTACACCCTTAAATTTAACATTTCCAAAAAAAAAAAAATTTACTTTACCTTATTGAGCTGTCGTTGTAATTTAGTAATCGTAGCCCGATCACGTTGTGCTTGAAGTCTTTCAGTGTGTAATAATTTTTCTAATTCTTGTATTTGATCTTCCAAATGTTCCTGTAACAAAAAAAGAATTCCAAAAAAATTAATAACAGAAAAAAACAAAGTTTTTCAAGTATTAAAAATAAATATTAAGAGAAAATGTCTTTGACCGATAATATTAGCACAATCCATTAAATACACGATGTTTTAGGGTTTAGAGAGTATATATATATAATATATATATATAATACAAAAGCTTCGAGAGTAGTATTTCCTCTTTGTATTTTATACCTCCAAACTTGATTCGTATTCCCAAGCACGTATTTGCAATTCACCCTTTTCCCATCATAACATAAAACGCACGTTATAGGTACATAACCTTAAAACTTGGCATTTTCGCGATTCTACACCTATACATACGTACATGTGTTAGTTAATAATAATATAAGGTAAAATACCCAATATATTGTTAAAATATGTACAATATATTAATTTCTTCCAATATTATAAGATATGTGAAAAGCATTTAATTTTACACCTATAACAACTCAACCGTATTAATCTCGTTAAGAAAGTTAAAGGCAAGTTGTTTGAAATTAGTATTAAATAAAGGGAGGTGAATATGAGTTTTAGCCATATTATATATATATATACTATGGCTGATGAGCCCTCTTTATATGCACAGAGATTTTCGTTAAATTTTGTAAACGTCCATTTTCATGAATCCCTTAAGACAAAAGAGGATTATAATATAACATTCTGTATTAAAGAGAAATACACACACACACATATTAACTGGAAAATTTTGTTTTTAAAGAATTTTAAGAATTTATGTATTCTCGTATCTATTTTTAAAAAAAGTAAAAATATTTAGAATAGGGAGTGAAATTGTATGGGAGAGATAAATAGAAAAGGATCAATGTCTCTTGGGGGAAATATAGTGGAAAAGGGGAAAGATTTGTCGCCATGGCCTAATTAGAAGACCAAGTTAATTTCCGGATGAATTCGTGCGGGAAGAAACATCGGATGTACATTTTAGTCGTTATAACCCCTTCTTAAATTTATTTTTCTTTAAGAAATATCTCACTTAGAAAAGTTGATTATCTTAAAATGATAACGTTTAGTTTTACTTAATTTTAAGCAATTTTTTTTTTAAATTTTTATTGGCAGTACTTAAAATTTATTGGTAAGACACGATAATAAACAAAATTTATGCATATAATTCACGGAAAAGTATTTTAAAAAAAATTCTCAGTCAGTAAAGCAAACGATTGTTAAGCGTAATTATTTTAAAGAAAAAAAAAATTAAAATGAAAATTATTTACTTTATTTTCATAATTATTTATTTTGGTAAGTTATATGTATGTATTAGACGAACATCAGTTATTTTAAAAAGTTGCATGGATATTTGATTACTGGGTGAAATTATAGTTGCTATTTACCAAATAAATATAATTTATACAAAATTCTAGTTCATTAAATACTTCCTAAGTGTTATCGCCAAATTCATGGACAAACTTTTCGTAAAAAAATGCTATTTTCATGTACTCGGTTTCAGCATTTAAAAGTAAGAAGTGATTAAATGAGGTCCAATTTTTGGGATCTTATTTTTTGTTAAATCTAATTTTATCAGGTAATAATCGAAAAACTAAGCAATTTTTTAACACATTCTTTGAGGTACGTCACGTGACTCTATTTAAAATACACAGGATCACGGGAGATCAAAGAAAAATTAATCTAATAAAATAATTTAACATAAATTTTAACAATTAAAAATTTTGTTCTTAAACTCTCGCTTAAACGTTATTAAAAAAAGTTTATTTCTTTTTTTAAATCTAAAGCTACCAATTATTGCAATGCCATAATAAATGGAATAAGAGTAGAAATTTCTGATTTTCCATTTGCTGTTCAAATATTTGATTCAAATAGGCTATACAAATGTTTTGGATCTCTTATAACTCGAAAACATGTTTTAACTCTACGAGGTTGTGATATTTCTCCTGGCTACATTTATATTCCACAACGCAAAGAAAAACAATGGTATGAAATAAAAATGCCACATTATATTCAATTAGATAATGCAGAAAGAAATAATTTTCATAATTTTGATGTAGTTATTTTAGAGGTAGGTAATAATTTTTACTCGACAAAAATAACAAAAAGCTTTTAGAAAGTAGCTGAACACATATCTATCACTTTTAAACTCTTAATACTTAATATACTATTGTTTATTATTAATTTAATTTCATTAATTAATAGATTTTAGAAGAAATTGAAATACTCGAATTTAGTAACGTACGTTACGCTCAAATAATCAAAGAATCTAAATTTGAAAACGAATTAAATCTTGAAAATATGAATAATTATCCTCTAACTATTTTAAGTTGGTCAAGAAATTTAAATAGTATAGAAAACGATACAGAAAATGATATACCAGTATTTGTAGAAAAATTTATCAAAGATAATGATATGCATTTAGAAAAAATTGATACTAAAATTACTGAAAATCCTACTACCAAAGATTTCTTAAACGATAATTTTAAAAGTGTTAAAAATTTATTTTGTACGATTAATACAGAAAATCGAAGGCGTTTTTTCTTGGTAAGCATATAATTTTTTAAAAATATTAATCTTTATACATAAAATAAATTTTTGATTCCGTTTTTAGAATGATAAAGCTGGAGCTATAACTTGGAATGGAATTTTAATTGGATTGAATACTGGTAAAACTTTTTTGTCCATTGAAACAAATCAAATGACTGAAGTCCACATCCATCTATTAGGGTTGTATAATAAAATAATTGAAATTGTAGGCAATACAACAATTCAATTTATGGAAGCTCGATTACCAGATAGTGAAAAATTACCTTATACCTATCAAAATTTAGGATAACCTAAAAATTATTTTATTCTGATTTATGAAACAATATAATCAAAAATCGATTATAAATATATTTTTTAATTATTGTTTTAAAATTTTTAAATAAAAACATGCATATCTGAAAAATTTTTTTATTTATTTTATCAAATTAACATGAAAAATTTTTTTCGCTTATTTCTTTATTTTATAATCAGATTCCGGGGTAAAAAGATTTCTTTGAGCTGCACATGCTCGAGAAATTGCTAAAACACGCTGTTTTTTTTTTTAAATTTGAATTTCTCAAATGCCTATTGATGAAAAATCTTCTAACTAGGCTTAAACTTTTTCTTGACCTTCATATTTTTTGGCGAAAAAAAATTTTGGGGACTTATTTATGAAAAGTTAATATTTCACCCATAAATTAGAAAAAAATGTAAAAATAGAGAAACACCCCTTTTACACTACAACTTTTCTTTACTGAGAAGGAAGATTTTTTCGATTTTATTCAAGAATAGTTAGAAGTATAATGAGAAAAAAATGGATCCATTTTCTTAGAATAATAAAGCTATTTGTTTAATTTCTTAAAAATGTAAGTTTGACAGCGGAAGCGAAACAGGCCAAAAAGTATACTTCGAGAGGGGATTTAAATTTTTTTTTTTTACATAATCTTGAGACATATATGAAGTGATTTATACACAAAAAAAATTTTGATTTCAGAAAAAACATTTACCACAAACCTCCCTTAAATAAATTACTTTTCAGAATGAAAAACGAAAAAAAATAAGGTAGCTAAAAAAACATCTATATAATAATAAAATCCAAAAAATTTGGGTCCACAAGATTTGTCCAAAAGATTTAATTAAGAATTTGAAATCAACAAAAACTTTTCTTTAGATATTCTTTATTTTTCAAAGTTTACAAAAACAATGCTTTATAACATAGAATTTTCGGGTTCCCCTAAAGCCAAAAAAGTATAGGGAAATTCTTCCTTGTTGGGTAGTCGAGCTTCTAAAAATTGAATTGTAGTATTACCTACAGCTTCTAATATTTTATTATGTAATCCTAAAAGATTAACGTGTGCTTCAATATTTTTATTTAATGACTTAGATTCGTAGATTGTGCCAGTATTTAATCCAATTAAAATATTATTGTAAACTATAGCTCCAGCTGTATCATTCTAAAAACATGAAAAGTAAAAGGTAAATAAATATTATATTAAAAATAAGAGTTATATTTTTATAAAAATATAAGTCATAATTACATTACTGAATCTTTTGAATTCTTTTGACCTCGCACTTATTGTACAAAATATATTGAATCTTTCGAATGGAAATCTCAAATTTACTGATTTCCTAATACTATCATTTTCAGTAATTTTAGTAAAAATTTTTTCCAATACCAAATTCATATCATTTTGAGTGTTTAATAAATTTTCATTCATTATTAATAAATTATTATCCAAATTATTTTCATTTTTTGACCAACTTAAAGCCTCAACAGGAATATTATTTAAGTTTTTAAAATTTATCTCATTTGATAAATAAGATGTTTGTATAATTGGTACGTAACGGACGTAACTAATTTCAGGCATTTCAATTTCTCTGAAAATCTATATTGAGTAAATTATCAAAATTAATACTTTTATCAATTTATATTTAATGAATACAGAGGTACCATTTACCAAAAAAATGATATTTTTTTGAGAAATTGACTTTTTTCTGCAGTTAGTAATTCTAAAAAATTTTTAAATCGTTGGGTTGTTGCATGGTATTGAGATTATTAGATATTCTGAAATGAAATAAATTATTTTTATCTATTTTTTTATTTTTTAAAATAATAAGAAATAACAGAGTTATAAGCATTTGAAAAACAGTGAAAGGGGCAGCTGACATTACATAGTGAAAAACGCTTTATAACGGTGTACCCACCACCGTTTTTTAAATTCTAATAACTCTGCACGGCCAGGCTGCTTTGCTTGAATTGCTTGAAAATTCAAGCAACAAAAAAATTTCAAGCAAAGCAGCCTGGCCGTGTGTTATTTCTTATTATTTTAGAAAATAAAAAAATACGCATTATAATATATTACAGTCCTAGGCTAGAAAAATAAAGCATGGCTCAAATGGCACGTGAATTACCTTCCGAGGCAAAACCGAGGATGGTAAACTGCGATTTTGGTCATTCTTTGTTTATAGCCAAGGATTGTACAATATTTTTCTGCAACTGTGATGCGCAGCGTCAGGGAAATACGTAGTTTCGGGCCGCAGTACAGAAAAATATTTTAATGCCTGTTTCAAAACCAACCAAACAGAATTTCAATAGTATATTTACGGCTCGTGTCCAGAAAAGTAAAGAATGGCCCAAAACGCACGTAAATTACCTTCCGAGGCGAAGCCGAGGATGGTAAACTGCGATTTGGGGCATTCTTTATTTATGAACAAGGGCCGTATAAAATTTTTCTGCGACAGCAGCGAGAAATCTTGATTTCCTTGGCCGTGCAGCGGCCAGAAAATCGTACTTTCGTGGCTACTGTACAGAAAAATTTTTTTTATGCAACAACCCTACTAAGGTCAATAATAACATGAAAAATTGTATACCTCTATAACAGCTAAATCAAAATTAGTTTCAACTATCTCATCTAATTTAACATATTTCACATCCACGATTGTGTGCCAATTATCTTCTATAGCATGTGGAATATAAATATATCCAGGTTCAACATAACAACCTCTTAAAGTTAAAATGTGTTTTTTTGTTATAAGTGATCCAAAACATTTATAAATTTTAAAAGAATCATAAATTTGAACAGCAAAAGGATATTTTAAAATATCTGCTCTTTGTGCATCAAGAATTGCTTCGGAACAACTAAGAACTTTTGAATCATAAAGAAAATATTTTAATCGAAATTTACTTAAAATTTTAAAAGGTGTATTTAATAATAAAAAAAATACCGTAAACAATAACTGTAATAAAGTAAATAATCCTCATTGTGGACTAAATTTTTATTTTCAAACTTTTTTTCAACTCAATTACTTCTCTTACTAATTTTATGCAACTAATAAATATTTTTTTTTACATATAACTTATGTGCTGTTATCTACTTTGAACACGAAAAAATATCACGATTACAATATTTATGATTTTATCAAAAAATTCATTTTAATGAAATAAATTACACAATATCGGCCATTTTTTAGGTATCGAGTAATCAGATGCTAGGTGAAGTATTAATTTTGGCCAACAAAACCCGGCTTTAATTTACAATTAAATTAATAAAAAAAATTGCTAAATTTAATCTACAGAAGATGAAAAATGAGCCTATACTTTTCCTAGAATCGAAAAAATCTTCCTTCTCAGTCAAGAAAAGTTGTAGTGTAAAAGGGGTGTTTCTCTATTTTTACATTTTTTTCTAATTTATGGGTGAAATATTAACTTTTCATAAATAAGTCCCCAAATTTTTTTTTTGCCAAAAAATATGAAGGTCAAGAAAAAGTTTGAGCCTAGTTAGAAGATTTTTCATCAATAGGCATTTGAGAAATTCAAATTTGAAAAAAACAGCGTGTTTTAGAAATTTCTCGAGCATGTGCAGCTCAAAGAAATCTTTTTACCCCGGAATCTGATTCTAAAATAAAGAAATAAATGGAAAAAATTTTTCATGTTAATGTGATTTTTTTATAGAAGAAATAAAAAAAAATTATCCATCATTTTTCTTACCTTTTTTATAAGAGATCAAAACACAAGAATGGCATCCAAAAAACGAAATTTCTGTCTATTAGGTTAAAAATTAGGTTGGTTGCCTATTTTTGGCAGTACTTTCAGCGAAAATAACTTTGGAGCAGTTTCGAAGACCCGACTATCAGTTTCACTATCATCTCATTTAAATTTAGCCTTTATAATTATAATGCTTAAAACTATCATTATAATAAATATAAAAAACTCAGATCTGATAAAATCCTTTTAAACTTACAAATAAAATTTATTAATTTTTAAAACTGCATGAAAATTTTGTTTGCAGTATCACGAAGAATCGTGCAGTTTAGTAAAATTTAAGTTACATAAAATAAGTAAAACTTAAAAAATTTTGTGCAGTCGATTGAAAACCGTAAAAAAAAAACTAAAATTAAAAATTAAAAAAGTTAGAGTGCCAACAATGAAGAATTTTTACTTTATTGGAATAATTTTTTGCGGTAAATGTATAATTTAAATGAATTAAAAAAGATTCATCAAATCATCTGTTATTTTTTTTTTAAATCAAGGTATAATATTTTCCGAGGCCATGAAGAATGGAACGGTAACAAATATTTCTGATTTTCCATTTTCTGTTCAAATTTATGATTCAGATTCAAAGCTTAAATGTTTTGGATCCTTGATAACACGAAAACACGTTTTAACTCTACGAAGCTGTTACGTTAATCCAGGATACATTCGTATTCCACATTCTAATCAAAATAATCAATGGTACCATATTGATGACGTAAAATATATTCAATTACATCGTAGTCCAAGTAATAATTCTGAAACTGAATATGACTTAGCAATTTTTGTGGTACGTAGAAACAAATATTTACCATAAAATTCTTACTTTAACGTTTTTAATAGCTTTTAGAAGAAGTTTTGATCGGTGGTAATGTACACATTGCATTGATCATTCAAAATTCTAATAAATCAAATGAAGTAAGATATGGTGTCATGAATAATTTACCAGTTGATATCCTGAGTTGGACATCAAATCAAATTGATCAGGACAATAATTTATCAGTAATGGGACCAAATTTCTTTAATCAAAATATTTTACAAAACAATATAAATTTATTTAAAATTCAAACATTTATTACTGATAACGACAGTATTAGAAAATCCTTACCTCAGCATGTAACATTTTCATTTATAAGACATCATTTAATGTGTACAACTAGTACAGGGATGCAACGTTTTGACTATGTAATTATGAAGATTATTTAAAAAAATGTTTTTTTTTATTAATTATTTAATTTTGTGTTCATAGAGTGATAGAGCTGGAGCTGTAGTTTATAAAGGTATTTTAATTGGGTTAAATACTGGTAATCCATACTTATCTCGTAAAATACGGATAAATATCGAACCACATATTAATCTTTTGGGATTACATGATGAAATAAGAGAAATCGTTGGTGACACTTCAATTCAGTTTATGGAAGCATTACTACCTGATAATAAAGAAAATAAGGAAAACATACTACCTGATAAAGAAAAAATTGCTTTATTTTCTGGGGCCTCAGGATTACCTGAAAATTATTAAAATGTAGAATGATTTACAATTATTATTTTTTGCTTTCTTTTGGCTGTATCTCTTTTGTTTTTGAAAAATTTATTTCTAAAAATTATGAAATAATAAAGATTATAATAGAAATAAAGTTGTTATTTTAATTTTATAAGGGTAAATTTAAATCAAACGAGTTTCAAACTGATGATTGTATTTTTAAATTGGTTCCAAAGTATTATTTCCCAAAAATACTCTGTACTAAGAGTAAGCCTCCATAGCTACTTTTAGCCCCTAAGATTTAATTCTCGATTTTTAGCAGCAATTTTTATTTCTTGGTAATTTTTTAAGAATTAGCAGTTATTTTTTTGTATTTTCTCTTGGATTCCCATTGGAAATTTCCTGTAGAATCTGATTCTGGGTTCAAAAAAATTTTGGAACATGATTTTTTTTCTTCAAATTGATATTTCTCGAAAGTAAAAAAATTAGTTGCTCTAAATTTTTCCTTAACGTCTAATATGTTTAGACTGAAAAAAAATATCGATGGCTTTTTTGAATTTGGAAGCACTAGATCCAAAAAATGGACACCTTATCAATAATTATTTACAAAGTTTCAAATTTCCTGCCAACAAACGTGACTAAAATTTGCCAAAAAAAATCGGATTCCGCGGGAAATTTCACGTAAAGAACTAACTTTTCAAAATGGTGAAATTTTTGAAATATGTATCAAAATTTTCAAAGAAATTATTTCTTTTCTAAACTTCTCGGAATCAATTAATATTTCAATTTATTAAATTTTTTCTGTTTTAACATTAAATCTTCTAAAAACATGAAAAGTTTTATCTTTATGTAAAATTTTTAATTTGCTTTTTTGATTAGTTATTTTTATGCAATAAAATTTTTCCTTACTTAACGAAAATCGTTTTTTTTTTTAATACTAAAAAATCGTTAATAAAATATTAACAATAAAAATCTTTATTCTTTTTCATGTTTTAAATAGATAAAAGTTTATGTAAACATTATTTAACTATAAAAGTAGAATGGCTTAGATTAATCGTTGATACGATGAGGCCGATCTCTGCCTCGTCCATTTTTTTAGGTATCGACCAATTAGATGATAAGTAAAGTATTAATTTTGGCCAACACAATATGGCTTCAGCTTTTATTTAAATTAAAAAAGAAAATTGCTAAATTAATCAGCACAGAATGAAAAATGTGCCTGTGCTTATCCTAGATCCAAAAAAAAGTTCCTTCTTTTCAAAAAATAAAATAAAATTGTAACCCCAGTGTCGTCTGCTTCACTCATTCTTTTGGTTAGAAAGCACTACCACTTTTCTTTAATTTTTAACTGAGAAGGAAAATTTTTTCTAACCTAGGAAAAGCGCAGGCACATTTTTCATCTTATGTAGATTATATTTAGCCATTTTCTTTCTTAATTTAATTAAAAATTAAAGCCGTATCTTGTTGGCATAATACTTTACCTAGCAACTAATTACTCGATACCTAAAAAAATGGCCGACTTCCAGAAAATAAAAATTCTTTAAAAATAGCTTGTGTAATTTATTTCATTAAAATGAATTTTTTGAGCATAATTATTGTAATCGTGATATTTTTTCGTGTTCAAAGTAGATAACAGCACATCAGTTATGTGTAAAAAAAATTATTTGTTAGTTGCATAAAATTAGTAAGAAAAGTAATTGAGTTGAAAAAAAGTTTGAAAATAAAAATTTAGTCCACAATGAGGATTATTTACCTTATTACAGTTATTTTTTACGGTATTTTTTTATTGTTAAATACACTTCTTGAAATTTTAAGTAAATTTTGGTTAAAATACTTTTTTTAAAATTCAACAGTTCTTAGCTGTTCCGAAGCAATTCTTGATGCAGAAAGAGCAGATATTTTAAAATATCCTTTTGCTGTCCAAATTTATGATTCTTTTAAAATGTACAAATGTTTTGGATCACTTATAACAAAAAAGCACATTTTAACTTTAAAAGGTTGTGATGTTGAACCTGGATATATTTATATTCCACATGCTATAGAAGATAATTGGCACACAATCGTGGATGTGAAATATGTTAAATTACATGATATAAATGAAACTGATTTTGATTTAGCTGTTATAGAGGTATACAATTTTTCATGTTATTATTGGCCTTAGTAGGGTTGTTGCATAAAAAAAATCTTGAAATTCTATTGGGTTGGTTTTGAAACCCTGTTTGAAACAGACATAAAAATATTGATAACGTATTTTTTTATTTTCTAAAATAATAATAAATAACAGAGTTATTAGAATTTAAAAAACGGTGGTGGGTACAGGTGACGTCACCGTTACAAAGCGTTTTTCACTATATGATGTCAGATATCCCTTCCACTGTTTTTCCAATGCAAATAACTGCGTTGTGTTTAATTATTATGAAAAATAGAAAAATACGTACAAATAATTTATAATATAGTTCCAGAATGTCTAATAATCTCAATACCATGCAACAACCCTATTGTTTAAAAATTTGTTAAAATTACTGAATGCACAAAGGTGTCATCACCTCTTTGTTCATTGATTATGAATTGATAAAAATATTAACTGATATGAAAATAGTAATAATTTACTTAACACAGATTTTCAAAGAAGTTGAAATGCCTGAATTTAGTTACGTTCGTTACGTGCCAATAATACAAACATCTTATTTATCAAATGAGATAAATTTTAAAAACTTAAATAATCTTCCTGTTGAGGCTTTAAGTTGGTCAAAAAATGAAAATAATTTGAATAATAATTTATTAATAATGAATGAAAATTTCTTAAACACTCAAAATGATATGGATTTGGAATTAGAAAAAATTGTTACTAAAATTACTGAAAATAGTAGTATTAAGAGATCACTAAGGTTTAAATTTCCATACGAAATATTCAATATGTTTTGTACAACAAGTGCGAGGTCAAATAAATTCAAACGATTTAGTAATGTAATTATGACTTATAATTTTATAAAAATATTCCTCTTATTTACAATATGAATAAAATTAATTTACTTTTTAATTTTCTTGATTTTAGAATGATAAAGCTGGAGCTATAGTTTACAACAATATTTTAATTGGATTGAGTACTGGCATTACTTACGAATCTAACGGGATGAATAAAAATATTGAACCACATATTAATCTTTTAGGTTTGCATAATAAAATATTAGAAGCTGTAGGTAATACTACAATTCAATTTTTAGAAGCTCGACTACCCGATAAGGAAGAATTACCCTATACTTTTATGGCTTTAGGGGAACCCGAAAATTTTTCATAAAAACAATTTCTTTTTGTCAATATTGAAAAATAAAGAATATCTAAAAAAAAATTTTTGTTAATTACACATATAATATTTTAATTTTTTTTTAACACCCCTATTACCCCACAATCGCTACTTTTCTACACTGCTTCACGTTCATCATAAATTTTACCACACGATACAAATAAAATTTATTTATTTTTAAAACTGCATGAAAATTTTTTATTTGCAAATTGCTAACAGTATCACGAAGAATCGTGCAGTTTACTCATACTCAAGTTATATAAAATAGGTAAAACTTAATAAATTTTGTTTAGTCGATTAGAATTCGTAAAAAGTCTAAAACTAAAAATTAAAAAAGTTAAAGTGCCAACAATGAAGAATTTTTATATTATTGGAATAATCTTTTGCGGTGAATTTGTATAATTTAAATATATTAAAAAGGATTCATCAAATCATCTGTTATTTTTTTTTTTTAATCAAGGTATTATATTTTCCGAGGCCATAAAGAATGGAAGGGTAGCAAAAATTTCTGATTTTCCATTTTCTGTTCAAATTTATGATTCAGATTCAAAGCTTAAATGTTTTGGATCCTTGATAACACGAAAACACGTTTTAACTCTACGAAGTTGTTACGTTAACCCAGGATACATTCGTATTCCACATTCTAATCAAGATAATCAATGGTACCATATTGATGACATAAAATATATTCAATTACATCGTAATCCAATTAAAAATTATGAAACTGAATATGATTTAACATTTTTTGTGGTAAGTAAATGCAATTTTTCACCATGAAATTTTTACTTCAACGTTTTAATAGCTTTCAGAAGAAGCTTTGATTGGCGGTAACGTACATTTGGCATTGATAATTCAAAATTCTAATAAATCAAATGAAATTGGATATAGTATTCCGAATAGTTTACCAGTTGATATCCTAAGTTGGACATCAGATCAAAATGATCTGGACAATAATTTATTAGTAATGGGACAAAATTTCTTTAATCCAAATATTTTACAAAACAATATAAATTTATTTAAAATTCAAACATTTATTACTGATGACGAAAATGTTAGAAAATCCTTAATTAATCAAGGAACATTTCCATTTATACAACATCATTTAATGTGTACAACTAGTACAGGGTTGCAACGTTTTGACTATGTAATTATGAAGATTATTTTAAAAAATGTTTTTTTTTTCTTTAATTATTTAATTTTGTTTTTATAGAGTGATAGAGGTGGAGCTGTAGTTTATAATGGTATTTTAATTGGATTAAATACTGGTACTCCATACTTATCTCGTAGCCTACCGAAAAATATCGAACCACATATTAGTCTTTTGGGATTAGATAATAAAATAAGAGAAATCGTTGGTAACACTTCAATTCAGTTTATGGAAGCATTACTACCTGATAATAACGAAAATAAGGAAAACATACCTTCATTTTATGGGACCTCAAGAGTACCTGGAAATTATTAAAATGTAGAATGATTTGCAATTATTATTTTGGGCTTTCTTTTACTGTATCTTTTTTGTTTTTTGAAAAATTTATTTCCAAAAATTATGAAATAATAAAGATTATAATAGAAATAAAGTTGTTTTTTTATTTTTATGTAGGTAAATTAAAATTTTGATGTAGGTAATTTAGAATTATTTATATAATACAATAACATAATATAATGAGTAATTATTTGTAAAATTTAAATAAAATGTACATAGATCTTTAAAGTTAGCTAAAATTAAATAACCAAATATAAATACAGACTATAAATATACCAGAAGTGCACTTCATTTTGTAGGAAGTCTGAAAGCTTTGTTTTTAAGGCTTTAGTTGTAGAGAGGTTTAGTTATATGAGGTTTTTCAATTATTAGCCTCAAGGGGTAGAATAGACTAGAATATATAGAATAGAATAGAACTTTATTTGCTTAGACAAAATAGTAAATATACATTTATAGATCATAACAGTCTTTGCAAAAAGAAATATTATAAGGTTATGAATGCTTAAAATAACAAAATAGTAAATAACTAAAATATATAAAAATTAAATAAAAGTATAAATTTTATATGTATGTATAAAATAATAGTTGTAAATTCAGTATGGTATGAATAAAATTTTATAACTTTCATTTATGATTAATGTATTATTGTTGATCTATCAGACTAGAAAGCAGTGTAACTTAGTTACTAATTTATTTAATTATATCATGTTAAGGATCCAGCGTAAGTAAATAATTATATAGAGCAGTTTTGAATCTATTTAAGGAAGATTTTAATCGGATGCTGGAGGGTAGAGAATTCCAGAATTTCGTACTTTGCAATTGAAAGGAGTGAGATCTGAAATTTTTTGAGCCAGGAAGGTCAAGTTCTTCTGTGCCACGTTGGCTCCTGGCATTGTCTCTAGGCACATGTCTCACAAAAAGGTCAGTTAGATAGGAAGGATCATGTAGACTTAGTATCTTGTGAATTATAATGCCTGTGAAATAAAGTCTACGTGAGTCAGTACACGACCAAGTTAGTTTTTTCCTGTGTGGTGATATATGCATCTCTATTTACTCCGTAGATGTATCTGAGTGATGCATTACTCAGTCTTTGCAGTCAAGCTTTTTGCGTAATGTTTGCATCTACAAATAATGTATTGCAGTAGTCAATCTAATCCGTAAGGTCTCTGTCTTGCAATGTCTTATAAAGCGTAATGTGTAGAGTATCCTGTTTAACTTTCTAGAGACAACTGTTATTTGTGATTCCCATGAGAGTTTGCTGTCAATTATGACGCCCAAGCTTTTAACCTCTTTCTCGAAAGGGATTTTGATATTGTTACCGACCTCTATTTCTAAGTTGAGTGGAATAGGTAGATGTACCAAAGAATATAGCTGTGGTTTTCTTTTGATTGAGGCGGAGCATGATGTTTTTAGCCCATTTAGAAACCTTTTAAGCCACTTGAGACAATACTTCAATGCCAGATGATACCTTCTCAGGGAGAATCTGTACATAGACCTGAAGATCATCTACATATAGTAGGTATAAGACAAGGGGTAGAGAGTTGAATAGTTTTAAAGAAGTTACATATGGGCTTTTTTGTATGGTTGGTGATTTTAAACGACCTGCTCTATCGCTGTATGAGGAGTTAATACGTAAGACAACTAATTCCTTGTAGTAATAGAATAAGGAATTAAGTTTATACAACTGCCTTACACTATGGAATCAAATAATACAATATTAATGGCCTTGATAATCTTATAGATATGATTGTAGTATTTTGAGTGCATTATCATTAGCACATCCTCAAACAGAAATTCCACATGCCACTACTTCGAGAAAAAGTGAATAATAAATAATTTTATAAATACTTTTATTAATATGTCTAAATTTATAGAAGATGTATGACAGGTATTAAACCTTTTTTAATATATTTATTTATTTATTTATTTACACTAGAATGTTTACATTTAATGTACATAATAATTACATATATAATTATTTCCACATGGAAGTTAATTAATAAAACTTATTCCGAGCATGGATCTAGCTTATTATAAAATATAAAATATAAATTATTAAAAATATAATTATTAAATAAAATAAAAAAAATTTTTAATTGAAAACAAAATAATTAACTTAAAAATAACATAAAGTTAAATAAATTTATAATTTATAAATATTATAAGAAAAAAGAATTTAGTTGGTTGTATTTTGATAACCATGTTTTTATAGCTGTTTTCCACAATGTTTTAGATGTATCGATTTTATCTTTTATTTTTGTAGGAATTTTATTAAATATTGAGATCACATTATATAAACTACTTTTTTGACCAATATTACGTTTAGATTTTGTTGGTTTTATTGTTTTTGTTCTGCTATTTTCTTTTAATTTATATTCTGTTATTAGATAATTTATTTTGTATTTTATAATAGTTAAGAAATTTACGTTTTTAACAGATAGAATTAGAAGATTTTTCAAATCTTTCATTAAAAAGAGTTAAATTTTTATATTTATTATATATTATTTTTAGTGTTTTGTTTTGTACCTGTTCTAGCAATTTTAGTGAATTATTATATGCACTACCCCAGGCATCTATGCCATATAGAATATTTGATTCCACCAGGACATAGTAAATTTGTTTTATTTGCTTGTAGTTCAGTATTTTACTAAGTTTCCTAATGATATAAACAAAAAAACTACATTTTTTTACTAAATTATTAATATGTGTATACCATCTTAGGTTTGAGTCAACAATAATGCCCAAAAACTTAGTTTCTTTTACAATTTTAATGAGTGTTTTTAATAGAAAGATTGAAACCATTTGGTATTGTGTTATTGTAAGTTAAGAAAACGACTAAAACAATTTTTACAGCGTTTAACAAGAGTTTATGCTCATTGAGCCAATTGTTTACAACTCGTAGTTTACTATTTGCATCATTTTCCACCCTTTTGCAGCTTTCTCCAGTGCACGCAAAAGTAGTGTCACCAGCAAAAGAAATAGTCTCGTCATCAAAATTTTCTAATAGATCATTTATGTATACTAGAAAAAGAATAGGTCCTAATATAGAACCTTGTGGGATACCCGTTTCTACGATTATTTGATTTTCAACAAAAACCTAAATTTTCTAATTTGTGTAGTAAGATTGTATGGTCAACTAGATTAAAAGCTTTTCTTAAGTCTAAAAATACCGACGTTATGGGCTTAGATTTATCTAATTGTTTGTAAATATTTTCTATTAGATCGTCAATAGCATGACCTGTATATAATCCCTCCCAAAAACCGTACTGTTTATTAGATAATATTTTATATTTTTCAAGGAAATTAGCTATTCTTATCTTTAACAATTTTCAAAAATTTTTCAAAAAAAATTAACAAGGAACATGTACTTTGGATGGGATATTTGAAAAAGTCCGGCTCGGCAGGGGGGGGAGTGAAAGTGGCGTTTTTTGAGGGGGGAGTAGTGGCAAAGTAAAGTTTTTAAGGGGATGGTGAAAAATTGACGTTTTTAGGGGGGGGGGGGGGGCGAAAAAGTAACGATTTTAGGGGAGTGCGGTGAAATGAAGTTAGAATATTTTCGATTTAGGACATCCAAAATATTTGTACATTTTAAAAGAATCATAAATTTGAACAGCAAAAGGATATTTTAAAATATCTGCTCTTTCTGCCTCAAGAATTGCTTCGGAACAACTTAGAACTTTTAAATCATAAAAAAAATATTTTAACCAAAATTGACTTAAAATTTCAATAGGTTTATTAGACAATGGAAAAAATACCGTAAACAATAACTGCAATAAAGTAAATAATCCCCATTGTGGACTAAATTTTTATTAAAATATTTTTATTTTTAAAATTTTTTTTCAACTCAAGTATATTTTTTATTAATTTCATGCAACTAATAAATAATTTTTTCTATATATAATTTATTTGCTGTTATCTACTACAATGAACCACACGATATAAATAAAATTTATTAACTTTTAAAAATGCATGCAAATTTTGTTTACAGTATCATGAAGAATCGTGCAGTTTAGTTGTATTTAAGTTAGATATAATAAGTGAAACTTAAAAAATTTTGTACAGTCGATTAGAAACCGTCAAAAAGTATAAAATTAAAAATTAAAAAATTTAAAGTGCTAACAATGAAGAATATTTACTTTATTGGACTAATTTTTTGCGGTAAATGTATAATTTAAATATCAAATTAAAAAAGATTCATCAAATCATCTGTTATTTTTTTTTTTAAATCAAGGTATTATATTTTCTGAGGCCATAAAGAATGGAAGGGTAGCAAAAATTTCTGATTTTCCATTTTCTGTTCAAATTTATGATTCAGATTCAAAGCTTAAATGTTTTGGATCCTTAATAACACGAAAACACGTTTTAACTCTACGAAGCTGTTACGTTAACCCAGGATACATTCGTATTCCACATTCTAATCAAAATAATCAATGGTACCATATTGATGATATAAAATATATTCAATTACGTCGTAATTTAAATAAAAATACAGAAACTGAATACGACTTAGCAATTTTTGTGGTTAGTAAATGCAAATTTTTACCATGTAATTTTTATTTTAACGTTTTTAATAGCTTTCAGAAGAAGTTTTGATCGGTGGTAACGTAAACATTGCATTGATAATTCAAAATTCTAATAAATCAAATGAAGTAAGATATGATGTTTTGAATAATTTACCAGTTGATATCCTGAGTTGGACATCAGATCAAAATGATCTGGACAATAGATTATCAGTAATGGGACAAAATTTCTATAATCAAAATATTTCACAAAATAATATAAATTTATTTAAAATTCAAGCATTAATTACTGATGACGACGATGTTAGAAATTCCTTAATGAATCAAGGAACATTTCCATTTATACAACATCATTTAATGTCTACAACTACTAAAGGGATGCAACGTTTCGACTATGTAATTATAAAGAATATTTATAAAAATATTTTTTTTTATTCATTATTAATTTTTATTTTTATAGAGTGATAGAGGTGGAGCTGTAGTTTATAACGGTATTTTAATTGGATTAAATACTGGAAAGTCATACTTACTTCGTAGCCTACTGATAAATATCGAACCACATATTAGTCTTTTAAGATTACATAATAAAATAAGAGAAGTTGTTGGTAACACTTCAATTCAGTTTATGGAAGCATTACTACCTGATAAGGAAAACATTCCTTTATTTTATGGGACCTCAGCAGTACCTGGAAATTATTAAAATGCAGAATGATTTGCAATTATTATTTTGTGCTTTTTTTTAGTTGTATCGTTTTTTGAAAAATGTATTTCTAAAAATTATGCAATAAAGATTATAATAGAAATAAAGTTGTTATTTTATTTTTATAAGGGTAATTTTAAATCAAACGAGTTTCAAACTGATGATTGTATTTTTAAATTGGTTCCAAAGTATTATTTCCCAAAAATACTCCATACTAAGACTAAGCTTCCATAGTGTAACAGCTGGCAAAGCAAAAGGCCAGCTTTACCATAAGTCATCGACCAAGAGAGATCTTGCCGTTACAATAGCTACTTTTAGTCCCTAAGATTCAATTCTTAATTTTTAGCAGCCATTTTCGTTTCTTGGTAAATTTTTAAAATTACCAGCTATTTTTTTGTATTTTCTCTTGGGTTCCCATTGCAAATTTCCTGTAGAATCTGATTCTAGATTCAAAAAATTTTTTAAACGTGATTACTTTTTTTAAATTGACATTTCTCGAAAGTTAAAAAGTTGTTATAAATTTTTAACTTTATGTTTTGGTGTGTACAATTAATTTAAAATACAATTTTTAAATTATTAGTTACTGCGAATCAATTAATTATGGAAAAAATACACCATTCTCTAGATATCCATTTGCTGTTCAAATTTATGATTATCTTTCAAAGTATAAATTGGGACTTTAGTATCAAGAAAACACGTATTAACTCTAACTGGTTGTGAAGCTGAATTTGGATTTGTCTATGTTCCATTATGTTATAATAAAAAATGGTACAATATCATCAAAATTCATCATGTTCAATTAAATTCAGTTATGAAAAGTGAAAATGATTTACTATTTTAGAGATATTTAATGTTTATTTTTTAAATTTTTAAAATGGTGCTGTTAGTATTTTATATTTATTTTTAAGTTATTAATTTATTACATACACTGAAAATATATCCAAATTGAAGGAAACGTAAATTCATTATAATTTTCGTAGAATTCAAGCAAGCAACTTTTTTTAAGTGTACCAAATGTCAATTTAAAAATTTTGGTTTGATTTTATAAATTTAGTGTAAGGTTAATTTTAAGTTTGTCTATAGTCAATGAAGTAATCATCAGAAAATTTACTACAGTTTTCAGATGAAGTGGAAATTTCTGAAATTGGAACTATTTGTCCAGCTATGATAATATTTAAATCTATTTGATTAGATTCTTGAATTATAATTCAAGAATCTAATAAATTAGATTTAAATAAACTGGATAATTTATTCGTAACGGTTTTAAGCTTGAAAATTTTGATATTTTGTTTTTTTTGAATACCCCTAATACCCCACAGATCGCTACTTTGCTACACTGCTCCACCCACGTTGAGCATAAAATTGCACCGCACGATACAAATAAAATTTATTAGTTTTTAAAACTGCATGAAAATTTTGTTCACAGTATCACAAAGAATCGTGCACTTTAGTTAGATTCAAGTTAGATAAAATAAGTAAAACTTAAAAAATTTAGTACAGTCGATTGGAAACCGTCAAAAAGTCTAAAACTAATAATTAAAAAAGTTAAAGTGGCAACAATGAAGAATATATACTTTATTGGACTAATTTTTTGCGGTGAATTTGTATAATTTTAATATATTAAAAAGGATTCATCAAATCATCTGTTATTTTTTTTTTTTAATCAAGGTATTATATTTTCCGAGGCCATAAAGAATGGAAGGGTAGCAAAAATTTCTGATTTTCCATTTTCTGTTCAAATTTATGATTCAGATTCAAAGCTTAAATGTTTTGGATCCTTAATAACACGAAAACACGTTTTAACTCTACGAAGCTGTTACGTTAACCCAGGATATATTCGTATTCCACATTCTAATCAAGATAATCAATGGTACCATATTGAAGACATAAAATATATTCAATTAGGTCGTAATCCAATTAAAAATTCTGAAACTGAATATGACTTAGCAATTTTTGTTGTAAGTAAATGCAAATTTTTACCATGAAATTTTTACTTTAACGTTTTTAATAGCTTTCAGAAGAAGTTTTGATCGGTGGTAATGTACACATTGCATTGATCATTCAAAATTCTAATAAATCAAATGAAGTAAGATATGGTGTTACGAATAATTTACCAGTTGATATCCTGAGTTGGACATCAGATCAAAATGATCTGGACAATAATTTATTAGTAATGGGACAAAATTTCTTTAATCCAAATATTTTACAAAACAATATAAATTTATTTAAAATTCAAACATTAATTGCTGATACCGATAATGTTAGAAGATCCTTAAATAAGCAAGGATATGTCCCATTAATAAAACATCATTTAATGTGTACAAAGAGTTTAGGGATGCAACGTTTTGACTATGTAATTATGAAGATTATTTTAAAAAATGTTTTTTTTATTCATTAATTATTTTTATTTTTATAGAGTGATAGAGGTGGAGCTGTAGTTTATAATGGTATTTTAATTGGATTAAATACTGGTAAGCCATACTTATCTCAAAACCTAGGGATAAATATCGAACCACATATTAGTCTTTTGGGATTACATAATAAAATAAGCGAAATAGTTGGTAACACTTCAATTCAGTTTATGGAAGCATTGCTACCTGATAAGGAAAACTCTCCTTCATTTTCTGCGGCCTCAGGAGTACCTAGAAATTATTAAAATGTAGATTGATTTGCAATTATTATTTTGTGCTTTCTTTTAGCTGTATCGTTTTTGTTTTTTGAAAAATTTATTTCTAAAAATTATACAATAAAGATTAGAATAGAAATAAAGTTGTTATTTTATTTTTACGTGGTTAATTAGACTGTGCTTCGCACAGTCTATACCCGCGACAACATGTAACAGAAATCGAGTTGTTTTTTTATTTTTATGTGGTTAATTTAAATCAAACGAGTTTCAAGCTGATGGTATTATTTTTAAATCAGTTCCGAAATATTATTTCCCAAAAGTACTTCATACTAAAAATAAGCATCCATGGCTACTTTTAGTAAGCCCCTAAGTTCAATTCTCGATTTTCAGCAGCCATCTTCCTTTCTTGGTAATTTTTAAAAATTGGCAGCTAATTTTTTGTATTTTCACTTGGATTCCCATTGGAAGCTTCCTGTATAATCTGATTCTGGGTTTAAAAAATTTTTGTAACATGATTTCTTTTTTCAAATTGATATTTCTCGAAAGTAAAATAATTAGCTGTTCTAAATTTTTCCTTAATGTCCAATATGTTTTAACTGAAAAAAAATATCGATGCCTATTTTTAATTTGAAAGCACAAGATCCAATAATATGAACACTAAAATCAATCAATTTTTAAAAAATTTCAAATTTCCTGCCAACACGCGTGACCAAAATTTGACTGAAAATTCAGATTCCACGGGAAATTTTACATACAGAACTAACTTTTAAAACTGGTGAAATTTTTGAAATATGTATCAAATTTTTCAAATAATTATTTTTTATTTGAACTTATTGGAATCAATAAATATTTTAATTATTTAAATCTTCTAAAAACATGAAAAGTTACATTTTTACGATTTTTAAATTGTTTTTTTGATTAGTTATTTTCATGCAATAAAATTTTTCCTTACTTCACGAAAATCGTTTTTTTTTTAATATTAAAAAATCGTTAATAAAATATTAACAATAAAAAACTGTATTGTTTTTCATGTTTTAAATAGATAAAAGTTTACATTATTTAACTATAAAAGTAAAATAAATTCACGCATACAAAAAATTAGTAAATATAACCAAAATAACGAATTTGTTTACTAAGTTCAGTGTGGTTAAAAGTCACTATAAATTTTTAGTATAATTTACTAATAAAATTTGTTTATAAAACTAAAATCTCAATTTTTTTAGTAAAATTTACTAATTTTTTGGTTATATTTATCAATATTCATTAAGGAGGTTTATCTGTTGTTTACTACATTTTTGCAGGAATTACGATTACCGACATAAATTTTTTTATTTAGTTTATTTTGAAAGCTACTAATTGAAAAGAAACTATAAAAAACCATTAATTATGCAAGAACATAACCAAAAAAAGTCTCATAGTATTATACAATTTTAAAAAACGTAACTAAAATAATGAGCTTTTTGGTTATGTTACGTGTTTTTTATTAATTTTACGAAAATAAAGTCGATAAAGTATGTAAAACTAATTGGGAATGTAATCTTTAAGTAATTATTTATCAGATTTATTAAGTTTCATCGATCTGTGTCATTAGCACCCTACTTTTTATAAAGCCGAAACAAATTTTCCCATAAGCGCAATGTTAAAATACGACTTTTATTTTATTAATAAAAAATTAATTAAGTCGGTGACATAGGTAAAAATAAGTTGATTTTGGTTCAGAAATGTTTAAATTTTAATACTATTCACGTTTTATTACATTCTGTCATTATTTTTTTTAACGGATAAACCTCCTTAATTTGTGTTTACTAAATTCTTCGAGGTTAATTTTACTATTCTTGTTTTTGCGTGAAACAATAATATTTATCAATGTTAAATAAAATTGACAATATAAACTATACTAAAATTAAAAACTAAAATTTATTTTATGATAATTATATTTTATGGTAGTATACGATCCATTATTTAAATAATTTTCTGTGTTAATAAAATAATATTCTATGTGCACACTAGCGTCATTATCGAAATCATTCGTATTTTTCCGATAGCTGGAACTGTAATTAATTATCTCCAGACAAACTGCCACTTTATTTTTGAGTTATTATCAGATGGTTTTTAAATTTATAGCCAAATGTACCCACGGGTAATTACACTAGTGTTCAAAAAGTCTAAATTATTTTTAGTTTAACATATGTTAAAATTAATTAAAAATATAATTTTTAAGTTATTTATTACTGCGAATCAATTAATTATGGAAAAATACACCATTCTCTGAATATTTGTTACACAAAATATTCAAATAAATAATTCAAAAATTAAAATTGGAGCATTGATCCTTATACCTAAAAACCACAAGAAGTAGAAATACCAACAAGTAAAATAATAGAAAATCATGTAAATATTGACATTGTTAATGGGAAGCTCTACTAAAATTCTAGAACCCCTCTTATAAATAACACAGTCTTTAGATCTTTTAAGAAAACAAAAGAAGCAAAAAACTAATCCATTATATTTTTCTTCCAAAAATTTTCTTATTTATCTAAGAATGAATACTGTAACTTTGAAGTATATACACAAAACTAATCTCTTTTTTTTTTGTTAGACACACACAAACTATGCCTAAAATAATCTATAACAACTTTTTCTTAATCTTCTTCTTACAGAATAAAAGTATCTGCAACACACTTGTGGTTTCGTTAAGATTGTCGATGAACCGTATATTTTTTTATAGAGGGTTCGAAAAAAAAGAAAATCTATAAGTGTTTTTTTTTCTTGTTTACACGTATATAAAAAAAGCTCTATGAATACTGTGGTAATGAAGTGGCGCCATGTTTTTCAATTTCAATTTTTTGATGGTTTTGTATGTAATCATCTTCTTGAAACATACCTATATATAGAATTTTTCTGTGGAAAAAAATAGGAAATTCTTTTTTTTTATGAAAATATATTGCATATCAATTTACGATTAGTGTGTTTGTTAGGTATTTTTTTATGTATATGGGTGGTTCTTTTTGAATTGAACTATTTATAAATGTACACTGAGAAAATTATATATTTGTCACAATGATAAATTAAAATTAAATTATAATATTTAAAAAAAGGTTTTGAAACAAATTAATTTTTGAATTTGAATTTAGCATGATACATGGTTTTAATTATCTACCGATCCTTTTTTTTCTCGCAATTGTTAAAATTTAATTCCACTAAGTATATAAGAACCGAGAAAATAATACGCAACAAGAATAATGAAAGGCGAGAACTTGGTATTTCTTAATTTGTTTAATAATTTGTTTAATAATTAATAATGAAAGCTAAAATCCAAAAAATCAGTGCATTTAAAAACTTTTAGCTACAATATTCAAAAAAAAAAATTTTCCAAAGAACCACCCATATCTAAAAAATCCCTACCAACCAAAAAAATTCTTTTTATATTATTCACTTTATCAGTTAAAAAACATTCTATCAAAAGATTCAATATTAAATGAAATAAAATAGAATTTGATGCGATATCGCATAAACGTGCGTGAAGAAAAAAAATAAAAAAGAAGGGGACGTAAATTAAAATGTCTCCAAAGATTTTTTTCTCTGATGTATATAAAGTTTCATAATAATAAAAAAAAAAGTTAGAGGGTGAGTTCTTCTTTAATACTAATCTATCTTTCTCATCTTTCCTTTTTTTTGTTCTTTTGTCTATAGATTTTTTTTATGTTAGAATATTGCATATCACAAAAGTTTCTTTTTGAGTCAAAAAAAGTTTAATCAATTCTCATGGGTTAGAAATATACAAAACCACAATTTATGCAAATATTTTTTGATAAGAAAATAGTAGGTTTTGTACTTTTAATGAATTTATAGTAAAATACAAATAAAACCACAAAATCCTATAGAAATAAATTTTTAAAGCAGTTTTCTAGAAACCTACCTTTAAAATATATAGAGTCCTTTTATTTTTTGAATTATAGCACCGATTTTCCGGTGTAAAAGATGGACCTTTTTTTTTTTTAACTTTCTTATATAATTTATAATATTTACTTTTTGGCAATAGTCCAGTGTATTTTATACTATAATATGTTGATAAATCAAAAAAACCTTTAAGTTTTATGACTTTTTTCTATATTACAATGTAAATCATATGAAAAATGTTTTTTCGCCTTTCTTTAATATTTATTTACACGTATACTTATTTATTTTAAAATGAATGTTTTGAGTTTATTTATCATGTATTAGGTTTTTTGTATGTGATTTAAGTGGTTTTTATAGATAAGAGGTTATATATTTATAATTTATATTAAAAACTCTGTACCAAACAGAAAAATGAATTAAAAGTAATTAAATATAAAATTATAGGAATATTCATCAATTAAAAAATATATTCAAAAGTCAAAAAATAATTCAATTTTCTTATATTCAAAAACAATAATCTATATAGATCAGTTGAAAAAACCAGAAACATGACCAATTTCAAGAAATATGGCGAAAAATGGTAAGCCTTAAATTTAATTTAAATGAATATGAAAGCATAAAAATAATAATATAATTAAATAATGCTTTTGAAACAAAAATTGAACTGGAAAAACAAATTATATTTGTAATAATAAAATAACATCACTTGAAATGAAAATTATAGATTTGATAATAATAAAACTAGACAAAGTATTAATTTATATTCCAATATATATAGAGTTTAAATATAATTTTATATTTGAGAAAAAGCGACATCTAGAGTTCATAAATTAAACTGGGGGTTTTTAAATTATACGTTGAATTCACATGCATAATTTAAATTGATAGAGCAGAAATGAGAGAGAAAAAAAGAATAAATTCCAGAAAAATGCTAAATTGTAGTTTTAAAAATTAATTCAATAAGTTAAACTTTAGTTAAAATAAGCTTACACAATGTTTTTATAATGTATCTATTAAGCGAAAATTTTTCTGGCTTTACTTAATTCATTTAATGCATTTAAATTTTCTTTTTATGCAAGTTTTTTCTAAATTCTCGACAGAAACATTTGAAAGCGCCCATTTACATTACTGTCAAGTTAGGCTCAAAGCCAGGGAATCATATTCAGAAGCGAAGTTGAATGAGCTATTTTAAAATTTAATTTTAAATAAATATGATTTTGAATAACATGTAAACATAAAAAAGAATCAATCAATTTAAGTTTGTTTTTTAAATTTTAAATCTTAGCCCCAGACGTATTTACATCAGGGTTTATCTCAACCATCGACTATTGAAAAGCCCCAGACTAAAAATTTTACAGGAAAGAATTCCCAAATTAAAATTATTTTAAGTAATTATTTACTTTTAAGTTCCATATCAACATATTAACAAGCATATAGTAAATCATCTTGAAAATGTAAAGATGAATATTTTGAAAATTATATAATATGCATGAATTAAAAAATAAGTATTATAATTGTTATCTTAACATTAGGTTAGATAAACTTCAAATACATAATAAAAAATAAAAAATTTATATTCTTATTAATAAACACTCCAACATATATAATGTTCAAAAGTCATTTTATGTGTGAGAAAAAGCGACATCTGGATATTAAAAACTGAATTAAAAGTTTTTATTTAATAAAATTAATTCGGTATTTAAAACCAAAATATTTTTATTTTTTAAAATGCTCAAAGATATAATAGTTTATTAACTTTAATAACACCTGATTACATTCTTTCCTTTAGTCAATGATATTTTTATCTTTAGATTTTATATTTGTATTAAGTGTAATTTGTATTAAAAATTTAAATTTTGAAAACAACCATATTCTATATTTAAATTAATAAGATTATTTAAGTAAACCAAATAAATTTTTTGACTTTTATTCAAAATTCCATAAATGTCAAAAAATATATTTAAAGCTTTCAAAGCTTTATTTTTTTTCGAACCTAAAAAAAGGTACCATAAGCATCGATGCGTAAATTTTTCAGTACTTAAAAATGATAATCCCCCTTTTTCAGCTTAAAATATATAAATTTTTAGCTTTATTTTCTATTTTGTTGATAAAATTTTTACATACGAATGATCATAATATAAGGTACAGGAGAGAGAGTAATAATATGTAAAGAAGTATATCGTGATTTTCAAATAAAATTCACTTTTTTTAGGTATATATACTGTTACAAAGAAAAATTTTTAAAGAAGCTTAACAGAAAAAAAGCTCATTCAAGTATTAAAACTTACAAGAAGAAAAGATAAAATATTATGTACACCCCTTTTATTCCTCTGTATAGATATTCGTATGTATATTAGGCTTTGGCTAAATTTTTCATTTTTTAAATATTTTTTTACTCCTAGGTTCTTAAAGGGTTTAACTTTAACCCTACGAGCTGAGTAAACAAATTTATTTTGAAATTTTTTAATTCTTTTATGAATTTCTGAAACTTTTACATGAGTTTGAATTCTTCATAAAATCCATCAATAATTCAACCGAACAAAAACCATAATCAAGGGCCTAATATACACTAAAACTATCCATAAAGTACAAAGTTGTACTTAAAAAACTTTTTGTTTTTCTTCATACACTTAGCAAAAGAAAAAAAAATCTATATTATTTCGTCTAGTTCATTACAAAACTCTTTCTCTATATACATAAGAAATAAATTTCTTTTTGATTTATACACAGACACAAAAAAAACTTTTTACAATACACCTGAGATACTGTTTAATAATAATAATAATAATACATGAGATGGATTTGTAGATTTGCATTTATAAAATAAATTTTATTTGAATAGACAGATCTATGTTGTTATTATAACTTTAGTGTGTATTATATTTTGAATTTTCATTAATGTCAATATATATTTACATTTTCATATATATAATAGCAATTAAATTGCAAATTTTATGTCATATGTTTTGTTTATTTATTGTTTGGGCTTTAGAGAGACAATGGAAGGATTATTTTATTATGTAATAAAAGGTTTTTGAATTAGAATTTTTTTATAGTTTGTTTCTGATCTTTGAAGCAATTAGAAAACTTGTGCAAAGTCTTGGCCTCCTGAGATTTTGTCAATTTGGGATTTTTTGAAATATTCCAATTATTAATGATAAATAATTTATTGTATTTTACTTTGGCCTCTTCAGATTTTGGCCATGGGGATAGGTGCGAGTACACCATTACAGGGTAAGTGGATTTTAGCTTTTTTTACTGTAGGGCGATGACCCTAAACCCCACATTTTACACAAGATTAAGTAAAATTTTTTTTTACAAAAATCAGCAAAATTTTAGTTTCTTTAAAAAAAAATAAACTAAAATTAAAATCAGTCATAAAAAAATAAATTATGGTGGATTCAAGTATCCCAAGCTAAATTTGTAGGGAGATTTCTAGGTAAAATAAAAATCCATTAGCACTAAATTCACAAAAAACATAACAAAGCTGACAAAAACTAAACTAACTTATAAAAAGCAACTTTGCGAAATTTCCTCCCATATAATAAACCACTAAATTAAACCTTTTTTTCTGAATAAATTTCCTGTCTTTTACAAAATTTTTCTAAAATTTCAGGATATTTCTTTATTTATCGTAACTTTTAGTATTCACAAAAAAGCTCAAACTCTACAATTAAAGCATTAAATTATCTAACCTTTTTTCTCCAAAAGTGTCAACTTCAATAAAATTAGAAAAAAAAAATTAAAGGACCTTTTTTTTTCCTATCATTTTAAGTTAACTTTAAGTAAAGAAAATTAATAATTGTTACTTCTAAAATATAAATTAAACAAATACAGACAAAGACACCTTTAGTCACGCATTATATTCTAAAATTTCAAAGCAATACATAATTAATTAGTAAAAGCTCTTTTGATGTCATATAAAGGAGAATCTTGTCAATCGTTTGTTAAATTTTCTTACACTAAATATAGAGAGAGAGAAAGAGAGAGTGAAAATGCATATTATGCAAAAAGCTTCTTGCATTTCCTGAAATCAACACACATTTGATAAAATGTCATGTTTGTTAATGTCAGTCACGTAATATGTGTATACGTGTCTGACAATCACCTACGCATACTTTAAATACATTCTCTCTTGTATATTGACCTTTTAAAGACAAAAAATTCAATTTCCTATTTTTATCACTTCAACTATAGTTTTATAAACAGATTTAAAAATATGTATTTAATAATATTTATTCTTCAATTAAAATTTTTTTACTGTCAAGTTACTTCAAAATTTGAAAAACTTCAGAAAACTAAAATCAATAAATTTCATACACCAACTTCCAAAAAAAAAACTGCAGCCATACGTAAATAATATTTTTCTTATAAAAAGCATATTTTCCAGCATTTCAAAAATGTCAAAAAAATGTGTATAGCATTACTTCGACACATAATATCCGATTAGAAATCATGATACCAATTTATCGAATAAAATTAAATATGCTTTCTTGTCTAAATTAATCCATAGTTCCATTTTTTATCATACCAGGTCTATTTAAGGATTCATGGATTTTAATAATAATAAAAAAAAATTTTCAAGACTTATTATATAATAAAATAATGAAAATATATAAAATCCAATAAAGTTTGATATATAAGTTAAAAGTGTCTGAGTATTAAATCTTATTAGGAAAAGAGAAAAAAAAGAGAGTCTTTTATATATACAACGTCTGCCAAAAAATTCAATAAGTCTCCCCCTGTTTACATCAAGCAAAAAAAAATGTCATTGTAAACTTTATCATTCTAGGAAATTTATATTAACCCCTTTTTTATGAAAAAAAAACTGCACCTGATCCTCTTTTTTTTAAATTTATTCATATAAAACAGTGTGATATGTTAATTAAGGCTGAAAATTATTAAAAGCTTTTATGAAAACGTTTCATTAACGAGTTTTATGTTTTTTTCACAGGATAGTTTTTTTTATATGAGATCGTTTAATTTTTCATGTTTTTTGTTTCAATTAAGTTTTATTTAATTAATTGAGAGATAAATGAAGAATAATTTTGTGCAGTTGAATTTTAAAAGGTCGTAAAATTTGGACTAATTTAGTTCAACAAAAAATTATTGATTCATTTTAAATGTTGGAGACAGAAATTTTATTTTCAGATGCTTCGTGTTTGATTTGAATTTTTTTGAAACTAATTGCAAAATCATATGAACTTTTTGGTACTAAAATTAAATTACATCTGCTCTGATTATTTTCCCTAGATATATTAAAAAATTAATTATATCCAAATTGATTTAAATGTACCAATTTAAAAGGACCCTTTCTCTGTCAAACAAATCGCACATCATAAAACATTCTACTCAAATGACCTATCAAATTTTTCACGAACCTTTAAATTTAGTAATATTAAAAAATGTGAAAAAGTAAATTACACGAGATCTTATAATTTACAAAAAACTCCATAAAAAATGAAATTTCGCCTACCCAGTAAGTGAAAAACTGAACGATCTACACGACATTTTTCTTACATTACAGAAAATAATCTACCTTTTTTTTATATTCTTCGCATATATAATAAAAATATTCGACGAATTTATGCGAGAGAAGGGTTCATAAAAAAAAAGAGAAGAAGTAAAAAATTCTTAAACTTTATTGGCAATGTAGAATACATAAATATACACTACTTTTTTTATATAACAAAGACTTGTCATTGTCATTTATGTATACGATAGTTCATCCTTAAATCTTTTTATTATAATAGTTATTTTTCATGCAAAAAAAAAAAAAGTAAGAAAGAACGAGAGAGGATATCAAGAGGATTTTCTTTTTTATTATTATATTTTTCCTTAAAAAACTTTCTTTTTTAAACACAGTTAAAACTATAAAAATAAAAAGTTATTATTGAAATTTCCCCTATATTAAATTTTCTTTTTTTTTTCCTTTTGTATTTTTACTATAATGGTCAAGAAGAAGAAGAATAAAATGGATGAATTAAAAATTAAATAAGAGTATAAAAGTATTTGATTTAATTAAATTTTTTTAAATTACTTTTTTTTTTTTTGTAATATGATAATAAACTTTTTAGTTTTTGCAACCACTGTTAGTTAAGCTTGCCAACCCCTGACTAATGTATAATATTTTTAGATTATTGTAAACATTTTTTCAATTTGAAAATTTTATGTTTTTAATTTATTTAACAGTGGATATCTTAACAATTCATATAATAATATTACTGATTCTAAAACTGATGATATTTAAACTTGGATTGTAAAATAGACTCCGAGACAAAGTGGCGATAAAATCATCCAGGACGAAAAATCAATTGAAATCGCAAGAACCAATACTTTATAAACACAAAAATATAGCTTATTATAGGCTAAAATTGATACCAACCCTAAAACAATCCCAATTGTAAATGTTTGTATAAATATCATATTAAAGGTAAATATTTTTATTTAAACGAATATTTTATTATTTAATTTTAGTGATTTAAGTCTTAAATTTATACTGTTGAGAGAACATTTTATTTGCGAGAAAAATTTTAAAAATTAAATATTCATTTTATAAATTTTTTCAGAACATAGCTTTAAACTGGATGATGAATCAATACTAAAAATTCAGACCGATTTTTCGTTTTCAGATTATTGAACAATGCTCAATAGCTTAATACTTATAATTCGCATTATATTAATAAAATATCAACTATAAAAGAATTTGAAAGCTCTCAATTGCAGATTTCAGTGATATATTTATGTCAATTAGATTATAATAACGTCTCTCAGCCATATGGTTCTTAGAATCATATTTTAGAGTATAAAAAAAAAAAATACGAATGAAAACAAAACGTATAATTAATCATAAAAAATGTAAGTATCTCGAATATTTTTATCAATTTAAAATTATATATCTTAGCATGCATACTTATGAATACATCAGCCTTATATTTATACTGTTTGGGAGGCATTTCATTTGCGGGAAAAATTTTAAAATATTTTATTAAGTATAAGACATGATTTTTCAGTAAAGAACTAATATAGATTAAAAAACTAGATAGCAAAAATGTCGAAAAGCTAAATTTAGACCAAATGCAAATATGAATATTTTTCGAGATATTTCGTAGCTTCCTGTTTTTTATTAAAAAAATTTTCATTACACTTTCTTTTATAAATCCAAAATATTTAAAATAAAGAAAATAGTTAGTACCAACCAAAATAATACACGTTTGTGCCAACGTAGACAGTAATGGCGATAAAAATTTGCGGTAAATAATTTCATAAGATAGAAAAGCTATGTTTTCGCGTAAATATTCGTGTATTTTGTAAAATATTAATATAAATTTTTTTTTTGTATAAAAAACGTGGCATAAAAAATTTTTTTCTCCATATAACGTTAAAACGTATATAAAAAATAAAATTTTATAACCTTTCATAAAAAGTATGAAAAATACCATCAAAAAGTGTTGACATAACATACAAAAAAAAAAAAATTGTCTCGTGTATAAAAAAAAAAAATAATTTAGCATATGTGATATTAAAATAATAAAATTTAACCTTTTGCTGTATTTTAATCTGTTTTAAAAGGGATGGTTGTATTATAGGTATGTACCTGAAAAGCTTATTTTTTTTTATTACTAAATATACACTATTTTTATTTTAAAGAGAAAAAAGTTACAATAAAAAAAAAGGTTTGATGAAAACGTTTTGGGTTATTCAGCTTTTAGTAGGCAGTGTATTTTTTTTTGTCATTTAAATTCAACTTTAAGTAGCTAAGTTAAAAAAAGGCTTATACAAATACAGTTTTATTTGGTCATTTTAGGAGATAGAAAATTTTACTGTGTATTTAGTCCACTTGATAGACTTAAAATAAAAAAATTTAATTTCTCTTAAAGACAAAATTTTTTTTATATTTAGCTATAATGTGATTACTTACCGATTTATCCCTTTTTTTTTTAAAAAAAGGACTTTTTTGGGGGATTTTCAATACATAAAAAAACATTACTCAACTAAATTACTATATAAGCATTAAATTTACGATGCTTTCAACAAATCGTTAATCTAAAGAAATTGACATTTTAAGTTATAAGCGAAATCTTTTAAAATACAAAAAATTTATTATTGCTTACGGTGTAATAAATTTGGACGAAATTTTGATTAAAATGTTGTATACGAATTTGTCTTTTAGTTTTTTTAGAAAATTTTTCATTATTTTTGGCAGACACAAAAAATTTCTTCAGTCGAAATTTTAATTTTTTGAAAATTTATAAACTTGAGGTACCTAAAATATGTACAGTTATACAGCAACCAAACAGTTCAATTTTGTTAACAAAAACTTCAGATAAATCAAAATTCCATTAGATCCCAGCTATTTTATTGAAAGTAAACTAAAAAATTTTAGCATTAACTGAAGATACAAAAGACTTGAAACCCAAAGGCAAAATTGTCCCAAAAAAAATATCAGACAAACTCATATAAAAGATTGGTTGTTTACCTTTCATAAAATCAATAGATTATATTATAGAGAAATATTTACATTGAAGCTTTATATAAAGCATAAAGTCGCTGACATTTAAGTTATGCAGATTTTAGGGATCACTGATAAAATCCATGAGCAAATTGAAATTTCATCCTTTTGTTCCTTAAGAATAAGAAGACAAAGAGAAACCTATACATAATAACTATATTGCAAAAAGCTTACACTGTAAGATCCAATAGCAATGCACCGTTATCAGATAATAACATTCCTTACTCATTAGTAAATTTTCCCTTGGAGAGATCTTATATAGATTTTTAACTCGATATTTATATATAAAAAAAATTAGCCCTCTATGTATTTGTGTACTCTTGGGAAATATTAAACTAAAATAATCTCAGACTGTAAGCTTATTAGGTGCTTACTAATTATCAAGTACGTATTATGTGCTGTTTTAATTATTTATAGATTTTCAGATTGGATTTTAATTATGTATGACGGTTTTATTGGGTAATGCTTAGAATTTTATGTTATGTTGTACTGGTGGGGTTTTATAAAGAAAAATTTTGAAAAGGAATTAAATTTTTTTGGATCTTGAAAAAAGTAGACTTGTTTTGGAGTCTTTAAAAAATTTTTTTATGTAAAGTATCTCAATCTCTTGTTTGAATAAAATTTAGCTATTTCCGTTGTTAGAGTAGAAACTTTTTTGAAGATCTGTCAAAAATTAACCTAAAGTAGACCACCCAGTATCAATAGATATTTTTATTAAATCCTATCCCAACCATCCAAAAAAAATTTATACAACTTGCATAAATAAAAAAACTTTTCCATAAAATTATTACAATCCAAAAAAATTACATAAACTCATTTTTTTACATAAAGTAAAAAAATTGTATCCTTCAAAACTATATTTACCAAAGATCAAATTTCATATTATTAAAAAAAAAGTTGAATAAATTTTATATCGTAAAAAGTAAATAACATGTCTCTGTAGTAGTAGTAGTAGTGTAATAACATATTAAAAGATTTTAAAACAGAACCCCTTTTATTTTCATAAAAAAATTTGTCATATATGTAATTTTCTTTCGCATAACGATGAAAGTTAAATTTTTCACGCTTCGAAAATTATTATCTATAGGAGACGAATCGTGTTATTATTGTGCCCTTGGTCATCTATCGAGTTTTGTATCCTCTGTTGCATTTTTTATATTCACACTTAAATTTATATACAAAATTTTATTTTCTTATCTGAAATTTTTGATGTGTGTGACTCAACATTTTTTTTGATAGTAAATGAAGCGAAAATCCTGAATGAAATTTCGCCCTAATTTTCAATGATTTTTGTTTGTGATTCATCAATTTTCTTAATTTATTACGTAAAATCCTGTACTTCTTAAATAATACTAAACTTTCTCGCTTTCATTTTCTAAAAAAAGTGTTGATTGACATTTTGTCAGAATAATAAAAAAAAAAGTTAATAATTTTCTATTCTTCTCTTACTTTTTTTTTTGGCAATGGATAAAAAAGGGCGTATTATAACTTTTTTTACCCTATCTTATTTTTTTTTTGTTTAAGCTTTAGATTCATATTAAAACTTTTTTTTTTCTATAGATTAAAAAAAAAAAAGCAAGTAAGTAAGGGAAGCAAACTAATATACAGTTTTTATTATAATTTTTTTGTTGTTTGCACGTGTTAAGAAATTTTGAGTGTTTTTTGATTAAAATTTTTGATATTAAAGCTTCGTGTTATAGAAAAATTAATTTTTAACACACTTCAAAATTTCGTCAAACAAAAAAAAAATAAGTTAAATCCTATTTGAATCTGAAAAAAGGCACTTAAATACTTATAAAAAAGGAAATAAAATTTAGTCTGGCAAAAAAAAAACAAGGATTTTTTTTTGTTTTATACACAAACCCGTATAAATATAATTGGTCTTTTTTTCTCTTTGAGTCTCTATAGGATTAAGGTATTACCTCTCGTAATATTGTTATACTTTTATATCGAATTCATTGTTGTTAGATATAAATACAGACAGTCAAAAAAAAAACGGAGTTTTGTCTACTTTTATGTTTTTTGTCGAAAAATATTATTGTAAACACTAATTTTTTACCTTTAAGTGTCGTGACTTTTTTAAGGGTGTGTAGGTAGACGGTGTTTTTTGTGTTGTTATATGGATTGTTGGAAAATATTATGAAAAATTGAGTAAATTTTTAACAAAAAACATTTCCATTTCTAGAATTAAAATGGTAAATTTTTTTTTAATTCAAATTTTTAAGTACATAATCGAGGGTTCTAATTTTTCTACAATCTAAATGAAGCTAAAAAATTATTTCTAAAATAGGGGAATTCTGGGGTATAAAATGTGATTTGTACTACGCATGCGCAAGAAATTACGCTTTAAACCAATGTGTCTTTCAACGTGAGTAAAAGGAAAATGTCTAAAACTGGCTGTGAATACTTATTTTTAGTTTCAATTTCTGGAAAAATAATTTGGTACGATTTCAGCGACCCAGTAAAATCGGATTCTTCAAAATTGCAGACTTTTACTTTTCCTTTAAGACAATTTCACTAAGATTTACTCATGTAAGATTTTGAATTTCCTCATTTTAAACCTCATCCTCCCAAAATGATATCTAAGCCCTATAACTTTCTTCGACACTATTTATCAATTTATGACATGCATGAAAAACATTCCCATGAAATGAGCAACCTTGCAAACAGTTATCTCAGAAAACGTCCGTTCCATGTCAAAATTTGACGAAGGTTACAAAAAAAAAAGCTGTTTACATCAGTACCCCTAAAGATCTTCGCAAATAACTTAAAAGTAAAGTACAATTTTTTACACGTGTAAAATTACACCAAAAAAATATTTTCTAAATATTTTGCAATTAATCCATATATATACACTCTAAACACGATATATTACAAATAAAAGGGAGTATATTATAAAAGAACAATACTCCAAAAAAAAAAAAATATCTTCAACTTTTTATAATACGTAGTAAACACAGAAAATAAAAGTTTTTAACAAGAAAAATTTTTTTTTTCAATGAATAGAAAAAAAAATTTTTAATAGGGTTTGTTTAACTTACTTTTCTTTCAGTTTTGTATAAATACAATTTAACAATTGTTATTTCATATTATTTACTTAAATAACAAAAAATTTACTATTTTGTAAGTTTCAAATAAATAAAATTTTAGTGAAATAAAAAGGTTCTTAATTTCTTGGCAATTTATTGACTAAACATATAAATTTATTTTACAGCCACTCGTACATAAACAATAAGTTTTATATTGTAAACATAAAATTTTTACATTTTTTTGAAATTAAGAACATTTTATTAGCACAATAAAAATTTTCATTACAATAATAATAACAAATATAAAACTCTCTCTTTTTCTCTCTCTAGAGAGACACAAAAAAAATGTATGTTTTTTATTTGTTTCTGTCAATCAAAAGATAATACGCGTAACAATAAAAGCTTAACTTGAATTTTAGTTGGTATTACACGATATTTTAAATAAGGGAATTATATGAAAATTCTGTCCATTTCCAAGGGAAGAAAATGTTTGTTCAATTTCTTTTGTTGTTTTGTTAAGGATATGGGTTGTTATTTTTTTTTATTAAGGGGCTGTGAAGCGTCCGGTTCAAAAATCGCTGGCCACGTTGCAAAAAACGTGTTTTTGTAAATATTTTCGAAAAAATTGAAAATCTAAGAAGGCCCCGACAGAGATAAATGATTTGCGAATTTATTGACTTAGTTTTTGTTAATTTATTTTTTGATTTGAGTGAGAACTTCTTCTTTAGCTATGGAACGAAGACTTCATCTAAATTGCCATTAAATAGTGCTCACTCAAGACATAAAATAAATAAATGAAACCTACGTCAAAATATTCGCAAATCATTTATCTCTGTCGTGGCCTTCTTAGATTTTCAATTTTCTAAAAAAAATTATATTTTATTTATCAATAAAGATAAATAAATATAATGTTAGGTTATGTTATGAGTTGCCGAATCAAAATCTATTCGGCAACCTTGTATTGACGTGTATTCACCATGTATGTATTCACGTATTTGTGCATGTGCTAGAGAAACCATTTTGTTTTCCAAAATCGGAGTCGTAAAACATTAAATATCTGATTAGATTAGCATGCTGATTAGATTTATATTGACTTATTTTCTTCAATTTATGTAAAAAAACTAATTTTGTGTGCTGGTGTTTATTCCTTAGAAAGCAATTTTTTTACTAAAAAATAGCCACTAAAATAAATAAAAATTTCATAGCTTTGAGTGTAAAAAGTTTATGTGTTTAATAACTCCAAGTTTTAAAATCCATCTGAATATATGAATAGTCAATAGATGTATTTTATATAAATTAATAAATAATAAATTACAATAATTATATCTCTATCTAATTTATATAAACTTGAGGAGGGAAAAAAAGTTAAAATAAAGTTTGCTAATAATGAATTAAAGCCATTGACTGTTATAGTTTTTGTGAAGAATGCGTAAATATAAATAGAGTACAACAGATTCTAACAAAGAATAGTTCATCGAAAACTTGCAGATCAAACCATCTATTTTTTAAATATGTTTTACTATCTTGAGTAATTCAGGAATAGCAAGTATAAAAGTATAAGTATAAAAGTTTTCAATGCTAGACTAATGCTGCAAAATTTTCAAAACGCAAAAAGAAAAAAGAATGTGTTTATATTCTTACAATCGGTATCAAGTGAACAAGGAGGGCCGGGTTCCTCCTTGTTAACTGGTTCGGTTATTAGATAAAGCATATTTGAATCTATAACAGCAAAGATAGGATTATCTTTATTGGATATCCATATGCAGTAATTACCTTAACGTGTAATCAATGATGCTATTCAACTTAATTTAGGTAAATATATGAACAAAATTTTTAGTTGTCAAAAATAAATTTGTGTACAATTTTAATTTCAGAGTTTTGCATCAAAGATTTGATCAATCTGCATGCTTGTGTAAATTTTTTAATAAGTAAGTTTTTATTTTTAATTTATTAACATAATTGAAATTATAATATTGGTTAATTTAATAAGAGTATATACATATAAGATATAAAAAATTTTAGTTCTAAGGATAGAAAAACAACTTGGTTTTTGTTCACATTTATCAGCAATTATCACACCTGATTCCGGAGCAGAATTATTGAATGTTTGCAGAATTTAAAAAAAGTAAAAATAGACAGTCAAGTATATGATAAATTTTTATTCAAAACCTTAATTGACAACAAAATAATTTAAAGACCACAGCAATAATTTCAACAATGATAATAAATACAGATACAGCCCAAGTGCTTTTAACCGATTCCATAACTGACAATGAGTTTTATAGTTTCCAATCCATGATTGTTTATGGATCCACAAGCAACAGCTGATTCATTGTCATTATTTCCATTAGCAAATTTTTGCAATTATCACAAAATACTGAAGCTAAGATGCAGGTTCATGTATTAGCACAACATTTATCGATTACAAGTTTTATATAACCAAGCCATATCACTTTCGCCCACACAATCTTTTTGAAAATTGATGATCAAGATTTTTTTAACATATAACACCAAAATTTATGAAACATACAACTAATAAATAATAAAGATGTAAAAATTACTTTACAAAATTTACTTTTTAATTATCTTAATTAAAAATAGGATGGTACTTCGAAATTGGCGCTCTTTAAAAATAAAAGTGTTTCTTTCTCTTTTTGGGTGCGCGTGGGAGGTTCAAGTTCAGTGTTCACCACACGTGCATAGTCTGGTAGTGGTAGACCCGTATATAGTGAAGGAAGAGTAAAAGTTTAAAGTTTAAATAATAATAAAGTATAATTAAATAATAATTATGTTTCACATAAAAATCGATTATTAAACAATTATTAAAAAAGGAATAATAATAAAAATACCACGATGAAAGTTATTTAGTTATTAAAAATTTTTTAAAGTATTTATAACCTATAAAATATATTACTGTAAGTGCATTTTAAAAAATCAAGAGCAGGTGTGAGACCATGTGTGAGACTGTGAAGTGAATTCAAGCTTTTTTTTGTGAAACAAATTAATTAAGAAGAGGATTATAAACAAAGAGAAACATTCCTTTTTACCAATTAAAAGGAAAAGACGCTTACTTTTGATCAATAATATATGAAGAGAAGAAACATTACGATTATTAGTAAAAATAATGTTTGTATCATGAAAAATTTAATTTTTCTGAAATTGTTATATATTTCAACCAGCTCATCCAAGTGATCAATCTATAGTTACTCTAACATTAATTTAAAAAAAAAGCATTGCATAAAAGATAATGTATCTTTTTTAATGTACTAATTATTAAAGTACTGAAGGCTTTGAATTTTATTTGAGTAAGCAGACATGATTTTAATCCTACATATGCTTATTCGGTACTTGAGCATAATTTAGAAGTTTGGCAAGGATACATCTGTAAATGAACTGAAAGGTACGTTGATATTGAATATCAATGCCACCCATAGAGTTATGAGATTAGACATCATTCTAGGTATCATATTTGTATTGATTTATTTTTTCTAATTAAAATATGTTGAGTTTTAATTTTTCAAATAATTTTCAGGTCTGATGCTTTTAAGAAAAACAGAAATAACTTGAAAGAAGCTAATAAATGCTGGGCACTTTGCTTTTAACCATATACAATAATAGAGATTACAAAGTAGATGATATAGATAGAGATAATAATCCTTCGTACAAATTCAAAAAAGGTGAACAAATGATGTCGCATATTGACTGTTATAAGCAGCATAATAATATTGACGTCAAAGATCCAATCAACCTCTTTTAGTTCATAGATCTAAAAAGAAAAAAAAATAGGAGGTATTTTTTTAAAAATTTATTTCTATTAATAGTATTATTTAAAATATGCTTAAAAAATGTTTTTTTTGTAGACTGCTAAAGAAATAAATCTCGAAATAAATTTATTGATTCCAGAGCGTTGCTTTTTAGCTGGATTATCAGATCACTTATAAAAGATTTTACAGTTATAAAGGATTTTGTAATCGGGAAAAAATGTTAAGAGCTGGTGATTCAAAAGATAATGTGGAAACTGCTAGAAAAAAGTATGAAAAATTCTTAATAAATCTTTCAGCATCTGGTGAAAGAGTTGAAGCCATTGATATGACGGTTAAAAGATTTTGTTACCCAAGGGCATACTCAATTAGATAGGGCCAGGCAATCTCATATTTATTAATTTTAGGCACATTTGAATTAGTTGAAAGTACAGAAAGAAAAATGTTTAGAAGGTGCAATCTAGCGTTGAATTATTTCATAAAACTTGTGATGAAGCTCACGATTGGATGTTAGAAAAAATTACTCAGCTGGATACTCCTGAAGTAGGACATGATTCAAATACCATTAAAGCCTTACAAAAAAGTTATCAAAATCTTGAACAAGAATTGTATGTACCTGTAGAAGAAAATGTAAAAATTTTAATTATTTTTATATACTGTAATTTTTTTCATTAAATTATTTTCAATAATTTATTAATCTCATTTTATAGGTACGCAAAGTTAATTTATAAGCCAGTAGTGTTAAAAGCTCATCCGAATGAACAAAATAATGAGTTAATGAAAGACGAAATGAAATAGAAGAACTATGGAATAAAGTTGAAGTAAAAGCAAAAGAAAGATGATCAAGATTAGAAGATGCTGTTGATCAACAGACCTTTATGAACAGTTCAAAGAATTTAATACATTGGGCTATTGATATTTAACAAATTATAAAAGTTGAAGAACCTGTACGAGATTTTGCAACAGCTGAAGTTTTTGGGAAAAAATGCATTAAATTAATTGAAGAAATAAAAACTAAAGAAGACGAGTAAGTTATGTTTATTTTACTTCATTTTTATTTTAGTTTATTCATTAAAAGATCTTAAGTCTGAAACATATCAAACATAATTTAATCTTACATAGAGTATCATAATTTTCAAAACACTTAAAAGAAAAGATGAAATATAGTTATGACTTAAATCAAATCATATATAAAAAAAAATAATAATTTATTCTTACATATTTTATATTAGATAAGCTTTTTACACTTATAAAACTGAAATCTAAAAATTTAATTATTGCAGATTCAGAGAAGTTGAAGAACTTGATGAAAAATCGTTATTATCCAGGATTAACAGAAATTCAAGACCGTCTAGAAAAATCATTTGGCTTATGACTAGTATTCCGATCAGTTTTATCAGGCTGGTTGACTAAGAAACATAGCAAGAGAACGAAGTTATGCATTAGATTTATCTTTAAAAGCTCAAGAATTCTTTTTTGAAGTTAGCAAAATTGAAAGGTATGGTTAAGTGAAAAAAATTATATTTTAAGTTTTATCAACTTTGAAAGAGAGATCGGAATACTAGTTTATTAACCTAGCACAAAGTAATTATAACGAGATTAATAGTTTAAAACGCAGGTATTTGATGGGCAACTAGTTAATAGTTATTTTTATTTTTTAGGCTTTAGAACTAGAATTAGATGCTTAGAATGGAACTGTGACCAAAATGGGTAATTCAGCCACCTCGATGATTAATTCAAAACATCCAAATAGAAAAGCAATTGCAAGTAAACAACAAGCATTAGTGCTGCAAGTTTGTTCCTGTTTGTTCCTTACAATGATTTGCTACTTTAATTATTATGCAATTGAACATTATGCAGTAAGTTATCTATATTAACATAAAATTGAATGCAAAAATTGATAATCTGTTTTATTTACATAGGAAGTTGAAGAAAAATGTACCCAACTTCTAGATGAAAGGCAGAGGTTGTATTCAGCTTGGCAACAAGTGAGTTATTTTAAAGCGAAACAGTATTACCTTTTTTTCAGAGGAGTTTCAACTTTTTTTATTGAAAAATTACAACGATTACGTTTTATTGTCACTTGGTTCATAGTTTGTATATTTTAACTTTAAAAATTTTCTTTTAAACAGTTATCGTTTAAATCTTTAATTTATAAAGTCAAAAAAGCAAACAATCTAAATTTGATTGGGGGAAACTTGTAAACAAAATTCATTATAAAGATTATCTTTGCTTGAAAAATTAAAGCGCCCAAATTTTGTACTTTGGATTATTGAAGTGATTTAAGAGCAATAAACAGATTAATTGTACAACAATATTTTCTGAACCAAATTCAATTAAAAAATCACTTGCTCATTATTTTAAAGTCACATCAATGATTAAGTTAGTAATTTAATGATAAAATTAAATTTTTCAAGTAAAGAAAAACTTTCAAAGAACTTTGTTAAAATTATTTCCTAAATTTAATTACAGCCTTTATAAGTAAGTTCTCTATTGGCTTCAATAATTAAAGATCATTTTAAAGATTAAAATAATTATTGATTGAAATTCAGAAGCAACCTCGGAAGTAACATATATTGCAAGTGAACTTTGCTTAAGTATTTTTAGCCTTCGTGAATTATATCACATAATTTTATAATTGCTTGAAGCTTATGAAAAAAAATCTATCGTACCAAGGTAGGATGGAAACAGTAAAAAAATAAGCAATCATTTAAAAAATCTTAGTTTTGGACACGTCAATGGACATCTAATAATACCTATTAATATTTTTTAATTATTTTTAAATTAATAGTTTTTTTTGTAAAAATGAAATAATTTTTGAATTTAAAACATCAGTTTCAAATATCATCTTTATATTTTAAGACTTTTTAAATGTAATTTCTTTCATAAGAAATTAAATTTTACCAACGCTTTATTATATTATAAATAAATAAATATATATTCTTAATACTGGTATGTAAAAATATTATTTGTACTTTGGTTCAGATAATAAAACTTTTGCTGTATGAATTTGCGTTGGCTAATTGTACTTTGCTTTTTTTATGTAATGGGTTTAAATAAGTAAAGCATTGCATTTTAAATAAATTGCAACTGAATACACAATTAGGCAAATATCAGATAATTTAGATATTGTGAAGGTGCCTATATCATCAATAAAATCTACTTTTTAGTATGCATTATTATAATTATTAAATAATTTGATTTTATATTAGACTTTAATTATTTATAATGGCATTTCTATAAAATTATTTTGTTTTAATTTTAAAAATTATGATGCAGGAATTTAATATATAAAAAAAATTTCTTTAATTAACTATCCGATTGTAAATTTTTATTGAATGATCCTTTTGAAAAAATATCAATAGTATAAGTAAATTATTACCGTTTAAAAAAAATTGAAATTTGATACTAAATTTTTATCAGATAGTAATTTATAAAATAATATGATAATAAATTTACTATTGGATAGAAAACTTACTTCGGATTGAAACTTATTATCATATTTAATTGAAAATTAAAGGAGAATATTTTTAACGCTATAATGTATTATCTAGTACAAAGCTAAATTGTATTTGATTTTATAAAAATATTTTGTTTTGGCTAACAATGCATGATGGGTAAGCCAGCAAATAAAAAAAAATTTTTAATTATTTTGCAAAAAGAAATTTTAATTAGTATTTTTGTATATAAATTATTATTTATGTATGTTGTTAATTATAATGATGCATGTTTTTATTATGTAAAAAATTGTCCTAATATCTGCTTCAAAAGACAGATATGGCAAAATTTCGTACTCGATATTTAAATTCTGCATCTCTCTTATTAGATCAAAAAGTGCACTAGTACTAAATAGCTCAGCTGATTGTTGTGACAATACAGAGTCCATCATACTGCTATAAAAAAAGTATTATTAATAGTGCACCTTCTAATTCGATAAGAGAAGTGGAAGATATTATTGTCGATATCAAGATTGTCTTTCTAAGATCTTCTTCAAAAGACATAAAATTTAAAATCACTTGGCGGAGAGTTCCATCAAGTTATTTCTGAGTACTAAATATGTACCCTAGTGAGCATGATCTTGCATGATAAATAATTTTTTTTTTTTAATGCATGTTTAGTAGAAATTTTTATTTTATTATTTTTAATCGTTTTATTTTCTTTTATTAAAAAACTTAGTAAAGTATAAGCATAAATTTGAAATTCCCGCGTTATGTTTTTAGTTCCGGTTCATGCGGAATAACCTCAAAACTTATGAAAGCAGCGTTTACAGCCCCTTAAAGTGTAATTTTAGGGTTTTAGTGATGGCCTTTGATATTGGGAAAAGATTAGTTTCAGTGTACTGAATTTGTAAAGGCAAATTAAGATTCTTGAATTCGAGTTTTAGTCTAACCATGAATTTTAGTATTGATGGAAATTTTGGAAAAGCTGTGTAAATTTAAAAAACATTTAAAATATTCAAATTCACGCATACAAAAAATTTCGTAAATATAACCAAAATTACGATTTTGTTTATTAAAGTCAGTTTGGTTAAGAGTAACTATAAAATTTTAGTGAAATTTAGTAATAAAATTTGTTTGTAAAACTAAAAGCTCAATTTTTTTAGTATAAAATTTACTAATTTTTTAGTTATATTTACCAATATTTATTGATTTGTGTTTACTGAATTCTTTGAGGTTTAATTTTACTATTCTTTTTTTGCGTGTGTTAAATACAAAATTCAAAACCAATAATTTTCATTTCAACTTACATTTTTATCTACAACTCATAATCTCAAATACAATTTTATTTATAAAGAATTTGTTATTACAACAATATATTTATAAAAAAAAACCCTTCACAAAAGCATATACAATGTCAACAACTTATAAATATTGGAAAATATGTCAACTCATTCAGAAAAAAAAATATTCATTGTTGTACTGTCCGACCAGATATTGATGTAATCTACTTGAAAGCTTTAAAACTTTTTAACAACAACAGCAGCAAAATATCAATACATTTTCTTTTTTTTAATGTTTGACATATTTTTTTTTTTTTTTTTTTAATATTATACACGCTGATAAAAAGTTTTAGAGTTTTCAACACATTTTTTTTAGGTACGAAAAAATTTTCATATGGATTTTGATGCGCTTGTCAGAACATTTTTTTCATAAATCATCTTTAGAGAATATTTTTATTGTTGAGTTTTTTGCACATTTTTTTGGTATTGCTTATATTAAAAAATATTCAAGTCTTTATTTTTTTTGCGTGTTTTACTAATTATTTTATTTATTTTACTATTTTATTAATTTTTTTAAATAAAACTACTTAAGTTTAATATTTGAGAATTAGCCTCAAAATTAATAATTCTTAATTATAAAACTAGGTTAAAATAATTTTTATTTGAATTTTGACTCACAAACCATGTTTTTTAATGCAAAATTTTTTATTTCAAAGCTACAAGCTCCGAATCGGATCATCATATTTAAAACTACAGAATGTAAAAAGCCCTTTTTCTGGGTATAACAATTACATTAATAGAAATTAAAAACATACACAAAATAACGCTAGATGTCGCTTTTCTCACATACGTATTGGCATATCAAGATTATATAAGCAGTCAATTAAGATAATAATATTTATATCATACATTTAATACAGAGTAAATAAAATTACTTAAAATTAACTATTAAATCTAATATAAAAATAAATTTTGGTTATGCTAATCGAATATTATTTCGAATACAATATCGAATATTTTTTTAAATTCTGAATCAGTATCAGGATGATTGATAATTTTTAATTTTTATTTCACTGTGAATATGACAGTTGAAATAAAAATCTAAAATATTTGTTTATTTGTTTGCTCAATGAATAAATTTTGTTTTGAATTTTAAATGTATTTGTCTTAGATACAGAAATCTTAAACTCTTAAGACCTTCTCTTTCAAACAGAATCTCATTCATTCAAAAAACAAACTCAAAATATATATTCGTAATCATTTTAGAAACACGCAATAATTTAAACAGTTAAAATAATTTAAAGAAAAGTTTCTTATACATAAAAGAGACACCTCATCAAGTTTTAGTAAAAGTTTAAAACTTTTCTCAAATAACAAGTACAAAAGAGACAATAAACTTTTTGACCAAAATGAATAAGAAAATCTTTGAAAGAGCTGTAGACTTTATAGTTAAATACACACAGAGTTGATTAAAATTGTTTAGTTTGCTCTTTTATAGAGAATAGAATAATCTTCATTATTATTATCTAATAGAAACTTCTTATAAACTTAAAATTAAGTGTGCAAAAGTAGGATAACTTCAAAATAATAGAATTTCTCAAACGATTATTTTAATTGCTATTTAAAATTAATTGTTTTTTAATTTAACTAATTTGAATTAAAAAAATGAAAAATTAGTCATGCATAAAATACTTTAAGAGTTAAATAAACGTGAATATGCATCAAAAAAATCAGAAATTAAATTAAAACCAAAATTTTTATTTACACATCAAGTATGTCAAGTTAGCCTCTTCACTAGAAAATGTCATTATGAATAATTCGTGAGTTTTGCCTTAAGGCTAAATTTTATTTACTATTATTATTATACAAAAAAACAAGAGAAGAGAATAAATACATGCAGAAAATTGAATTATAAGAAAGTAGTAGTAAAACACATAAATAAAATCGTGCATATTATTGGAAAAAGTGTAAATTAAATGTTTTTTTAACACGAAATTTCTTTTGAATAAAAAAAAGTTGTAATTATGTGTAGAAAGTTTTGTAACAATTATTTTTTCTATTCTTTAATAAATTGTAGATAATTCGTGCAGTTTTTTGGTTGTTAATTCAAATCACAATAATTTTTTAAGTGTTTAAAATCACACGATTTTTTTAGGGTACTTTCTACTGTAATTTTAAAATGATTGATATATTTTTATTGTTTCTAATTTTTAGTTAAGCATATTTAAATTTTTTTAGGTTAGAACTTTATAGTTATTAAACGAAAGTAAACTTCAAAGCTAAACTTAAAATCAAGTTTTCTGACTATTAAAATTCAGTTAGTATAACTTTTGTTAAGCTCAAAACTTAATAAACCAGTGACTATGCTGTAAGCTAAGGATGTCTTGTATTAAGGATGTCTTGTGTAAGGATGTCGTATATTAACTTGCAAATTTTCTTTTTTTTAATTTAACAGTTTTGTTGCTTTGACATATTTATGTTAATAAATATATTTAAAACTTTTAATATCATTTTGGCCTAAGGCAGTGGGTACTTTTTGTGCTACGGTTTTTTAATGTACTTGGAACTGTGCATGTTGCATTAAAATTTTGTTTTGAATTTATTTTCAGAGTTAAAACGACTCCTAACAACTGCATAAGAACTTCAACTAAAGCTAGTTTTCATTGGTGCATTTATCCATGAATCTTGTAGTTAAATTTATTATACATCACGTAGAGTACTTCAAAGTGAATCTTCATCGAACCTCAAGGGAAATTTACTGAAGTTTGTAATTTCCTACAACTTTTTCTAATACTGTTATAGATGTACTACGATGAGAAAATTTAGTAAGTATTTTGACAGTTAATTTTTAGTAGCTGAAGAGTACTTTCCAAACAATTTTTAATTGAAAAATATTCTTAAACAAATAAAAAAAATTATTGGTACTATTCCTAACACGTGTAAAAAGTCTGTTCCCCAAAGTAATAAAACCAAAAGCCAAAAAATTACGGTCCTTATCAAAAAATTACTTACATTCCCAATAAACAATGAAACTCCACCTTTCTTTATATATTTTTCTGAAATTAAGTATATATCATTACACTTTTATTTCACCAAAAAAGAAAATTGCAGACTGGTACAATATTTTAGTAAGAAATAATAATAATAATAAATAAAAATTGGAAATAAAACAGTCAGTCTAATAATAATGTTAAAAATCATTAAAGAAAGAGAAAATAAAATTTAGTGTTATATAGCTTTTGGACATTTAACACATAAAATAAACGATTAAAGCTATAATATAGCAAAAAAAAGCTTTTGTTTGGTTATACCTAACAATAAAAGGTTTTTCCTTTCATTGTCCTTTAATAATAAAATTTAGAGTCGAAGTAAAACCCCTTATATTTTAGAATTTTTGGTTATGTTCTTAGGTGTAACGAACTATAAATATAATAATTGTGGTTACTTTGATTATGATATTTATATACGAAAGGAAAAATAATGATAATAATAAAGTGACCTCCTGTTGTGATATCTTTTCTAGTTTGATTTAGCAAATTGACGGTAAAAGAAACCTTTTTTTATATTATTATTATTATTCACTGTTGGAAATTATTAATATCAGTGTATGAGTGTGTCTGTATTATATTATTGTGTATGACTTGATTCGATTTATCAGTGTCAAGTTGCGTGTTGAAACAATGAATTTTATTTTATATATTTATTATGGGCTTTATGTATAAGTCACGTCAAATAGTCATTTTTTTCATTACATTAAAAGGGTAGTAAAATAACAAGTGTGATTTTATTTTATTTTTGGTTTATGTAATTTTTAAAGATCTTTTTGGCTGTTTTGGGATAACGAGGTGTTTGTGGGCATATAAGATTTTTTTTTTGCTTATAAAAAATTTTGAATGGTTGGGGTCATTGAACTTATGTACATTCATCAAGGGCGGATGAAAGGTGTTCTTCTTATACAGGGTCAAAAATACTGAATGGGAGGCGTTTGGACTCTGTTTTGAAAAATATATAAAGTTTTAAACTAATTAAAACTTATTTTAGAGTTTAGCTAAATTTTACTTGTTCATTTGTTTTTTTTTTTAGTGCTATAAATGTTAATATTCGTCGTTTATTATTTTATCTTATAGGCGGTGGTCTTTAACATCACTGTAAAAGTAACTTTCTTATATTAACAAAAAAACTAGAACATTTTCGAAAAATTAGTAAATTTTCGAAAAAAATCATAAATTTACTAAATTTAATATATTAACAAAAAATTCGAGTATTCTCGATTTTTTTTTGTGAATTCGCAAAAAAAATTGATAATTTACAATTTTTTTTCAAAAATTTACAAAAAATAGTTGTAAATTTCCGAAAAATAGTTGTGAATTTACAACTTTTTTCGTAAAATCACAAAAAAAAATCGAGAATTCTCGAATTTTTCGATAATATACTAAATTTAGTAAATTTACGATTTTTATCGAATATTTACAAAATTTTTTGAAAATTTACTAATTTTTCGAAAAAGCTCTATTTTTTTTGTAACTCTAAGAAAGCTACTTTTTACAGTGATGTTTTAAATAAAAATTTCTAGCTCTTAAAAAAAATAATAGGATGTTTTTGGTGAATATTTCAATTAGAAATTTTGTTTAATTAAAAACACAGTTTTCGGATTATATCTCAAGACTTGCAAAAATAAAAATAACTTAAAAATAAAGATTTTTGAACACAAATTTCCTAGATTTTCATATACGTTATAACCTTTCTGGAAAATTTCGAGAAAATTTCCCATTTTTGCGATTATGAAATATTTGAATAGCCAGATATCTGTAATTGAAAGTTATTTTCAGTTTTGCAAGTTTTAAGAATTACAAAGAGAAATCTCAAAAAAAATGATTTGCAAAATTTTTAACGGCGTTTACGCAAAAAATGTCCAGCCGAATTCTTTCTTTTTCTCCTGAAATACTCTTCGAAATTTTCCAAAACCATCCCCCACTTAAAAACACTTATTGCGCCAAGTCGAATTCCGGTTGTGGTTAGCGTTATTCTTACTTGTTCAAATGTCATAAGACGATTAAAAAAAATTAAAAAAGAAATTTTTTTTTAATTAAAAAAAGGACTATTTAAGTATGCAAATGCAAAAATCAAATTGAAATGTACTTGTAAAGATTTATGTAACGATAAAAATATATTTTTAAATTTTTTCTCGCAAGTGAAATGACTCTGCAAGAATATATAAGTTCGAAGATTTACAAAAGAAATTTGTAATTGCACATACTCATTTTATAAAAATATATTAAATATTTAATACTTTTTTGAATCATAATCACATATATAAGATAGTGAAGCTATTGTGGTTATAATATTGTTATTAAAATTATTGAATAATCTTGTCTGTTATCATTCGGATGGCTAGTAAACTTCCACGCTCACAATAAATCATAATAAACTTTTTCACTATGTATGTATGTGCTTTTATTTAACCTTAGGTTATATACTGTATTTAACCTCTTATACGGAGGTCACCAACAGTTATTTGCACAAGCGGTCCAAACCGCATTTTTTGCTTTTATTCCCTCGGAAGTCGATATATATATTGAGATATATACCGCTTTTTCCTTTAATGGAAATAATTAGATAGGTTTGGAGACGTATGGACAAATTGTTGGTGAAACTGTGGGATTAGAAGGGATGTTTAGGATAGGTGGAACTTTAACAATCTTTTCAAACTTTATCTATTCATAGCCTTTACTAGGGTTTGGGATGGCCAAATGCGGTCCAAGGTCCGACTTTTTAATAGGAGCCATGCTGACAATTCCGTCTTTAAAGCGCAGAGTTGTTATTCACAACAATCGCTTTAAAAGAGGCGCGAAAAACCTTGGAAAAACGCCCTCTATGCATGACATACGGAGGCAAGCAAATGGCACTTTCCATTTCGTCTTGCCCCCTGCGACTCGGCAGCTAGCTCTACTCTCCCTTCTTAAAATAAATATTTAATTTTATTAAATATTTATTTCCAGAAAAAAAAGTTGTCACTGCTCTGTATGCGAACCCACTTCATAATATTTTGCTATATTACAAAGTGAGCACGTTACCTCTGCGCTACCGAGCCGGTTTTTCATTATTTTTCATTACTTTTTCACTATGAAATAGCTAATTTTTGACAGCAGCCAAAAAATATTTGCATGTTGCTTCGTGAACAACAAAGATATTTTCTTACCGCTAATGCAGAACAATTGCATGCGATTCTTGGCCATAAATAAAGAATGCCAGGGATCGCAATTTACCATAATTTAGTAATTTACTTGCGAAATGGACTGGAATCTTAATTTTTCTGGCCATGAGTCATAATGTACTTTTATATTTGTCTCTTTTGATAAATACAGAAAAATGAGAATTTTAAAAGCCCTAGTAACCTCAATCTCTGCCAAAAAAAATAAATCCAGCCACAAAAATCTTAAAAATTTCACATCAATCTTTACAATAATTTAAACTTACACATACGATTTCCCGATTCAAAAAAATCTGTATTTTAAATTGGCTCTCTTACCTGAAACAAAAAAATCACATACTTTTTTAATTAAAATTTTTATTATCATAAAATAAAAATAAAAATTTTCACAAAATTACAAAGTACACACTGATAAATTAACAATGTTTACTTAGGACAATAATAATTAAAAATGAAGAAAGAAACGTTGATTAATTCAAACAAAAAATTTTAATAAGATTATTCATTCATAAAAATTTGTCGTATAATAAAACTTGCCAATTACATAAAATTACTAAGTATTACAATTTTCATTTTGTTTTCTAAGAATTATAAAAGCTCGTATAAAAAAAAAACAAATTTTAAGTTGATTGCAATCAAAAAATTTTTATTTACGCATTTTACAGAATTGTTTTAACAAAAAATTATTTTTATGTTTACATTTTAAATTAAATTAAATACGGAAGTTTTATTTATTTTTTACCTTGTTTATTAAAGCAAATTTAAAAAAAATTTATGCATCGTCACTTTTTTAAAACATGAAAGTATATATTAGAAAACTTTCAAGTGTGTCTTGTATTTACTGTAATTAAATGAAAAGAAAAAATATAATGTGAATTAGATTATAAAATTTTATTTTCATTTTGCACTAAATAGAGAAAATAAAGGGCGAGTTTTAAAAATATATTTCTTACAACACTTAGCATTCTGTATCATTAATTTTCATTAACTATTATAAATGGTCAATTTTCGTTGCAGACAAAAGATAATTAAATATACAATTAATTGGATTATATATATATATTTGGCAAGTTAAGCCAATAATTATACTACTTTTTGTTTTTGTTTTAAAAAAGATAAAAAACAAAAAATTTGGCACAGAAATATTTGTATTTTTTAATGAGAAATTTTTTAAAAAAATATTTTAAATTCTTTAAAAAAGAATCAAAGTTTTTCTCATGCAAGAAAGTATGTTATAACAACAGGTTTAACTTTTATTACTATTGTATTTTTAGTACATTATATTTATAACAGAATAATAAAAATTTTTGAAAAATTCTTATATACTAAAAAACTGTTCATTTATTCTGTCAATTATAGTACTTTTTTAATGACTGTATTTTTTAAAATGTGTAAATATTTGTTACTTGATTGAAATTTATTTTAATAAGCGCTTTTGTACTTTGAGTTATGTTTAGGTACGATATTAAAATATTTATTAATTTTTCTCGCAAGTGAAATGACTTTGCAAGGATATATAAGTTCGAAGGTTGTCAAGAATAATTTGTAATTGAAGTATATTTTTAAAATTGAATTAAATGTTAAATTTTTGTTATTAATTTTATTATGTTTAATTTGTGGGGTGAATTTAAAATATTTTATATTATATTAAGATGTAATATTTGTTAATTCTTGCAGCTATAGCAGCTAGTTCCACGCTCGGACTACGAGTCAATGTGGACATATTGTATAACGTAGTATATATTTTATATGTATATGTTAAACATATGTTACCGTTAAAGTCCGCTCTCCCGATAATGTTAACATTAACCAGTTAAAGATAACTTTAGCGAAGCGTTTTCGTTAAAGTCCACGAAGACGATTAAAATGAATAAAAATACAACATTAACGGGTGTGTATACGATAAAGTTAACTTTAACCAATCCTTGTCAGTTAAAGTCCATGAAAGCGGTTTAGCATACTAAAAAAAATTTGTATTATAATATATTATATACGACTCTGGCTATAAGGCATCCAAGGATTTAGGTTAAGCTACTTTTTTAAAAATGCATTTCTTGGGACCAGTAATCAATCCTAGTTATAACACGCCCCTATAGGGTTAGGTTAGGCTATTTTTTTTTTAAAGGCATTCTCACGCAGTAAGGCATTCCCTAGAATTAGGGCAAGGTGGGCTTAAGAACCCATGCGCAAATTTGTAAACAATACTGTGACAATGCCTTTAAAAAAAAAAAGCCTAACCTAACCCTTGGGGTGTCTTATAACTAGGATTGGTTACTGATCCTAAGAAATGCATTTTTAAAAGAGTAGCCTAACCATAGAGATGTTTCACAATATCTTTATGAGCCTAACCTAAGCCCTGAGAGTACCTTATAGCGAGAGTCGTATATAATATATAATACAAACTCGAACTCTTATATGAAACCGCTTTCATGGACTTTAACTAACAAGGATTGGTTAAAGTTAACTTTAACGAACATGATGCCGCTAATGTTATATTTTTATTCATTTTAATCGTCTTCATGGACTTTAACGAAAACGCTTCGCTAAAGTTAACTTTAACTGGTTAATGTTAACATTATCGGGAGAGCAGACTTTAACGGTAACATATATATGTAACCAATATGTGTAAACCACGTGTAAACTTATGTACAGCTAGTTAATAATAATAATAATAATAATAATAATATTAGTTCTGTTGCATTAAGTTGATTGTAATAGTGAATTCTGCATACCTAATATGCTGCAACATTGTTATGTGAGACATAAATAATTAATCTTTTCGATTCCGTTTGTATTAAAAAATGTAGTTGTTTATGTGATCCTAAGCCTTTGCTTTATTATTTTAAATGAATTTTTTGAATTATGATGTTCAGGTCTAAAAAGAAATTCTGTATGCATAATTCTGTGTTTTTTTTTTAATTTATTTTACAGCTTTAGTTTGAATTAAGGAATAAAATAGAGGATAAATAAAATCAATAATTTTTCTTATCAGAGGCCAAAAACCACGTATTTCTTGGCCGTGGCTCGATTCAAAAATACGTGTTAAAAAGAATGGCCCAGATCGCAAGTAAATTGCAATCCGAGGCGAAGCCGAAATTTTATTTTTTTGGCCTAGGATAAAAATATACTATTTATTGTTATAAAATTTTAATTTATTTGAGTTATTGAAATTTTTCGGTTGATTTACAGCGTTGAAATTTAAAATTTTGCACAAAATACGATGTTTAAGAAGTTTAATGTTTTTTTTATTTGTAATGCACTATTTATTCAACTTTCATTTTTTTTTACATAAAATGACAAATCCAAGTCAATAATATTTCTGTATATTTGAAAAGCACAAACTTGAATATTAAATATTATAAAAGTTAAGTAAATTTATTTTTCAATGCAAGTATAAATTAACTGAACAAACTTATCATTTAAAGAACAAAAACAACAAAAAAATGTAAAGAATAAAGAACATCTCGTCCATTAAAAATTTTATTTATTCAGCATAAAAAAAAAATATTAAGAAGAGAAAATATTTGTAAAAAAAGTGTATATATTTAAGTTAAATATAATTACGTCGAGATAATTATTTCATTAAAACCAACAGAGTGAATCTAAAAAGTTAAGCATGAGAGAAGAAGAGCAATGTTCGTAGAGATAGAATAAAAATGTCATAAATAGGAAACGGAAGAGATGACAGTAAAAACTACTATACACGTTATAATATTAGTTTATTTAAAAAAAAAAAAAAATTATGACAAAAAAAAAAGGTTGTGTATGACCACAAAGAAAAAGAATAAAGAAGAGAAGTGAAGAAATGATGATAATAACACTCGTAGATTAAGCTCAAAGGCATTTATATTTTCTTTAGATGTTGTGCAATTTCATATATTTTTTATATTATAGTGACTGATACTTGGCTTTTTTTTTTTTCTTCAACCTGCTCATTTTTTTCTCGTAAATTACGCACACAAGACTTTATATATACATAAGTATAAGTCGGTATAACTTTGGATTACTTTACGGCTATATGGTTTTGTGCCTAAAGGTACTTTATACCTTTAAGCTAAATAATTACACGTGTAACTATTATAATGCATTTTTATAATACGTGCATGTAAGAGGAGGAGGATATAAAACTAATTCGAAAAAAAAATTTTTTTTTTGTATCAAATGATATTTTAATATTTTAATAATTTTAAATAACCTTTTTTTTTTGGTTTTTATTGTATGTTAGACCTTTGCTTATTTTGAGTTACTTTTTGGTTAATTTTAGTGATTAAAGGGTTATAAATTCATAAAATAGGATACAAAATTTTATATTTAATACTGTCATTTTCAAGGAAGAACTGGAGCTTGTGACAATAATTTAGTTATTCTTTAAAAGCTGATTGATCTGCTTCAATTCTACTTAAAAAATGCTTAAAATTTTTAACGATTCATGTAGTAGAATTTTTTTGAACTAATTTTTAAATTTTGTTTTGTTTATTTAAGGTGCACTGTAACATTAAGTTATTTAAGAATTCAAACAAACGCCTAGTAAAAAAAAAAGTGGTTTGTGTGTTCACACAACCAACGTGTATGGAACATGCTCACTTATGACAGTTCTAACATCCTGGTTTTAACATATATTCCTTAATTATAATGAGTCTAATAATCAAATTTATAAAATTGGCTAAATTGAAATTATCCTAAAGGGTCGATTTCATGGAGCGTATTCTTACTAGGGGCACTAGAGTAGAAATAATTATGACTCAAAATTTATTAAAATTCTTCTTAAACAGGTTCCATAAAATTGCCTCTGAGCAAAATTTTAGTTAATATTTAGTGATAATTACTAGAGTTCAATTGAAGTCAACTCTAGTGACCCTAGAATCTAGTAAAAATATGCTCTATGAAATCGCACCTTAAGTCCATAAACCTAAATTATTCTAGGGTCCCTAGAAGTCCCTAAATCGAAAATTATAATAGTCTCTAAATTGAAATTATTCTAATTCCATAGGCCCTGATTTCATGGAGCATATTCTTACTAAATTCTAGGGGCACTATAGTTGAAACAATTGAACTTTGATAATTATATCACTACAAATTTATGAAAATTTTATGGATCCTAATTTAGCAGAATTTTAATAGATTTTGAGTCATAATTAATTATTTCTACTCTAGTGCCCCTAAAATTTAGTAAGAATACGCTCCATAAAATCGACGCCATAAAACTTGAAGTATTCTATGGTCCCTAGAAGTCCTTACATCAAAATATTTTTATATCAAGATATTTTTAAAATACTAGTATTTCATTTCTTTTTTTAAAAATCGTTGTAAAAATGCCTAAATTTTGCTTAAAAAAGGGGACTCCTTAGGAACCATAAAATTGAAACGGAATTTTTCGGGATTTTCATCTAGTGAGAGAAAAAACGGATCTCAGTTATTCAGTAGTAGCGATTTCATGGAGCGTATTCTTACTAGATTTTAGGGGCACTAGAGTAGAAATAATTAATTATGACTCAAAATTTATTAAAATTCTGCTCTAGCAGGATCTATGAAATCGCCCAGTAGCAAAATTTTAATTAATTTTTTGTAATAATTACTAGAGTTCAATTGAAGCCAACTCTAGTGACCCTAGAATCTAGTAAAAGTATGCTCCATGAGGGGAGATTTCATGAAGCGTTTTTTTACTAGATTCTAGGGTCACTAGGTTTTACTTCAATTGAACTCTAGTAATGATCACTAAAAATTAATTAAATCTTTGCTCAGAAGCGATTTTATAGACCCTAATCGAGCAGAAATTTAATAAATTTTGAGTCATAATTAATTATTTCTACTCTAGTGACCCTAGAATCTAGTAAGAATTCGCTCCATGAAATCGATCCTAGTTCCTTTTAGAAGAGATTTCATTGACCTTATGCTAGGGGCATTAGTGTTTAAACAATTAAAGATTAATAACTATCAACAGAATATTTGAGAAAATTCTCAAAGGGGTGATTTCGTGGACCAGGATGTAGCTAAATTTCCGGTAACATTTACTAAAAATCAATTGCTTTTACACTAGGGTCCCTAGAAATCTAGTATAAACCAGGGACCATTTTATGGAGCATAGTTTATTCTTTCTTACTATATTAAAAAAAACCCGCTTGCCGCAAGAGAATTTATTTATTTGCTACTAGCGGATTTTCGCTTGTGGCTAGCAGATTTCTTTTTCTTGCTCAAACTATTGTAAATTACCTGAAACATAAAGAACAGTTTTTTAATCTTTCAGATTAATTGCAAGCGTTAAAGAAAGAAAAAAAATCCACTAGTGTTAAAACTTAAGTTAATATTACCAGAAACCTATAGTAACCCCAAAGAGGTGAAATCCTGGATCAGGACTTCACAAGATTTCTGGTGATATTACTGAAGCTCAATTGCTTTAAAACAAATATCCCTAGAAATTTAGTAAAAACTTTTTCCATGAAATCAAAACTTTTGAGTTATTTTTCTTACTGGGAAACTTTTTAGGGACACTAAAAATAATTATTCCGAGGGTAAAAATTGACCTTTCAGAAAAAAATAAAGCTTTGGGTATCTATCAGCCTATTCATTTCAAGCAGAATCATGTAAACAGAATAATATTTTAATAATATTGCATAATATAAAAAATTCAATGATAATCCCATTAAAAGCGATTTTATAGAGGGTATTCTTACTAGATTCTAGGGGCACTAGAGTAAAAATAATTAATTATGACTCAAAATGTATTAAATTTCTGCTTAAGCAGGATCCAGAAAATTACCTTTAAGCAGAATTCTAATAAATTTTTTAAATAATTACTAAGGGTCGATTTCATGGAGCAAATTCTTACTAGGTTCTGGGGACACGAGAGTTGAAACGATTGAACTTTAGTAATTATTACTAAAAAATTATTAAAATTCTGCTTGAAGGTACTTTACTGGATCCTGCTCGAGCAGAATTTTAATAAATTTTGAGTCATAATTAATTATTTTTACTCTAGTGCCCCTAGAATCTAGTAAGAATATGTTCCATGAAATCAGGGTCGATTTCATGGAGCGTATTCTTACTAGATTCTGGGGGCTCTAGAGTTGAATTGAATGAACTCTAGTAATTATCACTAAAAAATTATTAAAATTCTGCTTGAAGGTAGTTTACTGGATCCTGCTCGAGCAGAATTTTAATAAATTTTGAGTTATAATTAATTATTTATATTCTAGTGCCCCTAGAATCTAGTAAAAATTTGCTCCATGAAATCGCCCCTATCGCCTCTAATTAATCTTCAAAAAAAGGACCCCAAAATAAGCCAAGGTCTAATACATGCACTCAGAAACATAAATTGAAAGTGGAATTTTTTTATAACAACTTCCTTCAGATAAAATAAAAAAAAAAAATAAAGATTCGCTTTTATTATTAGATATATTTTTTTTATGAAATTACAAATATAATAAAAAGTGTCAATATAATAAAAATAAAAACATGCTTGTTTAGTACAGCACCAAAATAATATGATAAAATTTCAATATTTTATTCCAACAAAATAAAATATTTCCTGAAATCCATAAAATATTATGAATTACTAGATTGTAAAATTATTATATTTTAATTACAGTAATAAAAATTTAAGCTCCTTTTATTATTTTCATCAAAAAAAGAAAGGTTTTTTTTTATTTTTTATATCCTTTTTTTATTACATAACCTTGAAAAATAACAGCCTCTTGAATATTATTATTGGAATTTTACAACAAAAAATAAAATAAACAAAAATTATAACAAAAAGTATTAGTCATTTTTAATTTTTTTACAAAAATATTTTTATTTAACAAATTCACTTAAAAAAAATTATCACATTTTTTTATTAGACGTCTTTTTTTGCAACACATCATTTTATTTCAGAATGTACCTTTTTTTTATGAACGTTATTTTCACGTAAAAGAAATATCTCTCAAAACGATGATTGCAAAAGATCGTTTAGAGTACAATTTTGTAGTATTTTAAGAGAAGAAAAATAATTTTCTTAAATCGTTTGTACATGAAAGCTTAGATTTTTTTTTTTTATTTTTTCGAATTTACTTTTATTAGTTTTATTTTTACTTGATTGTATAGAAAAAATACACTTTGTCTTTTAAAATAACAGGCAATTTTTTTGCTTGATTACAATTTTATTTCAAGAAGATAAATTTTTTATTTGATAAAAAATAAATACAAAAAGTATTTTCAGAGAATTGGGTACTAAAATAAATAAAAAAAAACTATAAATTTTTTTTAAAAAATACAACAAAAAAATTTTTTATTTCACATAAAATCTCTTAAAATTAATCAATTAATTGCAGAATCTCCCTAAATCTATATAAAGCCATATGTTTATCACATTCGTTGAGTCATAAAAATCACAGACAAAAAAATGGTCAACACGTTAACTGCTGCATGGGTCAATGTGACCCCATGTATTTTCAATGGAGTTTTAAAATCTGCTTCAGCAAACGTGTTAAATCAAATTTTTAGCCTTCAGTGAATATGAGTGCTAAAATTTAAGCATCTGTTGGATCTTGTTGTATCGGGTGCAGCCTCCCTAAAACTGAATATTAACAAAATTGAACTTTAAGGAAGAATAAAAAAGAATAACTAAAATCTAAACTAAATTCTAAAAAATTTAAAAACTAAAGAAGAAATTCATGGCAATTATTTTACCAAAATAGAAACTAAAATGACATAATTTGCAGGTAAGACATTAAAGACATTAGTATAAATAAACGTGTCTTTGTTGGTTCCCATAATCTAAAGAAACCACAGAGATATTTTGGAATGTTAAACAAACATGTGACATATTAAAGAAGATATTTTATCCTTTTTGGCTAAATATTTACAAGAAACAGAGAGAAAGAGATACTATAAAATTTATCAAAAATGTTTAAATTAAAACTGATGTCTTTATTGAAAAATAATTTTTTTAAAAATCAATTTATCATAATTTTTCTGAAGAAATTTTATATACATGTATGCACGTAATATAATAATAAATGAAGATTTGATATTTAAGATAATAACGTCTCGGATATAACCTTGAGGAGAGAATGTAGTAATAAAAGAGTATATTGCAAAATTAATGAATTTAATAGTTTGATGTTATAATACCTTATAGGCCAATGTACTTATTTTTTACTATCTTAAGTAATATATTTATTTTATTCTCTACGTGTGATTTATAAGGTAAAACAGGTTGTTTTTGGATTAATAATTCTTTTTGATTTAATGAATTATGTAAATGTAGTCTGAACACTACCTTCTTTACCTTACATAATTTTTTTATAAGTTCTATGGGTCAATACTTTTTATAGATAAACCTAATCCAAACACTACCAACTTCACCTTACATAATTTTTAAAAAAATATTTTATAAATCAATTTTAAAGCATTACTGACAATAAATTAATCTTAAAAAAAAAAAATAGTTAATTTATTGTTGAAGATTATTTAATTGAATTTATTATTGATTTAAAAAAAAAAAAAGATTTATAAATGTTATTATATTCACATTAGCAATAGCTGCGTATAATACCTCCTTTTTTTTACAACGATCATTAATTTAAAATTATCTTTGCTATATTAAACATATTTTTTATTTTTAATGTATTAGGAATCGATATTATAGAAGAAGTAATTATTTAAAGATTTATAAATATAAAAACGAGTTTTTATTTTTTTTTTTTTAGTTTAGAGAGATCAAAGAAATTTGTATATTTACAAGATAAGAAATTTTGTTCTAGATATTTATAAGTATGCAAATTTAATTGATTTTAAATTGTACGATCGTTTAAGATTTTTTTATGGATTTTTTTTTTGTTTATTAATGAGTTGAGTTTTTTCTAATGATGCTTCGTTTTTTTTTTTTTTTGAGGAAGTTGTAAATAATGAGTTTTTTGTTTGTTTGGGTAAGTATGAGGTCATTTTTAATTATTGAAAATTAATTTGGTATACTTTTTGTGTTTTTCATTTTTGGAGATTTTATCTTTGTAAATTGGTGTTTTTATAAAATTTTTTAGATGACTTTTTCTGAAGGTTCCTTATTAGTCATCTCATAAAAAATTATCATTTTTAAAAAAAAATTTAACTCATGATGAAATATAAAACATTTCCCCTAAAATTTTTTAATTTTGGTATAAAATTCAACAATTTTTACCATTTTCGCAATAAGCAAATAATAAAATAATAAAACAATGCACGCTTTACTTTCATTACAACCAAAATGCTTACGAAAAAAAAAAAAAATCATAAAAACGCAAAAATTCTTTCAGTGTACACATTTTATAATTAACCTATTAAAAATAATTGTAAAAAAAAACGCATATAAATTCTTAAGCATAAAATTTATAATTGCAAAATACAATAGACTGAATTGCATTAAAGTTAAAATTGTCGAAATATTTTATTAAAGTAAACGCATGTTATATTTATATGAAAATTTTGCTTATTTAGAAGTAGAGAGAAAAGCAATTCAGCATATTATTTCTCAAGTCAAAGAAATATTTACTAAAATTTACACGCACACATATAAATAAAATAGTTTTAAACAATTTCTAAAACCACATAAGTTTTGAGAAGAGGATAAACACTCACATAATTTAAGGATTTTCTTCTAAGTGCAATTTATTTATAAGTTTTCTTATATATAAGATTAGAGTTTAAAATGTTTTATATATGTGATAAGAATATGCAGTTTAAGTACGTAAATTAAATTTTTCAAAATTCTAACCATTTTTAAGATTACATGTAGTTTTTGGAGTATTATAATAAGGAACATTTTTTTATTCTGAATATTTTAATTTTATTTTAGAATTCCAATATTTTTGAGTTTCAATATTATGGAATTCTATAAAAATGTATAACATTTATAAATTTACTAAAACCATGAACGAAAAAAAAAAATTAACGAAAGAGCGTTAACGAGAAATGTATAAATCTAGAAACAAGCAGCATCCAAACATCCCAGATAATTGTAAAATAATAATATAAGTCAAATGTAATAAAATATTCAAATATAAACTTTAAGTATACAGTTTTAGTCGCACCTTATAACACTTATATACTATAAAGAGAACATTTCTCTTGCGAGAAAATTAAAGGCCATCTAGTGAGTAAATATTTAATTTGTTACAAATACGTAGAAATGCTATAAAAAAGATATTTTATTTATAATAATTAATTATCAGAACTATTGTATATTAGCCTCAGGACTAGCCTGGCAGTTATTTTAAAAATTGAATTTTCGATTAGCCAATCACTCATTTATTAAAAAAATAAGATATACAAAATTATAATTAATTTAAATGCTATTTTTACTTTGTGCTCTATATCAACAACAACTGCCAGGTTAATATACACATTTTTAATGACATACATTTACCATAAAATATTTTTACAAATTACACACACATATAATATTAAATTATTACTAATTTTACATAATTTTATAATTATCTGATAATATAAAAAAAATATATTTAATTATTACATACTTTAATATAAAACATTTATACCAAGAATTATAAAGAAGAAAAGCAGTAAAATAATAATTATTTTATTATTATTAAAAAAAAAAAGAACAGGCGCCTCTTAGCCATAAAAAAATATATCTCTTTCTACTATAAAAACTATAAATAGTACAGAGAATTTCTAGTTTAGTTGTAAAAGGAAAAATCGTCGTTTATTTTAATGTCATATCATATCCTGATTTTCTTGTTAAATAAATTTTATTTAAAAGAAAAACAAGTTAGGAAAATTTTTTATTATTTATTTTGATAGTTTCAAGTATGTCAGTAATAAAGGGTTACGTTAATTACTGAAATAGAAAATTTTTATAATATTTTATTGTGTATTTAATAGTACGTGAGAAAAGTATTAAAAATCTTGATATTAATAAAAAAACAATAACTTTTACTTTATTGTTTTTAATTTCATAACTTAAAGGCAAATAAATTGAAGACGTAAGTCAAAAGAAAGTTTTTTTTTTTAAAAAAGATAATATATTGCAATAAAACTCTTCAATACACAAAAAAAAATTTTTGACATAACAGTTTTACTTTATAATTTTTCTCTCTTTTTTTTCGTTGTATGATCAGATCATACACACACACATTCAATAAATTAAGTATATAGCCTTTTTTTTAAACAGACTTTCACGATCTTTTTTTTTATTCTTGTATTATCACGAAGTCTCGCCTTTCTGGAATAATACAAGAAAGAAAACTGTTTTTTTTTTTAAACTTCCTTAAGGCTTTCTTTCACTGCATAAGATGCAATTTTTTTTTATTATTGTAGTTTGCTAGACTTAGATTTCTAAGTTTTTCTAACATTTACGTAGATATAAATTTTAAAAATGTTGATTACTAAAAAAGATACTTTTATTTAAAATTATGTCAAGAATTAAAATTAGTGTGTGTATACAAAGTATTTTCATACTGCAAATCTAATTAAAATTCTCTCTTTTGTAATAAACGTGTAGTTTTGCTGACCGTTTTCAACACGTTATAATCTTAACTTGCTTGGTATGAGTTATTTGTGTACTTGATGTTTAATTTATACTGAATAAAATTTTAAAAAATTTTAAAAAGATTGGTTTCGTTCAAAAATATTCATTTGATTTATCAATTAAATAAAACCGAGAATTATTCATAGCAATAAGCAAGTTGTTCTTTAATATTAATTTAGAAAGAAAACTTTATTAACTTCAATAATATTTTAAGGTTATAGAAATTAAAATTCCGCAAGTTTGAAAAGAACATAGCAGAGATAAAAAGTAACCTATAATAAAATGTTAAGTACAATATGTATAATTTTAAATTTAAAATTTTAATAAATATATAAGACAAATTTTAAACCCAACTACAGTATTATATATAATGTTTAAAAGTCATTTTATTGACGAGAAAAAAGCGCCATCTATTTAAAAAATTAAATTAGAAAGAAATACAGAGATGAAATTTTAATTTACTTAAATTTTATCTTTTGTTAAATGTAACTGAAAACCTTTTTTCCTAACCCTTTAATTATAGTAAATTGATTATTTGATAATTTACAACTGCTTTACATTAAAAAAAAATGTTTTAAGTCAAAAGTGTTAACTCATTGTTTTACACATTAATTTAACATTTAGAGAAGATGAAAATGATTAATTTGTAAATTCCCTCCTCTCTCACCATAGCACAATGCTCTGTTTATTTTTTTTCATTAATTTCAAACTTAATTACCCTGATTTTTTCATAAAAAATTAATTATCTAAAAAAAAAAAAATTAAACATTAATAATAATAAAAAAACTTTTCTTTGATTGGCTCTTTAATTCTTCGAAAATGACATTAAATAAAAAAGAAATTTAATATAATAAAAAGAGTGAAAATTATTATTATTATTAGTTTTTTTAACTCATTAATCACAAGAAATAAATAATAAGAGTAACATCTTTTTAATGATAAACTTTTAAAATATTTTTAATCTTTTATGCAACTTTTTATTACACCTGTAATTTAATACACGGTTTGTTAAAATACATAAATTTAATATTTATTTTCAAATGCAATCATTACACATAAAACCTAAAAGAATTTTTTGTTACCCAGAGAAGAATGAATGTTTATTTAATTCTTTAGAGAGGAATTATTTTGAAGTTAATTTACAAAAAAAAAAAAATTATTTTCAATTTAATTCTTTTCAAACAACATTAAAACAAAAATAATTTTTTATAAAATAATTAACCTCAAAATGATTCCTCTCTAAAGAATTAAATAAACATTCATTCTTCTCTGAGTAACAAAAAATTCTTTTAGGTTTGGTGTGTACTTTTTTAGTGGTTTATTTTTTTTTAAGTACGACATGTTTATACAATGTAAAATCATACGTTTTTTCGCATAATTACAATCTAATTAAGTTAAAGTCTTATTTTAGAAGGATTATCCAATTCCACTTTCCACTTTCAAGCTTTTTTTTTTTAAATTTTCAATTTAAAACATATGCGTTCTGTTGACAAACTATCCTTCGACCTCTGTAAAAAAATTTATGATTGTAACTTTAACTGCAGGTTCTTTAATCCTTTAATTTCAGGGGAGCGTTGGAATTTTCAAAAAATATTAACAAATAAATTGCTTATAACAATTTAAGCTAAAATCACTTCTGCTTATCGTAGAAACGTAATTCATTTTTTGAATGAGAGGTAATCATACATGGATTACAGTTTTAGAATTTGGTCTACGTCCGAATATTGGTTTGATAACAGTATCCGAAAAACGAGTGAATTTTTATAAATAGAATGCCAATAAATAAACCCCATTGTTCTTTAATAACCTAATGAATAAAAAAATTTATGACTTAAACACCTGCCAATATCTTTATATTTTTTAAAGAAACAAGCTAAGTGAAGGAATATATTGAATACATATAACTGTTAAGACCTATGCATGTAAATGTAAATTAAGACCTTAATTAGACAAGAAAACTCTGAAAAGTGCATACCTGTCTTAAATTTTGCTTAATTTGCTTTTGATTTTAGCTTAAATTATTATAAACAATTTATTTGTTAATATTTTTTAAAAATTCCAATGCTCTCCTGAAGTTAAAGGGTTAAAGAACCTGCAGTTAAAATTGGTTAATTTAAAATAATTTAAAAACAACCTAAAAAATATAATTTTTTTTTTTTACTTTTTTGATGCATTACTTGCTGTCCCTCCCCTCCTAATAAAGTTACATTCATAAATTTTTTTACAGAGGTCGAAGGATAATTTGTTAACAGATTTTGTTTTACTCGAACATTTTGGGACCACTTTTCTGGAAAATATTTCAAAAATTCGAGAGGTCCACATCTTTTTTTGATCGGTAGTATATATTTTTCATGTTATCTCTAAATAATTCCCAAAACATAATATTTTTTTTTTAATTTCATACACGTAGAAAAATTTAAAAAAACTTAGATTTGACATACACCCCCGCTTAGAATGTTAGTAATGCCAATAATACTTTACCAACCATATATACTTTTTTTTATTTTTTTTTTGTTTATTTTTTTTTTTTTAACACACAACTTAAAATTTAACACACAACAACACTTACTAAGAGTACTACAAACTCAAATCACTATTTAGATTAGTCACACTGTTTTTAACAATACTCCATGGAAGGCACTGCGTGCCAGTTTAGAAACAGGCACGTTCTTAGATATCCCAACTCTAATAGCTGCTCCTTTTTCCCTAATATTTCATATCGGCAATCAAAACAGTCTCTAACAAATTGGAATTTTGCGACCTTTGCTTTGCATATTTTGCAGGTGTTTTTTAACATCTTTTTAGTGATCAGATGTGTGAATACGCCGTCCCTGGGATTCCAGTCGTCGTCATATAATCCGTCCGGATTATCCTTAAGATAACACGATTCACAGATCATTATTTTTTTCTTGAAGTCGACATGGAAACTCTCGCAACTCTCGTTGGAATAGCAGGGATACCAATTCCAATTCTTGCTTATTGTGATGTCTTTGGTCAGAGAGCTAAGGTAATAATTCCTCAGGAATTTATGCTTCTTTCCAAACTGGTCTTCAAATAGTGGCACTAGACACATCGAGCTTATCGCCAAGTTGTTGGATTCTTTTTCATCAACGTATGCTTCCAACTTCTCTCTTATAATATCATGATGTTAGAGAAATGCGGGTTCTCTAACGAGATAAGGCACACTCCTTGCATAAAATTTTCTGGTTGATTCATTCGTCCTTCGTCGAACTGCTTCTTGAGTCTTTGCAAGGTTCGAATTAGTGAAGTTTCCTTCACTTTCGTCCGTATCAGGTGGAGTGGCTTTGAGTCGGGTCTCACTTGAGGAGAGCCAACTGCTTCTTCTGCTGCTAATAGAGCTTCTCGTATTATAGTTATTTTTTCCATCTGCGCAAACAGGATTTTGGTTAGTGTATGGAAATGTTTTTATTATAACTAGAACTCCTATAATTTAATTCACACAAGGAAAATTTACCAACACCCTTATAAATATAATATACAATTACTAAAATGCACATTATTAACCTAAATTTTAAAAATAAATTAAACAAATATTTATTGCAACCCTTTGGATGGGAGTTACTCAGTTCGGGAAATGCAGATTTTTCTACAGGAGCAGTAGTATATTCTTGAGGGAATTTTGGATACATATGTGGAAACAAATGACTGGGTTAGTGGTTGCGTTCAATCGTTTCCATTTATCTTATTTCAGGTTTTTCAGGTCTTCCAAGAGTCAGCAATAACTGTGTTATTGAAGCGAAACAGGCTCCCAAAAGATGGATGGACCAGCCGAAAATAGAATGCAGTGTATAACATTTGATCATCGACAAACATATTAAGCGTCGACAAACATATTAAGTAGTTGGAGAATCATTAATACAGCATTATTTACTGCACTGACTGTTCCGACTGCTTTAGATAAAAAAAATTTTTTAATTTTAATTTTAAAAAAAAATATGTTTTTAGTCAAAAGTGTTAACTCATTGTTTTACACATTAATTAAACATTTAGAGAAGATGAAAATGATTAATTGACCTTTGCAGATACCCTCCTCTCTTACCATAACACAATGCTCTGTTTATTTTTTTTTCATTAATTTCAAACTTAATTACCCTGATTTTTCAAACAAAATTAATTAAAAATTAAATAATAATAAATAAACTTTTCTTTGATTGGCTCTTTAATACTTTGAAAATGACATTAAATGAAAAAAGAAATTTAATGTAATAAAAAGAGTGGAAATTATTATTATTATTATTAGTTTTTTTAACTCATTAATCACAAGAAATAAATAATAAGAGTAACATCTTTTTAATGATAAACTTTTAAAAATATTTTACGTCTTTTATGCAACCTTTTATTACACCTGTAATTTAATACACTGTTTGTTAAAATACATAAATTTAATATTTATTTTTGAATGCAATCATTACTTTTTTAGTGGTTTATTTTTCTTTAAAAAATGACATGTTTATACAGCAATATATATTTTTTTTTTGTAAAAGAGAAAAGATCTTTCTTTTTATACACAATAATAACACTCGTTAAAGTAATGGATTTGAACTTATTCATTAAATGTACTTTTTTTAACACATAAAAATTTTTTTAGGGTAAAAAGATAAAGTTAAATAGAAAATGTTTTTTTTTTGTTGAAATGTCAAAAAAAAAGAGGAGATTCAACGCCTAAATGGACGTAAATATGAGAGAGGATTATTTTTAAATCCTTGGAGATGGGATGTATTATAGGTTATGTCTTCTTTTTTTTTTACTGTGTAATACACCTTATTCTTTCACTTAACCTCAAATCCACCTTTTTAAATTTTCTGTCTTGTATTTAAGTCTCTTTTTTTCTTTTTTTGAGACTGACACTTTCCTTTTAAAAGCTTTTGTAATATAAATTTTTAATTTAAGTAATTTTCATGAAAATCTTACTTTTTTAAAAAAGAAAGGTACACTGTAAAATTGGTTTGCTTGAATTTTCAGACCTTTTAGATAATTTTTAAGCAAATTTCAGGCAAAGTAACCAGACACGGTAATATTGGGCAGTTTAATTTTTGGCAAAAATGAACTTCTGTTACTACAAATGATCAATACTACTCTTTAAAATACAATTGTATTTTAGGTGGCAATGTCAGCTATTGAAATCTTAATTTCAATTAAAAAGCCATGTCTTACTCTCAAAAGTCCAATTTCATTCCCAAATATCCTGATAATTTCAAGCAACATAATATTACAGTGTATTACATCAAAAATTATAAAAAGAAGCTTCACTTCACGTATAAAATAAAAAATTTAATTTTGATAAGGGTTTCACCCACACACATCTCCATTTTACTTAACATTCCCTTCATTAACCAAAAAATTACCCTTTTCATTCAAATATTTAATTAAAAAAAAAAAATCAAATTTTTCCATGTAATAATAATAAACGATTATTTTTTCAAATATGCAATTTTTTTATATTATAAAAACGTGATGTCATATACACAAAGTTTTCTTTTTCAACGTTCATTTTTTTTGCAATGTTACGTGAGATACGTGTTAAAAAGGCACATATCTTCATGTACGAATTCAAAAAATAATATAAAACATGAATATAAATAAAAGTAAGAAAATTTTTTTTAATAAAAATAAATATATATCTGTAAGTAACGATAAAACAAACGAGATATTTTTTTGGTTAAAAATATTTTTCGACAATTCAGCAGATTATATAAATTTGTAACACTGATAAAAAAAAAATATCGATTACAAGTGTGAGAAGGACACGCCTGAATTATGTTATCATTTGTATTTTATATTTTTATCGTGATAAGTATTTTTGTCAGTCACACGCCAAAAAAGTCTCTTATCTTTTATTTTTAAACCCTCTTATTTCTAAAGACACGTGACAAAGTTGAAACTTTGGCGCCATGACCACTAAATAAAAGATTTCTATTCATTTTCATGTATAAATAATGATTTTTATCTCGCCTTTTCTTTATTTTACAAAAGATGAGCTTGCATACGTTTTGGTTTATAAGCTTAGTTTTTGTGTTTTATCTCTAAAGGGGTTTTAAAAATTAAGTAATATTAATTATCGTGTTTGTTTGGTTTCCTGAATTTTTTATTTTTACGATTTTTCCATGATAATCGTGGATTTACAATAAAATTCAAAAATCGTGAATTACTTATCAATAGAAAAAATTGTTTAAAATAACTGTTTTGTGAATTTAAATTTTCAGTACGAAATACAGTGACTAACTTTAATTTAAAACTATGAAATTTTTAATTAACTTATTTTTAATTTACTTTCTTATAAATTTCAACTGTAAGTAAATAGTTTCAGTATTATAATCTGTAATATAATTGAAAAATATTTTTATATCTAAATTTATTTAGAATTTTTTCTTTTTACAAATAAAAAACCTTCGATAATTTATTTATTTATAATATTTTTCATACAGAAAAATTTAAAGATTTTTAAATTTTCGTTTTTTTAGGCATAAAATTTTGCAAATCAATAATAAATGGCGAGAATGCTGATAATCATGAATTTTCTTCACTAGTACAAATAATTGATTTAAATATGGATTACAAATGTTCTGGTACACTGGTTACATTAAAACACGTTTTAAGTATTCGTGAGTGCATACCATCGATTAATCATAGAAAAATATTAATATCAAGACCAACAATGTACGCTGAAGAATTGGTTCATAATATTATTCATATCAAATATTTACGACATAAAAATTTTGAATTTTTAAATTATGAAGTAGCACTTGCTCTTGTGAGTTTTTTTTTTTTTTAAATAACTAAAGTAAATTTACAAAATAATTGCAAATTTTTCTTAAAATTTACAATTTTGTTTTGTGAATTTGCGAAAAATAGTAATAAAACTATGACAAATAGTTCGTGAAACTCCAAAAAACCATTAAAAATTTTCAATTTATTTGTAAGATTCGCAAATAAACTATTTTTTTAAATTTTAGATATCACCAGATGTTTACCTGATGCCTAATGTAGCACCAGTGCCAATAATCTTACAATCTAATGAAACAAATTACTTAAATTTAAAGAACCTTAATAATATCGTTGCTACAGGGTACAGCTGGATTAATGGAATTAATACCCAAAAAATTCAATTGCAAAAAATTTCAGTTAATATATTTGTTGATCGAATTATAAAAAAACTAAATAATAGTTTATTTGTTGATCCAACCATTGATAATGAATATCCCAGAACAGCTTTTTTTCGCTCTTCCGGATTAAAATTTAATGTGGTAAAATTGCTTTAAAAATTTTATCATACTATTACTCGACAACAACCTAACAGTGCATTTTAATAATTTCAGTTTGACAATGGCGCACCAATAATCTACAAAAACGTATTAATTGGGCTTGCAACACCGATTTCATTAAAAGAAAAACAACCAGATGGCTCAAATATAATAACACAAGCCCACCTTCACCTATTTGGCTGCCACGAAATATTAATTAAACATAAAATGGAAAATTTAAAAAAAATACAAATATAAAAAATGTACAATTTAATTATCAATAAAAATATATAAATTTTCATAAGTTTGTCATTTTAATTTAAAACCAAATTGACATAACAATCAATTCCCTTAATATTCATGACAAAATTTTTTAACTGTCAATAATAAATTTTCATTAGTAAAAAATAAAATTCGTCTTTACATCATTCACACGATTTTTCATGTACATTGTCATAATAATAATAAAATAAAGTAGAAAACATAAAAGATTGTGGGTAAAAAATAAAATTCAAAAATCGTGAATTAATTAAGAACAGAAAAAATGGTATAAAATAACTGCTTTGTGAATTTAAATTTTCAGTACGAAATACAGCGACTAACTTTAATTTAAAACCATGAAATTTTTAATTCGCTTATTTTTAATTTACTTTTTTATAAATTTCAATTGTAAGTAAATTATTTCAGTATTATAATCTGTAATATAATTGAAAAATATTTTTATATCTAAATTTATTTAGAATTTTTTTTCTTTATATAAAGTGCAACATTCAATAATTTATTTATTTATATTTTTCATAGAGAAAAATTTAACAGGTTTTAATACCCTTTACAATAATATTTTATTTAATAAGTAATAAGGTTTTATAATGATAATCACTTTATAATTATAATAAAGGGTTCGTTCCGTAATTCTGTTTTTTGAATATTAAGTGTGATTTTCGTACTGATGAAGCTTGGTCACACTTAAGAAAGCTGAAATAACCAATTTTTGCAAAATTTTTTTTTTGGTAATTTTCATAATTTCAATTTTTAATTAATTTTTTTTTATTTTTTATTTTCATTTTTTCTAATTTTTAAAATCAAATTTTCAATAAAAAAGTCGCTTTGGTGAATAACAAACTACTGGGTACGTTAATTCAAAGAGATATAGATTATATCCACGTATCACAATGTGAGTTTATAGTTATAAATCGAAATGATTTATTATTGGTCCAACAAGGTCGGAAAAAAAATTTTTATTATAAATTTTATAATTGGACGTATCAAATCTTAAAAATAAAAAATAATAATAATTCAAGCAACTCGAAACAATTAAATTTTCGTTTTTTTAGGGATAAAATTTTGCAAATCAATATTAAATGGCGAAAATGCTAATAATCATGAATTTTCTTCACTAGTACAAATAATTGATTTAAACATGAGTTACAAATGTTCTGGTACACTGGTAACCTCAAAACACGTTTTAAGTATTCGTCATTGCATACCATCGATTAATGATAGAAAAATATTAATAACAAGACCAACAATGTACGCTGAAGAATTGGTTCATGATATTATTGATATCAAATATTTTCCACTTGCATATTTTGCAGATTTAAATTTTGAAATAGCACTTGCTGTTGTGAGTTTTTTTTTTAAATAACTACAGTAAATTTACAAAATAATCGCAAATTCTCCATTTTTCCTTAAAATTTACAATTTTTTTTGGTGAATTTGCGAAAAATAGTAATAAAACTATGACAAATAATTCGTAAAACTTAAAAAAACAATTAAAAATTTACAATTTTTTTTGCGAGTTTGCGAAAAATAGTAATAAAACTATGACAAATAGTTCGTGAAATTCCAAAAAACAATTAAAAATTTGCAATTTTTTTGTAAAATTGACTAATTTTTCGCAAATAAACTATTTTTAAAAATTTTAGATATCACCAGATGTTTACATGCTACCCAATGTTGCACCAGTGCCAATAATTTTACAATCTATTGAAAAAAATTACTTGAATTTAAAGAACCTTAATAACATCGTTGCTACAGGGTACAGCTGGATTAATGGAAGCGATACTCAAAAAATTCAATTGCGAAAAATTTCAGTTAATATTTTAGTTGATCGAATTATCAGAACAGTAAATAATAGTTTACAAGTTGATTTAATTATTAATAATAACGAATATCCTAAAACAGATTTTTTTCGCTCTTCCGAATTAAAATTTAATCAGGTAAAATAGCTTCATAATTTTTATCAAACTAAATTTCGTTCTACATCAGATGAAAAGTCGATATTAAAAGTGTTAATTTTTAATATAGTGTAGTTGGGAGTTATACACTATTAGTCATTAAAAATCCCCAATTACATTAACTTTTAAAGATAGACTATATAATTATATAGATTTAATATCGACTTTTAATCTGATAAAGAAAAGGCTTAACCTAACAGAACATGTTAAAATTTTCAGTTTGACATAGGCGCACCAATAATCTACAAAAACGTACTAATTGGACTTGCAACACCGATTTCATTAGAAGAAAAATCACCAAACGGCTCAAATATTTATACGCAAGCCCACATCCACTTATTTGGCTACGAAAAAATATTAAATAAATACATGAATAATTTAAAAAAATTAAAAATATAAAAAATGTAATTATCAATAAAAAAATCTATAAATTTTCATTAGTTTGTCATTTTAATTTAAAACCAAATCGACATAACAATCAATTTCCTTAATATTCATGACAAAATTTTTTAACTGTCAATAATAAATTTTCATTAGTAAAAAATAAAATTCGTCTTTACATCATTCACACGATTTTTCATGTACATTATCATAATAATAATAAAATAAAGTAGAAAACATAAAAGATTGTGATAGAGCATGACTTGCAAGCACTACTATTAAAACACACTTTTTTTTTCTTTTCTTTGCTTTACTGCTCGCTACTGTTTTATGTATATTCTTTTCATTATTATCCATAATATAAAAAAACTTTTATTCAAAAAAAAAAGTTTCATAATGAGTTGCACGCATTTATGTTTTATATAAACACACACACATAAGTAAAGGTTAAATGTTACTAATGATTGTCTCTGGTCTTAGATAATTCGTTAATATTGAGAAAACTTTTTTAATATTAATAAACTTGTTAAGTCTTTGTTGTGTAGTCTAAGCATTGAAAAAGTTTAAAATTAAAAAAATTTTTTTTTAATATATTAATTATTGGTTTTGATAGTAATTTTTGATAATATGGTATTAGACTTTTAAATAAAATAAATTTTCATGCTTATTATCTGTAATGAGAATATGGGGGATTCCAGGGTAAGGTTAGGAAAGCTGGAAAGTTTTTACTGAATTTGAAAGGTGCTTAAATATTTTATTAAAAACTGTTTTTAAGTACTACTTTTTTAGGTCAAAATCAATTTTTGTATTAAAATAATGATAAAAGATAAACTGAAATGGGGCCCAGAAGATCCAAGGTTCGAGTTTTTTTCAAACTACGACAATGATATTTATGACTGCTTTCAGAAAATTAGGATTTTAACATTTTTGAGAATTCGAAGTATTGATGCTGTTCATCAAGATAGTTTCCATATAGAAAATATTTTTTACTCGATTTTTCATGTAAAACCCAGCTAGTAAGTTCAAATATCGATGAAAATTTTAACTCAATATCACACTAAATTTCCAAAAATCGTATTCTATACAATGAATCAAAAAATCAACCAATACACCTGAAACGACCCATATGCACTGAAAATTAATAGCTTATAAAAATACAGAGTTCAAAAAAATCCACACACACACAACTATTTAAAATAAATACATCACGCAAATATTATGTTCATCAAGATAATTATATAAAAAAAAAAAAAATTTACATGAAAAAAAAAAAATACATATTTTAAAGATTTAGAAACCATAGAAAAAAAAGTCTAATTAAATTGATAATATAATTCAAAGAAAATATTCATAAGATTAAAAAATATTCTTGAATTTAATTTCCTTAAAAACTAACAAGCCATAATACTTATTTACTTTGATTTTTTATTTCCGGATTTTAATAACAACAAAAAATATCCATCATCTTCAATCTTTTTTTGTTAGCTAGAGGGGTTGTTCTTATATTATTACGTAGCAGCTTGTTATAATCTAATAAATAATATCTACAGGGTAAAAAATAAATGTTATATTTTTTGTGTCAAATTAAGTAAGAAAATATTTACATTTTTTAAAAAAAGAAACCGTTATAATAATAAAAAACAAAGTATATTTGAAAATAATTTAAAATACACACGATATGTTAGGGTTTTTATTTACCTGCCCTTAAGCTATCATTTTTTTGCATAATACGTGATATGGTAATGTGTACGTGAGACATCGATAGATAATTATTTAAAGAAAATAAGAAATGTTTACTTAATTTTTATGAAAGGTCAAAAAATTTTTTTTGCTTTAGTTAAAAAAAATTTTACAATAAAAGAAACCTCAGCAGAAAGAAAGACAGAAAAAAAATTGGACAGTATTTATCTACAAGGTACGTGGATAAGTACTGTAATTTTCTATGCTTATAAACTTCTTTTTTTTCCAAACAATAGAAGAAAATCTCGATAATAATAAGAACCGAAAGTAGATATACTTAAAAGCTTCTTTTTTTATGTGTGTGTGTGTTTAAGTATAATATGGGAAAAAACTTAAAATTTTTTTTTTTAAGAGGTTAACATTACCGTTATTATTAAAGTTCTTCTTTGTGTAATGAAATTTTTTTTTTTTGTTAAATTTTAATTATTTTTTTATTTACAGAGTTTGAATAAAAAAAATCGTATAGAAAATTACATAAGCTAGTCAACTGGAAATTCAAGCAATTACAACTAAAAAAATTTGATTTCAGATTGAAAATGATCCTTTTATTTTTGGCATCCAATCAAAATTTTTTTTTAGACGAATTTAACTTTTGTGTATAATGACATTTTTTTATTTTTTTAAATTTGATGTTCGTTTGAACAAATATAACGAACTTTTTTTGTATATTTACAGTATCAATTTAAATGTTCGAGTATAAATCAATTTAAAATTGTAGCCAAAAATCGTTGTACTATCGAATGTGTATTTAGTTTTTTTTTTTGTTTTTACTGACATTTACGTTAATTTCCTTTTTTTTTTGCTATTCATTTTTTATTTAACGAATAACACACATGTAAAAAAGTATTTAGTTACCTGACAATAATTAAAAATTGAAAATTTATTATTTATGTGATTGCTGTAGAGCTTATTATTTTAATGTATTGAAATTAATTTAGTCGATTAATTGTGTATCGTTTTATGATTTTTAGGTACTGAAAATTCAGAATAATTTTTCTCTGTATTCTTTGATATCAATTTAAAAGACTCTTTGACCAATCAGATGAAAATTGCAAGAAATCAAAACCAGGATATTCGGTAAAAAGTCAGTAAATGTTAAATATCTATGCTGATTGGTATATTTCAAGTAAATATATGAACAAACTATTTGAAAACAGTAATTGACTTGAATACTTTGTTTGCATGGTTTCAGAAAATAATAGATCTAATTTTTGCTCTGATAAAATATCTTTTTAAGGTCGCTCCCTCACTATAAAAATAATAATCCCCGATCACGTCCAGAATTCAAGTTTTATTTAATGTTAAACAATTTAAAATATTTATAACAAATTTTTTAAAACTTTTACAACTGTTTTTAATTCGCCGAAATATTTAGATTTTTCATGGCTACAAGGATATAGCAAAATCGAGAGCAAAATTAAATCTGAAGTTATAGATTGTCTAGTTTAAAACTTCACCGGTTTTACTCATGTACTTTTTGGTTTTGAAAACCAAAAAAAAAAAATTTAATTATACTTTTTGCAGTATTTTAAAAAAGGTCTATGTTTTTAACTATGTTGGTTTATTAGCCACAAAAGAAATTTTACTGGATTGATTTCAACATTCACATTCTAAATACCAAATTGAAAGCATCCAAAAATTAATCAGAAAAATTTTTTATACAAATAGTTTCGGCCAATCAGCTAGTAATTTTTTTAAACTAATATAGAAATTTCAGTTTTAATATTGTCAAACTGGATTTCACAAACCGTATAATAGGTGCATTTATTCATCAAAACATAAACTTTTTCAATTTAAAATTGAACTTTGGAATTACTTTATAATTTCAAACGATTATTAAAATAGAATATTTAATTTATAGTGTGGGCCTGGATCCAAGTTACTTAGGTTCATAAAATTTTCCAATAAGTATTTATGTTTTTTAGGTCATTAAATAAGAACCTCAAAATACTATTGTGGGCAGCTGGATCGTTTTCAGTAAAAACGGATTTAACATTCATATTCAGCGATCCAAAAAACATAAATAATTATTGGAAAATTTTATAGACATGTAACAAATAAGGAGTTCAGGCCCAAGCTATTAAAAAACTGTGAAAATAAAAATAATTAGGATAGAAATAAAAAAATATGTAATATTTTATTGTTGATAAATAAATTAATTAATAAATGCTGATAAAACACGACTGTATTTATACATGATTCACGAGATTTAAATTTGCAAGATGAAAGTCAAGAAAATGATATAAAAAAAAAGTAAATAATTTCTCTGATGATAAACGCCTTTAATAACTTAATTTTACTAAAAATTATTTATCAAAAACACGCAAACCACTGCAATAATTTTGATATTTAATCATTCAAAAATAAAATTAATTATCCTCAAACAAGTGTATTTACAATTAAAAAAAAATAAATTAAATTTCACTAAAAATAAATTAAATAACAGATTTTTTATTTAAAAAAGATAATAAAAACAACATTATTGAAAAATAAAATACATAAATTGAAAAACTCGAAATGAATTCATGCATATTACAAGTGTTTATGAATTTATCCATAGTCTGATGGTCAATCTCATTTACACACATACTCTCACACACAAAATAAATTGACAGAATCCAATATTGTCAAAATGAAATTTTTTTTGTACTCCAAAAAAAATTGACGTGACATTTGTTACGCTTCATTTTTTTTGATTTCTTTAACATACGCACCCGAAAAAATTGTCAGTTAATACTTGACATTTGAAAAAAAACATAAGTATTATCATTTTCATAATGTATTAAAATTAATTAAATTTCAAAAAAATATATGTGTGTGTGTGTGTGAATTTACACATCTTTAATTTACAATATTCTACAAGCCATGAAATTAGTAACTAATTTGTTTCTATACCAATTGAAAATTCATATGTAATTGAATTCCCTCTCTATGTGTACGTGTGTATATGTCTAATAAATACATACATATTAAATCTTTTTGATGTTTGCTAGTAGCATACTATGCAAAAAAATCAATGATCAATCATGCGTAACCGATATCCTTTACTGTATAATACAAAACTTGTAATTTCCTCTCTCGAGTTTTCAATATTTGAGAAAATGAATAAAATACAATTTTATTCCATTAAAAAAATCTTTACATTCTTACTTATTGCATATATTTTTATTTAATTGACTTGAATTTATTATTATTTATACATTTTTTAATCATCGAATAATAAATGTGCATACACGTTAACTTTTAATTAATTGTAGAATCGTGATAATATGAATTTTAAAAAATGTAAAAGTTTATTGCTAATATTAAAGTTTTTGATATTTCGATACAGATTGTGTGTATGTTCTTTTAAAAGTACGCACGTGGGGTTTATACATTTAAAGTTTGCTTATTGTTATTTTAGGGTCTTTTGTTTTTGATATACACGTAGGTGTACCCAAAATTATATGTAAACAAATTAGTTTTTAAATATTCTAGATGTGTATAACCATTTAGTTTAAGCTTTTTTTACTTTTTTTTATTGAGAAAAGGGTGTTTTTTGAAGGTTTGGGTATGTTATTTTAAGGCATGTGGCTTCTGTAATATTTTTATTGGATCTGTAGGTCTGTAACTTATTAAAATTTAGAATTTAATAGAGTTTTCCTGTTTAAACCAAAGTTAATAGTACACTTTGATTAACTTTAGCTTAGTGTAGACGTAGACCCCATTTTATTGGCTGATAGATTTATAGAACTTTTCAATAAGTTTTTACCCAAATTGGCCCAATGTTAGATTTTTGTGTGGTTTTTTCATCATTTTCATCTGTTTTTTACATCATTTTTATCAAAAGTGGACCATTTACTCAAAATATAGATAATATATTTATGAAGCCTTAAAATTCAAGACAAAAACTTAAATTTAAGATAAAACTTTTGTAGCCTCAAATCACCCATTTTTATATTTAAGTCCAAAAAATAAAGTATCAAACAAGAAACACATTTATAAATTTACTATTTTATTACTCTAATAAACAAAAAAGAAAAATAGGCTATACAAAACATTAAAAAAAAAAAGTTAATTGATTTGAAGCATCAGTAGCGATTTTAGTATAATGTAATGGAAATAGGTTTCCTCCAAGTTAATTTTCTAGAAAGAAAAAGAAAATTGAGAAGAAAAGAAAGAAAAAAAAGAAGTCTTATGGCTATTATTTAAACCCAAATAACGAGACCGTGAAAAATATCTTATATACCACAAGGTTTTTACCCTTAACTTAACTCTGTCTGTTTCAATTGAATTCATCGATTAATCGTCACTAAAAATTTCTTTCTTTTCTTATTTATAATTTATTTCAACAAAAAAAGTTTTATTTTTTATATCACAATTGAAATTTACAAATCAAAACATTTACATAGAAACTAATAACTGTAAATTTTATTTTTTAAATTTACAAACTTAATTGAAATGCAAAACCCAACAGTAATCTTAATTTAAATAAATAAAACGTGATTTAAAAAGGTTAACATTTTTTTTGTCATTTATAGAACAAATTTTTATATTTCGACTTTGACATCATGCTGCGAGATAAAAGCTTTGAAAATAAAAGTGCGATAAACTTTTTGCAAAAAAAAATTAAGGTAGAATACAGACAGACAAAAGCTTGTAAAAATTTAAGAGTTTTGAATGTTGTAAAATTGGATAAGCGAATCTTGTTTTTTACTTTGAATGATGTAGTTGTAGTAGTAAAATAAAGTTAAAAGTTACGCTTTGAATAAAACAACTCCATTGTGTATTACGATTATTTTTCTTATGTTTTGTTTTTTTTTTTATCTTTTTATATATTTTAACTTAACTTTCTCGACAATGTTACATTTCAAATACTACATGATTAGAAAGGATTATTTTTTAACATGATTATTAAATTTATATTCTGGATTTTTATTTTTTTATGTAACAGTTTATTTATTTATATTTAATACTGTTATGACTTTGTAATTTAAATTGCAATTTATTTAATAAATAATTAATTTTTTTGTATGGTTGAATTGTTGGTACTTTTTTTTGCACCTTAGACGTTTATTACGTGAAAAAAGACCAAAAAATTGCTCTCAAAATATGTGTAGAACACAAATGACTCATTATTAATACCATTTTTTTAGGTTCAGGTAATGAAAATTAAATCATCTCAATTCAACAATGATAAATCAGACTTAACAAGAAAGACATATAATAAAAAATCACTTGGCGATCAAAACTTTGATGCACAGTAAAATAACGAATCACTATAGTAAAATTAAGAAAATAATAACATTTTTGATAAATTTCTTATTATACAGACTGACTTATATACCATTAGAAAAACTTTTCTATTGCGAGAATTTTGTATGGTATTGAGTGATGTACCAACTTACATTTACTTATTAATCTTTTACTTCTCATGTTTGATAAAAATAGACAGAACTTATTCAAATAAAAAATTAAATAATTAAATTATTTTCAAATTAATAATTTATTGGTTTATTCAGTCTCTACCACTTTCTCAAACGAAGCAATTTTAAATAAAAACAAATCAATTATTAAAATTTAAATTCACTTCAAATACGTTTCATTTAACTTATTCTTAATTCAAATCTCGTATTTTTTCCTCTTTTCATCTTTCAAAAAAAAAATTGAATATTTTTTAATAAAATAAAGAAATGATAACTAAAAACGTTAAAATTTTTGCTCAACCTCAATATTAAATTTGAAAAAAGATTTTTAAGCTAATCAAAAAATACGTGATTTGAAAATATAAAATTTATATACCTAAAAAATAAATCTTATATAATAAATTTACTTTTTGAATAATCAATTTTCAGTATGTGAATAGCAACGAAAGGGAAAATATTTTTTTGAAAAAAAAAGGGTTTAGCAAATTAAGAGAAAAGTAACACATTTAAACGTTCAGAATTCTCTTGAGAGTGAATGTAAAATAAAAAAAAATTTAATGTCGTGATTTTCTAAAATTAAATTATTCATCGCCAGAAGGATTAATTAGTGGTTTTATATAGAAATTTAATTTAACAGATGACGCGCGACTAAACTTCCTTTATAACTTAAAATTTTTCCCTTTAGTTGTAACGTAATATACCCAAGAAATTTTCTTATTCTTCTTTTTTTTTATTTTTGCAAACACAATGGAGAAAAATTTCAATAAAACTTTTAATTAGTTTTTTATTTTTGATAGGTGGTTAATTAATTTAAATTTGAAATTATTTAAGCGAGAAAATATTTACCTTAATAGGATCTGATTTTTCGGATTCATCACTAGAAGTTTGAGATGCTTTGGAAATAGTATTTTTTCTTGACAATAAACTGCCATCTTGCGTAGGGCGTATAAATTCAATGCGACCACCCTCGACTACAATATTAGGGGCTGGTGGATAATTTTCTACATTACCAACAGTATCACAATATCCAAGTAATCCAGTTTTCTCCCCGTATAAGGGATGAACTTGCCTACAACAGTTGATAAATTAGAATTATTTTTTGCTGGTATATGCTTGAATTTTGTAAAAGTGATCGATATAAAACTACCGGGGAATTGTACGAAACTATTTAAATTCTTTGATATTTTTACGAATATATTTGAAGCTATATTTTTAACTAATTTACTTAGGAATAAGGAACAAAAAAGTTGTAAATTTTCAAAAAATAAAAAATCTAGTTATTTTTTGGAAAATTCATTAATTTTGAAACGAAAAATTGTTGAAAATTTATGATTTTTATTGAAAATTTACTAATTTTTGTATTGTTTATTAATGTACGGTGCCTGGTCTGGTGTCAAATTATAAAATTATATTGATTGAATCTGCTTAAATTTATCAGTTAAATTTCTATAACATAAGCATAATTATTTTATTCATGTACCATTAAAGTTAAGTTTCATTTAAGAAATACAATTTAACAGTGCAAAATTTACCATCAAATTCCAATTAATAATTTTGACACATATTATTATTATTTTTCATTTTAAATTAAATCATAATACATTTTTTAAAAACTTGAAATCTAATTTATTTCTAATTGAAAAAATAAAAATTCAGGACATGCATGCAAAAATTTATATTTCGATAATTTAAAATACTTAATCAAATAAATTGTAAAACTTAAAACCAGAACCACTGCGCCGTTACATCAAAAAGATAAAAAAAAGAAAAATCATTAAAAGAAATTATTTAAAAAAAATTTTGAGAGCATGTCTTTTAAAAAGAACTCATTTATAAATAAGAGTCTTTTAAGATAAGATTTTAATTTGGCATTTTTTAAATTTTAACTCTTAGTGATTAATTTTAAGTAGATAAGAAGCACTCATTGCTTATACGTACTTGAACCGATATTTCATAATTCTTGCATTACTTATGCGATTCTTTAATGAAGAAAAATTAATGGGTTAAACAGGGTCCAAAAATTAAAAAAAATTAAATAAATTGTTATTTTAAAAACTACTTAACATAAAAATATTACTTAATTTAAAAAAATAAGATAACAAAAGAAAGCTTTATGCTCTATTAGTATTCATAAATAGTAAATTACTGAGGCGGCAATAAGTAAAAAAACCTTGAAAAAATAAAAAATAAATATATTCACAAAATTGCACAGTACTACAATGTGTACATTTAAAAACCTTGACTTTAATTTGCATCAAAGATCGTCAATAGAGAATTCAATTGTTTACTTAACAGTTATTGCTTAAGTTAATAATTTAAAAAAAAAATATATATATATATATATATAAATCTTACCTTGGCGAAGAAGCAGATCTTGGTTTATCTAAATCTGAATTTAATGATAAATCCGTTCCTTTTCCATTGGAAGCCCTATAAGAACAAAAAAGAAAAAACCCCATGAAAGTAAGCGAATTAAGAAAATGAAAATATAAAATGAAAATTTAAAGTTAAGTAAAGTAAGTAAAAAATAAAGTACAAAACATATTACTCATATATATTATAAAAATAAAGTAAATCGTATTTATACAATAGGGAAGAAGAGAGATTATAGTTTTATATATACTGAGAAAGGTCGATGTACGAGAAAGCGTGCAAGTGCATCGGTATAATCATGAGAGCTTAACTTGGACGTAAAATACATTTTTTTTTTTATTTTTAAACTCTAAAATTATGTATATTTTTTTTATATGGAATCATTTAAGTTTTTAAGTACTTTAGGATGAGTATAGATTATTACGCAATTTTTTTTATTATTTAATGCCTGTTTTTTTTGCAGAAAATATTTTATGTAATAAAATTTATACACATAACGGATAAAATTGTTGATAAAAGAATTATCCTGTAGTGAAACCGAATTCTTGGCAATAGAAGGATATCTAGAATTTTTGTATTTAATTAAAATGTAATTCAAACTGGTTACTAGTAAATAAGCAAAAATAGAAGTACACGTTCCTAGAATTACGTTAGAATCAAACAAAAGTTAACTAGAACAATGCAAAGGTATTAATTTCTTGAACAAATCAGCATTTGCCATGACGATTCGTCCATCGCAAGGTCAAACGTTTGACGTTAATAAATTTTAGGAATATAAATAAGGCGTTTTCAATAGCCAAGAAAGAAAATTTATTCACAAGACCCTAATAATCGTAAATATTAATTTATTAGAAAAATAAAGATAAAATAATCAAGTTATTATTTTTAAAACCTAATTAGGTTAATTAGGTAATTTTTTAAAATAATTTATAATAAACGGGGATTCAAAAAAATTAAGTACCCTGAGTATGATAATTTTTGTAAAATATAAAACAAATTCTGATAAATATTTACCAAATTTTAAGATTGATCTAAATACATGAACACAACAATTTATTTCCTGATAGGATACGTGTTTGATAGATGCCTTATTTACATTGATGCACCAGCAGTATTTGTATTTGTTCTTTATGGGCATCTTTAACAATAAAACCAACAATAAAACCAAAAAATTAGGCAAAAGAGATTATTAATTTATTAATTAAGTATTGTTACAAATTTTAAGAATTTTTAAAGGAAAACACCTTTTGGTTATTGTATTTTTATTTATTTATTCAAAATATTTTTCGAAATTGATAAATCAAACGAGAAATACAAAAAAATTTTACAGGTTTTAAGCCTGCATCGCGAGGTCAGGGGAGTTTGGGCGTCGGACCCGAGGATGCCTGTCGAGGAAGCTTGTCGTCAAGATTCTTTTTCATACAACCCTTACAATAAAAAGGTCTGGATGGCCAGATATTTAACAAACAATGCTAAAAGAGTGAAGAAAATTAAATTGGAAAATAACGATGTGGAGATTTTATACGAAGTCAAGAAGGAAATTTACACTGTAGAAAAATAAAGATTGATTTTATTACAAACGAGTCTAGTTACCCATTTATTATCATTTCTAAAACATAGAATAAATATGATAGATAGAAATAATAATTGTATTTTATTTTACTTCAAAAAACTCGCCAGAAATTCATGATAATTATGCGCAAGAAGATTAAATTTTCAATAAATATTTTTTGTCAACAAAATGTTGCAAGGAAATTATGCTTTTGTGTTTATGGTTCGAGGTAGAATTAAAAACTGGAGATGTCCTATTACTTATAACATATCTCATACTAATGTTCCTGGTCTTACTTGGTCTAAAATAATTTTAGATGTAATAGCATCAGTAGAAAAAATAGGCTTTGTTGTTAAATTAATGGTGTGTGATATGGGTTCAACAAATTCTACAGCAGTTAAAGATTTAGGAATCACTGCAGAAAAACCATATATCATAGTAAATAATAGAAAAATTTTATTTAATTGGTATCAGTATCATTTATTAAAACGTCTGAGGAATAATTTAAAAAGAAATGATCTTATGTTTGGGGATAAGGCTTCTAAATCTGCTTCGTGGGGTCCAATAGTTGAACTTTATAGATGTGAAGAAGATCATATTTCAAAATCTGCTCATCATTAGTCTGATAAGCATTCGAATACTAATACATGAGATCAAATGAGAGTTGATTTAGCTTCTAGAATTTTTAGTGCTAAGACTTTTAGTGCTCTAAAGGCAAGTTTTAGAAGTAATGATCTTACTCAAATATGTAGCAGAGAGCATTAGTTTTAAACTTCTAAAAAACTGTAAAAATATTTTTTATAGTATATTATATATTTTTTGCTAGTAGTAAAGGGAATTAATCTTCGTGACAAAATTCTTACTTGAGGAGTATATTCTGCTGTCGTATTTAAGTATTATACCATATGGCTGATTAATTATGTTAAGAATATTTTTATTAAGTGCAGTATTTTTTAGAAGAGTACAAAAAATAAGCATTAAAGAAATAACAGAGCTTTTATAAGCTATTTTCTTTTACAAAGAGTATAATAACGTTTATACAAATTTGAAATCGACATGTACAAGAAAAGCACCACATGTATATCTCAGATAAATGCACTAAATATGGATAATAATGTAGTATACTTTGAAAGTAGTAAATATGCAGCTATATTAAATTACATTTGCTGAAGATGCTAAGACTTTAAAGTAAGTCGAATTTATTAATTGATTTCGAAAAAGGACTAAATTAAAAGAATAATAGAAATTCATTTAATCTAGACAATTTTACTGCAGCTAACATTTAACTTGCGTCAGCGATATATAAACTGAAAAATTAATTTTAAAATATGGAAATATTTAATGTTTATATATTAATAATAACTAAGTATATTAATAATATATAATATTAATATAGGTCAATTATATAATCAATTAAAAAAATGCAAGAACATATTCTAGATTATTTAGAAAAACTTAACTCATCACAGATTTCACTATGGATAAAAATTTAATGAAACATAATAATAACAAACTAGCTGTTATAGGAAATGTAATCATCAGTTTTTATATGTATAAAAGATTTTTTCTAACGCTTATAATATTATATACTGTTAATGTACAACGACTATTGTTTATGAACCATAACGAACTTTATGTACTATGACGATAAAAAATTTTTTTTTTTTTAGAATAAATTTATTGTATTTACTTTTTTATTAATCGTAAAAAAATTATTTACTGTCTATTATAAAATTAAAAAAAATGTTGATTGAAAAAAAAAATTATTTTTGTTTTATATTCCATTGTTTGATTATAATTTTTGATAACTGTAATAAATTTAAATTATAATTTTATTCATTAAAAAAACTTGAGATAGTAAGGCATCCCTTATATTTAGTGTAATAAAAAATAATTTTTTAATTTTTATTACAGTGAGGCATTTAATTTAATTGTAAATTTTTTTGGGTTAACATATTTAAATAAGTTATTGAAAAGACGTGCAGGTTTTGTTGGAGTTATTGCAACTTTGGAAAATTTTTTAGAAATCTATAAAAATTAAATCTAAAAAAAACCAAGATTCGTATCTTTTAACATATAAGTTTAGTCAAGACCACGTAGAAACTTTTTTTTAGCGCTGTACGAAGACAAGGTGGAAATTCGGATTTTCCGACACCTAGAAACTATATTTATATACATAAACAGATGCTATTTCATGCAGACATAAAAGGCACTGAAAAAATTAATTATATTGCTATAGATCAGACAGAGCTTATAAAAATATCTGAAACAGAACCTGAGCAACTTGATGATACAGAATTAATTCAAGGAAAGAAACGAATTAGGAAAGCAATGTATTCTGCAATGAATTAATAAAAAATGATACAAAAATTATCCTTTTAAATATTTAAATTCAATAATAACATACATAGCAGGAAATAATTGTCGCAGCATTTCTCAATTTATAGTCCATTTATTTTGTTAAAACAATCTGCAATTGAGACATTAGAGACATATTATTTAATAAATATTAAAACGAGAGGTGGTCTGCAATACTCTTATAAAGAAGTAATCAAAATGTGCCAAATAACTGAAAAATATTTTCAGAATTATTATAAAACAAACAAAGGAATTTATGTCTTTCAAACTTTATAACTCAAACTGCTTCTAAACTTAAGGAGAGTGAAGAATTCGAACAACAAGAAAATAATTATAATTTTCATGTTCAAGATGAAAATATGGCTGGGCATATTACTGGGCATGTTACAAAAAATTATGATCTTAATTCGGCATCGGAGACCTTTGAAAGTCAAAGAACTCTAATCCGAAAGCAGTATATTTTCATTTTTTTATTTATAAATTTTTATTAAATTTTTTGTCCAACATTTTATTATTTTTTTATTTCAACAATCTATTTCGATTCCAGAACCATCCAGTCCAAATTTTTCAAAAATAGATTACCAAAATGTTCTGGGAACGTTTTTTGTGGCAACCACTACTTCTCTGAGCTCTCTCCAGGTACTATATCTTAATGGTTAAACCAGAATTAAACCTGAATATATTTGTTTCCTAAAAAAAAATGGCACAGTTGCACTAAGAAAACAGAATTTTTAAAGTATATTTTAGTTCTGTGATTTATTTGTTGAAACTAGTCTGAACTTGACTTAAAACTAATTTTGTAAATACATGTATATATTTTTAAGTAAAAAATTTTAGAAAAAACTTGGTAAAAACGTAAAAGTTAACTGAAAAATCTCAAGCTGCGAATTTAATAACTTAAATAATGAATAATTAGCAAATACGTTTTCTATATGCTTTGTAATCATAATTTTGTTGATTATTTTTTATGGATCTCCAAATGAATCAGAAATCGAATTTAAGCTTAAAAGTAAGCGCAATTAGAAGTAAGGAATAAAAATGAATGAATTCCATGTAATTTTTGTACAACCAGCACAAAATATGGTTATGACGGTTTTTTAGTGAAAAGTTCAATCACTTTACTTCAATACATATTTTAAAAAGATGTGGTATTTATTTGAAATATTCTGCACTTTATTACATCTTAAATGATTAATTTATTAATTTTTTTTTTATTTTTTTGTTAATTTTAAATAAGTAATGAATTATTGAGTCATTACAATGCCATTTTTGAGTCATTACAATGCGCTGCCAACGTTAAATTCATTATGAAAATGATCCCAGGAAAAACACTTACTACACTTATGGCAAACTTATGGTGGATTCCAAGGATGGATTACATTATTCAGTAAATAAATTAAATAAAATATTTGACTTATTAAATCTTAATAAAGTTGATAAAATAGATGGAATTTATGTTTTGTTCTATTATGAGCATAGATTAAAGTAAAAAAATTTAATAATTCTAACATTTTTTGAAAGATATAAAAAATTATTTTAAGCGATAGCAAAAATAAAAATAAAATAGAAACTTTTAAATAGTTCCTGGTGCAGAATTTGTCGCTGAAAATCAAAATAACTTATTATAAAAGCTAGTTAATAATAAATGTACACTTGACTTTTTTACATAATAAAATTTTATTTGGTAATAAATTTTAAATTATTTTAAAAAAGAACAATAAAATTCATGGAAGGAAATAATTATTAACAATTAGAAAATATTTCTTAATTACTTATTTCCGACCTTTTTAACTAGTGCTATAAAATCACACCCTTTTTAAGTTCAGTGAACTTGCGTTTTAATGCAATTTTATACATGATTCTGATAATGCAGATTTTAAATGTGATAATAATTAAAAAAAATTAGACTTTAAAATTTTTCGAATAGATTTTAAACATAATAACATTATGTTTTTATTACAAAGAAATAAAGACTGACACAGGTCTTTAAAAACCGAAAATATTGTAGATAAACACATTCAATATTTTAAATAAATTTTCAAAGTATGACAGTCCGGAATAATCTAGATTCAAACTACCGGGGGAAACTCTGCTAGTTAATTTTAAGGAAATTTAGAAAACTGGATTCTTCAGAGTTAGGACAGTATATACTAGAAAAATATTCTTCCAGAGATTTATCAATTTTAAGAGCTTTATCATCATTAAATCTTTTTCGAGAAGCAGCAGCAGATTCTAATTATCTTAGCAATTTTGGTATGGATTTTGTTAGTTGTGAAAACGTTTTGCGAAAACAGCATGGAATCTACATCGAGAGAAGAGCTGATGGGATCCAACTCCATCGCCCAGGAGGAAAGCGGTCAATTACCGATGACAAGTTTTCATCCGTTTCAGCGTGTGTCATCGAGAAGCTTCGGGACGAGTTCCCAGACCTGGCTGTGCTATCAAGCACGCCAGTGTTTACGCACTCTGGCACTGATTCTTTTGACCGTGTTTTTGTGCTTGCTGATGTACAAGATAAGTGGGAGCGCTTTTTGGGACTCCTCGATGAATCCTATACCACGTCATTGATCTCAAGAAATTAAATGACTCGTTAACTTGTTCGGAATGTTATTGGCAAATGCGTTGAATGAAGATTTGCGTGAGATTAAAGCTTTGGAAACCACGAAACTGATGACATATCCCTTAAGCGTAGAACCACTATCCTTATGCCAACTTTATGGATTAATACATTTAACAGCAAAATCAACTTTGTTAGAGCTATTGGGAAAAAAGTTAACAGTGTAAGACCCAATAAAATCGGTGTGCTAATAAGTGACGGATTTTTCTATCTTAGGACTCTTTCAGAGTCACCTGCGACTTTTGGCGATGTCGCAAGACAAATATTCTTACACATTGTCAAAAATGAAGCAGAATATATACATTTAAAATTTGATACATGTCCATTACCATATATTAAAGATTATTAGCACCAAAAACGAGGGGGGGGGGTTTGATGGTTTTTGATGAACATTATATAATCAGTTGGAACGTGCAAAAAAGACCCCCGAATTTCCATGAAGTTCTAAAAAATGTAAGCTTTAAAACTGCATTTGTTAAATTTTTGATTCAAAATATTTTGCCGAAAATGAAATGGTTCAATTCATATTCAATAATAAAATATAGTGTATATTCTTGTGCTATTACTTCACATTTGATTGAACACTTTAGTTGCATTGGTCATCAAGAGGCAGATACTAAAATAGCTTTTCATCTAACAAATCTTATCTTCACATAAAATTATTAATATCAATGTTGAAATATGAACTTGTGATACAGAAGTACTTGGAATTCCATTAGGTAATTATCACAATGTGTCTTCAAATATAAGGACTTGAATCAAGCTTGGAGTAGGTAGCCATGTTAGGTACATTGAAGCTGCTAGGCTTTACCAAAATATAGGTAAAATAATGTGCATATCGTTTTTCATTTTTCTTACAGAGTGTTATTATAATTCAAGCATTTATAACAAAAGTAGAAAAACTAAAATTAAGGTTTTGGAATATGTGATAAAATTTCAGAAAGCTTTTGCAATAAATTTACGTTAGTTTATTTTAGAGAAGAATTGAGTTCTTCAAGAAGCAGATAGCAAAAAAGATAAGAACTTTTTATTTTCAGAAATACAATTGATTTTATTGCTAAAAACGTTAGACAAAATTAAAATTAAAATAATAAGCAATAATAGAACAAATCTATGTTTACTTTTTTTTTCTTATTTGGTCAATACGTAGGTGAGCAACTAACGCCTACACTCAGTATTTTATTTTTAATACATACTCTCTCTGATATTTACTTTTCAATATTATTTATATGTATAACAGACTTTGTGTTTATACAACTGACCTGTTTAAAATGAATATTACGTTTATATTTTTATATTTACAAATTAAAATCTTGTTAAAATCTATTGTGGTGGGATGATTTAATTTATTGGTACTTTTAGTTAGAAAATTTATATAACATATTCAACCCCAAAAAAGAAACTAGCTACACGAAAAAAGTGAAAAACCTGTATTCAACGAATAGAAAATTACGAACGAAATACTCAATGTTATTTGTCAAAACAAAGAGTAAATATAGACCAATTGGTAAATTCCTGTGAATATATGAAATCCTGCATCATTATTTATAAAGACGTCAAACCTAATAATATATTGGCCATCTGTTTTTAAAAAAATTTATAAAACCAAAATTGTAATTATCTTCGTATTATTATTATTATTTAATAGAAATTTAAATTTTCTATAAGTTTTTAGTTTTAAGCTCTAAATATTTGTATGTATTTATAAAATGAGATTACAAATTAAAAATATAATTCACATAAAAACGTTGAAATTAATTATAAGAAATTTGATATTTAAAAAATTATTTTATTGGACTTTATCCATGTTAAATTATAAATACAGATATTAAAGTGTGAGTCAGAGTAATAAAATTTAGATCATTTAATTACGTACATGTGAATCGAAATTTTGAAAACAGAAAATTATGTAATTTCTATCAAAGAATATGTATTTTTTAGTGTTGAGTTACGGATATGACAATTATTTTATATTGAATATACTGATTAGATTAGAACGTGTTGTAGCATAGTTGATATTTTATCAGAATCCTAACTTAGGCCAATATATGTCTTATAATTTTTAATCATCACAACAGATTCTATAAACATAAATTAGTCAACGTTGCCTTATCACAAGTAACGACTTTATTAAAAATAATTATTGTAAGTGGATAATTAAAGCTGGTTTAAAGGAAAATATTATTGATCAAAGTATCGAATATTTAGATCTGTAATCTCTATTACTAAAAGGAAGATTAAATCTTGGATTAGAATTAAAATTTTACAATATTTGGTCTAGTTTATTATATTTTTTCAAACGAATGATCCACGTAATGGCAAATATTTGTTATTTTTTTTTTAATTCTTGGAGACGGAGATAGCAGTCTTAATACTCCACAATTTCAAGTTACCAAATTTTTTTGTACTTACAGCATTTCTGCTGTAATTTTTTAAAAAATTTTTAAAATATTTTGAAAAATAAAAAAAATTTTACAGGTTTCAAACGTGCACCACGAGATCAGAGGAGTTAGGGCGTCGGACCTGAGGATGCCTCTCGAGGAAGCTTGCCGTCAAGCTACTTTATCATACAACCCGTACAATAAAAAGGTCTGGATGGCCAGATATCTAACAAAATATGCTAAAAGCGTGAAGAAAATTAAATTGGAAAACAACGATGTGGAACTTTTATATGAAGTCAAAAAGGAAATTTACACTGTAGAAACTACTACACTAGATTGAAATAAGTTTATAAAAATTATATTAAGTTATTGTGAACAATGCATCTTGTTACAACAAAATTGTATTAATTTTTTTTTTAATTACTTTTTTTTAAAACAACTGTAAACACGTAATTAATGTTTTATAGTTATAAATATTTCAGAGACTTACTCAGCAACGATCCTTGTAACGTTGAGGAATAAGATATAAATTAATACAAAAAAATTTATTAAAAGTACAATTAGATAAATACCTCATAAAAATTTCAAGTGAATAATTCGTCTCTATTTTTATGATTATTTTTCCGTAAATAAATCTAGAAACTTAATAATTTCTAAAAAATTTTTACAAAAATACTGTTCGACCATATTGAAATAAAAAAGGTTAAAAAATTTAACACTTTAGAGATAAGTACAATTAAAATTTATGATACTAAAAGTATCTAAGAAGAATAAGAAAGTTATTCTACGATACGAAGACTGTACATCAAAAACTGAAATAACTAAAAACCAACCGACCTAAAAATTTTAAGTTTTAAGCATAGTTTAAAGATAATAATAATGAATAGTAATACGAAAACTGTTAAAAAGCTTTACATTATTTCAAAATAATTATTTTTTTATTTTTTAATTTAATTGATGCATATATGTTCTTTTCTTTAAAAAAATTACATTTTTTAAGAAATTTTCAAAAATTATTTTTTTATCCTGAAAATATCGATAAACAATTTAATATAGTAGATAAATATTTACTATTGATCTAAATTTTGATTAGGATATTACATATCAAGTTTTAAATTAAATAACAATCTGATAGTAGGTATAAAAATCTGTGCAATTTACCAAGATGAAATAAAAACCCAGGACGAGAGCATTTAATTAATGTACTTTAGATAGAACAATACAATAATTTTGTGCATACAACGATAATAGCGTCTGCAGCTTTAGAAATACGCAATAATGCAAATTATTTTATTTAATTTATATTACCCAAAATATTACCCTGGGCAAATTACACATTTAAAATCCGAAGTTATTATTTATAAACAGTTACTTATACAAGTATAAATTGGAATAAAACCAAATTTTTGACATTTGATTTTTCCGAAAATTATGCTTATGTTTGTCAAGATGCCTCGCAAGCATTTCACTTCCCAGTGTATATTAATTACTTGTAAAATATTACCAAAATTACGGTCAAACGATTGAGCTAGTGGGACTACTTGATGCAAACAATATTAAGACTTAAGATATAAGAATAAAAAACTTTCTGGAAATTGGTTAGCACAAAAATTACATAAATGTGCGATATGTGGAAAAGCCTTCAGTATTTAATCTTAAGGTTCACAGAAAAATTCATTTATGTGAAAAACCATGAAGAAATTGTAAAGAAAGCCATGTAAAGACTGCGAAAAACCTTTAGTAAGTTAAATATTAAGAAAAATGCGTCAGCAAGTAAAATTTCTTCAAATTAGTACGATGAAATTTATTGTCAAAGAATTATGGTACTGCTACGAAATAGAGAATAAGCTCTATTGTCGTTAATGTTTAAGAAGTGAGTTAGAAAAAAACTATCTTGCATGTAGAACTCAAATATGTATAGACGGTAACGAGACCAGCCATATTTAGTAGGTCGAAAAAGAATATTGTTGAATTAAAAATTTTACTAAGTTATTTATTTATTAATCTTTTATTTTTATATTTTTGTATTTTTTTAAATAAATTTTTTTTGAGATTTTATTTAAAATAAATATTTTGTTAACCAATTGGTATGTTTATAAAAGAAAAGTAGATCCACGTTCGCAGATCAATACTTGGTAAAAAAACATAATTTCTATTTTTCTGCCCAAGATTTGTTGGCGATAACTTTAGCTGTAATAAATTAACTTTTATGTGTGCCTGTCACAAGTAAGAAGCTAATTTTGATTTTCAATTAGACAAAACAAAAGAGACCAAAAACAAGAAATTCATAAACTCAAATACAAGACAGAATCTGATAATAATAATTTTTTTTTTTATAACTATTTAAAGGTTAAATTTATGAAAACAGAAAATTTTTCAAGTTTTTCAATTACAGCACTGCTACGAAATAGAAAATAAGCTCGTTTCGCCAATACAGCCAGGCCTGGTTAAAGTGGGAAAGGTCGAGTGTTTTTAATTTTGGAGAATATATTTTCATCGGCGAAATCCATATGAGGTCAAATAACAAAAGTCAAAGCTAACCACCCTAATGATTATACTGCAAATGCGAAGACCAAGAGTTACTTTGCTTGACCTAGCAACTAAAACAAAAAGGTAAATAATTTTTATAATATTAGTATTATCATAATTAGTATAATGTAATCTTTCATTTATATACTAATGAATAACTTCTCCTTTTGATACCCTTCATTTTGCGAGTTGCAAAAAGTATATTTGGAAAATAATAGTAGTTTTTAATAATTAGTAAATTCGACCGCAAAATTTTACAGTTTATAATAATATAATTTAGGAAATTCTCCAGGAAAAACTTATAATACACGTAAAAATCTCGACTCACGTAAATTCAAGAACTTGAAAATGAAATTAATTTAATAAAAATGTAATTTAAACGATGTTTAAGCAAAAATAAATATTGTAAGATTTCATTTATAAAATTCACAGTTTTATATTTCTCTAGTACTTTTTCTTTAGCTTTTGTGGTTTTGTCTTATAGTACATAAAACAGTTATAACTGAATCGAATTTGTAATTACTTGATTGCACCAAAGAACCAGTGATTTTATATTACAAAAAAAGAGAGTTTTCTTATATAGTATAAAAAGCAATAAAATATGATGACGCAGTGCAGAGTTGTGAATGCCAAAAGAAGTTCAATAACCGAATTATTCTCATTTTATATAAAAAAAAAAATATTGAAAAAAAATAGACTTAGATTATATTAATTACATAAAAATTGATTTTAATAAAAGAAAAAAGCAATTAAAAAAGTACTAATGTGAATATTATTTTTTTTTGTATGTCATAAATTTTGACAGATTTGCACTATGTGTATTAAGTGCCAAACAACTTTTTAAAATGTCTGTATATTTGTACAATTCGCCTACGCTTTTTATTATGTATGAAAAAGAACGTCACTTACTTACAAACATTTTTCTTTTTTTTTGGTTTTACGATTTCGTAATTTAAGAGTTTTAATTATTGAACTTGTTATTATTAATTATTGTTTTGGTTATATTTGCATTAAAATTAAATTAAATGTAATTTATGGTGTATTATTGAATGCTAGATAATATTTTAGTATTTAATTGATTTATAGCATGTTTTGTGTCTTAAAAATTATTGATTTTTACATTTTTTTTTACATTGTTTTTTTAACGATAATAAGAACTTAATTTATTAATAAGTTTTTAATTTTTATGTATTAATTTTTTTTTTTTATAATTGTGATTAATTTTTTATTATTTTATTTTGATTACTTTTAATTTTTTATTCGTTATTATTTTTATTTTGTTTTTTTTTTAATTTTTTTTTTTAAATTTGTTTTTTTTTTATTATTCAATTTTTTTTTAAACTTGTTTTTTTTTCATTAATTAATCACATAGTAAAACTTAAATTGACAATATTTTCTTTACGTACAACAATAAAAATTTAAATAATAATATTACTTTATATTTTAATTCATTTTTTAAATCTAAAATTACATTTTTTTCTTGTAACAAAAAATCTAAATAGATAAAAATTTTTTTTTTCAATTTATAAAACCAGTATATTTAAAATATTTAATTTTTTTTTTTAAATATTTTCGTCTTCTTAATGTATGTTAATTATTCAGTGTATGTCTAATGACTGATTATTAATAAACACTGATAACATACTATCAAATGAGTTAAATGATGGTTAAAATGATGCCAAACCAACAAAAAAAAACTGATAATTCTGAAAAAAAAATAATAATGTCAATTAAGCAATTTAGATAAAAAAAAAAGAAATATTTTGCTAAAGCAAATAAAGTTTTTGGTATTTACATTTTCGTTCAATTGTTTTAACGTGTTATTTCTTTCAAAAAAGAGAAAAAGATGGTTCCTGGTGAGCTATAGCTTGCAGAAAATTTTTATTACAGTTTGTATACAAATTTAGTAATATAAAAATGCATGTTAAAAATATGCAACAAAAAATGGCTCATATTTACAGATGACGATTTTTACTGGCAATTCCTAAAAAACAGGATTAAAAAAATATATTTAATGCTTAGAATTATTTTGTAAATTATGACAAAAAATAAAAATTTTTGCATTAACAAATTATGAATTTCCTTACATTTTCTTTTAAATCAGTTAAAAATAATGTCCTTGATTTATGATGACGATGAATATTTCAGGTCGTTGATTTGTTTATGTGTTAACAGCTGTGAATTTTTATTTTTTTAAATTTAATGTACTTATATTGAAATGATTAAATGAAGTAATATTATTTTACAATTAATTATTTTTTAACAATCAGAATTTTACATTCGTTTTTTTATTATTAATTACTTTTGTTTTAGACAATATAAAAAAAATTACACTTAAATTAAAATTAATATAAAAATTATAAATAACAATCGAATAAAGAAACGAAAATAAAAAAATGAAGATAACAATTTACGCGTAAATTTTTATATTAAATTAATCATTTTGTCCGTTCTTTTTCATAAATAAATTATACAATATCAGTATATTTAAATAAATTAATCAAATATTTAATTTTTCCACACACAACTTTTAAGTTTAAATATTTTTTCTGTTACCTTAACTTTTAATTTTAATTAAATTTTTCTTAAAATAAAATCAATTTTTAATAATTTTATTCTGTAAGTCATGTGTCTTTTCTTAAATTAGGAAAACTCTTTTTTACTTATAGTGAATTTTATAGTGAAATTGCTTTAAACCACCTTTTTTTTTCATTTTTTTATCTATATAAAAATTTAACTGTTGCAAAATTTGTAATTACAAAATCAATGCCAATTTATAAAAATAAATAATTTTCAAATTTTGATAAAAAATAATTTTTCATTTTCAAGTTCATCTGAATCAGATAGCGAACCACAGTAATCAGCATCAAAATATTTATAAGTTTAAAAAAAGTCTAAAAAAAATATGTTTGTGAAAAATGTAAAAGAGTTTTAGCTAATTAACAAATTTTAGAAAATTATTTATTAACGCAAGGCGGTGAAAAAAAATTTATTTGTGATGTATGTATGGACTACTAACATCATTTAACTACTCATAAAAATGCTTATTAGTAAAATGGGACATTTTTTTTTGAGAGCTCTAGATTAAAAAAAAAAAAACTTGAAGTTCATTTTTTTCAATTTCAAATTGCTCACCAAGTTACGTGACTAATTAAAAATCTGACTACAAATTTGGATTCCACAGGAAGGAAATACTTATTGCAGTCGAACTATTAAAATGCAGTTCCCATTTGCCGGGAGGATTAGTTTGGATAAAAGCTACAGCAAATCCGTTGAAATGTTTATGAAAATATTCGGAAAATATTAAACCAGAAATAAAGTTCAAAATTTGGGATCATACGAATCATATAAGAAATAATTGTGACTCCAAATTGAAATATTATTATTATTAAAGTTTTAGTAGAAGGAAACAGCTTCCTAAATATCAACACCCAGAAAACATAGAATTCCTTAACGTAGGAATGGATTACTAGATTTATATTTTGAAAGGGATACGAACGGATATATTACTGCGATAAAAAAAAGCAGCGGCCACATTGACAAATTAAAAAATACTGTTAACAAATAATAAAATCTGTTAAGTAATTACGAAACTCCCAACAACTACAGTATTAAATTCGGTTACGAAAAATCAAGCGATTTGTTGAAATATAAACTGACGTCAAATGGAGAAATGAAATTGTTTATTTACGACGATTACGGTTGGCCACTCGAAATACATTGCAGCAAATTACAAAAGAATTAAGACGATGTATTTAATTTTAAAAGTATATAATCAAACGCATTTTAAATTATAAGCATGTTAAGCCCTTTCTACATCTAAATCTGAAGTATTGAATTTGTATTTACTATTTTTATTTTCTATATGAATTACCTAAAAAATTATGGATAAATTTTCAAAAAACACTGAACAAAATTGGCTAAAACCGTGTTCTTTTGAGACCTAATATTCAATTATGCCTAATCATACACAGAGACATAAAACCAGCAAACATTTTAGTCTACTAAAACAGAAAACTAAGAGGATGATGAACTACACTTCTAACAATGTTGAATATCAAGCAAACTTTATTTACAGTTACTCGTATCCCATGTAATCAAAACAAACAATTATAAATTCTTTAAAATCAAAAATCTCAACATTAATTTCCGCAAGAGCCGAAATAGACCAATTAATATTTTTTTGTTCCATTATGTGCATTCTTTTCAAGAATTAACTTTATAAGAAAATTTAAATAATTTTTTATTTAAAATAATTAATTCGAATTTTACTCGAATTTTAAAAATTAATTTTCAGTATCCAAACTTGAGGTGACTGTTAAAAAAATTGTCAACTAAATTAGATTTCGATAAGAATCTTTTGGATCAAACAACGTACCACACAATGATTTTTAAGGATTTATTTATGAATTAAATTAATAAGAGTATTTTTAGATAAAAAAGATCATGAAACAATATTAAATATGAGTACTATTCTCGTAGTAATTATAAAGCATTGTTTTTAAAGTAGTATTAATTAATTAGCCTGATGTAAGTTAATTATTATTTTGTTTTATTAATGGATGATATATCCTTATAACAGGTATAAATTAAAAATTGAGATTTATCATTTACTCTGTCATAGTAGAGAATTTAATTTGATAAAATTTATTAGTAGAGAACGACATAATGTACCATTATTATATTATTGACTAACTTACAGAGTCAAAATCGTACAGTTGATTCATATTCAAAAATTAATAAATAATTTTTTGCACGGTGGCAAACTCAAAAATGTCGAAAAATAACGATGTTCATTTTAGCAGAAAATATTAATATGTTTAGAAATAACAACAACAAAAGACACTTAGACCAACTTGCATATAATCTTACACAAATAGATGTCGAGGAAGATGTAAAAAACGTACAGAGCTTTTACCTTTTAAATGAAATATAATTTTTGAAATAATTTAAAATTTTTAATTTACTTCGAGCTTAAAATTCATAAATGGTACAAAAGTATACCATGCTAATATTTTACATCCATGCTCGCATTGATGGTTCACTATAAGAAATTAATAGTTACCAAAAAATAAAGACTTTGATAAAAAGAGTTTTTATTTTCTATGTGTAATTTTTCTTATTAAATTTTTCAAATACCCAAATAAAATTAGGTACAACTATTTTCAAACCAACCAGTAATTCAAGAATAGATGGTAAATGTTTACAATTCAATAATGAAAATTTAATTAAAAAAGTAAATAAGCACAAAATTTTTCTACAAATGCCCATTTTATATTTTTTGAAACAGATAACGTACCTGCACGAGAAGAATACAATACCCATTTACTTATTTCTGATTAAACATAGATAAGGAAAATGTACCAGATAATTGTAAGGCAAATAATTTCAATAATTGTTAATTAATAATGAAATCGTTTATATAAATAAATAAAATATAAATTACAAGGTTCAGTTAACTTGACCTGTTTAATATATTGTAAGTTAATATGCGTTATTATCAAATATCATCTGAAGATGTTAGGTATATTTGTAGGTTAGACCGCAAAAAATTAATAAAAATATCACATTTTTTTTCAATGCAGCAATTATATCAAACTTTAATACATTTAAAGCATTCTTTAAATACGATTCTAGATATAAAGTAATTCAATAAAGATTATTATTATTATTTTTTTATTGCATTTATTTTTATACTTTCTGATACCGCATAAAAATATAATTTAATTTTAGACTTATTAAGGGGAAGATAGATTTCATTACCGATTTTCATCGTTTTGCTCCAGAAAATTTCATTTTTCTCCGAATCACAGCCAAGAATTAAAAATATAAGCTTATTTGCGTAATTAAGCAACGTAGGATGTTCAGTTTATAATTTATTGACAATTCTCATGTGCATTCTGTCAATGAAACTTCAAGTAGCTGTAAAATATAATAAAATTAAGCAACCAAAAAAGCACAGGTTACTTTCAAAAAGTATAGCACTAGCACCATAACCTCTAAAGGATATTACAAAATAATTTTATCTCTTCTGTTAAATTAACAATATAAAAATATAAATAAATAAGGGTACGTAAGCCCATGTTTTTAAAAACCTTTGGAATTGGCAATGGTTTTACAGCCTCATCGGCAACAAATTTTATAATAAGTAATAAATTATTTAGGAGAGATCCTTGAAAAGGCCCAGAACTGTGGGTATGCCAAAATATGAAATACGTTGTCACTTAAGCACAAGGTAATAACGCATTCGAACAAATAAATTGCGATGCTAAAAGGATAATTTGCAGGACCAAGTAGTATGTTAAAGAATTAATTAAAAAATTTGGGTACTTAAAGATTATATCAGCTGATGGGACTTTTGATTCCCGTTAAAACTATTTTAGCAATATTGAATTCAAAATTGATTATTTTTTATATTTTTAAATTATTTTCAATTATTTGACTCTAGATACACTGTATAATTGCAATATAGTATTATGAAAATAACAACATAACAAAAAAACAGTGGAAACAGTCGGGAAAACCTCAATTGGAAACACCATAAAAAATTCAATAAAGGAAATTTTAATGAACATAAATATATCGGTATATTTTTCCGATAAAATAAAACATTTTAGTTTATTTATATGAGTTAATTACTAATTAATAGTTTTGAATCCTTCTATATCAGAAGTAATTTATTTATTAACTCAAATTGAGAAAAATGTGTATTAAAAAATTTTTAATAAAACAATTAAATTTTTAAAAATCTGAAATCATATTTATTATTGACAGTTTTACAAAATATTTTCAGAATCAGCAGGAACTGATAATCAATCACTTTGCGTTGAATCAAATGGAATACACTAAAACGAGCTTCTTTGATACCGGAGACAGCTTGGAAATGTTTAGAGCAAAATCCAACACGAATAATTTAAAATAAAGATATTTATAATTTAAAAATACAAATATTTGCATTTTCATTTATTAGACACAACGAAAAATATGAAACTTTTAGTTAAAAACGTTAATTTATAAATTATTAATCAGATTAATTAATTTTAAGATCACATACCATTTTAAATTCAATTAGCATTTAATAATACCCATGGAATTGTAAAAATTGAATACATTCCCAGGTAGTAGAAAAGTATAGAAGACCTGATATACGAAGAGAATTTAAAGAAAGAATTATTCTCAATCCACCTAACCCAGAAAATAAGTAAGGTAAGCAACGACTATTTTATGGTTATGATAAATACGTAAATCAAAATAAAAAATATTAATGATTGAATTATTTTCGCAAGAGCCGAAATAGAGCGATTAATATTTTGTTTGTTCCACTATGTGCGTAAATTTCTTATCAAAAATAATTCTTTTCAAGAATTAATTTTATAAGAAAATTTAAATAATTTTTTATTTTAATTTAGCTTCGGGAATATCCGTGGAATAGTAAAAATTAAATACATTCCAATTATTTCCATCGCTACCGGTGGCTCACTGTGAGTTTAACCCGATAATAAAAATAATAATATAACAGCAGAATCAAGAAGATGGGTTAGACCACGAAATTAAATTCCATAGAGATAATTAATAATTATTAGAATTTACTAATAACAGTAAAACAGTAACAACCGAAAGACGTATAGAACGGCTAATCATATAAAAACATGTTAGTTAAGTAAAAAATTAAAACACCCATTTTTTGAAAAACGAATTTAAAACATTTTTTTTTTCTATGGCTGCCGATAGCTCATTGTGAGTTTAAAAAAATAATTAAAATAATATTATTGCACAATAATAAAAATGTTTTTTTTAATGCAGTAAATTTTAATAAATTTATAAATTCGGTGCTTAAATTAGAGCCAAACCTAATGAATAAGGCTTATATAAAACCTACTGCTAAAAAATACAATATTCATGAAAATTCATTAGACGATTAGGTCTTATTTTCTAGCTGTAAGAAATTGTGATGGCATATTTGCATTATAATTTAATTAATTTATATTAAATAATTTTTTTTATTTTTAAGAATAATTTTAAAAATCAAATTTTTTAGATGACCTTAATTTTTATTTTTATCTTGTAGACATTAGACATTCCGATCTATTGTCTATCAAAATACAAAGATTGGAATGTTGAAAGTTGAAAAACAAGATAGATATAAAAAAAACTTTGGGTCTATACCTTTATGTTGCGGCCAATAGCTTAAAAATCATATTTTTATATTTTTTCATTTAAATATTCGCGGTAAGTAAAGTCTTACGCGATATTGTAATTATTTAATTTATCGGCCCCCCGTTTTAGGGCCCCTTCTCTTATGTTAAAATTTCACCGGTTCTATAAAACCGTTTCATGCGCATACGTCGCTCTCATTCTGTGGTCGGCTATCGCGCCTTTAACATTTCAATTCACACAACTCATTAATAACTAAAATCATGTGCCACCCGGCGTGTCAAATCAATTTATTCAGTGTAAATTCAGTGTTCAAATTCAAGTAATTCTCGTAAACACCAGCTATTATTTCTCTCAATTTTTATACAGTCCGCTAATTAATTTTTATTTATATTGTTATAATTATCGAAGTGACTTAATAATTAATTTTATTATTTTAAATACAAAATATGAATTTATTCATTTACCCAAACCAAATTTCCTACAATTTCCCCAAATATTTCCTCAAAATATTACACTTTAAGATGTTTACTATATAAGATAAAATTATAAAATTTTTTAATTGTTATTAGTCATCTTAAGAAAAAGTTCTGTAATTATCTAACGGTAAATAATTTTTTTTGATAAAATGTAGTCATAGGAATTCCTTTTTGATAACTTGTCTATGACGTTTTTCTTGAAAAATGCTCATGGAAAGGGAAATCAAAGGGACCACGTTCCCAAAAACTACATTTTTTAGAACTCTCAAACAAACAGTCAGTCAGTAAAAGAAGTCTCAATCAGTCAGTCAAGCTATTAGGCTCAGCTGGGACCCACACGGCCCACGCTATCAAAATATTCACATTTCTCAATTTTTAAAACATATATATTTTTTTTGTAATTACATTTTCTCATTGTACACAGTTTTTTTATTGGTATTCATAATCAAATAATTTTTCTTTACAAGTTAAATTTGCTTTCTATTTATTTTAAAAATAAAGTTTTCCTCAAAATACTAAAAAATTTTTATAATTATAAAAAAGGGTAAGTCAAAATATTCAATTTCTTTTTATTTTTTTTTATTTTCAACTCACTGAAAAGAGTGCTAACAAGGCTAAAGTCCTCGACTATTGTGATCGAAACCACGCAGGGACACTTAAAGATATTTTTGTATCTTTTATATTTTTTTTTGCAAATTTAAATACTATAATTAATTTATTAACTTTTTAACTTTTTTTTAATTACGTTAAATTTGTCTGAAGGACGGGGCAAGCCTAGAAAACTTGCTAACCCCTTCTCGATTAGTTGTTTAGTTTTATTTCTTTTTTTAATTAAAAATTATTTAATAATTAAACAGTTAATGACAAAGGGCAAATTCATCGTAACAAAATCGAAAGTGGAAAATATTTTTTTTAACTTTCTGGTACGTTTGGTAAGGATGTACAATTCATAGACAGTAGCTAAAAATAAAAAAAGAGCTGATCGATATTTGCAGATAATAATTTAATAATAATAATTTACCAAGAAGACAGTCTGAAAGCAAGAAACAAAGCTGAAAAACACATTTGAGAGAATTGTCAATGCAGTTAACCTAACGAAAAATGTGCAGGAAGAAAATAAAAAAGGTAAGCAACAAATATTTTATGATGAATACATAAACTGTAATTAAAAATATTAATGCTTGAATTATTTATAATTATAATAATATAGGTATAATAATTAAACCAAATAAAAGTGGTAAATAAATTGTTCATATTTTAAACATTAATAAAAATCAATAATATAATAATATGAAATTGCTTAATACGATAGTTAAGCTTTACTATTGAAAAAAGCAATGATTTTGTAAAAAATAATTGTTATTTATATTTTTATCTACTGAAGAAAATTCATTTTAAATTTACATTTTCAACACATATCTAGAAAGTGCACTTGAAACCAAAAAAATGCAACAAATGCAAAGAAAAGGTGACTGAGGAATATCACTTTTGTCGTCCGAAAATTAAATGCAAAAAGTGCAAAAGAGAATTTAATCACATTAAAGGGCTTAATATTCACTTGAGCAAGTACTGCAAAATCGAAAAAATAATGATGACAAGCACACCATTGCATGAAAATAAGGGTAAAATTGTTATATGTATTTAGTTTATAAGTTTTAATAATGCATTCAAATAAGTCTTCCAATATTTAAATATAAGTATAAATAATATTAATAATATTAAACAAACTGATCAATTTTGTATGCTTTATTTGCATAGATGTTGGATCAGTTCCACATTATCCTTGATTGGACAATTGATTACCTACAGAAGAATTATTATGAAGATGTCCACAAAAGTGATATCAACGACATTAAAAATCATTTATTAAAAATGAGGAAGCTAACTTAAGAATGTATAAAAAATGCCAGACAAAAAGTACCAGACTTATTTATAAAGGGAGAATTTACGGGCACACTTTTTATAACAAAAAGATAATACTAAAAGTCAGGTTTAAGTATATGCAATAATGGCAGAAAATAAAATTTTTTCTTATCAATTAAATGGTTAATTTTTTACGCAATATGTATATATTGTAATAGTAGTAAAATAATTTAAAATATAACAATTTATTCGCAAATTATGCACTCATATAAGGACATCGATGAACCAAATCGTTAATGGCTAAACCGACTAATAAACTCATGTAACAAAAACAGAGAAATCTCGATCAAGATACAATTTTTAGTGATAAGAAAATTAAGGGTTAGATTTTAAGGAAGTAATTAATTAACAGTAGGATTTTTAAAATACCCGTGGAATAGTAAAAATTAAATACATTCCAATTATTTCCATCGCTACCGGTGGCTCACTGTGAGTTCAACCCGATAATAAAAATAATAATATAGCAGCAGAATCAAGAAGATGGGTTAGACCACGAAATTAAATTCCATAGAGATAATTAATAATTATTAGAATTTACTAATAACAGTAAAACAGTAACAACCGAAATACGTCTAGAATGGCTGATCATATAAAAACAAGTTAGTTAAGTAAAATATTAAAACACCCATTTTTTGAAAAACGAATTTAAGACATTTTTTTTCTATGGCTGCCGGTAGCTCATTGTGAGTTAAAAAAAATAATTAAAATAATATTATTGCACATTAATAAAAATGTGTTTTTTAATGCAGAAAATTCGGTGCTTTAACGGGAAATTAGAGCTAAACCCGATATATAAAATGGCTTGTATAAAAACCACTGCTATTTAAGATTCAATTTTAGGAATTAGTATATTTTAGAAGCGATGGGTAAAATTTATTATATTTTATAAAAAATACCTGTATTCAAATATTTGAGAAAAGCTAAACTTGAATTCTAGAAAATATTAATGACAAATTTAGAAAATTATGAAAATGTTCTCAATTATTTTCAAACACATTACTAAAATAAATGAACGATAAATCTCAAAATAAGTTTAAGACGATAAAATCTAGACATTGATCGCAAATTTAAAAAATTATTCACGCAAATTTTGAGAATGGGCCCAATAATTTAAAAAAAATTTAGGTAATTTACGTGTGCAGCTCCATCAAATAAATAATAATTAGAGTAATTTGTTTTGTACTTACAAAATTTTTCAGAGAAATGAGACGAAAAAGACCATATAGCAAAGACAAAGTAAAGAAGAGGGCTTACCTAAAACAAAAAAATAAAAAAATAAAAATTAGTAATTTAAATAAAATTAAAAAAAACTTATTGTTATATTAAATTTCTATAAACAAATAAAAAACTTTCGATTTTCACATCCTTTATATTTCTCTTCCTGTATTTCTTATGTTTTTCGTGACCTACTTGGGTATAAATAACCTGAACCAAAACAAGCAAATTTTGACAAAACGTGAAATACCAAATAAGAAATTCAATTTCTTGAAAAAAGATGTGATATTTGCCAATAAAAAATGATTTATAAAAAAAACTTTCAAATAAAAATTTCGTTATATTTTTAATCAGTTACATCGAATTACATAAATAAAATTACACAAAATTTCCTTTCTCTCGACTCTTAATTAATTAAAATATACAAATGATTAAGCATCAGTAAATAATTTAATTAAAGACCACCCCAAAGAATTTATTAAAAAGAAAATGAAAAAAAAACCTTGACCTTTTACAGTACATGATAATAAAAATAAAATAAAAATCCTTGATTAATATTATTTATGCACATAATATAAAATACACCTTTATTTTTTTAACTACCGTTTTTATTTTATTAACGTATTGATTTACAGTTTATGTAGTTGTTTTTTTTGTAATAAAATATTGCAGTTTAGTTACTTTTCTTTATTATAGGTCATTATTTTTAATAAAAATTTTTTAACGTGGAATTACTCATATAGCTATAATTTTTAAATTAAGTGTGAAAAAAAATATTTGGATTATAACACCTGATTTTTTGAGGATAAAATTTGATGATACTTAAAAATTTTTTTTGTGTGGTCTTTTTTACTACACCATAAAAAAATTTTGTAATAAATCCGTTTAATAAAGAAAACCGGTTTGTATTAAACTTGTTAGGGTCAAAGGTACATAAAAATTTTTTTCTTCAATTTCAATTAACTCTAGAATAACTTTTGTAAAATAATGCTCAATTTTTTTTTTTGATTGTAAAGACATTAAATTCTTTTATTGTTCTCCAGCTATTGTAAAACACACCGGAAAAATATAATTGTTACAATTGACCGTTTTATTTTAACTGTAAATAACGTTTTAAAAATATAACAGAATTTTTTTTCTTCTTTTTTTTCACCTTATGATTCTTGTGTTTACAAGTTGCTAAAAAAATTTAGATTCTTATCTTTTAAAAAAACTTTTTTTAACTTTTATGCTACACACACTCACACCTTAAATTCATTTTTTTTTTTATTAAAAAAACAAGATTTTTATCATTTTGATATGATTTGTAGACTGTAAAGGATTTATTTTATTATTTCTTAAGAAATTTTTTTTGGTAACCGCAGAAAAAAAAATTTGAATATTTTTTTTATATATAAAAAAAGTGAAATTTTGAAAGGATATTAAATTTATCATAATTTTTGTATCTTTTAAAAAGTTATGAATTTAGGAAGTAATAAAATTTTTATTTAATGTGTAAAAAAAATAAATATAGATTTAGATCTTTAATTTGTCATGCTTCAGAGCCGCAGAGAAATAAAAAAGGTTTAAATTTCTGATTTTTAGGGCTCAGAATGAGTTTTAAGCAAATAAAGTGAATTTTTTCATGATTAGTAATTCTTAAAATCCGACGAAACTTAATTTTGCAATATTTCTGTCTTAATCATAAAGCCATAAGATAACCAAATAAAATAATAAAACATTTTGAAACTCGCGGTTCGAATAATGCACGATTTAAGCAACGAAATTTTATTGCAAAAAAGTAACTCGCAATAATAAAATTTAACAATTTAAGCACGAAAAATTAATAATTTCTACTTAACCTTAAAAATATGCCGCAGTATATGAAAATAGATAAACTACATAAATATCTTCCATCAATAATCTCTTACGTATTCAAAGCACAGAAAACCTCAAAATTGAAATTCTAAACTCATATTCGTTATTTTCGTATAAATAAATAAATAAAGTACTTTATAAATACCGTTATTCTTTCTCTTGAAATTCAATTATACCGAAGAAAAATAAATTATTTACACAAAAATATAATTAAATTATAACTTTCACCAATAAAATTGACCCATAAAACCATCAAAATTTGATTAATCACACTCCCGAAACAAAAAAATTTTCTTATAAACGTGTCAAGAAATACTAAAAAAGTAAGGCATTTTCTTATTCTGATACTACCACATTCGTGACTGACTGTAAATGTCGTGTGCGAATATAAAATTATGTCACTTAAAAAATTTGAACAGGATTAAATAACGAGTTTTTTTTTTAAATACAAATAAACACGTGCTAAGACGTCTAAAACAGATAAGAACTAAAAAAAAATATTTATTTATTGACAAGTAGCCAAAAGTATAACGAGCTCTTGTTTATTATCAAACGTTTAATCATTCATAAATATCTGCTGTGTCAAAAGAGAAAAAAGCGATCGCACTGATATTTTTTACAAAATTATACAGGAAAAACTGTTTCTTTTAAAAATAGAAAACTCATCAATAGAAAGTACATTTTGTGCGTGAAAATAGCTTATTAAATTATTTCCTATTTAGTTTTTTCTCATTAATTAAATTGGAATAAAAAATTAATTATTATTATTTTTTTAAATTTCAAGGTTCGCTGACGATTTAAACTGACTTAAACTTTTTTTTTTTGAAATCACGATTTATTTTGTTTTGAATAATAATTTTATATTTTTATTTACAAAAATAATTACGAAATTAAAATCTTTAATTATTGCATAAGAGAGAATTATAAATTAATATTGACTGTTTTTTAAGATATTATATAAAATATAAAATAATCTTATTATAGAAATCTGAGTTTTTTAATGATTTTATTCGAGTCTTTCATGCATAAAAATGATGGTACAAAAAATTGATTTTCAATTTACAGTGTGATTTTTGTTCTAAATAGTAATCAGACTGAATTATGTGTACACTTAGATAAAAAATTTATTGAACTATTAAACTCAATCTAGAGAAATAGGGGGCCCTAGGACTAAGAGCCTAAGTACGACAAACCAATCCCACCCTGAAGTTCCAAAAAGTTCCATTAAATATATTTTCAACATAAATTTACTCCAATTAATTCTAAAAATATGTAACTTAGAGGTTATGTCAAAAAATAATAAAACATCTGTTAAAACATAATATATTTTTGTAACACTCAACACACACACACACACACACACGACAAAATATATAAAAAATCAACAAGCATGAAGTAAAAAAACAGAAGGAATTTATGTATGTGAAAATATCAAAAAGTATAATTGAAATATGTAAGAAAAAACATACTTTACTGTATAAATATAAGTATAAATTTACTTTTCTAAGAATTAAAAATTTCTTTAGGCTAAATTTATACGTTTTTCGCATGTTAAAAAAAAAGATTCTTTAATTACAAACAATTACATAAATTCTTTCAATCATCATGCATACTTTAAAAGAGGATATTATTATTATTATCTATTACTTTGATCTTTTTAGAAATAATTTATTATTTATAAATATTTATGACTCATTCAGTACATATACCTGACAATTTATTAATTATAATCAATTGTTTGTGTGTGTGTTTTTATTATAATAACAAATGATATTAAAAGTATTTTATTATGTTTAAACAATATAAATGCACTTGATAAAAAAAATTTATCAATGCTAAATAAAAAATTGTTGTTAATCAATATTTATATTTAATATGTTTTATTTATTTTTTGTTTTTATAAATATTTATAACCTATTAATTGTTTTATTTAATGGATATTCAAATTTCAATGTAACGTTTTGACATAACCTCAGTTTTAATCATGTTTTTTGGAGGGAATAAATCAAAATTGAATCTAACCTAAAAGAATGTGAAAAAAGAAATAAAATTTGATGAAGTAACCTAAAAAACTGTATCATAACCTGTAATCATCGGTTCAAAATTCTTAAAAAGCCAATACAAGGAAATAAAGCAGGAAACATAAAAAATAAAAAGAATTTCATAATCCAATATAAGAAAAATTAACCTAAAAAAAAGAAACTTTAAAAACAAGAAATCACATAAAAATGCAAAATATTGATATTACGATTTAATTAATCCAATAATTAGAACATTAATACATAACCGAACAAAATCATAAAATTAAAGAAACAAATTTTTTCTGTAAAAAAATTAAATTCACATAACCTCAAATATTTACATGTAAAAACATAACGGTTATCTTTTATAAGTCTACGTAATTACAAATTTTAATGTTTAGTATTTAGCCATATAAAGAATGTTATTACTCAGTAAATTAACCAAAATAAGTCATTTTAAATTAAATATTTAAATTAATTAAACGAAAATTTATTTAAATTATTTTATTACGTGTCTTAATAATAAAATTTTTGTATCAAAGTTATATCACGTTTTTATTTTAAAACATCTGTCCAAATACAAAAAAAAACAGTTGAATTTCATTATTTTTTCGCATATATACGCGCGGCGGGAACGAATTTTATCGTTTAAAAACATCAATACCTATTATTATATTTTTATTGATTTCTTAAAGCGCAAAAAAATAAAGAAAAAAAAATATACCGGAAGCATGTAAAAAAAAAAATTCTATTCTTATTCTAATAGAAACTTAGATTTAAAAAGAGATTAATAAAATTATAATATTATGACATAACCTATAAAAACTGCCAATCAATAATACAATATCGGTAAAGCAGTTTTTTTTAAAAACCGTTTTAATTATGCTAACATTAAGTCATGTTTTTCACAAGCAAGATGTTTAATCACGATGCAGATATTTACTTATATGGTATTATTTAAACAGACAAACGCTATATATGTGAAAACATATCGTAAATTTAATTATGAATTATAGCAACGCTCGGCTGTTTTAATTAGAAAATTCATTATAATAAATAATTTATTCATAAACATGCTATAACAAATGTTGTTTTAATTTAAATTTCGAATTAATTAAATTTACATTAATCATTTATATTATATTGATAAGAAAATGCAATTTTTTTACTCTACATAACCTAAAAAAAATTACTAATACTCGACAATTTCCTGCTTATGTTATTAAATTTACTTCATTTTCAAAACTGACAGTTTAAGTACATTCTGTATAACTACTAAAAAAGACGAGACAAAAGATGAATGATGATGGCCGTTTCCGGTTTATATTTACTTACACGGTACTTTTTGCATATACTATAGCAAAAAAACAGAATATAAGTAAATAAAATTACAAAGATTTTTTATTGCATGTTTGTAATATTACATAATTAATAAAAGATATTAAATTTATATGCGTGTAAATATTACTTTTTTTTACATCTTGTAGCACTAAATATTAAAGAGAAAGAACAACATTTTGCCTTAAGGCTATTGCCCTCTTTTTATAATATGTTCTCTCTCTCGGTGTATGAGTGTAATAATATGCTTGTGTGTACTAATTGATTCGTATTTATTATTATTATTTTTAGCGAAAGTAATTTTACAAATACTTTAATTTATGGATAATTAATATGTATTGAATGTTATTACATTAAATTACTTTTATTGGCGGTTTTTTTCAATTAAATTTTTAATTTATGATAAAATTAATTAAATTTTGATTATGATTATTAACAAGGGTTAAACTTAGAAACACAACCTCTAAAACAAAAATGGTTATTTATTAATAATGATTATACGAAATATACTAAAACCGAGACTATAATTATTATATATAATTTAACACAATCAATTAAAATCTACTATTTAACATTTTAAGATTCATTTATATGACTTTGCAATACTCTGAACCAATATCAATTATTTAACAATTTAGTAAATTAATATATTATAAAAATCCAATACAAAAATTTGAACTTCAATTCACGCTTATATAATATTCAAAAGTCAATTCTCTTTCGAGAAAAAAATGACAACTACCGTAAAAATACCAAAACTAAAATCTATGACTAAATAAACGAATGAATACAGTCAAATAACAATCAACGTTAATATTTTGTGTATATACAATAGATTAAAATTAATAAAACATCAAGTATAAATATTTACGTTACAAAATTACATTAATGTCAGAATGAAATGCGAAATATAAAAATTAATAATACAGATATGAGTCAAGATGACACATATTACTCTGTTTTTGAAAGAAATCTCTCAATCAAAAAAAACGTCCTCGTGTACTGAATAAATAAAAAAAAATGGACTTGATCCAATTCATATTTTTCCTGTATTTTTTTGACATAAAATAAATAACAAAAAAACTGAAATATTTGTAAACCTATTTAAATTCAGATCACGAAATTTCGATTGAAAAAATATATTTATTTACAATAGAATATCCGTATAATATAAAAAATTTTTTTTTTAATAAAAAAAAAATTATCGGAAATTATATGCACACACAGGGATGTGTCGTATAGTACCTTTGTGTTCCGCTTCCGATATAATACCGGAGGGGATATGATATAAAGTATAATATGAAATATGCAACAACTACTGCTACTACTGACACTCTAGATCGATTTCATCTTATATTAAAGTGCACTACATAATAAATTGTTTCCTTATATAAGATTTTTCTTTTCTTTTATATTTTAAGAAAATATGAAAATATTACGTCATAAATACTGTGTTTATTTTTTAAGTTAGAATTTTTTAATTTAAAATATTTTATAGAAAAAAAGCTCTACTGATGTGGTAATTTAAATGAGTAATTATCTTAATGCACTATGAAACTGAATTTGAGACCAACTACCTCGGTGCTTTGTGGTCTCAATTTACCACAGCAAAATGTTTTGAAAACTCTTAAATTCAACGAAATAATTGGTCTCTTAGGACACGTACCCAACTAAAATTTTACAGTGTACATAAGTAAAAATAAATTTTATTAAAAAATTTTTTCTCTGTTAAATATTTAACCTAAATATTTTCCACCTTAATTTATTTTATTATAGTAGAAAAATCAATAGTTATTATTATAATATATTATACAACGTCATTCATAAATCTCTTTCTCCCAGTTAATCTCCCTATTATCATTACGTAACAAAACCCATTAAAACTACATAAAATAATTTTTTTAATTAAAAAAAAAATACTAAAAAAATGTTTTTTTAATTAAATACCCATTTTTTTTTACATAATATTATTTTTTATGACATGAAAATTAATTAAAAGAAAAAACAGTAACAATAATAATTCTAGGTCAATGTCAAAAATTTTTATATTAAAATTGTAACTACTATTGGCATTAGTAAGCTCAGACTTATGATAGAGAAAAATGTAATTTATTTCTTTTTGAAAAATTTATTTTATGAAAAAAATAATCCTTGGTCAAAAAAAAAATTATATTTTTTCAGGGTTATTATATTATTTATCCGGAAGAGTTTAAAAAAAGTTTTTTATTAAAAAATCGATAAACCTTCGAGTAGGTTTTATACACACAGTAGTTTCTCGGTCACGGATCTTGCGGATGATAATTTCCTATATTTTAATGAATTATGAATTAGGTTTTGTGAAAAATTTATATGCTAAAATATAAACTTTCACACGGATGTTTTTTTTTTCTAATTTAAAATTTAAATTTACTTTTTTTTTGTTTTGTTTTTTTAGGGGTGGAGCGTGTTTGGACTAATTTTAGAAATTTTGAAAGTTATTTAGTGTTGGGTTAGAGCAACCTTGGGTGAAAATTATGGTCTGTACTGCACTATTAAAATTGTAAATAAAAATTATTGAATTGATAGAAAAAATGATTGAAAATGTCATTAAACTCAAAGACTTCAACATGTGTGCTCAAAAAGTAGCACAATTTTAAACTCGTATTTTAATTACCAATAAAATTAAATACCAACATAACATTATTTTATTACTTAAAAACATGTAATATTGCAGCAAGTAAAAAAATTTTTTTTTATATTTATCAAACGTATATTTATAACTCAAAACCACGATAATAAAAATTTGTTATTATTATTGTTGTTGTAAATATTATAATGTATTTTTAATAATACATACTAAAATATGTATGAGTTCAACGACATTTTAAAAAAAAGAAGATAAAATAAGAGGAAAGACCTCTATAAAGAGAAAATGTTAAGGAATTTCATATTTTATTAAAGAAAGAGAACTTTTTTGACAAAAAAAAAATGAAGTTTTATTTTGGCTAGGTTTCAGAAAATTTTAAGTAATAATATAATATGAATGAGGTACCTATTCTTAGATAAAATATTTTATTTAATTTTTGAAAAATCTTTTTGCGAAAAATTTTTTTAATTTTTAATTATACCTTGTAGGTAAAGTAGAGAAAAAATAAAGCCTTATAAGAAAAAAAAAGCATGTTAGAGCATTTGTATTTCCAGTTGGATGGAGCGAGACGAAAAATATATATTATATTGTACATGTTTTAAAATTAATGCATCGCTAAACCCTAAGTTTTTTTTTTTAATGATATTTTATAACACATTCATGTTTTACTTATTTGATTTCTTTAAGAAATTAACTGCGATATGGATACTCATTCTCAGGATATTTTTTTTTACGCACCCTATTTTTTTCTAATTTTGTAGAGCGGTTGGTAATGTTACCGCATTTTTTTGTGTAAACAAGCAATTTAAAATGTTGCCAAAAATAAATAGGCTTTTATTTTGAAATGTATTATCGAGAAATATATGGCTAAATTGTACAAGGTGATTCAACATAACCTAGAAAATTTCGTTCGCGTTACCGGCAGAGATTTTTTATATTTGTTTTCAGTACTAGGTGAATTTTTTAGGTTATGATTAAATTTACTCCTGGAGGGTTATGTACTAAAAAGGGAAGGGCCAAAATCAAGTGACTTGAGATTGGTGATTCATGACCAATCAAAAATGGCCTCCTTGTCTTGTCGTCCCTGGATAATCTAGGGTCTCTAGAAGAAATATGAGCAAAGCAACATTTGAAAATTCAGTACTAATTTCACTTTGCGTTAGAAAGTTAGAAGACTATTTCCCTAAAAATCCAAATTGAATTTCTAGACGTTGCACTGCTCATAGTTCTACTATCTAGATTTATTAACCGTTTTACCCATTTAGATGCATTCCTTAGCCAAGTGAATCCATCCATAGATTTTGAGGTTAACTCTGTTTTACCGATTAAGTTTTGTTTACATTAAAAAAGTATCTATTATACAAAAATTAAGCTTATAACCTCAAAAATGACAGAAACTACATTATCACAATTAAATTTCAATAAATCAATAACATCGATAAACCCTTAATACCCTACTTACTCAAACACCGTGTACATAAATAAAAAAAATACAATAATAAATACAAATTACTTAATAATTCAAACAACAACAATAAAACCTAACAACAAGAATAAAAGAAAAAATTTCCCAACGCACTTATTATACTTTCAAGTTCAAAAACACAAAACAATAATAAAAAAAGATTTGCACACAATCATTATAAAATATTATTTATATATCTTTTTTGACATATAAATAATAAAATATATGCGTGTAATACGTTTTTTTTTCTCATTATTATTATTATTATACTAATTTTATTCATATTTTAATAACAAATGTGTGAAATTTTGACATTGTTTGTAAAATGAAAAATATTTTTTTTAAAATGTATGTCAATACATAATATTGCATTATTAGTATCGTTTTAAACAAATAGAACACAGTGTTGATATTATGTAATGAGTTATTTTGTGTTAATGAATTATATTGGGTTGGGCAGTAAGTACATCATCGTTATTACTTTAAAAAAGGAGTGTAAAAAAAGTGTCAGTATTTTTTATATACAATTTTTACAGAAAATGATATTCAAGATTACTTTTATATTTCTGTGACCTTCGTAACAAACTCAACTCTTTTTTCTCCCTTTTTGTACTCAGGAAGTGGTTTTTTTTTTATAGAAAAATTTTTATAACAAAAGTATATAATTTGCAAGTAATTCAAAAAAAAAAGGTAGTTTTATACCAGTCCGGAAATTATGGTTAAATTAAATATAATATCAAATAATAATAAAAATTTGTCCTTTTTTAGTAACTAGTTTACCTCGTATCAAAAAAAAATTTCAACAAAACCACCCGCTAAGTTAAAGAAGCGCATTAGAGTTTAAATAACCTGTTTTTTTAAATCCTTTTTTTTATTTTTGAATGAATCATATACGTTAAATTATTAATAGAAATATACACACATAACCTTGAAAAAAAAATGTACTTTTAATATTCTGAGTCATAATAATAAAAATTTATTAATTTGTTTAAAAATTTTGTTTTAAATATGTGTCTAAAGACACAAGTTGTAAATTTATAGTTCTTTGACCTAAAGTACTTTTTGAATCCAAAAATAAAGTACGTTTTGGTGTATAAATTCTTGAGAGTTTAAAAACTACTTTATTTATATTCCTAGAATTTTAAAGTATGAAAATATATTTTTTGACAAATGTGTAATAATTTTTATATTAAAATTAGTAATAATATTCTTTATTTTGATATCACAGAAATAAATTTCTTTGTTGTTGGTTTTAAAATAAAATTTTTTGTTTATTTTTTTTGCAAGGTTGAGTTTATTAAATTTTTTTGGTTTTTACTTGATGTAAGGCATAAAATAATACTTATTTAATTAATTTTAGTTATTGATTGTCAGTAGTATAAAATTGATGTAATTTTTCAATTGAGAAACTTTGAAGAAATTATATATGGAATTTTCTGAGGCGAGGGCTTAGTCAAAAAAATAATAAAACTCTTTTGTGGTAGATCTTTTGCAATTTTACCGACTAGTTTTGATAAACTTTCGGCAAATTGAGGGTTATTCTCTAAAGCCCAGTTTTTTCCCTTGTCATTTTCAGAGTTTATAAATAAATTGCATTTAACTGTATAATTTTAATTACTTTGTGTAACTGAACCCTGTTTTTTTTCAGAAAAATTATTACTATCTCTTGAGATCGCTCAGTTTTACCTACAAAAACATGCAAAATAACAGAATTTTTGGAGAATTTTTAATTTGAATTGAAATTATTTTTACAAAAAAATCATCTCAAAAAGGGTCCGGCTAAGTGCTAACGCCATGACTCTAACCGGGTTTGATTGAAAATTCCCGCCAAAAACAAATTTCTACAAAAATTTCAATTAAGTAACCTAAAAAACTAAAACAAACTTCCGTAAAAATCCTATTTGACGCGAAATATTCCTCTTAATTTCTTAAAACTAAAAAAAAAGCAAGAATAATTGAATAATGACAAGCAATTACCTTTACAGAAAAATCCATATGTAAAAAATTAATAACGTTGTCTTTATAAAATGTTTACTACTAATAGTAAGGTTAGGTTACTCGATGAAAACATTAAATATAAATTACACCGTAATAATATTATAAGTTATAAATGCGAAGTAATATTTTTTTAAAAAACTCTTAATACCATTTTATTACTTACGTGCAGAGAGGTAAAAAAATTCATTTAATGGTCATATAATACTGGAATTTTTTTTATGTGGCATGAAAATTATATCAATAAATAAGTAAATTGAATTCTCTCTACTAATGAATAAGCTAATGACTTTTTAGATAAAGAAAAGATTTTTTTTTACTTAAAACGTGAGAAAAAAAATTAGTGAAAGTAGTAACCTGTAGAATAGAAAAATAAATAAAAATTATTTATTCCTAGTGTGCCCTTAATTTTTTTGTTTTTGAAATTTTCTATATGAAGGAATCCAGAAATACATTTTTAAAATTTGAATTTTTGTAATATTGAACCGCGAAAGGAACACAATTTTAAAAACTAAGGCCCTCTTTACACCAGTACGTAATCATGTTTTATAATAACCATGTTTGTTGGATATTTTTTAGCCAGCTACACTGTACTAAAAACATAACCTCAAAATTACATATTTAATATGGTTATAACCCATTAAAAACTTATTATTTACATAAATAACTTAATCTATAATTAAAATACCATTTAATTACATTTTATTGTTTAATTTTGATTTAAAATATTTACTAATATTACTAGTGGGGCCATGTTGTAATAACTTTAATTTCGAATATCCTAGTTATACCAAAAAATATCCAACAAGCATGATTACGTGCTAGCGTAGGGAGGACCTAATGAACCATTATTTTAAAAAAAACATCTAAACGATTCTTATAAAAAATTTAGATTTTTTCAAAAAATTTCTAGACAAACAACTCAGAACCACCCATATACAATTACACCCCAAAACGTAAAATAATAACGGTTCAGTACTGTTTTTAAAAAACAAGAAAATTCAATCAATAGAAATTTTTATGAATGAAATTTCATTAAAAAAGTCAGTAAAAAAAAAATTTCTCACAAAAATTACCATAACCCACCTACACAACCCAAATTTCTTTAAATTGTAATTTACCTTTCATCGAAAAAGGCCTACTTATTTATTCATTCATGAAATAAAAAAAAATCTCCTTGAAAGTAAATTACATCATAATTTAAAAAACGACGATAAACTTTTTTATCTTTAGGCGACAGACGAATTAATTTTAAAATAAATACAAAATTTTTTATTATTTTTACTTAATAAATTTCGTAAAAGGCAAATAATTTAACAAAGCCAAAAAAAATTAGACTAAATCAATTAATTTTAATTAACCTTTAGTTTAATTAAAAAAAATATTAATCATTTTGTATAAAATTGCAATAATTTAAGTAATATTATTTTCAGGATCAAAGCCAAAATAAAATTAGAAAAAGGTCAATTTTTTCTTGACTTTTAATTAATTTATCGATCGATAAAATTAGATCATAAAAAATATCTATCTCAGATTTTTCTTATGCGAATTTCCTGACGAACTAGTTTACACGTACAAGTGAGTGTAATTAAAAAAAGTACAATTTTACATGTCGGATGTTGTTGAATAAAAATTCAATTGTTTAAAAAAGGAATAAAAAAAGGGACAGATGTATCATTTTCACATGTGTCTCCCCCTCGCCCATTTTTTAAATATGATTTTTATGACAGTATTAATTTGATCCTATTATTTTTTTCCATTGAAAAAGGATTTACTGTATAAACGTCAGTTAGGATTTTTTTTATAAAATAAAAGAGTAATTAAAAAATAATCTTTTTACAGAATTTAAATGCGTTCTTAAAGGATTATTAGGCTCTTTTTTGTATTAAGTTTTCTCGGTTTAATCGGTTTTAAAGTGCATTGTTACTCCAGGAAAATTTAAACCCTCGTGTCTGCAGACAGTCTTAGCAACTGTCTATGAAAAATTTTAAAGAAAATAATTAATGCGTTTAAAAATTACCATGTAAATCTAAAAAAAATAAATCAAAAAACACACCGACAAAAAAAATTATGTAAATCAACTGCCCTTGAATTAGTTAAAAAAGCGTATCAAAATTTTTAGACAACCCGAAAAATTCACAGGTGTTTCTGAGATTCCAAAAGACTCAAAAATTACTTTTCAAGATTTTTTATAAGGTTTCTTTAAAAAATTTATTAACTTATTAGGTTACTAACCTTTTCGAAGGCTTCCATCGTCTTTTAAGTACACCCAGCATGTTAAAAATTTTTATGAAATTTAATCACTGACGATTCTTCTTTTTTATCACACATTTTTTTCAGCTACAAAAATAAATCAATGTTCTAATTTACTCTACTTTTTTTTAAATTAAACTTTGAGGAAGTACTCATACTTTTACTAACACTTACATAAATTTAATACTCTACATGCACTTTTTAACTGTTCTATTAATTAATACAATTTTTTTTTAATTTATAACAAATTTACTTATTTTTTTTACAATTAACACGTGTAATTTATGTATTTAAGTTTAATTTTTATTTATTTTGGTACACTTTTTTACACTCTTTTTTTTTTTAATTGTTTGGATAATAATTTGATGTTTAACCAATTAGACACTTGATAAATTTATTAAACCTGTTGTTAAAAATTAAAATTTTAATAGCTCACTCGCGTTTTATTATTAATTAATATTTTATTTAAAAAAATAAATTTATTTATATTTATTTACTACAAAAAAACTCCCGAAAAAACTACACTTTTCTGCGGCATTTAAACTTTAAAAAGACGAATATTTAATTTAAAAAAATTACTCTGCAACAATACTAATTAAATTTACAAACTAAAACTTAAAAAAAAAAAATGCATGCGACGCGAGAGAGTTAAAAAAAATGCATGCATGCAGTACAATTATTTTTGTTATTATGAAAGAGATGTCTTATATTGGAATACTTTGCAAGAGCTGGCGAACCGGCTACACGCCGAGCTCCAATTGTACTACTGCGCCAGCGCGTTGAATGAAGTATTTTACTTTACCTTAAAACTAAAACTAACACATGTTTGGTGGCGGGGCGAGAGGAGTAAGAGTGGGGTAGTGTGTAAGGTGTAGAGGAAAGAGAGAGACGATGTTAGACAAAAATAAAAAATATTTCTCTCTCTCTCTCTCTCTCTCTCTCTCTCTCTCTCTCTCTCTCTCTCTCTCTCTCTGTATTTATTTTTGTAATGTAAAATATGTTAACAATTTAATTAGATTTTTAGACCTGTTTTTGTTCAAATATTTAATAAATCAAAAAATTAAAAAAAAAAAAATAATATGATTTAATGAGTGCATTTTTAAATAAAATATTTAAAAATTTTTTTTATTAAAAGCTTTAAAAAGCTCAAAGTTACTTATAGTGTTTAGAACTTTTTTTCGAATTTTTTCAAGAAATGAGATTTTTTTTTCTAACAGACCTTAAAAGATGTGTTTTCTAGTGTACTTTTGATTAATAAATAGTTTTTGAAGGATATTTTTATTTTATGTACTCAAAAAAAAATTTTTTAACCTTCCATTTTCTGTAATTTTCTAATAATAAGTTAATCTAAGGGGTCTTAGCTTCTAAGTAAAAGAAACTTGTCCCAAATCTGTTATTAAAGTATTGCAAGGAAAAATTTTATTAACCAAATATTGTATTAGCTGGACATCCTACATGGGTAAAAATGAGTTCCATAGTATTTTTTCCCAAAGGTGCTACTAAAAATAAGCCACTAACGTAATTTTTAGTTTATAAGATTCAATACTAGATTTTGGGCTGCTATTTTCGATTTTTGGTAATTTTTAAAAGAATGGCAACTTATTTTTTATATTTTTTTTATCATGAAAAATTATTTCCTCTCGTAGGCTCCTATATAGGAAAAATTCCGTAGAATTTGATTCTGAAAAAATTATTTTCCAATTATTTTCCGAACTGCGGATGCGCGAGTCATCCATAAAATACAATTTTTTTTCTAATTGACATATCCAAGAGTATATAGAAAATTATTTTATTTGGTCTTATAGGCATCCTACTTTAATGTTTATATTTTCTAACTAAAAAAAATATCGATGCTTTTTTCAATTTGAAAGTGTTAAATCTAAAAATATCGTCATCTAATCAATCATTTTTTTACAGATCTAAAATTTTCTGCCGAGTCACGTAGTCAAATGAAAATTTGACAAAAAATTTGCATTCAGCGGGAAATTTTATTAAACTAGTTAAATTTCAAAGAATTAAAAAATTTTCAAAATAATTTCCTATAAAAATTTGATATTTCAATTTTTAAGTCAAAAATTCGCTGTAAAACTGCATCCATTGATAAGATTTCCCACAGTATCCGAATTTTTGGTCTGATTTTCATATGGTCACGTGCCTTGGTAGAAATTTTGAAATTTATAAAAAAAATGATTGATTAGGTAACCATATTTTTGGATCTAGCGCTTTCAAATTGAAAAAAGCCATGGATATTTTTTTTTCAGTCAAAAAATATGGACATTAAGGAAAAATTCAATACCAACCAGAATAATTTTTATCTCAGGTAGAGGTATCAACTAGAGTTTAAATTGTTTCCTATTCTCATAATTATAAGAAAATGAAGAAATTAAAAAAAAAGTTTATAAAAAAAATATTTCATGGATCTCATTTTAGTAACTTCCAAAAAAAAAAAAGAAATGAGAAATTGTTAAAATGATTTATGGAATAAGCCATATACATGAATTATAAAAAAAGTTAAAGAAAAATTTATGGGGTATGTTTTTATAATTATGACTAAAAAAAATTGTTTTGATGTTAGCCGGGCCTATCTATAACCATTAAAGAAACTGGTTCTTTTTTTTTTAAAGCACACATACCCGATCTTTGGTATTTTTTACTACACTACTTTTCGTAATGAAAGTAAATATCAGAAGATATTATCAAAAATATAGTAAATATGCATCAGGGACATAATAAAAAAACAATTAAATTATAATAAAAATTATTTTCTTTTCCTTTTTTTTATAGATAAATTTTATTTATAAAGGTCATTCGTGATGCTCTTGGAACTGGTATTTTTTATACGTTAAAATTAGATTTTTTTTTAAATGAAAAACAAAAGAAATAAAATTTTATCTTTTGACTTTTTTGGTCAGACCAAGAATATTTAAGACATTTTTTTATCAAAATCTAATAAATTTAAATAAAACTTTAAAAAATTAATAGTAAATTAAAATTTTTGTTGAAAATATCACGTGATCTTAAATTAACATAATATCTTATAATTTATGGCTTAAAATAATAGAAAATAGAAAATCTCCTTTATTTTTAATATTCATGAGAAAGTTTTATAAAAATCTTTAAATGCGCCCATTTTTCTATTCAAGTAGGATTATTTTATTATTTATTTTTAATAAATTAATCTGTTATCTGATATTATTTAAAGAGGATTTTTATAATTTTGATGGGAGGAGCGTTTTTAATATTTTTGGACTATTATTTCTCAGGTGATTTTTAATATTCTTTATTTTTGTTTTAAACAATGCTTGCTTTTATCATAGAATAATATTACTGCGTGAGTAATATCAGTATTATTCTATTATTTTATATAATATAACAATTTTCAATGCTTCATTTTTTTTTTAATTTAACATAAATACACGCACACAAAAACTTAGAAAATATTAACAAAATTATACGGTTTACAAAATTCAGTTTGGTTAAAAGTTTTTAAAAAACTGAAACCTTAATTTTTTTAGTAAAATTTATAATTTTTTGGTTATATTTACCAACTTTTATTAATTTGTACCAATATTTATTAATTTACAAAAATTGTAGAGGCTAATTTTACTATTCTTTTTTTTTGTTTGTAGACAAAGTTAAACAGAGACTTTCATTAAAAGCTAGTCCAATATGACATTTTTACTTCAAATTTTATCAGGCTTGAGATGTTATTTTTTTAATTGTATTAATTTAATTAATGAACCATCACGCATAATTTTTAATTTTTAACCCTCCGCGTGTCCACTCCGTTTTTACCTACGCGCCGTGTCCACTAGGTCGATATCGTCCAGGCCATTTTTAAAGTAATTAAAAATTAATTTTTGGCCAAAATTTTTTTTTTAGGTTTTAGATAAACATTTCAACTTTAGGGAAAAAAGGTGTTTTGGCCAAAATGTTTACTCAGTTTTGCGCAAAAAAATCCGGAACAGTCGTAAACGGGCATTTTTTCAAATTTTGGGCGAAAATTCATATCTCCGACCCTAATTGATATTAAGGGGAAATAATTTAGGGTTTTGAGCTTCATGTATATGTCTTTCGAAAAACTCGGCCCAAATTTGGCTCCGTCCAAAAAACAATAATTATTTTGCAAAATGAAAATTGGCCTTTTTTCGATTTTTAAAATTTATGAAAATTGAAGGTTTTAATGGATAAACAGCCCCCCAGGGGCATTTAATGGCCAAAAAAGTTGTTTTGAGATGAAGTATAATCTTTTTGTAAGTGAACAAAAAAAATTTCGTCAAAAAAAATTAAGGTGGTTGGTCAGAATCAAATTTGGGAGAGAAAAAAAATGGATTTTTTTTGGAAATTTTTAGGAAAAAAACATTTTATTATTTTTTTAAATTTGTTTTTATTATTTTTTTGTATAAAAAATATTGATATGAATTATAAAAAAGTAAAATGGTACAAAAAAATTTTAATACATTAATTTCTACACTAGTAACACGTATGGAGACGATGTTCGTCGCAAGCACCTCTTAGACAATGCGAACAGCACCATACTGTTTTTTTTTATTATCATTTGGTGGGCAACAACTGCAGAAGTGCCTTTTTTGATCTTCGAAACGTATTTGCTTATTGCTATGTTCCGTTTCTAATTGTAGAATATTTCGTATCATTTGCCGATTGACTATTCTCAACGTCGGGACTTGTAAACGCGTCAGCAAGTGAGGTTTTATTAGGTCAATACCTAGTTCCCTAAGGAAATCCTTCCTTACCATGTAAAATATTTTTTTTTATGAAAAAAAGGCATATATTTGTCAAAATTTATTATTTTGGAGCATATTTGAAAAAAATTTTTACTTACCAAAAGTTCAAAAAAAACTGACGTCGCGTGTCCACTAGGTCGATATCGTCCACGGTCCAACTTGGCACCCACAGTATGACTAAACGGCTAAACCAAAACTAACGCGGCTTGGCAGATGTTCATAAAATGGGTCAAAGTTTTTTTAGGATGGGTCACCAACCATCGCCCATTGCGCATGCGCGAGTTACAGCTATGTCGTAAAAAGTTGGTGGACGATATCGACCTAGTGGACACGCGGAGGGTTAAATGAAAATTTCCTCAGTAAAAAAAAAAATATATATATATATATTAGAGTGTGTCTTATTTTTTATTTTTCGATATTTTTTGGCTGCCCCCATTTATTTCGAATATTTTGGTCATAAAAAAACCCCAGCTCCAAGGATTTTCATTTTCGATTTTTTTAACCCGTGCCGCCGAGCACTTGAAGTTTCCCATTTAAATAACATGGGAATTTTGAGTTTTAAGCTATACAAATTTTGATAGAGGTCAAATTTAAATGTTACACGCTTTTCAATAAATTATTAACCAGAGATGATAATTTAAATTCAGAGTCCCAATTTCAGGGTTTAAAAAAAAAATCAATTTTTACCATTAACTTTGAAAAGCGATATCTTAAAAACTATTTAAAGAAAAGAGACGAGTAAAAAATTTTTGAAAACTTGAAGCTTAGAAAATTTTTAAGGCCTAAAAAACTCAATTTCGTCAAAAATTACAATTTCGGCAGCAATTTAAACAAATTTAAAAATTGGGCATTTCGGGTCAAAGATTACCAGCAGGTTAATTAGCTATAGTTATAGAAAGGATCAATGATAAGAGAACGCGGTTTACAACATTTAAAAGGTGACTTGCACCCGCTTGCACGAGTGCTTCAACAATTACTTCAACAACCAGAAGTGTTTTGGTTAATTTTTGTGGTTGTAGCGTTTTATCGAAAATTACTGAAAAACCCTGTTTTATAAGATTGAGCCAACATGTAAATTTGCATTTTTAGCCCCAGAATTCCCTTAGGAATGAATGTAGGGCTGTTTTCATGTCTTTAAACACATTAAAGAATCTTTTCTAGTAAAAATTAGCTTTTTAAAACGCTTTCTGACCTCTATCAAAATTTGTATAGCTTAAAACTCAAAATTCCCATGTTATTTTAATGGGAAACTTCAAATACTCGGCGGCACGGGTTAAAAAAATCGAAAATGAAAATCTTTGGAGCTGGGGGTTTTTTAAGACCAAAATATTCGAAAAAAATGGGGGGAGCCAAAAAATTTCGAAAAATAAAAAATAAGACACACTCTAATATATATATTTGAAATTCCCGGAAAATTCAAAAATCAAGTCAGAATTTGCCAAAAACCCATTTTTTTTTGCTTTAAAATTATTTTTGTTAGGTCCATAAGTTAAGGTATGAAAAAACAATTTTTTTTTTCAATAATTATAGAATTTTTTATTTACTTGAAATATAGTCTTCAAAATTTTTAATTAACCCTAAAAATTAATTTCTTTTCAATTCAATACTTTCTCACCAAAGTTCAATTCGCATAAAATCAATTTTTGTTATTAATTAGACGTTGAAAATGATCATTTTATTTATTACTTTTGTGTTTATAATTAAAACTGAAAATACCATTTCAAATAAAACACAATTGCCACCCCAAATATTAATTTTATAGTCCACTGATAACCATCAAAAATTTCTCTCAAATAGGGTAGTAAAATAAAATTTTATTTATGTATATAATTTTATATAAATACATCGATTACGTAATTAATTCTCACGGTCAATAAACTTTAATATATATAGCTTTATCGATTGAGCTTGTCAATCAAGTTCAATAAGAAAAAAAAAATTCCTTTTCCTGGAAGATTAAAAAACGTTTTCTTCCTGACTCCTCTATATTTATATAAATGAAAATAACAAAAATAAAACCTGCACTTTTTTTTTGCAGTTCAAGGATTCACTCAACGTTTATCGATGTGTAGTATAAAAGAAAACCGGAATTATGCAGGTGGAACTGACCAGCTGCACTTCTAGACATGACTATAAATGCATCTGTTAGTTTTTAAACTATAACTTTTTTTTTCATTAAGACTGAGAAATTTATTTCCATAATGTTAAACAAATTAGAATTTTTTTACTATAAAATTTATAGTATTTGTTTTTTAACCTTTTCATAAAACAGTAGGCTCAATCCAGACTATAAATTTTATTTTTATTATAAAATCTAGTTATCTTTTTTATTAGCAACTCTTTTTTTCAATAAGATAAAAATAAATGCAGTTAATAGGAACTAATTAAACATAACATTGTTTAATTTGTAATACACAATAATTATGTTAACCATTTCTAGTAAATAAGAAAAATTTCCTGTACTTGAACACACCGAGCTTGAAGCGTGCGAAAGTTGAATTAAAATGTCAAAAGACTCGGATAAGACCCTCTTTTTGAACATGTTTTTAGAACCCTAAAACTTCCGCGTACTAAATCTCAGCTGATTATCTGGCTATTTTATTAGCCAAAAACCTGTATTTTTTTCTCTGGAACAATATTGTCAAAAATTCTGAAAACTGGAACCAATGGTTCCATTGCAGATATTTTTGGACGAAATTTTTTGGACCCCTGCTATCAATTCAGATCTTCAAAACCGAATTTTAAAAGTTTCAAAAATCAATTATTTTCCAAAATTATAGATTAGGAAGAGGGCTAAACAAAAGTTTATTTCAAATTATTTTTCTACCGCACAAAAAACCAATTTTTCCAAAAATCTTTAAGTATTATCAGACACATTTATAGACACCCTCATCTGTACGAGGGATTCCAAAACCTTTATTTTTGGGAATCATTAGTGTATTTTTGGCCTAGTTTGGTAAATCGACTTTTCGTCTTGCGAGTGAATTTTAAATATTTAGTATAACGGCTAAATTTATTAATAAACACCGATAACTTTAAATTTAATACTTTCATCATAAAATGATAATTAAATGATGGTTTAATGAAACCAAAGCAAAAAAATAAAACTGGTAAGTCTGAAACAAATAATAATGTCAATTATACATTCTGAACATTTAGATAGAAAAAAATAAATATTTTTGCAAATAAAGTTTTTGATAATAAAATTTTTGTAAGGTTATTAACTGTTATTTCTTTCAAAGAAGGAAAAAAAACATTAATTTTTTTCTGCAGAGTCATTTTCACAAATTTAATAATATAAAAACGCATATAAAAAACATACAACCGTATAAAGAATTGCTCATTTTTACATTCCTACAGAGGACGATTTTCACTGATAAAGCAAAATCAAATTATTTTTGTAAACATGACAAAAAACAAAAATTTTTGCATTAAAGCAATTGTGAAAATTTTTGTATTTTTTCTTTTGTCTCAATTAATAAGCCGTGCACTTGATTTATGATGATATGAATTTTGCAGGTCGTTGATTTGTTTATGTGTTATAGCAGCGATTTCTTGTTTATTTAATGTACTTACGTTTACATTATTGAATAAGGTAATATCAATTAATTCATATTTATTTTGGTTAAAAAATGCATGTTTTTTAAATAAAATTTCATAAATATTAAGCTCGTAGTTTCAGAAAACTGTTTTTAGCAAACAAAATTTTGATAATGATAATGATTTTATAAGTATGTAATACTTATGATTTAGATTTGATCTAAAAAAGTTCAATAAAATCTATTTAGAGGAACCATTGTTTTAGGTATAGTATATTACGGTCCTAGGCCAGAAAAATAAAGGCCCAAATCGCACGTAAATTACCTTCCGAGGCAAAGCCGAGGATGGTAAACTGCGATTTGGGTCATTCTTTGTTTATGGCCGAGGATTGCACAAAATTTTTCTGCGACTGTGGCGAGAAAATACGTCTTTGCCGGACGCGCAGCGTCCGTGAAATACGTACTTTCGGGCCGCAGTACAGAAAAAATTTTTAAGCTAAAAAACCGGTTTTAAAAAAAGTCTGTGTGTGTGTATGCACGTATGTATTTATTAGGGTGTTTCTTATTTCCCAAACTGACCGTAGAGAAAAATACAGGCCCAAATATGATATTTCAGGTCCTAAAACTAATCTCAAAAAAAAATTTATTACATACATTTTAATTTAGTGTGCCGATTTTTAAATAAAAATCGGTAAAAATTAGGAAAAAGTTTTTAAAAACGTTTTAAAAAGCTTTCTGATATTTACTGATTTTTATTTGCAAATTCCATTTTGCATTAATTTGAAATTACTTATATCTAGAAATATAATTTTAACTTGGTATCTCAAATCTGATAATTAATTTTTTGAAAATTTTTGTCTGAAAATTTTTGCCTTTAAAAAATACAAAAAACACTAAATTTATTTTAGGACGTAGTACCTAATTTTTTTCTCCGAAAGTAATCATTTTTGAAACATAGTTTTTACTTGATTTCTTGTGTATGATACTCCATTTAACATTAACCAATCAAATGTCAAATTTTTCCACGAACAAACGTTTAGATAGCAGTGTAAAAATTTCTGTATTCCTCTTTGATTGAACTGAAGTTTAACAGAATTTTATCATCTATTTTACCTGATTGGTTAATTCAAAAGCGTGGGTGCTGTATACATGTAGTAGTAGCAGCGTGCTCTATAAAATGTTGTGATAAAAAAATTTTTTCGAGAAATTAAAAATATTAATTTATTAATTTATTATAATTAATAAATTTTAAAACAATTTTTAATTTTATTAAATACGAGTCTTTCTGAGCCAAAACAGCAATCGTTGGCCGCTTGAGTCTTCGGATGACCAAAACGGAAAGCTTCTCAATTTTTATTATTTTTTCCTGCATTTATATTCTCAGTGATGAAAAATAGTCAAAAAATAGTCGATTTCTTATCGATCGAGTACTTTTCATCATCGGGATATCTATTTATCTAATAAAACCGATGAAAATTTAAGTAATTTTTCCAGTAGAACATGAAATTACCAATTATTTTTATCCCGGACCTCAATTATGAGGAAAAAATTAAGTTTTTCCTTTTTTTGCATTTTTTTTGAAAATTCCAATTTTTAACTCCATAAATTTGACGAAATTTGACCATAAACTACAGATTGAAAATGGTGAGGAGATTTAAGAGTTGCCAAAGATTCGTGTATAAATTATATTGTACCAAGAAATGCTCACGCCTTAAGAAACATTATAACTAGGGGTGTGCGGTTACTCGAATATTCGGGTACCCGCCCGAAAGACCGATCTTATTTTTTTCGGGTCGGTCTTCGGTTATACCCGAAAAGCTTCAGGGGTCTGAAGTACAGTTTTTAGGTGGGAAATTTCCCTGGCATTACGATTCTATCATCCTTTTTGCGAAAAATTTCCATTTGCTCTTAAAAATGAGAATAAAAGGGTCAAAAAATAACTTGCTAAAAAAAAGGATAATTTTTATTAACTTATTATTTATTAAGTTTTTTATGTAAATTAAATAAATCAATAAATAAATTTTCATTCTTTTTAACATTTTATATGCTATTTTTTTTAATGATAAAAAATAATGAAACCTATTCCCTGAAGCTTTGCGGGTATAACCGAAGACCGACCCTACCCGACCCGAAAAAATCGAAGACCGCTCAAAGCTTCGGGTCGGGTAACCGCACACCCCTAATTATAACGTTGCTATATTTCAAATATTTTTTGGTTTTTGCTAATTAAAATCAAACTAAGCGGTCAATTGCCTCCAATTTAATTCTGTCAACTTGTCTTTGCAAATCTTATCCTACAAAAATTTTTTTTTGAAATCATATATTTGGAAGTCGAGTTATAAAACTTTTCTGTCTTCCATAAGAGCCTGTTTAAAATTTTAACATTTAGGCTCAATAACTCAAAAACTAAACGGTAAAAATTCTTCAGATTTTGCAGGGTTATTTTAGATAGTTAATAATAAATCTAGTCAATTTTTAGATAAATCGTTTATTTTTCTCAATCTGCAGTCAACCTCCTTAGAATATTTTTCTCCGGAGGGGTTCACGTATCTTTCCCCAGAAATTCAATGAGATAATTAGTTTTATCTCTACAGTCAATAATCGATATCCAATATTACCAACATCAAGTATTATAAATACAACATATACAGTTTTATCTAGACCATCAGTAATCAAAACTCAAAAAAAAACTATTGCGTCTAAGTTGCCAATACATACAGTGTTATCTAGATCTTCCACAATCAATGCTAAAAAAAATCATACACTCTTTCTGAAAAATCTACTGCTTCTAAGGTGCTAACACATACAGTTCTATCTAGACCTTCGGCAATGAAAGCTCAAAAAAAATACCCTCTCAGTCTTCTAAAAAATAGACTGCTTCTAAGGTGCCTTCAAGAAAATCTGATGCTTCAAAATTTAGACTAATTAAACTAAAACCAGAGTTACCAAATATGTGGCTCATTGTACCATTACATTTTAATTATAATTTATATAGCGCCACCCCTCTTACAAGTACCTACATTAGTTGAAAATCATTTAAGTTTTTAAGTCCAGAATATTTTATAGCGACAACTCGACAACAACTAGGTAGCTATAAATTCATTTATGTTATAATTATATAAGATATACAAGCTATGTAATGCATCTTGTAGATATCCTAATAAAACCTGTCTTATATATACCAAAATTAGATATAAATATTTTATATTTCATAGTATATATAAGAAATAAAAACCTTTTCTTTTATGAGAAAGGGCGCCACCTAGATGTAAAATTTATATTAACATAGAAATGGTATGATTTTAAACCAAAGCCACAATATAAATTAACTAAAACTTTTTAATAGTTTCTTTCAAAATTTAAAACCGAAAATAATATTTATAATTGGTTAATAGAAACCAATGCATTATAGCCTCGACAATTTATAATACAATTGTTTCTATTGACCGATTAAAAAACTATTGAGGTTTTAAATTTTAAGAGGAACGACTAAAATATTTTAGTTAATTTAAGGTTTGTTAAATTAATTCAAAAACTCAACAAAAAAAAACTAAAATAAATGGTTAACTGTTGCAAAGATATAAGCAGCTAGAGTGAAATAAATAATTAAATGACTGATAAATATTAAAAATCGCAACTTACAATTAGTTACAATTATGCAAAAAAATCATTAATGAAAGTTTTATATTTAATTAAGTCATATCTTATGTTTATAAAAAAAAAACAAAGTAAAATCACTTATTTTAAATTCTCAATATCATAAAAAAAAATTGGTTATTTTTTAGGTGAAATTTTGAATTTTAATTTTTTGGCATATAAGCACGTTTTGAGACGTCAAGAAGCAAAAAAATCGGTTTTTAAAAATTGTTTCTCCTGTAAATTGGTATTTTACTATTACTATCTAAAAACTACAGCTCAAAAAACTTATAAGCGGTTTGTGTAAACACAACCTAAATGCATGAAATATGTTTACTTGCAGTTAAGTGCTGGGTATAATACATAAATGTTACGAAACATTACAATACAATTATTTATTTTTATAATTTGTAATTATCACCTTTGCTAGATGTTAAGATTCTAAACCCAAACTATTCTGATTCTGTAAGCCCGTATTATTCTAAGTCCTTAAACCTGAATTATTCTAAGTTCTGAAACTTGAATTATTCTAAGTCCCTAAATCGAAATTATTAGAAGTCCCATTTGATCCCCCCTTAAATCGGACACTGTTTACCTCCCTCTCTTTATTTTCATATTTCCAGGATACCCTCTCCCTATAAACATGTTCCATGTTAAAAGTACTCTATTGATAAAAGATTTGAATAAAAAATGTTTCAAAATATTAGGCTATTAGTTTATGATCATTAGGTTAAATCAATTCTAAATTTCATTATTTCAGACACGAAAACCCGGACTAAAAATGGAAATATAATAAAGTAAAGTGTTGTAAAAAAGCATAATTTTGAGTTTTTATTTTATTTCGAGTTTTGATGATAGCAGTTTTTTGGAGAGTCACTCATATATGTATAAAAAATTGAATGTTAAAAAAAAAAGCTTCTTTGTGTAAAATTATAGATTTCCCAAAATTACTTAAAATTGTTAAAATTTTGAGAATTGTCCATATAATTTTTTCTCATGTGAAAATAACCTAATTTATAATAGGACCAGACAGGTGAAAGTATATGCAAGAGTCTATATAGGTCAGGGTTACATTTTCTAATTTTACTGCTTCCCACGTAAAAATTTTAAAAAACTGTTAAGTTTTTACTTCGATTTTATAATTAAAACGAGAACTGGTCATTTTGAGGTCTAAAAATGGCCAAAATTCCAAAATTAAAAAATGAGCTTGTGGAAGCAAGGACATTTCATAAGTATAAACCAGATCCGATCTGAAAGCTTAATCAAATTAAATTTGACATGGAATTACTCTAGGATTGCCCATATACATTATAAAATAAAAAATAGAACATGAATAATTGAATATATTTAAAATAAAAGCGAAAATGGATCGAGCAGTAGCTTGCATCCCTCACTACTTTAAATTAAGAGTTCTTGCAATAAACTGTTTTTAATTATGTTGGTAGAAGAACAATTAGTAATAGATGTCATTGCCACTGTATTATTATATAAATTACATTTGTACATAGAATGACGCAAATACAAATTTGGAAAATCCTAAAATGACATCATCAAGAGAAAGTGAAACGCGAATCATATAACCATAGTTGATCATAGTGAAATATATTATTGAAAATTAAAATTCTGAAGTGACTTTCGAAATTAAATACTAATTAACCTTACATTGACCTTACACTGTGCCGCCACCGGTTTCTCCAGACCGGTTTAGTTTTATTCAGTTTTATTATTCGTTAGTTTCTTAAAAAACTTCATTCAGTAGACAACATTGTCTTGTGTATATTATGTGATATTCAAACGAAAATTATTTTTTTTGTATAAAAAAATACTGATCAATTGTGTTTTACGTATAACGGAGTGTGTAGAAATAAAAAAGAAATTTAAGTTGTGAAAAAATGTTTTTTAAAATTTTGTTTGCTGTTTCAATTGTTCGATTTTATTTGCCAGAGGCTGCTAATCTTGGAACGATAGATGACAGAAGAGGTAAGTAATATACACAAAAAAAAAACAGAATTTTAATGACAAAAATTTTTCTATAAAAATACTCAAAATCAGATAGTAGCCTAAGTGGAATAATACAACAGGTTTTTGGGACCCCACCACCTCCCAAAACAAATATACAAGGATCAAACCAAGAAGTATTTTCTGACGGTCCTTGCGAGTGCGTTCCCTATTATCAGTGCTCTAATGGTACGGTAATCGAAGATGGGGTTGGATTAATAAATATCAGGCTTGGAGAAGGCAGTCCGTGCAAGGACTACTTGGAAGTTTGCTGCAAACTTGAACATCGTGTCACCTCGACGGCAAAGTTGCCCGCAAGAAGGGAACGTGGTTGCGGTCACAGAAATATAGAAGGTGTTGGATTTCGCATTACTGGAGATAAGAATAATGAGGCCCAATTCGGGGAATTCCCCTGGATGGTGGCGATTCTGAAACTTGAAGGGAAATACAATGTATACCAGTGCGGTGGTTCACTCATACATCCGCAGGTTGTTCTTACGGCGGCTCATTGTGTAAATGGCAAGTCTCCGCAATCCCTGAAAATTCGGGCTGGTGAATGGGATTCGCAGACGAAAAATGAGATCATGCCGCATCAGGATCGTCTAGTCTCCAACGTTGTGGTTCATGATAACTTTCACTCGGGAGCTCTCTTCAACGACGTAGCTTTGTTGTTCCTTCAGACACCCGTTGAACTTGCTGCCAATGTCGACATCGTTTGTCTACCTGAATATGGATCACGTTTCGATAGAACCAGGTGCGTTGCCAGTGGATGGGGTAAAGACTTTTTTGGCAAAGAAGGTCATTATCAAGTAATCTTAAAAAAGGTTGAATTGCCTATAGTAGATCATAATGCTTGTCAAGCCGCTCTCAGATCAACGAAGCTAGGGCAATTTTTCGTTCTAGACAACAGCTTTATTTGTGCTGGCGGTGAACTTGGTCGAGACACTTGCAAAGTTTGTAGAAAAAATTTTTATTTACATCAAACTTAAATAATTAAATTATTCGATATTTTTTAAATCCACAGGGCGATGGTGGAAGTCCGTTAGTTTGCCCATTGAAGCACGATCCAACTCGTTACGTTCAAGCCGGAATCGTAGCCTGGGGTATAGGATGTGGAGAAAATAATATTCCTGGAGTATATGCAAACATAGCTCATCTTCGGAGATGGATCGATCAACAAATGTCCTATTATAATGTTCAATTAATTAATTATTAATTATAATGCAATTTTCGTCGCTTTGTTCTTTTTTACATAATAAAAAAATTTTCCAAAAAAACAATATCTTATTATAAAATATTTTATATCTTATACTTTCTCAAATTTTACATGACAAACTGAGTTTTACTTATCTCCTATATTATAATCGTTGCTCAATATTTATTATTTACAAAAAGTAGGCCTTTACAAGTTCTTCCGAGTTTTTTGGTTTATATAATCGATTATAAGTATATTTTATTATACTTTTATTTTGAATAGGATTTTCTCTTAAAGTTTTTTAAATTAAACTCTTTTCTGCATGTAACATGGATTCTGTTATTGTAAACATTAATAAATTACCTTCATAAATTTTCTCGCAAGTGAAATGAATTCGAATGGTAATACAAAAAAATACAATAAAATATGGTTTTTCAGAATGAATGACCGCGTTACAGTCCCAAGTGAAATTGCATGTAAGTTCGAGCTTTGGATAACGATGAGCGATTTTGACCAAATATCCAAATATCGACCATCGGATATTCGATATCAGCTTTCTTAAAAAATATCAGTATTAGATATCTAATAGTATCGTAGTAAAAACGCGTAATTAAGATTTTCGGTGTTTATAAAGAATTCTGGATCACTCTGGATTTATTGTACAGGGCATTTACGAAATTTTATATTACTATATGGGTAGATTTAAATGAAGTGAGAGCGATTTGTATGGTCGGGTCTTCAAAACTGCCCCAAAGTATTTTTTTCTGAAAGTACTACCAAAAATAAGTCACCAGCCCAATTTTTAGCCATTTTTGTGTTTTGGACTATTATAAAAAAAGTAAGAAAAATGAGTCATAATTTTTTTTATTATTGCTGTAAAAACTTACATTAGCATAAAAAATTTTTTCCTTTTAGGTCCGGATAGGAAATTTCCCTGGCTACCCGCTTCCGGGGTCAAAAATTTTTGGTTCCTCAATGAGGAACCATTGTGATGGGTCAAATTTTGGTTTTTGATTTTTGGCATATATATAAGCACGTTTTGAGACCTTAGGACGCTAAAAAAACCGGTTTTTAAAAAAGTCTGTATGTGTGTGTGTGTGTGTGTAATCGGTGATATTTCATAAACATTATGGAATTTAGACCTAATTTTTTTTTCAAAAATTTTTACATAAAGAGATTTCAAAATACTTTTTTTTTTTTAATTTAGGTGTAATACCTCATTTATGTCCATGAAAGTACTTATATTTAAAAGTATGGTTTTTACTCGATATCTCGAATCTGATACTTAATTTTTTGAAAATTTTTTTTCACAAAAAAATACAAAAAATACCAAATTTTTTTTTCTTTTTGGACGTAGTACCTAATTTATTTCTATGAGAGTACTAGTTTTAGACAGTTCGTTTATAGTAATTTTTTGGATTTGATACCGAATTTTTCCAAAATTTATTTCCCAAAATTGAAAAAATTTTTTTAAACTACAATTTTTTTTTTTGTGGTGTAATACTTTATTTAATTTCATGAAAGTACTAATCTTGAATAATTATTATCCAATGAATTACGTTAGATTTTATTTGAAAAAAATAGATTTAGTTAAATTCAATACATAAATTTTCTTTTAACTTTTAAAAGTTAACAACCATTTCATGGTTGTAATCGGTGATATCTGTGGCATATTAAAGTATTTAGCTCATTGTTTGAGGAACTTTAGTGCCAGCTAGTTGGCAGGGTATTTTAATCTGTTTATGTCATCTATAGCTTGAAGAAAATGAAAAATTCATCAAATACCGAAAGTATGATTTTTACTCGATATCTGGAACCTAATAAATAATTTTTTGAAAATTTTTTTCTCCAAAATTTTCGTCACAAAAAAATACAAAAAACACCAAATATTTTTTTCTTTTTGGACGTAGTACCTAATTTATTTCTATGAGTGTACTAGTTTTAGAAAGTTCGTTTATAGTAATTTTTTGGATCTGATACCGAATTTTTTCAAAATTTTTTTCTCAAAATTAAAAAAACAAAAAAAGTTTAAAAACTGCAATATTATTTTTTTTTTTGGGTGTAATACTTCATTTAGTTCCATGAAAGTACTTATATTTGAAAATATGGTTTTTACTCGATATCTCGAAACTGATAATTAATTTTTTGAAAATTTCTTCTAAAATTTTTGATCAATAAAAAAAACTTTTAAAAGTTAATAGAAATGTATGTATGGTTGCATGCATTTAATCGGTGATATCTGTAGCATATTGAAACATTAAGCTCATTGTTTGAGGAACCTTAGTGCCAGCTAGTTGGCAGGGTATTTTTCATTATTATAATACGTTTATTACTATATACTAGTAAATAAGTTTTTTTGAAGCAGTACTACTTGAAGCCTTTTTTTTATTTTTTATAAAATTTAAGTTTAAAATAATAATTAGCTATTTAAAATTTAAGTACATGATATAAATAACGTAATAAAAAATATTTGAAAAGTTTTGAATATCTTAGACCCAGTTTATGTGGAATCCTTCACATAAATAGAATGTTCTGTATACTTTTCATAAAGCTCAAAAGCTTTTCTAGATCCAATCCTCGATTTACAGCCGTTTACTTGTTTTTGGTTTTTTTCTTTGGTAAATTAATTTATTCTTATTTTTTCTGTCAAATTCTTATTTTATATTGAAAATATTTTCTATATTTTATTTCTTGGACAAATCTGGACTGCAAAAGCGCGCTAAAATCGTATATTTTTACAAATTCACCTCTCAGCAAGGTTTTAGACTTAAATATCTCAAAATGTGAAAGTTCGATTTTTCATAACCTATTTTTAACCCTTCATAAAAAATCCGTGGGAGATAAAAAAAATTATTATTCTAAAATTCCTATTTTTTTATATTTTTTAATTGCATAACCAGATGAACATCTTACCCAAAATTCAGATTCCTTGGGAAACTTCAAAATCCGAAATTTCCCTGGCTACCCGCTTCCAGGGTCAAAAATTTTTGGTTCCTCAATGAGGAACCATTGTGATGGGTCAAATTTTGGTTTTTGATTTTTTTGCATATAAGCACGTTTTGAGACCTCAGGAAGCTAAAAAACCGATTTTTAAAAAAGCCTGTATGTGTGTGTGTGTGTATATATATATATATGTGTGTGTATATGTGTGTATGTATGTAATCGGTGATATTTCACAAACATTATGGAATTAAGACCTAATTTTTTTTCAAAAATTTTTTCACCAAAAAAGCTCGAGGTACTTTTTTTTTTTTTAATTTGGATGTAATACCTCTTTTTTTTCCACGAAAGTACTTATATTTAAAAGTATAGTTTTTACTCTATATCTCGAAACTGATACTTAATTTTTTGAAAATTTTTTTCACGAAAAAATACAAAACACACCAATTTTTTTTTTCATTTTGGACGTAGTACCTAATTTATTTCTATGAAAGTACTAGTTTTAGAAAGTTTGTTTATAGTCATTTTTTGGATCTGATACCGAATTTTTTCAAAAATTTTTTCTCAAAATTAAATAAAAAAAAAAAAATTAAAAAACCTGCAACATTTTTTTTTTGGGGTGTAATACCTCATTTAATTCCATGAAAGCACTAATATCTGAAAATATTGTAACGGGTGAAACTTCACAACCATTATCGAATTAATACCTAATTTTTTTTTCCAAAAATTTTTTCATCAAAAAATCTCAAAATACTTTTTTTTTTTTTAATTTGGATGTAATACCTCATTTATTTCCATGAAAGTACTTACATTTGAAAGTATGGTTTTTACTCGATATCTCGAATCTGATACTTGATTTTTTGAAAATTTTTGTCAGAAAAAATACAAAAAACACCAAATTATTTTTCCTTTTTGAACGTAGTACCTAATTTATTTCTATGAGGGTACTAGTTTAAGAAAGTTCGTTTATAGTAATTTTTTGGATCTAATACCGATTTTTTTCAAAAATTTTTTAATATTTAAAATATATAAGAGCGATTATTTCTCAACCCGGCCACCCCCCTCTGTCCAAAAATGGTGGCAACTTAAATAGATTTCGGTTTTCTCAAATTGACTGGAAAAGGGTCTAGTTTTTTATTCTCATTGGCCTTTTCAACTCTGTAAATCTACTGTGCCTTCTTTCGTAATTCTCTTTAAAAAATGGGTCAAAATTTGTTTCAGAATTACCCTTAAAATTGCTAAATCCGAAGCTACTCGATCAAATCCTCTGATATTTGGCACACTTATTATGTGTCAAAAGACTAACATTTAGCATTGAAACTTTTTTATTTTGGATCAGTAGGTTCTGAGATATCAGCAGTCAAAGTAGCCGTTTTTTACCCATTTTTAAAAACTACATAGCACCCACAAAACTTTTTAAGAAATCAATTTATTACCATGCAAATGGTCTCATTTTCTTTGTTTTAATAATTAACAACTTTTAAGAGAAAAAAATTTCAACAAAATTACCATTAATCTACTTTTATTTCAATTTTTCTGTTCTTAAAATGTCGACCTGGCGCCGCTTAGTGCCTAAAATGGGCACAGTAGATTTACAGAGTTGAAAAGGCCAATGAGAATAAAAAACTAGACCCTTTTCCAGTCAATTTGAGAAAACCAAAATCTTTTTAAATTGCCACCATTTTTGGACAGAGGGGGGTGGCTGGGTTGAGAAATAATCGCCCATAAACTTAAATCTTAAGTTTATATACTTAAATATATAACTTGATCTTTCGTTACTTTTAATCACTGCTTGTGATTATCACTTTTGATCATCACTATTGAACATCAGTTTTGATCATCACGTTTGATCATCCGTTTTAATCATAAGTTTTGATCATAAGTTTTGATCATCAGTTTTGATCATCAGTTTTGATCATCAGTTTTGATCATCAGTTTTGATCATTACTTTTGATCATCACTTTTGATGTTCACTTTTGATCATCACTTTTGATCATCACTTTTGATCATCACTTTTAATCATTTGATGACGATATTTTGATCATTTGATAGTCAGGTATATTTTATATTTAACATTTTTATATAATAAACATAATCTTTTAGGCTATATAAAGGATGATAAACAGATTTATATGTTAGTTTCAATTTGGTATCTAAGCATATAGAGCGCTTATTTCTGCAGTTAATTTACCGAATTATAAAATCAGCTTCATATAACTTATTTTATAAGGTAAATGAATTTGATAACTATCTATCGTTTCTTTTGAAAACTTTTTGATCATTTAAAGATATACTTTTATTAAATTGATGATCACCGTTTGATTAATTGATGATCTCCTTTTGATCATTGATGATAATTTTTTGTTCATTTGCTGATCACCTTTTGATCATTTAATTATCACTTTTTGATTATTTGAAGATTATCTTTTAATCATTTGATAATCAGCGTTTGACTCAGGACTATTTTATATTTTAAATTTTTATATACTAAACATTATCAGGCTATATAAAGGATTGCAAACAGTTTAATATCTCAGTTTCAATTTGATATCTGAGCATCTAGAGCGCTTATGTCTGCAGTTAATTTACCGAATTATAAAATCAGTTTTATCACTTGGTTGTAAGGTTATAATTTGAGCATTATCTATAGTTTCTTTTGATCATTTGAGGATCACCTATTTTGGCAAAGTTTTTATTCTTACCAAGTCACCTTATTTATTATGAGTCCAAGTAAGTTTATAATATATATTCTATAGTTTCTAGAGTATAGTTATAATTATTTCCTTTTCAGATTTGAAAAAACATAAACGAACATTTACCAGTCAAAGATATGATTAAAATTGAAATGGTGTGCAAAAGACGGAGTGTGATTGGAAAACTATCTTGGAGTAGGTTCAACGGAATTCAAATAACTGATACTTCCTTACATCTAAAAGAAAAAGTCTCAAAGAATTCTGAATTATTACATTTTGATATAAATATTGATATTATATTATGTTTATTACAAAGATGTGGTAAATATTTGAATGATTTAAGCATAGAACTAACTTTTGTTAAAAATAATTCGAAAATTTTAAATGAAGTTGCAAAAACCTGCAATAATTTAATTAATTTTGAACTAATTGGCTGTGATAAACATACTGATTTTTGTGTAGAGGAAGAGCTTTGTAATTTGTTTAAAATTAATAAGAATATTCAAATAGTTAACTTTAATAAATTAAAAATATCCGGTAAATGCTTATCATTCCTAACATTAGAAAAAATAACCGATTTAACGTTTACAGAGTGTTCTTTTAAATCATTAAAATATTTCTATGTAGCTCTTTATAAAGTGAAATCTTTAAAAAGATTTATAACTGATATTGATTTATATGATTATGTAAATCCTCTTATAATATTAACAGCTTTGAATGAAAGCGAATGCGTAGAACTGCAAGAATTTAAATTTGATTTCCGAAATGGATGTGAATCAAATATTTTAACAAATTTTCTTGCTAAACAAAAAAAGTTACAAAAACTAGAATGCGTCCGATTGTTAGCAAATCCAAAATTTTGTGTTAAAAAGTTTTTTTATTATTTACCTTAAACACTACTAGAATTATCAGTTGATTTTGATGAGGATGCTTCCTTCGAAATTAAAAAGTTTAAAAATTTAACTAGACTTAAATGTTATATACGAAATTTTACGGATAATATTGTAAAAAATATAAATTATTGTAAAAGCCTTAAAATTTTAATGCTCATAATATCTGAACAGAGTTTAACTGAATTTGGTGAAAAATTATTTGCGAAATTTCATAATCTTGAAACATTTTCAATAGAAAGACTAAGTTGGAATTTCGAATTTCTGCAATCAGAAGAATCAGAAGATGTCAATAAAATTTTGACAAATATCTCATTGTGAAAATCTTATGAAATTGAATATTCGGAATTGTTTGAATTTAGATATTGATATTACATTTGAAACTTTATCTAAAATCGGTTATTTTTTCTAATGGTAAAAATGATAAGCATAATCCAGATATTTTTAATTCATTAAAGTTAACTATTTTAATATTTTTATTAATTTTAAACAAATTAGACAGCTCATTGTCTATACAGAAATCAGTATGTTGATCACAGCCAATTAATTTAAAATCAATTAAATTATTGCAGGTTTTTGATATTTCATTTAAAAGTTTCGAATTATTTATAGCAAAAGTTAGTTCTATTCTTAAATCATTCAAATATTTGCCACATCTTTGCAATATACATAATATTATATCAATTTTTCTGTCAAAACGTAACATTTCAGAATTCTTTGAGACTTTTTCTTTTACATATAAGGAAGTATAAGTTATTTGAATTGTGTTGAACCTACTCCAAGATAGTTTTCCAATCACACTCCATCTTTTGCACACCATTTCAATTTTAATCTTATCTTTGACTGGTAAATATTCAAAAATTACTATCAAAGAATCATTGTCAATCACATCATTTATATTCATTTTTTTAACTTTATTTTCATCGTTCTTAATTAGAGTGTTATTCATTCGTTTATGTTTTTTCAAATCTGAAAAGGATATAATTATAACTATATCTACAAACTATATCATTAACTTACTTGGACTCATAATAAACAAGGTTTCTTGATAAGAATAAAAACTTTGTCAAAATAGGTGATCTTCAAAAAATCAAAAGAAACGATAGATAATGCTCAAATTATAACCTTACAACCAAGTGATGAAACTGTTCTTATAATTCGGTAAATTAACCGCAGACATAAGCGCTCTAGATGCTCAGATATCAAATTGAAACTGACATATAAATCCGTTTACCATCCTTTATATAGCCTAAAAGTTTATGTTGATTATATAAAAATTTTAAATATAAAATAAACCCGTTTCAAAAGTGATCATCAATTGATCAAAACTGATGATCAAAACTGATGATTAAAACTGATGATCAAAAGTGATGACAATTTTCGATTTTCTTTTTACTTACGACCATACTTATTATATATTTTATTTACTAAAGTTTTTGATAAACCCAATTTTTTTAATATAATTTTACGCTTGGCCAAATTTTGGAAACGAGTTAAAATTTTTTTGTTTGTTGATTCTGGAGGTAAAGAACTTTTATGGTCTTTAATAAATAATGTCCAAACCTGAAGCAATAAATTCTTTAAAAATTTATTTTTAATAAATATTTATTATATTTATTCTTATTGATATTTTTATTTTTATTTATATTGAAATTTATTCTTACGTTTGTTGATCTTAATCTGTCGATATTACAATCATCTGTTGCATATTCAATGATTAACTTATCTAAATTTTCTTCACCGCTTGATAGTGGAATAGCAATTGGTATTGATATCCTATGCAAAGGTAATTGAGAAATTTCATTTAATCCAAAATTAGCAAATTTATGTTCAGAATGTATTTTTATCAATTCTTCTTTAATATGCGGTGAAGTTAAGTGTAAATTATTATTTACTAGGGTCAATTTTGACCAATTTTTCCAAGTTCTAACATCTTCAAATAATAAATAATTTGGAAAATAATGAATGTAGGAGGAAATATAATCCTCCAAATGATAAACAAAATTTAATTCTGTAATATTTTCAATAAATCTTCCAGGCAAAATTAAAGAAGTAATAAATTTGCCTACAAATGAGGTTGAATTAACAACTGCATTGAAAACCTGTATACTACCTATTTCATTGTTTATAATAATTTCCGTCTGATTCTCTTTAATTAAAGTATCAAAATCATCTGTTGAATAAATGAAATCAGTATCGCAAACTTTTAAAATACTCAAAATTTGACTAATTCTATCAAAAAGTATGCGTATCTATAAAATTAAGAAAAAGTTATTGTATTTTTATTCAATTATCAAAAATATCAAAATTTACTCACCAAGTTTGTAACATCTTTTTCAGTTGTTATTTTACCTTCGTAAAATCTTATGTCATGAAATGTAGGTGAAGCATTAAAAAGAACTAAGAACCATTTTTTCATCCAGGGAAAATAAAATGAATCCATGAAATTCTCATGTTTTAAGTATAGCATTTTATCAACTGATACAATAATTTTATTATAAAAAATGTCAATTAGGCTGTTTTGTTTTAATAATGTTTTCAAATTTTTGATATGCTCATCATGAAATTTTCAAAAAATGTCTTTTTCTTTCGATTTACGTAATTATGAAAACCTGAAATATATTGTTAATTATGTTTAATACATTACAAATAAAAAATATATTACCGTTTATAATTTAAAAATTTTGTGTTTCCACTGATGAAATAATTCGTTAAGAGTTCTAAGTCGTAAATTGCAGTTAAGATCGGATTTGGCAATTCCTTAATTAAATCAGCATTGCAACTTAAAACTGACAGTAATACTTCAAGATTCTCTGACAAATTTTCGACAATATGTTCATTAATTAAATTAACATTAACTATCAAATTATTTTGAAACATGTAAAAAATTAATCCTAAAATCAAATTTTTATAATACCATTAAAAAGAAGAAATTACATGATTTTAAATGTATACAAATGATAATAAAATACAAACTTTCAATAAAACTTTCTCCTTTCTGTAAATAAGAAATTAATTTATCATTTTCGTTGCAATCTACTACAATCTCTATTCTCACTGTATAAGTGCGTAATAAATCATGACAATAATTTTTATAACAATTATAACAATTGCTAATATTTTTTTTTAAATCATTGATTCTGTATTTATTATTACTGTCCATTTCTAACCCTCCGGAAATCAAATATGAAAAAATACTTCCTTTCTTATCTTTCTCTTTTTGCAACAAATGTGCTGATGTTTCATGCACCTAAGCAATTATTTTATAAAAATAAAAAAGTTTTCAACTTATTTTTAAAAGCAAATTGTGCTTTACCTGAATAAAAGAAATGTCCTTATGTTCGTCTCTATACCAAACACCATAATTTATAAAGTATTCAAGGTTAACAAAAAAAAACTTGTTATATCTTGTAAAACTTTTGCAGTCAAATAATGTTTTCATTTCATTCAATTTAAACAAGAATGCCTTGGATTTTTCTGCTGTTAACTCTGCGGCTAAATGTAATTGTGAAAACAATACATCTTTATTTTCTGTATCCAATATATTGGAAATTAGAACAGTAGCTTGATTAACTCTTAGCTTTATTCCATGAATCTCAACAGAAAAATATAAAAATACCTTAGAATAACCATATTTTTCCCACCTTAGGTTTATTTCTTTGCGAAATGTTTCAAAATCTTCATAAAAAATGTGTATTTCGCTACAAAATTTGTGATTAAAATTTTTTCTTGTTTTACAATTTTGCGGCATTATTTGAATAACAGGTATAAGTATATCATCAATGAAATTTTTTTCTAAGATTTTGTCCAGGAAATAATTGACCATCGAAAATAAGTAATGCATTAATATTATAGTTATTAGTAATTAAAGTCATTACTTTGAGTATTTTTGAACTTTTCATTTTTTCATCGTATTTTACAAACGAATTTTTAAGTTTTTTCTTTTGTAAAGTAAGTAAAAAATTGTATTTTAAATTAACTTTACAATTACAATTGACACGAAATGGTTTTAAACTTTTAGATACTACAACTATACTATCGAAATCATACTTAAAAATTTTAATGTCGTGCAATTATGCGTTGGATATAAACATTATTATAAATATGAATATTTAAATTTTAATAATAGTGATAGCTCTGCTTTTTATTATAAACAGGTGATTGTAAAGGTGAAGATAATTATATCTCTGTAAATATATGATCAAACGTGTCAGTCAAATAAGATGATCAAATCTGATAGTCAAATGTGATGATCAAAAGTGATTATCACAAGCAGTGATTTAAAGTAACGAAACGTCAAGTTATATATCCAACACGTACTTGTTTACGCTTTAGAATATTCAGTAATAATGAATACAAACTAGAACTGACAATAAATATATAGCTAGTAAAAAAGTGATGATCAAAAGTGATGAACACAAGTGATGATCACAAGCAGTGATTAAAAGTAACAAATGATCAAGTTATATATCCAATACGTACTTGTTAACGCCTCAAAAGATCCAGTAAGAATGAATACAAACTAGAATTGACGATAAATATATAGCTTCTAAAAAAAACTTATGTTCAAAAGTTAAGATCAAAAGCTATGATCAAGAGTGGTGATCACAAGTAATGATTAAAAAAAAACAAAAGATCATGTTATATATCTAAAACGTTCTTTTTTACGCTTTAAAAGATCCAGTAAGAATGAATACAAACTAGAACTGACGACAAATATGTAGAATCTAAAAAAAAGTTATGATCAAAAGTTATGATCAAGAGTGATGATCACAAGTAGTGATTAAAAGTAACAAAAGATCAAGTTATATATCCAATATATACTTGTTTACGCTTCAAAAGATCCAGTAAGAATGAATACAAACTAGAACTGACAATAAATATATATTTTGTAAATAAGTGATGATCAAAAGTGATTTTCAAAAGTGATGATATAAACTGATGATCAAAAGTGATGATCAAAAGCAGTAATTAAAAGTAACAAAAGATCAAGTTATATATCCAATACGTACTTGTTAACGCTTCAAAAGATCCAGTAAGAATGAATACAAACTAGAACTGACAATAAATATATAGCTTGTAATTGAAAATGATCAAAAGTGGTGATTAAAAGTGGTGATCAAAAGTGTTTATATTGAAATTATTTTTTTAATTATAATTTTTATGTACAATTAATATCATCTAGAATTTGAAAAAAAATTATTTTTATAATTCGAGTCGCATCAGCCACTTTCGACATCGAAAGTGTTACCAGCCCATCCCACGTGGAGGGTGCGACTTTATGGGCCACCTTTCACTCACGCATTCGTACAGTAGGATAGGTAAGGAAATTAAAGAAATATTTAAATAAATTTGTTTATAACAATTTTAATGTAAATAAAAAATATATAAAATTAATAATTAAAATAGATTACATTTGATTAATTAAAGTGTAAATAATAATATTCAATATAAATGTATTCTTTTTGTTCAATTATATCAAGAAAAAAAAATGTTACATTTATTTTAATTTTCAAATATAATTATAGAATTGTCAGATTGAAAAAAGTACTTCGAAAATAATTTAAAATTACTTGTTTAATGAACATTACCTGTATTGTATCGAAGACGATAAATCACCAAAATCCATATTTTCGCTGAAATATTTTATGAACTTAAAATAGCTACAGATATCCATAGTAGCTTGAAAACTAACAATACATGACTGAAAACTGGTTAAATTTATTTGATTGCAAGTTTTTGATACTATCTTTTCTAATATCAATCTAAATTAAATATAATTTTATAGTTAACTACGTTATATGTAAATGATTGAAAAAAATTTTTTTTTAAAATACTCACAGAAATCCAAGAAATTTGTCACCGTCAATTATTTATTCTGCATTGTTAATTATCATATATAAGGTGTGAGTACAGTTTTTCAAAAATGGCAATTTAAGAACATTTTTTTCAATGTATTTATTCAAGTCTAAAAATAAATATATCTTTCATTTTTCAGTTTTCTACATGATATATCAATAAATAATGCAAAAAAAATTACAAATACAATCATCAAAAAGGAATTGTAGGTTAAACTGTACATACCATCATAATTAATGTCTAGAAGAAAATTAGTGAAATGTTTGAAATTTTCCAGGTCTTTTACGTTATAATCATAAATAAACGGTTTTAAATTACGGCTCAGTAAAATAAAAGAATCCCAATCAATAACTGATGCAATATTAATATCAGATACTTTACTAAACTTTTCAAATTTTGGTTCTTGTGTCTTAAATTCATTCTAAAAAAAATTAATTAATATAACATAAGGAAACTAACATAAGTTAAAATCTTATACAAACCAAATGACTACAATATTCAGAAATTATTCCATCTAACATATCAATATCATCCGATTTGTACGAAACCTCTTTAATTTCAAGAATATCAGCTGGATTCATAGCTGACATGATTAATCGCTGTAATTACTATAAAATATATAATGTTATAATCAAATGATCTAAGTGTTCTTTAAATGATTTTAAAATGATCATCAAATGATGCAAATGTAAAGATCATTTGATGTTCTGTAAAAGTAATTCAATAGGTACATGTATACCCTACGAAAGATCCAGTAAGAATGACAAGTGATCATCACAGGTGATGATCGCTAGACAAATTACCAGTGGACACTACTGATCTACAGTTTAAATGACAAGAAAATGGATGCGCAACTAAATTTATAGTCGGATCATCACAGTGGAGATGATAGCGGGAAATTATGGCGGGAGATTATGGCAGGAGATGATTGTAAAGGATGATCGCGAGATAATTTACCTCTTGCCTCGACGAAGCTGCAATTTATAATGACAAGAAAAAGATTATGCATCCAAATTTATAGAGTGGGGTAAAGACCTGAGATGATCGAGAGAGACGATAGCAAGATAATTTATCTGTTGCCTCGACGAAGCTATAAATTATAATGACAAGAAAAAGGTTATACATCCAAATTTATAGAGTGGGGTCAAGACCTGAGATCATCTCTCGCGATGATCGCGGGAGATGATCGCGGGAGATTATCGCGGGAGATGCTTGCGAGATAATTTACCTGTTGCCTCGACGTAGCTGCAAGTTATAATGACAAGAAAAAGGTTATGGATCCAAATTTATAGAATGGGGTCAAGACCTGAGATCATCGCGAGAGATGATCGCGGGAGATGATCGCGGGAAATGATCGCGGGAGATGGTCGCGAGAGATGATCGCGGGAGAAGATCGCGAGAGATGATCGCGGGAGAAGATCGCGGGAGATGATCGCGGGAGATGATCGCGAGATAATTTACCTGTTGCCTCGACGTAGCTGCAATTTATAATAACAAGAAAAAGGTTATGCATCCAAATTTATAGAGTGGGGTCAAGACCTGAGATGATCGCGAGAGATGATCGCGAGAGATGATCGCAAGAGATGATCGCGAGAGATGAGCACGGGTGATGATCGCGGGAGATGATCGCGCGAGATGATCGCGATGGATGATCGCGAGAGATGATCGCGAGATGATTTACCTGTTGCCTCGACGAAGCTGCAATTTATAATGGCAAGAAAAAGGTTATGCATCCAAATTTATAGAGTGGAGTCAAGACCTGAGATCATCGCGAGAGATGATCGTGAGAGATGATCGCCAGAGATGATCGCGGGAGATGATCGCAGATGATGATCGCGGGAGATTATCGCGGGAGATGCTTGCGAGATAATTTACCTGTTGCCTCGACGTAGCTGCAAGTTACAATGACAAGAAAAAGGTTATGGATCCAAATTTATAGAGTGGAGTCAAGACCTGAGATCATCGCGAGAGATGATTGCGGGAGATGATCGCGGGAAATGATCGCGGGAGATGGTCGCGAGAGATGATCGCGGGAGAAGATCGCGAGAGATGATCGCAGGAGAAGATCGCGGGAGATGATCGCGAGATAATTTAACTGTTGCCTCGACGTAGTGCCAGCTAGTTGGCAGGGTAATTATTGAGTAGCGCATGCGCGAGGAATCGCTAAGATAGGCTGTTTTTTTCAAAAGTTGATTTCTCAAATGCTTATTAGTGAAAAATCTTCTAACCTGGCTTAAAATTTTCCTTAAACCTTATATTTTTTGGCAAAAAAAAAATTTCGATGGGACACTGCTTTTTGGGAGCTCTAGATAAAAAAATAGCAGTTTTCAAAACCTCATTTTTTACAAATTTCAAATTTCTCGCCAAGTCACGGGACCAATCAATAATCTAACCAAAAATTTGGGTTTCACGGGAAATTTTACATAAGAATATATTTTTTTATGTTTTTAAGAGCTTTCATGTTAAAACAGTCACGGTTCGCTTATAGAGGAAATAGTTCTGGCAAAAATGCCGAAAGATTCTGAGCATGGGGGGTCAATGTTGGTACCGTACACAAACAGGATGTACCTTCAAGTAAATCAAACTCGTTCCTTTTTTGCCAATTTTTAGACATTACTTTATTTTTAAAATCTAGTTTTTTTACATTTTTTTCTTAAAATCTTTTTTTTTAATTTTTTTTTGAAAACGAATAAAAAATTATCATTTAGTGGAAAAAATTATTTAATCTCGGTAGAAAATTATATGAATAAGATACTAGCATGAATTTTTGCCCCCCCCCTCCACATCCCCTCTTCTACGCCTACCAAATGCTCTAAAATGGTTTAAAAATGGGAAAAATCATGTAGAAAACATAAATGTAAATAAGAAATATATTTACTTATATAAGTGTTGTTGTGTGTGTGTTTATGAATGAGAAGGTGTATATGTGTGTACATTCATGAATGCAAATACTTTAGAGTGGATTTAAAAATGGAGTTTTAAGATAAACTTTGCTCCCTTGGTTTTTTGCTGAACATTTGGTCATAAAAAGTCCCTAGCTCCAAGGATTTTGGTTTTGCTTGTCTGGTAATAAATATAAAAAAATGCTCCATTTAAATTACATGTAGCCATATTATTTCAATCATCGTAAAAAGAGCTTAAGATCTTTCTATTATGATTTCAATGAGGATTTTTTTTACATTTATTAGCGGTAAAATTGCTTTTAAAATATTTTTTTTTGCTACTTGAGGTTGGATAACGTTTTTTATATATTTAAATAGTATTTTCCATCGATTAGCAGTTGTTCAAAACATTTTTTAAGCTTTGTAAAAGATTAGAAAGCTAAAAAGTCAAAATTCCCATGTTATTTAAATGGGAAAATTGAGATGCTTAAAGGCACGCGTTTTTGAAAAGCGAAAGCAAAATCCTTGGAGCTGGGGACTTTTTATGATCAAAAGTTCACGAAAAAACCCGGGGAGCAAAATTTTTCTTAAAACCCCAATTTTAGGTCCACTCTAAAATATATAATAATTGTAATAATAATTGTAATATTAAGAGTAAAAAACATTAAACGTATTGTATATTTTACTTTATGTATTTTTATATACATTCCAGTAACACACATGCATATACACCTTCTCATATATAAACACACACACACACATACACGCACATACAAACATATACATTACTTAAATATGTTTATGTTTTCTAAATGATTTTTCCCATTTTTAAGCCATTTTAGAGCATTTAAAAGGCGTTGTAGGAGGAGGGAGGGGAGGGGGGGGCAAAAATTCATTCTATTATCTTAGTTATATTATAATTTTTTACTGAGTTTAAATAATTTTTTCCACTAAACAATAATAATTATTCAAATTTGAATTTTTTTTAAATGTAAAAAAACTGGATTTTAAAAATTAATTAATATCTAAAAATTGACAAAAAAGGAACGAGTTTGATTTATTTGAAGGTGAATTCTGTTTATATACGCTGCCGTACAGGAGTAAAAAGGCAATATCTCGAGATTTTATGAAAAATGAGATTTTTATATGTGCATAATCGTGAAAAAAAAATCTATCCAGTGGTGCAAAAATTATTTTGATATCACTGATAACAAAAAAGTTAGCACTGCATATCTCGAAGGTTTCATGTATTTGATAAAATTTAACATGGAATAAAAAAAAAAATACATGAAATAAATGCATATCTCGAGATATTGCTTTTCTTCTCCTGTATTTAACGTGATCTAGGAGTCATCGATTTTTAAATTTTGCACATCTCTAAAATAAAGTACTAAAAATATTAATACTTATTATTAACTAATTTAGTAATAATTTATTTACAGCTCGATTTGTTATTGTTGTACTTGTAGTTTATTAATATTATTTATTACTTTTATAAATTTTTTAATTATTCCAAAAATATAAATGAGAAAAAAATTATTTAACTGAACTTAATTCATTAAATGTAAATATGTTTTTCGTTAGTCTACCTTTTTTACTATATAAAGTATAAATAAACAAATATTTGGCGGCAAAGAACGTTATTATACAAATTTAAATAAAGTATGATAAGGGCGGTTATTTTAAAAAAATATAAGAATGTGATATTTTTTTGTCATGTTTATGTTTTATTATTTAAAATATTTGGTAGCAAATTTTTTTATTTATATGGAAGATTTGAAGTTATATAACTGCCAATTACGTTTTATTATTTTTATTATTATTATAAACATTTTTTTATTAAAAATATATAAAAAATACAAAAAAACAATATTTCAATATTATTAATTTTGTAATTTTAATAAAATAATTTATATTGAAAAGAATTTAAATTATTTCAATATGAGATATTGCTTTTCTTTCGTGGACAAGAGCGGCGCAAAGCATCCTGAGTACATGAATTAAAATGCATATCTCGATAATGCTTTTCTTCTCCTGTATTATAAGCTGATTTGGCGCTGCTATTTTTGCATATCTCTTGTTTTTCATATAAGGAGTGGAAATTTTGGAAAAATTTTTTCACCAATGAAAAGAGCATGTCTTAATTACCTTAGAAACATATAAATTTTTTTTAAATTGTATATAAACCTTTCAAAATTAACCGAAACGCGTTTCTTTAAATATCTCGAAATGAGTTAAAAGTGAGATATTGCCTTTTTACTCCTGTACGGCAGTACGGTACCAAAATTGACCCCCGATGCTTAGAATCTTTCGGCATTTTTGCCAGACCTATTTCCTCTATAAGCGAACCGTGCAGTGAAATAATATATCTATTTGTTCAACAAGGGAAAAAAAGTAGGATTTGGCTTTCAATGCAGTTGTATGCACGAGTGAGCGTAGCAAACGAGTGCAGACAGCATTGAAAGTAAAATTTCCTACATTTTTTCCCGTGTTCAACACATAGTTTTTCATTAAAAGCGAAAAAAAGATCGCCCTTAAGTAAGAAAGTAGACCTTTTTTGCAGCGTGTAATGAAAAAGAATTTTCTGATTAATTTTGAATAATTTAGTATAATTTAAAAAATAAAAAAATTCCTTAAAAAAATGAGATATTTTAATCTTTCAATTTAAAATTTCGCTGCTAATATAAGTTTTTACAGCAATAATAAAAAAAATTATTACTCATTTATCTTACTTTTTTTACAAAAGTCCAAAACACAAAAATGGCTGCCAAAAATCGAGATTTTGCTTTGGGAGGCTAAAAATTGGACTGGTGACTTATTTTTGATAGTACTTTCAGAAAAAAACACTTTGGGTCAGTTTTGAAGACCCGACCATACAAATCGAACTCACTTCATTTAAATCTACCCATATATTTTTTAAGAAAATCGCAAATTTAAAACAGTAAGCATATACCAAGTATAAATATTAAAAATAGTGTCAATGTATTTATTTCATATCTCACATCCCTAGTAGCATATAATTTAAATATTTTCATGTTTTGGAATTTTATTTTTGGAATTTAGAAAAGTAGTTTTTACATTCTTGAGTCAATTCATTGTTCCATATATTTAATTCGATCATTTCTAAATTTGTACATTTCGATAAAGTTTTTATGTACTCATCATTTAAGTTTCCAAAAAAACAAAATAAGCTATTTAAATTTTTAAAACGATAAAAAGTATATGGTTTATAGTAATAAATCCGTAAGTTATTAATTGAATTCGATGATAAGGCTTTTAAGAAAATATTATCCAACAGAATATCACTTATTTCAAATTTCGACAATTTTTTTATACTTGAAATAAATCCTAACGAATTAGCAGTATATTTTCTACACTCATTTACAAGTGAAATCACAGTAAAATTATTCAGTTTTTTACATTGTACGTAGTTAACTTATCTAGTGAATTTGAGTTATTAGTTATTAAATATAAAACGTTTAAATTTTTTAGTTTTGTGAAAAAATCATTTAAGCAAGTCTGAAGCGTAAAAATACAATTTTAAAAGATAAATTCGGTAATTGAAGCAGTACACAAGTTTCCTAGGAACATACCCTTCAAATATAAATGTACTAGATGTAAACTAGATAATTTTTTGTTCCTAGCAAAAAGTACAGAAAGATCCACATCATCGCAAAACTGTCTGTCCAATCCATATCTGTAACTTCAAAGAATTTTTAAATTGTGACAGCTTTTAATCCCGGTGGTCATCAATGACTAATTTACATAAAAATCATTTTTTCTTATCAGCTGCCATCTTATAAAATTTGAAAATATGCTGGGGCAAAAAATAAAAATTTTCATCAATTAAAACGTTTTTCTCAACCTTAAAAATCTCCATATATTATAAATACAATATTTTTTTTAGAGCTAAGAAGGAAAAATTTTTGAAATAAATACAGTCTTTAGATTAAAATCACGTGTTATTTAAATAATAAAAATTTTAACCAATCATTTTGTTTCTTACAGACAAGTAAGTTTTTATTTTTGAGAAAAATAAATGCGTTTGTAGAATATTTTGTTTTAGTTTACAAAGTGTCTTACTATTCATAACACATGAATAATTTTTGTAATTTATGTGTGTATCAAGTTGTGTGCTGTGTTATTTAAAAATTAGTTTTTTACTTCGATAATTAATTATTTTACAGTAAGTTTTCGCGTTTTAATTCATTAAAAAATTTTTTTTTATCATAACTAAAAATAATTATTAGTGCGCGTCTAAAATTTTATAAAAAAAATTTTTTTGTATTTATTTTCAGAAAAAAATGCATTATCAATTAAATTTATCAATAATATTTTTATTATTAAACATAATATCAAAATGTTCACAATTAGCAAATAATTTCAAATGTGAAGCTAATTTAAAATGTTTATGTTACGAAGAAACATTAAATCAATACAAAATATACTGTAAAAATGGACGCATGATGGAACTTTTTGCTTTAAATAAATCAATCGATACAATTGTTATTAAAGATATAGGTTATGAAAATTTATACGCTAAAGATTTTGAACAATATCAAGATTTAACAAAACTTGTTTTATCTGATAATTATATTGGTAGCGATGTTGATGATCATTTTTTAAAAGGTAAATATTTATTTTATTATTGTTTTGGAATGAGTTGCAAAAACGATTTGGCACCATGTTTATTCGTAGAAATTTTTAGCACGTGGTCTCCTGTGCGCCGGTTTTCCCACTCATTCTAAAAATATTAATTTTTTGAATTTTAAAATTTTTAATTAAATTTTTTTACAGGTTTACCAAAATTAAAAAATTTAGTATTGAGAAATACAAATATTACAATTCCGTCAAATTTTTTTAAATATTCGAATGAATTAATTTCATTAGAACTTGGTTGGAATAATTTAAAAAATTTAGAAATTGGTATATTTGACGGACTTGATAATTTACAAGTATTAAATTTATGGAGAAATAATTTAACAATAATAGAAAATGGATTATTTAAAAATTTAAATAATTTAGTATCTTTAGATTTACAAAAAAATAACCTCAAAAATTTAACACCAAATGTTTTTTATGATTTAATTAATTTAAAATATTTAAATTTAAATTTTAATAATTTTAAAAATTTACCAAATAATCTTTTTATTAATAATAGAAAACTTAATGTTATAAAATTAATGAATAATAAAGTTAATTTAACTGAATTACCATCGAAATTATTTAGTAATTTAACGAAACTTGAATCTATTGTGATAACAAATAACGGTTTAATAAAATTACCAGCTGATTTATTTAAAAATTCAATAAATATTAAAAATATAACATTAGATCAAAATAATTTAGACTCATTACCAATTAATCTTTTTGAAAATCTTTTTAATTTAAATTATCTCAGTTTATACTCAAATAATTTAAAATATTTGCCAAATGGAATTTTTAATACGAACAACAATTTGGTTACACTTGATTTATCAACAAATTGTTTTGAAATAATCGACGAGTAAGTTTTAATTATTTTTTATTATAACAAATATTTTATAAATTCATATTTTTTATTTATTCTAGGAACATGTTCATTGGTTTAGAATCACTTGAAAATTTGAACATGTCCAATAATAATTTAACGTACATAGATCCAATAGCATTTAGACATTTAGAAAATTTAATCTATGCTGATTTATCAAACAATAAATTAACATTAATGGGTAATGACGTTTATGATATACTTGGGCCAGTATCACCTTTACATTATTGCCATCGACTTGAAGAATTATATTTAGCAAATAATAATATTAGTGTTTTATTCAGTGATTGGATCATCAGCTTTTACAATTTAAAAGAATTGGATTTAAGTTTTAATTCATTCAGATATTTACAGGTAAATTAAATTATTTATTAGCTGATATTTTAGTTTTTTTATTAATAATTTTTAATTATTTTTTAGAGTGTAGATCTTCAATTTGTATCAAATGATGTTAATTTGGATTTAAGCTACAATAACATATCAGTAATTGATTTTTCAATGTTGGAAATAATAGCCATTGAACAAAATTTAACTAGAAATTTTTATCTCAATGTTGATGAAAATCCTCTAAAATGTGGTTGTGAAATTTTTGATATTTTAAGATATATCAATAATGACATGGATGATTCAGTTAAAAATTATGTTCAATTTGATTTTAATGAAATTTATTGTACTGGTCCAGAAGAATATTTAGGAAAACAATTACAAAATATAAGAGTTGACGAATTAAAATGTAAAGTACAAAATGAATTTTCATTTTATGATGATCCATGCTCTGAAAATGGAGATTGTGATTGCTGGTTAAGACCATATGATAATGCTTTGATTGTAAATTGCACTGATAAAAATTTGATACAACCACCAGAAATGATTGATTCAAGAAATGTGTCAAGAGTTGAATTATATTTGCAAAACAATCTTTTAACAAGTGCTCCTAATATGAACAAAAATGGATTTGAAAAAGTTGTTGTATTAGATTTGTCTAATAATATGATAAATAAAATTGATGAGACAATCGTTTCTAAAAATTTAGAGGTTTGCAAAAGTTTTATATTTACTTATTTTTGGATAAAAAAATTTTTATAATTAAAAAATTCATTTTTTCTAGGAACTTGCATTGAATAACAATGAATTATCGTACATCGACTCGGTTATTCTCAATAAATGGAATAATTCATCTCAAAAATTAAGGCTTCACGAAAATCCTTGGGAATGTAATTGCACCACATTAGATTTATTTTATTTTGTTTTATCAAATCAACGTAACATAACAGAACTTAAAAATGTAACTTGCTATGATAATGGAATTCCATTAGTTAATTTAGACAGAGATGAAATATGTCCAACTTACATTGAGCTTATAATCATAATATGTTCAGTAATTTCAATTTGTTGTTTTACATTTGGTTCAATGGTAGCATTATTTTATCGTTACGAACAAGAAATAAAAATATATTTATATTCTAAAAATTTATGTTTATGGTGGGTTAGCGAAGACGAATTAGACAAAGATATGAAATATGATGTATTTTTAAGTTTTTCACACAAAGATGAAGATTACGTTATTAATGAATTATTACCAAAATTAGAAAATGGACCAAAAAAATATAAATTATGTATTCATATACGTGATTGGTTGGCTGGTGAATGGATACAAAATAATATATTTAAATCTGTTTATGATTCAAAACGTACTGTTATTGTATTATCTAAACATTTCTTAAATAGTATTTGGGGTATGGTCGAATTTAAGGTCGCATATCAAAAAATGTTAACTGATAAACGTACTAGAGTAATAATTATTATTTATGGTGACATTGGTTCATTTGATGAAATTGATTTAGAATTAAGAACGTTTTTAAAAAATAACACTTATATTAAATGGGGTGAACCATATTTTTGGCAAAAATTTTATTATGCATTACCACATAAACCTATTAAATCAATTGAAAAATATTAAAAATTTATAGTTTTTATAATATTGGATTTGAGTAATTGTAAATATTTTTTATGATAATATGTGCTCGAATAATTTGTTTAAAATTTATTGAAAATTAATTAATTTTTTTTTGCAAATTAACAATTTTTTTCATAAATTTAAAGGATTTATACTTTTTAACAATAAATTTAACAATAAATGTAATGAATGTAATAAATTTTAGTAAAATATAATAAATTGTTTATTTTATAAGTTTACAAATTTTGTATAATTTTGTATAGCAATGTAAAATTAAATGAATAAATAATAAAAATAATTATTAATGATTAATTTTAATTAGTAATTTTATATCATTGGATTTTATATATAACAATGAATTATTAAATTAATAATTAGCTAAAATAATTCTCAATTTAATTAAAATATATATTTGTGTTTTAAAAAAATTTTAGATTTTTTTGTGGTAAATTTATTTTTCTATAAATTATATACATTAAATTATTAATTTTATCAATATAAACATATTTTTATATATGTTAGTTTTTGTTATTATTTTAATAACTACATAGTTAGATTCTATAAAATTTACAAAGTACCCCTAAGCAGTTTTAGGGACTTCTGCACCAAAGCTCTCTAGGTATTTCTGCATCAAAGTTCTCTAGGGACTTCTGCACCAAAAGTTCCTAAATCAAAAATATTCTAAGTTCATTTCACCCCCCCCCCCCTTCCAAGTCGGACTTTTTCAAATAACCCATCCAAAGAATATGTCCCATGTTAAAATAATTGACGATTTTTACATGAATTATTGCACACTTAAAAATACTTAATACTATTCAAAGCGAACAATCTTTTTAATTTAATCACAAGGATAGAAAAGAGTACGCCTTAATTTATTTCTTACACTATTACATTTCTTACACTATAGTACAATTTATTATACTAAATAAAGAATTTGACAAAAAAGGTTTAATTTTAAACTTGTTTTTCTGCATAATAGAAACATTAACAAAATTTAACTTCATAAACACTGAAATTCTTTTTGACTTTCTGATCACTTGGATAGTGCGCCAAAACTCAAATCCTTAGCTCGCTTCATAACAAATTTTTCGGGGCGTGTAGCCCTTTGAGAACTCTATAACACGAAATTAGGTTTACGATTAATTGTTTATATTTATTTTGAAATTTTTTTGGAAATTTAGGTTACAAAAAAAAGTAAAAACAAAAGCAAATGATTATTTAAGGCAAATGGACATTTATTTTGGGCCAGTGCTCCCCAAAATTCGGCTTTAAATTAACAAATAATCAGTAAAGTAACGACTTAATACAACTGGTCAGAAAGCCAAAAAGATTTTCAGTGTAAAACATATAATAATAGTAATTCAAAATGCACGGCTAATAATTTTTTAGATTTATAACTAATATCATCACCGTATATCTTAATATTAAGATTTAAAATATTTTTATCCTTACGATCCACTTTTATTTTGCTTACAGCCTCAAAAAATTCATAATCTAAATCTTTGAAAGAATAAAAAGTAATTGTTTCCAAATTTTTTAAGTTAAGAATTATATTAAGAAGCTCACTTTTTTTAATTTCTGAACCAGCTGATATTGCTAAAACTTTTAAATTCGGAAGATTGGTGATAATGTTTGTTAAACCAACAATAGTAAATTCACCTTTTTCAAATTCTATATGAATTAAAGTTTTACAAAAGCTTGCAGACTTTAAAATATTATCAACATTCATATTAAAAGCAAATAATTTAAATATTTTCAAGCTTTTAAATTCAGAAAAGTAGTTTTCACATTCTTGAGTCAATTCGTTGTTCCATATATTTAATTCGATCAATTCTAAATTTTTACATGTCGATAAAGTTTTTATGTATTCATCTGTTAAATCTACAGAAAAGAAAAATAATCTTTTTAAATTTTTAAAATGGGAAAGAGAATATGGCTTATCGTAACAAATCCCTAACTCTTCAAGTGAGTTTAATGATAAGGCTTTTAAGAAAATATCATCCAATAAAGTATGACTTATTTCACATATTGACAATTTTTTTTGCCTCGAAATCAATTCTAAAAAATCAGCAGTATATTTTCTACGCTCATCTTCACGTGAAATTGCTGTAAAATTATGCAAATTTTCACATAGACTCTTATTAAGAGATGTAATTATGTTATCTAGTAAATCTAAGTTATCAACTATTAAGTATAAAACTTGTAAATTTTTCAGTTTTGTGAAGAAATCAGTTAAGCAAGTCTGAATTTCGAAAATACAATCTTCAAGGATAACTTCGGTAATTGAAGCAGTACACACGCTTTCTAAGCACATACCATGTAAGTATAAATTTGCTAAATTTAAACTAGTTAGTTTCTTGTTCCCAGCAAATATACAAGAAATATCTAACTCATCGCAAAACTGTCTGTCGAATCCATAATTGCAACCCAAAACAATTTTGGTTAAATTGTGGCATTTAATAGATATCTGGTTAATCATCAATAAGTAATTTACATGAGAATCATTTATTAAGTACAATGTATTAAGTTTATAGGCACATCTTTTGAGAATTTTACAGATATAATCAGTATTTTTATTGGTGACTGAAGATACTTCTTTTGTATCGCTTTTATTTTCTACCTTTTTAAAAATTTTTTCATCAATTTTTAACGTATTACCCCATGAGAACTTTGCTAAGCCACTCCAACGCTTGCAAACTAATTCAATTTGGATCTTATCCTCCATGGGTAAATACTCGAAAATTTCAATTAAACAATGGTCATTGAGAATTTCATTAATAAATAAATTCTGAATCTCGATGGAATGTTCGGAAATTAGATTCTGATTGACAGGACCTAAAAATTTATTCGAAATTAAGAATAAAGTTTTGTAGTTAAGTTAACTAATTTCACAGCGAAAATCTTCAAACTTACCGGGATTCATTCTTATTGGTTATTCCTCTCCGATTCAGCTGTATTAAAATCTTTTATTGAAGTGCTGAAAATTAAAAATTTGAATCAGACAAATAGGAAATACATTAGCCCGTATAACTTTTGTTAAATCATTAAGAGGTTTGATCAGCTCTCATTTTTAAATTTTGGAAAGTTTTAGGCTTTTCCTAAAAAAATAACCGGTTTGTGATAATAACCAAAATGGATAAAATATGTTTACTTACAATGCACAAACGTTACGCAACATTACAATATACTTTGCTATTCTTTACTAGATGTTAATATTCTAAACCCAAATTATTTTGATACCTTAAACTCGTATTATTTTAATTCCCTAAACTCAGATTATTCTTAGTCCCTAATCCTGAATTATTCTATTCCCCTAAATCCGATTTATACTAAGTGCCAAAATTGAAATTATCCGATTGAAACCCCCTCTTCTTAAATTGAACAAAATTTTTTCAGATTTCGAAATTTTTTTTCTCAGTGGTGAGAAAACGCGTTTTTTTCGATCTCGTTGTGGGTCGAAAAAAGTGTTTTTGACCGGCTAGGGAGAAAAATATCTTCATTAATAAATCATAAGTATTTATTAAAATTATTAATGATCAACTAATTAATTTTAGTTCCTCATAGAGGAACAATTGTTTTAGGCAAAATTTTGATTTATGATTTTTTGTCATATGCACGTTTTGAGACCTCAGGAAACTAAAAAACCGGTTTTTAAAAAAAGTATGTATTTATGTGTGTGTGTACTTATGTATGTATGTGTGCATTTCTACGAGAAAGTACTTTTTATGAGCACCAAAAAAGAAGAAAAAAAAATAAATGAGGCCGCGACTGTTACCATGATTTTCTGGTAGTTTGAACCCTATAGAATGCAAAAAAAAACGTGAACACGAAATCGGCGATGGATGCCAAAAAGATTTTGCCACTTATATGTCAAAAACCGTGTTTTTCGTATCTGAGCTACCCCAAATTTTCAAAATAACATTTTAGGCAAATAAAATTTAAAAAAATAAGTAAAAAATCTGATTAACAGGGAAAAATCACTCCAGAAGAAAAAAAAACTTTTCTTTTTCCGATGAAATTTAGCCAAGTTATCTGGAATTTAAGATTTTACTCAAATTCATCTTAAAAATGATTGAAGTTCTATATTGAAAAAAACCTGTTTCTGAACCTTAAACATGCATTACTCGCTTGATTTCCTCGTAAAATAATAATTTTTTTTTGTAAATCGATGTATTTTTCCCTGAAAATTCATTTCTTTATGAAAAAAAATCATTTTTCTGTACCAAATTTCAATTTTTAGGTCAAAAGCCTTTGAAAACTGTAAGTAGCAAAATTTACCTAAAAATTGAAATTTTGTCAATAAAAATGATTTATTTCTTGAAGAAATGAATACTCAAGGAAAAATTAATTGATTTAAAAAAAAAATTAATTATTTTATGATGAAAATCAAGCTAGTAATGTATATTTTAAGTTCAAAAACAGGAGTATTTCAATAGAATTTCAATCATTTTAAAGGCAAATTTCAAAGGCAATAATAAGCATTACTTGCTTGAATTTCATCGTAAAATAATAAATTTTTTTTTTAAATCAATTAATTTTTCCCTGAGTATTTATTTCTTCAAGACAGAAATCATTTTTATTGACCAAATTTCAATTTTTAGGTCAAAAACTGTGTTAAGTAAATTTTGTTACTTACAGTTTTCAAAGGCTTTTGACCTAAAAATAAAAAATTTGGTACAGAAAAATGATTTTTTTCATAAAGAAATGAATTTTCATGGAAAAATACATCGTTTAAAAAAAAAAAAATATTATTTTACGAGGAAAATCAAGCTAGTAATGCATGTTTAAAGTACAGAAACAGGCATTTATCAATATAGAACTTTAATCATTTTTAAGACGAATTTAAAATCTTAAATTCCAGATAACTTGGCTAAATTTCATCGGAAAAAGAAAAGTTTTTTTTTCTTCTGGAGTGATTTTTCCCTGTTAATCAGATTTTTTACTTATCTTTTTTAAATTTTATTTGCCTAAAATGTTATTTTGAAATTTTGGGGTAGCTCAGACATAAAAGTGGCAAAATCTTTTGGCATCCATCGCCGATTTCGTGATCACGTTTTTTTTGCATTCTATAGGGTTCAAACTACCAGAAAATCATGGTAACAGTCGCGGCCTCATTTATTTTTTTTTCTTCTTTTTTGGTGCTCATAAAAAGTACTTTCTCGTAGAAATGCACATGTATGTATGTATTTATGTATTTATGTTGGACTGTACCCCGTGATATATATTTTTTTTTTTTTTTTTTTTTCTTTCTGGACGTATAGTACCTAATTGTTTTCTATGGGAGTACTAGTTTTAGAAATATCGCTTATAGTCAATTTTTAGACTTGATACGTAATTTTTGAAAATTTTTTTCTCCAAATTTTTGCCGCCAAAATATACAAAAAATTCCAAATTTTTTTTTTTTAGGACGTAGTACTTAGTTTTTTCCTAAGAAAGTACGAATATCTAGAATTATCGTTTTTACTCGACATCTTCAATCTGACACCTAAGTTTTCAAAAAAAAATTTTTTTTAATTTTTGTCACAAGAAAAAACAAAAATCACCAAGTTTTTTTTCCTCTTTGGACGTAGTACCTAATTTATTTCTATAGAAGTACTAGTTTAAGGAACCAAGCTTATAGTAATATTTTGGATCTGTTACTTAATTTTTACAAAATTTTTTTCTCAAAATTAAGAAAAAAAAACAATAAATAAAACTGCAATATCTTTTGTTTTTTTTATGTAATACCTTATTTAATGCTATGAAAGTAGTAATATCTGAAAATATGTTTTTTACTCGATATCTCGAATCAGATATTTAATTTTTCGAAAATATTTTTCTCAAAATATTTTACTTTAAAAAATAAATAAAACAGAAATATTTTTTCTTTTTTGAAAGTAGTACCTCATTTTTTTGGAGTACTAGTTTTAGAAAAATTTTTTATAGTCTATTTTTTGGATCTGAAACTTAATTTAAAAAAATTTTTTTTTTTTCAAATGTTTTACATTGAAAAAAACGCTGACAAGTGATTGGCACTATGGTTCCTCATCAACAATAGCAAAATATTTATAATGGTCTGTTTTATCTAATAAAAATGATGTTTTTTTAATTTTTTTATATGAAAAATATTCAAAAAAAAAATTTGAAAAATTACGTATCAGATGGAAAAAATCCTTTAAAAACAATAATTCTAGATATTAGTACTTTCATAGAAATAAATTAAGTACTAAGTCCAAAAAGAAAAAAAATTATTATGTTTTTTTAATTTTTTTATTAAAAAAATTTTGAAAAAAAAAATATCGAAAAATTACGTATCACATGAAATAATCATTTGAAAACGATAATTCTAAATTTTCGTACTTTCGTAGAAAAACATTAAATACTACATCCTAAAAAAAAAAAAAATTGGCATTTTTTATATTTTTTGGCGGCAAAAATTTTGAGAAAAAAATTTTCAAAAAATTAAGTATCAGGTCCAAAAAATTACTTTTATAGAGGTTCTTAAAACTGGTACTTCCATGGAAGAAAATTATGTACTACGTTCAAAGAAAAAAAAAATTGGTGTTTTTTGTATTTTTTTATGACAAAAAATTTTCAAAAAATTAAGAGTCAGATTCGAGATATCGAGTAAAAACCATACTTTCAAATATAAGTACTTTCGTGGAAATAAATGAGGTAATACATCCAAAATAAAAAAAAAAAAAGTACCTCGAGCTTTTTTGGTGAAAAAAATTTTGAAAAAAAAATTAAGTCTTAATATCGTGTTGGCTGTGAAATATCACCGGTTATAGTGCGACATACATACACACACACACACAGACTTTTTTTTAAAAACCAGTTTTTTAGCTTCCTGAGGTCTCAAAACGTGCTTATATGCCAAAATATCGAAAATCAAAATTTCACCTATCACAAAGGTTCCTCTATGAGGACCCAATAAAAATAACAGAAATATTGGTTCCTCAATGAGGAACCATTGTGATGGGTCAAATTTTGGTTTTAGATTTTTTGGCATACAAGCACGTTTTGAGACCTCAGGAAGCTGAAAAACCGATTTTTAAAAAAAGTCTGCGTGTGTGTTTGTGTGTATGTAACCAGCGATGTTTCACAAACATTATGGAATAAAGACCTAATTTTTTTTTCAAAAATATTTTCATCCAGGGTAACCCCTCCCTATAAACATGTTCTATGTTAATATAAAAATCAAAAAAGTTTCTAAATGTCAGTTGTAAAGAAAATTTTCTACTATTTTTAGAGACCAAGTGAGGCCCTTAAACACCTTAATACGCAGCGAGACAGGTGAAAATCGACGTGTAATCACTCTTAAATTCGCTTATAAAATTGTTTTAATTTTATATATTTTAATTTCTATTTATTAGAAAATATTATAATATAATTACTTAAATTAATTTATCTAATGATTTTCTTCAAACAAGGCAGCACGTTTAATGTCAACGAAAACTACACGAGATGTTCACTGAACGTAATTTTGAATAAAACTGACCTGTTTCTTAAAAAACCATTCTCTTTTATACTAATATTATTTTATTGTATTCATTTTCGATAGAAATTTGTCTATTTAGATTAGATTAAATACGAATAGCGCCGACAAAACAAAAATACGTCTAGTTCTCTTCAAATAAAAAAAAAATATTGTTAATTCCAAAAAAAGGGTAATTCCAAAAGTGGTCAGACAAACTTCCTGGAGGATTTAAAAAACCATTACAAAGTATTTTTTTCAAAAGCATACTATGCTAGAACAACAGTTTTGCAAGTACTTTTTTAATTTTTATTCCTTTTAAAAATTTACTTCATTTGATTGGCAGTTTAATTTTAATAATTTTATTTTAAAAAGCGACGATTTTCATTTCAAATTCATGATTTTAGTGCAAGACATAATGAAATCGCGTTCTTTATTTAATGAAATTAACTTTGAAATACTCGATGCGTTATCAAGACGCCTGGGTAAAAATTTTTTAAACAAAATATTTTTATTTTACATTCAAAAAAAACATATAAGCATAAAGCAACAATACAATCTTTGACTTGAGAATCAAAACCATGACAATGTAAAAGGGTTTATAGAAGAAATATTATTCTAATAGAAAAACATTACTACTCGGATTTTACCAGGTTAAAATAATGAAATAGAACGTGCATATATTTGCTTAATGTCATTGTAAAAACAAAATTTGTAGTTATATTATTATAAAGTTACAAGTATAAATACTTGTTTAGATGTAAAAAAAAAGAGCTTTATTAGAATATCTATATGTTAGAATTCTGTTAATTATATTGTAAATTTATTATTTTATAATAAACAGTTTTTAATAGTATTAAAATTTATATTTAAAAATATATGAACGTTCTATTTCATTATTTTAACCTGGTAAAATTCGAGTAGTAATGTTTTTCTATTAGAACTATTATGAATTTTAAATTTTAAACCTGTCTTTGGTGTAGTTACAACCTCACACTTTTAAAGGTGTGAATTTTTTAAGGTTCTATTACCGCAGGGCGCGAGCATAAAATTCACACTTTTAAAAGTGTGAATTTAGAAACGCGCTATACAATTCTGGTGTAAACGTTAAATTCGCACCTTTAAAAGTGTGAATTTCGAGATCACTGCTTTGGAGGTGTGAAAAAAAAATCGCTACTTTAAAAGTGCGATGGTGTGAATTTTAACGCAAATTAACACTTTTCACTTTAGAGAGTAAGTACTTTTCTTATTCTTCTAAATTCACTTTGATACGCTTTTTTATTCAAGTTATTAATTACTAATAAAGTGAGTTTAACGATATCACTAATTAAAAGTCCCGAGGTTCATTAATATTTCGCTAGTTATACTTCTTGCTCAAGGAGCACTCAAGTCTTGCAACATTTTACGTGTAATCACTCTCAGATTCATTTAATAAATTTTCTTCCTAGCTGGTCGAAATCACTTTTTTCGCCCCGCAACGAAATCGAAAAAAATGCATTTTCATTATACGCTGTAAAAAAGATCTACTTTCTTACTTTCGCGTGATCTTTTTTTCGCTTTTAATGAATAACTATGTGTTGAACACAGGAAAAAATGTAGGAAATATTGGAAGCCAAATCCTATTTTTTTCCCTTGTTGAACAAATAGATATTTCTTCCCACTGAGAATGAAAAAATTCGATTTGTCCATGGGAGCAAAAAAATGAATGCCCCAGATCGCAGTTTATATACCATCCAAAACGTAATAATAAATCATGCCCTTGATTTATGATGATGAATTTTGCAGATCATTGTTTTGTTTATGTGTTAATAGCAGTGGTTTCTTGTTTATTTTATAATCTAAAATTTACATTATTGAATAATTAAATATCAATTAATTCATATTTATTTTTGTTAAAAAATGCATGTTTTTTAAATAAAATAATTTTTTTACTTGATCTAAATAAATGCTAATCTAATAAAGATATCCAAAAAATCCTTTAAAAAAAATTAAGATAATAATTTGCGCGCAAAATTAAATTAAATCATTCAGTTGCTATGTCCCCTCTTTTTGATGAATAAACATTATTACATTAACCAATCAAATGCCAAATTTTTCCACGAATACACTCGTAGATATTTAAGAAATTCTATTACATTTTTAATGTCAAATTTTTGTTTATATTTTTAAATAACATTTATTTCCAGTACCGGTAAATACATATTTCAGTGCATTGATATGCTTGCTAAATTTATCTAAAAATAGAGTCGATTTTAAATTATTTATATGCAAGTTGAGTGATTTTTTTAAAAATATAAAATAATTTCCTTTTTTTAAATTTTCGATCGACGGCGAATTTAAAAGCAGTGAAGATTTCAGAAAATTATTATTAAAACCACGTGCTCCAAAATTTTGTCGTCCAGTCTTACAAGAAACCGTGAGTTTTATTAAAAAAAAAATTGCAAATAAAAAATATTTTTTAATTTTTTAAATTCTAAAGTGACTAAAATAATAACGTAGAAATTGAAATAAATTTTCTGTTTAAAAAACTTTTTCTTAGTTATCTGCTATCTTGCGGTATTTATTTATAAATACAAATAATACCAGAAAATTCTCCAAAATAATTAAATTTATTTATTTTTAATTTACAGATATCAATAACAAAACAATAACGATGGAAAATAAAAAGTCTGGTATTGAAGAAATTAAACCTACACCTTCCACCGATAGAAAAGTACATCCTCTTTCATGCGGTGAAAATCATGCTCTGGAAGGTCAATCTCGTAGTCAATGTACCAACGCAATTTCTACACCAGTTAGTAATCGAGATGCGGTATTACCATCGCCAAGCTTTATGGAGTCGGTATTACCATCGTCAAGCTTTATGGAGTCCTCGCATAAAATAGTATCTGGGCCTTCGGTAGTCAGGGCTAAAAAAGAAACCCTTATTTGCTCTCCTGAACAATCTACTGCATTTAAGTTGCCAGTACAGTTCCATCAAACAGTTCCATCTAAAGCTAAGAAACCGCTAAGAAATTCTGATGGTAGTAAGAAAATTAAACTGATTAATTATATAACGCCTCTAAATGTACCTACAGTTAATCAAGTACATCAGCGAGAAACTGTAATCAAGAATATAGGACGAGTCATAAAGTGTCCTTCTGACATAATTCGTAAGCCCGAGTTTATAAATGACACAACGAATCAGCAACCAGGAAGCAGTAAAGCAATTACTATGAAAGATAAATTAATAATTCGATCTACAGCTGTCAGGGCATGTGAAAAAGGAGATTTAAAAGCCTGTTTAAATCCAGAATTTTATGATGTATTACATCCATTAGTACCACCACCACCATTAGCTCAGAATTCAAGCTTTCTTGAACTACCTTCTAGCGCTGGAAATTTATCAGGTTCTTCTACAAAGCAGCAGCAGTCAACTTTTCCTTTACCAGAGCCACAACCATCAACTTCCCTACCACCAGCAACTTCAGATCCAGAAGAATCAGATATGGATTAGAAAATATTTTGTAAATATTTAATCAGGTAAACTGTAACTTTATGTTCTTCTAATGATTTTTGTAGATTATTCTAGATATTTAATATTTAAAAATAATTTTAGGTTTTTCCAATGAATTGAAAAAATCCAAATCTGAAACTGACGAAACCATGATCAACAATTGCAAAGGTATTAGCAGCTAGAGTGTATGATTACTAAAAAAATCATAATTTAGTTGTAATTAATTTTAAAAAAGCACAAATGAAAGTTATATAAATTTATTTAGTTCATATTATACGTTTGTAAAAAAATCAAAGTTAAATAGACACGAAAACTGAAATTTTTATTGTACAATTTTTTTTATATTCTGCATTACAAACATCAGTATCTCTACTAAATTTTTTAGAATCAAAAAATCATTTTAAGAAAATTTTCAAATGGCGATACTTTGTCAGAAAAAAATATTTTTAGGAAAATAATGCAAATATTTTATGTCTTTTAATAATTTTTGTGTAATTAATTAGTTGTGTGGTATAAATAATTATTGTAAAAAATCAAGCACGAAATGTTACTGATAAATTATGTAAAATAATTAAATAATTGTATAAATATGATAAATGTCGACACTCAATTATACTAATTGTAAGTAGTAAAATTTGCGTATCATGAAATCGCCAAAAAAATTATTATTTTTTGTTAATATCAATAGTTTGTAAAAATTAATAAGACGTCTTAATTTATAATTTATAATTTTTGAATTAAAAATAAATTTTTTTATTCTGCATGTTTTTTAATCATGTTCCAAGAAAAATTTTCTTTATCTTATTTTCTAAACATACACTGTAAAAAATATTTCAGTCTAATTCACTATCATATAGACAATAATTTTAACAGTTTACATAAACCTTTTAAATTAATTGTTAAAATAATAAATAATAATATTTTTTTTTATTTTATTAGTTTCGATACAAAATTTTAATTTTTATGAAAAGTCAATCAAAATTTGAGAAATAATTTTTTCTTAATATTCAAACACCAGATTACAAAAAAATTTCAATTTCATAATTTTGCATTCAAAAAAATTCTTTGCCGAATTTCTAAATATTCTCAAATATTATTACAAAAGCAAATTCAAGTAGAACCTGAAAAGCCCTTTTTAAGGAAGCCAGAAAAATGATTAAACTAAGTAAAAATTGTGGTTTCTCCTACACTAAAAGTCGTTACTATTTATCAATATTTCGAGTTCGATGGACTTATTTATTAAAATTTATTTAATTATAAATTGATGAATTTAATTTCTTTGAATCTAAGTATATATTTTACACAATAAGGTGGACTTGAAACTTCAAGCAAGGGCTTCAATTTTTAAAAGCTATCAAAAATTTGTTCAAAAATTAATTAAATGTAATCAAAATTCTTTTGAGTTTAATTTGTTATTGATAAAATATTCAGGCCAAATATGTAAAAGAATTTAATTTCTGAGTGATATTATGTAGTTTAAGTTATCTGATGTAGAAAGGGCTTTACGTTATACCGTTAAATTTTTATATAGAGTTATATAGGAGCGTTTTTCACTGTATGACGTCATTTACCCCTTCTACTATCTTTTAATAGCTAATAACGCCGTTGTTTTTAATTATGGGGCAGTGCAGGTTAAAATCCGACTTTTTTGAAAAAACCTAATTTTCAGAAAATGTTAAAAAAAAATTGAAAATCCAAGAAAATGGCAGCATTGCCAAGACTTTGGTGGATTTAAAACTGCGTGTTTGGGTCTTTTTCTAGTATGTTTGCTCGGAGAATTTTTTCTTTGAACATTTATATTTAAAAAATTAAGGATACATTTAAAAAATTAAGGATAAATTTTCAAAGAAAAAATTCTCCGAGCAAACATACTATAAAAAGACCCAAACCTACAGTTTTGAATCCGCCGCAAAGTCTTGGCAATGTTTCCATTTTCTTGGATTTTCAACTTTTTGTTAACATTTTCTGAAAATTAGGTTTTTTAAAAAAGTCGGATTTTAACCTGCACTGAATACGTATCATATATTTTTAAATAAATTTTTATAATATCTAATAATCTCAATACCATGCAACAACTCTATTCGAAACGTTATTAAAATTATGCAAATTAAGTTCTTTACGATTCACTAACGATCTAATCAAATTACACTGACTGATATCACGAACTGGTATTCTGCTGTCTCGTGTTACAAGTCTATTCTAACCGTGAAGTTTTATTTGCCAAAAATTTTTGAAAATTTTAGTTTTTTTAAAAAAATCAAAAATAAAATTTGGAAATAACTACGATAGGGGTGGGAGAGTGGTGAAAAATCTATGTTTTTAGAGTGAGGTTCTAATGGCCTTAGAATGTTTTTAATTTAGGTACTTACAATAGTTTTGAGTTAAGGGCGTAGAATTTTTAAGGTTTAATAATAACTTATGTTATAAATTGATTGTGTTAACACAAAACACTTATAAGTTTTTTTTATAAAATTAAATTTATTGAAATAAAAATTTATATAAAATTAAATTACAATTACTCTTTTATACAAAAAGATATTAGTTTTGGATCATTTTTCAATACACTTGAGCTTATTTTAGTATTTTTGAGACTTATTTTCAGAACATGAGAATCTTGACGAATATTTTTTATTTCGTTCGCTGATTCTATAAATTGATTAGTCAAATTAACAAAATTATGCAAAACAAGTTCTTTTAAATTTACCGATTCTCTAATTATTTCAATAATCTCTTCATTGCTTACTTTGTAATCTCTAAGCGTTAATGTACCAGTAACAGTAACTTTTAAACTTATCAAATTTTGAAGTTTACTCATGCTCTGAAATGCTAAATTAGTCAAATTACAATTATGAATAAATAAATATTTTAAACTTTGGCATTGGGTTAAGTTTTCAATTATAAAATCCTTGTCACAAGATACTTTATTATAACTTCTTGCACTGAGTGTAAAAGATTCAAGATTTTTTAATCTACTAAAACCATGAATTGGTTTTTTAGATAAAAAAATAAATTCTGTAAAATAAATTTCAATATTTTTTATATTCGTAATAACCGATTCGGTTATAAGTCTTAAAAATGGATTTATGTAATTAAAGCAATCTGTAAATACAATAATTAAAGTCTGTAAATTTTTAAATAGTTTCAAAGAATCAATTAAATCTTTATCTGGTGCTCTTCCATTGAATATTATAGAAAATAATTTTAAATTTTCACATGGTAATCTTTGAATAACATGCAGTGGTATAAATGTTGTTAAGTTTAATTTGCATAATTTTTTTTGTTTGACTAAAAATTCACATAAATTTGTCCAAATATTATCTCGACTGTTATTATTATCTATTGTAAATCTAAATTCTGTAATATTTATTATATCTTGGCTAATTTCTAATTCATCTATAACATGTAAGCAATTACAATCCATATTAAAAATGTTTAAATTTTTTAAATTTAATATAAAATTTCTAACGTATTTTTTTTAAGATGACAATTTGAAATAGATAAATTTTGAATGCTATCTTTTTTTAAGTAAAAAAAACATTGGCCATTGAGATTCAAATTTTTTAGACTCAAATCACGTAAATTTTCTAAATTTTTAAAAAATGTTATGAGAAATTCATCAGTCAATCTATTGTCATCTACGCATAAAGATGTCAGCTGATTAAAAGTTTTTAAGTTTTGTCGTAATTCCCGATGCATCCTATTGATCCAGCAATACTTAATATCCATATGCTGTAAATATTTACCACATCTATCCAAAACATTTATTAAAAATCGAGTATTTTCGAGCTTCTTTTTGTAATTCGCTTCATTTTGGAACAGTACATCAATAATATTAGATTCGTTGGATACTTGATATGGAATGTGAGGATAGATATCAAGACTTGTTATACCATTCCAGGAGTATTTGGCCACTTGATTCCATCTACTGCATACTATTTCTAGAAGTATTTTTTCTTTTATTGACAAATACTTAAAAATATGAATGAGACTGTCATCGTCCAGGCTGTGAATAGTTACTTCATTTGCAGCAGCTGGTATTAGGTTATTTTGATCTAAAATATGATATTTGTTAAAAATTTTGAATTTTTAAAATTCGTTGAATATTTATTTCAGAGCTGCGCAAGACTGGCATGCTCATTGTCCGTTTATCAAGAAACGGGATTTAAATTCGTCTTAAAATAGCAGTGGCACGGAAAATTTAGACTAATCAGTTTATAAAATGTTCCATAAACGGAAAAACTTTAAAACGGATAAGTAAATCGAAAAATTCGTCAAATTAAGAGGGGGTCGGAGTTTGGCGTAACTGACGCGTCACAAGTACAGTTTTTTGTATTAATAAAAAAAGTGGATAATTATTTTTTAAAAAAACGCTTCGTACCGAGCTGTAACATACGATTACCTAAAATTTGAGGCAAAAAAAAATTTATTTTATAAAAAACTGAAAGCTCAACATGCTCTCTAAATCGTAAAGTGTAAATTCACCTAAAAATTTACACCTTAACACCTTATAAGTAGTAAATTTTAAATATACACTCTATAAGGAGTAAATTTTTACGTTTACACCCTTCGCGTATAGTGTAGTTTTAAATTTACTACTTATAAGGTGTAAATTTAAAATTTACACTCTAGTCGATGTTTTTTAAAAACTAACCCCAAAATTTTAAAATGCGAGATACTGTCTTCAGTATTCTTAGGTGAATTGAACATTTAAATATTATTTTTAAAGCCAAATTTATTTATTTTTAATTTTTATTATTGTTTATTTAAAACGACTTGAATGTTTAGTAACACATAAAATGGGTTAACGAAAAAGTGTAAACATATCATATGTTTTTATTCTCGCGCCTCATTGTCAAAAGTAATGTTGAAAACGGAGTCGTGGTCTCGTAGCTTAATTTTTATTACTTTTTATAAAAATTGCAACTTACCTCTGAATTATAATAATTTATCTAATTAAATTAACAAAAATACATAAACAATACTATTGAAAAATTTATATTAAGCATTTCATTCGGGTAACCCACGACTCCTTTTTCAACATTACTTTTGACAATGAGGCGCGAGAATAAAAACATATGATATGTTTACGCTTTTTCGTTAACCCATTTTATGTGTTACTAAACATTCAAGTCGTTTTAAATAAACAATAATAAAAATTAAAAATAAATAAATTTGGCTTTAAAAATAATATTTAAATGTTCAATTCACCTAAGAATACTGAAGACAGTATCTCGCATTTTAAAATTTTGGGGTTAGTTTTTAAAAAACATCGACTAGAGTGTAAATTTTAAATTTACACCTTATAAGTAGTAAATTTAAAACTACACTATACGCGAAGGGTGTAAACGTAAAAATTTACTCCTTATAGAGTGTATATTTAAAATTTACTACTTATAAGGTGTTAAGGTGTAAATTTTTAGGTGAATTTACACTTTACAATTTAGAGAGTGGGTTATAATTTTTTTAGTAATACAAAAAACTGTACTTGTGACGCGCCAAACTCCGACCTCCTCTTAATATTTTTAAAACGGATAAGTTTTTAAATAATCCGTGCCACGGAATTATTAGACTGTTCCGTCCTCCACTTTTCCTGAAACGGCAAAAATTTCAAATCTTGCCGTTTTCAATTTTCCGTTTTTCCTAATCGAGAACGGATTTTTATCCGTTTATACAAAGAATGAAAATTCGTATTTATTTTTAAATTTATTCAATTCCTTAGTTGGTAAATTGTATTCCGAGGTTGGGTAAACTGCGATTTGCGGCATTCTTTATTTATGGAAAAGGTTCGTATACGATTTTTTTTGTCAGTGGCAAGAAAACACGTCTTTTCTGGCCACTGACAAGAAATAGTATATTTTTACCCATGGCCACAAAAGTAAAGAATGGCCCAAATCGCACGTAAATTACCGTCCGAGGCGAAGCCGAGGATGGTAAACTGCGATTTGGGGCATCCTTTTTTTGTGGCCAAGGACAAAACATAATTTTTCTTGCTCAGTGTCGAGAAAATGCGTTTTTTCGAATAGAGCAGCGGCCAGAAAACACGCACTTTCTGGACACTAACAAGAAAAAAAATTTTCTATATATATATGTTCCTGAATAAATAAATCAGAGGTGGGCAAAAACAGCGATTTTGGCACGCAGTTCTTGTTTCAGTTGCCAACGGATCAATTAGAAACGCTTCAGTTTGGTCACTTTACTCGTTCCAAAAATCTTCCATAAACGGATATTTTTCCAAACGATCCGTTTCCGAAATATTCCGTGGCACAGAATTTTTGAAAACTGATCCATCTTCACCGTTTTCAATTATCCGTTTCATCAAACTGAACACGGGTTTTTAACCGTTTTCACAAATAATGAAAATTCCTATTATTTTTTAATATTTTGAGAAAGTTAATATTTTATTCATTCTATGATTTTACTTGAAGATCTTTATAATTTTAAGTACCGTAATTTTTTATCTCAAATTTTTTCATTAATTTAAGTTGCCAGACAATCATACCAAATTCTCCATTTATTTCCAGAATAAGTATGATGTTTGGTAAAAACATGAATTTCGCAGCTTACAGTTTTCGTGATTTTGAAAAGCGATCGACAATTTTTTAATGTTTACTTGATGAATCTAATTTTTAATTTGCAAGCTCATAAGATTAATTGTGTGAACAATATTTAATTATTTATAATTTATTTAAACAAAAATTTTTCGATAATTACGCGTGACACCGTTTTTATCGAAGTTTACCTAACAACATACTTATTCTGGTATATAAACAAATTAAAATTGTTTAAACAATTACTAGGGTTGGTTTTAGAAAAAAAGAACCTAAAAATCGTGATCCGAGGGTAAAAAAATACATAAACAAAGGTGTCACACGTAATTTTCAAAAAAAATTTATTAACAAATAAATATTGTTTAAACAATTAATCATATGACCTTATAAATTATAAATTTTGATTAAGTGAGTCAAAATAGGTATAATAAAATTAGGGCTTATCAAAATTTTGAATTATTTTAGCTACAGGATATTTAACATTTAAATTTTTGGCCAATTTTGCATATAATTATAATATATTCATATACCTGTTGAATTCATCCTTATAGTTTTCAGAATCTGTCCAAATAGTTTTAAAGAATTACTCCAAAGACACAATAAAAAAGAAACAATATTTGTTATTGTTGTGAAAACTTTTAATTTATGCGTTCTACAGAAACGATTTATTTTATGAATCTAACTTTCAAGAATATGGCTGAAGCTTAAAATTGCAGTACAACTTATGATATTCACATTTATTTTAAATTATTAATTTTTTTAATTGTAAAATACACGACACTCCGAGTAATAATAGTTTTAAAAATTTAGTAAACGCGTTTTTTAATATATTTTGTTAATTTCTTATCTAAATTTGCATACAAAAGTAAATTCGAAAAAAAATTTTATTTATCTGGTAATAAAATAGATAAATGGATATGAGCAATTATTTTAAAAGTGCTACCCAAGCAAAAAAAATCATATGACTAATCATATAATTTATCATATAAATAATCATATGAATAATCATATAATTAATGATATGATTAATTGATCCCAATGATCATATAAATAATTATATGATTAATTATATGATTTTTCAAAATCAGCTAATTTTTTAAAAAAACGTTAAAAATTTCTACATTTTTCTAATTTATCAGAAACTTTTATTTTTTTCATCGAATAAATTGCTTTTTGACGATTAACAGAAAATTGGTGTAATAAACGAAAGAAATTTTAGCATTTATTTATTTTATTAACGAATTATTAATGCCACGTAGCACCAAACGTTTTTTAAAAGTCTAAAAACATTTCTAAACTTTTCCAAATGTTTCATTAATATTTTAGGACATTTCACCGGTTCCTTCTTCTTTTTTCTCAAAAAATTACGTTTTCCGTATTTGTAGATATTTGGCGTTAAAAAAATTAAGAAAATTTCGTATTTTTTTCATTTTATTTATTTTAACCAATTATAAATATACAATGCAAAATTTACGATTTATTAAAACTTTATTGAGATCATAAAACTAAAACTGATCCTTGGAAACATCATTCAAAATTTCTGTAACTAAAAAAAGTATAAATTATTGAGATATTATTCTCTACTGCAAATAAAATCTGAGCGAATTGCATTACCTATTTGCTCCCTGGGGCAGGAAGTGTACTCCCTGAAATTTTTTTCATCTCCTGGAATAACTTCGGGATAAAAATGAACTGCCCGAGGGAAAGCTGATATCCTGGAGGTATAATTTTTTATTTTTCATTCAAAACAATTTTCCGATTTTTCAAGATGGTAGATCAAAAAACATGTCAGATTAAGCTTTTTACATTGCCTGGGGGTTTTTCAGGTTGAAAAAATGTTTTTAATGATGAAAATTTTTATTCTTTTGTCCTTGCATATTTACCGATTTTCCAAAATGGCGGACCAAAATATATATTAGAAAAAGTTTTTCACATTGCCTGGGTTTTTTGGCCCTAGCATATTTTCCAATTTTCCCATAAAATATGAAAAAAGGAAATATTTATATTGCTAGGGGGTTTCAGAGGTTGAAAAAAACGTTTTTACTAATGATTATTTTCATTTTTTTCCCCAGCATATTTTCTGATTCTCCAAAAAATAATTTAAAAAAACTTATAACTGGTTTGTGTTTTCACACAACCAACCATCATGGAACATGTTCGGTTATAACAGTTTTGACAAACCGAAATTACAATAAATCTGGAAATGTAAATTATCCTAAGCCCATGAACCGAAAATATCCTAAGTTTTTGTTCAAATCAGGGCTTGACCAGGCCCTGAGTTCTACTTCAAATTATTCTAAGTCCCTAAATCAAAAATATTTTAAGTCTATTACACCCCCCCCCCCCCCCGAAAAACGTCACTTTTTAACCCCTCTCCCCTGCCGAGCATGACTTTTTCAAACATCCCATGTTAAAATAAATTTCTTGAATTGGTAAATTAGTTAACTAAATAAATAAGAACAAAGCATGCTATCGAATCAAATTAAATACGTTTTTTGTTTATGATAAGCATTGGAACTTAATGTTTCTTGAAGATTAAATTCTTGAATAAGTGAAAAAATGAAAATTTTCATATTTAAAAATGTTTTCCTCAACCTTGAAAACCCCCAGGTAATGTAAAAAAGCTTAGTCTGAAATTTTTTGGGCCCACGATCTTGGAAAATCGGAATATGGTGTAGCAAGAAAATAAAAATTTTCATTAACGAAAATGTTTTTCTCAACCTTAAAAATCTTAAGGTAATGTAGAATGTTCCTTTTTTTATGTTTTTTGGTCCGCCAGATTGTAAAATCAGAAAATATGCTGGGGCAACGAAATAAAAATTTCCATTAATGAAAACGTTTTTCTCAACCATTATTGAAATCCACAAGTAATGTAAAATGTTCTTTTTTTTCATGTTTTTTGGTCCGATATATTGCAAAATTGGAAAATTGTTTTGGATAAAAATTTAAAATTATGCCTCCAGGATAACAGCTTTCCCTGGGGCGCGGGCGGTTCATTTTCATCCCAAAGGTAATTCAGGAGATGAAAAAAATTTTAGGGACAATAAATTACACCAAATGGTTATGGATGAGTTTATTATGTTGAAAATACATGTCTGCTACCCTCTGTTCATTCCAATAGGCCTACTGGGCCTATTAATGTTATGGGGTTTTTTGGTAATTTTCAATGAAACGCTTAAACCGCACAAGTTAACCAAAACACTTCTGGTTGGTCTCATTTTTTTGGTTTAAGCTTCACCTATTAAACTGAAATTTATTATCCCTAATTTTCTCATCATTGTAGCTGAATGACCAATTTTTAAATTGCTGCTAAATTCGTATTTTCTGACATAAAAGGGTTTTATATGTCTCGAAATATTTCTACAAGCTACAAGTTTCCAAAAATTTTTTACTCGTCTCATTTCCTTGAGTCGTTTTTAAGAAATGGCTCTTGGAAGTTAACATTAAAAATGAGCTTTTTTAAAAAATCATAAATTTGAGACTCCGATTTCAAATTATCATATCTGATTAACAAATAATTGAAAAAGGTAGAATAAATTTTTTTTGAAATTTTAAGCTTTTGGAAATATTTTGAGACTTATAAAACCCTTTTTCTTCAAAAATTACAAATTTGGCAGCAATTTAAAAATTTGTCATTTTTAGCCAAAAATGACCGTTTGGTTAATTGGCTATAGTGATAAGAGAATTAATGATAAAAAATTGCGGTTTTATGGCGTTTGAAAAGTGGCACTTACAGCGAGAAAATGAAATTAACCAGAAGAGTTTTGTTTAACTTGTGAAGTTTTAGCGATTCATTGAAATTGACGATAAAACGATAACATTGAGCCCTGCGTTTCTAGGCCCAGAAGACCCATTGGATTGAACGGAGGGTAGTCGGCATGTTTTTTTAATATATTAAACTCATCCATAACGATTTGGCGTAATATGGTGTTCCAAATGTATTGAACTCCACATGTAAGATATTTTAACTATATTTACTTAAAATATTAAACTTACAACTATCGAGTCAATGCTTTGCACCATTCGGTAAAAAAAAAAGAAACAATAAATTAAAAACGTTTATTTGTTTAAAGAAATACAACTTGTTAAATTTCTAGTCATAAATGCTTAAAATTCAAGATTAGGCAGTTAGGATTAAAATTCTGCTAAAACTTGCTCTAAAATTAGCTTTAAAAATTAAAATAGCTACTCATTATTACTGGAAAAGTTTAGTGAATAATTTCCTACCGCCCCACCTTCTGATAATGAATTTTCTTCAGCTAGTGCCTAGAGCAGAATTTTGATCCTAACTGCCCATATCTGGAAGCATTTATAACTAAAACTTTATAATGTTGTATTTAATTAAACTTTTTAATTTTTTTTTTTCATTTCTGGCACCCAATTTCGCAAAGCAACGACTCGATAGCCAAAAAGTGATTAATTTAAGTAAATGTAGTTAGAATATCTTAGTGTAACTCAGTGACTGAAGAGCCTCCTTAAAAGGTATAATCAAATAATAGCTTCTGTAGATAATTAAAATACCTAATAAGAACCTCTTAGGGCTATCCAAATATTATATTACATAAGGCAAAAAAGAGGAAGGAAGGGGTTTGATTTTCTTATTTTTTCTTAGTCAGAAAGGAATGAGATTTAAAAATATCTTATGCAAGGTTTACTTAGCATATTAATATTTTTTTTTAAATTTAAAATTCAATCTTTTGGCTTTTTCCAAAAATATGCCAGTCACCAATTGCATTATAATGATTTTTAATTTAAAATATTAAGAAATGTTTTTAAAAATAATTTGAATAATAGGTATTACTTTAAAATAGACAAGGGTGGTTCAAATTAGGATTTAAAAAACTAATATTCTATCGTGTAAAGTTACAAGCTTATAGAATTCACGCACATGAAAATCATCTAATATGTTTAAATTTAATTTTTGTGGGGTTTTTATTATCTGAACATTATTTTGTAAAACACATTTCCATGCATTACTCTTTTCTTAGACAGCATTCAGCAAACATTTTAGAAAATGCATAAAAAAATTGGACTGTTAAAAAAAACATTTTGATAATGAGTAAGATCTTACAAAGGGAGCAGGAGGTTAGATGAAATTCTTATTCTTTCTTACAAAAGGGGGAGGGAGGGTCTAAAAACCCCAAAACTTGTCTTACGTAATATATGAATAGCCCCTTATATTTTATAATATACATTTTTTTAAATATTTTGTTACTTACAAACTTCATAGATTATTTTTGTTAAAACATTTTTAGAATGGTTTTAAAAGCTCTAGAAATGCTTTTCATATCCTTTTTGCTGATTTTTACAGATTTTCATTTGCAAATCGACGCACTACGTTAAGCTTTAGTTGTCCGTACCCATTGCCATAAGAATCAATATTGGTTGAAAATAGCAAGTTAACTTCAATCATTATGTATCTCAAAGATGCACTTTTATTCGAAGATTTAATTTTAACCTAAAAAAGACATAAAAAAAGCAAATGAATTCGCTATAATTTGTTAAATCTTAAAATAAAATTAAAAAAGAGTGAATTTACATTAACAAGGTGAAATTTTACTTGTAGGATTCTAACCTTGAGATCTTATTTCTATCTTAGTAGATCTGTAAAAATAATGGTTCTGTCTGTTCTCTAAACGCTGAAAAATGTACTTTGGATAAAAATGACTTCAAATAGCTGATTCTCTGAAATTGAAATTAAAATCAAAAAGTATTATAAAATATTTTTTAGCCCTTATAAAATACTAAACAAAGTTAAATTATTTTTTGCAGTTTTATTTTTTTGCAACTTTAACCAGGAATTTATTAAAAGAAATCGACTTTGAGTAAATATGAAATAAGATCTCAAGGTTAGAATCCTACAAGTAAAATTTCACCTTGTTAATGTAAATTCACTCTTTTTTAATTTTATTTTAAGATTTAACAAATTATAGCGAATTTATTTGCTTTTTTTATGTCTTTTTTAGGTTAAAATTAAATCTTCGAATAAAAGTGCATCTTTGAGATACATATATGATTGAAGTTAACTTGCTATTTTCAACCAATATTGATTCTTATGGCAATGGGTACAGACAACTAAAGCTTAACGTAGTGCGTCGATTTGCAAATGAAAATCTGTAAAACTCAGCAAAAAGGTATGAAAAGCATTTCTAAAGATTTTAAAACTATTCTAAAAATGTTTAAACAAAAATAACCTGCGAAGCTTGTAAGTAGCAAAAATTTTTTAAAATGTATATTAAACATATAGAGGTTCTTTTTAGGTTTTATAATGATTTAAAGAAGCTAATATTTGATTACCTTTTAATGGGGCTTTTCAGTCACTAAGATATTCTAACTACATTTAATTAAATTCATCACTTTTCAACTATCGAGTCGTTGCCTTGCTTAAATGGGTGCCAAAAAATAAAAAAAAATTAAAAAATTTTATTGGTTTAAACAAATGAATTTTAAAGTTTTAGTCATAAATACTTCCAGATATGGGCATTTTGGATCAAAATTCTGCTAGGCACTAGCTGAATAACATTCATTATCAGAAGGTGGGGCGGTAGGAAATTATTTGCTAAACTTTTCCAGTAATAATGTGCAGCTATTTTCTTATAATTTTTAAAGCTAATTTTAGAGCAAGTTTTAGCAGAATTTTAATCCTAACTGCCGATATCTTGAATCTTAAGCATTTATGACTAGAAATTTAACAAGTTGTATTTCTTTTAACAAATAAACTTTTTTAATTTATTGTTTCTTTTTTTTTAACCAAATTGTGCAAAGCATTGACACGATAATTGTAAAATTATTATTTTAAGTAAATATAGTTAAAATATCTTAGTTTCAAAATGTGTAACTCACTTACTGAAAAGCTTCCTTAAATCTCGTCTCTAACAAAAATAACCACGTGGTATTACTCCCTGACTCAGAAATTTATAAATCTTTAAATTCAGGGAGTTAAATTTTTAACCTATTCAAATATTTGTTAATCAGATATGATAATTTAAAGTCAGAGTCCCAAATTTATGATTTTTCAAAAAAGCTCATTTTTAATGTTAACTTGCAAAAGCCATTTCTTAAAAACGATTCAAGGAAATGAGAAGAGTAAAAAATTTTTGGAAACCTATGAAGCTTGTAGGAATTTTTCGAGACTTATAAAACTCTTTTTTGACAAAAAATACGAATTTGGCAGCAATTTAAAAATTGGTCATTTTTAGCCAAAAATGGCAATTTGGTTAATTTGCTATATTGATGAAAAAATTAGGGATAATAAATTTCAGTTTAATAGGTGACGCTTACACCAAAAAAATGAGACCAACCAGAAGTGTTTTGGTTAACTTGTGAGGTTTAAGCGTTTCATTGAAAATTACCAAAAAACCCCATAACATTAATAGGCCCAGTAGGCCCATTGGAATGAACAGAGGGTAGCAGACATGTTTTTTCAACATGATAAACTCATACGTAACCATTTGGTGTAATTTGGTGTTCCAAATGTATTGAACTCCTATTGTTAGTTTCAAAATGAGTAACCCACTTACTGAAAAGCTTCCTTTAATCTCTACCCTAACAAAAATAACCACGTAGTACTACTTCCTGACTCAGAGAGTAATAGCTCTTAAATTCAGGGAGTTAAATTTTTTACTTCTTTTCTAAATTTTTAACCTATTTTATTTTAACTCTCTAAATTCTGCCCCTGAATTTAGAGAGTTAAATCACCGAAATTAGAGTGTTAACTCCCTGGGACAGGAAAGGTTGAGAAAAACGTTTTCCTTAATGGAAATTTTTATTTCTTTGCCCCAGCATATTTCCTAATTTACCAATATCGCGGATCAAAAAACATAAAAAAAGGAACATTCTACATTACCTGTGGGTTTTTAAGGTTGAAAAAAACCTTTTTAAATATGAAAATTTTTATTTTTTTACCCCCAAAAATAACAATTGATGCATGCATGTATATACTTATTCAAAAATTTAAATTTAAACAAAAAACGTATTTAATTTGATTCGATAGCATGCTTTGTTCTTATTTATTTAGTTAACTAATTTACCAATTCAAGAAAGTTATTTTAACATGGAACGTGTTCATAGGTTGGGTTGTTTGAAAAAGTCCGGCTCGGCAGGGGAGGGGGGTTAAAAAGTGACGTTTTTAGTGGGGGGGGGTGAAATAGACTTAGAATATTTTTGATTTAGGGACTTAGAAAAATTTGAAGTGGAACTCAGGGCCTGGTCAGGCCCTGATTTGAACAAAACCTTAGGATACTTTAGGTTCATGGGCTTAGGATAATTTATATTTCGAGATTTATTGTAATTTCGGTTTTTCAAAACTGTTATAAGCGAACATGTTCCATGATCGTTGGTTGTGTGAAAACACAAACCAGTTATATTTTTTTTAAATTATTTTTTGGAGAATCAGAAAATATGCTGGGGAAAAAAATGAAAATAATCATTAGTAAAAACGTTTTTCTCAATCTCTGAAACCCCCTAACAATATAAATATTTCCTTTTTTCATATTTTATTGAAAAATTGGAAAATATGCTAGGGCCGAAAAACCCAGGCAATGTGAGAAACTTTTTCTGATATATATTTTGGTCCGCCATTTTAGAAAATCGGTAAATATGCAAGGGCAAAAGAATAAAAATTTTCATCATTAAAAACATTTTTTTCAACCTGGAAAACTCCCAGGCAATGTAAAAAGCTTAATCTGAAATGTTTTTTGATCTACCATCTTGAAAAATCGGAAAATTGTTTTGAATGAAAAATAAAAAATTATACCTCCAGGATATCAGCTTTCCCTCGGACAGTTCATTTTTATCCAGGAGATGAAAAAAATTTCAGGGAGTACACTCCCTGCCCCAGGGAGCAAATAGCTAATGCGATTCGCTCAGATTTTATTTGCAGTAGAGAATAATATCTCAATAATTTATACTTTTTTTAGTTACAGAAATTTTGAATGATGTTTCCAAGGACAAGTTTTAGTTTTATGATCTCAATAAAGTTTTAATAAATCGTAAATTTTGCATTGTATATTTATAATTGGTTAAAATAAATAAAATGAAAAAAATACGAAATTTTCTTAATTTTTTTAACGCCAAATATCTACAAATACGGAAAACGTAATTTTTTGAGAAAAAAGAAGAAGGAACCGGTGAAATGTCCTAAAATATTAATGAAACATTTGGAAAAGTTTAGAAATGTTTTTAGACTTTTAAAAAACGTTTGGTGCTACGTGGCATTAATAATTCGTTAATAAAATAAATAAATGCTAAAATTTCTTTCGTTTATTACACCAATTTTCTGTTAATCGTCAAAAAGCAATTTATTCGATGAAAAAAATAAAAGTTTCTGATAAATTAGAAAAATGTAGAAATTTTTAACGTTTTTTTAAAAAATTAGCTGATTTTGAAAAATCATATAATTAATCATATAATTATTTATATAATCATTGGGATCAATTAATCATATCATTAATTATATGATTATTCATATGATTATTTATATGATAAATTATATGATTAGTCATATGATTTTTTTTGCTTGGGTACTTAATTTGAGCCTGGAATCGTAATTTTTTTTTTTAGGGCACATCGATATGACCCGTGTTTTCAGTTAGTTTGAACCTTCAGAAAACCGAAAAAAATCGTGAACAAGAAATCGGCGATAGGTGCCAAAAAGATTTTTTCACTTTTATGTCAAAAACCGTGTTTTTCGTATCTGAGCTACCCCAAATTTTTAAAATAACTTTTTAGGTAAATAAAATTTTTAAAAATAGATAAAAAAATCTGATTGCCAGGGAAAAACCACTCCAGAAGAAAAAAAAACTTTTCTTTTTCCGATGAAATTTAGCCAAGTTATCGACAATTTAAGATTTTGTTCAAATTCGTTTTAAAAAAGATTGAAATTTTATTGAAAAAAGCCTGTTTTTGAACTTTAAACATGCATTACTCGCTTGATTTTCATCGTAAAATAATAATTTTTTTTTTTTAAATCGATTAATTTTTCCCTACAAATTCATTTTTTTAAGAAAAAATCATTTTTATTGACCAAATTTCAATTTTTAGGTTAAAAACTGTGTTAAGTAAATTTTGCTGTTTGAAGTTTTCAAAGACTTTTGACCTAAAAATTGAAATTTGGTCAATAAAAATAATTTTTTTCTTAAAAAAAAGAATTTGTAGGGAAAAATTAATCGATTTAAAAAAAAAAATTATTATTTTACGATGAAAATCAAGCGAGTAATGCATGTTTAAAGTTCAAAAACAGGCTTTTTTCAATAAAATTTCAATCTTTTTTAAGACGAATTTGAGCAAAATCTTAAATTGTCGATAACTTGGCTAAATTTCATCGGAAAAAGAAAAGTTTCTTTTTCTTCTGGAGTGGTTTTTCCCTGGCAATCAGATTTTTTTATCTATTTTTTAAAATTTTATTTACCTAAAAAGTTATTTTAAAAATTTGGGGTAGCTCAGATCAGAGATGAGGTTTACAGAGATAGCTTACCCAATGTTAAATAAAAAGTCGACATCGCTCTAGCTATCACGTGGTTAATCTCTAGTGTCTTTGTTTGTCACTTTATTTTTTACATAAGTCTCTTCTTGTTTTTTTTCTCCGCCAGGCTCCCTACCATATAATATTTTAAACTTTCTAAAAACAAGAAAAGACTTATTTAAAAAATAAAGTGACAAACAAAGAGAGTAGAGACAAGCCACGTGATAATTTGGGCGATGTACAATAAAATCGTCGCAGCTTCGCCTACCCCGTGAGCTATCTCTGTAACCTTATCTCTGCTCAGATACGAAAAACACGGTTTTTGACATATAAGTGAAAAAATATTTTTGGCACCTATCGCCGATTTCTCGTTCACGATTTTTTTCGGTTTTCTGAAGGTTCAAACTAACTGAAAACACGGGTCATATCGATGTGCCCTAAAAAAAAAAATTACAATTCCAGGCTCAAATTAAGTAGCACTTTTAAAATAATTGCTCATATAAATTTTTGACTAAACAAAATGCTGATTATTGTTTATAAAATGATAATAAATCTTGCTGGAAGTAAAATAAGTTTTCATTACACGCGTTAGAAAGAATCGTTTTTCTGCACGGCAAGCGTTCTTTCTTACGCTTTTAATGAAAAACTGTGTGTTAGATCACGGGATAAAGAGTAGATTTTTTACTTTCCATGCTGTCTGCACTCGTTCGCTACGCTCACTCGTGCATACAACTACATGGAAAGCATAAATCTATTTTTCATCCCTTGTTTAACAAATAGCTATTTCTTATCAAAGGCCAGAAAGTGCGTATTTCTTATTGAGGTGGTCAATAGTCACTTTTTTGGTAACTTGAAAAATTATTTTAAAAAATATGCTGATGCTTAACTGATGCACGTTTATTGGTTACACTGCTTTGAAAAGACTAAAAATTCTATAACAACTGCTTGCAACAGCGCGTGAGTAGAGGATAACATCTTTGGTTGAGCCGAGGGTGGAGCCTCATAAAATGCGTGTGATCTACTTTTTAAAAATAATTTTTTTTATTTCTATGCAAGCATTTATGAATAAGATGAATGCTGCTTTATTAAGAACAATATTTCAGCCCCTAATTTATAACAATTGTTATTCACATAGGGCTAACTATAATGCAAAAATTATAAATTATTGTAAATAGAAATATGTTTGGCCTATTCTCAACGGGAAAATTAACCCAAAACTAAAACAAAGAGCACCGAGATAGCATTTGGCCCAAAATAATTATTTTTATAGGGGTAGTTAGGATATATCAAAAGCATCTCAATACCTTACGTGTCCTATTTTTACAATTTATTTATTTCAATTACCATTGACTCAATTCCGAAGTGGGTGTGAGCCCCTGGTGGCTAACAAACAGTAATTTTATAATTTTTAAATTTTAATTGCTTATTACATACACAGCTAAAAATTATTTCAATTAATTTTGCAGATAATGAAATACGTACCTGTAACTGAAAAAACCAAAATAATTAATTATTTTAAAAAAATTAATTTTTTGGTTTTTATTATTTAGTTTGCAAGTAAATTATTATGTTTATAAAAATATTTAAAATTAAATAGATAAAAATTTTTGATTTTTTATGCTAACAAATTTTCTTTATTGAATGATTTTTACTAAAATTAATAGCGCCTATACTTATCAAGTTTTCAGTATCAAATCCTATGATTTAATTAAATTATATAATTAAGGAACATAGCAGCTTATTGTTTTTAAAAATATATACCCTACCACTGCGATCTAAGCTTTTATGACTAGATTTTAAAAAATTTTCTGTGGTACAAAACAAATTTTTTTTAATAATAGTTATTAGACAGATAAAGAAAAAACTGGGAGGAGATTTAAAGTTTTAAAAAATTCAAATTTTAAATCCACCTTTACCAATCCTTTTATCATTTTATAATCATATATTTTAGAAATCTCTCTTTGTTTTTGAAAATCTTAATAATTTATTTTTCAATTTTTAAATGGGATTTCATTCTTTAAATCGGATTAAATATCCAAAACTGCTTTGAAACCAAGACAAAAAACAGATAAGAATTTTTAAAATAAAAAATAAAAAAATTTTAATTGTAGGTTTTTCTTGGCATTAAAGTAGTCGCTAAAAGGATGTACCTCTCCAGAATGGCCTCCATTCAATGGACATAGCTGTCGTTGTACATCTGGGTCATTTTTTAGAACCTTGAAATCTAGATTTTTCAAAAACAGACCCATAAATGAATTTTGCAGAAAAATTCAATCCCGGATTCGCAAAATCAGAATGCATTAAAGTACAGAATAGGATAAATTCCGAAATTCTTTTTATGAAACCTTATATTTCATGGTAATTTTTTGCATTTTATAAATAATAACTTCTGATATTTTATTGAATTTGCACTGATTTTTAGGAATTTAGAATTATCTGCCTGACAATCCTTCTAGTTTTTATTATTCTGCATTAGAAAGTTTGTATACTTAATTTTCGGGATTCGGAAAACTGCCCCAGATTGACAACGACAATTATGACCAGTGAATGGTGCCCTCCAGAATAAATGATAATTAGAGATCCAGTATAAATAATTTTTATATTTTTATTGACAAAAGGTTAAACAATGATAAATTTCAGAGATTTTTTTCATAAAAAAATATATTTATTCTAAAGAAAATTAGAAGTTACACTATTATATAGGATACATAATTTATAAAATATAATTTATAATATAAATAAGAAAATTCAAAATATTTTTATCAGAGGTGTCATATTTTTCAGTTTATGTAACTGAATATTACAATTTTTTAAAACTAATTTTAATAAATGAAAATCACTTCGTTTTATTTTAATTTTATTTAAAATTTCTATAAATTTATAAGTCAAACTTTTAAATTTATGTAATTCAAGTTCATTAAGTTTCACTAAATCTCTTAAAATTTCACAAATTTCCTTATCGCTAATTTTATAACTTACAAAATCAGAAGAAACAGTAATGGACAAGCTAACTAAATTTAAAAATTTACTTATTTTTTTCAAATCTTTGAAAGTCAAATTACAGTTATGAATAATTAAATTATTTAAATTTTTACAAATTGATAAATTTTCTAATATAAAATAAGTAAAACCTGGCAATCTACAACCAGTATTTTGATTTATCATAAATGATTCCAGATTTTTTAATCTGATTAAATTATCAATTGATTTATCATCAAATAATTTAAATTTGTTAAAACACATTTCAATATTTTTAATATTTTCACTAACTGATTCCGTTATGGCCCTTAAATAAAAATCATTTGTTTCATTTTGATTAATACTAAAATTTTCTAAATTTTTTAAGTGATTTAACAAAATTTTTAAATTATCATTAGGTTTTTTATCATTAGTAGAAAAATTCAATTTTAATATTTTTAAATTTTCAGCTGAAATTTTATCAATAGTTATTTTGTTAAGCAGTAAATGATTTAATGATAAATTTTGTAGTTTATCTTGTCTTGACAAAAAGTTTGATAAATTAACTTCAAACCTACGTGCACAAATACCTTCTAAGGAAAATTCTAAAATATTTTTATGTTTACTTAAATTTAAAGCCTCGATTATTTTGTAAGAATAAGTCATTTCAAGTTTTTCTAATTTTTCTAGAACACACACAAATTTATAAATTTTATCTTCCATGTTAATAGCACAATTTTTAATTGATAATTCTTGAATATTATTTGTCTTTAACCTTGAAAAACAGTCTCCATTGATAACTAAATTTTTTAATGATAAGGAACATAAATTTCTTGATTTTTCAAACAATGATCCAAGAACTTTATCACTGATTTGATGGTCATTTATGATTAAAGATGTTAATTGCTGGCAATGTGTTTCAAATTTTTCTTGAATTTTCGGATATTCTAAATAACACGTCCAGGCTTTCATGTTAACATCAGATAAATATTTTCCACATCTATTCAAAATATTTATCAGAAATGACGTATTTTTAGCTTTTTTATCAACATTTGGAAAATATTTATAAACATCAAGACTTCTAACGTGGATCCATGATTTTTTAGCTAATTCATTCCACTTTTTGTTAACCAATTCCAGCTGCAATTTTTCTTTCATAGATAAGTACTCAAAAATGTAAAGCAGGCAATATTCATTGAGACAGTCAATTGTTACTTTATTTGAACCTGATTCTTGACTTGTAACTACAGTTTTCAATTTTTTTCTTCTAATCTTGTCTGGAAAAATTCAATTTATTAGCTCAAATAATTAATATTTTATTGAGTATTTTAACTTTTTATTTACCTCTTAAATTTACCATTTTTACTTCAGTATTAAAAAAATTTTCTAAATTTTGTTCTTTCCGAGGGTCATTGAGAATGTCATTAATACATAAATTCTGAAATTTGGTGGAATATTCGGAAATTAATTTCCGATTGGCTGGACCTAAAAATTTATTCAAAATTAAGAATAAAGTTTGGTATTTAATTTTACAGCAAAAATCGTTAAACTTACCGGAATTCATTGTTATTGGTTATTCCTCTCTGATTCAGCTGTATTAAAATCTTTTATTGAAGTGCTGAAAATTAAAAATTTGAATCAGACAAATGGGAAATACTTTAGCTCGTATAACTTATGTTAAATCATTAAGAGGTTTGATCAGCTCTCATTTTTAAATTTTGGAAAGTTTTAGGGTTTTCCTAAAAAAATAACCAGTTTGTGATAATAACCAAAATGCATGGAACATGTTTACTTAAAATTAGTTGAGTAATTTGAAAAATTACAATTGCTAGTCATATTTTAGACCTTAAACAGTAGTACTAACAGTATGGATCTTTTTTAAATCTTATTTATAATAAAAAATAAAGCGCTAGAGCTTGAGAAAACGCGAAACTGGTCATTCACTGGTTCATCTACCCTAATTACTTAAATTAATTTACCTAATATTTTTCTTTAAACAAGGCAGCACCTCGGCAGCACCACGAGATGTTCACTGAACGTAATTTTAAATAAAACTGACCTGTTTCTTAAAAAACATTCTCTTTTATATTTTTTTTCTAATAATATTCTTTTATTGTATTGATTTTCGACAGAAATTTGTCTATTCAGATTAGATTAAATACGAATAGCGCCGACAAAACAAAATATTATGTCTAGTTCTCTTAAAATAAAAAATAATAATATTAATGGTAATTACAAAAAAAGGGTAATCCCAAAAAAAGTGGTCGGACAAACTTCCTGGAGGATTTAAAAAACCATTACAAAGTGCTTTTTTAATTTGTATTCCTTTTAAAAATTTACTTAATTTCATTAGCAGCTTAATTTCGATATTTTAACTATAAAAGGGAAAATTTTTACTTTAAATTGATGAATTGATGATTTTAGCGTGAGACATAATGAGACAGTGTTCTTTATTTAATGAAACTAACTATGAAATATTTAGATACGTTATCGAGACGCCTATCTAAAAATGTTTTCCAAACTTTTCCCGAATTTCATTAAATTTTTCAGGATTTATAAAACTTTATTTTAATTAAAAATTTTTTATTTTAAATATCAAAAAAAATAAGACGTGTTTTCGACCAGCTAAGAAGAAAATATTATTACTTATAAGTACTTTTCTTATTGTTTTAAATTCACATCGTTACGCTTTTTTATTCAAGTTATTAATTATCAAAGTCAGTTTAACAATATCATTAATTCAAAGTCCCGATGTTCATTAATATTTCGTTGATTATACCTTGCTCAAGGAGCACTCAAGTCATGCAACATTTTACGTGGAATAACTCTGAAATTTATTTAATAAATTTAAATAGTAGGCTAATTTTGCAAATCTCTGTAATAACAAATGTTGGCAGCAGCGAAATGTAAAGAAATAGATTCCGGGTTTTCTGGTAGACGAAAATCGTGTTTTGCACTTTGCATTTACGGATACAGAAGATTGTAGAACTACAGTTTTATGAAATACAATATTGTTTTAACTTTCATTGTGACATCTTATAAATATTAACTTGGAAAATGTACATTGGGAGGGGTATTTGAAAAGTTCTAGCTAGGCAGGGGGGTTAAAAAGCGTTTGGGGGGGGGGGTCAAATAGACAATATTTTTAATTTATTGATTTCTAGAGACCCTAGCTTACTTTAGCTTTAGGGATTTTTAGAATATTTCTAGTGGTAGTAGTAGTAGTAGTAGTAGTAGCTTAGTAGTACTGGTAGTCGTAGTAATAGTGAAGAATCTATCTTAGCGAGTCATTTATTTCAAAAAGGGAAAAATAAATTGCTACTTTTCAAACAAGGGACCAAATATTGGTTTTCAAGGGATAAAATTTTGGTCTCGCTACACTTGCTTGTGCATACAACTGCATGCAAAAGTCGAACCCCATAATTTGTTACGTGATTTAAAACATAGTAATAAGCCATGCCTTTGATTTATGATGATGAATTTTGCAGGTCGTTGATTTGTTTGTTTAATAGTAGCGATTGTTTATTTAATGTACTTTAATTTACATTATTGAATATACTCCAGTCAAAGTACGTGGGGGGGGGGGGGGGGTTGTATTTTCACTGGCGAACAAGAGATTTGCTCTACTATAGGTTTTTTGAGTCCCTGAACACGAAAATTGGGGTCATTTTGTAAAGAAATGGGGGCTTCACTCTTAAATTTGCAAAAACTACCCCCAAAAAGGATTTTTTTTTTACATATTCGCCCTTTGAGCGCTAAGATTTGCACCATACGAGTTTTTTGGAAGAATTTCGATTTCTTTTTCATAAATAATCAATATTTCACCCTTAAAATAACTGAAACTACCCCAAAAAGTTAGTTTTTGCTATTTTAGTACTTTTAGCATCCAGGATATGTCCATATAGGTTTTTGGGTTGCTAACAAAGAATTTTGACTTCCTTTTCATAAATTATCAATATTCCATCACAAAAAAGAAGTCGAAATTCTTGAATAACGACCCAAAAAACCTATATGAGGCATATCCTGGACGCTCAAAGTATCGAAAATAACATAAACACCCCTTTTAGGGGTAGTGTTAGCTATTTTAAGGGTGAAATATTGATTATTTATGAAAAAGAAGTTAAAATTCTTTATTAGTGACCCAGAAAACCTATATGCGCATATCCTGGATGTTCAAAGTGCGAAAATAGCAAAAACAACCCTATTAGGGGTAGCTTTAGCTATTTTAAAGGTGAAAAATTGATTATTTATTAATAAGAAGTCAAAATTCTTGATCAGCAACCCAAAGAAATCCGTATGGTTAAAATCTGAGCGCTCAAATGGCGAATATGTTGAAAAAAAACCTTTTTAGTGGTATTTTTTGCAAATTTAAGGGTGAAGCCCCCATTTATTTACGAACTGACCCCGATTTTCATGTTTAGCGACGCAAAAAACCTATAGTAGAGCAAATCTCATGTTCGCCAGTGAAAATACAACCAAACCCGTATTTTGACTGGAGTAATAAGGTAATATCAATTAATTCATATTTATTTTGTTAAAAATGGCATATTTAAAAAAAAAAATTTTTTTTAATCTTAAGCTCGTTGCTTCAGAGAACTGTTTTTAGTAAACAAAATTTTGATAATGATGATGATTTTAAATTAATACTTATGATTTAAGTTCAATCTAAAAAAGTTCAATAAAATTAATTTAAAATTAAAAAAAATTTTTTTACTTGATCTAAATAAATGCTAAAAAATTAAGATAATAATTTGCGCACAAAATTAAATTAAATTATTCAGTTGCTATGTCCCCTCTTTTTGATGAATAAACATTATTACAATAACCAATCAAATGCCAAATTTTTCCACGAATACACTCGTAGATATTTAAGAAATTCTATTACATTTTTAATGTCAAATTTTTGTTTATATTTTTAGATAACATTATTTTTCAATCACCTTAAACTCATAAATTTTAGTTCATTAATAAGTTTGCTAAATTTATCTAAAAATCATCTTATTCAAATCATCTTGTACGTAAGTAGTTTACTTTTTTTATTAAAATAAAATATTTTTCTTTTTTTAAATTTTCGGTTGACGGTGAATTAAAAATCAGTGGAAATTACAACTCCCATATTTCATCGTGCAGTTCTACAAAAAAGCGTAATTTTGTCATTTTTTATTTTTTATAAATATTTAATCACATTTACTTTTTACGAAATTTTTAATTAGTAGATCAAGCTCAATTTTTTATAAAAAAAAAAATTTTTACATAAAAATCTATTTTCAAATTTTTTACTTTTTAAAAACTAAAATGACTTAATAAATAATAAAAGAAAAATTCAAGTAATTTGCCCTTTTTTTAATAAAAAAACTGTTTTTAATTTATTTTGTTGTCACGCAACTTTGTTTATAAATACAAATTAATAAAAATAATGATTAATTTCAAGATAATAAATAAAATCAGAAATTTCTTTAAAATAACTAAATTTATTTATTTTATGTTTGCAGATAAATTATTTAACAATAATAAGAAGACATGCAAGAAATAACATCTGAGTCTAATAACGAACCATCACATACAATAATAACAGGAGACTCAAAGGGTTTGGTGTTTATTCAAGATCCATCATTGACATCAAATACTGTAACACATACAATTTTAGCGAGAAATTCTCAAGCACCAGGCACCAATCCAGAAATAGCCAGTACTTCAAGAGTTTCTGAAAGTTCAGATCAGCAAGAATCGAGTCGAGAAAATGTTACAAGACAATTAATACGTCAGTTTTCTAAATCATTAGTTTTAAAAAATCACCAGTCAGTTTCAATCACCACTGTAGCACCCTTTTTAAAAAAATCAGTTCCTTTTGTAAAGCAATCGAAACCAGAAAGAAATTCTTTTAAAAATCGATATTATTATCTGTGGATGAATCTACAAGAACGTAGAAAGGTGTCGCTAACAAGTTTACAACCTAATGTCTTTCGTCCTCTAGCTGTAAGAGCGTGTAATGAAAATTTTTTAAAATCAGTTTTAAACCCAGAATTTTTTAACATATTATATCCAGCTCAAAAGCGACAACTGCTAACTTTAACTCCAGGATTTTTAACCTTACCATATTTTCCTGGAAATCTACGCTCACGAGTCTTACGTTAATCACTTGCTGTTTTAAATCAGCAACCTATAATGTCTCAATCAACAGAAGATTCATATGTAAAAGATGAATTACAAGTGGATATTGAGTCAACTAAGACAACACCTAAGCGTGAATGATGTATTAAATTTATAAAAAAGGTTACAAAAAATAGACTTTAGAAAAAATTATGTAAATATTTAATTTTAATGACGAAGGCGACCTTTATAAGGTCTCCTAATTATTTTCATGAAGATTTTTATAGTGAAATTTAATAATAAATTTAAGAATCACTAAAGGTGCAGTGTTCAATTAAATAAAAAAATCAGAAAAAAAACTGTTAAAATAAATAATAAATTGAGTGAAATGAATAAATTTATGTTGTGATAAATGTTGACAATTATTAAAATTAGTTAAACTGTTGTAGAAAAAATTGAAAAAAAATTATTATATTAAAAGCTTGTAAAAATGAAGCAACGTTTTTTTTAAGACATTAAAAATTAATTTTTTTTATTCTGCATTTTTTTAAATCACTTTTCAAGGAAAATTTCCTGTATCCTATTTTCTAAATATACACTGTAAAAAATATTTCAATCTAATTAACTGTTATAAAGACAATAATTTTTACAGTGTACATCAAATATTTGAAATTAATTATTTAAAAAAATAAATAATCATTTATAATTTTTTATGTTTTTAATATTACATGCACTGCAAAAAATACTGTTTTTGATTTACTGAATGCCTAATTAAATTATTCAGTACAGTTTTTTTCAAATTTTATTAGTTTATATGGGTCGATATTATTCAAGTGTATGTAAACCTAATTCTTGGGTCTTAAAATCGGTCCCAAAATATTTTTCCCTCAAAGTACTATCGAAAATAAGTAACCTCCCCAATTTTTAGCCTCCTAGGTCTTCTCCTTGATTTTTTACAGCCAAATTACTTTTTTTTGTGCTTTTTATTTTTTTAAATTTTAAGAGCGCAAAAATTACTAAAAATTGTCTCAGACTCTTATTTTATTGCAAAAAAAAGTTTTCCTCTTAGGTCCGGATAGTATAATCCGGATACGTATTAAAATCATATGGTCTAAAGTAGAGCATATTCGAGCATTTGAAGCACTTTATTTTGGGTACACCCCCCCCCCCCCTATAGCAAGAAATGATTTTTATTGCATTTTTAGCATTTTTAGGTATTAAAATAAATTTAAAAAAAAAAAAAAAAACTCCCCGGCGGGGAATCGAACCCCGATCGCCCGCGTGACAGGCGGGAATAATGACCATTATACCACCGAGGACGTTGAATTACAAAATTTTAAAAACAGTAATTAACATGGTACAATATCTGTTCCTCGATTTATACGTGTTTTGATTGGTCGCGCTGATTTTGTCATGCGTGCAATCCATATTTATTGGGTACTAGCCGAGGCGCTATAGCAGTATAAAATTCATAAGAAGTTTCTCGTTCACATACACTCGCACTTTATTTAATTTTTATTATTTTTTAAAATACACATACAGCACGAAACGTTTATCAAACCTTTCCGAAACGTTCTAATGTAAACTAAAAATTTAAACTGAAACGTTTCTAAAACGTTTTAATTTCCGCTTTTTCTTGGAACTTGAAACGTTTCTATGCAAAAAAATTTGTTTAAATTTAATTTTTTATGCTAAAAATTGTTTTTTCTGTACAGTAGCCACGAAAGTACGATTCTCGCTACTGTCGCAGAAAAATTTTATACGACCCTTGTCCATAAATAAAGAATGCCCCAAATCGCAGTTTACCATAATTTACGTGCGATTTGGCATTCTTTATTTTTATCATTTTTACTTTTATCATTCTTTACTTTTCTGGACACGAGCCGTAAATATACTATTTGCTGTAAATAAGATTAATAAGCAAAAAAATCGAAAATTTTAATTTTTTTAAATTTTCACTTAAAAAACTCGAAACGTTTCTGCAGTATGAAACGTTTTAGAAACGTTTCAAGTTTCTCACTCATAACAGTAATAAATCCAAAAACTGAAATTACAATAAATCCCAAAAAATAAATTATTCTAAGTCCATAAACCTAAAATATTCTAAGTTCTTGTTCTTACCAGGGCCTGATCAAGCCCTGACTCCCACTTAAAATTATTCTAAGTTCCTAAATCAAGAATATTATAAGTCCGTTTCACCCCCCCTGCTAAGCCAAACTTTTTCAAATACAGGCATCCCTCGTTATCCGCGGGGGATACGTTCCTGAAAAGTACCGCGGATAACAAAACCGCGGATAATAAGACCTTACTCTTATGGGAAAATAGGGGTTACGTTCGTAGAAATTCAAATTATATTAAAATTAATTTTTTTTTTCTAATAAAAATGATTTTTTGCCTAAAAGTACGTAAATTTATTTCAAAAAATACAAAATTTCAATGAAAGTAAGTTCAGGATCAAATTTTTTGTTAAAAAAAGTCTGTCATCCGCGATTGCTTTGCTCGTCTTAAAACATCCTTGTATAACTCTTCATAAATTTCTACCGCTTTTTCACAATTATTTTTAAAACTCAAACTCCTTGTCATTATTGGATCATAATTCATTGCCAAATCAATGGCAGTTTGTAAAGAATTTATGATTTGTAAAATGGTTTTTCCGTTGAGAGAAACTTCAACATTTGGTTCGGTTTCTGGCACTTCTGGTAAGGGTGTGGCTAGTTCTTCAGTTTCTTCTGGCGTTAGATCTGCTGAAGGCAGCATCAAATCTAAAACGTCAGTCTCTTGAAGATCGGCAAATCCCTCTCCATCTATCAAAATTATAAATATTCTCGAAAATCTGAACATAGTCATATTGAAACAAAATACTTCTTGACGTTGTCTTCTTGACGTTTTTTTTAGTGCACAAAAAAAACCGCGGATAACAAGAATTTTTCCGCGGAAAACAAGGGATTGGATATTTTGGTCCTACCGCGGATACGGTGAACCGCGGATAATAAAACCGCGGATAACGAGGGGTGCCTGTACCCCATCCAAAGAACATGTTCCATGTTAAGAACCTATAGTATACTAAATCTGGTGGTATGGCTGGAAAAAGGACAACTCCCCCCTCGTAAATTGATTGAAGTAAAAGGTAAAACATTAATTTTGAAAAATGAAGTTTTTTTAAATAAAACCACGATAAATAAAAAAAATGTTCTAATATTTTGGAGAAATCGAAACATTACTAAGGAAAATATAAAAAAAATATTGGATTTTATTTTTTTTTACTTAAAAGTACATAATAATTATACTCAAATTTCCTTTTTGTTTAGAGATGAAATTTTATTTGTTAAATTCAAAAATATTATACATAGAATATTCTAATTAAAAATACAGGTACAATTTCAGAAATTTTTTCATAAGGGGCCAAAAATTTTCGGGGAGGGAACAGAACCTAATAATACTAATATAATTATGCAGTTTAAATTTTTATAGTAAGTATCAGAATTTAATTCTTTCTTATTTGAAATTATTTAAAGGTTATATTTGTTAACAATTAATTGAAAATTTTGAAAACAGGTCTAAAAATATTCCTATTTTTATTAAAAAATTTTATTTGGGGGGCATGGCCCCTTGGCCGTGCCTTAAACGTAAATAAAATTTTTTTTTAAATAAACAAGTAGAATATGGGACTACAAATGTTATGATAACTTCGACCGATAAAATAGAAATTAAGTGATAAAAAAATTGATTAAAGAAATGTAACTACTTTACAAAAATTGTAGATGACAGCACTGAACGAAAACCAAAAAAGTATATAAAAAATTTGCAATAAAATTATATTTTATTTAAAACGAAGGTCACAATTACACTTTTGTTTAATTGTAATTTACAGTTGTGTAACATTAAACTAAAAGAAAAATAGTAATTAAAAATAAAAAAATAAAAATAAATTTTTTGTGCAAATTTAAACTACAAATTTCGATCAATCAATCAATATAAAATAGTTTGTTCTAAATATTACATAAAAATTAAATGACAGATAAAAATCAATAGTCACATATTTTAATAAAAGTGCATCTTACATCAACATATTTTGTAACAATAAAAATTTAACTAATCGTAATAAAATGATAATAAAACAATTTGGGAAAAAACAGAGGCAATATAAATTTGTAATTTAAATTAAAAAACCCAAACGAAAATAAAACAATCAAAGTTTTTTGATCTTTATGATAAAATAATTAATATTTTTTTATCTATTGGATATAAAATAAAACTTTTTTTTTTTTTAATTTCATTTTAACTATTCACGTACACGTACCTGACGTATTCTTTTATCAGAGAGGCTTATAAGAAGTCGAGTGAAGTTTTTTTATTTTTTTAAATTATCAAACTTATTTATAATTAAAAATGGCAAATTTTAATATAATAACAGAAAATTATTTGAGTAAAGAAATGTTCAAAGTTAAAATATTTGTTTTTTTTAATTGTTTAAGTAGTGCGTGTGTTGTTGTAAGTACCAAATTTCATTTTTTTGCATAATTGAGTAAATAATTACAATATTTTTTGTGTTTTTTTAGTTTAATGGAATTTTGTATATGATAAAATCAATGAGTTTATGGACTGAAATGATAGAATATGAAAATTTTATAAATTCAAATTTTCAAATAATTATTGGTTTGTTATTTATTTTTGGTGTATCTTTAATATTTGTTGGCTGTTTTGGTTTTGTCAATAATATTTTATTAACATCTAAAGGAATAATTACGGTAAGAATATTTTTTTATCTTTTTTTAAGATAACAAATTTATGTATTAAAAGATTTATTATTTTATATATTTTTTCCGCGAAATTTATTTTTTAATTAATAATAAAAATGTTAAATTTTAAGTCAATGGGTAAATATTATAAGGAAATTTTTTAAAGTTAACAATGATTAGAAAAAAATTTTATTTTTTTTTATGAAATTTTATTAAATTGTTTTTTAATTTTTTTTAATGATTTTATTGTGTATGTATATGAGGAAATCTGCGTTGTTTGGGAATAATCTAGATTTCGCGAAAGTTATAACGATTTTATATGCAGTTGAATCTTCAACTAAATTTTTTACAAGTTTTAATTTTTGATTCAGGTTTATAGTTTTATAACGAATGGTTTAAAGTATTTACATAATTATATAGGGCAAAAAAGACCCTTTTTCTGACCTGAACGGGACGTCTTTTTTGTCCTTTATATGCAATTTAAATGTTAAATATCTTGCTAAACTTGCTTTAAGAAAGTTTGCTAAAATAAACTTATTTACAACACGTGAGTAATATTATATAATTTTCCTCAATATTTTTCAAACTATTTTATACAAAAAAGAACCGGTATTTAAATAAGAGGCTGAGATTCCTTTAGAAAATAATGACGTAAAGTTACTTATTGTGAGCAACTGGGGCGTTTTAAGTAAAAAAGGACTCCACATTCGTATTCAGTGAGTTAAAAAACACAAGTAACCAAAAAAAAAATCTTTATAAATTCTTAAAATATAACTTAAAAATTCCTATTGCAGGCCACTAGACATATCATAATTCGACCCAAAGAACTAAAACCTTAATGGAAAATTCCATTAACCTATAGGTCATATTATATGAAGGGTAACTCTTTTTACTCTTCATATAATATGACCTATAGGTTAATGGAATTTTCCATTAAGGTTTTAGTTCTTTGGGTCGAATTATGATATGTCTAGTGGCCTGCAATAGGAATTTTTAAGTTATATTTTAAGAATTTATAAAGATTTTTCTCTCACGCAAGAGCAATTATTATGACCTATCGAAATTGAAATATATACACTGAAAAAACATCAGTTTTGTGCTTTAATGGAATTCTACTTTGGGCTATCGGAAATCTGCCTGTGACTAGCGGAATTTTTTTTCTTGCTCAAACGATTGCAAATGATTTGAAAAATAAAGAAAATAAGAAAAAATATTTTTTTTCTTTTTTTTTTAAATTTTTTTTATATTGTACCACTGCGCACATACTCTGATTGAGTAAACAAAAATTTTTTTTTTAATTTTCTTTACATTTCAGGTCTTCTGCAATCGTTTGAGAAAAAAAAATTAGTTAGTCACAAGCGGAAATTTTTTTCAGGAGACAGTCATAATTCCAGGCTATAATAGAGAAAAATTAATTAAACAATTCGCAAAAAGACTCCCTTGGAAATATTTCGCAGGGTTACTTTGCCATTGAATAACAAAATTTATTTTAACTATTTTACAATATCGATGTTTAATATTTTATTTTTTTCGCTGTTGGCGATTTTATTTATTCTAATTAATAATAACTAATTTTTTTCCAAATTAACAAGAAAAGTAAAAAGTTCTAACTTCAAATACATTTCCTCATATTTAGATACAACAATGCATTATTATCATACCATTATTATTATTATTAAATAATTAGATAATATATTAAGTTTTTTAATATCTTGATAGTTAGTACTCAGACTTTTTTATTATGCATTAAAATTATAACACAATAAAATATGATTTAATTCTTTGGGTTTTTCCCTGTTTTCTAAAAAATTTTCAAAAAATAAAAAAAGTAATCTAAATTTAATTTTATATAAACAATTAAGGTTTGTTTGACTTAATATCTGTGTGATAAGTTAAACGTAATCTTTTAATGATCTAAAATATAATTTTAGAGTACAAGTTTTGATATTTTAATTGATAATATTATTTTTTTCAGTTTTCTGTTATGCTGATTTTAGTATTTTTATCGATAATACTATTTTGGTTATTCGTATTTATTTATATTTATAAAAGTGATGATAATAATTTTTTTACTTATATGATATTAGATAAAATGACTGATACGTATAATAATTATAATTATAATAGAGAAGCTATTGAATCAATGCAAACGAGTGTAAGTAAATAATTATATGAAATTATTTTGAGATATTGTTTTAAAATTGCAAAAATTAAAAAATTCAATGCTAATGAATTAAATAGACCCTGAATCTCACGCTGAATTTAGAGTCTGCAATAATATTAAAAAATGATTTTTATGCTTACTTTAAATACAATTTTTCATTTTTCTTATATTTTAGTATAAAAGTTACTCAACAATGGAATTTCATTCAATGAAAATTCAATGAAAATAGTATATTACGACGTATGACCAGGGAAATAAAGAATGCTAATCAATGTAGAGGCGCGATTCAGGGCAATCGTTTTTCATGTCTAAAAGTCGTATGCGGTTTTTCTTCGTCAGTGTAAAAAAACCACATCTGCCTCTGTCGTACAGGTTTCTGAAAATAAAATAAATTTTTCTACACTGAAAAAAAAATCCGCTTGCGGCAAGCGGAATGCCGCTTGTAGCTAGCGGAATTTTTTTTGTCGTCAAACGATTGCAAATGACTTGAAACGTAAAGAAAATTACTTGGGGTATGCGTATATAGGTATGACGAGATTTGAGAAAATTTTGGAAAAAGAAAAGAAAAAATGTTTTTTTTAAATTTTCTTTACGTTTCAAGTCATTTGCAATTGCTTGCAAAGAAAAAAAAATTCCACTTGTGGCAAGCGGATTTTTTTTTCAGTGTAGTCTAAAAACCACGTATTCCCTAGCTACTGCGCGTCCGAAAAAGACGTATCTTCTTATCACCAAAAAATATATATATGGTCTACAAGTAAAGAATGCCCTAAATCGCAATTTACCATCCTTGGCTTGGGCTCGGAAGATAATTTACGTGCGATTTGGGCCGTTCTTTACATTTTGACGAGAGTGCTCTTGTCGATACCAGTTTAAAAAATGTTTTTATGAGCTAAAATTATTAAATTTAATTTTTGGTACAATTTTTAAATCTATTAGTGGAAAATAAATTTAAGCTTTATGATTGCAATTTTAAAACAAATTCTCAAAATGATAAATAAAAAATTAATTTTTTTTAAAATTACAGTTAGAATGCTGCGGTATTGAATATAAGAATGTTTTTGGTAGTAGGCAAGAATTTTTATGTTGTCCATATAATACAGCAAAAAATAATATAAATTGCTTGTCAATACCATCAGTAATAAAACCAAGTGGATGTTACGATGTCCTTAAAAAAAGTATTTTGAACAGTTTCGAATGGCTCAGTATACTTTGTTTATCATTATTGTGTTTCACAGTAAATATTAAAAATTTATTAGTCCACCATTTTTTTAAAAATTATTAACTAAATTTAAATTACAAAAATTTATTTTAGCTTCTTAGTATGGTTTCATCATATTTCATTTGCAATAGATTAAAATACATAGAATATTATATCGAGCAACAGCTAAAGTTTCGTAGATCATTACAGCAACAAGAAATAGCATCAATTCCACGATTACGTTCACCAACTGCTCCAGCGTACCCGGATATGTTACCAGAACCTGATTATGATGATTTTTCAAGCCCAACTTATTTAGAAAATAAGTACCATATTTGGGCTCCAGTATTACAAGAATATCAACAAAATCAAACGCGTAAGAAAAAATTTTTTTAAATTCAAACAATTTTTAAATTTTTATGTAATAATTTTTCTAACTTTAAACGTTTCTACTACGTATTTACGAATATAATATATTCGTTGATATTTATTATTCTGGAATAACTAAAATCCAAAAAAATACAAAAAGATATTAAATTTTTAGGCGCAAGTTCTCGTCGGCGCCAACGTAATTAAAAGTAAATCCCTTTTTTGTTTTAGAAATAAAAATGGGTGGGACAAGATTTTACTCGGTTTTATTTTTTGTGCCTTTTGTTGAATTGATTTTTCTTTTCTTTTTTTTATCTATTATTTAAAATTTTTAACTTGAAATTTATGGCTGCATTATATTTTCTAATAATACAAAAATCTTTATTTTCTTTGTCTAGATCAAACTAGAGGAACAAGAGACAACGTTATGGTTTACTAAAATATTAAAAATAAATAAGATTATTTTTAAAGACGGATGCTACAATCACACGACTGAAATTTCCATTTTATCATAATTTTTATATTAGATTTTATTTATAATTTTAAAAATATTTGTTATTTTGTATAAATAACTAAACGTTAAAAATACGTTTAAAATATTTTTAAATATTATTTTTATAAATTGTTTATAATTTAAAAATTTTATTTAAATATAAAGCTAGGAAATTCTAGTAAATTTTAATTTATAGATTTCCTAGTTATCACTCAGACCTACTGAGTAAAGAAAGAGAGTGATTGCAAGTCTGCTAATTATAAACAATAAAAAATGGTTAATTTAAATAAAAATATTATAAAACTTTTAAATAAAAATGTACGCGTAACTTTGCAAGATACTCGCACATTTATTGGAATCTTTTGTGCTTACGATAAGCACTTTAACATCAAACTACAAGATTGTGAAGAATTTCGTAAAATAAAACCTAAAAATTCAAAAGAAGCAGAAAAAGAAGAAAAACGAACATTAGGTTTCGTATTATTAAGTGGCGAACAAAAAATATCATGAACAATTCATGGACCACCAACACAAAATGACGAATCACCAAGAATATTTGTACTTGGTGGAGCTCCAGAAATTGGTATTGGAAAAGCAATTGGAGGTGGAAAAGAGTCAACTTCATCTCATGTAGCTATTGCTAGCTCACCACCTGGTATGTTTAATTTACCTCCTCCTGGTGTTATGGGCTTCTTGAACAGTATTAAATCGACATCATTTATGGCGGGAAGAAGAACGCCATTTTAAAATTCGCGATTCTTAAGAAAGTATTATCCCAGTGACAGTACTGAGTGGTATTATACACGATTGATTACTGTTAAAAAGTAATGGTATTCGTTGTAAATTGAGTATTTATTGAGTAATTTAAAATACTAATAATGTTTAATAAATATATTTTTTTTACAATATCATTGTATATGTGCATTCATTCAAGTAACTAAATTCCCGACGAATTGTCCGAAGATCTCGCGAGATCTCTAAATTGGGGAGATCTCCAGAGATCTCTAAAATCTTTTTTAATTAATTCAAATGATTGAAGCTCATTATGCTAAAAATGCTTATAAACAGCTGTGGCCCACATTATTCATAATACATGCAAAATAAATTTAAGCTGTATTTATCCTTAGCTAAACCATCAAAACTTGCCTTTTAATCACGTAAAAATCTATAAAAATATTATTTTTTTCTCTATCATACTATCTCAATAGAATCCTGAACTGCTTATGAAGAAATTTTAAATAATTAAATCGTTTTTTTATGAAATCAATGAAATAAATGATTTGAAGACAGCATGTTATAATACTATTTTTTAGTCTTTATTAAATATATTACCTAGCAATTGCTCAACACGTTAGTTGAACAAGGCTGCTGCGAGACCAAAAAAGACGCGTTTTATGGCCACTGACGAAGAAAAATCGTACACGATCTTTGTCCAGAAATGAAGAATGCCCCTAATCTCAGTTTATCATCCTCGACTTCGCCTCGGAAAGTACTTTACATGCGATTTGCCATTCGTTACTTTTCTGAACACGGACTCGTAATGTACTATCAAGTGAAAATGGTACAGTTGCTCACAATAGGCATTTTCACGATGTGTTTTGCATGTTCTTCAAGATTTTTATTGGTTACTTATGCTTCTCGGGGTCACTAAACAAGAGTATGATATCAGATTTTACTTTAAATGATACAGTTATTCACAAATATAAATAACACAGAAAAATGTATGGGCAACTCTGTCATCTGAAGTAAAAACTAATATTATACTTGTGTTTAGCGATTCGCAAAACCTAAACAGTTAATGATAATTTTGAAATACCGCAAAAAATAAGCTAAAACTTCTATCATATGGCAACTGGACCATTTTCAATTAAAAAGGATTTCATATTTCATACAAAAAACGTAAAAACTAGTTGGAAAATATTATCATCGTAAGCAAGAAAAGAAAATAATTAAAAGAAAACTGAGTAAGAAAATGACATTGAAAAGAAGTTCGTTAACTTCCTAGAGCAAATCAAAAATACAAGAAAAAATGTTAACTTCTTGAGAAATTCATTAGCTTCAATTTTACTAGGTAAATTAGGATAGTGGACAAATCATCCATTATACCTTTATTACATACCTTAACTATTTTCAACTTTCAAGTTATATCTCATGGAAGATATTAGTTTATCACAAACTACTTTATGAAATATTACAAGTAAAAATTTTTAGAAACTTGAGGCTTATACAAATTTTTTCTTGTAAAATGGTATATGACCCTGGCTCCTGGAGTTTCGCCTCAGAAGGTAATTTACATGCAATTTGGGACATTCTTTATTTTTCTGGGCATACGTGAAAAATTATAATTTTAGCAGTAATTTAATCATTTAAAAATTTTATATTAATATTTTTTCACTATTATGTAAAGTTGAGGCACTTGGCTTGAGATTCAGGAGGCTATTTCAGGCAAACAAAAGGTATGATATATTATTTGTATGATAAATTAAAAAGGATTCCTCAATTCTGCATTATATCTCCAAGTAGTTGACATTTTTTTCTGTATTTTCGATTTGCATCAGTGAGTTCAAAAACTCCTTTACAACATCATTTTTTAAACTCAATTCTCGTTTAATCATTAATAGGAATCAATAACTTGTTTAACAGAAATTAATTGAATTATAGCATGGAAATAAATATGTTATTAATTTTAAAATAAAATTTTTTTTCTACACAAATGAATTTAAATTAATTTATTAAGTATCAAGGGCGCAAAAGTTTAGACACTATAGCGTGAGCACTAGCGAAGCCGGGCACGAGTGATATGTGTTCACGCTAGTGTGTAAAGTATTTCGCCCATGGTGCTCAGACTATTTTTTCCCTACTGGGCTTAAAACGCGTGCTGAAATTTCACAAAAAATTTTACGCCCGGGCAAAAAGTAATTTATCCATTTCAGGTGGCATCTTAATAAATCCTTTACTAAGACTTGTTCAATTAATGTGTTGAGCATTTGCTGGGTAATATATTTAATAAAGACTAAAAAATAGTATTATAACATGCTGTGTTCAAATAATTTTTTTCACTGATTTCATTAAAAAAAACGATTTAATGATTTAAAATTTCTTTATAAGCAGTTTATGATTCTATTGAGATAGTATAATAGAGAAAAAAATAATATTTTTATAGATTTTATAATTATATCTAAGAAACATAATTAGACTATTACGCTATAACAAAAATAAAACAATTTTTACTATTTTTAAATTGAGGAATAAATTATGGAAAATATGTTGGTGAGAAAACGATATTTCTAAAACTAATTTTTCCATATAAAAAAATTAGTTTCTATGTCCAACAAGAATAAAAAAGTTTATGTTTTTTGTATCTTTTGGTGGCATACCCCAGGTAGAATCTACTTAAGTTATCCGGACCAAGATTATACGTAACTGATTTGTTTATCATATAAATCCTGTTCAGTTACTGATCAGTATTGTCACGGTTAATTTCATCAGGGACTGAAGACGCGTGCGCAGTTGCTGAAAGATTTTTTATTTTTTAGTTATTTTTAAGATAGAAAGGTTATGTTTAAGTAAAAATATTTTTATTTTTTAATCAAAACTATGCGGTGATAAAATAATTAATTGAAGGAAAAGAATTTATAATGGTTTTTTATTGGTTTTTTACAGTATGGACGGATATACCTATAAGTACAAAGAATATAATATATTTTGAAAAGTACTTATAATTTTTTTAATTATTACATAATATCAAATGGGTAATTTGATGTATCTTGTATTGTGTTGAAATATGGAGATTCGCTATTAATTAGAATAAAATTCTTCTCGATATCTTTATTAGATTTAAAGTTGTTTATAACTGCAAAATAAAAAACGCTCGTTGATTAAACAGAAATAATTTTGAAATAAAAATAATTTTTAAAATTTTAAATATTTTGAATATTCAAATATTATATTTTTAGTAATGTCTCCATATTTACAGTAACATTTGATTCAAATAATAATTATAATGACGGAAATTATTATTATTGAAAAAAAAATTGTTTAATAAATAATCGGAAAAAAAATTGCTTTGAACATATTGTTTATAAAAACATAACCTTTTTATCTTAGAGTTATAATATTAAAAATTTTAACTTTAATAAAAAGTCTTAAAAAAACTCAGTATTGCGCATGCGTCCAGTTACTGATGAAGAGTACCGTGACAAACCTGATCAGTTACTTATCAGTTATGAAGGGGTGGGCTAGTCAGTAACTGATGTTCAAATCAGTTAACGGATCAGTTACTGACTAGAAACTTAAATGGATTTCTACCTGGGACATTTTGAGAGAAAAAATTTCCAAAAAATTAAGTATCAGATCTAAGAAATCGAGTAATAACGATATGTTCCTAAAATTAATACTTTTGGAGAAAAAAATTAGGGACTAAGTCCAAAAAAAAAAAAAAATTTGGTGTTTTTTATATATTTTTTGGTGTCAAAAATTTTAAGATAAAATTCAAAAAAAAATTAATTATTAGATTCAAGATATCAAGTAAAAACGATAGCTCTGGATATTAATTCTTTCATAGAAAAAAATCAGGTACTAAAACCAAAAAAAAAAAAATTATGGTGCTTTTTAAATTTTTTTCTGTAAAAAATTTCGAAAAATTACGTATCAGATGGAGAAATCCTTTACAAACGATAATTCTACATATTCTTACTTTCATAGGAAGAAATTAAGTACTATACGTTTTACTTACTTTATTTACTAAAAATTTAGGGTGGTGGAAAAGTTTAACAAAAGCAACTTCTCCGTCACCCTAATTTTTACCACAATGCGCATGCGGAAGTGTGCCAGCTAGATTTTAGCAGTGCTAATATAGTTAGTAGTGATAAACATTTATAAATTTGAAAAAAATATCCTCAAATTTATTTATTACAAGAAAATTTTAAAATCGGATTCTCAAAATTTGTACTTTGCAATAACAATTAGATACTAAAAATTGTGTACATATATATATATAATTTGTATATATATAATAAATACAAACCGTGATTCATTACCAAATGGCTCGCTATTATGCTCCACATGAGTGCTTGGTTTATTTTAATGTAGCAACTAATGGTACTAATTTAGACTCCAGAATATTGCAAATATCGGCGATAATTGGGAATCAAGTCTTTAATGAGTTTGTTCAACCATTTTGTTCAATACCTCCTGAAGTCTCAAATTATAATGGTTTGTAATAAAATTTCAAATAAAAATCTATAAAATTTATATTAATAATCTTTTCTAGAAAATTATTAAATTATTTATCATATAGGATTCACGACTCAAGGTAGAAAATTATTTTGGAATAATGAAGAAAGAAAGACAATAAACATAAAAGAAGCTTTAAAAAGATTCTTAAGCTTTTTGCATGACTGTTCACCGCATTCGCCTGTTATTCTTGTTGGTCATAACTGTTTTAGATTTCAAGCTAAAATTCTAATAAGAAATTATGAAAAATTTGATGGACTAAACTGTTTCAAACATGCAGTATGCGGATTTTCCGATACTTTAAAAATATTTGAAGATATTGATCCAGAAAGAAGAAGCAGGGGTAAAAATTATAGATTACCAAATATCGCTCAGGATGTTTTAGATAATGTTCCTTTGTTACGTGAAGCATTGGAAGATTGTTTTGTACTAGAAGCAGTAATTCGCCATAAAAATATAAGCAATGATACTTTATTTAATTACACTAAATCCGTATGTGATTTAGAAGATAATAATTAACATAAAATAGAATCATAAAATATTTTCATACTAAGCTAGGACACAACAAAAATATGTTCATCCAAGGAAATCGAAATTTATTTTAGATATATTAAATAGCCGAATTTGAAATTTTCAATTGTGAACTTGCATTTTTGTATTTGTATAAAATGTATTTTTTTATGTGGTAATAAATGCAAATTTTCAAAATTATGATTCAGGTATCCTATTAACTGCCCCATGAGTGTAATGCGATCATAATTTTGGAGATTTCTGTGCGAATACGCCCAGGGTTTAGTTCTTGAAAATTATGACAAACATCTGCAGAATTATATAATTACTAGGGGGCCCCGCCCCCTGCGCGCTTCGCGCGCCAACCCCCTTAGTCATGAGAACAATAAATGTAAAATTTTAAATGCAATTTTAATAATTACTTTCAATCAAAGATACTTATTATATTGTCCCTCTTTTATTTTAAAATTGGTTAATACGCTTAAAATTAATTGATTTATTGGCTTAAAAATAAAAAAATGATATATATATATATGAAATATTTTTTTTATTTAATCACATTAAATTTAGAATACATTTTTTACATCACTTGGTAAGTTAACTTATGATCAGTCATACTGTTAATTGTTAATAAAATCCCCTATTGCCGAAAATGGAAAATTTTATTATACCCCATAAGGTTCGCTTACACCCACAAGGTCCGGTTTTGCTCAATAGTACCATATTGTAGTCAGAGTGGCCCAAAAGTGTCAGAGTGGCCCAAAAGTACCATATTGCGTGGCCTAAAAGTGTCATACTGGCCCAAAAGTACCATATTGCGTGGCCCAAAAGTGTCAAACTGTCCCAAAAGTACCATATTGTGTGTCCCAAAAGTGTCAGATTGGCCCAAAAGTGTCAGAATGGCCCAAAGGTGTCATTCGACAGCGGCGGCAGCGGCGACAGCGGTTATAACTTTATAATATATATAGAGATATTTGAATTGTACAAGTAGTTTCTGCTTAATAAATGATATTTTTACATCACACTATAGTATAATGTAAATGGTTATAATATGTTTAATTATTACTAGAATTGAAATTTTAATTTTAACTATTTATTTCTCCACATTTAACCTTAAATGATTTCAAAAAAATAAATTATTTAAGTTCGCTTCCTACAAAACTTTCTCCCGCTTTTTTAGTTTTAAAAATTATAATATTAAAAACACACATAATAATTTCGATATTTTATTCGAAAAACAATGCAGAAGAAACATTTATTGACTTTTTCTAAATAAATCCAAACTATGCTTCCAAGATAAAGAAAAAAAATCTAACTTAAAAATCACGGCTGTTTGTAGAGACTCCTAGACTCATAAATTCGTTACTCATAGAGGAACCATTGTTTTAGTTAAAATTTTGATTTTTGATTTTTTGACATATAAGTACGTTTTGAGACCTCAGGAAGCTAAAAAACTGGTTTTTAAAAAAAGTCTATGTATGTCTGTGTGTATAAGTGTGTGTGTATGTATGTATATGTTGCACTTTAACCGGTGATATTTCCCAACTAATATGATTAAGACCTCAAGTACTAATATCTATAGAAGTATTGTTTTCACTCGATATCTTGAATCTTATAATTAATTTTTTTAAATTTTTTTCTCAAAATTGTTTTCTATGGGAGTATTAGTTTTAGAAATATCGTTTATAGTAAATTTTTGAATCTGATACGTAATTTTTTGAAAATTTTTTTCTCAAAATTGCCGCCAAAAAATACAAAAAATACCAATTTTTTTTTTTAGGACGTAGTACTTAATTTCTTCCTATGAAAGTACGAATATCTAGAATTATCATTTGTAAAGGATTTCTCCATCTGATGCGTAATTTTTCGAATTTTTTTTTTTAAATCTAAAAAACCTAATTTTTTCCATAAGATGTTAAACTAACAGTATCAAGGAAAAGATCATTTTCAGTTTTTCTTATGTGATTATACTCTTCTTGGTAAAATAGAACATTAAGAACATTTTGTTATTGCTAATGAGGAACCATAGTGCCAATTACTTGGCAGCGTTTTTCACTTGTAAACCTCGTTTGTATATTTTTATGAACTCTTTACGAACTTTATGAACTTTACACTTAACACTTGCTATGGATTTGTAAGGGGTATAAATGATGATTTTTTTAAGATAAAAAAATGATGGTCAAACGTCAAATATATACCCTAACATCACCAGAAATTATGACCATATTATGCTAAAAATTTTATACAGTGGTATTTCAGTTTTTTAGTCGATTTTAATCTACAATCCTTCAGAAAATATACATTATTACATGAAAAATTTGCGATATTAGGCTTATTTTGCGGAAACAACTATTTTGAAATTCATCATTCGCAAGTTGTCTATTATTTTTTTCTTTTATACCATATATAAGACTACTTAATTAATAAATCAACAGAAATAATTATTTGTAGAATTTAATCTAATGATAAATAATCTGAACCAAAAACCCTATAGAAACTTAAGATTATTATCAAAGTTTCACTCTTTCAGCACTTATTTTATTAGGTTCTTAGCCCTTAAATTACATGATATAACTATTTTACTTTTATTTTTAAATTTATTTTTGAAAAATAAGCTTTTTTATGAAAGTTGCACGTTTTCTCTGCGAAGATTGACTATAAAATGTAAGTAATGAAAAGTCTTTAGACCTCAAATGAATGTTAGATTCAAAATATTATGAAAAACAAAGTTGCTTGATAACAATTGGCACGTTTTGTCATTTGCGGCAGTAATGCATTAATATTAACTTAAACATTATTTTCTTAAATAAAAACTTTCACATTATATTGCCTGTAGTTATGAATTAAAAAAATCATCATAGCAGTATCTCCCTAGTCCCTAGCTGAAAATTGGGATCCTAAAAGACGAAAAATTGTATTTTTCTCCTATACTTACCGTAGTCAAATATTAAAATAAATGGTCAATTCAAATTACGTAGGAAAAATTACTAGGGATTACGTGTATTAATTTAGTTTATGAGATCATTTAATTTTGCTAAAATTATCATCGTGAACTTCGGCATTTTATTATAAACTAGTAACCTCAACGGGAAACTTATTATTTTTACATATATAAAAAGCTCTAGTGGCGTGCCAAATTCTTTGAAAAAAAAATCCTGTAATTAATATTTACATGCAATGTAAAAATTAAAAAAAAGCATCTAGAAATTTGCTCACGAAGGGGCAAATTCAGTAAAAGTTTGCGAGTTTAAAAAAAATTTTTTAAATTATTCAATATTTTATTAAAATGCAAATTTTTGGTTCTCAGGAGGGGCCGGATGCCCCCTACGACCCCCGTTAAATCCTTCGCAGCTTGGGGCAGTTCCGGTTCAGCGTGCCATTTCAACTTATTATAATAATTTACCCAACTGTATAAGAATCTCACTTGTAATCACAGACCTGGTGTATTATATAATAAAATTTAGATGATAATGTTTGTTTAGGACTATTGTTCTTTTTTTTATATTATTTCTACTATTTTTTAGGTAAGAATATCTTTCGAAAGTATGTTATTGAATTGTTTTTAAAATTTAGAAATACGATATAAATTTTTGGAAAAAATAAATTAAGTAAACTCGTTTTTTTTTATATAGAAAAAAGGAATTTTTATTTTCTTGTTAAAAAAAAAAAAAAAATGAGCGGTTGGTATGCCTATTTTATGTATCTTTGCAGTGCACCTTGCATTACGGATCTAAAAACAAAATAAATTATATTACTCCTTTGACGTTTTTTATCACATTATTTTAAAAAATCATCTTTTAGTGATATTATAATTATCAATTTTAAAAAAAAAAGTAAAAGATTATTCTATGAAAATACATTTTTTTTTACTCCAAAATCTTTTTATTTAGATATATATTTTGTAAGACTTGGATCTTCTTTTTGTGGACACTTATAGTACGAATATGTATGTCTTTCTATCGCCAAATATAAATAATATATTTTTAGTAATTTTTACCAATTACCAAAAATGGACCAGTTTCTCTAAATAAAAACCTTTAAGTAATTTTTGACAGTTTTTTCAACATTTTATCCATACATAATTGTATAATTTTCGTTAAAAATCAATAATCTATTTTGGTGACTCAAAAATTATAACTATATGTTTAAAATCCGTTTAAATGATCCATAGGTCTGTAACTGACAAAAAAAGTTCAGGCTACAAAATAAAGGTCCAAGCCAGTGCTCAAAAGAGAAAGTTTTAAAAAAGGAAAAAATACACAGATGGAGTTGTCATTATTTTTTGTAACTGAAAAAAAAATCAATCTGGTGATTCACAGTGTTCACATAACCTTTCTCCAACAGTGACAGCTAGACTTAAGCAGAGCTAGTATATTTTAACAGTGATAAACATTTATAAATTTGAAAAAAATAATAATTATCCTCAAGTTTATTTATTACGAAAAAATTTTAAAATTTGTACTCTTTAATAACAATTCGATACTGAAAATTGTGTAGATTTACATATATATATAATATATAATACAAACCGTAAAATTCACCTATTTATTACAAAATGGCTTGCTGTTATGCGCGTCCACATGAGTGCAACATAGTTTATTTTAATTTGGCAACTAATGGTACTAATTTAGACTCCAGAATATTGCAAATATCGGCGGTAATTGGGAATCAAGTCTTTAATGAGTTTGTTCAACCATTTTGTTCAATACCTCCTGAAGTCTCAAATTATAATGGTTTGTAATAAAAATTCAAATAAAAATCTATAAAATTTATATTAATAATCTTTTCTATAAAATTAATAATTTATTTATCAAATAGGATTCACGACTCAAGGTAGAAAACTATTTTGGAACAATGAAGAAAGAAAGACAATACACATAAAAGAAGCTTTTAAAAGATTCTCAACTTTTTTGCATGAATGTTCGCCGCATTCACCTGTTATTCTTGTTGGTCATAACTGCTTTAGATTTCAAGCTAAAATTCTAATAAGAAATTATGAAAAATTTGGTGGACTAAAGTGTTTCAGAAATGCAGTACACGGATTTTCTGATACTTTAAAAATGTTTGAAGATATTGATCCAGAAAGAAGAAGCAGGGGTAAAAATTATAGATTACCAAATATCGCTCAGGATGTTTTAGATGTTCCTTTGTTACGTGAAGCATTGGAAGATTGTTATGTGCTAGAAGCAGTAATTTACCATAAACATATAAGCAATGATACTTTATTTAATTACACTAAATCCGTATGTGATTTAGAAGATAGTAATTAACAGTAATTTTTTATACTATTCATGGTTTTCTTATCAGTATATAATAAATAATTATATTAAAAACATACATACTCGATTTTAAAATTATTTTAAAATTGGCCAGAAATTAAAATATTTTCATACTAAAATTGGATACAACAAAAATATTATCACATTTCCAAGGAAATCGAAATTTATTTTAGATATGTTGAATAGCCGAATTTGAAATTTTCAATTGTGAACTTGTGAACTCAAATATTTTATTCATAAATACCTAATTTAATTTTAAAAACTGAAAACTTTTAGATAAAATGAATCCTGGGTTTAGGTAAAAGTTTATGATTTTTAATATTTTGTTCAATTTTTTAATTGATAAAGGTGACTTTTCAAATAGAAATTTGGGTTTTGTAGGTCGAAGTAGAAAAGAATTTCCTGGAATAATTTTCAGAGTTAAAGAATTCACGTACTATATTGCGTAAATGCGCGCCGGAGTATACTAAACTATTTTGGTATTTTGATATCCAACAGATTAAAAAACGTCATTCATCCACGTGGCTTTTATAATTTGGAGTTGCAAATAACAGAATTTCTCCTGCGTATAAAAATAATTAAAAGTGGCCAAATTTGTTGAGAAAAATAAAGTCTATTTCCGGATAATTACAGTGATTTGACCCCCGAACCCAAACCTAACCTAATTGTAGCATCTGAAAAGTTATCGGAAACTAACTGTTTCCTAATTAGACTTCTAGGCTACGACATTCCCCGAAAAACTTTAAAAAAACCGTTTTTCGGTTTTTTCAGATTTTATTTCATTTGTCCGACCCATAAACAGATAATACTCTGCTCATAAGCTGGAATACTTAAAATTTTAGGTAATCTTTTGATTACTTTTCTGAAGAAAAAAAATTTTATGGGCCTTTAGGGCCCCTTTAAGACCGTGAAATATTATTTTGAATTTTTCGAGAATCGATTTTTGAGCATACAAAAAATATAAAATCCTTACCACCAGTCCTGACGAGGTGAATAACTAAATTTTTTAATTTTTTTGAAAATCTCTTGGAGGTGGAAGCTATTAATAATACCCAAAAATTCAAACTCTTTAACCACCATTTACCCGCGCTTTTGAAACTGCTTTAAAATTTTTATTATATAAACAGTTTATTATTGTGCAAAAATATAAAGACATCGTTATTGAGCTGATTTTTATCAATAGTTATCATTCTGTAGTCCCAATCGTCCTATCCTGTCACCATCGTTTAACAAAGTCTTGTGCACGTGTAAAGCAAAAATATGCGTAAAAACATTATGATTTCTATTTCTACCTAACTATTAACAATAATTATTTTAGAGAATTAAACAGTCAGAATCATAAAGGCTATGAAAATCTTTCATAACATAATTAAAGTAAAAAAATTTTGATTGTAGAAGTATAGTATTTTTTTACATAGTCCATAATTGCGAACTAAAAATGCAGATTTTCTATTTTTTGGGTTACTATAATTTTTGCATAGACCCTCTAATTACATAAATATATTTTTATTGAATATTTGTTTTTGCAAATAAACCATTATGCGATTTTATTTCATTTTTGTTTTTTTAATGAGGTAAAAAAATGAATAAAATAATAAAATTTTAAATATTGTATGTGTTTATATAAAATAACTTTTTCTTAAAAATAAAACATAACTTTTTCATAATACAAATTCTTACAAAAATTTACGACTATGGGTAATTTGTCTATTTTAATGCTACTAGACAATAATTATATTTTTTTCTTGATAGATAGAAAATATCTATAATACAAATTATTCTTATAAAAGATTTTAAAAGTCATCTTCACTATCCTCATCTTCGTCCTCTGATGAAGATGTAGCATTGTTATTATAAAAAACAGCTCTTGTAGAACAACATACCAACGGTAAATTTTTTCGTCCCTTAAAATATTTTGATAATTCCTCAATCCTTTCAATTCTAAAAGCTAGTACTACTTCTAATCGGTTTTTATCTTTGCGTCTCTCTTTAACATCACTTAACGCTTTAAGAAATTCGTAGTTTAAATTTTTAAAACCTTTAAAATAAATTTGTATCAAGTTTTTTAATTTAATCATAACGTTAATAATCTCACTTTTTTTTATTTTAGATAATGTTACAATATTCAAAATTTGTAAATTTTTTAAATTGCTTGCTATACTTCTTAAACCTGAATTAGTGAAATAACAATTTGTTATATCAAGTTCTATTAAATTTTTACACCAACTTAAAGCTATTAAAATGTTATCAATATTTCTTTTGTCGCTAAGAAATTTTAATTTTCTCATATTTTCTAATTTAGTAAATTTTTTTGTACCTTCTTCAGTTAATGTATTATGCTTTGAATTTAAATCAACGATTTCTAAATTTTTACATTGTGTCAAATTTTCCATGAACTCGTCATCAATATTTTCAAAGAATAATTTAATTTTTTTTAATTTTACGAAGCGAGAAATAAGGCAAGGATTCCTACAATTAATTTCTAATTCTTCAAGTGAATCGGGTGATAAAACTTGTAAAAAATTTTCATCATTTACAATATCTTGACCTTGAAATTTGGATAAATTTTTCTGTCTTGAAATCAACTCTAATAAATCTTCAGGGTACCCTTCAATATTTTCATCAAGAAACATCAGAGAAAAATGATGAATATTTTCACATCCGCTCTCATTCAGAGATTTAATTAATTGATCTATTGAATCGGCGTCTTTAGTAGAAAGATAAAAAATGTTCACATTCTTTAATTTTTTAAAAACATCTTGTAAGTGACCTTCAATTGCAAAAAGGCATCCATCAATTTTTAATTCTGTAATTGATTCAGCACATAAGCTTTTGAGACATACACCACTTATGTTCAAATTTTTTAGTGAAATACGAGATAAATTCTTGTTTCTATTAAACAATAATTCAAGGTCTAAATCGTTACAGAATTTCGTAAAAGTATCAGTGTTCTCCAGGCTTAATTGGGTTATATTGTTACATGACATTGAAATCCCACTAATTAATAATGAAACATTTAAAATCAAATCATTCTTTATGTTTATACTGTTTAATTTTGGACCACATCTTTTAAGAACTTTAAAAATATTCTTCAAATTTAGAGTTGCATTATTAGGAAATTTGTTTTTATGTATTCTTGTTTGGAATTCAATTTTACTTATTGTTAAGTTTGTAAAGTTTTGCCAAGAGAGTTTTCCTAAGACACTCCATCTTTTACAAACTGTTTCAACAGTTAATCTGTCCACCATACGTAAATTTTCAAAGATGTTTATCAAACAGTCATCATTAAGAAAGTCGTTAATGCAGGTATTGTCATAAGGCTTGGCAAGATCTGCAAGAACCAAAAAATTGATTACCAAATAATAAAAGAAGAATTAATTCCATTTACAAATTTTTTAATATTACCTGAACTCATTGTATTTAATTTGTTTTTTTTACAGATTGAGGTCACTGAATTCTCCAAAGCCCTAATTAATTAATTTAAATTAATAAAATAGTAGCCAATGAAATAAGTTAAAATTAGTATATAAGAATCCCACCCAAACTGGGCCCAAGTTGAACTGAAGAGTCGCAGAACTCAATCAAAACTTTTTGTTTCCGAAAGTAAAAGTAAAAATAAGTACCCTCATCCACTTTTAGTTTTCTAGGTAGTTCAAATACTTAATTTTCAGCTGCCATTTTCGCTGTTTTGGCCTATATTGGTAAATAAACTCAAAATATTCTTATTTGTTCTGATGAATACTTATTTGGCTGAAAAAAATTTTTTCCTCGTAGATGCTTTTAGGAAATTAAAAAAAAAATTTTTAATGAATTTTTATTAAAAACTGTAAAATTATGACTTTGAACTTTAAAAATTTGCGATTATTACACAAATCTTTTTTTATAAAACAAGCAATTTGCAGCTAAAACACAAAAATGGCTGCCAAAAATTACAGATTTGACCTAGAAAGCTTAAAGTTGCTGAGAGAACTTATTTTTAGTTTATACTTTTGGGAAAAAATAGTTTGGACCGATTTCTGTGTCCCTTTAGTCCAACTTGGACACGGTTGGGGTAAAATTTTCTCGAGAATCCCTCATATATCTTGCTATAAATACCCAGAAAAAGAATTGCTCTTAATTTTATACATCACATATTATGTTAAATTCGAGGGAACATTTTAAAAAAAGTGTCTTTCAACACGAAATAAAATCACACAAATAATTTTTAGTACAGTAGTAGTCAATTGAAAAGTCTTGTGGATTTTTTATGAAAATTCTAATTAAAAAGATATTCCAACGTCGGAAAAATAGGTGAAATTTTGAAGTCTTGTTGAGTAATAGACAATAAAACAATGATTAATTATTATAGAGAAAAATAATTTATAAATAAGTAGTAAAATCATTAAAAGCCGTCAAGATTTTTTTGATTTTGAACTATTCTTATTCCATGCCGTTGGAAAAATTTTTTCCAATGCAGAAATTTTTATAATTTTTTGAAATTAAAGCTCTTTAAAAATCTGAGGTGAATCAGAGGATAGTAAACTGCAATTTGGGCCATTCTTTATTCATGTACAAGGGCCTTATTAAATTTTTCTACGTCAGTGGTGAAAAAACACGTGTTTGCCGGACGTGCAGTGGCCGGAGGTTTCCAGAATTGGATTTCACTTGGTTTTCATCACGCAGTGTGAACATGGCACAGTGCCACCAACTCAAAACATAAAAATTTAAAATATTAAAAGATTATTGATATTTATTATTATTTATATGCAAAAAAATGATTGCATAAATATTATAAATTAATTTCCTTCAAAATATGTATTAATAAAAAATAATATAAATTTAAAGAAAATGAAAGTAATAACCTAAAAATAATGTATGTAATAGTTATTACTTTTTTGAAAATTTTGTTTAAAATTATAATTAAAATTATGTTTTATTTTAAAATTATGTTTTTATTTGCTTGTGAATTGTTAATTACCTTTTATTTTTTGATAATGAAATTTCTTCTTCTTTTTAGTTATCTTTTAACACATAAAATAGTAAATAACCAGGTCTGTAAATAACAATACCAAAGCAACATTTTTTAAGTTATTTTATCTTATTAGATAGTAAAAAACTAATAAGAATAAGAAAATTATTTTAGTTTTTATTCTTTTTTGTAAATGATTAGAATTATGTCTGAAATAGTTTTAATTTTTTATCACTGCGAGGAGACACAGCTCTTTATTCACAGTTGCTTCTTTCCCTTAAGCGGTAGCAATGAACTGTTTTTAAACATAATGAGATAGTGAAAAAATAAACTAATAAAAATTAGAAAACTATTCTCGGTTCCTCATCTTCTACTCGATGATTAGAACTACTGATAATTTCAACATTCTATCTCTTTTAAGAGGAAAAATATTCATAATTTTATAAAGTATTCAAGTTTACAATACCGAAGGACTAATTTTATAAGATACTATTACATACTAAAAAATTAAACTAATAAGAATCAAAAAACCTTTCTTGGTTTCCCTTCTTCTACTCAATGATTAGAACTACTTCTAATAATTTCAATATTCTATCTCTTTTGGAAGAAATAATATTCATAATTTTCAGAATATTAAAATATTCAGAATATTGAAATTATTAGAAGTAGTTCTAATCATTGAGTAGAAGAAGAGAAACCAAGAATAGTTTTTTGATTATTATTAGTTTAATCTTAGTTTAATTTTTTAGTATCTAATAGTCATAAAAAACTAGCCCTTCAGTATCATTAACTTGAGTGCCATATAAAATTAGGAATATTTTTTCTTACAGAAGAGATAGTAATATAATAATAATTTCAATATAATAATATTGAAATTATTTGAAGTAGTTCTAATTATTGAGTAGAAAAAGAAGAACCAAGAATAGTTATCTAATTTTTATTAGTTCAGTTTTTCACTATCTCAAAAACTATCTTTAAAAACAGATCTTTGCTACTACTCCAGTCAAAATACGGGGGGGGGGGGGTTGTATTTTTACTGGCGAACATGAGATTTGCTATAATATATGTTTCTTGGGTCGCTGAACACGAAAATCGGGGTCATTTCGTAAAGAAATGGGGGCTTCACCCCTAAATTTGCAAAAAACTACCCCAAAATGGGGTGTTTTTTACATAGTTGCACTTTGAGCGTTCAGATTCGCACCATACGGATTTTTTGGGTCGCTGATCAAGAATTTCGACTTCTTTTTCATAAATAATTAAAATTTCACCCTTAAATTGGCTAAAACTAACCCTGAAAAGGGGATGATTTTACTATTTTCGCACTTTGAGCAACCAGGATATGTCCATATAGGTTTTTTAAGTCGCTGATTAAGAATTTCGACTTATTTTTTATAAATAATTAAAATTTCACCCCTAAATTGGCTAAAATTACCCCCGAAAAGGGGGTGTTTTTGCTATTTGGGCACTTTGAGTAACCAGGATATGTCCATATAGGTTTTTTGGGTCGCTAATCAAGAATTTCGATTTATTTTTCATAAATATTCAATATTTCATCCTTAAAACAGCTAAAACTACCCCTAAAAGGTGTGTTTTTGCTATTTTCACACTTTGAGCATCCCGATTATGTCCATTCAGCTCCCTGGGCCGCTGATCAATAATAATTTGTTATTTTTTTATAGAAAATTAATACTTACCTAAAAAATAAATTATTATAGTGAAGGTAAAAATGAATAAATGAAACTTAATATTTTTTTTTTTTATAATGCATGCTCAAGAAATATTGAATACTTATGAAAAATAAGTCGAAATTCTTGATTAGCGACGCAAAAAACCTATATGGACATATCCTGGATGCTCAAAGTGAACAAATAGCAAAAACACCCCCTTTTCGGGGGTAATTTTAGCCAACTTAGGGGTGAAAATTTAATTATTTATGAAAAAGAAGTCGAAATTCTTGATCAGCGACCCAAAAAACCCGTATGGTGCGAATCTGAGCGCTCAAAGTGCAACTATGTAAAAAACACCCCATCTTTACGAAATGACCCCGATTTTCGTGTTCAGCGACCCAAAAAACATATAGTAAAGCAAATCTCATGTTCGCCAGTAAAAATACAACCAAACCCTTTTGACTGGAGTATACCGCTAACTGGAAAGATGCAACTGGTGATTTTTTCCTCCTCGCGTTGATAGAGAATTAAAATTATTTTATACATAATTCTAATCATTGACTAAAAAAGTATATAAACCAAAAATAATTTTCTGATTCTTATTAGTTTAGTTTTTTACTATATCTAAGATTATATAAGTTAACTTAAAAATTAATGCTTCGGTGTTTTTATTTGCATACATAGTTATTTAATATAATATGTCAAAAGATAAATTATTTTAATTAAAAAGAATAGAAGAAAGTTCATTATAAAAAAATAAAAGCTAATTAACAATTATAATAATTATTACAACTAATTTTCAAATAATAAATATTACATACATTATTTTTAGGTTATATTACTTACATTTTGTTTAGATTTATATTATTTTTTATTAATATTTTGTTAGAAATTAGGTAATTTATAATAATTATGCAATCATTTTTTTTACTTAAATAATGATAAATATCAATTTATTTTTTTTTTTAGAGTTGGCGGCATTGTGCTACGTTCACGCTGCGCGTGATGAATACGTCAAATTCACGGAGGTAAAAGTTTAGGAGGGACCAAGCCGCCCGCCATATTGTGATTTTATTGTCACTAGTTCACGCTGACCCAATAGGGGGCGTATGAGAGAGGATGCCGGCGGGAATTCAAATTATTATTGTTATTCAAACCTTTCTCGCTTTGAAATTGCAAACATTTTTGATTTTTATACATAAATCATATATAAAATTAAAATATAAATGAAAAACTAATTAAATTTAAATTTCTATAATAATTTTAATTAAATTAAAATAGTTACAAAGATATAATTTATAAATAAAATTTTTAAATTTCTATGAGAATTAAAAAAAATTAAAATGGTTTGATTAACATAAAATTCTCAAAAATAATAAAATTATAAAATCAAAATTAAATAAAGTAGAAAGAAAGCTACCTTTCTTTTTAAAAAGAAAAAAAGTACCCCTAAAATTAATTAAATTAGATAATTAAATTTAATTATTAATTATTAATTTAATTAAATTTAATTATCTAATTAGATAAGAGTTGCTGTTTAATAAATTTTTTATTCGTAGTAATTTCCGTAAAGGTATTGAAAAATTTTTTTAAACAATAAATAATGCTAACTTTATTAATTATTAAATTTCTACATATACATTTTTACCAAGGGTCCAACAACGAAATTCAGCTACTCTGAATAGCACATACCCTATTCAAAAACGCGCTGCCAAACAATTGGAACTACGGTTCCTCAATAGCAATAACAAAATATTTGTAATCGTCATTAAAAAAAAGATCTTATGTGCTTTGAGTATACTGTTTGGTATGTTTATTTACATTTACATTGAAAAAATTTGGCGTATAGTAAAAAAAAAGGAATTAAAAAAAATTTATTAGGTCTAAAAAGGGCATACGTCCATAAAAGGAATAAAAATTTTATTGTTTCTTGTATTTTTTGGAGGCCAAAATTTTGAGAAAAAAAGTTTTCAAAAATTTATTTATCAAATTGAAAATATCAAGTAAAAACTATGTTTCTAAATTAATACTTTCATAGAAAAAAAATTATGTAATATATTCTACCTACACGTTAGACGTTAAACCTACAGTAACCTACCTACACGTTAGACGTTAAATCTACAATATCCTGCCTACACGTTAGACCTTAAACCTATCATGACCTACCTATACGTTAGACGTTGAACCTACAATAACCTACCTACACGTTAGACGTTAAACCTACAGTAACCTAACTACACGTTAGACGTTAAACCTACTGTAACCTACCTACACGTTAGACGTTAAACCTACTGTAACCTACCTACACGTTAGACGTTAAACCTACCATAACCTACCTACACGTTAGACCTTAAACCTATCATGACCTACCTATACGTTAGACGTTGAACCTACAATAACCTACCTACACGTTAAACCTTAAACCTACAATAACCTTCCTACACGTTAGATTTTAAACCTACCATAACCTACCTACACATTAGACGTTAAACCTACAGTAACCTACCTACACGTTAGACGTTAAACCTACCATAACCTACCTACACGTTAGACGTTAAACCTACAGTAAACTAACTACACGTTAGACGTTAAACCTACTGTAACCTACCTACACGTTAGACGTTAAACCTGAAAAAACCTACCTACACGTTATACGTTAAACCTACAATATCCTGCCTACACGTTAGACCTTAAAACTATCATGACCTACCTATACGTTAGACGTTAAACCTACCATAACCTACCTACACGTTAGACGTTAAACCTAACATAACCTACCTACACGTTAGACGTTAAACCTACTGTAATCTACCTACACGTTAGACGTTAAACCTGAAAAAACCTACCTACACGTTAGACGTTAAACCTACAATATCCTGCCTACACGTTAGACCTTAAAACTATCATGACCTACCTATACGTTAGACGTTAAACCTACCATAACCTACCTACACGTTAGACGTTAAACCTAACATAACCTACCTACACGTTAGACGGTAAACCTACTGTAATGTACCTACACGTTAGACGTTAAACCTACAGTAACCTACCTACACGTTAGACGTACGTTAAACCTAAAAAAACCTACCTACACGTTAGACGTTAAACCTACAGTAACCTACCTACACGTTAGACTTTAAACCTACCATAGCCTACCTACACGTTAGACGTTAAACCTAAAAAAACCTACCTACACGTTAGACGTTAAACCTACAATATTCTGCCTACACGTCAGACCTTAAACCTATCATGACCTACCTATACGTTAGACGTTAAATCTACCATAACCTACCTACACTTTAGACGTTAAACCTATAAAAACCTACCTACACGTTAGACCTTAAACCTATCATGACCTACCTATACGTTAGACGTTGAACCTACAATAACCTTCCTACGTTTAAGGTCTAGGTTATTGTAAAATTTCTTCCCACGTTTAAGGTCTAACGTGTAGGTAGGTTATAGTAGGTTTAACGTCTAACGTGTAGGTAGGTTATGTTAGGTTTAACGTCTAACGTGTAGATAGGTTACTGTAGGTTTAACGTCTAACGTGTAGGTAGGTTTTTTTAGGTTTAACGTCTAACGTGTAGGTAGGTTAGGCCGAGTCTACATAACCGCAACGCATGGCGCAGCCCAATGCTATTTGTATAGGAGTCACGTGACGCCGCAAGCGCAAGCCTATATCAATAGCATTGGGCTGCGCCGTGCGGTGCGGTTATGTAGACTCGGCCTTACTGTAGGTTTAACGTCTAACGTGTAGGTAGGTTACAGTAGGTTTAACGTCTAACGTGTAGGTAGGTTATGTTAGGTTTAACGTCTAACGTGTAGGTAGGTTATGTTAGGTTTAACGTCTAACGTGTAGGTAGGTTTTTTTAGGTTTAACGTCTAACGTGTAGGTAGGTTACTGTAGGTTTAACTTCTAACGTGTAGGTAGGTTACAGTAGGTTTAACGTCTAACGTGTAGGTAGGTTATGTTAGGTTTAACGTCTAACGTGTAGGTAGGTTACTGTAGGTTTAACGTCTAACGTGTAGGTAGGTTACTGTAGGTTTAACTTCTAACGTGTAGGTAGGTTACAGTAGGTTTAACGTCTAACGTGTAGGTAGGTTATGTTAGGTTTAACGTCTAACGTGTAGGTAGGTTACTGTAGGTTTAACGTCTAACGTGTAGGTAGGTTACTGTAGGTTTAACTTCTAACGTGTAGGTAGGTTACAGTAGGTTTAACGTCTAACGTGTAGGTAGGTTATGTTAGGTTTAACGTCTAACGTGTAGGTAGGTTACTGTAGGTTTAACGTCTAACGTATAGGTAGGTTATGGTAGGTTTAACGTCTAACGTGTAGGTAGGTTACTGTAGGTTTAACGTCTAAGGATATTGTAGGTTTAACGTCTAACGTGTAGGTAGTTTATTGTAGGTTTAACGTCTAACGTGTAGGTAGGTTATAGTGGGTTAAACAAAAACAGAAAATTTTTTTCCTTGACATTTTTTTGGGGGGTTCAACCTGGTCCTTCTCGTTAGTTATGTAACGTAAAATTAGCTAAAAAAGGTAAAACGGGTCAATTCACCTCTTTGACCTATCCCACTTCGTAGCCGCCACTTCAAATCTGAAACTTAATTAAATGAAAATTTTTGCCGCCAAAAAATACAAAAAACGGCAAATTTTTTTGTTTTTTTTATACGCATTACCGAATTTTTTTCTAATTAATATATAGAATCACTGTTTTTATTCGGTGTCTCCAATCTGACACGTAATTTTTTGAAAATTTTTGTCTCAAAATTTTTCCCTTAAAAAAATAAAAAAAACACTCATTTTTTTTTCTTTTCGGATGTAGTACATAATTTTTTTTGTATGAAAGTATTAATTTAGAAACATAGTTTTTACTTGATATTTTCAATTTGATAAATAAATTTTTGAAAACTTTTTTTCTCAAAATTTTGGCCACCAAAAAATGCAAGAAACAATAAAATTTTTATTCCTTTTATGGACTCTAGACCTAATAAATTTTTTTTTAATTCCTTTTTTTTTACTATACGCCAAATTTTTTCAATATAAATGTAAATAAACATACCAAACAGTATAGTCAAAGTACATAAGATCTTTTTTTTATTGATCATTAAAAATATTTTGTTATTGCTATTGAGGAGGAACCATAGTTCCAATTGTTTGGCAGCGCGTTTTTAAATAGGGTATGTGCTATTCAGAGTAGCTGAATTTCGTTGTTGGACCCTTGGTAAAAATGTATCTGTAGAAATTTAATAATTTATAAAGTTAGCATTATTTATTGTTTAAAAAAATTTTTCTATACCTTTACGAAAATTAGTACGAATAAATATTTTATTGAACAGCAACTCTTATCTAATTAGATAATTAAATTAATTATCTAATTTAATTAATTTTAGACGTACTTTTTTTCTTTTTAAAGAGAAAGGTAGCTTTCTTTCTACTTTATTTAATTTAGATTTTATAATTTTATTATTTTTTGAGAATTTTATGTTAATTAAACCATTCTAATTTTTTTTAATTCTCATAGAAATTTAAAAATTTTATTTATAAATTATCATTGTAACAATTTTAATTTAATTAAAATTATTATACAATTTTAAATTTAATTAGTTTTTCATTTATATTTTAATTTTATATATGATTTATGTAAAAAAATTAAAAATGCTTGCAATTTTAAAGCGAGAAAGGTTTGAATAACAATAATAATTTGAATTCCCGCCGGCATCCTCTCTCATACGCCCCCTGTTGGGGTAGCGGGAACTAGTGACAATAAAATCACAAAAGCTTCAATAGAAAAGTATAGGACTTGGTTCCTCCTAAACTTTTACCTCCGTGGTCAAATTTTAGAGACTCCCTTTAAATTTTATATATTGTATTCGTTTTTTATATACGGTATTAATAATAGTAATTAATCTAAGGTTCTAGCAAATATACTCACATGTTGTTAGTCCTACGCATAATTCTATTATTCAGAAATTTGATTTATTTTGAAGAATTGTTTTTTATTTTCATAAGCGACGTTCTCTTCATATAATACTAACTGTTTTGGTTATTTAGAAATGTGTACTCTGTCTTTTGCACTAGTCCCATTTCTCTTAAAAGTTAATAGTAGCGACCTCTCTAGGATTAGGAATATAAAGAGTACCCAATTCAAATATTAGAATTTATGCATCAAGTTTTGTAGTTGAATTTTTATACGCAATTTAAGCAAAAGTTTTATATTCGTTTAAATAATTGATATTATGGTAAACCATGGATAAACTTGGAAGATTTTATAAAAGAATAACTATTTTTTTTTACATATGCAACAAAACTTTCTCATTATTTGGACATAATTCAAGCACCTGTTTTAAAAGTAATCCGGAATGATTCTTTTTAATCATCTCATCCCATTACATGCATCGTATATTGAATGAAATAGAAATAGATCAATTAATGGAATTGTTAATATTTTAACCGATTTTAACTGATTCGTGGAATAGATTAGACAAGTTTAATAAATTTCTGTATTTTTTAATAAATTCACCATTTTATTATATCGGTAGTTCATAGCTATTTTTACCCAAGTCTAAGGTCGATGTCTTGGACATAAAAAATACCAATTGTACTGTGTTTGGTAAGTAAAAATATGGTTACTGGCCAATTTTTAAGGCTCTAGGTGGCTTGGTTGCGATTTGGCAGCTGTTTTTCCAATTTTGATTTTTTTTCGAATTCTCAGCCACCCGTTTGTTTTTTATTTCCTGGACGCCCTAAATAAGCCTAAAAAATATTTTCTATATAAAGGTAGGTAGTAAAAATTCCCGCCCAATCCGAATATGACCATATTTTTTCGGAAAAACCTCAGGAAAACCCGGAAAATCGAAAAAACTAAAGGAAATTTTCAAATACAAATTTCTCAAAAAGCGTCACTTTTTTTTTATTTTTTATTTTTTTTAAATATTTTTTCCCATACTTTTCATGCTGGTAAACTCTTTTTTTGACACATTTGCCTTTTAAGCACTTAAAAATCAACTTTAGGTTTAAAAAAATGATTTTGAAAATTGTTCATTTTCTGAATTTTCCAATTTTCTCACTTTTCCTGATAGAAACTGAAAAATCTGACTTGATTTTCGGATTCTTCAGAAAATTTTACATTGAAAACCTTTCTGGGTAAAATTTTAGAGGCCTTTTTGACGCTGTAAAAAAAAAGAAAAACAAAGTAAACTGCTAAAATCAAAAAAATAAACAAAATAAAAAAATAACAAAATTTAATTATATGTTTAACCTCAGACTTGGGTAAAAATAGCTAATAACTACAATTAGTGAGCAAATTATTATTATTCGCCTTCGTTTCAGTAGGTAATTTACATGCGATTTGGGCCATTCTTTATTTTTCTCGCCATGTGTCTTAATGTACTATCCATAACCACCATAAAAAAATTAGTACTGCGTTCAAAAAAAAATAATCGTGTTTTTTTAATTTTTTAATTTAAAAAAATTTCAGACAAAATTTGTCGGAAAATAAAGTAGATATGCTATCCGAGAAATTGAGTAAAAACGGTATTTAATTATAAAAAATTAGGTATTTTACGTTCAAAAATTAAAAAAAATTAAATGTTGTTCCTTTTTATTTGTTAATGCAAAAAATGTTGGGAAAAAGTTTTCAAAAAATTTGGTATTAACTACAAAATTGAAATAAATATAAATCACGTTTCAGACGATTTTAAATATTATGAGCTATAATTTAAAAAAAATTTTTGGCCAAATAATTTCAATGTCTTTAGGGTCCCTGTCTAAAAAAAATTAAAATATATTGGAAAAAGGTAAAACAATATTAGCTGTTTTTTTCGCGTTTCAAACCATTTTAAACATTCTGAAACATATTTTTGAAAAAATTTTTGAAACAAGAATTTGAAATTCTGAATTTCTGTATCTTCATGACAATAAAAATGAACAGTTATGATTGAATAAGATATCAGTTATTTATAAATTTATTTCTTGTTTTCAGGAATAAAGAATATTAAAAAAGTTTTTTAAATAGTAAATCGTTTATTCTACAAGAATGGCATTTTTAGACTCTAAACATAAAGATTTATTCCTTCTTTATTCTTGCAAGTAGTGTAAGAAAATTTTCAAGAACCAAAGTAATCTTTCATCTCATGAAAAAATTCTTTCTGGTCTTCGATAACAAATTGAATGTAACTTTTGTAAGAAAAAATTCAAGTAACCTACGCAACAAAACTTTTTTCACAATTATATAATCTGTAAGAACATAATAAAAATCACTCAGGCTTAAAAATACAATTCGAATCTAATATTGGGGCAAAAGATTTGTTAGAGAATATGGCCTCAATTATCATTATCATTTTCGAATTCATACTGTTGAAAGACGAGATATAAATGTTTGTAGTGTAATAATACTTTTACGCAATTGAGTCATCTTCAGGAACATGAAAAAATTTATTTTGGATTAAAAAAATTTGAGTGCCAAGATTGCGGCAACAGTTTTATTACAAAAGCTAGTCTAAAAAAACATCTTCAAATTCAAACTGATGAATGACCTTATTAATATTTGCACGCAATTAAATAATCGTCGACAACATGAAAAAGTTCATTTATAGGAATTCAGAAGAATCAGAGTCTGATCAGAATAATTGTTTTGAATTAACCCATAAGCGCCTAATCGACAATTCTTGGACACTTAAATATTTTGGGCTCCAGTCAAAACTTAGAACTGCTGTTTAGCAGAATCAGCACCAGACAGAATTTCGAAATACAGAAAGAGGTTTTCAATATAAAATACACCTAATTATTTTTCATATTAATATTAAAATATTCAGTTTTTTCTGAACATTCGTTATTTTTTTAAAAAATTGATCTAAAAGGTACCGATAATGCTAAACAGCAGTTCTGAGTTTTGACTGGAGCCCAATATTTTGATATGAAAAAATGAATATTTTAGACTAAAAATCTCACCTAGTAGGTATTTTTTATCGCTCTTTCCATTTCCGGAGTCCGTTTAACCTACGACCCTTGGGTAATGAAATATCAACCCCTAAAGTAGGGTAAAATAACTAAAATTGTAAAGTTTAAAAAAAAAAGTTACTATGCGCAAAAAAAAAGTTTCTTTATGTATGAAATTATATTTTTTACTTTCCAAAAGGTAAAAAATGAAATTTTATGAATTCTCAGCACACTTACCCTCTCTAGGGAGTAAATATTAGGGGTAAGGGGGTGGATTTTACAGATGTATAAAAATTGAATATTTCTAGCTGAAAACATCACCTAGTAGGTATTTTTGGTCGCTCTTTCCATTTCTGAAGTCTGTTTTCACCTACGACCCTTGGTTAATGTAATATCAACCCCTAAATTAGGGTAAAATCACTAAAATTGTAAAATTAAAAAAAAAAATTACTGCGCGCAAAAAAAAAGTTTCTTTAAGTTGGAAATTATATTTTTTACTTTCCAAAAGGTAAAAGATGAAAATTTATGTATTCTCAGCTCATTCACCCTTTCGAGGGGGCAAATATTTGGGGTAAGGGGATGGATTTTAGAGTTATATAAAAAATGAATATTTCTAGCTTAAAACATCACCTAGTAGTTATTTGTGGTCGCTCTTTCCATTTCCGAAGTCTGTTACAACCCTAAAATCCACCTATTTACTCCAAATATTTGCCCCCTCGAGAGGGTGAATGTGCTGAGAATACATAAATTTTCATCTCTTACCTTTTGGAAAATAAAAAATATAATTTCAAACATAAAGAAACTTTTTTTTTGCGCATAGTAACTTTTTTTTTTAAATTTTACAATTTTAGTGATTTTACCCTACTTTAGGGGTTGATATTTCATTACCCATGGGTCGTAAGTAAAAACGGACTCCGGAAATGGAAAGAGCGATAAAAAATACCTACTAGGTGTGTTTTTTAGCCTAAAATATTCATTTTTTCATACAAAATATTTAAGTGTCCAAGAATTGTCGATTAGGCGCTTATGGGTTAAAAGAATGTTTAGGACCATATAATAATCTCAATTTTCATAAAAATGGACATTCGAGGTCTTGTTTTCCATCATCAATTTTTTTTTTTACTTAATTTTCCACGTTAATACCAATACAATTTATAGTACCCTTGAATTAAATGCATTCTAATGTTGCCCCAGTACAGGTAAGATAATTATAATAAATATATAAATATTAATCAATATTTATTTGAAATAATTAGAAACCATATGATTTTCGTGAAATCGAATTTTTTAAAGACATTTATGTCACATATGTTTATTCAAACAAAATATTTAAGTTTTAATTAAATAATATATTTATGTAGGTAAAATTATTGACCATGCAATCTTAAAATGTTTTCTTAAAAAATCTTAAGAAATTTCTTTTATATTATAAAATTATAACTAACTACAAGCATTAACACTTCAAAAATATGTACAATAAATGCGAAATAGTGGTTTTTGAAACAAGATTTTAAAGAATTAAGATTAAAATTATTTATTCAGTTTGACTGATATAACTTTAGTAAGTAATTAATATTTATATTTTTGAAATCGCTCTATAAATTTATAAAAAAAAATTGAATTTACAAAAATGTGCATCCTTAATTAAGAGATTAATTAGTAATTGTGATTTTTTTTTAATTCTAATACACGCAATAATCATATTGTAAAGTCTTAGCTCCGATGTCAGAAACAGTACATGTACAGCTTAAAATCTAAATATTTCTAAATCTGGAGAAGATATAGAAAAAAAAAAATTTTAATTTTTCAAATCTAAGTGTGCAAACTTATTGATATTATTCTTATGAAACTCTATTTTGTGCACTTTATTTTTCCATAGAATTTTCTGGTAAATATCAAAAAATTTCATTAACATCAGTATAAATTTTCATAATTATAAATTAATTATTATTTTTATATACAAGATAAAAATCAACTTATTAATTAACAATAAATTTTTTCTCAGCAAAATTTATGTAATCCACATTATTCTTCTGCCATATTAAAATTTTGATTTAGTGACACGACACCCAGTACGAGCATGTAAAATTCAAGTACTGATATTTAAAATATGTTTTTTAAATTGATTATTTATTGGAAGAAAAATTTTGTGGAAAAAATAAAATTTCTTTGGAAGAATCATATTAATATAATTATATTTTTAACTTTCTAGGCTTTTCTATGCATAAGTTTGCATAGTAGTTATTTTAAAAAGTTGCTTGATTTTTTCATTAACAGGTTAAATTAATTTTCCATTTATTAAAAAATAAAACTCCTAAATTGATAGACCATTAAATCACTAAATATATGGGCTCTTAAGAAGTGCAAATGACTTGAAACGTATTTGAAACCTGGTAATAAAAAAAGAATGCCCCAAATTGGAGTTTACCATCTTGGCTTCGCCTCGGAAGGTAATTTAAGTGCGATAGGGTCTATCCTTTATTTTTCTCGCCATGTGTCAAAATGTACTATTTCTTTCAGTTTAAGAACTTTTTTTTTGGTCATCATACCACTGTGTGCGTGTCTTAGTTGAGCGGAAATAATTTTTTTTTTTAATTTTCTTTACGTTTCAAGTAATTTGCAATCGTTTGAGCACAAAAAAAATTCTGTTACCCACAAGCGGAATTTTGATGCCGTCAGCGGATTTTTCTTTCAGTGTAAGCAATGAGTTTGATCACCCGTTAATCGAAAATCCAAGTAACTTTTAAAATAACTATCATGGTAATATACTCATAAAATTTTTATAATTAATTCGCTCTTTATGATAAATTAACATTAGAAATTTAATTAAAAGTCTTATGGAGCCAAAACTATAATTAGTTAGCCAATTCACTGAATTTAATTTTTTAAAACAAAATTTAATAAAAAGGATAAATAACCAAATTATACCACTTAGAGTTCCCATACGTGGGTTAGCTCAGCTAATTATGTCAAAGAAATATCCTTGTCAAGCTCATAGATTCAAGAAGCCTCCTATTAGAATTTTGAGCCCTGTTGCTCTAAGGCTAAGAGAACCACTACACGGTAGAGCTGCTTTGGTTGAATATTCAACCAATTGGTTGAATTTCGCAGTTTTTGGTTGAATTTTCAACCAATTGGTTGAATATTAAACCAAACACTGCGATTTTCAACCAAAAACTGCGATATTCAACCAAAAACTGCGAAATTCAACCAATTGGTTGAATTTTCAACCGAAACTGGTTTAATTTTCAACCAAATGCTAAAATACAAAATAAAAACGATGTTTTTATAGTACAGGGTAAGAAATGATCAGGGCATCCATTAAAAGTGAATGAATTTTATTATATTATTGTAATTAGTAATTTTTTATGTACTACTTCTTTTGGCTTTGAAACTGAGGAATGACTAATTAAAAAGGCTATCATACGATATAGAATAACAAAATGGCGGCTACCTAGAGAAAGTTAAAATGAAATAAAAAGCCTTTAATTTTCGAGCAAAAGTAGCTGTAAAATTTTTTTTAAAACATAAAAATACTAAAACTCGACGACATCCCGAAATTAGTGCATTCATTAAGTTGCTTAGTAAGTTTAAAGTAAATTGGTGCAGATTTTATCGCGCAATCGTGTGCATTACTTTTCAAAAACGTTGTTTCGAGTAAAATGGCTTTAAAGTTTTCGATGAATTTTTTCGGTACTTTTAGTTATTAAATTATTTATTTTAATGCAAGAGATCTGATCAACACAAAATTATTCGACACATCAATGATTCTACACAAAAAAGTTTTTCGGAATCGTTCTACATCAAAAATCGTTGTGCTAAAAAGATCAACACAAATTTTTTTTAGTCAAAGTATTCAACACTTATTTCTTTCGTATGCTAGCATAAATAAATATCACTTAAAACAGCGTATTTAATATTTAGATTAGAAAAAATTTGTGTTGATCTTTTCGGTACAAGAGTTTTCGGTGTAGAACGATTCCGCAAAACTTTCTTGTGTAGAATTATTGATTTGTCGAATAATTTTGTGATGATCAGATCCCTTGCCTATTTTAACATGGAACATGTTCGTTAGATAGGGTATTTGAAAAAGTTTGGCTAGGCAGGGGGTGGGGTGTGAAATGGACTAGAATATTTTTGATTTAGGGACTTAAAATAATTTAAAGTGGAAGCCTGATCAGGCTCTGATAAGAACAAGAACTTAGAGGATTACTTTATGTTTATGGACTTATAATTTATATTTATAATTTATATTTCAGGATTTATTGTAATTTCGGTTTTTGGATTTATTACTGTTATGAGTGACATGAACATGTTCCTCGATGTTCCATGCTCGTTGGTTGTGTAGTTACACAAACCGGTTATAAATTTTTTTAATTTAAAAAAATTTATCATATTATGTACAGAGCCAAAAGAAGTGGTACATAAAAAATTTCTAACTACAATAATATAATAAAATTCATTTACTTTTAATGGATGCCCTGATCATTTCTTGTACCCTGTACTATAAAAACATCGTTTTTATTTTGTATTTTAGCTTTTGGTTGAAAATTAAACCAGTTTTGGTTGAAAATTCAACCAATTGGTTTAATATTCAACCAATTGGTTGAATTTCGCAGTTTTTGGTTGAATATCGCAGTTTTTGGTTGAAAATCGCAGTGTTTGGTTTAATATTCAACCAATTGGTTGAAAATTCAACCAAAAACTGCGAAATTCAACCAATTGGTTGAATATTCAACCAAAGCAGCTCTACCGTGTAGGTTAATAAGGAAATTCTTTTGATGTAACAAAATGATCCAACATATACTGTTCATATTGAGTTGAACGCTCTAAATCTGTTAGCCTGTCTTTGTAAATAAAGTTAAACTATTTAAAAATGGTTAATGCGACTACCTTTTTTATTAAATTTTATTTTAAAAAATCAAAATCAATAGAGATTAAATTTTTACTTTTTCAAATAGCAGAAAACGAAATTCAAAGAGTTTTATAAAATTTGTAAATATGAGAAAGCTTTCAAAATGTTTGAAGAACAGTTTGAAAACTGTAAAAAAAGTTTATAAATTTATTTATTAACCCCTTAGTTTGTAATTTTTTTTCAATCTTAAGCTACCAAAATTTGTACATTTAGTCTTGTATTTTAGAGGCAAACGAGAAACTATCAACATAGCTCGTATATACAGAAATCTGCAACCTCTTCAGTTTCAAAAAATGTAGGCGTCATTCTACAGTACTAAGGGGTTAATCATAAATAACTGCCAGATTAAAAGTATTTATTTTAAAAAATTTCTAATTTTATGCAAGCAGAATTTTATAAATTTTGCAAAAATTAAGCATAAAAGTATTATTGCTAGTTATAAATTATAGGTATATATGAACGAATCCTACAAGCTTTTTTTTATATATAAACATTTCAAAAGATTTTTTTCTTTCGAAATAAGTAGACAGTACTATTAAATAAGTATTACAGTACATTTGCATTATATTAAATATGATAAAAAAATGTCTTATTTTTCGATCGATGTAAATATATATAATATTTATAAGATATATCAGATAATATACTCTGTGTGTATATACTTAAAATCGATTTATTTTCCCTCATTTTCCTTTTTTATAGAATATGCAAGTAAACACGCTAATATTATTCCAGCGACCTGAAAAATATATGTATTTTTATTAGAAATTTATTGTTATATATATGAAATTGTAAATTTTTTTCAATAAAAAAATTTGAGTTATAAAATTTAAGCTTTATTTTAAAATCAAGTGTTTGAATTAACTTGGGAATAGAGTAAAAATATAATGAAAAATCATTATATGAAAATGATAAAATAAAAATTTAATACGCTGAGATATATATGGGATATTAAAAGTTTTTATATTAAAATAATTTATATTATTTATTGGTACGAATGGCTGTCAAAATTTTTTAAAAATAAGATATTAATATTAATTAAGATAATTAGGAGTATCCTTATTCAAACACCGAAATATTCTGACATGTAACAACCATGTTAAAGATAGGTAGTTTTTGGCCTGGAGTAATTTTTGAAAATGAATTTGATCTAAAAAAAGTTAACTGAAATTAAAAATTATGCATGAATTATGCACGAATATTCAGAATTTTGGGGACAATTATTTAAGGGTAAAAAAATGTCTAAAACTTTTTTTCAGGCTTGTTCACAGTTAATTAAGAGGTTCCAAACACTTTTTCACGTAGGGAAAATTTAGAAAAAAAAAGATTCTAACATTCAAAAATTAAAAATCTATATAGGAAAAGTTTACACGGTGACCTGGAAGCGTTTTATTATTCGATCAAAATGACAAAAAAAACCGTATGGTGGGGTGTTTTCTACACTAAAAAGTGTGTACGAAATTCCTATCCGGGCCTTCTATCCAGCTACTTTAAGCTTTTGCTGTGAATATTATCATATTTTCAATATTTTCTTGATTTTTATAATGGATTTCCTTCAAATTATGACCCTGAAAAACGACAAAAATCGATTTTTCTCATATAAGACATCTTCAAAAGCTAAAATAAATAGTTTCATCGAATTACTGAGGAAAAAATATACAAGACCCTTTTGTAAATAATATTCAAAAATACTTATTTTGAAAACTGCAAGCCTTTTTTAATAGATTTCCTTAAAATTAAGACCCTAAAAACAAACAAAATCGATTTTTCTGCTATACAACGTAGTCAAAAGCTAAAATAAATAGTTTCATCGGATTCCTGAGGAAAAAATAGACAAGTCCCTCTTGTAAATATTATACAGAAAACTTTATTCAGAAAACTACACATCTTTTAAAATTGTTCCCCTTGAATTTCAGACCCTAAAAAGTAACAAAAATCGATTTTCATACTGTAAAACGTGGTCAAAAGCTAAAATAAATGGTTTCATCGGATTCCTGGGGAAAAAATACTACGGGATATCAATTCGAACATAATCTAAAACAGTATTTAAATCCACTAGAAAAACTGAAAGTTTTAAGAAAATCCCAATTTTGAGGAGACCAAAAAAAAACTTTCGAGAGCTATCGTGGGCTCAAAAATCGATGTTTTGGTCTAAATCCAACGAGGAACTTATTTTTTTTACTTATATTTTCGAGTTCTGCAGGCACGTTAGGAATCCCGGATAATTCGAGAAAAAAAAGCCAGTTTTATAAAAAAAATTCAAATCTTCATTATTCAAATTATGAAAATATTGACAGCAAATGCTTAAAGTAGCTGGATAGAAGGTCCGGATAGAAAATTCGTAGACATTTTTTAGTGTAGAAAAGACCCCAAGATACAGTTTTTTTTGTCATTTTGATCGCATAGTAAAACGCTTCCAGATCACCGTGTTTAATTTATTTATACAAAATTACTAACCTCGATAAAAGCCACTCCGATTCCAACACCAATAAGAACATTAGCATTCCCTTGAATTTTTGATTGTAATGCTGCAAAACAACCTGTTTGATAAGCTTCATTTGGTCCATTAACACAAATTTCACGAGTATTATCCATACAGCAAGAAACTGGTAACTGATTATTTGAGAAATCCATTGGATTTAACAATTGCCAATCGTTAGAATTATCAATTCCGCAGCATTGATACTGAAAATTATTTAATTTCAGATAAATATATTTTTTTATTATTTATTTTGTGAATTAAAAATATTACTTTTGTTTGAACGTTATCCCAATATGATCTATCGACTTCAGAATTTTTGTATACTTTTATTGAATTTTGTAAAGCATTTTTAAGCCCGTCGGTAAAATCATCTTTAAAAGCTGATGCTGCAATTCCAACTGCTAATTCCAGAATAAATATTATCAAGAGTGCAACAGAAAACTGTAATGTAATAGAAATATATCTTTATCTGCTTTTGCAAATCAGCAACGTATTTTTTTTAGGAAATTTTTTAACTTAATTATGTATTATTATTATGTATTACATCGATTCTTAGCAATTTAAATAAGAAACAATTCAATTTTGATTTTTAATTGAGGGATATTAACAGTGTTCATTATTATTAATAATGGGTTCTGCTTAATAGTGTTGGGGACCCCAAATTGTTTTGATTCCATTCTAAAAAAATTTAATATCTAACACAGAGAAAAATTAGTTGCAAGTAGTGATGAATCTAACAAACGGAGAAAAAGCCCTTTTTTCTCAACAATTAAACTGTATTTTTTTGCAAATTCACCTGCTCTAAGTTATGCTGCAAGAATCAACATCAAAAAAATGTTGAATCTAATGCAGAGGTATCTACTATTCCTGTCAAATCACGGGGGGGGGGGCTGATATCGCATATCAGATTGAGAAAAGGTCTACTATAGGTTTCTTGGGTACCTGAATCCGTATCTGGGGTCAAAAGTCGCTGTAAAATTCTGGAAAAACCTTAAACCAGCAAAAACTACCCCTTTTTAGGGTTTTTTGCAACATTTTGGAACCGAAGCTAACATGATCAATTTAATGCTATTTTTTCAAGGTTAGTTACCAAAATATTTGGCTGACTTGATAACAGGGAAATCAGGGCTAATTATAGGGGGAAAAACTACCCCTAAAATAAGAAAAATCACAAATAACATAAAATACTATTTTTTTTATATTTTATTTCTGATTCAGTATTTATGAAAATTTTATGGTATTTAACTTTTTTACGATATATTAACAGTCCCCCAGGGGGTTAAAATGGGTGAAACCCCCCCCCCCTCATTGTTTCAGTCCCACTCCCCCACACTGAAGTTGGCAGCTACCCGTAAAGTTAAAAACTGAAAAATGTGATAAACGATTTTTTTTACATTTCAATCTTGAATCTAGTATTTAATAACATTTTATGCTATTTGACACTTCTACAATATATTAAATATTCTCAGAGGGTGAAAGTGAGGGCAAATTACCCTTAAAATTTGTAAATAGAAAAACGAGGATGGAACATTTTACCACTAATGTTGCTATTTTTTCTGTTGTAAAAGAAAAAGTAAAATAAAAATTTTTTAAAACCATTTTCTAATTTTTTTACAAGTTTTAAGGTTACTTTGCATCCATTTTCATCCCCTGGGGATGATTAATATATTTAAAAATGTACTGCGCATCATTTGCGTATATATGCGCCGCATATTTTTCAATTTGCAGCTATTTTAGAAGGTGCCTAAAATTTGGTTGGCAATATGAAAATTTGCCTACTATATTATGTACCTGCATATTTGCGTTTGTGGCTATTGTAAAACCTGCCTCATAAACAAATATAAAAGTCTCAAGTATCTTAGTTTAAAAAAAAATAAAACTAATATTATGTCGTGAATCATTTATAATTATGTATCTTATAATTTTATTTACATTATTAAATTACTTATTAAATTACATTATTATACTACTTAAATAATTTCTTTGCTATAATTCTGCACTTTTTCATATTTGATCTTTAAAAAAATGCAAGTAATGTTTGCTTACGAACAAGGATGTGAAATGCAGCATCGTATTTTGGTATTTATGCATATGTGAAAACAAAGTATATTGTTGAGGGGTTATTCAAAAATATAAGATCTCTGCTTGTAACTTAAAAAAATGGACCGTCCAAAAAATATACGAAATATATATAGTAGCTATATAATTCATGAGCCTTTAATTTGGGAGGGGGGGTTCAAATGGACTTATAATAATTTGGATTCAGGGACTTAGAATACTTTAGGTTTATGGACTAAGAATAATTTGAATTCATGATCTTATTGTAGGACTTCTAAAAAGAGCATAATAAGTTAAAACTGATACATAAATAAGTTCTGATATAAGTTAACAAAGTTATGTTTTTTTTGTTTTTATTTTAACTGTTAAAAATTAAAAAAAATCAACCCCTTTATAAAAAATTCGAGCAAACATATTTTAAAGTGTATTTTTTGACGTATTTTTTAAATATTTATTTTATTTATTAGGTTTATTTGTAAATTATAATTATTTGACGTGCTACTTCTAATTTTATTAATTATATAAAAAAATAATTTTATAAAATAAATATTAAGAAGAATTTCGTGTATAATAATATTTAAAAATAATAAAAACCAAATATTTAATAATATTATTTTTTATTTTTTCAAGGCTACTTTGGTTATAATATTATAGGTACAAGTTAAAAAAATGTATTTATTATTTTAAATTGTTTTTTGTATTTATGGATTATTTTAAATAAACATAATATTTTTTTCCCCTGCACATTACGTGCAGCAGTTTATCTTTTTTGTAATATTTTATATCTATTTTTTGTATAAAAATAATGAAAAAATTTATATAATAACAATAAATATATAATTAAATATAAAATTTACGTGTTGATATTATTTAATTAGCTATTATTAAAAATATGACAGTACCTATTTATATATGAACATAAATCATAATTTAATGATGTTTTTGAAAACAATTCATATTAAAAACAATTTTCTGATTTAAAAAATTAAATATCATTGCGTTTAGTCGACCTGTGCAAACCGTACCCATTCCCAAAATTTATGTCCTTTATTTTCTGAAAAAAGCCCTTTCCTCTGAAAATTTACACCCAGGACATTTTCTCCAAAATTTTCCCTTGGGCAAACATATAAAATTATTCAAAAATAAAATACTGGACTGGAATTTTATTAAAATTTTTTAATAATATAATAATGTTAAAACATGAAAAAAAACGATGCCTGCTAAAGCATACAAATTCATGTATTAATGAGCATGGAACATTTTCGCTAAAACTAACAGTTTTAAATTACACTTCCTAATTATTTTAAGTCTAAAAATTTGAATTATTTTAAGCCTCTAAATCGAAATTATTTTAAATTTACTTAAATCCCTTCCCCCTGAATTTGGGGCTTTTTTCAAATACCCTTCTAGTGAACATGTTCTATGTTAACAAAAAGGCATTTACTGTCATTCAAGTGTACAAAGCCCCTTGTAAATATTTCGTAAAGAGCCAAACTCCTCACTCTAAAAATACTAAGTATCTAAAAACTATTTAAAAATTTATTATTCTGCAATGAATATTAAAATCCTTATAAGTCTTATTAAGTTTGGGAATATTTTTGGAGATGGGTACTCCAAATAGTCATCAGGAGAAAAGGGAAAAATATTCAGAGAAAACTGTTCTAAGGAGAAAAAGCTCAATAATTCCTTAGGTGAGCAAAATAAAAAAAAAAAAATTGACAAACATTTTCTTTAGTGCCATATTTTAAACGTAATTGACTGTAAACAACTTATGTTTACAAAAAGGTTCCAATAAACCTCTCTATAAGGAAATTTTTCAAAGGTGAAGCTTAAGAAATAACTAGTTTGCATGCTAATACAACCAATGAGCATGAGACATTTTAATTTATAACAATATTAACTTATACTTCCTAATTATTGTAAGTCCTTGAACCGAAATTATAACAAACGCCTACATCGAAATTATTTCAAGTCGATTGGACCCCACCCCTCCTAAATTTGGGTCCTTTTTCAAGAACCTGTCTCTTTGAACAAGTTTCATGTTAAAAAACTAAAAAGTATAATGTATAAGAAAAATATTTAAAAATACTTTCTTTTAGAAACAACAAAAAATTCACCGAGATAAAAACTAGATACTATAATTTTGAAATATCCCCTTTGGATTAGAAGTTTTGAAAATATACTGAACAGACTAAAAATGAATCATTTTATACTTTAAAGACGCTTTTCTTTTGGGTTTAAAATCTTAACATTTAGTAAAGGTGTTAATTACATATTAAAAAAATTGCAAATCGTATTGTAATATTTGTGTCTATGCTCAGCTGTAAGTACACATATTCCATTCATTTTGGTTGTGTTTACACAAATCGGTTGTAAGTTTTTAATATCATTTAAAAATAACCCTTGCAAAGTGTTGTTTAACATGAGGTTTTACAAAAGTTAAGGAATCTGAAAGAAAAGGTCCTTTTGGGACCCCAATTACTTTTTTAACAATCCTTTATTTCCTTATAAAAATAATAAGACTTCTGAAAATTATTTATTTTTAGAAAATTGTTTTTGAGGCCAAAGCTACATTTTTTTCCGTTTATTATACACTAGGACTATAAAATTAGAATTTTCCCTAATATATATATTTAATAAAAAATAAAAATATGTCCTTCATAAAATAATTGAAAAATCGATTTTTTTTTATATTACTTTATCTATCATTGATCAAATTTACAAATATAATTATATGATGTCAACTTACTGCAATCAGCATGTAATAATGTTCCTTTAATGCACCGTAACACCCTAAGAAAGCAATAATAAACACTATACTTCCAGTTATTACCAGTAAAACTGCTGGTGCTATTATTCTGTTTTCTAAAAAATGCTGATAATCGCTTATATCTGCTAAAATCAAAGCACCAGTTATGATTATTCCAAGTCCAGAAAGCTATAAAAATAAATATTGATTTTAGGAAAGTAATAAATTTTTTACAATAATAAAAATTGATTTGTAAAACTTGGCTGGAAAATTTACTTCTAATCAATACAATTTCATAATTTTCTTGTAAGTTATTAAAGTAAATTTAATAAGAAAATAATCTAAAATTTTCATTTTTAATAAGAATCAAGCAAAAATTAAATTTTTAAAAAACTGCTTCCTGGTTGACAAATATAAACTATTGTAGTACATTTTATGTACATTATAACTAATTTGTTTGGGTCAATTTTCCCAAGATGAAACAAATTTTTTACGTTAATCTGACATTTTATTCAAAAATTGTCTATATCCTAATATTAAAACTTTTTAGGAAATTATTTGCTTGATTTTTACATTTAAATCTTTTTTTTTTCCTGGGTGGGGGGAGACAAGCTCCAGAGCACCCGACTTAATTTAAAAGCCCCTAGCGCTCTTTAAACCTTTATTTTCAAGTTTATTTTTATAAAAAAGTATTTTTCGTGAATTTAGCCTTTCAAGCTGAAAATTGCATTCTTTTCAAGGTTTTGAAAACCTCAAATTAAAAAAAAAAACTTAAAAACAAACCAATTTTTTTTTGGATTATTAAAAAAGCAGTACGATCTTGAACAGAAAATAAAGAGTACCCTAAATTGCATGTAAATTGCGAGCTGCAGTATGTACAATTTTTTGTGGTCAGAAAATATGTATTATCTCGCCCCTAACAAGAAAATATTTTTTTGAACTTCTTGCGAATGTTTGATTTTTTATATTGTTTAATCATAGTTCTAAAATTATGAGATTCCAAATTTGTGATGAAACTGGAATTGTGTACTTTTTTTTTATTCAAAAGTTCGCGGATGTATATAAAGCATTTTAAAACGGCGCCAATCACTTCAAATATATTCAAGTGTGAATTGATAGTTATTTATGAAGCAAGTGATATAAAGTTATAATATACGAAATGCGAAGTTTAGAAGCACCGAGGGACCGTGATTGTAATTGGTAAAATATACATCTATTTCACAAGTTTTATACATAATTTTATTTCAAAAGTGTGTTAAAGTTGTCCCACCAATGCATAAAAGTAACTTTTAGATACACTGTTAAATAAAAATAATTAAAAATTTTTGAAACATTATTCGGATGTAAAATATTAAATTGAAAATAATTTTTGAAAATAAGTTACCCGAGAATGAGCAATAAATTTAAAATTCTTTTAAAACAGCGCAGTTTTTAAATTTTAAATCATAAAAGTTTTAAACTTGGAATCGCTAAAAATTATTCGTTTTTTTATTTATATTAGTAGCTTAATGCTTATAACTTTTAAAGTATGCAATTTGAAAGCATGTTTAAAAAACAAAAATTCAGCAATTTATATAAGAAATTTTAAAGAAAATCTAAAATTCTTGGAAGATTTAGTAAATGAACTAAACTTAAAAATAATTCCTAAAAGTTAAAATTATGAAATTTTAAAAATTTTCTTTTCAAAAAATAAAATTAAAATTACAAAAACTGAAAAAATTGTTAAATATTTTTAAAAAATTAAAAAATTTACAAAACTTACAGAAAACAACGCATTAAATATGAACAAAACATATTTAATAGTGCTCATTCCACAAGATTCCATTTTTGAAGAAAAAAAAAAATCACATTTAACTTTAATTAATTAATTTCCACTAAATTAACAAGTCATTTAAAAAGTTAATCACATAACAACATACATGACACGAAGTAAATTGAAAGAATGCGCTAAACATGAAACTTTTTCAAACTGAAAGGTAGTAAATATACAATAGAGGTATGTATACAACTTTTTTTTACGTTGATCGAATAATTTTTCCTATTTTTTCTTGAAGGGGGAGAAAAAAAAGATTCATCATTGGTTGAATATTATTATTGTTGTTTGAATTAAAAATGGAGAACACCATATATGAACCATATATTCATTTGTTGTTGTACTTTAACCCCTTCTTGTTTCCTGGGTTACTTTATACAAAAATCATTTCTTTTTTATATAAAAAAGAAAAAAAATGTAATCAAATTGATGTATACTTTATATATAAAGTAATGCAAACAAATAAAATTATTATAATTATTATTATTCTATTGAACACATTTATGTATATTTTTATTAAGTTGCTATTTTTCTCAAATATTAATTAATTTTTTCATTACGAAGTACACGTGCTTTAAATTTTAGTTATTTTTTTATGTAAACAAATCAATAGGTAATATAAACTGACAGAATAAAATTCATTTCAATTTTTAATTGGATATTTTTTGGGACCTTTTTAATGACTCAAAGATAGTTAAGTTTAAAAAGATTTTTTCCTTTTTGTAGATTCTCAAGCTATTTCAGAATTTTTTATCAGATTCACAACCCTATACGAATAATTAAAAACGCTGCCAAACAATTGGCACTATGGTTCCTCATTAGCAACATAACAAAATGTTCTTAATGGTCTATTTACCTTATTACCTAAAAAACTATAATGTATAATAAGAAAAACTAAAAATGATATTTTCCTTGATATTGTCAGTTTAACTCATGGAAAAAATTATTTATTTTAATAAAAACAAGACGAATTTTCTGCACCAGCGCAGTACACCAGTGATTAAATAGAAAAATTTTTACAAAAAGAATTTTTTTTATAAATATATTTTGTTATTCTTCTGAGATTTCTTCTATTATTCTTTGAAAGAATTCAAATTTCGAGCAATACACACATTAATTTCACATTTTTCGCAATAAATAAAAGTTTTTTTACTTTTCTTTAAATACAGATCCAATACATATGACCTATACTTTGCTATGACTTCTTGAGGTTTTTTCTTTTGTTTTTTTAGCAGTTTCTGGAGAGATAAGATTTTCGGCTAATTTTGTTCAAAGTTTTATGTCCAATTACATCTTCATCATCATCCATTTCAATGTCAGAAATATTTCCATTACGGAGAACCTCAAGAAATTCATCAGCCAGGCGTGAATTTTTTTGCCGTAATCTTTCTGAGCGTCTCAGCTTAAAAATGATTCAAACAAAAAAAATTGTTTGATAAAAATTAACATTTCACTGTGGTTCACTAGATTTGTCCACTATAGTGGACAATTAGTAAACATAATTGCTTAATAATAATAATTGTAAATTAAAATTAAAATTACTACTAATCACTGGTTACAGACGTACATACATACGTACAGACTTTTTTAAAATCCGGTTTTTTAGGTTCCTGAGGTCTCGAAACGTGCTTATATGGCAAAAAATCGGAAATCAAAATGCCGCCTAAAACTTAGACACTTAGACACCTAGGCCTAGTCGATGCAAAATCTAATAACAATGTCTGCAATCTCTGAGTCGACGCCATTAATGAAAACTTCATTTCTTTTTAAAACGCATTACCTACACCCAACCTACCACTTAACTCACCATCTTTCCAAACATATATAAACCAGGAGTTTAAGTTTTCAAAAATTTCCGCAAAAGAAATAGAATCCTCTGTTTCTTCATTCACCACAACTTCAGTAGACGTTGACGGGCTACCAATAAAAATCTTTTCTGTAAGTTTACCCATTTTAATGCCTCCACTCATTCACATCTTTAATCTTTCCATTGAAAATAATATCTTTCCAGCCAGATGGAAAGAAGTTCTAATACTGCCAGTAAATAAAGTGAATAGGCACCAAAGTGCCACGGATTTCCGCCCAATCGCTCTATTATGTATTATTTCATTTCAAAAATCTTTGAAAAAACACTCCACAACTAGATTATTAAATTCCTTGAATCTAATAACCTGTTAGACAACCTCCAATGCGGCTTCAGAAAACGAAAAAATACACAGTTTCTGCTTGCGAAGCTCCTGGACGATATCACGAGCAACATTGAAGAAGGTAAATTAACCTTCTTAATCCTGTTTGATTTTAGAAAAGCTTTTGATAGCGTTTCCCATGATCTCTTTCTAAACAAGTTAAAGTTCTATAGCTTTTCAACAGAATCCATAGCCTGGATTAGATCATACCTCACAGAGAGAATTCAAGCTGTAATAAACAGCAAAAATAACTCACACTCCAGATGGGAAAAGATCAAAAGTGGAGTTCCTCAGGGCTCCATTCTTGGTCCCCTACTATTTCTCGTTTTCATAAATGACATCAAAGATTTTATTATTAATTCCAACAGGCTACTATTCGCTAACGACCTGCAAATATATCTATCAACTGAATACGAAAATATTCATCTTAATCTAAACAAGGTCATCGAAGATATTTCCCACATAACTAACTGGGCTAATGACAATCAACTATTTATCAATTTAGATAAAACCAACGCTACAATATTTGGGCCCAAAAAGCATCTAGATAATTATTTCAATACCGACATATCTATCCGATTACCTAATAACAATATCAACATTCCCTTCGAAACCTATATAGATTAAGATATTTCAAGAACTAGGTTAATATGGAAACTACAAAGCAACTTGTAACATCCCTAATTCTATCTCACTTCGATTATTGTACATGATCTATTTTAGGGAATCTTAAAAACGAACACCTCAAGACGTTAAATACCCTACAAAACTCAGCAATAAAATACATTTGCAATTTGGGTTACTATGATCACGTTTCTGACTTCAGAAAAAGTCTCGATTGGTTAGAAATTAGCGACAGACTGAAATTCAATTCCACCTGCTTTCTATTTAAAATACTATTATTTCAACACCCTGACTTCTTATTCTCAAAGTTAAAATATAGAATACCACCTAGAGAACTTAGACCGAAGTTCAAAGAACTAGAGATACCCCCCCATCACACTAAACCTTAAATCTTTTTCTTTCTTAATTGACACAGGACTTTACGGGAACACCCTCCCACCTGGAATCAGGCTATCTACCTCACTCAATACTTTCAAGAATAATCTCTTAAAACACGTTAAAAGCACTCAAAACCAGTCTCTAAATTTAGTATCCCACCTTTAACCTACGAAACTCACTTATTTACTTTGAACTTCTATCTCAATTTCAACAATTAATCTCCGCTTCCACACCCCATTACACTTCCCATACTCTCAACCTTATATTATTTATAATAATTCTACTTACGCTTAATCATCATCATTATTATTATTATTACTCACTTATAACTTTATCTAAATTCATTATTTTTTTTTTATCTTAATTATAATCAAAATTAAATATCTAATTTACTTTAAAATCACACTAGTTTTGACATATTATATTGTTTTTCTATTGATTGTCTATCTTTAGTACAGTACTTATTATAATATAAAATGTATATGTTTTTCACTCTTTGTATATATTTACAATAAATAAAATATTAAATAACAAATATCAAATAAAACAAGGATTTCTTTATGAGGAAGCAAAGAGTGATAAATTTAGGTAAAACCAATACAATTAGAATTATAATTATTCCAATGACTTATATTGTTGTAGAAATGTATACAATATCAACAGGGCGATTATAATGTTTAATCGTATAAATATGATTATTTCATGTCATTATGACAATCATATATTTTTCTCAGTGTAGGTTCAAAGTTTTCGAAAAAGCAGGCGTTTTTCTAATCCAAAACATTTTCCAATTTTTTCATGCTCTAAATAAATCAAAAAAAAAATTCTTCTTGAATTTTTACAAACTTAGTTAATATCAGATTCTAAAAAAAAACTTAGGAATGAACACCCTACGGTGGAAGATGCTAAAGGAAGGAAAGGCAAGTTAATAAAGACAGGGTGAAGGGGGAAAAATCTCCACCAAAGACCTTTGCTGATGTGGAAAAGTCACCCAAAGAAGACGAAAGCCACAAGAAAGCAGACGTAGCCACTATCACGCGACAAGCGTCAACGGATGTGGCAAAATCTGCTTGCTAAGAAACGGAGGATGACTATACCACCGTTAAAAGCAAAGGTCAGGTAAAGAAGGAAAAGAAGAGGAAGAATAAGAAGCAAAAAGAAAGATGGCGGAAGACCTCAAAAAACAGGAACAGGAGCGACAGCAGTAAAAGCAGCAGCAGGAGCGACAACAACAGCTTTAGAAGAAGCAGAAACAGCAAGCAGCACCAACGTTTGAAGGCAAACAGCAGGGAAAGGAAAAAGAAAAGTAAAGGAAGCGGAAACAGAAGGAGAAGAATAAGTCTGGCAAAATAAAGCGTAGACCTAAAAAAAGGAAGGAGGCACTTCTGGTGACTTCCTAAGCTGGAAAAACCTTCGATCAATTGCTCGTAGAACTGCAAAGGCAAGTGGACCTTAAGGATTTGAGGACTGAAGTTCACCGAATCCGCAAGACAAAAAATGGCAGTGTTCTTATAGAGATCGCTGCCATCAAGGACCGCCAAAAGCTGTAGGAGGCAGTTCATGCGGTAACCGGTCCAAACAACAAAGTCCGGGAGCTAGATGGGTGGACGGACGAAAAGGAGATTTCAATTCAAAGAGAAAAGGAGGCAATTTCAATTCAAGTGCGAAAGCCGAAAAGACAGAAAAGCGGCCTGCCAAAAATGTGAAGGAAGGACATACGTTCCCAAACTGTACCGCAGAGAAGATTAAATGCTTTCTCTGTGCTGGCAAATCCGACAAATGTCCAACAGGCAGTAGTAAATGTAGGTGTCGGGAAGCCCTACTGTCAGCGCGAAATAGATGTCATCGGAAATGATAAAGGTGGTTCAGGAAAATATGAACCGAACCAGATTAGCGTTCCAGTTGTTGGAAACAATAGTCCGGGAAAAGGATACATACATACTATTACTGAGTGAGCAGCAAACCAACCGGGAGGAACCATTCTGGTACTTTGATGACACTAAGATATTTGCGATCTGGCCGCGTGGCAGCTCCCGAAATTCCTTGAAGCATCATGGAAAAGGGAACTGCCAAGTATGGGCAAGCTGCGACGAAACAACTTATATAAGTTGTTACCTGTCACCTAATGACGCGGTACAGGTTTCCCAAGCAAAGTTGGCCAGTATTGAGGCAACTGTCCGTGAGGTCTCCGGTAAGGTTATCGTGGCTGGGGATTTTAACTCCAGGGCCATGGAGTGGGACACGGAGTCGACGAATCCCAGGGAACAGAGAGTCCTTGAAATGGCAGCTAGGCTAAACTTAATTGTCCAGAATACCAGGAACAGATCTACGTATGAGAGGGTTGGTTGGGGCTGGTCGATCCCCGACGTAACCCTGACCAGTGAAGCAGTATCATTAAGGGTCGTCAACTGGAAGGTGATGGAAACTTTTAACGGAAGCGATCGCAGACACATCACCTTCCAGTAAGGAATAGGCAGCAATACCGTGTCCCGTACAGAAAACGACCACTGGGATGGAATGTGTCAAAGATGGACGAGGAACTCTTCAAAGCATACCTTCGATAGTAATCCTCCTCCGTCCTGGCCTGGTATGGCAGGCGTACCATCACTAGTACTCATGAGACTGAGTTGTTCGTGAAAAAAGTGACGGCCCTTAGAAAAGGTGCCTGTGACGCCTCTATGCCTCGGAAGAAGAATTGGAAAGGAAGAAGGCCGATTCACTGGTAGCATTTCCGCAGGAAATTGCAGACCTGCGACGAGAGTGCCATAGGACCCGCAGGATAGCGCAGAGAGCGCAAAATCCGACGGAAGCCACCGAGCTCTCTCAGGCGTTTAAGGACGCTAAGCACAAGCTCGCAAAGGCATCCGCCTCAGCAAGGCGCACTGCTTAAGTACATTACGCGAGGAAGTCAGCAATGATCCCTAGGGTCTTGGGTACAAAGTTGTCATGGGCAAACTTAACCCGAGATCCGACAGCACAATGGATGTGGACGTGACCAAAAGAATAGTGGATTCTCTGTGCCCTGATCATCAAATCATCGAACACCCGAAGCAGGAGGTTCCGAGGGATGAGATTCCACTGTTCAGTGAGGCAGAGATACTCGAAGTCATTAAATATAAGAAATGCTACGTAGTACCGACAACTAATACAAGGTAGCAAATTATGTGCGGACCACGCTTAAGCGGATAAAGGAGGAGGGTTTCCTCTAATAGAGGAAACGTTCCTCCTAAAGGGGCTTTGGGGTTAATTTAAAAATTTTTTTTTTTAAGGCTTGATGGGCGGATGAAGATTTGCGGGCGGAACTTCCTGGGCTGAAGTTATACCTCAACAGGGAGTCCCGGTCTGGGACAATATATGTCAAAGGTAATAGGGAGCGGAGTTTAGTGGGTAGGACCTTGGCATCATCGGCCGTGCAATCGTGGATTGTAGTTCACTATGATCGATGATTTCATTGTCGATAATGCAAGGTAGAGTCGCCACATAATCCTTTCGCCCAATGCCAAAGGAAATGCGTAAGATGCATTCTTCACTCCCTCGGTAAAAAAAAAGTTAATTATCATGAAAAGTATTCAATATATCACCTATATTTAATTTAATATTAATAAGATATTTTTGCATCTATTGACCAGTACTGGGTACTATCAACCTTGTACTGGTCAATAGATGCAAAAATATCTTATTAAAAAAAGTTAATATCAAATTCAAGGTTTGGTTGCGGAGGCCAAATCCCTTTTTCGAAAACTAGTACTGTCAATAATAAGTAAAAAGAAGATTTCTGTTTTTTTAAGAAAAAAAACTTTTGAAAAAAAAATTTTTTTTCTGTATGCATCTTAGAATGGCGAAAATTCTGAGTACACACCTACCAGTCGTGACTTTAAAATCGGTTTCTTAACATCTCTGAGATACAAAACAACCTAATATGTAAAAAAACGAAAATCGAAATTTTGTTTATAACAAACTCTGTGAGCTACTTAAATATAGATATAAACAAAGTACGCTGATACAACTTTTTGCCTGACGCATTACAATTTAAAAATTTTCCATTTTTTACCATAAAAATTAATTTATTTCTTATTAAATATTTACAACATCAATTACATTCGAAATACAGAAAATATAAGTTATTTATGTAACAGTAAATTAATATTAATATTTAAAAATACTATATAACCTGAGAAAAAAAAAATTAAATTTTGAATAAAATTAAAAACTTTATACTATATTGATATATTCTATTATAATTTGTCTAATATGCAAGTATTCTAAAAACAATGCAATAAAAGTTACGAAAATTAGCTTGATTTTATAAAAAGGTATGTAATTACTAATTTTATAAAATCCGAAATGAAAAAATCAAACAAACGAACGATTATGTTTTACAATAATCTCTAAATAGATAAATACTGGATATAATCATAGTTTTTTTAAAAGCACACTATTGTATTATTTATATTTACAAAAATTTAATATTATTAAGCTAAAGAATGTAAAATTTATGAAAAATTGCTGAATTTTATACTCAAATAAATTTTGACTGAATTGAATGACTCAAAAAACTATATTAAAACACTGGCAGTTACTTCTAAATTTAAAAAATTCAATTTAAATCCAAAAAAATTTTAATGACCAATTTTACATTCTTTAAATTTGAAAAAAAAGCAGACAAAAATGATTTTACAATTAATAATATGCTTTGATATTCTATTAGAAAACTAATAAAAATTAATACAAGTGTTAATTAATTAATAATTAATTTTTTTATTTATAATAAAAAAATTTTAAATTAAATATATAAATATTTTAAAATCTGCGAGCTTTAAAATAAAAATTATCAGACTTTTGTATACTTAGTTTTCTGTATCAATTATAATTAAGACATTTATAATAATAGGACCACATTTATTTAATAATTACGAAGTTATTAAAGTCTTAAATATAATTAAGCCTTCTATTCACACCGAGAACAATTTTTTTAAATTTTATAAATTTTCTTTGACTATAAAAAATAATTGAATATTAAATTTAGTCAAAGATTACAATAATTAAGTACTCGTTATAGATATGGCTTTTTAGTTAAAAAATAGGTTTTTTTGGCTTGAAACCATAAATTAGAATCATAAGTTTAATTTGTTCTATCAAAAGATGTTCATTTGATGATAAGAACCTTTCTTAGTAAGTTGTTAAATTTTCTCACTTAGTTTTTGAATAATAACATTGATAAAATTGGTATTATCATTGCAAATCCAAATCCATTCAATGAAATTCCAGAATTTGGTGAACTGTCAGTTGGTGATCTAAAAAATAAAAAAATTTTTTTTATAAATCATAATTTTATATTGTAACATTGAAAGATACTATGTTTTTAATTGCTTTGTAAACTTTTTAATTATTATAATATGTGCCTTTAGGGTATATAGAAATAAATTATGGATTCAAAATAAATAAATACAAGGTTATAAAAAACATTTTTTTTAGTTTTTAATTTATGTTTATTAAGATTAAATAATGAGGTTAATTTAATGACCTTGAAAGTTTTTATAAGTTTTTTAATTTTTGGAATTTCAGGTGACGTTAAAAAAGCAGAATATTGTATAAAGATTCTAAAAATTAAATTGGAATTGTGTGTACACTGTAAAAAACCTATCTAGGTTTTATTTCAAAAAATATTTACTATCGTATTGGATTTGATAGTTATTATGATAAAAAATTACTGAACAGAATTACAAGCAATTTACTAAAAACTTTGCCCAGCTAACATAATTTTATGATCTAACCATCCATAAAAAACCAATTTGATTTCATAATGATACGTAAAATTTAATTGAAATATTAAGGATTTTAAATAATTTTTAAGCAATATATTTTTACAGTGTATTTACAGGGTATAGTTTTACACAAATAGAACAGAAATTTATTATTTATATGAAATAAGGTTCTAAAATTCACTGCCAAGTTTGCTCTACTTGAAATTGACGTAAGTGATTCTGCAATTGTTACATTAATTTAATATAATTTTAAATAAATTTCAAGCAAATCAACCTTGCAGTTTACTGTTATAAACAAAATTGTAATATAAAATACGATTACTATCTTTTGGGCCTATAAACGTAAGAAAAAAAGTAAGAAAAACAAAAATTTTATGTTACTGTAAATTTTGACAAATTTGTTTTTAAATAATCATTAAAATAATAAAAACATTTTTTTTAATATTTATGAATCCTAAAAATGAAAATTTATCGAAGAAATAAATCAATTTTTAGAAATTTGTTTTTTCACTGCATCTTATTTTACAAAAAATAGCCACATTTAAGGTCAATAATTATTATAACAATTATATTTATTTTAATATTTTTAAACACGGTTGAGTTACTGCGTGCTAATAATTTCAAGCTATTTTTCTTTAATTCTTTTTTTTTTTTTTAAATCTGATGTGATTTTAAATTCTAGTTTATCGCTTAAATAACTTCAAAACTGAAGGTTAAATCTATTCGACCAAAAAGAAGGTGTCAAGGAATTTTTTTTTCTCTTAAAAATATGATTTATATTTTTTAATTATTTATATTTCAGTTGACTTAATAATAAAAAAAAAATTATTAAACAACAAAAACAAGTTAAACAACAAAAAAGTGATTAATATAACTCAGTCATAAAAATTAGAAAGCTTACATTGAATAAAATTAGTTACGACATATTACATAATAAGTATATCGAATTTATCTGTTACACTTAAAAATTGCATGCGATAATAAAATAATACATGATCGTTAAAAGATTAGATTATTCAAATCTACAAGTGCAATCACCCCTTAAGATTATTCATTTTTTAAACTCGAATCCCAAATAATAATCACTGATGACCCATCACCAAAACATCGACTATTTTTCATTACACAACAAAAAATATTTTAAAAAATTACATAATCAAAAAAAATCAATTTTATTAAATAAAATTCTTTAATAAAAATAACGACATAATAAATTTTCAAAAAAAAAAAAAAAAAAATAATGTAGGACAAGATATTAGAAGATCAATAATATTTAATAATATTATAAAAAAATAATAAATGCGGAAGTTAATTTTTACAAGAACATATTGTGTGTATTTACTTTGACTATATTTATGAATATTATATAAGTTATATATGTCTATATGTCTATTATTATTATTATTATATAGATCTTAACTAAAAAACTAGGTCATGCATTTATACCATTTTTTTTAAAGTTTACAATTCAATTAAATGTAGGTATTTTTTTTGTTTTAATTGATTTTTTTTTAGAAAAGCGTGCATTTTATGATACATTTAGGTACATCACACACACACACACACACACACACACACACATATATATATATACACATACAAAACCAAATTTGATTTTTCCTGGATCTTTTTTAAAATCATTTTTAATGGCAAACAGAAAGAATAAAGCAAATACAATGTACAAAATAATGAAATATGACAAAAATGAAACAAAAGCAAAAACAAAAAATTATTTACAATAAAATGATAAAAAATTTTTATTTATATGTATAAAAAAATTTTATATTAACAAATTTATAATAAATATATAAAACCTACATAAGTCCAACAATTCCACAACCAACACGATCTCCAGCATGTCCAGTTGTTAACGAATCATTTTGATTTCCTTTGCCAAGATCGTCTTCACCTCCATGAACAACAATAGCTCTACCAATAATAGTGTTACTTCCAGTTAATGAGATCATTTTATCTGTTATATTAACCATAGCCATTCCACTGTTATCAGCTTCAATATTTCCTAAATCACCAACATGACGTTCAGTGTCATTAGGTGCACCATGATTCTTTTTTCCTGGATTAAAATGTCCTCCAGCTGCTTTGCAATCGTTAGATAAATCACCTTTTTCATGCACGTGGAAACCATGTTTTCCTTGTGTTAAGCCAGTTATTTTACCAGTTATGGTGACAGGGCCATTTTTTTCTAATTGCTCAAGTTGTAATGTACCTTCTATTTTTGAATTTGGTTGTTCAAACTTTACAATGGCTACTACTCCCTAAAGTATTATTCATAAAATTAATAAATTTAATCAACACTGTAAATATCTAGATTTTATTTCTATGATTTATTAAAAAAAAAAAAAAAAAAAATTAGCTAATTAAACTTTCTTTAATAAATTTTAGGTATAAAAACTCATATACTATATGTAATTTCATATTAGACGAAAATAACAGTATATAATACGATTCATTGCCGAAAGGAATGACCCAGAAAATACGAAATTTATTTTTGTAAATTGTTACCAGGGACATTATCTTTTCGAGCCTTTGGAGCAGATTATGAATTTTTTACAATAATTGCGAAAAAAGCATCTTTTTGACTGATGTATTTTATCAGTTCAGATTCCTTGTAATACCCAAATTTCTCAAAAAAGGCCTGCAGTTACAATTTAGGATCAGAACCCAAAGCAAAAAACCCGTTATTTTGGATACCCTCCCGAACATTCGGGTAACTGCACACCCCTAATACAAATCACTTCCAGAAAAATCGAGTCATGTAAAAATAGCATTTGAGCTATAATCCCAGATGAAGACAAGGATAATAAACTTAGGAATTCTTACTTTAACATGGAACATGTTCCTAGGGAGAGGTTCCCGAAAAAGAGTCCTTTTCAGTAGAGGAGGGGGGATGAAAAGTGGCGTTTTTAGAGGGAGGGGCCAAATAGACTTAAAATATTTTCGATTTATGAAATTAGAATACTTTAGGTTTATGAGGAAATGATGAGGAGTATATGTTAAAACTGTTATAAGTGAACATGTTCCATGACCGTTGATTATGTGAGCGGTTATAAGTTTTTTTCTTAGATTCCAAGAAAAAACAATGCCAAATGTTTGATAAAAAAAAACAAAAAAAAAAAAATGTTTTTAAAATTTGAAAGTTTATTTTAAATTTTCAAATTAATGTTTAATTATGTATTAAATGTGAATTTAATTAATTAAAAAATTTACCTTTGTAGTATTAGTTGCTTCTTCAGCAAAAGCACATGCAATCAATCCCAAAATAAAAACAATCTTCATTTTGAAACACTGAAAAAAAAAAAGCAGAACAATAAAATCAATAATAAAACCAATGCACTTCGTTAAACTCGGAAAGTAAGTATCAAGAATAAAAAATTTTTTTTGCAAAATATTTTATAAAATAATTTATTTATTATTTATTATAGGTGAAGGTAATTGATTCATTGAAACTTTCACGCATGAATCAATTTTTATTACAATTTTTTTTTATTTAATTGCAAAATAACAAAAAAAAAATTCAGATTAATAACTTTCTGTGTAAAACAAATAAAACAAAAGATATGTAAATTTTCTTTTAAATTTTCAACACTCTGTCAATGCAATCAAGATTACAAAATAAAAAATACTTTAACACCTGCTAATCATAAACGTGATAACGAAACAAAACGTACAAAATTTAGCCACGTTTACAGTTAAGTATTTGATTTTTTTGCACCAAAAAAAAAAAAAAATTTTTTTGCAATAAATGTACCTTATAAGAGTAAATATTTTGAGTATATATGCGAATATTATAACGGTTTAAAATTGACTAGTTTGATATTACTAAAATTTACCTTTCTTATACACATAATAACCGGTTTAGATTTTATCTTATTCCCCTTCTTAACACCCCACTACCCTCTTTTGTTATTTTTTGCTTACTTTTTTTTACATATGTAATTTTTTAATGGTCAGTTCCTATATATACCCAAAAGTTCTTCACAAAATTTTGTACCTATATATACTTCCTTGTGTTCTATATATTGGTTTTACATTTATTCGCAAATATTATTATATGAGAATCTTTTTAATTAAAAAAAAACTTTACTACTATTTTGAAATTAAAAAAAAAATTTGCATAATTTTTAATTACTTTTTTTTAAGGTCATTGTGCTAAATTCTTTAAATCACATAAACTACTTTTTATTTTTTATGTGAATTATACCAATTTAGTATTTAATTAATAGAAATTGGACATTTTTAATAAAACTATAAAATATGTTTATTGTACTGTTATATTTATATTAATGGATCCGAAGATATTTTTAAACATGAAGATTAATTTCGTAAAATCGTCTGATTTACAAAAATATCTAGGTGACTCTCTCTTAAAAATAAGCTAGTTTTTTATACTTTGTTCTTCAAAGCTTTATAAAATCATATTCAAAATTTATTTATTCAATCTTATCTTTCTTAAACTCTTACAGCCAAAACGTTTTAACAGCAAATCTGAGATTCGTAAGACTATAGGAAACCAAAATGAATATATTCCATACATATATATATATTCCAACTATAGCCAAAGTCAGCTAGTTTAAAGGGGGGTCCCAAAAGTATTTTGGCCTCGTTGCTGTCTCAAAAATCAATATTTTTAATAGTTTTCTTTGAGTTTTTTACTAATTTGGGTTAGAAAATATCAAAAAATGAAATTTTAATATAAAAATTTAATTTAAAATTTCGAACTAAAAAATTTTATTGCAAATCAATACCCGTAACCCATCCTCTCCCTAAATTTACAAGAGGAGATATCGCTATGCTACCTTTGTAGTCGCGTTTCCCTTGTAAACCCACCCAAAAGTCCTACGAAAATGAATTTGTTTATCTGAAACCAAGTAACATTTTTTCAGGAAGACCTAATGAAATTTGCGGTCTAAAAAAAAATTTCGGGAGCTTAAAGGGGGTTAAAAACACCCCCCAATTCCCCCCTCCCCCACCATTAATCTAAAATATTTAAAATAATCTCTTTTGCAATTTTACAGGTATCTAATAGGAATTTTGGTATTAATAGGAACCACATAACATAGTACATATTATCAAAGAATATATGTACTGATTGTAAGATATATATTCTTTGATATTATACACTGTTAATTAATATTATATGAGTTTACAAAAAAATAGTTTGATTGCGAGAAAACAGAATATTTTCAAAAAAATTGTAAATTTACTTTGGTGCGAAAAAATCGAAAATTCTAAATTCTTTTTTGAAAATACACAAAAAAAAGTGGTACCTACATTCACTATTTTTTATTGCAAATTTGCGAAAAATAGTTGTAAATTTACGAAAAATACTTTTTTAAAAAAAAATTGAGAATTTTCGATTTTTTCGCAAAACCAATAGTTGCTATTTACGATTTTAATATATTTTTTTTTTTTAAAGAACTTGCTTTTACCAATTAACTAAAAATATAAATGGTGCTAAATTGTCTAAAATAAATATTCCATATATTTTGATTGAATTTCTGCCTCATAAAAATAAACAACCCCCAAAAGGGTACCTAAATTTTTACAAGCTGCGAGTGAATCTTCAAAAAATAATTGGAGATTCATAAAGTTTCTCTCTTATTTATTTATCTACTATTATTTTTTTATATAAATCTTAAAAATTCATATCAAACGTACACTTAAGGCCCCCTTTTCATTATTTTGTGTAATTTTAATGAATTTTAAACATCTTTTTTTTTATTTATTTTATTATACAAGAACTACAAATTTTTTTTTAAATTGTTACAAAACTATCAAAGAATACAAAAAAAATTACTATTTTTATTTTCCAAATTTTTTACATTTTATAGAGGGCGTCAAATTAGAGGCTGAAAAAAAAAAGTAAAAAACGGTTCCACACCTAGCGCCTATTGTGGACATCCGAAACAAAAAAATAAAAGAGCATTTTATTACTTATACACTTCTCAAGTGCTGGAACTAAAAGTTTGCAAAAATTTCAAAAATTGACCATTTGGTGCGCCAAAAACGAAAAATGGAGATTTTTAAGTAAAAAAAAACACCTAATATGCTCAATAAAAAATTTTCTAATCCACTTTTTTCTGATCTTCTAGTTCCAGCACTTGGCACTACAATTACAAATAAAACGCACCTAGATTTAGGTCAATAGCTGAATAAGTTTTTGAGTTAGAACTGGAACCGATTTGAAAAAGTAGTTTTGAGATAAACGCGTTTAAAGTTTTTAAATGCTTATGTTTTCATATGAATCCGTCCCATAAAAATCAAAATATCTCAAAAACAAATATTTTTTTTTGCTTGAAAATTTTTTTATACACTCTTGGAATGTTTTTAAGCAAGAAAATGAAATAAAAAAAAAGTGTATTACGAATTTTAATTTTTGAAAAGGGGGCCTTAAAATCGATTCAACTCACAATTATTTGCAAATAACAAACTTACCAGATTATTTCTTTTTCAAAAAAATTATTTAAAAATTTATTTAATTAAAATTTCATAGATCAACCAATATTTAGAACTGACTCATTATTTAACTTTATTTATTATTTATTCAAAATATATAAATTAAAGTAAATTTATTTATAATCTAAAAATTAACAACTTATATACAAAATTAAAAATGACGTTATTCTCAAGGCTTAATTAAAAGTAGAGCCAATATGACTTTTTATTTAAATAATTAACATTAATGACATAAAATGACATAAGTAAAAAAAAAAATTAAAAAAACAATTTACAATATTTGTATTCTAAAAAACGATTTAATAAAATTTCAGAGTTTATTTTTTTAGTGATAGCATTTTTATCTTGTTTAAAAGACATAGAAACTCAAATCATATGATCTAATCCAATTATGATAAAAGATTTATTATTTTTAATCTTGAAAAAAATAACTTAAGTAAGCATGTAATTGAGTATTTTGATTATAAAAAATTGATAAGAAGTACGTGTCTGTAGATAATATTAAAATTGTGGTATATTTTATGTGAATAATAATTTTTTTAAATAAATTGCTTAGCTTAAAAAAACTAGAATTTTTTTGATTGTACTAGAAATTAATCCTAATTAATCATTGAAAAAACGTGGAATTCTAAAAGGAAAATTTTGATAAATTTATCATAACTATTTATTTTTAAGTATGAGTAACTTTAAATAAAATTGGCTAATGCTATCAGTTGTTTACTGTAAAAAAAATTCCGATTAATTAAAAAAAACAAAATTACTCATAGAATGTTGTGACATAATCTAAAAAAAAATTTTTATTATTTTCTGTATCAATAATAAATAATTGTTTACTAAAATTATTAGATATTTTTTTTTTATAACAGTAATTTCAGAAAAGTAAAATTTTCAAAGTATCTTTTGATCATTTTTAGAATTTACTGTAACCTCTAACAAGTTTGTAAATTTATGGCAGAAATTATTAAAAATCTGTAAAATATGAAAATTTCATTTTTGTAAAAGTTCCAAATTTGTTTCGAATTTGTTACATTATATTATTAATTATGTCATTGCGGTGGTAGTTCAAATTAGGCAGCTCAATACGCGGATCTACTTGGACCCACACAATATTTAGTTGAAAGTTTTGTAAATTTGTAAAGGAATAAGGGAGTTTCATCCTTAAAACCATACAGGACTGAAAATTTGTGTTTAGCGAGAAAAAATAAATAGAGTAGACTCAATCTCTAGATATGGAACGAGAGTCAAAATTTTGATATTATAAATTAATTGGAATTGTAAATTTTTTAATTTCGTCTGTTAGCATTTACACTGCCACTATCATTTAATTTTTGGAGACATAATTTTAACACAGAACGACTTGGCTCCCTACCTGAATTGCAAATGATTTGCAACGCAAAGAAAAATTTTTTTTCATTTTTTTAAAAAACAATTTTTTTCTCATCGTACCACTACACGCATATTCTAAATGAGCAAAAAATACTATTATATTTTCCAATTTTCTTTACGCTTTAGGTGTAATTTGAACACAAAAAATTCGGTTTTCGGAATTCTTCTAGCTGCAAGCGAAAATCACCTTCCTCCCTCTGAATTTTAACCGAGGTATCATACCAAAAATATTTTTTAAAAATCGAATGATTAACCAGACATAAACAAACATTGAAAAAAATTAAAAGATAAAATTTAATTAAAAAACGATAATTTTTAATATATTTAGCCTTGTTCTAGAACCTGAAAAAAATTTTTTCCTTATTTTAACACTTTTTTATTTATTTATTATAAGTTTCAGAATAATATTTTTAATTTTCGACAGAATTATTAAAATTATCAGGTTGAAAATAACTTTTTAAATGAAAAGTAAATTCCGAGAAAAATAAAATATCTGAAAAATTCATTTACGATATCCTCGTTAATTTTAATAGGACTCCCTATGTAAACCACTGATTGTTCTTAGAATTATAGGTATGTAACTGATATGTTAAGTTCGCATGAAAATCAATAACGACTTTGATTAAAACTGAAGGTAGATGTACGAGCAAATTGCAAATTACCTAAATCTTTTTGCATTTCAAAAAAAAGTAACTTTTTTTTAATTTTAGTATAAATTTCCAAGTTTTTTATTAAATTAGTTTAACCTTCTTTCATTTAAGATTTATGATTTCTATGAAATAATAGTAAATTTTTTAACAAGTCAAAAATACAAATTTATTCTTAGAAATAATTTATGTCAAATAAAGTACGAAATTACATAAAATTTTTGACTAAGGTTTTACGGCCAAGGTGTTAATGATTTGCTAAACTATTAAATTTTCATAATATTTTTATTTTAGACTATTTTATTTTCTACCCTAATTTATTACCTACTAGTCAGATATATTTTACCTGATGAAATTTTTTATTTACCTAATGAAATTCTATAATTACCTAACACCACAATTTTATGACCTGAAAACAAAACCTGGAACTTCCCATAATAAATAAAATTGGATAATCCAAAATAATTTTTCCTGGTACAAAAAATCATAAAAAAACTCTACTGTAAACAATAACATAAAAATGTCTTATCTTAAAGATAAAAATCATAAAAGAAAATTTCAATGACTCTAAAAAAAAAAAAATCACATAATAAAATTAAAAAAGAAAAAAACATTTATGTTTAAGCACGTACTTAAATTTTCCATAATTTAAAAAAGCAGGTTAACATAGATAATTTTGAAATATATAAACAAACAGGAAAATAACAAAATTAAAGAACATACATGATAAAAAAAATTATTAATTATATTCAGGAAGCTAATAAAAAAAAAAGTATTATTTATTTATTAAGTCTTAATAATTAAGTTTATAAAAAATTTTAATCAAAAAATGTAAAAACAAGTATATTATTTTTTTATTTTCTTATTTTATTTAATTAATTAATAATAACAGAATATTTATGACTAATACGTATAAATATTTAAAGAAAATACATTTAAAAAAATAAATATTAACTTAAAAAAAATTGATTATTATTATTAAAACTAGTAAAATAATATTTAATTGGTTTATTATTACATTAAATAAATAAATTAATTAATTTTTATTACATTAGTTAGTAATATGTTTACTTACTGATGTACTTAAAAGTAAATAATAAAAGAATTAAAATTTATCTAAGGTTTCTATTATAATACTATGTATTATGTGTCTGACTAGTTCTAACTTTTTCTACTGATAATCTCAAATTATATATAGTTATAGGGTTAGGATAGAATTTTTGGATTTCGAATTTTTAAACTTTATTTATCGGAATAGGGTCTTTTGTGTTTATAAAAATATGGTTTTAGTGAATGATTTTTGGTCATAATCACATACTTGGGAGAGAGAGGGGCTGAAAATAGTCGTTTTGAAAGAGAGGAGGCTTGAATGTTTTCAATTTATAGATTTTAAATAATGTATTTACTGCAACTTTATGGAACATTAGTGAAATTATTACTAAGGGTTGGGACAATTGTAAAAATTATCATACATGAATACCTTGTTTATACTATTTTATCAAATTATTAGATATTACTGTTTTTTTTTTAATTTTTAGTCTTAAGGGTTATCTATAAATTACATAGTCAATATTTGTTTATTTTTTAACCCTCCCATATCTATAATAATAGTAGGTTTTTAACCAAAAGAGTAAAAAAAGTTAATGGCCCAGGTCGCATGTTAATTACCATCGAGGGTGAAACCAATCTAGATCGTCCTTTTTTACTCCCATGGATGAAATGCAATTTTTCTTTCTCAGTGAGGAGAAAACGCGTTTTTTTTCGATCAAACCACGGGGAGAAAAAAGTTGTCGACCCAAAAATAAATTATAATTTCACTTATATTTTTCTATACTCTATGACTCTTTTATAAGAATGACAGCAGTGGATTCAGGAACTTACTTCGGAGGGGGCAAAAAATTTCCGAGTTTGTATACAACTTTTTTAAATTATACAAAAGTTTTCTAAAACAATGTGCAAACTTTTTGGTCTCAGAAGAAGGCAATTGCCCTTTTCACCCCACGCTGGATCCACCGCTGAAGAATACTCAGACTACGTAGAAAAGCAACGTATGTCAGACGCATATCTTTAAGTCCGTATACTCCTATACCTTTTCTATAAAACTACGCCGAAAAAAAAACCCGCTTGCTTTTCCTAAATATACGCTGCTTTTCCACGCTAGCTCTGGAATTGGCCTTACGCACGAATTTCAAAAAGTTATTTACTTCCAAAACTATTAACTTCGAAACAGTATTTCGAGGTATTTTGTATACATATCTCATGACAAAAACTAATAAGTGGAGTCTGAAACAATTGGGAACCCCAAAAACCACCTGCGGACATACTGACTACAAATTGCGTACTTTTCTTGGAGAAAATTTTTCATAGTTTTATATACAATTTGATGTCAGTGTGTAGCCATTTTTACATTCAATATGACAGCAAGCTCTGTGAGTGCTGACTATATGAGTACATATTGTAAACAATGTATGCTCTTTTACAAAAGTCTACAATTCCTGACTACAAGGTCTGCACAAAGTCTGCGTAAACAAAAATTTGAGAGCATCTCCTGATGTCATTTTGGAGGCAAAATATAGCAGCATCCTGCAAGATGATAGCAGGCTCTGATGTCATAGCTTGCAGTAATAATGAATAAAAAATGACTACAAAAATTACTACATGATCTGCGTTGTACGTCTTTACAACAGAAACAAATTGAAGCTAATAGTACTTATTTAATTTTTTTTTTCCAACAGGAATCAGTTTTAAAATGGAACATGTTTAAAATGAAAGATATAACCCAGAAGGCCTGAAAATCGAGAGAAAGGGGGTCAAATGGGACTTATAAAAATCCGGGTTCATCTTATATAAAAAAAAAAGAAAATGAGATCAACTGTAGTTGAAAACAAGTCTACCGCGATATTTTACAGATAGCTTAAAAAGCCCTATTTTTTAACATGGAGCCTCATACTCGTAAACCCAAAAAGCCCATTGGAATGAACAAAGGGTATCAACATAAATATTTAGTTTCTTTAGCTTTTCCAAATTTTCTAGACTCCTCTAGTAAATTTATTTGGTTAACTTCCCTAATCCCAAAAATTTTCTCATTTTAACAAGATAAAAGTCCCTTCTTCCCCTTATTTAAAAAATTGAAAATTTCATAACATTAGCAATCTAATAATACGGTTTAACTATGCATGCGTAATTTTGTTACATTAGAAAATTGATTTTGTTAATTATACTCTAACTACTAATTATATTATAATATACATAATATATAATTAAAGAAATTCGTTTTTTTTTTATTTTTAGAATATAAAATACATTATTTTATTTTTCCAGACATAGTTAAGTATAAAAAAAAATTTAATTTACGTTTAATTGTAATTTAGAAAAAAATTTAACTTGACTATAAATGACCTTTTATTTATAATAGTTTTTTAATGACAATTTATTTAAATTTAATTAAATATATTTGACTTAGGTAAAATATTGATTAAATATTTTTTTTTGTGTGTCATATATATAGTTTCTAGAATAATTTAATTGCGTTAGTCATATAATTTATTATTTAAATTTGAAATTTTTTTTATTATTGTTATTATCAATTTTTTTGATAAGGAATCACATGATTTTTTATTTATTTGTTTATTGTTATGTAATTTTATTTTTTCGTAAATTTGGGTTACTAACATTTTTTTTGTATTTTATTTATTTAATAATAATAATTTATGAAATAAATAAGAATTTATAAAAATTAATTAATATTTATATTTTTTTGACATTAATTTTGAAGAAAAAAAAATTGGGACATGCCTCTAGCAAATATTTTTTAAAAAAGAATTTTTAAATTAAACCAACAAAAAAAAATTAATATTATAAGAAATTCTTTAAATATTTATGCATATCATCTTCAAAAATAGCAAAAAAATTTACTAAAAAATAATTTATAAGCCAAATCAAAAAAAAAAAAAAATTGGACAAAAAATTGAATTAAAAATTTACCTGAAATTACGATTCAAAAAAAAATTAAATAAACCACTTTTAAATAAACTTTTTTTTTAATTAAAAAATATGCGTTTTATAAAACGAATAGCAAAAATAATACTGAATGAGTAAATGTAAAGAACTTTTTGTTATATAGACGTTATTTATTTTATGTCACAACACAGGTCAGTATACTATAGTTTGGATAAGCCTTAGTAGGTACACGTATACATACCTTATTTCTTTTTTTTTTATTTAATTTTTTATCCCTTCTACTTTTTTTTGTCTCTATACATCAGACTATAACGTTTTTTTTTTTAAGGCTGATTCCAGACGGAGCGCTGTAAACACAAAGTTATCTCAAACCTGTTTTTAAAATACATTGCGTAGTATATACATATATGTAATATAACTACAGATTTAACGCTAACTTTGTGTTTAAAGCACTCCGTGTGGAAGCAGCCTAAACGATTATCATACATTGTATATAAGAGTTTGTATATGGATGTATTTTTTAAATATTGATCTTTTTGGAGAGGTAAAAAGTGGTCGAAATTAAAAATTTTCTTTCTTTCTTTCATTCTTTTGAATATTTTCTGGTAAATATAATTACACGAAAGTAACAGAAGTTTTGGCATCTGGGCAGAATTTTGGGGACCTGTTTCTCTGCCACTGGATAAAAATTTTGGAAAATTCTGACTTGATTTTCAGATTTGTTGGAAAATTTTACTACAATCTCATTTTTCAAACAGAAAAAGCTGTTTAGCACGTTAAACCCATTAGCACCTAATTAGACAGATGAATTTTGAACAAAAAATGATTATTTCGGGCTTAAAATTTCCTCTAGTCAGGGGTGGATTAAGCAGGGGGCGATCGCCCCCCCCCCCCTCAGACCAACATACAATTTTTGTTTTTTAGCACTTTTATAAAATAAAAAAAAAATTTATTTTAAAAAATAAATACATTTTACTATAATATTTAAAAATAACTAATTGAATAACAAAAAGGAAATTGAAACAAAAGGGATTAAAATAATTTATGAAAAATTTATTTTTCCCGCCCATAATCCGGTCTTGCAAAGAGTCGCACTGTAACTAAATAATAAGCTCTTTTCTTAAAACTTTTGTTTAAAAATTCTTAAAATCTCCTGTGACTAAGATTTTAATAAATTTATTGATTTTAAAACTTATTAAAATTTTTGGTTCTTCAATGAGGAACCATTTTTTTTCATTGAAGTTGATACATTTATGACTTTATTGTTCTGTTTACGTCAGATCAAAAAAAAAAAAATTAAAAATTCAATCGTGTTACTTTAATCTTGTTATAACAAATCTTCGCTCAAAATTGTTATTGTATTAATATTTTTCAAAAATGATCTTTTAAAGATTAATTTACGAAAATTTTTAACACATTTATGACTTTAATATTCTCATTATTTTAAAAAAAGAAAAAAAAAAAAGAAAATAAGGAGCCACAGAACCAAAAAAATTTTAAAATCAGTTTTTTTTATTTTTAACAAAATTTATTGATTAAATTTTAAAAAAATGAGTCTCATGCCCTCCGCAATAAAAAAACACATCAAATTAGTTTAAACAAAAATTTTAATATGACCATATTCCTTCGAGAATTTTTGGAAATTCGGAAATCTAGAATTTTTTTCGAATTTAAAATTAAGTTTAAAATTATTGAAGTAAGCTTACCCAAAATTAAGCTTAATCTTTTTACGTGGGTATTTATAACATCTTGTATCCTATACACAAATAATATATAACAAAAAATTAATATAAAAAAAAATTTTAAATAAACTTTCATTATAACATACTCTTAGTATGATAAGGATAATTTATATAATGAAAATTAAATTCGCCACAAACCCCTTACCAAGGTATTTTCTAGCACCCCCACAAAGGGGTCTTCCATAAATGACGTCCACGATTTTTTTAAGGTTTTTGAGACCTCCCTACCCCTTGTCTGATTTGTCACATAAAACTTGACCCCCCCCCCCCTTTTGGACGTCACAAATTTATTTTATCACCCCCCCTAGAAAAAAAATGAATTTTTTTATACAAGTTTTGTAAGTTAAAAAAAAAAATTATGATTTAAATAGAAATCTGAATTATATAAAGATAAAAGTATAATAAAATTTTAAAACTATATTTGTTAATTCTATGTATAGTAATAAAAATATAATTATAAATTAAAAATATTTGACCCCAAGAAAAAATAGTGTACCTAATCGTAAAAAAAATTTTTTTTCATAAAAAAAAATTCATGGACGTCTGATTCATCATTTATCGTACCTTCTCCTTTGTCCGAATCGTCACGTTTTAAGATGAACCTACCTACCCCCAAACCCTGGACGTCATTTATGGAAGACCCCAAAGGTATGTTCTAGACCTGCCCCTGCCTCTAGTAGATATTTTGTTGTATCTAATTCTAAAGTCTGATTTTATACCTATATTCCCTAGAAAATGCGGTAACAACCCGCCTTGTAGGGTTAATTTCAAAATATTTATCTGTCCAAGAATGGTCAATTATACTTTAATTTAAAAGCCTTCCGAAATTTTTTAAAATGTGCATGAAAATGGGGCACTTTTGTAAAGTTTTCCAAGAAATCCAAAAATCAAGTCAGAATTTTTCAATATTTTTATCTGATGGCAGTTGAAATTCTAAAAAACAAAAAAATACACTCATATAATAGTTTATGAATAAATAAAAACACTTTAAAGACAAACTTTTTACTACGTGACCTTATCTGATCCTATTAAAACTTTTCATATGTTGTTCTATAAATTATAATATTTCCTAGAATTTCAACCCTTTACATATTAAACTATCAAAAAAATCATTAATTATATACTTAGGTCACATGATCAAGTTGATGTGCTTGATACTTCAATAGTTTTGCTTTTCGTAAAATTTTTATAACGAACGAGATAACGAATGATTTCTCGGCAAATTATTATAGTAAAAAACATGTAAATTTATCAAATGAGTTTTTATTTAAATTATGTGAAACTTGGAAGTTCATACTTTTTATACAAAATTTTACTTATTAGAACAAATATAAAAAAAATTACCTAATATATCTAAATGTTTGTAAACCCAGTTGTTACTTCCTACCCCTCATTTTTAAGAATTTCAGGTACCTCCTACTCATGAACACGTCTCATGATTATAACATGTAACTGTTAAATATGCCAAAAATAAAAATTGTCTTTGTTCAAAAATAATGTCATTCATGACCCAAATGTTCCAGATATATACAAAAATTTTTGGTAAAATAGGGATGATTTATGTGTTTTAAGGGTATTTTCGGATTTTGGGGTTCTAATTTTCATTTTTAACGACCCAGGAGTCATATCACCAAGTATAAAATACGTATTTTTAAAATAATTTTCGTCGTTAATACAAATGTAGGTAAGGTCGACCCCTAAAACATTCTCAAAATGAGCTGAAAATTAGCATGGGGTCATGTGGTAGCCTAAACTTAAACCTACTTCAGGACGAGCATTTTTGTAGCACTTTTTTTGTGAGTCACTTTAATAATTATATATCTAAGGGTTCGATTTAATAATGTCCAATGGTTATCAACATGTTATTTCTATTTCGTATAAAAATACATAATGTTTTATGTCAGTGATTACATTACTGTCTTCTTTGTAGAGATTATGGATCTTCATCAGGGGCTTAATTTACTGTTTTTACATCATTTCATAATTTATGGAAAGGTTTGAATTAAGAAAATTTTTTTTTAAAATAAATTACTATCATATTTTTATTTAGTGTAGTAACAATTTAAATACTACTATTACGTCTGTTCTTTTTGTCCCAAAGCATGGCCCAGAGTTTACGTATTTCCTTTTATGGTAAAAGAGGGTAAGTAAATAAAAAATTTAACCTCAAATTACCATAAAAAGAAAAAATAGTTAACTATATCCAGTAAAAAAAATGTACACAATATTATTACGGTTTAGTATTTTTGTACTTATCCGGGAATAGCCTTTAAAAGCATATTTAATAAAATGTTGCTATTAAAATTATAAATATTTATTAAAATTCCAACTGATCAAGTACTTTGTCAAAGCTGAACATCCGGAAGCACCACCATTCCAGATTCTACGGCTTTTGCAAGATGTTGATGTTTCCGTTATAGCAAAATTACCAGACCACGAAAATCTAAAAAAACAAATTCAGAGAGAAAGGTTAAAGAATCTACTATCAAATGCTCTCGCAATTGAAAATTTAAACGAAGTGTCCCAACCGTTTGTGAAACATTATCTAAGAAAACTTGTAAAGAGCAAATATATTATTCAAAAGTTTTTGAAGTCGTAATTTCATAATGTTCAAAATTGGACATGCAAGTAAAACTACCATTGGTTGTCATGTAAGATTTCGAATTACCGATAACGCAGTAAAAATAAATATTGGAGAAAATGTAATTAAAGGGTGCTTTTTGCACTTATGCCAAAATGTATACAGGAGAATTCAATCAGAAGGGTTACAAGATCAATAGTATATAAATAATATAGTATTAGAAAAGCTTCGCACATATTTGTACCAAGTAAAATTTTATATTAATGATTTGCTTGGTCTTGCTCCTCACATTTTTTCATATGCTGATGATACTGCAGTATTCGCTATAAAAAATAACTGGACATTAGCTAAAAACTCTATGACTCAATCACTTAATATAATTAATCTTTGTTTTGTTGAAAATAAATTGACTCTTAACCTTAATAAATCCACGTTTATCGCTTTTGGTATTAACAGCAATAGTTTGCCTGATAACAACTTTTCTATCGAAATTGCTAATCATAATCTAACAAGAGTCTGGTCTTGTAAGTACTACGGAATTTATTTTGATCAACATAATGTGCGATGGGATATTCAGATTATCTAAATCGTTAAAAAGGTTAAATACCCTTTATTTATATTTTTTAAATTAAAATATTAATAAGCACATTTTTAAGATTATTTATTATTCACTATTCCTTGGGGTAGTGACTTGGGGTAGACTTATGTAATTTCTATTTGGGACTCGCTTATAATAATGTCATAAGAATATTGCAACCATTTCAAAACAAGATTATTAAATATTAAAAAGATATTGTTGCATCAATTGACCAGTACTGGGTTGATAACAACCAAGTCAATTGATGCAACAATATCTTTTTAATATTAAACTAAATATAGGTGATATATTGAATACTATTTATGATAAGATTATTAAAGTTATTAATACCGATAATACTCGTTTTCTTAATGTGAGACAGTTGTACAAACTTAATTCATTATTGACTTATTACTATACAGATCTACAGTTTTTACATACAAACTCCATTCTATGTTATTTGATAGTTAAAGTTTTTCCTTATGCTATTTAATTATTCTGTTCAACTTAAAAGGATAAGTTTAGTATAAATAGGTGTTAAATTAAATTTTTTTGAAACTATTTTCGATATTTTATCAGATAGAGTGACAGAACAGGACGTTTAAAGTTACCATCACCCACACATAAAGACATTTATAAAAAATGTCCATTTATAACATCATTGAAATTATTTAACTGTTTACCTCTTGATGCTAAGAACCTTAGCTACAACTCCACCAAGGAATTAAAAACAAAGCATTTAAAATTCTTATTGAATGAAAAAGATTTTTAGTTTTTAAATTATATTTCAATGTTATCTAATTTTAAAAATAATTAAATTAGTTCATGTTTATAAAATAAAATATTAAACTGTTATGCAATTTGGATACTTCAACTTCTTTATATAAATACTATTTATTTGTATCTAGAATAATTAACTAAAATAGAATTTTTATGTTTTTTATTATATGTAAAATTTACTGTAAAATATTATAGTTTTATAATAAATAAATATTATGTGCACTAGCTTTTGTGCCTTTTGTGCATATTACAGAAGATTTCATTCCAATTGCTGAATATTTTAAGATAATTACTTTCAAAATTTTTAATAAAAATACATGTAATATTTTGAAATAGATGAATTACATAAAAGGAAAGCCAGCTCGAGGACGAAGACGAACCGTATTACCTCGTTATCCACCAAACCTTTGGAACCAGTGCGAAGCTGTATTAGAACATCGTGCGAGAACTAACAATTGAGGAATGGCATAAATTGATAAATTAGATTATCTAAGAAGTATCGGTAATAATTTAAGATTTTAATTACCAATGTTTTTGTAAGTTTTTTATTTGGAAAAATAATTTTCTGGAACTTTTTTTTGGAACTTTTGTACCCCAATCGCTTGGACATTTTTTATTCATTTACCAGGTCCTATTTCCTTGAAGTTATTTAAAACACATAAAAAAACATCAAAGTTATTTTCTTTAATACCTTTATTTAATGATTTTAAATATATTATTTATAAATTTTTATTATTATTTATAAACTTTTTTTTTCCTTCCACCGATCTCTGAAGATCATTTCTTTAAATCTATTGCAATCTCCAGTGATTTCCGGAGATCAAAAAAGATCTGCAGAGATTTAAAGATATATGCCAACAATTTGACGGGTCTCTTTATGAATAATTTTAGTATCGATTTAAAATATTGCCAATATGAAAACTATTAAAATTTTAACCACTTGCCTCGCCCCTTGCTGCCTCAATTTTTCAATGTTTTATTTTAAAGTATTTTACTGATTTTTAATAAACCTACAAAAATTATTTTAGGGATAAGTTATTTACACTATTTACCCTGCAACCTGTTCAAATTGATGTAACTTTAATAACCGAAATAAAACAAGGATAAATTTGACCCCCATTTTCCTTCCAAAATAACAAACATATATAGAATATATGATCCAGCAAAATTTGTTGAAAGTGTTACTAGGGCATTTTAGCATAATTGTTGTCCCTATTAAATAAAATACCCTTGATTTGATTTTTGAAGCAGATATATCCCTTTTGAGATATTTTTAAAAATCAGACATATTTTAAATATATACGTATTTACATTAAAAAGAAAACGAATGTAAATTCTGTCCTAGTTTCATTTCGTTCACCTATAGGCTATACGTGACTTTAACCTTTGGGGGTGAGTTTATACAAACGCGCTTGGACTATAGTACAATCACATCAGTTATTGAGTTCAAAAAATTAGTGATAAAATATGATTTAAAAAAAAAAACTAATATGCTGCTAAATGCAAACGAAATTACGTGCATTAGAACGGATTTATTTCGCGATTTATCGGGCTTAACGCTGCTATCATTGTATGACAATAAGGTACATTTTCTAATCTCAAGAATATCAAAACTTTGTGAGTAATTATTTTTGTTATGGGGATCATTCATGAACTGGTATGAGTACCTAATACATAAAACACTAAAGGTTAATAATCTAAAATTTAATAAAATTAAAATATAATTTTAAAGCACCTTTTTAACTTCAATTTTGTTTGTAGTGCCGAGTATAAAGCATTTTAAATCTTTAATTGCTTTTCACCCATCAGGTCGTCACCTTTTTTATTTTCTTATTTTACACTATTTTAGGTTTGAGATTTATTTCGTAATTTTTTTCTTTTCTTTAATTTGTTAGATAATATTAGATTTAAGACTTTTTATTTTTATCTGTAATTATATTTATTTAAATTTTTCGTTTAATTTTTTTCTATAATGCAACCCAGTTGCGGGGCCCAAGGCGGGTTGGCTTACTCGCCTATAGCAAAAGCTGCCCCTGAGCATTTATATAATAATGAAATAATTTAAAAGTAAATTTTACCTTTGCAGTTTTTATTTGTTTAACCTTAATATATATTAGAGAATTTCTACCAAAAATCAAATTTCATATGATAAAATATGATTTCTGGAAGAAAAGCTCAGAAAAAGGCCCTGAATACAAGGAGGGGATGGTAAAAAGAACTTATTATAATTAGGAAGTATAAGCTAAAATTGTTATAAGTCAACATTTAAGATTCAAAATTTAAAAAAATAATTCCTTGTACCCAACCCCTTATTATTTTACTCCTCCTCCTCCTTATTACATCATCGGTTTTATGGTCGTCAAAATTGATACGTTGCATTCAACAGTCTAATTAGCTTACTTTTTTGCTTAAAACTCCATATAAAAATCTTATTTTATAGGAAATAAATTCTATGTTAATCTGATTTTTTTTCAGGCTAGCAGGTCCTGGTACCAATACAAGTTTTTTAAAATACAAAATAATTATTAAGAATCATATTTTTTATTTCCAAATAATTCAACGAGTACAAGTACAAAAATATATAATGACTTATAATTATCTAATAATGATAAAATATTTAGCAAGATAATTAGATTAACAGCAATGAGGTATGTGGCACCACTGAGTAAATCGAGCATAATATAAATCGAGTATAACACAATAAACCCTGTAAAGTTCTTGATGGCAAAGCTTATGAGTTTTTAAATATTTTTCCAACATAAGTAAAGAGGTATTTAAAACTGTCTCATAGTTGGAGGCTTCTGTAGGAACAAATATGCTCGCAGGATTATAATTTGCCTAAAAAGCACAACGACTTTAAGGATAATGTTCATTTTTAAAATTAAAATAATTGCTTACATCTAACTTAGGAGCATCGCAGAATATTGGCCAATCTTCCTCACAAGCATCACATTTACAATTAAAGCTGTAACCTTCACTTAGACACTTGATTCTCCCTAGTCTTGAAGTTTCGAGTAAACCACCAGTGTAAGAGAAACGAAGCTGCATGAAATTTAATAAAATAATATAAGGGTACACACCAAACCTAAAAGAGTTTTTGTTACGCAGAAAAGATTAAATGTTTATTTAATTCCTCTCTAAAGAATTAAATAAACATTCAATCTTTTCTGCGTAACAAAAAACTCTTTTAGGTTTGGTGTGTAAATTTAAATGAAGTGTGTATGAAATGTATGGTCGTGTCTTCAAACTGCCCCAAAGTGTTTTTTTCTGAAAGTACTACCAAAAATAAGTCAGCAGTCCAATTTTTACTCTCCTAGAGCGAAATATCGTTTTTTGGCAGCCATTTTCGTGTTTTGGACTGTTATATAAAAAGTACATATAACTGTTATATGAGAGACTCAGTAAAAAAATTATAACTGGTTTGTGTTTTCACACAACCAACGATCATGGAACATGTTCACTTATAACAGTTTTAACGTATACTCCCTAATTATTATAAGTCCTGAAATCGAAATTACAATAAATCCCGAAATATAAATTATCCTAAGTCCATAAACCTAAAGTATTCAAAGTTCTTGTTCTTATCAGAGCCTCATTAGGCCCTGACTCCCATTTCAAATTATTCTAAGTCCCTAAATCGAAAATATTCTAAGTCTGTTTCACCCCCCCCCCCTAAAAACATCAATATTTCACCATCCCCCTGCCGAGCCGAAATTTTTCAAATACCCCATCCAATGAACATGTTCCATGTTAAAAACATAGTACTTGATGAAATAAGTTTCATTTTCGAGCAAAAAATGTAATAATTTTTGCAATTAAAGTTATAAAAATATTTGATAAAGAATTATTTTACCTGTGAACCTTTTTTTATTGGTTGTATTGCAAAATATAAAGACTCATTATTATCCATAGTAAACGATCCAATGTTCTGAACACAACTATGATTGAATAAGGAAGAAAAAGTTGAAATGCTGTCACCACCAATTATACTAATGTGATCACCAGTTTTAGATGTTTTTGGCCCGCAGCTTTCCCTAAGATCTTCAATATAATCTCTATATCTTCTCCTAATCTTGCTTACTTCTTCAGTTAGCTATATAAAATAAAAAAACATGTATTTAGATAAGTTTGCTACGTTTTTAAAAAATATATACGATTTTTCTAAAAATTTTTTTCAGACTTAAGTATTTACCATCTGAAATTAACCTGTAAAACCTAAAATATTTTGACCATTTAGTTTTTGAGTTATTGAGCTAAAAATTTTGAACATCCTCTAATGGAAAACAGAAAAGTTTCATAATTCGACCGCTGAATATATGATTCCAAAAAAATTTTTTTTTGGAAAACATTTACGAAGACAAGTTGATGAGATTAAACTAAAGGCAACCACTTAGTTTTTGTTTACTTATCAAAAAGTCATAAAATCTTTATGTATGGCAATATTATTGAGGAATTTTTTTACAGCCACAGAAATATCAATTGTGAAACAACTAATATTCAGAATAGAACACAATAACAAGTGGAAATTGCACACTTTATTTTACACCAATAATTCTATCAGATACATTTATTATTTAATATCCATATGGAGTGTTTAATTATAATCAGAGTTAGGCAAATATGACAGAAATAGATTTTTTTTTCATATCCATATTCCATACTTTTTCATATATGGAATCTATATTATGGCAATTTTTTTCCATAAAAATATGGAATCCATATTATGGCACTCATATTAATATGGAGAAAAAAAATGATCATATTTGGATTTCATATTAATATGATATGGATATGAAAAAAATATGGAACCCATATGGGGGTCATTTAGGGCCCATATTAATATGGTAAGCACGAATTTCATATTGATTTTATATATAAATTTCATAGTAAAAACTTTGCTCCCAGGGTGTTTTCACGCTATTTTTCACAAAATTCAAAAAATATGTCTCGAAAACACCCTAGGATCAAACTTCTTACTATGAAATTCATATATAAAATATCAATATGAAATTCGTGCTTGCCATATTAATATGGGCCCTAAATGACCCCCATATGGGTTCCATATTTTTTTCATATCCATATCATATTAATATGGATTCCATATTTATATGGAAAAAAAATTGCCATAATATGGATTCCATATATGAAAATACCCTGCCAACTAGCTGGCACTTAGGTTCCTCAAACAATGGGCTTTAAACTTTAATATGCCACAGATATCATTGATTACAACCATGCAATAATTTTTAAAAGTTAAAAAAAAATTTCGTGTAAACCTAATTAAATCTTTTTTTTTCAAATTAAAATATAATGTATTCATTGGATAATAATTATTCAACATATTATTGATAAAACAATTATTTAAAACAATACTTTCAAATATAAGTACTTTCATGGAATCAAATTAGGTATTACATCTAAAAAGAAAAAAAAAAATTTAGATATTTTTTAATAATAAAATGTTTGAAAAAAAAAAATAGGTCTTAATTCGATAATGGTTTTAAAATATCACTGGGTTACAATATTTTCAGATATTACCCTATTTTAGATAAATATTTATTTATTTATTTTATGCATTTCTAGTCACTAGAAATAATAAATATATATAAATTTTGAAAACCATGACTATACTTATATATGTGTGTAGGTATATATGCAAATATATTTTTAAAATATGAGTAATAAAAATCCTAAAAGATAGAGAGAAGCAATATGTAAAATGACCAATATTAATTATAAACTTTATATGTCTATGTACTATTTTCAATTCACTAAATTAATTTATATAAATAATTAAAATTAAATTGAAAAGAGTAATTTTCAACAGGATATAAGTATCAAAATCCGTTTAACTTATATAATATACAGGCTGCTACCCAATAGGTATTATCTAAAAAAGTTTCTCGAATAGCTATAGCTGATATAGCCGCTATACTGCCGTACAGGAGTAAAAAGGCAATATCTCACTTTTAACTCATTTCGAGATATTTAAAGAAACGCGTTTCGGTTAATTTTGAAAGGTTTATATACAATTTAAAAAAAATTTATATGTTTCTAAGGTAATTAAGACATGCTCTTTTCATTGGTGAAAAAATTTTTCCAAAATTTCCACTCCTTATATGAAAAACAAGAGATATGCAAAAATAGCAGCGCCAAATCAGCTTATAATACAGGAGAAGAAAAGCAATATCGAGATATGCATTTTAATTCATGTACTCAGGATGCTTGGCGCCGCTCTTGTCCACGAAAGAAAAGCAACATCTCATATTGAAATAATTTTAATTCTTTTCAATATAAATTATTTTATTAAAATTACAAAATTAATAATATTGAAATAATGTTTTTTTGTATTTTTGATATATATTTTTAATAAAAAAATGTTTATAATAATAATAAAAATAATAAAACATAATTGGCAGTTATATAACTTCAAATCTTCCATATAAATAAAAAAATTTGCTGCCAAATATTTTAAATAATAAAACATAAACATGACAAAAAAATATCATAATCTTATATTTTTTTTAAATAACCGCCTTTATCATACTTTATTTAAAGTTGTATAATAACGTTCTTTGCCGCCAAATATTTGTTTATTTATACTTTATATAGTAAAAAAAGTAAAGTAGACTAGCGAAAAACATATTTACGTTTATTGAATTAAGTTCAGTTAAATAATTTTTTTCTCATTTTTATTTTTGGAATAATTAAAAAATTTATAAAAGTAATAAATAATATTAATAAACTACAAGCACAACAATGAGTTTTTTTATTTAATAATAATATATAAAAAAATCTATCGTGCAATTATTAAATTTATAAATAATTTTAAACATAAGATATTTATTAAAGATAAGATATTTTACAGTGTATTAAAAATAATTATTAATATTTTTTAAATTAAATATTATTTAAAAAATCCTTTAAATAAATTATTATTAAATTAATTAATAATAGGTATCAATATTTTTAGTACTTTATTTTAGAGATGTGCAAAATTTAAAAATCGATGACTCCTAAATCACGTTAAATACAGGAGAAGAAAAGCAATATCGAGATATTGCCTTTCTTCTCCTGTATTGAAATATTTTTTTCCATGCGCGCTGCTCTGCCGTACAGGAGAAGAAAAGCAATATCTCGAGATATGCATTTATTTCATGTATTTTTTTTTTTATTCCATGTTAAATTTTATCAAATACATGAAACCTTCGAGATATGCAGTGCTAACTTTTTTGTTAAATTTTATCAAATACATGAAACCTTCGAGATATGCAGTGCTAACTTTTTTGTTAAATTTTATCAAATACATGAAACCTTCGAGATATGCAGTGCTAACTTTTTTGTTATCAGTGATATCAAAATAATTTTTGCACCACTGGATAGATTTTTTTTTCACGATTATGCACATATAAAAATCTCATTTTTCATAAAATCTCGAGATATTGCCTTTTTACTCCTGTACGGCAGTATACTTAATGTACTTTCACTATAGTAAAAATCAGCCAAAATTAGCTCAAAATCAGTCAAAAATATCGTATAAATTAATTTTTAATATTTTTTGGGAAATTTTACCGATAATTAATTATATTGATACAGATTTTAAGTGGATTGAAAGAAAAAAACAAATTTCACTACCTGCTTTAGCTGATTTTGGCTGATTTTGGCAGACTAAAATAATGATTATGGGCGCATCACATGTCTAAAATTTTTTTGGGATAAAAAAAAATATCATACTCAAATTCTGAAAAATTTGAGCAAAAATAATTATGGCTAACTTGACTTTCGGTCAATTTGAAAAATTCAAACCATTAAAAATAAAACCGGAAGTGGCCTAAAATAAAAAAAATTTATTGAGTGAATTTAAATTTAGAGATGGTAAAACTCTTGTCAACTAACGATTTCACATTATGCTTTATTGTAAAGTATATAACGGTTCACATAATTTTTTATTTAAATTTTTGATAATTTTCAAAAAAAATAACTTTTTTTTAATGTTATTATTTTTATTTGAGGTTAGATTGTTGGAATGGAGTAAGTCAATAATATATAATTCATACGAGAATAATTTACTCTAGAAAATACTGATGGTAAAACTCTTGTCAACTAAAAATTTCACTTTATGCTTTATTGTAAAGTATATATCGCCGCGTCCTATTTAAACATCGCTATGTTGTTTTTTTTTCTAAGGAAGGCACCGACATAATATACGTTGTATACATAGTAAGATATCGGGGTCTTCGTTTGTGAAAAAAGATACATAGCGACTTTTAACTAGCACCCCTCGATATAACGGTTCACATAATTTTTTATTTAAATTTTTGATAATTTTCAAAAACAATAACTTTTTTTTAATGTTATTATTTTTATTTGAGGTTAAATTGTTAGAATGGAGTAAGTCAATAATATATAATTCATACGAGAATAATTTACTGTAGTATAATAGATACATAAAAGAACTTGCATATAAAACAATCACTTATTTTCTTTTTTTATTTAAAATTTTTAAATTTAATTTTAATAATTCTAATTTTATTTATAATGTTTATTATAAAAACGGATAGATATTTTTTCAATGTCAGTCCATTGTTCGTTTATATAATATATAGTCTGCCATTCAATAGTTCAAATCTGTAGTACTATTTTTTAGGCCTTAGATAAAGGTCTCTCCTGTAAAGAAAATTGAGTAATTTTCCAAATTAATAAATTTTTTAAAGAAAGTAACGAGCTTTTTTAGTGAACAAATTTTTGAAAAAAAAATTAGGTCTTAATTCAATAATGGTTGTGAAATATCACCGGTTACAATATTTTCAGATATTAGTACTTTAATGGAATTAAATAAAATATTACACCAAAAAAAAAAAAATATTGCAGTTTTTTTTATTTCTCTTTTTTTTTTAATTTTGACAAAAAAAATTTTGAAAAAATTAAATAAGTATCAGTTCAAAAAAATTACTATAAAAAAAGTTCTTAAAACTAGTACTTCCATGGAAATAAATTAGGTACTACGTCCAAAAAGAAAAAAAAAAATTGGTATTTTTTGTATTATTTTGTGAAAAAAATTTTAGGAAAAAAATTTTCAAAAAATTAAGTATCCGATTTGAGATATCATGTGAAAACCATACTTTCAAATACAAGTACTTTCATGTAAATAAATGAGGTATTACATCCAAATTAAAAAAAAAAAAAAAAGTTTGAAATTTTTTGATAAAAAAATGTTTGAAAAAAAAAATTAGGTCTTAATTCGATAATTTGAAATTTAACTAGTTACAATATTTTCAGATATTAGTACTTTCATAGAATTAAATAATGTATTACGCTAAAAAAAAAAAAATATTGCAATTTTTTTTATTTTTCTTTTTTTTTAATTTTGAGAAAAAAAATTTTGAAAAAATTAAGTATCAGATCCAAAAAATTACAATAAACAAGGTTCTTAAAACTAGTATTTCCATGGAAATAAATTAGGTACTACGTCCAAAAAGAAAAAAAAAATTAGTATTTTTTGTATTTTTTTGTGAAAAAAATTTTAGGAAAAAAATTTTCAGAAAATTAAGTATCCGATTTGAGATATCATGTGAAAATCATACTTTCAAATACAAGTACTTTCATGGAAATAAATGAGGTATTACATCCAAATTAAAAAAAAAAAAAAGGAATTTGAGATTTTTTAATAAAAAAATGTTTGGAAAAAAAAATTAGGTCTTAATTCGATAATGGTTTTGAAATATCACTAGTTACAATATTTTCAGATATTAGTACTTTCATAGAATTAAATAATGTATTACGCTAAAAAAAAAAAAATATTGCAATTTTTTTTATTTTTCTTTTTTTTTAATTTTGACAAAAAGAATTTTGAAAAAATTAAGTATCAGATCCAAAAAATTACAATAAACAATATTTCTAAAACTAGTATTTCCGTGGAAATAAATTAGGTACTACGTCCAAAATGAAAAACAAAATTGGTATTTTTTGTATTTTTTTGTGAAAAAAATTTTAGGAAAAAAATTTTCAGAAAATTAAGTATCCGATTTGAGATATCATGTGAAAATCATACTTTCAAATACAAGTACTTTCATGGAAATAAATGAGGTATTACATCCAAATTAAAAAAAAAAAAAAAGGAATTTGAGATTTTTTAATAAAAAAATGTTTGGAAAAAAAAATTAGGTCTTAATTCGATAATGGTTTTGAAATATCACTAGTTACAATATTTTCAGATATTAGTACCTTCATAGAATTAAATGAGGTATTACACAAAAAAAAAAAAAAATATTACAGTTTTTTTTATTTTTCTTTTTTTTTAATTTTGAGAAAAAAAATTTTGAAAAAATTAAGTATCAGATCCAAAAAATTACAATAAACAAGGTTCTTAAAACTAGTACTTCCATGGAAATAAATTAGGTAATACGTCCAAAAAGAAAAAAAAATTGGTATTTTTTGTATTTTTTTGTGAAAAAAATTTTAGAAAAAAAATTTTCAGAAAATTAAGTATCCGATTCAAGATATCATGTGAAAACCATACTTTCAAATATAAGTACTTTCATGGAAATAAATGAGGTATTACATCCAAATTAAAAAAAAAAAAAAGTACCTCGAGCTTTTTTGGAGAAAAAATTTTTGAAAAAAAAATTAGGTCTTAATTCCATAATGTTTGTGAAATATCAGCGATTACATACGTACGTACGTACGTACACACGTACGTACGTACGTACACACACACATACACACATACAGACTTTTTTTAAAAACCGGTTTTTTAGCTTCCTGAGGTCTCAAAACGTGCTTATATACCAAAAAATCAAAAAAAAAATTTTGACCGAACACAATGGTTCCTCTATGAGGAACCAAAATATGGAATATGGATATGGAAAAGAAATTTATTTCTGTCATATTTGCCCAACTCTGATTATAATATACAATATACATACATAGATTTGCATGAATGGTTCACCAAATTCGTTCCAAAACATTTTTTACTACATAAAAAAAAAATTATTTTCCCCATTTTTTAGAGTTCTAGATAACAGTGGTTTTAGTTTTTTTTTTCGTTTTTTATAAATAATAGTCTAGGCGCCAGTCATACTAATCACGCCCAAAAATCAAGAAATTAAATTTCTTTTTCCGAGGATAAAAATAGGTGGTATTTATATTTTTTAACCCGCTGAACACGAATCCGGGGTCCGTTTTGCAAATTTCGTGGTCAATTTTTTGTTATTAACAAATTATTGGCCAATTTTTGCCAATTTTGATTCGTGTTCAGCGGGTCAAAAAACATAAATACCACCTATTTTTATCCTCGGAAAAAGAAATTTAATTTTTGGGCGAGATTAGTATGGCTGGCGCCTAGACTAAAAACAATTCAAGGAAATAATTCAAGTAAAACATTTTTGGAAATTTATTTTGAAATCCGGAATTAAATTTTGGAGACCTATAAAACCTATTTTCATCGAAAATTCTAATTTTGACAGTGATTTAAAAATTGGTCGTTATAGGATGGCCATTTCATTTATTGATTAAAACAGAGAGGAAACCACTGATAAAAAATTTAGGTTTCAGGAATTTAAAAGATGACTTATAAAAAAAAAGACATCCCCCCGTTTCTAATATTTTTTAAATTACATAAAGAGGGCTCAAAATATAATTTGAAATTTGTTATAAGAGTTTGCTATTACTGAAAAACTTAAAAGATTTTAACTTAATTATTGAAGATATCGCCCATTTGTTTTTTCTTAAATATTTTATAGAATTTATCGACCTTATTGGGCAAGATTAATTTTAATTAATTTTAATCAAGATTAATCTTTCATTTATATATTTAGCGCAACGTTTCGATGGTATACCACCAACCTCGTCAGGCTAAAAATTTATTAAACATTAATTTTTAATAAAAACAGTAACTAAATATCTGCAATTATTGTATTTTTTCTGACAGGACAAATTTAATTCGAATAATAAAAGAGATGATTTTCTTAACCAAGAGAGCTAGTAAATAATTAATACAGAGATCTTTCTTTAAAACGTGTAACATTTCGTGCACACTCAGTACATCTTTTCAAACAACAATTTATAAAAGTAATAACATTTAAAACATTTTCCTTAAAATTAAATAATTTTTCTTTGGTAAAAAAAGAACAACATTGTTCTTAGTCAAAACAGATTTAGTACACATTTTATTCAAATTTTTATGGATCACATAATACCAGATTAACGTATTACTTGAAATTCATTTTTTCTGAAATTGCAGATTTTGAAACTTAGTTTTTTCAAAAATTCGTACGTAAATCAAGATTTAAGGAGTTAGGAGGGTAAATAAAAATGATGACAGAACTGAATGAAACAGGAAAATTATTAAAGCTAAACATTTTTAAAATTGAATTAAACTTGATTTTATATACCTTACCACATTAATTTTTTTTTAATTGAAAAATTAAAGTCGGCAGCTTAACATTGCTCTTATGGAAAGTCTTATTTGGAGCTTGTAAAAAGTATGATAGTGATGACACAGGGAGATGAAACTAATTAAATATCATAAATAAATTGTCAAAGATTATATTTCCAATTTATTTTATCTAGGTTACCACATTCAATCATTAATTATTCAGTAAAAACCAAGTTTTAGTAAGTAACGTAACCTAAAATAATAATGTTTTTTCATAATTTATCAAATTAAAATAACTTTTTTTTGCAATAATATTACATATATACACATTTTTTAATATATTTTTACGACTAATTTTATTTTAAACTGCAAATTATAAAATAAAAATAGCGTCGGTAATGTAGATATTGACTCAAATTTTCTATTTACCCTCCTAACTCCTTAAGAGTGAGAAACTTAAAATTCTATATATATATCTGAATTGCTGTGGTATTTGAAATTAATCCCATTAGGAATCATTCAGGGTTTTCAAAAGTTACAATATCATGGAAGTATTATGAACCATTTAAAACTATGGAGCAGTTTCTGTCGAAATCGCAACTCCTCCTTTATTTCAGCCAAATTTGCTAGATTTCTATTTTAGGTGTTTAAATGTAGGAATTTAGCATAGGAATTAAATTAGCTATAGGAATTTTGTACTAATGAACTTTTTACCCCACTGTATAAAATAGTTATTAACTTACCATAGAAGCATTAGTTGCAATAATATGATGGAATCTGGATAAAAGAGCACCAACAAAGAGAGCATCATCATTTAAAAGTAATTCGTAAGACGATTTCAATTTTTTACCAAAAATATTTGTTTCAAGTCCTAAAAAATACAAGCAACAGGTCATAAGCCGCGTGGTTACATCTCTAACCCTGGGAGTCCTGTTTATCGCTGCTATGGACAAAGTTAATATACTAGTAGAAATATCGCTTTGAAATATTCCATCCGTAAAACCCATTTCAAGAGGATCTAAAAAGGAAAATATTTTTTTATTTCTTTATTGAAACATAGGCGTTATAACGCCCTATTATATATGCCCTATGATAAATAATTAAAGTTAGGTAAAAAAAGAGACGAAAGAAGTTATTAAATCATGAAATTATAATTTAATTTGCATATTTTTCAAAAATTTTAATTAATTTTTGGCCATATAACAGATGGGCTAAGTTTTGAGCAATTGAAGATAATTATCTCCTTAAGGAGGTTTTTGATCTGTACGGCAGTATTGCATCAAGACTTATCGTATTTATAGCTTTAATCTTAATTAAAAGTTTAAGCATTTATAAGCAATTTTTCACAAAATATTTGTTAAGAAGTTTAAAAATTAAAAAATAATATAAACTAGAATAAAACTATTACCTGAACAGTTATCTATTTTTTGTACATGAGTTTTTAAATCTTTAACGCTGGTGAATTCTTTTAAGATTTTAAAAAATATTCGAGTCGCAAAAATAATACTTGGAACGAGCTTTTTTCTTAGATCCATATTATTCAGTAGCATACATTCAACCCTATGATATTCAGAAGCTTCCTTTTTACATGCCTCTGAGCAAAACATTGCATAAGCGCAGTTCTCGCATGGAAACGAAGAATAAGCTACTTTGCAACAATGGAAACAATATCTTGGATATTCACCTCCAGAAATAAATTTAGAAAAGCATTTTTCCTTTACAATCAATTCACCAGGTCTGATATCTCTAGTTGCCACAACACATCGGCCGAAATTTTTATCATAACTTATGGTAACAGCATCGGAGGCGCATGGTATAAATTTATTTTTTTTAGGGATTTCAGCTTCTGGTCCTGGGATGACCATTAAATTATCAGATAATTTTTTTCCGATTCCTTGTTCCTTGAGTTTCTCTGAACATTGACTTTTCAAATTATTTAATTTCAATTTTAATTCGTCGTGACATTTTTCCAACATTAACGCACGATAAATATCTTTGACACTTTCCTTATATTCTTGAATGTGACAAAAAAATGAAGCTCTATTGTAATAAGCTTGAGCTAATTCGGTCGAACTATTAGGAGCACACGCAATACTTTGAGAGTAATTTTTCCATATATCCAAATGATCTTCCAAGGAGTGGTTCTTTTTTTTAAATATTGAATTACCTTTCTGGCGATAACTTACTGATGATTTTGCATCCTTTTTTAAAATCTGTTCTCTGCCAAAAAAAACAAATAATGATTCTTCGTTTATTTTTCCATTAGATAAAAATATGTTTGAACAGAGCCAATCTTTGACATTTTCAATTTCTTCTATCATAAACTCTTTATTTATTGAACAATAAGATTTGGCATCAGCCATGATTAAATTTTTCAAAATAATTAATGCGCAAAAAATTAATTAAAAAAATGGGCTATTTGGTTCTTGGATTAAAGAAGATCGTCAGTATTACTATTTAAAGTATTTGTCAACTAATAAACGTTAATGCACGTGGCTCCAGTTTAATATTATTGTTTATGTTTATGCGTAATAAAATCATAATCTGATCATAATAATATAAGACGTTGGTAAAAATTCTTTCTAGTTTTTACATCTATTGATTTTATAGAAATTTATATTATCGATACATTTTCAAAAATATATATGGGACTTTTTAACAAAGCTGGTACATGAATATGGGGCGCCAGTCTAAACTCAGAACTGCTGTTTAGCAGAATCAGCCAAAGACACTTAATTGTGTCTTTGGAATTAGCACCGCAGATAGAATTTCGAAATACAGAAAGGAAGTTTTCAATATAATAATACATTTTCTGGTCTGCGGCTAGATAGTATTTTCTCGCCACAAACATTATAAGGAATGACCCAAATTACTTTTCTGGACTCGAGCCGTAAATATACTATTTATTATTTTTCAAAATTAATACAGCAATATCTCTAGCAATATTCAGTTTTTTCTTCATACTCGAAATCAAAAATATTCTATGTCCCTAAATCGAAATTATTCTAAGTCCATTTGACCCTTCCCCTTCAACACAACCTATTAAACCCCCTCCCCTAAATGACATGCTTGAAGGTACTTAATGGGGGTACCCCCCCCCCATTTTCCTAGAATGTTGGCCTATGTGTCATTTTGTCCAAAAAATGAAAAAAAAAATATGAGATTTAAAATACAAATGAGTGCCCACAACCTTTATTTAAGTCTGCCGAAATAGTTAAAACAAGGGGCGGAAAAAATTTTTCTCTCCCAATCGACGTAGAATCGATATTAACATAATTGATAATCGGTAAAATTGGCCAAAAAATGCCAAAAATTAGTTTATAGGTTGATTAGGAGAAAAAAAAGTTGCCTTGGAGTACAGCTATAAGACTTACATATTCTTGTAGGTAGGTTCAGGTTGACAATAAACGAGGGTTTAAAAATTTTTAGCCTCAAGCCATCCAAATTTTTTAGAAAAATGAGGCCAATGTTGCAAAAAAATACATGTGATGCACTCTACTTTTTTAACCCTTAAAGGTCACACATGGTTTTGGCCACTTTTTAGACACATGAGGTTTTTTTTACCTCATTCGTTTTTTTTTTTTTTTTTTTAAGAATAATCTTTGAGGTTTCTAGATTAATTCTGGTATTTTGGAACCCTTTTTTATTTAAAAAAAAATCCCTTTTTATTTAACCTACGTAAAAAAAGTCTGGGGTCATTTTGACCCACAGTGACCTACGAGGGTTAAATACACCTAAAAACTAATTTTCCCATAAGAGCTCTGTTAAAAGACAAGTGTTATTTTATTCATTAAAAATTAGTTAATTATTCACGTTTTATTACATCCTCTAATCCTTTTTTTCAACAGATAGAACTCCTTAATGATCTTAATTAGGACATAAAAAATTCATACATGAAAAGTAAATAAATTATTTATTTAAAACTGTGAACTATACATAAAATATAAAGAATGTAAATTTTTGTATATTAAAATTTTGGATTTTGAGACGAGATCGAGACCGAGACGAGACTTAGCAAAATCTCAGCATCGTCTCGTCTCGTGATTCTCTACCTGGGAGATTTTACACCCTTTGTTAAGATTATTGTTTATCAAAACATGAAGACATAAACTTGTGTAAAAATAAGCACCTATTGAAATATGATGCAATTATTATGTAACGAAACAACTACTCGAACTTTCTGTACAAATTTTTCAAGGGTAGATTTTCAAAATCAATCAAAGTCAATAAATAACTTTATTTTTTTTTTTAGGAGCTGATTTTATTATTAAAATAGATCTTTTTATAATTTATAAAACCCAAAAAAGTTCAAATTTTTGTTGTGTTTTGAATCAATCTAACACAACAGTATAATTGAAAAATCTATTATCTAACAATTCAAAACCGTTGAAACTTTAAAAAATGCAAACATCGCATAAAATTGCCCTCATTTTCTCCCATTTTGCAAAAAATTATAATAAAATAAAAACAACTCTAAAAACACTTGTATAAATATTTGGTTAATAAAACAAAAAAATAAAACTACCTTTTTTAAATACAAAATTACATAACTAAGTAGCAATAACATAATAAAAAAATTTAAATTTTTATCTCATATATATATATATATATATATATTAATCAAGGTTATTAAATGCAAGTAAATTACTATAAATACATGTTGAAGAAAAAAAAAATAACTTAAGAAATTACAGTACTTAATAAACCTCTTTTACAAAGTGTGTAGGTATATGTGAATTTTTCATTGAAAACGCAATTTTATATAAGTACTTTTACAACTTTATAATACTGCAATTAACATTATAGAGAATAAAAAAGAAAAATACATCATTCCCATATATTTCACAATCGACTGTGAGATCGAATAGTCGCAATTCAAAGAAGAAGAATATTTCAATTTATAGAAATGATTGGCTTAACGTTATTTTTTAGTTTTTTAATTATAAATAACATTTATGGTTTTTCAATTGAAGATGAACAAGATTCGGGTGTAAGAAATATTCATATTAGGAATGCACCAATTTATCCTGGTTATGCACCTGGTATGGAATATCATGATCCAAGAGCTTTTGTAAGATTTTTATTTTGAACATTTTTTTCTTCAGTTTTATTTCATTATACTTAAAAGTTTTTTAAAATTTTTTTATGTTAGCAATCAGGAGTTCGAGCAAAAGTTGAATTAAAAGCACTTGGAGATGATGGAAATCCAGTTGAAGGCGTACGTGGTATGTTAGAATTAGATCAATATGCTAATGGTGTGAGAATTCAAGGAACAATTATGGGCTTACAACCTGGACCACATGGTTTCCATGTTCATGAAAAAGGAGATTTGTCTAAAGGATGCATGTCTGCTGGATCACATTTCAATCTTTATGGAGTAATTTAATTTTATATTTTTTAGACTAATTTCTAACGTAGACCCTTTTTATTACTTAAAGATTCGTAGGATTTTTCTTGGACATTACAAAACGTTTAAGAAATATTTTTTTATACATTTTTTTATTGGTCCAATTATTTATGATTGGCCATTTCAAGAATTTAATAGATTTTATTTGTATTTCAGCGAATATAAATTTTACCCTTTTGAGATTGAAAAATATAAGATAATCATTTTTGGAGACCTAACAAACTAATTTAATTTATACAATATAAGGTGTATTAGGAGTCTATTGACGAGCCAACCTAATACACTATGGCGAAACACTGTTACGTACCTATTAGTTTAAAATTAACCAATTTATTGGTTAAATTAATAAAAATGTCACAATAAAAATAAAAAATTTTCTAAATAATGTGAGCTAAAGTCTAACCAAATTTAAAATTTTTTATAGGTAACCCATGGTGGACCTCGCGACGCAGTTAGACATACTGGAGATTTAGGAAATATCGTAGCAGGAGAAGATGGTGTTGCTCATGTTGACATTTTTGATGATGCATTAGCTTTAATTGGTGCTCGTGGTGCAATCGGTAGAGCTTTTGTTGTTCATGAAAAAGTTGACGATCTTGGACGTGGAGGTAATGAAGATAGTTTAAAAACTGGATCTGCTGGTGGACGTTTGGCTTGCGGTATTATTGGATATTCGTAAATAAAAAATTCATAACCCCAGACTTACAGTTTTTTATAATTGAATTTTTTTTCTCATAATTTTGTACGTTGCATAACATGTTGTATCTACAAATCCTTTGTATAAAAGTTCTGGAATTATCAGCCAATAAAAATCATTAAAATATATCAATAAATCATGTTTTATTTAAATTATAATTAAATACATTTAAATAATTGAAATTTATTCGGCTTGATTATTAATTGATTCATGACGTTCGCCTAATTCGTTGCAATTATCTTCTTGTATGTTAATTTCAAAATTTTCAATATAAACACCTAATTCTTCTAATGCTTTTTTAACTTTCATTATTATTTCTGGTGATGAATTTCTTTTTATCAATGGTGCGTCTGGACGATGTTGAAATGCTTCACGTGGACCAATTAAGGGTTCTGTTAATGCTTGTGGTCTTAATAATACTATTTATATGAAAATTATTTATTTTAAAATTATTTTTTATTTAAAGAAATAAAAATTTATAAAAATAAAGGGAAAAGTTTGCAAAAATTACATTTTTACAGAATGATCTTATTCATGTTTTTTTAATTTTTAAATTACTGGATTTTAAACTTATCAAATATTTATGGATTATAAGCAAAAATTTTCTTATCAGAAAAGTATCTAAAAAATCATTGATCCCAGTCAGAGTTTTTTTTTTTAAAGAGCCCAAATTCAACTGTTTATTAAGATTCCGCATTGCAGACTTTTATTAATTTGAATATGTTAAACAGTCACATATTTTCGATAGAGACATTTCATGCAAACATGTTATGACGCATTCAGGGGCGCATTGCTCAAATGATCGCAATTTTAGACGATAAAGGTTCATTTTTATCGCTTTTGAAAAAAAAATCACGTGAAAAAATATAGTGCTTAACTTTTTCATGCTGTCTGCACTTATTTATGAGAACTGAAAATTCTTTATTTTATCCCTTTGCTAACGATAGCTATTTAATGACGATTTTATTAGAGCAAAACTCAAATTTTTGTTTTTGAACAGAAAATACTTTGCTATCCAAGGAATTCGGTTATCATTAAAAAATTATGCTTTTCTTGACTGCTAGTTTCGCAGGCTGAAACTATCTACCCTAGAGAGTAAATTCAAAGAAAGTTCTAAAATTTAGTCTTTTTGAAGCCAGTTCTCATTTTTGATATTAAAACAAATTCAATAATAAAATTCGTAATTATAAATTAAATTTCCCACATTCACATCAGCAAATTAATGTAAAATTTTTCAAGGAGTGCAAATCTTAAGTAAGATTTTCTTAGAAAAATAGCCAGTTAAAAACTAGTAAAAATGTACATAAAAACATAATCCAGCAAATAATTAAATTAATTAAAAAAAAATGAAAAAATGGTCATTCTGCAAAAAAACATTATAAATGCTTTCAACTGAATATTGATTTTTATTATGTTTGAAAAAATGACTTGTACTTATAAATATAGTCACATTTAATGCTTAAACAAATTATTGATTATTTTCGAAGTAATTATTTTTATCTATGGAAATTAAAATAATGACAAAAAAATATGCAAGTATATTACGTTTAAAATAATCGTACATAGGAAACTTTTTTTTAAATATTTTAATAGTACACGTACAAGTAAATATTGACTAAAAATTAAAATAATCCAATAATATTTTTTTTATGTAATTATTTACCTGGAACATAGTTTTCATCATCGTCGTCATCATCAATTAATTGTTCAAAATCATGCTCAAATGAAAAACTTGGTCTTCTACATTTAATTAAGAAAACCAAACAATTAGATAAAGCTTGTTTTGTTGATTTCCACATAATAATTTTAAATTATACATTTTTTTAGTTTTTTTTTTAAACATATTTTATTTATTTTAAATATTAATTTTTCCATTCGTTTATTATTTTTTTATATTTTTCTTTAATTTTTTTTTTTTTTATTGATTTATTTTACTCTTTTTTTTTTATGAATCATTTTTATAATTTCTTGGTTACTTAAAATTTTGAATTTTTATGTAATTTATTTTTTGGTTATGTATATTTATTTTGTTTTTAATGAATTTAGTAATAAATAAATTAAATTTAAATTTTATTTTTATTATGTAACAATTCTTTTAACACCTTATTTATTTTTTTTTTTTTTTTTTTTTTTGTAAAAAATACAGAGTTCATTATTCACAATTCATATGATTATCATTAATCTTTTTTTTTTTTTTTAACAATATAATACTATACTATAAACTCAATGTCAATAATAAAGGAAAATGTACCTATTATTACAGCATGCACAATAAAAATTATACAAATTTTCACTCATGCATGTAAAATATTACATGATGAGTTTCTTAAATAAAGGTAAATTTCATAATAATAAATTAAAGGTTTTATAGGTTTTATAGTTTCCAGTCCCAAGTCAGAAAATGAAACCAAGAAAAACCGTAAAAAACCCTTTCTGGTCACTAACAAAAATATTTTCATTTTCGTATCTTTTAATTATACCAAAAGAGCAAAACAATTTTACATAAAAAATAAACTTAGATATTTTAAACTTTAATAAAATACCGCGCTTAAAGATTTCGCTTCAGTAGTAAAAAGAGAGAGTGATATACCTCAAGGACAACAACAAACAACAAAAAAACAAGCACCTAAAAAAGATTATGTCCATTCAGTTAATATTAAAAGTTAGAATCTTTTTAAAAGTTCGATATCAAAGTTTGATTTTATAAAAGCATAAATATAATGAAAAGAAATTTTTTCTGGTTAATAGTATAAAAAAGTCAAATTAGATATTCAGGTTATTTATTGTTAATAAAACAAAATGGAGTTTATACCAGTTACCCATTATGACTCTCCTGCACAACCAACAGATATGAATCAATTAGAGGATAATTTAATGTGGAATAATTCTGAATTTACTGAAGGCTTGGAAGAATTAGATGAACAATTTTTTGGAGCAGAATTCCGTCAAACGCAATCCGTACTTACAGATAACACCAATAGTTGTGGAATATCAAATGTACATTTTGATTTAACAGAAGAGTTAGTATGGGTAGGAAGTCAAGCAGGTCATGTAACATCATATTATGGTTCCTGTTTACAAAAATACACTTCATTTCAAGTACACGCAGACCAAGAAATAAGACAAATACATACTATAAACGATGGTGTTTTTGCCTTAACACAGAATACGCTACGATTACAGCATCGCAGAGGTCTTCCAATTTTCACACACTTATCTGCTAATATGGAAGATATGCAGTGTTTGCTTTCTATTTCACCATCTAGAATTCTAATGGGTGGACATCAAAAAAAAATAATTGATTTTAATTTAACTCGAGGAGAAGAAACCAAAATTATTGAAGTTGATGAACATGGTTGTGCAATGTTGAGGGAACACAACAAATACATATGCGCTGGTAATCCTTTTGGACGAATTGACTTTAGAGACCCTTTGACTTTGAAAGTTGAACATACTTTAGAAACACATAGTGGTTCCTTAAGTGATTTTGATGTTCAAGGTAATTATTTAGTAACTTGTGGTTTTAGTAATACTCGCCAAGGTCTTTCTGTTGATAAATTTTTAATGGTATATGATATACGTCAAATGAAAGCTGTAAATCCCTTAAGTACCATGGTTTATCCTCTATTATTACAATTTTTACCTAGTTATTCAAAAAGATTAGCAGTTATATCACCCTTGGGGCAAATGCAATTAATTGACTCTGTTTACCCTAATGTACAGCAATCAGTAACCTGTTTATATCAAGTAGCTACTGGAGGAGCTATGTTATTATCATTAGATATTTCTCCAACATCTCAATGCCTCTGCTTTGGAGATTCATTAGGTTCAATTCATCTAATGACTGCAAATGCTTCTGAACCACAATTTAATTCATTCCCTAGACCTACTGAGTTTGTAGACGCAGAAGAAAATATTAATATTGAAATTGATGATGAATCAACGCCTTTAAGTGTAATACCAATGGTTTATAATACAAACTCCTTACTTAGTGAGTGGCCTGAAGAATTTTCAAAAAAAGTTTACCAAAAGACTAAACCTTTGGATGTAGAAATTCTTAAAACTATGAAAATGCAAGGAAACATTGGTTATGCTCTGAACTCTCAACCAGCGCGAAGGACAAATAATAAATCTAAAAAATAGCAATATAATTAAGTATTTTGATATTTAATTAAAAGTTATTATCAGTATTTAATAATTTAAGATGTACAAAATGTAAAATGTTCAAAGATAGATTATGTTTGAAATGATAGATTTATACACATTATAACTAAGTGAAAGAAAAATGCTTCCCAATAATTTTAATTAAAAAAGTAAAAATGATAAAATTTTTCTACAAAAATTTAATTAGATATAAATAATTTTTTTTTTTTAGTTCATACATTAAGTATAATATTATAAATAAATTTAATTTTGCGTATCTATTGTTCAAAGTTAATTATACTTATGAATCTCATTTTTCAAATTATTTTGCAATATTGCATTTGTAATTTGATTATAAATTTTTTTTTTCATACATGAACAAATACCCATATAATTTTTAAAATTGTAAAAGAATTTTGTTATAAAGCAATCTTTCTTTGTATTTGAAATGTCTAGTCAAATTCCAAAATTTGAAATAAAACAATAATACATTGATTTGTTATTTGAAATAAACATGCATTGATTTCCTATAAAACTTTGCAATATAATTAAATAATAAATTAAAATTTATTTTAATTATTATTAAGCTAATTGTAAATGATATAATTTTTCTAAATAAATGATAAATAAAATTTCGTTTCGATATGAATACTCTCAATTTAATTATCCATGAAAAATTTAATTTTTTTTTTATAAGATTTTATTGTTAATATATCTTATTTAAATTTTATATTAAGCTCTTTTTATTGTTATTCCCTTTTTTAAGGAAAATATTTACCAATAATCTTGTTTATTTTTAAGAAAAAAAAAATTTATTCAGAAGAAAAAATATTATAAATTAGTTAAAGTATACGAAATCAGATAAAAAATAAAAACAAAACATGGATAAGTATTAAAGTATATAATAATATAAGCCTCCATGACAATAGACTTAAAAATTGAAGCGGGCGGCGCCGAGTGAGTACAATCGTGAGAAACGAATAAACCCGAAGTACCTACTATACCAGACTCTCGCCCTGGATCATATGTTTTTTGTGTATATTTTATTGTTTTTAGGTGAAATAATTGAATTTTTTGCAGATTTTTTGTTAAAGAATATAAATTAGCATAAATTACATTCATCCCAACTTAAAGATGTAGGTATTTTGTCTTTGTAAAATAACAATAAAAACATTACAATCTTCTGCTTGATGACTCAAAAGTATTGATATTACTTTTCTCAAAGAAAAAAAAAATATTATTATTGCTTGCATTTTCTTTATCAATAATTTATCAAATTTAATCAAATTGTAACACAAAAACTAATTTAATACTTTTGCATTAACTTTTATAAAATTAACTTTTATAAAAGTATTTGTTCAACAAGGGAAATAAATAGGATTTGGCTTTCAATGCATAGAGCGTAGCAAACGAATGCAGACAGCAATGAAAGTAAAATTTCCTACATTTTTTCCCGTGTTCAACACATAGTTTTTCATTAAAAGCGAAAAAAAGATCGCCCGAAAGTATAAGAAAGTACCCCGGTGCCCTCAGCTTGCAAGTAATAGTACATTACGGTCCTAGGCCAGAAAAATAAAGAATGGCCCAAATCGCACGTAAATTACCTTCCGAGGCGAAGCCGAGGATGGTAAACTGCGATTTGGGTCATTCTTTGTTTATGGCCGAGGATTGTACAAAATTTTTTTGCGACTGTGGCGAGAAAATACGTCTTTGCCGGACGCGCAGCATCCGGGAAATACGTATTTTCGGGCCGCAGTACAAAAATTTGTTTTCAACCGATTTAAACACTTGCAAGGGCTTTGATGGTTATTATTAATAACAAATATAGATTTATAATTTGAACAATAATAATAATAATAATAATAATTAATCAGTATTTTTGCTTCTTCAAAAAAGCAAAGTTTTGATTTAAAAATTTGCTTTTTTCTAAAAAAAATTAATAAAATTAATTATTATAATATTATAGAAAAAAAATTCTCGAAAAATCTCATGTTATAATTATTATAGCGTATAATTTGTGAGAACGAAATTTTTGGAGGCGTGATAATATGATGTGTATCTATGTGTCTAATAGATATTAAATCCCGTCATGCATCTTCGAATTAAAGTAAAATTTTATTGCCCCTCAATAAATCAATCTTTTGTTCACTTTGTAAAGCTTAATAATAAGCTTCTTTCTTTACCGTTTATTATAATTTTTTTTTTTTTAAGGAAATTTTTAATTTTATATTGTTTTTGCGTTTTTACATAATTTTTCAAAATTATACATAAAAATAAAATTTTGAAACAAAAATTTTAACAAATTTAATTTAGGTATCAAATTGAAAAACTCGAGTGTAAAAGCAACTACCTTATATTTAGCACTAAAAAAAATTTCTTTTTTGTCAGCCAATTTGAATCAAAAAATCGCAACCATCAGGAAATAAATTTATAGTAATATTTATATGTAGTTTATTTTATTTTATTTTCTTTGCAACTATGTAGATGGGATAGGGGATATTTAACTATTATAACTATTTTTATTGCATCTAGAAGAGAAAAAATTTTAATTGCAGGTCATAAATTATGACCATAGGTCATATTAAAAGATTATTTTTTTGTTTAAGATACATTATAGTCAGGCCTGATTATAGTATTTTTGAAGTCTTTTTTGAAAAGAATTAAAAGTAAATCAAAATAAATTTTGGTAAAACCAAAATACTTTTGTCTGGATGTTAAAAAAGAATCTTTGGAGTGCTCTTCTACATTTTAGGATTTAAACCTTAAGTTGTGTTAATAAGCTCTATACTGTCAACAGAAAAATAAAATGAGTCATAAAATTCAGATTTTTATATTATATAAATAGTTTGCTCTTGCATACATACAGGCTTAATTAAAATAGATTAAAATAAACCTTTTTTGTGACGCGAGTTTTTTGTATATGTTACGCCCGAAACGAGGTAACGGCCGGTTCCGCGGAACGGGGCAGTCATCAGCCGGTTTAATGAAATTATGAATAAAATTTGCTAAGTCAAACAAATTTTTTATCTTATAATTAATCAGTATCATTTGAAAATGTATTTTAAATGTAAAAGAAATTAAACAAAAAATTTTTTTCTTAGAAATGTTTCTTATTTTCAATGTATTAATTTATTTAATTTGATGCCCCGTTCCGCGGAACCGGCCGGTTTGATGCCCCATTCCGTGGAACCGGCCGGTTTACTGTCCGATTCCGCGGAACCGGCCGTTACCTCGTTTCGGGCGTAACATATATAATGAAATATATGTAAAAATTTTTAATAATCCGCTTTTGTCTGAATTAAAAATAGTAAAAACAAAGGCGTTAAAATTTCCAATTGGAAATCGCTTTTATAAAAAAGTGATTTCCAACGCCTTTGTTTTCAAGTGTGAGAAATTTCGTGTAAAATAATCAAGAATAAAGGCATATTTACAACTGCACAAATTAGCCAAACAACTGCTCAAAGTGTGTAGAACTGCACATTAAAATCATTTCTGCTCCACACACATTACATTTTCTAGAAATTATGATTTAAAGAGAACAATGTCATATATTTTTGAGTAATTCTTATTAAAAAATCGAAATTTGTAACTAAATTTTAAAAATATTTAATAATTTAACAAAAAAGAGGAACGATAAAGGCAGGAACGGTAATGGCTTTTTTACAGAAAAATCAACTAATTCATAGACAAATGGATAAAAAAAACTTTTCCAATCGGAAAGTATATTATTTTTATGATTGAAACTTGCTAAATTTTTAATATTTTAAATACAATACGCTTAGGAGATATAGGGAGGTACGATAAAGGCTTTTTTTTGTCTCTTCGTGATTTCTGAACTTAATAGTATATTTCTGTACAGTAGCCACGAAAGCACGATTTCCTGGCCGCTGCGCGGCCAAGGAAATCAAAATTTCTCGCTACTGTCGCAGAAAAATTACTATCTTTACCCATGGCCAGAAAAGTAAAGAATGGCCCAAATCGCACGTAAATTACCGTCCGAGGCGCTTTTTTTGTGGCCAAGGACAAAAAATAATTTTTCTTGTTAGTGTCCAGAAAGTGCGTGTTTTCTGGCCGCTGCGCTATTCGAAAAAACGAATTTTCTCGACACTGAGCAAGAAAAATTATGTTTTGTCCTTGGCCACAAAAAAAGGATGCCCCAAATCGCAGTTTACCATTTTACGTGCGATTTGGGCCATTCTTTACTTTTGTGGCCATGCATTTTACCCATGGGTAAAAATATACTATTTCTTTCTCAGTGTCGAGAAAATGCGTTTTTTCGAATAGCGCAGTGGCCAGAAAACACAGTGGACACTAACAAGAAAAATGATTTTGTTTTTCTATTTAATGACCTCTTAAAGTGCTCTTGGTGTGAGGATTTATTTTTTATGTATTTAAAGTTGTCATTTATGCGTTTAAAAGGTTTTAAAAATGTTTTTGTCAAGAGAAATCAAATTTAATATGATTAAATTACGTTTTACGTACATATTTATTTGTAAAATCGTGTGACACACCTTCTCACCCTTGTAATAATTAGTAAAAGTAAGTTTAAATTTTTTTTATATGGAAAAATTTTAACCTTATGATGTAGCAATGAAGTCCCAAATAAAAATTTTTGAAAATTAATTGATAGGTCAGGGATCGGTAAAGGCTTTTTTGATATATTTTTATGTTTTGTAGTAGTTAAAACATTAAATTATGTTGAATTTTATAGCGGACCATCGAAAACTTGTTGAAATAGAAAATTTGAAGAAAAAAAATTTTTTTAATTGATGCACCTGGTAATAGGACACGTGTTGTACGTCATTTTTGCAAAAAAAAAACGATAATGAGCCATATATTTAAACTGAGGGAAATTCAACGAAACTTTTTAAAATTAATTTTGAAAACAAAATTTTCAAGGGATATGGAAAAAATATGAGAAATCTTAAAAATTTCACTAATAGACCAAAATACTTCAATTTTTTAAAAAAAAGAAGGACGGAATTCACTACTTCGAGTGCTGTGGCCCACGGTGTATAAGATGCTATAAACGCATTGCGCACTTAAATAAATAAATATACTTCAATTTTTTCAATTCCTTTGATATATTTTATTTTCACAATTAATGTTCATTTTCTCATTGAATATCAAATTCCCAAAAATTGTTGTTTATCTATATAAGTTTTAAATAAAATCAGAATAGCACGACTATTATCATGATTTGTAATTATTTAATCATGTTTTTGTAACTATTCCATGACATGCGGTATAATTAATTTTCAAAACATTATATATTAATTTACTACTAATTTGTAATTCAATATAATCAATGATTTCTAACAGTGTATATAATGTAATAAATATTTTAAAATTTGCCATTCCAATTGGCCCCAAAATCGTGTAAACCATAAAATTTTAAGTAAAATGTATATGTAGAATTTTTTTTTTATTTTCTACAAACTCAAAATATTATGTATTAATGAAGGGAAAAAAAATGTTATAAAATTTAATCAATTTTGATCTTTTTTGCAGCGTATAATGAAAAAATATTTTTTCTTCATTCAAAAATGCGCCTTTTAAAAAAATACACATGACGGATTTTGGGCATGCGCACGGAGCAGTTTGAAATCGAAAGATTTCCTCCTCCCCTTCTTTTTATGGCACCTTCTGTGGTATTGCCGTGCGTCTTATTTCAGATGTACTTGATCTATAGTCTTCATGCTCTCGAGTAATGAAAATTGGAGCGTGTCATTTTTAAAAATTTTTATTTACTTTAACTTTAACATAAACGTTTTGATAAAAAAAATAGTGATTTAAAATGAAGTATTTAAAAAAAAAGTTTAATTAAAAATATCACATAATAATTGATATTAGAGTGTTTTATAGTGTAATTCCTAAAAAAAGTAAAGGTTATGTTGTTTACAAATATAACTTTACTTTATAAGTAATTAATATAAATTATTAATTTTAAATATAATGGATAAAAAATATAAAATGGATATTGACAATCAAAGTGAAGATGGAGAAATTAAATTAAGTCCAGACATGTAAGATATTATTTATTTTAAATTTATTTTGTGTTTTTAGGTTAACCAACTCCAAAATTATTTAATAAAAAAATTTGGATAATCTCAATCCTTTTTTAATTTTTAAATTGTATACCTAAGCATTAAATAGAAAATTATCTATTTTTAAACCTAAATATTAGTGATTTCATAAAATAAATTTATAAAATCTTCTTTTTGGAGTCTAAAATTGTTTAAAAAATGAAATCTTTAACAATTGAATCTTTTAAACATACGTGTCTAAATTTATGAAAAGAAAAATGCATATATGTATACTTTTTAATACAATTTTAAAATTTTTAATCTTTTAATAAAGCATGCGTTTTTCGTTTATAATGTTGTGATAAAGTTTTAATTTTTATCAATTTATTTGCTTTGTTATGGTTTTATCATAAAATAAAAATTATCGTTTTAACCCTAATATTTTTTGTTAATTACAAGTAAAACGTATTGCATCTAGAGTAACAAATAACCAATAACGATAATATTGCATGAAATTAATTGACTTCAGGTTAAATTAAATTTTAATTTTTAATATTACATACTTTTTCATAGATATTCTGGAGAAGAAGACGTAGATACGGCTGATTCTTTAGACATTAAACCACCTCAGGCAGTGGTGCGACATCACAGACCACCTCACAGAAGAGACAAACATTCTAATCGTGGAGAACATAGAGATGATAAAGACAGAAAGTCTAGACATCATGAACGAGTGATAGAAAGGCACAGAGATAAACATGGGAGGCATCGAAGGCATAATGTTGAAAGTGCCAGTATGGAAAGACCAAAACGACCTGATCAAGCAAAAAGAGATAGGGAAATAAGGCATGAAAGAAAAGAACGTAATACAGGAGATAGAGTTTTGGAAGATCTCAGAGAAAGGTATGTTTAAATCATTTTTAAAATAACCAAAAAAAATAGATTTTAATACTGATACGGAAGAGATAATTTTAATTAACTAGTATATTTTAATATTACTGCTATATAAATTTAAAATTAAATTTAATTTCTAAATTGGTGCAAATTTTTTGCCAGGATATCAAGAGCAAGAAATACAATAACTTCAGAAACAATACATAGGTGATTTTTTTGAATCTTGAATAAATATATCTATGTATAATTTCTAAAATTTTAATCAGTTTTGTAGCAATAAAAATATTTTAAATGCATGAATTTTCACAAGCATTAAATGTAAACGGAAATTTTTTTATTTTATATTAGTTATGAAATCACATGGTTTGATTGAATGTTTTAGAGTATAAAAAATATACTTAAGTTACTTATTTACTGCACAAAAATAAAATTCTTTAGTTAATTATTGTTTTTCTTACTCATATTTATTTTTTTCTATGTTTCATTTATAAAAATAGTAATTTTGGTCATGCAAACGATAGCAACAATCAATCCAGAAAGACCAACAGGTACTTTGCTCAGAAAATTTTTTTTATAAAGCTTATGAACAGATTTTTTGCATGAAAATATTATTATTCAAATAAAATTAATTAAATAAATATAATTATATTTTGAAAATGTATTATTTTTTGGTTAAAAGAGTGGAGTAGTATTTTTTAGCTAACAATTTGAAATTCACAAAGATACAAAAAAAATTATTTTGGTTTATTTTTTTAGACTTATTGACAAAAGAAGAGAAAGGAGAGATGAAAATCGAGAAGTTAGAGAATATAAGGTTGATCCAAGACGTGATGTACGAGAAGAATCTAGGGAAAATAGAGAAGCACAAAAACGCCGCGATAACAGAGGTGGAGAAATGCGTGAACGTCAAGAAATACGAATTACCAGTGAAGAGCACCGAGAAAATGAAAGAAGGCATAACAGGCAGACTGATGAAATTTCTTTTCAGGAATCTGAAGTTTTGGAGAAAAGGGACAAAAGACACAAAAGATCTCATAAAAAAGATAGATTACGAGATAGAGAACGAGAAAAATATGAGGTTTCAATGGCTGAGTATCGAGAGAAAAAAGAAAGAGAAGCTATGGAAGTAGCTTATGAAGAAATAGAAAGCATTCAAATTGAAGACGAAGACCTTTCTGAAAATCAAGTAGAATTAACTGAGCAAGAAATTAGACGACAAAGATTGTTAGCAGCAAATAGGGAGATGGCTAGGAGAAAAGAAAGTTCTCGTTTAGAACTTGAAGCAAGAAGAAATAGAAAAGTAAGGAGTGAAAAACGTCCACACAGTCCAGAAGTACATCATAGGCCAATAATAGACTTAATAGATGATTTACCAGATATGATGCCAATGGTACAGGAAAGAAGTCCAATACATAATCCTATTAATCCAGCTTCTGAAGATACTCATATGAAAGAAGGTTCTGATAATGATGCTGAATCTTCTGATTCCAGTGATTCAAGTAGTGAAGAAGAAGATGATTCTGATTCTGACTCTGATGATGATGATGATGATTCAGATGAAACAAATAAAGATTCTCGTGACTCAAATGAAAATTCAGATTATAATCATTCAAGTCCGCTATCAGTTGGACAATTAGCAAAGTCAGATCACTCTGATGCTGAATCACCTGGGCAAATTGATTCTAACGGAAAAAATAAAGTTGTTGAAAGTCTAAATAAAGATAAAATAAATGAAAACAACAAAGAAGTTGTTCCAGAGCTACCTCCTTATTTTCCAGCTATTCAAGGTAACATATTTTTTAAAAACATTTTTTAATTAATGAATTATTAATTTTGAACTTATCTTAATTTATTCTATAATTTTAATTTAAAAGGTTGCAGAAGTGTTGAAGAATACAAATGCTTAAATCGAATAGCTGAAGGGACATACGGTGTTGTATATAGAGCAGAAGATAGAAGAACAAAAGAAATAGTAGCTTTAAAGAGACTGAAAATGGAAAAGGAAAAAGATGGTTTTCCTATAACAAGTTTAAGAGAAATAAATACCTTACTAAAAGCTCAACATCCAAATATTGTTACTGTACGTGAAATAGTAGTTGGCAGTAACATGGATAAAATTTTTATTGTCATGGATTATGTAGAGCATGATCTCAAATCATTGATGGAAACAATGAAATCTAAAAATCAAGTTTTTATACCTGGTGAAATAAAGTGTATAATGCAACAATTATTAAGAGCCGTTGCTCATTTACATGATAATTGGATTTTGCACAGAGATTTAAAAACATCAAATTTACTATTAAGTCATCGTGGAATTTTAAAAGTTGGAGATTTTGGTTTAGCCAGAGAATATGGTTCACCATTAAAACAATATACAGCTATTGTTGTAACATTATGGTATAGAGCACCTGAACTTTTATTAGGTGGTAAAGAATATAGCACTCCAATTGATGTCTGGTCTGTTGGGTAAGATATTTTAATTAAGTACTGTTGTAAAAAGTTTGAAATAATTACAATGTTTTGCTTAACATAAACTTTTGTAAATTTTAGGTGTATATTTGCCGAGTTATTAAGGATGGAAGCATTATTTCCAGGTAAATCAGAAATGGATTTACTAAATAGGATATTTAAAGAATTAGGAACACCAACAGAAGCCAAATGGCCAGGATACAGTAAATTGCCGATTGTTAAGAAAACTGCATTTTCTCAATATCCAATTAATAATTTGCGTGAAAAATTTAGTGTAGCATTGACTGACATAGGCATGGATCTCTTAAACAAGTAAGAAAATTTTTTCTAATAATAAATTTCCTCATCAGCTGATGTTTAGATTTAATTTTCTATAAAATTTTATTTTTAAATGTGCTTGGTATTAGAAAAAAGATTATTGCAAAATAAAATTACCAAAAAACCAAAGTAAAGCTAAAATTGTAAAGTTGAAAAATTTAAATATTTATTATTGGTAACACTAATAAGATTTGAAAAATTTAAGTTTTAAGGAAAATTATTTTTTTGGGTTATTTTGAGGTTTTGATTAAGTAATGACAGATTTGAATTCAATTGAACATTTTACATGCCCTATTACCAGATGACATATTTGTTGATTATATTGTAAACATTGAAAAATAAAATAGGAAAGTTTTGAATTCAGTTTCACAGTAACACTGGTGGATTCATAGAAAAATTTTTAACTTGCGTACATAATATGTTATTTTAATGTTTTTTTTTAATTTTCAGATTTTTAACATATGATCCACAACAAAGAATAACTGCTGAAGATGCTCTAAAACATGGATACTTTACAGAATCACCTTTACCAATTGATCCAAGTATGTTCCCTACTTGGCCAGCTAAATCTGAATTTGGTGTAAGAACACACAATGCATCACCGAAACCTCCAAGCGGTGGAAAAGAATTTAAACAATTAGGGGATGGAGAAGATATAGATATAAATGCTGCTGGCTTTCACATGGGTGGTTCCAGAGAAGCTAGTAGAACACAAACAGGAGCTGGATTTTATCTAAAATTTTAATTTTGTTTTTGTATAAATATATTTTGAAAAATATAAATATATTTTGAAAAATATTTTCTTTGTGATGAAGAATTTCTTAGATTTGTCTAAGGTTGTACAGTTAAATTAATAAAACAAGAAATTGAACTCTTAATAAAATTTTCATTGTATTTAAAATTAATTTTATGTTATTAATTTACTTAAATAATAAATAGCAGAATATTTTTTTTTCTGATATTTTTGTATGTTACAGCTTGTATGTCTTTAATATTCATTTTTTTAATTTAAAAAAAATTATATTTTTTTTTGAATATTATTATTTATAAATTTTTATATTTATATATATATATACTTATAATTACTTTTCTGTAACTAAATTAAAAAATTAAAAATTACTTGTAAAATTTTAGAATAAAATAGTATTATGTTACACTGTAAATAAAATAAATAAAAAAATGATAAAAATTGCATTCATTGAATATTTATTATTGGTCCAACAAGGTCGTAAAAAAATTTTTTATTATAAATTTTATAATTGGACGTACAAAATATTAAAATCATAAATTATTAATTTTTTTAAATTAAAATAATGGGAAATTTATCATTATTATTTTCTATTTGACTTAAAAATAATAATAATAAGTAAAAATAAATCAAATTATGTTTATTTTTTGTAAAAATAAGTTTTTTTATTTATTCAATAAATTATATACATTTTATTTTATAAATCTTGAATTTATCGATATAATGTAAAATAAAAAACAACTTTTTTTTAGATCTATTATATTTGGACTGGGTAACCCTTGAACTTATTATTTTCTTTAAATTATATACATTTTTTAAATATTACAATCTATCAAAATTATTAACAATATTATAACTATATTTTTTTTTTTTTGTATTTGTAGATGTATTTTGTAAGTAAAATAACTTTATTTACATTGAAAGCCATAGGTTGAACATCTCTTACATTTCCTTTCGTTTTATGTTATCACTCTGTACATAACTTTTTTTTTTTTAAACTTCAGTTAAATTTTGAGACCTTTTTTTGCTAAAAATATTTAACAATTATTAATTGTTAAGTATTAAAAATAATAAAAACTTAAAATAAAAATTGAAAAAAGTGTGTTGTCTGTTCTGAAGGCAGAGTTGTTCAAAAATTTTAGGCTCAAGTTACAATACACTGAAAACAAATTCTGGTTCCCACGACCGAAATATTTCCGGTTACCGTCAATGAAATTTTTTTTCAGTGTTTGTCATTGTAAAAAATAAAACTACCGCAGTTAACAAACAATTGATTTTTTAATTTTTTAAAGGCGTTAATAAGCAAATGAGATAACAAAAAAATACGCTTTATAAATATTGCGAGGAAATTTTGCTTACTACCACAAAATATGGATACGTGCATTTTACAAATTTATTTTTCTACAAATTAGCTTTCAATGTGTTTCGATTTTAAGTAAATTGCTCACGCTAACAAAAGTGCTATTTAATTTTTGGGTCCGCATGAGAGTTTTAAAATGTTGAATTGTACTCGCATTCACCTGGGCATTATATATTAATGTCCGTTACAAAGGAAAAAACTGCGGTAAAACTAAATGTCAAAATATATATAATTATTTTCTTAACCCATTAGTGCCGGGGCGGAAGTAGACGGAAACTCAATGAAAACTCTAAGATTTTCAGTAGATAGAAGGCTAAAAATCGTACCCTATAGGTAAAATGTCATGCTTTTTCCAAATCCGTCGTTAGTTTTGACCTACCACCCTTCTAAATGCCCGAAAAATAGGGGTGAAAAGGGGTAAAACGAGAGTTTTGAGAAAACGACGGATAAGAGACTGTTAATGTTAAAAAATATAAATAAAAAGATCATGAAATATAATTTTCAGATGTAAGATTTATATTTTGTATGGAAAAATTTGACTACATATCTTATTGGGTAAGTTCTCCACCCTTATCTTGTGAATAGGGGTGGTTTTTTCAAAAACTTTGAAAATACATAAGGGTGGAGAACTTACCCAATAAGATATGTAGTCAAATTTTTCCATACAAAATATAAATCTTACATCTGAAAATTATATTTCATGATCTTTTTATTTATATTTTTTAACATTAACAGTCTCTTATCCGTCGTTTTCTCAAAACTCTCGTTTTACCCCTTTTCAACCCTATTTTTCGGGCATTTAGAAGGGTGGTAGGTCAAAACTAACGACGGATTTGGAAAAAGCATGACATTTTACCTATAGGGTACGATTTTTAGCCTTCTATCTACTGAAAATCTTAGAGTTTTCATTGAGTTTCCGTCTACTTCCGCCCCGGCACTAATGGGTTAATATATTAAAGTTTTCAACTGAACACTGCGACGATCAAACGTTTCTAAAGCACGGGATATATTGATTTGAACCCGAACGACCCCCAAATTCATAATCAGCGACCCAAAAACATAAACTAGTCCAAACCTGGTGGATAGGTATATTTGAACTTGACAAAATTATTATTTTAATCCATATTTAATAAATCAGCAATTCAGATTTTTAAAGAAAAAATTTTAAAAAATAGAAAATCGCGAATAAATATTTTTGAAAGGCAATGCCCGGATCTATATAGTGAATCGGCCCACGAAAGATATTTAAAAACTAATTGTAAGAGCTCAAAGTAGACCTAAAAAACTTGGATCCTGAGGTTTATAGACCTCCAGGTGCCTTCGGCTCTTATTGGCAGCCTATTAATGACAACAAAAATAGTATATTACGGCGAAGCCGAGGATGGTAAACTGCGATTTAGGCCATTCTTTGTTTATGGCCGAGGATTGTACAAAATTTTTTTGCGACTGTGGCGAGAAAGTACGTCTTTGTCGGACGCGCAGCGTCCGGGAAATACGTACTTTCGGGCCGCAGTACAAAAAAAGTACATTTTTAACGACTTTTTAGTCAACTTCCAGACTCTCCTGTAGTAAAACGAATCTGCCAAAATGGTCTTGGATGAAATAACTTTAGGAATTAATTTCAGTGCATCGTTTTGATTGGCCGTCCAGAAACCGCGCAAAATAGACATTTTTTTTTGACAATTTGAACTTTGGCAGCGGTTTAAGAAAAATTGTTTGACTAATAGCCTAAGTTTTCATTTACGGCCACTCACGCTAAGATTCTTTTGGGGTAACATGCTTAAAAATTCAAAAAACTAAATTTACTTTTTTTTCTTTTTTTAGATTTTATTATAAATACTCCAGTCAAAATACGGGTTTGGTTGTATTATCACCGGGGAATACCAGATTTGCTCTGCTATAGATTTTTTGTGTCGCTGAACACGAAAATCAGGGTCCATTGGTAGATAAATTGGGGCTTCACCCTTAAATTTGCAAAAACTACCCCCAAAAAGGGTGTGTTTTTGCTATTTTCGTACTTTTAGCATCCAGATAGGTTTTTTGGATCGCAAGAAATCAAGAATTTCGACTTCTTTTTCATAAATAATTACTAATAAACCCTTTAATAGCTAAAACTATCCCTAAAAGAGGTGTTTTTGCTATTTTCGATTTTTGAACATCCAGGATATGTCCATATAGGTTTTTTGTGTCGCTAATAAAGAATTTTGACTCCTTTTTCATAAGTATAATTATTATTTTACCGTTAAATTAGCTAAAACTACATTTAAAAGGGGTGTTTTTGCTATTTTCAAACTTTAAGCATCCAGATTAGGTCCATTCAGGTTTCTGGGTAGGGGTATTTTTAGCTATTTTAAGGGTAAAATAATAATTACTTATGAAAAAGGAGTCGAAATTCTTGATTTCTTGCGATCCAAAAACCTATATGAGCATATCCTGGATTCTAAAAGTACGAAAATAGCAAAAAAAACCCCTTTTTGGGGCTAGTTTTAACCAATTTAGAGGTGAAATTTTATTTATGAAAAAGAAGTCGACATTCTTTATCAGTGACCCAAAAAACCCGTATGGTGCACATCTGAGCGCTCAAAGTGTGAATATGTAAATAAAACCCCTTTTGGGGGTAGTTTTTGCAAATTTAAGGGTGAAGCCCCAATTTATCTACCAAAAGACCCTGATTTTCGTGTTCAGCGACACAAAAAACCTATAGCAGAGCAAATATGGTGTTCCCTGGTGATAATACAACCAAACCCGTATTTTGACTGGAGTATCTATAATAAAATCGAAAAAAAGAAAAAAAAGTAAATTTAATTTTTTGAATTTTTAAGCATGTTACCCCATAAGAATCTTAGCGTGGGTGGCCGCAAATGAAAACTTAGGCTACTGGTCAAAAATTAAAAAAATAAAAAAATATGCATATCCCCCATTTTTTTTCAAACCACTCCCAAAGTTCAAATTGTCAAAAAAAAATGCCTATTTTGGGCGGTTTCTGGCCGGCCAATCAAAACGATGCACTAAAATTAATTCCTAAAGTCATTTCATCCCAGACAATTTTGGCAGATTCGTTTTACCACAGGAGAGTCTGGAAGTTGACTAAAAAGTCGTTAAAATTAGTTTTTAAATATCTTTCGTGGGCCGATCACTATATAGATCCGGGCATAGCCTTAAAATAAGTGTAAAAATTTGGAAGATTTATAAAATTTAGTTATCTCAAAAAATGTATTCTGGCAACATTTATGAGTAAATTAGATTAACAGGGAAAATTTATAGCGTTTTGAACACCAAATTATACCAAAATCCTAGATATCCTTTATTTATGGCAATTGGCCTTCTGGACTTAAAACCACCAGTTTGCAATTCAAAGGCATAAGGATTCTCGCTCTTATAAATAACACTGCTACGATGTAATTTAATGATAGCAAATATTCACTTGGTTTAATTTTTTTAGTGTAATCTAAGTGTAATCTTTTAAGCCCTATGACCGGCATTTATTTTTACTACCTTATATAGTTATTTGTGAAAAAATTGGGACTTATTAACATATTTCGCAAATAAGTTTGGAGAAAAAAGAGACAAGCGAAAAATTTCATTAAAAACTTTTTTGAGGTCTGTAAAATATATTTTTATAAAAAATTTTAATTTTGACAGCAATTTAAAAACTGGTCATTTTTGGTAAAAAATGGAATTTTGGCTATTATATAATGACTATTTTTAATCCAAATAACCGTTTTTGAATTAAAAAAAAATGTTTTTATAAAAATTTCGTTATCAAAAATCCAACTATGTACGATTGGGCAATAATGGGGTAATTAGCTTAAGTCGTTAGCATTATTTAGAAGATTACCAAAAAATATTATCTTTATCTTTTAACACGTATATCGGTTGATTCTAGGTCCAGAAGGTCCATTGGCATGGATGGAGGGAATCTAGGATGTTTTTTCAGCATAAAAAATCAATCCATAACTTAATTTATATTGTGTGCTGTAAGTTAGTATAGTAAACTGATAAGCCTAAAAATGATCCCTTACAAACCTATAGAAAATCAGAATATATATCCATGTATATTTTGAAGCTAAAAATTTGAAGCAAACCAGTCTCCAAAACAGTTCACACTCCCCTTTGCTTATAAATAAAATAAAATTTAAAAATAAAAACGATAAATATGAATAAATAAAAAGATTTGTGTAAAAATAAAAAAGAAAAAATATATAATTAAATAATAATAATAACAAATAAATAAAATTATATGAAATAATAAGAGGTATTTATTTCATAATTAAATAAATTATATCGTCACCTTATTTCAATCCTGAACTATTTTTTTTTTTTTTAAATTGAATTTTGATTATAAAAAATTTTCAATATTCTCTAAGACTTTGAAAAATATTTTAATAGCAGAGTATCGAAATACAGTAACAATTAAAATATTCATTTAAATATTTTTTTTATTTTTGAAATTATATTGTATAATAATAGTTACAGTACCATAATAATAATTACAATTTTTTTATCATTCCACAAAAAAAAGATACTTTTATTTATTGTTTTTTACATTTATTAACAAGAAAATATAAACTGTCGAGTTGTTGGGTTTGAATTTCGCTTAGGATGACTGTACCAATTAGTGACCAAAGTTCTATTAATGACATGGTATTGGACATTAATTAGGTGTGGTCATTAATTGGGACAGTCACCCTAAATATTTAAGTAAAATTCAAGCCTAGTAACCTGAAATTCCCAATATATTAATAATTAATTTTTTTATTATACTTTTCTTTTATGGAATGATACTTTTTATATATTTTCTTTTTTATTTTCCAAAACATCGGCAAAAATATTTTTCTGTTAATATAAGCTAAAAGAATTTAAAAAATTTTATAGTTAGTTGGTTTATTTGGTATTTTAATATTTAAAAAAAGGATTTAAGTATTTAATTAATACTGTAATTAAATATTAATAAATTTTCTTTACTTTCCAGCATTATTTGTATTCTTTGGAATACTCAAAAGTGAATTTATCAATTCGGAACTTCTTTTATTTTGATGACATAAGCGTTGTGGTAACATTAATAATCTTGCTAATTGAATTTCAGTATCCTGTAACAAAAATAAGTATCAAGTTTTATAAATTTTACAAAAAAATTTATTTTTATTAACTCTGTTAAAGTAACGCTTTAGGTATAGTTTTATTATTCTGTAATTTATTATAGTCCTAATATCTCAATTTTTGACCATTTTCAAATAACCTTAATATTTTGTCTTTTACTCTTAAAAAAATGGCTAATATTTGACAATTTTAACTTTGGTTCCAAAATATTGCAAAAAAAACTTTTAAAAAGAAGTATAGTTTTGGCTAATTTAAAGGTATTCTCCGACTTTCCAGCCCTTTTTAATCCCAGATTCAGATTTGGAAACCATATAAAATATGTCTAAGAATCAAGATGTCAAATAAAAATTAGATTTCTTACGAATGTAACATGGTTAAAAACCTAATTTTAATTTTTTTCAATAAAATTAATGTTTTTCTTTGAACAATTAATAGCCAAGGAAAAAGTAATTCAAAATTATCAAAGATTTTTTTTTTTTTGTATAAATGTTAACCAATATGCGAATTTTCCAAGTACGTATAATTTTTTTGAAAATAAATGAATTAAACAAGTTCTTAACTTTGTGAAATCTCAGATATAGTTTGCTGAAAAAATATTTTTTTTTTTTAATCAAGGTTTTTTTTCCCTTGCTAACTGAAATTTTAAGATTTTCACATATAAAAAGTTAAGCAATATAATATAAGCAAATAAAATTCCTTTTTCGGTAAAATAATTTTTATATTTTTAATTAGTAAATAACACTAAAAAATTAAATTAGCTTTATAGAGGAAAATTCTTGATTTTTTCGACGTCTCAACGCTTTATATGCTACAACTTATCAAATAATCGGATATGTTAAGAAATTTTACAATTTTATAATTGTTTTACTAAAAAATGGCTAAAAAATTGAAAAACTTTTTTGTTAATAATTTTAGGGCGAAAAATTTGAGATAAATTATGTTTAATAATTACTAATACGTGGGCAAAAATTGAGGTCAATTGGACGAGGTAATTCGCAAGAGTTGTACCTTCTAGGTGTTTCAGCCAATTTATATTTTTTGTGTTTGAGAAGTCAACCCTTCTATAGTTTTTCTCTTAAAATCATTATATCCATTGCCCTGAATTATTGTATCCAGAATACATTTCGTAAACTGGATTAGATAAACTGCATATGATAACTGTATTAATTAAATTGGCATTTGATTGTAGCAAACAATTTCATAAAACATTAACAAAATTTTATATACTTCTTAAAAATATAGACTCAAAACAATTTTAATTTTTGTCAGTGGTTAGAAATCATACGACTCTTGGCCATAAAAAAATACTACCCCTCGCGAGTTAGATAAGTAATTTACGCTTGATTTGAGCAATTAACCTTTGTTGTTATTCTGACATAGGGTCGTAATATAGTAACACAAGTTTTTTTTTTATTATTCTGAAGTTTATAAACCATTCTTAACAATTTAAATGAAAAAATATCTATTAATTACAACCAGAATTCCAATAGTGGCAACTAAAATTCCATTATTGGATTTTTTTTCAAAGTACATTTAAAAAATTCAGTTTTTAATAAAAATACTTTTTCCAGTGTATAGAAATCTCTCACTTAGCAAAATTTTTTTAGTAAATAATTATTTTTAACTTACAATATTATTACGCCCATATGGATAATTCAATAGTAAATTCTGGTCATCTTCAAGAGAAGCATTAACATAGTATTGCAAAGAACATACTATTAATGCACAGGCAAATACTTTCCAATACTTGTTCATACTGAAATATTAAAATTTTAATTAATTAATTCTGTATTTTTGTTTCAAAATTTAGATAAAACCATAGATACAGCGATATAACGAGAATTTTTAATATGATTATAGCTCTGGAAATGGCTATGGTAAAAAGTGCGTGTCAGTATGGCAGCTGAATTTTAGTTCAGAGATAGCCAAAACTAAAACATACTCACTTTCGTATCCTAGTTTTGTTGACCACAGGTTCTGGAAAAAGTTATGGGTCCACTTATTTGGCCAATTTGTCGCAAAAAAAAACTGAAAGTATGACATTTCGATATAAAAGAACCGAAACGTACTCGGTTTATATTATTTGAAATTTTCTGGTATCTGGATTCTGGAGGGGTATGTCAGGCCATTGAAGTCTCGCGTTTTACCCGCGCTTTTATTATAAATTAATTTCAAGATGGTGCAGGACATATTATTTATACATACCCCTCCAGAACCAAAATACCAAAAACTGTCAATTATAAACTTAGTATGTTTTGAACCATTCTAAAAATCTATAAGCTATTTTGAGATGTCATACTTTCAGTTTTTTTTTTATGAAAAATTGGCCAACTATACGTGGACGTAACCATAACCTTTTCCAGAAACTGCGGACAAAAAAAATTTTCTACAGAAGGTGAGTGCGCACTTATAGCAGGCTCCGAAACAATCATATTATCGCAAAATTTGAGGGGGATTTGTCGGTCAAATGATAGAAGTTAAATTAATTAATAAAATATTTTTATTAATGTTTTAATTTAAAATATATAAATTGAGTATTGAAGTTAAGTAACATAATTTAACCCATGCTAATTTTTTTAAGCAAAATCTGTAAGATCACCAGGTAGATAATGTAATTAACATAAATTATTAATATTTTTGATAATTTTTTTAGAAAGATAAAATTAATGACACGATTTTTTTTATTAAAAAATAAATTTTTAGATAAAGTTTTATTTGAATTCTGCAGCTCAGCGTACAAGTACTTGAAGGGTTCCGATTTTCAATTCGATGTATCATTTGCTGTAATATTTAGAGTAAAATATTTTCAATTGAAGAGTATTACTACAATATTTTTCATTATACGCTGCAAAAAAGATCTACTTTCTTACTTTCATTCGATCTTTTTTTCGCTTTTAATGAAAAACTATTTGTTGAACACGGGTAAAAATGTAGGAAATTTTACTTTCAATTTTTTCATCCTATTTTTTTTCCCTTGTTGAACAAATAGATATTTTTTTTAACAATTTAGATTTTACCTGTAGCTTTATAAAAAAATTAATTTTTTATATAAAATTAGGATTAAAAAATAAAACACCGTTATATTTTTACATAAATATCATATTTGTAAAGTATCGGTTCATTAATACACTCATTAATACCATCAATTTTGATTTATCAACTAAAATAAAAAAAAAAAAAAAAAAATTGAATAAATTAATTGACTTAAAATTGATGTAATATTGTAAAAACATAAAATCACTTTTAATTAAATTTTCTTTGACGGTGTATCATAACAGTAAAAAATTAAAATAACTTTTCTTTGTATACTAAAATTTAAAATTTTATAATTTAAATCTTTTCATTATTTTATACACTGTATATTATTTTATATAATATTTATTACAATATTTATTTTCTATTGACATTTCCTATGATTTCATCTCTTAATTAATTACTTATTTTTTATATTTTATATTAATTCTAAGTTTATTACATGCACTAATTACTTTTAGATTATAATTTTTATTCAATTTATAAATTATTTCTGCAATTAATTTATAAATGTGTAAATACAATTCATATCAGAGTAGATAATACGAGATTTTTTTTCTCTGATTTTTTGTAAAAACGTGGAAGAATTGGAAAATTGATTTTTCATATAGTTATAGTAAAAATATTTAGGATAATCATTTGAACCTCATTTTTAAAATAAATTCAATTGAAAAACTCTTAGGGATAGGTGCCTTTCGAAAACATCTTAAATCTAAATTTTATTTTGTAAATTTTTTAATTTTTTAAGCTTGAGATATTCATCGAAATCATTTATATAATCAAAATGATGAAAGGATTAGTTTTCTAGAATATTTGTATTATTTAAATGACAAAAAAAAAAAAAATACCCAGAAAGGGTAAAAATACAGACGTCTCTCTTTTATTATTAATACTATTTTTTCCCAAGTTATGTAAAATTGTTTTTAAGTCCAAAGAGAAAAAATTCTGTAAGATTAGTTTTGTAATTCATTATTTTTCCACAAAATTCAAAAAATTCAAAATATCGATTCTTATGCATTATTACCCAAAGTACCATCGTGCATCCCAAAAGAATCAATAAAGTAAAATATAATGAAATATAATATGCTCTTTAAATTTTATTTTATTTTATATCACATAGAGCACAAAACGTTTCTGAAACTTGAAATTTCAAGCAAATTAATCTAGCCTTGTGGGCAAAACCTATATAAAAATATCTAGTTTTAAATTATATCTATGTTATATAATATATAAATTATACGTATTTTTTCGAATTTATTCGTCTGAGAATTTACAACTTTTTTATGAATTTTCAAATTTTCTACTTGGAATGAAAATTCTCTAAATTCACAATTCTTATCATTGTTTTTTGTAAAGTTACAGAAGCTAATTTTATTAGTTTAGTTTTCATAAATATTAGATATTTTGTTGCAGAAACATAACTAAATAATCCAATAAGCAAACCAAATAATTTAATGGATCAGCATTTTTGTATTAAATTAATTAATTATAAGCAAATAAATATATTACACTATAGCAATTATTTGGAGATTTAAGATTAAGTAGTAAATACACTAAAATTTTATATATGAGTGGTTAAAAATTTTAAAGGAGCCTTGGCTATCCAAAATAGGCCATTCTTTAATCTTTTTGCCATGAATCGTAATGCACGATGATTTTAATTCAAAGGTTTAATTATTTGGCTGGATCTAATGACACGAAAAAAAAAATTGTTAACCTTCAATAAGCTTATCAAAATATATAAAAATGTATAAAATTTAAAAAGTGCAAAGTGCAGAAAGCACATGCATGCATTATCTAGGAATTAATTTATTTTTGGTTAAAATTAATTTATTTTTTGAATGACATAACCCTAATCGAGTAGATTTTTTCGTGCCATTAGATTTTGCGTAATTTTTTAACAATGACATCAATTAGAAGACTTATGCAACGTAAATTGCGATTCCAAGAAAATATTAGAGATTGATCTTGACAATGGTTAAGTTTTGCTGAGGGATTGGTTAATTACGTGGTTATTTTGATTTATTTGGAATTAACTTTTTGTGCTAAATTCAAATTTTATTTATTCAAAGTTAAAAATTGAATATTTTGATGAGGATTTGGTTATTTTGCCCTTATTTTTGAAGGGTTTTTTCGATGGCACTCAAAATTTTATAAGTTTGTCTTTGACTCATTTGAAATCAACTGTGAAATTTTCAGGTCAATCGAATGTAACCCTTAAGAGTTATCGCGCACACAAATCCGTCATAACTTAACTAGAAATAAAGACTTAGACAGTTTTATCATTTATAAATAAAATTAAGTAGCAAAAGTAACTATGTGTTATCATTTACAAGTGACAGTTCCTTTCTATAATTTTGAATTTAGCCTCAGGCTATGTCCTTTCCAACGACAATGAAAAGCAAAACACCTGGTTCACTATAATACTATTTATAGATACTTATTCCTCAGAATAACAATAATCAAGTCAATTTAGAGAAATTCACAATGTGCATGGCTTAAAATAACGTGGCATTTTGTTTGATACCTACTTGAAAATTATACAAAAAAAATTTTTTAAATCGTGTAAATAAGTATGAAGAATCAATTATTTGAACTTTTTAAATGTAAACATATAATAAAAATGATAAACTAATTTTATCAAACTGACATTATTGAATTTCTTAAGATATGAAAAATACAGTTAGTAACTTCAAAAAAAATAATTTTATTTTTTTAACAAAAAAAATTAGTTACCAAAAATTCTCAAAAAATCAATCAAAAAATTTTTTAAATTTTAGTTAGTAACTTAAATTTAATATTTTAATTATCTATATAAATAAAAAAAAAAATTAAATTAAACGTAATTAAAAAACTACCTACTTGTAAAATAAAGAACTCGTTCTTGATAATAGCGCAAAAATTTCAGATTGAAAATGAAAACTTTTTTTATTGTTTATATTTTTTATTATTTAATGTTGTTTAAACGATATAGTCTTAGAGAACAATGTAAAAGCTTTCTTAAGTTTCATGTCTTTTATAGCATAATCTTACAAACGCGTAACTCGCAAAATCAAACCATTTCTGCATACGACAGACGTTTCTTCTCGCTAGGGTGCTTTTTATATTAAAAATAATTACGTAAATGTTAGAAAAAAAATTGACCATAATTTATTATTAAAATGCACCATAAATAATCAATATTTTATAATTTATTGTTATGCAAGAAAAATTATTTTTAAAAATCTGAAAAAACTAAGTAAATTTATATGATTTATAAAAAAAAAAAAAATATGTACAATACGCGTTATGGTTTTAACACTTATGATGAAATTTTCATTTTTATATCTGTATCTGCTTATTATAAATATAAAAATATCGAAGTATAATTTTAATTAAATTTAGATTTCTTTTTCAATATCTTATGACTTATCAATTATTTTTATTATAAATACCAAATATAAGAATTATAAATTATTCAATTAAAACTCAAACTTTATATAAATATTGTACCCTAGATCGGTTGTACTTATTTTTTGCCAGAGTAGGGAGAGGCAAACTTCCAGAAAAACCGACTTAATTTAAATGCCCCCAGCACTCTACCTCTACCCATTGGTCAATCCTGATTCCTTTAAATAAGGGCCCTGGATGTCCCAGAATTGTATTTTAACATGGAACATGTTCATTGGATAGGGTATTTGAAAAAGGCCGGCTCGGCAGGGGGGGTCAAAAATTGACGTTTTTAGGGGGGGGAGTCAAAATGACGTATTTAGGGGGGTGTGAAAAAGTGAAGTTTTTAGGGGGGGGGTGAAATGGAATATTTTCGATTCAGGGAGCATTGGTGCAGAAGTACCTAGGGAGCATTAGTGCAGAAGTACCTAGGGACCTATGGTGCGGAAGTCCCTAAAGACCTTTGGTGCAGAAGTACTTAGGGAGCATTGGTGCAGAAGTACCTAGGGACCTATGGTGCAGAAGTACCTAGGAACCTTTGGTGCAGAACTACCTAAGGAGCATTGGTGCAGAAGTCCCTAAAGACCTTTGGTGCAGAAGTACCTAAGAACCTTTGGTGCAGAAGTACCTAGGGAGCATTGGTGCAGAAGTCCCTAAAGACTTTTGGTGCAGAAGTATCTAAGAACCTTTGGTGCAGAAGTATCTAGGGAGCATTGGTGCAGAAGTCCCTAAAGACCTTTGGTGCAGAAGTACCTAGGGACCATTGGTTTCATAAACTTCTTTTCACACGGCTAAAAACGGCAGTAACTTGTACATCTATTTTTATTGTTTCTCGGCTTCGCTTCGGAAGGTAATTTACGTGCGATTTGGGCCATTCTTTACTTTTCTGGACACGGGTTCGTAATATACAATTCCTACGTTTAGAAACGGCTCAGACATTAAATTCTATTTTATTACGGAAACGGCAGAGGAACCATTATTCACTATACGGTGGCTTAAAACGACAGGCGTTTCATTAAGTTCTATTCACACGGCTCAACACGGCAGGAACTTGTGTATCTATTTTCCTACGGTTAGAAACGGCAGAGCAACTATTATTTACTATGGTACGGTTAAAAATGGCAGGCTTTTTAGAAATTATTCTCGAGTACCGTTTGAGACGATTGGATTTTGTTCAAAACGGTCGAAATCCCAGCAGTTAGAGACGGCTACCGTGAAAAACGGTTTGTTCGAATAGAAACTTTCTTCCAATATCACCCTTCCTTCGAGATTTCAAATAATCGCATCATTGTAACTTTGTATTTTAGTTTTCCGCAAGTGCAGGCCCAAGATCAGGAGATCCTTTTTCGGATTCTGTCAACAATAAGCCGGCCCTAGGTTCCCCAGTTAAGAACATCAGTCAGGGCATTCATAGGCCTTTATGCGTGGCCTTCGGGAATATGTTGCCGTGATCTTACCACAGTTTGCGGAAGTTACCCTTAGTTTACCCCTCCTCCCCCTCCCAGGAGGTCTCCACCCCCCTGCGAAATCCTCAAAGCCCACATATCTTTTGAAGTTTACGAGGCTTTGAGGTTTCTATGGTCCATCATCTACCAAATTTGATAGTGAGAGCTCAAGGTACCTTCATTCCTCGATCGCTGGACCAGCCCGGATCAATTTTTCTATAGTTTCTGCCGATTCCTCGCAGCATCTATATTCCATATCTATTATTTACGTGACTGTTGTGTCCATCCCTATATATACCTACACGAGTAAAAATTCTATTCATATTCACTAGTTCTTCGCACCACATCTAGATGGGAGAGGTCCTAGGGCCCTTTCGGACTGCCTTCCGCGTAAATATAAGGACGTCCCAAAAAACGTCCTATAGGACGTCATAAATAACGTTCTAAATGACGTGATAACCGTCTCATAAATGAACTTTCTTCAGGATGTTATTTAAGGACGTCCTATAAGAACGTTTTTTGGGATATATTTTAGGACATTCTTATATTTACGTGGGCTAGCTCCCATTAATTACCTCCATTCCATTGCGTTTTCTCCAATCAGAGATACTATTGGATACAAAAAGATGCGACCCTCTGAACTTTTATTCATATTTTCCCTAAAAATGGTCACAAAACATTCGGATAAAATTTTTCTAATAGAAAATTGTTTCTTTTACTCCTATACGAAAGTTCAGGTTTCTAAATTAAATAGGACAAGAGTTATGGCCGAAAAGGGAGCAAAAAAGTGGAAAAAAAACTCAGCACTTTTCATAGTCATTTTCAAGTAGCTATAATTGCACTAAAAATCAATATTATATCACCAAAATTTAACCATGTGTTCTTTTACTCTTTCACTTCCCGAGGCTGTTAGATTTTTTAAAAAATATTGATAAAAAGAAGAGTTATAACTCTTCAAACTTTTTTTACCAAAATTGGTTCTAATTATCCGAACGATGGGTTTTTTTTTAACCATTATTATAGTTATTCTAGATATTAATTCTCGAATTGGATGCGTGCACAAATCTTTGTTTGATAGTAGTATCAATAAAACTAAATCTTGCATATGAATAGAAAACTAATAATTACTTTTACCACACTTTTCGAGCAATGAATGAAAATAAAATTTAAGGTACGACCGCCTGTGCAGAGTTTTTGTTACCCTATATAAAAAAATTTCTTTTATTCGTGTTTAAACAAAGGAGAGATATTTAAATCAGTAGAAAAAAAAATAATAAAGACAGAGAATTTCTTTCAAAAATTATTTAATTTTTTCATGGTGCATCAAAAACTCTCCATAGGCGGTCGCACCTTAAATTTTATTTTCATTCATAGCTCAAAAACAATAGGAAAAGTAATTATTAGATTTGTATACATAAAAATTATTTATTTTTATTGACACTACTATCAAAGAAAGATGTGTGCAGACATCAAATTCGAGAACTAAGATCTAAAATAAATATTCTATCGGGAGAAAAAAAAATCGCGTCAATCGGATAATCAGAAACAATTTGGATAAAAAAAAGTTTGAAGAGTTATAACACTTTTTTTTATCAATATTTTTTTAAAAACCCAACGGCCTCGGGAAGTGAAAGAGTCAAAGAACCCATGGTTAAATTTTGGTGAAAAAATATTGATTTTTAGTGAAATTATAGCGATTTGAAAATGACTATGAAAAGTGTTCAGATTTTTTTCCACTTTTTTGGCCATAACTCTTGTCCTAATTAATTTAGAAACTTGATATTTCGCATAGGAGTAAAAGAAACATTTTCCTATTAAATTTTATCCGGATGTTTTGTGACCAGTTTTATGGAAAATATGAATAAAAGTTCAGAGGATAGCATCTTTTTTTATCCGACAATAGCCAACATGACCTTTCACCAAGCTTTTCCAACGATGGCAGTTGGGACTGCTATCTTAGTTCCCTTTTTAACGAGTGAGTGAATTTCTCGTTACCTGGTATGTCTTGAGCGGGTACTCAGTAATGGACTTTAGAGAAAATTTTGCATTCAAGTTCCAGCTTCGAGTAAACAAGTACCGAATCCAAAGCGATGCTATGATATTGGAGCGTATGCTGATTCTCATTCCCTTTGTCCCCTGACAAAGCACCTTCTTCGCGCACATAGCGCCAGTACTTCCGAATGCAAAACTGAAGCTAGGGATTCCGCATGTCGATAAGGGCTCTTTCCTTGCTGCCCCACGCTGCCAAGTCAGTGTTCCCATCTAGTTTCGACCAATCTGTATACCAGACTCTTGTATAACCCAGCTCCGGATGAGTGCCATCCACCCATTCATCTTTGCTGGTTATTCTATAGAATAATATCTTCCCAGCAGTACTGTCCAGGTTATTGTTTAGTATTCCATGCAGAGTAGTTCCTGGGTCTAGCTGCGATTCTAGCTGATGATTCTTTGATAACAATGTGAAACGGAGGAATCCCCACGAGCACGCAAAGTGCCATCTTTGGATTAATTTTTGTCACTCCTAACATGCTTCTAAGCATCATTGTTTGTAGGCGGTCTAGGTTCATCCCCACAGTAATGAGGTTAGATATGTGCCACCATCTACTGACCCGAATTCGAGCCTAAGGATCATGACCACGTCGTAAATCCATTTTACTAATTTCGGCCTTAGAATACAGGTTCCTCCCACGATACGTTTGCATAGCCAATACTCATTAAGGAATTAGGTCCTAACATCCTTTTATGTGAGTCCTCCAGTTCAGCTTATCGTCCAGCATCACGCTGAGGTACAGTTCTGTAAAAGATAAGCCCTCTGGAGGTACTCAGGCTGAGGTTTCTCGTAAAATGGATGCCTTGGGTTTTATCGGGATTAACAAAGACGATAGACTTTTAACACTGGTATACCATTGTTCAAAAAGCTACAATGCTCGCTGCATTTCGTACATAAGAACTTCCATGCATGACCCCTGAGTCACAATCATGATGTCATCCGAATAACCAAACATCTAGATGCTTGCTCCTTTGAGCGAGGTGAGGAGTTTGTTAACCGCCAGGGACCATAGTTTCAGAGATAGAACTCCTTTCTGTGGACAGCCTCGCATTACTTTTCCCAACAACTTCGAGTAACCGTGTTCCAAAACAACGTTCCTGTGATTCAGATATTCTCCAACGATATTTTTATTGTTCCATGAGCCCTTGCGCCTCTATCGATAACGTCGTATGGAGTATTGTTGAATGTATATACAATATCAATGAGGTTACCACTTCATATGTTTCCATACCTTTTTGATGTAGATAACCATTACAGGTAGGGCCGTTTCGGTAGACCTCTCTCTCTCTCTCTCTGATAAGCATGTTGGCTTATTGTGAGAGGAAAAACTGCCAAATCCTTATCCATTTTTCTGTCGACCACTTTTTCAAGGTTTCAGGAAAAATGACATGAGTATGATCGATCTATAATAGTCCTTCGCTAAGGAGTGCCATACTTTTCTGCCCTTCAGAATAAAAGTGTTCCTCGTAGAATTAAAAATATATATTAAAAATTTAATAAAGCAGAATTTTCTTTACCCTTTCTCACTTGAAAATTTTGATCTGTTACGTAAGCCTGCGAAGTACATAAGAAATTATATGTACATATTAAATTATATGTACGTTCGTATAAGTTCTTTCAATGATATAAATCAGTAAAAGAAAGAACCCTGACTCGAGAACGCAGTACGAGATTACTTTGAGGGCTGTAGGCTACTGGGAAAGTATTAAAAAAAAACTAATATAATTTAAAATTAATACAAATTTTATTTAATTCAAAAATTTTTAATTTGAATTTAAGAATTATTTTATATTTGTTTATTGTTGCTACGGAACAACGAAAATAATAATTTTATTAATTGAGTGAAGGATCGTTATTATAAATAAAAACCTGTAAGAAGAAAGGACGTCAATAAAAAAAAAAATACGGAGAAATAATTAATTTAATTTTTAATCAAAATAATTTATTTTATTTAATAAAAAAAAATTTATCAAGATCATCTAATTTGAACAAAGAAAAAATTATCTAACCTATAATTTAAAAGAAGTAATAAATAAATTTAAAAAAAAAGTTTTTTGTAAAAATAAATAAGGTTTTGTTCTTCTGGTATTTATAATTTTTTTTTCTGGACAGTAGCCACGAAAGTACGATTTCCTGGCCGCAACGAGGCCGAGAAAATCGACATTTCTCGTTACTGCCGAAGAATTAATTTCAGTTTTAATTTGATAGTTTTAAAAAATAAAATAATTGTTTCTTAAATTTGAATTATTATAATAAATATAAAATGTTTTAAAAATTAAAATCATTTTCTTATAATTTTTTTTTAACATCATTCTCTACCGTTAAATGCTTTTACTTTCATTTTAAATAAGGTAAAAGCTGATCAAACAGAAGACTACTTTAATCGTACTCCACCTAATCAGCGCGTAACTAATTGCCAGTCATTTTTGCAGCAGTACGGGATTGATACCGCATCAAGTCCAGGGGACTTGTATAGGGTGCAAAAGAGTTTATCTCCCAGGCAACCTTATCCGCACTGATTGTCCGCACTGTTGTACTTGTGAAACAATATGTGTGATTCGATTTTTTTTGAAATCCATCAAAATTTTACACATTATTTGATTATTTTTGTATAAACAAAGAGTTGCAATGAAATTTATATTAATAAAATAAAATTACGAAAAATTTGGTAACATTTTTAAAATTATATTTTTTTAATTTTTGTGGCATTCACGTTAAAATTATTATCTTGTGAGTTCACTGCGAATTTGGCAGACCAAATTACACCAAAATAATGGTTACGGATCAGTTTTTTTAGTTTAATTTCAACAAATTCTTTCCTCTTTCCTTTTATTTTAATTATTTCTGAGATTTGGCTCTACAATTATAGCGATGAAAATGGAATTAAAAAAAAAACCCGAAATTGGAACTCTGATCTTAAATTATTATATCTGCTAAAAAAATAATAGAAGAGAGGATATTTGGTTTCTTGGCTGTAACAGAGCAGATAAGCGATAAAAAATTACGCTAACCAGGGCATGAAAGTATACCCTTACAGAAAAAAATGAGACCAACCGAAAGTTAATAAGTTTACAAACAATAGGTTACAGCGTTATATTGAAGATTCCCAAAAACCACTATGTCTTACAGACACGTATCCAGAAAATTTTTTCGGGAGGGCCAAAAAATTTCAGAGGGGGCTAGAACCTAATGAAATTAAAACTGATGGCTTAAATTTCTTAAATATCAATCAAAATTTAGTTGTTTCTTATTTTAAATTGTTTATAAGCAATAATTGTTAATAAAAAATTTTTTAAATTTAATTTTTCATTTTGGGGGGGGGCATGGCCCCCCTCTGGATACGTGCCTGTCTTGTAACATAGAGTTTCTGTATAGATCGCCCAAAATAAGCAAAAAATACAAATTAAGTCAGTGTCAGTATAGGCAGTGCCTATAGATATTAAACAAGAGTCTCTGTGAATAAGGAATCTTATTTTTAGGAAAAGGGTTTCTTACGAAGTTTGGGAATGGATTTGCCTTGACTACAGTCGCGCTTTTAAATGATTAAATTCATTAAGATTGCAATTTAAAATTTCAAAGCAAATTACGAAAAAATTTTTTTGCACATATCTAGTTTGGTTAGTTCTATAGACGAATTTTCAGCGTTCTATTAAAATCCAATTTAATAACATTAAGCTTTGTATTTCTAAGCTCAAAAGGCCCAATGGAATAAACGATACCAAAGACAGATTTTAATTTGATTTCTCAAAGGTAGCGGTCTCCCCTTATTTGTAATACAACATGAATATCAATAATATTGAAACATAATCTAAAATTACTTAAAGTCAACAACCTCTATTTGATACTATTTTAAAAAAAATTAATTTTAAATAAATAAAATACAATAAATTATGAAATTTCTCTAGAAAATACAAGTAATTCGATATAGTAAAAATAATAATTATTTTTTTATTATCCCCTTGAATATAAAATTTTTTTTTTGTCAGATATTTTTATTTAACCTTTGCGCTTTTTGTAATTCAATATCCAAGATTTATATTCTTCATAATTTTATTCTTATACGTTTAAATAAACATATATTTTTATTTAATTTCATTATATTAATCTATCCACATGTATAAAGCATGCGTAAATCATTGTTTTTTTCAGATATATATGATGCGAAAAATGCGGAAATGTCCTATAAATAGGTACTTCTATGTATTAGAGGACTAGAAATGTTCGAGTTATTAGCGGTAAAACTTTCATTACGAGTTCTAGAAAAATAACTACAATTGTAAATATATACGTACTGGGCGATAAACACAGCAACATAAAATCAGCAGAATTGAAGTTTTAAAAGCATAAATACATATACCCGTAGGAAAATAATTTCTCTGATTGCCTTCGATCTTTACTTTACTCGTAAGCCTATAGTTTTCTGATATTTATTTTATTTTGGTGCAATATTAACAAAAATTTATTAAGTTCTTAACTGCATTCCGGAGCTCTGTAATTACCGACATTTTCTATGGGGAATCTAGTAAATTTAGGCTGATTTGGGTTAATCGGTTCCTGATTTACTGAAGTCAAAAAGTAATAAAAAAGTTTTCCTGTTACAGAAAATTTTCTTTTTAGTTTCTCTACACCGCTATCGTCTTCGATTTTTGATATTCGGTAATTTTTTTTAATTAAATAATAATTTATAATAATAAACAGTTCGCGTCCAATCAAATGGCGTCGAATAGATACGAACTTATGAATTATTATTTGATAAAAAACAATTATCGAATATTAAAAATCGAAGATGATATCGGTGTAGAGGAACTAAAAAGAAAATTTTCTGTAAGAGGAAAACTTTTTTATTGCTTTTTGGCTTCAGTAAATCAGGAACCGATTAGCCCAAATCAGCCTAAATTTACTAGATTCCCCATAGCAAATGTCGATAATTACAGAGCTCCGGAATGCTGTTAATTGAAATAATCGACTGATTCTAATCACTGAGATTCAACATATTTGGAAGTACACTTTTTCAGAAAATTAATATCGTTCTCAGCCAAGGTAAGGAATTATTTTTCTGAAAAACTATATTCCCTAATTAAATTATTAATTAAATTGTTAATTTTGTTAATTATTGTCCTTCATTATTTTAAATTAAAATACATGGATAATCAGATTGTAAATTGTATTAACTTATCATATAAGAAATTTTTATTGAATATTAATTTATTATTTAGATTTTGACCTTTGTTTATTTTGATGTTTTTGTATATTTCAAATTCTTCCAAAGTATCCATGTATTTTCCTTTTTTACAAAAATGCAATGGTTTAAGATGATCATATATAGTTTTACAATCATGATTACAATTTATTCGGTTTAATGCAAAATTAGTATTTCCATTAAATGTAATATTTTTATTAATTTAACCAATAAATTGGTTAATTTTCAACTAATAGTCACGTAACAGTGTTTCGCCATAGTGTATTAGGTTGGCTCGTCAGTAGACACCTAATACACCTTATCTAGACACCGTTTAATTATTTAAAAAACATAAATATTAAAAATATAAAATTATTTTTTTTGAAATTTGTGTAAGTACTTGGGTTTGGTGTTATTTTAGGTTTATGTTCTTTAAACCTTGTTAAAAAACTTCTCCCAGTTTGGTCTATGTAATATTTATTACAAAATAAACAGTCAATTTGATAAATTCCAATTTTTTTTTGAAGTTATTATTATTATCTTTGTTTTTATTTTTATAGTTAAGATATTTTTTGATATTGTCTGTTCTTAAGCCAATTTGAATATCATATTTTTTAGCAGTATTATTGAAAATATTTGATGGTTGTGTTGTGAATAATGATTCTATATATGTTTTTTAAATTGTATTTTCTATTGTGCCTTTTGATTTTTTGTTTTTGTGTTTATCTATTAATAATTTATTTATAGTTTCTATTTTATAAACATTGTTTTTTGCTATTTCTTTTATTATTATTACATGCATTTAGGTTGTGTTTACACAAATTGGTTGTATCATTTTTGAAATGAACTTCTAAAAATAATAAATGTAATACATTAATAAACTATAATATTTTTATATTTTTTAATTTTTGCCTGCTTTAATTATTCGATTGTCGATAATGTCACAAACTTTTTTAAAACACAAGTTGACATTACAGCAAGATCTACTCATCTTATATGCATCGCACTAAGCCGATATTCAGGCAACTTTATACGGCCATAGTTTTTCTGGTACATAAATTTTTCATAAATTTTTGTTATTATATACCTGCGGAAAAATTAAAAAAAAAAAAATAGTTTTAGTTTTTAATAAAAATTATTGAAAAAAAAAATATTAATAAAAAAATACATTTTCTTGAATATTTAAACATTTTTTTCCATTTGAGAAAATTAATAATCTTGTTTCTTATGAATTCAAACAATTGAGATTATATCCATGTTTGATAAAACGAATAAAAAACAATAATTAAAAACAAATTGAATTAAATTTTAACAACATAATTAAGATTTAATTTTTTTTTCTTCGATACGAATCATTAATATTACAACTTGATTATTATTAGTATTACTAAGAAGGGGAGCCCAGAACAATCAGTTGATCAACTCTTTTCTGAATAGAAAAAAAATAAAAAATATTTTTAAAAAATTTACACACTACCCTACAATAATTGAAATTTAGATTTTTTATATAATAAGCAATTTAATGATTAAGCCTCAGTGTTCCAGAAAGAAATTTTTGATAAAATTTAAAGGATTTTAGTTTGTCAAAAAAAAAGTTTAGTAAATAAAAACATGTAAACATAATTGTTTACTCTCCCAGGCGTAAAAATTGGCACCGAATTTTCTGCACTAGTTGTAGTCATGGGCACACAAAAAATAATTGAAGCACCTGGCCGAGAAATTTTAAATGCTAGTGACACTAGAGTAAATGAATTTTGATTGTAGGGCACCTACAGGTCCTAAAAAAACAAAAAAGAAAAAAATCCGCTCGGTGCTTTTTTTGCAGCCCAAAATAGTGCTATCTCGGTGAATATATTTAAAAAAACGTCTAACATAAAGAAATAATGAATTATAAATCTAAAAAACTTAATTTTAATATGCTAAAATATGGAAGAAAAGTAAAATTTATACATATTTATGGATTTTTAATTCATTGCGCAGACACAGATAAATAATGGATGGTCATTGAGGCTGCACAGCTGACCTAAAGCTAAAAAGACTACATAAAAAACTACATACCCGGGACAAGATATGTTTTTGGTTGGGGAAAGTGCACTTGACGATTGAGTCTATCATTTTTCAAGACCATATACGGTTTCGTTTCTGTTTTTGGACACTTTTACTGGAGTCGAAACTGAAATTTTTTCGAAATTGATGAAAAAACTAAGATTCAGATAAAAATAGTTATAAGCAATATTAGGGATTAATACCCCGAGTAAGAAGTTTCCATTGGGAGTATGAGCAAGAAAAAGGTAGTCTGCTATTTTTCGGGGATTGTAACTTGAGGAGGTTTATCTGTTGATTACTACATTTTCGCAGGAATTACGATTACCGGCATAATTTTTTTTTTTAAGTTTATTTTGGAAGCTATTAATTGAAAAGAAATTATAAAAAACCGTTAATAATCCAAGAATATTACCAAAAAAAGTCTCACAGTATAATACAATTTAAAAAAACGTAACTAAAATAACGAGTTTTTTGGTTATGTTACATGTTTTGTGTGTTTTTTATAACATTTACGAAAATAAAGTCGATAAAGTACATAAAACTAATTGGGAATGTAATCTTTAAGCAATTATTTATCAGATTTATTAAGTTTCATCGATCTGTGTCATTAGCACCCTACTTTTTATAGAGCCAAAGCAAATTTTCTCATAAGCGCAATGTTAAAATACCACTTTTATTCTATTACAAAAAAATTAATTAATAATAAGTCGGCGACATAGATAAAAATAAGTCGATTTTAGATCCTAAATGTTTAAATTTTAATACTATTCACGTTTTATATTACATTCTGTAATTATTTTTTTTAACGGAAAAACCTCCTTAAGGGATGCTAGTACTGTGATTGGGCAAAACTTCGAATTTACGGACGCGTAACGTTGACCAAGTCTATTTTTCGCAATACGCGTGCGTAATAAATCAATGTCATAAATCTTCTTTATTTTTGATATTTTGGATATTTGACCTTTCAACTATTAACATGGAACATTTTCATAGCGAACAGTTCTTAGGATAACTGCCACCACGGGGGGGGGGGGGTGAAAAACGGATGGTTTCGGGGGACGCGGCAAATTTTGTACACGAAAAAAAATGAACATTGGTTTTTTGAGCACAGCAAAATAATAAACATAAGAAAATTAAACACCCAAAAAAAATATTAATTTCTGAAACTAGTTTTTTAGACACGGTTTTTTAAACACGAAAAAAAAACATTTTTTTTAATTTTTATTGTAAAATTAAAAAAAAAATTTATTTTAATATTAAAAATTAAAAAAATTTTTTTTTGTGTGTTTAAAAAACCGTGTCTAAAAAACTAGTTTCAGAAATTAATATTTTTTTTGGGTGTTTAATTTTCTTATGTTTATTTTGCTGTGCTCAAAAAACCAATGTTCATTTTTTAATCCGGGTTTAGGGACTTGAAATAATGTTGTTTGACTTTACTTAATCATTTAAAAAATTTCTATTATTCATAAACATGTTCCATGCTTATTGATTATCTTTACTCAAACCCGTTACAAATTTATTTATCTTATGCTAAGTTTCTTCATCAAATTTGAAAAAATTAAAAATATCACAGTTTTGACTCCAGTAAAAGTGTTCAAAAACAGCTCCGAAACCCTACATGGTCTAGAAAAATGATAGACGCAACGGTCAAGTACACTTTTCCTAATAAAAAACACATCTTGACCCGGGTATATAGTTTTTTATGTAGTTTTTTCAGTTAGGTCAGCTGTGCGGTCTCAATGACCATCCATTGTATCTGTGTCTCCGCAACATAGGCGGGATTACGGGGGGGCATGGGGGGGGGACATGCCCTCCTAATATTTCTGGATTGCCATATAAAATACGCGTAAATTTATTTAAATATACTGTTTCCCCCCCCCCCCCCAAAAAAACGTGTTTTGTCACCCCAAAAAATTTTCTGAAATTCCGCGGATGCTCCGCAAATGAGTTAAAAATACGTAAATATGTAAAAAAATTAACTTTTCTTCCATATTTTGGCATATTAAAATTAAATTTTTTAGATTTATAATTCATTATTTCTTTTTCAAACGTTTTTTTGAATATATTCACCGAGATAGCACTATTTTGGGCAAAAAAAAACGTCGAGCGGATTTTTTTCTTTTTTGTTTTTTTAGGACCTGTAGGTACCCTACAATAGAAATTCATCGGAATCTCGGAGGTATCTTCAAATTTTATTTAAAATTGTTTCTAGCCAACCGTGTTTGTAATACTTAAGGTCTATCTTTCCAAGAGGACTTCAGGTGAAAATATTTCCAGACAAATTTAAGGATCTCCTGTAAATCTGCAATATCTAACAAAAGTACAAATTATATTATCTTTGAAAAAAATATTATGAAACTGTTTTCAGAGAATAAATGATTGGCTTTACTTACTTATCAATTATTGAATTTCTTAGTAGAAATCAGTGAATAATAATATTTTTTTCAATATTTTTCATGTATCATATAAACATTAATTAATTAATCATTTCAGTGATTTTTTTAACGTGCAGTTCTACACAAAAAGTGCAGTTCTGAAAAAATTTGTGCAGTACTAAAACCTAGTTTGTGCAGTCCTAAAATATAAATTTTTTTAATTTTTGATACAAAGAAAAATTATTTTTTTTTGTATATATACTTTCGACCAAACATACTTTGGAGTACATTCTGAGACTCGAAAATCCAAACTGTATGCACTTCACAAATATTGACCCATTTACATGTTCAATAAAAAAGTAATTTTTGAGGTACTTTTTCAAAATTTAAAGAGATAATATTTTGTAAATAAATAAGCAAAATTAGTATTCCCCCTCTTTTTTCCCTTTCCCCCTCCCCTTTTTGTGATTTGTGCAGTTCTAAAATTTCCTTAAAAAAAACACTGAATCATTTATTTTTAAGCATCTGCTTATTTATGTATTTAAAGAAAGTTGTTTTGATTTAAGATATTATTTAACGGATTTGAGAGAAACCCCTTTATAATAGCAATAACAAATATATGTGTAAGCTGCATAATTAATTTATAACTAACAAGGGGAGACCAGAACATTTGGGACGACAAATTACAATCTATATTAGTTATGGATCACTTTAATGTGTTAAAAAAATACACGAGATACCCTCCATTTATTCCAACGCACCTTCTGGGCCTTGAAACGCAAGACTCTACTTCACAGCATTGTTGCAAAATAGGGTTTTTGAGCAATTTTCCAAATAACGTTGTCATCTTAAAATTTATCCAAAATGCTTCTGGTTGATCTCATTTTTTTGCTCAAGAGTCACCTTTCAACCGCAATTTTTCTTCATCGATTCTCTCATCGCTATAGCTAAATAAACCAAATTACCATTTTTGGTTTTAAATGACAGTTATAAATCTTTTACAAAAACATAAACACAAATACCATGATCCAGAAGAGCCGGCATTCTCCTCATGCGTCGCAGCAGGAGGGGAAGAGTGGTTCTTGTTTGGGTTATGAATGATGGCGTCGCGCTCCTACAAGCATTACATTTTTAGAGAAACTACATTTTAAAATTAACTAAAATATTTAAATTGCCGTATAACTATATCAATAAACAAATGAAAATTGCGGAAATTTAGTTACTCGTTTCGACCAATCAGCGCACGGTGTACAGAAGGAAGTTAAAGTATAGCGCCGTTATTTCCCGCCGTTGCTGAAATTTGCCATTCTCTTTCGAGATACCTTTCTAGTTCTAGAAATTGGGTCTTTGAGGCCATGACAGGACGCGGTTCAGTTATTGTTTTTGATTATATCCAGTTATTCTTTATTATTATTCATGTGATTGTGTGTGTATGTGATAGTTTTAATTATTTTCAGGGCGGGCACAAATATATTAAACGTAAGGGCGGCTGCTCAGACAAAGCACTATTAAGTCAAGTTTCAATATTGTTTAATAAAGTTAACCTCAAAATCCTCATCCCTATTTCCTTTCTTATTTTTATTTTTTTTTATTTATTTTATACTTAATTTATTTAACAATGATCAATTTTTAATTACTTCCAAAATTGCAATTTCTAATAAAAATGGGTGTTACAGGTCTCTAAAAATTGTATAAGCTCTAAGTTTCTAAAAATTTCTTAGTCATCTGTTTAGCTTTAGATGTTTCCAAGATATAGCTCTACAAAGATAGTGATAAAATATGATTTTTTTTTAAACCCTCAAATTGAGACACAGTCTTTAAACTATCATATCTGCTAAACGAATAATCAAAAAATAATGAGTAACAAATTTTTAGAAACTTAAAGCTCGTACAAAATTATTCAGACCAATGAAACATATTTTTATTTAAGATTGCAATTTTTTTTTTTAAACCTATTTTATAACAATGTTGTGATATTCAGCCTTGCCTTTATAGGCCTAGAAGGGGCGTTAGAATAAATAAAGGGTATTTTAGGTATTAAAGGAACACATTGAAGTAATTCATAACTATGTATTGTAATTTGGCGTCCCAAATCTTTCCGTCTGCCCTTTTAATTGAGAAGCCATTTTCTCTAAAAAATTTTTTAAATTATATTTCAGATAATTCAGATATTTTAAGCTTTAAAAAAAGGATTTTATGTTTTTGATTTTTTAACTTATTATAGAAAAACAAATATATATTAAAAAGAAAAAACTCTGTCAAACGATTGACACTGAGATTTCTTAAAGAATAGGAAAATATTTTCTGCATTTTTGACAAATTCAGGCATTATATCCATATAATATCCAAGAAATTGAATAATGAGATTTTCCTAACAATAATACTTTTATATAAAAATTTTAGGTATTCCGTCCAATATAATAAAAAAAATAACAGGGTTACCTTACTTTTTGTCCAAATAAATATTGAGAGAATAGATTTCACAAATTCTGGTGTTAAATACGAAAAATCATAACGATTTTCTTAAAATCAGTACTTTCATAAGGTTGATCTATCCAAGAAATTTAAGATATTTTTTTGTTGATAAGGTGACTAGCCTTGGTGTTATACTTGACAGTACACTATCCTGGAAATTTTGTGTTCTCCAAGTAACTAAGAAAGTCAATAGTCTTCTCTACTGTCTTAAGACCATCAGACCTTGCACCTCTCAACCTCTTCACAAGAGACCAGTTGAAGCCCTTGCCATTCCACATTTAGATTATTGTAATGTTATATACCCTGATATCTCCAAAGAACTAGTTGCCCAACTTAAAAAGACTTGCCAACTCCTGCATAGATATATGTATGACATAGGTAGACATGTGCATATCACCCAATACAGGAGAAAATTGCATTGGATGAGCAATTTAGCTCGTGCTGATTATTTTGCATGCTTACTAATGTACAGGCTGACAAGAATGAAAGACCCCCATTCCTCTTACCTCTATTCAAACTATATCAATCAGACAAGCCCCAGACTAGATTTAGCTCGTGGTCCCAGAATAGATTTAGATCCCCTAACTGTATTCACAGATTGGGGGCTCCATTCATTCCAAGTTAAATATGCAAACTATTGGAATAAAATGCCTCCCTGTATAAGGGATTTACCTTCATATTCACGATTTAAGAAGGCAATAAGACAATACATCTACAAACTAGACACAAATGACCAATAGTTGAAAGAACAAAATTAACTGAATTGACTGAACATAAATAATTGACTCTCATTTTTGGCTTATACATTGAAAAACTTACCTGCCCAATATTTTATTTATTTTTTGTATATGTAAAATTTTATTAACTTTTATAATTATTACTATAATGTTTATATATATATTTTGTATTATATTGAAAGAGTGCACTATTTTTTGTGATTTCAAAAATAAAGAATTAATATTATTATTATTATTATTATTTTATTTAATTGGCGTTTCGTAGAACCAAGTCGACCTTATCAAAACTACAAACTTGATTTTATCATTTTGTCCCATTTGGTAGTACATAGATGCGTTACGTCTACAGCTATGCATTCTTAGTTTTTGACCTGAACCGTTACAAGTCATCACTGTAGATTTTTAATGAAAGGTTCCTGTAATTGAAGAAAATATTGGCTCAGAACTCTGTTCAGTCACTATGTGACACTCTTACAAAAGATAGATTTATGTAATTTGCTAATAACCTGGCTAATTTATTCTAGTTTTATTTTTATGAATTTATTCTAGTTTTATTTTTCCGAAATCTTGTCGTATTCAGGAGTTATAGTGCAGTCCAATATTGTAACTTTTTGTCTTTCGCTAATCAGAAGGTTCGATAATTGTGATAAGAAAACTTTTTCTCCATAGTCCCGCTGCATCCTATTAAAAGAAATTTAAGACCTGTTTTAATCTACGAAATAATCTTATTTGTATTAATAACGATAAATTGCAAAAATGTGTCAATAACTATTGGTTTTTAATAAGAAAAAAAATTAAATGTATAATCTTAATTAAGATTTTATCATCTTGAAAATTTAAACTTGTTTGGAAAAATACATTTCTAGAGTAATTTTTAAATTGGCAGTTATAGTAAACAGGAATAGACTAAAGTTACTAAATAAATGATAAAAATTAACGTTAAATTTTTTTACTGTATACAATGTAATATTTGCATTGCTCTCGTGTAAATAAAACTGCCGTTCGATTAACAAGATTAAAAAGCATACAAGATTAGTGTCTCATCGTGTAAAAAAAAAAAATTTCTTAAAACCAATATTTTTTTTTTAAATATCGAAAAAAAAAACAGGATTCTTACAAAATATAATGAGTTCAAAGAACTTGACTGTTGATTTTTAAGGAATAAAAAATATTTATGAATGTGAATAAAAAAAAATTTAATAATATGCAAATAAATATAGTTTTTGTAAAATTTTTTTTAATTTTCTTTTCAGTTGCTTTCTTGAGGTATAAATTATATTTTTATCGAATACGATGTATTACAAAGTATTAAAAAAATTATTTCTTTTAAATTTGGTCACTGTATTAGACGGAATTAAGTTTAACACGGTAGAGGAATCAGCCACAAAACAAGCCACAAAATTAAACTTCAGTATTTTCTACCAACAAGGGTACCTTTTAACAAACCAAATCACTCGGTCTATATAGTTGTAAATGGATTTAATATTTCAAAAAGAATATCTTCGATACCAAATTTCAAAAATTTCTCTAAGCGTTCCTTTTTGATTCTTTGTTTGCCAGATATGATAATTTAAAATAAGAGCCCCGATTGAAAGGTTTTTAAAAAAAGTCAATTTGGTCGCCATTCAATATAACTGCCGTTGTCCATCTCAGTTTTTTTCTCAGAACCTTGAAATCTAGATTTTTTGAAAACAGACCCATAAATGAATTTTGTTGAAACATTAAATTCCGGATTTGTAAAACAAGATTGCATTAAAGTACAGAATAAGATAAATTCCGAAATTCATTTTATGAAACCTTGCACTTTATGGTAATTTTTTGTTTTTTACAAATAATAACTTCTGATATTTCATCAAATTTGAAACTAATTATTAGGAATTTTTACGTATCCATTTTTCAATCCTTCTAGTTTTTATTATTCAGCGCATTAAAAAGTTTGTATACTTAACTTTCGGTATTCGGAAAACTGCATCGACTAGACAACGACAATTATGACCAGTGAATGGTATCCAAAATAATTATTTAAATAAAGATAGCCGGTTTTAACCTGCTTATGTTTTATGTAAGACTGTTTTATTATAAACACGAATAAAATAGTTAATAGTTAATTATGAGGTACACTGTAAAAACTAACTTTCTTATATTCACAAAAAAAATAGAATATTTTCGAAAAATTAGTAAATTTTCGAAAATAATCGTAAATTTACTAAATTTAGTATATTAACAATGAGAATTCTCGATTTTTTCTTGTGAATTTATAAAAAAATTTGTAAATTAGCAATATTTTTTGTAAATTTTCGAAAAAAAATTGTAAATTATCAATTTTTCTCGTGAATTTGCAAAAAAAAATCGAAAATACTTAAATTATTAGTTAATATACTAAATTTAGTAAATTTACGATTTTTTTTGAAAAATTACTAATTTTTTGAGAATATTGTATTTTTTTTGTGAATCTAAGAAAGTTACTTTTTACAGTGTAGCTTCATACATAAATTTTGCTTTAAAAATTTTCTCACAAGGGAAATGAATTCCATAGGCTATATTGTAAGTAAGGAAGATATTGACAAATTTCTATTTCTGCTATATTCAAGATATGAAATTAATAAAATAATAAACGACTGTGAGGAAAGGCGTTTAATTCCTCTTTTTCAATGAACCCTACATTATTTTGAAATTTTTTGATTGTTATAAATTATTAAATTAGAGAAAATAATAATATTTTCTCTATGTCAAAAATATACAAAAAATTGTAAACCCAGGGAAATTTTCGATTCTATACCGTACCTGAAGAGCTCTGAATCATTCAAGGTTTATCCAAAAAAAAGCTGAAATTTCGGGTTGGGAATTCGAGAATTCTGACAACCGGACGCATCTAGTAGTAGTTAGTTAAGTTTGATACTTTTTGTTCACATGTGGAGCTATATCCATCTAATTTCATAGTCCTGGTGAATGGTGAATCCAGAAACTTTCTCACGTTGGTGCAATTAAGTAAAAATTTACTTATTTTTATAAATTATATTTTCAATTCTCAGAAGGAGTCGATTGCCCCCTTCGCCCTCCATTGGCATTGTCGCTGTGTATTCCACATAAAACCTCGGGTTAAATTTCGCATTTTTGTACGCAAACATCTCAAAATTTTGCACAATTACTTATATAACTTTATTCTGAAACTCAATTGTCAGAGTGTCGTTAATAAAAACTAAAAAAATATTTTTAACTAGAAATAAAAAACGATTAATTAAAAATAAAAATTTTAGAGTAAAAAAAGGTCCAGAATAAGCATATAAATAAATTTTTTTTTATAAATCTGCCTTATATGCATATAAATGATTCACAATAAAAAATTAAAATAAATAAAAACTTAAAAAATTTTAATTGATAAAATTTTTTGTGTGCTTTTTTAACAACAAAAAATTTTTGAACAAAAAAAACAACCACATTATTGTTATCTTTTTTAAATCATTTTAATAAAAGATTTACTGATTCATTGTAAAAAAAATAATATCCTGATGAAGTTGAATAAGTGGAGGAATACACAAGAAGAGTATAAATATAAATGGGCCCTATAAAACTAAGGAATACAACATTTGCTATTCGTCTGGCGCGTCGTTTAATTCCTTGTAATACTGCCTCTGACTGCGCCTTCCTTATTTAATATTATTTATAATTTAAAGGCAGTTTTTTATTTACATATTAATTTTATTAATAAGATTTTAAATAAGTGATTTTATTTAATTATGTGTTAATTAATTAAGTAAATACAGTGTTTTTATTTTATTTATTGAATACTTCTTTTTGGCTGAATTTAAGTGAATGAAGGTAATTTTTTTGAGCTACTTGTTTATTAAATTTTTAAGTTTAATTTTATTGCAAACTTTGGAATAATTTTTTGAGACTTGAATTCTTCATGAATTTAATTTAATAAATCTAATTTTTTGATAATTTGAGCTTGATAATAACAAAAAATAAAAAATTTCTAAATTCAAAAATTAAAAAATTTGCATATTTTTATAAATCAAACAAATTCAATAAATCCTTGAAATATCAAACACAAAAAACTTAAAAAATTAATCCAAAGCCTAGCTTTAAAAGCTTTATTATCATAATATATTTTTTTAAAAACCGTTATTTTATATTTAATAAAACAATTCTTGTCATTCAAAAAACACCAACTTAAAACCCAAGTCACATAATGTCATCCTTTAAAAAAACAATACTTCACATTTATATTATAATAGGACGACGTATTATGAATTTTATTATAATATTACACTCTTTTTTCAAACTTAATAAAAAAAATATAAAATAACAGTTTTTCTATTTAGAGTTAGTTTAAATAATATTTACCTAACGGATTTATATTACTTACTAAAATATTATTTGTTTTTTTTGTTTTAGAAATAATGAATTGGCCGTTTAAGGCTTTAATAAGCCTTCAATTATTATTAATTGCTAGCACACGTCGTATAGTTCATAATAATAATAATAAATTAGCATTTCAACGTAATAATGTTGAAAAATTACCAGATAATAAATTAAATAATATTAATTCGTTAAATTATGGCACGACGTATTTGCCATTAAGGACTTCAGTTGAATCGTATCCTGGATTTATGACTAATAGTTTGGCACCATCTTTCAGAGATACCATTGATTATATTATTAATGAGTATATATTATATATATTTTTTTAATTATTTATAAGTACTGTAACGTTAAACTGGATTTTTAATTTTGTAATTTAACATCGAGTACCGATATATATAATTATAACAGTTAATAATGTATAGTTTATTGATGCCCATCAATAAATCAATATTTTTATATGAGTTATTCTTGGTGAAAATGATCTTAAAGGAAGGGTTAAATTCAAAATTTTTAATTAACCAATTATTTTAAAATTTTTTTCGTTCTAAGGTTTCTAAATTCCCAACTGATTTTTCAATTCAAAGCATTTTCAAATTTTTATGAAAAACATGGGTTCAATTTTCTATTTTAATTTTTCTATGCCCTGAATAGAGATAAAAAATAATTTTCAACTATTTTCACTGATTTCAATTTAGTTAAGAAGGAAAATAATTCACGATTTTGAGAAATTCAAATTTAGAGAAAAATTATTTTTCATCGATCTTCTCAATTTCCCAGGTTTCCTAATAGGTTTTCCCAAAAACTTTTAAAAGAATCAAATTCAGCCAGAAATTGTAAAATATCTTTTATTGCGCTGAAATATATATATATGCAAATACATAACTTCACTGTAAAAAGTAACTTTCTTAGATTTACAAAAAAAATAGGATATTTTCGAAAAATTAGCGAATTTTCTAAAAATTTTGTAAATATTCGATAAAAATCGTAAATTTACTAAATTTAGCACAATATCGAAAAATTCTCGATTTTTTTTTGTGATTTTACGAAAAAAGTTGTAAATTCACGACTATTTTTCGTAAATTTACAACTATTTTTTGTAAATTTTCGACAAAAAATTGTAAATTATCAATTTTTCTTGCAAATTAACAAAAAAAAAAATCGAGAATCCTCGAAGTTTTTGTTAATATACTAAATTTAGTAAATATACCATTTTTTTCAAATATTTACAAATTTTTTTGAAAATTTACTAACTTTTCGAAAATATTCTAATTTTTTTGTTAATATAAGAAAGTTACTTTTTACAGTGTAGCTTTATTTAGAGCATAGAAAAATTAAAAAAAAAAAATTTAGCCCAGATTTTATTTAAAAATTTGATATTGAAAATCAGCTAGCATTTCGAAATCTTTAAAGTCAGAACCTTAAAAATTAGCATTACAATATTATATTTTAAAAAATTAAATTTAGTTCAATCGATTTTTTTCAAAATCTTAGACTTTTACATTGCTTTTAGGCCAGATTCACAAAGAATCGTTCATATATACATCGATAAGAAATTTTCCTATTTTAATTTTTTTAATCTATGGAATTAAATGCTTAATTATCATTTACGTTATATAGTAATAATTATTATCCATTGATATATATTATTATTATTGTCAGAAACTGTTAGAAACAATTATATATATAAAACCTGATATTTATACTAAATTTGAACGAGTTAAATGAGTACATCTTTGGTTGTATCACACAGCAGAATCTTTGATCTTCAATTGGATTTTTAATGATTTTATCATAAATAGTGTCATTAAATATTACTTTACTTTAATTTTTTGGTAAATATCTATAACTTGAAAAAATGAAGATAGCAAATTTAAAATTAATTAGACTAATTAAAAAAAATGCATTTTCTAATTTCAAACAATTTTTATTACAAAGTTTATCTCAAAAATACTGTTATGATGCTATTTGTAACCAATTTCAAATAAATTTTCTTTTTTTATCAGCATGGACAGAAAGCACTGTACGACCAGAAAAATCGTATTCTTGTTTTCTTTTCTGCTGGGTAAATTTTCACTATAAATTTAATATATTTTACAAAAAAATTTTAAAATTTTGCTTATAACAGAAAAAAAATTAATAATAACATATTTAAATTGCCAGGGAAATTTGAGATATAAAAATAGTACTTAAAAGTTACTTTATTTTAAATAGAATCTGAGATATTTAGGAAAAAGTCAAAGATTTTAGAAAAACTTGAAACTTGGAATAACGTATAAAAATACACCGTAACATTGCTTTGGATGAATATTCAATCAATTGGTTGAATTTTCAACCAATATCTAAATTTTCAATAATTTGTTGAATTTAAAGCTTGTATTAAGGCTTGGTTAAAGGATTCATGTAGGCTGATTTAATTTTGTTTCTGATATTTTAAATTTTGGTTGAAATTTAACAAATTGACTAAAAATTCAATTATTTTTCTGAAAAATTAAGTAAATAATTGAAAATTCAACCAAAGCAGTGTTACTGCGTAGATCATTTATTTTCCTAAATGCGAAGGTTTAATCTCATCTGTTAATAACAAATATTTTAAGATTTTTTTCATACAATTGCACAAAAATTAATATTTACTAGCACAAATCATCAATTGAACAAAATAAAAATTTGTGTCATGAAAATAAAATAAAAATATTTTTCAAACTTTTTGACAAAAAATAAAATTAAGATCAAAGATCCTAACTGTAAATGAAAAACCAAAATTGACAGATGAGCACTTAAAAAATAAAAAAAAATTACAGATCAGTAAATAAACATGGATTAAGAGATGCAGTCGAACATCGTTTACCACCAAATTTTATAAACTTCGATCATGAATCATTATGGCTCGAAGAACTCGTACCACCAGTTATACGTAAAGGCCAAATATTACCAAATATTATATGTCACTTAGACATTAATGCTTCTTATCGTCAAGAACCTTTTTCACTTTTACCAAAAACATTACCATTTAATAAATGCAGTCATCTTGTTTATGGGAATTTTATTATCGGTAAAACATTTATTTTTACATATCAATCCATTTATTTTAATCCTTTATGCTTCGTTTTATAAAAAGAGCATTAAAATATTTATCAAATTTTTTTTTTTAGATTCAAAAGAATACAGTGTTGTATCAAAGGATATCAAACTCAGTAATTTAAAAGGTAAGAAAAAAAAAAATAAATTTAAGAATTTTTATTATGCAACGTTTTAAATTTATTTTTATACATTAAGAGTTCTTTGAACTATTTAAATGCATTTTTTTTAAACAGATAATTTTTGCATATATGATTCATTCAAAAAAATAAATGTAAACATCGTTAAAAGGTCATTGGTCTGCAAATCAAATGCATCAATATTAGTAATAATTTATAAAATTTTTCGTGAATTTTAAGTATTTTTTTTTTTTTTTGTACATTTTATTATATTTATTTTGCTTTGACTTTGACTCGAATATTTAAAGGTGTTTAAAAGGAAAAGATCGAAATCAAGCATAAATAATTCATAACTGATTTGTGTCTTAACACAGACAACGGTCATGGAATATTTTAATCACTTACAACAAGTAGAAAATTTAAAAAAAAATGACTTTTAGTCCCTTTAAATTCGGACACTAATTAAGTTTCTACAAGTACAAATTATTTTAGGTCCCTAAATCAAAATTATTCTTGGTTTATTTGGACCTCCGCTGTATTTATAGCCTTTTACAAATGTCTCTCCCAAATGAACACGTTCAATTAAATTCTTTAGGTATAAAAATAAAATCTTTTCTCGATATAATGTTTGATGACTTTAATGAAAATTCAAAAAATTTGGAACCTTGAAAATATAGTCCAGACGTGGAGCCCTATTTCGTAGACAAATTTTCTCCTTATTATAGATCGATGGAATCTTCCAACGGGTAATTAGGTTTTTTGGGTCGCTGAACACGAATATGATATCTAATTTAATCAAATATGGCTCAGTTGCCTGCAATAAGAAATTTTAGGTTAAATTTTGGGGTTTTTTCTATATTCAAAAGAGTTGCTTAAGTTTTTTGGGATAATATCAGTTTTTACCGAAAATTGAGATCTTTTGTTCAACTTCAAAAAACAAGCATATTTTCTAGGCTAAAAAGTGTAATTTTACTAACATGAAAAATGTTTATAGGTAGGGGGGTACTTCAAGCATATCAATTGGGGGGGGGGGGGGGGTCGTGGACTTACAATAATTTTGATTTAGGGACTTAGAAGAATTTTTATTGAGGGACTTAAAATAACTTTGATGCGGGACTTAGAATAATTTCGAGAAAGGGGTATAAAATAATGAGGATTTAAAGATAAAATATAAATTTAAACATTTTCTATGTTCATTGGTTGTGAGTTTACAAACCGGTTGTAAGTTTTCATCCTAACAATGACAAAAAAACATTAATTTCGTTGCATAAATAATGCAAAATATTTTTTTACTAAGCATTTTCATTTAAAAAATGTATGATTTCTGATGGTCACTTTTAGGTTCATGAAATAATAATATGTGAAAAAAAAATCAAATATTTTAATATTCAATAAAAAATTGTTAGCTATTTTTATTTTATTAAATTAAATAATAAAAATTATAAAATAACAAAAATTACAAATCGTTAAGCAACTGTAATTTAAACTAATGTAAATTTTTTAAAAGCTGTTTGAAATATATTAACAAATTTTCGAATTTTCATGTAACAAGAAAACTTGACAGTACTTTAATTAAATTTTTTAATTTATAATTATGTAAAAAATAATCATGAATACTTTTAATTATCACCCTAGACATTTACAAATCAGCAGTAAAATTACGTAAATACGATCCAGCACTTAGAATACTAGCAACATTAACTCCATCAAATAATTTTTACAATGAAATTTCATCAAATCCAAAAAATAACATTCCACGTATCGTTGGATCAATAATTGATTTTCTCATAAAATACGAATTAGATGGTATCGAATTAGATTGGGAATCAGCAAGTTCTAAAGAATTACAAATTTTAACAAAAGAATTAAAAAAACAATTTGAATTACATAATTTTGTATTATTAGTTACATTAAATCCAGAGCAATCTGCGATTGACAATAATTTAGAAGAAAATGTTGATTTATTTATATTAAAAGCATGGCATTCAAAAAGACAAAGTAAATTAGCTGAAACTCCAGCACCAATGGGTTTAATTATTAATTTTACGAATGAATTACTAAATAGAGGTGTTTCGTCGAATAAAATTATTTTGGCATTACCATTATTTGGTTGGTCATATAAATTAGATGATATTTCGAAAGATTCTATTAAGAAATCAATGCCAGCTGTTGATTATGGTCTTAGTGGAGAATATACCAAAAAACCAGGACAGTTGGCTTATTTTGAGGTAAATTTATTATTTTTTTATAATTTAAAATGCAATATTATTTTTACTTTTAACTTTAAAAATTTGTAGATTTGTGAAAAAATTGATGATAATATGTGGGAATTAAAAAGACACGATACCAATGGTTCATATTTGGTACTTGGTAATCAATGGATTGGTTTTGATGATCCAATATCAATTAAAATTAAAGCTGCATATGCAAAAACACTTAATTTAGGTGGTTTATCATTCAATTCGTTGGATATGGATGATTTTAAAGTATAAATTAATTATTTACAAAAATGTAAAAAATTCTAATAATTTCAAAATTTTTTATTTAAAACAGGGAATTTGTGGTAACCCATGGCCAATATTCGAAACAGCGTTAAAAACAATTGGTATTCACGATGAACCAAAAGAAAATTGTTTTAAAACAGAAATATTCAATGATCCAGATAATTGTTCTGCATTTTCAACGTGTTACAAAGGTATTTTTCATAATTAATTGAAAAGGATATTGAACTCTTAATGAGCAAAAAATAAAGAATAATTTATTTAAAAAAATAAAAATATTTTTTTTTTTATGAAAATGATAAATAATTAATTAGCTTGTATTTATTAATAATATTAAAATAATTCACCGTGTATATTTTAGTAAATAAAACGTCAATTCTAATTTTTATAAAACGTCATGTTAAAAAATATTTCAATCATGTGCATAAAATAATTATAATTGAATTTTATGTATTTTTCATATTTTAATTAGATAAGCTCAGTATTTTCTAGTTACAAAACTGCTCATTAAAAGTAACTTGTAACACTAACTGTTTTTGCATTTTTTATAAATTTACAAACAAAAAAATCCTTCTACTTTGAATTATAAAATAGGATCAAATATTTAGTACAGTTTATTATTAAAGTCGGGCATATACTTAAATGGAACATTTATTATGACAAAATTTCACACATAAATTTGACATTTTTTCAAAAAATCATATTTTTGGACCTAAATTTTTTCATAAATTTTTGGTTTTTTACCAAAAAATAATACATTTTATATTAAAACGTTTTTCGAAAAATATCAACCCTTTTCATTTGGAAAAAAATCTTAAAACCCTATTACTTACCTGAATAATAAAAATTTACCAATATCACATATTTTGATCAAATTTAAACAAAATAACTAAATTTGATCATATATATTCCAAGGACTTTACAAACAATTTTTTATCTTAAAAAACTTAAAGCTTCCCAACATCATTGAGTCGTTAATGTATACAACATGAATCACTGCTATCTCAATCTTTCATTCAATAATCGTACTCTACATATTCACATGTAAACATACATAATTCAATTATAAATTTAATTTTTTCCTTATACATACAAACACAAACACAATTTTAAACTGATAAAAAATAAATTTTTTTTATAGGTCACTTATATCATGGAAATTGTGGTATTGGTCGTTTTTACGATGTTAATAAAAAATTATGTATTAAATCAAATAACGAAACATGCGTACCAGGAAAAATAAATAAATTATATATTAAAAGATCAAACGTCGAACGTTTACGTTTACGTCAAAATTTAGAAAAATTAGAATTTAACAATAATAATAACAATAAACGTTTAATATGTTACATAACATCATGGTCAATGTACAGAAAATTAAATGGTAAATTTGTACCAGAAAATATTGATAAAAGATTATGTACTGACATTGTTTATGCATTTGCTAGTCTTAATCCAAAAACACTTGTTATACAACCATTTGATACATGGGCTGATATTGACAATAGTAAGTTATTACTTTAATTTTATGCTACTCTTAACAATTTTATTTTGACGTCATTAAATTATTACTTTTTTTTAATACGCAGATTTATATAAAAGAGTAACATCTATTAAAAATACAAGAATATTATTAGGTATTGGTGGCTGGACAGACAGTACTGGTGATAAATATTCACGGCTTGTTGAGAATTCAAATGCTCGAAAAAATTTTATTAAAACGACGATTAAATATTTGTTAGATAATAATTTTAATGGTTTGTCATTCGAATGGAATTACCCAGTATGTTGGCAAAGTGATTGTAGTAAAGGAACAAAAAATGATAAATCAAATTTTGTAAAATTATTGAAAGAATTGAAATATGAATTTAATAAACAAAATCCAAAATTAATCTTAGCTGTCGCGTTATCTGGTTATAAAGAAGTTATTGACAATGGTTATGATATTGCTGGTATATCGAATATTGTTGATTTTATGACTGTTATGACTTCGGATTATCATGGTGCATGGGAAACTAAAACTGCACATTTGGCACCCTTATTTGGACATCAAGGAGATCCATATTATAATGTCGTACGTCATTCTTTTGTAGTTTTAATCTCCTTCGTCTTAAACATGACTTTATTTGAATTTTAAATTCCAGAACTTTACTTTAAATTATCTTGTTGACCTTGGAGCAGATCGATCAAAGATTATAGTTGACATTCCCATGTACGGTCAAAGTTATCAATTAGTGAATCGTAACAACCCAAGTTTAGGTTCTTCGGCAGCTGGGCCTGGAATGGCTGGTGAACACACAAAACAGCCTGGAATGTTATCTTACCATGAAATTTGTGACAGGATAGAGAACAAAGGCTGGATTACAGCGCCAGGTCCAAGTGCTTACAAGAATGATCAATTTGTTACTTATGAAGATGTTAAAAGTGTTTTTCTCAAAGGAAAATATATCGTGGCAAATGGTTATGGTGGAGCTGCTGCTTGGACTGTAGATCTTGACGATTTTACAAATAAATGTTGTCAAGAACCATTCCCGTTACTCCGAAGTCTGAATAGAGCTTTAGGTATATCTTTTGATTAAATTATGAAATTGCGATTTAGTTGTTAATGCTGTCAAACTAATTATTTTATAATTATAGGACGACTTTTAACACCTCCACTAACTGGTAAAAACTGTGAAAAACCAGAAGAGCCAATAACACCTCCAGCACCAGTTATGACTGTACAAGATGTTCCTCACGATGAAAATTCTCATTTACATGAACACACAACTTGGCCAACATGGACAGAAAAACCAACTACTTGGCCAACTTGGACCGAAGGGCTAACTACTTCTTGGGTAACTTGGAGGCCAGAAACTACTACCACAACAACTACAACAACAACTACAAGGTATAAATATTTTTCATTTTATATCCCCGGGAAAAAATTTTCCAGACCTGGATTATGGAATTCAACTAACAGAAAATCATGTTGACAAAGACAATTTTAGCCCACGCGAAACATGATTTCTGTTAGAAATACTTATTTACCTATCATAGCAACTCAGATTCTTACAAAAAAAATCGAAGCTGGTATTTTAATAAAATTGGATGGTTTACTTTTAATTAATTTTAATAAAAAGAAAATCTGGAATCATCTGATTAAGTCTGATTTCATCGGCTCATAATCCACCTCTAAAAACTTTTTGCCCGGTTCCATATTCTAATCAAATAACCAATTTTTTAAAAAACAAACGTCGTGAGTACAAAGCGGTATTTGATTAAAATTGACTTTTAAATACTAAGAAAAATATATCAATGTACATATTTTTTATCTTAAATTTAAAATAATAAATTACGCCTAAAAAAAATATTGTATTTTTAATCAAATTGATTAATTTCTTATAATACCGTTATTTTTAACATAATAAATTTTATTTTACCTAAAACTAGCAAAAATCTTCCGGATGTTATTTTTTAATCCCATGTTTAAAATTTTATGTCGAATATAAAATTATCTTAACAAAATTAAAATTAATTAGAAATTTAACCCCTGTATCGTTAAACTGAACTCTTGAAAAAGGGCGTGCATATTTATATATTTTATTTTTTTCGAATTTTTAAAGCAAAAAAAAACTGTATTTTTGTAAAGCAAAAAAATCGCTTAATTTTAATTAAGCGAGATTATCATCGTTTTGGCTATGCGAATATTTAAAAAATTTTTTAAAAGTACCAATTAATATTTTCATTATGAATGATGAATAAATTTAGGAAAGGTCTCAATCCACGCTCAACCTCTTTTTTTTAAGCGTGGATTTAGCCAACATTTTTTTTTAGCTTTCAGATTAGCTAAGAGCAAAATTTTGCTAGCTGAAAGCGGAATTCTGTTTGTCTCAAGCGGAATCTTTTTCCTTGCTCAAATGATTACAAATGAACATTTAAAAAAAAAAAAATTGGCCCTTGTCCATAAATAAAGGATGCCCCAAATCGCAGTTTATAATCCTCTGCTTCGCCTCGGAAGGTAATTTATGCGCGATTTGGGCCATTCTTTACTTTTCTGGACACGAACCGTAAATATACTATTTCGAACATCTAGGATATACGCGCAGCGGTATGATAAGAAAATTTTTGTTTAATTTTCTTCGTGTTTCAAATCATTTGCAATCGTTTGACCAAGAAAATACCCTGCCAACTAGCTGGCACTAAGGTTCCTCAAACAATGAGCTTAATACATTAATATGCCACTGATATCACCGATTACAACCATGCAATCATACATACATTTCTCTCTTAATTCTATAATAGTTGTGAAATATCACCGATTACAATATTTTCAGATATTAGTGCTTTCATGGAATTAAATGAGGTATTACACTAAAAAAAAAAATATTGCAGGTTTTTTAATTTTTTTGTTTTTTTATCTTAAATTTTTTATCTTAAATTTTTATAAATTATAATAAGCCTGTTAATTTTAAGAAAAAATTTCTGAAAAAATTCGGTATCAGATCCAAAAAATGACTATAAACAAACTTTCTAAAACTAGTACTTTCATAGAATTAAATTAGGTACTACGTCCAAAAAGAAAAAAAAAATTGTTGTTTTTTGTATTTTTTCGTGAAAAAAATTTTGGGAAAAAAATTTTCAACAAATTAAGTATCAGATTCGAGATATAGAGTAAAAACCATACTTTCAAATATAAGTACTTTCGTAGAAATAAATGAGGTATTACATCCAAATTAAGATAAAAAAAAAGTATTTTGAAATCTCTTGATGAAAAAATTTTTGAAAAAAAAAGTTTGTGAAATATCACCGATTACATACATACGTACACACACACACACACACACACACACACACACACACACACACACACATACAGACTTTTTTTAAAAACCGGTTTTTTAGCTTCCTGGGGTCTCAAAACGTTCTTATATGCCAAAAAATCAAAAATCGAAATTTGACCTATCATCAAAACCTATCACCTATCTCTTCCGCTGGACATATGCGGGATTCCGCTAACCGTAAACGAAATATTTCCGCTTACAGAAAACGTATTTTTTTCTGAGTGAGTAAAAACAGGTTACAACATAAGAAATTTAAGCCCAAAAAATCAATTTTGATTAAATACAGATTTTTATTCACGAAGTTTGTTTTTTTAAATTGGTTATTTAAAGAAATTGAGAAAAATTTAGTATCAAGAACCTAAAAAGAAATTATATTTTGACGAAATTCAAAACCAAAAACCAAAAACATGAAAATGGTAGCCAAAAATTGAGTATTAGACCTAATTTTAAATTTGTTGAATAAAATTGACTATATTTTATAGAATACCAATAATAGCACCACAGCCAACTACAGAAAAATTAGAAACTGAAGATGACAATATATACACAGGAAAATCATGTTATCTTGGAGAATATTTAGCAGATCCATATAATTGTGGTTCATTTTATCGTTGTGTACTTGGTGAATTAAAAAAAGGATTATGTGCACCTGGATTACATTGGGATAATAACAGAAGATTTTGTGATTGGCCAGATGTTGTTAATTGTCAAATTAAAACAGGTTAATTATTATATTATTTTAAAATTATAAACATTCAAGGTTGATTAAACATGCTAGTTTTTATTTATTACGTCAAATATAAAAAGAGGAAATGGGTCAATGAGCTAATTAAATTCAGTTATCTTAGTAATTATATATGATTTTATGGAAAAAAAAAAATTAAATTAAAAACTTGTTTACACCTTGTTTTTGTTTGTTTGCTTTTTTTTTAAATTTTTCCGTCTTAGTCGATATCGATTTCTAAAAATAAAAAATATTGCGGCGCAAATTTCAAATATATTTACTTTCTTTTTTTTTTTGTATATTTGTTTTAATTAAAAATTTTTTTTTATCTATCAAAATCAAGGATTTTTTATTTGAATATTATGTAATTTGGATGAGTAATTTAAAACATATGAATCGTTGTAGAAACGTTATATTTTTTTCGACAAAAACAAAAAACTTGTTTACACCTTATTTTTGTTTTTTTTTTAATTTTTCCGTCCTAGTCAATCGATATCGATTTCTAAAAATAAAAAATATTTCGGAGCAAATTTCAAATATATTTTTTTTTTTCATTAAAAAAAATTGTTTAAAATAATATTTTTTTTATAAAATATATAAATATAACCTAAAATCAGTTTAAATTTAATAATTGAACTAAATTTCAATAAAAACGTTGGTATATTAACGAATATTTTGATATCATGCACTCAAAAATAAATAACTCACGGTAGAGCTGCTTTGGTTGAAAATTCAACCAATTGGTTGAATTTTACTATTTTTGGTTGAAATTTCAACCAATTAGTTGAATTTTAAACCAATTGGTTGAATTTTCAACCAAAAATAGTAAAATTAAACCAAATGGTTGAAATTTCAACCAATTGGTTGAATTTTCAACCAATTGGTTTAAATTTTCAACCAATTGGTTTAAAATTCAACCAAAATGGTTGAAAATTCAACCAAAAGCTAAAATAAAAAATAAAAATGTAGTAATTATAATACAGAGTAAAAAAATTATCTCTGCATCTATAAAAAGTGCATTAATTTTGTAACATACTAGAATGGCCGCGCGCCTAGCGCGCGCAGAATACTGACTTTTTAACATGATTTCCTAATCGAAATTTATGTATATAAAATAAAATTTATAATAACAGAATCTGTTTTAAAATATTATATTCTACGGATGTATACCTACATTCGGGGTGTGCGGTGACCCGAAAGTCGGGTCGGGTACCCGAAATTTTGGTATTTATTGTAAAATTTTTGCAGGTCAGATTTCGTGTGAAGCACAAGAACTTTTCGGAAAAGGTATGCACTTGAATTTTTGAATCGAAAGCTTCCATAGATACACCAAATTTGACCCAACTCAAAGCAAAAAACCCAAAATTTCGGGCACTTGGGTCGACTCTCGGGTAACCACACACCCCTAATACCTATTGATAAAATACTAAAATTTTTTACTATGAGAAATTTTTAGTTTATAACACAATAAGTATCTTATAAGTATTTTGCCCTTTAAAAATAATATATTTATAGTAGTTATTTTACCATACAAAATTTATTTGGTATTTCTTATTCTCAAAAAACGGTTTTCATCGCTTGTTTTTTTTCACTACATTTGGAACTAAATTTTAAAGATTTATGAGACCTTTTTTAATTAAATTTTATCTCGAAAATCAAATCTAATTTTCATGAAGCTAATTTGAGGCTGTTCAAAATTTACCGATTTTGAATCCAATAATTTAATTTACCATAAATAGTTATTTTGAATTATCAGAATATTCCTCTCTAAAATCCAGTATTACTCTGAAAGGCTGCCTTTACATAAATTTAATTCTGACTTTTAAGCCTTTAAATAAATTTACTTCTGACTGAATTATTTTAAGTCCCTAAATCAAAGTTCTTCCAAATACGCTCACCCTTGAGCCCTCTTCTCTCCGTCAACTCCCAGCTTCACCATTATCTCGTAAAATAAAACATTTTTTTGCAACATATTTTAATGTTGGTATTTGAGTAAAATTAATAGAATAGAGTCAATTACTCGGTCAATTATCCAATAATTTACAATTCCCGACCCTTCCCTACTTCAACGAAAAATTGGAGCTGTGAAACGGCTATTGCCTATTTTTATAACTTTAGGACCTAAGCCGGACCGGCTTGAATTGAAAACATAAACAATATTAACGGTTCCTCCGTTTTAAATATCTTATTTGTTAAAATAAATAATTGTTAAAATAGCGATATTTTAAATAGAATAGTTATTTGTGGTTTTTTTTTATAAAATGGTTATTAAATTTTATGCAAAATTTTTACTTATTTTCAATTCAAGCCGGGCCTAAAGATATATAAAAATCTGTGATAAAAATCGCCTTTCCACAGCTCCAATTTTCTTTTGGAGTGGGAAAGGGCCGGACTCAATAACAACTAGACTGTGACCACAACAATCTGTGATCTATGATGATAAGGTTTCATCTATTAAAAATATATTTATTTTTAAAATTAATTTTTCAAAAAATTATTAATGGTATTAATAATACACCAAGAATCTCACATATCATTGTAGTTTAAATTTAAAAATTATGGATTCAGTAACCTTTTTAATTAGTCATTCATCAGCTTCTCATCAATAATAATATATAAAAAATCACTAGTTCATATAATATCATACATATATTATAAAATTATTGCACTTTTTATAGATGCAGAGATAATTTTTTTACTCTGTATTATAATTACTACATTTTTATTTTTTATTTTAGCTTTTGGTTGAATTTTCAACCATTTGGTTTAATTTTACTATTTTTGGTTGAAAATTCAACCAATTGGTTTAAAATTCAACCAATTGGTTGAAATTTCAACCAAAAATAGTAAAATTCAACCAATTGGTTGAATTTTCAACCAAAGCAGCTCTACCGTGCTCGTTATCAAAATATTCTTTAAATTTAGTTCAATTATTATATTAAACTGATTTTACGTTTTATTTATATATTTTATGAAAAAAATATTATTTTTTAACAATTTTTTAATGAAAAACAAAAATTATTTCAATTTCGTCTAATTTTTTATTTTTCGACATATCGACGGATATTGAAGCTTCACTTTTATAAATAACAATAATAAATATTAAAATATCATAAATTTTTGCTAAAATAAAATTAAAAAAAAAAAATAGAAAGAAAGAAAGATTTAAGGTGTGTTTTAAAGTAAAAATTGAATATGATGGTTTAAATGATATTTTTTTTTCATTTGTTAAATAATGATTTGTCATTATTATATCTCATGAATAATTGAAACATTCTTTTGGAAGATTTTTTTTATCATTATTATTTAGTTTACATAGGTGGAAATATTTGCATAGGGGAGTGTAACTTAATTTAGCACAGTAATTTTATAATTTTGGGTAATTGAGCATTCATAAAATAAATTTGGACTACTTTGATTTATTATGTAATGCTGGTTTCGTAATTTTTGTACCCATTTTATCCGTCCTTATCTTATCAAGGCCTATTTTTTACAATTATTTTTAGTGAAAATATTGAGTTCAGGAAACCAAAAAACAGCAGTAGTCGTTGAAAAATTCCATGGAACCATCAGCAAGTCAAATTTCCCTTCAATAAATCTATGTAATTCTTCACTTATTGCTTGAGCAAATATTCATTATTTCTGAGCAAATTTTCATAAATCTCGAAAAAAATTAATTTTTAACAAGTTTTAAGTTCAAAAACTATCAGTAGGATAAGTTTGGGCGCTATTCACTGGTCATAATTGTCGTTGTCCATCCGGAGCAGTTTTCCGAATCTCGAAAATTAAGTATACAAACTTCTTAATTTAGAATAATAAAAACTTAAAGTATTGTAAGGCAAATGAATCGAAATTCCTTAAAATCAGTGCAAATCTGATGAAATATCAGATGCTATTATTTCAAAAAATGAATTTCGGAATTTACCCTACTCTGTACTTTGATGGATCCTGATTTTAGGAATCTGAAATTGAATTTTTCTGCAAAATTCATTTATGGGTCTATTTCCGAAAAATCTAGATTTCAAGGTTCTAAGAAATGACCTGGTGGACAACGACAATTATGACATTGAATGGCGGCCATAAGTTTTATAAAATATTGGCCCTTTCAGACAATACTCAAAATCAGACCAAAAAATATCTCAAAATCCATACCAACCAAAAAACTCAATTTTCTCATATCCAATAATTTACTTTTAAGTTCATTCCGATCTATTATCTTCATAATAAATTAAAATCAATAACTTAAAATATCCGTAATAAAAAATTCATTTATCGTCTATCACACTCCTCCTCCAACTACTACAAGAACAAATTAAAAAAATTCCATTCACTGTATTAATTAATAAATTTTACATATAAAATTTTAGTATAACTTATTTGTATCCTTGACTTTTTTATTTTTTAATTTATACAGGAAGATATTATACTATTAAAACATACACACATACCACCTGTTACGTAATAATATCTATAAAAAATTTTTTAACTCATTATTATTATTATTATAATCTTTTACAGTTTTTTTTCTTTATTATTATGTGTGTTAGAGATGATTCTATGAACATTATGCCTTTTGACATTCGCGTGGGTTATCATAAAGTTACTTCTTTGTAATATTTTTTGCTTTATCCAAGTCTATTCGGTATTCAACGATGAGTGTTTAAATTTTTTTAGTTAAATAGTGAATTTTTTTTGTAATTTAACCATGTTTTATTTATTTATTTATTTTTTAATTATTAATTTTAAATTTATTTATACTAGTAATTGTATAAATGAAAATTGTGATTTAAAATTAGGTAATAATTGAGCATATTTTTTAAATTAATTAATTTAATTGATATAAATGAAAAAATTGTTAGGTTCTGAAAAACCAATAACAACGACAAGAAGATCAGTCCAAACGACTAGAAGACCATTAAAACCAACGACGACAGAAAATAATTTCGAGTTTATTGAATTTATAAGTGACATTGATAATTGTATCGATGGAAAATATTATTCAGCTAAAGATTCGTGCTCACACTTTTTGTATTGTGTAAATGGGAATCTTATCAGACAACAATGTGGTCCTGGTTTATATTGGAATGATAATAAAAAAATGTGTGATTGGGCATTTAAAAGTCAATGTAATAAAAAATCATCTTTGACACAACAGAAACAACAGTCACCGCTGATGGTAAATATTTTTCATTTTTTTTTTTTTGCTAAATGTAATAAATTTTTTAAACAAATTTTTTTTATCGTGTGTTGTAGTCATTGAATAAATATTAAAATAAAATTTTTTAATTACTTGATTCACACCCATATTTATTTAAATATATGCCGAAAAAATTTTATTTTATTTTATGAGGGTCTATTAAAATGTAAATGAAATATTTATTTTATTGCTGTTGAGTTGATTAAATTAAAAAAATACAATGTATTTTAGATTAATAATCATTACTAATTGTAAGCATAAATTAATTTTTATAATTTTACGCAAATATTTAAGCTCGAAAAAAATTTTAAGTAAATTTGTAAGATCCCTAAAAATAATATAGGAAATAATTACATATTTTTGAGGTATAGTAAATTTAAATGCGATTTGAGCAATTCTTTACTTTTCTGGACGTGAGCCATGAGACGTGAAATAAACTATTCCTTGTAAAATATTACCTTAAAAATTAATTTTGCTTGAATTTAATTAAAAAATCCAGTTATTCGCTTATAGCATTTCTAATAATTTTTAAGTCACATTTACATAAAAGCTTTAATATATTCTAAATAAGCCTCATTAAGAAATAAGTAGTTCCTACTAATGTGATCATTAAAATTTTTAAAATATCTTAATTTTGCAAAGTAACAGATTAGCAAGCCAGAGAAACGTAATAAAATAGTTAATGAATGTTTTTGTAACGAGTGCGAAAATGTGTATCCAAAGACATTTTTATTTTTGTCATATATAATTATGAAAAGCAGTTTTACTTACTTATCTATTAATTTACTATAATGCATGAAAATTCTGATAAGAAAAACTGTTTCAAAGTTTATGTTTATGTTTGTTTTCATTAAAACTTTTTTAATAGCTTAAATGAATCAGAAAAATTTTTTAAGTTTAAAATTAGATTTAGGTATCTAATGTGCAATTTAATCAAAAATTTTTATTTTCATTAATTTCTCCGCGCTTCAAAAATTAGTTTTTTTAATGTTTTTATTTTTCGGAAAAAAATACCCCCCCCCTTCTATTTTCCCATTTTTGCTAATTTCAGAGAGTCAATGTAATATTAATACCAAGACGGTTAAAAGTAAATCCTATCCTATAATTATAAAAAAAAATAGTTTTTATACTAAATAAATTTTTAAAAGATAGGAGTTTGTATAAAAATTTTCTGACACTTTTGGCAAAATATCGTCTTTTAGTTCATGGACTATAACAGTAAGAGAAGTACTGATAAAAAAATTCGCTTTACGTGGGGAATTAAAAGGTGACATTTAAACACAAAAAATAAGACCAACCGGAAGATATTTGGTTGATCTACAACGTAGCAGCGTTGAAGATAGCCTAAATTCAGAAGATAGCCTAAAAAACTCAAATCTTATAGCATATATCTGTGTTTGGGGGTCTAATTTCTAGGCTCGGGAGGCCCATTCAGGTAAACTGAGGGGATATTTTTTCAACTACCACGAGCTTCCCTGAAAGTTAAAAGCAAATCAGGCACTCGATCGGTATCCAAACAGTTGACCGACCCTTTGTAAGTTAAAATAAAATTTTACTCCCGATCGTACTCGTGAGTACTGTATATATGTATATTAACAAAAACTGCATTGATTTTAAGAAAGTTTTTAATATATGAGCTTTATTCGAACTCTTTTTCGAAAATTAAATAACCCAAAAATCAAATTTCTGTAACTATTTTTCGCCAAAATTAATTTTTATCGCTACTTTACTCAAAATTATCCCTAAAAATAAGTATGCGTAAAAAATTACTAAAAAATAAAAATCCAGACAAATCATAAATCTGTTCATGCCAAAAATCCAAATAAAAAAAATGGTTTATTTAAATCGCCTGGATTATTTCATATACGTAATAGAAATTATTAATTTTAAATTACTGCATTAGATAAGTGCAAATATTTAACATAAAAAATCGTGTTTTATTTTTTATAATTCATAAAACTAATTACAGTTTTTATCATACGCATAATTACATAATAATAATAATTTTTAATTGTATAATAAAATAGGAAAATTACTATAATTAAAAAACAATATCACTTAATATTAAATTTTTTAAACTTAATATTATTAATACTTTAGATAAAAAGGAATATTTAATTCAATTAAAAATAACCGTTATAAGATTATAAAATTTAATTAAATAAAAAAATTTTCTTTTCAAGGCATGTAAGCATAATAAATTTACTGAAGTACCAGGAGAGTGTAATAAATATTATGCATGTTTATGGGGTCATCCAAAACAATATAGTTGTGCACCAGGTTTACATTTTAATAAAGAATCAGGTATATGTGATTGGCCAGCAAGAGCAAAATGTGATCCTAATGCTGGTATACCACAAAATGTTATTACTGATCCAATTAATTCACCAATATCAACGTTTAATCCTGATTATGAAGATTATTCAGTAGTTAATACAATATCAACAATAACTCAACGACCAACAATTAATCAACGACCAACAATTACTTCAACTCCTACATTTGTAACTAAACCACCAAAACCAGCAACAACTTCATCAACTATATTTGTTAGTAAACCACAAAAACCAACATCCGCTTCAACAGCTACGATTGATCCTAATCTAGAATCACCATTATCTGGTCACTTCAAAGTAAGTACAAATTTTTATTTAAAAAATTATTTTTTAATTTTTTATGCTATAATTTAAATATTTTATTAGGTTGTATGTTATTTCACTAATTGGGCATGGTACCGACGAGGTGTAGGTCGTTACATACCAGAAAATATCGATCATACTTTATGTACCCATATAGTTTATGGCTTTGCAGTCCTTGATAGTACTAAATTGATCATAAAAGCTCACGATTCATGGGCAGATTTTGATAATCGTATGTTTTTTTATATTAACACGATAAATTTATTTTATATAACACGATACAATAAATTTTATACAATTTACATATAACAAGTTTCCTGTATAAAATTTTAATGTTTTGTGTAGGTTTTTACGAAAGAGTTGTTGCTTATAAAAAACGAGGCGTCAAAGTCAGTTTAGCCCTTGGAGGTTGGAATGATTCTTTAGGAGATAAATATAGTAGATTAGTGAATGATCCAGAAGCACGTAAAAGATTCGTCGCTCATGCTTTGCAATTCATTGAAAAATATGGTTTTGACGGTCTTGATCTTGATTGGGAATATCCTGTATGTTGGCAGGTAATTAAAGATTTTTAAAAGCATCCTCATTCTGGATCTGAAATTTTTCCGAAAAAATAATGGTTTTATAAAAATTACAAAAAATAGGTGGATTGCAAAAGAGGTCCAGCTTCTGACAAAAAAGCTTTTGCAGAACTTCTCAAAGAGCTTAGTTTAGCGTTCCGTCCACGTGGTCTTCTATTATCATCAGCTGTTTCTCCTAGTAAAACTGTTATTGACGCTGGTTACGATGTGCCGGCTTTATCTAAATATTTGGATTGGATTGCCGTAATGACTTACGATTTCCACGGTCAATGGGATAAAAAAACGGGTCACGTAGCTCCTCTTTATCAGCACCCAGAAGATGAATTTTACTTCTTTAATGCTAATTACTCAATTAATTATTGGATTTCAAAAGGAGCATCTCCAAGAAGTATTGTTATGGGTAATTTCTTGTTTTTTATTTTTTTTAAATTATTTAAACCTTTTGTTTTAATTTTGAAGCAACAAAATTACAAAATAATTTGGATAAATTTTAGGATTACCTTTATACGGCCAAGCCTTCAGTGTGCACGATCCTCAAGCTGGTACTGGACTGAATGCACCAGCTAGTGCTGGCAATGCAGGAGAATTCACAAAAGCGGCTGGTTTCTTAGCTTATTATGAAATTTGCGATCGTATACGTAACGGGGGCTGGAAAGTTGTTCAAGATCCAAAACGAAGAATGGGACCTTATGCTTACAAAGGAAATCAATGGGTAGGATTTGATGACGCGGATATGATTAGGCAAAAGGGTCAATATATTCGAGATATGGGACTAGGCGGTGGAATGGTTTGGGCCTTAGATCTGGATGACTTTAGAGGAAGATGTGAAGAAGGCGAACATCCTCTTATGAAAACATTGCAACAAGTTCTAGCTCAACCTCCAAATAAGCATGACCGGCGTAAGAATAAATGTTCTTATCTGATTTTATAGATTAATAAAATAAAATTTGACTGATTTTTTTTCGAAACTAAAAAATCACTTTTTTTACTAAAGCAATTCTGTTTAAACTGAGAGAAAACTTTTGGGAACTTGTCAATAAAAATTTTTCTCTATATTTTTCATTTCTTTAAAATTATCGAAATCGCGCGACAACCATTCCAGAGTTCGTGTTTTTTGCGCATATAAAAAATAGTACCCACAAATCTTTTCCGTAACTATATATATAATTATAAATATCGACTTTCTTTGATAACTTTGGAAGCAGCCTATAATATTTTTGTATTAAGTTTTCATAAAATTAAATAAAATCTTCCTTTTTTCTCTTGTAAACATTTTTTGGTTCTATTTCTTTCCATATGGAATTCAATATAATTTCAAATTCAGTACAGGCGGGAATAGTATATTACGACCGATGGTCAGAAAAATAAAGAATGGCCCAAATGGCACGTAATTACTAGTAAACTGCGATTTGGGGCATTCTTTTTTATGGCCCAGGTTCGTATACGATTTTTCTTCCTAGCGGGCCGAAAACACTTTTTTCGCCCCGCAAAGAAATCGAAAAAAACGCGTTTTCACCCCACTGAGAAAGAAAAATTTCATGGGAACAAAAAAAAAATACCCCAGATCGCAGTTTACCATCCTCGGCTTCGCCTCGGATGCTAATTAACGTGCGATCTGGGCCATTCTTTTTTTTTGCTCCTTTGGTTAAAAATGTACTATTTCTGCATCAGTGGCGAGAAAACACGTCTGCCGGACGGAAATACGTGCTTTCTGGCCGCTGACCAGAAAATAATTTTTAGTTTTCAAGTTCTTTTAAATAGGTAAACTATTATATATTTATAATATGCAAAAGTAAAGTAAAATGTTGATAAAATTTTATATTTATATTATTAGTAAAAAAAAGCCTTCTGCAAACTTTCGTGTTTTGCACGTATGTTTTCAAAGCAAAAGGCAACTTTAAGTTAAAATGGAATTTGCTTATAAATAATATCTAAAAGAGAATAAAATAAAACATTAAATACATTTTAATTTAGCAATTAAACTTCCATCATTTGGTCAAAAGTTAGAATGGGAGTTACCCGAAACGCCAATAAATAATAAACCAGCAAAATTAGAAACAGTTCCAACGGCTGTAGCCAAACCAACTCAAGATGACGAATTCAAAGTAGTTTGTTATTTTACTAATTGGGCATGGTATCGTCAAGATGGAGGTAAATTCCTTCCTGAAGATATTGACGCTGATTTATGCTCTCACATAGTTTATGGGTTCGCTGTTCTTGACGGATCAACACTTACGATTAAAACTCATGATTCATGGGCTGATATTGATAACAGTAAATAAATTTGTTTTGTTGATTCAAACTACAAAAAGTTATTAACAAATAAAAAAAAAAATTTCAGAATTTTACGAAAGAGTTGTCGCTTATAAAAAGAAAGGTAAAAAAGTTCTTGTAGCGATTGGTGGGTGGAATGATTCAGAAGGCGATAAATACAGCCGATTGGTAAATAGTCCTTCTTCCAGGCGTAAATTTATATCGAATATTCTTCAGTTTATTGAAAAATATGACTTCGATGGCTTAGATCTGGATTGGGAATATCCTGTTTGTTGGCAGGTAATTGCAAAAAATGTCCAATTCTTTATGGTAACATGTGAAGGATCATTGCACATAATAATTGTAATTTTTAGGTGGATTGTACAAGAGGACCAGCGACAGACAAGAGTTCGTTTAGCAAATTTGTTGCAGAGCTACATGAGGAATTTAAAATACGCGGTCTCCTTCTTTCGTCAGCCGTTTCTCCTAGCAAACGAGTTATCGATGCGGGTTACGATGTACCAACACTCGCAAAATATCTTGATTGGATAGCTATTATGACTTATGATTTCCACGGCCAATGGGATAAAAAGACTGGGCACATAGCACCTCTTTATGCAAGATCAGATGATTGGGAACCAACATTTAATGCTGTAAATTAATAAATTAGTTTGACAAAAATTTTATTAATATTTTTCCAAATAATTTTATTATTTTCGCAGAATTTCTCAGTTCATTATTGGATGGAAAAAGGCGCTCCACCAAAAAAACTTGTGATGGGTATACCCCTTTACGGACAAAGCTTTTCTTTAGCTGAAAGAAGTGAAAATGGTTTAAACGCACCAACCTATGGTGGCGGTGAAGCTGGCGAAGCAACGCGGGCTAGGGGATTTTTAGCTTACTATGAAGTTCGTATCTTTTCGCTGTTTGCTAGAAAATACTTTATCTATAACATAATAACAATTACTAAAATTTTTACAGATATGCGAAAGAGTTAAATCGAAAGGGTGGTCAGTGGTTCAAGATCCACAACGAAGAATCGGTCCCTATGCATTCAAAGGTGATCAGTGGGTTGGTTTTGATGACACAGAGCAAGTCAGATTAAAATCTGAATTGATAAAGAAACTTGGTCTCGGAGGTGGTATGGTTTGGGCGCTTGATTTAGATGATTTCAAAAATAGGTGTGCATGTGAACCTAGTCCATTATTAAGAACTATAAATAGAGTACTTAGAAACTATCCCCCAGGGCCAAAATGTTCAATTACAAGTAAGCTATAATTATAGTAATAAATCATATTCTTAGACACAAATATTCATGCATTTCTTAATCCCGAAAATTATAGGCTCGAAATTACCTGAAATACCGAACCAAAAACCAATAACTCAAAAACCACCCGCAAAACCACCTGTTCAAACAGAAAAACCAACTGAAAAGCCTACACAATCTACTACAGTAGATGAAGATGATACTATAGAAATAGAAGCGGCTTCAGATTCTCCGCCAAGCTCATTACCTGCAGTAGGAGCAAATTGTAACGGAAAAGTATTCATTGCAAATGAAAAAGATTGTAGAAAATATTACCTTTGCAATCATGGAGAATTAACAGAAATGACATGTCCAGAAGGAACAGTTTGGAATGAAAAATATTGTGATTGGCCCGAAAATTCAAAATGCAAAACTATTCCATATGAAGAAATTAATCAAGACAATAATATTATCTCTGCCCCAACGGGTGATGTTGATAATTCTGCAGGCATACAGCAAGTAGAAATTTCTACAACTGAAGATGATATTTATCCAGAAGTACCTGACAATGGAAAAAAGATAGTTTGTTACTTTACAAATTGGGCTTGGTATAGGCCTGGTTCTGGTAAATTCCTTCCAGAAGATATCGATTCTAAACTTTGTACTCACATTGTCTACGCCTTCGCAGTATTAGATTATGAAAGACTCGTTATTGGAATGCACGATTCTTGGGCTGATATAGACAATGATTTTTATAAAAGAGTAACAGCATATAGAAAAAAAGGAATAAAAGTTTTAATTGGTATTGGAGGTTGGAATGATTCAGCTGGCGACAAATATAGCAGATTAGTAAATAATCCAGCTGCTAGAAAAAGATTTATCAAAGATGTAATAGAATTTATAAATAAATACAAATTCTCAGGGTTAGATCTTGATTGGGAGTATCCAGTATGCTGGCAGGTATGAATAACGAAATTGACTGAAATTTTAATTACTTAAAATAATGATAAACGATACGTTTAATTTGAATGATAGGTTGAATGCAATAGAGGACCAGCATCAGATAAAGAATCATTCGCTGCATTTGTTCGTGAACTTAGTACAGAATTCAAGCCAAGAGGTCTTTTATTATCATCAGCTGTTTCGCCTAGTAAACGCGTTATCGATGCAGGATATGACGTACCAATATTATCAGAATATTTAGATTGGATCGCAGTAATGACCTACGATTTTCACGGTCATTGGGAAAGAAAAACAGGTCACGTTGCACCATTATATTATTATCCCGGTGATGAATTTGATTATTTTAATGCTAATTTTTCAATGAGATATTGGATTGAAAAAGGAGCTAATTCATCAAAATTAATTATGGGTATTCCATTGTATGGACAAAGTTTCACAGTACCAAATGCTGCTGGTAAAGGTTTACAAGTATCTGCTACTGGTCCTGGACAAGCTGGAGAATTCACAAGAGCAGCTGGATTTTTATCATATTATGAAGTAAGTACATAAATATTTTTTTTAGATATAATAACTTTTTCAATTATAAAACATGTTGTTTAACATGCACTAATCCTATATATATTAAAATGAAATAATTTAAAAAATTGACTATTTTTGATTTTATTGGACACGCATTTATGGAGAATTGTACGGACGAAAATACATGAAAGTGGTTTTAAAGTAATCTTTAAAGAAATATCTCCAGACCTTTTTTTAATTTTTAAAAAATATTTAAATGATTTCGAGAAATCAATATCAGAAGTTAGTAGTCGAAAACGCAAAATAATTTCATTTTTTTTCACTAAAACTGATTTTTCTCAGGATCTAAGAGGTTTTTTGAAACGAGGTTTAGTGCAAATTATTCCTAGGAAAAAATGCTATCGATTTGACGTTTTTTTTTTTTTAATTTGAGCTCACGGTTCAGAGTTACAACTGTTTGAAGCTAAGAACTTCAAAATTAAAAAAATCAAAAAGTGGACATTTTCATCACTTCAGATCTCGGAATGGATTGTATCAAAATGTAAAAACCAAGTTTCTTTGTATTTATTAAACAATTTTCTAATGGTACTTTTTTTTTTTTTTAATTTCATCCATTCGTTAAAGAGAAATATTAAAAAAACGACTTAGAGTCTACTTTTTTGAAATTTTTTATTTTTTTATATTTAGAACAGCTGATATCCATTTTTTATATGATTTCATATATTTTATATTTTATTTTCTTAAAAAAAACCTAAATGCTATCATAAACATTTCATAAAAATATATAAAATGAAAAAAATATTTAAATGCAATCATTGTATAAAAATATTTGAAATTCCAACTTTTCTATTAAACAAGAGACAGTTAGAAAAAAAATTATAATGGAATGAAATAAAATTAAAATTTTTAATGAAATTAAAAAAATTTTTCAATGCAATCATTGCTAAAAAATTTTTGAAAATTAAAAAATTTTTCAATGCAATCATTGCATAAAAATTTTTAAAATTAAAAAAATATTTAAATGCAGTCATTGCTAAAAAATTCTTGATATTGAAAAAATATTTCAGTGCAATCATTGCATAAAAATTTTTGAAAAAATTTTAAACAAATTTTATATGCAATCATTGCTAAAAAATTTTTGAAATTAAAAAAATATTTCAATGGAGTCATTGCTAAAAAATTCTTGAAATTGAAAAAATATTTCAGTGCAATCATTGCATAAAAATTTTTGAAAAAATTTTAAACAAATTTTATATTCAATCATTGCTAAAAAATTTTTGAAAATTAAAAGATATTTCAATGCAATCATTGCTAAAAAATTTTTAAAATTAAAAAAATATTTCAATGCAATCATTGGTAAAAAATTGTTGAAATTGAAAAAATATTTCAATGCAATCATTGCTAAAAAATTTTCGAAAATTAAAAAATTTTTCAATGCAATCATTTCTAAAAAATGCAATTATTGCAAACAAATATTTGAAATTCCAATTTTTTTATTAAACAAGAAACAGTTAGAAAAAAATTTCTAATGACCAAATTAAAAAAGTATTTCGATACAATAATTGCATATAAATTTTTGAAATGACAAAAATATTTTAATGCAATCATTGTAATGAAATTTAAAAAATATTTTAATTTTAAAAAATATTTTAATTTTAAAAATATTTTAACGAATTAGAGTCTAATTTTTTGAATTTTTTATTTTTTTATATTTAGGACAGCTGATATCCATTTTTTATATTATTTTAAGTATTTTATATTTTATTTCTTTAAAAAAAATTTAATTTCTACCATTGCATAAAAATATATCTAATTAAAAAAATAATTAAATGCAATTATTGTATAAAAATATTAGAAATTCCAACTTTTCTATAAGACAGGAGACTGTTAGAAAAAAATTTATAATGGCGTATAGTTTCTGGTAAAGTCAATAAAAAAATACAATTTTCTTATAAAACAAAACAAATACAAAAAAATTTTAATGCAATCATTGCATAAAAATTTTTGAAATTATAAAACACATTTTAATGCAATCATTGCATAAAAATTTTCTCAATGCAATTATTGCATACAAATATTTGAAATTCCAACTTTTCTATATAACAGGAGACTGTTAGAAAAAAATTTATAATGGCATATAGTTTCTGATAAAGTCAATAAAAAAATACAATTTTCTTATAAAACAACACAAATACAAAAAAAATTTCAATGCAATCATTGCATAAAAATTTTTGAAATTAAAAACACATTTTAAAGCAATTATTGCAGACAAATATTTAAAATTACATTTAATAATAATATTAATTTTCATAAATATTAATTTTCATAATCATTGCATGAAAATATTTAAAAATACAATTATCATATAAAACAGGACACTATTAGAAAAAAATTTTAAATGATGTATAGTTTCTGCTAAAGTCAATAAAAAAATTTCAATGCTATCATTGCATAAAAACTTTTGAAATTCCAACTTTTGTATAAAACAGTATAATATTAGAAAAAATTTAGAATAGCGTACAGTATCTGCTAAAGTCAATAAAAATATTTCAATGCAATCATTGCATAAAAATATTTGAAATACCAACTTTTGTATAAAACAGGACACTATTCGAAAAACATTCAGATTGATGTATAGTTTCTGCCAAAGTCAATAAAAATATTTCAATGTTAACATTGCATAAAAATATTTGAAATCTTAACTTTTGTCTAAAACACAACAATATTCAAAAAAATTTAGAATGGCGTATAGTTTCTGCCAAAGTCAATAAAAATATTTCAATGTTAACATTGCATAAAAATATTTGAAATCCCAACATTTATATATAACAAAGCATTATTCAAAAAAATTTAGAATGGAGTACAGTTTCTGCTAAAGTCAATAATAATATTTCAATGCAATAATTGCATAAAAATATTTGAAATTCCAACTTTTGTATAAAACAGTACACTATTAGAAAAAATTTAGAATATCGTACAGTTTCTGCTAAAGTCAATAAAAATATTTCAATGCAATCATTGCATAAAAATATTTGAAATTCCAACTTTTGTATAAATCAGTACACTATTAGAAAAAATTTAGAATAGCGTACAGTATCTGCCAAAGTGAATAAAAATATTTCAATGCAATCTTAGCATAAAAATATATGAAATCCCAACTTTTGTATAAAACAGGACACTATTCGAAAAACATTCAGATTGATGTATAGTTTCTGCCAAAGTCAATAAAAATATTTCAATGTTAACATTGCATAAAAATATTTGAAATCCCAACTTTTATATATAACAAAGCATTATTCAAAAAAATTTAGAATGGAGTACAGTTTCTGCTAAAGCCAATTATAATATTTCAATGCAATAATTGCATAAAAATATTTGAAATTCCAACTTTTGTGTAAAACAGTACACTATTAGTAAAAATTTAGAATAGCGTACAGTATCTGCCAAAGTGAATAAAAATATTTCAATGCAATCGTAGCATAGAAATATATGAAATCCCAACTTTTGTATAAAACAGGACACTATTCGAAAAACATTCAGATTGACGTATAGTTTCTGCCAAAGTCAATAAAAATATTTCAATGTTAACATTGCATAAAAATATTTGAAATCCCAACTTTTATATATAACAAAGCATTATTCAAAAAAATTTAGAATGGAGTACAGTTTCTGCTAAAGCCAATAATAATATTTCAATGCAATAATTGCATAAAAATATTTGAAATTCCAACTTTTGTATAAAACAGGACACTATTCGGAAAACATTCAGTTTGACGTATAGTATCTGCCAAAGTGAATAAAAATATTTCAATGTTAACATTGCATAAAAATATTTGAAATCCCAACTTTTATATATAACAAAGCATTATTCAAAAAAATTTAGAATGGAGTACAGTTTCTGCTAAAGCCAATAATAATATTTCAATGCAATAATTGCATAAAAATATTTGAAATTCCAACTTTTGTGTAAAACAGTACACTATTAGTAAAAATTTAGAATATCGTACAGTTTCTGCTAAAGTCAATAAAAATATTTCAATGCAATCATTGCACAAAAATATTTGAAATTCCAACTTTTGTATAAATCAGTACACTATTAGAAAAAATTTAGAATAGCGTACAGTATCTGCCAAAGTGAATAAAAATATTTCAATGCAATCGTAGCATAGAAATATATGAAATCCCAACTTTTGTATAAAACAGGACACTATTCGAAAAACATTCAGATTGACGTATAGTTTCTGCCAAAGTCAATAAAAATATTTCAATGTTAACATTGCATAAAAATATTTGAAATCCCAATTTTTATATATAACAGAGCATTATTCAAAAAAATTTAGAATGGAGTACAGTTTCTGCTAAAGTCGATAATAATATTTCAATGCAATCATTGCATAAAAATATGTGAAATCTTAACTTTTGAAAAAAACACAACACTTTTCAAAAAAATTTAGAATGGCATATAGTTTCTGCTAAAGTCAATAAAATATTTTAATGCTATCATTGCATAAAAATTTTTTAAATTCCAACTTTTGTATAAAACAGGACACTATTCGAAAAACATTCAGATTGATGCATAGTTTCTGCCAAAGTCAATAAAAATATTTCAATGTTAACATTGCATAAAAATATTTGAAATCCCAACTTTTATATATAACAAAGCATTATTCAAAAAAATTTAGAATGGAGTACAGTTTCTGCTAAAGTCAATAATAATATTTCAATGCAATAATTGCATAAAAATATTTGAAATTCCAACTTTTGTATAAAACAGTACACTATTAGAAAAAATTTAGAATATCGTACAGTTTCTGCTAAAGTCAATAAAAATATTTCAATGCAATCATTGCATAAAAATATTTGAAATTCCAACTTTTGTATAAATCAGTACACTATTAGAAAAAATTTAGAATAGCGTACAGTATCTGCCAAAGTGAATAAAAATATTTCAATTCAATCTTAGCATAAAAATATATGAAATCCCAACTTTTGTATAAAACAGGACACTATTCGAAAAACATTCAGATTGATGTATAGTTTCTGCCAAAGTCAATAAAAATATTTCAATGTTAACATTGCATTAAAATATTTGAAATCCCAATTTTTATATATAACAGAGCATTATTCAAAAAAATTTAGAATGGAGTACAGATTCTGCTAAAGTCGATAATAATATTTCAATGCAATCATTGCATAAAAATATGTGAAATCTTAACTTTTGAAAAAAACACAACACTTTTCAAAAAAATTTAGAATGGCATATAGTTTCTGCTAAAGTCAATAAAAATATATTAATGCAATAATTGCATAACAATATTTGAATTTCCAACTTTTGTATAAAACAGTACACTATTAGAAAAAATTTAGAATAGCGCACAGTTTCCGCTAAAGTCAATATTTGGTCAATAAATTCAAAAAATATTCTAAACAAATATTTCAATGCAATCATTGCATAAAAATATATGAAATCCCAACTTTTGTATAAAACAGGACACTATTCGAAAAACATTCAGATTGACGTATAGATTCTGCCAAAGTCAATAAAAATATTTCAATGTTAAGGTAGTTCACCAGTAATTTAGACGACAATAGAAATCGCTAAAATTTTTATAGGGGCTTCATATTATAATAATACACATAAAAATAAAATTTTAAGAAAATTGTGGTTTTCGTTTAGGAGATACAAAGCTCCAAAGTTGAATTCTTATACATTGCAAGCATAGGAGCCGAGTCAAAAAACGCGGGTTTGAGATTTTTATTTACTGTCAACGCCGAAACTGAACAATAGATTTTTTTTTTTAAAATTGCACCAAGTAAATTAATTGTTGAAGAAACTTCTATTCGATTTTTAAATAAATTGTGGTTTTCTTATAAAAGATATTTTAATAAGAAAAAATAAAAAACCGATGAAAATTTTAAGGTGACCACGTCGACGTTTAAAATACACGCATAATATTATAATCATAATCATGTAAATAAAATCGCGTGCCTACAAACATTGTGCGACGTTGTCGTACTTTTTTTTTTATTTAAGCTACCACGAAAAATGATCTGTCAAAATACCGTAATTTTAATTGTCTGGTAAAGAACCTTAACATTACTTTAAAATATTTGAAATCACAATTTTTATATATAACAGAGCATTATTCAAAAAAATTTAGAATGGAGTACAGTTTCTGCTAAAGTCGATAATAATATTTCAATGCAATCATTGCATAAAAATATGTGAAATCTTAACTTTTGAAAAAAACACAACACTTTTCAAAAAAATTTAGAATGGCATATAGTTTCTGCTAAAGTCAATAAAATATTTTAATGCTATCATTGCATAAAAATTTTTTAAATTCCAACTTTTGTATAAAACAGTACACTATTCGAAAAACATTCAGATTGATGTATAGTTTCTGCCAAAGTCAATAAAAATATTTCAATGTTAACATTGCATAAAAATATTTGAAATGCCAATTTTTATATATAACAAAGCATTATTCAAAAAAATTTAGAATGGAGTACAGTTTCTGCTAAAGTCAATAATAATATTTCAATGCAATAATTGCATAAAAATATTTGAAATTCCAACTTTTGTATAAAACAGTACACTATTAGAAAAAATTTAGAATATCGTACAGTTTCTGCTAAAGTCAATAAAAATATTTCAATGCTATCATTGCATAAAAATATTTGAAATCCCAATTTTTATTTATAACAGAGCATTATTCAAAAAAATTTAGAATGGAGTACAGTTTCTGCTAAAGTCAATAATAATATTTCAATTCAATCTTAGCATAAAAATATGTGAAATCTTAACTTTTGAAAAAAACACAACACTTTTCAAAAAAATTTAGAATGGCATATAGTTTCTGCTAAAGTCAATAAAATATTTTAATGCTATCATTGCATAAAAATTTTTTAAATTCCAACTTTTGTATAAAACAGGACACTATTCGAAAAACATTCAGATTGATGCATAGTTTCTGCCAAAGTCAATAAAAATATTTCAATGTTAACATTGCATAAAAATATTTGAAATCCCAACTTTTATATATAACAAAGCATTATTCAAAAAAATTTAGAATGGAGTACAGTTTCTGCTAAAGTCAATAATAATATTTCAATGCAATAATTGCATAAAAATATTTGAAATTCCAACTTTTGTATAAAACAGTACACTATTAGAAAAAATTTAGAATATCGTACAGTTTCTGCTAAAGTCAATAAAAATATTTCAATGCAATCATTGCATAAAAATATTTGAAATTCCAACTTTTGTATAAATCAGTACACTATTAGAAAAAATTTAGAATAGCGTACAGTATCTGCCAAAGTGAATAAAAATATTTCAATTCAATCTTAGCATAAAAATATATGAAATCCCAACTTTTGTATAAAACAGGACACTATTCGAAAAACATTCAGATTGATGTATAGTTTCTGCCAAAGTCAATAAAAATATTTCAATGTTAACATTGCATTAAAATATTTGAAATCCCAATTTTTATATATAACAGAGCATTATTCAAAAAAATTTAGAATGGAGTACAGATTCTGCTAAAGTCGATAATAATATTTCAATGCAATCATTGCATAAAAATATGTGAAATCTTAACTTTTGAAAAAAACACAACACTTTTCAAAAAAATTTAGAATGGCATATAGTTTCTGCTAAAGTCAATAAAATATTTTAATGCTATCATTGCATAAAAATTTTTTAAATTCCAACTTTTGTATAAAACAGGACACTATTCGAAAAACATTCAGATTGATGCATAGTTTCTGCCAAAGTCAATAAAAATATTTCAATGTTAACATTGCATAAAAATATTTGAAATCCCAACTTTTATATATAACAAAGCATTATTCAAAAAAATTTAGAATGGAGTACAGTTTCTGCTAAAGTCAATAATAATATTTCAATGCAATAATTGCATAAAAATATTTGAAATTCCAACTTTTGTATAAAACAGTACACTATTAGAAAAAATTTAGAATATCGTACAGTTTCTGCTAAAGTCAATAAAAATATTTCAATGCAATCATTGCATAAAAATATTTGAAATTCCAACTTTTGTATAAATCAGTACACTATTAGAAAAAATTTAGAATAGCGTACAGTATCTGCCAAAGTGAATAAAAATATTTCAATTCAATCTTAGCATAAAAATATATGAAATCCCAACTTTTGTATAAAACAGGACACTATTCGAAAAACATTCAGATTGATGTATAGTTTCTGCCAAAGTCAATAAAAATATTTCAATGTTAACATTGCATTAAAATATTTGAAATCCCAATTTTTATATATAACAGAGCATTATTCAAAAAAATTTAGAATGGAGTACAGATTCTGCTAAAGTCGATAATAATATTTCAATGCAATCATTGCATAAAAATATGTGAAATCTTAACTTTTGAAAAAAACACAACACTTTTCAAAAAAATTTAGAATGGCATATAGTTTCTGCTAAAGTCAATAAAAATATATTAATGCAATAATTGCATAACAATATTTGAATTTCCAACTTTTGTATAAAACAGTACACTATTAGAAAAAATTTAGAATAGCGCACAGTTTCCGCTAAAGTCAATATTTGGTCAATAAATTCAAAAAATATTCTAAACAAATATTTCAATGCAATCATTGCATAAAAATATATGAAATCCCAACTTTTGTATAAAACAGGACACTATTCGAAAAACATTCAGATTGACGTATAGATTCTGCCAAAGTCAATAAAAATATTTCAATGTTAAGGTAGTTCACCAGTAATTTAGACGACAATAGAAATCGCTAAAATTTTTATAGGGGCTTCATATTATAATAATACACATAAAAATAAAATTTTAAGAAAATTGTGGTTTTCGTTTAGGAGATACAAAGCTCCAAAGTTGAATTCTTATACATTGCAAGCATAGGAGCCGAGTCAAAAAACGCGGGTTTGAGATTTTTATTTACTGTCAACGCCGAAACTGAACAATAGATTTTTTTTTTTAAAATTGCACCAAGTAAATTAATTGTTGAAGAAACTTCTATTCGATTTTTAAATAAATTGTGGTTTTCTTATAAAAGATATTTTAATAAGAAAAAATAAAAAACCGATGAAAATTTTAAGGTGACCACGTCGACGTTTAAAATACACGCATAATATTATAATCATAATCATGTAAATAAAATCGCGTGCCTACAAACATTGTGCGACGTTGTCGTACTTTTTTTTTTATTTAAGCTACCACGAAAAATGATCTGTCAAAATACCGTAATTTTAATTGTCTGGTAAAGAACCTTAACATTACTTTAAAATATTTGAAATCACAATTTTTATATATAACAGAGCATTATTCAAAAAAATTTAGAATGGAGTACAGTTTCTGCTAAAGTCGATAATAATATTTCAATGCAATCATTGCATAAAAATATGTGAAATCTTAACTTTTGAAAAAAACACAACACTTTTCAAAAAAATTTAGAATGGCATATAGTTTCTGCTAAAGTCAATAAAATATTTTAATGCTATCATTGCATAAAAATTTTTTAAATTCCAACTTTTGTATAAAACAGTACACTATTCGAAAAACATTCAGATTGATGTATAGTTTCTGCCAAAGTCAATAAAAATATTTCAATGTTAACATTGCATAAAAATATTTGAAATGCCAATTTTTATATATAACAAAGCATTATTCAAAAAAATTTAGAATGGAGTACAGTTTCTGCTAAAGTCAATAATAATATTTCAATGCAATAATTGCATAAAAATATTTGAAATTCCAACTTTTGTATAAAACAGTACACTATTAGAAAAAATTTAGAATATCGTACAGTTTCTGCTAAAGTCAATAAAAATATTTCAATGCTATCATTGCATAAAAATATTTGAAATCCCAATTTTTATTTATAACAGAGCATTATTCAAAAAAATTTAGAATGGAGTACAGTTTCTGCTAAAGTCAATAATAATATTTCAATGCAATCATTGCATAAAAATATTTTAAATTACAACTTTTGTATAAAACAGGACATTAATCGAAAAAAATTTATAATAGCATATAGTTTCTGCTAAAGTCGGTAAAAATATTTCAATGCAATCATTGCATAAAAATATTTGAAATGCCAATTTTTATGTATAACAGAGCATTATTAAAAAGAATTTAGAATGGCGGATAGTTTCTGCTAAAGTCAATAAAAAAATTTCAATGCTATCATTGCATAAAAACTTTTGAAATTCCAACTTTTGTATAAAACAGTATAATATTAGAAAAAATTTAGAATAGCGTACAGTTTTTGCTAAAGTCAATAAAAATATTTCAATGCAATCATTGCATAAAAATATTTGAAATGCCAATTTTAATATATAAAAGAGCATTATTCAAAAAAAATTTAGAATGGCGTATAGTGTCTGCTAAAGTCGGTAAAAATATTTCAATGCAATCATTGCATAAAAATATTTGAAATGCCAATTTTTATGTATAACAGAGCATTATTAAAAAGAATTTAGAATGGCGGATAGTTTATGCTAAAGTCAATAATAATATTTCAATACAATAATTGCATAAAAATATTTGAAATTACATTTTTTATATAAAACAGTACACTAATCGAAAAAAATTTAGAATAGCGTTTAGTTTCTGCTAAAGTCAATAAAAATATTTCAATGCTATCATTGCATAAAAGTATTTGAAATTCCAACTTTTATATAAAACACTATTACAAAATTTATAGGACACTATTACAAAAAAATTTAGAATGACGTATAGTTTCTGCTAAAGTCAATAAAAATATTTGAAAATACAATTTTTACAAATAAAAAATTCAAAAATATAAAAATACAAAATACACACCCGACAACTCGTATTTAAATTTTTAGAAGTTTTTCAAATTGTGGACAATCAATATGAGTTTATCTTTTTAAGTTGTTAACGAAAAAAAAATTAAAGTGGGGTATAGTTTCTGTTAAATTCAATACTAATATTTCAATGCTATCATTGCATAAAAACATTTGAAATTACAACTTTTATATAAAAAAGGACACTTTTCGAAATAAAATTAAAGTGAGTTATATATATTTTCTGCTAAATTAATTACTAATATTTCAATGCAATTGAAATTACAACTTTTCTAAAAATCAGGCTACTATTCGAAAAAAATTGAAAAAGGGGTATATTTTGCTACATTTAATACATATATTTCAATGCTATCATTGCATAAAAATATTTGAAATTACAAGATTTCTATAAAACAGGACAATATTCAAAAACATTTAGGTTGGGTATATTTTGCTAAATTCAATGCTAATAATTTAATGCTATTATTGCATAAAAACAATTGAAATTACAACATTTCTATAAAACACGACGGAATTCGAAAACATTTAAGTGGAGTATATTCTGCTAAATTCAAGACCTATATATTAATACTATTATTGCATAAAAACAATTGAAATTACACTTTTTCTATAAAACAGGACACTTTTCGAAAAAAAATTAAAGTGAAGTATAGTTTCTGCTAAATTCAATACTATTTATTCAATGGATAAACCCAATAATTCAGTAAATCGGACTCTGAGTCTTTTTTTTGCTATTTATTTTTAATGAATACATTAAATAAAAAACAAAAAAAAATCGGCTTTAGAAAAGCGTTTAATAAATACAATGCATTTTGTTTTTTATATATTTTGATACAAACCATTTTAAGATATGAAGTGAAGAAAATGCCCAATTTTTGAGTTTTTAAATTTTGTACTTCTTAGCTTTAAACAGTTATAACTCTGTGCCGTGAGCTAAAATTAAAAAAAAAGCGTCAACTCGATAGCATTTTTTACAAGGAGTAATTTGCACCGAAGCTCTTTTGTTTTATATATGAAATGACTTAAAAATTTGAATATGAAATAATATAGACATTGGCAGTCCTAAGAATAATAAAAAAAAAAAAAATTTTTTAAATTTAACTGTATAGTAAAATTCATATTGTCTGTTTACAATATGAAAAAACTACAATAATTTCAATCTGTATTTCTGGCTATTTTATATATGAAAAATTAAAAAAATTTTACTATGTAATAATATAGATATAGGCAGTCCTAAGAATGAAAAAAAAAATAAAAATATTTAACTGTATAGTAAAATTCATATTGGTGGTTTACAATATGAAAAAACTAAAAAATTTACCATCTATATTGTTGGCTATTTATATATGAAAAAACTCAAAAAATTTCACTATGAAATAAGATAGTTATCGGCAGTCCTAAGAATAAAAAAAACAAAAATTTAAAAAATTTAATTGTATAGTAAAGTTCATATTGGCTGTTTACGATATGAAAATACTACAAAAATTTGCTCGCATGGAAAAAAATGAGGTATTACATCCAAATTAAAAAAAAAAAAAGTACCTGGAGATTTTTTGGTGAAAAAAATTTTATAAAAAAAATAGGTCTTAACTCCATAATGTTTGTGAAATATCACCGGTGACAGTGCTACATACATACATACATACACTCACACACACACATGCATACTTTTTTTTAAAACTGGTTTTTTAGCATCCTGAGGTCTCAAAACGTGCGTATATGTCAAAAAATCAGAAATAAACATTTTACCTAAAACAATGGGTTCTCTATGAGGAACCAAAATTATAAATATTTCACTCTAGAGTAAAATTAATATTGATTCTCTGCAATATAAAAAACAGCAAAAATTTCAATCTATATTGTTAATTGTTTTATATAGGAAAAAACTCAAAAATTACACCATATATAGAGTACAATGGATATCGGCTGTCCTATTTATGAAAACATTATAAAAATTATAAAAGTTTATAAAAAATATTATAAAAGTTTCACTCGATAGTAAAATTCATATTGATTGTCTACAATATGAAAAAACTGAAAAAATTTCAATCTATATTGTTGACCTTTTTAATATATGAAAAATCCCAAAAAATTTCACTATAAAGTAAAATAGATATCTTCTGTCCTATTTATGAACAAAAAAAAATCATAAATATTTCACTCTAGAGTAAAATTCATATTGATTGTCTACAATATAAAAAAACAGCAAAAATTTCAATCTATATTGTTTTATATATGGAAAACACCAAAAATTTTACCATAGAGTAAAATGGATATCGGCTATACTATTTATGAAAAAACATAAAATATAAAAATTTCACTCAATAGTAAAATTTATATTGGCTGTCTACATTATGAAAAAAATTCAAAATTTTCAATCTATATTGTTGGCTGTTTTATTTATGAAAAAGCTAAAAAAATTTCACCATAGAGTGAAATGGATATCGCCTGTCCTATTTATGAACAATAAAAAATTATGAAAATTTCATTCTATAGTCATATTCATATTGATTGTCTACAATATCAGTTGTGATGTGTATGAAAATTGAAAATATTCAAATATTCATTGTCTACAGTATGAAAAAAACTACAAATTTTGTTAAAAAAACTGCATATTACTATATTTTATTTTCAATTATTATTTATTATCAATAATTATTTATGTTATAAAATATACCTCATTAGTTATAAATATTTATAAATAATCATGTAACTTTTTCTTAATATGAATTATAAAATTTTTTTGTTAATTTTAGAAGTATAAAATTAATTCTGTTCTCATTCATTTTTAAATAAAATTAAATTGCATTTTAATCATGTATGATTAAATTTATTATAATTAACTACATATGATTAAAATATAAAAAAATTAATGCACAAGAGTTTTTATTTGGTTAAGCCGAGCATCGCGAGGCCAATCAGCTAGTATTTATTAAATTAAATGCAAGACTTTTTCACGCGATACCAATTATACCAGTTATACCAGTGATATTGGTATCACTTTTGGTATTGGTATTGGTATCACTTTTGTTATATTTGTAATTATTAATTTTTACGGGTTAATTATAGGTTTTTTGGGTCGCTGAATCCGAATCCAGAGTCTAAAGTTTCTGGAAAATATGGGAAAACCCTTAAATAAGCAAAAACTACCCCTTTTTAAGGTTTTTTTTGCAAAATTTTGGAACTAAAGCTAAAATGATCAAGTTAATGCCATTTTTTCAAAAGTATTTACCAAAATTTAGGGTTTACTTGATAACACACCAAGTTTGTAAAATTAGGGCTAATTATAGGGGAGAAAAACTACCCCTAAAATAAGGAAAATTACAAAAAACATAAAAACAGAATATTTTACTTTATTTTTTATCCCTGCTTCTAGTATATTCATTAATGTTTTATGGTATTGAAAACTATTGCAATATATTAACAGTCCCCCAGGAGATAAATATGGGGGAAAACTACCCCCACAATAAAAAAAATTAGTGGAACAGTAAAATTTTTTCTCTTGCCTTTTCTTTTAAATCTAATCGCAAAAAATAGCAAAATAAATAGTACTAAAAATTTTTTTATCCCCCCTCTTGGGGGGTGTAACCCACCCCTAAATTAAAAAACTATGAAAAAAATAATGAACGATTTTTTAAAAATCTTTTTATACTCCAGTAAAATTGCGAGAGGGGGGGGGGGTTATTTTCACTGGCTTTCATGAGACTTGGTCTACTATATGTTTTTTGGGTCACGGATCATGAAAATCATGGTCTTTTCCGGAAATATTTTTGGAACACTCTTAAATTTGCAAAAACTAACCCCCAAAAAGGGGTATTTTGATGTACTGGCAATCAGAGTTTCTAGATTTAGCTATGAATTGATCTATACAGGTTTTTTGGGTCATTGTTCAAGGATTCGGGGGAATTTTTTATGAATAGATAATATTTTACCTTTAAATATGCAAAAATTACCCCTAAAGGGATGTTTTTGCAGTTTTCGCAGTTTGAGTGACCAGGTTAGGTCCATACGGATATTTTGGGTCCCTGATTTGAACCCTGATTTGAATCTGAATTTGAGGGAATTTTTTATAAATAATTAATATTTCAGCCTTAAACTAGCAATTTTTCTGGTCACTTATCAAGGAGTTGGGGTCTTATTTTATTTAATATTAATATTTCACCTTTAAATTAACAAAATCAATCCCTAAAATGGGTTTATTTACTATTTTTGAACTTTCAGTGTCTACATTATAAAATACTCCCAAATTCTTAATCTGCTACCCAAAAAAACCCATATAGTTCAAGTTTAGACATTCAAAGTGCAAAAATAGCAAAAACACCCCTTTTAGGGGTACAGCGAGGACACAAGTCCAATTCTAAACTAATCCAAAAAATTCTAATTCTCGACAATTGCAAACAATTCCATCTGTTTTACGCGCGGCGGCCTCGCCTGGAAGTAGGAATACGAACAGATAAATGAAAAGAGAAATAGGGAATAATTATAATTATTAAATTAAATAAATAATTTGTAAGAGTTATTAATAATTTTAAAAAAAGTAAATAACTTTAAGATTTTCCATTTTTTAAGTTTGGTTGTTATATGCATATTATATAATTAAAAAATCAAATTTGTCTTATTGATTAGTACTACACTCAAAGAATCCGTTTGCCGCAACCGGAATTTCGGCAGTTGCCGCTACCGGATTTCCTGTTGTGGAATACGGAATTTTTTTTTCTTTTAAATATTTGTAAATGTATTAATTTGCCTTACACTAGCGTAACCTAATGAAGTAGACTATAATACAATAACAACACATCAAGCCTTACACTACCATAACCTAAGGAAGTAGGATATAATAAAATAACGACACGTCAAGTCTTACACTAGCATAACCTAAGGAAGTAGAGTATAATAAAAAACAACACGTTAAGCCTTAAACTAACATAAACTAAGGGCCATTCTACAATCAACCTTTGCTACGCAAGGCCTTACGAGCTGCGCATTACCTTCTGCGCAACTCCGCACGGGTTAAACGGTTGATTGTAGAATGTCCCTAATGTCTAGTCTACATAACCGTACCGTACGGCGATGCCCAATCAATGATGAGAATTAAGGCAATCTGGTAATCGGTTGGTACCATTGTTTACAATGCTTTTCTTATGGGAGCAAATGATGCCAACCCATTTATACCATTGTTCATCTCACTTGCTCCCATAAGAAAAGTATTGTAAACAATGTTACCAACCGATTACCAGATTGCCTTAATTCTCATCATTGTGCCCAATGCTATTATTATATGCTTACTCTTGCGGCGTCACGTGACTCCTATACCAATAGCATTGGGCTGCACCCTGCGGTGCGATTATGTAGACTAGGCCTAAGCAAGTAGACTAAAATAAAAAACGACACGTTAAGCCTTACACTAGCGTAACCTAAAGAAGTAGGATATAATAATATAATGACACGTCAAGCCTTACACTAACATAACCTAAGGAAGTAGGATATAATAAAATATCGACACGTCAAGTCTTACACTAGCATAACCTAAGGGAGTAGGCTATAATAAAATAACGACACGTCAAGCCTTACACTAGCGTAACCTAATGAAGTAGACTATAATAAAAAACGACGCGTTAAGCCTGTCACTAACATAACCTAAGGAAGTAGGCTATAATAAAATAATGACACGTCAAGCCTTACACTAACATAACCTAAGGAAGTAGGCTATAATAAAATAACGACACGTCAAGCCTTACACTAGCGTAACCTAATGAAGTAGACTATAATAAAAAACGACAGGTCAAGCCTTACACTAACATAACCTAAGGAAGTAGGCTATAATAAAATAATGACACGTCAAGCCTTTCACTAACATAACCTAAGGAAGTAGGATATAATGAAATATGGACAAGTCAAGTCTTACACTAGCATAACCTAAGGGAGTAGGCTATAATAAAACAACGACACGTCAAGCCTTACACTAGCGTAACCTAATGAAGTAGACTATAATAAAAAACGACAGGTCAAGCCTTACACAAACATAACCTAAGGAAGTAGACTTAAATAAAAAACGACACGTTAACCCTGACACTAACATAACCTAAGGAAGTATGCTATAATAAAATAATGACACGTCAAGCCTTACACTAACATAACCTAAGGAAGTAGACTAAAATAAAAAACGACACGTTAAGCCTGACACTAGCATAACCTAAGGGAGTAGGCTATAATAAAATAACGACACGTCAAGCCTTACACTAGCGTAACCTAATGAAGTAGACTATAATAAAAAACGACACGTTAAGCCTGTCACTAACATAACCTAAGTAAGTAGGCTATAATAAAATAATGACACGTCAAGCCTTACACTAACATAACCTAAGGAAGTAGGATATAATGAAATATCGACAAGTCAAGTCTTACACTAGCATAACCTAAGGAAGTAGGCTATAATAAAATAACGAGACGTCAAGCCATACACTATAGCGTAACCTAAGGAAGTAGGCTATAATAAAATAATGACACGTCAAGCCTTACACTAACATAACCTAAGGAAGTAGGATATAATGAAATATCGACAAGTCAAGTCTTACACTAGCATAACCTAAGGGAGTAGGCTATAATAAAATAACGACACGTCAAGCCTTACACTTGCGTAACCTAATGAATTAGACTATAATAAAAAACGACAGGTCAAGCCTTACACTAACATAACCGAGGAAGTCTTTCTTATTGTAGACCATTTCCTTAGGTTACGTAGTTTAATGTTTGACGTGTCTTTGTTTTATTATAGTCTACTTCCTTAGGTTATGTTAGTGTAAGGTTTGACGTGTCGTTACTTATTTAGTCTACTTCCTTAGGTTACGCTAGTGTAAGGTTTAACGTGTTGTTTTTCTTATTGTAGACCTTTTTCTTAGGTTATGTAGTTTAATGCTTGACGTGTCATTGTTTTATTATAGTCTACTTCCTTAGGTGATGTTAGTGTAAGGCTTGACGTGTCGTTATTTTTTTATTTCTAATTCCTGAGGTTATGCTAATGTAAGACTTGACGTGTCTTTATTTTATTATATCCTACTTCCTTGGGTTATATTAGTGTAAGGCTTGACGTGTCGTTTTTTTTTAGTCTACTTCCTTAGGTTACGCTAGTGTATGGTTTAACGTGTTGTTTTTCTTATTGTAGACCATTTCCTTAGGTTACGTAGTTTAATGCTTGACGTGTCTTTGTTTTATTATAGTCTACTTCCTTAGGTTATGTTAGTGTAAGGCTTGACGTGTCGTTATTTATTTAGTCTACTTCCTTAGGTTACGCTAGTGTAAGGTTTAACGTGTTGTTTTTCTTATTGTAGACCTTTTTCTTAGGTTACGTAGTTTAATGCTTGACGTGTCATTGTTTTATTATAGTCTACTTCCTTAGGTTATGTTAGTGTAAGACTTGACGTGTCGTTATTTTTTTATTTCTAATTCCTGAGGTTATGCTAGTGTAAGACTTGACGCGTCGTTATTTTCTTATAGCCTACTTCCTTAGGTTACGCTAGTGTAAGGCTTAACATGTTGTTTTTCTTATTGTAGACCTTTTCCTTAGGTTACGTAGTTTAATGCTTGACGTGTGCTTGTTTTATTATAGTCTACTTCATTAGGTTATGTTAGTGTAAGGCTTGACGTGTCGTTATCTTATTATAGCCTACTTTCTTAGGTTATGCTAGTGTAAGGCTTGACGTGTCGTTTTTTTTAGTCTACTTCCTTGGGTTATGTTAGTGTAAGGCTTGACGTGTCGTTATTTTCTTATAGCCTACTTCCTTAGGTTACGCTAGTGTAAGGCTTAACTTGTTGTTTTTCTTATTGTAGACCTTTTCCTTAGGTTACGTAGTTTAATGCTTGACGTGTATTTGTTTTATTATAGTCTACTTCCTTGAGTTATGTTAGTGTAAGGCTTGATGTTTTGTTATTTTATTATAGCTTACTTCCTTAGATTAGGCTAGTGTAAGGCTTATCTCGTTGTTTTTCTTATTGTAGACCTTTTCCTTATGTTACGTAGTTTAATGTTTGACGTGTATTTATTTTATTATAGTCTACTTCCTTAGGTTATGTTAGTGTAAGGCTTGACGTGTCGTTATTTTTTTATTTCTAATTCCTCAGGTTATCTTAGTGTAAGGCTTGACGTGTCATTATTTTATTATAGTCTACTTCCTTAGGTTATTTTAGTGTAAGGCATGACGTGTCGTTATTTTATTAAATCCTACTTCCTTAGTTTATGTTAGTGTTAGGCATGACGTGTCGTTATTTAATTATATCTTACTTCCTTAGGTTATTTTAGGGTAAGGCTTGACGTGTCGTTATTTTATTAAATCCTACTTCCTTAGTTTATGTTAGTGTAAGGCATGACGTGTTGTTATTTTATTATATCCTACTTCCTTAAGTTACGCTAGCGTAAGGCTTAACGTGATGTTTTTCTTATTATAGACCACTTCCTTAGGTTACGTTAGTTTAATGCTGGTCGTGGCGTTATTTTATTGTAGCCTACTTCCTTAGGTTTTTTTAGTGTAAGGATTTTCGTGTCGTTTTTCTATATTGTGGGTGATTGGTCCATATCTGATAAAACGGGATATCATATTAGTGTTAAATGACCCCGAGAACAAGAATAATTAAGAAAAATTCTAAATAAGCTGTTTGAAGTTTCCAAAAAATGCCTATTGTGGATAAACACCACATTTTATGTGTTAGTTAACCATGAAATTATAAATATTTAAAAAAATCACCCAAAAACTGCTAAATTCAACCAAAATGTAATTCCATTATTTAAAACATGGAAAGAAAATATTTTCGGGTTTCAAATCCTGGAATTTGAATACCAAAAAAAACGATAGTTTCCTTGATTGAAAACCTGGAAAGAGAACTTTCCCTTTTGTAAACAAGATATTAATTTACTTCTGTTTTCAAATTCTGGAATTTTTCGTTAAAAAAATAGTGCATTCAATTTTCTTTTTTTGAATCCTGGAAAGATTCCTATTTACTAACTTTACATTTAATACATTTGCAAATATTTAAAAGAAAAAAAAATTCCTTATTCCACAACAGGAATTCCGGTAGTGGCAACTGCAGAAATTCCAGTTGCGGCAAACGGATTTTTTTGAGTGTAGTACTAATCAATAAGACAAATTGGATAAATTATATATTATATGCATATAGCAACCAAACTTAAAAAAAGGAAAATGATAAATTCATTTTTTTTTTTTTAAAATTATTAATAAATATTACAAATTATTTATTTAATAATTATAATTATTCATTATTTCTCGTTTCTTTTATCTGTTCGTATCCCCACTTCTGGGCGAGCCCGTAGTGCGTAAAACAGATGGAATTATTTGGAATTGTAGAGAATTAGAATTGTTTGGAATCATTTAGAATGGTCATTGTCATGGGATTGTAAAACTGTATTTAGTGGTGGCCCTTTGGGGTTTACTTATAACGCTGATTTTGATAATTAGAAGAAACAGTTGGCGTTGATGCTTTAAATACTCTGAATCAGTCAGCTTGAAATAGGTTTATTAAATGAAAATAGCAGAAACTTTAAAATTATTGGAAGTTATTTTTTTATAAGAGACAAAAATGGCACTGAAAGCAAAATTTTAAAATCTTCATATTGTTGGATTTTGAATAATGGAATCAAAATAATGATTTCAAAAATAACTAAGACTAGGTCCAAAGGGTTTTTTGGGTCGCTAATCATTAAATTTTTGATTTCTTAATGAAAAATTCATATTTCACCCTTAATTTAGCTAAAACTACCCCTACAAAGGATGTTTGCGGTTTTTGAACTTTCTGCGTTAAGATGAAGTACTTACGGTTTCTTGGATCCTGGATAACGAATTTCCGTGGGTTTTTAACCCTTATATTAATCACCTGAAAAATTAATATTTGGGTAAAAGCAAATAAACAACACTTTGTAATTTTTTCTTAACAAACTTAGCTAATATAAGGGTGAAATATGAATTTTTCATTAAAAAATTTTGAAAATCTTTTTCAGCGACCCAAAAAAGCTTTTGGACCTAATCTTGACGTAAAAAGTGCAGAAACAGCAAAAACACCCCTTTTGGGGGTAGTTTTCGGTAATTTAGGGCTGATATATTAATTATTCATTTAAAAAAACATGAAAATCGTTTTTAGCGACCCAAAAAACCCTTATGAACCAAATCTGGCAGCAAAAAGTGCGAAAATGGCGAAAACATCCCTTTTCAGGGGTATTTTTAGCTAATTTAGGGGTGAAATATTAATGTTACCTTAAAAAATCATCAAGATTCTTAATTGGCGACCCAAAAACCCTTGTGAGCCCAATTTGGCCGCAAAAAGTGCGAAAATAGCGAAAACACCCCTTTTTGGGGTAGTTTTCGGTAATTTAGGGGTGATATATTAATTATTCATTTAAAAAAACATGAAAATCGTTTTTAGCGACCCAAAAAACCCTTATTAACCAAATCTGGCAGCAAAAAGTGCGAAAATGGCGAAAACATCCCTTTTCGGGGGTATTTTTAGCTAATTTAGGGGTGAAATATTAATGTTACCTTAAAAAATCATCAAGATTCTTAATAAGCGACCCAAAAAACCCCTGAAACCAATTCTTGGATCAACCTATTATCTCAGAAGGTAATGACATCAAAAATACCCCCTTTTGGGGATAGTTTTTGCAAATTTAAGGGTGATGCGCAATTTTCTTTACCAAATGACCCCGATTTTCGTGTTCAGTGACCCAAAAAACCTATAGTAGAGCAAATCTCATATTCGCAACCGTAAGTGCAACCCTCCCCCCCGTATTTTGACTGGAGTAAAAATAATACCACCCCCTTACACCAGATCTGAGGGGGTGGATTTGACAAATTGATATAAATTTATTTTTAATTGAGTTACTAATAGTCTCATGTAAAATTTTATATGTCTTAAAATTTTTCGTGTGCACTATATCATTTTAAATGACGTCTAAAAAATGTTTAAAATTTAACCCACATTTAGGGGATGAAATCACATTTTCTAGGGGTCGTACGTGAAAATTGACTTCAAAAATGAAAAGAGCAGCCTTAATTACCTACTAGGTCACATTTTTAGTCCAAAATATTGATTTCATTCAGAGTGATACCAGTTATACCAGTTATACCAGTGATATTGGTATAACTTTTGGTATCACTTTTATTGGTATTGGTATCGCGTGAAAAAGTCTTGATTAAATGATAACACCGTTTATATTGAATATGTAATCTTTAAAATGAATGATTTTTTTTTGTTATTGTTGGAATTTTTGTTTAAGTATGTAACATTTTATTCATAATTAAATTGATGATTGTAATATCTCATAATTTTGAACATACTTATCAATTATTAATATTTTAAAAATTCTTGATACAGTTTTTATCTCATAATATTAAGCAATGTACGTATGCACTGAATATAAAGAAACACTTTATTTTTTTTTTTTTTAAAGTTAATTTAATTGAATTTAATTGATAAGTTAATATTTTATCAAAAATGAAATGTTTGATAAATTTTTTTCTTAATTAACAAAATTTATATATATGGAGATTTATCCACGTCAAATAAGAATTTTAATTCGAGACTTATTTTTTAGCGTTAGTTAACTACTGAATTGGTCAATATTGACCTATGGTAGAATATATTTTAAATGGAACTCTAAAATATACGGTGTGGCGAACATGTTAGATATTTATTTTTTTTAGTTCTTTACGAATTCTATAAGTTTAGATTTAGGTTTCATAAAAAATTTTGCCTTGATATTTTTATAAAAATATATATTGTAATTTTTTGGTTTGAATCAATAAAAATTTCAAAAGTTTATATTGTACTGAGAGCACAAAATTGATTTGGATTTATTCATATTTACAGAATCGCAAAGATTATCATACTAAAGCAGATACGTAGGAGGGCCCCATTTCCTTTATCCATACACTGTAAAAAGTAAATTTCTTAGATTAACAAAAAATATAGAATATTCACGAAAAATTAGTAAATTTTCAAAAAAATTTGTAAATATTCGATAAAAATCGTAAATTAACTAAATTTCGTTTATTATCGAAAAATTTGAAAATTCTCGATTTTTTTTTTGTGAATTTACGAAAAAAATTGTAAATTCACAACTATTTTTTGTAAATTTTTGAAAAAAATTGGTAAATTATCAATGTTTCTTGCAAATTCACAAAAAAAAATCGAGAATACTCGAATTTTTTGTTAATATGCTAAATTTAGTAAATTTACGATTTTTATCGAATAATTACAAATTTTTTCGAAAATTTACTAATTTTTCGTAAATGTTCTAATTTTTTTGTTAATATAAGAAAGTTACTTTTTACAGTGTATGATAATTTATTTCTCAGTAAAACCGATTTATAAAAATACAATCTCAATTTAGTATATTTTTATGCCTTTTTACTTTATTCATTATCCCTCAAAAAAATTAGAAATCGAAATCAAAATAAAAAAATTTTCTTTACATATTAACGAAAAAATTTTGTAAATTTTCAAAGACACAACCACTTACAAGGGGAGTGTTAATTATTTGGGTAAATATTACTTTATCATTGACCACGGTGTCATTATACTAAATCGACACAAAACTTCCCAGATATATGCATGTCTAGAGACGATCTTTTTGATAATTTCCTCTCCGCAATTATAAGTAAAATAAATCTTAATTTTTAGCCAAATTTGCGCTAATAGTGTAGTCGTAGAGTTCTATTTCGTAGTCACTTATTTTTTGCTGTTAGGTCCATGAATTTTTCCAACGAGTATTTATGCTTTTATGGTCCCTGGATACGAATATGAAATCCGATTTAAGGGGGGGGGGAGTAAAATGTGTCAGATTTAAGGAAAAGGAGGTCAAATGGGACTTAGAATCATTTAGATTTAGGGACTTAGAATAATTCAGGTTTAGGGACTTGGAATATCTCGGATGTGGAGACTCTGATTAGTTTGGGTTTAGAATTTTAACATCTAGTAATGGTGATAATTACAAATTATAAAAACAGTGAATTATATTGTAATTTTGCGTAACATTTGCTTAGCCCTGTAAGTAAACATGTTCCATGCATTTTGATTGTGCTTACACAAACCGGTTATACGTTTTTTTTACATATTTGGCCTGAATATATCTTATTAATAACTAATATCTCTAAAAATTTTTATTTTTAAGCAAACTGCTTGAAACTGTTTGAATTTTCAAGAAAAGCGACCTAACCGTAACAATTTTGTACCTGACAAACTTTTATGGTTTTCGCTTTTTTTTTTAAATTTAACTGTATTATAAATTATCAAAATTTTATAAATAAAAAAATATTGAAGATTTATTATTAATATACTAGTATCCATATTTTATCTTAAAAGTATAATATTTACACTGTAAAAATTCTTGTCCGGGTAATTAAGATTTAGGTAGTAAATTTACTCAAACAAGAATTTTAACAGTGTATATCTTCTTAGTACATATATCACATATTTAAATCTTATTCAAAAAAAAAAATTAAAATTTTATCGACTAATTTATAAGAAAACATTCTATTTAATAAAAAGGCAAAATTCGTAAAATGAGCCCTATTTACCTGGTCAAATTTTCCAAATTAGTCCTCAAAATAACAAAAAGATTCACAATTCAAAAATATGGGCTGCCCCGAATTTAAGCATTCTTGGTCTCAAAACTCTAGGTAAAAATTTTACATATCTATAGGGCAAAAAAATAGTTATTTCAGTATGCTTGATTTCTCCTCCATAATAACTTTTTTTTTTAAATCCAACTCAGAATCCAAAGAAATAGCTTAATTTCCAACGATAAAAGAAAGGTCATTTTAAAAATTGGTTTACTTTTTACTGGGTTTTTGAATCTTCAAAACAAATTTATTTTTTTTGCCTTCATTTACATATTATTTGAAGATATATTTTAGTAAAATTTTGAGCTTGAAAATATTGCAGGAAGTACTTTTTTTAGATCTTTTTCTTTACATATTCTGACTTGTCGGGATTATTTCGAAAAACTAACGTAATATAAATTTTACCTGGTCCTATATTATAATAATATTTTTTAGGCCTGATTAAATATGTTGTCTAGCGATTTTTCAAAAAATCACTACATAAATTGAGAAATATGTTTAATCAGGCATATAGGATGTTGAAATTTTTGTTATGTAAACCTCCCTATAAACCTTCGGGCCAGTTTTCAAAGGTCTTGTTGGAAAACAAAAAGAATTTTACATTAACCTCTTAATTAAAACATAACTAAAACTATTTTAGTAAAATTTCTTTAAATTCTTAGATCTGCACAAAAGTAAAAAGCAACGGATGGAAAATCGTACAAGATCCCGAAGGCAGAATTGGACCATATGCTATTGGAGGTGATCAATGGGTTGGTTACGATGATTCAGCCAGTATAAAAAGAAAGGTACTATTTAAAATTTATAAAAAAATTATTATTTAATTAAAATAAAATTAATTTATTTATTATTTTCAGGCAAAATTAATAAAAGAATTAAATCTTGCTGGTGGTATGGTATGGGCGTTAGATCTTGATGATTTCAAAAATAAATGCAATTATGGTAAATATCCATTACTAACAGCTTTAAATCAAGGATTACGTACTTAAAATTAATTTTAACTCGATTAATTATATAAATTTAAAAGACTGAACTTGAAATTTTTATACGTACTTAAACTCTTAAAAATATGCAGTTTTTCTTTATATATTTAAAAATAAAATTTTTTTATTGAAACAAAAAAAACCTTGATAAAATTCATGGTTTCATCAATATAAAATAATAATAAAAGTAAAATTACTACGTTATTCAGTGGTAGCTAAAAAAGTATAATTACATTAATTAAATGTTTAAGTATTCATTACAAGATGAGCACATGGAAGGCTAAAATTTTAATTACGTGACATTTATATTTATATAAAACTGCATATTTTTTTTTTAATTAGTATTTATTTATTTATAAATGGTAGTTTTTATTTTTTTATTAAGTATAATAAAATTATAAATTATTTATATGATGTATGCTAACTTTTAATTTTTATGATATTATAAATTGTTCCTTACTTATTTGTATATTTTTTTTTGGGTTCTTTTTTAATTTTTTTGGTATTGTAAATTATAATCTAAATCTTGTAGTTGAGTGTGTTATGATTTTGAAAAAAAATTTCATAAATTTTTAGATTATTCTGGTTTGAATTTTAAAGAATAATTTTTAATCCTACAATATTTAGATTATAAGATATTTTCTCTAATAAAAATAATTTTCTTTTCTCTTACTTATATCTGAATTATAATTAACAGATATTTGGAAGACAAAATTATTTATTTAAGTATTATTTTTAGTTTGTAATTTTATATAAGGTTATTTGTATTTTAAATATTATTTGTAAATTTTTATATAATAATATAATGAAATATAATTTTTTATAAATTTTTTAGTCTTTGTTTTATTTATCAACGTGAATTAACATGGAACATGTTCGTAGGGAGGGATATTTGAAAAAAGTATCAAATTCAGGGAAGTGGTGTGAAAAATTATCGTTTTTAGGGTGGGGGGTCAAATGGACTTGAAATATTTTCGATTTTGGGATTTAGAATAATTTGAATTTAGGGGATCATTATAATTTTGGTTCTAAGACTCATAATAATTAGGGTGTATAAGTTAAAACTATTATAAGTCAACTTGTCTCATGCTGGTTGGTTGTGTTAACATACAAACCAGTTATAAGTTAAAATAATTGAAGAATAATAAATATTTAATATTTGTAAAGGTAAAATTAACTCTGAAAATTTATTTAAAATCTATATGAAGGATTCCATGAAGATTGGGTCTAAGTTAGACTACTAGTCACGAAAATAGTCCCAAATATGCAACTAGAAATAAGTCGTTTCACCAATTTTTAACTTTATAAGTTCACATTTTAATTTTAGACAGCTATTTATTTGTTTATCACCAATTGCTTTTATAAACAATTAGCTGGGAATTTTTTTTTTATACCAAAGACTTATTTTATGCTGAAAAATATTTTCCTTTAATTTGGAGTAAAAAAATGAATTGGGCAGCACATACGTGGAAAAATCACCTTTAGATCCTCTTTTTTGCTAAAAGTTTTTTTTTGTATTTAATATTTTACTATAAAAAACCCTCAGCATCATTTTCATTTTTTCAACCTTAATACGTCTTTGAATCTTAATATCTCAAAATGTTCCTTTACTATTGAGCTTAAATTTGTTGTTTTATAAAATATTTTTACCCAAAAGAATACTTTCCTAGGAATAAACTAATCTGAATTTTCTAGATCAAAAAACGATATTTCTCAAATTTTTAATTTTCCTACTAAGTCATGGTTCATAAAAAAATTCACTAATTAAAATGACTTCGTGACACTAAATTAAAATCTGGCCTAAAAAAGCCATTCACATACGCTTGGAAATTTCAGTGATCTTTGAGTAGTTTTTTTTGGTAAAAAGGGCGAAGTTCAAAATTGAAGTCATAATGTAAATTTTATATAAATTCATTTGGGCACCCATTCATTTTTGTAACTTTTATTTCAAAAAATTTTAAATTCTGACTGGTACTTATTTTTAGAGTTCCACGATATTTCGATATTGATGTCTTATTTTCGATACGATATCGATATCAAAGGGCTCGATATTTCGATAATATCGATATCGGTTTTTATCCATGAAATGGATTCGCTCCCTGCGTCGAGGTAGAGGGGAGAATTGAGATTCGATTGATGCGCCCTCGGTGCAGGTTAAACAATTGTTTTTTGGGCATATTTGTTAATAATAGCATGCAAATTTTATAAAAAGTATTAATTATTTTAATATTAAAAAATTTGTGATAGATTATTGTATTGTAAATTGTAAAAATAAATTTAATAAAAACTCCGGAATAAAATTAATTTATTTTCCTAACACAAAGAAGAGAGAAAATCAAAGAAATAAGTGAAATAAAATGTAATAATTGAAAAAAAATGAAATATATGACAAAAAATTAATGAAAAAAATATATTAAAATGAAAAAAAGTAAAATTTTTAATTTTCCTATCAAATATGAAAAGTTATTATTTTAAATTAATTGTATACACAACAAAACACATAACCTTATTAACATAAAAATATCTTACTATATACAAAAAATTAAATACATATTTTTCTTTAATTGCTTCCACAATTTACTTAATATAATTAACAGGTTTTTCAATGATTCAATTGTGAAAAAAACTTCTTTAAATTGAATAATTAATGTTTTTCCTGAACTTTCCTATGCTACACGTATAATTATGCCCGAAAAAATTAAGAACGCCACGTGACCTACTAAACCACGCCTCTCGCAGGGAACGAATAGTGATTCCTTAGGACGATTGTTCGTTTCTAGCAGTTAACAAATTATTTTGCATTTTTGAAAATTCAGTTGTTAATTTTTCTGATGTTGCGTTATTTATTGGCATTTAAATACCTGGATTTAATAAATTTTAATTATCTTTATATTTTTAGTTTTTCATAAAATGCAAATTCCAATTTTGTTTCCTTTTTTATTTTTTGAATATGTAAAATATTTTTTGAGTGTTACTTTATTATTTTCACTATCAATTTCAGCCATTATTTATTAATTTTAGATAAAATTTTTAAATATTGTTAAAAACACGTTTTTTTCTTCTTTTTTTAAAAAATTATTAATTATAATTTATAAATTTAAGGTAAACATAAAAATTTTGACAAAAAAATAAATAATTTATAATTTAAAAATTTTAGAACTCGATATTTCGATATTTTCGATATCGATACGATATTAAGGCTGGCGATATCGATACGATATTGACTAAAGCGATATTTTTCGATATCGATACGATATTACTTATTATAGGGTAAGATTTCAACCCCTTAAGCAGTGAATAGGGATGGTTTATTAAAAACTTTGAAAGTAAATTTTCTTACCTTAAAAGGCATTTAGCCAATGGACATATGAGAAGGGTCCGCGTTATGTGCCACCTGACCTGACCAATCATCACTTATGATGGTTCTTGATGTATGAGTTCCAAAAAGAATAAGAATTTAAAACTAATCATCAACTATAAATTCAACAGGTAATAGCACTCACATGACACTAGATTATCTAAGTTGATCCATGAAACTTTGTTGAGTTATATTCCGTATATATATAGCCAAATTCCTATATATGCAGTAACAAATTATGCTTAAAAGGGCGCGTTCATAGTGAGTACAAGTGACCGGTCGATCGATCAACTGATGCTATCAAGGGTACTAAAAATCGCATCGCTTTTTTGACCCGGGTAGACCTACAGCTTCCTGGGGCATCCAAGGGATCAAATCACGACCCAGACTATAGATACGAGAAAATATTTTGTCAGCAGATCCCATCTAAAAATGTTTTGATAACATCAGACCGGTCACTTGTACTCCTTATGAACGCGCCCAAATTCACATTATAAATATTTTATGGTTGTAGGTTATCGCTTTTTTGATAAGATTTCTTTCTGGTAGCAAGTTTTTCACACAAATACACGTTCCAAGGGTCCAGCAAAAACTCAGAACTGCTGTTTCGCAGAATCCGTGCCTTTTAGATGAATTTTTAAGAACAAATAACGAATAGGTCTGTTCTTTTTTTCCCGAAAAAGTAGAACTGGAGTTAAACAGAGAAAAAAATTGCGCGCTCATTTCAAACATTTTTTAGGTTAGATTGTATTTTATTTAAATTTTTATTAATTTTTTTTATTTTAAATAATAGATTATTTACTGCTAAACGATAAAAAGCTATATTAAACATGTTTTGACATTTAATTTTTAGTAAAAGAATTTTATCCCAAAAAAACGTTTTACTTTTTGAATTACCGCCATAAAAAAGAACGCGCGTTCTGTTTAGTTTTACCCCAGTTTTGCTCCAGGTTAACTTTTTTGGGAAAAAAAGAACAGACCTAATATTATGAAGAAAAAACTGAATATTGCTAAATTAATTTTAAAAATAATAAAAACTTCCTTTCTGTATTTCGAAATTCTATCTGCAGTGTTGATACTGCTAAATATGGATATTATAATTATTAATAAACAGCAGTTCTGAGTTTTGACTGACCCCACGTTCATAAGGCCGGTATATACGGGACTACGACAAAGTACCGGCCTTGTTAAAAAGTCCCATATATATTTTTGAAAATGTGTCGATAAAATAAATTTCGATAAAATCATCAATAGATGTAAAAACTAGAAAGAATTTTTACCAGGGGTGTTAGTGATTACGAGATTTTATAAAATCCTAGTAATTTTACTACAATCTAGTAACGTAACCAACTTCAGGCAAGTGCATGATAATTATATTTTAACAAATTTTAATTATTTATTTTGCATAAATAATTGAAATTATAAATAGTCTCGTTCAACGCGTTATTAATTATTAAAAATCGCTGATATATATTTAAATTTATTATGCTTTGGGGTCTGGCGCGCTTGATTATGCACTTTGCTTGAAGTTGGTTAAGTTACTAGATTTCAGCTAATTTATAAAAATCTCGTAATCACTAACAGCCCTGATTTTTACCAACGTCTTATATTATTATTATGATTTTATTCCGCATAAACATAAACAATAATATTAAACCGGAGCCACGTGCATGGACGTTTATAAATTAGTTGTTTAAAAATAATTTTTTAATTAAAAGTTTTAAAAGTTTTTTGTTTTAAAAATATATTAGTGAATACCAAGTGAATATTTTTAAACTAATAATTTTAATTGACAAATACTTTAAATATAATAATACATTAAATAAAGCTGATTAATCCAAGGACCAAATAGCCCGTTTTTTTAATAATTTCTTTTCCCATAATAATTATTTTGAAAAATTTAATTATGGCTGATCCCAAATCTTATTGTTCTATAAATAATGAGTTTATGATAGAAGAAATTGAAAATGTCAAAGATTGGCTCTGTTCAAACATATTTTTATCTAATGGAAAAATAAACGAAGAGTCATTATTTGTTCTTTTTGGCAGAGAACAGATTTTAAAAAAGGATGCAAAATCATCAGTAAGTTATCGCCAGAAAGGTAATTCAATATTTAAAAAAAAGAAACACTCCTTGGAAGATCATTTGGATATATGGAAAAATTACTCTCAAAGTATTGCGTGTGCTCCTAATAGTTCGACCGAATTAGCTCAAGCTTATTACAATAGAGCTTCATTTTTTTGTCACATTCAAGAATATAAGGAAAGTGTCAAAGATATTTATCGTGCGTTAATGTTGGAAAAATGTCACGACGAATTAAAATTGAAATTAAATAATTTGAAAAGTCAATGTTCAGAGAAACTCAAGGAACAAGGAATCGGAAAAAAATTAGCTGATAATTTAATGGTCATCCCAGGACCAGAAGCTGAAATCCCTAAAAAAAATAAATTTATACCATGCGCCTCCGATGCTGTTACCATAAGTTATGACAAAAATTTCGGCCGATGTGTTGTGGCAACTAGAGATATCAGACCTGGTGAATTGATTGTAAAGGAAAAATGCTTTTCTAAATTTATTTCTGCAGAAGAATATCCAAGATATTGTTTCCATTGTTGCAAAGTAGCTTATTCTTCGTTTCCATGCGAGAACTGCGCTTATGCGATGTTTTGCTCAGAGGCATGTAAAAAGGAAGCTTCTGAGTATCATAAGATCGAATGTATGCTACTGAATAATATGGATCTAAGAAAAAAGCTCGTTCCAAGTATTATTTTCGCGACTCGAATATTTTTTAAAATCTTAAAAGAATTCACCAACATTAAAGATTTAAAAGCTCATGTACAAAAAATAGATAACTGTTCAGGTAATAATTTTATTCTAGTTTATATTATTTTTTAATTTTTAAACTTCTTAACAATTATTTTGTGAAAAATTGCTTTTATAAACTTTTTAACAAAAAAAAAAACGTTTGCGGCAACTGAAATTTATTTCCAGTGTAGCCAATAATACGAAAATCTGACTAATTTTAAATGCATACAAAATTATTTTTTACCCTTTTTTGAAGTGTAAAATCAAGCGTCTTTTAATTGATCGCGCCGCCCGGCGCTAATGGGTTAACCTTCTTATTAAAGGATGCTTGAAGAGCAAAAAGCAGAGCAAAAAGGGGCATTTATTCTAATTTATGGGCGTTGCTCGCGATTTTCGTGAAAAGAATTCAGAACAATTTTAACATGGAACATGTTTACACGGTATCCCAAAAGTTCCTGAAATCGAAGGGAGAGGGGTCAAATGACTACAATCAACACAATCAAGGGGGGTCAAATAGGTCTTAGAATAATTTTAGTTTAGGGGCACAGAATTATTCAGGATAGGCATTTTGAAAAATTGGAGTTTTAGGGCTTAGAATTGATAATGAGATTGATAATTACGTATTTTTAGAATTATATATTACATATTTTAAGTAAAAGAGTTCCATGCATATTATTTGTGTACAATAGAAATGGCTTTAAGTGTTTTTAATTGATACTGTTCAACTCATTTTTACCAACGAAATTTTTGACAAATAGCTAAAAAAGCGTATAAAGCCGAAATCATGCGATTGATTAATATTTCAAAAAGACCTTTAAAAAGGGGTAGTATTAATATATGCAGGATGAGATTATTACATGTTAAACCACGAGATTATGTCTTTACATAATCAGAAGGGATTGCCCCTAACGATGAGACCTCTCTTTTAGACACATCATTTTTCAAATCTTACTTGCTTATAAACAATAAACCAAAATACTACAATTAACCCCGTAACTTCCTGAACCAGCTTAAAGTAAAATTTTACTTTAAACTTGGAACATGTTTATAGGCAGAGGGAGGAGGGGTATTTCAAGCATGTGACATGTCATTAGAGACTTAGGATAATTTGATTTAGAATAATTCAGGTTTAGGGACTTAAAATAATTTCGATAAAAGGGTATACTAATAAGGATTTTAGGAGCTTAAATTTATTTATTTTTTGGATAAGGACTTAAAATTATAAAGGCTTTAAGATTCAAAATATAAATTTAAACATGTTCCATGTTCGTTGTTTGTGAGTTCACAAACCGCCTGTAAGTTGTTTTTTTTCAATTTATTAATATAAGAAAACTTGTACCATATACACAGAATATACTGTAAAAATATATTTCTTGAATTTTCAAGCAGGTATACCTGAATATATTCAAGCAATTGCTCAAAACTTTGCCCTGCTGTTATATGGCCAAAAATTAATTAAAATTTTTAAAAAATTTGCAAATTAAATTATAATTTCATGATTTAATAACCCATACAAAAAAATTAATTTTTTCCCCAAGTTTTGCTTAACTTCTTTCGTCTCTTTTTTTACCTAACTTTAATTATTTATCATAGGGCACAATCATATAATAGGGCGTTATACCGCCTGTTAAATGTTTCAATAAAAAATAAAAAAATATTTTCCTTTTTAGATCCTCTTGAAATGGGTTTTACGGATGGAATATTTCAAAGCGATATTTCTACTAGTATATTAACTTTGTCCATAGCAGCGGTAAACAGGAATCCGATGGTTAGAGATGCAACCACACGGCTTATGACCTGCTGCTTGTATTTTTTAGGACTTGAAACAAATATTTTTGGCAAAAAATTGAAATCGTCTTACCAATTACTTGTAAATGATGATGCTCTCTTTGTTGGTGCTCTTTTATCCAGATTACAACATATTATTGCAACTAATGCTTCTATGGTAAGTTAATAACTATTTTATACAGTGGGGTAAAAAGTTCATAGGTACGAAATTCCTATAGCTACATTTAAACACCTAAAATAGAAATCTAGCAAATTTCGCTGAAATAAAGGAGGGGTTGCGATTTCGAAAAATCACAAAAACTGCTCTATAGTTTTAAATGGTTCATAATATCCCCAGGATATTTTAGCCTTTGAAAGTCCTGAATGATTCCAAAAGGGATTACTTCAAATATCACAGAAATTCAGATATGTATAGAATTTTAATTCTCTCACTCTTAAATCTTGATTTACGTACGAATTACGTACAATTTCCGAAAAAAATGAATTTCAATTGGGTAATTCCATGGATAAATAGCACAAAATGATATGCGAGGTCTCAAAAATAGGAAATTTGGTTTTTTTTCGACAAAAAAAGATGATTCCCCGAATTTGAAGGTTTTCTATAAATTTTGAAGAGTGCTATGCTGATTTAAAGTTTTTTGGTCAAATTTCTCTCCTCAGCCACCATTTTTGAAAGTCCCGTAAATAAAAAAAGTAAATGTAAATGTAAATATTCTTTATTTTGCAATTGAACAAAAATACAGTAATATAATGAAATATACATCATAGTAAATAATTGATAATTAACATTGATAAATTATAATAAGTTTAAAATATAAGTGATAACATTATTAAATTTTTTTATAGTAAAATGAAAGTAGTTAATAAATACTTATAGTCTAAATAGTTTAAATTTAATAATTTGCCATAGGTATCACAGTCAATTAGTTAGTTGCATGTACATGGTAAAGTTAATTCTAAATACATTATTAAAATAAGTGAAATATATTAAAATAAAATAATAAGTAATAAGTAATTGTCTTGTAACAAAAGGGTGGCATGTCATATTTATGAAAACACCCTTGCTAGGGATCAAGTGTAAGGAGATATTTGTGCATAGCAGTTTTAAATGAGTTAAGTGAAGGTAGAAACCGAATTTCTGCCGGTAAGGAGTTCCAAAGTCTAGTGCCTCTGTACCGAAAGGTGTTTGTCCCACAATTTTTGATATTAGGTATGGTGATTTCTTTTGAACGCAGCGTACCCCTTGCATTCTCTTTAGGAATGTATTTGGTAAAAGATTCGCTCAGATATGAGGGTTGATGTAACCGCAGGATTTTATAAATTATTATGGCCAAAAAGTAATGCCTGCGTGAATCAGTGCATAAAAAAGTTCTAAAAAAAGTTAAAAAAAGAAAAAAAAGTAGGTTTTCGATGTAAAATTTAATGAAAAATTCAAATTTTTAGTAAAATTTTTCCTACTCTATGTCAATTCGCGGGAAAATACAAATTTGTGTTAAACATTAAGTGAAAATAACTCAAAAGTTTCCCGCTAAAAAAAAAAAAAAATTTTTCTCAAATTTTCCAAAATTGCATATATTTTGCTTAAAAAAATTTCCCGAGAGTAATTTTTGTTTTAAGCGAGTAATACCGATTTTCGTTTTTTTCAATTTTGACTTGTTACTTATTTTGCTGATTTCCCGCTAATTCACGTGACCAAATGAAAATCTGACCAAAAATTTGAATTTTGCGGGAAATTTTACAAAGGCCTAGTAATTTTGGTATCCTTTGAATGATACATCTCAATTTGACAATTTAATTAAAATGGTTTATTAAAATATAGAAAAAATGAAAATTTATAAAATGGGATTTTATTGATTTTTGGGAACATTTCTAAATATTTATAGACATTTTGATAGAAAATAAAATCTAAACTTTAAAAGAACTTGATTTTTATTAATAATAGACATAACTTTTGTTTTTCCAAAAGAAGTATTTTTATTTTTAGATTTTACATGATTTTTCAATAATTAATTAAGTTAAAGTTTTTCAGTAACAGCAAACTCTTATAACCAATTTCAAATTATATTTTGAGCCCTTTTTAAGTAATAGATTAAGAGATATGGTAAAGTGTAGTTAGACCTCGGAATAGTCTAATTTTTTAGATAAAGCCAAAACGTACGAGGTTTATATTTGAAATTTTTGGGTACCTGGAGGGAGGGAGTCGGGCCCTGGAAGGTTTAAAATGGTCAAAATCAGAAATATTACTTGAAAGGGAATTTGGCACCAATAACCGGCTTGAGAAAAGACTTACTGTAGGTTTTTTGGGTCGCTGAATCTGAACCCGGGGTCCGAATCTGGCAAAAAATCGGGGAACACCCTTAAATGGGAAGAAACTAGCCCTTTTTACAGGTTTTTTTGCAATACTTTGGGACTAAAGCTAAGATAACACAGGCACACAAAAAAAAAAGTCATGTGCTAGAAGGTAGACTCCGTGGAATGGGGGTTTTTGGTGGTGCTAAATCCGAATATGGCCATATAAATGCAATTTAACTAGCCAATTTGCCCCCAGCGCCCCCATATGCCCCCCCAAAAAGTGAAAAAAAAATTTTTTTCGAAAAATGAAAATTGAACTATATACTCATGTTTTTTGGGGTGCTTATACCAAAAATGTATACAAAAAATGTTTTTAACCAACGTTTGGCCCTTTAGACGACCCCAGTACCCCCATTCATACCCCCCCAAACGGGTATAAATATGTTTATTACAAAAATTAAAACTTAATATGAATTCTTATATTTTTTAGGACGGAGAAACCAAAAATGAATATAAAAAATGTTTTCTACTAATTTTTTTTGGCTCTGTAAACTACCCCAGTGGCCCCATGCACCCCCCCCCCAAAAAAAAAAAACAAGATATATAAATTTTTACTACAAAAACTAAAACTCAATTTGTACAATTATAGCGTCATAAGAATACACATTGAGTTTGAATTTTCCTAATAAAAATATTTTTAACGCGTTCGGGGGGGGGGGGGTTGGTCTACAGGGCCAAGCATTGGTTAAAAACATTTTTTTTTATATGCATCTTTGGTTGCAGCGTCTCAAAAAACATAAGGATACACATTGAATTTTAATTTTCCTAATAAAAATATTTTTAACTCTTTTGGGGGAGTTTAATTGGGGCACTGTGGTGGCCTAGAGGATCAAGCATTGGTTAAACACATTTTTTATATTCATTTTTGGTTTCACCGTCCTAAAAAATATAAGAATTCATATTAAGTTTTAATTTTTGTAATAAACATATTTTTACCCGTTTGGGGGGGTATGAATGGGGGCACTGGGATCGTCTACAGGGCCAAATGTTGGTTAAAAACATTTTTTGTATACATTTTTGATATAAGTATCCCAAAAAACATGAGTATATAGTTCAATTTTCATTTTTCGAAAAATGAACGAATGAATTTTTGGGGGGGCATATGGGGGCGCTGGGGGCAAATTGGCTAGATAAATTGCATTTATATGGCCATATTCGGATTTAGCACCACCAAAAACCCCCATTCCACGAAGTCTACCTTCTAGCACATGACTTTTTTTTTGTGTGCCTGCACTCAGCGACAAAAGAACAATATACTAGTCTATTGTATTTTGAACGTTGGTGCTACCACAATACCAATAGTCGCTGAGTGTGTGTTATCTTAGCTTTAGTCCCAAAGTATTGCAAAAAAACCCGTAAAAAGGGCTAGTTTTTCCCATATAAGGGTGTTCCCCGATTTTTTGCCAGATTCAGACCCCGGGTTCGGATTCAGCGACCCAAAAAACTTATACTAAGTCTTTTCTCAAGTCTGTTATTGGTACCAGATTCCCTTTCAAGTAATATTTCTGATTTTGACCATTTTAAACCTTCCAGGGCCCAACTCCCTCCTTAAAACTCCAGATACCAAAAAATTTCAAATGTAAACCTCGTACGTTTTGGCTTTATCTAAAATATTAGACTATTCCGAGGTGTCTTAACTTCACTTTTTTTTTGCCCAAAATTGGCCAACTTTAGCAACTCATAACTTTTTTCAATAATGCTGGCGAAAAAAAATTTAAATGGAAGGTTAGTAAGTTTTGGTGTTTTCTACGTCTGAACAAAAATTCAAGTGTCTTAAATACACGCACACTTTACCATAGCTATCTCTTAATCTATAATTTAAAGAAAATTAGAGACGGTGGGATGCCTTAGTAACGCGCATAAGGATTTTGAAATTTACCCCATAATTATAGGGAATGATTTCACATTTTCTAAGGGTTGTATGTGAAAATAGACTTTAGAAATGAAAAGAGCAGTCAAAATTACCTACTAGGTAACATTTTCAATCAGATTTAGTTTGTCACTTAACTGTGCGGAAAATTTTAAAATGGTAAATACTGATTTTTAAAGATCATTAAAAATAATCAAAAAACGAAAAAAAAAAAAACTAAAACCACTGTTATCTAGAAGGCTAAAAAAAGGGGAAAATAATTTTTTTTTATGTGGCAAAAAATGTTTTTGAACGGATTTGGTGAATATGATTTTAATAAAAGTTGGTATATAACAAGAAAGCATATTAAAAAATACATATTTAAAATTAGAAGATCCTAGGGTGACTCCTTCATTATTAAATAATTAAAAATAATTTTGCTTCTCCGAGCATCTTATACATGTGATTCTTATGGGACGACATTTTACAATAAAAAATTAAAGTATTTTTTGAGTACAGTTTTTGATAAAAAAATTATAACATATAAAAAACATATCGTAGAATATAATTATTCAATTTATTTTAGACTAGGGTGGTTTGTTTATAACGAAAATTTTATTTATTTAACAATGCTATCGTATAGCTGTGCGCGCGCAAGGTTCTCGCTTCTATAGTAATATGATAGAAGGAGAGAGTAATAGTTTCTTATGTCTATTATCCCCACCAAAGTACTCATCATCCTTAGGTAGCATTCACACGAGAAGAAAATTTTAACCACCACCTCCAAAATTTACTCCCACTTTTGATTATTTAGCATGCAAGAATGGAACGAGAGGGGGTAAATATCGAAGGTGGGGGTTACAAATTTTTTCTCGTGTGAATGCTCCCTTAACATGGAATATGTTCATTGGATGGGGTATTTGAAAAAGTTTGGCTCGGCAAGGAGGGGGGGATTGACGTATTAAGGGGCGGGGTGAAATATTGACGTTTTTAGGGGGAGAGGGTGAAATGGACTTAGAATATTTTCAATTTAGGGACTTAAAATAATTTGAGGTGGGAGTGGGATCAGGCCCTGATAACAGTAACAACTTAAAATACTTTAAGTTTATGGATTTAGGATAGAATATATTTCAGGATTTATTGTAATTTTGGTTTTTGGATTTATTACTGTTATGAGTAAACATGTTCCATGATCGTTGGTTGTGTAGTTACACAAACCGGTTATAAATTTTTTTTTTTTGAAATCGTATATTTAGAGGTCGAATTATGAAACTTTTCTTTTTCCATTAAAGGATGTTCAAAATTTTAAGTTTTTGGCTTGATATAACTCGAAAAATAAATTTTCGAAATACCGTAAGTTTTACAGATTAATTCAGATGGTAAATACTTAAGTCTGAGGAAAATTTTTAGAAAAATTGTATATATGTTTTAAAACCCTAAGCAAACGTATCTAAATATATGTTTTTTTTTATATAGCTATCTGAAGGAGTAAGCAAGATTAGGAGAAGATATAGAGATTATTTGGAAGATCTTGGAGAAAGATACGGGCCAGAAACATCTAAAACTGGTGATTACATGGGTATAAATGGTGGTGAATCCATTTCATCTTTTTCTTCCTTATTCAATCATAGTTGTGTTCAGAACATTGGATCGTTTACTATGAATAGTAATGAGTCTTTATATTTTGCAATACAACCAATAAAAAAAGGTTCACAGGTAAAACAATTTTTTATTAACAATTTTTATAACTTTAATTGCAAAGTTTATTACATTTTTGACTTGAAAATGAAACTTATTTCTTTATGTACTATGTGGGTAGATTTAAATGAAATGTGTGGTCGGGTCTTCAAAACTACCCCAAAGTATTTTTTTCTGAAAGCAGTACCAAAAATAAATTACCAACCCAAATTTTAGCCTCCCAGAGCGAAATATCGATTTTTGGCAGCCATTTTTGAATTTTAGACTTTTATAAAAAAAGTAAGAAAAATGAGGGATAATTTTTTCTATTTTTTCTGTTAAAAACTCTCATTAACATGAATAGTATATTTACGGCTCATGTCCAGAAAAATAAAGAATGGCTCAAATCGCGCATAAATTACCTTCCGAGGCGAAGCCAAGGCTGGTAAATGTGCGATTTGGGGTATTCTTTATATATGGACAAGGGCCGTATAAAATTTTTCTGCGGCAGTAGCAAGAAATTACGATTTCCTCGGCCAGAAAATCTTACTTTCGTGGCTACTGTCCAGAAAAAAGTTTTTCCTCTTAGTTCCGAAAAGGAAATTTCCTTGAATTTCCGATTCTGGGATCAAAAAAATTTTTTTAGCAGCGCATGCGCGGGAAATCACTATGGCAGTGGTGTGCTTTGCCGTGAAATTTTAACGCAGGTTGACTACAAAATTACCATAAGATAGAAAAGGAAAACTCATTCTGTCTTCTTTTATCTTGTAGTATTTTTGTTGCCAACCCTCGTTATATTTCACGGCATAGCGCATCACTGCACTATGGTAGGCTGCTTTTTTTTTTTTTCAAAAGTCGGTTTCTCAAATGCCTATTAGTTAAAAATCTTCTAATCAGGCTTAAATTTTTCTTTAAACTTTATATTTTTTGACGAAAAAAAAATTTTGATGGAATTTGCTTTCAGAGAGCTCTAGATCAAAAAATGGAAGCTTTCAAAAGTTAATTTTTGCAAGTTTAGAATTTCCCGCTTAGTCACGTGACCAATTAAAAATCTGACCAAAAATTAGGATACCACGGAAAATTTTACATAAGGATATATCTTTTCTATATATATATATGGGCGATTATTTCTCTACCCGGCCTCCCCCTCTGTCCAAAAGATTTTGGTTTTCTCAAATTGACTGTAAAAGGGTCTAGTTTTTTATTCTCATTGGCCTTTTCAACTCTGTAAATCTACTGTGCCCTACGGCTACTTTGACTGGTGATATCTCTGAACCTACATAACCAAAATAAAAAAGTTTCAGTGCAAAATGGTAGTCTTTTGATATTTAATAAGTGTGCTAAATATCAGGGATTTGATCGAGTAGTTTTGGATTTAGCAATTTTAAAGGTAATTCTGAAACAAATTTTGACCCATTTTTTTAAAAGAATTAATATCCGAAAATTGCTAAATCCGAAACTATACTCGATCAAATCCCCTGATATTTGGCACACATATTATACATTAAAAGACTACCATTTTGCACTAAAACTTTTTTATTTTGGTTATGTAGGTTCAGAAATATTATCAGTCAGTTTGAGGGAATAATTTCATATTAAATTGTACAATAACACAAAATTCTTATGCAATTAAGTCAGATAATTCTGCAAGAGTCGTACCTTGCAGAAGTTTTAACCAATACGTGAGCTTTGTTGCATGAAGCGAGCCTATCACTATTTATTTTTTTTTACATTTTAAAAAAGAGTCTTTCTTAGCCAAAACAGCAATGGTTGGCAGGTGGGGTCGTCGGATCGGCCTCAAATTTTTCCCATGTTTTTATAACACTAAGATAGGAAAATCCTGAAATTTTTAGCCCCCTAGGTCTTAAGCAGCCCGAGTTATGGCCAATCAAATTCATTGGGTGGCTCTCAACCAGCGTTAGTGCTTTTTGGGAAAATACTAAAAAATGATAAATAATAGCTTGAAAACATATTCTGAAAGAGTATATATGTTGGGAAACCTTCAGTAAATCCATTTCTGCCATTAGTTTTTCGGAAAAACTCCGGAAAATGGGAAAACGTGTTTTTGGAAAAACCGAAATATCTCATTTGCCGCCATTTTTTTTTTGAAAATTTTTTTTTCAAAATTTTTTTCAACCGAAATCCCATCGATTTAACCATAAAAAATTTTCTATTTCGGCCATTAAGGAGCGATTTTAGTCTGTGTTAAATTGTTTTTACATTTTTAATACTTACATATGTAATTAACCATAAGAGGTTACATAAATTGATTTTTTTTCTTTCAGAATCGAATAGCCAGGGAAACAGTAGTTGAAAATAAAAAAAAAATTTGCTTTTTTCGATGAAAATTAACCGAGTTATGGTCAAGTAAAGATAATGTCACAAATTATCAAATTTATACTAATTCCAATTTTAGGGTTCATAACGACATTATAACTTGAAAACTGCATAACTCGCTTAAATTTTGTCGTAAAAAGAAAAGTTTTGGATTATTATCGAATATTTTTTCCTTGGCTATTCTTTTATGCAAGAAAAAAATTAGTTTAGTCGATAAAAAGTTTTTTTTTGGTCAAAAACTAATGTAACAAGTTAAAGACTGTTTTTGATTATTATCATTTTTTAACAAAAAAAATAAATTTCTGTCAAGAAAATTAATTTTTTTATTGGATAAACGAATAGCCAAGGAAAAAATATTCGATAATAATCCAAAACTTTTCTTTTTACGATAAAATTTAAGCGAGTTATGCAGTTTTCAAGTTATAATGTCGTTATGAACCCTAAAATTGGAATTAGTATAAATTTGATAATTTGTGACATTATCTTTACTTGACCATAACTCGGTTAATTTTCATCGAAAAAAGCAAATTTTTTTTTTATTTTCAACTACTGTTTCCCTGGCTATTCGATTCTGAAAGAAAAAAAATCAATTTATGTAACCTCTTATGGTTAATTACATATGTAAGTATTAAAAATGTAAAAACAATTTAACACAGACTAAAATCGCTCCTTAATGGCCGAAATAGAAAATTTTGTATGGTTAAATCGATGGGATTTCGGTTGAAAAAAATTTTCAAAAAAAAATTTTCAAAAAAAAAATGGCGGCAAATGAGATATTTCGGTTTTTCCAAAAACACGTTTTCCCATTTTCCGGAGTTTTCCGGGGTTTTTCCGAAAAACTAATGGCAGAAATGGATTTACTGAAGGTTTCCCAACATATATACTCTTTCAGAATATGTTTTCAAGCTATTATTTATCATTTTTTAGTATTTTCCCAAAAAGCACTAACGCTGGTTGAGAGCCACCCAATGAATTTGATTGGCCATAACTCGGGCTGCTTAAGACCTAGGGGGCTAAAAATTTCAGGATTTTCCTATCTTAGTGTTATAAAAACATGGGAAAAATTTGAGGTCGATCCGACGACCCCACCTGCCAACCATTGCTGTTTTGGCTAAGAAAGACTCAAAATAAATTTCTATTATTTTATTAAATTTCATCCAGCTACGTTTCTCTTACAACGGTTGTTTACTCGAAACTTCAAGATTAGGAAGAATCATGCGTCTAAGTGACGGTTACAGCTTTAACTGTAAATGTGATGCTTGCGAGGAAGATTGGCCAATATACTGCGAAGCTCCTAAGTTAGATGTAAGCAATTATTTTAATTATTAAAAATGAACATTATCCTTAAAGTCATTGTGCTTTTTAGGCAAATTCTAAACCTGACACCATATTTGCTCCTACAAAAGACTCCAGCTATGAGACAGTTTTAAATACCTCTTTACTTATATTGGAAAAATATTTAAAAACTGGCAAAAAGTTTTGTCATAAAGAAATTTACAAGATGTATTGTGTTATACTCGATTTATATTATGCTCGATTTGTTCAGTGGTGTCACATACCTCATTGCTGTTAATCTAATTATCTCGCTAAGTATTTTATCATTATTAGATAATTATAATTTCAATTTTATAATATTGAAGTCATTATATTTTTGTATTTTTACTCGTTAAATTATTTTGAAATAAAAAATATGATTCTTAATAACTATTTTGTAATTTAAAAAAACCTGGAAAAAAATCAGATTAATATAAAAAATATTTCCTAGAACGGCGCTATCTTAATTTTTTCGCATTAATTTTTTAAAAAATGGAATTACTTTTTAAAATGTTTAATCCTTCTTCGCATTTATGTACTTATTTTTAATGTTTCCGAATTTTCAGTTAACAATTTACTGACAACTGTGGGAGCACCCCATTTTACAGAGCGCAGATTACAAAAGCTTGAAAGAGTTAATGGGGAAATGCATGTAAACTGACTAAAAAACAATTAAATCACAAACACGAATGATGAGAGAGGAAGTTTCACGGTAACCGGGTCAATAGCTATCTAACGTGTTGTGAAAAAGCTTATTTTCGCCGAATTCGAAGGTTTAATCGCATTCAGCATTATAAACTTTTTTGTAACAAGTTTAGAACAATATTTTACAAAAAAGGCTCAAAAAAGACTCCCCATCCAGATTGGAAAGTAGTTTCTGCCCAAGTTACGTAAAGAATAAGAGCTAAAATTTTCCTGAAAATTTTCAGAATTTTATTTTTTTGGCTAAAAAAACATTGGAAACTAGGGCAGGTGAAAAAAAAATTTATAAATAAGATAATACTACACTGAGAAAATTACATTGTATTATTTTCATTATTTTTTATAAAACTTTACTGTTATTATTTTGACTGATATGTAAGCCAAAAAACTTTTGTAAACAATTTTTTTAACTATGATTAAGTATGTAAGATCATATTTATATATATGCTAATTTTTATAAAAATTGTAAAATTATAAAAACATCTAGAATTCTGAAGTTTTACTTTTACTCAGAAGATCAAATAAAAAATCCATTATTATTGAGTGAAATTTTCCAATATTATAGTAAATATTCTGTTAAAAATTTCTAATTTCATTGAAATTTTTAAGAAATATGTACTGATGTGTTACAAATTTACTATCGTGAAATTAAATCTCCTATCTGAATAGTAAATTTAATAAAGTAAATAATATACAATTAATTCATTATTAAATTTGAAATAAAAACGTCTATTTATTAATTTTGATATAAAATATATAATGAAATTTTAACCTTAATTAATAAAGAATACAATAAACTTCCTTATTTTGTGTAATTGATGTAAGATAAATAATTATCTAAATCTCTTCTTCGATATTTTATCTATATTAGGGTTGCACTTATTATTAAAATATTCCTATTTTTTAGTCATTTATGGATTTTAAAATATTTTATTTTTGTTTCTAAAAAACAAAATTCTTAACATTTTTTAAATTTAAAATAGCTTTTAAAAAAAAAAATTTTTTTATTATTTTATTTGCCATTATTAGACCTATTAGAATCTCTAAGACAATGTATTAATCAATGGGTTTATCAAGTAGGGATATAATTTTCAAAGTATAGTTTTTCTTTTGAATTTTTTTATATAGAAAAAAACTTCTTTTAAAAGCCCAAAAAATTTCAATAAATTTTTTTAATAAGTGACTTCCTAATATACAAATATTCATCTGATTTTATAATATGAGTATATCAAAATTAAATATTATCAAATAACTATTAAATAAGTATTAGTTGACTTTAGGTTCTTTAATTTAAAACATCAAAAAAAACAGAATTTTATAAAACACAATTTTTTTAAAGTATTTTAATTTTTGTAATATGAAAAATAGTATTGGTAAGTTTGCAAGTATTGTATTGAATTTATTTCATTCATTATTATTAAATTAAATAACAAATAGTATAAAATAGTGATATAAATATAATTATAATTATGCACTATAATGAGTATCTATCTATATGGCTCATTTTCATTTTTATTTGGGAAAATAGATTTTAAAAAAATAATATTAAAATCTTGTTTAATTGCTTTAATTTTTAGAAAACATTAAATAAAATATGATAATTTTTTTTATTCTTAATCAATAAATTGGTTAAATTCCCAACTGAATATTAATGGTAGGTTTTTTTGTTAAAGGATCAACTTTTTATTGTCACAAAAACGAAGTAAATTTAAAAATTCTTGTTTTCACCCTTTTTTCGGAAAAACCCATAAAAAATCCAAAAATTATAATTTAGCGTAAAAAATTTTCTAGTCTTTGAAAAATTATATAAAAATTTGATCGGAAAACAATAAAATTATTTTTAAAAAAAATTACCTCTATTCTACTGCTGAATTCTCAAAAACTACACTTAAAGTTTTGGTTTTTTTTAAATCTTGCATAATTAACTTAAAAGGTAGTTTTTGAGGATTTAGGGGTAGAATAGGGGTAATTTTATTTTTAACATAAGTTTATTTTTTTCCGATCAAATTTAAGCATGTATATAATTTTTCAAAGACTAAAAAATTGTTTACGCTAAATTATAATTTTTGGTTTTTTTATGGGTTTTTCTGGAAAAAAGGGTGGAAAACATATAAAAAAAAATTTTCTTGTCATACTTTTCGTAAAATACAGGTCTTCGGGAGTAAAACAAGACAACTCGCATTAAAATTAGATGGAAATTCGATCAAAGCAAACTTATTTCCGCTTTTTTTTTTCTAGATCACTGTGCCGCGCAATGTTTGCATTATAAAAGAAAATATTGAACGAAAAATTTAAATAAATATAATTACAGATAAAAATAAAAAGCCTTAAACCTAAAATAGTGTAATAAGAAAATAAAAAAGGATAAACGACCTGATTGGTGAAAAGTAATTAAAGATTTAAAATGCACTACAAATAAAATTGAAGTTAAAATTGTGCTTTAAAATTTTATTTTAATTATATTTAATTTTATAGATTTAGTGTTTTTTGTATTAGGTACTCGTACCAGTACATGAATGACCTCCAGTAAAAACGAAAAATTTGATACATTTTAAATCCTTTTTCAATCAGTTGGTCATATTATTATCATTTAATTTGAATTAATTAATTATTATCTAGTCCAGAAGGCGCGTTGGAATAATTCAACATATTAAAGTCATCCATACACTGTAAAAAGTAACTTCTTTATATACTTCCTTATATATTATAACAAAAAAATTACAACATTTTGGAAAAAATTTGTAAACATTCGAAAAAATCGTAAATTTACTAAATTTAGTATGTTATAACGATATTTTTATCCTCGATATTTTTTTGCGAATTCGCAAAAAAAATTGGTATATTACAATTTTTTTCGAAAATTTACAAAAAACAGTTGTAAATTTCCGAAAAATTGTTTTGAATTTACAACTTTTGAAAAATAAATATTTATAATAATATTTATAATTTTTAATATTTTAAAAATTTACAATTTTTTTGAAAATTTACTGATTTTTCTAACACGTTCTAATTTTTTGGTTAATCTTAGGAAGCTACTTTTTTGGGTTTAATTTTGGGTAGTTTAGACATGAAATATACGGTTTTTTTTATATAAAAGTTGAAAAATCTTTTTGGCATCAATCGCAGATTTTGCGGCCTCCTCGAAATTCTTTTTCTTCATTTTTAAAATTCATATAAAATATTATTTCTGGTAGAAATGCTCATATAATGTACTCTAATTCTAACTTTGTTTTTAATTTTTAATTTTAAAAATCATTGATAAATTACTTTCAGCTTATTTTTTAATCTTTTATATAGACCGACATAGTAATATAGCATTTATAATCATAAAATAAAATAATTCACTTCATTTATCAATTAAAAAATAAACCTATTCTAACAAAAAATAATCTTATCAAAATTTTTTTTGTTATGAACGACACTGTAAAATTATATTATTTAAAATTTTAATCGAGCAAAAACTATTATAAAAACATTATTTTTGGATGGATAATCATGAAATTTTATGATGATGACGATTATCATATATTTAAAAAATTTTAATAAAATTTTGGTCATATAGGGGCAGGACCAAGTTTTGACAGCTGATTTTCTTTAATGGCCCGACATACTCGTCCAGAACCCAGAAAATCTCACAAATAAACTGAGTATATTTTGGACTAATCTAAAAATCTAGACTGTTTCAGACTATCATACTTTCACTTTTTTTTGGCAAAAAATTGGCCAACTTTGTGGACCTGTAACGTTTTCCAGAACCCGCAGCCAAAAGAAACTTTCTACAGAAAGTGAGCATGTTTTGGTCTTGGCTATCTCTGAAAAGAAATTCAGCTGTCATACTCACACGCGTTGTTTACCATAGCCATCCCCGTAACTAATATTTTTACAGTATATTGTTGAAAAATAATGTCTTTTCATTAAACTTCAAATTTTTGCAAATATTTTTTTTTTAATTCTCCCCTGAATTATACCCACGCGCACTACAGCTTAATAATTCTGACTGGACAAAAAAAAATTTCTATTAAGGACTTATGACCCCAATTGGAAAAAAAAGCAAATATCCACATTACCGACGTTATTTTTTTAAAATAATTTGCAGTTTAAAATAAAATTAGTTGTATAAATATTAAAAAATGTGTTTATTATGTAATATTATTGCAAAAAAAATTATTTTAATTTTATAAATTATGAAAAAACATTATTATTTTAGGTTATGGTACTTGCTAAAAATTGGTTTTCACTGAATAATTAATGATTGAATGTGGTAACTTAGATAAAATAAATTGGAAATATAATCTTTGACAATTTATTTATCATATAAAATAAGTTTCATCTCCCTGTGTCATCATTATCATACTTTTTGTAAGCTCCAAATATGAATTTCCATAAGAGCAATGTTAAACTGCCTACTTTTAATTTGCAATAAAAAGATAATTAATGTGGTAATAGATAAAAAACCAAGTTCAATTCAACTTTAAAAATCTTTAGCTTTAATAATTTTCCTGTTTCATTCAGTTCTGTCATCATTTCCAATTAGGGTCATAACTCCTTAAATAAAAATTTTCTAAATGTTTATTACTAAATTTAGCCTTAAGGCTCAATCAAAGGTAAACCAAAAATGGACCAAATTAATCTTAAATGGTTACTTCCCTATAGAGAATGCCCCGATAAAAACTTCCTTGCAAAAGCTTTTTTATAATTGGAGCAAAAACTATTTATATTTTGAGTGTGTTCGCAAGCAGGCTTGAATCAATGGATCGAATTGGATATAGAATAAACTCGCATAAATAAACTCTCTTTCTATCATGCCGCATGCATGATGGTTTAGAGCATGGTTTAGAAAAAATTTTTTAAATAGTCGATAAAATAGTAATCTCTTTTTGCTACTTTTTTAAATGTTTTTTTATGTTATTTTCATGTTATTTTCTCGTCTGCTCTGCTTTCATTATTTAGAAAGTTTTGTGTTTTTTTTAAATTTTATGTATCTATGTAGTTTAGAAAATACAATTTCATTGATAATTTTATTAGCGATTCAGAATCATTTCATAAATATTTATTTAATAATTAATATATGTATATGATTATCTTGAAATTTAATAAGAACAATACAAAAATGTTTTGAAAAATGTTTAAAATAAGTAAACAATTGATACAAAAATATGCAGGAAAATATATTATTTAAGAATAAAATTTTTTTTGCTTTCAAGCATATATATAATATAGTATTATATAGATAGGTGCATATTAATGAACCTAATACTATGTCTCAACAAAGGAAGTTATATTCACTGTGCATAAATACTTCATTTACATTTTGTAAAAATAAATGCCAAAAATAAAAATAAGTTATACATTAATTTTTTTACAAAATGACGACAGAAGTAAATGATTCTATTTTTCCAAAACCGATATCCTCAACCATAATGCAAAGGGATGAGCAAAATTTATTACAAAATTCACATGTTTCAGATAATGAAGTACCTTCTAGGGATCCAAATTTATTAGAATCAGGAACATTTAATAGAGTAAGTTTTCGTTATATCATTTAGTTTAATTTACAAAATAAAATCTGGTAAAAATTTATAAATTTAAAAAGAAGATTGACTTAAATAGATTTTGTTGCCTATTAAAATTTACTAACATGAATAATTTATTTGAAAAAAATTTATTTTTACTAAAAAATAAACTTCTCAAATTTTTGTCTTAGAGAAATAATAATGAAGAAAGGCATAATTCAAGAGGTTGGACTCCGGTTTTAGTTCTTGCAAGTGCAGTTTCTTGCCTAGGATCAGGTGTACCAACAGGATACAATATAGGGGTTATGAACAATGCAGCTTTAGTAAGAAAATTACAACAGCAACAAATAATTTTATTTAATAAGATTAAATAGCTTTTATTTTAGATTATGCAAGACTTTTGTAATAAAAGTATCGAAAGCAGATATGGCATTTTACTTGAAAAAACGGGTCTTGATATTATTTGGTCAGTCATTGTCTCCATTTTCCTAATTGGTGGTGTCACAGGCTCTATAACCGCTAGAGTCTTATCAGATAAATTAGGTAGACGAGGAGCTTTAAGTATAGGAAATATATGTGGAATTTTAGGAGCAACAATGTTTATTTTTACACCAATTTTAAATTCTGTTGAATTATTTTTAATTGCTAGATTAATGGTTGGATTATCTGGAGGGTTAGCAACAAGTTTAATACCAACTTATGTGACTGAGGTAGCACCTTTGAACCTCAGAGGATCAGTTGGTGTACTATGTCAACTAGGAATCACCTGTGGTGTTCTTCTAGGACAAATTGCTGGGTTAGATTCAGTTTTAGGAACTGAAGATTCATGGAACATTATGCTATCAGCATTTTTACCATTGTGCCTCATTTCTTTAATACTTATTTTTTTTTTACCTGAAAGTCCAAAATATCTTTTTGTAATCAAAGAAGATCGAATAAAAGCTTTAGATGGTATATTAATAAAAAAATTAATTAAAAATAAAAATGAATCAAAATTTATTTTATTTTTAGCTCTCTCCCACTTTAGGAATATGGATATTATGCTTTTACAAAGAGAAATAGCAGAATTAGAAGCAGAATTAACATTAAAATCTTCTAGTCAAAACTGGAGCTTTTCTCAAGTATTTAAGGATCCTTCATTTAGATTACCTTTACTTATAGTTTGTATATTACAATTTGGACAACAACTTAGTGGTATAAATGCTGTCTTTTACTATTCAAACGTTATTTTTTCTGATGCTGGATTAAATGCTAAAGAATCTCAGTTTGCTACAATTGGATGCGGGTTAGCTAACATTTTTATGGCTATTATTTCAGTTCCAATAATGTCTATTTTTGGAAGAAGAACTTTGCTATTGACTAGCGCTTATTCAACAATTGGATGTCTGATAGTTTTATGCTTCTCTATAAATTACATAGTATATTTCCACTTTTCATTAACAATAAAAAATTATTTATTAATTTAATAATTAATAATTATTTATTATTTAATAATTTTAATTACAGAAATATTTATCATTTATGCCAACTATATGCATAATAGCTGTTATTGCTTTTGTTACATTTTATGGAATCGGGCTAGGACCTATTCCATATTTTATCGGTTCAGAATTGTTTGAAGTTGGCCCTAAATCTGCAGCCATGTCCATCGGAAGCGTCTGTAATTGGGGAGGAAATTTTTTTGTTGGAATGTTCTTTACATTGATGCAAAATTTTATTGGTTCTTACTCATTTCTCATTTTTGCTGCTAGCACTCTCTTTGTAGCATTATTTTCAAGGTAAATGAAAAATGCTTAATTTGAAATTATATTAAATTTAATAATTCAAATAATTTTAGAACCTATTTGCCTGAAACCCAAGGAAAAACAACAACAGAAAATGCATCTTCAATTACAAGAGGCTTAAAATCAAGACCAAATGATAATGCAAGTTAAATTTTATAATTAGCAGCAATACCTAGCCAAAAATATCTTTAAAAAATTTTATTGCATATTTTATATATATATAAAATATGGTGGTTTTTTGTACCAAAGACTGAATTTCATTAGGTATAATACATTTTAATTTCTTTAATTTTTTAAAATTAAATTTATAAATTTTTTTTTTGTTGCTGGAAATAGCTAATATACTTAATTAAAATAATTAATTTAGCTTATATAATTTTTGTAAAAAATACTAAATATTTTATTTAAAATAAAAAAATGCAATTGTATTTTTTACTTTCTATATTAAAGGATGATAAAGGTATATAATATTTAAAAATATAAGTCGATTTAGAATAAAAAAAGTATTATGTAATTTTTTAATAAAATATTTTAAATAAATTTTCAACATAACTACTGCCATATAAACTTAATCAGATAACAAAAATTTATATTAAGAAAAAATATTTTTGCTATAATATTGTGTTTATTTTTATAAAAAATTTGTTTAAATACTTTTTAAAAGAATATTATCCGCAAATAAATTTACATCACTTATCCTAAACCATGCATGTAAAGTCGGATGCAAATCCAATGATGTAATGTTATTAACTTGATCATCAGGTATAAGACATCTAACATAAAAATAAAAAAATAATGTAAGAAAATAAAAAAAATTGTAATTATTTTTATGCATTACCTAACTCTAGAATTTGTACAATCATTTTTTAAATATTCGTTACGAAATAAACAATATATGTATCTTAAATATTTACTATCTAATGTCGATGGTTCACTTAAATTAGAAAGATAATTAATTTTGCTTATGTAATCTTCTGTTAAAATTGGTACAATATATTTGACCTGCAAAAAAAAGAAAAATTAACAAAGACCTTTTAGTTTTTTAAATGTAAATAAGTATACTTGTTTAAAACAATCATCTATAAATTGTTCTCCATGAGTATAAACAGATTTCTCATGCTCTTGAAGAACCACTACTCCAATTTTTGGTTGCTTATTTCTTAAAATTTCTGTTACATCTTTTGCTAAATCTATATGATTTTCATCAAATGTTAACAAAACTGTACTACCGTAAGTATTATTTTTCTGAAAAACAATTAATAAGGTAAAAAAAAAAAAAAATTAAATATTATCAAATTATACCTTTTTATTTAAATTATTCTGAACTGAATCAACAGTTGAAATTATTTCATTTTCGTTTGTATTTTGGCCTGTTCCAATAAGTGGCTTTAAAACAAGTGGAGCTTTAGGTATAATAACAGGTTTATAAATATCTTTTTGTAAATCTAAAACATAACAAATAAGTTATTCAAAAAAAAAAATCAAACTAAGTTAATTAAACAAAAATTACCAGTTTCATTTCTTATAATCTTATTGAAAAATTCAATTAAATCATCATGTATTCGATGAATTATATCTAAACGATCAATTTTCTGAAGTGCAGTAATAACAATATCCAAAGAAGCATTATCCGATTGAACAAAAGCTAATAAAACATAATATGTTGGATCTTGTAATCCTTTAAAATCATAATCAATACACTAAAAATATCATTAAAAATTTTTTTTAAGTTATAATTTTTAATTATAAATTAAAGTAAATTATAATAACTTTAATTTGTTCATTTGTTAAATTCAAGAAAATTGCAAATTTTTGCCAATCGCCATAATTTTTTCCAGATGCTGTTGAACTTAGCAGCAGACATAATTTTTGCAATAAATCTCTTGCTTCAATTTGAAAAAGATAAGCTGCGTGTATTACAGATGCTTTGTTTTGAACATTTAATATGTCAGGATTTAAATCAGTTTCTTTTAAAACTTCATTTCTTAGTTTTTCCAATTCTGGATTTGGATTTCTGAAATAATATGTTTTTTTTATTTTTATGGCAGACGAAATTTGATTTAATTATTTACAAAATTGAAAACATCTTATGATCCTTAATTTTTTGTTTACTAAAACATTATAAAAACACTTGTTTTCTTGTTTATTTTGACAGTACAATTTTATTGTTTATTTTGACAGTATACTAGTATATATTACATCGATCAACTTACAATCATTTATATAGTGACGTCATGGAATAATTTCTGAACGATGTAAATTTGTCATCTACAGTCTGCACGCGTTTGTCATATATCAAAATTCGTTCTGCTTCTGTGTTTTCTAACTAAGAAAAAATTATAAACATCATTACATGAAGCAGAGAACAAACATTCCTGTTTTTAAACTTTTTGCAAGAGAATAAAATAAATATAATGGAGCTATATCCATAAATATGGATCTCGATCGATTGAAAAATCAATGCCTACTTAATTTACACTAGAAGATAAAATTTTAAAGTTTAAAATTTCAAATTATATTGAGATAATATTAGAAAATATAAAATTTATATTCTTTGTTCTGTAACTTTTGAATCTAAGTTTTTGCATCCTAAATAATATTTGTTTTATCAAAAATTAGAGAGAATCAAATTTTATTCTTAAGTTTTGAAATAAAAACTTTTGGATATGTCATCTATAATGTAAGTAGCAAATTAAATTTGTTACCTCGGATAAGTAATAAATAATTATTTATATTTTTATGAGATTAAGTTTATTTTATTTTTTAGGGGCAACAATTTTCAACAACATTTGGGTGAAATGATGAATCTAACCCCTGCTACGGTAACAAAAGATCGTTTGTTACGTAAAGAAATTGGTCAACCATGGTACAATCAAATTTGTGAGATGTTAGATAATTCGGATAAATGGAAAAATATGATGACAAATATTACAAAAGAAGGATCACCTACTTGTTATATGTTTACTCATCAACAAGTAAAGTAAGTTTCTTTTCATTGTCATTTTATTCTCATCATTGTTTTATTTTATTAATTTTATCTTCAAAATAACAAATTGTATTTACAGACAAATTGAAAAACACATTCCTATTAAACAACTAGGTGGAACTGAAATTTTATTATATGAATGGGGCACAATGGGTCAAAACCAGCCTACCTTAGGTGACTTGTTTAATCTTTTGGTCAGATCAGAATTATTTCGAGCTGCAGATTTTTTAGCAGAAGTGTTAAAAAGTGAGAAGTCAATTTTTCATCTTATTCTCAACATGTTAATTAATTAAAATTATTCTAGTTGATCGACCACCTCGTCCAAAAACTGGGCCAGCTGCTGTTGTAGATGTATCCGAATTATTAGCTGAAGAAAATAATTGTAATAAAGAAATAGATATTAAATGCAATGTTCAAAAAGACGTAAATAAATATCAAGAATATCAAAAAAATAAAGTTGACCTCAATTCATCATCTAACGTTTCTAACAGTCAAAATAAAGAAGATGATGTTAGAACAGAAGAATTATCTGATTTAATAAAATTTAATAGTAATTTGGTAAAAATTTTAAATATGATATTTTTAAAATATCTGACCTGCAAATTAAATAATTGAATTAATTTTTTAATGAAATACTGTTCCTAATTTAATAATTAAATATTTTTTTCATAGTCCAAAGGTTATGATGTGATGGATTCAGCTGAATTACCATTAATTCTTCAATATGCTCAGTCAATTACATCTTATAACACTAGCAAGACATTTAAAGAACCAACATTTTCGGAAAATGCATCTGATTCAACAACAGTTAATTCAGAAACAAAAAGTAATAATAAATCTTTTTCTACAAATCAAAACCAAGATATCAGTAAGGTCACAAAAGAAGTCGGTCACAACTTGGTAATTATTTTGTGATTTATCTTTTTGAAGCTTTGGTATAAAAGTTATACATTTTTCATAGCCCAATGGATGGAATGCAATCGATACATCCAACTTACCTCTTATTCTACAAGCAGAAAATTCTACATTAAAAAATACAAAAGAAACTGCATTTTCAGAACCCAAGATTTCTTCAGAAACTACAAACAGCAAAGAAAATTCTGAGAATCAAAATGAAATTATCAATAAAATCACAAAAGAAATGTCTAATATAATGAATAATGACAATAACGATTCAGTAAGTATTTTAAAATTTTAATTTTCAAAGCATCAATATAAGATATTAAATTTCAATTGTTTTCATAGTCCATAGGATATAACACAGTAGATTCCTGTGATCTACCTGCTATTTTATTAGAAGGAAATTGCCAGTCTAAAATATCAAATAATGCAGTATTTTCAGAACCTATAATTTCTGCTGGAGATATAGTTCAAAATAAAATTTACTCAGAAGCAAACTAAGACAATATTTTAATAATAATATCCTAATGTTTTTCAAAAACATATATAAGCAAACAACTAGATAAATAATTCTTTTTAATTTATTTTTTTTTTTTTTAATATAAATATGTACAGTTCACACAATATACATGCTATACAAAATATATAAGCATAATAAAATAGTTAAATTCTACTTATAAGATAAAATTTTTTTTATGTACAATAGTTTTTTTATAAAATAAATCAATATTTTAATAATAATATACATTTTTTTGTTAGTCTGCGTTATCACTTTGCTGCCTTGAATAGTAATCACTTTGAAGTTCTTTTAAATTTTGTTCTAAAAGAGCAGCTTCTTCAAATTTGCATTCCTCTCTTGCTTGTTTAATATAAAATTTTAAATTTCTCATTTGTTCTATAAACGGATCAACTTTTTCACTAGATATCATCATACTACCTGCTGGTGGACCGGACGTTCCCCAACCTTGTGACTGATCTAAGATCATCTATAAATATAATTTTTTTCAATTATATTTTGTTTAATGATTTCAATTCATAAATATTTTAAACGAAAAATTCATACCTGCATAGAATTATTTGAAGTACTGTGTCTTAATTCGTTTCTTTTTTGATCTTCTAAAAATTTATCATTTTCATATTTTTGCCTTATTTTTTCTTCGTAGTCTTTTTTTAAAGCATTATATTCTTCTTCTGATGGAAGTGGTGGTACTCTCAAAATTTCATTTTTTAAAAATATCATTGCTTTTGTTCTTATCATTTGATTTAAACTGAATTCTTGTTTTAAAAGCGGTGTACTTTCTTCGTTAATAACAATTAAATTTGCTATTCTTTTACTTGCAATATCAATATAATCACCTAATTTTGCTATCTCTCCCCTAAGTTCTTGTGCATCTCTTAAATTATAAATAGATTCTCCGTTTCTAATAGAATTCCACATTTTAGAATATTGTTCTATTCTGTTATCAGCTAATAAAATCTGAGAATGTAATTTATCATAATATTGATGAACTACTGGTTTATTGTAATGTCTAGCTTTAAGTTTTTCTCTTGCATCCAAGAGGTTTTTACAATATTGACAAACTCTGAAATATTGATCATTATTTGTGCTATCACTTATTATGGATAATACGCTATTTAAATTATTGCTAGATGGAGTTTGAGCCAATTTTGTTAAACTAACTCCAGCTTGAACTAAACGGTCTGAGAATGTTAATGTTTCTGTAGTTGGTGACAGAGCTGAATCAGTTTGTGCTGAACTTGGACTTGTAATCTTTCCTAAAAAAAAATGTTATTTATACTTGTTTTCTTGAATCAATTGACTTTGAATACATATTGATTTGATAAATAAAATAAAATACATATCAATTAACTTGAATACATACGAGCTTCAATAAAAGATAAAAACATGCTACAATCATGACACATCATTACACCACATAAGCGACAATGATGTTTTCTTCGAGTTATATTAAAAGATTTTGCACAAGTCAAACAGATTTTAACATCATTATCATCCATCCAAGGTACAATTGAACGTTCGTGAGCTATTAAAATAAAAATAAATTTAATTAAATAAATATTCATTTTTTGTTTATTAAAATATATACCCTTTCTTTGCACAGGATCATTTGGTAAATTATTCATTAGTTTATCTATTCTTATTATTAATTTATTAGTTTCTGCAGAATACCTTTCTAATCTAATATTTCTTTCTTCTTTAAAATATGAAGTATGTGATTTTATTTGACCTAAATTATAAATTAATTTATACATATTTAAAATTACAAAACTGTGAATAATAAAAAAAAATGAATTGCAGTTTTACCTAAATCCTGAGGTCCCCAGTCAATATCTTCTGAATTAGGACTCAGTGCAGTTGAATTGTTTAAGTCTCCATCCCCTTTTTTCAATATCCTTTTCTTTGCTTTCCCAATAAAGTCTAGTTTGTTTAAACAATTAAATTTAAATCAACCATGTAGTTTTTAAAAAATAAAAAGAAAAAATCTTCAAACCTTTAAAAGATTTTAATCCAGCAGCATCATTATGAGTATCATCAAAATGTCTAGTTAACAAATTAGGGTTTTCAAAATTTTTTATACAAATTGGACATATAAACCCTTCTATAGGTTGTTCCTCCATATTTTAATAATAAATAAAATAACTACCTGTATTAAATAAAAGGTATACGATTTCACATTTTAATTTAAAGGTTCGATTTCACCTATAAAAACACTTTGTGTTTTTTATTCTAGTAGGTAATATTCTCAGTGTTGGAATTAGTAACACAAATGTTACTAATAATAAAATAATACCGTGTCTTGTGCCTTGGTCTTGTGACTTGTCCGATCAGCGTAGGAGATACGCGCACTTAATCTCCGGGTTGCAGATAGAAAGGGGTAACATTTGTCTTTTCCTAACTTTTTGCATTTATATTAACGAAAAATAAAATAAAAAATATAAGAGATTTATTTTATTTTTCTTACAAAAATATATATCTGCTCGTATTATATAATTTTTTTAAAATTCTGTTCATGTACATCACTTTAAAGTCTAAATTTACTCTTTAGTCTTAAAAAAATATTTTTCAATTTATTCGATGATCTTCACAAATTATTTTTGCACTAATTATCCACTGAATATTTATTTATTTTCTATGCCTAAATTATTTCATAATTTGATTTTTTCGCATATTATTTATTATTTATATAAATTAGTTTAACTTTTGACAAAAATTCTTCAAACCCAATTTAAAATTTCAAAAATTTTTGTATTGCATTTTTGCTAAGAGCAGGTATGCCTGTTAAATATTAATAAAATAAAATATTATTCATAAACTGACAAAAAAAATTTAACTGATGATAAATCACAACCTTAAGACATAATTTTTTTTTCAAATATCTCAAACTACTTTTTTTTTATTTATTTATTTATTTAATTTATTTACGGTTTCCCTTTTACATAAATTACATTGCAACTATATGTGCTTATTTATACAATATTTTTGAGATTAAAAAATAGAAAAGAAAAAATATAAATTTAATAAAGTTAAAAAAAATATGTGCAGTATAAGATTAAAAATTACAGTTAATGTAAGATAACTTCTCAACAAAACTCTTTTTGATTGGCACAATAAATTGTTTCAAAGTTCAAATTTAAGTACAAAAAATTAGTGTATTATATACAAAAGACCTTGCTAGAATATGGTTATATGAAAAATGTGAGAAAAAGAAAACTAAGTTAACCATATTCATGCAAAGTCTTTTTTACATGATATGCAATTGTAGTGGTTTTCGAACTTGATTTTAGAATGTTAGGAATTTTTATATAATAACATTTGTTATAAAGGGTCGACGATCTTTGAATCATCTCTCCTTCAAGATAATTAGATTTAATAGTAACACCTTTAAACGGAAGGTTGCATCTTAATGGATAATTGTTTAATTTATTAATGGGGTATAGATCATATAGGGGGGGGGGAGTTTATTTCCCCATTCATGACCCTATGAGTGAAAACGACATCACTTACTTTCATTGATGACTCTATGGTTGGTATATTTAATTTTTTTGCCATATTGGTGTAATCATGGTCATACTTATCCATGGGGGTTCCTGATATGTATGCCAGGTATCTAATCGCCCTATGGTTAACCCTTTCGAGCCTTTCCATTGCGCAATCAAACACCGGGCGCCAAATATTAGAAGCATACATAATTGTTGACTTTTTATTTAAAATTAACGTTTTCACTTGATATCTCCAATCGGATACTTAATTTTTTGAAAATTTTTGCCTCAAAATTTTTTCCACCTGACTAACAAATACAAAAAAAATTTTTTAGAAATAAAATTTTTTACAAGTGAAAAAACATAAACATATCATTTACAATGATTTTAATTGCTAAAAAAAAGTTTCAAAAATTGGTTTTTTTAAATATCGCAAAAACGTGATTTTGAGCCTTCCAAGTGAAAAAAAACTATTGTACACGCAAATTTTTTTCTGTTTGTCGCTTTTTCAAAAAAACCGTATTAGCAAGGTGTGCGTTCATTTATTTTTTTTACAAAAGGTTGATCATTTTAAGCGCAATCTTTTGATTTATTTGGTTAAAATGGATACATTTAGTAGTTGTAGAAACAGGGTCAACAAAAGGAACATTAAATGACTTTTTCTTATTATAACAATGTTGCTAGTTCATCAAAACAAATTCGCAAATAGGTATATATACGGATTTTGAATTTTACACAAAAGCATCGCGTTATAATAATTCTCCTTTCAGACTTGTGCTTGGAAGCTATACTTACTTCTCAATCGCGAAATGGGATTTTTCTGTCATGGCAGTTGCGTTAATTAGTATCAAAAAATTTTGCAAATTTTGCAACAGCCAAATATTTACTAACAAAATATTTTTTTAGGCTATTTGTGGATTATGGGTGTTTCTTCTTAGAGTCTTTTTGCAAATATTCATTCAAAGTCCAACAATGGAAATTTTTCTTTGTATTGGTGCTTTAATATTTTTTTGATATTTTATATTATTTTGCTACCTAGAGTAAAGAAAATTTCTAATCAAAAAGTCATATAATGTTTTAATCTATTATTAAATTGGTACTGGGTGTTTCAAGTACCTATTAAATTTGTCTTTTTAATGAAGAAATAAAATTGTTAAAAAACGTCTACAATAACTTCTTAAGTTATACTAATTTAAGAAACATAGCCGTTGAGGTAAAAAATCACACTTTTGTTCAAGATAAATTTGTACTCAGCTTGTTCTGCATATAAATGAATTTGTAAAACTATTTTTGCGTATGCATTTAAAAAATTATGCTTTGCATAGTATGTAAAATTTAAAATAAATGCTTCAGTTTAGATTACTGATAATTTGCATTTTTATTAATAGTTTATCTTTTTCAACTTTTTTTAAATAATTAAATAAAAATGTTATCTTTTTAAAAATGCTCAAGTTTAAACAATTTTTTTTTCTATATTTTCATTAATATGACCGCAAGGAAAAACAATACTAATTTGACAATTCTTACATTAACTTTTTTTTTAATTCTTTGATTATAATTCCAAACCTTGATTTACGCCGAAAATGAGTAAACTTAGTAAAAAAGAATGTAAATTTTTAACATAAGGTAGTTAGTGCTGATTTCCCTTACAGCCGGATTAATATGATAAATTGTAAATGTAATATACTATTTGATATTTTTATATTACATAATTAAATTAATTTCAAGTATGTATTTATATATTCTGTAAAGAAAAAAAAATTGTATTATATAAATTAATATATACTTTTTTTATTTGAATGTACATTCAAAATTTATTTTTCAAATAATACAAAATTAATTTTTTATTTGTATATAATTATATATAATAATAAAATTACGATGTTTCCATTGCTGCAGCACTTTCTTCTGTGTATTTGCCTTTCTCCTTTCCTAATGCTGCCAAGCGTCCTTTACTTCTTCTATCTATTATCTTTTTACGATCTTTGTCCATTTTCAATTTAACGATAACAGTCTACAAAACAAAATTATTGTTAGATTTATTCTACTTTAGTACAATAACTTAATGAATTTAAATTTTTAATTTCAGAACCAATTTTGCTTCATTAATTTAAACAAAGTAAATACAGCTTATTAACCAACAAGAGAACCTTGAAAGTAACTTACTGTAAATAGTGTTCAAATTTAAGAGAATGGTTTGAGATCATCATTAAAACCTTTAAGCTAAAATTTGGGAATTTATAATGTAAAATGAAACTTACCTTAGAAGGATCAATTCCAACATATACACTAGCTCCGTTACTTTTTTCCCTCTGTATCCTTTCAATGTATATAACAAATTTTTTTCTATAAACTTGTATAACTTTTCCCACCTGCTGTCCTTTGTAGTGTCCTCTTACAACCTAAAAAAATTAAATCAAATTTAAACTGTTTATTTCAAAAATGTAATTGTCACTGCATTATTAATAAAATCAGTGCCAACTTTTCTGCATGAATTATAGCTACAAAATACTTTAACATCAGTTTTTAAGAGAACCTTAGAAACGTTGTAAAAATATTTTTCGCTATAACCTATGTGAATGGTTTAAAATCATCATTATTAAAAAAATATATTTAATTTAATAACTAATAAAAATTAATTTACCTGTACTTCATCATCTTTACGAATAGGCATACTTCTAACATTGTACTTTTGTCTTAAATCTTTAGAAAGTGGAGCTGACATAAGCCTTCTTCTTATGTGAGAAGGTGCTGTAAAATGACGCTTTCTGTTTTTCCTTCTCGATGAAGTTACTAGTTTGTTGAACTTCATGTTGTAAGCCCTAAAACAGTTTTTAATAAATCATCATTTTTTTACAACAGTAACACATGTGAGAATACACATAACCTCAAAAATAAACAATTTTATTAGTATAAAAAAGTATAAGAAATAAAATGCAAAATAAAAATAAATACGTTTACAACTTATAAAGCTGCAGATATTAGTTTATAATTATTAAAATAACTCTTTAAAAAGTCAAAATTTTAGAATTAGATGTAAAAAATATAAAAAAAACACTCCATTATTAATTTGAAACTAATTTATATTTTTCACGAAATAAACATTAAAATATTATAAAATACTTTGGGATAAACAATTGTTTATTATTTATTTAACATTTTCATTAACTTAGTTAACGTGATTGTTTAATAATTATTAGATTTTCTAAAAAAACATACCGCAATAGAAACACCGTCTCTCGAAATTAACGAATGTAAAAGAAAAAGAGACTCAAAGAAGAGGAGGAGGAAAGCTTGGTTTTTTTTCAATGCGCAAATGGCGACATTTGGATTTTTGTTACCGCCTGATTCAAATGTAATATCATATTATCTAAAATACTGGTCATTTTGCATATGAATATTATGAAAAATAAACAATTTTAAAGTAAATAATCAAAATCTTTTTTTGCGACTTGATTTAATTGCAACAAAACAAATATTTTATATATTGTTTATATTACACTTGAACCAGTCGGTAACAAAAATCAAAAAGTTACCATTTTGTGCATTGAATAAAACCAACTCTATGGGGATGCGTACTGCATGGTGGCGCTAGTGATGAAAGCTATATATATAGATATATCTTTCCCATGTATTTTACGGACCAGAACGTGATTGGTCAATTTCTTTCCATTTAAAATACATGTGTTTTTCGGACCAATTGGTTTCGGCGCCCTCTATTTTAGCTTTGGGTGCGCATCCCCATAGTAAAAATGCGGTGGGGGGGGGGTTTAAAAACGAAAACCGGGTTGAAAAAAAGTGCCGAACCCGAATCCGGGGTCAAAAGTAGCTGGAAATAAGGGAACACCCTTAAACGGGCAAAAAATACCCCTTTTTTAAGGGTTCATTTCAATATATTTACTTTGGAACCAGCGCTATTATTATAATAATCAAAGTGCCAATTTTTTGAAAATTATTAACAAAATATAAAGTTTAGCTAAAATTGTACCAAAATTTGGGTATTAGCGTTAATTAAAGGGGATAAAAACTACTCCCATAATAAGAAAAAATTGAAAAATCACGATATAAGTTTTTTTTGACAATGACCGAAAACTACCCCAAAACATTAAAAAAATGAACAAAAATGGAAAAATTTCTTTTATCTAACTTTTTGTTTTGCAATTGTTAGAGTAACAATAACATGTTGAATCCAAAAAATTTTGAACCCCTCAAAACCTAATGTTTTTTTTAATGTTTTTTTTTTGCAACCGTCAAAGTATCAGTGGATCATTTCAGGCTAATAAAAAAATTCAGGTGTGAAAGGATCTTTCAAATTTGAAATAAAAATTTTAAAATGCCAACCCACACAACACATGGATTATGTTATGCAGTTGCGCTTGAAATTTCAAGAAGTAACATTTCGCAAACACATACAAATACTAATAAAAGCAAAACTCCAAACTGCTCCAAACTCATAATATGTATTATTATTATTGTACATGGTATATAATCTTTCATCTCCTTTTAGCACATACGTTTTATCGATCTTTTGCCGCGTCAGAAACTCAGAATCTCACTCTTGAAGAAATTAATAACAGAAAAAACGTATAGTGCACTCTGCAACCTGTGTATATTTTTATTGTTTAAATCTTACAATTTGACCATAATACATTTACAGTTTTTTTCAGTGCATTAGATTTAAAAAATATAAAATTGTTTCTTTGTAGACAAGTATTCCATAATTGCTAAATTGCTTTAATTATTGGAGTCGTAAGGTATAAACACATTATAATTTGAGTCGACAGGTCTATACAAAGCGCTCGGGCGTCAATTCAGAAAACGAGTATACATGCATAATATAGTGTGAAAAGAAAGAGTGTTTGTTTTATAAAAGGCCAAATTTATTAACTTGGGTCTTCAACTGTTACTTTTTAGAAAACATTAGCAATATTTAGAGAACAAAAGAGATTACTGGACTTAATGCACGTGGAAGAAAAGTGAAACCATTGAAAAGAATACACAGAAAAAAAACCTCTTTGAATAAAAAGCTCTTCTCTCCCATTAAAATTTATATTTAAAAAACGCGAGGATTTGTTTAGTTTGGTGTTTAATAAATGAAAAAAAGAAGCAAGTGCAATAATAAGAGGCTGCGACGAGAGGCGCAATTAAAAGAGAGGAGTAGGTAACATGGGTGTTGGTCTAAAGCCCCTTGAATTTACGGATTGTTTGACGGACAGCCCATATTTTCGCGAGAATCTTCATTATCACGAACGGGAATTAGACAAAACAAGCCAGCAGATCAAACGTCTTATCAAGGAGGTCAAAGATCTACTTTCTGCTGCCAAAAGTAAGTTTTCATTACGATGACCTTGATAATTAATGTTTATGTTGCATTTATTATTTTAATATACTATTGTCAATAAACTGTTACATAAACTCTATATAAGCCACTCCTTTAAAAAATTTTTATTTTATAATTTACAGATCTTTCTAGAGCTCAAAGGGCATTTTCAAAAACATTACAAAATTTTAGCTTTGAATGCATTGGAGAAACACAAACTGAAGATGAAACACACATATCCCAAAGTTTAAAGGAATTTGGTAAACTCATAGCATTGATCGAAGACGAGCGTGATCGCATGGTATGCACAAAATTAGCACATTAGCAATGCTGATTCATTAAAAATTCATACAACAAAAAAATTATCACAACACTACTACTATATAAAAAAAATTAAAATATTTTACTACAGATATGATATAGTGAGTTAACGATGGTTAAAAATTAATTCTTTTCTTAAGTGTGCCCACTTATATACTATTTTATCACTTGAACACTACACGTTTTTTTCAACTAATAAATTAAATATTGTATTTTTCTTGCTTTTTGACAATACTAACTATTTACTTTATAACAGCGAAATTGTCCACTATTGTATTTTGTTATACAATATTCAACTTTTTCAAAAGCTGCGACAGAATTTAGGAATTTTGTATCACTTATACAATCTTATAAATGTATGAATTGAATTAGTTTGTCCAATTATGTGATTTCTTAAATATTGTTTTAAACGAATGTAGCTTTTTATATTTCACAAATGTTTACAATGCTTCTCAATGACATATTAGCAGGTTTTTTGATGATTTTTTCTAACTGTTGTATACAAATTTTACACAAATTTTTTTTTCTTCACATTTGTTTTTCTATTAAATACTTATATTTTTTGAATTAAACGTTTGCAAATATTAAATAGTAATGGATGATTTTTAGCTCGAACGTGCTTATGATCAAATTATACTGCCTTTAGAAAAGTTTAGAAAAACGCATATTGGTGGTGTTAAGGTAATTAATTAAATTTTTTAAATATGTGCAAAAAATTGTTTAATTAATATATAATAACAAACAGGAAGGTAAAAAAAAATTTGAAAAACAGACAATAAAATTTTGCCAAAGCCAAGAACGTTATTTAAATTTATCTACTAAAAAACAAGATAATGTACTTCAGGAGGCTGATGCAACGTTGGATATGGCAGAAAGACATTTCTGTCAAGCAAGTTTAGAATATGTTTTTTTACTTCAAGAAGTTCAAGAAAGAAAAAAATTTGAATTTGTAGAGCCAGTAAGTGCAATAAAAAAAAATGCATTTGTTTATTTTTAATAAAAAAATATTTTTTTCAGCTATTAAGTTTTATGTTTGGTTGGCTTACTTTTTATCATCAAGGCCACGAAGTTGCTAAAGATTTTAAACCTTATATGACTGAATTACAACTTAAAATACAGAAGGTATGTATACTTATTTTGCTAAATTATAAATAAAATATTTTTTGGTGATGGTTTAATTTTGTTTGTATGTAAAAAAAAAAATTAATTCTTGTTAACAATATATTTATTTTTAAATATCCTTTATTAACTGCCTGCTCGATATTAATAATATAATACTTTTGTGTGTGTGTTCATATTTTAAAAGACAAGAGAGAATTTCGATGCAACGAGGGATAAAACTGAGTCGCTTATGAATAAAATGAAGGACGTTAAAAAGGTACGGTAATGTTTATATCTATTTAAATTTTATAATTAAATGTATCACACCAAAATATTTAAAAAATACCTTTGAATGATCCAAAATTCAAATGCATGAAGCATATAGAAAATTAATTTTTGTATGTTTTATTTATTCAATAATCTATTTAATGTATTTAATACACCTTAAATTATATTCAAAAACCTTTATTTTCTACCATAACTCATACTTTTTTTTAAATCCTTGTTTTTCATTTATTTTAGTCTGCCATTGAAAGCGGCCCTAACAAATTGTACAGTAGAGAAGGTTATTTGTTCCTTATGGAGAAAAGTAAGAATAAATTTACACAATCCTTGATTATCCGTTACATTAAAAATTTATTAGTATGGATAATCTATGGTTGTTTGAATCAAATTTTTTTTTTAGTTGTCATTTTGTTTAATATTTGTTAACTTTTGTTTATTTAATTTTTTTTATTTTAACCTTTAGTTAAATCATTAATAATAAAATTAATTAAAAACATTAATGTTTGTGTCCTTTATAATTATTTTATGGATGACAGTTTGTTTAAATATTATTAATTAATAGTAAAGTTAATGTACAAAGCTATTTTAAAAAAAAAAGTAATTTAAATTTTTATAGAGGCTTTTGGAACTACTACATGGACTAAACAATACTGCACATATCAAAAAGACAAGAAAGAATTTACTATGATACCTTACAATCAATTAACTGGAAAATTTGTAAGTTTATAACAATCAAAAATTTTATTAATTTCTACCATCATTAGAGTATCTTAAATTATTAAATAAAAAAAAATCAAATATTTTTATCTTTGTTTAAAGTTTTTAAACGCATTAAATAATTTATGGTAATATTAAATATTTTGAAAAATTTTATAAAGTTTTTGCAACATAAATGTAAGCCTTGTTGCCCCTATAACATAAACAAACAACCAGAATTAAAATCATTTTCTACTTATAATGCCTAATTTATCAATTTCAGAATTGATTTTTTCAAATCTTAAAAGTTGAATAAATTCATAACTAAACTAAATGCTTCAAAAATTATAAAAATAATCAAATATTATTTTACTTTCATTTTATTTTTAATTAAAAATTTATTTACAGAGCAATAAGGATGTTTTTATTGTTGCTTCTTGTGTTCGTCGTATGTCTGAGTCCATTGAGAAAAGATTTTGTTTTGATATTACAGCTGTAGCAAGGTAATCAAAATTTTAGTTGTAATATTTTATTTATTAATTCACATAACTAAAATACTATTTTATTCTCAAAAGGCCTGGTATAATATATACATTTCAAGCATTGTCAGAAAATGATAGGAAAACTTGGATGGATGCTATGGATGGTCGAGAACCTGTTAGTGTATGTAATAATTAATAAATTTTAATTTTTGCCAGGATAAAAAAGAATATTTTACTTTCAAACAGATTCCAACCTTTCAAGGGCCATTAGCAAAATCTGAGGAGACTATTATTGATGCTAACGGAATAATGTTTATTTCTAAGTGTATTCAAGTGCTTGAAGATAGAGGTCTTGAAGAGCAAGGTCTTTATCGAGTGGTTGGTGTAGCTTCTAAAGTAAATAAATTATTAACTATGGGACTTGATAGAAGGAAATTAGAAAAACTTAATTTAGATAATCGATATGAATGGGAAAGCAAAACTATAACTAGTGCTCTTAAAACATATTTAAGAACATTATCAGAACCATTAATGACATTTCGATATTATAGTAGTTTCATTTCAGCTGCTAGTAAGTTTTAATAAAACTTTTTAATTTAAAATATAGAAATTCAAAGTAAGGTTTACTATAATATTTTTTTTTTTTTAATATTCCAGAACAAGAATCAAAGGACTTACGAATTAATGATATTCATATTCTTGTATATCGCCTTCCCAAACCAAACTTCAATATCTTAATTATGCTAATCAATCATCTTCACAGGTAAATAATGCTAAAATCCTGATTTAAATGCAAAAATTATTTTACGTACAAATTTATTTACAGAGTTGCTAATAAATGTGATAAAAATCTTATGACAGTGGGGAATTTAGCTGTATGTTTTGGTCCAACTTTATTACGACCAGAGGAAGAAACAGTAGCATCTATAATGGATATTAAATTTTATAATATAGTTGTAGAACTTTTAATTGAAAATTGTGAAAAAATAAGTTCGGGACCACCACAAGAATCATCTGCAATCAGACAAGATGTTTCTTTATCAGATACTAATACACAAACATGTCCAGAAGAAAAAGAGGAACAGAATTCAATAGGAAATGGAGCAGTACATTTACCAGGATACTCAGTACACACTGTTGTTCCTGCAACTGTACAGGTAATTTTTAATTATTAATTTATTCAGTTTTATGGAAAGCTGTAAAGCATTTAATAATTATTTGACTTGTCTTCTCTAGAACATTAAAATACGGTTTTTTATAAATTGATTATTATTTTACAGGAAATATCAAGATCTTATTATGAAAGTCCTTTATCTATTTCTAAGTCTCCAATTATAGAATCTGAACAAAAGAATGGAGAAAACTATCAAGAATCTGCACATTCCAATCACCGGTTACCACTATATACTGAAAGTCATATTAGTCGGTTAAAAAATAGAACCACAAATTTTATGTATCATTCAGCTGAAAGAGGTAAAACAACGTTAACAAATATTTAAATGAATAAATTTTTAATTTCATGATTTTTTTGCAGTATCAGGAAGTGGGAACACAAGTAGTTCTAGTGAATCAGTAGCCAGTGATCCGCCTTACCTCAATTCTGTTCCCGTTAAGCAAAAAAGGGAATCAATGTTGGTGAATACACTTTATAATTATCCACCAAGAAATAATCCAATAATGTCATTGTAAGTGAAAAATTTTCTCTTTATTATTTTAGATATTAAAAATTATTTCATGTTTTAGAGTTAAAACGTCGCCCAGTAGCGGTCGTTCTAGTCCTGGAACAGGAATATGGTAAGTTTTAAAAAGAATAAAATTTATTTCTTAAAGAAATTCTTGCCCTGCAATGAAATTGTTTTTATTTTAACAGGAGGGTGCGCACACTTTATGCGTGCATGGCAGAAAGTGTTGGAGAATTATCATTTGAGCCTAATCAGATTATTACAAATGGTAAGCAAAAAATTATTTAATAAAGTAACAAGTTTTCATAAAATGATGAAACTTAAATAATTAATTATTTTTCAGTCACACATTCTAGCGAACCAGGATGGTTAGTGGGTACTTTGAATGGTAAAACCGGTCTAATACCGAAAAATTATGTGGAACAATTACCATAAAACAATTGACTGCAACTAACAGTATTTTGTAAACATTCCATTTGCAAAAAAAAAGAAATGCACATTCCACAATTATTTTAAATATTTATATTTAACGTAAAATACGTTTTTTAAATAAGAAAAAAAAAAAGCTTTCAGTTCTTATCTGTATACATAAAAGCCAACATATAAAAAAGTATATAAAAAAAAATATAGCTATAATTTTTCTACTTATACAGGAATTTATATTTAAATTCCTTATCGAAAGCTCTTTGCAACGATATAATAAATAAGTTTTTTTAAAAAACTTGTAAAATACAAAAAAAATCTTTTATACTAGAAATTTTGTATTTTTAATTCTCTATTTTTAAACTTGGGGAAAAGTTTTAGTCAATTATACTTTAATTTTTAAATGTGTATATTTTATTATACATAAAAATTACATGTGAACCATATATAATAAGTATAGGTATATAAATTTTAACATTTCAGCTAAAGTTTTTAATTTATTACAGACGCATACTTGGTAATGTAAGTGTGCATTTAGATTTTTAGTTTTAAAAAAATCTCTTGTATATATAAATCATTTTATTTAATTTTCAAATTAAATTGATTTATTATAATACTGTAAATAATCGATTTAATTTTTAACGTTATTGATTTCATTATAAATTATAAGGTTGCTATTTATGTAATTAACTTGTTTTTTTTGTCAAGTTTTTGTAAAATGTAATTATTTGCTAATATTAATTCTTATTATTATATTATTAAAATAATTATTACATATAAAAAAAATTTGTTTTGGTTCTTTCAATTCAATCATATCTTGCTTTTGCTTCTAATAATTTCAAAAAGTGGCTGTTTTTGTGCAGAAATTTTAGAATATTTTTATTTTTGTTCATCATTAAGATAATTTATTTATGATTACAGTCATTACATGATATACTTAACAATTCTAAAAGAATTTAGTGGTTTTTAAAATATCATAGTCTATTTTCCTTTTTTAACACTAAAATGTACCTGAAAGTATTTGTATTCTATAAAAAGGTAATAGTAATCGATATAGTAATAATTCTTAAGAAAAATTAATTGGTCAATTTGAGCTTTTGTCAGCAATAGTAATCTAGATAGTAATTACGGTCATAAATTCCAATTTATTCCCCGCATGGATAAACATGGGTGGTTTGTATTAACTGTTGCAAAATAAACAAAAATCAGGCTGTTATAAATTTGCTGCAGTTAACAAATTTTGAAATTAAAAAAAAAAAAATTTCTTATAAGAAATACAACGACTATAGTAACTAATTGTTGAAAAGTTGTAATATTATATTTTATATATATATAAATTTTATCAGTGCCTAACCTTATCCCAAGCGTAATACCCTAAAAATTAATCTTCTGCAATAATTAGTCGCTTCGCCTTTATTTTTCGTGCATGCAAAAAAGTTTGGTTTTTTCTCTCTTGTACGAAAAACCACTATCTACTGTTTTTTATGGAAGAACATAGACGTGTTTTGTTACACCCATTATTCTGTATTTATATATTTTTGCATAAACATTTATAAGTATCTGATAAGTCATAATAAAATATGTTTAAAAAAGGACATCTAGCATGCCAATCGTCATTTAGCAATGTTTATTAAACATGCCAAAGAGAAGCGAACAATCTGAACAATCTTATTATATTATGACGCTTGGTATTTATTCGCTCAGTGCAGGAGGAGAAGTTTATGCTTAATCACGTGGTACCCCTCAGTACCCCTCCTTCTATTCGGGGCTTTTATAATGTAAAGCATATGGAAATCAATTAAAAATTGTAATTATAAAGTAATTAAACAATATTTTTGCAAATAATTTATATGAAATGATACGAAATAATTTGTTTTACAATATTTAATAAAAATAAAATAATCTATTTGAATAAATTTTTAAAATATTAATAGTTTTTGTAAGTTACTTTGGTTATGTGTGATTTTGTTTGCATTGACAACCCGTACTATAATTTTATTTTTTATTAATTTTATAAAATAAAAAAATGTCTTGTTGCTATTTTTAAGTGTATATATAAAATCTACTATTGTTTAAATGCTTTTAGACACTTGAAATTGGAAAAATAATTAAAAATTTCAAAATTACTTGGTATTTTTTTTATTTTCCATGCTAAACAATATAAAAAGCCCCGAGTAGCTAGTTCAGAGCCTGCCACCATGAGCGCTTCGATAGATTTTTTCATCGCCACGCCTACCTGCACTGAGCGAATACACATTTGCTTGCTATAATAAACATAATGAATATTTGCCGTTATACGGCTCTTGATTGGTCAGCAAGAGAAACTTATTTGTATATGAAGTTTCTTGAAAGGTGATTGTAACTTTATTTTTAATTAATTCAACTGGATAAAAAACGGGATCTTTAAAATTTTTAGCAATTATACACATAGGTAAAACCGGGGGTAAACGATTAGTTCAGGTATTAGAATATCTAATTTATTTTTACTGATTTTAATAAAAATCTAAAGAATTGAGTTTTTATGATATGAATTTTTTTATAAATAAAGTCTAATAATTTCATTAATTTGCTATTAAAAAATATTTTAAAATGCCTGATATAATAGAAGATGAAATCTGGCATTTACTAAAAGGGCAAGGTTCAAAAATTTCCAATGATATTTGTGATTTCAGTTTAGAGCAGCAAAATGAGGAAATTGGTAAGTTTAAATCTGATTTAATAATTTTATCAAAAAATATAGCAAACATTTCAATTGTTTTTATAGAGTACTCTTATTTTTACTTTTATAAATCCTAGGTTCCCCAATATATTAATTAAATATATAGTATATTGACTAATATTAATTTTCTACATTGAAAATGTATTTATGCACATTATTGTAGATAGTTTGTTTCATTTTATATATTTATTATCGATATTTTATTTACAGAAGCTAATGGTATAAAACCAGCAATGAGTTCAGATTATGTACCGATTTGCCAAAAAACAGTAACATATATTGTAGCTGCAGTTATAATTAATGATAAAGATGAAGTATTAATGATACAAGAAGCTAAACCAAATTGTTTTGGTAAATGGTATCTTCCAGCAGGTCGAGTTGAACCAAATGAAAATTTAATTGATGCTGTTAAGAGAGAAGTATTAGAAGAAACTGGTTTGCACTTAGAACCTAAATCTCTTATTATGATAGAATGCGCAAGTGGTTCATGGTTTAGATTTGTTATGACAGGAAATATAATCGGTGGAAATTTAAAAACTTTAGATGAATCAAATAAGGAATCTCTTCAAGCTTCTTGGGTTAAAGATATAAATACTTTGTCATTAAGATCGGATGATATTTTATCACTTATACAAAAAGGAAGAGAGTTTTCAAGTAAATTAAATGGTCCATGGCATATTAATATTCTTCCAACAGATAAATCTCAAAATAAGTTATATTTAAGATTAATTATATGCATTAAAAAAAAGACAACGTATGTTAATTTAAAATTTAAAAAAAATCTTCTTTTTCTCAAAAAATTTTTTTTACAGTAATAGACTCCATGTGTTGATGTCAGAAGCAGCAACTCTGCATTTACCAGTTTGTGAAATAAATCCGTCCAAAAATTTACATTCCACTCTTCACAGATTTATGCTGGTATGCATTATGTTTACTTAATTTGGTTTTCTAAATGTTAAATTACCATATATTTTTTAGCAAATATTTGGGGAAGATATACCACAGCATAAACGTCTAGGTCTACTTTCAGTTGAATTTAGTGGTACTAGTGAAGGAGATGGACTTTGTTTAACATCTCTGATTTTATTTCGACCACCATTAGAAGAAGTTACAATTAATAAAAAATATATGTGGCATGAAATACCACAATCATTAGCAGATCCATTAACTAGTAGGTTACCTCGTAACATGACCATTCATTTAAATGTGATACGATGATTTGAAATTTGCATTTATTTTAAAGTTTGTACTTAAGATTTCTTCCTATTTTATAAATTGTTAACTAATATTTACGAAAAGGTTCAATTACTCTAATAATATTCAAAATTTTTTAAATTTAATACATACTATAAATTTAATTTTTAAATATAAAATTAATTCTTTAAATTTAATTTTATTAAGCTATTTGAAAATAAAAATCAAAATTTTTTAATTAATCAAGATTATAGATTAGGGATAATTTTTGTTTTTAAGTTTTATTTTAAGGATAACATATTATTTTGATTGATTGATTTTATTAAATTATTATTAAAAACTATTTTTATATTTCAAAAATACCTATAAATATATTTTAAAAAAATTATAAAAATTATTTGATTTAAAAAAGTGTAAATAATTTAATTTAATAGTTAATATCTATATAGTTTTTTTGAAAATCAAAAATTATGTTTTCTTTTTAGATTTTTTTAAAGTAATTATGCGTTCAACCAGTATTTTTATTTAAAGAATAAAAAGTAATTCCAATATTTTTTAAAAAATTGTTTCATTCCATAAAATAATAATAATTTAATTTTTTTAACAAAATAAAGAGGAACATTTTTATTTACATGTAAAAAAATTGTACATTTAATTCTATATTTACAAATATACATTAAAAAAAAAAAAAATTATTAAGTCTTGATTATTTATAATTTATATATTTTAACTAATTAAGTATTGTTACAAATATAAAAAATATTAACGTTTTATTATCTATCGTATTTTAACATGGAACATGTTTATAGGGAAGGGGTACCTCAAGAACTTGAAAATTAAGGGAGGGGACAAATTTGTCCGGTTTGAGGGGGGTGGTCAAATTTGATCGATTTAAGGGGAGGGGGGGGGGGTTCAAACGGGACTCAATTTCAATTTGGGGTCTTGGAATAACCCGGATTACCACAAAGCTGTAAGTAAACATGTTCCATGCATTTTGGTTGTGTTCACTCAAACCGGTTATCATCAGTTTTTATAACTAACATTGAATTCAGTAAATAAAATTTTTACAAAAAAAAACTTATAATTATTATTTCACTTTAAACATAAAGTTTTAAATTTAAGTATCACAGTAAAGGTCTATAGTGAAATATAAATTGTATAATTTCTTTTAGTTAAAAAATATTTCACATAGTTTTAGACTATTACACTTATTTTTGTAAACAAAATTTTAATTGATTTCTTTTTTATTCAATCGAAAAAATTGTTTTTTGCAATATATGTTATACATTGACATATAGAGTTTCGTTCATGTTGTATGGACCGAGCTAATAATTTACGTAGTAAATTTAACCTTTTATCGCTGCTTTTATAAGTAATATTAATTTCTTTTGATTTATTTTCATGAATTTCACTATTTTTGTCTTTCTTACAAATTGGCGATATATTATCCGAAGACATATTTTTATCAACTTTTTTTGTATCTTCGGAACCTAAATTATTTTTAATACTAAGTTCATTTGCAGTTTCTTGAATATTTGCTGTTTCATTTGAATTTTCAGTGCGTATTATTTTTGCTGGTACTTCTTCTGGTGCTTCATCTTAAAAAAATAATTAGTTGTCAATACAAAAAAATTCATTAGATAAAAAATAATTGTAGCATGATAATTACCTTCATTTGAGTCACTTCCATAATCAGCAATCAGACTTAATGATTGTATTACTGGATTTTTTTTTGTCTCTTCTTTGTCTTCTAATTTTGAGGTTTCTTCAGATTTTAAATTAAAAAGTTTTTCTTGCGATGCTACAACAATAAAGTTTTTTATTATTTCAGATACTACATATTCTTGAATTATTTTAACATTATTCTTGTATTCTTGTAACTTACCAGTTTCAGAAGATGAAATAGTTTTATCAGAACTAGCTTCTGCTACATTTTCTTGTTCTGAATTTTTTGTTCGAGAATTTCTAAATCTTTTTCTTTTACGATTTTTGTGATTTCTGTCTTTATTAAATTCTTTTTGATTAGTTCTTTTTGAACCTTGAAGTTTTATAACTTCACCTCTTAAAATTTTTTCAGATTCTTCTTTTTCCTGTAATTTCACTCGAGCAGCTGTAGGATAATGTCTGGAATGATATGAATAATTGTAATTAAAATTTAAACATTAAAAGAAAAATATTAAACTAGAAAAATACAAACTTTTTTCTTTCAAGCTTCCATTTTTCGAGATTATCTTCATCCATAACAGTTTTCAATCTCTGATACAATCCAGTATTATGTTGCATAATAATATGTTTTTCAACAATTTTTGCATGAGCAGAAAATTTACATCCATCGATATTACATGTTTGATGTTCTTGTAAATGTTTTTCTAATTTATCAATTGATAAAAAATCTCTATCACAAACTTCACAACATAAATTTATTTCAGTTTCTAATTCATGATCATTGCTGTCATCAAAAAGATCTGGTTCTTCGCTTTCATTAGAATCACCCTAAAGATACATATTTTGATTAATTTATGTTTATGAACAACAATAAGATTAATAATATATTTGTTAATATTAACCATTAAAAAAGACCTAAATAAATAAAATGGTTAAATAAAATATGTAAAATACCTTTTCAGAAAAAGCTTACAGCTTGTAAAGGTAAAAAAATGTTTCAAAAAAATTTTAACCTGCAGATAACTATGTAAAATACCTTTTCAGAAAAAAGCTTACAGCTTGTAAAGGTAAAAAAATGTTTCAAAAAAATTTTAACCTGCAGATAACTATGTAAAATACCTTTTCAGAAAAAAGCTTACAGCTTGTAAAGGTAAAAAAATGTTTTAAAAATAATTTTAACCTGAATGTAACTTTATGTTAAATACCTTTTTCAGAAAAAAGCTAATAGCTTGTAAAGGTAAAAAAATATTATTTAAATAATTCAAAAGTTAATTTAATTTTAAATATTTTTTTATCATTTATATAATATAAAATAATAAAATAATTAAAAAAAAATTTACTGAATTTTATATAAGTATATTAAGGATTTCACGCCCATTGAATCCAAGTTGGACAGAAGAATCGCGGAAATCGGTCTAAAATATTTTGTCTCAAAAGTCAACTGAAAATAGGTGTTTTCATCAATTTTTAGCTTTTTGAAGAGATCGTTTTCTCATAAATTAAAAAAACTTGTATAAAATTTTTTGACAAGTCTGAATCTGAAGCCAATGTTTCACTTGGGCTTTAGTTAGAAATTTATAAATTGTATTTTAGAAATTACCATTTTTTTATCTGGATATAACCCCACGAAAAATTCATAATAAAACAACATATTGGCATGATTTTTTAACGCATTCGCAATTTGAATAAACTTTTAGACCTCAGAATTAAATTCTACTGGAAAATTTCAACTTTTACCTGAAAGATAACTATATTTGACAAGAAATATAAAATTTTTTTTAGATAATTTAAATAAAAAGGCCAAAACTCGAATAAACGACAATAGGTAACCACACGCTAATCGACAACTGAATCTAGAAAGTTTAAAATTAAATGGAATGAATTATTTAATTGAACTTCCGAAAAAAAATATTTTGAACCGATTTCCACGACCCTTTAGTCTAATTTGGATCTATTTAGCATAGAATCCCTCATATAATTATAAGATATTTGAAATAATTAGTGTTCAGAAAACTAGAAAATTTATATTTTTGTTAATGATTTTAGTTTTTTAACAATATTAAAAATTAGAATTTGATTTTAAGAAAAAATTCACACAAATTATAAACTTTGAATGTAAAATTTTATTAAACAAAGAAATTAAACAAAGAATTCAATTTTAGATATAAATAGGCTTTTTTATAATACTTACATGAATTTATTTTTATGAATGTTTAACACAAATTTACAAATGATTTATGGCTTTTAAATGTCGTTCAACTGTTGAACAATGAAAAAACAGATAATAGCGGATTTAATAATTAAAAATTAATGTAGAAACGATAAAATTAGGGGTAAAAGTTTATATTTTCTTTTGATAACCATTCAATTATATTAAAAATTTTAAGTTACTGGAGGAGTGTACGAAATAGATTTTCGAGATCTTGATCATACTTACGAAGAAAAGATTTTCACGAAAAAAATTACAGATTAAGAAGTTTTTTTTATGGAAAAATAAAGTAACAATTTTTTACTGCAAAAAGATAATTTAGGAATGTAATATTACTCACACGTTGTAAAAATGTTTATTTTTAGCGAATGCGATGGTTTACGGGCCCGAAGGGCGTAGCGAATTTGACAAAATAAACTATTTTAAAACAAGTTTAGTAAGATATTTTATAAATAAAGGGCAAAAAAGACGTCCCGTACAGGTCAGAAAATAGTATTTTTTTGCCTTAGATATGTACCCAGACAGCGCGGAAGGTCGAATCGACGTCGGGTTTTTCCGTCGCCATTTGGTCGACTCGACGTCGAATAATGGTCGAAATATAGTCGAGGCGACATAAACAATTAAAATAAAAAATAAAAAAATAATATTATAATTTTTTTACATTTTGCTTCAGCTTATAATATTTATACGAAATAAAGTATATTTGACTAAACAATATTATATAGTTTAGGTTAGACAATTAGTTTTTTATAGTATTAAGCACTAGTCGAAAATACACAAAAGAAAATATTTTATACAAAACTAAAAATTATTAAATATATATGATCTATCATAAAATTATAAAATTATAAAAATAAAATACATTATAAAAGAAATCAATATTACCCTTATTGCAATTAATGCTCGTATATTAAAATAAAATTAATAAAATAAATACTTTTTTCATGCATAGCAAAACTTTATGGAGCAGCAAAATTCACAGTTTTAACATGAAAATATCCAAATTTACGAAAAATTTTAAGTCAATTAATTACATTTATGATATTTCTGGATATTTATTAATTAATTTAAGTTGTGAAAACTGATGATTTAAAATTTGCAAGCTTGGTAGCTTCCACTAATTACGTCAATGGAATCAGAAACTTTTGAAAAATTGTCTTCAATAAATCTCCTCGTCCCTAATTTTTTTGACTTAATTAGTGGAAGCTGCCAAGCTTGCAAATTTTAAATCATCAGTTTTCACAACTTAAATTAATATACTCTATAATGGTAATTTCTTCAATTTTTCTAACAGTGCGGTGAAAGGAAAGTAAAATAGGTAAATTTTTCACTTTAGTTCTTAAAAATTTATTCTTATTTATTTAGCATTTAATTTTCATAAGATAGAATTATATATAAAACTTATTAAATATGCATAATTTATTTTTTTAATTTTATGATCTGATTTCAAAATTATTACGCAATATATGATACATTTTTTTAATTTAATAAAAAAAATTATAATATATTTATCAAACTAAACAAAACCTGTACTCTAAAATCCTTTACTGGTCTGTATAAATTTTTTTCAGCATTTAATCTCGAGGTACATTTTATTTCTTTTTCGAAGTGTATACAATAAGGTATACCTTACTTTTTTGTATGAAAGTACTAGTAGAAAATTTTTATAACTGAATTTCTCAGATCTAATAGCTAATTTTTTGAAAATTTTTATCTCCTCAAATTATTGCCGTAAAAAAATTATAAAACACTATTATTATTTTTTTTTTTGAACGCAATACCTAATTTTTATGTACAAGTATCAGCTTCGTTTTTACTAGAAATTTCGGATCTGTAACGTAAATTTTAGAAAATGTTTGCAAATTTCATGAATCGAACAATAAAAAAACAAGCAACCATGTTGTGATAGGTGTAATTTTGAGTTTTGGGCATATATTAAAACCGCAGGAAGCTAAAAAATCGGTTTTTAAAAATAGTCTGTGTATTTAAAATAAATAAAACAATCCAAATTAATTTGATGTGTAATAATTTTTGTATTTCACAATATTATACCATCAAGTCCGTTGTCCTCTTTTCAGGTGATCTGAATACAAAAATTATATAGTTTTTACTCAATTTCTTGGATCTAATACTTATTTTTTTGAACATTTTTTTTTTACAATTTTTAAAATACGACAATAAAAACTACACCATTATTTTTTTTCTTTTCGCACGTAGTACCTCATTTTTTTATATGGAAGTACTAACTTTAGGAATTCAATATTTCTGAATAATCGTATTTTTGTAATTAAATTTTTTCCGCCATAAAATAAAAAAAACGACTTTCTTTTGTTCGACGTAATACCTAATTTTTTTATACGGACGTTCTAGTTTTAGAAATATCGTTTAACAGCAATATATTTTTCATTATTTATTCCACAATTTAAAAATAGTAAAAAATTTTTCATTTCTGTTATAGTAGATGTAATTATGTCTATAAGGTACAATTCCGCTAGCTTCACCAAAAACTGTATAATAGACATAATTACCATAAAAAAAGATTATGTATTGGTGTAGATAAATTTTCTTTTTTTTTTTATGTATAAACTCTAATTTTTTCCACGAGATGTAAAACTGATAGAATCAAGGAAAAGACCATTTTAAGTATTTCTTATTAGACATTATACTTTGTTAGGTAAAGTATACCATTAAGTAAATTTTGTTATTGCTAATGAGGAATCATAGTGCCCATTAATTGGCGGTGTTTTTTTTTTTTTTTAAGGTAAAACCTAATTTTATTCACACGGAATTTCATTTCCAAGAAATTAATTATTTATCAATTTCTCTTATTTAAATTGGAAATTTGGGGATATTTTTGCCTGAAATTTTTTCCATCAAAAATCAAATAAAATTCCATTAATTTTTTTTATTGATGTGATTCCTAATTTTTTATGGAAGTCCTTGTTTTATAATATTTGGTGTCACTTTATTTTTCAGTTATCATACATAAAATGGTGATAATAAAATAACATAAGGGTGTGCAATTACCCGAAAGTCGGGTCAGGTTCGCGAAATTCCGTTTTTATTTTTTTCAGATTGTCTGTGAAACCCAAAACTTCCTGAAAAAATTTTGCAGTTGCAGTTTTGTATCCAATACTTCGATGATTCTCAGGAATGTGCAAACGATGTTGTAAATTCATAAATATTTTTCGTAAATTTAGAACTATTTTTTGCAAATTTTCGAGAAAATAATTGTGAATTATTAATTTTTTTTTGTGAATTCAAAAAAAAAAAAAAAAGAATGAGGATTCTCGATTTTTCTTATTAATAAACTAGTTTTAATAAATTTACGAATTTTTTTTCGAATATTAAAAATTTTTTTTAATACCCATATTCATTTTTTGAGAATGCACTCTTTTTTTCGTAAATCTGCTGGAGTTACTTTTTACAGCGCAGTAATTTACAGAAATATTCTTGCCCTACTAATAATTGAAAAATCTGCATTGACCAAACTTTATCAAAGGTTGATTCAAGCCTCGATATACGGTATCATTTGAAACGTCCACCGACCCCAGCCATTGGGTTTCTATAGAACCTGCCACTCGAGCATTGTTCTGGTAGAATAGCCCCTTCTCATTACTTCGAGCTTAAATCCGCTAAATACAAATCTGAGATCCATTTTGCTAAATTCCTGATCAATATTTTGTTATTAACAATTGAAACCCCGATTGATGTGCGGGTCGAAAAACATAATTAATACCCATTATTGTCAATGGGACAATGAAATCGTTCAATTTTTAGCAAATTTATAAAAAATTAAGAAATTTACTTATTTATTGAAAACTTCAATTATAAACTATAACCTTAAACTATAATTTTTTTAATATAAAGGAGTTTATTTTTTTATTTCAAAGTGTACTTGAAAAATTCATCCTTTAATCATTTTATTTTTTAATTAAATTAATAAAAAATATAGTTATAATGACTGTAAACAGTTGCTGTGTTCTTTTTTTGAATACGCATCCTTTAATTCGACGTTATGAATAGGGGTGTATTATTTTATTATTATTTCTATTCACTCTATGAATCCGCGAAAACTTCAGTATTACTCTGACTGCTATAATATATGCTCTGAGCGCACGCCTTTATTATTATATTTCATCTTTTTCTAACAAAGTTCTTTCTCTCTAGGCGGTGACTTTAGTGAGTTACTTTGAGTGTGCAAACTGTGAGACAGAAAATATACAAATATATCCGATGACGTGCTGCTCCTCTGTCGCACATCGTATATATTCTAGTATATTCTATCTCACAGCTATAAGTTTATGCTCTAGACGCATGTACACAAGCATATTTTATTGTTGTGTGAGTTGGAACGTGCGAGTATATTGCTTTGCGTAAATAAGCAACGCCTACTGTATTTTTACTTTAGTTGCAAGCTATAAAAACAAAAGTGATTGTGAATACTTTTTTACTAAAAGTTAATATTATTATAAAAAATTAATTTTTTATCTTGTGTGAGTGTTACGTTTATTAAGGTGTTAAAATTTTGTTATTTAAGAGTTTGTGTATAAAGGAAAAGTTAAATTAATACGAATAAAATGCCAAGAAAAATTAATAATAAAAAAAAAAAGTCAAGAATAATTCGAATTGATTCCACCAGCGGATCAGACGAAGATGAAATTGCTTTTAATAAACAAAAGCAAAATGGAGTTTCATCAAATAATTACGAGGTAAAATGATTTTTATTAGGTATTTTTAATTTATTTATTGTAGCAATGAGGGTTATTATGGTTTTTATATACACTTTTTATAAATACATAACCACGAATAATTAGTAACTTATATCTATATATATTTATTCTTTGTTCTTAAATGTTTTTCTCGGAATTCTTGTGTACTTGGGACTACTCAGGCAGGGGAGGAGGTTTATTCTATATATGTAAATAACTGAGATAATAATAGATCTTCTTTTTGTCGTATTTGGCTTATTTAACATTTTTTTTAGGTTACATTGTTATTCAATTATTTGATTAAATTTTTTTGTATTAATAACGAAAGATCTCAATCCACGCTTTAAATCTCGATTCCCCTTACCTCGGTTATCTTACTTAACCCCTCGTCTACAAATTCACGTGAATTTTAAATGTTTTGTCGAGTGTTTTGTAATGTTTTTGTTTTGTTTGATATTTGGTAAATAAATTATAATCTTAAAACTTTTATCTCCGTTAAATATTCTAAAAAACAACTTAATTTATTATTTATGGAAGGGTCTCAATCCACGCTCAACCTCTTTTGTTTGAATGGATTTAGTCAAAAACGGTAAATTGTATCAATTTTTACTTGTTATTTATGTTGCTGATTTCCAACTTTGTCACGTGACCAAGTGAAAATCTGACAAAAAATTTGAATTCTGCGGGAAATTTAACATGCGTTTTGGTATCCTTATAGAAGGTTACATCTCAATCACATCTCAATTTGAGAAACTCATTAAAATAGATTATTAAAATTTAATAAATATTAAAATTTTTAAAATGGGATTTTCTTTATTTTTTCCCATTTTGAGCCTAAAAAGTACAGAAGCTAAAAAAAAGTGTTTTAATTGCGAATGCAAAAATTATTTTTATTATTCATTAAAATTAAGTTTTTTTTTAATTTTAAAGTTTATTTTCCATCAAAATGTTTATAAATAGTTAAATAGGTACAAATAAATCATAAAATTTACATTTATCCATTTTCATTTTTTTTTTTATTTTAATAACCTTTTTTAATAAATTTGTAAATTTGAAATGTATCATTTTAAGGATACCTAACTTATTATACTCATATAAAATTGGGTTACCCGTAAAATTTCTCGCAGAATTCAAATTTTCGGGTAGATTTTCATTTGATCTAGAAAAAATTTGAAAATTCACGATAATCGGTATTACGAGCTTACAACAAAAATACCCTCGGGACATTTTTGTCAGTGATATATTTGTAAATTTTAGAAAAATTTTTTTTTTATAGTGGAAAACTTTTCAGTTTTTTTCATTTAAAGTTAGCGTATACATTTTAATTTTCCCGCGAACCGACACAAAACGGAGAAAATCGGAGTAAAAATTCGTTTTTACCTTCCCCCCAATATTTCTGGATTACCAAATAAAATATACGTAAATTAATTTAAATATACTGTTCCTCCCCCCCCCCCCTAAAACATGTTTTTTTCCGCCCGGGCGTAAACTGCGGACATAAAATTTTTTGTGAAATTTCAGCACGCGTTTTCAGCCCAGTAGGGAAAAAAATAGTGTAAGCACCATAAGCGAAATATTTTTAATACTATAGCGTAAATACATACAACTCGTGCCTGGCTTCGTCGAGCACTCGTGCTAGTCTACACTAAAAAAATTTCTGAATTCCCGTGCATGCTTCGAATTATTTATTATATATATTTATTAAACAATGCTCATTTTTTGTGTTCAATACAAATTTATTTAAGTTTTTTTTTGTACCAAATGATCCGTACACTTTTGAACTGTACTCATCAAGTATGTACCAAAATTCGAGCAACGTTCGGCAAAAATCTCCGCTTACACATCTTTCGGCCCGCGTATGGCAGACGATTTTTTGAAAAAGAAGGTTTGGGGTCATACGCTCGTATTTGAAATCATTTATATAAATAAATTTTTAAACACCAAATTAATTTTTTCAAATTTAACTTTATTGTCCCTTATTACCTTTTTATACTGTTTTCAATACTTTATTTTGTCCTTCGCCACACAGTGTGCCGATTCAATCAAAAATCTGCTGACTCCTTAGAATTTAATTTTTTCACTCACTTATTTTTTTAAATTCTTCGTATACTATTCAACTTTTATGGAAACCTGCTACTTTTTAAAAATTTTTACTCTTTGACTCAGGAAAAAGGCAATAGTTTCCATAAACAAGATCTTTTTAATTGCAAATAAAATTAGTAACCCTGTGAATACAATTTTTGCGTATACAACAATGTATAAGGGGTGAATTTAAATTGTAAAAATTTAAAAAAGTAGCAGGTTTCCATAAGAGTAGGATAGTATACGAAGGATTTAAAAAAATAAATCGGTGAAAAAATTAAATTCTAAGAAGTCAGCAGATTTTTGATTGATTCGGCACACTGTGCGCCATCTTGGGAAAAGTGGAAAATATTCCGGTTTTGAAAAACGAAAATTTTGTGTCCGAAGTATTTTTTAATTGGGTTTTATTATGAAAAAATTTTTTAAATTCTATTTGAATGGTTTTATAGCTAACATTAAAATATTTAATAAGTATTTTTTTATTTTTAATATGAACAAAGTTTAATTTAAGAAATAATAGATCTCGAATAGATCTCGTAATAGATTTAATTTTTTAATTAGCTGTAGGACGTCACTCGGGACGTCAAAAGTATACCTATTATAAACTTTTATACTGTGTTCAGGACTGTTCGAGTTATATGGAGCGTTTTTTGTAATATGGTGTCGTTACCGTTATTACCAGTTCTTAATGTTTTAAAATTGCTATATCTTCGTTAAAATACTGTTTATAATATGGTATAATCGAGGGTATTATAGTATAAAAAATAATTTTGATTTTTTTGCAAATTTCAATTTACTACTCGTTATTATGTAAAACATTTTAAATATTTTAAAATGGTTTCATAAAAAAAAAGTTTTTTTTTTTAGGGTTTATACGTTCTTAGATTCCCTAATAATGTTGTCAAGATAGTAATAAGTAATTGGATTATAAATGCAAAAAAATGCAAGTATCCTAAAACAGGAGTAGATTTTTCTAATATAAAGGAATTAGAATCTGTTGATATAAATAAAGAAGAAGTAGATGCTCTGAAAATAATAGATAAAATTGGACCTTTTGGTAAGACAATTTTTATTATTATATATTTTAAACTAATTTCCATTTGCGTGAGTGGTTAAAAATAATTGGCAGAACCTTCTATTCTTACAATTAATTGTATACGATGTATATTATAAAATGAGTTCTTATGAACTTAATTTTTGGTCTCATAAAATATCAATGCAATTTTCGTCGATTAGAATTTTTTGGTACGTGATCACTAATTTCACCTAGTAATTGAAAATTCAAGCAATTGTTTTTAACTACAGATAGAGAGGCTTGATTCAGAAATTTCATCACGCCAACGTGAACGCATAATCCTTGCTTAGGCGACTTTTTGGTAGTCATTTGATTTAGCTTAGAATAAATAAAATAGTTGAATGTGAATTAAGTAAAAATTTTTCAAGGCCTTTTAGGTTTTATTGATATAATTTTACATTTAATTAAATTTTATTTTATTAAAATTGAATTGAAAGGCTATTTCCGGATAAGTATAGTGGTTTAACTCCCCGAAAACAAACATAACTAAATTTGCATCTAGATGCATTTAAAATGCAAAAATATTCGGAAAAGGCGGATAAAAGGCAGTTACAGAATAGCACGATTGGGACTGCAGAATGGTGGCTATTGATACAAATCAGCTTAATAACTATGCTTCTGCTATTTTTACGGATATTTTGACAAATCAATAAACTGTTAAAAATAAAATTTCCACAGCAGTTAAAAAAGTATGAATAAAAATCAGTAGGAGATTTTGAATTTTCGTGTATCAAAAAGTGGTTCCCCAAGAGGATTTTCTAAAGATATAGTTTTACAAATTTTAATCTGAATGTAAATTTGATCTTTTCTGTATAGATAAAAAGTGTGCATAAAAAATTTAAGGATGGTATTAGTTATTTTTAGGTATTACTCAGGGTATTACTCGATTGTAGAAAAATAGCAATAATAAATAAAATCTGAAATTTATACTCGAAAAAAGGTCATATTATTTTATTAAGGATGGTATATTTTTTGTATGCTAAAAAAACCGATTTTAGAAAAGATCAAAATTATATTTCGGGTCCTTAAGGAGGCCCTAAAGGCCCGAAAAAATTTTTTTATTGAAAAGTAGTTGAATGTTAAATTTTCTAGTCTACGAGCAGAGTATTATCTGTTATCGGGTCGGAGAAATTAAATTGATTCTTAAAAACTACCCAAAAAAGTGTGTTTTTGGTTTTTCGAGGTCCTGTCGTGGTCTGTAGGTCTAATTCCAACGGGAATCAGTGACTTTTTGATAATTTTTTGGTCGCTACTGATAAGATTAGGTTTGGTTCCGAGGACCAAATCACTGTACTTATCCGAAAGCAGCCAAACTATTTTTATTATTTTTTATTTAACCCAAACCTAAATTACAACGCAATGAAAAACTCGCATGCAAGAGAAATATGAGGTCTTAGTTTTGATGAAATTTCTGAATCAAACTACAAAATGAAAAACTTATCAATATTAAAAAAAAATTTACATTCGCACTTATATATAATTTCTTTACATGCATACTCGCATGCATACATATTTTCTTTTTCATGTTTAGAGACTTTTCTGTTTTCTGCAAACAGATTATATTTTTAGTATACTTATAATATTACTGTATTTTTATAAAAAACATCGACCTAAAATTAAACTTAAACGAGCAATTTATAAAATCATATTATTACAGACGATTTTAATGAAGCCTCTAAGGCTAGAGATGATTTACTTATGAATAAGCTGGACGATGAAAAGAAAGACGTCAGGCGGTCTTCTACGCGTCAGCCCAAAAAAATTATAATGAAGGATTTTGTTAGTGGATCTGAGTGGAGTAAAGAATCCGCGAATGATGATGGAAAAATAAATGGGATAGGAAAGAAAAGTAAATTCTAAATATTTACCTCTCGCTTGTTATTTAAGGCGGTAGACTCAATTGAAGAAAAAATAAAGGTATCTTTTTCTGGAAAGGATTTCGAGTAGAAATAATTGAGATAATTCTTTCGAAATTGGCACAATTTTAGATTTTAAGTTGCTAAAAATTTTTAAAAAAATTTTTTTATTTTTTTTCGAAAATGGCGCCGAGTACTGGTTCTCATAGTTAGGTCTACCAAATAAAATTTTTTATGTTTGTGAAATATTTTTCTTCTGGATTGATGGATTCGAATTTCGGAAAATGGAATTATTGTGAAAATTATTTAAGTTTTTTCAAAAATTGCAATTTTTTTCACATGTAAAAAAAAAAAAAAAAATTGGGACATTTTTTGGAAAAATCATTCCATCAATCCAGAAGATAATTGTATTTTAAAAGTGTAGCCATTAAAATTAGGATAACTTAATTATTTTTTGAGTTATCCTGCACACAAATTTGAAGATGTTTTCGAACCCAAAAAAACAAAATACAAAAAATTGATTTTTATTTCTCTATAATTGAGTCTACCGCCTTACTAAACTAATCCAAAATTAATCTTATGAAATTTTAATCTTTTTAGATGTTGCTACCAACTCCAAATCATGTGCTTCACAAAAAGTTTTTGTCCTTAATAAAAACAAGAAAGATTCTAATAATGCCTTAACCTTTAATTCTAATAAACCAGTTAGTGAAAAGAAAGACTCTGAAAAAGAGGAGTCGGAAAAAAATAATATTAGTAAGCAGCACTTTTAATATCCTTTTAATTATTTATGTGCACTCTCGTTCAGATGTATTTAATTATAAATAATTAATTGTACTGGGCTCATACTTGTAATATTTCATAAATTTTTAAATTAGGAATTAAATTAGCAATTATAATTTTTTATTTTAATTAGACGTGTGCAAACCATGTGGAGTATCTTTTGAAGGAAATCATCTGTGTATTGATTGTGGTCATAGAACACATCCGTGGCATGGATTTCCACTAAAGAAACAGAAAAAAAAGAAGATAGAAGTAGAGTCCCAACAAAAATCTGAATTAGAGTCTGATAATGAAGGATATGGAAAGAAGGTTCGGTGCTTCATATGTTGTGGAACAACGGTGGATGAAGTTAATCAAAGAGGTAATTTTATATTATTTATATCAAAGTACTGACAAATTTACACAATTTTTTTTGATAAAAATAGATTTTAAAACTTATTTTAAGAATATATGAATAATTTTTCCATATCTGTAATTTCTGCCCAATTCTGCTTATATTATTCAAATCTTGTTTATTTCTTGTATTGCATAAAATGCGAATAAAAAGAGAGAAATTCGGCATGCTCATGTACAAACATTTCTCGAAGTATTATTGACGGAGTAATTCTATGAGTTTTAATTAAATATTTGAGTAATTTTGTTTAAGAAATGTAAATACAAGAGTAAATAAATTTCAAGAATTTGCTTATTTTTTGGTTGCAATATATAGAGTACATAAAGAGAATAAAATATCAAAGGTCATTAAAAATTAATAAAGTCTCAGATCGCAGTTTAAATAGTATATGATCAGAATTTCTGGGGTACTAAATTCATTCTTAAGCATTTTTTTGCACTAGCATGAATAAAATATAATTTCTCTTTATTGGTAGCTAGTCGTTGAAACTTATCGTTTTTTTCAGCTAAAGACTCCAATAAAGATACGATAAATGAAATGCCGCCCTCAAAAATTGTTAACAGTAAAAAGGCATCTGTCAGTACTGAATCCACCAAATCAACAACTGTAAAGGAGCTTTCAGGTATTAAAGCTTACAATGAAAGTAAGATTATTAAAAAAAAAAAAAAGTTATATAATATTTTAGAAAAGAAAAAATAATATTGACTACAATAAATAGTATTGACAATACGATCCCGATTATTAGAAACAGATTTTTTTTCTCGATTTATGTAATTATAAAGCATGCTTTTTTTTCTGTTCCAGGAATGTGTGATGTTTGCAAAAAATCAATAAGCAAAGAAATTGATAATGACTGCTTTTTGTGTGACCGTAAGATCCATAAAGATTGCTCTACGAATGGAAACAATCCTAGTGAAGGTGATATTGTTATATGCGTACTATGTTTTGAAGATTATGCACAACAAATTGCAGCAGGTACAAACTTATACTAAAAAAAAAAATTCATAATTTAATGGCCTACTTATTTACAGATCTTATTTACTTATTTACAGATAAATCCAAAGATAATTCATCTTCTGGTGATAAAGAACCTAAAGAAAATAAAACACAGGGTAAATATTAATAAAATTTTGAAGCATCTTTTTCAAAAAAAAGCAAATTGAAAAAAATAAAACAATTTAAGGTGGCTCACGGTTTTAGGTCCGTATATTTTAGGGTGACATCAGAGGGGGGCATAACTAATTAATTAAATTTTATTAATTATTTTATAGATACGTGAATATTTAGAAGTTATTATTAATAATAATGCATTTTCTTATATAATGAGTGCGGTTTAAACAAAATTTTTTAAATACAAAACATTTAATTAAAAGGGGCCCGCGACTAAAATTATCTGTTTATAATTTGATCGGCAACTATTATATTTTTTTCTTGGAAAAGTTTCTACTTTTGTTAAATAACACGCGTGTGGAATTTTATCTATAAAAAGATTCGTTATTGAATTAGTACGAAGTAAAACAATATCAACTCCTATAAGAACGCGTTTTAACCTTAAAAATTTTCATTTGCTTATTTCTTTCTTAATTAATCGGGAACCTGGGTATTTTCTAGGGTCAATGGATTTGTTTTTTGATTATCTTCATCTCCGGTAAATTTTAGTTCACATTATTCGTTTTTTATAAACTGCGTGAGCCACCTTATACCTTATTAAAACTACCATTATTTAATGAATTTTATTACTTTTTAGAAAATAAAAATGATGATAGGACACCCTCCCCTAGTGTTAGCGAAATAAATGGTAATAATTTATAAATTTTTTTTAAAAAAAGCAAATTGAAACAAATAAAACAATTTAAGATCTTATTAAACTACATTTATTTAATGAATTTTATTACTTTTTAGAAAATCAAGAAGATTATAGGACACCCTCGCCTAGTGTACAAGCTGTTAGTGAAATAGATGGTATAATAAATTATAAATTTTTTTAAAAAAAAGCAAATTTAAAAAAGTAAAACGATTTTCAGGCTTATAAAAATATAAAAATATATTAAAATAAATAAAAATATATTCATAATTAATAAAATTTTTTTATTTTTTCAAATAAATCGAAAGAAGCAGAATCATCTGAACCAGAAAATAACTACTCTAATAAAAAAAAAGATAAAGGTAATATAATTTATGATTTTCCTAAAAAAAAAGTAAATTTAAAAAAACAAAAAATTTCTTTATTAAGATGATTCTGAACAATCTGAAGTAGAAGTAGAAAATGTTGAGAATTTTTCACATCTTGTTAGCGGGCAGAAAAAATTTCAAAAAAGTCAAGGTAATACTTAAGAAAAAAATTATGATTTAACAAAAACTTATATCTACGAATAAAAATAATTTTACTTTTTAACAGGGCGAAGTAATCAGAAAAGAAAAAGAGCTTCCGATTTAATTAGAGTTCGCGAACCTAAAGCTGATAGTTCTGAATCAGAGTATGAGCACTTACCGAAAAAACGAAGTCGGCGAAGCAAATTGAATTCAAAAAAGAATGGTTTGTATGCTTCATTAGTTTAACAATAAAAGTAGATAACAGCTTTGATTATAAAATTACAAATTTTGTTTTTTAATCCTTGAAGTAAAATAAAAATCAATAATTTTTGCTAAAGCTTTCTCTTTCTACATGTTTCTAAAACTCAGATTTATCTCTGGTATATATACTAATAAAAATTACTGAAGCAAAAATATAATTTAAATTAAATATAAAAATTTTATTTCTTCATATTTGTTCGTTACAATATTTACTGTATTTAATATCTGCTTTTAAATATTCTTATTGTGCACAAAAATAAGGAATAGAGATTACAATTTTTTATTCGATGAAATTAAAAATATTTGCTAAAGTAATTATTATTTTAAGGTATATTTAGATGGTTGAAAAAAATGATGACAGAGTTTAATGAAATAGGAAAATTTTAAAAATTTAAACATTTTAAAACTTAATTAAACTTTATTTTACCCCTCTATAGAATTAACTTTTTTTTAATTAAGAAATAAAAATCCAAGTTATACATGGATTTATGGGAGCAATACTTTGGAGCTTTGAAAAAATATAAAGAGACGTATGAGATTAAAATTAGCAGAAATTGATAAATAAATGATCAAAGACTAAATTTTCGGTTTATTTTCCCCTTCTTATAGACATTAATTTTAAATAAATAAATAAATAAAAACTATTTAAATAACCGTAAATTATACAAATATATATATATATATGTATGATTTTACATATGTATGTAGTGTCAATAATTTAGAATGCTTTAATGAAAATTTTCTGTTTATTCCTTCAACCATCGAAATACCTTAATATATATAGTTTATTTACGGCTCATGTCGAGAAAAGTAAATAATGGCCCACATTACACGAAAATTACCTTCCGAGGCGAAGCCAAGGATGGTAAACTGCGATTTGGGTCATTCTTTATATATGGACAAGGGTCGTATACAATTTTTCTTCGTCAGTGGCGAGAAAACGCGTCTTTTCCGGTCGTGCAGCGATATTTCAATTTCTTCAGCCAATGAAATAATCAAATTGTATGCTTATAAAAAAAAAGTTTTAATTTGAATTTTTAAATTATTAATTATAATTAAAAAATTTATTTTTAATTTATTTATTTTATTAATATACGAATTTGTAACAACATTTAATCTACTTGTAGGTAACCAGTCAAATACAATCTTGCCAACTGGTACAAACATCGATCGAATTGCTGCAAATTCTTTTGAGACAAATAAAATTTTATTGGCTCATTCGACGTTAATGGTTAAAGGAATAAAAAGACAAGAACTAGCAGGAAATCCAACCTTAGTATCAAAAGATGATTACAGCATGTTACCTTTTGCAGCTTTAGATGCTGAAGGTAAAGATACCCGTTTTAAAACATGTAGTGAAATTAATGAATTTGAAGCTCAATTAAAAAACCCTAATTTACCTGTTCGTGAACAATTTGTAAGTAATATTCAATTATTTTTTAATAACTTAATACTTTATAGATTTTAAAATTTATTTATGCATGTATGTGCGTGTGTATTATGTACTCTTATAACATAAAGTTTCCTACCCCTACCAACATAAAAACATGCAGATTAAAAATAAATGTTTACTTCGTTCAGATATTATAGTCAGGAATAATAACCTTTTTTTAAAAATAAGGGTAAAGGAGAAATTAAATTGGCAAAAAGGGGGGGAGGGTTTTCAAAAAAGGGGGAATTTTATAATTGTCTTATAACATGCATTTAACAATATTATCAAATAATTAAGCAGTTGGGGGAATTTTTTATCAATAAGGGCGAGAAAAAAATATTAAGGTAAATCGCCAACTTATAAAGATCCCCTGGTTTCAGTTAGCAGATTCTTGACAAAAATCAAATTAGCGTATCAGCAGTAAAATTCTTTATCTTCTGATATCCTGGCGTATCAAAGCCTGAAACTGATCAAATAATCTGATTCAGCGGAAAATTTTTAATAAAAATATTTCTTGATACTATTTTTTTTGTATCTCTAGTCAATTTATAAATTTATTTCCAGAAAATATAAAACAGAACACTGAGAGAATTCCAAACAAAAAACAAGTAGACCCAATTTGGGCATTTTTGTACCTAGAGGGCTAAAATGTTGGGAGGAATCGTATTTCGTATTTGCAAAAATTGTTCAAAATTAATAATATTTTCAAAATTCTTGGGAAAACATCCATCTAGGCCTAAAATAAAGTATTGTTTAAAACAAAAATTGATGTTCAAATTTTAGTTTTTCTTTTTAATTTTCCTAAAAAATATGGAAGAATTTTACCGTTTGAATTAGTATTACTATTTGATTCACTACTATAGGGTATATTTATTAAAGAATGTCTGGTTAAGGTCTAGCTAATAATAATTTGTTTACCTTAAGAAATCGCGGTATTGGTATTCAGATAGACCATTTATGCACTGGTGAATCTGCCCTACTTTTCTTTTCTGTATTTTATTAACATTTGCAAGTATTTCAAATTTGAAAGTATGTCAAATTATTAAAAATTAGAATAGTTGTTCATTGTATTATCTTAATTAATTGTATTAATATTTTTATGTGATGTTATACTTGTTGATAGAAAGAAATGTTTACAAATTATTAGTCATAAGTACACTTATTATTAAAAAATTATTGCAATTTCCTGCTAAATTTATTATTTCAGAGGCTTTAATTTTGTTTCTTAGGCACATTATAAATCAGATAATTCTTACGTTATTTTATTTTAACGCGTAAAATACTGTTTGTCTTAATTAGTTGAGCAGCCAAATATTCTATTACAATCAGAAGAGGGTCGATTATTATTTAGCTAAAATATAAAACTGCAAACTAATAAAAAATTTAAAAGCTTTAGATTCCCAAAGTTAGCTATAAAAGACTTTTCTCGTCGAAAAAGCTATTACGCTTAAAAATAGTTTGTCAGGATATCCAAATATTTTTTTGAAAGCTATTGAAAGTTTTTTTTTGGCCTTCTTAAAAATGAGATTTCTTTAATATTTCAGTTCTTCTACTTAGTCTAGGCGCCACACACTGATTCAGAAAAAAAAAGCGGCAAAAAATTAGCTTCAAGCGAGGTTTTAATAAATTTCGATGCGGTTTGCGGCATTCAGTTCCTAAAAATGTTTATTTACCGAAAAGTACGGCAAGAATTTCTGATTATTTGAATTTTCCTTAAGTACTTAAAACTACCCCTAAATAAGAGTTTTTTTATAACATTCATTTTTTGAAAAAATTAGTTGCCAATCACTTTTAAAACTTTTGTAAACATAAAAAATTGTGAATTTTCATGAATTTAAAGTAGAAGAATAAAAACTGCCCCTATTAAAACCCAAAGTACCTCTGAAACTACTCAAAGAAATTGAGTTGCCCATGCAAATAAGCCTTAGAATTTTAAGGGTAGTTTCAGAGGTACTTTGGGTTTTAATAGGGGCAGTTTTTCTTCTTCTACTTTAAATTCATGAAAATTCACAATTTTTAATGTTTACAATAGTTATAAAAGTGATTTGTAACTAATTTTTGCAAAAAATGAATGTTATAAAAAAACTCTTATTTGGGGATAGTTTTAAGTACTTAAGGGGTGAAAATTCAAATAATCAGAAATTCTTGCCGTACTTTTCGGTAAATACACATTTTTAGGAACTGAATGCCGCAAACCGCATCGAAATTCATTAATACCTCGCTTGAAGCTAATTTTTTGCCGCTTATTATTTTTCTGAATCAGTGTGCGCCAGCCATACAAATCACGCCCAAAAATTAAGAAATTTAATTTCTTTTTCCGAGGATAAAAATAGGTGGTATTTATGTTTTTCGACCCGCTGAACACGAATTCGGGGTCCGTTTTGCAAATTTCGTGGTCAATTTTTGGTTATTAACAAACAAATTATTGCAAAATTGGCCAATAATTTGTTAATAACAAAAAATTGACTACGAAATTCACAAAACGGACCCCGGATTCGTGTTCAGCGGGTCAAAAAACATAAATACCACCTATTTTTATCCTCGTAAAAAGAAATTTAATTTTTGGGCGAGATTAGTATGGCTGGCGCCTGTATTTACTGGATTTAAATCATTTTTTAAATTATTTTAAAAATGATATCCCATAGTATCCCCCCCCTCAGGAATCCGATTAAAAAAATCGATTTTTCTCTTATAAAACATGATCAAATGCTAAAATAAATTGTATCATCGGATTCTTGGGAAAAAAATAATAAAGTTTCTCTTGTAAAGAATATTCAGAAATTTTTTTTTGAAAACAACAAATCTTATAATTGATTCCCTTAAAATTGGGACCCTAAACACGAACAAAACCAATTTTTCTCCTATAAAATGCGTTCAAAAGCTAAAATAAAACATAAAACCCTTCTGAAAATAATATTCAGAAAAATTTATTCTGAAAATGAAAAAACTTTCAAATTTAGAGCTTTTGAAATTAGGGCCCTAAAAAACAACAAAAATCGATTTTTTCCCCCTATAAAACGTAGTCAAAAGCTAAAATAAATGGTTTCATTTATTTAAAGGATTTCTGGGGAAAAAATACTACGGGATATCATTTTAAAAATAATTTTAAACACGATTTGAATCCATTAGACAAACTGAAAGTTTCAAAAAAATCACAAATTTATATAAAAAAAAATTTCCTAGCTATCATGGGCTGGAAAATCGATGTTTTAGTCTAATTCTATGGAGTAACTTTTCCTTTTTTAAGTACGTACATTTCCGAGTTCTGCCGGAGCATTAAGAATCCCAGATACTTCGAAATAAAAAGAACCACTTTAATATGTAATATATATATAATAAAGGCTGCGTCTATTTACCAAGAAATTCTGGATAAATAATCTTAAAATTTCAGAATCTTTTTTTCTAAGATTTCACTCATAATAATTTAAATTATTTAAAAATTATATTTAAATCTTATAAAGTACCAAAAAAAGTATTTAATGTTTTAATAATTTTTAATCTTTACTGATAGCACAGAAAAGCAAGCAAAAACAAAAATCAAGTCAAGGTTCAAAATATTTTTTTTCTGTAAATGTGGCACTGCATTTTAGATAAAAGATTTTCGAGTAAATAGACTTTGCGTTTAATGCTTAAATTTAAATTTATTATCATTATACAGTTTATTTCTTTTTTTACTTTAAGTTTTTATTGTAAAATCTACAGAATTTTTCGGTTCTTAAAACCAAAAATTTAGTAATCTTCACTAAATACAAATTTACCAAAATTTTGGTTATTATAACTAACTTTGTTTATTCTGTCTCAGTGTGTTTCACGGACGCAAAGACTTATTTTTTTTGTCGATAACGGAGAAATATAATATACAACTCTTGGCTATAAAAAAAGAATACCCCAAATTGCAGTTGAATATCCTTGGCTTCGCCTCGAAACGTAATTTCCCTGCAATTTAAGCCATTCTTTGTTTTTCTTGCCATGCATCGTACAATTGATATTTTTAGTCAAATTATGTATTAAGGTAACTTTTTATTTGAAATATACTCACCTTAAAGAACATGAATTTTTATTTATTATATAAAAAATTTATTGAAAATATAATTACTGATACAAATAGAATTTGAGTTCATAAATTTATGAATATAATTAGTTTTAATTCCATATTTTTTATTCATATTTTTCATTGATGTTTGTATTTACTATTTTCAACCTTACATCTAACTAACAAATATAAATTTACTTAAGTGATATTTTTATTAATGATGTAGAAGGCCAACAACATAAAATTTTTCTTTGTAAAAAAATTGACAAGCTTTATTCTGTATTTTTTCGATTTCATAAAGTTTATCATTTTTCGATAATGAATCAACAACATATATACCAACATCTCTGGAGTCTTCTAATGGATACTTTGGTAAACTTAATTTATTTTGATAATTTTTACCCAATATAAAGTATTTATTATCTCTAACTCCAATTCCATTTATTAAAACAATGTTACCATCTTTTAATATGCAACAATTATTTGGCATATCTGTAGACAATTCAAATTCAGAAAATATAATATGTTTGAACGCTTGGTCAAGTTTATAAGAACATTTCTCAGATGATAATTTACCTTTACATTCAAATGTAATATTTTTTGAAGACAATCTTATTTTTTTTGTTGGGTAATAACCTTCAGAAATTCTACGATGCAATTGTTGTAAAGGTTTTTCATGTTTTTTAATAAGTTTCTTAATAAATTGCATTGAGTTTTCAAATTCAAATGCACTAAATGAATCTAGTGGACCTTGATTGTTAATGCATTCATCAGATAGGTGAATTAAATTATGTACATTAAATGTGATATATCTTTCTCCATATATATCTTTGAATTCATTTACAAATTCATATAACATTTCTTTAGCGTTATCATTATAATCTCGATACTGCGACGTATGGCATAACATTCTTATTGCACAGCTGAAAATATTAAAATGACGTAAATTTTTTGCTGGAATTTGACCTTGCAAGACTATTGGACCAACATATAATAAAAAGAAACGCAAGACTGTTGCTTTCCATCTTCCAATGTCACTTAGGCTCTCTGTTTTACGGCTAAACTCTTTCGGAACGTATTTCCCTAGCTTAAGTAAATCATCCGATAACATTCCCAACGCTTTTGCGCTTAGAAATGACTTCTTACCCCTAAACCATAATTTTAACAGTAATTTCATTACTCCCAAGCAGATTAGATGCATGTAATCTAAAGGGAATTGTTTAACCATGTTAATATCTAATTCTTCAAACGGTGATTTGTCTTTGTGATGCTCTTTTTGATTTCGATTGCGAAATCTTTCATCAGTGCGCAGTTTTTCATCTAACTTTAAGAATACGGTTGTCCGATCCCAATCACCTCTTACTTCACATTTACAACATCCATAATAAGCATTGTACCATTGTGTACAAGTTACCATGCATCTTGCTGGAGTATCACAAATTACGCACCGCAAATTAATTGTGTGATTTTTGTGTTTCAATTTGAAAGGCTTTCTTTGTAATTTTTTTATTTCTTCAATTAATTCTTTTAAAAATAGAGCTGGCGAAGTAGGATTGGTAGAGCCGTAATATGATCCTATCAAAAAAGGTGGCAAAGTTTTATCATTAGCAATTCTTCCAAGAATAGGCCATAGTTTTTTTTTGCCTGTTTTACTTATTGGTAACCCATCAATTCCCACGTCTAAGGCAATAATTTCTGGTAACATTATTCCACGGTCAACTATGTCAAGCAAAGAGGATTTTAAGCCATAATGAAAATATTCACCTTTATCACAAGATGTAATTACTGTAAATTTTGGAGTCCCAAGAAGAGTATTTGCTGTCCTAGGTAAATACTCGTAACCAGCTTTTATTAAAATTTTTAATAAATCATCTAGCACATTTTTATTCATTTTTTTACCTATAATTTTTAGTTCTTCCTCAAGGTTAAAATCAGATTCACTTTCAGAGTCAGAATCCGAGTCGCATTTATAAGTTTCGTGGCTTTCAAATAGATCGTGCTCACCATTTTCATTTAAAGAAAAATTTTCTGAAAAGCACATAAACAAGTTTTGAAGGTATGCATCAATGTCTCCACTTACTAAGCATTGCAAATCATTTGTTTGGAAGCTATAAGATCCATATATGGGTATTTCATTAAGTTGATTTTCATTATACGTATGTGAAATTTCCATTGCTTCACCAACCAAATTTTGATTACCCAAAGGTTGATTTTCCGAAATTTTTATCGTTTCATCAAATATTGATTGATTGCCAAAGCTTTTCATTTCTTCTTCCACTTCTATTGAAAGTTGTTCCTTTATAATTTCATCTTGAACTTTAGGGCAATATTCATTGAATATTTTGCGACGCATCTTGCTAACTTCTGAAACAAAATTATTTCTTTGACAATATGTTATTCTCATCGGTAAGTTTATTTTGAGCCCTGGATTTATTTAACGAATTGGCAAAATTACTGAACAAATAATCTAGCAAAATTTTGTAAAAATTGTAAATAAAAAGCATAAGGATTTGCAAATTTATCACTTTTTTAATAAGCAGAAGGGGGAGGGGGGTATCTTAAGAGATTCAGTTTGATATTTCATCGGTAACATATGTTAAAGTGCAGGTTTCTGTGTTTGTATCTATATATATACATTAGAGTGGACCTAAAATTAGAGTTTTGAGAAAAACTTTGCTCCCCGGGTTTTTTTTGTGAAGTTTTGGTCATAAAAAGTCCCCAGCTCCAAGGATTTTGATTTTGCTTTGCAAAAACACGTGCCTGTAATTTCCTCAATTTTCCCATTTAAATAACATGGGAATTTTGACTTTTCAGCTTTCTAATTTTTTAACGTGCTGAAAAAATTTGTTTAAACACTACCAAACAGATAGAAAATGATGTTTAGACATATAAAAACTGATCCCCAAAATTATAGCAGTCCCAGAACACTTTGATTTATCAAAATAAAATTTTTAAAAATCGCAATCTTCCCATTTAAAATACATTGTTTTTTATTTATAATGTATTTTAAATGAGAAAATTGCGATTTTTAAAAATTTTATTTTGATAAAACAAAGTGTTCTGGGACTGCTATAATTTTGGGGATCAGTTTTTATATGTCTAAACATCATTTTCTATCTGTTTGGTAGTGTTTAAACAAATTTTTTCAGCACGTTAAAAAATTAGAAAGCTGAAAAGTCAAAATTCCCATGTTATTTAAATGGGAAAATTGAGGTGCTTAAAGGCACGTGTTTTTTCAAAGCAAAATCAAAATCCTTGGAGCTGGGGACTTTTTATGACCAAAACTTCACAAAAAACTCCGGGGAGCAAAGTTTTCTCAAAACTCTAATTTTAGGTCCACTCTAATATACATATATATGGCTCATTTTCATTTTTTTTGCAAAAATAGATTTAAAAAAAATAATATAAAAATCTTGTTTTAGTGCTGTAATTTTTAGAAAACACAAAGTAAAAATTTTTTTTATCAAAGAATCAACTTGTTAATGTCATAAAAACTTAGTAAAATTAAAAAATTTTCATTATTGTGCTTTAAACCGATTATTTCTTAAGGTATAAAAAAGTATTTTTATGCTTTTGTGAATAAATACGAAATTTTCGGTTATATTTGAAACTAAAATAGCATCTAAAACATTAATTTAAAGTTAAATAGCTGTTGGTACGTCTAAAATTAAGTAAAATACAGACTTTAAAAAAAAGAAAATAAAAATTCATGCACTTGTTGTGCTTAAAACACAAAGTTCTTAATAGGAACGGTAATGGCTTTTTTGTCATATTTTAGCCACAAACTTTTTTTTCAACGTAAAATTTTGTTAATTTTTATGGTGTATGGTCAACAACTTTTTGAAATATAAACTTTAAGACAAAAAAATTTGTAAATTCTTATATCAGTCGGTATATACGACCACGTGACACTATTTTTGCAAAAAAAATGAAAATGAGCGATATATATATATACATATATATATATATATATTAAAGAAAAAGAAACAATTAGAATTAAATATAAAAATTGAAATTTTGCTAATTTTTTTGAACGTTTTTTCGGATTTTTACCGATTTTCATTTACAAATCAGCATACTACATTAACCTATGGGTAAAAATTTTTTTTGTATTCTTGATTTTCTTTCATTTCACCTATACTTCAAAATTTTTTATATGTACCAAATAAAGTTATAAGCCACTCTGTTCCTTATAAAATGTATCTCTCAAGGTAAATTTTTCACTATCGAGCATTAAAAAACACTTTTATCAGTATAATTTGATTCCGGTACGCTATGGATGGCTGAAAGCGTAGCTGAGAAGTTATAATAAATAGTCATTGTCAGTATTCGACTCATTTTGGGCACACTTTTTATACAAGCAAAATATGAATTTTCCCAATTTTTTAGTTCCCTAGGTGTATATCAACCAACTTAGACCCAAATTACCTTAGCGATTTTTTATTTTTAAATGAAATTTTTTGAATTCTAGACAATAGAATTAAAAATATTTTTTAACATAAACCACAGTCAAATTTTCAGACAAATTCCAATTTGACAATAATTTATGTAAATTTTGTACCTAGATAGCTGTATTCACTATTCCCCTCCAAAATTGCAAAATTCTAAATTTCGTAATGTAGGTTTAAATTAGCAGATTTGTACCTAGAGGGCTAAAAAATTCAGAGAGTTCATATGTGTATAAAATAGTTTTATGTGCATAAAAATGTGTGCCTAAAATGACTCAATCTGCCAATGACTTATGAATATTTGAAAAATGTTTGCGAATTTACAAGTTTTTTCGTAAATGTATAAAAAAAATCAAGAATTCTCAAATTTTTCGAGAATATACTAAATTTTTATAATAAATATGTGCACTTTAATGCTCGAGAATAAAAAATGTAACTTCAGAGATACATTTTAAAAGGTACAAAACGGTTTTGAACTTTATTTGGTACGAATCAAGAAATTTAAAAGTAGAGTGGAATGAGGAAAAATGCGATTTTTTACCTGGAAAACAACGGCTATAGGGATTTTTGTTGATTTTTACCTCATTCAACTTGAAAAAATATTTCGGCTTGATCCCGTTTTGAACATTTTCAAGAACTCTCACGTCGATTTAAAATCGTTTCAAGGCCACCGTGGTATATGTAAACATCATTTGTTTTAACAAATGCATAACAATTTGTACACTCCTTTAACTATTTTTTCAGGTTTGCATCCCGAAAGCGCGTATTTCCCGGACGCTGCGCGTTCGACAAAGACGTGTTTTCTCTTTTTTAATAAATTAAAATTATTTTTAATGATGAATTTATGTTTTCTCAATTGTTTCGTAATTATAATTTACTAAAATAAGTTAATTTAGGATCCAAAAATACAAATTTTCAATTTTAAAATTCTCAGAGCAACTCAAATGTTAAATATTGGATTTTTTAAAAAATTCACAGACCTGGGATTTCAGATTCAAATGATGTTATAAACTGGATTTAAAGACGTATTCCAGAGTAATTTTTCCAGTATAATCCGAATTTTCTATTTAATTAAATATTTTACCACGCTTTTCAGGAGAAAAATCCGTTTTTTTGTTTTTTATGGTTTCAATTTTCAAGGGACCAAGTTTTTAAAGTTTCGCAGATTTCAAGAAAAAATTTTCTGAATAATATGTACAATATTCATTTTTTTTTTTTCTGAAATTCATAGAAATCACTAGTTTTTTCATCCCGAGTTTTCCTTAGCCATGAAATCGTTTGTTTCTATTTCTGCTGGTTTTATCCAATCTTATATATTTTGCATTTGTAGCCAAATTGAGCCTGAAGGGTTTTTAAAAGTTTAAAATTTTCTTTAATAAATGAATATCGAGGGAAAAATACTCTAGAAAATACAAAAACTTCTGGTTTTTTTATGAAAAATAAATGAATTATAGTTAATTAAAGATTTTGTAATAATTCCCTTATAATCTCAATTTCACGTAACTATAAAAATATTTAGGTCAATGTATTTTCACCACAAGACAGAGAAAAGTTTTTCTATTTTTACAGTCGTTTGTCTCTCAATATTCATTTATTTAAAAAAATTTTAGACATATCAAACCCTTCGGGCTCAAATTGGCTACTATAGCAAAATATATAAAATTGGACAAAACCAGTAAAAATAGAAACAAATGATTTTATGGCTAAGCAAAATTCCTGATGAAAAAACTAGTGATTTCATTGAATTTCAGAAAAAAAAAAACATATAAGTCACTCTTGCAAATATTATTCAGAAAATTTTTTCATGAAACCTGTTAAATTTTAAAAAATTGGTCCCTTGAAAATTGAAACCATAAAAAACAAAAAAACGGATTTTGCTCCTAAAAAGCGTGGTAAAATGTTAAAATAAATAGAAAATTCTGATTTTACCGGAAAAACAACCATGGAATAAAATCGTTTTTATCGTCTTTAAATCCAGCTTATAACATCATTTGAATCTGACAGAAAAATCCCAAGTCTGTGAGATTTTAAAAAAATCCAATATTTAACATTTGAGTTGCTCTGAGACCTTGAAAATTGAAAATTTGTATTTTTTGGTCCTAAATAAACTTATTTTAATAAATTATTATTACGAAACAAATGAAAAAACATAAATCCATCATTAAAAATAAATTTAATTTATTTTAAAAAATTCAGAAATTGGTATTTTTTATTTATTGAAAAAATCTTATTTTGAGCCTTCCAACTAAAAAAAAACTACGGGGCGAGCAAAGTTTTTTGTGTTCCTCACTTATGTAAAAAATTATAAATAAAAAAAAAATTTTTTTTTAAATTTACCCTCTAAGAACCCCCAAATCAAGGCGGTTCTCCCCGAGAGCTACAGTTTTAATTTTAGGACAAGCATTTCCTGCCTCAGGAGACTCTATAGAAACAGAAAATACCAGAGATTTTTAGTATAATCGAGGTGAAACTTTTTTCGTGTTCCAGACCACTGTACACATGTATAACTATAAAATATTTACAAACAATCGACTAAAAATTAAATTTATATGTACCACTGTTAAAAAAATAGTTAAATGTATTTAAAAATTTTTATGCATTAGTTAAAATTAATATTGCATAAATATAGATAATTGTTAAAAATTATAAAAAATTATAATATTTTTTTTTTAAGATCAATTTTCATGCATAGATTTGTTGTACGATCTTATGATCTCACTAATCATCAGTTAAAGTAAAAAAAAATTTATTTATCGTAGTTGGAATTCCGGATGCCAATCGGAATTTTTTTCAAGGGTAAACGAGTGTATAGGCTCGATAATAAAGCATGAAATATAGAAAAAGAAAGCATAAATGCATATTTATATCACAAAATATTTAAAAAAAAATTTGTATCGTAAAAGAAAATTAATAAAAAATTAATTCAAATGTTTTTTAAATATAACGACAAAAACTTAATGTAACAATATTTTTAATATATATTCCAGAATTTTTATTTACCTGTATTTTTTTTCATGCAATGATTTTGGTAGAAAAAAAAACTTGAGAGGGTGCTGGCTGAAAATGAAATCCTAGTTTAAATTTGTATTTAATGAATAAACTTTTGTTGCTAAAATAAAACAAAAATAAATATATTTGTTACTATTGATGAAAATAATAAAAAAAAATATGATTAATTAAAAATTACTTACTAAAAATTAAAACATTAAAATAATCATTTATGCTCAGACATCTGGAAATAAATGATTAAAATACTCGTAATTAAAGCGATGCAGATTACAAAAGATATAATAAGTAACTAGGGCTATTTTGTTTTAGGCATCGTATTTAAATACTATTGATGACTAAGATCATAAACGTTATACAGTTAAAAAGTGGGGATTCAAAGACATATTCTTCCATGAATGCTTAAATTATATAATTATATATTTAAAAAATAAGTTAATATAATCCGTTTAATAAGCCATTAACTTTAATATATGACAGCATGTAAAAAACTAGCAAAAAATGATTCAACTGTAGGTGTCTCTTTTTAGCAAAGGTTTCTGTATGATTTTTCGAAAATCAGTGTCGAAAAAATACGTCTTTGTAACTAATAAGAAGAGAACATTAGGACCAGTGAAAGATTATTATTTTTAATTAATTTTTTTATTGAAAATATTCAATAATTGTAAATGATATTAAGTTAGTTGCTATTAAGGAATTTTGAGGATTTACAATAGCCATTCACCTGAATAATTAATATACTTGGATTATTTAAAATCTTTTTAGCTGGAATTTTTATTTATATATTTGCATTTATTACTAATGTCTAAACTAAAAGTTAAAAACTGTATATGAGGTACTTTACCCCAACTGGGCAAAAGTTTAACTGAAGGGTTCTAGAAATCAGGCCAGACTATATTTTTCGGAAAGTTCAACTAAAAATAAATACCCTCAGCCAATTTCAGCTTTCTAAGGCAAATCCTTGATTTTTGGCAGTCATATTTGAATTTTTTTGCTTACTGTAGTTAATTGACTCAAACTATTCTTATTGTTGATGTCAAATGCTTATTTTGGGGTAAAAAATACTTTTGTAATTAAAATAAAATATTTTTTAAAAATAAAAAAAAATTGTTTTAATTGCTACTACATATTGTAATAGATGAGATAAATCAGAAATTAGATTATTCTGTTTTCGAACCTGAAGCATCGCCTCGGGTACAAGAACAACATATACGAACATTTATACCAGTAATAGTTTATACAATGAACCAAAAATGAAAAAACAATTTTGTCTCAAACACGCATACCATTATTATTTTCTTATTTTAATTAAAATACCCTACAGATAAATATTTTGCGATAAAAAATTGTGAAAACTTGTTTAGTGAATGTTAAAAAAAATTTTTGGAATTTTTTATATTTTATATAATTACGAAATAATTGTAAATTAATGATTTTTATCGTAAATTTATTAAGTTTTTGTAAATAAACGATTTTTCTGACAATTAAAAGAGTTAGTTTTAACAGTGATATATTTGGCTTTCTCGCTTCAAACAATATCCGTTTGAAAATAATTTTTCTTCATATTGTAAAGTATTAAGCTCTTTCTAGACCTTATTAATGTTTTTAAATATTGCGTGCTTTGACTATACGCTTTAGTATGGTAAAAGCACATAAAATTAAAAAACATTTATTAGGTCTAGAAAGGGCTTAACATGATAAAGGTACAAATTAAATATAAATTAAAGATGAGTAAAAAATATATGACTATTAAATAATATTTTTATTCATGAAATATGTCAGTATCCGGTGTCAGAAAATAAATACTTAAACAAAAAATGACATTATAAGTGTAAATATTTTATATCACATATATTTATAATTTATATATAATATAAAATCTATAAATAATAAATTGCCGACGAAATAAAATATAGTTTCTATCATATTAAAAATAATTGAATTGAATGTAAATATATAATATTTCATATGCGTTATTAATAAATATAAATAACTTTGAGACAGATTGAAAGAACTTTACCATTTCAAATTAAAAAGCAATCAAGTTATTTATTTGACAAAATTTCAGTCTTTAGGAGTAAAAACAGAACCAAAAAACTATACAAGTTTTTTAGAATAAATAAATAAATGTGTTATTCACAAGATACCAAAAAATGAAAATAAAACAGTATAGTATATAAACAGAAGTTTTATCACCAGGTATTATTATTCTTAAATTATAATTTCAAAATAAATAATGTCTAACATCGTTTTAAGGTAGAAGTACCGGTCTTTAGAAATAAAAATTGATTCTCTTGTTTTTGTTTTTTTAATACAATAAACTCTTAAAAATCATCAAAAAAAAAAATTAAAAAAAATTTTTGATTTAAGTACTTTTTTGTCTTCAAAATGAGAGCGCCGCCTCAGATTATATCTCAAATGGAAAACTCGGATTGGCTCGAAAACTTTCGAAAAACGTAGCTTAATTTTGCATTCTTTTTTCAGATGACGCGCAGTCTCTTATTGTAACCAATTTTTCATAAAATAAAGTAAACTCTTATGAAGGGCATTTCAACAAATAAAGCTACATTTAATGAAAATCTGTCAAGTAAATTTGGAAATTAATTGTCTAGCAATTTTTAGAGGTTCTCATTTTGGCTTTATATGAATATTTATTTACTAATCAACATTTTAAAAAAATTTTCTTTCTATAAAGTTTAAAGATAAAATTATAAAAAAAAAAAATTATGTCAATATTTAAAAAAGGAGCTGAGAAAATAAAAGTATAAAATACGTGTTCCTGGCCGGTACTGGTACCTTACGTAGTTTTATATTTAAATGAAGTATTTTAGTACGACTATCGTTGAATCAATTTAAAATCCAAAATTTTAATATAATTTCTGTCCATATTATTCATTGATAAAAGTATTTTATTTAATTTTACTTTATATAAATAAAATTACAAAATAAAATATGCAAATCATTATAAAATTTCATTATTTAAATTTAATTATTCGTATAAACAAATAATAATTTTATAAACATATTTTAGTTTTGCTTGAAAATTCAAATAAAATTAACACAAGTCTATAAGTGCTAAACCACGGGAATAATAAAGAATTCAATGCAAATACCATGTTATTACATATTTATCTTTGCTTGTTTTGTAGAATTAGCCTTAATAGCATTCTGGAGCTAAAAGAAATTACCGACATTTTCTATGGGAAATCTAGTAAATTTGGGCTGATTTGAGCTAATCGGTTCCTGACTTTCTGAAGCCAAAAAGCAATTAAAAACATTTTTAAAAATTATTTATAATAATAAAAGATTCGCGTCCAATCAAATGGCGTCGAATAGATACGAACTTATAAATTATTATTTAATAAAATTATGGAATATCAAAAATCGAAGACGATTGCGGTGTAGAGGAACTAAACAGAAAATTTTCTGTAGAGGAAAATTTTTTAATTGCTTTTTGGCTTCAATGATTAGAACAAATCAGCCCAAATTTACTAGATTCACTATAGAAAATGTAGGTAATTACAGAGCTCCGAAATGCTGTAAATATTTTATTACATGATTAAAATTACAAAAAAAAAAAATATTTTTATAGAAAATAAAAAAATATTTTATTACATTGATAAAAAATACATTTTATAATACATAAATTTTCTTGTAATTAGTATTTACTAATAATTATATATTATATAATTATATAAAATTTACATTAAGTCATAATATCATCATTTTAATTTTTTCTATGAAAGTCTCCATGAAAGTACTAATGTCTATAATTATCGTTTTATCCAATATCTCCAATCTGATACCTAATTTTTCGGAAATTTTTTTTTCAAAACTTTTTGCAAATAAAAAAATAAAAACAATTATTTTTTTTCTTTTGGAACGTAGTACTTAATTTTTGATTATGATTGTACTATTATCTAGAATTGTCATTTTTACTAGGTAAAATAGACCTTAAAAATATTTTGTTATTGTTAATGAGGAACTATAGTGCCAATTACATGGCAGCATTTTATTGACGCGTTGGAATTTTTATTGCTTTTTAGGCAGGATCTACATAATCGCTAAATTGCTCCGTGGACCACAAGCACGAATACACGGTAAAGAAAGTGTATAGATGCGTAAATGAAATACGCGTACTTTACGTGCTAGATCTGGAAATGACTTTAGGCTGGTTTTACAAACGTCGTAAAAGTCTCGACAGATGTTTACGTACCACGATAAGTTCGAATCGAAAAAAAATTACATTTTAGTCAATAAATTTCTCATACATTATAGGCTATTAGATCTCAATAACTATAAAATAAATGAATTTCATTATTAATTTTTTATTTCTAATTCAATGTACTCATTTAATATATACAAACGATAACCGTAGTCACTTCTACAGATATTTATATTTTTATATTTAATTTTATATAAAATACACTATTAGGATACTGCGCGCGAATTTTGCCTAAGAAATCAAGCAAATACTTATATATGGTAATATTAGTTTTGTTTCTTGAAAATTCAAGAACAGCAGTCTAACAGTGTATTTATAACACACAATGAAATAATTGAAAAGTAATAAGAAAAGTTATAAGTAAGTATATAAAATAACGTTTTTCTAGCATCTTTTACATTTTTAAACTGTTGCACTCAGGTGGAACTTGAAATAAAGAATTGTAGTATTTTATAAGGGACTTGAAAATGTAAATTTGAGGTGTAAATTCATGATTACAAAGTAAATAAAAATTGTCTTTTAAATTTATAATATTTTTTTTATACAAATAGTTATTTTATGCAATTTTGTAAATATTAATCTACATATCAATTATTAAATATTTTAAACTATAATTTTTACGATTTATAGATCGCATAGAATTTGAGTAAAATAAATAAAATTATAGCCACTGTAGATACATATCCAATAATATGCAACCAATATGTTCCTGTATTGTACCAATGAGTTGTTATTCTATCTTTTCTTAAGTTTTCTAATTTTTCGTTTATTTCGTCTAAATTTAGCCCTTCCTTATGCAGAGGTTTTGTATCTATTAATTCCAAATTAATGCTTGGCAAAACTTCATGAGGTATTTCAGGGATTTGAATGTTCGTAATTTTAGGTATTTCTATCGTTGTATAATTGATATGATTTGCTGGTATTAACGTCGTTCTTTGATTTTTCGCTACGCAGTCTTCTCTCAAAGAGAGTAAACTATTTTCAACAATAGTAAAAAAGGACATAAATCTGTCTTTGCTGCAAATTATTTGATAACTTGATTCTCCTGACGGTGCAATATACCACTGGTATCCATTATTAAGTGTTACATGATAATCGTTAAGTAATTTAAAATATTGTGCTTTGCAATTATTAAGTTTGTTTCTAATTACATCAGTTTCGCAGGTCTTTTCTTCGCCAATTTGTATAATATTGGCATTCAGTTTACAATACCTTATATTTGTTCCTTTTGAACAATGTTCCATATTATTTTTTTCAATAGCATAAAGAGTTTTATTTTTTGATATATATATTAAAATGTCTGGTAACGTAAAGAATCTGAACGTTTTTCCACCAACGTGTTGTGGAAGAGGAAAGAATTTTGTTGCTTCAAAAACTTCATTTTCCGCAATAGGTACTTTCAAAATAGTGACTAAGCGTGTGTTGTTCAAATAAACCACAGCTTCTGCTATTTCAATAATAAAATGATAATTTTTTATATCAATTTGAAAAGTTGGTTTTGCAAACAAATCTACTTTCTGAATTTTAATGAGAGAATTTATCAATACTATTTTTGGCATCAGTAATACAGAGAGATGTCCTGAACGAGCATGCAAAATTCCATCAATGTATCTCTCTATATTATTTCTATATTCTTCTATGACTAGTTGTAGTTCAGTAAGTGTCTCAGATATTAAATTATTTGTTGTTAATATATTTATTTTTGAGTCTACTATTGAAGACCAGTTTTTAATATTCGCAAAATTTGTATTTAGTACTTCAAAATCATTAGATATATCTTTTAATGAATTCTGTGTAATGTGAATTATTTTTTCATGTAATAGTATTGCTTCGTCAGTATGCTTGTATAATTTATCTATTTCGTTGTTTATATATTCTCGATCACTTCGTGCCATTGTGCCCCACAAGACTTTATGAATTTCTCCAACAAAATTAAATATGCCTCTTCTTTTTCTTATGTGAAAATTTAATAAGTTTTCTTGTAAATCTATAGTTGACTGTAATTTTTTATATAATAAATCAATAGAAGTTTTCTTTGTAAAATTTGAATTTGTATGTACATTTGTATTTTGACTCATCTGTTGACAAAATTTCTTTACTTCGTCTAATTTTTCTTGTATTTGAGTCCCTTGTTTACTTAAATCCCCCAATTCAATAACATGAATAACAGTCCACGTTTTCCGATACAAGTATGCATTAAATAAAATTTCTTTAAATACAGCTTCATTACTTGCTTCTATTGTAAAAGGAGCTGAATTTACCGATAAAGTTTGTAAGATGACAGACAATACTGCACACAGAAATATAATGTACTTCATTTTACTTTTTATTATCTGCTGAAAACATTATTTATGTTTTAATGTATTGTTATATTATATTATATATAAACGAAACAGTTTTGCAATGTTATTATCAGTAAATTTAGCTTGAAATTTGCATAAGTAAAATTTATTTTATTTTACTTGATTTTTGGGACATTAAACTTATAAGTATTTGATAATTTTATGAGAAGTTCACGACGTTATTTTTTATTTAATTATATAGTATCAGGGTGTCAACAGAAAGCTTAATTTGAAATTCCAGAATGTTTTAAGGACTTAAAGAGTCAATTTTTAGATTTTTTAATAATATTTTGTTCAGTAAAATTGAAATATTTAAAAAATAAATAAGAAAACAATAATTTTTAACATGTTTTTTTAAAAAAAATTATTTGCAAACTATTTTTTTATTGTTGATAACAACTAAAAATGACAGAATAATAATTAAAGTGGTGATGGAGATAATTTATTAAAGAGGAGAAAATATGGTAGTCGGGAAGCCATGGCATCGCAGTCCAAGAACACAAGTATACGAAATCTGGATTGTGACATAACGTGCAATTTATAAAACTTTATTTTACCGGTTAAAATCGAGTTCTGCACACTGTTTATAAATAAACTTAATGACGAAAATTTTCAGGCCTTTTTTTTAAGAAACTTTAGCTTAAATTCTTGAACAAGTAAAAAAAGATTACTTTTTTTATATTCGCGAAAATTTGTAGGGTTAGCTTAAGATTTTCTAAAACTGTTCCGCAACTGATATGCATATTAGTAAAATTAAAATGAATATTTAATATTTTTTTATACGTACATTGATTTTCTTATTGTTGCATACAAATCTAGCGTTTAATATTGATTAGTTATTAATACTTAAACACTTTTAAATAATGAATTTTAAAGTATATGTCTTTAAATATAAATTTATCTTGATAGAGCTTGTAAATTTTAATATTTATAATATGAAAAATCATATAAAAACGTTATATTAACATTTATAATATAAAAAATTACTTTAATAAAAGATTATTTATTTTTGCACTTGATAAACGAATATGAGTAATTGCAGTCATTAATACTTCTTCTTATGATAGACCACTTAACTTTTTAATACCAGCGAGCTTCGTGTAACTCAAAAATTATCCGTATGAAAGCTTTTTGACGGTCACTCCCACTATTATCAATGATTTATCTTTAAAAACTGAGAAGGGGAATATTTTAACGGTCCTAATAATTTAAATTTTGGCCTTATTAAAATCTCTTCTATTTTTTCAAGAATAATAATATATGCATCTTATTTTCTGTGTCATCTTGTATTATATAGCTAAACAACCCCCAGACTCACTATGCACAAAAAATTATGCAAATTTAAATACTAGAAAAGAATTACAGTGTATACAAAAAATCTCAAACAATTTGTGGAAAAATAATGCATAAAATTTTTTTTAAATAACAAATTTCTTAAAATATACAGACTGGAGTAAACATTTTTTTATTAGAAATATTTAATTTAAAAAAGAAATAATTAAAAATCAACCAAAGTGCACTTAAGGTTTTACTGATGTTACATATTACATCCACAGGCCTCGATGTCTTACGTATGGAAAAAATTTATCTTTTTTTAGTTATTTTGATTTATTATTGACAATAAATATATTATCACCTTCTTAATTAAATAATAACATTAATATATATTCAAAAAAAAAGTATAAAGATATATTGAGATCGTTTAAAATTCATACAAAATCATCAAATTTTATTATACTTTTTTTTTTAAATTATACGAAAAAACAGTCTAATTTTAAGGTCTAATTTTTTTTTTACAACTTTTTTAAAAATTTTTTTATTTTAAGGGTTCTATTTTCATGAATTAAAATTGTGTTAAAATATTTTTTATTCATTTATTTATCTTTCATATCATTGTTAATAGCATATATATATATATATTATAATTTATTTCATTTTTAATTTATTTTTCTTTTTAAATCTATCACCGACACCGTTGATAAACACTAACAGGAAATCACAAAAATCAAAATTCATTTTTTATTATCACGTATACGTTATACATTTATTAACATATGGGGCATTGCACGTAAACTTAAAAATTTATTTGTGTATATAAAATAAAATTCTGCTTACTAAGAGTCAGTTTCTAAGCATCGTTTTATCTGAGGCACCTTATATAAGATACAAAGGGCCTAACAGAAATTAAATTTTTATCAAAGTTTTAAAATTGTGCGAAATTTTTTCATTAATTTTATTATTTATTGCATTTTTTAAAAAAGTATACATATGAGCAATTATTTTAAAAGTGCTACTTAATTTGAGCCTGGAATCGTAAATTTTTTTTTTGAGGGCACATCGATATGACCCGTGTTTTCAGATAGTTTGAACCTTCAGAAAACCGAAAAAAATCGTGAACAAGAAATCGGCGATAGGTGCCAAAAAGATTTTTTCACTTTTATGTCAAAAAACGTGTTTTTCGTATCTGAGCTACCCTAAATTTTTAAAATAACTTTTTAGGTAAAAAAACTTTTTTAAAATAGATAAGAAAATCTGATTGCCAGGGAAAAACCACTCCAGAAGAAAAAAAAAACTTATCTTTTCCGGATGAAATTTAGCCAAGTTATCGTCAATTTAAGATTTTCTTCAAATTCGTCTTAAAAACTATTGAAATTTTATTGAAAAAAGCCTGTTTCTGAACTTTAAACATGCATTACTCGCTTGATTTTCATCGTAAAATAAGAATTTTTTTTTTAAAATCGATTAATTTTTCCCTGGAAATTCATTTTTTTAAGAAAAAAAATCATTTTTATTGACCAAATTTTAATTAGGTCAAAATTTAGGTCAAAAACTGTGTTAAGTAAATTTTGCTACTTACAGTTTTCAAAGGCTTTTAACCTAAAAATTGAAATTTGGTCAATAAAAATGATTTTTTTTCTTAAAAAAATGAATTTCCAGGGAAAAATTAATCGATTTTAAAAAAAAAATTCTTATTTTACGATGAAAATAAAGCGAGTAATTCATGTTTAAAGTTCAGAAACAGGCTTTTTTCAATAAAATTTCAATAGTTTTTAAGACGAATTTGAAGAAAATCTTAAATTGACGATAACTTGGCTAAATTTCATCGTAAAAAGATAAGTTTTTTTTTCTTCTGGAGTGGTTTTTCCCTAGCAATCAGATTTTCTTATCTATTTTTTAAAATTTTATTTACCTAAAAAGTTATTTTGAAAATTTGGGGTAGCTCAGATACGAAAAACACGGTTTTTGACATAAAAGTGAAAAAATCTTTTTGGCACCTATCGCCGATTTCTTGTTCACGATTTTTTTTGGTTTTCTGAAGGTTCAAACTACCTGAAAACATGGGTCATATAGATGTGCCCTCAAAAAAAAAAATTACGATTTCAGGCTCAAATTAAGTAGCACTTTTAAAATAATTGCTCATATGCAGAATAAAATGTTTTTAGTGTACAAAAATGTAAAGAAAAATGTTTCTAAAACATACTTGGGTTGCATGCATACGTCCCCAAATCTGTTTTAAAATATATTTTAGGAATATAAAAATTTATATTATAGAAAGTATATAAAAATAATTTTTTCAATTTTTGAGCCAATTTTCTATCTAACAGTGATTTCAATAGTCACCGTTTTTTGATAATTTCTAGCTTTCAGACTTTTTTCTTCTTTTTTATCTAAACCACGTTTCTTTAAATGAAAATTTTTTTTCCTTCTAAGAGTTTATTTATTTATTTATTTATTTATTTATTAAACAAATTGACGGGACGAACCCTTTACATTTTATTATAAGAATTAAAGATTTACATTCTAAAGCTTACATAATTAAATAAAGTATTAAAATTATAAAACTTTATTTGTGAGGGAATAAGAAAATATATATGAAATTAAGTATATTTATATAAAACATGTTTGTTAGAAAAAGAAAAAAAAAAATTTTAATTAAATTTAGATATGTATAAGTTTAAGCTTTTGTAAAAAGTTTATGTAAAATTTCCATTAAATCAGATTCGGGAGTCAAAATTTTGCTTAACTTCGCATGCGCGATAAAATCAACTTAGCTTTTCTAGCTTTAATACATCAGCAGCAGTTAGCTCAATCTTCTTCCTTTTGGTCTCAAAATACTTGTTCATGTAATTTCAATATCTGTAATCCTTTATTTGGTTTTTTTTTTTCGAAATAATATTAAAAACTAGTGATATTTAAAAAATGATTTTTTACAAATGTCAAATTTGTTGCCAAATCACGTGGCCAAATTAAAACTATATTTTCTATCAAAAATTTTTTGGAACTGATTTAGCGACTTGTGCATGCTACTTATATATACAATAGAAATATATACCCATACAAAATCAAAATAAAAATAAATTTGTATACAAAAAATTAATAATGTACGTAATTATTTTTTAACAACACTGTATGTAAGTTTTAAGTAAACTCACCTTTTTTTACAGTTTTTTAATTAGGGTAAATTTAAATAATAGATTCCGTAAACTATTATTTTATCACTCATTCTTTTACCAATATTACCAAAAAGAAATGCCAATTTTTTTGCCCAGAATGGTAAATTTTTAAATTGCTGTCGTATGATTGCAACTTTTTATAACAATGAGTTTTATCAGTCTAAAAATGTAACAGCAATTTCAAAAATAGTTTTTTTCGACAACGAATGGACACTCGGTTCATCAGCTAGTAAGAGAAGAGATAAAAATTAGAGATCAAAACTTTCGATTTACGGTTTGAAATTTAGAGTTACACTATAAGATTGAGAGTAACTGGAAGTTAATAAATTAAGTATATTTAGCTTAAAACTAACAGTTCGATTATAACCATAGCATGTAATTTGTTATTCCAAACGGACAATCCTTGTTGAAGTTGCATGGTTTGTAGATGTTGGTTTTTTGGGAAGCATGTACTACATTTATGTACTACGAAACGCCTTCTTGTCTGAAAAAATCGCGTTTAAAATTGAAATAACGTTTTTTAAAAATTCCGTATATAAAATTATTTATATGTTATCATTTATTTAAATTGAATGTAAAAAAAACTTTTCCCGTTGGTTTGGTGCTTGGTGAAACTAAAATTATGAAGCAAAATAAGGAAAACCGCTACTAAATGGCTTTTTCCATATATTTAAAATGGGAGACATATTAATAAGTATCTCTAAGAAGATGACTGATTTTGAAAAACGAATTTGATCATGTTTCTGGGGACCATAAAAGCAACCTTTCCTGAAAATTTCAGCCCGATCCAAGCAGGAGAAATTTTGGCTTATTTTCACCTCCCCGAGAGATACGTTTTATCAAATAACTCTCAAGAAGCTAGATGAAAGATTAAAAAAACTACGATCTTCTTATAGGTCGAACACTCATTTTTCGCTATAAAAATCTGAAGTTCCCGAATTTTGTATAATCCGATCTTTCAAGCTACCCGTGGGCTTTTTTCAATATATACGGTCCAACAATTCGAGTAAAACTCAAAAGGTTTTTAAATATAATTTAAATTTATAAAACTCAACATGCTTGAGTAAATTGTTAATGTACATCAATGCCTTTTGATTATATAAATACAGAAGCCAGTTATAATTTTTATTGTTTTGTTACTCTATTTAAATTGTATGTTGAAAATATTTTAGTTGTTGATAAATTATAATTAATTTATGATGATATTTTTAATTAATTTTCTTATCATGAATATTATCTGTTTCATAAAACAAACTAAAATTGCTATTGTTATTATTATTACAGAAAACATGGATAAATAATGTCAATGGTGATACTGGGTATTTACACGTTAAACGGTGTTTTAAAAAAATTTTTACTGAGGAAGTAATAGCTACAAGATTCTCACACTCTGGAAGAACAAACTTACTAGAGAAAAAGAAATTGGGATGTTTATGTTTTGCAGACCTACAAATATGTTTGATTGTCATAGGTAAATTTTTTTTTTTTTATTGTCAGTGACCAGTAAATACTCATTTTCTGAAAGCTCCGCAATCGGAAAAAGCATGTTTCTTGGTTAGACAAAGAAAAGTTGTATACAACCCTTGTAATCATAAAAAAATAATGCACCCAAATCAAAGTTTTTTTTGCAATTTGGGCCATTCTTTATTTATCTAATAATCCCATGCTTACTCATTATCAATGCCACTTAAATACATTTTGTATAAAATATGAATATTTATTGATTTATAATTTTTTGAATTTGTTTCCAGAGGAGGTCAGTAGGCGAAAAGATACGACTGAATTGGACTGCCAAAAAGGTGCGAAACAATATGTACGTCACGTTTGTGATGGTATTTCCGATTAATAAACAAATTAATATTATTAAATTTTATACTTAATGCAATTTAATAGTATTGTAATTATAATTGTAATAATAATAAAAATATAATTTTTGATAAATTTTTAATTCTGTTATTAATTCTTTTTTTTTTTTTATTAAGATTTCCGAAATTCTTTTGTAGTTATTATTGAGAAAAAAAAAATTAGAAATAGTATATGCAGATTTAGAAATATACTCCAGTCAAAACGCGGTTTAGGGTGAATTTTCTCCTACTGACATGAGATTTGCTCTACTATATGTTTTTTGGGTCGCTGATCACGAAAATCGGGGTTATTTCCGGCCGAAATTTTCGGAACACAAAAAGTGGTTTTTTTTATATATAAGCCAATTGAGTTTATAGATTTAGCCAAGAATTGGTCTTAGGGGGTTTTTTGGGTCGCTGAACAAGAATTTCAGGTACTTTTCAATGAATAATTAATATTTCACCCTTAAATTAGCAAAAACAACCCCTAAAAATAAAAAGGATGTTTTTGCTATTTTCGTACTCTGAGCAGCCAAATGAGGTCCTTACAGGTAATCCAATATTTTTTAATTTTCAAAATGTAGTCATTCAAATCGCTTGAAAAAATCCCAAACAAAATAAAATAAATAATTTTTGCTAATTTAATTGTGAAAAATTGCATCAAAAACATTTTTATATAAACATTTTCGTATTTTCATATAAACCGAAATCCTTGATCAACAAACACAAAATTGCAAATGCACATCTCTTTAGGGATCGGTTTTGCTTATTTTAGGGTGAAATATTAATTTTTAATAAAAAAATCCCCCAAATCCTTGATTATCGACCCAAAAAACCTTGAAGGACTTAATCTGGTCGCTCAAAGTGCGAAAATAGCAAAAACACCCCTTTTAGGGGTTGTTTAATTTAAGGGTGAAATATTAATTATTTATCAAAAATTCCCACAAATTCTTGATTAGTGACCCAAAAAACCCTTAAGGTCATAATCTGGTTGCTCAAAGTGCGAAAATAGCAAAAACACCCTTTTTAGGGGTTGTTTTTGCCAATTTAAGGGTGAAATATTAATTATTTATTGAAAATTCCCCCAAATTCTTGATCAGCGACCCAAAAAACCCGTAAAGACCTAATCTGGTCGCTCAAAATGCGAAAATAGCAAAAACGCCCTTTTTAGGGGTTGTTTTTGCTAATTTAAGGGTGAAATATTAATTATTTATTGAAAATTCCCCCAAATTCTTGATTAGCGACCCAAAAAACCTGTATGGACATAATCTGGTCGCTCAAAGCTGCACTAACCAATTCTTGGCTAAATCTATAAACTCAGTTTGCTACTATATAAAAAAAAACCCCCTTTTGGGGGTAGTTTTTGCTAATTTAAGGGTGTTTCGAAAATTTTGGCCGGAAATACCCTCGATTTTCGTGATCAGTGACCCAAAAAACATATAGTAGAGCAAATCTCAAGTCAGTAGGAGAAAATACACCCACCCCCCCCCCCCCCCGCGTTTTGACTGGAGTAATAGTCGTGTCCAGAAAAGTAAAGAATGACGAAGTCGAGGAAAGTAACCTGCGATTAGGGTGAACTCACAAACAGCAAACATTCAACATTTATATTTTGAATCTTGATGCCATTATAATTTTAAAATACCCAAATGACATGCTTGAAATCTCCTCCTGCCTATAAACCTGTTCCATGTTAAATAAATATAACCATATAAAATTGTTTTAATTATGATGCAATTTCTAACAAAAAATCACTACATAGTATTATTATATAGTTTTTATAGCAAATTATGAAAAATATAAGAAAAATAAGAAAAAAAATTTTTTTTACTTTTTTATTATATAAGGTCGATTCGACTACATTTCGAACTGCATTCGACGTCGTATCGACCCAATGTCGACGGAAAAACTCGACATAATCTCGACCCGTTTTCGACGTCGACTCGATTACGCTTCGACGTCGATTCGACCTTCCGCGCTGTCTGGGGTAAAGACTATTTAAAATTTTTTGCCCGCCCGGGCGTAAAATGCGGGGGTAAAATTTTTTGTGAAATTTCAGCACGCGTTTTAAGCCCAGTAGGGCAAAAAATAGTGTAAGTACCAAATACTTTTGCGCCTTTGATACTTAATATACTATTTTAATTTCCACGTGATAGTATAAAATTGCGAATAATGAAATTAAGGTAGGTAAATTAAATATTTTTAAAAAATAAGAAAAAAGTCTGCCAAGATCTAGAAGATCCAACTCGCAGACACTCTTTTTTTCGACAAAACCCGGTCGGGTTTTCAGGGCGTCAGTAAATTTTACTTTTAAAATGTTTTGCAACAAAGATTCGATATAATTACCGTGTTTTTTCATTGTTTTAGGTAAACATCAGCCGATTAATTTCTAATATTTATTTATTATTATTTATTTATTTTTTAAAAACTTACATGCGAGCAAACTTTTACAATTGTGTTTTTTTTTTATTTTTTATTTTTATTATTTTAAATTAAAATTGAGAAAAGTGATAAAATTTAAAATTGTGATGTATAATGGATGATGTGTTAGTAATTTTAAGCCGTCTTTATATCTATTTATTATTTATTTAAAAAAAAAAAAAAAAAAAAAATTATTTTCTAAATTATTAATTTAAATATCAAAAATAAAAAAATTATTCTAATTAAAGAAATAAAAATACACACTAAAGCTAAAAGATTTTTTTGTTACCCAGAAAAGAATGAATGTTTACTTAAATTTTTTTAAAAAGAATTATTTTGAGTTTAATTCATTTAAAAAAATTTATTTTCATTTTAAATCTTTTCCTAATTTATTTTGACAACAAAATCTCATAAAGAATTAAAATTGAAAGAAAATCATTTAGAAATTAGTTTATTTATAACCGTTTTAAAATACACACTAAACCTAAATGAATTTTTTGTTACCCAGAGAAGAATTAATGTTTATTTAACTCTTCAGAGAGAAATCATTTTGAGGTTAATTCTTTAAAAATAAAATTATTTTTGGTTTAATTCTGTTAGAAAAGAATTAAATTGAAAAGTTTTTTTTTTAAGAATTAACCTCAAAATGATTCCTCTCTATAGAATTAAATAAACATTGAGAAAGAGAAGAGAATTATTCTTCTTTGCGTAACCAAAAATTCTTTTAGGTTTGGTGTGTAGGTTATAAACAAAGTGTTTTTAACCTATTTTAAATTGGTTTTAAATCGTTTCAATTTTAATTCCGACTTAACCTTTTGAAAGTTGTTTTTTTAAAATAGAAATTCTTTATGAGGTTTTCTTGTTAAAATAAATAAAGAAAAAAATTAAAACGAAAACAAATTGTTAATAAAAGAATTAAACTGAAAATAATTCTTTTTAAATAAAGTAAATAAACATTAACTCTTTTTTATGTAACAAAAAAGGTTTAGGTTCTTTTAGGTTAAGTGCGTAAATAAATTCCAATGATTTAGAATTGATATCTATAAATAGATTTTATTTATTTTAATAAACAAACTTTCCAAAAAAATAAAAAATAATAGGATTATTAAAAATAATTTATGACAAGAAATAAAAAATATTTTCTTGCAAAATACTAATTTATAATAAAGTTCTATTTTAAAAATTTAATTTTGAGGAAGTTTGTCTCAATTGTTTGTGCCTGTTTCCCACTGGAAAGGCTCCTTATAAATATCCATTAAGTTTGCTGAACACTTTCTTTATCAGCTATCACCTTTTTTCTGAGTAACCTGGAATATTAAAGGATTATGCCCAACAAGTAAAAAAAATTTTTCTTACTAGCGGGTCGAAAACACTTTTTTTGCCCCGCGTCGCGATCGAAAAAAACGCGTTTTCACCCCACTGAGAAAGAAAAATTGCGTTTTATCTATGGGAGCAAAAAAGGAATACCCCAGATCACAGTTTACAATCCTCGGCTTCGCCTCGGAGGATTATTAACGTGCGATCTGGGCCATTCTTTTTTGTTGCCTCCTTGGTTAAAAATGCCCTATTTTTTGTCAGCTATTAGAAATCACGTATTTCCTGGCTCCTGTGGGGGCCGACAAATACGGGGCCTCTATTTACTGACAAAGAAAAATCGTACATGACATTTGGCCATAAAAAAAGCATTTCCTAGATTGCTGCTTATCATCCTCAGCTTCATATCTGATGTTGATTTTACATGTTATCCAGGCAATTTTTTATTTTTCTGGCCAAAGGTCGTAATATACTAAATTTCCTATAATAACTAGCATTCATAATTCTGCATATTAACTATTTTTTTTTCAAACATCCCAAATTAATTTTTTTTTTTAACCTTTCAGGGGCATGTAAAATATAAATTAGGTTTTAATTAAAGGAGTGTGTTAAATTTAAAAAAAAATTTGATTGATTTAGTGACCAAAAATACATAATATCCACTGAGGTGGATCTATATTGAAAAATTTTAAATACATTTAACTTTGAGGATGTCTTGAGTAAAGTAAGTTTACTAAGTAAAGAATTTACGAAAAAATCGAAATTTCTTGATTTTCTTATGTGTGACTTTGCGTTAAAAAGTTGTATAAAGATTCACAAAATAATATGATTGTGAATTTACACCTTTTTTTGCAAATCCATAAAAAAAATCGATAAAAAATTTTAGGGTAGACTGGGGTCGAATTCCAACTGGGAGTTTTCATCGTCCTTGTAATTAAACTAAATGGTATATTTTAAAATATTGTGAAAATATGTTCCAACAAGTTTTAAAATGTTAAAAGGGAATAAGGCTAACTATTATTAAGCCTCTGCAACCCCAGTTACCAGAGACCCAAAATAATTTTACGCGGCTGTAACTTCAGTTTAAACCGATAAAATTAAACTTGCAGGTTCTTTTTCGATTCAAAAACTGATGAAAAATAAATCCATTTACAAAAAATAGATAATTTACAAAAATTATAGCAGTTGCAATAGAAAAATAGTGTTTTTTAAAAAATGGCCATTTTTTTCAATTTTCGGTATCTGTACAACAAATAAATATAAAAAACTTTTTAAGTACTGCTTCAAAAACGCCGAGAATCATACATTAAGAAAATTTTGAGGGAATTAGGGCAGTATGAAAAAAGTGACTTGTTCCGGTAAATAAAAAGAAAGGTTTTAAAAATTTCAAAAAAAAAAAAGACCAAAACTCAAATGCAGAAGTCGCGTGAGCTACTGCTGGGCAGGCTGCTGGTTAGCAAAATCTTTTACAAACATAACAAATTAAATTCCAATCCTATTATAGAGGGCGTTACAGTCTTTGTATAAAAATACCGCAAAGTTGGAAAGAAACGCTGGGTCTTTCAGACCCACCTGGTGTTCCTGAGGGATAATTAAAATATCCTCGAAAGAGGTGCCGCAATGAGCCTAAGTAGGCAGCATTTTTGGACATTCATAAGCCTGTAAAAAAATTTTTAGCCAAAAACCCTGATAATTTTCAAATCGTATATTTTTCAAAAACTAACCTCTTACCTTTAATGTCTAAGCCCCCCACGAGATTCTGGCCCCCAACCATATTCTTGCGGCCGAATGATTTTAGTAATTGAAAAATTGTTTTTTAAGATTTCTAAGCCAATTATTACCACGTTTTAGGATGTTTAACTCTTAAAAGGACGTAAAATTCGGAGAATATTTTAAAAAATATATTGCTTTTATGTTTCAAAAAAATATTCAAGTACTTTTTTAAATTTTCATTCAAATTTTCTGTCCACCGCTTTAAAAATTTGAAAAAATTTTGTTCTTGTAAAATGAAAGTTCTAATTATTCAAATAAATGAAAGTATTTTTTAACAATATTCAGGTTTTATTTATGCAATCTATTTATTATAATTTTTTGCCAACTTTGATCCCTAGAACTATATTCCAAGAGAACTTTGGCTAGAACTATATTCCAAGAAGAAAACAACCCCACCTACCCTTCTAATTTATCGCAAACTTTTTTTTTGTAAACTTACAAGCGTTAATTTTAACAGTGTAAAGTGTAACGTAAAATAACATATTTTTTACGAAAGTAATTTTAATGTGCTTAATTTTTAACCTAATAAAAATTGTTTTTTGAATAAAATATTTGCGAAAAAAAGTTAGGAAGTTTACTTTTTATGTCCCCTGAAAGGATTAAAATAACAATATTAATAATAAGTGGCTATCCATAAATTACGTTAGACAATTTTTTGGGTTTTTTTTACCCTACCTCCCCTTAGACCTGACGTGGAGCCCCGTTTCGTAGACAAATTTTATCCTTGATAGGTCGATGGAATTTTCCAACGGGTATTTATGTTTTTTGGGTCGCTGAACCCGAATATGGTATCAGTTTTTACCGAAAATGGTCCAGTTGCCCGCAATAGGCAACTTTCGGTTAATTTTCGGAGATTTTCTTATTTTCGCAAGGGTTACTTATGTTTTTTGGGTCGCTGAACACGAATATGATATCGGTTTTTACCGAAAATGGTCTAGTTGCCCGCAATAGGCAACTTTTGGTTAATTTTTGGAGATTTTTTTATTTTCGCAAGGGTTACTTATGTTTTTTGGGTCGCTGAATACGAATATGATATCGGTTTTTACCGAAAATGGTACATTTGCCCACAATAAGCAACTTTAGGTTAATTTTCGGGGATGTTTTTATTTACGCGAGGGTTACTTATGTTTTTCGGGTTGCTGAACATGAATATTTTATTGGTTTTCACAGAATATGGTTCAGTTTATATTCACATATTTATAGAAAATATTTTTCACTGTATTTAAATATTTATTTGTAAAAATCAGCTTGCAATTAATTTATTATTGATTATTAAAATATTGTAAAATTTTATCTGTATATTATTGTTTAGTTATTAAAAAATTAATTTTTATATTAATTTTCAATTTACTAATTATTTTATTGATTCTTTGTTGTATAGGAAAAACTTATTAAATTATTAAATACAAGTCTAAGCGCACATTCGGTAAAAAGAGATATTGTTTTCCAGTTTAACCAGCCAAAAAACATAAATAATAATAGAAAATGTTTAGAAAATCTAAAAAAAATAGCCTAAAATTACCTACTGTGGGCACTTATTTTTAGTAAAAACTGATGTTATATTCATGTTCAGGGACCGAAAAACATAAGTAACAGATGAAAATGTTAAAAAACCCGCAAAATAAAAACCTCAAAATTCCTATTTTGGGCAACTGAACCATTTTCGGTAAAAACCGATATAATATTCATGTTCAGCAACCCGAAAAACATAAGTAACCCTCGTGTAAATAAAAACATCCCTAAAGCTGCCTATTGTGGGCAACTGTACCATTTTCGGTAAAAACCGATATCATATTCGTGTTCAGCAACCCGAAAAACATAAGTAACCCTTGCGAAAATAAAAAAATCTTCGAAAATTAACCAAAAGTTGCCTATTGCGGGCAACTGGACCATTTTCGGTAAAAACTGATATCATATTCGGATTCAGCGACCCAAAAAACATAAATACCCGTTGGAAAATTCCATCGACCTATCAAGGATAAAATTTGTCTACGAAACGGGGCTCCGCGTCAGGTCTACCTCTTTGTAAAAGAAAATAAGAATTTCATCTATCCTCCTCTATACCCTTTGTAAGATCTTACTCACTCATTTATCATATTGAATTTTTTTTGAAGAGTATTTTTAATATTCTAACAGTGAAGCCACACTATCCGTCGATATCGAAAAATAAAAATATTGCGGCGCAAAATTCAAATAATTTTTGTTTTTTATTAAAAAACGGCTAAAAATAATATTTTAATCATGAAATAAATAAATAAAACGTAAAATCAGAGCAAAAGAATTAATTTAACTAAATTTTAATAAAAATGTTGGTATATTAACGAATATTTTGATATCATAACCTCAAAAATAAATAACTTGTTATGGTATAAAAATATGCGTTAATATACCAACATTCTTATTGAAACTTAGTAAAATTATTATATTTAGACTGATTTTGCGTTTTATATATTTATTTCCTTATTAAAATATTATTTTTAGCAATTTTTAAATTAAAAAAAAAAATTATTTGAATTTTGCGCCACCATATTTTTATTTTTCGATATCGATATCGATATCGATGGATAGTGTGGCTTCACTGTAAAGGTCATTATAATGCAATTGGCGCCAAAAATAACTTACTTATTTATTACTTATATTTTCAAACCTCCTTCCAACCTGATTAAGAAAATAATAAGAAAACCAAAAACCCCCCTCCCCCTTTTTTGCCCAACGTAATTTATGAATAGCTCTAATATAAATTGCTGTCAGAAAAAATTTAATAAAATTTTTGAACTTATAGTATTTCATATTTCAATCAGAAAAGAAAGTTACCCTATTCTTTACCAAAAATAAAATAAGTGATTCACAGAAAATTCAGAAATTCAAATATTATTTTTTAGGCTAATAAATTTAAAAAAAATAATTTGTTTCTTAGTTATAAAAAAGTCCAACTTGTAAAATTAAGTGAGAGATTAAACTGTAAAAATTTATGCCTAAATTGTAAATTTATACCTGTACAGAATTTTTTTTACACCGTATGCTTAGAAAAATTCTTTTCTGTCAAAAAATATCAAAACTATAGATTCTAAAAAGATTATTAATCTTATAAATAAATCCTGCCTTTTAAGTAGAAATTAATTTATAAATTTTTAAATAAGTAATTTTTTTTTAACTTCTTAAATATTAAATATAATAGGGGAAATGCACCTAATGCGGCGCATTTTACATTTATCAGGTATTTTCATGAAAAATCACAATGTGATATGTTTTTTTTTTAAATGATAATAATTCAATTGATATTGAATATACTTCTTTTTTTCAGCAGTTGTCATTGTGTTTGAAAACTTAAAATAGTATTCAAATGTGCGTGGTACCTAAAATGTGATACTTGGTTTGAACTTCAGATTCGGCTTGCAATTGGATTTTAGATTAAACGGGTTAGTTTCCTGCCTATATGCTTACTACCAAATAATATAAAATACAAATATAGGCATCATAACACCTTTTCATTATAAAATGGGTAAATTTTTAAAAAAATAGGGGAAACAGTTTTTATATTGTAAAACAATTGAATTATAGTTTTTTTAGATTTTAGGGAGTAAGGAAAATTTTTTTTTACCACAAAAGAATAGAAAAAGTTAAAAACAAATGCTTGTGCATATAATTTTTAAATTTTCTTATAAATAGGCCGTTCGAAGTATAAAAAAATCTTAATTTGCATGAAATTTTCTTTACATCGGATTTTTTGCTTTTTTGCATAAAAAGCTTAATTAAAGCTTAATTAATCAAGAATTCAAAACACACAGACTTTCTAGGTTAGGAACATGTACTTTTTTGTCCATTTAGCAAATGAAAGGTTAGCTATTATGTTTTTGTTTATAAAAAATGAGTGAAGTGAATAATTTGAAAAATACGAAATGAATTTTCTATTTTTATGTATAAAAAAAGTTTTCAGAATTAATTATATAATAAATTAAAATTTTTTTATTTACTTTATAAAAACAAATATTTTAATGTGCGCCAACTGACCTGATAGGTACGCCAAACAATAGAAAAACTTATTCTTTTTAAAAAATATTATCTCAAAAACTTAATTATTTTAAGATAGTTAAAAATTCAATTTTTTCGCGCCAGCCAACCGACCCACTTCTCCTCTATACTAAATATTATTCTCCGTGCATTGACGCCCAACCATGGCAAAAAATTCTTGAAAAAAAAGATTTCACTATTCAATATATTTATATTTAGGGGATGAAATCAGGCATTGCACGTAAAAGGGGGCTTCAAAAATGGAAATAAAAGCACTAATTACTTATAAGGTGTCATTCTTAGTCCAAAAAATTTATTTTTTTATGAAAAAATATTCAAATGGCAAGAATTTTATGATTGAGTGTCAAAAAAGCGCTAAATAAGTCAAATTTTTATTCAAAATTCGCGCTTTTTTCTGTTATAAATATTTTGCATTTATTTTGTTAATAAAAGTGGCATTTTTGTAAATGCTTCTATTGCATTTCTGAGTGCTATTAGATTATGTAAATGTTTATTAACTGGTAACGATACGTTAATAATCATTCGAATAAAATGACTAAAACATTAACCATAAATTTTCTCCCAAATATTTAAAATATACGATTTCACGAAAATCAGGATTTTTTTATATATCTAACGGCCTAAAAAAGTTTTGATAAATGATCTAACTTTTTAAAAATATATCTTGAAATATAAAATTTTTGTTTTTAAAAGGGTAACTTAAATAAAAATCTTTCTCCTAGAAAATGTGAATCAAGTGTATCAGTATCATATCAGTATAAAGAATATATTTATACTTAATTATTTGGATAACTTTTATTGCTTATTTTTTTATACATATTAAAAAAAAAAAGATTTATATATTACGTTAGAAAAATATTATATTACAACTGCTCATGAAAGAGACATTAAATTAAAACCGGACCGAAATATTTAAATATTTGTAGACTATGTTTTACTAATATTTATTATAAAAGTCTGTAGAAATATAATTAAAAATATAATTATATTACAAGTTTCGTCCTCAAAGTTAAGATTTCTATAGATGTCAGCACGTCTTTAGATTAAATGAAAATTCTACAGTTAAGTCTCGGTCACTGCCCCACACCCTCATTGAAATTTTTGTAGTCGTCGATGTCACTTCGATTTTTTAGATCAACGTTTTTTGCGATTGTTTGATCTTGTAAGAATTTTCTTATGAGAAAAAAGAAAGATAGGGAACGTAAATTAAAAAGAAAATTAGAAGAAATTAATAATGAGTTGAAAGAAGAAGTGCATCATACTAGCGTTCTCGGAGTAGATTTCGTAGAGGATCAGAAAGTTATTCAAGTGGTTATTCGGTTTGGTCGCTAAAAAAGACAGAATATTCGACATCTTCAAGTGCATCAATATTATCCTTGATTCAGAGCACTCAAAAGAATTCTCGGAAACGTAAAAGCTTCTCAAAAGATCAAGGATATTCTCAGAAACAAAAATATAGTAGACGATCGGGATACCGGGTTAGATCGCTATAGGCACGTAGCTTATCCGAATCTTTAAAGAAAATACTCATCGACCTCAGAATATAGTCGATCAAAAAGCTTTGCGAAGAAAAAATCGGAAAAATTTGGTAAGTGAACGAAAGTTATCGAAGAATCTAGAATTTAGGTTATGTATTTTATTTGTAATCTAAGATATATGTACGTTTGGCATGTAAAAAATGACGTTTGTATGTACGTTATCGCATATAAAAGTGGAATTAAAGGTTATGCATACAATTTTTAATGTACGATTGGAATTTATTTGATTATAATTAAAAGTTTTATGTACTTTTGACATTTAAGGAAGTTAATAATTTTCAAATTTGGAACCTAATTTACCTGAAGGATTATTAGAAACATTAGGAGAAAAACCTCTGGAAGTACCTGAAGTCAACGATCAATTTCGGTTGCCAGAAGGGTTAAGTAAATGGAAGATATGGTGTTTAGGCGGTGTGAATACTGAAGAATCACGTGATTTATTAAGGCAATATGTGCGAGTTACTAGGAATGTGTTTTTAGAACCTCCAAGTTTAAATAATGAAATAACTTAATTAATTATGACAGAGATTTCGATGAAAAAAGAAAAGATGTTAGTTGGTATCCAGGAACGTACAGGTTCCATATTGGTAGAGGTTGGAAATGTTTTAAGAATAATATTGTCTGATGTTGAAGAAAAAATAGATACAAACGTGTTGTTGAAATTTTTATAGGAGGCTGCAAAACTTATAATGGATGCTTATTTTAAAACATCGATGGCAAGGAGAGAATTCATTATGTCAACTATAGATCCTTCCAAGAGACCAATTGTCGAAAGTACGGTTCCTGATAAATACTTCTTTGCTGATAAGTTATCAGAAGTAGAAAAATAGAAAAACCTGGAGAAGAATAAAAGAAGGCAAAGAATAACGAGATTCGAAGTTATATCAGACTAGGTAGATCATTTTAGGCTATTAGACATTTTCGAAGGTACTAAGACTCGAAGGATGGGGAGTTTCTAGATTAGTTTCATTAACAAATACTATATATTTTTAATGATTTTAAAGGTTTATTAATAAATATTTGTATATGGAGTTGTATAAATAAGAATGTCATTTGGAAAGGAAAAATATTAACTATATTTTAATTTCAAGGACGAAACTAGTAGTATAATTTATAATAAAACAAAACTTACCCGTAAGAGAAGTTTGATTGTAATTATACTTATAGTGTCTTCCGATTAATCGTCCTTTACTGCAATCTTTAAACATAATGAGAGAGCGACCGAGAGATAACTGTAGAATTTTCATTAATCAAAGGACGTGCTGACATCTATGGACGGAGGTTACAAATTAATTTTGAGGACGACACTGTAAGTACATAATTACAATCGAACTTCACTTACATTAGAGATAAGTTCGTTTGATTATAAATTATACTTCATACCTAATATGTATATTAGGGTGTTTGTTATTTCTCAAGCTGATCTAGAGAAAAATACCAGCCCAAATATCATACTTGCGGTCATAAAACAAATCTAAAAACACTTAGGCTGATTCTACAAAACCGTAAAATCGCCCCGCAATCCGCAACCGTAGACCGCAACGCACGAAATTTTTCAGTGTAGCCAACTCATCTTAAATTTATTAAATTTTATAACCAAAAATACTAAAGTAAAAATAATAAGCAAAGGCAAGAAAATAAAATTATAATAATTAAATAAATGATCCATAAAAGTAATCCCTTTATTGAAAATAGATGGATGATGTGAAGTTGTTCTATTCACAGATTTTATTCTCCTTCTGATTGGCTGGATTAAAATCGATTATATTCGATTTTATTTGAATTAATTTAAAAAAATTGTAATTTATTATGAATTTTATATATAAAAAAAATTTATTATAATTTTAAATATAATAATTTAATTTGATTCTTAAAATTTAAAGACTATTATAACCCTATGGTTATTAAAAATTGTTGTAAATAAGTGAAATTAATGGTTATGTTATTTATTTTGTTTATAAATTAAAATATACACAAGAAGGGTACCCAAGAGAAAAATAGGTTAAAATTAAAATTTGTTTTATTCATATAAAATTTATAAGAATACTAAATTTTCGCATATTTATTTTCGAAAGAAAATGAAAATGCGGGTAATAGGTAGAACGAAGAAAAAAAAATTATTTTTAAAAAGCCAAAAAATTTACTATTATGAAAAAAGAATTAAATGAATAAATTTTCAAACAATTAATGGATTAGTTGTTAATTGAATTAATTAATAATCAAATCTGAAATTATTTTTACCTATAGAAAAGTCCAGGATGGTAAACTACATTTCGAGGCATTTTTTTTTATTGCCAAGGGTCGTATATTATTTTTTTCCGTCAGTGTTTTCTCGCCACTAAAGAGAAGAAAAATTTTTTTCTGTTTATTTTCTTGCGAACCCTTTAAACCTTAAGATAGAATTTAAATTTAAGAACATGAGACGTGTTTTTATTGTGAGAGACACTTGGTGAAACTGGGTATTGACGGAGGTAGAACAGGTTAAATATGCCCTATTAAAGGAGGAAGGTTTAAATGGACTCAGAAGAATTTTGATTTAGGCACTTAAAATAATCCAGACACAGGGAATTAGAAAATTAGGTTTAACGACTTAGAATAATTTGATTTTAGGGAATTAAAGTAATTTGATTCGGAAAAAAAAATAATAAAGGGTTTAGGTACTTAAAATGAGATTAATTTAGGAACTTAAAATAGTTTGGGTTTATAGAACTAGAATAAATTGTTATAGGGCCTTAAAATAATTTGAGTTCAGGGAAATAAAATAATTTCAAGTTAGGGACTTAGACTAATTTGGGCTTAATTACTTGGAATAATATCGATTAAAGGTAATATAATTTTCAAAACTCGTTTCAGAATAATATTGGATTTATGAGAGAAATGATATAATAATTTAAAATGATTTATATTTAGCGTAAAGTCAAATCATGGGATTTAAAAAAGACAATAAATTTTGAAGTTCCTTAAATTAGCTTTTTGAAAATGTAGGAGTCATAGATTCGATTTTCGAGATAAAGTTTAATTAAAGGAGGTCTTTTAAATAAAAATTGGAATAGCTGAGCGAAAATTGATCTTTAAAATCTATTTTTCAATGGAGAAAAAAAAACGAATAATGAAAACCGTCTTTTGATAATAAGACCCAATAGTATATTACGATACTAGGCCAGAAAAATAAAGGATGGCCCAAATTGCACGTAAATTACGTTACGAAGCGAAGCCTAGGATGGTAAAATGCTATTTGGGTCAATCTTTGTTTATGGCCGAGGATCGTATAACATTTTTCAGCGGCTATGGCGAGAAAACACGTCTTTGCCGGACGCGCAGTGTCCGGGAAATACGTGTTTTCGGTCCGCAAACTAGAAAAATAAATTTTTTATGTATAGGTATGACAAAATAACGTAAACAAGAATAAAATGCATAATTATTATATTGTGAAGGCTTTTGCCTTAGAGTAATAAAAATATTAGAATTTTTTATCAGCATAGGAATACATCTCCAGAATAAAATATTTTATAACAGATTCGGGTATTTAAAATTTTATTTGAAATAAATTAATTTTATAAAGAAATAATTTAAAAAAGTAATTATTCTGCGCGCGCTGGGCGCGCGGCTATTCTAGTTAAATATTAAATATAATTATTAATTTTTTAAATTTTCAGTTATTATTCGGCAGAAAATGGAAAAATATCATAAAATTATATATTTCTTAATTCTCATACAATCTCATTATTTTTTTCTGTTTTTAAAAAAGTATAATCCGTTTTATAAAATTTGTGTTATGTGGAGATTTGAATTTGATTTATGACATAACGATTAAAATTCATCTTCATACTTTTGAAATTTAAATAATCAAGTATCTAGAATTCATTTGTTGTATAAAAGTACAACAATATGAATAAACTCCAAATGTAGTTTTAAAAATTTTTTTCTGACTAATTACTATCTGGGAAGTTAATTAACTACACAGATAGTAATTACCTGGACAAGAATTTTTACACTGCAGTGAGTCTAATGAATTATGTTGTGAGAGTTGCATGTAGCTGTAATGTTCTAATTTTTTTTTTGCCTTTGCTTGCTATTGATTGCACTACACATCAAACGACTGAATTATATAATGTTTTATACAAAAAAAATGTTTTTAATTTTATCTAACAGATAAAAAATTAAATAACTCCTTTCTTTCCGATGGACCTGTGAGGTCAATTGGAAGATTTTTTATAACGCTAGGTAAAATTCAGGCTCTATAGCTCCAAACATCTTAGACGAATTACTAGTTCCAATTTTTCTGATCATTGCTCTACCCATACAAAGAAAAATATTATTTTTGCATAAAAATAGTTATTATGGTAATGGTCGAAAAAATTGGAAATCTAAAAATCTGCATGTATAGTTTGGAGGAACCAAAAGTCCTTACCAACTGCATGTGAAATCAATTTTCAGATTAGCCGCAGCATGGAACGAAGGTTTTTCGAAACTTCTTGATTTTTTCTCTCTTCCTCTAATTGCCTTTTCTTATTTTAAATAGCCTTAGAATATGTCTATCTTTTTTTTGTTGAAATATATTAATTTAGATTGTCTTGATCATGACAAAAATGAAGTTAATAATTGCGATCTAAAAAGATCTTTAAAGATATATAGAGCATATATTTTACTTAGTGCTAGTAAATAATTAAATTATTTAAAAAATAATTCTTAAACAAGGTCTAATGGACATCAGAAGACCATATCGAAAAGAGAACATTCGTTTAATGTTTCATCTCATGGACAAAATCTTATTTTCTTTCCTTTATAATGCTAAAATTAATTTCCTTAATCAATCTAAATTAATATATTTCAAAAAGAAAAAAGATAGACATATATTCTAAGGCTATTTAAAATAAGGAAAGGCAATGAGAGGAAAAGAGAAAAAATCAAGAAGTTTTGAAAAACCTTCGTTCCATACTGCGGCTAATCTGAAATTTGATTTCACATGGTTGGTAAAAACTTTTGGTTCCTCCAAACTAACATGCAGATACCATAATAACTATTTTTATGCAAAAATAATATTATTCTTTGTATGGATAGAGCATAATGATAAAAAAAATTAGAGTTAGTCATTGGTCTAAGATGTTCGGAGCCATAGAGCCTAAATTTTACCTGGCGTTATAAAAAATCTTCCAATTGACCTCACAGGTTCATCGGAAAGAAAGGAGTTATTTAATTTTTTATCTATTAGATAAAATTAAAAACATTTTTTTTGTAAACAACATTATATAATTCAGTCGTTTGATTAGTAGTGCAATCAATGTCAAGCAAAGACAAACAAAAAATTAGAACATTGCAGCTACATGCAACTCTCACAACATAATTCATTGAACTCACTGCAGTGTAAAAATTCTTGTCCAGGTAATTACTATCTGTGTAGTTAATTAACTTCCCAGATAGTTTTTATAACTCCATTTGGAGTTTATTCATTTTGTTGAAGGTAGTTATACTTTTATACAACAAATGAATTCTAGAGAGACATGATTATTTAAATTTCAAAAGTATGAAGATGAATTTTAATCGTTATGTCATAAATCAAATCCAAATCTCCACATAACACAAATTTTATAAAACGGAATATACTTTTTTAAAAACAGAAAAAAATAATGAGATTGTATGAGAATTAAGAAATATATAATTTTATGATATTTTTCCATTTTCTGCCGAATAATAACTGAAAATTTAAAAAATTAATAATTATATTTAATATTTAATTACTTTTATGGATCATTTATTTAATTATTATAATTTTATTTTCTTGCCTTTGCTTATTATTTTGACTTTATTATTTTTGGTTATAAAATTTAATAAATTTAAGATGAGTTGGCTACACTGAAAAATTTCTTGCGTTGCGGTCTACGGTTGCGGATTGCGGGGCGATTTTACGGTTTTGTAGAATCAGCCTTAGACTACCTATATCGTATATACAAACGTAAACGCATTCAGTCTCGCCTCGACGCCTACCGAGATTTTAGAGACTCTCTAAATGAAAAAATTTCAACAGCAAAAATAAATTTTTTCTCAAATAAGTTGTCCACAAATAATCCCCCAGCCATAATTCGGAATGAACTTAAACACTTAGGTCTCACTAGCCCAAAAACCATCTCAACACCCCGATTCACCCCTAATGAGCACAATAGTTACTTTCTGTCCACCCAAAACACCGCCCCCTCCCCTCACACAATGAATCCTCCAACAGACTCAAACCGCCCTCCTTTCAAATTCTCAAACATCACTTTAGATAATTTAAATTGGGCCTTTAAGCAATTTTCAACTAAGTCCAAAGGCCCGGATGACATTTCCTTAGAAGTATTAAAACTTTGTCTTCCTACATTATCTAAAGTTTTTCTTTCCCTATCTAATAAATCAATTATTTTAAATAAATTTCCGACTGCCTGGAAGCACAGCCACATCTTACCAGTAAACAAAATACCAAATCCTCTTTCCCTAAGTGATTATCGCCCTATCTCACTATTATCTATATTATCCAAAATTTTTGAGAAAATCTTACATTATCAACTTTCACAATATCTAGCCCAACATAAAATCCTCGACTGTTTCCAATTTGGCTTTCAAAAAATACACAGCACTCAAGCCTTATTAATCTTCCTCGTTGATGATATCTGCGATAAACCTCGCCATCTTATTAATGTTGGACCTTTCAAAGGCTTTTGATAGAGTTTATCATGAACTTCTATTGGCTAAATTAACAAGCATTGGTTTGTCCAAAGATACAGTAGATTGATTCTCGAGTTACCTCTCAAATAGAGCTCAATCTGTCATTATAGGAAATAAACCCTCCTCGGCAGAACCAGTAAAAAGCGGTGTCCCCCAAGGCTCAGTAATGGGCCCCTTACTATTTCTCATCTATATGAACGATATTAGCTCCCACATTTCTTATGTCAAAAGATTACTTTTCGATAGATCTCCAAATCTACATCCAAATCCCGAAGAAAGACTACAATCTAGGCATTTCTCTCCTTTAAAGCGATTTAAAAAACATAGAATTCTGGGCCTCACAAAACAATTTTCACTTCGACAAAGAGAAAACCAAATTCATAATTTTCGGTAATAAAACACAGGACTTTTAGATTAATAACACTACCTTCTATTTCACTGGCATTCATATTCCCATTTCAAAATCTATAAAAAACCTTGGTGTTTTCTTTGATTCAGATATGAGCTGGAACACCCAAATCAACCACATGATCAAATCCTTAAACTACGTACTTTACAGGCTAAGATATTTCAAAAACTTTATCTCCCCTTTGCTCCGTAGATGCTTAGTCACTTCTCTAATTTTTTCCCCTCTTTGACTATGGCGCTTTCACAGTGGGCAAGCTACTAGGGTATCAATATGATCGTCTTCAAAAACTTCAAAACACTGCAGTCAGATATATATCTGACATTAAATTCCCCAATAGGACCTCCCATGCTAGACTGAAATTAGGCTGGCTAAACGTCAGGCTACGCCAAAAATACTTATGCGTAGTTCATATATATAATGTCCTAAACACCTAGCTACCCTCTAACTTGAAGGGTAGGATTAAAAAAATCAATAGCTACATCCCTACAAGAGACCTACGCCCTCACTCACGACCCCATCTTTCAATCCTTAACTCCAAATGCTCCCAATACAACAATTGGGTTTTATCATGAAAAAAATCTCGAAAAAAATTTTAAAATTCTATTTGGTTGGTTTTGTAGCTGGCTTTAAAGTATTTGATACGTATTTTTTTATTTTTAATTTAAACAAAGTTTAACCCGAGAAATAATAGATTTAATTTTTGAATTAGCTAAGTGACGTCAGAAATTTATACAGAGTTATATGGAGCGTTTTTAGCAATATGGCGTCGCTACCCCCCACTACCAGTTTTTAACGTTTTAAAATCGCTATATCTTCGTTAAAAATCATTTTTATTAAAAATAAAAAAATACGTATCGAATATTTTTTTGAATATTTTTAGGATATCTAAAAACCTGAATACCGTGAAAAAGCCCAATTCCTCTCTAGTATATGTGCTAAACTTTTGGAACACCCTCCCTAAACATATCCGCCTTGCCTCCTCTTTAGACACTTTCAAACATAATATTTACCTTCAGCTTTTACAACAAGACTCCTCCACTCTCCTTACCTAAATAATTCTCACACAGCACAACATAGTTCCATAACTCCCATCTCCCCCTTGTCCCTGTCCTGATTACTTCCTATTTCCTTCTCCTATCCCCATTTCAATTTTCTAATTTTCTTACTTCCTAATACTTGTATGCTAAACCCAAATACTATGCACCTAATTTTTCCTAGTTAAAAATCAAAAAACCCAAGACCAAACAACCAAAGAGCTCTTAAATTTATCTAGCAATAATTTTTATCAAATATTTTTATAATTTCTTAATGTTTTTCTTTCCTACTTTTAATTTGATAAATATTATACAAATTCCTTTTTCTAATTTTTTATAAATTTTATACATAAATTTTTGTAAATAACGTGCCTGCACAATTTACTGTATATAAAAACTCTTGTAAATCAATTTTTTGTACAATTTTGTATAAATAAATATAAGAATTAATCAACCAATCAAAAATATTTTTACATACAGTTTAATGTAGTGTGCCGATTTGCAAATTAAAATCGGTAAAAAGTAGAAAGAAGAGTTTTAGAAACGTTTTAGAAATCTTGCTAAAATTTTTTAATAGCTAAAATGTTCTAAAAGCTTATTAGTAACAAAATTGTTTTTGTTATTTATTGTTAGGTTTTTTGACCAGTTATATAAGTTTGTCATGCGCGCAATTCATATTTTTTATTGGGTACTAGCCGAGGGGCATCAGGGGCTGGATGCTAAAGTCGTTGTATGGTCTATAACAGGTGTATACAAATTAAATATAGTCCTATGCATACTTGTTCAACTATCTGTATAGAAAAATAAAGATCATATTGGTGTTGTATAGTATAATTATGTACACAGAATGCAATACAGATACCATTTGCATTGGCTTATGTCGTATACGCGTTTTTTATTTTTTGTATAGAAATAACATAGGTTAATATTCAAAAAATTAAGTATTAGATTACACGTTTAAGCTATAGACCATACAATGACTTTAGCATCCAGCCCCAGCGGTATAGAATACAAGAAGTTCTTCGTTCACATACACTCGCGCGTTATTTAATTTTTATTACTTTTTAAAATACTTAATTATTAACAAAATTTTATGTATTTATAATTATAATTAATATATTATATTATTATATAGAAAATAAGAAAATTAAAAATAAAAAATTTTATTATTTTATTATACTAGGGGGCTACGCCCCCTGCGCGCTAAAGCGCGCCAACCCCCTCAAATTTAATTTTAAATGAGAAACAATTTAGACTTTAAAAAAATATTTAATTAATACAACAAATTGTCTATTTTATTTATACTTATAAATCTTTATTATAAGCTAAAATTTATTATTTTAAGTTTTACTTTATTAATTAACACTAAATTAGGTATATTTTACCAATTGTGCGATCACAGTCCCTCGGTGCTATGCACCTCGGGCCCTGCAAACCTTCCCATTTGATATATTATAAATTTATATCTAACTTATTTCATTAACTGGTTCCTCATAAATAACTAATTTTTTATTTAGAACAGAAAATAACATATTAATAATGTTACATTATTCACCCTTTCACAATGAAGAAAAAAAAATAAAAAAAAATAACAATAAAATACAGAATTTTAAAATACAGGCCATTAAAAATAACAGAACAGTATAAGGTTTAATTTGTACACCGCAAGAGCGCGTTAGTATTAATTTCGAAATGAATAACAGCTGATAAGTACAGACCAATCAGAATGAGTTTTAAAATGTCTCAAAATCAGCGTTACATTTCATTCTTTTAATAGAAGACAATATTCTAAAAATTTCGTCATCGATTTTATCTAATTGGTCAATGCATCAATGCTCTGTAGTTTCAGCAGCGCGCTGTATTAAAATTTGTTAGACAATGTTAAATATATTTAAATTGATCTTTAAATTTCTGTTATTTTATTATACAAAAGAAAAATTTATTTTGAGGGATAAAAACGGATTTGGCCCGAGGTGCATAGCACCGAGGGTCAGTAATCAGTATTTGCATTCGGATGCGATATAAAATATTTTTTTCTTGAGATAAATTTTGAAAATAAAAATAATGGTTTTTTAAAATTATGAAAAAGTTCATTTTTTGCAATCTATATCTTAGCATATACCTTTTTTTATTTATGAATCAACCCATAGTTTTACTGGAATTAAACATTAAATCTGATGTGAAAGGGTTGACGCGCTTTAGCGTGCAGTGGGTTTACCCTCTAGTTATAATTTAGGGAAATTCTGCAATTGAGCGATTGAACACTACGTTGCGCAGTAAGTTTTTTGATATGAGGAATTGTATTCTGTGCAACGTGACGTCCAATCGCAAGCGTCAATCGCTCAATTGTAGAAAGTCCCAGTTTTTTAAAGATATTTTGTTACTTACAAGCTTTTAGAACATTTTAGTACCGTAAAAAATTTTTAGCAAGGTTTCTAAAAGCTTTCTAAATTGTTTTAAAAACCTTTTTCCTGATTTTCACCGCTTTTCATTTGCAAATCGACACCCAACTTTAACCTATGGGTTAAATTTTTTTTTTTTAGAAAATAGTTTTATTACCTCAAGTATCATATTCAAGCCAATATTTTCGTCTACGATCAATTTGGGAAATAAGAAACACCCTAACGTATATAACTTAAAAAAAAAAACATACCATAATAAGGGTGAATATAGATGGGCTTCTATGCTTTTTAGCACTAAAATTTATACTAATGTAATTATATTTTCCAATTTTCCTAATTTTAACACGGAAAGATGTTTATTATTTAATTTTAAGTTAATAATTAATCAAATTAAGTTAATAATTAATAATTCGAAATAAACTTCGCCTCGGATGTTAATTAACGTGCGATCTGGGCCATTCTTTTTTTTTGCTCCCTTGGTTAAAAATTTACTACTTTTTGTAAAAATTGTATCATATATTATTAAAAAATGTTTTGCTTGCAAAGGGTGACCTTAAAACAACATTAAAAACATGAGTTTTGATTATATAGTCAAGACGCCTGTGAAAAAAAGTAAGATGAGTGTCACCTTATATTCACTCTTTCACCCCTAAAATTTAATATTTCTCAAAAAAAGATTATTTTTAATTTTTATTAGATTTAGTAGGTATTTTGGGCTGCTAAATCAGAATCTGGGTGAAAATAAGGGTGATTCACCCCTCTAACTTGGTTTTTAATGGCAGATTCTGATTTATCGGCCCAAAATACCTACCTAGATCCAATAAAAATTTTTAAAAAATCTGTTTTTAAGAAATATTAAATTTTAGGGGTGAAAGAGTGAAAATAAGGGTGTTATACCCATTTAACTTGGTTTTTGACATCAGATTCGAATTTAGCGGCCCAAATTACCTACTATATCCCTCAAAAATTGCAAAAAGGTTATTTTTTAATTTTTTGGGTCAATGGGGGGCGAATTTGAGCATGTTTTCGGCCCATTTAAAAATCGGGAATTTTTTTCTTCCGAGACTTTTTCCTTAGCTTTTCTTGAGAAGATCCCAATATAGGTTTCAGCTAAATCCATTCATTTTTGTAGAAATTTGGGGGTGGGGGGGTTCACAAGGGAAACTAGAATAATGACAAATAAAATACAATTTATTTACAATTACTCAAACATATAACCTAACTTTCAGCTATACTGATAATTGCGTTAAAGCTTATAAAAAATATTAATGTTATTGATTTATTTGATTAATTAAATAATTAACATTTTTCCATTTTAAAATTAGGGAAATTGTAAAATTTAATGAAATTAAAAATTTTAGCGCTAAAAAGCATAAGTAGGAAAATAAGCCCATCTAAATTCACCCTAAATTTCCTAAAATTTGCATTTTGAAAAAATTCAATGTATTATGCCAATTTTTTTTTGAACTGATTGAACTGAAAAAGGTGGAAAAGAGGGAAATTTTTATAAAAGGAGGGAATTTTTAAAAAAGGAGGAAAAGGGGGCAGCGCTATAATGTCTGCCTTCTAGTGGGTTTACAGAAGTTTTCGTTAATTAAATCATGAATGCAAAAATTGGACTTCTGCCAAAAAAAAAAACAAAAGAATATAGGAAAATACAAGTACTTCTAGTCAGCGGCAGCCACATAACAGACTACTTTTATAGAAAATGAAAATCGCAGGATCTTTAGTCCAAGAATTGCAGGCCTTGGTACACTTTAATGGGTGGTTTGAATAATGAATTCTCTTTATGATAAAATTATCAAATAAAGTCTTTGAGACTAACTCTTAGTATTTACAAAATACTTTTCTCTTCTATATTAAACGAAATTAATTAATAAACAAGACAGAAACGAACTACTCCCGAGACTGCGCCGAATTAGATGCTTCTCCCCAAACATTTACAAATTTAATTTTTAAAAATTGTACCTGATCAGGATTTTTAACAAGATAATCGTTTTTTGCATCTCTAATCAAACGAGTTACTTTGTTTCGCAAATCTTTAAATTCGTCCCACTCTTTTGGATCTTTACTTTTTTTTGCCTTTACATAAAGCTTGTTCTTTTTTTGTATTTCACTATGGATATTATCAGTCATCCATGGTTTTTTTAATTCTAATTCCTGTGATAATAAGGGACATGCAAATAATCAAAAATAGTTATGCAGTTATAACTTAACAGAACTTTATAAACTGCACAACTTAAAGAAAACATGAAAAATTGAATTTACCTCTTGTTTATTAGACTTCTTTTGATTATTTGGTCCTTTAAGCTTAGAATGTAAATGATTATGTGGAAACTTTGGTCTCATGTGAGGTAAGGCATGTGTTGTTCCCCGCATAATTGGTCCTCGAGGTCCCATGTTTCTTGGAGGCATCATTGGTGGAGGTCCTCGAATTCTTGGCCCATATCCAGGGTAAATTATTGGCCCCCGAATTGGCGGCATGAGTCTTTGTCTTGGTATCATCATTGGATTTACGAGTTGAGAAATAGGTGGTCTCATAATTGGCAATGGAGCTCCAAAAAAAGGTGGACGCATGTTCGAAGGAGAAGGCCCCCTGGCTCCAATTAATGAACCTTTATTTTGTGAATTCATTTTGTTTTTTTTACACCTTTAACAAATAATTAAAAATTATTGCAACACTTGTAAGAACAAATATAAAACTTGGTACTTATAATAAATTAGCTTTGCATTTACTACATTTATTAGTTACTAATGAAATTTTCAAAAATTTTAAATTTTATAAGTACTTATGGAATAAAATTTTAAAAATATAAGTAAACATAATTACCTCGTGTTTATACATTAAATTAAATCAATGAAACTACACAACTATAAATATTTTATTTCTTTTTGTCGATAACAACAAAACCTTTGCATTGCTCCTGTTATAATAATATAACCTATAATTAATTAATTATTAAATTATATTAAGTATTTGCGGACTTTGCCTTGACTATATGCCATCCGGACCATGCGGTGCTTCTGATTCTGCACCGGAAAAAAAAACACCAGAAAAACCACGTTGCGCAGACGTTGCGCATGATTTTTGGTCGTTGCTAAACGTTGTAACACTGCGCATACCCCTTTTCTACCCCTCTTTTTTGGGTACCCCCCCCCCCCATATGGCACTCAGATATCACTGCCATTCACTATGGTCATGCTTTTTAAATATTTCATTAAAGTGTTGCAAAAATTAATGAACTGATTAAATATTTCTTTTGAGGATAAATAAATAAACTTTTGGAAATAATTTTTTCGATTTTTTTTTCTTTTATTCGTTAAAATGCACATGTTTCGTGAAAAAAAATTTAACACTGTTTTATAAAATACGAATTAAGCTTACATAAAAAAGCTTTGTTTTTTTTACAAAAAAGGTACAAAATTCACTGGGTTTATAATTTTCGTGCAAAACGTTCGAATTTAATCATTTTTTTTTTATATTAACGAACATTTATTTATATAACACTTTACATAATCGGCTTTATTTTTGATGTTCTTACATGTAATTGTAAAAAAGATTTTAACTTTTTTAAAAAAGATATTCAATTTACTTCTATTCATAGTAAATAATTGATTGATTTTTTAATTTTTAATATATTACAGAAATTAAAAACTTTTTTTTTGCTTATACAAAAAGGTATCTTACAAAAAAACATTTTTTTTCTTTTTTTTTTTGTAACAATTTTTTTTTTTTGAAAATATTTTTTAATAAAAAAGAGGCGGTTTTCATTGTTTTTTTTTCTTATATTTGAGTTCATTTTAGCAAACATTTTGTAATATTGGTATTGAAATAATTTATGTTATAAAGGAGTGACAGGTAGTAGATCCAAGTTGAAATTGTCCCCCTCTGATCTTAACCAGTCTCACCCCGTTAACTTTTACATATTCCATTGACTTTATTTTTTAATAATTGTATATTTGATTTTTTCAAATTTTCTGTTATTTCACTTAACACATGCATCATATACGTCTTTAATTTAAGATAATTCAGTCAGCCTTGACTTTTTCTCTTGTTTAAATTTATACTTTCAAAAAGAGTCTTGAATTACTTTGTTAGTTATCTATACCTTTTTTGTTTTAAAAGTTAGTTAAATGTAGTTTTATCAATGGGTTTAAATTTATAAGCAAAGTAATTCTGAAGACTTTAAATGCTACATTAGTTATTCTTAAATATGCAAGTAATGATATATTTATGCACACTAAATTTTTAATCACAAAGGATTTTTTCAATGTAGGGATATAATAAGCATCTAAAAGTAATATAGTTGAAAAATCATGAGCAAAATACTTACTCGTAAGTGACTCTTAATAAACTTACGTTGTTATATAATTAGAGAAAAAGATTTTTGTGGTGTGCAAATGTTATAATTATTATGAATAAAAAAAAATTATGGACGAGACAAATAACGAAATGACAAAAAAATTTAATGACAGAAAAAAAATTGTTTATTACATTTACTCTGTGGACGGTAATAAAAATTAAAGACACAAGAAGCATTCATAATTTATCTAATAAATTACAAATTTTTTTTTTTATATAAAAAATTTACATGCACTGCTATTTATTTTTTCTTATACAATAACTTTATATGAAAACTTTCCTCGCATTATTATTACAATGCTACATAATGTTCTTAATTAAATGCAACTACAAAATTAAATCATAGCGGAAAATTTTTTAAGTTAACATAAATATTGTTATTCAATTAATTAATAAAAATAAAAAAAAAAACGCATGAAAAGTCCAACGAGCGATGAAAATTACAATTTTACTTCTACCTAGAACTGCCAATAACCCACCAGGGGATTGACAAAAAACGCTATTGTTAGTAATCGAGCGAAAGCTTATTCTTTTTTTAAATAGATAACAATAATTGTTATATTTTGAAATTAATTGATTTTACACTGTTTTTCATAAAAATCATTTTTTTTACAAATGTAGATTACAATTTGTTTCGTTAATTAATATTATAACGAATATTAACATAATTGATCAAAAATAATTGCCAATAATAGTATTAAAAATACAAAATATGTAAATATTTAACACTCAAAATGAGAAAAAAAATAAATCTGTTAAACTAACTTAACAAATATTTTTAAAACGAGAAATTTTTGTATTAATGCTTATATAATTGCAATGAAATCATATATGTTCCTTCGCATCGATATAACAATACGCTACACGTTAAAATTCATTTTGTAAATGAAAATCATATTTAATAATAAAAATAACCCATTTAGAGTACAGGAACAAAAAAAAAAGTAATTATTGAATTTTTTAAATTGCGCAGATTTCATCGCTATTGTCTCGTTTTCATTTCACACCACGGCTTAAGTAATACAAAATTAAGCTGACATTAAGCATTAAAAGCTGAGATTACAGTATTTAATAGTTCAAAGATTCAATTAAAATTTAGAATGACATTGCCTGAAAACTTTCATAATTTAAATCTTATATTATTAATTTATTATTTAGTATTTATAACTGTAATTTCAGCTTATTTTTTGGGGAGACTGTGGATTTGTGTTTGCTGGTATTTTTCTTTTTCTCACTCTTTTTTTTTTTTGTTTTTGTTTGTTTTTTTGTTTTTTTTTTTTAAATTTTTTTTTGTTTTTTTTTTATAATAATAATTATTAGAATGTTCAGGCTTAGTACTGATATTAATATTTTTATCGCCAATTATGACAGATATGGATGTCCTGAAGAGAAGGATTTTAATTCTGAATTGACAATAATTATATTAATCAGTTTGTAGAACTATTTTCTACCCCATTTTATTCTGCACCACCTGATTCTCCTGCAAACTAAAATATAAAAAGTCAGTTATAGTTACTTAAAGTCTTTTATGAAAAAAGTAAATTTTAAAACTAAAAGTCAATTCAAAATTTATTTGATGATTTTTAGGATGCAAGAGTTAAGACAAATGAAATTACAAAATAAAAAATTATAAAGCTACCTGGCGATCATTGCTTCTGTTTTGTCTGTTACCACCACGGCCTCCTCCTCGAATATTACGTCTGAAATAACGGCGAGATGGGCCACCACGACCACGACCTCCTGAGCGAGGTGCACCGTCATTGTTCTGATCGCCTCCCTCGGCACCATTTTCACCTTGTTGGTTTGGAGGGCCCGAGCGACGACCAGCACCTCGGTAATATCCGTCAAATCGACGGCGTGGCCTGTAGCGACGCATTTGACCGCCACCTCCTTCATTACCGCTGTTTTCGTCACCACCTTTATTATCGCCTGGAAAATAAAATTAATTATAAATAATTAATATTTTTATTAATTTTTGTTTTAAATTTAAAAAATGTAAAATTCTAATGCAAATTGAGGATTAATTAATAAAGTTTAAAGTTCGACATATTTTTTCAAATAATAATTATCACAACAATTTTTTCGAACAAACGTGATAATCTTATATTTCATAGATATGCAAGGCAATTTTATACCATTAATTTGATTTAAAATTTTTACAATTAATTAAATGGGTTCGAATGATTTCAAAAAATGATTTTTTTTGACAATTAAAATACATAATCATAATAATAATACTTTTGGAAAGAAAAAAACAATTACAATCCAGGCCTGACAGACTAGAAATCAGGATGTCTACCAAAATTTGTTCCCTATTTAGAAGCACGTTATAAGGACTATAAGGAAATTTATTTGCCAAAAATAAGGACCAACAGAAACCATTTATTAGCTTCAAAGAAAATAATTACCACGTATATTAATTCAATTGCTGCACTGCTAAACTCCTAGTGAAATGCAATCTCTTTTTTTACTATATGGGCGATTCTTTCTCAAGCCAACCACCCTCCCCCCCCTGACCAAAAATGGAGGCAAGGATGTACATTTTAGGCGCTGAGTGATTACATTGAAATAAAAATATGTAAGCGGTAAATTAAAAATTTTTTATTCTCTTCTTAAAATTTGTTATGAATTTTTAAAAAATGTCGATCTGCTGCCACTCAATGCCCGAAAAATGCCCTTTAGAGTTACAAAATAAAAAACGCAAATGAGAATAAAAAACTAGACCCTTTTTCCGTCAATTTGAGAAAATCAAAATCCTTTTAAGTTACCTCTATTTTTGGACAGAAGAGAGTGGCTGGCTTAAGAAAGAATTGCCTAACTAAATTGGCAACTTATAAAAATGTGTAAATTTTGTAAATTTGAAAGATTTTCAAGTTAAGATAATTAGATAATTCTAGTAAATTTATTTGATCAAAGTTTTTGAATTTTTATATATCAAATGACAAAACGCGTTCCTTCTAAGGACATTATAGCAAATAAGGACCTTTTAAGCATCAAACGGGCTAGTTTCTGAAAATAAGAAACTTGAAAGGACGACAAGGTCAATAAGAAGTGATAGACACCCTTAGAAATGGTGTATGCTAGATCAGATCAGAACTTTATCGTTTTTATCCAGCTTTTTGCCAAATGTTTGCCAATATAAAAAATGTGGATAATAATTACCCATGTTATCGCTTGATCGACCTTCACGCCTTGGCCGCATTGGTCTACTGGCACCACCTCCACGTCGGTTATAGTATTGACGATAACCACGACGTTTATCTGCTGCATAAGGTGATCCTTTAACTGGTTCACCATCAGGGCCAGTTACATTAGCTGCTTCATTTCCTTTTTCTCCAATGACTACGTCAAATTCAACAGTTTCACCGTCTCCAACGCTTCTTACAGCTTTTTTTGGGTTATTCTTAATGATAGCAGACTAGCAATTAAAAAAAAAATTAATTAATTTTTTAAAGTTAGGTTTAGAATATTTATCTTAGATAAATATAAAACTTACTTGATGAACAAATACATCTTCTTTGGTATCATTTCTGAAAGAGAAAAAAAATTTGTTTAGAATTAACTAATTTTTGAAAAAAATTATAATTTATCTAAAACAAAATTCAGATTTTTTTATGAGAACTAATCCATTTTTTTTTTATGAGAACTTCGGTTCTTATTTTCTAAAGCCCACATGCTTTAAATCCTAACCTCTAAATCTTTTATAAATGTGGTGACTGTACCTTTTTTTATTTAAAATTTTAGATTCTTATAGTATGTTCATTGAAATTTATAATTAAAATAAATAAAAATAATACTTTAAAAAATAATATTTATTAAATAAAACAAAAACGATATAGAAATCTTTACGTTATTTATAAAATACTAATTTATTAAAAAATATACTATTAATTTCTGATATCAATAATTAAATAAGCAGATAATAAAAAAAAAATTTAATTAATTAAACGTAAACTGAATTTTAATTTTATAATTTGCTATTTTAAAGAACTTGATGAATTAGAAAATAATTTTATATATTAAGTTGGTGTATGATAAAAATGTATGCAAAAAAATGAATATATCTATGAATATTTTAATACTTGTAAAATATAACATTAGGTATATAAATCTTATTTATTTCATTATTTTTTACTATAAAGTAACTATTTTTGGCTTTAAGCCAATAAGCACAGGAATCCTAAAAATAGCAATATTGAGTGTTTAAGATTATATTAATTATATTTATTAAATTAAAATTATGAGAAAAAAAAATTTTATTTGAATAACATAACATAATATAATTTTGAATAAATATATAAATTCTAACCTGTTGATAAATCCATAGCCACTCTTAACGTTGAACCACTTTACGGTTCCAGTAACTTTTGTAGCTGCAATTATACATATATAATTGTAAATTATCAATATAAATAAAAATTCAATTTTAAAAATTTAAATGAATTTATTTATTGTAATACTCATGAAACATTATTTGTTAAAAGATTTTGCAAGATATCTTAATTTAATAAAGTTCATAAAAAAAAAAAAATAGAATCAAAAATCGTTATAAATTTGTAAAAATCCTTTTAATGTACATATAAATAAAAATAAGAAATAATATATCAATAAAAATAACGAGGGATTTACCAAAAAAGAATAAAAAAATAAATAAATAATAAATAAATAAAATTATTGAGTTCATTGACTTTAAACTTCTTAACTCTTTTCAGAAACTAAATTTTATTTGTTTACATCCTTAGATGATCAAAGCCGAAAATGCGGCTATTTAATTATTAAATGTTAGGTAAGCTAGGTAATTGAAAATTTCATTTTTGTATACATTTATTATTAAAATATTGATGAAATTAATTGTGAAAATAACTAAATTTATAGACTTGTCATTTTTATTGAATTCGACAAACGTGATACATTTACGCATTACGTAATGATGGCAAAAAAGATTCGTTTAAAAAAAAGACTTGGTCTATTTCGTATTCAAAAACACGAACGTGCAATTTTTATGTCTCATAAAATTGTTCGTGAAAAACGAACCAAGCTTTCGACTCGAGGAAAACAAGAGCTTTCACGAACATTCATGAAATACATAAGAAAATTTTGAAAGAAGGTTATGTTTGCATTATTTTTTTTTTGTAATGATTACACAAATAACATGAAATAAAATATAATGCAAAAAATATTTTTTTAAAAAAATAGCCTAACCTAACTCTCAGGGATGCCATAAACGAGATGGATTATCTCTGATAACGAGAGTACCCCTTAGTTAGAAAATTCGCGAAAGCTTCATTTATAATTTCTCTCGAAAAAAAGCTCGGTTTGTACTTTACAAACAATTTTCCAAAGCGTAAAAAGTGCACGTTCGTGTTTCACGAAAGTTTTAGAGTTTGTGTTTTGAAACAGACCAGATCTGTAGGGATTGCAGTTGTTTATTTTTTTTCTTTTTGCAATAATTATATAAAAACTAAATTTAAAAAAAAAATTATTATTTAGGATTACTGTTAGCATATTAATATCAAAATGTATTAAATACAAAAAAGGAGCTAAATAAGGAGTTTTCAAGCAAACACTCGGTATAATGCGCGCGATTTTCATGTGAAAATGGAGTCCACTTCTTTACCCATGATTCGATACATTTTTTCTCCTTTATTATTTAGAGTGTAAATAATTTTGATTTTTTTTTAAATCAATGCTTTTGAATAAATTTTAATGCAAATTTTACCAGTTTTGGAGAAACAAAAAGAAACATTTCGAAAAAATAACTATTAATATTTCTTTGCCGGCCACATGGTCGGAATCAGGTTCTATCGCGCGCGCTATTCGCTCTTTACACATTATATATTATGCGCCATTACGGCGTGCTTGATTTACACCTTCAAAACACGCGGCGGTTAATTTGCCAAACAAATATTTTACATTAAATAAACAGTTAATTGATGGAAAAAAATTGCCACTATTTTTTTATCTCACCAATGATCATTTTTTGTTGCTGAGCAGCCTTGTTGGATTGCTGCTGTTGGCCTTGTTGGGACTGCTGTTGTCCCTGTTGTTGTTCAGGTTGTTTTGTATCAGAATCAGCCATTCTGCTGCTGATTTTTTTATTTCAATTTAGTTTTTAATTGTTGATGTAAAATGATGGTGTTATTGCTGGGGTGTTTAAGGTGTTGTACACGCCGCTGCCGAGCCGTGTTATTCCCGTCTGTTCGCTCGCACCGTTGGTTCCCTTCTGTTTCGTCTTCTCTCGGAGCAGTCACTGCATTGCATTTGTTGAAAAAACATGAAACGGGACGGAACGATGCGCACGCAACTTCTCATTCCACTTTTTTAGAAAAACAACCAATTAGTTTTGAGCCGCGAATCGGCCATAAAAGACAAATTTAAAAAAAAGAGTTAAAATTTATTGATAATTTTATATCATTCTGTAATAATTAAAAAACTTTTTATTGCAAATTAAAAAATTAATTAATGGGTCAAACATGTTATGATAATTGAAGCAAGTTAAAGAATAAAAGTAGATAAATTTAGAATGAATAACTAAAATAAAAACTTGGAATAATGAAATCTCATATAGGTATATCAATCAACATTAATAAATTGTAAATTTGATAAGATTTTTGATAATTTACATTTATTTTTTTGAAAGCTTATTATTTACATGTTTCAAGTCAATAAAATACAAAATCATTTATTTACTTAAAAATATAAGGATATTAAAGTAAAAAAAAATTTATTTGTTTAATTAGGCTTTTTTTAAAACAGTGTTTCTAGATATTATTAATGGTCAATTAAGCCTTTAGTATTTAGTTTACATTATACTCACACTCAAAATTAAGCATAATCAGAAAAGTCACATTGACATCGAAAAATAGTTAATAATTTGAATTGTGCGAGAACATTTTATTAAATCAAAGTAAGCATAAAATTAAAATTGTTTTTTATAAAAAATAAAATAAATTACAAAAATTATAATTATAATAATTTACCTGAAACTTCGTTCATCATAATTTTTATTTTATAATATTTTATAATAAATTTAAGCCATAAATTTATGCAATTATTCCTCTTTTGTAGGTATTTAATTTTGAATTTTACATAAACTCTAAGTAATTTATAATCAATATTTTTGATATACATAAAATTCAAAATTTTGTCTAAACAATTAATCTCTTGAATTTATACTAAAATAATCAAAATTATTTCATTAAAAAATAAATGAAAATAAAGAAGATAAGTTTTTTTTTATTTAATCACTATAAACTCTATTTATTTATAAATATAAACTACATTAATAATTTTTATTATATGAAAAAATACGATTTCTTTTCATTTACAATTAAATTCATTCTTTATTTTTTACATTGTTTCTTCCTTTAATAATAATATACATGTCAAAAAATATACACATGTGTTTATATGTATAAATATATAGAAAAGAAGAATCTTAAATCTAAAATTTTTTTTGTTCACACAGCTTTGATCATTACCCTATTTCGTTATCATACTATTACGTCTAATTAAAAAATTTTTTTAACAGCCATTTTATTTTAATTTAATTTTTATAAAATTTATTTTTATCGACCCATTAGTATGTAAGATTGAAATAGAGTAAAGATACATAGAAAATTCATAATTTTTAAAATTCATGAATTCGATCATTTACTATTACAATATAAAAAAATAGTTTATCAACTATAAGTACTTAATTTAAAACTCATAATTTTTTTTTTACACTTACACATTTTTTTATATACAAATATATTTTTTTTACGTAATTTTTTTTTGTAACAAATTAAAGGTACAATTTTACAAAATTTAGTTCTTAAACGAAAAAATTACATTGAACTATACCTTGAACAATAATCCTTTTACTCATTTTACTATTTTTATAAAAGTATAATTTTTTATAAGTATAAGAAATTTTAATTACAACTCTTAAAAAAGTAAAAAAAAAAAGGAATCAAGGCAGTATAAATCTTAATAATCTATAAATTTAATTTTTCAAGCTTATTTTCTTATAAGCTTAAAAAATAAATGATTTTTTTCTTATTTGTTTTTAGGAATTTATTTTTTCAGGCACACTTAACTGCACGAAAAAAAAATAGTTTACTTATTTACTAATACATTTGCACGTTAAACTTGACAAAAAAAAATTGTTTCTAAACAAATAATTTATAATCTCCATCATCTTTGTCGTCTTTGTCTTGAAGTTCTTGATCGAGGCGTTGAAGATCCAGCTCCTATACTAAACATGTTAGCTGGAGGTGCATTAAATGCTGGTGTAGCTGGTGCATTAAATGCTGTTGAATTACTTGAACCAGTAAAGTTTATTGAAGGAGCTCCTGTTGGTGCATTAAAATTGAATCCTCCTAAAAAAATTTAAATTATTTATTTAATAAAATGCAAAATAAGCAATAACATAATTTAATTTACCCGTTGTTGTCTTTTGCTGATTGGTATTTGATCCAAATTGAAATAGACCAGCACTTGAGTTTTGGTTACTATTAGTTCCACTGAATGAAAAACTAGAAGTAACTTGATTTTGTGGCTGTTGTGATTGAGTTGTTCCAAAAGTAAAAGTACTACTAGGAGATTTTGCACCACCGAATAATGTTTGAGTTTGTGAAGCAAATGGAGATGAACTTGGTGCATTGACATTTGATCCAAATGCTGAAGTTTGATTAGGACTACCAAAGGTATTAGTGGTTGTACCAAAGGTTTGTGCTTGTGAGGAAGTAGTAGACCCGAAAATTGGTGCTGAAGAAGGTTTTGAACTTGCGTTACCAAACGAAGTTTTTGATTCATTATTATTGGAGAAAGTGTTCATAGAAGATGATCCGAATATTGATGCTGTATTTTGATTTTCAGGTGCTGTTGTAATGGGTGTTCCAAATTGAGCAACAGGTTTTATGGTACCAAAAGATGGTAAGCTATTTGATCCAGGAACTGAATTGTTAAATATAGAATTAGTAGCAGTAGTCACAGATGATGCAAAATTTAGAGAGGTATTATTTTTTCCAAAGGAAGTGTTTGCATTTCCAAATGTTGATTTTTGTTGTCCAAATATATTTGAACTTTCTGTAAAGTTGGAAGAATTAGCTGTTGTGGTATTAACATTTGTATTTGTACCACTAAAAAGTGTAGATGTAGTTGAACCAAAACCTGCAGGTGTAGCAGTTAAATTTGTATTGGTAAAAGATGGCTGAGTAGATACGGAAGTAGTAATTGATGGTTTTGTACTAAATAAACTTGCAGTGGTTGCTGGGACAGGTGCTGGAGTTCCAAAAACTGAAGAATTTGTGGGATTTCCAAAAATAGATGAGCTTGCAGTTGTATTTGGACTAAATATACTATTTGTTGTTACATTTGGAGAATTGAATCCTGTTGTAGTTGAAGAGCCAAATACTGAGTTATTACCAAACAATGTTGAACTTGATGTAGCTTTATAAAATAATTTAAAAATGAGAATATTTTTTCATTATTTACAAAATTATAAAATCATTTTTATAACTGATAAAAATTTTTTTTTAAATAAATTTTAATTATCCTTGTTTACTGAATATGTATCAATACAAGGGCTGAGACTCAATTCAATATTCAGCTATTTTCTCAGTTATGTCCAAGAACAAGCCAACTATTATTTTAATTTTAAAGTTTTACTTTCACAAAGTTTATTAAGCAATTAAGGTGAAACAGATAAAATATAGGTTGTTATAAGCCAAAATAAAAATCTTTTCTGAGTGAGATTGTTTCATAACATTGCTATTCATATATACGAAAACTTGTTGAAAGCGCTACAAAATTTAAATTAAAATGGCAATAGCTCAAAAGCAATGGATTATAATCAGCTAAATTTTGTATTATGTTACCCGAGCTTGGATAAGTATTTCCAATCATACAAGATTTATTTTAAAAATATGAATTTGTCTAAGAATTTGATTACAGTAATGTTAAAATTAACTCACTGCTTTAACTGCTTAACTGCTTAACTACTTACTTAACTGCTTTATAGCGTGACAAAATTTATTAAAACTTACATTTGAAAATTAAATTTTTTTTTAAATCTATTCTTTAATTTAAAGGTCCAAGATAACTTTCATAAATTATTAAAAGCTTTTAGAGTGAAATAATCTCAGGTATCTTAAATAATTAAATAAATCTATAAATTAATTACATAAATTTAAGCTTACTTGTAGGTACAGTTGTGTTTGATGTTGATAAAACCGTATTTGGTGTTCCTCCAAATATTGAGGAACTATTAGTTTTCTCAGGTACAGGTGTAGATAAATTATTAAAAGAGAAATTAGTTTTTCCTTGTAAAGAAGATAATCCAAATGAAAGAGAGGGTGTAGCTGTAACACTCATTGAAGCTGTTGGAGTTGTTAATATACTTGTTGTAACTGAAGTTTGGGAAATTGTTGTTATATTATTTCCTGGTGAAAAATTCATGCTTGAAGATGTTGTATTAAATAAAGAAGGGATTTGAGGATTAGTAGAGCTTCCAAAAGAAAAGTTTTCTTGTTTATTGTTTGATGTATTGCTAAATGAAAATGGACTGTTTGTAGAAGCTGTAAGTTATAAAAAAATTTAAATTTTAATAAGTTTATTTAAATATATTAATTTGAATTATTTTACTTTGTTTTGAAGTAGCAACTGGAGTTGTTGTCACTAAACTGCCAAAAGTAGGGACTGCAGATTCACTCGTTTTTGCAACGATATTTTGCTGTGAGAATTGCATAGTGTTTGTTGATGGTGCAGAAATTACATTTGAAGTTGTTGCTGATGTAGTTGTAGTAGATTTTGTACTTGGTGCACTTGCGATACTTGCAAAAGGTAATAATGAATTTGAATTTGTGGATTTAACAGTGTTATCAACAACTTTATTTTCAAAATTAAATGTCAAACTAGGCTTTTGTGAAGTGCTTGTACTTTCAGCACAAGGTGTAGAAGTTTTACTTCCAAAATTAAACATTGGACTTGCTTTTGCTGATCCAGAGAATGAAGGTATGGTATTAAATCCACTTGTAATATTAGATTGTAAAGTAGAACTATTATCTGAGGTTACAGCTGTAGAAGTTGGATATTTTGAAAAATTAGAAGCACTTGTTAGTGAAGATATGCTGGTAACTGCAGAACTTGAAATTGCTGCTGTACTAATTGCAGATGTATTAGAAACATCAAGAACAGGTATCTGAGTTACTGCATTATTGCTTAGAGACTTAGTAGTTTCTGCACTGCTGACTGATGCAGATATAGAAGTTGGTTTATTTATTATGTTTGATTCTGATTGAGTTGGTGGGAAATTACTCATTGACGAAGTTGTTCTTGGCAAGTTAAAAGTTACATGTTTTGGCGAGGACGATTTAAATTCATTATCAGATTTAAGAATAGGTATAATAGACGATGTTGTAATTGGTGAAGTATTGATTGACGTTGTCGTGGTAGATGAATTAAGAGTTGCATAATTAGATGTATTTACAGAATTAACATTTTCAGCTTGTATCACAAGATTAGGATCTATCGACTTTGCAGCTAAAGGAAAAAAATTATAAATTTATTTTTATTTAATTATTCATTTGTTTAACATTAAAAAAAAATTTTTTTTAAATACTAACTTTTCCCAGATATTGCATCAAACATGCTTTGTAATCTTGAGCGCATACTATTTTGTCTCATATTATCAATATCCTGTTTTTTAATTTCATCTTTATCATCAGTTGTGAATTTCGCTTCAATAATTCCTTGTTCTCGTATTAATGATTTTAATTTTTCATTACTTTGTGGCTCAGCGCGCATAAATAACTTATCGGTTAATTTTACAACTTCTGGACCTACTTGAACTTCTTTATCTACCTTGTCAGATATATTTTTTTTTAATTTTGTGCTTGATTTTTTTAAAATTTCATCATCTACAGATTCAGAATTTTTTATTGTATTCTCTTCTAATTGAGGTTTTTCGACTATGGTATTTGGTTTTGTTAATGTAAATTTAAGATCTTGTTTTGATTTCAGATTTTCTAAGTTATTAAAAGTTAATGAAGTATTTTTTGGAGGAGATATTGAAGATTTAAAATGTTTTTCAATATCCGGAGTATTACATCGAGAAGTGTCCACTAAAAATAATTAAAATTTATTAAATTAAATGCATGCAGCAAAAAAAAAAAATTATTCCACTCACTTGTTTTTCTTTTAACTCCTGAAACAACATTAATGCTAGAACTAAGAGAATTTAGTATATCATGACAAGATGAAGCTTTTGACCTTTTTAAGGGTCTCTGATTTTTAGCTTTTGGAGAAACATCTTCATCCGATGTCAGTGATTCATCTCGAGCTCTTTTTTGCATTATCTCTTCTAAATTATCGAAATCACTTTCTGGTAATGTATCAGTTCTTTGTTTTTTAACTAAATCAATCATTACATCTTCTTTGGAAGCGTGTCTTTTTAAAGAAATTTCTTTAAGAACATGATTAACATTTTTTGATTTTAAATCTTGCTTTAATTCGCAATGACTAACAAGATAAGATTTTCTTTGATCTGTCAGTAAATTTGTATCAGAATATGGTATACTCTCTGGTGGAGCAATTCTAACAGTTACGGGAGCTCTACTTTTTATTGATTTAGGACTTATTAGTGGTATTGGACTTGCATTAAGATTAACTTTTGGAAATTGACCAGTGCCATATTGTGCTTGATGTGTTAATCTACTATTTGCTTCACAAGCATATTTTGTTATTCTTGTTGTTAGCCCCGGTGAATTTACATCAGTGTAAACTCTATAAATTCATTTAAAGTTATTTTGAGTCTTGAAATAATAAAATAAAACTAATTAACCTAATACTTACTTGGGATCAATGTTGTATTTATTTGAAGTTAAAAGAGGACCAGCTACAGTTTGAATAGGCTTACTATTACTACATGTATTGGTTCTTACTTTAGAACTAGTATGGTTTGACCACTGAGATGTTTTTGTAGAATACTTAATTTCATTACTACTTGAAGATGCTGGTATTCTATTCTCACATCTATAAGTTGAAACTTTTTTAGAAGCACCAGTGGGTGTCGAAGTAAATATTCCAATACCTCCATTTTGATGAATATCTTTTTTCCAAGTAGTTTGATTTAATGGAGTTGAAGTATGAATAATTCCATCGGTGCTACCATTAAGTGGAAGTATAGAATATTGATTTTTAACTATTGGACTTGGTTGATCTGAAAAATCACTACTCAGTCTGTAAACATTCCCTCGGCGTCCATTCATGTTTTCATAAATATTTCTCTCTTCTTGCTCTAAATATCTGGATTTTAAATATTCAAAAAGCTCAAAAAGGTAATCACAACCAATAAAAAAGAAGTGTTTAAGAGTGTAGAAAACTTCTTGAATGTAATTTTTAATATAATAAAAAATAATATGAAATTTTGGAGATATTATACTATCATCGACTAAAAGCGAATAACATGTGGAGATAACTAACACGAGGGATATTGTCAAAATTAATACTGGACCCCAGATCTTATACAAAAAGAGACACAAGCTTAGTGCGCTTGCAATAACGATAAAACCCCGATTCTCTGGCTCCAACATTCTATAGACTGGACCAATAACGGTCCTTGATTTATTTTTATTTTTCCTATCCTTTTTTTTTCGTTATTAAACTTATTATTTTATTTTAAGCACTAAAATCACAAATTGTAACCTCTTCATATTTGAAAAAGTATTACACTACTAATAAATTCATTATTCAGTATGCTGTACGCATGCGTTGACACTGAAAAGCGCCACGAGAAATTTGAATACACATTGTTGCCGTTTATTTCCCGCTATATATTCAGTGACGCGTCAACGGACAATTTAATTTAAACAAATCATTTAATTTTTTTAAATTATTTATATTTAAACAATATAATATAGCATTTTTGATTATTTATTTTTAATACTCATCCTTTTTATATAAATTTATATAATAAATATAAAATTATGCTTGATATGGCAACCATGTATCAAATATTTCAAAACGTTTTTAAAGTAGGTATATTTTTTTCATAAAGAAAAGTTAAAATTTTTTGAAGTCTCTTTGTTTTGTTAAACGATAACTCAAAAAAGCCATACAAGGCAGACTGGACAGTCCGCAGATTCTCATCTGAAGAATTCAAAACAATAAGAAATACCTATATGAATTCTGTCTAGACATATATCTTAATCTTTTTTCTGTCTCCATTGGATTAATCTTACCTGGAAATTTTTTTTATTTCAAAGTTCTTTTACATTAATTATAATTTAATTTGTTGTAATCTATATTAGCATACCGCATTAGCATTCACTATTTAAAAAATTAATAATATAAGAATAAAACCTTAGGCGCGCTGATAGAATATTTTTATTTTTATTTTTACTCTCTCTCCAGGAGGGAGAGCCGGAGTCACATCGATGACGGGGCGGCACGTCACGTCATTATAGTGAATATTCATTCATTCATCCATAATTTATTTTTTCGTCAAAACAATCAGAATATAGTTTTCTATTTTTACTCATAAAACACTTGTAATATTAAAATTTTAATATTGAATATTTTAAAAGTTCTTATCAGCAAGTTAGAAAACACCTTTCCAAAATAATAATTTACAGTGTAAAACCTATATTATTTGCATTTCCTGCTAAGATTCATTAATCAATGCAGTATATTAGATTATGCACATAGAATCTCAATGCGACTGTTATGAAATTTTACAATTTACAAAGTTTATGGATAATAAAATTAAAGGCTATAAAAATATTAATTAAAAAATAACTGTTGCATATATTTAGCTTTTTTCATTGAGAATATGGCTTCTTTATCATTTTCTAGAGTTTTACAACAGAGAAAAACTAGTCTTGATTCAGAACGTGAACATTTTGAAAAATTTCAGGTAAATATTTTTAATAAATACAACTGTGTATAGCTGCAATATTATTAAAAATAATTTTTTTGCGCTTATAATAGTACAGTATATATTGCATGATTCAGTTGGATACATAAATAAATGATTCACATTTTAAAAACAAGGTTTTTTCTTATAGATCTAATTAATCAATTAGATTATTTTATTTTATTTATTTAATAGAAAAAATCAAGTCATGTTTTAATTGCATTAGCATTTTTATGCACATATAAATTGTTATAAACAAAAAAATTTCTATAGTACATGATAAGAACTTTTTTATTACAATTAGCTTTACAGATAATGCATGTTCTTCAAAATAAAAATTACTAAAGAGCCTTCTCTGCATAACGAAACACTGGTTTTATATAATAAGGATTTAATAAGTAATAATTAAAGAAAATCTATTTTTGACATTCAATTAACTACTACTATCATTATTGCTTCTTAATTTTAAACTGACTTATACTCTCTGTAATCCTTTAACATGTCATCTACTTTACCATTTACTGAAAAGCGTATTCAAAACTTGGTAAGTTTGTTTGATTAAATGGCTATTATTATTTATTAAATATTTTATACATTTTTTAATCTTGGGGAAAAATATTTAAAAACATATTTTCAATTTTCTAGAATATAAGTATAGCTAAAGCTGTGAATCCAACTGAAACTCCTGTTAAAGAAAAACATGTACGCAGTATCCTTTTATATTATAATATATTTACATAATGCATAAATTGCATATTAATAATATTAATATTTAAAAAATTGTCACAATAAATTTCTTAACTAATAAAAAAGGTGCAATTATTGGAACATATCAAGAAAAAAGTGGTGCAATTTTTTGGATGTGTATACTGCGGCAGCAAATTCAAGATAATCGTATAGTTGCATGGAAATTTTGTCATGTATTACATAAAATACTTAGAGAAGGCCATCCTCGAGTTATTCCTGATTCTCAAAGATATAGAGGAAAATTACAGGACATCGGTAAATTATGGCAGCACCTTAGAGATGAATATGGTCGTTTGATACATTTATATATTCGCTTATTAATAACAAAATTAGATTTTCATAAACGTAATCCACGTATGCCTGGAAATTTACAAGTTACTGCTGAAGAGCTTGAAGCTATTGGAGAAAATGATATTAATGTTTAGTATGTATTTATTTACAAATAAAATTTTATTTCCTGTTTTTAAATTTTATTTTCTTTTCTTAAAGCTTTCAAATGTCTGTTGAGATGTTTGATTACATGGATGATATTTTAAATTTACAACAAGCTGGTAATTATTAATATTTTTATAAAATATTAATAAAATATATTAATTATTTACAAGATAAAACTTTTTCTTTAGTTTTTGGTTCCTTGGATTTATCTCGTTCTAATTCAATGACTCCTTGTGGGCAATGTCGTCTTGCTCCATTGATACCATGTGTGCAAGATGCTTCGCAGCTTTATGATTACGGTGTTAAGATACTGTTTAAATTACATGGTGCTCTTCCAGCTGATACATTATCTGGTCATAGAGATCGTTTTTTAAAACAATTTAGAGAATTAAAAAGTTTTTATAATACTGTTAAACATATGCAATATTTTAAACATTTAATAACAATACCGTCTTTACCAGAAGTAAGAAGTTTTTTACTTAATAATTAAAAATAAATGTTGCTAAATAATTTATTTACATTATAGAACCCTCCAAATTTTTTAATACAAGCTGAACTAAGAACATATGTTACACCAGTTGTTGTTCTCCCGCCTGAAGAGCCTATTGATACAGATGCACATGTTGAAAGTTTAATTGATACATCGGATACTAGTTCTTTACCTGGAGATAATAATACAGAACCTTCAAGAAATGGTTCCATTTCACCAGATGCTTTAGCAGAAAGGTTTGTCAATAAATTTAAATTAAATTTAAAAATTGAGAAAAATACGAAATTGTTATTTTAGGGATAGTTTAATAGATCATCTTCATCAAGAAAATTCACGTCAAAGGCAAGAACTACATCGTATACTTACAGAACATCAGCAAATTGTTGGTGAACTTAGAAGTCGTATATTAGAACTTGAATCTATTTTATCAGCTAAAGTAAAATAATTAGTTTACTTTTAGTATTAAATATCATTTACAAAATATTATGTTTTATAGGGGAATGAAATTCTTCAACAAAAACAAACTTCTCAAGAATTAACTAAACAAAAACAAGAAATATTGCAAAAGTATAATGAAGTTCAAGGTATTTTAATTTTATTTTATAATTGAATATTAAATTAAATCGATATTAAATTAAAAAAATAAAAATGATTATAGAAAAAAGTAAAATATGGGAAGAGAAATTTCAAAAATTAAAAGATGTTTACTCCAAGCTAAGAATGGAACATATTGATTTGATCAGAACTGTAGGTATTTGATTTTTAACAAGGAACATGTTCATAGGCAGGGAGGTCAAATGGACTTAGAATATTTTCGATTTAGGGACTTAAAATAATTTGAAGTGGGAGTCAGGGCCTTATCAGGCCTTGATAAGAACAAGTACTTAGAATACTTTAAGTTTATGGAATTTAAGTATTCTATATAAATAATTTATACTTCGGGATTTATTATAATTTCGGTTCTAGGACTTATAATAATTAGAGAGTAAACGTTAAAACTGTTATAAGTGAACATGTTCCATGATCGTTGCTTGTGTAAAAACACAAACCAGTTATAAGTTTTTTTTTTATAATATCGTAATTTAAATTTTTTAATTTGTTAAATTAACAGAGAGCTGAAGTAGATAAACAATTAGGAGTTTTTAAATTACAATTTGAACAATCAGAAAGAAAAACACAAGCAGCTGAATTAAGACTACAAGAATTAATCCAAGGACAAGCGACTGTTGAACAAGAAACTCAGCGTGTCGTACAAGCAAGAGAGGAATTAGAAGAAGTTAGAAAAGAGTTTGATGCAGCTAAATCTAAAAACTTGGTATAATAATATGAATTTAATGATTATTTTTAACATTAATTACATGTATTATTTATTTTTAGGTTTTATCAGAGAAAATTGATTTCATTACATCAGAAAAAACTGCGTTAGAAGGTGAATTACATGATTTGACAACCCAAAAAGAAGAATTAGATATGAAAATTGTTAATCTTCAAACAGATGCTGATCGCTCTCTTGCTCAAGCAAAAGCTCGTGCAGAAGTTTCTTTAAATGAATTATTTTGTAAGTTTTAAATTGTTATTCATGATTTCTGAAGCAAACTAATTTAATATAAAATAATAATAAAAAATAATATTTCAGTTGTTGGTTTGTCTGAGGCAGAAAAAATTTTGCAAAATGCAATGAATGTAATTGATAATCCTGCAGTTTCAGCAGTTACTTGTACACCAGATTATTTAAATAGTCTTGTAAAACCCACCGATGAATCATTAAATGCTTTAAAAATAGATTACAGTAATTATGTATCTGATCCAGTGCAAAGAAATCAGTTAATGCATAGCGCTATTCATGCTTGTTATAATTTAGCTGTTTATTTAATGCAAGCAAAATTTACTTCAAATACAACAAAAGATATTTCTTTTGGAGACAGTAAGCTTTTAAGATTATTATAATTTGACTTTTATCTATAAAATTAATAAAATAATAGAGGACTGCGCCCCCTGCCCTGTAAGGGATAAAAAGTAATATTATGTCCATTGATCAGTGTTAAGATTTCCTTAGTTTGTATATGACAAAATAATATATGGGCATATCCATTACTTTTCATACAAAAGTGTGCGCACCCATGACTCCGATCGGGCTCAAAATTTCAGGGGTGGTTTGAAGTAATAAAAAACTCAGCCAGCCAAAATTTCAGTCATTTTGCAGGACGGGTTGCCGAGATACAAGCTCTAAAAGGTCCAAAAATAGCTGTTTTTAGCCAATTTTCAAAAATTTACTGGGCTTCAAGGATTAGTCCAAAAAACATCCGGCTGGTCTCATTTTTTTCCTTAAATATTCAACTTTTACCATAAAAATTTTCAAAAAGTTTCATGGAGTTGATTTTTACTGGCATTGATTAACGTAAGATTTATTTTATCGAAAAATGCTGATTTTTGAACTTGAATTGTGACTCAGCATCATTAGCTAAAGACTTTCAGTTGGTTTCATTAAAAGCGTCTATCAAAGACCTTTTAAATGAGACCTTAAACATTAAAAAAGCTTATCAGAAACCGGAGATATAAGCAATTAAAAGTTTGCTGTTTTCGAAAATATCGATTTTTTAACAACTTTAATCGTCTACAAAATTTTTCTCTGAGCACTTTAAGGACTGAAAATTTCAGGAAAGCTTCTTTTGATATTAAAAAAAATTCCCTAAAAATTTGGGCGATGGTATTGGCTTCTGTTCGTAGATATAAGACTCTGAAAATGTGTAATAATTGGACCAATATTGGCCAATAAATGGTTAAGGGGTCAACCAAAAAATTTTTTTTCTTCAATATTCGAATAGCCAGGGAAAAATGAGCTGATTTTAAAAAAAAAATTTTTATTTTTGACCGAAAAATAAGCAAGTTATCATTATTTCGAGTTAGAATACTGTATAATGACCCTAAAAATGGGATTTTTGGAAAATTTTTTAAAAAATCTTAAAATGATGATAACTTGCTTATTTTTCGGTCAAAAATAAAAATTTTTTTTTTTAAATTGTCAAATTTTTTCCTGCCTATTCGAATATTTACAAAAAAGAAACTTCTTATACGCAAAAATTATTTTTTTTTGGCAAATTACTTTAGAACTTACTTTATTTTGTCAATGTATTCGGGTAGTTTTTGGCCCAAAAAAATAATTTTTGCGTATAAGAAGTTTCTTATTTGTAAATATTCGAATAGGCAGGAAAAAATTCGACAATTTAAAAAAAAAAATTTTTATTTTAGACCGAAAAATAAGCGAGTTATCATTATTTCGAGTTAGAATACTGTATAATGACCCTAAAAATGGGATTTTTGGAAAATTTTTTAAAAAATCTTAAAATGATGATAACTTGCTTATTTTTCGGTCAAAAATAAAAATTTTTTTTTTTAAATCAGCTCATTTTTCCCTGGCTATTCGAATATTGAAGAAGAAAAATTTTTTGGTTGACCCCTTAACCATTTATTGGCCAACATTGGTCCAATTATTACACATTTTCAGAGTCTTATATCTACGAACAGAAGCCAATACCATCGCCCAAATTTTTAGGGAATTTTTTTTAATATCAAAAGAAGCTTTCCTGAAATTTTAAGCCCTTAAAGTGCTCAGAGAAAAATTTTGCAGACGATTAAAGTTGTTAAAAAATCGATATTTTCGGAAACAGCAAACTTTCAACTGCTTATATCTACGGTTCCTGGTAAGCTTTTATAACGTTTAAGGTCTTATTTGAAAGGTCTTTGATAGACGCTTTTAATGAAATCAACCGGAAGTCTTTAGCTAATGATGCTGAGTCACAATTCAAGTTCAAAAATCAGCATTTTTCGATAAAATAAATCTTACGTTAATCAATGCCAGTAAAAATCAACTCCATGAAACTTTTTGAAAATTTTTTTGGTAAAAGTTGAATATTTAAGGAAAAAAATAAGACCAGCCGGATGTTTTTTGGACTAATCCTTGAAGCCCAGTAAATTTTTGAAAATTGGCTAAAAACAGCTATTTTTGGACCTTTTAGAGCTTGTATCTCGGCAACCCGTCCTGCAAAATGGCTGAAATTTTGGCTGGCTGAGTTTTTTATTACTTCAAACCACCCCTGAAAATTTGAGCCCGATCGGAGTCATGGGTGCGCACACTTTTGTATGAAAAGTAATGGATATGCCCATATAAATTATGCTTCGCGTGCCTACCCTCGTAGAAATTAATTCGTTTAATATGAATGTTTAATATAACGGATATAATAATGAATGGATTAGAAATTTTATTTCTATTTGATATTGAAATGAATTTTATTAATATGAAAAAGATTATTTTTTTACCTGAATTTATCATATTGTCTAAATGAATTAAAATGTCTTTTGTTATTTTGTGACAATGATATAACTTTAAATATTTTAATGAAGGAGAAGAGTGAGTTACAAAAAGTTAATCAAATAAATCAAATACAGTGATTGCAAATCGTCAAATAATATAGAGAGATATTATGCCCAATTAAGGGATACCCAAATGTACCTTGCCTAAATGTACTATGGTATACAAAGGTACCGTGTCCAAATTTAGAGTTCCCAAATGTACCGTGTCCAAATGTGGGTGCCCAAATGAACCATGTCCAAATGTAACATGCCCTAATGTACGATATCCAGATGTAGGGTTCCCAAATGTACTGTGCTGGCGACAGTGTTTAGAATTTTTTATTATAAAGAGATTATTTTTTTATAGGACTAACGGATGAATGTAAACAATTAGGCTCGCAAGGATTAATTTTATTGAGTTATATTAAAGAAAAATCAGAGAAATCAATTGAACAAGTACTAGTAGTTAAAACACAACTAGAGAAAATTTCAAAACTTGCAGATTCTTTATCAAAAGCAGAAGGTAACGTTGAAGCTATTGGTAATTTAGTTGAAGATGAACTGTTATCCATGGATAAAGCTATCGAAGAAGCTGCAAACAGAATTCAAGTTCGTAATTTTTTTTTTTTACTTTTATTGTTACTGTTTCAATTAATGTTTAATTAATAAATTATATATTAAAGGAAATGTTAGATAAATCTCGTGCAGCAGACTCGGGAGTAAAATTAGAGGTGAATGGAAAAATTTTAGATTCATGTACAGAATTAATGATGAGCATTAGAAATCTAGTAAAAAAGTCTAGAACTTTGCAAATGGAAATAGTAGCACAAGGAAAAGGTACTCATTCTGCAACTGAATTCTATAAACGCAATCATCAGTGGTCTGAAGGTTTAATATCTGCAGCTAAGGCTATAGCAATGGGTGCTAATTTTTTGCTGTTAGTACAAATTTGTTAAACAAATAAATATTGTAAAATATTAATTTTTTTAAATGGTAATTTTGCAGAGAAGCAGCTGACAAAGTAGTTTCTGGTAAAGGGAAATTCGAGCAACTAGTGGCAGCATCTCAAGGAATAGCAGCATCAACAGCTCAATTAGTTGTAGCTAGTAGAGTAAAGGCAGATAGAAATAGTCCTAATTTATCAGCATTATCAGAAGCATCCCGGCTAGTAACTCAATCAACTGGAAGTGTTGTTGCTACTTCAAAAAGTTGTAGCCAACTAATAGAAGATAACGGTATAGATAATTTTCTTAATATAATTTTGCATATTTATCATAATTTTTTTTGTTTTATTGACAGAAGACATGGATATATCTGGATTAAGTTTACATCAAGCTAAGCGATTAGAAATGGAAGCTCAAGTTCGAGTTTTAGAATTAGAGCAAGCACTGGAGACTGAAAGATTAAAATTATCTGCATTACGTCGATATCATTATCAAATGGCAGATTAAAGTAAGAAAATAATTAAATCGCTATGTTTAAATATAATTTAAAAATTAATAATATTATTTATTTTGAATCAATGAATTTGTAAATAATACTTTTTGTCAAACAATTATTTTTATGTGCTTTATTTTTTGAATAATGACTGATCCTTTACAAGCATTTATTTAAAAGACAAATTTTTTTATTGAATAAATTTTAATTTTATTGTTATTAATTAATTAAAACATAAACGTACAATGGTATAAAAAAAAATATTTTTCTATACAAATGCACATATTTGTTAAAATGCATTTAAGTAAAATATATATAAGATTTTTTATACATCCAATGCATTTATAATAATTTATTAAGAAACAGAAACATATATTTGTATTAATCAAATGCACATAAAAATAATTTTTAGCCTTGTAAAAATGGAGCCTCGAGTAGTATTTAAAAAAAATTAACCAAATGATAGAATAAGTAGATAAAAAGAAAAAATGTCAAAAATAATAATAAAAATAAGATTCTCTTAAATAACTAAAAATTTTTGATGGTAAAACCACTAATTGGTTTTGAGAATTTTAATTCTCATTTATTTAAAAAATTTTTTATTCGCAGAAACATATATTTAAGACTACTTGTGGTTTATATTAGCAGTCTAAAAAACAAAAATTTTAAAATATAATTTGTAAATAAGAAAAAAAAATTATTTATTTTATTCTACGTGTTTTTTATTAAAATATATATATGTATATATTATACATATATATATAATTTAAATTAAAAAAAATAATTTGAAACGATAATTATATGGTAATTTTAATCAAATTATTGCGTATATATAAAGCACTGATATTAACTAATTTTTATATGCAAATGTTTTAAAAAAAAAGTGCCTTTTCATAAAGGGTATGTTTACACCAGGCTAGGTTGAGTTATATCTCAGTTGAATTCTAATTTTAATAAAAGTTTGAGGGTGTCTAAAAGATAGTTAATTTAGAAATCTTAAGATGTTTGACTAAAAGCACATCTTTTTACTTAATTTCAATTGAAATTCAACTCAACCGAGCCTGGTGTAAACATATGTCTATATTTTTTATAAATTAAAAAAGTTTTATCGAATATTAAAATCTTGCATTTATATGAGAACAAAAATTTTTAGGTATGTGATACATGGTAATCAACTAATTTTTTTTGTTGAAATTTTTAATAAGCACATTTTTATGTTTAAAAATAACTTTTTTTTTTGGTTTACCAAAATCTAAAGTTGATTTTTAATTGTATTTTACTATGAATCTTACTTTTATAAGCGTGTGAATCAGAGTGTGTAATTTGTTATTTCACTTAATAAAGTTTTGTTATAGTTATTTTTAATGATAATTTTCAAGTTTTGATTTATAAATTCGTCAATTTTAAAATATATATTTACATGAAATAAATATTTGTACTTTTTAATTACAGAAAAAAAATAGTTTAAAGCTAATATTTTTTTCAGAACCCAAAATGAAATTTGTTGCAACATTTTATTTTCCTATAAAATTTAGTACTTTTTTCGTAAAAAATTATTATTTCTTTATAAATATTAGTGATATAATTTTTTAATATTTTGAATCCCCACTGAAAAGGATCCCCGCTACCCGGGCTTCCCCCTCAAGAATTGACCTAGCTGGGTCTAGAATTGAACAATTAGTTACTTGGTGTATAGAAACATGGAGCTTTATACCTATGCAAAATGTTTGAGACCTTTAAAACCTATTTTAGTCTAAAATTGTAATTTTCGCATCAATTTAAAAACTAATAATTTTTAGCCAATTATGGATAAACACTTATTGATAAAAATGGGTTATTTTTATCCTATTAATGAGAAACAATTATTAATAAAAATTTTCAGTTTATACGGGGTTCAAAAGTATACCCTATAAGGTACTCGAAAAAAATGAGACCAATTGCAAGGTACAAAATTATAATAGATGCAGTTTAATAGTCTTTTTCATCTATATATTTTAAATTAAAATTAATACTATATAAAAAATTTCGAGTTTCGCTGTCCATAAGGGGGTGGCAGATTTTTTTGTTTCAGAGATAAATTTTGCTGAATCCGGCCCTGAGACTGTCAAAATAATATTTGTGTCAAAAAAATTGAATATTTTTTTAGAAAGAGTAATAATATATACTATTTTTTACCAAATATTTTTTTATTTTAAGTTTTTAGAATCTAAACATAAATGGAAGCTATTAATATTTTATTAATTTCTTTATTCTATTAAAGATGATAAGGATGAAAAAATCAAATTAATATTATAGCATCAGTAGTCAAACTTTTAATTATTAAAAATGGTTTGGCTTGGGATAGGTATAGGAATCTTATCGCCTTAAATATTAACTGGATTTGAATTAAGTAAAAAAACTTTCAGTTTTATTAGAAGTTATAAATCGTTAGAAATTTGCTATTCGTTGTATCCCAAGGTGATAAGAAATTTCCTGATAAAAAAACTTGCTAGCACAAATTCCTCGTTATCAGTAGCAGGGTTAAATATTTTATTTCGAAATATTGAGTTTGAGGAAGTTGCAATTAAAAATATATGCTCTAAATTCTTGTGATAATGATAGGTAGCAATAGAATTATTAGAAGAGCATTGTTTAAAAAAAATAAAAATAAGCAGTACAAATTCAAATACCGATATTCAAGCACCCGCAGTCACGAATCATCACAACAAGTAGTCTGTGATCACAACAATTCAACAGCTGATTAGTAAGACTGTAGAATGTTAGGTTTGATTTTTTTGGTAATGAAGTACAGTAATATAACGAATGACTGATGTATAAAGAAATGCTTGATATTACGAACATATTTAACGGTCCCAACAACAAATTTCGTTAGATTTAAGGTATTCAGACTTGTTATTACGAAATCACGAGTTAACTGTATTTTACGTCCACTTGGAGAACAATTATTATACCTTCGTGTTAACCTTGATTAATTTATAGAAAAGAATGAAATAAATTATATATAATATGATAAAAATATTTTATTTCAGCTATATACAATTAATAATACTGAAAAATAATGTAGAAAAAAATGAGTGATAGAAACAAATGTATTAGAATAAAATTTAATACTATAATTTTTAAATTTTTACCAAATATAAGGTGGGAAAAAATACTATAGTCTTGTAATATTATGGGTATTTTATATAATAACAATAATTAACATTATTAATTAATTTACACACATTTACATTTTTATATATATATATATACAATATTTAAATTGACTTACATAAATTTATTTGATAGTCACAAAATTATGTGACCTGCACAAATTCTTTGTATTTACACTGGTATATGTTTTCTAAAGATATTTCTACATTACTACTATAGTACTTTTTAACCATAAAACTGGCGTTTAAAATTAAAAAAAAAAAAAGAACGTCTAAAATAATTTATCACTTTAAATTTTTATTAACAGTTTTTAAAAATAAAAATTTTAACCTTCGTTTAAGATTTCTCTTAAAAGCCGGTTTAAACTGTCAAGACCTGTAAGAAATCCACAATCTGGGCCTTGATGTACAGTAGAATTAGAATTAGGAGTTACATTTGAGCCATTCTGACCAAAAGCTGTGTGAGCAAAATCAATCATTCTTACATCTACTTTACATTCCTGAACATTGCAGCTATTCTCTGTATTGCTTTTAACTTTCATTCGCTTTGAAACACTTGCACATTCATCGTCGTCATCATCATCATCATCCTCATCATCATCATGCATATGATCATTTTCATATAATCTTAAGCGATGTCTGTGTCTATTATTGCGTTTTAATGGACAGGCTGAACTTATATCAAGGTCAGAGCTTGTATCTTCAGAATTGACAACTGTATGCTGCCCGCAGCAAAAATCATCACCACTACTGCTACTGTTACTACTGCTATTACTATTGCTATTACTACACATCATCCAATTGTCGTATGATTTTATTTGAGCAACAGTATTAATGAGGTTGGACGGAGGATCCATAAATACAGTTTCTTCATTTACTGGATAAAAACCTCTCGAGTTTTGGGCACCTCTTGCAGCTGCTTCTCCAAAACTTCTATGAAGAGTAGCTTGATTGACTTCTTCATGGCAAAGACTGTAATCATTTGAATTATTACTTGTATCAGCATCGTAACATGTATCAGAAGGATGAGCAGCATTTTCCAAATAACTGACATTATTTGCTTCTTGCATACAGTGAGTTCCAGGACTATGTCTGTCTTCTGCATAATCTTCTATTTGATTTCCTTCATATACCACCAAGAGAGAACTATAATAAATTTTATTATTAATCCATAAAATAAATAAATAAATAATTGATAAGTAATTAAAAAATAAAATGTTTACCAAGAATAAAAACGGTAGCTGCTTTGTCTTTCGATAGCTCTTCTCAATTGCTCTAACTGTCTAATAACTGTTTGAATAACGGATGTTCTTAAACAGTAACCATTATGAAAAAATTTGTATAAGGCTGCTTTAAAACCCTCTTCATTTAATTCTCTACCAAAATATTTATCTCTCTTTATAAAATTATCAGTGTCAATTTGATATGCCTTTAAAGAGAAAACAAAATATTGTAATATTAAGTTGAAAAACTTAATAAACACCCATAATAAAAAAAGCCATCCAAATTTACCTGCATCCCACACAATCGTACTCCTAAAGATGCAGAAGTACTCGCTGCACATTTAGCTATTTGCTTGTTACGTTTTTCAGCTGACGCATCATCACCATGCTGCCTGGTCCCCATTTTCAAATCCAAAATACATGGATGAGAATACTGAGATGTAATATTTTCTAGTAGCAAAAAATCTAACAAAAAAAAATTTTTAGTTATAAAATATAGAATGATTGTTGAAAATTTTAATTATAAAAACTTACATTGTTTATTCGTTGTTGGATCTAAATGTGTCCCACATTTTAATACATCCACCGAACTATTTTTTCTATGAATCTTCATTCTGTTAAAAAAATCCAATAATTAATAACAATATACCAAAAAAAAAAAAAAATTATTCATACCTTAAAACATCATCCCTTTTTCTTTTAATGGATCCTTTACTGCCTGAACGATTTTCTTGATCACGAAAACTTGGGCTATAACGTTTTTCAAGTTTGGATTCTCCACTGCTGGATGCCTGCATTACACCTGTAACACCGTCGTTTAAAGATGAAAACTCAAAAAAGTCAATATAAATAAAAAAAAATTTTTTATTTTATTTATTAAATTAATTAATATCATTTTTATTAACCGATGAGTACATGATTAATATATTTTTGTTTTCTTTTTATTTTAATTATAAAATTTTATAATATTTAAAAGTAAAAAAATTATTATTAAATTTAAGCCTGCAATAGATAACAGACAAAACACATTAAAATGATAGCTATTATTACACAAAAATTGACAATGTGCTTTGTATATGAAATTACTTACTTAAAAAAAAAAAAGAAAAAAAAAATTGAATCAATATAATTTATTAAACAGCTATTGTTTTAAATATCACCTTGAAGAAAAAAAAAAATAAAAAAAAAAAATGAATCTTTGTGTAACAATAGGTGAGTGAAAAAAAAATCTAATAAATTTTATGCAGGCAAATTATTATATGTATACGCCTGATCAATTCGGAGAGCTTTTTCAATTGTTTACAAAAAAAGCTTACTCCGAAAAGAACAAATTTTTTAATAATTTTTTTTTTTTATTGATGATCAGCAACAAAATACAAACCCCGAGCATTGGCCTAGGAGAAGCAAATGGAATGTGTGGAGGGCACTAGTGAGTCTGCGAGCAGGCCATGCCTCGATTCCCAGACACGTATTCCTCTTTAGTGCGAACTTTTTGCCTCTGGGGATAACTTGAAAGAAAAGGTTGCTTTTCTAGACAATCATCAAACATGACGCGAATTGATGCATTTTTTTTAGGTACCAAAAAAAATTAAAAAAAAAACATTTTTTTTGTTTTATTTATTTGTTTAAAACTAATTATTATCCCCATACACTATAAAATTTACTAAAAAAAATCATCATAATTAAAATAATTCAATACTTAAAAAAATTACACGTCGAGAAAATAAAATAAAATAAAATAAAAATCAAGAAAATCAATAAACACGCGCCGTAAATATTAAATTTTACTTATATACTTTTAATATAATTTTAAAACCAAAAAAAATCTGATTAAAAAAATATAAAAATAAACACAAAAGGAAATATAAAACATTTTTCATTTAAAAAATTGATAAAACCTACATGCGCAAGTTAAATTATTTTAAAATATTAGGTATAAATAATTAATAAAAATGAAAAATATTTTATATACCTACTCTTTATGATCAATAAAAATTAAATTAAAATTTAATATACCTATAAATAGGTATAAAACTATTATATTGACGTCAATTTATTTAAATAAAATAATATAAGGCATTATAAGAAAAAAAATTTAAACAAAAATACACACGTTTTTTTATTAAAATATATTAACAAGTAATTAATAATAATAACAATAATAATAATGACGAAATATTAAATGAAAATATGGCGATAACTACTGAAAAAAAAAACACTAAACTAAATAAGGCTTATTTATTTATAACGGGTAATTAAATAAATAATAAAATGTCATAATATAAATATCATATAATATTAATAATAATAATAATAATAATTAAAAAATAATACCTCTTTAATATATTAAATGTTTATTTATTAACGCATCAAAAAATTAAATAAATTTGTTTTTACATATAGTGTGTGATTTTGTCTGTATTAAATATTGTATATTATAATTTTTTTGTCTTATTTTTACCTATAAATAAGAATTTTTCTTTTTCTTTAAAAATATATAAATTTAATTTTTGCACTAGCTTACCTTTAAATTTAGGGACAAACATTTGTATATCTTGTGGAATGTTTCTGTAAAATTCAAGTTCTCGACAATTTAATGGCTTGCATATTGTATTCTGGTTGAGTAACAATAATCTTGTATGACCTCCAACCTAATTATTTTGCATAAAAAAAAAACAGTTTCTTTTTTAATGTTGTATTTTATTATTATTTTGTCTAAAAAATAAAAAATTTTCTATTAATAATGAAATATACACTCCACGAGTTTTATCATCCACACCTGCATCATATACACATAATATATTATCATTATGCACATTTAAAGATAAAGATACTATACTAAATAAAATGCATGTGTAGCAGACGACATTTATTTTGTTATCTATGAGAGATTTTCGTGGAACGTAACATTAAATATTTTTATAAATAATATAGATAAATAAATATATAAGTAAATTCAGTATAATATTTCGTAACCTACTTGTCTCAAAATGTAATAATAAGTTTTTTTTATGCTATTAGCACTTGAATGGTGAGAAAAAAAAGGTACAGAAAGAAGAGAAAATAGTGATTGATATTCTTTTTTTTACAATTAAATAATGAAGACATTTTCTTTATAAAGACGAACCTGGTTATTAAGTGGATGTAATGATACTTCTTCATCATTTTCTTGAACAAAGGAAGAAGCAGTTGCTGAAGATGAAGCAGCGTTGACGCCGAGGCAACGATTTTCAGCCTCTCCCATGCCCCAAGTAGCCGAAAGGTATACCATTCCCGCTTACCCAGGCTATTTTTGACTTTTCCACAATTATTTTAATTTTTTTAATCTCTTTTTATTTACTTAATTCTTTAATCTTCTTTCAATATTTTTAATCCTATAATCCTATTATAACACCAAATTTCTCATATATGGTGTTTTTTTTTTGAGTTGATTGTTATTATTATGATGAAACTTCCAAAAATAATATTATTTCCAGAAATATATAAGCATATATTTATTTCTCCGAGGCTTGCAACTTCCACCTTTCTTTGATTCACATTTAAATGCTCATTGATTTATTAACTTTTTGATTTTAAACTTTTCAACTTATTTTAGAGTATATTTATGTTTTTTTTATTTATTTTTTATTAAAAATTTACTATACTTTTTTATAGGTTATTTTATTTTTAATTAATTATAATAAAGAAAAGTATAGATTTTCCTTTTTGTTAATTTAAAATACACTAATGCCAACAAGGAAGACCTTATAACATATTACATTTGATAAAATATTATAATATTTTTGCGCGTGTAAATTGAAAAATAATAATAATAATAAAACGATGTCGTATTCGTCAAAGACTATATAGTTGTCTGATGTGCTTTTTCTTCTCAGCTAGCATGCATTACAAAAATATAAGACAGCAGCGCAATTGCGGATATATTAGAGTACAGTATTTTTATTTTATTTTTTTAAAAGAGAAAGAAAAAAAATACGTACCCCGCGCGCGTGCGTTTTCTTATCACTGATCAGCGCTGTCACTGATTCAGAGTCAGCTGTGTTGAGTGTGAGTAGTTTAGAGAGAGCAAGAGGAGTGGGGAGAGAACTCTGGATGTTGATTGGTATATAATTTCCTCTCCGAAATTCGTGAATCTTTCAAGGTTTTTTTTTATTGAATCAATTTTATTTTATATAAAATGAACTTTCGCCTACTCTCAATTGTTGTATGCGTAAGACAGCTCTTTCTCTAATCATGTACACTTGCCTCTTTGCGAAGTTATATATTTCTCTCAACCTCTCTATCTCTCTCTTTCTTTTCTAAATACATACAATTTTTTTGTTTTACAATAGATAAAAAAATGACCAATTAATTATCGGGGTTTATTAATTAATTATTTAAAAACACCCGTATAATATTCAGAAACAGCAGCTCTGTTTGTGAAAGGCGTCAGTATATAAAATGCAGAAACTGATGAGGTAGTTGAACGAAAGAAAAAAAATAATAACGTAGCGTTTTAGACGTAGTGAAACTCCTACAAGGTTCCTCTCCCTGATGGAACTGCAGGGCTCTTGCGAATGCGTCTGGGTATATTATTGGTTCGATCGCGTGATTCGCGGGAGGGCCGCGAATGTCGTGTTTTTTTGCTGTGTCAAAAGAAAAGAGCATGCGCATAATATATGACAGTATAGGTATAGGTATACTTTTTTTTGCAATGATGATTTTGGAAGCTACTAACTATATTATACGTGTATTTATTTTTTGCAAACCACATAATATAATGCATGTAAATTTAGATACTATGCAGTGTGCATTTAAGTATTTAAAAATATATATACTGTCTTTGTCAAAAGCTCCGAAATTTTTGACTCCAAAATAATCGACTCCGAAATATATAGGTATTCATAAATTATATGAAAATTTTATACCTATATAGACTCCGAAAATGATTAAGTAAATTAAATCGTGTAGGAGGGTATTTATATTTATATTGAAAGTTCGAGAAGATTTATTTTGACCTTGTTATCACTTTTATAGGCCACCTATAATAGAAAATTACACGAGCTTAAAATAAAATAAAAAGTTATTTTATTTGTTTCTCTCTCTTTTTAGCATAAATATAATTTATTGCTTTTTATAAAACTTTTATTTTCAACCCTAATTTTATTGATTTTTTATTTTTATAAATAGAATTAAAAACAATCATTTATATTTTAGGTCAAATTATTTATCAATTACAAATTTTATATTTCCTATAATATAACACAGTTAATGAAGTAGAGCATATCATTATTGCAAGTTTTTAAAAAACTCAATATACAAAAAGATTGTTCATTGAACTCTTGCATAGTATAACCTTTTTTTGTATTGCTGATTACTATAAACGGATTTATTGTACTATATATATAACGGAGCTTTATATTAATTGAAAAATATAGAGTGCATATTATGACTTAACAGCTGTTATCCAATTTAAAAATATAACGTCATATATATACCTATTTTTCTGTAAAAATAAAAGATTACCTTTTTATGTGTAATTTTTTTTGCACAAGACAAGTTTGAATGAGTTAAAAATGATTTTTCTAGAATATCCTTATACCATATATAATTATTCAAACAAAAAAAGACATAAAAAACAAAATGTAAGGTATATAATGCTTTAGAAACGTCGGCTTTCTCTCATCTTTTGTATACCTATGTAGAACAAAAAAAACCACAAAAAAAAATTCACATGATTCATATAATCTTTTTTTTTTTATTTAAATATAATGTTTTATGTAATGTTAAATACAAATATAATTATTATCATTATTGTTAAAATAATAACACAAAGACATTGTTATAATATAATTAAAAAAAAAAAATAAAATTTATGCTTTTTAACGTTAAGTAAATATTATTCTAATTATAAACAGACAATTTTTTTATTTATATACATACTAGAAAAAGAAATAAATTTTTTAATTCTAATGTCGTTTTATATACTAAACAATATATTCATCCTGGTTACTAAATAAATAAAATAACTTTTTTTTTAAAGAAATTATTTTTCTTGTCTTGACGAAGAAAAATCGTATACGATCCTTGTCCTTAGATAAAGAATTACCCAAATCGTGCAATTTGGGACATTCTTTACTTATCTGGACACAGGCTCGTAATATACTAAATAACACTAAATATTATAGAGAATATATAAATAAATTTAAATAGTATTTATAAGTACAAATAAGAATTTAAATATTTACAAATTATTCATGTTTTATTAAAAATAGCACATTAATTTATTGCATTTTGAGTATTTTAATGATCTAAAATCTTATGTCACATCTTTCGATTTAAAAGAATTACAAGCAAGTATTTATTAAAACTAAAAATGAATCATTTTCAAAAAGTCTATTTATGTAAGATCCTTAAAGAGTTTTATTTATATGATACCATGGCTAAAAATTTATTTATTATTTAATCTTTTTGAATAAATTTTTTATTATTAATAAATATGTTTTAATATGTTTTATAATTGATAAAAATATATATATATATTCATTTATATTTTTTAAATTTCTTTGTTTTTGAAAAAATATCAAAATAAATATATACCTATAAATTATATTGAATAATTTTTCATTAAATTTGAAGAACAAATGAAAAGAGAAAAAAAGAAAGTACATTTTATTGTCAGCCCATTGACTATGAATTGTATTTGACAAAGAAAAATCGTGTGATCCAAGGCTAGAAAAGTAAAGAAATCTTCAAATTGCAGTTTAAAATGTATTTGATACATGCGATTTGAGTCATTCCTTACTTTTGTGGCTGAATAGATCATAATATACTATTTTTTAAAGTCAAAAATATTTTTAAAACATAAAATCACAGAAATATATTATAATCTTTCTTTACACCGTTTTAAAATAAATTAAATTTTACGTTGAATATTTATAATTTTTATATTTTTTTTCAATATCGCTATTTTATTTTTAAATACTGTACATAAATAAATACTCTAAAACATATTTTATATTATAAATGCGTTTTCAAATAAATATATTTTTTAATTTATCGTTACTGAGAATTTGAGTAATTTTTGTCCTCCCTGAAAATTTAAAAATTTGATCATATTATTATTGCTACAAATTTTTTTTACAAAAACAATAAAACTTACTTGCGACTTTTATTTTTACAAGTTTGTTCAACTGAATCTTGTAACGAAAGATTTAAGTATTTTTGGCCTATAAAAATTTATTATTATGTAATTTTTTTGAATTTTATTGTTTGAAAATAATTAAATATTATTTACTATCTTTTTGTTGATACAAGGAAGGTACCCAACTATAATTATTTTCATTTTGTAAACATTCTGGTATTATTGCACTGGCTGAACTTGATGAGTAGTCATCGTATGATAATAATAATGGTGATTGCTTTGAACTATTCCGGCTGTTTGATTTTTCATTTGATAATCGATTTTTTCTAAAATTAGCAACACAAGCTGCATTTGTCGGAGATAATTCTCTATGTCTTAAAAGTTGTTCGAATTCTCTAATCTGTTCACTTTCAAAATTACGTAACATTGAATCAGCATTGGAGGATGAATTAGGTGATGAAAGACGTCTTGATAAATTTTTTGAAGCAACTTTTTTATTATCTAAAGTTACTATTGTAAACAAAAAAATAATTAATTTTTTTATTACAAAATATGATTTATTTACTTACGAGCTTGCATAGTCAAGTCTGAAATTCTCGCAACATCAAAATCGTTGGTTTGACTCATAAGATCATAAGCAGATAAATTAGGACATATTTGATCTTTATCACAATCTACGGAATTAGAGCGAGTAGTGGGTTCAGATTTAGTAACATAATTACTGAACGATGCAGTATTGGAAACATTTGGATAGTTGGTTCGACTACTGCATTTAAATTTATTTTTATTTCCTGACAAACATAACTTAGACAAGCAAGAAAATTGTTGATTATCAAGAGTATTTTCTTCGCTAGCTGATAAATCAAGTTCTGCATGCTTAAAAGTAAGCCCCATTGCTTGTCCATTTGAATTAAAAAATCGAGGAGGCGATAAATTGTAATTATGTAATGTAGGAGTTTCATTTCTTCCATCAGATGTGTCATCTGCTTTTTGTTTTAGAATGGATTCCCATGCTGGATTTTTATCTTTTTTTAACATCTCAAAAATATGTAACAACATAAATTTTTCATCGGATCCATCATTTTTTCTGTCCAAAAAATTGCAATCAATTTATTAAAATTTTGAAAAATTACTAAAAATTGTTGTAGCATAACAAACCTATTGTTATCTAATGATAGATCTTGTTCTTCTAAATATTTAATTTTTCTTTTATTATGCAGCCATGGATTCAGGGATTCTGCTACTTCAACATCATTTTCACCTGATATTTATTAATTTAAAATTAATATTTTTATTTATATGCATCAATTTAAAAAATAAATATTATATTTTTTATGTACTTGTAAATTATAAAAATTAAAATATTGTAAATAAAATTTTGAAAATCATGCAATGGATTTACTAAAAGTATTAGAAGGTATTTTCATTTGCCAATACGTCAATGCCTTTTTGAGGATCTTGCATTTTCAAGTAATAATGAATATTTACATTCATATTATCATCTAGTTTTGTGATATCAAAAATTTAAGGGGTATTCAATTTTTCTTTTAATATAAATAAAATTTAGAAAAAATTTTTAATATTTTTAACTATTCAAGAATTTAATAATAGTGGAAATTTTAAAATTACCAGACATAGTCTCATTATCAACATCATTTTCATCATTTGAGTTCTCATCTAATAATGTTAAATTAGGTTCATTATGTTCACTTTCATCCATAAATATATCATGTTCACTCATTTCCTAGAAAAATTGTAAATTTTTATTTCAAATTGAGAAATTACTGTCAACCTATAAAAAAAATAACAATATTAACTTACTCCACTTTCGCTGCTACTGCTGCTTGACAAGGCCCTCAAATGCTGTTGGTTTAAATCAGCACAAGTTAAGTCAGTAAATTGAGATCCATAAGTTTCTTGATTGGGATTGCTAATTGATGTTTCATTATCAATATTCAGGGTTTCTGGCTCTTTACTTGATAAACAACTATTTTTTTGATGTTGCTGTTTAATGCTAGTTTTTGATGATGCAGATGCAGATGATAAAGTTGATGATGTATCTGCAGGACTAATAATCGTTAACTCATCTTGTTCGTGAACTGTTGGAATTTTCCAAGCTCCATTCGCAGACGAATTTGAACAGGAGATGCTCGGTATTACCCTATTTTAAAAATTAAATACATTCAAAACAATTTTGGTTAATGTTAAGTAAAAAAATATAATATGAAAATAACCTTGTAGGGCTTGCAGTTGAATAAGAATCCATTGATCGAGGAGAAACTACAGTAGAAATAGAATCATTAAGAGACTTCACATTTTGGACATTTTGATGAAATATTTGAGAGCTGGAGTTTTCGGATGAAAGACTATTACTGCTGGCTCCTTCTGAAGCTTTTGTAACACTTGCGGAATTCCGAGACTTTTCAACAGCTAATTTCTACAGAAAATTACATTAAAGTTTTTAAAACAATATTTACAATAATACATTAAACTATTTGAAATAATATTTACTTTTTTCAATTCATTAATCTGTGCAGCATACTGATTTTGAACTGAAATTAATTGAGAAATATACCACTGCTGGTCCCGACAACGTTGGTAAAATGTTGGTGGACGCACTTGAAAACTAGAAAATTTTGAATGGCAATTACTTTTACAAAAAATGATGCATTTTAAATGCAAATCAAATTACCGTAAAATCAATGTATCTAAATCTGTATTTAAATACCCTTCCGTAGCTAATAAATCTAATCTAAAGAATCTATTGTAACCCCAGCATTCTCCTATCTCAAAATCAGAGGCGAATTCTCTCACTATATTTTTACTGGTATCTCTTGAACCTTGGTGTATCATTTCAACTCTATATTCATATCTAGAAAAAATTTTTTTTCAATTATAGCTATATATAACTATATATCTTAATTATTTTTATTCTGGAAGTAATTACTTTGATGTTTCTGGCAAACCGGCACTAAGTTCTAAGAAAACTGATAAATAGTTTCCTCTAACAACTCCATTACCATCTGGATAAACTTTCAATCTCCAACATAATCCATTAACATGTAATGGAGCCGAATAAACTGGGTCAGCTTTTAATTGAAGTTGTGTAAAATTTTGCATAGCAAATGTCGCACTATCATACCCAGGTACAATTTCACTGAAATTTTAAGGCCATATTATAATTTTTTTACTTACGGTTATTAACTTTATAGATACATTTTTTTAAAATATATTTTTCACCTTGGAAAATCCGCTGGTACAGGAGCTGTTACAAAACTAGTAACTGGTTTCTTGCAAACTTGATTCATTATGTGAGACAAATCAGCACTTCTTGAAATTAGTTCAGAACGAGTACATGAATGCAACTGGTGCTCTATATCCTGTAACAAAGCTTCTAACTGTTCTGTCTCCAAATTCAAAGAGCTTTTTTGACCCATTAATATTAAGAGTTTAGCTTTTAACTGAGAATCTAAACGTGCGATCATCAACTCAACAGCATTTCTTATTTCTCTGACTCTTTCATCTTTTGCCGCTCTAACAGACTCAACATTTCGTTCCTTGGATTAAATTATAATTTTTAATTTAATCAAATTTTTATTAATTCATCCAGTTTTTAAACTTACCACTTCTTGAACAAATGTTATCAACTCCATTAACCTGCGCTTTAATTGCCCAACTTCAGATTTAATTTGAGTAACATGCGTTTCGTAAACTTCTTCAAGAGGTTTAAAAGTATGACCGCAATGTGTTCCACCCCATAAAGCGCATTGATGACATATGCATCTGCGGCAAGTCCAGCAATATACAGATAACTTTTCATGATGGCTTGAACACCTAAAAAATTTTTAATAAAATATGAAAAGTATTTTGTATTTTTTAGATTTAATATAACTTTTGCTCTACCTGTCCTTAGCTGAATCTTCATTTCTGTTATTAGATACACTTACTGCTTGTAAAGTATCTAGTTGTTGAGTTACTTCTTCAACCCAGCGGCAATTAACTAGTTCATGAAGGTGAAGAGAAGCTCGGCAATGTGGACATTGAGATCTTTGTTCTGTTAGCCATCTCCTTATACAAATATAGCAACATAATTTACTACAATGAGGACACAAATGTGCATCTCTTAATTTTTCCATACAAATAAAACATCGGAAAACTTCTGCTAGGGTCTGGAAAACAATTTTTTATTACTGCCAAAATACTAAATTTTCAAACAAAAAGAATATATTTTCAATATAAAAAAAGTTAGAAACAAAAGAGTAATATTTAAATTGAGGTCAACCTTGAATTAAAGAAAAATCAGAATTAGCTTAGATGAAAACTAAGCAAAACTTCTAATAAAAAAATTTATGTAAGATGAAAGTATAAAATTAAATTTAAATTTGGAAAAATACAAGTTTACTTTTCACAAACCTCAACACTATGTTCATCATTATTTTTGGATACCAAAGGAGGTTCTCGACTTGCCATTTTTATTTTTTTAATTTTTGTATTCTTGAAATATTATAAGATTAAAATTTTATTTCATGTAACATCATGATTTTGAAATAAAAATTAACTATTCTAAAATTTTAGCTTCAATAAAAAAGACATGGTTAAAATAATAGTACTATATCATTTCTCTTTGCCAAAATAAGTGAAAATAATTTTTTTAACCATTTCAAATAATTTTTAAGAAAAAAAATGTATGTTTTTTAATATGATAAAAATTTTTTTTTTTAATTTCAATCAAATCAAATTTTGATAAAATCCAAACGTTATAAACAAAACTATTCCACTTTTTTTGCAAAAGAAACCACAACACCAACAATTTTTATTTCTGACCAGGTTTCTAACGATAAATTTGTTTTCTATTTTATCAGCACGGAGATATTCTGTGCTACAACACGTGTTCATACATTAATTTGTATTTTAAAAATGTGCTCCTTTTTCTTAAAAAACTTATTTATGTTAATTAAATAATTAATACTTTAATTTAATTGCAAGTTCTTAGTAAATTAATTTTAATTTAGTGTTAACCATATTTTTATAAATTTCTTAAAGTAAGTACTTGCAGGTTAATATAGAATAAAAATTAAAAATATTAAAGATTAGTTATAATTTTTTTAATAATTAATAAATAAAAATAATTCTTTTTTTTTTATTTTAAGTTTTTACATAAAATGGGAAGAAAAGCAAAATTTACAGAAAAACCAGTTCCCAAGGGACCAGGTAGAAAAACTAAAAAGCAAAAAGATCCTGTTTTTCCAGAAGATGTAATAAGTAAGTTATAACTATATAATTATAAACTAATGAATCAATGTTTAATTAAATGTTAAAAATAAATTTTATTTTTATTCAGAAAAAGAATTTAAAGACATGAGTAGTAATCAAAAGAAACGAGCTCTTAAAAGATTAAAAAAAGATAATGAAAAAAAAGAAAATAAAATCAACAAATCTCAAAAAAATGAAAATGGATTAACAAAAAATGAAGATAAAAAAAATCCAGAAATGAAAAATAAAAAAAGACAGTTATCTAATAATGATAAAAATCAAGTTAGTCAAGAAAAACCTAAAAAAATTAAAACCGATGTATTAAATTTAAAGTCTGTTAACAGTAATGAAAATAAAAAGCCAACTAAAAATAAAAATAACAAAAATAAAAACAAGACAGAGCCAAGTAATCAGAAAAATAAGAAAAATAAATCAAAATATAAAGCTGGAGTTCAATCTGACAGTGATAACGAATCAGAACAGGTAATCTGAGAATTTACTTAAAAAAACAAATATGTACATATAAATTAAACACAGTTTTATTCTTGTAATTTAGGATTCTGATGAAGAATTTTATGAAACCGATGATTACTTGAATGCAAAACAGAAAAAAACAAAAATTCAGAATGGCAATAAAAAAAAAAATGTTTTTAATAAAGATAATTCCAATGAAGAAGATTCTGATGAGGAAGATTCTAATGAAGAAGATTCTAATGAGGAAGATTCTATTCAGAATACCTCTATTGAGAATGATTCTGATGAAAATGAATCTGATGAAAATGATTCTAATAATGATATTTCTGGATTAAATGAAAGTGAATCAAGTACTGAAGAAAAATCGGATGAAGAAGCTGAAGAAGGTAATGATAGTGACGATGATGATTTATTACCAATTGAAAAAGCAAACAAAAAATTAAAAGCAAAAAAAGAAAAAGAAATGTAAGGAAAATAAATTTTTAACAGTTCTTTAATACTTAAAAAATACATGTTTTATAATTTTTTGAATAACTTAGGAAACTAGCAGAAGCTGAAATGAATGAAAGTGTAGCTAATCAAGATATATTTACATTTCCAACTGAAGAAGAATTGAATAATCCTACAAATTTAAAAGATGTCCAACAGAGAATAAGCGATGTTATGATTGTTTTATCTGATTTTAAAAGATTAAGAGAACCAGATAGGTACACTTATTAAACTTTTTTTATTTTCATTAGTTACTTTATTTAAATTTTTATTTCAGACCTCGGAAAGAGTACATGGATTTATTAAAAACAGATTTATGTACATATTTTAGTTATAATATGTTTTTAATGGAAAGATTAATCCAAATATTTCCATTGAATGAACTAATGGAATTTTTAGAGGCTAGTGAAGTTCAGAGACCAATGACTATTCGTACAAACACCTTAAAAACTCGAAGAAGGGATTTAGCTCAAGCTTTAATAGCTAGAGGTGTTAATCTAGATCCAGTTGGAAAATGGACAAAAGTTGGTTTAGTAATTTATTCATCTCAAGTACCTATGGGTGCTACACCTGAATATTTAGCTGGTCATTATATATTACAAGGTGCATCAAGTTTTCTTCCAGTAATGGCTTTAGATCCAAAAGAAAATGAAAGAATACTTGATATGTGCTCTGCACCTGGAGGAAAATCATCACATATTGCTGCATTAATGAAAAACACCGGTGCACTTTTTTCAAATGATGTTAACAAAGAAAGAATTAAAGCTGTAATTGGAAACTTCCATCGACTTGGAATCGTAAACTCTATTATTTGTAATTATGATGGTCGAAAAATACCTGATGTAAGAAAAATTTTTTTTTGCATTAATTTTTATAATTAATTACAACTAGTGAACGATCAATTTTTATTTACAGATTATCAAAGGTTTTGATAGAGTGCTTTTGGATGCTCCATGTACTGGTACAGGTGTAGTTGCTAAGGATCCTAGTGTAAAAACAAATAAAGACGAAATAGATATTCAAAGATGTTTTACATTACAAAGAGAATTACTTTTAGCAGCAATTGATTGCGTAAATGCAAAATCAGAATCTGGTGGAATCATTGTCTACTCTACATGCTCAATATTACCAGAAGAAAATGAATTAGTTATAGATTACGCATTAAAAAAACGTGATGTTAAATTAGTTGAGACTGGGTTAGAATTTGGTGCTGATGGTTTTACAAAATATAGACAATATAGATTTCATCCATCCTTAAAATTAACTAAAAGATTTTATCCTCATATGCATAATATGGATGGGTTTTACGTTGCTAAATTAAAAAAATTTTCAAATATCAAACTTAATGACAAAAAAATAAAAGAAAAAAATGATGATGAAGAGGATTCGAGTTAAAATATATTACTTAAACATTTGTAAATAAGTTTTAAAATAAAGGAATAACTATATTCTTTATAAGAAAAATTTACACATAAAAAATACATTTTTATTGTAAACAATCTGTTGTTACATTATTTTATTACATACATTGTTTGCATTATTTTATTCAACACATATTTATAATTATATTTTTAATATAATAATCTTAGAATTTTTCTATAGTTTAGAAATACTATTCTCTAAAATAAATGCATTTTTTCTGTGAAAGTTAAAAAATAGAAATATAATCTTAAGCTTAAAAAAGAATATTTCTTATGTACAATTTTTATACAGTTATATTTACAACGGAGATGCTTAAGATTGCATGTAATATAATTCTAATTATATATACAATAAATTTATAAAATATTTTTTTAAAATTAATTTATGTTATATTTCATCATAATAATCTATTTTAAAAACATAGTCACTTTAAATACTTAATGAAAGAAAATACTTTTTAATTGCTGTTCACATAGCTTCTTAACTTCATCTAAAAAATAAAATTGATTTAACAATCTATTATTTTATTTAAGTTTCAATTATATAAAAATACAGCATATTTAATTATCTTACCATCAATTTGAATAATACTAGCGTTTTTTTGTTGAATAACAACAAAGAATTCACGTAAATTTGATATTTTTCCAACAATCCAATAATCACTCATTGTTTTTATAACAACTTCTCCAGCTTCTTTTAACCTACATTTTTTATATTTTTAAAAGATATGACTTTTATTATTCTATATTTAAGAACAAATACCTGCTCGTATCTCTATGAATATCTGTTATTATCCTAAGTACCTCAGGGGTTGTATATGAGTTCAATAGTTTATTTTCATTATGCAATGTACTTTTGTAAGCTAAATTAAGCTTATTAAAGTACAAAAACTTTGGACTAGAATCAGAAAATCCAATTACTTGCTTGGAACATTGATCAGCAACTGAATTAACTAAAGATTTTAATTGCACACCAAGAAATGAATCCAAATGAGTATAAAATAATGGACTAGCAGTGTCTAATAAAAATGATTAATTAATTAAATTTTAATTAAATATTTTTAATCAATGTTTCTCTTACTGTCAACAAATAGGCATACTGTTGCACTTAGTACTCGATAAACAACTAGATAAAGAGCCATAGGTTTTGTTGAATAGTTTATGAATATTTTTGGTAATTTCTTAACATCATTAGCACTTGAAGGTCCAGTAATAAATCTATAATTAAATAATCAGCATTATATAAAATCAATTACATTCCCATATTTATCTTACTTTCCACAATGAGAACTTGAAAACGGAGAAGAGTTACGAGGTATGGAACCTCCTTCTAGTTCTTTCTCAAGATATGATGGAATAATTGTAGTAATTAAATAATTATAAACAACTTGCATGTCTTCAGGCTCCAAGCCACTCCTAACATATTATTGTTATCAGATCCATTTAATAATTTTTTTAAATACATTCTACTCACCAAACAAGCTGATCGTTATATAAAAAAGCCGTGTATTTTACTTGTGGAAAAGCTGCTTCTACTTGATTCATGAAACACTGAACTCGTAAAAATGATACTTTGTCTAAAGGCAAAAATTGCAAGCCTTGGAATATGTCTAATATATCAGTTTTATTCAAGTTTAATGTGAGTAAGTACTAAAAAAAAATTAAATTATTAGATTTTTGTTTTTTTATAAATCAATTTCATTAACTTTACCCTGGAATAAAAATGATCCAATTTAAATTTCAAACAAGTAACTGAGCCACTATCAGGCTCATTTAATATTGTTTCAAAAGAACCCATAAATAAACGAAATATTGTGTAAGTTTGTCTAAGAATAGCTTGACAAATATCGCTTGAAATTTCATCGTTTTGATATTCAATAAAATCTGAACCATCTTTTTGTTTTGTTACATAGGGTACACCAACAATCTATTATTAAATAATCATTTGAAAACAAAATAAACGATATTAACAAATTTTATATTTAAATTTCTTTTACCATAACCATCCAAAAATTTGGTTCGGGTTGATAATAAATTTGACGAGTTTTTAAAGTATGACAAAAATCACATTTTGTACCAGGATTAAATGATCTACAAATATCATTTATTAATAAATATCATTTATTAATTAAAGTATTAAGAAAAATTTTATTTTTAAATAATTGTAAACAAACTCTGTAAATTTGATGATAGCTTCGCTAAGTCCAATATTTTTAATTTGTGTTTCAATATCAGTTTTTGATGGATAATAATATAAAATTTTGTCTCTTTCCTTTTAAAAATATATTTAAGTAATTAGTAATTAATGATTATAAATACAAAATTAGTAATTTAAGTTAATAATACCTCTCCTTCCTTTTTTGCATATATGCTGTTAAAAATAAAAAAATGATCCAAAGATACCTCTGCTTTTGAAGACATATTTGCAAAAATTATATTCAATTCATTACTAAGAATAAAATTGTTTTATGCTGCTACTATTATTCTTTTTATCTTTTGTGTTAAGAAATAAAGCTTTTAATTTAAAAATCACTGCAGACTGCAGAAAATGATATTGCACTACTATAACCTTAAAAGTTGTTATCAAGTCACACAATTTTAATTAATTATGACTAAATCTTCATATACCTACAATCGTTACATATATTTTCAAAAATAAAAAAAAAACACAAATTAATTACTTATTTATATTTTATTTGAATAAATTGATTATGTACATTGTTTTCTGTTTATAAATTATACCATTATTTTACAAATTAAATTAGCATAACAAATTAAATGCATTCTTATTTTAATAATTTTTCCTTAAATTTTTATATTTACAATTGTTACGATAATATTTACAAATTCTGAATTATTTTACTAATATATTCAGTAAATAATGCATGCTAAAATCACATAAATGTTACTACAATTAAAATATTTAATTTTTTTGGACAAATAAATTACTTAGAAAATATAATTTTGTAAAAAAAGTTTAGCAGTACCTATGCTTATATAAATAATGAAAAAGTAATTTCAATAATAACAATTGTTTCTACAAAGGATATAATCTAAACTTTATAACAATCTAAGAATATATAATACTTTCAATTTCTCAAAAATTTTTTAAATGCTAAGATAACTGCAGATATATAATTTTTAAAATTGGCAACTATTATTTTCTAAATGCGATTTACACATTAACAATTTACGATTTACAATTTAATTAACAACCGCTAAAATATATTAGCTAAGCTAAATTAAAAATAAAAATTGTTTGATCACAGTAAAATTCAAATAATCTTTGGTACAATGTTCTGCATTTTGTATTAAGTAATGCAATTAAAATAAATATTAATACTACTAAAGCTTATTTTACATATTTTAAATTACAACTTTTTTCACTGTGATAAATTATTTATAAAATCTTTGCTAATCAAATTTGAAAAAACACTATAGGTTGTTATATTTACAGACTGACCAATGGATTCTTACTTTTCCCTTATGAACAAATAGAATTTTTCTTGCTAATTTTTATTTTAATTTTTTAAAAAATTATGGAAGCTAGCCAATCTTTTAAGATGCATTTTTTTGCACAGGCAAACCCACATTTTATTAGAAAAGTACTTATTTAATAATATATTATCAATACATCATTATTAATTTAAAAAAACATATTTACACTTTTTTGCAATTTAATGTTGTTGTAATTGTTGAAAAAGTGGACAAATTTCAACCAACGGTGTTCCTAAAACTTCTTGGCATACTTGATTTATATCAGGTTCCATCATTAAACATGATATTTGGTCTTCTGACAACATATCCATACTATCAAATAAAAACAACAAAATTAATTTCATACCTAAATTGAATATTCTTATAATTTTTAATTTACCTAGTTAAACTTTCACTGTCAGATGTTTCGTCTTCTGCATGCAGATAATTTAAAGACTTTTCTAAAGGACTTGGAACTTTCTTACCTCTTGGCTCTACTATTTCTTTTTTTTCTAAATTATTTTCATCTGCTTCTAAAATTTTGAATTCGCTCGATCGTTTATCAGTTAAATTTGATATATTTAACATCATCATTCCCTGATTTAAAAATTCTTTTACTTTTTCTCCTGTTCCTGAATTCCATAAAACATCGAGCGACTGCCTTCGACTTGAGTTTTCTGTATTTCATAATATATAATTTTATATAAACTCTTAAGCAGTTTAAATCTTTAAGCAGTTTAAATCTTTCATATAAAAAAAAAAAAAATCTTTTATAAAGTATATTAACTTACCAGAACTACCAGTACTAATTTCACTAGATATAGAATTGCGAGAAATCCATGTCGCTAAACAACTATCTAATTTGCTTTTCCTTTTTAAAAATGGGCTTTTTGTAACTTGTGCATTTTCATCTTCGTTTAAAATTGAATCATTATTTTCAATAGTTGCAGGCAAAGATTTTTGTGTTATTAATTTCTTGCGATTACTGTTTAAATTACTTTTTAAATTTTCTAAATTAGAAACCATATCATCTGGTTTATCAGCAATTTGTTCTTCTGTTAAACATTTTCCATTATGGCTTATCATTTCTGTGGAATTCCGTAAATTAATTTCAGTCCATTCTTCTCCATTTTTCATTTCGTTACTTTCTTTTGTGAGTTTTGATGGTTGCTCTATTACTTTCTTATTTTCAATTGGTGAAATAATATTTCGCAAATCAGAGAAATTAGTAGGATTTGGAGATAGTAGTTGACAATTAGGGATATGTTTGGAATCTATTGTAGCTATACTTTTAGGTCTTTCACGTTTAATATATCGTCTTGGTTCTGTTGAAGATATACTTTTGGATCTTTGTTCTTTCAAAATTTCTTTGTCTTCTCCCTAAAGAAATTGTTTGTAATATGTATGTCAAATCATTAAAAATTTAAAAATTTTCTTACCTCTGGGGAATGATTAGAATCACTTAATTTCTCAGGAAGTCGTGAAAATTCATCACTAGTATAATCTACACTATCTGGTGATTCTGTTGTACCACTTGAATCAGTCGAATTTAATGTACTTGATTGATTACAAAGTTTCAATTCTTTATCATAATTATTTGATCCACCATATTGTCGATTCTGAAATATTTAATTATTTATTATATTTTAAAATAAAAATCATAAAATTTAAATAAAAGTATCCTACTCTATGAATCTCATCACTTATTTTTTCTAAATTTCTTAATGCATCAGCATAAGTCATTTTAGCATCGGCAACTGATTTTTCTAAAAATGCTACTCTTAATTTCTGTTGTTCTAATACTTGATGAAAATGCGCTTTGGTTTCAAAAAATGGCCTTTAATAACAAATAGAAAAACATTATTTGTTTAATTTCATTTTAAAAATAAATATATATTAATTTTCTACAACTTAAATTTATTTTGAAAAAAAAAAATAAATCATCCTAAAATATTAAATGCTTTTTAAATTGGTGTGTTGCAAAAAAAAAACTATAACTACTTACAAATATGTTAGCAAGTTGTGCCAGGAAGCAAGTTGCGAAGTGCACCAAAACTGTCGATTTGAAATTGTATATAGTAATAAAACAAAATGTTCTCATTATTAAAAAATGAGGATAAAAATCAATAAGAGTACTTAAAATTCTGCAAAAATATTGTAAAATAAATAAAATAAAAATAAAATAGCTTCATGATAATTGTTTTGTGATTATTTAAATGGATCTGAATCTGTAAATATGCGTATAAGAGCTAGCAAATGTGTTTTTACTAATTACTATAAAATTCCTTTTAAATTTAATTGGTTTTAAGTATAGCATGCAGTATACAATTAGCATATCTTCACCTAGACTTAGCAATAGAACGCTTCAATTCTTTTTGAAACTTTTGAACTTCATGTTCAGCTTTATGATAAAAAATAGTAGTACGTCTATGTTCCATTTCACAAACAGCTCTCTCATGTTCTGATTCATTAACTCGAGATGTAGCATGATTTAACATTTCTTGCCATGCATGATCAAAACATCTACCTTCTGTTTTTAAACCTTCTTCTGCTAAATAAACCATTTCTTTAGCTGCTGCATGTTGACTATTAGCTCTTTCAAATTTAATGGCAGCTTGTTGAGCTTCTGTTAACGCTTCCTTTGCTTTAAATCTAGCATCATAATATGGACGAGATTTTTGAATTGAAGAACAAAGTTTTTTTGCTAATGCATCAATTTTCATTGTTGATTCACATAATAGCTCTCTAAATGTTGCTTTTGCATCCTATTAATATAAAATTTTAATTCAAGTACTTTATTTTTTTAATATTTTCATTTTACTTACATCCAAGTCTACTTCAAGTTTGTTTATATCATCTGTTGCAGTATTAAGTCTTTCCAACTCAATCTAAAGTAAATGAGAATAATTTAATTTTATAAATTTTCAATTGTAAAAAATAAAAACAAATTTTTTTATTTCATGATAAAAATAAAATTCGTTAGGTACGTTTTTATTTTAACAAGTCACAAAAAATTAAAATATCTAGGTCTATTTATATTTAAACTGGGTCTATTAGTCTTATATTTAAAACAAGTTGGTCTTATTTAAAGGCTTAAATAGATAAACAATAAAATTTTGAGATCGTCTAAATAATCATAATAAATGTAGACTATTAAATAATGATATTCGATAATTAATGAATAAATATAGGTTAGTACCTGAACTCTAGGATCTACAAGTTCGTCCTTGCTCTCAGCTCTTTGATTCTCAGATTCTTGAGTCTGAGACCGGCCGTTCATTTTTTAATTAAACACTCCTTTAATTAATTTTATTACTATTTTATTATTTACAACGTCCTTTTTTTCGCCCACGCATTTTGCGCTTGTTTTTTATTTTCAGGGTTTCAAAAAAAAGAAACAAATTTTGTGTTGTACTTGTCTTACTAAATTCGTCTGCTACTACTGATTGAACTCGACGAATTCAAGCAAGCACAGCTATAATCCTGGCTATAATAACTGGCTAGTCATAGAGTTTCGAAAATGAGATTTTGAGCTTGCGCCCTTGTATAAGTAATCGAATCGAGGGTACTAGAGGGTACTATATGGGTTTAAGGTCCATTTGTATAAGTAGGGATGAAATTTTGTATAAAAGTAAGTAGTACAAGTAGAAACAATTTTGTTGTGTCTGACTGTTACTACTGAACTGGGGATTTAAAAGGGTTGCTCAGTTAAGTTTGAAATAAGGAAGGGGAAAATTCTGAGAATTTTATATATTCTGCAGTTGACATTTAAAGCGCATGAATATATGATTTAATTTATATAAAAAAAGAAGGCGCCAGAAACGAGGTTGATTTTAGTATATTTTCGAGGTCAAAGGATAATAATAAATACATATTATTTATTTTAGTGATGCGAATAGTATAAAGCCTTGAAGATTTCATTTTCAATTAAAAAAAAGCAAAAGCTTTATTTTATTACATTAAAAAAAATTTATTAAATGAAATTGATAAGAAAAGTTTTTGTAATGTGTAGGTTCTGAGTCAAATCAGTAAAAGACTGATTCAGCTCGAGACTTTCAAATTAAACAGTCTGAAAATTTTAGGGTAGATTAAGTACTCAAAATTTAAAAAAAATGCACTTTTAGATTTTTTTAGGGCCATTCACGGTGAAGCGCAGTAGACTATAGATGATTATAGGTCTTCAACCGGAGATTAGGTCTCGATTCTTTTTTATCGTTTCCTGAGATGTGCTGTAAAATATACGCATTTGGTGATTTAAGTGTTCAAAATTATCATGGTCCAAATCTCAAAAACGTGAAAATACCATTCACAAAAATAAGACCTATAATGCCCTATAGGAGACATAGTCACTTAGTCTACTTCGCTCCACTGTGAACGGCCCTTAGCTGCGCGTTTTTCTATTTAACATGAATTCTATATAACAAAGAAATATTGCAAAAATCATCGAAATGATAAAAAGTTAATTGTTTTTAGGCTAAATGTATCTTTTGCAGTCAAAAAAACAGAAAAAAATTTTCAGAAAAATCTAAAAATTTCCCGAAGCGATCAAGAGGAAAGAGGAGTGTATAGGGTCACTTTTTCACAAAACATGATACAATCTAAATTTAAAAATGACATTAGTTTTTAATTTCTACTTAATTGTTGTTCTAAAAATTTAAGCGATTAAAAACAAAAAATGTTGCTCTGGTGCATCATATATGGGTGCTTTTCACAGAAACAGTATATTTTTCTATCACTTACGGCACAGCACTTATCTTTTTTTACAATTTTTTTTTAATTTTATGTTTTTTCTTTGGGTACCTTATTTTATTAAGGCAAAGCTTTCAAGTGCATAAATATATGGACTGATAGCTAAAAATCGAGGGACAGACTTGAATACGACGACACGCGAAGAGGACTCCATTAAAATTTGTTTTGTTGAAAAAAATGAATTTTTGGGACCTAAATACGTCATATGCAGCCAACAGAAAAATTTAAATTCAAAGTTTTAGCCGTTTGTTAATACTCAAAGTTTACAGTTAAGCAAAAGGATTTCGGACGGTGACGACATTTTGAACACATAGGCTCAAGAAAATATTTTCGTTAACTTACCAATACGTGCGCAGTTGATTTGGACTTTGAAAAAATATTATTAATTAACTTTTTAAAAGAAAAAAAGGAGCAAAAAAGCTTTTGTTTCGGATATAAAAACACACTATCCATACTGTTCCTGTATGCAAAAGCCCTGTATCAAAAGCACCCGCATACGTTGAACCTTTAAAGATTATGAAAAATTGTAGACATTTTCTCAGAAATTTGCTGAAAAATTGAATAATTTAAATATTATACTACTTTTTCAAAGCAGTCAAAAATTTTGCAGCTTTTTTTTTGAAACTTTTGTTAAATTGTTATCGAAATTATTAGAGTAGTAAAATGAGCTAAAGTTCTAAAAATTTAATTTATTTCCTTATACTATTGGCATTCAATATTTTCTGGTATAATAAAAAATTAAAGAAAATACTTTTTTATTCAAAAAATAACTCAATAGTAATCAGCTAAATTTAAAATGGCTATTTACTATAATGCTCTTAATATCTAACTAAGAATTTCTCCTAAACCCAATTTTCACTTGAAGAATAAACTGCATACTAATTTGTATCAAGTAGTAAATGAAACTTTTTATACAAATGAAAATTATCATTTATAAATTTGTCATTCATAAAATTTTATATACCTACACTGAAAATTTAAGTATATAATAATAAAGTAATAGTGACTAAATTCTTCCTTGCATAACCAATACACTTTAAAAAACCAAAATCTACATAAAAAATAAAATTTTCTTAAAATATAAATAAATAAAAAGTTTATTTGTCAAAGAAATTCTATAATATATAAAATATACTTCATTTCACTTTCTGTTATACCTACATATACATACAAAACTTTCGAATCTTAAATAAACAATTTCCGAATATGACTTATATTATAGGCATATATATATTTGAAAAATAAAATAAAATTGTTTATAAAAATTTTAGAAAGTTGTATTAGCCATATATTATTACAAAGACATTTTTATTTATAAATATACTTAAACAAAATTTTTAAATTTATATCAATTAGGAGATTTTATTGGTTTCTGAGGAAGATTTATGTTGTATTTGTAATTTTGGTATAGATGTAGGGGGTGGAATCGTATTTTATTTTGTGAATGGAAGTAAATATAAAAAAGCTCTGTTATATAATGATATCTATCCTGATACCCTTCGTTTTTTCCAATGTGCCTTCTGAGGTTAGAAACATAGGTCTCAATCTTATTAAATAGAGGTTTTTAATCTATCTTCAAAATATCACTGTATCTTTATTTTCTAACCAATCAACTTTCAGTTTATCTCATTTTATTTTGTCTAAGTGTCACCTCTCGAGCCCCAAAAACAACAATTTTTTATCACTAATTCTATCATTGGCCATTTTCGGCCCAAAATTTGGCCCAAAATGACCAAATTTTAAATTGCTACCAAAATTGCAATTTTTAATAATAATGAGTTTTATAGATCTAAAAAAATTTTCTACAAACTTCAAGTTTCATTAATTAAGTATTAAAATTCAAAAATTATTTAAGTGCCTGTCATCACTTTTCTTTCATTTTTGTTTCTAAGATATCGCTTTTATTTTATCTGGCAAAAAAATTATTGAAAAGGAACGAGTAATGAATTTTTGGAAACTTTAAGATCGTAAAAATTTTTTAAGACCTATAAAATTCGTTTTCGTCAAAAATTACAATTTCGGAAAAATTGGTAATTTTGTGCCGAAATTTGCCATTGCGTTAAGGAAATTAGTGATGAATAATTACGGTTTACCGGACTTGAAAGGTGCGACATTCCAAAAACTGTACTGATGGTTATTTTGCAAGGTTGCAGAGTTAATTGAAAATTAACAAGAAAACCCTATAACATGGATCTTTGTATTTTCAGGCTCAGAAATAGTTTTCCAGCATAATAAAAATTTGGTTTTCCCAAAAATTCTCCCCCAGTTAATTTTTCTTGAATTAAAGCTTTTTTTCTAATAATCTCGTAATCTTACCCAAAGAATTTAAATAAAAAACTTCTACGGTTGAACTATTTATAGAAATAATTTGATTCGAAAGCATCCTTTTTAATAAAAAATTGAAAGAACACAAAGTGGCATTGTATAACGTACGGTGTAAATTGATTTTTATGTTAAATAGATTTATTACCTCAGATTAAATATAATAATATGATAAAAAAAGACAATAAAAGGAATTTTATATTTTATTTTATTAATACAAAAAAAATTCTATTTTAATAATACAAGGTTGAAAGATCAATTTAAGATAAATTTATCTAATATATAATTTAGCTCTTATATTATAAGCAATGATTTATTATACATTTTTATTGTATAAGTTTATATTTTCAAATGTCATTCTTTCAATTATTATGTAATAAGAAAATTTTTAAACATTAATGTACTTAAATTTTCCTGGATTAAATTAAATATTAAAAAATTTTTTTTTAATCTTAAATTAATCGGTTTTTAATGAGTTTAATTGAGCAAATTAACATTTTCAGAGGTCACGATGGGTTTGAACGCTTGATAAATTCAAGGTTCTGAAAGGCCCAAAATGACGCATTTTTAAATTTGTTTACATTGCTGCAAAAATTGTAATTTTTCATGAAAATTTGTCTTACATGCCTCAAAAATTTCTTACAAGCTTCAACTTTTCTAAAATTTTATACTCATTTCTTTTCAATTTATTTTTTGTTTAACAGATATATGATCATTATTAAAGTTATAGGGTCCTAATTTTAGGGTTTTTAAAAAAAGTCAGTTTTAATTATTACACGCAAAAAAAAGAATAGTAAAATTAACCTCAACGAATTTAGTAAACACAAATTAATAAATATTGGTAAATATAACCAAAAAATTAGTAAATTTTACTAAAAAAATTGAGGTTTTAGCTTTATAAACAAATTTTATTAGTAAATTTTACTAAAAATTTATAGTGACTTTTAAACAGACTGAATTTAGTAAACAAAATCGTTATTTTGGTTATATTTACTAAATTTTTGTATGGGTGTATCTTTGAAAAGTAATATCTCAGAAACTATTCTATAAAAGAGACGAGTAATAAGTTTTTGGAAACTTGAATCTTGTAGAAAAATTTTGAGATCTTTAAATCCCATTTCTATCAAAAATTAGAATTTTCGAAGCAATTTAAAAATGATCATTTTCGTAAAAATGGCCATTTGGTTTATTGACTATAGCGATGAGAGAATTGGTGATAAAAAATTGCGGTTTACGGTAATGGGTCTGGAATCACTTGAAAAAAGATCTATAAGTTTTTTGTATCACTGAATCTGAATCCAAGGTCCAAAGAAGCTAGAAATAAGGGAAAGATCCTTAAATCAGCTAAAACTACCATTTTTAAGGATTTATTTGCAATATTCTGTAACTAGAGCTAAAATAGACAAGCATATGCAATTTTTCAAGACGGTTTAACAAAATAAAGGATTTACTAGATAATGCGTCAAATTTGGGATATTGGAGAAAATTTTAGTTGTTACTTCAAAAATAAGCAAAAATTGAATAAACACATGGTAAGCGTATTTTTTTGCGTGAATTCAAGTATTTTTAAATATTTTATTAAATGCTGACCATTATCCACCTTATTGTGTTAAAACTACCCCTAAATGTTGAAATACTGAAAAAAATGTAAACATTTTTTTTTAATTATACTTTTTAAGGTTTAATCTAAAAGTAGCAACAATTAAAGTACAAAAAAATATTACACTCCCCATGAAAAAATTTTGTGTACTATTAATTTAGCTATTTTTTCGTTTATAAAACAGAGTTTAAAAAAAAATTTGTTAGACGTTTCAATATTTTATAATTTATGGGTAGTTTTCACCTACTGGGGGGTATAATACTTTTTATACTATAAATGTGATTATTTTTTCAGTGACAAAAAGAAAAATTAATATTAAATTTTGCACTAATATCTCCTGTTTTCCAACTATTTTTGAGCCCGGATTCGGATTTAGCGACCTAAAAAACCTATATTAGATCTTTTTTCAAGTCTGTACACAATTTCAGACACTCCCTCTACGCGCATTTTTACTGTAGATTACTCCTAATACCTTTAACAAAAAATAAAATTATAGTATATAAAGTATCAAGGGCGTAATACTTTAGCACTAGTATGAGCATTAGCACGAGTTCTCGGCGAAGCCGGGCACAATGATAATTTTTTATGCTAGTATTTACAGTTTTTCGCTTATGGTGCTTACAATATTTTTTGCCTATCTACTACGAGTGTAGGAAATTCCGTGACAAGTTTTACACTGAGAAAAACGTTTCTTTGATTCAATGGTATATATCATTAATTTGATAAACTGATTTCATTGAAATGTAGCAATGAAATATTTCATTAATTTAATGACATATATTATTAAAATTATTTTAATGAAATATAACTTTAGTTTAATGACTTATTATTTTTTTTTTAAAGAAAATAAAATATTAAGTTTTTTAACCACGTGAGTCAGTTATTTTTTTACTTAATATTTTAAACGCTGTTTTTATCGACTGAAGTTACGATGACCGCATATGTGTATCATTTAGTTTTTAATTTGTATCCCCCGTGTATTCGCCTATTATTGTTTCGCTATATTATATATTATTCGCACGCGCGCTTCGTATATCATGTAATAAAATTTTGATCCTTATATAGTAAAGGAAAGTCAATTTTATGACTTGCGAGAGTGATATTCTTAGAGCGACATCTGCTTATAACAATTATATCAAAATTTTAAAGTAAATAATTAAATTTAAATAATTGAATATCATTTTTTTAATTAGTTTTAATATTTTACAAATTTTGTTTAAAAAAAGAAATTAGTAAAAAAGTATAGGTGAATATAAAATTTGTGAAAAAAAAATATATAATTAAATAAAAAAATTACAAACAGTTAATTTTTTTTAATAATTAATTTATTTATTTTTTTATGTATCAAAGATTAAATTAAATGGAAAGAAAATCATATCAACATTCTAAATCTATGAATGACAAGATGCATATAATAAAAACAAAAAAATTCTTTTTTTTATTAATTAAATTCTTTACAAAAATTATAAAAAGCAACTACGTAATTTCTCTCAAAACAATAAGGCAGTATCCAGAATTGGACTTTCTCAAAACTATTTTTTTTTTTAGTCAATGTTTAAAATTATATCTGAAATATTTAAATTCTCTATCACTACTAGGAAAAAAAAATTAACAGTTGCATCTTTCCCAGTTAGCGGTAGCAAAGAACTGGTTTTAATATACTATCTGAGATAGTGAAAAACTGAACTAACAAAAATTAGAAAACCATTCTTGGTTCCTATTCTTCTATTCAATGATTATAACTAATTCTGATAATTTCAATATTCTATCTCTTTTGGTAGAAAAAATATTCATATCATTATGTATATAGCATTCAAGTTAACGATGCCGAAGGACTATATAGTCTTTACAGACACTATCTGAGATAGTGAAAAACTAAACTAATAAAAACCAGAAAACCATTCTTGGTTCTTCTTCTTCTACTCAATGATTGGAACTGTTTCTGATAATTTCAATATTCTATCTCTTTTGGGAGAAAAAATATTCATCATTTTATATAGCATTTAAGTTGATATAAAATTATGAATATTTTTTCCAGCCATCAAGTTGATATAAAATTATGGATATTTTTTCTCCCAAAAGAGATAGAATATTCAAATTATCAAAAGTAGTTCTAATTATTGAGTAGAAGAAAAGGAACCAAGAATGGTTTTCTGATTCTTATTAGTTTAATTTTTTAGTATCCAATAGTTTATTAAAAAACTAGTCCTTTGGTATCGTAAACTTGAATGCTATATAAAATTATGGATATTTTTTCTCCCAAAAGAGATAGAATATTTAAATTATCAAAAGTAGTTCTAATTATTGAGTAGAAGAAAAGGAACCAAGAATGGTTTTCTGATTCTTATTAGTTTAATTTTTTAGAATCCAATAGTTTATTAAAAAACTAGTCCTTTGGTATCGTAAACTTGAATGCTATATAAAATTATGGATATTTTTTCTCCCAAAAGAGATAGAATATTTAAATTATCAAAAGTAGTTCTAATTATTGAGTAGAAGAAAAGGAACCAAGAATGGTTTTCTGATTCTTATTAGTTTAATTTTTTAGTATCCAATAGTTTCTTAAAAAACTAGTCCTTCGGTATCGTAAACTTAAATGCTATATAAAATTATGGAGATTTTTTCTCCCAAAAGAGATAGAATATTGAAATTATCAAAAGTAGTTCTAATCATTGAGTAGAAGAAAAGGAACCAAGAATGGTTTTCTATATTTTATTAGTTTATTTTTTCACTGTCTCAGATAGTGTCTATAAAAACAGTTCTTTGCTACCGCTAACTGGGAAAGATGCAACTGTGAATTTTTTTTCCTAGCAGTAATAGAGAATTAAAATATTTCAGATATATCTAAGGATTGACTAAAAAAGAAAAAAAAGAAAAATAGTTCATAGTTTTTTACAATTTAAGATCAAGTCTTATAAAACCAGTCCTTTGGTATCGTTAACTTGCTATATGAAATGATGAATATTTTTTCTCCCAAAAGAGATTCAGAAACAGCAGCGTTTCCACCATTATATATTAACATTTTTTTTTTTTAAATTAAAACTTCATTTTCTTTAATTATTGGCATACTCAAAACAGCATAAACTCTGTTATTAAAGTATACCGTGGCGCTGTCTCTCTCAGTGAATTCTGAGTTGCGCAGTACAGTCTAAAATTACTGAATTTAAAATATTATTAATTTAATGAAATATTTCATTGATTCAATAACTATACTATTAATTTAATAGAATATTTCATTGCTATATTTCAATGAAATCAAACCTATTAAACTAATGGAATATTTGTCTCAGTGTACGCACGAGTTTTACGCCTGGGAGGGCAAAAATTTATTATCTATAATTAACACAAATTCTCAAAAAATTTTTCATAAAACAGTAAAGCTAGAGAATTTTTCTATTCAAAACTGTACCTTCAAAGCTCTGAAACATTTTAAGTTAACTCAAAATCCGAGACCGTCTCGGCCCGAAAACTTGGGTAGCTTTAAATCTAGGTATGATGTGCAAGAATGAATTGTCCATTAGCTCTTTAATTAAGCTTCTGTAAAAAGAAAATAAAAAATAAAAGTTTAAATAAAAGAGAAATAAAATTTGGTTAATTGAAAATTACGTGAGGTAAAATTGAAAGATTCCGTGTACATAATTTAGAAATAGGTGATTTAAAAATTAAAAAATTGTAAACTTAACTTTTCAAGTTAATTTTTGACCAAAGAGTACTTTATATTCTTCATTAAGACCAAAATTTACCAAAAATTTGACTAAAACCCAATCACACTTTTTAAAAAAAATTAAAAAACATGATCATATAAAATTCATATCTATATATGGACATATTTTTTACTTTTTTAAAATTAATCTGTTTTTTAAGATTATATTTACCAAAAATTTAACGAACCCTGTTAATATTATAGCACACAAAAGAAAATTACACAAACTAAAAAATTAAGAACAGCTATTTTAACTGTAATTTGCAATTTTAAAAAATCTATTTTTTTACTAAAAAAACCTAATAAAATTTTCATTTTTTGAAAATTTCTAATAAAAAAAAATAAATAAAATTTTTCTATTTTCTGTCAAAAATCAAAGCAATAAAAAAAAAAATTCTAATAAATAAATAAACGTACGTCGACCTTTCTCTCTCTCTTAAATAAAAAAAATCTAAATGAATTATAAACTCTCCCTCTCTATTTTATTTATTTAATAGACGAACGTAAAAATTACACACAGTTGTTACCGTGATCTCGGTTAAACTATACTTAAAAATAAATTTTTTTGTTTTATTGCAATAACCTTCATTTTTAATTGTTTTTTTTTTTTTAATAATAATAATACTACTGTTTTTGTTAATATACTATAAAAAAGTGTGCATATATTTATATTGTGTTAAAATATTAAAAATGCATAAAAGTTGACGTTTATTAAACCAAGAGATTTTAGATAATTGTAAGTTTTTTTTATAAAAAATTATTTTATTATTAATCAATTTTTAAATATCTTATTATTCCCTTCGATAATTACTATTTTAACAATACAAACTCGAATACAAATACTTTCTAAATCTTTTTGTTTTACATTTTCATACACACATACACATACACTTGCATAAATAAACTTATTAAAATGCAAAATTTTTTTTGTGTCACATTATCATAGAATTTATGCAAATGAAAAAAAATTTTTTTGTTGAAAATGTAATGCGACGTTTTTATGAGTTTTTTTATGAGATTATCTACGCTTATGGAATACCATAATAATTTTTTATTGCACACGATTAGAAAATAAAAAAGATGAGATATTTTTTTTCTAGATTTGAATATGTAATACGAAAATTGATATGGAATAAGGTTATGTGTTGTATTTATTGTTTATATATATTAGCTTGGTAATTAATTTTTGAAGAAATTTTGTATTAGTGAGTTTAAAGTGACAAAAATGAAATTGTTTTGGAATGATTAAATTTTTGAAAATTAGATAGATTAACAAAAAAAATAGAATTTTTTTGAAAATTTTGTAAATATTCGATAAAAATCGTAAATTTACTAAATTTAGTATATTGACAAAAAATTCGAGTATTCTCGATTTTTTTTTGAGAATTCGCAAGAAAAAACGATAATTTAAAATTTTTTTCTCGAAAATTTACAAAAAATAGTTGTCAATTTACGAAAAATAATTGGGAATGTACAACTTTTTTCGTAAATTCAAAAAAAATAATCGAGAATTATCGAATTTTTCGATAATATACTAAATTTAGTAAATTTACGATTTTTATCGAATATTTACAATTTTTTAGAAAATTTACTAATTTTTCAAAAACATTCTATTTTTTTTTTGTTAATCTAAGGAAGTTACTTTTTACAGTGTAGATATATTTCTAAAAACTTTTAAATCAGTATCAGACTATATCAAGCTACAGTAAAACTTTCCTTATACAAAATTATTTAAACAACATTCAAATTAAAAAATAATAAAAAAAAATCAAGTGAAAGTTTTTCAAATATAAAAAATCTAATTATTACTAATAAAAAGAGAAAAAAAAAAGTTATGACAATAAATAAAAAATATGCAATTTGATAAAATTAAATAAAAAATATCTAATACAAGTTAATGTAATAAGAAAATGCGAAGGTCTTGTCATTGAGATAGAAAGAGAAGAAAAAAAAATAGTATGTTTTTGCGGTTAAACAATTATTGCGAAAAAAAACTTTATACACAAGAGATTCTCTCATTTTTTTTATTTTTCTAAGTAACGATTATTAGATTTTTTTTTTCACTAATACTAACGAAAATTTTTTTTTTGCGTAATAATCTAATCTTTTAATTTTTTTTTTTTTTTTTTTGAAGAAAAAATGTAATACTTCAAAGAAGGTATAATTATTTTTTTACATCATCTCTTTATTAGTGAATGAATACGATTGTAGATTTTAAAAAATTTTATAGTTTAGAAATTTTCAGGAAATTTTAAATATTTTTTATGTTTTTATAACAATAAAAATAATTTTTTTGTTATGCTACTCATTTATACTCTGAAATTTTATAAATTATTAAGCCACCGAGATAATGAGTTTCTAGATCTTTGGCCAAGGATTCATTGTGCTAACAGAAAACCTGCTGGTTAATTCAGTAAGGCACCAGGATGACTTTCTTGAAACCACTCTGAAAAAAAGTCCGGTTGTCTCGACTCTCTCTAATTTCTAGTGGCGGCAAAGGGAATACCAATTCGGCAACTGGAATTTCAGTTACAGTGAACGGATTTTTTTTTTAATTAAAATGGAAATTAAGACCTAGTAAATCAAATTAATCTATAAAAATTGATACTTCAAGAAAAGTAAGGGACTGTCTACAATTGGCCGTAAGACGGGTGCGTTTATACCATCGAGATATAGTTTATACGCTACGTTGCGCAGTAGAAAATTTTACATTACAAAAATTTTACTGCACATCGACGCATCCGTAAAACGTGGCTATACGGCCAATTGTAGAGAGTCCCTAATTTTATTTAACAGCGTGCGTAAAAGTTACTTTACGCACTAACGGGACATTTTTAACGCGCTTTTTAAGGCTGAGTTCAGACAGAGTCCGTACAGAGCAGGTACAGAGAACATAAAGTCTTGGCTACGAGCAGCTTTATTTTAATTTTCGTCGTCTAGGCGCATAGCGTTACGCTTGCATTTGCGGTGCACCTCAATTTTACGGTTTCTGTAGATGCGATCAGTGCTACGCACCTCGGGCCCTGCAAACCTTCGCATTTAGTATATTACAACTTTATATCACTTGTTTCATAAATAACTATTTTTATACTTTTTAAAAGTTTATATTGCTCAAGAGAATATTATTCACGCATTATTTATTTAGGTCTTTACCGACCAATGAATTCTACAGGATACATGATATTCAAGTTCAAAAAAATTAAATTTTAAAAAGATTTAAAATCACAAAGACTTTAAATTCCTATTTGACTAAAAATTTACTCTCTTAATTTTTTAAAAATAAAAACGAATTTCAGTATACTTAAATATGACTCAATTTAAACCAAACTGGCGTAAACCTATAATGGTCGAGTCTTTTACGGGAAATTTCCTATTCGGACTTAAGAGGAAATAATTTCTCACGGTAATGTGAGTTTTTTACAGAAAAAATAAGAAAACTGATCTCTGTTTTTTAAAAAATTGCCAAAAAATGAAAAAAAAAACGGCTACCAAAAATCGAGAATCGAACCTTATGAATTAAAAAACGACATTGAGCCTTATTTTTAGTATATAGCTGTACTTTCGGGAAAAAATACTTTGGAACCGATTTGAAGACCATCATACGGTTTACGACGGCTTCGTTTAAACCCGTATAAAAAATTTTGTTTTCTTATCAAAAGTGAGAAAAAAAAATGATAAACAGACAAACTATAAATAAAAAAAACATATATTATCAGCCATATACACTTTTTATAAATTTATAACTTTAAAGTGGCGCAAAAAAAAAATTCTTATCATCACGTATAATAATAAATATTTATAAAATGAATTAATCTTAAATATATTATTGTACATTTTTAGATTTATGTGCTTTATATTATTATAAAAGTAGTAGCGACACACTTATTTTTCTTTTTAATTATAATTTTATTTTTTTAATTCTTAAACAATTATTTTTTTTATCGTAAAATTTCCTGGTTAAAAAAATTAATATAGTTACAGAACTTCTGGGACCCGGTTTTTTGTTAATAGATTAAAATTCCGGAAAATTGTTTCTTGAGAGAAATTTTACTTATAAGTTACCATTTTTAGGCAAATTTCTAATATTCCTGAAAAGCGATAAAAAACAATAAAATTTCATAGCAATTTTTGAAATTTGCCTAAAAGCGGATTTTATAATTTGCTGGTAAATTAGAAAATCTAGTCAGAATTTTTATTTAACGACCAAAAATCGGGTTCCAGAAATTTTGATGTTTTTTTCACCAGGGATAATATTAGTAATTCTAAGTTCTAATATTGTGTAGCCGCCTTGCATTAAATTTAGTCCTTTTCAGGTACATCCTGAGACCAAAAATTATACTGAATTTAATTTCCAAAATTAATAAATTTTGGCCCATATTATTACTAAAACTGATCACATTGAAATTGACACATATCATATACTCATGAAAGAAAAATCCGAGCTTTTTGCCCAAGTTTTACAAATTCACTTGCGTGTGTAAGCAGCCTTAATCTATATTGATATCTAAAGCTTAGCCTAAGTTTTTCGAGATACTGGAAGTATCATATTTTGACGTATTTTGTTGTTACTGTCATTGTGTCCAAATATGGGAAAAGCTTAAAAATAAGGGCACGAAAGTTAGTGTAAAACAATTTTTCGTTTAAATTAATCAAAAAAATTCGCCAGTTATTTGTATTTGTCACGATAAACCATCAAAAAAATGCCTAATCTCATAAATATTCTAAATTAAAATCGAAAATCAAAAAAAGAAAAGCAACTCATTTAAAAGCAAGAATTATTACGCATTTATTTTCTGATATATTTTTTGATTCATAATAAATTCAAAACATTTATTTATCATGTCAAAGTTCATAATTAATATGATATTTCTTTTATTTTTCTTAGTATAAAAAAAAAAAATTATTAAATTTAATACGAAATAACTATTACTCATAAATATTCTTATCACGAGCCTCGTGTAAAAAAAATAAAAGTTTGTATTTACATTTATTTTGGTATTTTTCATGATATTTCTTTCTCGTATTTGACGTTATTTTGCACACGTGCTAAAAAGAAATTTTTTTTCATTTAAAAAAATTTTTATTAACTCTTTTGTAAGGACGGATGTTAAAAAAATGAAGAAATCAGTAAAAATATTGTCAATTTTAAAACGGAAATACTGTAAAAATTACTGATATTTTTTTTTTTTATTATCTGAAATAAAAAGAAAGAAGGAGAAAAAAAAAATTTATTGTTTGATATTAAAAATGAATAAATCATTTATAGAATTAATTATAATATCATGTTGTAAGTGGGCGTTATATTAAATTTATACTTGTTTATTAAACCCTTTATGTTCACGTGTAAAATATTTAAAAAATTTTGATTTTTTTTTGTGGGCGTACCAATAAATATTTAGATTAAAAAAAAATTTAACGTATTCATTTAGGCACGAGTAAATGAAAAGCTCTAGAAAGCTCAATCAAACCGAATCTCATTTGGTCGAAAGAGTAATTTCTACTGCAGTAGTAAAGTTAGCCTAATTGACAAAAATTTTTCAAAAATGTTTACCAAAATCTGCATAGAAAAACTTGTATGTTATTTTTTTAAAATAGTCAATTAATTGATAAATTAATTAAATTTTCAATATCATCTTATAATTAAAAACAATCTTGACTATTTGTAATTAAATCTTTATTAAAAAATAATAGAACTTTCGATGACTCAGTACATACCATTGACAAAATAATTAAAATAATACTATTCCAAATTTGACCATTTTTGGTACATATATGAGTTATTCCACATAAAACTTACTCTAAATTAAAAAAATTATTAAATTATTTGAAAAAAACAAAATAAATATAATTTATTTATGATTCATCCATGATACTATCATCATCATTTTAAATAATTTAATATATCAATATGTATTTCCTAAGAAAAAATTTTTTTGTTACTTAATGAACAAAAAACATAAATTTTTTTTTTATATTAAAAATTAACATATATTATTTTTTAGATAAATTAATTTTATTTCCTATATACGTAAAATAAACCGGTTATTTTTTGTTAAATAACAATATCATGCATATAATAACAATGTAATATTATTAAATCAGCATCAATTTTTTTTTTTTTTTTTTTTGTTGAATCACTTTTTTTTTAAATTCTTTGAATCAAGAATTTTTTTTTCAAGATAAGATTACAAGTATAGGCGGATTATTATTATTATTTTTTTAATAATAAAAAATCTAATAATAAAACTATAAAAAAATGTCATTGACATTGAGATCTTTTATCGTTTACTGTTTTTATTTTATGTTTGCAAAAATAAGTAATTTCAATTTTTACATAAATTTTTCTATTCAGTAAATATAATAATGCCAAAATTTAAATGATTACAGGCTACGCTTTATCTAAAACTATGACTTCTTTAATAAACTGAGACTCAAAAATCTTTCAAAAAATTGAGATATTTAAAAAGTATTTTTTCTTAAACAAATATTAATCTTATAAAATATCAGACATAAAAATTTTGACAGTAAATTTAAAATATTCCAAATTATCCATAAAACATGACAAATTTTCTAACTCGCATATACAATATCAGTAACAATAAAAACAAATTAAAATTAAAAAAAAAAATTATTTACATTTATTTATTATAAAACTAAAAACAAATATTGTATAAGAAAAAAAAATAATAATAATGTATACAGCAAGTAATAAAACTTTCTCAAAGGAAATATTAAAAATAAAAAATCTTGTCTCTTTTCACTATACATATTTCTGTTAAAATTTCTCTCTATTATATACCCCATAATTTTACATTTTTTATTAACAAAAAAATATAAATAATTTTTTAATTTATATACAAATAGATTAAAAAAAAAAACAATATCTATTAAAAAATTAATTTTTCATAAACATAAATGTTGTTTATCAAAATAGGTCAAGTTTCTATTTTACAAAATTTTGGATATACTTTAATATTTGTATAAGCGAGCTAAATGTTATTATTCATTTATGTAGCACATTTATTATTAACAATAATATGTATTATTATCGAGCAAACACAATGCTAACATTTATCAAAAAGTCGTATTGAAAATTTTTCAATTATGCATATAACACAAAAGAATATGCATTTACCTTATATTATTTACAATTTAAAAAATCACCTATTATTATTATTACAACAAACAAATATTTTTACTTATAAATCTTTAAATTCTTAAATCTAATATTCAGTTTTACATTAATGCTTATGATATTTGAGTACAAATTTTAACCGTATAATAATAATAATGGAAATTCTGTTGAATATTTAATTTGGATATCGATATCTATATTTAATCTAGTTTCACATGGAGTTGCATCGAACAGATTAAAAGTTATTTTTAACAAATTTTTGTCACCTCGTATAAATTTCAAATGATTAATTTGTTTTAAAATATCATGTTTATCAATTACGTCATCTGAAAATCCAGTAATAACAAAATTTTCTAATTTTACTAATTTATCTATTAAATTTATTACGTTATTAACTTTTATTGATTTGTTACTACCAAAACTTACTGTACATTTTAATAATTTTAATTCTTTCAACGTACAAATTATTTCTAATTCTTTATCATTTCCTAATATATGTGAACCAATAATAAGTTCTTTTAAATTTTTATTAGACACGGAAATGAATTTTAACATATCAATACTAAAGTAATTCAGTTTTATTGATTCCATACCTTTAAAATTTCCAAAATAACTTTCACCAACTGATGTTAAAGAATCATCTTCCATAATAATTCCAATTTTTTTTAAATTTAAGCATGTTAATTTTAGAACACTTTCATCATTTAAACTATTTATGTAGCATTGAAAATATTTTAAATTTTTAAAACGATCCAAGAAATCCAATGTATTCTGATCAATTTTTATTTTAATATCTTCAAGCGTATCAGTTGGTAAACTTTTTAAAAAACTGACATTGGCTTCTTTTTCTTTAATACATATTTTTTTCAAATTTTTTTGTTTACCTAAAAATTCACCTAATTTATTCATACAAATTGATTGTTTTGAACATGTAGAAAATCCAGTTAACCAGTCACATCCATTTTTACTTAGAGCTGCTACTAATACATCAGTGTGATTTTTTATTTTAAATTCAATTTTCTTTAATTGTTTGAATTTTGAAAAATCTGGTATAACAGAAACTGGATCTAATAACTCAAATTCATAATACAGCTCCTGCAATTGATTAGAGTTCAAACTATTTAATGATTGTCCAGTTGCATAAATACCAGACACATGAACATTTGAAAGTTTTACGTTATTATTATATAACACTTGAAGATCTGTTTCAAAACAAATACCATTCTCATTAATATTTCCAATAATACATAAATTGGTTAGGTTTTTACAACATTTTATAATTTTTTGCATAATTTGGTAATAATTTAATGATAAAATATTTTCTATAACGACGTTATTCATGTAATTACTGCATCTACTAATAATGGTCAATATAAATTCTAAATTCTTTTCCGAATCATATGAAAGCATATATTTAGAATGCATTTTGTCATTTAATATTAAACTATTAACATTGCTCCAAGATAATTTAGCTAGTTTATTCCATCGTTTACATACAAACTCCAGTTTTAATCGGTCTTGGTAAGGTAAATGTTTAAATATTGCAATCATACAATCATCATTTAATAATCTATTGATGTTTATTATTTCATCATCATCCGAATCGCCATCATCATCAGACAAAGTAATTATCTCAGTTCTTAATTGTTTTTGTTTTTTTTGAAAACAATCATCTGGCAAAATAATTACCTCATCATCATCATCAGACAAAGTTATAATATCAGTTTTTTTTTTTTTTTTTGGATAATATTCATCAGACAAATTAATTATCTCAATTTTTCTTTGTTTTAGGTTAGGTGAGGCTAAAAATTATAAAATTATTTACATATACTACTTTGAATTGTAAAATTAATGAACATATGTTACCTTCAAAACTCATTTTTTTGTTAATTTATATTTTCTGGATATTAATAAATATTAATAAATGAAATTACTTTGTATATTATTTAAAAATTTTTAATTAATATCACTTGATAAACCGGTAAAATACTAAAACACATGCAGTACAAAATATTTTGGAGTTTTGTTTATTTATTTCAATCACGTGACTTCAATAACTTCGGGCACTTTCGTGTAGAGTCGATATAGTTTTCGGATTTTGAAGAAAGAGCGAAAAATTCAAATCAGATAAAAGGTGTTTTATTTATAAATAGAGATATAGGGTACATTTTTATTTATGAAAAAGATAAAAACATTTTTTGAACTATGACCTTTTGATGTACAAATTATTTCTTTAGCATAAATTATCTTTTCGAAGTTGTATGTATGAATTTAACCAAAACCTGATTTCACTTTTTTTACCATTTCTTATTTTCCTACCCAAAAGAAAACCATAAGGTTTTGTTATGAGTAAGTAAATATTAAAAACGAAAATGATTTTCGTGTTCAGTGACCCAAAAAACATATAGTAGAGCAAATCTCGTGCTCGCCAGTGAAAATACAATCAAACCCGTATTTTGACTGGAGTTAATCTTCAATTTCTTAAAATACCCTGCTCAATTTCTTTTCAATTACGTTTTGTTTCCCAAATGTAACATTTTGCTAAACCAATGTAAACCAATTAATTAGTTTCATCTTATTTTTCAAAAAAATTCTTTTCCCAGCCTAAATATTTCTGAAATGAAGTGTAAAATGCCATAATGAGTAACTAAGCTTTTTCTTCGCAAATAATATTACCTGGATTGGTCAATATATGAATAAAATGTATAATATGATATTGTATTCAAATTCAAAAAAAAAAAAAAAAAACTGGTATATATTTTTATAATAATTTTAAAAAACACTGTTTTTAAATTAAAAATTCAAGTTCTCGATCAAGGTTATGAATTTATAATGTATAAAAATAATAAATATATATTATTATACTTTATCGATGAAATGTTGTTGATATATATTTAATATTTTATTACAAAATGAATTCATATTTATACTTACAATTTACATTACCATTACTTTAAATATATGGGTAGTTTCGAAGACTTTGTGGAGCAAATTTTACTTTTTGGGACTCAACGTTGTGTTGTTAGAAGTCGAATTTCGTTAAATTTTAATTTCCAAGGATATTAGACAGTCTCTGATTTCATTGCTCAAAATTTTGAGCTTGCTAGATTTTTCGGGTGTAAGTTTACTAATGTATCACTGAATATGATGCAAAAATTTTAAAATTTCGAGATTTGACAATACAAAATATGTGCGAAAAATTCGTTAAATTTAATTAATTAATAAAACCTATATATTTGATTTTTGAACCTTTTCTTTTCTATACTTAAAACTATGTACTATTTTGATATTTTTTTACAAATTTTGAAAAATTAAAACTTTGGCTGCTTAAATCTCCGGAAAAAAATAAATAACAATTTTTCTTAAAGTTATACGAGAAAATTGACATGCAGTAAAAAAGTACAGATTCAGAAATTTTAATTAATTCCGAAATTTCAAGATTTTTGCAGGAAATTCTGTCGAAGAGCCATGGATTTACTGATAATTTATGCTCATCCTTATGAAATTTCTTCAAAATTTCTCTCTGATTTTTTTTTTAAATTATTTTTATAGCTGAGTTAAAAATAGTTTATTAAGAATCAAGGGTGTAATTGTATCAAAAATTGGACAATATTAAATATTTTTTCTGGACAGTAGCCACGAAAGTACGATTTCTTGGCAGCTGCATGCGCGCCCAATTTTTCGCCACTGGCCCAGAAACATGGTATACGACCCTTGGCCATAAAAGATTGTCCCAAATCTGGTCATGGGTCGTAATATAGTATTAAGCTTTGGGTTGTCTAAATGAACTTTTCTCTGTTTTCTTATTAGTTGTACGAAAATGAAAAATTGTTATCACGCTCTGAGTGCAACCATATTAATTTGCTCATGAAACGCAGATTTGCGAGATAAAGAAATCATAGCAAAAAATAACCAAAAAATAATGTTTTTCTTGCTAAAATTAACTAGAACAGCCCATATACATAAAATTTGAATGGAGAACGTATTTAAACTCGGCGAAAGGCTTCAAATCTATAAATATAGGTATACATATCAATAAACTTTTCTATAAACAAAAAAATTAGACTGCAGTGCACATAATATGTTATTATCGATTGTTATTACAATTGCAATTCTAAAAAAAGGGTTTATTACATTTTTATATGCGCTAAGCTTTCACGTCTATAATAATAATAATAACAATAATAATAATAATAATCACTGTAATTATAAACAAAGCGAAAGTACAATAAACTATTTTAACAGTTTTTATTTTTTTGAAAATTTTCTAATAATTTTATCACATTACGAATTTTTGGAATCCCATATGGAAAACCCATATACACTCAGTGCAAAATTTTAGTAAAAAATCCAAATATTAGTTGACAAATAAAAAAAAAAAAAATCAGCAGAAAACATTGAGCACATAATATACACAAAAAAATTACATCCACACAGCTAAAGCAAAAAGAGTAATATTATAAACTTGCTCCATTCTCTTCTTCCTGTTCCCCTACCTTTTGCACTTGTTGCATTGGGCTTTTCCCACTCCCAAGTTAAAAAAATTTTTTTTCTTTTTCTTTCTTTATTTAATATTATTTAAAATTATATCTTTTTTCTTTCTTTATTCTTTTAATAATATTTTTTTTTAACTTCTTGTCTGTACATTTATTTTCTTTCAACCGCAAAAGTCCAACAGTTGTTCGTTCGGTCACTTTTATACCCATACACCTTTCTGTTTTTTTTTTTTTTTTTTTTAGTTCTCCTCGGTTGGTGTTCTCAAACTGATGAATTTATAAAAAAAGTTTCTTTTTTATTAGTAAAAAAAATTGTTTAAAAATTTATAATTTTTCTAATTAAAAAACCGAGTTAAAATTAGTTATTTAAATGGACACTAAAAAATATCTTGTTTTTTAATTAAAAACAACAAAAAAACGTCCTAAAATTTGTGTGTTATTTAAAAATTCAATTCTAATAACAGGTATTTTAAAATAATAATAACAATAAAATAATTCCAATAAAAAATACCTTTTTTAAATAAACTTATTCTGCTAATAATAATAAATAAAAAAAAGTAACTGACGACGCACCGGGTTATTCGATATATATTAGTGTGCGTTCTACTTGAAAAATCTATTGTGTTATTATAAATGTGAATGTGTTTTTATAAGAAAAAGAACATCCTGGTACTACACAACAACTTTTATCTACAATTCTACAGAAAATTTTTTGCACTTTTTTAATAAAAAATTTAATAATTTTTATTAAATAACGGTGAGTGTGTGTGTTATTTTTTTTAAATTATCAAAAAAGTGTATATATTATGCTTCTCTCTATCTTTTTCTAATATTTATTTTTTTACATAACTACAGGCGAATTTTTGTTAGTCGAACGTATAAAAAAATGCAGGTATATAACTTTATAAATGCTTTTGAATGTGAATTTTTTTATTTTTTGCTTAAAAAAAAAAAAGAATTACGTAATATTTTAACTAATATAAACGTTTACGGAATATTTTTCGCGGTGAGTTTTTTTTTTCATAATAATAATAATCAAGCAAGATTTTTGATGTTTGATTTTTTGTGAATGTGTAGGTACATATAAAAACATGACTGTTTATATTTTGATTTGTAATTCAATAAAGAGAAAGATTTTAAAAATATTTATATTTAAAAGCACGTGTTTTTTTTTTTAAAGACAGATTTAAAAAAAAAAGATTTAACAATTTTATTGTAATATTACCTTTTACCATTTTTGGATAGGTGTGAAAGTTTTTAATATGAATAAAGGTGTGACAAAAAGATTTGCTTTCACTTGGTTATAAAAATGGTCCATTTTAAAACGTAAATTCATGATTGAAACATAACCTATAAATTTTTTTTTTTCAAATCCTGATATGGCTAGTTTGGGGTCATTTTAAAAGTATAATAAATTAAAATAGTGCATAATATATATAAAAAATATTGAATATAATATGTGACCTAGAAAATAAAAAAGTAATAATGAGACGACTGCGACTCTTTGAGAAGATGTTCTAAAGAAAGAGAGAGAAAGAGAGACCGGTTTGTTTATTTATTCTTTTGCAACAAACTATAATATAACTGAAACAAGTATTTTTAAACGACTCTCTAACGGTTGTATCATCATAAAAGTTCTACTTTTTATCTATTATTTATATCTCTTATCAATAATATTTATCTATTATTGTATTGACTTGATACTTATATACGTCCTCAAGTATAACTAATTAATTGTGTTTTTAATCATTTTATTGATAATTAATTTTCACACACTTATAAATTTATGCAAGTATAATTATGCATGCAAGTATTTTTGTTTTAATATTTTAATTATAAGGTTTATACACATGGATTATTATATTTATTTATTTCCCATGAATATTTATTTATTATTATTTAAATAAATGTGCAATGTAGTAAAACACTCATGTGTTTGAAGAAAAAAAATAACCGGTATAACGAGATAATTTTTTAAAATTGGAATTGTATAGGTATACCTATATTGGACTGGATGACATTTAAATTTAATGTGACTTTAACAGCGCCATCTAGATTGTTTACATTTATTGTGGAAATCTTGGCAAAAATCCAGATATCTATTATATAGATCTGTTCTTTTTTCCCCAAAAAAGTTAACCTGGAGCAAAACTGGGGTAAAACTAAACAGAACGCGCGTTCTTTTTCATAGTGGTAATTTAAAAAGCAAAAGGTTTTTTTGGAATAAAATTCTTTTACTAAAAATTAAATGTCAAAACATGTTTAATATAGCTTTTTATCGTTTAGCACTAAATAATCTATTATTTAAAATAAAAAAAATTAATAGAAATGTAAATAAAATACAATCTAACCTACAAAATGTTTGAAATGACCGCGCATTTTTTTTCTCTGTTTAACTCCAGTTCTACTTTTTCGGGAAAAAAAGAACAGACCTATTAAGTGAACGATTTTTCACCGTATAATGGTTAACTTGCACAAATGGTTAAGTTTGACCACGAACTAATTGACAAAGATCCGTTTACACTTACAGAAAGTAAGCTTTTTGAGGTAAGTTGTTTTAAAAAAATTTAACATTTTTGTCGATGTAAACAGGGCTTTGTCATAGTTTGCTCGTTGTTAATTTAATCATTTGGGCAAGTTATCCAATATGGCGTAAAATCGCTCAATGTTTACAAATATTTTAATTGGAATAAAATATTTTTATATTGATTTTCAAATTCTTGGTTCCTAAAAATGATTTCATCCGTTTTTCGGTGTCCAGTGTTAAATAATTAACAATGTTTCGCTCAAGATAATATAAAAATTAGTAAAAAATATTGCTAATCAAGCCAAATTTTGGCGACTATCCTTGATTTTGGGAGTCACTCATAATAAAATTCAAAACAGTATATTCAATTTATTGAGTCTGCTGTTTTAAATTTTCATAATTAGGACTGTTTTTTAAGAATTTGTATTTTATGCAAATTTTTTATTTATTTTAGGCGAAAGATCTTTAATCACTTACAATTGGCCATCGCAAAATGGACTAAACTTTCAGAATCGTATTTGGGGACCAAAAAATATGAAGAATCCACTGAGATGGATCCATTCTACCCTCTTTAAAATATTTCTAAAAACAGAATTTTCCCATGTAATTATTACATTTTAAATTCAGCTGTTTCTTAATCAAAAGCTTATATTTTGTCTATAATAGGTACATATAATATATAGGTACATATATAATCAGTGCTTATAATAGATACATAGAACAGTATAAAAAATAAATACTATTTGCTCTAAATAGCTGTTATTAACTTGGTTATTAACAAGCATCCTTTTAATAATATCCTTTAAATTTTATAGAAACTGAATTTATATGGCTTTGGGTTTTTCTCAGACTATATTAATTTACTTAAAAACTTTAGTTATCCTTATGGAAATTTTAGTCCTTTTTAATTATTAGACAAGTATTTAAATTTGTAAAAACCCAATGGGAAAAACCCTTTTGAAGTCCAAGTTACTCAATATTAAAAGCAAGGTTTTCAAAAAGTGGCAATAGAAATTCCAATAATATAAGGGCTTTTAATTAGTATACTAAGTATCGTGGGCGCAAAAGTTTTGGCACTAGCGTGAGCACTAGCACGAGTGCACAATTGACTGCAGTGAAAGGATTGTTTTAAAAACCGAGTTAAAAATTCATATTGTGACTATTATCTTGCATTTTCTCGGTTTAAACAATTTTTTTTATGCAATGCAGGTAATAACTTTCAAATCGAATTAATTCAGAACGTAAAAATGACTTTTGCAGGAGCCAAAATAATTGCTAGATAAAAATTCAGTTTTTCCCTATAGAAGAAATGAATATTAAGTGATTAAATAAGTTTTGAAATATTCAAAGTTCAATAAACTTCTAAAAATTCAAGTGTACGTGAATTAACATTGAAATTCCAAAAGAATTAAAAGTCCTTAAAAATAAATTTTTTTCAACTGAAATCACCCAAATCAGTTAAATACACCAAAAAAATATTTTTTTGTTTTTTCACATCCGGATGAGTAACTCAATATTTGGCATTTTTACACAATTTATCACGAATTTCTTTATTTCTCGCTTTATTTAAAAATTTTATTTATTTAAAAGTAATTTAAAAGTTAAAAACTGATCTCATAAAGTGAAATTTACTGGATCTTATTTTTGATATAACGATTGACAGCTTCAAAACTGAAATTCAAGTATTAAAAAAAATAGTGTCTAGGTTAATAAAATATTTAAATAAAAATCATATTATATTTTGTAACATATAATTAAATAAAAAACATAAATATTAATAATTAAATCAATTAAACCAGTAGCATTGAATATTAATTAATTACAAAAATAGGTACGTAATCTGTATAAACATATATTATCAAATAAAATAATAAGATTTTTTAAAAACAAAATTTGTAACGACTAAATGTATGAAAAAAAAATGTAATTGACGTTTTTTCTTTAAATAAATATAAATATAGATTGAGTTTTAAATAATAATAATATAACTTTCACTTTAACGTCAATGGCGTTAATATTATTATTATTATTATTTTAGAAAGTGAAAAGATGATTTATTTTTAAAAATCTTTTACTTAAAAATTATTTTTTCCTTCCTAATTTAATTTAATTATTTGACAATATTTTTTAATTTAATTTAATTTTAAATTAAATTCATTTTATTTGAATAATGAGAGTGAAAGCCTTGTGTTTGTTAGGTAAAATTTAATTGTTTTTGTAAAAGGTTTATTTTTAAATAACAGAAATAGAAATACCTATATATTTGTTTTATTCTATAACCTCTGAAAAATTTAGTTCGGTGTATTTTAAACAGATAATAACAGTAATTTTCTATTATTTTCTTTAACTAAAATTAAAAAAAATTATTCTTTATAATGTCACGACAATCTTATTACTTTTATTATAAAATTGGTAAAAATTTCAAAAGTTAAATACCTATAACTACTACAAAAAATATACAAACTATAAAAGTGAGGTTAGCCGCTATATAAAACAATTCATAACGGTTTTAAAAATTTTTGTTTAAAATGCGCTATTTTTATTGATACAGTTTTATATATAAATACGCATTAAAATATAAAAAAACTATAAATATATTTTATTACTTTTTACCCTTAAAATTGTGTGTGCTAAACAATAAATATTTTAATGATTTTTTGTTTCGATATATATACGTTACGAAAAAGTATACATAACCTAGTTTTTTATTTCTTCAAATTTAATATCCAGAATGTCTAGAACGTTTTTTTATGAGATTTTTCAAAAAAAAAAAGTAATCGTAAATAAATAAACTTGTTCTAGTTTCTTATAAATAAAAGAGGAAGTTTGAGTATATTTTTAATTACGTTTAACTTCCTTTATTATTGTTTTAAATTAATAACATAACCTCAACTATATACACACTTATCACTTTCTTTTATTATTATGGGGGACGCCATGCTATGGGTATGTAATAATAATCTTAGTTTTTAATATAAAATACAGTTAATTTTGCGAAATATAAATTTCAACGCATGTTTTTATTATTATTTTTTCAATTTTTCATTTATTATTTTTTGTGTATGTAATAAATAACGGTTATTTTAGATTTGTTTGAAAAATATAAAATTTTAATTTTAATGGGTGAATGTAACGTTGAAATTTTAAAAACAATGAAACATGTAATTTAAAATTTACATATATAGGGAGTTACTTCCATAAATTTGCAACAACAAAAATTCAATTATATTTGGGTTTTAATATGACAAGTGTTTGATTGGGGCAGATACTTCCTGGATATTTCTGAGGTCTTTAATATGAGCTGAATATTTTTTATAATAAAAGGAAACTTTCAAACAAAAAATTAACAAGTTTAGGTCGACGGAAATTGGTAAAGGGTTTTTGAGTACTTGCCTTCTAGAAAAGTAATCTATCACAGATTATAATTTCAATTTTTGCAGCCATAATTTTCTGTTACTACAACCAATTAAACAATTGAAATACCATTAAATTGACGTCTAATTAAAATTAACAAAAATGTGGATCACATTTTACTCGACATTTTATCATAACAACGTGCTAGAAAAAAATTTGATTAAAAAAATAACTTCCATTTATCAAAAAAATATTGAAATATTCTATAGCTACAGACGTCACGCTTACTACATAACCTACAATATAAAATCTTAAAAAATTTAAAAAAAACATTAATTACAAAATAAATTATTATACCAAACACAAAAGAACTAATAAATAAATTTATGTAAATTAAATAACGAAACAAACGATTACTTTATAATATAAATAACAAAATTTAATATAAAAGTGAAAATTATAATGATAAATATCAATTTAAATTGCAATTTTCAAAAAAAAAAAATCACAGTGGGGATTTTCACCTTGAAAGAATTATGCAAGACATTGTATTGTACACAGAAAATTTGTATATAAATTTAATTAGATATACTTAATACTTAACATTTTTTATTTTTTCGCTCATTGTCTTGTTTTATTATAAACATTTATTGTATGAAATTTATATTTTATTATTATTATTAAATATTAATGCATTATGCATATTATTATTGTTATTATTATTTTTTAAGAAAGCGTAAAGATTAGATAAAAAAAATAATAAAAATTCAGGAAAATTTAAAAATACAACAAGTTAAACAGAAAATTTTCTATTTTGTAATAATTTTTAATAGAAAATTTGTGTAATATAATGTAAGTAAGCAATCTAATTTAAAAATCTTTATTCTATTTTTATGATCTATCAAGCAAAGTTCCTTTTAAAAAATCTTAATGTTTTTTTTTTTTTCTTTAATTACAATTAAATTAATATTCTTGTTTAATTGATCGTTATTATTTTCTACCCTGTTGGAAAATGCCATAATCGTTGCTTCCAGGTTAAGGAAGTATCAGAGAATTCTGAAATTAGTACGTTCAGCGCAAGACATTTACACTAACCCAATTTGAGTTTTAGCAATTAATACGTATTAAACTCAAATAACAAGGCTTATTATAACTTCAATTTACCCAAATGAAAATATAACAACAAATTAAAAAATAAAGTCCAGTATTTTTAGTTTTTACGTCCAGAATGTATCAGAAATCATAATTAAACTTTATTTTAAACTATGATAAACTAAAATTGAGTCGTAATAGTCGTAATTCTCTTACTTTTTGGCCAAAAATAACCAAATTTAAAATTGATACCGCCAACATTACAATATTTGTCTAAATATAGGTTTTAAAAATTTTGTGCAAGTTCCAAGTTTTCAAAAATTCTTTCCTTGACCCTTTTCCACTAGCTTTTCCATTATTTGTTTCCAAGATATGATAATTTATTAAAGTCGGAGCCCCACTTTAAGAGTTTTTGATAAGCGCTGAAGCGATTTCGTCATCAATTTAAAAATTGGCCTTTTAAAACTTTTTTGGCTTATTGACTATATATAATGCTATAAATAAATTACTTAAATTAATTTCTAGGTCCAGGTGGCCCAGTTGACACTTCACTTCTCAATTAAAAAAAATATTTTTTTTTTAATAAAAAAGTTAATTATTTATAATATAGCACACATTAAAAGAAAAATTGAAAAACGTGTCACGTTTATTAATATTGATTGAAAAATGAAAAAAAACTAATCATCATCTTTGAAAATGATGCTGTATTTATTACAATTAATTATGATTTTTTAAATACGATACAAAAAAATTAAATTTTATTTTCAAAATATATGACTTTTTAACAACTCGTACATCATAAAAAAAATAATTTATTAAATCATTATATTTTAAAAAATTATTTAAGAAAAAAAAAATTAAATATCTATTAAAAATCTCTTTTTTATTTATTTTTCTATAACTAATAAGCCTTGACAAAAAAAAAATTAAAAAGAAGACATATTATTATTAATCATTTATTTAATAACAATAATAAATTACTAATGTCTAAAAAAATACAAATCTTTTCAAGATTTATAGCCATTTTTAATATTTTTTTTTGTTTCGCTACTTAATTAACTACTGTTCATTTGAATGTCGATATTTTATGATTATTTTTTCATTTTTTATTGTATTTTAATTTTAAATAATTATTGACATTATTTTATTTTTTTAATATTTAGATTTTTAAATATGCTAATTCCAGATTTTTCAAACGAGCGATTCTTTCAACATTTCGAACGAGCACTTGAGATTATTTTTATCTCGTATCGCAAAATAAATAATACACTTAACCTTTCTACTTTTTTTTTTCTTTTAAATCTTATCAAAATCTCTGCAAATGCAATATTAAGCTTCAGTGAAATTAAAATATACACCACTTTGCATATTCAAAGAAAATGGATACACTGTAAAAAAAAATCATAAGCAATGTGCGTTAAATTATTGTGTTTTTTTGCTCTGATTATTATTTTAGCTTCTTTTAAGGAGGCTCTTCAGTTTACTCGGCTAGTCATTGGAGAAGCTATTAAAAATTTTTGTTAATATTGTAAATTTATGTGAAATATGAATATGAAAAATTGTTTTTTAATTTTATTAATTATTTAATGTTAATAAAATAACAAATATTCTCTTTATTTACGCATTACCGATAACAAAAAGTTTACGTAGTATTCAAACAACTGTAGGCGCGCTCAGTGTAAAATTTAATTTATTATTCGGAGTACAGATATTAGAATTTATATTTACCATATTTTAAAGCATTATATGACTTCTATTATTTATCAAATAAATATTAGATTTATCGTTTACAAGTAATTATAAGATTTTTTATTTTTAAAATAAAATTAAATAAATAATATCAATAAATACATAATATTTACAAATAAACGCGAGCCCCTGTATAGTATACTATCCATATACTATCATGGCTGCTTTCTCTCCAAAACCTTGTTTACTAATTTTTGGAGTTTAATTGCTCAAAATAACACACGGCTACCTAATATGAGAGGGTGAGCAATAATTTCCTTGGACATTAAATTTTATACTCAAACTACTCAGGTTTTATAATTTTTTGTTTTAAGAAAATAAATAGCAACTTCCGGAATTTCTCTCATAAGAGCAGTGTTAAAATGTTGTGACTTTTTTCGCTAATATTTCTAAATTTTGCACGGCTATCGAATATATGCTCTATACCATTCGAATCGGGGAATTTCACTTTATTCAGTCATATATCTCACTATTTATAATTTTTCACTGAAGAGCCTCCTTAAATAATAATAATAAAATAATTTAGTACTTGAAAGAGTTTGATTTTTGATTCATGGAGTGTAATTATAGAAATTACGAAATTATACAAAAGTTACCTTCTACAGTTTAGTAAGATTTATTGGGTAACTAGAATCCTATTGATAATTGGGCTATCAAAATTATGCAACTTTAGAGCATCGATATTTTTTTTAGTGCAACATTTCTACAAAATTAAAATAGAAAGCATTAAACTGGAATATTTACTAATTTAAAATTGTTTAAAATTGCAATAACTCTACAGAGGTGTGTTTAGTTTCAACCTTGAGAATTGGAAGGTCCATATAATGTTTTATTGACCAGTTGCCTTTCCAATTGGTCTTTTAGTCAGTAGTCGGATGTGGTACCTTGAGGGTACCTTTAAGGTTTCGCCATCAATTTTTTATCAATTAATTACTGTACTTGGCACATATAACGAAAATACAGCTGATCCAGATTTGCTGGCTGTAGCTTTTTCTAACACTTACTGGTTATTAACATCAAAGGAAACCAATCACTACCAAATTTGTCTTCAGGCATTATTTTCATCAGCAGAAAATTACGGTAAATTGAATCTGGTACCAAGATCAACAATGACTGATTTTTAACTATCCATTATTAATGCAGCAAAAAATATGTTCCAAATGCACTAATCTCTACGTGTTTTTTTCCATCTATGTCAAAATCTTTAAATTCAGTCAAGTCATTTTAAGAAGAATTCAGTCCTTGGGATTACAGAGTGCTTATAAAGACCCTAATGATACTGAGGTTAAGGATTACACTCATATGACTTCAGCACTTGCATTTGTTCTGGCTGGTGATGTTTCATCAATTTTCTGTTATCTAAAAGATAATGTTCCAGAAAGTATGGATGAATTTATGAATTACTTTGAAGCTACTTATGTAATTGGTTCACTAGAGCGCCAGGGGAATGGGCGGGAACAGCGCCGCCAAGCTGTTGCTCCAAGGTATTGCCAATCGTTGTGAAATTAGTATACCAGCACATTGACTTACTACAGTAGAAGAAATAACGCCTGCGAAAGCTGGCACACAAGGTTTCGATTATTAGTTGGAAAAAAACATCCCGAAATATTTTCCGCCATTGAAAGAGAAAAAGAACAAGGAGATACTGAGATCCAAGTACTTGAGCTATCCCTAGGTAGAAAAGCGAGAAATTTGCCTAAAAAAATGGCTGGATACTCAAAAAAGAGTAAAGAGAATTGTGGAATCTTACAAAGGGGTATATGGGTAAATATTTGGGTAAATGGTCATAGGAGAATAGGTCATCGGGGAAATGTCCATTCGGGGATTGTTAGTCGGGGAAATGGTTGGGAACAAACTGTTATTATCAGTTATTATTCTTTTTATTTAATTTTACATGAATAGTTTGCAAAAATTTAAGATAAATTTGATAAAAATAATAATATTTGATAATTTCAATAAAATAATTTGTTAATAGTAAAATTGTTATTTATTATAAAATTTTAAACATGCGTAAGTTTTCAATCGTACTTCAATATTTTTGTAAATAATCTTGTACGGTAATCCTCTTAATAAAAACAGCATATACAAAAAGATAACGGGTTTTTATCATTCTAAGGTGAAAGAAAAATTACAGACTTCAGAATCATAATTGTACAGCTGCAAGTCATTGTATAACAATAAATTGGTTATTCGAAACATTAATTGTTACACGCGAATGGAAGTAAAAGATAAAACTTACAGTTCAAAAAAATTGCCTTATAATTTCAGCGCTGGAAAAATGGTGTTTCCAAGAGTAAGAGAATTTTTATTGGTTATAAGAACCTTTTAATACCAATGAATGTGAAAAAATAAAGATAACATTGCCTGAGTTGCATCACTGTGTGGTTAATCTGTTTAAATTTTTAAGTATTTGCTTCAAAGGACTCGGCACATAATATATGAAAATCGATCTTCCGGCCATACTCACTGAAATGCTGGGATATTATGTATTTTTTACAAAATGTTTCCCCTGAAGTCCAAATGGAGAGAAGTCTTTAAACGCCCATATTTAGGGTGCATGGCCCATTTTATGTCTGGAAATCACGAAAAAGTTGATTTTTTATACAAAATCAATCGTCAGGTTTAACGGGTTAAAATTTGTTAATCTTGTACCCTTGATCAAATGCTCATATCATAACAAATCCTAAATATGAGCATGTAGAGCTTGAATACAATATGAACATTTGATTGAGGGTACAAAAAAACATATAAAAAAATTTATTAGGCCATCTTGGTTCTGACTTTTTATTGAAAGATTCTTAAAATCTAGTTATATACGTTTCTGAAGTTTTTAAAAATAAAATAACATAATTTTCCGGATTTCTCTCTTAAATTCAAAAATTTTCACTTTTCTGATGAAAAATCTGATCTTACTGGCTAAATAAACTCCCTGAAACCTATTTTTAAATCATTATGTTAATTTAACATTTTTTTTTTAAATTGATTGATAACCACTGTTTTCGCTGCTAGTCGCTTCTGACTTTCGCTGCTAACTTTACGTTCATTAAAAAAAATAAAAAATCGTATAAAAAATCAGAGTTTTTAAATATAGGCATTTAGAGCTTTCATCCCAATTGGACTTTTGATCAGAAGTACGAAATTCTCCATATCCTTAAATTTTGGAAATACGATTTCCTTTTATTCTGTGTGGAGTCTTACAAACAAAACTTCTAACAGTCTGACATTGTAGAAAACAATTCTTAAGTTTTTTTAGCTTTTTAGAAATTAGAACGTATAACTTGATAAATATCTAAAAATCAATGAAACATGGCGAAAAACCTTTTATTTTCCAAGCAAAAACTTATGTTAGTTTTAATCGATCATGTAGAACCAAGTTTGAAAAGGAAAACTTTTTTACTCAGTGTCCGTAATCTTCTAAAAATGGACAAGTTAAATAAAAATTTTGATCATTATACATTTAAAATCACTTTTTACACCTGGTGTCTGGAAAACAGTTTTTTTCTTTAAAATCTTACGTCTACAATTTAATTTGACCTCATTTAATGGTCAATGCCTTTTCAATTAAATATATATATATTTATTAAAAGTGGCAACGATCTCATTAAAAATATATAACATAAAAAGTGACAATCTCTGATCTTAATCTATATTAAAATATATATCAAGTCCTTGATCATGAAAAAATATTAATATAAAATAATTTAACTTTCATAAAAATTAAAAAATGAGTAATAGTAGTTTTAAAATAATCTTCTTTATATTAAATTTTAATATTATGAATAATAATATAAGTTTAAATAGATAAAACGAATAATAAAACAATAATTTTTTTAGATAAAGTTCGCCTCCTCATTGAAATTCAATATTTAAAAAATAATTGTTATAATGTGTCCGTAAATGTGTCAACGTGTTGTAATATGACAAATCGTGATTAAATTTATAAATTATTATTATTAAAGAATATAATTTAATTTTTTTGATATTAAGTTAAACTTTCTCCTATTTTTGAAAGTGTTTTTTTTTTAATTTTCTTTATCATATTACGAATCACGAGACAATCATATTATTAAATCATTAAACACTTAATTTTTTTGTACTTGATCTTGCTTTATAAAGAAATTTAAATTAGCAAGGTTGTATTATCAATTTTATTTTTTTTTTGTTTAAATTGACATTGAATAAGGAATAAGGAAATGGAAAATATTTAATTGAATTTATATAAATGTTTATTAGTTTTGTGTTTATGCGTTTAGTTTTTTTGGAGAAAATGGGGCGAATTAATTAAATTGGAGTCTTGTTTAGGGTATAAAGAGAAAATTGTGATAACTAGAATAAATTTTTTTTAATTCAATTTAGATAATGCAACTGTAACAAAAGTTTATCTAAGAGTCTTGTAGTTTCAAAGTAGCTCACTTTTTTGGATCAGATTAGTTACGTCACCGAAAAATTACCCCGGAGAGTTTGCCGCTGACACTTTACACAAAAGTTGACCACCTAAACATTTTGACACATGAAAATTGCACACAGAATAAAATATAAAATTATATTTTTGACTCAATTCTATTTTACCATTAGTGATTCTTACACTAACCCCCTAACATCAAGTTTCAAGTTTAATCACTGCAAAACTGTGGCTTAATTCATAAATAACAACATATTACGCTAAGATGTAGATTGCAAATAATGAACTTTTTCCATAATTTTAATAAACCATTATTTTTATTTTTATTATATCACAAAAACACGAAGATGGCGAACATCCCGCAGCGTTTGTTAGCAGAATATTGACCACCACTGAGTGTAATTATTCGGGGACCGAAAAAGAAGCTCTTACGATCCTGTAGAGCATGAGAAGATTGCGCAATTACCTGGAAGGATATGAATTTAACATTATCACGGGTGTAGTTTAAAATGGTTATGATCACTCAAAGATCCACAAGGAAGATTATAACGCTAGGTGATGGAGCTTCAAGGTTGGAACTTCAACATAGCTTATAGGAAAGGAGCATTAAACCATGTGCCTGATGCTCTTTCTAGGCATCAAGAAGACCAGGTAGCGAGCTTAGCAGAGACCAGTGATGAGCGGTACGTCTTAAGCACGTGCAAAAGAACCCATGGAACTTCCCGGATTGGAAAGTTGAGTTTGGCATCTTATATCACAAAAGCCATGACAAACTGCTGAATCCAGTGACGAACGATGAGTATTGCTGGCGTTTGGTAGTACCTAAAGAGCAGCAGATCAGAGTTTTTAAAGAAAGTCATTTCGAACCTTGAGTGGATAAAAAATACGATCGGATGATACAAGATTGTTATTGGCCAGGAGTTTACCAAGATGTGCAAAAATTCGTCACAACATTTCATGAATATCAGCGCCACAAGGCTAGCTAAACACTTTCACAATGATATATAGGTAAGAGGGTAGTTGAAACTTTCTGGGCGGTCGTAACGGCTGATTGTATGAAGTTTTCTCCAATATCCATCAAAAAGCGCGAACGGGAAAGCGATCGCGAATGCTTTTGAGGACTTAGTTTTGTTCAGGTTCAGTTAGTCAAATGATTTATTGGCGGACAATGGAAAGGAATTTGACAATTGCGACATCAAGGAATTGTGTAATAAATATAAGTTCAAGTTGGTAAGAATCCCTCCTTATCAATGTAATCAACTATCAGTTTGTGGAGGATTTTTTCCAGAATTTTTGAGAGGGTACATAAGAGATAAATGGGTCTATAATCTGCATGTGAAGTAGGGTTTAAGGTCTTTTCTAATGGAACAATATTGCTGTGTTTCCAAACTGAAGGGATTTTATTTTAAATTATAGACTTATTGAATAGAAATCGAAATACTTTTAAAAGAGACGGAAGACGGAGTTTTAGAACTTTGAGAGAAATATCATCAGGATCAGCGAGTTTTGTGGTAAATTGCTCGAATTTTATGTTTTATTGTAATGTTTTTAAATTTAAAGGCGGGCCTTGGTGAATTACCTTGAGGAGAATAAAATATTTTATCAGCAATTGAAGCAATTTGGGTGGAGATAAAGTAAGTATTTATCGCTTCGTAAAATAGAAAATTTGTATTGCTATGTGGGGAATTCGTGAGGCCAAAATGCTCAAGGTCTTTACAGATGGACGCTGGTAGATTTTTAGTGTGAGTAAAAGTTTACTTTTGCTGCTGAGACTTTCCCAAGTAGACAACTAAGTTGGAACCATTTCTCTTGTGTTTGTAGCATTTATGTAGTTAGTCGAATTTGACAGTTTGGGGTTTTATTTCTGGGGTAACCCAGGGGGATGAAGTTTTATCGATGATGAACTCTTTTAATGGATTTTTGGAGTCTAGTACTTTTGTTATGTTTGATGCTGTAGTATTCCAGATATGATCTAAATCCCTACTTTTGAATGCGAAAGACCAATCAAATTTAAATAATCTTAAGGGTAAACTCATTTTGGTTTATACTGTCAATGTTTCTATAAGTGATTATAGTTTGAGGAGGTTTGGGTACGAATGTGTCAAGGTTTACCTGAATGAGATAGTGGCTATTGATAAAAAAGATTTTATTGAAAGAAACTATACGATCGTTTTTATCAACTATGCAGGGATCAATGGCCGAATCGTTTGATTGGCCTATGTAAATGTCTCCATGTAATACTAAATAAAGCTTATTTTTAAAAATGAAATCATAAATTAGGTTAGATTTGTGGTTAACATAGCACATGATTGCATTGAAATCTCCATGAAAAAGATGATCTGTGGAGATAAAATATTGGTGATTAAAAAAAAATAGCGAATGGTTATCGACAAAATTGTTACTAATTTGTTTTGAGTTAAAGATTTTTTGTATATATATGAATAAAATCGTTTTAATTTAGAAAAAAAATGATACTTTTTCATATACCAAGGAGTTTTGAAAATCTAGATCTGTTTTAGTAAATAAATGATCAACGTTAGTTTCAGGATAATCTATACATAACCAATTATCTCAAATTTAAAAAAGTGATTCCTCAGTGCTATAAAATATAAATACTATAAAATCCATCATAGCAATATTAAAACTAGTTACCCAATCATAGCTCTAAAAAAACAATATACCAAATTTTATTTTATAAAAATGTTAAACCAAGGTATATTTGTTTAAAAAAAAAAAATAATTTTTAATTTTTGTATAATTTATTTTTTATTACTTTTTTGTTAAATAGAGCATTAATAAATAATACATTACATATATATATATATACCTATGTAGTCATCACATCAAGCATAATTTAAAAAAAAAAAAAACTATACATGATAATAATTTAAAAAATATATATATAAATAAATAATATTATGTACTTGTTTATTTGTTTATTAATTCAAAATTTTGCAATATTGTGTGCTATTACATTCTTATAAAATATATTACACACATACATATATAATAGCAGAAAGGAAAATTATGAGAAAATAAAAAAAACATTATATTTTTTTTTTTGTATGTACATGTAATAATACTTTATATCTTGTAAAAAAGACTTTTTCTTTTATTTAATATATAATTATGTGAGAGTGAGAAGAATATTATTTAATTATATTTTTAATTTCATATTCAGTTCTAGATTTTTTGTTTCTTGTGTGAAAATTTAATGTAAGATTTTTATGTAATTAGAGTTGTTTGGATTTTTGAGAACTGGGTGAAACTTAGGTGTTAATCAAGGTGATAATTACACTAAGAATTGTCTCCTAATATTTGGACTCTTGTTGAGTGAATTTTTGTTCTAGTAAATATTTGACAATGTATTTTAGGAGTGATTTAATGAGCTGTAATTTTTTTAGTTATTAGAACCTAATTTCCCTTAGTAATTATATAAATCCAAGCCATTTTTTAAAATAACTACCAAACTAACACGTAGATTATTTAATTCAACATCTGTCTAAAAAAATTCATAATTATTTATGCGTCTAACTGTATTAATATTAATAAATTACATTTTCTATACACACACATATAGAAACCTTATACATGCAATATTCTAAAAAAAATTGAAATAAATCAAATATTATTATAATATGAGCATCAAAATCTGCATATAAATGTGTATTATATAAAGTAGGTAGTAATAAATTATTAAGATTAATAATAAAAAAAAAAAAAAAATTTTTTTTTTTGAATTAGCAATAAATATAAAATAGGAGTCGCTTTTATCTCTCGATTATTACAGTTAATGATATTATAAAAGGTCGTTTATATTTATATTAAAATTATACAGATCTATTATTATTATTATCATTATTATATTTAGTACATTATATTACTTTTTTACACGTGCATATATGGGCTAATCTATGAAATTTTTGATGGTTCATTTTTTGAAGTCTTATATTTGGTATAATTAGACACATTAAAATTTTGATAATTTAAAGTTTTTTCTATAAATAATTTGCTATTATCATTATTTAATTAAATAAAAAGTTATAAGATAAGGATTTAGTACAGAAGGAAAAGTGACTGCACTTGCAATTTCACTGTTTTACTAAATAATATTCACAAAAAAAAAAATTATTATACCTCCAAAGGTACTTTTTTTTCTCCCTCTTGAAATGTTTACCCTTAAAATTTTTAACTATTTTCGAGGCTATTTTCAAGCAAAAAAGTGCTTCGCTAAATGTAGGCTAATTGTTAAATAACTGAAAAATGGCTTCGACTTCAAAGATAATTTTCATATAAATCGTCGAATAAAATAAATAGGGGTCTGCTGTTTCCCAAATTTTCAAAAGTTCGGTTTTTACCTGAAAAACTCTTTAGAGATCGGTAGATACAAGTAAAAAATTAATTTATATAATTAAAAAAATAATTACTTATAATGAATTATTAGCTGAAATTAACAAAAAACCTGAAAACCGACCCAACCCGAAAAAATACAAGACCGAAGCTTCCGATCGGATAACCGCAGACCCCTAATTTGAAAGTTTCTATATTTTTCCGATCATGAGCTCTACATAAAAATTTTCACTAACTATCTTCAAAAACTCAATTCTCCAAAATTTTATAAAAATCATAAAGAACCATAAAATATAATTTTTCATAACCCCAAATTTGAATCCTAAAATCACTACCAAAAAAATATTCATCTATAAAAATTACCTGAATCAGTCCATATACCATAAAGTGCATTAAAAGATCTCTCTATTCAGAGTTCTATTTCTAGATTATATATATATATTATTTCATTTAACTGTTCCATACAATATAAATAAATTTATACATGTGAGAAAATTATTATTACAGAAAATTATACCACATTAATTTATTCATTCAATTACCTACTTCAAATTTTCACTTTCAATTTTGACAAAAATTATACTTTACATTATATATTTACCTATATACCTACATTTATATTTAATTTTTTTCAAATTGCGACAATAATAACCGACTCTTTTTACACTCGAATATGTGAAAAAAATCCAATTCATTTTTGTATTTTGACCGTAACAAAACTTTTAAACCGTAACGATATTTATATATAAAAAAAAGGATATTTTTTTGAGTGTATGAATATAAGAACCGTTATTTATATATACTTTTTTTTCTTTTTACCGGAAAAAACGATTAAGAAAGTCTTATTATATTGCAGCGGATTTATACTTAACTTAACTTAGTTGTACTTGGTTGTATATGCTAAAAAAATTTTATTCCGGATTTGATATGAAAAGTTTTTTTCGAGAGTTTTTTTTCTTGGTTTTTATATGAGTAAATCTATGAAATTAATGTACTTTTTAATTTTTATGTAGTTTTTGGCTGCTTGTCATATGTTAAATACCAATTAGTGCTAAGAACTTCTGATTAATGTGTTGGTTTCCGTTTATGAACATCAAATACCATACGAGCAGTATGACTTGACAAAATCTCGAAGAAAATTTTATATGTCAAAATAACTTTTTATTCACATTGCATCACACAGATGCTTTGTAATCTTATGAATTTTTTTATGGTGCTTCAAGTTTAACGCGGTGGTGATAGTAATGTTATTTTAGCGTGACTGTTTGAAGTTGTAAATATTTTTTTACTTATTAATAATTTAAAATAATATTGACTCATTCTAAAGAAAAAATCTTATATTGTCTTAAAAAAATTTATTTGGTGATATGGTTCTTGAGTAATAAGAGCAAATAAAAAAACAATTTAAATTTGACCTAATCCGCCATAGTTTTTTCTGTAGATTGAAAAGTTTTTTCCTTTTTACATCTAGCGGATTTCCGATTATCGCAGGTGGACATTTTTTTCAGCTTAAAAAACCTGAAACGTTCCATAATTTAGAAATACACGGAAATACATGAATTTGATGCGTCTCTAAAGAATTCTAAAACTCTATAACATTGAATTTATCCTAATCCCATAAATCTAAAGTATCCTAGAATCCCTAAAAGTCCTGAAATCGAAAATTATAAAAGTCCCTAAATTAAAATTATACTAGGTCCAAAAAACTAAAGTATTCTAGGGTCCTTAGGATTTTCTGCAATTATTTCTACAGTATAATCAGCAGTTATTTTTTAGATTTTTCTTTATATTAGCAAATTTATTTCAATTACATTATTGTAAACCAGTCGAATCACTAAAGAGGGGGATGGGTGTGTTAAATTAGTATGAATCACTCTTTTTTAGATGTGATTTTTCAATTTTTTCGTAAATTTTGAGTATTCTTAACGTGCAGGACTCCGAGATTACTGACCCAAAAAACGGACTGAAGGAAAATTTTATTATAATTTGCAAATATAGAAAAATCAGCTCTAATAAGAGTCTTTGAACCAATTTCCATGCAAGAGACCTTCAAGTTCGTAATTAGCAGCTCCAAAAACTCCTCGAAAAACTCATATAACAGCCTTCTTACTATCTTCTTACAATTTATCAATATTGCAAGTGATTTTTCCTAATTTATGGGTCTTATACAAATTTTGCACAACTAAAACCTCGAATTATCGGTATCAGCGACACAAAGCCCCTTGAAAGTAGACCTTTAAACATCTTGGTTGCCAAAAATAACCGTAAAACCGTGATTTGACTGGAGCAATTAATAGCTTAAAAGATTATAAAATTGTAATAAAATAATTAGTAACCGGCCAAATTTTAATGTAAATTTGAACAGAAAATAGCTTATTTCTAAGATAGATCAATTTTAAGCAGCGTTATTTCCCATAGATTTAGAAATTCTTACTGAATGCTTAATAAATTCCTATAATAAAAAACAAAACAAAAAATTAATTAATTCATAAATCATGTAGATTTATTAATATAAAATAATTAAAATGATGAAATATTAACGAAAGGATTTTATATTATATTTAAAACCTTGTAAAACGTAAAACTTCAAGGTTGATTTCCCTATATATAACACACTAATATAAATATAACTGATTTACCTTCATATTTTCTTCACAATAATTATATTTATTTAATCTTATAAAAATTTTAATAATAAATAATTTTTTTTAATTTTTTGTTACAGATTCAAATTAAAAAAGTCAAAAAAGTCAAAAAGATATAGGGAAATAAAAAATAATTGTAAATAAAAATGAGAAATTCTACATTGTTAAAATGGGCACAAAATTCAACAAATAATAAAAATCAAACGACTAAAAATGGTGGTATGTATAATCAAATATTTTTTAATAATAAAATATAAAATAATAATTATTATTGTAATTATAATGACGTCAAGAGACAAAAAAAAAATATATTTAATTGTTTGTAATCTTTGCATAATTACATAATTACATTTTTGTAAAATTACAGTAAAATAACTAAAAAAAATAATATAAATCGTGTTTTAAAAATATAAAATTAAAAAAATTGTAATTATAAAATTATTTTATTTTTTTTGTATATTTAGGTACAACCCGAAATTGGATACACCTACCGGATACACTTCAAAAAGGTCACATTGCCTACCTAGTCAAGGTACATTGTATATTTTAATTATAAAATTAACAATTGGTTCAATTAAATTAATTAACTAACCATATTCATTTTAATGATAAATAAATTTTTTAAAATTATGTGCATAACTGAATAAAAAGGAAAAAAAATATTAATTATCATATATGGCTCGTTTGCAAAATAATTTTTTATTATCAATGTACAAAACGAGGGTTTTAGCTATAAATTATTTTTTTAATTAGTTGTTTATCGGTTGCTTAATACTTTGAATAATAGTTAAAGTAATGGATTAACAGTTTTACCCTCTTCAGTTCACACCTAAGCTGCAATGATAGCAAAGTTGTAGATAATAATGTTCTATTTTCTAATAAAGACTTTACTCACTTACTAGAGATTTAATTTATCAGATTGGACAGATAAATTATTGATGAAGGTTACTTTGGCGGCGAGATCTAGCGGCGAAACGTACGGAAGACTATACGCGTCCAGTGAAATACTCAATATGAATTTAGTAAAAGGTGCCGCAATGAGCCTAAGTAGGCATCATTATTGTTCATTCCTAAGTCTGTAAAAAAATTTTTAGCTAAATCGTATGTCAGAGATGGGAGATATTGGCCCCTATCCGAGCCTTATCTACAGCCCGTGTATGCTTAGCGGACAAAGATAATTAAGCGAATTCTCAAATTTGGGAAGAGGTGCCGCAATGAGCCTAAGTAGGCATCATTTTTGGACATTCCTAAGTCTGTAAAAAAATTTTTAGCCAAATCCTATGTCCGAGATGGGAGATATTGGCCACAGACCGAGCCTTATCTACAGCCCGTGTATGCTTAGCGGACATAGATAATTAAGCGAATTCTCAAATTTGGGAAGAGGTGCCGCAATGAGCCTAAGTAGGCATCATTTTTGGACATTCCTAAATCTATAAAAAAATTTTTAGCCAAATCCTATGTCCGAGATGGGAGATATTGGCCACAGACCGAGCCTTATCTACAGCCCGTGTATGCTTAGCGGACATAGATAATTAAGCGAATTCAAATTTAGGAAGAGGTGTCGCAATGAGCCTAAGTAAGCATCATTTTTGGACATTCCGAAGTCTGTAAAAAAAATTTTAGCTAAATCCGCTAAATGTCCGCTAAGCATATACACGAGCTATAGATAACTCAGTCTGGGACTAATATCTCCCATCTCTGACATAGGATTTGGCTAAAAAATTTTTTACAGACTTAGGAATGTACAACAATGATGCCTACTTAGGCTCATTGTGGCACCTCCTCCCAAATTTGAGAATTCGCTTAACTATCTATGTCCGCTAAGCATACACGGGCTGTAGATAAGGCTCGGTCTGAGGCCAATATCTCCCATCTCTGACATAGGATTTGGCTAAAAAATTTTTTACAGACTTAGGAATGTACAACAATGATGCCTACTTAGGCTCATTGTGGCACCTCTTCCCAAATTTAAGAATTCGCTAAATTATTTTTGTCCGCTAAGCATATACACGGGCTGTAAATAAAGCTCGGACTGAGGCCAATATCTCCCATCTCTGACATAGGATTTGGCTAAAAAATTTTTTACAGACTTAGGAATGTACAACAATGATGCCTACTTAGGCTCATTGTGGCACCTCTTCCCAAATTTAAGAATTCGCTAAATTATTTTTGTCCGCTAAGCATATACACGGGCTGTAAATAAAGCTCGGTCTGAGGCCAATATCTCCCATCTCTGACATAGAATTTGGCTAAAAAATTTTTTACAGAATTAGGAATGTACAACAATGATGCCTACTTAGGCTCATTGCGGCACCTCCTCCCAAATTTGAGAATTCGCTTAATTATCTATGTCCGCTAAGCATACACGGGCTGTAAATAAAGCTCGGTCTGAGGCCAATATCTCCCATCTCTGACATAGGATTTGGCTAAAAAATTTTTTACAGACTTAGGAATGTACAACAATGATGCCTACTTAGGCTCATTGTGGCACCTCTTCCCAAATTTAAGAATTCGCTAAATTATTTTTGTCCGCTAAGCATATACACGGGCTGTAAATAAAGCTCGGTCTGAGGCCAATATCTCCCATCTCTGACATAGAATTTGGCTAAAAAATTTTTTACAGAATTAGGAATGTACAACAATGATGCCTACTTAGGCTCATTGTGGCACCTCTTCCCAAATTTAAGAATTCGCTAAATTATTTTTGTCCGCTAAGCATATACACGGGCTGTAAATAAAGCTCGGTCTGAGGCCAATATCTCCCATCTCTGACATAGAATTTGGCTAAAAAATTTTTTACAGAATTAGGAATGTACAACAATGATGCCTACTTAGGCTCATTGCGGCACCTCCTCCCAAATTTGAGAATTCGCTTAATTATCTATGTCCGCTAAGCATACACGGGCTGTAAATAAAGCTCGGTCTGAGGCCAATATCTCCCATCTCTGACATAGAATTTGGCTAAAAAATTTTTTACAGAATTAGGAATGTACAACAATGATGCCTACTTAGGCTCATTGCGGCACCTCCTCCCAAATTTGAGAATTCGCTTAATTATCTATGTCCGCTAAGCATACACGGGCTGTAAATAAAGCTCGGTCTGAGGCCAATATCTCCCATCTCTGACATAGAATTTGGCTAAAAAATTTTTTACAGAATTAGGAATGTACAACAATGATGCCTACTTAGGCTCATTGCGGCACCTCCTCCCAAATTTGAGAATTCGCTTAATTATCTATGTCCGCTAAGCATACACGGGCTGTAGATAAGGCTCGGTCTGAGGCCAATATCTCCCATCTCTGACATAGGATTTGGCTAAAAAATTTTTTACAGACTTAGGAATGTACAACAATGATGCCTACTTAGGCTCATTGTGGCACCTCTTCCCAAATTTAAGAATTCGCTAAATTATTTTTGTCCGCTAAGCATATACACGGGCTGTAAATAAAGCTCGGTCTGAGGCCAATATCTCCCATCTCTGACATAGGATTTGGCTAAAAAATTTTTTACATGCTTAGGAATGTACAACAATGATGCCTACTTAGGCTCATTGCGGCACCTCTTTCCAAATTGGAGAATTAACTCCAAGATGTATATTTTGTCTATAAATATTTTTGTGTAGTGCTTATAAGTATTTATAATTTTAGTTCCCATTTTTTTAGTTTTAATTGTTATTATTTTTTGTTTTTGTTATATAACAATATATTTTAATTATTATTAATTTATAAGTTAGAAAAGCATATTTTGCCTATATTGTATATTCTCACTGGGTGTTAACGTCCTTCCGTATTTCTCGCCGCTAGATCTCGCCGCCAAAGTAACCTTCATAAATTATTGCTTTAGCCAACTGTACCTGTTTCTAAGCATAAATGTCATCTAGTTGTACCAGCTTCAGCAGGACATTCTTATTCTACTGAAACTACTTTATCTAAACATAAAAAACATTGCACTGGTTTGCACATTTGTAGTATACACATTGTGCCTATGTGTAGAACGCTGGTAACGATGAAGACCTAAAATTTCGATAATCCTTTATACTCTGCATTTTAAGAGACTAACCCACAAATCCAAAATGATTCAACTTTGCTGTTTTGTCAGCCTCCAAAGTGATTACGGTGCATCTAAAATCCTGTTTGTTCGGCGGGGTAAAAATAATTTTCAATTTTTTTTTATATATCTTAGCGCCTTGCAAAGTGCGTTTCCACCCTAGTTTCCACTCTTTCCACTAGCTAGCCAATGTCCTAGATTAGACGATTAGATATAGATAATTAAAGTACTAGAGATGGCACAAGTCGTACGAAGATGACTGTAAAACAGAACAATATTTAGAAATTTCAAGAATTAAGAAAGATAAAAGAGAAAAATGGACTAGAATTAGACATTAGAATAGGGAAATAGAAGTCGGCATTAGGAGTCTAGTAATTTATACGAAAAACGCGAGTCAGATGGGAAATGAAAAATGATCAAAAACATGACTTGGGGAATTAAAGTGTGTGGGAAGAAGTAGGGAAAGGAGAAATACTGACAGTAGTGCAAAATTCAAATTGCAAAATTTGTAGCCAGCCTAAAAAATGTCCAGCGAAAAACTGGATGCGAAAAAATGACCCCCAATCGGCAACGATTACAGTAGCCTGACATTTGAATTTTGCACTACTGTTAGTATTTCTCCTTTCCCTACTTCTTCCCACACACTTTTATTCCCCAAGTCATGTTTTTGATAATTTTTCATTTCTCATCTGACCTATACATAAGCGCGTTTTCCGTATAAATTACTAGACTCCTAATGACGACTTCCTATTATTTCCCTATTCTAATGTCTAATTCTAGTCCATTGTTCTCTTTTATCTTCCTTAATTTTTGAAATTTCTAAACATTGTTCTGCTTTACAGTCATCTTTGTACGACTTGTGCCATCTCTAGTACTTTAATTACCTATATCTAATCGTCTAATCTAGGACATTGACTAGCTAGTGGAAACTAGGGTGGAAAGGCACTTTGCAAGGCGCTAAGATATATAAAAAATATAGAAAATTATTTTTACCCCGCTGAACAAACGGGATTTTTGATGCACTGTAAACCAGTGCAATATTTTTTATGTTAGAAGCTTTTCGGGTATAACCGAAGACCGACCCAACCCGACGCGAAAAAATCCAAGATCGCCCGAAGCTTTGGGTCGAGGAACCGTACACCCCTAATTTAAATACCCAACTAAAACTTATCATAAAGACATTTTTAATTTTTATTTAAAAAAATAAATTTCAGAAAAAATAACTTATTCCCTGACATTCCCTGACTTTCCAAATATGTAAGAATTATTTCTCGATTTAGGTAGTCCCTTGCAATAAGTTTTCGGAATTCTAAAAATTTTCTTATTTTTAGATTTTTAATTAATTTGAAATCATAATTTAATTCAAAAAAAATAAAAATAAAAACACGTACGTACTTATTAAAATAGGTGTGTATTTCACAAAATATTTTTGAATTACTATTAAAAAATAAACCTTTCTTTCTTTAAAAATATATCAATATGGAAATAAATAAAATATATCATGTACATACACAAAAAAAAACTTATGGAGAATGTATAATAAACAATAGAATTAAAGAAATTTTTTTTAACAAAAGTATTAAATTTAAGTTCAACGAACTTCAAAAAAATTTTATTTATTTTGCGCACGCACACACGTATATATTTTTTTTCACGCATTTTTATTTAAAAAGACGCAAAAAAAATTTTTTTATGTCATTTCATAGAAATTTTATTCAGTAAAATGCAAAATCCAATTATGCATACAGTTGCGTTGATATATTTTCGCACGTGTTTGCATATATAATATGAATTTGAAAATTATTCGAGAAAAAAAAAGTAACAAAATTATTATATAGTGAAAGTTTAGTTATTTAAAGACACAATACCTTTATTTATTTGTAAAATTTATTTCCTTGAGAAAATTTTTTAAAATTTTATATAATTATAGTACTATATATAAGTTCACTGTACTTTAATTACTAAAATAATAATCTAAAAAGAAATTTGTTTTTTTTTACAGTACCTCGGTAGTACAGAAGTTGAGCAACCAAAAGGTATCGAAGTAGTTAAAGATGCAATATGTAAATTGGAATTTAGTCAACAAATAAAAAAAAGTGAAGGTACAAAAATTCCAAAAGTTGAATTAACAATAAGTATAGATGGAGTTGCCATTCAAGAACCAAAAACTAAAACATCTCAAAAGCGTATTATTCATCAATATCCATTACATCGTATATCATATTGTGCTGATGATAAAGGAGCAAAAAAGTTTTTTAGTTTTATAGCCAAAGAAGAAGATACTGAAAAACATACATGTTTTGTATTTGTTTCTGATAAATTAGCTGAAGAAATAACATTAACTATTGGGCAAGCATTTGATTTAGCATATAAACGTTTTCTAGAAACATCTGGTAAAGATTTAGAAGCACAAAAGCGTTTAATGTTACTTCAGCAAAAAATTAAAAGATTAGAACATGAAAATAATGTTTATAGACAACGATTACATGATATTGCCATTATTAAAGGTACTAGTGATATTAGTGCATATCTTGCACAAAATGATATCCCTGATATTCTTCATGTTCCTGCTGATACAAATTCATCTATGAGTTCTGCTTCATCTACAACATCTTCTTCTTCTAAGAGTAATAGTATTCCAAGAGTCAATGGAATGGCTGAGAAAATGATTATTAATTCAAGTTCCGATACTAATGGTAATTCATCTAATGGTGGACAACAACCACCACCAGTTCCTCCAAGAAGTTTTGAAAAATCATTTGATGATGATTTCTTTGGTAATGAAATTACTAATGGTACAACTGAAAATAATACAACAATGAGATCAAAAACTGATGAACTTTTGATTAATGAATTCGATGAAGAAGATTTTAATCCTAGAGCATTTGAAAATAAAACTAATGGAACATCTAATTTTTCATTAAATAACAATACTTCTAATGGTCAAATAACTGCTGGTTCTATATTTTCACAAACGAATGGTGTAAATCCACCACCTCTATGTAAGTCAATATCTCTTTTTTATCCTAATTAATAAAATTTTAAAATTTTTATTGAAATTTTCAGTGGCTCCTCCACCAAAAGTAAAAGATTCAAGAAGACAAAATGGAGTTAAAGAAGATTTATTTGGTAGTGTTCCATTCAACCCAACACCAAATTCTAAAAAGAAAGAAGTTACCGATCCATTCGAAATGGGTGAATTTGGTACATCAACTGTTAATTCAACAGCCACTCATCAAGAACTTGAAAATGCCATTGGTTTATTAGATAAACGATTATTAGAAATGAAGGTAAAATTTCATTAAAACTTTATAAGATAAAAATAATTTTAAAACAAGTTTATTCCCTTTTTTTTAGGATGGCTTTAGTCGAGGCTTATCTATTGGAAATGATGACTTTTCTTTAGAAAGTTTAGATCCGTTGCGTAATTAATCTATGTTAACAATTTTTTTTTTTAATTCAAATATGCCCAAGCTATATGGTTCATAGTTTAGCATTTTTTTTGTGTATTTGTATATGTGTATTTAATGAAAAAAATATATATCTATACATTATACACACACATGAACCGCAATGTGATAAGAGAAAGTAGCATAGCTTCTTTTTTTTTTATTTTTTTTTTCAAATAAAAATTTTTTTAAACAAACATATAATTATAGGCTATATTACATACATACATAATATACAATTTTACATTTTACATATACATACATACTATACATATTTTTTATTATTAAAATTGAAAAAATGAATTTTTTAAACAAAACAAAAAAAAACAAAAAATTTTAATTGTATGAAAGTTTATGATTGTATGAAAAATACTAATTTTTAAAGAAAAATATAATACAAAAAAAATATTAAAAAAATATGTAATTAAGAACCAAAATTAGTCAATTTAACTATATTAATTAATTAAATATATTTAAATTTTATATATATACCTATATATTTGTAGAATTATTTGTATTGTAAGTTTTTTATTAATTTTTAGTGTTTTATTTTTAATTTTTAATGTTTTATATTCAATTTATTATGTAATTATTGGGTTATCGTAAACTAAAGCAACATGACTTATTACAAAATGCCCTTGGAACTTTTGCAGTGCAAAAAAAAGGATTCAAATTTTCAGCTCTCTATAAATTAGAATCTCGATTTTTAGTAGTCATTTTACTTTTTAGGATTTGTTTTTGAAATCTTATTGAAATTTTTCTTTATTTATTTTTAGGAAATTTCCCGTTAGTTTATAGGTCTGAAATTTTATTTGATCTGAAATGCACTAGAAAGCTTAAAATTTATATTTTTTCTTTGAATCTCGTTATTCCCAATTCCATCGTTTTTCATTTTTATTGTATTTTTTCAATCAAGGGCTTTCAACTTTTTTCGCGAAAAAGGCTTTATCATTTACGTCAAACAGATAAGTCATGACATTTTAGTTTGAGATTTCCCACGTATCAGTTAATTTTTTAAAATAAAAAATTGTAGATATTTAAAAAATATAATTATTAATTTATAAATATATTGTATACTTCTAGATGGATGTTCTATTGTAAAACTGTACTAATTAATTCATAATAAGGGATCAGTTAGTTTTAAGTCAAAAAAACATGCTTGATATCTTTACTTGGTTACAATTGTGCCTATAAAAATAAAAACCAATATAGTAAGACAGAAGACAAAAATTGACAGACAGCGAGGTCATAATATAGTAAACTGATCCCAAAATAAATGATTTATAAAAATTAAACCATCGAATAATGAATTGTACAAAGTAAAGATTTGAAATTTTTACTTTTTAAAAAACTAAAACAATATTCAGGCAGCAGGGATGCCCAAAATTATTTTTAAACTCAGTAACTAATTAAAAAAAAAAAAATTGTATTAGTAAGCTCAGTTTATGTAATAAATCTACGTTATATAAATAATTCTAAGCAAATTAATGTGCATATTTATAAGTTCATAATACATGCTTATATTTTTTATCACTTTAAAATATAAAAAAAATGATAACAATATTTACAAATTGTTAAATTTTTAACAGGTATATAATCATAATCATCAGTAATAATTAATTCGTTAACCGAATAAAAACAAAAAATAAAAATAAATCAGCCAGTTTAAATATTACAAAAATAACACAAAAAATATTATTTATATATGTTTGTAAAATGTCAATTATTTGTATTAATTTATTCGATAACATTAATAATAACAATAATAATGAGATTTAAATATAGTAAAAGAAATTTACTGTTAAATAAAAATACAAGAGATTTTTTTTTAATTAAAATAAATAATATTTTATTATTATTATACGCAATTATAATAGGCTGTGTGCGTTTAATAAATATTAAAATTTGTAATAATATAACAAAATTTTATATAATATTAAAAAAAATTTTTAATTATTTTTCAATTAATTTTTGTATTATAATTACACTATTTTTCTATATTTAGTTAATTTTTAATTTTTTTAATTTGTGAATATATATAATTAATTTACAAGATTCTTATTATAAAATTTAATTCTTATTTTTAATTTATGTAAATATGAAATTTTATATTATTATAATTATTATTATGTAATTTTTTTGTTGCCTTATTATTTAAGTATTATTATTATGTATTTTATCATTTTTAACAAGTAAAAATTAAATAATATAATTATTATAATAAAAATATTAAAAAATATATTTTATTTTTACAACGATTACCTTAATTTTACATCCAAAACATCATCGCTTTAATAAAAACTTAACTATAACAAGGTAAACTTTTCAGCTTTAATTTATATAAACAATTAAGTTTCAAATTTATTTTTATCACCTTGATTAAACTTTATTAAATTATTAATTTTTTAAAAAATATATTGGACAAAGATAATTCACTAAAATTATAAGATCCACCAAGTTAATTAATTTATTTATTAAATTCATAACTTCTTTAGTAGTGATATAGATATGAATTGTTTTAATTCTCAATTATTTTCTAAAGCCTTGTTGCGTAGTTTTAAACTTCTGTAAAAATCAATTTCTGATATGTTATCAATAATATTATAATTTAAATTATAATAATTAATTTGAATTGACTAAATTTCTAAAGTTTGTGCTAGAGGAAAATTTTTTGAAATGCTGATTTCAAATTTTTTGGTCCTGACCCTATATTTCATAATAGAATTAATTTACTTTGAAATTAAAATTTATCAACTATTGAATACCAAATTTTTGTTTACTTTAGTATTTATTATTTTTGTCAAAGATAGTCTTTTTCAGTACCATAAATACTGAAATTAAAAATTTTTTTTTTTAAATCGTGTATAATTTTATAAATAAATAGAAAAATAAAAAATAATAAACATTTATTCTTTGTTGCATTTAATTTTTATTTATAAAAGAAATTATAAAAATTTCTTACAACAATATTTATGTATCATTTTGATTTTTTTTTTTTAACAATTGTGAAATGTTGTTTAATAAAATCTGTAAATTAAAAAAAAAATCAATTATTGGTATGCATTTTTTAAAATTTTATTTTTTTTTAGTTATTACCTTAAATTTTTCAAATATATTATTAAATTCCTCATTGATAAATACTAAATTTTGATTATTATTAACTTGAAAATTAATTGAAAAATTATTGCTGTTATTACAATGGTTTTCATCACAAGTAAAATAAATGTGAATTAAATATGATTGCAATGATTCAATGTAACTTAAGAATCCTATAAATTAAGTGAAAAAAAAATTTTTAAATTAATAAATAAAATGAATGAAATTGAAAAAATTATACTTGATATGCAATTACTCTAGATTTAGCCTATATACAGGGGCGCTATTCTAAGATTAAAATATAATGACATCAAAATTTAATTATTATAAAACGATATTTTTTCCATTTTTTGGATTTTTTGGAAATGTTATGAAAAAAAATTAAAAATTCTAAATATTTTAATGTAAACTTTATTGCAAAAATTGAATTGTATTTTTGCTATTAGTTTCTCAGGAAAAAACTTATAAATTTAATTTTACAAAAATATTTTTTCTTATTGTTAAAAAATTAGCCAATTTTAAAAATAGTATAAGTCTTACAACCATTGGGTAAAAATTCTCAGATCTTTGTAGAAAAAATCAATAAATATGTAAAAAAAATGAAATGAAATCATGAAATGCTTATTAAGACCATTTTATTCTAAACCCCTATAAAATTAAACCTGGATTCAAAAGATTGACCAATCAAGTATTTTTTATCTGTAACTTACTTTTAATTTCACTATTCAACGTATTGAAACATTTGTTAAAATTAGCTTGTAATTTTTTATATGATAAATTTAAAATATTTTCACATAATTTATTTTTATTTATTGACTTATATTCAATTTTATCAATCAAATTATTCATATAACTCTGAAAGAATATTCCAATTATATACTACAGAAAATTCAATCAAAAAAATTTTCAGCATACCATAGTTTGTCCATTAATGACATGCAAAGTATCATTTACAATTTTGTCAATAGAAACCGAAAAATTATCTTTATTTTTATCTTCAACAGAATTTTTTTCATTAGTAACTGTTTTAAAATTTTGATAAAAATCCTGATATGATTTGGGTACTAAAAATTGAAATTTCAAATATTCAAAATTAAATGACACAATTTTTTAACTAAAAATTAAGTACTTTTTGTATTTGGAAAAGGTCCTTTAATCAAATTAAATTTATCATTTAATGTTTCTATCAATGAGTTAAAATCATTAATGTTAATTTCTTCACAATTATTGTTATTAAAGGTCATCACATCATTTAATGAATCATTAACGTTGTTTATCAGAGCTTGTATTTTATTATCAATCAAAAAATCATTTTTTAAGATTTCATTTTTAACTGTCTCTTGCATTTTTAGTTTTTCCACTGTTGGGTTCAAACTGAAAATTTTTGAAGCAATTTTTAATAGAATAGTTTTTGGATTTAAATATGGTTTTTATACATTTCTAAATAAAATTTTTCTAAATTATCAAGATTCGACTTAACGATATCACTGGATTCTTGAATTTTTAATTTACAGTTTTTATCAAAATTTTCAATGTTTTTTAGCAAAATATTGTACTCTTTTTTAGAATCATTTAACTCTTCTGAACCGTAGTTTCCACCGTCACTAAATGATCTGAATGAAAATTACTTAATTATGAAATTTATTGATTCAAACTTATGGAACAAAAATTAACTTACTTAACACTTGAATTAAAATTATCATTATTTTGCTGTATAAAATACATTTTTTTCTTCAATTGCTCTTCGATATTACTTGTTTTTTTATTAATTTTATTTTTACTATCAATTGTCATTTTTTTAAGCTGCAAAAATTAGAGTTTCAGTTTAAAATTTTTATGATAATCAATTAACATTTACCATACTAATCAAACATTGGATATGACCAATATTTTTTGCTTTTTCACCATATTCAATAATTGAATGATCTGATTTAATTTTGTAAGATTCAATGATTTCATCATAATTTAAGAAATAATTTAAACATTCTGATGATTCTTTTATCCAATTATTTATTAACTGAAAAATCGTAAAAATTGGAAATAATTATTTAGAAAAATTGTGTCAGTTTTACTTTTTTATGCTGTTCCAATTTGCTTTTATGAATTGTCAATTCATTTAAACGAATTTTGTAAACATAATTTTCAACACGATTTTTATCTTCTTCAATTTCGACTAAATTATCATTTAATTTTTTGGTTTTTTCTGATATCAATTTTTCCTCCCAGTTATCGACTATTTTTAAAATATCTTGTTGGAAGTATGGCAAATAATTTATCATATTTTGTACAAATCTTTTTGAAAATATTTAAAATTATTTATTTAAAAAAAATTTTTGGAATTTTATGCTTACTTTGATTTCCAAATGTCTAATGAGATAATTTGATTTCCGATTAAATGGAATTCTTTTAGTATAATTTCATCAAATTTTAAATTACTGTCAAAATTATTAGTTTGAGTTATCGAATCACCAATATTTGTATCAAAATTATCAATTGGTTTATTGTCTGTACAAAATTTTTCCAATTTTTTTTCGTATGCTAAAATTTCTGTTTTTAATTTTTCTTTGCCATTTTTTATTATTTTACAATCATCTTCAAAATTATCTTTGTATCTAAAAAAATTTTTAAATAATTTTATTTGAACCAAAGTATTAATTGGGAAATTTCATGCCAACTGGGCTTAAATTGGACTGAGAGATCATTAAATCCAATTTATAATTCCTAGTCCATTTTGGGCCCAATCAGCAAAAAACCTCTCAAATACAAACTTTTGAATTTTTTTGTCCAAAATAATTAAAATTTGTTGAAATTTTTTATCCAATTTATTACGATTATCTTCAATTCTCAATAACTGGCACTCACTATTTAATTTTTCATTTAAATCAATAAGAAATTTTTCATTTTTCACAAATTTATTACCCAATTCTTTATTTACTGTATCTTGCATTTTTAAAAAATTATCATTTTCTATTACATCCCACGGTGACCCAAACATAATAAATAATTTTAATACTTTGTCAATGTTCAATTTAATATTGTTCAATATTTCAGAAGACCAAATTTTTTTTAGCTCAATTAATAAATTATCGTTAGTCAATTTTAGTTCATCAAACATTTTTTCAATGTTAATTAGTTCTTCTTCAAAATTATTATTATTATCTTCTTCTCCTTCTTCTTCTTCGTTATTTGAATTTAATTTAAGATTTTCAAAATTATTTTTCAATTCAGTAAGTTTATTTGAGATTTTCGAATAATTATTTAAATTGTAAAATTTATATGATTCAAGAAAATTTATTATCGAATTATCTAAAATAAATTTTTATGCAAATAATTTATTTTGTCAAAAATTAAATTTATTTTTACAAATAAAATGTACTCAATGAATCTGCAACTTTAGTAATTTCGTCAAAATAATTTTGAAATAAATCAGAAGAAAATGGTGCAATAATATCCCATTGATTAATTAACTCTGAAATAAGAGTTTTTCTGCTTCTTAGTCTACACATAGAAATTTTGCCATCTGAACTTTTCAGATAATTTATTGGTCCATTACTTTTAAAATTTTCTAAATCTGATCTGCAAAATTTATTTGAATAATTTAATAAGGAAATTTTTAACTGCTTGGGTGGCCAATTTGCTTTGAATATTTAAGGGTAATAATCCTTAATTAATACAAATGGATATCTCATAAGTTTATAACAATTATCAATACTTTTTTAAATAAAAAAGTGTTTTTGGTTTATTATCTATACCAATTAGCTTCTGCTTGGTTTAATTTTTTTTTTTTGATTTATGCGAGTTGTTTGATAGAAAAATAAATGAGACGTAAAATTTAAAATTGAATAAACTATTGATGTTTTTGAGGGCCTATTTTCATTAAAAGAATTACCTTAAATTTGACAATTGTTTTTTCCAATTTTTACTTAAAATATTATTTTTTTCAGTTTCTAGAATTTCTTGAATATTTTTTAAAATAATTTCATGAGATATTAAAACTTGGTGACAAAAATCTTCAAAATCATTGATATTTTCAAATATTAATTTATTTTGTACCTTTTTTAAAAGTCAAAGATTATTTTAAGTGATAATTAATTATAAAAATTGACTCCGTTGTTTACCACTATTTTGTCCTCAATTAAATCATTAATTTCACAAGGTTTTAATTGACAATCATTCGAAAATATATGATGAAAATTTTGTAAAATTTTACATATTTCCAAATGACGATTTTCTTCGATTATTTTAAAATTGTCATTAATTTTTTCAATTAATAATTCTTTTTCTTTTAGACACGATTTGATGAGGTCTTCAATTTTTTCAATATTTTCAGACTCCTGTTAAAAATTTTAATTGATAATTAGGCAGGAGAAAATTAAAAAATTTAAGAAAATTACATCATAACTATTTTTTGATTTTTCAATTTTACGATTAATCTTATCAATTTGATTTGAAAAATTTCTTTTCAATTCTGTTATTTTATCATCATATTTGTAATTAACATCATCTAAATTCATCTGAAAGTCTTCCAATTTTTTGTTATAAATTTCTTCTTTTTTTGAATACAAATTTTTTATTATGCATGATGGGGGTTTCGGACTTTTTTCTTCTAGATAAAATAAAGAAAAGAATTTTTTTTTGAATGTAGATTTAAAAAGTAAGTATAAATATACCTAATTCTTCTGGTAATTTTATAATACTCCATGTTTGACTTAATAAATTTTTAGTTTCTTCAGAATGTATCAATTTAGATTTTTTGAATATTCCGGTTTTTAATATTGGAAAATCGGATTGACAACAATTTTTTGATGAATTAATCATAATTTTAGTAATATTTTATTGAACATACAGTAAAAATAACCTATTAAGCAAAATAGGAGCAAAATTTAATATAACAAACCAAAAAATTTTGATTTTAAACTTTTTCCGCTTAAAAGTTAAACTATTTTGATCATGCGCGATCAGTATTTAAAATATGATTGGTTAATTTAAATATCACGTGCATTTTTTGATTTGTGTGAAATCGTTAAAAATATATATCAAAACAACAAAATAAAGATTTATGTGAGATTTATATAACCGTTGAATTTTAATTAGATTTTTTATTTAATCTCAATTTATAATTATAAATAAATATTTTTTTATGTCAATTGTGTTTTGTATCTGTAACGTTTGGGATAAATTTGTTAAATATTAAGGTAAATTTTATTTTATACATTTTAATAACATTTAAAGAAGATGAAATCTTCATGTTTGTTTATGGTGTTTTAAAGTGGTTATTTTTCCATTTATTTATATCAAATTATCTTTGTTTTTATCTGCTTTTGCTAATTTATTTTAGGATATTTTCTTAACTGTGATCAAGAAACATTTTAAAAAATATAAAAGCTTTTGAAATGGGAACAAAAGTTCAGTTTTCAGCTGATACTATTGAACAATCTAATGAAAATAAAACAAGAAAATCTTTGAAAAGAATGCCTACTCCAAAAGTAAGACAATCTACCATAAATAGAAGAAGTTTGAACAGAGTTTCATTGCATGCATTAACAGAAGCAACAAAAAATTTACAAAAATGTGTTAAAGGAGACGTTTCTTGCTATAATTTGACAGAAGAATCAGAAATGAATGATCTAGCATCATTTAAAACTCCAGTTAGTCGAACATCTCAGCCTCCACATAATCAATCGGATCAAATGGAAAGTTTAGTTTATGACAGTTCATCCGATCAGTCTGGTAAAGATGAGTTATTTAATGATACGGTAATTAAAAATAATGAAGATTTAGATTTTGATTTTGATGAAGAGAATAGTGCCGATAAATCTAAAACTCAATCTGGAAAAAAAAAATTACCATCTGCTTTAACGGGTACTGCTTGGCACAAACAAATGAGACGGCGCTTGAGTATTACTAATTTACGTCGTCAAAGTGATTCTAAATTTCAATCTGCAAATAAAGTTGATTTTACTAAGGAAAAAAGCAGAAGATCTTGTGCTTCTATTTATAACAAACCATTAAATTCAAGTGTTAAATCTATAAAATCTGATCAAACTAGAAGACTATCTTTTAAATTACCCCGAGCTAAGCCAGAAGCTAAATCAGCTGTCAATACAAGTATAAAGAAAGTTCAAGATAAAACTTCTGAGACTTCTAAAGTGACAAATTCAAGAAGATCAACTGCTTTAAATTCATCAAGCCAAGATTCAAAGCGCCATACTACTTTACAAAAAAAAACTGCGCCCTCAATTGTAAATACTGATAAGGGCATAGTGATTAGGGTAAATAATTTTTTTTTAATTCTCTTTACAAATTATTAATAAATAATTTTATTCTACAGAATGAAGAAGTTTTATATTTTGGGATTCCACTTGAAAGTAAAAAAAAGAATACAAAACCAGTACCATTCAGTTTTGAAGCTAGGAATAAAGAATTGCAACTCAAAAAAGAACAAAAATTGAAAATTCTTCAGGAATCTGAAAAAAAGCAAACTAAACAAACAGTGCCAAAAACTACTAAAATAAGTCCTAAAACAGTAGTAAAAAAAAATGATAGCAAATCAGAAACAATGAATAACACATCAAATGTTCCAAAGAAGAATATTTTAAAAGTTTCTCAAAGTGCTAATATAAATGATAACAAGATACAAGGCATTAGTAGAATTATAAAAAAACCTGTGCTTAACTTAAACACATTGTCAACTGGAATGAAAACTGTTAAAAAAATTGGAGTAGTAAAGGATAGTGTACCAGTGCAAAGTAAATTAACTAAGGATAGTGGTTCAATTCAAAGTAAATTAACTAAGAGCATCATAAAAGATTCTTCTTCCAGTATGCGAAAATTTATTAAAGTATATTTTAAATATTAAAACAATCATTAATTTAAATTATAAATTTTTCAGGTGTTCCTTCAAATACTTATGAAACTGAAAACAAAGAATTGCATAATGAAATTCGACAATTAAAATTGAAATTAAAAGAAGCTGAAAATCAAGATAAATCAATGAATAGTTTAAAAACACAAACAGGTAAACGTTTTATTTAGAAAATTTTAATTGCATAAATAATGAAATGATAAATAATATTTTCAATTTACAGAATCTCAATTAACAAATGCTAAGATCCAAAAATTAGAGACTGATGTATCAGTTTTACAAACAGCAGTAATAAGACTAGAAAATCAAGTCGAAACATTGATAAAAGCTAATTCTTTATTACAAGATTATTTAAAATCAGTACATAACGAAGATTTTTCTGAGTAAATATAATTTTTTTTTGTCTAATTGTAAATATTTATTAAGTATATTTTTAAGTTTTCTGCTGTTGTTAGTGTGTAATTTTATACTTAATTTTAAACTATATATGCAAAAGACAAGTAGTCTAAAGTCTATTTCATTATGACTACAATTTTAATTACCGACTGTTTTCTTTTTATTAGAGTAAATCAAATTTTTTAGTAAGCGACTTTTTTGTGAAATATTTAAGAGTCAATTGAATAAATTATTTTAAATAAATTGTAATAATAAGAATCAAATATTTAAATTTTGTATAATTTTGTCGTAAATAAATTTTATGTTGTACAATTAAGATTTTATATATTACTTTTATTACTTTTATTATTTAAATTTAACCAAAATTCTATATATATATATATATTTACCTAACATTTAAAAAAAAACTTTATTAGAAACAATTGAAAAATATTTTTCATAAGTTTATGGTTATAAAATAAGTTTTAAAATCAAAAAAAAAATCTTAAATTTATTTTCAATTCATAAAATGTGATATAAATATAATTATTTTGATAAAAAAAATTTACAATAATTTAATAATTATGTTAAAAGTAATTCAAAATATAGTAAGAAGTAATTACTTAAAGAACAATAAATGGAGTGATTTAATAAATTGTAATATAATATTTAATAAAAAATTAAGTACTAAATTGGATAGAAATTTAAGTATCGATATAGAAAGTTGTGATGAAAAAATTTTATCCACTGTAAGTTTTTATAAATTTAAAAATCAATAAGTTTTTTCTTTAACAAAATTTTTTATTTTTAAAGACAAAAAAACCATTTATGAAAATATTAAAAATATATCGATATGATCCAGAAAAATCAAAAAAAAGGCCACATTTAGATAAATTTACAATAGATCTTAATAATTGTGGTACAATGGTTTTGGATGCATTACATTTTATTAAATCAGAAATTGATCCAACTTTATCATTTAGAAGATCTTGTAGAGAAGGCATTTGCGGAAGTTGTTCAATGAATATTAATGGTGTTAACACACTTGCTTGTATTACGTGAGAAATTTATTTTAAAAAATAAGAAATTACTTATTTGTTTTATAAAAATAAAACTTTTTATTAGTAAAATTGAACGAAATGATAAACCATTAGTAATTTATCCATTACCTCATTCTTATATTATAAGAGATTTGGTACCAGATATGGGTCATTTTTTAGAACAATATAAAAAAATTGATCCATTTTTAATAAGACCAGATGAAAAAATTGGACAACGTCAATTACTTCAAAGTCCTAAAGATAGAGCAAAAATTGATGGTTTGTACGAATGCATTTTATGTGGTTGCTGTTCATTTGCTTGTCCTCCTTATTGGTGGTTGGGAGATAAATATCTAGGTCCAGCAGTACTTTTACAAGTAATTATTTATCATTTCATGATAATAAATTATATTACTTTGTATTTAATTTTAATCTAAATATAGGCATACAGATGGATAAGTGATTCAAGAGATAAAGCAGTTGATTCAAGATTAAAAAAATTAAGAGATTATTTTTCTGTATTTAGATGTAAAACAATATTCAATTGTACTAAAACATGTCCTAAAGGATTAAATCCATCAAAAGCAATCAGTGATATTAAAAGATTAGTTACTGGTATGAGTGATAAAAAATTACCTGATATCGAAACACCACCACCACCACCAATTCAAGAACAAAATAAAAAAATTTGTGATTTTGGAAAACCAACTACTGAAACAAAATAAATCTGCTTATATGTTAAAATGAATTTGTAATTTTTTTAATGCAAAAACGTAAACAATAGTATAAACTTAATATTATCATCTGCTATTAATATATACCTTCATTTATATATAATTTAAATTAAATTAGCGATATCGTTTTTTTAAAATTGAATTAACAATATCAAAGTGTATAATGTCATTAAAGAAATTTAGAAGAGGTGAGAAAAATAGTTATAAATAGAAAATAAGAATAAGGCAGAAAATTTTTTGCAACAATTATTTTTTTGAAACTTTGCGAGCACTTAAATTTTGGGAATAATTTGTTTACTTATGTTATTAAATCATTAAATTTTTAGAAAATTTCGTTTGATATATTAATCATTTTGTTGATCCCTAATTTCTAAATAAAAAAAAAATATAATAAATATAAAATGCATCAAATCCGAATAAAAACAATAAAATAATTTTTTTATAGTCCCGTAGAATTTAAATTTCATCATAATTTTTTGATAATTAATTATCTTTATTCTGGGAAATAGGTATACCTATTTGAAATAAATTAACTTCATATAATAAATTTTGCATTATAGACTATTACTGTATAAACGAGCTTGCAAAAAAGCAACAGGTGGTTTATCGTTAAACAACGTTCGGTGGAAGTTACATCATCAAAATAAACGTTTGATTATCATAATTTATAAAGTAAAATATTAAATTAATAAATGCGTTTATATTTATAGAACAGGCATTTTTGTTTTAATTAAATTACAAAATAGAACATTGCACAAAAACTTAGATATAAACAAAGTTATATAAATATTTGAATTCAACGGTTGAATAAAGCGCCATCGTAAAGTGTTTTTCTAATTTTATTTTATTGGAAAAACAAAGCTGAGTAAAAATATACCTTTTTAATATATTCGTCATAACAATAATAATAATCATAATAATGTAATAGGAAGTACAAACAAAGTATTTTTATGATTTTCCTTTAAAAAATTTCATCTCCTTGAATTTGACATCATTCCATCTCTCTCTTTTTCTTTCTTATAGTGTATTTAAACTTTACAATAAAATAGAATGTTATTTTGCAACTTTCTAAATAATATATATACCTAATATACTCAATATTCAAGAAACATATATCATTACATATACACCCATAATACTTACATATATACAATTTGTTGGAAATTCGCGCTTTATATACTTGCAAAGTCGGGATGATGATGACGAAGTATTAGTATAGTTGCGCTCGCGCATAGCGTTGATAGGAGTGGTTTTTTGTAATTTCGGAGCGCATGCATTTGCGTTTTTTTTTTATTTTATGTGTATGTATTTGTTTTAATAAAACGAATAGTGTCGACGACTCAGCGAGAGATAGGAATTTTATTCTTTTCCTCTCCTATCGTCTTTTGTAAATTTTGTGCATGTGTGACATAATAAAAAAAAATCCCGGGTTACATTGGAGAAAAACACGAGGATTATTTTTTCGGAGTTTGTACCCTTTGACAGGGACAATTAAATTAATTTAATATAAAATCTGTAAAGGTACTTTAGAAGTATCTGGAAGATTTTTTCTAATAAAGAAGAAGGTTGAAGGACACACACGAGGGGAAGCGAAATCAAATTGTATATGTGTTTAGGATAAAGAAGACGCAACTTCGAAATCAGCAGGATGGCGAAGCTTGTGAATATGTGGCAGGGTTATCATCCGGCTGCACTAAGAAGTAGACAATTGCCATTGATTGTCGAGGATAATTTAGCGGTAAGATTTTATTGTCAACAATTGCGTGCAAATTTACACATTCGTGTCATATGTTTCTTTTTTTTACCATTCTCCAAGTTTATAAACTTAACCTATTAATTGCACTTCATTCACGGGGGAGTACCAACATAAAAAAGCGCCTCGTTGGCATGTTTTTTTTCTAAATTATTATTTTTATATATTCTCATTTTCTTCTAATAGTCAGCCATTGCCCTTAAAAATTAAGGATATTAATTTTTTTCATCATTTTTAATTTTGTATGTTACTCCAAGTTTATCGCTCCTTTTTAACGTTTATTATTCGCTTATACTCTGGAGGAATGCTGATTATGATATTAATTTTTGAAAGTCAAAAAGTTCATTGAACCTTTATGGTCCCAAACTAATAATCGTTGTTGAGCAAGGGACTCAAGCCTCATGATGATGACGCTTTAGATTATTATATATTTTTTTGCATCCAAAGCATTTTTTAACAAAATAATTATTTATGTATTTACAAAATTTATAACTATTGCAATTTTAAAAAAAATTTATTAATATTTACTAAATTACAATTCTTATGTTTATTAAAGTATTTTCTTCAAATTAAAAAAAAATTCAGGGTTATTAAATATATATAGCAGTTGCTATTTTACAATTTACAATGTAACCTTCTCTTCAAAATGTCCTTACATCCAAAATAAATCAATTGAGTTTTTTTTATGTGTAGGGTCTTTTTAAAAATAATGTTTCTTTGTTGCTTGTATACAGAATGATTAATATTTAATATATGACTATTAACTAATATTTGAATTTTCAATATGGGTAAAATTTTAATTTCACTATCTAAACCTTTTGATAATTAATATTCTATACAAACCTTTTTAAAAATATTTATATCTAGTATATTTTTACTAAAGTTTTAATTATTAATTATAATCAAAACTTAATATGCATTTCTTATAGCTAAATTTAATTTTTTTTTCCAAATAATTTTCCAAATTAAAATTTTTTAAATATTAATGGTCAATTTTTAATTTTTGAAGATGGTCTTGGATATAAATGAGTTAGGAGTTATAGACGACGTCCCATTAGTTAAAGGTGCTGAACTTGAAGAGTTCACAAAAAAAATGAATGTTTTGAATAAAGAAGAATTAAAAAATGCATTTGAAGTTACTTATAAACAGATGCAAAGCATATTAAATCAATCAGTTCCTTGTATTGGGTGTCGAAGAAGGTAAAGAAGAAATTAACTTATTTATTTCTTATATAATTCTTTTTCTATAAATTAATATTTTTTTAACAGTGTGGAAAGATTATTTTATGATTTAAGTAACTTAAATGGCCATCCAGCACTCGATCCAATAATAATTACAGCAGATGCTGAATTAACTATTAAAGATGAAGTACTTGCAAGTCCTCGACGTTTATGCACTTTGTTCCATAATCACAGGTAAATAAATCATTAATAAACAAATTATAACCTGAAACTAACAAAACTTATCCATTTACAGTACAAAATTAAGCGAAGTACTGGAGCATCAAACAAGAAATAAAAAGTCTCGTAGATGCATTTTACATTCTTTAGAAATGCAACGCATGAGACCTCCACCAAATGCGTGGAGAGAGGTTTGGGAATGTATGGAACAAGAATGTTTAAAAGAAATAACTTTTATAGATGCTGAAACATTAGAAGTAACATTAGATACATATTTACATAAACATAAGTAATTTAAATTTATTTTAAAATTTAATGTTTTTATAAAGCATAGTTTTATACTGATTTAAATATTTTTAGATTCTGTTCAGATTGTCGAACTAAAGTTCTGTTGGCATCTTCATTATTAACAACTGATACTGATCCATCTAAAGAAAAAGGTTATAAAAGTGCTTTATATGCCGATATAAAGCGATGTTCAGGAGGCCATGTTCATCTTCCTTTAAGCACTTCTTATATTAGTTCACTTATTGGACGTGCTCAACCTGAATTGATGGGAAGAGAAAGGCATGCAAAAACATTAGAAATCGCACAAGAAGAGGTCCTAACATGTTTAGGGATTTGTGTTGCAGAACGTTTGAATCTTATTTATCGCCGACTTCGAGAAGAAGAAGTTATAGTTAGAATATTAGCGGGTGTTGCTATTGAAGCCCTTTCTAGACATTTTCATGTAAATATTTTAATATATTTTTATCTATTTATCAAAAATATATGATTTTTAATTTATATAATTATTACAGCTAGCAGTTTATATTAAAGATGGAATAACCCAATTAGAGATATATTTTAATGAAGAATTGATAAAATTAGAAAGACGTCTAAAATTGCGCCTTAAGAGGAAAGAGAAAAAAGAACGTCGTTCTGAAAAAAAAAGAAAAGAAATTGAAGCAATAGAGGTAAGATGCAAGAAATATTTTAAAGTAATTTTTTTTTTTTACATTTTATTTATTTTAAACTTGACTTTTAGCTAATGCAAGATCAAAATAAAAATAATGCCAAAGTTGAAACTGAGACAGAGATAGAAACTATAAGTTCAAAAATTGATTTGCCAGAAGAAAAGCATACAGATTCTATAGATAACTTACAAGTAATTGTTTATTAATTTTAAAAGTTTTATATTTTAATAATAAATTATCAATTTTTTTCTAGGATCCAGACTTCAAAGATGAAGATTTAGGAGAATCTTGTACATGCTCAGAGTTATCTAAAAAAGAAAAGAAAAGTGAAAAAAAGCGAAATTTATCGCCTCCACAATCGCTAAAATCAAATAAAAAAGTAACTAAATCACGAAAGAAAAAGAAAAATGAAGATAATAATAAATCTGATAATCGAAATAGAAAAAGTCCAACAAAACAAAATGGAAAAAATAAATCCATAAATAAATCAGCCGATGAAGAATTAGTTAAAGAAGAAGAAGAAGAATTCTGTGACAACGAAATTTGCAGTGAAGAAAATGTTGAATGTAATAATAAACCTGAATTTAAAGAGCCACCTCCAATTATTGAAGTTGAAGACGATCCAAATGACAGAGAAATGTGGATAGAAGTAAAGAAGAGACTGGATAATAAATCTCATAATAGAAATAGTAGATCATCTAGTGAAAATTCCAGAGATTGTGGTTATTCATCAGAAAATAATGTAAGCAGTACATCATTACCTTGTACACCTGAAGGCTCAGAAGTTGCTTGTAGTGATGGTTGCTGTAATCACGAAGGAGACTGTCCAGAAACGAAATCTGCAGAAAAACTTCCTTTATCAGATTCTGGAATCTCTTTATTAAGAGATCATGGTGGTGGCCTAAGTTTAATACAAATGTTAGAGGTGAGTCTATAAAAATTTTATTGCTTAATTATCATGAATGTGAGTAAAATTTAAGTGCAATGTTTTTTATGAAAAAAATTGAATGGTATAAAAATATAAAAATAATGAATATCATAAAAATAAATGGTAATTAGTAGGGTAGTTGAAATTATAACAATCATAAATCTCTATATATACCCGTAATTAAGAGCCCTAGGGTCTTTTAAATTACAGGGCTCGTAACGAGTCCCTAAAATTACCTTTTTACCCTAAATTTTAGATCACGTAACTAAGGTCCCTTTTTTCATTGATTTTTAACGTCATATTTCACACCTTTTTTGTAGTGATGAGGTAGCTGTAGAATTGAAATTACCAAACCTAAATTTCGGTACATTTATCCAACCCTTGATCAAACTCTCATAATTTTTACTGAAGTCATAATTCATACTGTTGATTATTGTGTTCATCAAAACTAATTGGAAATAAGAAATCAACCTCTAAATTTGAGTTAGTTATATATAATTTTAAAATTTTGTATTTTTAAATGCAAGAAAAATTTTGCTTGGCATAAAGCTGATCTTTTCATTTTCAAAAAGTTGATAAAAGACAACATGAATGGATAATTGTGTTGTTTTTTTTTTATTTTGGGGATATTTAAAAAAGTCGTAGGAAAATAAAAATAAATATTTTAGGCTCAAAATTTCATCCAATTACATTTTTTAATTTTCGAAGCCATTCTTTAAATACTTATAGCCACTAGAAAATGACGAATCAAGGGGATAAAATCTTTATAAAATTGTAAAAAAAATTTTTAAATGTTACTTCTCATAAAAGACGTAACTTTGCAATAATAAAGAAACCCAAAAAATATAAAAAGTGACAATTCGTGCCTAAAATACTCATTTTTCAAATGTACAATAATGGGTGGTCAGGCTCTTTTGTAATAAAATTAAAAAGTATTGTTTTTTTAAATATTATTTATACTTATTTAAAATTAATTATTTTTGTTCTTATTTTCAGTATATACTTAAACTTTTTTTCAAAAAAGTTGAGTCCCTTTTTAAAAAACACTCATCCCTTATTTCCATAAATTTTTGTCAAATAGGGCTACAAACCCTACAATTAATTTTGGTGCTCTAGAAGTTTGCCTCTTCCTATCTATGGTTTAAATCCTAATGTACCTATTGTCTATTTATTACCATCTTAATACTCCAGTTTTTTATATTTCCACAGTGAATTAATAAAATTTTAGTGCATTTAATCTCTATTACTATAAAACAATGCAAATACACTGAAATGATGAAAATACTGTATATTTTTAATCTGCTAAAACTAAAATTTGTATTCTGATTTGTATTATAAGCAATTAAGCAATTAATTTTACTCATTATATAAATCTGAATTGCATTATCTACTCTAATTAATTTAGTTTAATACCTGTTCTTCGTGTAACTTTAAATATTAAATATTTTTTAATTAATATGTTCATAATTGGGGCGTTCTTTTTTATGGCCAAGGGTCGTATACTATTTTTCTGCATCAGTGGTGATCACTATCGAGAAAAAGATTTTATTTATAGCATAGCTGTCTATGCTTTAGGATTAAATATGTCACTGCATTTCTTAGAAACATGAATGTTTGATATTTTGAGATTTACATTTTTTGCTCGATTGTTTTGCTCATATAGAATAACAACAAATCCTTTGTGAATACTTTCTTTAGGCATCAAAGTAATCTCTGAAAAAAGTTTTATTCCTGGTAAGGCCTTATTTCCTTATGTTCACTATAAAGGTTACTCAATTATAGACCATGATGATAAAAATCTTTTTTTATAGAATATAATAGATTTAGATTAAAAAAATAAACTATGAACACAAAATAAAAAAAAAGAAACAAATTAAAAAATTTGTATAAGGGCTAGTGGATGTTTAATCCTTTTAGGACCGAATATTTAAAAAATATTGTAGAATCGAAGAAATAAAAAAGGTCTGTCTATGTTCAGTTTCCTGCAAAATACCATACCATCTAAATTTAAAAATGACATCAGTTTTTTATCTAAAATTTCATTATTTCTCTAAAAATTTTGAATATCAAAAGTATCTTTAAATGGTTAAAAACTAAAAAAACTTTTGAGCTAAACCACCTTACCACGTAGACTTGGAGTTTGTTTTTAAAAGTTTTAAAGCTGCATCCCAATTACGCAAAATACATATGATTAATTAGCAGATTTTTTTTTTTTTTTTAATCTCAAGAAAATTTTATTAATTGTAAATATTCAATAATAAATTTTTTTTTTAACAGAACTTTCCTGATGAAGAAGAAAGTAGTTGTTACATACCAGCAGAAGAAGTATTAGAATTTCAATCTAAGATGTGTCAGGTAGCTGAAAAACGTCAAGAATTACGTCAAACTTTGAAAAAACGTTTTGATATGTTATGCAGTCATCATAAACCCATCACAATTATACGCTGATTATTGGCTATTTAGGTATATACTGTTAATTATAAAATTTTTTCTACGTCAACTTTTATTACGAACAAAAATATAAAAATCATGTATAATATAATTTTATAAAAAAAAAGTTATTTTATAACTCACAGCCCACAAATTAATTTTTTTTATTAGGATTTTTGTAAAAAAATTTTTTATCATTCTTTATGATTCTTTTTTTTTCGATTTTATGTTTATAAGTAAAAATAATTATTATTGTAAAAATGAGGTTGTAAGGTTTTTATATGAAAAATCAATTCTTGTTAAAGAAAATTGTAAAATCAAAATCTCAAATGATTTCTTTTAATATTTTATAAGTTATCCAGTATTATATCATTTGTTCTATATTTGAAAAATAATTTTTTTTGTAAATTAATTTATACAATGGATTTTTGATAAATATAATGATTTTTTATTTCGACAATTTAATTAAAACAAATGGTTTTTTTTTTTTTTGTAAAAATATTTTTAATGATTTAATTTTCATTGGTAATTTCAAAAAATTACTTTTGAAGAGAACGAAAAAATTATTAAATTATTATTATTAATGACAAAAAATAAAAATAATATCAATGTGATATCAGCTGGTTTATTATGTTCAAAAATTTAGTAAAAAAAATGTTTCAATATTTAAAATATTTAAAAAAAATAAAAGTGGACTGTGCTGGTAATATTCTATATTTAAAATGGAAAAAAAAAATAAAGAATTTATATTTTTTAAAAAAAATCAAGTTTTTTGATGGATAATATTTTTTGCCTGTTATTATTGTATATTTAATTAATTAAATGCTTGGGCATAAGAAATGTTGAAATTTTTGTAATTAAAAATAATACAATTTTATCTTTGAAAGATTTAATATAAAATAAAACGTTGCATTCCAATAATAACATTCATTTTCTCTCAGAATTTCTTTTTAGTAAAATATAATATTTTTATGTTTACATTCTATATGAATCAAATTTTGTTTTTCTTTGTACATATTTACAGATATTATTAACATATATTTACAATGTATTCAAACAATTTCATAATTTTACTCAATATATTCAGATAGACAAAGTGATGAATTAGTTCCACCAAAACCAAATGCATTTTTTAAAGCAATACGTTTTTTTTGCCCTTCAAATTTTTGCATCACACAAGGTGCAAATTTTAAATTTGTAGAATTTAAATTTGTGTCTAAATTTTCTAAATTTATTGTTGGTGGAATGACTGCTTCTTTGAGAGCAAGAACGGTAAAAACAGCTTCTAAATTTCCAGCAGCTCCAAGTAAATGTCCATGAGCTCCCTTTGTACTTGAAACAAATATATTTTTACTGTGTTCTCCAAAGAGTGACTGAATAGCTTTCAATTCGATAGCATCACCTAAAGGAGTAGATGTAGCATGTGCATTAACATAAGAAATATCTATGTAATCTATGCCTGCATCTTTTAATGCTCGATCCATTGCTAATATAGCACCAGTTCCACTTTCACTAGGTGCAGTTAAATGAACAGCATCTCCAGATAATCCATATCCTAAAACTTCTCCATAAATTTTTGCTTTTCTTTCAAGAGCATGATTCAATTCTTCTAGTACTAAAATTGCTGACCCCTCTCCCATTACAAAACCATCTCTATCTTTATCAAAGGGTCTGGATGCTTTTTCTGGAGAATCATTATAATTTGTACTTAATGCTCTTAATCGGCAAAACGCCGCAATTGCTAACGGACTTATACAAGCCTCTGCTCCACCACAAACCATAACATCTGTATCACCACCTCGAATAAAACGAAAAGCATCACCTGAAAGATTATATAAGTTTAAAATTTTAATGTTTAATTTAAAAATTATCATCATCTTACCAATTGCATGAGCTCCAGTAGCACATGCAGTAGATACAGAATGATTAGGTCCACGAAAACCATATTTAATACTTATTTGACCAGCAGCCATGTTTGGTAAAATTCTGGGCACAAAAAATGGACTTACTTTACTGTATCCTTTTTTTAAATTTTCATACATTGCACATACATCAACTAAATCTATCATTCCAACACCTACAGCCACGCCAGTATTTTTTTTACTTTCTTCATCACTTGGTTTCCATTGAGCATCATTTAAAGCTTCTTCTGCAGCAACAAGAGCGTAAGCTGTAGCGGGACACATTGTACGTAATTCGCTAGGTTTAAATTTTTTACCTACATTTAGTTGATAAGATTCATTTCCTTTTGGTACAAGGGCAGCTGTAAAACAAATTTAAATATTAATTATTAGAAGAAGAAAAATGGTAATAATGAAATAAGAACCAATTTTGCAAGGAAGTTTTTCATATTCAGGAGAATCTAATTTAACGACTCCACATTTTCCTTGAAGTAGTGCTTGCCATGCATATTTTTGACCAACTCCAAGTGGAGAAACTATACCGATTCCTGTAATTACAACTCTTCTTCGACATTTGGTTGAACTGTAAAGTCCTCGTCCAAGGACTCCAAGTACTTTCTTAGGCATTGTTAAAGAAGAGTCTATTAATTATAATTATAATAAAGATTATATTACTTTACTTTAAATATAATTTAATTAAAAAATATTTCGAGAAAACTAAAATTATAATTTAATAACAACGAGTGACGTAAAAACTTTGAGACCAATACCACGGAATATACCTAACGAATATTTTGAAGCAGACGTTTACAGACGTTATTTAGAAAGAAGCCGGTATATTATATATATATATATTTTTTTGCAGCATTTTTTGCGCAAAGTCAATAACAATAATAATTACACATATGGTCGTGTGAATATAGAGCAAAAATAAAGAATAAAATTAAATTTTTTTAATTAGGTTAACTTTTATAAATTTATAATTAAAATTAGAAAATAGAATGCAGTAGCTAGTAATACAATGTAAATATAAAAAAAAAAAAACATTCATTGTTGATAAACAACATTTGCAAAATTTCACTTGTTGAATATATTATTGTATATTGTTATAGGATAAATGAATAAAGCTCCAAAATTAAACTTCATACAAAATAATACGTTTTTTATAGAAAGTTTTATTTGAAATTTGGTAGTTCAGTAATATTTTAGTAACAATATATAAAATAAATATTTTTTCTGGAAAATAGTTCATAAGGCCAATTCTATTTATATTATAATACAGTGATAATATATTTATTTATTTTTAGTTTATTATACCCTAATAAAAAAACTCTTTTGGATGATAACATTTTGATAACATATATTTTCAATGAACAATGTAAATAACTTAATAATAATATATCTGTAGAATGAAATTTAATGATTAATGATCATTAATAAGAGCCAGCATGAAATAATGAATATTTTTTATTGTATAATTTTTTATATGACTTAACTTACCTGACAAAATAAGTGCTTGTACTTTAATAATTAACATTATCTTAAAAATGTTAACTTATGTTTAACAGAGAGAACCGCACTAAAGTTAAAATAATTGATGATTTTGAACTTAAAACGTATACTATTTCTTGATAACCTTTTCTCATTTTATTATCATAAATAAAAATTGTTTTTTTTTTCACATTTGCTTTGGATAAATCCAGTTAAAATATAAAAAAAAAAAATAAAGATTATTAATAAATACTTTTTGCATATTTTATAAAATTTTATGATCAACTTTTCTGTTAACAAATGTAAATATTAATAGGAAAATTTCTATTCTATCAGATTTATCTAAATTTTGTCTAAATTGCACATTAAAATCCAAATTAATTTATTAATATTTATAACAATTTCAATATTATATTAACAATTATAATATTATATTGCAATAAGCAATAATGCTCTAAATTAGTTATCAGATATACATCTATTAATAACGCTTTTACTATTTCAATATTTATATTTTGCGCTTATATACACATTGTACTACTCCTTTCAGTATGCTCCGGTTTAAACTAAATGCAATTATATGCAAAATATTTATATAAGAAATAATAAATAATAATAAATTAGTTTTATAATTAAAGATAACAGTATTGTAAATTTATCAGATACTTTTTATTACAAGTCATATTCAGCTTATTTTTGATTTTTTAGAAAAAGTTAAATTTTCAAAAAATAAAAAAAATATTTTTGATTTTTTATCAATATAATATATATAATAACTATAAAGATAATAAATTTCCTATAAAAATCTTCAAATAAGTTTTACAAATTTAAATTGTTCAAAATTATGTTGTTCGTTGATTTCCTTTTTTCCTTAAATTACAAATCACCCCTAATCATGAACTATCAAAAAACAACATTTTATTATTTAAATAAAATAAAAAAATGAAAAATGTTGTAAAAACTTTAATATAATAAATATAACTACCTATATATATATATTTTTTTTTTACCTACTTTTTTTATATAAACCTTCAAAAACAGTAAATTTAAGTATAAATTTACAGTATAATATAGAGGCATAAACAAAATTAAACGTTTAATTAAATAAGGAAATAAATAACTTGCAAAATCATCAATATATTGAATTTTTTATTCAAGTACACTGCAGTTTCATTTTTTACACTAATAAAATCTAATTTATAACACTAACAATAACAAAATATATATATATACAGGTTGCCCATTTATTTTGCCAAATTTAATATTATTTATACCTATTACTTAGTAAAATTGAATTTTAATTCTGTAAAAAAAGAATGTTTTTTTTTTATTAAAAAGTTTATGTTTACATCACGTTTTTTTTATTTTTTTAACAATTACAAAGTCTTATCACGTGATATTATATTTATATTTTGCCTATAAAAAGATATTTGTATTTGTGTATATTTCGCGAAATGATTTGATGTGCGCGTAGTCAGCAGCGCGAAAGGTAAAATGGCGGCGCGTATGCACGGTTTTCCAGCACCGCTTAAAAACCGTCGTGAATAAAAATGTTTATCAGTCAAAAATTTAGGAATTTTCGACAATTATTAGTGTTTATTAAAATATTTGTGTTTAAAGTTAGTGTTTAGTGATTTAGTATTTAAAAAAAACGTTTAATCCAAAAAACTTTTGGAGAAAACAACTAGCTGCAAAATCGAAGGAGTGCACAGAGAGGCCATACAGTCTCTTATCTCTCTCTTGCTCACATTGTTAAATGTTGGTGCTCTAGAGGATAACTCCTGTAACCGCGATTTGGTGTTTTTATTATTATTTTTTATTTTTTTTATTCAAAATTTTTATATAAGACAAGAAGTTAGTCTTGTTAAATAAATATTAGAACAATGAGTGTATTTAATAGCTGACCTGTCTTTAAAGGCGGTATAATCGTGTAGGACGTTGCGTGTAGGTGAAAAAAAGAAAAAAAAAAGTGTATTTGGAGTAACATGGCAAATCAACCTCGAGATATGGACGGCTTTATGCCGCTCCTTTCAACAACCGATATAAAAAACAAACTTAATGTTGGTGTACAACTGCTGAATTTTTTAGCAGATCATAATAAGGAGATTGAGTGCCAAGATATTGGATTATTTATTGACAATCTTGTACCTTGGTTGAACAGTAGTAATCCTAAAGTAAGTTTTTGTTATTATTATTATTATTATTATTGTTATTATTATTATTTACGAAAATTTGGCAAGTGTCTATTTAAAAAAGACACTTAATATATAATTATTTTTGGAGAACAATAATTTAAAAGCAAGTAATTTATTCTTTATAAGACTTATGTCACAATTATTTTTTAAATATTTCATCATAGATGTTACTCTATATAAGATATTGTTTTTAATCATTAAAAATAAAAAAAAGTGAAAGCAAATAATGTATCGAGTAATACATAATAGCAATACTACAATTAAACATGACACTTGTCATGGACATTTAGAGATTTTTCTTCCCGCTAAATAACTAAAAAAAAATAAACCTGTTATTGTTATTGCAAAAAATGATCAAATAAGGAATACCAAAAAAATATATATATAATTTCATGCTCATTAACTTATAAAGGATCAAAAGCTCCAAAATTTTATTTTATCTCCATATCATGATATTTAAATTAACTAAATTATGGTTGCAAATGCATATTACAAATGTTCAAGTAGCTTTTTACGCTTGACCGTATACATAAAAGTTATATTTAGAAAAATCTTTTTTATTCCTTATTTAAATTTGTAATGTTTTATTTTTCTTTTTTGTTATCTTTTTTACTTATGCACTTTATATTCTCTTAAAGTTTCTTTAACATTCTTTTTGGTACATATTACAATTGTAACGCTTTTTCATATTTAATTACTATTTTAAAAGGTATATAAATTATTATTTAATTAAACTAATTATATGTCATTTAAAATGTGACTTGGGTAACTTTATTTTACCCATTAAAATATAAAATATAATATTTTTTGAATTTATTATACTTAGTCATTTCAAAAAGTAAGTTACATAAGATAAAATACATATTTTTTACAATAATTAATTATTGTTTTGAAGAAAAAAAAATAATAATAATTCTAAAATCAGATGTAAAATATGTAAAACTAAAATTAATCATAAATAGACAGAGTGAGATAAAATATATACAATTAATTACTATTTTTTGTATTATGAAATATTATTATATTTTTTTATCTGATATTTTTATTTAAAAATGACATAATACTCAGTATAATATCTAATATTTATTTATTATTTTTTAAGTAAAGTTTTGCTAAAAGAAAATTAAAAGGTTCTAATAATTACAGTATGTAAATGGCATACTAATAATTTATATTAAATTAAACATGACATGACATTTTAAATAAAAAAAAAACTCAATTAGGCTTACATAGGAATTATTATAATTGCATTATAGCTGCATCAAACAAAAAAAGAACTTTTATTATCATGAAAAAGGTCAATCAATACTTAAAAAATATTTGGCATTCTAATTTGTATTAATTATTGTGTTTATTATTATTTTTTTTAAACTATTCAACCGGTAAGCAGGCGTTTTTTTTTGTGTAAATAATAAATATTATTTATACCTATAAATACTCCCACATGTGTTTCTTTTTATTTATTAATAAATTTATGGATAAATAATTAATTTATAATAATAAATGATGATGATTAATTTATATTATTTATATATATTATTCGAAGGATATTTTTAATTATTTTAAAAGGGTTGAACAAACCAGGGAATGAACCTAATTTTAAAATGCATGCAGTTTTTTACTTTATAATACAAAAAAAGCTCATAAACTAAAATGCATGTCTAATTTCATCCTACTCGCATATTATATATACAAAAATATATTAAAGAAACAGAGAAAGAGAAAAATAAAAGATAAGAAAAAAAAAGTCCTTTTAAAATACTAGCTAAAAATACAAGTTTTAATTCTGAGAACATTTATAAATAAAGTATGACATATACCAAAATAGGATTATTTATCTATATAAGGAGGTTATAAATAAATAAAAGTAAAATTATTTTTTATTTTTTGTAGGTAGTTCAAAATGGTCTTGATGCACTTACATATTTGGCTGATCGTATGGGACATGATTTTAGACCATATATTTCAACAATTATTCAATCGACAATAGATAGGTTAGGTGATAGTAAAGATGTAACAAGAGATAAATCACAATTATTATTATTAAAAATAATGGAAAAGGGTAGTATGTCACCACAACATTTATTAGATAAATTACAATCATCGTTTCATCACAAAAATTCAAAGTTAAGAGAAGAAGCATTAATACTTTTAGCAACTACTTTAAATGAGTAAGTAACAAATTTTTTAATTTTAATTTTTACTTTTTTTTTGGTTATATATTATTATTGTTGTTATTTTTGTAGACATGGAGCAGATGAAATGGCATTATCTGGTGTTATTCCAAGTATCGTTAAATTATTATCAGATCCATCTGAAAAAGTACGTGAAACAGCAATGAATACATTAACCGATATTTATAGGCATGTAGGCGATAGATTAAGAATTGATTTACAAAGAAAACATAATGTACCTCAACCTAAGTAAGTACACACACAATTTTTTTTTTTTTATTTATCAAGGACGTCTATAATATTATATAAGAAGACAAATTTTATTATTATAATCAATAATAATAATGATATTACAATGTATATATAATACTAAACGTTTGTTCTTGTACTAATGACATAGTTTTTTTTATTTAATAGATTTTTGATTAGTCTTAAATTTTCTTGTCTTCTTTTTATTATTATTAACTTGTTTCTTTTATTCAAAGTCACTTATGGAAAGGAAAATTTTTATTCTATAGATATAAAAAAAATCAATTTATTTGTTTGTTTACATTAGTGCTTTATGTATTTTATAGAGTTTTTAACTTTTATGCATATAAATTAAAATATGTTCTTGAATATGAAAACAAGTAGAAGTAAATAAAATAGATTTTTAAACTGTATTGTTATATTTAAATTATAATTTATGAAGATAACTTGGGGTGAAATAGAATTAACTGTACTCTTATTCTATTTAAATTTGCAAATATTTACTTTTGTAATTAAAATGATTAAGAATTGAAAAGCTTCATTGTAAAAATGCATATTGTTTACTATCAAATATTAACTGATCTAATCAATATATCAAGTTGAAGTTGACTTTTATACAATCTTTTTAAAGATTTCTTGAAAAAAATTTTTATTTGCATTGCCTAAATTTTTATAACATTAGTTTAAAATTTAAATTGCTTGTAAATTTAATCACAATTAAATTAAAATTCAAGCAGAGCAGTCTAATACTGTTCTTTATGTAATTTTTTTAGAAAGATATTGTAGGATTTTAACAAATAAAAGCATTATTTTTAAATATACAAAGAAAGATAATATCAAGACTAAAATTTCTAGAACTTTGACAAATGATTAATAAGCTAGAAAAGATCTGATAAAATTACAAAATAAGAATATTATATAGGGTTACTTTTTAGTCTGTATTTACATAAGAATACTTACAAATTTTGAAAATGAATTTTTTATAATGTTACAAATAATTTTTTTTTAATGTTTCAGATTGGCGCAACTAATGGAAAAGTTTGATCAACTTAGGGCCACAGGAGACATGTTACCGCAAGCAAGATCCTTAGACAGTAAGTAATACAATTAATTAATTAAAATTTTTAAATTATAAAAAATGATTTTGTCAGTATTTATTACCTTTATTACCGACTGAATTATTACTGTTCAGTGCTGCCCTCATGCCAAATAATAAACTAATTTTAATTAGGTATTTTGCAAAAAATAATTATTGTTTCATCTGATCAAAAAGGTAAAAAACAATAAAAAGCGGAAATAACAAATTTTTTTTTCTTTTCTTTGAGAGGTCATTAATAGTGTCAAGTGTCAACATGAAAAAATATGAGCCGACACGCGATCTCGAATTTCTACTATGTAGTATATAATTTTATGTATAAAAAGTTATGTCTGATTTTTCTTTCCTATAGATATCAAATATTCAAATATCTGATATCTTGAAATATCATGAAAAAATTATTACTTCATAATATTATTAGACCATGTGAATTATACATAAAAAATTGTATTTTATTATTCCGATCAGGATTTTTAAAATAAATTGTCATTTTATACATATCGAACAATTTTGTCTATTAAAATAGTAAGTAGACTGTATTTTATCGATATGATTATATGTTTAATAATATGTTTATGGATCATTAAATAAAAATTAAATTAAATTTTGTAAATAGATGAAATTATGAAAAGGAAATAAAAAAATTAAAGATTAATATTAAAGGAGTGTATTGAATATATGACATATAAATTTTATAAAGCGTATAAAAATAATAATTTAATATTACGAACAAAAGTAAAAGTTAATAATTGTTTTTTTTTTTTTTTATTATTAAATAAGTTGAACAAATTACCTTGAACATCACAATAATAAAGGAGTGTATTTTTTTGCTCTAGAAAATGATTATCATAAATATAATTTTCATAATTAATAAAAAGATGCTGCACCTTATTTATGTGAATAATATGTAAAAGTACGAATAAATAATTTTAAGAAATAATAAAAATAGGGAAGTTCAAGTTGTTGTTGTAGTAGTTGATTGTTAAAAAGTGAAAGGGATAAGTTAAATATACGACGGAAATGTTTAGTTTTACTTGATTTGTATATATTAAAGAAAATTTTCTTTGTGTAGTGTGGATATACTGTTTTATATATTTTTTAAAAAAGAGAGATGACTTTATGTTGACGACAATAGATTTTTTATTTATGATTATGTTGCGCTGATTACAATTCTTGTTTTAAATTTTTTTAAATTATGAAAAATAGATATTTGATAAAAAAAATTCTTTAATTCGAATAGTAAATTTTTAACAAAGCTAATTAAATTAACTCGAAAAAGATTTTTTAAGATTTTCAAGAAATTATTATTGAATTCTGAGTTAATTAAACATCACTGATATCTCTTATACATTTTACTCTACTACTTTTCCTTGTAAAAATAAATAACATCTTACTATATTTAATTCAATATTTAAGTGAAAATATTTATAATCAAAAAGAGAGATCTTTTTTTAAAAATAAAAATTTCTATTGTTCACTTTATAATAATATTTTTAGCCTAAAGAGTCTTAAAAATGTATATTAAAAAATATCAAGAAATAAAGAGAATGTTCCAATTTTATTAACTTAAAAAATAAAAATCTATTATTAAAAAATGTAGAAAATTGAAGTAAGAAAGAAATGAACTTTATAGAAAAACTTATATTGCAAAATAAAAAAGTTAAAATGGTGTATTTCTAGTTATTATAATCGAGTGGGCGATATACAAATGTTTAATTAATGTTATGTAAAAAAAGTATTATGGGTTATTTATCATAATTTTATCTCGTGTAATTATAAATATTTACTTCTTAATATTTTAACGTTTTTAAAATGTTGTTTATACCTATATATGTAATTTTTAAAAATTTATTAATTTATAGATATTTAGCAAAATTGCATGTAAAAGGTTGGAACATTAATTTATTACAATTATAGAAAATTTATCAAAAATTTAACACTTAAAATGAATGTGTTATTTTTGCATATTTGATTTAATTAAACAAAATAAACGATACATGCATTTAGTTTTAGAGAGATATCTAAGATCTAGTCATATGCATATAATAAAGATAAAGTAGTACTTATTATATGCATTATGTACTTTCTGTTATACTATATGAGTTATTCCACGTTAATTTTAATTTTGACGAAACTAATGACAATTATTTTAGTTAATATAACGAATTAGGATATCAAATGTTTATGGCCGAGTTTATGGCTGAAAAGTATACAAAGAATTAAAATATGATAGTTGAGGTTCAAAAAAAATCGGAGGAAATATATTTTTAACTATCAAAAGTATCAGCGGTACTGTTTAACTGCAAAAACTGTATTTATTCTAAATAATAATCTCGATAATAATATTTTCTTTAACTAATTTTACTGTTTAATATTGTAAGTATAATTTCATCTCTCAAAGGGGCCTGGTGAAAACTTTTTTTAAAAAACTCAGGATTGTTACGGTATAGATATCAGGTGCATAAAAGTTTTTACTTTAAAGACTGTGTTTTTTTATTCCTAAGGGAGTTGTTTTGGGACAAAAATTATTTTCTTAGAGAAAAAAAATTTTTTCTTTATTTTGGCCAATAAGAATTTATTTGAATTTGATATTTCTTGTAAAATCTTCCTTTTTTTCTACACTGAAAAAAAAATCCGTTTGCAGCAACAGAATTCCGCTTGTAGCCAGCGGATTTTTTTTTTCATGTTCAACGATTGCAAATAACTTAAAATAAAACGTTTATAAAATTAAAAAATTTTTTTTTTCTAATTTAGGATATTTGATGAGTAAGAAAAAAATTCTTAAAATAAAAGAAAAAATTTTTTTAAGTATTTTTCTTACGTTTCAAGTCATTTAGGATTTTTTGAGCAAAAAAATATTTCATTAGCCACAAGCGAAGTTTCGGTAACCGTAAATGGAATATTTTCATTAACGGCAACTGGTTTTTTTTTTTCAGTGTACTTCATCCCTTCTATCAACCTGCATGATAAATATTGGCTTATTTTTTAATAAAATACCGCTATGTATATCTATTATTAGTATATTATAAAATATTACAAAAAAGAAGAAAAAACCTTTCTAAAAAGGGTACTTTTTGCATTGTTGCGGATGATTTCACTGCGTTAGGGCTGGCTGCAGCACCTCGTTTTTATACATAATATTTTATGAAATCCAATCGATAAATTTAACTATATAGGTACCAGAATTCTGAAATTCCTGCATTTACACTCGATTTATACTATGTTAGAATTCGTAGTTAATAAGTTAAGTTCTCGTTAAGTTCCTTTTCTTCCTGGCGGGCCTTCTTCGAGGTTTTCTTCCCACTGAAAAAGAAAAATTGCATTTTATCCATGGAATCAAAAAAAAGAATGCCCCAGACCGGCTTCGTCTCGATTGGTAATTAACGTGCAATCTGGGCCATTCTTTTTTTTGTCGCTCCCTTTATTTATTTAACAATACAAAATATTTGTTTTTCAAAAACCCAAACTTTAAAAATAGCAATTTAAGTACGTATTTCACGCGGAATCACTCATATAGAATGCACATATAATAACACAAGTTATAATATATGAAAGCATGAAAGTATATTTGTACTGTTTTTTGTGCATATAATAAATTTAAAATAAAATGAATTTTTTATCGTCACAAAAAAAAAAGAACACGATTTGGTGATAATTATAATTAGATAAATTTTATGAGTAAAAGGAAGTTACATGAAATAATAACAAAAACAATAAAATAAAAAAATTTATTAATATACATTTTCACCAACAAAAAATTTAACTGTGTGATAGAAAAAGTAGTTAAGACTGTTAAATTAAAGAGCTTTAAGCTATAAATTTTCATTTATTTGTAACTAATTTAAATGAAATTTTTATTTAAATTTTATAAATGCGTTTACTTTCCAAAAAAAGAAAATATTTTTTGTTTTAAATTTATGCTTGTATATACCTATGTAACTTAAACATAGATATCTATAGTTTAACTTTATTGTTTAAAATAGCATAAAATAAAATGTTATTTATGTCCATATAATACTTGTTAATTTAAATATGTAATTTACCGTTAAAAAAAAAGTTTCTATTCACACAGATTTTTGAAAACTACTGATTGTAAAAATTCAGAGAATTTTATCAATTTTTGGGAAAAAAATTAAGTTTATTCAGTTTTTTTGACTATTACAAATTCAGGTTTATAGACAACACTTTTAATTAAAATTAGTGAAAAAAACGAAAAAAAATTTAAAAAAAAATCAAACGTTACAAATAAATATAATTACTATATAGTTGCCAAAATTTAAAATTTTATAATTTTTTTTATTTAATAATATATCACTTAATTTTTGAAGATAAATCTGTTGCCACGATATTCAAAATCCTTAAATTATTTAATTTTTTAGTTAAACAAAAAAATTTGTGTTTATATTTTATAAAAATACACTGTAAAAAAAAAGATAACAATTTTTTTCTTCAAAAATCAACGCCTTCAAGAACTAATAAATTATTATCATGCATTTATTTTCAATTTCAATGTTGAATATCTGAAAATTTCGCCAACCGGCTTTTCATTTAACACGTTTTCTTATCGCGTTTCTCCAGACCATTGTTTTCCCGTTTTGACTTTTCCATTCTTAAGTATCTAAAAATTCTTCCTTCCCTCTTTGCTCGTATATTATCAGCACACTTGGTCCTGTAGCTTATTGTATACCCTTCATTTTCCCTTTATACAGTGTTTTCCTCTTCTCAATATTGTCCCCTTCACACGCTATTATTTCCTCAAGTACGCTATTGTTTTCTCAGTGTACAGTAATACTTATTTTTGGCAATTTAAAAAAAATATTATTCAATAGCTGATGCCAAAATATAGATAAAAAAAAACTAAAATAATAAAAATTTATCTTGCACTAAGATAGTAAACATTTAATTTAACTATGATAAGAATAATAAATTATCAATAAAACAAAATTTTTTTGGCAGTCTAATACTAAAAAACTTAACAAAACTTACATAATTTATTATTTAAATTTTAATAATATGTAATAACTAATTTATTTTTTAAAAAAACCCGGCCTCTCCCCATGTACTATTTTACACTCATATTGCCGGGTTGCGTCATAACCTCTATATCTATAAAAATTAATAATTTTATATTTCAACGAAAAAATACTATATTATACTTTTTGTCTTATTATTACCCACTCGTATATAACAATCAAATGTAATATAACAAAGCTAATAATTTTTTATGTTAAATAAATATTTGATAATTCAAGTCACGTAAAAACAGATTTTTAGCATGTCAAAAAACTCTCGTGTAGGTATTATATTTTTCACGGTCAAAACAAAAGGGAATCGATCCTGTTTTAACTTGAAAATATACTACTATCTCCCCCCCTTCCCTCCCCCGTGGTTAGGCTCTAGTACTATTCGCCGCATATTATTGAATTTTCTTCTCTCAGAAGTTTTAGTCTATCGAAGTAAGCGGCAATGCTAACTTCGTTTTAAAAAATTTTATTTTTATTATAAACAAAAAAAAAAAATATGAAAAGAAAAAAAAATTAATATTTAAGTGCAGGAAAAGTGCGCGCGGGCGTTTTTTATTATATTATTTCCAGGAAATAATATAATCGAAGTGATTGTGTGTTTTGCAGTTTTGAAAGCATGGATATATGTAAACGTTTTCATGCTATATATTAACTGCGGGAAGAATATTGATTTTCTTTTATTTTTTTAAATACTTACATTGTGTGTTTGGTTTGTCTCCTGCAGGAATATTAAAATGATGGCGGTGGTGATATTATTGCTAATTATTAGTGCCAATAAGTGTTTGTTACGTTAATATGTTAATAAAAACAAATATTATACCTATATAAAGTGACTTGTGATTTTTTCTAATAAAAGTGCATTTGCAATGTTAGATTACACTTCTCTATTTACAAGGTCGACGTTCATAGACCAAAGATTATTTTTATAATAATAAATTAAAAAACAAAACATAAAAAAATATAATGTTCATCAAAAGGATAATGCCGATGCAATAATAATAAAAATTAATAGGTTTATATACCTACTCTTAATATTTATAGGTACAAATATAGATAAAAGTATAAAGTCGCTTCTAAAAGGATCGTGACTTGTCACGTGGATGTTATTATTTTTTTGTTTTTTGTTTGTTGCTATAAAATCATGTAATAATAATAATAATATGGTACTAATATGTTTCTTTGGTTAAAAGAGCTTCTGTTGTTTATTATAATGTACACGAGGACATAATACAACGGTTAAATAGGTTTATACTTGATTTAAAGTTAAGATTATGCATTAAATTCTTGTTATAATCCTTATAATACTTTATCAGTTTTTTCATAGTACACACATATACTTTTACTGATTATTAAAAAATATTTTTACTATTACTCTCTATGCACAAGTCTTGTAATGTTAAATAAATAAAAAATTTCAACATTTATATAATATTTTAAATAAATATTTCTTTTATGTATATGGTATTTCTTAAAAAAAATAACATGTAAATTAAAAAAGTTAATATATTATCGACTTGTTGCAAGAAAAAACTCATTTAGAGAGAAGTAAGCGAGAAAACAGTTATTTTTCATGGAGTTTAAAATCTTATTATGAAATAAATATTTTATTGCAATAGTTATAAGTATGTAATTATAATGAAATTTCACGGTCATTTTATTTTCTATATATTTGTAAAAAAAAATTGTATTTATTTTTTGCATGTATAAGGTTAATTACTTTAAAGTTACGTCATTTAAACTATTACTGATAACTTATATTTTAATCTAAATTTATATGCCAATGAATTTAAAAAGAAAATTGTTCATTTATTTAATTAGTTAGTCAATCAATTAAGTACTACTTACTATAATTTTTATACTATAAGCAAGAAAGAATGATGAAGATTTTTAATATTTTATGTTTTGTTTTTAATTTAAGAGTATAGATATATGTATATAATATAGAAAATTAACTGTGATATAATTAATTAAAATGAATGATACGGATAATATAATAAGAAATGGTCATAGATGTACTCATCGTGGTTTAATGAGATATCCAAGCGTTGATAAAAAATTATGGGATGAAAGTAGTAGATGGATATTACAATGGGATAATATTGTTAAACATCCTGGTGCTAGATCTCGTGGTTGTCATTGTGATATTCATAAACCACCTTGGTTAGGTATTATTAATCCTGACAAAATCATTTTTATGTAGTACTTTGAATTTATTAATTAAATTTTTTAATTTTTACAGTTGGAAAAGAGTCTGATGAAATCGATAGAGCGGTAAGTTAAACTTTTATTATTTAATGAGTAATTATATCATAAATAATATAATTATATATTTTTTTAATAGGTTAAATCAGCACCTGTAAAAAGAGCAATTAGTTTATTACAAAAGAAAAGTCAGTTTGGTCCAGCTAAACCAACGACAAATCCAACAGGTATACTTTAAATTTTTCTAACTTAATCTTTAATTTATTAATATTTAATTATATTTTCTATGTTAAATAGACTGTATACTTATTAGCTTTTGAAAAATTTATTAATTATATATACTGCATTATGTTATTACAATAATTTAATTAAATGTACGTAAATTTTTTGCATTTATGTTTATCGTTTGTCATTTAGTTTGAATTTAAGATATTTTCTTTTTTTTTATGCACAATATTGTTAAATATTGTTTAAAAAATTTTTTAATTAGAAAATCTATTTAAAATTGAAACTGTGTATTCATATATTTATAACACTGCTTTACACGCTATCATTCATAGTTCACAATTTTACTGACAAACATTATAATAATTTGAAAACTTATTTTTTTTCTTATGAATAACTGTGATTAATTAAAGTAATTTATATATAAACAAAGGAATTAAAATTTTTATTATTATTTACATGTATATTTTAATTTTTAACAAATTAATTTGTAAATACACGCTTTAATTTACTTACATCGCTTTATTTACAAATTTTTTTTTTATTTAAACAATTTTACAATTACAAAACAAAAGCTTGTTATAACAATTCACTTGCATGACAGCTCAATCTGGACAAACAATCGCAAGGTCAGCTTCTATCAAAAGAAATCCATCATTTAAAACTCCATCAACAGGTAATATTATTTTTTAAAAAAGGCAATTCTTTATTTTAGTAGAAATGTAAAAAACAAAAATTAATATTACCGAAATTAACAATGTTTCATGTGAATTTGCTTTAAAATTTTTAATATTAATTAATTTTTTTAATATGCAATTATTTATATTATTGTTTTATTAGGTCAAGCAGGGGCAGTAGATGAAGAAACTTTTTTATTAGCATTTGAAGATGTACCTCCAGCTAAAGTATTTTCATCTAAAGATCTTGAAGATCAAATGAAAGTTATTAAAGAAACTGTTGGTGATGACAAAAAAGACTGGAAACAAAGACAAGATAGTGTAAGTATACCTATTTTTTCAACTTAATAACTTATTTTATTAACACGTCAAATTTGATCTGTAATTTTAATTGACCTTGACAAATTGAGAATTAATAGTTTATATGGTTACTCATAGATATTTCTTCTTTAGAATCTAGATTAATTTTGTAAATCGTTTTTTGCCAAATTTAGATTATTAATAAAAAAAAAAATCATTTATTTTAGATGAAGAAACTCAGAGCCATTATTATTGCCGGTGGTATGAATCATGAAATGTTTTATGAATTATTAAAAAATCTTCATAGGCCTTTCGATACTGCCTGTACGGATCTAAGATCGCAGGTTGTCAGAGAGGCATGTATCACATTAGCATTTCTTAGCGTTAATTTGAAAAATAAATTTGGTACATTTGGAGAAACTGTTTTGCCGACAATATTGAATCTTATTCAAAACAGTGCCAAGGTAAAAAAAATTTTTAAATGTTATTTTTTTTTCTTTATTTTTTTTTACCTAATGTTTTATTTTTTAAGGTGGTAGCAACGGCAGGAGCAGTTGCCGTCAGATTTATTTTACAAAATACACACAGTAGTAGATTTGTACCAATAATTGTGTCTTCATTAAATAATAAAAGTAAAGATATAAGAAGAGCAACGTGCGAATATTTACATTTAATACTTCAATCGTGGCATACTCCAATATTACAAAAACACGTTAATATACTTCAAGAAGGTATTAAAAAAGGAATTGCAGATTCTGATGTTGAGGCTAGAGCATTTGCAAGAAAGTAATTATTTTTTAATCAATTTTTGTTTTAATTTTTTAATTTCATATTCATACTTTTCATAGATCATACTGGGTATTCAAAGAGCATTTTCCTGAAAATGCAGAAGTTTTACTTAACAGTCTTGATGCATCATACAAAAGATCTTTAATGTCGCTGAGTAACAGTGGCAGTGTAAATAGTTTAAATGCAGTATCAAGAGGTTCATCGAATGTCAGTCCTCGTTCATCTAAGAATAGTGTCAGTGCTACAGGTTAGTATTAAAACTCTTACATGCATATTGGTGATTTCTGTAATTTAAGTAAGGGTGTATCATATCATTCATTATTCACATAAGGCCTTCAAAAAAAAAATTTTTTTTCAAATGAAATTAATAGTATCGGTATTTTATTTCGAATCTCTTGTTTTTTTTTGTGCGACTTAAAGGTAGTACAGAAAATTTACATCACAGTCAGGGCCATGCTCATGGTCCATTAAGGCGCGCTCCGTCTTTGCCACGAACTTATCAACAATCTGGGATACCAATTCTTCATAGACCTACTGATAATTACTGTAATTTTCTTTACTTTTAAAATTCTTTTTAACAGTTGTACAGTAAATCAACGCACGCTAAATATTTAGATACTACTCACTATTTTTTAATACCAAATAATGCTTTTTTACATTTATTTAATTCGTTATTTTTATTTGTTATTTAATTTAAAAAAAAAAAAATATTAATTTATTTTAAATTTTGTAATTTACTTACCTATTTATGCAGGATGCTTATTTATAATTTATGCACATGCATACATCGAGCACATTTTAATTTTTAACTTTTGTCTAGTATTAAAAAATCTAGTTGTATTGTAATTTTTATGTAAATTAATAAGTAATATCTTGTTTTTAATAAAAATAAAGGTCGAGTAACAAATACACCAGGAGGAAGATCAACTAGTGCCATAGATCTTCAAGCAGCTCAAAGAGCTATGGCTAGATCTAGATATGCAATAATGAATCGTCAAAAAGCAACACTTCGTAAGTATTCTGTTTTTAACTTTACTTAGAAGAATACTATTTTATTAAATTATTCATTTTTATTTTTAAGCTCGCCCTAACAAATCACCAGAACCAAGTTCCATAGCAAGTCCAGAGAGAATACCGAGACCGAGATCAAGATTATCTGGAGTTTCACAATCTCAACGTAAATTTCTTATTTATTAATTTATTTACAATTATTTACAATAATAGTTTGCTAAAAAATTTTTTAAAATAATTTCAGCAAGCAGTAGATCTGGTTCTCCCTCATCAAGATACAGCTACGCAACGTATAATCGTGATGGTGAATCTCTTGTACCAAGATCAAAGATATTATCGGATCACGGCGTAAAAAGTACAAGTAACAGTCGTGAACCTAGTCCACAAAGATTTGGTTTCGATAGAAGTTTTGGTAGTAAGCTTAGGTAAGTGTTATTTAAGTCTTTAATAAATTAAATCAATTATTTAAATAATTTTTAATTGAAATAGGGGTAGGAATTTACACATGTCACCTGTAGATAAACCATTTTCAAGACCTGTTATGGCACAAAAAATGCTTCAGCAATCTCGAGAAGCTGAGTCTGCTTTAGCTGATGCTTTAAATTGTGATAGTATGGATAGTTGCATAAGAACTCCTAAAAGCAAAGGAGATCATAGCGATGACAGCGAAACTAGCAGTATTTGTTCAGAACGAAGTCATGAAAGTTTTCGAAGACAAAGTGATTCTTTTTCTTGGAGTGGTTCACAACAAAGACTATATAGAGAGGATTACTCTTTCCAAAGAGTATGTTATCGTAATTATTTTAGTTCATTTTTAAGTTTTAATGAGTTGAATAATTCAAATAATATTTGATTTTAGGATATTTCCGAAATTATTGAATTCTGTGGTCATAAACATTGGGCTGAGCGTAAAGAAGGATTGATAGGTTTACAGCATTTTCTTGCAAGTGGTTACACATTAAACGCTTCGGAGTTACGAAAAATTACAGAAATTTTTGCTAAAATGTTTATGGATTCTCATACCAAGGTCTTTAGTTTATTTCTTGATACTTTGAATGAATTAATTCAAACTCATTATGAAGATCTTGGTGATTGGCTATATGTTTTGATCACACGATTACTCAATAAGTTAGGGACAGATTTACTTGGATCAATTCAAACAAAAATTCATAAAACATTAGATGTAGTTAGAGAATGTTTTACCGGAGAACAAATTTTATCTGCTGTTTTGCGTTTTTTGACAAGTCCAGCGCAAACACCCAACTCACGAGTTAAAGTAGCAACTTTAGTATTTATTAATCAAATCGCAGAGACTGCTGAACCGTCCTCCTTAAATAGTTCTGCTAGTCAAGCAATAACAAAATTATTGGACTGGACAAATGATGTTAAGAGTCAGGATGTTAGAAGGCATGCTCATAATTCTGTGATCTCTTTGTATAATTTAAATCCTTCTCAATTTACAATAATAATATCTGACCTGCCAAAGTTTTATCAAGAAACTGCATTACCTTTAGTTCAAAGTCATTTAAAAAGGACATCAGGTAATAATAATAGCAATCCGGCCTCACCTGGAACACCTCCGCCCAGGATTCCAAATTCTCCAGCTAGATTAACTAAATTAAAGTCTGATCTAAAGTCTGAAACAGATTCTGCGGACGATAGTTTAAATGCAGAAGAAGTATACAAGTCCTTGCGCCGAACGACAGCAGAAATACAAAATTATGGCTTTGAAAGATTAGAACGTGCAACTACCAGTAAAGATAGTGGTATTAGCAATATGGCTGACGTAGAAGAAAGACTTGAAGGCCTTAATTTATCTAATTCAGGACGTTCTTCTTCTGTATCATCACCAACACAACGGGGTAAACCTGTTACAAATGTTAATGTAAACGGCTCTAGCGACACAATTGCTGGAGATCTTATTCTACCTCAAGAAAACAATGGATACAAAACACATGGTTCAACTCCAGATTCAATAAGAGGACCAGAAGTCCTTGACAGCACTTTAAAAATTTTACAAAATGATGACTCACCTGCGAGTGAAAAAGTTGCAGGTCTCCAAGAATTTCAATTGTACATACGGGAAGGAGATGCTCTTTATGTAAAACAGAATTTCAAGTAAGTTTTTTAATGAAATTGAAAAAATACATCTCTATAATTGAACTATTTTATTTATTATAGAAGGCTTTTGAAAACATTAATATCAAATTTGGCCCTTGACAATAAGGATATTCAAATTGAAGTTCTTCAATCACTTATTGACATGTTAAAGTGTCCAGAATTAGCTGAAAGTTTTACTCATTATGCAGAATTATTAGTTTTGAAAGTAATTCGTGCTCATAAATTTGACGATAAAGGATCTGATTCAAGTAACGGAAGCAGCAACAGTCGAACTACGGTAAAATATTTAGAGGTATCTTGGTGTTGTTTGTTTGTGTATAGAGCTATTTTCATTATCTGGGTTGGTAAATATAAATTTGACGCAATATTCGTTAATTGTATTTATTTTTATTTTAATGTTTTAAGTTTTCTGTCTATCTAAATGAAAATTTTATTATTTGCAAGTAGAATTTCCTTTTCTTTATTCTTTTTATTTCGTCAAATTTTAACTGACTCTTGCATTTTTTCATTATTCTAAATCAAAATAAAAAACTGAGATTTTAAATTTATCCATTAATAACTATCTGATATCTTAAGTATTTTATTTTTTTATTATGCACTCTTGCATGTTGTAATAAATTTTTAAATCTTTAAATTTTGAAAATATTCACAAGAAATCTCATGCCAACTATGCCTAAGTTTTACTGAAAAGTCGTTAAATTTGGTCTAAAATACTTTTAGTAGCTAGAAAAAAAGTTAAAGTAATAAAAATTACATTTATTTTAAATATTTTAGAAATTTTTTCATTTACATTATAAGCCAATAGTTGAAATAAAAATTAGTCCTAAATTTAAATTTTTCTATTTTTCGGGAAAAAAATAATATAGGATATGAATCTCTGATACAGGAACTCAAAAGTAAATTTTAGAGATTTCAATTTCCTTGCTCAATCATATATGGCTAATAAAATTTTGACTTCTTGGTATGATCAGTTAGCAAAACAGACTTCGTCCCTGAAATTCTGAATAACTTTGCAGCCATATAAATTATATTATTCTCAGAAGGATAAGAGTATTATGGCAAAATTCAAAAATTTATAAATTTAAAATTTTTTAGAGATTTGAGTTTAAAAAAATTATTTTCAAATTAAAATTAAATCCTGAGGATTTTTTTTATTTTTATACAAACTTTTTAAAATATATTAATATTTTAATTTGAAATCAGACTTTTAAATAGGCCACGAAAATTTAAGAAAAAATCTAAGATTTATGAAAAAGAATAAGAAAATACTAGGCTAATTTTGGAAAATTTAGCAATTCAAAGGGGCTACTGAAAATTAATAATAAGAGTAATAAATCGATTTAAAATTTTTAATATATCGTTCAAAAAAAAATATTTTAAATTGAACCCAGTTACTAATTAGTCTAGTTGGCATAGAAACTATCATGTATTATATTTTTATTTAATTAGCATGAAATAATTTCAAAAGCAAGTAAACTGTTGTAAATTGTAAAATCAAACATTTTTATTCACAAAATATCATCTTTTTAAATTGCATTTTATTATTTAAAATAGAATAACTTTATTTTCAATGATAAAAATAGGTGCTGAGGATGGCTGAAAAATGTGCAGCAACTGTTGCTCAGATTTTGCCTCCAGAACAAACTATTCAATTTGCTTCATCAATGATGACGACTGAACCATTCCCTAAAAATATGGGTGCAATTAAAATGTTACAAAAAGTTGTCGAGCATTGGGGCCAAGATGCAATCCAACCCCATCTTTCAAAAGTTATGCCTGGTTTAATAAAGGTACATAAAAATAAATGGAAATCTAAACTTGATACTGTAACTAAAAATTCAAATATAATTTAATAGGCTTATGATGATAAAGAAAGTACTGTTAGAAAAAGTGCTGTTTTTTGCATGGTTACAATTCATGCAGCTGTTGGAGCTGAAACATTAGAACCATTTTTAAGTTCTTTATATGGCAGCAAACTAAAACTGTTAAATATTTATATTCAAAGAGCAGAACAAGCCAATAGTCAACCAGAAAGTCCGCGTTCAAGTAGTAACAAAAACTAACTAAAAGCTGCAACATTGAGGATTGCTATAATGAAAAAATTTGCTAGACTTGATGCAAAGCATGAGCGACTGTTATTTCAGTTTTTAAGCAAGTCAGATCCCTAAAATAATGCTTTTTGTAGGCGTAATAATGAAAACTTTATCAGAAAATTTTTGTTCTGATTTATTTTATTATGCTTTTACGTCTACAATAATAAATTGCTTCAATTAATGAATCCTGAGACTGTAAATATAAATAAAAAGTCATTGATTAATTTCAAAACGTCGTTAATTTGAACTTAGTTGAAAAAAAATATATATATAAATATATAACTGATTGATCAGTGCTGATTTTTATTTTTTTTTTTTTCAATGAACAAGTAAATTTTTCGCAATATTATAAATTTATGACAAATATTGGAGTGCAAGCACTTCTCAGATTTATTAAATAAAAATTTTATAGAAAAAAGAAGAAAATTTTATTCATATTTTTCTGAAAGTACTTGAATGCTGTTGTGGTAATTATGAGAGTGTTAAAAAAAAAATAATTTTTATTGCTGATTAAAGATCAAATTATAATATCAGTCAATAATAATTTGCATGAATCATAAAAATGGTGTGTAATTTTTGAGAAAACAGCGTATAGAATAAACTTTTTTAGCACTTAGTACTAATAAAATGCTGTAATCTCTTCAATTGCCATTTTTTTTTTTTTTTAATTTATTAAATTTAATATTTTAATTGTAAAAAAAAAAAAAAGAAATCAATCAAACTGTAGATTATATGTGCTAGTCAACAATTAATTACGCACAAAGCAAAATAAAAACTTGAAAGACAGTGGAATCGGGCAATAAAAAAAAGAATACAAGTGGGCAGCATTTTTAATTTAAATTATATTTTTTTATGTAAAAACGATTGCATGGAGATTATTTTTGATTTACCTTACTGGCAATTATACATATTTATAATTTATACGAATCCTTATAAAATTTGACTTTTTTTAATATTTATTGTGCCATTTTTTCAGTACAAGTTTTTTTTTTTTTAATAAAAAAGTATAGATTCAAACAATATTTAAAATTTTTTTTTGTGTTGATAAAATAAATTTTAAAAGTTGAAAATTCTTGGCATCTTAGTAAAATAAATTTTATTTTAATTATGCCAAAGAACTTTGAAAACCAATAAATTTTTTTAATTGAACACATTTTTTTTTTGTTTACTTAATGATAAATACTTAATTTCCTTATTTTGATATGTTTAAAAATGCATTTAAAAAAAATCAAAATTTTGTATATAAAAAAACGAAAATCCCGATTATAAAGTGTCAGTAAAAATATAGTAATGTGTATGTATAAATAATTGTGGCTATTTTTAATTAAATTTTTATGCTTGTTTCCATTAAATAATTTATATCGCTGAAAAAAAAACGGATTTTTAAACTTTATCAAAATTTTTTTTAATGTAAATAATTTAAATTTCTTTTTTTGTAAAAATTAATTTTCTGTATTAAATTACTACAAAGAGTTAAAATTGATGGAGTTATAGAAAAAAATTAAATTTAAATCGCTGTATAAATGTTTTGTTTAATTATATAAAAGTAAAAAAAATAAAACTATTGCTTTTTTAATTGTTGCTATAAAATATATATATGCATATATATATTTATAAAAATTAATCATTTATCACCAAAGTTACCAATTTTTTAAAAAATATATATGGTTTTTTTCCTATTACGTTGCTATTTATGTAATATCGCACTCTTTTTTTTTATATATAAGTAAGTCGTATATAAGCAATATTCCATTTAAAAAAATAAAATTTGTTAAAAAATCATATTTTAAAGTTAAAAAAGAAAGAATATTTTAGGTTTTTTTTTGGAACATGTACATTGTATTATTTTTTTTAGTTTTTTTTAAAATAAAATTCTAGTAATATTTGTAAATAAATTTATCATGACCCATTAATGAGTATCTTATAAGTATAAATAATTTTTAATATTTTATTTTCATTAATTAATATAAAACTAAAAACTATTAAAGTTACTCGATAAATAAAAACAAAATTGAAAAAATGAAGCAGTTAAAAACAGAGAATAAACAATTGTAACAATTAAAAAATGTTAAAAAGACTAATAATTAATTATGAAGGTTCAATAAAAATAGTAAATTAATTCTTAATATATTAAGTGCGAATGAATGAAAATGTGATCGTGTAATAATATAGTTAAAAAAACATTTCTTTTTTTTTTTAGATAAAATCTACTATGCAAGTGATAATAAATTGTATGTTGTGTTGTGTAAAAAATAAAGAAGCATAATTGTGGACAAAAATAAACATAAATATTAAATATTACCTATTTTTTTCTTATTTTAATAATAAGTTTACCAACAAGAATGAATAAATCATATTATTGTTGTGGATACAAGGCCTGTACAAAGTTACACATACTCTTCTTCGTAACAAAAGATTTTTTTTTCTTGTATCTTACTTTATTTATGACAATTAAAAAATATACAATATGCTTAAAATATGATTATCAATTCACTAACGTACATAGAAATCTGTAAAATTATCATTTTTTTTTTATTTTTTTTTTCAGGAACATTTTTTTTTTAATTATATTTAAAATACTTTTGATATAAAAAATACTATTATTATTTACTGCGATATACAATATGATTATATAAAATATATTTTAAAATCACAGAAAATATTTTTATTAAAAAAAGTGCATTTTTAAAACTTATTTTGTTCAGTGCGCTCATCACAGTTTTTTTTTTTTTTTTTATTCAGTTTTTTAATTATTTTTTACTAAATACCTAATGCTTCTTAAAAATATAAGATCTGACGAAATTTTAAGGTCTTAGGTGAAATGCATTTTCGACGTCCGTACAGGATTTATGAAACAACCCAAGAAATTTTTATTTTAAACTCAAACTTTTGCCTTTGAACAATATGGCGAAGCCTTCCAAAAATTAATAACCCAAATTATCTTCAAAATTTACAAATTCATATCTACAGGATCCAAAAATTATATTTAAGCCAACGCGTCCAAATGGAATATTAAATCAAATTTTTTTTTTAAATTTGATTATCAAATACAATTAAGCTATATAGTCATTCAAAGTAAGGCACTTAAGATATCAAAAAAATTCAAGAAAAATGTCAAAAACTTATTTTTGGGAGTATTTACCGGGACAAATTAACTCTCGTTGTTTGTCTGGGATATGTTTCAAGTAAATTTTTTTAAACCCCAAGAGAACTCGTTCGTAAATTTTGGACTGGGTTATTCTAGTACTCTATAGGAAGTACTTAGGGGGGCTCCATCACCCCTTAAGACAATTGAAGGTACAGATTAAAATTTGAATACATTATCAAAAATTTTTGAGTTTTACATTCTTGTATACCTACACTAACGTCAAAAATGCATATTTTTACATGCCAAAATTGTTTCTTATAAAACCCTAAAAATTTTGCCAGAACTTGACTTATATTTACAATAATAATACTTAAACACTAAATAAATTCTAACTCTTAATAGTTTAAAAAGTAAAAAGATGTAAAGTACTTTTTTAACATAAAAAAATCTTAAATTTATAATAGAAATCAATACTTAAAATTAGTAATATGTACATAAAAAATTAATTATCTAAATCAAAGTCAAGAAAAAAATTTTTTTTGTGCGATTATTTAAAAAATTTGATTCTATACAATATTCATTCGGTCACAAAATATATAAGTAAAAAAGCATTCTGAACAAATTGGAAGTTTTTCATTAAAAAAAAAAAAAATTATCTTTCTTACAATATTAAACATTTCAAAGATTTACACACATGTCACTTACGAGAATCAAAGAGAGTCTTATTCGACGTTTGTATAATTAATGGTCATGTTATTTAAATATAGAAAAAAAGAAGAGAAAATTTTCTTTTTCTTTGAATTTAAAATCTCTTATAGGTCAAATATTTCTCATCGATATATTTTAATTATTTAGAAAAATTTTAGTACTATTTGGATTAAGTGGCTGACGTTGTGCTGCATTATTAGCCATATTTTTCATTGCACGTTTTCTGGCACGTCTTTTTTTAGCTTTAGCTTCAGCGTTACATGCAAAGAAATTGTAATGAAAATATTCTTCTATTTCTGATAATTTTTTACCATGAGTTTCTGGTAACAATAACCATACGAATACTGTTGCTGTTAATGATACACTTGCAAAAAACCATTGGATACCATGAGAACCTAAAATAAAAAAAAAATGAGTTTTTTTAATGAGTTTTGACCTACTAAAATAAATTCAATATTTTTATATATACGTCTTTCAATGAAAATAAATGAGTGATCGTTAAAAAGTTTTTTCTTAACTTAGAAATATTTAAATATTTTTATAAATATTTATGGCCTTCACTTATTATTTTTAACTTTATGTTTAATTTAATTATAAATGAGTAATAAATGCGTAAGTACATAAATAAAAAAATTTTTTTACCTCCAAATATTTCAGTAAGACTTCTATATGACTGTACAGCAGCAAACATAAGAATATTAGCCATTGAATAAGCGACAGAATGTGCAATTTCTCGAATTTCAGTTGGAAATAATTCAGCAGTCATAGTCCATGGTATTGTAAGCATACCGACCATAGAAGTACAAACGTAAAGTAATAAACATACGACTGGTACCCATCCAAGACCTTCTTCGCCTTCTTTAATTAGTAAAGTATAATAACCAGAAACAAACATACAAGCAGCCATACCAAGTGATGAGACTATGCAAAGAATCCTACGTTTGAAACGTCTCAATAACCAAGTATTAATCATTGAACAAAAAAATCTGGTTAAACCAACAAATATTGAGGCATAATAGGAATTAATATTGGGATCGACTTCTTTGAACCAAGTGACGGCGTAAAAAAGTGTAATGTAGATGCCGGAAAATTGTTGAAACGAAAATAGCAAAAATAGTATAAGCATTGGTTTCCAGCCTGTTGGTTTAAAGAAAGGTCGTATTTTGTCTGATAATCCACCGCGTTTGCTTTTACGTTGCTCACAGAGACGGATTTCATTTTCCTTGTTAATGTTACTAAAGGCTGCTTCGGCTGCTGAAACTTTTCCAATTTCAATTTCCGAATCGCATTTACTGTACAACCATTCTAGAGCTTTTTTAGCTTCATCTTTACGACCCTTGAAAACTAACCATACTGGAGATTCAGGTACAAAGAATTGAACTAATATTACAGGGACTAATCCATAAGCTATACTCGACCAGGCTACTATTCGCCATGGCAAGAGAGCACCTTTTAAATAAGATAAGACCATACCAAAAGAAGCTAAAGTTGGTCCGAATGAGATCATTGATCCTCTAAGGTCAGGTCGTGCTACTTCCGTAATATAAACGATAGCTGGAGAAGTTGCCAAAGCAACTGATAAACCAGCCAAAATACGACCTAAAAGAATCATTGGAACACTTTTCGCGAGGGCTATACAAACCCATCCTGCTACACAAGGAATTGCTCCTATTTGAAGCGTTCTACGACGACCAAATCTTTCCATTAAAAAACCACCTATTATTGCTCCAAATGGAGCCATTATAACAACGATACTAGCTATCCATGATGTTTCAGCTTTTGTTGCTGGTACCTCGGAATTTTCTTCTTCTAAACTAGGAATTAATACTGCTGAGTATGCCATTGTTAAACCAACTGCTATGTGAAAGCTTGCAACGATAAAGCAAGCTGTAATCTGTATTAAACATTAACAAAATTTAAAATTTAGGAAAAAATTAGGATTAATAAGAGTTTAGTGAAATACTGACTTCAGGAAGAGCATTTCCAATGGTAAGTTGCTCGACATATCCTTTATTTAAACTACGACTTGATACAATAGCATCTTTAAAACATTCTCTTTCATTTTCTTCGATGTTTTTTGATGCTTCTTTTTCAACACTGAAGGTATCCATCAAAAATAGAAAATTAATTAAATATTTTCAGTGGGCAGAATTTTATAAATTAAGTCAAGTATCGTAAATCTGAACGTCGTGTTTTCAATTTGTTTGAAGGTATGAAAATTAAAGCTATAATCACTGCTAAAGTTATCACAATTATTCAAATCATTTTTCCATAAAATGTTCTCCAAATTTTATAAAGTTTGAATAATGATGGTACGATTAATCACATGATTTTTTTTGCAACATTGTCAAATTATTTGTTACCTTTTTTCAAATTAAAGTTATACAATTTTAAACGGGGAATATATTTTGCTTTTCCGATTCTTCGATATAAATTTTACCAATGATAGCCGAAATGGTATACAAAATTTACATTCATATAATTTTCACCGAAAAATATCCGTTTTCCGCAAGCGGATTTTTTTTTGCTCAAACGATTGCAAATGACCTGAAACGTAAAGAAAATTCGAAAAAAATTTTTTCTTTGTTTTAAAATATTTTGTTATTTCGCTAACCGCAAGCAAAAATTTGTTAGCGACAAATGGAAAGTCCGTTTACGGCAAACTGAAAAATTCCGGTTGCTGCAAATAAGATTCCGCTTCACAAATAAAAAAAGGGACAAAAAAATTTTTGGTCAAAGTTTAAAAAAATTATTTTAGAATCCTTTATCAGAATTTCTGGAACTAAAGTTCTGGCAGTAATTGCAAGTAATATAGTTTTATAAACATTTATTAAATTTGGATTAAATAATAAAACAATTTTTGGCCAAAAATTATAAAAAATTTTTAAAAGGGTATAAAATATTAATTTTCCTAAAACAAGAATTTAAGGTTTACTTGATTGCCAAAGGTCACTAATCATTTATTTTCCGACGACTTTATCTTAATAAGTATCGAAAATAATGGAGAATCTTTATGCCCGTATTGAGATGTTAATTTTTCTTAATAATAACAGTAAAACTATGATTTTATGCATTAAATTCTGGAGCTTAATAAATCTAAAATTTTGCAAATAAAAAAAAATCGTTTAGTAAAAATAGGGAAAAAGATAAATTTTTCTCGAAAGTGAAATGGCTTATAAACACTATAAATTAAAACACTTATTATGCAAGTTCGCAAGTATAAATTTACGTACAACCATAAAATTTATCTAAAAAGATTAAAAAACAGGCTAAATTAAAACCAGATCAGCAAAATTTCTAAACCCATCAGTCTAAAACCTTCAAACTTTTAATTCAAAAAAAAAATATTAAATCCACGTATTCCCAAAAAAGCTCATATTTTCAAACTAAATTCAATTTTCATGTATCAAATCGTTCAGATTTACAAATTTATTATGAAATATAAATGCATACAATTACTATCAAAAAAAAATTTTTTATTGCATAAATTATGCAAAAAAAATACAAAATTAAATTCATTCTTTTTTTTTTTGCATTAAGTAATAAAAAAAAGAATACTCTTTAGAGAATACACAAAAAAAATCGAATGTTATTTACTTGCATGTCGTTAAAATGAAAAAAAAATAGATAAATTTTGCACGAGATGTTTTTTGTACAAATTAAAATTACGTAAAAAAAAAAATAAATGATATAATAAAAATTAGTTTTTTTTATATATTTTTATATATGAAAATAACCTTTGAAAATAATTACAACAAACGTTTTAATTTAAAATTGTCATTTATTTAATTCAAAAGTGTTAAAACAATTAAATCAAACATTTTTTATGTTTCTTTAATTGCAATCAACGTATAAAATAAAATTTTTTTTTCTTCAAAAGCACGTACTTTTTTTTTTTTTTAATTAAATTTTGTGTTTTATAAATATTTTTATTGATTTAAATTAAGTTTGATGTAATTTAAATTAAAAAAAATGACAGAAATTATTATTAATTTTGTGTGCATTATTTGAGTCTTATATTTAATATTAAAAAAATTTAAACAATATAAAATTATTAGTAAATTATAAGAGTAGAATGAGTGTGTGAAAGATAAAAAATTTATTAAAATTACTTTTTTTTATTAAAATAAATTAAATTATCATTACTTTTTTACAATTGATGTATAATTTTTTATATGAGTAAATCTTTGTCAATGTTTTTTAATTTTATTGATGCAAGTACTTTAATTTATTTAATGTTTTAAAATTGTGGCCTTTAGTGAAACAATTGATGTTTTCAAGCCTTGGCACACCCAATTTGTTTTACAGTTTTGAAACTCAATGTAAAAAAATTGACAAAAAGAAGATCTCGATTTGGGTCCCAATTTAGATTCATGCTTCATTCTCATCATTTTTAAAAATAACGTAAGCTTATCCCCTAGAGATTCTACCCCAATTCGGTACTAATTAAACTGAATCAAAAATTATATGTCCACGTATGTAACTTACAGGCCGGGTAAAATGTTCCTAAAAATCTGAATTTTTGGTCAGATTTTCATTTGATCATGTGATTTGGGATATTCAAAAATTTGAAAAATTAGTCATTAAAAAAATATCATTTTTTGACTTACGTTTTGGAGGATTTCAGATTGGCGTATTCCTCAGTTTTAGTTTATTTCTCATTTTTTGTTTCATCAGTGCAGTATAAAAAACGTGAAAATTTTTTGATATATTGATATATACCGAAGAAGAGAAAATTTTAACCATAAAATAAGTATTTGGTAGCAAAAATAAGAAAATTTTGAATCAATATGCCTAAGTGGGCGAAAAACACAAAAATGGCTGCCAAAAATCAAGAATTTGACCTAAAATACTGTTAGTGACTGAGAGCAACCTAAGAGTATTTATTTTTAGTTGTATTTTTAGAAAAAAAGTTTTTACCAATTTTCACGACACTTCAGTCAAGGAAAGAGTTTGAAGAATTCATGCAACTCTCTAAATTCCCCTTCACGAGTCAATAAACCCGAAATTTTTAATATAGTTCAAAAACTAATTTTTTGATACTTTTACAAAAATAAAAATTATTAAAATAACATTACCCAATTCAGTCCTGGGAAAAGCCCATAAAAATAAAAAAATTTATATTTCGAATTTTTCAAAAAATTTTTTTTTGTATAAAAACCCTTTTGCCTTTTTATTTTCAACAATTATCTGTTCTTGACCAAGACTAATAGTCATATCACTGAAGGTATATATAATAAATAAAATCGAGAAGAGACGATAATATAAAATTTTCACTTCGACTTTGGTTCAAAAAATATTTTAGAAAAAATAAATTATTTTTATTTTTCAATAAATTTGTTTACTTTTACTTTGAGGTCCAAGAAAATAATTAAAAAAAAAAAAGAAAATTCCTTACAAAATCTAAACCATAGTTAAAATTCTTCAAAAATTTACTCATATAAAAAATACATATTTCAAATTAATTAAAATAAATGAAAAAAAAAAAATTACCTAAGTGCGTATGGATCCATATTTTAAAAATAAAGTAACAACAGTTTCAGGTGATAATACGTTTGTGCGAGTGTAAAAAAAAATTAGCCTTTTATTGTATCACAGTCAATTACAGTATCATATTTATTTCTCTTTTCCTAAAAATAATTACACATATTATGAAAAAAAATTATTATTATTATTATTATTATTATTATTATTATGTCTTTATTTAAAAAAATATTATATTCTTTGTTTTATGGATAACGTGAAATTCGATACAGTAAAATCTTGATAATTTGTATTTTAAAGTTTTACAATATCAATAGGTTTATATATTTATACTGACTAAGATATTTATTTTTAACTAAAAAATTTATAAGTTGATTGATAGTATGTATTAAGCAAGAAAATGGTACATTACGAAAGAATGGACCAATTCGTAGGTATTGGGTCATTTTATGGTCAAATAAATAAAAATTAAAAATATTATAAGATTATTGAGGCGAAAGGAAAAAAATAGGCCCCAAAAATTCTATATGTTTTGAAGAGGATTGAAAAAATAGTTCGACAAAACTCACCACCGAAAAAAAAAAATGCATCACGATTCTAAACATCAATAACTGGTTTGTGTTTTCAACAACCAACGATCATGGAACATGTTCACTTATAACAGTTTTAACGTATACTCCCTAATTATTATAAGTCCAAAAACCAAAATTACAATAAATCCCGAAATATTAATTATCCTAAGTCTATAAACCCAAAGTATTCTAAGCTCTTGCTCTTATCAGGGCCTGATCAGATCAAATTATTCTAAGTCCCTAAATCGAAAATATTCTAAGTCTATTTCACCCCCGCCCCTAAAACGTCAAATTTTCACCCCCCCTGCCAAGCCGGACTTTTTCAAACACCCCATCCAATCAACATGTTCCATGTTAATACCCCTGGCCAAATTCACATTGAATGGTATAAGGTATATGATTCGTATTCTTATACATTTTTTTCCGGCGATGGGTCGTTATATTATTCTTTTATCTAACACGGAAATTTCTTTTAAAAATTCATCAATCAATCAACACTTATTTTTGTTATTAATAAAAATAATATTATTGAAAAAAGGAAAGAAACGCCAAAAGTAGTTTAACTTTTACGATGATACAAGCTAAGGTGAACTTTTGAGTTACTACACATATAGCACAAAACGTTTCTGGAACGTTTCGAGTTTTTTAAGTAAAATTTAAAAAAATTTTAATTCATGATTTTTTTGCTTTTTTGCTTTTTTATCGTATTTACAACAAAAAATAATTTTTAGAAAAAAAATTTTTTTTGAATGAAAACGTTATTAAAACGTTTTAGAAACGTTCCAAATTCCAAGGAAAACCGGACATTAAAACGTTTTATTTTAGAAACGTTTGATAAACATTTTGTGCTGTATGTGTAAAAGTTGCCTAGACTGGTAATAATGGTCTAAATCGAGTACGTAAACTGCAAAATCGGGAAATTTTAATTTCCAAGGGTCGCATAAAAAATTTTTCAGTATAACAAAGAAAAAAATATATTTATTAGAATTAAACAAAAAAACACGATTTAATTTACAACTTTATTGAAAATAAAAATTAAAAAACAAAAAATCATTTCATTGATCGAAAAAAAGTTTTTTTGAAAAATTAGTTAATTTTAATCGATGATCCTATTGAAATAAATCCAATTTTTCTAAAATTTATACATAAAATAAAACTTTAAAAACTCGAATACTAAAATTTTCCAAAACAAGATTTTACTGTACATGCTTTAATTATAAGTAATATGACTTTTTCTTCAAATTTTTTCTCTCTCTTTTTTTTTTGAGAAAATTACATATAAATCAATGAAAAAATTATATTACACACGCAATATATCTTATAAAAATTATTATTTTAATGACGTGTATTTAAAAAAAATAAGTGCAAAAAAAAAATTTTTTTTAATGAATATTCTCAGACTAGCTGACATTGCAAAAAAAAAAAAATGAATAATGAAAAAAAAAAGGCCCATATATTTTTTTATTATTTTTTAAAACTTTGTAATATCGTATCAGCTGGTTTTGTAGACAACACAGAGTCCTTTTAAAAAACAAGTTTTTTTTTATAATATTCACGTGTGTTTTGACCCTTCAGGCTGCCTTCAGGTATAAGAATTATCACGTGCTGTTTAAATGTTTCTTTGTTATATTCCATAGAGTATACCTACTATATATATGGCTGTTTCCAGAATAGTTTTGGTAAAGCGTAGTTACAAAATTTCTACAAAAGGCGTAATTTAAAACTTTCCATAGGGGAATATTTTATTCGTTTTATTTGAAAAATAAAAATTTTTATTTCGAATAAATTTTGTTATTAGTTTTTTGTTTTCAGTAAATTTTTTAAAATTATAATTTGTATTTTTTGGTAGATATTCAGGTTTTTTTTAAAGCAAAATTTAACTGATTGTTTTTTATAAAAATGTGGTACTGATAGCATAAACTGCATTTTATACAGACTGTCAGATTGCTGTTTTAATTTCGCTTAAATTTCTAGAATTTTCAAGAAAATTTTCTTAGCAAACAGACATTTAAGTAGCTTTCCAAAACTTTACCCAGCTGGTTTTTTGCCAAAAATTAATGAAAATAACAAAAAACTATGGTAATTATCTTAAAATTTCGTTAAAAAAAAGAATAAGTTTTGCTTGAAAATTCAAGCAATCGCTATAAAAATTTTAGCGAATAATGTCAATTAAAAAATATAGATTTTTACCCGATTTTAATCAGAATCAGCCATATATTTACACCCTAAACACTAACAGTCAAGCAAGAATATAAAATTTAAACTATACTCACAAAAAAAATAATTTTAATATTTAATAATTATCTTTTTGATAATATTATAATTTTTGTATCTAATCGCCTTGTTTACAGAAAAACTCGTTTTCTTCAATTAAAATTTTGATAAAAACAAAAATTTTTATATCATATTTTTTTAAATCAATATCAGACCATAATTCAAATTACAAGGTGTAAAACACGAACTAAAAAAAGTCTCTAAAAATATCAAATTTCAAAAAAAAAATTCAAAAAGAAAAAAAAAAATTTTGCGTGCATTCACACAAATCCATAATAACAATAATAATAATAGCATATATTGAGCTTTTATATATAACATTACTGTAAAAAACATGACTTACCCTACTTTCTAAATAAAATTAATAAAAAAATACAAAAACTTTCACCATAATAGTTCAATAAGTAATTTTAGAATTTATTTATTAAAATTGATAATTTTTTTTAAACTTAAAGAGAGAAGAGAAAAATGATGCGGATAGTATGATGGTTGTACCGCAACTGTAAACTTTGTGGTGCGTTAGTAATATATTTGGAGAGACTTTCTTCTCTCTCCCTATATATGTAATTTTATAAAGTGTCTATTTAAAAATTTAAGTTTACCAAATTTTTTTAATAGACCAATTATTTATTTGTTTTATTTATCATCTACTTAATTTTTTTTTTTTGTTTTTTTTTTTTTTTAGTTTGAATAATAAAATGTTAAAATTGTTTAGTTATAAAACTGTTTTTTTTTTTTTTATTGGGTTTTTCTTGAAGGGTAAATTTTTATGAGTGTGTATATATGGGACGTTTCGTGTTAATTTTTGTATGGATTTTTTTTGTTTGTAGGAAAAGGCGCTTTTCTCGAAATCGATTTATTTTTTGTATTTTTTTTGGCCGACCAATATTTTTTTTTTCTAAATTTCAGAGCGAAAATTATTAATGTTTTTTTTGCTTTTTATTAACAATTTATTTATATTCCGCAAATAATTTTTTCTGTACAGTAGCTACGAAAGTACGAAAAATTTTATACGGCCCTTGTCCATAAATAAAGAATGCCCCAATTCGCAGTTTATGATCCTCGGTTTCGCCTCGGAAGGTAATTTACGTGCGATTTGGGCCATTCTTTACTTTTCTGGACTCGAGCCGTAAATATATTATTTTTTTAATTGTATAGATTCACAGAATTTGCTTCTTGTTAAACGCAGTATAGTGTAAATTAAAGAATTAAAAAGAATTAAAGAATTGAAGAAACTGACAAAATTTTTCTTTTTCAACATCCCTTGCCCAGAAAGTAAAGAATGGCTCAAATCGCAAAAAATTTTCTGACTAGACGAAATCGAGGATAGTAAACGACGATTTGAAGCATTATTTTTTTATGATCCAGAATGGTATATAATTTTTCTGCAAAAGTGGCGAAAAAACACAAATTTTCCAGACATGCAGTGCCTAAAAAATTAGTTTTGTTGTTTGCAAACTGATAAAGCTGAGATGGAGGACAGAATACAGGGGCAGAATTGAGTTTTCGATTTTTTTAATTAAAAACTTTAAAAAGAGAGACATATTATGTCTCATGATAATTATGTTTCATGATAAATAAAAAACAAAAAAATATCAGTTCATACTGTTTCTGGCGAACATATTAAAAAATCTTCAACATTGTATTTAGCAGTTATATTTATTAAATTTTTGAAAACTTTTTTAAACAACTTTTTTGCACTTAAAATATATTACTTCTATTATTTAATATGTATTAAATAAAAATTTAAATAAATTTACAGTAACTAGCTAATTTTTATTTTTTTTTTAATAATTTAAAACAAGTTTAGTGCATAAAAAAAAACTCGCTTGACAAACAAAAGGAAATTGAACCAACAAATTTTTTTTTTCCCTTAAAATTTTGAAGCTTGGGTTATCCCGCTGAGCTAATATTCAAAAAAAGTGAAAAAGTTGTTTAAAAAAAAAAATTTTTTTTCTAAATTTGAGTCATAGAGTAAATTTTGACCTACAATTATTTACTGCTTGCGTCATAGCTTAAAAAAAAATAAACCAAGTTTTTCTACAGGGTATATAAAAATTTTAAGTAAAAAAACAATTGTTTGAGATTTTTCAAAAGATTTAAGGCCTGTTATTCATTTTAAAAACGTGTTTTTAACCTTTTTTTAGTAAGGCTTTTTTTTAAATTAAAAGAATCTCGGGTTACAATTAGTAAAAGGTTTCAAATTCTAAAAATTTCTATTTATTTAATCCAAAACAATAGAAAATAGTTCCTCGATGAATCAGATTTTTCTAGATTTTTTGATGATTTAACTTTATTTTATAAACATGATGAATGCATAATATAATGATAATTTTATTACCAATTAAAAAATTATTAAATACTACACAAATTTTAACATTACTCCTTAAAAATCCAAAATTTTTTTCTATTTTTTTCAAAAATTATTTAATTTGGCATATAAAAATATTAATTAATCAAAACAGGCACACATGACGTGAAATGACTCATATACACAAGTAATATATAATTTTTTTTAATAATTAAATTTATTTAATTATTAGACTGACTTTGAAAAATGATAATTTATACATAATTATGATTTTTTTTACATTAATTAAAAAATCTATGTATAAATTAATCACAAAAAAATCCAATTAACATCTTTTTTATAAAAAAATTCACTACTTAAGAAAATTAAAAAAAAAAGCCCAAAAATACTTAAAAAAATTGCATAATAAAAAAAAACAATAAAATAACAATTTTTAATTATTTAAATACAAAAATTATATCGATATTATAATAACAACAGTAAAATGTCAATAAATAACTAATTTTATCTATCAAACAGCAGACTGAGCAGAAAAATCAATTTTTAGAATAATAAATAAAATTAATCGAAAAATCAAGTTCATTATTTATGTTGATATTTATCAAAAACAAATTTTTATTTATATATTAAATCGAATAAAAATAAATTAACGAAAAACTCATTAAATTATTATTTTTAGTATATTAAGCATTTCCTCGAATTTTTCCTTTTGTAATAATTGTATGCAATTTATATTTTCAAAAATACATTTTAAAAAAATTTTTTATACTTACGTATGATAATCCATAATTATTTATTTTTTTCTGTTAATCAAAACTACAAAAAATACCACTTATTAATTTTTTTTAACTTTTCTCATTTTTTTTTATCTGAAACTTTTTTATTATTTAAAAAAAAAACAACACTCCCGGAAAAAAAAAACTTATAATGTTAACGGTCTTTGGCAAGTATTCTAAGGTCGAGGATGTTTCTCTCTTTTATAATAGTAAAAATTTTCTTTTAAAAAATGATGAGATAATATTATGTTAACGTACTTACTACCCACCCCAACGATAATATATACTATTAGGGAAAAGCGCGCGTGTTTTCTTATACTCGATAAACCGATTTTTCATTTTATATATCTGTATATATTATTATTATTTTTATTTATTTTTCCCTCTCTGTAATACTTGCTTTTTAACTTATATGCAAGCATGTCATTTGCATGTGCATGCTAAAAAAGATTTTTTAGCGCACGCTCTTTTAAATTTTTTTTGCTTTTTTTTTAAATTTACCGCTTTTTTATGTGTCCTTGAATTTATTTTTTAATTTGTTATTATAGGGAATTTTTTTTATTTATTTATTTACTTTTTTATTGATTTTTAAATGGAATTATTTAAATTTTATATTCAGTAATATTCATTGTTTTAATTTTGAAATTCCCGGGTTTTTTAAATAATTTACTTCAATTGGTAAAACAGTATTGTTTCTTATCGACTAATCAACTCCATCATGTTCTAGCAGCCGAAAAAAAAAGAGCCGAAGTACCGTGCAAAATGGTAGCCTTTAGCTCGCTTCTGTCTTCTACAGCTCGATATTCGATTCGAAATTTGTTAAAAATACCAAATAAAACTGTAAACAATGGTACGTAATATAAATATTAAATGTTTTATATTGTAAAGAAAAAATGCTTAGTCAATTTTCTGTATTTACATTCATTAAAAGGCCAATGTATTTGTTATGCAATTAAACGATAGAGTACGTCGACTCTGTTTATAATGCAGAAATTGTATATAAGATAAACAATGATAGAAAATAAAAATAACCATCAATTTTGTTATTTTTATAAACATGTTTTACTAAATTTTCTATTAAAAATATTTTCAGCTCAAATCCGATCTATGTCGAATCAATTTGTCGTTGAACCAAGTAGATGGCAATGGCACAAAACTAAAGATATGTTTCATATGTACTTTATGATAGGATCTATTCCTCTTGGTTTGCTTATATTTTGTACCAATGTCTTTATTGGCCCTGCAACTCTAGAACCAATACCTGAAGGCTATGAACCAAAACATTGGGAGTATTATAGAGTATGTATTACGTTTTTTTTAAATTACTTTCAAACTTTTATCTATCTTATTTTAAATTATTTAATTCTAGCATCCAATAACAAGGTTTTTGGCTCGTTATGTTTATCCTAGTCCACAGCAAGATTATGAAAAGTTGTTACATTTTATGTACGATGAACAACAAATTATAAAACTAAGAAAATTAGAAAAAAAGATTTGGGCATTACAAGAAGAACGAGTTGATTATCGTAGCAATTACTTTGTTCCATATTACAGTAAACCTGCTAGAGAATTGAGAGGCGCTATTAAACAAGATGAATATATGATGGACTTTGAATTAGATGTACAAGAAGAAAGAAAGCGTAAGAGAATAGAAGCAAAAAAAGCAGCTGAATTGGAATCATAAAATTTTTTAACTTAAAAATGCATAATTAATAATTAAATTGTAATTTTAAAAAAATGTTTAATTTGATAGATTATTATTATTATCTTTATCTTTTAATTTAAAAAACAGAAGGTTTTGCTAAAAAAGATTCAATAAATAACAATTGTAGAAATAAAATACAAGTTATTATTTGAGTAATAAGATAAAGTTATAATCAGAAAATATGAAAAACTTTATTCTAATCTATTAAGTAAATTAATAATTTTTGTAGATATATAGTTAAGAAAAAAAAGCACGATATTGTACATTTATAAATAATAAAAAATTGTTAATTATTAATTTAATTAAAGAATTTTATTGAGTAAGTAGTTTGTAAAATACCTTATTGTGGTTTATCTCGATCTAGGGTCTCTATATAAGAAACTATTTCATTCAGAATTGTGCTCTCCCCACTATCTCTGAATGATTGCCAGGGGTGTTAGTGATTACGAGATTTTATAAAATCCTAGTAATTTTACTACAATCTAGTAACGTAACCAACTTCAGGCAAGTGCATGATAATTATATTTTAACAAATTTTAATTATTTATTTTGCATAAATAATTGAAATTATAAATAGTCTCGTTCAACGCGTTATTAATTATTAAAAATCGCTGATATATATTTAAATTTATTATGCTTTGGGGTCTGGCGCGCTTGATTATGCACTTGCTTGAAGTTGGTTAAGTTACTAGATTTCAGCTAATTTATAAAAAATCTCGTAATCACTAACAGCCCTGATGATTGCTCTAATTGCTCTATCTTGGTTTTATTCTTTGCGCAATATGGCGGATATTTGTGATTTTTTTTATGGCTCAAATTAAATAAAATATCACGTTAATTACTTGCTTTTATTGTAATTAAATCAAGTTGAAAACAACAATTTTTGCTTTTTTTCATCTAAATGTTTATTTTTTGCTACATTCAAAAGATCAAAAAGTCGCCAATTTGTTTTTTGAATTAAACTACACCAGGATTACACATAGATTACGAAATTTTATGAAACTATCATAAAATTTTATGGTTCAATTAGGAAAGTGTTTAATATACACCTTGCTTTCAGCTAGTGTAATCTGTATAACCAGGATGATAACTTGTGTGTAACCCTGGTGTATAATCTCACATCTCAGGTAGAAAACTATATAGACCACACACGCTTGAGTTTTTAATTAGTATAAATAAATAATTATTCTTTGTAAAATAATCCATATTTTTGTTTGATAACTGCAAAGATTGAAAGGAATTCAAAAATAGAGTCATACACATCATTAAAAAATGTCTGCAAATAAGGAAATTCTCAGCGACGTTTATTCATTATTACACAATCCAAATTTAAGTGAGGATGAAAAAATTGAGATTGAGCAAAAAATTACCATTGATGATATTAACAATAATAGAGACTATCATTTCCCAGTAATACATTATGCAGTTTTTCTGGGCGCTGAGTCAATGGTTAAATATTTTGCAAAGAGAGGAGCTATAAAGTAGATATTCCAGATAGAGTTAACTCCTCATTTCCAATACATCTCACAAGTAATCCTAATATAATGAAGTTGCTAGTAGATTCCTGTGATAACAAAGATATTATTAATGCACAGAGAGCTGCTGATGGATCCACTGCATTGCATATTGCAATACAAAGAAAATCATATGATGCCATTAAGTACTTACTAAGAAACGGAGCAAATCCAAATATTAAAAAAAAAAGTGGCCAATCAGCTTGGAAAGTACGACCAGAATCTTCTTTCATACAACATTTAATAAAAAAATATAAGATATGAAAAAAAATATAATTTTTCTTTTTTATATTAATATAACAATTGTTGTTTTAAAACTTGAAAATAAATTATTTTGGAATAAAGAAAAACAGCTATCGAGAAAATAAATATCAATTTAGTAATATAAGAATATTTTATTTTATTTAAATTTAAATCCATTTAAAATTTTTTTATATGTATTTAGTTTGTCTAATAATTGATTTATGAAATTTCTTATTAGCAGTTATTAGTAAATAAAATAAAAATATAATAGAAGGGTCAAAATCTGCTAATTAAAAAATATAATATTATCAAACATTTTAATAAGGAAATAATTTTACCATTTTTATTCTTCTTATTCTTCATCATTATTGTCATCTAGTCTAATTTGTAAATAAGGCGATGTTTCAATCACATTTTTTAGATAACTTTCATTCTTAATATTATCAGTTATTACAATTTTTAATATTACATTATTTTGGCGTTTTTTAGTTGTAGCTATTGCAAAATCAATTAATTTAAAAATATTTACATTTGGACAATTAAAAATATCCAAATATTCAAGACATTTTGAATTTTCAATAATATTTAATAGCAATCCTTCAATTTCTATTTTATCACATTCAGAGCAAAAAAATTCTTTTAAATTTAAAATTTTATTATTTACTTCCTTACCAGTTATATTATCATTATCAGCAATATTTAAATTTTCTAACTTCGGTAGTTTTGAAATTATTTTAAGACCATCATCAGTTATCATGTGACAACTACATAAGTTTAATACCAAAAGATTTTTTAAATTTAACTCAAAAGTTTTTAAAATATCATCTGTTATAAGATCTAGACCTTCTACATTTAAGCTTTGTAAATTTTTTAATAAACAAATGGACTCAATAAGTTGTTTTGATCTATAAACAATCAGATCATTTTCTGCGTTTGCATCTTCTATCTCGTGAAAACCATTTTCATTTGATGAGTGTCCAAATTCAAATTTGAGTAGATTATGAAATCTTGGTAAATTATCAATAACAAAAGTAAAATTCAATTTACAGAAATTAAAAGTGATTTCTTCAATTAAATCATAATTTATGTTTGCTAAACATTTGCCTTTATGAAAAGTACAATTCTCAAAATTTAAGATTTTAAGATTTTTAGTTAACTTAAATAAAGTACTTAGCTCTTTATCAATATCTTCATGGATTTGTTGATGAAATAAACTCAGTTCTACAAGTTTAGGACAATTTTGAAGCCCTTTTATTATTTTTTCTAATGCGTTTTAAACTTTTTTAAATTGTTTAGTTTTGGAATAACTTCAATTAATCTTTTAGAAAATAAAGCACGTTTTAAATGTCTGAAGTAAGTTTCTAAAGTAAGAGTTTCTAAATTATTTGTTGGTAATAATTTAAACAAAAGTGATCCTGACATATAACGCAGAGTTAGTGATCGTAAATTCTTCATATTTATTACTGTATCATCATAACTATTATTTCCTTCAAAATTAAACGAGTCTTCTAAAAATCCTAAAGTTAAATGTTTTATGTTCTTAGACCGTTTAAATAATTCCAAAAGTTTCATTTTAGATATGGTCATATCTTTTGAGAATTTTATTGATTCAATATTTGGACAATAACTGATAACTGAGCTTAATAGTCGGTCTGTAGTTTCTTCTTTATAAAATCCAACAAAAGTTTTATCATCATCAAAATCTATACTTTTCAGATATTTACCACATCTTGACAAGACCGAACAAATTATAATTACTAAGATAAATTTATATTTGTAAAAAAAATTGAGTTTGAACCCCCATGCATCTTTTGAAATGATTAAATGATTGTAATCTGACCACGATGATTTGGATATTTCTCTCCATCTATTGCAGACCCTTTCGACTTTGATTCTATCTACAATTTTTAAATGACGAAATATGCATTCTAAACAATCATCGTCCAAAATCTCCACAGTTTTTTTAGTATCCATATAATAACTGCTTTTTATATATTTTTTCACTTTCAATTCTAATTTGTTCTGGATGAAAATTTATTGTTCATTAAATCTGCAGACTATTGAGTCCGACCCTTCCCCACTCTAAAGAAATTTTTATCGTTCTCTCATTGGCAGATTTAAATTCCGGACCTAAAGTTACAGAAATTTCCGTTAACAGCGCTAATTTTTAACTTCTGTCATTGGTGCCGGACCTAACTTTAAACAAGGAGTGGGGAAGGGTCAGACTCAATAAGAGTAGACCTTATATTATATACTACATATATTTATATACCCATTAATTTTTATTATATACTGCAGTTTTTTATGTAGGTTTGTATATAGCGAATTACACTTATACAGGTTATACTTCTAATAATGGTAAACAATAACATTGGATTTATATTGTTTTGTTACTCAATAATACGTGCCTTCATTCAAAAAACATAATATTATTAATAACAAAATTTAATTATAATTCAACAAAATTTAAATTATTTTTTCAACTTTGTGTTAAGGTGAAATATTAATATGATACCTATTTATATTTAATAAATTTGGAGACAAATTTATTATTTTACTGCATGTGTGCATATATGTGTGACAGTTGTATGTATTGTTTTTCTACCAATAAGATTTGAAATTTTAGCAGTTTAGTATTTATTTAATCTGATTGGAAGAAACTTTAGGCGCCTAAAAAATTATCTGGAAAAAATAGAAATCATCGAAATTTATCGAAATTTAGAGTGGAAATTAGTCAAACAGCGCAGTGTGCGCGGGGCATTTTATGGTTGATGCAGTTCAATATATGGCTATTTTCTTTTTAATGACGCCAAAATAAATAGGAGTTGGAAAATTTATTCAAAAAAGGTGAGTGTTTGCATAATTAATTGGTATATAAATAAATAAAATAATTAAATTATTAAATTAATTAAGTAAAACGAATATAAACAAATGCATAAAATTACAAGTATATATAAACTATTGTTGAACAAATAAAACAATGCTATAATGGCTACCTATATAGCTTACATATACCTACTAATATAGTATATTTACTTACATTTGTTTATATAAGAAGATTTTTGATAAAAAATAATTAACAATTTGTTTATTACTTTTATTTTGTTTTTCTACAAACAGATGTTTTATGCCTATGAAATATTGTGTCATAAAAGGAACCGAAAAGGGAGGTTTCCAAAATGTTGGTTAGCTGCAACTTTGTCTGAAAAAGCTTTTAAAACTAGAATTAAAACTTCTAAAACTTCAGCTAAAGAAGAAATTAACGAAGTTGATATTTCTGTTTTATGGTTGAATAAAAAATTTATTATTTCAGTAATTTTATTTAAAACATGTTATTATAATTAATCGTTTTTATTTCAGTGAAGAAATTCAAGTGAGTCTTTGTGGATCGGAACAAACACCAAGACTTAGCTTACATACAGCTTCGCTATTAGCTTCAGGAGCTATAAAATTATTTAAAATGCAAGTCGAGTATCTTGAAGGTACAGCAATTATACACATTACTTAACTTTTTCATAATTTTTATCTTACTAAAATAATTTTATTTAATTTTAATTTATATATATATATAGATGAATGCTTAAATCTATTAAGTGATTTGGAGTTTCCAGATAGAGAAAATGAAAATAAAGTCAAAAATAAAAAAACAGCGTAATGAGACATTTTTAACTGAAATTCATGTAATAAATAGACTATTAATTTACACAAATTATTTTATTTACAGACCTGAGGTAGATGAAATTAATCCATATACTTATAGTTTTATTGATTTACAACCTGTAAATTTAAAGATATTCAAAAATACTAAAGATGTAAATCTTATAAACGAAGTTGATGCAGTAAGATTATTTTTAATAAATTAATGCATATTTACATATATTATTTAGTACCTATAATTTTTTTAGATTAAGTTTCATGCTAGTTCGTCATTTTTTGGTAATTTAGAATTAGAAGATGAAGGAAACGTAAATTGGGATGTCCGATAGTAATTATTTTTATTTTTGCTGTGTAGCATATTTTATTATAATTATTTTACTTATTTTTAACATATTTTTTAGTAGGGAAAGTATTCCTGAAGAATTTTTAAGAGAAACGAATTTTCAAAATGAAATTCAAAATGAAGCGATACCAATAAATAATTTAGCTGCTTCAACAAATTTTGGTAAGTAAAAATCATAAATAACATCAAAATTTTTTAAATTAATTTATTTAATTTTTTTAACCATCAGTGATAATAAATAGTTTATTTAATTTAGAAAAATAATTTTAAAATGATTTTAGATTCAGAAGCGAGAAAAAGTAGCAAAATAACTGATTTCGGTGTGCATAGCACAGCTCTGGAAACTCCAAATAAGCGAAAAATAGATTGTCCACATACAGAAACACCAACTAAAAGAAGAAAAGTAAGTTTTATGTCAACTAAAATAATAATATGTCAATAAATTTTTTTAAAAATTGTATCATACTTTATCATATTTTAGATAGCAGAACCAAATACCAAGAATGTTTTATCGCCTCAGAATGTATCCAAAAGAGCTGGTGGTGCTGTAAATGGAAATTTAGAACCACAAACATTAGCTGCTTATCCTGCAGAACAATTTTTTTCAGAACAGCATGTACCTGACAATTCGTATGCAAGGATATCTGTATCTGATGAGCCAAGTTCTCAGCTACAACCTCCAGTTTTTAATCAATTACTTGATTCAAATATTTATTTAAATGAAAACCAAATGGTAGTATGAGCCCAAAAAAAAATTTCTATATCTTGTAGTAAAACAATAAACGATGTAGTTATTTAATTTCTTTTATCTTTAAATTTCAATTAGATGCAGGATGAAGCACCAATGGAAAACAGATCTAATTTGATAGAAGCAAATAATGATCATTTTGAAGACATCCAACCGGATGGAACTGAATGGGTTTTGAAACCTCTTAAAAAAACTGGCCAGAAAAGGCAAAAAAAAAGCTCTTTAATCGATGAAAATATCCAAATTAATATATCACAAAATCCAAAAAATGATTTATTTTCTAAAGTAATATTTTTATTCAACAGAATTTAATTTTTTTAATCCATTTATTTATAAAAAAAACTAATTACTGTATCTTTTTATGTATAATTAGGTGCCTCATTGTGCAGACCCTCTTAGATTAGAAACTATCAACAATTTTAAACAATTGAAATTATTTTCAAGTAATAGTTTTAATTATGATTTGCCACCAGAAATTCTTCAAAATTATAATTTGCATCATTTACCTACATCACAAGATTTTTCAAGTAAACATTTTACTAAGAATTTTTATTAAATGATATATATATATATATAGTTTTTAAATATATAAATTAAATATAAATTAAATGTTTGACTTATTAATTAATTTTATACTTTCTGAAATTTTGATATTAAGTGTTTTTTTACTTAAACATATAAATCTACATTGGGTAGCTAAAATTATTTAATTTTTTTAATAAAGTAGCTATAGCTTTTAGTTAAGAAACAATTTAAAAATTTTTTTGTTATTTTTGAAAATTCAAAAAAGCTTATTTGCTTGCTATTTAAAAACTTTGCCAACTGTTTTATTATTGCTTGAAAATAATATATCTATCAAAAACAAAATATTACTAAATTAGCAATGTATATGATATAAAAATATATTTTAATAACTCTTATTTTTTTAGTAGATTCTATTATATTATGTTTAACTTCATATTTAAGCCTTATTTTTTTATGAATTTTTGGAGAGCTTCTAATAAAACAAAAAAATCCAATGAAATGAAAAATATAATATTCTAAATTTTATTATAATCTTAGGGCCAATGGTGAGAAGTAACAAAACACAAAGTACTGTGTTATCAAACCCAACAGTTTCTAAAAAGAGTTCTGGTAAACAAAGTACTAGTGACACCAACCAAATTCCAGATGTTCCTCAAAGTGACAACATTCACTTGAATGTTCTTGCAACTACTGAAGAAAATTCTGAAGAAGTATTTGAGACAGGTAAATGATAAATTGTGTTATAGAATAAATTGCAAGCTTGTGATAATGAAAAATAAAATTCTATTTACAGAACAGGTTAGACGAAGTACCAGAGCCAGTTTTGAGTTTTTGAAACCAGGATCTCGTACTAGTTCTAGAAATAAAACATTGAGGAGTTCTATCCCATTATCTGATAATCGCTATTCAAACCCCAGGAATGATATTGAAACTAGTCCACGCTTACAGATTCATGAAGCTACTCAGGATGAAATTGTGATAGAAAATGCTTACCCCCCTGGTTGGTATATAGAAAAATTTTCATTATATTAATTACCCTTATCTTTATATTAATTAAGTGTGACTTATGAGTTATCATTAATAAAAATTTTGAAAATTTAATTTTTGTCATTCATAGATATTTATATTTAACTCTGAAAAAATATATATACCTAATGAAAATTAATGAAAATACTCATATTACAAAGTACATTATTTTCAGAAATACTAAACCCAGAAGAAACAGAATTGCCTCATGTAGAGGCACAGTCAATGGGTACTGAATCACCCTTATCAGATGAAAGTTTTCTTAAAGGTGTACCAAGAGCTAAAGGATTTAATGAAACAGAAAGTGAAAATTCTGAAAAGGTCAATTCCCGTGATAGCGATAGTCAATCATCAAGTGGTACAATTTTATACATTCAATTAGATGAATTTTTAAGATTGATTAATGAAATATGGTACAATTCCAATGTAACCACATTTAATTTTATCGAAATTTTCAAACCTGGAGAATACCATGTTTTACAGATAATTCAATTATTCATGCACTGTCTAGGTACTAAAATATAATTCAATTAAATCTATGTTAAAAATATTAATTTTGTTAAAATTTTATTTTAATAATTTTTTAATTTTTTTTTTTTTAGAATTACAAAAGCGGGGAAGACTTAACATGATACAAGATATACCATATACTGATTTATATTTAGAAAATCCAAATAATTAATTTTAAATAAATAATTTTTATTACATGCATAAGAATCAAATTTTATAAGATTAATTTTTTTTATTTTTTATTGATTTTAATATAAATATAATTTTAATTGTAAAATATTTTGTATAGGAATGAAATTTGTAAAATTAATTTTTTTATAGGATATTTATATATTTAATTATAAGCCTATTTTATCAAATTGCACTTATTTGCAGTATTCTAATCAGCATTAGTTTTTTATATAATCAAAAACTTACAAAAATTGTTCTTTTATTTTTTGTTCTTAGTTAGATTAATATTTATATATATATATTGTATATAATATAGGTATGCATATTTTACATATTATATTTGTTTTACTAAAATAGTATAATTTTAACTTTTATTTAAAACTAAAATTTTTAATAGTTTTATATATTATCTTATTTATTTTAAATAGCTTGTATTAAATAATCTATATTATTTCATAAAATAAATTATATGAATCATAAAATAAATAATATTTGAGTATGTACATAGGTATATTTTTAAAAATTTTAAGTTGTGAGATTAAATTACATTTACCTATGATTAATTGCATTAAATTACCAAAAAAAAAAAAAATTGATATAATAATCTTGTTTTGTACAGATATATAGCTTGAGTATAAATTTTGTATTTTATATGTTTAATAAATAAACTGTTAAAACAATCAATAATTTTTGAATTGTCTATATATCTTCTATGTTGATCCTTATAAGGTTAAACGAACTTGTAAAAATATGTTATGATTGCCAAACTATTTGGGGGTGATATTAAAAATAAACAAAATAACGATTTTAACAAAATTAGATATTTAAAGATAAAAAAGGATCCCAGCAAAAAAGAAAAGATCATACAATTATAGTAGAAACCAAGATTTTATCTTGAGATTGCTTCAACATTTAATAGAAATTTAAATATTTTAATTTTTTTTTTCAAATTTACAAAATACTAAGTAATTAATGTGACTGAAGTAATTTTTTTTTCCAAAAACACTTACGCTTACAAGGAACTTACCCTCCTCCTCCCAATTGTATAGAATTTTTAAGAACTATTAAATAAAGTTTGTGTTAAAATTCACATTTTTGTTAAATTAAAATATTTTGCTACAAATGGCGTTTGTGTATAACATTAAACTGATTAAATAAATTAAAAACTGTATATTAAAACTTTTGCTTAGAATAACTTTACTTAATTTAAATTACCTTTTTGCAATAATTTCATGTTATGCATTTTTTTAGAAAATATAAGTAAAAATTTTGTCTATAAAAAAAAAATTAGATTAATTATATTAATTGTAATATCATTATAATATCATTAAATTATTTAAATAATTATTTAAATTATTAAAAATTATCACAGTCACTTGTACATAGCATAAAAGATGTAATTTTTGACAACCAATATTAGAAATTTCTTATTGATCAGAGTAAAATATTTTTTAAATTATTATTATTATTGTATATTTTCACAGAAATTTTGGTTCAAAGTAAATTACCTATTCACTTCTAATATCTCATAGCATAGTCTCAGTCTCATATAGCATTTATTAAAAAATTAGGTAGAAATATATTATTTACAGGATGATTTGATTGTAACAATATAAAACTATTTGTCCACAAAATTTTTTAAATAGGTGCAAAAAATATTCCTAACAAATAAAAAATGCACCAACAAAAAAATTCTCCTAATTTTTTATTCAACTATGAACATATATGAAATAGGGAAAGCAGAGAAAAATTACAAAGTAAAATTACATAAAAATAAATGCATTATAAAATATCAATGATCCCTTCTGATCTTTTTTACAATATATATTAATAGAATGAAATGAATAAACAATAAAAATATTTTTAGTTAAAATAATTTTAATTTTTATTTTAAAAAATAATAAAAATACAATTAGTTACGTTAGAAATATAAACAGAAAATGAAAATAAATTTTTTTTAATACAAATGAAATTGCAAATACGGTGATGGGCTTTCGATTTTATTCAGATAAGTCTGAACTTGTAAATCTATTACAATCTTTAATATTTTGTTATTTTTTCGACTTTTTGTTACTTCATTTGCAAAATCTATCAATCTAATCATCATACTTAAATTGAGGCAATCATTAACATCTAAGAATTCAAGATATTTTGAATTTTCAATAACTTTTAAAATTACTTCAATTACCAGCTTGTCACATTCAGAACAATTCAATTTTTTTAAATTTACTATGAAATTTAACCCTTTACCAGTAATTTCTTTGTTTTCAGAAACATTTAAATCTTCCAAATTAGGTAATTTCGAAATCGCCTCAAGACCCTCATCAGTTATTGGACAATTACTTAAATTAAGTACAAAAATATTTGTTAAATTTACTCCAATAAGCTTTAGAACATCATCAGTAACGAACAAATTTTTATTTAAATTTAATTTCTGCAGTTTATCTAAAGAAGCAATTGAATTAATCATTCGTTTATATTCATCAGGATGACGGCTTTGAGTAGATTCTTGAGATATATTGCTGAATTCAAATATTTGAAGATTTGGAAATCTATGAAGAAATTCAGGTCCTATTCTAAAACTTAAAAACTCACAATAACTAAAATTGATTTCATTTATACTATCAGGATTCAAATTCAATAAACATTCTCCTGGAACAACACTAGTACTTATAAAAGTTATCGCTTTGAGTTTTTTAGAATTTTCAAATAGTATGCTGAATTCATAGTCAAGATGAGCAAAAAGTAAATGATCATTTCCTTTAAAACTTAATTCTTCTAACGCATGGCAATTTTGAAGAGAATTGATTACTTGTTCAAATTGTTCACAATCTTCTGTTAAATTTGTTTTAAAAACTTTTAAATTAATTAATTTTGGAATAATTTCTATTAAATTTTCAGCTATGGAAATTTCGTTTTGATGGTGACATTCAATTATAAGAGTTTCTAAGTTATTAAATGATAAATTTGAAAAACAAGATCCTTTTATTTTAAAACATTGGCAGTTAAGAACTAATGATTTAAGATTTTTATTATTTGCAAACAAAATTGATAATTCTTTATCAAAATTACTTTTTTTAAGAAAAGCATCATCACCTAAAAATAAGTGGGTGATATTTCTGCATTTTTTTGATAATTGTTTAAGCCCTCTCTTACCAATTAATTCATCTCCTACAATTTTAATTGATTGAATACTTGGGCATTTATCTGCAATAATACCCAGTACAAATTTAGGATATTCTCCATTTTCATTTACAATAAATGTACAGTAATCATCAAATTCGATGCTTTCAAGAAATTTACCACATCTGGATAATACGGAAGAAATAATTTTTTCCTCTATGAATTTTATACTGTTATAATAAAATGACTTAAATCCCCATTCTTCTTTTGAGATAATTAAATTTCGGTAATTGGACCATGATAAATTAGATACTTCTTTCCATTTTCGACATACCCTTTCAACTTTAATTCTATCTTTTACTTCCAACAAACAAAATATGTCTCTTAAGCAATCATCGTTCAAACTTGGTATAGTGATGTTTGCATCCATTTTTTGATTTTTAGTTGAATGATTGCAATTCTTCTTACTCCAAAAATATGGTATGTATAGTTTTTTCTTGTGCTAAAAATAATTATCAATAAGTAAATAGCATAATATAAAATGCATTAGAATAATACTTGTAACCGGTTTGTATAACGTAAATCACTTCATTGGGTGATGGCCAGAAGACACAATTGTGTATTATAGCCAGAAAATAATAAGAAGAAGAAGAACCTAATTACCTAAATGCATATACTATAGTGAATGGAATGTTTTTACTTTTTACTACAGATAATACATAAATGTTACGCAATTGACTTGAAAACTTAAACAATATTAAACCATCCTCCGTTTAAAAAATTGGAATTGTTAAAATAGTTGTTAAAATAGATATTTTAAATTATTTGTGGTTATTTTGAAATTCTAAAATGATTTTCAACAACGCCAATTTTTGGAGTGGGGAAGAGCCGGCTTCAATAATGATAAAATTATATAAAACGGTTTAACCATTTTTTGCAGCTTTTGTTTATGACATAATTCTACATCGATTTTTTTGAAAAAAATTGATATACGTTTAATTTGTTTTTTTTAAACAATTGTAATTCAAAAAACCCGCGTGTAGATAACTAGTGATTAAACTACGCCCTCTGTTTTAGCTTTGCCTATGTGCGCCTCCTCCAAATTAAGAGGTTAATGTTAATACTTTATAATTAATAAATTGACAATGGCGTAGGTATTTATAAATATCAAATAATAATTATACATACATAAATTTCTACTGATATAAAACGTAGATTTTCAATTAACTATAATATTCATAGGTTTTAACATGATTCAGCATAAAAGAAAAGAACCATTTCTTTTTCGACATCAGCTGACCCCGTAGCAGACGAAAAACTGACTATCGCATTCTCATTTCTCTTTCTCGTTCATAGAGCAACGAATGGAACCGAAATTTCGTCCGGAGAAACCCGAAGTACTTAATCATGGATACTTAATAATAAACTTGCCGGAAGTTTATTTTATTGTTTTGTTGATTGTTCATTGTTGTGGCGTCCTTTCAGCGGTCCAGACTCCAAATCTGTGGTCATTAGTATAACATTAAAATAAAAGTTTTTTTTAATGTTATTTATATTATTATAGTTTATTACTGTTTAATAAATTTGACTCAGTTTACATACTTAAAAATAAAAGTATACTGTAATTAGTAAAAAAAACAATCTAGGCAGATAAACTCTCAGGTAATTGTTTACAAACATTATATTTTTAACAGACAAAAAAAAAAAATAATTTTATTAATTGTTTAAACATACTTGTTGTATAATGTTAGGGATTTAGAATTTTTTTGACCATATATATCTCCTAAAAGTAATTTGGTTATAAAAAACTGGGTGTGCGTTATTTAAAACAAAATTATTTTTGAATTTAAAAAATTTTTTGGTGATCAGGGGAAAGTTTACCCACTTTCTTTATTTAATTAAATATTCTAGATTATTAAAGAAAATGGGAAAACTGTCCTCTGATCCCATAAAAATAAAAAATAAGTGAAACCAAAATGGTGCACATTGAAACTCTTTTTTTTGTTCTTTTTGTCCCCTGTAATGTTTGATATTTTGACTAGTTTTTATTTAGTAATTTTGTAAAAAGCGCGTCAGTTTAACACGGCTTGATTTGTAATTATTTTTATAACAAGTATTATATTTTAATTTTATAAAATTTTTAGATTTGAATAAAAATGAATGCAGATTTTGATCCCATTGAAACTTGTCCATATGATAATGTTCATCGTATTAGAAGAAGTCGTATGCACTTTCATATTGTAAGATGCATGAGAAATAATCCAGAAGCTGCACAGAACATGCAAATATGTATATTTGATATTCGTCATGTTATTCCCATAGCTGAATATCAGGTAAATGAAATTTTATGATTTTCAAATATCAAATTGTAATTATAATTATTAATTAACGATTCTAGGATCATCTCCGGAATTGTCCATCTAGAGAATTATATCGTCATAATATGCATAATGCAGATGATGTAGCCAGAAATGATCCTAATAATAGACCAGTTTGGTAATTATTTTAAAAAGAATATTTCATAAATTTATATTATTTTTGTACAAATAAGAATTTAATAAAAGCATAGTAAAAACAAGTTAATTAATATAGCTTTCACTTATTTCATTAAATTTTATACACGAATTATCATCATAATATACATCGAAATATCTGACAAAATATATTAATTTTTAATATAACTAGAAACAACTGCGCTTCGCGCAGAGAATGACTGCTTTTTATTCATTATCAAACAATTATTTATTAAAAATATTTTAAATTATTATTTGAAAACAGATAAAATATTGTAAATGATAAATTCTAATTTAATAAATGACCCTAATTTTTGCGGTGACATTTAATTATTATGTTTAATAATTTTATTTACCTAGTAAAAATTATAAAACTAATAGTCTAGGCGCCAGCCATACTAATCACGCCCAAAAATTAAGAAATTAAATTTCTTTTTCTGAAGATAAAAATAGGTGGTATTTAAATTTTTCGACCCGCTGAATACGAATCCGGGGTCCGTTTTGCGAATTTCGTGGTCAATTTTTCGTTATTAACAAATTATTGCAAAATTGCCAAAATTGGCCATTAATTTGTTAATAACAAAAAATTGACCACGAAATTCGCAAAACGGACCCCGAATTCGTGTTCAGCGGGTTGAAAAACATAAATCCCACCTATTTTTATCCTCGGAAAAAGAAATTTAATTTTTAGGCGTGATTAGTATGGCTGGCGCCTGTATTATAATTAATTTTTGTCCGAAAAATAAGTTATAATTGTTTGAAATTGGATTCTTTTAAATGAACTTTTGTACAAAAAAACAAATTTAATCGTTTAAACCATTTGAACTAAAAATTGGTATAGAAACTTATCATTAGTTGTACTTTTGAGAAAAAATAGTTTAAACCCATTTCTGAGACCCTTCAATTCAACTTGGGCCCAATTGGCGTGGAATCTCTCATATAGTTGTTTTTAATTTATTTTTTTGCTATTTATATTTAAAAACTTACAACTGGTTTGTGTTCTCACACTACCAACGATCATGGAACATGTTCTCTTACAACAGTTTTAACGTATACTCCCTAATTATTATAAGTCCTAAAACAAAAATTACAATAAATCCCGAAATATAAATTAGCCTTAATCCATAAACCTAAAGTATTCTAAGGCCTTGTTCTTATAAGAGCCTGATTAGGCTCTGACTCCCACTTCAAATTATTCTAAGTCCCTAAATCGAAAATTTTCTAAGTCCATTTCACCCCTCTCCCTAAAAACATCAATATTTCGACCCCTCCTGCCGAGCCAGACTTTTTCAAATACTTCATCCAATGAACATGTTCCATGCTAATAAATTGTTGTGATAAAAGTGTATAAGAGTAGTTAAACGAAATTAGTATATTCAGAAAAAATAGCTTTCTCCAGTAAATAAAATTTATTTGATCAGTAAAAGAGCTACTTCACAGTGATCAGAAAAGTCTATTAAAGATAATTAATTTTTATTCTAAGAATTTTAATATTATCACAAAAAAATAGTCATTTTCACTCTTTGGTACTGATTATTAATTTTAGCTAGTTATATGTATCTTTAAAAAGCTACATTTACTTGTTTTATCATTCATGAAACTGCCTTTCTGCTTTTACCCTACAGGTGTTTATGAACCACCAAATTTTAGTCTTAGTTTAAAAATCTATTTTTATTCATTTAGCTTTCATGAATCTCTTAAACAATCACCTATTTTTTTCCATTGCCTAACATGCGCATTGCCCATTATTTTCGGTATAAAACACAGGGTTCAATTATTCGATGCTTGTTTCACACCGCCATGGAAAGTTAAATAGACCTATATTTTTTTACACGTTTAATAAATAGACATTTTTGGCTTTTTCAGAATTTCTATCCAACAAAAATAATTTTTTCTGTACAGTAGCCACGAAAGTAAATTTCTTGCTGCTGACGCAGAAAAATTTTATACAGCCATTGTCATAAATAAAGAATGACTCAAATCGCAGCTTACCATCCTCGGCTTCGCCTCGGAAGGTAATTTACGTGCGCTTTGGGCCATTCTTTACTTTTCTGGATATGAGCCGTAAAAAACATCTAATTTTACAACCGGATATCTATTTAGGTCTTTTTTCTTTCCACAATTTATCTACATTTTTGTAGGTATAATCTATCTTATCAAATTTTAGAGGTTGACCCCCAAAAATTTTTGAATAAAAATAACTCAAACATGCTCAAGTAAAAAATATTCTAAACCGCGAAATAATTTACTGGTTCCTGGAAAGAGTAAACAAATTTTTATTAATGATTTGTTTATATGTAAGTGCATTTTGAGACGCTCAGATGCTAAAAAACCGATTTTTAAAAAAGTCCGTATTGTGTGTATTTTTGGGGACCTTGTTACAATTAAAACAAAATTTTAGCCTTATAAAAAGTACGAAAGCTACCCTTTTTTTATTCCTAATTTTTTTTATTAAAGCTTTAGATTCCAAAAATTTTATTATTACTCGGTTTTTCTTATCCGATACCTAAAATTTTGAAAATTTTAGACTTATCTTTTTTATAGACAAAAAATACAAAAATAATATCCCTTTCTTTTTCTACGAGAGTTCTAATTTTAGGAAATTTGTTAAAACCATAGAAGTTAAGGTTAAAAAATTACTTATTTTTTCTTTTTGTTCGTGGAATACATTTTAAACCAATTAAGCTATTGAAAGATAAATAATTAATTAATTATTGAAAGATAAATAATTAATTAATTATTTATCTTTCGAGTATCATAACCTATAGTACCAGTAACTTGGTGACTTATTAATTCTATTTAAAAACGGTTTTTTAAAGTGCCCTATAAATAAACATAGGTACCTAATTTAATTTTTATATTTTAAACAAACTATTTTATTTGGTATAATAAATTTAGAAGGATCTGATTTTTTCGCTTTTTTTAATTAACCGCACATTTTTTAAAACATTCAAAAATAATTTTTGGTATTTATACTAAAACAAATATGACTAAAAATTTTGAGATTTTATATTTAAAATTTTGTTTTTATCACAATATTCATGCTATAACCTAACTCCATAAAATTATAAATAAATTTTCAAATTTAAAATAAAAACATTTGAGCAATACATTTTTATTAACCAATCAGGAGAGGTTTTTAGCTATAACAATGTACATAGTTACTGTATCGAAGACATGTACTTTTTAGGATAGGATATTTAATATAATTTTCTAAATTTATTATTATTTTGTCTTATTTTTTTTATTCTTGTTAAAATATTAACTAAATAAACTAATTTATTTATAATAAAATTGAACTTATTTTTTTTAAGAAGACTTGCTCAACTTTTAGAATTTATTTTGCTGTTTATGATATATCGTACGAATATAATTTTACTGCATTTGCATTTTTTAATGTATCTCAGATTAAACTGCAAATTAAAATATAAATTATATATTGGAAAAAGATCTTTTAATTATTTTTATACTTATATTTTTAAATACTATAGTATCTGATTTTTCTCTATTACGAGATAAAAAATATTGACATTTATTTAATTAAGTAAATATGAATTTGCTGATTAAACAACCTAACTAAATTTATAAACATTTAAACAAATGATATGTTTTTTTTTTTATTTAATAAAAATTCAAATAATATATGTAGGTATACTTATATTTATAAAAATAAGAAGTTTACAAGTAATGAAAAGCATAAAAACTCTCGTAAAAACTGAAAAAATTATGCAAAAGAGTAGTTTACATAATTATAATTTTTTCAAATTTAATTTAAATAATTTAACTAATGTTTAGAATACTTATGTAACATTTAATAAATAATTAAAAAATTACAAAAAATATAAGTATATTATTTTTTTTGGTAAAATTAATTTTTCTCTCTTTACATTTATGAACAAATAGACAAATATAATAATAGTAATTTTAATTAATTAATTAAGAATATTTTTTTTTTTAAATAAGATTATTATAATAAAAGATATTGAAATCTATGATGGATGTAAATGCACTTGAAAAATGTACAATTTATTATTTTCAACTTTCTTCTTCATCTTCATCCTCCTCTGAAGATAAAAATTCTTCATCATCATTGTCTTCTTCAGACGATGATTCATCTTCTTCTTCACTATCTTCATCTTCTAATTTAAATTGTAAAAATGGAGATGCTTCTTCAATGGAATCAAGATGATTGATCACATTCTCATCGTTTAACATTACAATTTTTAAAATTTTATTAGTATTTCGCTTTTTAGTTGAATAGTTTGCAAAATTTATTAACTGATATTTGTTAACTTTAGGACACTTATAAAAATCTATATGTTCAAGGTATTTGGAGTTTTCAATAAGTCTTAACAGCCAATTAGTTTCCAATTCATTACAATAATAGCAACTTAAAATTTTTAAATTTAATATAATATCAGCATCTACACCTGTTATTCCGTCAATGAACGAAATATTTAAATTTTCTAAATTAGATAATTTAGTTATAGTTTTAAGACCTTCATCAGTTATTGGGCAATTGGTAACATTTAATATTAAAAGATTTTTTAAATTTGCAACCAAAGTTCTTATTATATTGTCTGTTATAAAAAAACAATCTTTTACATTTAGTTCTTGAAGATTATTTAAAAGAGCTATTGAATTGATTATTTCTAAAGAATTATTGAAATATGTATCTTCTTCTTCAACATTTGGTTTGTCAGTTGTATCAATGAAATTCAATTTTTTTAAGTTATGAAATCTTGAAAGATATCTAGCAATTAATGGGAAATCTAAAATACACTTATCAAAGGTAATATTTATGATATTTTCAGATTTCAAATTCATAAAACACTTTGCTGGGAAATAACATTTTATAAAAACTAAAATTTCTAGTTTTTCACATTTCTTAAATAATGTGCTTAATTCTATTTCACAGTCTTTATTACACAAATTAAAACAATCTTGAAAAATTAGTTTTTCTAATTTATGGCAATTTTGTAGGGATTTAATAACTTTATTAGTTTGATCATCATATGTTGAATTGACTTTAAATGCTTTTAAATTGACTAATTTTGGAATGATTGTTATTAAGTAATCAGTCATTAAGCGCTTGTCTTCTATATCACAATCAATAATCAGCGTTTCTAAATTATTGTACGGCAATGACAACAAACAAGATCCACTTATCTTAATCCAGTATCCAAGGCATACAACTTGAAGATTTTTATTATTTGTAAAAATGTTAGATAATGCTTTTTCGCAATCGTTAATTTTATTATCAACATTAAATTCTTTTGAATCTTCTAAAATTAATGAATTTAATTTTTTGCATTTATTTGATAATTTTAATAAACCACTCGTACTTATCAAGTTATTTCCTACAACCATGATACGCTGAATATTTGGGCAGTACGATGCAATCATGTTTAACAACTTATTAGTAGTTTCTCCTTTATTGTTAATAATATCTGTATCATCATTGTCAATTTTTTTAAGGAATCTGCCACATCTTGAGAAAATAGAAATAATCATGTGTACTTCAATATAATAATTAATTGTGTAATCAGTGTAATAGAATAATGGCTTAAACCCCCATTCTTCTCTTGAAATTTTTAAATCAGTATAGCTTGACCATGACGACAAAGAAATTTCTTTCCACCTTTTGCACACTCTCTCAATTTTGATTCTGTCAATTACTTTTAAAAAACGAAAAATATAATTTAAACAGTCATCATTGAGTGTTTCTATGCTTATTTTTGAATCCAATGAATCTGAACTACTTTGAGTTTCTGTTTTTAATTTTTTACATACAGCTTGACGTACAGTTTGGAGTTCCATGTTGATGTTCTTCTGAGGAAATAATATAAACTTTTTATTTCATTTAACTCTATTATTTATTACTTAAGTACTTGTACATACCTATATTAATTAACAATTATTTTAATAGTTTTTATTTCACATTTAAATTTTAAAACAATAAAACATAGAAAAACAGTTTAATAACTGTCAATTTCTAAATGTACGAATGTACCTATAAAAGTGCAGACGACGACAAGATACAGCTGCAATTAACCGCAAAATATTTTTAACTTTTCAGTTATACCTAATGAACAGATAATAATAAATTATTTTATTGCAAATAATAAAAATAATACTGGTACTATTTATTAAATTTAATACCTTATTTAAGGTTTCTCGTTATATTTAATCCTCTTTTATTGAGCAAATTCCGATTCTATTGCCATGCAGGTATTTTCTTTTTGGCTCCAAAACATTCTATTGGTTGAAATTTTTTGTGCGCGCAATTTTAAAAATTATAAAAAAGAAGACTTTAGGGAAAGGCAAAACTTTTTGATATTATAGTTATAAATTTATTTTATTAAAACTGCTATTTTTCTTTTATGCAAATTATTTCTTATACACATAAACTCAAATTTTTTGCAATCTCCTTCAAATTCACGTAATTTATATTCCGTTATTGTCGAATATAAGATAATACCTAATATATTAAATTAGGTACAATTAAATTAAAATTTATTTTATAATATGTATTTATTACCTATACCTGCTATACATTTGAAAATTAAAAATCAAAAGATAAAAAACTTGTCTACATAATTGATACTTTTGATTCAATATCATAAAAAATGAAGTGATTTGAATTGTAAAAAAGAAGTTCGTATTGTAATTTTTTACTGTAATTAGTAAAAAAACAATCTAGGCAGAGAAACTCTCAGGTAATTGTTTACAAACATTATATTTTTAGAAAAAAAAAAATAAATAATTTTATAAATTGATTAATAAAAAATACTTGTAGTGTAATGTTGGATTTAGAATTTTTTTGACAATATATACCTTCTAAAAGCAATTTGGTTATGAAGAACTGGGTGTGCGTCATTTTAAATTTAAGTGATTTTTTTTTTTTGATTTTAGAATTTATTTTGCTGTTTATGATATACGAGTATAATATAACTGCATTAAAATTTACTTAACAAAAAGAATATTTATATAGATATATAAAAAAAAATAAGTTTAAGAAATTTAATTTTGGAAATCTTAAGATTGGTTTCGAGGCAATCATCAGTAATCTGAATTCCATCAAAATTAAATTCTATGTTCTCTATAAATTAGCTTCAAAAATTTTTTAAATATCATTAAATTTTGTAATAAAATCATTTCTAGTTAAATATATAGTTCATGAAATTACTCAACGATGCAATTGAATTGATGATTTTTGGTTTATTGTCACTTGAATCATTACAACATCTGAAGATTCATTTAGAAATCATGAGTGAGGCTATATGAGAATCTTTTTTATAATCGAAATTTTAAAAAGTAAAGATTACAATTTAATTTAAATAAAGATTTAAAAAGCAAATAAAAATATTTATCAAATGCTAATTTCTATTAAGATTTTTAAGTTTAAAAAATAAAGTATTTAATAATTCTTCTTCTACAATGCTTTCATTAAATACTATATATATGGTCATATCCTAATTTATGACAATTATTATAACAGATTCAAAAATTTCATCCTTATAAGGACCTTTAAATAAAGTAGTAACTTTAAATATTTTTATATTAATTAAATTTGGAATTACTTTTACTAAATTATTATTTAAATATTAATGTTTCATATTCCAATAAACTCTAAATATTTAAAAAAGGGAAATCCAATTAACACCATCCCTTAATTTGTATATTTGAGCAAAATTTGAGTTTTGAATGTTTGCAAATTTCAGATTTTGATTATTTTTAAATATTTGAGATGCAATATCTTTTTCTCAATCATATATTCGTAAGGATCAAAAGGATATTTTGAATTTTCTAGAACTAACTATTTTGAGTACATCTTATCATTAACTAAATTGTGTATGAGATAAATCTCCCGAGATCCGGACAGGTTCTCTGACCCAATTTGGCAGAACGTTTTATTATATATAAGTTGATCTGTTGATATATGTTGAAAAAAAAGGAACATTCGGACGTACTGGGGACGTTCCTGGTACATACTTAAGTCTATATTAAAGGGCAAATTTGATAAACATCATCGATGGGGGATATCCCCTAAACTGATAACTGAGTTTTCAAGACTTAAAAATCTAAGATTTTAGTTATTTTTAAAAATTGTAGATAATGCTTTTTCAAAAAAATCTTCATACCTACTTAGAAGGATCATGTGGATACATTGAATCTACCAGAATTAACTTATTGGTGGTTATAAGTTTCTACAACATTTTGATAATTCCATAAGTCCTGTTTTGAATATACTCAAAAAATTCCATCAACTGAAATTGATTGTATATTTGAGCAGTAAGTTATATTTATATTTAAAAGTGTATCTGCAAATTCAACTTTTTTATTTATTATATTCTAACATCTCCATTACAAATGGAGAAAAGCTTTTGAGATATACATCTTGATAAAACCAAAGATATCATGTATGTTCTTAAAATTTTAAATTTAAAATAAAATTCTGTCTTAAAACTCCAGGCTTCTCATGATATTATTAAATTATTAAAATTAGAGCATTATGATTTAGAAATTTCATTTCATCGTTTGCTAACTCTTTAAATTTTTATTTAATCAGCTATCACAGGCAAGAAACTAAATATGTACTTGAAACTGTAATTATGAAGGGAATCCATTTTTTATTGTATCTCAGATTAAACTGCAAATTAAAATATAAATTATATTGGAAAAAAAATCTTTTATACTTGTATACACTATACATATATAAGAAATTTACAAGTAATTAAAAGTATAAAAACTGAAAAAGCTTATATGCAAAAGAGTAGTTTACAGAATTATAATTTTTTAAAATTTAATTTAATTTAAATAATTTTACTAATATTTAAAATATTTATGTAACATTTAATAAATAATTATAAAATTAAAAAAAAATAATTATATTATTTTTTTGGTAAAATTAATTTTTTCTCTTTACATTTATGCACAAACAGGCAAATATAAATAAGTGTATATTATAGCAATTTTATTTATAAATTAATTAATGAAGAAAATTTTTTTTCTAAAAAATAAGATTATTATAAAAGATATTAAAATATATGGGTAAATGCAAAAAGCATTTGAAAAATTTACAATTTTTTAATTTTTAATTTTCTTCTGCATCTTCTTTAATTTAATATTCTTCATCTTCATCCTCCTCTGAAAATAAAAAAGGAATTTCATCATCGTCTACTGATCTAAATTGTAAAAATGGAGATGCTTCTTCAATGAAATCAAGATAATCGATTAAATTCTCATTGTATAAGATTAAAATTTTTAAAATTTTATTAGTATTTCGCTTTTTAGTTGAATCATTTGCAAAATTTATTAACTGATATTTGTTAACATTACGACACTTACAAAAATCTAAATATTCAAGGTATTTGGAGTTTTCAATAAGTCTTAACAGCCAATTAGTTTCCAATTGTATACAATAAATGCAAGTTAAAATTTTTAAGTTTAATATAATATCAACATCTACACCTGTTATTTTGCCAATGCCCGAAATATTTAAATTTTCTAAATTAGGTAATTTAGCTATAGTTTTAAGACCTTCGTCAGTTATTTGGCAATTGGTAACATTCAATATTGAAAGATTTTTTAAATTTGCAACCAAAGTTTTTATTGAATTGTCAGTTATAAAGAAACAACCCTCTAAATTTAATTCTTGAAGATTATTTAACAGAGCTATTGAATTCATGATTTCTAAAGTACTATTGAATCTTCTTCTTCTCTCATTATTATCTTCTTCTTCAGCATTTAGCAAGGCATTTGGTTTGTTAGATGTATAAAATAATTTAAATTTTTTTAAGTTATGAAATATTGAAAGATATCTAGCAGTTAATAAGAAATCTATAGTACACTTATCAAAGGTAATATCTATGATATTTTCAGATTTCAAATTCATAAAACACTTTGTTGGGAAATAACAACCTTTAAAAACTAGAATTTCTAGTTTTTCACATTTTTTAAATAATGTGCTTAATTCTACTTCACAGTCTTTATTACACAAATTAAAACAATTTTGAAAAATTAGTTTTTCTAATTTATGACAATTTTTTAGGGAATTAATAACTTTATTAGTTTGATCATCATATGTTGAATTGACTTTAAATGCTTTTAAATTGACTAATTTTGGAATGATTGTTATTAAGTAATCAGTCATTAAGCGCTTGTCTTCTATATCACAATCAATAATCAGCGTTTCTAAATTATTGTACGGCAATGAAAACAAACAAGATCCACTTATCTTAATCCAGTATGCAAGGCATACAACTTGAAGATTTTTATTATTTGTAAAAATGTTAGATAATGCTTTATCACAATCGTTCATTTTATAATTAAAATTAAATGTTTTTCGATCTTCTAAAATTAGTACATTTAATTTATTGCATTTATTTGATAATTCTAATAAGCCACTCATAGTTATCAAGTACTCATTTCCTACAACCATGATACGCTGAATATTTGGGCAGTATGATGCAATTATGTTTAACAAGTTATTAGTGGGATCTCCTTTAAAGTCAATAATATCTCTACTATCTTTGTCAACATTTTTGAGGAATCTGCCACATCTTGAGAAAACAGAAATAATCATTTGTACATCAATATATTTAACTGATCTATCAGGGCAATAGAATAATGGCTTAAATCCCCATTCTTCTTTTGAAATTTTTAAATCAGTATAGCTTGACCATGACGACAAAGCAATTTCTTTCCACCTTTTGCACACTCTCTCAATTTTGATTCTGTCAATTACTTTTAAAAAACGAAATATATAATTTAAACAGTCATCGTTGAGTGTTTCTATGCTTATTTTTAAATCCAATGAATCTGAACTAATTTGAGTTTCTGTTTTTAATTTTTTACATACAGTTTGGTGTTCCATGTTGATGTTCTTCTGAGGAAATAATATAAACTTTTTATTTAATTCATTCAACTCTATTATTTATTACTTAAGTACTAGTACATACCTATATTAATTAACAATTATTTTAATAGTTTTTATTTCACATTTAAGTTTTAAAACAATAAAACATAGAAAAACAGTTTGCGATTTGAATTAATAACTGTCAATATTTTCTAAATGTAAAAGTGCAGACGACAAGATACAGCTGCAATTAACCGCAAATTATTTTTAACTTTTCTTATACCTAATGAACAGATAATAATAAATTATTTTATGGCAGATAATAAAAAATAATACTGGTACTTACCTTAATCGTTATATTTAGAATGCTAATTATAATAATATGTGTTCTTAATAAGTGCAAATTTCGATTCTATATTTCCATATTACGCAGGTATTTTCTTTTTGGCTCCAAAACATTCTATTGGTTGAAATTTTTTGTGCGCGCAATTTTAGAAATTATAAAAAAGAAGATTTTAGGGAACGGCAAAACATTTTGATATTATAATTATAAATTTATTTTATTAAAACTGCTATTTTTCTTTTATGCAAATTATTTCTTATACACATAAACTCAAATTTTTCGCAATATCCTTCAAATTCACGTAATTTATATTCCGTTATTGTCGAATATAAGATAATACCTAATCGCATTAGGTACAATTTTTTGTTAGTAAATTTAAAATTATTTTATAATGTATTTATTATACCTATACCTGCTATATACATTTAAAAATATAAAAAATCAAAAGATAAAAAACTTGTCTACATAATTGATACTTTTGAATCAATATCATAAAAAATGAAGAGATTAATAAAAATTTTTTAGTATAAAATGTCACGTAATTTATAACGGCGATTCATAAGGGAAGCATAATGAATCAAAAAATAAAATAAAAAGAGAATATAAATAAATTATAATTTTTCTTCATATGTGACCTTGTCGCAAATACTTGTTCGGTCTCTTCCTCCACCTGATAAAATATTATACGGTACCAAAGACAGAAACACTGTTTGTCAATGTTTTATTATTAGTTCTTTCTGAACTCTTTTGGCTTGAAGATCATTACAGTTTATGGTGTTTAAATTTTTTTGTTTTTTTGTTATTGAAATTTAAATATTGTAGTGAAAATTTATGATGCCTCATTTATGAGGCAAAAGTGGTGCTGTTTTTGGTATTTTTTAAAAATATAATATTTTAAGGTATGTTGGTACTTATTTTAGTTTCTTTTACTTCAAAATAAGATTTTAAAATTTATTTTTTATTGGTTTAAATCAGTAATTTATTGAAAAATAAGATTTTTTAAATGAACAATTTTTGGTAGTTTGAAATGTTTTTGGTAAATTAAGTTCCCAATATCTTCCAAACCCTAAGCTTTTGAGATTAAAAAAATGTTCAAAATTTTATGAAATTTCAAGACTTTTGACTTTTTGGGATTCAAAAAAAAAAAAAATATATTAATTTTTTAAAAATTATATAAAAATCTCATTAAGATAAATTATCCTTGAATATTGATAAAAAATTCTTACATATTTATTGCTAAACAATTTAAAGTTCATTGACATTATATGGATAAAAATTTCAATATATTGTAAGTATGTAATGACATTTATAAATTTTAAACATGCAAACTCATTTATTATTATTATGAGAGATACCCTTTTTTAAATGCAAAGCCTTGTTTATTATAAATTGTCTTCATTTATATCTTTCATACACATACATTCATAAGGATAAAGGATTATCCCTTTTTTTTTCAAAAATAAACAATTTAAGATTCAAGTTACCTTGTATTAAAAATTAATTTTTTTTTTTAAATTTCATATGCCTATATGAATCTTAAATTATTCTAATTTGATATGATTCATAATTATAAGATTTGATCAAAAAAACAGGTATTAAATTAGGTAAAAAAATAGTTGAAAATAACAAAATAAAATTTTTTGTTACAATGTTTCATTTCATGATATTTTTTGATAAAAAATAATAATTAATTTTTTTGTGTGATGAGTTATTTTTAACTTTTTTTTTTGTTCAAATAAAAAATTATAAAAATCTAAATAAATTATGCAGGTATACAAAACGGTACTTTATGTAAAAATGTTATTTTTTTAAAAATATTAATATTTTTTATTAAGTGCATTGTTGTTTTAATCTGGTTGTAGTTTTAAATTTATGAATTTGTAGATCTCTTTACCGGTCAAAATTGAATCATTTCAAATTTGGTGATCCTATTTCTCTGTCAGGATCCATTTTTATTCCCAGAGGATCATTATTTTGTAGAATATTTTTAATACCTCAATTCGCAGAAAATATGTATTTTCGTAATTAAATTTTTCTCGCAAGTGAAATGATCTCTAGATTGTAAAAGAATTTTTACGAAAATCGCATATTAATTGTAAAAAAGAAGTTTGTATCATAATTATGTTTATTATATATTCATTTTATATTCAAAAAATAAAGATTTTTCTATAATCAGCAGTCAGCAGCCCAAAGGCACGTATTTCCCAGGCACTGCGTGTCCAGAAAATCCCTTTTTCTCGCCACTGAGCCAGAAAAATCGTATACGACCCTTGGTCATAAAAAAAGAATGCCTCAAATGACAGTTTACTTGAGTGGTAACTTGCGTGGGACTTGGACCATTCTTTTTTTTCTGATCTTGGGTCAACATAATTGACAATTAACATTTTGTTAATTCTATTTAGTACTGTAAATACATATAGCTATAGTTTTACAAATAGGGTTGTTACATGGTATTGAAATTATTTGATATTCTGAAAATATATTAAGAAATATTTGATAAGATTTTTTTTATTTATCATAATAATTAAAAACAATAGAGTTGTTAGCCATTAAAAAACGATAGAAGGGGTGAATAATGTCATCTCGTGAAAAAAGCTCCTATCTAACTAATAAAATAAAAAAATATGTATCTAATAAGCTACAAAACGAACCTAAAATAATTTCAAAATTTTTTTCATGCAACAACCCTATTAAAAAAATAAATAGTTCGGATGTTGTTTTTAATGTTGTTTTTACAAATTTATTCATAAAATCTTCAAAATATGTTTAAATTAAAAACTTAAGTTCAAAATTTCAAACAGAACCATATAAGAGTATATAATACTAAATATTATACTATTTGCTATAATAAGATGTAAAAATATTTAAATATTATTGTTGAAACTTTTTATTGGCACAATAACAAAAAAATAAATAAATAAAATTGCAAAATTTTATTAAATTCAAGGTTTTATTGGGTATAGAATATTTTTATCAAACTTTTTTATTCATTTTTAAGTCAATAAAATAAAACTCCTTACATAATATTTTATTTTGCAGAAAAACGAAAACAAACAAAAAAATGGATTATTTTAGGATAATAACAATTTTATTACTACAGGTACTCTAATAATTTTTTATAATATAAAAATATACAAAAAATTTATTAAATCTATTTTTTTTAGATAAATTACAGATATTTTGTAACAGGTCATGGAAGATTAATGGACCCACCAGCACGTAATAGTTGTTGGCGTCTTGGTTTTCCAAATCCAGTTAATTATAATGATAATGAACTTTATTGCGGTGGTTATGCAGGTTGGTTAATTTTCTATTTTTTTTTTTTAAATACATTTTTTAATTGTAAGCAATTCTTTAAATATAATCAAGTAATTTTTTAGTACAGTGGATTCAAAATGAAGGAAAATGTGGAGTTTGTGGAGATGCTTATAATTTACCATCACCAAGACCTCATGAAGCTGGTGGTGAATTTGCTAAAGGAACGATTGTCAGGCATTATCAAGTTGGACAGGTAAATAATCTTATATCAAAAGAATTTTATAAAATTTGTAATTTTCCACAACAAAAATGGGCCTAGAAATCTGACGCCTAAAATAAAAAAATAAAAGTTCTGATGTCAATAATCGCATGGTCATTATTACCTATATTTTTAAACGATCTATAAAAGTAATTTAATTATACTTTTACATTTCACAATTTCACATATTAATTTTTTAAGCCCACCGAGACTAATATAAATTTTCCTCTAGTACCAATCATAGTGAAAAAAAAATTTACAGATATTTTTCTTTTTTATTCTTTTGCAATACAAACTCAATTAAATTATTATTTATAATTTATCAATTTAAATAAAACAATTTTTTTCATAATTTTAGGTAATTGACATAGAGATTGAATTAACGGCTAATCACCTAGGTTATTTTGAACTTTATTTATGTCCTAACAATGATCCGACAACTGAAGCAACACAAGATTGTTTTAATCGGTCAGTATGCTATTCAATAATAGTAATTTAAAAAAAATACTGTTTGCAATAATTTCAGTAAAGCAGGTTCCCTGAAAGTATCCACAGTCGCTGAGCTTGAAAATTAAATATTGTACTTTTTCCTGAGTTTTAATTTATTCCCATTCCTTTAAAATTATAAATTAGTACCTGAAAGACTATTTGCTACCAGAAATAAATAATGTGGTGCTTAGCCTAACTCTTAATTTTAAAATATTTTTGGGTATTAAAAAAAAAAAAAGTAACTATGGCTACTCTCAAGTAATTCCAACAATTTGAATGAGGTTTTAATTTTAAAAAAATGTCAGTATAAATTTTTTGGCCTATTAGAGTTAATACTTGGAAATCCTAAAGAAGTAAAGCATTTGGATCATCAGGATAATATTTTAATCTCATTTTTAAAATGCCAGGCAGGCTAATATACATTTCTTGCCTATAATCTCTTCCCTCTTGTGACAATACTCGTTACTTCAAAAAAGCTTTGAAAGCACGTCATAATCGTGTTCAATTCATTAGTCGGTTAATTATCCTTCTTAAACAAACATGCATGTGCAAAACAAAAAAGTTCGTATTCATAAATATAAATCATTAAAATCAAACGTTGATAAAATTTCCATTTTACCAAATCAGGCAGTTTTAAAAATTTATATACAAATTCTAAAGCACCATGAACAAAATTTGAAAATGCAAATTCTTGAAATAGAATTGGAACTTAAAAACCGTTATTATAAAACAGAAAATAATAAAAATTAATAATTTAAATTTTTTCACAAAAAAAGTGCAAAATTTATATAAAAATTTAAAATTAAATTTAGGCATCCGTTATATTTAGCTGGAAGTAAAGAATTAAGATTTATGATTCCATCGGAATCAGAAAAAAGTGGTATTTTCCAATATCAAGTTAGATTACCTGCTTATTTAACTTGTACTCAATGTGTGTTACAATGGACTTATTATACAGGTTGGTGATATTTTTTATATTTTGAATTTATGTTTAAGCCTTTTTTACACCAGACGATATAATTTTATTTATGATTCCCAGTATACACTGAAAAAAAATCCGCTAGCGGAATTTTTTTCTCGTCAAGCGATTGCAAATGACTTGAAACGTTAAGAAAATTAAAAAAAAATTTTTTCCCGCTTACTTGGGATATGCGTATTTCGGTATGACGAGATTTGAGAAAATTTTGGAAAAAAAAGAAAAAATGTGTTTTTTTAATTTTCTTTGCGTTTCAAGAATGATGAGATTTGAGAAAATTTTGGAAAAAAAAGAAAAAATGTGTTTTTTTAATTTTCTTTACGTTTCAAGTATGATGAGATTTGAGAAAATTTTGGAAAAAAAAGAAAAAATGTGTTTTTTTAATTTTCTTTGCGTTTCAAGAATGATGAGATTTGAGAAAATTTTGGAAAAAAAAGAAAAAATGTGTTTTTTTAATTTTCTTTACGTTTCAAGTATGATGAGATTTGAGAAAATTTTGGAAAAAAAAGAAAAAATGTGTTTTTTTAATTTTCTTTACGTTTCAAGAATGATGAGATTTGAGAAAATTTTGGAAAAAAAAAGAAAAAATGTGTTTTTTTAATTTTCTTTACGTTTCAAGTCATTTGCAATTGCTTGCAAAGAAAAAAAAATTCCGCTAGCCATAAACTGAATTCTGCTTGCCCTAAGTGGATTGTCCGCTTGCAGCAAGCGGAATTTTTTTCAGTGTAGAAGTGTATATAATTTAAAAAAAAGATAATCTTATTTGCTGTAGAGACAGCCTCACTTACCTTTATAAAAAGTCAAAATTGGTAATAATTATTTATAAATTTTTGAGCATTTTTTATTTTATTTTTTTTTCCAATTAGCTATAACTTATTATTGAAAATATTTGGAGACAAATTTCCCTCGAAAACCTGAAATTGAATTTTCTTCAATATGAGTCAAACAGAATTTTATTCCAAATTGCCCAGGAAACTCATTAAGCATTTATGACCCAAAAAAATAAATAAAAAATTTAACAAATTTTGGAAATTTTTTTGGTTGTAAAGTAGTCACTAGAACTTTACCTATGAACTTATAAATCGTAAATTATTACAATTTATTTAACTGTCAGGCTATAGTGCAGGCATAAATATTTTCTTATCTTTATCTTTGTCAAATAATATTAATATGTATAAAAAATTTTCTTCCATTTCTTTTCGATTATATATAATATGCATAATATATCAACTTTATCAAAGTACTATAATACATTTATCTTGAATTTTAGTATAGGCAGTCAAAACAGAAATTCGATACTTTTTTTTTTTAAATGAAGAAGCATAAATATTTTAAATTAACATTTATATTTACTCCGAGATCTTATTACACTTTTAGTAATATATAAAAAAATAATTTTAATTTTAATTTTGAATGGCTATTAATGCGAGTGGTGTTAATTTTCATCTTGTATTATATTTTATACTTTAAAGTTCATTTATTTTATCTCTTAAAAAATGCATCTCATTTTTTAAAATTAATTTTGAATTAATTATAATGCAAGTAAAGTAACGCTGCGCGTCTAGCAAAGACGTGTTTTTTCGCCAACAGAAGAAGAAAAATTTTATCATTTAATTAACCAGAAAAAATAATTTTTCTTGTCAGCGTCCAGAAAACACGTAATTCCCGGCCACTGCGTGACCGGAAAATAGTATATTACGGTCCTAGGCCAGAAAAATAAAGAATGGCCCAAATCGTATGTAAATTACCTTCCGAGGCGAAGCCGAGGATGGTAAACTGCGATTTGGGTCATTCTTTGTTTATGGCCGAGGATGGTACAAAATTTTTTTGCGACTGTGGCGAGAAAATACGTCTTTGCCGGACTTTGCCGGGAAATACGTACTTTGGGCCGCAGTACAAAAAAACGAGTTTTCTTGAACAGACGAAGAAAAATCGTATACGACCCTTGCCTTGTCCATAAATAAAGAATGATCCAAATCGCAGTTTACCAGCCTCGGATGGTAATTCGGATTTGCTCGGATTTGAGCAATTCTTTACTTTTCTGGACACGGGCTCGTAATATATTATTTTGCAAAGCTTAAAATTTTAATTAAAAAAAAAGGATTTCTACTTTTATAAATTTCGGCGAAAAATTTATTCAAATTTGGTAGAAACATTGACATGAGCTTGACTACCGCGGTTTCAGTAAAATATTACATATTTGTTACAAAATTATTCTCAAAAACTTTGTCAAATGAACTTTAAGAAATAAAAAATAATTTCATTAAAATCAGAAAATTATATTAAGAGCAATTTATTATTAACAATTAAAATAAAATTCGTAATTCTCATTTTTATTCATGTCAACACCCTCTATTAATGTTTCAATAAACTAAAAAAATTTAAATTTAAAATGTACAGCAAACATGTGGGGAATTTGCGATAATGGAACAGAATCCATTGGATGTGGGAATCCTGAAACATTTAGAAATTGTGCTGATGTCAGTATAACAACAAGTACATCTGGACTTCCACCACTTTTTGTGCAACAAGACAACCCATATTTAATTTATTTCAGAGATGAAACAGCAGCATCAATGATTTCACCAATTATTTTAAGGTAAAAATTTAAAAATACTTTATAAAATATTATTAAAAATAATTTTTTTTTGCTTAGATCACAAGTATGTTATCCAAGAAATCCATTAGATCGTTTAAAACCTGGTATGAATGAATGGTGTCAAAAAAATTGTCTTCATTATCCACCAAACTGCCCAAGAGAAATTTGCACATGCCCGTAAGTTGATTATAACATACAAAAGTATGATAATTTCAATTAATTAATTTTTTTTTACAAACATAAAATAGAACTGATTGTGAAGCAACTGGAGATCTAATTGGTAAGCAAGGAGCTTCTATTTACTGTATGGATAAATGCATTAAATATCCATATTACGAATGTCCTCAAGATCGATGTCAATGCTATGAAAATCCAACTTCTTTATATAAATATTAATAAACCTTTCATAATGTAATTTTATATGATCATATTTAAATAAATAAAAGCAGAAAATTTTTTTAATTTAATGGCACTATATTTTTGTTTTTGTCATATCATTTAGGACAATTCTATTTCGACAGCTTACATATTAATTTTTGTATATATTATTATATATTTTTTTTAATGTTATTTATCACTTATACATGTAACATTCTATATATACACTTTTTTTGTTTTTTTATAGCATGAAACAGTCGAATATTATTTAATATGCATTATTATTATTTATTAATTGTTATTTAAATATTATATAATAACAGCAGTTGATTTATTTATTTTTTTTTTGATTTTTTTTACTTATTTTTTATTTTTTTTTCTAATAATTTTTTTAATTATTTTTGATAACATTTTAATTTTTTTAATGAATAATGGCAACAACCGGCAGATAATTAAAGGCGAATTCTTTTTATACTACTACTAATAATAAATACATAAATAAATAAATAAATAATAATAAAAGATGTAACAAAAAAAAAAAAAACTATTTACACTAAAATACTATACATTTTTTCACATATTTTTCATAATAAATATTATCTAACTATCACACATTTTTTTATTTAATGTTTAAATTATAGTGATTAATATTGCTGAATTAATGTTAAAAATTAAAAGATTTTTCATGTTGCTGTCGCTTAGCATTCAATAATTATAAGCAGTTTATTTTTAATTTGTTTTGACACCGATAATTTTCTTTTAGGTTTATATTATTATTATAATTATAGAATGATTTTTCTATTTTATATACTCTAATTTATAACATTGAATTTTTTTTATTTAGAAGAATTATTATTTTAGTCGATAATAATTTCAGTTAATTTATAAAATTATTGCATGTCGATATCAAAAAGCAATAATTATCTTAATGCTTGAATGTAAGGATCATATTCTTATCATCGTATATCTGCAATATTGTTGCAAGAGACTGTTTTAAGCACAAAAATTTATTTTATATTGCGTTAATTAAATAATAGTTATACATCTGTGCGTTTTAATATGTTAATCAACAAAATTAAATTAAATTAAGATTCGAAAAAAATTTTTTAAATTTAATCAAATCCACTTAATTATCACATTCTATATATTTTTTGTATATTAATTATATAATTAAAAAAAAAAAAATAAAATAAAATTTAATTAATTTTATTATAAATACTAGTTATAGTATATATTTAGTTATAATATGCAAGAAAATGACATTAATTTTTAAGTATATTTTAGAACAAAATCAGTTATTTTATTTTCTAAAGAAGATTTTATTGTATTATTTTTTTACTAAATTTTTAACAATACTTTTTTCAATCTAAAAACATTTAATTTTTTTTTTCTAAAATTTACTTGTTTTTTTTTTGTTTTTCATTATAACGGTAACAATCAATATAATATAAATAATTTTTATCTTTTAAGTAACAATTATTTCCTAATATTTATTATATATTGGCAACTTCCGGGCATTATATATACTTAAGTTTATTTTATTTAACTTAAATTTTAAGTTATTTTTGCCAACCTTTAATATTAATTATATTTTAGAAAGCTATATTTTTCAATTTTTAAATAAAATAAAATAAAATAAAGTACAATATATCGAGGGATAAACACTCAAGTTGATTGAAATTTTTTTTTTGTCAATTCAAATATTTTTTTTTCAGGTACCTTTATTTTATCTTCAGTCTTATTTTTTAAAACTATCTTTATGTTTATTAAAATAGTTTTACGTATTTTTTTTAGGAACAAGAAAATTTATCAAATTTGTGAAAAATTATTAGCTTTTTTTTTTTTTTATTAATAATGAATGAATTCTAAAATTATCATACACCAGTCTCATCAATTAACTCATTAATTGATGTAAGTAATTAAAAAAAGGTATTATTTGATTATTTAAGAAAAATCATATATATTTGAGCACTTTAACATCTTTCAGTCTGAAAATTAATATAAAAAAAAGACAATTATTTTATCAAATTTGTATACATCAATAAAAAAGAAAAAGTATAAATAAATCAAAATATTTATATCTTGAGTGTGTAATCCCTCATCACATTATTTAAAATTATAATTTCTCTATTAATTAAAATATTTCTTTACGACTAGAGTATATAATTTACCTAACATGGTAAACAATCATTTCCCTGGCTGGGATGTTCTATTTTTTAGCAACGGAAGTGCCATTTTTCAATCTTATAATATTATATTCTTATAAAATACATTATATGATTCATTTTTAATGATTTTTTAAATTCAAAATATCAAAAGTTTGAAGTAAATATATTTGTCCGGCTTTCAAAACAACTTACTTTTTTTCTTTGCATGGCTAAGGAACATGTTTTTATTAAATAATTAAATAATTGTTCAAATTCTCAAAGTGTAGTAATAAATGAATATTGTTTTTCAAATTAATAAATATAATCATTTGTATACATAAATTTTTGTGTGTACGGACACTTTAACAATTAAAACTGTATAAATATTAAAATTAAATATTTTAAAACATGAATACCTAATTAGGCTTTAATTAGCCAAAGTTGAATCTATGTGGGTATAATCACAATTTTTGTTTAAAATAATTCTGTTCGTACCTGGTTTGTACTAACTTCTGCAAAAGTAGGTAGTAAATTTTTTGGCTGTATTTCAATTAGTATAAACAAAAGAAGTGATTATACGTCTGATTTTAGTCTACTTTACCATTTCCTAAAATACATGATTTTAATTAAAAATGGACTATATATTTATATATATATATATATGTTATTATAAACAACATCGATATCGAACTACAGAGCATATTTTTCTTATATTGTATCTATAACACACATTTTACGTTTTAGCTGCTACTTTTTAATGCTTTCTTAAAATTTTAATATGTTTTATGTTAAATATTTTATTTTTTGAATTATTTCTTAGAATTTTATTATTTATTCATTCAAAATAGTAAATTAAAATAATGATATTTTAAATATTTTCAGACTTATTCAAAAGATTAGTCAAAGGGCTCAAAATGACTAAATCTCTTGAAATAAGTCTTTTTTAAAATGAGATATATAACTTATAAATTTTAAATAAAATTTAAAGCGAATAATTATTTAAAACTTGATAAAGATATAATCGATAACATCAAGACCGTTAAATGTTTATTTATTTTACTTTATTTGAATAGACAATAATTACACAAATTGGAACTAAAGTTTCTTTATTATGAAACTATCCTATTATTATCATTTAATACCCTACATTTTATTTTCCTAATTTAAATTTTTAAGATATCTAATGTTTATTTAATATATTTATTTAATGAATTTAATATCAGGGTGTATATTAGGCCAGGTTTATGCTATTAGAATTCTAACACTGTTTACAAATAAATTTAATGTTTTAAATAATTAAGTAAGAAAATAACATTAAAAATTTATTTTAAGCTCCTTTTATTCATGTTCCTTTGAAAGATTAGATTTTATATTCAGAAAACAGTAAGTTGTTTTGTATTAACTTCATACTTTTAGACATTATTGAATTTAATTATTTAAATTGAATTTTATGGAAATGTTGAGTATATGCAAAGTTTTTTTTTTTTTTTTATTTGTGCAAAATTTTTCTGAGCACTTATAGATAACCTAAAGTTGCATAGGTTTTTACATAAGGAGCATCCACTTTACAATTTTCTCTGAAAAAAAAAATTAAAACAATTTAGTTAGGTTTTATCAAAGATTTTATAATAAATGATTTTTTTTTTAATTTATTTTTTTGAACTTAATATTTTTAAATTCTGGACATTCCTTAAAAACAATAATTAAATTTAAGAATGTGTATACTATATCTAAAAAATAAAAAAAATGCAGCCGTGTTAGGTGAGTCAAACAAATATTCGTTTTGAAGGATCATAATTCATTACTTTAATTTAGACGTAAATTATATAATTTTTGAAAAACATACTCATCCTCCCAAGGGCAAACTTCATTTACATTATTGTCTCGTTGCTCCTGTTGACTAGTACCCTCCTGAGGTTGTGTTTCCTCTTTTTCTTGAGGTTGCGTTACATCCTTTTGTTGAGGCTGCGTTTCAACCTCTTCTTGAGGCTGCGTTTCATTCTTCTGTTGAGGCTGTGTTATATCCTCTTGTTGAGGCTGTGCTTCTTCATCAACATCAGGTAAGCTCTGAGCCAAAGTCACAGGTTCACTCATAAGAGCACAATCACTGCTTGTGTCACCAGGTTCGTCAAGTTCCTGGCTTTCAACGTCAGCAGTCGTTTCTTCGGGTAGATCCCCAACAATAGCGCTAATACTAATAAGCGGAGCCTTTCCCGATGGTGTTCTGGCAGTCTGAGGCTGCTGCTGTTGTGGAGGTGCTGTCGATAACTGTAGCGGCAGTGGTTGTGGTAGTTCTTCAAATGACTGTTGGGGCGAGGTGAAAGTACAAGTAGAAACGGATGCCCGGCTAGTTTCAACAAGCTTCACTCTACCCACTGAACCCACAGAAAAATTACGTTGTATTGATACTGGTGGGCATGTGCGTTTTAAACGTTCTGATGCATCAGTTACTGCTAAGCTAGCGTCAGACGATGAACTACAAGAGTCTAACTGGCTCGAATTTTTCCGAGATTTGCTAGCTGCACCTGGAGCACTCGAAGATTTTCCTGCTGTATCCCACGGACAAATGTCGTCCATAGGCCGGATTCCAGTTTCTGAGACCCCTACATCCCTATAATCAATATTTAATTTGTTAAAATAAATTTTTTTATATTTTTATTCAATAATCCTGTGCCTCCAAAAACGAGGAAATTGCTTTCTTATGCGTCACAATCTTAATAATATTAATTGTATAATAGTAGTAAATAGTGCAAAGAGTGGATACACAACATATGGACAAACTGATGAAAAACAACTTTTTACGCAAAACGTGATTGGCAAAGAAGATTTTAAATTTATTTCGTGTTATTTAAAATCTTCTTTTTGCTTCTTAGGCAAAAGGAATACTTTGAACAGAATATAAAGAATAACTTTATCATTCGTTAAAAATTCTCTTGATAAAATTAATATTTTACATCCTTCGTAAAGTAATCTACTATTATATAAAAGCAAAGAATTTTTAACAGAGAGGTATGTATTGATCCCAAACCAGACACAATAGTATAGGATATAATAGTGAATGCATGACAATTAAATATTAAAACATTTATATAATATACTCGTAAGTAATAATTTAACATTTAGAAGATTAATTAATAATTCAAAATTTTAGGATCTAAATTGGAAAAGATATTAACTGTGAGTCTTACACAATGGGTTAATAAAACCTTTTGGAATAGAGATAAACTTATGTATATTTAAAGTAAAAAAATATTATCAAATATAATAATAGATTTTGGAGAAAAAATTTACACTCAGTATATATGGAAATAAAAATTTCTTGAAAACTTTTATTTACAATTTTTTTTGGGACTTACTGAATAGTAGGTGAACTACGCCTTGAAGTAATTTCAAAATCCAGATCTCCCCTGAAAATACCCATTTAATCAATTCTAACTAATTAATTGTTGTTGACCCCAGTTGAAGCAAATTAAAATTTAAATGAGTACAAACATTAGTTTAACAAATTGTGCGCACAAATATGATAGATTTGGCTTAAATTTTAGAATAGGTATATTCAGAAGTTACAAAAAAATCTAATTAAGAAATTTTAGCTCTCTATCAGATCTCTTTGTGGAGCAGAGGCATGGCCTCTGGGAAATAAAAAAAATAAAAAATAGCCATTTTTAGTTAATTTTAAAAGTTAGGTTTTTTCCTAAATTTTAGCTAAGTTAATTTTTGTTAGTTTTATTAAAAAATAGTAGATGACTTATTCAGAAAAAAAATTTTTAATAAAGCTTAATCTGAAATTTTGCTAAAAATACAAAGATCTAATATAAGAATCAAAAGTTAAATTTGTCCAATAAAAACCGGAGTCATGAGCTTAAAAAAAAATAAAGAGTTAAAATTTTGGCTACAGGAGTTTATAATAACTTCCTATAATACTCAAAAATTTGAGTCAAAACTTCCACTTTTGTGTGCTCAATTTGAAACAAATAATATGGACCCACTTAAATATTTAATAGTTAAAATATTTAAAAATAAATAAATAAAAAAAGTAATTTTGTTTGTTCAATTTGTATTGGGAGAAAATATCCAAAGGCTTATATTTTCAAAGAGAAAATTAGTAATAAACATAAATATTAGTAAAAATTACCTGTACGGAATATCCGTGAGATTTGATTGACTATGTGAATGTGCTACTCGAGGGGTTATTGTAGTTTCTCTTACACCACAAATAGCAAGTTCATGGGCAGAACCAGATAAACTTCTGTCGCTACCTCGGCGTCTTCCACCCGCACTCATTGCACTGTGTTGTTGTTGTAAACTTCCTGGCATTGGTGTCGTGATTGATGACACTTTTTTCTTTCCTTGCCCACCAAATACGAAGAATCTTGAGGGGTACAAACTTTATTACCCAAAAATATTTTTGTATTGTGTGATTTAAAAAAAAAAACGTTTTCAGTGTTATAAATGTAGTTTTAAAAAATGTAAACTGTTGTGCATAATTAATAATAAAAATGTACCTTTTTTTCTGTGATGGTTGTGCACCTGAAGTTAGAAGATTTCTATAATGATCTGAGCGAATGAATCTTGGATAACAGTCTTTCTTTAAAAGTAAAGTATATACATGCTCTGCAGCTGAATCAAAAGAAAATCTACTGGGAGTTTTCATTTCTTGAAGTGTTTTTTCCATTGTTTTACCATCTATGTTAATTTCACAAGGAGCTCCAGGTGCAAGAAACTCTCTTTAAAAATTTAATTTTTTTTTTCTAGAATTCTATTGAGAAAAATAAAAAAAATAAAATTAATTAATTAAAACAATAAACTCACTTAAAAATTTCAGTGACTTTTTCATTTATTTGAGCTTGAAAACTGTGTCTTAGATCCTTTACTGCCACATAAAATCTTATATTTTCGTGACTATATTCTTTTCTTAAATAATTTGTGAACTCTTGTAAGCCTAAGCAAAAAAGTATGCAATAATAAATATTCTTCTTTTTAAGTATCAAGTTTTTTTTTTACCTGTTGGATCTGACATTAACTCTTCCATTGATAAAGCCCATCTTTGAACACGTTTTTCTGTAGGATTTTCAACCCTTAAGAAAGAGTATTATTAATATAATTTTTTTAAAACTTTTTGTAAAAAATTCGATAAATTTTTTTTTCTTACAATGCACTATTTATTTGCCAAAAAGTTTGATCATCTGTAATCCATGGATTTGAAGGCGCTGGTGGTGATAGCATCGGATCATACTTTAAATATGTTTCAAAATGTGTTTTCAGATTTTCTACTGCAACTGACATTTTTATACGAGTACGAGTAAGGCTATTCCGAAGAAGTTCAACCTAAAATTAAAAATTTATTTTTTTAGTAATTTCAATTTTGACATTGAAAAAAGATTTAAAAAAAATTATACCTCACGATGAACGTCGTTGAGAGTACGTTTGCGGGGTGGTGCACGTGGTATTCCAGGTCGTGCTCGAGTTGGTACAGGAACTACTTCAAGATTGCTTGTGCATCCAGGTGGTGGACGATATACTCTCCAAAATGCTCTTTCTTGAGAATCACTTACTATTTTATCACCCTTTTTTCGATCTTTTGCTAGTTTTAACTAGAGAAGAAATTAAATAATTGAATAAAAAAAAATTAAAATTTGATAATGGAAAGAAATTTAATAATGGGCTACCTGTTCTTCTGCTTGTAACTGGATGATGTCCCATTTGTTCTGCAAATTTCTTTTTAAGCTGTTTAAAGCCTCCTGCAAAGAAAATATTATTTATTAGATAATTTCATTTTGAATAAGATTATTAAGTCATTGTAGTCTTACAAGTTCATATTCTTCCAATCCATGTCTCTGCTTATTTCTTAATGTTCTTTTAGCTAAATAAATCGCGTACTCCACATTGTCAGGTGTCCTGTGCTGCCAAGGCCAATAATATGGTGTCTAAAATAAACGGCATTTAATTATAAATTCTATGATTACCTATTAAGGAATATATTAAATTACCTGAAATCTATAAAGTGAGCTATCATCTTTTACAGAAAGAGTGCGAGAGTCATTAACTGGAAAGAAGTAACCATACTGACATAGTTGGTTTGCAAGATGGACCGCCTCTACTATCAAAAAATCAATAAATATGTGGAAAAATTAAGATGACATTGGTTACGTACCTGATTCTTCTATATTAAGTCGCTCCATAAGCCACTCAATGAGATCGTAACCCATGAAAGCTGCAGGAATTGAGGTAAGGAACTGTTTTTGGCTGCGCACAGGTACCCCATTTTCTGGGTCCTGCATCTCCCGCACCAGCCCCTCCATCTTGTCGAAGGCATAAGGCCTGTGAACGCGTGGCTCCTTTTCCTTGTATTGTACTTGGGTACCGGAAGCCTCCATCGCGTTCGAGGGGGTTGGGGAGCTGGGCTGGAGACGGGTCTACCCGAACTCCATGGGGCGGCTCTGGCCCCATCCCATTACTCCGGTCACCCCTGCATACCCTCTGAAAAAAAAAAATAAAAATTTTTATGTTAAAAGAGAAAATATTCTATTGAAAAAAAAATGTGTATATATTGCAAAATATAAAAGAAAGAAAGTAGAGCAGAGAACTTGCATGTCATTAATAATATATTAGTATCTATATTACACTCGTCTATACCAAAGGGGTATTAAATAAAACTTCTCTATTTCTACTTGTATCCATGAAAAAGTATTTATATTGACAATAAAGTAAATGCTTAAAATAATTAAAACTCAAGAATATTTTTAAATTAATAATTTAACCTGCTTTATGTATAATATATGAACACACTAAGTAAATTTTAACGAAACATCAAACACAAAATTTAAATCCTTATAAAATTTTAACATATTTGTAAAAAATGAAATTTAACAAATTAATGTCAAGACATTTGATTGTTATTAATAAATTTATTAAAATTAAAACACAGTTTATAAGTACATAATAATTTAAAAACCGATCAGCTGTTTTTATTTTTATAAACAACACACACACTCCCAGCCAACAGAAATCTAGGGACCCTATACATAATAGATTGATTCAAACGCACTCTATAATTAAAAAGGCGGGAAATTTGAAGTACGTAAATTAAAAAAATTATTAATTTTATTTCTTATTATTATATGCGATAATTAATATATAATATTAGTTATTGTAAGATTTATATATAGGCCATAATTAAGGAAGACTATAATTTGAAACTCTACGAACTTTGACAATAGAAGCTGCTTAAAGGCTTTTTCTCCTCATATAGAAAATAGAAGAGACAACTTTGATTCATTAGAGTTAACAAAATGTTTGATAAAGTTTTAGATTATATTTACTCATAAATTTTCAAAGTATATAAAAGCTAACATATATATAATTAATAATTTTATAAGGATAACACTCTCTCACTTTCAAGTATCTTTTAACTTTATAAAATGATATTATTTTTGTTAATTGAAAAACTTGGTAATTTTAATTTTAAAATATCAAAAATTAATGAACTTTCTTTTTTTAACAAAGAATATATTTAAAATAACTCGTTAAGCTTATGTAAGCAAAAATATATATAAGAAGAAGAGTCTTTACTGCAATTGGGGAAAAAAAAAGAAAAACTTCTACTCTTGAGAATAAAGTTTCTTTTTTTTTTTATCAAAAAGTTTAGTCAAAACTTTTTTATATGGAGATAGAAAAACAAAAGTTTTTATAAGAAATAAAAAGCTCCTCAAATAAAATAGATAATATAATATGGAGAGAGAAATTGAATGAAAATAATATTCATAAAGTATTTATAGACTTTTTATTACTGTTTTTACTTAATGTAATAAAAGAAATTGTTTTTTTTTTTTACTTTTATTTTTATTTTAAGGTATATAAATAAATTGAATAAAAAAAAATTAGGTTTTTACCTATTTATAAATAAGTGCTTAGACTGTTTTTGTTGAGTCTAAAAGAAACTTTTTAATCACGAATCTTTTTTGTGAATATTTTTATTGTGATTTGTTTATTAATCTTTTGAAATAAACATGTTTTTTCGACTAAGAAAATTGCATTTTATTTATGGGAGCAAAAAAAGAATGGCCCAGATCGCAGTTTACGGTAATTACCGTAATTATTGGTTAAAATATACTATTTCGACTTAATCATCGCAAACTAATTTTTTTGTTTTCAAAAAATCTGTTTGCCATACAAGTGAGATTCTGCTTACATGAGAGGATTTTTTTCAGTTTAGGCGATTAAATAGCAAAAGTTTATTAAAAATATTTGCATAATAATTATTACTATTATTTTTGAAGAATTTGTGAGCAAAGTACGTAAAAATGAAAGTAATAAAAGTAATTGTGTACTGCGTAAATCAACGCAAATTTGGCTTCTTTTCAAATAAATTCATTCATTGTTGGCTTTCATTCATATATTATAATAGTGAACTGTTTTAACCCATAATATTATTTTCCTATTAAAGTTAATTAATTATGAATTTTTAATTTTTCTATTAATATTATTTTCCTATTAAAATTAACCATGACGTATGCTATTTTTCATCTGTGAAAGAAATGGCATAAAATTCGAATTTATTCAAAATAGCCGAGGAAAAAATAGTATATTACGACCCATGTCTAGAAAAATAAAGAAAGGCTTAAATCGCACGTAAATTACCTTCCTTGACGAAACCGAAGATTGTTAACTGTGATTTAGAGCATTCTTTTTTTATGACCAAGTACTTCAGTTAATTTACGGGTTTTGGTGCATAATTACTGGCCACCAACAGATTTGGTCTCGTAAAGGGTTTTTGGGTTGCTGAATCCAAATTTCGGAAAATCGTCGATGGGAAATGTGCGCATCATCCTCAAATTAGCAAAAAAGGAGGTGCTTTTGCTATGCTCTCACTATGAGCCTTAATTTTGCCATAATATGTTTTTTGGATCTCCGAAACCAAATTTCAGGGTATTTTTTATCGGAAATGAGCAATTCATCCTAAAATAAGCAAAATCTACCCCTGAAAGGGGGTGTTTATGCTAAATGCTCACTTAATTTTGCCATGATATAGGTTTTTTGGGTCACTGAAACCAAATATTAGGTTATTTTTTAAAAAAATCAATTTTTTGAAAATTGATTTGATTCTAACTTTTTTTTTTGAATGGACAAAATTTTAAAACTTGCCATTTTTAACTATCCATTTGATTAAATACAGCCAAAGAGTGCGGCTTTTAATTAATTTTTAACATGGAACATGTTTATCGGGAGGGGGCACTTCAGAACTTGAAAATTAAGGGGGGGGGGTCAAATTTGTCCTATTTAAGGGGGTGGGGTCAAATAAGACTTAGAATAATTAGGAGACTTTGAAAAATCTGGGCTTAAGGACTTAGGATAATACAGGTTTATGGACTTAGAATAATATCGATTTAGGAACTTGGAATAATTCAGGTATAGGGAATCAAAATAGTTTGGGTTTAGAATCTTAACAGCTAGTGAGGTGATAGATTATCCTCAGCTGAAAGTAAACATGTTCCATGCATTTAGGTTGTGTTTACACAAACCGGTTATAAGTTTTTATGAATATGAATTTAATGAATTTTCAATTTTGTGAAACAGATAATTTAAAATTGCAAGCCCACTTAAAAAAAAATTCAGAAACGTTTCAATTGTTTGAAAATTCATTCTACAGATTTTGAGTTAAAGCCAGGCGAACCCGTTTAAAAATATCCGTTTACAAAAACTGAAAAAAAAACGCTCAAAATTGACCCTATAGACAACTAAAACAAAACCTACGTTACATCGAATCACTATTTTTCTCTCAGAAATATTGTGGCAATAAGTATATTAAAATTTTTGCTTATAAAAATTTATACATATATAATAATTCATACATAAAAAAGCGGTTAAAATATTTTAATTTAAAAACTAAGCCTATATTATATAATAAAAAAAGTAATATATCTTTATTAGAATTTTAAATGATCTTATTTTACTTTTAAAATAGAAATTTTACTTTACTTTTTGACAAATTCATATATTATGTGAAACAGACAAGAGAAAAATCTGCTTGTCTACTTTAATATTAAAACTTTAAAATATAGGTCAATTAAAAAAAAACAGAAAAAAAAATTATTCAAAAAACTATTAAGTTAAATTATTTTCATAAAATTATAAATTTTTTTGGTCATTTATATGCATTTATCTAATTATAATAATCTTTTTTACCGCGCATTATCTCGTAAATTATATTAACTATATATGCATAATTGTGAATAATATAAATGGAATATCCTGTGTTTTAACTATGCTTTAACAGTAATCTGCTATTTTAACTTTTATAATTGATAAATGTGTGTATCGGATATAATCCGATTATTAAAATAAAGGATTTGAATTTTATAATTTTCGAATATTATGTATGGTATCGTTAATATTTTTAGTATCGAACTTTTAGGTTAGGTTTTCTGAAGTATTTAACTTTTTTATGTATCTATAAAAGTTTTACAGGCATTGATTTTTTCTTTTAAATTATGTCAAATTAAAGTTTGAAATATTTTAGTATTTATGACTTGAATTTTCAAGCATTTGTGGGTATTTAATTAAGGTCTAATTAAAACTTTGTCCAGCTGTTATATATGGTAAAAAATTAGTTAATATGTAAAAATAATATTCAATTTTTCATAAAATTTCATGATTTAATCATCCACACAAGAATTGATATGTTAGTTTTACAATTCGTATTTAAATGGTTCAGCACCTTTTTTTTCTTTGAAAAACCAGAATCAATTCCTAAATAGAAATGTTTGTTCTTGTATTTAGTAGCTAATCGAGAAAATATGTTTAAAAATAAATGGCACCATCTAAAGGAAATTCTATTCTGAATAGAACACGAGAAATCTTAAAAAATATGCTGCAGTTCAATGTGCAGTTAACCGCGGTTACAAGTTTTTACTTTGCCACTTGTGATGAAGATATTTTTTGTTTGACTAAATGTAAAAAAAAAGTGCAGAAAATTTCGTACAAAATTTTACTAACGAGTTTTACGTATGAGTAGGCAAAAAATAAATTTTAGTTTAATTAATTTAATAAAAAAGCAAACTTTCGTAATTTGAATTTTCAAAAAGTCAAATTTAGAAGTTTTCTCTTTTTTAAAAGTTTAATTTTTTATTTTTACGAATATTTAGGAAAAATTAGCTTAAATAATGATACCTTATACTAAAGAGTGCCAAGTATTGTCTGAGCATGTGCCAATGATAGCTCGACTTAAGATGCTGGAGAAAAAAATATTTTATTGTTTTCAAATATGTTTACTGCTCAGATATTTTCGAATTTATGGCAATCACTTTCTTTTCAAAGATTTTATTTTTTTAAAGATCTGTCTGGCGTAAACTTGGTACTCTTTGGAAGTGCTCCAAAAGATCAATCCTTACTATTTATCAAATAAATAAGTCTTTTCTGGTGGTTTGTGAGTTTATAGTATCATATAACTGGAAAATTTAATTTCCATGGGATAAGTTAATCAAAATGTCCCAGGTAAAAAAATAATGATTTATAAAATACAAATTTTAAGAATTTTTTAATTTCTCACTAACTTACGCGACGGGAATTTATTGATAATTTTGGTATTTTTTAAAGAATTTTTGCGAAAATGACAAAATTTTTAAATCAAAACTCATAATTTAACATTTCCTAAAAGCAATTCATTTTTGGAAATTTCATTTCAAAAAATTGTATATAATAACTTTGAAATTTTGTTATTTTTGCAGAAACTATTTGAAATTAAAAATTTTTGAATAAAATAAAAATAAATTGAAATAAAGATTTATTTTGAAAACAGGAATTTTATTATCTTGATAAAACAACAGCATCCTTTTGTATATCCATTAAACTATAAATCTAAACAAAATTTTGAAACACATGCCAGAAAAACAAAGCCCTATTTTAAAAAAAATTTTTTATATACAATAATGTTTTCAAACTATTTCATAAAAACAAAGAAATGATTTATGAAGACTATTTAACCAAAATGAAGATGGATTTATTGTTAAAACTTTTTCAAACAAAAATAATATATATAAAATTTAACTACTTATTTTACAACTCATATAATTCAATTTACTTTATCTAACAATAAAATATATCAAATTAATTGTATAATTTCATTAAATTATACAAATTATATATTACTTTGACAAAATTTTGTCTAAAACTTTTTTTCTTCCTATATTGTCTGTAGATTATGATAATCAAATTTTATTAATACAAAAATAAAGCATATATTCAAATCTCGCTTATTTTTAGAATAATTATTTAATCTTCTTTAATTTTTTATAAATGTAAATTTAATTTTCTTTTTTTTACTAAATATAATTCTGTATAATTAAATAATTTCATGTTAATTTATACTCAGACTGAAAATAATAAAGACAAATTTATCACCTACTTTTGTGAAAATTGTTCAGGGTTAATACTGTTTACTACACTGTGAATAAATTAAGAGTAGAAATTAGCCTTAATGTTTGTAAAAATATTTGAAGTGACAAATATGAGAATTTTGACTAATTTATACTATTCTTAGGAGCGGTTTTGACTCTGATTAATAGTAATTTTTAAACTAGAACTAATAAATATATTATAGTAATTTCTATTCTACATTTACTTACAGTGTATAAAGAAATAGAAGTAATTTGCTATGTTTTTTGGTTCGCTAATGTCGGCGTTTTAAATCCTAAGGATTATTATCCCATAAAGGCTATTCACAGATATGTATGTAGTGATTTTCATAATATTCATAATAATAGTCTATTGTTACCCAAACCTCAGTTAAAAAAAAATCATAGCTAAAATTTTTTTTTACCAAATATACAAAATATATAAAAATCAAAGTTAGCTAATATTCCAACAGTAAAAATAACAGAAAACGTACAAAAAAATTCAATAATTTCTACACAATACCTATATATACACTGTAAAAAGTAACTTTCTTATATTAACAAAAAAATTAGAACATTTTCGAAAAATTAGTAAATTTTCGAAAAAATTTGTAAATATTCGAAAACAATCGTATAATTACTAAATTTAGTATATTAACAAAAAATTCGAGTATTCTCGAATTCTTTTTGTGAATTCACAAGAAAAATTTATAATTTACAATTTTTTTTCGAAAATTTACAAAAAATAGTTGTAAATTTACGAAAAATAGTTGTGAATTTACAACTTTTTTCGTAAATTCACAAAAAAAAATCGAGAATTCTCGAATTTTTCGTTAATATACTAAATTTAGTAAATTTACGATTTTTATCGAATATTTACAAATTTTTTTGAAAATTAACTAATTTTTCAAAAACATTCTATTTTTTTTGTTAATTTAAGGAAGTTACTTTTTACAGTGTAGATATATTTAAATTAAAAAAAAGCTAACTGACAAAAAACACTTCATCCATAAAAAAAGCTTGAACGTGAAAAAACAAAATTAAAAATATGTTAGACTAAAAAGATTTAAAGTATTATTATTATAAAAGTGAAAATCAACTTAAATTTTGTTTTTTTTGCTTACATTTTAGAGTACCATATTATCATCTAGTGTCTCTTTTTTATAAAAAAAATAAGTATATAGTACTTAGCTTTTAAATTTCACTTGAGAAGCTTATCAAAAGTTTTGTTATCAAAATAATACTGTTCTTTTATATTATATGTATAAAATAATTTGACCTAAATATGCTCTTTTTTTTTTTCTTATTTTCTCGCTTCCTACTTTTTTTTTTTTGATTAATTATGAAAAAAAAAAAATATTGTCATTTATGTTAAAAAAAATTGTATTGTATGTTATTAATAAGTAATTTTTGATTTTTTATTTTAAAATTCGGATAATATATTATATGAGTGATTTTATGTTACTTTCAAGTAATTACTAATTAGGATCAGATAATAATTTAAAATTTTGGAATTTTAAATAGTAATTTTGCATTGAGTTTTAGAAAACATTCAAAAGACATAAAATTATATTTAATAAATCTGAAAAAAATTTCTTATAAAAAAACTTTTTCTCGCAAGAGAAATAATTTTTCGATGCAATAGATGTAGAAGTAGGTATTCTAATTTTACAAGAAAAAGAATTTATTTTTAGTACGATGTAAATGATTTTTTTTTCAGCTGAAATACTGTAACCCGCAAATAATCATATCATTTGTTCATTTTTAATTTCTACTGAGTCTGACCAATCTCGTCATATATCTACTAATTTTTAAAAACCATCAATTGATTAAAATAAGAACCTTTTTATTTTTTGTTTACACGAATTATTTATTAATTAAAAAAGTTATTTATATGTGTTTTTTAAAAATTATATTCGTTTATTATTTTTCACTGTAAGCGTAAAATTGATATAAATTTGATACGGTAATTTAAGTTTGCGTCTGACCAATCTCGTCATCTTTCTACTGATATTATTACTTGGGTTTCCTTTGTGAACCCATAGGTCCTAAGAAAATGAATTTTTTTAGGTGAAACCTACTGGAATCTTTTTCAGGAAGACCTAAGAAAATTTGTGGAGTGAAAAAAAATTTCTGCAATTAAAATGGGGTGAAAATAAACCCCTATCCACCCCTACCCTATTAACCTAAAAAGTTTAAAATAACCTTTTTTGTAATTTTTAAAGGACTAGAAGGTATTTTGGGCCGCTGAATCTAAATCTAAAGTCAAAAAATAATTTAGAGGGGTATAACACTTTTATTTTCACCCTTTCAACCCTTAAAATTACATTTTTCTAGAAAACCGATTTTTTTTCATTTTTATGGGATCTGGTAGGCGTGTTGGGCCGCTGAATATGAATTTAACGTCAAAAACTAAATTAGAGGGCTGTGAAACCCTTATTTTCACCCTTTCAACCCTTAAAATCAAATTTTTCGTAAAAATTGTATTTTTTTCATTTTTATGGGATCTCGTAGGTATTTTGGGCTGCTGAACCAAAACTTACGTCAAAAACTAAGTTACAGGGGTATAATACCCTTATTTTCACTCTTTCAACCCTTAAAATTTAATTTTTCTTAAAAACCTATTTTGTTTCATTTCCAGGGTATCTATTAGCTATTTGGGGCCACTTATCTTAAACTAACGTCAAAAACTTACATTAAAGGGGCTTGAAGACCGTATTTGTACCTTTTTAACTCTAAAAATTAAATTTCTCATAAAAACCGTTTTTTTCTTTTTCATGGGATCTAATAAGTAATTTAGACAGCTAAATTGAAAAACTAAAAAGAACGAAGGACAGGAGATAAATAGATGTGTAGAATTTATTGGTTTTTTAATATAAATAATGGAACTGCCAGGCTAATGCTTATATTATTTACCATTTATTGGTAAATTGCGATTTAGAGCATTTTTTTATTATGGCCAAGGGACGTATACGATTTTCTTCCTCAGTGGTAAGAAAATACTTCTTTGTCAAGCGAGTAGCAGGTCTCTTCTATATTTTTTTTCTTTTTAGGTTACTATTATATGAAAAGTTTCACTCCAATTTAGCCCATCTTAGACTAAAGATTCACAGAAAGTGGTCCAAAATATATTTTTATGATAGAGCAACCAAAAATAGGTCTCAAATTATGATTTTTGCAGGCAATTTTAATTTGTTGGCAATGTTTTCAAATATGCTCGATATTTTCCTATTTTCACCACCATTTATTTTACAAACAAAATATTTTTTTAGTATACATTGTAAGCTAATTTTTCATTTCGAAATGCCAAGCACCATTGGCGTAGAATTTTTCTTAAGTGTTTTTCTTTAATTTTAGATTTATTTTTATCCAGAAAACTCTTTAATATTTTTAAATAGCTATATATTATTATTAATCTTTCACTGTAAAAATACATACTTAAGATTAAATTTAAATATGAAAGAAAAAATAAAACTTCGCTCAGACTACACATATTATAAAATAAAGTTTATTTTATCCGTGGAAAAAGAAATATACACAGAATTACTCATATATGTATAAATAATATAAAAAGGTTTTTAAGAGCTTTTTATTATATAAAGTAGTATAGTAGTTATTTCTTTTATTGTAAAAAAAATAGCTGCAGAAAAAATAAGAATAAGAAAGAAAAAAAACGCTTAAGCGTATAGCGTAGAGTTAATTAAGTGAAAAGAAAAATATAGATCTTTTTTTTTAGGTTTTAAAATTATCGTATTATATTAGCCTGTTGGATATTTTAAAAACTTACTTGGATTTACCAAAAAAATAAAATTTGCAAAATTATATAGTTTCTCCCATTAAAAATCATTATTTTGGGCTAATTTCCAAAGTCCTTTCTTACGTAAATCCTCTAGAAAATGTGATATCATCCCTTAAATATGTGGTAAATTTTATATAATTTTTAGACGTTATTTAAATTGATACTGTGGCTTAAAAAAAGATCTCAGGACATGAAATACTCAATATGGGATTATCAGAAACACAAAAAAATAAATTCATATCAATTTATTCTTGACGGCCCTTTAGATAGGATAAAGGCTGGATTTATAGTGGAAAAAATGAATACTTTTGGCGAATATTGTCATCCAGTAGGTATTTCTGCTTACTATTTTCATTTCTGAAGTCTATTTTTAGATGCAACCCTTAGAAAATAAAATATCATCTCCTAAAATTGAATTGAAAAAATAATAATCATTTAAATCTAACCTCATATTTAAGGAATGATATCTTATTTCCTAAAGGTTGTATACAATGTGTAAGTTCTTGTTCATATCAGGGCCTAATCAGGCCCTGACTCCGATTTTAAATTAGTCTAAGTCCTTAAGTCGAAAATATTCTAAGTCCGTCGCGCCCTCCCTGCCCAGCTAGACCTTTTCAAATACCCTTTCCAGTGAAAATATTTCATGTTAAAATATTCAAGTAGCTTGAATGTTTCCATTGGGCGTTAATAGTGAAATTTCGACTACTTTATTGTCTAAGCAATCACTAATTTCACATGATAACTAAAAATCCAATTAATTAAAACAAAAAGTATACTAGGCTAATATATACATGGTAAAATATAAAATATCTATTATATCATTATATACACATTGTTATTATATATATATATATAGAATATGATTGATAATTTAATTTGACATATTATATTCACAAAAGCTTGAATACAATAGATAAAAAAATAACCATTAAATAATTTTATTAAAAGGTAAAAAAAAAATATTGGTTATAATTATAAAGAAAAAATTTTCCTTTTTTATTTTCACTTTGTGTTTTTTTCTATCAATATTTTTATGATAATACATATAAGTACATTGAAGACAAATAATTATTTAATAAATGAAAAATGCTTTTAAAAATATAATAATCACAATTTTTTTTCTTTTTCATTTATGTATTGATTTATTTATAATTGAAAAAATGTCAATAAACTTTTTTTTTTTATTTTTATTGCACTTGAAATAAAAATATTAAATTATGAAAACCATTATTTTATTTTATTTTTCATAACGTGTGTGCGATCTGTGGGTTTATTAATAGACAGTAAATTATAAAAATTTATGGTACTTTGTGTATAAAATATAGTACTTTGAAATAAAATTGAAATTTAATTATTGGGGTGTAAATTTAATTTATTGGTTAAAAGATTTTCTATATAAGAAGAAGAAGTTACGTTTATCGATTCACCTGATATGGCTGAGATTAGGCACACTTATTTATGAACATGGAATATTAAGTGTCTTAACTTTTTAGCCCTCTAGGAGCACTAGTTTAGTTCCAAATTACTTTTTTTGCTAATTTATCAATATTTTCGTAATTTTTTGGAAATTTATTTACAAAACCTATTAGAATGGTATTAAAAATAGTCTCTAAACATAATTAGTATTAAAAGTTTTCTCTGAAATCGTATTTGTTATTAGTTTCTCAAAATTTTGACTCTGGGTAGCGGAATTCAATTTAATAAAAACTTATTTAGACTTTTAATTTTAAAATTTCACCATTTTGAGAGAGTTCATATTTCATGTATATGACGCATTATTTTTTTTTACTACTAAACTTGGACAAAAAACTGAAAAATAAAATTTGAAGGGACATCGATATGACCAGTGTTTTCGGGTAGTTTGAACCTTCAGAAAAACGAAAAAAATCGGTGATAGGTGCCAAAAAGATTTTTTCACTTTTATGTCAGAAACTGTGTTTTTCGTATCTGAGCTACCCCAAATTTTCAAAATAACTTTTTAGGTAAATAAAATTTTTAAAAATAGATAAAAAAATCTGATTGCCAAGGAAAAACCACTTCAGAAGAATAAAAAACTTATCTTTTTACGATGAAATTTAGCCAAGTTATCGTCAACTTAAGATTTTGCTCAAATTCGGCTTAAAAAAGATTGAAATTTTATTGAAAAAAGCCTGTTTCTGAACTTTAAACATGCATTACTCGCTTGATTTTCATCGCAAAATAATAATTTTTTTTTTTAAATCGATTAATTTTTCCCTGGCAATTCATTTCTTTAAGAAAAAAATCATATTTATTGACCGAATTTCAATTTTTAGGTCAAAAGCCTTTGAAAACTATAAGTAGCAAGATTTACTTAAGACAGTTTTTGATATAAAAATTAAAATTTGGTCAATAAAAATGATTTTTTTCTTAAAGAAATGAATTTTCAGGGAAAAATTAATTGATTTAAAAAAAAAAATTATTATTTTGCGATGAAAATCAAGCGAGTAATGCATTTTTAAAGTTCAGAAACAGGCTTTTTCAATAAAATTTCAATCTTTTTTAAGACGAATTTGAGCAAAATCTTAAATTGACGATAACTTGGCTAAATTTCATCGTAAAAAAATAAGTTTTTTTTTTCTTCTGGAGTGGTTTTTCCCTGGGAATCAGATTTTCTTATCTATTTTTTTTAAATTTTATTTACCTAAAAAGTTATTTTGAAAATTTGGGGTAGCTCAGATACGAAAAACACAGTTTCTGACATAAAAGTGAAAAAATCTTTTTGGCACCTATCACCGATTTTTTTCGTTTTTCTGAAGGTTCAAACTACCCGAAAACACTGGTCATATCGATGTCCCTTCAAATTTTTTTTTTTCAGTTTTTTGTCCAAGTTAAGTAGTAAAAAAAAAAATAATGCGTCATATGTATATAAAAAAGTATGGCCAAAATGAGCCAAATTAGGAGATTCGATCTAGAAACCGTGTAATATACGGTTATGGAATGATTCTTAAAAGATTTCTAAGATTGAAGAAGAAAATTTATAAAAATTATTCATTTCCAAAAAGAGAAAAACGAAATTTTAAAATAAAAATCAAATTTATTATAGTAATTTTCTTGGAACAAAAAAAATCCTCAGAGTAAATTTAAAGTCCTGATGTCAAAATGAGCTTTATATACGATAGTAAAACAAAGTTTATACAAAATAAAATTGGATAATTAAAATATTAAAATATATTATTTGTAAAAATTTTCTTTAAAAACATGCTGATGTTCAATCTTAATTAACACTAAGAAGTACATGTGTGCGGGCCTTAAAGCCTGAAAATGTTTTTATGGTAGTTATAAGGTTTAAAAATATATGGAATCCATATCATATATGATTCTTCAAATAAAAATTTATATATTTTTAAGTTTAAAATTTTTTCTTTACATTCAAAACAGCTTTGGGGTTTTCCAGATTTTTAGAGCCTGCCTAATTTTACTAAAAAGCTCATTTTTATAATGCTGAAAGTCTAATATTATTTTGGACGTAAATTTTTATCTTGAAAACCTATGGAACATGTTCATTGGATGGGGTATTTGAAAAATTCTGGTTCGGCAGGGGGGTGAAAAAGTGACGCTTTTAGGGGGGGGGGGTGGTGAAGTGGACTTAGAATATATTCGATTTAAGGACTTAGAATAATTTGAAATGGGAGTCAGGGCCTAATCAGGCCCTGATAAGAACAAGAACTTAGATTACTTTAGGTTTATGGACATAGGATAATTTATATTTCGGGATTTATTGTAATTTTGGTTTTTGAATTTATTACTGTTATGAGTGAACATGTTCCATGCTCGTTGGTTGTGTAGTTACACAAACCGGTTATAAATTTTTTTATTTGGGGATGCTATTAAAATGATAACTTTGCTTGGGTAAATAATGTAATATATAAAATTATTTCTTAGAAATTTAGGAGAAAATTTATACATTTTACCAACAGAAGAAAAATTTTATTTCAATTTTGGAGGTTTACTAAAGTGATTCAATTTAATTCAAGTAATTTAATTTTATATTGTGCGATAAATTATCACTTTAACTTTATCATATATAATTTAAATAATTTTTTTATAGCTTATTTAAATCATAACATAATCTGATAATGAAATAAAAGTGGCATATAATTTTATTAATGATATAAAAATTTTTTAAATTTTAGGTTACTCTTTATTATTTAATAATGCGTTACTCGCATTATTTTAACTACCTAGCTAAAAAAATATATAACATTTTTTATCATATTTTGGCTTTATTCAATTTCAATGGCTGATTAAATTAATTAAAATTTTTGTTGAAAAATTTTATTTTATTATTATTATTTTCACAAAAATATCTCGAAAGAAGGAAAGGCTTTATTTTTAGACTCCCAACAAGCAGATAAATATCTTATTTTTGATAATTTTATGACCCTAAATTAACGATTAGTAAAACAAATTTTTGAATATCGCAAAATTGCAAGAGAAAATAGTATAAATTAATAAATTAATAATTTTTCAAGAGTTATTAATTATTTAATCTAATTATTTGGATTTATATATTTTTTTAGAAGTTTATGTATATTTCTCAAGTTATTCGGTAGTTAAAGTATAAAAAAAGTTTATAATCTTGCTAGTTAAAGTAAATAAAAAAAGCGTTAAATTTTGTAGTCTAGGTAAAAAAAAACTTGATAAGCTAGGTTATAAGTAGTTAAAGTAAAAAAGTACGTTTTATATTTATTAATTGATTTTTCTGTTACTAAAGTACTAGTTCTGAGTATATTATGAACTTCAGAAAAGTAAAATAAATATTTATTTCGTCGACGGTATCTCATTAGTGTGAACTCGTTATATATTATTCTAAGTTTCTCAAACTCCAGTATATAGAAATTGAGTTTCTTCAGGAAATCATGGAAGGGGGTGTTTTTTGCAATCAATATGAGAAAATATCTACTTTTTTTTGAAGATTTTTTTGCAATTTTTACAAGTCCTGACGAGATTTAGACCAAAATGTAGTTTTTAGAGCTGCTAATTACGAATTTGGGGGTCTCGTGCATGGTAACTGAGTCAAATACCCTTAAATGAGGAAAATACTATTCTTAAGGGTGTGACTTTCGGGGTCTTTAAAGTACGATTTCTCAAAAAACCTTTGAATTGACTTTTATATTTGCAAGTTTTGAGAATTTTTAACATACAGGTCCTGTAAATTAGATAGAGAAAACCCAAAACATACTAAAGACGAAAATTTAATAAAATTTGCGAATATAGAAAAAATCCGTGAAAACCGATGTACTTTTCCAAATTAAGGATTTTGGGCTCATGCATAGGACCTTTAACCTAAGCGTACAACGAGTGTAGGAAATTCCGTGACAAGTTTTACTCCCGAATTTTATGCCCGCGAGGGTAAACAAAAAAAATTTTTTTTATGAATTTTTCAACAACTGTCAAATTAAAATTTAAGTCAATTATAATTACTTTATGATAATTAATTTTTGTCTAGTTAGTAAAAAAAGAAGATTTGTTTAATCTGTAAGATATAATGTTCTAAGTCACTCTCTAATATGTTAAAATAAGGTAAATCAAACGTAGCTGCATAGCCTCAAAGAAGGCTCGAAGCTTCATATAAATAAAAAAAAAAACAAGGGTATTAAACAAATTTCGAACGAGCTAAGCCTTAGACTAAAAAAAACTATTTGTCGATCTTTTCTCATTTTGGTTACAAAAAAAATTGTAAAATCATGTTTTTACTAAATTTTTTGAACAATAAACATACTATATTGAAAATACTCAAGCAAAATATTAAAAAAAAAAAAATAAAAATAACGAATGTATACACGTCGTATGTGATGTAAATTTCATTTTAATTTCTTTAATATTTTTTGTAAATTAAAATTTAACAACAGTAAATATAAATAATGTTACAAAATTTTTACCATTATCATTATTTTTATATATACAGCTACTAACGTACAGATAAATTTAATTTAATATCTCGAGGCACACAAATTTTAATTATATTATATTAGGTATGTTGCATTATTATAATGTAGAATTAATAAGATTATGTAATAAATTTTTTTATGCTCTTCATTCTTCTTATTCATTGTTATTTTATTTTATAATAAAACTTTTATTTTTTTACAAAAAAAATTTTTTATTAAAAAGTTAAAAAAAATAAAGTTATATAATTTTTAAAATAACAAGAAAGATAAAAATGACCTAAATAACTATTTTTGTCAATTTTTTTTTTTTTAAATCTGAAATAAAAGTATAGAAACATCATTTTTTACTTTATAAATTTATAATATATATATAACTGTATAATAAGTGATTTAATATAGGTACTACTTGATATTACTTTTTTATTTTATGAATAATTCTTTCTCAATTTAAAATAGGTTGTTAATTTTAATGAGGACTTTTACAAAAGAAAATACATCAATAAATAGGATATTTTAAGATTGCTATTATCTATAATTGTAAAATGATTGGGTAAGCTCTTTATTTTTGTTGTTGATTATGAATTTTTGGATCTCAAGAGTTTTTTGAGAGTGGTTTTGCAATATTTACTGGGCTACTATAATTTTTTTGGGTCATTGAGGCAATAACCAATTTAATAATCAATGTAAGTTATTTAAATTTTTAAAAACTATCATAGTAAAATTATTTTTTGGTGCAATTACTACAGCATATAAAAATATAAAATTTCAATAGTTGAAGTGAGGTGTTTAAATTTTGAAAATTTAGAAAGTATGTACACCAATAGAATCAGGTATGCTTTAGAATCATCTATGGAAACAAGAATCGCGTTTTTTCAAACAGTTTTAATTTTTTGTTCGGTGTACTAACAAAAAGTATTAGTTTTTTAATTCAAGCTTTGACTTCATGCAGTAATAAATTGTTTCAATTTGTGTAGCGTTTTAAAAAAAAACTTTGAATTCTTTTTAAGAACTTGCGAGAAAAAGTGTTCTATATTCTCAAAGGGCAAATTATGTTTAATAAAAATACAAGATGTGAATAGTGAGTGACCGCTGTGGTGTCAAAATTTGCGAACCAAAATTTATACTTGTAAAAAATAGCTTTCTCATAACAGAGCTTTTTGCTTAATTTAATATTTTAAATAGTTTTTAAATATTTTGTAGAATGTAGGCACAGAAAACTGCAGAAAACTGCATCGTAAATATTTATAAAATTTTTTTGGATTTATTTTATTATCAATAATCAATACTAATTTTTAACTGCATGCACCCAAAAGACTTCTATGACAATGCAATACGTACAAACACTATACAATACTATTAAATCATTTAGCGTAACAAAACAGAAGTTTTTGGTTCGGAGTCCAAAATTACCAAAATTTTTCCTTAAAAAATTTGTTGAATTTGAATAGTTTCTTTGTTTTTACGTAACTTTTAAATTTGAATTAGATAGCATGCTAAAAAAATATACTTAAATATCTTATTCCTCTAGATATTTGAACATTTATTTCTGCGTTTGTGTCACAAAATTTTGTCCATTTATAGCTAAAGATTCGCTGGGACAATTCACATAAATCTGGTGTCAAAATGAAGAAAAAAAGTCTGCAGGTGTCATAGACCATAGTTTTGCGACTCAACTGTACTTTTGGAGATATTCAATGTTTAGTGCATTTGAAATTGATAACATTATTTTAAAAAATTTTTAACAAAAATAGAAATATCCCGAGATTATCGATAAATTTTACTGTTGTAAGTTTAAAAAAGTGATAAATATGATATTGGAAATGAAAAACGAAGCAGACATATTTAAGGATATAAAAATAATTGACATGAATTTACCATCGTTTCAGTTTCATATCTACTTTAAACGATTGTCTTTTTATAAAAAAATTTACACAAAAGTAGCAACAAATACTTTTAAAACTGGCTTGCACATAAAATTGGGATCTGACTTTTTATTAAAAAAGAAAACAAAAGTAAATTACAATGACGTAATGTTAACTGTCTTCTTTATTAATATTTGCACCAATATTGCACCAATTTTAGCATTTTTTTCATGGTAAAGGAAGCTAGGGTTTAATAAAAAATTTGTTAATTTAATTTAATTTGCTAAGCTCATTTTTAAAGTTTTAAAATATAGCTACTCTAAATTTAACCATTTGCTGGCAGATTATTTAGAAAAGTCCTTATTAAAAAAAAAGGTCCTGATAAAAACATTTAGATTAGAAATTTTGGGAACATGAAGTTTTTATATTAGCTTAGAACTACTAATATAGAACTACTAACTAGAACTACTAATTAGCTAAAATTTACTCAAATATTAATTTATTCTGCATAATGTCCAGAATCGTGTATTTTTGGATCCTATAATTGTGTGTGTAACAAAAATTTCCAAAACCAGTGAAATAATTATTGATACTTTATTGTTAAGGCTAAATATAAGTAAATTTTTTACAGCATTTGTTAATTAATATTGATAGTTGTTAAGTAATTCTGATAAGAACGTTCTGATAAATTATGCTTCATGCAAATATAATTAAATATTATAATTTTGATCTGCTTCTGGTTTTGAATTTTATGAATATATTAATTGATAGATTTAATACCCCACTAATTCTTACAATTACTTATGTAACATGCATCTTCATTTATTTTCTTTACTAAATATTGCATTTAGCATTGTTTTACTGTTTTGTTATATAAAATAATATTTATACAATTATATAGAGTATAATTTATTGATTGTAATTTTATTTTCCTATTTATTGTTGTTAAATAATTAGTTAAACAAACTAGTCAATTGTATAAGCACATATATATAACAAATGATTATTGATTGTTATTTATCATGTAAATACTGAATTTTGTTGGTAATAAATCAATAACAAATATACAAATCTATCTATATCTGTATATGCATTAGACTGGTTAAAATAAAAAAAAAAATTGTCAATTTTTTAAGTTTTCATTAAAAAAAAATTTGTATTTTGGTGAAAGAAAAAGTCTCGAAATTTTTCATATGCCTTGGTATCAAATTTGCTTTTTTAATTTATATTTCCTGTCCTTACATGTGAAAAATTGACGCTTTTAGGGGGGGGGGGGGGGGTGAAAAAGTGACGTTTTTAGGGGGGGGGGGGGTGAAATGGACTTAGAATATTTTCGATTTAGGGACTTAGAATAATTTGAAGTGGGAGTCAGGCCTTGATATTAACAAAAACTTAGAATACTATAAGTTTATGGACTTAGCATAATTTATATTTCAGGATTTATTGTAATTTCGGTTTTAGGATTTATTACTGTTATGAGTGAACATGTTCCATGCTCTTTGGTTGTGTAGTTACACAAACCGGTTATAAATTTTTAGCTCTTGAATTTGTTAAAAATAAAAAAATGCAACGATTAAAAAAAGAAAAAAATACCCTGCCAACTAGCTGGCACTAAGGTTCCTCAAACAATGAGCTTAATACTTCAATATGCCACAGATATCACCAATTACAAGCATGCAAACATAAATACATTTCTATTAACTTTTAAAAGTTTTTTTTATTCATCAAAAATTTTGGAACAAATTTTCAAAATAGTATATTAAGTATCAAGGGCGTAAAAGTTTCGGCACTAGCGTGAGCACTAGCACGAGTGCTCGGCGAAGCCGGGCACAAGTGATTTGTGTTCACGCTCGTGTCTAAAGTATTTCGCCCATGGTGCTTACACTATTTTTTGCCCCCCTAGGCGTAGAACGAGTACAGAAAATTCTTTACACACGAGTTTTACGCCCGGGAGGGCAAAAAATTAATTATCAGATTCGAGATATTGAGTAAAAACCATATTTTCAAATATAAGTACTTTCATGGAACTAAATGAAGTATTACATCCAAATTAAAAAAAAAAAAGTAGTTTTGAGTTTTTTTAATGAAAAAATTTTTGAAAAAAAAATTAGGTTTTAATTCCATAATGGTTGTGAAATTTCACCGATTACACACACACACACACACACATACAGACTTTTTTTAAAAACCGGTTTTTTAGCTTCCTGAGGTCCCAAAACGTGCTTATATGCCAAAAAATCAAAAATCAAAATTTGACCCATATATCTGTTGGTATCTTGGTATATAAGATAGATATATCGGGTTTCTTACTAATGATCTCGCCCAATATATTGGAGTGAAATACCAATATGTACTTCGTTGGAAACTAAAAGGGAATTTTATTCTCGTGATTTTCATTTTTAAATTCATTTAGTAGTCATATAAATTTTTTTTTTTTTATATTAATATAATGTTTTTGTGAGGCATGAAAACCATGAAATTACTTTTTTATTTATTCAGCAAGGAACATGTTTACTAAAAATATGCCCTTCATAAACCCGGATAATTCTTAGTCTCTAAATCAAAATTATTCTAAATCCCTAAGTCGAAATTATTCCATAATTATGAACTCTTGTTTTTCACTTGATCGTGACCATATGACCTCCCCCTCCCCCTAATTTACGGGCCTTCTGGAGTACCCCTACCTGTAAGCATGTTCCATGTTAATATATTACTTGAAAAGCAAAATTCGTATATCATTTTAAAATTAATTTTTCGTTGTATGGATGGTTAAATAATGAAATTTTATGATGATTTTAAAAATGCCTTCAGACTAAATAAATATATTTTTACAGTGAATATACGACCAGTTGGAGCTTTTTATCTCTTCGAAAATAATCAAGATATAAGATCATGGCACAATATATAGCTTCATAAAAACGAACACGTTATCTCTAAATGAGAACAATTCACGAAAAAAATGTTGAAAAACTTTTTTTTCACATAAATTCACATTTTCCCAATAAGAGATCTAAAAAAAATCAAACTATTTTATTTTTTTATGTCTCTTATCGAAAAAAACGTGTATTAGTATGAACTATGCATCTTAGATAAAAAAGCACTTTAATTTTTGGTGTGATAGTAAAAAAAAATTTCAATAAAAAAGCTAAAAATTATTAGGATCTCAATAACGTGGAATCCCTCATATAAACCTATAAATTTTAAAAAGAATATTAAAGCAGAAAAAAATTATGCTTTAATTCAGATCAATTTGTAATTCAGTATTATACATGTATAGATATTTTTCAATACTGTATGACTATTACACAAACTAAAAAAAAATCAATAATTGATACCTACACACCCACACATACAAGAAAAAAAGCTTCAAAAGTAAGTAACTAAGCTAAAAAATATATAAAGCTAAAAAAAAAAAGTAGAAAAAGGATGAGCTTTTTTCATCAACATGTTTAAAGTGTGTAATCGTTCAAAATAATTTTCTCTCTTCTTTTTTATACTTAAAAGAAGTACATACTTATATTATAACGAATATTGAAAAAAAAGGCCACTGTGAGGTCATGTTTGTTAAAAGAGATAAAGTTTTTTAAAGACTTTTGAATAAAATGAGAATTTAAAAAAAAAAAAATATTTTATGATATAAAAAAAAAAAAAGAAAAGAAAACCCAAAGGGCTTTCACCGATAAAGCTCATACTATAACAGAAAAATTTTTTCATACACGACTCATTTTTATTTCTTTAATTTTTCTTGCTTTTTTTTTTTAATACCAGAGAGAATTTTATATTATTTACGGTTTCATTTATTTTTATTTTTATGTACAAAAATTCATTTTTTAAATTTTCATACTTTTCCATTTACTCGAGAAAAATAATTTAATTTTTTTTTAATATCCGAGAGCTTATAATTTTTTTTTATTTTTTTTTATTTCATAATTTTAATTTATTGAATTTTTAATTTCTTGAAAAAAACTGACAAGGAGAGATTTGGAACACCGAATGTAACTGATTGTGTTGCAAAAACATCACTTCAAAACTTTTCATTTTGCACCAAAAAAACTCCCACGGAAAAAGATTAAGCTTAAAGCTTACTTCAGTAAGCTTATTCTTATTAAAAAAATTATTTTGTACTGGATCAATAATTATTTCTTATCTGCGTCAGCAACCCTGTTAAATATCTAGATCGCAGAATTGTACGAAACCCCATGTGTGTGCGTAATTGGAACAAAACTCAAATCTTGTACAAAGACTTTAATCTTAAGGTTAAATGAATTTTTTTTTGCAGCAAAACGGTAAGAGATAATTAAAAAATTTTTTTATGGTGAATAAATACACTAAAAAAGTATATAAAAATAATTTTTTATATTAATTTAAAAAATTTTTCTACTGTAATGCTTTTTGGCGAAACTACTATCATAATTAAAAATTAACTTATTTGGTTACTTCAAAATTTTAGCCACATACATTCCACATCTGTAGTTTTCATGTGAAATAAAATTTTGCAAAAACATTGATTTTTACAAACTTTAGTTATCATCCATACCATGAGCTCGTTCCGTAAAAATGGGTCAACTTTAAGTTAAAATTCCATGCATCAAAAATATTCAAAATTAATAAAAAAAGTTTTTTTTTAAATAATTCATTTGTGTATGTATTCACCCCAAAAAAACTTTTTCTATTATTTCTTACCGTTTTCCTGTAAAAAAAAATCATTTTCACTTAAACACCGATCGCGCGATGTAGCGCTTATTTAATCTAAACCAGGAACTATCATTTTTTCGAACAAGAATAATTCCCTGGACCTAAACACAGATAAAACTATAGCCTTCATTATCGAGCCAAATAACGAAATTTTATGATTCTAATGTCACTTTTTATATCGCAGGCAAAAATATTCAGCTATAAAATTGTTTCCAGAACTTAAATTTTAGTTAACAGATCAAATATCACAATCAAAAATGTGATATTTAAATAAATCACCTTATTCAAGCAGCTAACTACGTTTTGTAATGTTTATGGCAATAAATATCTGCAACCTACATAGTCAACACAAAATGACGCAAACAATTAGTAAACTACCATGAAAGGGATATCAATTACAAGAGGGAGTATTGCGAGAAATTTTCTTTATTCACGATGTTAAAAAGAACTAGAAACAGGATCTTCTCGCAGTTCATTTCTAACAATTTATGTTTCGTTAGACTTTCGTCTATCATCAAAAACAATTTTCATTTAAGTGAAAAATTGGCTTAGATAAGTGACCAAGCTACTTATATGGTAAATATTTAGTAATATTGTTAGTTTAGCTGTTTATTCATGTTTCAAAGGGCCCATGCTTTCCTGGATGTGATGCTGAATTCTTGATATCTCTCTACACGAATACAGACAATCTGGGGATTATTCCACTAGAACCACAATGTTACATTTTAAAAAGATTAAGCATTAGTTCTGCATCATTCATATCTGCAAACTTCCACCTAAAGCTTTAAGTGATTTCGGCAATAGATATAATAAAAGTTGGAGGAGTTCGTCCAAAATCTTGTACTCTATCACTATTTGGAAATTTATTTTGACATCTTTTGTATATGTATAAAAATATATGATCTTTAAGTCTTGCAAAATAAAAAAAATATAGTACACTCGTTACATACATAACTAAAATATAAAATATATATTATACATTAAAATTGTTGGTAAAAATAAAGAATAAAACGATTATAAAGCAAAATAAGTAAATCAATAAAGTTATATTCAAATATAATTCCCTGTTAGAAATGTAAAAAATAATCAGTTCCATTCAATCAGTCAATAACTCAAGTCAATCAGTCAAATTTTTTAATTTTAATTTTAATTTTTATGAGTTAGATATCATCTGACCTTTATAGATATTGCCTTACACTTCTTGAGGTAATGCATATCAAACCCTTACTGAACATGAAAGATCGTTTGATCACAATAACAACTGTATTATATTTAAAAGCAGGTATTAAGCTTTACATGCTAATAAAGGTATAGATGCTCAGCTGAAAGAACAAATACTTGATGATTATAATTATTGGCGTAGAGTTTTGCAGTATAAATTTGGTCTCGCCCCGTCCAAAAAAAGTATAATTTTAAATTTAAAAATCTCATTTTTGCCCAGTGAGAAAAGAAATGTCAAAAAAACAAAATAAGACACGTTTTAGTATGCACAAATATGCACATTTTTTTGACATAACACACATACACACATTTTATTTATATATATTTTATTTACGTCTTGATTTATGACACTTTCCCACGCCTTACATAGGTGACAAGTAAGGCGAATATGGCTCTGAATAATAAATTAAATAATGAAAATGCTTTATTAAAACAAACTCATAAAATAATTGGTAATACAAATAACGGATGTATTCTTTATGAACGTCAAATGTCGAATCTCGGTTAATGTCACTTACTATAATAATCCTATAGTGAGATGCTAGTAGTCTTATATCTTATTTCTAAGTCAATTCTAATACATTGCAAGCTGAATAAATGTTAGATCTGTCCTTATAGATTCATCATTTGAGTGCAACAAATCGTTCGGTACATTTATAGTCTTTTTTTCTTTAATAAGATTATTGTACAAGATTGTACAAAATATTGTAGTACATTAATGATACAAATATTTTTGTTGCTACACGCTAATTAAATTTTAATATAATATAACAATTTACAATGTAATAAAAATAAATAATAAGGATCTAGAAAACAGAGGGAAAGAGGGAAGTAAGAGGCAAGTGAGATTAAAAATGTAAAAGAATGTAGGAATAAATTTAAGTTAAGGGAGGTTTGATTCACGTCTGTCAATCTCTAGAAGGCGTTGGTAAAACTAGATTTGAAAACTTCCACTGAGCTTGACAGACGGATTTCTGCAGGTAGGGAGTTCCAGTAGGAGATCATAAATACAAATGAGGAATTGTTGTAAATAGGGTTTGTGGATGTGTCTACTACTAGGTGAGGGCGATTTTTAGGACGAAGGGTTCTTGTGGGAATGTAAATTTTAATTTTTTCCTTGAGATATACTGGCTTTCCATTGTTTAGTATGTTATAGAAGTGAACTAGGTATAATATAACTAGCACTAAGGTATTTCGCTCTAAGTTTAACATTTAGCCAGCCAAGCTTTATTCTGCCAGGGGGAGTACGAAACGGATATCTAATATCACAGACATATCTGACAGAGGCATTCAATAATTTTTGTAATCGTTTGTATTGCTGGTCAGGTAACTTGCCCATAGGAAAGACACCAGAGTCAAGGATGGGAAAAAGAGCAGTAACAATTGTTACGTTGTTAAGCTGCTTTAGGAGATTTGAGTTGATTAGTGTCTTAACCTATATAGGACATTATTGGCCGATTTTACTATATGGTTTATGTTGGATCTCCATTTCATATCCTGATCAATGAAGAGGCTAAGGTTTTTTACTGTTTTTGAGAGCTGGATTCTAGTACCACCAAAATAGAAAGAGGATTTTGTGTCAAAAGTACTTGATTTTTTGCTGAAGATCATGAAGTTGGACTTGTCAATGTTTATTTTGAAGTTGTTGGCAGAACACCAGTTTTCTATCTCAAGAAGATCATTTTGAAGTAGGGACATTCCTAAGTTTAAGTCTTTGTAAGGTACTTGCAGGTAAATTTGTAGATCATCAGCAAACATGAGACGCTTTGAGTAAGTGATTTTACACCTAAGATCATTTATATAAATAAGGAAAAGTAAAGGTCCAAGGACTGACCCTTGGGAAACACCGCTGACTATGTTGAGTGTAGATGAGGACTTATTATCCAAAATAACTGACTGGGTACGGTTTCGTAGGTACTCTGAGAACCAGCCTACAACTTGAGGAGAAAAACCAATAGCAGAAAGCTTGTCCAGAAGGATAGTGTGGGAAACCCCGTCGAAAGCTTTAGATAAATCTAACAGGAGTAGTTTAGCGATGCAACCTATGTGAAAGCCTTTGCAAATATCATCAGTTAAGTTTGTGAGTAAAAAGTTTGTACTATTATTTTTTAGAAAACCAGACTGAAAAGAGACAAGAATATTGTGATGCGTGATGTATTCGATAATTTGTTTGTGGAGGATTTTTTCCAGTATTTTTCACTGCAAGTTTGATGTACGTTCTATAGATCTGCATTCTTATAAGAATTAAAATAATGAGAATACCAAACAATTTGTCGTAGCTAGCTTAATTTGAAATCACTTTACAGGTTTCTTAAAGTTCATAAATTTTAACTCTGATTTTCACCAAATAACATTTCTATTCAAATTCTCTCATCTCTACCCATTGATTATTATTATACCTTTGTATAAGAAGCACCATTACCTCTCTACTCAGAAGATTACTCTGAAGTGTGACTAACAAAATTTAAATTTTCTCTTCTTGGCTAAACACAAAGCAGTAGTCAGAGCTTTAACAGCATTAGTAACACAATGTCACTTTCGCAAGTAGGTGACTTTGATATCATTTTCAACTTCATCAACTTCTTCTGACTAATGCAATTTTTAATTAATGTTGCAAACATAAGTTGCCCATATGAATATAAAATTTTTCTGATAAATTAGGCCAATTGTAATTTAAAAATTCTAGTTTAATAATCACTTTCTTGAATTAAAACGTTTATTATAACCCATATTCATGACTTTACAATTTCAAATTATTATAAATTATAATAATAAGAAGTGAATAATTTCCCTAGAGAATTTCTAAAAATATAAATTTAAACATTGAAATGAAATATTGTAGAAGATAAATTAAAACAACTTGTAAAGTCAAAAACAATAGTTTATTATATTCTATAAGATCATAGAATTTTATTTCAACAAATGGCAAACATTAAGATAAAGGCGAAAAGCATCTTAAATATATATATAACCTAAGTAAAGGACAAACATTATTTATTAATGTCGTTATCTGAGTCACAGCTGTCTAAAACATCTTTCAGAGTCCAAGTTTAATGCTCTTATATATATTATATTGTATAAAGCATTAAGAATAAATCTCGAGTGGATTGTTAGATTTTACTGTGGGTTTTACTATACTATATACATTTCATCAGAAACATTTCAAAATTAATAAATATTGAATTGAAGTACATTAAATTTCTTAACAAATTAAATTAATATTAAAAAATAATATCCATTCAAAAAAATATTTGGGTTATTTTTTTAAAATTTAATAAATAATAAAAGTAGATAATATAAGATTAATACTCAGTGAATAATTATATATTCTTTATTTAAAAATATTCAATATTCAATTCAAGCCTTGATAATGAAGACTGAAAGTCTTAGAAACGTGGGCAATTTATTGAATAAATTGTCACCGGATGGATTTTCAGTGACAGTGAAAAATAAATAAAATTTATTTTCTTAATTTATTTTAAAATAAAAACTATTCATTTCTAATTATTTAAAATATATAAAAGTAAATAAATAAAAATCTAAATAAACGTAAAAGGGAGCCTTTTCCCGGACTAAACAGAAAATTAGATTATTAAAATGCGCACAGTCAATCAGGATCTAAGAAGAAGCCGGAAAAACAAGAAGGCTTTTCTAGCTGGCTGGCATTCATTAGGCCACGAAATTCCAAACAGTAAAGACGTGTGATTTCACAAATTTGATTTTAAGTATAGTTTATTAAATTATTTCGGTATTAAGGTAAGTTTCTACTTAATGAAAAATTTTTCCGTCAGAATTAAAATTTTTTTTTCCTACAAAAAAGTATTGGAGAATATGTAAAAAAATTTTTATATCGATCCAAAAATTTTGTACATGATTTTAATCTTTTTTTATAAAGTGCCCCGCCCTTTATTATTTTCACGCTTAGAATAGGCTTACTAGTGCGAATATGGTAAACGTGAGACTAGCAACAATCTTCAGGGTTTTAAGCATCCTCCCGTCCATGCTCGAAATCTCCAAGATATTTTAAAACCTATTTATGAAGATGTAACAAAACAGGATCTGTTAAAAAGATGTCTTGGAGGACTAACTCAAAATAATAATTAGTCTTTTAACGGTACAGTCTGGAATATGGTGCTCAAACATATATTTTTTGGTAAAGAAATTGTTTAAATTGCAACTAAATTATCTGCTTGTGTATTTAATGAAGGTTGTCAGACAATTTTAAAATGTATGGAGATTATGGGGATTCAGATCGGCAGAGAAGCGCTTAATTGTTCACAAATAAGCGATGCAGTGCGTGTAAAAAAAGCTGATAAACAGACGTTAATTAGTTCAAAAGAAAAAGAGGCCAGAACCAAAAGAAGAAGTGACTTGGGTACAGAAAATGATATTCTGGAATAGACAGAAGGTCTTATTTATGGCGTAGGCATCGGTGATTGAAGGTAAAGTAATTTATATTACGTACTTTTATTTAAAAAAACTTTAAACACATGAGTAAATAAAAATCTGCCTAAAAATTCTAATTCTTCGGGAAATTTTATATAAGGGTACCAATTTTAGTGCCTTTTGAATGATTTGCGTGGAAATGAGAAAATTTCAAATTTAAAAGTTATTACGTAACATTCTCTTAAGACATTTAAACACATTTTTTATAAAAAATATTTTAAATTCTAAGTTTTAATTGAGCTATAGCTCAAGAACCAAGTATTTTTATTTAATTTTTAATAAAAGTAGAAACTATTCAACCCCAATTTATCTGTTAAAAAAAATACATAAAATTTTAAATAATACATTTTTTTAAAAATATTTTCATAAACGTACATATTTTTTACTGATATGGAATTCAAAAAACATTTGCACATAAAATTTTTTATCAAAATACTAAACATTCCACAGGTTTTAGATTTATATATATATATTGTATAAATAATAAACCGTAAAATATGCTCAAAAAAAATGTATGTCGTACACGAATGCAAAATATTTGTTGATGAAATGCGATTATTTAAATGCATGTATAATATTGCATGTGTAATTTAATAATAAGGTTTGAATCAAAATTTTTTTAATAATTTTATTATATTGAAAATTGTGCATATATAATGTGTTAGATTTAAAACTAAATTTTATGTAAATAAACATTTTTTAAATTATTAAAGGTTTTTAAGGTGTTCAAAATGAAACATATGTAAATGAAGTTACTTTTCTAGGTTCTAGTATATTTTTTACTGCAAAAGACTTAACTTCATCGACTGGGCAAACTGGTCATCTTCCTACTTCAGATTTAATATCACTCACCCAAATATATCATTTACAATATATGCGAAAGTGTATGTGAATGAAAGGGCAATAAGTAACATATTTAAATTTTTAATAAAAACAGAAGTGTCACTCGTGCTTCTGACCGAGTTCTAATGCTTTTTAAAGGGCATATAACCATTCAGCAATATTTAATACATCAAAATATTTTGAATTTTCTACATAAAATCGTAATATTAAAAAAAAGGAATTTTGAAACTTGAGTCTAAATTTCAGTTTATTTTACTCGTTTTAGACTCTAAAATAATTATTTTACAGTGCAACATAATGACAAATTACACCCAAATTAAGTAATTGCTACTTCAGCAAATATACAACGGTCTAATAATAACAAGCAATAACTTGTAAAATATTAATTAAGTGTACACAATTTCGACACTTTAATTGAGTTCTTCGTGGGCGTTGGCCCACGTAATCCAAGACCTAGACTTCCCCCATACAGAAATAGTAGGAGAATCGGATGATTAGACAAATTCTCTTATCACTATATATAGATGCAAAATCTAAGGGTTTGGCCTCTTTAGCGTGGACTCTTTACTCCGGGCTCTCTTTAGAGCGGTCTTTTCTTGGACCTTCCATAATCTAAACTACCTCGTGTTAGAACTAACATAGAACATAGAACAACTACGTTGCACTGGTCATCAAGGGTAAAAATATTGCATTCAAATTATATTTTATAACTATTAATATTCAACTAGATTTCTCAGTGTTAATTTATCATTAAAGTTTTGTAAGTGGCCTTTCTACTTTTATTTAATTTGGACCAAACCTATCCCGCCGTTTAGTGTCGCATAGACGCAAGGCAACATTAACATCAATCTTATACAAAAGTATATAAATAATTTAGACGTAACAACTGTATTTTATATATTACAAAATATCAAATTTTATGTTTTTGAAAATTTGTGAATTTTGAACAATATTGCAGTTATAAACCACAGATAACTATAAAAATACTCATAAACTTAAATTTTTGAATACACGTATTGTCATCATGTCAAAATTTATATCTAACTTTTTGCATATAACTTTCTTTACAAAGAGTTTTGATAGCTCAGTCGGTAGTGCGCCAGCTTGTCGATCTGAACATTACAGGATCACTGCCCGACTCAAACAAAATATTTTCAGTTTTTTTTTTTAAAGATTAAATTCGTGAGTATGGTCTTGATACATTCCGGTGTTCCTTAAACAAAATAATGTTCTACTGCTAACAAATTTCTCAAACAATCGTGAGTTTATTCTACTTATAACAAATCAATTAACATTCTCAAAACTTTTTGTTTCCGAAAAAGCTTTATAGAATTTAAAGATAAGATTAAGTTTTGAATAAAAATTTAAGTGAATACGTAAAAATTAGTGCAAAAACAAATAATAAAAATAAATATTCTAAATATATACGATGTCTAAAAAATATATATTAATTTTAGTTCATAAAAAAAAGTTTTTTAATTTTTTTTACTGTTTAATACTCTCAGAAAAAAATTTTACAACTTTTCGGAGATACGTCCGTTTTGAATAAAAATTTAACGAAATATGTATAAGTTGGTGCCAAATCAAGAAATACCAATTGCTACACTAAAATTTTATCATATTTTTTAGATATTTCACTTTTTAAGGAAATTTTCAAAAAAATTTATTTTTCCAAAAAATAGTAAAAATTAAATATCTCCAAAACTACAATAGCTGAGTCGCAGAACTATAGCATATGTCACTTGCAGACATTTTTTCTTCATTTTTACACCGGTTTTATATAAATTGTCTCGGCGGATTTTTAGTTATAAATGGACAAATATTTGTGACGTGCACACAGAAACACAAATAAATTTTCAAATATATATAGTAGTAAGATTATCCTGACAGTTATTTTAAAAAATCGCTTGAATTTTTAATTACCGAGTGGAATTAGTTACCAAAAAAATGAGAAACCGAAAATTTTAACTCGTTTAAACATAACTAATTGTTGCCACTTAACACATGAAAATAGCATTCTTTCTTATGGTACTGAAGAGTATCCTTCCATAAGAGCCCATGCCTTTGTTAGTAAACTTAGGAGCAATTAAATACTCATTTAAATAATTAACTCATTATATAAATTAAACAATTTTCTTTCTTTTTGGTAATTTACAATTTAACTGCCAGGCTAATACATACACTATTTAAATTTCTAACAATTAAAATTTGAATATTCAAATACTCATACCATAAAAAGTATAAAACTGTATAAAATAAATAAGTAATCAAATTTACCTTTATATATAACAAAAGTTTAAAAGTCAATTAATAAAACAATTATAAAAAAAAAAAATATATATAAATGCATAATATTAAAATAATTGACATTGATGATAATAAATAATATAAAATGACGTGAGATAACGTAATTGAGGTTATGTCACTTCTTCAACATATATATCTAACATAGTTCAAATGTCAATAACAGATGTTTTAGAGCTCGACCAAACTTATATATTATAATATATATGCTTAAAATGTTATGTTTTGTCCTATATATATGATAATTTAAATATAGAAAATTCTATTATCAAACTAAATACGATTATTCCATTTTTTCTCTCTTTTAGTAATTATATATATATATATATATATACACTGTAAAAAGTAACTTTCTTAGATTCACAAAAAAAAATAGAATTTTTTCGAAAAATTAGTAAATTTTCGAAAATAATCGTAAATTTACGAAATTTAATATATTAACAACAAATTCGAGAATTCTCGATTTTTTCTTGTGAATTTACGAAAAAATTTGTAAATTAGTAAATATTTTTTGTAAATTTTTGAAAAAAAATTGTAAATTATCAATTTTTCTCATGAATTTACAAAAAAAATCGGAAATACTCAAATTTTTAGTTAATATACTAAATTTACGATTTTTTTCGAAAAATTAGTAATTTTTCGAAAATATTCTATTATTTTTGTGAATCTAAGAAAGTTACTTTTTACAGTGTACATATTAATTTGTGTACCATTAAAAAACTTTTTATTTTTTTGCACATATATAACTGAAATTTCCTTTTTATTTTTTAGATTAAATCTTTGTTGAACACATACAAAGACATATACATATATGAAGAAAAATCCATATATATATATGTAGAATGGCAATTAAGTAGAATAGAGCAATTCCATTTATATATACATAGTCGTTAAAAACGACAAAAAAAATCTCTTAAAAATATTCATCGATTTTATTGAATATTAATGAACTATTTAATGGAACATTCTTTTTTTTTTTTTTTTAAATTATATATATAAATTAAATATTTATAATTCGATTATAATTTTTATTATATATATTTTCATCTTGACATTTTATAAATAAGAAAAAAAAATTCTTTAAATTCTTATATATATAAATAGAGAGAAAAACTATTTTTCAAAAGTAATATTCTTACGCTTACTTTCACTATATATATAAATTGCATATTTTTATTTTAAAGAAAGAGATGGATATATATGAAAGATTTGGCAATGTTTTCTCTATATATTATTATCATATTTCTTTTTTTTTAAAGGTCACATGCAAAAAAAAGAAAAATTTTATTTTACTACAAAAATTCAAACGCAAAAAAAAAATTTTGTTTGTTAGTAAATTAAATAATATTTAGTTAATTGTATTTATTTATTATTTTTAAAAAAAACTTACTAAAATAATCTGGACAGTATAAATTCATGAAGAATTTTATTAAAATCCACCAGCGCCACGTCTGCCGCCAGCTCAAATCATAAGCCAGCTCGATCCAAAATAAATAATTAATTAAAAAATTTTCTTTTTTTTTTTTTTAAACTATTTAAATTTTTTTAATTTTATATTAAAAACACTAAACAATTTTTTTCACTCAATAAATTTTATTATAACATAACTAATTTTTTTTTATCACAAAAAAACTACACAAACTTATTTTTAATTAAAAAAAAAAAGAAAATACTTGTTATTCGTATTAAGTTTTAGAGAACACTAACTGTTATTATTGTGGTGGTTGAGAAAATATTCTCATACGATCTTTTTCATTTATTTTTAATCAACGCATGCGCTAGTATTTTATATATAATACAAATTATTTATATTTTAATATATATAAAAAAAAATACCATTAAAAAAATACAAAAAAATACAAAAAATTTCTTAGTTTATTAACGAAAAAAAAAGGTTTAAAATTTAATTAATTATTATATATATATATATATTAATATCGTATCATTTAATAATGTCTGATCATACCGGGAGTCGAACTACTAGTTTTATATATATATTTAAAGAATAAAGACAGAATATAAGGGTTGTTCGTTAATATTCGGCTTTACTCGTTTCCCTTTCTCCAAGCGGCCTACTAAAACAGCCCGGAGCATTTTATTGAATGTTTATCTAAGTATATGTGTATAAATTCTTACACATACATATATACATATATACATTTAAGTCTTCCCAGGGCAATGTTAAAACCTCGTAAATACCAAACGAGTTATATATATATATTATGAGGATGATATACATTTTTACCAATTTTTTTTTCTTTTGATATTTTTTCAAAATAAATTCACAGTTTTTTATGAAAAATTTGCTTTTTTGTTATGTTACTATCATAACAATAGAGCTTTTTGTAATTTTTTATCAAATTCCAAAGTATATATATATGTACATATTTTTATGTGTAGTCAAGTCACGCTGTATATATGGACCCATCCAAGTAAATTTTGGTTTTTATTATATTCCAACAAATTTTCCTCAAATCCTTATTTTTAAAGGATATCTAAACATGAAGATTCTAGAAGAAGAAATTTTTTTTTTGAATTGAATTGAAAAACAATTGCTAATTAGAGGTAGATTCCACCCCTTAAGCCCACAAATAAATTTGACAACATTTTAAGTTCGTAGTATATGATTTAATCTGAAAAAAAAAGTTTAAAAAAACTGAATGATATTATTTTAATTTATTTATGTAAAGGCAGTTTTTATCCCCTATTTTAAACTCTAATGTAATATTAAAAATCACACTAAAATTTAAGTATAAATTCATATTGTTAATTAGATTTTGTACTAAAATTCAAGGGGTATTTTTTGAAAATTGAAATATATGAAAGCAAATTTTTACCCTTATTTTCCCCGTAATCAGTCATCCGAAAAATTTTTTTCAGTAGATTAAATCTAATTGTAAGAGCTAATATCTCTCCCCAACATTTTCTTTTTAATTGACTAACGGAATTAAGTATGAATAATTCTCTTTTGATAGACTGACAAGGGGAGTGTACGAGTTGGATCTGCCAAATCTTGACCCAATTTGGCGGAGGGTTTTGTTCTGTTTAACTCATTAACGCCGACGCGGAGAGTTTTGGAAATGGTAAAAAATAACAATTTCCCTTGCAGGTACCATGGCTAAAAAATTTTTCATTAAAACCCATCATTAGTTTTGACTTATAGCTCTTGCAAGTGCTTAAAAAACTGGGCTAAAAGGGGTAAAACGGGCAATACCAATCGAAGTTATTGCTTTTTTACCATTTCCAAAACTCTCCACGTCGGCGTTAATGAGTTAAGAAAACTTCCCTATAATGGAATTAGGTATTTTTTATTATGGCTGTCACCTTGGAAGTCAATTATTGGTCTATTTTTTTTTTAAGTATCTAGTCCTGTAAACCAAATTTTTTCATCACCAATTCTCTCACCGTAATATCCAATAAACCAAGAACCCATTTTTGAAAAATTGTTGCATGGTTTATTGAGTATTACGGAAAGGGTTGGAATACTAAAAAAATTTGGGTTACGATGATTGAAACTAGACATGTACACAAAAAAACGAGACCAGCGAGAAGTTTTTTGATTAACTTACGAAAAGATTGCGTTATAAGAAAAACTACTTAAAATCCCTATTTATTAACATTTAAGCTCTCTGTTCTAGGCTCAGAAGGCCTAACAGATCGAACTTGAGATATCAGGAGTATTTTTTCGACTTAAAAACAGTCTGCCAAGTGGGGTCAAGATTTGGCAGATTCAACTTGCGCACTTCCCTTATTAAAGCAAACAAAAATAGAATTAAAAACAGATTATCGATTTTATCTAACTTATAAATTAAATTTGAGGAAATATACCAAACTTTTCCTTAAAATTCTTAAAGTTTTATCTATAATAACTATTTGCAAATTAAAAGAATGGAAAACAATTATTAAAATTTTCTATGATCTCATAAGTTTAAAGAAAAGTAAATTAAACTATCATTTATTTTTAAAATTCTTTATTTGCAAATGTAATATATTTTGATAAAATTTTTTTTTATTTTTCGTTTTAATGAGTATTTTGGCAAAAATATAAGTTTACAATAACTTTACCGAAAAATAAAATAATAAAGAAAAAAAATCGAATAAAAAATAGCAATAGGTCAGGTGATTAGGGTTCCATCCAAAGGACATTGCAGTTCGTCTTCTTGTATTTTGGTCTTATTAGGATTCCATATCTCAAGGATTTTATTCCATTGGGCTGAGATTTTAATGTTAAAATTTTGGAAAATCCAATTTACCCTATTCTTTACTTTTATACGTTTTGAATTCATGAATTGTTTCAAAAGATCATTATTTATGCGTTGTTTGATAATTTTGAATTAGCACGAAACACCGCATATACCATAAGTAAACGTGCTGACAACTTGATTTTTATATTAAAATAATAAAAGAAAAAAAAAAGATCATATAGTATATTTTTATAAAGTCCGATGTATTAACTTTTTTTTTGAAAAAAAAAAGAATAGTGTAAGTGTATAAAATAAGAATTTAATATAAAAATATCAGAAAAAACTTTCTTTTAAGTATGTATATATATTATTTTTTTATAATAAATATAAAAATCTGTCTTTTATTACATTTATTTTCTAACTTGGACGTTATTTTTCAAAATGTAATGTTTTCCGAATGGTTGGGTAATAAAACAACAATTTCATTTATTAAACTAACATTGCACACAGATTATAGTAGGGGTGTGCAGTAGAGTGATTTTTATCTCTGGTTTTGTGGAATTTTGTAGCGTACTAAACAAAACAAGGTATATTTTTATCAAGTGCTTGTATAAGTCCATGAAATTTTTTGAAAAAGCTCCACAAATTTCCTTGGCAAAAAATCGAAAAATCCAAAAAAAATAAAATTTTTTTTTTCTGTTCCTTAACATTTCGAGCAACTGCACATCCTTAGTACACAAAAAGACTGGAATGCTTGCCACCAGAATTGCAGGAAACCAGTAATTGAAAATGTCACAAATGCATAAAAATTGTTAGCGGAAAACAATTTTTGTCAGAGACACATCCCTTCTACAGAGAAGAACTTCGAATAATAAAAAATGCATCAACTCCTAATAAAATTTCCATAAATCTTTATTTTACGACATAAAACAAATACGGTTTGAGAATCTCGCTTCATATTCCCTACGGAAAATATTCTCTACGTGCACAAAAATGCATTAAAAAAAAAAGTATATTTTCTACCCTTGTTTACTAAACTACTGCAAGCAATAAATTATTTTTTAACAGACTGTATTCATTGTCCTTATAAAAAAATAAATCTTTTTTGATGATATAAGTGCGCTACTATTTCCATACTCCATTTACTTTAAATAATACTAATATTTACTTTAAATTCTTGCACTCAGGAATATAAACTTTTCCAGTAGAACTCGACAAATAATATACTATTGGAAGAATAAGGATACTAGAAACTTATATCTGATTTTTATTCGTTTTAGTTTTGTTCTGTATCTACAGAACACACTTCAAATTTATTTTAAAGTAGTATTTCTATAAAAAAAATTTTAATAGAAAGAAAAAAGTTTTTCTTTCACTAAAAATTCAAAAGCGTTATCTATGAAACTTGTTGAAATGCTTACATGAATTAGGGTAGACAACTTTAACTGAAAAAAAAATTTTTTTAACGAACTGTTTTTACAGTTTTAGGTCAAGAATCTTATTTTTTTGTACTTACAGTTACGTTTTAACTGAATTAATTAATAATCACCTCTTTGAAATTTTTTTCAACTTACAAAAAAATATCAAAATTTCAAAGGTTCGGAGATTTTTTTAGTTATAAAAGCAATTTGTAATTTTAGAACAAATTTTTCAAGAATGACAATTCCAGTTTTAAACTACAAATTCATATAATGAATAAAATAAAAACTAACAATCGATTTCTGAACTCACAAACATTTTCCATCTTAAAAATACGAAAGCCTTTAATATAGTCGGTTGGATCAGTCCATACATTAGCCTGATAATTATTTTAAAAAGTTGCTTGGTTTTTCAATTACCAGTCCAATTAGCTGTCATTTACCAAAAAAATAAGATTCATAAAATTATAGCTCATTTAATCACTCCTAAGTATTGACACCGAGTCCATTAAAATATCATTGTTTCTTATGGAAGTGAAAATTCACTCCATAAAAGTCCATGTTTGCTGACAATAGGAGTGATTAAATAAAATATTGAGATCTAATTTTTTTTGGTAAATGGCAATTAGATTTTTAGCCAGAAACTGAAAAACCAAGCAAATTTTTAAAACAACATTCAGACTATATAATTATACAGCAGTATGCATATATAACGAATAAATATAAAATTTTGATTACTTCATGCAAATCCTCAATTTTGTTTTGAATTATTTTTTATGGATATTCGTTTTTAAGGAAAAATAACTTTTCGATTGTGGTCAAAGTTTAGTGGTTACAATATAATTTATGTATAAATTTGTAGTTGAAAGCTTTCATCTACTTTTTTATAGATGTACTTCCATGAATTTTAATTATTTTTATAAATAAGCAACATTTTTTTTAATATAAACAAAAACTATTTATTTAATTACAAAAGTTTATTCTTTACATTTAATTTAATTTAAAAAAAGTACTTTTTTATTTAAATTTTATTTTCTTTTATATTTAAGCTCTATTCATATAATGTAAATTGAAACATGTGAAATGTAAAAGAGTCTGAAACATTTTAAGGTAGAAAATGTTAATAAGCAAAGCGTTTGAATTATTTTAGATTTACATAATAGGGAAAAAGATAATAACATTTTTTTCAAGGATTTTTCTATTTTTATTACTGGATACGGAAATTTCTTGGGTAATTGGGTATTTTTTAAAAAAGTCAAGTCCATTTTGCTTTAAAAAATTTTATTTGTCTCTTTATTAAGATAAGTGTATCTAAAATCAGAAAGAGATGTACAATATATTCTAACAAGTTGTCTACTGAACATGTTCCACGACAGCTGCTTTGGTTAAGATTGCGCAATGTATCATAAATTTTACTTAACATTCTTAATCCAGATGATACAGATTCTGATTCGACTATTATTTTATTAAATACGGAGAGATCACCCGCTCCTCGAAACCTGTCTCTTTTTCATTCCGGATCAACATCTCCTTTTTTCTGGCACACACCTACTCCACCTTCTTTTCCAATTCCTGACGTGCAATGTCCTTCAGACGTTAATTCCAGGTTATCCTCCACAGTTTCATCTTTGTCTGAAAGTTCTCTTATTCTCGAATCACAATCTCCATCATCTTCTCCTCCTAAAAAGAAAATAAAAAAAGAATGAATGATGAAAAAAATTGAAAAATATTAATTTTTTGTAAACAGTAAATAAAATGATTAATAAATGCAATTAAAGTTATTCCGAGTGTATAATTATTTGTTTAGGTCCTAAAAACTTTTAAAACTTTCAGTAACCTTATTATTACTTCCTAATGATTACTTCATGGTCATGGTGATCACTTCATTGTCATCACTTCAAGGTGATCATATCTTGTTGATCACTCTCTATAAATTTAGCTGCAAATCTATTCTCTCATCATTATGATTTATTGCTCTGAATGGTTAACAGGTAATTTGTCGTGTAATTGTTTAGTTCCATATAATATCACAATTAAACATCAAATAACCGCTACGTTATTTTTTAATATTTGATGAAAAATCATCAAACACTATTAGGCTATATAAAAAATTGTAAAATGATTCGCACTTCAGTTTTAATTTGGTATCTGAGAATCTAGGATGTTTATCTCTTTGTAGCTAACTTATAACTTATACATTAAATTATATATTATTTCATAAGTAATGGATAACGATTTTACAACCATTCATGGTATAAATGAATTGCAAAATATCCACTATGATGTGGATAGTTACATTTTAGTATTAAAATTATTTATACCTGTTAAATGTACAGATTTTTATAGATTTGTTTACAATAATGAACCCTTACTTGACTGTAAAAACAAAAAATTGACTAAGCAATTGAAAACGATGCACATTGAACAAAATTTTGTAAATTTTTTTGAATTTAAGCTATTTGAATCAAATGAAATATATGCATTATTTTGCATTCCAGATAATGTATATTTTTGCAAAAATACAGCTAGGAGGCATTTTTTTGTAGAATTTTTAGGATCCGCAATATTAAACTTACCCTTAGAATGTAGAACTAGACGTGAATACTATAATTTGTTTAATTACTCTGAGAATTCTTCGTTTTGTATATTTGAAGAAGACTGGAATAAATTTACAAAAAATTTGTACAACTTATGGATAGCAAGAGAATCCTATGAAGATGTCAAGTTAAAATTTTACATTGCAAAGCATGGTCTAAAATCGACTGGAAATATAGTCTATGATAATATACAGAATATTTTATGCTTATCACATGATCACGTTGAGTATTTCCAGTTGCACATAGCTGTAGAATTTAATTCCGATATCGGAAACGCTTTGCTTTTTAAATTCAGAAATTTGAAACATTTTTTTTCACCTTCATTAATAACTAATTACAACAAATTTCTTTTTTAATGAAATTGGCTTTTTCACTTATTACGGTGAATTTGCTAATTGCAATGATTATTAATTTTTTCAAAGAATAAATTATATTCAGGTAATTTTTTGTAGTTTCGTTTGAATTTTTGAATGTAATAAATTAGATTTTTTTATAGACGTACGAGCCAGCATTTAGACTTTTAATGCCTACTTTGGAGCGCAGGGGAAGTATTTTTTCTCTTCTAGTTTTTGGTGGTTTGTTTTTCGATGATGGGAATATTCTACGATTAAAACAGAATATTTTAACTTATATTCAACGTCATTATGGGTACTTAAGAAGATTGCGTCGTCTTGATACCGGACTGGAAATTGTTCTTGCTTCAGTTGAAATTGACGAATTGTATGCTCATTTAATGAATTATGAGCATTATTTGGATAGTAAGTTAGAACAACAAATATTAATTAGAATAAGCTTAAAAAAAGTATAAATAATGTGACATTGCACATAAGTATTTACATTTTTTTTCTAGTGTTTTTTTGTTGATTAAAGCTTTTTTTGTCTTGGTTCGTAAAGTAATTTAAAAAAATTTTTATGTAATAATATTATAAAAAGCAGTTCTTATTATAATAAAATGATATTCATTAAATTGTATAAGAACGAATACATTATTATTAAATAGTTTAATGGAATTCTAATTTTATGAAAAAAATGTATATCAAATAAGCTTTAGGAAAAATAATTTTTTATTATTTCAGTAGTTCTTGAAAAACTGATTGGCGCTGAATGTATAGTGCGAATAAATAATTTTTTTGATCATGCTCAGAGAACATTACAAGTTTACGTAGATATTTTAAATTCTTTGACAATGCTCAATAACAAGTCAGTATTATGGTTGTCAAAGAAATACTTAACAATCGTATATGATATCGAGCTATTAATAAATGTCTTTACTCAGGGTATATACGGAAATGATTACCAAAGGTAAAAAATTTATATTTTTAAATAATAGTTATACAAAAATAACTGTTATCTTATTTATAATTATTTGATATGCAAGATTCAAATTATTAAGAGGTCGATCGATAAATAATAAATGGAGTTTAGGAAATGCACAATACATTATTGAATTTATAAATATGGAAAATGAGAGAATACTTGAAGAAAATATATAACCTAATGTGTTATTAGATATCGATACGAAGTATTTCATGGACGAATTTGATTTTTCATGGATGAAAAATATTGTTGTATTATCCTATCCTATCCTATCCTATCCTATCCTATCCTATCCTATATATATATATAAATCTTTAATTATGTGTGTGTGAGGAAAAATTTTTTTATCAAAAAGAATTTCATTCGATTTGGGCATATTTTTTACGTATCCACCTAAATTTTCAAGGTAATCGGTTCGATCTGTCAAAAGTTACAATCATTTTTCGAAAATTATAAAAGTTTAGGACTGATATTGTATATATTTATAATTCTTACCGGTTACTAATTTAGTAGCTCAATAGAGTAACTAAAAGAAACTTGTACAGGTATTATCAGGGAGAATCCTAGAATTGGTAGTTGAGGGAAGCAACTGCCACTTGCAGATCCTAGAGAAGGGTACTCAATCTTTGTATCGCTGATCACTAATTATCCGAGTTCCAACGTCCGTAATTTTTATGATTTAGTAAATTTTAGATAATAATTCGGGTAAAAAAGGTTATTATACAAACTATTGAGTAACCTAAAACAATATATCTTTGGAAAAATCAAGTTGCAGGGGTCCAGGGGGGCGCAGCCCCCTTGGCAGTTTCCGAGGTGAGCGAAGCGAGCCGGAGGCAGCTAGTTATACAATATATCTAATTTAGATAGCATTTTCAAAAATATATTGAGATTAAGAAGAGGAGTTGATTTTGAATTATTCTTCTTTACGGTTAGTAAAGTAAGTTTTTATTTTTAGTAAAATATTAATTTTGAATATTTGATTTTTAGGTATCGGAATTGTTGAGACGGTACAGAAGGTATTGTGAAGTCTATTGCATACATCGCGATGACTACCTAGAATAAAGTATGGTTGATTTCACTGAAATTAATTTTATAAATTTAACAGCTGAAGGAAAGTGTCGCGTTATTCCACGAAATTAATCGCAGAAGCATCTTATCAAAGCAATTAAAACACCAAGGACGTTAATTGGTAAATTATTATTTTTTTCAGCTTCTAATGTTGATATAGCTGTACATAGAAATTTCAAATATCTATTAAAACAATCAACCGCAACGATTAACTATTTTCCACAATATTTCTTTCATGGCGGCCAAAGCAGCTGATATAATTATGTTCATATTATAAGGGACTTATAATTCATGAATGATTGTAAATAACACGAAAAACATTAGAATGCTTACAAAAACTCATTAAATTTGCAATTATTCTATACAATTTAAAATTTTGCCTTAAAATTTACACAATAGAATAATTATCAATTGTTTAGGACTTAAAAACTTGAAACTTTGTATTCAAAACAGAATTAATAACAGTGATTAAAAAAACAGTGTCAGTGCTAAAAAGTAGTGTAAATAAGTTTTGAAAAGTGAGTAAATATGTTTAAAGAAATACTCACTTGTAATACAAAAAAAAAAAAAAAAAAAAATATAAAAAAATGTAACAATGGTTGAATAAAAGTTAAACCCCTACCTCGCTTTTGTAATGTATAATATGCTTATCTATCCTACTGTATGATTGTGTGAGTGAATGGTGGCCCATAAAGTCGCACCCTCCACGTGGGATGGGCTGGTAACACTTTCGATGTCCGAAGTGGCTGATGCGACTCGAATGATAAAAATAATTTTTTTTCAGATTTTACATGATATTAATTATACATAAAAATTATGATTAACTTGTCATTTTTATATTATAGCTTAGGTTACATTAGTGTAAGGCTTGACGTTTCATTTTTTTATTATCGCCTAATTCCTTAGGTTACACTATTGTAAGGCTTGACATGTCGTTTTTATATTATAGTCTAGGTTACACTATTGTAAGGCTTGACGTGTTTTTTTTATATTATAGCCTTGGTTACACTAGTGTAAGGCTTGACGTGTCGTTTTTATATTATAGCCTTGACGTGTAAGTTTTTATTATCGCCTAAGTAGTCATTTTTTATTATCTCCTAATTTCTCAGGTTAAACTAGTTTAAGACTTGACGCATAAGATTATTTTTTCGCCTACTTCCTTAGGTTACGCTAGTGTAAGGCTTGACGTTTCATTTTTTTGTTATCGCCTAGTTCCTTAGATTACACTAGTGTAAGGCTTAACGTGTCGTTTTTATATTATAGCTTAGGTTACACTAGTGTAAGGCTTGACGCGTAAGTTTTTACTATCGCCTACTTCCTTAGGTTACATTAGTGTAAGGCTTGACGTGTAAGTTTTTACGATCGCCTACTTCCTTAGGTTACGCTAGTGTAAGGCTTGACGTGTCATTTTTTTATTATCGCCTAGTTCCTTAGATTACACTAGTGTTAGGCTTGACGATTCGTATTTTCATTGTAGACAACTTCCTGAGGTCGCGCTAGTGTAAGGCTTGACGTGTCGTTTTTATATTATAGCTCAGGTTGCACTAGTGTAAGGTTTGACGTGTCTTTATTTTATTATAGCCTGGATTACACTAATGTAAAGCTAAAAAGTTGGGAAAAATTTTCGTACAGTACCGTATGTTTAGAGAATAACTCTATTAAATTTTGCTGTCAAATTTCAAATTCCGACTTTTGACAGCTGTAAGCTATAGCCGTAAAACCATAATTAAGTAATAAATTGCGTACAAAAAGCAAATATTTGTGTTTGTTTGTGAATTTTAAATTTTATAGAAAATTTTTACTAGCAAAAAATTTATTGCCAGGGGGTTTTTCAAGCACGTACTGACAGGGGGGGGGTCAAATTAGAATTATTTGAATTTAGGGACTTAAAATAATTTTTAATTCTAAACTTAGAATAATTTCGATAAAGGGTTATATAATAATAAGGATTTTAAGAGCTTCAAATTATTTTTTTTTTTTGCTTAAGGCCGGTTTCTCTACTATGAGCTATTTTTTATGCTTACGCTGAAAGATTAAAAATGGTTTCTTCTAGGAGGAACCAAAAAAATTTAATAACGATCTTGGTTCTTCATAGAGGAACCATTGTGATAGGTGAAATGTTGTTTTTCGATGTTTGGCACATAAGCACGTTTTGAGACCCCAGGAAGCTAAAAAACAGGGTTTTAAAAAAAGTCTGTATGTGTGTGTGTGTGTGTGTCTATAAGTATGTATGTGTGTATGTATGTGGGTAACCAGTTATATTTTACAACCATTATGATATTAAGACCTATTTTTTTTTCAATAATTTTTTCATCAAAAAATCTCAAACTACTTTTTTTTTTGTTGGATGTAATACCTAATTTATTTCCATGAAAGTACTTATATTTGAAAGTACGATTTTTACTCGATATCTCAAATCTGATAATTAATTTTTTGAAAATTTTTTTCCCAATATTTTCGTCACCAAAAAATACAAAAAACACCAAATTTTTTTTTTCTTTTGGACGTAGTACCTAATTTATTTCTATGAGAGTACGAATTTTAGAAAGTTTGTTTATAGTAATTTTCTGTCTCTAATATCAAATTTTTTCAAATTTTTTTGTTAAAATTAAAAAAAAAAGTAAATAAAAAAAACTGCAATATTTTTTTTTTTTTGTGTAATACATCAATTAATTCTATGAAAGTAATAATATCTGAAAATATGGTCTTTACTTGATATCTCGAATGGGATACTTAATTTTTCGAAAATTTTTTTCTCAAAATTTTTTGCATAAAAAAATAAAAAAAAAAATATTTTTTTTCTTTTTGGATGTAGTACCTAATTTTTTCCTATGAAATTACCAATATCTGAAAACATTTAAAAAAATTAAAAATCAGCAATACTTTGTTTCTTTTTGGACGTAGTACCTAATTTTTTCCTATGAAAGTACTTATATCAAGAATTTTCGCTTTTACTCGATATCTCAAATTGATACTTAATTTTATCAAAATTTTTTTCTAAAAATTTTTTACATAAGAAAATAATAAAAATAGCAATATTTTTCTTCTTTTAGAACGTAGTACTTCATTTTTTTTCTATGAAAGGGTATAGTTTTAACGTCCCTATAATTAAACCTTATATCTAAATTTCGGTGCATAATAAAAAAATAATCTTCATTAATTTTTCGGAAAAAATGGCATTTATTTGATAATCTTAGCTTTAATTCCAAAATATTTATAAAAAAAACCTCTAACAAAGGGTAGTTTTTACGGTTTACAGGGTGTATCAGAAATTTCTGACATTAAAATCGTTTAATATGCTTTTGATATTAGTCTTTTTGCGTGAAACATTCTCGACCGGGAGTCACCTCCCTAGATTCTTCTTTTCTCAAGTTAACTAACGTTTTAACCATGGACGCTAGATGAAAGGACCCCAAGCATAATATGATTTCAGGTTATAAATTGAGGAAAATTTGAAATTAATATTATAAATTATATTTTTGCCTTAGATAAAAAATTTTGAGTGCATGTAGTTTGAAATTTAATTTTGTACGATAATTTAATTAAAAAATGCCTATATTAATTACTGAGGCTAAATAATTGAGCCAGACCCAATTTTCCAGACCCTATTTTACATGTATAAGAATTTGATTTAGCCTCACTTAAATAACACGGTACTTGGGGTCCTTTCATCTAGCGTCCATGGTTTTAACTACTCTATTATAATTATAGTATAAGCTCTTTAGAGCCATTGAAAATTGATTAAATTTATTTTTTAATGTTCACACTTACGGTTAATAAACATTGTTAAAGAGTATAATGGATCAATCATTTAAAAACAATAAATTTACAGAGTCCAAAGGGAAGTTTAGGCCCGTTAACGTCAAAAAATTATTAGATATTGAAGATGAGAGAGAATTATTAGATAGTGAAATATCAGATACCGATAATACAATGACGGTAACAATGAAAAGAACACAAAACAATTGAAAAATATTTTGTAATATTTTCTATTTACAGAATGCCATTGATAATTTTAATTTTCACAGGTATCAGAAAAGGAGTTAAAATTTGAGCCAACAGAAAGTGGATACAGTGCTGGACCAAGCAGCGTGTCATCCACATCGGGCACCCCAAATCATCAAGTTATTGATAATCAAATTATAGTACGTTTTTTACATTTTTAAGTTAATTACTTTTCTTACATGCTCTATTTTTCATAGGCAGATGAAAGTGCTGTAAGTGAAGAAACGCCTGTAGATGAAAACAGGCAATTAAATACCCAACAATTAAATTTAAAAATAGTACAGTTAAAAAAAGAACTTGAATATTCAACATTAGAAAATAGTCAATTATTGTAAGGATATTTTTCACTTTTATAAATGTAATCAAATTTGTTTAAATTTTTACAATCTATGTTATTTCAGAAGCTTAATAAATAAACTCGTGGAGGGAATTAATGAAATAACGATTGAGCTAGAATATGAAAAATTGGAGCTAGAAAAAAAGCTTAAAATAGCAGAACAAAAAATTCAAGAATTGAAGACAGCAATAAATAATTTTGTATTAACTACAAATACCATAAGGGCAGATCAGGCAGTGTAAAAAATAGGATTTCTCCTGAGATCTTTTAATGGTTTGATTTAGGGACTTGTAATTTTTTTTTTGGGAAAGGATTTTTGATTCAAAACACATAAAATTCTTAAAAAATAAAATCAAATCCTTAAAAATTAAAATTTTGAATCAAAACACATAAAATTCTTAAAAAATAAAATCCTTTCCCAAAAAAAAAATTACAAGTCCCTAAATCAAACCATTAAAAGATCTCAGGAGAAATCCTATTTTTTATTACTGAAATAATTTTTTTTTTACTTAATGAAATTTAATGTTTACCTTTTGATTATAACCCTTTGATAACCACCCTTTAATGACCAACCATGATAACCACTTGTGATGACCACCCGCTCATCACTTTTGATGATTGCTTCTGATGTACAATTTTGATAATGGATCATATTCTGAATCATGGTTATGTTGATTTCATCAATCTATTTTGTACTTACCCAACCTAATCTAACCTAACCTAACCTAATTTAACTTTTATTGATGACCATTCTTTGATTATATTATTTATAAAAAAATTATATATACTTTCACCTATGTATTTTTATTTGCGTATTTCTTTTAATGTAACCAACCTAAAAAAGTAGAAAGTTTATTTACTTTTTAAACTTATTTAAATTTTCATTTCAGGGTAATAACTCAAAAATGTCTTTCGATCCTGTAGATGACAACGACATCCAGAAAGTCTCCGTTTGTGATACTCAAGATGAAATATATACCATACCTCTGGAGCAAGCAGTGCCAATAGAGACTGATGAGATATTACTAAACGACCAAGTTGACCAACCAAGACATACCAACTTAATTTTGGATGACTTTGACGAGCACGAGTTTTTTAACGAAGAAAATAAAGTAACACCATCTGCTCAAATCGTTGAAACTACAGCCACAACAAGCAGAGAGAAAAACAGTAGATACAAGCAGAAACCAGGAGCAACAATCAACATCTACGCCTACAATAAGTCAATGGTAAAAAAGACGCAATATCAATAATGGAAACGATACAACTCCTGCGACAAACAGTAGTTACTTGCAACAAAGTCAAGACAAGTGTAACTCACCTTTATTCTTGTTGACTTCTATTTCGCAAGCAACATTTTCTTTAACGCCTATTTCCCAACTGACTCCATTGGCAACAGCAGAAGCCGTAGATGTAAACAAAGAAAATTTTCAAAATCATCCAGTGATTAAAAATAATAATAAAAGACAGCTATGTGACTGTTTTATTATATACTGGCAATTGTGAATATAAAGAAATGTAAAAAGTGTAATAGTAGTTTCTATTTTTTAAAATGGACGGTCATAACACCGAAAATGTGTATACAAATAAAAGTTAATAAGTAAGTTTTAACAAAGAAAAAATGAAAAATTCAAAAAAAATTAAAAAAAAAACTTAAAAATGCATGAATGTTTGAAGGATTGAATGGTTTGTTAGTGTGAATGAGGACTGATGAATGATGGTTCGTCAAGTCTAGGCCCAGGCGTCCACGTCGCACGAACCGGGAGACGCTTGCTATTTTGCAAGTAGGCTAACGTGGGTCTGGCAATTACTATTTTTCATTGCTGTTATTATCAACGTTTATAGCAGAAATTATAAATAATAATATTGATTGAAAAAATGAATTTTTTTTAGTTAGGAGGCTCCGTCCCGCACCCTCCTTTAACCCCACCCGCATACAAAAATTAAACAGACTTTTGAACTTTAATTTTTAGAGTTTAATTTATAATAACAAGAAACCTAGAAAATTCAAAAGAAAATTCCTAATAAAACTCACAAGAAATAAATGTTATAAGAATCTATTTCCCTTACTTTTATGAACATCGGAGTTGATCAGATTCTATAAATTAAGTGGCAAATCGATTTTCTCATCATTATGAATAACAGTTCTGTATTTTTAACAGGTAAATTGTCTTGTGATTATCACTTCTGGCGAGTTACTTTATAACATTTTGATGATTACTTGACTCTATAAATTTAGCTGGAAATCTATTTTCTCATTATGATGATTTATTCTTCTGTAGGTTTAGCAGATACCATTTTTTTATGATAATAATCATAAATTATAAATACAGGTGAAAATCCATTTTCTGACCATTTACGGTCGACGTTTCAAGCAGGTTAGTTGACGTGGTGATAACATCTGATGATAAAGTATGATATTATGATGATCTTCCGTGATGATCACAATCTACAAATTTTACTGCAAATCTATTTCCTTATCATTATATATTGTAGCTCTGTATTGTCCATAGGTAAATTGTCTTGTGATTATCACTCTTGATGATCATCCGATCACTCTCTGATAACACCCTTTGAAAGCCACCCTTTGATGACCACCCTTTGATGATCACCCTTTGATGAATACCCTTAAATGAATACCCTTAAATAAACACCCTTTGATGATCACCCTTTATATTACATCGAATCGTATATAATTTTTTCCACTCTTCATATATCTGATGGTATTTTTTTTTACCTTGTATTTTCAAAGATACAAGCCAGAAATCATGTTTAAACGGGGATCAAAAAATTTTGCTACAGCCATCCGGTGACGTTTTAAATTCTCTATCATCTGATGAATCCCATTTTTCATAAAACTTAAATCTAAAGTTTTAAGAGTCTAAAATACTTTTCCTGAAAATTTTTTTTTGTTTTCTTGGCATTTCACGTAATTCTAAGTCATTTAAGCCATACATATATATATAGTCTAAAAAAATTTTCGTACTTAGTATTTTCTTGTCGTTTCAACTTATTCTGAGTATTCTGAGCAACGCTTTTTTTTGGTCTTAGTACCATCTTAGGACTTAAAAAAATTTTTGGAGGTTGAAAATAAAACTTGTTGTCTTGGTGTTTCAAGTAATTCTGAGTCATCTGAGCAACTCTTTTTTTTGGTGTTAATACCATATTAGGACTTAAAAAATTAAAAAATTTTGAGGTCGAAAATACAACTTGTTTTCTTGGCGTTTCAAGTCATTCTGAGTCTTCTGAGCAATATATTTTTTTTGGCCTTAGTACCATCTTAGGACTTTTGAATTTTCACTAAGAACTAATACAATATTTGTTACTTGCCTGTAAAATTCGTTGTCTTTGTGTTCAAAGATGTAATATTTATAGATAATATTTATCTGTCAGACCCGCATTAGATTACTTGCAAAATAGCAAGCGTTTCCCGGTTCGTGCGACGTGGACGCCGGGGCCTGGACTTGACAAACCATCATTCATCTATCTCCATTTATGCTAATAAACCATTCACTCTGTAATTCATTCATACATTTTTTTGTTTTTTTATTTTTTGTATTTTTTTTGTTTTGATTTTTGTCTTTTTTCTTGAAAACACTTATTTACAATATTTACAATATTTATTTACAATATTTACATTTTCGGTTTGGTGGCCAAGAGAATAGAATGGGGGTGAGATTCTATTCTGGCCTAAAAGTATAATCTGGTGTTCTACAGCAACGTTGTGGTAGCTTAGAATATCATGTGTTCAAGTTAGGCACGTTAATTTTCCTTGAACGCATAAGAATTTTACCACAATTACAAGCGTAATTATAGTATTATACTACTTCATCTGCTCTCAGATGATCGACCGTGACTTCCAAGCCATCCTCCAAGAGACCATTCAGGAGATGCATTTCCTCAAGGAAGCATTCACCGTGGTTGGTATTTGGCTTGTAAAGTTCATCATCAAACTCGTTCTTAAAATAAAGATAAATATGAATGATCTCGTTGAGAATGGTCTCTTCGAGATCCCTTATATAAACAGACTTTTCATCAGATTCATCTTTATCAAGTATTTTACTGAAAATTCTCCTGCTTACCTTTGTAACTCGATCCTCGAAATTTGTGAATGCCGAGTTCGTGGTCATATTTATCCCCCATTGTATATGCCATTTTAGATGTTCAGTTGGATAGTATCTGTTTGTTAACCTATCGTACATCTGATTTAAATTTACCATAAAGTCTGCTGGATTTGCCGGTGGAACAATGATTGGTGGTGGCAGACCTTGTGATCGCGTTCTTGGCATGATTTTAATTTTTTTATTTATTTTTTATTTTATATGGGTAGATTTAAATGAAGTAAGGGCGATTTGTATGGTCGGATCTTCAAAACTGCTCCAAAGTGTTTTTATCTGAAAGTACTACCAAAAATAAGTGTTAGAGAACACTTTTCGTATTATTTAATGAGGGCCTTTGCGTGCTTTCTCAAGAAATAACTTGACTTTTTTTAAATCTAAAACGCCGGTGACTTTTTTTATTTTAATTTCTTCTTAAGGGATTAAATCAGCATCCAAAAATTTACCTCTTAAGGACTTGGAATAATGGCCGTAGCTCAGTGAAAAATGAAAATAAAGTCATGAAAAAGATCATGCTTTCATTTAATTGAAAAAAATTTACAAATAATTTTTTTACGATGCAAGTCTATTCTCTTTAAGCAAGATCGAAAAGAGTGACAGAAAAATCCACCCCTTTTTTCAACCTCATTATTTTTTAGCAGAATTTGAGCAAAATTTTTTCTTGCAAAATCTTTGTTTATATGTGACTTTTATAGAAGTAAACAATAAAAAATTTCCCCCACCCCTATAATTTCTCCACCCTTTTAAATGCTAAAGAACAATGTTAAAAAAGGCCATTTTTTTTCTAAAGATAAAATTGAAAAATAAAATGTAATTACGTTATATCGATTTTTTTTAAATTAAAGGGTAGTTTTTACCCATTTTCATCCCCTAAAAAATATTTTGAGTAATTAATGTTGGAATTCTTAATAAATTTATATTGTTTTGTAAAACATTTTTATTACAGAAATTTTGTCCCATTACTGAATGATATTATCCAAATAATTTTGATTTAATACCCAACTTAGAATATCAACTGGTAAATTATTCGTATACCATATCTTATATTAGGTGTGCATATTTTTGGATCTGTGCTTTCTGCGTTTTGACTAAGTAATTCTAAAGACTTTTTAACTTATTAACGATCCGAAACATTTAAGCTTTGAATCAGAATCATAATTTTAAACAGAAAATGGAAAATCAGAAATGTTTTCTACTCTTCCATCCTTCCATGCATCGGAAATAGTATATTTACGGCTCGAGTCCAGAAAAGTAAAGAATGGCCCAAATCGCACGTAAATTACCTTCCGAGGCGAAGCCGAGGATGGTAAACTGCGATTTGGGTCCTTCCTTATTTATGGACAAGGCTCGTATAACATTTTTCTGTGTCTGTGGCGAGAAAACACGTATTTTTCGGACGCGTAGCGTCCGGGAAATACGTACTTTCTCGACGCAGACCAGAAAAAATAATACCTTGATTAAAAATTTGATGAATATTTTTTAATTTATTTAAATTAACGAAAATACCGCAAAAAATTATTTCATAAAGTAAAAGTTCTTTATTGTTGACACTTTAACTTTTTTTCTTTTTAATTTCTTTCACGGATTCTAATCGACTGAAAAACATTTTTTTAAGTTTTACTTATTTTATTTATCTTGAATATGACGTGACGGAACTGCACGATTCTCCGTGACACTGTTTGTAATTTATAAAAAAAAATTTTTATGCTGTTTTGAAAATTTAAAAATTTTATTTATATCATGTAGGATAAATTTATGAACAACGTGGAGCAGTAGAGCGAAGGGGAAGGAATCAGTATGGGGTAATATGGGTCTATTTAGAATAAGTCCTAAAATGAACAAAATTCCTCACTCAATCGACTGATTCCGTAAAGAAATATAAATAAAAATTTATAACCGGTTTGTGTAACTACACAACCAACGAGCATGGAACATGTTCACTCATAACAGCAATAAATCCAAAAATCGAAATTACAATAAATCCTGAAATATATACTATCCTAAGTCCATAAACCTAAAGTATTCTAAGTTTTTGTTGTTATCAGGGCCTGATAAGGTCCTGACTCCCACTTCAAATTATTCCCTAAATCAAAAATATTTTAAGTCCATTTCACTCCCCCCCCCCCTAAAAACGTCACTTTTTCACCCCCCTAAAATTGTCAATTTTCACCCCCCCCTAAAAACTTCAATTTTTGACCCCCCCCCCATCCAATGAACATGTTCCATGTTAATAGATGAATATGTAGCTCAATTTTTTGATTAATTTCTTTTTTTTACCAGTATTTCATCCAATTAAAATATCAATCCGAGTTATAGCTACAGGTTTATCATTCCAAAAACAGAATCGTAAATTTATTTTATTTATAAAGATTAATATATTTAAAAAAAATTATGCTTACAAAGAAAAAATGGTTTTAATTTTGCGTATGATTAATAAATTTAATTAATCAATCGTACAAAATAAATTCGTAACATTTTTAAAATTATTATTTCAGAAATCTTTGAAAATAGAATTTTCAGTAATTGTAGTATTCATTGTTTCGAAATACATATCACTATCTAAGATAAAAATTTCCTGCAAATTCTGGTATATCATTGTCTGTATCGTATTCTACACGATTTGAATTTCTTGACCAACTTAAAACAATTAGAGAAAAATTATTCATATTTACAAGATTAAATTCATTTTCAAAATTAGATTCTTTCATTATTTGAGCATAACGTACGTTACTAAATTCAAGTATTTCAATTTCTTCTAAAATCTATTAATTAATTAAATTAAATTAATAATAAACAATAGTATATTAAGTGTCATGGGCGCAAAAGTTTTGACATCTCCACTCGGGGAAGTTACTCTTATATTACGCGTATTTGAATCGTGGATTTACTTTTAGTTTATTTATTATTCTATTAAAAATTTTTAAGCAAAACCAAAAACATCTCTTTAATCGTCAGTATCTTCATCTAAATATGGAATTTGAAGTTATTTTGAAAATTAGTTTGTGAGAAAATTGATTTTTTCTTCTCGATTTTGTATGATGTCAAATAAATTTATTTACTAGCAATTAATTTTCATAATGACTAATTTTCAAAATACACATAGCTTGTTTCTAAGAAAAAAAGTTATTTATTTATTGCATTATAATTCTAATAATAACATCCGTAGTAGGAGTTAATGTGAGCTCTGATTTGTGCGCTGTGAATCGAAAAAAGAAATAAAAAGCGGATGCCAAAGCCGAGAAGTCATTCCAGTTTTGGAGTTGTTCTTTTCAATTTCAAACAAGATTAGCTTTGGCTTTAGTTATTTATTTTAATTTTAGTTGCTGATTTCAACTTTATCATTTCAGTTTTTTGCTGATAAATTTTGCAACTGCAATTTTTAAATAACCTGTCTAGGGTAATGATTCTTCAAAGAATGTTAGTAATTTTTTTATATACCTTTATAATTTTAGACATTTGTATGCTACAGCATGGAGTCCATAGCCAGTATATGTTGGATAATTGAGCAGGAAGCAAATGAAAGTTTGGAAGCTTGTAAACAAGATCCAAATTTAATTAATGATAAGCTTTTTTTAAATCAGTTGGATCTAGAGATGACAACGCAAATGTTTACAAATTCAGCAAAAACGGGACCTGAAATACAAGCTTGCGAGTTTACTTTCGCACACCTAATGAATATTAAGGATACTCTCAATTCCATAAAAATCAAGAGAGCAGTAAAAGTTTTGGTTACGAAATATCAAGTGCAGAAAAAAAATAAAAAAGTAGTCGGAAATATATATTTTAATAGTGCAGCTGCTAGTATACTTCCTACTACTAATATGCAAGAATGGTTTAAAAGAATTTCAAGAAAATAAATCAGGCTGGTCATTAAAATGAATTCAATTTCTCAAAGTTCACTTCAGCAAGTATAATCCAATTCATTCGGGATCGTCGTATTTTAGATTGACACAAGAAATAATTAATACTCGTTCATGTATTAATATTAAAAATAAGTTTGATACAGAAGTTTTAAATGGTGTTTATTACAAGGTCATATGAAGAATAATAAAAATTATGATACTACTTATAGAGTGTGATGGTCGGGGTTTCCATGAAATGAAATTTTACACAATTTATTTAAAAAAAAATAACAATAATAAATTTATTAACGAATCATAAAACTAAATATGTACAAAATGCCGTATAACGAGCGCCAGGCAATTTATTCTAAAAATTGCCAAAAATGCCAAAGTTAATTTAAGTCGAAACCCGTATTTATCCATTTAAATTTGCCCGTAAATAAAAGTCATGAGACAACTCGGGTCGTCTTTCCGCGATATAATATTTACAAAACTGCCTAAAAAATCTGCCAAATACTAAATACAGAATAAATCATATAGAAAAATACATAAAAACTTACATATACAAATACTTATACACTTTTTGAGAGAGATAGAGAGTGAGAGAAGATACGCGCGCTTGATGTTAATGATGATGATGACGTACAACATGGCTGGCTCTTCTTCTTCTTTACCTCTCCTACTTTCTTGCCGGATTCTCGGAATCACAAATAATAAAGATGGATTCCAGTTTTATTATTTATATATATATTTGCCAAATTCGAGTCCATGAGCATAAGGATGAATTAAACTAATTACACTTATTTATCCTTAAAAATCATTAATAATAATAGCGAATATTATAAGTTCACAAATATGTCAAATATTCACTGTTCATATATAAATGCCACAATTTTGCCTGAGATGTCACTTATTAAATTATTAGCCAAAGATAGTTATTTTTAATTATAGCTAAATAATTAATCAAATTATTTACAGATATAGATTATATAGCGTCTTTACAGAAGTCACGTAATGGCGGACTATTAGTTTTACTATTCTGTAGCGCGCACAATATCTAATAAATAAAATCAAAACTTATTTACTTATCACAAATATAAATTGTTTATACATTTTCAGGCACAACAAAATAATTAATACTTAATTTATTAAGCTTAATCACCATTTATTGTGATACGAGATTTTAGATCACATTGCGACCGGCCTGTGCCGACGCCAAGATGGCAATGCCCTTTGGGATCTCTTCCGTCCACGATGCCCTGGGCCATACGCGCACGCATTTCTTCACTCTCTCTATCTCTTTCTTTTCTCTCGTTCTCTCTCGTTTCTCTCTTTATTTAAAATTTTACATTTACAATAAGAATAATAATAATACCTTATATTTTAAATCTATTTTATAATAATAATTTGCCTTAAAATAATTCACAAAGTGACGGCCCCCGTCACAAGAGATAATTGAAAACGAGTAAATAAATATAAGGACTATGAGAAAAAGGAAAAAATTAATCTTGTTGATAATTTTGAATATCCAATGGATCTTGCAAACATTTCAGTTTAAAAAGACAATGAACATCTTGATATTTCAGTCAACGTTTTTATCATGCAATTAATAAATAAAAAATACATCGTATCACCTTATCATGTAACAAAATTTAAGAAAAAATCACCTTAATTTATTACTCGCTCAAGACCATTATTATGACAAAGGTAATATGTAAAAAAAAAATGAAGAAGAAGAAGAAGGAAATGATAATGATATGATGGATTAAAAATTTACAGGCTTAGAAAATTTTTCAGTAACAGCTAAAACAAAAAGAAAATAATTCATGAAGAAGAGGAGCCCAGGTTTCATTATTTATTTATTAATTCATTGTCAGCTCTTCTAAAGTCACAAACTGCTAAAAGTGACAAGAAAAAAAATCTGTGATCGCTGTCTTCATTATTTTTACAATAAAATATTATTAGAAAAACAAGAAACAATAAATAATGCAATTGATATAATTTATGCTGACTTAGAGATCGTTCTGAAGAAATCAGCTGAAGATGCTGATCCTAAAATTTGTCAAAATCATGAAGACCTCAGTATACGCTCTTACATCAAGTGCAGCTACGATGATAGTTTATCTAAGTATAAATTCTATAGAGGACCTCAAGCTGCTGATTGGTTTATAAATGAATTAAGAGTATTTTGCTCAATTTTTTGATATACTTTTGGATTCTAAAAACCAAGAACTGATGTTACACCTGAAAAAAATGAGGCTTATGAAAATGCAGACAAGTTTTTTATATGTAATATCACTGGTTTTGAAGGTGAAAATCAGCACAAAGTTCAAGACCACTATCACTTAACTGGAAAATTCATGTAAATTCAATTTATCTTAAAACGAATTTTGCATTTAATTTTTTTAAGAGTAAAATGTTTTTTCGTCATGAAGTATAAAATCCAAAAAAAATTAAGTCCACATGATTTGGCCAAAAGGTTTAATTAAAAATTTGAAATTAACAAAAATTTTTCTTTAGATATTCTTTATTTTTCAAAATTTACAAAAACATAATGTTTTTACGAAAAATTTTCGGGTTGCCCTAAAGCCCAAAAAGTATAGGGAAATTCTTTCTTGTTGGGTAGTCGAGCTTCTAAAAATTGAATTGTAGTATTACCTACAGCTTCTAATATTTTATTATGTAATCCTAAAAGATTAACATGTACTTCAATATTTTTATTTAATGACCTAGATTCGTAGGATATTCCAGTATTTAATCCAATTAAAATATTATTGTAAACTATAGCTCCTGCTATATCGTTCTAAAAACAAGAAAATTAAAATGTAAATAAATTGTATATTAAAAAAAAAAGTTATATTTTTATAAAAATATAAGTCATAATTACATTACTAAATCGTTTAAATATTTTTGACCTCTCACTTGTTGTACAAAATAAATTGAATTTTTCGAATGGAAATCTCAAACCTACTGATTTCCTAATACTACTATTTTCAATAATTTTAATAACAATTTTTTCCAATTCCAAATTTATATCATTTTGAGTATTTAAGAAATTTTCATTCATTATTAATAAATTATTATCCAAATTATTTTCATTTCTTGACCAGCTTAAAGCCTCAACAGGAATATTATTTAAGGTTTGATAATTTAACTCGTTTAATAAATTAGATGTTTGTATTATTGGCACGTAACGGACGTAACTAGCTTCAGGCATTTCAATTTCTCTGAAAACCTGTGTTAAGTTAAAATTTTTAACAATTCAAAAACAATGAAAGAAGAGGTGATGACACCTTTGTGCATTCAGTAATTTTAACAAATTTTTAAAACAATTGCGGTCAATAATAACATTAAAAATTATATACCTCTAAAACAGCTACATCAAAATTACTTTCTTTTGTCCTATGTAATGTAAAATACTTAACATCGACAATTGTATGCCAATTATCTTTTAAAGCATGTGGAATATAAATATATCCAGCAGGATCTCCAGACGTAAATCCACACATTTTTAGAGTTAAAACGTGTTTGTTGGTTATAAGTGATCCAAAACACTTATACGTCTTAAAAGAATCATAAATTTGAACAGCAAAAGGATAATTTAAAATATTTGCTCTTTCTGCATTAAGAATTGCTTCAGAGAAACTAAGGGCTTTTAAATCATTACAAAAAAAATATTTTAATAAAAATTTACTTAAAATCGCAAGAGATATAGAGGAGTGTTTTTCACGGGTATAAATTTTCGATAGTCTGTTGCGAATTTAAAAATAAATTCCACGTTTTATTTTGATGAGATTTTTTATTTATGCGGTCCCGACACGTATAATGGCAGCATTTTAGGTATATTATTGAAATAGCTCTGTATTGAAGCCATCAAATTTTCTCAAACTCTGGGTACCTTATTTTTCATCAAAACACATCACTGAACAATATGTTTTAAGTAAAATATATTGCATATACTTATAGATAAAGAAATGTACGGTGGCGTAATTTTTTCTTTGTAAAGGAGTTTTAAAATTTTAATATTATTTTTATAGTTAAGTGTCCGATTTAAAAAAGGGTTGTTTAGGGACTTAGAATAATTCGAGTTTAGGGGTTAGAATCATTAAATACTCTGCCATACTTAGATTTTTGAGGAATTTTTGTGAAACCTAAAGCCACTTCAAGTGACTCATGTGCACCCTATAGAAAAATTTAAGTTCAAATTTTAAACCATTCGTTAATATTAAAAGTTTACAGTTGAGCAAAAGGACAGGGAATAGTTAGGACTTTTTGAATACATATGCTCAAGAAAATTTTCTTGTTAACTTACCAATATATACGCAGTATTTTGTGACTTTAAAAAATATTATTAATCAACTTTTTAAAAGAAAAAAAAGTGCAAAAGAGCTTCAGATATAAGTTCGGGGGTTTTATGTATACCGTTCTTGTAAAAAGCACCCCTAATTATGTTTAATAGTAAAATATTTAATATTAAAAAATTACCGCAAACAGTAAGTGTAATAAAATAAATAATCTTCATTTTGGACTAAATTTTTATCTTCAACTTTATTCTACTAATTTCATGAAACTGTAATAAATATTTTTTTTACAGTTTAAATATTTGCTGTTATCAGCTATATTTAACACGAAAAAAAAAACGATTGCAAATTTTATGATTTTTTCAGAAATATTAAATTGCACGAGCTGTTTTTAAAAAATCTTTATTTTCCTTAAAATTTATTTGATATCTAATGGCATATAAAACTTTACAAGGGACTATTAATAAGCCAAAAAAAAATAAATTTGTATATATGTCATATTTACTCTCTTAGATGGAGTGTAAGGAGGTGGTACCCAAGTAAAAAAGTTAATATATTATCAATATATTGATTTTGAAATATATTGTCAATATGTTGTGAACATTATATTGTGAAAAAAATCAAAATTTTTAGGTTAAAAAATGATTAATTTAAAAAAAAAGATTTTAAAAAGACATTAATTTTCGTTATTAATTTGTCTGAAAATTAAAAGTATTCAAAAATGACTGTATACAATTCGTTAATTGAATACAATCCAAGCAGATTAGACGAATGAGAAAATTAGAAAATTTAGAAAAAGAGAAAAAGAAAAAAAAAATGTCCCCGCAAAAAAATTAGGTTTTTTACATAAAAAAAGAAGATTTTTCTACATACCAGTACATGAACTTCTTTTATGATAATTATATTGAATTTCTAAAATTAGTACTTCCATATAAAAAGACTAGCTGCCTCCGGCTCGCTTTGCTCACCCCAGCAGCCACCAATGGGGCTGTGCCCCCTTGAACCCCTGCACCTTGATTTTTCCAAAGTTATGTTTTAGGTTACTCAATATTTGTAGAATAACCATTTTTTATCCGAAGTGTTATATAAAATTTACTGAATCATAAAAATTACGGGCATATGAACCCAGACGAATAATTAGTGATCAGCAATACAAAGCTTCACTACCCATCCATAGGATCCACAAGCAGTCGTTGTTTCCTTAGACTACCTATTCTAGGATCCTGCCTTATAATAGCTGTTCAAACTTCTTTTATTTGCTACATTCAGTTACTAAATTATTGACTGATAAAAATAGAAATATATATAATATTAGTCCTAAAGTATTATAATTTTTGAAAAATGATTGTAACTGTTGACAGATCGAACTGATTACCTGGAAAATTTAGGTGGATTCATAAAAAATATTCCCGAATTCAATGAAATTCTTTTTGAGGAAAAAATTTTTCCTCGGTTTTCAGTTTTTTAGTTTTTAACATGGAACATGTTCATTGGATGGGTTATTTGAAAAAGCTTGTCGATTTGAAAATCTTTTGCCGTAAACCCAGTTTCTCTAATTTTTATCGCGTTCAAACAAACAAACAAACACGCAAACAATCAAACATACAAAATTAAAGATTTATATATATATAAGATAGGATTAGGTACTACGTCCATAAAGAATTAAAAATTTATTGTTTCTTGTAGTTTTTGGTCGCAAAAGTTTTGAAAGAAAAAATTTCCAAATAAATTAATTATCAGATTGGAAATATCGAGTAAAAACAATAATTCTAGATATTAATACATAGAACTAAATAAGGTACTACATCCAAATAAAAAAAAAGGTGTTTTTTGTATTTTTTGGCAGCAAAAATTAAAAAAATACCCTGCCAACTAGCTGGCACTGAGGTTCCTCAAACAATGGGCTGTAATCTTAATTTATTACAAATATTATTGATTAGAACCAGGCAATTATACATACATTTTTCGTTTTTAGTAGCTAGTAAAGTAGATTATTAAGATCATTTTGTTATTAAAGTGAAAATTTTAGCGTCCACGGATTGGTCGCGCCGGCGTTAATGGATTTTAAATCATTTTTGCATAATTAAAAAGAGACAAATATAAAAAAAGCTAATTTTATTTTTTTTTATAAAATTTTATTTTATTAGAATATATAAAAATCCCTTAATAATTAAAATATTGGGTAGCATGATTTTTTTTGTTTTGTCAAAGAAATGGTTGGTAACGATGCGAAAATTACAAATATTCGCTCAATTATTATAAAAAGATAGGAGTTTTTAGCAGAATTTATAATAATTTCTTATAATTTATTTTCTCAGTGTACTTCTTGCATTTGACCAATCTTCAGCAACAATGATAATAATAATAATAATAATATTTTGTAATAAAAAAAATAACCACATTAATTGCTTCAAGATTTTAACATTATTTATATTATTTCTATTAATCACAAAATAATAAATTATTTAATTCTATGAATTGTTTGATTCTTTGAAAAATGACAATATAACTTTTAAATCTTAATTTTAAAATGCAAACATAACCATTTAATATTTTTAGACTGTTTATTATTGTTTATAATTTCATTAAGCTGCATACATAAATAAACATAGCAACGAGCAAAATAATCCAAGGAAGTCAAAAAGAAACAAGATTTCCATCACTCTTTCTTGTGTGTTATAATTTATATCAAAATAAAAAAAAAAATTGTGATTGGATACAAAAAAATACTATAAATTAAATTTCTAAAACTTGTACTCTCATTAAAATAAATTAGATATGTCCAAAACGAAAAATAAATTTGGTGTTTTATGTATTTTTTTGTGAAAAAAATTTTAGGAAAAAAATTTTCAAAAAATTAAGTATCAGATTGGAGATATCAAGTAAAAAACATACTTTCAAGTATAATTACTTTCATGGAAATAAATGAGGTATTACATCCAAAATAAAAAAAAAAGGGGGGTTTGAGATTTTTTGATAAAAAAATGTTTGGAAAAAAAATTAGGTCTTAATTCGATAATTGTTTTGAAATATCACTAGTTACAATATTTTAAAATATTAGTACTTTCATAGAATTAAAATAGGTATTACACCAAAAAAATATTGCAATTTTTTTTATTTTTCTTTTTTTTTAATTTAGATAATAAAAATTTTGAAAAAATTAAGTATCAATTCCAAAAAATTACTGTAAACGATTCTTAAAACTAGTACTTCCATGGAAATAAATTAGGTACTACGTCCAAAAAGAAAAAAAAGTTTCGTATTTTTTGTATTTTTTTGTGAAAAAAATTTTAGGAAAAAAATTTTCAAAAAATTAAGTATCAGATTGGAGATATCAAGTAAAAACCATACTTTCAAGTATAAGTACTTTCATGGAAATAAATGAAGTATTACATCCAAAATATTAAAAAAAGGGGGGGGGGGGGTTGAGATTTTTTGATAAAAAAATGTTTGGAAAAAAAATTAGGTCTTAATTCGATAATGGTTTTGAAATATCACTAGTTACAATATTTTCAGATAATTGTACTTTCATAGAATTAAATGAGGTATTACACCAAAAAAAAAAAAAATATTGCAGTTTTTTTTATTTTTATTTTTTTTTAATTTTGACAAAAAAAAATTTGAAAAAATTAAGTATCAGATCCAAAAAATTACAATAAACAAGGTTCTTAAAACTAGTACTTCCATGAAAATAAATTAGGTACTAAGTCCAAAAAGAAAAAAAAAATTGGTATTTTTTGTATTTTTTTGTGAAAAAAATTTTAGAAAAAAAATTTTCAGAAAATTAAGTATCCGATTCGAGATATCATTTGAAAACTATACTTTCAAATATAAGTACTTTCATGGAAATAAATGTGGTATTACATCCAAATTAAAAAAAAAAAGGGGGGTTTGAGATTTTTTGATAAAAAAATGTTTGAAAAAAAAATTAGGTCTTAATTCGATAATGGTTTTGAAATATCACTAGTTACAATATTTTCAGATATTAGTACTTTCATAGAATTAAATGAGGTATTACACCCAAAAAAAAAAAAAAATATTGCATTTTTTTTTATTTTTCTATTTTTTTAATTTTGACAAAAAAAATTTGAAAAAATTAAGTATCAGATCCAAAAAATAACAATAAACAAGGTTCTTAAAACTAGTACTTCCATGGAAATAAATTAGGTACTACGTCCAAAAAGAAAAAAAAAATTTGTATTTTTTGTATTTTTTTGTGAAAAAAATTTTAGAAAAAAAATTTTCAGAAAATTAAGTATCCGATTCGAGATATCATGTAAAAACCATACTTTCAAATATAAGTACTTGCATGGAAATAAATGAGGTATTACATCCAAATCAAAAAAAAAAAAAAAGTACCTCGAGCTTTTTTGGTGAAAAAATTTTTGAAAAAAAAATTAGGTCTTAATTCCATAATGTTTGTGAAATATCACCGATTACATACATACGTACACACACACACACACACACGCGCATACAGACTTTTTTTAAAAACCGGTTTTTTAGCTTCCTGGGGACCCAAAAAGTGCTTATATGCCAAAAAATAGAAAATCAAAGTTTGACCTAACACAATGGTTCCTCTTTGAGGAACCAAAATTAATTATAAGATTCAAGATATCGAGTAAAAACGATACTTCTAGATATTAGTACTTTCATGGAAAAAAATGTGGTATTACTCCAAAATCCAAAAAAATTAAGTCCAAATAATTTGGTCGAAAGGTTTAATTAAAAATTTGTAATTAACAAAAAATTTTCTTTAGATATTCTTTATTTCCAAAATTTAAAAAAACATAATGTTTTTACGAAAAATTATCGTGTTCCCCTAAAGCTAAAAAAGTATAGGGTAATTATTTCTTGTTGGGAAGACGAGCTTCTAAAAATTGAATTGTAGTATTACCTACAGCTTCTAATATTTTATTATGTAATCCTAAAAGATTAACATGTACTTCAATATTTTTATTTATTGATCTAGATTCGTAGGTTATGCCAGTATTTAATCCAATTAAAATATTATTGTAAACTATAGCTCCAGCTTTATCATTCTAAAAATAAGAAAATTAAAAAGTAAATAAATTTTATATTTAAAAAAAGTTATATTTTTATAAAAATATAAGTCATAATTACATTACTAAATCGTTTGAATTTTTTTGACCTCGCACTTGTTGTACAAAATATATTGAATTCTTCGTATGGAAATTTAATAGCTAATGATTTCCTAATACTATCATTTTCAGTAATTTTAGTAACAATTTTTTCCAATTCCAAATTTGTATCATTTTGAGTATTTAAGAAATTTTTATTCATTATTAATAAATTATTATCCAAATTATTTTCATTTCTTGACCAACTTAAAATCGTAACAGGAAGATCATTTATGTTATGAAAATTTAACTCATTTAATAAATTAGATGTTTGTATTATTGGCACGTAACGGACGTAACTAACTTCAGGCATTTCAATTTCTCTGAAAATCTGTGTTAAGTAAATTATCACAATTCGCCTATCAGTTAACATTTTTATCATTTCAAAATCAATGAACGAAGAGGTGATGACACCTTTGTTTATTCAGTAATTTTAACAAATTTCTAAAACAATTGCGGTCAACAATAACATTAAAAATTGTATACCTCTAAAAGAGCTAAATCAAAATTATTTTCATTTATCTCATGTAATTTACAATATTTAACATCGATAATTGTGTGTCAAATATCTGGTATAGCATGTGGAATATAAATATATCCAGCAGGATCTCCAGACGTAAATCCACACATTTTTAGAGTTAAAACGTGTTTATTGGTTATAAGTGATCCAAAACACTTATACGTCTTAAAAGAATCATAAATTTGAACAGCAAATGGATAATTTAAAATATCTGCTCTTTCCGCATTAAGAATTGCTTCGGAAAAACTAAGAGCTTTTGAATTATGACAAAAAAAATATTTTAATAAAAATTTACTTAAAATCGCAAGAGATATAGAGGAGTGTTTTTCACGGGTATAAATTTTCCATGGTCTGTTGCGAATTTAAAAATAAATTCCACGTTTTATTTTGATGAGATTTTTTATTTATGCGGTCCCGACACGTATAATGGCAGCATTTTAGGTATATTATTGAAATAGCTCTGTATTGAAGCCATCAAATTTTCTCAAACTCTGGGTACCTTATTTTTCATCAAAACACATCACTGAACAAGATGTTTTAGGTAAAATATTGTATACACTTGGAGATAAGGACATATACGGCAGCGTTATTTTTTCTTTGCGTAAAGACGCTTTAAATTTTTAAAATTTAATATTTATAATTTTCATGGTAAAGTGACCGATACAGTGTCCTTTAAGTGTCTGATTTAAGGGACGGGGGGTACAAATCGGACTTATTCTTTTTTATGTATAAACCACAAAAAAGGAGCAGTTCCGATTTTCTGTCAATTAGATTTTGATTACATTTTGTTTCTACACAATCGATAAAAGGTTTTTTAGATATAATTTTGGGCAGATTTTACCCTAATATTCTGGAATGTTCAATATTATTTCCGAAAAAAACCGCAAAAAGGAGCATATCCGATTTCCTGTCAAATGGATTTTGATTAGATTTGGTCTCTAAAATACTCCCATGTACTCAGATTTTTACGGCATTTTTATGAACCTAAAGCCACTTCAAGAGACCCATGGGTGCACGCGATAAAAAAATTTAAGTTAATATTTTAAGCTAAATATTAATATCAAAAGTTTGGTAAATATCAAAAGGACAGAGAACGGTGGCTACATTTTGAACACATTTATATGCTCAAGAAAATTTTAATGTTAACATACCAATATATGCGCAATTATCAATTTTTTAAAAGAAAAAAAAGTGCAAAAGAGCTTTCGTTTCGGATATAAGTACGGCGGGCACTATGTATACCGTTCTTGTAAAAAGCACCCCTAAATATGTTTAACAGCAAAATATTTAATAATAAAAAATTACCGCAAACAGTAAGTGTAATAAAGTAAATAATCTTCATTTTGGACTTAATTTTTATTTTCAAATATTTTTATTTTCAACTTTTTTTCAACTCAAGTACTTTTTTTCCTAATTTCATAAAACTAATAAATATTTTTTTTTGCAGGTTAATTATTTGCTGTTATCAACTATATTTAACAGGAAAAAATATCACGACTGCAAATTTTATGATTTTTTCAAAAATATTAAATTGCACGAAAATTTATTTGATATCTAATGGCATATAAAACTTTACAAGGGACTATTAATAAGCCAAAAAAAAAAATAAATGTGTATATTTTTCGTATTTACTCCCTTAGATGGGGTATAAGGGGATGGTAGTATGCACAATAGGATAAATCAATACTTTGTGCTAAAATCTTACCTTGCAGGTTATTGGGGCTGCTCTCGCGTATGACGTAAAGGCCCTAGAAAATGTGATTTCATCTTCTTATAAGTGGAGTAATAAGATGGCATAACATTTTCAAGGAGTTTTAGGTGAAAATGGACTTCGGAAATGCAAAGAGCAGCCCCGATTACTTACTTGGCAATATTTATAAACCAAAATATTTAATTTTTCTACCATAATGTTCGACAAATTGATATAAATATATATATTTTTTTTGGTTTACTAATAGTGCCTTGTAAAGTTTTATATGTATTGAGATTTTTTTGTGTGTACAGTATCAATTCAGGTGACGCCCATAAGTAATTAGAAATTTAACCCACATTTAGGGGATAATATTACTCTAAACCGACCCAAAAAGCAAATATTTTACTATGTCCAAAAGTTAAAAATAAAAATGCTATAGTTACGTATTTTGAGGTTCTAAAAACGAATTTGAAGTCAGAATTTACCTATCACCCTTAGTTTTTGCCTCAACTACCCCAATCACCCTCTAAACTGCCCCACATGGTGGATAATTTATTTTTAAAAAAGTTAAAAATAAAAGTACCTTAGTTACGTACTTTGATGTTCTAAAAACGAATTTCAAGTTGGAATTCACCTATCATTCTTAGTTTTTGTCCCAGATACCCTAGTTACCCTCTAAAACCCACCAGAGGAAGGTTAATTAATTGCTTTAAAGTATCACATCGATATCAGGATGGTTTTAAGAACTTTTGTTGGAAACAGTAAGCACCTACGAGCATATATGATTACATAACAATATTTATATTTGTTTCATCTATAAAACATATATGATTACGTATGTTTCGTTACTTGAAATTAAGGATGACTACAATATTGCTAGGGCAACAGTCAGGGTACACAAAATATTCATGTTACCTATTTTTGTGAAACAGTAGAGCCAAACCAAATCACTACATACAAAATAATGGCCACAGCGCAATGAGTTCAAAATTGGGTATAATAATATTGTACATAAATGGTTAGTTGAACCAGATAAAATACTGCTCCCATCACTTAATATAAAACTGGTTATAATGAAGCAATTTGTAAAGGTTCTTAACAAGGAAGGCGAATGCTTTAAATATTTGGCCGTAAAATTTCCCAAGCTTTCAGAAGCGAAAATTAAGGAAGGAATTTTTAATGGCCCTGATATAAGAAGACTGACGAAAGATGATTCTTTTATAGACAAAATAAATAGTAAAGAGGAAAACGCTTGGTTAAGTTTTAAGGAGGTAGTAAAAAAGTTTCTGGGTAATAATAAAGATAAAAATTATAAACAGATAGTTGCTAATCTGGTGAAAAATTTTAAAATTTTGGGCTGTAACAAGAGTTTAAAAATATATTTTCTGGATTCGCATCTTAATTTTTTTCCAGAAAATTTAGGTGATTACAGTGAAGAACAGGGTGAGAGGTTCCACCAAGATATTGCAGAAATGGAAAAGTGATATTAAGGAAGATGGGATACTCACATGATAGCAGACTACTGTTGGTCAATGAAGAGAGAGACAGACGATATCCATAGAAGGAAGCGTGTAAGAAGATATTTTAAGGATGGGAACACTAGATACTAAAAGAAACATCCTTGATTTCAAGTAACGAAACATACGTAATCATTTATATGCTCGTAGGTGCTTATTGTTTCCAACAAAATTTCTTAGCACCATCCTGATATCGCTGCGTAATACTTTAAAGCGATTAATTAACCTTCCTATGGCGGGTTTTAGTAGGTAACTAGGGTTGCTGGGACGAAAACTAAGGGTGATAGGTAAATTCTGACTTGAAATTTGTTTTTAGAACATCAAAATACGTAACTAAAGTACTTTTATTTTTAACTTTTGGAAATAGTAAAATATTTGCTTTTTGGGTCGGTTTAGAGGGTGGCTGGGGGTAGCTGGGGTAAAATCTGAGGGTGTAGGCTAAATTCTAACTTCAGATTCGGTTTTAGGACATCGAAAAAATTACCTGTAGGTAGGTCTAGTTAAAGGATCAGAACTTTTATTTTGTGCAGCTGTGTAATCTCTATAGTAAAATTTTATATGCCTTAAGATTTTTTTTGTTCGCAGTATCATTTTAACGTAGCACGATCGCCGTCTGTTATAGATTAAAGAGTAATTTGTGTAATCGGGATCTATAAATTTTTTTTGTGAGAAAATATTTTATTTTTTATTACCTACACATATGTGAATTTTTTATCAAAGCATTCGATATTTCATGAAATTAAAATTATCTCCTTTTAGAACCCAAGTTTAATCTTAAAATTTTTCACTTTTTTTAAATACTTATTTCTTTTTTATTTTATTGGAAACTTAATTTCTGTTTGAGCTCAATGAATTTCTTTTTTAACTTTCTTTAATACTGGTGTATCTTAGCTAATATTATTGGAATTTTTAGAAGCGATCGAATCTCCTTAAATAATGCCTAAAAATTTTTTAGATTTTAGTAGGAATTTATTATGAATAATAAATGCGATCTTTTTGGAACAAGATATTTCTTTAATGTTTTTACATCGACGTTTCGGAGATCTGTGTCTCCCTTTTCAAGATCTGAAAAACATTAAAGAAATATCTTGTTCCAAAAAGATCGCATTTATTATTCATAATTAATTCCTACTAAAATCTTTTTAATATTTGGAAGGACAACAGTATTTATACTGTTTAAATCATCTTATAATGCCTAAAAATATTTAAAATTTACAAGTTAAAACAGACTTCAGTAATAAAAAGAGCAGCGCTAATTACCTATGAAGTAACATTTTTAATAAAAAATATCAATTTTTTCATGAAAAAATATTCAAATGGCTTGTATGGGTCGATTAGGCGTTAATGAGTTAATGGTTTTCCCCTATTTCAGCACATTTCAACCCCATTCGACTCTCAAATTTGTCAGCAACACAGATAACCTACAATAGTAGAAGGTAGACCTTACCTAAACTTTGTTATCGATTTTAGATCCCACAAACCGAATATTAACTGAAGAATTGATAATTAATTTACTATTAAAAAGGATTGAGAGTCGAGGAAAATATTTTTTTTTGTTCAATTATGGGAAAGGAACATAATAACAAAGATTTTGAAAAAAACAATTTCAGTTAATTATTTTAACAAAAAAATTAACGAGTTTGCAAAAAAGGGACGGATTTTCAGTGTTTTTTTCAGTCACTCTTTGTTGTAAATTACAATTTTTTCAGAGTTTTAAGCACCTGCCTAGACCCTAAGCATTGTATTTACCAGTTTACTTAACTGCCCCGAAAAACTTAATAAAAATTAAAACTTAGAAAAATTAGTTAAATTATATAATTTACTCTAATTAAAAAATAAGAAATAAAAGAAAAATAGTAATAAAATAAAATAAAAAATATTTAACGATTGGTATAAAAGATTGATTTTATAAAAAGTTCTTTATTTTTATCTAACTTTTATCAATTTATATCTTATATATTATAAGAAAATCTTTTTGTATTAGGCTCTTTTTATATAAAAAAATTGTTTTTCAGTTTCTTAAAAGAACAAAAAAAAAAAATTTAATCGATAAGTTTATATAAAGTATTAAATAGAAGATAAACATCGATAGTAATAGTAAGTAAATGTAAAAATAAATTCAATGGCAAATACAAACAAAATAATACTTTTTTTTCTTTTTTTTTTTGGACTACTTTTTTTTTTAACGACAGTTTTTTTTTTTAACCAAAAGATATATACTAAATCTATATTATTGAAATATATATAAAGCTATATGTTATTTAAGTTGAACGTTTTTTATTATAACTATTATTAGCTTTTACTAAATTATTATTTCTGATTATCATTATTATTACTTGTGAATCCTTCGACCTCGATACTTGAAATTAAAAACTAAGTTTCCATGGAGGAATTTAAAGTTTATAAATCATGGGATAACATATAAAGGATGTACAACGTACCCAGCGTGGTAAAAGACCTAAGAATATTGTCTATACTCATAATATAGAAGGATGTATTAGGGAGCATTCAGACGAGAAAAAAATTTTAACCACCACCTCCAAAATTTACTCCCACTTTTTATTATTTAACAAGCAAGAATGGGACGAGAGGGGATAAATATCAAAGGTGGGGGTTACAAATTTTTTCTCGTATGAATGCTCCCTCCATTCCGCCTCCATTCCCCATATGTAAAAAAAAATTGAGATAGAGCATCAGAAATATGCTTTTCAGAAAAAAAATCAAGCTTAGGGGGTATCTGACCCGAAAGTTCGGTCTTTTTTTCAGCCCAGTGTAGGGCTTGAATAATGGAAGTATAGGAGGGGAGGTACTTTCATTCTCACTATTCTGTACATAGTTACCATGGCAAAAAAGTCACGTCTGGCGTCAGTACTCATCAATCCTAATTTCTTTCGATACGGGGTTATATGCTCATCACGCTTAATTCCATAAATGTATCTTATGATTGTGTTAGCAAGCCTTTGAAGTTGATTAGTTAAGTTTAATTGTTAGTGAAGTGTTATTGTATAATTATTTGAATGTTAGTGTAGCTGGTATGAGCGTTGAACTTATGAGTGCCCTGGAAGCACTTCGGACCGCGTTATCCATACAATGTTAATTTTTTTTTTTTTTAAACATTAAGTGGATGCCTCAATCCTAGCCCTGGAAGCACTTCGGACCGCGTTATCCACACAATGTTAATTTTTTTTTTTTTTTTTTAAACATTAAGTGGATGCCTCAATCCTAGAACCCACGGTAGAAGAACATTTCGAAGAATTTTTCGCAAAGAAAAAAACTTGATGTTGATATAGCCGGGAATCGAACCGCGAACCTTCAGGTCCAAAGTCCAACGCCCTAACCACAGAGCTACCGAGGCTCTTATAAGTTTATTAATAATATGAAAAAAATTAAAGTTACAAAGCTTTTTCATTAAAAAAAATTGTTTTTATTATATAAAAGATATTTTTATACTCGAAATAAAGTATTTACCAAAAAAAAGATCTGTATTGAAGAGCTTTAGAATAAATAAATTGAGGATAAAAAAATATATATAAAATAGATATACTATATGTACACTGTGAATAAATGAAGAGTAGAAATTCATACCCTTAATGTTTTTTTTTTTTTTTATTAAATTCTCTCAACAGAGAGATAAAGAAAATTACATAGGTTTGGGTACTAGCCCATTTAACCTATTTATCATTTGTTAAGTTTACAGATTTTTACATTATCAGCCTTAAAACTATGAAAAAAAGTAAAACCCTCCCCCCTTTAAATTTAAAATTTTGATAATTTACATTATTAAAATTATAATACATTTAACAATTAATTAATTATTATATTAACATGAATTATTTTTGTATGAGTCCTTTATTTTGAGAAATTATAGCTGGAATAAAAGAATTTATAACCTTCACAATTTCTTCAACAAACTTTTCTCGATTATAAGAGCCTTCTGGGAGCATTGCGAATAATTCATTAAAGGATGAGTCTTGATTTGTGTTTGTGTTTGTTGAATTTGATGTTTTATTCATACTTTGCTTGTAAGATTGATTTGGATGAGATTGTTTGATGATTTCGCTATAAGATTTTTTTTTCTTTTATTTATTTTTAATTTAGCCTCCACAAAACTAATATTATCAGTTGCCATTATTGAATTTATTTCTTTAGCTTCTAAAAAGGCTGAACATTTTGAATTTAAACAATGGTGATTTTGCGAAAAATTAATACACTTACTAACTTTATCACATTTGTTATCTTTGTTTAATTGATGTTTTTTATCACCACAATTTAAACATTTGTCTTCAACATAACATTTTTTAGCTAAATGACCAAATCTTCCACATTTATAACATCTAATAACTTTGTAGACATATGGTTTAATATCAATTCTAACATTTGAAATATAGACTTTTTTTGGAAGACTTGAACCTTTAAAATTTACACCAAAAGAATTTGTGTCCAACCATTTTTTAGTTTTGGGATCTTTTTTCTTTAATCTGAAGGCAGATTTAATTTTGATATCTTTATTATCTTATTTTACAGCACTAACAAGCTCTTCTAAATCCATCCAACTTACTACATTACTAATAACTCCTGTTTGTATAACCTTATGCCTAGGGATGTATGCAACGAATCCAAATTCTTTAATCAATCCATTTTTAATCGTTTCATTGGCATCTTGATAATTATCAAACTCTACATCCCAAAGATTCTTGGAAATACGTGATATTTCTTTATAGTTAATCTTACAATTTCTTGAAATTCCAGCTACATCAACATCTGACCAAGTATTTTTGTTATTTTTATCATTTATTTTGCGCACGAAGACTGAAAATGGGCCCTTATGAACATTTTTTTCATAACTATATAATCTTTTTTTATTTAACTGCTTACTGTCTTTTATATTTTTATCTATTAATTTTTCATTAGGTTGAGCATTTTTATTCTTGTCAATCACATTATTAGGTTTTTTTCTATTATTTTAATTATTATTATCTTCTTCACTGCCTGAGCCGGCTTCCACATCGTCATGAGATCTTTTATGCTTTATATCATCAGGTTCCATGGGTTCAACACGATCTTTTTTAAAATTATTATTCTTATTTTTTCTTTTTTTCTTTTTAAATTTAACACATTCTGTACCATTGCATTTTTCGTGGTCGTACATCCTGAATACATGATTGACAATTTCATCCTGCCCACTCCTCGTTACTCATTTTGAGGTTATTTTTTCTTTTTTTTTTTTGTTTTTTTTAATTTAGTTAAAATACCATAAAATACTTGACTATATATTTAACACGTCATATTAAAGTAAAATTGGTAAAACTTTAGCATCATTTAAACACTAATTTCTATCCATATTTAAAATAAAAACATTGAACATTTTATAATACCAATTTTACCGTCTTCCTTCCATAACAAAATCCATACCCTTAATGTTAGTAAAAATATTTAAAGTGACATCTATGAGAATTTTCACTAATTTATACTGTATTCTTTTGAGCGATTTTTACTTTGATTAATAGTAATTTTTAAACTAAAACTAGTAAATATTACTATTTTTACTATCTTTATAAGTAACTTCTACTCTACATTTATTTACAGTGTATCAAGTGTACCAAAATCAATTTATGGTTAAGATTCAAGCTCACGATATTTTCAAACAATATATATAGGTATTATATATATATTGATGAAATCATTTAAGTAAATATATATAATATTGAGGGTTTACTTTGTACGAAATTGTACTTGATGAGGTAAAATCGAGGGTAAAATACCGACAAACAAGATTTATATAAAGTACATAAACTAAGATAACACTAAACTTTCTAAAACTTTGTATATATATGTACATTGTACATATATATATATACTTACTAAGTGTATTTGAAGTTTAAGTAAACATTTGGGCTAATAATCTTACATCCATATAAATTCTCTTTATTCTAAATCAATTACCTTTACGTGATTATGAATAAATCAATAAAAACAATAATCGTAAATTTTATCATTTTATAAATGCATATATATACGTATAATAAAATTGATTTATTGAATAATAAATTTAAATCTACATCGTTATTTTTTTTTTTACTCAAGATAATCCTTTAAATATAGCTTTTAAAATGGATTATGTAATATAAAGTAGAGCATAATAGGAAACAGTTTTTAATTTGTTTTTAAAATGAAAATTTTTATTTTTAAACTTTTTTTTACAAAGATACCCTAATTTTTATATAAAACGTAGCGATGAGGAGGCCAAATCTTTGAATCACTAAAAATAAAATCTTTGATAGACTATTTGGATAGGGCTTAGTTTAATACAGTCCTAAAGAACATCACAATACTGATTCTTTTGCTGATAATACAGTCATCCTGGTACACGGTAAAAACTGGGAGGTCTTATGAAACGTACTGAAGTCATTACTATTGATTATGTTACTTTCTGAGTAGATTTTTCTTTTATTTTCAAAACTTTAATTTGAAATCCCAATTTTACCTATCTAAACGCAAATTTTTTAAGTCATTAGGTAGTAATTCTTTAGGCTAGGGTTCATAAGTAAGTTTTAACCCAAATTTTGTATATACTTATCTGGTGTTTGTAGCGGTATTATCCTGCGATATCGTTGCAGGTTATCTACGATAGGTTGAAAACGATATTAAACCTGTGATATAAAACAGTGCGAATTTTTGCAAGAATGTCCGCGAAATAGACAGCCAAATGCGAACCACCCTCTCTATACACTTTACTTTTCGAAGCTGATTTTACGATTATCAATAACTTTTGTGGCCAAAGTTATACCCAAAAAATATCTTAATTTCTAAGCTTATATACTGGTACAAACATTATTGTTGGTCTTACCTCTAGTTAATTAATTATATCTATTCCACCAGTATTATTTATTCTAAAACTCCTATAATACTTTTTATTCATATGAATAATTCGCTTTCGATGGATTTGCGTTTATATATGATTTAAAAAATTTAATTTATCATCAATCCAGGGATTGATAGTTTTCAGTGGTGCCAGTTCTTTAATCAGAGTTTAAATGTTGTTGCTAAGGCTAGAGAAGCAGTATCTATATTAAAATCTGACACGTTAAAATCAGTACAATCATATTGACTCAATGTCTCATTGATGGCCTCAGGAGTTATACACTGAAAAAAAATTCCGGTTGCCGCAACCGGAATATCCGGTTGCGGCAGCCGGAATTCCAGTTGCGGCAACCGAATTTTCCAGTTGCGGCAGCCGGAATTCCAGTTGCGGCAACCGGAATTCCAGCTTTAAAAATAATTTTTTTTTTACGTCAAAGACTTAATATAAAACAATTCTATCTGTAAATAGATGTTTTAAGAAGAATAAATAAAATTTTTTATACTTTTTAAAAGTTATTAATTAAATTATACGCATTATTTCTTTAAAATAATATATTTGACTATTTTTATTTAAATCTGATTGTTAGCAAATATTGTATAGATAAATCCTACTTAATCCACCTTAAAAACATCAGAAATTTTGTAATTTAATTTATACCAGGGTCTTCTAAATTTCCATGGAATTTTTAATTTGAATAATTTTTTTCTGTATATAAGTTTAATATTTAATATTTAAGTCTTGAGCCACACTAAAATATATTATTTGAACACAAAAAATTGTTTAAAACCTTGTGATAGCCCAGAAATGAGTTAAACTAACTTATTTCCTATTTCCCCTAAAAGACCTATTAAATGATACTGAACTTTTGAGTATTTTTAAGCAATTTTTTCTGAGACAAAAACAAATTTTGAGAAAATCAAATATTTTAAGAAACTTTATGGTTCAGAAAAAGATACTCATAATAACTCTTAAATCCTGTATTTTCAATAGGAAAATTCGGGAGTTTCAGGGAAAATACGTCAGTTTAAATTAACTAAAGATAATAACTAAAGGTCTGAATCAATTTTTAATGTTGAAATAATATATTTTACTTTGGTTCAAGAGAGGTTCAAGACTTAAATATAATAAATTTAAATTAGTCAGGAAAAAAATAGTTATTTTGGCATTCTTAAAAGCTAATTTATACGATTGATAATATTTTTGATGTAAAAAATGTAAAAAATGGATTCAAAGTAGTAAAAACTAGTGGAACATGTTTAATTATGATAGAATGGAAGATTATTACAATGAAAAATTTATGGATCGAATGATTTTCCCAAGAATTGTACTTATTTCGGAATTTATTTTAGGTATTTTCAGCAATTTATTATTTTACTTATAAATAAATAATATCTCAGAAGTGTGTGCATAATAATTTGACTAATTTTAATTTATTAAAAGATTTTATTTTATTTTTATTTAAATATTAAATTAATTAATTGACTATGTAAAAACGAGAGTAAAAAATATATTTTTGCTCAGACAAAATAAATGCTATAATAATAATAATAATAATAGTGTCAATATACTATTATAATTTAAAAAATTTTTTAGTCAAATAATAGCTTAAATAAATAATGTGTAATAAACAATATAAATTTAAACAACTTTTAAAAAGTAGGTATACAAAATTTAAATTATTCTTCTTGAAACATCTATTTTTATGGATAGAATTGTTTTATATTATGTCTTTTACGTAAAAAAAAATCCATCTTTCAAAGCTGGAATTCCGGTTGCGGCAACCGGAATTTTTTTTCAGTGTACTGTTTAGTTTCCTGTAGGAAAAAGTTTTCTTAGGAATCTTTGACAAAAATATCTGAAGAATATCTGAGGTTATGACCACTCATGGAAGGAGGAATTTGGTTGTGATGATTACAGACTACATTATTGTTGTCCAAGCATATTATGTCAATCCAAGTCTTACAAACGTTAGAACCAGGTAGATGTCGCGTTGCGCGATGATAAATTATCTGCAGTAACAACTCATTAAACAGGTCTTTTACAAAAGAGGTGTTGCAATTTTCTATAAGCATATCCGTATTGAGGTCTCCCATAATAATCTATAGTTAGAGCATAGGTCACGTAGATTTGATAAAAACTGAGGATCAGCGTCAAGAGGTACATATGATGGGCGGTACAGGAGGCAGACAAAAATAGGTGGAGTTTCTGCACCTGTGATTCGACACATAAGATATTCAAAGCAATCGGGCTTGCCACTTTTTGTTGTATTTGAGCATGCTAGAACTGTGGCTCTTAAATTATTACAGATAAATAATACAATCCCGTCACCTTGAGTATTTGTTTGATCAATCTATAGCCTTCCATTTCTATGATGCCCTCCTCTGCAACATCGCATCATTTTATTGATCCTTATTTTTAACAAATAAATATCCTTACAGTTTTTATAAGCTCCTTATAAAAGAAAAAAAATTTTTGGTAGTCACCCTGTTCTGCCTATTAATTTTCTCATAAATTTTCAAATGTTTTTTGAATAAAGGCTTTTTTTGCGTTTTCATTTTCATGAATTCTTTCTTCTGTTTTATTTATTTCAACATTTTTATTTTATTTTACTTGCTGATTCTCAAGTTGCTTATCTCTTTGTTAGAATTTTTTAATTAAACAAACATTTTAAATTATTTATATGAACTAAATTATGAATTAAAATTGGTATTTTATATAAAATTAATAATTAAAAAAAAACGGCATCTTGAAAATAAACGTTTAAATTAACATACAAAAAAAAAATTAAAAATTATAAATTTAATTATTTAAAAATATTCAAATAAAAGATTTTATAAATAAAGCTAAAAGTAAGTAATTTATTAGCATAAAAAAAGATTTTAAAGAGTTTCTAAATATATCTTATAAAATATTTAAAAAATTCTTAGTCACGTATTTCATTTATATTTAAAAAGTGTTAATTATGTATGCATTTTTGACAAGAAAATTTAACTTTGAAAATTATAGTTTAAATTTTTGGTTTCCTTTTGATGTAGAATTTCATTAATTAATGAAACATGTGTATAGAAAATTATATCTTTTGTAGTATTAAATATTTCATTTGGCTTCACATACTTTTCTTTTATATATTTTAAAACCAGTATGTATTAAATTTAATACTTATTAAAAATTTTTGTAAAAAAACATTTTTTTATCTATAAAGCTTTTTTTTATTTTATTTTGTAAGAATATGAGAAAAATGTCTACTTATACATAATTTTCATTATCAATTATTTATATATTTATTTATATCAATCGCAGATTTAAGAAAAGTATAAATAAACAATTATATTACAATTTCTAACTAATTCAAGTAATTTATGTGCATATAAATGTGTATTTTATAGGATTATTTTTCGTGTTATTTTTCCTTTCCTTACCCCTTCGCTTGTATATAATTTTCTTTTACACGAGTATTTTTAATTACCTTTTTGGTTAAACTCCAATTTCTATTAATTTTTTTTATTCTCATTCATCTAAAATTTGCAATACCATTCATTTATTTTCTTGGTTCTTTGCACGACCGGATGCGATTGAAAAATTCTTTTTTCACGCATGTTCTATACATTTTTATCTCTGAACCCCTTTTCCTAAATCCTCTTTACTCAGGTCACCATACTTATTAACAATTAGCACATTGTTCACTATCCTTCGTTCCCTTTTATGTTTATGTTTTTCCAGTACTGTACCCTCATAAAGGTTTCTTTTGTACAACTTGTAACAATACGAGAATTTGGATTAATCTGCTCTAGAAAAATTTTCTTGAATGTCATATTATTTTAGGATATTTAGTTCTTGTTCAAATATATTCTATTCCATACCTTTGCTGCATAAAATCCACACGTTATCTTTTCCTGTTAACATGGAACATGTTTAAAAAGTGTCCAATTTTAGGGGGGAGGCAGTCAAATGGAACTTAGAATAATTTTGATTTAGGGACCTAAAATAATGCGCGTTTAGGGAATCAAAATAGTTTGACTTTAAAATCTTAGCATCTAGCAAAGATGATGATAATTAAGTAATGTTGCGTAACGTTAATGCATTATCCCGTAGGAAATTTGTCACTCGGATTGAGCTTGACCTTTGCTCGTAAGTCTATATTTTTCTGATATTTATTTAATTTTGGTACATTGTTAAAAAAAATTGAATCAGCTCTTTTAATCAACATGATTGAGTAATTTCAATTACTGAGTTTCAAATTGTTTGGAAACATAGTTTATTAGAAAATTAATTTCGTTCTCGACCATCGAAATGAATTCCCTACGGGTATACCCAGTCCTCAGCTGTAGTCAAAATGCGCTCTGGCAAAACACTGTTTTTATTACAGTTTGAAATTTTGTTGACAGCAAAGCAAAAAGTTTTTTATAATCCATTACTAAATCTAGTATGTAAAAAAGAATGCTTTATAATTAACAGAAATTTTCAACATTATTTAATCCATTATAATGTATTACCATATTACTCTTTTAAATTAACTACCAGACTAATACGTATGCATAAGTGGCTGACTAGTAACAGGGGCTTACATAACTAACACATATTGAAAAAAAAGTTTATGCAATTGATACTTTTTTTAGTAATCTCGGAATTAGTTTCACGGATTACAGTCATAAAAAAGGTATATTTTAAAATAAAATTCATAAACAAACAATCTAATTGATTTTTATAAAATTTATGAGCCTAATAAATATAAAATCATTTTAAAAGATTATTCATAAAACGCACTGAATCATATAAAATTCAGGTGTAACCCGTGTAAAGATAAAATTGACTAAAACTAATATTTATTTATTTAGAAAATAAAATAGTATAAAGGAAACGAATCATAAAAAATTTTATTAAATAATATTTTTGCTTTATTGTAACAATAAAAAAATTTTTTTTTTATTAAATGTTTTAAAAAAAATTTATATGGTTTTGTAAAATACAGGATTTATATATGCATAAAAATATCGTTTTTCATTTAAATAACATTTTATTGTAATTTATTCATTGTTTTTTGTCTATGTGTGTGTGTCACAATAATAAAAATCAATTAATATTTATTATACAAAATGACATTTTTTTTTTTTATTTTATTCAATTGAAAAAGGCAAAGTGTTTTTTTTAATTTCTTTTGTTTTGTATAGAAAAATGACAATTAAATTATAATTATTCAAATTTTTATTGTTATTAAATTGTTTTTTTATACCTTTTTTTATTATTTTGAAAATAAATTTCAAATACTTGGAAATTTTATAATTAAACAGATTGTTTTACTTGTTTTTTATACTTGTTAGGAAAATTTATGCACGGGTAATAATACGCATGAAAGGCACAACTTTCGAAGAATGATCTCATCCCAAATTTTTGAACTTGTAGATACAAATGTTTTTAAACTAGACTCAAATGCTTAAACATTTTTCAGTTGTTTAAGTATTTTTTTGTAATACCTATATTTATAAAACATTTATTTAAAATTTCCTGCTTTAAAATTTCCTGATATTTTGGTCAATTTTAGAATATATAAAAATTCCAGAAATATCTAAAATTTATAGTAGATAGTACGCTTATTTAATTTTCAAAAGGCTCTTTACATTAAAAATCTGCAATACTGTACTTATAGTTCTTGAATATAAAACTTTTTGAAAGTATAAATTTTAAAACTATGAAACTTTAGATACGTAAGGTAAACTTGGATATATTAATAAAGCAAAAAGTTTAATTGCTGAATTTTCAAATTTCTCTTTTCCTATTTATAATTTGTTTTTGAATCCACAAAAGCATAGAAAATTAATATTTTCAAAAATATTTCAAAATTTTAAACAGTACTAAAAAAATGTTTATATTTGGACCTATAACAAATCTCAATTTATGGAGTCATTGGTTTAATAGATCAAACAATATTAACTTGTTTTAAAATATTTAAATAAAAAATTTAAATTTATATGTGATGCATATTATCACATGTTTTCCAACCTGTAGATCACGTATTTCCAGTTTATTTTTCAAAAAAATAAAAATTATTTGTTTCAGTCCTTAAATTATAGCCAATTTACAATAACTTGTTAATAATAACAAAACTACTACTTTGAGGAAAAAACGGACATCATATTCGGTTTTAGGAGAACAAAAAACATAAACTTTACCAACTTTTATCCACGCAAGACGCATGCCCATGAAAACTGCTTCCGCGGCTCAACTAATTAGGGAGTTGAAAATTTATTGGTGATAACTTGCTTTCAGTAAAAAAATTATTTGTATAATAACAAAAATTTTAAATTTTGGGCTTTTTAAAATTTTTTGAAAGCTATTTCACAGGTAAATTTTTTGGCGTTCTGCACGATAAGTTTTTTTTTTTTTTTAATGGCTACCGAAAATCTAGGATTTTGATTTAAAAATGCCCATATGTAAGCATGGTGCAATTTTTAGTTTTAATTTTGTTAAAAAGTTTAATAATTTTAGAGATAGTTGTTACCACTATACAAGAGATACATTTCTGTGCATTTTTTCTGAATCATTTAAAATATATAATTTGTTTTAGGATTTAATAAAACCAGGCCATTATATGACATGAAAACTATAATACTATTTAAAAATTAAGCCGATAAAATATGAAATATATATCATGCCTTATTCATAATCTATAGATATATACTTTTAAAACTTTGTTACATATTGACTTAGACTTAATACTTCGAAAAACTGAATAACTTAGAATTTTAAATATTTGAAAATTTTGTAAAAGTAAATTTAAAAAAGATAAATTCATATTTTTGTATAAGCAGATTAGTTTTTCCACTCTATTTATTGTAAGCTCTTATTTAACGTAAAAATTTTGAAAGATATATTTTATTTATAAAAGTTAAATGTAAAAAAAAAATGTTATCTGGTATATATTTTATTGATTAACTTTTAATTTTGTCATAAGATTAATAATAATAATTATAGAGCGAAGCTCTACCTTAAGTTGGTAGATACAATTGGAACTTTTTCAAAATCGATTTTTTGTTTTTGGTTTTTTTTTTGGTTCGGAAACATCTTATTAATATGGAAAAAAAATTTTATAATGACATCTTGAATAATAAGGAAGTTATAGAAGATTAAGAAGATTACCATTTGAGACGGTACGAAAGGGGGCCCAGTGTACCTTAGATTCTTTACTGAAATAAAACATGCCAGATCTGTTAGGATGGGTTATGGTTAACACAATAACTAGACGTAGTTATATTTAGCAAAAAATAAAATAGAGCTTTTATTCAAAAATATATGTCTTGTCTTATCATTATTAGTTAACAATGTATTTGTTAAGTACTTAATGACTCAATATAATACAAAAAAATATAATTAATTATTTACAATAAATTGTTGTGTGCGTAGCAAATTTTATATAATTCAAAATAAAAAAAGAATTTATTTAAACGAAAGAAATATAATTGTTACAATAGTTTTTTATTGAAACGCAATTTATATAATACAAAATTTATTTAATAAGTTATCCGCGGTTAGCGATTTAGTCAAAGCGCGAAAAACGGCATAATTCAAAAATAAAAAAAAATTATAATGAATAATAATCGTCGCTTTAGTTAAACATTACACTTGGAGCAACTACAAGTGATATTCACACATACGGGAATCTAGAACGACGAGAGCAACTCACCGCCGAGAAGTTATAGTTTGGCAAAAGGTCTCTCTGGTTGGTAACCAGACCCGCATGACCATCTACAAGCACTGTACCGAAATCTCAGTATCGCCCTTGATTATAATGGCCGCTTCGAGAAAGCAACTCACTCTTATGAAACCACGATAACAAAGAACGTTACCTGTAGAAGAGGTATCCAACTCCTACTGATTTCGTACAATGACCGGTAGTGACAGCGCCAGAATTCCTATACCCAACTATAACTTGTACAGAGAGCATCTCAGCTCTGCACGCCCGTAATGCTTTATAGGTGGTATCCAGCCTATATGTTTTACTTGGAGCAACTCCAAGAGCGGTGATAACTAGAGCAACTCAAGTTACCTGAGATGTCCGTTGTGCTACACAGCCGGAGATCAAATGATGATTTAGTCGTGTCTCTGCACCGTTTATATACGTTTCTGGTCCCATTAACGCGTGTAAGGTAAAAAGAAATATCTCAACGAATGAGAAAGCGAATCATAGTACTATTTCTTTGGAGTTTAATAAAATCGGTAATATATGACTAGATACGCGTTAATTATTGTTTAATAATATTAATCGGTACTTAAACTTTAATAATAAACAAAAAAATCTTTTTGATTTATTTAAACTAAGTAAAAAATCTAAGTAAAAAAATGCTTTTGCATTTTTAAATAAAATGCAAAATAATACCATATGTTTTCTATAACGTAAAACTATAACTATAAGGCTTTTTACATAACCATGCGACTTTCAAGATGGCGATTTTTTTTGCCAAACAATGTGTTTTTTAACATAGGTTTTAAATGGGAGTCTCCTTGTACTATTTTTGACATAAATTTAAATCTGTGAAAATGAGTGAATACTTTATAAATCTCAAAGACATAAAAGTTAAAAACAGGTATATAGAAAAAATTTCTGTTATTCAAAACTTCGACCCTTATACTTTTAGTGAAAAAGATTATTTTATGATTAATGTACAAAATATTCCAAAAATATCTTACATAGATATTGTTAATTATTTTGTAATCACCCACAGTTTTTACGCTGGTAAACAGTTTAAAGCGTTTAAAAGTCTAAATGGTTTCAAATATTTTGAGGCAGGATTTATATGTAAATTATTATGTTTCAAAATAGGTGAAAAGTTTATTGTTAAAGCAAAAGTAAGTAAATAATTTTTAAATCTTTTTAAATAATTTTTTTGTATTAAATATACATTTATTAACCAGGTTAGACATTCACAAAAGATGAACCAACCGTTAGTAGATTCTTGGATAATAGTCTTCCCAGATGGTTCTATTTTTTCTGCTCACTGTACATGTATGGCAGGTTTAGGAGAAGCTTGTAGTCATTGTGCTGCAATCGCTTTTGCTCTATATTTTAAATATTCCGATGATCAAGTATCTTGTACTGAAAAATCCTATGTATGGAATATACCTCAAAAATCAGATAACATAGAATTTAAAGAAATAAAAAATATAAATATGGGTAGAAAAATTAAAACCAAAGTTTTTAATGGTAAGGAATTTGTGTTTTAAAATTAATAAATTTTTGTAAATTATAAATTATATTATGAAAATCATTAACATTTTTTAGATGTTTATAAACTTGAAATTCCTGCATTGAATTTAAATTATATTTGTAAAGGATTAGAATTTGTTAATTCGGATTCAGCTATTTTAAGTGTTGTTAATTCTTTTGCATCTAAAAGAAGCACAAAAGATTTTGCAAACTTACCAGAACCGCTGACTAATTTGTATAACAATAAATATGATCATTTTTCTTTGAACCAGTTGCAGGAAGAAATAATAGAGATAAAATTAACTGAAAATGAACAAGTTGCAATTGCTCAAATTACTCATAAGCAAAATAAAAGCTCGATTTCGTTTGAACAAAATCTGGTAAAATAACAGGGACTAACTTCAAAAGATGCTGTACAACATCGCTAAAAAAACCATCATTATCTTTAATTAAAGAAATTCGTTATCCTGCAGCTTCTCCTATAAAATGTAAGTCATTGTCTTATGGATTAAGAAACGAAAAAAATGCTTGTGAAAAATATTCATTTTTTATAAAACATCATCATCAAAACTTTAAGATAACGCAAATTGGTCTAATTGTATAATTAATTAACCCGAACTTTGGAGCATCTCCAGATGCTTAAATTTCTTGTAAATGCTGTGGTGATGGCTGCGTCGAAATCAAATGCCCTTTCAGATTAAGTAATTGTAAAATGACCTTACAAGAATTGTCTCTTTTAAGAGACAGTTATATTATTTTTCAAAATAATAATATTATGCTAAAAAGATCTCATAATTATTATTATCAAGTACAGCTTGATTCAACTATTTTGTACTCAAAGGAAATATTGTGACTTCATAATTTGGCCCAAAAAAGTATTTTTTATAGAAAGAATTCCATATGATGAAGAGTTTATAAAAATAAATGTTGAGAAAGCATTAATATATTTTAAGAAAATAATAAAACCAGAACTATTGTCGAGATGGTTTACTCTATCAAAAAGCGACTTACAAGAAGAATTGTGGTGTTATTGTTCAACTCCAGATGATGGTAGAGAAATGATAAATTGCGCTAATGAAATATGTCCAATTCAGTGGTTTCATCTCCGATGCACAGATCCACAAAAATTTTTAAATGAAGTAGAATGGATTTGCGAAATTTGTAAATCTAATATTTAATAATTTTTCCAATAAATTATTGCTATTAAACAAAATAATGTTTATTTAAATTTATATTTAATTTAAATTTTAAGAATATTCATATGGATTAAAATAAATAAAAAGGTGTTTTTGACAATAAATTTTTATTTTTATTATTATTGATAATTAATTATACATTTAGCTACAAAATTTTTTGATGTGAATGCTGTTGACATGCTGTTGTATATTGTCAACTATATTAAAATTTTTTTAAGTAAACGCTATTTAAAAAAAAAAGAAAAAAAATTTATTCAAAATACAATGTGTAATTTGTTATTTTGAATATCAAACAATATTATTTTTAATATTTAACAGCTAAGCAATTATTGTGAGATCTAGATTGAATTTTAGAAAATCAAGCTAAAATTATTTTAAAAGATTTATAGCAAATATTTTTTATGTAATATACTTATTTAAAAATAAAATTAAAATAAATCAATATAATAAAAGCAACAAGTACAAAGTACCATAAAACGTGCTTTTTTTTAGAAGTGAAATTTAATAAATTATTTAATCATGCTATTGGATGTATTGAGCAAAACACAGCACACAAACAAAACCTCATCAAATAAGCAAATACCATGGTCTGCTGTTACCCTTACCATATCGATAGGAATAATATCTTGGAGTATTGTGTATTTTTGTCTGAGTGATCCAATTACTCGTTCCACATGAATGCGAACACTAGAAATGTGCCTTGAGTTTTCAATCAATACAGGATCTAACTGTTTTTCACCTATTAAATATTTTTTTATTTTATAAAATTTTGTTGTAAATATGTTATTCCATTTTTTTACCTCTTATTTTGAATGCTGGTAAATTGAGTTTCGCTCCAAAAAAATTAAGTGTCTCTTCGATCAAGAAGCCTCGATCAGCTAATACTACATCTCCAGGTTGTATAAAATCCATAAATCCTGAGTGTTCTGTAATAAATTTGTCGCTGGTACGACCACCCCATCCAGCAGACACAAATATAACCGTTCCTTGAGGACTTATTGCAACTAAAGGTTTTGCTGTTAAATGATGCTTGTAACTACTCCAGCATTCAGCTTTTGACCTAAGATTGCTGGGTCTTTCTATAAATACTTCAAAGCAGTCGACAATTACTGCATCGCCAAAAGCTTTTTTAAAGAAAAAAGGCATTGTTTCCTTTAAAACTTCTCTAGATGGCCAGTGAACTACAGACTGAAATAAACAGTACATTACATGCACACATAGTCTAAAATATTTTAAAGTATTTGTCAGACAAATTCCAAACCTAATAAAAAACTATTATCAAAATACGTACCCAAATTAATGAAGAATGTAATACTTAATACCTGTAAGCTAAATAATTTAATGGAAAATTACGTCTTAATTTCATTAAAGTTAAAAGGAATTGATTAAATGGTGATATTGCTGGATTATTTGTTACAAGGTGAGGAGTTACTAATTTACTAAGAAACATCATAGTTTCATAATTATCTAAACCTGTGAAATATTTAGTCTTTTTATTATTTTGATAAAGGGTTTCTTCTGATAATTCTAAGTTAGCAATTTTAGTTTTAAGTTCCAAATTCAAGGAATTTAAGGATAAATTTTGTCGAATTAATTTTTCTAAGTCATCAATGCTAATAGATGTTTGAGATGCTGTTCCAGTTTCCTCAACTTCATTTGAATGTTAATTTAAATTCTCGATGTTATTGTTATTACCTGTATCTGAAACTCTAGCTATTTTATTATTAAGAGGAGTAGGATTTTCTGGAAGGATTTGGTTTCAGGTATTTTCTTTCAAAGTTCACTACAAATTTGAGATCAGTTCATAAAAATAACATTGAATTTATATTTTATATACATATCATTTTATTTACTCTTTGATACCTCTTTAATGAAGCTTCATTTTTTAAAGCCATACCTACTTTGTAATCAAAATTCTTGTTGGGCACCCAATCCGGATGGTCCACTTCAAGTGTATGAGCTGGTTTTTCTAACGCACACAAATTTATTAAGTAAAATAATTAATCATAATATTATTGTTATACTTTATACTTGATATAAAATGATTACTGGATATTCTTGCAGTAGTTAAATATGTCTCACTGGGAATATTTTTTTTAATAGCTCGTAACCAAGCATTTGTTCTTCTTTCTACCAATAAATTGAATTCATCAACTGGCTTGTGTATTATCTTATTATTAATAATAAAAGTTTTTTATTTTCGTTACTTAAAAAGTTTTTAAATTTCTTATCTTTCACATAACATTTCTGTGGAAAATTATAAAATTTTATTCCACTAGAGTTAAAATAAGAACCACAACTTGGAACACAACACTTCCCCATTCTTATAATAAAACTAAAATTTTTATTTTTGTTGAAAAATTAGAGCAAATATTCAATTAAAAAATAAAAAATAAAAAATAATTTTAAAAGTGCAAATAAACAACTATTTTCATCAACTATTAATAATTTTAAATAATAATTTTAGAGTCACCATAACCAAATACTTAATAACTTAAATACGAATAAATTCATATATGTTACCAATTAATTAAATTTTATTGTTTTCAAAAATATTTATTATTGTTTTATAGTTAATAATTCACTGCAATTATTCACTTTTCTTGCGTAAATTTATTTTAATAAATTAAATTTATAGAGACTCCCATTCAAAACCTACGTTAAAAAACACATTGTTTGGCAAAAAAAATCGCCATCTTGGAAGTCACGTGGTTATGTAAAAAGCCTTATAGCCATATTTTCGTAAGCGAATGCGTCGCCTTACTTTCACTGTGTGTCTACGTGATCTTTGATCACGGAAGCACAGCTGATAATTTTATAATAAATGTACGTTGGGGTTAGGTTATGAGAGGGTATGATTAAAATACAAAAAATATTAATTAATTAATTAGTTTATTGGCAGGGTGCCAATCATACCGTCTCATCGCCCCCCCCCCCCACTTTTTATGATCAAAAGATCCTAGCTATGATCTGAAAAGTAGAGAGAAAAAAAAGGAAATTGTACTTTATTTTAAAGTAGGTAAACAACAACAACAAATTTTTATGAGTTAAACTTGAAATATGACTGTAGTTATTTACAATAGATCTAACTTATTAAATTTTAAAGTTATATCACATTTTCAGTCTTGAAGAGATACTTAAATTTAAAATACAGGAACATTGGTTTCAGAGATTCTTGGAAGATTGACTCTTCTTTCTTCTAGTTATGTCAGCCATTTTTTTTGAGAAGTTTTTCTTCTTATGGTTGGCTCATATAGAATTTCTGGGACCTTTTTAACTTTGTCATTTTTAACAACTATGACGGTCGATTTAATTTGAGGTTTATTGTTATTTTTGATAGTGATTTTTAAATCATCGATTATTGGCATATCTTGTGATAGTTGTTTGTTCATGTTTGTTGATTTTGCCAAGTCTGGAGCGAACAACGCATCGTCTGGTTCAATATCGCTGATATTTCCATAAAAAAATTGATTCCTATCCTGGTCGTTCATTGTTATTTCAGGTATAAATGGCGAGACACCGCGAAAGGCGTAAGATACAGTATTCTAAACTTTAAACTCGTTTTTCTCAAAACAACGTTTTTCGAATTGGCGTGCACGATAACTCAAAAAATAATTAAGATCTTCCTAATTTTTTGGCTACATTTTAAAAATATAATTATCTTCTAGATTGATGGAATGGATTTTCAAAAAAATGTGCCAATTTTTTTTCTCGACAAAAAACGTGCCAAAAATTGCAATTTTTCAAAAAATTTTAATAATTTTCACAATTTTCCATTTTCCGAAATTTGAATCCATCAATCTAGAAGAAAAATGTTTCACAAACATAAAAAAATTTTGTTTGGAACGTTTCAGAACAAGTTGGAGGCTGCAATCGTGCACGCCATGAAAAGTGAGGCCTAACTTTGAGCACCTGTACTCAGCTCCATTTTGGAAAAATAAAAAAATAAAAAAAAATTGTTTAGCAACTCATAATCTAATAAAGTGCTAATTTTGAAAAAATTATCTCAATTATTTCTACCCGAAAACCTATCCACAAAAAGTCATGTTTTTTTTATCTCCAGTTGTATCTACCACCTTAATAGATGCAAAAATCGACACCTTGTGGGAGCGATATCTCAACAACGATCCATCGCATTACTTTCATTTTTTAAAACTGGATTTTTTTTATCGAGTTGATGATACCTATAGTTTTTGGGCCCAATCCGGTATTTTAAAATTTCATTGCTTTTGTATAAGCTTTGCATCGATGAAATATCATAGAAATGCAAAATTTCACAAGATGTTGTATTTTTATTATTTATTAATTAACCCGAATTTTATTGAATTAAACATTTAACGCCCAAGAGCCTATCTACGAGTTCTAAATTAATTTTAATACAAAAATTTATTTTTCTTAAAATGTATCCCTATATGTTAAAAGTTGGACACTAAAAAAATCAAAACGTTGCTTCGGTCCCATAATTTTTAAATGTCCGCCATTTTTAAATTTTTTGTTGTTTTATTTTACTAATTTTAGTTAAATGCCCTAAATGCAATAGGTTTTACAGCTCTGTCAAATGCAGTTTCTTCTTAGGATTTAATGGGTCATTTTTAGTTCGGCACTGAAATTTTCCAAATTTTTTTTTGCAGCATAATTAAACATTTCAAGCTGAACTTGATACAAAGATCAATTTTAATTCAGCTTTTTTGCAATAGCTGTAAATAATCGCACTTCATGATAGATTTCAAGTAAGTACAATTAACTTTTATAATCATTAAGTATTTTTACTTTCAAAATAAAAATACTGAAAAAACTTAATTCAGCCAAAACTTAAAAATATTTCTAATAATTAATTTCTTATCTGATTTATAATCATATTAGCACACTTAACAGAATAGCAAATAACAACACTGAATTTTAATAAGAACAAAAAAGAATTTTTAGTTTTTTTTATGCTTCATTTAAATATTAATATAATTAAATATTAATTAATTTATTGATTATTGATTTTTATTTATATTAGAATAAAGTTAGGAAAAAATAAAATATTTGTTTTGTATTTTAAATATCCATGGTAAAAAAAATTGTTGAAAAATAAATGAATGACATTAATGGCATTAATTCAATTGGTTTACATAAAAATAAAAAAATTATTATCGATTTTAAAAATAAATACATAACGTGCAGTTTGAAGTTTATTTAAGTTTTTAATATTTTACAACTATATAGCATTAGATAGTTTGAATTTATAAGTATATATTTAAAAAATTTTTTCAATTTTTAAAATTCAAAACTGCTTCATTAATTGCTTATTAATCAAAAATTAAAATATCGTACTTGAAAAACGTAATGATTTTAATTTATCAATAATAAATAAAATTAAAGGTTTTAATACTAGTATAATTTTAACAGCAATTTTTTTATTTTAAAAATACTTATTACGACTTAATATAACGTTTGATTTTAATAAATTTATATAAGTTATTTATCAAGTCTTCTTTTAATTAAAATTATATGCTGTATTTCTTTATTATGTTATGTTAAGTCCTTTTTTTACATTATTTTACAAATTTTGTTTCAATTTTTAATTTATAAATACATAAAGTGTTGTCATAAAAAAAATAAATTACATTAAACGTTACGTTAATAATTCAATAGTAAACACTGTAAGTATATTTTATATTTTTATTTTTTTATGTGCAAATTTTATAAATTATTTTCTTTTGACGTGCATTTTTAATTAAGAAAATATCTTTTGAGTGCCCGAAACTTAGGGTTTTTTGCTTCGAGTTGGGTCATTATTTGGTACATTATTTTTATTAATGTTATTGATTATTGAATATCAATTTTATTAATATCAATATGATTGACCTTATAATTTTTCGAAAAAGCCATTTTAAATTATATACTTCTGTTTTTCAATGTCAATATACTTTACATGTTTTTATTTTAAAATTGAATTGTTATTTAATTATTTGGTATTTTGCTACATTTTTAGAAGATTTTAAATTAACAAAATAATTATTTTTTTTTCTTTTAGACTAAAATCGATAAGCTTAGTTCCAAAAACAAAATTTTTTTAACTCATGTTTTATTGCACACAAAAAAACTGAGCATTGTGTTTTCAACAAAAAAAAAATCAAGGCATTCATGAAATTAGACACGATAACATTCAGAATTAAAAACTTATTTTTGAAAATTATTGTGCCTGACTATGTAAATTAAATTTTTATCAGCTTATGTTGTTTTAAATATTAAATTCAATAATTTTTATCAATATTTACGGGTTTGAAATTATTTTCTAAAGAAAAAATGCTGATATCTCTCGCTTTTCTCAAGAGAAGAAATTTTGAAATTTCTCTGAGCGAATTCACTGGTCTCTGTAACTCAGTTGGATAAAAGAGCACTCCAGTACAGATGGAAAGGTCACCGGTTCGAATCCTGTCGGAGAGATATCAGCATTTTTTCTTGAGAAAATAATTTTAAAAATAAAAATCAGAATCAAAAATATTTATTAAATATTTTTAAAAAATGATTTAAATTTAAATAATTTAATTTAACCGTTACGATGTATAGGTAACATTGTTATCATACAATGATAACAATGATACGACATACAATTACCACAATCATACGACTTAATGTAGTGTTTCATCTTTACCCATAAAAATCGATAAAAATTATTTAATTAATTGTGCCTGATTTCTTGGATGTATTGAATTTCTCGTGTTGAAAACACTATGCTCAGCCTTTTTGGTGCTTAAATTTTTGCGTTCATAAAAATGCTTTTGTAAAAAAATTTGTTATTTTGGTTTATAAAAAAATTTCGTTGTTTTCAAAAATTTTGTGCTTAAAAATAAGCTCATCCTTTAAAGCACTGTAAAAAAGTATAAAGTCTTATATCTTGCTTAAAAATAAGCTCATCCTTTAAAGCACTGTAAAAAAGAATAAAGTCTTATATCTTTTATAAATACCATACCAATTCATACTATAATATACTTATCAAATTATTACACATTTTCTCAGTGTGCGATTTTTAACCCATTACCGTCCAGGCAGCCAAAACGTGCCACTTGATTAATACCGGCTTTGATTTTCATTAACATTAAATTTTAAAATTGTTTTAAGACTAGAAACTCATGAGGAATTCAATTTTTGAATTTTTCCAACAAACAATTTATTTCCATTTTTTACCAACAAACCCTCAGAAATTATCTGCAAGGGTCGAAAACTTAAAAAACAAGCGATTTTAGCCCTGTTTTGCGGCCAAAACGTGCCACTTTGACGTAAGTCTTTACTATTTGAAAAATATTATGTTTTTTTTTCTTCTAATTAGCACCCGGGGGTTTACGAGGTTGCTAATTTTAAATATGAACTTAAAAAAACCATAAAGCTTCATCTAGGGGTGGGAAATTGGGGTGAAAAGGGGTGGAAATTAATTTTTATAATTGGCTTTATTTTTACTTGAAAAACTATATCGGGGGTTTTTAAGGCTAAAAATAAAATGTTTTATAAAAATCGGTTTTTCGCCCTTTTTCACCCAAATTTTCTACCCGTAGATGAAGATTTATGATTTTTTTGAGTTCTTATTTGAAATTAGTAACGAAGTTAATGTTAGCAAGAAAAAAAACATAATATTTTATGAATACTAAAAACTTACGTCAAAGTGGCATGTTTTGGCTGCCTGGGCGGTAATGGGTTAATTTATTAATTTCTAGCAATATTAACGTAATTTATTACATAATTATTTAAAATAATAATTTTAAATTACCTGTTAGGTATTTTTCATATCAAAACTTGGAAATGAAGCTTGTGCGACTGGCTTATTTTTTGGCACTTTTGGATTTAATAAAATCAAACAATAAGGAAAGTTTGATCACTCAAGTCATAAAAGAAATTAAGCCTTCACGAGTGACCTTACATTCTGACTTTGAAGTCGGAAATTTTACCGATCAATGCAGCTACCAATTTATACTTCAACATCTTTTGGAGGTAGTTCCTACAACATTAGTTGACCTAAATAATCCACCGAAAAAAATAAAATTTAATAATATCGATATCGAGTATCACCGAAACATTACAGCACCTATTCATTTTATTGTTCTCAGCGAGGGTAATTCAAACAAAATTTTTCAAAAATTTGACAGTGCTTTGAATTTAATAGAGCAATCTGTATTTTATTTGTCCACGACTAAAATACTTCTTGTACTTAATAGAATCAGCAGACTAGAAAATTTAATTTATTCATTACTTAATACAGCACTGTTTTATAATTTTTATGATTTCAAGATCTTGGAATGTTATTTTGAAAATTTATATTTTACTGAAGCTAATTTTTTTTTCAAAACCATATCAAAAAAAGCTGTTACAAATTACAAAGTTGAAAATTTTTTCCCTAACATACTTGATGGAATAAATGGTTATAAAATGAGAGTAGGTGTATATGATATTCAATGGCCAAATTCTTATACAAATTTTACTTTAAATTATCATAATAAAGCGAGTACTAAGGCTATGGAAGACATTTATATACTAATATTCTTATACAAGTATTACGATTGTATTGAAAGTTCACTTAATATTACATCTAAATTTATAAATACTTCAAATGAAAATACAGTAGAAGCCTATATATATAAATATCAATTAGATTGTTTTTTGGCTGTAATTCATCTGTTTGGCACAACAAATTTTCACAATTTATACTTTATCAAAACGTTCAAATATATTTTTATTGTTCCGGTTGTAGAAGAAAAAAAAATTCAAATTCCTAAAGAAATTATTTATTCCTTTTTGGCTTTCTGTGGAATAATATTAATATTTTTATTTACTGCTCATATCTTTAAATTTCGACAGGATGAATGGTCAATCTTCAATATTTATAATTTTATATTAGGACTTGGTGTAAATATTAACTTTCGTCGTACTTTAAGAACAAAGATAATATTTTTGACAATGTTTGCTGTATCATATTTCTTCGTTTCAGACATTGCTTCAGATATGATCGGTTTAAAATACGAGTACAAAAAAAGACTAATTTTTGAATCCTTTGAAGATATCCTTCAAAAAAATATAACCGTTTACTTCAATTACAATAATGTTATTTTACAGTTGTTACAAAATACTTCATCAGGAATTGTACAGAATATTACTAAAATGACTAAAATAAATAATGCTAGTGAAAGCAGGGTAGACCTCAGATCCTCTACATTAATTATGATGGATTATGATGCTGAAAAATTCTTGACCTATTATAAATATGTAATTAATGGAATTAGGCATGAAATCAGTGACTTGATTATAAAAGCAGGTTTCAACATTGTTGCGTTTCCTGACAATTCTCCATTAAGAATCAAATTCGCTGATCAACATGTAAAAATATTAGAAGCTGGTTTGGATGTGAAATGGCGATCCGATTATGATAGGGCTAATAGAATTGATGAAAAATTAATGATTAATGAATTTGAAAATGAAGACGATACGTTACCGTTAGTACTTTTATCAATAGTAATATTAGGAACAATTCTATCTTTATTAGTACTGATTTTTGAAAATGTTTGGTTCTATTACACAAGCATTCGTAATCTTTTAAAATATTTGGTTAAAAAAAAAAGTACTAAAAAAATTAAAATTCGTAGAATATATGTCAAACCAAAAGAATCACAGGTGACAATCGTGTAATTGAATTATAAAAAATTAATTGTAGATAAATGTAACAGAGTGGGCAAAAACGGCGATTTTGGCACGCAGTTCTCGTTTCAGTTGGCAGGGGACAGATTAGAAACGGTTCAGTTTGGTCACTTTACTCGTTCCAAAAATCTTCCATAAACGGATATTTTTCCAACGGATCCGAAATATACTGAAAAAAATTCCGGTTGCCACAACCGGAATTCCAGCTTTGAAAAATGGATTTTTTTTTACGTCAAAGACATAATTATATAGCGAAGTTCTACCTTAATGGATGCAAAAATTGACACCTTGTGGGCACAATATCTCAACAACGATCCATTGGATTACTTTCATTTTTTAAAACCGGGTTTCTTTTATCGAGTTGATGATACCTATAGTTTTTGGGCCCAATCCGGTATTTTTAAAAGCATGTTTATTCTTGTATTTTCACTTCACACTTTCAAAAAGAAATCGACACGTAAAATTTTAAATATTAATATTAGATATATTTTTTTGGACTAAACCTAGTTCATATGCATTCTATGTATAATTCCATTATCGTTGAATTTTTTCATTTTTATGCATTGATCAGTACAAGGTAGCCGTTTATGGCAGAATTGAATTAGGTTGGCATACATGAATCGGTTGGTACTGGCATATTTTGTACACGCAGCAGACAATGATAGCAATACAAAAAAGAGACCCAGTACCAACCGTTTCATGTATGCCAACTTAATTCAATCCTGCCATAAACGGCTACCCTGGATCAGTATGAAAAATTGATTAGAAACTAATAACTAATAAGTTTTTAATTCTTCTGAAGGTTAGTTCATTGAAAAAAAAACCGGTTGTTTAAAAACCGTTTTTTTTTAAATAGTTTATACTATTTTATAAGGCTAGTTCCACAAACCTACGTAATCGCATAAACGCAGCCGCACAACACAATACGCACGTGCACAAACGAAAATCGTGTTGTGTGCATTGCGTTGCGGCTGCGTTTATGCGATTACGGAGGTTTGTGGAACTAGCCTAAGGCTAGTTCCACAAACCCCCGTAAGCGCAGAAACGTAGCCGCAACGCAATGCGCACAGCACAACACGCATGTGCACAAACGAAAATCGTGCTGTGCGCATTGCGTTGCGGCTACGTTTCTGCGCTTACGGGGGTTTGTGGAACTAGCCTAAAAATATATTAAAGCGTAGCTTCATTAAATAAAAAATTTTCAGCGAAGGTATATACAAAAATAGTTACTGATTTAGTTGAAGAAGGGCCATTTTTTGACTGAATATAAAAATATATATTAAGATAAATGAATTTTTTTTTCTTTATGATAAAATTAGCATTATTAATTTTAATAATCATTATCATGCATACGCGGTAGACATTCAAAAAAATCAAATGTTTATTAACCCATTAGTTCCCAAGGGGACTTGAGTTGCCGTTTGAAATTACATCTATAAAGCTAGTTTAAAATCAAAATTTTTTTTAACCAAAAATGTTCCCCTATGCAAAAAGAGTTGCTCTTTCATATTTTTAGGTCAGATTATTAAAATTTTGGACCGGAAGTGAAATATAACCACTAAACAAGCTTTATAGACGTAATTTCAAACGACAACTCAGTCCGCTTGGGAACTAATGGGTTAAAGCCAGTGATTTAATCGATTTACCGCCAAATTCTAGAACATAAGAAGAATACAATTTTTTTAGCTTCCAGACATTATATAAAATATTGTTTATGTAATATTTTTTTAGTTCAATAAAATCTGTTTTAACCTAATTAATATTTATTTATTTACTTATTTGTTATTATTTCTTTAAAATTTACTAGAGTAATGCAAAAAAAACATTTTTTTTAATTACAAAATTTTTTGTAAAATTTACAAAAAATTTTTGATTTGTTTATAAATGAATTTTATAGTAATATTAAAATTAGTTATATTTACTAAAATTTTTGAACATAAAATAACCAAACATTATAATGTCAATAAAACTAGCATTTTTGGTTATATTTAACAGTTTTTTTTCTCCGTGTACAAAAGACTTTTTCTAATTCTGGTTGTCGATTAATTATCGATATTAATTTTGTAATTAAGTGAATTGAGAGGTGTTAGAGTTCAGAGTAATTTTTTTGTTGTTGCTCAATTATGGAAAAAGTACCCCAAGTAGAAATCCATTTAAGTTTCTAGTCAGTAACTGATCCGTTAACTGATTTGAACATCAGTTACTACGAAAGGGTCTACGGGCCACCATCTCGCGGCATAGTTGCGAATGATTTTTGAATCAAAAACTCGCATCAGCATTGATGCTGAGGCAAAAAAAAACCAACCTAACCCGAAAAAAATCAAAATAAACAAAAAAAATTTACTTTAATAACTAATCTAAAAGTATTTTTTAAATTATTAAATTATTAATAAAAAAGATATAATTAAAAAAATATTTACATAATAAATTAATAAAAAGAACCTTATGAAAAAAGTGATTATTAAATGCATATTATGTAAAAAAGAAATGATAACTACATAATTGTATTTAGAAAAATAAAATGTGTGGTGTATGTTTTAGAATTCCTTCTATATAAATGCTTAAAGTTTATTAACTTATGTGTATATTAAAAAATAAGGAAATTAATTTTATTAAAATAAAAAATATATTACCAGTGTGCTTTGTAATTTCCCAAAAATGACAGAAAAACCTGAGATTGATAAATACATTGGATAAAAGCCAAGGTTGCACATCAGTATGTTCTTATTAATTATATAATTTTCAATAAAAAGTTTTTGAAAATCACTTAGCACATAAAGTTGTTTGATTTTCATCTGATAGCCTGTCTACGCATATTGAATGATGATGTTTTGCATATTTAGTGTGCGATAAACTAAATGCACACATAAAAATATGAATTTTTCTTTAATAAACTGCTATTTTACCATCATAATCACTTTCTTTGAATATTTTCATAATCTTTGTTTTACTTAAGCCAGCTCCATTTCATGTTCATACATCAGCAGGCTTGAACCACTTGGCGCTACTTATTTTACTTCTAAAATTCAACGGATTAAGAAACTAAAAGAAGAAGCTAAACTTTCAATTAAGGAATAATATAAGAATATTCGATTAGGCTAATCTGTAGATTACTCCATTCTGAAAATATTAGCTCGTTAAGAACTAAAAAATTATTGAACTTTAGAAATGAAATAAGTAGCGCCAAGTGGTTCAAGCCTGCTGATGTATGAACATGAAATGGAGCTGGCTTAAGTAAAACAAAGATTATGAAAATATTCAAAGAAAGTGATTATGATGGTAAAATAGCAGTTTATTAAAGAAAAATTCATATTTTTATGTGTGCATTTAGTTTATCGCACACTAAATATGCAAAACATCATCATTCAATATGCGTAGACAGGCTATCAGATGAAAATCAAACAACTTTATGTGCTAAGTGATTTTCAAAAACTTTTTATTGAAAATTATATAATTAATAAGAACATACTGATGTGCAACCTTGGCTTTTATCCAATGTATTTATCAATCTCAGGTTTTTCTGTCATTTTTGGGAAATTACAAAGCACACTGGTAATATATTTTTTATTTTAATAAAATTAATTTCCTTATTTTTTAATATACACATAAGTTAATAAACTTTAAGCATTTATATAGAAGGAATTCTAAAACATACACCACACATTTTATTTTTCTAAATACAATTATGTAGTTATCATTTCTTTTTTACATAATATGCATTTAATAATCACTTTTTTCATAAGGTTCTTTTTATTAATTTATTATGTAAATATTTTTTTAATTATATCTTTTTTATTAATAATTTAATAATTTAAAAAATACTTTTAGATTAGTTATTAAAGTAAATTTTTTTTGTTTATTTTGATTTTTTTCGGGTTAGGTTGGTTTTTTTTTGCCTCAGCATCAATGCTGATGCGAGTTTTTGATTCAAAAATCATTCGCAACTATGCCGCGAGATGGTGGCCCGTAGACCCTTTCGTAGTTACTGACTAGCCCACCCCTTCATAACTGATAAGTAACTAATCAGGTTTGTCACGGTGCTATTTATCAGTAACTGAAGATGCATGCGCAATACTCCATTTTTTTGAAAACTTTTTATTAAAGTTAAAATTTTTAAAATTATTACTCTAAGATAAAAAAGTTAATATTTTTATAAATAATATGTTCCAAGAAATTTTTGTTCACATATTTTAAATTTTTTGTAAAACTAAATTTCTGTAAAAATTTGAAAAAATTTATTCTGAAAGAATTTTATATCCAGATTTTCTTCTTTACATAATCTTTAAAAATCATTTCACTTGCGAGAAAAATGTCATCCCAAATTTCTGATGAAAAGACGTCGTGTTAATACAGTTTTCATTTTATTGTAAAAAAACCTATTTTTTTACACAGTATACCATTAAAAAAAAATTTAATAGTTAAAATTTTTCTCGCTAATGAAATGTTTTTATGAGGACGCGGTATCGATTATGAATTATAGGAAAAACTTGAATAGGTCATGAACTTTTCTAGGAAATCTCATAAGTTTTCTTTCTTGGGTAATGAAAAAATTAACTCATTGTTCAATCTGTAAGAATAAAATTTTTGTATTATAAAATTTTACCTTTGCATTCAATTTCTCCAGATTTCCCCTACAAAACTATTTTTAATGAACCTAGATAAGAAGCTTATATAAAGCAATAATCTTTTTTTAATGGCATATTTTTTTTTAATACTTTTTTTATGTGTAAAATATAATTTTTATTAGAACTAGTGCGATTTCTTATATTTCAAGTTTTAAAATCTTTTATTAATGCGTTACTTTATTCGCTTTTTATAATCAGAATTTCATAGAAAATTTTTCAGTATTTTTTTTTATATATTTTAATATAATAAGATCTAATCCATACTGTAGAAAAAAATTTATACAATATTACTACAGTTTATTAGTTTTTTACTATAAAAATTTGTACATCAAAAAATCTCAAACTACTTTTTTTTTTAATTTGGATGTAAAACCTCATTTTTTTCTATGAAAAGTACTATAGTTATAAAAATATCGGTTTTACTTGATTTCTCGGTTCTGATACGAAAGTTTGTGAAAATTTTTGTCTTCTTTAATTTCCGCCTTCAATGCTCTGGTGCCCAATAAATTAAAAAAAAATATACATATGGGCAAAAATTAAACTTTACTGCAGCTGCAAGTATACATGAAATTAGACCATCAGGCTATAGGCTCTATAAACCTTTGTTATCACAAAAACAGGCCACAACGCAATGCGTAATAGGCAGTTTTAAACTTACGTATTTCCGTTGCGAACTGAACGAAAATTGTATTCTACAAATCGTATCACATTTTACAGAAATTCGTAAACCTAGAACTTGCCTTGGCTTTGCGTAAACCTCAATTTTAAGTACATAATGTTTGTAGAGTATAAAAAAGGTGAGAAAAAAATACTATTTTACGCTTAAAAATTCAGTAAATAAAAGTGCTAAGCTGTATAAAGCTTAGGAAAAGAATAATAAATAAAATAAAAAAATAAAATTGCTTTAAAAAAATTATGTCTGGATTAGGCCATATATATATAAATCTAGCATCTGGAATTTATAGCATTTCCTTTAAAACTTTATATGCAATAATGTTTCTGAATTCCATTAAATGTACGAGTAAAAAATAATAAAAAAATAAAATTATTTATTCAAGATTTTATACATACATAAAAGAATTTGTGGTTAAATTTGACACAATTTTATTGTAATCATGATTTATTATACTTTAGTATGAAAATGTATTATATATATAACTAGTTGCATATTTATATATATAATATATATATACATTATCTATCTTTTTCAGTTAAATCATTGAGCTTTTTATTTGACCTGTTGAGGAATCTTTAGCACTTTGCAACTTCAAACAAAACTTTTTGGTATGTATACTTGCATACAGAAATAACTACATAATATGTATTATATTGCGTTTACGTATAATGTATCTTACTATACAAATTTATTTTATTGTATGAGAGTGTGTTTTTTACAGTTTGTGACACAAAAAAATAAATCAAGGAAAATAATACTAGAAAATTACTAGTTTTTATCTGTACATAAGACAAAAACACGATTGCACGCTTTCGTACAAGGAAGCTTTCTGAATTATTTTAGTGTAATTATGGGTCGTAGAAAAGCGTCGGGGAAAACCCATTCTGCACGTATAACTACTCGCATAGTTGCTAGAAATGGTGTAAATGTAGAGCAGAACGAGAGTATCGATGATTTTCGAGTTGATGATTTGAAGTTTCACCCATGTTACTCTATGACCACTTTTTTACTAACTTTTTTACTCTTATCTTGGATGTTCAGCAGATCCTAAAATAAATTTATATATCAAAGTTTAAATTAGTATTATATAAATATAAAAATCCCTTTTTCAGGCTGTTAGCCCTTCATTACATAAAGTAATTTCGCCCGCTTGGTCTAATTCATCCCTCTATCAGGTACGAATGAAGCTCTGGGGCGAACGAAGCGAGGCAGCTAGTATGCATTTTATATATCTTTCAGTTATTTTAAAAAGTTTGAAATTTTTGAATACTGGGTGAAATAAAAAAATTACCAAAAAATAAAATTAATAAAATGATATCTCATTTAATCATTCCTATTATAATTATTACCAACAAATACATGGGCTCTTGTGGATTGAATTATCGGTTCCATAAGAAACAATTTTATTTTTATGTACTCGGTAGCGTAGGATATATAAATGAGCTATCATTTTGGGAATCTTTATTTTTTTGGTAAACGACGATTAATTATACCCAGCAATGAAATATCCAAGCAACTTTTAAAAATAATTTCCAGGCTAATATATTATATATCACCTATATATTTTATTATTTTAAAATGTTTCTGATAAAATAATTTTCAAAGTAGACCAATAAAATTCAACAATCCACTCAATAAAATTTATCCTACTTTATAATATATTTTAGAGCTTTAAAGTAACATTTAAAGTTTGAAAGATGTTTCTGACAGCTGTGACTTAGATAACGACTTTTAATAAATATATGAGTATCTACTTTTTACAACTACATGTCTATTGTTATAACATATTATAAAGACTTCAAGATGCTTTTATCATAATTTTAAAGCTATTTATTAAAAAATAAAATGTCATATAAAATATTAATTTTTAAATTTTCCGTTACTTTTTTTATTTAGTCAGATTTTTTGAATAGAATATGTAGGTTATGATAATTGAGGAAATTATGAATTGATTAAATGTTACTGGACAAGGAAATATGATTTTATAATAATAACTGTGTCTTTATGAATAAAAACCTGATAAAAACTTTATTAAATAGACACTGTTTATAAATAGTTTTTTACTGTTATTTTTTAAAGATTAAATGGTTTTTTTTTCTACACTTATTTATGTCACAATTTTGAATTTTAAAGTTTATATAAAGCTTACGAGCTTGACCTTATAATGTCAGTTATCTGCTTGAAATCTCATTAAATTACTCTCGAAATTTACAAAACAATTAATAAACCCTGTTGCTACTGATTTAATTTTACACTTTTAAATCTTAAATTTTTCGAAATATTAAAAAAAGTACCCATATAAAAAATAAAATTAATTATCAGTGATAAAAGAGTTTTATTTGAATAATAAAAATTGATTTTCTTATATTCGTGATTTCCTTCATGTTTTACAAGAAAGAAAATTAACAATAAAAAAAGTAGCAGGTGTGGATTTTATAGTTTAGTTTTAATGTCTTTGCCATTTGTTTGTGCTGAACTACTTTATTCCATAAAATGATAGTAAATGTTCGTTTAAGTATACCGTTTTATATTTTTTTATTATTAATTAACTTCTAAATTAAACATAAGGTAAATGTGTAAGACCCATTAAAAAATAACGGCGGAAAAAATATAAAAATGAGCTTAATTTTTTCTTTTTTAATTAAATTAAATTATGAATAATTATAATAGTAGATTGTTATTCGAGGGAAGCAAATTTATGATTTCAAGCTAAAAATATACGAGCTAAAACTCAGCATTTTATGTGCAAATCGATTTTTAAGACTAATTTTTATAAGCAATGAAAATTATGTCAGTGTTGAAATTTTACACCCTTGATACATATTCTACTATTTTATTTTATCTATTTTTTATGGAATATTTGAACACTCGATATTTTAAAGCTTGTTTTTCTTGAATTTTTAAATAAATACTTGAAAATCCGCAGGCATTTTATCGAAAATTTCATGCAAAATTTAAGCAAACACTTTTATATAATAGAGATTTAAATGCAGTTTTTTAAACAATTGGTTTGAAAACTCAAGTGGAACAAATATAGGATATGCAGCAAGAATGATTACAAAAAAATTTATTTGATAAAAAAAAATTATTGATCTTTAGAAAAACCAATAAACCGTAGTCAATTCTGTAATAAATATATTAGTAAATATTTATTTCTTTTTTATGATCTCGAAATCAAAAAATATTTTCTAATCCAATAAGGTTTATTTAGGACTAAAACAAGCGAGTACAACCCTACCCGTTTTTTGAAAACCTTAGACTTTCGAGACCATTTTTAACATGAAACATGTTCATAGAGAGGGGTACCCAAAAAAGTCCCTCTAACTGAGGGGGGATGGGGGGTAAATGGACTTAGTTTTTTTTTTCGTTTTGCGTGAGAGAAGACGACATAAGATTGAACAATTTTACAGAACTGCAATTCTGCAAAACTGTACAATCGTACACACGTTGTAGGTGAGAATACGGTACGCATAAATAGGTCGGGAACCCAGGTTATGCCGAACTACATGTCAACATGTTCTCCGATTTAACTCGGCACACGTTGACGTGCTACTGGCTCACCCCCCGTAAAGCCTATGCAAGTTAGCCCGGAACCATTTATCACTTCGGGTTGACTTGAGGCCATGTATCTTTATAGGTTGAAGATCCTTTCATTCTTCCTTTTGCCGCTGTCTTCCAACTACAAAAGTAGCATTGCCATCTAACAGAAACTGAAATTATAAACTAAATATAATATATGCTGTTATTTCCACCAAGTCATCAAAAAAACTTATAACCGGTTTGTGTAAACACAACCTAAATGCATGGAACATGTTTACTTCCAGCTGAGGACTGGGTATAATACAAATATTACTCAACATTACAATACAATTTTCTAATTTTATAATTTGTAATTGTCACATTACTAGATGATAAGATTCTAAACCCAACCTATTTTGATTCCCTAAACCTGAATTATTCTAATTTCTTAATCGATATTATTCTAAATCCCTAAACCTGTATTATCCTAAGTCCTAGATTTTTAAAAGTCTCCTAAATATTCTAAGTCTTATTTGACCCCCCCTTAAATAGGACACATTTGACCCCCCCCCTTAATTTTCAAGTTCTGAAGTACCCCCTCCCTATTAAAACTACCGGTAATTTTTTAAAACTCTTGAGAATTATGATAAAGGCAAAAAAAAATCATTAAAACTTCCGGGAGTTTTTTAAAACTCTTGAGAATTATGATAAAGGCAGAAAAAATCAATTTTAATAATTTTTCAAGAGTTTTAATGATTTTTTCTGCCTTTACCATAATTCTCAAGAGTTTTAAAAAACTCCCGGCAGTTTTAATGATTTTTTTACCTTTATCATAATTCTCAAGAGTTTTAAAAAACTCCCGGCAGTTTTAAGGATTTTTTTTGCCTTTATCATAATTCTCAAGAGTTTTAAAAAACTCTCGGGAGTTTTAATGATTTTTGAAGAGTTTTAAAAAACTCCCGGGAGTTATAATGTTTTTCAAGAGTTTTAAAAAATTTCCGGGAGTTTTAATGATTTTTTTGCCTTTATCATAATTCTCAAGAGTTTTAAAAAACTCCCGGGAGTTTTAAAAAACTCCCGGGAGTTTTAATGATTTATTTTGCCTTTATCATAATTCACAAGAGTTTTAAAAAACTCCCGAGAGTTTTAATAATTTTTTTTGCCTTTATCATAATTCTCAGGAGTGTAAAAAACTCCCGGGAGTTTTAATGATTTTTTTTGCCTTTTTTATAATTTTCAAGAGTTTTAAAAAACTCTCGGGAGTTTTAATGATTTTTTGCCTTTGTTATAATTCTCAAGAGTTTTAATAAACTCCCGGGAGTTTTAATAATTTTTCAAGAGTTTTAAAAAACTCCCGGGAGTTTTAATGATTTTTTTTGCCTTTTTTATAATTTTTATAATTTTTTATTATAATTTTTATTTTTTATTATAATTTTTTTTTATTATAATTTTTTATTATAATTTTTATAATTTTTTATAATTTTTATAATTTTCAAGTTTTAAAAAATTCTCGGGAGTTTTAATGATTTTTCAAGAGTTTAATGAATTTTTTGCCTTTGTCATAATTCTCAAGAGTTTTAATAAACTCCCGGGAGTTTTAATGATTTTTTTTTGCCTTTATCATAATTCTCAAGAGTTTTAAAAAACTCCCGGCAGTTTTAATGATTTTTTTTTGCCTTTATCAAAAAAGTAATTATTACGGGAAAGATGATTACTTGTTAGGGACCTGTTTATTGCATCCTTGGCCTCCTTTATTGTCCCGATCGTGGACCGTTCTCGTCTAAAGCCGCATTGCCGAGGAAAAAGGTTCCCTGCTACTTGTACTGCATTTAAAATGCGAGGCTGTAGCATCTTTTCGAAGCCTTTGCCTGCCGTTTCCAAAAATCCTAGCAGTGGCCAGTACATTGGAAGTGTTGGATCACCCTTTTTCTTGCTAATAAAGGTCAGTAGAGCTACTTCCCATTGTCTGCTAAAGACCCCTGCCCAGATACAGGTATTTTACATCCTAATCATTAGCTCCAGATACTGTGTGCCGCTATTTTAATAATCTCGGCTGGTCTGGGCCGGGAGCTTTTTTATTTCTAAGGGAGTCCATGGCAGCGAATAGTTCCTCCTCTAGGAAAGTCCGAGATATCGTCTATATTGATGTCATCCTCTTGATCCAGTCTTGTCAGGTGTGTCGGAAACAGCGTCAACGACTCTGTTTGCAGTACTACTAATACTAATTAGTACAGTATATATATATATATACTAGGGGGCTCCGCCCCCTGCGCGCTTCGCGCGCCAACCCCCGCAGAGTGATTGAAGTATTGCGATAGTATATTTTTAATCACTTACAAGGCGTACCTTATTCTTTTTGAAACAACTGATTCTTGACAGTGGTTGTAGATTTGATATCGTAATACAACTTTATTAAAGTTTAAAATTTTACTCTGTTAAATATAGAAAAAACCGCATTGCCCCAAAAGGACCACATTGGCCCAAAAAGACCACTTTGGCCCAAAAGGACCACATTGGCCCAAAAGGACCACTGTGACCCAAAAGAACCACATTAGCCCAAAAGGACCACACTGGCCCAAAAGGACCACATTGGCCCAAAAGGACCATTTTGGCCCAAAAGGTTCACATTGGCCCAAAAGGACCACATTGGCCCAAAAGGTCCATTTTGGCCCAAAAGGACCACATTTGCCCAAAAGGTCCATTTTGGCCCAAAAGGACCACATTGGCCCAAAAGGTCCATTTTGGGCCAAAAGGACCAGATTGGCCCAAAAGGTCCATGTGGCCCAAAGGGCTCAGGCGACAGCGGCGACGTCAGCGGCAGCGGCGGCAGCGCTTATAACTTTATGATTCTTTGGTAGTACAGAATATATTATTAATAGTAATAATTAGGGAGTATATGTTACAACAAGGATGTTAAAATTATTATAAGTGAACATGTTCTATGCTCATAGTTGTGTGAAAACACAAACCAGCTATAAGTTTTTTACCGAAGAATGGCCTCTAATTCCGGAAAGGAAACAAATTAATGTAAAAATTTTCCTTGAAAATAAGCACAAAATTAGTAGCATCCAAAATTTGGGCACAATAATGATAATAACTTCTTGTGAAACTTTTCTTACTACAAGATTTAAAAAAAAAAAGCATAAAAAATTCTAAAACTTTTAAAAAACTACCCCTACAAATCTCTAAAATAAATCAAACCAAATCAGTAAAATTTATCAAAATATTTAAAAAAAAAACAAATCACATACATACTTCATATATAACTTTTTAAAATTTTGTTTAAAACATGAAAAATAAAAATAATCTAGAAGTAAATTTACTTTTTTTCTTCTAACTATATAATGTACAATAAAGTTAAAATTGCATTTTCTTCAAGTTGTTTATGTTATTATATTTAAAAGTTTTTCATATACACATACACATACAAATACATAAAAAAAAAAAAACAATTTTTACATAAAAGAAAAGTTTTTTATTAAAAAAGTAAAATGTAATTTTCCTTATTATATATATATATATATATATATATATTTTATTTCTTAATTAAAAATTTTCATAAAATAGTGTAATGCACGATAATTAAAATAAAAATTATTTAAAAGTGTGAATTTCATAAAAAAATAAAATGATAATTAAAACTATAAATTTATTATTTTAACAAAGACAAAACTTTAATAGTCCTTTTTAAAAATCCTTTATATAAGAGTTAATTTTCTTTTCTTTAACTCTGGATCTTCACAAAGCCTCGAGTCAAAGATAAAAAAGACCAAGAAAAGTACTTTTCTATGCTCTTATACTCCTATGTTTGTTTAACTGGTTCTATAGTACCTCACTTATATTTAGCTTCTCTTAAATAATAATGATTTTAAAATTGATGTAAAAACAATTTAAAAAAAAAAAAATAAAAGAATTTTTTAAAAAAATATTATTTTTTGGCGCTTGCGCAAATATTTTTTATTATGTACACCTAAACGAGTATATATCGATCAACAATTGATGTGAAAAACTTTTGGAATTTCATATATACAATATTTTATGTGTGTATTAGTATATTGAAAATAATCTTTTTTTTTTCTATATTTATTTTTTATGCGCTTGCGTTGGATATATAACAACAAAAAAATGCATTTTCTATTATATTTTTCTTTTTCAAATGCATAATACGTTTCTTTCTTTTTTAATTCTTTAAATATAGAGATACAGCAAAAGCTTTTATTTATATTTCTTAAGAGCTTATAAATATTCTATTTTTACGCTAAGACGTTTTATTTATGTCAGTGTAACAAGTGATATTTTAAATCCCTGTTGCATATAATTTTTTTTTTCTATTACTGATGATATAATTTTAAAAGTGCTTTTTAAATTGTAAAATATTCTGTTAAAAAGAAATTATTTTTTGTAGGTTTTAAAGAGAAAAGGAAGTTAAAAATTTGTAATTGGATAGGCAACGAGGCTCTTGAGTTAAATTTTTAGTAAAAGTATTTTTTATACTGTATATTATACTATAACCAGAAATAAAAGTTTTCGAAAATTCTGGTTAGCAACGATTAGTTTTTTAAATTTGCCTGTTGCTTTTAGTCTTTTTGCTTTTTTCAGATTTTAAGCTTTCAGTAAAAGTTTTACGCAATTTATGCTCTGCTACCAGTTGCATTTATTTTTAGTTTATTTTTCTTTTTGACTGATTAGGGCATTAGGATTGGGGCGGACAAAACGTGCCACTTTTATAAAAAAGTTTATTATTCGAAAACTGACCGTTATTTGTTTCTAAAAATTTATTCTTAGGGGTTTTTGAGGTTATTGAAAACATAAAAAAGCATAAAAAAATTATAGCATTTAACATAAGTGCCAAAAACCCAATAAAAAAAAACTAACCAGTTTATGTAAACACAACACAAATATAAAAGCATGAAACATGTTTACAACAGCTGATGGCTAGGTATCATGCGTAAATGCTACACAACATTGCAATAAAATTTATTATTTTTATAGTTTGTAATTATTACCATTACTAGATATTAATTAAGAATCTATATCCAAATTACTCTGATTATTTAAACCCATCCCTAAACACGGATTATTCTAAGTTCCTAAACCTGAATTGTAAGTCCCATTTGACCCTTTTCATTGATTTTTGGGTTCCCTAGTAACATGTCCCACGTAAAATTTAATTAGCTGAGAACAAAGTTGATTAGAATTTAACGTAAACTTAGTATTTTTGGATAATTCTTCTTTTAAATTGCAATAAGTTTTTATCATCCTTGTGCTAATTGGGTACAAAATAAATTATGCAATCATTTTTACTTCAAATTTTTAAAAACTTAAAATCAAGTTTATAAAAACTTGTATTTTTTTTAAAGTACAGTAGCAGTATTTCTAAATTTGACTTATCATTTTTTTTATCAAATTTTTTTTATGTTACAAAATTTTTCGAAGATTAAGCTAAATTCTTTCTCTAATATTTTTAACACTATAAAAATAATGATTTTTAGGTTAATTTTACGGAAATTTCTCATTAAAAAATATTATTATTGATTAAAAAAAAACGCTGCCAAATTATTTGCACTATGGTTCCTCATTAAGAATAACAAAATATTTTTAATCGTCTATTTTACCTACTAAAAACGATAATTCTGGATATTAGTTCATTCATAGGGAAAAATTAGGTACTACGTCCAAAAAGAAAAAAAAATATTGCTGTTTTATGTATGCAATACGTAGATGAATTCGTGCCTTATAAGTTTGTCAGGTCAAAAAACGGAAGTCTCTAAATTGTCCAATTCATGGATGCTAATATTGCCTTATACCCTCAAGATCTCAGAACCTACTTGATGAATAAAAAATCCCTTAGACCAAATTTTTCGAAATCAGATCTAATTGTAGGGTTTTCCAATTTCAAGTGGTTTCATCAAGTCCTTTCAGAGAAATGTCCAAAAAACTGATTTCCGATACCTAGAAATGAACCAAAGAATTTAAAATAAAACTAAAAAAAATAATAACAAATTTATCATAGCCATTAACCTAGCAGACAACTAAGCAGACTAACCTAACTACTACCAAAGAATATATATGGGTGTATATATAAAAAAAAAGTACTCCATTTAAATTACATGAAGCCATGGAGTACTTTTTTTTCGTTTATTACCGGTAAAATCGTTTTAAAAATATTTTTTTTGGCTACTTAAGGTTGGGTATCAGTTTTTATATATTTAAATAGTACTTTCCATCGATTAGTAGCTTTTCAAAACATTCTGCAAGCTTTGTAAAAAATTAGAAAGCTAAAAAGTCAAAATTCCTATGTTATTTAAATGGGAAAATTGAGGTGCTTACAAGCACGTGTTTTTGCAACGCAAAAGCAAAATCCTTGGAACTGGGAACTTTTTATGACTAAAACTTCACAAAAAAACCCGGGGAGCAAAGTTTTTCCACAAAGTCCAAAAATAGGTCCACTTTAATACACAAAATACGTGAAGAATAAGGCTTTTTTGGGAATGTATAAAAACGGATAGAAGCCAATATCATCCACTAAAATTTCAGAGATTATTTATTAATGTTTGAAGAATATTCTCTGAAATTTTTGGCCATTTTGGTTATGATAGAAAAAAGTTATAGTAATTTGAAAACGCAAAAAAATCAAAATTTCCGAAAAACGACCAAACTAAAATACGCATAACTCCGGATAAAATAAGCCGTTTTTAATTTTGTAGGTCGCATTCGAAAGGTCTTGAGTAGTTCAAAATTTTGCGACTAACCGGAAGTATAGTTATATAAAGATTTCCAGATTTGGCACCAATTTGAAAATCCTGTTTTTTTTCGTTTCAGTCAGCTAACATTTTTTATCGCCAAATAAAATCTACGTGATAAAAGTCTCTATAAATTTTTTTGGTAAATTCTGAAGCTTATACCAAAAAAATGCGACCAACCGGAAGTAATTTGACTAAAAAATAAGGGAATGGCGAAATTTTGAAAATAGGCTAAAATAGGTCATTTTTTGGACCTTTTGGAGGTCATAACTTGGCCCCATATTGTTCTAGAGGGCTAAAAATTTGGCTTGGTGAGTTTTTTATAACCCCAAACATAATCTAAAAATTTGAGCCCAATCGGTGACATACGTGCGCCCACTTTTGTATGAAAAGTAATGGATACACCCATATACTATATACTCTTTGCTACTACTGAAAGAGTCTTCTAGTTTAAATTTAAGCACGTAATTTAAACAACTTTTTAAACTTTTTCTACTATTTTTTTAAAAACGTGGTTAAAAGTAATAAATAATCTTATATAAATTTGTAAATTTATATTTAATTATTATTTTTATGCAAAATTTTTAAAAAGATGATATAATAAGTTCTTTTAAAGTACGTACTCAAATTTAAACTTATGCTTGTTTTTCAGCAGTATTGCCTTACAATATGCATCTAGTATACATTGCTGTTAACAAAACTTCTTTTTAAAGAATATGGGAAATTAAAATTTTTCTTTGATTTTTTTCAATATTAAGAAAAATTAATATATACTTGAAGATTAATCAGATATTTTAATCATATCTAGAAACATAAATTTTATATTTTCTCAGCATACTTTAGTAAATTATTATAAAAGAAATTGGTGCCAGTTTTATTGTTCAAAAATCTTCAGCAAATGATCTTGTTATGGTAAAAAATAAATAAGAATAATCTAAACCCTATTATTTTTATTAAGGTAGATAAAAAATTTTTTTTTATAATATTTGTGTGTAAATTCGGGTAAAAGAAAACTTTTTCAAATCATTATTTATGAATACTTTGAATAGCATGTACATTATAAATAATAGTTTTCAATTTATGAGGATGTGGATCCTATCAAGATCATTAAAGAAAAAATACTCAATAAATATGTGATCGTGCCGGAAATAAAAGTCTTAGCTTTTTTATAATTCTTTGCAATTTTTTTTTATTTTTTTGTGCAAAAAATTTCAAAAAATTAAGTATCAGATTAGAGATATAGAGTAAAAACCATAGTTTCAGATATTAATACTTTTATAGAAATAAATTAGGTACTACGTTCAAAAAGAAAAAATATTGCTATTAATTTTATTTTTTTAGGCAAAAAATTTTGAGAAAAAATTTTTCAAAAAATTACAGATCAGATACAAAAATTAACTATAAACGGGTTACGTTAGGCTAGATTAAGTTAGGTTGAAATTAATTTTTTTTTTTTAGGAAGAGTTGGGCTAGGTTAAGTTGGGTTGGGTTGGGTTAGGTTAGGCTAGGTTGGGTTGGGTTGGGTTAGGTTAGGCTAGGTTGGGTTGGGTTAGGTTGGGTTAGGTTAGGCTAGGTTAGGTTGGGTTGTATTGGGTTAGGTTAGGTTAGGTTAGGCAAGGTTGGGTTGGGTTGCGTTAGGATACTTTAGGTTGGGTTGGGTTTGGTTTCATTTGGTGGATCCTATCAAGATCATTAAAGAAAAAATACTCAATAAATATGTGATTGTGCCGGAAATAAAAGTCTTAGCTTTTTTATATTTCTTTGCAATTTTTTTTTATTTTTGTGTGCAAAAAATTTCAAAAAATTAAGTATCAGATTAGAGATATAGAGTAAAAACCATAGTTTCAGATATTAATACTTTTATAGAAATAAATTAGGTACTACGTTCAAAAAGAAAAAATATTGCTATTAATTTTATTTTTTTAGGCAAAAAATTTTGAGAAAAAATTTTTCAAAAAATTACAGATCAGATACAAAATTTAACTATAAACGGGTTACGTTAGGCTAGATTAAGTTAGGTTGAAATTAATTTTTTTTTTTTAGGTTGAGTTGGGTTGGGTTGGGTTGGGTTAGGTTAGGTTAGGATAGGTTGGGTTGGGTTAGGTTGGGTTGGGTTGGGTTAGGCTAGGTTGGGTTGGGTTGGGTTGGGTTAGGTTAGGCTAGGTTGGGTTGGGTTGGGTTAGGTTAGGCTAGGTTGGGTTGGGTTGGGTTGGGTTTGGGTTAGGTTAGGCTAGGTTAGGTTGGGTTGTATTGGGTTAGGTTAGGTTAGGTTAGGCAAGGTTGGGTTGGTTTGCGTTAGGATACTTTAGGTTGGGTTGGGTTTGGTTTCATTTGGTGGATCCAATCAAGATCATTAAAGAAAAAATACTCAATAAATATGTGATTGTGCCGGAAATAAAAGTCTTAGCTTTTTTATAATTCTTTGCAATTTTTTTTTATTTTTTTGTGCAAAAAATTTCAAAAAATTAAGTATCAGATTAGAGATATAGAGTAAAAACCATAGTTTCAGATATTAATACTTTTATAGAAATAAATTAGGTACTACGTTCAAAAAGAAAAAATATTGCTATTAATTTTATTTTTTTAGGCAAAAAATTTTGAGCAAAAATTTTTCAAAAAATTACAGATCAGCTACAAAATTTAACTATAAATGGGTTACGTTAGGCTAGATTAAGTTAGGTTGAAATTAATTTTTTTTTTTTAGGTTGAGTTGGGTTGGGTTGGTTTGGGTTAGGTTAGGTTAGGCTAGGTTGGGTTGGTTTGGGTTAGGCTGGGTTGGGTTGGGTTAGGTTAGGCTAGGTTGGGTTGGGTTGGGTTGGGTTAGGTTAGGTTGGGTTGGGTTAGGCTAGGTTTGGTTGGGTTAGGTTGGGTTGGGTTAGGCTAGGTTAGGTTAGGTTAGGTTAGGTTGGGTTGGGTTGGGTTAGGTTAGGCTAGGTTGGGTTGGGTTGGGTTGGGTTTGGGTTAGGTTAGGCTAGGTTAGGTTGGGTTGTATTGGGTTAGGTTAGGTTAGGTTAGGCAAGGTTGGGTTGGGTTGCGTTAGGATACTTTAGGTTGGGTTGGGTTTGGTTTCATTTGGAGGTCCAATCAAGATCATTAAAGAAAAAATACTCAATAAATATGTGATTGTGCCGGAAATAAAAGTCTTAGCTTTTTTATAATTCTTTGCAATTTTTTTTTATTTTTTTGTGCAAAAAATTTCAAAAAATTAAGTATCAGATTAGAGATATAGAGTAAAAACCATAGTTTCAGATATTAATACTTTTATAGAAATAAATTAGGTACTACGTTCAAAAAGAAAAAATATTGCTATTAATTTTATTTTTTTAGGCAAAAAATTTTGAGAAAAAATTTTTCAAAAAATTACAGATCAGATACAAAATTTAACTATAAATGGGTTACGTTAGGCTAGATTAAGTTAGGTTGAAATTAATTTTTTTTTTTAGGTTGAGTTGGGTTGGGTTGGTTTGGGTTAGGTTAGGTTAGGCTAGGTTGGGTTGGTTTGGGTTAGGTTGGGTTGGGTTGGGTTAGGTTAGGCTAGGTTGGGTTGGGTTGGGTTGGGTTAGGTTAGGTTGGGTTGGGTTAGGCTAGGTTGGGTTGGGTTGGGTTAGGTTAGGTTGGGTTGGGTTAGGCTAGGTTGGGTTGGGTTGGGTTGGGTTGGGTTAGGTTAGGTTGGGTTGGGTTAGGCTAGGTTGGGTTGGGTTAGGTTAGGCTAGGTTGGGTTGGGTTGGGTTAGGTTAGGTTAGGCTAGGTTGGGTTGGGTTGGGTTGGGTTGGGTTGAGTTTGGGTTAGGTTAGGCTAGGTTAGGTTGGGTTGTATTGGGTTAGGTTAGGTTAGGTTAGGCAAGGTTGGGTTGGGTTGGGTTAGGATACTTTAGGTTGGGTTGGGTTTGGCTAGGTTAGGTTGGGTTTGGTTTGGTTTGGTTGGGTTAGACTAGGTTAAGTTAAGCAAAGTCAGACTAGGCTAACCTACGAAATACAATTTTCTCGTCGGTAATGTAGATTTATAGCTGTGCAGATGGTATTTATTGTTTATTTAACACCTTTTTAGCTAACCTGCAAGTTTTTAGGTCACTTCCTGTCTAAGTTTTATGGAGACACGTTAGTAAATACCTGCCAGATAGAATAATTGTCTATGGTATCGTATGAAATTTCAATTTTTACTTATAGGCTAATGTAGTTTGCCGATTTTCTAATTTAAAACAGGTAAAACTCAGAAAAAAGGTTTCTAAAATATTGTAGTAAGCTTTTAGAAACCTTGCTAAAATCATCTTACTACTACAATGTTCTAAACACTTGTTAATAACAAAATATTTAAAAAAAACGCTGCCAAGTAATTGGCACAATGGTCCCTCATTAGCAATAACAGAATGTTCTTAATGTTATATTTTACCTAACAAAGTATAATGTCATAAGAAAAACTAAAAATGAACATTTCTTTCTACTGTTAGTTTAACATCTCGAAAAAAATTAGGTTTTTTACATAAAAAAAGTAAATTTTTCTATACTAGTAAATAATAAATAATCTTCTTTTATGATAATTATGTCTGCTATATAGATAGTTTTTGGTGTAGCTGGCTGAATTATATCTAAAAGACAAGATTAGACTATTACGCTATAACAAAAATGAAAAAAAAAAGATATTTTATGCAGTTTCTGATCTGGGACCACCGATGTTTGTCATCAGCGACGAGAGAGACTTTGTCACCCGGCCAGCCTAGAAAACAATTATTACAATGTATATTTTTAAGTTAGCATGCTGTAAGACAAATTCTGCCAAAATCATAAAAAAATCCTTTTTTTTTTAATCTAAGAAATTCTTTTTTTTAATTTTTAGTTATCAATAAGAATTTTAAAAATAATTATAAACGTGCTCTGTATATCTACTTTGTCTAAAAAATTATAAATTTTATTACTTTCAGCAATGAATCTAAAATCGACACGTGTATTTTTCTACATTTAAAATAATCGCAAATTTAGTAATGCAAATTAAATAAATTAAAAACACATATTTTACAAAAGTTAATAAATTTTTAAATTGTGTTCTTTTTTAACAAAAATTTGTTAATTACCTAATAATGAAAATAATAATTATAGTGATTTTTTTTATTTGTTACTACGATAAACTTGTAAGTAAATATTATTAAATATTGTTGTTTACATAATTTTTTTGTTTAGAAAATAGGTATATTAATTTTTGTGCCAAACTTTGTAGTCAATGCACCAGCAAAGTTCGTCGGGTTCATTCCTTTATTTAAAAATAAATTCGAAAACAACTGAAGAAAAACGTTTACATATACAAACTAGTTTTTTTTAAAAAAGGGGTTAATTTTTACGATCCCATTTAGGTATTATTAATCGCTGAATTCAAATCTGAAGTCAAAAAATGTATTTAAGGGGTGTAACACCTTAATATAAAGAAGCAATTGTTTAAAAAACTTTTTTTTTTTTATTTTCACGGCGCCTAGTAGGTATTTTTGGTCGCTGAGTCCGAATCTGATTTTAATAATGATATTAAACGGGTGCAGCTTCACCGCTTTTGGTGTCCTTATTTTTATTATTTATACCGACATCCAAATGGTCTTAACCCAGCCATAATACAAAAAAAATTATAACCCTATTATATTATAACCCTTAAGGACAAAGATCACGTATTGAATATAGGGAAGCATATCAATTTTTTTGCGCCATTGGTTATAAGGATCACCCTTTCCCTTGCTTTTCAGAGCTAGGCGGTCCACTTTCCAGTCCCTCGGAAAGATACCTGCCACGAGGCACGCATCAAGCCAAGGAGGAGACCAGGGATTATCTATGCAGCCGCCTTAAGAGCTTTCGCAGGTATTCCGTCTGGTCCTGGCGCTTTCCCATTTTTCATTGACCTTATTGCCTGAAGCATCTCCGCCTCGCTAAATAGCGGAACTTGCTCCCTCTGGACATCCAAAGCCGGGTGTTGTTGGTTTGGATGATCCGGAAAGAGAGCGTCCACTATTCTTTTGGTCGCTGCTTCATCCATCGTGTTGTCAGAAGTTTTAAGGCACCAAAGGCAGTATTTGAGTTTATTCGAAAGCTAAAAATCGGTATATTTGCGTGATTATAAATCTTTTCTACAATGTTCAGTGCAAAATACATTTATATTATAAAATCTATTTTTTTGGTTATAACTGTTTATTTGGTTACAAAAACAAAAACAATTTATTTTTAACAAAATCATACAAACCAAGAAAATAATTTGTAAAAATGATTTTAAAATATTTATAATCACGCAATTCTACGGAATTCCAGCTTTTAAACAAGTCTACCTACTAATACCATCGATGCTTGCTTCCTTAGAACCAATGGCACAAAAAAAAATTGCTATGATTCCCTATATTCAATACGTGACCTTTGGTCCCTTCAATTCGCAAACAGAAATTTTGACAACAGTGAAATTCCAGCAAAGCAATCCGTCAGTGGTTATGGCATTTATTTTAATTTTTATATTAGTTTGTTTTAGCAACATCTCTATTACAAAATACTGCAAGTATGCTTCAAATTGAGTCAATAAAATCAAAAATTGACGATATTATTTTATATACTACTAAAGAAATAAGCAAATGTAACATAGAAAGAATTGAAATTTCAAAATTATTATCTTTATTTTTCAATAAATATAAAAAAATAGAAAAAATAGTGCGTAATCTAACAATATTACCACTGTTAAAAATAAAATTAATTACGATGAAAATAAAATATATTTTAGACAACTGAATACATTGATGAAATAATAGATTGTCAAGTTAACGAAAATATTTTTCTAACAGAATGCTTATATATATGGAATAATTTTAAACAGTTACTCAAAAATAATCTTGTTGAAGTATTATCATTGAAAAAAAAAAGTATTGAAATATCATTTAATTATCATAAAGATATAAAAATTTATGAAGTAGCATGTAAAAAAATTAAGGAAACGGTAAAACGATGTTTATTTATTGCAACAAGAAATGAAACTCTTGAAAATGAAAATGACATTGAACCATCTGGAACAATCCATGCATCTTTAGAAAGAGGCTTTGAGTGCATGAAAGAGGTATAATTGTCATAAAAACCCTGTTTTTTAAATTAATATAAAATTATAAATTTCTGTTATTAGGCAAAGGAAAAAGCAGATACCGAAATAAACTTGAACAAAATTGAAAAAATCGTCGAATCATTAATTGCTGAATTTAAAAAATTACAAAATCAGTTAAATGAATCGAATTTAAAGGCATTGGAAAACCTTGAATCTGAATTATTAACTCAAGCTATAAAAGATTCCGATATGTGCGTTAAACGGATATTGAGCATTTCTAATTTGACATAAATTTCTGTAAAATTGTTTTGACGAGAAACTTTGATTGTACAAATTTTAATGTATCGTAAGAAATAAATTCATAAAACCCAGATAAAATTTTTATAATGGCTAATGAGTCCGACCCTTCCCCACACTAAAGAAATTTTTATCGTTCTCTCATTGGCAGATTTAAATTCCGGACCTGAAGTTACAGAAATTTTCGTTAACAGCGCTAATTTTGAACTTCTGTCATTGGTGCCAGACCTAAATTTAAACAAGGAGTGGGGAAGGGTCAGACTCAAAAGTAATTCATATTTTTGAAGTTAAATTAATGAGTTGAATGGTCAACTTGTACATGCGTGCTTTTTACAAAAAGTATATTTTTCTATCTTTTACGGTAGAACACTAATTATCTTTTTTTTTTTTAATTTTTTTTTATTTTTACGTTTTTCAAGGTGCAAATATCTAACATTTTCAAATAGTATTGCTACAAATATAAAAATAAATTCTACGTATTATTCTTATTTATGCGGACGTTTGTGAAATTTTGAGTCTAGTTTTCAATTAGCTCTTGATTAAAGCCAATAAAATTTCTCAAACTTTGGGTACCTTATTTTTACATCAAAATACGAACAAGATGCATTAAGTAAAATATTACACCTTGAAAAAACGAGCTCAAAAGTAATCTCCCGAGATTTCCAAAGGACTAAAGAAATCACCCGAAATTTTCGATGACTTTAGATCTCCGGAGATCTGAAAAGATGAGCGGAGATCACAAGAGATATTTTGAAAACTCGTCGGGTATTTAAAAAATTATTAATACGTATAATATTTTATCAATTCAAAAGATTTTTCATGATAATAAGGAAATTATCATAGAATAATAATAGAATACGTATAAAAAATCTAACGCTCCAAGCACATTAAATTTTTTTAAAGTTACATAAAAGTTCACTTTGGAAAAATAATAAAATATATAATAATTTTTAACACAATTGTTAAAAAATTATTTACGGTTCGTTTCATCAAAAAAAAAAAAAAAAAAAATTAAAATAAATTACAAATGATTTTCGTAATAACGGAAATGATTTTTAAAGGGCTTTTTTATATGCGCATGTTTACGATAAAATTTATATATTGTCTTTTTTTTTCCGGGATTCAATTTTTTATATTAGCATTTTATTTTATTGTGTTTATATTATCATTATTATTATCATTATTATGTATATTACAAAGTTATTATAAAAGAACAATAACTGTAAATTATATTATTGAGAATCGATTTTAAATAAATACAAAACTTTCTCTATCTGTATACCTGTAATAATTGAAAATTTGCCTATTATATAAACTCTAATTATACTGAAATTTTATTATAATATTTATTATTTATTAGAAAATTTAGATTTTATGTTATTCAATGATTTTTATAGGAATTGCAGTAAAATTGTTTTAATGTGATGAATTCATATTGCACATTTCTTTTAATTTAATTAATTTTTGGCCATATAACAGCTGAATTGAGTAGATGTTTGAATACCTGCTTGAATTTTCAAGTAATATATTTTTACAATAAGCTTGTCCAAAAGTTTAAAAAAAAAAAGATTTTTTAAAATCTGAGGGGTAAGTATAGTACTAGCTAATTTTAATTTAAAAAAATTCTTGATACATTTTTCATAACAGATAAGGATTTTTCAAATTCTGTTTCTTATTATAAAGTACACTAAAAAAATTATATTCTCATTTTTGCGATTATAGATATAATCATCAGTCATACTGATAATATTATATCATAGTGGAATTTATTTTTGACACTTACGAGAGAAAAAAGCATTTAACGGCAAACAATTAAAACCACGTACCACGCTAAATTTAAATTCAAAACTTATTTCAAAACTTTTTTTGAATTTGAATTTTAGATTAAAATTTATAGTCAAAGCGCCAGAAATGTTAAATGCATCCAAAAATTTTATCAGCACGAGAGTAGATCCACCTTAGTGAAACATACGGCTCTATTTCGTCCCCCCCCCCCCCACTAAAATAGCTTTTTTTCATCGGGAAATCATCCCAAACGACTAAATTAGTAAAAAAAAAGTTTTTTGATAGAAAAAACACATTTAAATTAAAAAAAAAATTTTTTTTTGAAATTTTTATTTATTTTTTTTGAAATTTTTTTTTTTATACATAATATAATTTTGAATATATTCGTGAAAATATTATTTACATATTTTAAATAACGCGTATATTTTAAATTGTGATATAAACTTTTGAAACGAAAATTGCCTGCTTCCAAAATATAAACTACCCCCAAATACTGTACTCGCACCTACCACTAGAATAAGCTAAACTTTGAGAGTTGAGGGGGCGGAGCCCCCCGTGTGGGTATGGGGGCAAAGCCCCCACTAAAGAAAACTTTAATCATAAGACCACACGTAAAAAAAATGATAAAAAATATCTACAAATACTTGCAAATTCAAAAATTTTTGTACAAAAATAATTTTTTTACATTTTTTATTCAAAAAAAAAAAATTTTTTTTTTTGCATTTTTCCTACCCAAAACTTATTGCTAACATCATTTTAAGTGTTTTTTAGCAATTTCAAGCAATAATTTTAGCGATTTGGTGGGGGGGGGGGGGGGGAACGAAAAAGATCCAAAAAAAATTGTAAATATATGCTCAACAAAAGTCTTTCAAAAACTAAACTTAAAATAAACTGAATAATAAAATTTTTATATTAAAAAAAAATCAAAATTTACGTTTAAACTTGAAAATCAAGAGAAGGTGTGAAAAACAATAAAAATTGTTACGCAATATATAGAAATGTTACAGTTTTCATACATCAATAAATCAGAAACTACTTTTTTTTTTAATTTGGATACCTCATTTTTTTCATGAAAGTACTAATGTCGTTTTTACTAGATATCTTGAATCTTATAATTTATTTTATGAACATTTTTTTCAAAATTTTTCTCATCTAAAAATACAAAAAATACAAAACTTTTTTTTCTTTTTGGACGTTTCTATCTAGTACATTTTTGCATTTTTTTCCGTTCCTGACAAGAGCAAAGGGCCTTTTTTGCATTTTTTCCGTTCCTGACAAGAATAGAAGCCATTCTTGGCATTCTTTTTCCGTTCCTGACAAGAACAGAGGGTAATTTTTGCATTTTTTTTCCGTTCCTGACAAGAATAGAAGCCAATCTTGGCATTCTTTTTCCGTTCCTGACAAGAATAGAAGCCATTTTTGGCCATTTTTCCCGTTCCTGACAAGAACAGAGGACAATTTTTGCATTTTTTTTCCGTTCCTGACAAGAATAGTAGCCAATCTTGGCATTCTTTTTCCGTTCCTGACAAGAATAGAAGCCATTTTTGGCAATTTTTTCCGTTCCTGACAAGAACAGAGGGCAATTTTGGTATTTTTTTTGCGTTCCTGACGAGAACAAAGGGCAATTTTGGTATTTTATTCCTGTTCCTGACAAGAATAGAGGACAATTTTTGCATTTTTTTTCCGTTCCTGACAAGAATAGAAGTTTTCAAAATCATATTTACTTATACCTGTATTATTCTGGGCTAGAGTTTTTTTTAGTCCCTAAACTTTCTAGTCCCTAAGCCCAGAAGTCCCTAAATTGAAATTATTCTAAGTCTCATTTGACCTCTCCCCCTTAAATCGGACAAATTTGACCTCCTTCCCCTTAATTTTCAAATTCTGAGGTACCCCCTCCCTATAAACATGTTCCATGTTAAAACTTCGCTACCCTTTCTTAGGATTTCCCTCTACTACCCATTCTAGGGTTCTGCCTGATAATAGCTGTTCAAGTTTCTTTTAGTTACTACATTCAATTACTACCAATGGCTGATAAAAATTAGAAATATACAGGGTGAGTCATTTTAAAAGATGCACCTAAATATCTCGAAAACTAAGTTAAATCGAAAAAAATTTTTGGGACAAAAGTTTCAGGGTTTTGAGGGGGACATCCGATGGCGTTATTAGATTTTGGGCCCTAAGGCCCAAAAAAGGCCCACGGATACCAACTTTAAAATTTTAAATGGGAAGTGTATTTTTTTTATTTTAAATTCGGATTCTGCAGGAAATTTGGCGTTCGAATACGTTTTATGCAAAAAAAAAAACATAAGGCCCTTTTGCATTTAGGCCCAAAAATCAATTTTTTAATGTTTTTTATGATGAAAAAGATATTCCAAAATTTTTCTATTCTTTTTAATGCATGTAAGTTTTGGTGGGAGATATCAGATGATAAAAGCAGATTTTGGGCCCTAAATAATCAAAAGGGCCTCATAGGGCCCAATTTTAAAATTGAAAACAGATTCAATAAATTTTTTTTTTTTTTAATTTTAATGATGAAGAAAAAATTAATTATGCACAAAATTTTGGCTAAAATAAAAACATAAGGCCCCTGTTAGGGCCCAAAAATGATTTTGCAGGTCCTAGTACGAATAATAACGATGTTTTGAGATGTTCCTAATCTTTTTAATCTGTGCATGTCATGATAGAGGAAACATGACGACAAAAGAAAATTTCTGGTTTCGAAAGCACCAATTGGGCCTCATAGGGCCCAATTTTAAAATTTGAAACAAATAAGACAACTGTTTTTATTTAAATTTGATTGATCTCGAAAAATTTAATTTTGCATACAAATTTAAGCAAAAAATAACATAAAAAATCATTATTGGGCCCTGACAGGGGCCTTATGTTATTTTTTGCCTAAATTTGTATGCAAAATAAAATTTTTCGAGATCAATCAAATTTAAATAAAAACAGTTGTCTTATTTGTTTCAAATTTTAAAATTGGGCCCTATGAGGCCCAGTTGGTGCTTTCGAAACCAGAAATTTTCTTTTGTCGTCATGTTTCGTCTATCATGACATGCACAGATTAAAAAGATTAGGAACATCTCAAAACATCGTTATTATTCGTACTAGGACCTGCAAAATCATTTTTGGGCCCTAACAGGGGCCTTATGTTTTTATTTTAGCCAAAATTTTGTGCATAATTAATTTTTTCTTCATCATTAAAATTAAAAAAAAAAAAATTTATTGAATCTGTTTTCAATTTTAAAATTGGGCCCTATGAGGCCCTTTTGATTATTTAGGGCCCAAAATCTGCTTTTATCATCTGATATCTCCCACCAAAACTTACATGCATTAAAAAGAATAGAAAAATTTTGGAATATCTTTTTCATCATAAAAAACCTTAAAAAATTGATTTTTGGGCCTAAATGCAAAAGGGCCTTATGTTTTTTTTTTTGCATAAAACGTATTCGAACGCCAAATTTCCTGCAGAATCCGAATTTAAAATAAAAAAATACACTTCCCATTTAAAATTTTAAAGTTGGTATCCGTGGGCCTTTTTTGGGCCTTAGGGCCCAAAATCTAATAACGCCATCGGATGTCCCCCTCAAAACCCTGAAACTTTTGTCCCAAAAATTTTTTTCGATTTAACTTAGTTTTCGAGATATTTAGGTGCATCTTTTAAAATGACTCACCCTGTATATCGCTCATTTTCATTTTTTTTACAAAAATAGTGTGACGTGGTCGTATATAAAATTTTTTTTCAGAATAATAAATACTTCGAAAAAAATCTGAAGAATCCATAATGACAATTCTAGTAGTAATAATTTCGAAACAGTCTTACATTAATTTTAGGAGGCTCGCAGTGTTTCCAATTTTAGAGTGCAAGAATTTAACGAAGATGTTCCGCAAAATCTCCAGTAAGTAAGTATTAATTGACTTTCAATATTGGCATAGAATATTAACGCCATCCTATACCCAAATGTGTCGGTCAAAATTTCTTAAATGTCGGCTTTCATTTTTAAGCTGTAGAAAAAACAAAAAAAATATTTTAAGCTATAAAGAATGATTTTTTTTAGTGAATGAATCAATATGAAGCCACAAATTTTATTATAAATGGATTGGCCTTACCGAATCAATGTTAAAAACATAGGGGTTTAGGATGGCGTTAAAAGTGATTTTTGTGATTTTTTTGCAATCTAACGCTGCTCATTCAGACGAATAACAGCGTATTTTTAATTAAAAGTTAGCCATATGCTTACAGAAATATCACCTCCTTGAATCTCCCCTGTTCCAACTGGAAAATACATGCAATCCACCCTCCAAAAGAAAGTAATTTCAACACCTTCTTGGAAGCTTCCCCAAAAACACAAGATTAACGTAAAAGTCAATAGACTGAATAAATAATATAAATTATATGAACGAACATAACCTAATTCTTTTATTTTTTTAATATATAGATCAATCAGTCATTTGCTTTATCATCAAATTTTTATGACAGAATCATATCTCTTTCAAAAAAAATATTTATAGTCGTTAAAATGCATCTGTGTATGTGTGTGTTTTTAATCCACATGAATAAATTGAATCGATTCACCGACCTGTAAATGCATATGATATATATTTTTTATAACGGTAAAATATTTATAGTTTAAATAATTTTTTTTTTGTTTCGTTTATTCCAATATATTTAATTAATATTTTTTAATTAAAATACTAATTCTAACTACTGTACACTGCTAATTGACGAAATTCGAATTCTCTGGTGATTAAAATTTGACCTTTTTTTATAAATTAATTCAATAAATCTTTCAATTATTTGAAAATAATTAATCGATTTTATATTTAAAAAAATAATCAAACGGTTGAAATTATTACAAAAATTTTCTTTTATTTCATTTTAGAAAGAAAAAAAAAGCTGAAATACATAAAATAAAATATATAAAAATTCAAGGGAGTGGAATAATTTAATGATTTAACCTTTTATCATAAAATTTATCGTAAAAAAAAAAAAAAAAAAAAAAAAAATGAATTTTCTGTATAATATACACAGGCCCTGTAAATACATAAAAAAGTTAGTTTTTTTTAAGTCTCACGTTATAATAATTTTTTCATATTTTCGTGTGTAAATTATAAAAAAAAAAAGAAAGTTTAGAGGATAGAAAATATTATATTTGAAAAAATGTTTTACTAACATACTGACCTATTTCAAAATAAAAAATTTATTTATTTTATTTTTTTTTTAGAAAGATGAGAAGAAGAAGAAGAATCTTATCTTTGAAAAAATACATTTTTAACGAATTAAAGTAGATAACGAATAAATAAAATTAAACTTTCATTTAAAAATTAATAAATACAGATTATGGGTATATGAATTGTACGTGAGTAAAAATATGAAATTTTATTTTTTTTTTTAAATAAATGTTGCAAATAATAAGACGTGTTAATTGATAGCGTATTAAGATTAATAAAACTTTGCAAAAGGTGAAAAGATCATTCGAGGATTTATTCGTCATAATCACCCTCTCTGGTGGGTGTACATTGGAACTAAGGGGGTGAAATTTGATTATATTTTGAAGAAAAAATCTCACTTAGTAGGTTTTTTGGCTCGCCTTTTTCGTTTGTGAAGTCTCTTTCGAGCTGCAATCCTTAAAGTATGAAATATTAACCCTTGTAGTAGGATGAATAATATTTAAAATTTCGTCAAAAAATTATTTACCATTCAACCTCCTTTGGGGGTTGATATTTCATTTTCTAGGATTTATAGCTCAAAAAGAAATTCACAAATATAAAAGGCGACCCGAAATACCTATTGAGTTCAATAAAATTTTTTATTTTTATAAAAAATCATTAAAAATGTAGCCCAGGGGCTGATACCTCTTTACCAAGGGGTCGCAAGTAAAAATAAACTATGAAAACGTAATGATCGATCCAAAAAACCTACTAAGTGAGGTTTTTAGCACAAAATATTTAGTTTTTCATATAGAAAAATTCATTAATCCAAGAAATGACGAGCGTTCACTAAACTAATTATAAAGTTAAAAATTATCAGGAATTTTTACCTTAAAATTTTCATAGCAGCCAACCCAAAAATTTTTTTGAAAAAGTAATCAACAAATATATAAGGGACCCAATTTTTAACGAGGGTACTTTTATGTGACGTCCACACTAATAAATTTTTTAAATTTTAAGAATTTGACAAAAAAAAGTGCTAATTAAATCAACTAATAAAACTTGAAAAATTTTTTGTTTTTAATCCTGTAACAGGTTTACATGTATTTAATACTGTTATATTTAACACTGATTGAATATATTTAATAATTTAAAAAATTATTTTTAATAACAATAACCTGATCAATATATTTACTCCTTATTTTAATTTTGCGATTCATAGGTATATAAAAATATTAAAAAATTCAAATTTTTTGGATCATATACCTAAATTTTTTCAAAAAAGTGATAATTTATATTATCTCATTTCATCTTGTTTTATTCAATTTTCATTTTTTATGAGTAAGAACTCATGTACAGTTGCTGACTAAGTACTTACTTAAAAAAAAAAGAAAATAAAATTTTTTCTTTCAAACACAAAAAAAAAAGCAATTTATTATAATTTACACGTATTTTTTTTTTTTTTTTATTTGTCAACTTTACATTTTTAAAGTAACATTTTAAATAAAAGAAATGTTAATTACATATTTTTAACATTAAAATCACGTGCTTTTTGATGCTTGTCGTTTATGTGTGTATTTTTTTTTATGATTATATTTATATTTTACGCTGACAATTCTAAGAATTACTTGTCGCCTTTCGCTTGACCTTTTAACAGTCAAGCGAAGACGAACCCATCATATTAAAATGTACACGAGATAATATTTGTAAAATTGTCCACTTTAAATTTTAATTTGATATTTTGTACATATCTATAAAATATATTTTATATCCCTGGGTAAAATATGGGGTTCAAGCTTTGAATTCTGTCTGCATGGAACCCAAAAACCAATATTTTTTCCCTTGATGTTTAAAAAATAGTTATTACATCACTTGTTAGCATCATTTTTCTGCTATAGTCGTTTTTTTCCTTTAGTGTAAAATGGCATATTCAAAATTAATTTGAGAGACGTCGAAAAACCCTCAAATTTGTCCCTAAAAGATGGTAACGTTGGTTTAAGTAACATCTTTTGAATTAAATCATTTTTTTTTTGTAAATTTTTGCATCATTTTTAAGCTTTCAACATCTGGAGTATTTATTATGGAGTTCATGGAACATATTTATATTTTGCTGACTACTTATCTAGTACAAACATTCTAGCTTTCCAAAGTACCTTATAAGCCCTGCAAATAAGTCCTGAATATAAATTATTCCTAGTCCCTAAACCCAGATCATTTTAAGCCCATAAATAGAAATAAGTTTCACATAAATCAATTGTGTTCTTTTGAAACCTCAAAAAAGTGAAAATATACGAATTTTCAATCATATAAACTTACTACAAGCTACGTGTATGTATGCACCTATACTTTTCATCGCACCACACCTTCAATATTTCTGTCAAGTTACTTATTTTTTTTTCCTTATATGCAATTTAACCAATCAGAAGGATGTTTAGTTCTTAGAAAATTTTATATACTTATTACTTTTTTTTCTAGTATTCTTGTCATCAAATAGGAAAGAAAATTGTTGAAAATTATATTAGATGATATACAAGAAAATAAAATTGAACTGATGATAAATGACTTTTTTAAATGATACACTGTGTTTAAAACAACTATTTTCATTAAGTATAGAGTTTTTTAAATATCAACTTCAATATCAGAAAATTTTTTCCATCTAACTGTTCTGATTGAGCTTCACGGAGAAAAATAACTGTTAAAAATAACAAAAATTGCTGGTTATGTTTACATTATAAAGTTTTGTTATTTTCTGTTCAAATATTTTGTAAATATAACCATGTTTTTTGTTAGAATTACAATATTCTGACTTCATATTTGTAAAATTTACAAATTTTTTTTGTAATTAAAACTAACCCCGTTTTACTAAAATTAACCTTGTAAAATATACAAAATATTTTTCTCCGTGTTCGCCTAGTTTTTATTGTAGAGAATAGCTATTTTTTAAGCAAAGGACAAAATAATGGTTTTGACTGCGTACACAGTTGTATGATTAAAAATATATAATTTTGCATATAATGGGCAAAAAACCCGTCTTCCTAGGGTGGAAAATAGACTATTCTTTGCCCTAGATATGTAAAAGCTTTTTTTCCCGCCCAGGCGTAAAATTTTTTGTGAAATTTCATCACGCGTTTTAAACCCAGTAGGGCAAAAAGTAGTGTAAGCACCATGGGCGAAATACTTTAGACTGCTAGTGCTCGCGCTAGTGTCTAAACTTTTTCGCCCTTGATACTTAATATACTATTGTAATCTGAACTAAGCAAATGGGTTAGTTTGAAAATATTAATTTGTAATTCTCTAAGGTTAAGAATTTATTTGTTGCTTGCTTTCTCATGAGAAATAGTTGCCTCATTTATAGTTAGGAGCGGAAGTTAAAAAAAAAACATAGAAAGATATATTTTTTAACTAGGCCAATACCTGGAATAATTTTTAAGTCAATAGTAAAATGGAACATAGTTTTAATTGTATGTGATTTTAATATTAAAGTAATTATTATAGTAAAAGTTCAAAATTGGGTTTAACCTACTTTTTGACCAATAAATTTAAAACTACGAAAAATTTAAATCCTTCGAATTTCATCAATGGTGCCTAATCTATAAGGTTTCAATTTTATGGACGCTTTGTCGCACTGCAGTTCAATTTTTTTTAATTTTAAAGCAATTTTTGAGATTATATTAGCGAATTCAAATTTTATAAATTAATCAAAATGACTTTCAATACTTCAATAAATGTTTTATTAGAGTATAAGCACCAGCTTAACCGATAAAAACATTTTAAAAAATTTTTATCTTAATCCCTATTTGACGCTCACTTGACTCACTCTTACATCAAAAGGTTAAACAAAGATTCCAATTTTATTGTATTGTTGATTAATTACTTTATTAAAAAATAATTGTATTCTTCACTGCCTAATATTTTTTAAATGTAAGCCAGTTTGATAAGATTCTAATTAAAAAAATTTACAAGAATCAAATAACCGATGATTTTTTTGTTCTTTATACTCAAAATATATTTTTTTTAAATTTCAAAATATTTGTACCAAAATTGAAGTTTTCAATGAATTTTTCTGTCACAAAATGTTAAATTTAGCCTGTTTAAAAATTAAGTTAGGTTATTTGGAAAGCAAAAGAATACTGCATAATTTAAATTAAACCAATATTTACTTATTAGCCCGATTTAGGGGGGTGGGGTCAAATACGACTTTGAATAATTCAAGTTCAGAGACCAAAATAATCCAGGGACTTGTAATAATTCAGGTTAAGGGACTTAAAATAATACGAGTTTAGGGAATCAAAATAATTTGGGTTTACACTGAGAAAATTATACAATTGTCACAATGATATTATTGAGATCGCGGGCCTTCCTCTTTTTTCATACTTCTAGCTGCGATTGCTATAACTTTAAAAAGTATTTAAAATAAAATAATGTAATAATTTTATTAAAAATAAATTTCTAAAATATTTAAAATTAATTTTATCTTTTATTAATAAATTAATTTATACAAATTAAAATAAAAATATATTTGTGACGATTATATAATTTTCTCAGTGTAAGAACTTAGAATAATTATATAGAGACTTGTAATAATTCGGGTTAATTTACTTGGAATATTTTCGATTTATGGACTTAGAATAATACGGGTTTTGGGAATCAGATGCATTTAACTCGTGTTTATAGAAACAGATTATACATTTTTTACAGATTATACAGATTATACAAGACAATTCATACTTTTAAAAAAATACCTTGTACTCATTGATTTTCCCGAAATATTTGTTAACCAAATGGCAGGACCTTATTTTTAACTAAAGTTCTTAATCCTTTCTTATATTTTTTATATGTTGTGCAAAACGTATGATTGAATGATTCATTATAGACCTCTATTTTTCCGTCCTTCTAAATGTCAAAAATTTTGGTTCCACAATGAGGAACCATTGTGATTATTTTCCATTATATTATTAAAATTATTTTAAAGTATAATAACTTTAATGAATTTATCAATTTTAGGTCATTTTTGCAGGATTGGTAATATCGGACATAACTCTAGCCGCGTAAGTCCTATTCAGTCCAAAATTTAATCAGTTCGTCCATGACTTTTGAACCTAAATTTTGAAACTTATTCAATATTACTGAGACCAGACAAAGTAGCACAACCTATATTGACTAAATTGACTATTAGTCGTGCAGATTAGATTTAATCTCGTGCTATTACAAAAAAAAAATTAAAATAATTCTTAAAATCTCTCAAAATTTATAAGTTAATTAATTCGACAGGAAACGAAATTTTATTTTCAAGCAAATTATTCATTAAATTAATATAAAGAATTAATTATACTTATTATTTCCAAGAAAAAAAAATAAAGATGTAATATACTAAAAAAATTAAAAAAAAAAATTGAATATTTTAATACCCGCGGTAAAAATACTATAAAAATAATTTTACTTTCTAAACTTTTATACACAGAAAAATTCAAGAAGCTCATTTATTTTTTGTTCTTTACTTCTTTTTTTATATTTACTAGTAAAATATTCTCTTGAATTACATATGTCATAATAGATAATTGTTTCACTTGAGGCTAAATAATAAAAAAAAAAAAAAAATTTATAATGAATGTGAAGAAGTTGACAACAATGCTTGAGGTAACAGTAGTAGAAGTTATAACAATAGTCTTTGCACCTGTTGTAAATTGTGTCAATTGAAATAAAAAAAAAAAAAAAGACATTCATTTCTTTTTATATATACTTTCATTGACAATCCAATTACGCCTTTCTTTTCATTATAAAAAGTATAACAATAAAAATTTTTTATTTCTTTGATTAAATATACATAATTGTAATTATGTGGGATTAATAGTACTTGAAATTTTTTTTCTGAGAAATGGAAATGCTGGTTGTCAATCTGGAACAAAATTTAGATCGTTTTAAATTTTTGAGATTTTGTCTAAAAAAGGTAGAGAAGGCTTTTTTAAAAAGTTCCATGCACATCATCAGGGGTATCGTAAATCACAGCGAACATTGATTTCAGAAATTATTTCATTCAAACTTTTTTATAGTTTTTGGCAAACTTAAATTTTTAATAATTTGATGGCTTTTTTTTAAATTCCAAATTTACTATTTGTAATTTTCTGGCGATTCTTTAACCCTAAAATCATCAAAATGATGAAGAGCTGAGTTCTCTAGGCTTCCTGCACCTTTTAAAAATAAAAAAAAACAACAAAAACGTTTTTTAGAAAAGTTTAAATTTCTCCGAAACGTTTAAGAGAAAAGAAGTCTACGAGTTCAGTTTTTCACAAAATTAGTATTTTATCTTTCCATTCTATCTAAATGTAAAAAAGAAATTACCTAGTTTTTAATTTTTATTTTATTGATACCTTGAAAACTTCTTTAAGATGAATTAGGGTCTTTTCCGGGAAAAATGGCATTAAATTTGCAAAAATTACATCTAAAAAGGGGTATTCTTTATGTATTTGAACTTTAAGTTTCCAGATTTGGTTCATGTGGGTTTTTTGATCACGAATTTTGGGGTCCTGTCTACTAAAAACTGGCGCTTTATCCCTTAAATTATCAAAAACTACCTTTAAAGGGGGTAATTTTGTTGTATTTCGCTTTTTTGCAAATTTAAGGGTGTTGCGACCATTTCTCTCGTAAAATACTTCAAAATTCATGATCAGTGACCCAAAAAATCTGTAGTAGAAAAAACCTCATAACAGCCAATAATGAAGCCCCCCCTTCCATCTCAACAATGTGACTGAAGTATTTGTAGAAATTTTATCATTCTTTGCAACTGATAGTATTGTGCACAACTTTTAAATCTATAGTATCTCAAAAATTATTTTGGCCCATAATACATGCAAATAACTAATAAAGCGATTTTGATCGGCCATATACAGTACCCAAAAAATATAATATGTTTGCTTGCCAAAGAGGGCGAAATAAATCGTATACAACCCTTGGCCGTAAGAACAGAATACCCCAAATCGTAATATACCAGTAATTTGCGTATTAAATTTAAATTAATTCTTTATTTTTTCTGATCGTGGGTCTTAAACTTGTATAAAAAACTATTTTAACTTTTGCACAAGACACATTAATTTGATTCTACCGCATGTTTCTACATACATAAAAATATAATTTATTCATATTTCCAATTTAAAAAAGTTGCAATATTTAACTAAAAAAAATTTTGTTTAAAATGATTAAAGATTTAAAATTCACTAAAAATCTTTAAAAAAATTTTGAGTATAAATTTTTCAAGCATTAAATAACATGCTAAAAAAAAAAATTGTAAAACATAAATAGATATAAAAATAAAAAATTGAAAATTTAAATTGGAATGCCCCAGTACATAACAGTTTTACAATAGCAATGCGGAATAAAAAGATTGGCATAACTGTCAAGTTTTATTTTATTTTTCATTCGTTTTTCCTAAACAGTTTTTATTCTCGTACTTGTATATATTATTATATTTGTCATTTTATAAAGTACTTTTGTGGTTATAAATTTATTTATTGGAATTTTTTTAAAATTTTATTTCTATTTTTAAGTGGCAAAATTTCTAATTTCTATATATAAATATAGGTAAGATATAATAACTTGTATTAATGGAGAAAGCTGATCGAGAGTGATGTTCATTTTTATAAAAAACTTTTTCAAACCTGCATAAATTCTAATTTTTTTTTTTTTTGCTGTTGTTTCTTTTTATAAAATAACCTGTTTTTTAAAAAAATTAATAATATTTTATTTAGTCAAAATGACATAACAGCATGATAATAATCAGCGAAAGGGTATTAATACACGAGACATAAAAAATATGTGCAAAAATTTTACAAAAAAAGTTTATTCGCAAATAAAGGAGAAAGTAATATAACTGACAATTATTATAATATTGCAATAAAGATGCGTGTCTCTCGTCGTCAAAAAAATCTTTTTTTTTTTTTGTTTCACACCGACAAAGATTCGTTTTAAAAAAATGAGTGTCAAATGAATAAGTAAAAAGTGATCAAAAATTTAAGTAGGTTTTTAGGTATATGTCACGTGATATATATTTAAATTAAAATAAAAAAACAAGTTATTAATTTTTTGTCATTTAAATTAACTAATTTTAATATAAAATATTTGTGTCAATCATTTTTTTTTATGTTTCTTTTTTATTTATTTCATATTGTGTACGTAAGTAGGTAAAGTTATGGAAATAATTATAAATCATAATAAAAGAATAAAAGAAAAAAAAAATCAATGGATATATTAATAACGGTTATAAATAAAATGAATCAGTTTTTTTCTCTCTATTTATGCATAATTATATGGTTTGTTTGCAATTTTTTTATTGTTGCAACTAAATTTTAAAGAAATAATATTCAAATTTATTTTGGGTGTAGTCCTGTATTATATTTTATGTGTTTTTGTTTTATGCGGTGGTTTTTGATTATGTATTTAGATTGTTGGCTTTTGAGATTTCCTTGTAACATGCAAAAATGGTCGGGTAAAACCAAATTATAGGAACATGTTGTAAAGGTTTTTTTTGATTAAAACACATGGTGTATGCAAGAAAATTAGTTACTGATGCCATTTGCATAAACAACTTTAAAAATCTCAATTTTTAATATTACCTACACTGAGAAATTTATATAAATTGTGACAATAATATTATAAATTATTCTAATCATATTAATACTGACAATTATACGATATAATCACCCTGATGATATTATATCATCAGGACAATGAATATTCTAAAATCGTAATTATATGAATGTCATTGGGTCAATTATATATACGTATATATCCTCCCAATGATATTATGTTACCATAACAATCATATTTAATTTTAATGTTTTTTTTCTTCAAAATATTAATTTTTTGGGTATTACTTGATACGACTTATTATAAGTTCTATACTAAATATTTGGATTTTTTTTATCATTGGTAGCCTATTAATTTTTTTTTTCGCAGGCCCGTTAACGATATTAATTATTAATTCCTAACCTAATCTAGTTTAGATGGCGAATATCAAGAAATACCGAGCACTCGCCAATCATTATTCTCTTTGTATATTATATCCTCGGTCCTTATATACTAAGTGAAACTTATTTTTGACACTTGCGAGAGAAAAGGCCATAGAACCTAGCGGTAAAAAATTAAAATAAAATACCGCGCTCAAATTCAAAAATTAACTTGTTTCAAAACTTTGGCTGAATATAAATTTTGCGCGCTACGTTGTTTTAAATTTCTCCCGCTAAGTTAGACTTCTTTGGGATACCGTTTAGAAGATTTTTTAGGCTCCCAAAGTGGTCGCAAAGATCAAAAAAATTTTTGATATGATTTCCAAAGTATGAGTGATCATCATACCAATTTTCATGTTTTTATCTGTTGATATGCCGGAGAATAAAAGCTCAAAACAAAATCTCATTTGGTCTTTAATAAAATATTTTTGAGTTTCCGGGAGCTGAAATTGGGCTAGAACTCCAATGAGGACCAACGAGGTTTTTATGTATATTTTCAAATGACACTACTTAAAGTAAATATACAGGTTTGGGGGATAAACCACTATAATTATAAATCATTTTAAACGATACACTACGAAAATTTGTTAGTTTTGGAGGGAGCTATCTGATAGTAAACATTAGATTTGGGTCTTAGGACCCCATTGGGGTTAACAGGACCCACTTTGGAATTTTAAATAGGAAGTATACTTTTTTATTTCAAATTCAGATACTACAGCAAATTTTAGGTACAGATACGATTTTGGCTTTAAAAAAAGTATTAGGCCCAATTTTTAGACCCAAAAAAGCTCTTATACGGCTCTAAATGAAAAAAAAATATTTTTCTTTCCCGGGCGTAAAACTCGTGTGTAAAGAATTTTCTGAACTCGTTCTACGCCTAGGTGGGCAAAAAATAGTGTAAGCACCATGGGCGAAATACTTTAGACACGAGCGTGAACACATATCACTCGTGCCCGGCTTCGCCGAGCACCGTGCTAGTGCTCACGCTAGTGTCTAAACTTTTATGCCCTTGATACTTAATATACTATTTTAGTAGTTACTACCATTTTAATTGTATGTTTGTTGTGGTGGAAGACTTTTGATGATTATTTGAGATTTTAGGTCTTATAGACCTTAATGGGCCCAATTTGGGTTTTTTTAAAGCTCAAAATGAACGAATAGATTTTTATGGTAGGTACTACCATTTTAATTCTAAGTTTGTTGTAGCGGAAGGCTGTAAGGATTATTTAAGATTTTATATGAGCCTTTTGTGGCCATTGTTTCTGGGTAATGCTAAAAGTAGATTCAAAACAGGTCTGTAAGGCTCAAAATCTCCAATAATCACGTATAGTCTTCCACCACAACAAACTTAGAATAAAAATGGTAGTACCAACCAAAAACATCTTTTTTTTCATTTAGAACCGTATAAAAGCTTTTGGGTCTAAAAAAAGGGCCTTGTATTTTTTTTTAGCCAAAATCGTATATGTATACCTAAAATTTTCTGCAGAATCTGAGTTTGAAATAAAAAAGTATATACCTTCGATTTAAAATTCCTAAGTTAGGTTCTACTGGTCCCGGTGGAGCCCTAAGACCCATATCTAATCCCTACCCCTCCAACCCTAACAACTATTATATGAAAAATTTTTCGTTGTTTTGCTTTGTTTTCGAGATATTTGAATGTATCGTTTAAAATGACTCACCTTTTATATCCGGCATTAGCCTTTTTGGGATTCAAAGGTTTTTTCAGGGTGCAGCAACTCTAAATTTAAAAAAAACGCAAATTTTAAGGATCTTTCACAATATTTACAATTCATGATTAAATTAAAAATACCGATGATTAAAAATGAATACAACTTGTAGACATTGTAATTATCTAGCTATCACCCCCGCAACCTCTGAAACGCATGGAGGGTTCTAACAAAAAAGGGCGTATTTAAACACAAATTCATAATAGTAAGTAAAGTTTATGTTTTTTAGCCTCCTGAAATCGATTTTGGTATCCATTTTTACCTGAATGTAGTAGTTTTGTTGTTATTAACAAATTATTTTAATAAATTTAATAAAAAATACTCAAAAAATATTTATACAATTTGATCTAATAAATCCCAATTTTCTATTTTTGGAGTCATTGGGTTATTAGTTTAAACAATATTTATTTGTTTATAAATTTTTTAATTTAAAAATTTTTAATTAAGAACTTAGAATAATTTGGTTTTGGGGACTTAAAATAATTAAAAGAGTAGAATAATCTTGGTTTAAAGACTTAGAAAACATGTTCCATACCCGTTGTGGTTATTTCAACACACAAACCAGTTATAAGTTTTTAATAACTTATTAGATACATTAATCAGAAAAAAATTTTTTTAATACACAATACAATATTAAATTTTTTTTTTTAAATAATCCATATATCTATAGATAATCCTCTTATTAAAAGAACAATAAAAATATTGGATATTTAGAACAAAACTCATATTATTTTAATAATATCTATGGCTTTAATAAAATTGATAAAAACGTTCAGTCATCCAAGACTTTATATTATTAAAGCTCATTAAATTTTTTTTTCTCTCTCTCTCTATTTAATATAAAAACGATAAAAATTTATTCACATATTATTTTATTTTATTAATATGAACTTTTCTCAAAGTGATTTTTATTTATTTATTATTATTATTATAGAAAGCTGTAAAATAAAAAAAAAAAAGAGACACTATATTTTCTATTATAAAGTATAACTTTCATCAAAAAAAAAAAATCTATCATGACAAATGATGTAGAAGAAAGTTTTCATCAAAACCATTGATCAATATCCTTTTTTATATCAATTTATTTTTTATATGCGATTTCATTTTCTTTTTTGGCCTGTAAAAAAATAGGGAATTAAAAATTTAAAAAAAGAAATAATTTAGGTCAAAATTATATTTTATGATTTATCATTTTTTTAGGTAATACGTAAAATATAGTTATTTTTATCTAAATAAAATAAAAAATTTATACTTATGTGCTTTATGACATTTGATAATAAATTTTAGAAATATGGACATTTCCGTGTCAGGAGTACAATGTTTGTATGTTACTAGTGTTAACTATCAGTTAGGAGTAAGTGAAATTTTGAGTCACCTAAATATTGTCTAATGGATAAAATTACAAAAATTGCTTGAAAAGTATGACAATTATCAAATTCTAAATCATATTTTTTCGAAAAATATTAAAAATATAATCAAAAGTGATTGACGAAAATTTTTTTCCAAATTATGATCGAACACTAAAATACCTATTTTTTAGTTTTTTTTATTTAAAAAAAAAATATAAAGATTGAAGAAAATTTATTTAAATTTTTTTTTTATATTTTCTTTTATGCTCTTCGGCGTACCTGAAAATTAGTGCAGCGTCAGACAAATTCGTGTCTTACACTGAACAAAATTCGGCTTGTGGCAGCTGGATTTTTTGTTTGTTTTGTTTTAAATGATTGCAAAAGCCTTAAAACGTTAAAAAAAAATTTTTTAAATTGAATTTTACTTATTCTTCTAAAAAATGTGGGCACCACGGCATGGCATGGCATGGTAGGACTTTAAATAAAAAAACTGATTATAGCAGTCAGATTTTTTTTCAGTGTAGAGCCACTAGGAAGAAATAGTATATTACGACCTTTGGCCAGAAAAATAAAGAATGGTCCATTGTTCAAAGAAAGCCTTTTTCATAAAAAAACATATCTAAAATTGTTACATTTGGATCCATGACCAGAAAAAGTAATTTCAAAATATTAGATTGAAAATCAGTGATTTGAAATCACACAGCTTACACCACAATTTCCATCAAGTAAACCACGTAAATGTCGGATAAGTTATTCTTTTTAGGTCTTTAAGGAAAATATGTCCAACATAAATAAAACCTATTTCGCGAAACGGCTCATTTCTCAAACCTGCTGGTGTGATGGGTGTAACATACTATTGTCGAGCCATTTCATTTTCGAGAGAAATTTTAACACAAACCAAAACAATTAAAAATGTGTGTAAAAGGTACAAAATATTGGTTTTGATTGTGCAGATAGCTTGCAAAAGTCGAACCCTAAATATTTTCTTGTGATTTAAAACATAGTTTTACGCACATAACGGACAAAGAAACCGTCTCCCTTGGGCCAAAAATAGGCTTTTTTTGCCCTAAATATGTAAACAAATTTATTATAATAATGACGTCTAAGTTATAGCTTTATCAAGAGTTTTACAAATTTTAATCGAAATGTAAATAGATTGCGTAAAGACTTTTTTGATAAAAACTGTGCGTGAAGTTTCACCTTCGACGTCATAATTAAAAAAAATAATTTTTAAAACACGATTTTAATGAAACTCTGATTTGATACAAATTATAGACTCCACCCTGCATTAAAAACAGTATCTTTAAAAACTTGTTTTAAAAAACACTATTTTAAACCTACTAAAATTACTTCATACAAAAAAACCCCTGTTCACTTGACGCGAATTAGCCCATATTCGTTAAATCAAAATTTTTTTTATTTTGATCTACCTACGTGTATAAGCCATTATTTTTTTGTAACAAAAAATAAATTAAATTTTAATAAATCAAAAAAAAAAAATAATAATATCCTTTTAAATTATTCTCATATACACATGTTATAATATATTTAAATGCATATTATATCTAAGTCACGATTTTCGAAACACCTGCAGCTCTTAATTCACGAACCCTTCATAAATAAAGTCGCAACCCAAACTTCTAATACATATAATATAATATGCGATGTCTTTCATATGTATGTATATGGGTGCTTTTCACGAGAACTGTACATATTTTTTTATTGTTTACGGCACAACACCTTATTATCTTTTTTTCAAATTTTTTTGTATGATTATGTTTTTCAAGGTCCAAATAATCTAAAATTTTCAATGGCACTGTTACAAAAGTAAAAAAAATTCTACGTGTTATTCTTATTAGTCAATGCATCCAAAAATTTTATCAGTACGAGAATGGATCCACCTCAGTGAAAGGTATGTTTTTTTGGTCATTGAAATCGATTTTGAAGGTTTCATCCATTTTCGGAAGGCCAGTTTTAAGTAATTAACACGGGCACCAGTCAAAACTCAGAACTGCTGTTTAGCATTATCGGTAACTTTTAGATCAATATTTTTAAAGAATAACGAATTTTAAGAAAAAACTGAATAATTTAATATTAATTTTAAAAATAATTAGGTATATTTTATACTGAAAACTTCTTTCTGTATTTCAAAATTCTGCCTGGTGCTGATTCTGCTAAACAGCAGTTCTGAGTTTTGACTGGCGCACATTAACACTATATCATAAAAAATAGCAAGATAGGTAAATTATTGAAAAGCATTGCTAATTGAGCCTATTTTCGAAACCCTATAGTAAGGTTTTCGGGGTCGCTAATCACGACTTTGAAGACAGATTTTTAAAAATCAAAATATTTTTAAAAATAGACTCAATTAGCAATTCTTTTCAAGAATTTACCTATCTTGCTAATTTTTTACCCATTTTTTATGATATAGCGTTCATTACTCAAATCTGGCCTTCAGAAAATGAATGAAACCTTCAAAATCGGTTTCAGTGACCAAAAATGCATATGTTTCACTGAGGCAGATCCATTCTCGTACTGACAAAATTTTTGGATCCATTTAATTAACATTGCTGGCGCATTGACTATATGGGAGATTTTATTTATGCGGACGGTTAGGACATTTTGAGTCTAAAATTTAAATAGCTCTTGATTGAAGACACAAAATTTTTTCATACTTTGGGTACCTTATTTTTTCATCAATACACGTTACTGAACAAGTTTTATTACCAAAACTTTAAGTTTTCCACGGTTCATGTATGAGTAGTTAAGTAAAAAAAAAAAATTAGGCAGAGCTTTAATGTGCATAAATATGGACTGCGCACTAGTAAAATGGTGAGAAGCTTAAAAATAGCCTAAACCGAGGGACAGACTTGAATACGACAGTACGCTAAGAGGACTATACATAAAAATCTGCTTCGTTGGAAAAAATGATTTTTCGGGACCCAAATACATCATATTATGCACTTTACAGAAAAATTTAAGTTCAAATTTTTAGCAGTTTATTAATATTCAAAGTTTATAGTTGAGCAAAAGGACAGCGGACTTTTTTGACATTTTGAACACATAGGCTCAAGAAAATATTTTCTTTAACTAACCAATACATGCGCAGTTGATTTGGACTTTGAAAAAATATTACTAATTAACTTTTGAAAAGAAAAAAGGTGCAAAATAGTGCAAAAGAGCTTACTTTCAAGATACAAGTAGGGGGGACCCTTGTGTATACCGTACCTGTGAAAAGTACTCATATATATATATTATTAAATAATAATAAACCTCTCTCTTTTTTTTGTTAGTTGCACTTATTATGCACCTTATTTCCATATCGTTTCTTCTCTGCGTTCTCCCCATAATATTATCATAGTTACAAGTAGAAATAATAATAATCGAAAAATAAGAAGGAAAAAATAAAAAGAAGCATCGTTCTTTGACGTTCGTCGTCGTCGTCGGGCGGAGCCCCCAGACACTATAATATAACCCCAATGCAAAAAAAAACAACACAACAACAAAAACAGCATAATACAACACATAAATATATAAAAATCATCGCAGTAGTGTGTATATTTATTATAATATAGGCTTTACCTAAAGGAAATTGGAGGGGTATAAAGAGGAAAAGAGTGAGAGAGTTTATAAAAAAAAAAGAGAAAGAGCAATGGTTAAACCTAGCTGGCCTGTCTTATGAAGTTTCAGTCGCAGGGTAGCACGCGTATCGTGTATATTTAATTATTTTTAAAAAATATATTTTTTTGTTTGTTTATATTTATTAATTATTTATTACATAATTTTGTTATACAATTATTGTGCTTTATACAGTGCCTTTTTTTGAAAAAAAACCGGCAAATTTGAAAATTGTACTATAAAGAAATTTTTTGGAGTCATAAAAGGATATTTAAATTATTGTTTATATACTTTGAGTGTGTTTATAATTTCGGTTAAATTATTTAAAAATTAAGTAATTATTAAATTAAAAAAGTGAAATTAATTTATTAAAAGATTAAACAATTAAAAAATAAATATCAAAAGTGAGAAACAAAGCTTTCCTTTGAGTAAAAAAAGACCTTTTTTTTGAAGGGTATAATATAAATATAATAATAATAATAAAAGTGTGCGTATTAAAAGCCGGTCTTCTGAAGTAGAGGTTATGTGCTCGAGGCGGCGTTAAATATCATACACAAAGGAAGATTTCTTTTGAAGGAGAGTGCATCGAACGTATTTTTTTTAAATACATACATAAGAGGCCTATAACGGCTCAATGGTCATGCGAATGACGTAAGGTAATAACGGATCCATCATAATTTTTTTATTTTTGCATGATAATCTTTTTTAGTTTTAAAATTAAGACAATTATTGCTATTAAACAACCCTTAGCTTTTTTTAAAAGTAATTATGTTATACAATCTTGTTATTTTGTGTTTTTGTCATGCATGTAGAAATAAAAGAACTATAAGAAGCCGTGGGATAATTTTTTTTTCGCGCATGAAGTACTCTTCGTCTTTCTTTTCTTTTGTGATGCGAAAAAAAAATATAATAATATTATAAAAACCCCCTGTTGTGTTCTTTCTGTCTTTTTTCCCGCGTATTACACTCTGCAGACTTCTCTTTCCGGTAATTTCGTATGTCATTTAAAAAAAAAAAAATACACAAAATTCTAAATTAATAACCTAAACATCTAAAAATTTTATTATATTTTTTAAATCAAAATAAATGATTCATAAAATTTTGGCAAAATTTCTTGGAAAAAAAAATTTTAAAATTTATGTTCTAGCGCCATGTGAATATCAACAGGTTTTTAAATTTTATGTATTAATCACGTGGTTTTCTAAAAATATTAATAGAAAAAGTCACATGTTGTGTTTATTATGGTTTAATAAATAATAATGTCATTGAACTTGAATTATTTTTATTTTTTTTTTTGGAGTCGATTTCAATAGAATTTTTAATAAAAACGCAAGTAATAAATATTTCCTAATATTTACATTAATTGCTTATTATTTCAAAATTAAATTTAAGTTGACATTAAATTATTAATTTATAAGCAAAAAATATCATAATTAACAGGTTTTGATTTTGAAACCAGACGGAATAAATTTAGAAATAAAAAGTGTAATAAAAAATCCTAACAAATAACACAACAAAAAATAAATTTTTAGTGAATCATTAAAAAAAAAAAAATTGGAGCCGCGGCGCAGGTAAAAAAATTATAAGGCTAATTTTTGTTATTTATTTTTACTGCGGAAGAAGATATGAGAAATAAGTATTTTTTTTTTGAATTACGTGAGATGTAGTAAGAAGGTATGGGTCTAATTTTCTTCTCTTCTTACCTCCCATCTCTTGATGTTATAAACTGGATGATATAGAACCGGTTATTTTTTTTTTCAAAAGGGATATAAAAAAAAGAGATGAGGAGGAGTACATAGGAGGAGGCAGATGATGGACCGCAGGAAACGGACACACATATTGCAACATAAGAAGAAAAGAACATGAGTATACTGACACCGACTTTACAATTTTTTTTTTTAAACATAAAATAGTTGACTTGCAGCGTCACGCGATATTATGTACTAGTAATAATAATTTTTTTTTATTTTTAGCGTTTGAAATATTCATAGAGAGAATATATATTTTTTTTGCTGTGTATGTAATGTAATTCACTGTGTGTGATGAAAAATGAAGATGGCATAGAAGAGACATTATAATATGTATAGATAACGGATTTTATCAAAAACCCGTACATAAATACTTGCAATTTTATATGATCATCTCAATTTTTCCTATAAATATTCGTACATAACCTCAAAAATTTGCATTTAAGTATATTGTTATTTTTTTTGAGGTTATGTTTTTAACAATTATTTTACCTTACAAAGTATTGAATTATTTGTCACTTTTAAATTTATATGGTCATATTTTTGGTTTTAAGTGATATTCAATGCCTTGTAATAAAAATAATATTAGGTATTGATGAAGGACAATTTTTTTTTTATTATGGATATAATAAATATTAAATTACTTTTAATGTTGTGACACCTGCATAATTTCAAGGATAAAAAATAAAATGTTGTATATGAGTGTAACTATGAATTTTTTATTTTATTTGCATTTTCTTGGGAAATGTAAGGAGATCTTGTATTTTTTAGGCTAAATTTCAAATTTGGGCTCGTATTGATTATTTGCAAATTTTAAAATTTTTAATCTAGGGGTGTGATAGTTTCGGAGCCTGAATTTTTGAACAGGTATCCAGGTCAAGATCAAAATGTACTCAACTCTGTAGAAAATTTTTTTCAAAAAAAAAAAAACATTGAAAGAAATAGCCTAGAATTTTATATTAGACTAAAACATATAAGTTTATATTTGAAAAATAAAACTTTTAGCCTAATCTAAAAATCTAGGCTATTTCGAGGTCTCATACTTTCAGTTTTTTTTTTTTTTATTGTTTCCACATAGAGTTGAGTACGTTTTGATCTTGGCCATCTCTGTTCAAAAATTCAGGCTCCGAAACTATCACATCCCTGATTAAAAATTTTAAAATATGCAAAAAAATGATTATTTTTCCTAAATTTGCTATTCTGGGGTGTAATACTTTCAGCGAGATTGTAATTGAGTGCCTCCAATTCAAATTCAAATTCAGAAAGTGTTACAAGCTTGCAAGCTTCTTAAATTTAGGAGAATATGCACTGGAAACCCCATCCAAAAACTTACATGGCTCGAAAACTCTATTGTAAGTCCACGGGAAGGCCATGTTCTTTCTATAGGGTAAAAATCGAAGGACCAGATACATAACCATTTCTCAATAGTTTTTGTACGAAATTTCTATTAGTATTATTCTTTGGTACCATTCAATTTAAACTAGACTTGCAGTAAAATGGCTTTTTCATCATACGCTGCAAAAAAGATCTACTTTCTTACTTTCGGGCGATCTTTTTTTCGCTTTTAATGAAAAACTATGTGTTGCACACGGGAAAAAATTTAGGAAATTTTACTTTCAATGCTGTCTGCACTCGTTCGCTACGCTCACTCGTGCATACAACTGCATTGAAAGCCAAATCCTATTTTTTTTCCCGTGTTGAACAAATAGATATTTTCTTAGCACAGGCTGGTCTGGCGTGGCCTTCGAACGGTCCTAGGTAGCACCGCACTTAATATGCCCGTTTTAATTTCTACCTGGGATAACCAAAAATAGCAGGTGCTACATGAAATGAAATTCTGCACTATACACTATAAAATAACTTAAAAACACAAATTCTTACTCATATACACTATAAATAATTAAATAAACGAATAAATATAAATTTATAACATTTTTTATAATAAAAAGACATAATAAGAAGAAAAAAAATAAATATTTTTACCATCCACATAATAAAAATAATCGCGCGGGTGAAAGATGACGATGATGAGAAATTATTACATAAAAGAGTGCGTTTTATTATTATATATTATTACATTAAAGTACATTCTAGTACTTCTCTTCCGCGAAAAATGAAAAATAAAAAGAAATATAAAAAAAAAACCGTTGACATAATCGCGCATCGTTATGAAGAAAAATTTTTAAACTGTAAAAAAAATACTCTAAATTGAATATAATTTTTAAAATTCCCGCGCATCTTTAATATAATGTCAATTGAAAAAGGTTAACGAACTCAATACGTAAAGAGTTTAAATAAACAATATAGATATTCTAATTAAGTTTAAATATATCGTTAAATAATTTTTTTGCTATTTATTATACTCTAACCGTTAATTTTAATTTCTTCAAATTATTCTGACCTAAATTTTATTTTCTTTCTTCAAAGAATTTCAAGGATTTAATATTTACAATCAATTTTTTAATTAATAAATAAATCATTATTATTATTATATAAAATGGAATTTAATTTATTTTATAAATAATTTTTCAACGAAAGTATAAACAACAACAATAATAAACAATTTTAATCGTCACGCTTTGAAAAATTCTTATATGTTTTTGTGTTAATAAAAATAAATAAAAACAAAAATTTTTTTTTTTCGAGGAAATAATAATAATAACAAATAAATATTAAATAAATAAATAAAAAATGTTGAAATTGGAAAGGCCTTTCTCCCCTTTTCCGGTGATACGTATTAGCTTCTGAAAACTATTTCGCCGCGCGCTAAAATACATTTTATTCGGACATGTAGAGCTACACAATTTCCGTTATACAAACTATCGATATACTTTCTCAATTTTTTTTTTTTTAATACTTATTGTACACAATATAAAGGTGCTATATTTACTTTTTTTTTTTTAAAAAAAAGGAATCTGTTTTTTTGAAGTCTTTGGCGCCTATCGAAATAAAAGAGTCTCATTCACAAAAAAAACATATAAAAAAGTATCTTTTTCTTGGAATTATTCGAATATATACTAACATGCAAACAAAAAGAAAAAAAAAGTTTTAAAATTTCATTCAGGGTTAAATTAATTTCTTTGTCTGAGTATTTTATTATGTATTTATCGATAAATAGCCTTGATTTTTTTATTTTTTTATACGTCAGGTGTAAAAAGTATACCGATTTTATTTTTTCAAGGGCTTGTATTTTTTTTTTTGCACATACGTTAATTTTTTATCTCAATAAAATATAATTTTTTTTTTGTACTGCATATACTTTTTTTTTCCACAAAAAATAAATCCTTCAATGCGATGATTCAAGGTGGATTTATGAATATTTTGTAGATTTTTTGATCGGGTCAATAATTGAGCCAATTATTTGGTAGATTATTTTTGAAAAAAATTTATTAAATGAACTGATTCATTATTCATGTAGACTAAAAAATATCAAGATTGTGTTTCGTTTTTCAACTTGCTTGCAATATATTTTCATACTTACCAGCTTCCCCCAAAATGAAAGGAACAAAAAATTTGGCGTGCCTAACGAGTGCCTAACGAGGACCACTTGACTGCCACTACTGTTTTTCTACCCGGGTATATAGTAAATTCTAAAAAAATGCAGGAAACCATCTAAACGCTGTTTGGTTAAGGAAAAAAAATTTTTTTTAACTAGGTACACTTACCTGAAATGCTGAATTTAGCACTAGTAACAACTAGTTTTATAAAGGGGGAGGGGGGTATAATTAGGGGACAAATTTTTACTCCTCTGATTGTTGAAAATAATAACACGAATTTTTGCTCTTTTTATGTAAAATGTTTATATAACAAAATTTTTTTTTCTTTGATATCTATCTTTGTATAATCTTTTGTACAATTTTGTATAAATAAAATAAAGAATCAATCAATCAATCAAAACATGCTGCGTCCCTCGAACCCGCGTAAACCTTAAACCATCACATTTGACCAAATCAAACATTTTCGCAATACGTTGAAAAGGAGCTATTTTTTTCCTTAAAATTTATCTTTATGTGAATTTGAAGCAAAATTTCTAAAAAGTAGGTTTTTTTAATTTTTTGATATTATCTTCAGTAGCTATAGCTATAAAAGACTGGGTTTTTCCCATCAACTTTAACAAAAACTGCGCTTTTAAAATTTTGGAATTTCATGGGGTTAATATATTATCTAGATTTGAAATTGCAACTGAATTGCGAATCTATATTAAGGAGCGATTTCCTAGAGCAGGATTTCATTAGATTTCTAGCATATTCTTATAAGATTTCTAGTGGGAAATAAAATTAAAACAATTAATTTGTAGCAACAAATACCAGAATTCTAGCGGACTCCTCAAAGAAGAGTTTTCTTTGAGCACGAGCTAGAGCAAGAATTCGCTTATAGATTTCTGGTGATAGTTACTCTATGAAAATTAAAATGTGTTCGTTCTTTGAAAAGCTGTAAATTGGGCTGTTCTTAATATTTTTTGACGAAACTTGATAGATTCGCACACTGCAAGAGCCTTTTCCGCATACATCGCGCAAGAGGATTTCCGGAATGCAACGTGCAAGAGACACTCTTTCCGCGTGCAACCAAGTTTCGTCAAAAATATTAGTTACAGCACAATTTACAGCTTTTCAAAGAACGAGTATTTTATAATTGTCACAGAGTATGTACTAACTTTAGTGTTCTAGAAATCTAGTAAAAATAAATTAATTCTTTTTTTATATAATTCTAGGGGCACTAATGTTAAAACAATTGAACTTCAGTTATTATTATCAGAATTTTAGAGAAATTCTGCTCCGAGAAAACGCTCCTTTGAAGATTTCGCTAAAATTTGGTAATTGTTTAATTTAAATGTCCTTAAAAATCTAGTAAGAATATGGAGGCAATTTCATGAGGGTCGATCGGGGTCGATTTCATGGAGCGTATTCTTACTAATTTCTAGGGGCACTAGAGTTGAAAAAATTAAAATCTGATAATTATCATTCCAATTTATGAAAATTTTGCTTCGAGGCTATTTATGGATCCTGCTTCGATCCTGCTCGAGTAGAATTTTAATTGATTTTGAGTCATAATTAATTATTTGTACTCTAGTACCCCTAGAATCTAGTAAGAATATGATCCATAAAATCGCAACTTATGGAGCATATTTTTACTTTAATCTAGGGGCACTAAAGTTGAAACAATTGAACTCTCTAGTAATTATCACGAATAATTTATTTAAATTTTGCTCTGAGTTGATTTTCTAAATCCTTTTCGAGCAGCTTTTTAATAAATTTTGAGTCTTCATTAATTATTTCTACTTTAGTGCCCCTAGAATTTAGTGAAAATACGCTCCATGAAATAAAATCTAAAGGCTTGATTTCATGGAGCGTATTCTTACTAGATTCTAGGGGCACTATAGTAGAAATAGTAGAAATTATATAAAGATCGATGGAGATCTGAAGTTGCTTCTATTCAACTTTTTATTCGCCTTCTGATTGGCTGAATTATAATCGATTATTCGATTATATTTAAATTTATTCTAAAAATTGGGATTCATTATCAATATATTGTATAAAATAAAAATATACTATAATAAGAAAATATTTATCATAATTTAAATTTATTCTTAACATTTAAAGATTAATTAATAAACTAATGATAATTAAAAAATGTTGTTTATATGAAAAATTTAAGTAAATAAAATTAATGGTTATGCGAGTGGTTATGTTATTTTATAGTTTGTTTATAAATTAAAATATACAAGAAATGTACGTGCAATAAAAAGAGGTTAAAAGCAAAATTTGTAATATTTATAAAATCAATTAGGCTTAGGTATATATAGGTGAAGAAAAAAAGTAAAATTAATATTTAAAAATTATAGGTATTTTTTAAAAAACCAAATAATTTATACTTTTGTAGTAAAAGAAATAATATTTAAAAAATGTCAAAATCTTGAAGCAATTAATGTGGTTGTTTTGATATTATTAAATATTAGGAAAGGTCTCAATCCATCCACAAAACAAAAAAATAACCTTAAATCCACGCTCAAAAAAGTCTACAAATTTAAATATTTTTGCAATATTATCCTCCAAAATTATTTAGAAACTCACTTTAGGTATTCCAGTATCCAGTGCAGTAAAAAAAAAAATAAAACATTTAATTCAAATATAAAAATAAAATTTCTTTTGTGGATGAAGAAATTAAATTAGCAAATTCGTTACGGAAGATTTTGGAGCCGTATTAAAAATACATAGAGCTATATGGGTCAAAATGGCTTATGCGCTGTAAACATGTTAATTGGTTATTGACTCTGAAATTATTTTAACTCCAATTCAAACGCATCAGATTGGTTCAAAAATGCTTTTCTTACTTCCCAAATTGACCGTAGAGGAAAATACTGGCCCGAATATGATACTTTAGGTAATAAAACTATTTTCTAAATAAAAAATTTTTACCTATAGGTTAATGCAGTGTACCGATTTGCAAATGAAAATCGGTAAAAATCAGAAAAAAGGTTTTAAAAATGTTTTAGAAAGCTTTTAGAAACCTTGATAAAAACTTGTTACTATTAAAATGTTCTAAAAACTTGTTAGTACCAAAATATCTAAAAAAAACTGTAAATTATAACATATCTTATGATATTTGAACTTAATTCAAAATGTACAGTCGTCTACAGAGCTAATTTCCACGACAATTACAATTTGACAATTTTATTCATTGATTTAATGAAAAAATGAATATTTCTTATTTACGTAAAGAGGCAATAGAAAAATAGCTTTTGTAACTGGTACCTAAGAATAACCTACGGAAGCCGCATAGTATCATGGAGAATTAGAGAGAGGGTGGGTAAATAGTCGAGAGCCTTATTGAGAGACTTGTTGAGCGAGTTGTAATACATTAGAAAATAAACTTTCTACGTTACCTTCTCACTTTCTACGTAAGGTTTTTGAGGTCGAGACAAACGAATTTAAGGGAGACAATTTTCAATTTTTCATCCAGAAATATTTTCCGATTTTTCAAGATGGCGGACTTAAAAAAATATGAAAATGACAAATTGCACGTTACTGATGGGTTTTTGAAGTTGAAGAAACGAATTTTAAAAGGAAAATTTTCCGCCATCTTGAAAACTCGGAAAATATTTTAGGTTGAAAAATTGAAAATTTTCCCTCTAAAATTCGTTTTAATATTTTTTATGACCATTATCTTGAAAAATTGGAAAATATTTTAGGGTGAAAAATTGAAAATTTTCTTTTTAAAATTCGTTTTTCTCGACCTCAAAAACCCCGCGATAAAGTATGAAAGAATGTTCATTTTAATATTTTTTTATGTCCGCCATTTTGAAAAATCGGAAAATATTTTAGGGTGAAAAATTGAAAATTATCTCTTTGAAATTCATTTTCCTTGACCTCAAAAATCTTCCGGTAACGTAGAAAGTTCATTTTCTAATGTATTACAACTCGCCCAACAAATCTCTCAACAAGTCTCTCAACAAGTCTCTCGACTATTTGCCCACCCTCTAATTCTCCATGATACTATGTGGCTTCCGTAATAACCTCTTATTTTATAATTTACAGTTTCTTTTAGATGTTTTGTTACTAACAAGCCTTTAGAACATTTTAGCAGTAAACAGATTGTAGCAAGATTTCTAGAAGTTTTCTAAAACATTTTTAAAACATTTTTCCTATTTTTTACCGATTTTTATTTGCAAATTGGCACACTACATTAAACTGTAAGTAAAATTTTTTTTTTTGAGATTAGTTTTATGACCTGAAGAATCATAGTTGGGCCAGTATTTTTCTCTACTGTCAGTTTTGGAAATAAGAAATATCCTAATGTTTATAGACGGGGGGGGGGGCGTACCTCAAGCATATAATTTTTGGGGGGGGGGCTCAAATGGACTTAGAATAATCCGGGTTTAGGGACTTAGAGTATATCAGGTTTAGGAACTCAAGGGGCTTGGAATAAGTTCGATAAAGGTTTCTCGAATAATAAGGATTTTAGGAGCTTAACATGAGTGCCAATCATTATAGCCTAGAATGCCCTAGAGTATACTAATAGATAATTATTGCATTTTAAAGGTAAAAATATTTGAGAGTAATAAAAATATTAGTATTTTTTATCAGTATAACCATAAATTTTATTTTAATCCCTGTGTAAAGTTTTTACCATAATATGGCAATCCGATTGATGTTTGATCATCATTTTTTTATCAACTTTTTTTGCTTTTCTTCATAAAATCATCATCTATGCCCCTTACAAGCCCGTAGCAAGTGAAAAATGGCCATTTTGTTAACATTTTATTTAAAAAAATATCAGTATTTTTTTATGAGCTTCATTGGCTTTGAATACGGAAAAAAAGTTTTAAAATATACTTTCAAGCACTTTTGTGTCTTTTGGAAATGATTTTAAAACTATTTTTTGAAAAATATTGCCAACAGAAATGAAACTAAGGTTTTGCTCTATTCACTCCCGTTACTCAAAAATATTTTTTTATGAGCATTTTTGGCCTTGAATACTGAAAAAAAAGTTTTAAGATATACTTTCAAGCACTGTTCTGTATTCTGGGAATGATTTTGGAGCTATTTTTAAATAAATGTTTGAAATAAATTTGAATAATTGTTTTATTTTAATAATTTAAAAATTAAAAAATATAAACCTTAATTTTTTTATTTTTTATGGCCTACTCTTTGTGTGTTTTTTACGTTTGCTATAGTCTTTACAGGAGTATAAATTATGATTTTATAAAATAAGAACAAGAAATAATTTTTTTTTAATGATGATTTAACGTCAAGTAGATGGTCATATGTTGGCCAGTGTATGTCTCATCACCATAAATTATGACCATAATATGGTAAAAATTTTTCATAGGGATTAAATTAATTTTATAACGAAATTGTAAAAAAAGTAATTATTCTGCGCGCGCAGAGCGCGCGGCTATTCTAGTAATTATAATTATGACTTAAAATTTATTAAAATACTGCTCGAGCAAGATGCAACCTTTAAGCAGAATACCTTTAAGCAGAATTTAAATAAATTTTTATTAATAAATACTAAATTTCAATCGTTTCAACTCTAGTGTCCTCAGAATATAGTAAGAATATTCTCTATGAAATCGTCCCTTTAAAGAGGTGATTTCATAAAGGTCGATTTCATGGAGGATATTCTTACTAGATTCTAGGAGCACTAGATTAGAAATAATTAATTATGATCCAGATTATGATTCAAAATTTATTAAAATTCTGCTCCAGAAGGATCCATAAAATCGCCTCTGAGCAAAATTTGAATAAATTTTTAATGATTATTATTAGGGTTTAATTGTTTCAACTCTTGTGCCCCTAGAATCTTGTCAAAAAACGCCTCATGAAATCGCTCCTATAGAGCATATACTATTACTAGATATCTAGGGGCACTAAAATTAAAATCTTAAATAAAACATCATTTTCAGTAACTAATATCAGAATTCCAGCAAAATTCCTAAAGGAGAGTTTTCTTGGATCAGGACTTTGCTAGATTTCTAACGATACTTAGTAAAGTTCAATTGTATTTACCTACGTTTTAACACTAGTAACCCTAGATATCTAGTAAAAATGTCAATTAATTGTCCCTAAGAAATTGACGCTTTGGGCTAAATCATTATTTTGGGCTAAAAATATCACCTTGTAGGTAATTGGAACTGCTATTTTTAGTTTAGAACTCTGTTTTTACGTAAAATTCCTAGAAAATCTGAGAAAATCTGATATCACTCCTTAAATACGAGTATGAAAATTCAATACTAATCAAACAAAAAAAAACACATTGAATTCCCGCGAAATTCAAATTTACAACAGCATATCCCATTTAATAAATTAAAAAGTGTTAAAATAATAATCCTTTCTTATAACAACCAGCAACTAAAAATAATATTGCAATATACATATAAAACTAATAACATTAATTCACACACATACACACATGCATAGGTATATGCATATATTGTTATAATGCGTGTTAAAACGTAATACTATTAAGAAATAATACCTTCATTTTTTATATTTATTAATATTATGATATGAACAAATAATAATAATAATAATCTTAACTTGTTAATCGACTTTCTAAAATAATAAAAAATGTATTTTTAAGTAATATTCTAGAAAAAAAAAATTCTAATAATAATTAAAAATGAAAATTATTATTATTTTTTTTTTTCATTTACTTACTTTCACCATCAAAACACACACACTTTTTTTTTTAATTGGACAAAAGTTCTTTTTTAAACAAAAAGTCCATTGTTTTAATTTTTTTAAATAAAAAGTGAAAATATTTCTCACTTACACTTTTAATTAGATTATTCAGAAATATTTTAAAGTGTGAGTAAATTTAATAAGTTGTAGTAAAAAAATGAGAGTATTTTAAAAAATTACATAACCATTTTAATCAAAATTAATTTTTGATAAAAAAAAAATAATCATTTTTCATTCTCTATAAAAAATTCACACACACAAACATACATTAAAAAACACATGTAAATAAAGTACAGACTCTGTTTAATATAAATTGCAAATGATAAAAAACAAGTTTTTAAAATATCACATTTGCTCTCTAGTATGCAAAAGAAAAAAAATGAGACATAAATAACAGTTACTATTATTAACCTAAATTTCACTAAAAAAAAATATATTTTATGATATCAAAATGTGAAATCAGATTTTTTTTGTATTTACGCACCTTTATATCATGCTGGATTGTTAAAGTACGCCTTTTTTATGGGCTTTGGAGCGTGACATTTTATGCGGATCTAGACTAGACAAATTTTTTATTATTTTCTACTTTCAATGTTTTGACCTAAAATATTTTTAAGTTAGTGTTTTTAAGAAATTTTTTTTTATCTTTATGAAATATTTATTTTATTATGAAATTTTAGATAATAATATTGGTTTTTAGGTTAAATTCAAGAAATTGTCAGAATTTTTGGGATATCAAAAATTAGTATTTTTTTTGGGAAAAAAAATTCAAGTAAAATAAAATGTCCGAAAGACGTGGTACAAAAGCCTTAGAATTATGGTGTAGGAGAATAACCGATGGTTATCCAGGTGTATCAGTACAAAACATGACAACATCATGGAGAGACGGTTTAGCATTTTGTGCTATGATTCATCATTTTCGTCCTGATCTCATGTAAGTCTTTTTTTAGGGTAATAAAAAATTTTGTCCTTAAGTTTACTTAAACCTTCGAGAATCAATAAAAAAACAAATAAAATAGGCTTGATCACCTTGAATTGATAATAATTTGAGTTAAACAACAATGTATCATTTTAAAACTAATAAAATTATTACAAAAAAAATTTTTTTATTTACTTATGGATACACAATTTTAATTAAAAATTATATGTTTAAAAAAAATTTTTATTATATACAATTTTTTTACTTACTTTGTAAGGTCAAGTTCTTTGTTATTCATAAAATCGTAAAATGTATCATTTTTTTAAACTTTAAGAGTCATTTAGAGTCATTAAAACAAGAGCAATTTCTTTTTTTTTTTTGTAATATCAGAAGTAAATATACTTGTACAAATTATTTATAATTTCAAGGTTTTAACCTCGATAAAGAGGATATTGTACTGAAAAAAAGCATTTTTTTTTGTAAGTTTATTACTATATATGCATAATTCTTTAAGTAATATCTACTTACTTACAAATTTTCATAATTACATAATTTTTTTTTTTTTTGAGCAGATTACTTGCAGAAAACTCCAGTTTTCAAACTTTAATTAAAATTAAATTAACAAATTAATATTTTTAATTTACCGCCAAAAAAACGTATTTTGGAAAATTTGTAAAAAATAGCCTAATTTTATTAGAATATTTTTTAGAATCCCCTTTGGCAGCATAATTTTTTTTTATTTAATATTTTCACTCATTTACTAATAAAATATCACGCAAAATATCATCACGTCTAATTAAATTTATTTTGCTATTTATACTAATAATTTTAAAGGATGCATACAGATAGTCCACGCGAAATTTCGTACAGAAAATTTCAAGTACATAATATTATTAGACTCATGAATTAATTAATAAAAAACTTAGGACACAAGCATTTTGAATACTTTAAAATTTTTAATTTTTAGAAATAAATATAAAAATTTTTATTTTTTAGTTGGACTTGCTACCTACAAATTTTTTATTTTATTTTGCTTGTGGGCAATATAAAAAATTTTGCCATTCGTAGGCGAAATTTAAGGTGTACGAAATGTTTGTCCCCTATTTTTAAAAGGGTTAAATTTGTTTAATTTTTTTTACTTAATTTATGTGTCTGATATGTAATTGAAATTTCGCGTGGGCTACTTTAGTATGGACTATCTGAAGACGTCTATTTTAAAATGCCCAAAAAGTTGACCTTCAAAAAATCAAAAATTTGTCTGAAATCTTAATCAGTGTGTTAAATATTTGATAGAAATTTGAGGAAAAAGAAGTAATTTTCTCCTGAAATTAAAATTTTTGAATATTAAATTAAAAAAAAAAACGATTAGGCTTGGAGTTTCTAAGATAAAAAATAGATATTGCCTGCATCCATAATGTCAAACGAGAAAATTTCTTCATCATGAAACCATTTCGATCAAAAAGATAAACACTTATTATTTCCTTCAAGTTAGTGTAAGAGAAATTAAGACCTTGATCTGATTCTCATGATATTCCCGAGGTTTTCTTGAATGTCAACCAATTTTTTTATTTTTTGAACTTTTCAAGTTTTAATTCATCAACTTTATTGTAATTCATTATCCTATATTAAAACCTTTTTCGTTCATGTTTTTCTTCAAAACCTTCAATGTTATGTGACTAAATTCCAAATAAAATATTTTATCTTGTTTCTTTCATGTGTATTTCCTCCAAATTCCTTTCAAAGAAATGCATTATTTTTTTATACTCACAGCAATTAAGAAACATAATTTTTGATGTTTTTAGAGCTAATTTCATCAATGTTCAGTGGGTTTATTTGTACAAAATTCGTTTACAAAAAGTCTTTTTGTTTAGCTCTTCGCTTTAGCTGGAAAAAATCGAGTAATAAAAAATTCTGTGTTATAGAAAAGAGCCAAGATTAATAATTGCCCGAATATTTCAATTAAAGATCCATAGTCCAATAAATTTTAATTTTAACGCAGTTTATGGTTTTAGTATTTGTCCTTATATTTTTCTAACAAAAATGCAGAAAAAATTTAATGAATTGACCCCATGACTGTGTGAATTTGGTAAAAGTTTAAAATCTGTTCTTCAACGCTCCTGTTGTTCGAACCAGTTTCTTTTGAAAAACAAATAAAAATTTCTTTTGAGGGCTAATTTTACTCTCTTGACAAGCGAAATTTCAGCTATCATAATCTCTGTGTCTGCTTGTTCTTTTTTTGTTTCCTTCAGGACTGAGTACAGGTCAAGATAGTGTTTTCCTACTACTAATTTAATTTTTTTCCTATTACTTGTATCTAATTTTACATTTTAAGTTATAAAAATTTCTTTTAATTTTTTACACAAAATTTTATTTTTTAACTGCAAAAAATTTTTGAGAAATTTTTTCAAAAAATTTATGATTATATTTAAACTAAAATTTTGTTTATAAAAAAAATTTGTTGGTTACATGCATGAATTTATCTAAAAATTTTATAATAAGAGAAAAAATAACAAAAAATAAGAAAAAATAAATATAAAAAAATAGAATGAGTAAAATGTAGGGTAATCCTTAACTAAATCCAATTCCAAACTATACATAAAAAAAACTACCAAAAATATCTTCAAAAAATTACAGCAATTTTTATTCATTCTTAAAAATTTTCGCTTTCAAATTCCTTAATCAATGACCTCGAAAATACAAAAAAATTGCGTAGGCATTACAAAAAGTAATTTGGTAGGTCAATTTAAAAATCACAAGACTATCAAAAACACCCAAAAAAAAAATCTCATAATCCTATTTAAAATAAAAAAGCAGATAAAAAAAAAAACTAAAAACTTGTTTTTCAAAAAAATCCAGTATAAAAATAATTAATTGACTATTTATTAGATTACATTGTTACCTTATAAAGCAATATTTTAATGAGTAAAAAAACAAATATAAAAATTATCATAATCCATTATTAATATTTTTATGGGAATAATAAAAAAATTTTTCGACGTTAATTTATGTTTTATTCGTCATTTTTATTATTAAAATTTGTTTATTTGTTTTTTATAATAAAATTTTTGTTTTTTTTTGTCTTCAGTTTATTTTATTACCCCAAAAAGAAAAAATACACTGTAAAAAGTAATTTTCTTATATTAACAAAAAAATTAGAACATTTTCGAAAAATTAGTAAATTTTTGAAAAAATTCGAGTATTCTCGATTTTTTTTGTGAATTCGCAAGAAAAATTGATAATTTACAATTTTTTTTCGAAAATTTACAAAAATTAGTTGTAAATTTTTAATTTACAACTTTCTTTGTAAAATCACAAAAAAAATCGAGAATTCTCGAATTTTTCGATAATGTACTAAATTTAGTAAATTTACTATTTTTTTTGAATATTTACAAAATTTTTTGAAAATTCACTAATTTTTTGAAAAAATTCTATTTTTTTTGTAAATCTAAGAAAGAGTTACTTTTTACAGTGTAGTTCTATGTGTGTGTGTGTAAACTATAATAAAAAATTTTTCTTTTATCTCTTAATATTTCTTCCGAATATTTCCTTGCGGTTAAAAATTTTCTCTCTCACTGCTGAGACAGGAATTTCATATATCTAATCTAAAAAAATTTTCAGCTCACTGAATATCATTTATGATTGATTTTTTTTTTTCTTTTCAAAAAAAGAAAATTTTTTTACTATAAAACGTAATTTTTAAAGACGTTACTGCACCCATAAAATGACTCCGTAGATATTAATAAATTGAGGTCAAATATATATATTTATAACGGTTAGTTAACTACCTATTACATAAGTCCGTTAAAAAAAAATATTTTTTTCTTTATAAATAAATAAAATCTTTTTTATTAACCACATGTTCTTCATTTTCTGGTATTTGAATTTTTTAAAACGCACTTGCTGTTCTAGAAAAATCAGTTTTTTAATTAAGAGATATCTTTTTGATATTTTACCGAATTAAAGAGACTGGAGGACCATTTTTTTGGAGCGAACCTATAAATTAAGATAGATTTTTTAAAATTCAATGGGTGGAGTCCAAAAAGGGTTTTAAATATCTAATTTAAAAATCTCGATTTTAATACACCTTAATAAATAACCAGCCTCCCAAAAAAATCTCATTTTACTCAAATATATAATTAAATAAAATATTTTTTCTGCAATTTAAACATCATAATAATAATAAATAAAGAAAAACAGCTTAATAAAACAGCAATGTCAAATCAATTTTTTCTAAAAAAAAAAAAAATCAATTGTTTTAACAACAAACAATATAATAATCAAGTCAATTACCAATAAATCATTGAACAATAATTTATTTGTTATACACGTTAATAAATAAATTAATATGTAATAAAAAGTTTCATGTGTGTGGTGGTGATTTTTTTTATCTCGCTTTATAAATTATAAATATTTGGCCAATTTTAGGGTGTGGCTTATCTCTTGTGTCTGTGCAAGACGTTTTACATAATAATTTTGTTATTATATTATAATTAATATTAGTTTAATTTTATAGATATTATAATTTGTTGGTAAGAAAATTTATGCGTTTTTATTGAAAAATTCTTGTAACAATGGAGGTTTGCCACAAAAGCCAAAAATGATTATTATTATGTAATATAATTGGTTGGATAAGTTTTTATCTAAATGGGAAATTGTTTTTATTGGTTAGTAATTTGTATATAAATACTTATAACCGGTTTGTGTAAACACAACCTAAATGCATGGAACATGTTTACTTCCAGATGAGGACTAGGTATAATACAAATGTTACTCAACATTACAATGCAATTTTCTAATTTTATAATTTGTAATTATCACCTTACTCGCTGCTAAGATTCTAAACTATTTTGATTCCCTAAACCTGAATTATTAAGTCCCTTAAACAATATTATTCCAAGTCCCTAAGTCCCTAAATTAAGTCCTTAAGCTCAGATTTTTTAAAGTCTCCTAATTATTCACCGAAGTATTTGACCACCCCCCTTAAATAGGACAAATTTGACCACCCCCCTTAAATAGGACATATTTGACCACCCGCCTTAAATAGGACAAATTTGACCACCCCCCTTAAATAGGACAAATTTGACCACCCCCCTTAAATAGGACAAATTTGACCACCCCCCTTAAATAGGACATATTTGACCACCCCCCTTAAATAGGACAAATTTGTCCACCCCCCTTAAATAGGACATATTTGACCACCCCCCTTAAATATTACATATTTGATCACCCCCCTTAAATAGGACAAATTTGACCACCCCCTTAAATAGTACATATTTGACCACCCCCCTTAAATAGGACATACACGGTGATTCCGAGCGGGACGTATTGTTTGCTTTATCGACGGCCAATAGCAGGCACAGATCCAAGCGTCGACAAATAACGTCGCCGCTTTGAAAAACAACAACACGTCCCGCTCGGAATCACCGAGTATTTGACCACCCCCCTTAAATAGGACAAATTTGACCACCCCCCTTAAATAGGACATATTTGACCACCCGCCTTAAATAGGACAAATTTGACCACCCCCCTTAAATAGGACAAATTTGACCACCCCCCTTAAATAGGACAAATTTGACCACCCCCCTTAAATAGGACATATTTGACCACCCCCCTTAAACAGGACAAATCTTACCCCCCCCCCCCCTTAATTTTCAAATTCTGAAGTACCCCCTCCCTATAAACATGTTCCATGTTAAAATTAATTAGATTTGTATAAATTATATAAATAGTTTCGAGATAGTTTCAGAGCCAGACAAGGAGCCAGACATATTTTTATGCTCATTCAACGTTTCATTATAATTGGGTCCGAGATTGGGTCACTTTATTGAGTTTGAAATTTTTTATATATTGGGACCAAAAAGTAAATTAATTCGCTGTCAGTTACTTATGCTATTGTAATTCTTCGTTATTTTTGAAATTTGAGTCTAGAGAATAAAAATATTTATAAGCGACGAAACTACCACTTTTGGGTCTTATAATAAAGACTAAATTATCTCTTATAATCAGTAAATCATTTGAAACAATATTTTTCATTTTGTCTTAAAAAAATAACACTATTGTTTAAGTTGTGTTTCGTAGTGCCAGGGTTACTTACCTGCTTAGCATAATTTAAAACTGAAATAATTAAACCCAATAAAAGAGCCAATACTTTGCAGGATTTTTCATCAAAAAATGAAGAAAAAAAATGTTTTAAAAGTTTATTTATTGAAGCTATAGCTAATCGTTTAAGAAATCAGAGAATTTTCAAAAAACGAGTCATAATTTCAAAAACTTGAAAACATTCACGATTGTTTGAGCACATTTGGCTAGGAAATATGTCTTGAAATTAAGGATGTTCGGTTACCCCAAATTATCCGCGACCATTTTGTCAATTTATCGACAAAATTCTACAGTCGAAGAAGCAGTTGAAGCAAAAATCTCCAGAAAAAACCCAAAAACTCAAGTACATTCCTACTTAAAATCATTTGACAAAGGCCCAAAAATAGTTCAGAATATCCTGGCCGAAAAATTTTAAGCTAAATTTTACTTGGAATTTTACTTTGAAATAAAAAACTAGAGCTTTTACGAAAAAACTCATGAGGTCCAAAATTAGATTCTCCTCTAAAAATTACAGCAAAAATATCAACACTCCTTTAACCAATTTTCAGATGTCGAATCAGTAAAATACGGTATCAAATCATAAATATTATTTTTAAGGTCAAAACCTCATTAAATTTTAGTGCATATACAGTTAAAATTAATGACTTCTAGACTCTATAGTACATAAAAAAAATTAATATCGAATAAAAATTTTTTATTAAACGTTTTTTTATTAAAGACTTTATAGAAAAAAATATTTGCATAATACTTGTTGTAAACTGTTAGAAATATCAAGGACAAATAATAAACTATGAATTTTTAATTTAAACGTATATAAATAATCGTGCATGTATAACTTGTAAGTAGTAAATTATTTTTATGAATTGTCGTTAAATTACCGTAAAACTATAAAAATTTATATTAAAAATTTTACAATTAAATATTATAAAAATGAAATTTTATTAATCGATTCCGGTATAAATTAAAATTGTTCTTGTTATTTTTCTAAATAAAAACTTGATTTTTAATTAAATTTAAATATTCAGTGCTCCAGGGTATACAGAATTTAATTTTTGCTCCATTTATAAAATAACGTCAATTTTTTATAAAAATAAATCATTACGAAATAAAAAAACGCCGGAATCTATGAAAAAAAATTTTCTAGCATTTTCGGATGAAATTTTTAACTTTTTATTCAGGGTTGATTTTAAAAAAAATTAACAGAATTTTAGTAATTTTGGCACGATTTTTTTTACGCTTTCGCTAGAAATTTTTTTGCTTGTTTTTTGTGCCCGAAGCTTAGAAATTAAATATTAAAACTATTTTTAGTGAAAAATTGCAAAAATTATAGCATACAAGTTACTTTAATAAATGAGAAAGTGTTTCCGCTGAGACAAAAAAGTTTCATAATTATATTGGATTTTAACGAGAAAAATATGTGGTTAGTTTATTTATGCTTGTAAATCATATAATTTTTGCTTTAAGAGTTCATTGATTTTGCAAGTGTCTACACTTGTTTATATATTTGGGTTACAAAATTGACTATCTGTTTTGAACAATTAACCATTAAGACCATATTCTACAAGAATTTTTTGACAAAGAGAGTGTACGAGTTGGGTCTTCCAGATCTTTCCAGACCTTGACCCAATTTGGCAGTGATGATGAAAAAACACTTCACATATCTATAGTTCGATCTCATAGGCCTTCTAGACCTGGATCCACGGTCTCAATGTTAAATTGTGATTTTTGGATATTTTTCTATATAATGCAAACACTTTGTAAGTGTCTAATTTTAATTGCTTTGAATCGAATTTTTTTTATACTAATTCTCTCATTGCGATATCCAACGAACCAAATGCCCATTTTTGATAAAAAATGTTACGTGCTTTATTGAGTATTACAGAAAGGATATGAATACTAAAAAAAATTGGTTTTACGGTATTAAAAATTAGACACTTACACAAAAAAAGAGAGACCAACCGAGGACCAACCAGAAGTTTTTTGATTGACTTGCAACGCTCTGCCAAGGGGGTCAAGATTTGTCACGAGTCAAAATACTTTTTAGTGCTAAAACTCAAAAGGCTTTATAAAAATAATATATGAGGCATCAAAATCCAACATGTTTTTACGTTCTCTAATATATTTTAAATATTTTGTATTTATTTTTCATTTTGATACTGAAGCTCAATATAAACTAAATTTTTTGGCAAAAATTTGAAGAAAAAATCCATATTTATTCTTAAAATTAACAAAAAACTTTATTATATTAATTTCTTATATAGTCTGGAGATACCATTTCACTTGCGAGAAAAATTTGAACCTAAAAAACAAAAACCAAATCCATGAAAAATTTTAAAACGCAAAAATCTAAAAAATAATACTTTATAAATCTTATTACCTCCTTCATAAAAGATTTAATCTCCAAATCAATACAACACCCGAGGTACCAATATATTTAATACCACTTCCTCTAATTAAAAATCCTTAACATAACACAAAACCGAAAGTTATACCTTAAAGCATTAAATTTTCAGTGAAAGCGTTAAAAAATCTGCCTAAATCTAAATAAATTACACACACACACACACATATTATTCAAAAAAAAAAATTATTTATTTTGATCAGGATTAAAAAACTATCTATTATAGATTAGATCAAATTAAATTAACTCTACACACACGTACACACAATTTTCTCTCAATAAATTACAAAAAAAAAAATTATTTTTGTTTTTTTTATTCATGTAAAACTAATAAATCTTTTTTTTTCTGTCTATAAATAAATTTATACACTAATATTTTTTTTTTTAATTTGATAAGATAAAAATAAAACTAATACCAATACAAAAAAAATTGCAGTGTGTGTAATTATGGTTTTATTTTGATAAGAAAGTTTTATTAATAAAAATACGTGCTTGTGTGTATTAAAAAAAAAGTGAAAATTATTAATTTTCAAAAATGCATACCATTAATTAATTAATCGTACCCAAGCGCATATAAAAATGAATTATTTTCCAATTTTCTTTAAAAAAAAGCGTACTACCTATAATAGATACATTACATGCAAGTAATTACATAGCTTCTCTTTTGAATTATAAACAATAATTATCAATTTCCCGGTATAAAAATCGTGATCAAGTCTATGATACCAAACGCAGAATAAAAGCCACCCACGTTGAAATAAATATAATTTTTTTGTTTTTTAGAGACTTTAACAGTTTAAACAAAGATGATATATACAGAAATAACGAATTAGCATTTAGAATAGCAGAAGATGAACTTAGCATACCAGCATTGTTAGATGCTGAAGATATGGCATCGTGTGAGATACCAGATAGATTATCGATACTTACTTATTTGTCCCAGTTTTATCAAGTTTTTAATGGTAAGCTTTCTAAAAAAATATTTATATATTAGTCTTCTGTCAACCATACATTCGGTGCAGTGAATGTGCAAGGACGCATTTTTTTATCGATATAGACGACGTGTACTTTCGCTTTTTTTTCTTCATTCACCTGTTCTGACCTTTTTTTTGTATTTTATTTAGGTTCACCACCATCGAGATTATCCATGTCTAGATCGATTAGTAAATCAGACTCAGCTAAAGATAGAATCCCATCAGTTTCTGAATCACCAAAATCTAAGGTAAAATTTTTTATTGCAAAATTTTCTAATTAATTATACCGATTAGAAATAATATTTTGTAATAGTTATTTACATTTTAAATTAGACACACATTTATTTTTTTATATATTGACAAATCACATTTTATTGTGTCCTTTGACGAAGAAATAAATTTTTTTTTCTTTTATTTTTTTTATTATTAGGAGGAAAGCTTGGATTTGATGGGACAATATAAACCAGAAATATTTTGTTAGAAGGTAATTAATTATCAAATTTAAAATTTTTTTGCACGATACTGTTTTAGCACTGCATGGTAATATAGAAATCTAACTATTTTTAAGAAATTTTCTACTTTATCGATACTTTTTTTTGGTTGATAATGTAGATTACTTTTTTTATTTAAAAAATTATTTTTTTTGGTGTAAATTTGGATTTTTACAAAAAAAATTTTTTTGCAAACGTCATTAATTTATAAAAAGTAACGGATCATCAATTTAAAAATTCAAAGAATTTAATTATACACAAAAGAAATATAAAACCGTTCATTTTTTAAATATGATACACCTATTAAAAATACTAATCATAAAAAAATATTAAATATGATCTTTTTAAATAATAAAAATATGAATCATTAATTTAAAATAAAATAATTTACAAAAATAACTCCTATAGAAAAAATTTATACTGTAATTTTAGGCAATCAATTTTTATTTAGCCATGTGATATTTCGTGTTACGAGGTCAATAAAAATTAATCAATTTTAATAATAAAAAATTTCTTGACTTTGAGTATGTAAGGAGTTTAGTGTTTGGTTTATAAGATTTCTTTAAGAAAATATGAGGGTTTATTTTGCATGAAAATGTGTAAGAAAATTGCTATTATTGAATCGGTTAATAAAGTTCATGCTGTTGAGGAAGAACAGGTGTGTGATTTTTTTTTTTTTATTGTTTGCAAGTGTAATTTTCTTACGTTTTAGATTGAATATTTTATGAATTGAAAAGAAGTTGTTAGCTCAATTTGTAAAATATTTTAGTTTTATTTTTCGAAATTTTATATCTAAATTATATGAGTACTCAAAAAATATTGTATTTATGAATTTTTGTGATTTTTCAAATTTTATTTTTTAAAATCAGTGTCCATCAAAGCCAGAATTTTTTTATCTAATTTCTCTACAAACTTTATAGAAACTATATTTTTTTGGAATTGTCAATAAATTTTGGTTTTTTGAAGCATAAAAATGTTTAAAATTTATAAGCTATTTAAAGCTTTACATAAGTTCTATTTATAACTACAGCTTATTGATTTTTGTGATTTCACATGTCTATGATTACTTTTTGCTTACGAATCAATTTATGAATCAATTTTTTTTGTGAAATCACTCATTTTTACATTTGTTAATTTTTTTGCAGAATTTCAAAAAATATCAATTAACTAAAATTTTCCCAATAAATTAATTTAAAAATTTTATAACTTTCCTAAGTAATTTTCAACAGCTGAGTGTTTACCTAAGCTTAAATTCGAAATCGTATTCTACTTACACTGTTAGAAATCGTTATAGCTTCGGGGATAACTATATGTCAAAAAATGGGTGTGTATTTGACAGCTGAATTTTTGTTCAGAGATAGCCAAAGCCAAAACATTATCTCTTTCGTATCGTTTTGTACCCTATTTTTTGGCCGTATAGATTCTGGAAAAAATAATGGGTCCACTTTGGACAATTTTTCGTAAAAAAAGACACCTCAAAATAGCCTAGATTCTTAGATTAAGTCAAAACATGCGCGGTTTACATTTTACATTTTTCGGTATCTGGCTTCTGGAAAGGTACGTTGGGAAAATCTCGTCGTTTACCCGCGCTTTTATTTTAAATTATTAATTGTAAAACTAAAGGATACGTATTTTCAGGCGAGGGTAAACGAAGAATTTTCGACGAAATTACCGAGACAAACTTAACATCTTTTGACCTAATTTAAAAATCTTGGCTATTTCCAGAGTCAACTTTCACTTTTTGTTTCTCGAAAATTGTCCAGCTTTGTAGACCCATAACTTTTTCCAGAACCCGCGGCCAAAAATACTAGGTTATGGAGGTGAGTATGTTTTGCTCTTAGCTTCCTCGTGCAAAAATTCAGCTGCATTCTCATACGAACCATTTACCAGATATCTCCGAATACTAAATCTAAAATATTTTCGGATTGTAATCACAATAAATAATTGTCATCTCACAATTTTTTAATTTTTTTTGAGCTTCGCAATTTTTCGCAAGTTTAAAAATATAAGTTCCTAATTTCATTAAAAATAAATATTAAATAGGTAGCAGAGAAATTTTTTAAAAATAACTCGAGAAAATTTTTTTTTAAATCGTATAAAAATTTGCTAAATATTTGCAAAATTTTCTAAAATTTACTAAAACTTATTTTTATCAGCGAATCTACATTAATAAACGTTAAAACTAAATACCATTTTTGCAAAACAAAATTGCAAAATCAAAAAAATTAAATTTTACTTCCCCAATTTTCAGTTGCAAAATTACATATAATTTTCTTAAAATTTCCTCAAAAATCCAAAAAATAAAAAAAATTTCTGCAAAATCATTTAAAACAGTGTATAATATTAAATAACAAATGAAAAAACTGCCCTTGAAAATAGTTATAAAATAACAAATAAAAAGCGCGTTACAAAACACAAACTCAGCAGTTAGTAGCAAAAATATTTAATAATTTAAAAGTCTTATATTTCTTAGACAATAATAATAATAATAATCGAATGATGCTGATGATGTTTATATATAATATTATAGTCTCGGACTATTAATATCAGTTGGTACATATCATTCCTCTCGAATCCGCGTCAAAGACCTCTTACTTTTTAGTTAAAAAATTTTTTGCATCAAAAAATGTTTTTAAACAAATTTTTTATCATTTTTACAACTCTAACAATAATTCTATTATCATAAATTTATGGAACAGGTAATATTTAATTTCTTATCAATTATTATTATAAATATGATAAGAAATAAAATATTTTTTTTTACTTACATGTGTGTACTGTGTGTTTGCATGTGTGTGCGATATAAGTATTGCATTTATACACAAGAGCGCCTTCTACATATCTAGAAAAAAGTGCCTATTTTTTTAATATACTTGTTACATACCCACTTTATTTAACTTTTTAAAACTTAAATTACTCGAGTCATGAAGAGCACAATCATTATTTATCGGGACAAATTTTTATTATTTTTAGTTATACTATAAATAACAATTTTTTTTTTTTTAATAATTTTACAACAAACTAATTACAAAAAATGACGGAAAGAAAAAATTCAGTTTTTGCATTAAGACGACACTATCCACAAATTCTTAGATCATTTAATTTAAAAAAACGATTTACACCTGAGGTTATAAAAAAAAGTTTATTTTTTAATTTTAAAATTACTTAATTAACAATTTTTTTATTTTTTATTTTTCAGGTAAGCTCGCGTTTGGGGATGCGTCGTGGTGGCGAAACATGTCACTGTTGTAAGGAACCGGTTTTTTTAGCTGAAAAGCTCGTTATTGATGGATCAGTTTATCATCGAGATTGTTTTCGTTGTCAAACATGTAACAGTCAATTAACTCAACAAAGTCATTATTATATACAAAATGACGATTTTCATAAATTACGTTGTGATTCATGCCCAATAAGTGACGAAGAAAAAGTACAATTACAAGCACCGGAACCTTTAAGTGATGAAGAAAAGGTTCAATTAAATGCAGCGGAACCATTGAGTGATGAAGAGAAGGTTCAATTAAATTCGCCGGACCCTCAAAAAGATGATGAAAATATTCAGTTAAATTCGCCGGAACCTCTAAAAGATGAAGAAAACGTTCAATTAAATACCCCAGAACCTTTAAAAGATGAAGAAAAGGTTCGATTACAAACACCAGAACCAATAAGTGATGAAGAAAAGGTTCAACTACGCACCCCGGACGCAAGCTCGGCTAGGCGCGAAGCCGAACAGAGCTTTCCTACTGATGTAAATAGCGCGCCAATTGATCAAACGGATTATTATCCCGAGGAACTTAATCCTTTTGAAAATGATGAAGAATCCTTAGAAGAAACGCAAGTATCTAAAAATCCTTTTTCTGATGATGATGATGAAGAAGAAGAAGGAGAACACAAAGAGGAAAAAAAGGAAATCAAAAATGCAGATGATAGAGAAAAAGAAAAAATAAAAGAATCGTCGTCGCCTAAGCCCGCAGCCCGTAGAAAAATTTTACAAGCCCCAACGATCAAACTTAATCCATTTTCAAGCGATGACGATGAGAATGATGAAGTCGACGAAAAATGTATTACGCCGTCCAAACCCAGTCCCATATTAGTTCGTCGTCTATCCAATATATCGTTAGCAAGTTCCTGTTCTACGTTAAGAAAAAAGAAACCAGCTCCTCCTCCTCCAGTCAGTCAAATGTCACCCTCTTCAATAATTAATAATAATAACGTGAGTGAATTTAAAAATATTTAATTTTTTGTTTTTTAATTTTATTACTTATATTTAATTACTTATTATTGTAGAGCCCCTCGCCGAGATCGCTGACACCAAGGTCAAGAAAAACCAAACCAGCACCTCCTCCACCTCCTGTTTTAACGGATACTCCAAAAGAACAGCTCTGGGATGAGGAAAAATCCTGCAAAGACGAGGCCAACAGAAACACTCAAAGTTCTTCAGAAAAGTCTCCCTTACAGTTACAGGAAGAAAGCATTAAATGGAAGAAGAAAAAACCTCCTGCACCTCAAAGGCCTACCCCACTCAAAAGAAGAGTGAGTTTCCTAGTATTATCCATTAAAAACAAGATAACTAATGGAAATTAAAAAAACATGGATAATTATAAAAAAAAATTAAAATTTTTTAAATATTTCTCAATCTATAGATTAAAGTCATGTCCATAAAAGACGTTAAGTTAGAACTTGACGAAATTGAAATGCAGCAACAGGGTTTGGAAAAACAGGGTGTACGATTAGAACAAATAATTAGAAATAAGTGCGAGTCAGGTACCACTACTAGTAATAATGAAGGTAATCAACGAAAAACATGTTTTTTTTGTCATACGCAACAAATTTATATTGTATTTTGTGATTTATACATATAAATATAAATTTATATTATTATTACTATTGTAAATTATTTGTCAAATTATTTATATATTATGTTTAATAAATTTTTATTCTTTCTACAAAAAATTTCTTACTTTTATTTTTAAAATCCTAGTACAGTAATTTCATTATTTTCCTTAATTTTTATTTGTTTGCAAATTAATTTCTAAAGGCATTGAACATTAAATGTCTACTATCAAAAGAATCTTTATTGGCTAAAATCTGTTCCTAGATTAGATAATGTAAATTTTTCTTACTTTTTTTTTGCCATTTAATGTTACTGTTACTGCTATTTTTTTATTTACTGTACTAGGATTTTTGTAAAAATGATTTATTTTCTTTCTAAAATGAAATTCATTAAATTTCAGAATCCAGTTTAAGTATGGATGTTGAAGAACTGGTTTTAGAACTATTTGCCTTAGTTAATGAAAAAAATGAATTATTTCGAAGACAAGCAGAATTAATGCTTTTAAGAAGGCAACAAAGATTAGAAGAAGAACATGCTGACATAGAATACCAAATACGTTGTCTTATGACACAACCAGAAGCCACTAAAACAGATTTTGATAAACAAAAAGAAGAATCATTAATTCAAAGATTAGTGGAAATTGTTGAAAAAAGAAATGAAATTATTGAATGCCTTGAAATGGATCGTAAAAGAGAAGTTGAAGAAGATCGCAGTATACTCAAAGAAATGGACTTGTATGCTGGTGTGTATTTATTATTTATCAGAATCAATTTGTGAAACGTTTAATTTTTAACAAAAATTATTTATTACAGCTAGAAGTAAAACTGATAGTATTAATTCAATTGATGAATCTCAAAAGACTTCAAAATTAAAAAAAGGAAAACAAAAAGAAAAAGGCAAAGAAAAAAAGTTTAAAAAAAGTAGTAAAAAAGATGATGATAAAGATGTTGATGAAGTCGAAGCTAAACTTGAATGCCATAAAAAAAAATGGTTTATGAAAAAAATTTAGCATTAAATAAATTTGTATTACTTTTATAATTTTTTTTAAGTGTCTAATTTAAGACATTTTTTCTACAAAATAAGATATTAAGTTTATAAATAAAACAAATAAAATTTAAAAAATTATAAAAAATTTAAATGTTATTTATTTTTCATACTTATTTTAAATATCCTGACTGGTGTATCATCGACATGCATAAAAATATTTGTAATTGGTAAGGGTAGATCTTGTGCCTCGAGATTATCATCTAAAAAAAATGTTCTTTTTAAAATGAATATTAAATTCATATTTATATTTTATATTCTATTATTTATTTTTACCTAGTTCACTTAAAAACTCTGACACTGTATTTTGGTTTCGAACAGTAGCTACTACAATAACAAAAGATTGCACATTATTAAATAACAATTTTTTTAAGCCAGCTATCAATGGTCTAAATGTTCTATTATCGTATAAAATATCAGCTGCTATAATTATGTCTATTTTGTTACTTAAATTCCAATCGTTAACTTCTTCCCAATTTAATTTAATAACTTGAATTTCTGAATCTTTGTAACTAGTAATGAATGGCAGGGTTGAGTCAGTAGATTTATTTTGTGTCCATGTAAATTTACTATCAATTTTAAGATTATTGTCAACGTTTTCTTTTAATGTATTTAGCACAAACTGATGGCAATCTGAAAATATAAAAGTTTTTGGCTTGCATAATTTAATAGCAGTCAATCCAGTTAATCCAACTCCTGATCCAAGCTCTAGTACATTAAGTTCTTTTAACTTTTTTTTATTTTCTACACACCATTCCGCAAGAGTAAATGCAGCCTATAGAATTTTTTACAGTGTAATTTTTTAATTATTAAATTTTTAAATGAATTTCTTACCTTCCAACTACACAACCCAGTTGTTCCTTGTGATATTAAATTAGTGCTTTCTTTGATACTCAAGTATTCAAAAGGATCGTTAATAAGATAGTGCTTAAAATGCATTTCTTCATCGTTAACAGAAATGGAATCGCAATACAGTTTATAAACTTCATCATTTATTTCACATTCATTGTTTTCAAACTAAAAATGAAAATTGTTTAATCTTTCATTTCAAAAGCTGATTCGATTGTAAAAATACCTTATTGAGTAAAAACTTTAAAAATGCTTTTTTATAAGAATTTTTTATAGATAGTTTCACTGCAAGATCATTTTTGACCGTAGCTTGAATAATTTCTTTTTGGGTTTCATTATCTAAATTACATAAAAAATCCTAATGTAATAATTTTAATTAATAAAAAATAATAAAAGAAAAATAAATTTTATATTAAAAGTATAACAATGAAATAAAAAAAAGTTTTAATACTTACTGGCCAAATAAATTTGTTTAAAGGTGTACAACACATAAATTGCTTTTCTATAATTTTTAAATTATTTTTGTTTTCTTGCATAGTTATATATTAATTTTAAATTTACTTATTAAAAAACTCGGTCAGTGGTTTTTTAATTTATTATAGGTTATATTAATAAACACACATAAGCTCCAACCTCCAACTCCAAAACTGCAGCTTTCTAAAAAGTTCGCATGAGGGCTATTGTTCAGGATTTGGTATGCCTAGGCTCTATAGGCTAGGTTTTCTTTATTGTGAACATCTATAAGCTGTAATCACGGCTGTAAATAACGAGAAAGATTAGTATAATTTTGCTTTCGGAAATTCTTAATAAATAAAAGAAAAAACTTTTATTCACATTTGCATAAATTATTACTATTTAATAAGAAAATGAGGAACAAATATCGAATACATAATATTTTGTGGAAAAAATTTAATAAATATGTATAATCCGTATGATTAACACTTTTGTTTACCAACGATTTGCCCCAAATACTGCATAAGTTACTTGTAAAATTTCTACTTTTTATTAAAACTCAAGAACTGAAAAAGAAAAAAATGTGCTACTCCATTGAATGAAATGCAAAAATAATTGCGGCCTTGTGAAAATAGTAGGTGAATCCTATTTTTCTTTACCAAGTTGCAGTTTTTTTCTAGACAATTCATCTCTGAATAAAATTATAAACAAAAATGGCTTCTGCTGCTAAACAACCTCCGCAGCAACAGCATACAACTCTTGAATTTTATCAAGCCATGTCAGATTTTAAAAAAATGTTTCCTCAAATGGACGATGATGTTATTGAGGTTAATGAAATTTACTTAATATCACTTAAAATTATTTATTTAAATTTATTTACTTAATTTTTTTATCTATTCAGGCTGTCTTAAGATCCAACCAAGGAGCGGTAGATACTACTATAGATCAATTGTTAGCTATGAGTACTGATAATGAAAATGAAAAGATCAGATCAGAATTTGAAGATGATAATCCTAACTCAAAATCATTAAAAGTGCAAAAGAAAAATAAATCAGAAACAAAGAAAGTAACCCAAAAAAGTATGCAAAAATGGAATCCACCATTGCTTGGACCTTTGCCAGAATCCTTTCTGAGAATAAGTAATTCTTCAATTAATAGTAATGATGGATTAGATTCTGGCATAGCTCGAGAAATGAATATTTCAGAAGATGAAATGATTGCAATGTTTTTGCAAAATGAAGAATTTATGGCAGAGCTTGGACAAAACGAAGATTTTTTATCAACTTTAGAAAAAGGTTAGTTAAATTTATTCATTATTATTAATAAAATAAAAAAATTAAAATAGGAATTAATTTTAATGTAGACTCAAAGTTACACACCAAGTGTGAAACTGCCACAGATGAAGATTTATTTAGAGAAAGATTAAAGAATATGGGAAAAGGTTCGTATAATTATTTTATTTAATATTTGGTTTAGTCTAGACATAAAGCAAATAAAATAAAAAATTTATTATTTAACAGCATCTCGTCGAAAATTTGAACAATTAACAAAAGTTTTTACTAGAAGTAAAAAGCGAAATGGTCGTCAATTATTACCTCAAACACCATCATGCGATGATTTATTGGATCCTGATGAATCATCGACAAGAAATCGTGCATAAAAAATTTAAACTATTACAAAGTAATACAAAATTAATGCTATATTTTTAGAATACAAAAAAAAAATGATCTCAGTAAATATATTTTATTATTATAAAGTTAATCGCAATTTAAAAAAAATATGTCAATTTGTTTTATTATAGTTTTATGTTTTTAATAAGTTTGATATTTAATTTTTATCAAAATTATTTTTGTATCTGTGATATTTTATTCTTTTTGTTTTTATTTGAAAAAATTTTGGAAAGCGTATTGTTTATAAAAAAAATTATAATATTTATATTTTATACTAAATTTTAAAAATATTATGACCACATATTTTATAATGTAAATATAATTATTTATTTTAATTCTTAAGATTTAATATGTGCAATTATATATTAATCGGTAGTTTTATAGTAATACGACAATGCCTCTTAACTAAAAAACGAAATAATAGTAAGTTTTTCAACAATAATAAAGTGCTTAAAATTTATAAATTATATATATCAATGTCGCTCATATATATTATATTTGTACAGTTTTTCTAGTCTGATTAATAAGTTGTAGTCTTTGGTTGTAGTGATAAATCTAGTCGAATAAAAAAATTTTTACTTATTGGTAATAATTATTTTTATATTTTTTACATTTTTAATCCTTAGTTGATGGTAACCTATTTTTAATCCTTTTTTAGATATTTTTCCTATAAGTTATAATTTTATCTTAAAAAGAAATATTTTATTTAAAATGCTTAAAAAAAAAAATTATAGAAAAGGAATAAAGGAATAATTTCTATTTTTTTTCAAAAATTGAATAATTGCAGTCGGACTACAGGCGCGCCTTGTATGCAGTTTTCTAAAATTGACATATTACCAACTGTATAAAATAATTGTTGCAGTTTTTTTTTAGTGCAAAGAGAAAGGAATCTGTATCTGCATTTTGGAGTCATAATTTTTTATTTGTTTTAAAACAATAAAAATAATAATAATAAAAAATGGAGGGGTTATAAAAAAATATTACTTAAATAGTGTTTATTATAACAAATTAATTTTATATTAGTCATATAGAGGATCATTGAATCATTTAATTGGTAATGAATTCAGAAGCAAATTTTATTAAAAGAAAAAAGGAAATACATGCCTAATATTTTTATTTTTATTTATTATTTTTTCGTTATAAAGTTATATATATATTAGTGATTATTAACCACTTAAAAAACATTTAAACAAAATAATATGATAAAAGTATAATACAAGATTATTGTATATTGTTTGTTATATTTTGAGATTTTAATAATGGACTAGAAATTTTTGTGTGGAAAATTTTTAACAAAGAGAAATGTTTCATTTGAATTTTTAATATATTTTACTAAGTTTCTTTTATTTTTAATTTTAACATAAATATTCAATTGTAATAATAAAAAATATTGGTTCAAAATGGCATGGACAAATTATCAAAAAGTACTTGCTTTGTTGATGGTTGTGACGGGTTCATTTAACACACTTTCAGTCAAGTAAGAAAAGTTTTTTTTTTTCACTTTTTTTAGATTAGGTTTGATTTAATGAAACTTGTTTTAGATATGCTGATAGATTATCAGTAAAAGGAGAAGATGGTGTAGTGAGAAAATTTAGCCATCCTTTTATGCAATCATCTTTTATGTTTTTGGGAGAAATGATGTGTTTACTAATATTCAAAATAGCATTTTGTTATTATGCACGTTTATCAGTAAGATATGATTTTATAATCATAATTTATTTAAATAAATCTTCTAAGTTAATGTTTTTGTAGGATGGGTCAATCGACACAAGTTCTCTAACAAAAGGATCCAGAAATTTTAATGTTTTTGCATTATTTATTCCTTCTTTATGTGATATGTTTGCTACTTCGGTTATGTACATAGGTCTTGTTATGACAGATGCTAGTAGTTTTCAAATGTTGAGAGGGTCTGTCATTATATTTACTGGTCTTCTATCCGTTGGGTTTTTAAATCGTAAATTAGGTGCTAAAGAATGGTCAGGAATCATATTAGTTATGTTAGGATTAATATTGGTCGGTGTCAGTGATATGGTGGATAAAGAAGAAGGGTCAGATAAAAATACAGTTATGACAGGAAATTTACTTATAATTTGCGCTCAAGTGATAATTTCTATTCAGATGGTTGTTGAAGAAAAGTATGTTATTGGTCAAAATATTCCTCCATTACAAGCTGTTGGTTGGGAAGGTATATTTGGATTCATCGGAATTTGCCTTGCTATGATTCCATTAAATTATATCCCAGCTCCACCTCCGTTCACTAATAATGCAAGAGGAACATTAGAAGCCACAATGGATGCATTAATTCAAATAGGAAATAACGGCCACTTACTAATGGCTATCGTTGGAATCACAATAAGCATTGCATTTTTCAATTTTGCTGGTATAAGCGTAACAAAAGAATTGAGCGCTACTACAAGGATGGTACTCGATAGTATCAGAACATTTGTTATTTGGGCAGTTTCCTTAAGCTTACAATGGCAATCATTTCATTATTTACAAGTAAGAAAAAGAAAAATTATATAAAATTATTTTATTTTTAAATTTCTTATTTAAATAATCTTTCAGCTTATTGGTTTTATCACACTTTTAATTGGAACTTGTTGTTACAATAATGTACTTATACCTCAATTAATAAGAAAATGTCAATATCGCTTAGGACGTCATAATCCACCCCAGCAAAATGAAGACAGAGTTGTTATTACAGCTGCAGACGATTTAGGAAATACTCCATAAAAAATAAATATTTTTTATCTATATTAATTTTTTTTTTATACTTAAAATTTTATTAAAGACTGGAAAATAAATAATTTTATAAAATAAATGTAAATAATCATATTTGTAATATAAATTTTAATGCTTGAAATAAAATTTTTTTGAATTAAAAAATCACATTTTAATTGAGTTCTAAAAAATATCTTAAAAGAAAAGGAGTAAATAAATTCAAGATCAGTTTTTTTTATATTATAATACAAGATATATTAATTACATATATAAAATGTTTCTACATAAATTAACAATATTTTCTTTTATACAAAATTTTTCTTTTTTATTTTGTTGAATTATCTTTGACATATTTAAACCATGGTCTCGTTGAGGGAATCGCAGCAATACATTTAATTTAAATTTTCTTTTACAAAAAGGTGGTTCAAATTTGTAAACAAAAAGAAATTTAATAGAACTATACTACCCATTTACCTGTAATACACTCAAAAAGGCCACGGTGTAAAAGAGCCCTTTGAAACATTTTATTTTTTTTTTTTCGTAACAAGATTCTATAAATACAAAAATATTTCACTCATCTGCTCATGTATCATAACTTTTACATATACTTGTTAAAGAAACTAATATTACAATTACTATTCTGTCGTGTTTTTTCTCTGTATATGTAAAATAAAAAAAAGAAGAAACTATACATTTTACACATTAAAAAAAATATAACATAAAAAATATATGTATAACTTAAGAGTTATTTAAGTATTTTTTTTTTTTCTTTGTACGATTTATATAGATTATTTCTTTGTCAAAATTTATAAAATAGTTACTTTTTTCTGATATTTTTGCCATTCATTTCTTTTAGAACAATGATTTTTGTTATAAGAAAATATTTAATTTTCTTTTATTCATTGAATAATGATCAAAATTATTATTATGTACTTTGAGTTAACATTTTGTAACTCGATAAATTTTAATTTATATTCTGATAAATTAAAGTTTTTTATTTGAAAAATAAAAAAAACAATGTCCAATCAACATTTTTATAAATACTAAATAATACTAGAAATAAATACTGTTTTATACAACAGTAATAATTGAAATAAAAATTATATATGGTGAAAATTCAGAAAATTCAATTTTTTTGTCTTTCTTTTTGAGACCGATTAATTGAGAATATGAAATAATAATAATTAAATAAAAATTATGTATTTTAAAATAAAAAATTATAAAAAGTATAAAAGTGTTTCTAACGCAGTATCAGGAGATTGATGAATTGATTGTGATACTAAAAATGCCAGTTTATGTGCATATTGACAAGGAGCAGGTACTCGCACAGTTCCGCTCCAATTAAAATAAATATGACACAATTTGTAAGTCAAACGTTGTATTTTATCAGCATCTAAACCTAAAGTATCTTCTATTATATTGTATCCTGTTGGTGTTACAGTTCCTTCTCTAACATATTGAGATACAATAAAGAAATCATATTTTGATGGATCTGTAACCACGTCATCAACAACAGTTCCTGGAGGAGGATTTTCACCTCTGCAGAAAAATCTTGTGTTGATTTTTTTGGTAACTACAATAAAAGCTAATTTAACTTCATCTGGTGAACCATACATAGATGCTAATCTTTCTTTGATTGTTTTAACTTCATGATTATAAATATAAGGTATTTGACCTTCTCCAACACCGTCTCTGTAAATAACTATTTTTTTTGGATAAGCTTGGTTATAATGTTTATACTGATCCAATGCTTTGCATAAATTAACTGCAAAATCACTTGATAACTCTTCTCCCGAAGAATGGCTGCTAACAGCACTGAAGTAACGTCCACAATGTCTATCCATTGATGCAACCATAGCACCTTAAATTTAAAAATTTAACATGTTAATAATGAAAAATTATAGCTATTAAAAATAAGTGATTACATACCAAAGTCTTTGGATTTTGAGTTTGTATCATGACAAACATCAAATCCTACAACCATTAATCCTTGAACTGGAATATAAACATTCCATGGAATTCCCCCAATTTTGCAATTCATTTGAATTGCAATTTTAGTTGCAATGGAAAATGCCTGCTTAGCATTAAGACATTTTTGAAGTACTACTTGAGTAGGTACTGGCCTGTCTACGCAACATTTTTTTTTTATGGCTGCATATCTGTCACCTCTGTTATTAGAAGCAATACATAATATTAATTGTGGATTCATTTTGCTTTTAACATCTTCAATACAATTTGCATATGTGTTGACACTGTCATCTCTCATTTCATATACTCTTGGTTGACGTATAGTAAAACCCATACCTCCACCACTTTTAATTAATAGTCCAATAAACGACTAAAAAAAATAATTTTTGATCAACTTAAGAGAAAATGAAGAATATTTTTGTGAAATGAACACTCACATGAACGTCTCTTGCTACTCTTTGAGTCGTCATAACAACCCAATCATCGAGACATCCAACTTTCAATAAAGATTTATTCCTAAATTCTTTATTCCAATTGGCTTGAGTATCCACCTTTACTTTAACATCATCTCTAAAAAATATGGTATCTGCAGGTATTACTCTTCCTTGCAATGTAACAAGCTGATTATCCAACTGTAATTTCCAATCTTTTATTTCCTTTAATACTTCTTGCTCAGATTGTAAACGTCTATTAAAAGCATTTAATTTTTTTATTCTTTCAGTTGGCGATACTCTGGTATAAATAGCTAGAGCCCGCATGAGATTATTATTTTCTCTCATTTTGTCAGTTAATCCTAAATAAATTACAAATAATTTACAAATGATTTAAAATTTTGAAAATTAGATAAAAACTGAAAAATATTATACCTGTACTCCTACAAAGTTCAGGAATTAAGTATACAGATTCTGGTTTACCAGCTCTCCTATCACGAGCCTTTGAACGAGAAACAAGTAAGGGTTGTTTAACTTCCTTAATCCTAATATTATATTTTCGTTTATAGTATTCCATATAAGAAATTTCAGATCCATCTTTCATTTTAAAAGTATTTTCAGGAGAAACTTGCCAATCTACATCATCTACTCTATATGTATTATTATTATAGTCAGTTAAAACTACAACTCCTATTACTTGCGTAGCAAATGCTTTCTGAAAAAGTATAAGAAATTGAATACTAAAAAAAGATGATTTTTAATAATAAATTTACCTGATAATCATTACGGTTATATTCATAACAATCGTATAGAATATCTAAAATAGTTTCATTCCGCATAACTTTATGAGTAATTTCAGCACACATTAATATTTGTTGTTCATGTTGCCTTATTGAAGTAATATAGCCAGGCCATAATTCAAGTTTATACTCTGGTATTACAACCTTAAAATAAACATTTATTAATTGCAAGTCATTTATAACTTTCATCAAAATTTTTTTGAAATTACTTTATTTTTTGCATCAAAATAATTACGTCCAACTATTTGTAGTTTCAAACATTCAAGACATTTTCTCATCAAAATATTAAAGAACTGTAAATATGGATAATCCCCTCTTGTTATGTCTCCTACATACTTTACTGTAATCTTTACTGGAGTTTTATCTTCATTTCTTATAGATTCTAATTCAAGATTCTAGAAAATTAATTTAAAAGTTATAAACAAAAATATACTTAATAATTTTTAAATGAAACTTTACCTCAGGTATTTGTTTGCTAGTGAATAAAGTTGTACCATCAAAAACATATGCTCCAAACTCTTCTTTGTGTTTTCTAAGCAATCCTTTACGTGTAATAGTCCTATCTTCTGAAGGTGAAAATTCTACACTATATTGATAAAGGCACCAATCAGGAGCACTAATCAATTTAAAATAATTAGATTGTAATGAAACAACGGTTCCAGAACTTCCTAAAATAATATTTGAAAATAGATATTTAGTTTTTTTGTTTTGAGTTTTGTAAAAACTAAAGAAATTCTAACTTACCAGTTTTGGATTTAAGATCTCTTGGTCGAGTTACAATGTCAGAATTTAAAACTCGTCGTCCTCGCATAGCTCCTCTTCCCAATGAAGGCCCTTCAACTTGACCTTGCCCTTCTATAGGCGCTGGTTCTCTTGGAGGTGGTCTGCTAGATCGACCAGCACCCTAATAAAAATAACAAAGTAGTATTATAGTAAAATTATTTAATAATTTTAAGTTAATGAAAATAAAATAAAAAATTACTGCTCCTCCTATTTCAGGAAGATTTGGTCTTGGATATGGTTCACCACGGCCTGGAACAGATTGAGATCCAGGTCTTCGACCGTAACCTCCTGAATCTCCTTCATAATCTTGATCTCGAGGACGTTGATGTCTACCTCGAGACATTGCTCTCCCTCTTTGGGACTGATCACCCATGTCGTCGTTATAATATTTGCTATAATGTGCATAGTGTTAGTTATTTTTGCTTTATTATAGGTATAACATGAGTATTTCAAAAAAATTCAAAAAAACAAACAGAATTTAAAATTTAAAATTTTTTCTATAAATAATATTTTGCACTAAATAGAGGTTTAAAATTTTTTCGCAAGAAATCTTGTTTGTTTTGCTGCAGAAATTAAATACTTAATTTAATAAATGTTTAGATATTATATTACTTAACAAAAGTTTTAATTCAAAATATTCAATTGTTTATTGTTACAAATTATAAAACCAAAGTTTTCTTCTCTTAGAAAAGTAGGCTTTTTAACTTAAAAAAAAAAAAAAAAAAAAAAACACTTAAAACAAATCTTAGATTTCTGGGAAATTCATAGAATTTGATACAGGACTTAGAAATAGAAAGAAATATTTATTGATTTATGAATTAAAAAATTCATAGAAAAATTATCAAAAAATTTAATTAATTTAGGCTCAGAGAAATAATATATTTTAAATAACAAAATATTTTTCATTTGAAAAAAATCTGTATTTTCAAAATAAATAGATGATGAGAGGTCACGCGTAGACAATTGTAACCTCAAAATTTGTTTTTAAAAACAAAAAATAAAAAAATTATAAAATCACAAACCGCTTATCTGTTGGATATTTCGGCATGATTGCTAATTTTTTTTAGCCAAAAATTGGCTATCAAAAAAAAATATAAAAAATTTATCGGGAAAATCCCGAGCACTATTTAAGAACGCGTTTTCACTCGCCGGAGTCTGTACATCTACTAACAATAAAAGAGAGAGAAGAGTCAATAAAAGCAACCCACCGCCGCAAGTGCGTGCGTGTGTTTGGTTGAGAAAACAACAAGTTGAAACAAAAGAAAATGGCGTACTTTATGAATTTTTTATTTTTTTTGTTTATTAAAATTTAAAAAGGGATTTAGGTCGTTAGTGAACACTATTTTTTTAGTTTAAAATTAAATTTTGAATTAGTGTATCAGTAATAAAAATGGAAATTTAATAAAATTGTTGGATTTTTAATATTTTTTGTACTTGTTTTTCTAAGAATTTTCGTTTAAATAAAATAACAAGAATGTTAGTGTTTACAATTCAGGTTTCAAGTTTATGTTTTGTAGATGTAAATTTTTTAACAAAATAATAAAATTTGATATTTTTAATAGAAAATCGATGTTTGGAGATTATCTTTTTTTTTTAATTTTTTTTCTACGAAATAGGACAAATAAAGAAAGAACACATTATAATTTTTTTAATATCTTATCAAAAATTTATTTTATTTATAATCTAAAAATAAATCTTATAAGATAGTAATTACTATCGTGCATATTACAATATAGGTAATAGATAAAAATAAAAAACATAAATTAACAGGCGCTCGTAGATAAATTCTAATATTAGGAGAATTTGAGATGAATTAAAATAAAATTTAAATCGAATTAAAAAATAAAATTTAAATCGTACATTACGACACATGGACAGAAAATTAAAGAATTTTCCAAATCGCAAGTAAATTATTTTCCGAGGACGGTCAACTGCGATTTGGGGCATTCTTTTATTATGGCCAAGGGTCGTATACGATTTTACTGTGTCAGTGGAAAGAAATTACGGTAAATCGTACTTTGATTGCCACTGTCCAGAAATAGCTACTTATTAAACAAGGGATAAAATGTTGGTTTTGGCTTTGCATTCGGTTGTATGCACGAGCGAGCGTAGCGAGCGAGTGCAGACAGCATGCAAAAGTCGAATCCCATATTTTGTCCCGTGTTCTAAACAATAGTTTTACTTATAATGGGCAAAAAAGTCGCGTCCCTAGGACAGAAAATAGGCTTTTTTTGCCCTAGATATGTAAACATATTTTATTACAAAATTTGTAGACTAAAATATAAGGTATTTAAATTTTATTACACTATAACGTCATATAATAATAATAATAAGAAATAATCAAAATATAAAAGTTAAAAGGTGATTTTCCTATGACATCATTATATTTTAAATGATAATATAAATAAAATACAATTAGCTTACTTCAATTTGTATTTTAATTTAAAAAAATCAAAATTTGAAGAAAAAAAAAACAATATAGGTATTTCTAAGGGTAAAACGGGGTAAAAAACGGAATAATATACCTATAGTACTTTTCATTTAAAAAAATTATTTGATGAAGAAATTTTTATCTTGTAGATATAAATTTTGCTGATTTAGCATTTAGCGATGTCTCCATAATAATGCGCAATACTGTTTATAAAATATTTTGCAGCTTAATAAAATTTCTTTTTGCATTATAATTATTATTTTATTATACTTAATTTTATTATTTAAGCTATAAAAAAGAAGTGGGGGAAACTTAATTTTTATTATTAGAAACAACAAATTTTAAAATAATAATGCAATTATATATAATAATATATAATATAGGTAATTAATATATTATATAATATATTATATGCATTATGTATAGCTCAAAATCTAGCAAAAAAAAAATTGAATTTACTGTAAGGGAATTATTTGTAAAAGAGAATCCTAATATTATAGAAAACAGCTTTAAAAACCACTTTTACAGCTTTACTAGTTCTTATGCGATTCAATAGTTAAAATTATAATACTTCAAATGTGTTTCTCATCAACGGAAATAGCCCCTACATGTATTTCCTGAAAAATGATATATTATATAATTAGTCCTGTCACCAGCAATGCTATTTAATGCCATAAAATAGCATAAAAATTCCATGGAAAAAAATGGGTGGTATTTATGTTTTTTGACCCGCTGAACACGAATCCGGGGTCCGTTTTGCGAATTTCGTGGTCAATTTTTTGTTATAAAGAAATTATTGCAAAATTGGCCAATAATTAGTTAATAAAAAAAAATTGACCACGAATTTAGCAAAATAGACCTCGGATTCGTGTTTAGCGAGTTAAAAAACATAAATACCACCCATTTTTTTCCATGGAACTTTTATGCTATTTTAGGATTTTATGGCATTAAATAGCATTGCTGGCGACAGGACTAAATATATCATTATTCAAATAAGGATATTTATTAAGGATATAATTTTTTCTTAAATTAATTTACTCTGTATATAAAATTTTTTAACTTATTGAAAACAGCCCAAATAATTTTTTTAAAAATAAAATTATAATTAATTTTCTTAAGTTTATTAAATGTATGAATGCAAGGGGTATAAAATTGAAACATTTTATAGGGAGGGGTTCATTGAATGTGACAAGGTTGGATACGGAGGATCGCAAAAACCTAAATAAAAAAACTCGACATCATTGTTGAACAGTCAACTTAATTGGGATTTTCGGTGCAGATTTTCCCGGATTTTTTCAAGTCCCTAAACTTGAATTATTCTAAGTCTTTTAATCGAAATTATTTCAAGTCCCATTTGATCCCCCCTTAATTTTCAGATTTCCGGGGTACCTCTCCCCCCCTATAAACTTGTTTTATGTGAATAAATTCAGCACCCTGAAGTCTGCTAAAACTACCCTAAAAAATTTATATATGTTTATGCAATTTATTAGAAATAATAAGTTTTAAATTCCTATGCATTTTTATAGTCGCTCGTTATAAATTTCACGGTCCCAAGAGTTGGAAATAAAAGTAATACCCTTAAATCTGTAAAAATATTCCTAAAAAGGAGTGTTTTTGCATATTTAAGAGTAAAATCCATTTTTAACTCTCTGGATTTCAAAATATTTTTTGGTAATTAACTTAAGGATTATTAAATTTCAAAATAAATTCGTTTTCAAAAATACGTTAAAAAAATACCAAAGTACTATATTGGTCAAGAAAAAAAAGAAGTTTTGTTTTTTAATTAATTATAATAATTATATGATAGGCGCAGCTGCACTGTACTAAAATATTTGAGTCGTTAAAATTTTTTTTTTGTGTTAAAAAGGAAATTTTTATTTTCAAAACTGCAAATTTATAACAAAAATAATTTAAAATAAAGAATAACAAATGAAATTACAAAGAAAAATAAAATAAGTTTTATATAAAAATATTTTTTTTTTAATATACCCCTATCAGGAAAGTCTCTTCACATAGCAACCTAAAAGCAGCTATTTTTTCTATAATTCAAAATTATATGAGAGCTTTAAGAAATTTTTTTAATATGTAATTGAAAATTTTTGAATTTCTTTTTTAATAAACCAACAAAAAAATGAACCCTTATCAAACTAAAAACTCTTTAAGTGGGTTGCGAAAATGAATTCTCGCAAAAAAAAATTTCTTAAAATAAAAACTTAGTTTCAAAATGGAGTATTTAAATCTACTGTATTACCTCTAAAAGGATTTTTCAATTAGTTGAGGGTTAAAAAAATGATACTATAAATAAAAATTTTTTCAGATAATTCGTTCAAAATTTCGCCTATTTTTATATCAAAATTTTACTTGGAAATATAAACATTTGCCTTTTGTAAGGCGGCAAGTACGTTAGATCTACTTGTTATACCTATTCGTGATATATAGCGATTCTTTTGTTTTTTTTTTTAATAATTCTTTCAGTATAAATCAAAATAAACTTACAGTTAAATTTTTTTGGTAATAAACATTACTATATAAATTCTAACCTTCAAGGTTAACTTAAGGTTTAATAAATTACAAAATAATTTCGTTTTAAAAAATACTTAAGTAAAGGTTAAAAAAAAAAATTTTGTTTCATAATTAAATATAATATAATAAAAATAACTTATTCCTTATTTCATTTTATTTTCCTTAATTTACTTATTTAATACTAAAAATCATATCACGAGGTTTTTTTAGATATTCAATATAATCAAAAAATTTTCACGAATCGTTTTAATAAATAGCACAAAACACACATATATATTTACAAACGAATTAAATAAAATAAAAAAATAAAAAAGAAAATTTTTATCGAGAAGATACTCACCAATAAAATAATAGACAAAATTAAAAATAAATCCACCGAATAAAATAAAAAGTCCTTGAAAAACTATGTAAAAACAATCCTTTTGTCTGATTAATAAAACACTTGATGACAATTAAAATTTAAAATAATTAAATATAATTATTTTGTTAAATATCAAATATAAAATTAAAAAAATTAAAAGCACTAAAATTATAATATGTGAACAGTTAAACCGCTGGCTGAAGAATGACTCTTGGGCATTCTCAAGGCTCTTCTATAAGCCCTTAATATGTACCTTTGGCGGGAGAAATAAAATGTATATTAAACAATATCAAACATAATTCTTGGAATTAAATTATTAAATATAGGACGTCTTTTAATAAATAAAACAATCAGCGCCGCATTTATGTTATTAAAAATTTACACAAAATTTAAAATGTTTGTCTTTTTCTGTTTTAAAATGCATTATTATATTATGTAAGTTATGCCGCTTACTGACATAAGGAAATCATGAAAAAATTGCATCAAATAACTTTTCAGTCCTTTTTATTTCAAAATTTTCATAAAACAAAGATTTGCCCCCTTAACAACAGCAATTTTTTTCTGCTGTATCATGGTTGCAAGTTGCAGAGCAGCACTTGTTTCAAACCCGGCTCTTTACAATACACGTGCAATTGTGTACACTGTACACAAATAATTTTCAGATAAACTGCATTTTTTTCAAATTATTTTGTTTAAATAAATTAAATAATAAATTATTTTTAAAATGGTCGAAGAACAGAGAAGACGTATTGAAATTGAAATGACGAGATTAATTGAAGATATTGATAAAAACTACTTGAGAAAAATGCAGGTACTTAAATCATTTTTGTGGTTAGAAAAACTATTTTTTTTATTAAATTAAAAGATTAATAAAATTAATTTTTATTTTCAGGGTGACATGCACAGATGTGCAGCATCATGTTGTGATAACAATTCATTGAGTGTTCAAAGAGTTCATAGTTGTGTTGAAAATTGTGGTGAATCGCTACACAGAGCCCAGCAGTATGTACAAGGAGAAATGGAACGGGTTCAGGTATGTTATCTTAATTAAGAAAATAAAATTAAACAATTAGAACTTAAATCTTTAACTATTTAATAGAATCGTCTTCAAAGATGTGTCATGGAATGTAATGATTCGATAAAAGATAAAATGGGCCCTGGAACAACACAAGATGAGGTAAATAAATTATCGATTGATTTTGAAAAATGTGCAACTAAATGTGTTGATACTTATTGTGATTTGTTACCATCATTAGAAAAAACTATGAAAAAAGTTTTAGATAGTAAACAATTCGATAAACTGTGATTTTTCCCTTTTTTTTAATTCTAGTTGAATTTTATTGTACAAATTTATTAAAAATTGTTTAATAGATAATTTAATAGATTATAATTTATTTTTCATCAATTTTTGAACAAAATGTAAATTATGTTGTTAAAAAAATAAATAAAGTTAGGTTTTTATCAAATAAATACAAAAATAAATGCATGGTCACAATATGTTTTATTAACGTTTTTTTTTTCTTTTTATTTAATAAATATACACCGAAATAATAAAATTCAATGTATATTAATTGTTTAACAAAGACAATTTTTCTCCATTGCAATATTAAATACATTTTTTATACTTTTACAATAGACCTGTTGTTTATTGCACTGTTTTTTTTTATTCTTCATGATACATATAAAAAAATCTTCCCACATTGCTGACAAACAAATAAATAATTTAATTTTTATTTTTGTCAAAAAAAAAAAAAAATGCATTTTTGTAATAAATAAAGTCATTGAAAAAAAGAAATTTTTTTTTGTGACGTAATAACAAAATATTCCAAATATAATATAAAAAACAAGAAAATAATTTAATATACATATGTAAATATAAGATCAACAAATCATTTTTTATTTAAATTTTTCGTCAAAATTATTAATTTATATATAAATAGTTTATAAATATACATTCTGTTTATTTTTTTTTTTTTATTTTTTTTAAATTTGATTACAAAGTAGTTATTCAAAAAATTTTTTGCATTCAAATTATCACGTTTTTAATGCCAGCGCTAGGGGTCTTCTTTCGTTAATATATTTTTTTTAATAAATTGTTATACCAATTCAATCGAATAGCTAATCAGGACTCAAAAATAAAATTGAATTATGCTTTGATACCAAAAGTATTAAATAGTTTTTGATATTAATTTAAATTATCAAATAAATAAAAATATAATTTTAGTTACACAAGTATTATTTCAATTATTTTTAACAAACAAATAATAATCGAATCTTAATAAAATATATTTTTATATAACAAGTAGTTCATATTATTTGTGCGATTTATTATTAAAATAATCAAACTTAAAAATTACGAGAATTTATTTCAATGACCTGTAGAACATAGAATTTAAAATATGATTTTTTTGGTCCTTTAACAGATTGCTAATCGATTGTAAAAATCTTATGAAAGATTTTATTGCTAACTGAAGTATTTAATGTGATAAAATAGATAAAACAAACATTCAGTTTTATCTACTCACTCACTTTTTCTATACTAAGATCACAGAGCGAGGCAGGTGCTTCACAGCTTAGCATTTTCTTCAAATCTATAAATGCACCTTTATTTTTTAACCATTAAGCAGAAAAATACTTTTTTTTTTTATCATTTTTTATTTCAATTACAATACCTAGATAAAATAGGCGCATAGAAAAAATAATTCTATTAATCCATTTTTATTTAAACTAGAGATGGCAATTAAAAATTTTCTGCATCGCTCAGTGTTTTTTTTTTTCATTTTTTTATCGCCTGCAATGGCTAAATCTAAAGAAATGCTTATGATTTTAAGACCCTGAAAACATGATGCATGAATAATTTGTACTCTCTTGGAATGCTAAGCACTCTTGTTTTTAAAGAGTTTTATATAATTAAACAGTTTCCAAAAATGAGATTCAAAAATTTTCAACATATTTTAATAAAAATTGAAAACTGTTTTTAAATTTTAGGGTAAAAATCTTAAGCAAATCTTAATATTTTCTTTTAAGTTAACTTAGTTTTCCTTTTTTTTTTAGCTGACTTATAGCTAAAAAAAAAAAAAATATGTAAAAAAAAGACTTACACGACTTGAAAGACTACTATAAAAAAGGTGCGTGTATGCACTTTGAAAAATTGAAGTAAACGTGCAAAAATTACAATCGCAACGTTTATTTTTATATAAATAAATAATTATAATCTCTCGCAACATAACACGCAGCAGATCTCATATACAAAGAAAAAATATTTCTACTTTTTTTTTTTTTATAAAAAAAGAAGTTATTCTTTGCACGTTCACACTTTTATTTATATTCATATAATTAAGAACTGCTTTGAGTTTAACAATTTTTATTATTTTTCTATATAAAAAAAAAATGTGTAAAACTCATGACAATCTCTTTTTTTTACTAACTACTATTAGTCAATTTAATTAATTGACGGGATTTTATGTATAAAAAAAATTATTATTTTTTTTCGCAAGCCATCCTTTTTTTTTTAGCCTGCCAAGTCATACTTAAAAAAAAGGCTTAGAACACATTCTTGAATATACCGATCTTAATAGGCAATTGAGATAAAATGTTTTAAATTTTATATTTTTTTAGTCAAATGCAAATTTCAATAATAAGATAATCTCTCATTGCCTTATTTTCACGATTATTCTTATTACAGATTAGCTTATTCTATTTTACGAATGTTTTTTTTTTTGTTTTTTTTTGTTTTTTTTTTTTCTTAATACTGAGCAGTTTTATTTTTTTTATTTTTTTAGTCTTTTCTACAAAAAAAAATGACTCAAAGATATAAAGGAATGAAAAAAATTCTTAAACTGATTCCCAGTTTATGATAATTTTTTTAGTTTTAACTACGCTGAATTGAATTTAAAATAAAAAATATAGAAAAGTTTTACTATACAAAGTTTTTTGTTTTATATCCTGAATATTAGAAAAAATGTTGTTGTACCTTGTAGAGATACATTTGCGATTTGATTTAATTGTCTATATAAAATATAGTACCCTTAAAAAATGGGTTGAAAAAAGTATAGACTTGGAGACAGTTGAATTGTTGCCTACATTGATCTTATCATCTAAATTATGCCTTCTTGTTCACATGTTTTACCAAAAAGTATAACCACCTTCTGTTCCGCCTCCTAAGAATGAACCTTTCTTTTGTGATAAGGCTACACTATGACCAGCCATGGCTGCTAATTGAGCAGCATTTGCAGCTACACCAGGCGGTGGAGGTGGTAAAACTTGCTGCGATATGCCATCAAATCTTGCTCCATCAAATCCATTCTGCTTCAAAATAAATTAATTATTAGATTTATTGCTTTGACATTGCAGAAATATAATTTTACAATCAAAAACGGTAATTAATATGTTAAATATGTTATAGTGAAATGTTTCAAAAATGTATAACATAAAGTAAATAAATGTAGAGCAAACTTACTGATACCATAATTGTTGGCCTAACTGGAGCTGGCTGCATTGCTGTTGGATAATATGCTGCAGCTGCAGCTAATGGTGGATAATACTGTAATGGTCCATATGCAGTTGGATAACCAGCTAAGTAACCTCCTGGGTAACCTTGCCCATACATTGGTTGATACATCTGAATTAAAATGAAAAATAAGTAAATCAAATTTTTCCATAAAAAAAAGTTAAAGTATAATTATAACAACCATCGGATGTGTAAGAGTTTGATCATATGTTGGTGGAGGTGGTCCTTGGGCAGCATACAACTGAGGTTGGTTAGGAAAAACTCCATACGGTGACGCACCTGGAACTATTAAAATAAAATATTTAATTTTAATTATAAATAAAATAGAAAACATTTGTAAATATTTTTACCTCCATATGTAGCTGCTTGACCTGGTGCAGGTACGAATCCAGTTGGAGCATGTGGAGCCACTGGATATGCTGTAACATAATTTATAAAATTAAAGCAAAAAAAACAATAGAAATAAAATTGAAAAAATTTTGATCTAAGCCAAAGGTACTTGGTACCATAGCCCATAAAGAATTAAAAAGCACTTTAAATGACTATTAGATAATAAAAATAAAAAAAAACGTTTCCAAAGGCATATAAAGTGCTTAAAAACCTTAAAACAGTTTAAAGCGTCCAATTATTTATAAAGAATTAATAATTATTATTTATATATACTATTTATTTAAAAAAAACATAAAATAATTATAAAGTAATTTTAAATAAATTTATAAAGTATATTTGAAAAGAAAAAATGGACGTTTATGAACTTTTAAGGCTATTACGGTACTCCCACACCCAAGTATAAATATATTTTACACATGACATACACCGTTTTTATCAAAAAAATACTAATTTATATAATATAATAAAGCTCAAACATTGTTAGTTACTAAAAATATATTGGTATATATAATAATATTAATAAAATGAAATAAAACTTATAAAAATTTTAATATAATATTTTTTTTAATTATTTTTTTGTTATCTTTTTACCAATATCAATTATTTATTTTGATTTACATTGAAAACTTGCATATTAAACTTGCATAAACAAAAAATTAAAAGAAAATAAAAAAATACATTATAATGTAAATCAAAATTAATTAAGAAAATTTGGTAACATATATTTATGTCAAAATCAATCAATTTATTTGCCTTTTGTATATAAAAATGTAACTTATTTTTGTTAAATTTATCCAAAAACAATTGTAAGAATCAAAAGGCATATAAATATATGTTGATTAAAAAACAGGAGTCAATATTAAAATTTTAAAAATTCTAAATAAAAACTACATCTATATAAATTTTGAATAAATTGTAATATTCAATTGACTCCTGTTTGACCTATAAAATTATTATTACTTCTAAGTTAACTAAGGCGAAAAAATGTATAAACCGATAAATATAAATATATATATTTGTTTATATATATATAAATATATTATATGTAATTAAAGCAAACAGCGTTACTCAATCAATATAATTAAGGTAAAATAAAAAAGCCAAAAATACATTCGACTATTGTATATAATTATTTGTCAAAATTTGAGAGCGATTCACTTTTGTAAGTTTTAAGTTGTATATTTTAATAATTAAAATCACTCTCAAATTTGATAATTGTAAGGTTTTTTTTTATATATATAAATAAAAGATATATAAAAATTTTGTTGCTAAAGAAATCAAAAGCCATAAATAACATAAACAAACCAAAGAAATAATTATTTTTATATTTATATGAACAAGCTAAACAAAAAAGAAAATTATAACATAACGAACAAGTGAAAATAAATTAATGATTTTAGAATACTTTTTTTCTTAAACCGATAACATAATTTAATGTGATATTAGTATAACGAGCTGTGATATTGTGTAATTATACAATGAAATAATAAAAACAAAAATTAAAAGTGGTTTAATTTTAAAAATACAATGAAATATATTTTATTTTGATTTTTCAATTATATATATAATATAGTTTTCCACGCATTAAAATAAATTGTGACAAGATTCAGCAAACCACAAAATTATTATATAATTTTAATTATTTATTTATTTATTCTTTATGCTTAAATATTTAAAAAACAAAGAAAATGAATTAAAAAAAAATTGGTCAAACATGTTGATTTGATATATTTAAAATAAAAAAAAATTGTTTAGTTTTAATACATAATTATAAAATATATATGTATAAGTATTATTTTTTTCTTTTTTAAGAATTCATAATTTTTATCTATATTGTAAATTCTTACAAAAAAAAAAAGTATATAAATTTCAATATTATAAATAAATTATACTGTTTATACACCGATGCAAAATAAAACTATGTATGCGAATCATTTAACAATCATGTATCGATATTAGTACTTAAATATTTAGTAGCAAGCAATTTTTAAAAAAAAGGAAACTATAAAATAATGTAAAAAAACAAGAAAAATATTTGCATACAATAATTTTAATTCAGTGACAAAACAGTATAATGAATGGACATGTTGTTTTATATAATACTAACATTTATTGTCAGCCCACACACAACCAAAATGTCCATATTATTATATATATATATGTATTATATATATATTTTAATTGAACTTGAGGTCACTATTTTTTGTATAATTTGTTTAAATTCTTTGTTATAAATAGTAATGACAAGTTCAAGTGATACTTTTAATTTGTGTAAATAAAGTGCTTATACGGTTCAAACAATAATTGTTATTCAATTTTGTTTGCTTCCGATATGTCAAAAAATATGTATATAATAATTTTTATTTAATCAAGAGTATATTAAAAATCAAAATTCAAACATTAAGATTCTTAAAAATTTTTTAAAATCAAAATTAATTGTTATAATCTTATAAATTTGAATTACAAAAATATAGTATTATTATACACAAAATTTTGAAAAGGAAAAAAAAAAAGAATATTTTTTAATCAATATCTTATAATATTATTTTGTTTGATTTTAAAAAACGCTATTTAGTCTTAATAAGTAATATAAGCTCACTATTAACAGTATACATCTAAAACATGCTCATGCAAAACAAACTTAAAAATGAAAAATTATTTATTTGGATTAAGAAATCTCTATATTTATAGAATAATTTTATTTCATTGTATCTTATTAATGTAACTTATAAAGTAATATATTTTATGTATAAAATAATGAAGATTTTGTCATAGAAATTTCTCGCTCTAATACTATAACATAAATAAAATCAGTCTGATCTCTCTTTAAGAATTATAATAACTTAAAAATGATAAATATCTATTAAATTAATCATGCAATTTGTAATTTTACTTTATCCAATTATAAAATTACTTGATAAATTTCATTTTAAAAGATTTGGATTATAAAGCGAGTTCAATTATATCCATAATTTTATGTTTCGGATAAAATATACTTACTTCGAAAAGAACAAAAATATTATTTCTATATAAAAAGAGATCAGTTATCAAAGTGCAAAAAAACTTTATCAAAAACACATGCAATTATTCTTAAATTAATATTATTATCTATTAATAATATAATGTAAACATCCTCATTATTTATGATTTTTTATTTTTAACAATAATAAAAAGAAATTTTAATTCATACATAAAAAATACAGGATGTTCAAATTATATTATTCTTAATTTATATTCATGCAAACTAGAATTTGCTATATTAAAAAAACATTTATATTTATACTTACATAAATTATAAATTCTAAACATAAAAAAACCTAATTAAAAACATAATTTTATGTAAAAGAAAATTAAATTGGTATATAATTCATGAAATTATGTTTTTATTTTAATTAATAAATTAAATACTAAACATTCAAAAATAAAATAACAAATTTCAAAACAAAAACTTAATTTCTATAATAAAAATAGAAAAAAAAACAACACTCATAAAAAATACTAATCAAAAATACACTATATAAGGTACATGCAAGATTTCTGACCACAAGTTTCACTGACGCGTCTCAAAACCGCTTGAAAAATTTTTAGTTTTATAGGTTAGAATTCACTTTAATTCAAAAATAGGTATATATAATTATGTAAGTTTTAAATGTGGAATCTCATGGTCTAGATAAGAAAGCACGTGCACTATTGTTAAAAGTGAGCTAACGAATTTACTATTATTAAAGTTTGAAGTAATATAAGTATTATATATAAAAATAAATACGCCGAGCTTTAGATATACAGCATTCGTGTTCACCCTAAATATATTATAATACGGTTATAATTTTTGCTAGTTTAACGATTTCTCAATTTAAACTAATAATCGTCAAAATTTATATAATTATTTATAATATCGTGTATTTCAAAATCATTAAACTAGCAAAAATATTTTGTGGGTGTTATATTAAGAATTAAGGAAATATAACAAAGTATATAATATAAAGCAGTAAACCAATACCACGTTTTTCAGTACAAAATTAAACGAATACACCCATATCAATATCTTACGTTCATATTGATTTGGATGTATAGCAGCCGACGTCTCCAATTCAAAAAGTATAGCCGGCTTTTTTATTTAATTATTTATTAATTGTTTTTTAATAATAATAGAAATTTGTTTATTTCTTCAGGATTTTTCGCGAGTTGCCGTATACTTTTGAGACAAATAGACATGGCTACTCTTTATTTTTCTCGGAATTTCTCATCTCTCTGTAACACATCACAGCCATCTAGAGCTGATCTTGACATAATATTTGTGTTTTCTGAAAAAATTATGAAAAAGAAGCATATTAGAGGTTGACGGCCCGAACGAGGCACACCGCTGTCTCGAGTGCAAAGATTATTTATTTTCTAAATTACTTTTTTTAATTAAAAATCGTATAAATTTTTTATAAAATAGGTATATCTTTGCCCTCGAGCAATTTTCAATTGAGACACTTTTTGAATCGGGAGGCGAATGGTGCATCTCTAATAAGCAATATAATAATGAGTATATAGGTTATGTATGACTCTTATTATATTTTTGTTTGTATTTTTCTTAAAAATTATACAATTAATAATTAACTTAGTGATTAAAATATAATAATAATAATAAAGTATTATATAATATAAATAAATTTAATAATACGAAAACACGTAGTGATTTAATTAATTATATCTATAATAAATAATTAGAGATAAGGTGAGGTTAGATACGTGGCTCATAAGCTGCGCGATTGCCGGTGGCTTCCGGGAATCACTCCACCTAACACACAACTTTTCTTGTAACAGGACGAGAAGCATTGAGATTTTTTTTATATTTTTTTTTTTTTTTTGGTCTCCGCTACTATACTGCAAACATTTATTGACAGCTCTATCTTTATTACTGTCTATAATATACAATCCATAGGATTAATTTTTTATTTAATCCACCGTCAAAAATATTAATTATAATTATTAATAATAAATATTTTTCTTCGCTTATATTATTTATTCATAATTATGACGGTTTAATTTATTTAAAATTTTTTTTATCAAAAAATTGACGTTAATTTATTTTTTTTATCTACACATTTTTATTGATTAATCTTAATATTCTAATTAATAATAATGAGTAAAATTTTGTAAATGTATTCAAACAATTAATTTTTAGATATTTCTGTTGTGTGAATACATTTACAAATTAAAAATAATAATGATTTTTGGATATTTTTTGTATACAAATTTTTATATTAACAAAAATTCAATGAAAAAATTAAATGATTGGAAGAATGTCTCAGACTTTGTGAACTTTAACGTTGTTTTCGATAGAAACTTTAAAAAATATCTCAATGAAAATTAAAAAACTCGAATATGTATATAGGTATCTATTTAAAATTTAAATTCCACATAAAAAGAAAGAGTGCAAAAAAACGTAAACCCAACGTACTGTAACTAACCTTACGTGACAAAATTTAAAGTAATAATTACAGTTCTTTATTATTCTCCCTTCCTTACAATCGTTCTCTTTATTATTCTATATTTTCGCAACTGCACATTTGGACATTTAATAATGACCAAACATAAATTTTATACATTAATAATGAAAAGCTTGTCTTTTTATAAAAAATTAATTAATTAAATATGTTTCTAATAGTAAATAAATAATAAAATGTGCATCATATTATTTATTAATCTTAAAATCTTTTCTTTTTCTTCATTTCGCACATCCGCATAATAAAATCTAATATGTGAAATTACTTAGCGAGGCCATTTTGAATTTACCGTGCGAAAAGAGAGAAGTAGAGATGTATAATAACAACAACAATAAAGAAGCAAAGGAAGAGAGAAAGAGAAAATTGCAAAAATATAAGAGAAAGAGGCGCAGTCGAGTATTGATTCATCTGTCACACGAATAAAAATTGCACTCTTCTTTTTTATATACGAAAGAAAATATGTATAACTAATGGGAAAATAAAGTTAAAAAATTGCGCGCGCAACTAGAAAAAAATTCTAAACGCACGAGGAATCTTAAAAATTTACAAAAAAATTTATTAAGAATTTTGTTCCTTTTATGTTAGATTTAATTTCTTAACAAAGAGATTAGATTTGATCAATGAAATCATTAATTTAATCGGTTTTTAAAATTATTTTAAAAGTATACCTACACATATCTGAGTTTTTCTTAAAATTTAAAGGTCACTTAATTTTTCTGAGAAATTTTATTTTGATAACAAAATATTTAATTATTTACTAGAAAAAAATGAAACTCAAGAGAATATTAAACAAAAAATAATAATAAATTATAGAATTCAATAACGACTCTTATTTGTATAAGAGAAATTTTATTGATAATATTTTTTCATAAATAAACAGGTTATATTATTTAGATTCTGCTCCGAAATGAAAAAAATTATGATTGATGATTTTATGTATACAAGAAATAATCGTAGGTGTATTTTAATAAGGATTAAGAGTATTTTTAATGTTTGAATTAAAAAAAAAAAGAAAAAAATTGTTTTTATGAACGTGCGAGAGATTTTTAATCATTAAAAACTATAATTAAAAAAAAAAAATTTACTTAAATAATTAAAAATAATAAAATAGAAAATTTCATAGTTACCTTTCTTGTCGCTCATTTTATAACTTGAACACAATCAAAAAAAGGGCGAGACAGACTTAGAAATCTCTCTCGCTGTTTTATCCAACAAAGAATTTCACTCTTTTTTTTTATTTATTTTATTTTTCTATAACAAACAAATGAATAAACAAAATTAAACACTTTTATTAATTAATTAATTTTTTATTTATAAATAAACGAATAAGATAAAATTCGATAAAAACTCCAAAAACTTAAATACACAACTAGATACCTATAAAATTCTATATTTAATTAATTAAATACTTAAATAATCCAACTTTATAATTAATAATCAATCTTTTTAAAATTCACAAATTATTTTGTAAACTAAAAAAATATAATTTATAACAAAAATATACATACACACATAAATATAAAAATGGCGAATAAAAATGAGAGAAATAAAATATTAGTGAAAAAGCATTAGTTAAAAAGAGATAAAAGTAAATAAATAAATCGCTCACGCGCGCGCTCTCTCTTGATGATTATTGCGCACTATAGCAAAAACATACAATGACAACGACGACGCTCATTGCTTTAGAAAATGTATATATTTTTCGCTATATGCAAAAAATTATAAATAATCACGATTTTTAATAATCAAGATTTCGAATTTTTAGAATATTTTTATCGAATTAACCTAACTTTAATGATATTTTTGTTACTTATTCGTTCATTTATTAATCAATAATATAGGTATATTAAATGTATAGGTACTACACACCTATACTTGCAAAAAATATAATAAAAATGTATAATATCTTACATAATTGTAAATATGGGCACTTGTTAATAAACATAAATATATTCAATTAATTATCTAATTATTTATCTATATAAAAAATTCACTACTATAATAAATACATGTATATTAATAAACAATTTTCAAAAAAATTTCTTTTATTTTATTTAATTAAACAACTTTTATTATTTATTACTTTACAAAAATAATAGACACTTGCGTTATAGCCCTTGCACTGAGTGTTATAAACTATAGACTAGTGCTTTTTCGGCATAACACATTACGCGATCGCAAAAGTCTTTTTTTTTTTTAGATTATATTTTTTATCTCTCTCTTACTTATGATAAAATATAGCTGCATCAGACATTAATTTTCTTTATGGAGCATGCGCGTTTATAATTTATTTTAAAAGCTCTCTCGTTTTGCTTCTCTCGTGTATATCGAACGCACCCCTCTTTTTTGAATTATAAGAGTTTTGTAGTGTAATACCTACCCTTTTATTTTATTTTTTTTGCGCGTTATTATTATGCACCCTGATGGCTATATTTTATGGATTAATATGTATATCTTTATTAATTACTTATACACTTGGCTTAATTATAATACAAAAAATGTAGGTGATCTATTTATGTAACCAAAAAATATTAAATTTAAATCAATAATTGAATTAATTTATTTAATAATTAAAAAATTTATTAATAAATCAATGATTTATTTTTTTAAAATTCTAGTAAGCAATAATTTTAAAGATATATACGAATATAGGACTTGCAGCAGAGCTTGCAATGAAATATATATAAATTGGATTGGGATAGGCCTATATATATATTCATCGATAAAAGCTTTAATGGTATATGTGTAAATTCACATACTGGATTTTCAAGCGCAGTTTAAAAAGCTTTTATAAAAAATGTATAAGTACATAAGCTTTTTTATATAAAAATTAAAAGCTTTTTTAATTGGAGCTTTTTCTTTTTTGTTTATAAAATTTTAATTAAATTATGACCTAATAATTATGGTATTTATATGATATAATGATTTATTTATAAAAGCTTTTTTCCTTATACGCATATATTTTTGTAATTGGTGACTGCTGTTATTTTGGCTCCTATAATTGTGTTTTAGAAATTTTTGAATTATTTATAAATGGTTTGATGTTAAACTGGAGGATTCGTTCGTATCTAATAAAAATAACTTTTAAACATTTTTAACATTTTTTTATTTTACCTACTTTTTAACAAAGGATTTTCTCGCCAGTCGCATTTTGCCACCGTATATATATATAGGCTTTGAGTCGCATGGTAATTTACGATGGTAAAGTGTGATTTAGGTCAATCTATAATTTTCTCATCATATAATACTATTTTACAACCCAGGAGAAAATATTACACACGGTGTTTCCATGGCTCTTCAATTGAGAACAGGGGCCTTGCAAGTGTTCAGATAGTTTTTTTTAGGGTAAGTTAAAAGGACTTGAAAATTTGTAATGCTTTCCCCAGAATTTGAGTTTGAAAAAGCTTCACCCACCCCACTATGCTATATTTTTTTAACATATGTTAAGATAGTTGGCCATTTCGGACTCTAACCGTGTTTTGAATATATATATAGAGTAAGCTGTTTAACTGTTTGAACTTATGCATACTTGTTAAACATTATAAGTCCTTGAACCGAAATTATAATTCGTCCCTAAATCGAAATTATTCTGAGTTCCAAAAACACGAATTATTTTAAGTCCACTTGACCCACGCCCCTCTAAAACGTCAATTTTTAAAATCCCTTTCTGAATTTTAGGCCTTTTTCAAATACTCCTCACAATATGAATATGTCCCATATTTTTAGTTTTTAATGCGCTGAAAACATCATTAATTTTGAATATTTCTTTATACCGGGGGGGAGGTCGTTTTTATTATCCGAAGACCACCAGATTTGGTCTACTAAAGGTTTTTTGAGTCGCTGATTACGAATTTTGAGCTGTTTTCTAAAGGAAATAGGGCAACTCTCTCAAATTTACAAAAACTACCCCTAAAAAGGGTTAGTTTTAATGTATACAAATTTTGAGCAGCCAGTTTTGGTCCTCGTGGGCTTTTTGAATGCTGATAACGAATTTTGGAGAATTTTTAATGAAAAGTTGATATATCACCCCTAATTAAAAAAAACCGAAAATAGCAAAAACTCCCCTTTTAGGGGTAGTTTTTGATAATTTAAGGGTAACGTAATTCTTGTTCAGTGGCCCAAAAAACCTAGAGGAACCGAATCTGCACGCTAGAAGTGAGAAAATAGCAAAAACACACACCCCCTTTAGGGGAAATTTTTCTAATTTAGGGGTGAAATATTAACTTTTCAAAAAAAAGTCGCCGAAATTCTTGACTAGCGACCCAAAACACCCATGTGGACTAAATCTGACCGCTCAAAATTCAAATTCATCAAAAATACCCCTTTATTGTGGTAGTTTTTGCAAATTTAAGGGTGAAGCCCTAATTTCTCGTAGAAAAGATCCCGAAATTTATGATCAGTGACCTCAAAATTTTGTAATAGACCAAATCTGGCGGTGGAAATTTATCATATTAGCAAAATTCATTTACTTGTGTCCTATATCTGTTACATTTTTTATAAAATCCAAAGATGATATCTCATAAGAGTAATATTAAATAGGCTATTTTCTTTTCTGATTTAAAAGAAAATTTTATAGTCAAAGTAGTGAAAGTAGTTTTTAAATACTTTATATCTATAATATTTTATAACTTTCATTAATTTCTTTCATTAAAAAATAGTACCCTCTAAACACCTTAATTATTCTTTCTTGAATTTAAAGTATAAATCAGATAACACAGAGACTAGAATAAATCAATTTATAGATAATTCAATTTGTGGAAACAATAAATTCAATTATGCATATTAATTGTTTTATTCTAAACGATATATCTGCGGTTTATCGATTTATAGTTTATGAACAGACGATTATAAAAAACTCTTAAAAAAAGACACCTTAATTATTTCAAGCATTCCATAATTTTCCAATAATTTTTTTTTGTCAGTTTTAGTTCCAAGATTAATGTTCTTTCGAAAATTGATGCAGGTTTGAAATTTCTTAAACGGAAATTTTTGAAAATTTTTAATGGCTCCTGGTTTATCTGATGGGAATCTGAGCAAACTTTATAAATAACTGCTGGACTAATAAGAATACTCAGTGTAATAGGTATTTTTCAAACAGGGGACAAAATATTGGTTTTTGTATTATAGGCAAAAAATAAATACCGTTCAGGTTAGAAAATAGTATTTTTTGCCCTAGATATGTAATAGTACATTTTTAACCAAGGGAGCAAAAAAAAAGAATGGCCCAGATCGCACGTAAATTAGCATCCGAGGCGAAGCCGAGGATGGTAAACTGCGATCTGGGGTATTTTTTTTTTGTTCCCATGGAGAAAACGAAATTTTTCTTTCTCAGTGGGGTGAAAACGCGTTTTTTTCGATTTCGCTGCGGGGCGAAAAAAGTGTTTTCGGCCCGCTAGGAAGAAAAATCTTTTGGTTATTAAAATAAATAATCCTATTAGGCTAGGATCACATTTTACTATTCTTTGGTAATATAAATGCTTTCTCATAAAGTTTAAAATAATGTCTTAGATTTATCAGATAAATTATTTATCTCATTTTCTTCAGGGATTTGCAAAAAAATTTATGCATATAAAAGACCACGTAATTTATAAAAATTTTTAATAAAAAATCTTTGTCTCAGGTAATTTTTTTTACACACGAATAAATGTCAAAAATACTTCATTTATTAAAATTAGCTGTAAAATACTAACTGTTAAAGTTTTTTTTTTAATTAAAAAATATTTAAAGAAATGCAAAATTATTAATTGATGAATAATTAATAATTGCGAATGATTGATAATTTTTTCCGCGATGATTTGATTTGACTTTTTTTCCTTTTTATCAACATTATATCTACGCACTGCACGCTGAAATTTAGAATTTTTAGAATAGTCGGATTCAGGTTGGAATTTTCTCGTATATTTATGCCGAAGGGTTGCCTTGAAATTTGAAAAATTTACAAAATTTAATTTGCAAATGCAAATAATTTCAATATACATAATTTTTAAAAAAAGCTACTGAATTGAAACTATATGAGCAATTATTTTAAAAGTGCTACTTAATTTGAGCCTGGAATCGTAATTTTTTTTTTGAGGGCACATCGATATGACCCGTGTTTTCAGTTAGTTTGAACCTTCAGAAAACCGAAAAAAATCGTGAACAAGAAATCGGCGATAGGTGCCAAAAAGATTTTTTCACTTTTATGTCAAAAACCGTATTTTTCGTATCTGAGCTACCCCAAATTTTTAAAATAACTTTTTAGGTAAATAAAATTTTAAAAAATAGATAAAAAAATCTGATTGCCAGGGAAAAACCACTCCAGAAGAAAAAAAAACTTATCTTTTTACGATGAAATTTAGCCAAGTTATCGTCAATTTAAGATTTTGTTCAAATTCGTCTTAAAAACGATTGAAATTTTACCGAAAAAAGCCTGTTTCTGAACTTTAAACATGCATTACTCGCTTGATTTTCATCGTAAAATAATAATTTTTTTTTTAAAATCGATTAATTTTTTCTTGGCAATTCATTTCTTTAAGAAAAAAAATCATTTATATTGACCAAATTTCAATTTTTAGGTCAAAAACTGTGTTAAGTAAATCTTGCTACTTACAGTTTTCAAAGGCTTTTGACCTAAAAATTGAATTTCGGTCAATAAAAATGATTTTTTTCTTAAAGAAATGAATTGCCAAGAAAAAATTAATCGATTTTAAAAAAAAAATTATTATTTTACGATGAAAATCAAGCGAGTAATGCATGTTTAAAGTTCAGAAACAGGCTTTTTTCGGTAAAATTTCAATCGTTTTTAAGACGAATTTGAACAAAATCTTAAATTGACGATAACTTGGCTAAATTTCATCGTAAAAAGATAAGTTTTTTTTTCTTCTGGAGTGGTTTTTCCCTGGCAATCAGATTTTTTTATCTATTTTTTTAAATTTTATTTACCTAAAAAGTTATTTTAAAAATTTGGGGTAGCTCAGATACGAAAAATACGGTTTTTGACATAAAAGTGAAAAAATCTTTTTGGCACCTATCGCCGATTTCTTGTTCACGATTTTTTTCGGTTTTCTGAAGGTTCAAACTAACTGAAAACACGGGTCATATCGATGTGCCCTCAAAAAAAAAAATTACGATTCCAGGCTCAAATTAAGTAGCACTTTTAAAATAATTGCTCATATAGAATTCAAAATAATGCTGAATTAAGTTATATAGAATTGTATCTAATTGTAAAATTCGGCATATCGAAATTGGCCTAAATTTCATGGAAATTTATTAGATATTAAAAGAAAATTTTTTTATATTTTCCTTGAAATTCTAAATAAACCTTGCAAATCTAAATTATAATATCGCAGGTTATTTTATTTTGCGTCTCTATAACGAGAAGAAAAATAAGTACTTTTTAAAAGTTAACTTTCTAGTTTAGTTTTTAAACAATTTTTTACTTTTAATCAGTATTCTCCAGAGAAAGAGCGTTAAAATGGCTTTTCCAAGGCCCTTCGCTCAAGTGAGTTCAGGGGTCCCTCAATTTTTTAAAGCTTTTTCTAGAATTCAAAATAAAAAGCGATATCACTATACTATTGTATGATATTCTAATTTTCTTCCTTATATATAATTATTAAAAATCATTTTACTTGCGAGAAAAAAATTTTTCACTAGTTTTTAATAAATAACCACAGTTTTCAATCTTATGATAAAAAATAGTTGTTTCTTTTTTGCCTTATGTAATTTTAAAACTGTCTAATATAGGTAAAATGTTTCTCGCAAGTGAAATGATTTCTCTGAGATTTTTAAGAACATTAAATCGACTTTTCTGATCTGCGGCCAGAAAGCACGTCTTTGCCGGACGCGTAGCGGACCACAGACACAGAAAAATTTTATACGACCCTTGTTCATTAATAAAGAATGCCCCAAATCGCAGTTTAACATCCTCGGCTTCGCCTCGGAAGGTAATTTATGTGCAATCTGGGCCATTCTTTACTCTTCTGGACTCGAGCCGTAAATATACTATTGTATTTAGGGGAACATAAATAGAACCATGAACTGTTTTTCAAAAGTGACCCATGAGACCTGTGTACAGTAACTGCCTGTGTAAATGGTGAATTCAAGAAAAAGAGATCATTGCAACTTAAGTTTTTTGGGGCGAAGACTAACTCTCTAAATCGTAAAGTGTAAATTCACCTAAAAATTTACACCTTAACACCTTATAAGTAGTAAATTTTAAATATACACTCTATAAGGAGTAAATTTTTACGTTTACACCCTTCGCGTATAGTGTAGTTTTAAATTTACTACTTATAAGGTGTAAATTTAAAATTAACACTCTAGTCGATGTTTTTTTAATAAAACTAACCCCAAAATTTTAAAATGCGAGATACTGACTTCAGTATTCTTAGGTGAATTGAACATTTAAATATTATTTTTAAAGCCAAATTTATTTATTTTTAATTTTTATTATTGTTTATTTAAAACTTCTTGAATGTTTAGTAACACTGCATAAAATGGGTTGACGAAAAAGCGTAAACATATCATGTGTTTTTATTCTCGCGCCTCATTGTCAAAAGTAATGTTGAAAAAGGAGTCGTGGTGTCGTAGCTTAATTTTTATTACTTTTTATAAAAATTGCAACTTACACACCAAAACATAAAGATTGTTTTTAATACTAATTTTTATTAAATTTTGTATTTAATATTTTAAAAATATTAAATTTTAAAATAAATCTTATAAAACTATTTAATTTCATTTTCAATCTTATTGTTTTTGTTTTTTCAGGCAAAAGATTTTTTTTCGAAAAAAATATTTTTAAATAAGGTTATGAGTATATATTTTTTATTTTTAACTCAAGCTTGTTTACCGAATTTGATCGGTTATCAAAATATACTTAATTTTTTTTAAGTTTAATGTTATTAATAATTAAAAATAATTAAATTAATTTTATTTTAAATAAGCGTAAGGTATAATATTTAATACTTTTTGTAGTTGAGGTAAATATCTTGAGGTTCAAGGATTTTTAAAGCGTTTTTTGAAGGCTGCGTTTTTTGAAAGCTATATTGTATATTTTTTATTTTAATAACACATTTATATTGCATTTATTCTTTATAACTTTCGTCTTCAAGCAATTTCTTAACGTAGCTTATCATCTAAAACTAAAATCTTTAACAGGTTTTAATTCAACTTAATCCAGGTTTTTAAGGCACACAGCAAAGCACAATAAAGCTAAATTATCATGAATTAATTTAAAAATATAAATCATTTAATTAAACTTGAAAAAAATATGAATTATCACTTTACGCCTATTTATTTAAACAAAAGTAATTAAATTATTTTTAATCATTATAACGTTAAATTAAAAAAGAATTAAGCATATTTTGATCACCGAACCAATTCGATAAACAAACTTGTAAAATTAAAAAATATATACTCATAACCTCATTCCAAAATATTTTTTTCGAAAAAAAATCTTTTTCGTGAAAAAACAAAAACAATAAGATTGAAAATGAAATTAAATAGTTTTATAAGATTAATTTTTAAATTTAATATTTTTAAAATATTAAATACAAAATTTAATAAAAAGTAGTATTAAAAACAATCTTTATGTTTTGGTGTGTACCTCTGAATTATAATAATTTATCTAATTAAATTAACAAAAATAATAAACAATACTATTGAAAAATTTATATTAAGCATTTCATTTAGGTAAGCAATACAGAAAAAATATTAAGCTACGAGACCACGACTCCTTTTTCAACATTACTTTTGACAATGAGGCGCGAGAATAAAAACACATGATATGTTTACGCTTTTTCGTCAACCCATTTTATGCAGTGTTACTAAACATTCAAGAAGTTTTAAATAAACAATAATAAAAATTAAAAATAAATAAATTTGGCTTTAAAAATAATATTTAAATGTTCAATTCACCTAAGAATACTGAAGTCAGTATCTCGCATTTTAAAATTTTGGGGTTAGTTTTATTAAAAAAACATCGACTAGAGTGTTAATTTTAAATTTACACCTTATATGGCTTTTCGGGTTGGTCACGTGATATAGTGGATTTTTAGTGAAGACCACGCCAGCTCCAACATTTAAGCATATGAGTTGACGTGGTCTTCCATAAAGAATACTCGAGGAAAACATTTGTTTTCCTCGAGTATTATTTATGGAAGACCACGCCAGCTGGATAGCTTATACGCAGGGTGGTCGTTGTTTTCGCTAGAAAGCTCCAATGTCACGTGACCAGCCCGAAATACCTTATAACGGCAGGTTCGACTCGGTAAATCGAACATAACCTCTAAAACTAATTTGAGCAGTATATTTGCTCAAAAAATGATTTTAACGAAATTTCAAGAGAAGAGACACCTCAATAATAAAAAATTGAATTAACTTACAAAATCTCAAGCTGCAAAATGCTTTATTTTTCGAAAAAGTTGCTTTTTTCATAAATTTACGAAAAAAGTGACTTTCTTGGAAAATATAGCATTTTGTAGCTTGTAATTTTGCAAATTAATTCATTTTTTTATTATTGAGGCGCCTCTTCTCATAAAATTTCTTTAAAATCATTTTTTGAGCAAATATACTGCTCAAATTAGTTTTAGGGGTTATGTTCGATTTACCGAGCGAACATGTCCATAAGTAGTAAATTTAAAACTACACTATACGCGAAGGGTGTAAACGTAAAAATTTACTCCTTATAGAGTGTATATTTAAAATTTACTACTTATAAGGTGTTAAGGTGTAAATTTTTAGGTGAATTTACACTTTACGATTTAGAGAGAAAATTTTTTTGTCCTTTTTCCGGAAAATAGCCACGTTTCCCGCTATAGCCTAATTTAGATCATATTTGGCTATTTTTTAAAATGTTTTGATTTCCTAAAACAAAATAAAGTTATCTTAGATATTAATACAGAAAATTTTTGGTAAAATATTTAAAAGAAAATTTAATTTGTAGAATTTTATTTTTGAAAAAAGATTATTGAAATATATAAAATTTTGATATGGTGTAAATAATAAGAATCTCATTCTAATCATAAATTTGACCCAGTGGAACACTTATTTAGGAATTTTTTTCCCAGGCTATATAATATTCGCAAATACCGTAAAAAATTTTTCTAATAAAATCAATTTTATCAAATACATAAAATTTAATGAAAATAAAAATTAATACTTTAAAAGAAAGTTCAATATCTCGTCTATAATTAATAATCAAAGTTTTAACAGTAAATCAGCAATAAAAATATAAAAATTTATGTTTTTTCATATAAAAACTATTTTTTAATTAAAATTTTATCCTCAAAATTTAAAATCCAAAAATTCTCATTTACAAAAAAATTATAAAAATTATCTTTTTTATAACAAGTTCACGCTTTTCATAGTAATAAAATTTATATTACACGTAAATAATTTATTAAAAATAATTATATAAAACTTTCACCTTTCTCGGTTCCGTCCCGATTGCTTATATTTTAATTTTTAGAGTTGTATAAATTAATAATGTCTGGCTTATCATTTTTTATTATCGTTAATCGATTAAATATTTTTTAAATGTGTACAGTGCAATTTTTTCATGACTTTAAACTCATACACTGATAAGTAATTTTATACTTGATTTTTTATAAGAAAAAATATTAAAAAATTCAAACACAACAACTCAACAGTGTATAGTATTTTATTCAATTTACTAAAGTAACCTATACTACAGTAAGTATGTAAAAAAATGTAAAAAAAAATAAATAAAAAAGAAATTATTTTCATAATATTGCAATCAATATATTTGAAAATTGCTTAGATAGCAAACACAGATATTCTTCTTTGTTAATGTATAAGTGTCTATACCTATTTTTTATTGATTAAAATACATACTCTTTTTTTTGTTAATAATTTATTTAAATTGAAAATTATTTTTTCTTCGTAAAGTATTTCAAGTGTACTAAAAAAAAAATAATCAATTTTTAAATTTGCAGTTCTAGAATTAGCGAGAAATAAGTTATTTTTGTATTAAAATATAGGTAATTAGTACTTAAAAATAGAAAGAATAAGAATTTTTAGTTTAAGTGACAATTTTAATGTTTTTTGTTAAAATCAGAAAAGTAATATAATACAATAAAAGAAAAGAATGAAAAAAATTAGCAATTAATAAATTTATGAAAGTAAAACAGAATTTTTTTGAAGAAAAAAAAGTTGTTTTTACAGGACAGTCAGTAAACCATTATGTGACAATTTATACACACAAATATACGGTAATATAATTCTCATGACACAAATAATAAAAATAATAAAAGAGAAACAAAAGTAAACGCAGGGTGGGGGAATACTTTGAATTAGTGTGCGAAAATAGAGAATCGCGATTCCACGCAAGTTCTCCTTCAGGTAATATATATTGAACACGCGAATGTGCAGCGTTAAAGTACCGGAATCTTTGTGTTTTTTATTTTTACAATTTAATATTTATAACTTATGTAAAAGCTTATAATATATCTCTAGAAATAATAAAGAGCACACACAGGACTAGAAATCTCCGTCCGCCGCTCTCTAACTTCTATTAGAGTTATTTACAGTTTCTAGTTATGTACGGTGATTATTATTGTTCATCCGTTAGATTCGCTTTGAAGTCTCTTTTTGTAATATAAAATGTGAATTTTTTATACTTTATTATTAATCATTTTTATTGTTTATTGTTATTGTTTTACGTATTTATGATTACGTTCAATAAATGAAGCATTGTGAAAAATTTTTTGTCACATTGAGTGTTTGTTACAGTTTTGGAGTGTTCAATTTAAAATTTTTGTTTTGAAAAAATAAAAATATTTTATAGTGTAAAAAAATTTAATTACAATCATATAAAACACATGTGTAACAAAATAAAAGTTATTTGTTATTGTTAACTATTTTGGAGTATTTATTTGCAAGGTCACTAGTGATTGTGACGGATTTCCACATATCTTATTACATAGATGTTATATTTGCTAAATTTTAAGTTATAGAAATTTGAAAGTTTTCAGTTCAACGATATTTATATATTTGAATTTTTCTGTTTTTTAGATTATTAAATAAATATCAAAATGGTACGATTAACCGAAGAGATGGTAGCTGCTCGAACGCGAGTATCAGACTGTTTATCTGTTAAGAAACTTAATTGTTGGTAAGTTAATCTTATCAATTTTATATCATTATTTTCATGCTTTTATTTCTCTTTAGCAAATATAATTACATATTTTTATTATTCACATAGGGGAACCGAACTGACTGATGTGAGCATTCTTCGTAAAATGAGAAAAGTTGAAGTTTTGTCACTTAGGTAACTTATAAAAATAATTATATGGTTTTTCTTTTTATCATTAATTTTATTTTTTGAAGTCCAGAATTTTACTTATCTGGTTTGCTATAAACAAAAGGCAAAAAATTTTTTTATGTCTGACAATTCCCCATTAAATTATTAAGCCTTATTTGTTTGTGTACGACTCATTTAATCCATATAAAATTCAAGGCCTTATTTTTCAAGTTCAATAATACTGATTATGTTATAGTATTGTATTGAACATTCATTGTTTAAATAAATAATTGATAATACAAAATATTAACAATTTATTTTGTAACATTAAAAATCTTTATGAACATAAAATTTATACTTTCACCTTTAATTTAAAAAAATATTTTCTCAATAATAAATATAAATTTTTAACTGGTTTATTAACTTTATAGTCATATATGTGTTATTCTCATGGCCATTTACAACCCACACATATTAAAACTTGTTCTTCCTACACATCTATTTAATGTCCTATCTAAATAGAAAGATATGCTTATTTAAAGTGAACTGTACATTGTTTACAATATTTAGATTCTTAATAAATTTCATTACGTAATACTATTTTATTTCAGTGTTAACAACATTAAAACACTTGCTGATTTTCAAAACTGTATCGATCTTAAAGATTTATTTGTTCGTAAAAATAATATTCAAGATATTAACGAAGTATGTTATTTACAAGGTTTACCAAATTTAAGAAATTTATGGCTCGGAGAAAATCCATGTGCAGACATAGAAGGGTAAGAAATTTTAATACAATTCAAGTTTTGATTATAAATAAATTCACTAGTTGAAGTTTATTTTAATTTAATAGATATCGGTTAGCTGTATTAAAAGCACTTCCGAAATTAGAAAAATTAGATGACAAGGTTGTTACTCAAGAAGAGTTGAGAACCGCAGTATTAAAAGGAAGGGCGTTAGTACACCCTTTATCAAGTTTGAATCAAGAATCTGAATGTTCTCCTCAGTCTGCACCGGAAAGTCCTGAAGTAATAAATCTCTTGAAAATCATTAAAATTAAATTTTTTTTAAAATTAATTATTAAAATTTTAAATTTCAGATACAATACAGTGAGGATCATGAAGTAAATCAAGGAGAAAATTATAGTTCCTCTGATGATCAAGTTAGTATAATAATTTTATTAAAACTTTCTTTGCATTAAAAAATTTTTTTTTTTAATTTTAGAGAAGTTGTGATGAAGCTGTTAATGATGATTATCAAGAAACAGACAAGAGAAATGCAAATTATAATACACAGCCCGTCCAACAATACCCTCCGAATAATAGATATAATTATGAGGTATATTTCTAATATAATTATTTTCTTTTAATTAACAATAATTTTATTCAAATTTTAAATATATGTACATTTAATAAAATAATTGCACAAAACTAAAGAAAATGACACAATCTGCATTCGCTTAAAAAATTAAAATCTCTAACTTATATATTTCTTATGCAACTAGCAAAATGGCCAAACTAAACAAACTGACAATAATTTACGTAACAACAGTTACAAAGAAGATCCAAATACTTCTAATATTATTGAAACTCAACAGGTATTTAATATTATAAATTTATCATGCCTTGTCAACTGCTTCCAAGAATAACAAAATGTTATCTAAAACTGCTAATTTATTTTATTCTTTGATGCAATTGGCATTCTTTTGACACTTACCATGCTGCTGGCTGATACAATCTTTAATTTATTGTATATGTAATGAATCCTTATATAGGAAATAATAAATTACTTAACTTTTAGGAGTATAATGAGCGAAATACTCCACTAAGACACAATGGTGATTATGAAGACATTAATCAACGTAGTTATGCAGCTAGTTCTCCAAGAGTTCCATATCCTACAACAGAATATGAAGAAAGGCGATCTGAGTACGATGAATCTCATAGATCTGTTTCAGCTCAATCCAGGCAACGAATTTTTCAAAATGTAGAAAGGGTAATTTTTAATGCATTAAAGTAATTTTTAAATACATACTTAAAATTAAATCATATTTAGGATGACCCAACCCAGTCTCCTGGCTGGATTAAAAGGGCAGACAGAGGCCGACATTATCAGAGGCGACCGATAACTCGGGTAAATGAAGAATTATATCTAATATTCTAGATTTGTTGCATATTTAATTAAAAATATTTTTCTTAGAACTCAAACATTCTGTCAGCTGTTTTGTGTCTAGTAAAAGAGTTGGATTATCCAAGTTTGGAAGTTGTAGAAATGGCAGTTAGGAGTCGCATAGATGAATTAGAAGAATGATGTTTCTGATGCCATCCCTTCTGCAAGCAAGGGTTGGTCAATATTTTTTCTGAAATAAAAAAAACATCCGCTCCAAGTCCAGAATACTCGGATTCATTAGATTCAACTATATCGTGCAGTTACGATGCTAAAATTGAAAGAATCGATAGCTCTCTTAATAAAATGTTGAGTTTAAAAAATAATTCAGTGATTGCTAGTGCATCCACTAGTGAAGAAATTAGTGATAGTTTAGGTAAAGAAAGCTCTCTTATAAATAAAACTTACAGGGTCTTAACCGAAGATTATTATAAAAATTCTAAGAGTCCGGAAATAAAAAATTCTACAACTCATTGTCGATATATACAATCTGCCAAAGGTACATGGACTTACAATTTTTAAATGTTGAAATTATTCATGGTGCTTATATGGTGTTAAATAAATTTTCTAATTTCCTAATTTTTAGTTTAATGCATAAGAAAATTTATTAAATAATTTTGTAAATAAAGGTTTATAAAAATTTACTTAAAATTTCAGTACAATTTTGATGTTAATTTTAAGATATTATATCATATTCTTGCCATATCATAAATTATCAATTAATTAAGCTTTGTACTTATATTTTGAAAATATTCAAAATTAGGATTTTCTATAAAATTTTATTGTATTATTTCAGAAATTGATGCTTATATTCTTATAAAAATTTGTTTTTATATTATTATAAGAAAAACTTTAAAATTATACAGCATTGATATGGCTGGTCCATTCTTAGTATTATAATAAAACAAAAGATTAATTTATTTATTAATTGTTACAAAAAAAAAAAAAAAAAAAAATTAAAGTAATACTTCACTTAAAAAAACATAATTTATGTATATATGCAATAAATTTAAAAGATAACAAGTATGCTTAATTAATTGTAAGAATTAAAAAAAAATAATGCTATAAGCTTTTTTTAGATATGAATAATTTTTTTAAGTTTTATTTGAATAAAGTCCATATTGAATAGTATATCCAAAATCATTTATTTTTACCTTAAAAAAAGTACTATGTTTCAAAATCCTTTTTTTAAGTATTTATGAATTTAATATTAAATATTAAAATAAAACTATTTTTCAAATCATTTATTATGCATCTTACATAATTGTTTTATTTTATTCTTATTAACCAAAAACATTAATATGTTTAACATAAAACTAAAAATAAGCAATAAATATTATATAAGTAAAAATAATTTGATTAAATTTAAAAATATAAATAGAAAGTTACATAATTAAGATCCTAATTTTTTTAATATTAAAACAGTTTTTTCAATATTCATAATGCAAATTTTATATTTTTGTTTTATGAGTTACAAAAAAAATTAAAATTACTGTATTTGAACACATGAGAAATGTTATAACATATTATAGACTAATTTAATCATTGAATTTACAAAATTTATAAATAATTTAAAAACTAAATTTTGAATTGGCTATTAAACAAGTATTTTTTATTAATACTGAATTCATTTCTAAGAAAAAATAAAAAAGTCTGAATATTCATGCAAAAAATAGTATATACTTACGGCTTGTATCCAGAAAAATAAAGAATAGCCTAAATTGCATTTAAATTACGATTTGGGTCATTCTTGATTTATGGACAATAGCCGTATAAAATTTTTTGGCGTCAGTGGCGAGAAGCAACATCTTTTTCGGCCACATAGTGACCGGGAAATATGTGCTTTCTGGCCACTGACCAGAAAGATTAAGTTTTATCTTCTTTTATCATAACCAGGAAATAAAGTAACTAAAATTTTAGATAATTTTTCGTTAATATTCATCTCAAAATTACTTCCTAATTTTGTGCGACACATTGGACATTCGTACGCTTCTAGTGCAAAACTTCTTTTTAAACAGCTTAAACAAATATTATGTAAACAAGGCGTTGTAACTGGTTTTAATACTAGATCTTGGCAAATTACACACGTAAATTCTGTTGTTACTTTTTCTAAGTAAGCTTGTTTACCTTCGGATAAGCTTTTGTTGCATAAAATCCATGTTTTATCATTTTCTTCATCTAAATTTATCAGATTTTCTACTTCGTCACTTAATGTATAAGCAGTTTTTATTTTCTTATTTACATGCTTTGTGTTGTTATTTTTGTTTACTGCTTCGTCAACTGATTTTCTTTTTTGCCCAGTCAATGACTTTCTTTCTGTTTTTATCTTTTTTTCTTGAGCTTCATGATATCCATCTGGATAAATCATTTCAAGTCCGAGTTTGGCGATCCTTTTTTTTCCTTCTTCAGTCCAAGGTGCTGGAGCAGGATCATCTCTTCTCATAAGATAGCGCCAAACTATAAAACCTCCTTGACCCTTTTCAGGCCAGTATTTAACAACTTTATAAATTCCATCGTATCTGTTACCATCTTCTGGAGCATATTTGCTATGTTTACGGAGTTTAAAGTTTCTCACTACTCTAATTGGTGAGCCTTTTCTCCAATCTTTTGCTTCAGCTCCTTTAATATCATTAAATGGTGCATTACAATTAAGAGCAAGAGCTTTGTTAGTTGCAGTTAATGTTTGATCAAATCCTTGTTTTGCAGTCCTCTTATTTCCTGACAAATCTCTACCTCCAGCTCCAGTATATAAAAATTCTTCTCCGTTATCCACATCATCTTCATAACCACCGGATAATGCTATAGAATAAGCACATTCACATTCTCGTCCATGAATACCTGATACAGGAGGCCTATGAACTCCAGCTTCTGAAACTTGAATTCTAAACTTCCAACTAGTTCCAACATCTATACCAGGAATAGGCCCTTTATGATTAGAGTCTACAATAGTACAAGTTTTTGTCCTGCCAACACAGGCAAATCCTTTGCCCCAGTCTTTATTAGTCCCAACAACTTTACTTTGGTTTTTTTTAGGTTTTGCTTTTTCACCAACTTTTATTATTTCACTATCATCTCTTTTACAATCAGGGCAATACCAATAGTCATCAGAAGGTAACTCTTTTAGAGGAGGATTTAAACACTTAAGATGAAAAGCATCATTACATTCATCGCAAAGTAATTGTAAATGGGGATCACTTTTGTGACCGCATTTCCTACAACTGCATTCTCTACATAATTTCTTTGGATTATCTTTACAATGAGAACACTTGACTGGTGTAATTCTTTTCTTGGATGGTATTCTTTTGGCTATAAGATTATCATCTCGGTTTTCAAGTAACACAGCTTCCTCAATGGCAAAGATATCTGAATTTATTGGAACCGTACAGTTTTCTACAGATCTTGAACTATCATCACCTATATGCAAAGTTCCTACTAACTGTTTTGAAGTTCGAGAACTTATAATTTCTGATATTGTGAAATCATACCAATTGCCTACTTCTTTTGGTTCTTCTAAATTATAATTTAACATAACTTTTAAACCAGGTTTTAAATCATCAAACTTTAAAACTTTCCATGCTCTTGGACGAATTCTTTCTTCTTCAACTTCAAAAAATTCATCTTTGCAATCTGGCAGGTCCCATTGAACTCTATATAATTTTTTATCCGATTTTTGATATATTTTAATAATCATTGCCTCAAACCATGTTCCCATGGTAATATCTGAGCAATCAACAGCATCACCCACTTTATAATAAAGACTTTCAACTGGAATCTCATCATTATCATTATCTGCTGTATTTTCCTTTGAATTTTGATTAATTTTTTTATTTTCTTTTTTTGGTGACTTTGGTTTAACAGACTTTATCATTACCTGAAAATATATTTTATTTCTAGAGAAATTTTTATTTACCTGAATGAGGTGTACAAAGATAGAATTACTTACTTGAATAACATTATTTAAATTGACACTGTAATCATATAATGTACCATCATCTTCTAAATGTTTACCACTGAAAAATAAAGCTTGTTTACTTTTTTCTATGGAAAATTCTTCTTCAATTTCTTCTTTTAGCTCTTTGATTTTCGTCAATTTTGAAACATTAAGAACTGTTTTTTGTTTACCATCCACAGTTACAACTTGGATATACATTTTTTTTGTTTTTATTTTCTACAGGTAACAAAAATAATAAATCACAACTAAATACAGATATTGTTAAGAATTAATAAACTTATTTTTTTTAATATACACAGTTATTTAATTAATTTGTTTACGCAAAACTGGAGTATATAATCACAAAATACAATCCATATTGTTGATTCACAACTGTTGCAATAAATTTGGCGGGAAACTTACCTACCAAATCACACCTATACATACACGAAAATCCTCGAGAGGGCAAATCGGTGTGAGATCCGGTGCATCGAAATCCCAAAAGAGCGCGAGTTTTAATTTAAGCTACTAATATAACTTTGCAATTGCAATTATGATGCAACTTCAGTTATTGGGTGATTTTTCAATGAAGACGTTGTTTTATTCGTCTAACATTAAATAACACTTTGTTTTTTTATAATCAATTAAATTTTTTAACGTTTTAAGAGCAGAGAAAAAGTTATCTGACACTGCCAGCACTGCCAGATTTTCTTTTCCATCCCTCTGGACATCTTACCATCTCTCCTTCCCTGTTCCTCTCCTATAATTGTGAAAAACTTTAATTTCATTGGATGTTTTGAAATGCGACCCTCTTTTAAAAGAGGGGAAAAGAAATGTCCCCTCAAAAGATACAGTGGTAGGGGAAATTCCCAATACACTACAATTAATATTTATTCGTTTTTTTGTTAAAGGTTTATTGCAATTGTATTAATTCATTAGTTTTTTTAAGTGTCTTTTATATCTTATTTCCTGTTTTGAATTTAAAAAAAATACTTTTTATTTTAATTGCTTTTATTGGTATCTAATTTCTACGAAAAATAATAACTTATATTATAAATATTCTGGTTATTGTGTAATAAATTTTTTTTATCTAAATTTTAATTTGGCTTAGTAATGTAGCAGTTGTAACATTATCCAGATGGCTTGAAGTTTTACCGGCACTTCCAAGTACAAAAAGTAATAAAAAATAAAATAAATAAAACAAAAAATCAAAATATTAAGTGATTCACAGATTCAGGTTACATTTATTAAAAAACATTTTATTCATTATATAAAAATAAATAACTGCCTTTTAGCAGGTACAAAAAAACAATTTACCTATTTTTTTTTTACAAATTATAAATAAATTAATCATCAAAATTATAATATTTAAACAATTTACAGAAAAAATAATTATAAAAAATCAGCAATCAATAAAATTTTCATTATATAATTCTAATTGCACAGCATTTAAAAATAGTGGAACATTTTTTTTTAATAAAATATAATTTTCTGCGTAATCAGAAAATTTTTCACTTAATTTATTGTAATACAAAGTTAAATCATGATTTAACTCAATTTTAAATTTAAAATAATCATTTGGTGATTTATTGTTATAACAACTGTAAAGTTTATAAACATCATTTAATTTGCTGCTTCTTTTAATTGACCAGCCGAATAAGCAATAAATAACGTAATTATATTTTCGCAAATAATTTTCATGATCTTTTTTTAATTTTTCTATTTCTTTATCGTGATTTTCTTTCAGTTTCGATAATGTTTCTGAAAATAAAAAAACATTTTTATTTAAAAATTTAATAATTTTTGGAATATGATTCGAGTTGTGAAAATTTATAATTTTAAATAAAATTTTAGCTCTCTGATCTTTCGTGAGCTGAAGGTATGACCAAGATCAAAAAATAACTTGAGTATCACAATTTTAAAAAAACTAATTGATCAATTATTTTCAGCGAAAAAATAATGGCAGAAATGGTTTCAAAGAAAATTTTTTTACTAAAAATTTGTATTTTTGGGTTTGATATAATCTAGGGTGCGAGGTAGCCCGAAATATAGGGTACCCAACCGTAAGTTTGGTCTTTTTTTCGGGTCAGGTCAGGTCAAAATTTATCCAAATCCCGAAAATTTTCAAAGTCTGAAGACGATTTAAAATCTAAAAGCTTTAAGATTCTATAAGGAACCAAAATTAAATCAACTGGATAATCATTACATAAAAATTGGCTAAATTAATTTCTGCTTTTGAGCTACTATTCCGTACCTCAATACCAATAAGTACTGACAGAAGGACTTTCATCCCCAACCATATTCCAATATATATGTACATGAAAATTTTTATTTACCTCCATTATTATTTTCATACGTTGCTAATAAAGATTTTAGCTTATAAATTTGAGTTTCTAAATTTTTATACTTTTTTTCTAATTCAACTTCAGCTTCGTACATTGGATTTAATTTAAAATGTAAAATTTTCAATTTATTTTCTTTATTATTATTGCATATTTCTAATTTATTATTTAATTCATTAATTTCTTCTTTTAATTCAGTAACATTCAATTCATGAATTTGCAAAATTTTTAATTTTTCTTCATAATCAGAATTTAATTCCCTGTTATTTAATTAAAAAATTGAATTAATTTAAACATTTTTTTTTATTTTAATTAGGAAATACTTACATAACATATTGATCAATTAGACATTTTAATTCTTGAATTTTTGTTGCTTTTTGATCATTTTCAATCGTCCCTGATGACAAAATTTGATTATTATTTTCATTTATTTGAATTACAATATTATTATTCTGACTATTTTTCTGAGATTCTTGACTATTCCTTAATTCTTCAATCATTTTTTCTGATTCAGCTAATCTTTCATTCATTAACTGTTTTTCATTTTCCCAATTTAATTTTTCTTCTTCAAATTTATTAAACAATTTTGCAAATTTTTCAACATGCTCATTGATTACAGTAGAATTTTCTTCATTATTATTTTTATTTTCCTAAAAAAAAAACTTTTTAAGTCAAAAAATATAAATTCGTTAATAATTACTCACAATTTTTTCATGGTTTACTGCATTCTTATCTTGAAATTTTGCATGAAATAAAACTCTTTTGACTGACTTAGATTTTTTAAGATCATTGACTTGAGCTTCTAATTCTATGATTTTCAAATCTTTTTGATCAATTTCATTTTCTAATAAATTTTTTTCATCTTGTAATTTTTTAAATTCTTCTTTTAGAGTTTTGATACTTTCATTTTCTTTAGAAATACTGCTTTTAACTGTTGATATCTAAAAAATATATAAAAAAGACAATTATTATATGTTAAAAATTTAGACAAAAAATTTACAAACCCAATTTTTAAATTTTAAAGAAACCTCATCTAACGTTGGAGATTCTCGCTGATAATCAAAAGTTAATAATCTGTTGCTTCCATTATGAGCAGAAAAAGTATCCAGTGAATTTTGACTTAATGGAATCTTGTAATGTGGCAATAATGGTGATTCTACAGATGGGCAATTATTGTTTTCTTTAACAACTAAAGCTGAAATATCTACTGGTAGTGATTTGAAATCGCCCTTTTTTTCATTAACATTTTTTCTGCCTAATAATAATGTTTGAAATTCATCAATTTCAGCCATTTTTTTGCACGTTTAAAATTAAGATAAACAAGTTGAATGAATTTTAAAAAAACTTTATGAATATCATGTATAATCACACATTATTAAATATAAAAAACAAATTTTTCAGAAAAAATTAATTAATTTTGAGTAATAAACTCTTGGAATTCACTATAAATTAAAATTAACGAATCAATAACAAGAAATAAATTTTATGAACGTCTGTAACAGAAAAAATCATTCGAATAAAAGTAAACAACAATTTTCATAATCAAAACAAATAATTGAAAATTCAGTTTATTGTAACAAGTTCTGATTATTTAAAATATCAAAACAAACAATATAATTTAAAAATTTTTTAAAGCTGTATTTCACGGAGTATAAAATTTGCATAAAGTACAAAAAACTTATTTAAAAAGGCCTAATTTTATTAATAAATGTGAAATATTCTATGCAATTAAAATTAAATGTTTAAATAATTTTAAAGACTTGCAATTTAAAATATTTTTTAATTTTTTAATTTCCCGCAATAACGCAAATACACGCCGTATCGTGGCAGCAAAGTCGTCAAGAGAGAAAATTTTCAGAACGAGCTCGCGGCACAATCCTCCACCGTGAAGACGGTGTATGTTCCGGTTCTTCCTAATTTTTTCACATTAAATTTCGACCAACATGTTGAGTGCATTCACGAAAGCAGCCGCAGGGGCCCTAAGGGTCGTAAAACCATCTCTTCTACAGAGCGAAGCAGTCAAAATTTCTGGTGCTCTTTCTGTTAACAGTAAGTATTCAATCAATTTTTTCGTATACTTAACTCAACCTATTTTTGACTCCTTTTTTTATATTCTGCTACCCCTCTAACGTGTCAATAGAAGTCGAATTTATATTGAAAAAAAAGTTATTTATCAAAGAAAATTACTCGTTTTGTAAGTGCTTGTTTAAAATTTAAAAAATTTAATTAAATAACCTTGCTAAATTTTCATTGCACGATTATGTAATAAGTGTGCGCTAGTTCTCTGTAGACGAGTAGGTTACTGCTGTTAAAAACATGGCGGCGACCATTTTCATGGTCGATATCGACACCCTGTTATCTCCAGCTGAATATTATTGTTTTTTTGTCTAAAAATTAATAAATTATTTTAAAACCGCAAAAATTTTTTAATTACCTTCAAATTTAATAAATAGTTAAATTAATTATTTCCTGCAATGTTTTAACACGTAAGCATTCGGAACCCGGCATTTAACTTTACTCTTTTTGTGTGTTAAATATTTAATTTTTAAATTAAAAAAAAAAACAAATCTTATGTTTAAATATTTTTTTACAAATTTTTATATATTATATAATCAAAAATTTGTTATCTAATCAACTTATTTTGTCTTCTTCAATTTTTAGCGATAAGCAAATAACTAGACAAATTTTTTTTTATTTTAGACCGTGAATATGCTGCAGCTGCAGCTGCTAAACCAGCAGCAAAAACATCTAATGGAAAAATTGTAGCAGTCATTGGTGCTGTTGTAGATGTTCAATTTGATGATGCTTTACCACCAATTCTTAATGCCTTGGAAGTACAAGATCGCAGCCCCAGATTAGTTCTTGAGGTTGCTCAACATTTAGGAGAAAACACTGTAAGAACCATCGCTATGGATGGTAAGAATCTAATAATTTTTGATATTTTAAATTCCCCTAAGAACTACAAAGTTAAACAAATGATTAATTTTAGGTACCGAGGGTCTTGTAAGAGGACAAAACGTCCAAGACAGTGGTTATCCTATTCGTATACCAGTAGGAGCAGAAACTCTTGGTCGTATTATAAATGTAATTGGTGAACCAATTGATGAACGTGGTCCCATTCCAACAGATAAACTTCAAGCTATTCATGCCGATGCTCCAGAGTTTGTTGAGATGTCTGTTGAGCAAGAAATTTTAGCAACTGGTATTAAGGTTGTAGATTTATTGGCACCTTATGTAAAGGGAGGAAAAATTGGTAAGAATAATTTTTAAGTATCCACTAAATCAATTGAATTTGTTATAATGAGTTAAAATATTTTTTATTTTATAGGTCTATTTGGTGGTGCTGGTGTGGGTAAAACCGTACTTATTATGGAGCTTATTAATAATGTAGCTAAAGCTCATGGTGGTTATTCAGTATTTGCTGGTGTAGGAGAAAGAACTCGAGAGGGTAACGATCTTTACAGAGAAATGATTGAATCTGGTGTAATTTCACTTAAAGACAAAACATCCAAAGTATCGTTAGTATACGGTCAAATGAACGAACCCCCTGGTGCTCGTGCTAGAGTTGCCTTAACTGGTTTAACTGTAGCTGAATATTTCAGAGATCAAGAAGGACAAGATGTATTGCTTTTCATTGATAACATTTTCAGATTCACACAAGCTGGTTCTGAGGTTAATAATTATTTTTACATTTATTTTTTAAATAAATTTTCACAAAACTTATAATTTGCTTAAATTCTTTAGGTATCAGCTTTACTTGGTCGTATTCCATCTGCTGTAGGTTATCAACCAACTTTAGCTACTGACATGGGTACTATGCAGGAAAGAATTACAACAACAACAAAAGGATCCATCACATCAGTACAAGCTATCTATGTACCTGCTGACGATTTGACTGATCCTGCACCTGCTACGACATTCGCTCATTTGGATGCAACTACTGTATTATCGAGAGCAATTGCTGAACTTGGTATTTACCCAGCTGTTGATCCACTTGATTCAACTTCACGTATTATGGATCCAAATGTTATTGGTGTCGAACATTACAACACTGCCAGAGGTGTACAAAAAATCTTACAAGACTACAAATCGCTACAAGATATTATTGCTATCTTGGGTATGGATGAATTGTCTGAAGAAGACAAACTTACTGTTGCTCGTGCAAGAAAAATTCAAAGGTTCTTATCTCAACCATTCCAGGTACTCAATTATGATTTTATTAAATAATCATTTTATTATTTAATTTCAAAAAGTTAAATTAAAACATTTAATTTTACAGGTGGCTGAGGTTTTCACCGGCCATGCAGGTAAATTAGTACCATTAACAGAAACAATTAAAGGATTCCAAAAAATATTAAATGGTGAATATGATCATTTACCCGAAGTTGCGTTTTATATGGTTGGTCCTATCGAAGAAGTTGTAGCAAAAGCAGAAACATTGGCCAAACAATAAATTTAATTTGTTAAATAAATCATTATAACGTTTAAGTTTTGTTAATGTCATTTTTATTTCAAAGCAAAAGTCTCTTTATATAAAAATCCATAATTTATTAAAAATTAAAATCATGTTAAAGAATTTTGCAATTTTTAATAAAAACCACTTAAGCAATTTTCGCATATTAACTGTTAAACAATGTTTTATCATTTAAGATTCCAAAAAAAAAAAAAAAAATGTTCTCAGTATATAAGCTAATAATAAATTTAATTTTTACGATGTAAATATAAATAGTAAGAAAAAATATTAATTGTCACTGCCTGGTAATGTTTTACTATATTTCAATGTAATTGTTTCAAAAGTCCGAAAAAAATAATCGATTAAAACGAAAAAAAATGCTACTATGTGAAGTATTGTAATTTAGAAAAAGACAAAAAATAAAAATGTTTAAATAAAACATTAAGATTAATATTTTATTATTTGTTGACGATCCTTTACAAAAAATAGATATAATTTTTTAAATTTAAATTAACGTTAAAATATAAACTTTATTTAATATTTATAAAAGACATAACTTTAATTAAAGTATTCAAAATTAATGCTATGGTTTTAAAATCAAATTTAATTAATAGAAAAATAAAATTTATAGTAAATTATTGATTTTCAAAGTCTATTGGTTGCCTAATATCATATTCTTGGACTAACTTTCTCCATTGTTCCATATTTAAGCTGATTACATTTTGTATATTAGGCCTTTTATCTTTATTAGAATCTTTTGATTCAGATTTATATTGAATCATTAAAATTCCATCTTCATCTAAAGATAAAAAATTTATTATTTAATAAATTTACAAAGTTAGATAAAATAAAAAGTAACTTTTACCTTGGAAGACTCTGACTTTAGCGTCTTTAACTAAAAAAGAAACATGCAAGAGATTTTCTATCGTTTTTCCAAAATTTGTTGGATGTAAAACAAGTTTAAAGAAGTACATTGGTTCTTTGTGTCGTTTTAAGTATTTTCTAATATTATGAACAATTGCAGCTACTTGGTCTTCAGATTTTTTTACTGTAACTACATTTTCAGGCCTTTTGACAGCCGCTAGAGGCTCTCTTGGAGCCCTGGGCTTTTTATTATTCATCTCCTTTTTTGGTATTGGTTTTAAGGTACCTACAAAAATTTAATTTTTTTTCACTCACATAAAATTACAAAATTTTTACCAAAAATTAATACCCATTATCATTGTATAAGATGGAACTTTATTGAAATTTTGAATAACTTCCCTTGCCAACAAGGGCCATTCAATTTCTTCCATTAACGTATCTGGTATTCTTTGTGCATATGATATCTAAAAGTAATAAATTTGATATATCATAATGTCTATAGCAAAAATTATTAAGATATACTTACAATTTTACTTGTAAAATCTAAAAAGTCATATGAATTCAAATTTTTTGATAACGAGAAGGTACATTTTCTTAATACATGAGAAGATATATTCATTATTTCTGAATCTAAAACTACTTCTCCTTGATTTTCAACTAAAGTAAAAACAGAATGTTAAAACGATTGAAAAATTTTAATATAAAAATTAATATTTACTTTTATCTTCTATAGTTCCATCTTGATTAATAACGTCAACTTCATTGATCATCACATCTAACTTTGCAATTGCGCTTTTGATATTTACATTGCTTTCTGAAAAATAAATAAAAATTTAAATTAATTAAAATATTGAAGAATATGTAAAAAAAATCATTTTTTACTACCTAAAGCTTGTACATCTATAAATTTTTGTCTCAGAAGTTCTTTTTTTAATTGTGGAGAAAGATATTCCCCAGAAAGAGTCGTCCTCTGACTTGGTGTTGGAGATTGAAAAGACATTGGAGTTGATTAAATTTGATTAATTATCAATGTAAAATTTTTGTCACCTAAAATTTTTTTTAAGTTAACGTTACCAATAATAAAATTTGTAATCTTAAAAGAAATAATAATATATTTTAGAATGAAGCTGTTATTTATTAATCTTTATAAAAAGTATATTGCACTTAAAAATGAACAAATTTGTATTAAAAATTAAAAAATATAATAAAAAATATAATTTGAACAAATAAAAAAAAATATTTTTAAAAATTTGATCAAATATTTACAATTATAATTCAAAATGTGGCTTACTATTTTCTGGTAACTACTTAGACTACAAGCCCAAAATAATTTAAAACTTTTTTCACTTTTATTAATTAAAAATATATAATCGCTGGCTAAATAAAAAAAAAATAATTAACGAATTTTTTAGTTACAAGTGTACTAACATTTTCGCTCGCTTTTGTTTTTTAAATTTCTGAGAACAAACATAAAATTTTTACTCGTACGATAAAACAGAGAGTAAACATTTCTCTTTATCATTAATTGATAAAAACATTGGATTTTAATATTATCTTCTTTTGCATAAAAAAAATATGCAAAAAAATGAATGAATGAACTTTTTTTTTCATAAATTTGAAAATAATGTTCGATTTAATTTTTATTTGTGTTTTATACAAATTATTTTAATTATGGAAACTAATCAAACTAAGGTAAAATTGTATCAATAATAAATATTAGACTAGCGTAAATATTAAATGCTTTTTTTTTAATTATTTGTTTATCACTATAAAGGATGAACAAGCCAGTCAAGAGGATTCAGATTCAGAAATTGATGAGACTGAACCAAGATTAAAATATGTTCGACTGAGAAATCATTTAGAAAATATTTTACAAACAGATGCTGCTAGTTGTATAGCTGTTCATCCAAAAGTAAATTTTTTTTGTATTAATTTCATATCTATTTACAGATTAAAACAATTTTTAATTTCTTGATAGTTTTTGTGTTTGGGTACCCATTGGGGAACGATACATTTATTAGATCATCTTGGTAATAGTATAGAATCAAAAAGTCTTCAAGCTCATACTGTAGCAGTTAATCAAATTTCTATAGATCTAAATGGTGATTTTATAGCTTCTTGTAGCGATGATGGGAAAGTATTTGTTTATGGATTATATAGTAATGAAAATAATCATAACATGAGTACTGGTCGCTTAATTAAAAGCATTGCTATTGATCCAAAATATTACAAAAGTGGGAGTGGCAGAAGATTTATTACAGGTATTATATTATTAATACAACTAAAAAAATTTAAGAATCAAATCATTTTATTATTTACAGGAGATGATAAATTAGTTTTGTATGAAAAAACATTCTTAGCAAGAATGAAACCAACAATTTTAGGTGAAGCAGAAGGTGGAGTTCGTTCAATTAGTTGGGTTGGTCAATTTGTTGCTTGGGCATCAGATATTGGAGTGAGAGTTTATGACCTAAATGCCAGATGTTCACTAGGATTAATTAAATGGGGAAGAACTATTGAGTAAGCATTTATTTTTATTTTTAGCTTTAATATCTTTTAATGAGCTAAATATTTCATTAATTTGTTAATTATTTGTAGAGCTGTACCTGAACATTATCGATGTAATCTACGTTGGTCAGATGAAAGAACTTTATTAATTGGCTGGGTGGACACAGTAAGAATTTTTCAAATCAAGAAAAGATCAAGCAGAGATACAATTAACCGAGAATCAGAATTTGTTGTAGATCCAGGTAAATAAAATTTTGTAATAAAAAATTATATCAAATAATGTAATTGTACTAAAATTTTTTAAATAATTTTTAGTATCTACATTTCAAGTAGACTTTTATATATCAGGTATAGCACCATTAGAAAATCAATTAGTACTTTTAGGATGTTTAAAAGAATTAGATGAATTCGGTAAAAGTCAGCGACCTACTTTACATGTAGTGGAACCAAAATATCAAGATTTTAATGTAATATGTGCAAATTCTCTGTCTTTGAGAGGTTACAAAGAATACAGTTGTAATGATTATCATTTGGATTGTTTAATAGAAGAAAATAGGTAATTACCTAAAAATACCTAAAGAGTAAAAAATTTGTTATTACAATTTATTTTTTGAATCTAGGTATTTTATAGTTAGTCCAAAAGACCTTGTTGTAGCAAGTTTGTATGATGCAGATGATCGAATAGAATGGTTATTAGCTCATGGGAAATTTGAAAAAGCTTTAGAAGCAGTAACAATGAACTGTGGAAAAGAGTGTAGGCATACTCTTACCGACGTTGGACGAGTTTATCTTGATCATTTACTAGCTTGCGAAAAATATGAAGAAGCTGGAAAATTATGTTTAACAATACTTGGTCAAAATAAAAAACTTTGGGAAGAAGAAGTTTATAAATTTGCAAAAGTACACCAATTAAGATCAATTTCTGCATATCTACCAAGAGGCGAGATAACTCTGGATTCTCATATTTATGAAATGGTTTTGTATGAATATTTAAAGTTAGATCCAGATGGGTTTTTGCAGCTGATAAAAGAATGGTCGCCTACATTATATACAGTAACTGCAGTTGTCAACATGGTACTAGAACATTTACTAGTGCATAATCAAAGACAAGAAGTACTTCTTGAAGCCTTGGCACTTTTATATAGTCATGATGGAAAATATGATAAAGCTCTAGCTATGTATTTAAAATTAAAGCACAAAGATGTGTTTTTGTTGATACAAAAACATCATTTATACAATTCTGTTTATGACATGATAGAAGGATTAATGGATTTAGACGCTCAAAGAGCAATACAGTTTTTTTTAGAAAAAAATAGAGTTCCTTCAGATATAGTTGTAGAAAAATTACAAAATAATCATAAATATTTGTATATGTATTTAGATTCTTTAGACAGAAAAGATACAAAAGATTCAAAAGGAAAATATCATGGCTTACTTGTAAGTTTATATGCAGATTATGAAAGAGATAAACTTCTACCTCTATTAAGACGTTCTGATAATTATCCGATTCAACAAGCTTTAGATATTTGTAGTCAAAGAAAATTTTATCCTGAAATGGTTTATTTGTTAGGTAGGATAGGAAATACATCTCAAGCTTTAGCATTAATGACTAGAGAACTTAATGATATGGAAAGTGCCATCGCTTTCTGCCAAGAACATGATGACGAAGAACTTTGGAATGATTTGATTAATTATTCTATAGATAAGCCTGGTAAATTATTAATATGTTAAATGCAAATAAATTATGTATTAATATTTGAAATCAATTTGCAGAAGCTATTACGTTCTTATTACAAAAAATTGGAACATATGTTGATCCACAATTAATGGTTCAAAAAATTGATCCATCATTAGAAATACCTGGATTAAAAAAAGCTTTAGTTAAAATGATGCATGATTACAATCTACAAGTTTCAGTTCAAGAAGGGTGTAAAAAAATTTTATCTAGTGATTATTTTAATTTACATGAAAAATTAGTTAAATGCCATCAAAAAGGAATTTTTATAAATGGTACTAAAGATTTTTACTTCTAATTATTATTTTTAATATTAATAAATGCATAATTTTTTTGTTTTAGATGATCATATGTGTGGTGCTTGTCAAAGAAAGATTATTTTACGAGGTTAGTAAGACATAAAATAAATTAAACAAGTACTCTAAATTAAAATTAAATTCTTTTAAACATATTACAGAACCAAAAAATCTAGTCATTTTTCACTGTAGGCATTCATTTCACGAAGAATGTTTACCTTACATTATGGTAAGAGAAAAAATATAATTTTTTAAAACTTGTAATTTTTACCATCTTCTAAATATTTCAGGAAAATTGTGTAATATGTAATCCACAGAAAGATACTTCTCGTGGTAGTAAATAATGTAAGTATTATTCATTTTATGGTTCCTCAGCTTTATCATTATATGAATCACAAATATCTTGAAAATTTGTTATAGCAAAACTTAAAACATCAAATGGTTTTGCTGTAAAAAATAGTTTAAATCTTTCATTTGATTGTTTAAAATAACCAAAATTTTCTTATTTTACCTAAAATAATTAATTGCACAAATTTTTTCAAAACATTCATAATCTTAAGATTTTTCGATAAAAATTCTTTTGCAATTAGACATTCGTTATTCTGTTAAAAATATAAAATATTATTTATTTGCTCATTGTGAACAACCAAAGAAATAAAAATAAACTTGCTTTTTTTTCAATAAAATTTTCTAACATTTCTAAATCCTGTTTCCAATGAGCTCTTAAAGGCTCTTGTTCAACGAATTTAGAATTATCTGGGCATGGATCTTTTGTATTTAAAAAAATTTTCGCTTTTAAAGAAATAGACGAATTACTCCATAAAAGATTTATAATTTTTCCTTTTTCTGATAACAAAATAGTTATTTTATTGATTAACTTATCATTTTGATATAAATTTTGTTCTATTGAGTAAACCTGTAAATATTGATTATCAATTTCCATAAGTTTAGACTTTTTACAATCCTATAAAATAAATGATTTTTTAAAAAATTTTAATTTTAATTAAAATGATTAATTTTTTCTTACATATTTGCATTTTATGATATCACCATCGATAGTGATTCTATTTACCCATAAATTACCAGAAAAATCAGCTATTGCTAAGTATCGGCAAAATATTATATCACTTCCATCGCTTAGAATTTTATAATTTTCGTCAGATGATTCTTTTTCAAAAAATCCTGATGTACTTTTACAGTAAAATTTTATGTACAAACCATTTTCTGATGAACCCATGTACAAATTTTTTTCGCAAAAACCATTTTCAGTATGAATGATCCTACAGTTAATGACTTTTAAATTTTAAGTACAAAAATTTTAAATTAAATTAAAATATCAAACAAAGATAACTCATTTCTCTTTTCTTCTAAACACTCAAATTCTTTGTTAACATTAATCAATTTAAATTTTCCAATACAACCATTAGAATTCACAGAAGAAATAATGTGGACAAGAAAATAAGTATCATCAGGACCAATATTTTCTACGTTTATAGAATAATCACCAATTTTAGTATCCGACAAAAAAACATTTAATTTTTCTTTAAAGCAAAGACATTTCTGTTTCTCAATATCTAAAAAAAAAAATTGATTTTCTTACTCAATTATAACTAGTATTAAACTCGCTCAAGTTAAGATTTTTGTTAAATAATATAATTTTTTCATTTATATTTTTTTAAATTTTATATTGTATTTTTAAAATTAAAAATTGTTGTATAGTATGTAAAAAATAATTATTAATTGTATATAAAATGAAATTGTAAATTAATCTAATTAATTAATTCATATAATATTATATGTATAAAAAAATTGACTGTGATTATAAAACTAGCCTTTTTTTAAATGCAGTTTTCAGTTACAGTTTTTCTTTATCGTTAATTTAGTAAGCAGGCAAGATAAAAAATAAATATTATATTGCCTGCTTCATAATAAAAAAAATTATTTACAATTTTAATCAAATATATATGTTTACATTAATATAATGTATTACATTAATATATTACATTAATATAATTATATATTTTTAATACTATTTTCGATAAAATTGTTATATTTTTTAATTATTATTATATTGAAGCGCTCATTGAAAATAATAAGAACTTTTTTTTTTATAAAATCAAGCTTTTAGTGTTATAATGCCTATTGTAATCATTTATACGTTTTTAATAAAAAATTTTTAAATATTTTGATTGTTTGTTTCTTTTATAATAATTATAATTACATAATACAAATATAACATTACCTAAATCAAAATTTGGAATACATTTTTGAAAATATTTAAGAATTTTACAATCTTGATTTTGCTGAAATATTTTTAATAAATGTTAGTTATTTTTAAAAATATGTATTTGTGTTTTTTTAAATAGGTACTAAACAAATATACTTTTGATAGTTGATTTATTTCATCCATATTATAAATTTTTATTTAATAAAAGATTTTTTAAATTTCTTAATATGAAGAAATCAAGGAATAATAAACTACGATGGGTTAGGTTATTAAGAAACGGAACAAAGAACAAAAATTTTTGTGTTCTAAACAAACAAATAGTAATAATTAAATTTTTAAACAAGTTCACAAATAAATTTTTTATCTGAAGTAAACATAGAGATATTGTACAATATCTCTATGGAAGTAAACTAGAAACTAAAGGCCATTCAAAAATTGAAGTCTTTCTCAGATAAAAATTTTAATCTACTAAAGTAAAGTACTGAAAAAAAAATATAAGAAAAGTTGTACAAAATGATATTTAGGGAAGTAAAAAAAGCAAAATATTGAAAATTTTATATATAGATTATAGATTATGCTTTGGATCGACAGCTTTATTTCTTTGATTAAAGAAAATTTCAATTTGCGCGCTTTAATCCCTCTATCGAGATGTCCGCACACCAAACTCCGAAAATACATAACATAACCTGAACACATAACCTGCATTTTTTTGTGCTTGCAGCTTGCAAAATAAATACGTTTTAAATCGTTTAATAACAAAATTTCCAAAAATTCACAAAACAGAATCTTTTTGTTAGCTTAGAATGTTATATTTTATATTCAAAGAGTTTAGTGCTGACTGAAAATCATTCAAGTCCTTATAAATAACAAGGTATTTTTGTTTTTTAATTTTAACTTTTTTAAATATAAATATTGATTTAAAAAAAAAATTAATTAAAACTAAATATCAGCTGTAAATATGGTTTACGATAAAAAATCCAGTCGAAGAAGTCGATCAAGAGAACGAGGGGATAGGGAAAGTAGAGATTACAGAGATCGCAGAAGGTCAAGAAGTAGATCAAGGGATCGTAGGAGTAGATCAAAAGAACGTTTAAGAAGTCGGTCTAGGGATAGGAAAAGAGATCGTAAACGTTCTAGATCCAGAGAAGACAGATATCGAACAAGAGACAGATCTCGTGATAGGTCAAGGGAAAAAGATTTAGACAGGACTCGAGATAGAGATGCTGATAGAAATAAAGACAAAGACTTTGACAGATCTAGAGACAAACGTGATAAAGATAAATCTAGAGATGAAAGAAGAAGGAGAACCAGTCCAATATTCATTATAGATGATGATGATGAAAAGAAAGAAGAAAAAGACAACGAAGAAGAGAAAAATAAAGCTCCAAAGAAAGAACCTTTAAGTTTAGAAGAACTTTTAGCAAAAAAGAAAGCTGAAGAAGAAGCAAAAGCTAAACCAAAATTTTTAACAAAAGCTGAAAGAGCAGCACTTGCCTTACAAAAACGTCAAGAGGAAGTGGACAATTTAAAAAAACAGCAAGAAGAACAAAGGAAATCTTTTTCTACTGGAGATTCATCTTTATCTAACAGTAGGGATTGGGATGATAGAGACAGGTATAATATTTTGTAAGAGATAATTAATTATTTGCTAAAAGGTTATAATAATATTTTATCTTTCAGGCGGCGTGAAAATCAAAAATCTCGTGATGAAGAAATCAAAGATAAAGATAAGGAAAAAGAAGCAGAAGCTATTAAAGAAAGGTAATAGTCAAAATAATATTTTAAAATTTTAAATACATTCAATTAACATTATTCTTATAATTATTTAGGTATCTTGGAATTATTAAAAAAAAGCGAAGAGTAAGAAGATTAAATGATAGAAAATTTGTATTTGATTGGGATACTTCAGAAGATACTTCTGTAGATTATAACAATATTTATAAAGATAGACATCAAGTCCAATTTTTTGGTAGAGGAAATTTAGCTGGAATTGATATTAAAGCTCAAAAAAGAGATCAAAGTAAATTTTATGGAGAGCTTTTAGAAAAAAGACGTACAGAAGCAGAAAAAGAACAAGAAAAGTAAGTAAAATATATTTTTTCAATTGTATAAAATAATTAATCATATTTTTTTTTTCTGACAGAGTGAGATTAAAGAAAGTCAAACGTAAAGAAGAAAAACAAAAATGGGATGATCGTCACTGGTCTGAAAAACAAATGGATGAAATGACCGAACGAGATTGGCGTATTTTTAGGGAAGACTATAATATTACAATTAAAGGAGGAAGAATACCTAATCCTATTAGGTCATGGAAAGAATCAGGTTTCCCTACTGAAATTCTGGATATTGTTGATAAAGTAGGTTATAAAGACTTGACACCTATTCAAAGACAGGCCATTCCTATTGGTCTTCAAAATCGTGATATAATTGGTGTAGCAGAAACTGGTTCTGGTAAAACTTTGGCATTTTTAATACCATTGTTACTTTGGATCACAAGTTTACCAAAAATAGAACGCTTAGAAGAAGCCGATCAAGGACCTTATAGTATTATTTTAGCTCCAACTCGGTAATTGCATTAAATTATAACCATTTTTAATTATTGATTAAATTTAAATTAATTTTTAATTATTATTTTAGTGAGCTGGCTCAACAAATTGAAGAGGAAACAAACAAATTTGGAGGGCCACTGGGAATTAGAACCGTTGTAGTAGTTGGAGGTCTTTCCAGAGAAGAACAAGGTTTTCGACTGCGTATGGGATGTGAGGTAGTACATGAATCATAAAATAGTTTGAAACTAAATTAATATAATTCTTAAATATTTTCAGATTGTTATAGCTACTCCAGGTAGATTGATTGATGTCTTGGAAAATAGATATTTAGTTTTAAATCAGTGTACATACATCGTTCTTGATGAAGCTGATAGAATGATTGACATGGGTTTTGAACCTGACGTGCAAAAAATTTTAGAATATATGCCCGTTACAAATTTGAAACCTGATAACGAAGATGCAGAAAACGAAGTAAAACTTCTAGCAAATTATAATACTAAAAAAAAATACAGGCAAACTGTCATGTTTACAGCAACTATGCCTGCAGCTGTTGAAAGGTTAGCAAGAACATATTTAAGAAGACCAGCGGTTGTATATATTGGTAGTATTGGTAAACCAACAGAACGGACCGAACAAATTGTACATATCATGGGAGAAGGAGATAAGCGGAAGAAACTTATGGAGATTCTTAAGCGCGGTGTCGAACCACCTATTATTATCTTTGTTAACCAAAAGAAAGGAGCAGATGTTTTGTCACGTAGCCTAGAAAAACTTGCGGTAATAAACTATATAATTAATTGCAATTTATTAAAATCAATAGTATCTAATATTTTGATCATTATTTTTTTTACAGTATAAAGCATGTACTCTTCATGGTGGTAAAGGCCAAGAACAAAGAGAATACGCTCTTGCATCTCTGAAAAATGGAGAAAAAGAAATTTTGGTTGCTACTGATGTGGCTGGTAGAGGTATTGATATTAAAGACGTATCAATGGTAATTAATTATGATATGGCAAAATCAATCGAAGGCAAGTTTAAATTATATCAATTAGTATATTTTAAATATCAATTAAAATTTTATTAAATTCTTTTTTTTTAATTTATTTTAGATTATACTCATCGTATTGGTAGAACGGGTCGTGCTGGTAAAGCTGGTCTTGCCGTTTCGTTTTGTACAAAAGATGACAGTCATCTATTTTATGATCTCAAACAAACAATTTTGGCTAGTCCAATTTCAACATGTCCTCCTGAACTTCTTAACCATCCGGAAGCTCAACACAAACCTGGTACTGTTGTAACGAAAAAACGAAGAGAAGAGAAAATATTTGCATAAGGTGGATTTATTTTTATTTAAAAAAAAAATTAATTGAATCAAATTGTAAAATATAAATCTTGTTTTTAATTTTTAATACATTTATTGCATAAAAAATGCCGAGAATTTTAATTAATAAATCGTTGTTTCCTTATCAAAAAGTTTGCACTCAACGTGAGTAACAAAAGCTATTAATTTTTAATATAAAAAATGTAAAAAGCATACAATATTTTAGTATTATTTTGAGTTGCATTAAATGTGTGCTTTTTTATTAGGAGATAATGAAATTCCCCATGTTTAAATCATCATTTTAATTAATCTTTACAAAAAAGTCTTATAATTTATTAAAGACTTCTCGAAATACTTTAGATTTTCAGTCATTTTTACAATTAATTATAAATTCTACCTAATAAAATTATTAATTTAATAAACCTCATTTTTTATAGCGCTTCATCAAAAATGACATAATTTAATATTTTTATAAAATTAAAAATAAAAATTGTGAACTAAAAATTAACAACTAGTTAATTATAAATTAATTAATAAACAAAAAAAAAAATTCTATGGCAAAGGAACAGCTCCTGCTTTATAATTAGAATCTTTAAGTTCGCACAAATTCTTCCATTCTTCATTGCTGATAATAGAAGGTTTTAATAAACTAACAAATTTATCTAACGGACAAGCAAATTCACAGCCAGGAACAGTCAATGGGTATGGTTTGTGTAATGTCGAATTTCTTAAATAGATCTAAAAAAGTATAGGTAAAAATTATCCAATATAAAATAAATAAATCAAATTCTTGGAAAAATTACATACTTGAACATTCCAGTCATTTTCATCTTCGTGAAGTTCAATCATAACCATTTCATTATAACCAGGTATTCGCATATCCCAAACATTTAAACCAGCTAATACCGATGCTACAGTTGAATCATGACCAACATACATAAACATTTTTCTTTCAATGGGATTTAAAGTATTATCTTTCTTATTTTTCATGCTAGTTACAATTTTTGTAATTAAAGGACCTGCCTTCATTTTTATTAAGGTCTCGTTATAGACATTTAATTTTAAACTTAATCTACTTAAATTTAAAAATTTCTCTGGATAATATTCTTCAGTCCATTTAGGTAATTCAAATTTCATACCCAACTAAATAAATTTTTATATTATAGTTTTTTATTAAAATGATATTTTTTTTATAATACCTTTTCAGCTTCCAAAGTACTATACAAGTCAAAAACGTTTTCCATATTTTTAATTTCATCACCTGTATGATGTGAAAGTTCATCATAAAGATTTTTATTATTTTCATTAACATTTTTTATATCTTCAGATTCTAAAATAGCATCCCTAACTCTGGCATAATCAGGACAAGTTTCCCAAATTAATAAAAGCTGTTTAAATGTGAAGAAAAATTAAAAAAAAATTCAAACAAAGTAATTAGATGATAGTAACTTACAGTATCCTGACCCTCATTTTGATAATTTAAAACAACAGGTTGCCAATTATAATCTTTTTTAAAAGTTTGTTTAGTATTAGGTGGCCATAATGAAGAGGCTTCTAATAAGGCTGACATTTTAGCTCTATCAGCAGCAGTACTCTGTAACCAGAATATTTTTGGTGTGTAATTGTCACCCAAAAATTCTCCATATCTTTCTCTTAAAAATAAACCTTGATTGTACTGTTCTAATCTTCCTATCTATTATGTAATTATATAATTTTAGTATGCAAAAATCAAACAATAGGTAATTTAAATTTAAAAAAATACTTGTGTTAATTGACCCCATCCAAATGGATCCATTGAATTATTTTTATACGGATCATTTGTATATGTTGTTTGGGGACTTCGACTACCATGACGAAGTACCTTAAAAAAAAATAAATTGTTACATTTATATTAATTTTATTTAACGAAACAAATAATATGAGTTTTTCTGTCTGTTACAAAAATTTATGAGCAAATAAAAGTAATAAAACTTAAAAATGATGTAATATTTAAAAAAAAAAATTTTTGTTATCTAATAGTAAAGTTAATTAATTTTCTTTGTATTTTTTTAAAGTGATTTTTAAAAATACAAAAAAATATTTATAGATACCAAATTGACTTGACGTAATGTATTTATTGATGATTGTTTTTCCTGAATTATTTCATTATATATCGTTGATGGATATGCTAGAATAGAAAAATAATAATCAATTTTATAATTATTAAGATCATATTATTTGGGTCTTGCAATATTTTCTTTCACAAATTATTGCAGAAAAAATTTTTTAAATTATAATTTAATAATAATATTTAAAAAATAAAATAAATCCAACACACGTGTAAGAATATTAATGATTATAATTATTTTACGTATTTTTCCAATTTTCACATTCTTTTTTAATAAAAATATATTTAATTATTAATTTTCCTGCACGTGTGTATAGGGTTTATTTTATTTTTTAAATATTAAAATAATTTTAAAAAAAAATTGTTTTCTTATGCAATTTTTATCTTACACGTGTGATAGGATTTATTTGGATTTAAAGTGCAATATTTTTTTAGTGCAAAAATTTCTGTAAGAAAAAAAATGTGCAAGATCTTAAATAGGTTTTGAGTAGATTCAATATAGTTTTTTTTTAATTATTTTTTTATTATAAAATACATAATTCTTTTATTATCTAATATTAATTTTATACAGAAAGATAAAAAAAGTTTTTAAAAAATTAGTATTTCATTATCAATGTCATATTATGTAGAAATATCAATATATAGTATAAAAACTTTAAAAAATCATTCCATTTGGTTGGGGGTAAACTCCCTAATTTGTTGAAGAAATTTTCATTAATTAATGTAAATTCAACCTTTTTTAATCCATTTTGTAAAAATTTTATAAAGAAATTATATTTGTAAAATCACTATTTAAAAGTTATTGATGAATTATCATTTTCACTGCAAAATTTGACTGAGTTACAAACAAAGAAAAAACAATTTTTAAGTTTTTTTTTAATATCACTATAAAACTTTTTTTTTTTTTAATTTTCAAAACATAAACACAGATTCAAGGAATATTTTAGAGTCAAAAACCTTATCCTGAACTGATTTTTGCATAAAACCCTCTACTTGACCCGAAATTTGAATTATCAAATTTCTATAAATAATTTTTAAAAATTTAATTTTTATATTGTAAAAAAAATTAATTAACATAAAACAGATTTCTTTTATACTTAAAACCGCACAAAATATATTGTTAATAATACAATATAAAATGACCTCATAAAATGCATAAAATTAACTCAACCGTTAAAAAAAAATTCGCTTAAAATTTATAAAAAATTGTATAAATTAAATATTAAAAAAAAATTAAATATATAAAAATTTACCAAAAATATCAGAAAAAGTAATAAACAAGAATAAATAAACATAAAAATTAAACATCATATAAAATTACAAAACTCTGTTCACCGCGTTTTAATTATTGTACGAGACTAACTCGTCTCTGCGCTATACATAATCTATACTGAACATTAATAATTAAAAATAGTAAAATATATAACAATTTTAACAATGTAATTAAATAAAATTTTAAAGTTTATCCCCATTTTAAATAACGCGTATGAATTATTTACGTATATATTCTCGCAATTTTTGGTTTTATTATAGGGTATATGCATGGGTCGTTATCAAAATTAATTTTATAATCAATTTTTTAATTTAAAATAAAGATAATTTTAACGTATAAATTAAATAAACGCTGCGTTATTATGAAATTTTGTTTAAATATAATAAATGTTTTCTCGTTCTCAGACAAATTTTAAATAATACTGTAAGAATTTTCGTCAAGGTATTTTTTTACTATCCTAAAAGTAAAATTAGTCCTGTAATTGGATCGTATTATTATCCATCCTTACGATATATAATGAAATAATTCAGGAAAAACAATCATCAATAAATACCTTAACGAGGATTTTTATAGTGTAGATTTGTTGTGTAAATTTTGAAATTTTACAATAATGATTGACAAAATTTTAGGTCCTTATGTATCCCATTTGATGAAAGATCCAAAAAGTCTTTCTCAGCCCTATTTTCTTAAAGCAACCTTCGGCCCTAAAATTCAAGAATGTCCAGTACTGATTCAGTACTAATCTCTTAATTTTTAAATTCGCACTTAAGTACTTCACATGACTTCCTCTATCGAAGATTATTTGGGCCGAGATCTTTTGGCGATAAGTACAGAAAATAGTTTATTAGGTACTTCTATTTGGTACCAAAATAAAAGAAATATGACGAAATTTCGAAAATGAGCAACGGATGATGTTTTTTTTTATCTCTAGAGGATCTAACATGAAATAAATTTGAATAAAAATTACTTTATTTTTGTAATTATTAGCGTTTTAAACAAGTATCATCATAATAATAATACAGGTATGCCCCTATGTATTTCAAATTTTTTAATTCAGATTTCCTAACTCAAACAATTGCTTTTTATATATCAAGGATTTTGACTATATGCTACTTAAATAAAAGTAAACAAGATTAATTAATTTGAAAAGAAACTTTTTTATTATAAAATTTCAGTTTTAAGTTAGCAAAAATATAAAGAATAGTATGTTTACGGCTCGTGCCCAGAAAAGTAAAGAATGGCCCAAATTGCACGTGATTTACCTTCCGAGGCGAAGCCTCTTTATTTATGGACAAGGGCTGTATAAAATTTTTCTGCGTCAGTAGCGAGAAATTACAGGAAATCGTACTTTCTTGGCTACTGTCTAGAATAGCTATTTATTAAACAAGGGATAAAATATTGGTTTTGGCTTTTCATGCAGTTGTATGCACGAGCGAGTGCAGACAGCTTGCAAAAGTCAAATCTCATATTTTGTCCCGTGTTCTAAAATATAATTTTACATATAATGGGCAAAAAACCCGTCACCGCAGGGCAGAAAATAGGCTTTTTTTGCCCTAGATATGTAAAACTTATTTTTGTCTCATACATGGGTGTCATTATTTAATTAAAAATTTTAAATTTCCCGAATTTTTTAATATTATACATATTTTATTTAATTATTAAAATTATAGCGAATCATAAAGCTCATTTATTATACCTACTTTCATTTAAAATTTATTTATTTCTGAAATAGGTATAAACTTAATAGGTGTTCTAATTTTCAAGTTGGAGCGTAAAATATACAAAAATAAAATTTTAAATTAAAAAAAAATTTTCTTATAAATAAATAATTAAAATTTTTTATTATCTGTACAAAATTTTAAATATTTTCTCTTTATTGTTCAATTTCACTTAATAAATCATTTTATAAAAAAAAAAAAAAAAATTGCGCGAAAAAATAAGAACTGTCAAAATTTATATTTAAATATTCAAAAAAAAAAAAAATAAAAGAAGATTGAAAATTGTCTCAACATGGCAACGAGAAATAAATAATTTTTATTATTCAACAGTCATTTGTTAATTAAAAAACACGCTTTATCCTAGCATATATTTATTTTGGTAAAAAAAATAAAACGCCGGACTCGTCTAAGCTGATTATTTTTTAATAAATAAAAATTTTATTAATAATTTTTGTACTTCTAATTTTAAAAATAATTATTTTATTTATAATTTTTAAAAATAATATTAAATAATTTTAAGTAGCCGTGGATAATTCAAGTGGACCAAGTAATACCGCGGTCTCAAAGACCCGGAAATCTCGTAGAAGATCAAGAAATTCAACCACTGAAAATAAGGTATTTAAATAATTAACTTTAGTTATATTATTATTAGCAAAATTAAAAATTTTTTTTTTTTATTTTAGAAAAAAACAATGGCATGTTCTATGGAATATCGTAACGAGGTTCAAAAGAACCCAAGTCAAACTTCGTGTTCTTCAGCACCATTACCTAATTCTTCGTTAACATCTCTTCAAGCTTTTAATCCTCCTTTAAGACCAAGATCGCTTTATACTACTCACACTTATCATCCTCAAACAGATGAAGCAACTTTTCAGGTAATTAATTTTAATTTGAAAAATTTAGAATAGAAAGTTTAAAATTTTCATTTTTAATATTATTCAGAGATACAGCGAATTTATAAAATATTTGGAAGCACCTTCTTCAGGTGATCAATGGATAGGTTCAAATACGAGTTATTCGACAATAAATTCTATTTGGAGGCAACCAAGAAGTTCAAAACCTTTAGTTTCTCCTCGCTATGGTGGAGATGAGGGTTGTGTTTACTCAGAAAATTGGCGAGATCATGAAACTGAAACTGGAATCAATGGAATTGTAATAACAAGTCATGGTACCATATCTTTGAGGCTACATAATAAGATACGAGTGGATATGACTATTGATCGAGCTGTTAGGTTAATAAATTTTAAAGTAAGTTTTACTTATTTTAAAGAAAAAAATGGGTTTCGAAAATTTTTAATCTGTTTTATGTATTTCAAATTTAGAATAACATAGTACTCTCATTGAGTAGTTCTGGATCGGCTTCTGCATTACTTCATCCTAATGGTAGAATTTATCAATATGGATCTCGAGTTGAAATATTGGCTCATGATTCACAAGGAAACAATAAGTTAGTTAAAATTTAATTCTTTTTAAATTTTTTTGATTTCATTATCTATAAATACGATATATTAGGTATGCTAAAATGTGGTACAAGGGTGTCAGTTTTACTTCTGAACAATGTGCGCTTGTATATTTGGTTGATGCAGCTGGTACAAGAACTACTACAGATACATTTTCCGATATGAGTCAGGTATATTATTTTTAAAAATTATAGTAAATTCACTCAGAATAAATACGAAATTTACACTTTAGGATTTTTCTGTCAATGTTTTTTATGCTGAATCTCGTCATGGATCTGCTTGTATTCAAGAAGCAACTGCAGCAGTTAATGCAACTCAATACTGGATTACAGATGAAGGTGTTGAAAACTGGATTATTAACAATGTTCGCATATCTCAAACTCCAGATGGTCTAGTGAGGTATTTATTGTATTTTAATATCTAAACTTTTTCAATTGAAAGTTCATAAGCTACAATAAATCTCATCAATTTTTAGGATTGCCAGAAACAGTAATAAATATCAATTAAGAACGTCTCCTAGTAATGGTACAGCATCGCTTACAACTCCATTTTTACATTGCACTGCATCTTTAGGTCAAACATCTCATTTATTTGTTAGACGTGGTGAAAGAAGAATGCATTACGATGGCACCAGTTTTATTGTCAGGAATGCTGGTCATAGTGCAGGTTTTGATGATAACAATCAATTAAAAGTTTATTAAAGTAAACCTGAGCCCAAAGTTTATGATTTTATTATACTTTTGTTGTATATTAAAATATTAAATAAAGTACTAGAAGTTATTAAGTTTAATATATTAAATATATATTTATTTCAGTTATTAAATTTTTAAATTAGTTTCTAAAGAAATATAAAACTTGTGTTATGAAATGACTTGTGATAATACAATAATGAATAAATCTTAAGTTTATTTTACCTTAAAAAATAGCCTGTTTTATAATTTTACCTTAATATTATGCACAGCCTTATTTTGAACATTTTAATGTATATTAAAGACAATATTACTGTTAAAAAAAAATAACTTATTCTGATGAATTTTCATCTTCGCTATCATTATTTTCATTATCATCTTGTTCATTTTCAACAGCATCTTCATCAATCATCAAAGATCCAATTTTACCAAGACTTTTCTTTGTCTTACCATTTTTTTCTCCATCTGAATCTTCTTCTTGAGATGAGTCAGTATCAAAAGCATGTCCTACTTTTGGCCTGAGCAAATTAGAGTAACTAAAAAAAAAAATATTTAATTAAATATTTTAGTCTTTAATGTAAATGATTTTTTTGTATAAAATAATATACTTGTATTGTTTGGAGCTATCTGAACTGTTGGAACTACTAGGAAGAATTTTAATATTTCTTTTATTTTCAGCCAATTGTCTTTTCTTTTTCAAAGTAACAATTTTTTCTTCAATTTCGTCAACTGTTTCTGGATTAAAAAAACTTATTTTTTCTCTAGTTTCATCATCAAAAATTTGTAATTTTTGTTCTGCATAATGTTGAGACATAATTCTAAAATTTTCAAAACATTCGCTTTTTAACTCTTCGGACATCATTTCCAAAACTGAATATGGGTTATCTGAAGTACCATCATTTCTTACTCTGTGTTGTTTTTCTAAAACATACTATAAAAAAAATATAAAATTTTTAAATACATTTATTTTTTTTTTAAATAAAACTTACTTCTGTTTCAAATAAACAATGTTGAAAGGCATCTTCATACACCAAATTAACAAAAATATAACTAGCGTCAGAATATTCTCTTTCTTTTAAAATAGTATATAAATCAATCAATTGTCTCCAATCTTTTAATGTAACTCTAATTTTGATATTAGATACTGGCATTTTATGAAAAAGACAATATAATAAATAAAGACCACCAATTTGTTCCGCTAAAGTATTAGGTGGTAAAGCAAATGGCTTTGCGATTTGAAAAACTTCTTCACAAAATTCTAATAACTCAGCCCAAGTTTTTTTACATCTAATTAATAATTAATTTTAAGATTAAAAAATAATTTTTTTTTGTAACTTACAAGAAGTAAAATATTTAAAACTTACAAAAAGACTAATGAAAATTTCATTTCACTCCATGCTTCACAAAAATCATGAAATCTTATGCTTCCTTTATCAATAAATTTTTGAATTAATTCTCCACAGTCTTCAATAAAACCTGCAGCTACGTAAGTTACATCAACTCCACTCATTTTGGCTCAAATTTTTGAGTAAATTGTTTAACTTTTATTTTCTGTAATAAAAAACTTAAAATAAATAAAATAAATAGATAAAATAGATAAAATATAGATAAAATCACATGCATGATACTTTTTATTTAAATAATAAAATAATAAATCTTTAAATCTTTGTTAAAATTTTTATGAACAGTACTTAAATATTTTTTTTTTTAAATTAAATTTTTGACATTCAATTTTTTTAATAAAATACTTGTTTTTCTCAAGAATGTATTTGTTTTTGTTTTAGAAGATCATGTTTATTTATATTATAGTGGTGATATATAGGTACAGTCTTGATTAAATTTTTTTTTATTTACTACTTACTAGGTATTTACAAATTACTTACTTATGAATTGTCTTCTTTTACATAAAAAAAAATGCACATTTTATACATATTATTTGAGTTTCTTACATATAAAGTTAATTTTTATTTATTATTGTATACGTACAAATTGTAAACCACGATCGTGTTGTAAACACAGGTGCCGAAAACTTGCAAGAATTTCGATTTTTTTAATAAAAAAACAGCGCATGCGTGAATGAGTCATTCAAGAAAGAACGCCACCTTGTGTTTTATCTATTCATTAAATAAGTAGTTTGTTAAGGGATTCTGAAGAGGCAGCGTAACGTATAACGACGACGATTCAACAAAAAAAAACTGATCGTCATCAAACATCTTTGTCGAGTCGCAAGTAGTAAAAACGCGTGTGCATTAGTGAATGTGTGCGTGTATTGTAAAATAATATAATCTTGTCGTCTTAGACGACATAAATAAAGCTTTAAATAATAAAAAAATTCACAAAGAATTTAGTTAATATTTAATAACCTTTGTTGTCGTAGCTGTCATCGCCGTCGTCGACGTCGGGGTCGACGCGCGCTGCTACAACAGCAAAAACTAATTCCCCGAAGTAGTGCAACTTATCGACGAAGAACCGCCTACGCGCCCTCAAAACCAGCTGCTAATTACATTCCAAATAATTCATCCCTTAAGAAATAGAAAATGTAAGTAATAAATAAGTGTAACAATTGTCTAATTTTATTATAAAATTTTCATTTTTCTCCTAATCGTTATCGTTTCGAGTGTGTATATATAAATCATGTACAAGTATAGATGTGTGTATATACAAAAAAAAAAGTAGTATGTACGAGTTACGGATTTCCAGCAGCAAAATGGCCGTATGCGCGATTTGCAGTCATGAAATTATACGGAAAAACGGTTATTATATTGAGGAGAAAATAATAATGAACCTTGGCCTCCTCGTATGTTATTAATTTATTTTATATTCAAAAAAAAAAGTTGAATAATAGCATTTAACAATTTTCTAAGAACCTAAAAAAAATAACAATAACTTAGTTAAAAAAAAGAAACAATTTTATATTTATATCTATATAAAAAAATAATTAAATAAGTAAATATCGAATTATTAAATGTAAAGAAAATTGATTAAAATAAAAAAAGAAAAATATAGGTACATCATTGTCTTATAAAGAACGAATGTGTCTTGAAATAATTTATATATACATAAGAGAGATGAATAGTAGTATAATATGTGCAAGTTTATAAGAAAATATATTAGTCAAAAAAAAATGTAGTTTTTTTATGTTAAAACAGGCCTTTTTATATTCTTTTATGTTATTCTCAAACTGAGACATTTTTATACCTAAAAAAAGGTATTTTTTATTGATTCTTCCTTTTTTTTGTTGGTTTTCTATAACATTCTCTATTCTTTATATTCTCTCTTTCCATCCACCCTCGCTAAATATACCTAAAATATATCATAAATCAGATCAAATTTAATTTTGGCACGTTTTATAAATTTTTAGGTTAGGTAAAAAAATTATAAATTATTTTTTGCATATATAATCGTCATCGAATAAAATGACTAATAATCATTAAATTATTATGATTTTTAAAATAATATTTTTTAAAAGAAATTCTTAATAAATATAATTGATTGTAAATACACTTATTATTATTATTTTTATTACTTTTTGTTTCTTTGTGACAAATCAGCTGTATTATAGTAAATAGAAAAATGACTTTCGCGTCACCTGTCGAATATGCAAAATTATTTTTTTCTTATGTATATCATTGTAATCACATTAAATTAACATAATTATAAAATCTTACATTGACGTAATGATAAATATAGTTTGCGAAATTATATGTATTTCATTGAAATACTTAAAATAACTTCAACTTTTTTAATCAATAATAACATGATATCATAAATACTGTGTTTATTGACATTTGAACTCCGAAATTTGTTTTCTTATTTTTGATTAAAAAAAGTAACATTTTTTTTTACCTATAATATACTATTAGCTACTTCCGGCCGGGAAAACAGTATCGATTGTATCTCTACCGGTATAAATAAAAAATAAAACTTTTAATTACTACTATTATTCAAGGTCTATTATAGTATATTTTTTATTTTACAGATAAGAAACTTAAGGAGTGAGAATAGCTATTAAAAAATTTCTGATGGCATAAAATAAAGAAATTATTTTTTTACTATTACAAAATAGAAGAAGAAGAAATATTGTGCCTATAATAATATATTATACCTATATTTTTAATAAGGAAAAACTTAAATTAAAAGTAAAAAAAGGATCATGAAAATGGTGTTATCACAACGTCAGAGGGAGGAGTTGTAAGTATATTATTTTTATTATTTGATATAATTTTATTTTCGATTGGAGCAAGCGCAAAAAAATCAATTTATTTAACTATAAGGATATATATAAAAATTATTGCAATTTTTTTTAATACGGTTGTTTACCTTTTAGTTTTTATAGGAAAAAAAAATAAAAGAAAAAGAAGCATATGACAAGTGTTAATTTGTATCATGTTACAGAAAACCCTCAAATGCTCCCTTTTAGTTATTATTGTTATTATTTTAAAAGTAAATAAAAACAACATATTGCATAAAGAAAAAAATTTTTATAATTTAAGACGTCATGAAAAATAGGTATATAGAATAAAATTAAATATTATACCTATAATAATCTATAGCTATTATTATTACATAACCAAAAAAAAAATTTTCTATTGAATTAATACTTTATATAAATGAGTTTATTTAAAGATGTTCTCATATAATTGATGAAATAAATCTTTGATCTTTTGCAGGTACCTTTCACCCTATACATTTATAATAGTTTTAGGTACTTTTATTTTGCTTTTATTATACCTGCATAGTAAAAAAAAATACATTAATTGATTATTGAAGTGAACATACCGCTCTCAATTATAAAATAAAAAAGAAAAAATTTTGTTATTAAATTTTTTCAATTATAATAATTAATTAAATAATCTATAAGTTTTGTTTTTAAAATTTTTTTAAATTATTCACACAATGTGGAAGATAGTTAAATGAAAATACATAAGAAAATGAAAGCATTTTTATATTTAAAATAAAAAAGAAATAGATTCACGTTTAGAACGTCGTGTGAATCGTGTCTTGATTTATATATAGGATTATAATACCTAATATTACAATTTAAAACTTTTTAAAAAGGGATTTCATTTTTATTATGTAAAGCAAATCAAGATTAAAAATTATGATTATTACGTTTTTGAAAAAATTAAATATTACTTGTTAAAACACTTGTTTTATGTTACTCTTTTTTTTTCAAGTATTTATTGTTTTTTTAGATAAAATAAATATTCAAAAAATAATAATAAAAATATCGATTGACCTCTATTTTCTTTTTTATTTATTATTTTTGAAATCAAAGTATGTTATTATTTCTTTTACAGGAATAAGGCGATAGCCGATTACTTGAGCTCAAATGGATATCAAGAGGCATTGGAAGCATTTAAAAAAGAAGCGGATATGCCAGGAGAAGTAGATAGGAAATATGCTGGTTTATTAGAAAAAAAATGGACATCCGTTATAAGGTTACAAAAGAAAGTCATGGAGCTAGAATCAAAATTATCAGAAGCAGAAAAAGAATTTATTGAAGGAGCACCTACTAGAGGTAAACGTTCACCTTCAGAATGGATACCCAGGCCTCCTGAGAAATTTTGTCTTCAAGGACACAGAGCTACTGTAAACCGAGTGATATTTCATCCAGTTTATAGTCTTGTAGTTTCGGCTAGCGAAGATGCCAGCATTAAAGTCTGGGATTTTGAAACTGGGGAATTTGAGCGAACGCTCAAAGGACACACAGATAGTATACAGGACATTAATTTTGACCTATCAGGAAAATTATTGGTATCCTGCAGTTCAGACATGTCTATTAAAATTTGGGATTTCCAACAATCTTTCAGTTGCATCAAGACCATGCATGGACACGATCACAACGTCAGTAGCGTGGCTTTTGTTCCTCAAGGTGATTTTATTGTCAGCTCATCCAGGGATAAGACCATTAAAGTTTGGGAAGTCACTACAGGTTATTGCGTTAAGACTCTCACTGGTCACAGGGAATGGGTGCGTATGACCAGGATTAGTCCAGATGGGGAACTCATTGCTAGTTGCTCTAACGACCAAACTATTCGTATTTGGCACATAAACAGCAAGGATGCCAAAATGGAACTCAGGGATCACGATCATGTGGTTGAATGCATCGCATGGGCACCTGACATAGCAAGGGCTAGCATCAATGCGGCTGCAGGAGCTGACAACAAGGGTGCTCATGAAGGTCCTTTTCTTGCTTCAGGCTCTCGTGATAAATCTGTGCGAGTCTGGGATGTTGGTACTGGCGTTTGTCTATTTGTTCTTATTGGACATGACAATTGGATCAGGGGTATTTCTTTTCATCCGAGTGGTAAATTTATTATTACTGCTTCGGACGACAAAACTTTACGAATTTGGGATATAAAGAACAAACGAAATATGAAAACCATCGAAGCTCATGCTCATTTTTGTACTTCAGTTGGTTAGTATCCTTAATTAAAATTTTTCTTTGCTGATTTAAAAATGTAAGCTAATATATATATTTTTTTTTACAGATTTCCACAAAAGCCATCCGTACGTAGTTACGGGCAGTGTGGACCAGACCGTTAAGATCTGGGAATGTCGCTAGTCAGCAAGCTATCGTAAAATTTTTTTAATTTTAATGCAAAAAATTTATTGCGAAGCTAAATAAAAAATAGTATATATACATATATATTATTTTTTCTTAGAAAATTCGGAGCGGAAAACCGTTTTTTCACATTTAAAAATGACGAACAGGCCGAATATAAGTAATTTGCTGCTAAAAAGCTATATTTTGTGCATACAGTTTATAATACATTATACGTACATACATGCATATTATATTTATATATAGTAAATATAATTTTTAAATTTAAAAAACTTTTAAAACACAAAAATACGGTTGATAGCTCTTTTTTTTTAAATAAATTAATTTAATTTATATATAACAAAGTATTATGTAATTAGCAATTACTTTAACGGTGGTGATAATGATTTTTTTTGTATTTAAAAATCATTATTAAATCAAGACAATGATCTACATACTCGATAAATAGTGAAAGAATACAAGAGAGAAATATGTAATGAATGAGTGAACGAATGAGTAATAATAAGATATATTTGTATCGAGTCATCTGAATATAATGGCTGTTTCGTCAAAATTCAAAATATTGGATCATTTAATTTAAATAAATTTTTCTTTTAATTTTTAGTACTTATAAAAAAAAAAAAAAGTAAACATTTTTTTTGATCCAGTGTTCTTAATAATAATTTATAAAGAGCCAATGAAAATTTTAATTTCATATATAATTTATCAAAATCTTCAGTAATGCTTTATTTATTTTGAATATCGTAAACCGACTGATTTGTACATTAAAAAGTACAAAAGATTTGTAAAAAAAAACAAGGCATTTATGAAAAAAATTACTGCTTTATGAAAAAATAGTTAAGTCGACTCAAAAAAATACACACTAATAAATTGTGCAATTCTTGTGTACAAAATATATATAAATATAATGTATGTATGTATGTATGTATGCATGAGTGTGTGTATGTATGTATGTACATATATATTTATATATATCTTATAATTATTTTTAATTTTAAATTAATAAAAGTGTAAAAAAATAAAATTCAATTTGTAAATGTTTTCAAATATTAATTAATTTGTATCATATTAAATAATTAACTTTTTTTTAAAAAAAAAATATATATATATAGTTTTTACTTTTTAATTTTAAAATATAGGTTTATGCATATAATTATGTCAAGAGTTAATAAATAATTTAACGTTCCTTCTTCGGCAAGTAAATTTTAATTTTGCTTTATTTTCTTGTCGACTTAACATAAATATAAACCTAATGATAAGGCACATTAATTTTTCATTTAATTTAATGAAAAGTATAATAAATTTTCAACAAATTTTATATTATTTATTAAAATTTTAATTTTATTAAATCAAAAAATTAATATTGAGAAATAATAAAATATCAGGGTTTGCTTTCAAACAGCAATCTTTTTGACGTGCATTAATAAAAATAATTAACTAAGAAATATAATGCTAGGATCATTTAAATAAAAAATTTGAATAAAAGCAGCTATAAATTTGTTTAATTTTCTTTTCATACAAATGTTTTTTTACAAATTTATAAAAATTGTAGGATAGAAATACTTTTAAAAATCACTAATGCTTAATACAAGTGAGCAAAGATTTTAGATGCAATATAATCGGTAAATTTTTAATTAATGAAAAAGATCACTTGTATACATTTTTTAGAAAAAATTGAATTATTTAATGACAAAGTTGAATTTAAAATTGAAAAACATACTGCAACCTTATAGCTAAAATGCTAAAAAAAAAAATAGATGTGCGTGCATAAATGATTTAAATATTTCAAAACAATAAATAGCTTAATGCTTAAATAAAAAAGGTGTATATATATTTTATCTTTCTGGTTATTTTAAGTTATCATAAAATGTATTATATAATATAAAAAATAATATTCACAGTAAGTTCTTATAAATAATAATAAGCACATCATAATCATTTCAACCTGGTTTTTTTTCATAATAAAGTAATATAAGGCACCAGTTTGAAAAAAATTTCTTTTTTTTTCAGTTTGTAAAATATAAATAAATGATCTTTGTCATTTTCTATAAGTTAGCTGATAATTATTTAAATTTTCTTAATAATAATTGTGTATAAAATTCAAATATTTGTATATCGCAATATATTTATAAATAATTATTTTTTAAAGACTTTAATCCGTACCATTAAAATCTTTAATGTTGTATAATTTATGGTTTTTCATTAACTTTTTTTTTCTTTGGTCTATTACATAGTAATGCTTTTTTAGTCAGAGCTGACGTATTTAATATATTGAGGAAAGTATTATTTATGATTTTTGTGATATACATGAAAAAAGCGACTAATAAAAAATATTTTAAAAGTTTAATGAAAACTTAAATTAAATTAATATTTTACCTAAAACCTTTTTTAATTTTAATGGAATAACCATCGGAGATTTGTATTTGGCATAACTAAATAGCTTTCTTTATGAAAAAAACTGCAAAATAAAGTCTGCATTTTTACCACAAGCGCCAAAACTTTATTTCAAAATAAAACTATACGAACAATGCAACAATTAAAAATCTATATTTTGTTTAAAACTGTTTAATTTTACAGTAGGATTTGGCCACATCTTAGGTATATCTAGTATTCACTAAATTTATAATGGTTTTTGCAGAACAACAATTTATGAAAATTTTATTTGGTTTTACACTGTACTTGTAGCCTTAGAAGAATTTTTATGAAAATTCAAAGTGCTAAACAGTAGCCTGCAAAAAACTATTTGTTATAATCGTAGCTGCTGACCACCTTAACTTTGTTCTTATAATAAAATTTTTATTAAAAAAAACACAAAAAAACAAAAATTCATTAAAAAAAAAAATTGCAAAAACATTTGAGTTTTAAATTTCGCGCAACATTAAAATATAATCCCCACTATTTCTCCATTTTATCTGAAAAAAAATTAAGCTTTCTTATTGGCTGAGAATCTAGAATTCAAACAATTCAACACCCCTCCAAATTTTCCGTTTCAAAAAAGTCGTACTATTTTTTACACATTTTTTGTTAGTTATTTGAACAAATAAAGGGGTTTTTAATTGCCAGTGTCTTCACTTCAATTTTAAATAATTATTTTAAAACTTTATGCTAAAATTGAATTCTTCAATCATTTTAAAGATTAATAAAGTAAATAATAGTTGTCAACAGTGTCAATGACTTTGAAGAGTTAGTTTAATACACGTGCATGAAAAGTTAAAGAATTTTATTATAAAGTGCCCTCCATTAAAGAAATTAATAAAGAAAATTATTATTTGTGAGTATATCAGACGTTGTCATCAGTTGTCAAAATAATAATATTGTAAAAACATAACCTGTGTACAATAACCCGCCAAATATTATTGACTCAAAATCATATTTTTTCAATGTCTTGAGATAATATAACAAATAAAATAGTAAACATTAAAAATATTTAAAGAAATAAAAATGGAAAGTGAAGACATTGTAAATTTGCAAGCCACACAGGGTACGCAAGGTACTCAGGGGACACAAGACATTGGGTCGCAATTCACACAATCCCAAGAGTCTCAAACACTACAACCTGTCCTTTGGGGTAGACTGTTTCCATCCCAAAAGAGCGTTTTTTCAACATTAGGTAATATTACTTTAGCAAAATTATATAATAAAATAATAATTTTAAAATTAATTCGTCTTAAGCTTTTTGGGATATAAATAAATTGCTATTTACTTTATATTATTTTTAATTAAATTGTTAAACTATTTTTATTATTGAATTTTCTTAATTTATCCCAAATAAATAGAAATTAGTTATAAGTTTTTTTCTACAGTTTAAGACTAGTCTATTAATTAATAATTTTTATTTTAAATTTCTTAAAATTTGGCATATTATAGAAACATACAAAATAAATTATTAGTATTTATTGGCATATTAAAGAAACATATTAAACAAAATAAATTTTAATTAAATTTTAATAATTTAAACAGAATTGGTAAAAGATGAATATACATTTGGGAGACTTGATTCTTGTGATATTTGTGTAAGAAATAAATTAGATTCAAGAAAAGAACAAGTTATTAGTAAAATACATTTTAGAATTTACCGAGAAAAATATGTCGGATCTAATGGCTTAGAGGATGATATTATTTACTTAAAAGATGAGAGTCAAAATGGTACTTTTGTTAATGAAAGTTTGGTTGGGAAAGGCAACAGAGTTATCTTAATAAATAACGATTTAATAGCAGTGGCAAGGAAAAGCATTGAAAGTAATTATTCTAAACTTTATTATTAAAACATTAATTAAAATTTGATTTTTCCTTTTAACAGTTTATGTTTTCATGAGTACAAATGGTATGGATAATTCTTTTTTACCTGCTGAATTAAAAAGTAAATACGTATGCTCTAGAACAATCGGTGCTGGAGCATGTGGTGAAGTAAAAATGTGCTATGATAAACTTGGCGGTAAGAAGTTTGCTATGAAAATTATTCAAAAAGCTGGATTAAATGCAAGTCATAAAAATAATATTAATGACGAAAGGCACATTTTTAATGAAGTTAATATCTGCAAGAACTTACAGCACGTATGTTGCCCATTTATTAACAAGAGCTTTTGCAATCTAAATAATATTTAACATTTTTATATTTAGCCATGTGTAATCCAAGTTGAAGAATGCATTGACACCCCAACATCAGTTTATATAATTCTTGAATTAATGGAAGGAGGCGAATTATTTGAAAAGATAAAAAAAAATAATGGACTTTCAGAAAAATGTACAAAATTTATTTTTTATCAAGTTGTATTGGCTGTTAATTATTTACATGAAAATGGAATCACTCACAGAGATCTTAAGGTTAATATTAAAATTAAAATAAACTGTTTTTATATTTAAATTATCTTTTTATTTTTTCAATGATAGCCGGAAAATATTTTGTTAGCTAATGACGATGAAGAAACCATTGTAAAAGTTTCTGATTTTGGTCTATCAAAAATTGTAGATTCTCAATCTATATTAAAAACTTTTTGTGGAACACCAATGTATGTGGCTCCAGAAATATTATTAACAGGTGGTAGAGGAGCATATACAAAACAAGTGGATGTCTGGAGTTTAGGAGTTATTTTATACATTTGTTTAAGTGGGTTAACCCCTTTTAAAGTTCATGATAAAAATCAAAACCTTTATGAACAAATTGTTAGAGGACAGTATAATTTTCACTCATCTAGATGGACCAATGTCTCAAGTGCTGCTAAAGATTTAGTAAGTATTAAACTTTATTGTGTTTAAGAGTAAGAATAATTTTTAAAATATTTATAATAGATTACTAAAATGATGACTATTCAACCCGAAGAACGTATAACTATTAAAAAAGTCTTGCAGCATCCATGGTTAAGAGATGCAGAAATGCTTCAAAAAGTACACCAGTTATTAAACCTTTCTAGAGATGAAAGGATCTTAGTGCCTCGAACAATCGTAAATAACATAAATATTCCTCCTTTCAAAAGAGCAAGACACGAGTAAAAAAGATTTTAACATTTTTCAATTAGACTGCAGCTATCTTTGTTGATAAATGTGTAATTTAAAAAATATGACGTTTTTAAAATTTAAATTATAAAAAGTACACTCTTTTAATTATTTTGTAACAATATTAAATTTTATAAATTTTTCCGATTAAAAAAAAGACTGCTTAATAAGTAATTTAATTTTAATATTGTGTAAAAATGTAATAAAAATGTATTATAGTGTAAATCCCTAAAACAAAAGTCTGAAAAAAAGTACAAATTATGTTTAAAAAGAAAAAAAAAGTAATTATTAACTCTTTTTTTTTATTTCTGTTTTATTAATAAATAAAAAATACAATTTTTAATATTGAAGAAAAAAAATAGTGATTCCCATAAATAATATTTGTGACTTATTTAACAATTTTTTTTTATTGATATATTTTTTGTAATTTTTTTAATTTTATTAATAATTAAAATTTAAATTCTATTTTTAAATTTCATATCTGATAATTTTGGGAACACATTTATTTATTTCATGATATTTATCAATCTGTTACTTAAAATATTTTATGTACTGTAAATAGTTTATATAGAAAAAGAGGGAAACAGAAATTAAAAAAAAAAAAGACTAATAAAATTTTGTTGATCTGAAATAAATATATTTTAATTAATAATTATTTTGTACAGTACTTAAATCTTAAATGTTATTTACTTCTTACTTATTATTATGTTTAATAATTTTAATTTTTTTTTTGTTAAAAAAAAAAAACTTATGTAGGTATACTAATTTATAAACTTAGTAAAAATTAGTTAAAACTAATTTTTTTATTATAAAAGAGCAAAAGAATCTGACAGAAATAATGACATAAAGAACATGGTTTTAAAAGTCAAAGATCTGAATTATTAAGTTTTTGTTAATTAATAATATACTGTAACTTTTCATTAATTTTTAACTAGAATTTAATTCAAATTTTTATATAAATTTTTTTAAAAAAATACTAATAAATATATATGACCAAGTTTATTATTTTATGTCACTTATTTCATAAAACACTGAGTTTCCTTTGTATACCAAAAATCAAAATTAAAAAAAAAATTGTCCAGCAATTTTTAACTATTTAGAAAATATTTCTAAAAGTGATTTATCATTTACACTCCTTGTGACAAAGTTAAAATTAAAAATCAAAATTATTCTTTATCGATAAGTTTTTTTTCAAATTCTTGCATTCTCGTTTTAACTTCTGCAGCCCAACTAAATTTGTTACATCCAGTTTTGCAGGCAACACGATGACAAGGTATTAAATATCCAATACTATTTGATTTTAAAGCAGAACCTACAGCCCGAGCTGCTTTAGGATTATCAATGGACTCTGCAATTTTTTGATAAGTAGTTATTGTACCAACAGGAATATGTGAAATAGCTTCCCATACTTTTGTTTGAAAATCAGTACCTTTTAAAAGTACTTTAACTTCTTTTGATTTTAATAATGGTTCTTTTTCATAAAAAATTTCTTCAATTAATTTTTTAGTTTCATTTTGTTCTTTAATAAATTTTGCTGTTGAAAATTTTTGTTTCATTGTATCTAAACCTTGGGTATCTTCTTTAGTCTTGGATTCATTTAAATCAGCTGGAAATGATAAATTACAAACCACTTTGTCATTGTTTTTATCTTCTGTAAATCCAATCAAAGCTTTTCCAAATGGCGTTTCGTGATAATCATAATAAATTACAAATTCAGGCAATTTAAGAAAATCATCTAGTTTCATTATTCTTATTTTAATCATTTTGCACTTATATTGGATAGAACAAAGGTTTGAGCTAAAAAGTACTAAAAAATGTTGATGTTTATTTTGAATATAACCTTTCTTCTTTTAAATCCAGTAAATTATTTTTGATAACAATTGATTTTTGAACCTTTGGCTTTCTACCTTTCAAATCAGCTATAAATTGTCTTATTTGAAAAACTTGCAAATTTATTTAGTGACAAAAAAATAAACATGAATAATTTTTTGTTTACAACTGCATTCGATTGTTTAGAACAATCAAACTACCGGAAGTATTCATCCAAGCCATATTTGTTTTTAAATGCGCGATTCGCTAAAATATTTCTTTTATCCAATCAGAATACATAATTTTTTAAAATAAACCAATTAAAATTTGTATTTTATCAGTTTACTCTGAGCAGTAGAAATTCAAATTAAATTTCAAAAAAATTTCGCAATACTGTGCAAATTGCGGAATTCGCGAATATGGATATACATGCGAAAATATTTCTTGAAATTTATATTGAATAAAACTTATAGTTAATCGAAAAATTATTTATAAATGAAATTAATGAAAAAATTTGTATCTATATAAAATAAATAATTGTATTAGGGGCCATTCATTAATTACGTAACGCAAAATTTAGTTTTTTTGAACCCCCTCCGCCCCAAACATAACGCTTTTGCTGACCCTTTTAACATTAACTGTAACACAATGGTTGACCCTCCCTACACCCCACAAGCGTTACGTAATTTATAATGACCCCTTAATACAAAAACCGAATTTATGTATAAATAAAAAGTATAATACTTTTTCATATAATCAATTATTTCTTATTTATTTTGCCGTTTCTGTATCTGCAGAGATGCAAAGCAATTAAGTGCAAAAATATAGTTGGTTTGGTTCCATAAATCGAGCTATACAAAAAAAATAATCAAAATTTATGTTTTTAATAATAAGCTAAATTAAAATCATTAATTCTATAGGAATTTAAAATATATAAAAAAATATATTTATTGCGAAAAAAAAGTGTTAAAAAAACTTTTTTTATTATAAATAGAATATGTGAAATATTAAAGATTATAACAAAAAAATAATTATATATTTTTTATTTAATTAAGTTTGTTTCAAGGTCAGATTGTTAACTCATGCATACTTCACCCATTTACTGCATAAACAATCAGATTTATCTTAGGAAAAGATAACCCCCGCAAAGATTATAATAATATTTTTTTCGCATTTTATTTTTCATTATTAAAAGGGTATAAAAAGTAATAAAAATATTTTACTTATAAAATCAAGTTATTAATATATAAAAATTGATAGTAAAATTATATAACAATTTCGGAGCCTGGCCTTTTTACTCCGGTTACCTGCGAGAAAATTAATCTGTAGCATGATGTATACCTTGATCTAACTGTAGCGTGTTTTTCAGAATTTTAAAAAGAAGGGGAACCGGCTTTTAAATTTTATTTTCTATCTCTTTTTTTTATCATAACAAAATAAAGATATGCTGCTTGGTATTGGTTTATTCTTCATATATTAAATTTCAATAATAAATGCTTATGCATGTGTAAAATATTTACAGGATAATCTGTGCCACTTGTTGCTGAGTTCTTTTGTAAGCTTCACATGTTTTTTTGTAAAACTAAAAACAAGACAAAATCTTATCATTTTTTTTTGTTTGTAAAAAAGAGATTTTAAAAATTTAATTGAGGTAAAATTTTTTATATTTAAAATACATTTACTTTGCATTTAAAACCTATTTATTAATGAAAAAAAAAATCTGGAGCTAAAATTATGCTTTATTTATTCATTTATTTCCAGCTTTGATTAGTGGATATTTAAAAATTTTTTTATCAATTACAAACTTTATTATAAAAAATATTATTTATTATTTTTAACTTTCATTCAACTTTATAATATGTATGTAAAATTCATTTTTTTAAAGCTAATGAAGAGTACATAATTCATTCTTACATTACAAGATTAACACACACATGTGAAATGATTTGATAAGAATTATTTTATCTCCATTATTATATTTTTATCATGGTATTTTTATATAACTCAACACAAATATTTATTTGCAATTTTTATTTTTTAGTTAAAAATGACTGCTGGATCTTCAGTTTTAGTTATTGGAAGTGGTGGTAGAGAACATGCAATTTGTTGGAAACTCGCTCAATCAGAATCTGTAAATAGTTTTTTGTTAAATACTTTATTTTATTTTTAACAATATTTATTTACTAAACATTAAAAAAATATAGGTTGAAAATATATACGTTGCTCCAGGAAATACAGGAATAGCTAAAGAGAAGAAAGTCACATTAGTTGATCTTGATATTAAAAATAATAAGGTATATAAAAATCCAGAAAATTTTTCATTAATTTTACAAAATCTAAATAAAATTTTTCTTCAGAATGTTTCTCAATGGTGTAAAGAAAAAAATATTTCAATGGTTGTTATTGGTCCGGAAGATTATTTAGCTAGAGGATTATCTGATGAATTAAAATCTAACAACATACCATGCTTTGGACCACAAAAAGATGCCGCTAGAATTGAATCAGATAAAGATTGGGCCAAGTCATTTATGGATAGGCACAATATTCCAACAGCTAAATGGAAAGGGTTTACTAAAGCTGAAGATGCTAAGAAATTTGTTAAAGAGTAATAATATCTGATAAAAAGTATTCAATCATTGAAGTATGTTGTGTTAAAGAAATATTTATAAATTTCAGAGCTCCTTTTAAAGCTTGGGTAATTAAGGCATCTGGATTAGCTGCTGGTAAAGGAGTTATTGTTGCTAAAAGCAATGAAGAAGCATGTCAAGCTATTGATGATATGTTAACAAATAAGAAATTTGGTTCTGCTGGTGAAATTGTTGTTGTAGAAGAACTTTTGGAAGGAGAAGAAGTTTCTATGTTAGCATTTACAGATGGTAAAAGATTCTTTTTATTCTTCAATTTTCAATTGGATTTTAAAATTGTTTCAATTTGAAATATTTTTCAGGTAAAACTATTGTGAGTATGTCTCCTGCTCAAGATCACAAAAGAATTTTTAATGATGATAAAGGACCTAATACTGGTGGTATGGGAGCGTATTGCCCTTGTCCTTTACTATCAAATGAAGAATGTTTGTTTGTTCAAAAAAATGTTCTTCAACAAGCAATCAATGGTCTTAAAAAAGAAAATTTACCTTTTGTTGGAGTACTGTATGCTGGTTTGATGATAACTTCATCTGGAGTTAAAGTCTTAGAATTTAATTGTAGATTTGGTGATCCAGAAACTCAAGTTATTTTACCGTTATTGACATCAGATTTGTATCAAATTATGAAATCATGTTGCGAAGGAAATTTGGATTCTCAACAAGTTTCTTGGAAAAATGATGTTTTTACAACAGGAGTTATTTTAGCATCTAGAGGATATCCAGAATCTTCATCAAAAGGTCAAATAATATCTGGAATTGATGAGATTATTTCAAGACCTGATTGTTTTGTATTCCATAGTGGCACTAGCTTAACAGCAAATGGAGATCTTGTAACAAATGGTATGAGGTTTTAATTTAATATTAATTTTATTATTGAAATAAGTTTATTGTCTTGAATAAAAAAAAAAATATTTTAGGAGGAAGAGTTTTAATAGTTGTTGCTTTATCAGCATCACTAGCATCTGCAGCTGCTAAAGCAACTTCAGCTGCTAAACAAATAGATTTTGAAGGAAAGCAATTTAGAAATGACATTGCCCATAAAGGGATTGCAAGGTTAGCAAATAATAGTAAAAATATGTAATTGTTGACTAATTTTTTTTTTGCATTTAAAATTAAATAAAACATAATATGGAAAAATTATTTTCTGTACATTTTTAAAATTTAAAAAACGTTAATTTTCCTGTGTATACTTGTAATTAAAATAAAATAAAACACTTAAAATACTTTATAAAGAAATCAAAAAAAGAACTAAATTTTTTTATTTAGATCTATATTACAACATGGGTTAACGACTTACAAAAGTAGCGGAGTTGATATTGAAGCTGGTGATAAACTAGTTTCTTGTATCAAACCATTAGTTTCAAGCACAAAAAGATCAGGAGCTTTAGGAAACATTGGTGGCTTTGGTGGATTATTTGACACCAAGGCAGCGGGCTACAGAGATCCTTTATTAGTTTCAGGAACAGATGGAGTAGGCACAAAATTAAAGGTATTTTTATTGGAACTAAACAAAGATCATGTTTAACCAAATAGCTGATAAAATTACAAAAATTTTTTTTAGATAGCTATAGAATGTAAAAAACATGATTCCGTTGGTATAGATTTAGTTGCCATGTGTGTAAATGACGTTTTAGCTCATGGGGCTGAGCCTCTTTTCTTCCTAGACTACTTTGCATGTGGCAGGCTTGATGTTAATACTACAACCGAAGTTATCAGCGGTATTGTCGAAGGTTGTAAGCAAGCTGGTTGTACACTGGTAACTCATTTTTTTTAAAATCTAAATTAATTAAAAATTACAGATATTTTAACTTTTTTACAACTATTAGGTGGGAGGAGAAACAGCTGAAATGCCAGATATGTATGCAGATGGGGAATACGATTTAGCTGGTTTTTCTGTAGGAGCTGTTGAAAGAAATAGTCTATTACCAAGAATAAACGAGATTAAAGAAAATGACATTGTTATAGGTTTGCCTTCTAGCGGAGTTCATAGCAATGGTTTTAGTCTTGTAAGAAAAATTTTAAAATTATCTTCTAAGAATTATTTTGATATTGCTCCATTTTCTGACTCTGGAAAAACCATAGGTAACACAATTAAAAATCTTAAAAACAAAAAATAAATTTTTGAATATTAAGTTTTATTTGGATATTTTAGGAGAAGAACTGTTAAAACCAACAAAAATTTACACCAAAAGTGTTTTATTAGCAATAAAATCAAATTTAGTTAAAGCTTTTGCACATATAACAGGAGGTGGATTAACAGAAAATATACCAAGAATATTACCTGATAATCTTTCTGTTGATTTAGATGCCACCAAATGGAATATTCTTCCAGTTTTTGGATGGTTGGCAACTGCAGGAGGAATTGGTAAATTTGAAATGTTGAGAACTTTTAATTGTGGCATTGGTGGCATTATTATATCTTCAGTTGAACATAAAGATAAAATATTAAATTTGTTAAGTTCATTATCTCCATCAGTAATAGGGACTGTTAAATCACTCAAAGGTAAAATTAGTTTTGTTGTGTAACTTTTAATTGAGTATTTTGTGTTAATTTTATTTAAAATTTTTATTTGCTTCTTCAGATAATACATCAAAAGTAAATGTTAACAACTTTGAGAAGTCTATTGAAAGTGAAATGAAAAAGCACGTAAAACCTTTAATTGAGAAATTATCTAAGCCTTTGAAAAAGGTGGGAGTCTTAATTTCTGGAAGTGGAACTAATTTACAAGCTTTAATTGATGCTACCCAAGATCCTGTACAGAACATCGGAGCTGAAATCGTCTTAGTTATATCTAACAAGTCAAATATTGAGGGGTTAAAGAGAGCTGAAAAAGCTGGAATAGCAACTAAAGTAAGTTTTTTTGCATAAAAAAAAAACCAAGTTATTAACTTATTCTTAATTAATTTTAACTTTAGGTTATTAAACACACGGAATATCCTGACAGAGAAAGTTTTGATAAAGAAATGCACAAAGAACTTAAGAAAGTAGGAGTTGAAATTGTATGTCTTGCAGGTTTTATGAGGATACTTTCAGCTGAATTTGTTAAAAAATGGAAAGGTGCCTTAATAAATATTCATCCTTCATTATTACCATCTTTTAAAGGAGTAAATGCACATAAAGATGTTTTAAAAAGTGGTGTTAGAATTTCTGGATGTACAGTTCATTTTGTAGAGGTAAGAATGTTATTTTAATGTCAGTTTGTGTCTTAAAATTACACAAAATTAATTTATTCAGGTCGACATTGATTCTGGGGCTATAATTGAGCAAGCATCTGTTCCTGTATTACCAAATGACACAATAGAAATTCTGCAAGAACGCGTTAAGACTGTTGAACATCAAATATATCCAAAAGCTTTAAAACATTTGGCAACAGAAAGAATAAAATTACGTGACGATGGCTCTTTAGAATGGAAATACTAATTTGTTTGAAAATATTTAATGTTTTTTTTGTAAAATGAATTATTTTTGTAAATAGTATCTATGACATAATTTTTTATTATTGATTTTTTCAATTTTATAATTAATAAATGTTTTTACTTTGCTCTTAATTAGTTATTTTTTGTTAAAAAAGATGTGCTGCACTTAAATATTCTTTTAGAGATTATAGCTAGTAAATTGTTAAATTTTTTGTTAAATAAATAATATATTTATTAATTTAATTAATTAATTCAGATTATTTTATTTCAATCGTAATTAATTTTTCCTTTATTTTAGTTATATGCTAAAATAAATATTGGAAAATATAGGTAAATTTAATAATCCTTGACCTGCCTTGATATAAGGTTTAATAAAAACAAAATAAGTAAACTTTAGAAAATTTAAATTAAAATTTTTTGTAACTTTTATATTTTATCTATATAATCTATGTATAATTATACATTTGGTAATTTGTTTTTGTTATTATTTTTAAATTATAAACTTTTCCCACTATGTTTGTTAACAAAGTTACCTACACTTATCGATTATTACTCTGTTGCTAAAACAGAAGTAATTTGACGTATGACCAAGTTTAACCAAAATTTAACCAATACTATTCTAAAAACTGATTAAAACAAAAAAAGTAATCTAATATTAAATTCTTTTATTCTTTAATAAAAAGATAAATAAGATTTTTCTATAATTATAATACTCATAGCCTTAAATTTTTAAAATCAAACTAAAATATTTAGAGCAAATCTTCCGTAAGTTCCACATCAAGTCTCAAGACTCCAAAAGAATTAGGCTGTCACTGTGTGACTTTTAATATAAAATAAGTGAGAAAAAAAGAAAGCATATGTGGCATGAAAACTTAAACGCACAAATTACATCTGTTAAGAATTAGTAATAAAACAGAAAATATTTATATTTTAAGCTTCATATTTCTTGACATTCATTTTGAATATTGTCATTAATTAATATTTATTAAATACATTGTTATGCTGTTTTATTTATAGGTATATAATAATTTCTTTAAGTAAAATATGGTGGCAGAACGAAGAAAGAATAGAAAACGCAAAGAAGTAAATATTCATTATTTATTATATTTTTAAGCTTGCAAATTAAATTAATAATTACTTTTTATCGATAAAAATATATTTTTGTTTTATGAAAATAATTAATATTTCTTATCTAGAATTTTCTTTTTTTAAACATATTATTTATGTTTGTTTAACTTGTTATTAGTAATTGTTTATTTTTAACATACCTACTAATTTTACATATTTGAAATTACAAAAAATTTTAAAATAATATTATTTATTAGTTTATTATTAAAATGTGTGTGTTATGATGTCTTTTAATTATTTTCAGGATCCTTTTAATACTGAACCAGCAAATAAAAAACCATCAAAAGAAGAGTATCAAGTAGCAAAATGGATCCGATACAATGTACCATCAAAGAAAACAAAATTTGATAGAAACCATATGGTAGAATATTTTACAGGTACAAGAGCTGTTGATGCTTTATTAGAAAAATCACCATGGAGCAAAAAACTTTTCGAAACAAGACAGCAGGTTGTCGATTACTTAGAAATTATGTTAAGACATAAATTTTTTCACAGAGCAAAAAAAATTGTTATATCGGAAGATGAATTGACAAAAATAAAAGGGATTAAAAAAAAGGGTAAAGATGTTAAAGATGAAAAAGTCCTGGAGAAAGAAAAAGGTAAAGAGAAAGAAAATGAAAAAGAAGATTTAAGCGATGTTAAAGATAAAGATAAGAAAGATGGAGATAAAAAACAAGAAAAACGAAAAGATTTAAAAAAAAAACCAAAAGTTAGACTAGAAATGCATATGGAACAATATTTTGTTGATTGTAATGATGCTTATGTTTGGATATATGAACCAGTACCAATATATTATTGGTTCATTGGTACCTTATTAGTTTTGGGTGCAATAGGAGTTTGTTTGTTCCCGTTATGGCCACTAACAGTTAGACATGGTGTTTGGTATTTAAGTATTGCTGCTGCTGGATTCCTTGTTTTTATTCTATCATTGGTTGTTTTACGCGTTATAATCTTTTGTCTTCTATGGGTGTTAACATTAGGTAGACATCATTTATGGCTTCTTCCCAATCTTGTTGAAGATGTAGGATTCTTTGCATCATTTTGGCCTCTATATCATGTAAGAACTTTTTTATTTTTATAATAGTAAACTTGATTATTAACTAGATTATATAATTTATTTTTAGTATGAATACTGTGGACCTGGTTCAAATAATGAAAATAAATCTACTAAAAAGAAGCGTCGAAAGAAAGACAAAGAATCTGATAATGAAGAAGCTAATAATTCCCATTCGTAAGCAATTTCTTTAATTTTTAAATCATTTAAAAAATATTTCTATTTCTTTTATTTCTATATTTAGTGAAGAAAAATCAGAATCATCATCAGAAGCTTCTAAAGGTGATTTACTAGCATCAAAAAAATCATCGAGTGATGAAAAAACAAAGGAAAATGCATCTGATGGTCATGAAGCTAGCGAAGAAGGTTCGGAAAGTGATAAATCTAATACCGGTGGAGATTTTGAAATGCTGTGAAAAATTCTATTATTGTCAAAAAAAAATTAATACTTCGACTGTTTATTATGTTTATATTTTACTAAACAGATTTTGTAATAATGTTAAATATAGGAAAATAGTTAATACACCAATAGTTAAGATAAAAAATGTATATTTAAAAAAAACCATTTTTTCTACTAAAAATTTTACATTAAAAAAGTAATTTATTTTGTATACAAAAATTTTTTTTTTTTAATCAATCTCTTAAAAAAGTAAAAAAAAAAAAAAACATATAATGCTAAATAATCAAATTGGCAATGCCATAGACTGACTTGTATTTTTATTAAATAAATTTTATCATTTTTTAACAAAAAAAAACAAAAATAATAATCGAAAAATTATGTTGACTGAAATTTTCTTTAAAAAAATTAACGAGTTCCTTTTATACAAGTAAATTTTGCTTTTTTATTATTAAAGAATGTGCATTTTATTTAATTTTATACAAAATTGTCAATGATTATTATTGTATTATTAACGAAGAAAAATGTATATTAAAAATGTGCACTTAATTATGCAAAAAAAAATTGCTTTAAATGTTAAATTTAAATTTATATGATTAGTTTTAATGAAAAAAAAAAACAATTTTTTTTAGTTTGTATTTATATATAAATAAATATATATAATTTATTATTTGTGAATTTTCTATAAATAAATAAAAAAAAGGCCAAAAACATCAATTATCTTTCATAATTTTTGCAAGCATTGCATTACACATAGCAGCATATGGATTCATCGAAACCAATTGATTTTTAGCAAATTTTGAACCACCATTAGCAGCGATTTCAAAATCTTTTTTAGCTTCTTCATTTTTTCCTAAATATTTATACAAAGAACCTCTTTGACACAATGCTCTAATACCTGATTTACCTTTACCATTGCTTAATTCTATTGCCTTATTTAAATCTTTTAAAGCTTCTAAAAAATTCAAATAATAATTTAATTTAGTGTTTGAAAGTAAAAATTAATTTTTTTCAGGTTCTTTACCTTCATTTTTATTAGCTAATCTGAAAGCTTGTGCTCGATCATTAAAAATTGAAGGTGAATCAGGATGTTTTTCTAATAATTTATCAAATATTAAAAATGCTTCGTTAAAATTTTTATTTTCTGTGTTAATAATTGCTTCTTTTATAAGATTTTTATAGCATTCATCGAACTCAAATGATTCTTCGCTATCAGCTAAATCTAAAAAAATGAAACTTTACATTTTTTTACAACATATAAAATTATAATAATTTAATACCTTGATTTAATTCTTGATAACTTGGTATATCAGCAATACCAAGAGGTTGATAAGGATCTAATATTGTATCAAGTACCTTTCGATCATGTTCACTCAATAAATTCATGACTAATTTTTTATTGTAAAAAATATAATTTTTAAACCAAAGCGCATAAATTTAATTTTAAGTAAAAACTAAAAAAATTAATAAAATTTTTTTTCATATACCTATATTATCGTCATTCTTTTACATATTAACTGGAATGTTATAGGTTGACAAACCGGATTTCATTCAAATGAGATGGAAATTTCTACATAATAAGCATATTTATATGATAAAAAACAAATTATTATTATTATTATTGTTAAAGAAAGTAGATTTAATTTTTTTATCAAAAAATTTTATTACAGAAATTTGCTTTTTAAAAATATGTATCGTAATTTGTGTCTGACTTATACTTACTTTTTCTACTGATTCTAACATGGCATAGTAGGTATATATCTCCGACTAGTTTATCAGATCCATTCTATGTTTTATCTGGATATCTTGATTTTTTATATATCAACCCAGCAAATTTATAAAATCTTTGAAGTTTTAAAGTGATTTTTATTTTTTAATAAAACAGTTAAAATAAAAATTTTTTTTTTTTTTAATTATTTTCCTCAAAATTTTGAACATTGGCTTTTTCGGAAATCATTTTTTTTAGTTCGCACATCAATAAACTCCTCAATTCAAATTTAGTTATAAATATACGATTCCACAAAATTTTGGTGCTGGATTAGCAATTCTGAAAAAAACTAATTTCTTTTTTACAGTTATTGATATAGGTATTCAAATTTTTTTATTTTTTTGGGATATTAAACCTACTTTAACTTTAATAAAATTTGTTTTGAGATTTCTTTGGAAACCCGTAAAATTTACCCCAAAAATTATATTTAATTTTTTTACAATACTTTTTGCGTCAAAAAAACATTCTTTTTAGTCCGGTCACCAGCAATATTAATTCAGCACATAAATTCAATTTTATGACCCATGGAAAATAAAAATAGGTGGTATTTATGTATGGCGTACGTGACTATTTCACTGTCGCTTAACAATTGTTATTCCTCCTTATATATCTGTCATATTTAAATACTGGCCAATAATACTGAAAATCGGGCTTCAGAATCTGAAAAAGCATGTCTTCTTGTTTATGTAACCATCTTTAAATAAATACATAAAAAATTAAAAATAGCTATTTTTCATGATGACTAATATAAAATAATCTAAGGTCTGGTTCATTAAAGCACATCAATTTTTTTATTTCAAAAGGACTATTTTCTCTAGGCATTAAGTTTAAACAAATACAAACGAGCAATTATTAATTCCCGAAGAAATCAAAAACAATTTTTTTCTTCAAAATATAAAGCTTAACTTAAATAAAAATTAAATAAAAAAAAAGAGTAAAAAAAGTAATAATAGTTTTGCCCTTGAGAAGCTAACAGGATCTGTCCATGTATAGGTAATATATGTTTAAATATTATAATATATATTCATTTTTTTTATGAGTGTACCTAAAAAAAAAAAATTGCATAAAGAATTTTTGAACGTTTTTTTTCCATCAAGGTATATAAAAAAAAAACATATATTAACTACACGTCTTTTTATATTCCAAAAGTCTCAAATGTGAAAGAAAAGAAAAAAATAAAGAAACATGTTTTTTTCTTTTTTTAAAATGAAATTTAAAAAAAAAAATGAAAAAATTTTTCCTTTTAACATACACAATGCTTAAATATAAAAAAGAGAGAGAGAGAGAGAAGTAAAATGTTGGTTATTTTTTACTGGTGCATTGTTCTTTTACTTGTCCTGTTGACCAGGTTACCAAGTAATACCTTTTTATATATATACAAGTTTTCTTGTATAACTTACCCATATATGTATATTTTATTTATTTATTTTGGAGAACATAGGGGCAAGTTATCATGCCTACATGAGTCAATCTACCAGATTACTACTTTGCATTATTTAAAATTAAATAATTTTACTTTATATAAGATGCGAGATAAGATGAGAAATTTCACTAAATTTTTGAGTGAAAATTCAAAAATTTAGTTATTGGATTAGGGCTCTGTAATTCAAACGGAATTTAATTCACTCAAAAAATTATTGTTTATTTATCATTATAATTAGTTTTTATTCGAGAGAAGCTAATTCCATTGATTTTTCCAAACATTGACTAATATTGCCTGACCTACCCCTTTCACCCCCAATTTTAGATATATTTAAGGGTTGTATGTGAAAACCAATGTTAGAGTCTGAAAGAGCATGAAATTTTATTATAGGGATAATTTTTTAGCCATGTATTCAACAAGAGAATAAGATACTTATTTTTGCTCACTTCCAAAAGTCTCCCTTTCGGCGTTAATGAGAATAAGTCGGTTGTTACGTTCAAACTCCAGAAAATAATATTTTAGCCCCTAAATATGGGGTAAATTTTTATAAAAAAAAAAAAAAAAAATTATTTAAAATTTACCCCGAACTTAGGGGATTAAATCTTATTTTTTGGCGGCTGTACGTAATAATTGATTTCAAGAATGAAAATAACAGGCAGAAATAATCTATTAGATGATAATTTTAGCTTAAAATATTCTTTTTTTCTTTTGGGCTATAAATCCACCCCCTTACCCCATTTAAGGTGTTGGAGATAATAAATTGGTAAAATGTTTATTTTTTTTGTGTTCCTTATAGACTCACATTGACTTTCTTATGCCTTAAGATCTTTTTTGAAGGTACGGTATCACAGGCACGTAGCCAGGATTTTCATTCGGGAGGGGCTTTAATGTAAAATTTCTCTCTCCAAACTGCATTTTACCCTTATATTTGAAAAAAAAAACTACAAAAAAAATTTTCGGAGGGGGGGGGGGCTAAAGCCTCTCGAGTCCCCTCCCAGCTAAGTGCCTGAGTATCAATTTAACCAAGTCTAAAAATATATAAAATTTACCTCATATTTAAGGGATTATACCCACATTTTCGAAGGGTTAAACGTAAAAACGAACTTCTGAAAAGAAAAGAACAGCTCAAATTACTTACTAGATTACTTTTTTTAGCCAAAAATAATGATTTTTTATTAATGGGTTTAGAATAGTTTTTTAAAATAAGATATGTAAACTATTTGAAAATTATATATATATTTATATTAAATGTATATTTTTTTTGTCTATTTAAGGGTGGTTGGACGGTCATGGAAATTTGCGGGTCTTTAAGGCCCGCAAACACTTCATGGCTGATGCAAGATTCACAAAATTCCCTTGAAAAAAAGGGTGGTTTCGCCCCTTAGGATGATACAAGTTTTTTAAATATCCTTTCTAGAATCAATTGTAAAATCAATGAATAATAATTCTTTAATGAAATCATCTTTTTCTCTGTAATACCCTTGTAACTAAGCAAATAAAAAAATATAAACAGTTTTCACCTTGTAATTTCACAAAGCTTATTTTGCACTTTTCCCCAGTTTTTATTTAATGCCAATTTAACTTTAAACTTGAGGATTAACTGAAGCCCTGAAGTTTGTTTTTTCAACAACCCTTAGTTATATACTAAATCTTTAAAACAAATTAGATTCCTAAATAGTTGACACATCCCTTGAAAAAAACATCTCCAAAAAGATAAAAATCGCAGTTTTAGTAAAAGCTAAAAATTTATATCTAAACAATTTAAGACATAAAAATTTTCAGCCTAACATTAAAAACAATAAATAAACAAATATTTATAAAGTAAAAAAATGCAGGTTAAAAGCTCAAATAACCCCTTGCATCTCCTTAACATTTCATTATATATTATCCCTCAAATGGAGTTAGGGCTCTTAAATGTTAACTGCCCATAATTCATCCAAAGTGTAGTCTCACAATAAATATTAAAACACATACACATATCTCTTTTCTTTTAATACACAACAGCAATAATAATAATAACAACAATATAGGACAAAACAAAAAAAAAAAATTTTTTTTTTTAAAAAAAAGACTTTAATAAAATAAACTAGACAAAAAAAAACAATCATATAAAATCTTATACACAGCTTACACTTTCCAGTTTACATTCATATACCCACTGAGAGATAAACGATAATCTTTTAGATCATCCAATACTATATTATAAAAAAGCTAAACAAATCCTTCTGACACTTTTTATAGTATTTTTCATTTTTTTTTTTTTTACGATTGTAATCGACGATCCTTTTGCTTTTTATTTATATTTAATACTCTTCTTACATATGAAAATAAATTCTTTTATGTATTTTAATTTTTCTTTTTTGTGTATTATTTTGCAAATATATTTAATCTTCTCATATATATTGTACTTTTTTTGCTAAATCTGATGATGATCGACCTACGCGAATGAATATAAAAAAAATGTGATTTTTTGTCACGATCTTTTATGTATTTTTTTTTGTTGGATTTTGCATTTTTTTTTTTAAATAATTATACAATTTTTGACTTTATTTTGTATTTGGTAGTACACGATTTTTGGTGTTTTTTTTATCTGATTATCTTTAAATTGAAGGCTTACGAAGTTTCTTTTTAAAGGATTCAAATGAGTTTTAGAATACGATTTGACTTGAATTTTGTGATTTTTATTTCAACATTTTAAAGATATTTTTGAACCCTAAATTTTCATCTAACCCAAACATTTTAAATACATAATTTCGATTCGGTATTGCAGTATTTTAAGACCGATAAGTACTAAAAATTATTAAAATATCCTGTTCAAATTGCAATCTCAATAAGAATTAAAGAAAAATAAAGTTTGTATTAAGGGTTTAATTTAAAGCCACTATGAAGATCGAAAATTTGCTTTTTATAAACGAGACAAACTTCATGAGATAGCCCCTGGTTGTCAGATATACCCCTTAAAAATGACCCACATTTTAAGTGTCAGTTTACGGTTTAATTTTTTAGCTCCCCGAATCTCTCAAGCTGCCTGTGTTATGTCTGATTAAGCTACTTTGACGTTTCTCAATTTTTAGTGACAAATTTGTAAAAAATTTTTCTTTGAAGCAATCAAGCAAACTGCTTGAAATTTAAAGTGCAGCAACCCAACCGTGAGAATTTTTACCTTGAGAATGATTTTTAAGCTTAAACATTTTTTCAAATTAGTTTTAAAATTGCTAAAAATCCATAAATGTCAAAAAGTTTGACCGAGGATAACGCAGGCAGTTAGGAAAAGAGAGCAAAAAAATTCAGAAGTATAATAAAATTTTTAAAGTATGAATCCCCCTATTCTTTAAAATGTGGGTCTCAGTTCTAGATGGTCGACTTGACAATCAGGAGTCATTTCCAAATTAAGCCTCTTAAAAATTTGTATAGAAAAATATTGCTGAAAACCAAAAACTCTAGAAATATGGATAGATTTTGCTACATAAAAAACATACATGTTTTCCAGTTAAACTTTACGTACTTAGCTGGAAATTAATCAATTTTTCCATTGATATAAATGAAAATTAATTTAATCAAGGAGAATTTGAAGGTTTTTAAATTTTCAAGCGAAATAGAAAATAATCTAGAATAATATGTCTATCAGATTTTGTGCAAAGGAAATCAAATATAAAGCTAACATTCAAGCAATATGCAATAAACATTTTGTTTAAAAATCCAAACAAAACAAACCTGTCACTGACGTTACTGTAAAATATTATAAAATTCAACTTAAAAAAAAAATGAAACTCGAGGCGAGACGGTTTGGAGCCTTTCAGTAAATCGTCTAGCCTTGTAAATATTTGTTAGATAAAAATTTTCGATTTCATTGTTAAATAACCTTTTAATACACAACATAACGTGCAAAAAACTCTTAAAAAAGGTGATGTAGATGGGCTGTAACCTCAGACAAAAAAAAAATTAAGATAAATATAAAAAAAAATCTCTTTTTAAACCGGGCCTATCCATAAGTAAGTAACTACTCGAGAATTTTGCGGTTTAAAAAATACGCGCATCAACTTTTACCGCAAGTTAAAAAAAAAAATCTTTTTATTTTTGCCTGTCTTACCTGCTTTCTTGACTACCTTTTTATTATTATTTTATTTTTTTTTACTTCTTTTTTTTTAAGTATCTTTTTTGACTTTAATGAATTACCGTCCTTTTTCGTATATTACATTATGGACCTATACCGTAAAGTACTTATAACTGATAATTGAACTTTTTAAAAATTCTAAGAATATATAAAAAAAAAAAATAAATTATCAAAAAAAAGGAAAATTGTATACTTTTTGTGAAAATAACATATATTTATTGATTTATATGGAGTATTTCATGTCAATTTAGTCAATCGAGATCTAACTTTGAAAAAAATTTGCAATTATAAACCAATATGTCATTTAAATCTAATATTTGAATGACACTGTCAGGTGGCTTTTTTTCAATTCCGCTTGAATTTTCAAAAAAATTACATAAAAATCCAAATTTAAAATATTAAAAAACAGAAAACAGCTATTTGAAAAGAATACATTATAAATGCTTATTAAAACTGACCTAAGCAACAGGTAAAAGTCTGGGGTCTTAAAAAAACTGATTGGATTAGGTTTAGTATGTAAAAATATGATACCTTGCAAATTTTGAAAGTTCTAGGTTCAATAATTTCGAAATGGCAGCTGCTTTTTTAATTTTTTTATTTTAATTTTTCTTCCCGTTGAATTTAAATCTGCCATCCATTTTTTGGAAAAACCTCAAGAAAACTCAGAAAATCGGAAAAACTAAAATAAATTCGAATACAAATTTCTTTAATACTGGAATTTTTTTTCTTGTAATTGGCCTTAAAAGTTTTTGTTGGTAAATTATTTTTAAGGCACATTTGCCTTTAAAGTACTTAAAAACTCAAAAATAAATTTTCATAATCTTCAATTTTCCGGATTTTCTTAAAACCTAATTAAAATTCTGACTCGATTTTTGGATTCCTCGGGATATTTTACTATAGGCTCTTTTTTTTGGAGAAATTTCGAACATTTTTTTAAAGCTGTATTCTGTAATGCTTCTGAAAATCCAATATAATGTGTTTTGTATAAGATTTCAAAATTCAGATCCTTATAAATTTCAAGCTCGTAGATAGTGTCTTATATGCAAATTAAAAAATGTTAAAAATAATATTTTTTGCAACTCTATATGAACTCGAAATCGCAAAATAAACCTACACTGAAAAAAATTTCTTAATTAACACTCTCAGATTGCTTGATCCTAAAAACCTAAGATAATGAAGTTATAAAATAAAAAAATTTATTAAAACATAAAAAACAATTGCCAGAAACATTCCTTTAAATACCTAGAGTGTTAAAAATGATCAGTCTCTCAATTCTTGATAATAAATTAAAGCTATTCAAAAATGAAAAATTAAAGGTATTTAAAGAAATACATGAAGAAATAATTTGATATAAGTAAGTGTTAAAACGATAAAAGAAAAAAAAAATAATAAACAATAAGGCATATATACTTATATATATAAATAAATATTTGTTTAAAAAAAAAAAATTATATATAAGTGAAAGTTTATTTTATTACATGTATCTTTAAAGAGAGAGAGAGAAGGAGAATATATTATATGCAAACATTTTTATTATATTAATGCATGTAATTTATTTATTTCATTGTCAAAATATATTGCTGATTATAAATATATATAAAGTACTTTATTTTTATGGGCCTGTATATATAATTTTTTTTTTTTTAATTATTTGAGTTTCTATAGTGCACTTTTAAAAAGTAAAGGTTAATTAAGATTTTTTTTGTTGATAATAAATATCTTGTTATATTTTTTTAGACACTAAAAAACAGAGAAATGACTTTTGAAAATAATCAAATATTATAATGCTTAATTAAAAGATTCTGGATTTTGAATTTTTTAGATTTTAAGATAAATTTGATATTTTTGCTATGTTGATTACTTGAAGAATTTAAAAAAATTTTTAGATTGAAAAATGATTCATTTAAATTATTACATAGATTTGCCTCAGTTCTTGGACACTTCGAATTTTGGATATGAAAAACTAGCTGAAAATCTAAACTGCTTCGTTTCTACAGGTTGTAGGCTATTAGACTATTGCAGGTTAAAAAAATATCAGGAATGGATTTTTATCGAAAAATAATGAATTTTTCAGTTTAATAAATAATTTTTTAAAGTTCATCCCCATTTCTAGCCAGTTTTCTGTTTTTCAGCAAGGATGTTCATTAAAAACAAATTTATATGTTATTTTTCACTTTTTGGAAGCCTTAATAATAATTTTTAATGTCCAATAAAATTTTTTTTAGCAATAATTGCACCTTTAAGTAAATTGTTTTAAAATATGCTTTTGTAAAATGTAACTAAGACAGCCTTAGATTTCTTTCTTTTTAAAAAATAGTATACATATTTACAAAAATTTACCCTATATATTACGATACATATATCAATGGACCAATGGTAGGTAAATATGGTGAGCACCAACTAATAATGATTTTTCCATTGAAAGAAATATCATATCTGGATCACCAAGTACTAATTCAGGTATATATGAACCTGCAATTACTTATAATATCAAGAGGGGTTCATAGGTCGCAAATCGCTGCTGGATATTTTATAATAATCAATTTATAATAATCAATGAGAAATTTAAATAAAACAGACAACCAAAGAGTATGGGACATGTTAACTTATAATTGTTTCATTTTATGCCAAATTATTTTAAGTCCATAAACCTAAATTATTATAAGAGCTTGCGTGGAAATTATCTCTAGAATTATCCTAAATCCCAGAATTAAAAATATTTCAAGTCCCCCTAAATTGAAATTATTTTAAATCCGTTTGACCCCCTCCTAAAACCATCAATTTTTACCCCCCTTCCACCCTATGTATTTATGGCTTTTTTAAGAACCTCTCTTTTTGAAATATGTCCCATGCCCAGAAGGGCAACCGTCAAAGGAGGCAAATTGTTTTGTGGTACAATTCTTCTAAAGAAGAGATTTAAGGAGATCCCAGGATCAGCACCCAATGGGCCTGTGTTTGTTTATTGGCCGACTATTCTTGAAGGATATTTTTTTATGTACATAAATATAAATTTTGATAATCTGAGCCATAGTAGCTAAAATCAGATTAATCAAATCAAAAAAAGTATAAAAAAATTTTGTCAAAAAAAAAAAAATAAGAACAATTTTTAATTTACATAAAAATTTTCATAAAATTAATGATAAAAAAAAATAAGAAGTTTTTATCAAGCATGTAATATTGATAGCATTTAATATAATGAATGTTTATAAATTTATATGAAAAAAAATGAAGGTAGAGTGCATAATATATAAAATTTAATTATACGAAAAGATTTTTTTTTTACACGTGCGTTTAAATAAAAAAAAAATTTTTTTTAAATAAAATAAAATTACAAGATAAAGGGAGGTTATAATATTAAAAAATTTATATTATATTATTTTACTGACAAGTTGTATGGTAACTTTTTTTTTTTATTTAATATTACTATATACTGATGATTTTTAAAACACAAATATTTATCTACATTAGCCTTGTATCTTAAAATTTGAGAATTTTTGAAATTTTTGGGTGTTAAAAGTCGTTTTTTTTATTAATTTTTGTTTTATAATGAGGATTATGAATCAAGATTTTTTAAATTGAGAAAGAATTGGGGTATATAATACTGATTGGTATATTAATTTATTGGGGTGCTGAAGTAGTAATTAATAAGGGTATAAGTTAAGTACAATCGTTTAGGTTACAATCATATACCTTCAACGAAGAATTTCAAAGAGGGTTCAAAAATTTTTAGATATCCATAAAACTTTTGGTCCAACACTTCTATTCAGCTGTAAATGGTTAGTTTCTATTTTTCAAACTTTTAGGTACTCCTAAAATTAGTTAAAATTTTACCAATACACCACCAAAAATTAAAAAATGCATTTTTTTATCTTGAAGTCTAATTTTATAGTTTTAAAAAATTTTGAATTTATTACTCCAAGTATAAACTAAAATTCCCAGTCTAATATACATTTATAATAATTTCTTTATGATAATAATTATAAGAAAGAAAAAAAATTAATATAATTATAAGGAAAATTAATCTGACAGATATTACTTATTATTATATAAAAAGAAAGAAAAAAAAATTTGATTTAATTTTTGATATAATAAAATTAATTGTAATTTACAAAATTCGTTCATCAAAAGTTACATAAGAATTTTTTGTAAAATTTTGTGCATGTATTATGTAAAATAAGAATTTTTTATTTTGGGCGTATATAGGAGTTATAATATGATTGTTTTATGTATTACGAATAATTTAAGAAAGTAGTTTATTTTAAAAGTTACATAATTTTTTTTTGTCATTTTATTTCTCAGGTGCAATATACTTTAAGCAGAACTTTTAGACTAATAAATCGTTTAAAATATGTGTTTTATAGATAAGCAATTTTAAACTTTATTTGGTTTGTATCGATTACTTTTTATTACAAAGACAAAATAGTTTTTATTTTAAGTGCGGGACTTCATATTATCGGGTGATTAATTTCTTGGGAGATTTAAATTTACTCTCTGCTCCTCTAGGCCCCAAAATGGGGATGCATAAATTAAAAATTTATTTTAAAAATTTAGTAAGTAGATTTGAGGCTTGGGATTGCTAAAAAAACTTAACACCCTTTTTTTTTTTTGAAATTTTGGGTACCCCAGTACTTTTAATGGACGTAGCAATTATAAGATTCACCTACCTACCTGATCAGTGTTACGTAATTTTGTAACCACCCCCTTTCAAGGAGTCTAGCTTCTATTAAGGCAAAGTCAAGCTTTTATAACACACGATTATCCTATACATAAAAGTGATTTAAATTACAGTAAAAGTGATTTCAATCAGTCGTTGTAGAAAAATCATAAAAAAATCGATTTTAGATATCACAAATTTAAGGGAAAAAATGCTAGAACTTTTACTTGTCCCTTTTCAATTTTAACATGGATCATGTTCATTGGGAGAAGTACTCGAAAAAGTCCCTCTCAGCAGAGGGACCGACGTTTTTAGGGGGGGGGGGGGTCAAATGGACGCAGATCATTTTCGATTTATTGATTTCTAGGAATCCTAGAATATTAAATTTAGGGACTTCTTGGGGCCTTAGAATATTTATAGTAATAGTATTATTTTTTTGCGAGCGAGCAGGGACGATATGTGTAAGATTGAACATTTTTGTGATCAGATTATGTCGGACTTGATCTCTGGTTTAAATCGGCTTACGTTGGCTTGCTACCACTAAACTCTCCCGGAACCGTTTATTACATTACTTTGGGTTGACTTGAGACCATGATCTTCATTGCTTGAATGTCCTTTCGTTTTAGAGATTTCACTGTCTTTCGAAATTGGCCTAAAAAGCTGAAGGGTATTAGCTGAAACATATACATAAGTTATAAAAATAAAATTTATAAAAATAATTATTAGACCCTCCTGTATATACTCTCATTTCCATCTAATAAATAATTAAATAAATTACGATCAGTTTATGTTCTCCGTTGTTGCTCCTATGGTGCCCTGTGCAAGAATCATTAAAATCGCAATCACCCACGGCTCCTAATTAGGGTGTCGTCAATAGATTCTTAGTTCGCAGAATACCTTCCACGTGCCACAGATCTGCAGTAACCGCTCTCTAGATTTGGTAAGCGAGTTGATTCTCGATCCAGCTTCTGCACATGTTCCCTTAGGTTACCTTACTCATTTTTACATCACTTTTCTGAACTCTGTGCATTTTCTGGAGCCCGTGAAGTGGTTTAGTACTTTGCCTTTTAGTTTCACAGCTTTTCAGAGGAAGCTTCTTAGTTTACCTGTGCACTCGTCTGTTTTTAGGTTTTCCATCACACATTTAAAGCATAGTTTGCTTTGATCTGGTTCTGTGCATTTACTTGCTACATGTCCATATCCCAAAAATCTAAAACACCTGAGAGGGTTGCCTGTAATCTTACTCTGCAGTTACCAAGCCCAGCTTAATGCTAGCAAAGATAGCTACCTCTCTTCATCTGCTTGAAAGCGACCTTTTCATCTATTTCAACCGCAGCTGACTTTTGTTTCCGAAGGTTAGGCCGAGATAGTCGCACTTTGATAGGACCAGTTTCCTTCAATGCGGCTGTCAAGGCTGCCTCTATTTCCTTTGCCGAGGCAGTTGATGCCCCTTATCTAGAGAGTTCGCCATGGTGTTAGGCTTTTCAACCTAACATTTTCTCCTATTGTTCCCTTAACTGCTTCGAAAATGTCTGTTTGCTCTACTTCTTTTCTTTCCGTCTCAATCAGTACGTTTCCGTCTTGAGCGTTTCGTACCGTGTTGATCTTGGCTTCTGTGGTTTCTCAGCTAACTTTTTCTTTTATTTGTTTAAGAACTTCCACAGAAGCCCTGCCCTCCGCCAACTTTATTGTGACTATGCCTTATCTCTAGCTTTGAGAAGTTTTATCTTTTTGCCTTTGGCGTAAGTTTTCTTCTTTCTCTTACTTTCACTCATCTTTTTTCATTTTTTTCTCCTGTTCCTTCGGCTAGTAAACTGTTCGAAGCCTTCGTTGTCTTCAAAATAGGAGTCTGAGTATGTGAACCTCTCCCATTGTCTCCCTTGTCTTCATCTTGGTTTACTTCCTCTATCTGAGAACTAAGATTGACGTTAGCCGTAGGCGGTTTAGCTAACCTGGAAGCTGAGAGGTTTTTAGCTGCAGCTGTAGCAGACGGGACTTTTAATATCCCCTTTTTGCGAATTTTTCCGTCATCAGTATTCTTTAAAGTAATCTGATTATATAGGACCTTATTGATCCTTGTCCGATCCTTCTCAGCCCCGTTTCTTAGTAGATGGGGCACTATTGTCTCTTCCCACACGAATATATTATTTGAATATCGTCTCAATTGCAAGGGCTTCTCTCACTTGCTTGCCCTAGATGGTTTTCTACTTTTTTACATTTTCCTTGAACATTATTCTAACGCCATCTCAGACGACCATTTACATGCTTGGCTGTTTCTTAAATTGTTTCTCCATTTTCTCTATACTCAACTTCATCTTATCATACAGCTTCTCGATGGTATTATGACATCGATTTAGTTCTATAATATTCTCACCAATTGATATGCTGGCAAAAGTCCGAGGTTTCGAGGTTTTCCTGGCCCTGAGACTTACCTTCACACATTACTGAACAAGAAAATGTTAACCTCGATTCATGGTGTAGCGTGACTCGCAACTACCCTTAAGCAGCTGTCACTGTGCTCAAGGTTGAATTCTCCCATGCTAAGAGCCAATAGTGGCAATTATGTGGCCTAAAGCCTACGGCAACTATGTGGCTTAAGTCGCACTTAAATTTGGAGAATGCCTTAAAGCTTCTTTTGATGTACCTTTTTCTCAAAGATAGTTATGGATAGCAATCCTCATTAAGGATGCAAAAAGGAAATGCAAGGTATATAACCCTGTTTATTGGGCAGCCTCAATTATTCCAGAAAGCTATAAGTAGCCTGTGGCATACTTAATAAGAATGCATGAGCGTATAGCGTAAAGCTTGCTCCCCAAGGAAATGCAAGGCATACGACCCGATTTATAGGGTAACCTCAGTTGTTCCAAAGACCTATGCCCAGTATCTTTGATTCTAGTTCAACCGTAAAAGACGACCTGAACCACCCTCCTCCTTCCTCAGCCTTATGAGGCGCTGGAACCGGTATGTCGAAGTTATTAGTAGTATAGTAGTAGTTTAAAAAATTTTTTTTTTATTTTGTGTAGGAAGTGGAGAAATAAATTACGCATACTGTTCAGCATCTGAACTGACAGTTATGTGGGATTTGACAATTCCTTTGCCATATCCACTCCTTTTATACCTTATCCAAGTCAACCCGGAACCGTTTATTACATTATTTCGGGTAGATTTAAGTCGGACTTAAGGCTATGTATCCTTATTTAGAGGAGCCTTTCATTTTTTCTTCATTTTAGAGACGTTAGTGTCTCTGTCTTGACATAAAATTGGCCTAAGCAGCAAAAACAATGAGGATGTTTTTTAATCTTGAAAAAGAAGTTCCAGAGCAAATTGAAAGATTTGGTCTAATCTTGAAAAAGAAATTCCAGAGCAAATTGAAAGTTTTGGTCTAATCTTGAAAAAGAAGTTCCAGAGCAAGCTGAAAGATTTGGTCAAATCTTGAAAAAGAAGTTCATGCGCGCTGTTTTGACAAAATTTTCTTTCAATAATTCACTGTGTTTGTGTAATTAATAAAAAGTTTTTGAACCCGTTTGCGAAAAATGTTATTGAAATTTATAATTGGTAAGCGCAAGGAGTCACCGAAACTAAAATAGATCAGTTAGAAGTTGGTGCAGAGTCTCCAAAGAAAAAAGGCAAGTATCGAGATAATGATCGAGAGATGAAATTAATATTGAAAATTATGATCTGAAAAAAATTTTACAATTTTTTAAAAATGTCGCTAATAATACGGCATTATAATTTTATTATGAAGTATTTTAATTCAATTTTCTTTTTTAATTTACTGTAATTTATTCTGCTAGTTACTTAAGCTTGGTGATATTGTATTTAGTTTTTGTTAAATGTATAACTTTTAGTATTTAATAATGTCATTTTCAATTTTCTTTTTTAGTATATAAATAAAAAAATTTTTATGATAGAGGAAGCGAAGCCCTTATAAATGAAAAAAGCAATTATAACCTACTCCCAAAAGCTGTACTCACACTTACCCCTAGAATAATTTAATTCTGGGGGTCGAGGGGGCAAAGACTCCACAAAACAAAAAAGCAATTATAATGTACTCCCAAAAGCTGTAATCATACTTAGCCCTAGAATAAGCTATATTCTCCGGGGGGGTGGCATCCAAAGGGGTAAACGTCCAAGGGGGGGGGGCGGCCCGGTAATTCAATTTTGGCAGCCATTTATAAATTGGTTATTTTGGGTTAAAAATGGAAATTTGGTTAATTTACTAAAGTGATAAAAGAATTAGTGATAAAATATTGCAGGTTACGGGGCTTGAAAGGTGCGATTAAAAAAATGAGATCCATCGGAAGTAATATGGTTAACATGCGACTTTTCAGCGTTATATTGAAAATTACAAAAAACCTTAACGTAGAGCCCTGTGTTTTAAAGCCTAAAAATTATGTATTGCATCAAAATAAAAAAAGATTTTTTGTAAAGCAGAAGGTGTGCTTTTTTTATAACTTTTGTTCAAGGTTAATTATATATTTAAAATCAATCTAGTTTTTGTATACCCTGATTAAAAATATTTAGGTCCATTTTCTGAAAACTAATACCTATTAGCAAAAAAAAAAAACGTTTTTTTTTAACCAACATTAATTTCTTGAAGATCTGTTGATTTTTTTAAAAACTTTTTTCCTAGTACCTTTCTGCATGGCTACTAACAAGAAGTAAATAATATTTGCAATAATTTAAACAAAAAAACAAAATTGTTTGCTAAAATCAAAATCCACAATCGGAATTCTAGTAGCAGCAAGTAGAAAATTACAAAAGCTTTTTTTTACTTTTCATTAAATATTGACATAAAACACAAACTTAACTATTAGTAAGTTAACTGTTCGTAAGAAAATACATATATGTATATTTTTCACATCTAAAGGGATAATATTTTTTATGCATGTAACAGATGTTGAGTATATAAAGCATTAAAAAAGTTTTAGTGCTTAAAAACACATGTTCTGAGAACAACAATACCTTTAAAGAAGGTATATGAAAATCCAAATAAGGCAACTATTTAAAAATAAGTTTTATACCCTTTCTTGTAACTGTGAATGCATATGTTGAATCTATTTTTATACTTTTGATATTAAATTAATTAAAGAAAATCCTGCATGTGGATGTGTAAGAATCGAAAAATTAAAAAATTTTTTATTCTAAATAATCTGGTCTGATTTTCAAAAATGTTCAAGTTTTTTATCAGCCTCTATGTTTTGAGTTAAAGATGTATTTTTGAAAAGTTTTTAATTAACAATAAATTAAAAAAAAATTTTAATTTAAAAATTTCAAGAAAATTAAAATTTTGGTCAGCATGTTTTCAAAAATTTAAAATTTGTTATAAAAATGAATAATTTTGGGGAAAAAATTGCAGTTAACTATTTATCTAAGCTGAACATTTTTTTGCTACCAAATTTATAATTTTTTCAAATTTTTTCTATACTATACTATTTTTCTGTCTATAATAAAGAAAATAATTTTAAAAAATAAAATTTTCGTAATTTCTATCAAAAAAAACCACAAAATACTATAATTAAAATTTCCTAAAACAATTTATCAAACCATAAATGATTTAACTTTTTATTTTAAATAATTAAATACAAAATTACATATTTTCAATAGTGCCAATATAAAATCTGACAAAATTTATTAAAAAAATATTGGTTACGCCTTAGATTTGTACACACGTATAATTTATTTTGAATAAAAATATTGCTTATGTATACATACTGTCGATTTATGTATTGTAATAACCAGGATAAAATTTTTAAATAAATACACCAATATATAATCATCAAGTTTTATATTACAAAAAAAAAAATGAAAATATATGTAAGAGAGAAGAAAGAATGAGAAAGAAAAAAATGTATGTACATAATTAATATAGAATTAATTGAAATTGCATAAATAATTTTTCAGTATGTGCACCTTTAAACCCTTTGGCTACATGTAAGAATATGTATATGGAGTGTTTTGTGAAATGGTCAGAAATTATTAGGTTACTCTAATTTTTTCAAAAATGGAGTGTTTAATGGGGTTTTCTGTTCTAAAAAGCTTAATTAAAAGGTAATTAAGCTCTATGTCTTTTCAGCTGAAAAATTCAAAATTTAGCCAGCTTTGTTGAAAGCACAAATTGTCTTTTTAGAATGAAATTTTACTTGAAAAGGAGTCTATCAAGTTTCACTCTGTAGAATGTGAAATTTATCATGTTGAAAAAGTTTCTTAATTTAAACAGAATTTCCACTAGTTTTGGAATCAAATTTCATTTCGGTATGCCTGAATAACGTTACTTTAAGTAAGACTGGCAATATTTATAATTTTTTCCTATTTTTCAACTTTAATCCGAAATTTTCAAGAAAAATATCTATAAAAAATACCATACTCTATTTTTTAATAAATTAAGTGGTTTCATGTATTTTTGACTACTCAAAAAATATCACAAAGTATGTAAAATGCAAGCACTAATAATTGAACTTGAAAAGCCCCATATAGATAAAAAAAGATTTATCTGTAATTTCGCTATTTGACTTTAGGACGAAACCGGTTTGGGCCCAAGGGATTTCTCGGAATAACCAGGATCTTATAACTTTAGAAGAAATACTGAATTCCAAAGTCATTTTTATTTTTGACCGTTTATAAATATTAAAAGACTTTTCTTCTTCTTCAAATATTTTGTTTTTTGGCAATTTACAAAATTACATAACAAAAATTGCATCAAAACGTATTTATAATAATAAAGTGAGTCGTTTTTATGTGCTATGAATTCCGTTATATCTTCTCTCCGTTAAAAAAGAAGTCCAATTAAAAAGAAAGAAGAAGAAGAAAATTAAGTCGCATACATATATAACAGCCCTTTTCTTTAAAATCCGTTATACATAAGTAGTAATCATTTGAAAATATCAAATATCTTTTTTTATTTTAAAAAATTAGCAAAAAATTGAAAAAAAAAAGTCCTTGACAAGTTGGATTGGGTATTTATTTACGAGAAAAGAAAAGATAGCGGCTGCCTGCAGAGTACATACATATGCATTTTAAAAATGTATAAATAAATAAAATCCGAGGTCGTTGCGCCGAATTGTCTTTTTTTTTTTGCGCTAAAGCAAGCTTCTAAGACGCGCTTTGTCAATTTGCACACACCAAACATTTATAAAAAGGAATATATATAATCCTTTTTTTCATTATTCTTCCGCATCTTGAATTAAGACAAGATATTTAAGTTCATTGACTGTATAATAAGGATTAAAGGGATGATCGCGTGCAAATTGATGAAAAGGAAAGTCCCGGAGTACTTATTATGAAATTATAAAATAACTTTATCATCATTTTCAAAAGTTTGCATAAAATTATAATAATAATATATAATCATAAAAGAATTTTAAGAAAAAAAAAAATCATTCAATCAGATTTAACAAGATGATCCAACAAGTTTTAGGATATCATTTGCATTAAGGCATTTATAATAAATATCGATAATGACACACTAGATGCAACCGAGCGTATTACTCGAAGCACTTATCAATATCAATTAGCATCGCTAATAAAACATCATGAATATAGAAATAGTAGTGTAGAAATTTGAAAGAAGTTTATTAATATTAAATGATTTTTATACACATATATGCAAAGAGAATCGGGCGGGAGAGAAAGCAATGATAGTGCAGGTAAAAAGTAAAGAACAGCAAAAACATAAGCAACTTGAGAGAGACTTTAGTCTCGCGACTGACTTCGTTTAAGGATGAACCGATCCGTTTCTTACCATTATTTTTCTTTTACACTTCTTTTCTGCACGTGATTTTAAAAGTTAAAATAAAAAAAACTCAAAGATTGACATGTGAATAATAACGATATGAAATTAAGTCCGTTTATAATATCGGGCTGGCTGTTGGGTGATGTTATTATGGGCCAACATCAAGAAATACCAATATTTCGAAGGCTCGGTAATCATTATTACGAGAACAATCGTTTTGGTGCAAGTATTGCTAGTGTAGTTAATGTGCCGGCTAGTATACCGGCTAATCAACATGATACTTATATTAGGACTAGTACTATTTTTCGTCAGCAGCCATGGGCTTTGCCTTTAGCTGCTTCGAGTGCTGTGGCTATGTTACTTATGGCAGGTTTTGAAATTTTTGTACTGCTCAAGGTAATGTTAAAAACTTTTTGTTTTATATACCTGTACACCTAGTTGAACGCGCTCTTTTTTATTACATTATATGTACATTATTAGCATCGAATGTAATCGCTTTTCTTTATCTATCTCACACTAGCTCGACTATTTAATAAACAAGTTGCTATATTCAAGAATCATTTATTTCAGTAAATTGTTTTTTTGAATAACGAGATAAATAGCCGCGAAAAATTAATATGATATGTGCGTGTATTTCTTGCGCCCCGGGCTGACGGAAACTTATTAGAGCTTATCTGCATGCTGCGTTTCTTTAAAAGTAAAGGCTTGACAGACATCGCGGAAAAACAATTATAATGACGCATAAAAGATCAAATCAAGATAAGCTCTATTAATTTCCATGCGACCGACTCGAATTCTTTGGATCACTGATTCGTCAAATCACATTTTATTTTTGACGGGCTTTAATGATAATTTTGCGGTTAGCGAGTTGATTACGTCTTATCAAAAGACAATCGAGTAATTATGCAAACACTTATTTCAGGCTCGAGCAGCGGCACCAAGTAGACGTCACTTGTTTCTCGGTCAAGCCTTGCTTCTAGGATTATTTTTGATGGCAGGCTTGTCAGCAGCAGTTTCTTTAACGGCTCATCCTCTTTCCTGTGCAGCCTTCCGGCTAGTTGGACTTCCGGCGGCTTTGGTCTTTGCAGCTCTTCTCGTCAAGTGCGTTTTTCTTCTGTCGCTCAACAGCGGCGTCTACTTGCCGGCTCCTTATCAAGCTCTAGTACTGACTTTTGCGGTTCTTGTCCAGGTGGCCATCGTTGCCCAGTGGCTTTATGGCGAGTCACCAGGGGATCGATGCAAAGTACCATTAGGTCAAACTGTGGCCTCTTTAGGATATCCCGGAGCACTGCTGGTGGCGGTGACCTATCTAGCGTACAGGGCCCGAGGAGTGCCAGACAACTACCGGGAAGCAGCTTTCATTGGGTTAGCGGTGGGGTTAGCAGTTCCCGTCTGGACAAGCTCTCAACTAGGGAGTATGCTTGCATCAGAGCCAGAGCGCGAAGCTTGGCTCGGATACGGGCTGCTTTCAACCTCGGTACTTGTCTTCTTAGCAATGTTTCTCCCAAAAGCTCGACAGCTTTCAGCTCTCAGCAGGGAAGCAACTTGCAGTCAGCAATTACAAATGCCTTCGACAGGTTGTTCGGACAGGCTGAGCCTTTCCTTACCCGGTAGCGGTTATTCACCGTCATTTTTCCACTTTAAACCACAAATCCAACAAAGAAAGGAAAAAATGCATTACCGTAGTCAAGACCGTGTAGCACTTGTCTCATCAGCAGTTCCTGGATGCACCGCATGCCAAAACGGTCATCCGCATCAAGGTAGCCCCGTCTACTCAACTCCTTCATACTCTGCGTCAAATTTTGAACGCGTGCCATGTAAGTATGAATAGAAATTTTTTGGATCCTAGATTTTTGTAATTATTTAGAAAACCATAAATTTAACTTCCATTAAAATCGTATTATATGCAAATGGATATTTAATTAAAGAGAAAGTGGACTAAATAAAAAAAAACTTACGAAATGGAACTAAAACCAAAAAATAGTTGATAGAAAGTAATAATAATATATTGATCAATAAAATCGGATTAACATAATTATAAATTTAAAAAAAGTAAAAAAAAAAGTAGTATTTACATATTCAAGGTTAAAAAATTAAAAAAAATTTAAATATAAGGGTTGCTGAACCGTGCATAATATATTAGTAGAGTTGGTATGCCCTTAAAATAAGGATTAAAATCACGCAGTGCGTAAAAGAAAAAATCACAAAGCTTCATGTTGCGCAACATCTTAAAAAAAAACACCATTGTTTTTTTCCTTTTTTTATATTTTCTTATCAACATTAACGTGCTGTAGTAATGAAAAAAGTCGTATTTTAATTATATGGTATTTACACTTATATCTTTTTATTTTCTTTTTTTGTAAATAAATATAAATAAAGAAAAATATTTATTTTTTTAATAAAAAAAATTTATTCATCGAACATCGATAAAAAATGAAAATTTTTTATACCGTTAATAATTTTATGTCATATTTTTTCGGTCTAAAAAACATTAGCGAAAGATATTATTTTTTGATTATTATTTATTTTAATGTTTATGTGTATTTATTGGTAATAAAAGTAAATATAAGTGTATATAATTATTTAAAAAAAAAAAATTAAATGAAAAATATTAAATTTTTAATAGTTTTTTTAAGGAATAAAAAATATTTTTTTTCATCCCTTTATTCGTTTTAAAAAATAAAGTGCAAAATCTTGTTGTTATTTATTTATTTATACGGTTATAATATTTTTTTAATGTTTTTGTAAAAAAAAAGTCCTTTATTTGTGAGAAAAAAAAAATTTATGTATATATGGGTTGTTCCATGCGATTTAAGTATTTTTGATTATTTAAAGTTAAAGGTAAAATAGTTTTATTTTTGGGCGTGCCTGTTTTTATTTTAATTTAAATTCTTTTTCAGTTTTTAGTCGATTTTTCAGATTTTCTAGGTTTCTTTTATTCTGCTTATGAGATTTATATTGAAAAAAAAATATTTTTGTGAATTATTGATAAAATTAGAAAATTAAAATTTATTTCGAAATCAAGTTTCTGCGGATGTTTTTTAAAATCAGATAGCGAAAAGATCAACTGTAGGTTTTCTGGGTCCGTTGGTATTATGAAAAACGTGGTCGTAAATTGGGATAACACTCTAAAATTAGCAAGATGCACCTCTATTATAATATAATTTAGCCTACTTTATACTTTTATGGGGCTGATAGTTATACGAAATTCAGGGTCCTGTAACACGGTTTTAGGAGTGTTTTATGAGATCATTTCGCAATTTTCAATAACCATTTAGACTATTTAGAGTGTTGACCAACTATATAATTTTTGGGTCACCGATCATGAACTCAGGAGTGCTGAACGCAATTTTTACGAATTCAGGATATCGCTTATACGTTTTTAATTTCGCTTATCTAGAATTTTGGGTTAATGCAGGGAAAAAAAAATTTTGGAGCATCCTTAATTTAATAAGAAAACCTCTATTTAAAGGCAATTTTGCAACTTTTTTATTAACTTGGGTGCTCCGAGGACCCTAAAATTTATAATAAGCAGCTCCTACAACGTACAGAAAGTAGCTTAAATCTCGTTTCGGTTTGTAAATATTACCAAATATACTCTATAATTGTTACTATTTTTAAAAAGAACTCTTCCTCCACGGGATTTTATTAGGGTACTTGTACCAAACTAGTTTAAAAACTTTTTACGTTCTTTTCGAAAGTGAAATGAGTGTGAGGTTAATTGAACATTTCGACCAAAAAGTTCTTGGAATCTTAATTTTTAGTTATTAGTACTTCTGGGTATCTAATGAGCTAGCTGTAGACGTGGGTGGGGTCAAGAAGGTTCAAGTTCCTGTTCTTGTAAGAAATTTTTACATGAAAAATTTTAGTTATATTACAACTATAGCTGCTAGCTCAGGATCTTTTTTATGGCACATAATGCAATTAATAAATTTAGGTAGTATCAGAATGAAGATATTGTTGCATTTTTATACATCTTGAGAACACTGTAAAAAGTAACTTTCTGAGATTTACAAAAAAAATAGAATTTTTTCGAAACATTAGTGAATTTTCAAAAAATTTTGTAAATATTCGATAAAAATCGTAAATTTACTAAACTTAATATATTATCGAAAAATTTAAGAATTGTCAATTTTTTTTTGTGAATTTACGAAAAAAGTTGTGAATTCACAACTATTTTTCGGAAATTTACAACTAATTTTTGTAAAATTTCGAAAAAAAATTGTAAATTATCAATTTTTCTTGCGAATTCACAAAAGAAAAATCGAGAATACTGGAATTTTTTGTTAATATACTAAATTTAGTAAATATTCGATTTTTTTCGAATATTTACAAATTTTTTTGAAAATTTACTAATTTTTCGAAAATGTTCTAATTTTTTTGTTAATATAAGAAAGTTACTTTTTACAGTGTAGTATGAAAAAGATCAGCCATATTGGGGAAAATGATTTTTCATGTAAAATTAGAAATTTCAATATTGGTTTCAAGTCAAAAGTAAAAGGGTCACTGAGGTTATAATATGGGAAATTTAATGTACGAATGTGAATACAAATCTAATAAATCTTGTTCTCATCAGCAATACCCATTACACCAGAAATGTCGAAAAATTTTTTATTTTTTTATGCAGTAATTTCGAAATTGCGGTAACATCAAAAATTTAAAATTACAGACTAAAAAACCAAATTTTTATGTATCAGAACAACCCATATATAAAAATATATTTATATCTATACACATATACATAAATTTTATGGAGATGATGATCCTTTAGTAGTTTATTTATACATATAGAATTTTATGCCCATGAAATTTTATCCCTCGAGCAAAAAAACGATTATAAAAAAAAAGCTGCATAATATACTTATATAAATTTTTATCGTTTTAAAAAAAAAACTATATATATTTTAATATTGATGAGTTTTTCTGCTTCAAGTGATAAAAAAAAAAAAAAAAAAAAAATTTTTTTTTAATTCTAAAAAAAATTTTTTTTTGAAAGTTAAAATAATTAGCTACGCATCAAAAAATGTCTTAAAAATAATTTTTTTGTTTTAGATATTCATGGACCAATGGAAACATTTGTATTTCCATCAGGTATGTATTTGAGACCAGAAGATACAGGAAATTTATATACAACGTTATCAGCAAATCCAAATGTCTTTTTTCAAAGAGCTCATCCTTCGCATCCAGCACACATGATGTATTAATTAAATTAAAATTCTTTTTTGTACATAAAATATATATATATATATAATTTATTGTAAATTATTATAATAATGTACAACTACCTACTGCTACTGCTATTGTTGTTGTTGTTTGTTGGTTGTTCTACTTTTATATTTATAAGATTATTTTATTATATTAAATTCCAATGAAGAGTATTATTAAACAAAAGTAAAAAGTGTTCTTGTTTTATTCTTTTTCTTTTTTTTTTTATTACTTACGTGTATACAATACATTTTTTTATTGTGTTATACACTGTTAGAAAAAATGTAGTGAAATTTATTGTCACTTTCACAAAAAGGGGAAAATATTTCTTTCAGAGGCCAAAAAGCATATTTTTTCCAAAAACAACGTATCTGACGAAGAAAAATTGTATGCACAACTCTTGATCAGAAAAAAATTTTTATTTAAATTTGTTAATAAGTTCTAAGGGTGTAAAATTTTCAAGAAATATTTTTCGCCCTTGTATCGTAATGTACATTATTAAGTCGGTTAGGTTAAATTCTTAAACACTGACTTGAATTTTCAAATTGTTAAAGCAAAATTTAAATAGAGCAAACTAACTGTCTAGTATTTTATTTTCTAGAATTGGAAAACTACACTCTAAAAAGCATTTTGGGCTGGTCACGTGATAGGAAAAAATAACATTAGATAGGGTTTGTCCTCGAGAACCCCGTAATTAAAGCATTGTCACGTGATCAAACCAAAATGCTTAATTCGAAAAAATTTCAAGCTAATCTTTATATACTATTAAAATTTTGCTTGAAATTTTGATCAATGAATCTAAAAAAATAACAGAACTTCTTTATTAGACAAGTTTTATTACACAAACAAAAATTATGACTTAAAAAACTTACAAAAAAAGCTTGCAGATTCATCCCCAATTTTTAAAAATATTTTCAAAATTTTTCCACTTTATTTTTTCTAATAAACCCTTTAAAAAAATTGTTCTTGATTATACTTTTCTTAAACTAACAATCTAAATTTTTTTTAAAAAACAGTGTAGATAAAAAAATGTTAACAAAATGAATAATTTCTCGCCAAAGTTTATAAAATAATTACCTGTCTTTTATTATTTTTTTTTTTATATTATTAAAAATAAAATAAAAAAATGTGAAATTTCTTTCTCATTAAAATATAAATTAAAAAAAAAAAAAACTACTTCTTTATTTATACATATGGATAGTGTGTTTTATAACAAATTAATTATGTATGAAAGTTTTTTTTTACATATTTAAAAACATATAAGAGATATTATAAATGTAACTTATTACTTTGTGTAAAATAAATGAATATAGCTTTTTTTTTTAATTCATTTATTATAACGTAGTTAACTTACTTTTTTAAGACAAAAAAAATGGTTTTTAATTAAAAAAAATTTCTTTTCATTATTTTCAATTTATTATATACTTATGTCGTTTAATTTTTTCTTTTTATGTTGAGTAATTAATTTTGATATAGTATTTTAATTATTTAATTATTTTTTTATTAAGTACTTTAATTGTTTATGCTGAAAGAAATTTCTTAACCAAAATGGTAGGTAAATTGTAATTTAAGATAGTATTTTTTCACATTTTTTATTTAAATTGTTAGCTTACCTAATCTTAATTTTTTTGGAGATTTAAAAAAAAGTTTGTGATTAACAAAAAATAATTGCAGTTTTTTGATAAAATTTTAATCTCTGGAGAGAAAAATTTATTTTTTGTGCAAAAATTTGTTTAAAAAATTTTCTTACCTGTAGGACGACTCGTATAGGAGGATAATAAATTCCGTTGAGGTATTAGTAGGTATTAGTAAAAATTTTTCCATATTAGTCAAACCTAATTTGGCTTGTGAAATTGTCAAATTAGGTAGAAATATTTTTCTCTTGAAGTACAAATATAAAATTGAAAAAATTTCTTCAATTTTTACAGCATTTAAGTACAAATTTTTAATTGCTGTTTTACATTTTGTGATTATTTTTTTAAGGTAAAAAGTTTTAAATGATGAGTTTAACTATTTGCTTAATTAAAAGTTATAAAGATTTTTACTTAATTTTCAAAAGACAGTTTTTAAAATTTGTGTATGTCCCTTGCTAATTTATCTGACCTAAATTAGATCCTTCAAAGAATTTGTCTCATGAAATTTTTGGTATTTTTAAAAGAAGTTCTGATAAAATAAATAACAAAACTTTAATTTAAATTATTGCAATTTAGGTGAGTTTTTAGTTAGTTCTAATTTATTAACTTTTCAGTTTAACATTTTACCATTTGCACCTAATCAACCATTCTTGGACAGATGAATTTTCATATAAGAAAATGAAAAATTTGGGTTAAAAATTTCACTTAGCAAGTAATTTGGGTCAGTTTTTTCATTAATAAAGTCATTTTTTATCCACAACCCCTAGAAAAGACGGTATCAACACCGAATACTACATGAATTCTAAAATATTTATCAGTCCAAGAAAGGTTGATTAGGTGTCAATGAGTTAAAATTTACCGAATCTTTTTTATTTCAAAATTCAGATACTTTACAAATTTTAAAAATCTATAAATATCTGATATAACTATCGTCATTGTAAAATCGGGAGCAGTTTTTAAACGATTTGTCAATTTCTGACATTTAAAACGCCAAATTGTAACCTATCGATGAGTTTATCGTATTAAAAAACATCCCCAAGTCCTCTGCTTACTCCAATGAGCCTTCAGGTTTTAAAAATACATGTTATAAGATATTATTAATTCTCACTCTGCCTTTGATTTTGATATATAGTTTAAATAGTATAAGTAATTTTTTAATTTGTTGCCCATGTTCAGTTTGAGTTAACTTTCAGATTATAATTTCTGATAAAACTTTTTAGGTGTTAAAAAAAATTTGTAAAATAAGCCTTTGCGAAAAGAAATAAGATAGGTAATTCTGGGCTAATTTTTAATAAATTTTTTGGCAAAATTTTCCAAAAACAGATCCGAGAAATCGACTAAAAACGATTTTTTTAAAACTATAGTATTTCCAAATAAAAAAAATTATATATTATACGTCAAAAAAAAAAGATTTTTTGTATGTATGGCAAAAATTTTAACGAATTTAGGTATCAGATCCCGAATATTGAGTATACTCTATAAATAAAAATTTTTCTAAAACTAGAACTTCCATTTGAGTCATTCTTTGCCAAAACAGCAATGGTGGGCAGCTCGGGTCATCAGATCGGCTTCAAATTTTTTCCATGTTTTTATAACATAAAGATAGGAAAATCCTGAAATTTTTAGCCTTCTAGGTCTTAAACAGCCCGAGTTATGACCAATCAAACTCATTAAGCGGCTCTCGACCAGCGTTAGTGCTTTTCGAGAAAATGGTTACAAATCATAAATATATAAGCTTGAGAAAAATTCTGAATAAGCAGATATGTAGGAAAATCCCTGGTAATTCGATTTCTGCCCTTAGTTTCTCGGAAAAACTCCGGGAAATTCCGGAAAATGGGAAAACTCGTTTTAAGAAAAATCGCAATATCTCATTTTCCGCCATTTTTTTTTGAAATTTTTTTTTTTTTTTTTTTTTTTTTTTTTTTTTTTAATCGAAATCCCATCGATTTGTCCAAAAAAAATTTTGATTTCGGCCATTAAGATCGATTTTAGCCTGTTTTAGAATAATTTCACATTTTTAATACTTCTTTATTTAATTTACAATAAGGGGTTAAAATAATTGACTTTTTTTCTTTCAGAATCGAATATCCAGGGAAAAAGTAGTCCTAAATAAAAAAAAAATTACTATTTTCGATGAAAATTAACCAAGTTATGGTCAACTAAAGATAGTGTCACAAATTACCATTTTTATACTGATTCCAATTTTAGGGTCCATAACGACATTATAACTTAAAAAATGCATAATTCGCTTAAATTTTATCGTAAAAAGAAAAGTTTTGGATTATTATCGAATATTTTTTCCTTGGCTATTCGTTTATCAGAAAAAAGGGTAGTTTTTGACAGTATCTTTACTTGACCATAACTTGGTTAATTTTCATCGAAAATAGTAATTTTTTTTTTTTTTTTGGACTACTTTTTCCCTGGATATTCGATTCTGAAAGAAAAAAGTCAATTATTTTAACCCCTTATGGAAAATTAAATTAAGAAGTATTAAAAATGTGAAATTATTCTAAAACAGGCTAAAATCGAACTTAATGGCCGAAATCAAAATTTTTTTTCGGACAGATCGATGGGATTTCGGTTGAAAAAAAATTTGAAAAAAAAATTTTCAAAAAAAAAAACGAGTTTTCCCATTTTTCGGAATTTCCAGGGATTTTTCCGAAAAACTAATGGCAGATTTACCAGGGATTTTTTTTCAGAATTTACCAGAATTTTTTTTCAAGCTTATATTTATGATTTTTAACGATTTTCCCGAAAAGCACTAACGCCGGTCGAGAGCCGCCTAATGAGTTTGATTAGCCATAACTCGGGCTGCTTAAGACCTAAGGCTAAAAATTTCAGGATTTTCCTATCTTTATGTTATAAAAACATGGAAAAAATTTTAGGCTGATCGGATCACCCGACCTGCCCACCATTGCTGTTTTGGCAAAGAAAGACTCATTTAAAAAATTAGGTATTACATCCAATTTAAAAAAAAAAGTACCTCGAGATTTTTTGGTGACAAAAATTTTGGAAATATCATCAGTTACATCCAAACATACACATATACACACATACTTTTTTTTTGAAAACTGATTTTTTAGCTCCCTGGGTTCTCAAAACAAACCTTATATGCGAAAAAATCAAAATTTTATCTATCAAAATGTTTGCACTAATAAGGAACCAATAATTTGGGCTTCCTCTGATGAGCTTTCTTAATTACTTGTTTGTAAAAAAATTTTTTTTTTTAGAATTTCATTTGACCAAAATTGGCAAAAAATTTGATAAATTTTGCCAAAAACTACTTTTGCTAAAAATAAATTTTGTGAAATTAAAAAAAATATGCTTCTTTAAATATTTTTGCATTATTACTTACTTTGAAATACATTGTAATGTTATAAATACTTTTCTAACAATGTTCAACTATGCATGCAAGTACTTTTTTTCTATATTATATAATATTAATAAATATACAGTTAACATACTTTAATTAAGTTTAAAAATAAATAATAATAATAATTATTATTTCCTTTGTTTTTCTAATATAATCTAGCAATATAGAACAAACAACTAATTAAATTAAAATATATGCATTATTATTATATTCATCAATATTCAAAAAAAAAAAAAAAAAAAATATTTTTAATAAAGTATGTTTGTTGGTCAAAAACCTTTGCGCTTTCTAGGAGATAATAATATTATAATTTTTATTTTACATGCTTGAGTGCTTATTTAAATTCCGCGCTCATGCGCAAGCAGATTTTTCTCAGCCGCGTCTTTCGAATGATGCGCAAAAATTACAATTTTTATTTTTAATTATTTTATTTTATTAAATAAATTATCTAATTAGTTTAAAGTATTAATGAAAAAAACTATTTCTATTTTTATTCTTATAAGTAAAAAAAATTCCTTTCATTTCTTTTTTTATGAGTATATATATTTTCGTTATTAAATAAAAGTAAAGTGTTTAATCGAATCAAATAAAATCGAACATTAATATATAAAAATAAAAATTAAATTAAAATTTATTGATAAAAATAGTCACGTGTGTAAAAAAAAATAATAAAAAGAAAAATAATATAAAGTATTGTTATCCCTAATATGTAACGGAATGCAATTTTGACGTCACAAAATAGTATGCGCAGAATAAAAGAGTGGTCTGCTAAAAGAGCATAGTAAAAAATTGAGTAAAAAAGTAGTAGGGGATATATTCTCAGCTGTCATCGATATGGCGCAGTGATCAAGCGTTTCGACGTTTGTTTGTTGTGTTTTTTAGTTTTTGCAAGAATCTATTTTATTAATTACTTCGTGTATATTTTTTTTTTATAAACAAAATGAAGTATTAAAATTAATTTGTTATTTATTTATTTCTAGACAGTATTGTTAAGTGTTGTTTATCATAATACAGTATTAATTATTAATATGCTCTCTCTCACTCTTAAAAAAAATTGTTATTACTATTTGTTTATGTAATTTTTTATAATGCATATTCAAAAAGAAAGCTTGTTATTAGCATTTTTGCTAAATTAACGAATTAATTAATTATTTTTTTATTTTTTTATTTACTTATGCTATTTTTTATTTTTAAAATATGGCAACAACTATGGATTTAAATCTGTTAAAGTAAGTAACGTTATTTCATTTATTAAACAAAATTTAATTATCTTAAATTTGATATTTTAATTATCATGTTTTATAATTTATAAATGCATCCTTTATATGGAAAAAAAATAATTTATTGTTTGGATAAGATAATAATTTGTTGACCTTACTGGTTGTCATGACCACAGTCTGACTCATGAATATTCAAAACTAATGATGTATGTAAAAAAACCATGCAAAATATATTTTTTAAGAATTTAAAATAATAATTCAAATCTACTACTGTATATATTTAAAAAAAAAGATTAATGACATGTTATTCGTTAAATAAATATTTCTTTTCAAAAATACTATTATGTGTTATATACAATTATACCTATTTTTTTATGTTTAGTAATGATACATGGTAAAAATAAATCAATAATTATATAAAAAAATGGAAATATAATATTACTACTTTTTTATAAAACTCATGCAATTTATATAGATTTTATATTTTAGCGATTTATAAAAAACAACCTTGCGCTTAAATAAGATTATATTTTCAAAAATTAATTAGTACATATATTTTTGTCTTGAATTTATTAATTTTGTTTAATTCTAAATCCATAAATACAATTTTATTTAATTTAAAGGCTATACTTTGTAACATGGAATGTTGCAACAAAATTCCCTGAACAAGATCTTAATCAGTTACTGGGATTGAGTCATTTCAATGTCAACACTCCACTACCAGATATTTATATCATTGGGTAAGATATTTTTCTTAAAAGAATTTTATGAATTATTTTATTAATTAAGTTATTAAGAAATTTATTATTATGTTTAGGTTACAAGAAGTTAAATCTCAACCACAAAATATCGTTTTAGATATTTTTTTTGAGGACCCATGGACCAAATCATTCAGGTATACTTCTAGCTTAAAATTTTTTGAATAAAAGTTGTTTATTAGTATTTTAATTGATTTTAGAGAGGCCTTAAAAGATTTAGATTATGTCAAAATACGTACACAAAGGTTACAAGGACTTGTATTAAATGTATTTTGTCTCAGAAAACACATGACAAATCTAAGGTTTATAGATACTCAATACACTAAAACTGGGTTTGGAGGTATATGGGTGAGTAATTACTTACCCAATTAAATTTTTAGCAACACTTGATACATAAATTATCGCAATTACTTTTTCTACAGGGTAACAAAGGTGCTGTCAGTATTAGATTTAATATATATGGTGTTAATGTTTGTTTGGTAAATGCTCATCTAACTCCTCATGATCATTTATTAAATGATAGAATCTCTGATTACAATACGATTGTAAAAGATCATAGTTACGATATTCCTGAAACGAACAAAATATTTTTTCATGAGTAAGTTTTTTAATTTTCATCTTATTTATAAAAATATTAGATCATTAATTTTTTTTAAAGCTATGTATTTTGGATTGGTGATCTTAACTTCCGTTTAACCGAAGGTCTTAGCGCTTTAGATATAGATGTATTAGTTAAAAAAAATCAATTAGAAACGTTACTAGAAAAGGATCAATTAGCAGTTACAATGAAAAATAGTGTAGCTTTCTCTGAATTCTCTGAAGATAAAATCACATTCCCTCCAACTTATAAATTTGAATTCGCATCTCAAGAATATGACTTAAAGTAAGATTTGATCTATAAAGTTTATTCATCCATTAATTAACGTTAATTATTTTTAGACGTCGACCTTCATGGACAGATAGAATATTATATAAGGTAAATGAAAATGTATATGAAAATATAACGTTAAAGGCTGTGCAAAAAAGTTATAAAAGTCATTCCAGTTATGTACAATCTGATCATAAACCAGTAACTGCAGAATTTAAAATTGTTATAAGGCCTGGCATTCTTAATAATGGAATTGAATTTAAACCTATTCATAAATGGTTTATAGATGAAGAAAATGCTGTTTCTTACAAACTTTTGGGTGATACGAAATCAGGACATGGAGATTGGATAGGACTTTATCATGAAAATTTTTCTGGTTTAGATGATTATATCGTTTATGAATATGTAGGGCGAGGTAAGAATTAATTGTAATTTACACCTAATAGTTTATATAATATTGCTTTATTAAGTATAATAAAAATAAATATTGGTTTTTTCTTGATAAGCATAAAATTAATTTTTATTTACAATAATTTTTAGGTAAATCAGAAACCGTAACAGAAGCTGATATGGAATTAGATGTAGAACAAATATTTTTTAGTGAAACTTCTTTACGTACATCTGGAATGTATCGTTTAGTATACATTGCACAAAATGGTGATGTTATGGGAATTTTAGGTATGAGTTCACCATTTCCATCATTAAAACGACAGACTTGACATTCAAAGAAAATTTTAGTATTTAAAGAATATCCATTACCAGTATGTCGGTAATGAAGATTTTCCTTTTTAGATTAATTTAAATGCAATATATTAAATAATTGCACTTTTATTCCTATAAAGGGTTAAAGAAAAAATAAGGGGAAGAACTTTAAATTTGTGCGTTATATTGTATATTATATATTTTGGTACCTGATTATATATGTATATATTTTATTTATGCACTTTAATTTATGCTTGAAAAATTATAATACAAAGCATTTAATATATTTTATTTTTTTTATATTTTATATTAAAATTTATTTCAATTTTTTCAAAATCAAAAATATGACTAGTTATATTATTATAAAAAACAGACAGTGGCTTTACATATAAACAAATATTTTTACAAACACAATATATATACTTTAGTAAATCTTCCAAAAGAGTATATAAAATTTTTTTTTGCAAACAAGTATTTTAAATCAAAATAAATATGGAAGATTTTTTATGTCTGTTCCTAAATAGAATATGCCTTAAAAGCTTATTATTATTTACATTAAATTTTAATTTGCTAAATTTAAAAAAAACATCTGTTTTTTTAGCTTAAAAATAAACAAAATTATACGTAAATCTAGATATATATTTATAAATTTACAATTTTCAAAAACAAAAAAAACACTTAATATATATATATATATAGTTGCAGTACAGTAACTTTAAAAAACATGACTTTTGTAAGAAATTAATTTTTCAATAATTATAAAATAAAAGAAGTACAAAAAAAGTCTAATAATACTTTCTACAATAACGTAGTAAAGTTCGATATGTATAAAATATGTACTTGAAAAGATGTACTTCCATCGCCTAAGAAAATTTTTTATATATCACTTATTAATATTTTTATATAAATATATTTATATATATATTAAAATAATAACGAGTTTTATGTCAAATAATTTAACAAAAAAAAAAAAAAAAAAAATAAGTACATTAAATAGAAATACTGTGTAATTTATGTTTGATTATCAACTAATTTCTTGTCGATGATTATTATCGTTACCATTAACAATAATTGGCAATAGATAAGGTGCCACGCTACCAAATTCATTTTCGTCATCCGAATGATTAGTGATCCAATGATTTTTTATTCTACACCATACAATATTTCTTATCGGTTTTCTCATTACAAATAAACTAAATACTAAAATACCTTGTAACGAATTAATTAAATCAAATGCTGACCATGTTAATGGATCACCACCAGCCCACCATGATATTAGTTCCATTAACCAATTTAAACCCATTAAAAAATATAAACCTAAACATGTGAAAAAAATTTTTTTTAATCGATAAAATAAACGTTGTTCTTGTTTTAATGAATCTTCATTTCTTGCTAAACGACGTAAATCTAATTCTTTTTGATAATTTGTTATCATTACTGCTGTTATTGTAAATAATATTAAATTTATAAATACTAATATTCCAACTGGTACATAAAAATATGGCATGGCATCTTTATCAGCTAAAAATTAAAAAATTATAATAACTTGAATCTACCTCAAATTTCAAGTATAATGTATAATGTATAATTAATTATGGTTGTTGATTTTTTTTATTTTTGTTTTTTAGAGATTTTTTAATTTTAATTGTATTGTAAACTCTGTGATGGATAATTTTTTTTGTTAATTAATTATTTTTTTATTGTATTGTGCTTAATTGTTTATTTATGTAATTTAGTTTGTAATCGATGTCATTATCAGAACTCTAATAACTCAGAATTTTTTATTTTTTGAGATATTCGAGTATTCTTTAGTGGTATCGATGGATATTTATATTTTTATACGTTAAAAAAAAACAGATTATTTATGTATATCTATTATTTATTACATACATTATGCAAATTTCATACCATTGTTTGTTTATTTTTTGTATGTTCAAAAAAAAAAGATAATAAAGTTTGAAATTAAGAAAAAAATTTATATGTATTTAATTCTTTTTTTATTTTATCAGAAGTAAAAGGATAATTCTGAAAATTTTGGATTTCTATAATAAAAATTTATATTATCGCGATAAAACGCGGATAACATTGAAAGATAAAGATGTTACGTATAATAAATAATTGTTTTGTCATATATGAACAATTATTAGATATTTTTTAATTTTTTATATGTATATGGATTTTTTGCAATTTTTATTATAATTTTTTAATGAAAAATGTTTTAAATCAGAATAAAAAATGGCATTATGGTTCCTTAAGCAATAACAAAATATTCATAATGGTCTATTTTACCTGATAAATTATAATGGCTTAAGAAAAACCAAAAATGATATTTTTCTTGATATTGTCATTTTAAAATCTCATGAAAAAAATTAGGTGTTGAAAAGAAAAGAAAAGAAAAGTCTCCTAATAGCTAGAACTCCTATGTATAAAAAATTAAGAACTACGTCCAAAAGAAAAAAAAATGGTGTTTTTTGTATTTTTTAACAATAAAAATTTTGAAATAAAAATTTTCACAAATTTAGGAATCAGATCCGAGAAATTGAGTAAAAATGATGTTTCTAGAATTAATACTTTCATAGAAAAAAATTAGGTATTACGTCAAAAAAGAAAAAAAAATGTGTTTTTCGTATTTTTTATGGAAAAAATTTCAAGACAATAATTTTTTAAAAATTAATTGTCAGATCTAAGATATCAAATAAAATAGATATTTTTAAAAATAGAACCTCAATGGAAAAAAATGAGTTATTACATTCTAATTAAAAAAAAAAAAGTAGCTTGAGATTTTTTGATGAAAAAATTTAAAAAAAAAATCAAAAAACAAGTATTTTTATGTAAGTTAAAATTATCATATAGTTCAAAAAAATGAATGTTCATTAAGAATTAAGAAAAAATTATATATAATTTTTGTATTCAGATCACCTGAAGAGGCCAACGGACTTGTTGGTGAAATATTGCAAAATAAAAAAATTCAAAATAATTTGTATTGTTTTATTTATTTTAAATGAATTTGAAACAATAAAAAATTAAGTTCAGCTCGAATTCTGGTCAATAAAATATTATTTTTACTTTTTTAATACCATAATGGTTGTGAAATATCACCGGTTACAAACGCACATACGTACTTATACACACACACACACAAACTTTTTTTAAAAACCGATTTTTCTAGCTTCTTGGGGTCTCAAAACGTGCTTATATGCAAAAAAATCAAAATTTGACCTATCACAATGGTTCCTTAATTAATTAAAAAATTTTGTTTTTAAAAGATTGCTAGTTCTTAAATTTGGAAGATAATATTTTAAAATGTTTTTTTTTAAATTTTCTTATTTGAGATTTAAATAAATTTTTAGATAAAATAATAGTTAATTATATGCATCAAGATGATTAAGCGTATATCATATTTTCAAAAATTTGGTTCCAATGCCCCTTTTTTCCAACCGTTTCTGGTCAAATTTTTCTCCAGATTTTTTCTCGTTATTTCAAAAAAAGGTATGTAGTAGGTAAAATAAAAATTTATATAAATTATATGTATTTCGAGAGTTCAAAAATATTTGGGATATGCAAGCTTTTTTTGATTCTTCAGGTAATTGGGTAGTAATTTTGAAAATTAATGATAAATTTTTTTATCTGAGGAAATTTTATGATTCTGAAATTTCCAAATTATTCAAAAGGTTTATATTTGATAAAAAAAAGAAGCTCAGGCGACTAAGAAGAGCAGGAAAGTAAAGAATAACGCTTGCAGTTTTTAGAAAAAAACAAATCTGAATAACTTCATTGTATAATTTATGAAATTTATATATCTCATTTACAAGAAAAATTACAATCAATTGTTATTAATGTGTTTAATATTTTGAAAAAATTTATTAGATGCCCACAGTTTATTCCCATAAGGGACATAAACCTCCTAGGCCTAGTTCAATAGGGCTCAATATTATTGGATAGTGTTTTTCAAACAAACTTCCAGATAATCCAATCTTTTTGGAAATCAATCGAAAATTTTTAGTTTCATTTTTTTTGCATAAATATTCGCTTTCAAGCCCCATAACCCATAATTTTTTATTACTAATTCTCTCAACAAGTTAGTCAACAAACCAAATGGCTATTTTGGGTCTAAAACCACCTATTTTCAGTTAAGGGGCCACAGAACCAAAAAAATTTTAAAATCAGTTTTTTTGATTTTTAACAAAATTTATTGATTAAATTAAAAAAAAATGAGTCTCATGCCCTCCGCAATAAAAAAACACATCAAACCAGTCTAAAAGAATTTTTAAATATTACCACCTCTTTGAGAATTTTTGGAAATTCGGAAATTTAGAATTTTTTTCGAATTTAATAAATTTCACAAATATCTTTTCATATTAATTAGCTTTCAAACAAAAAACTCTCAAATTAAATTTAAAGCATATTAAAAAAAATTATGATAATTTTTTTTGCAAACAACCCATATACATAAGAATTTAAAAGAATAAAAAAAAGGTTTAATCTCATTATTTACGCGATTATTAAAGTCAAGGATATTATAAATTTAGTAAAAATTGTTTATAGTATAAATAAAACTAATAAATTAAAATAAAAAATAAAAATAAATATACTTACATTGAAACCAACATTTAGTAGTACCAAAATTTGGTTTAACATAAGTTTGTGGTATTGTTGGGTGTAAATCCATAGCAACTGATATAAGTATTAATAAAGTTGGTAATCCCCATGCCCATAAAGAATAATAAAAAAATATTTTTCTTGGATAATTTGAATTCCTAGGGCGAACGTGACGATGTACTAGTAAACATGTTTCAATGCACATCACGTTTAACCAGAAAAAACAAGAAACGAATGAAAATTGTATTACGAATGCTAGAAAATAAATAAATAAATTTTCTGATTATAAATCAAAAATTAGATTTATATCTATTTGTTCAACAAGGGAAAAAAATAGGATTTGGCTTTCAATGCAGTTGTATGCATGAGTGAGCGTAGCGAACAAGTGCAGGCAGCATTGAAAGTGAAAATTCCTAAATTTTTTCCCGTGTTCAACACATAGTTTTTCATTAAAAGCGAAAAAAAGATCGCCCGAAAGTAAGAAAGTAGATCTTTCTTGCAGCACATAATGAAAAATATATTTTTATATATTCAGAACAAAATTTTTTTATACCAATAAAAATGCAAATTCCAATTGATGTGTAATCAGTAAATAATTGAGCATATGCTAATGCAGTAAATGCAACGGCTAAACAACCACAATAATAACACAAAGCTCGTCCATGAATATCCATTAATCTTGGTGTTATCGAATATGCTATTATTGTCAATATTAAAAATGGCACTGATATCAGTAAACCACATGCGTAAAGTGTATTTTTTATATAAGATTCTAAAAAAAAATTTTAAATTTTTGAAAATTACAGTTTTTTTTGAAAAAATTTTATTTAATACTGACCAGACTCATGACATAGTAGAGTAACAATACCAAAATCCTGTACAAATTCCATACAATAGTCTTTGCCAGGCATAAGCATTTTACGTTTAGCTTTAGGTCGAAATATTGATCCATTCCATAAAAGAAAATGTTTGTCTTCTTCTACAATTTTATCTAATTCAAGCATGTACCTGTAAAAAAATATCTGCAAGTTAAAAAATTTGAAATAATGAGTATGCTATCATTGATCCGTGTTAAAAAAATAAAAAATAGTCCAAATTTAAACACATGAATCACAATTATTTTCTGAAGTAAAGTCGATTATGCACTGAAAAAAATTCAAGTGTCCAAAACCGGAAATACGCGATAAAAATTTTTTTTTTTAAAACTATTCTGCTGGTTATTTTACGTCATTGACGTCATTTAAAAGAGAATACGATGGAGGGCTATCATGACTCGGAATTTTGATGGTTTTTTTTGCATAATTTGAAACTACACGTCACGCTTACCGTATTCAAATACATTTTGACGTCAGACCTCTGACGAATTTCTGATTTTCGAAACCTTTACCTATAACTACGATTATTTTCGTAATTTCAAAAAAAAAATACGTATCCAATATTTTTTATGACATTTCAGATTATGTACAAAAATTGTACAAATTTTGACCCATGCAAGCCCCCTATTCCGGCAGTCACAACATCAGTATTCCGGTAACTGCAACTAAAAATTTTGCAGCGGTAGGATTTAAAAAAAAAAAAAAAAAAATTTTGTGGTTGTTTGTTTATTTCCAAGGGCAGTTTATGATTTTTCTTTATAAGCGGCGAAGAAACTTGTTCTTGCCTTGGAAACCGTGCTTTTCGGCAGAAAAAGCGGAAGTTGTCTGGTAAGTATGGAGTACTCTACACGTTAATTGAAAAAAATTCCATATTATAATATTATGATAAATTCAATACATAGGAAACTTAAACTGAGATCATTTTAAAGAAAATTTAGGCCCTAATAATTAATATATTACAAACTGAAAAAAAGATCTTTATGATTTGAAAAATTATTACTGGTACCATCTGTTCATGCCAATAGGTCTATTAAACATTAAATAACCAGTCTACATGTTAAAAGATAAGGATTCTTTGGTTATTTTCCAAATAAAGTAACTATCTAAACATTTAACTAAATCAATTTCGATTAGTCTAATTTTTTTATTTTTTTCTTAATTCGTTGCAAAAATAGTTCTATGAAGGTAGCGATAAAAATTGATTTTCTTTCAACTCTGACTTATTTAAATAATACTTGGCATAAGAGTAATAAAAAAGAAAGTTTTAAAAAACTTGGAGATTGTACAAAATTTATGAGGCCCATGAAACACTATTTTTATTAAAAATTGTAATTTTGGAAAAAATTTAAAATTAAAATTTGTTTAAAATTTGCCATATTTGGCCAAAATTGGGTATGTAGTTTTCAGACTGTAGCAGTGAACAGGCATGATGGCGAATGAACTATTGAAGAAAAATTGTAGGTTACAAGGTTTGAAAGGTGGTACAAAAGCTTGCACAAAATAAAATTATAGTAAGGGACGTTCAATAATTACGCAACGCTGCATAGGGAGGGATCGATTTATTGATACCATTACTGGTTATTACGTTAGGGTAGGTTCATGGTAAAAAAATGTTTAAATCATTGCAGGGAGGTGGACTGATTCAAAATTTTCCAAAATTAGCGTTTCGTAATTATTGAACGCTAGTAAGTTTTTTGGTTGATGGAGGTTTTAGTCCCGTAAGCACTATTGACGTGAATTATTCATTTATTTATTGCAGTTTTACAGTAAAAAAATTGACTTGTCACTATAAGACGGAATAAATAAAATTTTTACTTTTAATAGAAAATTTATTGTTTCTAATTTATTTTTTAGTAAATAAATGTTAAAACAGCAGCTTGAGGAATGAAAAAAGTATATTTAAGCTATGATAGTTTTACTAATAAAATTAAAGAAAAAAATTTAAAGAATGTGAATAACAAAATTATTGTTTAAAATTTTCTTTTGCCCCCACCCCTTCTGCTGCTCTTTCTTATAGATATCAGCTTTGCCATTCGCCAAATCACAGTAATTTAACGTTTTTGTCAGCTTCTAGTCAAAAAAATTGTATACTATGTCTCAGTTTGAAAAAAGAATGCCCAGAATCTTATTTTACTTTATTACTAATGTAAGTTAGGTACGAAATAGGAAATTCCTACTTTTCCGCCCATGAATATAAATACACTATTTTTATTTACCTTATATCTGGACAAGGATCACCAGCATAAGCAAGAAAAAATTTTGGTTTAATTGATTTATTTACAAAACCATCTGAATTAGATTTATAAAATTCTGGCATAAATCTTGTTAAATTTGATGAACTAATGTTACATTTTCCTTTTTCATTTTCTTCATCTTTTATTAATATTTCATCTTCTTTACAACATTTACCAACTATCGGGGAATTTTTATACTGATTTGGTATGCTATCATTCTATAAAATAGATAATTTTTTTAAATTATTTCTAAGGTCTCTTCACAATCTTTTATTAGGTAATTGTCCTTTTAATTAATATACTTAATCTATTGTTTATATATATCGTAGTGTGTGTAAGGTCAAAAACGTGTATTTGAAAAAGTCGCTAATTTCTAATTAAATTAAAAATTTTTAATTCATTTCATTTGCTTTTTAATTTAGTAAAATTATTAATTAATTATTTATAAAAATGAATTGACAAAAAAATTGGAAATTTTAAAAGGTGAAACAAGTTTTGCTAACCTGACTTTTTTTATTTATACAAGATTAATATCCCACCTTCTTACAGTCAAATTTTTTCTAAGACACCTTTTTTGGCCATCATGGCTTTACAATAATTTTTTTTTTAAACTTAATTTCTATAATGTTTTACACAACTTAGGCAGAAAAATACTTGTTTTTAACCTGAACGTGATTTTTTATAAAAAAGTTCATTTTGACAACATAATAGCTATTTTATGCAGAATATGATTTATGGAATTTTAGTTAAATGAATATAAAGTGGAAATTAATAAAATTGAAATTCTTTATGCAAGTATAAAAAAAATATAATTTACAAAAAAGATGCCTGTAAATAATTTTTACCAAATTCCATACTTTAGCTACCAAACTAAAAAAGTCATTTACAATATCCAAATTCAAAAATTCAAGTCCAAAATTAGAAAAGCATCAACAATAAAATGACCAAATTAAAAATTATAGTTTACAATAAATCTCCAAATAAGGAAAAAAAAAATCTATTTTTAGAAATCCCAATTAATATAAATATTAAATAAAATGTCCAATTTATCGATTATCCTTAAAAAATGTAAATTAATACACCCATATTCAAGAATATTAAGAAATCATAAAAAAATAATTTATGTAAAACAGTTTTTTTTAAATACCCAAAACTATAATTAAAAAAAAAAAAATAGAATAGAAAACTTACTTTAAATATATTCGATTTTCACGTGCTTAAAAAACAAATAAAAAAAATTGAAAGAAAAAGATTAAAATGATAAAAAAACATAATTTTAATAAAAAAGGTACATAATAATTATGTGCACTGAATAAATAATTTATGTGTAATTTTTCTAAGAAAAAAAAAAAGTAATATTGGTGGCATGAAATTTATTAGTTTAATATCAAATCAATATAGATTTTCTATGCCCTGTGTTTATCACAGTAAAGGGGTGATTGACTTGGTGTTACTTTGAGGAAACAATTTTATTCAACTAAAAAATCTATACGCAGGTATGTTTTGTTAGAATTCTTCCCTTTAAACACTAAAATCGACAATCGACCCCTTTTTTTTGTTATTTAAAAAATTTACTTACAAATGACAAAAAATGTACCTCGGGTGGTGATTTTTCAGCAATAACAAAAATAATTTTACTAAAATTAAATAAATAAAAAAATGTTCTTAAGGCAGACCACCACATTTTTATTTTTGTATTTTAGGTGTAGTCATTAAATATTATCCTTATTTCACTGAAAAAACACATTTCACTAAATAAATTAACAAACACATTAATTTGACATTTCATGTTACAAAACAAAGAAAAACAAACTATTCTTTTTTTTGCGTAAAAAGTGTAAAAAAAATTCTATAAGATAATTAAAAGAGACACGTTTTAATCGTTTATTTAAAAAAAGCACGTGCCGATTTAATATTAAAAAATTTTTTAAATTCCATTTTTTTTTTTTTTTTTTTTTATAAAAAAAGTGTAAAAAAACAAAAAATCGGTGTTTTACTTACAACGTTTTAAAAACTACTAGTATTATAATTCTTGTCGATTTCTTACATGTCAGAGGAGTTGGATTATGTTATCGCGAATATAAGCGGCGGCGCGCTATTTTACATTTTTTTTTCATTTAAATTATGCACAAAATAAATAAATTAAGAAAAATTTTCTTCATAAAAATTTTAACTTAAAATAAACGTTCTTTTAAAATTTCAGAATTTAATTAGATCAAATAATATTTTAGTTCTTTTCATCTATAAAGTGAAAAATGTTTGGAAAAGCTCGAAAAAAAGTTTCTTTTTTTTTACTTTTTAAAGAGAAAACATATGCATTTGGATCGATTTACCCTTACCTAAGTGCAATATAATTCATTCTAGCTTATGCGATGACGTAAACATTTGAAGAAAAAAGCTCTATGCATTGAGTTAATGTCAATTAAATAATAAATTATGACATTTTCTTTCATTGTTTTATTTATAATAAATTGTGTTGTTTTTGCCCTAAAATATGGTTTTATTAAATTTGGTTACGGAAAAGTAGTTAATACAGTAAAATAAATGTTTTTGTTAATATGGCGAAAATATTTTAAACATATATTTGTGCCTTTTCGATAATTGCTTCAATAAGCTCTTCTAGGCTGGTGCTGCAAAGCTCGATCGATGGAAAATTTGTTGATAATGAAGTGAGAAGTACTCTATAGAGGCCCTGAAAATTAAGGGGAGAAATATTATAAGTAATTAAAGACGAAGGGTTGATATGGGAATTAATAAATATACCGGTATATTAACAGAATCGGGAGCCGCTATATACTGTAAAAAACTGCCCCTGATTTTATATTATTATGATATTGCGAGGGAATTTTTTACAGTGTGGGAGTAATACAAAAAATTTTGGTTATGAGGGAATTATTGCCTGAATTAGTTGTTAAAAGTTTCATATTAATAAAAGTTGGCGTAATTTTCACTAATATCGGCGGTATATTATGCGGTCCATTAATGATTTGACCCCCCTACCCTGAATCCTGTACTGAAAACAAACCTTTTTAATTTAAATTTTTTAGCCAAAAATTTGTACATCTGTACGGCAAAAAAACGTCATTTCACACGTCATTTTTGGGTTATCATTTCACAATATCTCAAGACTTAAAATACTTAAAATAACTTTTATTCAATACAAAATTCCCTGGTTATGATAATACAGCACTACTTTTTAATAAATTTTTAATTTTTGCGAAAATCAATAAAAAATTTTTAAAAACGCTGCCGAGTAATTGGCACGGTTTCTCATGCAATCATAAATTATTCATAGAGAATGAAAATGTACTTTATCAATTATGTTAGTGTAGTAGTATTATAACCACATTATAACCAGGGAAATCCGAACCGATATGCTATAAAATGATAAAAAATCCACTTGCGGCATGCTAGGGAAATTCGAGTCCAAAAAATAAGTTTCTTTAAATATTATGAATCTTAAAATGTTTTGTATTTAATTTTTGTAAAATAAAGCTTTTCCAATTTTTTAAATGAATATTAAACATTAAGAGAGAAAAGTTTTGGTACTAGCATGAGTGCTCGGCAAAGCCATGGAATCCTATTTGTGGCAAAAGGAAAATATCCGCTTGCGGAAAGTGAACGAATTTTCCAATGTAGGCGTAGAACGAGTGCAGAGGGCCCTATAGTTTTACACACAAGAATTTTTATTAAAGATTAGTTTACACACAAAGATTAATTACAGTATCTTTATTTACACATGAGTTTTATACTCCCAGGGGGGCAAAAACTCGAGCAATTAAAATATTTTTTGCCTCATTGTCAGTAAAAGTACACTTGAAATCTTAATTTATTATTTTTTTTATTAGCCAAATTCACGACCAAAGATTCACGACCAGTTAAAGACCCTAATTGTCAAATACACAAAAATGATTTTATAATTTCAAAAATCCTTAAAATCAATCCAAACATTATAAAATTACTGATACCTAAAAATAAAAAAAACAAATGATAAATTGCACCTTCGTTATTTACAAAAAATGTTATTATCATTTAAATCTATAAAATTTCGTCATATATTTGTATTAGATTAGTCGCATATTTTTGGAATAATCCTATTATCAATAAAAAATCTAAGTTTTTACTAAAAGTACTTAAATATTTTATTTTTCAAAAAATAAAAAACATGGATTATTACTAAAATATATATTAATTAACTTTCTTTTGAAATTTATAATAATTAAGTGATAAAAAAATAAAAAAATGATTACATAAATATTTACAAATTGACGTGTAAAATACATAATTTATATTATTTACTGTTACGTAGTAGATACGTGTAAAAATTAAATTATTTTTAAAAAAATTCATAATTGTAATAAATAAAAGTATTATCAATTGATTCATAAAATTATAAGTCATTCAAAAAAATAAAATATTTATTTTTAGAATAAAAATACTGTTGATTAGTATATTTGTTTTAATTATTTAAACTTAATCTAATTAGAAAATTACTGATTCGAATGTTAATATTATGACGTACGAATAAATACACCCAGCGTGGATTTTAGATATAAAACGCTTCTTCACTGATTATAACCATGACCCGAGTTTATTAACTACGCAAGTTTAATATTTTCCTCTGATTTTAATACATTATCATCCCCCGTATTTTTTTTATTAAAGTTCATGGATTATGTAGATTTATAAATACGCAATTGCTTTTACTTTATTTTTTGACGTCCATAAAATAAAATTATTTTATGGTCAAGGTTATAAAAATTCTATATATGGAGATTGGTGTGGGAGGAAAAATTTTTTTAGTATTTCATAAAAAATTAAAAAACATGTTTCATCAATGTAGCTTGAATTTATTAAAAATTAATTAACTTTTCAATATAATATCAGAGAATCAAAATATTTATATAAGTTAAGGGTATGATTTTAACGTATTATACACGAAAAAATAAATGAATACTAGCAACGTAAAAGTCAATAAAACGAATACCAATTTTGGCAAAAATTATATTTTTTAATAAAAATATGGGTCTCAAAAATTGTTTACAAGCTTCAAGTTTCAAAGATTATATTTACTCGTCTCTTTTTAACTATTTGTTTGAGAAATATGATAATTCAAAGTCCCAGTTGAAGTCTCGAGGAAGAATGTTACAAAATTGGCCTTTTAAGATACATATAAAAATACGGTCAACTTATAGCCGGCTATGACTCATTTGAAAAAAAAATTCTCTTTTCGGCTGCGAGGTAGTTTTTTACTAATTATCTATAAAAATCACACCTCAGTTCAAAGATGAAAAAAATTTGATCAACTATGAATTTTCAAATTTTTCCTGTAAGCACAATCATATCAACTTAAAAAGGAATAAATTTATCGTGCATACAGAAAAAATTAAACAAATTTTTTCATCTTTAAACTGAGGTGTGATTTTTATAGATAAAGCTCTGAACAACTAGCTCGCAGCCAAAAAGAATTTTTTATTTTAATTTGAAATTTGTTGGATTTCCGAAAAAAAGTTACAAAATTGATGAAGGGATTTCTTTGTAGATCATCAAATGAGGCAAATTCCCAAGTTTAACCAATTTTAACGAGTTTTTACTTTTGAAAAATTACAAAATTATGAAAAAATTTAAAGTTCTGTATAATTTTCCGAAATACAATTTTTTAAAATAAAATTGATATTCAGTGAGTAGCTAGTTCGTATCCAACTATTAACTCGGTTAGTTCGAACTTTTCTTACTACCATATAATAAACAGAGGTATATCTTACAGAAGCTTGTATGGTTTTATAATATTATATCTCGCTTTGTAATGATACCTTCGTCGTGAAATTTAGATCCTTGTTGTACTTAAACTTAATTAGTCCAATAATCAAATGCCAAATAGCGAAAAATCGTTTCTAAAAAAAACCCGAATAAATTTTGGCTGAGCTACTGCCTCATTTAATTTACTTTTTAGGTTTGAAACTATAGTACTTTTAACATGAAAATTATTTAATACAAAATTTAAGAGCCAACTTATTTCCTGTGGGTATAAAAATAATGTACTATTAATATTTTTTTTCATAAGCTTTTCTAAGAGCTTCTAACCAATTAGTGAACCTTTAGGAACAAAATAACTTTTTGTAAAGTATAATTTGATTATTACATGAGGTAATTTAAAAAAAAGAATTATTTTGTTATTTTTTAAAAATCAAATCAAATAAATTTTATCAAACTACCATAGTTGTCCATTATTTCTTATCTAATCTGAAAATCTCCCCTTACAAAGTGCTTTTAACATAGGGTAACCTGATCATTTTATTAAAAATCATTAGGGAAATTTATCAAAACATGTATTATAAGACATAGACTAAAAATATTGCATATTTACTTATTTTAATTTAAAAAGAAAATTATTGAGGCTTTCTGTAGACTTCAAAAGATACGATATTTTTGAATGAAAATAACTATCAAACGTTTAAGCTTAAATTTATTTATACAAGTTTGGAAATTAAGTATAAATTTTATTTTACTATATTTTACAATTTTTATTTGTATTTATAGTACAGTGATTTCTCGATTGGTTGTTTTTAATATATTTTTCTATTTATTAAAATATATATATGACCAATTATTTATTTGTTACTACTTAACTTGATCAAAAAAAATAAAAATTTTGAAGGCACATCTATATGATCCGTGTTTTCAGGTACTTTGAAAACCGAAAAAAATCGTCAACAAGAAATCGGCAATAGGTACCAAAAAGATTTTACCAATTTTATGTCGAGAATTACTGCCTTTTTTCGCAATTCAGCAATCCGATTTTCGAAAAACTTTATTTCTCGGGTTGTTGACAGTATTTTTCGATATTTTCGTTTTTTATTTGATTTGATTTTTAAAAAATAACAAAATAATTTAGCATCAGTTTTTATCAATATTTTGACATTTATAAGCTAAATAACCTGTTTTTGCTGTTGCTTTTTTTCAAATGTTATTATATTACATTTTCTTGCATCTTAGCTTGTTTTAATCAATGAAAAAGTTATAATAGTAAATATTTAATCATTTTTAGCCCAAAATGATTGTAATATACCATTAAGATGCCCGGAAATAGTATATTATATGATCCCGTGTACAGAAAAGTAAATAAAGGCTGAAATCGTAAATACGTCGTATTTTTCTTCGTCAGTGGCGAAAAAACGCGTCTTCCGGTCGCACAGCGGCCGGGAAATACGTGCTTTCTGGCCGCTGACAAGAAATAATTATTTTAACGCATTTCAATGATAGCACCATAAGAGTCCCAACCTTATTTTAACCTTATGTTTAAGTTATTGGAAAAATCCTGAAAAACTTGAAAAAATACGTAAACCCGTTCGTATTCATCATAACAAGAAAAGTTTTAGATAATTCTGGGATAGTTTTTCCTCGGTTATTCATTTCTTTAAAAAGAAATTATTTTAATTTAAAAAAGTTCATTTTCTCCATATGTTTTAATATTTTATGACGAAAAAAAAAGTTTTTGTTTATTAAATTTACTTTTGTTATTAGGCTGAAACTGACTAAAAAATTGAATTCGGGGCAAAATTTGAAATAGGGGTATCTTTTGAAACTATTTTTTTAATATCCCTAGCAAATAGAATCATATGATTAATCACATAATTTATTATATAAATAATCTTATAAATAATCATATAATTAATATCATTAATTGCTCCTAATATTCATACAAATATTTATACGATTAATTGTATGATTTTTCAAAAACAGCTAACTTTTTAAAAAAATTTAAAAATTTTTTAAATTAATAAATAAATTAAAAGTACTGCCTGGACGCCATTTTGGTGTGCTTAAACGAATCAGAGCACTGTAATTTTTCTCATCGTCCCATTAGCTTAATGTTAATTGAAATAAAAAAAGAAAATTAGAAAAATGATCTTTGAAAATTTCTGCAGATGCGATAACTCTCCCTTTTCACGGAAAATTTTCCTAAAACAGTGTAACAAATGAAAGAAAAGCCTATATCAAAAAATCGTCTGCTCTTACATTGTGCGTGGAGCGTTTAAAAATTTTTTAAAATTATCTTTTCTGGCTATTTGAAAAATTTACAACAAAAAAACTTTTTTTATGAAAAAATTATTTTTTTTTTTGCAAATTACTTTAGATCTTACTTTAGTTTGTCAATGTATTTTCTGATTGTAATAAAGTCACATCTTGGTATTCTATACAATTTTTTAATTTTCACGCCGATTGTAATAAACCTTATAGTTGACATGATTTTCATAATTTATCAGGAAAACTTTATAAATCATTTGAATACGTATTCCATTAACTATATAATTGCTTTGAAGTCATATTTTGGTATTCTGTACAATTTTTTAATTTTCACGCCGATTGTAATAAACCTTATAGTTTATTATTATCGCTTTACTCGCCCCGGCAGCCACCATGGGGGCTGCGCCCCCCTGGACCCCTGCGACTTTATTTTTCCAAAAATATGTTGTTTTAGGTTACTTAATATTTTGTAAAATAACCTTTTTTTACCCTAAGTATTATCTAAAATTTACTAAATCATAAAAATTACGGGCATATGAAACCCAGACAGATAATTGGTAATCAGCAATACAAAGCTTAGCTACCCTTCCATAGGATCCACAAGTGTTCGTTGTTTCCCTCGAATACCCATTCTAGGGTTCTGTCTGATAATAGCTATTCAAGCTTCTTTTAGTTACTATATTCAGTTTCTACATCAGTGGTTGATAAAAATTAGAAATATATATAATATTAGTCCTAAACTTTTATAATTTTCGAAAAACTATTATATCTTTTGACAGATCGAACCGGTCGCCTTGAAAATTTAGGTGGATACGTAAAAAATATGCCCGAATCGAATGAAATTCTTTTTGATAAAAAAATTTTTCCTCAGTTTTTTGTTTTTTTGGTTTTTTTTAAAAATTTGATAAAAATTTTTTTCTTGAAAATTCAGTTTTTTCAACATAAAAAATTTTTGTCGTTATCAATCGAAACGAAACCTAGCCTATGTTTTGACCCGTAATTTTTGCCGTCTTTTGCCGCAAACCCCGCGTCTCTAACTTATATCGCGTTCAAGTTTACCCATTTCGGACAAACAAACAAACAAACAAACAAACAAACATACAAAATTAAAGATTTATATATATACTAGCTGCCTCCGGCTCGCTTCGCTCGCCCCGGCAGCCACCATGGGGGCTGCGCCCCTCTGGACCCCTGCGACTTTATTTTTCCAAAAATATATTGTTTTATGTTACTCAATATTTTTTAAAATAACCTTTTTTTACCCGAAGTAATATCTAAAATTTCCTGGGAGTGCGACCCCCTGGACCCCTGCGACTATATTTTTCCAAAAATATGTTGTTTTATGTTACTCAATATTTTGTAAAATAACCCTGTTTTTACCCGAAGTATTATCTAAAATTTACTGGATCATAAAAATTACGGGCATACGAACCCAGACTAATAATTAGTGATCAGCAAGACAAAGCTTCGCTACCCTTCCATAGGATCCACAAGCAGTCGTTGTGTCCCTCAACTATCCATTCTAGGGTTCTGCTTGATGATAAAAGCTGTTCAAGTTTCTTTTAGTTACTATATTCAGTTACTACATCAGTGACTGATAAAAATTAGAAATATATATAAAATTAGTCCTAAACTTTTAAAATTTTCGAAAAATTATTGTATCTTTTGACAGATCGAACCGATCGCCTAGAAAATTTAGGCGGATACGTAAAAAATATACCCGAATCGAATGAAATTCTTTTTGATAGTAAAATTTTTCCTCGGTTTTTTGTTTTTTTGTTTTTTTTTTTAAATTTGATAAAAATTTTTTTCTTGAAAATTCAGTTTTTTCAACATAAAAAATTTTTGTCGTTATCAATCAAAACGAAACCTAGCCTATGTTTTGACTCGTAATTTTTGCCATCTTTTGCCATAAACCTCTTATCGTTTTCTAGTTTATCCATTTCGGACAAACAAACAAACAAACAAACAAACAAACAAACAAACAAACATACAAAATTAAAGATTTATATATATATAGGATAGGATAGGATAGGATAGGATAGGATACCCAGGCAACCAACGATGTTTCGGAAACGTCTCCAACCCGTTTCTGAAGAAACGAATTAAACCAATTTGCACCGTTTAAGAAACGTTTCTGGAACCGTTTCAGAAACGTAAAAATGCGCCTTAGAATTTTAAAATCCTAATTTTAGAATTAATTCCACAGCGAATATTCTTATGTTTATTCATACTAGAAGTTATTTGCTAATGTTTTTAATTTTACATATAAATTTTTTAGTTTACTTACAATTATAAGTATAATTTAATTAAAAATTTATAAATAATTTTTATTATTTTGATTTTCAATGAAAATCATAGCAAAAATACAAAACCGAACAAGTCGATTTTGTAACATAATAAATATTTAACCGGGTCTTATATACAGTTGAAAGATCATTTTATATATGACTTGAGAAAAGCAGTAATCGCCACCTATTAATCATCTTAATTAGTTCATTTCTTCTAAAATAGATGGCTTTTTTGAAAGTCATAAATAAAATGACTTTTCAACTGCATATAGGACCTCGTTAAATATTTATTATGTTACAAAATCGACTTGTTCGTTTTTGTATTTTTGCTATGATTTTCATTGAAAATCAAAATAATTAAAAATTATTTATAAATTTTTAATTAAATTATACTTATAAGTGTAAGTATACTAAAAAATTTATATGTAAAATTAAAAACATTAGCAAATAACTTCTAGTATGATTAAATAAAAGAATATTCACTATGGAATTAGTTCTAAAATTAGGATTTTAAAATTCTAAGGCGCATTTTTACGTTTCTGAAACGGTTCCAGAAACGTTTCTTAAACGGTGCAAATTGGTTTAATTCGTTTCTTCAGAAACGAGTTGGAAACGTTTCCGAAACGTCGTTGGTTGCCTGGGTAGGATAGGATAGGATAGGATAGGATATAAGATAGGATAGGATAGGATAGGATAGGATAGGATAGGATAGGATAGGATAGGATAGGATAGGATAGGATAGGATATAAGATAGGATAGGATAGGATAGGATAGGATAGGATAGGATAGGATAGGATAGGATAGGATAGGATAGGATAGGATAGGATAGGATAGGATAGGATAGGATAGGATAGGATAGGATAGGATATAAGATAGGATAGGATAGGATAGGATAGGATAGGATAGGATAGGATAGGATAGGATAGGATAGGATAGGATAGGATAGGATAGGATAGGATATAGATATAGATATAGATATAGATATAGATATAGATATAGATATCATAGAGATATTGGTATAGAGGAAACATCCCATTATAATTACGTGGGTCTTCTTAAGAGAGAGAAAGGTGCTATAGCGCAACATCTATCTCTCTCTAAACTGCTTAGTTCAGGCGACGCCGCTAGAGCTTTGATTGCGCGCGTTCATATATTTAATTAAAATAGAGAATTTGAATAAAAAAATTTTTAGTGTAGAGAAGAAGTATATCAAAATAAATTTAAATAATTTTTTTTTTTAAACAAAATAAAAAAATTAAAAAATTAAAATTGGTTTTTTGAAAACATTTTTTTTTATTTACCTAAAAAGTTATCCTATCCTAAAAAATAGATGGCTCATCGCAACGGTTGCTAGGTGTAATCGGAATAAAGTCATTCTGATTGGTTCTCACAATAATGTACACAAACAAACATATACAAAATTTTAAATTCAAAATAACATAAACATTATTAATTTAAATCGAGAGGTTATGGGTGAATTTAATGAATTTAATAAACTTTGTTAATTTAATGATTATTATATCTATTTGTATATAATAAATTAATTTAAGAATGTTTGGAATAAGTAATAAAAGTTTTCTAACCTCAAAATTGAATATGCTTATTGTTTATGTTTTTATAATGGGTAAAGTAAAGTGAATTATTTAAATTATTTATTTTGCAGGTTTATAAGTGCGTTCTTTGAAAGTTATTATGACTTTGAATGTTATTTTGCCAAATTGATTTATTTTTATAACAAAAACATTGCAGTTAATTATTGGTAATTCTTTACCAAAAAAAAATTTTTTAATTATAAAATGTAAAAAAGAAGGAAAAAAGATGATTTTCTTTAATAAAACGTAAATAGTATATTACGATCCTAGGCCAGAAAAATATAGTATGATCCAAATCGCAGTTTAGTGCGATTTAGGTCATTCTTTGTTAATGGCCAAGGGTCGTATAAAATTTTTCTGCGACAGAAAAATATATTTGTTAAAGATAAAATTGATAAACATTCTTTAATTATTGAATAGCTCCTTTGTGATTAAATTAATAAAAAATAAAAAATACCCTATTTTTTTTGAAAATTTGTATGATTGCGTATTTTCAATTACTCTCTTTTTTCTCAAGTTATACTAAAATTTACAAGCATACGCAAAATTTTGCATAAAATGCAGGTAAATAAAGTCAAAATTTTTTTGATCAGGTATCGAGTGGCTGGGCAGATAATTACAAAATTGAATAAAATAATTGAATAAAATAAAAGCCATTATTTTCGATGAAGAGTTCTGTTAAAAAAAATTCCAAGAGATAAAATAATCAACTTTCGATTTCTATGCTAAAAAAATAATTTTTAAATTTATACGATGGACAGTATACTTTTATTCTAGGCCGCAAAAATAAAGAATGGCCCAGATCACACGCAAATTGCAATCCGAGGCGAAGCCGAGGTTGACAAACTGCGATCTGGGACATTCTTTTTTTGCGGCCGAGGGCAAAACATAATTTTTCTTTGTCAGTGGCAAAAAAACACGTATTTTTGAATCGCGCCGCGGCCGGGAAATATGTGGTTTGTGGCCGCTGACAAGAAAAAAATGGAAGATATGTATGACTTAAGCCACCGAAAAACTACGTCACCGGAGATTTTGCCACAGACAGTTCGCCACAAAAGTTATCTGCCAAAAAATGTTGATGCATAAAAATTGCATACAGAGTAAGATATAAAAAAATTTTTTTAGATACTATTCTATTTTACCACCAGTGATTTTTACACGGATATTTATAATTTTGATTTTTGATATAAAAAATCTAAACACCTACAAGATTTACACCAAAAAGTTGACGAAAAGAACATTTTAATCTTTGCTGCAAAATTTTTTGTAAAAATCAATCTGAGATAGAAGGGGTGGTTTTCGCCACCATTAAGAAAATTTGAAATTAAACTATGGATATTTTAAAATATTATGCAAATGCATGGCTAAAAAGTGTTTAAATGTTTTTGAGAAAGATAATTATTAATTAAAATTCCGACCCTGGTAATTTCCAAAACTTATTTTTTGTAAAACCTAACCTTTAGGTCCAAAACCCTGAAAAACCGGGGTTCTCGCCACCAAGCATATTAGCGAAATGGGTCAATATTCTTGTGGCTAGATGCAATGAGTCATTAAAAAATAGATTTTTTAGACTTTTAAGGTAATTAGCACCACATTTTAAAAGGTTAAAGTTCAAATAACGAGGGTGGCGAAAACTGTATACACTGGCGAAAACCCCCTTCTCTACTATGTTTAATTTAACCATTCAAGAGTTTTAAAAACTAACAAGGAAAAAAATGGACCACATAAGGATAATTTCTTTTTTTTTTTTTGAGGTCAATTTTTTTGTGTCAAATTTTATAGGGTGGTTAAATTTTTCGTGTTATTCGTTAAATTTTTCGTGTCAAATTGATATTAAAAATATACGTGTGAAAATCACTGATGATGATATAGATGCTTATTCAAAAAATATGTTTATATTTTATTTTGTACGCAGTTTTCATGGGCCAAAATTCTTTGGTGGTAACTTTTGTGATGAACTTTCTGTGGCAACATCTAAGGTGACACAGTTTTTTGAAACTTGAAAAAAATTCTAAACTTTTATTTTCACGTGCATTTATATCAAAACATTTGATTTCCGGAATCGAATCCTACGAAAATTTACGATAAGAAATTACGCCTTTTGACTTCTTTAATAGTCCAAAGAGTATATTTTAAAAAACCAAAGATGAAACAAATTTTTAAGTGCTGTAAAAAAGAGAAATTAAAAAATGTAAAATTCTAAAAATTTTGGATTTGGACAAATGTAGCCATGGGCGTAATTCTCTATACTTTTTGGGTTCAGTGTGCGTCAGTGGACCCAAAAAGTTTTATTCCTGAATATTTATTAACAATATATAGAAAATTCAATTAAACAAGTATATAAAGGAGGGGATTAAAATTTCTAAAGAATTGTAAAAAAGTTTATTTTTGTTAAATGCGAAGGCTTATCGGAGCGTATATAGTTCTGAGGGTCAGTATAATTAGATTCGACATAATGCACTTGGAATATGGAACATGTCTATAGAGAGAGGTACTTTAGGAATTGGAAAATTACCTTTTTTGATTTAGGGATGCATAATAATAGTGTTATTACGTAATATTTTTGTACTATACTCAGCACTTAGCAATGCATTTAGGTTATATAGTCATAAACCGATCTTACGTTTTTATAACAAGTTTAGAACAACATTTTACAACAAAAGGGCAAAAAAGGCAAAAAGTTGGGTCGTACAAGTCAGAAAATATTACTTTTTAACTAGGTTATGTAAAGGTGTTTCGGCACTCATCAAGGCACTGATGATACATAGAACTCGCCCATGAGTTATTCTTAGTGTAACTAACATAAAAGGCAGGTCAAAATCTGGGATCCTAAAAAAACCCATTAGACTGGATTTACTATGTGAAAATATGATACCATGCTAATTTTTAAGGTGCTAGATTCAATAGTTTCGAAATGGCAGCTGTTTATTTTTGTTCAAATTTGCTGCAAAAATCTGAAAAAAAATTTTGATTTTAATTTTTTACCACTCTACCATAACCGAAACTACCATTAGTTTTTCGGAAAAATCTCAAGAAAAGTCGGAAAGTCGGAAAAACTAAAAGGAATCTTCAAATATGAATTTCTCAAAAACCGTGTTTTTTTTTTCATATAATTGGTCTTAAAATTTGTCTTTTCACATGTACTTTTTGTTGGTAAATAGTTTTTCAGGATATCGACCTTTAAAGTAATTAAAAATTCAAAACACGAATTTTCATAACCTTCCATTATCCGAAATTTTCCGGATTTTCCTGTAATCGAATAAAAATTCTGACTCAATTTTTAGATCCCCCGGGAAATTTTACCATAGGCCCACTTTTTGAGAAATTTTTAACATTTTTGTAATACTGAATAAATTAAAGAAGAAACAGTTTGCATAAAAATAAAAAAAAATAAAATTTTGCTCATTTTTTGAATTTTTTATTTATTGTCAATTTTACGAATTATTATTGTTTTTTATTTATACAGCATTACTGTAAGGTTCAAAATGTCTCAAAAAAGAGGGCCTATAGTGAAATTTTCCGAGGAATCCAAAAATTGAGTCAGAATTTTCATGCGATGAGAGAGAAACCCGAAAAATGGAAAATTTCGAAAAATGGAAGATTATTAAAGTTCGTTTTTTTAAAGACCGACATCCCTCAAAATCTTTTTATCAACAAAAAGTACAAAAGAACATAATATTTAACGTAGCCTGTAATGCGTCTGTAAGAATTTCTACAAATGATTTCTCTTCATACTCCTAGGTGTTCTGTTTTTCATTTCCTTGAATTTTCAAGCATTGATTTAAATTTTCATGCAAAATTTAAGCAGAGCAACCTCTCAGAAAAAATCTGTAAAAATTTCTAATTGTATATCCCTACTAAAGCAAATGGGCAGATTGTTACCATAAATCACGCGGCCCGATGGAGGCCCACCTTAGGACTGCCGGTGGGCCGCGTGTCGCTGTTTGTTTTAGTAGGGAGTATAAACTACTAAGATAGATAAATCGCTAATAGCTTAAAAATCAGATAATTTCTATTTTCATTTTAAAACATTCTTTTCATTATAAAAATTAAATAAAAACAACGTTGTTATTATGTTAACATAATTTGGTCTCTATGTAAAGTGAAGTTGAATCTATAAAAAAAAAAAATTCAAGAAGTTCATGGTAGGAAAAACTGTTAATTCTTAAATAATCAAATAAAATTAAGATAATAAATGAAATATTTATCATAAATTGCTTAATTAACTAATAAATACGTGAATAATTAATAAATTACAAATTATAATTAATTATTAATACGCAAACATATAAATTTTAAAGAGCACGGTTTGCCTTTCCATAGATAATTTTTAAATATTTTTTTTAATTTTAACTTTTCTCATAGTATGGACCAGTCCTCCTATTCTACAAATAAATATTTTTTACTCATCTAAGTAGTTTACACTTAATTCCAACTGAATATAACCAGAAATCTTTTTTTTTTCATAAATTACAAACGTATCCTAACTCAATTCATCAATCTGTGCGCGAAGCGCAGTTGAATCTAGTTTTTAAAATTTTGGGTAGCTCAGATACGAAAAACGCGGTTTTTGATATAAGTGGCAAAATCTTTTTCTTAATCTTTTAAAAACATTTCCTTTTAATAGTCTTTTTAATGGTAGTAGGAGCTTTTTTCAATTCCGCACTATCAGACTGTTCTTTACAATTGGCAGACTTTGACGGCAAGACGTCAATGAATTTCAGAACTAATTTTCTAAAAGCCGATTTGTATTGAACTGTCGATGGATTTCTAGAATGGCCATTCATAAGCCTAATTTTTGAGAAGAGTGTTTCCACATGGTCTTGAGAAAACCTATAAGTCAAAACATTTTCATTGCTGTCATCTTCAAATATTGTTCCCAAGAACCCAAAAATAATTCATAATTAAAATAATGCTTAATTTTTTTATTCTTATTTAATAAAATTAATCTGCAAATAATAAAATATAATATAATAATATAATAAAATAAAATAAAATAAAATGAAATAAACAAAATATAAATAAAATACAATATTTCTCCATTAATAAAAAATTTAAAATTTTTAAATTTATTAGCGCGCGCTTACAACACTCTAGCGGTGTCGTATAAATTAAGAAGTTTAGAGAGAGATAGATATAGCGCTATTTTATTTTAAGTGTGGACATTTTCACTTATGTGCAGCATAGTATAATGTGCCCTCTATACAATATCTCTATGATAGATATAGTATAGATATATATAAATCTTTAATTTTGTATGTTTGTTTGTTTGTTTGTTTGTTTGTCCGAAAAGGGTAAACTAGAAAGCGATAAAAGTTAGGGACGCAGGGTTTACGGCAAAAGATGGCAAAAATTTCAAAACATAGACTAGGTTTCGTTTTGATTGATAACTACAAAAATTTTTTATGTTGAAATAACTGGATTTCCAAGGATAAAATTTTTATCAAATTAAAAAAAAAAAAACCGACAAAACTGAAAACGGAGGAAAAATTTTTTAATCAAAAAGAATTTCATTCGATTTGGGTATATTTTTTACGTATCCATCTAAATTTTCAAGGCGATCGGCTGGATCTGTCAAACATTACAATAATTTTTCGAAAATTATAAAAGTTTAGGACTAATATTATACATATTTCTAATTTTTATCAGTCACTGATGTAGTAGCTGAATATAGTAACTAAAAGATACTTGAACAATATTGAGTGACATAAAACAACTTATTTTTGGAAAAATAAAGTCGCAGGGGTCCAGGGGGGCGCAGCTCCTTTGGTGGCTGCCGGGGCGAGCGAAGCGAGCCGGAGGCAGCTAGTAAGTCCTAAATTCTGTACTGCGATAAATTTAAAAAATCGGTGTTTTTTGCAAATAAACGTGTAAAATAAATTATATCTGGTCTATATGTAATTACTGATAGACTTTTGTTTTGTTGGAAAAATTTATTTTATAAAATAAAAAAAAAATTTTTTTAATTTTTAACACAGAAAAATATAATTACTTTTTTTTAACTAAAATCAAAAAATTAGGTCTCTTGGGGTTCTCTTATTGAATCGCGTTAAAATAATTGTTTTCGGACTTTTTAAAGATATATAATAATAATCATTTTGGGCTAACAATTATTAAATAACAATTATTTAACCTTATCATTATAATTTGTGCATTTATTAAAAACTCCCTTAGATGCAATAAACAGTAAGATAATGAAATTTGAAAAAAAGCAAAAAATAAAACAAGTTTTTAACTTATAAATGTCAAAATATTGTTAGAAACCGATGCTTAATCGTTTTTTATATTATAGTTTTGAACTTATTTAAACTTACCAAAAGCTAAAATACCAAAAAATACCGCCTGGAACCCAAAAAATAAATTTTTTCGAAAAGTAAAATTCAAAAATATTTTTGGCACCTATCGCTGATTTCTCGTTCACGTTTTTTTTCGGTGTTCTGAAGGTCCACGGTTCCTGAAATCATGGGTTATATCGATGTGCAATCAAATTTTTTTTTTCGTTTTTAGTTAAGTAGTAATAAAAAATAATTGGTCTTATATATATATTAGAGTGTGTCTTACTTTTTATTTTTCGATATTTTTTGTCTCCCCCAATTTTTTTCGAATATTTTGGTCATAAAAAACCCCCAGCTCCAAGGATTTTGATTTTCGATTTTTTTAACCCGTGCTGCCGAGCACTCGAAGTTTCCCATTTAAATAACATGGGAATTTCGAGTTTTAAGCTATACAAATTTTGATAGAGGTCACAAAGCGTTTTAAAAAGCTAATTTTTACTACAAAGCATTCTTTTATATGTTTAAAGACATGAAAACAGCCCTACTTTGATTCCCAAGGGAATTATGGGGCTAAAAACGCAAATTTAGCTATAGTTATGAAAGAATCAATGATAAAAGAAGGCGGTTTACGGCATTTAAAAGGTGACACTTGCACCAAAAAAAGTAGAACAACCAGAAGTGTTTTGGTTAATTTTTGAGGTTGCAGCGTTTTATCGAAAATTACTGAAAATCCCTGTTTTATAAGATTGAGCCAACATGTAAATTTGCGTTTTTAGGACTATAATTCGCTTGGGAATGAATGTAGGGCTAATGGGCTATGTCTTTAAACATATAAAATAATGTTTATGAGTAAAAATTAGCTTTTTAAAACGCTTTCTGACCTCTATAAAAATTTGTATAGCTTTAAACTCGAAATTCCCATGTTATTTAAATGGGAAACTTCGAGTGCTCGGCGGCACGGGTTAAAAAAATCGAAAATCAAAATCCTTGGAGCTGGGTGTTTTTAATGACCAAAGCATTCGAAAAAAATGGGGGGAGCCAAAAAATATCAAAAAATAAAAAATAAGACACACTCTAACATATATATATATATATATATGAGCAATTATTTTAAAATTGATACTTAATTCGAGCCTGGAATCGTAAATTTTTTTTTGAGGGCACATCGATATGACCCGTGTTTTCAGATAGTTTGAACCTTCAGAAAACCGAAAAAAATCGTGAACAAGAAATCGGCGATAGGTGCCAAAAAGATTTTTTCACTTTTATGTCAAAAAACGTGTTTTTCGTATCTGAGCTACCCTAAATTTTTAAAATAACTTTTTAGGTAAAAAAACTTTTGTAAAATAGATAAGAAAATCTGATTGCCAGGGAAAAACCACTCCAGGAGAAAAAAAAACTTATCTTTTTCGGATGAAACTTAGCCAAGTTATCGTCAATTTAAGATTTTGCTCAAATTCGTCTTAAAAAAGATTGAAATTTTATTGAAAAAAGCCTGTTTCTGAACCTTAAACATGCATTATTCGCTTGATTTTCATCATAAAATAATAATTTTTTTTTTTAAATCGATTTATTTTTTCCTGGCAATTCATTTCTCTAAGAAAAAAATTATTTTTATTGACAAAATTTTAATTTTTAGATCAAAAACTGTGTTAAGTAAATCTTGCTACTTACAGTTTTCAAAGGCTTTTGACCTAAAAATTGAAATTCGGTCAATAAAAATGTTTTTTTTTCGTAAAGAATTGAAATGCCAGGAAAAAATAAATCGATTAAAAAAAAAAAATTATTATTTTACGATGAAAATCAAGCGAGTAATGCATGTTTAAAGTTCAGAAACAGGCTTTTTTCAATAAAATTTCAATCTTTTCTTAAATTGACGATAACTTGGCTAAATTTCATCCGAAAAAGATAAGTTTTTTTTTCTCCTGGAGTGGTTTTTCCCTGGCAATCAGATTTTCTTATCTATTTTACAAAAGTTTTTTTACCTAAAAAGTTATTTTAAAAATTTAGGGTAGCTCAGATACGAAAAACACGTTTTTTGACATAAAAGTGAAAAAATCTTTTTGGCACCTATCACCGATTTCTTGTTCACGATTTTTTTCGGTTTTCTGAAGGTTCAAACTATCTGAAAACACGGGTCATATCGATGTGCCCTCAAAAAAAAAATTTACGATTCCAGGCTCGAATTAAGTATCAATTTTAAAATAATTGCTCATATATATTACAAATAAAAGATAATTGGGATTTATTAAGACAAATTACATAAAACTATTATTTATGTCTTTCCTAAAATGAAAAAATTTTGAGTTTCAGCTCTTTGTTTGTTGCCAAATTTGCAATAAAAAATAAATAATATAGCCAAACTACCACTTTTAGGTAAAAACAGACTCCAGATTCAGTTTTCAGAGGCCAATTCATATCCAATCCAGCTAGTTTTTTGATGCATATTGATGTATAGGACATTTATCCACGAGCAATACATTCTGTGGCACTAATAATATGCTTAAATATTCTAAAAATAATATTTTAGTAAAAATCATGAATTATTTACGAAAACTATTTAAAATTTGATCTCGTAAAAGCTATAAAAAAACAATTAAAAAAGAGAAAGCGGATATTTTAGATTTTTTTTATTTTTCTACGAAATTATAATGTGTTAATTAATAGTTAATTTAATTTATTTTATTGATGAATATATTACAATAATATTTATAATCAGCTGATCTAGGTCTTCTGAACAATGTAAAAATATATTCCTCCCTGTCTCCAATACCAATTCCTGGAGTTATGATGAAGCGTTTTGCTCAAAATAATCGGGTTCCAAACGTTAAAAAAACGGATTTTACTAATGTCATCTATTATTCAGAAGCACTTCTTGAACAAATTCTTGATTTGATTTAAATAGCGGCGTGAAAAGGGGCGAAAAACACCACAATTTTCCACCCTATTAACTCATAAAAGCTTATTTTAAGTTTTTTTTTCATTTTGAGTAATTTCATAATCTGAAAAATGATAAATCTGAATCTGGTGTCAAAAATTAAATTGGGAATGTGTATCAACCCAATTTCACCCCCAAATACCTTAAAAATACCCTGCCAACTAGCTGGCACTAAGGTTCCTCAAACAATGAGCTAAATACTTCAATATGCCACAGATATCACCGATTACAACCATGGAATCATACATTCATTTCTATTAACTTTTAAAATTTAAAAGAAAATTTTTGTATTGAATTCAACTAAATCTATTTTTTTCAGAATAAAATCTAATGTAATTCATTGGATAATAATTATTTAAGATATTACTTTCATGGAATTAAATGAAGTATTACACCAAAAAAAAAAAAAATATTGCAGTTTTTTTTTTTAATTGTTTTTTTAATTTTGAGAAAAAAATTTTGGAAAAATTTGGTATTGGATCCAAAAAATTACTATAAACGAACTTTCTAAAACTAGTACTCTCATAGAAATAAATTAGGTACTACGTCCATAAAGAAAAAAAAGCTGGTGTTTTTTGTATCTTTTTGTGACGAGATTTTTGGGAAAATAATTTTCAAAAAATTAAGTATCAGATTCGAGAAATCGAGTAAAAACTATACTTTCAAATATAAGTACTTTCATGGTAATAAATGAGGTATTACATCAAAATTAAAAAAAAAAAAAGTATTTTGAGATTTTTTGATGAACAAATTTTTGGAAAAAAAAATTAGGTCTTAATTCGATAACGGTTGTGAAGTATAACCCATTACAATATTTTCAGATATTAGTGCTTTCATGGAATTAAATGAGGTATTACCCCAAAAAAAAAAAATATTGCAGGTTTTATAATTTTTTTGTTTTTTAATTATGAGAAAAAAATTTTGAAAAAATTCCATTTCAGATCCAAAATAATTACTATAATCCAACTTTCTAAAACTAGTACTCTCATAGAAATAAATTAGGTACTACGTCCAAAAAGAAAAAAAAAATTGGTCTTTTTTATTTTTTCGTGAAAAAAATTTTAGAAAAAAAATTTTCAAAAAATTAAGTATCAGATTCGAGATATAGAGTAAAAACCATACTTTCAAATATAAGTACTTTCGTAGAAATAAATGAGGTATTACGTCCAAATTAAAAAAAGAAAAAAGTACCTCAAGCTTTTTTGGTGAAAAAATTTTTGAAAAAAAAATTAGGTCTTAACTCCATAATTTTTGTGAAATATCACCGATTACATACATACACACACACACACACACACACACACATATACAGACTTTTTTTAAAAACCGGCTTTTTAGCTTCCTGGGGTCTCAAAACGTGCTTATATACCAAAATATCAAAAATCGAAATTTGACCTATCACAATGGTTGGAACCAAAATTTTATTTGAAAGAATTTTTTTTTCATTTTAACAGGTTCAAGTAGGTTTCTTGGGCTGTTGAATCTGAATCTGCACCCAAAAATAGTAAAAATTGAATATTGATATAACTACGATAGCTGAGAAGAATCCAAACTTTTTTTCTTTGTTTTGAATTCAGTTATTTGTAAATTTGTATGGCAAACCTCTAATTATAAATGGAAAAATTCAATCATGAAACAGTGAGGCTATTGAGCTGTTCTGGTGAGCTGATGAGAGAAACATTGGAACAGCAAAACATTTTCTTGAAGAAATAAATTTAAATGAATGCAATTCATATTTTTGTTTCCCGGATACACAGAATATAGTAATTATTTCGAATTTCGTTCGAATTTTTTCCCTGATTCTTTATTTTTCTGTCTTTACTTTTCTCTTTACTTTTTCTCTAGCCAACGGAAAAACTTTATAAATTTTTGAAGAAACGTACGTTTTGAATAAAAATTTAACTGCATACGTAAAAAATAGTGCCGAATCAAACAAAATTAATTTCAACAGTATGATTTAACCACGTTTTAAAGATATTTTATAGTTGCTGAGCCAAAAAACTACTTGAACTTAATAAAATCAAAAAATGAAAACTCTTTTGAAAAAATTTTTTTAAGGGTTGCGGGGGTAAAATAGAAACACACCCCCAATTTAATTTTTGACTAAAAATTCTTATGCAGCAGCATGAAAAATCAACTTAAACTTGATAAAATGAAAAAAGGGAATTTCTTTCAAAAAATGCTTTTTTTAAAATAGTTATGGGGTTGAAGTAGGGTTCACACTTCTAATTTAATTTAAAAATTTTTAAACTATTTTTAGCTATCCAAAAAACCCACTTGAACATATTAAAATGAAAAAATCAGTTCTGTTCCTACTTATAAAACCGACTTTAGCGGTTAAAGCCTATTTCTGTGTATTTTTCGCGTTTAGAGACAATTTTTTTGGCCTATCTACAGTTTTCCATATAAGGAGTGGAAGATAGTAAAAAATTTTTTCACTAATGAAAAGAGTTTACTTGAATTAGTATCAAAACATTTTTAATTTTTTTTAAAACTACACTGTAAGAAGTAACTTCCTTATATTAACAAAAAAATTAGAACATTTTCGAAAAATTAGTAAATTTTCGAAAAAATTTGTAACTATTCGAAAAAAATCGTATAATTACTAAATTTAGTATATTCTCGAAAAATTCGAGAATTCTCGATTTTTTTTTGTGAATTCGCAAGAAAAATTGATAATTTACAATTTTTTTCTCGAATATTTACAAAAAATAGTTGTCAATTTACGAAAAATAATTGGGAATTTATAACTTTTTTCGTAAATTCACAAAAAAAATTGACAATTCTTGAATTTTTCGATAATATACTAAATTTAGTAAATTTATTATTTTTTTCGAATATTTAAAATTTTTTTGAAAATTTACTAATTTTTCGAAAACATTCTATTTTTTTTTGTTAATCTAAGGAAGTTACTTTTTACAGTGTATGTATTAACATTATTAGATAAATTGAAACGCGTTTTAAAAAATTTTTCAAAATCGTTAAAATGTAGATAAATGGAGGTTTTTGATCTGTTGGGTAGAGCTGCTATGGAAACGGCCTTTGCAGGTGACTATACCGATACGTCTTAAAGATAATAGATATATAGAAAATATTTTCAAGAATAATATTTTTTTAAAACTATTGAACTATACCTATGGGTGTCATTGTCTTATAAACGGAAAACAACAAATAAAATTTTTTCTCAAAATTAAATATTTTTTGATATTTGGGGTAGAGCCTCCAAGTATGGCGCGGCTTATTTCTAAGCTCTGTAATAAAAAAATTATTTAATTTTTAAAATTTTTTATTATTGATGCTTATTCAGTAAAGACTTAAAAATTTCTGATTTTTAAATATTAAATAATTTATAAAGGCTTTATTAATTAAAATAAGACAAACACTCTATAACTTCCATTTTTACGCGAGAGTACCTGAAGCGGCGAAGTGTTTGTAAATGTAAATTATTATCAAAATTTTAAGTATCAAGAAATAAAGATATATTTAATTGAATTGCGAAATATAAACTTATCAAGTTAATTTATTTGTTATTTGGCTTATTTAACTCAACTCTTAATAAAATGTATGGTCGGATCTTCAAATCTGTTCCAAAGTATTTTTTTCCGAAAGTATTAATAAAAACAAGTCTCTGAGTCATTTTTTAGCTCATAAGTTTAGTCTTCGATTTTTGGCGGTCATTTTCTCGGTAAAACCAGTTAAGGCACCCCAACGGTTAAGTTAGGTTAGGTTAGCCAGGGGGGGAGGCGAGGGTGCACTTAATAATTAATTACGTTTTAAACCCATTCCCTGCCATAAGGCACCCCTAAGGTTAAGGTTAATTTATAAAAAATTATTTTGAGATTTTTACTTGTTTAAAAAAAAAAAATGTTAAAATTTAATAAAAAAATATTACATTATAACAAACTGCTTAAATCAACCCGTATATTATTTTATAAGACCTCCGAAAACGCTCGAAATTTGCCGACTCCTCACGGAAAATAGCACCCAGTATAGTTAAAACGTGCTGTGCCGCTGTGCACATTTTACCACCATACCATAGATTTGTATAAGATCATTACTCAGTGAAGAATATTGTCTGGTCTTGAAAAGGTAAATTTAATTTTAAATAAAAAAACTTATAACCGGTTTGTGTAAACACAACCTAAATGCATGGAACATGTTTACTTCCAGCTGAGGATTAGGTATAATATAAATGTTACTCAACATTAAAATTTTCTAATTTTATAATTTGTAATTATCACCTTACTAGCTGTTAAGATTCTAAACCCAAACTATTTTGATTCCCTAAACCTGAATTATTCTAAGTCCCTTAACCAATATTATTCCAAGTCCCTAAATCGATATTATTTTAAGTCCATAAATCTGTATTATCTTAAGTCCTTAAGCTTAGATTTTTCAAAGTCTCCTAATTATTATAAGTTTCATTTGACCCACATATTTGACCACCCCCCTTAAATAGGACAAATTTGACCACCCCCCTTAAATAGGACATATTTTACCACCCCCCTTAAATAGAACAAATTTGACCACCCCCCTTAAATAGGACATATTTGACCACCCCCCTTAAATAGGACATGTTTGACCACCCCCCTTAAATAGGACAAATTTGACCCCCCCCCCTTAATTTTCAAGTTCTGAAGTACCCCCTCCCTATAAACATGTTCCATGTTAAAATATAAAATATTTTAAAATTTTTAGCCTTGATAATGAAGTCTTTAAAAGGTGGTTAATTTTTTGCATAAATAAAGTTATTTGTCAGATCAAAAATCGAATATTTTTATTAAATTTAGAATTATACTTTATATTAGCCAGAATTGGAGCTGAATGTAAATTTTTATTCCTTAGAATTATCCTATCTTATGCAAATCTTGTATGTTTGTTTGTTTGATTGTTTATTTATTTGTAAATTTTTTCTCGAAAACGATACTAACGATTTTACCATTTTTTTTATACTTATTTTTTTACATTAGAGATATTGGATAGGCTAGATACGTTTTCAGGAAATAGTACATTACAACACATGGCGAAAAAAGTAAAGAATGGCCCAAGTTGAACGTAAAATACCTTCCGAGGCGAAGCCGAGAAAAATCGCTTTCTTTGAATTTTTCAAAAGTAAAAAATACACACATGTGTAACTAAATATATACTAAATGGATGTGTATTTCAGGTATAAGTCATCTGTTTATTTTTATTGCGCCTATACTTCAAAAAAAGCTATTAAATTTTTTTTTTTTTCTTAGAAATTTTTTTTTTTTTTTTAATGATTATGTCCGCACGTAAATTAATAAAAAAAAGTTTTTTATTAAAAAATATTAATATTTTCTTTTTTATAATTAAATTTTTATGTGTATGTACTTTTTTCGAATATTCTATATATTTTTTTTCAATGCTTTTTAAGTAGCGAAAGCAATTATAAAATTTTGAAAAGAATTGTCAAAATTTGGAAATGACATTTTTTTTTAAATTATTTTTTTTATGATCATAATATAATACGTTAGGGCATAAATATAAATATTTTTTTTCTTTAATAGCTAGTTTTAAGAAGAATGTTTTATGATTATTCTTAAAATTATTTTCATTGATAAATATTTCTTTCCTTTACTATGAATTTTTACAATAAAATATTTATGATTTTATTTTAACCAGAAATTTACTTTTGTTCAAATTTGACTTTTGGTTTTGTAAGACGTGTGTCTAGCTCAAAAAAGTTAATTAAAGCTATAGCAATTAGTTTTTAATTATTAAATATTTGTTCATTATTTCGTAAGTTAAGACACCTCGGAATAGTCTAATATTTTAGATAAAGCCAAAACGTACGAGGTTTACATTTGAAATTTTTGGGTATCTGGAGTTTTAAGGAGGGAGTCGGGCCCTAGAAGGTTCAAAATGGTTAAAATAAGAAATATTACTTGAAAAGGAATCTGGCACCAATAACTGGCTTGAGAAAAGGCTTACTATAGGTTTTTTGGGTCGCTCAATCCGAATCCGGGGTCCAAATCTGGCAAACAATCGGGGAACACCCTTAAATGGGAAAAAACTAGACCTTTTTACGGGTTTTTTTGCAATACTTTGGGACTAAAGCTAAGATAACACAAGCACACAAAAAAAAGGCATGTGCAACAAGGTAGACTCCGTGGAATGGAGGTTTTTTGTGGTGCTAAAACCGAATATGGCCATAGAAATGCAATTTAACTAGCCAATTTGCCCCCATATGCCCCCCCCCCCCAAAAAAAGTAAAAAAAATTTTTTTTCGAAAAATGAAAATTGAACTATATACTCATGTTTTTTGGGATGCTTATACCAAAAATGTATACAAAAAATGTTTTTAACCAACGTTTGGCCCTGTAGACGACCCCACTGCCCCCATTCATACCCCCCCCCCTCCAAAACGGGTAAAAATAAACATACTTTTGTATGTTTATTACAAAAATTAAAACTTAATATGAATTCTTATATTTTTTGGGACGGTGAAACCAAAAATGAATATAGAAAATGTTTTCTACTAATTTTTGGATCTGTAAACTACCCCAGTGGTCCCATGCACCCCCCCCCCCCCCCCAAAACGAGATATATAAATTTTTATTACAAAAACTAAATCTCAATGTGTATAATTATAGGGTCTCAAAAAACATAAGAATACACATTGAGTTTGAATTTTCCTAATAAAAAAAATTTTTAACCCGTTCGGGGGAGGGGGGTTGGCCTACAGGGCCAAGCATTGGTTAAAAACATTTTTTATATGCATCTTTGATTACAGCGTCTCAAAAAACATAAGAATACACATTGAATTTTAATTTTCCTAATAAAAATATTTTTAACTCGTTTGGAGGGGTTAAATGGGGGCACTGTGGTGGCCTAGAGGATCAAGCATTGGTTAAACACATATTTTATATTAATCTTTGGTTTTAGCGCCTCAGAAAACATAACAATACACATTGAGTTTTAGTTTTTGTAATAAAAATTTTTATATCTCGTTTTTGGGGGGGGGGGGTGCACGGGGCCACTGGGGTAGTTTACAGGGCCAAAAATTAGTAGAAAACATTTTCTATATTTATTTTTGGTTTCACCGTCCCAAAAAATATTAGAATTCATATTAAGTTTTAATTTTTGTAATAAACATATTTTTTACCCGTTTTGGGGGGGGGGGGGGTATGAATGGGGGCACTGGGGTCGTCTACAGGGCTAAACGTTGGTCAAAAACATTTTTTGTATACATTTTTGGTATATCCCAAAAAACATGAGTATATAGTTCAATTTTCATTTTTCAAAAAAAAATTTTTTTTACTTTTTTTGGGGGGGGGGGCATATGGGGGCAAATTGGCTAGTTAAATTGCATTTCTATGGCCATATTCGGTTTTAGCACCACAAAAAACCTCCATTCCACGGAGTCTACCTTCTTGCACATGCCTTTTTTTTTGTGTGCTTGTGTTATCTTAGCTTTAGTCCCAAAGTATTGCAAAAAAACCCGTAAAAAGGGCTAGTTTTTTCCCATTTAAGGGTGTTCGCCGATTTTTTGCCAGATTCGTACCCCGGGTTCGGATTGAGCGACCCAAAAAACCTATAGTAAGCCTTTTCTCAAGCCGGTTATTGGTGCCAGATTCCCTTTCAAGTAATATTTCTCATTTTGACCATTTTGAACCTTTCAGGGCCCGACTCCCTCCTTAAAACTCCAGATACCAAAAAATTTCAAATGTAAATCTCGTACGTTTTGGCTTTATCTAAAATATTAGACTATTCCGAGGTGTCTTAACTTGACTTTTTTTTTTGCCCAAAATTGGCCAACTTTAGCAACTCATAACTTTTTTCAATACCGCTGGCGAAAAAAACTTTTCATAGAAGGTTAGTACGTTTTGGTGTTTTCTACGTCTGAGCAAAAATTCAAGTGTCTTAAATACACGCTCACTTTACCATAGCTATCTCTTAATCTATTACCGGTAAAATCGCTTTAAAAATATTTTTTTTGGCTACTTAAGGTTGGGTATCGATTTTTTATATATTTAAATAGTACTTTCCGTTGATTAGCAGCTTTTCAAAACATTTTGCAAACTTTGTAAAGCATTAGGAAGCTGAAAAGTCAAAATTCTCATTTTATTTAAATGGAAAAATTGAGGTGCTTACAGGCACGCTTTTTTGAAAAGCAAAAGCAAAATCCTTGGAACTGGGGACTTTTTATGACGTAAAGTTCACGAAAAGTCTCGAGGAGCAAAGTTTTTCTTAATACTCCAATTTTAGGTCCACTCTAATATATATGCATGTATGTTTGCATCGGCTATCTCAAGAACTAACAGAGCGATTTTGTTCAGATCAAGCATTTAAAAGTTTTTCATACTAAGGAATCCATCGGTATAGGTTTCAATTTCGTGAAAATTCGTAAACTGCGATTTGGGCCTTTCTTTACTTTTCTGGACACGTGCTCGTAACATACTTAATTTATACTCCTGCGTTGAATGGAGCGAAAATTCAAATTTGAAATAAAACTAAAGGTAAACTTTTGTAAAGAAAGATTCAGAGAGTCTTTAAATGTTCTCTCAAAAACACATCAAGCAAGCTGAAGTCTTATTTTTTTTTTAATTATCTTTGCATTTAATTCGGTAATAATTATGTTTCTTTGACTTAAATAACATAAACATTAATATTTGAATTCTAAAATTTTCTTAGATGCCTGTTGGACGTCCTCCAAAACGACGCAAGTTCAATTTTCATAAAAATAATGCACCAACATCAAATTTTAACGAATCTCAAGATTCTGAATTTTCATCCGAGCAAATGAACCATAAAGTTGAAGATGATACAAATTTTAACACTGATAATGATATGAACTTAATATCTTACAATGACACTTTACAAATACCTTCTACAATCGTTATTACAAATAATTTTTCAAGTACTAAAAATTTTCTTAACAACGATTTATCGTCGACCTCAGGGGTAATATTTAATAATGCAATCCAAACGACTATCTGTAATCAAGAAACAAATAATACTCATGCCACCTCTAGACCAGTACGCAAATCGAAATCTGCATGTGTAGATAGATTAGTAGGAGTTATTATGGATTTGAATGAATCTCAAAGTCAAGAAAAAAGAATACGCCAAAAATATTATCGAAAAAGAAATGAAGAAACTCCAGAGGAAAGAAGTCAGCGATTGGATAGAATACGCCAGAGAATGAGTAAAAAAAGAAACCAAGAAACTCCCGAGGAAAGAAGTCAGCGATTGTATAAAATACGCCAGAGAATGAGTCAAAAAAGAAATGAAGAAACTCCCGAGGAAAGAAGACAGCGATTGGATAAAATACGCCAGAGCATGAGTCAAAAAAGAAATGAAGAAACTCCCGAGGAAAGAAGACAGCGATTGGATAAAATACGCCAGAGAACGAGTCAAAAAAGAAATGAAGAAAATCCTGAGGAAAGAAATAAGCGATTGGAAAATTTAAGAATACGTTCAAATGAAATTCGAGCTGCCGAAACCATTGCTCGCAGGGAACAACGTTTAGAAGAACAGCGACGTCGAGACACACGGCACCGAAGGCTTCTGTTAGCGAATCCATTGGAGCCTAAATTTGAGTGCAGTGATTGCAGCAAAAAATTTCTTAAAAAAACTTGCTTAAAAACTCATCTTCGTATTCACACTGATGAAAGGCTTTATAAATGTTTTCAATGTAATAAAACTTATACGGAATTAAGTAATCTTCTCCAACATTCAAAAATTCACTCAGGCTTAAAAAAATTTGAGTACATTGATTGCGGGGAAAGATTTATTAGAAAAGTTGAACTAAAGAAACATCTTCAAGTTCACGCTGATGATAAACCATATAAATTTTCGCAGTGCAATAAAGATTTTATACAGTTAGGTGATCTTCGAGTGCATGAAAAAATTAACTTAATTCAAGAAAAGATTGATATTTTTGAAGAAAAGCCAGATTTGAGCTTTTTGAAAAATGAAAACTTCATTTCATTTCCTAATACCGGTTCATGGGAATGTGAAAATTTTGAGAAAAATTCAAATGCGATTGTAAGTTTAGAGGGTCATGTTGCAAGCAGTTATGTAAATAAAGTTGCTAAAAACAGCTGTGAATCGGGGTCCCCTGTAATGGAAAACAGTGAAATTTTTGCTTCTGTTAAAGTAGAAAATCATGAAGCCGAAACTGAAGAAACTGTAAAGGTAGAAAAAGATATTGATTTTCTTGAAGAAAAACCAGATCTAAGCTTCATAAAGATTGAAAATGTTAGTCTTTTTAATGAAAATGAATCCCAGAATTACCAGACAAGTTCAATTGCAAAGTTTGCTGAAAATGACTTTGAAACAGATAACTTTTCAATAGGAAATAATGAAGACATTGATTTAGTTGACGAGAAACCAGATTTGACTTTTTTGAAAAAAGAAAATTCTAATTTTTGATATTTTTACTATTTCTTTTGACTTGAAAAATTGTTAAAATTCTGGGAAAAAGTTTAATACGAAATATAATTTGTGTAGACATTTTCGAGTTAATAAAAAAATAAACTCATAACCGGTTTGTGTACACAAAACCAAAATGCATGGAACATGTTTACTTACATCTGTAATCTTACAGCATAGACACACAAAAAACAATACAATTTCCTATTTTTATAATTTGTAATTATCACCTTTACTAAATGTTAAGATTCTAAACCCAAACTAATATGATTTCCTAAACGCGTATTATTCTAGGTCCCTAAATCAAAAATATTCTAAGTCCCTAAACCCGAATTATTCTAAGTCCCAAAATTGAAATTATTCCAAGTCCCATTTGACCCCCCCCCCCTTAAATGGGACAAGTTTGACCCCCCCCTTAAACGGGACATATTTGACCACCCCTTAAATGGGACAAATTTGACCCCCCCCCCCCTTAATTTTCCAGTTCCGAAGTACCCCCTCCCTATAAACATGTTCCATGTTCCCACGTAAAAGGATTAAGCTTAATTTTGGTTAAGCTTAGTGAATTAAGCTTAATGGAGTAAGCTTACTGGATTAAGCTTACTGAAGTAAGCTTACGGACTAACCTACAAAAGCTTAATTTTAAAAATTAAGTCTTTTTAGGTTAGTCCGTAAGCTTAATTTTACAAATTAAGCCTTTTTAGGTTAGTCCGTAAGCTTACTTCAGTAAGCTTAATCCAGTAAGCTTACTCCAGTAAGCTTAATTCATTAAGCTTAACCAAAATTAAGCTTAATCCTTTTACGTGGGTTAAAACAACTAAATAATAATAAAACCTTTATATAATGGTTGCAAAAAAATGTATATGTAAAAACTAGCCTTAAATTGAAGCAGAGAAAAATTTGCAAGGTGAATAAAAGTAAAATAAAAAATGGTTTTGATTCATTAATTTGATGTGATGTCGAGGAAGATACAATAAAGCAAGGAAAAGCTTGATTCAAAAGATAAGTAATGTAATATTTCTGTTTTTTTACAATTTAATAGTTAGGTTAAAGTTTAGTATTATAGTGCTGAAATTTTAAATAAGTAATTTCTTATTTTTATTTGAATTTTTTTTAATCAGAATAAAAAATTTTAAATTTACTATATTTTGTTGTCATAAATGATTATTTTTAAACTAATAAAATATTCTCAATAAAAGCATAATTTAATTACAATTTATTTGGCATTCGTATTCTTATATTAATAATAAACTAAAATAGCCGCGAGAAGAATAATGTTTTTTTTTTTTTTTTAATGACTTCCTTATCAAATAAATTTATTTCAAATAAAATTTATAATACCACAATCTGTTTTAAAATACTTTATTCTAAAGATGTATATACTACAGTGGTTCAAAAAAAAAAAATAGTTCGAAAAATGCTTTTTGTAGCTTAGGCTACATAATAAACCCATGCCAATTTTCAGCTCATTTGAGAAAGTTTTAAGGGTCGACCAAACCCAGGGTAGCTCTCAGAAACAGGGTTAAATTCTACGACAATGTTATAAGATAAGGTTTTACTGACAATTTTTCAAATAACGCTGTCATATTGCATTTCAACCAAATGACTTCCGTTTAGTCTTAATTTTTTTTTGTATAATTGCTACCTTTCATTCCCCGTAAACTGCAATTTTTCATCATCGATTCTCTCATTGCTATAGTTAATAAAGGAAATGTGATGAAAATGAGACATATAAGTCTTTAAAATTTTTTATGAGCTCTAAGTTTCGAAAAATTCTGAACTCATTCCTTTTCGATTGTTTGTTTTGATATGACGATTTAAAGAAAGAGTCTCAATTAAAGGTTATTTTTTAAAAAAATCATATTTTATCACTATATTTTTGTCGCATCATATTTAGGAAACGTCTTAATTAAAATCGACGAGTAAAAAATTTTTGGAAACTTTGAACTTGTTCAAAATTTTTGAGATCTATGAAACCCACTTTCATCAAAAATTACAATTTTAGCAGTAATTTTAAAATTGGTCATTTTGGGCCAAAAATGAACATTCATCAATTTATTCTTTATAATGGTGATAAAAAATTGCGGTTTAAGTTGCTGAAAATTTGCATGGGGTCATTTTGTAGCCTAAACTACAACATACTTCAGTAAGAGCATTTTTGGAGCATTTGTTTTGTGAACCACCTTAATATGTTTACCTATACTGATAAAATACTAACATTTTTTCAAAAACCTCAGGTAATTTTACTTCTATAATACAATATAAATATCTATTTTATCCGTTATTTTCGTTATTTTATCAAATAAAACTTATTTTGTGTTTTCTTCTGGAAAACCAGTTTTCATTGTTTGTTTTTTTCACTACTATAGAGAAATAGATTTTAAAGATCATTTTTTTCCTGCTATCAAAATTTTTATTCAATAGACCTTTATTAATTAAATTTTATCTCGAAAACCGAATCTAATGGTCTTGAAGTTAATTTGAGTATTTTCAAAATTTACCCATTTTAAAATCAATAATTTAACTCACCACAAACACTCATTTTAAATTATCAGATTATTGCTCTCTGAAATCCGATATTAGTTTGATAGACTACTCTTACCTACGTAATTCTTCTTTTAACCAACATAAATAATTTCTGAGGGACTGGGAGTCTTTTCATATGAGTTTTTTGGTGGAGGCCTGTAAACAGTGCCTACTCTGTCTATATGGCTTTGTGACCCACCGTTAACTCCCAGATTCACTAAGTTTCTTATATTCTTATATTTTTATATTCTTATAAAAAATTTCTCATATTTTCTATCGAATAAGATTCGGAATCTAAAATTTTTAATGAATAAATTAAGAATAAAGTTAAATTAAAAACTACTAAAAATACAAAAATTAAATTCTGATAAAGGATACCACATAATTTGTTTGGAAATAGGTCGAAAAATTCGATATTTTTAAGTTTGAAATTTTTCTGTTTTGACGCACAGTAAAAAAAATGTACACAATATTACTACAGTTTAGTATTTTTACTAAAATTTATTAATTTTACTACATAAATAGTAAAATTAGTAAAATTAGTAGTTTTACTATTTTTGTAGTAATATTAATAAATTGTAGTAAAAATACTAAACTGTAGTAATATTGTGTGCATTTTTTTTACTGTGCACGTAAATATTTCCCACGGAATCTGAATTTTGGTCAGATTTATTTTTTGGTTACGTGACTTGGTTGGAAATTTAAAAAGACTACTGCCGAATAAGGTATAATTTCCGTCTCCAGCATATTTTTCGGATTTTCTTGGCTCAATTTGATGATTTACTTAGATTATTTATTTAAACAAATTTTTAAATTGCTGCCAAAATTGTAATTATTGACTAAAATGGGTTTTATAGGTTCCAAAAATTTTGTACACACTGCTAGTTTTCAAAACTTTTTTACTCATCTATTTTCGATTATTTTTTTGCGAGATATGAAAATTTAAAGCCAGAGTCCCACTTTAATAATCTTTATAGAGACAAATCACGAAAACCACTAGTAGAGGCGTCATTTAAAATATAGTCAAAAATACTTATAGTATAGAAATCTGTTAAGGGGTCTGATTTCTAGCCTCAGGAGGCTCATTCAGGTAAATTTAATATAACTGAGGATATGCGGCATATTTTTACAACTATCTTAATTTGTCCTGAAAGTATGAAGCAAATCGGCTTCCCAAACAGTTGACACTCCTCTTGCAAGTTCATTATTTATTTAATTATTGTATTTATATGGCAGTCTAACCCAATAAATCTCCTATTATCATGTAAAAATAAAATAAAAACCGTAAAAAATTTTTTAGAATTCTCTTTTAAAAAATAATTGTAGCAGTAAATATCGTAGAAATTTTGTAATAAAGTAATTTTTTGTTATAAAAACCCAGAATATGACTAATATTTATAATAACAAAATTGCAAGTGTTATTAAAAAGTCAAGGATGTAGTAAGTACAGTACAATCACACTGTGCGACGCTTCCTTAAAAAAAAATTAGCCAATTTTTAAACAAAGGACAAAACATTGGTCTTGACCTTGCATACAGTTTGCAAAGGTCGAACCGTAATTTACACCGTGATTTAAAACATAGTTTTACTTATTATAAAGGACAAAAAATGCTCCACGTCCAGGTTAGCAAATATTATTTTTTTGCCCTAAATATTTAAATTTCATGTTTTAGAAGTTTAATCATAATTAATCATTTTTATTTCAGAGGTCAAAACTAATATAAAGGAAATAAAAAAACTCAAATTTCATCGATATGTGATGGAAAAGTTCATAAAAAATCTAATACCTAAGAGGAAATGATCAATTATAACTCCTAATGAACAGTAATAATATTATATCAAGTATAATACGAAATAATAAAATTTAATGGATTTGGCAATATCATAATAATATGTACCAAATGGTTTTAATTCAAAACCGATAATTATAATAGGAAATATAATGAAAATGAAATTATTTATTTTAGAAAGAGAGAAATAAAATAATGATATTAAATTTAAAATATAATTAGTTTCATTAAAATTATGATTTATAAAAATATTTATATAGGGGAATCCACTGTATTTCTGATTGTGTACTTGTACTACACCAAAAAAAATGAAGTAGCAAATAAATAATGTAAAAATAAGGAGATAGGAGGAAGAGATATAATTATATTTTTGTTTTCGTTATACTCTGCTGGTTTTAATATTACTTATAAAAAAAATATTTTTTTTATTATTTTCAAGGTCTTATTTATTATGATTGTTATACATTTTTCACAAATAGAAAGAAAGAATTTCTGTGACTTTTTATACAGTTTAATAGGTTTAATGTTTGGATTTAATGTATTAGAAAAAAATGGTGTTTATTATATAATTAAAACAATTAAAAATTATTGATTAGAAATTCTTTTTATTTAATTTACTTCAGTTTATTGATAAATTATTGTGCGTACGAGAATATGTACAGAAAGAAATATTTGGATTTAAATTAAATTGAGGGAAAAAAAAGTTATTAATTGTAAGTAACTTAATTGTACTGTTTAAAATAAAGTATTTGATTAAATTAAAATTAACTATATTTTGTAAACCGGAAGCGGTCTTATCCAATACAAAAAAAAATTGGACACATCATTTTGCCACGTTTTATTCAACACAAAATTAAATTTTTTATACAAATCAAGTAAAAACTAATTAAATTTCAGTTTTTGGTGTTGGATTTGTGTCAAATAAAATGTGCTGAAAAATTTTGTGTTTAAATTGTGTGCAACAATTAGTGTTAAAAATATATGCTGTTTTGAGTTTTGGGTGTTTTAATTTCGGTGTTCAAAAGTGATGTGTTCAATTTTTATTGTGTCGAGTAAAATCGCTATCGCATCTTTTAATGCCTTTGGGTTTTATTAATTAATTTTAAAAGATTAAAGAATCTCTTTCTGGTAAATGACACGTGATTTCAATCACGTCATTGAGAATCCAAGAAACTTAATCGAATAAATGGCCACTGTATAAATATCACACAAAAGAAACAAATAAAATAAAACAAAAATGGTATGGCGTCCTCAAGACAGCATAGCTCGAGATTTGTAAAATTAAAAAAAAAATTTAGATTTTTTTATGCGGAAACTACGATGTATAACTGAAAAACACTTTTTTTGATTTTTTGTACACATTATTCAAGTACAAAAAAAATGTATACAGGGTTATTCATTGGGAAGGAATACTTTTTTATTTTTTGGTTTAAATCGGTTAAAAGTCAAAAAAATTTAGATGGATTTCGATTTAGATGGATAAATTGTTGAAAAATGAACAAAATTAATCCAAAATTATGGGTAAAAAATAATTTTGGGATAAAGAAAAGTGGAGTTGAAAGTAAAAAAAAAAAAAAAGAAAATGTAATAAAATTTTTTGTAAATAATTTTAACAAAAAGATAGGTAATAAAATTTTGCTTGAAAAAAACAGTGGTTGCTGAAAGAAAAAAATTAATTGATTGTTGAGAAATCTTAATTTCTTTTCTGGAGGATTTTAACTCTGAATAATGCTGGATGATTTAGCTCAGCATAGTGCTGGAGGATTATGATTCTGAATAATACTGGAGGATTTACTTTACAATATGTTTTTTTAGGACAAGAAATATGAATTTTCGGTGTAAAATATTTAATTTTTCAACCCAACATATTTTCTGATTTTTCAAGATGGCGGACTAAAAATTAACTTTTAGCTTTACAAGGGGATTTTTAGGGCAAGAAAAATGAAATTAAGGTGGAAAATATTGTTTTTCAACCCAAAATATTTTCCAATTTTTCAAGATGGGAAACCGAAAAACTTAAAAAATGAACTTTTTTTTACAAGGGGGTTTTTCAGGACAAGAAAAATGAATTTAAGACAATAATGACACTTAGATAGACACCATATATGTTGACAATTATGATAAAATTAAAAGTTTTCACAAAACGTTACCACCTTTTCCGAATATGCATGAAATAATATCAGCAACAATTGATTTGTTTTACCATACTCCTTCAAACAACATGCATACTTGCAAGGCATTCAAAAAAATAACGGTACATGTCATTAACAAACATCTGCACAAACTGGCCTGTCTACTCAAACTGCAGACTGGCCTGTCTACTCAAATTCTGAGGACACTTTGGATATTGAGCATGGACTTACAGTTTTGACAAGTAATATGAACAATGCAATTGACAAATTTTCTCCTAAAACAAAAAATTAAATTTGAGCAAAACTAAACACCCGTGGATAAACTAACTAACGCTTATAAAGGGCAAAATTCGATCCCACTAGTATACGATACTCTAGGACAGGCTCTCCTAGTCTTCTAAATAAATTCCTAGCTCTAGCCAATACCAATGAAGAAAAATCAGAGACGGCTCTTTGTGCATATACAGAGCTGTCAACTCTCCCGCATTTTAACCCACATTTCTACTCTCCCGCATCGAAAAAAAATCTCTCCCATTTTAGAAATATCTTCATTTTATTTTTACTATACTATTATACAAATTTATAAACCTGTTTCACAATAATAACAAAACTGTACAACAAATTTTTATGGTATTTACTAAGTAAATACCATAAAAATTTTTTTTGACACCATATGGGGTTCCTAGAATTAGAGTTTAAGTATAGGTTTATAGTTCTTATATTGACGTAGTGGCGATAACAATATTAAACAAGTTTTTTTAAAATTATAATTACTGAATTTTTTCTAATTTTTTGAAATCTGTTTGTTAAATACTTTAGAAAAAGATCAAAAAACTATATTAATTAAACTATTTTCATACTTAATTGAAAAAACCCGCGGAAAAAATCTTTTATACTAGCTCTTGAAAAAGTCCTGGTACTATCATCCATATCTGATTTTTGGCCCGTCACCTTATTATGTTTTTTATCGAAGGTTACTGAGAAACTTGCTAATGAACAGGTAGTAGTGTTCTTGATTAAATCAAAAGTTTTATATCCATTATAAACGAGATTTCGAAAATATCATTGCACTCAGTTTGCACTAATTTAACTTACACATGATATTCATATGGTCAAAGAAAAGGAATTGGCTACACTTCTATTGCAGTTGGATTTCTCAAAAGCCTTCAATAATGTATCACCAGCAAAACTTCTCAAAAAACTGAAGGTCACAGGCTTCCCTTCTCTAAGTCGTCACTACAATGGTTTTGGTCTTACCCCACTGGCCGATCTTTATGCGTTCTATAAAAATCTTCATCATGAAGACGACTTTCCATGACATAAACATAGGAGTAACCCAAGGTTTGATCCTGTGGCCTCTTCTCTTTTTTATATTTATTATATATTGATGACTTGAAAGAACACTGAAGTGGAAATAATATTTTTAGACTATTGTATGATTGATCTTCAAATGTGTGTTCAAGTGTCTACATGAAATAAATCAGGGTATCATTAATCTTTCTTTCTATGCCAAAAAGTAGCAACATGATTAGAAACTAATTCCATGGTTAGCACTAAACGCCAAAAAGACTCAGGCAATAGTATTTGGTTTCTGCAATACGGTAAGGTTGTCAAAAGATTTAAATATACTTAGTAATGAGGTTTATTATAATAGTGATAGTGTTCCGTTCGTTGATGAGGTAACAAACTTGGGTATATTACTAGAAAGTAGTCTTTAATGGAAGCCTCAAGTTCAGCAGGTAACTAAAAACGAGAATAGAATCCTTTATTGTTTATAAACTATTAAACCCTGTATTCACAAGCACTTCTTAAGCGGATAGTTCAATCACTACCACTAGTAGTTCCTCATCTGAACTAATGTAATATGGTTTACTCTGACTGGGTATGCAGCTCCAGAGATTAGCTAACTCTGGAATACGATACATTTTTGTTGTGAAAAGAAATGATCATATTACCCCTTATAGAATGCAACTACGCTGGATGACTAACTCTACATGCACTACTTTGCATCATTAATGATGTACAGACTAGTTCGCATGAAAGAACCCCTTTTCTTTTACTTCTCTTTTTAAACAAATCTGATAAAAAAACTCGAGGCCCCCGTAAATACTTAAATTCCTAACCAGTAACTACTGACTGAGGTTTATATTTGTTTTAAATAGAGTACGCTAATTTTCGGAATAATATCCCACACAGCACAAAACCTTTTCAAAACGTTTCTAAAACGTTTCAAATGTCCGCTTGGTTTTTGGCCAATTGCTAGCAAACTAAAAGAGCTATGATACCCTGCCTTTTGATAAAATGTAGCTCAATCTTTAAGGAAGGTGTACAACTTGGTTAGAGCAGTTAGCTTATTCAAGTTTTTGTGCAATCGAATTTACAAAAAAAATATGCATTTTCGTTCAAAATTCGATTACACGAAAACTTGGATAAGCTAAGTGCTCTAACCAAGTTGTACACCTTCCTTAAATATTGAGCTATATTTTATCAAAAGGCAGGGTATCATAGCTTCCTTAGTTTGCTAGCAATTGGCCAAAAACCAAGCGGACTTTTGAAACGTTTTAGAAACGTTTTGAAAAGGTTTTGTGCTGTGTGGGATTGCTCTGCATGCACACGTCACTTGCACACATTTTGAGAAGACAATAAGCCAATATTTATGTTGATCAGATGATAGATAGCTGATCAATGACATAAAATATACCTGATATTTGTCTGATTGGTATAATTTTATTAAATACTGAATAATTGACTAATTGACTAATTATGAAATTAATTGATTACTTGTTATTATCTATTTAAAAGAAAATTAACTTGATAAATTCTTTATTTTAATACATATTGAATTTAATTATTTACTTATATATATTATTTAATATTTAAATTTTGATTAATTATTATATTGATTAAATGATTATTTGAGATTATTGACCATTAAGGGTAATTTATAACAACATATTTTATTTTGTTGTAAGCTTTCGTTGGTATACCACCAACCTCTTCAGACTAAAAAAATTTTTTATTCAAAATAAATTTTTACAATGAAATTTACAATTTTTTTAACAAAATATTCATTAATTTTTTTTTAAAAACATATTATTATGAGTAATTTTAACTCTATTTTTTTATGCATATATTTTTCATACAGGAAAACCTCGGTATTCACGGTAGATACATTCCAAAAGACCTACGCGAATACTGAATCCGCGAATACGTAAGTATTGTGTAAATGGAAATAGGGGCATATGTTCCAAAAATTGAAAAAATGTAAGAATAAAATTTTTTTTTTTAGAAGTCACTTATTTAACGTAAAGTTACAAAATTTATTAAAGTACAGTGTTTCAAACTGTTTTGTGAAAAAAATTAGTCATTTTGCTTTGTCTAATGTAATCTTTGTAAAGCTCCTTATAAACCATTATTACTTTTTTGCAGTCATGTTTGAAACGAATGCTTCTTAGCATAATAGGATCGTTCTCAAAAGCTTTATCCTTGGCATTTTGAATTGAATTTATGATTTCTGCAATGTCTTTTATGGAAAAACTAGGTTCGTATGTTGATGGATTTTTCTCTTTCTTTTCTGGCGAATATCCTAAAATATCATAGACTTCTTCAGTATTCAAATCTCCTTGTTCAAGTATCAGTTCTTCTACCTGACTTATGTGCATTCTTTAAATCCTTCAGCTTTAAAATTTCTTGCTACATTTGCCGCATCTTGCACGACTTCTTATAAATTGTATTCATTAGATTTATTTTTTGAGGTAACGAATTTTGGCTTACTCCAACTGGTATTTAAAGTTGATTCTTTAATTTTGTCCCACGATTCCTGGACGTATTTGAGGCTATCAGCAATGGTAAAATTTTTCCAAAACAATTTCATCATAGCCCTAGGATTTAGCGAATCTTGAGATCTATATACAGCTTCTAGCATATTGCTAACAACTCGGCGTAAGTAGTACATTTTAAAAGTTGCAATGACTGTTTGATCATTGGATGTAATAACGATGTAGTGTTTGGTGGTAAAACATAACTTCTACATTGAGATTAGACGTTCGAATAATTTTAATTTGACAAGGTGCGTTAACCAAGGAGTAATATTTTTTTGTGTACTGCGGCCCGAAAGTAGGTATTTCCCGGACGCTGCACGTCCGGCAAAGACGTATTTTCTCATGACAGTCGCAGAAAAATTATGTACAATCCTCGTCCATATATAAAGAATGACCCAAATCGCAGTTTACCATCCTCGGCTTCGCTTCGGAAGGTAATTTACGTGCAACTTCTTTATTTTTCTGGCCTAGGACCGTAATATACTATAAATTAAAGTTTTGCTTAAAAAAAGTTCCTTAACTTCCGGTATAAAAGATTGATCAAACCAGTCTATAAATATACCCTTGTTTACCCATGCAGTTCTATTCGATTTCCAGTAAACTGGTAAATGCTGTTTGTTTTTTCCCTTCAATGCCCTAGGATTTTCTGATTTACACACCATAAGTGGCTTGCGTTTAAAATTTCCTGTAATGTTTGCACAAAAGAGCAAAGTAAATAGTTGATTCATTTACATTGTATTTTCGAGCAAGATAAGCGACTTTTTTTCCTCCTTGAAGAGCATTTATTATACTTAATTTATCAGCAAGACTCATTATATTCTTTGTTCTTTTTTTTGGTGTACACTTTGGTGCCATTATTATTAATACAATTTAAAAAAATACTTAAAATTTATTATAAATAATAAATACTAAAAAAAATAGCTGCACTTTGATTATAAGTAATAATACAATAATAATGTATGTTTGAAATTTGGTTATATAAAACAAAAAAAAATTAAATTCTGAAGTTGCTGTCTGATTACAAATTTAAATTTTCATTTTTCCTAAAATACATTTTTTTTAAACCGCGAATATGGGGTAAAAAACCCCTCGAATAGAGGGGTAATTATCGTAAAATGGAAACCTCGAATAAGCGAGGTTCGCGAATATCGGGGTTTTCCTGAGTATTGACAATTTTGAAAAGAGTTTATAAGTAAAGAACCATTTATAAGAAACGTTTATAAAACGTTTTCAAAACGTTTTAGGAACGTTCTTTAATTCCGCTTTTTCTTGGAAGCCAAACGCTTCAGAAACGTTTTAAAAACGTTTCCATGTAAAATAATTTTGTTTACATTTAATTTTTTTTCTAAGTTTTTTTTTCACATTTTTTTTTATTCACCAAAAAAAAAATTTAATTTTTCAGTAACGTTTCTAAAACGTTTAGCTTCCAAGAAAAAGCGGACCTAAAAAAACGTTTCTTAAACGTTTTGAAGACGCTCTATAAACGTTTCTGTTTGCATTTTAGTTTACATTCGAATCTTTCTAGAAACGTTTCAGAAACGTTTTGTGCTGTATGTTTCTTTAAGGAGTTAGGAGGGTAAATAGAAAATTTGAGTCAATATCCACATTATCGACGCTATTTTTTTTAAATAATTTGCAGTTTAAAATAAAATTAGTCGTAAAAATATTAAAAAATGTGTTTATTATGTAATATTATTGCAAAAAAAAGTTATTTTAATTTTATAAATTATGAAAAAACATTATTATTTTAGGTTATGTTACTTACTAAAACTTGGTTTTTACCGAATAATTAATGATTGAATGTGGTAACCTATAGATAAAATAAATTGGAAATATAATCTTTGACAATTTATTTATCATATTAAATAAGTTTCATCTCCCTGTGTCATCATTATCATACTTTTTGTAAGCTCCAAATATGAATTTCCATAAGAGCAATGTTAAACTGCCTATTTTTAATTTGCAATAAAAAGATAATTAATGTGGTAACAAAGGTAAAACAAAGTTCTATTCAACTTTAAAAATGTTTAAATTTAATAATTTTCCAGTTTCATTCAGTTCTGTCATCATTTTTATACCACATAGACTATTTAAAGACTGTTAGCATCATAAATGAACGAAAAATCTGTGTTTTTCTTCTTGTAACTGATGAAGCCAAAAATTTTGTTATTTTAGAGTGCTTCAAAGGGGAGAGACATAATATGAATAATTATAATTATCATATTGGCTATAGTTCATTAGTTGAAAAAGAATTTCACTATTTCTTAACATTTCAGATGAAAAATAAAATACATAATAATTTTGCGGCGAAATTTAGGGAAAATTTAATAATAAGTTAAACAGATTTCGTTTAATTTTTTGCTCCGGCTAAATGTTGCTTGAATCTTCAAGCAATAAGATTGAAATTCCAAGCAAATTGCACAAAAGCAAATATAAAAATTTCTACTTGAACATTCGAGCAAAAATTTTTAAAACTTAGGCCAATAATTTAAGGAAATTTCAAATGGAATAATCTGAAAATATAATTTTTAAAGAAATTTAGATGCATCATATACCCGAAATTTCTATACAAAATACGCGCTACATACATTTATAAAATATTATTTATTACAGGGCCAAAAGTTAGGGGGGGGGGTTGAAAATTTAATAAATTAGTTAATTTACGAAAAATAATTAAATTTATCAATCCGGCGGGAATAAATTGATAAGGATAATAGAGTGCAATTTTAATACAAGCTAATTAACTTAAAATTATATAAAGAAGTGGACTCTAAACAAAAACTGCATGTCATACGGTATTTAATAAAGAATGACATTTATTTCATGCGCAATTTTTCTTTTTTGTAATTTAAAAATTAAATACTTTTACTTGTACAAATTATGTATTTTTTTTTGTATAGAATTGCAAAAATAAAAAAAATTTAATGTACAAAGTTCGATGACTTGCAATTTACAAAATTTCAAGTAAATTTTTGATTTACAAAATTTATTTATTTAAAACAGATATAAAATTTAAAGTTTCGGAAAAAATTTTTTAATCATTTTGTAAATTTGCCTATCAATCAACAGATTTACGTAGAATAAATCAAACAACAACAAAAATTTTTTTACGTTCGAATGCAAGTCATTTTTTTTGTGCAAAAATCAATACAATTTTATGACTGTATACGACATAATCTTAAAACTATTTTCAACTTAACTTGTACACGGATACAAAATTCAAGTATAGCATAGCATATATACATATATATATATATATATATATATTTTATTGTTTTAAAATTTTTTGCAATTATAATCAAAAATAATAAAGGAATTGCATAATATTTTTTATAATTCAACATTTTTAGACATTATACATGAAAAAATAATTAAATGCAATTAATTTTGAAAAAAGAGTAAAATTATTTTGCACAAATAATTGCTGTTTAGATGCATTATTCAGGGTTGCATATATATATATATATATATATGCTCTCAGGTATATATGTATATATATGTATAAATATACTTTGATATAAAATATATATAACCTTATAAAAAGAGTAAGTTGTATTCTTGTCCTTTCCCCTCATTCGCGTTATCTCCCCTTTTCCTCTTTGCGCAAACGCCTGGGGGCCACGGGGCGCGTCGATGGGTGGGAGAGAGTTAGCTAGCCAAAGAGGATCGCCCGAATCAGTAACTTACAGGCTCTCTTATAAAGCACGTTATTCATATATCAAATATATATTACTAATACATATAAATGCAAAAATAAGTATACATACACCCACACAAAAACATCATGTTTTATTCGGCAAAATATTTCTTCGCTTGCCGCCCTTAGTCTTGCGTAATCAAAACAACTAATTTTCTCGAGTTATTTAAAGTGTAAGAATTAATTGCAAAAAGTGCCGATAAAAAATGTTTTTATAAAAAATTATTTATTTTTTATTTAGGTATTGTAAAGTTAAAGTTGGTTATTGTTTTACCGGCATTTTTTAAGTTTTAAATTACTTGGTGGCTTATAGTACATATTTCTAATGTATTGTATTTTTATTTTTTAGCCCTTTAAAGGGATCAAGTTTAATCATCTGGAATGAGCTTTGCTGTTATTGTGTTAATCTGAAAAAAAGCTTAAGTATGAATAAGATTTTTAATAATTGAATAAAATTAAAAGGTAAATTTTGTTACTAATTGGCATTTATTTATTTTAGGTGCATTTTGTCAATTAAAATCATGTTTGAAAATGATAATAAGATGATTTTTAAATTAGCTATTTTAAAAATGTTTAAATAAAATTTACATTTAAAATTCGTATAGTGCAGGATTCACTGCGCTTTGGATGGAGTGATGAGCTCGGCCCCTGTAAGGGGCAATCTGCCCCATAATTTAGTTGAAACTCATCATCATCATCATCATCATCATCATAAAAAACATGAAAAAAGACACCATCATCGTCATCATCGACATGATAAAAAAAAATCAAAAGATACGCCCGAAGAGAAGCGACCAAAAGTCAATCCGATATTTTTGTGGGCTGCGCAATGCGATCAAACAATCGTCGAGGTTAGGTGCGAAGATTATGATAAGAGAAATCGCATCGTACTCACAAAAACGGCGCATGGATGGCGGTCAATACCCAAGATCGCTTCGGATCTTCCGGTATCAAAAATTGAAGAAAAAGAAAATTCTAAATCCATAGAATCTACAGAAACTGATACTTCAGAAAAAATTAAAATTTTATCTAACAAAGAAAAACATTTACGAAAGCTTAAAAAGAAAAAATGCTTTGAAGTATCTAAAAACCGGAAGAGGCGATGCGAATCTGAACCGGAAGATTTAATATGGAAAACAGGAAAAAGAAAAAAATTAGTCGGTATTATTAGGAAACGAATAAGATTATCATTGGATGAAAATCTTTTAAACGCAAAAACTAAAAAAGAATCTAAAAAAATTCGTAAAAATAAATTTGATTTAAATACGAAAAATATAACAAATAATATCAAAGGTGAAAAATTCAGTGATCCTGATAAATCACCAAATAATCAACATTTACAACCAAGAGTACTTCTTGAACAATTACACATGTCACAAATGCCATCTAAAATTAGTCGGACAAGTGATATTATAAATGAACCTTTATTGTACAGTAATATTAATAATAATAGTGAAAGTGAAAAAATAATTGATAATGAAATTAGTTTTAATAAAAATAAATTAAATGATACTGATGTTGACAGTAATAATGAAAAATCTAATTTATTAAAATTAAATGAACATTTTACAGATATTGGTGCTGAATTGACTAATGACAATGAATTTAATGTTGTTAACATATCGAATAAAGTTTTGCACGATGAAAAAGTAAACAAAAAATCAAATAATAATGTAATTAAAAGTGAATTATTTAATGGTACTGGATTTAGAAGTTTAACAGAAACTATTGAGAGGCTAGAAAAACAAATAAGTTGTAAAAGTGCTCCTGATGAATTGAATACTAACGAAAATTCGGATATTAATAAAATCAAAATAAACGAAAATGTGAAACCAGTAGAAATTAAAAATCCGGAAATACCCTCAAAACCGGATGTTATTGAAGGTTCTGAAATATTAAATGTTTTGAAAAATAAGCCTGGTATATCAATTTCGTTGGCGAAAACGCAAAAGAAGAAAATAGAAGAAACCGAGTCCATTAAAGAAAATGTAACAATAAGTCGATCACCTGATTCTCAAATGGAATTAACTGAAAAAATATGCAAAAAACTTCCAGAAATATCAATCGAATTTTTCGATAAAAATAATCAAACGAAAACATCAAATCCGGCTCCTAAAATTTGTCTAGAACCTCCAGAGAGTAAAATTCCAAAATTAGAAAAAACTTATTTGTGTAAAAAAGAAATTTCCCCAGTTCGTGAAGACTTTGATTTTAAAACCCCAGATGAGTATGAAAGTGAAGAAAGTTACAAAATTCGCGCCATTTCTAATATTGAAAATAAGTGTGTAAATAAAAATGAGCACGTGACTGACAGCATAAAAGATGATTCAATTTTAAGGCCATTATTACAAATACCAGCAAAAACTAAAGAATCTCAATTTACAAATTTAGCAGATACTCATGACATGGAACATTTTCCTGAATCAGTAATGTCACCACAACCAAGTGGTATCCCATACGTATTAACCCCGTCAAGACGACCGCCATCTACAAATCTTGATCTGCTATTACCAAGTCCACCTTGTTCAGTTACATGTTCTGAAGATGTCCAAGCAAATTTAAATTTAAAAGAAATTTTAAATTCTCAAGTTAGCATAGATTTAAGAAATTGTCATAAACCTAAAGAGCACTTAGATGACATAAACATGCGCTGTGATTCAAATCTTAGTGCAGCAAGTCATCAATCACATGAATTATGTTGTACAAAAGATTGTTATTTATCAAATTCATGTATGCTAGATAAAACAAAATATCCAGATTACAGAAATTATGAAATGCCAATATCAAATGCAGAAATAAATAATCCATTTTATGGCACTAATTTATTACAAAATCCAATGTACAATGGAACTGAAATGTATTACCCTGATAATCGTAATTTATATTTAGATCCAGCAAGTCAATTACGTGAATTATTATCAACATCAAGACATTTAATACCAGATCCATTATTAGTACCACGTGATTATTTACCATTATTAGCTGGTTCACCATTAACCGAAATACCAAAATTATTAACATCACGTCCAGAATTAAGATTACCAGAAGCTTTATCAAGACCAGATTTATTAAGTGATCCAGATATATTAGTTATTTATTTATCACATTTACAATACGTACTCGATAATTGTGATGGTAATAATATTGGTAACATTAATAGCAATATGAATATTAATAATAACAATAATCAAGAAATATATAATTTAAAATCCAATAAATTAATAAATGAAAATAACAAAAAACTAAATAACGAAGATATTAAAGATAAACCAAAACTTAGTTGTAAACCAATTGTTAAATTAATGCCATCACCAATGGATTTGTCAAATAATCAAAATACAGATAAACACAAACCATTGTTAAGGGTTAGAAGTGGCTTATTCAAACAAGATTCTGAAGTTACATCAACTGCTAGCTCACCAGAAGATTCACATTTATGGCATCCATTATTTGGAAGGTAAATATTTTTTTTGTTATTTAAGATTAAAAAGAGGAAATTATAATAAGAAATGATAAAATCTGCTTATGTGTATTGTACAATAGCTCACTTGTTTTATTTCCTGTCTGTTAAACGGAACAAAAATTTACGCCCCTCGTAATGTTTTAAATAGCTTAAAAATATATATATAATCGTCAAGTGTTATTTAAAAATGGCAGAATAAAAATGACTTTTGTGCCCATTGAAAATATTTTTTTAATAGAAAGTTTTAATATGCAAACAGAAAGTACCAATGCATTTTTCTCTTTAAAGTAATATTTAAATACGTGAGCAAGATTAAGCATCAAAAAGTATTTGGCATGATTTTTAAGTAGGTCAGTCTGAGGCTTAGATCTATTTTTTTTTTTTTTAATTTAATTGTCTATATTTTTATTTAATTTTTAATTACGTAATATTCAGACGAAGTGTAGACTGATTTTTTTTTGTATAATTTTTGTTTTTTGAAAGAATGATCGATAAAGAAAAATTTAAATAATTTGCAAAGAATTATGCTTAGTTGGTAAAGAAAGGTTAATTAGATCAAAAAATAAATAAATGTATTTATATATATAAGTATTTTTACCCGGGGAAATAGATTTTTAGTATGATTTTAGCTGCTGAGTTATCAAATATTAGATTTTGACCTTATTGGCATTTTTCGTTATTTAAAATTTTGATTAGTCAGATAAAAGGCTGAAATTCAAATTTATTAATTTTGCACGAATTTATTTTAGTATTAAAATTTTACTTAACCCATTTAAGTTCATTAAGATTTAATCAGAGTAAAAATCATTTTTTTCAAAAACTATTATTGATTTGAAAAAAAACAAGCATTAAATTTAATCGAACCAATTTTATATTAAATATTTCTTGCTTTTATGCTGTTGTAAAAATTTTTTTATGGGACTAAAATTTTCATTATAGAACGTAATTTTTTACTCAAGTAAAGTACTAAATTTAATTTTACTTTGTATATAAAAATATACGTTACAAAAATTTAATTTCATTAGACGACAATAAGCTTGTACAGCATTTTTTATTAAAAAGCAATATATAAATAAGTCTTTCAGCTAAAAATAAAACAAGAAAAAAAGTTATTAAAATTGCATATCAGCAAATAAAAAATTTAGAAGCCACTTTTCTAAATGTACGTTTGAACTGTAAAGTTAATATAATTAATTTCACTGCAACACATTTATAGAGAAGCAAAAGTTTATTACACGAGTAAGAAATTTTTCAAACCAATTTTTTTAGCTTATATTTTCAACACAGTGTTTTATACGTGAGGTGCAGTCATACACGAAAAAAAAAGAATTTGTATTGAACATTTCAGTCCCTAGTATATAAAAGAATTATTTATAAATATAGAATGACAAAGAGAAGGTATATTGGATTATAACATTTTTGGTATCTACGTGAAAAAATATGTCTGAAAAAAGTAAATGAAAATTGATAGACAAATATTTCCATCAATTTCGTACGGGTGCAGTTTCGCAAAAAATTGAAATTTTAGTATTTGGAAGATTGATAAAATTTATTTTAATTATTTCAAACGATCTATTTCAGGTTTGGGTCTAGAAACTTTCTCAGCAGGGGGTTGGGCGATTCAGTAAAAATTTGCGAGTTTTTGTAAAATTTTAAAATTATCCAAAATTTCATTAAAAAACTAAACTTGTCTAACTATCGGAAAATTGATATTTTAATTGATTTTTTTCAAATAATATTTTTTCTCAGTAGCTCATAAATGTCATTTATTTTTAATAGGGTCTATCATTAAATTAAATAAAAAAAATAAAATTAATTTACAAATATTCAAGGGAACAAATTAATTTAAATAAATTAAAATCTATAAATAGAAAAAAAAATTTCAAATTAAATTATTTATAATTAAATACATGATTCAAAAAAAAAACCCGCATAAACAAGTACAATAAAAATTTTTTATTTTTAAATGACAAGTGAATAAAAAAATATTTTATTAAAGTTATGTAGAGACAAAGTTTTGTACTAAATTTATATTTCAATGTTATTAAGTCGACAAGTTTCTTATAATACAAAAGTTTACATAAAAATGACGTGTACCTTACATATTGTTGGATATTAAAAATTTTACAATGAAAAAAAAAGAAAAATTGACCCCTTATATATAAAATAATTAAAATATCAATAATTGTACATAAGAAAATTACTAAAACTTTCAACAACAAAAAAAATTACATTGTTTTATTTTGAATAATTAATTACGATCGAGGGAAAAAATAAGTAAAACGTAGGGTGTAAGTTTAAAATTGATCCCTAAATAGCTAACATGGCATGTATCAATAATTAAATTACAATTATAAAGAAACAAAAACTTGTTCATGAAATTACATTGTATTTAATTTTGAATAATTAATTAAAAAAACAGAAAAACCAGGGAAGAAAGTATGATTACAAGAAAATAAAAAACGAGGGTGTATTTTAAATAATAAATAATCGATAAAGATTTTTCCATAGAGAGAAAATTCTCATTATTAAGTCTATAGTACATTTTTTATAATCGTTTATGAAATTATATGACATAAATTAAATGTAATTGTTTTTTTTTTTTCTTTTTTTTTCTTCAATTCTTACTTTTTTTTTTCAATTGTCGATTTAATAATTTAAGGTATAAATAATTTTCTTGGATAAATTTATAAGGGTAACTTGATATAACGTTCGTGATTTTATATTTGAAAAACTTTTTTTATGGTATTATGACTAAGTAGATAACTAATTTTTTATGCTGTAATTGTTTTTAAATTAATTTTTTATCATTTTTAACATGCAGTTTTTTATTTAGCTTTTTTTTTTAATGAGTTTTAATTGTATAGTAAAGATTTTTTTTTAAGTTACGCTATTTGAGCGCTTTAAAGTAAGGTTTAGATAAGCGTCATGTTTCATATTTCACGCCTATTGAGAATTTTTGATATTTTTCGAACTTGAGACACCCTCGGTGAATTTTAACTTTAAAATTTCGCTATTTTCACTTATAATAATAATATGCCTGTATAAAATTTCAGAAGGAATCCAAATATTTGGTCAGATTTTCATTTAGTCACGTGACTTGGCGGAATATTCAAAAATTTGAAAAAATATAGTAATTTTAAAAATATCGTTTTTTGATCTAGATAAGCGTAACTCGCGTATTTTTTGGGAGGATGAAATTAGGTTATAAAACAAGAAATTTAAACCAAAGTAGAAGAAAATCGAACTTGCGCATTTTTTTCTATTTTTCAACACGAATTTAAATATTTAAATGTAAGTCACTTGGATACTCGAAGCAAAAGTTGAAAGACGGAAAGTTTGGGGAAGGGCGGGATCCCCTTCGTTTAAAAAGACACCCTAGTTTAAAAATCCTATTTTATTTCCACTCACTTTTTTTTAATGAACTATATAATATTTGTATATATAAGTATTTACTATTGGAATCCCTTATTCCAATGTTAGTTTATCTTATAGTTGATTTTATAGTAAAAACATTGTTTAAAACGTGTATTTAAAAATTGAATTCTTATACATATGAGAAATTCTTAGTGAAATAGGTAAAAGTCCGAGATCTTAAAAAAAGCGGGTAAAATTTCCCGAGGAATACAAAAATCGAGTTATAGGAAAATCTGGAAAATTTCGAGAAATGGAAGGTTATGAAAATCTGTTTTTTGAGTTATACCCCTCAAAAACTATTTTCCAACAAAAAGTATAATAGGAAAACACAAATTTTAAGGCCAATTAGAATAAAAAAAATCTTGTTTTTTGAGAAATTCGTATTTGAAATTTTCTTTTAGTTTCTCCAATTTTTCTGCTTTCCTTGAGGTTTTTCCAAAATCTGATGGCAGGATCGGATTCAACGAGAAATTTTACCAATTTTTTTTAAATCGTAAAACAGCTACTATTTCGAAACCATTGAACCTGGCACCTTAAAAACTGGCATGGTATCATATTTTTACATATTGAACCCAGTTCAATTGTTTTTTTTTTTTTAACCCAGACTTTTATCTATCGCTTAGGTCAGTTTCACTAAGAATTACTCATATGCAATACACAATATTTACATTATTAATTTTATGTGTTAACGTTAAAAATTTTATTAGAGACTAACAAAAGTACCGCTTTTGTGTTTTATTATGGAAACGAGAATAGTTTTGTGATCAGGGCTGGCCCATGTGTCAAATATGTTTGATGTTTATAGTGTGATCATCATGTGTGAAAAATAAAATATCAGACCCTTTTTAATAATAACAAACTCTCTTTAAAAGTTTGCCGGTAAAATAAGCAATCGAAAGAAAAATTTAAGCTAAAAAATAAGATGATTCAGTATGAAAATTTTAATGACTCGATAATTTTTGTAGTCAGAGCCAAAGAAAGAAAAATACAAAGGAAGCAAAGTTGTTAATATTTATTTCAATTTATTTTCCCAACTGTTTTTTGTATGTAGCTTTTCTTGAATATTTAAGCAAAAAATATTTAATAACGTAATTGTTATTGTAATTTTCTTAAATATTTTATCGTGAATTATTTGCTAAATACACATTATAGTTAGGCTAAAAATATAAAATAGAATAATTTTTCAAATAATAGTATCAAAATAATTAGAAACATTTTCGTCGTAATTGGACATGATATAATTAGTAGTTTATTGAATTTTAAATACTTTGTAAATTTAAAAAATGAGCTAAAACATTTTTAAAAATTTAATCAAATTTCAAACGATTTTCATTTAATTTTGAACACATGTTAAGTAGAAAATAAATCCTGCGTATTTTTATAACAAATTTTATATATAAATAATAAGATTTTTATCTTGTAAAAATAAATTTAAAAAATTTTATAATTGACAATAGAAAATATTAATAGAATTTTATCTTATCAATATGTCGATTTTTGAAACTCTGTATAGAAAAATATTGATTTTTTAATTTAATTTTTAGAAAAAGTTTTGAAATTTTTAAGTAATTTAATAGAAGAATTTTCAATACTACTGTCACGAAACTTATTTATCAATCAAATTTTTATTGAATTATTAAAAATATTTTTTTAATTACACGGTTAGATTGCTTTGCTTGAAATTTCAAGCAGAATATTTAATTTTTAGAATATACTTTTAAAATCAATCCCCCTTCCCTTCCATTTTTCCTACTGTGGTCTGAATGTCACTTATGAGCTTGTAATATCAGATTAAAAAATCTCTGGCTACAATTTTGTATCTAAAAATTGGAAATTACTATAAAAAAATCTAATTCTGAAAATTTAATCTTACTAAAATATCCGAAGTTTTTTTAGTTTGAAATTTTTATCTAGCTAATTGAAAAATATCCCGGATATTATTGTCATTAAATTCATTGGGTAAACGACACTGTTCGTCTAGACTCTAAATATTAGCCAAGTCTCAAATATTACAAAACAAAAATTTAAGAAGTGATAAACAAAAATATTCCATAAAAAAAATTTTTAAATTTACAATACTATTAATGTATGTTAGACACAAATATACACTGAATTATCAGTTCGTTATCAATAATATTCTATTTTTTTTTTTTAATAACATATAAAACACGTTTTAAGTACATAAAAGAATATAAAAAAAAAAAAATAATTATTAACATTTATGACAAAAAGGCAATGACCTAAAACGCATGAAAAAGCTTTATAGTATAAATATATATATATATAATTTTTTATATCACGAACGACATACTTAATATTTATACTTGTATTTTTTATTTTTTATCGAAATTACTAGAAAAATTAGTGGAAAAATTTTTTTAATGAAATTATTTTTTTGTTACTATAAATTATAAATTGCTTTTGGGTTTTCTTTGTTGAGAATGCTATATTTTATTCAAAGTAACAATTTGCTGAAAATTTTTAAAAAATATTAATAAAATATTCAAAACAGTACCTGCAGACCATTTTCGAAAAATTTCGGGTTTAACCAAAATTTTGAGCTTTTTTCGGGTCAGGTACTCGCAATTACTGCTAACCATACTTCTAATTTGGGAAATGAGATAATTAAAGAATTTTCCAGTTTAATTGCGATAATTAAATGCCAAAATAAGAGTATAAATTAAATTTTAACTCTTTTTTAAAAAATTAAATAAATATGAGGAAAATAATTAATACACAAATTTTGAAATATTGATAATAAGTCACTAAACCAAAATCATTAAAATTTATTTATGTGTATTTACAAGAAAGTATCAAATTTCATATCATTATCTTTTTGATAAATAAAAATATTTTTTTTTCTCAATATAATTATGCAAAAAATAAATGGAATTTTTTTTTCTTCTTAAATATAAAATTTGGAGATAAAAAATTTTTAAATTGATTACTTAAATTATTCACTCAGTATAAATAATTAAATTTTTTAAAGGAAATTTCATTCATAAAATAAATGAAATTAAATTTTATGTTACATATTTTTATTTCTTTTTTATAAAGGAGCTTTTTTTAACTACTGAACACGTTTTTATTTTATTCAGAAATTTTAAAGTGCATTCTAGAATATTTTTAATAATAAAAATTTATTATATGAATGAATTGACGTAAAGGGTGCATTAATTATTAGATGGAGTTTCAAAATTTAATTTAAAATACACTGGAACAAATTTTTTTTACTTAATTATGTATTTGTTAAATTTTTGGAAATTAATAAATTAATTTTCAGTTTGGGTTTACTTTTAACTCGAGTTAAAAGTGCAAATTTTTTTTGGATTTTGATGTCTAAATTTAGTTTTATCCACTAACAATTTATGTCACTTTTTTTACCCATTAAAGTTAAAAATTGACTATAAAATAGTTCTCTGAACAAATATATTTTTATTTACTTTATTTAGATTCATTTAAAAAAAAAAATTTTTTTCACTTTTTGGTCAATTTTTAACCTTTAGCTGCCACATGGGGTCTTGAAGGACCCCAAGCCCTTTCAAGTAAAAATTCAACCTACTTAAATGTAAAAAATGACACTATTGGTGTCATTTCTAGTAACTCAAGGCTTCAAACTATATGGTGGAGCATTGGTAATAATTTTAAAAGTATCAGAGTCGCTTGTACATGGAAAAAACATATCAATTTTTAGGTAAAATGTCCATAAATCACGAATGTTTGGTTACTTTATTTTTTTGTTTTTTAATTTAGAAGATATTATTACGTTAAAAGCAATATTATTTATTAAAATATTGTTCGAAATAACTTTTTAATATTTTTAAGCTATTTATTTTAATAGGCTGCCCGTAGTGGGCAATTTCGGCTTGGGGTCTTAAAAGACCCCAAGCGTAAGCTAGGTTACGAAAGTGAAGTGTGGCAGCTTAAGGTTAATGGTTAAATTTTATGTAGTTTATTTTTACCCGCCAAAGTTGACTGTAAAAAAGTTCTCTAAACAAAATTATTTTAATTTACTTTATTTAAGTTCATTTGAATTAAAAGAATTTTTTTTAATTATTTGGTCAATTTTTAATGACTGACTTTTAGGGCGCGTTCACAGTGAGCTTTGTTTCGAAACAAAATTTTACTTTGTAACACTGAACTCCGAAATACGGTAATAATCGATCGATAATTAAGTATGAGGCGCCGACGATCAAACGATCTTTCGAGAATTTTCATGAAAGCAAGATCAGAATCTTTGAAAACTTTTTGGAGTTATATTATACTATATTTACTGGTATCAGCTAATTGGCATACCTAGCTATATTTTGTATTAAACACTAATTTTATTAAATATATTTTAAAAATTTTGATCGTCAGTGCCTTATACTTTTTTATCGATCGATCGTTACCGTATTTTGGAGCACGGTGTTGCGAAGTAAAATTTTGTTTCGAAACAAGGTGTTTCGAAGGAGCTCTTCTTTCGATATACCTTGTTTCGAAACAAAGCTCACTTTATGTGATCAGGTTTTGTGTAAAAATAAATTATTGTCAAATTTCGTAAATGTAATTGTTTTAGGTGATTTATAGCAAAACAAAAACATGATAAATGTTCATTGGGTGGTTTACCCGGAAAAGTCTTCTGCATTAGGGGGGGTGTAACCAATTGACGTTTTCAGGGGGGGGGGGTTTCAAATGGACTTAGAAAATTTCGATTTAGGGACTTAAAATAATTTGAAATGGGAGTCAAGACTTGATAAAAACAAGAACTTAGAATACTTTAGGTTTATGAAATTAGGATAATTTTTATTTCGGGACTTATTATAATTTCGGTTTTAGGACTTATAATAATTAGAGAGTATAAGCTAAAACTGTTATAAGTAACAGTTCCGTGCTCGTTGGCTGTATTAACACACAAACCAGTTACAAGTTTTTAAAATTAGTTTGAAGCGTCCAAACATCTTGCGGAAATTAAATTAACAATTCTAAGGAAAAAATAAAAAACTCTTTAATTTTTTTAAGATCTACATTTGGTTCTCAAATTAGCTTAAAAGTCAGAAAAATAATAATATTAATGTATGAAAAAAAAATCTTGAAATAAAATCAGTGTAAATTTTCCATAGATTTATTCATATATTTAAAGAAAATTTTTAGTAATATAAAAAAAAACGTGAATTATGCAGAGACATGCCAAATGTAACTTGAGATCTATTTTATCAAATTACTTAACTCGTTAAAAATATATTTTTAAATATAATTTAAATTTTAATATACGCATTAATGAAAAAAAATATTGCATAATAAATAAAGATATTAATTTTTGAGTCTAAAAATTTATCATTAATTGTAAATAATAATGTGGTTTTTGTAAAAAACAATGAATTTTTATGTTTTTTAAGAACCTATAGACAATATGTATATTTAAATAGTATACAATAAAACTAGGCCATTCTGTAGGTATAAATAAAAAAATCACTATTTAAAAATATATTTAAACAATGTTATTTATAGATTTTTTTCGCTATCTAAGTCATATTTTATTTTATAAGTGTTAAGTTTTTCTTTTATTTTGTAAATGAAATTTTATGGAAGTACTTAAAAATTTAAGTTGTGTTATGAAGTAAGCTGAAAATTTTTATTATTTTGTTCTTTTGGTCTCCCTTGAAAACACAAATTACTTTTCTGATTCACTGCACATTGTCTGCACTTTTGGGCTGCTCTGTTTAAAATTTGCTTGAATTGCTTAAAAATTCAAACAGAGCAAACTGACAGCCAATACATATGAAAAAATTTGTACAAAAATTGTCTTAAAATTGCAGCGACAAAATTCAAACGATTTATTTTTAAAAAATGTTTCGAAAATGGAAAATTTTCTTGGAATAGATTAAAAAAAAACTAATATATTTTTAAGAGTACTCAGTATCCGTCATTTTGTTTTAAAAATTCAATTTATTTTTCATTTTTTTGGGCTTAGAAATTTTTTTTGATCCAAAAAGTTTTATCACTTTCGTTATAAAATTTAGAATATTTTTGCATGTTTTTTATTAAATTTAAAAAGATGTTTATGCCAAAATATTATAAATATATAGTAACAAAAGCGAGAAAATTTTTTGGATCAAAAAAAATTTCTAAGCCTAAAAAAATGAAAAATAAAATAATTTTTATAAAAACAAAATGGCGGATACTCAGTAGTTTAAAACTTTTTGAAACAGGGAAATAAATTAAATTTGCGATTTTTTACCAAGTCCAAAAAAATTTTTAAACATTTTTATAAATAATACAAAGAATAGGTAATTGAACCATTTTTCCTTTTTAAAAAAATAACTAAAACCGGATCCTTTTAAAAATATTCCGTTCGCAAAACATTTTTGAAGCGGGTATAAGGAAATCTAAAGGCATTAAAAACTAAAAACTTTAAAAAAGTTTTTATGAGTAACTAAAAAAAGTGAATCTGCGTGTCAAATTTTCCATTTTTGCCCACAATTACCCTGCATTTATTATAAATCCTGATTGAATTTTGCTGAATTTTCCGAATTTAAACGTAATTTAATAATTTGTTTGCTATCAAGTAAAAAAAAATTTTTTTTTATAAAACTAGCCTGAATAAATGTTCATTTCATTTGATTTCATTGCAGTAAAAAAAAATAAAATTCAGCCTGTATAGTACAACTCTGTCTAAAATTTACCCAGAATTTACCACTCTGAAAAAATGAGTTTGAGGGAATATAGCAAGAAGTGCGCCAAAAAAAACGATCCCATAAATCTAGATTAAAAAATTTATTTAGCAATATAAATGATAAATGGACCAAAAATACATATTTAATTGTGAATGAAGCTTTATATTTTAAAATGATACTTTTATGGATCAATGTTAGAGTATGTATGTGGAATATTACCAACGAATGGGCTAGAAATCGCGTCGGCGCTCTTGCGGTCATTGCTCTTTCTCTCTCTTTTTATTCTCATTTTTATTATATCCTTTCTGCAACAATTTAACGATTCTGATGCTTGGTAACTTTTCTTTTATAATATTATAACTTTTCTTAATAATATTTTATTAAGTTTTTAAATTCGAAAAAAATTTTATAAACCATAAAAAAACTAAAAAAATTTTTTTTTTTTTGGTTAATTTTGAAATTTGATTTTTGTAAAAAATAAAAGGATTTAAAATTATATACACACGAATGCTAAAATATTTTTACGCTTGCTTGCTCTTGTGTCAGAAAATAAATTTATAAAAAAATAGAGAATGTAAAAAAAAAAAACTGATTTATAAAAAAACTTTTATAATTCATATAAAAGTGGGCAACATAAAATTTCTATATTTACGTCGTTTCTATTAAAAAATTTTTTAAAAACGTATTAAAAAAATTTTGATGCTCTATAAAACGCAATAAAAAAAAAATAGTATTGGTCCTTGATACGTAACATAAAATTATTATTATTGCGTCTGTTTACTTATGGATACCCACGTGGATGATCGAGGAAATATATTTTGTTGCATATTATTATCAAGGGGATTTTTAGAAAGATATAATCTAAAAAAAAATAAAGGACTTGTATAAAAATTCCCCTAAAACTCTCTATAATATCTCTTTGGATTTTGAAATGCGCAAAATCCAAAGGAACTACCTCGATCGATCCTTTATTCTCTACACAACACTCGGTGACTGTAATATTAGAAACAGGAAAATAAATGTTTCTACATATGAACATTTTTCTTGCTTTTTTAATATTTTTTACAGAATTCTGGGTATAAGGTTCAATAGGCTAAATTTATTATTTTTTGCTTATTAGCTGATTGTAGGATAGTAAAATAATGCCAAAGTTTTAAAACATACCCAGGACAAAACGTCCTTATTGCACTTTGAAGAAGTTCAGAAGCCATGCAATTATTGAATTTAAGGACTTCAAAAATTATAAACACTTTTCTCAGAGTTCGAATTTTTAACTTCGGATTTAAGTTTCTAATAATACTCTGACCCAACGGGAGTATTACACCCTTTTAACCCTTATTTTGAAGGGATGGGGGCAAAATCTCTAAACTTTTTTTTCACAAATATGCAGGGTAAAAATTTTTACTTTCACATATAATTTCCAGTTGAAAATTCATTTTACTTGTTCTAATAGTACTCTTTATTATATAATCTTTAGAAATCATTTCACTTGGGAGAAAAATTTTACCATACTTTATGATAAAAATACAACTGCTTTAGCACTGTTTTGAATTTTCATTTAAAAATATTATATAAAAACTATTTTTTAGCACGGTATCATTTCAAGATAATTTAATATTCAAAAATTTTCTCACGAGTTAAATTTCTACTGGCTATATGGGAACGTGAAAACGATTGTGAAATCAGGGAAAAACTTGAGCAGGACATGAACTATTTCTGGCAATCTCCGAAAATTTTTCTTTCACGGGTATAGTATTTATCGTAATTAGCATTATTTTTTAGGCACAAATTTTTGCATTTATTTTAGAGTAAAATTTTAGTTTAAAAAATTTAGTCAGATATGCATACAGCGCCAAAGATTTTTTAGGTTCAGCTGTAAAACAAAGTTTGTGAAAAAAATAACGCTATATTTTTGCTCAAAAATTACGATTTTGAAAAATATAAATTATTTATTGCACATTTTCAAATTTTCCTTTTTTTTATGGGTTTTGATATCTATAATAAAATCTTCAATTTTTTTGAATTTTTTAAAATTTTTTTAAAATTTTTATAATTTTATTTATTCTATTTTTGTAAATTCAAATTTCCAATAAAAAATTCAGTTTCATTGAAAAACAAACTACTGGGTGCCTAATAAGAGATTATACAAAATGTATCATCGTACCAAAAGCGAGTTATAAATCGAAAATTATTATTGGTCCAACAAGGTCGTAATAAACAAAAGTTTCATTAAAAACTTTATTATTGACATACCAAAAAAAAAAAAACATACCTAAATTTACAAAGATGTTAAGAAATTTGTCCATATTATAAACGTAAATGATATTATTATGTATTTTTAAAATTTTTGACCTTTTTTGTTTGCATAAATTTTTTTTTGGGCAATTTAATTAACATAAATTATTTTTTGAATAGAAGAAAAAAAAATTTTTTAGGCGCGCATGTACACTTACGTAATAAAAAAATTGACCATTTATAAAAAAAAAAATAACAAAGAATGTGAGAACATTTAAAAAATACAAAAGATTTCTTTGAAAAAATAATAAATTTTGTGCGTAATTTTGGAGTATAATTAAACTATTTTCTATGAAAAATTTCATATGATTAATAAATAACTATAAAATTTTTATTTAAAAGATTTTTTCAGAAAATCTAAAATTCTATAGTTTGATTTAATTGTATTTCTATATTTTAACCTCGGTCGAGCACAAAATGGACATTCTATTTAGTAAAATAATTAAATGATAAATGAGAATAAACAATCTAGAATGACAAACAGAAACTAATTTCAATTAATTTTCCAATGAATTTCTAATTAAATAAATTTAAATCGTAATTATTATAGTATTAGTAGGTTCTGTCCCCCCTCGAAATTTTTTGGACCCCTCCGAAAAAAATTTCTGGATTTCAGATTATTATTTTTGCACCGAAATTATTGTCTTATATTCAATAAAATATTTTACTTAAAAACAAGAGATAATTTAAAGTAATTTATCTTCATATTGAATTTTTTTTTAGTACTGAATTTATAATTAGATAACCCTTAAGATAATTATTGACATTTATTATTTCTAAGAGAGGAAAAAAAATCAAAAATTTTTTTCTTGTTTCTTCATAATTAGAAATCAAAAGTATTATAATTAATTATTAAATACGAGAATTTTCTATACTTATAAATAAACTTGTGATGTTGATCTTCATTATTGAGCTATTAGATCATTTTATAATTTATTTCATTTTTTTTTCTTATACTTTACTCAATAACCCATACTATGTATTATTTTATGGAATTTATAAAGGCATCTTTTTGTTATTATTATTATTCGCAAAGAAAAGAAAAAATAAATATTTATTTATACGTTTTTAGCTTATTTTTTTACTTCAATATAAAGCCTCCTTTTAAAATGTTTCTTTTGAGTTGTGTCTTTATTAAGAGGGCTGGATGTCAGCCATTTTTTCAGCTCTCAACCAATTAGAGACTTGGTAAAATATTAATTTTGACCACCAAAATACGGCTTCAATTTTCAATTAAATTAAAAAAGAAAATTGCTAAATTAATTTACATAAAGTGAAAAATTTGGCTCTGCTTTTCCTAGATATTACAAAATTTTCCTTCTACTCAAAAAATTAAATGAAATTGCAATCCCAATGTCGTCTGCTTCACTCATTTTTTTGGTTAGAATGTACTGCAGCTTTTCTTTCATTTTTTAACTGAGAAAGAAAATTTTCTCAAGCCTAGGAAAAACAGAGCCACATTTTTCATTTTCTGTAGATTAATTTGGCAATTTTGTTTTTTAATTTAATTGAAAATTAAAGCCGTATTTTGGTGGCCAAAGTAAGATAATTTAATTATCTTAATAATTAAGATTAATAAGATTTTTAATTTTTTTTAACATGGAGCGTGTTTTTTTTAGGGGGGGGGGGGGCACTTTAAACATTTTATATGGGGGAGGGGTCAAAAGGACTTAGAATAATTTTGATTTAAGGATTTAGGGTACATGTTCCATTTTCATTGGTGATCTTGATATTTTTTAAAATTTGTTAAAAAAGTTTAATTTCGCCATTTTTTTCCCTGGTTCCAAAAAAATAGTGTTAAATTAAAAATTGGAACTTCTTTAATAGAATAAGAAATTTATAAGTTATTGTGTCTTTTAAGAACGCAGATTATTAAAAAAATTTTATAAAAGCGACAAATTTATAAGAACATCTGATTACCAATATTTATTTTAATAATACATCAATAATTTAACCATGAGGGACGCTGTAAGAGAAAAAATTATGAAAATTATTAAACATTTTTTTTTATATTACTAATTAATTTTTCTAAAAATCAAAATTATTTTAAATTGATACAGAAAAAATACGTCAATGAATAATATAGATAATTAATAAAAGATATGAATTTTTAACGTTAAAAGATAATTTTTTTAATTAGAAAAAAAAAAGAAGATAAATAAAAAATATTTTTTTTAATAAATAATTTGTTTTTATTGATTAATAAATATATAACTTTTTATGTTATATTCATGTACTACCTACTAAATCTTAAAAAATATTTTATTTTATGCTTCATAATAGGAAAATTATGTTAAAATTTAGGTCAAGGTTTTTATACATTTTTTTTTTAATTTTAATTTGTTTATATATTGTCGATATTTCATATTAGTGATTTTTTTTTAAAGTTAATATATAAGTTAAAAAATGTATATATTTTTAGATGAGTTTTTTAGTTTCAATTTTTTGAAACCCAATCGACACATTCAAGCCATTTAAATATTTTTTAATACAAAAATTATATATAAATTACCTTTAATTATAATCCGTCAGTGACTTCGTTAGTTCGTCATTGCCGACGCGTTTCGAAACTAATTAGTTTCATCATCAGGGTTTAAAAAATAACACTAACACATAGGAAATAATTTAATAAATAACACTCACAGCCGCGTCGGCTACCTTAGCAAGCGCTCGAAATGACGAAAACTCGAAAAAGTAAAAAAAGTGTTATTTATTAAATTATTTCCTATGTGTTAGAGTTATTTTTTAAACCCTAATGATGAAACTAATTAGTTTCGAAACGCGTCGGCAATGACGAACTAACGAATTCACTGACGGATTATAATTAAAGGTAATTTATATATTTTATAATCTGTGACTTGGACACTAAGCAAACATAATGTTTTTTAAATCACAAAAATTATTATTATGGGCTAAAAATGTCATCTACACGCAAAAAAAAGAATAGTAAAATTAACCTATAGAAATGTAGTAAAAACAAATTAATATAGATTGGTAAATATAACCAAAAAATTAGTAAATGTTACTAAAAAAATTGAGGTATTAGTTTTATAAACAAATTTTATTAGTAAATTTTACTAATAATTTATAGTGACTTTTAACCAAACTGAATTTAGTAAACAACATCGTAATTTTAGTTACATTTACTAATTTTTTGTATGCGTGTTGCAGGTAATTGGGACTGTCTTTTTCATTACTAGACGACAATTTTATTCAAAAATTTAAATTTTTCCTTTTGGGATATACATCCACCACGTACTCCATTTAAGGGGTATAATAAAAAAATTATAAATTCCCTCCAAAAGATTTTTCCAGATGAATGCAAAGCTGTTTAATTCATCTATGTTAAGCAATGGCACTAAATTACACTGCTCAGAAGTTGGTTAGTCCAATTATAACATATGCTGAACATCAGTGTCAATAGTATGGAGCAATTAGAAGATTTGAAAGGTCTTGTGTTAGAACCTGATTAAATAAATACAGAACTCCAGAATCAAATTATGAAAAATTTTATTCAAATGAATTTCTATATGATTGCATAAGTTTTCTAAGGATTAATCAATTGATTTAGTTATTATTTATTTAATAAGAGCATTCTTAGCAAAAATCATCTTTATTAAGCATCCAGACCTTGTAGAAAATCTTCAATTAAAAAACGAAGAAGTTAAAAACCAATGTACCATGGGCTATATCACTCCTGCTTGTTTTATATATTTGGATAAATCAGTAATTATCCAAGACGTTTTGGGCATACCATTGATTTATCATGTAAGTAGACACCAGAGAGATAAACGAATACTACATTCTAATCTTAATAATTCTGATTTACCGCCAAAAATAATTTATAGTCAAGGAATATCAATGAAAATTGACATAATGAATGATAGAATTAACGTCTCTGCCTACTGGTGGTTAGACGATAAAATAAATACTGAAGAAATTTGTGCAAGAACAAGGAAAAAATCAAATCATAAAGTCCTAGTGAACTGTGTAATTTGTATTTACTTATTACTTTTTAGTGCTGTTATATTTTATAATTTTAAAAATCAATCTATAACATAATAACTTTTTTAGTTATTGTAAAATTAATTATATTTATATTATATGAATTATATGAACTTATTTTTTTTATTAACTTTTTTTTTCTTCAAAGTGCTATTTAAGATTAAAGTTTATATTCGACGGTTATTTAACTGATTAAAATATGAGTGATATTTGCGACATCCATTTATTTTCTTAAATTTTAAATTATAGTGTTAAGTTTTTTATTTTCGTTTATCATTATATAACATTTTATATTAGTTATCACATTCACCAAATAATGTGTATTGTACACGGAGAAAAATATTTTGTATATATTACAAGGTTAATTTTAGTAAAACGAGGTTAGTTATAAGAACAAAAAAAGTTTGTAAATTTTACAAATATGAAGTCTGAATATTGTAATTTTAACTATAAACATGGTTATATTTACAAAATATTTGAACAGAAAATAACAAAACTTTATAATGTAAACATAACCAGCAATTTTGGTTATTTTTAACAGTTATTTTTCTCCGTGTATGTATTTTTGAATGTAAAATGATGAAACAAAAATTGTAATTGAATTGAATTAGGCATGTAAACCAAAGGGCGAGTTCAATGAACGACTAAAAATTATATAAAATTTAACCCCTATTTAAAGGGTACATCACATTTCTTAGGTGTTGTAACAGACTTTGCAGTCAATTTAGGGAGAATTTGTATAACTTCTGGCTACCACCAGAATTGGTTTAGTATAGATTTTTTGGGTCGCTGAATTTAAATTTCGGAAAATCATTTATGGAAAATGAGTGCATCACCCTTAAATTAGCCAAAAAAACCTAATTTTTATATCATTTAAGACTAAAACAAAAATTACCGCAAAAACACCCCATTCAGGGGTGGTTTTTCCTAATATAAGGATGAATCACGCATTTTCATTCATAAATTTACCTAAAATTTGGATTCAGCGACCCAAAAAATATATAAAAATATGGTAAAATTTAGACTAAAAGTGTGAGTATAGCGAAAACACCCCCTTTTAGGGGTGTGTTTTGTTAATTTAAGGGTGATGCGTTCATTACCCATAGGCGATTTTTCAAAATTTGGATTCAGTGACCCAAAAAACCTCCTATATTAGACCAAATCTGGTAGTGGTCAGGAATTATACACCCAAACCCGTAAATTGACTAGAGTACCTATATACCTACTAGGTAACATTTTTTTACAGTAATGATTTTTTCATTAAAAAATATTCAGTGGCTTGAATGTGTCGATTGAGCATTAATGGATTAATGGATTAATCTTTGCGATACTATTTTTTTTTATCAACTTAAATTATGAAAATCACTAAGAAAAAAAAATTTATTACTATGTAAAAACAGCAATTAATTGTAAATATTTCAAAATAATGTTTTTTTTATTAAATTATCGCAAATCACTTTTTCAATAAGTGCTAATAATTTGGTATCGTTATTTTGACATCAGTTCTTTAAATTTGGATAATTTGCTTTCCAAGTAAATAATTGAAAATATACACTGAAAAAAAAATTGGTTTGTCTTTATCGGAATTCCGATTACCGATGACGGATTTCCGGAATTTCCTTTTCTTTAAAGTGGTTGCAAATTATATAAAACCTAAAAATGTGTTTAAAAAAAATTTTTTTTTAAGTCCCACCACACCGTGGGCGCGGTGCTTGAATTGTAAAGGAGTAAAAATCATTTTGTTTTTATTTTTTTTTACGTTTTCAATCGTTTATAAAATAAAAAATAAAAGAAAAATCAATTAAAAATTTGACAAGTAAATAAAATATATTTAAAAAATTTTTTAAAATAAATAAATGAAAACAAAAAATGAAACGTGATAATGAAAAAATAGAGAATAAAATTTAAAAAAAAGAAGAATTAAATGAATATTTTAATCAAGCAATCAAAAATGAAAAAAATTATTTGAATCTCTACGAGATGCCTGATTGTTTTTTCATTTACCAAGGTACGATTGTGTTCGTTCGTGACCCACGGTTTTTTTTGAATGGCTTCATAAAGTAAAGCATTGACTTTATACGTATACCTAAAATTCTTAAACTAATTTTAATTTTTCAGAAGTATTTTCAAATATGATTTATAAAATGTAAAGCCCTAGTAAAACAAACAACTTAGAAGTAACTGTGGTTGTCTAGAAAGTTTCTGGCCTGAATAAACCAACTTTTTCTGACAGCGAATGAAAACTCTGACTCAATTTTTAAATGCTCCTATTTCCTTACTCCACAAAATATGTACTGGTGAAAAAATAAAAATTTTTTTTCAAGATGCAAATAACTGCTAATAACACAAAAGTTGTATTAAAAATAATTAAATTATTAATAAGAATTACATTATAAATTTTATATTTTCTCAAAAGGACAGCAATATTCTCCCAGTAGCAAAAACCTCTAATCCCTCTTCCCCAGCAGACTACAGACCAATATCTCTTTTATGCATAATCTCTAAAATACTAGAAAAAATCCTCCATAAACAAATTATCGAATACATCACACACCACAATATTCTTGACTCTTTTCAGTCTGGTTTTCTCAAAAATCACAGTACAAACTATTTACTCACAAACCTAACTTATGATATCTGTAAAGGCTTTCACCAAGATCGCATCACTATACTACTTCTTTTAGATTTATCTAAAGCCTTTGATAGGGTTTCCCATACTATCCTTCTGGACAAGCTTTCTGCTATTGGTTGTTCTCCCCAAGTTGTTGGCTGGTTCACAGAATATCTATGTAACCGTACCCAGTCAGTTATTTTGGAAAATAAGTCCTCTTCTACACTTAACATAGTCAGCGGGGTTCCCCAAGGGTCAGTCCATGGTCCCTTACTGTTCCTAATTTACATAAATGACCTTGGCCGTAAAATCATTTACTCAAAGCGCCTAATGTTTGCTGACGATCTCCAAATTTACTTGCAAGTACCTTACCAAGATTTAAATTTGGGTATGTCCCTACTCCAAAATGATCTTCATGAGATTGGAAATTGGTGTTCTACCAACAACTTCAAAATAAACATTGACAAGTCCAACTTCATGATCTTTAGCAAAAAATCAAGTACTTTCGACAGTAATACTTCCTTTTATTTTAGTGGCACTAGAATCCAGCTTACTAAAACCGTAAAAAACCTTGGTCTCTTCATTGATCAGGACATGAAATGGCGTTCTCAAGTCAACCACATAGTAAAATCGGCCAATAATGTCCTCTATAGGTTAAGACATTTCAAGCACTTAATCAACTCGAACCTCCGTAAGCAGCTTGTTACTGCTCTTGTTTTTCCCATCCTTGACTCTGGCGTCTTTCCCATGGGTAATTTGCCTGACCATCAATATAATCGCCTACAAAAATTATTAAACGCCTCCGTCAGATATGTCTGTGATATTAGATACCCGTTTCGCACCTCCCCTGAGAGAATAAAGCTTGGATGGCTAAACGTTAAACTCAGAGCAAAATACTTAAGTGCTGTCCACATTTATAACGTACTAAACAATGGGATACCTGCATATCTCAAGGAAAAAATCAAAATCTATATTCCTGCAAGAACCCTCCGCCCTAAAAATCGTCCTCACCTAGTAGTTGATACATCCACTAACCCTATTTACAATAATTCCTCACTCGTATTCATGATCTCCTTCTGGAACTCTCTCCCCGAAGAAATCCGTCTGTCAAGCTCAGTGGAAGTTTTCAAATCTAGTCTTTACCAACATCTCCTTGAGATTGACAGACGTGAATCTAACCTCCCCTAACTCACATTTACTCCTACATTCCATACACTTTAAATCTCATAAGCCTCTTTTCCCCTCTTCCCCTATTTTCTAGTTTATAATTATTATCATGTTGTATTATTATATTATTTTTGATATATTGTAAATATTTTATTATACCAAATTTAATTAGCGTGTAGCAACAAATTTTTATCTATTTAATTAATGTACTTCAATATTTTTTGTACAATCTTGTACGATAATTTTATTAATAAAAAAAAAAAAAAAAAAAGGATATAATATGTCAATCGATACATTTTAGTTTACTTTTAATAAAAATTATTGCGTAATTAAAATTTAAATAAGACGAAAAAAATAATATTACTTCACATTTTATCATCAATTTTTGTATATTTGCTTGATAAGATCAAATTTCAATCAATTATTTTTTAAATTAAATTTCCTTATTTTGGCTATAGTTATTGTTAAACATATATAAATTACAATAATTTTTATAAAATTTCAACATTTTTTAACCAAATAAATTGGCCTCCCCGACGAATTTTCGATAGATCTCTTTAGATCTCCAGAGATCTCTGGAGATCTAAAGAGATCTCTAGAGATCAAAAGTGATATCCGGAGATCTCTAGAGATCTAAATAGATCGAAAAATTGGGGAGATCTCTGGAGATTAAAATAGATCTAAATAGATCTTCAGAGATCTGTGGTATGAAAAAAAAAAATTATAAAAATTTATAAATGTCATTTAAAATCATTAAATGAAGGTGTTAAAGGATAATTTGATTTTTTTATGCGTTTTGAATAATTTTAAGGAAATAGGACCTGGTAAATGAATAAAAATTGTTAATGAAGCTATTAATGGATAAATTTGATTTTTTTATGGGTTTTAAATAACTTCAAGGAAAAATGAAAAATGTCAAAGTATACTTAAATATTTACAATTTTATTAACAACTTATTATTTAACAGGCCTTACTTTCAAATTTGAACTCTTTTTTTCATGTTAATAAATAATTGCATATAAAGTTTATACCATTTTATTAAAGATACTTTAAGGACTTGAAATTTTAAATTTAATTTTAATTATCAAAGCAATATAATCATTACAATAAACATTTTCTTTTTGATTTTATCACATTTCGTTTATCTTATTTAATAAAAAAATTGATCATTTTATAATTTCATAACTAATTTATTACCTATTTGACATGTAGTTAGTTTTATGAATGGTATCCAAAATCACATAAATTTCATGTCCAAAACCCTGGTATTATAGGTTTTCTCTATTAAAGCTCTATTTAAAATTAAAATATTGACGGTATCTGGCAAGTATCTGTTTATTCTTCAAGAATTATGTCGTTTTTGCTATTTAAAAAGTTATTACGCAAAAAAATGCTAAATTTTTTATTTTTATTCAATAGTAAAGTCACGAATTACTTTAAAGTGTTAAAAACCCATCTGTTTTACAAAAAGTTTTTACTGCTGTTAATTCTTCAGACTTCAAATAATTGTTTACATTATTTTCATCAAGATTTCTATTATTTTATGATTTTTACTCATCTTTTTAGTTATTTAACAATACCTTACATTTTACACAATCATATTGAATCTGAAGTTTTAATTTGCTTGCAATTTCTTTCCCGATATTTGAGTTACCATTTACCATGTTAGCCAAAAGTCCACTCCTATTTTCAAATATGAAAAAGATGACCCCAAAGTTTCATAAAATTCGCGGTTCCCATATAAAACTCCTATTTCAAGATTAAATTTTTGTAAGCATTTGTCTGCTAATTCAATGTTTTGATGAAATATTTCGTCTTTCTTGGGTAGAAATATTCCTAAATCTAATAACAGCCAGAAGCTGGAAATAATTTTATGTTAAATATTTTCTAAGTATTGGTACAGAATAATACAGCAACCAATTATCCCATTCATATGCCTTATCAGGAAAATCAAAAATTTTTCTAGACAGTCGATGAAAAGTTGGTGTTACTTTGATGTTTGGCATAAATTGGTCGATTTCATTCAAATATTGTGTTTTTTATGAAATTAAAATAGGTAATAAAAACCAACAACACTTTTAGCGTTCATATTAATTTAATAAAAATATTTAATAATTTTTTTTTAACATCGAAATAAGTAGAAAAAAGAAAAGTCATATCAAATAGGTAATAAATTAGTTATGAAATTATAAAATGATTAATTTTTTTAGTAAATAAATTAAACGAAATATGATAAAATAAAAAAGAAAATGTGTATTGTAATGATTATATTGCTTTGATAATTAAAATTAAATTTAAAATTTCAAGTCCTTAAAATATCTTTAATAAAATGGTATAAACGTTATATGCAATTATTTATTAACATGAAAAAAAGAGTTCAAATTTAAAAGTAAGGCATGTTAAATAATAAGTTGTTAATAAAATTGCAAATATTTAAGTATACTTTGACATTTTTAATTCATTAACCAGGTCCTATTTCCTTGAAGTTATATAAAACCCAGAAAAAAATCAAATTTATCCATTAATAGCTTCATTAACATTTTTTATTCAATTACCAGGTAATATCTCCTTAAAATTATTCAAAACGCATAAAAAAATCAAATTATCCTTTAACACCTTCATTTAATGATTTTAAATGACATTTATAAATTTTTAATAATTTTTTTTTATCATTCCACAGATCTCCGGAGATCTAAAGAGATCTCCCCAATTTTTCGATCTATTTAGATCTCTAGAGATCTCCGGATATCACTTTTGATCTCTAGAGATCTCTTTAGATCTCCGGAGATCTCTGGAGATCTAAAGAGATCTATCGAAAATTCGTCGGGTCATCAGTTGGAAGATTACACTCTATATATCGCATTTTATTGCGCCTTATTATATGAACCAAAGCCCCTCTTTCTTTCACTTGCGAGAGACTGTAACTATCTAACCCCTGGTTTGGAACCACCAATTCAACATATGTTTGACCAAAAATTACCAATTTTTTTGAATACTGATAAATTTTAAATTTTTTAACCAAAGTAGGGTTTTTAGGTCAAAAAAATTTTGTAAATGGTTTAAGTTTTCATAAAATTTTACAGCTATACTCTTTATGTTTAATCGTTTGCATGTATTTTAAGAAACAAAGAATTAATTTCAAGTGTATTAAAAAATCTTAAATTGGAATTCTCAATTAATGCAGCTATGTTACAGGCAAATAGTAAACAATTTTTAAAATTTATGTATAAATTTTTTGAAATCTGAAAACCTTCTATTTTAGTCAAAAATTATAATTTTCACAGCAATTTAAAAATTATTTTTGACCAAAAACAGGCATCTTATTTATTGCACATGATATAAGTAGAAAAAGGTCTTTCTAGGTCTTTCTAAGTCTTTCTAACCCCAAAAAATATTAATGAGGAATGTTTTTTCAATGTACCCAAAAAGTTTATAGTCAAGGCGCCAGCAATGTTAAATGCATCCAAAAATTTTTTCAGCACTAGAATGGATGCACCTCATTGAAACTTATGTACACGGTAGAGCTGCTTTGGTTGAATATTCAACCAGTTGGTTGAATTTCGCAGTTTTTGGTTGAATTTTCAACCAATTGGTTGAATATTAAACCAAACACTGCGATTTTCAACCAAAAACTGCGATATTCAACCAAAAACTGCGAAATTCAACCAATTGGTTGAATATTCAACCAATTGGTTGAATTTTCAACCAAAACTGGTTTAATTTTCAACCAAAAGCTAAAATACAAAATAAAAACGATGTTTTTATAGTACAGGGTAAAAAATGATCAGGGCATCCATTAAAAGTGAATGAATTTTATTATATTATTGTAATTAGTAATTTTTTATGTACTACTTCTATTGGCTCTGTACATAGTATGGATAAATTTTTTTAAACTTAATATTGTATGCTTTAACTTCCTGTCGTTTTACCTAATTTTTTTTTTAATAATCAAATTATTTTTTTTTATTAATTACTTTATGTCTCAAGAGTATATTATAAAAAAATTATTTTTAAATCCTTCTTGTTAAATATACTAGTTAAAATTATGTCGGAACTGGGCATTTTGATAATATTCGCGATTGTTTATGACGCCAAATTTAGCCGTGCCAAAATGGTAAAAAATGGCAAATCAGACAAGCAGCAGGGGTAAAATCAGCTACAGGTTCAGTATGAAAACCAAAAAGATAACTTTATGGCTAAAAAATAACTGATAACTTATTATAAGTCTACTTAAATATACAAAAAAAAAATTGTATTCTTATTTAGAAAACTATGTTTTTACACCTTCTAATTAAGATTTCTCTAAAACTACGTGACCGATTTTAATTTTTTTGATCTAGAGTTTTCTATTATAAATTTCTCTAACGAATAGAAAAATTTATAACCGGTTTGTGTAACTACACAACCAACGAGCATGGAACATCGGGGAACATGTTCATGTCACTCATAACAGTAATAAATCCAAAAACCGAAATTACAATAAATCCTGAAATATAAATTATCGTAAGTCCATAAACATAAAGTAATCCTCTAAGTTCTTGTTCTTATCAGAGCCTGATCAGGCTTCCACTTCAAATTATTCTAAGTCCCTAAATCAAAAATATTCTAAGTCCATTTCACACCCCACCCCCTGCCTAGCCAAACTTTTTCAAATACCCTATCTAACGAACATGTTCCATGTTAAAATAGGCAAGGGATCTGATCATCACAAAATTATTCGACAAATCAATAATTCTACACAAGAAAGTTTTTCGGAATCGTTCTACACCAAAAATCCTTGTACCGAAAAGATCAACACAAATTTTTTCTAATCGAAATATTCAATACGCTGTTTTAAGTGATATTTATTTATGCTAGCATACGAAAGAAATAAGTGTTGAATACTTTGACTAAAAAAAATTTGTGTTATTTTTAGCACAACGATTTTTGGTATAGAACGATTCCGAAAAACTTTTTTGTGTAGAATCATTGATGTGTCGAATAATTTTGTGTTAATCAGATCTCTTGCATTAAAATAAATAATTTAATAACTAAAAGTACCGAAAAAATTCATCGAAAACTTTAAAGCCATTTTACTCGAAACAACGTTTTTGAAAAGTAATGCACACGATTGCGCGATAAAATCTGCACCAATTTACTTTAAACTTACTAAGCAACTTAATGAATGCTAAAATTTCGGGATGTTGTCGAGTTTTAGTATTTTTATGTTTTAAAAAAAATTTTACAGCTACTTTTGCTCGAAAATTAAACGCTTTTTATTTCATTTTAACTTTCTCTAGGTAGCCGCCATTTTGTTATTCTATATCGTATGATAACCTTTTTAATTAGTCATTCCTCAGTTTCGGAGCCAAAAGAAGTAGTACATAAAAAATTACTAATTTCAATAATATATTAAAATTCATTCATTTTTAATGGATGCCCTGATCATTTCTTACCCTGTACTATAAAAACATCGTTTTTATTTTGTATTTTAGCTTTTGGTTGAAAATTAAACCAGTTTTGGTTGAAAATTCAACCAATTGGTTGAATATTCAACCAATTGGTTGAATTTCGCAGTTTTTGGTTGAATATCGCAGTTTTTGGTTGAAAATTGCAGTGTTTGGTTTAATATTCAACCAATTGGTTGAAAATTCAACCAAAAACTGCGAAATTCAACCAATTGGTTGAATATTCAACCAAAGCAGCTCTACCGTGTATTTTTGGTCGCTGAAACCGATTTTGAAGGTTTCATCCATTTTCGGATGGCCAGTTTTGAGTAATGGACGCTATATACTAAAAAATCGGCGAAAAATTAGCAAGATTGGTAATATCTTGAAAACAATAGCTAATTGAGCCACGATTTTGAAGACAGATTTATAAGAAACGAAATGGCGGACTCAAAATGGCGTGTTTCTAACCTCAGAAACGGTGATTTATGCTGTTTTAAGCATATTTACATTGTCTAATAAGTTTTTCGGACCAGTTATGAAAATTCTGAGGTCATATTTTTAATTTTCAAAATAGCGGACTAAAAATGGAAAATTCATAACCTTAAAATCGACAATAAATGCTATTTTAAGCATTAAAACGTGTTACATTTTAAGATTTTGGGGTCGGTGATCACGATTCCGAGGTCAGATTTTTAATTTTCAAAATAGCGGGCTATAAATGACGGATTCGTAACCTCAAAATCGACAATAAAGTCTATTTTAAGCATGTAAACGTGTTGCATTTTAAGTTTTTGGGGTCGGTGATCACGATTCTGAGGTTTAAATGCTTAAAATAGTTCTTATTGTCGATTTTGGGGTTAGGAATCCGCCATTTTTAGCCCGCTATTTTGAAAATTAAAAATCTGACCTCGGAATCGTGATCACCGACCCCAAAAACTAAAAATGTAACACATTTTAATGCTTAAAGTAGCATTTATTATCGAATTTGAGGTTAGGAATCCGCCATTTTTAGCCTGTTATTTTGAAAATTAAAAATATGACCTCAGAATCTTTATAACTGGTCCGAAAAACTTATTAGACAATGTAAATATGCTTAAAACAGCATAAATCCCCGTTTCTGAGGTTAGAAACACGACATTTTGAGTCCGCCATTTTGTTTTTTATAAATCTGTCTTCAAAATCGTGATCAGTGACCCCGAAAACCTTCTTGGGGTACCCGAAATAGGCTCAATTAGCTATTGTTTTCAAGATATTACCAATCTTGCTAATTTTTCGCCGATTTTTTAGTATATAGCGTCCATTACTGAAAACTGGACATCCGAAAATGGATGAAACTTTCAAATTCGGTTTTATCGACCAAAAATACATAAGTTTCAATGAGGTGCACCCATTCTAGTGCTGAAAAAATTTTTGGATGCATTTAACATTGCTGGTGCCTTGACTATTAAACAGTTGTTTGGTACTTTATTTGTTAGTTTATATCGCGACAGTTTTATTATTTTTTAGCAATTTTTTCGATTTAATTAATATCAGAAATAAATCCAAAAACAAGTACAAACATAATAAGGTCCAGTCGCATATACAAACTATGGTAAAAATGTATATAGTTTTGGCATACATATTAAAATCCGCTATATAATATAATTAATATATTTTTTTAATAATATAAATTAGAGCATTGTCATATAGAGACGATTGTGTCATTGTCCGACCAAGGCAAATTTCATAGTATAAAATAATAAACAAGGTCTTGAAAACCTTGCAAATTATTTATTATTTTGTATACGAGCATGTTTAACTAAAAAATTCTTATTAAAAATGTGGTAAAAAAATAATTTTTAGCCTTGGATTTGTATTAACGTTGGGATTTTCAATAATTATGTTAATAAATTTTTTTAATTCTAAAAATTTCAGGCACTATTTGGATCTTTTTGAACTTTCTATATTTTAAATTTTTTTTTAGTTGCTAATAGTACTGAGTGTGCGCCACTTTTTTTTTAAATAAACTTATTTATTTTTTACTTCTATGAGTTTTGAAAATTTTTTGGAGATCAGCGCAAAATTTTCCTACTTTCGTTATTTACTTTAGAATATTTTGGCATAAAAACTTTTTAAATTTAATAAAAAATAAGGCTATACGTTTTTGACATAATTTCAAATACTCGAAAATATTATCCAAAAGCGTGCAGCCTTATTTTTTGTATTAAATTTAAAAAGTTTTTATACCAAAGTATTCTAATTTAAATAAAGAAAGTATAAAAACTTTCCTCTAAACCAAAAAAATGATCAAAACTCAAAAAAAAATAAAAAATAAGTAAAAACAAAATGGCGTATACACAGTACTCTTAAATATTTAAACATTACTCTAATATTTTTTGTAAATACTCAATTTGCATTAATTTGCAGTTTCGATAAATTTGCGTTCAGCGGGATAGGGGAAAAATTTTCTTGTCAGTTGATATAGAAAACACATATTAGCTGGTCCTAAACCGAATCTGGTATAAATTATTGCAAAATTGGCAATAACTTTTGGACTAAAACTAAAAATTTACATTTTTTTGAAAAATAAACTAGAAATTCGTGATCTGCTGGTCGGAAAACATGTATCAAAATGCATCACGTATGAATTTGAATTTTTTATTTGAATAATTTACTCGACAGTTTATTACAAATAAATATTGTTTAAACTAATAACCTTAAGACTTGAAAAATAAAAAATTGGGACAAAATCCAGTCAATGAATAAAATCCATCCTTTTTTTTTTCGTATGTCTTCGAAAACTGTATTCGAGGCCTAATATTAAAGTTTAATAAAAATACAAATTTCGCACCTAAAACAACTCAAATTAAGATTTTACCATTTTTAAAATTTTAAATAAACAAGCCCATATTCATTCATTCATACATAATTAAAAAATTAATTTAAATTTAATATATTCTCATCATATTCACATTAACTACGCAATAAATATTAATTGAATTTTTATTTTTCTGTTTACAGTCAAAAACGTCAACAAAATCCAGTATCTTGGCATCGAACAACATTAACATCATCTTGACCAGATCAATTAAATAAAAAAAATTTATCAATTAATAATAATAATAATAATAATGATAATAAAAAAACTGTCAATTCAAAAAAAAAAAAATTTATTGAAATAGAAAGTTAAAAATTAAAAAAAAGATCTTACGAAATATTTATAAATATGGTATTGACATTCCAAAATAATAAATAAATAGAAGTGAAATTAAGAAAATTCACTTAGATACACAATTTAAAAAATTTTTTCTTTAATGTCATAAAAATTTTATGTAAAAAAAAAAATTACATAGGTGCTATAATTAATAATTTTCAATTTTTTCTTTTTGAAATTTTAAGAGATTTTCAGTGTATAATGTAATTATAACTAGTCTCTAAATATATTATTGCTCTCGTTAATGATTATTAAATAATTATAATGTAAAATATTAAGGTATATTACTTTTTAATAATAATTGTAGAATTATAGTTATAAATTATTGTACCAAAAATATTTTTATTGGATTTTCAAAATTATTATTATTTATGGAAATTTTAGTCAGGGACAGATTGAAAAAATTTGTTGAAAACTTTTGATGCTAAATGTTAATATTTACCAAAAAATTTAATTTTCAAAATATTTAATATAAATTATATCCAATAGATTATTGGCTGTTCAAAATACGTAAATCTTTTAAAATTCTTTAGACATGTTGTGGTATCATCATAAAAAATAGAGAAAGTACACGTTTGATTGAAAATATTTAAAAACTGATCATAAAAGTGTATAAATTTGACCTAAATTTTGTAAGTCTCACCCATAGATGGGGAAACTATAATTAAATATTCAATGTTCCAGGAAGAAAGATAAAGAAATCTCGTGGTACACATTAGGTACTTTGTCTCTTTTCTTAGAATAGTCATAAAATTTTTATATGATAATATCTTTACATCTATGGATAATACCACATTTTATTATATTGTACAATCAGATATCTATTTCACCTTATGAGTCTATGGTCATTTAAATGGTTAATTGTGATTACATGTTAATGGTTTATTCAAGAATTTAATTTTTTTGGTAAATAATAAATTTTAGTACCTAAAAATTATAAAACTGTGGATATTTTTTAAAAAAATGTTCATACTAAGAATAAACTAATCTCTAAAATTTTCAAATTGTACCTTTTTTCTCTCTCGATGAGAGATTCAGTGAGATTCACTTCAGGATTAAGAAATTTTCACTTAAATGAAAAGAAAATGTATTAATTTAAAAAAGCAATTCCTTTACTGTCTTTTTTTCTATTAAAAAAAGGATAAAGTAAATTAAAATTAACTGAAGTGAATTTTTTCATTGTAACTTAATTTCAAAAATTTTAGTAAAAAAAACTTAAATATCCTTCTACAATGTGATTACTTTGTAGAAAAATAAAAAAACAATGAAATTTTATAAAAAAAGGACATTGTTTTACAATAATAAAGAAAAAGGTTCCTTTTTTTATAATAAAAAAAAAATAAATAAGACTGATTGTAAATCTTGATTATAATAAATGTCTTAAAATTTCTCTTACATAATCATCTTTTTGAATTAAACAATGTATAATAATAAATATAGTTAGTGATTACTGAAAAGTAAAAAATCTTAGTTAAAAAAATGCTATAAAATATTACCAATTTATAAGATAAAATTAAATGAAAAATCAAAAACCAGTTTATTAAGGCTAAGGGACATTCAAAAATTGCTAAACGCTGTTCTTGATATGAAAATTTTTCTGCATATGATGGTTTAAATTCTGTCAAATCAGTGTTGTGAAATTAATGAACGTTCCCTAAAATGTATAAAATATAAATTTAATCTAATATTAGGTAAAATATAGTGTAAAAAATAATTATTCCTATAAAAAATTATGCTTTAAGGAAAATAAAAAAATGTATTTCTAAAAGTGACTTTTTTTAAATATCTTTCTGAATCTAAATTTCTTGATCCTAAAAAAAAGTTAATAACATTCTTTTATGTAAAAAAATGTGTATGATAATATTTGTGTTAAAAATGGACTAAAAAAATTGCTATTTTAAAAATATATTTCAAAAAATAGACTTTGAAACTTTAGTCTAATTTTTTATAATAAATGCAGAAAAATTTTTAAATATTAATTGTTGATAGAATATTTTACAATTTTTTGTTCTGTTAAAGAAATTTTTTTGTTTAAATTATTGAATTTTTGTTTTTTTATTTGTTTAAAATTATACTTTGAAATTTTCAATTTAAAAAAATATTAAATACTTATTTTATTGTTATAGGTGTATTAAATTTTTATGTGCAATAAAAAAAATTAAAAATTGGACATAATAATTAAATGATATTTATACATAAAAAGTGCTATACTAAAAAAAAATATATATATATAATTTAGTATAAACTATCTTAAATTTTAATCAAAAAAATTAATATAATAAACTTAACTGTTTAGCCTTTAGATTCTATTAGTTTAAATAAGCAAATAGAGTAACTACAAATAAATTTTTATTTTTTTTTTGTTGATTATTACTATTATTATTATTATTATTATTATTATTATTATAAATGAAAAAATACATGATATTTTATGTTTTGAGTAAAATTTGTAAATATTAAAGACCAAACTAAATGGATTTAAGTGTCATTTATTTAAATTACCTGATAAATCACTTAAAATATAATTGTAGAGTGAAAAACATGAACAGGAAGAGATTGCAAAAAAATTGGTATAGTTCAAAATGATATAAAATTCTGGGATATGATAGCTCTTTGAGTCTTGGAAATACTCAATAATTACCCTATAAAAAACTCTTTAATTGCTAAGATCTGTAATTTTCATTTTTTAGATCTGTACAGATGTATATTTTGCCCAAGTCTGTGCATATAGAAATAAAAAAAATGGCTATCCAAGGTACACAGGGAATTCATGGAACGCAGTCCTATAAAAAAATGGTTTATTATAAGGGATTTTATGAATTTCCATCCTTTAAAGAAAAATGCCTTATCCAATTACTTTTGCACTTATATGTTAAAATACTTTTTGGAAGTGATGGTGTATTTGCGATCCAAAAATATGAATAAAAATGCATTGGCAAATAAAATTTTTAAGAATTTTTTTGAATAGAAAAAAAATATTTTTAAATTTATTAATTTATGAATATATTTTTTATACAAGATTGAAATAAAAAAAAAACACTAACACAATAAAATCTATGAATACATAAAAAAAATAATACTATTTTTCATTAATTTAATTCTAAGAGTTAAAATAATCAGATACAATTACATAAAACATTTAATAAATATAATTATTATTTTGAGTAACATTAGTAATTGAGCTAATATATGCAATTTTAACAATATTTAAAAAATTAATTTTTTCAGCTGATAAAATACTTGAAACTAATAAACTGAACTTTTCAATTATAATTCGCTTGTCTTCTACAATCTTATTATTATAAAATGCTACATTAATCCAGTCAAAATACGGGTTTGGTTGTATTTTCCGGCGAACACGAGATTTGCTCTACTATAGGTTTTTTGGGTCGCTGAACCGAGAAAAAAATTGGCATCATTTCGCAAAGAAATGAGGGCTTCACTCTTAAATTTGCAAATACTACCCTCAAAAAAGGTTTTTTTTACATATTAGCACTTTGAGCGCTCAGATTTGCACCATACGGGTTTTTTGGGTCGCTGATCGAGAATTTTGACTTCTTTTTCATGAAGAATCAATATTTTACCCTTAAAATAACAAAAAACCCGTATGGTGCAAATCTGAACGCTCAAATTGCGAATATGTAAAAAAAACCTTTTTTGTTTTTGCAAATTTAAGGGTAAAGCTTTGTAAAATTCTAATTTTTAGTGATTGGTAAATAATTCTATATTTGATATTGTTTTTCAAACGTTCAGCTATATTGACTTTGATATTTACTGAATTGGCAATAATACCGGATCAATTTTCAAATAAAAAGGCAGTCGCCCATACAAGTCAAAAAATTTGAATTAATTGTAAAAAATTATAAATTCTGCAAAATATTAATAATTACTGTTAATATATTTTTAAATTTAATTATATCTTTTTAATAATATTTTAAAATGTAAAGCATTGATGAAAACATTAATAAATAATATAAATAAACATAATGAAACCATTAATAAAAAGCCTTACATAAATGAAATAAATAATAAAATATAGTCTTTGGCCCCGATACTTTATACCACTTTTTTCTTTTCTTTTAATAAAAGTTATATTATATTATTTCTTGTAAAGCGTTATACTTCACTCAATGTATGGGTTTGATTGATTTACTAGCCCTCACTAGGTTTGATCCAGAATAAGTTTTTTGGGTCGCTGATCACGAATTTCAGTGTTCTTTATTAAAGATATTGGGGTTTGACCATTAAATTTAAAAAAAAAATCCCAAAAAGGATTATTTTTGCTGCATTTGCTCTTGGCTATCATCAGATTTGGACTAGAAGGGTATTTTTGATCACTGATTACAAATATTGAGGTATTTTCTACAGAAGCTATAAGGCTTTATCCTTAAATCAGCAACAAGTAACCCCGAAAAAAGGTTTTTTCGATAAATTCGCTAATATGGCTGATTTAAGATTAAAGCCCCAGTTTATTTAAAATAGGGCCTCGAATAGCGACCCAAAAAACCTATATTAGACCAAATCTGGTGAGAGCTATTATCCCCCCTATACCCCCTCCCCTTCCTCTGTATATTGACTGGAGTATTTGAACTATTTGATAAAGTCTTGCAATTAGCACGGCTTAACCAGTTATAAGTTTTTATTTCAATAGTTTGCAATAATGATATTTCAGCAATCATTTCATCTTCAATAATATCCCACGTCAGGTTTGAATGCTTGACAACCTATAGCTCTTCAGGTTTTTTTCTTGGAATAGTCTTTATGATAGAATATTTCATAATATAGGGAAAAAAAAATTTTAAGCAAGATTCATTTTTCTTTTAAAATACTTACATACAGAAATCAGAAGAAAAAAACAAGCTTATAAAAATAATATAAAAATCTTTATTTGTCTCTCATACAGAAAGATATGTACAACTTTAGCAACTCACAATACATAATAATATAATACACAATACAAAAAAATTATATAAACATTAAGATTAAAAAGAAGTCTTAGAAAAATGTGTAGTAACGCACTTTAAGCATGAATCAACAGTAAAAAATGGCATTTTTCTTACATAAATTTTTATAAAATGAAAATATGACTTCTAAAGAACCAAAAACAAAAAAATTTATAACTTGCCGCACGCAATGTTAAAATTGTTTTTGGGTAGCATCCAGTGAATTTCTTCTTGTTTGTAGACCAAGAAAATTTGATTACCTGATTACCTAGAGTACAAGAAAATACTGTTTGATTAGAAAACAGTAAATTCTTGAATGCCTAGCTTCCAGAAAAATCCTGATGGATTAGCAAACAGTAAAACCCTGAATTCTTAGTCTCGAATTTATCATTACAACTCGCAGGTTTTTACGAAAAAATTCGAATTTTGTAAGATGTTGTAATAAAAATGGATGATATAATTTTTAACTTAAATAAATATTAGTTATTCTTCACATAAATCGTGAATAGAAGCATCGGGTCATAATCCAGATCAAATCAGATTTGATGCACTTTTTCCGGGCGTTTAAATTCGATTTAAATTCAACGTCTGTTTAAAATTTCAAAAATTAATTGTTAATCGACCTCTTGGAAATGCACCAAGGGAAAATAATTATAAAAAACTATACATCTATAATATGGTCGTTGAATGAAAAAAAATTTGCATTTCTATTTGGTTTTGTGTTTAATAAAAAAATATTAAACCCGTATTTTTTTATTTTTTATTTAAACAATTTGAAACCAGTAAAATAAAGAGTTTAAAAACTTGCGCATGATTCTCCATACTTTTAGCATTGCGTTTCATGGACTGTGATGTCACAGTTCCCTCACTACCATTATTTTAGCTACTTTAATTAGTCATTACTCCGTCATTTTTAATTTTTATGAAAAATAAAAAAATACGTGTTGAATATTTTTTTACATATTTTTAAAATATTAAAATATCTCAATAGCGTGTTTTATATTTACAATGAATACAGATATAGGGAAGAATGTTTGCTTACTTTACATGAACAGTAAAAATTTTCTATATTAATACAAAAAATAATCTCATTCAATGGCATATATAATTATTTTTTTCAAGCAATCGGCGCACAAATACACATACACACACACACACACACACACACATGCACACACAATTTCACAAAATATCTATAAAAAACTGGCAGTTTTAGTCAATACATTATCTACGAGATCTTTTTTGTGCTTTATGTAAAACAAAGTGAAAAAAAAAATTTCATCGAAGAAACCCGCTATCTTTATTTCTAGCTTCTTCTACAAAAACGTAGCTGGGATTCATAAAACTTTCTGGCACATTTTTTTTCACTTCGATATTTTTTTTTGGCACATTGACATAATTATTAAATGGTACTTTATTTTGCTGGCTCTCATTCTTTAAAATACCATCAACGTCATCCTTAGATGTTTCATCATCTACGTATTTAATTTCCAATAGTTCAATCCCCTTAGGAGCATTGCAATATCCCGAATCTCTTTGAGATTTCATTTTAAAATTCAATTCCTTTTCAGCTCTTCTTTCTGCTTCTCTTTTCTTCATAAATTCTTCTCTTCTTTTATTAACGTCGATTGGCTTTAAATAGTTGTCATCGTCTTCCAACTCTTCTAGCCTCAGCTTCGTCAGCATTGGGGCATATTCCAAATTTTCATCGGAATCAGATAAACGACCAGGCGTCGAAGAACCATTGCTTGGAAAGTTAAACTGATTGTTAGACATGTTAGAACCTGGTCTTGGGCTAAATATTCCAGACTCGGCGTAAGGACTACTATTATTCATGCTCAGGTACTCAGAATCTGTTTTTGTAGTTGTTGGACAGTTGACGTACTCATTTGTTGGCGACATTAAAATTGAGTGATCTGGTGCCGACATCATTTGCAGGTAGTCTTTTTCATTAGATATTTCTACAGTATTTTGATCTAAGTACGGAGCATTTAAATCTATGTAATGCTGCAGGAATAAAAAAAACATATTTTCAAAGATTCAGAAACAAAAAAAAAGATAAAGAGAATGTTAAAAACTTTCATCTTACCATTTTAGCACCTTCCTCGAGAAGGGTACCGATACTATTTACAAGTTCGCTGAATGAAGGCCTCAAAGCTGGCTTAGACTTCCAACATCGCAGCATTATAGCATAACTAAAAAAATCAAATAAATTAAAAAATGTAAAGCCATTGAAATATTTTAGTGCAAAGGACTCCGCAAAAAAGTATAATAAATAGCCGTTCAAATAATTTCCTTTTTGCCCTCCTGGGTCTAAAACTCGGACGTAAATTAAGAATTTTCTGTACTCGTTTACGCCTATAGATAGGCAAAAAATATCGTAAGCACCATGGCCGAAAATCTTGAGACATTAGTGTGAACACATATCACTCGTGCCCGGCTTTGCCGAGCAATCGTACTATAGTGCTCATACGCTGTTTTACGCCCTTGATACTTAATATACTATTTTTATCAAAGCGATAAAAAATACGCCGAATTTTCGAAAATGAATCGATGTATTGAATTTAATGGTCATAATCAGTGGTAGATTCACTACAATAATTGTTTATTTAATTCCTCTCAAAAAAATTAAATACATGCATTAATTCTTCTCCGAGAAACCAAAAATTCTTTTAGGTTCGGTGTGTGAAAATTATATTTGCAATTCTTTTACAAACTTTGCAGTCATTTTACCGGATTTTTTGGGTCGCTGATCACGAATTTTGGGGTCTTTTTTAAACTAATTGGAGCCTCACATTTTAATTAGCAAAAACTATCCCAAAACTGGGTATTTTTTATATATTCGCACTTCAAAAGCCCAGATTTTGCCCAGTTCAGTTTATTTGGGTCGCTGATCAAGAATTTCGAAGATTTTTTTATAAATAAAAAATTAATATTTCATCCTTAAATTACCAAAAAGTAACCCTAAATGGGGTACTTATACTATTGATATTTTTACTCTTTAAGTGTCCAAATTTACAATATTAATATTTCTTTAAAAAATTCCCGAAATTCTTAATCACGGGAGCAAACAACCCATATGAACCAAATCCTTTAGGGGGTAGTTTTTGCTAATTTAAGGGTGAAGCCATAATTTTTTTTGTTAAAAAAGACCCCGAAATTCGTGGTTAGCGACTCCAAAAACCAGTACTAGAACAAATCTAGTGGTTTCCGTCAACAATACAAGCAAACCCGTATATTGATTGGAGTACGTATATTGACGGAAGTATTTAATGATTTAATAACAACTATGTTAATCTAAAATCACACTATCACATTTTATATGTAGCGTGGAAAATATAGATATCTTTAAAATTACCGCGTTAACATGGTAATACCCTATAATAAGTTTTATACATTTAAGTAATTTTTAAAAAATAGGAACATAAGAATATTTAAATGTCAAGTTAAGTTTTTTAAATGGTATGTAAAATATATATGTAATTCAAACAATTCAATGTAATATTTTGTAAAATTAAAAAATTATTTCTTAAAAAATAAAGGTCCTGAAGAGGTTCTCAGATTGAGAATGAAATATTGACAAGAGTAAAAATCAAAGTTTTTTGAATTTTTCCTTATAATTTGTCCAGCAAGGTCGTTTTAAACTCAACAGAAATTTAAATTATCTGGACGTTCCAAATCCAATTTTCATAAATCTAAAATAATTGTAAATTTCCGAAAAATAGCTGCATGATTTATTTTTTTTTTGCAGGAGTTGAAAGGCACTGAGGAACAATGTTTTTCAACTTTGAGGTGAGTATGTAACTGGCTTAAGCTTACATATCTTGAGTAGAATATTTTGGTTGTTCCATCCTATATCCTTCAATCAGTCTTTGGTACTGTTGCTCCGCTTGCATACCAGGATATGGCGTTTCAGCAAGAGTGAAAAATTCCCACATGACGATTCCAAAAGACCAAATATCAGATTGGGTTGAAAATATTCTATCGCGAATCGATTCGATTGCCATCCATTTGATTGGTACCAAGCCATCGCCTTTTTTCTGATAATTGTCATCTTTATACATGCTTTTGGCTAATCCAAAGTCACAAATCTTGACGATATTATTTTCAGCCAAAAGTATATTTCTTGCTGCCAAATCTCCGTGAAGAACCTGTATGGAAACAGTTAAATAGTAATTGCTTTAAATTATAAATAAATTCATAAATATAGCATTATATTTAATATAAATTACCTTTCTCTGACATAAGTATTCCATTCCTCGTGCCACTTGAAATGCCCAAGACAATAAATCCTGTGTGGAAATTGGTTTTATATGTTGATCTTTGTAGTCACCTTGATAATTTGACCTCCAACCAGGCTGCGAGCTATTTGTGTTGAATCCATTATCGGAAGTGACGGAGCTGACTTCTTGTTGATCTGTAGTGTAAACTACTGCCTCCGTCCCATTTACAGTACCAGTGACACTGCGAGAAAATGACAATGCTGCGTATTTTACCCTACTTGATCAAAGTAGAAACAAAAAGAAGAAAAAAGGAAAACGTTAGTAACCAGTCACCTTCATGCAGAATATTTCCTAAAATCACGGGGAGTCTCAAACTTGCACGGGGGTTTCTTTTAAAAAATAATAATAATAATAATATCAAACATTTTATCTTGTAAGGCTTGTATCCAAGTTAAAATCGGATTAAAAATATACAAGTTCCTGGAGTCTGTCGAGTAAAGATAATTTCAAATATGGACTTTTATAATTTCTGTTCTAGATCATTATAATAATTAGGGAGTATACTATATGTTAAAACCAGGATTTTAAAACTGTTATAAGTGAACATGTTCCATGCTCGTTTTTGTGTGAACACACAAACCTATTTTTATTATTTTATTCTTGTTTGATAAAATATAATAACAACGTGCTATTATGCAAACAAAATTAATCCGAGTTGTTTTATTTCACTTTTTATTCAATTGATATTTACACTTCTAAATTGGCAGTTTTTAATTAATTTAAAAAAACAAAGACTATGAGCCTAAAGAATTAATTTGAGCCAATTAATAAGTTTTTTTTTATATAATTGTTTGTTAATCACAAATAGACAATAAGATGATGATAATAACATTAAATTACAATAAACAGCTTTAAGTTTTCATGCCCTAAATAAAAATCAATTTAATAGATACCTGTTATTGCTATCCACACTAGAGGAACGGGTTATTTTATCCAACCCTATAGATGGGTCAATTTTTCCAGTTTCCGGATCAATTTGATTAATGAAAGTCTTTCTATTTCTTAGCAGGTATTTATCCAAACTACCGTATCGGCAATATTCAACGATAACGTACAATTCACCTGTTTATATGAAATAAAATTAAAAATTATAATTTAAATTTTTTCGAACATTAAATGATAAACACATTTTGCTCAACTCACGTTTGGCTATATTTTTCGTGCAAGCGCCTAGAAGATTCACCACGTTCAAATGCTTGCCCAGATGAACCATAATTTTTAGTTCACTCGCTAATGCCTTGATGTAAGCGAATTCAGCATCGCGACGAACCATTTTAATAGCCACTGTTGTTACCGATTCATCTTGCTTAATTCCTCGAGCTTCGCCCTTCATTACAATTCCGAACGCTCCAGATCCCAACTGTTTACCTGATAAATAATTTTTAAATGTCAAGATTTTCAGCTAAATATTTTTTTATTTATTCATACACTAGCTGCCTCCGGCTCGCTTTACTGGCTCCAGCAGATACCAAGGGGGCTGCGCCCCCCTGGACCTCTGCCACTTCATTTTTCTTAAGAAATAATGTTTTAAGTTAATATTTTGTACCATAAATTTTTTTTACCCGGAGAATTATCTAAAATTTACTGAATCATAAAAATTAAAGGCATGGTAATCCAGCTGGCTAATTAGTGATCAGCAATACAAAGCCTCGCTTCCCTTCCCTAGGTTCCACAAGTAGCCGTTGCTTCCCTCTACTACTCGTTCTAGGATCCTCCCTAATAATAACTGATCAAGCTTATTGTATATTATGGTGTTCTTAAATTATTGCCCAGAAAGAATTAGTATATGAGCAATTATTTTAAAATTGATACTTAATTCGAGCCTGGAATCGTAAATTTTTTTTTTTGAGGGCACATCGATATGACCCGTGTTTTCAGATAGTTTGAACCTTCAGCAAACCGAAAAAAATCGTGAACAAGAAATCGGCGATAGGTGCCAAAAAGATTTTTTCACTTTTATGTCAAAAAACGTGTTTTTCGTATCTGAGCTACCCTAAATTTTTAAAATAACTTTTTAGGTAAAAAAACTTTTGTAAAATAGATAAGAAAATCTGATTGCCAGGGAAAAACCACTCCAGAAGAAAAAAAAACTTATCTTTTTCGGATGAAATTTAGCCAAGTTATCGTACATTTAAGATTTTACCCAAATTCGTCTTAAAAAAGATTGAAATTTTATTGAAAAAAGCCTGTTTCTGAACCTTAAACATGCATTATTCGCTTGATTTTCATCGTAAAATAATAATTTTTTTTTTAAAATCGATTAATTTTTTCCTGGCAATTCATTTCTCTAAGAAAAAAATTATTTTTATTGACAAAATTTTAATTTTTAGATCAAAAACTGTGTTAAGTAAATCTTGCTACTTACAGTTTTCAAAGGCTTTTGACCTAAAAATTGAAATTTGGTCAATAAAAATGATTTTTTTCTTAAAGAATTGAATTGCCAGGAAAAAATTAATCGATTTTTAAAAAAAAATTATTATTTTACGATGAAAATCAAGCGAGTAATGCATGTTTAAAGTTCAGAAACAGGCTTTTTTCAATAAAATTTCAATCTTTTTTAAGACAAATTTGAGCAAAATCTTAAATTGACGATAACTTGGCTAAATTTCATCGGAAAATGAAAAGTTTTTTTTTCTTCTGGAGTGGTTTTTCCCTGGCAATCAGATTTTCTTATCTATTTTAAAAAAGCTTTTTTACCTAAAAAGTTATTTTAAAAATTTAGGGTAGCTCAGATACGAAAAACACGTTTTTTGACATAAAAGTGAAAAAATCTTTTTTGCACCTATCGCCGATTTCTTGTTCACGATTTTTTTCGGTTTTCTGAAGGTTTAAACTATCTGAAAACACGGGTCATATCGATGTGCCCTCAAAAAAAAAATTTACGATTCCAGGCTCGAGTTAAGTATCAATTTTAAAATAATTGCTCATATATATTATAATACTAGCTGCCTCTGACTCGCTTCGCTCGCCCCGGCAGCCACCAAGGGGGTTGCGCTCCCCTGGACCCCTGCAACTTAATTTTTCCAAAGATATTTTGTTTTAGGTTATTCAGTATTTTGTAAAATAACCTTTTTTACCCGAAACATTATCTAAAATTTACTGAATCATAAATATTATAAAAATTACGCGCTTATGAACCCAGACGAATAATTAGTGATAAGCAATACAAAGCCTCGCTACCTTTCAATAAGATACATAAGCAGTCGTTGTTTTCCTCTAGGATACTGTGATAAAATTTAGAAATATATAAATTATTAGTCCTAAACTTTTACAATTTTTGAAAAATTAAATTTTGACAGATCGAACCGATTACCTTGAAAATTTAGGTGGATTCGTAAAAAATATACCCAAATCGAATGAAATTCTTTTATATAGTAAAATTTTTCTTCACTTTTCAGTTTTTTAGGATTTTTTTTAAAAATTTGATATAAAATTTTTTCTTTGAAATTCAGTTTCTTCAACATAAAAAATTGTTGTAGATATCAATCGAAACGAAACCTAGGCTATGTTTTGACCAGAAATTTTTGCCAACTTTTTCCGTAAATTCCATGTCCCTAACTCTTATCGCGTTCGGACGGACTAACATATTCAAAAATAAAGATTTATATATAATAGATTACCTAATTTTAATCTTTCCCTAGGAAATTCCCACTTTCTGTCATATGGCAGCAGTTCAGCTTGATCATCGACAGTCAAGTCTGGATTCAAGCATTCAATAGCACCTTCTTCGAAATGCATCAAACCAGCGTCTAACAAGTTTTTTCTAATTCTCTAAAATATTGATAAAAACATTGTTAAAAAACAAGCTAATTAAAATTCTTCCTGTCTAAACTCACTTTTTCTTGCTTTATTTTAAAGCAGAAGTAAACGATTAAAATAATTAAAAGGACCGTTAGCACTGATAAATATATCCAAAAGCGCGTTTCCTCGGCGTCTGCAAAAATAGCGTTAGAATAATTTTTTTGCTTCAGTATAATACTTTAAGGATTTTCTATGTATTTGTCGTACCTTGAACCAAAAACTTCTGATGAGCCTCAATCTCGCCATACCTATTTTTCACTTTACACGAATAAATTCCACTGTCGTTTTCAAATAAGTCTTTAATTACCAAAGTCTGATTATTCGCGGTCAAAGAAAATTGATTGTTGAGCACCAAAGGCTTGTTGTCCTGGGAAAAAGAAATTGAAATATAAATAACGAATTATGAGTAGTCGAGTATTTGGTTATAAAATTTTTATCTAACCTTGTACCACGTAACATTCGGCCTTGGTATACCTTTGGCGAAACACTTCAAATAATAATTTTCACGACGATCAGTCGCTCGTACAATCGTTTTTTCAGATTGATTCAAATTGTGCTCTATAAAGATTGGAGCCACTGGGTCTAAATAAACAAAAAGGCTATAATAAAAACTGTCAACTTGATTTTTTATTCTTTTGTTAACCTAATTAACGTACCGTGAACCTGAAGATAGTATTTAAAAGATTCTTCTGAGCCAAATTTTGTTTTCACTTTACAAACATAATAACCTCCATCATCTTTAGTTAGATTTTTTATCGTTAGAATAGCGTGATAGCTAAGATTAGTGGTTTCTTTATTGAGCCTCGTATGATCTATGAAGCACCATGAGTTTATTATTTAGATAAACAAGTAGCTATAATAAAAATTTCATTTACCATTATCAGAAATTGATTGATTTTGATGGTACCATTGTACGGTACTATCGGTATAATTGTGCTTGGATGCGATGCAACTAAGAGAAATATCGTCTTCTAATGTTAATGGATCTTCCGTACCTTTATTTGACTTAATTCCCGAGCCATTGTGATCAAAATCTAGAGAAATAAACGATTGAAAACTTTATACTATAGGTGAAAAATTAAAAAATCGATTTATTCTTACCGGATGCTAGCACTTGAAGTTCCAATGGTACGCAGCCATATTCGTTACAACCGTTGCACATGATATAACCAGACATTTTTATAGACGCTTTGACATTTCCTGAAACTTGATGATCGGCTTCTACTGTCAAACTGGAGTCCTATAAAATTTATATCACAAAAATTCATAAAAAAAATATCGCTAAGGAGTCATTTAGATTGGCTTTACTATAATATAATAGAAATTCAAAAATGGCTTTATAAAAATTTGCTAAGGCCCTTTATTCACCAGTACATAATCATGTTTTATGATAATCATGTTTGTTGGATATTTTTTACCCAGCTACACCGTATTAAAAACATAACCTTAAAATTACATATTTAAATTACATATTTATTGATTACATATTTATACTAGCAGTAGATAGACAAGGGGGATTAGCAGACAAGATGGCGGCCAACATGCAATTGTAGAGCATAATAGGATGCTCATGTAAAAAATAGACCATTGTAAGAAAATTTTAAAATTGCTTAAGAAACCGGAGTGCCAATAATTTATCAGCGTTTGTTATTATAAAAATGCATAAGTGAAAAAAATTTTATCTTGAGTTTTGAAATTTTCGAATTTTGTAAACATCACTAGTAGTAGATAGACAAGGGGGATTAGGAGACAAGATGGCGGCCAACATGCGATTGCAGAGCATCCTATTTGCATTACCAACTGTGAGTATGTAATTACCTACAATATTTACAAATGGTAAAATTGGGATTAGCAATCAAGACGGTGATCACAATGCAGTTGGTAATGCAAATAGGATGCTCTGCAATTGCATGTTGGCCGCCATTTTAATTGTAGAGCATCCTATTTGCATTACCAACTGCATTGTGATCACCGCCTTGATTGCTAATCCCAATTTTACCATTTGTAAATATTGTAGGTAATTACATACTTACAGTTGGTAATGCAAATAGGATGCTCTGCAATTGCATGTTGGCCGCCATCTTGTCTCCTAATCCCCCTTGTCTATCTACTACTAGTGATGTTTACAAAATTCGAAAATTTCAAAACTCAAGATAAAATTTTTTTCACTTATGCATTTTTATAATAACAAACGCTGATAAATTATTGGCACTCCGGTTTCTTAAGCAATTAAAAAATTTTCTTACAATGGTCTATTTTTTACCTAAAGTATAAATGCATAAGAAAAATTGTCATTTCCTACATATTGTCATTAAGCTTCTATAGAAAAAGTATTATATCCAAAAAGAAAAAGAAATTACTATAGTCAAAAATAATATTATTTTTGGACGGAAAAAATAATAATAGTTCCTCATAGAGGAACCATTGTTTTAGGTAAATTTTTGATTTCTGATTTTTTGGCATATACGCACGTTTTGAGAACTGAGGAGTAATAATGAAAAATTACCTAAGTATTATGCGTCATGTGTGACTTCGTTAACTCGTCTATACCGACGCGTTTCGAGACTCTTGTCTCATCTTCTGGGTTAAACTATTTACACTTTTTTTACACTAACATAACACATAAAACACTTATTGTATTTTAAACTACGTATGTTTAAAATCATTGCGAGCGCTCGCTGTGAAAGCCTGCGTAATATTAAAATTCAATTCTATTTTTGTTTTCAGTTTTTTTATTTATAATATTATTATTATGATTATTGATAGTCTATGTCGCAGTTTAAATATTTTATAGCTGTATTATACAGAGTATTAGAATTGAATTTCAACTGATCATTTAGTATATTGCCCTAATGTGTTGGATCTTTAAAAGCCCTGTATATTTCAAACTCTTCATGTGCATCCATTATTGGTCCTTTTTCACAGGTAAAAAGTGGTGTCATATTTTCCTCCAAATTTGTGCAATAATGTTTTTCGCTGAGTAGATGTTTGGCGAAATTGGATCTTTTTTATCTATGACTTGGTCTAACGCTGTGTATGTAGAATATTTTGTTCTTTTCTTATCTACATCTTGGCACATTGGTGGTACATGTTCTGGATATCTCTTAGAAAATTTTCTACCCGCTTGCCCAATATAAAAACTATCGCAGTCATTACATGATAATTTATACACGCCAGATTTATCTTCTAAAGGTACTTTATTATTATCTCTTAACAGCTTTGATAGTTTATTGTTGGTCTTGAACCCAACGTTGATGTTGCATTTCTTAAGCGTTTTAACAAGTATGTATGGCGTGGTAGTAGCTGATACGTATTTAGTACCTTTAGTATTATTATTATTATTATTATGTTTATGACTTTGGTGTTAATTGATAAGCTTTTTTACTATATTACTATTGTAGCCGTTAGAAGTGGCTATGTGTTTTATAGTTTTCTGAAATTTTCGTCACTTAGAGGGATGGTAAGGAATCTGTGAACGAATGCATTGAAGTTTGCCATTTTTTGGGGCCGGGGATGATGAGAGTCAGCTGGTATTACTAGAACTGAGGAAGCTAAAAAATTGGTTTTTAAACAAATTCTATGGGTATGTATATACGTATGTATATATGTTTGTATACGTATGTATGTATTAGAGTGTGTCTTATTTTTTTTTTCGATATTTTTTTGCTCTCCCCATTTTTTTCGAATATTTAGGTCATAAAAAACCCCCAGCTCCAAGGATTTTGATTTTCGATTTTTTTAACCCGTGCCACCGAGCACTTGAAGTTTCCCATTTAAATAACATGGGAATTTTGGGTTTTTAGTTATACAAATTTTTACAAAATCCAAAAAGCGTTTTAAATAGCTAATTTTTATTGAAAACATACTTTTATATGTTGTAAAGAAACGCAAAAAGCCCTACATTCATTCCAAAGGAAATTTTGGGGCTAGTAACGCAAATTTACAAAACACTTCTGGTTGTTCTACTTTTTTTGGTGTAAATGTCACCTTTCAAATGCCGTAAACTGCGGTTTTTTATCACTGATTCTCTCAGCGCTATAGTAAATTAACCTACTGGTAATTTTCGACTAAAAATAACCAATTTTGATAAAAATATACGGTTTACGACGTTTGAAAGGTGACACTTACACTAAAAAAGTAGAATAACCAGAAGTGGTTTAGTTCATTTTTGAGGTAGCAGCGTTTTATTGAAAATTACCGAAAACCGAAAAACCCTATTTTATAAGATTGAGACAACATGTAAATTTGCGTTCTAGCCCCAAAATTCCCTTTGGAATGAATGCAGGGCTGCTTGCATGTCTTTACAACATATAAAAGTATGTTTTCAGTAAAAATTAGCTTTTTTAAACGCTTTTTTACTTTTGTAAATAATTGTATAGCTAAAAACTCAAAATACCCATGTTATTTAAATGGGAAACTTCAAGTGCTCGCTGGCACGGGTTAAAAAAATTTAAAATCAAAATCCTTGGAGCTGGGGGTTTTTTATGACCAAATTATTTGAAAAAATGGGGGGAGCCAAAAAATATCGAAAAAAAAAATAAGACACACTCTAGTATGTATTTGTAGCACTGTAAACGGGCGGTGATATTTCACAACCATTAAGACCTAATTTTTTTTTCAAAATTTTTTTACCAAAAAATGTCGAGGTACTTTTTTTTTTAATTTGGATGTAATACCTCATTTTTTCCCATGAAGGTACTAATAGGTATCTAGAAGTATCGTTTTTACTCGATATCTTGAATCTTATAATTAATTTTTTGAAAATTTTTTTCTAAAAATTTTGTTAACCAAAAAATACAAAAAATACCAAATTTTTTTATCTTTTTGGACATAGTACATAATTGTTTTCTATATGGCAGTACTATAGTTTTAGGAATATCGTTTATAGTCAATTTTTGGATCTGATACGAAAAAAACGCGTTTTCCCACTGAGAAAAAAGATTTGCATTTTAAGAATGTAGTATTTATTTAGTTCAGAAATGTTTAAATTTTAATAATTTGACAATTCTACCCTGAAAACAACTATTGAATACCTTTCTTTTAAAAACAAGTTAATAAATTATATTTTCTTACCAATAATTCTTCCTCTTTACAGTGTATCAAATCAGGATCCGTACATTGGCGAAGCGTCCATGTGATGTTTGGAATGGGATAACCATTAAATTTGCAAGAAAAATCTGCAGGTTCATCGATAACGTAGAAATCATATTTTGAAGAAATTTTGATGGGTATCGGTTTTGCTAGAGAACCAAAACAATAATGGAATTATATTTTTTTCAGTGTATATTAAAAGTAAAGATAAGAGGGTACATTTTATTCGAAGAGTGAAATTCAAATGTTGAGTTAATTTTTTATTATCTGCTTGTAGGGAATAAACGCCAGCGTCCCCCAGGTGCAAATTATTTATTTTCAGTATCGTTTGTCTCTGTGGATCAACTTTCAAATTGTATTTGCTTCCTGGCCAGTCAGCGCCGATAATTTCGTGATCATTTGGATCCAACCTTAAGATAAGATTATTTAATTTGTCGAAAGAAGTAAAGAGATTGTAGAATTTTTTTTATTCACTGAAACATACCACATAATTTTTGGCACAGGATATGCATTTATATTGACGACCCACTGAATTTCTCCATCGGCAAATACCGAGTAATGTCTATCATGACTTTCCGTTGTCAAACTGATAAAACTCTGTTCTCGGTCTGCATCGAATAAGTCAGTATAATTTTAAAAAAGGGGGAGGAAAAATATTTATTTGTGCATACCGTGAATGATAACATGAACCGAATCTTGTTTGGACTTATTACCATGATATATAACTCTGCAGACATATTCCCCTTCGTCATCGTAACTAAGCTTGTCTATCGTTAATTCAGACGTTGCTATCGTTCCGGATAGAGTGTTGGTAATATTATGCAGTTCCTAAAAAGTTAAATTAGTAAAACTGAAATAATTTCTAATTATATTTTGCTAATTACAGAATTTGTGGGTGTCTCCCATTTAAAATCATGGTGTTGTCCTTGGCCATGCAGAGACACTGAACATACTATTTTTGCAGGTTCACCTTCAACCAAATAGTTGATACTTTCTTTATGAATATTTGGTTTATTGAATTCATTGTGTTCTACAACGACAACCAGGAAAAGTTCAGTTTCGTTAATGACACACGTATATTGATTGTTGTCAATTAATCCAACTCTTTTCTTTCTTAAAAATCCATACTTCGGATCAAAGTTCCAATCTTCAGTATCATCTTGAAGAGACTAAAAATAAAGTTTTATAAATTTATTGTTTTCTGTGTTACGATTAAAAAAAAAAGTTTCCCAGTCTTCAAGAAAAAATTTTCTGTATAATATTTGCGTTACTGATATATTTTTCCCCAGGAATTCGAAGTTTATTTATATGGGGTTTTCTTTGGCCATAAAATCTTTTTCTTCTATTTTTATTTTCGTCTAATCTTATATATTTAAAATTATCTTTTTTTAAGAATTACACGAAATTTAAAAAACAAAGCCTAAAAAGTAACCCCGGAGAATTATAAAAAGCACAGAAAATCTTTTGGACTGCAAACACGAGAAAAATTACTTAATCGTAGTCAACTTTAGTCAGTTATAAAAACTATCTTGAAAAATTTTTTTTTTATTTACAGAAATTTTTAAGGGGTTTCGCACCCGCTGGGTTGGTTAAAGCTAAAAATCGAACGATTCGTGAAGAAAAGTTTTATCGACCCCGAGTACCTATAATTTTACAAGAATTTTTAATTCAAATTCAGAAAATTTCTTTTAATTTCACAGCTGGAAAAACTGAAAATTGCATCCCAGAATGTTTTTACTGCCTCTTAAGTTTTAATTATAAACTTGATAACTAGCACAAATAAGGATAATTACCTAATTTAGCAAGTAAAACCATAGTAATTTTTTTTAGAATTTACAGAAAACTTTGAGTTCAAGGTTAAATTGATTTTGGTCTGCCATCTTGGATTCCCGAAAATGATCCAAGGTGAAGTTTGTGTCGTTTATTGTATTTAAGTTTGCTTAATGATATTCGGCCGGGAGATACGTGATTTCTGATCGCTGAGAAGAAAAACATCTATTTTATACTAAAAATTGCTTTTATTAACCAAAATCCTTCTTTCAGTGGTTTATTCATATTCTTATAATTACTCTTAGTAAAGGTCATGCATACGGTTCTTTTTGTTTAAAAGAAAGGTTGGTCGAAGGGGAAGTTTGCATGTTATCCCTTATATTCCTAAGAAAAACAGGGGTCGTGTCACATTACTGTGCCATTTATGGCGCCGTTTCTAAGTTAAGTCTTAGAAACAGACTAATCATGCATACGCATAAATTCTGGCGTTGACATGAAAACATTTGAGGAAAAAAAAAAAACATTAAACATTTCAGAAAACGTCTGACTTTAAAAAATTACAGTAGGTCTGGTACTTGTAGCTACCATAATTTTCAATCAACTAAACGTTGAATGCAAGTCTATCTTTACTTTAAGACTACTTAAGGATACAGATCTACTTTTAGATTTTCAGAAATAGATTATAGATTATAAAAAATATTTACATCGTAGTTTAGATAAAAAAGAAAAATATTTACATCGTCTTTAAGATCTACATGGTATTCCGGTGAAGTTGGCCGACAAGGTAAAAGTAACTTATCACCAACGAATGCATCAACTGTTATAAAATCTTCTGCTTGAACAAACGGATGATAATTACGAGCTAAAATTTAAAATATTTTTTTAAGCATAATTATTTATTTTAAAGATGTGTGCTTGACTTGTGCCATACTCACGTTTAACATAAACATAAATCCAACTAGCGTTAGGATCGTCGTAATCTTTCGAAAATTGTTCCTCGGTTAAATCAGTTAGTTTATCAATGTCAACGCACCCGTACCATCCAGTATCACCAAAAACAGTATCGTTACGATAAAAAGTTTTACTTTTTTTGAATGGATCATGGTTCGCTGCTACTAAATGGTGTTCGGATGTATTTATCTAATTGTAAATAATGGATTGAACTAAATAGATTATGTACATATAATTTAAATTTTAATTTGATAAGTTCTTACGAATTGGCCAGTTTCTGGAAAAAAAAATTCAAAATCTTTAGGGCTGGTGCAATGAATTTTCAATTGCTGTCCTTCTTCGATTATGATTTCTCGTTCACCAGGGATCAGGACTGGCTTATCAGCTGACACGCCTAGAGTTTTTTAAAAATATACAAAAACAAAAAAGTTTTATATGTTTATCACTTTAACAAACAAGAGTTTTATCAGCTTTTTCCTTTCAGATAAAAATTACATGATTGCGGAAATAACTCTATTTAGCCTTTAGAATTTTGATTTTACGAACCAATTTAATATAATATAATTATATTAAAATCTTTGCAATTTCAGGCGCGAAATAAAATCGGCATATAAGCTTTTAATTTAACATTTATATTTCATTCAATAAAATCCAAGAGGATGAATTAAAACCGGTTTCCAATGGGAAATTTTAAGTTGTGTTTCTTTGTTGACGTCATTCATGTGACTCGAAGAAAATAATTTCGAACCAAACTTGAGATTTTTTATTTTTTTATTTATATTACAGCAAAAAAAAGGAGCCGCGCCTTATTGCATGCGTATGTTATTATAAAATTTAATGAAAGAATTCTTCACCTTTAAAAATCAGCATAAAAAGTAGCAGCTTGTTTAAAGTCTTGAACACTTTCATTTTTCTGTTTCTTCTTAAATCACTTACATTTTTTAATAATTAAATGCATACGTTTGACGAATATTCATATTTAAATTTGTCAATAACGCACAGGGAGCAATAAAACATTTAAAAAAAACATTAGAACACTAGCTGGAGCTCCGTGTAAAAACGCGTTCAACCTTGTGACTACATAAAAAGTCAAGTCCCAATAACTCTCACTTGAGCGATCGGCGCGGCCCCACCACACCCGCTACCGATATCGTAATCAAGCGTTCGATAAAAAACTATGGTAGGAATGAAAGAAAGATGCTTTACATTGTAATAATTAATATTCTATTATGTCATAAGTCATAAGATAAAAATAAAAACTCAATTTTAAAAGCTAAAATAAAGCAAGTGAATCACTTCATGTTGACTTTAAAACGGATGTATTTTTTGAGCTGATAATTTTTATCAAAAAATAAGAGAAGAGGCGCGGTTTACACTATGGGATTTTCCTAGTTTTAAACAAACTCCTACCGACCATATGGCAATGCTAATTTATCTATACTATTAAATTTTATCAGTTAAAAAGCCATATGAATAAATCTAAATAAAAAGCAAGGTCACTTATGACACAGGCTATTTAAAATTTGTAGGTATTCAAAAAAGAAATGCTAATATTACAACAAATAATAACGCTTATTCACAAGGGAAATTAAAAGAACGAACAAAGAAGCATTTTCAAACAACTCTTTATTCTTGCACAAAAACTCGATGAAAAAAAAAATTGGTACAAAATTTTTATTTAATATCTAGAGTTATATGCCTCCTCTAGTATGCTTGGCTAAATTTCATTCAGTTGTTGTCAAGAAAAAGAGATTAATTATCTGCAGGTAATCACAAATTAACGAAAATATTCTAAAAAATATAGAAAATAAGTTTAAATAATATAAAATGAATGCGGTTATTTGAATTACAAAAATTTTTTTCATATTTTGTACAAAATTAAAATTTATCAATCTATAGTATCTATTTTTGTTTTCAAACTAGGCGGTTGATATGCAGTAGTTCAAGTAGTACACTGTTTTTACCGATGACAAATGCATTAGAGATTTAAATGTTCTACTATAATCTACGGTAAATAAATGAAATTTTTTTCACAAAATATAAAATATTGTTAAAAAATATTGCTTACGAGTTTGTTCATCAATGTTATGATTTATTAATTTATAACAAGATTTATAATATTCTAATTCCTTATTGTATAAGAATAATTGGTAAACGCATTCTATTGTCAGTCGGTGGCGACATCTTCTCTTTTCAAACAACATGGCGTTCATTTAATTCATTCATTCATTGTATGTTTTGGTGTGTTGTGTTGTTTATAGATGAGTTTATATGGTTTAGTACATAATAGTTTAAAAAAAAAACATTTCTAATTTTTACTCATAAATTAAAAATATTCAATTTAAAAAATGAAAAAGTCACCATTAAGTAGATTCCAAGATTCTGGTAATAATTTTAGAAATAGGGGTCGAGGGCATTGGTCAAGAAATAAAAATTATTCATTCAAAAATAGAAATGATAATGAAAGTTTTCAAAGTTTTGGAAATACACAAGAATCACCAGATGCTAATAATCACAAGCCTTTAGATGCTAGTACTCCTATACACCAGCAGAATCGAGAAAATTGGAGGTTTTCAGACAATAAAAATAGAAGAGGTAATTTCCAGGGTAGCCCAAATTTTTATTCACCTTACAACAAATTTGGACATCATAATAATTCCTATAAACAGGTAACTTTACATTTGATTTAGTTATTCAACTTTTCCAGTTCATCTATTATACGATAGATATATTCATAGAAGTAAATTAATTTGTCGTTACATATGTTGATACATGAATGGACTTGATTTGATATTTAAATATGTTTCTCCTATTTGCATTGTATTATTTATGAGTATATATTTTAATTACTAGGATTTTTCCTATTAAAAATAATATAAATTAAAAATATTATTCAATCATAGCTTATTGCGTATTATATTGTGTAGCCTCACTTATTCACATAATCAGCTCATCATCTTAATATTACATTATCAGAATATTAATTTGTACTTAAGGTTTACTTAAAATATAATTCTTTGACTGGTTCTTATAAATTTTCTTCTTTATTTTTTAGAATAAAAACTTTGATCGCAGATCTTACAGAGAATTTGATGTCTCCAGAATGTTTAACATTGATGAAATATTTAGAGATCCCTGGGCAGACTTAGAAAAAAAGTTTAATGCCAACAAATCTGAATGTTCAAAAAAAACTATTATATTAGATTCTTCAGTTGAAATTCTTTCAGAAATTAGTACATCAAATTTTGATTCATCAACTGATAATAGCGTAATAATTGATAACGGAACTATAAATATCAGTAGTAGCGCTGATGAAAATAATGCTGGTAGTTCTGTAGACTTACCAATTGATAGTATAAAATTTGGTAGTAGTTCAAAAGAAAATAATTTAAAAAATAATAGCATTACATCTGAAAGCGATTCTTCAAGTTCAAGTATAAATAAATCATTGGAAGAATCGGTTGAAATAGTTTATAATAATTGTAAATAATTATTATAATTATATATATGTGTGTATAAATGAATTGTTAATATTATTATTGTTAACAAAGAGTTTATTTGAGTATAAATAATAAATATATATTTAAAAAGATATATAATTACCAATAAATAAATCATGATTCTCATTAGATTTTAAGTTATATAAGTACAAGTACAACAAAATAAAAGTCTTAAATATTTATGTGTGTTTAAAAAGTTAAATGACGAAAGATAAAAAAATTTACTATTGAATGTAAATTATTGTAATTGCATTTTATATAATATCCACTTTTAATTTTGCTAAGATTTAAATTTTTATAGAACAATCATGATGATATTTTATTTAGCTAAATTGTATGTAAAATGCTATGTACTAGTAAAGAAATTTACATTTTATATAAAATCAATATTATGTCTGCAGTAATTTAAATTATTTACACCTATTTACTTGTATTCCATTTCTGATACCTGAAAAGTAATATATCCTACAGATTTACATTAAAGTATAAATATTTAAAATATTTATTCGTGATAGGATCTATACTTTTTGAATTATTTTTGTATTAAAAATAGTATTGAAAAAATTTATTGTGATAATCTATAAATAAAATATATTTTAACAAGATTTGAAATAATAAATAATATAATCAAGGATTTTATAAATTGTAACTATAAATATGTATATGTTAAAATAATATTTTACTTTGCTTAAAAGTGGATGAAATGCATTCTCTAGTCATAAATATTTTTTTAATAAAAATAATAAATATTTAATGTATTTACATAATAATAAAAAAATTTATTTTTGTAATTTCAATAATAATAAAATTTTTTTGAAAATGTAGATGTTTTATTTGTTATTTACGATTTCCACTTTCACGAATCGTGTGAAATTTTACTAGCATCTATTTACTAGATACCGTCAACGACGGGTAGAGCGAAGCTGATCATATTTAAAATAGTTTAAATAATTTTTAAATTTTTGGGTTTTACAAGCTTTGCTCAGATTGAGCTTAAATATCAATATTTAACGTGTAAATCAGACGTAAAATTCATTAATAATAATTATTATAACTCGTTTTATAATGCACTTCACTGAAAAAATAAAGTTTTTGATATTTTCTGAGTTTTATAATTAAAAAAGGATGTTCAATACATTCGTAACACAAAATAACTCAAAATTCTAATGCATCAGTTTATTATGTTGAAAAAACAGGCCGAAACGCCTGTATTTATTCCAGCAGTCCTTCTGGGCTTAGAAACGAAGGATTTAATGTTATTAAATAGGGTTTTTTGATAAATTTCACAGGAATTCTGCAACCTTTCTAATTAACCAAAACACTTCTGGTTGGCACCATTTTTTTGTGTAAGCGTCACTTTTTATGCCCCAAAAACTGCAATTTTTTATCACAAATTCTCATACCTTTATAGTCCATTAAATCCCATAATTATCAAATTTTTCAATTGCTCCCGAAAATGCAATTTTTGAAAACAAAGGCTTTTAGATTTCAACATTTTTGGTTCCTCAATGAGGAACCATTTTGATGCGTCAAATTTTGATTTTTGATTTTTTGGCATATAAGCACGTTTTGGGACCTCAGGAAGCTAAAAAAACGGTTTTTAAAAAAAGTTTGTTTTCAAAAATATAAATTTTTCAAAAATAAGAATTGTCAAAAATTTTTTCATTAATTGAAAAAATCTCAAACTACTTTTTTTTTTTTTTAATTTGGATGTAATACCTCATTTATTTCCAAGGGGTAGGCGACGTGATGCGGCGATTTGCATCGATGCGCATCATGATGCGTGATGCGAAAATTTTTTTTTTCTGAAAACTGTTCTAATATGTTCAGAAAGGGTTGTTAGGTAGATAAAATACTCTGCATCACTCTGCATCACAATTAAAAATTTTCCTAGGCTATTTTCTCTAAAAACTCTAGTAAATATACGGTTAAAGTTTTTAAGTTTACGCCCAGCATCAGATTTGTTCTGAAATAAGTTTTTTGGTCTCTGATTATGAATTCCAGGGTCTTTTCTTTGAGAAATGTGAGATACACCCTTAAATTTGCAAAACTACCCCTAAAAAAGGGTATTTTTGATGTATTCGAACTTTAAGTCGTTTAAGTCTTCAGATTTGGTCAATATGGGTTTTTCGGGTCACTGATTACGAATTTTAGGGGTTTTAAAATGAAAAATTACTATTTCACCCTTAAATCAGCAAAAACTACCCCTAAAAGGTTTATTTTTGCTATTTTCTCGCTTTTTGTGTCCAGATTTAGTTCTCAAAGGTTTTTTGGGTCTCTGATTACGAATTTTAGGGCTTTTTAAATGAAAAATTACTATATCACCCTTAACTCAGCAAAAACTACCCCTAAAAGGTGTATTTTTGCTATTTTCTCGCTCTTAGTGTCCAGATTTAGTTCTCAAAGGTTTTTTGGGTCGCTGATTACGAATTTTAGAATCTTTCTCGTCTACTAAAAATTGGCACTTCACCCTTAAATTTGCAATAGCTAAAAAATTTTTGCCAATTAAATTCTTATCACGCAGGAAAATGAAATTCGTGATGACCGGAAAATACTTCTAAAAGTATCGAAAAGCATATGTAAAAAAATTTTGTAATAATATTGTATATAGTACGTATTCTAATTTTGTAATAATATTTAAAATGAGAATTTATTTTATCGAATAACCATCTTGAAATGTATATTTAATTATTTCTAAACTTCTTTTCTGATAATTTATTGAATTTAATTTCAATGTTTTTCTTTGAAAATTTTTTTGTGCTACTAAATCATCATTGTTTGTGTTAATCAACAAATTGACTGAAAAAATAATAAGAAAAAAAAAAATTTTAGTGCAATCGTTAATGCCAAGCTACAATAAAACATAAATAACATAGTTTACTCCATATTTTTGTAATAATTATTTAGAGGTAGATTAAAATTCCTTTTATTAGGGTTAAAGATAATAATTTTTATAACAATTTAAGTGTAATATAAATGTCTTTTTTAAATAAATTTAATAATATTAATTAAATTTGTTCACCTTAAATTTAAATTTGGAAAAATTGTAAATAAATATTATCTAATCATTAATTTTATCGATCTTCATAAAAATTAGTATAATCAGGTAGGTTTTGAATTATATAAGTTTAGTATGTTTCGGTCTATTGAGAAAAATTCCCTAAATAGGGTTTTTTTTTACTAATTAAAGAGCTATCTTATCAAATCTTACGCACAGTAATTCAATATTTGTGATCTGCTTCCCAAAAACTTTTTATCTTTTTCGGTAGAAATGGGTGAAACACCTTTGCATTAGCAAAAATTACTCCTTAAAAGGGTTACTTTGATACATTCGCACTTTCTATATCCAGATTTGGTACATATGGGTTTTTAGATCGCTGATTAGGAATTGCGGGGTCTTGCTTGCAAAAAATTGGCGCTTTACCCTTAAATTAGTAAAAATTACTTTTTTTAAAAGGGGTATTTTTGATGTATTTAATCACGTTTTTGTAAAGTTTAGGGTAAAGTGCCAATTTTTAGTTGACAAGACTTTGAAATTCGTGATTAGCGACCCAAAAAATCCATGAGGACCAAATCTGCACACTGAAAGCGCGAATATAGCAAAATACCCCTATTAGGGGTAGTTTTGGCTAAGTTAAGGGTAAAATATTAATTTTTCAAGAAAAAATTCCTATTCACGGTCAGCGACCCAAAAAACCCCTGGAGGACTAAATCTGGACATTAAAAGCGAGAAAATAGCAAACATACGACTTAAAGTTCGAGTACATCAAAAATACCCTTTTTTAAGGGTAGTTTTTGCAAATTTAAGGGTGTATCTCACATTTCTCAAAGAAAAGACCCTGGAATTCATAATCAGCGACCAAAAAACCTATGGCAGAACAAATCTGATGCTGGACGTAAACTTAAAAACTTTAAGCGTATATTTACTAGAGTATTTAGAGAAAATAGTTTAGGAAAATTTTTAAATGTGATGCAGAGTGATGCAGAGTATTTTATCCACCTAACAATCCTTTTTGAACATATTAGAACAGTTTTCAGAAAAAAAAAATTTTCGCATCACGCATCATGATGTGCATCGATGCAAATCGCCGCATCACGTCGCCTACCCCTTGTTTATTTCCATGAAAGTACTTATATTTGAAATTACTATTTTTACTCGATATCTCGAATCTGATAAGGAATTTTTTGAAAATTTTTTTCCCAAAATTTTCGTTACAAAAAAATACAAAAAACACCAAATTTTTTTTTCTTTTTGGACGTAGTACCTAATTTATTTCTATGAGAGTACTAGTTTTAGAAAGTTCGTTTATAGTAATTTTTTGTATCTAATACCGATTTTTTTCAAAATTTTTTTCTCAAAATTAAAAAAACAAAAAAATTAAAAAAACTGCAATATTTTTTTTTTTTTTTGGGTGTAATACTTCATTTAGTTCCATGAAAGTACTTATATTTGAAAATATGGTTTTTATTCGATATCTCGAATCTGATAATTAATTTTTTTTTTAATTTATTCCAAAATTTTTGATCAATAAAAAAAACTTTTTATAGTTAATAGAAATGTATGTATGATTGCATGCTTGTAATCGGTGATATCTGTGGCAGAGGAACCTTAGTGCCAGCTAGTTGGCAGGGTATTGTTTGATTTGCTTGAGTTGTTTTTGAGTTATGGTTTTACAAAGATAGAGATCAAAATAGACACTTTTTGAAAAATCAAATTTGGGAGTTTATAAATTATTATATCTCGCTACTAAATAATTGAGGAGAGGTAGGAAAGAAATTTTTGTAAACCTGGAGCCAATACAAATTTTTTGAGACCTAAACCCTTTTCTCTATAGAAAATTGCAATTTTGGCATCAAATAATTGGTCATTTTTGGCAGAAAATGGGTATTTGGGCTGTTGATAATAACAGTAAGAGAATTATATAAAAAAATAGGCACAACCAGAAGTGTTTGATTTCTTAATAAGGTTGCAGCGTTCTATTAAAAATTACCAAAGAACCCTATTTAAAAATGTCAAACTCTGTGTTTCTATAGTCCAAGAAGGCTTAATGGCATGAACGAAAGGTGGCTGTCATGTTTTTTCAACAAAATAAATTATCTATAACCATTTTGTATTATTTGGAGTTCCAAAATTATTAAACTCCTCTACTAAATAAAAATTTTGTTCTTTAAAAGTATTTTTAAATTTATTTAATCAAAGTCTTTCATGGCCAAAATACGGTTAAGTAGTTACCAAAATTTTATTTAAAAAAGAAGCAAATAAAAATAATCTTTTATCATGTAAAAGTTTTTTTTTTCAGTTTCGGAGATAGTATAAACTTTTTGTACTTAGCCCTCGAAGTCCAATTACGATTTTTGACGTTTAAATCTGAATAGATTCTTAATTTTTCTTTAAAAAATGTAATTAGTTAGTTATTTTTGACCCTTCTTCTGAAACATTGCAAAAATGAACCCTTAAAATTGGGTAGTTTTTGTTGTTTTCAGAGTGTTGTCATAATAATAGCCTAGTTTCTTATCCTATCAAATTTTTGTTGGTTTTAGTTTTTAGTGCAAGTTTTCATTCAAAGTCCGTCAGTTGTAAATTTTTCATGACCAATTTTAAAAGAAATCTCTCACCGATAGAATCTAAAAATCAAGTACCTTAAGTTGCTGCGAAAATTGCAATTATATTAATTTTATATTTTATTTATTTAATAAAACTAGCCTTTAGCACTTTTATACAAAAGTTTAAACTAATTAAAAAAATCCGTTGTCAATCAGCTACTTTAGAAGCGTTAAAAACATCAGTTTGTAATCAATTCTCATATAAATTCAACGATAATGGAATTCCGCATAGAATGCATGTGGATAAAATTACATTTTCTTTGAACCAGGTTTAGTCCAATACAATATAATCTTAAGATTTAAAATATTTTATTTGCATACTTAACGCCATCATATCATAAGCTCCAATTTTATTATTTTTAACTGTCTTTGAATACTTAATTAATTTTACAATACTGATAAGCAACTTTTTGATTTTTTTTAGTGGCCAACTTTGACCCGAAATATTGAGTTTGCAGTTTATTTGATCGCAAATTTGACATCAGATTCTGAAAGTTGAGACTTTATTACATGGGGATATACATTTTGAAATACATAAATTTTGGTTTTGAAATTAATTTAGTTTTGAAAAACAAAACTACACGTAGGAAGATAAGCTCTTGGGCGTCAAACGTGTAATTAAATAAAATGTCGATTAATTAATAATTAATAATACTATATCTAGCGTTCTTTTGCATTTTTATGATATTTCACTGATGCAAAGTTTATGCAAAAGCTATGAAATTAATCGCGCGGATAACATTTAGAAGGTTTTTCACCTGTATGAAGCAAAAGTACAAGAATAAACATACCTTTAGAAATACCAGATTGGGCCCAAAAACTATAGGGTTCATTAACTCGATAATATAAACTCAGTTTTAAAAAATGAAAGCAATCCGTTTGATCGTTTTGGCTATATCGTGTCCGAAAGGTGTCGATTTTTGCATCCATTAAGGTAGAGCTTCGCTCTATAATTATATTATTATTAAAACCATAAAATCTTAATAAAACCTTTCAGTTCTGATGTTTAGTATTCTGTAGAAAACATGGTACATATTCAGATACACGTCAATAGTTCAAGAAAACAAGAAGATTTTAGTATATGACGATAGAAAATGGACGATAATTATGTAGGAATAAGATCCTTTTGCTGCAAAAGGATTAGTTGATTTAACAAATTTTTTTCAGGTGAATCCATTCTTTCTTTTACGAGAAAAAATCAAGTAATTTGAAAGAAATAGAAAATATTTATATTAGCAATCATACATCAGAACAATCAGAACGAACAAAATGCAGGGTTGCCACTTGGTCTGGGAAACTGGAAAGTCAGGGATTTTATTTTTGACTTTGGAATGTCAAGGAAAGTCAGGGATTTTTATCAAAATGCCTGAAAAATATTAATTAAATAATACGAGGCAAAATTCGTGAAATGGTCATTGGTCACTGCCGTTTAGGTCGATCAGACTTTTTTGGCATTCCTCAATTCCAAGCATTTTTTGAAGAAATCTTTGGAAAATACACATTTATAAGCTTTAATAACATTTTTCCAGCAATGATCCCAGTAAATTTCTCGCTGAAGCCATTCCTGGTGTTAGTTTTTCGTAAAACACTCGGAAAAAAAAGTGAAAAATAGTTTATTAAAAAAAAATATTAAAATATTTAAAAAAAAAAAATAATTTCCGCAATGTTTGCCGCACTCTAATCAGAACTGAAGTATCTTCGAAAAATAGTTTTTCAGATAAAGCATTTTTAGTTCAATTCACACGTGAACAAAAAATCAAGAAAATTTGAAAATTTTAGTTAAAAATATTACTTTTAAAGAGTTGAAAAATAATTTTCTGTATTTTGATGCTTTGAAATTAAAGAAAAAGTAAGCCTTAGAAGTTTTTAATAGTATATTTTTATTCTAGGCGGCGAAAGGAAAGAATACTCTAGATTGTACGTAAATTGCAATACGAGGCAAAGCCGAGGGTGGCAAACTGGGATCTGGGACATTCTTTTTTTACGGCCGCGGGCAAAATATAATTTTTCTTCGTCAGTGGCGAGAAAACACGTATTTTCAAATTGTGCTGGAATTGTAAATTCGTGCTTTCTAGTCGCTGACTAGAAGAAAGTTTTAAAGGTTTCTGGACTACGCCCAGACAAGGACCACAAACAAAAAGACAGCAGATTTTAAAAAATAGCATCAAAAGTAAAAAAACAAAAGTTTATATCCAAAAGTCCGCTATTTTTCAAATATATGACCCCAAATATTGAAAAAAAAAAAATCAAAATTGTTTCTAATATGAAAATTTTTGAGTGAGTATGTGCCATGTAACGAATTCAAGGGCAATAGAAAATTATTAAATCTGCATTTATTCTATTTATTTGCATTTATTAGGATAATATATGTTTAAATAAATCTTTAAGTAAATTTTAACAAGATTTAAAAAAGTGTAAAATGGATTACAAAATTTTCATCAGACGAAGTGTATAGTTAATTAAATATAAATCAATAAATAAAAGTAAATATGAATTATAATCCCTTATTCAATATTAACTTATATTATATATTCAAAATAATTAATAAGAATCTATTACTTTATTTTTAAAACTATAAAAGTATTAAATATCGATCGCATTATAAATCTTTTAATAAATTAAAATTTGTTCTATTAAAGCTTTTACTTTAATTTAATATTTTCAAATTGAATATTATAAAAGAAATTAAAATCAATACTTATATCTTATATTTGCTAATTTTGATAACTGTTTAAATATGACTTATTTAAAACAATTAAATTATATTAAAATAAGTAAAAAAAGGTTTATTAAATAAAAATAGATAAAATAAAAAAAGAGACAGTTTTATTACATAATGTTATTCAAGGTTTGACTATTAAATTAATGTCGACAGTTTTATTAAATGTCGATCTTAATAAATTGTCTTATTTATTATAAAAATTTTGAAATGTTAAATAAATTTTGGCAACAATTTATTTATACATATTTAATTTAATTTTTTATCATTTTAGCTTATATTGATTGATGATAAATTAGCTCATATAGATAATAATATATGGAACCTTTAATCTATTTGTTTTTAATTGTGATTTGTATGGAGTATAAATTAAATACTTTAGCGGCCAGAAAGCATATAGTCAAGGCGCCAGCAATGTTAAATGCATCCAAAAATTTTTTCAGCACTAGAATGGATGCACCTCATTGAAACTTATGTATTTTTGGTCTCTAAAACCGATTTTGAAGGTTTCACCCATTTTCGGATGGCCAGTTTTGAGTAATGGACGCTATATACTAAAAAATCGGCGAAAAATTAGCAAGATTGGTATTATCTTGAAAACAATGGCTAATTGAGCCTATTTTGGGTACCCCAAGAAGGTTTTCGGGGTCACTGATCACGATTTTGAAGACAGATTTATAAAAAACAAAATGGCGGACTCAAAATGGCGTGTTTCTAACCTCAGAAACGGTGGTTTATGCTGTTTTAAGCATATTTACGTTGTCTAATAAGTTTTTCGTACCAGTTATAAAGATTCTGAGGTCATATTTTTAATTTTCAAAATAGCGGGCTAAAAATGGCGGATTCCTAACCTCAAAATATTTATATTTACATGCTGGATGTATACTATAAGTATGTTTTATCTTTACTAGCGGGCAATAATGACTATTCAAATTTTGAGAGGTCGTCAATACTGCCCTTTGTAAAGAAAAAAACATTGATAACCTCACCTAGAAATATTTGTTATTATCAAATGCAATTACAGGAACGTACCTTTAACCCTCCAGATTTGGCAAATAAACATTTCTACGAGCCGATTAAGAATGTACAATTATTCATTTTATGATAAAGAATTTATCATTATTTATACAGGTACACGTGTAACAAGGTTTAATTTCTATAGGACTTTTGGATTCTGACAATAAAACACAAATATTTATAAAAATTGAAATTTTAGCAACAATTTAAAAATTTGTCATTTTGGGTCAAAAATTGACATTCAATTTATTGAGTATACCGAAGAAAAACCTAGAGATAAAAACCTTAAAAAGAGAAATTTATACCAAAAAAAAATACCAACAAGAAGTATTTGGTTAAATTGCTAGCTGGCAGTGTTACCTGGAAGATTACTCAAAGTACAAAATAGCACAAAATTCATAATTTTGTACTAAAAAAACTAAACAATTTTTTACAGCTTACTAAATGAGCACAACGTTTGCATAATATTTTTCCTATACGGGATATTAAAGGCCAGCATCTTTTAAAGACTTGAAGATTAAGTTGCTTCATATCATTTGGATAGTTTGAGAAATTTTCCATTTTTTGACATGATAAACTTTTAATCCACATTTTTTTTATACGTCTGATTATAAAAAATTATCTTAAAAGTAAAAAATCTCCTCCCAAATTATTCATCGATGTCAACTTTTTTTATGATATTATTATTGATTATCAAAATTCTATTTTCATATAAAGCATGTTTTCATATATTAAAATTTTTGGAAAATTTCACTAATATTAATTATCATTTTATAAAAAATACATTAGTTGCCATTTTTATTCATGGAAAAACATGCCAAGAATTTATTCGCCGGTAATTAGTGCACAAAGAGCATGATTTGACAAAATCACTGAACAACTTTTAGTTTGCATGCGGCTAGGTTTCTTTGTTTAAAATTTAGTATATTATCGAAAAATTCGAGAATTTTAGATTTGTTTTTATTTCTTTATTTCTTTATTATAAATTGACAACTATTTTTTGTAAATTTAAAAAAAAAAATTGTAAGTTATCAATTTTTCTTGCGAATTCACAAAAAAATCGAGAATACTCACATTTTTTATTAATATATATACAAAAGGACCCCGCACAAAAGTATACGATTTTGCCTTTGGACGAATTTGGATATGTTGTAGATTTTATCATGCTGAAAAAAAGTCTCAATGGGCACACAGCTCGAAAGTCTCAACTTTCTGATAGTCATTTCTCATAGTCAAACTCATAGAAGTAATACTCAATGCGAAAAAAGTATAATATTCTACACTGTAAAAAGTAATTTCCTTAAATATTAACAAAAAAATTAGAACATTTTCGAAAAAAATCGTAATTTTACTAAAGGACCCCGCACAAAAGTATACGATTTTGCCTTTCGGTCGAATTGGCCGAATTTTGGATATGTTGTAGATTTTATCATTCTGAAAAAAAGTCTCAATGGGCACAAAGCTTGAAAGTCTCAACTTTGGTTGCTACGGAGCTTGAAAGCTCCAAAGCTCCACCATGGCAAGATCGTTTCAAAACCTTTTTTCTTTTATTTTTAAAGTATACCTTTATGTTTTTGAGGTCGCTAATTCCAAATCTGATGTCAAATTGGCATTATTGACAGTTGGCAGCTGTCAACTAGCTGTAAAATTGACAACAGAATACAAAAATAATGATTTCACCATATGTTTTCGAGGTCGCTGAGTTAAAATCTGACTTCAAATTACAAAACAGATAGTTGGTACTTGCTCTTGCTGTCAGTAAGAAGCTAAGAATTGCAGTTTATAAACATTTTATGTATTCTGTTTCCAATTTGACAGCTAAATGACAGCTGCCAACTGTCAACTTTGTCATTATTACATCAGATTTGAAGTCAGCGACCTCGAAAACTTATGGTGAAACCATTATTTTAAGTTTTTTGTATTCTGTTGTCAATTTTACAGCTAGTTGACAGCTGCCAACTGTCAATAATGCCAATTTGACATCAGATTTGGAATTAGCGACCTCAAAAACATAAAGGTATACTTTAAAAATAAAAGAAAAAAGGTTTTGAAACGATCTTGCCATGGTGGAGCTTTGGAGCTTTCAAGCTCCGTAGCAACCAAAGTTGAGACTTTCGAGCTTTGTGCCCATTGAGTCTTTTTTATTTTATCCAAAATTCGGCCAATTCGACCGAAAGGCAAAATCCTATACTTTTGTGCGGGGTCCTTTAGTAAAATTACGATTTTTTTCGAAAATGTTCTAATTTTTTTGTTAATATTTAAGGAAATTACTTTTTACACTGTAGAATATTATACTTTTCTCGCATTGAGTATTACTTCTATGAGTTTTCTTAAAAGGAACTTAAGTTAAAACCACAACGATAATTTTTTTCAAAATCTCGTCCCTAACTATAATTTAGACACTTGAATTTAGTTAATAATTTGATTTTCGTCCGATTCTGCAATATCTGCAAATCTGTATTTTATCAATAAAAAAAATTGGTTTTTTATTTGGCAGTCTTTGAGTATTAAAAATAACTTTTTAAACTTATTCTAGGCTAAAAATATTTGTTCACATATTGAGAATATAAAAGTTTGCAATATTGCAAATATAATACAATTAACCTAAATACCTAATATAATTGTCTTTAAAAAAATATAGCTTTAAACTTTTATTTGCTATATAAAATTTCAAGTTATAGTCAGCAAAAAAAGTACTCCAAATTACTTTCATTTATCTTACATTTACTAAAAACTAAAGTGCTTTGTAATACACAGTATGAAATTTAATTTGATATTTTAACATTAAATTATTTACAAGGATACAGTAATAAATTCATCTTTATGCTCACATAAAATTATATCAGTAAAATATCTCTTTAAAATTATTTACAAAAGCTTAAAATTTTATAAATTCTGTAAAAGCTTTCAACATAAAATAATTTTTTTTTTATTTTTAATTAATAATCAATTAATACATAAAATAGTATATATAATTAAGTTTGTAATTAAATTAAAAAATTCTTTTTTTTTTATTATTTTTTTAATTTTATATATAAAATAAAAATTAACATTTTCCTTTTCAAAAATTAAAGTAGGTATAGAATATGTAGGGTAGTTAAATTATAACTAAATTTTGTGGTTTTCTCTATATTTTATGCATAAAATTTGCATTATTCTTTATTATCAAGTGTGTATTCTCTTGGGTATTTTATAATACCCAACACATCAACACATCAATTATCAATTTTAATATAAATTTATCTGAAAGAAATGAAAAAAAAAACATAAATTTGGTTTTATCTTGTCATATGTAATCAGATTATTGAGAATTAGATTTAGGTACTTACAATGAAATTTAAATAATTCATTTGGACATTTTGTCGTTCTTTTGTTATTTTGATTTAAAAATAAATTTTTTTATTGTAATTTATCTACTTTGAGGTGCCTAACTTCAGTCCTATCGAGTAATTCAATAAATAAAATTTTTTTTTGCTTATCAAGCAATGTAAGTTCAGAATTTACGACATGGTATTCAAATTAGCTTCAGCTCTCATGTTGCGATCGTTAGAATAAATTTTTTTTATAATCTTTTCAAACCAGATGCTCATTAGAAATAATTTTTAGACATTTAAAGAGGAACAATTTCCGCAGGCTAAAAAAAATTCAGTTATGAAAGGGATAATCTGTAAAAATAATTATTTTTATTTTAAAAATATATATATGGGTGGTTTTCACAGGAACGATATACATTGTGTCCCCCTCACTTATATCCGAAACGAAAGCTCTTTTGCATTTTTTTCTTTTAATAAGTTGATAAATAATATTTTTTTAAAGTCACAACCTACTACACGTATATATCGGCATTTTAACAAAAAATTTTTCTGAAGCACATGTGTTCAAAATGTCGCCACCGTCCGTATAAATAAAAAAATCCCATAAGAATGACACTTAGAATTTATTTTTACATTTGTAGCAGTACCACTGAAAATTTTAGGTTTTTGGACCTTGATAAACATAAAAATACAAAAAAAAAATATAATTAGTGTTGTGCCGTAAACAATAAAAAAATATTCAGTTCCAGTGAAAACCACCCATATATATATATATAATTATAATTATATCAAGGGGTTGCATAAGCAATAAAGCTTTTGTGAATAGGATGTTTACATACTATACACGTTTTTATTTATTACCTAAACATGACGTACTTGTTTTTATTAAATAAAAACGTTTGACTTTCTAATGTGAATTTTAAAACTTATGCAAATATAATAAAAATAAATATTAACGTTTTTATTAAAAAAACTATTTTTTTTTATAATATGCATGTTAAAAAAATCAATATTTCAGCATCTGTTAAAATTTATAAAGTCGTATATATAAAAATGATACTTTATAAAATAATGCGACATTAAATTATCAATTTTTAGGTTTTTTTTTTTTTTTTAATAGTTTTATCAATAAAATCATAAAAAAACGACATTGACGAATAATTTGGGAGGATAACAGATTTTTTACTTTTAAGATAATTTTTTATACTCAGACGTATAAAAAAATGAGGATTAAAATTTTAGCAAGTCAAAAAATGGAAAGTTTCTCAAAATATCCAATTGATATGAGGAAACTTTATCTTCAAGTCTTTGAAAGATACCGACCTTTAATATCTCGTCAAAAAAATACTATGCAAACGTTCTGCGCATTAAGGGGGTTTTCGTTTTGAAAATCACTACAAAATCGAAAATGGGTTTTTTGTTTTATTGTATCAAAAAAGTATTCCAAATTATTTTAAAAAGGTTTTAGGTCAATATCGTCAATATTAAAAATTTAATGTTAAGCTATTTAAGCGAGCTCCGCAACTTTTGAATTTTCGACAAAATTAACACACGATTACAAAAAAACTACTCGCTTGATTTGAATTTTCTTTTTTTTATTTTGTTTAATATTTATCTTTTTTATTTTGTTTAATATTTATCTTTTTTATTTTGTTTAATATTTTGTTTAATATTTATCTAAGATGGCATTTAACTATATACGGAGAAGTTGATCGGAATATTAATAAAAATTTTTTTAGATTAGAGAATGTTAAAAAATGCGGTCTGCTTTCGACCATTTTCTTTTTTTACATCTAACTTTTTTATTATTCAAGATTTTTTTTTCTCCGTAGGTAAATACCAAGTTCAAAGTATCCAAAATAACGTGTTTTTTTTTTGTTGCCGATAAACCTGGCCAGAGGAATCGTGCAGACAACTTTATTTTTTTTTTTTGACTTCGTCACTTTTGCACCATCTTTGAAGTACTTGTTCAAGGCCAAAAAAAAAATAATCATAAAAATTTAATGTTTAATAAAGTAGAAAAATGATTTAAAAAAATTATGTCATTACATCCAGTAGATTTTTTCTTGAAAATCCCCAGTTTCCTTGAAATTTAGGCATTTCAAAACGAAACCCCCGTTAAGTAAGATGTAAAAACTAGTTTAATTTTTCTAATGCAAAATTATGAATTTCGTGCTATTTTGTACTTTAGGTAATCTTTCAAATTACAATTCCAGCTTGCTATTTAAAAAAATACAGGGTGGCCGCATATCTGGAATTCTGGAAAGTCAGGGAATGTCAGGGAATTTTTTTTAGTTGAGGAAAAATCAGGGAATGTCAGGGAATAATTTATTTTTTTTAGAAATTTTTTTTTTTAATAAAAGTTAACAAATGTCTCCATGATAAGTTTTAGTTGGATATTTAAATTAGGAGTGAACGGTTATCCGACCCGAAGCTTCGGGCGATCTTGGTTTTTTTTCGCGTCGGGTCCGGTCGGTCTTCGGTTATACCTGAAAAGCTTCAGAGTTCTAAAGGTACATATTTTAGTTGGAAAAAGTCCCTGACATTACGATACTATCATTCTTTTTGCGAAATATTTCCATTCACTCTTAAAAATAAGAATAAAAGGGTCAAAAAATGACTTGCTAAAAAAAGGATAAATTTTATTTTTTTATGTAAATTAAATAAATAAATTTGCATTTTTGTTAACATTAATACTTAGTATGCTATTTTTTTTTAATGATAAAAAATAATAAATCCTATTCCCAAATTAATGCAGAAATTAAATCATAAAAATAAAACAATTCGTATTAAACATCTTGAAAAACTATTGTTGTAAGTATATTAATACTTAACTTACTTTAAAAAACTATAGTTCAGCAAGTATTTTTCAATTTTTCTACTTAAGTGAGTTGCCGATTTCATTAAAAATTATTTTTAACTTTAATTTTACGCTTCCTGAAAATTTAAGATAGCGCTTTAATAAATTAAAAAATATAAGGACATAGCAGTGTTACTTTATCAAAAATCATTAAAAAAATTAGCAACTAGTGATAGGATATTATCAACATTGACTATTTGTTAAAATTTAGGTATTTTTTTTATAATGGTCCCAGAAGAAAAAAAGGTTAGGTTATACCGATCCCAGAAATGCTTAAAGTAAAAATTATACACGAAATTTAATTTATTGGAATTAATCCCTCTAAATTTTTACCTTGTGACAGGATATTATACTGACATTCACTATTTATAAAACTTTAGATATTTTTGTAGGTTCTAAAAATTGACCAAATTAAGATCAAATTTAGATGTTTTATTTATTTTTTCCCAATATTTCGAACAAATATTTTGTTCCTCTTCAGGGGACTTTTTCTAAATATACAAAAAATACATAAAAATTAAAAAAAATTTATAATTAATAATACCTAAATGTATAAAAGTATCACATAATAGCGTCAATTGTAGTTATAATAATAAATAACAAGTCAATATAATATATGAAAAATTTCTTATAATAATTAATTTTGATAAATATTTAAATATAAAAAATAAAATAATTCATAATGCATGATTTTTGACAAAAAACGTTATAAACATATTAGCTAGCTATAACAATAATAGTGAGATCTTGTGTATATAAGTTAAAGTTTTACTGGGCATCTCATGTGGGCATATTATATGTATATGCTGTGCTCACATAACTAATAGAAAACAGAAATGTAATGATACTTATAATTTAAGAATGATAGCTTTATAGAAATCTTCTAATTTATCACAGTCTGTATTAGAATTCAATGCATTGCAACCTTGTTTGTTAATGTAAACCATTTTGGCAAAGGATCTTTTGAAAAAATTTGTGTCTCTACGGAGAATTTGTATGTTGGTAAATCAAAGTTATGTTCATGGTTGTGCTTCAAAATGTGTTTTGTCATTACATTGCGATATGATTCTTTAAGCTTGATGTTATTTTGGTGTTCTTTGGTTCTGGTTTTTAAAAAACGGTTAGTTTGGCCTATATGTTTTATCACAATCTTTGCAACCTATTTTGTAGATGAGATTTTTGTTCTTTTCTTTTTGTAAAGAATCTTTATTTGGTTTTATAATGGGATTGAGTTTGAATGAAGCTCTGTAAACTGTGTTGATGTTGCATTTGGATTTTAGAGTATGTTTTATGTTATTAGAAATTGTGGGAAGTAAATTGAAGTACTATTGTGTTTTCGAAAACTGGTTTTTAATTAGAGTCTTGAGTATTGTTATTATTGTTATCTAGTTGAATAGAAAAACTATTGAAAATTTTATTTATGAAATGTTTAGAGAAATTTTTGAGTACTAAATCATTTTTTAATTGTTGAAAATTATTTTGATGTAAACTAGTGTCCGAAAGTTGTACTATTTTATGACAAAGATTTTTTATGATCCCTATTTTTGTTGACATGGAGTGGTGTGAAAGATAGTTCAAATATCTTTCAGAAAATGTTGGCTTTTTGTAAATGTCTGATGTTATAGATTCATCTGTGTTTTTTATGAGTAAGATGTCTAAAAAATTTAAAACATTATTTTCTAATTCATATGTAAATTGGATGTTAGGATGAAAACTGTTGAACATATCTAAAATAGGATGTAACATGTCTTTTTTAGCTATCATGATGGAATCATCAACATATCTGGAATATGATATAATGTCTGTTTTGAATGTATTGAAACTTTCTCCTCAATGTCTTGAATCACTAAATCAGCCAAAATAGAGGAAAGTGATAAACCAATAGGAAGGCCGTTAATTTGTTGGTAGTATTTATTGTCAAATTGAAAATATAGGGAATCACTTCCAATACTTTTAAAAATTCTTTCTGAGGTAAATTAGTGAATTGTTTTATGAGAGACCAACGTTTTTTAATGCTGATTTTTACTATATCTAAGGGGATGTTGTTAAACATATTGACAATGTTTATAAGAGACCATTTAGTAGTTTTTAGGGATAGTATAGATTTGAAATCATAAGTGTTTTTTACAACATAGGATGGAGGAGGCCATACGGATGTGAGTATATATTTATAAAGATTTAAAATGAAAGACAAAGGTTGAGTCAATACATGAAATGATGGTACGTTACGGAAACCCATTTTTATGGATTTAATAAAGACCACATGCTATGGGCAAATTTGACCTATCCGTTAGAATATGTTTTCTTTCAATTGATGGATTTAGATATTTTATGTTGCGCCAGCCGTTAAACAAGTTAAAAATTTTATTTTGGATCATAACAACCGGGTTCGAATCAAGTTGTAAGTAAGTGTTGATATTTTCAATGATTTTGTTCATACTATTTATGTACTCTTTTTTGCTTAATACAACCAATACATTGCCTTTATCAGCTCTGCTAACACAAATTATTTATTATTATGATTTTATTATATTGATATTTTTGTTATAAAGGTACCAGAAATAAAAGGTTAGTCTATACCGTTTCCAGAAATGTTAAAAGCATATATTATAAAAACTATATTAAATTTATTGTGTTTGATCCCTAATATGCACGCTAGACTTAAAGACTATACAACTCACGATGCTAAAAAATCAAATTCTTATAAGTAGGGGTGCGCGGTTACCAGACCCAAAGCTTCGGACGGTCTTGGTTTTTTCGGGTCGGTTTAATTTAAAAAAAATTCTTACCTAGTGACAGGACATTCTCATTATTGACTATTTGTTAAAATTTAGGCATTTTTGTTATAATGGTACCAGAAAAAAATACAGTTAGGCTATACTGGTCCCAGAATTGTTAAAAGCATAAAATTTAAAAACTAAATTAAATTTATCGGGATTGATCTCTAATATTTAGCACACGCTAGACTTATAGACTATACAACTCAAGATGCTAAAAAATCAATTTCTTATAAGTAGGGGTGTGCGGTTACCAGATACGAAGCTTCGGGCGGTCTTGGTTTTTTCGGGTCGGTTTAATTTTTAAAAAATTCTTACCTAGTTACAGGATATTATCAATATTGACTGTTTGTGAAAATTTAGGTATTTTTGTTATAATGGTACCAGAAAAAAAAACGATAAGACTATACCGATCCTAGAAAGGTTAAAAGCATAAAATTTAAAAACTAAATTAAATTTATTGGGTTTGATCAGTAATATATAAGTAGCACACGCTGGGCTTATAGACTATACAACTCACGATGCTAATAAATCAAATTCTTATAAGTAGAGGTGTGCGTTTACCAGACTCAAAGCTTTGGTTGGTCTTGGTTTTTTCGGGTCGGTTGAATTTAAAAAAAAATTCTTACCTAGTGATAGGATATTATCAATATTAACTATTTGTGAAAATTTAGGTTTTTTTGTTATAACGGTACGAGAAAAAAAACCTTTAGGCCATACCGGTCCTAGAAATGTTGAAAGCAAAAATTTAAAAACTAAATTAAATTTATTGGATTTGATCTCTAATATATAGCACACGCTAGACTTATAGACTATACAACTCACGATGCTAAAAAAGCAATTTCTTATAAGTAGGGGTGTGCGGTTACCAGACCCGAAGCTTCGGGTGGTCTTGTTTGTTTCGGGTCGGTTTAATTTTAAAAAAATTCTTACCTAGTGACAGGATATTATTACTATTGGCTATTTATTAAAATTTAGGCATTTTTGTTGTAATGGTACTAGAAAAAAAATACGGTTAGGTTATACCGGTCCCAGAATTGTTAGAAGCATAAAATTTAAAAACTAAATTAAATTTATCGTGTTTGATCCCTAATGTATAGCACACGCTAGGCTTATAGACTATACAACTCACGATGCCAAAAAATCAATTTCTTATAAGTAGGGGTGTGCGGTTACAAGACCCGAAGCTTCGGGTTGTCTTGTATTTTTTCGGGCCGGTTTAATTTAAAAATAAATCTTACTTAGTGACAGGATATTATTGACATTGACTATTTATTAAAATATAGGTATTTTTGTCATAATGGTATCAGAAGTAAATAATGGTTAGGCTATACCGGTCTTAAAAATGTTAAAAGCCAAAATATTAAAAATTAAATAAAATTTATCGGGTTTGATCCCCAATATGTATCATACGCTAGACTTATTTTTTTTTTTGAATTCGATAAATATACTGATTAGGTTAGGTTAGGTTAGGTTATAGCATTAGCTCATTTTTTTTATTGAACTGTCTAGTTTTCAATGTCTTATGGTATTTTTTTACTATGAATTACCCAGCTGCAAAATGGTTTTATATTCGATGGAAATTCTATTGTATTTTTTATAAAATGTCAATTTATACCAATGGATTTATTTGTGGAGTTTTTTTGAGTTAATTTTATACTTGTAAGTTGTAAGAATTTGATATTTTAGTGTAGCGTGTGCTAGATATTGGGAATTAATCCCGGTAAATTTAATTTAATTTTTAAAATTTATGTTTTTAACATTTCTGGGACCGGTATAAACTAACCTTTTTTTTCTGGTACCATTATAACAAAAATGCCTAAATTTTAACAAATAGTCAATGTTGATAATATCTTATTACTAGTTACTAATTTTTTTAATGATTTTTCATACAGTAACACTGCTAAATTCTTATATTTTTTAATTTATTAAATTTCATTTTTAAGAGTGAATGGAAATTTTTCGCAAAGAGGTTTGTAGGATCGAAATGCCAGGAAATTTGCCCACCTAAAAACTGTACCTTCAGACCCCTAAAAAAATGAAAATCTAGAAAGTCAGAGAATTTGGTTTGTAAAATTTGTCGAAACACTAAAAAATTACTGGAAAATTTTAAAAAATACTGGAAAGTTACACTGTAAAAAGTAACTTTCTTAAATTTACAAAATTTTAGCGAATTTTCAAAAATCTTTGTAAATATTCGATAAAAATCGTAAATTTACTAAATTTAGTATGTTATCGAAAAATTCGAGATCTCTTTTTTTTTGTGATTTTACGAAAAAAGTTCTAAATTCAGAACTATTTTTCGGAAATTTACAACTATTTTTTGTAAATTTTCGAAAAAAAAATTTAAATTATTAATTTTTCTTGCGAATTCACAAAAAAAGATCCAGAATACTCGAATCTTTTGTTAATATACTAAATTTATTAAATATACGATTTTTTTCGAATATTTACAAATTTTTTCGAAAATTTACTAATTTTTTTGTTAATATAAAAAAGTTACTTTTTACAGTGCATGGAAAGTCAGGATATTTCAAAATTTCAGTTCCGTGGCCACCCTGAAATACTTCTTATTGATATTTTTTTTGTATAATCTCCTTTCAAGGTTTGTATCACTAGGTTTTTTTTCAGTATACTCAATAAATTGAACATCAATTTTTGTCCCAAAACGACGAATTTTTAAATTGCTGCTAAAATTACAATTTTTATAAATATAAACTTTCAAGGTCCCAAAAATTTTGTACAAATTCCAAATTTCATAAATATTGTGTAATTTTTTCTTTTTTATTATTTTTTTGCCAGATGTGATAATTAAAATTTAAAATCAGAGTCCCAGTTTTAGGTTTTTAAATAAAAGTCTGTTATTATCATCATATTTGTACCCTCTAACTCGAAAATAGTTCAAAGGAAAAAATTAAGTAACAAATTGGAGCTTGTACAAAATTTTGTTGATCCGTTAAACTTATTTTCATCAAAAAATTGTAAAAGTAGTATTTTTGCTATTTTTGTGCTTTCCGTGTCCAGATTTGGTCCACATGAGTTTTTTGGGTCGCTAATCACGAATATCGAGGTCCTACGTACTAAAAATTGGCGCTTCACCCTTATATTGCAGTAAAAAGGGGTTTTTGCAAATTTAAGGATGAAGCGCCAATTTTTAGTAAACAGGACCCCGAAATTCGTGAATAACGACACAAAAACCCACAAGGGCCAAATCTGGGGACTTTGAATACTTCAAAAATACCCATTTTTAGGGGTAGCTCTTTAAATATAAGGGTGAAGCCCCAATATCTCATAGAAAAAATCCTGGTTTTCAAGTTCAGTGACCAAAATAACCTATAGTAGACCAAATCTGGTGGTCGTCACAAACTATACAACCAAAACAATGATTTGACGGAGTAGTAATCATATAAATAAACGTGATCTCAGAAAAAAATTTAAGGAAATAATACTAAAAAATTATGTTTTAAAATCCCAAATTACCTGCAGTTTATGGATATTTATTGATATTTATAGTTACTTGCACATGTTTTGTAAGATTGTAAGGGTACATAGAGGGCCTCATGCGTAAAAGTATATTTTGGAGTTGGTAGAGTAGGGGCAATGTAGCCGCCAGTGCAACTCTGGCTTCTCAAGAGTACATAAGTATTATAATAATAAAACATAATTGTCAAATTAAATAAAGTGCTTATTTGAGTTAGCCTAACTCCTTCCTACATTCAGCCTGGTTTCCTAGTTTCCCAGATATTGGTGTTTGGAAGTATCATGAATTAGCTAGGTGGCGACCGTAAATAGTTTAGGTATTTTCTGTACCCTAACCAGATATATATTTTGAAGTTTTAATTGTAGCTTGAGGAGCTTGAGTTCGTAAATTTTTCTATATAAAATTACGTACGATTTAATGATTTTACGTTTGTTTTAATGATACGTAAAGTACGTAGTTTTTTTTTATTTTCAATATATATATTTTATTTCTGCACAATTAGTTACTAAAATTTTGATTTTCTTTACAAATAAAAAAGTGATTTAAAGAATCAATTTCCGGGAAATTTTTATAACTTATTGGAAACTGTATAAAATGTTTAAAATTTTTATAGAATTTTTGTGAATGTGTCAAAACATAGATTACTCGATGAAATCAAAAAAATATTGAAAAACATTTATTAAACAAAATATACAAACTTTTATTTAATAAAATATTATTTTAAAAATTCATTCGTTGAACATTTTCTGCTGCTACGTTGTCCGTCTCTATCTGATTGATTTTAAATATGCAATTTTACTCGGATGTTCACCCTCAGGTGATTATTATTTTTGATTTTGGCGGTAAACCATATGAGGAATCACGTCTCAATGCACAGGATTCAACTTTTCATACTAACTCGTTACATTCTTTTGTGCATAAAATTGCATGCAATTTCAAAGTCTATTTTGTTTTTTGTTTATAAAAAAGGAAGTACGTAAGTTATTTGATGCGTAGAAGTAAAAAAGACAATTTTTTTTGTCATTTTAAAATTGTCAGTGGATACATTAATAAATATCGAGTACAATATAAAACGTATTGATGTGGTTAATATTGTTAAAACATGCAAATTTCAAGCACGGCGTTGTTTAATATAGTTGTAAAATATTTAATATGCGAGATTCCGGGATAAAACCACAAAACAGGTCACAGAACCCGTCCTAAATTTACTTCCCTAGTTAAAAAGCTCAAATATTCCAGTTATAATTATAGGTTCAAATCTATTTTTATAAAATTTATTTTGATGAAAATTATTTTAATGAAATAAAGTTTTTCCGTACTTCAATTCTATTTTTTAAAAACTTAACTTTGAAAATAACTTTACAAAATAAATCCGTACGAGGACTTTGACATTAACAAAGATTATACCATGTCGGTAAATTAAATTCACCAATTCAAATATCACATACCCTAATTTAACTAATGAGTTAGTTTTGATTTCCACCAATTTTTTTTCCGTGTATATAAAAAATAAAATTAAATTCTTTTTATCTTAATCTCGAAAAATAACCTTCAAAAATTTTGATAATGTAATATATGTAACAGTAGCATATTGTGTATAATGCAATATTCTATATATTATATCTAACCACTTAAATAATTGATTAGTGTGTGTCAGAGTATAATGTATTACATACACATTTATTGAAATCAATAATTTTCCGTTTGATGCACCTTTATTGTAACAGTACAAGGTTTTAATTTTTTTATTTTCCCTTTTTTTAACTGGAAAGAAAAATCTTACCTGAAAAAATTGCATTTAGGAAATTTTTTTAGAAAAAATAAAATCTTAAATTTTTTTTTAATATTATTAAAAAATACATTAATTATTTTTATTTTTTTTTCATTTTTTTTTGTACACTGCATTAGTTTTTTTTTTATAATAAATACAAACACTTATAATTTTAATCATTTTTTTTTCTTTTTTGGAGAAAATTTTAATTATGTTATTACACAGACTTCAAATTTTTAAGGCCAAATTAAATTTCTATTTTAAGTGAAGAAACTAAATAATTAAATTTTTTTGAATCTTTTTTTGACATAACTTTAAGCTGAAATAATAAAAAACAGACCGCACTAAAAGTAAATTAATGATTTTAGTGGTTACAGTCAGTAAATAGTAATTTTTACATATTACAACCACTAAAACCTCACTTTTTTGGTCGGATTTTCCAAGATTAGATGGTCGAATTAAAAAAATTTAGTGAACGGATTAAAATATTTTATTTGTTACCAAGTATTAGAATATTATTTTTAGTATAATATTTTTTTGAGTATTTGTTTTAATATATTAATTAACTAGATTTTTATAGGAAAAGTCTTTAGTATATAATTGAATTTTATAACATTTTTATAATTTGGTCATTTTTAATTATAGTATATTTATAAAATAATTAACTTTTTTTTTCTATTTTATATGTATTTTTTGGACCAAATTTATATATAATATGTATTTGTAAATATATATATTAGACTGGGTGTTATAATAGAAAATTTTTTTGGGAGTTAGAGGATGCTAATAAATCCAAAATAAATAATTAAGTAAAATTAAAATTAAATTTACAATTAATTTTATGGGTCCCAATTAGAGATGTGGCTATTTGGATTTTTTGTCAGATGTTTTAGATTGGATTAGATTTCAGGTACCATTTGCATTAAAAACCGTGCTTTTTTTTTAAATTTTCGAATTTTAAATTGAAAAGCGCTCCAAACCTAACGAAAAAAAAATTTCTAAAGTCAAATCAGTGAAACTAATTTTAATTATCACATTCAGATAACCGCACATCTTTTTAATTGATACAAAATATCAACTAAAATATTGTTTATTTTTACATTTATCTAGCTGAAAACAAGTAAAAATTTTAAAAATATAACATCCAGTCTAGTATATATCACAAAGTATATTAATTTTTTAAATATAATATATATAGAGAGATTATTTTTTTTGGTCATATAAGAATTATACATAATTACCTACTTTTTTAAATTTTTTATAAAAAAATTACTTTTTTTTTTTCATTATTTTGTATGTATAAAAAAATTATTTATATTTAATTATTAACTAACTAATTAATTATTTTTTTATAAGGTACTTAATATAAATAATTTTCGTTTTATTTTTTATACAATATATATTAAATACATAATTAATGGTTATATTTATAAATTTCGTTGAATGAATTATATTATGTTTTTAAAAAATTAAAAATTATTTTTTTTTTTGTTGAAATTTGTTCTATGTAATATTTATAAAAAAATAAGACTATTTTTAATTTAATAAAAATCGTTGCAAATTTTTTTTAATTTACTATTTAATTATGCGTATTGGAAGCAAATATAAATTAAATATACTTTTTTTTCTTTTTATGAATAATTCCATTTTAATTCAGTAAGTATTTATACCGACAGACTCGAATTAAAAGGAAATTTTATGAATTAAACACTTAAATTTTGAAGTCGAGTCTCGGTAGTTCTGTGGTTAGGGCGTTGGACTTGAAGGTCCGTGGTTCGATTTCCGGATATATCAACAACAATGTTAAAAAAAAAAATTAACTTTATGCAGATAACGCAGTTTGCAGCGCTTCTAGGGCACTAAAAGCCAGCGCGGGGTTTGCGAGAAGTCGCGAACTTCCTGGACCATATAGGCTAAATGCTCACGTCAGCTACACTGGCACTCAAACATTATACAATAACACTATATTACTTTCACATCCATCAACCCATTAAAATAGATAAATAAATAGAAAAATTAAAATGTTGTACGATGTGACTGGCATGGGCAATTGTTAGTGACCTCTGTCAAAACATGGAGTTGACAGAGGTCACTAACAACTACCATCTATGGAGTTCAGAATGGAGCTTAAACAAATAACAAATACCAAATATTTAAATTTTGAAAATGTACAGAAAGATTATGGAAACCAAACCGAACCTTAGTAGTAGCGTCCGAAAAATTATCAAAAAACTCACGGATTCTCAATTGAATTAGACCTCTAGGCTTCATGAGACTCCCTAAAAACCTAAAAAACCAATTTTTTTTGGTTTTCTTTTATTTTCTTTAATTTCCTATAATCGATAATACTCTAATCATAGGCTGAAAACTTAACATTCCACCAAAAATATTGCCTAAAAAAATACTGAATTTTGAGTGAAATTTACTACGTCGAATGGAAATCATGATCCATGCATGTTAAAAGTATAAATTTTAGAAAAATATGTGTAATTACTTGCTTTCATCACTGATATTATCAATGTAGCATAAAAAATTGCAGGGCAAATAAGCTTATTTCAATAATTTTTAATGTTTACCCATATATTTACTTGTACTACTTGTTTTAAAATGGAACTAATCATAATATATTCATTATAAATATAAATATATCTATATATATATACAATTCTAATTAATTTAGTAGATATTGTGTTATATAACAGTTTTTTATATATAAAATTCTAATAGAATATCATACAAATTTTAAAAGTGTTTTTCAGTATATATATATAATTGCAAAAAAATAAAATTTATAGATAACAAAAGTGAATATAAAAAATTATTTAAATTAAAAAAAAAAAATAAATAATTCGTTAACAATAATACCAAGTTTACATTTCATACATATATAATTGACAAATACATGTTACATAATATTGTTGTATGTATTTAAATACAAAAAAAAAGAAAAAAAAGACAACAAAATTGTTTTATAGGAATTAGAATTTAATGGATCAATGATAAATACAATTGTAACATACATTAAAAGAGAGAGAGATGGGATATTTAGAATTAGCGTTGTATGTTATAGTTTAAATACATATAAGGTTACACTATCGATTTGTCTTTACACATAATATAATAATATGTGCAACACGACACAATACTGTACTTTTTTTATTTTATTTTTTTCTTTTTAAAGAAATTTAACTTGGCATTTTGTTACGTTTCATTTTAACTTGATTTAGTTTATTTTTGGAATTTGGATTTTTTTTGATAAAAATTGGTATTTTTTTATCGAAATTTATAAAATTTTTTAGATTTTTAATTGCTTATCTTTAATTTAGGTCCATATATAATTGATAAATTAATGCAAAAAAATTTCATAAATTTTGATAAAAAGTACCAATTTCAAACCCAAAAAATTATAACATTTTTTAAAAAACAAACTATTAACCAAGCTAATATTATTATAGACCAACAAATAGATAGTCTATATACTTTAAATATATAATTTTATTTTTCTATGTAACTAGACAGGAGCTATTTATATATATTCTAGGCTATATAAATATAATCTATGTCATAAATAATTTTTTAATAATAATTTTTTTTAGAGTATTTTTTTTAAATTTAAAATAATGGTCCATTATTGGTCTCCTTTAAAATATTTTTTTATTTAAGACTAGATATGAATTTTTTTTTAATATTTACAATAAAATTATTTTGGTTATATATATATATATTTTTTTTTTGCGATTGACATTTAATTGACGTATCATATTGGTGTCTTTATTTTATTTTTTGAATAAAAACAATCGCAATTCTGTTTTTTTTTGTTCCCATAATTTTCTACATTTTTTTTTTGTGCAAATTTAAACGAGAAGTTCTTTATTTAACTTCTCGGGCAGCATTCCCTACAAATAATCTTCAGCTTTTTCAAGTTCATCAGGAGGACTTGGTTCTGAAACACTGAGTATTGGTAAACCAAAATGTTGTTGTACTTCAACACTATGATGATGATGATGATGATGATGATGTGGTTGTTGTACTGATTGTTGCTGTTGTAATATTGGTTGATGATGATGATGGTGATGATGATGATGATGATGGTGTCCATGATGTTGAACCTGATGTCTTATCACTGGTACTATCTGCTGTTGTGGTTGTTGCTGTAGTTGCTGTTGGTCTGCTGCCCTGTAACACCTGATGCTATTGTTCGAAAAGAGGGAGATAAAGAAAATCATAAAAATACACAAAGTAACACAACATTTATAGAAAAGTAGACAAAAAAAAAAAGAGTGCAATAAAATTGAGAAAAAAATTTTTGTTTCTTTTAATTTTAATTTATATATTATTTATGATATTTATATATACATGTCAAAATTTTCTTAATTTATATTTATTTATTCAGCGAGTAAAACAGCAACGTGCAGCATAAATCATTAAATTAATATTGATATATATGATACATATATATATATGAGCGTGCATTTTAATTATTATATATAATATATAGCAGAATAATTATAATAATGAATACAATCAATATATGAAAAACATTTATCATTTATATGTTTCTCAAACTTTCTTTGAAAATTATAGCGGTATATTTACAATATTGTAATTAAAAAAAGAAAAAAAATTGCAGGCGTGTGTTGCAAAATTTATAAAGTAATATATATAAAAAAAATTATAAAAGTGCTATTTTTTTCATAGACAATTAACATAGAAAGTATAGAAATAACAAAACTAACAAATATGAGTGTACAATAATTGACCAAAACATTATAAAATATTTTTAAATTTTATCAAACTTGCAAATTTTTAATAGAATTGAGACTGATTGGAAATATCAGGGATAACGTAGCACTTTTTGGTGACAATTTTTTTTTTTCATTCTCGCAAGTGAAATGAGTTGCAAGGAATATATAATAAGCAAAGGGGGTGGAGACTAAAGAGTAAGGTCGAAAAATTGTAACTATATACGTCAGTCAATATAATCTCTTAATTGGTGTGACAAACCACAACCAAAGAAAATGAAACATGTTTAAGCTTAGACTTAAAATATTACCTATACATAGAGAGAACTTATACAAATGGCCTTTCTGTGCCTCTTCAAAGGAGTTCCGGGGCTACACAGAAAGAGGTTTGAACCGTTCAAGTCGGTTATAGTAGGAACCGAATATTACTCTTACCATAAGAACGGAAAATGTTTATGCTAGAACCGAGATTCACGGTTGTAAATAACTAGTTAAAAACCTTCTTTTAAAAAATTATTATTTTTTTCAAAATCAAAATTAGTTGGAAGAATATTTTTCATATTTCTTTTATGAATCTCGTACATTAAATTAAAAAACATATTTGTAATTAATCTTGATTTTGAAAAAAATAATAATTTTTTAAGAGAAGGTTTTTAACTAGTTATTTAGAACCGTGAATCTCGGTTCTAGGCATAAACATTTTCCGTTCTTATGGTAAGAGTAATATTCGGTTCCTACTATAACCGAATTGAACGGTTCAAACCTCTTTCTGTGTATAGTTATAAGAAGCCTTGCCAGTTTGTAACGCTTTTCCCAAATTTGCACTTGAAAAGGCGCTGAACTCCTAATTAACTTAAGTTCGAATCATCCTCCTTATATAACCTTTAAAAATCATTTTACTTGCGAGAAAAATTTTGTCCCAAATTTTTGTTTAAAAAACGGTGCAACTCTTTTGCAACTTTTTAAGGTCCCCTTCATCCCCTAGTAATACATAGAAACTTGTATTAAAATTACTCTCGCTTGTAAAATGAAAAGAGTAAGTTAAAAATAAAATATTTATAAGTTGGAAAATCCGATTATTGACAAAAAAAATTGAGCAATAAAAGTGCCTGAATTAAATCTTAGTCATCCCTGATAACGGAAAAATTTTTACTATGAAAAGTGTAAAAAAATCTTTAACATAGTATATTTTTAGTGGTAAAAAAACTATTTTTTGCTAAAATTCCTGAGTACCAACAATTCGGTTATTTCATTTTTTCGGTAATAAAAATGACTTTACTATAATATTAAAAAATTATTTTACAAAATTTGATAAAATTTTGTGTTCATTTGTAAGATAATCAAATGCGTAATGATTTATAAATGATTTGTAAAAAGTAGAGTAAAAAAAAAAAATAATTTTATTTTTGTTTTATTTGTATTGAATTAAATATCATTATATATATATTTATCTAATTACATCAACAACAACAATAATAATAATAAATTTATTTTAAATGTACAGTGTAAAATTATAGAAATATTTGTATAATATAAAATAACTAGACATATAATTAAGTGTATATTAGCCTGGAACTAATTTGATAATGCGTTTAAATTTTTAAATACCCAAATGTCAAAAAATACCAAAAATAAAGATCCTGAAAAATTCTATCATAAATATTATTTTTTAAAGGTTTAAGAAATAGACAATTTCAAAAAAATTAAACTTTCAATTCCCTTAAAATCTTTGGCAAAAAATTTTAAGTTGGTACATATTTCCTTACAAATTAATTTGAAAATTTTTTAAAGTTATTAAGGGGATAAGAAAAGTCGATTGACTGAATTTTCAGGAACTAATATTATTTGGTTAATTGACAGTTGACACTTTTGGTACCCGTACTCAAAAATATAAGTAAATTTTTTGAATAATGTCCAGTCTAACAGAAAATTAGAGTAGAACTTCGATAGTTTAAAATTTTCTGGTCCCTTAAGATAATATCGATATTTTGAAGAAAATTTCACCTTGATATTCACGAATAATTTAAAAAAGTATTATTTTTAGAATATTATTTAATAATTAAATTCAAGACTTTATTAATTTGAAACAATTGACATGCTAGCAGCCCTCTGTAATCAAATGTAGGTTGACGTTATAAAACTGCGATAAAAATTTTATGAATCCCTGAGCTGACTAGCTAATTTTTTTATACTATACACATTCAAGTACGTTGTTAAGAATATCCGTATCATAAAATTTATATAGCATAGTTTGGTCCAGAAACGTGTTTTAAGAGCTGCAGTATAAAGAAAACATCAAACAGCTATTCAGTTCAAAATACAAAATTATCATAGGATTTTTCAGCCATTAAGGGTAAAATAAATTCTCGCCTCCCCCATATTGAAAAATATTTTTAATTGTTACTGACTACTTTAAGATAAAATTATCGAAGTTCTACTGTATTCGTGATAACTTTTAATCAGTAAAGTACTTAAATACTTATTAAGTACTAATTATATTTACAAACTACAATTCATAATAATAATAATAATAAAGACTTATTAAGTATAAAATATTAAAATTTTTTATATATCACATATATATTTAATGTGCTAATAATAATAGAAAAAGGCACGTGATAGTATTCGTGTGATATATATTTTTCATGTTTTAAATGTTTGAAGATATATGAGAAGAAAAAAATAAGAAAAGATAAAAATATAGAAAAAAAAAATTTTTTATTTTTATTTTTTTTTTCGCCAGAGTCTTCACCTCTCGTCGATGGAAGTTGATTGACTATTAATAGGACATCTCACATAATCACGACTATTATTTGTTATTGCTGCTGATCTCCAACCAGCAAAACGTTTTGCACCTTTTAATGATGTTGCTTTTTTTGATATTATTGATGATGATGTATCCCTAAAAAGATCCATATTTTTCTTAAGCGTGATAAAAAAAAAATGTTTGCCTGTTTTTGGTTTGTTTTTATTTTTTGCAAATTTGGTCCAAATTATTTTTTTGCTTTTAGTGCTTAATTTTTATGCATATATGAAATGATTTAATGAATTTATATAGTACAATAAAAATAAACACATTTAAATATAAAAACATTGGTTACATCGATAATTAAATAGAATAATATTTATAAGAACGTTGGTGACTATTTTGGAAAAAGTAAATCAAACAGAAAAACTCTGGATTTTCTTTTTTTTCATTGAGTCGGAAGTTAGCATGCAGGATGTCTAAATTTACAAAACAGAGATGCAAGAATATTTGTTGTATAATACAATTAATGTGCGCTAAGTGGACCACCCCTAGAATTTAAGTTATTTCAAGTATTTTAAAATGGTTTGAGTCTATCATTTTGAATTTTAAAAATTTTATTTCAGAATCGCGATCGGAAATTTTTAAAAACTTAAAGGTTTACCAAAATTTGAATAAAATAGCAATATTTGTTAGGAATTTGTATTTTTTTTAAATTTTTTGCTTATATTGGTCGATATATCGTTTATTACTCAAAATTGACTATCGAGAAATAGGTGATTCATAATTGTTTTTAGTGAAATAAAATATATAGAATTGACTAAAGTGGATCCATTTTATTAGATTTAAAATTTTTGAATGCATTCCGGTGCCTTAAATAATTGAAGGTCTCGGAATTATGCTAATTAGAATAAACAGAGTAAAGCAATCTAAAAAGGCAGTCTTAAAGTATCTTTGGAACCTAGAGGAGCGAACCAACTTAGTTATTAATAAAACAATATTTGAAAAATATTAAGATACGAATTTCGGATTTTTAGCCATTACTTTTTCTGCTGCATTGAATACCTGTAAATGAGTTGATACATCAAAATTACTTTAAAACCGAAAGAAATAACCATTTTACTATCGGATCAGTATCAAAATATTCTTTTGGTAATAATTTAATTTGCAAATAAAATCAATTCCAATCGTTTATATAAAACCAAAAAATTAAAAAATTAAGGCAGAAAACTAAAAAGTCTTAGATTAGCCACAAACGTCCTTAATATTAATATTGATAAATAATAAAAATTACCTGGAAGATTGTGTTTGAAATGATAATGGTTGATGATCTGTAAAATTGTCTAAATTTTTGGCTAAATCAAGACTATTTTGTCTTGGTCCCGTTTCTGTATCATCACTTTTTTCTTCACTATCATCTTGATTTGATTTAAGAAAACTTTCACGATCACCATTTTCATCAGTACTTCCGTCTTCATGTGAATCACGTTGTTCAGAATTTTGTCTACTTGATAATGGTAAATTATCTGCACTGCGAACCTTACGACATAATCTTGATGTGGATCCATGTCTTCTTAAAAATTCCTGTAATAATTCATTCAAAATTTTTTCGTTTTTTATTTAATTTTATTTGTTTTTTTTTAAATATTTTTTCTTTTTTAATTTTTTTTACAAGCAGAAAACTTTCATCATTCGATTTCAAAAATATTATTTTATAAATTTGAGGGATTCAATAATAATAATACCCTAAATTTTTTACAAACCTTATTTTTTATTTTTATAAAGAAAACTCTGGAAAGCTTAACTTCTTATAGTATTAAAACAAAGTGAAAATACATAATTAGTGTTTTAATAAAAGTGTGTTTTATGTGAGTGTGTGTGTATAAAGCATTTTTCTTATTTGATTTTGTGACGTTAAATATAATTAAAAACAATATTTTTTCTTGCAAATAAGCTTTATAACTTTATTTTAAATACTGGCATGTAATTATAAATTTTTTTTGAAGCTTTTTTTAATATAATAAAAAAAAAAGGTTTTTAAAATACTAATTTTTTTTTTAAATAAATAAATTTGGTTAAATACCAAAGTGCCTATAAATAGTTTGCTGCTTGTTTTTTTTTTATAATAACTAAATAAAATTCTATATTTAACTAAATAAGTGATGCATTTTAATTTTTATATGAGAGAAAATACGTCAATTGCTTATTTCAATTTATTTTTTCAAGATTTTATTTTTTATATCTAATAATTTTAATGGCACTTTGAAATTAAAATTTGAACAATGTTCATCTAAAACAAATTTTTTTACCACGCAGGTGAATTTTTTGGTCTCTTAAAAGGGCCGTTAAAAATATTTAGAATAAAAATTATCTAGTATTGGGGTCTGGACCCAAATTTGGGAGACTTTTTTTTGCTGATATGAAACTCGTTTTTTATCGAGAATGTCCTAGTTTCCTACTTTAGAAATTTTTAGATTATGTTTTGCGATTTTTTTTCAGATTATTATTGGTTACTTATGTTTTTTGGGTAAATAAACACAAATATGATACCTACAAGTTTTTTACTTTAAAATAAATAAATAATATTTTCTACTTTACAGTCAAAATACTCAGAATCACATTGTTTTAAAAAATAGTCGTTTTTGCACGTAAAATTTTAAGTTCAACCGTATAAAATATTTAATTATTATAATTTGGGTCAAATGGGTTTTTCTTAGGGTACCAAAATTCTAATATGATTATTTGATTCTTGTAAAAAAAATTAAAATTATTAGCAAAACCAAAAAATTGCTAAATCTGAATCCAAAACCTTATTACAATTATCGTATTTTCTCTCATATATCTACATAAATAATATATAAAAATATACCTGTGATAAAAAGCCAGCAACATCAATAGCACTATTGACACGTGGTCTTGTTGTCTTTGGCCAATTAGTTGCAGTTTGACTTTCTTCAGAATCCACATGATGGTTCGACCAGTGCAGATGCTAAAAAATTATATTTTTTGTTTTTTTTTTCCAAACTAAAAATTTCAAAAAAAAACACACTACTACTTTTTATTGTCTATTTACAAAAATACATGTTCATATATATATATATTTATATATATATATATATTTTTGTTTAAAACATGTGCTTTGTGTTTGTGTGCACAATTTTTTTTTATTTTTAATACGCTTGCGAAATTATATATAAAAAAAAATGTTATAATAATAATAATAATAAGGCCTTATACTTATAATAATGTAGCTGTGTTATTTATATTATTTTATATTTTATTATAAAAATAATTATCTAATTTTCTATATATAAATGCACAATCAAATAAAATAATATGATGCTGCGTCAAAAGCATTGTTTTTTTGGTTATATATTTTGTTGATACAGGCTGTAAAATAAAAAATATGGTTTTTTTTTTGTTATATATATATTTTTTTTTTCCTTGTTTTTATAAGATAGCTAGACTTTGAAATTAAAATAAATGAATTAATAAAATTAAAATAAATAATTTAAATGATGCATGCGCTTAGAGCTTGAAGATAAACAGAAAGTTTTGAATAGGGGTGTGCGAGGTTACGTTTGATCAGGTTGGATATTTTATTTTTTTGATATAATTTTTTTGATTTCATGAATTTAATTAATAGGTATTTTTTGGAGCTTTGATGGTGAGCGTTAATAAGGCTCAGTCTTTAGAAACACAGGTAACAATAATGAAAAAAATTGTACTTTTATAGTTCCATGTAGATCGTGTTTATTATTTATAATAAACTCATCAAATTAATAAAATTCTAAAGAGCATATTTAAAAAATTTGTTTTTAATTTTCGTTGATTTTTATGTTTTTTGTTACACGATAAGTCTTGTGATATGCATTTAAATGTAACGATATTCAATATTATGTTTTATTCAGTTTTGTTGATGCAAATCACTGACCGCAAGGGAATGTCGGATAATTGTAGCATGCGTGAAACTATTGCAATAAAAGTAACCAGAAAGTCTAGCGGATTAAATCGGTGGTAAAATAGAGATTTTTTATAATATAAAAATCTGATTGCCTTAAATATTAAATTTGAAATTTTTAGGGCTATACTCGTCATCAAAGCCCCAATTATACCGCATCTTTTTATTATTTAAACCAATCTGACCTTCCTGACCCTCGCATACCCCTTATAGTATGTAGTAGATTTATTTATTTTTTTTGTTTGTCTTATGTGCATTTTTAGAAAGACGGACCTGATGATAAGCCATTAAAGTTGCACCTTGAGAAGAACGTGACCTTCGTGCTAAATAAAACTTTTTCCTATCAGAAAATTGTGCACTTGTTGTTGTAGAAGTTGATGTTGTTGTTGTTGTTATTGTAGAAGAAGTTGTAGAAGAAATAGTATGAAACACACGCAGTTCGTGCTGTAGATTGAAGATTAGAAAAAAAAAGCTGTGAATTTTTTTTACAGAAAAGCCTAGCCATTTTATAATAAAAAAAAAGTACCTAAAAAAAAGCTCGAGCTTTTTGACACCTTACTTGATCATATTATTTTTAATTGCTATTATTTTAAGATTCAAATTCCTTATAAATCCTACCTTTTAGTATATATGTGCGTTTGTGCTACATTTATTTTGTATTTATATATATATAAACATTATTGTCATTTATATTCAAGTGATACAAAATATATTTGTTCAGCCAATAAAAAATTGTTGATTTTTGAAAAAAACAGTGGGATAGAATATATAATTATAAACAAAAGCAGTAGAGAAAAAATTTAAATATTATTTATTTTTAGGTACCGAATGTCACGTATTATCAGCACTGTGTAGTAGAGCAAATTGACAGCCGCATTCACGTTCATTACGCGATCTTCTTGGACATCGAAAACATTGTTCCAAGATACAGCAACCCCCTACCCCGCACTGCATCCACATATCCGAGAATGTACTTAATACCTTTATATGTATATATATATATATAAATATATATATATCATCCATTTATATATATATATATATTTAGACACATATATATATTTACACACACAAACATAATGGATAGATAGAGAGCTTGATATCGACCAATTTTTTAAAAATAAAGTTTATATATATGTGCTGAGTTTATATATTCTACAAGATACATGACATATGATATATATCAAGTGCTTTTTTTCATTTTATTTTTCCTATACATTATTTTTCCTTTTGTGTTGTAGTTTTTCTTTTGTTCATTGAGATCAAATGACAAAAATGACAAAGAGTTATATATCACCAGGGTGTCCCTATATTATATATGCTTGTACTTTGACCTATATATTAAATTGTCTATATGTACTTTAAATACCATTAATTTTATTTCTTGTCTATTTAAAAAATTTAGTTTTAAGAATTTTTTATTTATATAACCAAATAAATATTTAATGTCTTTTTGGAAATTAATTGTTTTAGTTGATAAAAACGATTATAGTTTTGTAATAATTTTTTGTGCTTTTGGATACTATTGATCCTAATTTTTTAATTACAACTTTTATTGTTAAGATATAAAATATATTATTTTTTATTGGTGGTTTTTAATTTTTATTTTTTATGCTTATTAGAAATTTTATGGATATGATCAAATTATTATTTTTAATTAAATATTTTATAACGCATGAGACAATAGAAGACAAAAATAACATACGATGAATTCTTAATGAAAAAAGTAATATAAATATATGAATGTAAATCATTTTTGATAAATATTTTGAGATTCAAAAAATTTTACCAGAATTTTTGCTCATCAATTATAAATTTACTAATATGAAATACAGAATTTTGAAATTCTCTGAATGTTCGAACCCAATAAAAAAATTCTATCTATCATGATAAATTTTTTTTTTTCATTTTCAATTCATCATATTGAAAGTTTAATAATAGATTTTTTATGACTTCAATTCTTGATTGAAAAAATGAAAAAAGAATAGGTTAAAAATTGACTTTTTTAATTAAAATTTGTAAAAGCTTAATTGTTATTTACATGCAATTTTATTAAAAAATTTTTTTTTAGTTAAAATTTATATTTTCTATAAATAACTCTAATTGAATGAAATAAAAAAGTGCAATTAATTTTCAAAATTAATTTTTTTATATTTTTTTTTAAATCTTGATTAGAGCTTTATGCTGACTCTGAAATCAGCATTACACGTTTCCAATTACCTTTGATTTAAAATCAGAACCATAGAATAAAAGCAGGACAAAAAAGATGTTACCTGATCTCTAAAGTCAGATAAAAATACGCCAATTTTGGTTGAAGAATAAGAAACCGTAAGGTCGATGAAAAATGGAAACTTTCCAAACTAGAATCTGTCGTTTAGTCTTTCTGTTTTCAAGATTGTTTTTGAAAAAAATGAGGTGTTCCTCAAACTGTACAGTACACAATAAAATTTGACATTTTTGCAGGAAAACTTTGCTATAACCGGATTTTTTTTTTCAGTGTTGAATGTGCCTAAGAACCTCAAAGGGTTGACAACTTTTGTTGGATACATATATAGTTTGTAAGGTAATATATAAATCCAACTGTTTAGAATATGAAATCCAAAGAAATTCTAAATAAATTAAAAATTAATCAAAATTAAGTAGTCTTTGGCAACCAAGATGGTAAAAGGTTACTAAAGGCTTTTCGGGTCGAAGGTATTCTCGTGAAAAATTTGTCTCAGTGATGGGCATATCCTTAACGCTGCGCTAATCAATAACACTAATTTTTAACATATATTAACGCTAATTTTTTCGATAACCGATAAAACAAATATCGTTATCGAAACCAGTTTCGATAACGGAATTAACGATATCAAAAAAATTATTGTTAATTTCGATGTTAACTTTATCGATTATCGTATTATCGAGGCTTTTTTAAGTCCATTTTTTTGGAATAAGAATCAAAAATTTGTAGTCAGTAAATCCAAAAACTTAAGTTGTATCTCTTCAATCTATTTATATTCTGTCAAACCATCCTGAAATATAATTCCAGTTCGAATAATATTTATTTCGATAAAACTCTACATATTTATATTATATATAATCCTAAAATATGTTTAAAAACAGTAAATTTGAATATATAGGATATACCTATTATTTTAAATTTACACTGAGAAAACACGATGAGTAATTTTTTATTCTAGTGCCGAACCCACTTGTCAATTCAGGAAAAAAAAATATAACATATTAGAAATATTACTGCGCGCGCAATAATATTTCTAATATATTATATTTTTTTTTTCCTGAATTGACAAGTAGACAAGTAGATTCCTCACTAGAATACAATATACAGTAAAAATTACTCATCGTGTTTTCTCAGTGTATTTCTGTCGTTATACTAATAAGATTAAACTTATAAAAATTTTGAAATTAAATTTTGACATAATGACAGATAACAACTAGTTGGCAAGAGTCCTAAAAAGCAAAGAAACTAATATGATATTTTAAGTATATAGAGAGCCAAATGAGTAAAATTATATACATTAGTTAGATTTTATATATATATTATTAAATTGAAAATAAATATGTGTGTGTGTATACAATTATTATTTAGATATTGATCTATCTATACTAATTAAGCAATAAGGAAAGAGGTAACTTCATTTATTTCAATAAAAAGTAAATGGCCTGGTTTATACGAAGTAGTTCATAGAATTTATCTTTAAATAATTTTGTTGTTTTGGACAGTAGAAAATTATAATTTTTCGAAATAATTAGCTTCCTATTTTCCCAATTATGACCCTTCTATTTTGGGCAGTTTTGTTTTCTTTTTTTAAATTTTTAGCTATGTTTGAGTATTGTTAATTTCTTAAGACATACGAAAACTAAAGAACGTCCCATTGTATCAAAAATTTGAAGAAAATTTTTTTTTTATTATTCTATGAATTTAGAGTTCATTTGTTTATAACTTCTTCCTTAATCCCTTGACAATTTTTCTGGATTCCAAGCAGTGGTAATAAGAGAATGTATAATTTTGAAACTATATGAGGTATAGAGTAATTTAACTATAGAGTAATTTCTGTAAAATGATGTCTAAATAAAGAGAAAGTAGGATTGAAATAAATTTAGAATTAGTATGCACTAGAGCGCAGCTATCAAGGAGATTCTTAGAAGAAATAGAATCTTTGCAATGGGATTATCAACTTCAAGTTCTTGGTGCTACAGGAAAATAAAGCCCCAGGTGTAGCTAAAATTAACGATTCAATTGAAATATATATAGTATATATTATTAAATTGTGAAGCAAGTATCTTAATTCACACAGGTGGTGGAAAAAATGCTGTGCTACCAACGGTATTTACCATCGCAGGACAGTGTATCCAGACGTTAAAATCAGGCGACCCATACCAACATTTAGGCACCCCTGCTGGGTATGAAAACGTCAAACTCCTGTCATCCATCGAGAATGTCACGCAGGACCTTGCTAAAATCAATGACTCTTTGTTGGCCCCTTGGGAGAAGTTAGACGCTATGTTAAATATTATATTACCGAGATTATATTTCTTACTCCAAGGTGCCAACGTAGAGAAAAAACCTATTAAAGAAGCCGATGAAGAAATTAAAAAGATGGCGAAAAATTGGATGCGTCTTCCTCAGAGATCTAGTGCGGAGGTCATCTTTCTCCCACCGAACAAGGGCGGAGAAGGCCTACTTCCCCTAGCCATCATGGTCGATTTGTTGAACGTTGCACATGCATTCAAAATTTTAACCTGCAAAGATGCGACTCAGAGAGGCCACCTCTATTAGGATGAAAAAAGCGGCTTCTAAAATAGCAGATTTCTGTCGGGCAGCCAATTACTTGACTTGGATTGAAACGGCGCTGGTGTGTACTGACACGAATACTCATTAGAGTGCAACATGACAGGAGACAGGACAGTAGTTGTTCTTCAACAGTCCAGATCACAGATAATACTTTTACCGGTCATTATTTATAATCGCTGCTCGCTAAAAGGTTTCGTACAAAAATCAGGGTATGCTTTTCAAAATAACAAGCAAGTGCAAGTTTTCAAATCATTATTTACGATCTGGAAGCTTCGCTAGCTTTTATTACTGGCGCTTTGTTCATTGAGTTAGACACAATTGTCTACCACTAAATGCGGCTAGACATTGGGAAAGGCAAGTTGAAAATCGTTGTCGTAAATTCGTCCGACCGCAAGAAACCTTGCCCCATGTGATTGGGCACTGTGTAGTACACTCAGGCCTTATCCGAAGACGACACAATAATATACAGGACCGTCTTGTCAAAGCACTAAAGACCCGCGGGATAGTGACTACAGACCGGACTGTACTAAAAGAAGTCGGCGATTTGGCCCTACTACGTCCTGAAATTGTCATACGTGACGATGTCAAGCGCAAGATAATGATCATCAACGTAAGCGTTTCCCTTGAGAACCGTATGATCGCATTCGATAAAGCTAAACAATGTCAAGTTGTTCATTACCATCTCCTAGCCGAGAGTCTCAGAGGTAAGGTTACATGGTTGATGTATATGCCTTTGTCGTTGGGTCTCTTGGTGGATAGGACTGGCGAAACGAGCATATCATCAGACTCCTCAACATCAACCAGCGTTAAGCGCAGATGATGAGCCGGATGATAAGCGATATGATTTGCTGGTCAAGAGACATTTATGTCAAACAAGTTTCTGAAGTAGGGCAATATAATTAATACATATTAATATTTTTATTCTCACTTCTCAGAGGCTGCCCTTTAAATTCAACAACATCACAAATGATGATTTACATTGGGCTTTCAAGCAATTTAGCACTAAATCTGTTGGTCCTGATGGAATATCCCTCAAAGTCCTAAAACTTTGTCTCCCTGCCCTCTCAAAAGTTTTCATATCTTTGTTTAATAAATCTATAATATTAAATAAAATACCTTCAGCCTGGAAGCACAGCAATATTTTACCAGTAGCCAAGAACCCCAACCCTACTACTCCTGCCGACTTTAGTCCTATTTCTCTTTTATGTATAATCTCAAAAATTCTGGAAAAAATTCTTCATAAGCAAATCACTGAATATATCTCCCACCATAATATCCTTGACTCTTTTCAGTCTGGATTCTTAAAAAATCACAGTACTAACTTTTTGCTAACAAATCTTACCGACGATATCTGTACAGGATTTCATCTAGATCGTATCACCATCTTACTCCTATTAGACTTATCTAAAGCTTTTGATAGAGTTTCTCATGACATTCTACTTAAAAAACTCTCTGCCATTGGCTTCTCTTCCCAAGCAGTAGGGTGGTTTGAAGAGTATTTACGTAATCGCACTCAGTCAGTCATATCAGATAATGAGTCCTCCTCAACACTCAATATTGTTAGCGGGGTCCCTCAAGGTTCTGTCCTTGGGCCCTTACTCTTTCTTATCTATATAAATGATCTTGGTAGGAAAATTACTTACTCCAAGCGCCGTATTTTCGCTGATGACCTCCAAATATACATTCAAGTACCTCACAAAGACTTCAAGCTTGGTGTGTCCTTGCTCCAAAGCGATCTCCACGAAATAGAAAATTGGTGCTCCTCCAAAAACTTTAAAGTTAATATTGATAAATCCAACTTCATGATTTTTGGCAAAAAATCCTCAAATTTCTTAGACACAAACTCTTCGTTTTACTTCAATGGTACTAGAATTCAGCTATCAAAAACTGTCAAAAACCTTGGCCTCCTTATTGACCAGGATATGAAATGGAGATCCCACATAAACTATATCGTAAAATCAGTAAATCATGTCCTCTATAGACTTAGACATTTTAAGCACCTGATAAATTCAAATCTACGAAAACAGCTCATCACTGCACTAGTTTTTCCTATTCTTGACTCTGGCGTTTTTCCCATGGGGATTCTACCCGATATTCAATATAAGCGTCTACAAAAGTTATTAAATGTCTCTGTTAGGTATGTATGTGATATTAGATATCCGTCTCGCACTTCCCCTGATAGAATTAAGCTTGGTTGGCTAAACGTAAAACTAGGAGCTAAATACCTAAGTGCTGTTCTGCCGTACAGGAGTAAAAAGGCAATATCTCGAGATTTTATAAAAAATGAGATTTTTATATGTGCATAATCGTGAAAAAAAAATCTATCCAGTGGTGCAAAAATTATTTTGATATCACTGATAACAAAAAAGTTAGCACTGCATATCTCGAAGGTTTCATGTATTTGATAAAATTTAACATGGAATAAAAAAAAATACATGAAATAAATGCATATCTCGAGATATTGCTTTTCTTCTCCTGTACGGCAGAGCAGCGCGCATGGAAAAAAATATTTCAATACAGGAGAAGAAAAGCAATATCTCTTTATATGAGTATAGGAATAAAAATGCATATCTCGATATTACTTTTCTTCTCCTGTATTATAAGCTGATTTGGCGCTGCTATTTTTGCATATCTCTTGTTTTTCATATAAGGAGTGGAAATTTTGGAAAAATTTTTTCACCAATGAAAAGAGCATGTCTTAATTACCTTAGAAACATATAAAATTTTTTTAAATTGTATATAAACCTTTCAAAATTAACTGAAACGCGTTTCTTTAAATATCTCGAAATGAGTTAAAAGTAAGATATTGCCTTTTTACTCCTGTACGGCAGTGTTAATATCTACAATATACTTAATAATGGAAAGCCATCTTACTTGAAGGAGAAAATAAAAATTTATATTCCCTCTAGAAACCTCCGTCCCAAAAACCGCCCTCACTTAGTCGTAGAAACTTCCACTAATCCCACCTACAACAACTCTTCTCTGATCTATATGCTCTCATTCTGGAACTCCCTCCCCGAAAAAATCCGTCTGTCAAGCTCAGTAGAAGTTTTCAAATCTAGTCTTCACCAACACCTTCTAGAGATTGACAGACGTGACTCAAATCTCCGCTAAATTCAGTTTTATTCCTTACCCTCTTTTCCTTTACCTTTTTCTCTAGCCTCTTTTCTCCTACCTTTCTCTAAACCCCCTGTTACTCATACTCAAATTTATTGTATCCATTTGTTATTATTCATTAAATATTTGTTAATCAATTTTATATTTTTATCAAATTTATATTTATCAAATTTTATTAATGCGTAGCAACTTAAACACTTTTGTAAATGTACTTCAAAATTTTGTACAACCTTGTACGATAATCAAATTAAAAAAAAAAAAAAAAAACTCGAGGGGACTGCGATTCTAGTTCGGTATATCGCGATTTTGTAATAACGAGCGACCGAGGGTCTCTTAATATAACGAAATTTGTTCGTTATATAAAATCTTATCTTTAATTTAATTTTATGTACCTATGCATTTATTTTAAATTATTTAATACATTTATTTACATTACATTCAGGTGTTAATTTAACTTTATCCACATGATACTTGTTTAGAAAAATACAATATAAACTTAAAGCTGAGGGAAAAAATCATTTATATGTTTCTGTTTACGATTAGCGGGATTATTTTTATAGTGTTCAAATTTTATTTTATGCAAATAATCAGGGAAAAAATTGTTTAAATTATTAGTCCAACTCCTGTGCGATTCTAAACGCCTTATCTTTAATAATTATTCCATCAAGTGGTACTTTAGATTCTCGGACTTCTTTAAACCATGCAGATAACAATTCTTTTAAATCTTCAAATTTAGCTGTACGCATTTTCTTTGTTTTCGATGTATGATTTCCCTCAGCTAAAGCCTCATAAATCTCTTCTCTGTCTTTAATTATTGTTGATAATGAAGATTTTGGTAAATTAAAAGAAGCTGCGATTTCAGTTTTAGATTTAAAATTTTTATCAACTTCTTCGAGATTTTTTAATTTTGTATTATGATCTAAACACTTTCTTTTAGGCATATTTAAAGATATATTGAAAATAAATTGTAATTAAAAGATACTTCGTAGGCAATAGTTTTGTCAATACTTTAAGAAATCTGCCGGGACCAGCAAATAGGTTCGGTATATCGAGTATTTCATTATACAGTTGTTCATTATATCGCGAGTTTACTGTATTTTTATCCTGCTGTAATGTCCACCTAGTTTGTTTGACAAGTAATTCTGATTTTTAATTATATAACACTTGTTAGTTTCAGCAAAAAATGTTCCTTAATAGAGGGGACTGGAGGCCTCGAAATTCCTCCAACATAATGTAAATTTTTACCCATCCCTAGTCGGGGTCAGTTCTTTTTTAATAAATATTGATTATACTATTAAATTGTGAAGCAAGTATCTTAATTCATCAAAGGATAAGATAATACATGTAAGACTAAGAAAAACGAAACAAAAAACTGGCTAGACATATATGTGAAGTAATTATACTCTAAAATACTGATCAAAAAATTCAGGATTTAATAAACAACCAGCAGATTCCTGTGCAGACTGAAAAAGATGGATTTATATCATACTGCTCTAAAATCACAGTTGCAAAATATTTTAACATCGAGTATGAACCTAAAAGTAATACAAGCAGCTCACGTGCTTCCCATGCATGCAAAACTACAGCTGTATGACCATATTAATCGCCACTTCAATAGATTATATATTAATAAAATCAGCAGAGAGGTAACAAAATCTTCTGATCTGTGCTAAAAAGCCACTTATCAGGGAGATAAAGTACTATTTGCTCCCAGCTTATTGGTAGAAGGAAAAAAATAATAATTATATGACTCGAGGTTCAGAGCTTACTACTAATCCTTTCCCTTCCTTCTCTATATACTATATTTACCAAGCATCAAATATATTCTAAAACAACTCCATAAAACCTTACTGACGCAAATTAGACCATGCATAAAAACAATGAAATTAAAAGAATAATATTCATAAATAAAATAGTTTTAAACTTGCATTGAATAAAATAGAATATAACACAATAATAAATAAATAATTTAATTTATGTCAAAAACAAATAAAAGTCTAGACTTATTAGTGTAATAGTCGAATAAATGAATTGTATTATATAAAACACGTGATTGATCCATAGATTATGAATATATATATTAAATTTTTAAATTAAATTGAATTAATTTTTAATATTTTTAGATATTTGTTTGACATTCTTTTTAAAAAATTTTTTTATGTATGTAATAAATCTAATTTTATAAATTTTTATATCAATAAATTCTGCTTTTTTTAATTTTGGCCTTCTATACTTTGAATATAATATTTATTGCTTGATATATTGACGCAGTCTATTGAAATACTGAATATGAGTTATTCAATATATATATGATTGTACTGTATGTAAAGAATGTTTTTTTTGATACCTAACCAAAAAAAGAAAAATGTGTAAAAATGGAGACTAAAATTATAGGGTTGAGGTTTTGGTATTTTGTATAAAAATGCTTTTAGACACAAATGGTTTTCAATATTTAAATTAGCATTAACTATTGACGATATGACTTCAAGCAGTATTTTAAATAACGAGGATTTTGGTTCATTTATTGATAAGAAATTAATTAGTAAAGAAATTAACTATATTTAAAAAATATTTCTAGTTATACTCAATTTCATATTATAAAAACAATGAGTGTCAAAAATCACTACGATGACCCCATCTTCGACCCTATGAATAATTTTTTAAAAAGTCCATAAAAATTTTATTAATATCTCAACGACAATTTGAAAAAATAATACAAACTTTCAATGAATTAAATCCTTTCAATAAAATATTTCAAAATAGACGTTCTATATATAAAAAAAGCAAATTATTTCCAATTTAATAATAAATATAGATGAAAAAAAAAACTAATTTATATAATAATTTTCTACAATGTAAAGTTATATTTTGTATTGAATTTCACAGAAACAAAAACTGTTAAACTTATTTGTTTCCAAGAGTTAACTACATATTCAATAAAAAAAACTTTTAATATTTAACTATTTGATGAATACTAAAAAAAAAAGTTTTTATATATTGGCTAATCCTGGTAATTTAAAAAATGTAAATTTTTAAAAAATTTTTTGTTCGGATATTTTTTTAAATTAAAATAATTGAAAATTAAGGAATTAACTATTATTAGCTCTCAATATAATCAAATTTGAAAAGTTCATGCTTTTGTACGTCATTCTAATAAACTTGTCTTAAGTGAACGGTATGAGAGTTTTTTTACTGGTAAAATTTTAATTATAACGTCATTAATTAAATTAGATAACGTTTGATACAAGTTTTTCACCAAATTTAAGCTTAACAGTACTGGAATTTAGTTATATAAATATATTTACTAATAATTTTTTCTCCCATTCAAGGACTTTTTATGGTTAAAATAAAAATGCATTCTCAAACCTACATACATATTTAATCAAAAAGCATTATTGAGTTTCTCTTATTAATTCCTGAAAATCTATTCGAGGTTACTTTTACAGGCCTTCTAAAATGAGAATGAGAAATGTAATAAAGGAGAGTTAATTTAAGACGTCCAGTTATTAAGGAGGGGTTAAATACCCTACTTAAGTGATAAGGGTGCAAAATATGTTCAAGGGGAATTTTCCTGGAAAAAGCGTCTTTTGGAAAATGCATCTTAAGACTCTTTGGCAATTCGTAGGTAAAACTTAAAAAAAAAATTCTAGTTAGAAAAAGGTTTTAATAGGTATACAACTGGAAGATACTTTGGAATAAATATTGAGTGATATATTAAAAGCAATTTTTCATTTCCCAGACAAAGAAAAATAGTAGGTAATAAAAACAAGATATTATCTAAACACCCTGCGTGAAAGTAACTATGCTAGTGTGCTAACGACATTCTACAATAACTCGTATATGGCTCAATTTAAACCAAACCGGGAAAAGAAGCGTGTTCGGATCTTCAAATTGGTTCCAAAGTATTTTTTCCCGAAAGTACTATTAAAAACTTATAACCAGTTTGTATAAGCACAACCTAAATGCATGGAACATGTTTACTTCCAGCTGAGGGCTACGTATAATGCAAATTTTACGCAACGTTACAATACAATTTTCTAACTTTATAATTTGTATTTATCACCTTAAGGTTGATTGGCGTGTATTGTGATCACGATAGAAATCGATATAATTTTTATAGGGGCTTCGTATTATAATAAAACACATTAAAAAAAATTTTTAAGAAAATTGTGTTTTTCATTTAGGAAATACAAAGCTCCAAAGTTGAGTCCTTATACATTGCGAGCATAGGAGCTGAGTCAAAAATCAGGGGTTTGAGATTTTTATGTTATGTCAATATCAAAACTAAACGATGGATTTAAAAAAAAAAATAGCACCACGTAAATTAATTATTGAAGAAACTAGTATTCGATTTTTAAATAAATTGTGTTTTTCGTATAAAAGATATTTTAATTAGAAAAAATAAAAAACCGATAAAAATTTTAAGGCGACAACGTCGCTGTTTAAAATACACGCATAATATTATAATAATAATCATGTAAATAAAAAACGCGCTCTACAAACATTCTGCGACGTTGTCGCAATTTTTTTTTTATTTAACCTTCAACGAAAAATGACCGGCTGTATACCGTCAAAATCTTGTGACCGCCAATGTACCTTAATAGACGTTATGTGATGTTGGGGGTTTCAGACAAAAATTAATTAACAAAATTTTAACAGTATAATAAATTTATTTAATGATCAAAAATTACTAGTATTTACAAAAATTGCCGTAATGAGCGCCAGGCAATTTATTAGCTAAAAATTGCCAAAAAGATCTAAAAAAAATTATTTACAAAAATATACGAAGTTAGAAACCCGCCATTATCCATTAAAATTGCCCGCTAATAATTTTGCACAAGACCACTCGGGTCGTCTTTCCGCGATATAAATATATACAAAATTGCCTAAAAATCTGCCAAATACTAATTATAAAATAAACTTAATAATATAAAATGACTTACAATAATCTATACAAAACTAATGAGAGAGAGAGAGAGAGCGCGAGAGAATACGCATGCTTGATGTTGATGTTGATGATGATGCCGGCTTCGTCTACCTCCCCTTCTTATTGTCAGATTCTTGGAATTATACACAAAATGGACTCCAAGATATAATAATTAAATATGTAATATCACCAATTAATAATATGTTTTTATAGTCACTGATAATTAACACGTTCACTGTTCATAAATAAATATATTTAAATATATAAAACTTATCAGCACTATAATATGCCTCAATTTCACTGTTCATAATTATATAGAATATGCCTAAAATTTACCTGAATTAATATACCACTTAATAGATTATTAGCCATAAATAATTATTTTAAATAATTAATAATAATTCATTTTATTCAGAAGATGTGTGTTATAGCGTCTTTACAGAAGTCACGTAATGGCGGACTATTAGTTTTACTATTCTGTAAGCGCGCACTGCATCAAAACTTAATACTTAAAACGTTTAACAATAAGTTATTACACATTTCATAAGAAGGCAATATCAATTAAACACTGTTATTAATAATTAAATTTGCTTTAATTAAGCTATTCACCATTGCGGTAAATAATAAAATAAGACACGGTGCATAAAATGCGACCGGCTTGTACCGACGCCAAGATGGCAATGCCCGTTGGGATCTCTTCCGTCCACGATGCCCTGGGCCATACGTGCACACATTTCTTCACTCTCTCTATCTCTTTCTTTTCTCTCGTTTCTCTCTTTATTTAAAATTTTAGATGTACAATAATAATAATAATAATGCCTTATATTTTAAATATATTTTACAATAATAAATTGCCTGAAAATAATTTACAAAGTGACGGCCCCCGTCACAGTTAATATTCTAAACCCAAACTATTTTGATTCCTAGGTCCCTAAATCAAAATTATTCTAAGTCCCTAAAACCGAATTATTACCAGTCCCTTAACCTGAATTATTCTAAGTACCTAAGCCCAGATTTTTCAAAGTCCCTATTGAAATTATTCTAATTCTCATTTGACCCCACCCCCCTTAATTTTCAAGTTCTGAGGTATCCCCTCCCTATAAACATGTTCCATGTTAAAATAAGCATCCACGTCATTTTTTAGCTCATAAGGCTCAGTTCTCGATTTTTTGTGGCTTTGTGTTTTGAACTCTTATAAAAAAAGTAAGAAAAATGAGAGATAACTTTTCTTATTCTTTCTGTAAAAAACGTGATTTTTTATTTACCACGTTACTTGGCAGGAAAATTGAAATTCGTAAAAAATGAAATTCTATTATTTGTTCTAGAGCTCTCAAAACGACATAACCCTGCATTTTCTCTTTTTGATCAAAAAATTTGAAGTGTCAGAAGTATTTTGAGTCCTATTAGAGGATTTTTCATCTATATATAGCATATATGCTTTTGATAAATAGACTTTTGAAAAAAAACGACGTATGTCATTCACTTCTCAGATCAAAAAAAATGCTGACCCCTGAAATGATTGCTACGGGAAATTTTCTATCCGGAACTAAGAGGGAAAAAATTTTCATGTTAGTGTGAGTTTTTTGCAGAAAGAATAAGGAAATTTATCTTTCATTATTCTTACTTTTTTAAAAGAGTCCAAAACACGAAAATGGCCGCCAAAAATCGAGGACTGAACCTTATGAGCTACAAAATGACGTGGAGGCTTATTTTAGTAGTACTTCCGGGAAATACTTTGGTACCGATTTGAAAACCCGACCATGCATCTTATCCCAGTTTGATTTGAATTTAGCCATATATTTAGTGTAAGTTACATCGAAAATTTTACTACTATGTAACCATCAACATTTTCCTTTATTACTATTAAAATTAGGTAAAAATTATCTATATTAGGCCATATATATAAATATTGATATTTATTACTACGAAAACAAAAGTTTAATGCAGTATAAAACAATAAACAGAAATATATATATATGGGCACATCCAGGAAAGAACGACCAATCGAAAAATAAAAAATAAAAATAAATTTTTTTTTGTGTCATTTTTTACCTAGGATTTGTGAAACCAATCCTATTTTACACTGCCTGATGCATAATTTTGAGATACAGCTGCTCCAAAGTTGGATTTTTTCAATTTTTGGATTTCAGCTGCCCAGTTCAAACTGAAATAACTCAAAACCATGAAACTTTTAACATATACATATGATTGGGAAAAAATTTTCTTTTTACCTGGCCTACCCAAAAAAAAATTTTTTTTTATTTTGGGCCACTTCCGGTTTCATTTTTAATGGTTTGAAATTTTCAAATTGACCGGAAGTCAAGTTCGCCATAGTTATTTATGCTCAAATTTTCCAGAATGTTGGCCTATGTGTCAGTTTTACCCAAAAAAATTTTGGATATGCGTGATACTCAAATGAGCGCCCACAATCATTATTTTAATCTGCAAAAATCAGCCAAAATTAGCTCGAAATCTGCCAAAAATATCGTACAAATTAATAATTGGTCTTTTTTGGTCAATTTTATCGATAATTAATTATATTGATACCGATTTTAAGTCGATTGGAAAAAAATAAACAAATTCCGCACACTGTTTTGGCTTATTTGGCTATTTTTGGCAGACTACACTATTGTGGGCGCTTATTTGAGTATCACATACCCAAAATTTTTTTGGGTAAAACTGACATATAGGCCAACATTCTGGAAAAATTTGAGCATAAATAATTATGGCGAACTTGACTTCCGGTCAATTTGAAAATTTCAAACCACTAAAATTGAAACCGGAAGTGGCCCAAAATAAAAAAAAAACTTTTTTCGGGTAGGCCAAGTAAAAAGAAAATTTTTTCCCAATCATATGTATATGTTAAAAGTTTAATGGATTTGAGTTATTTCAGTTTGAACTGGGCAGCTGAAATCAAAAAAATGAAAAAATCCAACTTTGGAGCAGCTGTATCTCAAAATATGCATCAGGAAGTTTAAACCAGGTTTAAACTATGAGTGATTTCACAAATCCCAGGTAAAAAAAGACCCAAATTTTTTATTTTTTTTATTTTTTAGCGTGTCGTTCTTCCCTGAACGTGCCCATATATTTTTATAATATTTATTTGGTTATATATTCAATCATATAAATAAGTTAAAAAAAACTATGAGAAATTTTTGAATTGACATATAATAAAAACGTAAATGTTATTTTCTATTAGTTTGTTACACGCGACTTCTTAGAATAAAATAATAAAACAGATTATTTATATTGCATATTCCAAAAAAAAAGTAAAAAATAAAGGAGGACACCCTGAATGCAATAAATATTTTATAAAAAAAAAATGAACCCTCAATGAATCGAAATGATGGAAGAAGAAGAAATAAAAAAATATAGCGAAATAAGAAATATTTTGTTTTTTTAAATTAATTTACCTGAGAACATGTGTGTTGTGAATTATTTGGTATAGGATTTGGATTAACTCCTGTTCCTGGTACTTTAAGTTGTTCCTGTTTATAATCTGGTTGATAAGGAAGTAACATACGAATTTTACCCCATCTATTGAAAAATAGAGCTATTGCACCAGCCCAAAAAATTAAGACCACAACCACGATTCCAACTTCAATACCTCTAACCTGTAATCCAAGAAAAAGAAATCTTTTAAGTTCTATAATTTTAGTAGAGAAGTAATCTTAGTATAAAATACTCAAAACGAGTAGTACAGAACTCAAGGGAAATGGATTAGAATGAATTTCCCTTGAGATTATTTCATAATAAACGTAAGATTATGTAATTTTTTTCTTTTTTAAAAAGATTTAGTTTGTTACCGTTAAATAAGTCTTTGGCTGATTGACCGAAGGCGGTGGCGGAGGAATGGGAACTCCAGTGACGGATGAATCCTGTTGAGGAGACGTCCTTGGAGGTTCTAAAAAATAATTTATTCATTAATTTTTATTAATTTGAGTTAAAATTTTTTTTGAGTGAAAATTCATAGCCCGTTTTACTAACGTGATTTTTCATTCAAAAAAATTAATAGGATTAAAAAACTAAACCTACCAAGAGTACGGAAGACGATCGGGCGACTCCTAAACTTTTTGCCTTGTTTAACGGCAGTGACAATTAACTGATATTGTGTATCAGCATGTAAATTATTAAGTGTTACCGCTTCACTATTACCCGCCACCACCGCCACTACCCTGTAACTAATTTTTCTAAAGTCGTCAATATATCTTTTAGTTAATTAATTCATTAAAATTTTTTTATTATTATTAATTATTAATATTCATTATTATTTAACGAACGAGCCATATTTTATATTTAAATTTCTCATTATTTTTTTTTTGACAGATGTTTTTTTAATTTTCTATTTCCGTTAAAAATTTTTTTCTTTTAAAATAAAAAAGTACAGAAAAAATTTTAAAATTTGACTTATAACGCATATAAAATGTAAAACTGATGTATTATTTATTTAAAAATTGTTATTTTTGGCATACAACATACATCATAATAATAATAATATATATATATATATCAAACATCAGTTTTCGTTCAGTCACCCTTACATAATTTATGATATAAATAAAAGCTCACTCGTTTTAAATAAAAAAAAGAAAAATAATAATCTGTAAAGCTATGTTCGGGATTATTGATTTTTTTTTTTAGCTTTTTGTTGCCTTCTACATTTTCTCTTTTCTAAATCTATATATATATGTTACACCCCATCCGTGTAATTGACCAATTCATGAAATGGTCAAGCCCCTTGCCCAATTCATGAATTGGTCAAAAAATAGTAAAAAATTTGACCAATTCATGAACTGGTCAGAAATATTCAATTTTTTTACACTAGTTGGTCAATATTTAAAATTGAATAATTATAATATTTTAGCATGCATATAAATTATAGGTATAACATAAAACATTTTAAATGTAACTTATTTATCAGTTTATAATTTTTATTTTACTCTCTAAACACTATTCTGTAAATATATGTCCAAAATTACAGAATAACAGTCTATGGTCGGTAATACTTATTTTTGCAGTCTATGCTATGTAAATTTCTGAATTACAGAATAGACGATATATTTTTATATCGAGGGGTAGTTAACTTTTAGTACAATTTACTATTTTTTAAAAAAGTAAAAAATTATTTTTATATATAATTACGGGGGTTTTTGGGTACGCTGAGCTCAAATTCGGTTACAAAATTCAAAAATTCCGAATAATGGACCCCGAAACTGCAAAATTTAGTAAAAAAAATATTTATTTTAAAACTTAATAAATTATTCTTGACTGCAACACTTGGGGTTTAAAGACACGCTGATCCCGAATTCTTTATATTTTATTCCAAATAATGGACCCAAATACCGCAAAATTCGGTAACAAATAATGTTTTTTCATGTTTTAAATGAATTTTTGATCTTTCTTTATAATGTTATTTAGCCAATAAAAACAGTTGACTATTAGAAAAAATTTATAACCGGTTTGTGTAACTATACACAACCAACGAGCATGGAACATGTTCATTTATAACATTGATAATAAAGTATCTATTGTGTTCATAATAAAAATATTTATATGCAAATATTTATATTTAGATTTTTATTATAGAAATCATGCTGCTTAGACATCAAAATGAACCAAATTAATTAAATTTTCAAATTATTATAGTTTTTTAAATAATATGAATTTATTTTTTATTAATTTTTACAATAAATTCTTAAAAATTCTGCACCAATGGTCCCTAGCTACTTCTGCACCAAAGGTCTTTAGCGATTTCTGCACCAATCCTCCCTAGGTACTTCTGCACCAAAGGTCTTTAGGAACTTCTGCACCATAGGTCCCTAGGTACTTCTGCACCAATGCTCCCTAGGTACTTTTGCACCAAAGGTCTTTAGGGACTTCTGCACCATAGTCCCTAGGTACTTCTGAACCAAAGGTCCCTAGGTACTTCTGCACCATAGGTCCCTAGGTACTTCTGCACCAAAAGTCCCTGAATCGAAAATATTCTAAGTCCATTTGACCCCCCCCCCCTAAAAACGTCAATTTTTACCCCCCCCTAAAAGCGTCAATTTTTTATCCCCCCCCCCTAAAAGCGTCACTTTTTCACCCCCCCCCCCCTGCCGAGCCGGACTTTTTCAAATACCCCATCCAATGAACATGTTCCATGTTAAAATTATTGCTAGAAATTTTAAAAACCTCAGAAAATAAAAGAAAAATATTGTTAACTGTTTTACCCCATGGGGGGGGGGGTACATTATGGGGGCGTGGGGGATGTACTATAATAATCAACTGTTTTTATTAGCTAAATAACATTATAAAGAAAGTTCAAAAATTCATTTAAAACATACCCCACTTTGGGGGTTAATATCGCATCCCCGAGGTACGTGAAAACGAAATTCAGATTCGGAAAGAGCAGTCCTAAATACCTACTAGGTACCATTTTTGGCCCAAAATTTCAATTTTTTCATATAAAAATATGCGAGTGTCCAGGAATTGCCGGTTGGGCGTTAATGGGTTAAATGAGAATATACTGAGAAATATTAATTTTCTAACTATATATTTTTATTAGAAATTTTTTACTTAAAAATTATTTTTAACTTAGACTTGTAATATATTTTTTATTAATATGTATTTTTAATTATTAAAATTATTAAAATTAAAAAATATAATAATGACTCCTGTGTACATAAATGTTATTTTTATTCATTCCAAAATTATTGACCAACTAGTGTAAAAAAATTGAATATTTTTGACCAATTCATGAAATGGTCAAAATTTTGACCAATTCATGAATTGGGCAAGGGGCTTGACCATTTCATGAATTGGTCAAAAAGTTGACCATTTCATGAATTGGTCAATTACACGGATGGGGTGTAACATATATATATGAAAGTGAATTGCAAGCTTTTATTAACCACTGTATATGTGTATAAAGTAAATCAAGAGAGAAAAGAGTACTTGAAGTTTTTATTTTTAAAACATATATATAGGTATTATAATTACAATTCACTTTTTTCTATATTAGAATGAACGTTAATTTAAAATTGACATATGATTTTAACAAAAAATGAGTGGTATTTGAAAATTTCAGGCGAAATGAATTATTAAAAGCTGGGCTTTTAATTATTTTTCAAAAACTGATATTTTCAATATATCATTGACTGACAATTCTTAGCAGACAAAAAATTAAGCAAATTAATTTAAATATAACGCTTAGTCTAATATATTTAAATACAAATATATATATAATATGTACCAGGAAGAAATATTTTATTAATTTTAGTACGGCTAGGAGAGCTATATAGTACAAAGCTTAATTTTAACTATTTTCTATGCTTATATATAATATATATATATGTACAATTCCAGCTTAACTTACCGGACAAAAATTTTTTTCTTAAAGGCTTATTTTAGGTCTTGGATTTGCGTTCTTACCGGAATATTTAAAATATATTATTTTTATTGAAAATATCTGATGCTCAAAAATTGATTTTTTTGAGATTTTTGATTTTTAGGGCTTTAGAAAGGCTTAATTATCTCAGTACCCAAGCACTGTTTATATATTATGGTTGGGAAAAAGTTTTCTTTTTACCTAGGCTACCTAAAGAAATTTTTATTTTTTATTTTGGGCCACTAATGCTTTCATTTTTGGTAGTTTGAATTTTTCAAATTAACCGGAAGTCAAGTTCAACATACCGCTAAAAATTAAACCAAAATAAAAAAAAAATTTTTTTGTAGTTAGTCTAGGCAAAAAGAAAAATTTTTCAAAATCATTTGTAACTATAAAAAGTGCTTTGGTACTGGTTTTAAAAGTCCAAAAAATCAAAAATCTCAAAAAAACCAATTTCCGAGTATCAGAAATTTTCGGTAAAAATTAATATTTTTCAAAAATTTCGGTAAAAATGCAAATCCAAGACCTTAATAAATCGTTAAGAAAAAAATTTTGAAAAAAAAAATTTGTTCTAGTGAGTTAAGCTGGACCTGGACATATATATATATTGTATATTTTATATATATTGTGTGCGACAAGTATATCTATAAGTGCAAAAGAAAGTTGGACATACATATATATTATATATACATATACATATATATAATATATTTCTATAAATAAAAACAAAAGAAATGAAAAATGAAATAGCAAAAGAGTATATTTATATAAAACTAGTTACTTAGAAGAAAATTTATTTTAGATTTATTTTTTTTTTTACGAGTTTTTTATTAAACGTGTTGAAGATGCCGTTTAATATTTATTTTATTTTTATTTTATTTTTCCGTTTCCTTAAGTTTTACAACAACAAAATTGGATATCATTATTGGTTATTGTGGATTATTTTGTAGCTTTATGCATGAAAATTTTCGGTTTTCAATTTAAATTTTGAAATAACGCCATCTTAATGTGTCGGTAAAATTTATGAAAATATACTTTTATTTTTCTACGCTTTAGAAAATTTTTTTAAATATTTTAGGCTCTTAGGTATGATTTTCGTGAGGGAACGAATCAATATAAAGTACAAATGAATAACGATACGTTACAAATTTATGTTAAAAAGATAGGGGCTTCTGATGAACATAAATTAATTATAACTAACAGTGAAAATAAAAATTTCAGTAATTTCGTATTGATTTAAAGATGCAGCAAAAAATTCTTTTCTGTAGAGCTAGTTTGATTGAAATATATTGTGCTTTTATTGGCATTGATATATGTTTTCAGCGCATTAATTAAAAAAATACAGTATTAGAGCCTAGTGGGATATATTGAAAAAATAAGGGTCAAAAGATTTTAAAATCTAAATCGCTATTTTTCCAAGCATTAAAATTAATCTCACAAAGGTTAGGAAAAGGTAGGCATCAAAGCATGATAACTTACGAGGCTAATAAAAAAAAGTATTGACTTTTTTAATAATAACAGAATTAGAAAAATAATAAAGGTGAATAAATTCTCTCTAATGTAAAATGAAGGTAGTAGCGCTTTGGTCTCATAACCACAAGGTCCTAGGTTCGATTCCCTGTTAAAGCAGAAATTTTTTTCAGCTTCTTACTACACGGCTGATTAAGAAACTTAATTTTGGTAAATTCAATTGAAAAAATAAGATGCTATGAAGGATACGAGACCCGCTTTATGTGCCTATTTAAATTTTAATGCTTGAAATTCTCTACAGGTTTTTCTCCAAGAGGGGCTATTTCATGAATATTCATGTTAATTATTTCAAATACTGTTCCTAACTTCTTCATTATAGAGTATTAACGCAACATAATGTGATGAACTCGCAACACCTTCAAATCAGGACAAAGCTGTTTTAATTGGAGGAGAATTTGACAAATTGAAATGACATTTACTTGAAGTGGAGGTGTAATGCGGATTACTCGAATTAACATGACCACATATCTGATAAAATAGATGCGTGACAGTTAGTTGGACATGACAGTGTTGGTGAAAAAACCCACTTTTACATCGTAATTGTCGATTCCATCTATTTATATCATTGCAAAGACAATTGACTTGTGAGAATAGAAGGTGACAGTGCCGAATTTATCAAGTAGGCACCGAAAGCGCCCGCGCCGTGCCTGTAGGCCGTCTACAAACCCCCCCACAAATTAAGCCATTAGGAAGGGCTACCACAAAATTTTTTTTTAAATTGTGTACCTGCAGGCCCCCATAAACCTAAATCCAGCACTGAAAGTTAAAATTCCCAAATAAATTTTAATTTGAAATCCAATTTTATTAAATAAACGCTAAATTAATAACTCAATTTCAACAAATCAATTTAATTTAATAAATAATTACGCATCCACAATAATCATTAATCATAACCTATAAAAATAAAAAACTTTAAAATATTTGTTATTCAATATTTATAACATTTGATTGATTTATATTAATATAAACACATCAATAAATTTTTATTTGATTTCATCGAGTTTATTTAATATCTCGTTTTTTTTTCATCCACGTATAGTTGAAAGAAATTAAAAAAAATACTATATAAACAATTTTTTTTTTATTATTTCTCGTAAAATGTATTTCAATGTTTTTTTTTTTTTTTTTTTTTGATGATGAAAATTCTAAATTATTGACGTAGTTAAAAAAAAAAAAAAAAGATACATGTGTTTTTTTAATTTTACATTTAAAGTCTTTTTTTTAACATGTGTATAATTAATTTGTTATTTAATCATATTTTATGATACATTAATTTATTTATTTATTTAATATAGCCTACATAATTATTATACTACTGCTTGATTTATGAATTAAAATTTTTTTTTTTCACATAAAAATAAAAAAAAAATTATTGCAATATATACAAGGAAAGCCAAACTAAAATATTATTCATTTTGGACAAAAAATTAAGTTTTTTTGTTTATTTAGTTTTTTTATTTTTTTTATTTTATATTATTATAATTATTATATAACGACGAATTAAATTAATTTTGTCTTTAAAAAATTAAGTTACTGTTTTAAATTTCCTTGAATTTTTATGTCACTTGTAATTTTTGAAAAAAATAAAAGAAATTTTTGTTATATTAAATAAAATTTTGATTTTTTTTGCATACAAGCACCCAGAAGCTAAATACCAATTTTTAAAAAAAGTATGTGTGTGGATGTAACAGGTGAAAACTTCAATTAAATAGATTATCCTATACCTTTAGAAATATTTTTCATTTAATATGTGTTTGTTTGTATTTCCGCAGTTTAGGTTTTAAATTGATTTAATAAAAATCAACAAATATTTTTTAAATTTTCATTAAAAATTAATTTTACAGTAACCTTAAAACCAGAAATTTTACAGTGACTTAATTTCTCATAGATAAAATCTGAACTTATTTAATTAAAAATTTTATTTTATTTAAAAATAAATTTAATAAATTTGAACATCTAAAAATTAACTTACGAAATGAGACATAAGTCTCAAAATCACTTACATCTAATCATTAAATAACATCTATGACATTTATCCAAAAAGCCTTTTTTTTAGCAAATTATGTGAAATTTGTGCGTAAAAACGTTTCTACAAAATTTGCATACTCACTATCCACTCAGGTGTAGACTAAAAATAAATTACATAACAGAAATTTAAGTTGAATTTATTAACGTAACGTAAATAAATCAAGTACTATTTCCAGACTTGGAAACCCCATGTATAAATATTATTTTAAATAAATAATCCCTTTAGGCGAGGTTCTTCATTTCTTAGACATTTATAAAATACTCCGTAAAATAATCTTTTTGGGATCGCTGAATGTGAATATGTCTGATTTTACCAAAAATCAACTCATAAGCAATTAATTGCCCCCCTGACTATTAAAATTAGAATAATAGTATTTAGCGCCCCTTCTTCAATAAAAAAAAGTTTCCGTTATAAACTGCTTTTTTTACGATGTTCATATGGGGTTGCTGAACATAAACTGAAAAAAGATTCTACTTATTGTAGCTTATCTTTTATTATGGAATATGTTTGCAGGGAGATGTACTTAGGAATTTTCATCGAAATCAAAGGGGGGTCAAAAGCGTCCAATTCAAGAAGAGAAGGGTTCAAATGTGCCCGATTTAAGGGAGGGAGCAAAAGTGCCTGATTTTATATAGGGGTAAAATGAATTTTAGAATTATTTTAATTTAGGGACTTTAAGATAAAATTTTCTAAATGGTTACATAAAGGCAACTTTAGTTTGTTGTTCTTGTGGTGTGCTTTTTTTTTATCGAAAATAAGTACTATATTCAAAACACGGACAACAAAACCCAAATATTCAGGCTCTGCGTTCGAACAAAAGGAATATTTAAGCAGACAGTAGATGTAAATCCAAATAAGGTTTCTGAAAAAATTCCAGAAATCGCAACGCAGCCCGAATTAAAAAAAAAATCTGTTCCAGGTCAAGAAATTTGAAGCTTGAAATCATTTAGGCCAGATCTGGTACGTAATAGTATTTGGCAAATTTTATTTGGCAAATCCACAACCTTATGCGCAGAATATAATTTTCGTCTATTACGCAAATAATATAGTCCCAACCCTTCATCACTCCAAAGAAATTTTTATCATTATCTGTTCCCGTTATTAGCGCCAATTTTTAATACTTCTGTCATTCGTACCGGACCTAAATTTAAACAATACGCCATGCAGGAGTGGGGAAGGATCGGACTCAATAGCGTTTTTAAATAGAGCCTTAATACTTATTTCTAGAAGCTGCAATCTTGCAAGCACTAAAATATTACGCTTTTAACATTTTATTTCAATGCAACTTGTCTAGTCTCAACTTTTTGTCCAAATCCAAAAATAACAAAAAAAATCTATTAAATTTTACGTTTCCTCACATATATATCTCTCGATATTATATAAAACATCAAAAAAAAATTTATTTTATATAAAAAACAATCAAGACATGAACAAAACAAAAAAAATTGTTAGCGTAAGCAAAAAAAAAGCTGATACTAAAAAAAAAAATCGCGCATCGATCATACTCGAATAAAAATCTAAACATTATCATCAAAAAACTATTACAAAAAATATATATATTTATATATAATATATATATATATATATATATATAATATCGAAAATATAAATAGACGAAAAAAAAAGTTAAATTTTTTGTTTCTTGGAAAAAAATTACATGTACCTGCTGTTATGACTCCTTCATTCGGGGTCGGAAAAGAGAAGAAAAAAATCTTGATTAATGTTGAAAGTTGCATATTTTTGAAGTACGTGTATTTGCTTGATGAGAATCCGGGGCGCGCTTCAAGAACCAGCTGACCCAGCTTATTTTTTTTTTTTTATATTTAAATTTTTTTTTTAAATCTCTTGTTGCGCGCCACAGAAAATCATTTTTTTTTTACATTTAAAAATTTTTTTTGCTTTCTTTTTTTAAATTTCAAGTAGTATAAAGAAAAACTTATTATTATATTTATAAGAAAACGATAATATAGATTGCAAATATATTAGTGATTAATAAAAAGTATATATCATAAAAAAAATTTATATATATAAGAAGTTAAAGTTTAGTTTTTATAGTAAAAAGTCAAAAAAACAAAAGGTGATATAAAAAATAAAGTAAAAGTTAATCTACTTATTGTGTCAAGCCAGAGAAAAAAAGAATATTTATAAAATTTTTTTTAAATTCATTTTTCTTATTTTATTTTAAGAAAATGTAAAGAAGGTTTTTATACGATAATAAACTTTAACTTTTATTACTTTAAACGAAAATTTTTTTTTTTTTGTAATAAAAAGGTCATTATTTAGTTATGCACCTCGCATCTGTGGGCTTATAAGCGACATCGTATTTTTCAACCTGTTCCAATTGGCTTGTACTCCAGGAGACGCGTACTGAAGTTGGATTTAGGAACATTACCGTTATGTTCTCTGGTCCTCCGGGAATTCCAGTCGATGAACCTAGATAAAAAGAATTTTATATTTTTATATTAGATGAGTTATTCCATCTTAACTGTACAGAATTTTAGAATTCTTACTCAAAATACTTTTTTAAAACTCTGCCAGTGTGTACTAATAATAATTGCAAGCTTCTAGTTTTGTGTCATGAATTTCTATTGGTACCTGAATAGCAAATAGATAGGGAATGAATTGACCGAGCGTATAATAGTATGGACACCCAACTGTTCGAAGAAAGATAGGTTCAGAAAGGACATTTCTTGAATTAAGAAATTCATCCAAGCCATTAAAAATAAAACTTAGTAACATAAAACTTATGGGTATTTTTATCCAAATCCTACTCATTGTTGACATTAGATTTTTGTAACAAAAGTAACAAAAGCTTTATATCTTGGTTAGTAGGACTTGCAATATTTACGAAATTTATTATTAATTAGGCCAGTGAGAGGACTAAGGGCTAGAATCCCCCCCTCTCGTTCTAAAAAAATATGAAATACCATATAAAATTTCAAAAAAAGGGGTGATATAAAAAAGATTTGCTATTTTAAAAAGCTTTGAAAATTTTGAAGTAATAAAAGCAAAAAATCTTTTTCCAATAATTTTGACTGCAGATTTGTAAATCTTGGAAAATTTATTCTTGGAAAAAATATTTTGAGTTGAATTAATCCAATTTCTGCACAGTTAAGATGGATCAGCTCATATAAACAATATAAATTATATGTCAAAAAAGTTAAAAATCTTTTATTTTTTCTTACCTACGAGACTAGCTCCCTGGAGGATAAGTATACTGGCCCAAAGGACCATTTTATATTTTTACATTTAATTATCTTTCATTTTCTTCTCCATTTTTCACGATCCATTCTTTTTTGCTTTCTCATCTGAAACATATAAAATTTCCATTTATTATTATACTTACAACTCTACATAAATATATATAAAAAGATCTCAAAAAGCAACAAATGAAACCTCTTAAATGTTTTCAATGACCGGTTAGTCTCTAGTATATACAAATAATATGATTCTGCGCATTTATATAAACTAGTACTTTTGTCTACTGTTCAGAAAAAAGGAAATTTAATAATTAACTTATATAAATAGAATTGTATAAATATGTACATTCTTGTTGAAAGCTTTTTATTTTCCAACATATTGTTCTGTATATAAATTACTTATGATTATAGACGCATACACACACACAAACACGCATATTTATATATATCTTTATTTAATCTTTATATACCAGGATAAAATCTTATATTTACTGCTAAAAAAATATTATATTTTTATAAATAACATAAAAGCTTCAGGTAATATAATATTAAAAGTTAGTAAGAATATTTATATGGATTCATCTGGGTAATTTTCATGAAATTATTTTTTTTTTACATACTTTAAATAGTTTTAAGCTTTAAAGCTTCAATTTCATTTAAATTTTCATTGAAAATTTTATTGTAGAGTTTTTAAGCTCGATTATTAAATTTTTGATTTTTAAGGCTTTTTATATTATTGAGTTTTTGGTGTCTTTTGAAGATTATAAAACAAAAAAAAACTAATTACTTTTTAATATTTCATTTTTTACACTTAGCTAATGAAACTTTTACCCTACTCCTACAAATATTTAAAGCTTATTAAAAATCAGCTTCTAAGTTAGATTGAATAAGAAACAAAATGAATCCATCAAAATTTAAAAGTAAAAATTATAAAATAAAAATTAAAATTGAAAAGCGATCTAACGACTGCATAAATTTTTATAGCTTAGTAATAATTTATTTTTAGTCTGAGACGATACGAAACTTTGTTAATTTTTTTGATCAAAATTTTTCCATTTGGCCACACTGAAAAAAGTAACTTTCTTAGATTAACGAAAAAATAGAATATTTTCGAAAAATTAGTAAATTTTCAAAAAAATTTGCAAATATTCGATAAAAATCGTAAATTTACTAAATTTAGTATACAATCGAAAAATTCGAGAATTCTCGATGTTTTTTAGTGATTTTACGAAAAAAGTTGCAAATTCACAACTATTTTTCGGAAATTTTCGAAAAAAAATTGTAAATTATCAATTACGAATTCACAAAAAAAAATCGAGAATACTCGAATTTTTTGTTAATATACTAAATTTAGTAAATGTACGAATTTTTTTCGAATATTACAAATTTTTTTGAAAATTCACTAATTTTTCGAAAATGGTCTAATTTTTTTGTTTTTAAATAAGAAAGTTACTTTTTACAGTGCACTAAAAAGTACTATAAGTAAAAAAATTTTAAAATATAAATTTTATTTGTAAAATTAATTAGACCAGCCCATATAAGCCCAGTAATTTTAGTAATATTATCTTTGAAAATTTATATTTTCATGTTTATATATGTAACTTAAGAAGATAAAACAAAAAATTACTTAATAATAAAGCAGAAAATATTTATATAACTAAAATAGAGCTTTTTATCATAACATAAAAATTATAAACGGAATTTTCATTAATTAACAACTCAGTAAATATTTATTACCCAATTAATAATAATAAAATTCTGCATTTATTGCAAAAATAATAATTAATCAAGATACAAAATATACTAAATAAACTAATTTGTCCAGTAGCAAAAAAAAAGAAGAAGAAATTACCTAAATAAAAAAGAGAATAAAACTCTCATCTTGGCCTACTTTATTTTCTCTTTGTTTTTTAAGAATACAATTTTCTTCTTTTTTTTCTTTGCTTTTACGACCCCAATTAATTTTCTTAGTTAAAAGAGTTAATATATATATTAAACTTATTTTAATGAAAATTGTCTTAAAAAAATAAAGTCTATCCTTTTTTTTTTAAGGGGGTATTTGAACTAAGCAAGTTTAAAAAAGTTTATAAAACTGCATTAATTGTATCTATCTAGTTTAAATGTTTGAATGCTAATGAAAGTCGATGCATAGTAATAGCCTTTTTTTTCTTTTAGTTTAAAGTTTTTAATTAAAATGTATATATATACCTAACCTATAAAAGATCAAAACAAAGTTCTGTAATTATAATAATCTTTTTAATCTTTAAAATTTTAAAATTCTAATCTTATTAGTGAATTTAAGTATAATTAAGATTTTATAATATATACGAAAATAAATGCAATTGCAATATAAGTATATTTATAAGGATAGTACACGATTTTTGGGTATTTGAATGGGTTTGATTCTCGAAAAATACACAGTGATAATTCTTGTTCAGTTAGTAAGTTAGTTTATTTTTTCTTATTACCTTATTTTCTTTACATATTTTACTTATGCAAGACTCTCAAAATAATACAGAATGAATAATATACATTCATTCAATTTCAATTCACTAATATTATTGATTTGATCTTCTTCTAAGTAGAGATGTTGTATTCTTTAAAATGTATAAGTTGTAGATATACAACTCGATAGGCTACTTTAATACTGCTGTTCGTCAATCCCCGTATTCTTTAGTAACTTTTCTGCTTTGGCGAACTCATTAGTGTTAACTATCTATAACTTTGTTAGCTATTTCAGATATGGGAGGCATAAAGGTAATTTGCCTGTGTTTAGCTAATCTAGAGATATCCTGTCAGTTGAATTTCTGAGAGGATATTTTATATCACAGACATAGCGAATCACCGCATTTTGTAGCTCTTGTAAACTCGCATACTGGTATGCAGGAAGATTACCAATAGGAGACATGCAGTAGTTTATAGTTCAATTAGGGACTAGTTGTTTGCGTAGATTTTAATTGACTAAGTGAATTGACTTTTTGAAAGATCTTAGCCTGTATAAGGAATTATGAATAGTTTTAACAACATGGTTAATATGGGTACTCCATTTTATGTCTAAATCAAAAAATATTCCAAGTTTGCTCACAGATTTAGAGAGTTTAATATTTGTACCACCAAAGTAAAACGTATTATTAGAATTGCAGAAGTCTGAGATATTCTTGCCAAATAAAATTAATTTAGTTTAATCTTTATTTACTGTCATTTAATATTGATTTTAAAAGAGTAACTATTTATTTAATAATGTACATTTGAATAATATTTGAGCGCTACAGCAGCTCTTACAAAACGCATTATAGATTTGATTGACTTTACAAGTCTGGTGACGGAATACATAATTTGGAGACGATTCCTCTCCCACGATACATAGACAAACACTAGTCCCAGCATGATTATATTATAAACGGAAGTACAACTGTTTTCTTTCAAAGCATTCTTCGATTATTTGTGACTTAATTGACGTACGATCCATACATATACGCATTAAATCTTCACAGCATGGTTTTTTTATTTCCAAAACTCCCACTGAAAAATCATGCATTAAAAATCTCTTTAAAATTACACAATTAACTTTATCACTCACTTTTTGGCCGATAACATTTATTTTATTACGAAAAATTTCAAATTTTGCCGTATGTAGCGGTTTCGTAATAATATTCTCCTGCTGCTTTTTAGTACTTACGTATTCGAGATTGAAAAACTTTGATTGATATTTTTGCATACAAACTTATATTTTATATCAATATGCTTTGTGCGACAGTGATATTGGGGATTTTATATTAATTTGATCGCACTCTGGTTGTCAACGAATAACGTTGGTTTATCAATATTTTTTCCGATGAAGCCTTCTACTAAACGCTTTGCCCAAACCATTTCTTGAACTGTGGCATAACCGGCTGTCTATTATGATTCGGTCGTAGATAGAGCGTTGGTTCTCTGTCTTCGCGAGCCCCGCAATATTAAATTTTTGCCCAATTTTATCGCGTAACCCGATGTAGACCTCCGCATTATTTTATCACCAGCGAAATCCGCGTCACTAAAAGCACTTAACTTTGAACGCTCACTTTCACTTTTGTATAATAAACCATAGATTAAAGTTCCTTTTAAATACTTGATAATCCTTCTTATCCCATTCCAATGGGCTCATCGAGGATCTTCGTTATATCTGCTTAAAGCTCCCACTACAAAGGCAATCTCCGGTCTAGTTACCATTGCTAGAAACATGAGGCTTCCAATTCTTTCTCCAAATGGTACTTTCCCTGCTTTTCATCCCTCTTCTTAATCAAAATATGTTAAGTTAGTATATGAATCAGCTGGTATTCTTACAAGATTGCAAATTTTTCCTCTGATGCGTTGAATTACTTTTTTAATACCTTGTTGTTGGTGGTCTAAGATTGAGCCATCAGGCAAATATTCGATTTCGATGCCTAAGAACATTTTAAAATTACCTGCTGTTATTTCTAAGTTTTTCTCGAGGTATTTTAAGTAACTGTTTATTTAATAATATACATTTGAAAATATTTGAGCGCTACAGCAGCTTTTACAAAACGTATTATACATTTGATTGACTTTACAAGTCTGAAGACGGTATACATAATTTGGAGACGATTTCTCTTCCACGATAAATTATAGACAAAAACTGGTCCTGACATGATTATATTGTAAACGGAAATACATCTGATTTCTATCAAAGCATTCTTATATTATTTGTGACTTACTAATTAACATACAATCCATACGCATACACGTGCAACCCTCACAGCATGGTTTTTATACTTCTATCATTTTGCAACAGGGAGATATTAAGGTTGAAGTTCTTATAAGGAACCTGAATGTAAATTTGTAAATCTTCGGCATCTTTCTTCCAAATATACTAGTCAATAAACTTAAAAAAATTGATTTAACAGGTTCTATTTTATATTTTATTTATAACCTAGTATCTCTTAGGCATCTGTATATTGAATATGGTGAAATAGACGAATATGCTATAACTAACAGAGGAGTAACCCAAGGAGGAGTTCTCAGTCTCTTATTGTATGGTATTTACCAAGGCAAACTAAAAGGTATTGAAGATGAATTGTAATGAATCCTACCAATTAACACCTATACTTGAGAAATTATCTGAAATAGAAGAAGGCTCTACAGCTTTCATCAATAAATTCAAACCACCTTTAGTAGTTGAATATTATAAACAAGTTACCAGAATTGCTCATTTAATGTGTGCAAACCAAAGACCTATCAATTACACATTTGACTATGATTCTTATCAATTTAAATCAGAAGTATATTTTTAGGAAGGCTTAAGAATTCAAAAAGCTAACAAACACTTGCAAGAATTTGAAAAAGTATTCCAACATGAGTTAACCAACTCAGCATGTATTTTCACAGATGATTCAAAAACAAACGCAGAATTTGTAGGCTTTGCCATTCATATAGACAATATTAACTATCAACGACGTACTTCTAAATATGCTTCTATATTTACCTTAGAAGCTATGGCAATTATTGAATCTTTGAAAATTATTGATAATACAGACAGTTTACACTTTACCACTTTCAGTGACTCTGTGAGTGTTTAAAAAGCATTAGAAGGAATAACAAAAATTAATAAAGAATCATACTGATGCTAGATATCAAAGAAAAAATAAAAAAACTCCAATAGAAAAATAAAAAAATAATTTTATACTGGATCCCTGCTCACTGTGGTATTAACGGAAACGAAAAAGCGACTCATTAGTAAAAGAAGTAATTATAATAGGCAGCAACACTCAAATTTCAATTCCTAAAAGAGACTTCAAATTAACTTGGAAAGACCAAATGTATTCAAATTTTAATTCTTGGTACTTAAAGTTAGCTATCGGCGTTAAAATCACCTAAAATTAGTTTTCTGCTATAATTTACCTCAGTATTAGATAAATTTTCCAAAAACTTTATACCTTAACAGAATCTTGAGTACGGAGGCCTATAAACAACCTCTACCACAAGATAAAAGCTTGAAAATTTTATTTCACATATTAAATACTCAGGAAATTTATAAGGACCAGTTTCATGACTTCTATGAAGGATACAATATTTAATGTTTTTTTTTATACATAAAGTGACTCCACACTATAAAATTTTATTTAATAAAACCTCTCTGAATCTACTTTGCAAGTAAAATTAAAATTTTTATAAAATATAAATCGTGTACTATCTTTATTACATAACTTTTTATAACTGTTGAAAAACATATTAATGTTATCTTTATATTATTTCCTACAATGAAATTTTGGCATCAGTTTTTCTCTTTACTTAAATAATAATAAAATCCTAAAAACTTGTTGCAGAAGCTTATTTAAATGAATGCTAAAATAATTTGTTGGAAAAGCTATTAATAAAAAATTTTATTCTTTAAATATATGATTAGACCAAAAAGTTTAAAGTGGTTTTTTGATAGCTTATATATAAATAAATCTACAAAAACATTAAAATATACATAAAAACAAAAATAAACTTTTAGATATTATAAAGCAGAATAAAACAAAAAAGAAAAGCTAGATAAAATTGCAAAGAAAGTTTTTATTTTAAAGTCATATAAAAATGAGTTATTAAATAAAAAATTTTTTTCTATGTCAGCCACAATATATATAAAAAAGAGAAGAAAAAAAAGTTGAAATATGCTACTTTCGATTTTATATATAATACCTATTAATAAAAAATTTTCTTTCTGTATTCTTATTCTCATCCCTTTTTTATTGATCTGCAAAGATGTATAACTGCTTTAGACGTATAAGTAATATATATATAAATTGAATTGGATATTGAATTGTATTCTATTGGTCCAAATGTGATATTTTTTTTTCTGATGGTCCTTTTTGTTATACTTTTGTAATTTTTTTGAATTGTGCCCAGTGTTAATTTGATTTTATACTGTCACTATAATAATTAAAAGTTTGTGTTAAGTATAAATATTAATTATTTTTTACTAAAATATTATTATAAATTATATGAGGTAGTTTAGTTTTAAAATTGGGTAGAATGATTTATCAAACAATTATAAAAAAGTAAAAATAAACATTTAAAATAATTCATATAATTTTATTCCTCAAAAATAATTTAATGCAGACGTATGCAGGTTAGATATAAGTTAGATGCAACTATAATTCTTTCAGTATATGTGTTGAAATATACAACGTTTCAACATTTTGCAAAATACTAAATCAAGGGTAGAAAAATTTTCATCCCAGCATAATTACTAGCACAAATAATTGGCCGGGTAAGAGTGATATGTATTCACACTTTTCCTGAAGTTCTTAGCAGTTTTCTGTCGAGGTGTATGAATAAGGGTAGAAAAATCCGTTTCAAGTTTTACAGCCTTTATTTATTTTATGATCGTTATTTTTGTTATTTAGGTTAGCATATCTCAAATTTCTGACTTGCTATATAACCAACATTATAATCTCCATATTTTTATGGCACAAACGAAACACGACCTTAAAATATAACTACCAAAAATTATTTAAAAAAAATTTTATGTAATAAATAGCTGAAATTTAATATATAAAAAAAACTAACTAATGATAAAATTTCTTACATAAAAAAATGACATAAACGAACGTAATACCTTGTTATCTAGGCTGTAAAATATATAAAAAGAATTTTTATAAATTTTCATATACAATCTAGGTATACGTGAGTTATTGTAGCGAAAAAAAAATGTAATTTCTTTAAGTAACTTATAATCTACTTGATGCGTATTATATGAAATTGCTTGTGTATAAAAAGATTTTACTTTTAATAATCTTATTACTTTATTTCACAAGCTTCGCAATACATAAAAGAGCAGTCTATTTTTTTTTTTTAGAAAAATAAATTTAAATATTAAGAAGATTTTTTTTATTATTAATTTTTTTTGTATGCATTTATTGTAAATATTTAGTCTGAAAATAAAACTAGGTTTAGGGTATCGCGTGTCTTTTTTTAATAAGTGATATTATTATTTAATAATCAATTATATATAATTTTATTATTATTTTATTATATGCATCTATAAAAAATTTTATGTTTTTTTTCTCTTTTTTTCGCAGCTGTTAGAAATAAGAGATATTTATTTTTTCTATTTTTTTTTTTGAATCAATATAAAAGTTTGAAAGACAAATTTTTAAATGACATTTTTTTTATTAAAAAAATTTCTAACTTTTAATAAAATTTTAGAATTTTTAATGTGTTTGTCATTTATTTGAATTTGACGTTGAAATTAATAAATCTAAGGAAATAGTTATTTTAAATATTTAAGGTTCACTTTTAGCTTTAACTAGTCAATCTTAATTATTGGATATTGTAGGATTAATTTATTTATAAATATTTATTTTTAACAAATATAATTACAGATCTGTAAAAAAAAAACAGAAAAAATATTTAGTTTATTTTTGAAAAATTAGTAAATTTTTGAAAAAATTAGTACAAGTAGTGTAAGAATTTTAAAAGAACTAATATAATATTCCTACACAAATCTTTTATGAAAATTTTATTTTACCACAAACATCCGCACTGTAAAAAGTAACTTTCTTAGATTCACAAAAAAAATAGAATATTTTCGAAAAATTAGTAATTTTTTGAAAAAAATCGTAAATTTACTAAATTTAGTATATTAACTAAAAATTTGAGTATTTACGATTTTTTTTTTGTAAATTCACGAGAAAAATTGCTAATTTATAATTTTTTTCGTAAATTCACAATAAAAAATCGAGAATTCTCGAATTTTTTGTTAATATACTAAATTTAATAAATTTACGACTATTTTTAAAAATTTACTAATTTTTCGAAAATTTTCTATTTTTTTTGAGAATATAAGAAAGTTACTTTTTATAGTGCGGTTAAAACTACCAAAAAACGATTCGTTAAATAAAATCCATAATTTTTAAAACTTTCAGTCCAATTTAAGGGTAGTTTCTGGTGATTTTAATCGTTGAAAGTAGTTTTTAACAAAAAAATGAGAATACAAAAAAATGGTTGATTTTGATAACGACTCTAAGTATTGCAAGATTGAAATTCTATTTCCAGTCTTCATTTTTAAAACTTCAAGGGGGCATACTATTGCCCACGCTTTTTAAATATCTTTTTTGTACAGTTTGTAACGTCAAAACTGTTTAGTTTTTCGAATTTTATTTTTGGTATGATTGCTCTTAGATAAATACGTTTAATCTAGATAAATTAACGGTTAACTAATACTTAAAAAATTTTATTTGAAATGAAATTCGCTTTAACCTGTTTTAAAAATGAAATCTTGGGTTATTTAAAACATCTTTAAAAAGCCAAAACACGTGTCGAGTCAAAAATTTAAAAAAAAAACTATATATTTTTTTATAAAAAATAAAAAACGTACCATATTCCAATTGATTAGGTACTCAATAAATAAAATAAAGAAGACAAGATTCATACGTTAGAAAAAATTATCTGGTGGTTATATGAACATGGTTAAGAAATTTATACGCTTTTTATTAGCTCCAAAAAAAATCACTTTTCATAAATTTTAAATTTTTTGCCAAACTAATGTAACTAAATTAATAGCTGTTCAAAAATTCGAATTCTGTAAAAAGTTTTTGAAAATTATAATCGTAATTCCTTAAAAATATTTTCAAAATAAAAAAATAAAAAAATAAAAAAATAATTTTCTGCGTATAAAAAAATATATGCAAACAGTCCATATATTATACCAAAAAATAATCTGATGTAATACTTTTAATAATCATTGACATATATTAAAAAAAATATGTAATTCATATAAATTTGAATAAAATTTAAGTACATAAATCTAACTTATTGAATAACAAAAGGCTAAAAAAGTATATAAAATTAACACAATAAACTCTGAATAATCTTATAAAAAAAAAAGGATTCAATACAAAAAAGATCCATTTTTTTTTTGTATATTATTTATTGACATTTTATAATAATAATGATAATAAAATATATCGATCATTTACATTATATTATATTTATAATATCACTTATAAAATATATTGAAAAAGACACGCGATACTCAACCTAGTTTTTTTTTTGCAATAAATGCAAGAAATTTTTATTTTTTAATTAAAAAAATTTATTATAAATAATTAAAAAGTTCTTTTTAAATATCGTTATTATTTAAACTATTTAATCAAGTTTTGTTTATTTTGAGAAGATTAAAAGTTTGCATTTTGGTAAATGAAACTTTTTGAAAAAAAATTTATTTTAATTTAGATTAAAATTTATAATTCAGTTTTTATCATTTGTTTTTTTAATCTGTAGATTTAATTATTTATACTAATTTTGTAGTTATTTAAAAACAAAAGATAATAAGTTTATTTAAACAATATTAGTACGCCGTTATTTTTTCTTTTATTTTAGGTTTTATTGGTCAATGACGTGTGTTGGTAATACCAAAATTGAAGAAAAATAAACAATAATTTTATATCAATATTATCTATTTTAGTGTAGGACAGTATTTAATAGTTATTTGGATTTTCTGATGGAGGCGAACTGATGAAAGTTCTTTCTGATATTTTTTTGTAAGATTTATTATGACTATAGGTATACGATGAAAAACTTGAAAATTTTGACGTTAAAAAATTAAGAAAATGTCATTATTTTTTTTTCTTTTTGGACCTAATACTTCATTTTTTTTCCACGACAGTTCGAAATTATTAAAAAAAACTTCATTGATAGTTTTTTTTTTATTATATTCATATAAAATAGATTTTCCTCCATTATGAATACTTTTTTATTGCTTGAAGAACCGTAGTATCAATAATTTGATAGCGGATTTTTTTTCTGTTTTAAATTTTTTATTTCAGCAAATTTTAAAAAATTTTATTTTAGCAGGATAGGTTCGTTATTATTATTATTATTATCAATCTTTATTTGCCAACTACAAAAATATATTCAATACACTCAATTGTCAATTATATACATAATAAAATAATACATAAATCAATAGATATTAATAAATTTACAATATATAAGAATAAAATTTTTTTTTACTTAAACTAAAACTAAATAAAAGAAAATTTACAATAACTAGTTAAAGAAATAATACTGAATGGTTATAAAATATAATCTGTACATAAATATAGTTATATAAAAGAAAATTTACAATAAAATGACTATTTAAAAGTTAACTGTTAATAGTAAATAAGTAAATAGTTAAATAGTAAACATCAATAATACATAGTCAATTTCAAGATGATTGTTGCAAATGCCACCAGCACTATTGTTCATTCTCTAATTTATGAAAGTAAAGTCTGATACTCTTTTTAAAACGAGAATAGGATGGTAAATCCCTTATACAGGGGGAATCGAATTCCATTGATTCGCATACTTTACTTGAAAAGAGTATAGACCCCAGTCAGTGGGTACTGTGGTAACCTTAAGGTCTTTACGGGGGCCTCTGGTAGGTTTGTCTGATTTGTATGGTTCAAATAAAGTGCATAATAAAGGAGGTTCTCTCATACACACAATTCTATACATAATAAGGGATGCAAAGTAGTCAGTTCTGGTCACGTTAAGCATCCAACCAAGACGCTTCCTGTATGATGTAATGTGTTCTTGTCGTCTCAAACCAAAAATGTACCTAATACCTGAATTAGTGAGTCTCTGTAATTGCCCACTCAGTTCATTAGAAATATCAGAATAAACTGCTGAGCAGTAATCCAAATGGGGAATCACAAGAGACTCAATGAGGCGCTTACGAAGTGCTTCAGAGGTACAAGATTTGATGAGCCTAAGACCATACAATATGCTATTTGCTTTCTTGGTCACCTTTGTCACTTGAGGACGCCAAGACAAACAAGAGTCTAAGGTGATACCAAGACTGACAACCTCATCCACAAAGGGAACACAAGCACCACTATCATTGATAACAATTTTGGAAATATTTAATTTCTTAAATGAATTAACTGTGGTAGAAGAACCAAAAACAATCGCTTGTGTTTTCTTTATGTTTATAGATAAGTTATTTGCATTAGCCCATGTCGCCACTTTTATGGCTCGTTCCGAAAGGTATGCAATACTGTTCGTTATACTGTTTTATTGATTATGACAGGATTATTAGTTAGCAAGTTAAATTTCAAAAAAAATGAAAAAAATATTTTTTTCTTACTGATTTAAGAAGTGCACACACTGGTACTATAATAATTTTTTTTTTTTTTTTTTTTTTTTTTTTTTTTCTTTACGTTTCTAGTCATTTGCAATTCTTTGAGCAAGAAAAAAATCTCGTTAAACACAAGTGGAAAATTTCCGGTTGCTACAAAAGAATTTTTTTCAGTGTCTGGCCTCAATCTCAACAAGTTGCAAGATTTTCAACCAAAATGGTTTAGATCATATTTTTGCTTATTTTTACCGGATTCGCCCAATTTTGGCTCCCTGAGATTTCAACCCCTTAGGATTTTGGTTACCTAGAATTTTGGCTAGTTTTTCGGGAGAAAGGGTGTTTCGTCTCTTGACCCCTTGTGGTGAGGCCTGCAAAGGGGTAGGCGAGAGTACACCATTAGGGAGTTTAAAGGGTTTTAAATACTGGTGGACAAAATTTCAGGAGGCCAAGACTCTGAACTTTTTTTTACCTCCCTTTTTATCAATTTTTTAATAACATATTAATTTTTAGAACAACGTTTAAATAAATATAGTTATAAAAATATAATATAAAAAAAGTTTTTATTTAATTAGCTTAATTAATTATATCATGTATTAAATTATCAAATACTTTTATTAATTTTCATTAATTAAACAACTATACGTAAATAATAATAATGAATTAAATTTATATTATACGGAAATTGCGTCTACATATTGAATTTTGCGTAAGCATGCGCATTGTTTATTACATAAATATTTTTTAATTATTAAAATTAATAAAAAATAATAACGTAAATAAATTCAATTTAAATAATATAAATAATAGAATTTCGTTTAAAATGTAAATTCATTAAAAATTTTAACTATACACTGATTTAATTAAATATTTAAAACTTTTGCGTTATATTAGTTTAATGCATATATGAATAATGATAATTTATTTAAAAAAAGTTTTAAGTATACGTTACAGGTATAAAGTTTAAATGAATTTAAAGTTTTAAGTGAATTTTCTAAAAGCCGCAAAAAAAATTTTAAATTCATATTAATACTAAGGGCGACAGTTAGTACCTGAATACATTTTACTTAATTCTAGAATTTAAGAATTAGCGATTCAAGTTATAATAACCTAAAAGATATTTTTCAAGTATAATCCGATTTCTGGAGATTCCCGCCTGAAACATTGAAACAGTGTATAGCACAGTTATATTATGTGTAAATTATACATAAAAAAAGTGTTATATCATCAGTTACACATAATTTAACACTGTTATCCTATATAATACGTACTTTTTTCCAGTCCAAGTTCAAAATAGCTGAAAATTATACTCAAGATGGTTAAACCCGCTCTCTCAGAAACTGCGGGTGTTTTCTCATAGCACATTTTGAAATCAAGATTTTTTAACCATATATTTTATGAAAGAATTTTTAACCATAAATTTTTAATGAAAGAATAAATGCTTTTCAGTATTTGATACAAGAATATAAAAAAAAAATTTTATTTTTATTTCTTTAAACAAATACGTCATGTTAAATTTTTGAAATTTTGTTCATAAAAATCTGAGTTCGCAGGTCTGGATAAATTTCATCAAAATTCTACTTGGCTCATAATATATTAGAGATTTTTCAATTCTAGAGGGATGTATCGTAGGAAATTTTTCTCTAAAGCTCTTCAGTAATGAGTTATAGCTATTCTTTTATAAATTTTAGAGCATATTAAACTCTTTTTTATAAACAATTAGCTGTAACTCTTTACTGGAAAGGTTAAAAAATTCCTACGATGCCTGCCCCTTACTTGAATGATCTTCAATATGAGCAAAGCAGAATTTTGATCCGAGTTGCACAGATCTGGGAAATATGCTTTTATGACCCAAAAATTAAAAAATTTACTGTTTCAATGTCTCAGGCGGGATTATATTAGGGTTCATTTTTTGGCATTAAATTTCTAACATTTTAATTTTTCGCACATTCGTTTGCTGGAAGGAACTTTTTTTCTCCGTTTTTTTAATGAAATTTTATGGAAAATCGACAAATAAAATTTTTTATTTATTTTCAAAAAATTTTCAAATACTCAAATAAAAGGCTTAAAAAAAATTAATTCAAAATCAAAAGTTAATTTTTCAACTGTTCGATTGATTATTTCTCTAATTTCTTGTACATTCGAATATTTCAAATTTTCATTTCTATTATTCTTGAAATTTAAATAAATTATTAAAATTAATTAAATTTTACAAATAAAAAAAAGAAAAAGAACCAATTAAAAACAGTATATTTAGTATGCTAAAAGCCAGCATGAACAAATAATTTAATTGGGTATATTTACTTACAAGGTTTAATTGAAATTTAAAACTAAATACTTTTATTTGTAAAATAAATCAATTTTATATAAGCTGTTAGTAAAATTAAGTGAAAATATTTGAATTTTTAAACTATGTAAATATAAGTTAATTAAAAATAGCTATTTTTTAAACAAGGGACTTCAGTAAGATATTAATATTAATTTTATACTATGCAAAAGGAAAAAAAAGTCCCGTTAAGAAAAAGCCTCTTTCTGTCCTACACTGTAAAAAGTAATTTTCTTATTTTAACAAAAAAATTAGAATATTTTCGAAAAATTAGTAAACTTTCGAAAAAAATCGTATAATTACTAAATTCAGTATATTAAGAAAAAATTCGAGTATTTTCGATTTTTTTTTGTGAATTCGCAAGAAAAATTGATTTATAAAAAATAGTTGTAAATTTCCGAAAAATAGTTATGAATTTACAACTTTTTTCGTAAATTAACAAAAAAAAATCGAGAATTCTCGAATTTTTCGATAATATACTGAATTTAGTAATTATACGATTTTTTTCAAATATTTACAAATTTTTTTGAAAATTCACTAATTTTTCAAAAAAATTCTATTTTTTTGTAAATCTAAGAAAGTTACTTTGTACAGTATAGGTATCAAAAAATATATTTCAAACATGGACACTTATTCCTTTCCACTATCATTTACAATACAATAAGCTTACAGAAAAACCTGAAAGCTAAAAAAATTATACATACCTATATAGTTGCCCTAAGCAGTAACTTTGATAACTTTAATAACGTAATTATAAAAGTTAAAGCTCACGGAAACAAAGTCATTTAAGCTATAAAATAATTAGTTCCTACATTAATAATACATATATAATATTATATATATTAGAGTGTTTCTTATTTCTCAAAGTAGAAAAAAATACCGACTTGATTATGATACTTCAGGTCTCAAAAATTTTTATAAATAGCTTAATCTAATGAACAGATTTGTTAATGAAAATCGGTAAAATTCAGGACAATGGTTTTAAAAATCTTTCTAAAAACTTTATACTACTAAAATGTGCTAAAAGTACAAAATTTTGTTAAAAAAACTTTAAATTATAACAGACTACCCTGATTTTAAATTTATAGTCATTTAAAAAGGAAACCTGAATAAGAATTACAATTTGACTGTTTTATTCATTGATTTTTTGTGAAAAATGTTGTAAATATTTGAAATTTTAGTGACGAAGCAGTGAATGGTCAATACATCTAAAAATAACCTTTTATTTTGTTACTAATAAGCTTTTAGAACATTTTAGTGCTAAAAACTTTTTAGAAGGATTTTTGAAAGCTTTCTAAAACGTTTTAAAAACTTCTTTCCTGATTTTTATCGATTTCATATCCAGCTGTATGTAAAAAAATTTTTTTTAGATAATAGCTTCATTACCTGAAGTATCATATTCGAACCAGGATTTTCCTCTCTGCGGTTAATTTGGGAAATAAGAAACACCCTATTATACAGAGGTAAGCATTAAAAATACGAGATATTAAAAATACGAGATAAAAGAAAAATTTAATTATCTTTTAGAAATTTCATAAATGTCATAATTTAAATCAAAATGCTTTGTTTTATAAACAATGTTTATGTAACTGATGTGTTTATTCATTCGCAAGATAGGTACTGCATTCAGTTATTATCATTTTTAATTATAAATTTATAATATTTAAATTTTCTTTTTTTCTATATGAATGGTCATAAAATAGTATTTTATGTTGAAATAAAATTGTGATTTTCATTTTTTAATACCCACGTAAAAAGATTAAGCTTACCGTAAACTTAATTTTGAGTAAGCTTACACGTATAAGCTTATAAGCTTACATAACCTAAAATAATAAACTATTTTTCGAAATTTTTTTTTAATTATTAAGCTTTTTTAGGTAAGCTTACCCAAAGTTAAACTTACGGTAAGCTTAATCTTTTTACTTGGGTAAATAATATTGAAAAAAGCTTTGAATAAATTTTTATTGTTTCGTTAAATTTTATTGTTTGTGTGTAGATTAATTTTATCAGTAATGCGTGAAAATTTTGCTGTTTTTGTTGATACGTTTGTAAATGCATGGGAACCGTATCGAAAAAAATTCAATTGTTACTGTGATTTTCTAAAATGATGATTATAATAATCAAATTGAGTTTGCATTTAAATTAAAATGATCGGCATTAGTAAAATTTTTAATAGATCTTTAACCCCTTAGTACGGAGTTAGTGTAAGAGCCCCACATCCCGGACGGATTTCATAGGTGGCGAGCCAGCAGTATTTGTACGGTACTCGGTCGCTAGCCATATGAAATGAGGTAGGGGCCACACGCTAAATGTAACGCGGTACTCCTAGGGCACTCAGCCGGCAAGCCGTAGTATTGTTCTGCGCATGCTCTGTATTTAAATAATCTCACGTGTTACCAATAACAAAGCTGTTTTTTTATTACTTTTGCTTATATTTATTCATTATAAATTCGAATCACTTAACTCGACTTAACTAAAAATAATTAAACTATGACAAAATCACAAGAACAAATTTATTTATTTAATTAATTCAGGTTCATGAGTAATAATTTTATTGCGTATGAAAAATATTTTTTTGCAATAAGGTAGCTAATATAAATGTATTTTTATTTGGATTTGGATTCTTTTTAAAGCTAAATAAAAATATTCTATATTAGTAATATTTATTAAAAATTAAATAGTTAATTAAAACATAAATCGTTTAAACTATTTCATTATAAACTTAGATCTTACAATTGTTTATTTCTTTTATTACAATTCAAAAAAAATAAATAAATGCACAATAATTATTACTAAAAAATAAATAATGCACAATAATATTAATATGTATATAAAAAAATAATTATTGAATTATTATTTTTTGTCTGAAATAACAATTTAAAGATATGCACATATAATAAAATAATTTAATTATTTTCTACTCAGTAATAATAATAATAATATAGTACTTCTTTTTTTATTATAGTTTGTTGTTACATATACTATACTTTTGCGAAATGCGCATGCGTAATATGGCATGCCATCATATGTCCTCCCGAGTACCGCGTTACATTATATGTTATTTTATGCATTTATGCCGTGGGATGGCCTCAGTAGTCGTATGGCTAGCCCGCAGATGTCCTGCGTAGTTCCATCTAAGCAATATCTGTTCGGGATATTTATTACGAGTATACTCGTCATATACCGCCCTTTACTTCAGAATTAATTTTTTAAAAAAATTAATTTTTATTTTTATTTCATATTTTTTTTTCTCAAAAAATTTGAAAAATTAAAATTTGTTTAATTTACTTCTAATATGTACTTAAAAAAAATAAAAAAAATTAATTTTTGACCCCCTTTTAGTTAAATGAACTATATATATAATATTATATATATATTATATGGAACGATTAACATAAATTTAAATAAAATAAAACACGAGACTTATAAGAATTTCGAATGATAAAAATTTTGTCCTCTTTTAATATGGAATAAAAAAAAAATAATCTTTAAATTTATTGTATATAATAACGAAACGATATAAATTACATAATCAAAAGGTATAAATTATTATATCAACCTGTGAAAGACTAGGTCAAAAAGATGTATATGGTTAATTTGCAATTTTTTTTGTTGAAAGCTTTGTGGAAAAGCGTTAGTTGTGGCAATATGTTAACTCGTTTGGGTACCAAACATTTTTTGTCAAAGAAAATATTTCAAATGAAATTTCAAAAAATTTTTTTTAGGTACAAGAAAAAAAATTTTATTTAGTATATGAACAGTTTTTTATGATTATTAATTAATAATTAGTTGTATTTATAGATGGCACCAAAGAAGAGGCGTAGAAAATGCATTAAATTAGATTAGATTAGACTAAAGCTTATCTGAAAAGAATCTTTAGATCATGAGAAAAATAAGTTTTAGTGAAAAAAAATTAAAGTTTTTCTTCTTCTCGACCATTAAATTCTGAGATTGATTTCTTGAAGTCATTTAATTATTTTTTAAGTTAGTGAGTTTTATGAATCAGAAAATGATGCATATAAAAATAAAAAAAATAAAATTTAAAAATTTTTAAAAATAATATATTAAAATAAAATGTTAATTTAGAAATATTAATTAACAAAATAATTGAAAAAACAGAATTATTGTTCTATTCTGCCGAGCATCGGGAGGCCCTTCAGCTAGTATACTTTAAGGGTCGTTTTACCTAAACTTTTTTTTGATAATCGAATTTTTTTTTTTTCTGTTAATTACTTTATATATGTCTCAAGAGTATGTAAAAAAAATTTATTTTTAAATCCTCCCCCCTAAGTATATTTTTTGGCCTGTTTTTCGCGCACCGTCAAACGTACTTTTGATAAAATTTAACGGAATGGCTCTATTATTATCTTACATATCTTCTAACTATTGTTAAATAGTTAGAAATTATGTCGGAACCGGTCACTGATAGAAATTATGAGCAAATTTAGCTAATATTCGCGATTGTTTATGACGCCAAATTTAGCCGTGCCAAAATGGTAAAAAATAGCAAATCGGCCCAGTAGTAGGGGTAAAATCAGCTACTGGTTCAGTATGAAAACCGGAAGGATAACTTTATGGCTCCAAAATCACTAATAACTTATAAGTATACTTAAATATACAAAAAAAAAAATGTTTTGTTAAATTTCTACGAAAAAAAAATTTTTATTCTTATTTAGAAAACTATGTTTTTACACCTTCTAATTAAGATTTCTCTAAAACTACTCAACTGATTTTAATTTTTTTGGTCTAATATATTTTTTGTAAGTTCCTTTACGTAATAAAAAAAAAAAAAAATTAATAATTTAATAACTAAAAGTACCGAAAAAATTATTCCAAAACTTCAAAGTAGTTTTACTCGAAACAACGTCTTTGAAAACCATGTACACGATTGCGCGATAACTTCTGCACCGATTTATTTTAAATTTACTGAGCAACTTAATAAATGCACTAATTTCGGGATGACGTCGAGTTTTTTTTTTTTTATGTTCTCAAAAAATTTTTACAGCTGCTTTTGCCCAAAAATTATAGGCTTTTTTTTTCATTTTAACTTTGTGTAGCCGCCATTTTGTTCCTAATTAATTTTTTTGAAAAAACTCGACGTCATCCCGAAATTACGGGTTTTAAGTCTTACCAATTTTTTTTTTGTATGTTTTAGATTATCCTAAGTCAAGATATCCAGTACATAACTTTGGATTATTTTTTTTCAGAGACGCAAATACACCTCTCTTACGCAAAAATGACGTCACAAAAAACAAAAACAAATTTTTTTTTTTAATTATTAATATATTTCTAAACAATAAAAAAAATTTGATTCAAATATCTCTATCCGTTATTTCACAATCCTACCTTGAAAATCAGCTAAAATATCGACATATTTAGGTAAAACGACCCTTAATAAAGTAGCGCTCTAAAGTTTTTGAAAATCGGCCCAGCCAATCCGGAGAGTATCTGTCAGCCAGTCTAAATGCGGATTATCTACTTTGCTGCTTTTAAATGGAACTAATTATACAAATAATTTTTTTGCCCGCCCAGGCGTAAAATTTTTTGTGAAATTTTAGCACGAGTTTTAAGCCCAGTAGGGCAAAAAGTAGTGTAAGCACCATGGGCGAAATACTTTAGAAACAAATATCACTCGCACCCGGATTCTTCGAGCACTCGTGCTAGTGATACTTAATATACTATTTTTTTGTTTTTTTTTCAAAATTTAATTGTTAATAATAATATAGAAAAAATTGTAAGATCATTTATAACAAAACAGCTGAGAAAAAAAATAAATAATAACAAGCTTATAAACGTCATTTCTCATTCGCCCTCTTACCTTAAAATAAAATCCTGATGAAAAAAGTATATTTTGGTGGAAGGGTGGCGACAAAATCCATAATTTTAAAAAAATCTATTTTTCAAACGAAATGCAAATCAACCATATAAATCGTTTACGAATGATTCTAGTATATCCTCGTTTTGAGTATTCTGACAATAATTAAAAGGATCGCTACAAAGACATGGTCTAAACAGGAAATCCCTTTCTTAATACATGTATGAAGTATGGCGTCGCTTCTTATTTAGACCAAAAATTTTGAAAAAATGAAAACTTTGAACTATTCTGACTATTTGAATCTTCTAATAATTAAAAAAAAACGTGTGTCTTGCCTAAAAATTTATATTATTTTTATTTAAAAAATTTTGTTTCTGTTTTTGCCTGTTCCCTTAGGCAAAAATAATAATGAAGTCCAAAATAGTAAAATAATTAGCAAAATCATTTTTTTTTTTATTATAGTACCTTGAGGCAATTTTTTTAAAAATACGTGACGCAAGTAATAAAAGAATAATTAGCATACTTTTTTTAAAAATACATTTCGATATATGTCGCATACATTATTTTATTTTTTATTACTTTTTTCTGTCAGGTTGCTCTGCTTGAAATTTTTTTTAATTGCTTGAAAATTTAAGTAATATTAAAGTAACTCAAGTTTATTGCTTAAAATAAAATTTCAATTTTTCGTTAATTCTAGATATTAGAAAATTATCGAAGTACCTAAAGTTATTCTATTAAAATCATTAACGATTAATTCATAGTTTTCTCTAAACCGTGTCCACAAAAACTGAAAATTTTCTTGATATAAGGTATAGAGCTTCGCTCTACAATTAAATTTATTTACATGACAATATAAATATTAATAATTAAACATTTTTATCAATTAACATCAATTAAATTTTATATAGCTGATTTATTTCACGTACTATTTTAATTCAAATAAATTAATTAAACAAATAATAATTCATCAAGCTTAATTTAAATTTTAAGAGATAAATTAAAAAAATTAGTGTCAATTTTAAAATTTGTAAATTTTTAGTTCAATTGCTTTTGATAAATCGATAAAATGGTAAGTGTGTTATAAAGTCAATATCTTTTAACTTTACTAAAAACAGATAAAGATGATACCCTAGTGAATTCGTGTTAGAGATTTTACACTTAAGTATTATTGAAAAATTTAATATTTTTAAGTTGATTTGGTAATAAGACAGTTTTGTTTGATATTTTTTGGTTGAAATTTTTTGTTTGAAATTTTAACAGAATAATTTTATAATTTTTTCACTGATTGTGCAGTGAATTATGCAAAATAGTCAATAAATTATAAATACTTGTTAGTATAGGAACTAACCTACGTACATGTACCAATTGTATATAGATTAGGGTTTCTTATTTCCCAAATTGCCCGTAGAGAAAAATACTGGCTCGAATATGATAGTTCAGGTCATAAAACTATTATCTAAAAAAAAAATTTTTATAAACAACTTGATGTAGTATGCCGATTTGCATATGAAAATCGGTAAAAACCAGGAAAAAGGTTTTAAAAACGTTTTAGAAAGCTTTTAGAAACCTTTCCAAAAACTTTTTACTAGTAAAATGATCTAAAAGCTTATTAGTAACAAAATATCTATAAAAAAATGTAAATTATAACATATTTTATGATATTTGAACTTTATTTAAAATTTACAGTCGTCTAAAAAGCAATTATCCACGCCAATTACAATTTGGCTGTTTTATTCATTGATTTTGGCGAGGAGGCAATAAAAAAGGCTTCTTTAAATGGTCAAAATACCTAAAAAGAACCTCTTATGTTATAATTTACAGTTTTTTCTAGATATTTTGTTACTAATAAGTTTTTTGAACATTTTAGTAGTAAAAAGTTTTTGGGAAGGTTTCTAAAAGCTTTCTAAAACTTTTTTACCGATTTTCATTTGCAAATCGGCACACTAGGGTAGATGAACCAGTGAATGACCGGCCTCCAGTGAATGACCGAATCATGAATTATTATTTCTTAAATGTTATTATTTTATAAAAAAGTTAATATTAATCCACGATCTGTTAAATAAATGTATAAATTTTCATTTCATATAATTATTTTAGGACCAGTGTCTACCGCAATCGAGTGAAAAATAATAATGATCAGGCTATTTAAAGACTATGAAAAAACGCCATTTTTTTAGTAAAAGTATGAAAAATCGGCCAAACTGGGAAATTCTATTTAGAAAAATAAAATACCGCTAAATGATTTTTTTTTATTGAATATTATTTATAAACGTTTAAAAAACAATTAATTAAGATATTTTAATCGAAATTTACCTCCGTTTGACTTTTAATTTAAATTAATCAGCAGTCATTCATTGGTGATCAGTAACGTACACTGTAAAAAGTAACTTTCTTATATTAACAAAAAAATTAGAACATTTTCGAAAAATTAGTAAATTTTCAAAAAAATTTGTAAATATTCGAAAAAAATCGTATATTTACTTAATTTAGTATATTAACAAAAAATTTGAGTATTCTCGATTTTTTTTTGTGAATTCGCAAGAAAAATTGATAATTTACAATTTTTTTTCGAAAATTTACAAAAAATAGTTGTAAATTTCCGAAAAATAGTTGTGAATTTGCAACTTTTTTCGTAAAATCACTAAAAAAAATCGAGGATTCTCGAATTTTTCGATAATATACTAAATTTAGTAAATTTACGATTTTTATCGAATATTTACAAAATTTTTTGAAAATTCACTAACTTTTCGAAAAAATTCTATTTTTTTTGTAAATCTAAGAAAGTTACTTTTTACAGTGTAGGTAGTTCTAGTGAATGACCACTAGTCAAATTACTGGATCTGATGGTAAATTACATCACCAGTGAATGACTGCTATAGAGCACGTGTACGTATTTATTTAATTTTTTGATAAATTAAATTATTTTTGCGCATCACATGATTTAAAATATGATTTATTTACTTATTAATTAATTTTAAATAAAAATTAATTTTTTTTTAACCTTTATCACAAATATACTATAAAGTCATCTGCAAGGTTAGTTTTCCAATATGACCAACCCGAAAACTCTAAAATGAATATCCTTCATAAGATATGGGTTTTCAGACACAATAAAAACGAATTTGAGATGCACATTTTGCCCTTTACCATATTTTTCGGTTCTCGAATATAGCAGACCCGAATATTCTAAAAACACCCAAAAATATTACCTTCGTACGATTTGGGGTTTCAAGCTTAATAAAAACGAATTTTAGATGTAAATTTTTATCGTTTGAGCTTTACCATATTTTTCGGTTTTTCAATATGGCAGACCCGAAAATTTCAAAAACAAACAAAAATAAATTTTCTGCAAAATTTGCAACTCACTTTTATTTTTATTGAGCTTAAAAACCCAAATCTTATGAGAAAATTGATTTTCTAGTGTTATTAATTTTCAGGTCCTCCTTATTGGAAAACCGAAATGTATTTGCAAAGTCAAATTTTGAAATTTTTCATCTGAAATTTGATTCTATTGAGACTGAAAATCCAAATTTTATAGAGGAATGAGAGGAATTTAATTTTTGGTGTTTTTAGAGTTCTTGGGTCCGCCATATTAGAAACCGAAATTTATGAATTTATAACCGAAAAATATGGTAAAGGTCAAATACGAAAATTTGCATCTAAAATTCGTTTCTATTGAGCTTAAAAACCCCAAATCTTAATTTTTGGTGTTTTTAGAGTTTTTGGGTCCGCCATATTGGAAAACCGAAAAATATGGTAAAGATCAAATATGAAAATTTGCATCTAAAATTCGTTTCTATTGAACCCGAAAGCCCAAATCTTATGAAGGAATTTAATTTTTGGTATTTTTAGAGTTTTTGGGTTGACCATATTAGAAAAAGCCGAAAAATATAGTAAAGGTCAAATACTTAAAATATATAAAAGATATATAAAAGCATGTATTAAAAAATAGTCATTTACTGGTTCCTCAGCGGTCATTTGCTGGGTGTAACCGGTCAATTACTGGTGATTTTTACGGATTTGAAGAAATATGTTTATTATTTAAAAATTAGTTGAGTAATTTAAAAAATTACAATTGCTAGTCATATTTTAGACCTTAAACAGTAGTACTAACAGTATGTATCTTTTTTAAATCTTATTTATTTATATTAAAATCTTATTTATAATAAAAAATAAACGCTAGAGCTTGAGAAAACGCGAAACTGGTCATTCACTGGTTCATCTACCCTACATCAAGTTGTTTATAAAAAAATTTTTTTTAGATAATAGTTTTATGACCTGAAGTATCATGTTTGAGCCAGTATTTTTCTCTGATATCTGAATAGATATCTGAATAGACAAGGAGGGTAATCTAAACTAATTTCAAAAATTAAAAAAAAATATAAATGCTATTATTTTTGAAAATTCAATGATTAGATTTTTGGTTTCCTGCAGTTTATTAGTCATTGTTAACTTTATTTTAATAAGACTAATTAGAAAAATTAATCCAAGCTTCTTTAACCACATTATTGACCTAACCACATACCATCAAGTTTATAGATTGTATGTATTCTATATATATATATTTGGTTAGATAACTAACCTTACCGCACGTTTATTGTTTCGTGTTGTTCATGTAGGGTTTCTATTTTCTTGGATAATTATAGAGGCAAATGAAAATTTAAAGGTTTAAGGATTTTTAGCCCAAAATCATTTAGCCCAAAACTACTTGCGTAGAAATTTCAAACACCGAGCTAAAATATTGATTTTCTTAAAAAATTACTTACACCCTTGCAACATAAAAGATTAAATTCAATGAAATAATAATCTATTATCAGATTATTAGTCAAGGAAAGGGGGTAAAATCTGGTAGCAGTAATTATACGCAAGTCAGATCAACTTGAAACCTTTTGCAATTTGTTAAGAAAGGTGTCTAGTTCAGAAGTAAACAACTTCCGTTGGTTGCCAAAAGGGCGGGGGGCGGGGGGGGGGGGGGTGGAACTCATTGGGGGAGGGTTCAAAAAAAAAAATAACCTAACCAATCGATAAATTACCATTTTTTAAGATAAAAACATTGATTGCAATTTTTCATAAAAATGCACCCCTTCCGAGTTACAGCGCAATGAAAAGTGTGATTTTTGCCAAAAAAAATTTTTTTTTTTTTTAGTTTTTTTAATTTTATTTGGAATCTGGTAGAATTACAAAAAAAATTATATATTACTAATTTAAAGTATTTTCGTTGACAAAGACAGCGGTTTTTATTTTTTTCGTGTACGAAAAATATTAAAGGAGATATGTCAAGTCAAAAATGGTTGTTTAACGAAAAATCAAGAAACCGGATCGTTCTGGCGTAAATATCTGGAAAAATATTACTTTTACAAAAAAAATTATTCTTATCATTTTTCAAGATGATAAAATTAGGAAAATTTTGAGACCACCTAGAACCGTTTAAAATAACCAGAAAAAAAGTTATGGGCAAAAAAAATTTTTTTCCAAAATTTTTCATGCCAATTTTTTAGCGCCATCTGGGCTGAGTTGCTTCGAAAAAAAAATCCTTCGGTGAAAAGTCAGAACACATGTTCCTAAATATGTCCAGCAATTTTTGACCCTATCGGGTAATTATTGTTTATGTTTTGGCCTGACAAAGTTGGGTAAAATCGTGTATTTTTTAAACCATTTTCAGTTTTTGGCCAGCAGCTTGAACATTATTTATTTTAAACAGCCAAGTTTTTTAGCATTTATTTCAAGTTGTTTGTACTTCAAGTTTTTGTTAAAATTTTTCGTCTGCAAGCAGATTTGGCCGTTTAAAATTGCCTATTTTATGTTTACAACGGTAAATGCTCTTTTTTGTCCGGCGAAATTAAAGAAAAATGGCCAATCCAATTAAAATTTTGCATATGACATGAAATTTCGGCGTTAACCTTAGCTTTGAAATGGTTCATTGTACATCTCGTTATCATTAGCCAAAAAAAAGTTATGGCCAAAATTCCTTTTTTTTTCAGCAATTCCAAACAATTTTTATACTTAATCCATTAGGTCACTCGATTTCTAAGTTTTATGAAAAATTTTCGTACAGTACCTTATGTTTACATGATAACTGAATAAAATGCTGCTATAAAATTTCAAATTCAGACTTTTTTCAGCTGTAAATTAGCCGTTAAACCTGAAGTAAGTAATAAATAAGGTACGAAAGTCAAAGGTTTGTGTTTTTTTCGTATAAATATTTAATTAAACGGAAAATTTTTACACGTCAAATGTTTATAGGCAGGGGGTTTTTTAGGCACGTTATTGGGGGGGGGGGTTGAACTGTGGGGGTGAAATTTGAGTTCAAATTTAGAAGTAAAAATTATTTTCATTTACGGACTTTGAATAATTTTGATTTAGGAACTTTAAATAATTTTTCATTCCAAACTTAGAATAATTTCAATGAAGGGGTAAAGAATAATAAAGAATAATAAAGAAGAGCTAAAAACTATTTTTTTGTGTGCCTTAAGACAATTTTCTTTGCTATGAGCGCTTTTTTAATGGATATTTTGAGTCGGGCTTTAAAAAAACCACTGTGCATTCAGTGGCGGATCTCGAAAATTTTGAGGGGGGGGGGAGGGTGATTTGAATCAAATTACAAAAAAATTGCTAAAAAAGCACATTAAAAAGTAAACATGGAACATGTTAATAGGTAGGAGGTACTTCAGAACTTAAAATTAAGAAGGGCGGTCAAAATTTATTTAAAAATTTGATGAAAAAAATGTTAATTTATAGCGAGAAAGACGCACGTTTTTGGGAAAAAATCGAATCGGGCAAATTTTTTGTACATTGTAGGGTACTTTTTACACCCAGGGTTGCAAATCTTGTTACTTTTTCTGCTGTAAAACGAAAAGAGGCAAGAAAAATTTAATAACAAATAAATTTAATTTTTTTTTTTTAAATAAATTTAGGGGTAGTTTTAACCACCCCCCCCCCCCCCGGGGGAGGGGTGTAATTAATTTCATAATAGTAAATATACGATAAAATATTTTCAAAAAATTGATCCAAATACAAAAAAAAAAAGAGGTCATATTTTTTGTACTTTTTCTTACTCTGGGGGTAGTTTTAACCCCCCTATTATTAAACCTTATATCTCAATTTCAGTCCATAATAAAATAAATAAATATCTTCAATTAATTTTTCTAAAAAAATGCCATTCATTTGATAATTTTAGCAAAAAACCCAAAATTTTTAAAAACAACCCCTAAAAAAGGGTAGTTTTTACTGTTTACAGAGTGATTGAGAAATTTCTGACATTAAAATCGTAGTCAGCGACCCAAAAAACCCCCTAGTACCTATTTTCAACAAAATTCATTTAATATTTCCCGAGATATTAAATATTTATTTATTTTTGGCAAAAAAAAACAGTTTGGCCAATTTTTGCAACATTTCGGACTAATTGCAACCAACCAAAGTTGTTTACTTCTGAACTTGACACCTTTCTTGACAAATTGCAAAAGGTTTCAAGTTGATCTGACTTGCGTATAATTACTGCTTCATTTTACAAAAAAATTTACTTCCTCTCTTGGATTATATATAATTAAATGACTATTCTCGTGAAATAACACTATAATTATTATCTCTTTTCTTAACAAAAAGTCATTTAATTACATTAGTACGATAAAAGGACACAATGAACAATCATTATTTTAATTAATTAATTTTTAAACAAATCAAAAAGATGACAATTCTTTTGTCTTAAAATTTATCTACGTAACATTTTAAAATCAATATTCAGTTATTTATATAGATAAATAGAATATTATATTTCTTTGAAATAACAAAGTATAATGCATAACATGAATTCCATTTGAAAATGAACAATTTTCAAGAATTGCATCTTTTAAGTTCACGTAATACCAATGAATAAATCTTTTGAATATATAAGCTATTGTTTATTTGTATGTAACTATTTGAATTATTTGCATTGTTTCTTTATATTAAAATGTACGTCATTCAATTTCAATTCTTGAAATAGCATATCTTTTATATTCAATTTTTACTTTAATAAAGTGACATTTTTTTTCAACTTTATACAGAAAAGAATATTGATTTTTTAGTGGATAGGGTTGGATTTCGGATTTTTTAAGAAATGCTGCAAATTTAACATAATTGACAATTTTGTTGAGTACGTTTATCTACTCAGATTTAGTATTTTAAATTTACTAACAAAATGAAACATTTTAAAAATGAACTAGGAAAAAATACGGTTGCTACAAACGGTATAAAATAGGTGCGGTTATCCGACTTGTTGGGTCGGGTCTATCTCGAGTTTTTTGCTCTGGGCTGAGTCGGGTTTCAGGGAGGTTTGAAAATTTTCAGAGATCGGCAGTTACGGTTTTGAATAGTAAAATTTTCCCTTGAACCTCGACTCCAAAAAATTGGGTAAATTAACAGACCTAGTATAAAAATACAGCAAATTCAGTTAAAAACTTCTTTTTTCTTGCAAAAAAAAATATCATGAAAATAACAGAATTCCTGGGGTTGAGGATACTTCGCAGGAAATCATACGAATGTGCTTTCATCAGCTTAATAATAAATATTTCGGAAATACTGCACAAATAAAAGTCATGTAAACACAAAAATAATGTATTTTCATTATTTTTAATTTTTTTGATTTTGCCAGCGTTTCATAAATATCTAAAATAAGCTTAGAGAGGCTTTAGTAAAATTTCATGAATAATCCTGAAATTACTTCAGGATTTTCATTCGCAACCAAAAAAAATGCTAGTCCCAAAAATTTTTACTGTTGCTTTTGTGTTATCTTTTTGTACCAGGGTTGATTTTCTCTGTTAAATATGATATTTCAATACTTTATAATTTATAATTTTTAAAATTAATTTCTTATTTTAAATATTTCCATTAAAAAGAAAAACCTTGTTCTAACCATCTTCTTCTTTTGATGTCAATAGAATTTTGAAAATATACAATTTCCAAGTTTATTTTGATATTATGTTACAAAATTTATACTTTTATTTGTTTATAGATTCTTCTTTTAAGGAATTCGTAAACATTTGGTTTTAAAATGTATAAGTAATTTTTACAAATTTCCTATTATTTTCTTTGAAAAATTTCAATACCACGAATCTATTAAAAATACATATTTTTAAAGTTATAGTATAAATCCACAATTTTTGTATAAATAAACTAAGTTTTTTGCATACAGATACACTGTTAACTTACTCCGCTTGAATTTCGGTTAATTGTTTGACCATTGAAATTTCAAGCAAAACATAATAAAGCTAGGCACGTATCTAGGGAGGAGGCGAATTTTTCGCCATAATCTCAAAAATTTTTGATTTCTTATTAACAAATATTGCTTCTATACAATTGAATATATATGAAATTTTTAATGTTATTAAAAAAATTTTAACCAGAATTATTATCATTATTAGGTTCTGCTCCCTCCACCTCTGAAAAATGTTGGCTCCCTCCATAAAGAATTTCTGATGCGTGACTGTTAATGTAAAAATTTCTAGTAAATGCTTGAACTTTTAAGCAATTTAAACAAAATTTAAGCAGAGCTTCTGACTGCGTATATTTTATAATAGGATTATATTGCGTACATTTTAGATACTCTGACGTAACAGCTCAAAGGGTTGAGAAAACATCTCATAAACTTTATTCGTAAATTAACAGTAAAATATGAGGTTTTACAACATGAACAAGTTTTACATTATATTACATTCATTGGAGTTGAACAAAGAGTCTTTATTAACAGCATCAAATTTTAGCAATAAAGTTCACAAAGCTCTAAAAAAAAATTGATAATTTAACAAAAGTAATAATTGTGACGTAGACAAAATATAAATAGTTAATTATTCTTTACTAAAGTTTTTTTCTTTGTTTTTTCGTCATTTGTAAATACGTGTAAAAAAAATAAATTGCATTTTTTATCAGAAATTTTCGATTCTGAGTCGTCGCATTTAATTTTTTTCTATTTTTGCCTCGGGCAAAAGGGGATTATAAAATCATACGATGTATTAAGCTTTATTGTTCTTTTTTTCATTATATTCAGGTTTTTAAATTCATTACGTGTTGGTTTTAAAAAAAGGCATTATTAAACTGTGACTCCATAAAAACGATTATTCAGCCACTTATTTTTAACAAAAAATCCATTTCAATAATTTTAAAATTTATTAAAATTAAAAAAGGTGTAAAAAATTTATTTAAAATTTTTCTTTTTATATAAAATTATTTATGCATAATATTTTAATATATATAAAAAAAAATAAACTCAAAAAATATAAAAATATTTGGCTGACTAAACAAGAAATAATATATATAATAAGAAAATTTACATTTTGAATGTTTGTTTACAGGTAAAGAAGTATGTAGGTTATATGTAAAATATATTGAATAAGCAAAAGTTTTCTTCTATATCTCTGTATATTATAAAGTTATAACTGCTTCCGCCGCAGCCGCTGTCGCATTAGACCTTTGGTCCAAAATGGTCTTTTTGACCCATAATGCTCATTTTGGCCCATGGGATCATTTTGACATAAAGATTTCCTTTAAAGTGTCTCTTTAACTGACGATATGTTGTGTTTTTGAACCAAGGAATCCCTTTAGGGTGTCTTATTAACTTAGAAGGTTCTGTTGGATCAAAACTTCTTTTTGGGAATTCTTAATTACTATTTAGAATACTTATAACTATAATGATCCCACAAATATTATTAAACGCAGTTAGATCTTTATTGAAATTATATTGCTTTGTATCATCAAAATAAAAAATTTATTTTTTTCCAAGATTCGCTTTATTAACAATGATGCTAAAATTATTAGTAATTAAAATTTGGCTAATGCTTTGTATCTTCTAAATGATGTTTTCTTTAAAGATTCACCGTGTTGTTTTCTAATAATTTTAATAAGAAATATGAAATCTTGATGTATAAGATTTGATTTTTTTATATTATATTTGTTTAACTTTCTTTTTAAGTAGATTTTAATTGGAAATTTGTAAAATAGTTGATCCATTCTTTATGGATTCGTAAAAATTTTACATCACCTTTTTCACTCTACGGGGGTTGGCGAGCGAAGCGCGCAGGGGGCGGAGTCCCCTAGTATATAATATATGAGGGATGAAAGTATATAAACCGTAGTTATACTAAAATTTATTCAGTCAACCGAGACTTGTGGACTTTATAATGTTTTATATTTGACTTTATTTGCTATGTTATAATCTATAACATAAAGCAGGAAAAACTTTTTGTATTCACACAAAAAGTCAATAAATAGCTTATTTTGTTGTTTTAAACTTTTTTTATATTGTTCATTTCTATTAATTTAAAAAATAATTTTTTATTTTTATTTAAAACTAAGTTAATTTTATAAAATATTAAGTACAATTTAATTATACACTGTAAAAATTAACTTTCTTATATTAACAAAAAAATTAGAACATTTTCGAAAAATTTGTAAATATTCGAAAAAAATCGTATATAATTACTAAATTTAGTATACTAACGAAAAATTCGAGTTTTTTTTGTGAATTTGCAAGAAAAATTTATAATTTACAATTTTTTTTCGAAAATTTTCAAAAAATAGTTGTAAATTTATAAAAAATAGTTGTGAATTTACAACTTTTTTCGTAAATTCACAAAAAAAAATCAAGAATTCTCGAATTTTTCGATAATGTACTAAATTTAGTTTTACGATTTTTATCGAATATTTACAAAATTTTTTGAAAATTTACTAATTTTTTGAAAAAATTCTATTTTTTTTGTAAATCTAAGAAAGTTACTTTTTACAGTGTAATTATCTTTGTAACTCGTAATTAATTATTAATAAATACTTAATAAGAATTAAGAGGCTTATTGAAAAACAAGCTTCTCTACCAATTTTGAGCTTTTAAGGGATGTGGAAATTGAGTTATTTAGATTTTCACGATTTGAGCCAAAATAAAGAATACAACCATCCAGAGACGAAATTTTAAAAACTTATGTCGAATTCTAAGATAGCAAGAAATTTTACTTAACAATATTTCCATAAACTATTTTCAATAGTCTTTTAACTGGTTTCGTTAATGGATTACTAAAAATTGTTTGCTTATATGCTAAAAAATCAGCAACAAAAATTTCACCTATGACCATGGTTCCTCCATGAGGAACCAAAACAAAAAGGAGTAAAAAATAGTACTTAGCAATATAATTTCAATAAAGATCTAACTGCGTTTAATAATATAAATAGTACAAATAGTACTCAAAATTTATTTTTTGTTGCATAATTTAACATAATTACAGTCATTTTTTACCCAGTTCTGGTAGCGATAGCTAAATTTCGCTTCGCTATTTCTTTTTTTAAAAGAAGGAAAATACTTAATATGGTCGAGCTTAAAACACCTCAGGAATCCTTTAAAATCTTAAGACTGTATGTAAAGAAATTCCTTAATCTCGTTCAGGCTTTTCTACAACATTAAAGTTTTGCGAAATAAACCATGCTTTATAAAATCAAAAAATAAAGAAAAAAGCTGATTTTTTATGCTTAAAAAAAATTATGTTTTTTGCTTTTTCTTCGACTTTCAACAAAACACATTGTTTTGCCAAAAAACTTTGAAAAAATTTTTAAAACCCGAGAGAGAACATTATAATTATTATATGGCCTTTACAAGGCCCTCCCTCAAGTCAGTTCAGAGGCCTTACAATGAACTCATTTTCTCAAATTCCAATTTCAAAAAGCACAAAATATTATATTTTAATTGTCCTCCTTATATAATCGTTATGTATTATTTTATTAGCAAGAAATTTTTTTTATTAAGACACTGTACCGCCGTTTTTGCAAATGAAAAAATTTATACAAGCTATTAAAGAGCCTATTGTTGAATAATCATCATTGTAAGGTCATTTTTATTTATTAAAATATTATACCGGCTCTGAATTCAGAAAAAAACTTGATTAGACCTAGAAATGTTAATGGTAAACCATAATATCTTTCACAGGAAAGTAAATAGTTCGAGTGCAGTAACCTGACAGTAAATAAAAAAACGCTGCCAAGTGATTGGCACTATGGTTCCTCATTAACAATAGCAAAATATTTATAATGGTCTATTTTATCTAATAAAAATTATAATTTGAGATATCAGTATTTCATAAAAAAAAGTTAAATACCGTATTTTAAAAGAAAAAAAATGTTGCTGTGATTTAATGTTTTTTATTTAACAAATTTTTAGAAAAAAATTTTCAATAAACTAGGTATTACACTTAAAAAAAAAACAATATTACAGATTTTTTAATTTTTTTGTTTTATTAATATTGAGAAAAAAAATTTGAAAAAATTCGGTATCAGATCCAAAAAATTACTATGAATACTTTCTAAAACTAGTACTCTCATAGAAATTAATTAGGTACTACGTCCGAACAAAAAAAAAATTTGGTATTCTTTGTATTTTTTTGGTGAAAAAAATTTTGGGAAAAAAATTTTCAAAAAATTAGTTATCAGATTCGAGATATCGAGTAAAAATCGTACTTTCAAATATAAGTACTTTTATGGAAATAAATGAGGTATTACATCCAAATTAAAAAAAAAAAAAAGTAGTTTGAGATTTTTTGATGAAAAAATTTTTGAAAAAAAAATTAGATCTTAATTCCATAATGGTTGTTAAATACCACCGATTGCAAAATTTTCAAATATTAGTACTTTCATAGAAAAAAACTAAGTATTACGTCCTAAAATAAAAAAAATTTTGGCATTTTTTGTATTTTTTGGCAACAAAAATTTTGAGAAAAAAATTTTGAAAAAATTAGGTATCAGGTCCAAAAAAATGCTATAAACCATAGTTCTAAAACTAGTACTCTCAAAGAAATAAATTAGGTACTACGTCCAAAAAGAAAAAAAAAATTAGTGTTTTTTGTATTTTTTTGTGAAAAAAATTTTGAGAAAAAAATTTTCAAAAAATTAGTTATCAGATTCGAGATATCGAGTAAAAATCGTACTTTCAAATATAGGTACTTTCGTGGAAATAAATGAGGCATTACATCCAAATTAAAAAAAAAAAAAAGTAGTTTGAGATTTTTTGATAAAAAAATTTTTGAAAAAAAAATTAGGTCTTAATTCCATAATGGTTGTGAAATTTCACCAGTTACATACATACACACACACACACACACACACACACACACACACACACACACACACACACACATACAGACTTTTTTTAAAAACCGGTTTTTTAGCTTCCTGAGGTCCCAAAACGTGCTTATATGCCAAAAAATCAAAAATCAAAATTTCATCTATCACAAAGGTTCCTCTATGAGGAACCAAAATAATTCAATTTCCCTTTAATAAATATAACTTTTTTCCAATAAAAAAATTTAAAAAATTATTCAAAAGAAATCATGCCTTAATATTCATATAAAAATTTAAAAATAAAATATTTAAAAAGACCAAATATGTACTTAATGTTTAATAATTAAGAAATAATTCAATTAAACAATTTTTAATACGTTAGTTAATATCTTAAAATAATTAATTTTCATTAACAATTTGATTTCTTAAAAAGAAAAAAAACAAACAAGCAAATTCCAATAAATTTTCAATTGACTAAATGCCAAAGCAAAAGTTTAATACAACCAAGATAAAGAATACTCAACTTTTACCTGCGTAAATAAAATAAAATCTACATTTTTTTTTTTAATTAAAAAATTTATAAAATCAAATACATACACTGTAAAAAAAAATAGAATATTTTCGAAAAATAATATCTCGAGAGTTTAAATTTACGATTATTAGAATACCTAAAATTTTTTTTTACAGTGTACCTAAAATGACCTAATAATATAATATATCAGTATCATATTTACTTATTAATTTAAATAAAAAATCACAGATTACATTAAAATCAAATTATACGTATATAATCACCTGTTTAAATAAAAAGCAGATAAAAAAAAAAAATTTTATTCGATAAAAAATTTTTAAGTCGGGCTTATTGCTCCGATGGACACATATAATTTAAGTAAAAAAAAAAATTCAGTGTATAAAAATTGTTAAAAAATGAAAAAATTAAAAATTTTATTTTTATTAATATTACTAATAAACGAACTTAATTCTTTTATGATAAGTTTAGCATTTATAAATAAAGCAATAACTGTTGGTACAAGATTAAAAAATGTTAAACATATTTATGAAACATTTTTTAATCCGACAGTAAATAAAATAATAAATGAAGTAAAATTAATAAATAACGATATTAACGAAATAGAAAATAATATATTAATTAAAAATTATGAATGTTATGATAAATTATTAAATGATTTATCTGATATTATTAATTACGAGTTGGTTAAGAGAGATTTGGATAAATCGATAAATGATTTTAATCAATATTATTATTATTATCAAAAATATACAATTAAATATTATAATTATGAAAATTATACGATTTTAAATTTTGCTGAAAAATTGGTGGAGGTTGATCATTTGAATCAACTTTTGAATAATATACATCATAATGGTGATAAAGTTTTGGAAAAGTTAGGACGTTCAGCTAAGGTGAGTACCTAAAATAAGTGGAAAATTTTGTTGTGAAATATTTTTCTCAAGATTTAGTACAGATTATAGTGACTTTCTATCTATGTGTTTTTTAGCACTTTTTTTCAATCCTTGGTCTGGGATTGAATTCCATTCAAACGCTATAATATATTCGCGTTTTGCTAAACTATAAGTGCAAATAAAAATTAGTAAATCATAAATCAGGCTCAGTGAATGATAAAAATAAGCAATTATAGAAATTAAAAGTAAAAAAATTACGTGCTAAAATTTTAAGGTTTCAGAAGATAAATTAATTACACCTTATAACTTGTATCAATGTGTTAGAAACGAAAAAAAATAAATTTTATTCATACCTAGTGTAAAAAGATAAAAAATTTACCCTATCTTTCAGTAAAAACGATCAATAAAATAAATCAATATTTCATTTATGTATATAATTTTAATAATTTTTTTCAAAAATTTACTCAGCGTCTATTGTTTAATCTTAAAAGAGAAAATATTACTGTGTTTAAAATTTGAGAAAAATATTTTAAACAGAATCCAGGCCAAGCTGAATCGACACAATATTTTTCATTAGACTAATAATTTCTACTTTTATTTTTTATTTTAGAAAAATTATTCACAAATGTGTAACGATAATCAATCACCACAATTAATATTATATAATTTTATGATGCAAATGATAACTATACAATTAAAAGGCTATTCAATATTAACTTTTTCATATTTTGTCTTAAAATCATTTGGTAAAGGTAATTTTGTTCATGAATTGAGTGATTTGGATAAAACATTTGATGAAAGAATTAATCGTATCAAAGAATATTCGGAACATTATTTGAGTTATTCATCTAGAGATATGTGGAGGTGTGATCCAAAAGAGCATATTGAAGGTATCATTTTTAATACATATAAATATAGTTATAGCGAAATATATTTATAAAATAAAATTAATGTTTTTTAAAAACATTTTACCAAAATTAGTCTAATATAGGTTCCTTCTTGTGACTTCCGCTATTTATGTTTTTAGGTCACTGAACTCGAACGTAATATTGATTTTTTTCAAAAGTGTCCCAGTTTCCCAAATAAAAAATACAAAAGAAACTACAAAAAATACCTGCAGCTACTTTTATCGTGGGCATGCATTCCATTTCCGGTAAAATTAAATATCACACTGTAAAAAGTAACTTTCTTAGATTCACAAAAAAAATAGAATATTTTCGAAAATAATCGTAAATTTATTAAATTTCGTATATTAATAACAAATTCCAGAATTCCCGAGATTTTTTCTTGTGAATTTACGAAAAAATTTATAAATTAGCAAATATTTTTTGTAAATTTTCGAGAAAAAAATTGTAATATATCAATTTTTCTCGTGAATTTAAAAAATAAAATCGGAAATACTCAAATTTTTAGTTAATATACTAAATTTAGTAAATTTACGATTTTTTTCGAAAAATTACTAATTTTTTGAAAATATTGTATTTTTTTTGTGAATCTAAGAAAGTTACTTTTTACAGTGCATGTTCGTATTTAGTGTTTCAAAATTCTATAAATCAAATAAAAGAATCTAAAAAAAATGCAAAAAGTTATTTAAAGTCACCAATCGTGGACAACTAGATTAGCTTTAATAAAATCGGAAATCATCCTAAAAGTACTCGATGTACCAAAATGACCAATTCTTAAATTTCAGCCGAAATTGCAATTTTTTATGGCTATGGTAAACAGAGTATGTGAGTATGACAGCCGAATTTCTTTTCAGAAAGAGCCAAGATCAAAACTAGAGGTGTGCGGTTACCCGACCCGAAGCTTCGGGTCGGTCTTGGATTTTTCCGGGTCGGGTCGGGTCGGTCTTCGGGTATACCCGAAAAGTTTCAGAGGTCCGAAAGTACAGTTTTTTCATCTGAAATTTCCCTGGCATTACGAATCCATGAATATTTTTCCGGGAATTTTCCGTTAAAGCTTAAAAAAGAAGGAAAATAGTAAAAAAAAAGTACTAGAAAAAAAAAATAATTTTTAACCCATAAGTAGTTATATTTATTTTTTCATGTAAATTGAACAAGAAAATAAATAAATTCGCACTCATTTTAACATTTATACTTATTATTATTTATTTATTTATTTATTACCAGACAAAAATTACAAACAATTTTCCTAAGAGACGGGATAACCCCATCTGTGTAAGGATTCTGGATACTACAATAGTGTAGAATAAAAATATGTACATTAAATATAATTATTACAATAATTTGAAATATAATATAATAACATTAATAAATTTAAAATTTAATTAAGTTAAGTCAATAAAAAACTAATAACAATTTAATATAATAACAAATTAATATAAAATAATTTAAAAGATTTAAATATACTTACTGTTTTAAATTTGTGATTTTAATTTTTTTTTCTAGTACTTTTTTTTTACTATTTTCCTTCTTTTATAAGCTTCAACGGAAAATTCCCGGAAAAATATTCATGGATTCGTAATGCCAGGGAAATTTCAGATGAAAAAACTGTACTTTCGGACCTCTGAAACTTTTCGGGTATACCCGAAGACCGACCCGACCCGACCCGAAAAAATCCAGGACCGACCCGAAGCTCGGTTACCCGAAAATTCGGGTAACCGCACACCCCTAATCAAAACATACGAAACATACTCACATTCTGTGGAAAGATTTTTTGGCCGCGAGTTCTGGAAAAAGTTACGGTTCCACAGAGTTGGCCAATTTTTCACAAAAAAAAAGTGAAAGAATGACAGCCTGGAATAGCCTGGATCTTTAGATTAGGTCAAAAGATACTCAGTTTATTTATGAGAATTTTCGGTATCTGGGTTTTGCACAAGTATGTCGGGCCATCAAATTTCCGCCGTTTGCCCGCGCTTTTTTTAATTATAGTTTGAAATAAAAAAATTTACAAGAGATCAATTTTACAGTCAGAATCTGTTAATTTTAGCATTAATATTACGGAGAAAAAATATACATTTCTCGCTACCATGGAAACACCTCAAAATTTGGTCATAAAAAGTTCAAAAAATGTAAAATTTCTATAAGCTTCAAGATTCCATAAATTCTTTACTTTATCTATGGATTTAATAACACAAATTCATATACACTGAAAAAAAATCCTTGTGGCTAGTGAAATTTTTTTCTTGCTCAAGCAAATGCAAATAACTTAAAACGTAAAAAAATTAAAAAACAAAAAATTTTTTTTTAATTTTTTCTTTTTTTTCTTTTTTTGCATCGTATCTCTACCTGCATATTCTAAATGATCCAAAAAAAAAAATATATATTTTTTTAATTTGTTAAACTCTTCAGGTCATTTGAAATCGTTTGAGCAAGAAAATAAAATAATATCAGCCACAAGCAGAAATCCACTAGGGGCAAACTGAACTCCGCTTACCACAAGCGGTTTTTTTTTAGTGTACGATAACCTTTTTTTTTTTAATAAATAAATCTTTTTATTGGTTTAATCTTTGAATAATGTGGTTGTTAAGATATTTTAGTTTTGAATATCTTCATTGGCAAAAAAATAGATAAATTTGGCAACCAAAAATAAAAGAATATGCGATTAGCAGCGATTTCTGAAAATCAATGTTAAAAAAATTCACATTGAAACTTTGTTTAAAGACACTGTAAGATACTAATATTTTACTTTTACCCTTGAATAATGAACAAGGTTCTCGTAAAAACAAAATATCCTAAAAATTACTGATTCATACTAATTTATTTAAAAGAAAATATAGTGAAAAATAAAAAATTCTTTTACTAAATTTTAGGTACAACATATGCTGACTTAAAAATATTTCAAGCTTTTATTATAAATGAAGATAAAATAGAATCTGATTTACCATCAAGTTTACAATGTTTATCATCCTGTGAAAATGCTTATGAAATTCATAGATATAAAAATAATGAAACTTGTTCTTCCGGCCAATGTTATGGGCTTCTAGGATATTGTGATGGTACAATATTTAATTGTAAAGAAATTTCGAATTTCTCAACATGTCTTGCGGTAATTTTTTATAATTTTTTATTTTTTTTACAATGCAATAAGAAATTCTGTAACATTCAGATTCATTAAGGTCATCCTTAACCCCTATGTTTTTAGCAAGCCACAAAAAATTGTTACTCGTTTCATTCTGCAAGTTATATTCCTGCAAAAATATTGACAAAAGTTTAAAAATTTTTCTAAACCCCCATAAAAGTTGGGATATTTTATACCTCCTTCTTTAAAAAAATTAAATATTTGAATTCGACTAATAAAAAATAAGCCATTTTTACCTATACCTACACTGTAAAAAGTAACTTTCTTAGATTTACAAAAAAAATAGAATTTTTTCGAAAAATTAGTTAATTTTCAAAAAAATTTGTAAATATTCGATAAAAATCGTAAATTTACTAAATTTAGTATATTCTCGAAAAATTCGAGAATTCTCGATTTTTTTTTATTAATTTACGAAAAAATTTGTAAATTCACAACTATTTTTCGAAAAATTACAACTATTTTTTGAAAATTTTCGAAAAAAAATTGTAAATTATCAATTTTTCTTGCGAATTCACAAAAAAAAAATCGTCGATTCTCGAATTTTTCGATAATATACTAAATTTAGTAAATATGATTTTTTTCGAATATTTACAAATTTTTTCGAAAATTTACTAATTTTTCGAAAATGTTCTTATTTTTTTGTTAATATAAGAAAGTTACTTTTTACAGTGCAATTTTTATGCATAATTATTTTTTAATTATAACTTTTGTTTTAAATACAGGATCCATCAAGTGGTCGTAGATTTGATTCAATAGAATTTCAAAATGGCGTTAAATATGGTAACAGTGATAAATGTGAATCAAGCAGGTCAAAAAAACTGCTACATAGTTTTTGTGACAATTGTTTATGTACTTGTGAAAATCGTTTAAATGTTAATAATTATTTTAGTTTAAGACAAGTAACCTCAGACATTAAAAATAACAAGTAAGTATAAAAAGAAAACTTTTTAATTTATAGAAAATTTTTTAATTTAAAATTTTATATTTCTAGAGTAATAACTGGAATAAAAATAGTTAATAAAAATAAAGTATTTCATATTCAAATACAAGAAGGTAAATTATTAAAAAATGGTAAAATTGATGAAAATACAGTCGCGTGGAAAGAAATTGATGATTTTTGGGTACATGATTTCAATAAAGGTGGTTTTAATCCAAAGGTACATTATGGTAAAGATTATCATATATTATCACGTGTCAATACTGGTGTTATGTTAGAAGATTTTGATGCACCTAGAAATTATTTATTAACTGGTGTTAAATTTGAAACAACGAAATCTAGTTTATTGGATATTGATTCGTTTTTAAGGTTATCTGTTAGATTTACAGGATTTGATTTTGCTAGTGGACAACTTATTCAGAAAAGAAAACAATGGGTTTTATATAATCTACCTTTTCAGTATATGTAAGTTTTAAATTGTTTTATTTGGTTGTTTTAGGGGTTTATGGGTACTCAGATTTTCGGTTTGAGATATTGGAGAAGTTTTTCGAAAATAATGAAAGAAAATTTTATTTATAACAAAAGAAGAAATCCTTTGTTAAAAGTAACTCGTGTAAATTTACGAAAAAAAATAGTTTATCACGAAAGCCAACCTTGAAATTCGGTCGACCTTTTCTTCTGGAATGTTCATAGTCCAAATAATATTTTTGCAAAAGACGAGCTTTGGGTATATTATTTCCTACAAACGCTTTATTTTTTTTCATGTCTAGTTTTGTTTCACATAAATAAGTTTAGAAATTCGAGACCATTTATTTTTATGAAAAAAAAATTTTAAGTTACAAGCAACCCCTCAAGTAAGCCACGCACATATCTGCAGATTAATAAAAAAAATTATACATTCTAAAATTTTTTTAGTCAAAAATTCAATAAAACCTAAAAACAATAAAACCCAAAAAAATTAAATTTTGTTTATTTTTCAGGAGCGAAATAATTTTGAAAAAAAAACATTTATCAACAAACATAAATCTTAAATCCTTAATAAAACAAAACGACATAAATTATGTCAAATTTCAACAAAGTGATTTAAGAAAAGATGCTGGACAATCAACAGTACCATTCATCGATATCCAAAAAATCGAACCAATACCACACGTACCATTATCCGGTATTGGAATTTATTATAAGGGCACTGAATCCACAACTGGTTTTGTTGGTCTTAAATTAAAATCTTATAAATACAATTTTTCAAGTTTATAACATTTATTAATATAGATTTTAATGTTCAAGTGTAAAGACGTTTAGGTTAATTTCTTTTTGTTATAGTATAGTTTTTTTTTGTATTGGTGTGTAAAAAAATTTTTTTATTGATTTATTTTTGTTACTTTTTAGTTTAGTTTATGTGTAAATTAAGATTTTTTGTTGTAAAAAAAATTATTTCTTTGGTTTGTGATATCAAATTTTAAGATACTGGTGAACAAATTTTCTGTTTGAGTTCTAAAACTCGAAATTTCATAAAAAATGTACCAAATTCAAAAAATGGAAACATGAATTTTGGTAGAAAGAAAAAGCCCTTATTAGTTAAACAATTTGTCGTTATTTTTATTTAATTCTTTTTTTCTTTAAATTAGTCAGATTCAACTAGTTCAAGGTTTTTTTTACTTTATTTGTAACGACTTTAGCATCGACATAGAATTATTTATCTTTTGACCCAGTTGTTTTTACAACAACAACAAAAATAATAAAATTATTGTCTTTTTCTTAATAAAATCATCTACTTAAAAATTAATTCGATTAAAAAAAATTTTTTAATTATGTAATATTATGTAATAAAGTCTCAAATGTAATTAAAAACACATTAATTAGATCGATCAATTTTTTCTTAATAATCCTGCCTTTAACGAAAAAAAAAAGTTTTCCTTAATTAATTAATGTTTGAAAATAAATTATTAAAGAAGTTAACATTTTTATCATAGATAATTAAGTTATAGTAAAAGTTTTTTTAAAAAATTTGTTGATTTATCAAAATTTGAAAAATCGTGAAATAAAAAATATAAAATTTTTATAAAAAGGATTTACTTTTTCCTTATTTTTTTTTATTATTATTATTATCAGTTTTATTTAAAAAAAAGTCTCAAATCATAAAAAAATAAATGGAAAGCAATTTTTATATCTAAAGCTTTTATTTTTATTATTTTTATAATAATATTACAAATTTATAAAATAACTTGAATAAAATATTTAAGTGTACTCTTGAGTATTAATGTAAAATGACGTTTTTTTTGTAGATTTGTGTTTTTCAGATTGAACGCATTTTTTTGGAGCTGAAGTATCAAATTTTAGGAATTTTTGAAACCCATAAAAACAGTTTGTCTTAGGATTTTATCTCAGTTCTGAATAAAGTTTCGTTATACCCAAAAAAATGAACTGTCCAGTTAGTGTGGTTACCAACATGCATAAAATGCGTGTTTATAGCATGGTTGATAGTAAGTGAAAAAATGTTTAGTATATCCAATTACTAGATAGTTTAGTTGCTAAACGTTTATGTACGATGTGGATTATACAAAAGAAATTGAAAAATATTTTAACTCCAACAGCTTACATAAAATTACTGTAACGTCGAATTTCAATTTAAGGAAATTTGCATAGAAATTAAAATAACAGTAATTTATTTTGAGGACGTATTTTAATGTCAATATTTAGACTCGTTTTTCAGATTTTTAGTTTAGAAAAAAAAAAATTTTTTATTTTAATATTCATGTAATTTTCTTCTGACAAAATTTTTCTAATTAAATTAACGTAAACCAAAAAATCCTGTTATTTTTAGCAAGAACAAAATAATTGATTTAAAACTCGTATATGTAAATTTCTGTTGTAAAAATCTTCCAATTTATTTTAACGAACATGATTCTCACCTTTATTTTAGTTCCTAAAACTGATTTTTTTTTTATAATTGAATTTAAAATAAATGATTGTGAACTCTGGTACACTTTTAAAATCTCAATAATGCATAAAAATTAAATTCTCTAAAATAATAAAATTTTCCATTAAAAAACAGCATTAAAACAGAATAAGGAAATTATAAACCTGCAATCAAATTAGCTCAACTTTTTAAAAATTTCATTTTAATAAACTCCAAAAGAAAAGTTCTTAAAATCTTAATAAACTTCAACAAATTTCTCAAAATTACCTACAAAGCACTCAGACACTAAAATTAAAGTAATAAATTTCAAAATTTACATAATTTCACTACTAAAAAACTACCCTGCATAAATCATCGAATCGATATTTTTCGTCTTACTTAATAATTCCACTTGAATTTTTAAGTACACTGAATTTAAAATATGCAAATTTTCAAAAGTAACTTTAATTCCCTTATTTACCTCAAAAAGTCCAAAAAATAATTATTTTTTTCACATACACCAACTAAATAAAAAATGAAATCAATAGAAATAATAAGGTTTCTTACATATTATTTATTAATATAAAAATAATAATAATAATAATAATGATTTCTGTTATTATATTATAAAAAAAAAAAAAAAATCAATCATAATTTCTCTAAGCATATAATTTCTTATACCAAAGTTAATTATATACCATTTATAGAAACTCTATATCCCAATATCCTACATACTTTAAAAAAAAAAAGCTTTTTTTATTTTTAATATTTCATAATTTTTTGTAAGGTTTTATGCATTTTTTGGGGTTTTTTAATAAAAAATTGTATAATATTGTACTAAGTCATGTAGTTTTATAGGGAAGACCTTAAAATTATTTTGCAATAAGATTTTAGCTTTCTTTATTTACACTTACCCTTTTTTTCTATTATTTGTAATTATAACACCTTTTTTTTCTTGAAGATGATAATAAGCAAGTAACTAATTCAATTAGATTTAAAAAAAAAATTCACTTTTTTTCTAACATAAAAAAATACACACTTTTGAAAAAATTAAAAAAAAAAAAACATAAAACTAAAAAAAAATTAAAATCAGTAAAAAACTTAATTTATCCTTCTTTCTTCAATAAAATCATAAAAACCAACATTAATTTGTCTAAAAAACCAAGATAAATAACAAAAATTTAAAAAGTCAAACTTTTTTAGAACTAAAACTGGTCTGTTTACTTTAAATACTAAAAAAAAAAAAGTTTTTTTTATTTTGGCAGAGCTTTTTTTTTTTAATGAATAAAAAAAAAATGGGTAAAACACAGTGCGGCAGAAGCGCTGATACTGACTGCGCCCTACAGGGTGTTGTTAATATTATATACGATGCTGATTGTATGGTATTGTGTATAAGCTGCTGCATCTGCGTATCCGGTCTTCTTAAAAAATAATATCACTCACCTGACGGAGCCACTTGTCAAGTTATTTTAGAGCTTTTTTATTTATATAATACTATGTTCGTAACATTTGTGCATAAAGGGATGCATTAAATAAGGATTAATGCTTTTTTACTTTACATAATAGAGACGTGTTTTTTTCTGATGCTTATAGAGATTAGCTTTTATTTTAATTAATGTGAGGGAAGAAAGGGGAGAAATTTTGACTGATATTTTTAATCATATTTTTTCATTTTAAATTCTTTCAAATAACTTTTTTATTATACTGTAATAACAATAAAAATTTATTTTCAAATTAAATAGCTTTTAGAATCATTAATAAATGAATTTTCCTGATATTTTTAACATGGAACATGTTCATTGGATGGGGTATTTGAAAAAGTTTGGCTTGGCAGGGGGGGGGGTCAAAAATTGACGTTTTTTAGGGGGGGGGGTCAAAAATTGACGCTTTTAGGGGGGGGGGTCAAAAATTGACGCTTTCAGGGGGGGGGTAAAAAATTGACGCTTTTAGGGGGGGGGGTCAAAAATTGACGCTTTTAGGGGGGGTCAAAAATTGACGATTTTGGGGGGGGATGAAATGAACTTCGATTTAGGAACTTAGAATAATTTGAAGTTGGAGTCAGGCCTTGATAACAACAAAAACTTAGAATACTTTAAGTTTATCGACTTAGAATAATTTATATTTCAGGATTTATTGTAATTTAGGTTTTTGGATTTATTACTGTTATGAGTGAACATGTTCCATGCTCGTTGGTTGTGTAGTTACACAAACCGGTTATAAATTTTTTAATCTATAAATGTCCTTTTATTATTTAATTTATAATATATTTTTAAAGTTTTAAATGAATTTAATTAATTTTTTATGTCATGTTTTATTGTACATTTTACGTGCCTTTCATCAATCATGTTTTAAGGACTACTGTTACTTTATCGTTGTTAACTTAACATTTAAATTTTTATTAAAAAAAAACCAACATTTTTAAGAAGTTAGTTCTAAAATTTTTATTGAGTAAAAATAATTTATTTTTTATATTTTATATTCTACAACAAAGAGTACTGAGGTCCTTGAATGTTAGTCGTTGCTTTTTGACGTGAAAACCTCAACTGCAGGGTCTGTTTTGTAGTTGGCTAGACTTTTTTTTATTTTTTTGGTGAACCAAAGATCGATTTTTGTGTCGGTAAATTTGAGTAACTTTTTCAGTGTGCAAGCTTCAAACTTCGAATTATTAATATTGGACACTTTTTTGTCAATAAAGAAACTATACCAATTCTAAATCTGCCTTAACTCTTTATTATCCAGTAAAGGCAGTAAATCCTACAGATTAAAAGATAATAAAGTAAAAGATACCACTTGGAGGATATAAGCTTTCAAAACTTTCTAAAGTACTTTAATTGACATTTTTTTTTAAACCAAAAAGTTGAAATAATTCTGCTTTATGAGTAAAATTTTTTTACGTTAATCTATTCGACTAGAGTACCTAACATATTCAAAGTTTTAAAAATATTTTAGTTAGAAAATGTAAACAGAAATTTTTATTTCATAGACACCAAACTTGACCTGTTTCTTTTAACCCTTTATTCCATAAATCGTGTTTAAAAAAAAAACATATCATTTTTTATAATCTTTTCCGAATGCTATAACTTTTTCTATAATTTTTTCTTATTTATATCCACAAAATAAAATTGATGTAAAAATGATAAGAAATAACAACAACAAAAAAAGTACACGAAATTTAATTTATTTGTTCTCTATTACTATAATTTAGAATGACTTATCGTATATAATTAAGACCATTTATTTCCCCTAAAATTAACTAGAACATTTAATCCATACTAAAGTATCTATACATACAAAAAGCAAAATAATAGACTAATATCGACCAATCAGAATCATTTTACTGAATTTAATTATTTATTTTTCTCTGTTTTTATGATAAAAAAATTAATAATTATGTAAGTGAATTAAAAATGATTTTTTTTTTAATGACTTTTTGTTGCTACATTTGCTTAATTAAAAATGGTTTAAGTCTTGAATAATATATATATATATATTTATTTGACAAACTTTTGTAAATATTAAATTAATCATAATATAATCAAGTTAGAAATTATTATTTTTTTTCAAAGAAATGCAAAAAGTATTAATTTAATGAGATTACATAAAATTTATACAAAAGATATTTTTTTTTTATGTAATATAAAATAAAATAAATTATGCTTTTTGTATATTTTAATGAAATTATAACTCAAAAAGAATTTTTTATCTGATATTCTATACAAGATGAAAATGGGAAAAAGCTTTCAACGTAAAAAATTCTATGATATAATATACTCTTCTAAATAAAATCATATTTTCTTCTTTTTCATTTTTATTTGATTTTTACTTTCATAAATCTTAACCATAATTGTTTCTTCGAAGATAATTTGTAATTTTTTTATTCGTTTTTTAGCTAAAATTTGTATAAATATACCATAATCCTCGTTAGTGTTAATTTAAGACAAGCTAATTTTGACTCTAATAATAGAAATTAATTATATAAAAGTTCCCGTGTTAATTTATATTGAATTTTAAGACTAAAAATTTTATTTAAAAAAACTTATGACCGGTTTGTGTAACTACACAACCAACGAGCATGGAACATGTTCACTAATAACTAACACTGATAATAAAGTATCTATTCTGTTCATAATATCAATATTTATATCCAAGTATTTCTGCACAAAAGTTCTTTAGAGACTTCTGCACCAATGGTCCCTAGGTACTTCTGCACCATAGGTCCCTAGGTACTTCTGCACCAATGCTCCCTAGGTACTTCTGCACCATAGGTCCCTAGGTACTTCTGCACCAATGCTCCCTAGGTACTTCTGCACCAAAGGTCTTTAAAGACTTCTGCACCCTAGGTACTTCTGCACCAAAGGTCTTTAGGGACTTCTGCACCATAGGTCCCTAGGTACTTCTACACCAATGCTTCCTAAGTACTTCTGCACCAAAGGTTTTTAGGTACTTCTGCACCAAAGGTCTTTAGGTACTTCTGCACCAAAGGTCTTTAGGGACTTCTGCACCATAGGTCCCTAGGTACTTCTACACCAATGCTTCCTAAGTACTTCTGCACCAAAGGTTTTTAGGTACTTCTGCACCAAAGGTCTTTAGGGACTTCTGCACCATAGGTCCCTAGGTACTTCTACACCAATGCTTCCTAAGTACTTCTGCACCAAAGGTTTTTAGGTACTTCTGCACCAAAGGTCTTTAGGTACTTCTACACCAATGCTTCCTAAGTACTTCTGCACCAAAGGTTTTTAGGTACTTATGCACCAAAGGTCTTTAGGTACTTCTGCACCAAAGGTCTTTAGGGACTTCTGCACCAATACTCCCTAAGTACTTCTGCACCAAAGGTCTTTAGGGACTTCTGCACCATAGGTCCCTAGGTATTTCTACACCAATGCTTCCTAAGTACTTCTGCACTAAAGGTCTTTAGAGACTTCTGCACCATAGGTCCCTAGGTACTTCTGCACCAAAGGTCTTTAGGGACTTCTGCACCAATGCTTCCTAAGTACTTCTGCACCAAAAGTCTTTAGAGACTTCTGCACCATAGGTCCCTAGGTACTTCTGTACCAAAGGTCTTTAGGGGCTTCTGCACCATAGGTCCCTAGGTACTTCTGCACCAATGCTCCCTAAGTAATTCTGCACCAAAGGTCTTTAGGGACTTCTGCACCATAGGTCCCTAGGTACTTCTACACCAATGCTTCCTAAGTACTTCTGCACCAAAGGTTTTTAGGTACTTCTGCACCAAAGGTCTTTAGGTACTTCTGCCCCAATGGTCTTTAGGGACTTCTGCACCAATGCTCCCTAAGTACTTCTGCACCAAAGATCTTTAGGGACTTCTGCACCATAGGTCCCTAGGTACTTCTGCACTAATGCTCCCTAAGTACTTCTGCACCAAAGGTCCCTAAATCGAAAATATTCTAAGTCCCATTTGACCCCCCCCCCCTTAAAAAGGATAAATTTGACCCCCCCCCCCTTAAAAAGGACATATTTGACCCCCCCCCCCTTAAAAAGGACAAATTTGACCCCCCCCTTAAAAAGGACATATTTGACCCCCCCCCCCCTTAATTTTCCAGTTTTGAAGTACCCCCCTCCCTATAAACATGTTCCATGTTAATAATTATAATCTTTAGGCGAAAGAAAAAATCTAGCCCAGTTTGGAACTATTTTAAAAAAATGTGCCAAAGATAATTGTAAATTTGCTACACGTGAATTATGTAGTTTCAACATTCCACGTTGTAATAATACATCAAATTCAGCAAAGTATTTATTAATACATCATCTAAAAAAATTAATGAAAAGTTTAAAAATAAATCCTAAGATTCTAGTTCCAACGAAGATTCAGAATACAATAGTAAAGATGTTACAGAAACACCTGAAAAAATTCTAAAATTTGTACAGGTTATAATTTAAATATTCCATCTTGTTTATAAGAATAAATAAATTATTAAAAGTAATTAAATGCCTATTTATTTATTGCAGAAAAATCAAAATGGTAATAATAATCTTAAGATTCATCATGCGTTTAGTAATGCAAATTCTTTTAAAAGTTAGTAAAAAAAAAGATTTGCTTGAATAAATTATATTTTGATATCATTATACTTTTATTTATTTTTTTTTGCCCTCTTAGGTAACAGTTCTCAGGCTATAAAAATTGATGACACAGTTGTAGATGCTGTTACCGTAGACTACACGCCTTTGATAACTCGAAAAAAACCTGGGTTTAGACATTTAATAAAAGTATGCATACCCAATTATGGTTTGTTTTCTCGAGCAACACTTACAAGAAAAATTGAAATAAAATACAAGGATCTGTCTGGAAAAATAATAGAAAAAATAAATATACTTGAATCTAGCACTTTCTTGTGCTGACATTTGATTGCACCATGAAGAGTTTTTTAGGAGTTAATTTTTTATATTTAGAAAATATGAATAGTATCGCTAACATAACTATTGGGTTATTTCTTTTAACTAAACAGCATTCTAGATAATATATAACAAGTAATATATAGCAAGTAATTTATCAGAGAAAACATGATTAAGTTTAATATTTATTCAGCAAAAGTAGTAGCAGTTGCTACTAGTACAGATGCTGATAGCAATATCAATAAAGGAATTATTGACTAATTTGGTGAAAAAAAAAAATATCTTTGGTGCTTTGATTAACAGTTGTGCAATTTAGTACCTGACTCTTTAAAAGAGATTAAAGAAATTCAGCTAATCATAGGAAGAGTAAAATGATTCGTGAACTTTGATAGGAAATATACAATGGCTTTAAATAAGCTAAGGCGGGCTTAAATTGTTGATGGTCAAAGTGTCTCTGACGGTATTATCTTTTATTAACGATGTTAAAACTAGGTGGAATTCCACATTTTACATGTTAGAAAGATTTAAATGTTCCAGGCATAAAATGCCAGAGATCCTAAGTTGAGAAGTCATTGCATTATTGCAGGATGTAATAGCATTAACAACTTATTTTGAAGAAGCTATTAGAAATGTTAGTCAGGTAAGCTGCCCAAACTGCAAATAATTAAAATATCTTTGCTTGATAATATAAATAAGGGAGTTAACTAAGTAAAACCAGTTACCGCATTAGAAGAAAAGTTAAAAATACATTAATACGTAAATAAAGCAATCAAGTTTGATAATATATTGAATCAACTCAGCTATATGTTATTGCAACGATTCTAGATCTGAGGTTCAAAAAAATATCTATCCAATCCGCTATGAAAGCAGCAGAAGCAACAGCAACAATCCAAAAAGAATTAAAAAATATTGGATAAGAAGCTAGAGGTGATTCACAAAATAACGATCAAGATCTTGTATCTATAAACACTTCTAAGGGATTGTTGAGTTGAATCAACAACAACAAAATCTAAATGATGATAATTTACTTTTAGAATATAAAAATTATCTTCTAGAATCCTTTGTTCCTAGGGATAGGTTTTACCGTCACTTACCTGCATCCAACCATCAAAAAGTAAATAGGAAAAGTCCTCTAAATCTAAAAAAGAAAAGAACAGGTAAATGGATCGAAATCATATGGAGATTACAGAGAGGTAAACGATCAAACAGTTCCTGACAAATATCCACAACTACGCATCGAAGATCTTTTTCACAAATTATACGGGAAAAAGTAATCCTTGTCTTGGAGAAAGCTTATCTTCAAGTCCCTATGGCTCACGATGACTTACAAAAAACAACAATCATTACACCATTTGGCCTATATGAATTTCTTTTTACGCCTTTTGGTTTAAAAAACTCTTCTCAAACATTACAAAGATACATGGATTCCATATTTCGTGATATAGATTTTATCATTTTTTTAAAGTTCTACGAAGAGCACTTGTAACACATCCAAATTCTCTTGGACAGTTCCATTTCACAATAAATCCAAACAAATGCTTTTTTTGCGCAACCCGAGGCTAAAAACCTTGGTTATCTCATTCATGAGTAAGGATATAAACCTCCTCGAGATAAGGTACAATGCATCATAGAATATCCAAAGCCAAAATCAATCAACGACAAATGTCGTTTTTTGGAAATTCTAAATTACTACAGACGCTGCATACCTAACTTAGCGAAAACACAAGCGTGGCTTATGTCTTACTTAAAAAAAAAATGACAAACAAATAATTCATCGGACACTAGAAGCAGGCGGTAAGAAGCAACAGCGCCACTAATGCTGGTTATGAATGCTTCGAAAACAGCAATTGGTACGGTACTACTAGAGCAACATGTGAACAACATATGGAAACCAGTTGGATTATTTTTCCAAAAACTGTCTGGTGCGGAACAAGAATTTGCACTTGACCAGGAACTACTAGCCATTTTAGCAGCCATCAAACATTTCGAACACCATCTGGACTTTAGGGAATTTACAATAAAGACAGATCACGAACCATTAAAAAACCTATTCTTAAAAAAATTTCAAATGCTTCGCCGCATGTTCATCGACAGTTCTTTTACTTAACACTATACGCATTCATCAAATGTGTCAAAGAAAAAAAAAATAGACAAGTCAATGCTAACAAGTCGTACCGTTACGGAATCCCAAGAGGAACAAGAAAAAAGCAAAAAGCTCACTGATATAAACAAAAAATTATCATCTTCGCTAAAGCTTTAAAGATTCGTAGTAGAAAACGGTACATCAATCTTCTGCAACATCACATCAAACATAGTAAGACCACATTTACCATCCTCATTTATAAGAGAGGCTTTTAACTTCATTCATGGGATATCACATCCAAGTAGATAAATGGTAGTACGGTAAGTGTCAGAAAAATATGTATGACCAAAAGTAAAGCAAGAACGCATGAGCCAGAAATTGTTTCCAATATCAAAGATCGAAATTTCAGCGACACGTTAAAATTGTATCGCAAAAAATGGTAATACCTGAAACAGGATTTAGCCACGTCCTCGTGGATCTCATATTATTGCCATTTTTTAATAGATGCCATTACTGACTAACTATGAACGACAGATTCTCTCGATGGCCAGTTACTGTACCACTTAAAGATGTCACGACAGAAACTGTAGCAACAGCGAAATTCAATGAATGGATCTGCCATTTCCTGGTTGCTGGGTCATTTCCCTTCGCTGACATGACTTACTAACTTACTTACTTTTTTGCGCATGTGCGTATGAGTACAAAACATATCTGTTTTATTTATTTATTAGAACCAAATATATATACAAAGTACTTAAGACTAAATAATAAGTGCTTTGATATCCCAGAGGCATTTATAAAAATGCCTGTGCGGGATTGGTATTCATAAAAATAGTTAAAATTAGAATAATATATAATAACAGATTAGAATAAATAATAATTATAAATATACAATTTATCTAAAAATTTTGTCATATAAAATATACATAAAATACATAAAAATAGAAATTAGAAGAAACTGATATAGAAACAACATTTCAATTATTTGGTAACTAAAAGAATTATTTGCAAAAAATAGTCGTACGGCAATTATTAAACATTACTTGAGAATGGAAATGCAGAAAGTTACTATAAGTTTATATAAGTTATATCAAGTTAAAATTTATTAAAAGCTGTGATAATTTATTTTTAAGGTTTTTTTTGTTTTTATAATTCAGAATTTTGGAGTAATTAGGTAGTCTATTAAAAAGATTAATAGCTGCTATATAGGAAGTTTTCCTGTAAATAGTTTTATTAATTCTAGGTAGAATGATGTGACGATTTCTAGATTTTTGTTTGGAATTAGAATATAAAGTTTTTAATTTTAGATAGTAAAAGGACAGATTAAGAATCTTATATAATTGTGTTAAATTGGGAAAATTAAATGTTTTTACATACTTAATTATTTTATTTTGTATAGGCTTTATTGTATCATTTAAATATTTTAATTTGTGAAATATAAAAGTTACATATTTGACTCTATTGGTTAATTGCTGTACATGAACATTCCATTTCATAAATTCATCAAAAATTAATCCCAAATATTTGCAATGATACACTCTATTAATAGGCTCATTGTCAATATTAATACAATAGTTTGAATTAGGTACACTTCTTTTATTACAGCCAAAGGCAATATATTGGGTTTTGTTTAAATTTATTGATAATTTATTGTCCATTAGCCATTTATATACTAAATTAAGATTATTATTCATTTTCAATTTAGCTTTATCCCAGCTATTTTCTGAACAGAAAATAGTTGTGTCATCAGCATACGAGTAAATGTTATCTGAAATACTTAGGATGTCATTAATGTATATTAAAAATAAAAGCGGGCCCAATATAGAGCCTTGAGGCACCCTAATATTAATATATTTATAACTACTTAAAATATTCTTGTATTTAACAGCATGCATCCTATTGTTAAGATAGCTTTGAATAACATCCAGAGCAATTCCACGAATTTCATATTTTTTTAGTTTACTTAATAGGATTTGATGGTTCACTGTATCAAATGCTTTCTGGAGATCCAGAAATGTTCCAATTACATCTCTACCTTCATTTAATCCATTATAGATTACATCAGAAACTTGATGTAATGCTTCTTTAGTACCAATTTTTTTAAAGAATCCAAACTGTTTTGAGTGAAGGACTTTTTCAAATACTTTAACTAAATTAGATATTAAGGAAATTGGCCTGTGATTAGTTAACTGTGATTTATCACCATTTTTATACACAGGAATTATAATAGCTTTTTTTAGTTCAGGTGGCCAGTAGCCTTTATTAAAACATAAATTAATGATATAAGTTAGTGGAGATGCTATAAAATGATTTAAAGTTTTGAGTGTTTTTACATTTATGTTGTCAGGAAATTGATTTTAATAAATTGTTATTTTTTGACTTAAAAATGTAAATTATAAGTGATATTTATTAATATTTATTAGTCATTAAAAATTAATTTCCTGGCATATAAAATTTAAGAACTTTCGGATGTTTTAGAAATTTGTTGTTGTTGTAATGTAGCTGTTTAATAAAAATTCTTCATTTTTTCCTTACTTTTTCTAACTTATTGTACATGGAACTCAATAGGAATATTTTTTTATGACCAGTCGCAGCTTCTGAACATGTTAATTTATATTGGAGCGAGTTTATAGTTAATGGTGAAAACGCCACAATCCCAAAGAGACTTTTGTCTGTACTTGGGCCTTTAGTCAAAAGTTTACATATCTAATGAAATCATATATAAATACTTTTAAAATTACAAAAAGAAAAAAATACAATTAGATAACAATATGAATATTTAATATATATTTTTATGAATAAGATATTCAATAATACTTTTCAATTAAATAAATAACAATAATTTAAGATAATACATAAAGTTAATATAAAAAGATAATTTGAGACTATTATATGATTACATTATGTAGATTATGAAGCCATTTTTTAAAATAATAAGACCAGCTTACACTAACATGATAGTATTCTTAAATTTAAGATATCTTGGCATATAGTTTTCAAGTTTATTGGACTTATATGAATAACGATTTTGGCCTATTAATTGATTTGGTATATCAAATATAATATTACGCTTATTTATATAATCATCACTACTTAAAAAAGTTTATCTAAATTACATATACTCTTTTTCATAACAAAGTAATAAAATGTTTGCTTGAAATTAAGAATAAAATTGTTAGTAGAAGTATTGTTGTTTACTTGATTTAAAGACTTAAGTAATCTATTTTGAATGTTTTGAATAAGATTAATATTGGTACCATTTATTCCACCCCATCATTGTATGCCATAAGACATAATTGAATGGAATGAAGCATAATATGTGATTTTTAATTCACTATAATTTAAAATATATTTTAATTTATAAAAAGGAAAGTAAAAAATCTTGTTTTCTTAATTAATTGTGCAAGCTGCTTATCCCAGCGCATAAATTGATCTACAGATACACCTTAGTATTTAGTACTTTCAACCCTATTAAGTTAAGTACACAAGTTATCATCAATTATATAAATTTCAATATCAGAAGGTAAAATTTTTTTATTACAAGCAAAAGTTAAATATAGTTAGGTTTGATAGGTTATCATTGAACCAGTTATAAGCTTTAATTAAAATATTATTAGCGTTTATTTGTGTATCAACCCAATTTTTATCAAGTAGGCTTAAAAGAGATATTATCCTATAACTTTCTTAGATGTTTAAATGCTTTCATGATAATTAAATGAACACTAATTTTATTTATTTACTAACATCTACTTGAAGACTTTTTAAAGTGATGCAGTGGCACACTTTGTTAATAGCCTCAATTGTTGTGAATCTTTGAAAATAGTAGCAATTAAAAACTTCTTCTCAAGGGATAAATTTACTTACAATGTACAGGATGAATTAGTATTCTAGAAAGAAATGAATCTTACAGTGATTTTCAAAATAAAAAAACGCTTGCTTCTAGGAAAGCGCAAATTCTCTTTTTAAAAAGATTCAAAAAAATAAATTTATTTAAAAAATGTCGTTCAATATCGTTTCACAAATCTTTAGTGAAAATCGTTGAATTTATGATTTAACACTATTGTTAAATTAATTTTAATTTAATTTTTTTGCTGCTTTATATATCGGTAGTTCTTAGCTATTGTTACCCAAGTCTAAGGTCGATGTCTTGGATTTAAAAAATACTAATTGCACTGTGTTTGGTATGTAAAAGTATGGTTACTGGCCAATTTTTAAGGCTCTAGGTGGCTTGGTTGCGATTTGGCAGCTGTTTTTCCAATTTTGATTTTTTTCGAATTCTCAGCCACCCGTTTGCTTTTTATTTTCTGGACGCCCTAAATAAGCCTAAAAAATATTTTCCATATGAAGGTGGGTAGTAAAAATTCCCGCCCAATCCGAATCTGACCATGTTTTTTCGGGAATACCTCAGGAAAAGCCGGAAAATCGAAAAAACTAAAGGAAACTGGAAAATACAAATTTCTCAAAAAGCGTCACTTTTTTTTTTTTTTAAATTTTTTTTACATGTGTTTTCCCATACTTTTCATGCTGGTAACCTCGTTTTTTGTCCCATTTGCCTTTTAAATACTTAAAAATCAATTTTAGGCTCAAAAAAATGATTTTAAAAATTGTTCATTTTCTGAATTTTCCAATTTTCTCGCTTTTCCTGATAGAAAATGAAAAATCTGACTTGATTTTCGGATTCCTCGGGAAATTTTACATTGAAAACCTTCTTGGGTAAAATTTTAGAGGCCTTTGTGACAGGCTTTGTGACGCTTTAAAAAAAAGAAAAACAAAATAACCTGCTAAAATCAAAAAAAATAAACAGAATAAAAAAATAGCAAAATTTAATTATGTTTAATTATGTTTGATTTTAGCAGGTTACTTTGTTTCTCTTTTTTTTACAGCGTCACAAAAGCCTCTAAAATTTTACCCAAGAAAGTTTTCAATGTAAAATTTCCCGAGGAATCCGAAAATCAAGTCAGATTTTTCATTTTCTATCAGGAAAAGCGAGAAAATTGGAAAATTCAGAAAATGAACAATTTTTAAAATCATTTTTTTGGGCCTAAAATTGATTTTTAAGTACTTAAAAGGCAAATGGGACAAAAAAGGAGGTTACCAGCATGAAAAGTATGGGAAAACACATGTAAAAAAAATTAAAAAAAAAAAAAAAAAAGTGACGCTTTTTGAGAAATTTGTATTTTCAAGTTTCCTTTAGTTTTTCCGATTTTCCGGCTTTTCCTGAGGTTTTCCCGAAAAAATATGGTCAGATTCGGATTGGGCGGGAATTTTTACTACCCACCTTCATATGGAAAATATTTTTTAGGCTTATTTAGGGCGTCCAGAAAATAAAAAGCAAACGGGTGGCTGAGAATTCGAAAAAAATCAAAATTGGAAAAACAGCTGCCAAATCGCAACCAAGCCACCTAGAGCCTTAAAAATTGGCCAGTAACCATATTTTTACATACCAAACATAGTGCAATTAGTATTTTTTAAATCCAAGACATCGGCCTCAGACTTGGGTAAAAATAGCTAAGAACTACCGATATAGTAATTATATATAATGTTAACAACGTTGCTCCCAAAAAATTGTTCGCAGTTTCCTCTTATTAAATTATTAAATTATTGATACCTCTTAATATTTTTCCATGATATTGTCTCCTTGACATGGGTTAGAATATTTTTTAAATTAAAATGTGCTAATGTATGATCATATTTTTCAAAAATATAATGCATATTTGTAAGTAGTTGACTTTTACGTGTACGATATTTTTACAATTTCGTTAAATTTAAAAAAAAATGATTTATATGTATTTGACGATGTTTTTAAAAATTAATTTTCCAATTGTTGTATAAAAAAAAAAAAAATTAGCTATCAATTATTCTTCTTAAGGATTATTTTTCAATATGGTCTCTATTTACGATTTGTAAGTTTTTATGGGTTTAGCTTATTCCAGTAAAATTAACGTTTTTTTAAACTAGTAATGATAATTGTTTCTTCGTATATAGCGGTGAATTTGCAATGAATACAGTATATGTAATATAAATTTTTATGTATTTACATTTATCGTAATAATATTTTCTTAACTATATTTAAGAGCATATACAAATTATCTTTTATTTTAATTATTTTCTTTTTAGGTTCAATCACCTGACATAATATAATATTAAACATGCATTTAAAGTTTAATAATATGTAAGGTTCCTAAAAATATTTAAAATTGTACAAATTTAAACAAGGGAGCAAAAGAAGAGAATGGCCCCTACTGGCCCAAATCGCACATTAATCAGTATCTGAGGCGAAGTCAATGATGGCAAATTGGGATCTAGGGTATTGTTTTTTTTGCTCCCATGTATAAACGCAAATTTTGTCTCTCTCGGTGGGGAGAGAACGCGTTTTTTTGGATCGCGTTGCGGGTCGAAAAACGCGTTTTTTCCATCTCTTTGCGGGGCAAAGTATTTTCGGCCCACTAGGAAACAAAATTTCATTCACATTTTCTTTCGATTCACCGAATATATTGGTATTAAATACGGAGCCAAAATCAATTTTTAGTTTAAGACAGGGTTCAAACCAAATAATGGAAAATATTCGATAAATTCGTACGAACTGGGTCCTGAAACTTTCTTAAAATCCGTTTGGGCTCAGGTTTTTTACAAAATGTAAAACAAGCCTCAAGTAACTAAAAACTAGTATTTGTATAATCCGGGATTGGTTACGATAGAATTTTGAATAAATTGAAAATTTTTCGCTAAAATATGCATAAATGATTTAACAAGTTTAAATTACTTTTAAAATCGTAATATTTAGCATATTAATTGAAATTTTAGAATGCGACTCCTTAAAACTCCATTGCAACTCCTCGCAAGGGTATGGGGAGTTTTCAGTTAATTGAAGCAAGGTTTATTTTAAATCTCATTGAAACCACTTATTGGATTCTGTGGAAAAACGGTCATAAAAAATATTTCGAATAAACCTAAAAAAAACTTAATTTTCTTGTCAAAAATTTAAGAAAATGGAGAATTTTTTTCCCAAATCAGTCAAAAATAGTTACCATAACTAAAATTTAAAAAAACAAAAAATTATTTGTCTAAACTTGATTTCCTGGATCAGTGCAAAAACATTTATAAAAATTAATTTAAAAAACCCTTGAATTTTTGTGAAAATTGCTCTTTTATTTTTATTTTCCTTAAAAAATTATTGAGCAATTTCACATCATTGTGGTTAACTTGACAAAATGTTCAAGTTAACCACGAGCAAATAGACAAAGACCCGTTTACACCGACAAATGTTTGTTTAGAACAATTATTTATACCTTAAAAAGCTTACTTTGGCAAATTAACCCCGGCGACATACAATCACTCATTTATTCTGAAAAGAAATAAAAAAGTTAATTTAAAAACATGTTAGCAAATTTATATTTTTAATTCATTTTGACTTTTTATTAAATTCAGCCGCCCAATAAAATAAAATTTAAAATAATACCAAAAAAAATTTGCCAAAAAAAAGAATAAATTCTCGTACAGTAAAAAACTCCATAAAGTACGAAAATTATTTAAATTTAATTATTTTGGAATGCAAGTAATTTATATAGGTATAAATAAGTGTACAAGTAATAAGTAAAAGGCATGCATAAAAAAAATTCTCAAAAAAAAGTAAGTTGTTTCGGAGATGATGATATCCCGCCAAGTATTTTATGATAGTATAAAGAAATGATTTGATTGGTCCCAAGTTCCTTTATATACGGGCCATATCGTCGGCTTAATAATATTAAAAACATATGCCGGTTGATGATGAGAGTAAAAAAGAGAATACACACATAAAAGTATTATACAAAAGTTAAAAATCAGTTAGTCGCATTGCATCCTTTGCGCTCGACGCATGGTTGTAATATTTTCTCGCCGGTCATTTTTACAAAAAAAATTGGTATATTATCAATATTATATAGTACCTTTATGTGAATCCGGTTTGTTTTTTTATATTTTTTTACTAAAGTTATTTATGAATATGTTCAATGGTGTATTATATACAAAGTGCCTTCCGGCTATAAAAATATTAAAATGCGCATGTGCATAATATTTTTATAGTTTTGAGTGTGTGTTTATACAATTATAACCGTTGCCAAAGAACTTTTATTTATAAAGTTCAAAGTTTCAAAGGTTAATTATTAAAACTAAATAAAAACCTTTGTTTTATTTTAATAACAGGTAATATATACTTTTATTACATTTTTTTAAAAACACATTAATTTTTCATTTACTTTTTTAATTGAATTTTATTGTTAAATATTAACTAAATTAAAATCTATTAATAATTCATAGTCATTATATTTTCGAATAAATGTATAATATCGATTTTATACTATAAACACAAATATTTAACCTAAAACCTTGTTTTTAATTTAAAATTCATGTTTAAACAAGCTGAGATTAAATTAATTAACGGGTTTTATAGAAAATAGTATTCATAATATAATCTATTATGAATACGTATATAATTAATTTTCTATTTACATAAATTAAAAGATGTAATTATCAGTTTATATATTGAAAAATAATTAATATTTAAATTTTATAAATTATTATTAACGTTGGGATAAAAATGTGTATATATTTTAAAAAAAGGACGATGAATTCTTTGATGAAATCCAGTTTAACATCATCAGTTAAAGAGTTAGAAGAAGCATTAAAAAAGGCTTATTTACTTAAGTCTCTGGAGGCTCAACTTGCTGAACAGGAAGCTAAACGTACGAGTGACAAGATTCAATCGTGTATTAGTGATCAGATTGTACAATTAAAAACAGAACAAGAAGAAGAAGAATTTATCGAATCGGAAAAATCAAAGAAAATTCAAAGTATTAATAATTTACGTGAAATTTTAAAATATCAATTAGATGAAAAAGATTTAGAACGTGATATTATTGAAAAAAATGAAAAAATCGAACGTCAAATACTTATTGACGTTGATAGAGTTCGCGAAGAGAATGAAAAATTGAAAAAAATATTAATGAAAGAACAATTGGCAGATCAACTAATGGCAGAAAGTTTAATACAAAGAGAAATTAAAGAAATCGAGCGGCAAAGACAAACGGAAAAAGATTTACTTGATGTTGAATCTAGTAAAAAGTATTTCAAAATGATTGAAGTAAGAGAAAAAGAACTTAAAGATTCAAAAGACATGCGAATTAAAGAACGCGAAAAAGCTATTGAAGCATTAGCAGAAATGCTTGTAAAAGTCAAAAATGAAACATCCGAACGCAAGAATTTATTGCTCGAAATTGTGATTGAAGATGTTAAACGAGATATTGCTTTAGAAACGAAAGAAGCTGAATTAAATCAAAGAAAGAAAATGAAAGATTTAGCTAAAGCATGGGAGGAACAAATATTATTCGAAGAAGAATGTAAAAAGCAATTTTTAGAAAATGAAAAATTATTTTCTGAATCAATAATGAAAAAATTAATGGAAAGTCAAGAAATGGAACAAGCAAGTTTAGAGTTAAGAAAACGTAAAAGGGCAGAATACAGAGACACTCTAAAATATTTAATGTCTGAAAGATTAAGAATCAGAGAAGAAGAATTAACCAAAACAAAATTAGCTGCTGAACGAGAAAAAATAATTGATGAATTAGCTAAAGAAGAAATAATGAAGGAAAGAAGGTTACTCATCGAAGAGCACGCCGATAAAATAGGAAAATATATGAACAGGAAATTACTTAGTGAAGATGAAAGATTATTAATGAAAAATACAAGATTTGATGAATAAAATGTTTAGTATACCGTACTAATTTTCTTGAATACATCCATATAAGGAAGATATATATAAGTCCGTTATAAATAAAAAGCTGTTGATGAGTCAAGAATGCAGCTTAATTTGATAGATAGGAGTGACGCCAACATTGTTAATTTTTAATTTATTTTTAAAAAGGTCTTACATGATGGGTTTTAGAGTAGACACTTAATTAATGAACCGAAAAAAATAAGAAATTAGTACATTTTTATTTAAAGTAACAAGCATCTGCTCTAGAAATTGATTTATATCAGTTATTTAATGTAACCTAGATAAAATACATTGGAGTAATAATTGAAGCTATTAAGAGACTTCTACGCAGTACTTTTGGTTAAAAATTATTTTTTGGCAGGTGTAAATAAAAATGCATTCTTTTATATTTCCTGTTGTATAGTAAAATGTTAGTAAAAAATAAGTTCACATGTGGAACGAAATAAAAATACCTTTTGATTCTTTGTTAACGATTATGATGATGATACTATATACAGAAAATGACTTTCGTGGGAGAATATAAGAAAACGGAAGTCTTTATTATAAATATCCTGAAAGAAATAATATAAAGTTCAAGTTTTTTTATATATATAAATAATATTATATGAACCGTTAAAAAATAAATTTTTTATTTACACAGGCAAAATGTCAAAATAATTAAATTTATTATACTAGAAGGTGATAACAAAAATTAAAATTCTGATATATTAACGTATTTACATTAAAATTAATAATATTCAAAAAAAATAAATAGAAGGGTGGCTTCAAAAAATAAAATTTAACCCCTGTTGAACTTTGATTTTTATTAAAAGGTAACCCACAGAGAGTACTACATAGTATTTAAGATAAAAATCATTATTCCCCCTTTTATTTTTTGTCTATTTACATTATGTTAGTAATATCAAAGCATAAAGATTTATAGTTCTCTTCAACTTTTATAATATGTACTTATTAAATACTTGTATAACATATGTTGCCTTTTTGACTGGAAAACTAGTACTTTTATATTTATTGTAACGGTCATATATATTTAACTCTTTTGATACATCATTTTTCTCATTCTGATAATAAAACAAATAATTATAAATCTATAATTTATTAAAACCTGTTTTTCGTTTTACGAATGTGTTATTATTATTGTGACAATTAAATTTTTTTATATACGTCTGTTGAAAAATAAATGGTTTTTGCAAATCTGTGTAATTTTAAAAAGGAAATTAGAAAATTTTCTGATCATTTTATTGCACTTTTAAACTATAATTAGAAGTTTTACAAAATCAAATTTGTAGCTTCACATTTTTTTGTTCAATTTTGTTTTTATAAATTTTTGATAACAAAAGTTTTTAAGTTTATATTTATTGTATTTTTATACACTGAGGAATAACAATTAATTGTTGTATCGAACTAATAAAGTTGCAATTTTATTTCTTTTTATCTAAACTTTGATAAAGGTAAAAAAATCTTTTCAAAATATAGAACTGTAAAAATTGCTTGTTCAAAGAAAATTATAATAATTTTTAGCAAAAATTAAAACATTCATAATTACTAGCAAAAATATCCATTTTTTATACTCTGGTTTTTAGTTACAATTTATAAATTGAAAAACTTAATTTCAATACATATTTAAAAACTTTGATCACTAAATTTTAGAAAGCTATAAAATGTGTCACCAAAAGATATTTTAATTGTTACAATATTAACTGTAAGTATTAAATCAGAACTTTCAAAAGCAATGATTCTATACATTATATTTAAATTTTATTAAATATGAATCGAGAAATTATTTCATGATGATTTGTGTTACAGATTATTAATTTTTGGTTCCTCATAGAGGAACCATTGTGATCGGTCAAATTTTTTTTGTTGATTTTTTGGTATATAAGCACGTTTTGAGACCTCAGGAAGCTAAAAAACCGGTTTTTAAAAAAAGTCTGTATGTGTGTATGTGTGTGTGTACGTACGTACGTACGTACGTACGTATGTAATCGCTGATATTTCACAAACATTATGGAATTAAGACATAATTTTTTTTTCAAAAATTTTTTCACCAAAAAAGCTCGAGGTACTTTTTTTTTTTTTTAATTTGGATGTAATACCTCATTTATTTCCATGAAAGTACTTATATTTGAAAGTATGGTTTTCGCATGATATCTCGAATCGGATACTTAATTTTCTGAAAATTTTTTTCCTAAAATTTTTTTCACAAAAAAATACAAAAAATACCAATCTTTTTTTTCTTTTTGGACGTAGTACCTAATTTATTTCCATGGAAGTACTAGTTTTAGAAATATCGTTTATTGTAATTTTTTGGACCTAATACTTAATTTTTTTTTAATTTTTTTGTCAAAATTTTTGTCGCTAAAAAATACAAAAACGCCAAAATTTTTTTTATTATAGGACGTAATACTTAATTTTTTCCTATGAAAGTACGAATATCTAGAATTATCGTTTGTAAAGGATTTCTCCATCTGATACATAATTTTGCGAATTTTTTTTTTTTTTAATTTTTTACATAAAATAATTAAAAAAATAGCATAATTTTTTTTCTTTTTGGACGTAGTACCTCATTTTTTTCCATGAAAGTACTAATATGTAGAATTTTCTTTTTAACTGGATATAAACAATCTGATACCTAATTTTTTTTCAAAATTTTCTTTTAAAATTTTTCACATAAAAAAGTTAAAAAAATATCTTTTTATTGATGTTTGAAAATTTTTTGGGTATCAGGAGAAAGTTTATCCACTTTCTTTATTAAATTTAGAATATTTGGCACAATTATTCTAATATTTTAATTTTTTATTAGGTAAAATAGAATATTGACAACATTTTGTTATTGCTAATGAGGAACCATAGTGCCAATTACTTGGCAGGGTATTTAATAAATATCACGAAAAATATTCAACAAAAATTTTGGTTCTACTTTACACAAAAAGTCACTAGGTTTTTTTGTTATTAATAAATTGTTGCAAAATTTTTGAAAAATTAGACAAAAATAAAGATATTTTCTTGTCAGCAGGGGCTGGATGCTAAAGTTGTTATATGGTCTATAGCAGGTGTATACAAATTAAGTATAGTCCTATACATACTTCTTCAACTATCTGTATAGAAAAGTATAGATCATATTGGTGATGCATAGTCCGTGTACACAGAATGCAATACAGATACCATTTGCATTGGCTTATGTCGTATACGTGTTTTTTATATTCCGTATAGAAATAACATAGGTTAAGTTTATAGGGCATTAATAATATTATAAAAATTAAGTATTAGGTTACACGTTTAAGCTATAGGTCATACGACGACTTTAGCATCCAGCCCCAGCAAGAAACCTAATGTATCTTTCTTATAAACCAAATCAGCTTTAATAGAATTATATGATTTTTATATTTTTTCAATCACATTTTGCTTGCGAGGGTATAAATGGCAAAAATCAGTAAATATCATGAACCACATATGTGGTATCAAATTTTATAGTTTACAATACAATTACAAATATGTTACATTCAATGCACCAATTTAATAGTATTAGATGTTAATATTGTATTACGAACATTTGTTCAACTTAAATTTAATACCACATGTTATGCGGTCATGATATTTATTGATTTTCGCCCTGATTCGAACAAGCAAAATTTATTGTTTGAATGGATATAATAGTAAAACCTTTCCATGGGTCTTATGCTAAAGTTATTTAAAAGTGGTTGTATTGGGTATTGCTTAAACGACTAACCTAAAACTTAATTTTCATAAAATTATTAATGTCAAATAAATTTAACCTGAGTTAATTCTATACGAAAAATAAAATAGACATAAGTCAATGCAAATAGTATGTGTTGCATTCTGTCGTCTGTGTACATAACTATTAAGTTTTGTATAATAATATAATCTATACGTTTATAATAAGTTTGAATTATAATAAATTAGAAAAATATTTCAAAATTTTTTTAAATAATGCAATAATTAAGGCGGGTGTCTAATGAGCACTAGGCGGTTTGAATCTAAATTCTGCTTGTCACATCTTGAAAAGAGCATTCAATTCCAGCTGGAGAAGCTGTGGGAAGATTTTCAACAAAAAAAACCTTTTTTATCATAAGATATAGCTATTTGTTAATAAATTTTAGAACATTTTTAGCGTCTATTTTATAAACAAATAGCCGTGACTCATGTTAAAAAAGGTTGTTTAGAAAAATTTTACACGGCTTTTTTAGCTGAAATTGAATGCTCTTCAAGATGTGCCAAGCAAAATTTTGATCTGAACCACCCGTAGCTGGCACTCTTTGGCTCTACGACTCGCTTAAAATCCACATTTTAATATGTATTTGTTTAAACAATTGAACATTTTAGAATTACTTTTTCATTTTTTTGTTCAAAAATACACATAAAACGTCAACTCTTTCATGGACACATTATTGTACATGAATATGGCAAGAAATATGGCCAAATATCTCAGTTTCCAAAAAAGGCTTTACGATAAACACGGTGTTCATGAGAGAGCCACCTTAATATTAATAAATAAATAAATAAGTATATATATGTAAGGAACCAGATAAGTATATTTTTATTCGAGAAATAATTTTTTAGAAATCCAGTAGTTAAACATTGACGATTTATCAGCTTTGCAAAGGCCAAGCAAAGACAACAGCATGGGCTACTTAATTAACACCAATATGATCTATATTTTTCTGTACAGATAGTTTAACAAGTGGTGTGTAGGACCTTATTTAATTTGCATACACTCGCCAGGGGCCAGATGCTGAAGTGATTTTATAGGGTATTGCTTAAATGTGTAGCCTAATACTTAATTTTTATAAAATTATTAATCCCTAAAAACTTAACCTATGTTATTTCTATACAAAAAATAAAAAACACGTATACGACATACGCCAATGCAAATGGTATCTGTGTTGCATACTGTGTACATATTACATACTATAAATCACCAACATGATCTATATTTTCCGACACAGATAGTTGAACAAGTATGTATAGGACCTTATTTAATTTGCACACACCTGCTATAGACTATACAAAAACTTTAGCATCCATCTCCAGACAAAGATACAGGAAATGTTATATTCTCTACAAGAATTCAGCTTTGAGAGGCCGTCATTCACCCGTCATTACAAATTGACATTGTAGAGAAAAAACATTCTGAAAATCATGTTAGAAGTATTAATTATTATATAATCAAATGCGGCTTCAGCCTATTGGCAAAAAAAACTACCACCGTAAAATTACAAAATCGGCGCTGATGTACAAAAATGGCGACTACAAGCGGAGTAATGGCGCAGTCAAGCGGTGTATTAGATATAGGAAAAAATTAGTTCTTTAATAAACCGCCTGCAGCGTTTGAATAATTTTTTTTGCCAATAATACTTAGCATTCAAAATAAAGTTTTGAGATCAGCTCCAGAATGTACTACTTTTAAAATAAATACACCATTGAATAAAGGCTAAAATAAGGGCAAACTTGGACAAAAATCCTCCAGAAATGAAAAGTTGTGAAATGTATTGGTTTTAGGCTAATTTGAAAGGGGAAACAAAATCGGACATTTCAACCCAGTGCTGGGCCCCCCCAGGGGGGAAAAAAGATGGGGCAAAACGGTTTTTTGCAAATAACTCAAAAAGTAAGCAAAATATAAAAATAAGTTTCAAATAAAAATTGTAGCTGAGAAAATTTCCGACGAAAATGGTTCTTAGAAATTTTTAAGTCGGATGCACTGGGACCGAGCTATAAGCGGTCAAAGTTTCGACCTTTTTTACTAAATTTTCAAAAATCGATATTTCACGAAAGAAAAAAAAAAACGCGTTTTTGATGAGTTTTTTTGATTTTTTGGTAGTCAAAAGTGTTAGATATGGGTATGTAAGGTTTTTTACATATAATAGTATGTTTGTGGATATAAAATTTTGCATGTATATGTTTCTGCACCCCCACACATAGACGCTGCAACCCCTAGAAAATGCATTTTTTTTAGTGTCCAATTTTTGATGTTTTCAGCTAAAAAATCTTATAAATATGGGCAAACTTAGTATGGAATTACTTATTAGAGATCCATACTATGCATTCAAATCAAAATATGCACATATTTAAATGTATTTTTGCCTGAAAACGAGAACCATTTTTTTCGAAAAAAATAAAAAATTGCGTTTTTTTGGATTTGTATGTCTTATACGCCTGGAAAATTCGTGGAAAATTTGATTTGTTTAATATTTTTATAATATTTCAACTATTTGCAACATTTTTGGTACATAATAGTACAGTAGCTTGAGTCCATAACCGTTTTTTTGCTAAAAATATCCTAAAAATTTTAAAATCCTAGATAAAATCGTTTTTTATTAAGGCAAAATTACATTGAAATATGTGCATATTTTGATTTGAATACATAGTATGGATCACTAATAAGTAATTCCATACTAAGTTTGCCCATACTTATAAGATTTTTTAGCTGAAAACATCAAAAATTGGACACTAAAAAAAATGCATGTTCTAGGGGTTGCAGCGTCTATGTGTGGGGGTGCAGAAACATATACATGCAAAATTTTATATCCACAAACATACTATTATATGTAAAAAACCTTACATACCCATATCTAACACTTTTGACTACCAAAAATTCAAAAAAACTCATCAAAAACGCGTTCTTTTTTCTTTCGTGAAATATCGATTTTTGAAAATTTAGTAAAAAAGGTCGAAACTTTGACCGCTTATAGCTCGGTCCCAGTGCGTCCGACTGAAAAATTTCTAAGAACCAGTTTCGTCAGAAATTTTCTCAGCTACAATTTTTATTTGAAATTTATTTTTATATTTTGCTTACTTTTTGAGTTATTTGCAAAAAACCGTTTTTCCCCATCTTTTTCCCCCCCTGGGGGGGCCCAGCACTGGGTTGAAATGTCCGATTTTGTTTCCCCTTTATAATTAGCCTAAAACCAACACATTCCACAACTTTTCATTTCTGGAGGTTTTTTGTCCAAGTCGAGATCTTTATTCAATGGCCTAAAATTCTAACAGACGTAAATTATAAGAATTCAAAAATTCTAAAAATTTTTTTTGTATTTCCACCTTCCAAATACGATCCTTGGGTCCGTACAGCTGAATTATCATAAATCCGTTTTACCCTCCTTCCCTTAAAAAATTCAATTTTCTTTTATATGTTCACGCAACCAATGAGCCTGAGATATTTTGACTTATAACAATTTTAACATATATCCTAAATTATTTTAAGCCCTTACACCCAAATAAGTCCATGAATCCAAATTATTTCCAACCCCAAAGTATTCTAAGTCCTAAATGAAAATTATTCTAAGTTTATTTTACCCCCCCCCCCCCCCCCTAAAGACGTGAATTTTTTACCTCCCCTTTCCTGTATTGGTAGCCTTTTCCAAGTATCTCTTCCTTTTAACATGTCCCATTTTAAAATAATATCTTTAGTTTAGTAAAATCTTAGCTTTGTATGCATATGCCCATTTTTTAGATTTTCTGGCCTACCCTGTATCCTTTTAGCATTACTAACTGAAAAGATGTACTCTATTATTTTGTATTGTCAAAAAAACAAAATTTTGAGATTTTCGTACTTTATCCTATCATCATATTTTTTACTACTCTTATGCGAGCTGCAGATTTATAAATAATTTGTAACACTTGCTTTTTCAAGCATCTCCTTTGTATGTTAGCAAGAAATTCACTAAAGAGATATAATAAGTTTAATTAAATTTATTGTTAGGCTAAAGAGAACTGTAAGAACCAAAATTAAACCTGATACCTTTATGGGATACAAACTTCAAACAATTTAATACCATTATTGTTCAAAGAAATTCATATGAACTCAAAATTTTAACTGAACCAGTGGACCATGCTAAATTCATGCCCAAAGAATTTGATGTATAATTATATAAAAGCTAAGTTTTGTCAAATATGGTAAAATATATTTATACATTTTAGCTACAAAACTTAAAATAAAATACGAAACCTTAAAGTTTTCACTGGAAAAAATTCGTAAAAACTTGGTAATAGTTCTTTTCACGATAGTTACACCAAAATGCGAAAAGAAAACATTTATAAAACGTATCCATCAAAGTCTATAAGTAGCTCGAAACTGCAAAAAAGACCAGAAAAAAGAAAATTAATGATAAAATCAAGTACTAAGAGGATTTCATTCCTGTTTTCCAATAACTCAGCAATAAACCATGCAGTAAATGCAATCTGAGTTACAAGAACAACTTTACATGAATAAATTCTAAGTTGCGAAAATAAATAGCTTACGAAAAGCTGAAGAATTTCAGGGACGTGCTTTATTTAAATAAATGACTTTTTAAAATCTAAAGTAAAATTTTCTAGAAAATAATGGATTATGCATCTAAACTCATACTAAATATCAAATGGCTTAACATGTAGTATACCTTGAATAAAGATTATATCTCATAAATAAAAAAAAAATTCAAAAAGCTTCAAAAAGAGTCTAAATATATCTTCTTAATGTTAATATTTAAAGCATTTTAAAATTGCATATTTAGCTATAAATAATAAAAAAAACCGTCTATTTTGTGGTTTTCATGTAAATAATAGTTATTCTTTAAAAAAGAAAAATGAAAAAAAAATTATAATAAAGTACTAAAACTCTAAGTAATGTTCAGTTTGAAGTGTACAGCTTGCACGCTATAATAATAATATATATATAGTTAAAAAAAAATAAAAAAATAGGAGTAAATTTATTACAGGAAACAGGAAAAAGCAAATGAAACACAAACTTCTTATAAATAAAGAGTTTTAAAAAGTTTTTCAAGTATCATTTTCAGTTTTGAATCTTCTTCAGCAACAAAAAAAAACAAAAAAAATTTTATTTTATATCAAAGTATGAGCTTTTCTTGTTCTTTTTTAATTTAAATTTTAACCTTGTATTTGTATTATCCCTTTTTTTTGCATAATATAGTTATAAAATCAGCGTTTATTTTTTTTCTTTTTTACGTAATATGTACGTAAAAAAAAATATTTGTTTTGTGTTATAACAGTAATACTTAAGCATCAAAACGATCTCATTATGTAAATCCTTTTATTATTGTAATAACAAAGTAACAATAACAATGCTCATTATATTTATTATATAAAAAAATTATACTATTGAATGAATAAAAAAAAAATACTGTATACACTGTAAACAAAAAAGAAAATAATGTTTTCGTTAAATAGAAATTAGTTTTTTAAACTGTTAACTGGTGTAGGATTTTTAGGGCCTTTGAGAACGAAAATTCCTAATCTAATTAGCTATTTATTTGTCGAGGCAATGTTAAATGCATCCAAAAATTTTATATGGAGTAAAATGAATCCATATCTTATGTTTGTTGGTAAAAACAATTTTCGAGACAATTTTGAAGATTTCATTCAATTTTTGATGGCCAGTATTGAGTAATTAACGCTAAATTGCCAAAAATGAGCAAAAAATTTACAAAAAATATAAATTCCTAATAAATATTGCTGATTCAGACCAATTTTAATGCACCTTTCAAGTTTTCGGGGTCACTATTAATGATTCTAAAATTAAATTTTTAAATTCCAAAATGGCGAACTCAAAATAACAAATTTCTTTATATTACGCATATTTTTGCTTTTTAAATGCATAAAGCGTGGGTAAATGGTAGTATCAAAATATAGGACGGTTGGGACTGCTGAAAGGTGACTATTGGTAAAAATCAGTTTAATAACTATGCTTTTGCAATAAAAATTTCCTAGCAGTTAAAAAAGTGCTCGAAAAAGTGCGAAATAGATGATTTTGAATTTTTGAGTATTAGAAAGTGGTTCCTCCTTTAGGAGATTTTCTAGAAAACTGAAAAATATGGTTTTTCAATCTACCAGGATGGTAGATTTATTTTATGATAAAAAAACTATGATTTTTGAAAAATTCAAATTTATATTTCGGGATCTTAAGGATCTGGAGGCCCCAAAAAATTTTTTTTTCAAAAAGTGGTGAAATATTAAGTTTTCTAGGCTATGACCAGAGTATTATCTATTTACGGGTTAGGATTTTAGACATAGGTTAGGTTTGGTTCCTCTTTGGTTCAGGGGGAATTTAGCCATTACCTTTGACAATTCGAAAAAGAGATGTTGCTTTTCGGGCCTCCTTCTTCATCTTGCGAATTTTATGTAAATAATTCTAAAATATTTTTGTTTATATTTCTAGAAGCTTTGAAATTTTGGCTGAACTCTGTTCTGTTAATATTTCACCAATGTACTACCTATATAATTAACCAAAACAGTATAAAATAGCTTTAATTGTTTTGTCCAAAATGTCTATTAAAATAAAATAAAAAACTAATCCTTTTACCTGTATCTTTTAATTTGATTCACCGAAATTCTCTTGCATTTAAAATAATAAATACTTAAACCAAATAATATTTTTAATAATTTCTGAATAAAAAAAAAATTTACATAAAATTTTTCATTTTTGTTAGAGTGTAAATAAAAATCCCTTATATGACAAAATTATAAAATTTTATTTTTTGTATTTTATATAAAACTTTATCTGTACCTAAATAAATATTTTATCTTGTATTCTGCATAAAATGTATAGCAAAAGTATTTGCATAGTTTAAATTAAATTTTTTATTTATAACATAATATCGTGTATATTTTTATAATACAAGTTATAAATAAATATAAATTTTATTTTAACACCTTGAATAATAAAATTAATTTATTCTTATTATGTTATAAATATATACAAGAAATTTAAGTACTTTCTAGGTACATTTATACATAAAAATGAAATGAATTATAGGATTTTCGTGTTTAGATAGAAAGTTCATGATATTAAATGTGTATTTTGTATGATAAATATTCAAAAAAGGGTCAAAGTAATAATTTTTTTTTTCTTACTTTTCAGGTATATTAGATGAGATATGAATGAAATAATAAAACAACGTCCGTTTAGACGTAATGGCAAAACTTTAAGGTAATGATTATTTATTATATTTTAAATAGTTTTAGGAAAAATTAATTCAGTTTACAATGGGTTATTCAAAAATTTTATTAAAATCAATTTTTGATTTTTTTCGTTTTCCTAAAAAACTTATATCGGTAGTTCTTAGCTATTTTTACCCAAGTCTGAGGTCGATGTCTTGGATTTAAAAAATACCAATTGTACTGTGTTTGGTATGTAAAAATATGGTTACTGGCCAATTTTTAAGGCTCTAGGTAGCTTGGTTGCGATATGGCAGCTGTTTTTCCAATTTTGATTTTTTTCGAATTCTCAGCCACCCGTTTGCTTTTTATTTTCTGGACGCCCTAAATAAGCCTAAAAAATATTTTCTATATAAAGGTAGGTAGTAAAAATTCCCGCCCAATCCGAATCTGGCCATATTTTTTCGGAAAAACCTCAGGAAAAGCCGGAAAATTGGTTAAACGAAAGAAACTGGAAAATACAAATTTCTCAAAAAGCGTCACTTTTTTTTTTTTTTTTTAATTTTTTTTACATATGTTTTCCCATACTTTTCATGCTGGTAAACTTTTTTTTTGACACATTTGCCTTTTAAGCACTTAAAAATCAATTTTAGGCTCAAAAAAATGATTTTGAAAATTGTTCATTTTCTGAATTTTCCAATTTTCTCGCTTTTCCTGATAGAAAATGAAAAATCTGACTTGATTTTCGGATTCCTCGGGAAATTTTACATTGAAAACCCTCCTGGGTAAAATTTTAGAGGCCTATTTGACGCTGTAAAAAAAAGAAAAACAAAGTAACCTGCTAAAATCAAACATAATTAAAGATAATTAAATTTTGTTATTTTGGTTCCTCATAGAGGAACCTTTGTGATAGATGAAATTTTGATTTTTGATTTTTTGGCGTATAAGAACGTTTTGGGACCTCAGGAAGCTAAAAAACTGGTTTTTAAAAAAAGTCTGTATGTGTGTGTGTGTGTGTGTGTGTGTGTGTGTGTGTGTGTGTATGTATGTAACCGGTGAAATTTCACAACCATTATGGAATTAAGACCTAATTTTTTTTTCAACAATTTTTTCATCAAAAAATCTCAAACTACTTTTTTTTTTTTTTAATTTGGATGTAATACCTCATTTATTTCCATGAAAGTACTTATATTTGAAAGTACGATTTTTACTCGATATCTCGAATCTGATAACTAATTTTTTGAAAATTTTTTTCTCAAAATTTTTTTCACAAAAAAATACAAAAAACACTAATTTTTTTTTTCTTTTTGGACGTAGTACCTAATTTATTTCTTTGAGATTACTAGTTTTAGAACTATGGTTTATAGCATTTTCTTGGACCTGATACCTAATTTTTTCAAAATTTTTCTCTCAAAATTTTTGTTGCCAAAAAATACAAAAAATGCCAACATTTTTTTTATTTTAGGACGTAATATTTAGTTTTTTTCTATGAAAGTACTAATATTTGAAAATTTTGCAATCGGTGGTATTTAACAACCATTATGGAATTAAGATCTAATTTTTTTGTCAAAAATTTTTTCATCAAAAAATCTCAAACTACTTTTTTTTTTTTTTAATTTGGATGTAATACCTCATTTATTTCCATGAAAGTACTTATATTTGAAAGTACGATTTTTACTCGATATCTCGAATCTGATAACTAATTTTTTGAAAATTTTTTTCCCAAAATTTTTTTTACCAAAAAATACAAAAAAAACTTAATTTTTTTTTATTTTTGGATGTAGTACCTAATTGATTTCTATGAGAGTACTAGTTTTAGAAATATCGTTTATAGTAATTTTTTCGACCTGAAACTTAATTATTTCAAAATTTTTTTCTCAAAATTAAAAAAACAAAAAAATTAAAAAATCTGTAATATTTTTTTTTTTTTTAGTGTAATACTTCCTTTAATTCCATGAAAGTACTAATATTTGAAAATTTTGCAATTGGTGGTATTTAAGGTCTTAAGAGCGTTAGAATTTTGCCTATCGGCATCCTTGTCTTACTCATGTAAAAAAATACGGATTGCAACTTTAAATAAATAAAAAAATTTTTTCAATAATACTTAATTATTACTATTTAAAGCTTAAAAATGAATTTTATTAACTTAATTTTGGCATTAAATAAATTATTTATTATTTAAACAATATTATTTAATTATTTATAAAGAAAATAAATAAATAAAAAAATATAATAAATGACTCTACCTCAATAGCAGAATAAACGTTAATTTTTTATACATTTTTTTAAGTAAACCATAAAAAATGACGGTCGATTGTAAATTTTAAGGTCTCTTTTTATTTATTAGGACATTATTTATCAACTCATAAAAAAAAATATCTAAGTTTTGTATTTTAAATGCTTTTTTTTCATTTTTTAAAATTCCCCATAAGAGCCTGTGTTAATTTATTTTTTATTTATTTATTTTCTCAAAAAGTATTCGGTCAATTATAAAAAAAAAAAATACGTCTAAAATTAAATTATATTTACTTTACTTTCTCCAAGTTTTAGCTTTTTTTTTGCATTTTAATTCTACCGCTCTTAAGACCTTAACAACCATTATAGAATTAAGATCTAATTTTTTTTTTCAAAAATTTTTTCATCAAGAGATTTCAAAATACTTTTTTTTTTTTTTTTAATTAGGTGTAATACCTCATTTATTTCCATAAAAGTACTTATATTTGAAAGTATGGTTTTTACTCGATATCTCAAATCTGATAATTAATTTTTTGAAAATTTTTTTCCCAAAATTTTTTTCACAAAAAAATACAAAGAATACCAAATTTTTTTTTTGTTCGGACGTAGTACCTAATTAATTTCTATGAGAGTACTAGTTTTAGAAAGCTTATTCATAGTAATTTTTTGGATCTGATACCGAATTTTTTCAAAATTTTTTTCTCAATATTAATAAAACAAAAAAATTAAAAAATCTGTAATATTGTTTTTTTTTTAAGTGTAATACCTAGTTTATTGAAATTTTTTTCTAAAAATTTGTTAAATAAAAAACATTAAATCACAGCAACATTTTTTTCTTTTAAAATACGGTATTTAACTTTTTTTTATGAAATACTGATATCTCTACTCTACTATACTGATTACTTTGTTTTTCTTTTTTTTACAGCGTCAAATAGGCCTCTAAAATTTTACCCAGGAAGGTTTTCAATGTAAAATTTCCCGAGGAATCCGAAAATCAAGTCAGATTTTTCATTTTCTATCAGGAAAAGCGAGAAAATTGGAAAATTCAGAAAATGAACAATTTTCGAAATCATTTTTTTGAGCCTAAAATTGATTTTTAAGTGCTTAAAAGGCAAATGTGTCAAAAAAAAAGTTTACCAGCATGTAAAGTATGGGAAAACATATGTAAAAAAAAGTGACGCTTTTTGAGAAATTTGTATTTTCCAGTTTCCTTTCGTTTTTCCAATTTTCCGGCTTTTCCTGAGGTTTTTCCAAAAAAATATGGTCAGATTCGGATTGGGCGGGAATTTTTACTACCTACCTTTATATAGAAAATATTTTTTAGGCTTATTTAGGGCGTCCAGAAAATAAAAAGCAAACGGGTGGCTGAGAATTCGAAAAAAATCAAAATTGGAAAAACAGCTGCCAAATCGCAACGAAGCCACCTAGAGCCTTAAAAATTGACCAGTAACCATATTTTTACATACCAAACACAGTAAAATTGGTATTTTTTAAATCCAAGACATCGACCTCAGACATGGGTAAAAATAGCTAAGAACTACCGATATATAGTTTTAGTATATTATTTTATCCTCAATAAATTGAATAATCGCGTTTCAAAACTGGTTCAAGGCTCGATTTATCGTAAAGAGAAGATTAAAGAATTTTTGTAAATTTGAAGCTTGTTTAAAATAATTGAGACCAATAAAATTGATAAAAAGCTTTCATTTTAGCAAAAATTGAAAAAATTGTCATTTTTAGCCGAAAATGAACATTTTGTTTACTTGCATTCATGAACATAAAATTACTATCAGGGTAGTAAAACTTCTTAAATTTTCTTAGAAATTTTTGAAAACAGAAATTTTTACTATCATGATAAAAACAAAAATAAGAGCATTGATAGCTCAGTCTGTAGCGCGTCAACTTTTCGATCTGAACGTTAAAGGTTCGTGTCCCGACTCAGACAAAATTTCCGTTTTTTTTCTGAGAAAATTAAATTCTAAAATTATTTCTACGATTGCTCTAGGACTAAGGCATTCGCAAAATGTTAAAAAAAATGTCATTATGTAGATAACGCAGTCCGAAGTGCTTCCGGCGGGGTCCAGGAGAGGTAGACCTCCTGGACCAAAGATACATCGCTAATAACACGTATCATTACACAAAACATTAACTTGTACACACTAAAGAGTAAACTTTATCAAAAATCAAATATCAAAAAAGAAAACTTTAAAAAAATTAACAATTTTTATTAAGGGATCGAAGTAAACTTCAGCGATAATGCGAAGTCGTCTTATGTCTCTCATACAAATACCTACCTACCTACCTACCTACCTAAAAACAAAAATAAGTTTGATTCGTAAAATGCTGTTTTTTCCATCGAAGTCAATCTGTTTTTAGAAAAGTAAAAGAAAAATTAAAAGAAAAATTAAAATTAAAATTAAAAATTAAAATTAACTCTTCGGGTAACTTGGTATATTTTTTTTTCATAAAAATATTTTTTTTATAATAATGAAAATACAAGCACGGGACCTTATGATTACTCACCTACATCGAGCTCGATGCGTGCAGCAAAAGCCGCCCTGTATGTAATAATAATGAGCCATATACGGTTGTAGACTCAGAAGGCCTATGTCAAACACCAAATTAGGCCTCCCTCCTTATTGAAAACTATCAATCTTAATTGACTTAATTAATTTTATTAAGTTTTTTTGTTATGAAATTTTTAAAACTGCTATCCTCTTTTCAAATTGTTGTAAATTTACTTTAGTAATTATTTTTATTTTATAATATTTACTCTGACATTACCTGAACAAACATTACAATAAATACCTATAGATGTAAAATAATATATGCTTTATACTCGCTCTGGTATCTGTTTCAACATCCAACATATAATTCTGGCCAATTAGTCTGTACATAATTATGGCTATTCAATGAAATGATAATAATATTTAATTAAATTATTAAAATTTTAAATAATTTTGTAAAGTTTGTAGAAAGCAATTCATAATGAAATTCTTTGTTAATTTATTTGCAAATTCAAATGCTACATAATTGATAAAAATTGCGTAATTCTTTTTTGCAAGCTCCGCACCTCGCTCGGTTAAATAAAATTTTCAAAAATTCGATGATTCATATTGAACTAATTTTTTTTATATAAATAAAATAATAAATAAGATTCTTAGATATTTGCTTTTGTGGGAAATCAGAGAATTTTAAATAAAAACAGATACCATGTTCGTGTTCAGGGACCCAAAAAACAAAATTACCAAAAAAAATGTTTAAAAAAACCGCAAAACAAAGCCTCAAAATTTCTATTGTGGTAAACCCTGGGTAAACTAGACCATTTTTGACACAAACGAATATCGTATTCGTATTCAGCATAAATATAAATATACTCATTGAAAAATTTTATAGACCTACCTGCAAAAAAAATGACTGCTAGATACTAAAAAAGTAACAGAAATTTCTGAGATTGGGGATACTTCGGAAGTCATATTATATAAGTCCTTTTTTCATAATTATAACTTTTTAAAATTTCATTGCTTTTTCTTTAATTGATCAGAAAATAAGTTGGTCTTAAGGCTAAGAATACCATAATTGAGTCAGAATTTTCATTTAGCTCAGAAAAAACAATCCAAGAAATTCTGGACAGAAAAAACCCTCTCACAAAAATCTATTGTTTTTAAATACTTACTTTATCTTTAAAAAATACACGCACACATGCATAAAACCAATTCTGAGCAAAAAATTTAATATTAATGATGCTACCAATGAATAATAACGAAACCTGATACATCTAATCAATTAAATATATTAAAAAATAAATTTTCTTTTCCAGAGGATCAAAAAAAAATGTATTATTTTATACAACAGACTGTGGTGGTAGTGAAGATAACAACGAATCACCAACGAATCTTCATCAACGTAGTGTATCCTTAGTAAGTACATATAAGAATTTTATAATATAACTTACGTGACTTAAACTAATTTTTTATTCACGTAAGAGTGGAGAGAAAAATATCTAAGAATTATGAGTTTAACTTTTGAAAAAAAAAATATGAAAATTACATACATCTAATCATTTATCGAACATTATTTCCTATTTCAAGAAAATATTTTTATTTTATTTTCAGACAGCTTTACATATTCAACAACAGGGTAATTCACAACAACAAAAATATCAACTCCCACGATTGGAAACCTTGGAGGCTAAGGTAATAATAAAATAAATCATTTTTTTTTGTCGTAAAAAAATTTATTTTTAACCTCAAAATATAAAAAATTCACATTTTGATTAAAAAAAAAAAAAGTTAAACAATTAATAATGCAATTCTACTTTTATTGCAAAATAACTTGTTAAATAAACCCAAGCAAATTTTGAAGCATTGTTTTTTTTTTCTGAATACTAAAAAAAGTTTTTTGATGAATAATGAAACGTAAAAAAAAAAGTTAATAATAAAGTTTTGAATAATAACTCATACACACAATATTTCTTCTTCTTGTATTTTTGCACATTTCTTTAAGCTATGTGAGTAACCCATCCTACACGAAATAAGAGAAATTTTTCTTTATTCTTAAATAACAAATTATTGTTATATGCACGCCCTCTCTTTCTTAATATAAAAAGAAAGAAAAAACTTTTTTAAAACTTTTTTTTTAAAAAAGAAGCAATAAAAATATATATATATATTTTTTTTTTATATATTGTATAACAAGGATTTTTTATTTTATTTTATTTTATGCAACATTTAACGTCATAAATTATTTAATTTATTTTTATATTTATATATTTTTCAAGAAATCTAGTAAAAATTTAATGATTTTTCATTTTAAGAAACTTTGACAGTTATCTTTAAATTTATAATAAAATTTTCAATTAAAGTGCTTTTTTACTGAAAATTTCTGATGAAATTGTATTTATTGAGTTTCAATAAGTTTGAAATGATACTTTCTAATATATATACTTAATTAATAATTTTATCCTGAAATTCAAATTTTTAAAAAATTTTAACGCCATCGTTCAAAGCAACCCTTCACCTATAAAACTAATATAATTTTCATAATAATAGAGCAAATTCAAAGGGTTGGATAAAATAACTTATCAATGCCTAATCGACCATCCTTCCTACATTAGTATCGCATTCTAGGGCTGGTTGGTAAAAACTGTATTTAAAAATGGAAAGAGCAACCCAAATTACTTGCTAGGAACATTTTAAGCTCAAAATATTCATTTCTTTATATTAAAATTGAAATACCTAAGAATGCTGGATTAGGTTTTATTGGTTCCAGGTGTATCCAGAGGGGGTGGGGCAGGGGGGTCACCGGACCCTCAATACGAAAATTTTTAAATTTAAAATTTTTTTATTAACAATTATTAATTCCAAATAATTTAAAATAAGAAACAATTTAATTTTGATTGTTATTTATTTATGAAATTAAAAACCATAAATATTAATTTTACTAGATTCTGCTCCGAGTTCTGCTCCTACCTCAAAATTTTTGACCCCTCCTGAAAAAATTTTCTGAATACGTACCTGTGTGTTAACATCGATCTGAAAATTTAACAAATTTTGACCCACAGAAGAGGTTTTGGGAGGAGTAATTAAAAATTCAAATAACTGTTTTTTGTCAACAGCAGGAAAGCGGTAAATTTTTTTACTAAAGGTGTGTGGTTACCCGAAAGTTAGGTTGGATACCCAAAATTTTGAGTATTCTACTTCGAGTTGGGTCGGGTTTTGTATGTCCGAGAAAGCTTCCAATTAAAAACTGTAATTGCAGGCTTTTTGCGAGAAATTTTGGACTTTACACGAAACTTGAACTGACAAAAAAACGAAATTTTGGGTCCGATACCCGAAACCCAGATAATTTCGAGTAATCGTATACCTCTATTTTTTATTATACACTTCATGGAAAAATTATAAATTAAGAAAATTTCAATTTTTAATATACCCCTAAAAAATAAGCATTTGATTGATTTCGTGTTCAGGAAGAAGATAAAAAAAATGGCAAAAATTACATTACAGCTAGAAGTTTGAAATTTATCACCCTGTTTCTTTGTAACTGAAAAATAATTCCTATAAATTTTCCAACCTTTTACCCAGTACTGAGAGATGTTACATTTCATAATCGCTTTTTATTTTGCAATGACATATAAAGCGCGGGTAAACGGCACCAAAGTTTTATTTTTTTTTTTATTTTTTTTTTTTGGCCCCTTCAAGAATGGGCCTTTTTCGTAGGACGAGGAGAATGCATTTACGCATACCATACACCGCGTACTGTATGGTTATGTGGGACTCGACATCAAATTTATGGTTGCTCCGATACTCAGTATAACTGAGGAAGAATTACAATACCCACTAAACTCCCCACCCTCCTGCATTTATGACAATATCATAGAATCCGGACCGGGACTCCCTGTTTAGGTATTACTTCGGTCCGGAAACAATGCAGCCAAGGCTTTACCTTAACCAAAGTTTTATTATGTGTGTTATCTTTACAACTACGCCCCAAACTTGACCATAAATTAATGGTTAAAATTTGTACTTCATTTACAGAAATTTTCAGCAACGTCATTAGGTACTTTAGCTTTATAAAATTTACTATGATTTCAATTTCTTTATAAATTAATTACTCTAAAACAAATAAATCTTAAAATAAACATAAAAACTTCAATTTCAATAAACAATAAATTTATCAAAATCTAAATGCACATAAACCAAACAAACAAATAAAATAAATGCATAAATAAATAATTAGTATAATAAAATAAATTTTATCTTAAAAGTTCAAAAGTAAAAAAACATAAAATAACAAAAAGCACATGAAGACGTTTTTATTAAAACAGCTCCATTAGCGTAATATTAAATAAAGCAAACAATCAAAATAAATCTTATAAAATAACAATAAATTTAATATCTTTTTAAACCAAGTACTTTTTAAAAGATATAAAATCTATCGTATAACAAAAGATCTGTGATATCGCAATTCAAACAACAGCAACAAAAAAATGCTTACTCCCACGCATATGATAACGTTTTTTTATTTATTTATAAAGCTGGTGGTGTATATCTCTTTTCCACTTAGAATTATTATTATTATTACTTATATTATACCAGTGAGGAGTCACGCTCGACCTCATAGCATTATAACAATAATAATGATAATAATATAAACCAGCTATGTAATATAAGAAAAAGGGCCACCCGCAAGGTCGATTTAATGCAATTTTTTTTTTTATATGGAAATAAGAGAAATTTTCTTTATTTTTCTAGATGGCTAACATCGAAGTATCATTATCATCATCTGGTAGTGGAAATAGTCCAATAAAACGTAAGGAGCATATTAAAAATCGTGACTTTTTTAAAGAAATTGATAATTTAAGAGTTGCATTAAGGGATAAAGAAAATGTTATACAAAAGTAAGTTTTTTTTGAATTATTTTTTATTGGTGTACTAAAAAATTATCATTTTTTTTTTTTTTTAGTTTAAAAGGTCAATTATGTAGTACATTAAGTAACAGATTAGCATTACGTAATGGTGCACCACCACTTAATGAGACAGATAGAAAAACAACAGAAGAACGTCTTCAAAGATTAAAAAGAGATTCCGACAATAAAAGGCTTGCCATAAAGAATTTAAAAATTGCTCTTGAACGCCTTGATATTACTGAGTAAGTTTATAAACTATTTATTTCATTAATTGACATGTGTTTTTTTTTTTCTCTCAGTCTCTAATAATAATAAGTGTATTTATTTCTATGCAAATATTTCTTTTTGATCTTTTGCTATTGCATAAATAATTATGAGCATGTATTTCTGTAATTATTAGTTTTATGGATTGTTTTTACATAGGTTTTAAAATATTTTACATATAGAGATGTTGAACTTTTTTTATTTTTAGCTATAAACAATTTTAATGAATAATAATTAAAATAAACTTTTGTTCATGGTTTTTTATTGTAATGAATTGAAGCAACAATTCAGGCAATATTTTTAGAAAATGAAAAAACAGTTAAAATATTTTTTGTCCTTTCAAGTATTTTCCACGTTGCTTAAAATATATGTCTTTTTTAAGATTCATAAAATTTTAGCCTCGCATCAAACAACCAATTTGAAAGATAAAATATTGAAATATTTTTCATCTTTGAAAGCAAGGCTATTAGGTATCAGAGAAAATCTTATTTTTTACAAAAATTTTAAGCTGATAACAAGTTTTTTAACAAAATACCACTTTGTGTAAGCCTGTAGGATAATAGCTAAAATTAAAAAAAAATAAACTTATAACTGGTTTGTGTGTTCAAACAACCAACGAGCATGGGACATGTTCATTTATAACAGTTTTAACTTATACTCCCTAATGGGGGACTTGCATGGGTCCTAATTTTGATAATTTTTGTGCAATATCTGAAATTACATAAAAAAATATTATACACACGTATTTTTTTTTTTTTTTTTTTTTTTTTTTTTTTAATTACAAAAATTAACTATGATTTCAAAAACCAGATTTTCGTCAAAGGTATATTTACGTCACAATGTATTTGTGTACGGTAAGCGTTACGTCCTCACTCTTTTAATTTTCATTTTTTTGAAAAACAAAAAAATACAAACAGTAAACTTCCGATATAATGAACAAATATATAACAAATTGTCCGATATATCGAACAATCTGCTACTTCCCGGCCAGAGTAAAAAGGCTCTTATGTCATTTTCAAACTGTATAACAAACTACGAACTAATTTTTTGTCCTAACAGGTGAAATTTAATGTCGTTTTAATTTATGCAAAAAAATCATTGAAATTCAGACCCATGCAAGCCCCCTATTATTTTATTATAAAACCTAGATTCGAAATTATAATAAGTCCCGAAAATATTCTAATTTCTCAAACCTAAAGTATTCAAAGTTCCTGTTCTTAACAGGTCCTAAACAGGCCCTGACTCTCATTTCAAATTATTCTAAGCCCATTAGGTCAAATGGGGAGGTTTAAGTAGTGAAAGAAAAATGAATAAAAAATTTTACCTACTCTTTAGGGTAGGTCACCCCTAAAACGTCAATTTTTCACCCCCTTACCCCTATTGCAAGGAACTTTTTCGGAGATACCCCTCCCTATCAATACATTCCATGTTAAAATTACTTACTCTATTCTCTGCACCACGCGATAGCCAATCTTTCAAGGATAACGTATTATAAAGGTTGTTTAAAAATTTACTATTTCGACTAATTTTTTTATTCGCCAAAATGTTAATAAACATATATTTTTGCGACCAAAATCAGTAAATTTAAAAAACGTTGATTTCTACTTCGATCTCACAGGCATTCTGGACTTAGAGCAGTAAACTTTAATATTGTAATATAAATTCTTTAGCCTATATTGCAAATAATGCTACCAAAAAACTTCTGGTTTATCTAGGTTTTTTTTAGAAGTGTCTACTTTTAAGCCGAACCTGTTTATCGCTAGTTCTAATTCTCTCAATTAGCTTTTGGTTTATTTAGCGGAAAGGGTAATACTGATAAAATAATTATGTTTAAAACTAGACAGTCATGCGAAAAAAATGAGACCAATAAAAAGTTTTTTGATTGACTCGCAAGCTGACCGCCTTATAGTATGATATCAAACTGGAGGTACCATGAGTGTTTTTTCAACATAAGAAAATGCTCAGCCAAGTAGGACCAACGTCTGGCAGATCCAACTCGTCCAATACCCTTGTGATTCATACACTAAAAAAAAAATTCCGGTTGTGGCTGCCGGAATTTTATTTTCGTTCAAATGATTCCGAATCTCTTAAAACGTAAAGAAAATTTAAAAAACATGATTTTCATTCATTTAAAATGCGAGCACCGTGGCATGGTGAGACTTACCAAAAAAATTTTAAACAAAAAAGAAAAATTTGTTCTTTTTCAACTTTTCTTTAAGTTTTATGTCATTTGCAAACATTTTAAAGAAAAAAAATCTCCAGCTACCACAACTGGAATTCCTGTAGCACCAACCAGATTTTTTTAAAACATGGAACATGTTTATACTAAGGAGGTACCCTGGAAATCTGAAAATGAAGGGGGAGGGGTCAAATGGGACTTAGAATAATTTCAATTTTGGAACTTAGAATAATTTTAAGGACGTATCTCAGTGGATTGAAAGAGAGAGAGGTCTTTTCGGACCTCTTTCTTTCTCTCGCGAGTTTTGTATAAGAAATCGCAAAATGTTTTTGTTTATATTTATGTAAATAAACATCTAGGAGCTCTGAAATTTTTTCTACGAGTTTTTATAATAATAAATTATATTTTAACCAAATATTATCAAAATCTGTTCTGTAAATTTTTTACAATACGTACTTATTAAATCACATGCATATTTCACGTAAGAGATTTTAAGAGCTCCAAACAAAAAATTTACAGAACAGATTTTGATAATATTTGGTTAAAATATAATTTATTATTATAAAAACTCGTAGAAAAAATTTCAGAGCTCCTATAGATGTTTATTTACATAAATATAAACAAAAACATTTTGCGATTTCTTATACAAAACTCGCGAGAGAAAGAAAGAGGTCCGAAAAGACCTCTCTCTCTTTCAATCCACTGAGATACGTCCTTAATAAAGTAATGTTGCGTAACATTTGCATTATACCTAGCCCTCAGCTGTAAGTAAACATGTTCCATGCATTTTGATTAAATTTACACAAACCGGTTATAAGTTTTTCACTTTAAGAGAGAGAGAGAGAGAGAGAGAGATTTTTTTGTTTATTAAGTTTAAGATTTAAAATACCAAAAAACTTATATTATTATTTGGGCTCAAATTTCCCAAGATATTTATGTCATAAATTTTTATTCTTTAAATTTAAGATTTTGCAATTGTTTTTCAATTTTTATCGATTTTCATTGATAAAGCTGGTACAATAAATCCTAACCAGAATTTGTTCAGTAAAATTCTAGTTTTTAAAAATTCTGTTGTTTTTTATTTATTTTTTTTTTTCTAAGGTAATAAAAACGAGATAAAAACAGCAATTTTGGTATGGTGGGTTCTAAATTACGTAGAAAATACTTTATTTAGCAAATAAATATCAAATAATTTAACAATAATTTTTATAAACGTTATTTCATAAAATTGACAATGCTTGCCATAAAATTATTTTTTGTCTTGAGAAAACTAAATAATATGATAAAATTTATTTATATAATTTTAAAAAAATGATTTATTACCTAAAAGTCCAATTTTATTTATGTTCAAAATTTTCTTTTGAAAAGGGCTGCAAAGTAAATGCACACACATAAACAAACATTTTTTGTAAAAGTTTTTTTTATATCTTTGTGTATTTCTTCCCTTCATTACTTAAATGTATAACGAAAATAGTGCCAAAAATAACACTTATGTTTTAGTGTTTACGAATACAGTACTTTGTACAATTCTGCCGTACAGATCAAAAACCTCCATATCTACATTTTAACGATTTCGAGATATTTAATGAAACGCGTTTCAATTGATTTAATAATGTTATTAAATATTTTTTTAAAAAATAAACATGTTTTTATACTAATTTGGGCACGCTCTTTTCAGTGGTGAAAAAATTTTTCGCGATTTTCCACTCCTTATATGGAAAACTGTAGTTGAGCCAAAAAAAAAGGCTCTGAGCGCGGAAAATACATGAGAAGAACCTCCATATGTACATGAGCCATTTTCTCCTGTATGATATGCCCGGCGCTAGAGTCTTATACATAGCAAAAACGTCACTATCTACAAAATAAATTTAATGCTTTCATTTTTTTTTAAATTTTAAAATTATAATGCTTATGTTAGTCTATCATTCTTTTACCGATAAATTTTGTTTTATTCAACATCATAAGTCATAAACTCTATTGTCTAAAATACCTATTTGGTGCAGCAATTAATATAAATTTTACTATTTAGTCAAGTTTTATTGCATAAATTTTGTTTTAAAAAATGTCAATAAACAATTTTTTAAGCTAAACAAAAAAAATTTTAACTTTTACTTTAATTGATATTTATAATTTATTTAATAATTAAAAAATTTTAAGCTTATTAATTGTATGTCCTTAATGAAAATTTAATTATTTGAACCAATATACTCCAGTCAAAATACGGGTTTGTTTGTATTTTGGCGAACACGAGATTTGCTCTACTATAGGTTTTTTGGGTCGCTGAACACGAAAATCGAGGTCATTTTGTAAAGAAATGGGAGCTTCACCCTTAAATTTGCAAAAACTACCTCCAAATAAGGGTTTTTTTTTACATATTTGAACTTTGAGCGCTCAGATTTGCACCATACGGGTTTTTTGGGTCGCTGATCAACAATTTCGACTTCTTTTTCATAAATAATCAATATTACACCCTTAAAGTAGCTAACACTACCCCTAAAAGGTGTGCCTTTGCTATTTCCGCACTTTGAGCATCCTGGATATGCCCATATAGGTTTTTGGTGCGCTAATAAAGAATTTCGAATTACTTTTCATAAAAAACTTATAACCGGTTTGTGTAAACACAACCTAAATGCATGGAACATGTTTACTTCCAGCTGAGGACTAGGTATAATACAAATGTTACTCAACATTACAATACAATTTTCTAATTTTATAATTTGTAATTATCACCTTACTAGTTGTTAAGATTCTAAACCCAAACTATTTTGATTCCCTAAACCTGAATTATTCTAATCCCCTTAATCGATATTATTCCGAATCCCTAAACCTGAATTATTTCAAATCCCTATAAATCAATCTTATTCTAAGTCCATAAACCTGTATTATCCTAAGTCCTTAAGCCCAGATTTTTCAAAGTCTTCTAATTATTCTAAGTCTTATTTGACCCCCCCTTAAATAGAACACATTTGACCCCCCCCCTTAATTTTCAAGTTCTGAAGTACCCCCTCCCTATAAACATGTTCCATGTTAAAATTAAAATTTTACCCCTAAATTGGCTAAAACTACCCCCGGAAAGGGGGTGTTTTTGATATTTTCGTACTTTTAGCATCCAAGATATGCCCATATAAGTTTTTTGGATCGTTAATCAAGAATTTCGACTTCCTTTTCATAAATAATCAATATTTCACCACAAAAAAGGAGTCCAAATTCTTGAATAGCGACCCGAAATACCTATATTGGCATATCCTGGACGCTCAAAGTGCGAACATAACAAAAACACCTCTTTTAGGGGCAGTTTTAGCTATTTTAAGGGTGAAATATTGATTATTTATGAAAAAAAAGTCGAAATTGTTGATCATCGACCCAAAAAACCCGTATGGTGTAAATCTGAGCGCTCAAAGTGCGAATATGTAAAAAAAAATCCCTTTTTGGGGGTAGTTTTTGCAAATTTAAGGGTGAAGCCCCCATTTCTTTACAAAATAACCCCGGTTTTCGTATTCAGCGACCCAAAAAACCTATAGTAGAGCAAATCTCGTATTCGCCAGTGAAAATACAACCCCCCCCCCCCCCCCCGTATTTTGACTGGAGCAATATTAAAATTCTATTATAAGCTTATATTATTAATCACATACGGCCCTTGTCCTTAAATAAAGAATGCCCCAAATCGCAGTTTACCATCCACGGCTTCGCCTCGGAAGGTACTTTGAGTGCGATTTTGGCCATTCTTTACTTTTCTGGACGCGAGCCGTAAGTATAGTAATTAATACTATAGTAATTTTTATCGTGTAATAATTATTATAAAATAATTAATTATACGATGATTATTTTATTGAAATTATCAATAAAAAATAATTCTGGTGCACTTTTAATTTGCAGTTCTTCAAAATATTTTGTAGATAAACCATTTAAATAAAAATAAATTATACATATCAAAAACCTCACTATGTACATAAGCCATTTTTTCATGTATAATACGAGCGCGGCACGGCAGTATACAGAAGAAAAACCTCCATATCTAACAAAAATCTGTAGATGAGCCATTTTTTCATGTATGATTTTTAGAAATGCATATAAAATTTTTTATCAATACAGGAGACCATGTAGATGAGCCATGCGATTTCGCAAATTAAAAGTGATAAGAAAAAATTATTTGCACCATCTGATAGACAATTTCGCGACGATTAAGCCCATATAAAAAACTCATTTTTCATAAAAATGTAGATATGGAGGTTTTTGATCTGTACGGCAGAATTACACGTCAGTACGGGCACTTAAAAGTTTTAAGAAATGAAATTTTAAACTTTATATGATTAAGCTTTTTAATTTAGTTAAAACGTTAATACACCTACATTTATAATGTTTGAGCAGCGTATTGTTCGATTTAATAGTACAAAATTAAACCCATTTCGAGTTATTAATAAAATATTCAAAAATTCCAATTTTTAGCCAATTTTATTATTTACTTAACGAACTTCGGTTTTGACTTTATAACTTTAAGCAACCCTAATTTTATTCATGTACATACATAATATAGGAGGCTAAAACAGATATCCTGCAAAAAAGGATTTTGCACGAACCAAGCAATTTTTAAAAGATTTCTTTCAGAATAGAGATAATAATCAGAAAATTCGTCAAAAGTTCAGTAACTATAATCCCTTTATGTTAAGATATTGCTCTAATCACAAGCTTACCATTATTTTAGACGGTCAAAAAAATCTAAAATGTTTAGGATTTTTGGCCAAATTTTTCATAATATCAACTTTATACCGTTTATGTAGATATTGCTAATTATTTTTTTGCCTGAAAGATTGATATTTTAGAAGCTTTTGGTAATTTTTTACAAAAAAAAAATTAAAAAACTGATTCATATATAAACATATTTATTTTTAAATAAAAATTAATTAAAATTTTAATTTTACAGCAATATCGACGTAAGAATACAGCAAGCAGAACTTGAATACAGACTTGGTAGAGAAGAATTAGAACTTTTAACAATACGCGAAGAAACAAGAGCTTTACAAACTGTTTTAGAACTCGCAGACGCCCAAAAAAAACAAAAAACCCATACTTTATTTAGGTGAATTTCTATTTTTAAAATCTTAAAAGTACTTTTTTTCTTATTTCTTAACGCGCATATTTTTTTTTTAGTTGTATAACCGGAAATAATAATATTAGTATTCATGCAGTTGAAATAAGTGCAGATCCAAAATGTCCGAGATTTGGTGCAAGCACAAAAGAAAATGCATCTGGTTTATACGTCGATTGGGCTGTCGAAGATTCTGGACTTTGCAAAGGAGACAGGTTAGTTAATTTTTAAATAATAACAATAGAATTGAGAAATTTTTTTTCATAAGAAATATCACAATGGGTAAGTTTATTATTTCGTTCCCATAAGATTATATTTACCTGTTACACATACATTTAACCGGAAGTTCGGCTGTGTGCTCTCGTTAATTGCAGATCCACGGGGTGTGTCCCGTAATATATAATTCCTGAAGTACAATAAAATATTTTTTTTATCTCAAGTAATCGATTTTATGTATACATTTTTTTTTTATTGTAAAAAAGAAATAAAACATTTAATTATTTATTATTTCAACGCTGTTTTTTTTATTTTCAGTACTCTTGAGTATTCAATTACTTTAATAATAATAAAAAAAAAAGCTCTTAACATATAATGAAAAAAAAAAAGTTTTTCCTTCATTTTTTTTTTTTAGAATCATAGAAGTGAATGGGAAATTAGTCGTGGGAGCTGAAAGAAGTGACTTAGCTCGATTACTTGCCGTTGCACCGGATGCAGCACAAATTGTCGTCTTAAGAAAAGGAGAATCTTCCCTTTCAACTTTGAGAGCACTAAGGAGCGATAATATTAGATTAACTCATAGGATAAGTTATCTCGAAGAACAGGTGAGAGATCTTCTTGAACCGAATAGACAAGAAGTTTCTCAAGTATTTCAAAAAGGGCCAGAAGTAACGACTTTAGTAAATCCTATACCGGACCCAACGATTTCGTCAAATAACAAAAAGGATAGAAACAGTAAACGCCATTCGCATCGAATGCACCTGGCTAAATCTACCGCTAGTCTTGATCATGTTAACCGAAAACATCAACAATATGACATTGACTCGGAACCTTCTTTCAACAGACAACTGGTAAGTAATCATTTATAATTCATGAGACAAGTGTTTTTTTTCCTCACATCAATACATCATGAATATTTCATTAAGCGACTTTTGAATTTATAATTGATATCGAATTTTTTTTTTAGGACAATCAGTCTCGAGGGTCCGAGCACAGTGCATTAAATCGACCGGCACCGCCAAAAAAACCTCTCAGATTATCTCTTCAAAGAGCGGCAAGTTTGCAATCTGTTGAAAGTGCTCCGCCTTCGACCAGCCAAAGTTCTCGAAAACCAACTAAAAGAAATTATCGAGGTGATCCACCACCTTCAAATTCTGAATCATCACCGCCTCAACCCCCGCCTAGAACTCCTTCGCGAGCTGAATCTTGCCAAAGTGCTCTTAAATGGCCATCACCTAAACCTATGAAACCTCATATTCCTCAGATTTCAATAGAAAAATGGTGCTGACGTTTAAAATCCACGGCGGTTTAACGATCGTCGCGGATCTCGGATAAATGCAATATTTTATTTTTCTGTTGCAATAATTTAACGATATTTTTTTTTTAATCAATTTTTGTTTATGATTGATACAAAAAATGATTTTAATTAGCTGAATAATTTTTATAAACTTAAAAATTATTTTTTCAAATTAAATCTAGTCGAATTTAAATTTTGATATTATTCGGAATCAAAAAGTTATATAAAATTTTTATACACACTTGGCAATCTTTGAGTAATCAAATGATCTCAAAAAAAATTAAAGAACTTTATTTTTAAAAAAAATAGTATATTTATACGGCTTATGTCCAGAAAAGTTTTTGTATTAATACGTTATAGAATTGCCCAAATCCTACCTAAATTACTGCGATTTGGGGTATTCTTTATAAAGAATAATATATTAATGGACAAGAGCAGTATAAAATTTTTCTGCATCGGTGGCGAGCAGATCTGGTGGCGAGAAAACGCGTCTTTGTCGGACGCGCAGCGTCCGGGAATACGTGCTTTCGGCAGCTGACCAGAAAAACATTTTTATTAATAGCTAATATAAAAAAATTAAAAAATGTACATAAAAATTATATAAAAAATTGTCCTATATGTAGATAAATATTTGTACATTAAAATTATATATGGATTATGTATATAAAACTGATGAAAAACTTAATAGAAAAATAAATAATTTAGATTTTCATAGCAAAAAAATAATTTGCTTCTTATGCCTATTATTTAATATTTAAAAAAAAACAATTTTTATTTTATCTTTATACATTTTTTTCTTAGTTTAGATATTGAAAACCTGCTTGTATTAAAATACGTTTTTTCTTTATAATTATTTATCATTTATTGATATATATGGGTGTTTTTCACGGGAACTGTATATTTTTTTATTGTTTACGGCAGAACACTTATTACCTTTTTTTTTCAAATTTTTTTGTAGTTTTATGTTTTTCAAGGTCCAAATAACCTAAAATTTTCAATGGCATTGCTACAAATGTAAAAAAAAATTCTACGTGTTATTCTTATGGGATTTTTTATTTATCCGGACGTTTTTAACGCGGACGTTTTTAACATTTTGAGGCTAATATTTAAATAGCTCTTGATTGAAGCCACAAAATTTTCTCATACCTTGGGTACCTTATTTTTTCATCAAAACACGTTACTGAACAAGATGCATTAAGTAAAATATTGCATAAACTTTGAGAAAACGACCCGGACGTTTTTAACATTTTTATTTTGTATGAGCGTTTTAAAAATTTAAAATTGAAATATTTCGTTGATAAACCTTTTATTATTAAAATTTTAAGTTCTCCACAGTTCATATATAAGTAGTTAAGTAAAAAAAAAATGCAGGCAGACCCACAAAGCGTGTAAATATATACTGCGCATTAGTAAAATGGTGGGAAGCTTAAAAATAGCTAAAACCGGGGACAGACTTGAATACGACGATACGCTAAGAGGACTGCATAAAAATTTGTTTTGTTGAAAAAAATGAATTTTTAGGACCTAAATACGTCATATGAACCCAGCAGAAAAATTTAAATTCAAATTTTAAGCCGTATGTTAATACTCAAAGTTTACAGTTTAGCAAAAGGACAGCAGACGTTTTTAACATTTTGATCACATAGGCTCAATAAAACTTTTTCGTTAACTCACCAATATATGCGCAGTTGATTTGGACTTTGAAAAAAAATTATTTATTAACTTTTGAAAAGAAAAAAAAGTGGAAAAGAGCTTTTGTTTTGGATATAAGTGGGGGGGACACTATGTATTCTGTTCCTGTGAAAAGCACCCATATATGAGTTATCATATATTATATTGCCATTTGGGTCCAAGATGAAGTTGAGATCATCAATGGATTCAACTCAAAATTTTTTTTTCTAAAAATTGAGTCTTCTAAAATTTTAGCTCCCAAATATATCAGGGTCAGACATTTTTTTAAAATGGATCAAAAAATTTTTTTTACCGCAATTTCATCGTGAAAATTTTTTTTTTCGGTACACTATATATACTATTTCCTGTAAAATATAATATTGCAGTTCAAAACTTGATTTGAACGACTTGCGCAAAATATTTTTAAAATACTTCCTTTCTTTTAAATAGAGTTTTAAAATATTGTGTATTTTACCCTATTGTCTGTTTTTAAATATTTCTCTAATAAATAAATAGGTTTAACAATAATTTTATAAAAGTATAAATTTTATTTTAAAATGACAATGTAATTATCTAAAAATACACATGAGAAAAAAATATAAACCTAATGTAAATACCAATTTTTATTAAATTATTAATTACTTTTATAATTTTTTGAACAAACACATAATCTAGCTATAAGACTGTTTAATTGTAAAAGACTGGTCATACCATTAATAATACCAAGATGTGTAATTCCAATTTCCTGAAAATTAGTAATAAAAATATTTTATAAGAAATTACCTTTTAATAATATTTATTTTTTATACCTTAATAAACTCTAATTTTAACTGTTCCTCCATGTCTAACGTTTTTGCAACTCTGAATATGTTAGTTATTAGATCTTCTGTCGAATATCCCATATCCCATAGATGTTTTAATATCTGCAAATAAGAAAAAAGCAATTTTTTTTAAAATATGTAAACTTCTTTATTTTACAAAAATTTATCTTACGCCATAAGATTTGTTAATATCTCCCTCAACACAAAGTTCAAGCATATTTTTAACCAACAATGGATGAGGTTCATCACAAACTTTAAATACATTTACACTATTTACATGATCAAAACCATTGACTGTTGATTGTAAATTATTTAATGCTTGACGCATATCTCCTTGAGCTGTAAAAACAATTGCTTCTAAGCCTTCATCTGCATAAGATACCTTTTTAATAAAAAACAATAATTGAAAAAATAAATTTGCAAAAAAATTTTAACATTAAAAAATAAAGTATTACATTTTCTAATTTACAAACTTGTAAAAGTTTTGCAAGAATTTGGGCATCTGATAACTTTCCATAACGTATCAAAGCACATCTTGATTGAATAGGTTCTATAATTTTTTCACTGTTATTGCAAGCAAGAGCAAACCTTGTTGTGCTACTGTAAATTTCCATTGTTCGACGTAATGCTTGTTGTGCACCATCAGTCATACTGTCTGCTTCATCTAGTATAATTATCTTATGTTTTCCCATTGGCAAATTTACCTATCAAACACAGTACTGTTAAGAATAAGTTCAATAATATTATACTAATTTAATACTTACTCTTTTTTGAGCAAACATTTTTATTTTGTTCCTTACAACATCTATACCTCTTTCGTTAGAAGCATTTAATTCTAAAACAGCATCTTTAAAAGAATCCCCTAAAAGGATCCTTGCTAAACATAATATTGTCGTTGTCTTTCCCACACCAGGTGGTCCAGCAATTATAATATTTGGAGCATTACCATGTTCAGCAAACACTGATAATCTTTCAACTGTGTCTTCATTTCCAACAATATCAGAAAAAACTTGTGGTCTATACTTTTCTACCCTGAAAAATATCATTTCATGCATAACTTCATTTGAAAAATAACTATAACTTAATTTTTTTTTTTTTTAAATCATTGAATTTATTTGCCTTTAATATTACACAGCACAAATAATAAATTACAGTGATTATAAAAAGAATTTTTAATTTTAAAAATAACCTTCAAAATAAAATTTAACTTACCAAGGAACATTTGATTTAACTGGTTTTTTATGGCTAGTTGATGGCTGTACATCAACTTCCATAATTTCTACATCATCATTTTCATTAACCATTTTTTTATAAGCAACAATGAACTTATTGCAAATTCAAAACAACAAACAAAAACTTTTTGCTCCAAAATGCTTTTAATAAAATATAATAAATATATATCTCTATACGGTTAACTAATAACTTAATAATTATAGTTATTAACGTATACTCGTATTTTATAATTTTTAATAAGTTAATAAAAATTGGCACTTATTTATAAATAAATTAACGAAAAAATTTTCTCTGTTTATAGTGTTTGTATTCAATTTTTAAAAGAAATAAATATTTATTAGCGGGAAAAAATATTATTTAAACACTATCGGTAAAATAGATATTTGTTTTAACAAAACATACACTGAAACTTTTCTTCACTACCGACAGCGGTTACTAAAGGTTACTCTTAATTCAGGTGACTAGTCACTTTTATTTTCTGTTACTGTAACCGGGAATCGTTACTACAAAAAAATATATTTTAATAAAGCAGACGAAATTTTTTTAAACATTGTTGAACAACAGAAAAAAGTTTGCAAAAATGACTCTAATTAATTAATTAATTGTGTAATTTATGAAATATATTTATTTTTTATTAAAAATATCAAGTTAATATATATATTCTAGTGATAAATTAGGTTAATTAAATAAATAAAAATACACGATCTGCCGCTGTATGAAAATCTGTTGACTGTTGTTTAATTTTTTTTTTTATGTTTTTTAGAAATGTTTTATTAATTTATTATTATTTGATATGCAAATCGTTTTTTTATAGGATAAAAAATAATGACAATTGTTATAAGCGTTTAGAAAAAACAATCATAATAAAAAATATACCCCAGATGCATAAAAAAAAAGATAAATAAATCTTTAATTTGATAAAGTTTTAGACATGAGTATATTATTTGATACTAATATATCAAGAAATCCCTATAATTTTATAACAATGTTATTGGAGCAGAATAAAATATATACCAAAAAAAAAACAAGTACCAATAATACGAGTTAAAAATTAAGCATGAGAATACACAATACCCTATGATCCTTCATTTTGTAACAATTATTTATTTAATTCTTATATGACATTCTTTTATTTTAAAACAGCTGTTAGAGCCATGTATAAAATTTTTTACATTGTTGTCTGTGGCAATTTTGTATTATACAATTAGTTTGGTTTTTGGGAATTTTAGAATTTCATAATTTGTAAGCGTAGAAAAGTATTTTAGGATCTACAGCTGTAGTTTTTATAGATAAAATCAGAATGTACATTTGTTTTTTATCTTCTGTAAAACAAACAAACAAGATATCACCTACTTAACTAGTTATCGGTTTGGCTAAAAATTTTTGGAACACAAAACTACTTCTTGCTAAATTAGTATATATTACAAACATATTAAAAACAGCAGAGTGAACTCCTCATTATCCCTACATTTTTTATCATCATTTTTGAAATAAATATACATTATTTATTTTATTTCTTGTTTCTAAATTAAATTTCAAATATGATCCCAGGTAATTAATTTTTTCCAAATAAAAACCAAATTTCATTTGATCTGATATGTGTAGGTCATGGAAAAATTTCTGTTTTATTATATAGTATTTTTTAATCATTATTATGGCAGGTAATGGCTAATTTTAATAGATAATTAGCCAATAGATAACTTATAATATGAAAAAAGGTTTAGCCAAACAAAGAACTAGATAATTTGGAGATATCTTGTTTGCGTTGACTGGCATTCAAGATTCTAATTGTATATATTTAAATTGAAGGAGACAGTTAACAACAGCATTAACAGCATTCTGATTTTAACTATAAACTGTAGTTTCTAAAATACTTTTCTTCTCTTATCGTTGAAATACAAATTATGAAATTTTAAAATTTATATTTATAAGTATTATTTTCAAAATTTTAAGACCAAGAAACCGAGGTTTTTATTTTGTAACTATATTGCTTTAAAATAAAAGAAAGTAAAAAAAAAACAAGAAGTAAAATTATAAAGGATTTTGGAATCATAAATTAATATTATATATTCATGTACAAAAAATTTTGTACCATAAATTAAAGATTTATTTTTATACAGTGCACATATCTTGGGTATTTTTTGTTATATAAAAATATATATCATATAAAAATTTTCATTATTTTTTATCCTATGAAAAAACGATTTGCATATCAAATAATAATAAATTAATAAAACATTTCTAAAAAACATAAAAAAAAAAATTAAACAACAGTCAACAGATTTTCATACAGCGGCAGATCGTGTATTTTTATTTATTTAATTAACCTAATTTATCACTAGAATATATATATTAACTTGATATTTTTAATAAAAAATAAATATATTTCATAAATTACACAATTAATTAATTAATTAGAGTCATTTTTGCAAACTTTTTTCTGTTGTTCAACAATGTTTAAAAAAATTTCGTCTGCTTTATTAAAATATATTTTTTTGTAGTAACGATTCCCGGTTACAGTAACAGAAAATAAAAGTGACTAGTCACCTGAATTAAGAGTAACCTTTAGTAACCGCTGTCGGTAGTGAAGAAAAGTTTCAGTGTATACATATTCATATATGTTAAAATAAAAAAAAAATTAAAATGTAATTTTTAATAATAAATAAAACAATTTTAGAAGTAATTTTTAGCAAATGATCAAAATTTTATTCAAAGCCATTCATTCTTAAGATTACAAACAATATTCACTTATGCACAAAAAATTATAATTACATTTCTTAAATTATATTTATATCTAGATTATTTCCATAATTTCTTAATAGACATGTTCTTTTCTGAGTCCTTTTGCATAACTTTAGCAACGGCCATTTCAAAATCTTCTTGTGTAACATGAACCCTTCTTTCTCTTAAAGCATACATACCAGCTTCGGTACAAACTCCCTAATTAAAAAATCAAAAAAGATTGGATTAAAATTAAATAAGTTAATGGAAAAATTCATTATTATAACATTAGTCTGTTTTTACCTTTACTTCTGCTCCAGAAGCTCCTGGCATTGATTCTGCAATTTTTCTCAAATTAATACCTCTAGTTAAGTTCATTTTTCTAGAATGAATCTTTAAAATATCTAGACGAGCTTCTTCATTTGGAGGAGGGAATTCAATTTTCCTATCAATACGTCCTGGACGTAACAATGCAGGATCTAAAATATCTATTCGATTTGTTGCCATAATAACTTTGATATTTTTTGTTGCCTCAAAACCATCAAGTTGATTCAAAAGTTCAAGCATAGTACGTTGAACCTAATACAATAATGAGATAAAATGATATTTTTTTTAGGAAAGTTCATTTTAAAATCTTACCTCACTGTCTCCACCAGAACCAGATTCTATACGAGAGCTTCCAATTGAATCAATCTCATCCATAAAAATAATAGATGGAGCATGTTCTCTAGCCATAACGAATAATTCTCTTACCATCCTTGAGCCTTCTCCAATAAATTTTTGTACTAATTCTGAACCAGAAACTCTTATAAATGTACATTCTGTATGATGCGCTACTGCTCTTGCAAGTAAAGTTTTACCAGTTCCAGGAGGACCATAAAGTAACACACCTTTTGGTTGTGCAATACCCAAAGCATCAAAGAGTTCTGGATGCTTTACTGGTAATTCTATGACTTCTTTGATTTCTTTTATTTGCTTATCTAAACCTCCTACCATTTCATACGTAGAGTCGGGAACTTTTTCTACCATCATAAGAGAAACAAGAGGATCTACTTTATTAGGAAGAATCTTATGAAGTGTGTAACTTTCATTTCTTAAAGCTACTCTAGAATTTGGAGTTACATCATTTATATCTATGTTTTTATCTAAATCAACAACAAATTTTCCTTCAGGGTGAACTTTTACCAAAACTTTTTTCTTATCCATTGGTTTTACAACTTCGCCAACATATGAACCTTGTTCTTGTAAAAGCTGAAGTTCTTCACGCAACATGCGAACTAAACAATAATTTTTATATTATGAGTAATTTAAAATAAATAAAATAAAATTTAAAAATATAACTATACTCAACCTTTGGCATTAAGTTCATTACGCTGAGCTTGTAAACGTCGGAGATTTTGACTTTTATCCGCAACAATTAATTGAAGTTCTTCAATTTTTGTAATATAATACGGCTTAAATCCTTCTCCCCTCACGTTTTTTTCATCAATTTCCATCTTCAAATCAAAAATTATAAATTTTAAATTAAAAACAGAAATAAATATTTAAGGTTATGTTTAATTATTTACCTTATTAGTTAACGTCATTATGAATATTTTTTGTATTATGAATATATCACAATCACAAAATTATTTTATGTTCACAAAAATTTTATTTAACTGAAGTTAAATAAAATTTTAAAAAATATTAACTCCCAAATGTATGCAAAAAATGCTTGTCATCACGTCATCAGGAGAACTCTGGGAGAACTGGAAACTTTTTGAATCTGCTAAATTATATAGGGAATTTTTAGTCATATTAAAAAATACTAACTTCAGTAAGGTAGGACTGTTTTTTAGTTACTTTTCAAAAAGAAAATTAAACCTTTTTTTTTTAAATAAAGTTATATTTTTATTTTTAAAATATAATTGAAATATTATTTATATGCGATTAAAATTAAAATAAAAGTTTGGATTACATGAAAGCTTTTCTTGACTTTTGTTTGATAAAGCAAACTCCGCAGCATGAGCGAAATTTTTCAGTAGTTTTGTTTTGACCCTTTATGATAACGTTGCATTCAGATAAAGCTAATAACTCAATTATTAAAATTTAAAAAAAGTACCTATGACAAATACTGACGCAGTTCGAATTTCAGGACTGTAAAGTTTGCATTCAGGATTCAAGACGCGTAAGTCACGTATAAACGATAAAGTCGATAAAATGATACCATAAAATGATACAAACAGTCCAAAACTCAAATTATTCTTTTTAACAGGTATTAACGTGGCCTAAGCGAATTTTGCATTAGAATTATATCAATTTCTAACACTTAGAATTTTTTTTCGATTTTTCCAAGATAGCTGAATAAAACAAAAGTCAAAATATTATATTGCGGTTCTTTCATGCACAATAGGTAACTTTGTGTTACTTTTAGCGATTTTTTTGGCCATTGATCAGTTATCAGCTATTGTGGAAAACTAGACCATTTTCGGTAAAAACGAATAGCAAAACCAAATTCAGAGACCCTCAAAACATATTTAACTGATAAAAATGCTACAAAATCGCTAAAAATAACATAAAGTGGCCTAATATGGGAAATTGAAGCATTCAGAATAAAATGAGGTAGCTCAATCGTGTTTTGCTACCCAATAAACATACGTAATTGATAAAAATATCTCAAAGTTGCCTATAGTGGGCAACTGGACTATTCGCGATAAAAATGAATCGCGGAATCGTGTTCAAAGACCTGAAAAGTATGTGTAACTAATAAAAATGCCGAAAAAATCGCTAAAAATAATATAAAGTTACCAATTCTGGGCAACTGGATCATTCGCATTCAAAATTCGTATTTATCGATCCTAATAAATGTAACCTAGGGTGACTGTACCAATTAGTGACCAAATTTTTCCGTTTAACCCTATATCCTGAGTAACCCCGTCTACCATAAGAATAACATGGTACTGAACATTCATTGGGGGGAGGGGGTCACTAACTGATAAAGTCACCCTACATTTAAAATTGTTAAATTTTTAAAAATTAATTGGGCCTTTATCTCTAAAAAATGTTTATCTTTTTAATCCTATATAATAGCCACTAAGACATTCTTTTAAAATTTTTGGAGTACAAATTCGTAAAACTAATTATGGTTCATATTTAAAATTTTAGGGATGGAACTTTACCGTTAGATGGATAGAATAATGTTACAAAGAACCCACCTTTTTATTCCAGCCCAGATGGTTGGTTTTTGAGGTCAAGGCTAAATTTCTTTTTTTCAACGTCCAAGTATAAAATTAGTTTTTGTTTAATGATCATTATAGATATTATTTGAGATATTGATTTGTCATTAATTAAGTATATTGTTGGTTTAATTACAATTTTAATTAATAAACTAGAATAGCCGCGCGCTTATAGCGCGCGTAGAATAATGGCTTTTTAAAATTATTTCCTTATCAAATTAATATTTCAAATAAAATTTTATATTACCAGAATATATTTTAAAATATTATATTCTACAGATGTATACCTGTACTGATAAAATACTAACATTTTTTCGTATTCTATTCTCAAAAAACGGTTTTCATTATTCGTTTTTTTCACTACATTTGGAAATAAATTTTAAAGATTTATTTTTGCCCTGCTATTACAATTTTTATTCAAGAAACCTTTTTTAATATTTTATCTCGAAAATCGAATCTAATTTTAAGCTAATTTGAGGATGTTCAAAATTCGCCGGTTTAAATCCAATAATTTAATTCACCTTAAACAGTCATTTTAATTTATCAGAATATTGCTCTCGGAAATCCAGTATTACACTGAAAGGCTGCCGTTACCTAAAAAATTCTACTTTTAACCAACATAGGTAATAAATTTCATTCTGAATTTTTTTTCTTTTTTATATTTGGTTTAATGATTAAACCAAAATTAAACTATAATCAAACAGGTTTTGAAAGTTATTCCATAAATTTTATTATTTTATTAAGCACCTAATCAAAATTGGACCCTAAGGCTTGTCGAATTTTTAAGTCTCGAGACTCTTTAGAGCTCTAAATCCAGATTCTTTTGAGTCAAGGATGATAAAGGATGGAAAATTAATAGAGGATACGTCTTTGAATTTAGTTTATAGTACCATTTGAATTTGTTAGAAAAATTCCAAGTCTACATATTTTTTAAAAAATTCAATCTTTAACTTAAGCCTCTGTAAGACGCCTAAAATTTACTACTTTTTATTAGTAGATTATGCTTACAAAATATGCGATAAAACATAAATCCATTATTTAGAATAATTTTAATTTATAAAAAAAAAATTCAGAAATTTTTTCAAATATCGTAAAAAACGTGATTTTGTGAGCCTTCCAACTAAAAAAAATAACAATGTGGCGAGCAAAAGTTTTTCTGTTCAAGGTGTGCATTAAAATTTTTTCTTCAAAAAGTTGATCATCCTAAGCGCAATCTTATTTCTGTGGATTTACTCATATTCTTTATTATTATAAACATTCAACAGTTGCTCGCAATAGAAATTTTGAGGTTTTTTTTTTAAATTTTTATCTGTTACTTTGGTTACTCATGTTTTTTGGGTCTCTGAACACGAATATGGTATATTTTTTTATTTAAAATTCTCTGGTTTCCCAAAAAAGAAAATATCTAAAGAACCCAAAAAAAAAATAACCTGCATTTGCTTTTTATGGGTAACTCAGTTTTTGTGGGTAAAAAAAGATACTATATTCGCGTTTAGGGGACCAAAACCCGAATTATTTTAAATCCCTAAATCAAAAATTTTCTAAATCCATTCACCCTTCCTCCTTTAATGTCCATATTTCAGCAATTTTCCCTCCGTCAATTCCTAGTTTCACCAAGTATATCTCGCAAACTAAAGCATTTTTTTTGTTATTTTGATGTTTGAATTTGAGTAAAGATAATAGAGTAGAGTCGATAATCAATTAATTTATAATCTTCTCTCTTTATGTAATATTCATGAATAACAATCTATCTATTAATTTTAAAAAATTTTTCCATTATTTAAATTTCTTTTTTTACAATAGTTAATTTTTTGGGTTTTTAAAATATTTTTATAATTTTAGAATCATACTTTTTAAAAACCCAAAAAATTAACTATTGTAAAAAAATTAGAATGTGCAGAAATTTAATTTTTCTTTTAATTTTATATAAATAACAAATATTTAAATTCTAACCTCTTTTATAGGCTTTCTTGTGTTTTTTTATTTATAAATAAAATAAAATAAATAACATAACCATTAATTTTATTCAATTACATTTTTTATATAAACATTAATCAATATTGTTTAATAATCATTTAAAATTTTTAAAATAAAATAAAATATGATATAAATATTTTCCTATTTATATAAAATTGATAATAAATCGCATTAGTTTTAAATAAATTCAAATTTAATCGAATAATCGATTTTAATTCGTCCAATCAGAAGGCGAATAAAAAGGTTGAATAGAGCAACTTCAGATCTCCATCAATTTTTAATAAAGGGATGAGGGATTCCACGTCAGCTGGGCCAAGTTGTATACTGAAGGGTGACGGGAACCGGTTTCAAATATTTTTTTGGTCAAATTTTCAACTAAATACAAGTCTTTTCTTTATTTCTTTTTTTAACTGATTTTTAGGTTTTGGACCCAATTATTGATTTTTGGCAATGGCAACTATTTTCGTGTTTCGCACTCGTTCTGTGCCTATCGCAAGCAAAAAATACTGAAACTTTTGCACCCTCGATACTTAATATACTATTAAAACAAAAATTTTAATCTTGAATAAAAAGAAATTGAACCTAGACATTTTGATTTATTTACGCTTAAAGAAGTAAAATGATAGAAAACGTAAAGGATGATTTTTTCGCCCATGAGCAGACTAAATAAACGTCTGGATTTTGGAATCAAATTCTACGGGAAATTTTCTATCTATACCTAAATGGGAATTATTTTTCACTGTTAAATAAGCTTTTGGCAAAAATGGCAGAAAAAATATTAAAATTTTGAGTTAACTTAAAAAAAGGCTAAAAACACAAAAATGTCGACACACATGGAACTTTGAACTTAGAAAACTATAAATTGATGGAAGGACTTATTTTTAGTTGCATTTGTACCCCAGAATCGAATTTTACGGGAATTTTCTTATAATTATTTGAAGGGAAAATCTTTTTCATTGTAAAATAAACATTTGGCAACAAAAATAAGAAAATGTTGAACTTTAATTTTTTAAAAAATGTCAAAAACACGAAATTAACTACCCAAAATGGAGAATCGTACCCAAAAATTTAAAAGTTAATGAGAGAATTTATTTTTAGTTGGCTTTTTAGCAAAAAATATTTTTAACCGATTTTCGTGATTTTTCAGTCCTACTTGGGCTCAATTGGCATAGAATCCCTCAAATATGAAAAAATATGTTATAATGAGTTTCTTTAGGTCATTAATTTATTTATTTTTTTGTATTCGACCACATTTTACATAGTTCTTATCTTGAAGATTCTTAACACATTCATAATGGTTTTTGATATATTGCTTATGTAAATTTTATTAAAAATATTCCAATAATTTTAATTTATATTATTGTATCAGTAAAAACGGTTAAAATAAAATGAATTATTTAATAATTAAAAATTAATAAACAATTTCAAACTTAAAATTTCATAAATAAATTCAGAAATATCGGTATTAACGTCCTAAATTTAAAAAAATATTTAAAAAATGTATAAATCAGTAGATAAAGGTCGGTTCCAGTCAGACACGGTATAAAAAATTGAATACGTAATAGCAAATGAAAAAAAAAACGAGTCTTTGACCGGTAAAATTGTCTATATTAAGGATTTTGTTTAGAAATAAAGAAACGTTGTAATAAATTTTTATAAATTTTTTGTAGTGGGGAAATCTATGGACTAGGCGCGTCTCTTTTACACTATAGCGATCGGCATGTTTTCAGTCTCGCGCAGACGGTGCGTGCTTAACGATTTATGATAAAAGTGTTATATACATTAGAATAATCTTAAAAAAGTGCAAAAGTGTCAAAGATCAACAGGTGGTTGTTTCTAAAAATAAAGTGAAAAAAAAAAATAAAAAAAAATGATGTCCGAAAGTGTAACAGTTACAGTACACGATAGTCAAGGTGGTAATACTCGGCATCCTGGTATTAAACCATCAAATGCCGCTGGTCAACCGGTTATATTAGAAGGACTTGCATTGAATGTTACTTATTTTAAAACCTTACCTGGTATCGTTAAAATTCTCCAAGTGGTGAGAGCTTTTTTTTTCTATTAATTTAGTATTACATTATAAAAAGCTCTGACGTAACGAAATGAAAATTTCGAAAGAAAATTTATTAACACGTGGGCGTAGTTTTTATTACTTAAAATGACTTGTTGATTATATTACCATTAAGTTTCTTTTATTATTATAGATCAATGACCCTGACACAAATAATTAACATGTAAAAGCCAAAAAAAAATTATTGCTTCTTCATTTTCTAAATCAAGTATTTTTTTCTTTGAAATTAGATCGAAAACGGGATCATCGATGCGTTAAGTGTCAGAGATTTATATTTATAAACACACCATTGAATTATTTTCATATATAACGGGATTTATTATATCGTTGATTACTGAATTTTTCTAAATATTTATATTTCTTATCATAAAATGATTGTTATCAATTTTTAGGAAAAATTTACCTTAGTTAATCATAATTAGTCACAATATTGAAAAATAAGGTCTATTTATTTATTTATCTTGAGATATAAATATTTAAACAGGAAACGTATTTAATGACAAATGTAAATTACGTAATCGATATAAAAATGATTATTTTTTTTTTGTATTATTTTCAATGTTAAATTAATTTCATTACTAAAAATTGATTTATTTAATAGGCATGTATAAAAATAAACCAAAAAATTAACGTTACTTTTTTTGAACATCAAATACACACAAAACCTGTTAATTAAATAAAATACAATAATTTGCATTAATAAAAAGTCATTGACACTAGCACGTTAATTACATTTTATAAAAAAAAATAAGTGTCTGTGTTCTACTTTTATTTTGTCAATTTTATTGATCAAAATTAATGCTCAAACACACACACACACTTTAATTAAAAAATTAATATCAAACAGCGATAATAAAAAACAGCATGTAAAAAATTTACTTAAAGTAATATTACTTAAGTATTTCTACCTATATGTGTCTTTTTTACAAAAGATTTCGGTCAGGGTAATATTGTTATTATTATTATTGTTTTTATAAAAAGACGTTGTTATTTTTTAAAAAAAGATAGAAAAATAATTATGGGATAATTGTGTGGGAAATTAATAATTACATAATTTTTTTTTTAGGTATTTCTAGGCTAATTTTTGTTGAATTTTTGTTTTTTAAGTCATGGTATCATATTTTTAAGGATGATAAGGTGTAGGAAGGAAATGACGTTAACATAAAAATAAATTTTTAACTGTGAAATGAATACTTAAATATAATATTTGTATTAACCTTGTAGGTGTGTATGTGTGTGTTACTCTAAGAAAAATTATTAAAAAGTAATAGTTTTATATTAAAAAAATATGCTATGAAGAACATGTAGGTCATCAAACTTTTCTCTTTTTTTAAGTTAAAAAATAAAATAAACAACATGAAAGTTTTTTATAAATTTAATAATACTTTCTTTCATTTTTTTTTTCTTATACTACTTAATAAAATACTACATTTATAGTAGTAAATTAAAGAGAGGCGTTGGCGTATATTATTTAAATAATGCAAAAATCTTATAGTGTTAGCTCTCTGTCTGATGGTGTAACTGACCAAAACGACGTATTTTTCTTCTATTTTTAGATATGACTTCAATTTTATGTTTCTATTTTTGTTGTTTTTATAATTTAAAAGAAAAACTTGGGTATTATACTTGTGTTTTGATCAATGAAATATATATATAATTAGCTAATTGAATAACGTTATTATTTTTGGTTATTTTTATTACATCATCAGTGGAATATTATAATTGACTTAATAAATTATTGAAATATTGTTTTTTTTTTTTTTTTTGGTTTGTGTTTCTATGGAAATAAATTATTTTTGATTATAGAATTATTTTATTTAATTGGGCAAATTACGTTGTTTTAATGTACTTGGAGTTTTTAATGAAATTTATTGGTAAAATATCGTTTTTTTTTTTATTGTTGGAATGTTTACTGTAAAAAGTAACTTTCTTAGATTTACAAAAAAAATAGAATTTTTTGGAAAAATTAGTAAATTTTCAAAAAAGTTTGTAAATGATCAAAATAGTTGTAAATTTATGAAAAGTAGTTGTGAATTTACAACTTTTTTCGTAAATTCACAAAAAAAAATCGAGAATTCTCGAATTTTTCGATAATATACTAAATTTAGTAAATTTACGATTTTTATCGAATATTTACAAAATTTTTTGAAAATTTACTAATTTTTCCAAAAAATTCTATTTTTTTTGTAAATCTAAGAAAGTTACTTTTTACAGTGTTTGGCTAAAAAATAACCAAAAATAACCAAAAATAATACTTTTTAAGATTTCTAACAAGAATGAATTCCTTAGAATCTAAGCACTGTTAAAAATACTCTATGATAAAAATACAGTTTGTAAACTTAAAAAACAAACTGTCTGTATTTATTAAAACTCGCCTCTTCACATCTAACGAGCCTACAAAATGCATTAAGATAATTATCTACTTGATTCAAATGTTTATTTCATAAAAAAGAAACAATCATCTGACCGAGCATCAAAAAGATGCACAAAATGAGTTTCAAGCACGAAAAGAAAAGTAAGAGGATTTTTTACCAAGCCATCTATAATAAAATAACCTACATGACCCAACCATTTGAAAAGTTTGAGGCCTTGGCCTTCATGTCCTTCCTGTGAAAAAAAATGAAAGAAAAGAATGATTTAGCTGTGTGTATAATGCACTTTGAATATTTATTAACAAATCAGAGCATGCAGATAGTACTGTTTTTAAATTGTACGTAATAGTTGGTATAGCAAATTTTGCTTACTTTTTATTATGATTTTACTCCTTAATCAGAGTTTTAGATCGTAATGTTAGATTAGACGGTTTTTTTCAGTTAATAGATTTAAAAATTTAATTATATTTTAATGACATTTTTTTAATGCATGGAAAATTTTATTATTTATAGCAAATTTTTTATTGACTTAGTACGTGGAATTATTGTTTTGAGTTATCAGTTTTTTGTACTGCTGAAAAAAGTTCTTGAATTTGTAATATTTTACTATGGGACCGAAATTTTTGAATTAAACGAGGAATCAAATGTTTCACTATTTTTTTAAAAATGTAAAGAACAAGTGCAGAAAAATTTGAAGTAAAAACTTAATTAAAAAAATAATTTAATTTATACTCTATGGAAAAAGATCCAAATACTTATTTTGTAATAATGTGAAAATAACTTTTTACTGGCGCATGTAATAGCCTAAAATATATCAATAGTATAAACTTTTCTAAATTTGCCAAAACACATAAACAAATAAATTTATCAAGGCCCTGTAACAGTCTCACATAGAAATTTTCCCGCTATTTTTAAAATTTGAATATGAGCTTTTATGCGCAGAAACTTTGTAAGGTTTTTATAATTTAGCGGTGTATTTGAAAAATTATTTTGATAAATCCTAAAAGAAACTTAAAAAATGCCAAAATTTCTGTAAAAAATAGCGAATTTCATACTGAAACTAAGACCTTGAGAAAATCGAGAGAAAATCTACAATTCAAAAAATATTATACAATAATCATATTTTTTTCCATATACACAACCAACACAAATTAACGAGACATACCATTCTCTACCTAGTTACGTATACACAAGTCTCTAACATTACATCGAAATACAACATAGTTTAATCGATCGTAATAAAATTCCATATAGAAAGTGCAAACATTCATAAGTTAATTAAAAATAAAAAAAACAAGTGTCTTTTAAAGATAAAAAAAATGAATAGAGAATCAAAAAGTACAAATTATTACATACCAATAAATCTCGAATCAAAGGATAAATTTGATTACGTGATAATTCCAGAGGAGGTTCAAAAAATTTTAGGTTGTTTGATAAACGTAAATCTTGATATAGAATCGCCATTTATATTTGTATCAAAAGAAAAATTGGAAAAAATTAAAATTTTTGAAAATTATTTAGAAAAATTAAGTAATTATAATTTAAATCATATCTTAATTAGTTTATCAACGTTAAATTTAGAATCAAATCAATTTTTATTATGTTTAACTGAAGAATCATTAAATTTGATGATTGATAGAAATCGTATGATAACTAAAAATTTAAATAAACAAGTATTGATACAATTAAATAAATATTCAAATTTAGAATGGTCAGATTTAGGTAGTGAGTTAGAGATAAACGATGATAATTATTTTAAAAATCATAGAAAATTGATTGAATTAGAATTGATAATTCCAATAAATAAATTTTTAAATGATAATTATAAAAAATTATCAATAAGAAATTGTTATGATATTCGAGATGGTTACATTGATTTAATAAAATCAGATTATGATAATTATGATAATTTTAAAAAATTATCAAATATTGATAAATCACAACAAACAAATTTAATAATTAAAAATAATCATACCCAAACGTATCCTGGTTATTTTATCAATAAATCAACGCAGTATCAATATGAATTATCAGACGATTTTAAGAAAATATGGATTGATAATAAGGATGTTATCAATGAAGTTTGTGATAATCAAGATAATGATAATGTTAGTGTTAAAGAAGATGATAAAGAAGAAAAAATAGAGAAAACAGAAGATGAAATAAAATTAGAATTGAAAAGAACTGAAGAATGGAATAAATTAAAAAATTTTATGATTGATAATATTGATTATATGATTAATATTATCAAATTTAATGAAAATGTTAATTTACATGTTAATGATGTTAGCCAACTTAACATCAATAATGATATTTTGAAATTTGAAGATTCAAATGATTATTATGATGAAGTTGTGACATTAATTGATTTAAAGCTAATAGAAAACAAAATATTATCAATTGTTTGCTGGAATTATGAATTAGATAATGTTTTAGCTAGTTGTTATAAGGATTTAGATGAATCGTTGATTTGCATTTGGAATTTAAGTAATTCATCGTTATTGCCACAGATTAATTTTAAAGTTGATTGTATTATTGAAGTATTAACATTTTGCCCGTTGAAGAATATAAGTAACTGTGTTTTAATTGGAGGTATTGATAATGGAAAAATTATCATTTGGTCGATTGATAAAAAGATTTTGATAAATTGTAAGTATAAATTTTGAATATCATTAAAACTGATTATTTATCAATTGGTATTTTCATGAACTAAGTGGATGATAGCAAAGGATCAGAAGAATCAGAAATTGAAGCAAAATTTATAACTGAAAATGAGGAGGATGTTCATAAATCGAAAATTGTTAATATTCAGTGGTTTCCAAGTTGGTGCCAATTTGATGGTAATGGGAAAATACAAAATGAAGAATCTGACAAAATTGTTTATTTTGCAACTGGGTCAAATGATGGTTCTATTTTTATTTGGAAATTTTCACCATATTCTTCAGATGATGACGAAGATCCAATTATTGAAAACGTTTATAAATTATTCATTAAAGATTTAGAAAAAGATTGCCAAATTAATTACAAAATGACAAAATTTTGTTTTCCACTACCTGATCAGCATGACATATCAACACCAAAAGATTGTATCAAAGTTGATAAATATCAGAAATTTTTCATTGGTAACAATTTTGGTGAAATATTTTGTTTTACATGGGATGGTCAAGATTTACTAGAAGAAAATAATGGTAAAGAAATTTGTAAAAATTTATCAAAATGTCTAGTACATGATGACGAAGTAATTGTCATGATCAAATGTGGTTATTTGGAAGATGTTTTTCTAACAATTGGTGGACACATTTTTGCATTATGGAAAGAAGATTTAGTTGATGGACCAATATTTAGTAAAAAATCAAGTAACCGTTTTTATTCTGATGGTTGCTGGAGTAGCAGATTTGGAATATTTTTATTAACGACTGTTGATGCTTATCTAGAAGTTTGGGACTTAAAAAGAAATGACAACGAACCTGTTTTGTTAAAAGTTATTTCAGGACAAGTATTATAAAATTCTTTTACTATCTTTTAATAAAAAATAACTGTTCATATAATTTATTTAAAAAATATTTTAGTCTTATCCAACACCAAGTCCAAAAATATACTCATCAAATAGAGAAAATCTAGCAATAACTGACGGATCATCAAGTTTAAGAATATTAAACGAACCTATAGAAGAGAAAGAAACCGCAAGAAATCGTCTTGAATGGTTAGAAGAATTCGCATGGCGCGAATCAACTCGCAAAATAAATTTTAATCGTTGGCAAAATTCATATCTCAAAGATAACCAAATGGCAATAGATCGTAAAAATGAACGTGAAAAATTAAAAATACAACTAAAACGTAAAAGAAATCGGGAACGTATGCAACGTGAACATGAATTATCCAAAGAATTAGAATTAAAATTAGAATATTTAAGACGTAAAAGATCACCAACAGAAATACGCAAATCAAAAGATTTAAAACGTGCTGAAAATATTTTACTAAGAAAAAAAGGTTTTTACCCAACTGAATTAGAGCGTAAAAGAATGCCATTAGTTAAACAAAAAGAGCAAAAAGAATTAATAAAAAATAAAACCAAAGAATTATTATCAAATTCTGACCAAATATTAGAAAACACATTAATACAAGAAGTTAAAGAAATAACAAAAATAAATAATCCAGATGATAAAAATTTAATTGATAATGATTTGGGCTTAACTGAAAATTCAATAAATTATTTAGACGAATACAATAAAATACGTTTAGAGATTAATGATTGTAAAAAAAATTAATTTTATATTTTACAGATATTTTGTATTGCTAGTATTTTATGCGGTATAAAATATGTAGAGTCAACAACATGGTGGTCATCTGTTGGTACAATATCATTTGTATTTTCTACAATATGGATAATTTTTCGATTATTGTATGTTAGAAGAATTTATGAATTAAGTCTTATGTGGGTAATATGGGTATGTTTAATGTGTATAATTGTTAAATGAAATTTATGAGGAGATGGTTTGACCCAGGTCTGATTTTTGGATTACTGAATTTTGTTAAAAAAATATCTTTGGTATGCTTGGTTTGAATGGGGTTTCCTTTCGTAATCAGATGTTCTGAATTAGAGATTTTTAGGCTACTTGAGAAATACTTGATTGATTTTTCAGGAAATGGTTTCTGGTGGTAGTCTTAGAATTTTTTTCTATAGTTTTTTAATTTTTTAAATCAATTCAAACTGTTTCTTTCATAAATAGATAAAAAAAATTCAAATTCTTCAGAAATTTGAGCTAATAAAACTAAGGGTACCAGGGATGTTTTTTCGGTAAAATAAACTGATCCTACCTCTCATTAATTGATCCAAAGTTCAGAATTTCTCCTAACCAATATTTAAAAAAATTAATTAAATTTTCTATTGTAAAAGGAAATATGCATTGGATTAGCAATGCTAACATTAAATTTCATATCAGCAGTTGCTGAATGGTGGTCACCATATTCAGATTCAGCTGACATACCAAATGGGGTAAAAAAAATTTGAAAAAAAATTAATAAATTACCCAATAAAATTAAAAAAATTTTTTTATTTGACTTATAGATCGTTTACACAATAACATTTTTACTGCATTTAGTAAACGTCCATTATTTATTAAAAGAATTCGTCGATAGTGTACCAGAAGAATTAGGAATTGAATTCAAATAATTATACGTTTTATGTGTCATATGTATTTTAAATAATTTTTTTGATGTTAAAATAAAAATTGAATTTTAAAAAAGGAAATATATTGAGAAACCACTTAATTTATTTTGAATCATTTATTTATTTTTTGGTATTATGATGTAATTTTATTTTAGTCATTCATTTTTCTAGAATATTTTTATCATTTTATTTTTGTTTTACAAATAAAAGGTATATATATATGTGTGTGTGTAAAATTGTTAATAATAAGATAAGAAATAAATTTTTTTTATTTTTTCGATCGATGTCGAGAATGCTTACCTGTATGTATAAAACAGAAAATAAAGTTTTTCCTAGTCGATACAAGTAGTAAGCTTTTATTTATAATAAATGTTATTTTATTTATCCTTTATATATATAAAAAATGATTTTCCTTAGATTTTCCTACTTTACCGACAATAAGTTAAGAAAAATTATTATTCTTGTATTGCGAATTTGTTTTAATCAGAAAATCGATATTATGCATGAATGTTTAAAAAAATTTTTAAATATAAATTTTAATAAAACAATTTTTTTTTCTGTTTTCAGATATTTGGTATAATTTGTATATCATGTGGTTGGGGAAATTGGTTTCAATTTGTAGCAGTTGTTTGTTTCATAATGAGCATACTTTGGTCATTGATGTATCTGTTTTCTATAAGAGAAGCTTTAAATTTACCTATTAATTGGGTTTTAACGGTAATCAATCATTTATTTTATTTTATGTATTTTTTAGAAAATTGATTTATGAGATTTTAGGTACCTTGTTCAAAATATATTTCAAACTTTTTTTTTTTTTTTTTGTTAATTACTGAAAAGTAATTAATGATATGATTTTTAATTTCAGCAATTTAAGCAATTTTTTTTAAGCTCTATTCTAGGTTATTTTCAAATATTGGTTACACTGTCAATTAATTTATTTTGAACATTTTTTATTTTTTCAAATTCTATCTTGCAAATTTCAGTAACTTATGTAGTTAATTAATAAAAAAAATCAAGTGCAAAAACTTTAAAACCAGATCTAATTTCTCCTAAAGTTAAAAATTATTAAAGCACGTAAGGCTGGTTCCACACGGAGCGCTGTAAACTCACAGTTAGCGTTAACTCTGTAGTTATATTACATATATGTATATACTACGCAATGTATTTTAAACGCAGGTTTAAGATAACTTCGAAGTTAAGCGCTCCGTCTGGAATCAGCCTAAGTGTTCCACGTTTCTGATTAATCTTGGTTTACGTACTAGAAATAAGTTTCACTTGCAACAAGTCTAAATATTTCGCCTGTGACTATCCAAATAAAAAAAAAAATAATATAAAAGTAACTGAAATTCTGGGAACGAGGCGAATTTTGCTCAGAATTTTTGAGACTTTCTTTTCTTTCATGATAATTTCAGAAAACTCATACTAAAGTAAAATCTCTTTCAGAAAAATTATAGATATTTCTAATTCTGAAATGCTAAACAAAAAATTTTTTGAATTTACCTAAGCAGAGATATTCAACTCGAATTTCTCGAGGAACCTGAAAATACAGTCAGAATTTTCATTTGGTGACAAGAATAGAATCTGCCCAGATCTGCCCAGAAATTCAGTTTTAATGTTACGCTATTTTTAGTGCCTTTTAATATTAATAGGGACTAAAACCGATCAAGTTAACTTAACATCAGAATAATTTAGTATTTATACACAGTCAATACATAAACTCATGTCAAAATAAAAATAGCTTTTGTTTTATCAGGACCTATTGGTCCAAAACGAGGTCCGAACCTAATTTTTTGAGCATCCGAAGAAAGATTGTTGATAGCATCAGACACAAGCTCATAGGATGGCTAAATTTTAATTTGAAAATCCCAAGGCCCAGAGCAAGATGGCTTAAAAATCACTTAATATTGCTATTTTGAAGGCGAGATCTTATGCATACTTTGAAAAAAAATTCACAGCAACCTGAATTCCAGTTTTAAACGATTGAAAATGACCCAAAACGTGAGTTTCACTGGCATGGTTGGACATAAAAAAAATTTTTTTTATAACTTTTCTTTAGATTTTATGTCGTTTACAACCATTTAAAAGAGAAAAAAAAATCCTGCATTCTTGGAGCACCTCATAACCATTAACTTTTTTAGTAGTTTTGTTAGAAAGATGGTGTTGAAACCTTTACTAAAATCAAACTGCAGTAGTAAAGTTTTTAAAGCAATTTTGATTCAAAGCATACACGACAGTAAAACCAAAAATTTTAACAAAATTTAGTTCCTGTTTTACTCTTTCAGAGCTGTTCATACGAAAAAGTGGTTACTACCATAGTTCAAGGTGAAAAAGCTCAACTTCTACGACTTACTAAACCTCGTATCTTACCTTCAACCATACAGCAATCACCTATTTTCTTCCTTTGTTTAAAAAGACAAAAAATATATATATATTAAAATTAGTACCTCGTTAATTATCTCATAAATCAATGTAAATATTTATATTATAATAAAAAAATGGCAAATTAAAATTTAAAATATTTCAGGAAATGTTAAATACCGGTATCGATGCAATATTATATTTTACGGCCTTTGTAGCAGAATTAGCGTGGGCACATTTTGCGTCTCAAGTTGTTGCTGGGGTAATTATAAATAAAATTTTTTATTATAATTTATTTTAAAATAATTAACTAATAAACAAATTTTTTGTCTTTTATTAATTATAGATCTTTGGAATTTTTAATACAATTGCTTATGGTGCAGGAGCGTACTTCCTTTACCTCGAATACAAAAACAGCCTTCAGTAATATAAAGTTTGAAAAAAAATATTTGAGTAGGTTGTGTTTTACAAATAACTAGCGATATAAGATTTTTTTTAAAAATATATAATTCCGGCCTTCAATTCATATATTTAAAAAAAGTTATTATTTGATTTAATCATCCATAAATATTATATATTTTATGTTATAAATGTGTATGTTTTTTGTTAATTAATTGTTTTTATGTAAACATAAATTTTTTTTTCTCATTCATTTTCATTATTATTTTATATTTACAGTAAAAAATAATGTCTTATATAATTATTTATATATATTGTAAGTTATAATATTTTATATACAACAAAAAAAATGTAGTATTTTTTATCTATGTAATTTACACTCTAAATTTAGTTTAGTGATTTTTTTCACTCAAGTTTACAAGCTATTTTTTGTTTTAGTGAAAATTTAACTCTTAGTGAGTTTTTAAAGTCATGTTTTTAAAAAAAATGTATTAATTTAAATTTGAGTGAAAAATATCACTACAGCTGAGTGATAATTATCACTCAAAGAAATTTAAAGTTTTTAGCTTTTTTTATATTGATAAATGTAATATAGAATTTAATAAGCCTCTAAGTTTCTTTTGAGTGATTTTTTTCACTCGAGTTTTTTAGAGTGAAGAGGGCATTTGAGTGAATTTTCATTATATAGCTTAACATTTATTTTAAAACAGTTTTATTTAGTTAGTGAAAAATCACTATCAATCACTCTAATAAATCTAATTTTCCACCCATCCCCTCAATAAAAATCCTCTTTCAAAGAAAATTCACTCCATCCAAAAAATAGTACATAAATATATTCCATCCACCAAAAAAATGAATTTAGAGTGTATCAATAATTAAAAATATCCAGAGTCACCTGACTCTAAAAATGGCAAAGTACAATATTTTCTAAGTAATAATATTTATATATACTTTCTTTTGGCTTTTTATATTAATTAAAAAATGAAAAACTAAAATATTATTTGCGTGTCTTGTTAAAAATGTGTTTTTTTTTAGTATAGTCATTTAATATTTTATGAATGTATACCTACTTTTTTTCTTGTGTAATGTAAGTATAAAAATAAGCTTATCACTAAAAAAATAACGTTAACCGACTTTTTTCTTATATTTTGTTAATTATATCTGAATTTTTTATCAATAATCCATAATTATGTAATTTTTTTTTTCATGAAAAATCGTTATTTTTAGTTAAACAATAAGCAAAAGAAAAAAAACTGAAAATCAAAAAAAATTTTTTGTAAATGTGAATTTATAAGTGTATAAATGTATTAATTAAATAATTTATTGTGTTGTTTATAAAATAAGATTAAAATATCTTTATATACAAAAATAAAAAAAAAAAAGTATTACAATTAAATTAAAAAAGTGTTTATTTATTTAAGAATTTTAATCGTCCTCGAATAAAATGATATAATATTCCCCTTAAAAAAAAAATCAACTCTTTTTATGATATCATCGATGACGAAGGAAATGAACTACTACTACATGAGTTTTTCTTATTGTGCAAATATACATATAGCGGACGACGCACACGCAACAGGCCCTCTTAAGAAGACGCGCGTTAGTCAATCGTAGCCAGTCGTTCGTACAAGTAATATTTGTGTCTTGAAAAATATTTTTCTAAATATTTTTTGTTTTTAAAAATATTTAAGGTCAGTTTTTTTTTGAAAAATATTTTTATTTATTTATATATTTGATATGTTCGATTGATAAGGGGGTTGTTTTGTGACTGATAGGGGAGGAATATATACCGAAGAATCGTGGCGCCAAAGTATTTATACGGGCTTTTTATTTAAAATAGATAACGCGAGGGCGCGGTTTTTTTTCGCGATTTTTGGTAAATTGTTTAATTTTTTTTTTTGGTCTTACTAATTTAAAGTTACATGAATAAAAAATATTCGTAATAACCATATAAGTGAAAACGAATGTTTCGCGAGTTCTCGAGGCCGTGCAGTAATTTTAATTTGTATTACCATTTTGGTCCCAAGGATCCCGGTTTTGGTTGTTAATTTAATAATAATAACAATAACACACTGTATTATTTTTTATGGCGGTTGGGGTAATCGATTACGGGTGCGTCCATGGGCGTGTTTTAAAAAGCGTTATCACACAATAAAAAAAAAAAAACAGCAACAACAAATGTAATTGTTTTTTTTTTCTCTTTGACATCGGAACCTTTTTATATTATGGTTTTGGACATAGTAAATAGTTATTTTTGTACTAAAAGTTAAAAGCTCTCCGCGCGCTTCGATAAAGTGGGTCACGACATAAAATTTGTATATAAAATACTATAAAGAAAAATTATATATTTTTTAGCCTTGCGCTGTTTTTCTTAGTATTTTTAATTAAGTACTTTAATATATTTTATTTTATTCTCTACAGATATTTGATTAAAATTTTTCTTTAAAAAATGTCACACTCTGTCACCATACAAACAAGAACTGTTACCAGCGGTAGTCCAACTGCGATAAACAGAGCTTTTTGCCGATCCTGGACTGGACTATGTAAAATTGCTCAAGTTGTAAGTCTATTAATTTATTTAATTTTTTTTTGGCACTCGAAATAATTTTATAAGAAGAATGAAAGATTGTATTTACACTTTTATTTTTCTAAGAAGTAAATTGCATGGCATCATCGACAAATTTATAAACTACTATTCGCATTTTAAATGATATCTTTGTTTTTTTTTTTTTGTGTGTGTATATATTTTTGCATTTATTTATTAAATTATTTAATATTTTAATTAATGCAAAAATAAAATCAAGGCTGCTAATAATATCGATTTTAATTTAATTTTCAAAATCCTGCATATTAACAAAAGCTTTTTACATTTTGTAATTAATAAATGAAATATGATATAAAAAAGAGTCATTGTAAAAAAATGCACAAAAAAAATTTGTATAAAATAAGACACTATACGTACCAAAATAATTAGGTACTTGGAGGAATCTGTACAGGATTAGCTGGTTATTATTTCCATCAAAACAGTTATCATAATTTTGAAGATTTATTTTTCTTGCTGATTGTAACGACATTTTTCTTAGGAAGTTTAATACTTATTATCAGCTTTTTATGTTCATTTACAACGGAATCTATTATTTCAAAAACAATTTATGTGAGTTTTCAAAAATTGGTTTTTTCGTATTTTTTAATTTAAAATAAATATTAATGAATTTTTTTAGGAACTTTTATACCATGCGATTGGTTTTTGTCTGTTATTGACTGCTTCGATAATACTATTAACAAAAGTCAACCGTTACAGATATTCTCAACATAGTCAGCTTTTGACTGCTTCTGTAAGAATTTTCAAAAAATATATTTATATAATTTTTATAAAAATTGTTTTTTTAAATTTTAGATTCTTGGACTCATAAATGCTGCTCTTTATTTCTTGAGTACTGTTTATGCTTTCCGCACTTCCCGAGGATTATAAATTATTTATTTACTAAAACCTCGAAATACAAAAAGAATATTAAAGCTTTAATAATATTTCAAAAGAAAATATGAAAAATGTGCTATTATAGACTTAGTATTAAAAACTGCATTGTTTGCTTATATACGCATGGTTAAGTTGCTTTGGTTCGATGCTAAATCATCTGTTTGAAGGTTCAATTGCTTTTGTACTGAGGGTCTGGTTTTCTGGAGCAGAATTTTACTAGATTTCAGAAAATTGAAATCTGGAAATTTTAAAGCTAAAAATCTAGTCAAGTTTTGTACCATAAATTTGATCTCTGAATATCTAACTGTTTCGTTTGATTTCAACTATTTAATTGTATTTTCAAATAGTTAGAACACTGGCAATATTAAATGCATCCAAAAATCTTAAATGTAGTGAAAAATGAATTTTTTTAATTGATTTTACGTATTTTTCTTCACTAAACTCGATTTTAGATCCATTTTTCTGATGTACAGTTGTAGTAACCGAATTTTTTTTTTTTTTAATTACTGCAAATGGCTTGAAAAGTAAAAAAAATTTTTTAAAATGAGTTTCAAAAATTTAAAATGCAAACACCGCAATATAGTAGGACTTAAAAAAATTTTTTGACCAAAAGAAAAATTTTATATTTAACTTTTCTTTAGGTTTTGTGTCATTTGCAATCATTTTGAAAATTTTATCTTTATTTAGAGCAAAATATCGTTAATTACTCAAAACTGGCCTTCGCAAAATGAATGAAACTTTCAAAATTATTGTAGAGATGAATCCATTTTAATGCATTTGAAATTTTTGGATCTATTTAACAATTCTGGCGTCTCGACCAAAATATTTGGTTTAATTTTAAATGCAAATTACTGTCAGTTGAAATTTCAACTAATAGGTTAATTTTTCGATAAAAATTGCTTGAATATTAAACTGAAATTAGTTTCCAACCAAAGCAATCTAATCGTGCAAAAATATCTAAAATATATTGTTGTTAAATGTCGCAAAAAAAAACACCTTTATAATAATTTTTTAAGATTTTTAAATTAAGAAAAATCTCGATTTTAATAAATACTTACGCCTACGTACTGCCGATAAAACCGAGTTAATTGTTATAAATTATTATTATTATTATATGTTTGTTATAAATTTTGTTACATAAATTTTCTAAAAAATGTATAAAAAAAATTTATTTTTTTATTTTTTTTAGATTAATTATAAATTTTTATAAGGGACAAAAAACAAGCCATCTCAGAAACTTAAAATTTAAAGAGAAAATTTTTTTTAGAAACTATAAGATAAGTTGCAATAGACAAATATCTAAGTTTAAATCAATTTTTATAATTTTTGATATTTTATAAAAAATAATAACCTGAATTCAAAATAAAATTAAAAAAAAAAATGATACATTTTAAAAATTGATTTTTACTTTGCCAAACAAAAAAATACTTCCAAAAACTGAGTTGACCTAACCTGTCTAAAAATTACAAAAATTACAAAAATAAGTATAAATCATTATATATTACAAGCACAACAAAAAATATTTCTAAATAAATGTTTATATTAATAATAAAAAAAACAAATGTAACGCTTAAAAAAAATCAAAAAAACCTCAAGTACGATTAATTCATAAGTTGTAATTATTTTATTTTTTTAATTTATTTTCTAAGCATTTAATTATAAATTTTCTGTAAATTATTAATTTTTTTTAGAGTAGTCTAAAAGCTTTAAAAACGCTTTGTCTGTTTTTCGCTATGAAAAAAAAAAATTGTAAAAACAAAAAAATTAAATAAGAGAGTGATTTTTTAAATTAATTAACTAATTTTTTAGTTACTAATTTAATTAATTTTTAGTTTATAAATATCTGTAATTTAATTAACTGAGAATCAAAAAAAAATTTGATGTAAAAATCAAAAAAATATTTGCTTAAATAAAAAATTAAATTAAAAAATAATAGTTATTTATTTAAAAAATTAATATTTTTTATTATTTTTTAAATCTTAAAATCTAGGTAATTGGCTTAATAATAACATGTGCAGAATTAAATTCAATGTACGATGTTAGATTAACAACATCAGATATATTTTTATTATTAATGTCAACAACATTTATGATGGGAAATATAATACAAATAGTTAGTTACATTTTATCACCTGTATCACAAGCTATTGTAACTAAAACTAATTATGTAAGTAAAAAAAAATTATTTTTTATTATTTTTCATTTTTACATATTTAATTTTATGTTTATAGGAAATAACATATCATGCATTTGCATTATTTTTATTAATTATTGCTTCTGTTACTGTTGTTGCTAGAGAATCTGATATGGAATATAGTAATCGATTGACTGCTGGGGTAAGAATCTATTAACTATTTTTTTTTTTAATTTCAATATTTTAATTTATTTTAATTTTTTTACAGGTTTTGGGAATAATTAATTGTATTTTGTACAGTATCAGTGGTGCTTTAGCTGTAAAAAAAAATTTATAGTTATGTATGTGCCCCTGAATTATGTTAATTTGTTTAACAAATATATAAGTCTGTGTCGTACCAAAATTGTAGTGTTCTTTATTTTTTAAACATCAATTATTAAAAAATTATATCAAACAGCAGCTTTTACTTGCTGGAACTATCCATTTCATCTGGTACTCATTTTAAAAGTTTGCCAAAAATAAAATGGACCTGAAATTATCCAATTTTTTCTCCAATTACCTTACATATCTTAATTTTTGAAGACGAATTTTGATATAAAAGGGATTTGATACCAATTGCTCGTAAATGATCTAAAGGTGTCAACGAAATCGATACTGAATGTACAATTAAAAGTATCCCTTCCATCAGTTTTTAATTCATCACAAACAGAAATTTATAAGGGTCAGCAGATGGCCCTACATCAGGCACGCAGCCAGGATTTTTGTTCAGGGAGATCTTCGGGGGAGGGGGGAGGGGTAAATGTAAAATTCTTAATTTTTGTAAACCGTTTTTAAAAGCCCCAGACCAAATAATGATAATTAAAAAGATTCATTGCTTGTATATGATTTATCAACTAAGAAAAAAAATATTTTTTTTAATTTATATACTTCGGAAAATTGTAAGTATTCTCTTGGAAATTTGAATATTTTTAGAAAATTTGATTTTTGAAATGATGAAGTTTAAAGCTTAAAGGTTGTAATTTAACGTTTTTTGAAAAAATTCACAATCGAAAACGAGGAATTCCATGCCAACTGGGACCAAGTTGGACTGATAGACAAATTATTGATTTTCGACAACCAAATTTGTATAGTTTCGGCCTTTTTTTGTAAAATGACTCAACATTTTCTTACAATTGCTACCAAATGCTTCTTTGTATTGAAAAATATCTTCCTTTTACATTTATATATGAAATATATATTATATTTATATATATGAAATTCTTTGTAAAATTTGATACCCAGGTCCAAAAGTTGATTTGGGCTGTGCATGCGCATGAAGTGAAACATAACTTAAGAAAAAGAAATTCAGAACCGCTACGGAGGGCCCTTGATAAATTAAGGAGTAAATCCTATGAAGTCAAAGAATGTTAAAGGTGCTTCAAGTTAATGTGCACACAAGCATGATGTTCCAACTTGCTAGAGAAAAGTCAGCGGTCCTTCTCCTTATAAGTGAACAGTGGGCTGGATCACGCTCCCAGAACTGGTTTTCGGACGAGCTTGGCAAAGCAGCTTTTTGGATAGTGAATCCAAGGAAGGTACTTGTACAAGAGAATGACTCCGGCAAAGGCTTTGTCTGGATTAATACGCAAGGTGTTACCTACATATGCGTGTACTTAACACCAAACGAATCCAGGGAGGATACTCTGACTAAACTTAACAGTCTGGAAGATGCAGTAAGGTACATGACCGGCAAAATTGGCATAGGAGGCTATTAATATAATTATCAACGCGAAAGCTCCAGAGTGGGGTATACCCGAAACGGGTGCAAGAGGAGAGAATATACTCGATCTGCCTGTCAGGTTCAACTTAGTGGTGCTAAATGTAGGTAACACTATAACTTTCAGTAGACCTGGCCACGGACAGACCATCCAGAATATATCCCGTGCAACAGAAGATTTAGCTGCTAGGATTTTAGATTTGCAAGTTCTGGAGAACTTTTCAGCGAGTGACCACCAATATATCTTTTTTGAGGTGCATGACGAGCGGCGACAGACACAAAGAGATGAAGCACAGAAATGTTGTAGATGGAACATCAAGCGGCTAAACCGCAAAATATTGGTGAACATGCTTAAAAGAGGAAAGACTGCTATCCTGGGGAAAGCAATAAGGCCTGGAAATATCGACGACGCAGAGATATTAGTTAAGGAAATCATGACACTGCTGGAAAAAGCATGTAACATAGCCATGCCCAAAAAAAGAACCCGTGATGGAAGACCACCAGCCTACTGGTGGAGCGCTGAAATAGCCCGTCTAAGAAGTGCGAGCCTAACGACAAGAAGGAGAGCCATACGTGCTAGGATCAGAACGGATGCTGCTAAGATGATGGCAGAGCATAAGCAGGTAAATAAAAGCCTGAGACTTGCTGTTATAAAAATCAGGAGAGCATGTGAGATGGCTTTGTGTAATGAGGTGGACAATAACCCATGGGGTCTTGATTACAAAATAGTCACCAAGAGAATTGGTGCTCTGTCCGCAAGTGGCGTTAGTCGTATAGTTGATGGACTTTTCCCAACCCATCTCACTGCGTTTCTCATGAGCCTGCTTAACGCAATAGTGCGCCCGGTTAGGGAACCCTCCATTTATTCTATTGGGCATCCTGAGCTGGGTAATAGAGGTCAGACTTTTTTGGGCAATTTTTGACTAGATTAAAATTTACCATCGTTATTTGGAAGATTGTCTAAAAAATAGAATATCTTTTAACATTGAACTATAATTTTCCATAGGCCTTTTGGAATAAATGGTGCAAGTTGTGATGTTGATTTCGATTTTCCAAAGCTAGGCTCCCCTTGTAGGCAAGCAGCCCATAAGTGTTAGATTGACTTTTTTAAAACCACTTGGACGGCTTCAAATGCACTATTTGCCACCAAGATAATGAATTTCTAGACCTTTGACCAAGGATCTATTGAACTAACGGAGAACCTGCTGGTTTTGGAAATTCACCCGGGTGACTCTCTTGAAACCAGGCTAAACTTTTACACATTACTCTACCAAGGTTTTTGATCAACTACCCAAAGCTTAACCTATGAGGCATGCCCCATTGTCCTGAGACGTCTGTCCTGAGAAGGAATATAGCCCCCCTCCAAAATTTCAGTCGCCCAGGCGACCAAAATAAAACCAGGCCAAAGTTTACACACGTTTTGATTTCACCATAACAAACACATATATCAACCTGTTTGAAGGGCGTATTTTAACGCAATTATTGTCCCAAAAATTTACTGGGGTACCTTTAAAATTACTCTCTGGAATAGGTTGGCGTGGGCCATATTTGAAATATGAGTTTTATTACCGTGAAATAAAAACGTGTGTAAAATTTGACTTGGTTTCATTTGGGTTACTAATACAGGCGCCAGCCATACTAATCACGCCCAAAAATTAAATTTCTTTTTCCGAGGATATAAATAGGTGGTATTTATGTTTTTTGACCCGCTGAACACAAATCTGAGTTCCGTTTTGCGAATTTCCGGGTCAGTTTTTTGTTATTAACAAATTATTGGCTAATTTTGCAATAATTTCTTGATAACAAAAAATTGACCACGAAATTTGCAAAACGGACCCCGGATTCGTGTTCAGAGGGTCGAAAAACATAAATACCACCTATTTTTATCCTCGGAAAAAGAAATTTAATTTTTTAATTTTTGGGCGTGATTAGTATGGCTGGCGCCTAGACTATACCTGGGAAACTTAAATTTGGGATGGGAGTCTATATCTCCCCTCAGGACAGCGGGGCATAAGCTAATCTTTGGGTATATTATCAGAAAGCTTCGTAGAATAAAGTATACAAAGAAAAATATAATGTACAATGGATCCTCGGCCAAAGGTATAGAAATTCGTTATCTCGGTGGTAAATAGTGCATTTAAAGCCGTCCGAGTGATTTCAAAAAAGTCACCCTAATTCTTATGGTTAGCCTGCCTATTGTCATTATTCTATAATCTGACTCAAAAATTATAAAATATATTTTCAAGGTTTTTTACGCATGCGCAATTTGAATTAACTTTTGGACCCCAAAGCCAAAATCATAAAAAATTTTTCTGCTCGATCTAAGTTGAAAAATACGCGTTTACTAGAAACAAAAAAAAAACAAAACAAATGGTCTAATTTTTAATAAATGGTCAAAAAAATATAAATGTTTTCTAAAATTAAGAATTGGACTTCCGAGCCAAAAGTTGGTAGGTCTTATTTTTAGCCATGATTCATAAAAAAAAAAATTGTTAGAATCCCTTAGTCTTACTTAAACCTAAAATTTAAATTTGTGCTTTTATTATTCACCCACACACGTTGATTTATATAAAAACTATTCAATAGAACAAGTACATGTTAAATAAAATCTTAAAAATTGCGATTTTTTTTCTATTAGCATAAAAAGTCTATTTGTACTCTAAATAAAATATTTAGTTATTTATGTATATACATTTTAAAAAATTTGATTAATGCATAAATAAGAAAAATAAATAACATGTAAAAACTGAACATTTTAAATTTACATATTTTTTTCCCAATTAAATCATGCAGAATTTGAAGACTTATTTAGTAAATATAAAAAATGACATGCACTTATTACAATAATATATACTGTTAACTTATTTTGCTAAAAATTTCAAACAGAATTATTCTTGAAAGCTAAGAGACGTTTAAGAATTAAAATCAACCTCGAAAATTCCTGTTTCTTATTTGATTTTAAGCCAAAAAATTTTGGTTAAAAATTTATAACTTCTTTTTTATCCCACAATCAGTCAATCCATATACATTTTTGGTTATTAGCACTATTTTAGAAGGTGAAACTAAGATTTGGTGGAATAGAAACAAATTTCCAGTGCAAAAATGTAATTAAAATTTATTATGTTAAAAAGAAAATCATAGAAGAATGCAAGAAATTTTACTTCAATCCTAAAATTCAAATTTGATCTAATTGGAGACCTGACTGTATTTCAAGTCATATTTCACCCCAATTTTGAAGTCAACTTTACCTTAGAAATTTAGTTTCATTCAAAAGTTCCTACAGTTTCTTATAAAAATTAAGCTTTTTCTGAAAATTTCAAGCACAACAATCTATCAGTGTAAATATAAAAAAAAAGTAAAAAAAAACTAACAAAAAAACCGGCCATTAACATAGTATATATTCAAATATAGTATAAAGCTTTAAATAGCTTAAATAGTTTCTTTGCTTTATTTTTTGTATACAGAAAAGCTTTTACACACATTAATGCAAGTAGGTGCAACGACACGCAAAAAATTTTCTTGTTTTTTTTTGTCCTAGACGGGGGTCTCTTTCTTTGTACATTTTAAAAGTCTTAATGAAAATTTTTAGTTGATCTTTGAATCTTCTTCAGTCTATAATATGCTAAAACCAAAAAATTTAAATAATTCAAATATGGCAAAATTAATAAATTCATCACCAAGAAACAATAATTTATCAAATAATAATAATGGTGTTAAATGCTGTTTTTGTTTTTCATGTTTTACATGTATAAATATTGATTTTTTTAAATCATCAACCGGGATATTAAAAATCATTGAAGTTGTATTTAGTGGTTTTATACAATATTTATTAATGACTTATTGCTTTGAATATATTAGTGCATTAGGTGCAGCATATGAAAGTGCATTAACAACATCAACAGGTTGTTTAACAACTTCAGCATTTTTACTTGCTTGTTATGTTATTTCTGAAAGATCTTATAGGCTTATACGTTCATCACTTTTTGTAAGTTATTAAAATTTTAAATTTTTATTCTGTATCTTTTGCTCAATCTCTAATAACTTGGAGTTTTAAAATTGTTTGAATAATGAATGAAGTGAGTGGTTAGATTAAAGATTTTCTAAAATTGCATTAAAATTTTATAAATCATTTTTAAAAAAAACTTAATACTGGTTTCTGTAAACACAGCTAAAATGCATGGAATATGATACATAAATGGAACGAAATAACATTACCATTTTGCTATTCATGCGGATTAGTGCCTAGATCTACTAATTTTATAAGTTGGTAATTATTATCTTTGATAAATCTTCCTAATCCCAAATTATTTTAAGTTCCTAAGGCTGAATTATATAATAAGTCCCTAAATCAACTTGATTTAAGCCTATTTAACCCCCTGCTCCTTGAATCGAATGCATGCATTTGGCCCCTTTTTAGATTTTGAGGCAGAGGGAGGGGTCAAATCATTAAGTATCTCACCCTATAAACATGTTCCATTTTAATATTTTTTTTAAGGAATTGGAAAGTAATAGATGATATTATATTACTCCAGTCATTTTGTAAAGAAATGCGGGCTTCACCCTTAAATTTGCAAAAACTACCCCCAAAAAGGGGTTTTTTTTACATATTTGCACTTTGAGCGCTCAGATTTGCACCATATGGATTTTTCGGGTCGCTGATCAAGAATTTTGACTTCGTTTTCATAAATAATAAATATTTCACCCTTAAAATAAGTAAAACTATCCAATATAGGGGTGTTTTAGAAAATTTTGCACTAAAAAGCGTACAGGATATGCCGATATAGGTTTTTTGGGTCGCTATTCAAGAATTTGGGCTCCTTTTATGTGGTTAAATATTGATTATTTATGAAAATGAAGTCGAAATTTTTGATCAGCGACCCAAAAAACCCGTATGGTGCAAATCTGAGGGCTCAAAGTGCGAATATGTAAAAAAAAACCTTTTTGGGGGTATATTTTGCAAATTTAAGGGTGAAGCCCCCATTTCTTTACTGATTTTCGTGTTCAGCGACCCAAAAAACCTATAATAGAGCAAATCTCGTGTTTGCCAGTGAAAATACAACCAAACCCGTATTTTGACTGAAGTATATAATTATTTCTGAACTTTCCTTCAATGCCTTCAATTGCCTACAAAGACAGCAAACGGATACCGAACTCTCTATTTAGCACAGGTAATATAAATATTTCAAAAAAATTAATATAATACAAAGCTAAACTTTTACCAAAACTTTATTTGGACCTCAAAAATTCTAGAAAAACTTACAACTGGTTTGTGTGTTAACACCAACAAGCATGGAACATGATCTCTTGTAACAATTTGAACTAATAATCCCTAATTATTAAGTCCTATAACCGAAATAATAATAAGCCCCAAAATTGAAATTATCCCTAGTCCATAAACCTAAATTGTATTCTAAAAGTCCTAAATTATATCCTTAAAGTTTTCTAAGTCCTTAAATAAAAATTATTTTAAGTCCCTAAATCGAAAATATTCTGAGGCCCTGAACACGGATTATTCAAGTCTCTAATTTTGAATAAGTCCATAAATTAATAATTCCCCCCCCCCCTGAATTTGAGGTCATTTTAAATACATCTCTCTATGAACATGTTCCATGTTTAAAAAAAAATCATAACCGGTTTGTGTAAACACAACCTAAATGCATGGAACAACTTTACTTGCAGCAAAGTGCTGGGTATAATACATAAACATTACGCAACATTACAATACAATTTGCTGTTTTTATAATTTGTAATTATCACCTTTTAATAATGATATATTATTGGTCCAATGACTGATACCTTAATTTGTAATAAGTTTGCATTTGAACTAGCTGACTATAGAATCACAGTTAATCTTTATATAATTTCAAAAAAGTTGAAATAAACAAATGTCCAGTTTTTAGAGATTGTTGCAAAAAAAAAAAGAAGAAAAAATGAATGTTCAATTATATAATTTTATTATTTTCAGGAACTGATGTTTAATACAATATCAAGTTTTTTTTACTTTAGCTCGGCATCGTATTTAGCATTCAATACAACATTATTTATATTACCACGTCATATTTTATCACCAGGAAATATGATTTATCCATTAATGAAATTCATTTACGTAAGTATCATCTATTAATATGTGATTTATTTTGAGCTAAAACAACACTATGATAGAAAATTGCATACATGATTACGATCTTTAGATTTATCAATTCCGGGAATCAAAAATTAACGGTTACAATGTTAATCAAATTGTTACCATTATCATGAAAACTGTTATTAAAAAAAACAAAAGTATAAATTATGTTGCTAATACTAATGCAACTAATACTTAAAGGCGAAAATGGGCTTCAGGGATAAGATGTAGAATCGTTGAAAAAACAGCTTCACCAAGGCACAAATTCTGCTCTAATGTTGATTTGGAACCCTCGAAATTAAAATAAAAAATCTAATATTTTTATCACTGAGGGTAAAATTTTTCGCCAGAGTTTCATTTTAGTCTAAAAAGGCCCGATTTTCCAAAAGAGGACAAGTTTAACATAATAATCTATTTTTCTCGTTCAGGATCTATTCAATTTTTATTCCTAGAAATCAATTTCATATCAGAAATTTGTTTAAGCTCTAAGGTACACAAATTGCTCTAGAGGTAAATTTTCGACCATTGTGACAATTTTCATAAACTTTGTTTTCAACATATTTTTTACCCCCTGAATCTATTTTTATTCTGCGGGGATCAGCTCTTATACCAGGATTTCATTTTAAACCTATAAGTGCCCAATTTGCTCTGAAAAAACATTTTAATATTATATCCTACGAGTAAAGTATTAATCAATTTAAGCTCTAAATTTTTTAATAATTAGCCTGATTTATGCCTAAAAAATTTTTTTTCGAGGCAATTTCCCAGCTTCCTAAGTTTTCAAATAAAAATTTTGTTTTTTCAATTGAAAAAGACAGTAGAGAAAATTTTTTCTACGCAAAAATCAAAATAAAAATGAAATATATATATTTTCTCACACAAAATTTAAAATATTTATAAAAGATGAGCTAAAAAAGTATACGTGTTGATAAATATTAGCCAGATGCATAAAACAAAATATAGTGTTGAAAAACCTCAATCATCATCAGAGTGTTATTTTGACTCAGAATGACTCATATATAAATCTATAATAAATGCCTGCTGAAATTAATAATAAATAAATTTGTTTTATAGACATTGTGTGGTATCACTGGTTTCGTATATCTTGGGGATGCATATTTTTCATACAAAGATTACAAATCAATATAAACAATTATTAATATAAATGAAAAATTCATTATTTTAAACACGTGTTCTCTGTCAAAGAATACATTCAAATATATTAAATGTAGGTGTAAAATAAAGACAAGAACATCCTCTCTTTCTCACATTTATATTTTTTGTATTATTTTTTATATTTCCTTTCATTTCAAACGTTAAATATTCGTATGTTACATGTGCGTTGATTCAGTTCGAAAATGAAATTGTTACACAAAAATTGTAAAATATTATAATAAGTGTCTGTTTTTGGTATTAAATAAATAATTGTTTATAAATTTATATAAACTAAAAATAATGGTTTTTATTTATTTGTTAATTCAACAATTTTAATTTAAACAAATTTAAAATGGAAAGTAAATTATTAGCAGGTAAGTTTTAAAAAATTTGTTATTTGTTAATAAATAATTTGTGTATTATGCAATAATTTAAAATAAATAATAGTTATTGAATAAAATTTTAATTATTTATAACGTGCAGTTAATAATAATGAACTTGAATACCAAATATAATTATTATTGTTTAAATAAAATGCATATAATTAGGATTGAAAATCGAGGTGAAAGAAGAAAAAAAACAATTTGACACAAAAAATGTTCAATTCTTTAAAAAAACACTTTTTTTGTATTTGTTTAGCATAAATTAATCCAGTAGATAATTAAATTCTAATCTATATTAAACCCACGTGTTATGCTATAAAAAACAAAATATAAACACGTGATTATATTTTTAAAAAAATATTATTTCCACTTTCTAAAAAAAAATTTTTTTTATTGTCACTCGCTGGCATAAATAGAGAGATTGTAGATATCTTGAATTAATTTTTTAAATACTTTTTGTTTACGTCAATTGGCAGAGAAATGTTAATAAAAATATTGTATTTATAGCGAAAAATGAAGTAATTAATAAAACAGATAATTATTTATCATCGACAATTAATATTACATCAGATAATAGTAATGACGAAGATTTAGTTATAACGATTGTTATAATTGTTACTGTTTTGGCTGCTATTTTATTGATATTTTCTATGGCTCTTTTGTTTGATTGTAGAAATAGGTAACATTTTTTTTATTGTTTTTTATTTATTGTTACGTAATTCTGAATTTTGTTAATGGGTTTTTTGATATGGGGATTGGTGAATATTATGGACCCAAAAATTTTTGTTGGCTGTAAAAAATATATAGGAGCTTTAACATTTTTGTCCCTAAAAAATAACTTGACCAATTTTATCGAAACTTTAAAAATTATCCCTCAATTTGATTAAAATTTTTCGTCAAAAGTAATTTAAAAAAATTTTTTTTTTCTTAAATGGAACTTGCTACTTTCCTCGCGAGCATTTATGGGTTGAAATACCTCAACCGGTTTTTTTATCAATGAGATTAATTTTTTTTAAATTTACTTTCAATTGGAAAATTCATGTAGGTGATTTTCTATAAATACCTGTTTCATATTTTGAAAAAGGCGGAACTTGTTTTTATTTTTGTCATATATATTCCTATAGGAATTAATTTTTTTTTTTAATAGCTAGTGTTCAAAATGAATCAATTAAAAATAATTTAATTGAAATGAAAATCGCGATAGCAATCAAAAAATCGTTCAGAATTACGTTATTTTATTACCTGTTTATAAAAATTTTATATTACAAATTTCTTTTAATTTAAATAGGAAAAAAAACCAAATATTAAAAGTTAAAAAGAAAATAAAACAACGCAATAAAGCAGAGGATAAACAAATATTATCGAATTCAATGTATCAAAATGAAGACACACCTCATCCAACAGCATCATCACACAGTAGTAGTATTCAAATATTAACAAATTTTGATGCATCTGTAATTTAATTTTAAAAAACTTTCCAAAGTATTTTTTACGATTATGAAATACCCTATGGAAATATACCACGAAAAAGTAAAACAAGTATTATTTATAAAGACAAACAATTCAAAGAATTTGTATTTTTTTAAACAACGTTATGATTGCGTGTACATAAAAAATGAATGAATTTAATTGTGTTAATATTAAATTTTTATTGTCTGATTGTACACAAATAATGTGCATGGAACATGTTCTCTATAATCATATATGTAACTCTAAGTCCCTAGCTTATTATGGATATTCTAATGCCCTTTAAATTGAAATTATTCTACATGTCCCCCGTTTGATCCCCCCTTAGATTTCCGGGCCTTTTGGAATACCCCTCCCTACAAACATGTTTCATGTTAAAAATAAAATGTGTTACATATATACTAGAACCTTGCTAATCCGGATTTCGTTTATACGAATTGGAAATTTTGTGTTTCAAATCAAAGTTTCTGTGTAACCAATCATGTTTATAACTAGATAATTTGTCTCTCTCTTACTCATTATTTTACTAGCTTATGATTGGCTTTTATACGTGGAGATATACTAGTTGCTCTGAAACTATCGATTAGAACTAATTGAATTAATTTTTTATTTTTTTAATATTTTTAATTTTCAAAAATTATTTATTTAATTAAAAAAAGAAAAAAAATTTTTTTTGTAATGTAAAAAAGTTTAAGAAAATAAAAAAAAAAATCTCTGACAGATGGGATCGAACAGAGACTTGCAAATCTTGCAATATAACAAAGCTACACATTACGTTAGGTTAGGCTTAGTGCAACCAGTATATAACCACACTGTGATATAATTGCAACCTGTTACCTGACTGCAACTGTGCAATTAAAACAGCACTGTGTTTATCTTTTAGCTCAGAAAGGAGGGTTATCCTGACTTAGAAGCTTAAATTTGAGAGTGTTTTGGTTTAAATGCAGTAAGAGTATAAAATACAGGTATTAAACTTTTAGATTCTGAGCATCAAGCAAGTAAAGCTTTAATTATAAAGATGATTCACAGTTTATTCATAATTAACACCTCGGGTGATATTTTTATGGAAAAACATTGGAAAAGTCCTGTAGCACGTTCATTGTGTGATTATTTTTTTGACCAGCAAAGAAAAGTCTCATGTCCCGATGATACTCCTCCAGTAATTGCAACACCTCATCATTATTTAATCAGTATATACAGATGCAGCATGTTCTTTGTTGCAGTATGCATGACAGAAGTACCACCATTATTTGTCATAGAATTTCTTCACAGAGTGGTTGACACATTTCAAGATTATTTTAATGAATGCACCGAAGGAATGATCAAAGAAAATTATGTCGTGGTTTATGAATTGCTTGATGAAATGCTAGATAATGGCTTTCCGTTATCTACAGAATCGAACATATTGAAAGAGCTTATTAAACCTCCAAATATTTTAAGAACGATAGCTAATACTGTAACGGGAAAATCTAATGTAAGCACTACTTTGCCAAGTGGACAATTATCAAATATACCTTGGCGGCGTACAGGTGTCAAGTATACTAATAATGAAGCATATTTTGATATAATTGAGGAAGTTGATGCAATTATTGATAAAGCTGGAGATACTGTTTTTGCAGAAATACAGGGTTGCATTGATTGTAGTATTAAGCTAAGTGGAATGCCAGACTTGACTCTATCATTTATAAATCCAAAAATTTTTGATGATGTAAGTTTTCATCCATGTGTTAGATTCAAAAGATGGGAGTGCGAGAAGTTACTTTCTTTTATTCCACCAGATGGAAACTTTAGGCTGATGTCATATCATGTAGGATCCCAAAATGCAGTAGAAATTCCAATTTATGTAAAACACATTATAAGCTTAAAAGAATCTGGAGGTAAGCTGGATATTACCATAGGACCAAGGCAAAGTGTGGGTCGAGTAGTTGAAAATGTTGCATTGAAAATAACAATGCCTAAAAATGTTTTAAATTGTAATATTGTATCGAGTCAAGGAAAACATTCTTTTGATACAGTTACTAAAATATTACAGTGGGATGTAGGAAGAATAGATTTAACAAAGCTACCAAATATTAGAGGTTCCATAACGTTAGCTAGTAATAATAACTTAATCACGGAAGCAAATCCTACTATAAATGTTTATTTTTCAATTAATCAGCTGGCTGTATCTGGCTTAAAAATTAGTAGATTAGACATGTATGGAGAAAAATATAAACCCTTCAAAGGTGTTAAGTATATAACTAAAGCAGGAAAATTTCATATTCGTATGTAATTAAGGCTTATGTATTGTTAAAAAAAAATTAACCAGAGTGTATATTATATATTTTTTTTTTTAAACTGAAATCCCCATTATTAAATTCAGAACATTCCGTTTTAGAAAAATTTCGTCATGATTTAAAATTTTTTTACTTAAAATCCCTCAAACACACTGATAAATTCATTGGGTGGTATTTTTTTATCCGGATAATTCGAATTTTTGCTGATTCGAACTAGTATTTCCCCTAATTAATCCGGATTAACGAGATTCTAGTGTACATAATAAAATAATGTTTATAAAGCAACAAAAAGAGTATTATAATAAAATAAATATTTAAGTATTTTTTAATCACATAAGCATTTAATTTTATATAAATAAAAAATAATTGTTTAATAAATTGTAAATAATAAATAAGTTTTTATGAATAATAAAAAATGATTATTTTATAATATTAATATTTTTTATTAGCAATTGGTTTTTCCAACAAAAAAAAATTATTGCCCAGAATTTGTAAAATATTGTTTTTATTTCATATAATTATAATAATATTATTATCTCACATTGTATAAAAAAGTTTCACATAAAATTATATATAAAATAATATTATTGTAAAAAATATATAAATATAAAAAATTGTTTAAAATTTTTTGTTAATTATAACAAGTGCATATCTCAAATGAAAAAAATACATGTTACAAAAAAATCTATACAAATAATTATTAATTAATCAATTAACATATAAAAAATACGTATCTGTTTTCATTTTTTTTTTTATCACTGATATATGAATTACACAAAAAAATTACATTATAACACAGAAATTAATTTTTTTTTGTCAGTCTTAAATTTATAAATTAAAAAATTTTTCCAATTTATACATACAATTTACAAATGTTTACCTAAAACCATAAGTAATAATGCCATACGTACATAAACGCCATTTTCAGCTTGTCTAAAATATGCAGCTCTTGGATCTTTATCAAATTCTGGACTAATTTCGAATACTCGAGGTAATGGATGCATAACAATCATTTTAGGTTTTGCTCTTGACATTAATGTTGGTGTTACTATAAAATGTCCACATGCCTAAAAAAAGATTTATAATTTTAATATAATAATTTTGTTATTGAGAATTCCTGATAAAACGTATTTTGGGTAGAAGAAGATGTCCCCCAACAGTAAAATACTAACTCAAACCAGTTTAAATTATAAATTTTTAGTTTAATTTTGCACTGTATATGACTCTATAAAATCATTTTTATAGTTATAAAATTAAAATTTTGTTTATAAAATCTTTCTCACAAGTGAAATGATTCGCCGATAAAAAAGGTCAATTTAAAAAATTTTTTAATTATGAAGGATTTACTACCCTGTGAAGGACAACGTCCATGTCATATAGAATTATTAAGTGATTTTATTGACACAGTCCGAGTAAAGCTTTAGCTTTAGCTCTAGTAAATAACGTGATACATTTAAATTTAAAAAAAAATGCGTTGGCCGCAAGTGGAATTTGCTTATAGATATCGGAATTTTTTTTTCTTGCCTAAACGATTTGAAATGACTTGAAACGTAAAGAAAATTTAAAATAATAAGTTTTTTTCTTATTTAAAAAATGTCTTTTTTCGCATCATACCACTGTGCACTTATTATAATTAGGCGCGATTTTTTTTTTTTATATTTTTTCCATACGGTTTAGGTCATTTTCAATCGTTTCAGTAAGAAAAAAAATTCCGATTCCCGACATTCGCTAGCAGCAATCGGAAAGTACTCTTGATTGACTGATTGATTAAAAATTTTTTCTTCCTAGCGGGCTGAAAACACTTTTTTCGCCCCGCAATGAGATCGTAAAAAACGCGTTTCACCCCACTAAGAAAGAAAATTTTCGTTTTTCTCGGCTTCGCCTCGGATGCTAATTAACGTGCGATCTGGGCCATTCTTTTTTTTTGCTCCCTTGGTTAAAAATGCACTATATTTATACAAGATTGTACAAAATTTTTGGTATACTCTTGCTGTAAACGGAAAATTTCCGGTTCCTGTACCGGATTATTTTTTAGCGTAGAGTTTTTCCAAGATCAACAACATCGTCAATTCAGAGGCGAAATTTGAAAAAATTATATTTACCTCGTTATATTCATTTTCTGTCGCAAATCTTTCTTTTTGTATTCTTGTCATATATAAAACATCTGTATCAGCAAGAACATCTTCCAATCTATTAAATTCTTTTTGTTGAACTCCTTTACTTGACACAAAATTTTTAATTTCATTTGGCATTTTTAGTGTTGGTGGACTTACATATCTCAATTCAACATTTTCATAAAGTGTTAATAATCTATAAATAATATCAAAATTATAAATGTTAATATAAAATTTTAAATATTTTTATTATTCATTATTACCTTGCTAATGAATGTACTGTTCTTCCATGTTTCAAATCACCAACCATTGTTATTCTTAATCCTTTAACTGTACCAATTTCTTCACGAATTGTAAAAACATCTAATAAAGCTTGTGTTGGATGTTCACCAGTACCATCACCAGCATTAATTAATGGTTTTCTACAATATTTGGTTGCTCTCTATTTTTAGAAAAGTTTTTTCATTAAAATTTATTCAGAAAACATCAAAATTATTAAATCTTACATTTACAGCCCCACGTTCTGGATGTCTTAAAACAACTATGTCAGAATAACTAGCAATCACTGCTACAGAATCTACAATAAATAAACAATAAAATTACTATATTTTTTCATAATTTTTGGGTTATAAAATTTTATACCTTCCAAAGTTTCTCCCTTTTTAACTGATGATTTCACATCATCCATATGAATCACACGACCTCCTAATCTTTGCATTGCAACATCAAAACTTAAAGATGTTCTTGTACTCACTTCATAAAACATGGAAGCCATTACTTTACCCTATTAATAATTTATTTAATTATAATTACATAGCAGATAAATATAATAATTATTTAAAAACATATTCATAATAATTTACGAGCGACACGCGAATATAATAATGATAATATATTTAATAGTTACTATTCTTCGTCATTATTCCCGTTACCATAATTGCAACAAAAAAATAAAACATTATTGCGAAAATAAAAGTATAAAAGATTTCATTTCGGTTATAAGGTGGCTTAATTAAAAAATAAAATTTATCATAGATTTTTATTCTGAAGACTAAAACTTGATATTTGCTATAATGTAAAAATATATTTAGAGGAATTTTCACAATGTAGGTAAACTCATAATTATACGCGGAAAATATATTTTAAAATTATTGAGGTTTCATGTCGTTTTATCCTTTACATGCTTTATAATTAATTACAAAATTTTTTCAATATTTAAAAAAATACATATGAAGCTGAATTTTCGAATTAATTTTTTTGTTTTAAATTTGCTAGTATCATCAGGCGTGTAGCTCAGACTCTCCGAAATAAATGTATTTAATAATTATAAACATACCTTCATAATGTGATCTATAGGTCTATCTGCAATTACAGCCTTACGAAGATCATGAGCAATGTCAAATATATCTTTGAGCTGCTCTTTTTTGAACATGCTAACAGATAATACATTTTGCCCAACTAAACTGCGAGTTGGGTGTTGTTGAATATGTGGCACAATTGGAGTAAATAAATTTGGATGTTCATCAATTTTATTATGGAAACCATTAGTTAATGGTACTGGAGATATTGTTCGTTGATTACTCATAAATTTCGAGTAATTACGACTTTCGGGTTCAAAAGCAACATGATAGTTTGGTTTTCCCATGTTAGTATTATGATAATTAACATAAGGCTCTGAAAAATTTTTTTTAACGTTTATATTTATTAGAACTTATTTTTTTCATAATAATTAAATGTATGTTAAATTACCAGTATCTTCATCCAAGTCCCAGCTTCTTTCAGATAAATGCCTCTTTCTTGGATAAGGTGGCGAAATAATACCATCCATGCCAGAATTTGGTCGACTAATGTCCATTGGATTTTGAAGGATTGTCTGAGGTGTGGATAACATTCTATTTTTCTTTTGAATTTCTCTAATGTCCAAACCAAAACCAGGTTCAACCAAAACTTTGCCTTCAACATAAGCAACTTCACCTCTTAAAACAACTCGGTGAACACAGCCCCGAATTTTCATTCCTGCAAATGGTGTCCATTTAGATTTTGTATAAGTCATAGCATCAGGAATAACCCATTCTTCATCCATGTCTACTTCAACATAAGTGTTTGGTTGATCAGGGATATTAAAAATTCGTTTTGGATTTCGATAGAATTTATCAATTAATTGCTGGAAAAAACACATTATTTGTTATTCTATCTAATAAATCTTTTTTTTTTCTTTAATTTCTTATATCTTTACCTCCATATCAAGTTTTCCTTCATTAACAGCATTTAATAAAAGTGGCAAAATTGTTTCAAGACCTGGGAATCCAGGTGGTGGATTATCTTTTAATTTTTCTTCAACTGTATGTGGAGCTAATAAAATAAATAAAAATTAAATTTATTCTTAAATAAATAAAATTTAAAAAAATAAATTTTTGATTTCTAAGAATTTAAAATTTTACCATGATCAGTCGCGAAGCAGTCAATAACGTCAATATTATCCCATAAAGCTTGTACATCTTCTTTTGTACCGAGCATAGGTCGCACTTGACCTCTGGAATCTCCAATTCTGACTAAATCATCTTTAGAAAGGAAAAGATGATGAGGGCAAACTTCGCAAGTTACGGGAAGTCCCTAATAAAATTGCAATCACAAATTAACAATTTACTCTTGGATTTATTCAATAAAAAATTTTAAAAAATTTAATAATAAAATTATACCTTTTCTTTGGCAGCTCTTATTATTTGAATCTCTTCCTTTTTGGCTACGTGACAAACGTGAATGGTCTTATTGTGCAAGCTAGCCAACAATAAAACAGCAGCTGTAGTTTGACCCTCTGCATGGACGCATATCGGGTATTTGTGTGGCCAATTATCAAAATGCTAAGAATTGAAAAAATTATTCTTTATTCCTTTGAATTCGTTAAATTTTGAATACGTACTTTTATCCAGTTAGTTAGGTCCATTAATCGCAAGGTCGTAAATGTTTCGTTTAGATACATTTTTAGACCAGCTGCAGAAGGTGCCAATTCAGGAAGCAATGTATGATTAGTAGATGAAGCACCGACGAAAATAGCATAATCACAACGAGCTCCTGCGGCTGCACGTTCTTTGGCGAATGCGAAAGATTGCTGATCAATAACAGCAGGATTCGTATTTGGCATAGCAAAGATTGTAGTAACTCCACCAGCTAAAGCTGCAGCTGTACATGATGCAAAATCTTCCTTGTGCAAGGCACCTGGATCCCGAGTATGAACGTGAACGTCAATAAAACCTGGTAATCTAACAAGTTTTTTCGAACTAATACAATCTGTATGGGTTTTCATTAACGGAGATTTTCCATCTAATTTAAGTAACGCTTCGACCAAAAGTTTAGCACATTTGACGTCAGTAACAAGAGGAACGGAATAATCAACAGCCAATCTTCTTGTACGATAACCATGTGTCATAAAATTAGAAACTCTTCTACCACCACCATTTCTCATTGGTAAATTAATAACCAAATCAAAATGTTTTTGGGACAAAAAATCAGCCAAATGACAAAGTTCATTATTTGTTGTACCATCTCCATTTTGTTCTATATTTTCAAAAGTCCAATGAACTGATTCAACCTAAATTTTAAAAATATAATTTTTTGTTATCTTCAAAAAAACCATTTTTTTTTTAAATTTAATTATTATCTTAATCAAAACAAACAAAATAGGTAATAAAAAATAATTTCAAAAAAAAAGATTATTAACTATTTCTCATTTTCGCAGCTCTTGTTATATTTTCTTATCAGTAAACGTATATACGTCTTCTATTAATGTGATATTATTATCTGGTGTATTCTGATTTATCATAACGTTATATTTTTAATATTCTTTTTTGATGTAATATAAAAAATAATAATTGATAAAATTAAAATAATATGTCATAATTAACGTTTATCATCAGTTTACGTTTATCAGTGCTCAACTGTAAAGTATCTAAAACTTTACATGATTTTTTTTTTAATTTTTTGTTTTTTAAACAATTAAAATTTGAGTATGTAAAAAATAAAAATATTAAAATGTCAGATTTTTTAAATTGGTTTACTAATAAATTAATTAGTACTGTTTGTACGAATAAATCACCAAAATCATCAGTTTATAAAAATAGTAACAATAATTATGATAAAAGTAAAAATATTATTTATATCAATGAAGAAATAGAAAAAAATTTTTGTTCTGATAAAAAATTAATTGAAATGAAATTATTAATAAATAAAAATCCAGAATTATTTATATTGAATAATATTTTATTATCAATACAATTTTTTAAAAATTATGACAAGTGAGTATGAAATTTTAAATTTTTTTAGCTTATCATATTTATAATCTTTTTTGTTTAAATAATATTTTATTTTAGAGAAATTAAAGAATTAAGAAAAAAATTTAACGAAAATGAATTTGATGATATTGGAATTGAATTGAATCAAAGAAAAGTATTGATATTTGAAAACAATTTAGATAAATATTTGTCTAAAAATATAACATTTTTATCTAATCGTAGAACAATTGATTTAGTTGTTGAGCCATTGAAACCAGTTGAAATTTTTGTTAATTATGAAAATGTTAAAATTTTAAGTGATGGTGAAGATTGTGATTTAAATGAATTTAATTCTGAATCAATTGATTACAATTTAGGTTTGAGGAATTCTGATGATAAAGGTAAGAATTTTTTATTTAATTAGGTTTGTGAGTTTTAATTTTAATTAACGTTATAGGATGTTATTATCTTGAGCATTTGAGGCCTGAATTATTAAATGATGATGAAATTTGTCTTAAAAAATCAACATCAGTTGAAAATTTAACTAAGAACGAATTAAGGTATAATTTAAAATTAATTTATCTAAATTGTTTTATTTTTGAAAAAAAAACCACTATTTATTTCATGTTTGTAAAGTCAGTATTGTGCAAAGGGAACGCTATCGTCAGATACAAGTGGTATGTTTAGTTTAAATTCAAATTATGAAACAAAGACATTAACCAATGAAACAGACAGTGATTACCAAAGCAGTAATTTATCAGATTATCAAAACTCGTTTGATTGTTCTGCAACGATACCAAATGAATGTTTTATTAAGATAAATAAAAATTATCATCAAAATCATGATTCTTTCAACAAATTTTTAAAAATGGAGCAAAATATTGATGATAAATTTGATAACAAAATTTATTTAAATTCAGCAAAATTTACTATGAATTTTTATAGACAAATGTTAGATGAACTTGGTAATCAATTATTTTTACAGACTGATAAATTTTGTAAAAGAAAATTATGGAAAAATGGTGCTGTTATTCATTGTGAAAGGATTAAATATTCTGATGATTTACCAATGAGATTTTTTGAACAATTTGAAGTATTAGCATGTTTTAGGTTAAAAAATTTAAGTCAAATTTATGATACTTTTTTAGATACTAATCATTTTTGGCCATCACCACAGGTAAATTTTTTTCAATTAATTTTTAAACAATTTTACGTACTTTTAAATTAAAAATAAATGTTTACAGGTATTATCAAAAATCAAAAAATTTGATTGTTACGTAGTACCAAAAATAAACAATAAAACTAAAAATTTGAAAAAAATTAATCAAAAAATTCAATGGAATTTAAGATTTCCAATAGCAGAAAATTATTTAGAACATTGTTTTAATTCTGTTCAAATGAATGTTTATGTTATTTTACTTATTTTACATAAATGTTTTATAAGACCAGCGAATCCATTGATTCATGGTTTAGATACTAGTCATATAAGAAGTATGTTTTTTCATGTTATTAAAGAAAATTTTATCAACTGGAAATATGATAAAATGGGTAGGTTTTATGATTATTTTATTAGAATAATTGGCTTGAATTCCATTTTTCAAAATTATTTTAGTTTTTAAATAGCCACACTGTTAAATCTTTGTGCTTGAAATATAAAATGATTTTCCTAAAATTTCAAAGATACAATCCAAAAATAGATTTATTTGAAAATTTTGGAACAAGTTTAACAGTGGTTTTTACAAAAAATAAGATCCTAAAAATTTTAGCTATTATTAGAAAACTTTTTGACACCATTTGGAAACTAAAGATACTTTTGAAAAAGTAGTTCAAACTAAAGTAATAACATAAGTATTAATATTAGCATTATTTTTTAGGTGAAATACTAATAAATTTTTTAAAACTACTTCATGATAAAATATCAGAAAATGAGCCAAAAATGAATGATTTTTTCATAAATGACCAAAATATTTTTGAAAACATTCGCATTCAAGATCTACTTTACTCACACAAACAATTAAATAGAATATTAGATAATCCAATAATGTTTATCATTCAAGCATTAAAAAATATTAAATATCATGATGATTTTTTTCCACAAATCAATTATGATGAACTTATTAAATTATTAACTAAAAATAACAGTGAAAATTGTAAATTGAACAAAAATAAACAAAAAGAACCAGTATTATTAAATGGTAGTCATTTTCAAAATGGTCTCAACAAACAAAATAGTCAATTTACCAGTGAAGACACTGAAAGAGATAATACATCAAATAATCCAATAATAGAAATTGAAGTAAGTTTTTCAATAAATTACCTTAAACTTAAGTAATAATCTAATTTTTAAACAAATTACAGGAAAGGTGTACAGATTTAAATACTGAAAAATTATTAGAAATAATGAATTTTTTTGTTAATCAATTTTTAAAAATGTCATTATACTGTGATAATTTTGAAAATAATCAATTAAAAAAAATTTATTTAGATCATGCAGAACGTTTAAGTATTTTAATGTCTGAAAATGAATTATATAAAAAAAATGCTGAAAGAGCATTTGAATACATTAAAAATCTGAAAAAAACAAGTCATTTTAGATCACAACAAAATTTAGAAAATTCTCAGCAAAATGAAATACATGAAAATTTAAATAATTCAAATCATTTTCAAAATGGTAAAAAAATAGTAGTTTTAGTTGATGTACATGAAAATCCGTGTGAAAGTTAAAAGAATGCCTTACATTTTAGAGTATACCACATTTTAGGGTTGCTGTGTTTGAATTTTGCTTGAATTTTTAATTTCCAAGAATTTGCAGGCACAGCAGCTCTACAGTGTACTAATTTTAAGTTTTTATTTTCTCTAGCAAATACGTCACTGGCTGACATAATGACATTATTTATTTAATTATCTATTTATTTACTTGTAAAAGTATTATTATTGAATATAAAATTAAAACTATTTACATAAAATAAAACAAAGTTGCTTTTTTTATCAGTTAATAAGATTATTTAAAAAATAGTCATTTACTTACGTTTACTTTGTGAGATGTGTAATAATCAGCAGTGCCCATACTTGCATAAAGTTTGTATCCCATTTTTTGAAGACTTTCGATAAAAGGGAGCATTTCAGATTTGTGCTAAAAATTTTTTATTTAATTATTAATTCAAAATATTGAAAATTGGTGTATTAAAATAATTGGCTATCACAATTACCTTGAAAGTGCCTATTGATAAAAGTATTCCTTTTTTTGGTATATGGAATCCAGTACTCATCATTCCTTTCAAATAAGCTTCATATCTGTTATCCCCAAAGCAAGCAACTTCACCAGTTGAAGCCATTTCTACCCCAAGCATAACATCAGCACCTTTGAATAGAATAAAATATAATTTTTGGCAAAGTTTTTAAGTATACAGTAATGAAAGTATTTTAATACCAGTTAATCTTGAAAATGAAAATTGAGGTACTTTGACTCCTACTTTTCCACAGCCAGCAAGAACATCTACTGGTTCAACCGTTTCTCCAACAATTAATTTTGTTGCAGTTGCGACAAAGTCGTGATCTAAAGTTTTTGAAACAAATGGGAATGATCTTGATACTCTAACATTACATTCTATAACTTTTAGTTCGTTATCCTAAAAATATAAATTTTATAAACATTATGACTAATATAATATTTTAATGTTATAAATAAAAATTATGTAAAAATGTACCTTTGCTATAAGCTGCATATTAAAAGGTCCATTTACATCTAAATTACTTGCAATTTTTTTTGTAATTATTTTAATTTTTTCTAAAGTTTCTTGATTTAAATCTTGTGGTGGAGTAACAAGTGTAGCATCGCCAGAATGAACTCCCGCATTTTCGACATGTTCAGAAACAGCCATACATATAATGTTACCATTACTGGCAACTGCATCAACATCAATCTCTTTAGCTTCTAAAATAAACTTTGAAATTACAACGGGATGCTCTTTGCTAACTTTGCTGGCATTTTTCAAATAAGACTCGAGATCTTGATCTGAATGGGCAACATTCATTGCTGCTCCACTAAGAACGTAAGAAGGTCGAACCAGACATGGATATCCAACATCTTGGCAAAATTCAATAGCTCCCTTCAAGTCTGTTAATTCTCTCCACAATGGTTGAGAAATTCCAACTCTATCCAACATTCTTGAAAATTTAAAACGATTTTCGGCGCCATCAATTGATTCTGGGGATGTACCGAGAATTCGGGCTTGTTGACGATGTAAATCCATTGCAATGTTATTTGGAAGTTGACCTCCCATAGAAAGTATAATTCCCTCTGGAGCTTCTAAGTCATAAATGTCCATAACAACTTCAAATGAGATTTCCTCAAAATACAACCTATCGCTCATGTCATAATCAGTACTGACAGTTTCTGGATTGTAATTAACCATAATTGTTTTTTTGCCAAGATTTCTTAATTCTCTAAGACAGCTTACCGCGCACCAATCGAATTCTACTGAACTTCCGATTCGGTAAACTCCAGATCCTTAAAAAAAATATTTTAATTTTATAGACTCTAAAAATAACATAAAAAACAAATAACTTACCAATAACCATTGTATATTCTTTTGGAAAATCAACATCATGAGATGTACCATTATATGTTAAGTAAAGATAATTGGTACTAGCAGGCCATTCAGCAGCAACTGTATCAATTTGTTTAACAACAGGAACTATATTATTTTCTTTTCTTTGTTTACGAATTTCTAATTCAGAATTTTTCACAGCAATTGCAATTTGTTTATCAGAAAATCCTAATTTTTTTGCACCAAAAAGAATTTTATTAGTAAGTTGTGTTGATTCTAAGCTTTCTAACTTATTTTGATAAAATATAATATTTTTCATTTTTTCTAAAAACCAATGGTCAATTTTTGTTAGCTCATATAATTTTTCAATAGAATAACCAGCTTTAATTGCAGCAGCTAAAACAAACATTCTTTTATCTGTTGGTTTTTCCAGCTCTTCATCGTTTACTGGTTTAATATAAGGGCAAAATCCATTAACATTTTCATCTACCATACGAAGAGCTTTTTGAAATGCTTCTTCAAAAGAGCGACCAATAGCCATAACTTCCCCAACACTTTTCATTGAGCTACCAATCTAAATTTATGTAAATAAATGTATTAATTAGTTTATAAAAAATTATTAAATAAGTAAGTGTTATTTTTAATGTTTTATACCTTTGTGCTAACTCTATGAAATTTGCTAAGATCCCAACGTGGAATTTTGACTACACAATAATCAAGACTAGGCTCAAAACAAGCTGTAGTTTTACCAGTTACTAAGTTTTTAATTTCTGGCAATGGAATTCCTAATGATAATTTTGCAGCTACATAAGCTAATGGATAACCAGTAGCTTTACTAGCTAAAGCAGAACTCCTTGAAAGTCTTGCATTTACTTCAATGATATAAAATTCTTCAGAATTTGGATTAAGAGCATATTGAATATTGCATTCACCAACTATACCAAAATGTCTAATAACTTTGATAGCTGTCGTTCTTAACATATTGTACTCCCTATTAGATAAAGTTTGACTAGGTGCTACAACAATAGACTCTCCAGTATGAATCCCTAAAGGATCAACATTCTCCATATTACAAACGGTAATGCAATTATCGTACGCGTCACGAACTACTTCGTATTCAACTTCTTTCCAGCCTTGCAGAGATTTGTCAATTATTAATTGTTTTGAATGTGCTAGGGCTTGTTGTGCCAAAATTTTTAATTCTTCTTTTGTATTTGCGAATCCTGAGCCTAAACCACCTAAAGAAAATGCTGCCCTAGCCATAACTGGGTAGCCTAATTTTTCTGCAGCTGCAATAGCTTCATCTATTGAATATACAGCGCAACTTGGAGCTACTTTTTCATTTATTTCGTTAACGCGATCGGCAAATATTTTACGATCTTCTGTTTGAATAATGGATTCTATAGGTGTTCCTAAAATTTCAACCCCGTATTTTTCGAAAATTTTTTTTTTTTGAAGTTCAACCCCACAATTTAATGCAGTCTGACCACCAAACGTTAATAAAACACCATCTGGCCTTTCAGATTGAATTACCTTTAATAAAAATTTTTAAATAAATAATCATTTATACCGTGTAAAATAAAAATAAAAATAAAAAATAAGGACCTGCTCCACGTATTCTGGTAAAATGGGCAAAAAGTAAATTTTGTCTGCCATTCCTTTTGATGTTTGCACTGTTGCAATATTAGGATTAATCAATACCGTTTGAATATTTTCTTCTCGCAATGCTTTAATTGCTTGTGAACCAGAATAATCAAATTCTCCGGCTTGTCCAATACTTAAACCTCCAGATCCAAGGATAAGAATTTTTTTTGGTCGCTTAATTTTAATAGGAGCTTTAGGAATATATTGTAATTTATTAGTAAGTCGGTCTTTCATATTTAGTACTGATTGATTATTCACAGAATCTTTGACTGTATCTAAAAATACATCAAACAAACATTCTAAATCCTCAGGACCAGCGCTATGTTCTGGATGAAATTGTACTGAAAAATATGGTAACGAAGAATGGACGATTCCCTCATTACTATCGTCATTTGCATTTACAAAAAGTGATTCCCAATCATTTGGCAAACTTTTTGTATCGATAGCAAACCCATGATTTTGTGACGTCATGTAACACTGCTTTGTTTGGAGGAAAAGAACAGGCTGATTGTGACCTCGATTACCGTAGCTAATAAAAAATTTTGTTTGTTAAATTTTTTAAATATTTTTTTACGCATCTAAATTATTCATTACCTCATTTTGTAACTTTTACACCCTGCTGCAAGAGCAAGTAATTGATGGCCAAGGCAAATTCCAAATATTGGTTTTTTAGTTTTTTTACTTAAAATATTTTTAAGATTGTCAAGAGTTTCTTTTGCCATAGTTGGATTTCCGGGTCCATTGCTAAGGAACAAACCATCGTATTGTGCGTTTTGGATATCGTGATTCCAAGGAACAACATCCACACGAGCTCCGCGAGAAGTAAAACATCTTACTTGATTGTACTTCAATCCACAATCAACCACACAAATACGCGGAAATCCATTTTGATTGTAAGTTATCACAGATTTCTATAAAAATTTTAAAAACTATTCTATAAATAATTGTTAAATTTGATGTGCCTGAAATAATAGAAATAATAAACACATACACGAGAGACATTCGCTACAAGATTTCGTGTATTTGGATCAACAATAGAAGGTAACAATTTATCAGAAGGTGGTTCAAAAACTATTCTTCCTAGCATAGACCCCTTTTCTCTAATAATTTTTGTCAGAGCTCTTGTATCAATTTTTTGAATTCCGGGTATACCTTCGGCTTTCATCCAATCTGACAGTGACTTTGCACTTCGCCAATGACTTGGTGTTTCGCATAGTTCACTGACGACTAATCCGGCTGCCCAAATTTTACTCGATTCAAACCAGCTAGAAAACTTTACACATTATTTAGGGGTCAAAATAAAATTATTTAAAAAAAAAATATTCTAAATTTCCAGAAAAAAAATGATATATTTTTAAATGGAATACTTTTTAATCATTATTAAGATCATTAAAAAACTAAATTTATGTTGTTCAGTTTAAAAATAACTTACCGAACTAAATTGTTTTCATCTGATTCATTACTTGGAACACCATAATTTCCTATCAGCGGATACGTTAGTATCAAAATTTGGTCACAGTAGGATGGATCGGTTAGAGATTCAACATACCCTACCATTCCAGTTTGAAAAACTGTAAATAAGAATAAAAAAATGGTATCCTTGTTTATTTGAAGAATAAGATTATGCAAATTATTTAATGAAGTAGAGATTAGTTGGTGATATATGATATTTTTTCAAATATTATTACGTGGTACGCATAATATGGTTTCTTTATTTTTAATATTATTAGTCAGGGCGTTTGTGTAATAAAAAAGGTCAAAGCTGAAATTTTTACTAATATTAATGAATTTAGCAAAAACTTAGTGGAATCTTTTCAGAGAGGGAAGACCTAAGGAAAAAAGCGGGATTAAAAAAAAATTTTGGAGCTCAAAGGGAACGAAAAGCACCCCTATTTCCCCCCTTATTAACCCATAAAGTTTAAAACAACCTATTTTGCAATTTTGAAAAAATGTAGTACGTATTTTGGTCCGCTGAACCCGAATCTAACGTCAAAAATGAAGTAATGTAGAAATAACACCCTTATTTTCACCCTTTCAACCTTTAAAATTTAATTTTTCTTAAAAACCGATTTTGTTTCATTTGTATGAGTTCCAGTAGGTATTTTGACTCGCTAAATTAGAATTTAACGTCTGAAACTAAGTTAGAGGGGTGTAACACCCTTATTATATAAATTCTTATCAGTTATAAAAAAATTTGTTTGCAAGAAAAAAAGGAATCTCTTATGTTGATATGGAAAATTGTTCGCTATTTTAGGGGTGCTGAAATTTTCTTGATAAAGTCAAAGGTTTTTTCTTGAAAATCCTTTGTTGTCTTTGAAAATCCAATTCCTTATCTATTGATTTAAAAAGAATTCTGCAGCTAAAGATCAATAAAAATAAACAGTATGGAAAAAAATGTATATACGCACAAGCGCTTGTTTCACTAAAAAATGGATATTTTGAACATTGATTGAAAATTTACGACATTCAAGTGACAAGATCGTTTTAGGCTCACTATATTATTAACCGATAAAACTTTTAACTTGCTATTCAGAATCCTGCTTGCCAAGACTTTCGAGAAATAAACATTTCCGCGCAAATTTTCATATAAAATCTGCATAAAAAACCGAACGTGGTTTAAATCCGGGTAAAAGATAATGGAAAACGTGTCATGTGTAAAATCAGTCCAAACGGATTTCCACTTGTCACAAACATAAATGATTTTCAATGTAAAACCTATTTATTGGAAAAAGTGTTTGGGACAATAATCAATATCATAATATTAATATGGAATTTAGAATTCTTTGAAAATAGTCTTCAAATGTAAATAGGCGTGATTATAGAACACGAGTTCGGCCCAAATTTATCTTAATAAGGTGTTTTAACAATGGAATTTTTTAAACAAACATTGCGGAACGCTGGATATAAACAATCAGATTTTGTAACACCTAAATGAGTAAAAAAATTAATAAATCAGAATATAATTAGTTTTTTGTAATTTAATAAAATTTCATAGATTGTTTGTAATCTTTATTATTGTTTCAAAAATTAATTTAAATTTTGAATTAAAACATTAAAACATTGTGATCGGTCAAAATTTTTTTTCTGATTTTTTGGCATATAAGCACGTTTTGAGACCTCAGGAAGCTAAAAAACCGGTTTTTAAAAAAAGTCTGTATGTGTGTATGTATGTATATATATATGTATGTATGTATGTATGAATGTTGCACTGTAACCGGTGATATTTCACAACCAGGGTGACATTAATAACTAATTTTTTTCACCAAAAAATCTCGGGGTACTTTTTTTTTTTTAATTTGGATGTAATACCTCATTTATTTCCATGAAAGTACTAATATCTAGAAATATCGTTTTTACTCGATATCTTGAATCTTATAATTAATTTTAAAAAAAATTAAAATTTTTTCTTAAAATTTTTGTCACCAAAAAATACAAAAACTACCAAACTTTTTTTCTTTTTGGACGTAGTACCTAATTGTTTTCTATGGAAGTATTAGTTTTAGAAATATCGTTTATAGTAATTTTTTGGACCTGATACTTAATTTTTTTTTAATTTTTTTCTCAAAATTTTTTTCACCAAAAATACAAAAAATACCAATTTTTTTTTTTTAATTTCTTCCTATGAAAGTACGAATATCTAGAATTATCGTTTGAAAAGGATTTCTCCATCTGATACGTAATTTTTCAAAATTTTTTACATAAAATAATTAAAATACCCTGCCAACTAGCTGGCACTAAGGTTCCTCAAACAATGAGCTTAATATTTCATATTCCACAGATATCACCAATTACAAGCATGCAATCATATACATACATTTCTATTAACTTTTAAAAGTTTTTTTAATTGATCAATATTTTTAGAATAAATTTTCTAAAATTAATTATCAGATTCGAGATATCTAATAAAAACCATATTTTCAAATATAAGTACTTTCATAGAAATAAATGAGGTATTATACATCCAAATTAAAAAAAAAAAAAATGGTTTGAGATTTGTTGATGAAAAAATTATTGAAAAAAAAATTAGGTCTCAATTCCATAATGGTTGTGAAATATCACCGGTTACAATATTTTCAGATATTAGTACTTTAATAGAATTAAATGAGGTATTACATTAAAAAAAAAAAAATATTGCAGTTTTTTTTATTTTTTTATTTTTTTTAATTTAAAAAAAAAATTTTTTTAAATTCGATATCAGATCCAAAAAATTTCTATAAACAAACTTTCAAAAACTAGTACTCTCATAGAAATAAATTAGGTACTACGTCCAAAAAGAAAAAAAAATTTGGTGTTTTTTGTATTTTTTTATGACAAAATTTGGGAAAATAATTTTCAAAAAATTAAGTATCAGATTCAAGATATCGAGTAAAAACCATACTTTCAAATATAAGTACTTTCATGGAAACAAATGAGGTATTGCATCCAAATTAAAAAAAAAAAAAGTATTTTGAGATTTTTTGATGACACACACACACACACACACACACACACACATACACACACACACACACAGACTTTTTTTAAAAACCGGTTTTTCAGCTTCCTGAGGTCTCAAAACGTGCTTATATGCCAAAAAATCAAAAACCAAAATTTGACCCATCACAATGGTTCCTCATTGAGAAACCAAAAACACAATAATTTTTTTTTTTTGTCGTAGTACCTCATTTTTTTCTATGAAAGTACTAATATCTAGAATTATCGTTTTTACTCGTTATTTCCAATCCGATACTAAAAATATGAAATCTTGTACTTTAGATTCAAATAATACCATACATGATAACATATTTAAATTTAAGTCTTGGAATGATGATTTGATTAGTTTCTCAGAAAAAAACCAAATTATTTAACATGTTTCTTATCAATGGAAAATTTAAAAAGTTTTATTTACATTTGTATAGCGTAATGTAAAAATGAGTAAAATAGATTAAGATAGTTTATCAAGAAATTGGATTGAGAATTTTATTTATCATGTTATCAATTATAAAGAAAGTTATAGAGCAATATTATCTTTCTTATCGCATTTTATCAACCTTCAACGAGACCTTAAAGAAATAGAATTTAAAGTATCAAAATTATGCAACCAAATGTGTAAAAAATTAATAAAATATAAAAAATGAAAAAATGAAATTGTTATAAACTCATAAAAAACCTCTAGAACTTGAGCAATTGATTTTAAATCGTTTACATAAAATAAGTCATTAAATTTTACCAGCATTAAAAAACTTTTTAAATTTAGAATTTTATTTTGTTAAAAAAATTAAAAGTGATAGTTTATATTATTTTTTAAAAATTGCATGGAACCTCGAATGTCTTTTGAAACTTTAAAATTATATTTTACCCACTAAACTCCAATAGGTGAAATCGGCCCCCGGAATGGCTAAATCAATATAGGTTTTCACATTGGGTAAAACCAAGTAATTTACCTAATTCGCAGTCGAATGAGTAAATGAGATAGCATCTACTGATTACAATAGGTAAAATAGTATAATTTACCCATTGGCTTATTTCACCGAGGATTTAACTTGTTCAATAACCTAAAATTATTATTTTTATAAAAAAATACTTAAATAAAAAAAATTAAAAAATTAAAAAACTTTTGTATTTTAATACATTAGCTTCTTTATTGTTTTAACATACATATTTAACATAGTACATTTTAATATTGTCCATATTTTTATATAATTAACGAATAATATGCAGTTTATTGCTATTTTAATACACATTTTAACCTATAAATCGTAATTTAAAAATGCAGAACTCCTTTTTACTTTCACGATTACTTTTATTTCAAAATAAATTTGAGCAGAAAACAGTAAAAATTTTAATAATAAAAAAAAATTTTTCAAAATGTTTATGTATTGGATTTCAAGTACTTGGGTAGTACAGCTAATTTTAGAAAAGTGCTTTTTTCCAATAATAATTTTTCGAAAATTAAAATTACGTTTATTTTTCGTACTTATGAAATGTGGAAAGTGGATTCTTTTGTTTCTTATAAATTGGCCAACCCAGACATTAGAATCTACATTTTTTCTACTAAATGGCAATTATTTTTTTCTATCTACACTAAAAGCAGAAAATTTTTTGTTTTAAGTTTATGTGCAGACAGGCAAAACATTTTTGAATTTAGGCACTTAAAAAAAAATTATTCCATATTTAAATTTTGTAAATATTTTATTACCTAGCTTAATAATAATTTGAACAGATAATTATTGCATCGGTATAATGAATAAATATTTTTCATTTTTATAATCCTCTATTTAACTAATACTCTTTTTTATTCAAATTTAAATTCTATAGATTTATGAATTGTTATAATATAAAGCACGTTAAATCTTAATAATAGACGCAGGATGTAATCATTCTGTCTGCACCAAAGGCGATAAATATTGTCTACGAGAGTATCTTTAAAATATTTTTTTTTTTTTTAATTATATTTTAATAGTGATAATGGAATATTAGATAAAAATATATATATTTTTTTAATTTTATAATGCAACAGTCATTTTTCAGTTGTATCTTAAAGCGTTCAGTGCTTGTTCACTAATTACTCAAATTAATTTTGATACTTATTTTTAAAAATTATAATTTTCATTAGCAAATTATGAATGAACAAATAGATGAAAATAATTTAACCAAAAGGATTGACGACTACGAAGCTGAAAGTAACGTGAGCTCTTTAATAAATGGTAAAGAAAATTTCTCACAGCTTATTATTCTCTTATAAAATTTTCTAAATTAAAAAAAAAAATGATTTAATTTTCAGGCGAGATCAATAAATTGGACGATGACTCTCTCCGTGAAATTTTCCAACATCTTCCCATTCTTAAAAGAATTCAAATCGAAAGAGTTTGTACAAGATGGGAAATTATTTCTAAAACAAGTTGGAATAAATTTAATTATTTCAACTCCTGTTTTTTACGTAATAAATTAAGTAAAAAACCGTATTTGAAATACAACATTTGCAGAGCATTTTCTAATATATTATCCAGAGGTGGATTGTTTCTAAGAGAAGTTGAATTGAATGCTGATGACTTCAATACCAGTTATTTAACAAGTGTGTTGAAATATTTTGGTGAATTTTGTGAAAATATTGTAAAATTTAGTTTAATTGACTCTGATAAATATTTTGATACTCTTGAGGATGTTGATGATACTTTAAAGACTGTATTTAAGAAAAATAAAAATTTAAATACTCTAAAAATTCATAATTTCAACAATATGACAGGTAATTGTTTATTAAGCCTGCCATTTAAATCAGTAAAATCAGTTAATTTAGAAATTAATAAACAAACTGAGGATTACATAGAGGAAACATTCAGTAAATTAAAAAATTTGAAATTTTGTTCCATCAAAGCAAACAATTTATTATTTAAAATTATCTTAAGACATATCTGTTTTGATGGAAATAAAATAAAGTATCTATCACTAACAAACAAAGCAATCAAAAAATTAGACTCACTATCCTACAAGACAGATTTATCAACTTATTTTGCTGGACTTAAAAATTTGAAAAAAATTAAATTATATAATCTGCGTTTAAGTCAAGCAGAATTTATGAGTTTACCGTTAGGTATAATTGAAAATTTGTTATTTTTTAATGGTAATAGTTACCAAGAATTATTACCTTGCATTCATAATTTTGTTAATTTGCAAGAAATTGAAATTCGTGGTGATCATTTAATATTTGATGAGTTATGTGAAGAATTAATAAAGTGTGATAAATTAAAAAGTGTAACATTTGTTAATTGTAGACAATTATCTGATAAAGGAATATTGACTCTATGCAATCTTCCAAAACTTGAAAAATTGTATCTGAAAAAATCATTTAAAGTAACTAATGCTGTCTTACCAGCATTGATAAATTTAAAAGATTTGGAATTTCACGATATTGATAAATTTACACGTGATGGGATTTGCAATTTTCTAAAAAAAGCAAATAAACTTGAAGTTTTTAATATTAATTGTTATTATTTAGGATTGTACGATAAGGATATTAAAGAAGCAAACAGGTGCAATAAAAATATTTTGAATGCTAAAATTACATTTAACAAGCATGCACCCAAAAGGTTAAGTTTGTTTTTCGGTATAAGTGGTTCCAAACGGATAAAAATAATTAAAGTTCCAAACAGATAAAAAATAAAAAATAACTTAAAAAATTTTGTAATTATTTGACAATTACAAATTTCAGTAGAAAAATTAAAATTATTTTTATTGATGAAGATTATTATTTATTTATTATTATTTTATTTCATTTTCTAATTATTTTTTTTATAAAAATTAATAAAAATTAATAAAAACTTAAAATATTTTAAATTTACGAAAAAAAAATTTTCCCTTCAAATTTTAAAAGGATATTCTAATACTATTCATTAACTTTAAAATTAATTTTCGTTCACATCTGAGGTCTAGTTTAGAAGCATTTACAAAAAGCCGCTAGATTTCAATGCATTTTCACGCATCTTCCTATCCTAACAATGTATAAGAATTGAACTATAGAGTTTAATAACTCGTAACCCACGTAAAAAATTATTAAGATCTTTTTATGATCTTATTAATATCTTAATAATCATTTATTAATATCTTAATAAGATCTTAATAATAGATTAAAAATCTATTATTAAGATCTTAATAAGACGAAAAAGAAAAACATGTAGTTTTATTTTTTAAAACCTAATAAGTTATTGATTTTACTTAGAGGTGGACGATACGAGACGATACCGAGACTTTAGGCTTGTCTCGTCTCGGTATCGGAAATTTCGAAATTTTGCAGTCTCGTCTCGGTCTCGTCTCGGTCTCGTCTCGATCTCGTCTCTTTTTCGAGAAAGTCTCGAAAAAATTAAAGTTTTTCTTCAGGAAAATTATAAAAATAAAATTTTCAACTATTTATATACAAACAATTACAAATTTATAAATTCCTGTGAGACTAAAGCGTCCTCTGAGCTGAGTTTCTTTTATGGCTAATAAAATAACCTGACAATTTTTATCAAGCAGTTATTCTTTTGTAAAATTATAGATAAAAAAATATTGTTTTTGATTAAAATTGTATACATTTGAAAAAAAATTTTTTATCTGCAATAAATTACTGTAACGTATTTTTAAGATTTAAAATAATAATGTTTCTAAATTATCTTTGACGGTTGATTATTATTGATATTATTTGATGGTTGGTTAGCTGATCATAAAACAGAATCCTTTTACGGAATAACAGCCCATATTTTATTGATGAACACTGGATTTTACGTTCAATAACTTTAGATTTTATACTATCAACTAGGAGCCAAACATTCAGGAATAGTATATTACGACCCATGGCCAGAAAAATAAAGAATGGCCCAAATCGCACGTAAATTACTTTCCGAGGCGAAGCCGAGGATGGTAAACTGCGATTTGGGGCATTCTTTTTTTATGGCCCAGGGTCGTATACGATTTTTCTGCATCAGTGTCGAGAAAACACGTCTTTGCCGGACTAGCAGCAGCCGGGAAATACGTGCTTTTTGGCCGCCGACCAGAAAAAGATTTAGCCCATATACTTTTTCAAGCCTTAAAAGATTATGAGATCGAGGGGATAATTCAAGGTATCACTGTTAATAATGTATCATCAAATAAAACTTAATGTTTAAGAAAATTTATGCAGTGATAAATCAAAGAAAACTAAATTATAAATATTTTTTAAGTACACAGTCTTAATAAAAATATTAATTTTAATGCTTATTGTAAAAATTTAAATTAACTAAATGTATTAATAACTTTTTTTTCGAGACGAGACTTCCCGAGAGTCTCGATATGAATGTCTCGTCTCGTCCCGAATTTTCTACAAATGCTCTCGTCTCGGTCTCGTCTCGATTTCGAGACGAGACCGAGACGAGACCGATACTGGTCTCGCAGTCTCGTCCACCTCTAATTTTACTTATTCAGGTGGAAAACTCATGCGTAAAAATTAGCTCGGAGCTTCCTGTTCTCGTTGTATGTTCAAGTAAACCAAAAACCTCGTTATCACCATAGGTGAAAAATTTTATACATGTATGCGACCACGACTAATGTCAAAATTTTTGCGCCTTGGCTAGTTCGTTGAAAAGCTATTTTTTACTCAAAACGTACGTTTTCCAGAACAACAGAACACCCTCCACGCCCATGGTGCTTAGGATATTATTTGCCTCCCTAGGCGTACAAAGTTTGCAGAAAGCTCCGTGAAAGTGGGAACTACAAAATTGTATGCAATTTGTGTACATCAAAATTCTGCACAAAAATGATTGTATAAAAATTGTACGAATTTGAACAATTTTAATACAGTCAACGTAGAGAAAAGTTAATACAAATTGTTCACAATATCTAACCAAATTCGTCAAAAAAGAAATAGAGAAATTATATGGAAAAGAAGAAAAGATAATGAAAATTATTCCTTCTAAATTTATTTGCATCACGGCACTAGAGCTCCTAAAATCCTAAAAATAAAAGGACACATTCATATTCTTCATATTTCTATCAAAATTCTTGGTGATATTCCTCGAATTGTTTATTTTTTATTTTAGACATTACTTTTTTTAAAACTTCTTTTTTTAATAATTAATTTCAATCAGACTTGTGAAAAAATCATAGTTCACGAATCGCACTTTAAAATAATAATCGATAAAAAAATAAAACTTTTGCAAAAATTAGGTTATTAAAAAAAAAAAATATTAATTTACAACGAGGGGTCAGTTTGGTTCGTCTTGATAAACTGATCATTTTTTTTTATTTTGACAATTGTTTATTTACAATTAAAAATGTAACTAAGCAACGATTCAATTAATAAAAAAAAATAATCAGTTTATCACGATTAGCCAAACTGACCGCTCATCGTAAATTGATATTTTTTGAATAACCTAGTTTTTACATAAGTTTTATTTTTTTATCAGTATTTTAAAGTTAGATTTGCGAACTAAGAAGAATGCTTTACAAGCCTGTATAAAATCAAATATTGATAAAAGTTTTTTTTTTTTTTAATAAATGATGCCTAAAATAAAAGTTTAAAATATAAAAATTTGATTTTTCTGTGAAAAAATTAATTTTCTCTAGAAAAAACCAATTTGAGAAATATCACCAAGAATTTTGATAGAAATATGAAGAATATGGATGTGTCCTTTTATTTTTAGGATTTTAGGAACTATCTAGATCTGGTATCTAGCGTGTGAGACAATAAAATTTGCAGCAGAACAAAATTTAGAAGGAATAATTTTCATTTTTCTTTTCTTCTTTTCCATATAATTTCTCTATTTCTTTTTTGACGAATCTGGTTAGATATTGTGAAAAATTTGTATTAACTTTTCTCTACGTTGACTGTATTAAAATTGTTCAAATTCGTACAATTTTTATACAATCATTTTTGTGCAGAATTTTGATGTACACAAATTGCATACAATTTTGTAGTTCCCACTTTCACGGAGCTTTCTGCAAACTTTGTACGCCTAGGGAGGCAAATAATATCCTAAGCACCATGGGCGTGGAGGGTGTTCTGGTGTTCTCACTAGCGCTAAAATTTTACGCCCTTGATACTTAGACGTAATATTTAACTCCCGAATAATACAGTTTCATTAATCTTTATAAAGCTTTAAGGCTTTTTTAAAATTGACTAAAAATCTTAAACGTATAGTGACGGAAAACGTACGTTTTGAGTAAAAAATAGCTTTTCAACGAACTAGCCAAGGCGCAAAAATTTTGACATTAGTCGTGGTCGCATACATGTATAAAATTTTTCACCTATGGTGATAACGAGGTTTTTGGTTTACTTGAACATACAACGAGAACAGGAAGCTCCGAGCTAATTTTTACGCGTGAGTTTTCCACCTGAATAAGTAAAATCAATAACTTATTAGGTTTTAAAAAATAAAACTACATGTTTTTCTTTTTCGTCTTATTAAGATCTTAATAATAGATTTTTAAACTATTATTAAGATCTTATTAAGATATTAATAAAAGATTATTAAGATATTAATAAGATCATAAAAAGATCTTAATAATTTTTTACGTGGGAAACTAAATTAAGAACATTTAGTTTACGAGTTAAAATTATATTCAATTTTGACGTAGACACGCATTTAACGAACAACAACCTTAAAGATTTTTTAAACCAATATGAACTATTAAATTTTGATTCAATATTTTAAAAATATTAAATTCTAAATGAATTCAATCAGATGCAATGAAAATATTTTTTAAGCTAAAATTATTCGAATATTGAATAGTTTGATTCGATAGAACAAAATTTCAAATTTTTATATTCAATAAAAATGTTATTGTACATAATAATTTATTTTTAATAGTATTTTAAATTATTTATTTTATTCTTATTTTAAATATTGTATTTTTATATTTACCTAAAAATTTGTAAAAATAATTTTTACTGATTAGATAAAATGAATAAAACAATGATTTTTTTAAAATAATTTGTTTATGTTTTTTTTAAATGAATCTTAATTAGAAAAAAAAAATATAACTCGTTCATGTGTTCAAACAACTCGCTTATAATAGTTTCAACTTATACTCCCTAATTATTATAAGTGCTAGAACCGAAATTATAAAAGCCCCTAAATTATTCTAGTTCTATAAATCTAAGTCCCTAAAGCGAAAATATTTTTATTTAAGTCCATTTGACCCTAAAAATGTCATTTTTTATACCCCCTGGACACGATCCTGGTTACCCTTTTCTATGAACATTTTCCATGTTAAAATTACTAAACGTGCATCGTCCTTATATTTATTCATTATTTTTGTCATTATCTACAGTGTAAAAAGTAACATTCTTATTTTAACAAAAATATTAGAACATTTTCGAAAAAATTAGTAAATTTTCAAAAAAATTTGTAAATATTAGAAAAAAATCGTATATTTACTAAATTTAGTATATTAACAAAAAATTCGAGTATTCTCGGTTTTTTTTGTATTAACAATAAATTCGAGTATTCTCGATTTTTTTTTGTTAATTCGCAAGAAAAATTGATAATTTACAATTTTTTTTCAAAAATTTACAAAAAATAGTTGTAAATTTACAACTTTTTTCGTAAAACCACAAAAAAATCGATGAACGTCAAGGTACCCGCGCCGAGTTTCTACTAGTACCCGCGGAATATCGGGACTTAGAAAAATTTTTCAAAAAAATTTTTTTTTTTTATTTTTTATTTTAATGCAATTTTTAACGAAAAAAACACCCCCCCAACCGATCCCCCTCCACTCCCCGGCTTAATTACAGTACCCAAAAAGTATCGGGACTTAAAAAAATTTTTTCAAAAAAAAATTTTTTTTTTTCTTTTTGTTATTTTAATGCAATTTTCAACGAAAATTTAATGAAAAAAACATCCCCCCACCCACCCCCCGGATTAATTGCAGTACCCGCATAGTATCGGGACTTAGAAAAATTTTTCCAAAAAAATTTTTATTTTTTATTTTTTATTTTAATGCAATTTTCAACGAAAAAAACACCCCCCCCCTAAACGAGCCACTCCAACCCTCGGCTTAATTCCAGTACCCGCAAAGTATCGGGACTTAGAAAAATTTTTCAAAGAAAATTTTTTTATTTTTAATGTTAATGCAAGTATAAACCATGAGAAAAAAGTGCAGGGCTGTAGTATGGCCTAGAAACTGATAAAAAGGGTTCAGAATCTTTAGTATTATACTAGGTATCCATCTCGCATGCGTATCCTGGTGGGATTAAAAACTTGTGATATGCGCGTTGCTTAAAAAATTGGAATTTTTTTGATTTTTCTCAATTTTTTTTTTCAACCAACGAATAAGAGTGCAGAGCTTTAGTAAGGCCTATAATCTGATAAAAAGGGTTAAAATAAATTAGTATTAACCTGGATGCCCATCTCGCATGCGTATCCTGGTGGGATCAAAAACTTGTGATATGCGCGTTGCTTAAATAATTGGGATTTTTTTGATTTTTCTCAATTTTTTTTTCAACTATCGAATAAGAGTGCAGAGCTTTAGTAAGGCCTATAATCTGATAAAAAGGGTTAAAAATAATCAGTATTAACCTGGATGCACATCTCGCATGCGTATCCTGGTGGGATCAAAAACTTGTGCAATACGCGTAACTTAAAAAATTGGGATTTTTTAAATTTTTATCAATTTTTTTTCCAACCAAAGAAAAAGAGTGCAGGGCTTCAGTAAGGCCTAGATGCTGATAAAAAGGGTAAAAAATAATCAGTATTAACCTGGATGCCCATCTCGCATGCGTATTCTGGTGGGACCAAAAATTTGGGCCAGGGGTGTTACTTAAAAAAAAGTGAGTTTTTTGATTTTTCTGAATTTTTTTTTCCACCAATGAATAAGAGTGCAGGGCTTTAGTAAGGCCTATAATCTGATAAAAAGGGTTAAAAATAATCAGTATTAATCTGGATGCCCATCTCGCATGCGTATCCTGGTGGGATCAAAAACTTGTGCAATGCGCGTAGCTTAAAAAATTGTTTTTTTTTTATTTTTCTGAATTTTTTATTCCACCAACGAATAAGAGTGCAGGGCTTCAGTAAGGCCTACATGCTGATAAAAAGGGTAAAAAATAATCAGTATTAACCTAGATGCCTATCTCGCATGCGTATCCTGGTGGGATCAAAAACTTGTGCAATGCGCGTAGCTTAAAAAATTGGGATTTTTAAAATTTTTATCAATTATTTTTCCAACCAAAGAATAAGAGTGCAGGGCTTCAGTAAGGCCTACATGCTGATAAAAAGGGTAAAAAATAATCAGTATTAACCTGGATGCCCATCTCGCATGCGTATCCTGGTGGGATCAAAAACTTGTGCAATGCGCGTAGCTTAAAAAATTGGGATTTTTTAAATTTTTATCAATTTTTTTTCCAACCAAAGAATAAGAGTGCAGGGCTTCAGTAAGGCCTACATGCTGATAAAAAGGGTAAAAAATAATCAGTATTAACCTGGATGCCCATCTCGCATGCGTATTCTGGTGGGACCAAAAATTTGGGCCAGGGGTGTTCCTTAAAAAAAAGTGAATTTTTTGATTTTTATCAATTTTTTTTTCAACCAACGAATAAGAGTGCAGAGCTTTAGTAAGGCCTATAATCTGATAAAAAGGGTTAAAAATAATCAGTATTAATCTGGATGCCCATCTCGCATGCGTATCCTGGTGGGATCAAAAACTTGTGCAATGCGCGTAGCTTAAAAAATTGGGATTTTTTAAATTTTTATCAATTTTTTTTCCAACCAAAGAATAAGAGTGCAGGGCTTCAGTAAGGCCTACATGTTGATAAAAAGGGTAAAAAATAATCAGTATTAACTTGGATGCCCATCTCGCATGCGTATTCTAGTGGGACCAAAAATTTGGGCCAGGGGTGTTACTTAAAAAAAAGTGAATTTTTTGATTTTTCTGAATTTTTTTTTCCACCAATGAATAAGAGTGCAGGGCTTTAGTAAGGCCTATAATCTGATAAAAAGGGTTAAAAATAATCAGTATTAATCTGGATGCCCATCTCGCATGCGTATCCTGGTGGGATCAAAATCTTGTGCAATGCGCGTGGCTTAAAAAATTGTTTTTTTATTATTTTTCTCAATTTTTTTTTCCACCGAAGAATAAGAGTGCAGGGCTTCAGTAAGGCCTACATGCTGATAAAAAGGGTAAAAAATAGTCAGTATTAACCTGGATGCCCATCTCGCATGCGTATCCTGGTGGGATCAAAAACTTGTGCAATACGCGTAGCTTAAAAAATTGGGATTTTTTAAATTTTTATCAATTTTTTTTCCAACCAAAGAATAAGAGTGCAGGGCTTCAATAAGGCCTACATGCTGATAAAAAGGGTAAAAAATAATCAGTATTAACCTGGATGCCCATCTCGCGTGCGTATCCTGGTGGGATCAAAAACTTGTGCAATGCGCGTAGCTTAAAAAATTGGGATTTTTTAAATTTTTATCAATTTTTTTCCAACCAAAGAATAAGAGTGCAGGACTTTAGTAAGGCCTATAATCTGATTAAAAGGGTTAAAAATAATCAGTATTAACCTGGATGCACATCTCGCATGCGTATCCTGGTGGGATCAAAAATTTGTGCAATGCGCGTAGCTTAAAAAATTGGGATTTTTAAAATTTTTATCAATTTTTTTTCCAACCAAATAATAAGAGTGCAGGACTTTAGTAAGGCCTATAATCTGATAAAAAAGGGTAGCTTTTTTTGATTTTTCTGAATTTTTTTTTCCACCAACAAATAAGAGTGCAGGGCTTTGGTAAGGCCGACAGTCTGATAAAAAGGGTTAAAAATAATCTTTTTTATCCTGGGTGCCCATCTTGCATGCGTATTCCCGCGAGACAAAAAATTTAGGTCAGGCGCGTTATTTTAAAAATTGAGATTTTTTTGATATTTATCAATTTTTTTTTTGGTCAAGATATCAAAGTGCAGGGATGACATATGGCTTAAAATATTATAAATATGATAGAAAATATCCAGTATCAATTTGGAGGACCAGTACCTTTGCGTGTTCCCATGGCATCAGAAAATTGGACCATGCAGGTGACTTAAAAAATGATGATTTTTTTATTTTTCTCAATTTTTTTTATGGGTCAAGATATCAAAGTGCAGGGATGACATATGGCCTTAAATATCATAAATATGTTAGAAAATATTCATTATTAATTTGGGTGACCAGCACTCTTGCGTGTGCCCATTGCATCAGAAAATTGGAATGTAGGTGACTAAAAAATTGAGATCTTTTTATTTTTCTCAATTTTTTTTTGAAAAAGGGTGCTGGTCCCCCACATTAATACTGGATATTTTCTATCATATTTATAATATTCGAAGCCATATTAAACCCTTGCACTTTGATATCTTGACCCAAAAAAAAATTGAGAAAAATAAAAAAATTCACTTTTTTTTAAGTATTACCCCTGGCCCAAATTTTTGGTCGCACCAGAATACGCATGCAAGATAGGCATCCAGGTTAATACTGATTATTTTTAACCCTTTTTATCAGATTATAGGCCTTACTAAAGCTCTGCACTCTTATTCGTTGGTTGAAAAAAAAATTGATAAAAATCAAAAAAAAAACCAATTTTTTAAGCTACGCGCATTGCACAAGTTTTTGATCCCACCAGGATACGCATGCGAGATGGGCATCCAGGTTAATACTGATTATTTTTTACCCTTTTTATCAGCATGTAGGCCTTACTGAAGCCCTGCACTCTTATTCGTTGGTGGAAAAAAAAATTCAGAAAAATAAAAAAAAAACCAATTTTTTAAGCTACGCGCATTGCAAAAGTTTTTGATCCCACCAGGATACGCATGCGAGATGGGCATCCAGGTTAATACTGACTATTTTTTACCCTTTGTATCAGCATGTAGGTCTTACTGAAGCCCTGCACTCTTATTCTTCGGTGGAAAAAAAAATTGAGAAAAATAAAAAAAAAACAATTTTTTAAGCCACGCGCATTGCACAAGATTTTGATCCCACCAGGATACGCATGCGAGATGGGCATCCAGATTAATACTGATTATTTTTAACCCTTTTTATCAGATTATAGGCCTTACTAAAGCCCTGCACTCTTATTCATTGGTGCAAAAAAAAATTCAGAAAAATCAAAAAATTCACTTTTTTTTAAGTAACACCCCTGGCCCAAATTTTTGGTCCCACAAGAATACGCATGCGAGATGGGCATCCAGGTTAATACTGATTATTTTTTACCCTTTTTATCAGCATGTAGGCCTTACTGAAGCCCTGCTCTCTTATTCTTTGGTTGGAAAAAAAATTGATAAAAATTTAAAAAATCCCAATTTTTTAAGCTACGCGCATTGCACAAGTTTTTGATCCCACCAGGATACGCATGCGAGATGGGCATCCAGGTTAATACTGATTTATTTTAACCCTTTTTATCAGATTATAGGCCTTACTAAAGTCCTGCACTCTTATTCTTTGGTGGAAAAAAAAATTGAGAAAAATAAAAAAAAAAATCAATTTTTTAAGCAACGCGCATAGCACAGTTTTTTGATCCCACCAGAATACGCATGCCAGTTGGGCATCCAGATTAATACTGCTTGATTTTAACCCTTTTTATCAGATTATAGGCCTTACTAAAGCCCTGCACTCTTATTCATTGGTGGAAAAAAAAATTCAGAAAAATCATAAAATTCACTTTTTTTTAAGTAACACCCCTGGCCCAAATTTTTGGTCCCACTAGAATACGCATGCGAGATGGGCATCCAAGTTAATACTGATTATTTTTTACCCTTTTTATCAGCATGTAGGCCTTATTGAAGCCCTGCACTCTTATTCTTTGGTTGGAAAAAAAATTGATAAAAATTTAAAAAATCCCAATTTTTTAAGCTACGCGTATTGCACAAGTTTTTGATCCCACCAGGATACGCATGCGAGATGGGCATCCAGGTTAATACTGATTATTTTTTACCCTTTTTATCAGCATGTAGGCCTTACTGAAGCCCTGCTCGTTTAGGGGGGGGGGTGTTTTTTTCGTTGAAAATTGCATTAAAATAGAAAAAAAAATTTTTTTTGAAAAAATTTTTCTAAGTCCCGATATTTTGCGGGTACTCTAATTAAGCCGGGGGTGGAGGGGGATCGGTTGGGGGGGTGTTTTTTGCGTTAAAAATTGCATTAAAATAAAAAATAAAAAATAAAAATTTTTTTGGAAAAATTTTTCTAAGTCCCGATACTATGCGGGTACTGCAATTAATCCGGGGGGTGGGTGGGGGGATGTTTTTTTCATTAAATTTTCGTTGAAAATTGCATTAAAATAACAAAAAGAAAAAAAAAAATTTTTTTTTGAAAAAATTTTTCTAAGTCCCGATACTTTTTGGGTACTGTAATTAAGCCGGGGGGCGGAGGGGGATCGGTTGGGGGGGTGTTTTTTTCGTTAAAAATTGCATTAAAATAAAAAATAAAAAATAAAAATTTTTTTGGAAAAATTTTTCTAAGTCCCGATACTATGCGGGTACTGCAATTAATCCGGGGGGTGGGTGGTGGGATGTTTTTTTCATTAAATTTTCGTTGAAAATTGCATTAAAATAACAAAAAGAAAAAAAAAAAATTTTTTTTGAAAAAATTTTTTTAAGTCCCGATACTTTTTGGGTACTGTAATTAAGCCGGGGAGTGGAGGGGGATCGGTTGGGGGGGTGTTTTTTTCGTTAAAAATTGCATTAAAATAAAAAATAAAAAAAAAAAATTTTTTTGAAAAATTTTTCTAAGTCCCGATATTCCGCGGGTACTAGTAGAAACTCGGCGCGGGTACCTTGACGTTCATAAAAATCGAGAATTCTCAAATTTTTCGATAGTATAAAAATTTAGTAAATTTACGATTTTTATCGAATATTTACAAAATGTTTTGAAAATTCACTAATTTTTCGAAAAAATTCTATTTTTTTTTTTAAATTAAAGAAAGTTAATTTTTACAGTGTATGATTTACGTAGAAACAATGGAATGGTCATTAAAAATTTTTTTAGCCACACATATACTCCAGTCCAGAGGTGGGCAAAAACGGCAATTTTGGCACGCAGTTCTTGTTTCAGTTGCCAACGGACAAATTAGAAATGGTTCAGTTTGGTCACTTTACTCGTTCCGAAAATCATCCATAAACGGATATTTTTCCAAGAGATCCTTTTCTAAAATATTTAGTGGCACGGAATTTTTGAAACCGTCTACAACTTTTTGTAAAACGACCAAAGTTTCAAAACTTACCGTTTTCAATTATCCGTTTCATCAAACTGGAACGGGTTTTTAACCGTTTTCACAAATAATGAAAATTCGTATTTGTTTTAAAATTTTTTCAGTTGTTTAATTTTACTTGAGAATTATTATAATTTTAAGTACCGTAATTATTTATTTCAATTTTTTTCATCAATTTAAGTTGACGGACAATCATGCCAAATTCTAAATTTATTTCCATACTTTATCACCAGCAAAAAGATGCTTCGATTAAAACTTGCATTGATGTATTATTCTTTAAAATATTAACTTTTTTTTTATGTTTCTCGTATTTAAATGTATATCATTAAATTTTTTAAGTTCAGTTAAATTGTTATTTTATTAGTTAAAAACCTTTAAACCATAAAGTTATAGCAATAAATATGCTAATTGAATTTAATGTAATGTAAATAATAAATAAATTTACATATCTAGGGCAAAAAAGCCTATTTTCGAAAGCCTATTTAGAGACGGCTTTTTTGCCAATTATACGTAAAACTATGTTTTAGAACACGGGATAAAATATTGGTTTCGGCTTTGAATGCAGTTGTATGCACGAGCGAGCGTAGCGGACGACAGTATGAAAATTTGCAGACAGTTTGAAAAAGTCGAACCACATATTTTATCCAGTGTTTTATCATTGTTTAATAAATAGCTAAAATACTTTTACAAAAAAAGTTATAATTATGATGCTTTTATTTTGTTGAGAGATAAAATAAAACAATACAAAAAATTCAAGAAAAAAAATTCCTATACTTATTTAACAATTAAAATGACATCTAGAATTTTTAAGAAATTGAATAAATTAAAAAATAAATACGAATTTTCATTCTTTGTGAAAACGGATAAATATCCGTTCTCGATTAGGCAAGTTTTGAAATTTTTGCCGTTTCAGAAAAAATCGTGGACGGGTCAGTCTCTAAAAAATTCCGTGCCGCGGATTATTTAAAAACTTATCAGTTTTGAAATTTTTCCGTTTATGGAACATTTTATAAACTGATCAGTCTTTAAATTTTTCGTGCCACTGTTATTTTAAGACGAATTTAATTCTCGTTTCTTCATAAACGGACAATGAGCATACCAGTCTTGCCCAGCTCTGCTCCAGTCAAATCGCGGTTTAGGGTGTATTTTCACTGGCCAGCATGAGGTTAGCTCTACTATATGTTTTTTGGGTCGCTAATCACGAATATCGGGGTCTTTTCTGGGAGATATTTTCGGAACACCCTTAAATTTGCATAAACTACCCCCAAAAAAGGGTTTTTATTGTATATATTAGCAAACTGAGAAAAATGATCATCTTGTTAACGTTTTTAACGTTTTTGGGGTAATTTAAGCTATTAATGAACTAATACCAATTTTTTTCTACAGCTTGTGGTTTTTGGGACATTAAACGTAAATAACACATCTTTTTTTAATAAATAATGTCCAGTGGCCCATAATAGGCGATTAGTCTAAATTTATCGAACCCAAATTCATAACACTACTCATTTAAAAAAAAAAAGTAACGTGTTATAAAATACCATTAAAAGGATGAGAATACCCGTGAATCGCCTATTATGGGCTACCGTTTTTTTTTTGAATGAGTAGATATGATAATTAGATATAGAGTCCCAAAAATATTAGTATAGTGTGAGAAAAATGGTAATATATTAAAAATTTTAACAAAAAATAGCAAAAAAACCTTAAAAATGATCTGAAATGGGCAATTACGCAAAATTGGACCACGTTAGGTCAAAATGGACTTCGGATTTGGAATCAGCGAAGCCAAAAACTAAAATTACAGTCGAAAAATTCCATGGACATGTTTTCAAAAAAAATCGCAAATAAAACCATGCTCCAGGCCTATACTAATATTGGTACTAATATATATACATAAATTTAACTAAAAATTTAGTAAATTTTACTAAAAATTTAAAGTGACATTAATCAAACTTCATGATGACCGACCCTTTTCCCCTTGGAAATGTCCGGGAAAGAAAAAACTAAAGGGTGAAACGTCCTTGGAGGGGGGAGGGCATTCGGGGAATCAATCTTCATGTAGTAAACAAAATCATTATTATGCTTATATTTACTAATTTTTTGTATACGTGTATAGTAGATGATAATTTATTTAATAATATTAAGAGTAATTAATCTCTGATTAAGGTCAATTATGAGTTATCGGAATATCAATTTAAAAAAAATTATCATTTTACTTTGATTCAGTTTTTTTTTATCAATACATTTTTAAGTAATATTGTTTCAATCAACAAATTTTTTTAATGATAATAATCTCCTCGTATTTCTTTTTTTTTTTATTTATATTATTTAAATAAATGATTATTTTTAAGATTATTAAATTATATGACAAAACGAAAAATATTTATAGTTTCTTGTTGTTGCTAAAAATTTGAAATTTAATATCTTACTATCTCGACGATTTCTACTTATATTTCCTCTATACATATTTCCTATACACTGTAAAAAATTTTTATTAAATTTATTAAGTAGGTAAATTTTTTGATGCTTCAGCTAAATGAATGAAAACTGTTATAAGAAAGTGTCAAAAAATGTTATTTTTCACGACTAAAGTAATCAGATGAAGGGCTAAAATTCTAAAAAATTGACTCATGACTGCATAAAAAAAACAAAGCTTTATTTTTGAAAAGTCAATAGAGACAAGAATAGAGATTATCAATATTTATAAATAATTTTTATCTTTTTAAAATTTTCTTTGGTATTTCAATTATATTTCAAAGCAATTTATCTTTAATTTTATCAATTATTGTTTGTTCAACCACTTCAAGCTATAATGGAACATTGAGCTAATTGATTTAGTACACATTTATTTTATAAACTGTACTAAACTCAATCCAATCTGATATTTTATGAAATATGTTTTCAAAAATTTAAAGGGAATGTACAATAGGTTTGTTTGTTTTCAAAAAAAGATTAATAGAATATAAGAATAAAGCACTAAAATCTGAAATGTTTTATAAGTAATTCTTTTTAAATAGTTTTGCTAAAAGTAAAATATCAATTTTATGTAATAAATAAATAATTTCTGTTCCGGGTGTTTAGGTACTGGCTGTCAATAGATTTGGTCTGCTATAGGCGAGATTATAAGTTTTTTGGGTCACTAATCACGAATTTTGGGGTCTATAAAAAATTGGCGCTTCACACTTAAATTTGCAAAAACCACTTCTAAAATGGATATACCCTAAGGGTACATTTACATGGTCTTCTTATGCTTCTTACTTCTTGTGAAAAAAATTTGAAGAAAAAAATTTTCAAAAAATAAATTATAAGATTCGAGATATCGAGTAAAAACGATACTTCTAGATACCTATTAGTACCTTCATGACCTACCCCTTTCACCCCCGTTTTTAGGGTATTTTTAAGGGTTGTAGGTGAAAACTAATGTCAGATTCTGAAAGAGCATGAAAATTTTACGATAAGGATGAACTTTTTAGCCACTTATCTATAATGGAATACACTTATTTTTGCTCATTTCCAAAACTCTCCGCCCCGGCGTTAATGAGTTAATACCATAATGGTTGTTAGATATCACCGGTTACAGGCATACATACATACATACATACATACACATACACACTTTTTTTAAAAACCGGTTTTATAGCTTCCTGAGGTCTCAAAACGTGCTTATATGCCAAAAAATCAGAAAACAAATTTTGACCGATCACAATGGTTCCTCTATGAGAAACCAAAAAATTTATATTTGTCCATTTTTATGAAAAATGAGATTATTATGTGGACTCTATCAGATGGTGCAAATAATTTTTTCTTATCACTGACTTCACTTGTAATTCTACAAGGTCACCTGTATTGAAAAAAAATTTTACATGTATTGGCTCATCTACATAGGATCGACAGTGTGTTAAATGGCTCATGTGCATATGGGGTTTTTCTCCTGTTTTTATCACATTCAGAGACTTTTTTTGGCATATCTACAGTTTTCCATATAACAGGTGAAAAATCGCGAAACATTTTTTCAGCAATGAAATTAATGACATTATTAAATCAATTAAAACACGTTTCTTTAAATACTATCTCGAAATTGTTAAAAATGACATAAGGGGTTTTTTAATCTGTAGGGCAGTGCTAACACCTTATTGACATTTCATTTTATGCGAAGAATAAGATAATTAGACTAATTTAGAAGTAGAGTTAAATAGAGGTGAATAGGGGTAATAACAAAATATAGAATAAAAGCTCGGGTAAAAGAGACGATTATAAGTATTAGAGAGAAATTTTGAGATAGTGCAATTTTTCATCAATAATAAATTCCACTTCATTTGTTTAAAATTATGTAACTTCTTGTGCATTTAAAATAAATCTTTTATTTCATATTGCACAAAATATGCTTACAAAAAATATGAAAAATGATATGGTTCTAAAAAAATTAATTTTATGCAAGCGTTGAATTTAAATGTTATTCATACTTTTTTTTATATTTAACAGACAACAGCAAATAATAATAATAATAATAATAATAATAATAATAATCAAGCTTAATGTTTTATTTTTACGGAGAAGATAATTTTTTATTTTAGAAATCGCAAACAAAAATTTTTTAAAATGAATGCAAACGATTATCTTCTATATAATTTCACTCATTATAGCATTAAATCTCACATTTTTTAATTTAAAAAATAGCCGAGAAAATTTTCCATTCAAAAAGTATTTAATAATGAAAATTTAGGGAAATAAATTTTATTTTAACAAAGAAAAAATATTTTTTTAAATTGTAATTAAAATTTTTTTTGAAAAATCTTACGTAGATTTTTATTTTTTAAAATAATGAAAATTGTTTTAGGTGCAGCTCAGTTTATATTTCAAGGATTTAGTACAAAATCCTAAGACTCACAATTTTTGGAATTCAAGTAAAATAAAATTTTTTACTTTTATCATAATAATCCTTCTCTGCGGCTAAATTTTTTAAAAATATTTGTTTAAATGAATTTTTCAAACATTTATTTTTTGGGTTTTTACTTATGAATAGTTAAATCTGGACTGCACAATTGTGTAAATAAAGCCAAAGCTTGAAAAATATATTTTATCAAATAACGAAAAAAAAAAATGAGCCCTGGAAAAAAATGATAGCATCAAAAAACTAGGCCTAAAAAACATTCATTTTTAAATATTGGATAAAGGTTTGTGTAACATCCATCGTCGATTTCTTATTCACAAGATTTTGTTGTGATTTTACCTGAAAATAAGGGTCATGTTGACAAGGGCCATATAAAAAAAATAAAAAGGATATCATCTTTATTCATCTTTATTATATTTATTTTCACCAAAATCCTGAATATAATAGGCACATAAATGGGGGCTTTAAATATTAAAATCCTTGCAAACACAGATCCCCATATTCTTTTGAAAAAATCACATAACTTGGGACACCTTATTAAAGTAGATAATCGAAATAATTTACACCTATAATAAATACCAACAGCTAGCAAATATTCAAAATATCACCATATCGCTCTTTAAATTCGATAATTTATTGAATAAAATACTTTAAACCATAAATGGTTTGATTTAATAATATTGAAATAATTTTAATTAAAAGTTTAAATACTAATTTTATCTAACTGGTATTTAAACTATTAAAACACGCATAAATGCGAAATACGAATATAAATACAGGAATTAAAAGTATAATTTTATTCTCGTTGAAACGCACCACGTGTTAAGATAAAAATCAATTTTAAAAAACTTTGTTACTTTAATTTTAAGAAAAGTATTTAAAGAATTCATGATTTTTTTTAAACCAAAGTTATTTTTATTTATTTTTTTTAATGAATAACATGGTATTTACCAATTTCACCATCGACTTTTTCTCGTGCTCCAAAATTTAAACCGGTAAAAGTAGAACCATCCTCGAGTACCAGGTAACATTTTTCTTCTTCCATAGTTCCATTCATATTAATTGCTTAATTTTTTTAAAAATATTTTATGTAAATTATTTGAATTTTTTATTTCACTTTTAATTAATTATTTACCGTAATCGAGTTAAATGCTATTTTTTTTAAAAAGCCGACTCCGAAATAAAAATACTATGAGAAAAACTCTTTATTTTAGAAATCTTCATGGAACGTCAAATGAGTGCGCGCGTTCTTTTGTAAAGAGTGGGATAGTTAAAATTTGAAAATTTAAATAAACTAATTTTTAATTTAGTTTATTTTGCATTAATTAATTTTTAAAAAAGTTGGAATTAAAATTATTGCAAATTCATTAATTATTCAAAGCATAAAAATTATTTTTAGATTACATTGTTTATTCAGTATAATTAAGGATATTAACAATTATCAAAAAGTACAATAATTAATTATTTGTAAAATAATGCATAATTAATTAATTTTAGGTTATAAAAAAAATATAAAAAAATATGTATTTTTTATTTATTTATGCATTTATGTATTTTTTTTACAGATACGCAAGAGAAAATCAATATCTCACCCAACGTGTTTAAAGTCCTTGAAAAACCAAACACAATCAGGAGGGGAGAAATAAATCTTTTTATTATATGAAATTTAATATAAAATCTTTTTGCTTTTACTTATTACATGATTTTTTCATATAATAAAATGCTATTAGTGCATAAATAACTCTAGTGCAGCACAAAATAAATCACAAGACTAAAGTTTACTTTACTTTAAAGTTTATCTGATAATTAAAAAATTTTTCTGAATTCTAGATAAAATGCCATTAATTGGATATTTAACAAGAAAAGAATCAATTTCTTCTTGTCATAGACTTCATAGGTAACAAAATATTTTTAAAGCATCATTTTTATAAATATATCATGTTATTTAAATTTTTTGATAGCCCACAACTTAGCGATGAAGAAAATAAAGAAATTTATGGAAAATGCAATAATTACTGGGGACATGGCCATAATTATACAGGTAAATTATATAACAATAATTACATAACAAAAATTATATAATAATTATAATTAATTAATTAAAAATAAATAGTCGAAGTAACAATTCGAGGACCAATAGACCCCATAACAGGAATGGTTATGAATATATCAGATTTAAAAATTTATATGAAAAAAATTTTAATGGATCAATTAGATCATAAAAATTTAGATAAAGATGTACCATATTTTAAAAATGTTGTATCGACAACAGAAAATGTTGCTATTTATATATTTAACGAATTAAAAAAATTGTTACCAAAACCAGAATTACTTTATGAAGTTAAAATTTATGAAACCGACAATAATATTGTTTATTATAGAGGAGAACAAGAATAATTTAAGTTTTAACATTTATTTACCTTTTATATACAGTTATACGTATTTAATTTGTTTTATTTTATCTTTGAAAAAAAAAAATGGTGACAAAAAATAAAATAAAAAATTTTACAATATGAGCAAGAAAATATTTTATTTTTACAAAAATTTTATTACATTAGGATTGTTTATACTTAGTAATTATTTTTGTAAAAAATAATTTTATAGTGCTTATAAAAAAAATTTTAAATATTTTTATAAATTATTTTAAATAATTATGTATATAAAATTTATAAAAAAATATTAATCACAATATATATTATTTTAAATAAATATATTTCTAACATGTATAGTCTCTTTTTTTTTATTTAATCTTATCATTATAATTATAAATTTATTAATTAAAAAAACAATTTTTGTTTCTAGTCTTTATAATGTTATTAACATTCAATTAAATTTTAAAAATAGTTAATATGCATACACTTGCAGAAATTTTATTAACAATAATTAATTAAATATTTAACAAAATGAAAACATATTTTACCGATATTCAACTTTTCAAAGTTATCAATATATGCATAATATATAATAGTATATTTTATTATTCACAAAATTTATCAATATATAGTATAAAAAAAATAAAAAATTAATTATATTGTTAATTTAAGACAATATTATATTACTTATTCATAAATTTATAAAAATATCAAAATATATATTATTTACATGATATTTCAGAAATACATATATTAACACACAAAAAATATGTATTATTCAGTCTAACGATTTCACTCTTACAAATTAGGATTGATATACATTACTTGATATATCAAAAATAAAGTGCAATTATGTGCATAATAGAAAATAAATTATATATTAGTTTTTGCTATATCTTTGATATAACTTCTTATGGTGATATATGGAATACCGAGTTCAAAATTATCGCTTGGCCAGTATCTTAATAATGGTGTTTGTTGGGGTTTTTCATCTTTAACAGAAAAATAAGCAAAAAGTACAGCTCCTGTATAACTTGCTATAAAAATGAAAAGATGCCATAATGCATGTAAGTATGGAAAATTCCAATTTAGCCAAGTTTCACAAAATAATCTATCGTTTAACCAACAAGTAACAGCTAATAACCACATTGCACCACACCTAAGTCCTAATCTGTAAATTCTTGTAGATTTTGTTCTAAAAAATAAGGAATTAACTGTATTATATAAGATTATAATTTTTATCTTTTTATTCTATCAAAAGATTTAAATCAATTAATTTTATGTGATAAGAAATCTGCACATAAATTTATATCAAATATCTACCTTTTAAGTTCTACCATAAGAAAACCAATAGCTGGTATTCCCAATATCATCAATGCAAAAGCATTAACTATTGGATGAAATGTAGCCATTACTGTTGCTATCGATGTTAAAATTGAAACAATAATGGATAAATTCTTTCTATTATTTTTTACTGCTGCAGGAAAATACCTTCGAGGAAAAAACATACAAAATCCTGCCATGTAAACCCATAATATAGCTAATTCATCTAAAAGTTGCCCTACAAAGATAAACAATTTTAAAAACAAGAATTTAATACAAAAAAAATAAAAAATAAAATAAAATTTTACCAACTAAAGACAGCGTTGCATGAAAATATGCACTGCTTAATCCTACGACCATTAAAAGAAACCATATAACATGAATTCCTGGATTAACGAATCTACCATAATCTTTAAAAAGGTGCATTAAAACTGGTGGCATCAAAAGAAATAGAATATTGCTCAGCTAAATGTAAATTTGTCAAAACATTATGAAAAAATTCATACTTGCTAGAAAAAAAAAATTATTTTTTAACTTACAGTATTCATAAACTCTGCAATACATGGTGTAATACTATAATTTCCTTCACACCAATCTACTGGTGAACTTCCTGGTTGAAAATATCTCCACATAATTATTCCTTTGTTTTTTAAATACGCACATAAATATATTTACTGTATTTATATGAATAAATTAAAATAATTAACTACGCACTAACATTATTATAAAATAAATAAATTAAATTAATAAAATCCCTGAGTTATTAAATAAATGTTTTAATTTTTTAATATTTACATTTTTGACTGTAAAAAAGTAATAGAGATCAGCTGTTTTCATATTTGTACACTACGAGAAGTTTTTTGCAAGAGTTGAGAGAGAATCTATACAGAGACTATAGTCGCATACAATGAAGGGTACGTGTGAAATAAGATAAGAGATTAAATTGAGAGTGGGGATTGATTAAACAAAGGAAACAAAGGCTTTTACAATGTGCATAAAAGAGTAGGATGTATTATTGATAATAGCCATTAGAACTTTTTTTTGCATATAAATTTATTAAAATTACACACATTCCTATCCATATATCCTTATATATATGTATATATAATTTACCTGTTAATAAAAATTCATTTAAAGTATGTGTGAAAGTGCTATAAGTTTTTAAAGAAACTAGCTTTATAAATTTGATAGAAGATGTAAAAATTTTTATACTATGCACCTGCAATTATATAAAAGCATATAAAATATAAATAGAAAACAAAAATTACCCCTTTGAATAAAACCCGAAATTTAATTTTGAAAATACCGCTTTTTAAAAATTGAATTAGGTCTGTTCGTGTTTAACCAATAGAGAGAGAGCTTATGCTCTCTTTCCAATAACGGCAGGTAACCAATGAAATTATATTTTTCCATGTTTAAATGTCAAAATAATTACCGGTTTTTCAGTTAAAAACAAGTTTATTCGTGATTATACGGTTTGAAATTTAACAGTTTCAATTTTATTATTTTATAAAAATACACAAATTTTAACGTATTTGTAGAAGTAAACAAATCTTGAGGTTTGTATTAAAAATGTGCAAAGAATTTAGTTTCTTTTAACCATCATTTTTAAAACTATTATTGCTTTATGTTAAAAAGAAGTATTGTGAAATTATAAGGATAAATTAAAGGATTTTATTTTATTTTTTAGATTATTTGTAGATTATAAAAAAGAGATATTAGTTAGATAAAACACGTATGGATGACATTGATGCGCCCACTTGGGCAGACTTCACTGGCCCAAGTCCTCAAATAACGGAAGACTATTTCCTAAAGCGAAACGAAAAACTTCAGGAATATAGGCAAAAGGAAGATGTATCGCCATCATCTCCTAGACCACCTTTTTTAGAAGTTAAAAAACTTGATTTAAATATTTTGGAAAATGACACTACAGATGATTTAGTTAGAACACCAAAAAAAATGATCATTCCTCAAGAAGTAAAATATTCAAGTTCAAAAAAAAAAAATATCGTTAAAGATACAACTTATGAAAATGTATTATTAGAAGCAATGAATAATTTGCAATTATCGATCACTAAAAAAAAAGGATTAAATAAATCTTGTGCCATAGATTCACCAGCATTTAAAACACCAGATAATAAAAGAATTACAAGATCTATGTGTGCTCAGCTTCATAAATCTATTCAAAATGGTGATGAAACATCTTTTAACGAACTAGTTGCTAGCATATGCTGTGATGAAAATAAGGAAAATCATTTGGATGATAAAAATACTAATTTAACAACAGAAGTTCCATGCGAACATGAAGTTTTTACTGAAAATGAGAGTAATGATCTAAAAGATACCAGTCCTGGAATTTCAAAGCCTAAAGATACACCTGATAAAGAAACTGAGAAATCTAAAGAAACTGAAGAAGTTGAAGTATTAAACAAAAATGAATCAATTGAAAAAAAAGATGTTTGGAAGAGTAAAGTTGTGACTGAGTTTACTAATATTGTATCCAATGTTCAGCAAATCAAGAAAAAGAAGCCAACCGCTCTGACCGGAAATGCATGGCATAAACAAGCTAAAAGACAGTTAACTATAAAAAATCAAATCCACCCAAGTAAGACTGAAACAAAAAAAAATAAGTTTGTTAGTTTAGCAGAAGCAGTTAACAATTATCAGCGTGTAACACCACAAAGGTTTCGTAATAACTATGTAAAATTAACACGAACTGAGCAATTGAGACGAATGTCTATCAAATTGACTCGAGCTACCTCTCCAGCTCTTAAATGCAAAAACAGAGCAAGACCTATAACTGTATTAAGTACAGATGAAAAAGAAAAACAAGAAATGGAGCAACTAAGACAAAATAAAATTAAATCAAAACCTGTACCTAAATCAACGCTTAACAAACCAGCTCCTTTAAGGAAAGTTGAAAAAAAATTAATAACAGTACCGGAACCATTTAAAATTACTGATGAAATGAAAAAAAATTCTAAAGTTAAAGACCATCCAGCTGATGAAGTAAAAACATCAAATTTAAAAGTTAAAGATCATCTAACAACTCATCCAACATTTAAAAAAACGGTCCCAACAATAACAATTTCAGAAGATAAGGGAATTTTAGTCAAGGTAATGTTTATTAGTTTTTTTTAAAAATAATTTAAAATAATAAAACTTTTGCTAATTTGACATTTTTTTTATTTTTGTAAAGTGTTTATTTATATTCAAATAATAAAATATTATTAAATTAATTTTTTTTTTTAAATTAAATGTAACAAAAGTTATTAATAAATTTTTATTTTTTTTATTTATCGTTCGTATTTTTAAAATATTTATTAATGATGGATTATAGCAACGAATACTGAAAAAATTAATTGTATTCAAACAAAACTCTGTCTTTGTTGTTTGAATACAATTAATTTGTTCAGTATTCGTTGATATATAATCCATTATTAATAAATAAAAATTATTATTTTCAGAACGAAGAAGTCCTACATTTTGGAATACCACTAGAACCTGGTAAAAGTAAAAAAAAGAATACAAAAATCATGCCATTTAGTTTTGAAGAACGCAATAAACAGCAATTAGAAAAAAAGGAGCAAAAAATTAAACAATTAAAAGAGTCAGAACAAAATAAAAATAAAGCCGAGTTTCATGCAAGGCCAGTTCCAGCAGCAATAAAAACTCCGATTTTATCCAATAATACCAAAACTCCAAATTCATCATCACAGTCTAAAAAAGGTACAGTTATTCAACAATTCAGTTTTGAGGAAAGACACAAGGAATTCTTGAAGAAGAAAGAAGAAAAATTAAAGCTACTGTTGAAAGTTGAAAGTAATCCTAGAATTTTTAAAGCTCATCCAGCCCCAGAATTTAAACCAGTTTTAGTAAAAGGAAGATCAAAAGAGAATTTAATGAAAAAATCTCAAGAAAGCTTAATGATTAAGCCAAAAAATCAAAATTTAATACCAACAGTTAAGCCTAAAATAAAATCATTACCAATTTCAAAAAATTCTGAAAACCAAGAAAACAATAAAAAAACTTGTGTTCCAAAAATAATGGAACCAAAATGCAAAATAATGAGTAAAGCAATATTATCCGAATTAAATACTGATAAAAGATCAAGGCAAAGGAAAGAATATGATGAAAAACTCAAACAAAAAGAAGTATTAGATGAAGAAATAAAAAGAAAAGAAGAAGAAGCTAGAATAAAAAAAGAAAAATCTGATACAGCTTTACTAAGAAAAATGACAGAAACAAAAGCTAGGCCTATGCCTGTTTATAAACCCCTTCAGTTAATGAAATCAAGCAAACCTTTAACTGATGCACAAAGTCCAGCTTGGTCAAGAAAAAATAATGCAACAAAGTAATTTTTATTTTTTTATTTAAAATTGTTGATAAATAGTTTTAGGCTAAAAACTTGTGTTTTTTTAAAAAAGTACGTGTTTGGTAAATCGTCAAGTTTATTTTTATTGTATAAAATTTTATAAATCACTTTTTATTTATAAACTAACTGCTATAATAAATTCTTTTTTATAAAAACACCTTTTTGTTTTATTTTTTGAAATCTGAAATTATTTTTGTATTACAAATCAATGCATTCAATTAAGTATAAATTTATATACATTTTTAAATTTTACTATTAATTAACGTATAAACAGAAAATTATTTTATGTAAAATCATTTTAAAATCTTTAAAAAACATTAAATATTTTACATGTTTTTTTCTTTTTATAATCAAAAAGATTGAATTTACAATTTTTAAATATTCAGGTATAATACATATCATACAAATACAATTCAAAAAAACTTATTTTAGAAGAAAAAAAAAAAACTATGATTGTTTAAATTTCTAAAAAATAAGTTATTTGAATAACAAATCAATATCAAAAATTGATATTTTTTAGGCCAATTTTTAATTAATTAATAACAATTATCGGTATTACGATTAAACGAATAAATTAACAATATTATCATTGCAGGCACTGCTCTCAGTTAAAAATATAATAAATAATTGTTCGATGCAAATTAAAAAAAAAAATGCAATGTTTCACATTTTCATTGTTTAAATAAGTTATTTTTAAACAAAATCTTAATAAATTTTGTTTAAACAATTCTTTCTTATCAAATAAAAATACATATTTTAAAATATAAATTAATATTTCCATTAATTCTAACCATGTTTTTTAATGTACATAGACACTAGAACACTTTGTTCACGTAATCAATCGTCCCTTTTTACCATTTATATTTTTTTTTGCTATTTACATAAAATGATATCGTAAGTAACATGTATAGTTACTATCAAAGTTCTTTCAGTAATGCAGATTTTGCATTTTTTAATTTATCCAGACGTCTCTGCAAATGAGAATTTGCTGTTTCCAATTCTTCAACTCGGCCTTGTGATTCTCGAACCTGTAAAAATAAATCAAGTGGTTTATTATTTCTTTTTTTAGTTAAATTAATTATAATACCTCTCTTTGTAATTTTCTTTTTTCTACTTTTAATTCATCTTCAGCTTTTTCAGAAGCCTCAGCAGCTGATTTGTAGCGTATTACTTGACTTTCTAGTCTAGCAACTGTTGCTTGTAAAGTAGACATATCTTGTTCAGCTTTTTGTAGCTTAAATTTATAATCTGCAAGATGTTTGTTTGCTTCTCTTTGAGCATCTTCAGAATCTGACAATCCTTAAAAACAGTTGAAATTAAATCATACAATAAAACATGTAGTAGTAGTAGTTACCGCAAATTTGTGTTAGTTACAGTAAGAAATAAATAAATATAAATATTCTAGTTACCTAATACTGAACCAGAAAACTTTTCTGGCCTCAATCGATTTCTTGTTTCTTCTAATTCTAACCTTAAATGTCGAATTTCGTCTTGCAATTCTTTTTTTTCTGATGCAAACTTTTTGAGCCGAACATCTGTTTAAAAAAAAAATTTAATTGTTGTAAATTATTGTAATTATTTAGAGTTAATTAAAGAATATTCACCTAAAGAACCTTCACCAGCATTTTGAAGCAATTCTGCAGCTTCCGTACTGACTAGGACTTTTTTTCTAATGCAAGGTCCATTTTGTTTTTGTGAATCATCATTTTCGCTACCTTCATCTTCAACTATAACTAAGCCGTTTTCTTGAATTAGAGTATCTCTTTCAAGCAACTGAGCATTGCACATATCTAAATCTTCCTTTAGTCTTTGACTTGTTCTTTTTGATTGATCTGCTTCTCTATTTTTTTCTCTTAACTCTCGACGTAATTGAGCATTTACTTCTTCTAACTCTTCTAATTTATCTTTTAATAAATCTACTTGGTAAGCGTATGAAGATTTTTCATTATCAAGTTGTGCATTTGCTATCATTGCTTTACGAAATTTTTCTTCAAATTCTTTGAGTTCCAGCTGCAAAAAAAAAATTTTTATTATAAAATTTAATCACACTAAAAAAATTATTAATTAATTATAAAATTCATACTCTTAGATCTCTACCAAGACCAGCATCTTCTAAAGAATCTTCAGAAGATCTTCTACTTGATTGAAAATTATTAGAATTGGCAAGGAGCCGAGAAGCACGTATAGGATCTGGAGTTACTCTCATTGTTCTATTAACATCAGCTAAAAAAAATTCAATTGCAGTTTTCAATTAAAATAAAAATAACATTGAATAAATTTATTATTATTACCTGTACACATATCAAAAACCCTGTCAGCATTCTCTTCAGCTTCTTTTTGTTGCCTTTCTAACTCCCTCATTCGTATCTCCCGAGCCTCAGCTCTTGCTTGCCTTCTAGCCGCTAATCTTGCTTCTGCCTAGAAATTTGTTTTATAAAATATAACAAAAAAAGCAGAATATTTTTATGATTAAAATAAAAAAGCAATGAATTTTATTGCAAAAAAAATTAATTAACTTCATGCATTATACCCAATGTCAAAATAAAAAAAGTATAAAATGACTTTTTTTTATAAAAATCAATTAGTACCTCTTTAGCAATTTGATCTAATGCTTGATCTTCAGCTGAACTCCTAGTAGCAGTTCGTCTCCGCCCTGCCACTGAAGACTCCATTTTTAATGTAAATGAATTATTTGAAATATCAGGACACAGCAGTATGTGCCAATTTAGAATATGCTGTCAGACCATCACAGGACTGCACACTAATTATGAACACAAACATATAGGCACCGTATATAAGCACAACAAAAATACAGATATTCTGCGTTAAGCAATAATTACTTTTCATGCAAATTTAAAGTGCAAATTTTTTTAAATCATTTTCAAGCTCAAGTTTAATTATCACTTTTGAATAAAAAAATTTTAAATTAATACTAATTTTGTTATGTAAACATTTTTAATTAAAAAAAATTTTTAATTCATAAAAGATGATTATAATGAATTAGTATTTAAAACAATTGATGAAAACATTAATGAAATGTATACAGAAATAAAATGAGTTAAAGTTAGTATGAAATGAATTGAAATTTTAGTTTATCTATAATAGGCAATATATAATAAATTGAATTGTCGAGTAATAGAAAAAAAAGTACATTTTTATAAGCTATTGCCAAATAAAGCTTGGTTTTAAGAAAAATCCTATAGAGATGCTTCCTCTCTTTTTTTTTCTTTCTCACTCTTTGATACTCATCATCATCAACACGTAAGTACATTCAAATACCATTATTTAGCAGTGGTGAAAAGTATGATAAGCAAATAAGCCAAAAAGTTAACTTTAGGTATAAATTAAAAATAAAAAAATACCCAATAATGCCCACGTGGATCATCAAAAATAAAGAATTTATAACATTAAAAACACACTTACGAAGATGCCGGATGAGGTTAATTTTTTTGTTTCCTCTTATATATTTTCTTTCTCCTATTTACTTTTTTTTTCACTTGATTTCTTAGCCGGTAACGTCCGATGGAAGTAGCATGACAATTTTTCTCCTACACTGCCCTAGACAAATTCTTTCTTCTTTCTCTTGCTAATTTTAATAATAAAAAAAAAAAGATAGAGAAACTATAATAGTCGAAAAGATTTTATATGCTAATGTATTATAAAAATAAACCATGACACTATAAATAAATACGATCAATATAAATCGGAGTTTTAACTATTATATTATTTTTTTTTATTTTTTTCGTCAACAAAATTATTTATAGGTTGCGTTACAGAAAATTAAAATTTTTCTTCATACATTTTATTTATTTTTAAATCATAATTTTAAAATGTTTGTATATACACGTTCTTATTTCATAGCAAGCATTATAATTCATAAAAACTAGAATTAATTAACACGGAAAAGTTACTTTGCTAATGATGAGGTTATATTATATACTTATTAATTAATACCATTGGTTTATTTATTATTTATTTTTTGAGCACAAAATAAATTAAAATTTCTTGCCAAAGTGAATGCCGAATAGTTAACTCATATAATATTGCATTACAGGCGTCATAAACGTTTACTATTAAACTCATCGTTGAACTTTTAAAAATTCATATTTTTTAACACGCTTTCTTATTAACGTACTAATTAAAAACGCACTTTATAAATATTATTATTTAAAAAAATAATTTTTTAAGTTTCATTAAATTTATTAATTCATAATATGCTTGGTCAATACTTTAAGTATTAATAATGCATAAATACTCCTACATAATTAAAAAATTTTTCTTATCACTTACTGAATAAATCATTTGTCACATTATAATTAATACTGATTAGAAAAAGAGTTTATTTTGAAAATTATTAAAAAATAACAATTTTTTACAATAAATATTATTTTATACCACTCTCATTTTGTATATACATTTGTCTACACCCTACATATTTTTACACACACACCCCTGCAACTCTCCGTTACAGTTGAAACTACTATATTTGTGTGATGTCATTTTTTCCTAGAGACCCTAAAAGTTCTTAAAAGGTAACTATTTTGTCCCTGTTCTTGTCGCGGCAATTACAAAATAATGTAAAGGTAGGTATATAAAAGTTTGTATTTTTAAAAATTTTTATTTGGGATTTAAACTTATCTAAATAAGATTAGGTAAAAACTGAATATAAAAAAAGAAGATATAAATTAAATTAGTATTTTAATCGATATTTCAGTCAATTTTGATACACGAAACAGCTACATTTTTTGCAAGAAATTAATATGACCAAATTTTAACCACTGTATGTAACACTGTAAATTATAAATTTTTTTACATTGATGGTTTTAATTATAAAGATCATATTTAGGACTAAAAAATTAGACACAATTAGTGCTGAAAAATTATGTAAATTTCTACAAAATTTGAAACATTTTAAAAGTTTTCATGAATATACTTTAAAATAAAATTCGAATTATAACAACTTGAGAATTGAAAGAGTCCTTTAAAGAGACTTTTGAGACTTTTGTGATGTAATAGATAAAGATTTTGCAAGGATTTTATATTTGTTTTTTTTTTTATTTTTAGAAGAAACTAGAACCCAATATTTTTTGTAGAAATTTACATTTTCAAACTGTTTTTACTATTATGGAAATTTTTTACACATAAAATGTATTATTTTATGTATAATAAATATTTACATTCAGAAGCAGTTTTCTGCGCTGAGGGGATGGAAAACTTGATAAAAAATACAGTGACCTAAAAATTTGATGAAATTTCACCAGCTATTTTTGCAATCTTTTTAACTAAAAAAAGATAAGCAAACCCACAAGGTCTTATTTGAAAACTCCCAAATAGCGCTATTTTTTTTTTTTTTTTGATATTTTAAATATTTTTGCTCTAATGGAGTATTAAAGCTCGACCAGGGAGCTCGACAAATAAATACATTCCTCGTAGAATTCACTTTCTCAAAATATTAAAACTTTAGATGAATTTATTGAGATACGGAATTGTACCAGAAATCTAACTCTGATGATTTAGTGCTGATGTATAGCAAAAAATATTGAAGATACCAAAAAACAGAAAAATACCATTATCGGCATTATCTGAAAAATGTTTGGATCTGCAAATGGGACCTTTTTACTTATGTTATCTTTTTTTGCTTCAAAGTTACAGATATTGTAAAAAGGGGTATTAATTATGACTTCAGTCTGTACACTACTTTTTGTGAATTGTGGACAGCCTGAAAAATGCACGAAATTTGGTTAAAAACTCGATAAAATTAATTTTTTTCTTCTAATTTTTAAACAGGCTATAAATTAAATTTTTTGATATTAATACCTTTTTCAATTTTAAATTTAATTTTTTCTCACTTAAATTGTTGCAAATTTTTCCAAAAATATTCCCAAATCTTTCACACCTACCGAATATTTTTTGTTTAATCCACACAAAATCCGCTATTTATTGATAATATCTTATTAAAGAGACCTAAAAATTTTAATTTTAATTTAAGAAAAACACAATTTTTTTATCACCATCAAACTTAAAAAGTAGGCCAAAAAATAAATATAACAAACGTTCTAATTAAATAAACATTTTTTGTAAAAAAACAATTAATAAAAAACCAGCCACTGAAACTATCTTTAATTGTATAAGATTTTACGAATTATATTATCATATAATGTTTTTATGTTTCATTTTTGATAATGATAACTGATAAAAGATAAGTGATACGCGGTACAGGCATTTCTATAAGAGTTTGCTTGAGTATTTTGTTTTTGCATTTATTTGATTAGTAAGTTTACAAATACAAATTTATTTTTATTACCCTGAAAAATATATCACTGAGATGAAAAACAAAATTTACACTGCATGAGAAAAATAATAACAATAAATTAAACTTATCTTTAATACTAATTAAACTAAAAAATTTTCGCTTAAAAAATGTTTAAAGATAAAAATCATAAAAATGAATCAGGGCAAATAAATTATCAAAATAATTCTAAAAAGTTAAAAAAAAATTAACTAGGTATAAAAAACATTTTAAATAATTTTAATTTTATTTAATTTGAATTAAATTTTACCTACAGCATTAAAATTACATATTTACATTTTGAAAATCTAAAAATTGATTTATTAATTTTCCTCGCTTGTTTTTAAATTTTCTTGTTTTTTCTGTGATTCTTTAGGATGACTTTGCGATTTTGTAATATTTACAGGTACTGAGCGTTGCATTAGCATTCTTTTTTTTGGTTTAGGTGGTTCCATGATCCGTTTGAGAGCAATTAATAGTCGTTGCATCGCTTCGTACTTGAATAAAATAAAAATTTAATTAATAAATTTAATAATAAATAACTAAAAAGTTAATTTAAAAAATTTTTTACCTGTCGAGAAGCCTGCTCTGCTTCCCTAGTTTCTCTAATTTCTTGGCGAAAACCTTCGCGTTCGCAAATTTGTACGAGTGCACGAGGAAGCTTATCTAACTCCTGATTAAGCCGTTCATAGGTACGTTCGAGACCTTGGACCATATCTAATGAAGATATACTGTCGATAGCTGAACCTCCAGCTCCACAACAGAATTCAAAAGCATCCTCTAATAAAAGACGTAATTTTAATGCCTCCTCTGAACACACAAGACTTCGAAAAACTTCTTGCACTAATTGTGTAGCTTTAGCCTCCAGTTCCTGAGATAAATGCTCCTCGTTTTTAATTCGCTCTTCAAGTTCCTGGCAAACTTCACGAATATCTTCAAGTTCTCGACTTAAATGTTTTTCTGCCAAGTCGATCCGAACCAACATTTCGGCCATAGGTGCGCTAAGAGATTTTAGATGAACCAAAGCATTTAAATTTTGCTCTTCCATGTCTTCAAATAAACGCAATAATTCTCCAGCCTCCGGTAATTTTATTTTCATTTCTGTCAGTGGAGCAGTATCTTTTTCGAAACCTGCTATAATTGACTCAAGAGAGCTGGATCTAGAAACGTTACTTTCGTCAATTTCTTTATTAACAGGCTGTTCCGGCATTTCAACGTTTCTTAAAAAAGTTTTAGAAAGAAAATCCCAACATGCCTTAACTGCTCTCCAGGATTCTTCGCGCTGGTATACTTGAAGTCTCAATTGTCCATAGTGTTGAGAAAGCTCCTCTTGCTGTAAACTAAGCTCGTTGGTTTTTTTAGCTTCCGCTTCTGCTTTTAAAAGCAGAGCCATGCTTTCTTGATGATCTTTTGCAAGGAATTCGTCCAATGCTGCCACACAACGCCCATGCTCTTGCTAATAATCATGATATCTTGCAAAAAAATAGTTTAGAGATTTTGAAATTTATTAAATTACCTTAACCTCCAGGTACTTGTGACGTTCTGTGTGAAAATTTTGGTCAAGTTGAATGCAAGCATCGCGTTTCATTGCAGCGTTTAGGCGATATTTGAAAGCTCCTCTAATATCTTTGACATAGCGAGATTTTGAAAAGTAATTACTTGGCAATTTACTTCGTAAATTTTTTATCAACATCGTAGTCGTTGGATGACTTTTTAATTGGGTTTCATCATCGTCTGTTTTCTAAAAAAAAAAATGTTTAATTAAATTAATTTCAAGTTATGATTTTCCGTGCACTTACTAATTTCCGACTAAGTTTCCATCGTTCCGGAGATTTAGGTAGATTTTTTTGAAAATGAAAATAGGAAAAAATTAAGCCGTCGGGTGGTAACGAAAAAGGATCCATTTATTTTATTTTTTATATATCAAAAAGATCGAGAGCGTTTCACCTGGGTAATTCTTCCTCGAAAGAAAGAAGGACACTTTCTTAAGAGTTTTATAAATTTCTTTTGAAACGTCCCTAACTATGAGAGGTATGTAAACATTGGACACTTAAATTTGCGCTCTACTTATATATTTTTCGCCATGTTAACCTGCCAAGAAAAATAGCTTAAGTTCGTTGCTATCAGCAACCAAACAGATTTGATAAAATTTCTATGATAGGGAGAGCTAGTTTAGTTTGTATGCATTAAAGTCATTGTCCTATCCACAGGTGGATATTATTATTGTACTATGCACTATGACTGGCTTCGAAAATGACTCTTCGCTTCGCGAACACCCGATTTCGATTCCATTTCTTTTTTTCTTTTTACATAACATCCCACATATTCTTTGATGTTTATAATTTTTTAAAGATTCTATACTGGCAAATGTTTATTTTAATATTATTATCGTGTTTATTTTTTTAGACTTCTTTTTTTACTATTTTACAAAGTGAATTGTGGGAGTTCTCGAGAGGGAACGGCTTTTCTACGGCTGAAGTGCCGCGCTCTCGCCCGTCCACTTTCATTGCAAAGTATATTATCTTCACGACTGTCCAAAGTAACGTTATTTGTTTATTTGTTTCACTCATAGGATCAACTTTGTTTACGAAAATTGCAAGTGTGTTATTTTAATTTTTATAATTTTTGAATGTGCATACTTTACCTAAAATAATAATGTGATACCTGTATAGAAAAATTTGTTTATCTTAAACTAGAACGTTCTAATTGCATTTATTATTTTTCACTATCAGTGGAATAGTTTTCATTTTTTTTTTTTGCATTTATTGAATTAAAAATTTCTCTATTGAAAAAATCAACAAGCAGGTAAAATTTTCTTTTTTTTTTTTAGTTTAATTTTTTTTTTTTAAGTTGATTTTTCAATTCATTTTTTTGAATTTAAAAATTTTTTAAAGTATTTTGTAAATTAAAAAAAAAAAAATTAAAATAATTCTTTTTATTATTTTTTATTGTATAGGATAAAGTATTGTTTTAAAAAATCAGTCTTTGCTAATCGCGAATTTAACAACTAAAAAAAAAAAAAGAACAATGAAATCAAGAGTTGATTTTGAGCAATTTTTTAAAGCAAAAGAAGTGAAGAAATTAAAAAATACATTGAAATAAAGTGTCGAAAAAGGATTAATGACTTTTGGAAGAATTAATTTTCGCGAAAGTTCATTCTAGCATAGGTCCGGATATAATTGTCATGCATCCTGCCTTGGGTCGTCTTGGCAGTTCCTGGTACTGTAAACTGACGAAAGAAAATCGATTGATTCGCTAGATTATTTTCAAAAGGCTCTCGCTTTTGACTGATTTTAATTCATCTTTCAGTACATTCAACATTTTAAATAATAGGTGAGTCAAGACTTTTATTTGCCGCATGTAACAAATTAAATAATAATTTAATTTTTTTTAAATTTTTAATTTGCTTTTATTTTAAGAAAAATTTAATTAATTAAATAGAATGTTCTCGTAAATAAGCAGTAAAAAAATTTTTCTCTAAAAGAGATAAAATCAAGAAAGCTTGGCGCTAAGTAATTAACGGTTTTCAAGCTATTATTAAACTAATAAGATATGCACACTCTAATTAAAGAACTTTTAAGTCATTAAATTACAACTCATTATATTTTAGAAAAATGATTTGGAGATCCAGTTGGATTTTGGTAACAATATTGGAATTGTTGAATTTTTCGAATATTGCGGTTGGCCGTGACTGGTGCGGAGAAAGATTAGAGAGAGCTCTAGTTCACATGAGACAACGCAGAAATTCTGCAAGATGGAGACTTGATATTGATGACATTGATGCAGTCTATCACCAAAAATTACGAACCGCACCGATTGACGTTTCTGTTACCAAATTAGTTGTGGAGGTATAAAAATTATTTTTGCAATGATTTTTTTTAGGGTGTCCAATTCACGCGAATTCTGGTGTATGCTTAAATCAGGCACGTTATTTGATGCTTAAAAAGAACATTTGCAATTTTTTATTGCTCTGTAAGACTAAAAAAGAATTTTAAAGATCTTATTGTTAGTTCATTACAGTATCTCTTTTATATGTACAGTTCAAAAGCTATATATTTATACGTATAATATGGATTTATTCAAATAATATAAATTTATTTTAATAATTTATAATTTATAAGTCTACACGAGAATCTATAAAAAGTAAACTGAGTTGCTTTTTCAGAATATAAAATAAGATTTTTGATTTAGATTTCTGATGGAAACTCAATATTGTGAGTCAAAGTTGGGCAAATATCGTAAAAAATGTTAGTAATTAAACACGTGAATAAAGGATTTAGGACTTAAAGGGTTAATTTAATTTACACACATCCTTGAAAAATTTTTAATTTTTTGACCATTACTCAAAATTGAATGAACTATTTTCTTGTCGAATATATTGCCGAAAGTTCATTTTTTTGCAAATGATCGTAAAATAATGCCCGAGTTGAAAAAGAGGAATTAAATAATTTACTATTACATGTCTGGTGGAAAAAAACTGGTCAGCAGGACGCTTGTTTTCCCCTTTATGCATGTTTCAAATCACGGGATAAAATATGTGGTCGACCCTTGCATATTGTTAAAATTAATATTTTTTTCTTCCTAGCGGGCCGAAAACACTTTTTTCGCCCCGCAACGAGATCGAAAAAAACGCGTTTTCACCCCTCTGAGAAAGAAAAATTTCGTTTTGTCCATGGGAACAAAAAAATACCCCAGATCGCAGTTTACCATCTTCGGCTTCGCCTTGGATGCTAATTAACATGCGATCTGGGCCATTCTTTTTTTTGCTCCTTTGGTTAAAAATGTACCAAATTTCCCCCGTTAAGAAATAACAACTTTTTTTTTATTTATCTCTTACGCCAAAGAATGAATAAAGAATTAAAAAGATTACGATAAAACTCATATTTTCACCTAAGAATAAAGAAATTAAGATTATTTTATACTTGGACGTAAAAAAAGAATACTCATATCGTAATATTTATTAATTTACTACATTTACGTCTGTAAAATTTTTTAATTTTATATGGCCATGGAAATAAACATACTATATTAAAAATATAACGATTATATATTATTAAAAAATTAAAATTTTAGATTCCACAAGGCAGTTCAGGAGAAAATCAACGAGATGAAACAAACTGGGCCAAAGTTGAAAGATGTCTTTATGAACCAGGCAGTAATTCAATTCGCACAAGAGTGGCATTTAACGAATTGGCTGTTTCGGGATTGGTTTCGTTAGTAGCTCGCGAGTCGCGCTATCCTCCAGAATCTTGCCGCATGAGTCTTAGGCTAAGGCGTGCAGGCATGGAATTTTATACCAGTCCCATAGCACGGGGTCGAGGTCAGATGCGAATTCGTACTGAATCCAGTTTTCTTGAACCAAGGTTTGCTTCTATTTATGCTTATGGATGCCGTTCACTTGTTTCTCCTCCAAGTTACTATCCACAGCATCAACACCATCACCTTGATAGATTGGACTCGGAACCAAGAAGGCGCCGCCGTCGCGACCTTGACAATGATGACAAACTTCAGTCGGACAATGAAAATGACGACGAAGCATTACAAACCACTTTACACGATGACAATATACAAGAGGAAGATAGGCCCGGCTTAATTGTTTCGAATTCTGACTCTACTGCAGCTATGCTTGATTCACTTTGGAGATCCCGAAATGACATTTCAAGGGAAATGGAAGATGTTTTTCTTAGAAGTGCCAGTCAAGCTATAACACATTACATCGAAAAACAACTTCACCCAGCGATAAAAGAAACTCTCATGCTCTCTATGGGATATACCATAAGTTATGGCTGAATCATATCAAACAAATGAATACCAAAGGGAAAAAAAAATATTTCTTTTTTTATGTATTTTATATCTATATTATAAATGAAAATTTTATTACAAAAATCCTAATAACTAAGGACGGTTAATCGTCCAAAAAAAAAGTACCGACCGGCGGAGGAAAAGAATGAGAAACTAGTAGTCTTTTTCTTTCCTCAATTAACATTGTTTTTGTTTTCTTGAAAATACAGTAGCAATACTACATAATAAAAAAATTCTTATTTAAATTAATTCATGTTCTTTTTTGTACAACAATTAGTAATCATTTTTAGAGTCTCTTATTAAGAGCAAACTCTTAAAATTTTACAGTTTTATTAAAGATTGTGAAATTTGTTCATTTATACAATTGCTTAATTGCTTCAAGCAACCAAGTTACATGACCCTCGGGATCTGTAATTAGACCCACTTATTGCCCCTTGGATATTATTAATTCATCTGACTGCATGGAGTGACAAAAGAGTCAACGTGGGGTTTTGATTGGGTACTAATGCTATTGAAGTGCTTGTTGGCAGTATGGCAGATGTAAGCAGTACTGGTCAAGGCTGGTTTTGATGAAAAGTACTTGGAAGATGAGGTCTACCCTCTAACTTTGAGTATTCTAAATGAAATTCTTTTGCTACTTTTCTCCAATTTTGCGCATCAAAGTAATAATAAGTACCGCGCTCATAGGTAGATGTCTTTTCAACAAGTCCCATCCCAGGTGCTTGTGTTATCCAAACCTTTTCCTCTGTGTGATATCTCCATTCTCTCGAGTATCTGCAAATTAAAAAAAAATTACGTTATAAATTTTAAAATCATTTTTATAATCGGTAATATTTTAAATCTGAATTTGCAAATCTGTAGTGAATCCATTTACCATTTACATTTTTGAATTGATTAATTGAATTGCAATTAATTTTAATATTTAAATAAAAAAAAATATTTTAGAAATAACAGAAAGAAATTCTTTTTATTTATCTAATTATTAAAATTTAAAACATTGAAAAATTTGTTGCAAACATAATTTTATTGACATTGGTTATATACAATTTTGATTTTATTTTTCTGAATTTACGTGAAATAGTATTTAGTAGGACCCATGTTGAAAAAATAAAAAAAATTTTTTTATAGAATCTACGTAAATTATCGTGTAAGGCGAACTTGAATTTACTGCGATTTGGAGCTTCTTTTTTTTACGGTTTAGGTTTTTATTCGATTTTTTTTTTGTTAGAGATGAGAAAGAACTTATTTAATATCAGAAGAACAAAGAAAAACCTTATATGAACCTTTTTTATAAAAAAATAATGCTTTCTTTTAACTTTGTTTCAATTGATAATTTCCTTATACTATGGGTCATAAATAGAATTTCGGATGCCGTTAACGAGAGACGTGTTTTTTTGCCACTAGCAAAAAAAAAAGTAAGTATATTTTGCGATAAAAATAATACATTGGATCGCAGTTTACTATCTTTGGCTTCACTTTAAATGATAATTTTTGCGCAATTCAGGTCACTTTATGTTTCCAGCCCTGGGTCATAATATATTAGTTTTTTGGATAATACATAGGAAAACAAAGAGAGAAAAAACGTTTTATATTTGGAGCTTATATAGAAAAAAAAATATATAATCAATGAATAATTTTTAATTTTAATATTTATCACGGGTGAGAATAAATTTTGGATCCTCAACCGAATTCAATATAATATTTAAAATAAAATCATACTAATGTTCCGCTTTTACAATTATTGCAAGTCCCGTTATAAACTTACTTTCATAACTTTTTTTTTAACACAAAGCAAATAATAATAGGTACCAAGGTATGTGCTTGGTATGTATATGCTTTGTCTATTAAAACTTAATTATCTCAATTTATTTATTTTAAAATTTTTCATTAATTTAAAAAGAGTAATCTATTAAGGAATAAATAATAATTTATAATAAATTTGGCAAAAAAAACAACAGTTCAATTTGGAACCAAAGACTTTATATTTATAATCAAAAGACTATATACTTTAGGCTTCTAAAGCCAACTTCTATACTTCAGAGACTAATCATTTAAATCTGTGAAGGGAGTTGGCATTATCTTTGGCCCTGAATTGCATTGGTTTTTTTTTTCGTCAGAAGTCCCAATCTGATATTTTATTCTTGATTTTATAGCAAAAATTTTTATTTTTAACTTTTTGTAATGATAGATAAATGGCTTCTTTTGTAAATCTAAGATTTTTAAAAGCTTCTAAATCTTCAGCAAATTTATTTTTTTAAAACTTAATTATTCCCTAGAATTGAACATTTTGTGTTTTAATTGTTTATACTTACAATTCAGCAGCAGCAGCCAGTTGTAATACATCTCCAACATTTGTGTAAAACATGTAAAATAAGAGATCATCCTTATATCTATTTAGTTTCACAGGTGCCAGTTTATCCCTATAAATTTTATTTACAAAAATTAATAACAATTTCTTTAAATTTAAAGTAACTATTACACTATATTACCTTATGGAAGCATTTATGAGGTATTCAGGTGGAACATGAAAATCAATATCTTGCGGTCGACAAGGTGTTTCAGCCCATGGACCACCAAAATTTTGATAAAGATTTTCAGGAGAATTAAGATTAAGTCCGAGAGCTGTTAAATCTTGGCCTAATGCTAAAGATACCAGGTTAGGATCTGTTTCAGCTGCTCTGATAAATGTTAGTAAACCAACCATTCCAAATTGATCTTTAACCATACTAGATGGTATGTTGGTCACTTTTCCTATTTTTTTTAATTTTAAAAGTTAATATTATTATTATGTATTGTGAAAACATTGTAATTTCAGGCAGTACACTAAACATAATTTTATTTACTGTGATTTTATTCACAATTGGAAGACTTTTATAAAGTCATTTTTTAATCTATTTTACAAAAGGACTTTTTTAAATTAATTTTTTTTAATGTAATTAAACAAAATTAAAGTTCTTTGTTAGATTTTTTTTAGTGTAATGAGAATAGAAAAGAGACTGGAATAAATCACAAACCATCAGGAGATGTTTGAATTCCTCTTTTGGATGCCTGAGATTTGTCAGCAGATGAACGGTTTCCTTGTAAAATATCTTGACTTATTTCAGGTCCCAAATTAACTGACATACCTTTATCTCCAGTAATAGCATTTCCTGCTGGTGATGGCCCATCTCTATTTTGAGTGCCTGGTAAAGCTGGAAAATCTTCAGAACTCATAGTAAATTCATTTACTTCCGATGTAGGTTGTTTTACCATACCCACTGCAGTCGCAAAGAAGTCTATTTTTAATCATGGATAAAATATTTGACTTTTATAAACATCAATGAAAAAAAGAAAAAAGGAATACTATAAAGTTTTTAATACCATAAGGCTGTTTTCCAGGCATGGGACTAGGTTGAGGCATCGAAGAATCTCCCTGACCTCGATTTGTTAAGGAAGGGAATTCTGATAAATCTAAGAGAGGTGGTGTACTTGTATCACCTCCTCCAACAGCTCCACCAGTGCTTCCAAATGCTGAATGAAAACTATTAATTGTAGCTTGAGATCCATAACTGCGACTAGTTGGAATACCAAAACCACTCATTCCAACCATTGAATTTGTATTACTAAAAATCAATTTTAATATTAAAATTAATTTTCTGGTTCAGCTGATAGTTTAATTTATTCTTACCCTAAAGTAGGTATATTTCGTCTATCAGCAGTAAAGCCTCTTTGTCCAAAAAGATTTCTACTATTCATTGGAGATAACTGCTGCTGCTGTTGAACTTGATGATTTGTAGAAGGCTGACCTGCTCCAATCGGTCCTCCTGGATGATAAGAAAGATTTGGTCCAATAACTGCTGAGTTTGCAACAGCTGATGAGCTCGAGGATGAACCTGAGAACATCCCTGACGTAGGAGTGACATGACCCACAAGAGTTGAAGAACTTAGATTGCTTCCACCACCTCCCCGAGTTACAAGGCTTGCATTAGCAATACTTCTTGGTGGTTGTTCAAAATTCAAATTAGCCATAGCCTATAGGCTATCTCTTTCTTTGTTGGAATACACTAAACAGGTCAACAACATAAAAGATTGTCAAACCACAAAACTTGCCATATTTTTTTTAAATGTCCTTAAAATCTGTAATAAATGTCAAACTAACTATCAAAAAAGAAATATTTTTACTAAACATTATCAAACAAAAATTGTGAAAAATTGATTTTTTTTTAAAACAAAAATCTTAGGGTAAAGTATAACAGAAACTGAAGGACTTTCATGCAAAAGGTGAAAGTTTGTGTTTTAAATAAACAACTCCTTTTAATTAATACCTTAGAAATTTGAGAATTTTTTCGGCATTGATTGGATATAGAGTTAAATTGCAGGCCTCGCACTTCTGTTGTCCAGCGAGGCTTATTGAACCTAGAGCTCGAGGACGATGAAGACGGCATCGAGTTCTTACACTTCCTCACCAATAGTCATGGTGTACCAGCCATATTATCAATAAAACAGCTGGTTATACCAAAAAGAAAGTATTCAAAACAAATACTTTTAACCAATAATTCAGATTAATATTTTCACACCGGTATCAAAAGAAAAATCTTAATTATGACACGCTGGAGTACGAGATTCGGCGGGATTATTGAGACGCACTCACCTTATTTCAATATCTAAGCACATGCAAAACTGTTTTAAAGATTATTATAATAATTTCACTTAGTATTTGCCAAAAAACTTGGTAAAATAATAAAAAAATAGTTCACTTGATTATATTTTCATCAAAACTAATTTTTTTGCCAACATCTATAGGTTAATTTTGATGATACATTGCTGAAAGGTGTCTTTTAATACGACCAAATAATACTTTTTTAATTTCTAAAATGTAATTTGGAAAAAAATTTTAATTTCAATCAAATTTTTGTTTATTAATTTATTAAACATTTATATTTATTTTTTGTTGAACAAAAATATATATTTTCTTGCTCGTGACGAATGAAACCTCTATGAATGTGTTTGTGTGTTATATTGTGTTATATATATCTCGCGCAGCTTAATTATACAGTGTGTACAGGGCTGTTTGTGATTACGAGATTTTTATAAATTAGCTGAAATCTAGTAACTTAACCAACTTCAAGCAAGTGCATAATCAAGCGCGCCAGACCCCAAAGCATAATAAATTTAAATATATATCAGCGATTTTTAATAATTAATAACGCGTTGAACGAGACTATTTATAATTTCAATTATTTATGCAAAATAAATAATTAAAATTTGTTAAAATATAATTATCATGCACTTGCCTGAAGTTGGTTACGTTACTAGATTGTAGTAAAATTACTAGGATTTTATAAAATCTCGTAATCACTAACACCCCTGAGTGTGTATCAGTTTCACAATTGCACCTCAAAGAAAATTCATTTAAATTCATTCTATTGGTCTACAATGAAACTTGAAATTTTAGAAACACCCTGTATACATATCTACTTCATATTTTTTTGGAAGGATGAAATAATTTGAAAAAAAAAAACAATTTTATTACAAGTAAAATAACGTTTGATTCTAATTTAATTATTCTTTTGGTTTATGTAAAACTTTCCAAAAATAATTACACGCACCTTTTTACGAATATACAGTATATTAGTTTTTTATAATAATTAATTTTGTGTATTTTTTATTAACAAATAGCAAAAATTGCGGGAAAATTAAATTTATTAAACGTAGCTTCAATTTAATACTTTGTATTGAAAAGCTTTCCATTTCATGTATCTTAGTAAAATAAATAATATTTATACGACATAATTAAAACTTTTAATTTTTATTATCAAAATTATTTTGCTTTAAAATTTATTTATTTTAAGATATTTCATTCATAAAGATAAAACTCAAAACTTTGCCAACTCTACTAAATGCGCATGTTTTTTAAATGAAAAATGGTCACATGATCATCATGTGAGCAGACATCATCAGTATTGAGCTTATTGTTGATGATAAAAAAAAAAAAGAGAACAAATGCTAAGTATTAGTTGTTTGGGAAAAGGAAAGATAATAAAATTTATTAAATAGCTGTTTAACATTTGGAATGCTCACGAGACTTTAAGAAAATATTTTACACATTTTGGGCGTTAACGTGATTTAAAGTTTCTTAAATAATAAATTAACAGTCTTATTTGGATCGATTTTACTCCGAAATTTGATAAACATCAAGATCTTCTAAAAAATTTAATAATTTTTGTGTAATTGACAAAAGATAAAACCAAAAACATGGCTCTCAGCGACGCTGATGTTCAAAAACAGGTAAATAAAATAATTAATTAAGAATTAGCTTTTGATTAAGAAAATTTAATTTTTAATTACTTATTAATTTTATTTAGATCAAGCATATGATGGCTTTCATCGATCAAGAAGCTAATGAAAAAGCAGAAGAAATAGATGCTAAAGCTGAAGAAGAATTTAATATTGAAAAAGGTCGTTTGGTTCAACAACAACGCTTAAAAATTATGGAATATTATGAAAAGAAAGAAAAACAAGTAGAATTACAAAAGAAAATGTATGTAACCAATTAATTAATTTCTTTTAAGAAAATTAATTCACACTGATAATTATTAACTTTTTACAGTCAATCATCTAATATGCTTAATCAAGCTCGTCTGAAGGTACTAAAAGTACGAGAAGATCATGTGAAAAATGTATTGGACGAAGCTAGAAAAAGACTAAACGAGATAACAAGAGATCAAGCTAAATACAGAGAAATTTTAAAACTTTTAATGATTCAAGGCCTATATCAGTTTGTTGAAACCAACGTTGTAATTAGATGCCGTCAAGCAGATGTAGCTTTGGTAGAATCATTGATTCCAGAAATCCAACAAGAGTATAAGAATAAAGCTAAGAAAGAGACTACTTTGAAAATCGATCAAGAAAATAATTTATCTGCCGAAAATTGCGGTGGTATTGAGTTGTTGACTGCTAAAGGTAATAATAATTTTAACCTATTAAAAAATCTAGTAATCTAAAACAACTTTTATAATTTTAGGGCGTATAAAGATTTGCAACACTTTAGAAAGCAGATTAGAATTAATTGCTCAACAATTAGTACCTGAAATTCGTAACGCACTCTTTGGACGTAATCCTAACAGAAAATTTGCTGATTAAATATTCACAAATTATTATATCAATATACATTAAAAACATTCCCGTACTCTTCTTAAATTTTTGTACGGTTAAATTTCAATTTTTTTTGCATTATTCAAAAATTGTACAGAGTATCTATTATTTATATACTTATTATTCTTGCTTATTATTATGTAATATATACTTTTACTAAGAAAATTTTTTGCTATAGTTTTAGGTAGTGTTTAGTAATAATTTGTTAATCGTTGTTCAATTTAAAAAAAAATACTAAAAAGATTTCAAATGAAAGAGGTTTTATTAAATTCATTAAATAAAAAAACATTATACTGCTTTTGGAATATTTTTTTTTTTCAGTTTATATTTAGCAGTTATACAACAAAACCATACACAAAAATATATTATATTAAAAAGATGTTAATAAAAATAATTAAAATCATTATACAAATATGTTTAATTGAATATACCCAAGTAAAAAAATATCTATTTACAGGAACTGAATATTTTTAAAATTAAATTTTCATATTTGACTATACAATAATTTCCTTTACAGTAAAAAATTAAATTTTACAGAAACTATAAGTTATAAAAAAAATAAAATTGATTACTCGCATTTAATGGCACATAAGTCTTAAAATACGACTAATGGGTAATATAAAATAGAGATATGTTAATTTCATACTTATAACAATATTTGTGTTTTACGAACAAACAGTAAATTTTTTAAAATTAATCCTTATTTATGCTTGTAAATGGAAGCATAAAAATACACTTTTAAACAACTAGATGATGGTAAATGGAATATATTATTTATATGAATTACGTAAAATCACAGATTTTTTTTTTATCTAAATAAAATTCTAAGCAAAAAACATACAGTTATACAATACATTTATAGGCAAAAATACTGAATTATTCATTTTTTCTAAATCAATTTATACTTTAATATTTTTTAACGTATTGTCAATATTACCAGATACCATCAGTCTCATAAAATCTGGCTAAAGATAGAGTAATTATTAATAGATCAACATTGCATATATCATTTTTTTTTTAAACATTTAAAATATTAAATTTAATTATTGTCATCGTTATAAAGCAATTGATCATTGCAAGGACGATTATTTTAGGCGTTTAATTTTTTCTATGATTTAAGTTTTTTAAATTTTTTCTGACGTAAATTTATTGAAGACCCATTAAATATTCTGCAACTCCTAAATAGTATACAGTTTGAGCTATTCCAAATAGAGGAGCTATAACAATCATTCGGCAAGCACCTCCTTTGAAGAAAGCTGTAAATCCTTCATTTTTAAAAGTTTTGCTATTAAAATAAAAAAAAATTTGAGATGATTTACTGAATATAATTTAAAGCCATGTTTTATATATAATAATTGTAAGAACTTTACCCTATACAGTCTACTACTCCATTGTAAGTTGGCTCGCCAGGAGCTTTGTTAATAGCTTGAAGTCTAGTCTTAATAACATCAAATGGATTAACCATCAGTGCTGCAGTTGAACCAGCTGCACAACCAGATAAAAAGGAGCACCAAAAAACAGCTATATAAAAAAATGTAAAATTTAATTTATAAAATATTTTGATGAAACTGTAATTAATTTTAAGTTTTACTAACAAGAACCATCTGGTCGTTTAGGACCAAGACTATTAAGTCTAGCGAATAATGGAAAATAAATAACAGAAAAAGTTATATCTCTTAAAGCAGTGGCTCCTGTGCCTTGATACAACCCTAAAATACCCCGTTTTTTTAAAAGATCACGAGTTAATGATAATGCTGAAGCTTTTTTCATTGGTTGTCCAGATTTTGCTGCTGCAGCTACCCTACCAGCATCTTGCATTTGAATTTTCAAAAGCTCCATTGGCGTTGTAATAACTATTTGGCAAGCCCCAGCAGATCCTCCAGCAATCATTTCACGAACTAACGGAAGAGGTTCTCTAAGGAAACATTTCATAAGTCAAAAACCTATAATAATATCAGTAAATATTTCTTTAGGTTATTACCCAGGACCAGTAGACAAATAATGCCTAAATGTATCATTTGCAGTAAGTTTAATAGCCTTTTCTGGAGTTATCAAAAGAATATTAACAGCGGAACCTTTGTACATACCTAAATAACCTTCTGCTCGATATGTTCTTTTGAAACAGTCAAACCTGAAATAATATTTATAATAAAAAATCTTTGCAGTTTATAGAAAATAAAATTTGCAGTAACTTACATTGACGAGTACATTCTTTCTCCATTCTTACCAATTACTTGATTTTGTAAACGAGTTTTTACTAAATCTAGTGGAAATACAACAGATACTCCAATTATACCAGCAATACCTCCATTTACAATCTTCGGTAAAAGCCTAAAAATTAAGTGATAAGATAAATTATAATAAACTTGAAGAAAAGTTATTCAAAATATAATTTTGACAAAATTTTATTACTTAAATTGTTCTGTTTTTTGAGGCTGCATCTTTTTTTTTTTATTATCTATATATTTTAAATTAGTTTTTTTACTGATATTAAATTATAGCTTTTTTAAAAGTTTTATTACTACTTTAGAAACTCAGTACTGTAGAAACTACTTGTGATAATATACACGTCAATTTTTTTAATAAAATAACAAAATTTTACACATGTGTAAATGGCAGTAAAAATTTTTGTGGTACAACCGTCAATATAGCAGACTGGCGCGATATGATATATTGTATTTAATTCATATTATCATCATTCTTTGCGCAGGTTCCAGATCAAGAAAAAGTTAGATAGAAATGTTTGCTGCGGTTAATTAGGCATACCCCCAATAATAATACCTCTAATAAAAGTAATAAAGCTTTTCGCGTTGGTCACGTGATAATATGTATAATAGGTTGGTCACGTGATATGGTGGGTTTTTCGTGAAAACTGCACATATTTAAAAAAATTTTTTAAACAAACTTAATTCTGAATTATTTTTAAATACAAAAATTTTAAGGTAATATTTGAATAGAAACTTTTTTGTAAATAATTTAAAATTTATTTTATTAGTATTTTATTTTCTTTTTAATTAAAAAAAAGTGTCTACATTTTAATAAAAATTTTAAAAATTATGTAAAAATATAAATCAAAATCACAATAAATTTATTATATATAGGTATATATATAAGCATAAACAACACTTATTTTACTTATACTAAAACTGAATAATAAAAAGTATTAAAACTTATTGCAAATTTAAAATACAATAAAATAAAAACTATTTCAAATATAGGTATTATTTACAATATTCATATATACAATTTAAGTTGAACTCCATCCAGGGATCCAGCCTTTATTTAAAACTGTAAAATTAAATTATTCTGTATTTTAAAAGTAAAAAAAAGAAGAAAATTATTTAATTTTATACCTCCTGTACCGGTGTTTGATGCTATTTCATTTAATTTATGAGTTTCCTCAGGACTAAGTTTTAGAATAGTATCGAGTACTGGTACCAAGCGTCTACGTTCGTCTCTATTTTCCAAGGTAACAAACTGCAATAAAATTAAATAAATAACTTAGAGAGTAATTAATAAATAGCAAATATAAAACTTTAAATTAAAAAAATGTCTTACTTTAAAAACCACATTTTTTAAATACTCAAAATTGACTGCTTCTTCCTCTCTTTTAACAAATCTTTTTTGAAGACGAATGTCTTCTTTTAATAAGTGATTTAATTGAGTAAGTTTTTCAATATCTTTTTCTGCATCTGCTAAAAGTTCGGTTAAATGCTTAACCCGACTTTTATAAGCTTGTATCTCTGGATTTTCAGGTATCATGGTGTTGGGAATTTCATCGTTTTCAAATGAATATTCTAACAATTGATCTAAAGGTGTTAGGATTGTTGATGATTCTAATTTTGTTAATTTTTCTTTGATTTGTTCAGTATTTTTATTAATATTTTGAAAATATTCTGTATTTTCAGAACCCTTTAAAAATTAATAAAAAATTATTTTGTTAAAAAGAAAACTTAAAATAATTTATGCAATTAATTACCTCACATTCTTCTCTTTCATTAAGAGGAGGAGAGTTTATTGTTTTAACTGGAGAAATATTGGTTACATTATTTAATTGAACAGTTTCATTTGTTTGAATTAAAATTTCTTGTTTTAAGCTGTTAATTTTTTCTTCATAATTTTTTTTCATATTTTCAATTTCTTCCTGAAATTTGAATTACAGATTACAATTACTGAATAAAAATTTTTTTAAATTAATGAAATATATATTACTTCATTTTTATTTCTTAGAGTATCAATAGTTGTTTCATAATTAATTTGCATTTTTTGCATCTCAGATTCTAATTGCTTGTATCGTTCCATTAAATTTGAAGAATCTTGCTGCATTAATTTTAATTTTTTTAATAATTCATCTTCAACAGATGATGCACGAGTTCTTTCGTCCTTTAATAAAATAATTTCTCTATTCATAGAATCAATTCTATCTTTGTAATTTTCTATTTTTTCACGCAGTGTTGAATTTTCATGTTTAAAATGTTCTATTTCTTCTTCAATATTATTATTAGATACTGAGACGTTTTTAGTTTTTAAAAGTACACTTTGAGCTCGTAATTTATAGTTTTCAAATTCTTCTTGCAAAATATTTATTTCTCGTCGACTATTTTCAAGTGCTAAATTTAATCGACAATTTTCTCTTTTTAAATCATCAATATGACTTTGGTATGTTTTTATACTAGATTTATTTTCATCTTCCATTTTTGATATTTCCGAACTAAGTAAAATTAGTTTAGCTTCTAAATCATTTTTATTAGTTTCTAATCGTCTAACATCTTTACTTAAGTTATCTTTTTGCTTTTGACAATCAGATAATTCTGACTTTGTTTTACTTATAATTTCTTTTAGCGATTGATTCAGTTCTTCAAAAGATGTCAAACCATTAGTTTTTGATAAACAAGAATCTTCTAATTCTTTATTTTTTAGAGTAAGATTTTTTATTGTTTCTGACTGTTCATTTATTAAAGCTTCTAACTGTGTTCGCTTATTTGATTCTTCATCTAACTGTAACTTTATTGAATCAATACTTTTCTGAAAAAAATGATGCCTTATTAAATAACTAGTGTATAAAATAAATTTGAAACAAAAAAAAACTGCGAATTAATATTATAAAACAAAAATACGCATATTTAAAAAGATTTTACCTCATAATTTGCAACTTCCAAAGATAAAACATTATTACTCGTACACTCATTTTTCAAATCACCTAATCGATTTTGACATAATTTATGAGCTTTTTTTTCAGCTTCTAACAAATTTTTCAAATCCTCGCATTCCTTAAATTTTTCTTGTCTAATTAAAGTTTCTGCTCTTAACTCAGAATTCAACTCTTTTAATTTTTTTTCCAAGTTTTCACTAACTTGTTCCAATTTTAATTTTTCATCTGTCAGTTCATTTATTTTAATATTTTGTTGATTTATTGTCTGTTTTTCTTTTAATAGACTGTCTTTAAGACTATCATTTTCTAAAATTACGTTTTCTAATTTTTTAGTAAGTTTTTTATTTCCATCTTTAATTTTTTCAATATCATCTTGTAATTGATCATATTGCACTTGAACAGTCTGAAAAATAATTTAAAAATTATATTTAGGTATTCTGAAAATTAAAAATTTTATTAAAAAATTTACTTGTAATTTCTTAGCATTATCTGACATTCCGGATATTTTAGATTGTAACTCTTGAGCTTCATTTTTTATTTTTTTATTATCACCTTCTAACAAAAGATTGTGTTCTGTTAATTCGGAAACTTTTTTCTTTAATTTAACAGCAAGTCCTTTAAGCTAAACAAAAATAAATAAATAATTTGATATAATTTTTAAAAAATAACAATATTCTTAAATTTTTTATGGTTTACCTTAATATAACGCTCTTCCAAATTGGAGTCATTGGTGGACATTTCAGCTTTCACAGTATTATCAGGATTATTGGTGTTGTTTGCAACATCCACACAATCATTTTTTGTTTCCTTTATACAATAGAACAAAATATTTGATATTAATAAAATTGTCCATTAATTTTGTGATATACAACAAATTGTAATAATAATAACTAGAAAGAAATATTAAAATATACCTTAGTGTTATCCATTGATGTTGATGTTGAAACAGTAAAAATAATTCACTTACATTGACAGAATTTTTTTTTTATTATTAAATAAAAGAATTCTTTGCATTACTCTGAAATATTACAAAATACAAACAATCATTTTTACTATTTTTTTTGTTTATGTATTATGTTTTTCGGTGAATATATGTTATAATTATCTGCTTTACCGTCTGAGTATAGTGTATAAGGTCATCATATTTGATGATGTTAAAAATTTATGATGTTGCAAATTATATCGCGAACCGCTGACGAACCACGAAGTTATGAATATAATATGAGTAATATCGGATTTTTTGACATATATTTATCTGTATTTGTATTTTTGTATAATTTAAATTGAATAAAATATATATTTCTTATTTAATCATAATTAAGAATGAAAAAAATAGCCATATGGAGTGTTTATTTCTTTAAATAGTTCATAATTATATTCTGCTGTATCTTAACGGGATTCGGGAATGCTGTATAGAAGTACACGTGGTTTTACACGTTGATTTGCATTAATTATTTATATATTTATTTGTAAAATAAAAATTATTTAAAAATATGACAGAATATATGGAAAAAGTATTAGAGTATTTATCTCAACACGAAGAAGTTAATACACTTGAATTATCAAATATCTTTAATGTTGATCATCAAAAAATTATTGGTGCTATTAAAGGCTTAGAAGCTTATGAAAATGTATGTTAATGCTAGTTTATTTATTCAAAAATATTAGGCTTATCTTAATTATATATTACTTTAATCAAAAAATATTTTTTATCAATAGCTGATTAGCGTTGAATCTACAAGTCAAAAAGAATTGATTTTAACAGAAGAAGGAGAATATGTATTAAAACATGGAAGTCATGAAGTTGCAGTATTTAATGCTATTCCTAATGATACTAATGAAATAAAACAATCAGAATTATTAGAAAAAGTTCCTTACGCTAAAGTAGGATTATCAAAAGCAAAGGCAGCTAAGTGGATTGAGATAGGACAAGTAGATGGTGAAGTCATTGTTAAGAAAAGTATCTCAAGCATATCTGATGAGGTTCAAAAGAACTTAAATAATTTGCAAACTTTATCAGATGATTTTAAAAAAGAATACAAAAAAAGAAAATTAATAAAAGAACAGTAAGTTTAATTTTTACAAAATTTTTATTATTACCTTAATAAGCATTAATATAATTACAGAATTATTAAAATATTTGTAATACGCAAAGGAATTAATTTTTCTATAAAAATTGAAAAACCTGAAGCATATCTTAGCGCTGATTTATTAATGAACGATGCTTGGAAAAGTAAAAAATTCAAACCTATTAATTTAAATGCACTTGGTGTTGCACCTGATGCAGGACATCTTCATCCATTATTAAAAGTGCGTTCAGAATTTAGAAAAATATTTCTTGAAATGGGTTTTCAAGAAATGCCAACAAATAATTATGTAGAAAATTCTTTTTGGAATTTTGATGCTTTGTTTCAACCGCAGCAACACCCTGCTCGAGATGCTCATGATACTTTCTTTGTTTCTGGTATACTTTTTGTTTTTTTTTTTTTAATTATTTTTTATCATTAATTTATTTTTTATAATTTTAGATCCAGCTAAAAGCTCAAATATTCCTGAAGATTACTTAGCAAAAGTAAAAAAAGTTCATAGCGAAGGAGGGTATGGTTCTCAAGGATATAAATATGATTGGAAATTAGAAGAGGCACAAAAAAATTTATTCAGAACTCATACAACGGCAGTGAGTGCTCGCATGTTGTACAAGTTGATCAAAAAAGTAAGTATATTATTATTTAAATGTAACCTAGTTGAAAAACTAAAGATAACTTATTACTTCAGGGAAAGTTTGAACCAGTAAGATACTTTAGCATTGATAGAGTATTCAGAAATGAAACACTTGATGCAACGCATTTAGCAGAATTTCATCAAGTTGAAGGAGTTGTAGCTGATTATAATCTTACTTTAGGAGATTTAATCGGGACATTGTATGCTTTTTTTAATAAACTAGGCATTACTCAACTTGAATTTAAGCCAGCTTATAATCCATATACTGAACCAAGTATGGAAATTTTTTGTTTTCATACAGGTTTAAATAAATGGATCGAAATTGGAAATAGTGGTATTTTTAGGCCTGAAATGTTACTCCCTATGGGAATACCAGAAAATGTAAATGTTATTGCTTGGGGATTATCTTTAGAAAGGTAAATATAAAAAATAATAATACAAAATCAAAAAGTTGTTTATTAATCTAATAAAATCTTATAGGCCAACAATGATAAAATATGGATTAAATAATATTAGGGATTTGGTTGGACCAAAAGTTGACTTACAAATGGTGCATAATAATCCGCTCTGTCGACTAGACAAGTAAATTTAATTTTAATTAATCAAGTAGTTAAAGTATTTTGTAAAACGCTTGTATTTAATTTATTTAATAAAATTCTATATATTTGATATACTTCCATTAGCATCACTTTATAAAAATATGCATGTCGTTTGTATTTTTTGTGAATTATTATTATTATGTGTTTTTTTTGCACTTCAAATTACATAAATTTATTTGAATTGAATAATAAATCATTTTTTAACAGATACAATGATTCATCAGTTTCTGAAAAATTATTTGAGATACCAATAGAAGATGAGATAAAATGTCAAAATTATGAACTTAACGAAGATTTAGTAATTTTTTGTGATCCAGATAATCTGCCATATTATTTGGAGAATATTTTCATATTACTTAATAAGGTTTTTTCATGTAAATTATCGTTGCATTATCATTCGTCTGCAATATCATATAACTCAAAGTCGGAGTTAAAAGATTTTCACAAAAAATTAAATGTTTGTTTATCAAATAACGATAATACTCTTCCTAAATTATCGATTGTTTATATTTGGAAAAAAGATTTATCTCTCAACGAATTAATATCTTTAACGATATCTAAAATAAACAAAATTGATGGTATTGTCAATGTAACAAAATGTTTAACAAGATTAATCGAATATAGGAAACCAAGTTTATTAAGATACGAAAGTCTTGGTGCTGATAATGCATATAAAATTGATAAAATATTAAATAAAATAAGTAACATTAAAAAATTTAATCAGGATTCATTTAATAAATTATTAAAAAAAGAATTCAATAATAAAGAATTTCAAGATTTTTTAAATGATAAAGTTACTATTATTGATATTTTTTCAAAATCTTTAAAACTTTTATAAATTATTTATTTGTAAAAAAAAAATGTTTATTGCATTTAATAAAATTGTAAATTATTTATAAATAATAACAAATTAAATAAAATATTTTAAAAATAAAATAAAATTGTTTATTTATTTGAAAGTGACTTTCAATATTTTATCCTATACATAAAAAATTTGTTCCTATTATAATATTTTATTAAATAATTTGTACAAAAAAAAGAAATAAAATTTCTTTTAAATTTTATTATAAAATATCAAGTTTTTAACACAATATTCAATTATTGATATTATTTATGTATTTATATAATAATATACAAATAAATAAAATTTGTTAACATTTAATTTATATTTATATTTACAACAAGCTTAATACTAATTGTGTTATTTATAGGTATACACTGTAAGAAAAAATTTGTAAAATAGTCAATTAAAACCCCATGGCCAGAAAAATAAGATATTACACAGATTTTACTGAGTAGCATATTACGAGACCGCAAATTACCATCCGAGGCGAGGCCGAGGTTGGTATTTTGGGTCATTCGTTATTTATGGACAAGGTTCATACACGGTTTTTCTTCGTCAGTGGTGAGAAAACACGTCTTTTCCGGTCGTGCAGTGGCGGGGAAATACGTGCTTTCTGGCCACTGACAAGAAAAATTTGTTTTGAGATATTCATTTTTTTGTCAGTGGCGAGAGCTCGCCAAATCTTATATCTTTCTTACGCTAACAAAACGCATCAAACATTCTTCTTCTTCTTGTCAGTGGATATGACCCGAAAAATCTTTCATTTACCAATCGTTGCACGGATGAAGGAAACTTTTTGACTCTCCACTGACAAAGAAAAAATGTATATTTGACCCTGGTTCGACCATTGTACATGAAAAAAGAATTCCAAAAATCACAGTTTACGTGCAATTTATATAGACGGGGGAGGGGGGAGGGTTGAATACCCACAATCTGGAGATTTTCTTAATTACTGGTTTTTTTTTGCTTGCTGGTCACGATCAGTCTTTGGGTTCCGCAGTTTTCTGAGAGTGCAACACCCCCACTTGTTTTTTTAGATCCAGAGATTCCGAATGTTAAAAATGAAAGGCAGCGGCTGATTCAGGGGAGCGAAGGGGCAACCGCCCATTCCTAAAACCAACATTTAAATAAAAATTTTAAAGAATCTTTTTGAGAAATGGTAAAAAATTTTTTTTAAGATCTATCCAAGTAAATTATGATGTTTAATTTATTTATTTGACGTTTCATAGAACCATGTCGATCTTATCAAAACTACATAATAATTATTAATATTATTATTATTTTTTAATTTATTAAATAAATACAACATCATAATTTACTTGGATAGATCAACAAAAAATTTTTTACCTATTCCAGATTTTTATCAAAGGACAAATTTGATCAATTATGAATTTCTTTGAGACTTAATAAAAAATTTCATTTTCCTGATACCAAAAATGTACAAATTTTTTAATAAACTTTCTTTATAATTTCTGAATTTCCCCTTCTGAAAAAGTGTCTGGATCCGCCACTGACCTTAAATTTACCGAAAACCCCATTTTAGAGATTTTTTTTGCAGATTTTAGGGTATTACATTGATTTTTAAATTCTGGTACCACAAAATCCATAATTAGCGACCAGAAAAACCTCGAGGAAAACGTCAAGTAACCCATAACTTGTTATCGCTAATGAATATTGCAAACAAAATTTTTTTTAGATTTGAGGGTACTCAAATAAGATTTGTGTCTTATTTTTTTGTTTTCGAGATTTTTTTCAGATATTTTGGTCATAAAAAGCCCCCAGCTCCAAGGATTGTGGTTTTCGATTGTAAAAACCCGTGTCGCCGAACACTTGAAGTTTCCCATTTATATAACATGGGAATTTAGACTTTTTAGCTTTCTAATTTTTTAACGTGCTACAAAATTTTTTTAAGTACTAGCAGATAGATAGAAAATAATGTTTTTTATGACCAAAATATCAGGAAAAAATGGGGGAGCAAAAAAATCTCGAAAACAAAAAAAATAAGACACACTCTAATATATATGTACAAAAAAATACATACATAAAAATAATTTTATTTCAAGTTCACCTTTTTTTTTCAAATGTTTCTTCAACTATTTTTTTTTATTTTTTTATAGCTCAGCTCTCAAGTGATATTATTGTGATATTATATTAAATTTTTAAGAATGAGAGAAGAAAAAATACATAAAATATGCAAGCTTTAAGTCTCTTTTCTTAAATATCATCTTGACTAAAAATAATTTAAAAATTTCGTTCAAATAATTTATTTATACAAAATTTACATCTAAATAAAATCTTCATCATTTTAAAAAAATATTTTATTTAAAACATTTTATATATATGAATACTTTTTATATTAGTTTTAAACAAAATTTTCTTACATTTTTTGAATAAATTAATTTTTATTTGTCATGGATTTTTTTCTTTAGAAACAATTATAATTAAAAAATTGTTTTTTAAAATTCTACTGTACAATTATAAAAATAATCTAAATAAATTTTCTTACAGTGTATATTAAAAAGAGTATGATAAAAATCCTTGTTGGTCCATTTTAAATATAGTAGCTAGCTACATTTGTTAGTGATTTTCTATTAGATGAAAAACATTAGAAATAATTTACGTCATTAGAAGATTATATTAACTATTTTTTCTCGACATATTCAGACTTTAAAAATTCAAATAGGTACATATATATAACATAACATCTATACATAACATAAATCGACCATTAATAACTGTTTATTATATACAAATTATATCATACAGCAGCTCTGCTGCAAATTAACGTCATATCTATAACTTTTAATAAATATACAATATGTTTATTTATAATATTTAACACTTATTTATATATTGAGAATGTATTTAGTTTTATATTATTTAAGGTTGACATCATGGGTAGTGTGAATTTAAGAGCGGGGAGTTTACATATATAAAAAATTTTGGCACATCATCAGTAGAAAGATGACGAGTTCAGTCAGACTTTAAATAAATAACAAATATTTTTTTTTAGTTTTTTTTTTTCAAAGACTATTAATTTAGAGCCAAGTATTGTTAACGTTACAAGATACTTGTTTGGATTCTTCATTTTCCATTCGTCAAGAATTTGAATCTTTATGATTTCCATCGGGTTTTCTTTGTCTTGAATATGATAATCTTTGTCTTTGATTTATAGTATTCTGAAGCTCAACGTCGATATTTTCACAACAACTTGGATGCCTTGATGTTGCAGGTGTTGTCGTTGTTAACATTTCTTTACCAGAGTAACGTCTTTCACTACCTAAATCAAAGAATTTTTTTTAAATATTAGTTTTTAAAAAAAAATTTTTCACTTACCATTTTTCGAATTTAATAACTCAGGACTTTCTCTCGAACCAGGAACTTCAAGATGTGATAATTGAGTTTCTGGTTCTGATTTTATTTTTCGACAACACGAACATAATTGATTGCCACTGTTACTCTTTGATAAGCTGTAAATTAAAAAAATAATATTTAAATATATAAAAAATTCTAATTTAATTTTAAGTAATTAATTAATTATATCTAAAATTATAAAACGCAAATATAGTACAGTAAATTTATTATTTTAAATATTTTCTATATCAACAGGTATCCTATAATAAATTAAATTGCTTTAGAATGTATAAAGTGATTTATTTTTTTAAATAGTTAATTAAAATTTAAAACTTTTAATTACATGTGCTGCATTTAACAAATATTTAATTTGTCTAAAACTTTACTTTTTGAAATACAAGTTTTACATGCTTCAGCTGAAAGCCTCGAATGATAATAATTTCCGAATTCGAATATAGACAAAAAATATTTTGAATTTCGTCAAGCATTTGCAATAATAAAATGCGTAGTGTCACCCAACATCAAGTTAATTATTATCCAAGGTGCTTCAGGAAGATCATTTTTTTACAGCTAAGGAATTGCATAAAAATTTTTCGTTAGTTAGTAGTATCGAAGTGTACAAAAAAAATAAAAAAAAAAATAAAAAAAAAAATAAAAAATAAATAAAAAAATGCTCGTTGAAGAAAAAAAAAATCAATTTTTCAACCTCAGCATTAGACCCGGAAAATTTACTATAATATCGGATTTAAAAAAAATGAAAAAATTTTTTACCATAAAATACGCGTTTCCGAGATGAAAAATTCAAGCTTAAGAATGAAAAGTAAACGAGAAAAATTAAATTTGTATACTAGATATTTATAGATTCAGATTATAAAAAAAATATTTTTAAGAACACAGTTAGGTTGCTGCACTTGAAATTTCAAGCAGTTCAAGTAAAATATTTAATTTTTGACTTAATACTTCAGTCAAATCACGGTTTTGGTTGTATTCTTTGTGGCCGGTACCAGATTTGGTCTGCTATAGGTTTTTTGGGTCGCTGAACACGAAAATCGGGGTCTTTTCTATGAGAAATTGAAGCTTGACCCTTAAATTAGCCAAAACTACCCCTAAAAGGGATGTTTTTGCAATTTTCGCTCTAGCCCTCCAATATTTGGTCTAATAAGGGTTTTTTGGGTCGCTGATCACAAATATTGAAGTTATAGCAACGAAAAATTATCCCTTCACCCTTAAATTGACTAAAAGTACCCCTAAAAGGAGTGTTTTCTCTAATTTATGAGATGTCATTTGATGTCATCATTCTCTATTTTTCTAGCCCTCCAAGATTCGGTTAAATAGGGTTTTTTGGGTAATTGAAATTTATGTCTTCAATTTTTCAAAATTTTTATTAAGTTTCAAAAAAACCCTTTAAGGGCTGTTTTTTGTGATCAACGACCTAAAAAACCCTATTAGGCCAAATATTGGAGGGCTAGAGCAAAATTTGCAGAAACACCCCTTTTAGGGTTAGTTTTGGCTAATTTCAGGGTGAAGAGTTACGTTTTAATTGAAAATACATCGATTTTTGTAATCAGCGACCCAAAAAACCCTAATAGACCAAATCTTGGATAGATAGAGTGAAAGTTGCAAAAATACCCCTTTTAGGGGTAGTTTTGGCTAATTTAAGGGTCAAGCCCAAATTTCTCATAGAAAAATCCCCAATTTTCGTGTTCAGTGACACAAGAAACCTATAGTAGACCAAATCTGGTAGAGGCCACAAACGATACAACCAAAACTGTGATTTGACTAGAGATAAGCCAAATAAAATAAATCCAAATAAGAATGTTCCCAGCCTGAATGGCTTATTTATAACCAGTATAATTCTAATAGTATATTAAGTATCAAGGGCTCAAAAGTTTTGATATTAGTACGAGTGTATCCAATGTTTCTGAAGTTTTTTGCTTATGGAGCTGACAGTATCTTTTGCCTTCTGAGACGTGGAACAAGTGTTGAAAATTCTGCATCAAATTAAATTTTACACCCGGGAAAGCAAAAAATTATAATTTTTAATTAAATTTTCAATTTTTCTTTAAATTTCAATCCAACCATGTGATTTTTGAAACTATTCATTGCAAAGTTTATAAAAAAAAATTTCACGCGAATTTGACCATTATATTACGTGAATTGTTTTTCAAAAATTTTAATTGCTCGTAAACTTTTAATTTATAATAAAATGTACGAGTAGTCATAATTAAAAAATATTGTTTAAAAATAAATTAATTTATCATAGAGAATTACTTTTATTAAAAATAAAAAACAATGAAAATTCGTTTATTATTTAAATTTTCATAAACTTTTGAAAAACTTTTCTTGTGATTTTGAATATTACATTATTTTTCATCCACATAGATTCTCTCTCTATTTCTCTACCTCTTTCTAAATTATACATAATAAGTGAGAATATCACGTTTTAAAAAAAGTCTGATTTTTAATTTAAAAATTTATATTTCCTAAAAAAAAAAACTGTCTTTTAAAAAAAAAGAAAATTTTCAATTAAAACTTTTTTTTTATAGCTATATTTTATAGCTACTGAAAAAAAAAGAAAATTTGCTAAGAATTTCAAGTTCAATTTTTTTAAATGTTTTTTTCTTTTACTATGCATTAGTAATATTCTTAAACTTTTTTTATTTTTATTTTTTATAGCTCAGCTCTCAAGTGATATTAAATTTTTAAGAATAATAGAAAAAAAAATACGAAAAATTTAACATCATTTTTCTTAAATAGCTTCTTAACTAAAAAAAAATTTTTGTACAAATAATTAACATTTAAATAAAATTTTCATCATTTTTAAAAATAATTTATATTTTATATTTATAAAACCAGGCAATTAAAAATGTTAACTGTTCTGGACATCCTGTATAAATTAAATAATATGAAATCTTGAATAAAAATAAAAAAAAATTCCGAGAAAAAAGCTTTATGACGTTTAATTAGTTTTAAATTAGTGTATAATATGATGTAACATCAAATGCATTTAATTGAGAGAGTTCAAAAAGCTTATCATATGGATTTTAAATTAGGAAATTATGAATTATATATAACCATTTCAAAATTTTACTCTATAAAACTGGTCCCTGTTAAAAAAATATAGCATTAGGTTAACTAATTTTTTTTGAAAATTAAATTAATTTTGGTGATACGAATTTGTACAAAATTTTTAAATTGCTCAAGTAGGGGTCTAATTTAATTTGTTACTTTTTACCTAAAACAATAGTGCAAAAGCTTAAAAAAAAATTTTCTGCCCAACCACAATACCATTTTATCTTACTGTGTCCATAGATAAATTTCCACTCTAAAAATGTTTTACCAAAAAATGAAAACAATCTGCTTATTATTTATCAGTTTAAAAATTAAATAAATTTAACAACAGTTTGAAAAAAAAGTTTTGATATAATTATAACTTTCATAATATACAATAAATATATACCCAGTAAACACGATGGTTATATTAAAATAAAACACAGTGTAGATTATATAGAGAAATAATTGTTTTGTGAAAAATCCTTATAAAATCTACAATATTTAATAAGCTAATCCTCATTTATAAATCAAGTTGATGTTAAAATTAATTTAGTTAAAATATAGTATTTTATATTATTTTATAATATAAACTTAAAATTTTAGAAACTTTGTTTGTTTTGTGGTAAATTAAAAGATATATAGAATCTCATAGTTATTATTTAGCCTTATTATATTATGCTTGCTAATTAAAATTGGATGAGTACTAGTTAAACTTTTTACTAACTGGACACCGATATAATTAAATATAGAATCATTGTCTAATTATATAGTATATATGAGAAATTCCAAGTCATTTTCGCCTAAATTGATCCCAAAGATTACTAAATATTTTTTTATTGTAAAATTACAATTAAAATTCTATTACTTAGTAAGTCCGCGTGAAAAAAACTGTATAAAACTTGGGCAAAAAATCTGTTTACAAAGAGGTGAAACGGGGGACTTATTTTACAATATTAGAGTTTAACCTCAAGATTTTACCCTCCCCCCAAACGTATCTTAGCCCCAAGAGCCTGTTTAACTCCCACAGAATAAATATTTAAAATTTTTCATTTACAATTAGTGCAGGATTTACTCAATTTCGTGCTAAAAAATTTTGCAAAAAATTTTGCAGCATTTTGTACCTCACCTTGTGCACAAAGTTTGTAAATGGTTTTTTTAATAGCTTTAAAATTTAACTAAAATTTTTCTTACAATTTTAATACTTTTCATGTAACTTCGTGTAAGAAATTAGTAGGATTCAGTTTTAATATTTTATCATAAATCGATTTGAACTTTGTAAATACGTGAGATAGTTTTATTTAACTGTCTTGCATACTAAAAGATAAAACGATTTTCCTTCAACTGGTATAAATTTTAATTAAAATAAAATTAAAAGCAATTTATTATTTATAAAACAAAATTTTTGTTATAAAACAAAGTATTATTGCAATCCGCAAACTTGAAAAAACAAAATCGTTTGTTGAACGAAAAATAAATTCTTCAATTTTTATTTTTTTACTGAAATATATATGAGTATATCCATTACTTTTTATACAAAATAAGTTTTAATGTTTTATTTAATTTTACACGCATGTCACCGATTAGGTCAAAATTTCAGATGTTATTTTGAATCTTAAAAATCTTCATGAGCCAAATTTTTAGTCCTCTAGAACAAAAATGGGCCAAAAAATGGCCTATTTTAGCCCATTTTCAAAATTTGCCATTCCCTTATTATTAATTAAAATTGCTTCCAGTTGGTCGCTTTCTAATAAATGTAAAATGACTGAAACGTAAAAAAACAGGATTTTCAAATTGGTGCTAAATCTGGAAATCATTATAGCACTACTTCCGATTGGTTGCAAAATTTTTACTAATTAAGACCTTTCAAATGCAACCTACAAAATTAAAAATAGCTCATTTGATCCGGAGATACGTGGATTTTAGTTTGATTGTTTTTTGAGTGTTTTCGGTTTTTTGGCAATTTCAAATTACTTCTATAATGATCTAAATAGCTCGAAATCGCTCAAAAGGGCTCAAAATTTCAGGGCATGTTCTTCTAGCACTAATAAATAACCTCTAAAATTTGGGTGGATGGTTTTTGCTTCCATCCGTTTTTAGGTATTCACAAAAAGCCTTATTTTTAATTTATTTCGTATTATGTAAAAAATTATTTAGTAAAATTAGATAAAGCTGGATTGATGGCTAATTGCAGAAACAAGCAATGGCACTTTACAACATTAGCAAGAAAAAATTTCCACAGGTCTTAGAGTGTTAAGACTATAGGAAGTGAAAATTTTTCAAAAATCGAGGTCGAGGTCACGTGAGTTAGGTTGAGTGAGTAGAGGATTGAGAAATGTCGAAAATAGTCTAAAGTAGGCTATTTTTTGGACGTTCTGGAGGCGATAACTTGGCCCCATATTGTTCTAGAGGGTTAAAAATTTGACTAATGAAGTTTTTTATGATTCCAAACAACATCTGATATTTTGAGCCTGATCAGTGTTATTCGGCCGCCCATTTTTGTATAAAAAGTAATGGATATACCCATATAAAGGTAAAATAATATGAGTAAGAAAATTCCAAATAAAGAGAGAAATTTAAGGAATGTAATAAAAACTATCGATAATTTTCAGGTTTAATAAAAATTAAGTGTTTGAATTCAATGTAGCTTTTTAGTATATACAGAGCTTTTATTGTTTAGCTTTTATTTCTTTACCTTTTAGCCTTTTACTTTTTTTCAAGAGGTGTTGAACCAGCATTACCCATCTAAATATTTTTGGGCTCAAAAATTTTGTTAATATTTACGTTAATTCTATATTATTTAATTTTTTTACGCGAAATTAAACACGGGTCATAAATCTTTTTATTGCGAATACAGATCTTTTTTTGGGTTACAGCATAATATATTCTATAATGATTATTAAAGATGTATTTTGTTGAGCAAGTAAAGCTTTATTTTAGTTTATTTTATATATGCATAAAATATTGTTTAATTTTAAGCACGTGTTGTGTTTTAATGAAAGTATATAAAGTACAATAAGTTATATTATAAAAGAGTATATTACACAAAGGATACATACAACCTTTTAGTTTGTAAAATAGTAAAAAATATATAACAAATTCTATATAACACCGTAAAAGAACTCAAATAAACTATTGATTTCGTTCTACATTTTCATGTGTCGTTCACAAAATTTAAGCCTTTAGATATAAAATCTATAAAATAAATCTATTAGTTAATTAAATTTCTTTCAATTTTATAATTAAAATTGAAATTATAAAAAATACCTACACTGTAAAAAGTAACTTTCTTATATTAACAAAAAAATTAGAACATTTTCGAAAAAATGTGTAAATATTCGAAAAAAATCGAAAATTTACTAATTTTTCGAAAATGTTCTATTTTTTTTGTAAATCTAAGAAAGTTACTTTTTACAGTGTAGTTTTTAAATTATTAGGGTAATTTGTACTGTAAGGTTTTTAACAGTATTAAGAAATTATCTAAATGAACCGAACCTTTTTAGATATTATCGTTATCAAGAAAACACAACTTAATTTTTTATTTTCTAACCACTTTAGTTAAAATATGCAAATTATATGTAATTTATGGTAGAGTTTCAACTCTATATGAGCAAAATTCTAAAATATCTAAGCTTAAAAATGAATCTAAAAGATTTTGGGCTTTTTAAAAAAAATTAGTTTTACTAATAATACAGGCGCCAGCCATACGAATCACGCCCAAAAATTAAATTTCTTTTTCCGAGGATAAAAATCGGTTATCATATGTTTTTTGACCCGCTAAACACGAATCCGGGGTCTATTTTACAAAATTCGTGGTGAATTTTTTGTTATCAAGAAATGATTGCAAAATTGGCCAATAATTTGTTAATAACAAAAAATTGACCACGAAATTCGCAAAACGTGATTAGTATGGCTGGCGCCTAGACTATAACCATTATCAAAAAAAAAAAAAATCGATGGCCAAATAATAAAGAGCCATTCATTTAGATACCGACATGCTAAAAAGTTTTCAGAACAGCAGTTTTTTACCTTTAAAGTATGGATATTTCAAAAACAGAAGTTTATATTAAAGTATTGTACGTGGCTGAATGTTTAATGCGTTACTGAATCATGACAGAGGTCACGATTCTAATAAATATGTGCTCTCGGTATTTGCTAATTTATTCCTCGGACAGCTAATATATAAACTTCTATTATCCTTTTAGAAATTTTTCTAATGTTCCTATAATATAATATATACGGGTATTTTTAAATTAAGTAAGTTTGAAACTGATTGAAGAATATCAAACTATTTTTTCCCAAAAGTACAACTAAATACAAATCTTTTCTCTAACTTTCAGCCATTTTCGTTTTTTGGCGAAAAACAGTTCGTTTTTACTATTTTTTTTTTTTAAATTCGTATTTTACAATATAATATTTTTTAATATATTCAGAATCAGCAAAAAACGTTTTTTTTAAATTATATTTGTCACTTTCGGATAAGTACAGTGATTTTGCCCCCGGAACCAAACCTAACCTAAGTAGTAGAATATGAAAAAACTCACTTCTTCCCATTGGTATTATACCTCTAGGCCACGACAGACCCCCGAAAATTTAAAAAAAACCCCAAATAAACTCAAAAAATTGTGATTAAAAAAAAGAAACTATTGAACCTGTGCATAAATAATTTCCCAACGTACCCTAGGTACTCGAGAAAAAAATTACAGAGTTTGCTAGACTTGAAACCCAAATAAAATCAGTTAACTTTTAATTAAAAGCTTTTTCGAATGTATTTATGTAATTATTAATTAAAAATAATTAAAATAAAAAAACAAAATGATAATTTGATTAATTTTACTCGAATGATAACGCTATTTCAGTAATACTCTTAATTATTTTATAAATCAATACAACAAAGGGGTTTATAAATAACACGGTAACGAAAAATTTATTATAGAGCTTTTTTTGCTTTTTCAACGAGCTCGTTTTTCAAAATAATTTATATAAATTAATTCTAGCTGAAAAATTTTGTTGTGTTTATTCATTTGCGGATATATGCACCTTTTTGCAACAAATACTCTATAATCTCGGTATTTATTCGTTTATGGACTTTATTTATATTTTAGGTTACAGAAACATTCAAATTTGAATGCATCGTTTTCAAAATTTTCATGGACAGATAAATAAAGATTGCGGTTCTTATCGTAGATCTGACATTTAAGTAAACAAAAGGGTTGAAATTATTAACAATGGCAAGATAAAGTTTTATATAATTAACATTTAAAAAGAATCACAATCAAAATCACGAAAATTATTTTCAAACATATTTTTTTCCTTTTTTTTAACATAAAAACACAACTGAAAATATTATCAAAGTATACAAAAATGTAAAATATTTTTTTTTTATATTAAAGGAAAAATTGCACTTTGAGAAATATTATCGTGAGACTAAAAGAAAAAATTTTTGTTTACATATTTATAAAAAAAAAAAAAAAAAAAAAATTTCTTTGTATTATAAATGCACGTATAAATCAATAATAAAAAATTTACATTTTTCTTTTTTACGTAAATAAATTTTTTTTTTTTATTAAAGTAAGTGATAAATAAATTTTTATGTAGATACGTAATAATCTATTTTATTTCGTTTTGAAAGCATTCCATTAGTACTTCAATTTGATACTTTTTTTTTTTTATTAATTAAAAATTCTTTTTTTATCTACTTTTTATCAATTTTTTTATTGAAAATCAAAGTAATGAAATTTTTTACATTATTTTTTTATATTGTGCCTCTTGATAATATGTTTTTTAAACAAAATAAATTCATGGTATTCAAATTATTTCTATGTATAAATGAAAAATAATAAAATACTTAAACGTTTATTCATTTGAAATTAATAAAGTGACAATTTTATAAACTATTCTGATTATTTTATTAAATGTATCCAACAAATTTTTTATCTGGAAAAAAAATTCGCAAATATTCCGTTGTAGCTAGCGAAATTCCGCTAGTTGCTATAGGAATTTAGCTTGTGGTTGGCAGATTTTTTTTATTTTTCAAACGCTTGAAAATAGATTGAAATGTGAAGAAAATGAAAAAAAAAAAAATGAGCTGAATTTGGCTAAAAAATTTTTTGGAAACTTAAAGCTTGTAGAAAATTTTTGGGACCTACAAAACCCATTTTCATCAAAAATTATAATTTTCACAGTATTTCGAGATTATATTTTGTGGGTTTTTTAATATTTATATCTATTACTTATGTTTTTTGAGCCCCTGAATAAGAATATGTTATCTGTTATTACTTAAAATTCTTTAGTTCCCCACAAAAGAAAATATCTAGGAAGTAAACTAATTAAAATTGTAAGTAATTGAGACATTTGGGTAAAAAAGATACCATAATTGTATTTAGGTACACAAAAACAAAGGTAACAGATAAAAATGTTAAAAAACTCGTAAAATATACCCTCAAAATATTTATTGTGGGCAACGGGTTTTTTTTGAAAAAAAATGGATTTCATTTTTGTATGCAGGGTAATTCCATGGATAAATAGTACAAAATGATACGCGAGGTCTTAAAAATAAAGAATTTGTTTTTTCTGTACTGCGGCCCGAAAGTACGTATTTCCCGGACGCTGCGTGTCCGGCAAAGACGTATTTTCTCGCCACAGGTGCAGAAAAATTTTGTACAATCCTCGGCCATAAACAAAGAATGACCCAAATCGCAGTTTACCATGCGAGGTAATTTACGTGCAATTTGGGCCATTCTTTATTTTTCAGGACCGTAATATACTATTTTTCGATAAAACAACTTAAAAATAGAAGATATTCCGAATCTGAAGGTTTTCTGTAAATTTTGAAAGGTGTTATGCTGTTTTAAGTTTTTTGGTAAAATTGCTCTTCTTAGTCCTGTAAAAAAGCTCTAGAAAACGTTAAAAAACAAAAAACAAAAGTTTTTCGATTAAAAATTTGATGAAGAATTCGAATTTCCAGTCAGATTTTGCCCACTCAGTGTCAATTTGCAAGAAAATTCAAATTTTTTCCCAACTTTAAGTGATAATATTCGAAAAGTTTCCCGCTAAAAAAGAAATTTTTTTTGTTTCAAATTTTCTAAAATTGCATATACCTCTAATAACAACCCCTCTCGTTAAAGACTAACTCCAATAATGACCACAATTTCAAAAGCCAGTTTGAAAACCCTGTTATTTAACATTATAGCGAATCTCTCTATAAAAACCACTCAAATAAAGACCGCGACCACTGATTTTTAAGCCTTATTTGAAATTTTACCTTTATTTTCACCTCTCCTAGCGACCATTATTTTGAGAAAAATTTTTTTCACGTTGTTTTAATAATTTTTTATCTTTTCACCGCCCATTAAATATAAACAAATAGCTGGTTAAAATGTGAAGGAAATTTTTTGAAATATTTTTTTTTTATTTTACTTACTATGAAACATAAGGGTAAAAAAACCTCCCGTTAAGGATTAGCTCCAATAGCGACCACTTTGGTGGTCTTTATTAGAGATTCCACTGTATTTCACTGAAAAAAATTTCCCGATAGTAATTTTTGTTTTAAACGCGTAATACCAATTTTCGTAATTTTTCGTTTCTTTCAATTTTGAATTGTTAGTTATTTTACTGATTTTCCGGTAAGTCACGTGACTAAATGAAAATCTGACTCGAATCAATTTGTAGTAAATTTACTATTTTCGTAGTAATATTACTAAATTATAGTAAATATTATATACTAAACTGAATTAGTATTGTGTACATTTTTTTTTCTTTGTAAAATAAAAAAAAAATAAAAATGTAGATAAATATATGTTCAGATTTTTTTTATCAATCACATCGTATAGGTATAAAATTAATTTATTTCTTTTCATATTTAAAATAAAACGAATCTATAGAGAATATATTATGCTTTGCGAATAAATTCTTTTTATCGTTATATCTTTATAAATTAAAAAAAAGAACTTAACGATACTAAATAAAGAAAGAAAAAAAAAATTTAATACACTTAAATTATATGTATATTATTTTATAGATTTTTCTATATTAGAGCACGCCTTATTTTGGTTTTAGTTGAAATTTAATTTTTGCTTATTTTATAAAAAATTTTTATTACCTTTTTTTAATTTTACAAACAACTTTTTAAATTACGCTGCCAAATTGTTGGCACTACGGTTTCTAAAGCAATTCTTAATGGTACATTTTAGTTAATCAAGTATGATGGCATAAGAAAAACTAAAAATCATCTTCTCCTTGGTATTGTCATTTTTTTAAAATCTCATGGAAAGAATTAGGTACTACGTACATTCTTTGACTACGTCCAAAAAGAAAAAAGATAATGGTGGTTTTTTTATTTTTTAATGCAAAAAATTTTAAGACGAAAATTTTCAAAAGATTAGGTATCAGCTCTGAGAAATCGAGTAAAAACGATATTTCTAAAACTAGTACTTTCATATAAAAAAAAATTGGAATTACGTCCAAACAGAAAACAAATAATACTGTATTTTTGTATTTCGGGGTATCAAGTAAAAACGATATTTTTAGAAATTAGCACTTTTATAGAAAAAAATGAGGCTTTACATCCAAATTAAAAAAGAAAAAGTAGTTAAATATTATTTGATCACAAAATTTTGAAAAAAAAAAAATGAAGCTTTAAAATTTTCTAATAAAAAATTAAGCAGATGAAGATTATTCCTAAATAATAGAATTTTAAAACGGTGGAAAAAAATCAAAGTCTAATATAAAAATCAACAATATTTACATAAATAATCTAAAAACTTATATACAAATAAATGTGAGTTTTTTTTTCTAAAAAAAAAAAGTAAATATAAAAAGATTTACGTAATAAAAAGTTTAAAAAAAATTTTATTATTAAAAGTTTTACTTACAAGTGTTATCATATATAAAAAGCATATAGGATATAGCGCTTACTTTTTTTTGTCTTTTTGCCTAAAGCTTTTAACAGGCATATCAGGACTAGCAGTACATCCATATCTTGATGTCGCTGCACGAGTAAATGCTGGTTCTTGATTAACTGTTACGAATGGACAACATGAAAAAAACTTTTTAAATCCATGTCGGAATCTACGAAAATAAAATCTGAGTTAAAATAAATTTTTTTTTTCTTTTTCTGTATATATGTCACAGTAACTTTATTGAAATCAGTAACTTTATAAAAATATTTTAGTAATTTTATAAAAGGTTTTAGGGGCAAATTATCTATTATACTCCAGTCAAAATACGGGGGGGGGGGGGGGGGGGGTTGTATTTTCACTGGCGAACACGAGATTTGCTATACTATAGGTTTTTTGGGTCGCTGAACACGAAAATCGGGGTCATTTCGTAAAGAAATGGGGGTTTCACCCTTAAATTTGCAAAAACTACGTATGGTGCAAATCTGAGCGCTGAAATTGCGAATATGTAAAAAAAACTTCTTTTTGGGGGTAGTTTTTGCAAATTTAAGGGTGAAACTCCCATTTCTTTACAAAATGACCCCGATTTTCGTGTTCAGCGACCCAAAAAACCTATAGCGGAGCAAATCTCGTGTTCGCCAGTGAAAATACAACCAAACCCGTATTTTTACTGGAGTATTAGACCAGGCGCGCTTTTGGTGCAATTTCCCCACCTGATTCAAATATTAATAAAAAGTAATTGTATTTTTTGGGTTTTGAAATTGATTACTTGACAAAATAAAGAGTTAATAATTTAAAACTTTTTATATATCCTATTAAGCTTCCGCCAATCTTTCAAATTTATAAAAATGAAAAGAGTAACCTGTTTGTAATTAAATTAAGGTTCAATAAAAATACTGATTGAAATCCCAATATTGTTGCATAATAAAATAACCCCAATATTTTGTTAATTATACTCTTGAAAAATGGCATTTGTTTGATAATTTTAGCTTTTCTTCCAAAATATTGCAAAAGATCTCTAAAAAATAATCAGATTTTACTAATATATAAGAGCATTGCACTCATTTACAGCTACTTAGGACCCCAGATTGAAATTCAATGACCCAATAAATCTATATTTTTATGTGTTAGACTCAATTAGTATATGGGTGGTTTTCACTGGAACTGTATATTTTTTTATTGTTTACGGCACAACACTAATTATTTTTTTTTTTTTTTGTATTTTTATGTTTATCAAGGTTCAAAAACCTAAAATTTTCAGTGGTACTGCTACAAATGTAAAAATAAATTCTACGTGTTATTCTTATGGGATTTTTTTATTTATGCAGACGGTGGCGACATTTTGAGTGTATTATTGAAATAACTCTGTATTGAACCCATCAAATTTTCTCAAACTTTGGGTACCTTATTTTTTCATCAAAACATAACTGAACAAGATATATTAAGTAATATATGACATACACTTGGAGAAAACGATATGGACGGTGGCGACATTTTTTTTTGTAAAGGCGTTTAAAAATTTAATAGGTTTAATTTTCATAGTTAAAGCTTTCATATTTAAAATTTTAAGTTTTCCGCGGTTCTTATATGAGTAGTTAAGTAAGAAAACAAATACAACAGTGCTTTCAAGTGCATAAATAAAGAGTGCGCATCCATAAAAGATGGTAAGCTTAAAAAAAGCTAAAATCGAGGGACAGACTTATATGTGACGATAAGCTAAGAGGATTGCATGAAAATTTGTTTCGTTGAAAAAAATGAGTTTTTGGGAGCTAAATACGTCATATGCATCCTACAGAAAAATTTAAGTTCAAATTTTAAGCCGTTTGTTAATACTCAAAGTTTATAGTTAATCAAAAGGACAGCGGACGGTGGTGACATTTTTAACACATATGATCCAGAAATATTTTTTTTTAAGCTACCGATATATGAATAGTAGGTTGTGACTTTAAAAAAATATTATTTATCAGCTTATTAAAAGAAAAAACAGTGCAAAAGACTTTCGTTTCGGATATAAGTGAGGGGGACACTATGTATATCGTTCTTGTGAAAAGCACCAATATATAAAATTATAAAAATAAAGTTACTGGCACATATATACGTATAAATTCTTTTTTTTTAATTAATATTTTATTAAAATATTTATAAATTAATGTAGTACTATTTGCATTATATTTTTTTATATTAAATAAACTTTTAATTTTTATTTCATTTAGTATCTTTTATATTATACAAAATATCAAAGGGTTTTATATAATGGAAAAAAGTAAACTTCTAAACAAATATTGACAAATTATTTTTCATACAAGTAAATTCCTATGAGATTAAATGAGATCACATATAGGTACATAAAAGTTTTTTTTATAATTTTTACGAGGAAATAATATATTATGTTTTTCAACTAATTAAATATAAATAGTTATAATCTTAATTAATATAAAAGTGTGTATATACTAAATTTTTATATTTTTTATAAAGAAAAACTTTGGTTATTTGAAACTAAAGGGAGTAACCAGTCTTTGACTTTAAGTTATTTTTGGTATTTGATGTTTTTTTTATTGTAAATATATATACAAAGAAAGAAATACATATACATTTTATATCATAAAAAGTACTACAATAATGATAGAAAATCAAAAGAAAAACAATATAAAATGGCAAAGACTAGTAAAATTTTATGATAGACTAGATTTTCAATTTATATTAAGATTATAAAAAATAGTGAATTTTGATTAAGGTTATAAAATTAATAATAGTGATAATAATAATGCCCAAGTAAATTCGTATAAGGAGTATGAGATTGGAAGTGCGAGGAAGATAGTCTGATTGCAGGTGGGAAATTTGATATGTGTTCCAAAGAAGAAAATAATTTTGACGCTAAGATACGCAAGTGACATAAAAATTAAGAAACAAAAAAATCTCGAAACTGTCAAACAACGAAAAAATTCAAACAGCTGTAAAAAAGAGAGAATCGGATCTAAAAGGCTAAAAAGTGTGAAAATTTTTTTTATGTATACTTTCGGCCAAAAATATGTTGCTACAGATTTGGCGACCCATCTATACATTTCACATACACTTGAGAAATATTCACCCATATTTTGAATTAGTGATACCAATTAGTGATCACCCCCCCCCCCCTCCAATTAATGTCCAATACCATGTTATTCTTGTGGTAGACGAATGGTCACTAATTGGTAGTCACTCTATAATTTCTTAAAAATTTTTAATTACAATAAAGAAAACCATAAATTAATAATTTCCGCCCCTTTTTCACTAATTTTGATAGACTAAATTAATGATTTGGGGGGCACTAATTTAAATGTTACATATCAAAAATTTTTTTGGGGCAAAATGATACACAGGCCAACATTCTGGGAAAATTTGAGCAAAAATAATTACTTGATTTCTGGTGAATTTGAATAGTTCAAACTACTAAAAATAAAACCGGACGTGGTCCAAAATGAAGACAAAATTTTTTTTGGGGAGGCCAGGTAAAATGAAAATTTTTTCCCAATCATATACAAGTATAAAAAGTACATTGGTTTTGAAATAATTAAGCCTTTTAAAAGCCCTAAAAATCAAAAATCTCAAATAAACCAATTTTCCGACATTAGAAATTTGTTGCCAAAATTAACATTTTTTACAAATTTCAATGAAAACGTCAATCCAAGACGTGTAGAAAAAAAGTTGAAAAAAAAATGTTGGTTCAGCGTTTTTACATGGACCTGAACATATATATATATAAATTAAAATAATTACTTTAAATATACAAACCTTGAATTCATCCAGTAATAAATCATTGGATTATACATACTATTTGACATAGCTAAACCGTAAAAAAAAAGATATAATTCTTGTATATAATCTTCATTATTTATTTCTGGTATTAATGGTGATAATATAAAATATAGATGAAATGGTAACCAACAAACCGCAAATATAAGAACCACAAGTATCATCATTTTGACAACCTAAAAAAACAAAATTTTAAAAATTCATCAATCGTTTCCATAATTTATCAGACATAAAAATTGAACAAACAGTAAAATAAAAATATCTCACGTACCCTTCTTTTATTTTTAATACTTTCCATTTGTCTTTGTGTTGCTTCACCAATACTTTGCGAACCCCATAATTCAAAACCAATTCTAGCATACGTAAATGTCATTGCACCAATTGGTAAAAAATATGTTAATATCATATTTATCAAATTATACATATATTCCATTTCTTTATTTATGTCTTTGTCTTCTGAATACATCAACATACAAACGATACGAATCGAACCATCGTTAAATTGATCAATTATTATTGTTGAATATATTAACATCGGTAATGATAATATTGCACTACCCATCCATATGAAAAATAATATTAACAACGTTAATTTTTTACCCATTCGTGGCCTTAATGGATTTACTATTGCCATGTACCTGTAACAAAAAAAATTATTATTATTATTATTATTCAATTTTTTATATATTAACGTTAAAATAATGTAGTTGTGCTAAAAGATACTTTAAAGCTTCTTTCTTTTTTATCATAAAAATAAGAAGTTATGAACAAAAGTATATATATAAAAGTTTCGAAGCGATCGCTAGAGTAAAAAATTTTTTTTCTCCTACTTTATGCAATATATTTTATAAATTTTTATGACAAAAAAGAAAAGACGCTTTGGTGTACATATTTTTTATGAGACAACTTTTTTTCTTTACTTGTATTTAAAAAAATTAGCTTTTATAAATTATAATTTTTCTATTATTTATTATGTATATATATATTTCAATTTTTTTAAAAGTATTTTTCTTTTTAGTTGGTGTATTAAAAAAAAAGTCTTAAAATATGAAATGTAACGTTAGATGTAAAATCGCATAATAAAAGTTTTTATGTTTATTTTTTTTTATTCTAAGGCTATTAAAAATGATGTTTTTTTAATGTTATTTGTCATTTTTTATTAAATATTTTGCTGTTGTTGTATACATTACTATAAATATGGATGGGATTACGGAGGGGCACTTGTGGGGGCATCAATATTTATGGATTACCAATAAAAAAATAAATAAATTTATTTAAAAGTATTATTTTATTACACGCAGAAAAGTATAGATTAAATTTATAGATTAGTGTAACTAAGTCTAACACTCTATTTCATTAGTGAAATGCTACAAACAAACAAAAAATTTATTTTTATACGTTGGTTGCGTTGTGGACGAAAGCTTGGGAATAATATCCTGAAAATCTTAAAGTATCAAAATAATATAATTTAACAAGTTTTTTGAAAGCTTTGATTGAAATCGGAGGTCTTAACTATTTAGAAAATTTTCAGTCACCCTAAAATACACAAATTGATCACAAATATTAGAAAAATATTGGTTAGATTCAGTGGATAAAAATAATTTTTTTTTGGAATATATATGAGAGATTCCGCGCTAAGTGTAGTGGAAATCGGTTCAAACTATTTTTTTTTCAATAATGTATATAAAAACTAATTATAGCTTTCTAGGTTCAATTTTTATTTGTTGGCAGCCTTTTTGTATTTTTGGCCTTTTTTGCAATTAAATTTTGTTATTATTGCGGCTATTATTGTTATTAAAAACCATATTTTATCTGGAGCTTCAAAATTAGTTTATTCCATAATTAAAAGGTAAAAATAGACTATAAAACAAGAAATTCAAGCCTAATTAAAAGGAAATCGATCTAACTCATCTAACTCAAGGGTTTACTTTTAACCTGCTGTAGTCGCAGTTTGGAAAAGAATATTTTGGACCGTTTTGCGTGACCTTTCAGTTCAACTAGGGTCCATTTGGTGTGGAATCTCTCATATATTAACAAAAGGCGAGTGATTTTTTAGATAACTGAATATTTGTAGAGTTTTTCAAATAAAAAAAAGCACAGAAAAATTTCGATCCTTGGAAAATTTAAGAAGAAAGTTATATAATTCAAAATTCTCGCGCAACTATGATCGTAAATAGAAAATTTGAGTAAATATCCACTTTACCGAGGCTATTTTTTTATACATGAAAAAACATTGTTATTTTAGGTTATGGTACTTGCTAAAACTTGTTTTCACTAATTAATTAATCATTTAAAGTGGTAACTTAGATAAAATAAATTGGAAATATAATCTTTGACATCTCCCTGTGTCATCATTATTGAATACTTTTTGTAAGCTCCAAATGTGAATTTCCATAAGAGCACTGTTAAACTTCCTATTTTTAATTAGCAATAAAAACAATTTTGTATAAATAAAATTCATAATCAATCAATCAAAAAAAAAAAAAATTAATGTGGTAATAAAGGTAAAACAAAGTTCAATTCAACTTTTAAAATGTTTAACTTTAATAATTTTCTAGTTTCATGCAGTTCTGTTATAATTTTTATTTAAGATCATAACTCCTTAAACTCATTAAAAAAAAATAATCGAAGTTTTTATTTAGACGTGCCCATTAATAGCCTGTACAATTTTATTACTTACAAAACCTTACATCCTTTCACAAAATTGCTACTTGATTCAGTTAATTTACAAAGTATATACAAAAAAAAGTAGGTGATCAATAAATCAGTAGTAAAGGTCAATGTAAGTAAAGACATAAAAAAAATTAAACATCGATACTTTAATATAAATGACTGTACGTTGTAAATAAGAACTCATTACTCGTTGCTATACTTAAAAAAAATAATAAAATAAATGATTCACTAAATTTTTCAGTTTTTACTTCTGTTTCTAATTTATCAGTTATTTCAACTTATACATTTTTTTACTTTTATTTTATTTCTCATCCTGTCATAATCCTATAGAAATTTTATTATAAAAGGATGTAAGCTTGTATTAATATACTTGTCAGAAAGTTTGACCGATATCCGTTATCCGGTATATTGCGTGAGTGATTCTTTCCTCAAATAGAAATTACATTGTTTTTCAGATTTATTACATTTTTTTTCTTTTAAACCAAGTTTATACGGAAGAAAATTCTTCAATTGAACAATGATTGAATGAAGAATTTTTTTAATTTATTTTAATTGATTTTTATTTTTTTAGGGATGTAACTTAATAATTGTTACGTGTCATGTCAAAAAGTTGCATGACTATTTTGTTTTTATTTGTATTTATTACTAAAATTTTGGTATTTTTAGGTTTCGAAATAAATGAGTGCTTATTTCTGAAATATAAACAGGCACATTTCATGAAAATTTTTTCAGGAGGGGACATAAATTTTCGGATAGGGCCAGAATATTAAAATTGATGGTTTAAGTTTCTTAATAATCAATCAAAATTTAATTGTTTCTTATTTTAAATTGTTTATAAGTAATGATTTTTAATAAAAAATTAAGGTAAAAAATGTTGCTATTTTTTCAAAAATTTTTCATTTTCGGGGTGAACCATGACCCCCTTGGCCCCCCCTGTAGATACGTGGCTGTATAAATAAAGGCTTTTTTTAATTCAGATTTTTTAATTGTTTAAGTTCATAAAAATTATTCTCACAAGTTAAATAAATTATTTAAAAAAGTCCCTAAACAAACAGATGCAAGGGATTATCTGGATACCAAACGCTGTTAGTGCTCTAGGTACTTTTCCTAGAATTTCGTTTTAGAACAAAGTCCAAACCATTAAGAAAACTAATTATGGATTTGTATATTTCACCTACGTGCTTGAAATACTAATATTTATTACAGCCACTTTTTTTCAAGCATTTGCTGAGCGAAATAATAAAAAATCGCTCAAATTCTATAAATACGATAAATAATAGGAAGCTACTACAGGTTACTACAGGAAGCAAAAAAATATTTAAAAAAAAAAGCTGTAATTATGACAGTTAAACCAACAGGGAAAGTAAAAAGACATATTTTTTAATAAATAGAGAAAAAATAATAATAAAATGAAACAAATGCAAAATCTTAGTGTTAAAAACTATTTCGGTTGTTAGCAGAGGAAAATTGTCCAGAAAGTTATCTTGGGAGGCCCCAAAATAATTTTCATATTTACAAATTTTGAAATGCTAAACAATTAAAATTTTTTAAAAATACCAGATTTAATAGTAAAAAAATTGAATAAAAAAAGAATTTTAATACTCTGAATAAAAGCGGTCCCTAAAGAAATTTTTAGTATTTTTATCGCATTTCTTAAAGCTTTGCAAAGAATTAAATGATCCATGTTACAAATTAAATTTAAATGTAAAGTAGTTAATTTAAATTTTTAACTAAAGCATTGAAATAAAAACTTTGGAATTCTCCAAGTCGATAAAGAATTTTCGAGAAGAATTATTTGTTTTCAGCATTGTTAAACAAAACTAATTAAATGTCCAAAAAACACCATAAATTAATTAGTATTTTAATATTTATATCGAATTCGTCATCTTTTGGCATCAATCATGAGCACTAAATAGCACATTATTAAATACCACTCACCAAAAAAAAAAAAATAAAATAAAAATTGAACCCTAAGAACGTGATTAATTAGAAAGCATTGATGCCTCTCCATCGCCTAATTTTTCGTATAAAAGAGGATTAATTCAATAAAGTAGGAGCCACCCTTATTTATTCAATAATAAATAATATTTTTTAACACATAAACCTAATAAATAAGCATACTAATTTAAGAAAGCTTTGAATAATTCAAATATTTATTATATTTAAAGCTCTCTTTTATTCTTTTATTTTATTTTTATTTTATCATTTATTTTGTATAAATAATCTAATATATAAAAGTATAAAGTAGAGTAAAAAAAAAGAAGAGAGCTTTTTTCTATGTTTACATCTCATTGTTTCTTTCTTTTTTATATACACTTTATATTTTTTTTTTACTACGAGAAAATGTTCGATCGTATACAGCGTAAAAAAAAGCTCTTTTTTACTTGACGACATGACTAGGTACGACCCCTCGAGGATGCAACATTGGAATGCGGACACGTTTTTTTTTTTTTTTTCTTTTCTTCAATGATATATTTTTATACAAAATAAAAATTCTGTTGCTGGAAAATTCCTTATTTTTTTAATAAAATACAAAAAAGAAATATTCTGTTATGATATAAAAAGAAAAAATAAAAAAATGGGTGTGCAGATAATATTTAATGAACAATTATTCTTTTCTCTTTTACAACTATTATATTTAACTTTGCTTAGATTCGCAAAAGAAAATAAGATATCATAGTTTTTTTTTTTTCTTTTTACTATTATGTCTATCTGACGACGTGCTATAGTTAAATTTTACGACTTTTTTGGCCATTTTCTTTTTTTAACATTTTATAGAAAATGTCTTACATTCTTTTAAAAGTATATATTGAACTTTCAGAATGAACGAACTGACAAGTTATTTAAAAAAAAAAAAGGATCTATAAATTTTTCATCAATCTCGCATTAGTATAAAAACTTTTATGCTTTTGTCGTTTTAACTCTTTTTTTTACACTTTTTAAGTAGTATTTGTTTTATAAATACTAGTTTTGTTTGTATCACGTAAAAATTTTTTATTACATTTTTTTTAACGATTTTTTTTCTTCTTTTTTAATTTAATTTTTAGTATTAGATTTTTTTCAGACTAAATATTTGTACGAATGTCTGATAAAAATGTAAAAAAAAAAAGTTTTATATGGGAACAACGCCCAACTTTTTTGGATTTTTTTTTTTTTAAATTAAAAGTTTATAATAAAATAAAAAACTTTTTATTTTTATAATTAAATTATAAAAAAATACTTTAATTTTTTAAAATTACATTTTATTTACAAAGTGTGAAATTAATAAAAACTTATTTTTCTGTTATTTTTTTTTTTAAATCTAGTAATATTTGTATTTGTGGTTTTTGTATTTGCTATGCTATTGAACTTTATGTACTACACGTGACAGCTTTTCCAAATAATACTTGACCACACCCTTCAAAAAAATTTATAATACTATTAGTTTTTTTTTATTGGCTAATTTTAAATAAACATTTTACCTTTATAAAAAAATATTGTTTTTAATTTAAATGAATTATTTTTTTATTTTTTTTTTTGATTTTAGTTTATATTTTTTTTAATATTTAATAAATAATTGATTTTTTGGTAAATTTATATTATTTATTTAAAATATTTTAATTTCCGATTTCAAACATTTTAATCCGTATTAAAATTTTCAACAAAATATTAAATTGATCAAAATATAGCTTTTGGTCTTGCATGTAGTTTTATACACGAGCAAGTGTAGGCAGCATGCAAAGGTTGATCTGTATATTTTTTTCTGTTTTTCAAAACATGGATTTTTTCATAAAAAATTGATACCCAAAGCAGGGTCGCTAATCTGAACCTTTAAATTAGCAAAAATTAAACCCTTTTAAAGAATGTTTTTGCAATATTTAAAAATTATAATCTGCTAATTATAAATTTTGTTTTGAACACGAATATGATATCCATTTTTACCGAATATAGTCCAGTTGCCCACAATAGGCAACTTTAGTTTAATTTTGGGGGTTTTTTCTAAATTCGTAAGTGTTACTTATATTTTTTGGGGCGCTGAAGACGAATATGATATCGGTTTTTAGCGAATATGGTTCAGTTGCCCGCAATAGGCAACTTTAAGTTAATTTTGGGGGGTTTTTTATATTTGCAAGTGTTACTTATGTTTTAGGTCGTCGAAAACGAATATGAAACCTGTTTTTATGAAAAATGATTTAGGTATCGATTTCAGGCATCTTTAGGTTATTTTTGAGATTTTTTACTGTTATTTATGTTTTTTGTGTTGAAAGGGTACGATTGTTCCGTAATAGGATTACGGTCGCCACAGTTAATTTATGATACTTCCAAACATCAATATTTGGGAAACAAGGAAACCAGGCTGGGTAGAGTCCAAGAAGGAGTAGAAAAATCCAACTCTGGATTCGAAATTGACGACCTCAAAAGCATCACGTATTCTCGAATAAAATCTTTTTATTTTTTTCCTGAAATATTCAAACCCAAAAACAAACTGGAGACGATTAAAGATGGATTTACCTATTGGTTAATTATAACCCAACGTCGAATTAATTAGTCCTTTAAAGTTTTTTAAAGATTTTCTCTCCTTTAGAAAAATCTATTTCGCTGAATAAAAAAAATGTTGCTGAATGGGAAGATTGATGTATAGTTGTAACTACACCTATGCATCAGCTCCTCAGGGAAATAATATAAAAATAGAGTAACGTTGTTATAGTTGCATTTGTAATTGTTAGCAATCTTTGTAAACAGCCCCGCATGGAGTTCAAATTCAAGAGATAAAACAAATACTTGGATACATCTTATCCTAGTAGTTATTTTAAATCGTTCTTTAAATTTGTGATTATAAGGTTAAATTAAAGGGACATTTGCTGAAAAAAGTAAGATAATCAAATTTTTAACCGTAGACACTAGTTTTCTAGTAATTTTCAAGAAATAATGCAAGGGACCTTATTAACTAAAAATTTAAGAATTTTCTTTTTTTGTAATATCTAATTTAACCGCGAAATTTAGAATCCTAGAAAATTATGTAATAACTGACTAAAACACGAAGGTTATATAATTATATAAGTAAGTAAAGTATAACTACATAAAGTACACATTTTATTCAATATATAATTTATAAACTTTCTAATTTACTACATAACGTCAAATACAATAGCATATTTTAAATATCAAAGGATCATGAACGAATATATATTTAAATTTTGGTTGAATAAATTATTTAAATTTGTTAAATTTTAACAAAAACTTAATAAATGAAATCGTTTTATTCATATAAAGTTTTAATAAAGAAAATTTTTAATTATATATCTAGCTTTTTAGAAATCAATTAAATTATTTATTTTAATTACCATATGAGATAAAAAATCAACGATCAAATTTATTATTGGGTAATTTGCGATCCTCGGTCTGGACTCCAACGAGTATTTATGTTTATTGGGACATTGAATACGAATATGAAGTCTGTTTTTACAGAAAACGATTTAGTTGCCTAAATAAATAACTTGAGGGAAAAAATTTATTAAAACTTCAGGTGATTTCCATGGTTTCTTAGATATTTTCTTTTGGGGAAAACTAGAGAATATAAGGTAAAAATATACACTGTAAAAAGAAACTTTCTTAGATTTACAAAAAAAATAGAATTTTTTCGAAAAATTAGTACATTTTCAAAAAATTTTGTTAATATTCGATAAAAATCGTAAATTTACTAAATTTAGTACATTATCGAAAAATTCGAGAATTCTCGATTTTTTTTTGTGAATTTACGAAAAAAGTTGTAAATTCACAACTATTTTTCGTAAATTTACAACTATTTTTTGAAAATTTTCGATAAAAAATTGTAAATTATCAATTTTCCTTGCGAATTCACAAAAAAAATTTGAGAATACTCGAATTTTTTGTTAATATACTAAATTTAGTAATTATACGATTTTTTTCGAATATTTACAAATTTTTTCGAAAATTTACTAATTTTTCGAAAATGTTCTAATTTTTTTGTTAATATAAAAAAGTTACTTTTTACAGTGTAGGTATCATAATTGTGTTCAGGAATCCAAAAAAACATAAGTAACTGACAAAAATTTAAAAAAAACCGCAAAACATAACAAATTCCTTTTGTTGACAACTGGACAATTTTTGGTAAAATTGGATTTCATATTAGTATTCAGCGGCCTAAAAGACATAAATATTCGCTGGAGTATTTTATAAATCTTTTAGAAAAAAAAAAATTATGAAATAAAGGTCCAGACTTATACTATAAACATTATAAGCTGAAAAAAGAAAACATGACGGAAAAATATATCATCCTGCCTTATAAATAATATTAAAATTTTACAAATAACGTGAAATAAAAAAAGAGACAATATTTTTTGATAAAGTAGATAATAAAAATTCTTATTCAAGGCAGATGCTTTAGATCTGATTCGAGTTGTTAATAAAAAAATTCGCTTTTGATATTTTGCTGTCAATTTTGATGTATATATACCTGTATATATATTATATTTTATATGTATTTGCTTATAAAGATGTTAGTATAGTATAGGATTAAAAAATATTGAAATAAATTATATGCTACAACTTCGTCACAAGTTTAATCCTTTAAATATATCAGTATTCGAATTTTTCAATCTTTTTCTTTTTCTTTTTTTTTCAAAAAAATCAATATAAAATAGAGCTTTCTGAAAATAAATTATACTATACCAATTTTTTTTTAGATATCACATTTAATCGGAAATTAAATGTCCTATCGAAAACAATGATTGATTAAAAAATTAGCTTATAAGTCATATAGAATTTTTTTCTTTGTGAAACTTTAAAAATTGCTAAAGATCGATATTTTCACATTCGTGCATTGGTAAGAATAAGAGCTACTATAAATATGGAGAAAAAAAATTCAGCGCTCGTCGCAATTTTTTTCTTTTTAATTATATTTCCATATATTATGTAGTGTAAAATAAAAATTAAAAAAAAAATTCAATGCCACTTCACTTATAGATTAAAAGTGAATGAATTTTTTTTTTCATTTTCTTTTAATTATAAAATATTTTACCCAATTCACCATTGTTTGAAAAAGAAAAAAGAATCAACCTAAGGTAAATAGTAAAATTCCAGTTAGCAGATTTTTTTTGGCATACTAAGAAAAGTTTTTAATTCTTCAATTTTTTCTTTTTGGGATGTTTTAGGTCTTGCATTGAATTCTTGCAAGAATTTTTGAAAAATTTGACATTCGTCCAAAGTTTTGCGTTTCATGAAAATTTTTTTTTATCATGGAAAATGTTTATAGAGAGGAATTCCCAAATTCGAGGGGGAGTAGTCAAATGGACTTAGAATAATTTTGGGACTTATTAGAATTTCGATTCTAGGACTTCTTGTTAAGCTGCTTTATTAGACATGTTCTACGCTTATTGGTTGTATTACACCAATTTTTTTTCGCAGTGGGGGAGGTAAACCTCCTGTGATTTAAGACTTAATTTAAAAGCCCTTAGCACTCCATATGTTAAAGTCCCCGTTGGTGCATCATATTGTATCGTCCCTTAATATAAGGGCCCTGGATGTCATAAAATCGTATTTTGTTCTCTTGGGTGGTGCTCACGGTTAGTTTCGTAAAGTGACACAATGCAGATATCTTTCTTCCTTTAGAAAGTTCAGATATGGTATCCTTGCAAAGAATGGTCACGAAATTGACCTTCTTTCGAGGACAACTGCATCCTTGCGACTTTGTGTTTTAGTTTACCGGAGATGGCAAAGATTCAGTTGTTCACTGTACCACTTTTAGGTAGGGGGGGGGGTCTCTGATGCCTTTTTGGACTTCCTAGGTTCCCTTGTTTTCGTCCATTTATGTGAGCCCTCCATTTCAGCTTATCGTCTGGCACCACGTCGGGGCACCTTTCTCGAAAAGTTAAACGTGTAGATGATAGGTTTCCATTGCATCCTTTTTACAAGAAAATAAAGTCTGGATACTTCTGGCTCTCTAGAGGTATCCAGGCTGAGTTTTCTTGTAAACAGAATGTATTGGGTTTTATTTGTTCTAACGCTGGTATATCATTCTTCAAAAAGCTTAAAGATCCCCTGTATTTCGTTGCATGACCCGTGAGTCAGATTATGACATCGTTAGAATTACCAAAAACCTTGATACCTGCTCTCTCGTCAGGAGTTTGTTAGCTAACAAGTGCCATAGTTTCAAAGATAGCACTCCGTCCTATGGACAGCCTTACGTTACTTTTCCCTACTCCTTCAAGAAACCGTGTTCTGAATCACCCCCAAACACTTTATATTCCAAAAATCTAGCTTTCCTGACTTTATTCTAAAATGAAGTTAGATTATTTCAAAGAGTACTAACCCTCTTTTTCTGATCGTTAAGGTCCTTATTGAACCAGACGTCGCCTTTTTTCTGACATTTAAGCTGCAAGGGGAAGTTGGCCTCGTATGAATCCATGACTGCCCTCTTAATAGATTCCAATGCAAGTTCAATTTCTTCTGGGGTACCGCACCTCCTTGGAAATTGTCTGATCGGTTTCCCATAGGAGTTCCTACTACCCATTCCAGTCAGTATTTTTAGAATTCTTAGAATAATTTGGTCCGAGTCCACTTCTCTTCAGAGATAAGTAAATATATTCGTTATCCGAGAATGATTCCTCGTCTGAAACTCCCCAATATTGAATGAGATCATTCAAATTTGTCAAACAAACTGTTATGTCAATGAGGGTTTCGCTTCTACTGTTTGAAAAAGAAGATACGTTCCCCCCATTCACAACATCTTATCTATTATGTACCAAAAACTCCAGAAGGTCGTGGCCTCTATTACCGCTAGTCCGAATCCCCCACAGAACGTGGTGCGAGTTAGAGTTTCATTCAATAATGAGCCCCGAACTGCTTTAACCGGCACCATCAGAGTTACCAAAGGCACCGGATCCCTATAGGGAAAATAATAAGGATGCTGCTATGAATTCCCTATCCGCCCTGTCATGTCATCTCCAACTACCTTAATTTTAACAGTTTAGATCTTGATTAGTATGTCTGAGTATCAGCTCGGCTTTCAGTCCCCAGACTACAATGCACCCTTGAATTCATTTGTTTTGCAAGTTAATCTGGGTAAAGAGAATCTATGCTGTAGCCACAGGGCTATGCAAGTTGATCCCAGCCAGTTTATTTTTATTTACAACTGGTGTCCCAGATTGAGTCCCAGTCATAGCTACCGGTATCTTTGTTTGAGTCCTGGTTTGCTTGGAAAGAGTTTCCTGGTTCAGAGAACTAGTGTTTTTGCTTCCCTTTGGTACCTCGCTGGGTATCTAGTAGGGTTTTCAAGTAAATTTTATTTGCTTTTAAGAGTTAAATTTTTTTTATTACTCATTTTTGTTCCCACGAGTAGGTCAGAAATGATTGTCACCTCCAAGCAGAGCCGTCTTGTTTAAAAGAAGAGGGAGGGTAGTACATTGGGCACAAATTAGTAGTAGTTGCCGAAGCACTGGCTTGATGCTCCAAAAATACTGGCTTTCAGAGAGCGTCTTTCATACTACACACACACGTACTATATACATACACAACATTTCCACCCACCACATTTTAATTAAATTAAAATGTTTTTAAAAGGAATAAAAAATTTAACATGCAAAGATAAAAATGGTTCCTCAATGAGAAACCAAAAAAGAAAATGTATAAATATGTGGTGGCTGAAAATGGTAAAATATTTACAATTAAATTTGGTTTTTGGCCTTTTATTTTGAAATTGTATATAATGCAAAAAAAAAAAAATCAAAAAATTTTAATTAATTATTAAGAAAGCAACATTTTTAACAAAAATTAAAATTACATAAAGATGATATAAATTAAATGAAAAGATTTATAAATACAGATTTTTTTAATTTTAAAAATCTCACTGCTTTTCTTCATCAAAAAAAATTAATTTGTGTATTGGACGTTTTAAAGTTGTTGATCCTGTTTTGAGAGTTACAACCTTCACAAAACCATCAGGACCCTTATTTACCCCGATGACTTTTGCTAATGGCCAATAAGAAGGGGGGGGGGCATGATCTCAAAACAGAGATCAACACCACATCATTAACCTTTAAATTTTTTCTCTCTGCAGAGTTTGCAAATACTAAATGGACCATGATTGCCACCAGTCTTATAACTTTTGTTGGATAAATATATATCTATCCAAAAGAGGTATTTATAGTTATAGTTATAAGTTTTATTTTTAGAATCGGAAATAATTTTATTTTTGACTTTTAAAATTAGCTAAAAAGAGGCTAAATTTTTTTTCCCTAATCAACTTATAAATGAATTTTCAGACTAAAAATTGTATTAATACAGATTGATTAGGTGAAAAAAAGTATTGTTTTCCTTTATTTTTGCTAATTGTGGAAGACTAAAATTATTGTGAGCGAATGCTTAGGAGTTATATCTAAAAAATTTTTTTGCACCAAAACTCATACTGCATAAGCAGGCGTGGAAATTTGAGCATCTATGTCAAACTTGTATTTTGGCCAATTTAAAAATTCAAATCATTAAAAACAAAACTGGAAGTGGCCAAAAACTGGTCAAAACTCAACAATTTTTCGAACAGTCTGAATAAAAATAGAAATTTTTTCCCAATCATATGTATTAACAAAAATTCATTAATTTTGAGGTACTTCAGTTTTTTTCTTGCTCTAAAAATCCATAAAAGTTAGAATTCCAAATTTCGAGCCATGAAAAATTTTAAGATAATGTCACGTTTTCGTAAATTGTTGTGAAAATGAAAATCCAAGACTTGAAATAAGACCATGAGAAAAAAAAATTAAAAAATAAATTTGACTCCAGTGAAATTATCTGAAATTGAACATATATTTAAATAAAATACGGTAAAATAGAGGAGTAAAAAATTTTCCCTACAAATATATTTTACGTTTATTTCTACTTCTGGAGAAACAATAAGATAATCAATATTTAAGATTCAAAGCTAAAAACTATTTAGGATTCAAAGAAAATTACCAAGAATTCAGTATGAACATGGTATTAGATTTACATACAAAACCATTATTAACATTTAATTAAATTAAAATAACAAGCATAACTCAACATATTATTCATAAATATTTTAGCTTTGAATTATTTTATTAACAATTGTCTAAAACTGTCTGAAGCAAAATAACCCAAATAGTATAATCCTAAAAACTTGAGATATAACAAAAATCCTTTCTATTACTACTACTGACATTCGTGTAATTAGTACATTAGTAGATATAGTATAATATTATTCAAGTAATTTGCCTATACATATAGTTATTTACATATTATAGAGAAGACAACCGAAAATTGAGAAGGTCTTCATATAATATTAAATGGAATGCGAAACACATTATAACGTTTACTTTAAATTACACAGTGTGGTATATAATAGCTAGAAGGAGTAAAACTAAAAACAAAAGTTCTAATATATATATATATATACAAAAGCCCTCGAGTATATATATATATCTCTATATATTATAAAGTTATAACCGCCGCCGCCGCTGTCGCATGAGCCCTTTGTGCCAATGGATCTTTTGTGTCAAAATGGACCTTTTGTGCCAAAATGGACCTTTTGTGACAAAATGGACCTTTTGGGCCAAATTGGACCTTTTGTGCCAAAATGAACCTTTTGTGCCAAAATGAACCTTTTGTGCCAAAATGAGCCATTTGTGCCCAAATGAGCCTTTTGTGCCAAAATGGTCCTTTTGTGCCCAAATGAGCCTTTTGTGCCAAAATGGACCTTTTGTGCCAAAATGAGCCTTTTGTGCCAAAATGGACCTTTTGTGCCAAAATGAACCGTTTGTGCCAAAATGAGCTTATTGTGCTAAAATTAATATCTATTGGACTAATTGTCTTTTGTAATTTTTGGGCCATAGATTTTTTGGGTTAAAATGGACCTTTTGGACCATTTTGTAGGACAAAATGTATTTTTTAGATCGCACGTGTGGACCATTGGTCATCTAAACTATATTAAACCTTATGTATATTAATAAATATTTTCAACCATACTGTACCTTTTTATACATATACAGAATTTTATTATTAAATCATGAAAATCGTAACATCATGAACCACTGTAATCCTACTGGACTTTTTATGAATTGTAGTTATAGTAATATTTTATATATGGGTCAATATTTGTGAACTGTATATGACTTTGCATGGGTGGGTCTCGAAATCTACTCCAAAGTATGTTTGGTCGAAAGCATATATAAAAAAAATAATTTTCCCCAATTTTTAGATTTTTAGATCCAATCCTCTATTTTTTACAGCGATTTTTGTTTTTTTCAATTTTTTGAAATTTTTAATTTTTGAGAAATTTATGTTCATTAATTTTTCTCGCAATTGCGCACTTTACAATAAAATTTTTTTTCCTTATAGTACCCCATAGGAAATTTCCCGTAGAATTCGATTCTGGGATCCAAATTTTTTTTTGAACTGCGCATGCGCGAGAAAATCAACATTCTTGCTTTGCCTTTTCTAGCTTATATGCCTCAGCTGCAGACAGCTCAATTTTCATCCTGTTGGTCTCAAATTGTAGGTTTTTTCATATACTTTCAGAATATGAAATCATTTTTTTGGGTAAATTTATTTTAAAAGGAATAAAATTGAAAAATAGCGATTTTTAAAAAATCATTTTTCACAAATTTTGAATTTTCCGCCAAGTCACGTGTCCAAATGAAAATCTGACTGAAAATTCGGATTTAGCGTAAAATTTTACATAAGGATACCAATTTTCGTCTTATTTCATTAAATAGTTTCTAAGATATCCCATTTTAAAGATAAAGATTAAAATTGACTTTTTTTAAAAAACCCTAAAAATGGGACTCTGACTTTAATTATCATATCTGTTAAACAAATAATTATAAAAAGACGAGTAAAAATTTTTTGGAAACTAAGGGCTTGTAAAAAATTTTTGAGGCCTATAGAACTCGTTTCTTTTAAAAATTAGAATTTTGGCAGCAATTTCAAAATTGGTCATTTTGGGGTAAGAATAGGCATTTGGTTTATTGACTATCGGCATGAGAGATTTAGCGACAAATGATTGGAGTGTACGGTAACTGAATGGTGACACTTATACCAAAAAAATGAGATCTATTGGAAGTATTTAGGTTAACTGGCACGTTTGTAGCTTAGTATTAAAGATTACGAAAAAATCCTATTTGATAACATTGTGGTATTTTGTAGTTATTTAGTATTTTGCTATTTCTTTTATTTCTATAGCGTTACGGAAACATCCAAAACTTTTCCAAAAAGGAGGTCTTTTGTAAAAATTCTCGAGGAAACGGAAAATTTCGTCAAAATTTTCATTAGGTAACTAGAAAATTCGGAAAATTGAAAATAAGATAGAATAGCTACAAAATACAACAATGTTATAAAATAGGATTTTTTTCATAATCTTTAACCAAAATACTTCCAATAGGTTTCATTTTTTTGGTATAAGTGTCACCATTCAGTTACCGTACACTGCAATCATTTGTCGCTAAATCTCTCATGCCGATAGTCAATAAACCAAATGCCTATTCTTACCCCAAAATGACCAATTTTGAAATTGCTGCCAAAATTCTAATTTTTAAAAGAAACGAGTTCTATAGGCCTCAAAAATTTTTTACAAGCCCTTAGTTTCCAAAAAATTTTTACTCGTCTTTTTATAATTATTTGTTTAACAGATATGATAATTAAAGTCAGAGTCCCATTTTTAGGGTTTTTTAAAAAAAGTCAATTTTAATCTTTATCTTTAAAATGGGATATCTTAGAAACTATTTAATGAAATAAGACGAAAATTGGTATCCTTATGTAAAATTTTACGCTAAATCCGAATTTTCAGTCAGATTTTCATTTGGTCACGTGACTTGGCGGAAAATTCAAAATTTGTGAAAAATGATTTTTTAAAAATCGCTATTTTTCAATTTTATTCCTTTTAAAATAAATTTACCCAAAAAAATGATTTCATATTCTGAAAGTATATGAAAAAACCTACAATTTGAGACCAACAGGATGAAAATTGAGCTGTCTGCAGCTGAGGCATATAAGCTAGAAAAGGCAAAGCAAGAATGTTGATTTTCTCGCGCATGCGCAGTTCAAAAAAAAATTTGGATCCCAGAATCGAATTCTACGGGAAATTTCCTATGGGGTACTATAAGGAAAAAAAATTTTATTGTAAAGTGCGCAATTGCGAGAAAAATTAATGAACATAAATTTCTCAAAAATTAAAAATTTCAAAAAATTGAAAAAAACAAAAATCGCTGTAAAAAATAGAGGATTGGATCTAAAAATCTAAAAATTGGGGAAAATTATTTTTTTTATATATGCTTTCGACCAAACATACTTTGGAGTAGATTCTGAGACTCGAAAATCCAAACTGTATACACTTCACAAATATTGACCCATATATACATGATATTATATTTATAACAATGATATGAATCCTATTGGTCCAGATGAGTCGTTAAGGCTTAAAATGTACTTCTGGGTAATTATAAACCATTTAAACTAATCTGTAGCTTTAAGATATTGGTATAAATTAATATTAATTTAAATACATCAATGAACCATAATTATAATTATAAAAAACTATAGTTTAAATTAAAAGGATTTATTAATGTATTTTTAATGTTTACAATAAAATAATATTATCAATGATGACTTATCAAAAATTTGCATGCTTTTTATGTTCAAGTTTAGATAACTACGGACTCATTAGTTTATTAAATAACTCACCAAACTTGGAATTATTGAAAATACATAACTGTAGCTGTATTAATGACAATATCTATGAGGTAATTTACGAAAATACAAAAAAAATTAGAAAAAAAATATTATTTATTGAAATTAAAACATTTTTAATAAATAAAGAAAATCGAGAATTAATTTTTAACAATAACATAGAGTATGGTAATATAGATTTCGATAATGAATATAATATAAATAAATCTAAATTACAGTAATTAAAACAAATAATATGACCTACATAGTGACCTTATTTTTTTTTTTTTTTATAATTTTATATTTTTAACTTTATTTTTTTTTAAATATTATTTAAAAAAACTTCATAATAAAATTAATGTAAATAAAAAATAAAAATATTTATATATTATATATTTATATATTTTATATTTTTATATATTACATAAAGGTAAATCAATATAATTAAAAATATAATTTTATAAATATTAATTTACATATGAACGATAGATAACACACACTATGAAGATTGTATCCTTTTAGTCTAAATTAGATTACTTGACTATATATTTATGTTAATTCACTATGGTCAGTATTATGTAAGTTATAATCACTACCACAATGACGCATGAGTTCTTTAGCAAAAATGGAATAATTGGATAATATGAACCTATATAAACTAATTTAATTTTAAACCAAAGTGATATGATTTTGTTCAAATGATGTACTTAAGTAAAAAACATATTCCAAAAGGATAATATATTTAAAAAACTGTTCGCGCTCTACGGGGGTTGGCGCGCGGAGCGCGCAGGGGGCGGAGCCCCCTAGTATATATATATATATATATATATATAGCATACTAACAGCATACATAGCAAGCACAATTTAATTCTTCGACGTACACATATGTATATTGGCCAGGGAGTTATTTTGAAAAGTTACTTTAATACTTAATTAAAGGATAAAATTAAGTAAAATTTGTTAAAATAACAGAATTCACAAAATTTCAGTCCTCAAAATATATTCCAAGTACTGCTACCAATCATGTTAAGAAAATTTGTTGAATAAAATTTTTAGTTATTAATATAAGTTGCAGAAATATAACGTGTGTCAAACTCATAAAATCTTTTATTATATATTTGGTAAACGTCAATAACTTTATCGAGTAATAGTGAAATCGAAGCATTTTTTAAAAATATTTCCCAAGTGAATATGTGCTATAATATATATAATATATTGAGGTATTTTACAAGAGGGTGTAAATATTGGGTATATAGTAGTTTGTACTACATATTGTTAGGTAAGTATATTGGTTTTTTTCTTCAGAATTCACTTCTGATTTACTATATATATTTGTTTGTATTATACTTGTACGGTTTTCTGAATATATAGGTGAAAACTCCTAAACGTTCAATTGTTATATAGATTTACCGCGCAAGTTCAATTATTAACTCATTCATTCGTATACAACTCTATATATTGACATATTTTTTATTATTATATGGAAAACGAAGAATCGTAAAAAATTAAATAAAGATAAAAATTTTTCCAATAAATTTAATGCATCATCGCAGACTTATTATAAAATAAAATTACTCTGATTTTAAAAAATAAAGATTTATTATATCCACTATATATATATATATATATATATTTACCAGTTACTAAATAAATAAATTACTGTTAACAACATTTTAATTACTTAAATCTATATCTATACATATTTAATTAGTATTTCAAACTTTATATATATTATATATAATTTTGTTTAAAACTTTTAAGTAATTTCTACGTCTACGATTTTCTATATATTTTATAGATATAATTCTTATTTTTGGTTCCAAGAATTAGTTAAACTTAACGCTTTCGTACTCTTATCAAAACACATTACTTTAAAACTTTTATTTCCCGTTTATTCAATTTTTAAAAGGAAAATAAAAATAATTAATTTTAATTTCACAATTTTAATGCTTTTATGAATTTAAATCTTTTGAATTCAATAAATAAATTTTATAATAACTTGAGACTTTAATCAAGGTGCCAGCAATTTTAAAGACATCCTTAAATTTTTAGTTGAGTAAATAGTATATAATTCGAGTGTATTGTGCGTATTTTTAGTCAGAAAAAACAATTTTGAAGGTTTCATTCAATTTGTGATGGCTAGTACAGTTTTGAGTAATTAACGATGTATCACCTAACACAAGTAAAAGTTTCGCGAAAAATACAAATTTTTTAAAAATATTATCGAATGAACCATTTTTTGGCAACCCTCTTAGGTTTTGGGGTCACTGATAATGATTCTATAATCAGATTTATAACATTCAAAATGGCGAATAGCGGATTTCTCAAGGGATTTCTCAGTTATTAATTTCAAAATCGATAGTTTAAGCTTTTCAAGATGTTAATATAGATTTCAAGCTTTCTTAAACAGATTAAAAATATATTTTCAGATTTGCGATCGACTTTAACAAAAAGTGTAAATAACTTTTAAATGATCTTATAAGCAGTTATTTTAAATAACTTAAATTTCGAGTCATAGTGACCTTTCCAAGATCAAAAAGACCTTGGAAAGTGACAAATACCATGTAATACCGTTGCTAAATAAGGATATGAGAAAAACCATTAAAAAAGGAAAAATGGATAATATCATCAATAAAACGGAAGTAGTGTATAAAATCACTTGTAATGATTGTCCCTGTATGTATATAGGTGAGACGAAAAGACCACTTTTTATGCGCCTTGATGAACACAATAAGGGCAAAACTGCAGTAATTACAACACATTCAAATACACTTCATCATACTTTTAATTTTGAAAAACCAGAAGTCATTGATGAAAAAGCAAATTGGGGCAAATTAAAAGTATCTGAAAGTATGCAAATTCAATTATATCATCCAACCATCAACTTAGAAGAAGACACCAATAATTTGAATGACTCTTATATACATACAATCAACACACTCAATGAACATACACAATAAAAATTAATACATATTAAATTAGTCAATCATCATCTTCAGTTGTTAATATTAAACATATTTACAAACTCATAACTACGCATAGGTTCGCAATAGAAACAGCCACACCATTATACACATATTCTTATTTGTTATACTATGTACAGTTAAATCTAATATTAAAAAATGTACAATTTTTTCCTGTTATGTTTTATATCATAGGTAAATTTTTATATTTTTTGTATTAAATAGAATAATGTTTTGAAATAATTTTATATATGTAAAATATTTTACAGTTATTGATAAGGCCTGAATTTAAATCAGATGAAACGTATAACTTAGTTAATAAAAAACATCACAATTTTGAAATAAGTTAATTTTAAAGTAATATTAAATTTCGAGGTAAAAAACTGTTATTTTGAGCCCTTAATTATGAATTATAAAATTAGACTTTAAAAAGTAAAAAACCGCGGTCTATTTCTAATTTGCTTAAAAATATCTTTTTTAAAAAAGGAACTCATATCAAATTTAAAAAAGAGGTTCTATTCCATCAGGAATATATGCTGTCTTTTAATTACTGACTAATTCTTGATCCTTAACAATGTTGTCATTGATAAAAAAATTATACAGCTCTATGATTTAATAATATAAAATTTATCGTTATGGATAAAAGATTAAATTTAAATAGGCCAGCGGTGATAATTTTTAATCCAAACTTGAGAAACCGCTGGCTCTATTTAAATTTAATCTTTTATCCAAAACGATAAATTAGGTACTACGTCCAAAAAGAAAAACAAATGGATGTTTTTTGTACATTTTCGGTGGCCAAAAATTTTTAAAAGAAAATTTTGATAAAATTGATTATCAGATTCGAGATATTAAATAAAAACGTTATTTCTAGTTATTAATACTTTTATAGACAAAAAATTAGTACTGCATCCAAAAACAAAAAGGAAATATTTTTATTTTAAATAAGTAGAAAAATAAAAAAAATAAAATTTTTTTTAATTAAGTAGCAGATTCGAGAAATCTAGTATAAACGATATTTTCCTAGTATTAATACTTTCAGAGAAAAATAGTATATTACGATCTCGTGTCCAGAAAAGTAAAGAATGGCCAAAATCGCACGTAAATTACCATCCGAGGCGAAGCCGAGGTTAGTAAACTGCGATTTGGGTCATTCTTTATTTATGGACAAGGGTCGTATACGATTTTTCTTCGTCAGGGGCAAGAAAACGCGTCTTTTCCGATCCCATAGCGGCCGGTAAATACGTGCTTTATCACGGTGATCTTGAAGGCCCAAAAAGTTTTGTCGGAGTCTCGCAAAATTTCGACTGAGAAAATTTCATTTTTAGGGTGTATTGATCATAAAAAATCGAACCGGAAAATCGGACCTGATCATTTAAGCAATTAAATGAAAAAAATAAGTCGGTTTCTGTTTTACGTTTTTTCATAAATAAAAAATTGTGAAAAAGTGTCTATATCTTTGGAAGGAAGCTTTTTTGCAAAAATTAGCTAGAGAACAAAAAAAAAGATCATAAAATTTTCGTTTTTTTTTGTCTTATGGTATTTTTTCAAAAATGCTTGTATTTTGAGTTTTAGCTTTTCAATGAACCGCTTAAGTCAAATTTAACCACCATATAGCACTATTAGGTCTTAAAATTTAGAAAACTTTTAATATAAAAATTTTAATACAGTAAAAATATTATTGATATGCTTCTAAGTTATTTTAAAATTTTACCGCTCTCTGCTTTTAACTCAAGACCAACGACGAGGACGTGGTGGTATTCTGATTCCAATAGCTTTAAAGAAAATTTATCTTTAAAGAAAAAAAATTAAATGAAAATTAAGACTCACTTGAAAGTTTTTAAATTCCCCCTTGTATAAGGGAATTACCAACCTATTCTAGCTTTAAAATGAGTATCAGACTTTACTTTCGTAAATTAGATGATGCACAGTAATATTGGTGACATTTGTGCCGACACCTTTGTAATTGATTTTTTACTATTAATGATCGATATTAACTTAATAACAGTTGAACTGAAAAAAATCATCAATTTTTCAGTTTTGATCACCGTGTAATATTTTATTTTTTTATTTTTTATTAAATAATAAACTTTTTTATTAAAAGCTTTATAATGTTTAAGACTTAATAGTGTTATAAAAGTAAAATAATATTTTATTGATCAGAAATGGAGCTGAACTTAATTTTTTATTGTTTCAAATTATTTAAAATAAATAAAACAATACAAATTATTTTGATGTGTAACAATTTTTTTATTTCACAATATTTCACCAACAATTCCGTTGGCCTCTTCAGGTGATCTGAGTACAAAAATTATATAACTTTTTCTTAATTACTAATGAACAATATGAGAATTTAAAAAAATTTTATATTAACAATGTGTTAAACTTACATAAAAATACTTGTTTTTTGAGCTATGCGACACTGGGTGCTGCCGATATGAGACTAATTATTTTTTATTTTTTAAAAAAATCTTTGAAAAAATCTTTATAAATACATTAAATAGCCATATGTTTTTCATCACATTTCTTTAATATACGTATCAAAAATATTTGAATATTTATTAACGTGGGACTATGACATTTTTATAATTATATAGAATTAAACGAACCGGAATTCTCATTTTCATTTATCGTATTATTAAATTTATTGATATATACCACTTCCGAAAATTTTCTTGTTCTAAAATCTGGTTCCTAATGTGTTCCTAACGTGTCTAATATCGCGATATTGTTAAAATCCATATTATGCAACAGTTTGCAATGATTAGGTATTGGTTTATCTAACTTAATGTCTTTCAAATGGCCCTCCATCCGTTTAAAAATTCTACGTTTTCAGATCTAATTTTTTTTTCAAAAATTTGTTTATTAAAAAATCTCAAACTACTTTTTTTTTTTTAATTTGGATGTAACACCTAATTTATTTCCATGAAAGTACTTATATTTGAAAGTACAATTTTTACTCGATATCTCGAATCTGATAATTAATTTTTTGAAAATTTTTTGCCAAAAATTTTCGCTACGAAAAAATACAAAAAACATCAAATTTTTTTTCTCTTTGGACGTAGTAGGGTAGAAGGGGTGGTTTTCGCCACCATTAAGAAAATTTGAAATTAAACTATGGATATTTTAAAATATTATGCAAATGCATGGCTAAAAAGTGTTTAAATGTTTTTGAGAAAGATAATTATTAATTAAAATTCCGACCCTGGTAATTTCCAAAACTTATTTTTTGTAAAACCTAACCTTTAGGTCCAAAACCCTGAAAAACCGGGGTTCTCGCCAACAAGCATATTAGCGAAATGGGTCAATATTCTTGTGGCTAGATGCAATGAGTCATTAAAAAATAGATTTTTTAGACTTTTAAGGTAATTAGCACCACATTTTAAAAGGTTAAAGTTCAAATAACGAGGGTGGCGAAAACTGTATACACTGGCGAAAACCCCCTTCTCTACCCTACTTAATTTATTTCTATGAGAGTACTAGTTTTAGAAAGTTGGTTTATAGTAATTTTTTTGGACCTAACACGGAATTTTTTCAAAAATTTTTTCTCAAAATTAAAAAAACAAAAAAATTAAAAAAACTGCAATATTTTTTTTTTTTGGTGTAATACTTCATTTAATTCCATGAAAGTACTTATATTTGAAAATATGGTTTCTACTCGATATCTCGAATCTGATAATTAATTTTTTGAAAATTTCTTCCAAAATTTTTGATCAATAAAAAAAACTTTTAAAAGTTAATAGAAATGTATGTATGGTTGCATGCTTGTTATCTGTGATATCTGTGGCATATTGAAGTATTAAGCTCATTGTTTGAGGAACCTTAGTGCCAGCTAGTTGGCACGGTATTTTATAGGTTAGAGAACCCCTAGGTTAAATTATAATAAGCAGGGTATTTTATAGGTTAGAGAACCCCTAGGTTAAATTATAATAAGCACTGAGTGCTTCGGGTCTCTTTGTAGAAATAGACCCTTGCACTACCGTGTATCGTTATGATTTTTGAATGGTACTCAACGATTCCAAAAACTAGAGATTAAAAACTAAAATTTCATTCAATCAGCAGTATTTTTCAAAGACTTTTATTTGTAAATAATTTTTAGCTTATTTTGGGCAACATAGCATTTGTTCCTCAAAACCGTTCATTAGAAAATAGATAAAATATTTAGAATCGTTTTCGGGGATCAAAAAAACGTAGGATTGGCTTAAGTGAAGCCATTTCAATCCAATTAAAATTTTTAGATTCATTTAATTTTTCTGGTGCATAGTGTGCCGATTAAATAAAACATCTGGTGACTTGGTAGAATTTTATTTGTTTCTGCATTTCAAATCATATGCAAAAAATGTATTCAACAGGGTTACCAAGTTTATTTGAAATAAAAAAAACCTTGTTTATGGACACGTGTAAAAATTTCAATAAAGCAGCGTAAGATAGTATACGAAGGATTTAAAAAAATAAATGCGTGAAAAATAAAATTCTACGAAGTCAGCAGATATTTAATTAAATCAGGACTCAGTATGACGCCTAATAATGAAATATCTAAAGAAATCAGTAAGAAGAAAAAAAAATTAAATTTGATAAAAAGGACATATCGACAGTCAATTTCAATTCTGTAATAAGGGAAGACGTAAACCAAAACCACATTAAATTAAAACTTATTGTGGTTATTGATTTTTCAGATTGAAAAAAATAAAAAAAACGCATCTTCTATGTGTACTTGAAATTTAATCTTGCAGAAATATATTATACTGTGGAGACTATTTATTAAAACTGACAGGTTTACAATGAGCTAAAAACTCTATTGAATGAATAATTAAAGGAATCTTTAAGGGAATTTCTATAAGTTAAAGAAGCATACAAAAATTCAATTTTAAAGAAAATTCTATGCAAGATTTGAAAAAAATGTTTTTCTGTTTTTACTGATAAATTTTTTTTGTTGAAAATAAATTTAAAAAATAGTAAAATAAAATTAAAGTTGAGCTTTCAAAGTAATTTTTAGACTAAATCAAGTGTAAAAACTCGATAAATTGTCATTGACTTGGAAAGTATCATTAGTTCATATGGAGTCCTCAGCATGAGATTGATTTAAAGGTTTAGAAAAGTTTTTTCAAAGATTAATACCAAACATTAAAAATATAACTTCCTAGATCAATAAAGTCCTGTCTCCATTGAAAATTTAATATTCTCTCTGTATTTTAGTCGGCAATAAAACGCAACGAATATAAATATAATGACAATGACTATAACTCGGATACATTTTATGTTTATTGTTTAATTTTAAACTAAAATTAATAATATACAAAATATTAAAACTTTTATTTAAAACTCGAGAATATTAAATCCTTCTTATAGAAATAATATTTAGCTATGAATATAATTCAAATAAATAAAGTTTGAAAAATAAATATAAGCGATTCTTTCTCGAGCCAGTCACCTCACCTTGTCCCAAAATGGAGGCAAGTTAAAAAGAATACTATTTTCTCAAATTGGCGGTACAAGGGTCTAGTCTCGCTGGCAAGTCCAAAATCAAAAATTAGAAAAATTGAAATAAATTAAAAATTTATTAAAACTAGAAATCAATTCGGGTGTTAGCACGTTTATTTTTGAAAAGTTTTAAGAGTGATATATGTAGTTTTTAAAAAATGTCAACTTTGATTGTTGATATTTTTGAACCTGCAGTTCCACAACGAAAAAACTTGAATGCAATTGACATTATATTAAATTATACACGTTATATTAAATAATTTAAAATTCTAAATAAAAGGGTAATAAATTATAAATTTCATTTTATAATTATCATTGTGTAATTATTACATTGAATGCAATATCAGCTGTCAAAGTTGACGTTTTTCAAAAACTACATAGAACGCTTTTCAAGAAATATACGTATCAACATCCGAATGGTCTTGTTTCCTTCGTAATAAATAAAAAAAATTAAGAGAATAAAAATTCATAGAATACCTTTTAAGTTTCCTCCATTTTTGGATAGGGTCATAAATTATGATATTATGATTTTTTATCACTTTTTCCCTGACTGTGTTAGTCAATGAACCAGACCCCCATTTTTGGCCTAAAATGACCAATTTTTAAAATGGTTCCAAAATTACTTTTTTGGATTAAAACGGATTTTATAAGTTTCCAAAATTTCGTGTAAGCTTTTATAAAATCCGTTTTTATTGAAAATTGCAATTTTGGCAGCAATTTAAAAATTGGTCATTTTGGGCCAAAAATGGGCATTCTGTTTATTGATTATCGCGGTGAGACCAACCCGATAGTGTTTGGTTTACTTACAAGCTGACAGCTTCATTTAGAAAATAGCCTGAAAACCATGACAAAACCCTGTCTTTCTAGCAAGAAGATCTATTGAAATGAACCTAGTATAGTCGGCATGTTTTTTGAACACAATTAACTAATTTCTATTTATTTCATTTAATTTAGTGCTCCAAACGTACTGTACTCCCCTTGTTAATTTACAAAAAGTGATTGAAAGGAGTAATTAATCCTGAGTGCTATATCAATATAGCTTTTTATGATCCTATGTTATTTTACGTATTTATGAGACTAGATAACAATTTAATTTCCAAATGTTTACGATACTTTTTATATGGTAATCACGAGCAGGAAATTTATTGTATAAACACCTGTTATTAAATTTTAAAATGATTAAATATATTTCGTATATTTACAAGTAAATGTTAGATTGTTTGTATTAGCGTTTTGTATTATTTACAAAAATTGGTTCAAAGGTTGAGTACCATCCTATGCATGTTAAGATAATTTCATTGAAAGTTGAAACCTTAAGGAAAAAGTAAATAATCTAGTTTTCATGTTGCTTGAATCCTTCTTAAGTCATTTGTACAAGGTTTTATATACATGTAGCTTAATATATCTCGTTCACAGAATATGCTCTTTTAACATTGACTGTACGTACACCTACTTGTATCCTGATAAGCTTTATTACTACATATACTGTACATTATAGGTATATACCTATACGTTAATATGTTGAGTTTACGATCAGTACTTTTAAACTATAAAGCTGTCAGAAAAATGTAGTTTCACTTTCTTGGAAAAAAATAAGTTAGTTTTTTTAACAGTTTTAATTATTTTTATTTTATTACCTAAAGGGTTAATATATCTTTCTTACAATTGTGTAAACAAATTTTTATTTATATATTTAAAATTTTTTAATATTAAAAAAATTAATTTTAATATAACGTTTTTAAAAAGCGTTGAATACATTTTTTAAACTTTGACGAACCTTTTTACGCTACGTTAACTTAAATAATTAAAATTTTTTAATAACATATATGAAGATATTTTGACTTTGTGATTAAGTTTGCAAGAAATGTTATTCTCGAGTTATGAATATAATAATTATTTTTTGCCTAAAAGTACAAAATTAGCTATTTTGTTTTTAAAATAAGTAAAGCAGAAATTCTGGGAACTTTCTTCTGCATATTTGTTGCGTAATTTTGGTTGGGGGGCAAAATATCGAAATGTAATATATTCGTATGCATTAAATATCCAAACTTAAAATATCCGAATACAATATTCAAATTAAATATATCCAAAAATAATAATATCCATTCAAAATTATTAATTTTAAATTTAAAAATTGTAATTAAGGGATCTGTATTATAAACAAATAATAATATAGAACAAACTATTTCGCTTTCTCTTGTGTATTCACTTTTAGAAGGTAAGGAACAAATAGCATATGCAAAAGTATTAGAAGTATCATTGGCTGCAGCTGAAAGATTTGTCTTTAGAGTCCACAAAAATCATGACAGATTTTGAGTTATCCACAATTAACTGCAAAAAATTACTGTGATAATGTGCAAGCATGCTTTTTTCATCTTTGTCAGAATGTTTTTCGAAGAGTGCAGATGGAAGGCTTGCAAGAACAATACAATGAGGTTATCTTAACTGCACTTTGAAAAGAACAGGCCGATACTGAAATGATGTTGCAACAGCTAAATCTTGGACACAAAAAATTAAAAGACCAGCTTCAACCAAACGCAAAAACATAGATAATAGAATATCAAATATTGTACACAATTTTCAGGATTACGTAGAAGAAAAGAATAATTCGGAATATTTGAAAATTATAGGATTTAATTTAAAATTTTAAAATAAAAATTTTAAGAAATTTTATAATTTGGAATTTTTATTTTTGGATATTTTAGGTTTTGGATTTTCTGGTTTGGATATTTAGTCTTGGATAATTTGGTTTGGATATTTTGGTAGAGTCCCTAATTTAATTTAAAAAAGGCCAATGAAATCAAGCTATAAAAATTTAGAGTCCTTTTACACGAGAAATTAAAATTTTCAAGTGCTTTGTTTGAAAAAGAAATTAGCTCGTTTTATAAAAATTATTAAAGTAAACTTTTCCGCTGATGGAGTACAGAATGGATTAAAGTAAATAAATTTATTAATAATAATAATAATAATAATATCATCAGGATGATCATATATTAGGCTGGCAGTTATTTAAAAAAAATTCTTGGACTTTCGATTATCGGGTCAAGAAATTAGCAAATTATCAAAAAAATAAAATTTCCAAAATTATAGCCCATTTAATAACTCCTAAAGTTGTCACCAAATATATGGGCTCTCATCAAAATGTATTTTAAAAAAATTATTTCTAATTAATTAATTCCTGTTTTTAAAACCACTTTCGATTGTTATCAATTAGTTAATATTATTATAATCTATTGGTACCAAACTTAAAGTGACTTTAGGTTGTATTAAAAAATAATAGAAAATTGAACAAAAAGCGAATTAAATTTTTTATAACTTACTCTGAATATCGACAAAACTATTTTTTTTTTTTTTTAAATTAAAATTTATGGATAACGCAAATGCATAAATACAGATATACAGAAAAAAGTTATTCAATATAGAAAAGACAACTATATATATATAATTCGTGAAATAAACTAATCGGATTATAGATATGGTATTATATAAAATCTTAATTATAGATAAAAAAATAAAGTTTTATTTTTAAATTCTTCATATATATATAGATATATATATATATATGTTACCGTTAGAGTCCGCTCTCCCGATAAAGTTAACATTAACCAGTTAAAGTTAACTTTAGCGAAGCGTTTTCGTTAAAGTCCATGAAGACGATGAAAATGAATAAAAATATAACATTAGCGGCATCATGTTCGTTAAAGTTAACTTTAACCAATCCTTGTTAGTTAAAGTCCATGAAAGCGGTTTCATATAAGAGTTCGAGTTTGTATTATATAATATTATATACGACTCTCGCTATAAGGTACTCTCAGGGCTTAGGTTAGGCTCATAAAGATATTGTGAAACATTTCTATGGTTAGGCTACTCTTTTAAAAATGCATTTCTTAGGATCAGTAACCAATCCTAGTTATAAGACACCCCAAGGGTTAGGTTAGGCTATTTTTTTTTAAAGGCATTGTCACAGTATTGTTTACAAATTTGCGAATGGGTTCTTAAGCCCACCTTGCCCTAATTCTAGGGAATGCCTTACTGCGTGAAAATGCCTTAAAAAAAAAAATAGCCTAACCTAACCCTAGGGGCGTGTTCTAACTAGGATTGATTACTGGTCCCAAGAAATGCATTTTTAAAAAAGTAGCCTAACCTAAATCCTTGGATGCCTTATAGCCAGAGTCGTATATAATATATTATAATACAAATTTTTTTTAATTTGCTAAACCGCTTTCATGGACTTTAACTGACAAGGATTGGTTAAAGTTAACTTTATCGTATACACACCCGTTAATGTTGTATTTTTATTCATTTTAATCGTCTTCGTGGACTTTAACGAAAACGCTTCGCTAAAGTTAACTTTAACTGGTTAATGTTAACATTATCGGGAGAGCGGACTTTAACGGTAACATATATAAGCCTAGCAGTTATTTAAAAAATCCCTTGGATTCTTAACTACCGAGTTAAATTAGGTGTCATTGACCCAAAAAATAAGATTTTCAGATTTGTAGCTCATTTAATCACTTTTAAGTACACTGTAAAAAGTAACTTTCTTATATTAACAAAAAAATTAGAACATTTTCGAAAAATTAGTAAATTTTCAAAAAAATTTGTAAATATTCGAAAAAAATCGTAGAATTACTAAATTTAGTATATTAACAAAAAATTCGAGTATTCTAGATTTTTTTTGTGAATTCACAAGAAAAATTAATAATTCACCATTTTTTTTCAAAAATTTACAAAAAATAGTTGTAAATTTCCGAAAAATAGTTGTGAATTTACAACTTTTTTCGTAAAATCACAAAAAAAAAATCGAGAATTCTCAAATTTTTCGATAATGTATAAATTTAGTAAATTTACGATTTTTATCGAATATTTACAAAATTTTTTGAAAATTCACTAATTTTTCGAAAAAATTCTATTTTTTTTGTAAATCTAAGAAAGTTACTTTTTACAGTGTATTTGCCATAGGTTCTTATGGAGCAAACTTTTGGTTCCACAAGAAACAATATTATTTTTAAATGCTAAGCAGCAATATTTAGAAGCAAGCGATTATTTTGGGAGTCTAAATACTTAATTTATCTGCTAATAAAAAAAATGCAAGCAACTTTTTAAAATAACTGCCAGGCTAACGTAAGCAATTTAATTTAATCTAATTTTTTAATTAGAAAATTTTAGCAATTATAAATACATGTAAAAATAAAATTTAAAGGTTTAACATTAAGTAAAGTAACATGCAGAAAGTACCTAGTACTAATAGAGTATTTACTACTTCCAAACAAAATACAAAGATGAAAAGACCTTTTCTTTAGAAAATAATTGAAGTTGTTTAAGTTTACGACGTATGTCGAGAGAATGAAAACTATTATAATATATATAGATATATATATATATATATTCAGGTGTTATATTTAAGTAAAATTATAGTTGTTTGTATAGTAATAGTTTATGATATACTGTAAATAATTTGTTATATTTATTACTTTTTGTATTAAATAATGTTTAAAAAACTTTTTACATTTGTATATTTAAAAAAAAAAAATTTTTTTACATTTATTATAAACGCATGGGCAGATAATGATGGAAGTTGTACAGTTTAAATAAATGCAATTTTTTTCTAACTTTTATTCAAGACAAATTTTAAGAGAAAAGCAATGCTAGGATACTTTTAGAATGCAGGTTATTTTTATCATAGCTAACGGCTAAAAATTGGGGTAAGCGTAGAAACCAAAATGTATTCAACATTCCTAAGGAAAATTTTCTAATTAAAAAATTACGAAATCCGGTTAGCGGGATTAATTCCACTCCTGGCTAGCAGAATTATTTTTTCTTGCTCAAATGATTGCAAATTATTTGAAACGTAAAGAAAATTTTTAAAAAATTCTAAAGGAAAGTACACTTGTTGCAAAAGGAAAAATTCCACGCTAGCAACAAACGAAATTCTGCTTACTAAATACCTCAAGTGGATTTTTTTTGCAGTGTATGAAATTAAAATTTAAAAATTGCTGAATAAAGTTGAAACCACATCAAGAAGATCTAAAGATTAGTAGAATGATAATCTTAGATAACAAAATCAGTAATCCAATGAGAAATAAGAAAAGTAAAGTCATGTCAGCCTAATTACAAAACTGCGATTACATAAAACTAATTTTCTACGACGATTACACTAGAATTTATATTTTTACCTATATTTAAGAGATTAAAAAGTAATAGAATTGAATCTAAGTTACGAAGGAAAGTGGTAAGTGGTTCAGTCATTGAAAATTTTTATTTGTAAAAAAAAAATTAGAAAATTAAGTAATTAATTACAACTTAGGAGTCTATTAAAATCTTGAAATTATTGGGTTTGAGAAATTAAAACAAGATAAGGATAAATGTATTATAAGATTTATGTATTCAAATTTATATTTGCAATACAGAAATCTGAATAATAAGAGAAGTAATCTAAGTTACACAAGAGTAAATCTTAAAACATGATTTAATTGTTGGTAGACAATGACATTATACAAAAGCTTTAACTAATTTTAATCTTAATGGGAGGGTCGAAAGAATTCAATAGTCAAATAACATATTTCAAACCCACTTAGATTAGGAAAGAAGGGGGTGAATTTTTGGCAAAATCTGCTCTGGGTAGAATTGATATTCCCAGAAAATCATGCTTTTTTGGTAACAAAAAACCTTCTGAAGTCGGTTTCCAATTTTTAGTATCGGTTTTAACGATATTGGTTCGACCTATTTTTACTTCCTCAAAAAAATCTATGGAATATATTAATCTGAAAGATCTAGGTAAAAAAATGATAATTCTGAAATTACTAGTGTTTTTAATTTTTGAATTTCCAAATATCGTTATCAAATGAAAACCTGGCAAAAATTTCGGATTTTGAAATTTTCCATGGATCTGAATTTCGGGATAGATGTCCATGACTTGTTAGGCAATTAAAAAATATAAAAAAATAGGAATTTGAGAAAAATAATTTTTTTTATCTCAAGCTTTCAGATTAGGGTTCCCATGGATTTTTTTTCAAGGGGTAAGAGTAAGTTATGGAAAATCGAACTTTCACATTTTGAGATATTTATAAGTTTAAAATCTTGTTGAAAGGTAAATTTGTAAAAAAATATGATTTTATCAGGCATTGGCAGTCCAGGTGTGTCTAAGAAATAAAATATAGAAAATATTTTTCAATGTAAAATAAGCATTTGACAGAAAAAATAAGAATAAATTAATCTACCAAAAAAAAAACCAAAAACAAGTAAACGGTTGTAAATTGAGGATTGGATCTAGAAAAGCTTTTTAGCTTTATAAAAAGTATACAGAAAATTTTATTTATGTGAACTGGGTCCAAGATATTCAAAACTTTTACGAATATTTTTTATTATGCTATTTATTTTATGTACTTAAATTTCAAATAACTAACTATTGGGTAATTCCATAGATAAAAAGCACAAAATGATATGCCAGGTCTCAAAAATAGGAAATTTGGTTTTTTTCGATAAAACAGCTTAAAAATAGATGATCCCCCGAATTTGAAGGCTTTCTATAAATTTTGAATAATGCTATGCTGATTTAAAGTTTTTTGGTCAAATTTCTCTCCTCAGCCACCATTTTTTAAAATCCCGTAAAAAAGCTCTAAAAAACGTTAAAGAAAGAAACAAAAGTAGATTTTCGATGTAAAATTTGATGAAAAATTCGAATTTTCAGTCAGATTTTTCCTACTCTATGTCAATTCGCGGAAAAATTCAAATTTGTGTTAAACTTTATGTGAAAATAACTCAAAAGTTTCCCGCTAAAAAAAAAAATTTTTTTTTAACAAAATTTTTAAAAACTGCATATATTTTCCTGAAAAAAATTTTTTTGCGTGGTAATCTCTGACTGCTGGAAAGAAATTTACATTTCAAAGGATAATTTTTTATTATTCATTTATTTGGGTGAAAATAAAGAAAAATTTAAATATAAAAACGGGTACCCCGAAGAGGATAAATCAAAGATTATTTAAAAAAAAAAAAAAAATTAATTTTTGATAATATTAGGATAAGAAAATATGGCATTTGATGGTCGGTAATTTTTCAATTGGGTTTGCAACATATTTTCTTATCCTAATATTATCAAAAATTAATTTTTTTTTTTTTTAAATAATCTTTGATTTATCCTCTTCGGGGTATTCGCTTTTTTTTTTTAATTTTATTGTAAAAGGTTGTTAAAAATCGAATATTACATAGAAATCAATGCCAGCGACCGGTATCTTTGAGGGATCTCCTTAAGCGAGTAATACCGATTTTCGTTTTTTTCAATTTTGACTTGTTACTTATTTTGCTGATTTCCCGCTAAGTCACGTGACCAAATGAAAATCTGACCAAAAATTTGAATTCTGCGGGAAATTTTACAAAGGTATAGTAATTTTGGTATCCTTTGAATGATACATCTCAATTTGACAATTTAATTAAAATGGTTTATTAAAATATAGAAAAAAATAAAATTTATAAAATGGGATTTTCTTGATTTTTTTACATTTTTAGCCTAAAAATCATGTAAAATCTAAAAATAAAAATACTTCTTTTGGAAAAACAAAAGTTATGTTTATTATTAATAAAAATCAAATTTTTTTTAAGATTAGATTTTATTTTCTATCAAAATGTCTATAAATAGTTAGAATGTACTCAAAAATCAATAAAATCCCGTTTTATAAATTATCATTTTTTCTATATTTTAATAAACATTTTAATTAACTTGTCAAATTCAGATGTATCATTCAAAGGATACCAAAAATACTATACCTTTGTAAAATTTCCCGAAAAATTCAAATTTTTGGTCAGATTTTCATTTGGTCACGTGACTTAGCGGGAAATCAGCAAAATAAGTAACAAGTCAAAATTGAAAAAAACGAAAATCGGTATTACTCGCTTAAAACAAAAATTACTCTCGGGAAATTTTTTTCAGGAAAATATATGCAATTTTTAAAAATTTTGTTAAAAAAAAATTTTTTTTTTTAGCGGGAAACTTTTGAGTTATTTTCACATAAAGTTTAACACAAATTTGAATTTTCCCGCGAATTGACATAGAGTAGGAAAAATCTGACTGAAAATTCGAATTTTTCATCAAATTTTACATCGAAAATCTACTTTTTTTTCTTTCTTTAACGTTTTTTAGAGCTTTTTTACGGGATTTTCAAAAATGGTGGCTGAGGAGAGAAATTTGACCAAAAAACTTTAAATCAGCATAGCACTATTCAAAATTTATTAATTTATTAATGTTTGCAATAAACTAAAACACATGCATTTTTACAGTAGATCAGCTAACAAAAAACACAATAATATTTATAATGGATTAAAAAATACTTTACTTAAACTTGAAATTAAAGACTTACATCATCATTTTAAGTATTTACATAAACAAAACATCCAAATCATAGTTCAGTTAAAAGAAATGCTGCCTGTTAATATTTTAAATAAATTGGTTGTCTATCATCAAAATCTAGACTATAAACGTTGCAAATCTTAAGACCCTTACCAAAAAATTTGAAAATCTAAAAAGTCAATGTTCTGACAACAAAGATATTAGTCTGAATCAACACAACTGTGATCCTAAATCTGATCCTTGGTTAAAAAATCTCACTAATACTACAATTCCAAAAAAAGTATATGATTTAGTTAGATTAGGTGAAAATTTCAGTAGTTCTCATATTGTCCAAAAAAAACATCACGTATTAGAAATCATAAAAGATGTTGAATGTTATATTCGTAATGTTCCATAAGATCAACAACAGAAAGTTAAAAATTTCATTTTAAATTCTACAAAAAATTATCTTGATAAAAATCCAAAATCATCAAAATATGATTCATTAATCAAAGAATCTGTTAATGAATTAAAAAAATTTCTTAAAGAGAACCCTGATATTTTTTTCTCAAAATCTGACAAAGGAAATTGTACTGTGTTACTTATAAATAAACAATATAATTTATGTATTTAAAAAGCTCTATCCGATAAAAATACTTATTCACAAATTTCTGAAGACCCATCTGATATGCTTCGTAAATTATTTTCGAACTTGCTAAAAAAATGGAAGAATAAAGGTTATCTTAATAATTCTGAAGCTAAAGATTCAGTAGTATCAGAGTGTATTTTAGCTAGAGCATATGGTCTAGCTTCTTAAAGCTCATAAAATTACTGATGATATAATTCTAGACGATAACTTACCTTTCAGACTTATTATTTCATGCATGGACTCATTTAAATATTTTTTCTCCCAACTTTATCAAGAAATTCTCTCTAATAGTATAAAAAAACCTCAAAGCATTAAAAATAGTTATGATTTTATCAACAAAATTAAAAATATCAAAATTCCGGATAATTACGTAATGATCTCTTTAGATTTTGTATGCATGTATCCTAGCATACCTTTCGATTTGATAAAGAAAAGTATTGAAAATAGGTGGACGCTATAAGAATGTATACAAACATTCCATTGAATGAGTTCATTTCTGGCCTAGAAATCTTAGTTAACACTACTTATTTCAAATTTAATAGTAAATTCTATAAACAGATATATGGCCTACCAATGGGCGACCTTATGTTCTCCTATTCTTGGAGAAATATCATTCTATGATTTAGAAAATACAGTTTTAAATAGTTTTGATTTTAATATTCCATATTCTATGGCCGTTATGTTGATGATACCTTTCTTATTGTCCCTAAAGATAAGATTAAACCATCCTAAATACTTTCAATAGTCTCCATCCCAGAATTAAATTCACAATGGAAATGGAAAATGATCAAAAATTGAACTTTCTAGATCTTATGATACATAGAGATAATTATGGAAACATCTTAACTAATTGGTATAGAAAACCTACTTACTCAGGCAGAGTTTTGAATTATTTATCTAATCATCCTATGCAACACAAAATAGCAATCATCAAAAATCTTACTGACAAATCTATTAAATTGGCTGATAAAGAATTTCAACCGAACAACCTCAAATACATTAATGAAATTTTACTGTTGAATAATTATCCTCAATCTTTAATGTCTAAGCACATCAAAAAGAGTTATTCATTTAAATACTTATTCATTTAAATTCTCTCAATAGTTCACAAAATACAGATTCTGATACAAATTTTAATAGTAGAAACCTTTTCAAACTTCCATATGTAAATGAAAATATCAAAAATCATATAATAAATTTCATTAAACAATATGATTTAAACATTATTTTTCACATACCGTTCAAACTTAATAAATTCATTAATAGGTAAAGATAAAATTAAAAAAGAACAAAATAAAAATATAGTTTATTTAATTAATTGTAAAGATTGTGACAGTAAATATATTGGCCAAATAGGTAGATTAGCCAGTACAAGAATTTTTGAAGAACATTAAAAAAATTATAGTAGAAGTGAGAAAAACTACAATGTGATTTCTCTTCACAAGAAAGAAACCAGTAATCAAGGCTATGAACATGATTTTGACTTCGAGGAGTTTGAAATTTTACACCAAGAAAGCAATTTAAAAAAAAGAGAGCTTGTTGAATTGTTCTACATTAAAAAACATCAAAAGCATGAATTAAATGTAAAAACCGATCTAAAAAATTTCTCTCCTCCCTATGAAATACATCTTAACCAAATCATTTAAAATAATATTTTATTCAAGCAGTCTTTATTTGTATGTCATTTATTTATGAATTTTATTTGTAAATATTCTTTCTCTCTCATATACATATATATATATATAGTTCATAAACAGTAGCATTTAGAATGTGTAACAGTTTAATTAATCTATTATTTTCAACTATTGTTAATTATTTTTAATAAATCTAAATTTTATTAATATAAAAATGTTACTAATATAATAATTAAATATTTATAATTATAAAATGTACTACCTAATTTTTGACTGCTGTATTTCTTATTTTAGAAATATGTGATAACTAAAATAATTGTGAACTTACAACTTTTTTCGTAAATTCACAAAAAATAATCGATAATTCTCGAATTTTTCGATATTATACTAAATTTAGTAATTATACGATTTTTATCGAATATTTACAAAATTTTTTGAAAATTTACTAATTTTTCGAAAACATTCTATTTTTTTTTTTAATCTAAGGAAGTTACTTTTTACAGTGCACAACTATTTTTCGTAAATTTAGATAAGATAAGATAAGATAAAGTTAATTTGCATCAAATACAAATAATATGTACATGTACATAAAATATGGTAATTTACTAATTTTTCGAAAATGTTCTAATTATTTTGTTAATGTAAGGAAGTTACTTTTTACAGTGTACTTGTATATTTAAAAGTATAGGAATTTCAACTTGAAGAATTTTCTCTTAAGAGCGTGCATTTTATAATGTGATACTATGTATAAGATAAAACGTAATGTGGGTAAATATATATATATATAGGTTGCGGTTTTTCACGAGAAACATGCATATATCGATGCACATATAATTTGTTTTTGCATAAAAAGCATCTTAATATATAATGTCTTTACTTTATGCATATATATATGTACATATATAAATATTACACGTGCTACTGAATGTAATTTACTACTCACCTATAAATATATATGTTACCGTTAAAGTCTATTCTCCCGATAACTGGTTAAAGTTAACTTTAACTCAAACCGTTAAAGTTAGTTTTTAACAAAAATTTAAAATTAATAACGATATAAAATAAAAAACGGGCAAAAATAAAAAACATTGGTAGTATTGAGGGTAGATTAGATTAGCCTATGCCAGAATAAATGGACTTTGACGATAAGATATATATATACAAAAAAAATAAGATTACATGCAAAATATATGTGCATAATACATATATACAAACATAGTTTTAATGGACATTTGGTGTGTGGTAAGGTCACATAGAATACCAAACTATTTGTACAATATATATATAACTTGAATGTTATATGTCAATTGTTTGGACAGTACTATGGTATTGTATTGACATTTCTCTATCTCCGTTGTTATATATAGATATAATACCAACAAACAAAAATTTGAAAATTCAAGATTTTCCTCATATTTATGTGTATCAAAATTCAACCACTTTTTTTGATAAAAATTTTTTTTTGAATAATATAAATTTGTCATATGATGAGAAAAAGTATATTATTGTTATTTCATGTCAGATAATAATAAATTTATATATATATATATAATATATTGCTTATAATATATCATATTTAAGCTGATTTTATTTGTTTTTACTAAGAATTTCAGAAAAATCTTCTAAAAATTAAATCATTACGAAATAATATAAATAATATTATTCATTTTAAGTTTTTCTTTATATATAACCCTGAATATAAGTAACATCATATTTTTATTCTGATAATCCAAAAATATATATATTATATTTATATATGGGCTAATCTAGGTAATTTTATTTATGCAAATTTTTTTTTTCACTCGAAAAGTTTTAAGTGAGGGATTTGTCATTTTGTTAGAATTTTAATGCTAAGTCACGTTATCTTAGGGATGTTTTTTTAAGTTAAAATTTTTATTTATTTTGTTTTTCATTTTAAAAAATTATTTAATTCGCAAATATTAATTATCCCTCCCCTTACATAAATTCAGCAAAACTTTTTCAAAAATTTGTAATTTTAATGTCCTCAAATATAAGTAATATTATTTCTGAAAGCTTCCTGTAATAATCATGGTAGAGATTGTTTGGTTTAGAAAGTTATGATACAATGACATATTATACGGAGTAAATCTCTCCAGAGACTCTATAGTATCTCACTAACAACCCCTTGTTAAGGAGTTAGGAAAGAATGCCAAATTACGACAAATAGTTATGAATTAATTTATTATGATGATTAAACCTTGAATTAAACATACCAAATACCATTCATGGGTATAGAAATTTTCAGGCTACCTTCAATATATCGCCTTAGCCTGGTTTCTGTTACTTTTTATCAATTTACGATTGGTAGATATTTTTCGAGTAAGTGCCAACTTTCAAGCTCCATAAGCTACAATCTTTTTAAAATAATTTTCTTATCATTAGAGTCAATGAACCAAATGCTAATTTTTTTTACTATGACCAATTTTTTATGGAAGTAGGTTTTATAGGTCTCGAAAATTTCGTACTCGTCCCTTGAATGAACACTTCAAGTTAGGGTCTCAATTTAAGACTAAAAAAAAATGATTTATTTGTCATTGTGTTTGTAGAGCCATACTTTATAAAAGACTAAATTAAAAGGGACGCGAGTATCCCTATAAACTGTCTGTGGGAAAATAAAAAATAGCATTACATAGAATTCACTCAAGATAAACAATGGACATAGATTACGAATGACTAAAGATGCAAAAATCCTACTTGACGTACACACCCCGGGTGATATCTCGATATACTAGAACAAAGGCAAGATAAGACGGAGGTAGACACCATGTCTAGAATATACAAATGCGAGCCATTTATGTTGCTAGTTGCACGAACTAAAACAAACCCTTAAAATGATAAAAATCAAATTTGACATTGACAGGATCGAAGTCGAGATCTTGAAAAAGCCATTTAAAGCTCGGGTCAATAACATTCATCCTTAAAAGTAGACAACCGCTTTTTTTCACATTATTTTTTTGATTTTCTTATAAAGCTTGAAACTTTTAAAGCTCAAATTAAGTGTTGTAGCTGCAGAAAAAATCAGAAAAAAAAGTTTAAATTAACACCTTTACTTTGTGAATTCCAGACATTGATAAAATTGTAATTTTACGCAGTGAACTTCTTTGGTTAAGGTAAAAATTTCTTTATAATTTATTTTATGCCCTAATTTCTTAAGAAAAAACGTAAAATTAAACTTTTAGTATGATTTGATTTTGCAAGCCTACAAGCGTTTGCTCACAATTACAATATTTAAGCCTATTTAGTAGTATTAAAAGTAAGCCTTTTTCCCTTACGTATTGGTGTTAAAAAATATGCATAATTAATGAGATATTGATTTTTCAAAAAGTTCTTAAAGAAAATTAAAAATCCATACTAATGCTTAAATATTCCGAAGACAAAGTGACATCAAAGTCATATTAAAAATTAGTCATTCAAAGAAGAAAGTACTCATAAGGAAAAAAAAATTTTTTTTCTTAATTTCAGATAAAATAATCAGGATTGACCCATATATAGGGATTTATGTATATTTTTCTTTTCTAGTTTTGTTTTTATTCAAAAAGTTATGAAAATTCTATGAATATAACATGAATCATTCCTTTGTTTCTTTTACATGAGGTGTTAGTTCTTTTTAGACACGTTTTAATTAAAAACTACTTGTTTGAGTAATAATGTAATAAGTGTGTAGAGTAAAGAAAAAAAAGTTCTGAATTCTTAAATCGCTTGTTAAATAGAGCATAAAATAGAAGTCAAGAAGTACTTAATATTAGTAACTCATTATAAATAATGAATATAGTCGGAGAGAAAATATTAATTAAATTAAATTATCTGAACATAATTATCGCTTGCATCAAGAATTCAATTTCGTCCGGAGGAGCTCACTTCTTCTTTAGAGATCACTTAGGTTGGGTGGAGTACATTTTGTACCTATAAGGAGAGTTTATTTTGATCCCTATGGGGGTCAAATTTTGCTTAAGAAATTTTCTTTAGCTCTAAGTTTTCCAATTCGTCTCTTACAATCAGAGACAATTCACGTTTCGAGTTAAATATTTACTTCCCCAGAGGCCAATTTACCAAGTGCTGAATAATATTTTTTTTTGACTTCATGAAAATAAATATAGAACTTGTTCTGTTGAAATTTCTATAACTCAAAAAAGTCATTTAAAAAAAAAAACAAAATAAATAATTACCGGGAAATCAAACGCCAATTGATGACATTATATCACAAAAATATATCTCAATCAATTTATACTTCACTCAGACTAATAATAAAAAATAACGTAAAAATAAATAATTAAATATACATACCTTTCAATAGAAATAGCCATAAGTGTAAAAACACTTGCTGATATAGTAATAACTGACACAAACTGACTTATTTTACAATACAAATTACCAAATGGCCAATGACTATATAACATGTACGTAAAACTAAAAGTTACATTTAAAGTTGATACCATAGCATCAGCAATACTCAAATTAACCAAAAAATAATTAGTTATCGTACGCATACGTTTATTTGCTAATACTATCCATATAACCATTAAATTACTAAACGTCGCAACAATAACAATAATACCAAATAATAAACACCATAATATCTGTCTCCATACTGGTAATATAAACTTATCTGATTCGTCATAATATATTATTGTATCGTTATTATTATAATACTTTGATATATTATTATCATCGTAATTATTAGATAATGTCGATGATAATGACGTCATGTTCCATAATTTATACGAATCTTCCATTTTCTAAACTTGTTAATGAGTTATCCATCTAAATATTACTATATTTGTCATCCTGTAAAAATAAAAATATTATTTATATACTAAATTTTAAAATATATATACTAGAATTTTATTTTTTTTTAACAATATATCATACTAGTATTATGTAGAGCTTTAAAATATTCTATTCATATATATATATATATAATATTACGACATATTTATGCTACCGAATTTTCAAGTTTAGTAAATCCCTTCTTGTATATATGTATATATTTTTAGACAATATTCATATTTTTTATGACATCAATTGTATACTATATATATAATTTTATAATAAATTTGATATGGATGAAGCAATTTGTTAGATTAGCATATATATATATATATAGGAGAGAGATTAAAATCTGATTTATATATTCATGTTATATATAAAATAGAGAAGAAATGATTGTTGGAATATTCATGAAAATTTTCGCACCATGTAATAAACGCATAATTTATAATATTAATTTAACATAATTAATTACACTATTTCTATATATATATACACTGAGAAAAAAAATTACTACATTCAAAAAAATTTGCTTTGTTTCAAGAAAATTATTCTTTTCAATAGTGCCTAAGATACGTCTTTTTGACTCAATGAAATCTTACGCATTGAGTTAAAAACATATTTTCTCAATTTAAAAAAATAATGTTTTGGGAGAAAGAAATATTTCTTAGAAACAATAAACAGACAACATCATGAGTTTTTGGTATAATCAAATAATTAGTTATGTGAAATAAATAAATTTTTGAATCTATGAAATAATTTTTTCGATCGAAATTGTCAGTAAAAAAATTTTTTTTTTTTGCAAAATGCAAAAAATTTTTTTTTCCTCGTTTTTTTTTTTTTTTATAATTTTTTAATTTTTTTATTATTAATCTTATTTTTATAAATTATTATTATTGATTTATATATATTTTTTTTAATTATTTTTTCATTTACTTATTTTTTTTTTTTTAATTATTTCATTTTTTTATTTTTTTATTATTTTTTTTTTTTTTTTATCAAATTAAATTTTAAATTTTGTCATACCCGGAATCGAACCCAAATTGCTTTGACTGTGCAGAACTATACGCATCGTAACCAATCCAATGGACCACGGCAGCATCTTACTAAATATAGAAGTTAATTTTCAAAGACTATGTAACGAAAAAATTATCGATAAAGCAGATTCAAAAACATAAAATAATGCATCAAGTTTTTAAAAAGAAATAAAAAAAAAATTTTTATTCAAAGCCAGATGGAATTAGCAGGTGGTAATAAACATATGAGTGAATTCTTAATGTCATAAAAATAATTATTTTTTTTTCAAGCTGAGTTTAGGAAGGAAAAAAATATTTTTTCAAAAACTTGAAAAATGTTGTTTGCTCTAATTATCTAAAATATTAATCTTTTTCGCAAAAACTTCTATTTTTTCATTAGCTGATCAATTTTTTTGCATTGAATTAAGTTTCGCTTATAAAGATATCTACAAATTACTTTTTGCAGAATAATTTTTATATAAATGAATGGAGATTATAGTTAATTCAGCAAAAAAAATATATTTTATTAAAAAAATTGTTTCTTGAAAAAAAAGTACATTTTTTTGAACGAATAAAATATAATTATTTGAACGAAATAAAGCAGTTTTTTAAAATAAAGTTTTATAATTTTGGCATGAGATAATATTTTTTTGAAAACTATTTGCTTTGGATCAAAAATTAAATTTCATGATCCAAAAAAACGCTTCCTTGAATTTAGAAAATATTTTTTTGAATATATTTTTTTGATTCAAAACACTGAAAGTTTTTGTAATAATCTATCCAGTTTCTAGCGGCAAAAAAATATTCGTTTCTTCCAAGAAACATATGTTTGTTTGAATGAAATCAAAATTCAATGAATATATTTACTTAAACGAAAAAAATATTTCTTTCAATTAACAATGGTTTTCTTGTTTTAAAATTATATACTCTAGATTCAAAAAATTAAAATTCAATGCATATGATTTTCTTAAGCCAAGAAAATTTTTTTCTCAGTGTATATATCTCATCAATATTCAACTTTAATAAATCAATTTTTGATACCCCACCACCGAAAAAAAAATTATAAATAAATTAACAAAAATTTTTTTTTAATATGAAAAATGATAATTTTTAAATTTTGTATATATATATATATATATATCTTTTTCTATATCTATGATGCACATTTCCGTGTACATTATTATTTTTCTTGAAGCTCGTTATACATTTTCTGTCTTTTTTTTTCCTTCATCTACAGTATACACTTTTTTTTTTTGGATTACTGCCATTTTTTACAAAAAAAGCGTGGAGAGATTTAATGTTTTTAACAATTTATTTAAAACTATCCTATATATATATATATATATATGAAAATTTTCCCCAACTGATATATTATAATTTGAATTAAAGTATTAGAGTTCCTAAAAACTAATAAACTTAAATAGTCAATTTATATTCGTGCACATATTATAATCTGCAATTTATAGTATAAAATAAAGTATATATGTTAAAATATATATGTTACGCTCTAAAATTTATATATGAAATAATTAAATACTTTTTTTAAGTCAATTATTATTTTAGAATAATTTAGTCATTCAGAAAGTTAAGGCTATTTAAGAAAGACCAGATTATTTCTGTAGCTTTACTGAAATTTGTTAACTTTTGATTTCTATAATACAGTAGAATCAAAAACAATATAAGAAAAACTAATCCTTTTGTAGTACAATGAAACTATTTTCTATGATTAGAAGTTTTAGTTACTATTTTGCTGTAATTAGTAAAGTGAAAATTTATATACTTTTAGTAAACTCAGATAATCCACTTCGATTACATAACTTTTAAATTATACATAATTTATTGATGCGAAAATTTCATAAATAAAAACCTTTTATTTTTTAAGATTTTTGAAATGATAAAATTTTAGTTTTGTAATTAATTTATGGATCTTCAGTTTTTAAAAGAGTCGCTTTCTATAATTATATTTTATTTATTATAACAGAAAACATTATTACAAATATATAATAAATATATATATATATGGATGATTCTTTTTGAAATTGATCGAGTGACTTTGTCCAAAAATAAATGCAGTGTCAGTAGAAAGATGTGGATAAGGTGTGGATGGTCTCAAATAAACGAGATAAAAGTAGCCCACCATATGTTTTCGAAATTGGCTTTAAATGAAAGTAGATTCAGAGTAAAAAAAAAATTCTGTCTTAAAATCTGGTCTGCTTCTTGTTAGCAAAATCCTACTTGTAGCTAGTGGAATTTTTTTTTCTTATTCAAAGAATTGTAAATGATTTGAAATGTAAAGAAAATGTAAAGAATTTTTTGATAAGTAAAAACTTTTGAAATAAAATAAGTAATAAATAAATTTTAAAATTTTCTGATTTTTCGTCATCTTTAGACGGCTGTCAAACGCAACTAAATTAAAGAATATTCAAGTATAACAACTCATAATGAAAAACTAAATACTGTCTTGTTCATTTAAGATTATCCGCAACCTTCTAAAGAAACTATTTTTGAGCAAAGACGAGTTTTCGATTTAAAAAAGAATCGCCCATATTTATTTAAATTACGAAAACTTTAAAATATTTTTTCATCATCATTATATTATTATTATAAATATTATTATTATTAAAAATATTTATTTTCTTTTTAATTTATATTTTTATATTTAAGTGCTACATCATTATATTTTGTTATAGAAAATAACTGTTAATATCGTTTTTTTTACTTTAAGTAATTTTCATTATTATTTTTTTTTTTAATGTAACATCTGCAAATTTTAAATATAGAATAAATAGAATAAATATATATATATATATAAAAGCTTGTTTACAGTTTATAAATAAAAAAGTAAACATAAAAATATTGAAAATAAAAAAGGATTTATTCTGACTTAAACTAATTGCATAGAAACGCTAATGGAGGAAATGCAGCAAACTCTGCAGCTCTTTTAACGATTAGTGTGAAGTAGAAAACTCATTGCGTGATTATAGACTGAGAGCCTGTAAAAATTTAGGATTCTTTCATAAAATCAACGCTGTCACGGACAAAGGTAGCATTTTTATCAAAAAACTGATATTCAGGATGGGCCTTCCCTATAACATCGAGCAACGCTTTATAATTTACTTTTCAGATTCAGATAATGTACCCGAAGTTTAGACTTAAACTGTGTTAGAAAAAGATTTCTTAATCTGCGCACCAAAAAACATAATGCCGAGTGATTAGGATAACTTTATTGTTTTCCGGGTACTCAAAATATTAAAAAAATTCCTAAAAATGACCTAAATTGGGCTATAGTGAAAAACGTGACCATTTTCCGGAAAAAGGACCAAAAATTTCAAATCCACCATGCACACACATGCCTTATGTAGTAGAGGAAATTATTACATACCCTACCCGATTTCCACCGCCAATTAAAAGTGACCAAATTTTTGTGGAAATCGCTTCAGTACTACCTTAACTAAAAAGTTATGCTTTCAAAACTTTTTGGACGAACCCCGTTTTTGGGTTAGTTTGTCCCTTTTTGGGGGTAAAAAAAAATTGTTTTTAAGAAATTAGAATCGATTAATTTTTGCATTTTAAAAAGAAAAGGTGAATATGAAATTTTTAATTAAATGTACCCCTTTCAAGTTACAGCCCTCAAAACTTCGATTTTTTTTATTTTAATATTTTAATACGAGTATGGCGTGAAGTATTTACGCCATACTCTGAGTATTAAAATCAAAAAAATCAAAGTTTTGAGGGCTGTAACTTGGAAGGGGTACATTTAAATAAAAATTTCATATTCACCTTTTCTTTTTAAAATGCAAAAATTAATTGATTCTAATTTCTTAAAAACAATTTTTTTTTTTACCCCCAAAAAGGGGCAAACTAACCCAAAAAGGGGTTCGTCCAAAAAGTTTTGAAAGCATAACTTTTTAGTTAAGGTAGTACTGAAGCGATTTTCACAAAAATTTGGTCACTTTTAATTGGCGGTGGAAATCGGCTAATTACCTCATTTTGATGTAATAATTTCCTCTACTAATGGGCGGCCACTGGACTATTTAGCGTGGGGGTACACTGAGAATATTATAGAATCGTAACAATGATATTATAATATATTTATATTTTTACGATTATACAAATAATCACCCTGGTGATATTATGTAATATTAGGGTTGTTGCATGAAAAAAAAATTGAAATTCTATTTGGTTGGTTTTGTAGCCGGCATTAAAATATTTGATACGTATTTTTTTATTTTTCATAATAATTAAAAACAACGGAGTTATTAGCCATGAAAAGATAGTAGAAGGGGTAAATGACGTCATACAGTGAAAAACGCTCCTATCTAACTCTATATAAAAATTTAACGGTATGACGTCAGCTGCCCCCTCCACCGATTTTTAATTGCTAATAACTCCATTCTTTTTAATTATTATGAAAAATAAAAAAATACGTATCAAATATTTTTAAATATATTTTTAGAATATCTAATAATCTCAATACCATGCAACAACCCTATTATATTTAATTTTATCGTTATTCTATTCGAAGTGTTTATTTTTTGGTTATATGAGACTCGCACATGTTTCATTTTGTATATTACCTGACTTATTATGAGTTCTATTTAAGATTTGAATTTTTATTATTTATCTTTTTCGTTATCAATTATCGATACCGTAACCTAATCTAATTTAATCGCATATATCAAGAAAAACCGAGCTTTCGCTAATCATTATTCTTATTGTGTTGTATTTTATACCCTCGGTTGTTATATACTTAGTGGAACTCACCTTTGACACTTGCGAGAGAAAAAAAGCATCTAGCGGTAGATAATTAAAACCATGTACCGCGCCTAATTTAAATTTAAAAATTTACTTATTTCAAAACTTTTGTTGAATTTAAATTTGAATTTTCTCTCGCTAGTGCTATGGCTTTTTCTCTTCGGACCGAGGATATAATACACAATAATAATAATGATTAGCGAGAGCTCAGTATTTCTTGATATACACGATTAAATTAGATTAGGTTACGGTATCGATAATTTATAATTATAGCGTGCGAGCAAAAAAAAACTAACAAAAATACCAAAGCTGAAATATAAAAATAAAACAAAACTAAAATATTTAGTAGAACTCGTAATAAGTCAGGTAATATATTTCACAATGAAATATGTGTGAGTCTCATATAACCAAAAAATAAATATTTTGAAGAAAAAAAAAACAATAAAAATAAATATAATATTGCCATGATTACTTCGATCTCAAAATATTATTTTCCTGATGATATATCAGGGGGATTTACATTTATAACCGTACAAATATGATTATATAACAGCATTTTCTCAATTACATAATTTTCTCGGTGCACCTTAAATAGTTTAAATAGATAAAGTTTTAATAATTATTAATGCTGTATATTAATTTTCCATAATATTATTCTATTAATTAAAACTTTATCTTGATTATTTATATCTTATTAATTTATAAATTAAATATTTTGTACATGCATGGGGGTAATAGTCCATGGGGGAATCGTTAATTGCTAGAGTGGCATTAGTCAGTGTACCGATCTAGGCCATTCTTTATTCAAAAATAATGTATTATTCGAATTCTTAAATGAGTAAAGAAAGAATAACTTTTGAAAAATGTATTTTAGAGATATAGTACACTTAATTGAAACACAAAAGTTTTATTTTTATTTTACTAAAGAAAATTTAATTGTTTTAAAATTTAATATTTCAATCAATAAAAATGTTTGAATTTTTTCTTTAAATTTAAAATTCATAACATAACATATACATATACATATATATATGCATATAAAAAAATAAAAATAAATTATAATTGTAAAAAGTAATTTGCATATCTTTCTAAATTAAAATATTTATCTTGATATAATAAAAACAATAAGTTTTTGTTTTTATGTGTACCTTTAAAAAAAAAAGTTTTACAATATGAATAAATTTAAAAGTGCAATAAAAAGATAAACTAAAAAAGATAATTAATTGATTTTACCTATATATTCAAAAATTTTGCATTAATTTTTCCAAATGGAAAAATCAATGTTTATCGAAGAAGAAAAGATTCAATGAATCGAAAGTAAAGTTTTTGATATTTAAATTATCAAAATTTTGGTTATTCAAAATTCTAAATTAATAGTATAAAATCAAAGCTAATATACTGCGAGTATAAAATATAGTATAGGTCAAAGTTTAAAAAGAGAACATTATAAGTAATATTCTAAGTTTTTAAACAATTATATCTTCTCTAAAAGTTAAAATGAAATATTCTCTTTAACTTTTCTTTGAACCTATACATATAAAGTGTATAATAACAACAATAAAAAAAAATGAATTTTATGTATAGAGTAAATGTTTTTGACCCGAATTTTAGTACTATATAACCTTTTTATCTATCATGTGTAGGATGGTTATATAAAATTTAAAGAAAAAAAGGAATATTTAATTACGATATAAGAAAAAATGTCATATCGTTTATTAAACGTGACCTGAATTAATATTTTTTTAAAAAAACAATTCTTATCCTTAATTACACAATTGTATATGTACAGATCCAGGTTGAATCACTGGAGCCAAGTTTTTGTTTCAATGTGTTATTTTAGGTCTTGAGTTGACGTTTTCACTGGAATTTTCAGAAAATATTAATTAACGAATTGATTATTAAGGTTTTTGATTATAAGGGCTTAAAAAAATCTCAATTTAAACCAATGCACTTTTTACAGATACATAGGACTAAGAAAAAATTTACTTTTTACCTGGACAACCCTAACAAATTTTTTTTTTTGCTTTTTAAACGCACTTCCAGTTTCATTTTTAGTGGTTTGAATTTTTTGAATTGGTCGAAATCAAATTCCCCATCGCACAAATTTTTTCAGAATGTTGTCCTGTTTATGAGATTATGTCACAAAAAAATTTTTCGAATTCAAAATGTTCAACCACAATTTCTCAACATGGATTTTTTGCGATTGCCGATTTTCCTTATGTTTTGGATATTAAAAATGAATACTAAGGGCGCGGTCTCAAAAAATAATTTTATTAATTATATAATTAGTTAATTAATTAATTAATACCACCCACGAAAATTAATACATTCAATGATTGTCGTTATTAAACAAGAACAAAAACAAGTGTCAAGATGATTTTCTATCGAGAAAATGAATCAAGAAGGAACAAGATTTAATGTATAAGGTTGTTGAGAGACAACAAATATTTCCATTTTTTAGCTAATTTTGGCTAATTTTGACAGATTGTGGACAAATATTTAGAAATCACATTTCAAAAATTTTTTTGTGGCAAACTCACAAATAGCACTGGGAAAATTTGAGTAAACTTAATGATGGCAAACTTGGTTTCGGTCAATTTGAAACCGGAAGTACTAAAAAGCCACAAAAAAAATGTGTAAGGAATCCAGGTAAAAAGAACATTTTTAACATGGAACATGTTTATAGGGAGGGAGTACTTCAGAACTTTAAGATAAATGGGGTGGTCAAATTTGTCCTATTTAAGGGGGGAGGTCAAATTTGTCCAATTTAAGGGGGGGTCAAATTTGTCCTATTAAAGGGGGGGGGGGGTCAAATGATACTTTGAATAATTAGGAGACTTTGAAAAATCTGATCTTAAGAACTTAGGATAATACAGGTTTATGGACTTTTCTTTATGGACAATAATATCGATTTAGGGACTTGGAATAGTTCAGGTTTAGAGAATCAAAATAGTATGGGTTTAGAATCTTAACAGCTAATAAGGTGATAATTACAAAATATAAAATTAGAAAATTGCATTGTAACGTTGCGTAACGTTTACTGTTTAAAGCTAGCCTTCAGCTGGAAGTAAACATGTTCCATGCATTTAGATTGTGTTTACACAAACCGGTTTTATATTTTATTTCATTCGTCTGTGTCACACATATCCAGGCGTATCCAGGGGAGAGGCGGTAAGGGCGATCGCCCCCTTCCCCCCAAATGCCTAGGGTGCCAATTTGACAAGGGGCCAACATTACAAAAATAATATAATAATTTTAAGTTTATATATAAACATTTGGTTTTGAGATAAATTGAGCCCTAATAACCAAAAAAATTGCTTATATTGCTTAAAAATTAATTTTTGGGAAAAATTTATTTTCCGAAAATTCCAGTGTAAACGTTAGTAGAAGACCTAAAATAATAAATTAAGACAAAAATTTTGAAAAAAAAAAATTTACTTCGATGAGCTAACCTGGACCTGAACATATATGCACATATAAAAAAAGTATATATGGTACTCTTTTTTATTTTTATCCTTTATGTGAGATTTTTTTTAGATAATTAGTACACTTAATATAAATATAAATATTCATTTTTTTAATTTTTATATAAACCTTACCCTATTAGATTTTTCACGAAAGAAAAAAAGTACCAAGAAAAATAGTATCAACATGTTTTAAAAAATCTTTTATTTTCAAATGAAAAGTTACTGGTATCATGGTTTTTCAAACAATGAAAAAATATTCATAATCCGTGAAATTTTATTTAATGATTTTTTTGTTAATTATTTTGAGACTTCATAATTTCATGGAAAAAAATTAAGAATTAGGTCCGAATAAAATGAAAAAATTGTGTACTTTTATTTTTTAATCAGTTTGGAAAACTGATATGATAGTAATAACCAACCCTCAACCAACTCCACATGTAATGATGTACTTACTCGATTTTAAATTAATAAGCTACAATTGTAAAAATACCCTATGGTAAATATACGAAATTATCGTAAAATTACGAATTTGTCGTAATTTTACTAAAAAATCGTAAATTTACAATCGTTAGTAAATTAAAAAAAAATTCGTGTTTTAACGATTTTTTTTCGTAAATATGCGACGTGAATTTACGAATTTTCGTAGTATATTTACATCTGAAAAATCGTAAATTTACAATTAATCGTAAAATCCATATTTAATTTACAGTTTTTTAAAATTTGCTAATAAAAAATTCCTTCATATTAGTACTAAAAAAAATGAGGTATACTTAATTTATAGAAAAATCCTAAAAAAATAATAAAATCCTTTAACGCAACTAAAAAATTAACTAATTAAATTCCATATCATACTCGAAACAAAGTATCATACTATTTATAATGTACATTCTATATTTATATTTTAATATAAAAATCTGAAAAAAAAGTAAAATTTAATAGGATTTTACTTCAATTATTGTTATATCGATTTAATTCAATTTTTATTTCATATCTTACACAGAGAGATAATCAAAAAATAATAGAAAATAATAAAATATATCAAGAAAGTGTATACAAGTCACGCAAATAAAAAAAAAAAATATTATAGCCTTTGAAAAAAAAATTTTTTTAAATTTTGAATTCGATATAATTAATTGTATTATATAACACTTTATTTCTTTTAACAATAGAGTTACTGAAATAGAAATTTTTTTCTTTTTTTTCATAAACTATAATTCATGTGCAATTTTTTTTTTCTCCTACACATACACATAAAATCACACAACTATAAAAATGTAATTGAAAAAAATTGAATGAAAAAAGAAAATGTGAAGAAAAAGATGCTCGGTCATCTTTCAAGACGTACAAAAAAAAAAATTATGATAAATGAAAAATAAAACTTTTTGACAATTCTAATTTTATACTTTTTTTTTTTTAATAGTTGGTATATATATCACACACACACATATACATATCTATAATAATAAAAGCTCGAAATTTCCGTTTCAGTTAATTTTACTAGTTTTAAAACAAAAATTTAAAGATACTAAATATTATAGAAGAACAATATAATTTTCAATGTAGTGTATGAAAAAACGGAAACTTACAGTTTACAATAAAAGTATAATTTTCTATATAAATATTTTATACATGTATATATAAATCAACATTTTTTTTATTTTTTTTGTTTATTTTAAATTTTCATTTACAAGACTTTATCTTCTACTTTAGCTTTTTTATTTTTTTTTTTTTTTTGACTCATCAAATAAATAATCAAGTATTCAGATATTATTCACTAAATTAAATATAAATAAAAAAAAATACTTTCAAAAAACCTTAAGAAAAAAAAGATAAACAGTTTTTTTTTTAAATTTTTTATTATTTATTTATTTTATGTATTTGTATTTTTCATTTTTTTTTTTAAATTTCAACAATATTATTTTATTGGAGTGTATAATTATTAAACGTTTTAAATACAAGGTTATTTATTATGTTTTTTCTCGCAAGTGAAATGAGTTTAAGACCCTATAAAAGAAATAAACATAGTCAAGATATTTTAATGTATTTAAAGTATTCAGATTACAAAATAGCATACAAAATAGCTAAAAAACAATGTGTTAAAACTTTCAGCACAATAAATTTTTGTGTCGAACTATGTCGCTTAACTTTTTTCTGTTGAATCATTTAGGTGTCGAATTATTTTGTGTTGAACAGATCCCTTGCCTTTTAAACAAGGAACAAAATACATATTGGTTCTGACTTTGCATGTAGTTGTAAACATGAGCGAGTGCTGCCAACATGCAAAAGTCAAACCCCTTATTTTGTCCCGTGATTTGAAACATAGTTTTTCTTCCTAGCGGGCCGAAAACACTTTTTTCGCCCCGCAACGAGATCGAAAAAAACGCGTTTTCACCCCACTGAGAAAGAAAAATTTCGTTTTGTCCATGGGAACAAAAAAAAAATAGCCCAGATCACAGTTTACCATCCTCGGCTTCGCCTCGGATGCTAATTAACGTGCGATCTGGCCATTCTTTTTTTTTGCTCCCTTGGTTAAAAATGTACTATTACATATAATGGACAAAAAAGCCGCCTCCCTAGGGTAGAAAATAGGCTTTTTTGCCCTAGATATATAAAATTAGTAAATTAAGTTTGGTTAAAAGTCACTATACTCCTGACACCATCAATCCATTTCGTAACTTTTTCTGTTTAGTACCATAGATAAAATAGGTATACTACATATTTTTTGACCTGTTAAGGCTGAATACGAGGTCTATTTTGACCTAAAACTGGCTGATTAATTATTGTAAAATTTACAAGAAATGAAATAGAAGAAACGAATCAAAAAACATATTTTATATATTAACTTCGAAAAAACAGATGTGATTTCAAACACTTATTAAAACTTTTAAAATTCTTTATTACATTATAAAACTAGAAATAAATTAAAAATCTTCATAGTATAAAATCTTCATATGTATATGTAACATATGTTACCGTTAGAGTCCGCTCTCCCGATAAAGTTAACATTAACCAGTTAAAGTTAACTTTAGCGAAGCGTTTTCGTTAAAGTCCATGAAGACGATTAAAATGAATAAAAATATAACATTAGCGGCATCATGTTCGTTAAAGTTAACTTTAACCAATCCTTGTTAGTTAAAGTCCATGAAAGCGGTTTCATATAAGAGTTCGAGTTTGTATTATATGTTATATATACGACTCTCGCTATAAGGTACTCTCAGGGCTTAGGTTAGGCTCATAAAGATATTGTGAAACATCTCTATGGTTAGGCTACTCTTTTAAAAATGCATTTCTTAGGATCAGTAACCAATCCTAGTTACAAGACACCCCAAGGGTTAGGTTAGGCTATTTTTTTTTAAAGGCATTGTCACAGTATTGTTTACAAATTTGCGCATGGGTTCATAAGCTCACCTTGCCCTAATTCTAAGGAATGCCTTACTGCGTGAAAATGCCTTTAAAAAAAAAATAGCCTAACCTAACCCTAGGGGTGTGTTATAACTAGGATTGGTTACTAGTCCCAAGAAATGCATTTTTAAAAGAGTAGCCTAACCTAATCCCTTGGGGTGCCTTATAGCGAGAGTCGTATATAATATATATATAAAAAAATTTTTTTTAGTATGCGAAACCGCTTTCATGGACTTTAACTGACAAGGATTGGTTAAAGTTAACTTTATCGTATACACACCCGTTAATGTTGTATTTTTATTCATTTTAATCGTCTTCGTGGACTTTAACGAAAACGCTTCGCTAAAGTTAACTTTAACTGGTTAATGTTAACATTATCGGGAGAGCGGACTTTAACGGTAACATATATACAAAATAAAAATTCAAAAAAATTTTTTCATTTAGTCATAAAATAATTGTGAGTCTATACAGACATAATCTAAAGTTACAATATCATATTCAAATGTTTTAAATAAATTTAGTTTAATTATAATACAGACCTGATGATGGGAATTTATTCCTGAAACTAGTCGTCTAATTATTATACAAAAACAAGTTGTAAAAAGAAGGATCAATAAATAAATTAAAATAAATATATTTTGATTTAATTAATTAAAAATATCATAATAAAATTTGTTTACAAACTTAGCAAAATTTACTAATTTTTTGATTATATTTACCAATATTTATTAATTTGTATTTACATGAATTGTAGAGATAAATGTTACTATTATTTTTTTTGTTTGCAGTCGTGCCATAATGCTCTGGTAAAAATGAGGTAAATAGTCTGAAATCAGAAACCGAATAGGAGAAAGTCTACTGTGCAGGTTTCTAAGGTCACTGAATCTGAATCTGGGGTCCACATTATCCGAAAAATAGGATAACAACCTTAAGTCTAAAAATACCTTTAAAAATACCTTTAATTTACGTGAATAAAATAAAAAAAAAATTTATTAAATTTAGGGGCAGTTTTTACCCATTTTCACTAACTGGGATGGGGTTAATAAATTATACCATGGTTAAAATATAACAGTTTCAAATATTTGAGTAACAACAAATAAAAATAAATAAATAAACTATTAAATCATGCGTTTTTTTAATTTTTTCTTATTTTGAAGATAATCTAAGCTCTAAGCACAAAATTTTATTAACACAGTGAAATTGAAAACCAAAATTAGAAGACATTTTTTCTAGCACGTGTTTTATTAAACACAAAAAATTAAGCAAAAAAAAATTAATTTTCAACACAAAGTTTTGTGTGTGAAATTTCATATAATGAAAACTATAAATCTTCTAATCTTATTTTCATAAAATGCAGGTTATTGGATAATTTTCAGATAACTAAGGATCAACTTCTAAAATTTTTCACACAAAAAAACCATTAAAAATGAGTTGCTTTTAATAATTTTAGTGTATTTATCTTTATTTTATTTCTTTAATTAGATAGTGTTTAAAATTTCTTAGGCAATCTCATAATAAAATTATAGTAAAATATTGGAAGCATTTAAAAAAAAAAAGTTTTGAAGCTGTAAAAAAATTTTGAAATAAATATCGGTAAATCTTATTGTTAGTGACAGATGTTACGCAAAACGAATATAACAATCTATTTTCAAATTTAAAAAAATTGCGAATTGAGGTGAGAAGGTTATTTAATAATACTGGTAAAAAACTAGTAGTATAAGTCAATGCAGGATGTAAAGAGAAAATAAATAATTTAATTTATAATTTTAAAATCTGTCTTCTAGTTGTTTGTCAAATAGTATTGGAGTATTGACTTTTTTAACTTTTTCAAACAGAGTAAAGGCAAAGAATTTACGATATCACTATAAATTTATAAATTTTCATTTAAGATCATATTCATACTAAGGCCAGCAATACAAAGAAGCGGGAGGGTGTCAAACTGACTTAAAAGAATTTTGATTTATGGACTCGAGATACAAGTCAATAAATAACTTAATTATGAATAACTATATTAATACAGGAGAGAAGGTAATTTTTTTTTGAAATTGGAGAAGTAATTTCAGACAGCTCAGATCAACTTGAATTTTTTTAAAATTTATTCAGAGGTGTCAAATTCAGAAATAAACAAGTTTGATTATGCGAAAATATTTAAAAGAATCAAAATTTTTTTTTTCTTTTTGTAAAAATTGGCCTATCTCGGTCAATATTCAATAAAATTTAATAAAAATAGGTCCCCGCGGGTTTTTTTGGGTCACAGAATTCAAAAATAATGTCATAAATACAACTCAAGGCATTTTTTGGGGTGAATTTACGATTTTTTCACCCCTTTTGCCCCAAAAATATTTAATTCTTTAAGAGGATTTTTTTCCAAGTTTAAAACGCCTATCTGGGGTTTCAGCTCACAGAATTCAAAAATAATATCAGAATTGCAATTTCAGCCGTTTGGGTGAGGGGGGAGGGGGAATTTGCTCTTTTTTCACCCTTTATTCCCAAGATATGAAATTCATTAAAAGCACATTTTTTCCAAATTTAAAATAAAATGTATGGGTTTTTTGGGTCACAGAATCAAAAAATGATGTCAGAATTGCAATTTAAGGCATTTCTGGGGGTGAGTTTTGAATTCTGTGACACAAAAAACCCATATAAGCATTTTAAATTTGGAAAAAAAGTCTTTTTGAAGAGTTAAATAAAAACTAAAAAATTTAACATTTTTTGGCAAAAATCACAATTTTTGTTGCGCTGTTACTTGGAAAGGGTTCATTTTTATGAAAAATTTTATCCAATGTTTTTTTGATAAAAAACAATAATTTATCGTTTCGGTAGGTTTTTTTCACCACGATCCTCCCCCTTCACCCACGCCCTAATTTCGCTTGCCGGAAGTCATTTATTTCCATACTTCAAGTTACTTCAAGTACCTTCTATTTGTCTGAACTTAATGCTTCGTGATTTTACCTCATTCCCTGTATTACGTATATTTCATCTTCAAATGCATATTAATTATTAATAATAAATAAAGTACCGAAATACCTACGAGAATTCAACTAAGAAAGTTAAAACAAGAAGGTTTTAATTTACTTTTTCAAAGCTGACTATCTCGGAAATTGTAAAAGTATAAAAAATATTTGGTTTATTATATTTAATATTGACTTTTACTACTTATTTTTATTGGAAACTTCATATATCATTTCTTCGATATATTAAATTTGGTCACTATCCTTTCAATCAATATTGGTAAAAAGTAAATTATGTGTTTAAATTTTTTATTATTTCTATTTATCGTTAACATTTTTATGTCGTTCAAAAGAGACAAAAGTTGTTTAAATACATTAATTTGTTATTAATGATTCTGTTTATGGCTTTATTCAATTTCTAAGCTTCTTATAATATAAAAAAGGAATCGCTGATCATTGATTTAATAAAATTATAAATAGGTTTTTATAATGAAAAAAATGTAATTTTAAAAAATTAAATTATTTTATAAGGTACCTTACTCTTTCATTTTACTGATTCATTGAAAATTTTCAAATTGGATTAATAAAGCTAAAAAAGTATCTCCTATATCAATATAAATCTGTTGAATAGGCCGAGTATCTTGGCACATTAGCTCCATTTTATAAAATACGGTTTCTTGGCCATTTTTAAAATAAAAGTGATTGATATCTTATTATATTACCGAATAACTAAAAAAGAACCAAATGCCCATTTTTAACCAAAGTGACCAATTTTTAAATTATTGCTGAAATTTTAATTTTCAATTAAAATAAATTTTATGTGTCTAAAAATTTTTGCAAGCTCTAAGTTTCTAAAGGCTCTTTATTCGTCTCTTTAGTTTCTTTGTAATTATTTCGGAGATATGACTCTCATAATGAGTAAAAAAATTAAATTTTTTCAATAAAACGTTAACATTTTATCCATTAGTTGAGTTGAGTTGGGTTCGATTTCGTATTTTAAAACTGCAACTGCAGACCTTTTCAATAAATTTCGGCTTTTACACGAAACCTGATCAGACAAATAATTTTTAGAAGCTTGTAGAAAATTTTTGAAATCTATTTTATTCGAAAATTGAAATTAAAAACCCATCGTATAATTTTGAGCCTTTATTCCTGGGTGTAAAAGTCCATTCAAACAAGCCGTATAGGTAAAAGAGATTTTTTTCAGTTATTTTAATCTGAAGTGATTCAGGTATCTCAAGACTGTTAAGTTTCCTTATTAATTTTCAAGAAAATATTAATGATTAACTAAAACATAATCGATTCATGCGAGGATTCATACAAATTTAAAAACTTGATCAGTGCCATAAGAATTTATTAAACGTATTGCATGTTTGTATCTTTTTGTATGGGTTTTCTAACACAATAAAAAAAAGTATTTTTATTGTACAAAATTTTACATAATAAACGATTTAGAACATGCAACAACTTTGAATTTGATAATCAAGATACATAGACAATATATATATTATGGAAAATATATCCACAATTCAATAAACAAAATTCGATAACACAATTCGATAAACAGAATAACTAATAATTTCCTTATCAAAATACAAATTTATTCTCTTCATTCAATTTTGTAACTAAAGCAAATAATTATTTGATAAAAATCAAGTCCAATTATATAGGAAAGGGTTATATATACCATAGTATATAAATATTTAAATTAATCTAAAATAAATTCGGATTAGTGTAAGTCCGCATTAATCTATATAGATAATTAAAATTTTGTGTAATTTTGTTATATTTTTGTATGTGTGGGTGTGTGCATTAAAGTCGTAAGCTTAAATAATATAAAATTTATTTTGTAATTTTAGTATTTAAACACAGTGGTTACCTCGGTTGTCACATCAACAAGAACAACAAATTATATTTTCTTTAAGCAGTTTTGACCTTTTTAATATGTTGATTTGTGTTCATACTAGATCATGATGTATGTACCTGAAGCTGTATCCACATAGCATAACCGAGAATTACACAATGGGATTCGAAATTATTTTGGTTCGTTTATTTTGTAATTAGGGCTATTAATGGAATTTTAAGTTTATTTAATGACTTAAAAAACAAAAAAAATTTTCAAAAATTATACTGAAAACTAAAATATTATTCATTCTAAACTAAATAATAAGAACTTAAACTTCACTCTATAAATTTTTTTTTTAACGTTTTGATTTTAAATTTTCGTAAAATATTTATGTACTGACAGCAACGTCTGAATTTTATATGATTTATTGCTATAAAATATTGAAATCGATACAATATATATGAAGTCAAATGGTAATTTTATTATACTATCATTTTTAAAAATCAACTTCCAAAACGATAAAATGAAAACAAAAATGCAAAAATGAATAATTTTTGTTCTAATCTTAAAATTCGTTTACATAAAGTGAATTTCTTAAATATTTTGTTTAATTGATTTTTTCATAATTTATGAACTAGAGACTGCATTGTAATCTGCTCTTATAGATTTATTAAAAAAATATCAAATGTAGGTTATAACCTATAAAGAAAATAGAAAATTCAAATTTGTAAACTAGCAACTTGATTGGTCTTTATACTGTCCACAAGATGTTGGCCCCATAAAGCTCATCAATTTTTATGTAATAGATAATTAAATTATAATTAAATTATTTTATTATTCTTTAGATATTAAAGGAACTTTAAATAAAATAGATTTATAATATTAAATGCAGAAATTATTTTATAACATAATAAACTTATTAATAGTCCAGAAGCCGAATATGTTAGATGTATGCATTTGTTTCCTAAAGTTTGTGCAAGACTACACTGTAAAAAGTAACTTCCTTGTATCAACAAAAAAATTAGAACATTTTCGAAAAATTAGTAAATTTTCAAAAAAATTTGTAAATATTCGAAAAAATATTAAATTTACTAAATTTAGTATATTACCGAAAAATTCGAGAATTTTCGATTTTTTTTGTAAATTCGCAAAAAAAATTGATAATTTACAAACTTTTTTCGTAAATTCACAAAAAAAAATCGAGAATCCTCGAATTTTTCGGTAATATACTAAATTTAGTAAATTTACTATTTTTTCGAATATTTACAAATTTTTTTGAAAATTTACTAATTTTTCGAAAACATTCTATTTTTTTTGTTAATCTAAGGAAGTTACTTTTTACAGTGTACTTATATGAGATATAGGTAACTTTTTCGATATGCTGATTTCAAATTTTTAGGTCCCAACCTCGAAAACTTAGCCCTAATATCGAAAAACTGTGTTATTCGAAGTTTATGAACCGGAAATCAGGTAGTAATTTTAATGTAAAATTGTTTGAATTTGAATGTTCAACACTTAACTTATATTTTTAGATAGGTTGTATTATTCGACAAGCCATATATGTTAGATGTTTGTACTTTTATCTAAGTTTTATGCGAGGCTATTTATATGTGATAGGATGAATTCAGATTTAGAGGTCTCGACCCCGAGAAAACAGCCCTAATACGGAAAATCTATATTTTTTGGTCGATTTAAAAGCTTTTTTGATATATTATAATTAGAATTATAGATCATATTTGTTTGAAGTCGCTGAATAAGAAATATTCTTATATTTAGGTGCTGACCTCGAAAATGTATTCACTATCGTTTTGAGGACAATTAAAAATATTTCTTATTAAATATATTTATTAACTTTCTTAATAGTATAATTATAACTTTCAAAATTAACCACAAATACGGTTTTTCAGTATTAGGGATAATTTTTTATAGTCAGGACCTAAAATTTTTAAATCAGTTAGAGAAAATAGTTAGAGAAAAAAAAATATTTTTTTTTAATTTTTGTATTAATACTGTAATGGTTTAGAGATATCTCGGAGACATCACCAGTTACATCCATCCATATATAAATGCATAGATGCAAAAATAAAGAAATATTTATTTAACCCTGTTTCCTATAACCATCTTTAACTCTCAAAATGTGCTTATACCCAAAAAAAAGTCAAAAATCAAAAGTCGAAAATCAAAAAATTAAAAAAACATTCCCATATATAAATTCATATTCTTAAAAACAAAAAAACTTAATTGTCTTTTATTTTTTTGTTCTTCTTCAACTATTTTAAATAAATAAATGATAAAAAAAAATGTGTAAACATATATAATTTAAAAAAATGTAAATTTTTTAACAATCATAAAAAATTATGTAAATTAATTATAATTCCAAACAATAACAACAAAAAATATATATTTGCATATTTTTTAAAATTGTATAACAGTAAACTAAAAAAAAAATTAATTAATTTATGAAACTGTAAAATTGAAAACAAAATTAATTAAACACCAAAAAAAAAGTGTGTGAGATAAAAAATGTAGTGTAGGATAAATAAATTAATATGATAAAAGGGAAAATACAACTTGTTTGGAATTTCAATAAGCCAAAAAACTTTTATCCTTTCTTTATAAATAAAATTGAGTTTATAATATTTCATATAATTATTAACAGATGTTACATCCTAAAAAAATTATATTCACATTGATAATAAGAAACTTTGAAGAAAAAAAAGAAGCTTTTGGAATTTTCAATATATAAATTGCAGAAAAAAAATATTACAAACGTGTGTGCTTGTATACTATTTTTACACGATTTATGATCCTAAAGCAATAAAATCTATAATTGCAAAAATGACATTTTTTCTTTAGTTTATTATTATTTTTATTATTATTACAACTGTTTTGCATGGCAGATACACCAGTATTGTACCCAATGGATTAATTTTAAACTTTTTAATTCAAGACCTTGTTCTGTGTATACTAATTTTTTTTTTTTTTTGGCATAAACAAGAAATTAAATTATTTCTATTTTTTTTTTTTTTTTGAAACTAAACTCCAAAAAAAAAAAACGTTTAATAAATTACCATGTATAAAATAATAATAGCATTAATTAATTTATTATTATTATTATTACACAATAAAAAAAAATTTTAATATTAAATTTTTAATTATAGTTTACATAATATACCAATTAATATTGTGTTTTTTATGATGTTTATATTAAAAAAAAATTTTTGATCATTAAAAAAAAAAAATTTTTCAATAAAAATTATATTTACTTGATTAAATATTAAGCATTAAAAAACTCCTTATAAACAAATTATCTTGAATATCCTGTTTTTAATTCACAATAAATGCATAAACACAATTAATTACATAAAACTGTTAAAATTTGATTAAAAAATAAAATACTGAAAAAAAAAATTTTTTCAACATTTTCAAGTATAAACACAAGAAATTTAAAAAATACGTTGTTAACGGTAGCGCATACACTGAATAACTGACTCTGAAAATATATTATGAGAGAAGAAGAGAATCGCCAAAAGTTATATATATGAAATCTCGACTCTGCGCTATATAATACTCTTAGGCAGCTATATCATCTAATAAGAGTCAAAATATATATTATAAGATATCCTCCTACAATAATTATAAGGTTTTATTTTCAAGATGTATATCTATAGCAAGAAATTATATTTTCTAATGCTTCAAGATTCTTGTTAACAATAAATGTATATATTAGGCTAGGGGTTAGTTTAAGGGGACACAGAATTAACAAAGTTTTAAAATCAGTTTTTTTGATTTAAAAAGTTTGTCTTTTCGGAAACCTAGAATTATTTTCAAATTTTCGAAAATTCTCGAAGGGGTGATAATATTTAAAATATTTTTTAGACTAGTTTGATGTGTTTTTTTTATTGCGGAGGGCATGAGACTCGTTTTTTTCAAATTAAATCAATAGATTTTGTTAAAAATCAAAAAAACTGATTTTAAAATTTTTTTGGATCAGTGTCCCCTTCAAATTTTATACTTATGGATTCTCGGTTTGGACCAATTTTATGAAAAAATAAGGCACTCAGAATTTTGAGTTATAAAACCAAAAAAAGAAAATTTTTGGCTCTGTTAAGGAACAGTATTATTTTAAAGCGTTTGGTAGCAACGTTTAGAAGTTCATAATTGAATAAACTAAAAATTTAGAAATGTTACTTCTTTTGTCGACGACTAATTTTTTACCTAATAATCATGAATTTAAGGACTCTTTTATAAAAACTACCAGGCTAGTATATACCTCATTATAAATAAAGATTTTAAAATTTATTTGCACTTTTCTGAATCTAATAAAAAATAGTGAAAATTTATTACACCGAAATAAATAAAAAATTTTTGGATTATACAGTCACATAGTTGACAAGTTGCTAGTAAAATTTAAACTTTAAAATTTTTTTTTAAATTTCAAGACGTTCAAAAACTACTTGAAATTCTAAATGCAGGAAATGTTATACTTTTTTTTATCTAGATACACGGAAAAAAATTTGGTTACAACTAGCATTAGATTTTATTACTATTATTATTTTTTTTTATAAGGTCGCTGCTATCGTTCAGATTCACGAATATTAAAAATTTACCCTAAATACCCATGACCCTAAATTTCGTGATCAGTGACCCAAAAAACGTACAGGGTTACCAAAAATTGTCATTGTTTTTGAATATTGTATAAATATTCCTAATCAACCCCTATAATAAGGAATGTTTTAGCTAAATGTGTGGTTGATTGGCTCATTTGCCATAAAAGATACCCCCAAATTTGTAATTAGCAGCTCCAAAAGCATGTATAATGAGCTAAGTTTCGGGATTTTGCAAAACATCTTTAAAAAAGTGAATTGTTTGCTAATTTAAAGTTTTTATAAAAATTACCTGTTTCATAATCAGCGACCGAAAATACCTTTAAAAAACATTTTCTCATCTCGGACGCCAGAAAAAACCGTAAAACCATAATTTGATAAAAGTATTTATCCATAAAACATACACAGTCTTGCGTAATTTATTGATGTATGGGCAGATTCTTCATATTTAAATTTACAAAAGTTTTTTCCAAAAAATTTTTTAAATTATACTAATTAGCTTTTTACCTTAATGAACCCTCCCCCATATAGTAGTCTCTAAAGTTTTATTAACTTTTCATTTGGCTCATGAATACATTCACTCATAAAAAAGTAAATAATTAAATAAAAATAATGAAAAAAACTGAAAAGTATAAAAAATAAAAAAAAATATTAAATTAATATTTATTGTATCTCTTTTTATAAGCAATAAATTTTTACATTAAAACTTTTTTTTTTCTATAATCTTTTCAAAATCTCGAACACATATAAGTAATTTACATGAAGAAGTTTATTGTATTATAAAAGCTTTGTTTTTATTGTTACAGGTAATAAATTTTAATTTTTTTATACAACAATAGAGATAAATATAATAATTGACTTAAAAAAAAAGTACTAAAAAATGCAGAAATTTTTATTGTTAAGATAAAAAACAAAAAAGCTTTAGACGTAAAAATTGACGTTAAATATAAGCTTTTTTTGAAAATGTGTATTAAATTTTCATCTTAATTGCATACTCGAAAGTATAAAAATTTATATTTTTTTAAAATATATTAACATCATATTTAAAAATTATCTTACATTTTTTTTAAATTAAAAAAAAAAAAAAAATCTGTTAGAAAATATTTTTGCATATTTATGATAGATGTTAAATTATAATTATATTAAAATCCAAGGAAAAAAATTACTCTTATAAAATTTCCGTTTTCTTGGGTTCGTGTACTTTTAATGATTTATCAGTACAAGTTATAAGAAAAAACTTTAAATCTGAAGTCAGATTTTTATATGACTTCAAGTTAGCTTATCCCGTGAAAATTTTATTGGGAAAATACTTCTGCAAATTTTCAGATATTTAGTAATAAAAATGTAAATTTTGAAATTTACCTCGCACATGTGCGTAGTTCAAATTAACTTTTGGACTCTGGATTTGGAATATACCGTTTGTTATCTGCAACTATGAGATGAAAAGACTTCTCGTTTTGAGAATATAAAAATTTTGAACGAATTTAAAAAACGCTGCCAAGTAATTGGCACCATGGTTCCTCATTAACAATAACAAAATGTTGTTAATGGTCTATTTTACCTGCTAAAAACGATAATTCTAGATATTATTACTTTCATAGAAAAGAGTTAAGTACTGAAATCCCAAAGAAAAAAAAATATTGCCATTTTTAAAACTTTTTTATGTAAAAAATTTTGAGAGATAAATTTTCAAAAAATTAATTATCCGATTCGAGATATCGAGTAAAAACCATTATTTCAAATATAAGTACTTTCATAGAAATAATTGAGATATTACATCCAAATTAAAAAAAAAAATTGTTTGAAAAAAAATTAGGGCTATTTAATGTATTTATAAAGATTTTTTCAAAGATTTTTTTAAAAAATAAAAAATAATTAGTCTCATGTCGGCAGCACCCAGTGTCGCATAGCTCAAGAAAACAAGTATTTTTATGTAAGTTTAACACATTGTTAATATAAAAATGTTTTTAAATTCTCATATTGTTCATTAGTAATTAAGAAAAATTATATAATTTTTGTACTCAGATCACCTGAAGAGGCCAACGGATTTGTTGGTGAAATATTGTGAAATAAAAAAATTGTTACACATCAAATTAATTTGTATTGTTTTATTTATTTTAAATAATTTGAAACAATAAAAAATTAAGTTCAGCTCCAATTCTGGTCAATAAAATATTATTTTTACTTTTTTAATACCATAATGGTTGTGAAATTTCACGAGTGACACACTCACACACACACACACACACACATGCAGGCTTTTTTTAAAAACCGGTTTTTTAGCTCTCTGGGGTCTCAAAACGTGCTTATAGGTCTATGAGGAACCAAAAATAGTCAAAATAAGTACCAAAAATTGAGAATGGAACGCTGAGAGCTAAAATTTGGTGAAAGGACTAGTTTTTAATTGCGATTTGACAATCAAATATTTTAGGCTAATTTTCAAAATATTTCAATCCAAATCAGGTCCAATTGTCGTGGAATACCTCATATACATTTTTTTTCTACAAAATTCCATTGAATCGAATTTTTAATTTTTGAAAAATTATTTAATGAAAAATAATAAAAATAATGTAAAAATAAGTTAAAATATTCAAATTCTGACAAGATTTTCTGTACTTCTAATTAAATCGTTGAAACTCAAATTTTAAGGTTAAAAAATTTTCAATTTTTTTTTTTCTCATTTGCATAAAAAATTTGTTAAAAAACATGATAAATCAAGTTTAAAATTTTCGTCATAATATCAAAATAGATGAAATAGAAAAGATTCAGATTTATTTTTGTTAAAAATTATAAAAACAAGTAAAATAATAAATTGTAAGAAGAAATGTGCTTTTAAAAAAACAATAGATAAAAAAAATCAAGAAAATTAAAAGGTTATAAAAAGATATAAAAACTTTACTAATTTTGATAAATTTAACCAACAAAAAAATATTATGCAACAACAAAAAACAGTTATGGCTGATGATCCAAATACAAATAATAATAATAAAGCAAAAATTGAATTATTAAAAAAACATTTAATAAAAACAGTTGTAAATGTAAATTTTATATGTAAATGTGTAGCTTTAATATTAGAAATACTATTAGAAATATTTTATATTGTCTCAATAAAGTTTGAGAACAATTATGCAGCATACACAAATGGTATTGCCATTTCGTCAATAACATTAACTGGTTCTTTAATAGTTTCATCGTTGATTAAAGAAAATACACCATTTGTTGTAAGTATTCATTCTTAAAAATAAACAATTTTTTTACTCTATTTTTTTTCGAGGTCAAAATCTATTTTTATTAGGATATTGTACCACCTCAAAAAAAAATTACTACATTTTGCCAAAAATTTGAAGCTACCATTGTTATTTTAGGTTAAATATGGTAAAATTTTTGAATATATTTAATTTTACTTGTTTTGGTTCAATGTCCAATTGGAAATAAGTTTTAACCTCATGTACCGTTTTTGCCATAGTAAACTAATTTTATTTATTTAAATTTTTTCTTAGGATATGTTTATGGTTGGCGGAATTATTGGGGAATTAGGATATTTAATTCATCTTTATGGTGCAGACAAAGACGAAAAAATTCATCGTAAGAATTTTCATTATTTAATTTTAAATTAAACTTCAGATTCTGATTTTATTAATAAATTTTTTTTTACCTTTTAAATTACAATATTTTCCTCATATTTTGCTGTAAATAATTATTTTTTTTTACATGATTTATTATAAAAAATGAACGACAGAGCATAAATAATAAAATTAGTGTTGTTCACAGACTATATAAAAATTTCAGCATTATTTGCTGCGTAAAAACCTAAATTTAAATCCGGGGTTTTAAAGTCGCTGGGAATGAGTAGAAGATCCTTAAATTAGATCCTTAAATCTATTTTTTATCAGTCGTTTTTTAATAAATATTTTTATGGTAAGGCTAAAATTATCAAATCGATTTCATTTTTTCAAGAGTAATTAACAATATAAGAGGGCTATTTGATTATGTAACGAAATTGGGATATAAGGGCTGATTTCAGGAGGTAAAAGCTACCCCTAAATTTAAAAAAATGGTAAAAACCTTTTTCAATTTTCTTGTGCAAACTTTTCTTTTTGCAATTGAAAAAAAATAACAATGTTATTATTCAATTTTCATAATTTTGTAATTTAGGGGTAGTTTTAATTCCCCGGGGATGAAATAAATTTTTTTGCTACTAAAAGTAAAAAAGAATAATTATTTAACATTCATTTCATAATATTTCTTATTTTAGGTGTCGTTTTTACCTCCTGTAATTAGCCCTTTCATCCTAATTTCGGCACATAATCATATAGCTCCCATACTTTGTTAATTACTCTTGATAAAATGGAATAAAATGGCTGTAAAGCTGCTAAATTCAAAGGGTAGCGTAAAAATAAAATTTCAGGGGTTATTATATATTAGGGGCATATAGGTTTTTGGGATGCTAAAAACGATGGAATCATTTATTTTAAATGATTTTTTTAAGGCAAAGAGTTACTAGCTAATTTCAGTGGCTAAAATGTAAAAAATTTGACAGTTTTCAACATCAAAAACTTGCTGTGGGCTAAAAAATTTTTTTTTAATTATTTATTATATATATATATATAATAAATATATAATTATAATATATATGGGCATATCCATTACTTTTCATACAAAAGTGTGCGCACCCATGACTCCGATTAGGCTCAAATTTTCAGGGATGGTTTGAAGTAATAAAAAATTTCAGCCATTTTGCAGGACGGGTTGCCAAGATACAAGCTCTAAAAGGTCCAAAAATAGCTGTTTTTAGCCAATTTTTAGCCAAAAATTTACTGGGCTTCAAGGATTAGTCCAAAAAACATCCGGCTGGTCTCATTCTTTTCCTTGAACTTTCAACTATTACCAAAAAAATTTTCAAAGAGTTTCATGGAGTTGATTTTTACTGGCATTGATTAACGTAAGATTTATTTTATCGAAAAATGCTGATTTTTAAACTTGAATTGTGACTCAGCATCATAAGAAACTTCTTATAAGCAAAAACTATTTTTTTGGGCCAAAAACTACCCTAATACATTGACAAAATAAAGTAAGTTCTAAAGTAATTTGCCAAAAAAAAATAATTTTTGCATATAAGAAGTTTCTTTTTAGTAAATATTCGAATAGCCAGGAAAAAATTCGACAATTTAAAAAAAAAAAATTTTATTTTAGACCGAACAATAAGCGAGTTATCATTATTTCAAGTTAGAATACTGTATAATGACCCTAAAATTGGGATTTTTGGAAAATTTTTTAAAAAATCTTAAAATGTTAACTTGCTTATTTTTCGGTCAAAAATAAAAATTTTTTTTTTAAAATCAGCTCATTTTTCCCTGGCTATTCGAATATTGAAGAAAAAAAATTTTTTGGTTGACCCCTTAACCATTTATTGGCCAATATTGGTCCAATTATTACACATTTTCAGAGTTTTATATCTACGAACAGAAGCCAATACCATCGCCTAAATTTTTAGGGAATTTTTTTTAATATCAAAAGAAGCGTTCCTGAAATTTTCAGCCCTTAAAGTGCTCAGAGAAAAATTTTGCAGACGATTAAAGTTGTTAAAAAATCGATATTTTCGGAAACAGCAAACTTTCAATTGCTTATATCTCCGGTCCCTGATAAGCTTTTTTAACGTTTAAGGTCTCATTTGAAAGGTGTTTGCTATACGCTTTTAATAAGACTAACCGGAAGTCTTTAACTAATGATGCTGAGTCACAATTCAAGTTCAAAAGTCAGCATTTTTCGATAAAATAAATCTTACGTTAATCAATGCCAGTAAAAATCAACTCCATGAAACTTTTTGAAAATTTTTTTGGTAAGAGTTGAAAGTTCAAGGACGAAAATGAGACCAGCTGGATGTTTTTTGGACTAATCCTTGAAGCCCAGTAAATTTTTGAAAATTGGCTAAAAACAGCTATTTTTGGACCTTTTAGAGCTTGTATCTCGGCAACCCGTCCTGCAAAATGGCTGAAATTTTGGCTGGCTGAGTTTTTTATTACTTCAAATCACCCCTGAAAATTTGAGCCCAATCGGAGTCATGGGTGCGCACACTTTTGTATGAAAAGTAATGGATATGCCCATATATATATAATATATATTATCTAAAAACGATCAAATAGGATATTTTTATTTATTTCTGATGGATTGAGTTATGGTTCAAATATTATAGCTTGAAATTCCAAAATATCCAGAAAATATATTATTTCATAGTTTTTAGTAGCCCAATAAACATGCGGAATGCCCTTTTAAAATAATTTAAAAAAATTTTTTAGTCCACAGCAAGTTTTTGACGTTGAAAACTGTCAACTATTTGACATTTTAACCACTGAAATTAGCACGTAACTCTTTGCCTTAAAAAAATAATTTAAAATAAATGATTACATCGTTTTTAGCATCCAATTTATTTTTATGCTACCCTTTGAATTTAGCAGCTTTACAACCGCCCGACGATCCTGAGCCATTTTGAAAAAATCGAAAATACTTTGGCGCAGCTCAACGACTAAATATTTTTAGAATCGGTTTATGAGGGATTTTTTTTTTCCATAAAATGCCACCCAAAAACGCTTGAGCACCTTAAAAAATCGAAAAAAGAAACGAAAACTCTTTTGAACTTTTTTCTTTTTAAAAGTTGATAAATACTATTTTTTTAAAGTCACAACGTACTGCACATATTTAACTCGGGTTAAAAAAATATTTGTATTTTGTGTTAAAAATGTCGCGACCTTTCATTGTCCTTTTGCAATATGCCAAACTTTCGATGTTAATATTTTACTTAAATTTTGAACTTTTTTTTTTTTCTGTAGAATGCATATGACGTATTTAGGTTCCGAAAATCATTTTTTTCAACGAAACAAATTTTCATGCAATCCTCTTAGCCTACCGATAAATATAATAAGTCTGTCACTCGATTTCAGCTTTTTTTAAGCTTCCCACCTTTTATGGATGCGCACTCTATATTCATGCACTTGCTAAAGCTTTAACTATGAAAATTAAAACTATTAAATTTTTAAAACTCCCCTTTACAAAAAAAAATGTCACCACCGTCCATGTCGTTTTCTCCAAGTGTATGACATATTTTACTTCATATATCTTGTTCAGTGATTTGTTTTGATGAAAAAATAAGGTACCCAGAGTTTGAGAAAATTTGATGGCTTCAATACAGAGTTATTTCAATAATAAACTCTAATGTCGCCACCGTCCGCATAAATATAAAATCCCATAAGAATAATAGAATTTATTTTTACATTTGTAGCAGTAGGTACCGCTTAAAATTTTAGGTATTCGGCCCTTAAAAATAGAAAAAAATTTAAAAAAAAAAAGATAATTAGTGTTGTACCATAAACAATAAAAAAAAACGCTGCCAAGTGATTGGCACTATGGTTCCTCATTAACAATAGCAAAATATTTATAATGGTCTATTTTATCTAATAAAAATTATAATTTGAGATATCAGTATTTCATAAAAAAAAGTTAAATACCGTATTTTATAAGAAAAAAAATTTTGCTGTGATTTAATATTTTTTATTTAACAAATTTTTAGAAAAAAATTTTCAATAAACTAGGTATTACACTTAAAAAAAAAACAATATTACAGATTTTTTAATTTTTTTGTTTTATTAATATTCAGAAAAAAATTTTGAAAAAATCCGGTATCAGATCCAAAAAATTGCTATGAATAAGCTTTCTAAAACTAGTACTCTCACAGAAATTAATTAGGTACTACGTCCGAACAAAAAAAAAATTTGGTATTCTTTGTATTTTTTTGTGAAAAAAATTTTTGGAAAAAAATTTTCAAAAAATTAATTATCAGATTTGAGATATCGAGTAAAAACCATACTTTCAAATATAAGTACTTTTATGGAAATAAATGAGATATTACACCTAAATTAAAAAAAAAAAAAAGTTTTGAAATCTCTTGATGAAAAAATTTTTGAAAAAAAAATTAGATCTTAATTCCATAATGGTTGTTAAATACCACCGATTGCAAAATTTTCAAATATTAGTACTTTCATGGAATTAAAGGAAGTATTACACTAAAAAAAAAAAAAATATTACAGATTTTTTAATTTTTTTGATTTTTTAATTATGAGAAAAAAATTTTGAAAAAATTAAGTTTCAGGTCCAAAAAATTACTATAAACGATATTTCTAAAACTAGTACTGTCATAGAAATCAATTAGGTACTACATCCAAAAATAAAAAAAAATTAAGTTTTTTTTTGTATTTTTTGGTGAAAAAAATTTTGAGAAAAGAATTTAAAAAAAATTAGTTATCAGATTCGAGATATCGAGTAAAAATCGTACTTTCAAATATAAGTACTTTCATGGAAATAAATTAGGTATTACATCCAAATTAAAAAAAAAAAAAAAATAGTGTGAGATTTTTTGATGAAAAAATTTTGGAAAAAAAAATTAGGTCTTAATTCCAAAATAAAATTTATTAGAAATTATTTATGAAATATCACCGGTTACAATATTTTCAGATATTCGTACTTTCATAGAAAAAAATTAAGTATTACGTCCTAAAATAAAAAAAATTTTGGCATTTTTTGTATTTTTTGGCAACAAAAATTTTGAGAAAAAAATTTAAAAAAAATTAAGTATCAGGTCCAAAAAAATGCTATAAACGATATTTCTAAAACTAGTACTTCCACAGAAATAAATTAAGTACTGCGTCCGTAAAGAAAAAAAAAATTGGTATTTTTTGTATTTTTTGGTGAAAAAAATTTTGAGAAAAAAATTTTCAAAAATAAATTATAAGATTTGAGATATAGAGTAAAAACGATACTTCTAGATATCAGTACTTTTATGGAAAAAAATGAGGTACTACATCCAAAAAGAAAAAAAAATATAGTGTTTTTTTAATTTTTTTATGTAAAAAGTTTTGAAAAAAAAAAATTTCGAAAAATTACGTATCAGATGGAGAAATCCTTTACAAACGATAATTTTAGATATTCGTACTTTCATAGGAAAAAATTAAGTATTACGTCCTAAAATAAAAAAAATTTTGGCGTTTTTTGTATTTTTTGGCGACAAAAATTTTGAGAAAAAAATTTTGAAAAAATTAAGTATCAGGTCCAAAAAAATGCTATAAACGATATTTCTAAAACTAGTACTTCCACAGAAATAAATTAAGTACTGCGTCCGTAAAGAAAAAAAAAATTGGTATTTTTTGTATTTTTTGGTGAAAAAAATTTTGAGAAAAAAATTTTCAAAAAATTAGTTATCAGATTCGAGATATCGAGTAAAAATCGTACTTTCAAATATAAGTACTTTCGTGGAAATAAATGAGGTATTACATCCAAATTAAAAAAAAAAAAAAGTAGTTTGAGATTTTTTGATGAAAAAATTTTTGAAAAAAAAATTAGGTCTTAATTCCATAATGGTTGTGAAATTTCACCGGTTACATACATACACACACACACACACACACACACATACAGACTTTTTTTAAAAACCGGTTTTTTAGCTTCCTGAGGTCCCAAAACGTGCTTATATGCCAAAAAATCAAAAATCAAAATTTCATCTATCACAAAGGTTCCTCTATGAGGAACCAATATACAGTTCCTGTGAAAATCAGCCATATATATAATAGGTTTTTCGCAGCATCTAGCTAATATATAAAAAAATCGAAAAATAAAATATATCCTCTTACAAATTTTTTTTGAGGAACGAATTACGATAGAGTAAAAATAGCTATTTTTTAAACAAGGGACAAAATATTGGCTCTGATTTTGCATGTAGTTGTAAACATGAGCAAGCGTAGCGAGGGATTGCAGACATTATGCAATAGTCGAACCCCATATTTTGTCCCGTGATTTAAAGAGTAAAAAACCCGTTTCCGGGTAGAAAATAGGCTTTTTGCCCTAGATATCTAAAATATTTTTTTCAGATTCTAAAATAAATTTTATTTTGCCTTAAAATATTTACCTTATAATCATAGATTCATATATTATTTTTAATATCTTTATTTTTATTAATAAAATATAAATTCTTTTTTAACAGCACAAATTAAAACACAATATAAATATGGCTTATCGTTGATAATATGTAAGTTATAAAATATACTTTTTAAACTTTCTATGGGTAATTTTTTTCTGATCTATAAAAATTGTTTAATTTTAATAACTTAAATTTTTTTCAAAATATAATTCATTTTCTGACTTTGATTTTTTAAAACTTACTGTCATTTTGTTATAACATTATAATCTAGTCTTTTATCTCATTTTGGACATTTCCATGAATAAATAGCCCAAAATGTCATTCATTCTCTTAAAAATTAAAAACATTTTTTTTTCGTCAAAGCATATTAAAATTAGATTATTTCCTAAAGTACAAGGTTTTAACTTTTTTTTAAAGATTTTTATGCAAGTTTAAATTTTTGGTATATTTTAGCGTCTCTAGTTTTGATAGTACTGTAATTTTGTTTTAGGCTGAAAATGTTCAAAATTCACGAAAATTAACTATACGCTCTTTTATAATAAAAATTACTTTGAGAAAGTTTTTGATTACTTTTTAATGTTTTTCAAATATTTTACTGTATGATTTTCAAAATTTTGGCTGGTAAAATGGGAGGTAAAATTAAATAAAAATACTTGATTTTTGAGCTAACGATTTTGGGAATAATCTAATTTTTATCAAGCTTGAAATTTTATGCAATTTTTCTATGGACTTATCCTCAGAATAAACTCGCCTTTTAAAATAAAATAAAAAAAAAATTAAATTAAAAAATTTTAAATCTCAGATTAATATTTTTAAACATTAATTAACAACTAAAGTATACGAGAGATTTATTTTTTATAAATTTAATCTAAAAAAATCAGAAAAAATTTACCCATACTTAATTAAAAAAAAAAGGTCTTAAAAAAAAATAATTTTTATTTTTCAGCAATCATAGTAATTCTATCATTTGACATTGGATTTAGAGTATTTATGTTAGGTAAAAATTTTTATGATACTCAAATAAAGAAAAAATAAAAAAAATTTTCAACAAAAAAAAATTAAAAAACAAAATTAAAATGTTATAATAATTAGTTAATTAGTTATTTTTTTTTTTTTAAATTTAATTATAAAAATGTCATATATTATATTATGTAATGATAAGAATATTAAATATTAAATATATATACACATATATCAACACACACTTGAAAATTTTCCATTCAGTTAATTAAATTTTATCAATTTTTTAGTATAAAAATATAAACTTTTCTCTATGTGTGTATTTAAACTTTTATTAATATAGGTAAATATATATTTTGTACTGAATGAACGTGTATTATTTATTATGAGAAGAAAATTTTCAAATTTAATTAATTATTATATAAAGGTCATTATATTCAAGTATCTAAGTACTTGTATTATATTAAAAATTTGCATAATTTTTAATGAATAATCATTTTTTTATAATTTTGACTTTACGTATGAGAACCTGTTATTAAAAAAAAAATTACTTATGCTGAATGCGATTTTTGGAGACCCCGAAATAAACATTTAAAAAGCATAAAAGAAATTAGCGTATAGGCCTGGTTCCCTATTTCGTAGTCACTTTTTTTTTGCTGTTAGGTTCTTAATATTTTCGAAGGAGTGATTATGTTTTTTGGGTCGCTGAATAAAAATATAAAATCCATTTCTTACCCAAAATCCAGTTGACCTTAAATGTCCTAGAAATTTCAGACTATTTTTTGCAGGTTTTTAAATAATTTCTTTTGCAGGTAACTAGAAAATTTTAGGTAAAAACAGACATTATTATCGTGTTCAGAAGCCCGAAAAATTTATGTAATAGATAAAAGCCCTTTTTCGGTAAAAACCAGTTACATATACGTATTCAGCAACCAAAAAATCGAAAATTCTAATTAGAAGATTTTATGGACCTATCGACATAAAAAACTAACTACAAAATAACTACCGAGGCCTATGATGCATTTCTTTGTTTTTCACCATCCAGAAAGCCAGTATTTCTTATGAGAAATAGGCTAGGCTCCTAGTAGCCCAAAATTTGATAAAATAAATTCAGAATCTCAAAGGGTAAATGTATAATACAATTATATATTTCAAAAACATGCAGTACAAAAATCCTCATGCAGATTTCAGGAAACTTAATTAAGGTACGTCTTAGCATAATAAATTTTAACCACTTTCTCGTCCAAGCGTTTCAATTACAAATTTTTTGTATTCATATAGGGTTTAAAGTCATAGCCGATCCTACTGATTTTAGTCAAGAATTTATTAATATTATTTACAATTAAAATTTTTTATCGATTATTATATTATATCTATCGTAAATTTTATTATTTTAAAATTTTATTATTATTAATGATATTATTATTAAATAAAAAATTTATTCTCATAATTTTACCACCCATAAATTCAGAATTAAAGTTTAATATTTCAAAATTTACAACTAATAATTTTATTTATTTAATAAAAGCAAAACACGGTAACAAATTTAATACAAAAATGAAAAAACGTTCTCAAATTATTGGCAATCAGGCAATGACAAGATATAACTGTTATAAAGAATAAGAAGATTAAAAAAAATTAAAAATGACCTTTTCTTTGATATTGTCATTTGAAAATCCCATCATAGAAAAAATTAGGCTTTACATCCAAAAGGAAAGACAAAATTATAGTTATACAAAATGATATTATTTTTGGAAAGATAAAAAAATAAGACAAAAATTTTTATACACCGAATTAAAATTCGAATTCTCGAGTATGCAAATAATGTATTACGTCCAAAGATAAAAAAATAATGGATTTCTTTTAGTTTTTAACGAATGAAATTTTAAGTCAAAATTTTTATAATGTTTAAATTAAAATCAGTAAAATTTAGTAAAAAATGATAAGGAATTTTTTATAACTAGAATTCTCATGTAAAAAACTTAGGTATACTGCGTCCAAAAAGAAAGAAATTTATAGTGTTTTTTTATTTTCTAATGCAGAAAATTTTCTAACAAAAATTTTTATAAAATTAGGCATCAGATACGAGAAATCGAGTAAAAACAATACTTCTAAAACTAGAAATTCCAACGAAAGAAATAGGTGCTACGTCTAAAAAGAAAAAAAATGATGCTGTGATTTTTTATTTTTTATGTAAAAAATTATGAGAAAAAAATGTTCAAAAAATTAAGTATCGGATCTAAGAAATTGAGTGAAACTCGTTCAGGCTCCCAATTGGGATATTTTAATAATTCACGTGACTTACCTGGACATTAAAAATAAAATATTGGGATCCAAAGTTCAAACTAACAAATAAATTTTGATTTTTGGAGGTAGGTATTGCAAAAAATAGAGACTCTTAAAAAAAATAATTAAATTGATAGTGTTGGTTGCAAAAAAATTGTAATGCATTTTTTTTTGAATAATTTTTAATTTACTGCTTATATTTGCCGATACAATTTTCTTAATAGTAAAAATAAAATATTTTTGTAAATGTAAAATCATTTTTTCTTTTTTTTAGTAACTGCAATTTTTATTTTATAAACCACTATAGTTTACTAGTGATTCTTGATTAAATGGGTCATATTGAAGTCAAAAGATTGAGTTTTTAAAACCATGTGGCGTGCTATTTTAATCGTGATAAATGTTTGTAATAAATAAACAATTATTCGTTCTATATATTTTAAACTCCTGCAATCATAGAACATTCATTTAAAAAATTTTTATACATTTATTTACTGTCAGATACAGAATATAAATATTTTCATCAATATCAATTTGCTCTATTATCATGAGAGCATTTTTAAACCGAATGTGACCAAACCTAATGATTGGGACTTTAAATTAATTCCTTTTCCCCAAAATTACTAATTAAAATAAAAGTAACAATGCCTACAATATTGAATAAAATTTATTTTCTGGACAGTAGCCACGAAAGTATACGGAAAGTAAGCAAGGAAATCGAAATTTCTCACTACTGCCGCAGAAAAATTTTATACGGTCCTTGTCCATAAATAAAGAATACCTCAAATCGCACGTAAATTACCTTCATAGACGAAGCCGAGCCTTTACTTTTCTGAACATGAGCCGTAAATATACTAATATTTTAATTTAACATCTTAAAAATAATTATCGATAATTACGTTAAATGTAGTATATTTTTTTCAAATTTGTTTTTCAAAAGCATATGGATAAAAAATCCTTTATTAGGGCTTAAATCAAATCATTTGAGGTTCAAGAGAAGAGCATTTTATTGTATTTCATCAAATTTCAAACTGATTAAAAAAATCTGATTGAAATTTTGGATTCCTTATAATCATGGTCACGTTCGATTTAAAAATGCCCACATGAAAATTAAATTTTTAAACATCAACTACGAAATTTGAATAAGAACATTAATTTTATCTTTTTTTACAAGCTATTATAGCATATTTTAAAATTTTATTTTTCATATAAAAAAAGATAATAATTTTATCATATTGATGGTATATAATGAAAATATTAAATTACAATATAAAAAATATTATAATTCGCAAAAAACAGATTAGAATTTTAATATTTGAATTTTTATGAATGATATTAAGCTATAATTTTCTGAATCTAGTAGACCCCTTCATAATTTTAAATTTCGAGTAAATAAACTAATTTTTTTCCGAAAGCACATATTTTCCGGCCACTGCACGTCAGTGTTTTTTTGCTACTAATGCAGAAAAATTGTATACGACTCTGAACCATAAAAAATAAGGCCCTAAATCGCTGTTTACCATCGTATTAATTCACGTGCAATTTGGGCTATTCTTTGTTTTTCTGGCCGTGGGTGGTAATATACTATTCTTGTTCTATTTAAGTAAAAAACCTGTTCAAAGATACAAATTACACGGCTAGGCTGCTTTGCTTGAAAATTCAAGCAAATTGCTTGAATATTCAAGCAATCAATTAAGTCAGATAAAAAATACCGTAGAAAAGCTTAAATTTTATTCCCCTCCCTTTTTAAGAGTTATTTGAGAAAAAAAATTTGGATTACCTGCTGTTTTACCTAATTGCCTATTTCTTTGATTTTTTAGTTATGTATAAATTTCTGCTTTGTTACTGCTTTTATGTTACCCAAAGGGAATGGGTGGGGGGTAGGTATATTAAGATGAAACAGAGCAATGTTTTAAAAAAATTCAATATTGATTTTTAGATTAAAACTAAATTTTCCAAACATATATATGGAACAAATTATTTGTAAAAAAACTATGTTAAAAAAAACAATACTTTAAGTTATCAGTTACAGGAATGTTAAATTTTAATATTTTTTTTTCATTTTTAAACTTTATGACAATTAATTTTCTGAAATATTTTTACCTGAGTCTTACTTGTCAAATTTCTGAAAAAAAACTTGACGCAAATGCTTGAAAATTAAAGCAAATTGCTTGAAATTTCAAGCAAAGCAGCCTGGCCGTGTATCAACGATAGTACATAGTTTCTTTTCGTGGTCTTTGTGGTCGTCTATAAAATTAAAATTTCCTATTTCCTAATGAACTTAAAATGGAAAAAAAACGCCTTTTTGTTATTTTTACAAATTTAAGTCAGCCCGAAAGTTCAGAAAAAACTCGAGAATTTTTCATTTCAGACGACTAAAAAAGCTCAAAAATAAACCAACTCATGATTATAGTAATATACTTAATAATATATAGTAAACTTAAACTTTAACTTTTGAATAAACGGAAAAAAAATTTTCGATTCGATAGATTTGAAATCTAAAATCTTAAAAGAGTCTAATATTTAATATTTTACGAAAAGCCGAAAAGTCTATCAAAAGAAATTATATTTACATTTTACTTTAAGTATATTATATGTAAGTAAGAATTTCCAATAAATGTTTCAAAGAAGATTAAAGAAGATGCATTTTTCAATTTAAGTTACTTGTATACAAATAAATATATATGTTTTATTGATTTATTTCATTTTGAACTATCGTTTACAAATTTAATCTTCCTTATCAGGTAAAAAATAAATCTTATTCAATTTAAGTAATATGTATAAAATTTATTTATATAAAATCAAAAATATCAATTTTATTACATATATGAAAATATATTTTTATTATTCTTTATTTTGTACAATTATTAAATAATTTAGTTAATTTTTTAATTTAATATCATTTTGGTCCTTTGGTACATAAAGCATTGCATCGAGAAAACTTCTTGTAATATCAGTAACCATACTTCTGTCTGCAATTCCTTGACTGGTACCATACATTGCAAGCTGTAAAAAAGTATAATTAAAAAATTTTTATAAATTATTAATAAATTACACAAAGATTTATTACCATGCCCTGAACAGGTTCGCAAGGAGCTTTTAGAATTGTCTGTAAATCCTCACGCACATCTTTGATAAACTGCTGGGCAATTCCAGGTTCAGTGTGGACGTGGGTAACGCATAAATGAATTGCACTTGGAAACTGAAGAATATTCAAACTCCATCCTCTTTTATTTAATGCTTCAGATAGCTTATAAATATCAAAGCGCTTAGATCCTATAGCGATTACTGAGGTGATAGGTTTTCCAAAAATAAAGATCCCCTCGGTAGCACGTAGTTCACGCTCTAGATATTTAGTAGTATCTAAAATGCGACGACTAGCTTCAAGGTAACCTTTTTTACCGTAATGCATAAGAGTAGCCCAGCAGACAGCGATTGAGCCCCCAGGCCTAGAACCAGCAATTGTAGGAGATCCATAAATACCACCTGGCCAGTCTGTACTAACAGTATACTGATGATGCAAAAAGCGACGCTCACGGTATAGAATCAATGAAGAACCTTTCGGTGAAAATCCGTATTTATGCGTATCTGCGCTTATGCTACTTACTCCTGGTACCCGAAAATCGAACGCTGGGAGTTCTTGATCGTTCATAAAACATACCAGGAATCCACCAAGGCAAGCATCAACGTGCACAGGTATTCCATAACGTTTACCCAAAGCTGCAACACCTGCCACGTCGTCCATTGTACCGTATGGAAAATTAGGAACCGAGCATCCTAGTAAAACAGTGTTCCTGGAGATAGCGCGTCTCATAGCCTTTAAGTCTACGGCAAAAGTTTTTTGATCAACAGGTATCGAACGAACTCGAATACCTAAATACTGTGCTGCCTTGTCAAAAGCCGAATGTATTGTCACAGGAACTACCATTTCTGGATGACGAATTCCTTTGGTTTCTCTTGCGAAATCTCTAAATGCTTTGCATGCTAATAATATCGACTCTGTACCACCCGATGTCATTGATCCGCATGTTTCATCATCTCCGTTAAATAATTTGCACGTTATACGAACTAACTCTGCTTCCATCTTACATATACCAGGAAAGACATCAGGATGCAAAGGATTCGTAAGAGCAGTGTACCCATACGCTTCTTTTACTAATCTTTTCAAATTTTCATCAGAAACACGATACACACATCCTGAAACTCGTCCATTTTTCCAATTGTAACCACCTGATTAAAAGATAAAAGATTCATTAATATAAAAATAACTGACTTTCTTTCATTCTATTCTTAAAAAAAATTTTTTTAATGCAATAAAGACGGATTAGTGGACCTTCTGTTCTTATCTCATGAATGAAATATATAAATGAAAGTACCATTACTTAAGAATCTTTATTGGATTTTCTATAGTATAGTATAGGGATAAAATTGGATTTTAACTTTATTATCATTCTTGTATATATATTAAATTCGCGTTAAAGAAAGATGTGTAGTATAAGTTTATTAAAATAGTACGTCTTGTAATTGGCCAATATATTTATTCGTATAAACGTTTATATTCAAAAACATGCTGTTATTATTAAATTTAATGACTTAATCAAAAATATAAAAATTTATTATATTAGAAATTCTTGGCTTTAATCTTACATTATAATACAAATTTTACAAAGCATAGAGATGATAATTTAGATTTAAATATTTTATAATTACTATTCAATATTTTGAGAAAATTTGTTTTATCTGGAATAAAAATAAATTTTTGAGGTATTTTTAGTTTACAATAATGACATTATTATCTTTAATTCGGAGATTTTATATGAGTGATTCCTTTTTGATTTTATCTAAATTTAATATAGAATTTTTGATTTTGAAGAAAAAAAAACCTATTAGACCAGGTTTGATCTTACAACGATTACCCACAAAAAATTTTTTTTTAAATTAATTAGCATTAAAATACACTGTAAAAAGTAATTTTCTTATATTAACAAAAAAATTAGAACATTTTCGAAAAATTAGTAAATTTTCGAAAAAAATCGTATATTTACTAAATTTAGAATATTAACAAAAAATTCGAGTATTCTCGATTTTTTTTTGTGAATTCGCAAGAAAAATTGATAATTTACAATTTTTTTTCAAAAATTTACAAAATATAGTTGTGAATTTCCCAAAAATGGTTGTGAATTTACAACTTTTTTCGTAAATTCACAAAAAAAAATCAAGAATTCTCGAATTTTTTGATAATATACTAAATTTAGTAAACTTACGATTTATATCGAATATTTACAAAATTTTTTGAAAATTTACAAATTTTTTGAAAAAATTCTATTTTTTTTGTAAATCTAAGAAAGTTACTTTTTACAGTGTACTTGTAAATCAATCATCATTGACACCTAACTTTTCCAGATATTAACCTAGCGCTTAGACTCAATTTAACCTAGAATGTTTCATATATAAAAATTATGCTGTTATTTACAAAAGGATTGTAAAATTACACTAGTTAGTAAACAGATGTTGATTTAAAAGACTTCTTTACGTAGAAAAATAGAAACAGCAAAATAAACATCAATAATTGTCTTTAACAAAATTATCCTTTTTTTATTTTAGATTTAAAAAAAAAAAAAAAATCTCTATTTAAGTTAATACAATAAAAGGAAACAATAAAAATGATCATTTCAATGATAAAAAGTCGAAGCTTTGTTATTTATATAAATTTATATCGAGCTATTTTTTATTTTTTAACTCGTGCAATCAATGAACTTTTAGGTACCTGCAAAAACTCCAACTATTTTCTTTTTTATAATTAAATTTTTATTTTTATGTGAAAAGAATTTATTTAGTAACAGGAAGTTTTTATTATACTACTGTTAATAGAAATAAAATGATTTTGCAGGCATAAAAACTAGTTTGAATAATTTTTTTGTTAAACATCAAAAATTACTTTGTTAATTTTTGGAGATATCTTCAATTTTACAAAACTGAATTCAATTTACGATAAAACTTTATTTTCAAGTTTCCTTTAAAATGATCATTTTCTGTTAATTAAACAAAAAAATTTGTATACCAAAACAGAGTAGAACAAAAAACCTCAAGCATGTATACTTAAGAGTATCTTGCATAAGAAAGCATAAATATGTAGAAAACCGAGTAGAAAACATAAAAATTCAAATTTTCTAGTAAAAAATTTTTACTAAAGGAAACTATAAAACTTATTTTAAAAGTCAAATTCGAAAAAATGAAGGGTCTAGGAAACATTTTAAAAGCATCAAACTCTCTTCCAATTTTTGTATATATAAACAAGAACTACACAGAATTCAAGATATTTGAGGTCAAAGAAAAAAAAAAAAAACTTTAAAAATCCAATATATATGAGCTTGAATATCTTATAAGAAAAGCAACGTGACTTAAAATAAGAATATACACCTTCGATATTGAGAATCTGATACCAAAATTTACTTTTAGACAAAAATATTCAAAAAATAAATTTTAATAAATTTAACTAAAATTTCAAAAATTTTTTATACAGAAAAATTAATAAAAATAAATGTAACATTATTAACTCTTGAGTGTATTTTTACTGTTTGTATTTTTCTAGTACTTTCAGAGACAAGAAATAAAAAAAAAAGTAATAAATCACAAAACACAACAAATTAAATAATAAAAACTTCAGTGTATGCAGGAACGCCGTTCTTTTTTTTAATTTGTAGTTAAAAAAAAATACACACTTTTATATACAACTTTACGTAATATTGTTTTAATGTTTCTGTCTAATATAGAATTTTTTTTTTATTATACAATCATGCGTTAAAAAAAAAAAAAAAAAGAAAAATAAGGAATGGAAATAAATAATAATAAATGTTAAATATTTTAAAAGTAAAATGTTTTTTACGCGTTGATTCAATATATTGATCGTAAAAAGAAAAGCTCGTAAATATACATACATAACTTTAATGAAAAGTTCTCAAATTAAATCGATTGGCCTTCCGGCGAATATACGAGTTGCATATCGTAAAAGTATAATAAGAAAATTTAAAATATGTGCTCGTAATATTAAAAGTTAAGTTGTAAGTAAAAAATATCATTTTATCAGTTCTTGAAATAATTTTTTATTTTTAGATTAAGTACTATTTTAGAAAAAAGGACCTCAAGCTATACTAATTTAAATTAGAAGAGATAAGTTTGAATTATGTTATTTCATAGGGATAATATATAACATTTTTGGGTTTAGTAATTGCTAGTTGAATCGATTAAGATTCTAAAGGTTGAATAATAAAATTTTAAATTAATTTAACTTCAGGTCATTTAATCAAAACTAAAATTAGCGCAAGGGGCTTGTTCCCTAGTTATATAAAAAAAACCAATTTTCAAGCGACGCAAAATTTTGAAAGATTTTTGTAACAAATACAAGATTTATAAGTACAATCAAGCAAAAAAAGAAATTTTGACTTCGGTGAAATTACCTGGACTTGAACATTTACTAAGAGATTTACTTATATGTTAATAATTCATATCTATATTTTTAAAAAAATAATCAACTTTTTATTTTTCGGGTACTAAAGTTTACATCTAAAGCTAAGTTATATCAAAAGGCAAAGGCAAAGATATATCAAAAATTTTCTTTCAAATAATGTGAATGGAAAAATAAATTTTGAAGTATAAGAAACTTTAAAGAGGCTATAGTGTGCTTTGCATTACTTGCAAACTTTTTTTTAAAAGCATTCATATAGTACTATATACGTTTATGAATTCATAAAGTTTGATTACGTAAGAATGTCTTTTCAAACTACGTCTATATGCACCAAATTACATCCTAATTTGGTATATATGTTTTATTTAGGGTACACCGCGCAATGCAATATATTGTATACTGACGAACTTCGCTAAATTGAAAGAAGAAGCAGAATATTTTTAATATTAACATAATTATTAACAGGGGCCGTAAAGCCAAAAAATTGAGGGGAAGAATGGGAGAATCAAATGAAATTGATTAATCCTGATTCAAGGTTATAAATAATTTTGATTTAGGGACTACTGCGTCCTTAATATTCAAACTTTCTGCGTTCAGACTAGGTCCATTATTTCTCATTAAAAAATCACATAAATTATTGATTAGTGACACAAAAAACCCTCGGAAACTTATTATTGGATAATTCTATTGACTCAGAACGCGGTGACATCAAAAATACCCCCCTTTGGTGGTAGTTTTTGCTCATTTAAGAATAAGCGCAATTTTCTTTACCAAATGACCCCGATTTTCGTGTTCAGCGACCCAAAAAACCTATACTAGAGCAAATCTCATATTCGCAAACGTATGAGTACCCAAACCCGTATTTTGACTGGAGTAATGTATTTGAAAAATCAAATTGTCCTATTTAGGCAGAAAGAAATTCATATTGAAAAAACAGTCTAAATACCCTCCATTCATGCAATTTTCTAAGCCAGAACCATCAGCTTGCATATTAAAAAAAAAGAACTGTTCAGGTAATCTTATACACAACGCTGTTAGAGTATTCAAATTTTTAATTTAATTTAAAAATAATTTTTTAATTTTAAAGTTTTAATTAGTTAGCTCAAGACTTTTAGCATTAAGATTATACAGAATTTTACTAAATAAAGAATTTTAATTTGTTTTTAATTGAAAAAATACTTGTTATATTTATTATTTTCTATTTTATTGATATAAAAAATTTTTCATTAGGAGCATTACTCCATAATAATGAGAATCAGGCTTAGTATGGCTTACATGAAAACCACTCAAAGACCGCGAATATGTTATTTGATTTTAGGTTAGCCAAAGGATTTAGTTTAAATTAAAGCTTTCAATTTTCTTCACTTGAGATTAACCAAATAATAACGTGAGATATTTTTTATTTTTTTACTAAATTAAATTAAATTAGTTTCAGAAAATGATTCTCAAGTTTTAAAAAAGCATGCAGAAAACCAAATAATGTAATCTGATTTTAGCCTTTTCATGTAAAATAATAGAATATAGTAGCAAATATTATATACTTTTACTATATTTTATACCTCTTACTCAAATTTCCCCCTCGCACTCTATAAACTTCAAGAAGAAGCTAAATTCAATTTAATTATACGTTTAATAAATGAAACAAGTTAAGTAAACGCGTATGTTAGATACATAGTAGCTAAATGTATTAAATGTAAAAACAGTCTTTATAAATTAACTTATGAAATCCGCCTGCGGTAAACTGATCTCTTCTCTATATGTTATATGAATATAACTAAAATAACTAGTGTTATTTTACATGAAAATTTCGATGCCATTAATTCTATAACATTTCATCGCAGTTCAAAAGTTAAATTATTTTGATTTAATTTTAAATTATAACTTTAACTATGTAATTTATTTTTTTATCATTGAGATTTTGTAATTTAATTTGCATAATATAATTAAATCTTGTCTATTTTTTTAACCATTCATACGGTTTTTAATTTAAATGATATAACCGTGTTCAAGGCAAGAATCTGGTGAATATAAATAAAATTTTAAAATACATGTTTCTAAATTTCATTGGTGACAAAATACCGAAATCTTATTACGGTAGTTCTTAGCTATTTTTACCCAAGTCTGAGGTCGATGTCTTGGATTTAGAAAATACCATTTGCGCTGTGTTTGGTATGTAAAAATATGGTTACTTTTAAGGCTCTAGGTGGCTTGGTTGCGATTTGGCAGCTGTTTTTCCAATTTTGATTTTTTTCGAATTCTCAGCCACCCGTTTGCTTTTTATTTTCTGGACGCCCTAAATAAGCCTAAAAAATATTTTCTATATAAAGGTGGGTAGTAAAAATTCCCGCCCAATCCGAATCTGACCATATTTTTTCGGAAAAACCTCAGGAAAAACCGGAAAATCGGAAAAACTAAAGGAAACTGGAAAATACAAATTTCTCAAAAAGCGTCACTTTTTTTTTTTTTTTTTATTTTTTTTACATGTGTTTTCCCATACTTTTCATGCTGGTACCCTCCTTTTTTGACCCATTTGCCTTTTAAGTACTTAAAAATCAATTTTAGGCTCAAAAAAATGATTTTAAAAATTGTTCATTTTCCGAATTTTCCAATTTTCTCGCTTTTCCTGATAGAAAATGAAAAATCTAATTTGATTTTCGGATTCCTCGGGAAATTTTACATTGAAAACTTTCTTGGGTAAAATTTTAGAGGTCTTTATGACGCTGTAAAAAAAAGAAAAACAAAATAACCTGCTAAAATCAAACATAATTAAACATAATAAAAAAATAGCAAAATTTAATTATGTTTAATTATGTTTGATTTTAGCAGGTTATTTTGTTTTTCTTTTTTTTACAGCGTCATAAAGACCTCTAAAATTTTACCCAAGAAAGTTTTCAATGTAAAATTTCCCGAGGAATCCGAAAATCAAATTAGATTTTTCATTTTCTATCAGGAAAAGCGAGAAAATTGGAAAATTCGGAAAATGAACAATTTTTAAAATCATTTTTTTGAGCCTAAAATTGATTTTTAAGTACTTAAAAGGCAAATGGGTCAAAAAAGGAGGGTACCAGCATGAAAAGTATGGGAAAACACATGTAAAAAAAATAAAAAAAAAAAAAAAAGTGACGCTTTTTGAGAAATTTGTATTTTCCAGTTTCCTTTAGTTTTTCCGATTTTCCGGCTTTTCCTGAGGTTTTTCCGAAAAAATATGGTCAGATTCGGATTGGGCGGGAATTTTTACTATCCACCTTTATATAGAAAATATTTTTTAGGCTTATTTAGGGCGTCCAGAAAATAAAAAGCAAACGGGTGGCTGAGAATTCGAAAAAAATCAAAATCGGAAAAACAGCTGCCAAATCGCAACCAAGCCACCTAGAGCCTTAAAAATTGGCCAGTAACCATATTTTTACATACCAAACACAGCGCAAATGGTATTTTCTAAATCCAAGAAATCCGTTAATAGAAAATCCAAGCAATTTTTTAAAATAAAAAAATCCAGGATAACGTACATGCTTTTGGTTCTCAAATCAATTGCAACCTTATAATTATGTATACAACGAAAATCAATACGTACACGGAAACCGTGCGTGCTTCGAATTTCAAACTATGCAAATAAAGTCATTATGTTAAAAATAATTGTCAAAAATATAAATTATACCTCACAGCAAGGAAAATTATCTTTGAAAATCTAGAATAAACGAAAACCTCCTTTTTGTGCGCACTAAATAAATTAAATTACAATACTACATTATATAGACTGTTTAAAGCACATATTATACCATTGTTTTAACCACACAAATATAAAAATCTATAGAAATAGTATTCTTATCTTAGCTTTTGAAAATATCGGTCACACATTTTAAAGAATTTCTAAATTGAATTGTGCAAATAGTTGCATCAATCTTATATTCAAGATACATTGGGATATTGAAATATTGACATATTTTAACTTCTTTATAAACAAGATGGAAAAAATATCTGCTGTTACTTTTTTTAAATATTTTGTTTTATTACATTTGAAAGGTTAAATTACTTTGATATAATGCTTGAAATAGCGATGAGTGTAGTTGAACAAAGAATTTCAATATTGGCATATTTCTGAAAACTAAGGCAGTATAATATATAAGAAGAAAATAAGTATGCTCCGAGACAAGTTTAAGGTAAACACGTGAGTAAATATCAAAGATATTTTATCCACATGTGATTGGCCTGAGTTGATTTTTAAAATAAATATTTTTCAAGGATGCAAAGTTTAAGAATTTCTAAGAAAATGCCATCGGGGTCTTTAGATTTAGTCATAAGTTGTTTGAAAGCCCAGTTTATATTGCTCATAGTAATGTTTCTGAATTTCAAGGGGGGCGATTTGAATCTGCTGGAAGATTATTTTGTCAACGGGAATGATCGGAGTTTGAGTGGGGTGGTGTAGTACCTCCAGTTATACCGGTTCTTGTGAATGGTGTTCCGAATGGTCCCGATAATCAGGGTTTGTTAGGCCTAGTCTACATAACCGCACCACACGGCGCAGCCCAATGCTATTGGTATAGGAGTCACGTGACGCCGCAAGCGCAAGCCTATATCAATAGCATTGGGCTGCGCCGTGCGGTGCGGTTATGCAGACTCGGACTTAGCCACAAGGTCTACGGTTCCTTTGCGTCACATTTTTCAGCGGTGATGTCGCCAACCGTACGCGGAAAATGTCGGCTTGATCTCGACAATTAAGCCAGCCAGCTCAAGCTGCGCTTGATTGAAATGGAACGTGAGCGATTTTAGTTTGATGAACCCGGTTGTCTTGGTGTAGCGCATTCTTCATCTGCTGATTTTACTCATTTATGCCACGCGTCTCCCCCAAGCCCTCGTGCTAATTCTATTTCTATTAATGAAGATACTTTTTCTCTACACCTATCTCGCGCTTTATCTAGTGCCATTAATGAATGAGCCTCAAATTAACTTTGTTTCAAAAAAAGCCTTCATTTTGTAGCGATCCCCTAGATTATTTTCGTTTTAAGGGGCTCCGGAATCGACCTAATCTACTTTAATGGCATAATTTTTTTTTTGTTGATTTTTTTCGTAATTTATTTAGCTAAATAAAAAAAAGAGTTAGCGACTCCGGATCCCCTTAAAAGAGCTTTTTCTGAATCTACGGTACTTGGGGGTTACAGTGATCGTAAAATTGTAATGCGATTGTACGATTGTTTAAGGGGAAACGCCTAATTTTTTTATTTTTTTATTTATTTTTTTTATTTCATTTCACAAACGACTGACTGTCTTGTTCAGGGGAGTTCTAAGTGATGGTGTGGCTGCAAACGCATCATTTCCGGGTGCTTACCAATACGAGGAAATTTTGTTCAAGATTAGATTCAAGAATAGAAGTTAATTTTTACGCAGAAATTATATTATTTGGGGCATTTTTATAATTGCGGTAGGCATCCAAGCGGTGTTGAGTGCATTTGTGTTTTTAGCGGCGATATAGGTGACTAAGATGATGTTGTCATTTCTGTTCTAACTTAGAGGTTAACCAAGGGACAGATTTTTAGGTTATTTTGTAATTTTTCATGAGTGTTACTGAATTGATTATAAAACTGACATTTTTGGCAGTAATGTCCTAGATATTATAAATATCTCTGCTTTTATAGACAAATGATCAATCGAATTGACAGAGACGAATGTTGAATTCCTCGCGATTGATGCTTTTGATATTTCTAAAGGATATGTTTCTCTCAGAGGAGTTACGATGAAAATGTTTAGAATAGCATAGGTTAAGTAGTGATTGTTTATAAAAAGTTTTTTATCAAACAGAAGTATTTTTTCATTTTCGTCAGTGATTATTAGATCTATGAATGAGTTAGGAAGCGATTCTTGGTGAGGTTCACCCTGAGGAATGAGGTATAGGTTGTTGTCATTAATGAAGCCATAGAGTAAAATGAATTGGCGATGAGAAAAGAAGATATTCGCATTGATGTCACAGAAAATTACTTTGCTGCTGTAGTTAAGTAGTAGTAGCTGACTTGGAACGAAAATTTTTTAATCTTTTATTTTAAAATTTTTAAAACTATTAAGTATTTCATTTGGTCCAAGTTCTCGAGAAACTATATACTTTTACTAAATTTTATTTGGCAAAAAAGGACTCTCACAAATCACTCACCCAATTAACCGAAAACTAGGTCAAAAATGATTTTTAAAGCACTGCAGTATAATAAAATTTAAATTTAAATTTACCTAAATTAACGTGTAAATCAATAAGTTTTAAAAGTTTATCCGTATCCATGCCTTCTTCAGGTAAATTTAATATGTAAGGAACGCCTTTGGTCCTTTTTAAAGTTTCTTTTTCAAATGTATCATTCAAGCTTTTCATTTCATTTTGAATTTTCTCACGTACTGCTGGAATATGTTTTGCTAATTTCATAATTGATTTTATTAAACGCTTTTTTATACCTAAAAAAAAAATTAAATAAAAAAATTTTAAGATTGGTAGATTAGTCTTGAATAAAAAAATTTGCATTTAGCCTTGTAATTAGTTTAATATATTACTTTCTTCCTGATATATAAAATTGTAAAACCAAATTGTTGCCAAAATACTTGTTGACGTCATTCCAACAATTTCCCATGGTTCTCGACCTTTGAATATTTCATTTAAAATATTTTTGGCACTCGTCGGTACAATATTTGCAACTGCGTTCATTGTCTCCTAAATTTTTATTTCTGAAAATTTGCAATTCAAAATTTTTTCTTTTATTACACTCCAATTGTAAAATTTAATATACTTTTTTTAATTATCAAATATCTAATTACTAAAAATATTCAATTGAACTCTTTTTTTTTTTTCATTCAATTATATTTCAAATAATACTTTTTTTTCAATTGTAAATGCAAAAGAATAAAAAAAATCAATTATAAATTTAATTTAATTTAAATATATATAATCTAGAAGTTTTTTTTTCAATTAACAATATTTTATTTTATCTTCTAATTAATTTCTTCTCCTTACCCTTCTTCGAAACCACAAATCCCAAAGTAGAGAATTCTTCGTATAACCCAACGTTTTGTGTTATAATTCTGATATGGAATCCAAATAACGTAGTGTGGTATTCAATATTATATACTTTGGTAATTTAATTCTAATATAGTACCTGTATATTTAATAAATTTATAATTAAATGAAATGTAATACAAAAACTTAAGTTTAAAAGTATAAATAATAATTAATAAATATGATTTTTTTTTTTAATTTTTAATATTTCATTTCAAACATGTAAAATATTAAAAAAAGTATACCAAAATTAATTTTTTAAATAATCGGTTTAATTTTATTTAATTTTTAAATAATCGGTTTAATTTTATTTTAATTTTTATTTGTATTTAAATTTAAAATATTTAAAAAAATTATTTATTTGAAAGTATATATAAATAGGTGTATAAAATATATCAGTCTTTAACTTTTTATATGAGAATAAAGAAAAAAAAAAATTGAAAAAAAATGATTAATGACATATATGATAAAGAAATATCATGAGATAAATAAAAGAATTTTTATATATGAATAAATGATTTTTTTACTGAGATTGACAAAAAGATATTTTATGATCTTAGCTATTTTTTTTGCTATTAATAATAATATACAATTTAAATATATGAGTTTATTTTTAAAGAAAGCAAAAAATTAGGCGAATATTACATTCAGAATTGACTATTTTTTAAGAGGGATCCCAAGTTTCCTATGAAAATATCCACTCCCTAAACCTGAATTATTCTAAGTCTCTAAGTTGAAATTATTTAAAGCCCTAAACCCGGATTATTCTAATTCCCGAAATTATTTTAGGTTCCATTTGCCCCCCCCCCTAAATTAGACACGTTTGATCTCCCCATAATTTTCGGATTCCCAGGGTACTTAATTCCTTATAAACATCTTCCATGTTAAAATGGAATGTCTTTAATACTTTTTGGAAAACATTAATAAATTTTTTTGAATAGAAATTATGTACATCTTATGGTCTTTTAATCAGTAAGTTATGATCACGATCATCGTCACAGTCACAGTTCATCGTCTCAGGCTACTTTTTAAAAAAGGTTAAAATTAATCTACGTGGTTGAACCTTGTATTTTTAGAAAAAAAATGGACAAAACACCCGTAATCAAAACATCAGAAAAAAAAAATTGTAAAAGATAAAATCTTATTAATACTGCATTAGTTATACAAATTTTATTGGAGTAAACTCAGATGACATCACGTGTAAACCTTGTAAAAAAAATATTTACTCATGTATTAAAAGTAATCTTAAACGCACGGATTGTCATAAAATAATGCAATTGAAATATATATTTATGATAATACATATTTATCTGTTTAATCTTTTATATTTATCATTTATTAAAGGACTAAAGTGTTAACAGCAATTACTATCAGATTGATATTTTTTGGATGTTTGCCAAAATAATATTTTACATATTTTATGTTTTTAGAACTCTAGAGATAAATTGCGTTTTTTCAATACTGTGAAATGAATATCTATTCATTCAATAAATCAAATTAAAAAATATTTTAGCTAACATGTGGTTACTATGTACGTAAATTTATTTTGATATTTGATGCATATCTAGAGAGTATGTAATGGTGGAATTTATACTTTTTACATTTTTTTTTTTTTTTTAAATAATTTACATGAATATTGCCATCATATTTCAATACTGTACAAACATAGGTAGAATTTTTAAAAAAATATTTTATCCTTAAAAATTGGCTTTAATGGTAACATAAGTGTTTTAAGTGATTTTACATTTGGGTAAACTTAAAATGAATTTCCAAGCATTCATGGAGCATATTAACATGGAACATGTTGATAGGAAGGGGGTATCGCAGAACTTGAAAATTAAGGGGGGGGGGGTCTAATGAAACTTAGAATAATATAGAATTAGGGACTTAAAATAATTCAGGTTTAGGGACTTGGAATAATTTTGATTTAGGAACTTGGAATAATTTTGATTTAGGGACCTAGAATAATACGCGTTTAGGGTAGTTTGGGTTTAGAATCTTAACATCTAGTAAGGTGATAATTACAAATTATAAAATTAGAAAATTGTATTCTAACGTTGCATGACATTTATGCATTATAATAGGTAGCCCTAGCCCTCAGCTGGAAGTAAACATGTTCCATGCATTTAGGTTGTGTTTAAACAAGCCAGCTATATATTTTTTGTACTAAATTTTTAGGGGCACTAAAAGACCACCAGAAATCTAATGGAATCCTTAAGGAGGCAGTAAGGACAGAGACTATATAGGTGCGATTTCATGTAGCGTTTTCTTACTAGATTTTAGAGACAATAGAGTTGAAACAATTGAATCATAGTAATCATAGTAATATGTGCATTTCTACGAGAAAATACGTTTTATGAACACCAAAAATGAAAAAAAAAAAAAAAAAAAAAAAAAAAAAAAAAAAAAAAAAATTATAAGGCCGCAACTACCACCATGATTTTCTGGTAGTTTGCACCCTATAGAATACAACAAAAACGTGAATACGAAATCGGTGATGGATGCCAAAAAGATTTTTACACTTTTATGTCAAAAACCGTGATTTTCGTATCTGAGCTAACCCGAATTTTCAAAATGACTTTTGTTGTAAATAAAATTTACAAAAATAGACGAAAATTTTGAATTGCCAGGGAAAAACCACTCCAGGAGAAAAAAAAATTTTTTTACCATATTTCTCCATATTTCAACTTTTAGGTCAAAAACTAATGAAAATCTGTGTTAAATAAATTTTGCTACTTACAGTTTTCAAAGGCTTCTGACCTAAAATTAAAATTTTGTCAATGAAAATCATTTCTTTCCTAAAGAAATGAATACTTCGGGAAAAATTAATCGATATTAATCGATATTAATCGATAAAAAAATATTATTTTACGATGAAAATAAAGCTAGTAATGCATATATTTTAAGTTCAGAAACAGGCATATTAACATGGAACATGCTCATTGGATGGAGTATTTGAAAAAGTCCGGCTTGGCAGGGGGGGTGAAAAAGTAACGTTTTTAGGGGGAGGGGTGAAATGGACTTTGGTGCAGAAGTACCTAAAGACCTTTGGTGCAGATGTACCTAGGGAGCATTGGTGCAGAAGTACCTAGGGACCGGCAGAATTTTTAAAGAATTTATTGTAAAAATTAATAAAAAATAAATTAATATTATTTAAAAAACTATAATAATTTAAAATTTAATTAATTTTGTTCACTTTGATGTCGAAGCAGCATGATTTCTATAATAAAAATCTAAATATAAATATTTACATTATGAACACAATAGATACTTTATAATCAGTGTTATAAGTGAATATGTTCCATGCATTTAGGTTGTGTTTAAACAAACCGGTTATAAATTTTTTCAATAAAATTTCAATCTTTTTTAAGACGAATTTGGGTAAAATCTTAAATTGACGATAACTTGGCTAAATTTCATCGTAAAAAGAAAAGTTTTTTTTCTTCTGCAGTGGTTTTTTCCTGGCAATTAGATTTTTTTCATCTAATTTTTAAAATTTTATTTACAAAAAAAGTTATTTTGAAAATTTGGGGTAGCTCAGATACGAAAAACACGGTTTTTGACATAAAAGTGAAAAAATCTTTTTGTCATCCACCACGGATTCCATGTTCACGTTTTTTTTTGGATTATATATTGCCCAAACTACCAGATAATCATGGTAGTAGTTGCGGCCTCGTCGATTTTTTTTCCATTTTTGGGGCTCATAAAACAAATACATAAAATAAAAATTTTCTCGTAGAAATGCACATATCAGTATATATATTCTTTGGTATAAGACAATGGATCGACACCATGGATGGATCTATATATGGCTCATTATCGTTTTTTTTGCAAAAGTGACGTACAGCACATTTCCAATTACCAGATGCATTAATTAAAAAAATTTTTTTTTTTTAATTTTTAATTTCAATAAGTTTTTGATGGTACACCATAAAAATCAACATAATTTAATATTTTAATTACTTTAAAACATAAAAATATAGCAAAAAAGCCTTTACCGTTCCCTGTCACAAAGGAGATTCCTATACTTTGAGTGTCTGTCACTCACACCTATCAATTAATTTTCAAAAATTTTTATTTGGGGATTACTTGCTACATCATAAGGTTAAACTTTTTCCATACAGAAAAAATTTAAACTTACTTTTTCTAATTATTTCTAATTATTACTTACTTTTTCTAATTTACAAAATGTGTACGTAAAACGTATTTTATTTATATTAAATTTGATTTCTCTTCATAAAAACATTTTTAAAACCTCTAAATCGCATAAATGACAACTTAAATACATACAAAATTAATTCTCACACCAAGAGCACTTTAAGAGGTCGTTAAATAGGAAAACAAAATCAGTTTAAGTTCAGAAATCACGAAGGGACAAAAACAAAAGCCTTTACCGTACCCCCATGAATCTCCGATTAAGAAGCGTTGTAATTAAAATTTTTTTCCAAACGGAAAAGTTTTTTTGTTCATTTGTCTACGAATTATTTTGATTTTTCTATAAAAAGGCCTTTACCGTTCCTGCCTTTAACGTTCCTCATTTTTGTTAAAATTATTAAATATTTTTAAAATTTACCTCCAAAACTCGTTTTTTTAGTAAGAATTACTCAAAAATATATGTCATTGTTCTCTAAAACACATAAAGCCTAGAAAAATTCATAAATTAAGGCCGTACGTAATGATTTTGGTTTTTAATGGTTTTAAGCTGTTTTTACCTTATATTTTATGAAAAAACGTAATAAATTGATGTAAAAGGTTCGTCATGGTGATTTTTATGCAATACTGAATAACTGTTGGTGAAAAAAGTCTAAAAAGCCTTGTTTGGACTTTAAAAAAGGAATTTTTTATTTTTATTTTTTGTAAGCTATTTTTTCAAAAAAAATGAAAACGAGCCATATCTATATACTGTTACCTGTCTGCCATTTATCAAGTTATATTTCTCTTTGAATTAAAAAAAGAAATTTTGAAAATTCATTTATTACTGACGGTGATTAGCGCTTGAAATATAATTAATTTTTGAAGTACTAAATTAATCAACTTTTTTATAAGGCTTCTGATTTTAAAAATCTTTGAATATAATATTCAAGACATTATTTAGTATCGATTCACTAAAAGAAATTTTAATTTCTAACAATATAAAATATTTCTTAAGTTTTTTGATTTTTGACCTAACCTATACTTTGAAAAATACCGATTTATTTGGGAAAAAATTTTGAAAATAAAAAATTTTTTTCAGTGAATCGATGCTTAATGATATCCTAAATATTATATTCAAAGATATCTAAAATCAGAAACTTTATGAAAAAATCTTGATTAATTTAGTACTTCAAAGATAACAGAAATTTCCAGCTCTAATATCTCCGTCTGCAGTCAATAAATTTTCAAATTTTTTTTTTTTTAAATTCTTTGGACATTGTAACTTGATTAATGGGTATCAGAATCAAAGATTCCAGAAGTTTCAGTTTCATTAAATTTAAAATCAAAAAATGCTATTTTTATCCACCTGATATTCAACCTTTACATAAACAATGTAAATAAATAAATCATTTTTTTAAAGTAACATTATAATTAAAACTTGTAACAAATTTATATTATTAAAAAAGAAAAACAATTTAATTCTATTGCCTACTTTAATACTTTGTACATATAATTAAAAAATAATGTATAATTATAATTATTTTTTGACAAGTTTTAATTAAAAATAATAACAACAATAATAATAATACCTATTATCAGGAGCCCATGTTTTAACAAGTTTTTTTTATACAGCTGCACAATCACATCTAATTATTTATTTGAATGTTAAAGTTTTTCTTTGTTAAAAACACAATTTTTTTCAAGGATTAATTCTCTCATTTATCCACTCAGAATATTACAATTTCACTGGTTTATTTTGATTATATTGAGAAAACATTTTTTGTATACATGAGAGAATTTGTAATTATAAAAAAAGTGACACATATGATTTTATGTTTTATTGTTTACATTACTGAGGGCACCACTTGATGGATGTTTAATTTTTTATAAAAAATTTGAATTTATTGATTATTTCTTTTGTGTAAATATTTATAAATAATATTTGATTAATTTACTGATTTTATTTTTATATTTATTTTATATTTATAATTCTGATTTTAATAAATATTTTTATGCAAAATAAACAAAACTTGTACAAAAACTTTAATTATTAACGCGCGCGCATCAAGTACCACCCCTCAGCGTCATATATATAAATTACGTGTTCATAAAAATTAAAAACATAACCTTTTGTTTTTTGAGGAAACAAAATACACATAAGTCCTTGCAGAAATATTTATTAGGAAAAATTAAAAGAAACCACATGTTTTGGGATTAAAATAAAAAGTATTTTAAGTTAAGTAAAAACTTTAGTTTTAAATTTTATATAACATGGATACTAATACTAAATTACCGGAAAAGCACACCTTGCCGGTTTTCGAATTTTTTCAACAACATATTATAGCAACTCTATTCTTTATAATATGGATTTTATACTTTTGGGAACTATATTTAAATATAAGACAGGTTTGAAATTTTTATACTATTTAAAAAAATTAATATCTTCATAAAATAAAATATTTTTATGCCTTTTATTTATTAGAGGAAACTTATGAAAAAATTGGTAGAACCACCTCAGAGTTTAGATGGTTTAATATCAGCAGATATTTACAAAAAATCCAGGAAATATGCATTGGATAAAAATAGCTTCTCAATCGTACATGATTTTTATTCAAATGTTATCAACTCGGTAAGTATTTCCCAAAACATTTACTTATTCGCTTATTCGCATAATTTATCTTTTTATCTATATAAAATATTTGAACAAAGATTACTACAATTATTATCTCGATTTGTTTTTCACTTCAAAAGTTTGCACCTAATTTTATTAATCTTAATCAACTATGTTTTGTAATCAATGATAACTTTACAAATTAAATGATTATTTTATTGAAATTTATTACATTTTCTGAATGTGATCATTTAAATTGATAACTTAATTTCTTCCACTCCATGGATTTTTTTTTTATAATTAGTAAATAATAAAATACTTAATAAATTAATTAATTTCTGTCATTAACTAAATTTTAATATTGCAGGTAATAATGTGTTGCAGTGGTTTGTACTATTACTGGATTTGGGGTTGCAACGTCACTGAATTTGTTGGCCTAAATAAAAATAATGAATTATGGGCTAGTGCAGGCTGCGTTGTGGTCATGTTGTTTACATCTAAAATAATGGAACTTCCATTTAGCATTTATGGAACATTTGTTTTAGAAGAACGCCATGGCTTCAATAATCAGACTTGGTTATTTTATATCAGAGATCAGACTCTTAAGTTTTTTGTGTATCTGGTATTAGTTGTACCATTGACCTGCAGTATGATTTGGATTGTACATGCTGGTGGTGATTACTTTTTCTTTTACTTGTGGATCTTCACTGTAGTCATGAGTCTTCTTTTAATGATAATCTATCCAGAAGTAATTGCACCTCTGTTTGACAAGTACTCACCATTACCTGATGGTGACCTAAAGCAACGCATTGAAGCTTTAGCCTCTAGCTTAAATTATCCTCTTAGCAAGATATTTATTGTAGATGGTTCTAAGCGATCATCTCATAGTAATGCTTATTTATATGGATTTCACAAGAATAAACGTATTGTACTTTTTGATACTCTGGTTGCTGAATATTACAAACCACCTGTAACTGAAGGTGACAAGGAGGGAAGTAACAATGAAGAAAAACCACAAAAAGGATGTGAAACTGATGAAATTATAGCTGTCTTAGCTCATGAATTAGGTCACTGGCATCATAGTCACACATTAAAGAACTTCTTTTTTGCCCAAATCAGTTTTGTCTGTAATTTCCTACCTTTTGCTCTACTGATACATTATGCTCCAATTTACGAAGCTTTTGATTTTACTGAAGAAATGTTTCCTGGTGATAAAAAACCTGTCTTGATTGGACTTATGATTGTCACCATGTATGTTCTTGCACCTTTCAATACAGTAAGTTACTTTTTAATTTATTACTTATGCTAAATTTTAGGGTATAAAAATATTTTTTTTGATACCCATAGTAAAAATTTCTGTATTTATGGGATAGGTAAATTTTAAGCAATCAGAAAATTTTACTGTAACAAATAAGCCTGGTTTTTGTTTCACAAATCAGTTTATATTTAAAATTAAAAATTGTAATTTTATTTTATTTAAATTTTATTTTATTTAAATTTTTTACAAAAAATATAAATAGACTAACTTTATTTATTTTTGACTTTAATCAAACTTGAATATATTTTAGCATTTTGAAATAACAAACATTAACTGTGCTGAATATCAAAATTAGCAAATAATTTAGTATTTAAATTTTTATTTATTTTTTGAAAGCTGTAGGTAAAAAAAAAACGAGTAAAAAAGTAAATAAAAATATCTAGAATTTTATTGATTTTAGCAAATTTGCATTCTTTGAAAGAAGAATAAAGACATTTTAACATAAAGTTTTTTGCAACTCAAACAAAATTGTTACTTTAGTTTGAAATTACTCAATATTTTCTGCCAACAAAAGTTGATGAATAAATAAATAGATGCATAAGTTTATTTTAATTAAAAAAACAATATTTTAAAGTAAATTAGTTTATTTATTTAATATATAAATTCGCTAACTGAAAAATTTTTTATTACAAAAATTGCTTGAATGTTTAATCAAATGCTACATCTGATTCAAGCACAATTAAAGCAAAAATTGTAAACTAAAGAGCTTAAAAATTACCATCATGTTTTTTCTAAGCCAAATAAAATTTATTCAAAAAACATTCATAAGTGAAAGCCTTGAAGGGGAAATTTTGCCTTTATTAAATTCACCTCTAATTTTTATTAATAAATTGCAATATATTTTGTATTCTCACTGTCAAGTTTTATTTTAATTGCTTTTCAAGCAAAATTAAAGCAGCCTGACTGTGCAAATTATAGAACAAAAGCTTATTTTAAATATTAATAAATATTATAATGTAAATTAGAAAAACAAAATGAAATTTTTATATCCATATTGCAGTTTTACCTAGCTTCGCTTGGATTATTTTCTTTCTTGCGTGAAAATAATTATTATTTTAATCTCATAATTTTTTTTTCTTCATATTTTTCCATGTTTTAAGAAGATTATATTATTTTACAAAAATCAATTTATTTATAAATTATTTTAACTTTGAATTGATCAGCCAAATTAATTTGATATAATTTTACCTGAACGATCGTTTTTTTGAATAAATTTCATTTTTGTCATTTAAAACGAAGAAAAAAAAACAATATCATTCAGTATTAAATTGCTAAAAATTTAAAAATATTTTGTAAAAGAAATATTTTTAAAAGTCAAATTTCTCTAAAAATAATCCTAATTTCTCTTTAATAAGTACAGAAAATTTTCACTGAAATAAAATAGCAGTCTCGAATTTAAAATTGTTACTCGAAAAAATTTAGAGTGTATAATACTAATCGTATTCTATTGTTTATTTAATTAGAATCTATTTTCTTTATTAAAAAACAGACCTCGAATAAATTTTATTTTTTAAGGTCAAAATAGGAGTATAAATCATATTGTTACAGCATAATTATAACTGACTTGTGCTTTAACAAACGTTGCATGTTGAGTTACAGTTTAAACTGTTATCCCTAACCCTTGATGCCCATAATTTTCTTATTCGTTATCCCACTTGTAGTTTTGATACTCTATACCTAGTACTTACAATTTTGTAATGATCCACAAAGCACACTGTTGTATAATTGATCCCTGTAAATATACAGTCCAAAAAGTATTTGCGAAAAAATATTGGTAACATTTTGTTGAAAATCTTGAGTTAAAAAATTATTTATAAATTTACAACTTTTTCGTGAGTTGAAAAAATAATATTATTAGTACTATATTTTATCAATTTTTGATTATCGAGGATTTTTAATTTTTTCTTTCTGAACACTATAAAAAATATACGCTGATGCCAAGTCAATAAGGCTTGACACAAGTCAATTATTACCGTAAATGCGGCGAAGAGAATATATACTTGAATCAACCTTATATCAGCTGACTCAAGGTTTCGATACGTTGATTCAAGTTCGTTACCTTGAGTCAAGGGATTATTCTCTTTCCAGAACTAAGGGTCGTGAACTCAATATTGACTTCATAAAATTTAATGATTTTTTATAGTGAAGAATTATTCAAAGTTCTTAATTTTAATTATTCCAAACCCCTTGTTTTTACCAAATACTACTGTATATGAACCTATTTTGGGGAACTAGACTATATTCGGTAAAAACCGATATCAAATTCGTGTTCAGCGACCCAAAAAACATAAATACCTATTGGAAAAATCTATCGATCTATTAAGGATAAAATATTTCTACGAAATGGGGCTCCACATCAGTTCTTCATAATAAAATTTGGGTTAAGAAAAAAAAATAATGATTTATGTGGTTTTAATTTATTATTTTTAAAAAAATTTATGCACATCATTTACATGCAAATTCAAAACTTAATTTGCATCTAATGAAGAATATGCATAAATTAAATTTAAGTGTTCACACAATAATAATAATAATAATCATTTTTAATGGTGCATTCCAAAACAAACAATATTAGGTTTCAAATATCATAAACAGAAAGCAATTTGCAATAATTCAATCGTTCTTACATAATACAAATATTTAACGTATCAAATGTTATTTTTTCGTGTTAATAAATTTTTAAATAATAAATATAAAAAGAAAAAAAATAACTAAGCCATTAATTATTTTACGTTATTTTAATGATTTATTACAAAATTGAAAGTTCTAATTTATTTTTTGTAAAATTTGATGGGTGAAATTCTTTACTTCTAAATTAATTATACAGAAATTTTTGATGACAACAGGTTAGTTCGTTAGCATATTTTAAAAATGAAATAAATTATACTTTTACTAGTTTTTGCAATACATGAAAAATTTTTGATTTAGCCTTTCAATATATTTTATTTGTATTGCTAATTGTTTATAAAAAAAAGAGTTAACAATTCTCTAAAAAATGTTCTTCAATATGAGAGAAGCAGAATTTCGATCCAAAGTGCCCAGATCTGAAAATTCTGGCATTTGTGATTCAAAATTGACAAAAATTTAACATGTATATTTACAACTCGTGTCCAGAAAAGTAAAGAATGGCCCAAATCGCACGTAAATTACCTTCCGAGGCGAAGCCGAGGGTGCTAAACTGCGATTTGGGGCATTCTTTATTTATGGACAAGGGCTTTATGAAATTTTTCTGCGGCAGTATAGTGAGTACTTTCGTGGCTTCTATAATACAGAAAAATTATTATAAGTAAATGTGTTTAATTTATTTCAGTTTTAAAATATGCTAACGAGGTAACCTTGTTTTCATGCAAAGTGCTTCCTCAAAGGGTTTTAATAAATAAATTGCTTCATATTATTATCGTTTTAAATAACTGTTAATGGCAATGGAGGTTTTTGATCTTTCTTTTAATAATTAATCGAACATTTAGATAATTTTGACAACCATAAATCAAAAAACTCAGGATATTCGAAAGCAGTCATAAAGCTATATTTATTCTAAACCAGCCTCTTATAAATTTTTTTTAAAAGCCTTCTAAATGAATTTTGGCTTCACTATAGTAATAATCATTTATTTTTTTTGCAGCTAATTGGATGGTTCACGACAGTATATTCCCGTAAATTTGAATTCCAAGCTGACAAATATGCCCAAACTCTTGGACATGCAGAACCACTTAAACGTGCTTTGGTAAAACTTCACAAAGATAATCTTGGATATCCAATATTTGATGAATTGTACAGTGGCTGGCATCACAGTCACCCACCTCTACTTGAAAGAATAGAGGCCCTTAATAAGGATAAATGAAATGAACTAGACAATTTACTTGACTAAGCGTTTTTTATTTTACGCGAAGGGTACCCTGTACGTGTGCGTACTATGTTTTGTGTGTGTGTGTATGTTTTTATTTTTTAGAGAAAAAGAGCTAAATGAAATTATCGTAAAAAAAGAGCACGTGTGCGAAATTAAATAAAGAGCGAAAGAATCTAAAAAGAGTGGGGCTTCGAGAGGTAAGCTTTTAGCGTGTACCTCGCACCAGACATAAACTAACATTATAAACTAGTCGCTTCTCGCGGCTCTCGCGAAAGTCTTCGATCCGCGAATATACGCTATAAAGTTGTATTTTTTACTTTAAGTGAGAGGAGATCTTTTTAAGTTGCAACCAAACAAGGCAACGATGATATCTCCTGCAACGAGGCTCTTTAACGACAGGGACAACGCATCGTCAGGTATATTGTCGTATAAATATTTTTTTTTCCTTAAAAAAAAAAAATAATAAAATTTGTGTGAGTGTTTAGCTATTAATTAACATGTTCTTGTAAATTTTTGCATATTTTTCAAATGTATTAGCAATTCTTGTACATAATTAGAATGTGCCCTAGTGCGATATTATTTTGAAGCTAAATAACAAAAATTTATATTTAAAAAATAAAACAATTTTTTGTACTTATACCAATGCAAAAAAATATAATCAATTATAATGTCATAATTTTAATCAATAAAGTACATTTAAATAATAAATTTAATTTGATACAAATAAAAATGTTCATTTGTTTTTTTGCTATTAAAATCCTAAAATATAGACGCCTGTTGTTTTATATTTGTAACATTCGAAATATTTCCTTTCTCCATCCTTCGTAAACTGCAAGATCCTATAATAAAATCTTACCTTATTAACCTGTTGGCTGAAATAAAAAGTGCCGATAAATATTTAAATTAATCAGATTTTTTTAATTATGGAAAATAAAAGTGTAGGAGTTTAGGATAACGAAAGAACGTAATTACCTTGTAATCAATTCCGAGGCTAATATTACATTATAAAATGATACTATATCAATGTTATTTAGCATATTTTTACAACAAGATTTTAATAGATAATCTGAGAAGAAGAAAGAGAAAAAAAATAACCGGATTTATTTAACCGGCATGAAGTTTTATAAATTGTCATTTAAATTATAGGTCATGGATGTAAATGTTTTTGTTGTCCTTATGGATATCATATCGATTTGGATTTCGTACGATATTGCGAGAATTGGCAAACAGCAGCTAGCGATAGAATCGCTAAAGGTATTGAAGAAAAAAGACGTAAACGTGCTAGACAAAAACAATGCCAATCTATGGAATTTCTATTAGGATTACCGGATGACGATGAGAAAAAAAAGGAGGTAAGGATCATTAATCTTAATTTTATATTCAAATTTTTTAATTACTTTATTTACTTATTTTTTTCGCGATTATTTTTTACCACTGAGAGGGTACTAGACCGCAAGGTAACTTGGTTTTTTACGATTCAGTGATTCTTTATTTATGTAACGGAACGAAACTTAATATCAATCAAACTTTCTATACATAATGAAATAATTTTTTTTTAATTATGTTTGCACGAAATTTTGAAATTTCTAAAATAAAAAACGAGAATGAATAACGTTTTTGAAAAAATATAAGTAGTTTTGTAACAATATAATATTTTAAGATAACGCTTATTTTTTTTTGTGATTATTCATTTATTTGAATAGCAAACAGCACTTACATTATTATATAATGAAAAAAATATATAATAGTTTTTTATACAAAAAAATACTTTTAGCTTGTATACATAGAAATTTATTACTTATTACAAAACAAATGTAATTATTTCATATACCTGACGAATATTTTATGGAACACCCACTGTTTTTAATAACTAAAAAACCTGTTTATTTGTTCCATTAATTTAAATTGTAAATAATGCTTTTCATTCGCAGAAAAAAATTACGAACCAGCCAGTACCTAACTCTAAACCACCAGAGAAACCACTAGAAGTACAAATTAGGCAATTGCCACAAAAACAACAAAGGCCTCAACTCAGCATGGATTGGAGTGACACGTTGAATAATTTTGAACAAGCTTTATCCCAATCTTATGTTAGTAATAAGCCTCTTACTCCACCAGCATCGCCTCCTCCATTAAGTCCATCAGTAGGTTCAAATCGGCCATGTCTACAGAACATTCGCCAGCAAATGGCTCAGGCTCTTGAGCGAATGAAACAACTCGAGGAACAAGTCAAAGAAATACCTATGTTAAGGGTGCAAATGTCAGTGTTACGAGAAGAAAGAAGAATTCTTTTGAGGCAGCTTGCTGGACAGAGAAGGCTCAATACATCTAGTCCAAAACGCGATGCCAGCACTTCCTGTATACAAACACTTACCAGGGACATAGGAGTTCAGTTTAGTCAGCAACAGGTGCTTGTTAATAACTTTAGTATTCGCGTGACTGTCCGAGTAATAATTTAATCAACTAATATTAAAATTACAGACGAAAAGAAGTCGAGATGTGTGGACAAATACTTCAATCAACGAAAAGCAGTGTGATGACAAAGGAATACAATGTCAGTTTTTGCCTACGGCAATTAGCAGGGCGACACAATGTCGGGTAGAAACTAGGGATCGGGGTACTCTGAAACTTTTGGAACATTCTCTACAGCAAAAGCATCAAATTGAAAGTAGTCCAAGTCCTAGTCCAAGCCCAGTCCTCAAAGTACCAACAACCAGCAGGTCATCACAAACGGTTCAAGGTCCAAGTCAATTACTAGCTCGTAGAAATAAAGAATGTCAAGCTTCCGAAATTCCAACAGTAAAAGTTAACGTCTCTACAGAGACTCACATTGAACAGAAAAAACTCGTGGATGTTGCTGTTGGTGCATCTGTAGCTCCTAGTACAAATTACTGTGACGAGTGTAAACAAATTGGCAGGAAGCTAATTAGGCAAGACACCTGGACCGAAAGTCTCGACCGCATCGGTGACGCGTAAGTAAATTAAACAAACGGCCAACAACCCCACATGCTTTTATTTTTATTTTTATCATAAAGCGTTAAAAATAACCGGCGCTCGAAAGACAACGCGCCAAACAAAGATCTCACTAGTATAATAATAAAATGCTCAATTTTAACATCACTATCTCATAGATTGTATATAAATAATGAAACAAATAATTTCAATTATTCTTTTAATCTTCTTATCTAATACTTAATTTCAATATTTGAACAATTTACTAACACTATTATACCACGGAAATGTCAAAAGAAATATATTACTTATTTGTTATATAATAAATAGGTTTATGAACTCTTTAAAAAAATTTTTAGATTATAGTTTCTATTTAAAAAAAAGTTTAGATTTTTTATCGCTGATTAATTTCTTACATAATGCTTAAACAATAGAATTAGCGCAAAAACCAAATCAATTAAGCAAATTTTTTTGCGAATAATTTTTTGCAATGTGTATTCAATTTTTTTAAATAACCAATTCTTCCTGTGGTAAAAAATAAAATGAAGAGTTTCGACTAGAAATTTTGATACCTCTTTTTGTCTCCAAGTATTTCAATAATAAAATACTCGATTTTCGAATTCCTCTAAAATTTAACTAAAGTTCCCTTTTACAGACAAATTTGAGATATTTTTGTAAAGCTGTTTAAAAATAAATAATTATAAAAAACTATGAAATATCCAAGGAATCCGAAAATCGAGTCAGAATTTTCCAAAATTTTTATATCCAGAGACAGAAAACCGAGTCCCAGTAATTCTGTCAATCTATTCAGATCCCAGAAAAATTTAAGTATTAAAAACTTATAAATTACAAAAAGAAACCATAAAGAATGCTTGAAATTTAAATTTATGTGCTTTGATTTATTTTATGCTCTCTAAATTAAAACTGAAATCGTACTTCCGCTATCAATTATCTTTTAATTGTATAGCAACTATTATTTGTACACAGTACCAGAGATAAGTTACAGTACACACAAAGTATAGCAAAATGCAACTTTTTTTATTGTAACAATTAATTCTGCCGCGGATTTTTTACAAATTAAATTTAAATGAGGCACATTTTATTACTAAAACTGGAATGGAACGTTCAAATATTTTGAAAATTAAATTAAATTTAAAACGACCTTAAATTTTTCTTTTCTAAATATTCATTAAATTCTTTAAAAAAATAATAATAATAATTTTGATTTTAATGCTTAGAAACGGATAAAGCAACTGTTTTTACATGCATTGAAAAATATTTTTGTCTAAAATAAATTTTCGTAAGTTTTCTAAACGTATCCAATCGTTTAAGTCTACTTGGGAAAATTTGGGTTAAGATATTTTTTCAATTTCAGGTCTCGAAAATTCAAAAAAAAAGTTAGGGAAATTTACTAATTTTTGGGCTGGAAAGTCAGGGAAACTCAAAGATTTTGAGTTTGTAAAAATAGTGGCGACCCTGAAAAATTATTTTATTACCACATGAATAATTATTTATTTTTACGTCATTTTGTAAAATTTGAAATTATGTTTTACTGAAATAAAATGAGTAAAAATCGTTTTGTAAAAAAACAAAATAGATAATGCATGAAAAAATTAATGCAAAATAAATAATATATTAATTTGCAAACAATGCTGAAATATATACAGTATAAAAATTATATTCGTTAATTGTTACTTTAGATGCGATAATTATTAGTTTTAGTTTTTTCAAACGCAAAACCCACATCACTTGATGTCTTTCTTATTTGTTACGATATTCAATTTATCTAATTATCACTCGCTGGGTAAAACCATTTTTAGCAATGTAATTCTATTAAATTTAATTAATAAAGTATATCCGTTATAACGCGTGATGGGAAAAAAAGTTCAAAATAAATTTTTTAATTGGAAAATAGTAAATATGCGATTTTTCATTCTATTTCTTTTTTTATAAATTAAAAAATTTAAATAACAATTTTTATTACTGACCTTTTTTCGAGTAAATGATTTTTAATAATTTTACAAATTCTTCACCGTAAATTTATTTTAAATCATTTGCAAGAAAAAAAGGTCACTAATAAAAATTTTAAATTAAAATATACAATCGAGTACTAATATAAAAAGTATAATTTTCTATAAAAATTTATTTCTACAGGTCAATAAATCCGGAACCTACCGATAATCGTCAAACTAAAATACTGGATCCAATTCCACCCGAGACAAAACAAGAAATAATTAAAACAACGAACTCAGTAAAATCGGAAGCTGATTCTTCTTCAGAATCGGATTCAGAAAGTGACAAGCACTTAGAGGTAGTGTCTCGAGAAACCAAATCAGCTCTAAAATTATTGGCTGAAAAATCCGATCAGAATAATTTAACCCAACTGAAAAATGCAAGTAATATCGTACAACACGAATGGTTTAAAGTATCTAGTACAGCAAAGGCTAAACCCGGACCAGTTCAGCAATTTTTGGATCAACTTCGTCAGTTTTCAGATGAGTTGTTAAGTTGTGTTATAAATTTAAAGGATTCAAGTGGTAACACGGCTTTACATTATGCAGTATCACACGGAAATTTTGCAGTGGTGGCTAAACTTCTAGACTCGGGTTGCTGCGAGATTAATCGTGTTAATCAGGCTGGTTATACACCCGTTATGCTAGCAGCCCTTGCAAAGCTAAAAGGTAATAAAGCGCAAACTGTACTACGTCGACTTCTTCAACTAGCAGATGTTAATCTAAGAGCACGACAACATGGACAAACAGCGCTTATGTTGGCAGCGAGTCACGGTCGTGTAGATATGACTCGCTTACTACTTGAAGCTGGAGCTCAGCTAAATCTTAGAGACGAGGACGGCAGCACAGCACTTATGTGTGCCACTGAACATGGTCATTCAGAAGTTGTAAAACTCCTACTTGCCAGACCTGAATGCGATACCAGCATTTTAGACGTAGATGGAAGCTCTGCTCTCAAAATTGCCCTTGAAGCAGGACACGCAGACGTAGGGGTTCTTCTATATGCTCATCAACGAGCTCAGCATCAACAACGTCCCCAACAACAACAACAACAACAACAACAACGCAATCCTCCTGTGAGCAAAATTCCCAGAAAACAGCAACGAATGCCGTCTGTTTCAGCACCAAATAGTCCCTTACCTGTTCCGTCCAGAAAATTTCACTCATCTAGTATATCCCTTGTTGACTCTGCCAAATTTTCCTTGTAGGTCTTAAAATTAATTTACTTATTGTTTTTTCTATATTCAGAAAAGATATTGCTTGAACTAAAATTCATTTCATTTTCCAGCTTTATATTATATTTTTGAATTATATAAATAAATAACTTATTAATTCAAAAACTAAAACATTTAGGGAAATTATATTTTATAATTTTTTACTAATATTTATGTAACAAGTAATTAAATATAGAATTATATATTAAGAGCGTTGATGAATAATTTTAATTAGTTGTTATTTAATTTAAATCAAAGGCCGTTGAAGGCAAAAATACCATAAATAAATAAATAGGTATATGTTTTATATATTTTTTTAAATTTGTAAAAAAGAAATGACATACCTTTATTAATAAGTATAAATCATGCAATATATAAATAAATTATTGTATTTACATTCAAAAAAAGCAAAAAAAAAAATACATTAGAATAATGCCTGTACACAGTGTAATGTAAGTAATCAAATAAAAATTTTTATTTATGTACATATTATAAATATTAAAAAAAAGTAAAATAAAGTGACTTTTATTAATTTTCAAAATTGCATTATTTAATAATATCCTAGAAATATCACAAAAAATTTTAATTTTTTGAGTAAAAAACTTATTCAAGTGAAATTTTTATTTTTAAATAATTAATATATACAATATGATTAAATAAATTAAATAAGTAATGTTCAGTTTAAATTTTTTTTAAAAAACTCATCATGGATGACTGCTTTTTTTTAACAACTTCTTTTTTCTTTTCTGTAACTTTATTTTCAGTTTTTACAGATTTTATTTCAACGGGTTTATCTATTTCATTATCGCTTGCTTCTTCATAAACCCATTCTGACTTACTAACTAAATAACCATCTTCATCTTTATAAAACTTATCAACTAATTTTCTAACCATTTTTTTTCCATTTACTTGCTTTTCTGCAGGAGGTAGATCAGGTTGTTTTTTAAATTCTGCTTGTACTGGAATTTCTTCAACTTCCATTGGCTCTTCTGATTCAGCACCACTACTTTTAGATTCATCTTCACTAGAGTCTGAAGCAATAACAATCCGTCTACGTTTCTTTGATAAATCATTACTTTCATTTTGTTTTTTTTTTCTTTTAGCATTCTTTTCAACTTTTGTTTCTTTTTTTTTGGATGCTTTTTGATTATTTTGTTTTGATTTAATTGGAGATTCCAATTCTTCTTTTGTTTGACTTTTTTTATTAGATGATTCTTTAGCATCTTTAGATGCATTATTTTTTTGATTAGATTTATCAGGAGATTCTTTAATATCTATTATTTGATTTTTTTTAGGCGAATCTTTAACTTCTTGAGATTTTTTATCAACTATTTTTTCTTCTGTTTTTTTGGGGCCGGAATCTTCTGATTTTTTTTTACTTTCTTTATTTGTAGTTTCCTTAACAGATGTATCTGTCTTTTGAGTTTTTGTTGCTGTATTAGAAACTTTACCAAATAAATTATTGAAACCAGATTGCTTTGATTGAATAGGTTTTTTACTTTTATTTGTATTTTTAGAATTCGAAGTTGATTTCCCAGATGGTGCAGACTTGCTTTCAGAATTACTTTTTTTCTTGTCTACATTATCTGTGGAATCAGTCAAATCTTTATCTTCAGACTTGATTTCTGACTTCTTATCATCTTTAGAATTATCTGATTTTTCAATTTTTTCAGTTTTAGAAATTTTTAAAGAATCTTCTTTTTTAATTTTTATACAATTAGAATCTGTGTTTGAATTAATTTTTTCTTCAACTTTACATGGCTTATTTTTTTCAGTATATTTTAATCGTTGAGATTGTTCCTTTACTAAAAATTTTAAACTATTTGAATTTTTTTAAATTTTATTTTTATATTTATCAGATATCTGTATTATTCTTCTTCATTACCTTTTATCATGCTAAAACGTAAATCACCTTCGCCAGCTGTAGCTAATAATTCTATATCATCTAATTTTTTTTGAAGACTGTACAAATGTTCACTGGTTAAAATAGAAAATTTTTGTTTTGATTTTTCTAAATCTACATCTTTAACAACTGTAATTTGATATGATCCATTTTTTAATTTCCCAATTAACATAAAAGTAGCTACTAATTCTTCTTTGTTTTTATGTTTTTCCCAATACATTTTTAAAATATTTTTTGCAGTATTAACATGAACTTCTAATTCTTTACTTAACCATTTGTATGTTACCTAAAATAAATAAAAATAATTAAAATAAAAATTTTAAATTGAAAGCATAAATAATTAAGGTTAAACTTTACCAGTCTATCATCATCTTGAATATAAGTCGTCAATATATTTTCATAATCTTCAAAACTCATTTTAATAAAATTTATTTTAAAAGTATTTAAAATTTTTTATTTTGTACCAAATTTTTGTAAAAAAGTACTATTTTTTTTAATTTTTAGATTCTTTGATTGCATTTATTTTACAAAAAATTAAAATAACTCACAGTTTCACACACACGGTAATTTAATGAAATACGCGCCAAAAAATAATTTGCACAACTACACAAATTTCCCCGAGTAAAACCATTACTCTTCAGACAAAAACGAGTAAAAAATCTATAAAACTTAACAAATTTACCAACAAAATTTATACAAATACAAATAAAATTCATTCCTGCTTACTTTTTGTTGGGGTAACTTAAGCACACGCGAGAACATATGATTTTTGTTTTTCTAAATTTCCCGCCACAACATAATAACAAAAAACACAAAACGTAAATTTAAAAATTATAATTGTTTTATATAAGTATTTTTATTAAATGAATGAGTTTATTTTAACTAATCAATATGACAAGTTTGGGTAATCGAATAGTTGTATTGATTGATATGGATTGTTTTTTTTGCCAAGTTGAAACTAGATTAAATCCAGAATTTGTTGGGAAACCTTTAGCTGTTGTCCAATATAATCCTTGGAAATCAGGAGGGTATGATTTATATTTTTTTATCTAAACACTTTTCTTTCATTTTTATTTAGATTATTTTTTTTAGGATTATTGCTGTTAACTATGAAGCTAGAGATTTTGGAGTCACTCGGCATATGAGAGGTGATGAAGCTAAAGAAAAATGTCCAGACATTATATTAGCTTCAGTACCAAGTTTAAGAGGAAAAGCAGATACCTCAAGGTATCTATTCCCCATATTTTAAAAATATTTTTTTATGTTCTTATTTAAGTGATAAAAATATATTTGTTTTTTAGATACAGAAGTGCTGGAAGGGAGGTAATCGATGTTTTAAAAAGTTATTGCAAAATAATTGAAAGAGCAAGTGTAGATGAAGCTTATTTAGATATAACTCAATTAGTTGATGAAAAAATAAGTTCAGCTTCCTTAAAAAATGAAGATATATTATCTCTTTTAAAAAATACTTATGTTGTCGGGCATTCAGATAATAATACAAACGATGAAGGTTTTATTACTTTTCTTTATTATAAAAATTGATGAGTCAGAAGAAAAAATAATTTTCTTAAATATATTTTTCTAGCATTAAGAACTGCAGGACTAGAGGAATGGTTATCAGATATTTCAGAGGATGAACAAATTCTGCGTTTAGCATTTGCTGGAATTATTGTAGAAAACTTAAGAGATGCCATTTATAAAACAACCAGCTTTAGATGCTCAGCAGGAATTTCTTATAATAAAGTAAGTTATATTCTTAAAAATAATCTACTATTTGGTAAGTTTAAATTTAAAAATATTTTTTTTCTTCAGATTTTGGCAAAATTAGCTTGCGGGATGCATAAACCAAATCGACAAACTATTTTATCTTCCTCTGCTATCCCAGAATTATTTTCGAAATTACCTGTAAAAAAAGTTAGAAATTTAGGAGGAAAATTAGGAGATATAATAACTGATTCATTAAAATGTAATGTTATGTCAGATCTGTTACAATATTCTTTACAATATTTACAGAATCGATTTGATGATAAAGGATTATGGCTTTATAATATTGCTAGAGGTATTGACAATGAACCTGTGAATCCAAGATTAGTTTCTAAATCTATTGGTGCTTGTAAAAATTTTCCTGGTAAACAGGCTATTGTAAAATCGGAAATGGTAAGTAAATTTTTAATTATTTTTTAATACAAGAATTTATGTTCTTTTAACATAAAAAAAAATATAAAAATCTTATTTTTTTTTCAGTTAAAACACTGGGTAGGAGAATTATCAGCAGAAGTATCAGAAAGATTGGAACAAGATTTGGAAGAAAATGAAAGAAGAGCTACACTAATAACTGTTAGTTTTCACATTCAGCAAGATAAAAATATGCTTCAACAATCAAAATCAGGACCTTTAGCATCATACAAAGCAGAAAAAATTGCAGATCAGTGTTTTAAAATTATATCTAAAGCTGCTCAACAACAACCAATATGTTTTTTAGGAATATCTGTCAGTAAATTTGTAGAAGCAAAAGGTAGTGAAAATTTTGTTAATTTTTTTAAGCCCACAAATTCCAAACCAGAAAATAAATTTAATCAAAGTGAAAATATGGTTGTTGATGAGATATCTAATTCTAATACACAAATTGAAGAAAGATTTTCTGAAATTGATTCCACAATAAAAGATACAGTCAAAATTGAGTTAAAAGAGACTGTGAATCATAATTCAAATTATACAAGCAAAAATGAACAGAATATGAAATCTTCACCTTGTAGTACTGTTAAAAATAATTTACAGTCTGATAAATTTAAAAAATCTTTTTTTATGAATGTATTTAAAGAAAAATCTACATCTAAAAAATCCTTAGATTATGAAAATGCATCTGAATGCGAGAAATTTATAAAAAATGAAACTACAGAAGAAATTGAAAACATCACAAATAATGAACATCAAAAAATGGATAATTTTAACATAAAAGATTTAAATAAGGAAACTGTTACAAAATTGCAAGATATTTTTCCTGATTTAAACGACATCGATATGAATATCGTTAAAATGTTACCCGGTAATTTACAACTTGAAGCTAAAAAAATTTTAAAGAAAAATGATTCAGATTCAGCAAAAAAATTGATAAAAGATAAGCTACCTAAACCAAAATTGAACAACGAAAAGAAAAATAATTCTATTCAAAATTTTTTTATTAAAACAAATTCAAAAGATATAAGCAATGATAATTTAAAAAAATGTTCTGTATGTGATCAATTAATATTAAAAACAAAATTTGAAGAACATAATGATTATCATGTAGCCCAAGATTTACAAAGACAATTAAATAAAAATTCTAATGAAAATAGTGAATCTCGAAAAAGAAAATTTGGTTCTGATGATTCAATCATAGAACAAAGTTCATCAAAAGTAAAATAAATTGTGCCTTGTCATTATGTTTTTAAGTAATAATAACAATTGATGATTTTGTATGTATATATTTTACAATTGTATATAAATATTATTCGTTATAATTATTTATTTAAATTAAATTTGTAATATAAAAAGTTTGTATGCTTATTATGTAAATTAATTAGATATTTTAAATATCCTAAACTTAATATATAATTAAAATACAAATTAATATCGATTTCCTCTATCACGATTGTAATTATTTCTGCTATCCTCTTGATTCCATCCTCCTTGAACTCGTCCACCTCTGTTTGATTTATGATAATTGCCTGAACCTTGATTTTCTGAGCTTGAATTTTGATTACTTTGATATCCTTGGGCAACTCTATAATTTACTTGCACAGGTCCACTCTTGGGACTTGGATTATTATATCCTCCACTTCCTGAATTACTTGAATAATTTGATCCTTGAGCTACTCTATAACCTACTTGAACTGGACCTCCATAATTTGAAGATTGGTTACCATACCCAGTACTTGGACTGCTGTAATTTTGACCAAAATTTGAAGCAACTGACTTATGATCCTGATATCCACCTCTTCCGCCTCCATCACCTCTCCCACCACCACCTCTTCCACCTCCACCACCCCGATTTCCACCACCTCGACCACCACCTCTGTAAAAAATGTATAACACATATTAAATTATGTTAATTATTTTTTAATTTTTTAAATACTTAAAGAATATTGTATATATTTTACCCAAAATTAGAAGGACCTGCCACTCTATTTTTTTGCCACGGAGGCATTTCTGGTGGAGGAGGTTCTTGCTCATATGCTCTACCACCTCTGTCAGGAACATTCCCAATAATTACTTTGTTAACGTCGCTTTTAGTATTTTTACGAACTGATGCATTACTTGTTTTCTCTACTATAGCTAAATCATCTCTTGCAGCTAATAAACATGCAAGATTTACATCAGGTTTTTCATTCAATAAATCTCTTTTAGCATAAAAACATTTATTTAGATCATTTTCTTTTGGCCTTATTCTTTCAGACCACTGTTTATTAAAAAATATATAATAATTTTATAAGTAAATTTTACTGAAAAGGATATTATTGATAAAACTTACCAAAAAAGAATTTACTGTAACATCTAAACGCTTGAGTAACATCTCCCGTCTTATTGTATATTCTTCATTTAAATCTCCTTGTAATTGATCTAATTTTTCCCATTGATTTTTATTCAATTCACCAAAAAATAATGGCTTGCCTAATAACTCTCTAGGTACTTGTTTAATTAATTCATTAACACGGGAATTGAGTTTATCAAATAACAGTGTTGCCGTTATATTATCTGGAGGTTTTTGAATTTTAATAGCTGTTAACATTTCTCTTAAATTCTTAGCTGTTATGCTTTCGCTCTAAATTCATAAATAATCAAAAAAAATTAATTTGTGAAAAAAATTGAAGCAATCATAAAAAAACATAAACTTACAATTGTAATTTGTACAGATTTGTTATTTTCAGGCTTATTAGTTTGATGTATTTTACAAGCCATAAGTTCAGAAATTAAATAATCAATTAATGTATATCTATCATCTACATTCGAAAGCCTTTGATTTAAACTTCCTGATATTAATTTTTGATTGACACAACCAGCTTCTTTAAGAAAAGAACTTAATTCCATCAAAAATGTATCAGAATCTTCTGGACTTAATGTTGGATGTACGCTTTCACTAAATTTTTCAAATAAAGATATTTGACAAGTAAGCCAGGATACAAGATTTGTGAATTCTGGAGATTTTGGACCATCCTTGAAGGCTTTATTAAGTCTATTAATATCTGATAAAGAACCAGTGTATCTAAGAAAATAAAATATTTTTTTAAATTTATTTTTGAGATAATATTTGCAATAACCTAACCCTTACCCAACATCTTCTAATGATTGAAGAATCTCAGCCTCCATTGCAATTTTTAACGAAAATATTAAATATTTTCTTACAAATTTATTTTAGCAAAAATAATTTTAATATTATTAATTCATTTAAACTTTATTAATGAATAATTCTATCAGAATGAAATACACACAGACACAATTCACACAATAAGCGCGACACTTATGGTATTTTTTTATATACACCGGGTCAATATACGACGTTAATATAGCGTTTGTTATTGTGATTTTCTGGTGATTTGTGATCGAGTGCTTTAAAAAATTGGAGTCTAATTTAAAGTTAAAACTGCTTTTTTACTTATTATTCATATCTATTTAATTGAAAATTTATTTAAATGTTATTTATCAGTGTTTATAGGTAATAAGCAATGTAAGTGACCTTTACTTCAATTAATTAATATTGATATACTATCGGTACATCTGCATGTATACGTACGCGCGTATATCTTTCATTTTTTGTATAACGTGTCCCACTCAAAACGAAAAATATATCTAGCTAAAAAATTCTTAGTTTATTTTATAATAATTTAATTTTCATTCGTTTTTTTTTTTTTAATATAAATATATATTAAATTGCTATTTAAATTTTTCATAAATAACTATATGTAAAATTTGCGAAAAAATTATATAAAACAACAAAGTTCTCGTGTGTTTATTATTGTTACAAAAAATTGCAAATTTTATGCATGCATGATATATCAAGTCATAAATTTAAGAATTTAATAAAATAATAAATAAAAAGAGTGTAAAACAATTCAATTGATATACTTAAATAAATAAATAAATTTTCAGTGACTACAAGTTTTTTAAAAATGCCCAGCAAAAAGAAAAAATACAATGCACGCTTTCCTCCAGTAAGTTTAATTATATTGATAGTAAGTAAAAATTACGTTTTTAAAAAAAAATATTATTTATTATTCAGGGTAGAATAAAAAAAATTATGCAGACTGATGAAGAAGTTGGAAAGGTTGCTCAAGCAGTACCAATAATAATTTATATCCTTTTAAATGATTTTTTATTTAATAATTATTAAAAGGTTAGATATAGCTCAATTTATATTTATATCTCAATTAATCTTTATTTCTCAATATATTTTTAAGTAAATTTTACAAATATTTTCCTTAACGCTTGAAATACCTCGTACCCTAGAATTATTTGTTCACTCATTATTAACCAAGACGATGCAGATTACTAGCGCTAAACAAGCAAAAACTTTAAGCCCATCACATATGTAAATATTTTAAAATTGATTTTGGAAAAATTTAAGAATTAATAAGAAATGCTTATTTTAGGAAACAGTGTATTTTATCAGAAAATCGCTTTGATTTTTTGAAAGATTTAGTCAAAAATTTGCCAGATGTTTCTGGTGCAGATGATGATATCAACACTCCACCTGCCACTCCAGCATTTCAAGCTGCTCCAATTAATTTACCATTACCATCTTCAACCAGTAAAAGTAATTTTGGAGTAGCCGAGTTAGTAAAATTTACTTAGCATTATTTTAAAAGACTTAACATTATTCTATTTATTTATATCATAAATCATAATCATATTTTTTCAGAACACATAACACATCATCTTGTACGCAAGGAGTTAGTAGTAGAAGACGTTCATCAGATAAATCTGATAAAGGAGTTACTAACATTTCAAATTCATCCACTGCAAAAGAAATGCTATCATCGTATAGTAATGCCCCAAAGTTTAAAATGTCAGTACCTCCTTCATTTAATGCTAGCCAACCAAACTTTTATACAGAAGTCAATAAATCAAGTGATAATGTTCCAATAACTTCTTACAATCTATCTGTATCTAATTTTAACTGCACAGCAAATATTGACGAAGATTATGATACGTAGCAAAAAAATTAAATACGTATCTTGTTTATAAATAATTTCCATTATATCAGGTTAAGCTACACACGTTTTTTAATATTAAAAAGCTATCGTTTGCAGTTCAAGAATGTATTTAGTCATTTTTTTTATAGAATATAGTGTTTAAGATATTTGGTCAAATATGTTTTGTATGTTGGAAAATACTACATACATTAAACTATAAATTATTTTATCTTGAGTAAATTGATTTGCTTAAAAATGGAAATCATCAATAATTATTAATTTTAATTATATTTTATACATTAATTTATTACAATTTACTTAAGTCTGGTACCATAAATAAAGACTGCTAAAATATTATTTTTAATACATTAATTTTTTTTTATAAGAATATTAAAACTATATTTAGTTAATTAAGTATTAGAAAACATCTTTTTGATAAAATGTCAAAATATTTCATTAATTTTTTTCTTAAGTTTATTTTTGTGTGTTTATAACGTGTGATGCACTATAATATATAAGTCTGCAAACGCTTTTTTTATAATGTAGGAAAATTTGAATATAAAGATAGAATTTGTGAAAAATTAAAGTTATTGTTGTAGGAGTTATTAATGAATTGTAAGTAATAAATATTGCCTTTAAAAAAAATATAATAAAAATTAATAAATAATGTTTGTAATAAAAAAATTACCTTTTGAAATTATTTTCATACCTGTGATACATTTTAAATTAACACAAATAAAAAAAATTTAAAGGTTGTAAATAAAATAAAGATTTTTCATTTAAGCAAAAAAAGTTTATTTAAAAGTTTTTTTTTTATAAAAAAAATTTTTTCTCATATATAAATCTTTTTTTCTAACATATTTACACTATAAATAAAAATTCATAATATACAATATATTTTATTCTAATTGATATTTTAAAAAGTATATTTATATTTTAACCAATTGTAGAATCACTCAATCAGAGATTTGTGTATTCAAAATGCTGGATAAGAAAGTCTTTTTTAATTTTACCAAAGTAAAAATTAAAATTCTGGCAATAAAAAAAGTGCACTTTGTTCACTAAGATCTTTTGGAATAATTTCTAGTAGAGTAATTTTATAGTTGGATAAAATATATAATGTACCATATTTTTATTTAATGTTTAACAGTTCATATAATATTACCTTATAATTTAATGTTTAATTAAAAATAAATTATTTTAAATTTAAACGTAAAAAATATATACCTGTACAACATTTTTTTAAATTTATTATTTTCATTATATATAATCCGTTATCGTTGTATATATATTAAATGTATTAGGCTGGCAGTTATTTTAGAACATCGCTTGGATTTTTGATTACTGGATGAAAAAAGTTACGGATTACCAACTCTTAAGTGTTGCCACCAAATATATGGGCTCTTATGGAAAAAATTTTTGGTCCATAAGAGCTTTTAAATGAGCTATAATTTTAGGGATCTTATAATTTGATAATTGGCAACTTTTTGCACCCAGTAATTGAAAATCCAAGCGATTTTTTAAAATAAGTGCCAGGCCAATATGTATATGTATACATATAAAATTATTTTATAAAAATAATTTTTTTTTTAGTACCTATATATAAATATGAAAGAATTAAATTTTATAAATTTAATTATAATTATGTCCATATAGAATTTGATTCAAAAATATTAAGGCTGTATATGAACCTGAAAGTTATTTTAAAATGTCTAGGTTCTTGATCACCAGGTAAAGTAAATACCTGTTACCAATAAGGTTTTCAAAATTTTATTTAAAAAAAGCTAAATCTGAAAGTTATGTTTTTTGGTAAAGGGTACTTAATTACATACCTGATAATGAAAAATTAAAGCGACTTTTATTTAATTTAGGTTTTATACCTATTAAAATTAAAAAATATAAATTTTTTTCAAATTTTTTTAGCATTTCTATACAAAAATATTATTTTCAGTTAAAAAAATTATTTTTTATATGTATATAAATATTATATTCAATAATTATTTAATTATTGTTGATTGCTAATAGCAATGATCATTGTTCATAATTCTTCATCGTTAATGATAATATAAAAAATCAAGCAAATTTTTACAGCCCTTATAATTATATAAAAATAGCAGTTTTTCTTAAAACGATATAAATTATTGATAAAAATTTTAAGTGGCAGTGGTTGTACACTTTTTAGCACCAAATTTTAATTTTTTTATGATCCATTATTTTAAATTTATTTTGATATCTAATACTTTGATAAGTTTCTAAAGAAATTTTTTTTTAACATATATAATTAAAAATATTCAATTTGTGCTATAGTCACTTAAAGAGAGCTTTAATTTTAACTATAAATAACATTCAATATTGTACAAAAATTTTTTTTTCAACTTTTAATTATCTACATTACCTTCGTAAAGTGATTCACATTTTTCAAGCAGTCGTAAAACTGGAGTAATGTTATAAGGAAACAAATCTTTTGAAACTAATCTATCAATTGCTTGTTTAAGATTTGCTAAAACAGACATCGTATCATCCAAATCCCTTCCACAACCTGATACAAATTCTAGCCAAAATCTTCTAATATATTTTAAAAACCTGTATAAATATAACAAAAAACATGTTTCATTACTAACGAGAAAATCTAACAACACATCATGGTCATGAGAAACTGCTCTAATAAATTGTACAAAAGTTAATGTAGGACTGAGCATGTGCCCCAAGTCATTTTGAGGTGGTCCACGATAAAAAAGACCATTAGCTACATCCAGACAGCAAACCATTCCTTCAATCAAAAAGTCATCTTGATCATGAAACATCTGTACAACCCATTGGGAAAGTGGCATTTCTGGATGAAAAGGCATTAATAGTTTAACGCATTGATCAAGTTGTCTAAGAACTTCTCTGATACTCCTTTCTATAACAGCCATATCGGCATCCAAATCTTCTGCTTCAGATGCTAATGACGAGTCACTTGAATCACTTCGTGTTTCTTTTACAGTTACTGCAACACTTTTTAAAACCAATAGTACAACTTTTTGTAGCAAAGGTTGATCTCCATCTCCTGAACCACCTCCAAACCTTCCTGAACCATGTCTGTAAGGTAAAGCATCTAATAGACGCCAATCTTTTACTGCCCTAACTATCAAATGAGCCAGAGAACAAGGTTCTTCTGGCAAAACATCTTGGAGTGCTAATGTACTTCCGTAACACAAAACTTCATTAAATAACCCTAATAAATGCCTCCATATTACTCCAGGCACATTAGCATTTAATAGCACTACCAAGTTATCTAACTGAGTATAAAATAATTTGGTATCTATAACAGAAAGATTAGCTTTTACAGATATGATAGCTTCCCAAAGGTCAAGAAAGGTTATGACAGCAGATTCATGTTGAGGTGTATATGAACCTAAAATTGCATCAAATTTAGAAACTAAAACAGTCCATTTTGATTCTAAAGCCTTAACACATTGAGCTTTTACGGGCGTACTATCTAAACTTTCTGGATCAGAAATTGAAATAGTTTCACACCCAGGAGGAGGATTAGCAGTTTCTGCATCCTCTAATGGGTGAATACTACAGTCTTTGTGTTCTACTACTCTTTTTACAACATCAAGAGTAAATAGCATTTGACTTGGAGAATGAGTATTAACTAATGACTGTGTAAGTCTTTCGAGCCAAGAATTATCAACATTCTCTTTTGTGACAATAAAAAATGATGCTAATGCTTTACTTGCAGCAAATGATATAAATTTATTATTTGTTGACTGCAAATCAATTATTTGATCTACTATTCCATGCTCATTTCTTGCTATTGCCTTACAAACTTCTGCAATTCTATTACACATAGTACCCCTAGTTATTTGTTTGATAGCAACATCGAATAAAAGTTGTAAGGCACTTAAAAATTCAAGACATCTATCCGGTTCCCACTCCGCTAAAAATGCAGAACGGCATTCTCGATTGTTGCCATCTAAACTTGTATTGACAAAAGGTTTTCGTAAACTGCTTTCAGAAACATTACATAAGCATTGTCCTAAAAGACTTTTTTGTAATTTTTCAATTTCTGAAACTTCTTCATTTTCATCATTATCATTCACAATTCTTTGTTTTTTCTTTGCAGGTTCCTCCATTTTAAGACTAGGAGGAGAGTCTTTAGATGATGGACGAACCATGAGCAATCCTCTTTTTTAGTCAGGTTATTCGTAAAACATACATTGTATTTTTTGGATAAGAGTAAACAGCAGCATTGGAGTGTAACAAGAAATACATATGCAACAATCTGAAAAAATAATTTGAAAAAATCATTTTATCATCTAATATATTATTAAATTAAATAGGCAAAAGCAACAATATTAAATTTTAAGAATTTTATAAAATTTTATGAAAATTACACAGAATAAGAATATAATTGTATTTACATAAATATTTAAAAATAAGTTAAAAAAAGCTACAGAAAAAATTTTAAATAAATTTAAATTTCCAAATTATATGAGCTATTGTAATATTTGACTAGCAAAAAAATTTGTAAAACTTAATTAAAATGTTAATAATTTTTTAAATTAAATATATCCATTTTTTTTTTAATTCTGTAAATGCAGAAGCTATTCATATTTCGAACACCAAAGCCAAGCCAACTACTGTACTTACGCACTACTTAAATCGGCAATAAAACATCAATTTTTTTGGTCCAAATAACAAAAAATAACTTTGATGTATAATTTCCAAGATTCTTGAAGTTGTTTACTTCACGTGTGGTTCTGAATAAAATAGTTGATATAAATTATGAGCAGTATATCAGAGATAGCCTCAGGCTATATATTTTTATCAACTTCCAATTAGATTATTTTGATTTTAAATTCTCTTCTTTAATGGATGAAAACTTGAGAACAAACTTGTATTTTATATACTACAATAATTAATTAAAAAGTTTTTAATAGTTCTTCGATTTGAAAACAATTTTTTTAAAAATAATCTAGCTCCAAAAATAAAAAAAACTTAACTCCCGGTGCGCGAACTTCATATCACATATTCACATGGAACTTTTTCGTAGTTACCAGAAGATTTTGTAGTTTTTTTTTTAAGAAAATTAAATTTTTGTACTTAAAATAAATTTTTTTTAACTTAAATCAACAGGTTGGCCATAATTATAATTAAATGCAGCGGTTTCACGAAAAACAACGAGTTATTCTGCAGATCTAAAGACGGTTCATGGAGCGCAGCAGCAGGCGCAGCGCAAGACAGAGGCGCCTCGAAATAAAACGGGTGAACAGTTTGCCTTGTTGCCAAATTATCTAAAAATTCTTGAAAATAGTTTTAAACAGATTTTGTTTTGAATACCAAAATAAATGCATGTTATGAAAATATTAAACAATTAAAATTTTTGTAAAATATAAAAATGAAAATTTGGAACCAATTGTTCAAAATATAATGGATTTTCGTAAAATAAACTTCTGATCAGCGTCATGAAAAATGCGTAATACAAGTAGCAGTCCCGCCTGCATTCCACGACGCATTAACGTATTTGCTACATATTTATGCATTTTTGAAGTTTGCTATATTATTTAAAAAATTATATAAAAATTGTGTTTAATTTTTTTCACTGTAAAAAAAAGGAAAAAAATACATAAGGGCTGAATTTGATAAAAACAAATTGCTACTGGCAGGAGTGGCTATATATTTTATCTCTACGTTTAAAATGACAACAATGTACCAAATTTTATAAAGGACATCTTTCGACAAAATTATGAAACATATTTGAATTTTATTTATCAGTTTATAAAAAAATAAAAAATTGTTTAATAAAATTACTTGCCCAATAAGGTGGATAAATTCTGTGAATTATTTGAGAAAAATAAAAATTCAATATTAAAATTTTTTTGCGAATTCAGTTATTCATCGTCGCTTAATTACGCTTTAATATTACGCTGACAGTTATCTTAAAAATTTGCTTGTATTATTGATTACCATAGAATTAGGTGATAAAGGTCCCATTTACCGAAACATTGGCAAATTAACATTGTTACTTATGGAATCTATTTGTAAACTATAGAAGCAATGTTTTTTGTTAAATTCTAATTTTCTGCAAGACGAGTGATTGAAAATTTTCTAAAAAGCTCTAGAAATAAAGTTTTCCTATTTTTATTTTGTCCTAAAGCAAAACTTGACACGAGCTTTCTTATTATTTTTTACTTATTTTTATTTGCACTCAATGATAAATCAAGGGTTAATTTAAATTTGAGAAAAACAATAACAATTTAATGTAATTTCCATAATTTAAAATGGAACTGTTTAGAAGAAAATCTTCCTCAAAAAAGTTCTTTTTTCACTAATCACCTAAAATTTTTGTATCCACTTATTATTAAAAAAATATGGACAGGGCAAAAAAATAATTGTATTGTAAAAATGATTTGATGGCACGATTTCTAAAAAAAAGTTGAGTTTTCCACTCCCAAATTTAAAAAAAATAATTAAAAAAACTTAATTACATTAAAATGAATATCTTTTATGAGAAAAAATTATTTTAAATAATGAAAATTAAGCATTTATTTTGCCAAATAAAAGCAAATTTCATTTTCTGTCCTTTCCTCGCTTTTCTTTGTTGCAATAGTACTTAACCCTCTGTAACTTGCTATTAAGTGTATTAAAAAGGTTGATAAACTTTTGATATTCTTTCTTTTTAACGCTTCATAAAATATATAAGAGTAAATTTTAGTGAAATAAACTCAGAGAGTAAAGAATAAATTCCTAAAAGAATATATTTTTGTATTGTATACAGTATTTTAGTCGAGTTAATTTGTTCTATTTAATAGTGTAACAAAAAGTTTAATGTTTTTTTCAATACAAGCGGTTTTTAGAAATATATGACTGGTGGTATATATAATTTAAGAAAATTTTATTTTTGATAAATTTGATGAATAAAATTTAAAAAAAAAATCTAAAAAAAATAAAAAAAAATATTTTTTTATTTTTAATTTTATAAATTTTTTTTGAATGAAATAAAAAAGAGTTAAACTAATAAAAGGATTATAATATGTACAAAAATAACAAACTATAATACATAATATATATTATTATATTTATGTAATGAAAATAGACTTTTTTAATTTTTATAGAATTAATTATTTTTTTTTTAAGACAAGATAATTTATGAGTTGGGTTTATAAATAAAAAAAAATTCGTATTAATTATATTTTCATGAATTTGAAAAATACAAAAAAAAATATGTAATTATTTTACGACGCTTTTTTTTTTTCAAGATTTTGAGTATTAATAAATGTATAGTAATAAAAATTAACAAGGGAAAATTTTTTATATTGGCAATAATTTTCCACAAAAAAAATTTTTAATTTGAATGCAATCACTTTTCTATTTTAGCAAGTTGTTTCCTAAAAAAAGTGATTTTCAAACTTACAAGCGCAGAGAGAAAAAGCCTTCCCGCATTTAGCACAAATGCAAGATTACCTTAGGATCGCAGGTATATAGTCTGGTTTCCATTGTGGACCCCCGCCCCCCTCCCAAACGTTCAACGAAAATGAATGAATTTAACTGAAACCTAGTGGAATCTTCTCAGAAATACCTAAGAAACAAGGCTCGTAAAAAAAAATTCCCGATTTTTTAGTGGAGCGAAAAACAAAATTATAACTGGTTTGTGTGTTCACATAACCAACGATCATAACAGTAATATATACAAAAACCGAAATTACAATAAATCCCGAAATATAAATTATCCTAAATCCATAAACCTAAAGTATATATAAAAACGTCACTTTTTCACCCCCCTCCTTGCCGAAAAATGGTAAAAAAGCTTATTTTTAATTGTTTTGGGTCAATGGGGGAGGGGGGTATTTTGAGGGTATTTTTCGGCCAATTTAAAATTCGGGAATTTTTATTTACTTTTATTTTAATTTTTTTTACGAGACTTTTCCTAAGGTCTTCCTGAGAAAATTCTACTAGGTTTCAGCTAAATTCATCCATTTTCGTAGAAATTTCAGCTTTGATCTTTTTTTTAAACAGACACCTTGCCTAATAACCCAGTATGTTTGAATAATTTTATATTATTTTTTACTAGAAAATTTATATTTTTATAAAAATTAAGAAATTTTTTACTTCTTGCACTGTAAAATTATATTGAAACTTACTCAAAACTTTGCCTAGCTATCAAGTAGCCAAAAATTAATTAAAATTGAAAAAAATATGCAAACTATCTTTAAATTTCATAATTTAAGCATCCATACAAAAAAAAATTTGATTTCAGAATGATATGTGAGATTTAATTGACGAGAATTAATTAAGAATGCTATATATTTTTACTTTGTGGGATTTAATGTTTCATGGCGGTGTGAAAACTCGCATATAAATTAGTCATTTTAATTAGTTTCGGGAAAAAAGATGTATAGAAATAACATTGACTTGAACTTGATGCATTTATACTAAACGTTTGCTTAGCTGCAGTATGAAAAGGTTTTTTAAAAGTGAGAAATACATAATTATTATCGTTATTTTTAAAACTCCACGTCCTTTCGACGTAACAGAGGAGCAGAGGCCATGTAGTATTTGGGATGATCCAGAAAAAACGGAATTTTTAGTAAAGTTTAAAAACTATTTTTACCCGAAGTTTTAATATGTTCAGTTGAGCTAATCTAAAAAAACCATATATCTTTAACTGTAATGTTTGTTAATGAAATAAGGCTTAAAGTTTGAATTCATTGAGTAATTATTTAAGCTAAAAAAGTAAAAGCATATTTTAGTTTGACCGAGGGTTTGACAGCTTTTAATCTTTCAACTCTTTTGAAAAATCTTTTAATTACTAAATTGTTAGATAATTCATTAAAAAATAAATAAAAAACTGCTGAAAGATATGACTTCAAATATAAATATTGACGTTTTTAAATTTCAAATTTAAGATATTCAACAGATCATTCAATTTATCTAGACAGCTGTCTCTGCGTCGCTTATAACTTGTTTGTAATTTTCCTACTATGGTAGCCGCAGCGGTGTTCATACGATTTTTCAGATAGAGAGAAAATATTTTCTTTTTTTATTATTATATTCTTTTAAAATATTATTAACATCCATGCCTTATGGATGAAAAAACTTTTCTATGATTTAAAATTTTTCTGACATGTTAACTAATGCGCAAAAAAAATCGTAGTTACATATTATTTATTAAGCATAGCAAGCTTTAGGTAACTATCAAGACTGAGCGAGATTGTGAGTTTTTATGGAAAATTTTTAAAATATAAAATCATAATATCTTCATTTATAGTTTTCAAGAGGATCCTTAAATGTTTAATTTGGTGTTATTCGCCTTCTGCCAGATACACCAACGAATCTATTAAGGGATGATTAAGGGTTTCTGGGCTATAGAGGCATGGGCCTGCATGTAGTAATAATATAATAGGCATATTTGCACTGTCAAAAGTTGCTGTGCTTGAACTTTGTTTACATTTTTAATTTCCGAGAATTTGCTTGAATATTTAAGCAAACTCTCAAAAATAGTAAATAATTATTAAAATGATTTTTATTAGTAGCCATCATTCTGCAGTCCCGCTTTTAGCATTTAAAAAATAAAAATATGCGTAAAGCGCGGATAAACGGCAGTGAGAGAATTGCACGATTGGAATCGCAGAATGGTGGCTACTGATAAAAATCAGTCTAATAACTACACTTTTACATTTTTGGCACAATAATAAACTGTTTGAAATAAAAATTTCATAGCAGTAAAAAAAGGGCGGGTAAACAGTGATAGAAGATTCTGAATTTTCGGTTGTTAGAAACTCGTTCCTTTTCCAGGAGATTTTCTAAAAAATTAAAAAATATGGTTTTTCAACCTATCAGAACTATAAAAAAAATTTTAGGATGGTATATTTTTATGCTCAAAAAAGCGATTTTTGAAAAATTCAAAGTTGTATTTCGGGGATCTTAAGGAGGTCCTAACGATCCAAAAATCATTTTTCTTCAAAAGTAGTGAAATGTTAAGTTTTTCAGCCTATTATCAGAATATATTCTGTTTATGAGTCGGAGAAATTAAAAAAAATCCCCAAAAACGGTTTTTTAGGTTTTCGGGGCCTGTCGTGGCCTAAAGGTTTACTTCCAACGGGAATCAGTGAGGTTTTTGATAAACATTAGATTCTACTATTTAACTTAGGTTTGGCTCTTGGGGCCAAATCACTGTACTTCTCAGGAAGTAGCCTTGTACATACTCTCCATTGTAGCAAAAATTTAAAAAGTTTACAAAAAAAATCCCATTAATATCTGTAATAAAATAAGGCAGGAAAAAATTATACAAATTTTCTTATTTTTAATCATTCAAACAAATGATCTTAAAAAGATTACCATGAAAATTGGCAATATGCCTGGTTAAGATTTAAAAATTTAATAAAATACAAAAAAGCTCTAAAAACTAAAGTATATAAAATTTAAAAGTCATTATTTCTTGATTTGGACAATACAACTATACTTGTTGCAGACTTAAAATCTGTTTCTTAAATCTCTACACATGTGTGTGTATGTAAGAATAAGTATAAGTAAGTATGTGGGTGAAAATAATATGGGAGGCAAATTTTCGTATACATAGAAGAAAAAAACGACGCAACGTTGACGGCCGCATGTACGCAACACGAGTCAGTTGCTAAACTTGCGCTATTCTTATAATATTATTAACAGTTCTAGAGCTGCTCTTGCCGGTGAGTGCTTTTTTTCGAGCTTTTTTGTTGTTATATTTTGTTTGTTTATTTTTATCCCGTTTTGAATAATAAAATATTTTTTTTTAACTAACTTAAGGTTAAACAGAATTTTTTTCTTAAATGAAAAATCGTTGAAAAAAAGTAAAATCTTATTTCATTGTTTAATTAGTCTGAATAAGAAATTTAATATTCGTGTATAAGCAATTAAATGTATAAAGAAAAATATTTCATATAAAATAGCGACAGATTTAACGAGCGAATCTCATAAATCACACAGTTAAGAATTATAGTAAAAAAAATTTTTTTTTTCGTTTTTTTGTTAAACCTAGAAAATTGTTGTTACTATTAATAGAAAAAAATATATTTAATCTGTTGATTATATCTAAAAAAAAAAAAATTCAGCTTGAAAAAAAGTCAATATCCTCATTTAATTATAAAAAAAAAGGATTTAGCACAAATAATTAGGAAATTCGCATTCCGCAGCAAAAAAAAAAAAAATAAACGACCTAATAAAATTTAATTTAGTCGAAGAAGCAGAAAAAAACGTAAAATTAAAGGAAATTTATTTATTGGTAATTTTTTTTTTTTTTACATAAATTTTTTATTATTGAAAAATTCTAATAAAAAAAAAATAAAAAAAATTCAAATAAAAAATGATCATTTAAAACTATTAACCAAAACTCTAAAATTAGCCTCTACTACAATACAGACTATGCATCTTTAATTGACACATGGGCTATTTTAAATATGTGTTTAATACGTACAACAAAAGTTTTAAATTAAAATGCATCAATAATTAAATTTTTTAAGTCTAGTTTTTTTTTTAATGAAATTTGATACATCAAAAAAATTTTTTTTTTGGTGTGTAAATTAATTAAAAATACAAAAACATGCAAAGCATTTTATAATTATATGAGAGTTTATAATAATATATGAAAAAAAGTAGCTTTTAAAGTTGTTTTATTAAAATTTTTTTTTTATAGTTTTATTATCATCTAACTTTTTATTTCAATTCTTTTGTGCAATTTAGCAAAAACATTATTTTGTTAAACATGATTTCTTTTTTTTGTAAAATAATAATAAAAATTTACTAAATAATTTTTTGTAAATAATTTTTTCTTTTATTTCAGTTAATTTTCAAAAAATAGTAAAATAAAGGAAGTTATTAATGAAAAACGAGATGATATTTAGGTCATATGTAAATTTTTTTATTTTGTAAGGATTATTAAAGAGGGTTCCTTCTTTTTTTTTTTAGCGTTAAATTGTAATAATTTTTCTATGTATTAGGATTTTAATTTTAATTCGTGACATTTAATCGATAAAAAAATATAAAATGTATATATTAGTCTGGTGGTTATATTAAAAAGAGTAAATATCTGGTTTGTGTGATAACGCAACCAAAGGGCATGAAACATGTTTACTAAGTCTTTACACTAAGATTATTCTATTCCTCAAATTATTTTAAGTCCCCAAACGTAAACTTTTTTAAGTCCATAAATCGAAATGATTCTAAATTCATTTTACCCCCCCCCCCCCCCTAAAAACGTACATTTTCAGCCCCCTTCTATTTTAGGGTCTTTTACGGGTACCCTTTCCTATAAACATGTTTCATGTTAAAATTGCTCTTTTTCATTTTTTTCGAGTGTATAATGTCAACATACTCATTATTGATAGTTATGGGTAATAAAAACAATTGTTGAAATGGATATTTGGAGTTATTGTAGTTTATGAACCTAATTTATATCGTAAAAATTTTTATGATAATATTTTTTTTTTTAATTCACTCTTTTTGACAAAAATAATTTGCTAGATATTTATGTTAAAATAATAAGAATTATACGAAAAAAATATTATTTAGTAGGTTTAGAAATTTTAGCTTATAATCAATAAATTTGCTTAAGTTACTCAAATATCAAATTATTATGAGTTAAAAAAAGCCAATGAAATCTATGTAATAGGAAATTTTTAATCTTTTTATATTAGTAATGTAGTGGAAGAATTCGAATTGGTAAAATTCTAAATCAAAAGTTTCAATGTTGCATTATTTTCTTGCATTTCTTCGCTTTACGTTTTCTGATTGACCATAAATTTGTGGCCAAAACTTAAAAAATTTCGTTTTTTTTTTAATTTCCCCAAAACGTTTGAAGATGAGAAAATTTGGATAGAGAGCATTTTTGATGTCCATAAAATTTTACAAAAATAATGTTCTTATAATTTTTTTCGTAAAATTAATATTTATTATTAAAAAAACGCATTGAAAATGTCACCTTTTATTACAAAGTCGCGCCTGGTATATACATAAAAACAACGCGCGCGAGAGTGCACGTTCGACTAAAAATTGGCTTCACTAGCAATACAATATTCAGATCTATGCCGTTTAAGACTAAACATTACTAATTTCATTCTATTAAATTTTTAATAAAAATTTTTGGTTCGACCTTCCACTAAAATGAATTATAAAAGGACGCTACATAGAAGTATAGGAAATGGGATTTCGGTCTCCACATTGACATAAAGCTTTAGAACTCCAACTTTGGCTGCTATGCAGTTTGAAAGCTGCAAGACTCCATCAATTTCTTAGATGTTTATTAAAATATATGTAACTTTATGTTTTTGACGCCGTGATTCTGATTCTCATGTCAAATTGATGGGAGCTGTATAGATTTCAAAAAACTAAAAAATCATGAAAAACTTTAAAATTTAGCTGGGATTAAAATATTGGTTAATTTGACACCTGACCTAAACTACATAAAGTTTCTTATTATAAAAATAACAAACGTTAAAGCAATCATGCTATATGATAAAGTTTCGGAGCTTTAAACTTCCGTATTAGGCAAAGTTACGGCTTTGGAGCTTTGTAGGCTTTTGTTTAGAAAGATGCAATCAACAATATTGGAAAAATTCAGCCACTTGGACCAAAACTCCATTTCATATACTTTTTTCCAGGTTTCTTTATTGAAAACGATTTAACTATGAAAAATCATTAAAAAGAGATTTCTCCGTGGGGAAATTGATAAAAATCAATCTAGGCACAGTTTTTAAAAATTGATTATCAAAAGTATCAAAAGTATTTAAAAATAGTGATATGATTGAATTTAATGTTTTATATAATGAAAATTCATAATAATAAAAAATTTGTTCAAAGCAAAGACTTTTCCTGTGACTGAAAAACCTTTGATAAGTAAAAAAAGTCCAGTGCACGCAGGATAAATATTGTTTAGAAAACTTTATCATATCAATTTAGTTAATTCCCAAAAATTTAGTCTTTTCGGTAATTGTATAAAAGTGCATGTTAAGTTACATATTTTTTAATTATAATTCTGATATTAATTAAGAACATGGCTTATAAAAATGAAAAATTTAATATAAATTTAAATTATTATTTAGGAACCAAAGTATAAAAAAGTCAAAAAATGGAATTAAATTATGAAAAAAAAATAAAAATATGTCTAATCGTATGAAAAAATTATACAATCAAGTAATATTTGAAAGGCGAATTTTATTAACCTGTACATTATTTATTGGATTATCATTATTTTTATGGGCAATATCAACAAGTACAGATCATTGGATATCAACAAAAGCAAATCAAGATACTGGTTTAGTATTAAATATACATGATGCTAACAAATTATTTCTTAAAGGACACATGGGATTATTTAGATATTGTATTAAGGGTGTTATTAGAAAACCAAAAAATTATACAGATACATTAATACCATTTCGTAAGTTTGTACCATTTTGTAATTTATAATTTAAAATTTTTATTCTAAATAAGTCTTTTATTTTTTAGGAGAATGTCATCACAAAGAAATGTTTCCAATGGACCAAAAACTTAGGCGTGAACGTGGCTTTGATGTGACGTTAATAAGTAAGTTTTAGATTAAAAAGGTATTTTTGATTTATTGGGGTAGTGTTTTCCACAATTGCTTTTAATCAACTACAAACTCCTTAAGGAGTTGCAAAATGAGTTACGTGGAGTTACAATAGAATTGAATGAAGTTAACAATTTTTTGTGAAAAAATCGATGCAAAAATGAAAAAAAAATGGTTTTTAATTTGAAATTTCTTACATTTTACGGAAATATTAATATTGCATATATATTGTTATATTTACTCCAATCAATATACAGTTTAGGTTGTCAGATTTCTGGCCACTACCAGATTTTGTCTACCATAGGTTTTTTGGATCGCTGATCAAGAATTTTGGGGTCTTTTTTATGAGGAATGTGCGGAATACCCTTAAATTTGCAAAAACTATCCCTAAAAAAGGAAGTGCTAATTTTTAGTAGATAGGACCCTGAAATGTGATCAGCAATCTAAAAAATCCATGTGGCAAACCCCTTTTAGGGGTAGTTTTTTGATAATTTAAGGATAAAATATTAATTTATCAAAAAAAGTCCCCAAAATTCGTGATCAGCGATCCGACGAGTAGTTGATCAACCTGGACCCTCAAATAGTAAATAGAATAGATTAAAACTACCCCTTTTTAAAAATTTTGCAAATTTAGGGGTTTTCCACACATTTGTTACACAAAAGATCCCGAAATTAGTGAAAAGCAACCCAAAAAACCTATGGTAGACCAAATTTGGTGGTGGCTGGAGGCTTGAAACCCCCCTCCCCTGTTTATTGACTGGAGTAGTTTGCCTATTGAAAAAAGACAAACTTTAAGGCAAGGGCAAAATTTTTCATAACTTATTGCTTATAAAATTTATATATTTTTTTCTTTAAAACTGAATTTGAAGGCTAAAGAGAGGGCAAATAGTGTAATGCGTATGTAAATTGTATGAAAAAAAAAATTGGTTATGAAGTTTTTTAAACTTTTTTTCTAAAATAATAAAGTAAATTTTATTATTTTCTCGATTTTTTAAAAAATCTTATCTAAAAATCTAAATAAATATGAGAATTGAGAACTATCAAAAAGCTTGATTGCCCATAATTAGATTCTTGAAGGCGTCTCCCTAACTACTCTCGATCTACATCCCCTATTCTCGATTACTATCTTTCTAAGGGATGGAAATATCCGTGTTAGTCTTATGATCAGGTTGAATAATTTGGCAAACACTATAACTTAGTAATAATAATAATAATAATAACTAATAAATGAAATTATTTTTTATCAGATTATGCAAGAACTCAAGTATCTTTTGCTGTATTCAGTATGTTTATTATGATCATGGGTTTTGGATTTTCTATTTATACATTTCGTAATCCACGTTATATGTTTAAAAGACTGGCAGGTGGAATACATTTTATTACCTGTAAGTTATATATATATATATCTTATTTTATCCTTTTCATATATATAAAATCACAAGATTATATAAAATTTTCTTTTTTTTTTCAATGAATGAATGAATAGGTGCTTGCATAATGGCAGTTATTCAAGTGCTTCTATCTGCAGTAGATTATGGTAGTAAAAAAGATGTCTGGATATTTCCAAAAGGTGTTGAAATATCATATGATTTTTCATTAATATTAGCATGGTTCGTATTTCTAAATAATTTTTTTTCTGGTTGTGCTTTTATGTTATTTTCACGTAAAAGAAAACGTGATAAAGCACCAAACGATGAATTAGCTATGGCTGATGCACCAACGATTATTGGTCGTTAAGTATTTATATATAAAAAGCAGTCTTGTTATATATTATATAGAAAAGTTTATTATTTATTATTATCAGACTGGTGTAGTTTTTCTATAAGAATTCGATTTCCAGGCACTATTTCTCACAGTTTCTGGAAGAGGTGGCAAAGAATAATCCTCTTCGATTATATCTGCAATCGTACTAACCTTTATCCAATTAAAATATAAATAAAATTATTTATCTATACATAATTTTAAATATATATATTTGGTTAGCTTACGGTTTCACACGTTGGAATTCCATGCCTTTCGCAAACAAAATGTGCCTCAAGTGGTTCTGTTTCTTCTCTTTTAATCCATTCGTATTGTTGTAACGATAAATATAAAAATATTGCTGTTGTACCAGCAAATTCAGTACTTATAAAACCACTGACGTACAGTAAAAATGAATAACCGTATTTATAAACAAATTGTGGACCTTGAAATGATGAACGTGGTCTTAATTTACTGCCTACTTCTGCTTTAAATATTGAAATGTACATAACGATACCAAGTAACATCACTAAACCTAAAAAATTCATTATTTATTGTTATTATTATTATTGAATTGTAATTAAATAATTATCATCAATTTAAAAAAAATTAATCACATTTTTTTGAATTAAGACTTTTTTTTATTGTATATTTTTAAACAATGATATTTTTTGTTAATAAATAATGTTGATTTATAAATTTTTAAGGCTTTGTTTATTTAATTTTTGGGTTTTATTATTTATTAAATTTTACCTATGGCCTTTAGTAAAAACATAACATGAAAGAGACAGAATTTTTGGGTTCCTTTGGACAATTTTAGGGAAATGTTATATATTTCTGAAAAAAAGTACAAGGCTGCTCAAAAAAAGTATAGTTTAAATATAAGAATTATGGAATTCGATTAATTTTTGGTAAATTTACAAGTTAGTCAATTTACTTAATGTTAGTAATTTTGACCGCAATTATTTGTAAAAAAATTCACCTGAAAAAAAGGTCAAAATTTTTGAGGAAACCTAAAATTGTGACAGAAAGAAATTGAGTCAGAAAAGTGACAGAAAAAGCTTGACCAGAATTTTCCCAGAAAACCCCTAGATCCCAAAAATTCTGTTTCATAGATGTTATTTTTTTACTTCTTTAAGTAAGTACTTTTAACTTTTTTAATTTTAAATTTAATTTTGATAATGAATTACGTAATATTTTACATTTATTCATCCTTTAGTCAAAGTATGAGCACTTGTATATTTAGTTCTTTAAGGTAAGAGAGCTTTTATTTTACTCACTTGTCTCAAAGTATACAGAATTTTAACAAAAGTAAAGTATAAAACATTTGCATAAGGTTAAGTATGACTGTGTGATTTGTTAGAAAATTACTATAATTCGGTTTCATTAAAAATAATATGATATTAACTCATTAACGCTGGGGTGGACGAAATGGTTTATTTGATGTCTAGCAGCTTTAATTTTTACAGAATGGTGAAACCAATATTAAGTTTTGTACTAAATACTTATCAGCATTATTTAGTTAATTTTAACCTATAACCCATCAAAAAATATATATTTAAGGACTTAATTTTGAAAATTCAAAAATAAACGATTTTAGGCCTATTTCGCAGATAAAACTTCCCACTTTGGTGAAAAATCTTTTTAATTGAAAAGTAATTTTTATTTTTTACTCCAAATTTATATCGGAGATCGCTAAATCCGAAAATCGGCATAAACATATTATTGTATTTATCCTAAGGGCCAAAAGTCCTTGTAAAATAGTTGTAAAGGTTCCATAGTAGGAATGATATATTTTTATAGGGTTCTTAACCCTAGGATTAATCGCAATAATTTTATTAATTATATGCCAATTTTTAAATTTAGCATCCTCAAAATCCCTGGATAAAAATTTCGAGTTAAAAATAACAATTAGTTTTTCGAATTATAATTCGTCTTAATCAAAATGTCACGTTTTGTCTGACTCAGCGCTAATGAATGAAAATTTTAAATCAAAAGTTTACTGTCAGGTATACTGTGCTTGAATTTTTTTTGAATTTGTGAATTTCTAAGAATTTGTTTGAGTATTTAAGAAAAATTCAAGCACTGCATCCTGGCAGTGATTTTTTTCAGGCTTAATTTTTCACATAAAGTAATGAATTTAAAAATGTTGTCGGCTGATTTTTTGATATTTTCAACCTCCCATTTTAACACCACGTAAATTTAATTTAAGTATATAGTATTTGGCTCTTTTCACTTGAAGAATAATAGAAAATTATAAATTCAAAAAATGGCACGTAAATCCCTAATATTATTATATCAATTGTGACCTCTCATGAATATGTAAAATAATTATATTCCTTTAATTTGTAAATTCTCATGAAAACTTAAAAAAGCCAACAGCACAAAATTAAAGCTTTATTAAAACTTCTGATTCCTGTTACTTTCACCTTGATTTTTCTACAGAACTTAATCAATATTAGTTTTACATCAGCGTATAAATTTAGTTTTTAAAACTTTGTATACAAACAACATTTAAAAGCTTTGAAATTTTACGTGACGTGTTTTATCAAATTTTTATTTTTCCTAAATCAATATTTTTTCAATGTAAAAGCTTCAATATATTAATTACAAGTAAACATAAAAATAGCAAATAATTGAATTTTCGTAATTTGACTCTCCGTTCTTAACATTTTATTTTCAACCCCCTTTTCATCACTAAATAATATAAGGGTTGTAAGCTTTTTTTTTCATTCCCATTTAATTTAAAAATATTTCTTACCTAAGCAATTTCGTCTAAAAAACTCCGCTGCTTTGATTGTAAAATAAGCTTATCATGTATTTATTAAAATTATTCAATAAAACATCCGAATAAAATTATTTAACCGGATTTTTCTCCAATTTGATTAATATTTATTTTGAATTTAAAATAATGAAAAAAGTTTTATTTTAACATTTATATATACAAACGTCGATATTATAGAAAGAATAATAGGAAAATAGAGGAAGAAAAGTTTTAATGTACTATTGGATTAAGTGATTTTTCAGATTCTGATGTACCGTGACGAAAAGCTAAACTATAGCCAACAATAACTAAACGTTTTATTACTTTTTTTTTAACTTTAAAAAGTACTTAAATAAAAATTAACGAAAATTAACTGACCAGAAATGATAAATATGATTCCAGCACCAAAAATACAAATACTCGAACGTGATTTTCCAATAAATCCTAAAAAAAGGCAAATTTCGGCAGTAACAAGTAAACTCGTAGCCATAAAAAAAAATACAGCAGATTTAGTAACCGCATCTAAAATTAAATAAAAAGTGTAAACTTGCATATGAAAAAAAAAGTTAATACTATTTAAGACTCACATGGGATAGCCATAGTAGAATCACCAGGGTCTGGGCTATATTCTTCCTTAGGGAAGTAATCGATACTCGAACACTCGTATTCAACATTCGTACCTATAAAGTCATTTATCGAGTATCCGGAATTTAAGGAAATGAGTAAAAATCGATTTCTCTTAAGAAAAAATCACAAAGAAAACTTACCAAGTGCAACGCATACCCTCCATAAACCACTGTACGTAAATTTAAGTTCTGGATTTGATTTTATCGATGATATTTTAACTATTTTTTCTTCCGTTATTAACCATTGACCACTTGTTATCGCTATTAATATTATTGATAATGATAACAAGGCTGATGTTATTGACGTTGATAACAATATTGTATTTGATGACGTGCAACAACACCAAATCCAATAACAACACATCTAAAAAATAATAATAATAATATGATCGATAATAATCTATAAATGAGATGCGGAAAAAAAATTATATTAAAAAAAAAGGCTTATAGATTAATGGACGACCTATATTTAATTATTTATTGAACTTTTTTCTATAAAAAAAACTGAGGTAAGATTTTTTAAGCTCTTTATTGGAATCGTTAAATAAATTTTTTTTTTTCAAATGTACAGTCTCGATATTAAGTACAACTTTTTTTTCTTCAATTTTTTAATTGACGTGTATTTTCTAATTACTTTTTTTAGATTTGTGTTCGAAAAATTTGTTTTTATTGATTTTACCTTATATTTTAATTAATTAGAAAAATTAAATAAAAAAATTTTTTTTTCTAATTTTTTTCATTATTCAATTTTTTGCGTTGATTTAACTTGTTGAATATGACACTATTTACAATATTATTTACCAAAATTAACATTATTTGTACTATAAGATACTTTATATCACGTGCAAAATTTAAAAAACATGTTTGAAAAACAAAACAAATTTTTGATTAATAATAATTTTTTATAAAAAAGAAAAGATTTTTCCGATGATAAGTTAACGCTTGTCGTTTTACTACTAACGGTCTTTTTCATCTTATAAGAGTATTATAACCATTTATAACGTGTATTTTAACCACCTCTTTTATGTAGATATATAGTATTTGTGTGTGCAATTTTTTTTCTAAATGCGCCGCCGCATATTACTTTTAGATGTGTACTTTGTATTATCGCATTTATTTAATGTATGGGGCTATTTTATTGAAAAAAAAATCTGCTTTTAATTAGGATTTAAGATTAGACTGGAGCTGATGTATAAATTTATATGAAATTTGGGGACCTAATTTTTTGGAGGATGTTGATCGTGGATTTGGAAATCGAATGGTACCAAGTCAAGAAAACAAAAAAAAATTGTTTTCTTGAATTGTTTATGCATGGGTTTTCTCAGTTTGACCAAGAAAAATATTCTTAGACGTATCAGAAAAAATTTTGTTTAAAAAAAAATATTAACATGGAACATGTTCATTCGATGGGGTATTTGAAAAAGTTTGGACCGGCAGGGGCAGTGAAAAATTGACGTTTTTAGAGAGGGGGGGGGGGTGAAAAAGTGACGTTTTTAGGGGGGGAGGGTGAAATGGACTTAGAATATTTTCGATTTAGGTACTTAGAATAATTTGAAGTGGGAGTCAGAGCCTGATCAGGCCCTGATGAAAACAACAACTTAGAATACTTTAAGTTTATGGACTTAGGATAGTATATATTTCAGGATTTATTGTAATTTCGGTTTTTGGATTTATTACTATTATGAGTAAACATGTTCCATGTTCGTTGGTTGTGTAGTTACACAAACCGGTTATAAATTTTTGATTGAAGAAATTGCAGTTTATGGGGATTGAATTTATACCAAGAAAATGATACCAACCAAAAGTGTTTTGGTTGACTTGTGAGATTGTAGAGTTTTAGTGAAAATTACCAAAAACTCTATTTTATAACATTGTACCGTAGTGCGTTTTTAGACCTAGAATTAATTTGCATGAACGGAGGGTGATCGGAAGCTGAATGTTTCGAAAAACTATATTGTAGTTATTTAGTAAACACTTTTTTTTGCTGATAGTCCCATAAAATTTTCCGATAAGAATATATGTGTTTTGGGTCGTTGAATACAAATATGAAATCCGTTTTTACCGAAAATGGTCCAATTGCTCATAATAGGAATATTGAGGTTATGTTTTGCGGGTTTTTCAAGCTTTTTATCGGCTACTTATATTTTTTGGCTTGTTGAAAACGATTATACTCTGGAACCTCGATTATTCCGATTAGGTTCGACTGGCTCCAATACAGAAATATAAAAATCCGATTAGACTTGAATGCTTGTTTTGTTGATCCAGAATCCGTATAATTGAGGTCCGGTGTTAATCGAGGTTCTAGTTTTATAAAAATTTTTTTCTAAAATTCTCTAGTTGCCCACAATAGAAGATATTGAAAAGACCGACAAAAAAATACCTTAGTTGCTTATTTTGGGCAATTAGAGCCGCTTAGCTAAAAACGAATATCATATTCTTTTTCATTAACCCAATAAAAAAATTTTTTACACATGAAATGTTAAAAAAACCCGTAAAATATAACCTCTAAATTCCTTTTGTGGGCAACTAGAACGTTTTCGCTAAAAATGGGTTTAGTATTCATATTCAGCATCCAAAAAAATATAAATATACTAATTGGAAAATTTTATGGACCTATCAGCAAAAAATATGACTATGATATAGAGATTCAGGTCTTATACCTCAGTCAAATTGCGGTTCAGGGCGTATTTTCACTGGCCAACATAAGATTTGCTTTACTATATGTTTTTCGGGTCACTCGTCACGTTTATTTTTGATTGATTGATTGATTGATTTTTTATTTATTTATACAAAATTGTACAAAAGATTATACAAAGATAGATATCATAGAAAAGTTGCGCGAGCACGTTATTTACAAAATAAGTTTATAGCTAGCAAAAGAAAAAAGTTTCAAAAAAGAAAAAAACATTTTCATTAAAAATTTTCCCAAATTCTTGATCAGTGACTCAAAAAACCTGTAAGGACCTAATTTGGTCGCTCAAAATGCAAAAATTGCAAATGCACTCCTTTTAAGGGTAATTTTTGCTAATTTAAGAGTGAAATTAATTAGTTATAAAAAATTACTTCAAATTTTTGATAAGCAACCCAAAAAACCCTCTTAGACCCATTCTTGGTTAAATCTAAAAACTCAGCTTGCTAATATATTAAAAAATCCCTTTTTTGCGGATAGTTTTTGCAAATTTAAGGATGTTCCGAAAGTACATCCCGGAAAAGACCCTGATTTTCGTGATCAGCAACCCAAAAATCATAGAAGAGCAAATCTCATGTTGGACAATGAAAATACCCCTCCGCAATATGACTGGATTATTGCACATAAATAATGTTTAGTTTTAAAAAATGAAAGAATCTCATTGATTTTTAATCACCTGGGAGGTAAGTAATTGAAACGTCTGCAAATGATTTCATAGAACCAAATACGATAATACTCCTTGAATAGAAAACCACAGTAGTTTGATTTTTTTTGTTGTAATATTCAATAAAAGAGTAAAATAATTTTATTCATTTATTATTATTATTATTTTCATATAAAAAATAGCAACTATGCACTTCAGTGCTAAATTTCATTATTTTATTGTCTTTAACAAAAAAATATCAGAATAAAAAAAAAGTAACAAAATTTTATGGTATAAAAACTTGTTTTGTAGATTTTTTATTATATACACTGCCAGAATAAAAAAGCTCTTAATATTCAAGCTTTTTATATTATATAAGTACTCGTGGTTTAGGTAGAGTAGGTTGTATTATATATACTGGAGCTTTTTTTTAAAAATAAATAAATGGAAGGTAAAAAAAAGCGAACAATAATAAAAATATTAATTTTAAATTAGTTTAATATAATTTTATATCTCTTTTGTATTTGGAATTATTATTTTTTTTCAAAAAGAATGTCGGTGGTTAATTGATGTATGATTGACTCATATAGTCTTGAAAATTTAGAAAAGCTTATTAGTTTTTTAAAAAATGTCTAGTTTTGGTTATTAACTGGAGATTTGTGATGTTTGAAATTTTTTTAGCAAGGTAAGATGAACATGAGATTAATAAATAAGAATTTCATTAAATTTTCGTCCATTGGAAATCTTTTTCTATCTCGAAAAACAGGAGTTTTCAAAGCATAAATTGTTCAGGTCAGGGAGAGGCAGGAGTAGAGGGGGGGGGGCATACTGAAAGCCTTTTGGAGTTGAAATATTCTGAGTAATTGTTCAAAAAAAGAAACTTTTTATTGCAGAATTTCGCTGTAGTAGGTAATAAATCTTTGGTTCTGGGTATTATCACTTGGATACTTAATAACATCTCCATAATTTTCTAGTTCTTAGGTAATTTTACGTTTTACCAGATTACTACAAGTGAAGACAGTCTAGACTAATTGTTAGTTTCAGATCTATAAAACAAAAAATCTCAAATGAAAATTTTTCAAATAAATTCAGCTAGAATTTTCCATACTTATAAATAAACAATTTTTATAAAAATTCTATAGAAAGAACAAAATATTAAAAAGCCAGTACCTTACAATCTAAAGATTTTTCGATCAAAATGATAATGTTTCTTTTTTATCCCATTATCAAAAAAAAAAAAAATTGATCAATTCTTATTACTTTTTTTCACCGTGTACTATATAATATATTCTTATTTTCTTTATTTTTTATATTATACATAAAAGCACAATATACTTATCTTATGCTATTTATTCATTTACAGTACCAATATAAACAATGCTTCCCCTGTATTCCATATAGTTATTACTTGAACACCCTAACTAGGTCATATATAGTATCCCTATATAATATTATTTTTTTTTTCTTGTCAACGATTTTCTGTTCCAAAAGATAATGATAATTTCATTCGTGAAAGCTGTTTATATATATGGGTGATTCTTTTCAAGCCAACCACCCTTTTATGTTTAAGTGAGGTAAAATTCTCGTTTTAGGGGCCCGAGGAGTTGTTAGTTAGAAAAAAAAAAAAAAGTAGATTAGAGTAAATTTTTTAAGTTCATTTGTCGTAAAAGTTGTTACAAGACCATCTATGTACTGTATATGTTAATAATTTAAGGAGTTATTCTGAAACTTTAACTGAAAAATAATTCCGGTTGTGTCAACCATTTTTTTTTTTTTTAAATACTTGCAAATGTCTTGAAACATAAAAAAATTTAAAATGCAACTATTTTTAGGTTTTATGTCATTTGCAAACATTTAAAAGAAAAAAAAAATTCTGGCTGCCACAATCGGGGTTCCGGTAGCGGCAACCAGATTTTTTTTAGTATATTCTGAAATTTCAAAGCATTTTTTTTTGTAGTGAGAAATAATACCCAAAAATTCCTAAATTCAAAACTTTTTAATAAAATATTCTGCCATTTTATTTGGCACAGTTATTATGCATCAAAGATAGTATCAAAAGACTGCAATTTTGCGCTATAACTTTTTTATTTGAATTCCAGATATTCAGACAAAATTGACGCGCTCTTTAAAAACTACATAGAACTAATAAAACTTTTTGAGAAATAAGCGTGTAAACACCCAGGTGGTCTTGTTTTCTTCGTTTTGATGAGTAGCAATTTTTTTTAATATTCGACTAATGATATTTAGTGCTCTTAAAATGGGGACTTTACCTTAAGCAAAAAATGCTAATGATAAAACAAAATTACACCCTTTTATTGTCAATTTGAAATAATTAAAATCCTTTTAAGTCGTTGCCTCAATTTTCGGACAAATAGGGGTGGCTGGCTTGAGAAAGAATCGCCCATATACATATATTAAATTGGCTATACATTGTCTTATATTTTTGAACAGTTTTATTCAAATAATAAGTACATATGAGTCAAGAATCCAATAGTAAATTCACAATTATTCATAAATTGATAAAAAAAAATTATGCTTTGGTTCTTAATTTTACAACAAATTGGTAATTCTACCCCATATTTAATTATTATTTATTTATTTATTTATTTTATTTATTTATTATCCAGCTTCATATACAAAAGTAATATTATACAATCTAATTATCAAATATTCCCCACCGAGACGACATGGTCTGTGTGTGGACTGGGAAATAGTAAATATAAAAGGCTTAAAACTTAAAACTAATACTATTACTAAATAAAATTTTTTTATATATTTTAACATTTAGTTAAATTTTGTCATTTCTTATATATACATAATTGTAACAATAATATAAATTTATGCAAGTTAATTTACAACTTTTCAATGTTCACTAGCCATTCCTTTAATTTCATTCTAAAACAGTCTGTTATTTTGTCATATTTTTTAAGTTCTTTTGGCATGATGTTAAAAATTTTTACAGAGGTATAATAATAATTTTTTTTCATTATCTCTTTTGTATGCTTTGGTAAACGAATGACTAGTGTTCTTGAATATTCTTTCTCTTCACATTTTAGGGTTTTTTTATGGTTACAGTATTCCTTTATAATACAGAAGTAGTAAAAGGTCTGCTTAACATTAAGAAATATGTCATTATTTTCAGAACCTATAATACTTATTATTCTACTTTGTAAATTTTGTAATTTATTAATATGTGTTTTATAAACTCCCCCTAATTTACTGCAAATAAAGAAATACATATATACAGGGAGATTATTATAAAAAGATTTTCCAAGTAGTCAAGCAGGCTTGAATGAATATGTAAAAAAAAATGCGAAACGTTTTGTATTGTGTGTATTATCCTTGTAGTACTTTTGGAACTATATATAGTTCAATATATAATATATATATTGAAAAAAAAATTTCATTGGTACCACCGATTTATTCCAACAGATCAGTCCAAAAAGAACTATTTTTAAAAACTATGGGTTTATTTGATTTAATTTTAAATAATAAGTTGGATAAAATAAACCTAATAGATCAAATCTTTTGGCAGTGTTAGAAATCGGTAATCTGCAAATTTACTAACCTGTGGTAGTTTTGTGAGCATTTTTTTTTTTAAATTCACAATTTCATGTCTTTTTTATTAACAAAGTTTATTTTGCAAAATAGCATGTAATACAGAAAGTGCAAAAAAATTATGAATTTTGTCTTTGCTAGCAGATAATATCGACAAGGAAAACCACTCACTGGAATGTCCACTGCAGTGAACTCGGTTATCTTCAATTACCCCAAATTCTACTCAAAATAAATCAACTTCGTGTGAAATTTTTTTCGAATAAACTATATTATTATTTTTTTGAAATTTATTTGTTTTTCTGTAATAAACAAAAAATGAAAAAAATAAAAATTTTTTTATACCCTAAAATTGTCCGAAATTTAACTTCAGAAATTTTATATAATTTTGAGCGCGTTAAATATAGTTTATTTCATATTTTTTTTATAGTTTTTTAGGAATAAAATAATTAAACTTGATGCTGATTATATATAATAAACCATAAAGACTCTATTTTATGGTATTACAGGGTAAATATAAAATCAATATGAAGTAAAGAACAATGATGGACAAGGATTCAATAATTATCTGTTACTCTAAACAATAGGGGCGTATTGGTAGATAAAATTGTTAGTAAGGAATGATTGAAGGCATGAAATAACATGAAACCACAATAATAGCCGATGAGCTCACAGGAGAAATTCCGTATATATTGTATTTAATAAAAAAATTGAGATATTTTTAAAAATATAGCATTTTTTTTTGACTAATTATAACACATTCCTTTAGATATATAATTTTTTATGAAGTTATTAATATCAGAAGAAATGCTTACTTTATTTCAGCTTGCTTAAAATCAAGTACTCCATCTTAATATTATTATTAGATTTATAAGCCCTTTCAAGGAACAATGACTTTATTTTATAATTTAAATAAATCTTCGTTGAGAAGAAATTTACTCTTACCTCAAATATTTTGCAAGACTGCAAGACTTTAAGAGCTTAAAAGCTTAACAAATACTTTTCCTTTTGGTTTTCATTCGAATTCATACATAAGTTAAGGGTATAAGGGTCTTTTAACAATTATTACAGCTTATAAGGATTTTATGTAATAATTAATACATCTTACGTCTAAAATCCTAGCACATTATGCAAGTCATGAACATCATTTTTATTTTCAACTCATCAGTAAGTAGCAGAAAGTTTTATTTAAAAAATAAAAGGTACATACTTAAAAATTCATGGGATAATCTGGAAAATATTAAGGAAATTTAGGGTCTTTCAATATCAAATTTTAAATTGTTTGTATTTTTGGATATTAATTTATTTAAAATTTTACATGAAAACATTTTTACAATCTAAATTTATTTTTTGAAAAAATGCCAACATTGTTGTAAAATGGATGAAAAATGTATAAAATTAAAATAAATTGAGTGTTTTTTATTTTTATCGACTATATAATATAATTTGTGCTCATAATTAATTATAATATATGTATATAAAAAAAATTCACAGAAGAATGTGCCTGATGGGTGTGGACGATACTAATTAATTAATTAATTGATTAAAAAATAATTATGTGATTAATTAATTAATTATTTATACATAATTATTAAACGTAATTATTTTTTGCAGCCTCACATGCAATTTTAATATTTTAAATTGTAAATTAAAAAAATTTTTAATAACTATACATACAGTTTTCTGAATAAATTTATTACAATGAAGATTTACAAGGTAAATAAGTTTACATTTGAAAAACCGAATAACACGGATATACTCACAATTAGATAGGAATAAGTTTTATCTCATTAGCGCCTGCGCGACTAATTGACAGATGCTTGGTTTTTTGATTGAAAACAGGGTGAAAAACTAACAAATGAGTTTTCTTCCTAGTGGGTCGAAAACACTTTTTTCGTCTTTAGAAAAATACGCGTTTTTTCTCCATTGAGAAAGAAAAATTTCGTTTTGTCCATGGGAGCAAACAAAGAATACCCCAGATCGCAGTTTACCATCTACGATAACACAGCCGCACAAAAAAAAAAAGTTCTGATCCTGTAACTAGACCTACCTACAGGTAAGTTTTTCGATGTCCTAAGACCGAATCTGAAGTCATAATTTAGCCTACACCCTCAGATTTTGCCCCAGCTACCTCCAGCCACCCTCTACACCGCCCCAAAAAGCAAATATTTTACTATGTTCAAAAGTTATAAATAAAAGTACCTTATTTACGTATTTTGATGTTCTAAAACGAATTTCAAGTCAGGATTTACCTATCATCCTCAGTTTTTGCCCCAGCTACCCCAATCACCCTCTAAACTGCCCCAGAGGGTGAATATTTTACTTTGTTCAAAAGTTAAAAATAAAAGTACTTTAGTTACGTATTTCGATGTCCTAAAACCGAATCTGAAGTCAAAATTTAGCCTGCACCTTCAGATTTTACCCCAGCTACCCCCAGCCACCCTCTAAACCGCCCCAAAAAGCAAATATTTACTATGTTCAAAAGATAAAAATAAAAGTACCTTATTTACGTATTTCGATGTCCTAAAACCGAATCTGAAGTCAAAATTTAGCCTGCACCTTCAGATTTTACCCCAGCTACCCCCAGCCACCCTCTAAACCGCCCCAAAAAGCAAATATTTACTATGTTCAAAAGATAAAAATAAAAGTACCTTATTTACGTATTTTGATGTTCTAAAAACGAATTTCAAGTCAGAAGTTACCTATCACCCTTAGTTTTTGCCCCAGCTACCCCAATCACCCTCTAAACTGACACTGAGGGTAAATATTTTACTTTGTGCAAAAGTTATAAATTAAAGTACCTTATTTACGTATTTTGATGTCCTAAAACCGAATCTGAAATCAGGATTCAGCCTACACCCTCAGATTTTGCCCCAGCTACCCCCAGCCACCCTCTAAACCACCCCAAAAAGCAAATATTTTACTATGTTCAAAAGTTAAAAATAAAAGTACCTAATTTACGTATTTTGATGTTCTAAAAACGAATTTCAAGTCAGAATTTACCTATCACCCTTAGTTTTTGCCCCAGCTACCCCAATCACCCTCTAAACTGACACTGAGGGTAAATATTTTACTTTGTTATAAATTAAAGTATCTTAGTTACGTTTTTTGATGTTCTAAAAACGAATTTTAAGTCAGAATTTATCCATCATCCAAAGTTATTGTCCCAGCTAGCCTAGTTACCCTCTAAAGTCCACCAGAGGAAGGTTAATTAATCGCTTTGAGGGTAACTAGGGTAGCTGGCACAAAAACAGAGGGTGATAGGGAAACTCTGACTTGAAATTCGTTTTTAGAACATCAAAATACGTAACTAAGGTACTTTAATTTATAACTTTTGCACAAAGTAAAATATTTACCCTCAGTGTCAGTTTAGAGGGTGATTGGGGAAGTTGGGGCAAAAACTAAGGGTGATAGGTAAATTCTGACTTGAAATTTATTTTTAGAACATCAAAATACGTAAATAAGGTACTTTTATTTATAACTTTTGGACGTGGTAAAATATTTGCTTTTTGGGGCGTTTTAGAGGGTGGCTGGGGGTAGCTGGGGCAAAATCTGAGGATGTGGGCTAAATCCTGATTTCAGATTCGGTTTTAGGACATCAAAATACGTAAATAAGGTACTTTTATTTTTAACTTTTGGACATAGTAAAATATTTGCATTTTGGGGCGGTTTAGAGGGTGGCTGGGGGTAGCTGGGGCAAAATCTGAGGGTGTGGGCTAAATTCTGACTTCAGATTTGGTTTTAGGACATCGAAAAACTTATCTGTAGGTAGGTCTAGTTACAGGATCAGAACTTTTTTTTTGTGCAGCTGTGATATTTGCTTTTTGGGTGGTTTAGAGGGTGGCTGGGGGTAGCTGGGGCAAAATCTGAGGGTGTAGGCGGAATCCTGACTTCAGATTCGGTTTCAGGACATCAAAATATGTATATAAGGTACTTTTATTTTTAACTTTTGGACATAGTAAAATATTTGCATTTTGGGGCGGTTTAGAGGGTGGCTGGGAGTAGCTGGGGCAAAATCTGAGGGTGCGGGCTAAATTCTGACTTCAGATTTGGTTTTAGGACATCGAAAAACTTATCTGTAGGTAGGTCTAGTTACAGGATCAGAACTTTTTTTTTGTGCAGCTGTGATATTTGCTTTTTGGGCGGTTTAGAGGGTGGTTGGGTGTAGCTGGGGCAAAATCTGAGGGTGTAGGCGGAATCCTGACTTCAGATTCGGTTTCAGGACATCAAAATAAGTAACTAAAGTACTTTTATTTTTAACTTTTGGACATAGTAAAATATTTACTTTTTTGGGCGGTTTAGAGGGTAGCTGGGGCAAAATCTGAGGGTGTAGGCTAAATTATGACTTCAGATATGGTTTTAGGACATCGAAAAACTTACCTGTAGGTAGGTCTAGTTACAGGATCAGAATTTTTTTTTTGTGCTGCTGTGTAATTTACGAACGATTTAGGCCATTCTTTTTTTTTTACTCCCGTTGTTAAAAATGGACTATTTTTTTCCATTTTTTTTATTTTTAATATTTTGGGGTATTTTTTTGTTAACTACTTAATTAAAAAAAATAGAGTTCCGCGATATTTCGATATAATATCGATATCGTATCGATATCGTCTCGATTTTTAAGACAATACCAAGACAATACTGATGTCCTATTTTCGATACGATATCGATACCAAAGAGGTCGATATATTGGTGGTATTGGTATTGGTATTGGTTTAAAAAAAAATTTTTTTTAAATATCTTTATTTAGAAAATATAATTATATTTCACATAAAATTTCACACAATTTAGATCTGGACCAAGAATTTAGGCACATGAGTTATATGACCAAATAAAAATTTATATTCTTGGGGATGGTAAACATACATAAAGATATTTACAAAAAAAGCCCACATGTAACTTCTTTAAAACTATACAACTCTTTACCTCATGATGCTAAGAACCTCAGTTACTCTTCAACTAAAGCCTTAAAAACAAAGCTTTTAGACTTCCTACAAAATGAACTACACTTCTAGTCTATATTTATAGTCTATATTTATATTTGTTATCTAATTTTAGCTAACTTAAAGATTTATGCACATTTTATTAAAATATTACAAATAAACTCATTATATTTTGTTATTGTATTCGCTAAATGATTCTAAATTTCTATAAATTATATTATTTTTTACTTTACTTGTCATATTTTTGTAAATTTTATATATTTTGTATTTTATTTTATACACTTTTATATTTTTTATTTTATAACTAAACTTATTCTTATGATTCATACCATATCCCCGCACAGACAAACTCGATTTGTCTCAGGGGCTACTTTACGGAAAATCTATGTATCGTTTTGTATATATTATATATCTTAACTTTTATGTAAATACTCTGTAAGTAATTATGGTCTAAATAAATAAATAAATAAATATTCAGATGCTTCCTTAGACCAGATGTGTTTCCATTTTTCATTTTTACATTTTTTTCTACTTTTTTATCACGACATAAACTACAAATTCCGATTTTTTCACCAGTTTCATCTTTTGAATACAAAAAATACGTTTTATAAGTAAGTTTATTACCCCCTGTATTAATTTCAGCCATTGGATACAAAAAATTTTGGTAAACGAAAAAATAAACTATTTGAAGTTACAAAATCACATTGAGGTTACAATAAATTTAGATAAAAGAAAAATAAATACATTGAGGTTATGGATTTATTGATTAAAAATAATTAAAAAAAAAGAATATCAGCATTTATAAATTTTAAATTTCAAAATTCGATATTTCGATATTTACCAATACCGATACAATATTAAGCTCTGCAATACCAAGACCAATATGGCCCAGACCGATATTTTCAATACCAATATCGATATTAGTCAAAATATCGTATTGTCTTGGTATCGCGGAACTCTAAAAAAAAATAGTAAAGAAAAAAATGTACATCGTGATTTTTCAATTTTTTCTTATTTTGGGGGTAGTTGGGGGTGGCCGCTCTAATTAGCCCTAAAAACCCAATTTTCGTACAGTATTAGCTAAACACTATATTTTATTAATATTTCTCAAAAAATTTACACATCTACACAAAATAAAAGTTCTGATCCTGGAACTAAATCTACTTGCAGGTAAGTTTTTCAATGTCCTCAAAACAAATCTTAAGTCAGAATTTACCCTACACTCTCAGATTTTGACCTAGTTACCCCAGCCACCCTCTAAACCGACCCAGAAGGCAAATATTTTACTTTGTGCAAAATTTAAAAATATAAGTATGTAAACTACGTTTATTAAGGTCTTAAAATGGAATCTGAAGTCAGAATTTATCCATCCGCCTTAGTTTTTGCCCCAGCTACCCCTGACATCTTCTAAGATGGAATGACGGAGTCCTTAACCAGACTGGCGAGTCACTGGATGCAAGTCAAAAGATGGAGTTCACGGATAGAACTAAATGGCCTTGAACCTGTCCTGAATTAATGTGAAAACGGTCCCGGGATAGGCTCGCATAAGGTAGGAAGGGAGTGGAGTTTTATTGGGTAAAGGCAAGCGAAGTCGAGTCCCACATAACTGTCAGTCTGGATGCTGAACAGTATGCCTAACGCATTTCTCCACTTCCTACACAAAAAAAAACCCGACACCCTCCCCACTACTTAAAAAGGCGAATATTTTACTTTCTACAAAAGTTATAAATAAATGTATCTTAGTTACGTTTTTTGAGGATCTAAATACAAATGTCAAGTCAAAATTAACCCATTACCCTTTGTTTTTGTCCTAGCTAACACCCCAGAGGTAGGTTAATAAATCAATTTATAGTATTACAGTGATTGCAGGATGGTGCTAAGAACTTTTGTTGGAAACAGCAAGCACCTAAGAGCATATTTGATTACGCATTTTTCGTTTCTTGAAATCAAGAATGTTTCTTTTAGTATCTAGAGTTCCCATCCTCAAAAGATCTTCTTACACGCTTATTTCTATGGATATCAAATGTCTCTCTCTTCATTGACCAACAGTAGTCTGTCATCATATGAATATCCCAGCTTCCTTAATATCGCTTTACCATTTATGCAATATCTTGGTGGAACCTCTCAACCTGTTCTTCACTGTAATCACTGTGATGGGTAAATTCTGACTTCAAATTCGTTTTTAGAATAGGAAAATACGTAAATTAGGTATTTTTATTTTTAAATTTTGTAAAAAAAAAGGGTAGTTTTTTAGTTTTTTAGCGACCCAAAAAATCTATACTAAAACCTTTTTTCTACCCGGTTCTCGATTTTCGACCCCTCCTCCCCCCTAAATCATGACTGGAGTATACATCAGAGCCTACTGGTTAACCCTCGGATGACATCACGGGTCATTTTGACCCAAACCCTTGCACTTAAGTGCTTATATCTTTTACATGCTTTGAATATTGGCGGTCCTATACGAATCTAAAAATAGTTTAAGAATTTGACAATAGGTCCCGTCACTCGGCGCAGTTCTTTCGACAGTTAGTCGTCTGTGAAACGGTCAAAGTTGAAGCTCGGGTCTGATTGGCCATAATTTATGGTGATGGTTGGGTTTATGGCCATAAGGTTGACGTTTGACCATAATTTTAAAAAAATCAATATATATCTCATTAAATATCTCATTTTTATTATTAAAATAAACATCAAATTTTTTTATTTTTTAAACTATACTAAATTATTCAAAATTAATCAGAGAATTTTTTATTATTTAGCTGTTTGAACATAAAAGCTCTTAAAACAAAAAAAGATATATCCATATGTAAAATTTCCCGCGTCATAGCAAATCATGTCATAGCAAATCTCGTGTGCTAAGATTAAACTTAATTTTGGGTTTACGGACTGACCCTTTATTTTGGGTAAACTACATAAGCATACCCAAAATTAAGCTTAATCTTTTTACGTGGGAAATGAAGGGCAAAAGTTATATTCACTTATTTATTGCCAAATTATTTTAAATTGTTATGTCGATAATCTATTTAAGAGATATGAAAATTTAAAGTCAGAGTCCCGATTTAAGATTTTTTAATAAACGCTAATTTTAAACGCCATCTTCACAGAGCCATATCTCGACAGCCGAAGCAAAAAGAACGAGTAAAGAGTTTTTGAAAACTAGGTACTTGTAAAACTCGTTTTAGTTAGAAATTAGAATTTTGGCAGGAAATTAAAAATTGGTCATTTTTGGCCGAATATGTCCATTTAATTGAACAATCACAATCTGTCTTAAAATTTAGAAACAAATTGGCTTCCCCAAAAGTTGACACTCCCCTTGTAAATACTATAATAAATAACAAAAATTTTAAATATTTTTTAAATATACCATTGTCAATACCCTCAATCCCAACAGCAGTATTTGAAAAAAATAATTCAGTAATTCTTGACTTTTCTATGCTGCTAATGCGATGTTGATTTATGGAAAATTGTTTATTACCTAAATTTAAAAATTAATATATAAAATTTATTATGAAAATTTTTAACCGAAAATAAAAATTGAAAATAATAAATTTATAAATTAAATAAATTTTTAATGAAAATTTTTACTTTAAATTTACAATTTTTACTTCTTTATTCACAAATCTCGGTTTTCGTATTGTTCCTGGACTTTTAATGATAAAAAAATATAACAAAAATAAAATAAAAAAAACTTTTTTTTAATTTTAATTTAAAAATTTTTTTAATTTTTACTTCTTTAATTATAAATCTCGTTTTCGTATTTGTTTTTGGACTTTAGAAAGAAGGTGTGGCCTTTTTATACTTACCATGGGCCTTGGAGGGGTATAAATAATTATTTTGTACAGTGAAAAAAAAAAAAAAAAAAAAAAAAATAAAAATAATAATTTCAAATTATGGTCAAACGTCAACATTATGGCCATAATATGACCATACTTTATGGCCAGTTCATGGCCCATCACCATAAATTATGTCAATTTTATGGTCAAAATTTTTCACAGCGATAGTACAGAATAAATTTTATTTTTCAAGAATTTTTGATTGAAAAAACCAATTTTTTCACATTTGCAAAATAGTGCATTTATAGCTAAAAATATTAAAAATTGAAGATTTGGCGAGAAATTTTGTGAATTTTGGACATGCATTTAAAAAAAAATTATTTTTGGAAAATTATTTGAGTACTTTCTCTCTTTTGAAAACCTTTATACCATTAATCAATCTTATTTATAGATTTGAACTATTGTCTAAGAACTTTGGTTAAGCTAAATATGCCATAATTACTGAATCATATGACTGCAAACTTGGCCGGGTCGTTTTTATCCGATTTGTACACCGAGTTCCAAAAAATAGGTGTGTACTCTGAGGGTTAATGGAAAAACATTTATTGAATAAGTTTTATGAAAATTTTAGTTTAGATGATTTTCTTATTTTTTTTTATCTATTTTTTCAAAAATTATGAAAAAAAGCCATGTATGCTGTGAAAATTTAATCAAATAAATTAGCAAGTATATAAACTCACTGCTACTAGCAAATGCTCCATCATCGCATACGCGAGTTTGTGAAGTTTTCGCTAAGAGAGTCAATATAAGCATCTTTATTTTGCAAAAATGTACATTTAAATTTCAATAATATTTTATTAAGCCTTTTGAAGCCTTAGAAAAGGTTTATTTCGACTATACAATGGTATAAATACTACATTAAATACTATACTCAAAGGTTCAAAATACAATACATGGTTTAAAAAAATACACTAATATTGTCTTAAATTATCATAAATAAAAATTAAATATTATAAATAAAATTTTACTAAAACTGCGTCCTAAGAATTGCTAAAAATTTTTTCAAAGGCAAAATTAAAATAATTTTGCCGCCTTTTTTAAATTCTATGAATTATGGATATTTTTTTTGTTTGCGCGCCGCTAAAACCCCACCGACAACAATGTACGTCATCATCTCTCACAAATACATTTGTGGTGGTATATTCTGTATTAAACGTTAAATTTCTTCAGTGTCATAGGAGCTCCGAAATAGAGAAGTGTGTTTTTTTTTATAAACTTATTGAAACCGACAGTGTTATGTGAGTTTTATTTATTGTTATTATTAATTTGTTTTTATTATTTATTAAATTATTTAACAAATAAATTAAAACGAGAAATAGTTTTATAAAAAATATGTGGTTTTAAACTATGTTACTTGAGATTTTGTTGTTAAATATACATATATACTATTTCACTTTTCTCATGCGCTGAGATCAAGTTTGACGTCATCATGCTTGTTTTCAAGTTAGCAAACGTAACCTTATTTACTTTTTTTTTTTTTTTAATTTTTAAAATAAATTTTTGTTTTCAAAAATTTTTAAATTTTTAAATGCATAAAAAAAAATTTTTTTAATTAAAATTTTTTATAAAACAGAAATTATTCAATAGTTTAAAAACAAAAAATAAAAAACATAAATATAAATCTTTTATAATAAATTTTATTGCGAACAAATTTTAATTAACAATAATTACATTTTATTATAAAATATTTATACAAATTGAAGATATTTAAAATTGCATGCGTTATATATCGACATTCTATTTCTATAGTGTACAAAGTTAATATTGTAATTTTGAGTAATCAAAAGTTTCAGTTCGAATTTTAATAATGTAAATAGATATATTAAGGTGCCAGCAGTGTTAAATGCATCCAAAAATTTTAAGTGATGTGTGGGTTTTTTCACCTCAATGGATTTTACGAATTTCTGATCACTAAAAATAATTTTTAAGGTTTTATCCAATTTGCGATAGTCAATTTTTAGTAATTGACGCTAGATCGCCAAAAATAAGCAAAAAATGTGCAAAAATACAAAATTTTTAATAAATAATCCTGAATAAGCCAATTTTTGGTAGGGCAGAGAGAGGGGTTTTCGCTAGTGTATAGAGTTTTCGCCACCCTCGTTATTACAACTCGAACCTTTTAAAATGTGGTGTTAATTATCTTGAAACTCTAAAAAAACTATTTTTTAATGACTCACAGCATCTAGCCACAAGAATATTGATTTGTTATTCTAATATCCTTGGTGGCAAGAACCCCGGTTTTTCAGGGGCTTGGACCTTAAAGGTTAGGTTTTACAAAAAATAAGTTTTAAAAATTACCAAGGTCGTTATTTTAATTAATAATTATCTTTCTAAAAAACATTTAAACACTTTTTAGCCATGCATTTGCATAATATTTTAAAATATCCATGGATTAATTTCAAATTTTCTTAATGGTGGCGATAACCACCCCTTCTAGCCTACCCCTTTTAAAGTTTTTGGGTCACAACCCTGAATCCCGATTTTTAAAATTCAAAATCGAAGACTCAAAATAGTGGATTTCGAGGTTGATTTCTAAGCTTCTTGCGATAAATAGGTGCTTTAAGGTATTTTAAGTATTCCAATATAGATTTGTGCTCAGCGATCCAGAAAATTAGCCAGAAATTGAGTGGTATAGTACTTATTACTTAAAATTGACTACCAAAGTGAAAAATGGATGAAACCTTCAGAATTGTTTTTAGGGGCCAAAAAATCGAATTCTCCGCTAAGGTAGATCCATTTTATTCCATTTAAAATTTTTGGATGCATTTAACATTGCCAGCTTCTTGGCTAATATATTGTATTCTGATTTTCATAAATTTATTTTTAATATGACAAGGCTAGATCACATATTTATTGAGTATTTTCTCTTTACGAAACCTTGATGGTACCCACACCCTTATAAATTGAAAACTAATATTTATAATGTATTCATAAATAAGAATTGGGAAAAAATTTTCTCTTATCTGGTCTATAAAAATATTTTTCTTAATTATTGGATATCTAAATCCAGTGTTTTCGTGACAACTCGACAAACAAATGAAATAGTACAACCAAATACAATTTGAAAAATTGTGTACCAAATTGTGACTGGGTGAAATCATTCCAGAAAACCCTGCCACTAGATTTGATTTTAAAAAAATTTGCTCCAGGGATTTTTGATTCATTAAGTAGTTTCTAAGATCATGAGATACACCTTTTTGTACATACATCCTTACACACATCAAGGTCAAATAAGCATTTAGAGGCATCGAAATGATCTAGGGACCAAATTTCTCCACGACAATTAGAAAATTTAAAGCCTATTCCGTTTTTTGACCTGAAAAAAATTATGAGGCACGATTTCATCTATGTATTGCATTCAAAGTTTTATTTAAAAAGAATGAATTTAAATTAAATTTAAATTTAAATTTAATTTTAAATTATACCTTATTGTCCGTCTAGTGACTTCGTTTTTTTGTTTGTTACGACATGTTTCAAAACATTTGTTACATCATCAGGTTTTCAAAATATTTATAAAATGATGTCAGGATTCATTGCCATTATCATATGATTGCATATATACGGGGTGGTTTATTATAACTGAAAAGAAAGTATTAGTTAAATATTTCAACCTAAGAAATGAAAACTAAATGCTAATATTAGAACCTTTTTGCTCTTGATACTTAATATGCTATTTTTTACTCTCGTTTAAACTTTGTTTTTTGGCAAAAAGCCAAGGATATATATTTTTGCTCCATAAACGATTTGTTATCTTAATTCTTTTTTGCTAATAGTTTATCAATAAGTATTTCTTCACTAAAAGTGAGCAATTTATAGTTTTTGAGATAAATTTATTTTTTTTAAACCTAAATTGAGACCAAAAAAAATTTGCAAATTATTTAGGGATAATAGAAAAGTAAAAATTTTCCAGATACTTGAAGATCATATAAAATTTTTGAGACCTATAAAATCTATTTATCTAAAAATTTGTAGTTTTGGTAGCATAAATTATATGTTTTTAGTGGACGTTTTTGTAGTTTTGGTAGCATAAATAATTATACGTTTTTAGTGGAAAATTGCAGTTCACATTGCTCAAAAAAGTACTTTTAGACAAAGAAAAGATTGACCAAAGTTATTGCGTTATATTCTTTGGTGGCTGCGTTATTTTTAAGATATAGGCAAAGCATCCTAATAACATTGGCGTCCGCGGTTTTATAGTAGCCAATGAATGCTTTGAAATCACAAAATTTTTTTAAAAATAAACATTAATTAAATTGCTGCCAAAACCTAAGAAAAAGCTTTTAGGCTTCAATTTCTTCTTATTCTCTTTCGGAGAAAAAAACATAGAGAACGATACCTGCAAAAAGTGCTTTTTAAAAACTTGCTTTTAAGTCAAAAACACGTGAAAAAATAAGAGCTACCGGAAGTTACTTACTAGAAAAATAAAATTAAAGAGCAGCCGGAGCCCAGCGTTATTTGAAAGGTATATAGCATTAAAGATTTCTGAGGTATACTAGGGATGTCTTTTAGTGACTAATAGAATTCATCTTTACAGAAGTAATATCCTTTTCCGTCAGATTTTAGCACATTCGAAAATTAGGAAACTTTTTAGTTCAAATAAGTTTTCTATGCTTACATTGAAAAAAAAATTCGGTTGCCGTTGTGTTTTTTTTTTCTTTTAAATGGTTGTAAATGAAATAAAATCTAAATTTTTATTTTCAAGTCCTACCATACCTGGGTGCTTGCATTTTTAAATGAGTAAAACTCTTTTTTTTTTTTAATTTCTTTACGTTTCAAGACGCTTGGAATCGATTAAAACAAAAAACAAAAAAGGCTCCCCCAACCAGAATTTCGGTAGTAGCAACTTTGTTATCAGAAATTTAAAGTTTTGACCTTATTTGATATAATTTCATTACCTCTGAATCATAAGGTTTGGCTTATTCAAAGCCTCATTTGTAATCTGACCAATCCCACTAAATAAATCACTTATCATGACAATTTTAATACAACATTGAAATAAATCATCTATACATAAATAACTTCATTTTATATCAATAATGTCAGACTCAAATCATGAATTTTATATTTTTAAATAATTTTTTATCCTCATAATATTATCCTCAGTTTAAATTAAATATTCTCTCTTATCTCAGAAATATATTTAAATCATAAACATATTATTTAAAAAATATTAAAAAGATTTATTAAATCTCATAATATTCAGAACGAAAAAAAAAATGAGTAAGTAAAACAAGTTTAAATTTATTAAAAGATGTAATAACTATGAAGAAAAAAAAAATTATTGTTTTTGATTACGTAATTTTTGTAATTTATTGTAATTACGAATATATTATGGGAAGTATTCATATTATTAAATATTTTAATGCTAAAAAAAAAGATTAAGAGAATATGTATGTTATATCTTTATGTTTCAAATTGCTGATGCATAAAACAAAGACATTTTTTATTTATTTTTTGTCATTGAAAAAAATAAAAGATTTTTCCATATATTTAAAAAAAAATTTAATTATGTTTTTTTTTTTTTTTTTTTCTTATATAAATAATATTTATTTATTATATTGTTCTTTTGCATATATTTTACACATGTAGTTAGTACGTTATTGTTTTTTTTTTTGAGGTGAATTTATTCAAATTTATGTCAACGATGATAATTTTTTATTTACATACCTAATTTTTGTTTAAAAACAAATGTTAAATAATATGTGGTGCGAATGACATAAGATTTCAATTAACTAATTTTTTTATATGGGTAAATATTTGAATTTTTTTGGTAAATGGTGAAAAAATTGGTCAGGTTTCTAATATTTTGGTTCTTGAGCACTTGGAACTAAGGGAATGGATATTTAGGGCACCCAAAGATAAAAAGAACATACCAGTCTTTATTTGAAAATAATCTTTTATTATCTTTATCATGAAATTTCAGTGAGATTAGATAGGAAGGAACTACAAAATTTGGGTAATAATAATTTTCAAATTTAGGGCGAAATTTGTAATAAACTATGTTTTCATAGTTTTGGCAAAACAGAGTAAAATAAACAATTTTTACACCTTCCCTCCCCCTAAAAAAAACTCAAGTATGGGCCGAATTTGACATAAAATATAAAATTTCAAGTCTACGAGATCCGAATTTCTTCCATAAGTATTAGTCATTTTACTTAAAACAGCAATCATTATCTTTGTTTACTAAACACCTCACTAAACAAACTAAAAAAAACTTTATCTCCATTACTCATTAGCTTTTTACCAAAAAAAAAATAAATGAGTAATAATAGCCTCAATTCCCAAAAAACCAATTAAAATTTAGAAATAATTAAAATTCTTAACCATATATAACAAAAAGTAATGCAAAATATTTGGATTTTTCTTATTTTCTCACGGAAGCCTATGTAGTACGTAGTTAATAATAAAACATATTGACCTTTGAACGGCCGAGAACTTTTAAATTATTATCGGAAGTATCAATGAATCATATTATTTTTAAATTAGAGCATTAAAAAAACGCACACACTAATACACTGATAAGAAAATTGTGTCATAAGATTAGATATACTGTTCAATTATAAATGGTTAATTTAATATTTAATTAGGACATTTTCTTATTAAAACCATATTAATTTGAATTAGCAATGAGTCTAACTTGTAATGTAGTAAATATATGCCTATTATGTACTTGAGGAAACGTGAGAAAAACAGATCATACATATAAAATATTATTTTTTTTTTTGTTAATGTTCCTTGATAATTTTTAAAAGGATTTTTCTTTATTATTGTAAGTAATAATTATTTATTTTTTGCATTGTTTTACAGAATTATGGTTTCAAGATCACTAATAGCCATTGTTTTGGCTCTTTTTATCACTTACACAGTTGCTGTTCCTTATTCAAGTATGAATTTTTATTATTATAATTGTTATTATGTAATCATTTTTTTAAAAATTATATTTATCTTATAGAATATGGAAGAAGTTGTAAAGATATTGGATGTAGATCTGATGAAACTTGTGTTATGGCTGAAGATCCATGTTCATCGTACCAAAGGGACCAGTGTGGACGTTATCCAACTTGTCAAAGAAGCTCCAGAGGAGGTGTGTATTATGGTTCTTTGTTTTATGATCCAAAATGTCGAAATTTAAATTTAGCTGAAATTTTTATTAATTCAGAAAGTTACAAAACCCTAGAATGATCATATTATTTTTTGAATTTTTCCCAACTTGTTGTCAAGAACTTGAAAATATTTATTTTATGACGGTTTTTGTAAAGAAATATATGGCAGATAAAAATGATTTAAAATAATAGAGATTTTTAGCTTTTCAATAAAAGTTTTTGATTAGGAAAAAAATCGCAATTGATCAAATTGGTTTTGCGCAATTTTTTGAAAATAATATAGAAACTTCAGTTCTTTAGCAATTTTTGAGGCTAGAACAATTCCTAACATTACATAATTTTATTTTTGTAATTTGTCAATTCACTGTACTTATTAATTTCTATTTTAATTAGGTGAAAGTTGTATAACTAAAATCTGCTCAAGTGGACAATATTGTAGGACTGAAAATGGAGTCCCAACATGTGTCAGTACTGTACCCAGTTCAGGTAAGCATATCAATAAACTTTTTGCATGAATATTTTCTATGCTTGATGCTAAAAAATTGTTTAACTAAAATAACATTTTTTGAAATATGAATGCTTTATTAGTAACAATGCTTATAATTAATTAAAATTTGCATGTAATCAACTAAATTAGTTTAAAAAATAAATGTATATTTATAGTCATATTTTAACGTATAAGTATAAAGTAGTAAGTATATTTTGGTGACGGGAACGTTGTGTAGAAGAATTCAAAAGAAATTTCATTAATTTCACAATCAGTAGTTATGTTGATGTCACGCAAATTTTCACATCGTGGAAAAAAAAATGCTTTTTTTTTCAAATAAACGTATATGTTATTGCACACACAAAAGTTTTTAATTGCTGTGTTGTTTTTATATAATGTGACACGTGATCGATTGCGAATCTGTTCACATTTTTATTTTGCTGCACTTTTGTATTTTAGTGTGATGATCGTAGTTAGTATTATATTTTGAAATAAATATATTAAAGGAAAAAAAAAGACATCGATTTTTGATGGAATTTTTATGCAGGATATGACTCAGCTGGAATAGACAACGGTGATTCACGTTATGCAGCAAACAATCCTTACGCCCATGCAAATGCTCCTCCTGCCGAAGACGTAAATGGAAGATATCAACCGCCAGGATATCCAGCATATCCAGCAAATAACAATAATGGTTATCCACCGTATCCTCCAGTTGCTGGACAACAACCAAATCGTGATAGCTTAGGATACCCAGCGTACCCATCTTCGCCAAATAATAATCCTTATCAACCCAATTATCCAAACCAACCAAATTATCCAGGATATAATAATAACCCATATGGGAATAATAATAACAGACCTTACAGTGGAGGATACGGAAGCAACGGAGGTTATGGAAGCAGTGGGGGATACGGAGGCTATGGTGGTTATAGAAGAAACAATAGTTCTGTAACCAGTAGCTCTCTAATTTCGATTTTTGGAATGCTTTTTATTGCATTGCTAGCTTCAAAGCAAATGTTACAGACAGTAGTTTCTCATTGAATCAAGAGGTTGTGATTGATTGCTGTCAATGCACATAAAAGTTATTTTTTTTTTTTTTAATTTATTTATTTTCACCAGTTTATTCAGTACCTCCAGGAATTGAAAAGGTGCCGAAAAGTCAAAGTTTTAGATTATTAATATTTTGCTCTAAGATGTATTAAAATTTCGTCCAAAAAAAAAAAACGCTTAGAATTTAATAGATATATTATAAATAAGTATGCAACTGTATACGTCCCATTGTGCCTTCTTAATTTTTTGACTGTTATATTGATGTACTGACACCCACCAGTTTAAATTTTTTATGCTTTTAAAAATAATGAAATGGATTCATTTGTTTTAAATCAGAAAATAAAATTTGAATGCATTTTTTGTTTGTTAATTAATTATAATTGTAAATAAAAAATAAAGCCAAAACTACACTTGATGTGGTTAAAACCTTTTTTAATGACATTGGGCTAAAACAAGTATGAATAATTAGCTTCAAAAAATTACCAAATTTTGAACAAAATTAAATATTATAAAATTTTAGCACTGTAATTTATTTTCTTATTTATATTGGTTTTTGCCCAATCTCCTAATCAAATTAGGTTTTGACTTCATGTCAAGTCTAGTTTTTCCTGTAATGGGTTAACGACAGTTTATATATTAAATAATAAATTGCCTTACTTAAATATTAATTATCATTTTGACAAATATAATTTCAGTATTAAAATACATATATATAAATGTTAATAGTGTGTATAAATAAATATAATAATTTTTAGACTAATATTAATAATAATAATAATAATTAACGTTAAATGATAAAAGTAAATATTGAATTTTAATAAAAACGTTTATTATAATTGTTATCCTTTTTTAAATATTTTTTTACAACCAGTGTAATTATTTATTATGTCAAATATATACATGTGCAAAAAAATAAAACCAATTATACAAAGTTTTAAATTAGGATGTATGATAATTGTTATGATCTATTGAAAAATATATATTTATAAGTATACAAGATAATTGTAATATAAAATAAAACAATGACTAATATAATTATTTTTTATTTTATTTATATTTTTTTTTCAATGTGAAATACTATAATATTTAGAATTTAGACTTTATGGAAAATGTCGTTATTGTTTAGGTTTTTGTTTGTTAAAAGATGCCTGAAAATTTTAGCTTACAATGCTAGTTTTAAAAACGGTAACATTGAATTTTGTAATAAAATTTTTTTTGGAACATTAAGAAATCAAATCAGAAATTTTCATGAAGTGTTTCTGGTATTAGAAAAATTTTTTAAATTTATTTATTTAATGGAGTTGGTACACTAAATGCAGTGAGTAGCAATGGAGGTGCCTAGAGTTACAGAGAGTTTCAAGAGCATATTATAGCACCTTTTTTCAACTGTTTGCAAATTCGTTGAATTTTATGAACTTTTTAATTGTTTGAGAGATGGGCAAAAACTGCTTTTTGACTTTCATGAAGTTGAAAAATAATGATATTTTTTATGTACGTGTTAGGCTAATAATAAAAACAATGAAAGAGTGTACAGGTTGAGATTTCAGAAATAATTGAAACCCATTGTCAACTTGGCTTAACTAGGTCTCGGTGTAAAGTACCATTTAATTAAAAAAAAAAAATTCTTATAAACTCGATTTTAATCATTATCTTTGGATATAAATGGTGATCGTGCCTAAAAATTAATAATTAATTTTAAAATCTATAAGATAATATGACTAATAATGGTATAATTTATATAAAAAAAATTGCATGAAAATCCAAAAAAAGATTCATTGCATGAATAACAATACTTCATAAAAATCAGGTGATTTGTACAATTTAAAAAAGCTTTATTTAATAAAATAATAAACTCTAAAATTAGAGAAATAAAAATATTTTTTTGCATAATTAATTATTCCTCCAGCTGGCAGTAAGTATCAAGATTCAAGATACAATAAAAGTACTCCTAAACCTGTAGCCCCAACACCTCCACCCCGAAGTTCATCGTATGATAATCGTTATAGTGGACATTCAGGTAGTCGTAATACCATTGGAAATAATTCATTATGGGACAGACTATTTGGTTCTGATCGTACTAACAGAAATACTACACCTCGTCCAAGACTTCCATCGCGTCCATCATCCTCTAACTATAAACCTGGAGGAAAAGGATATTACGACACGCATACTTCTACAGATACACAAGGAAATAAAGTTTGGACTTTCTCTGGATAATTTTATTTAATGCCATTATGGTAATTTTTTCACATCAGCTAGAAAACAAGAATTTTTATTTTGCTCTTGGTCGTAAAACAAATATCACCTAAATTGCAGTTTACCGTTCGGTGTAAAACCGAGAATGTTAATTTATGCGAGTAATTTGGGTTATTTTTTATTTTTCTGGCCATGGGCATAGACATACTCTGAATTTATTTTGTACAATTTTTATTATTTTTTAATTTTTTAATATTTATTTGAATAAATGTGATTTAAGAGTTAAATAAAATATTTTATTAAATTATCTAATTGCATTTATTTTTTAAATTCCTTATGTAAATAATGTTGAATTTTTATAATTTTATATTTTCAGATAAGAAGAATTATATATAATTTTTTACCAGACAAAAAATAATTAATATCATTCTTGAATTAATAAACTAAAAAGTTACTTTTAACATGTACATAAATTTAACATGATTTTCTACTCAAAATTTGTAAATACAAGCATGTCATTTTTTCAATAAAAGGGAATCGTGAAAGTTTAGCATGTTAGGGGGCTTTTTTTATCTAACAAGGTTTAACATTTTTATAGAAATATGATATTTTAATTTCGTGGAAAGTTTCTGAAATGTTTACAGAATACGACGATTTCGAAAGTAACAATTTAGTAAAAAGAGAAGTATCAGATGTTGAAGAAAAGTCTTCAGAAAAAGTGCCGAATGATGAAACAAAAAATAAAAATCCATCAGGTTCTGGTTATCCATCTGGATCAGGGGATCCATCGACTTCAGGATATCCATCAGCTCCTGAAAACCCATCATCTCCTGGAAAGCCATCAGGTTCTAGTTATCCTTCTGGATCAGGGTATCCATCGTCTTCAGGATATCCTTCAAGTTCAGGTTATCCATCAGCTCCTGAAAACCCATCAGCTCCTGGAAAGTCGACAGGTTCTGGTTACCCATCTGGATCAGGGTATCCATCGTCTTCAGGATATCCTTCAAGTTCAGGTTATCCATCAGCTCCTGGAAAGCCATCAGGTTCCGGATACCCATCAGGTTCTGGATATCCATCAAGTTCTGGATATCCATCAAATAACCCATCTTTACCCCAGCCTAATTCAGGCTATCCTTATCCAAGTTCTGGTTATCCAGATCAAACGGGGCCGAAAATGAACAATGCTAAGCTTAACTCAGAAAATCCACAGTCAGCTTATCCGCAAAATCAACTATATCCACAACTAGGTTACCCGCAACAAGGTTACCCACAGCAAGGTTATCCACAGTCAGGCTACCCACCACAACAGGGTTATCCACAACAAGGCTATCCTCAACAGGGTTACCCTCAACAAGGCTATCCACAGTCAGGTTACCCACAAGGCTACCCACCGCAACAGGGTTATCCAGGCTATCCACCACAAAATCCATATGGCAATCCAAATAATCCTCCTAAAAAACCAAGTTTTGTTGATGAACTTCAAAATATTGCTAAAAATTATGCTGCTCGTGTATTGGCTCAAGCTGTTTTGGATAAAGTTTCAGGGAAAAAGGAATCAAATATTTAAAAAAAAAATATGAGAATGAAAAATAAAAACGAAAAATTTGAAATAAATATTTAATTAACTTTCCTATTAATCCTTTAATTTATGAATTCTTAATTAATGTAAATATTAAAAAAATTATTTTATTTTTTTACATTTAAATCAAAATATTATGCAACAAATAAAGCCTGATACGTACAAAAAATAAAAAATGTCATTAATTAATTTTAAACAGTAGGTATGTATTAATTTTAATGCTAAAAAAATTCTATAATTACCCTGGTAAAAAAAATAACATAGAAGCAATAGAATTTCTGGGACCCCATTTTCTGACACCAGATGAAAATTTCAAGAAATTCAGACTCGATTATTAGATTCCCCAGAAAATTTTGCTACAGCCCTCCCATTTCTTAGGCAGGTTTATAACATTTCTAAAAGGCTGTACAAAAAAATAAATAAAAAAGAATACAATTTATAAATAATTTTAAAAAAATTGTTTAAAATGTTATTTTCTATTTTTTTGTCCAGCATTTCAGAGATATTTTAAAATCTTTCTAAAAAGGAGAACTTAAATAAAAATTTTGAGAAATACAAAAATCGATTCATATTATGTTAATTATTTTAAATATAAAATCATTAATTTTAAGTATAAAACAGAATTTTGAATGAGTCTGACTAACTTGTCTGTAACTACTGATTCAAAAATAAACAAAATAAAATATTCTATAAAATAATTAAAATGGAAAATAGAAACAGTGATAATATTCAAAATACATTTGAATTTGTATAATTCACCTAACCCAATTAATGAAAACTAGTAAATACTTATAAAAATATTTTTTAAACGTGACATAAAAAAATCAGTAGTTAAAGACAAGTTAGTCAGACAAAATAAAAAAATCATATTTTCAAATTAATGTAAAATTATTAGCATTTATTGATTACTTATTTTTCATAAATATATATTTTAAGTATAAATTATTTTCTAACTTCATCCGGTACCTTAAAATTGTGTCCTAAAAATTCCTGACAATTTACGCAGATTGATTAAATATTATTTTTTTTATCAAGGTAAACCTAAATTATTATTTTTATGTAATCGTCTATTACGTGTATATAATAAATGGTAAGTAAATTTCAATTAAATACGATGACTTTATTAAAAATTTGTTTTGATAATGAAAACAAGCATATAAATCTGAGACACTTTTTTAAAAAACCATTTAAGAAAATTGAGCTTTTAAAAGCTTTCTAACATATGTGAGTTAAGTTTTTTAAAAAAAATTAGTTAGTATAAAATTTTATTTGCATAAAAAAGTCATAAATATTAAATAAAGCTTTTTATAAAAGTAAAAATTTTAAAGTAAGAAAAAAGCTCTTATCTTAATTATCTAATGGATCAGTCATTTACGGCTGGTAAAATCTATCTTTCTTATCTTTCTGAATTCTTCGTAGTTCAAAGAAAAAAATGTAACTATATGTTAGAAAGCCATTTATTTTGCCAAGTTTTTGAAGTGGAATATCTGTAAATTAAAAGATTTATATTTTAAGTTTAAAAATTAATTGGGTATAGAATTCATTATCTCTTGTTGATAGTGCGTATGTTAGATAAAATAGTTGCGAGGCGAGCTTTAGAACTTTATCAAAGGATGTCAGGAAAGTCTTGGAAAAGTAGAAATAGTATCGCGTATGCGCAATTGAAATTAAAGTTAATAGGGGAGATGGAGCGAAATTTGATTTGGTAGCGTGAAAATGATTAGTCTTGTCGGAAGCTCCGACAAGGGCACATGTAAAAAATATGTTTGATAAGAAATGCGGTAGCTTATTTCGGGTAAAATTCCGAAAAGTGATTTTAATGAAAAAATTAATAAAAATAAGTAAATTTTCTCGGACTAGGAGAAATCCACTGGAAAGGTTGAAAAGTATTTGAAATTAATGATAATCAGTAAGACCGGTACCGGTACCGGTTCCTTATGGACATGAGGTCCGGTATTACCAACGAAACATGGAATATAACGGAAGAAAATTTCGAAAACCAAGAATTTCAATTCGACGAAAGTTTAATGAGAATCCTAGTTTGCATATCTTTCAGTATAATAGGAATCATAGGATTTATAGGAAATTCATTGGTTGTTATTGTTGTGGCATTTAATCCTAGTATGAGATCAACTACGAATATCTTAATTATTAACCTTGCGATTGCTGATTTATTATTTGTTATATTTTGCATACCATTTACTGCAACTGATTACGTATTTCCATATTGGCCATTTGGAGAAATAATGTGCAAAATTGTACAGTATTTAATTTATACAACTGCTTGTGCTAGTGTTTATACTTTAGTACTCATGAGCTTCGACAGGTAATTTATTATTCAACTCGCATTAAATGTGTTAAATGTCAATTACGATTGCTCAATTATATTCAAAATATTATTTATTTTTATTTATCTACTCCTTGAGGGCTAAAAAAACAAATTTATGATAATCGTTTATTTTTTTTTTTCTTCAAAAAGTTCCAGTTTTATTCATATTAAATAAGCAAGATAAAAAAAATACGTGAAATGAATTTTATTCTAAAAATAATAAAAGTGAGTGTAAGAATAAAAAGTTTTATTTTCTTTCAACGCATCTATAGGATATAAATTATTTTATATGTTGTGATGTCAATCCATAATAAAAATACGAGAGGATCAATATTTATCTGTTTTACGAATGTAAATTTTTTATTTTAAATAATGCATACGCACATTACGTAAAGAAAAAAAACACGACATTTATATATAAAATTCACATTATTCATATAATAGGGATAATTTAACATATTTTTGAAAGAATATTTTCTTGTTTTTATTATTATGCTCTAAATATCACATGGTATTTTTCTTTTTTTTTTGAAGATATAATGGAAAATTACACTAAAAGCTATGATTATATATATATTAGAGTGGACCTATTTTTGGACTTTGTGGAAAAACTTTGCTCCCGGGTTTTTTTGTGAAGTTTTGCTCATAAAAAGTTATCAGTTCCAAGGATTTTGCTTTAGCCCTGCAAAAACACGTGCCTGTAACCACATCAATTTTCCCATTTAAATAACATGGGAATTTTGAGTTATTAGCTATACGAATTTTCACAAAAGCCAAAAAGCGTTTTAAAATGCTAATTTTTACTGGAAAACATACTTTTATATGTTGTAAAGACATACAAACTGCCCTGCATTCATTCCAAAGGGAATTTTGGGGCTAGAAACGCAAATTTACCGAGTCCCAATTTCAGGTTTTTCAAAAAAAGTCAATTTTTATCATTATCTTTGAAAAACGATATCTTAAAAACTATTCAAAGAAAAGAGACGAGTAAAAAATTTTTGGAAACTTGAAGCTTGCAGAAAACTTTTAAGGCCTATAAAACTCAATTTGTCAAAAATTACAATTTTGGCAGCAATTTAAACAAATTTAAAAATTGGGCCTTTCGGGTCAAAAATTACCAATAGGTTAATTGACTATAGCGGTAAGAGAATCAGTGATAAAAATACACGGTTTACGTCGTTTGAAAGGTGACACTTATACCAAAAAAAGTGAACCAACCAGAAGTGTTTTGGTTAATTTTTGAGGTTGTAGCTTTTTATCGAAAACTACCGAAAAACCCTGTATTATAAGATTGAGCCAACATGTAAATTTGCGTTTCTAGACCCAAAATTCCCTTTGGAATGAATGCAGGGCGGTTTGTATGTCTTTACAACATATAAAAGTATGTTTTCCAGTAAAAATCAGCATTTTAAAACGCTTTTTGGCATTTGTTAAAATTTGTATAGCTAAAAACTCAAAATTCCCATGTTATTTATATGGGAAAATTGATGTGGTTACAGGCACGTGTTTTTGTAAGGCTAAAGCAAAATCCTTGGAACTGGGAACTTTTTATGACTACTTCACAAAAAAACCCGGGGAGCAAAGTTTTTCCACAAAGTCCAAAAATAGGTCCACTCTAATATATATATATATATATATATATACTGCATTTTATGTTTTTTCGATATATATGTAAGTAAAGTAATTTTTTTTGTTGTACATATTATTTTTTTGTTCTAGAATTTTTGATTTATTTAATATTTTTAGCACATATTTTATGGGAAAATAGGATTTAAATCAATTTTTGATACTTAAATCGTCTTTAGAGCACGTATGTACATTATATATATGGGATGGATTTCATATATAATTTTTTTGGTGAATATTTTGTGTTTTAAATGTGTCGAGTGCAGATGCAAAGTAGTAACTTATGTGAAGGATAAATTTTAGAAAAAAAAAAATATTTTTTAATTTGGTTCATGTACACACAAATATATTGTATTTTTGACCAAAAACCTCATATATTGAAATGAAAATTACTGGATGCCATATGAAAGCATATTTCATTGTTATATATGCACAACTAGAAGAGTATAATTGAGAGTTTGTAAAAAAGCTCGGATTTTAAAAAAATTACCACAAATTTTTAATTACTTTTAGTTATTTAAAATCTGCGGTTTATAAAACTAGATAACTTATTGAATTTTTCGTATATTCAGTAATTAAAGTGAATCTATACACTGCGAAAAATTCTCTTTAGGGAGTTTATTTTTTATTTTTTTGTAATATTTTCACGTTTGTAATTTTAGATATTTTTGAATAATTTTTTGTAAAAATTTATGTTTTTTCTTGTAAATTATGATTACAGGTTATTAAAAAATTTTATACATTTTATTGCTTACGTCGGCTTCGGTAAACAAATTTGATATTTACAACAACAACTTATAAAAACGTGCATTTATCATAAATTTTTATTTGTTAATATGTCAATAATTGTAAACTTACTGCTGTGAAAAAAAATTAGAATTAGACCCCTGGTATTTAGAATCGTGACAATAAATATCTTGCGCTTCAGGGAATTTACCATCACGATATGTAAATTTATTATCATGACGTATTACGATAGACTGAATACAAAAACCATTTGTGGCGATCAAAATTATGCTAGCTGGTCAAGTAGATATTTTTATCGCCAAAACGGTTATGTAAATTGAAAAAAAATTTTTTAAAGAATAGGGTTTAATGAAATTTTGTTTTTTTTAGATTTTAAGTAATTTACAATTGTTTAGGCGGCAAAGGTTACAGGATTTGGTTACTGCACACGATTTTTTTTTATTTTTGTAAATAACTGAACAAGATTTCATACAATACCCTTATCAGAAAATTATTATATTGCTAGCTTTTAATTGTATTGAGTTTAACAGCGAAGGCTTGACCAAAAACTTACAGTTGAAAAATTCATTTTTGCCTCCCCCCCTAGGTGAAAAACTCGTGCTTAAAACTTGTCACGGAAAAATCTGCCATGAAAATTTTACTTAATGTGCTATTTTGTATGAGAAATTAATGATAATATATTTAGTATCAAAAACGCTAATTTCTAAAGTTTTTTACCCATTATGCTAACGATATTTTTTGCGTATATATATAAGCGTATAAAAAATTCTTTTTGCCCATCCGGTGCCTAAAACTTGTATGTAAAACTTAGAACAAAATTCTAAGCACTTGCTGTACGACTAGCGAAATTTTTTTTTCTTGTTAGTGTCCAGAAAGTGCGTGTTTTCTGGCCGCTGCGCTATTCGAAAAAACGCATTTTCTCGACACTGAGCAAGAAAAATTATGTTTTGTCCTTGGCCACAAAAAAAGGATGCCCCAAATCGCAGTTTACCATCCTCGGCTTCGCCTCGGACGGTAATTTACGTGCCATTCTTTACTTTTGTGGCCATGGGTAAAAATATACTATTTCTTGTTCAAAAGATCGGAGATGATCTGAAACGTAAAGGAAATTGAAAAAATTTTTTTTTTTTTTTGCCTATTTAAGATAATCGCGCAGTGGTACCATGCATAAAAATAAAATTTTTAAAAAGAAAAAAATTTTTTTCTCTAATTTTCTTCACATTTCCAGACATTTTAAATTGTTTAAACAAGAAAAAAAAGTGTAGGAAAAAATATTTTTAGCGCTATGGGCAAAGAACTTGTCATTAAATATATATTAGCATATTAGTAAATTTACTTCACTAGTAATTTTGATCAAAAATATTTTCACAGTGTATATTTTATCCCTAGTTAGCAAAGATTGTGGTCAAGTCTTGTATATCAAACTTGACATGATCAAAAAAGCGATCGAATTTAATGTGGATTCCTTTTATTGAATGTAACTTCATTTCTTCGTGTTTCTATAGAACCAAAAAAAAAAAAAAAATGAGCTTTTTATTAAAGTTACAGTTTTCAAAGAAAATTTTCAAACTATTATCGATTAGATGAAAAAAAAACCAAAATACAATTCAAAAGATTTTTATCTTTAATTATTAAAACAGCTTTTTTTTATGGGTCAATTATAAATCCATTCAAGTATACATACATATTAATTTTTTTAAAATATAAATTCATCTGGAAACAAATATAATTATAATTATTCCACTACAATAATTTTAACGTTCGTTTAATATAAAGAATTTAAAAAAAAAGTTTTTGGTTTAATTGTCTCAATAAAATTAATTTTAAAGCTAAAAACTATTTAAAAAATCATACCATAAACCAAATATTTGTTAAAGATAGAATCATTCATCCTCAGATTTTAAAAATCTATATTCAAAAAATATATCCAATAGATATGCACACAAGATAGAAATTTTCAATTTGCATACAACACATTCCTGTTTAATATGTGTCTATAAACTGTATGTACATTTTGCATTCAATACGTCTGAATAAATTTAGCTAAACGTTTACACAATATTTTTTTTTTTTAAATAAAAAGTATGTCAATTCTCTTATTTTTCATTTACATCATTTTGTTTTTTATGTACATGTAAGTAATAATTTTTAAATAAAACAATTTATTATTACTACTTAAATTTTACAAAAAATATGTAACAATAATAATAAACTATAAGGGTTTTTTCATGCATAAAATTTTTTAATTAAAAAGTTTTTATTATTATTATTATTATTATGTGTTTATAAAAAGAGAGAGAGAGAGGTAAAGAGATTTTTTTTTTTCTGAAGGAATAAAGTGGAAAAATATTAAAAATGACATTTTATGATCGATAAAAAGTTTATACATTTTTATTATAAAATAAATATTTAATGAACCCTTTTTAGAAAAAAGAAAAAAACACAAAATTTCAATAGATATTTTAGTTTGACATAAATGTAATATAGAAATTTTTTTTTGTTGATTTTCTGAAAGGAGCTCTTTGTGTAAAGGTACTTACATTTATAAGATTGAATTTTATGAATTTTCATTTTTTTTTTAAATATTTAATATTCTGAAAATATTTTCAAAGAAAAATTTGAATTGAGAAGGAATGCCAAGTTGCATTCGAAACGTTGGCTAAAATAATAAATAATTTTTATTAAATTTATAAAATTTATAAAATTTATTTAAAATAGTTCATAAAGATTATATTTTCTTAAAAAGAATCTTTAAATTTTTTTAAAACAAAATTCATTAAAAAAAAAAAAAAAATTGTATGCTGAATTCTTTTTTTTTTTTATTTAGACGTAATACCTAAATCTGCTATTTATTACTCAATAACACGTTTAATAGTTGGTTTAATTTCTTAAATCTTTGGCTCGTTAAAAACTAAATCTTAATCAAAGATAAATAAAAATCAAAAGTCGATTATTCGCAAATAATTATGTACTTTGGTATAAAAAATGTTTTTATTATTAATTATGTTAAATGACAAAACATTCATTATGTTAATTTAAGCTAATAAACATCATTGTTTTGAAAGGGATTCGAAAGAATCTAAACGTCTATTGCTAAAAATTTTCATTAAAAAATGAAAAATAGCCAAAAAGAATAATGGATTTAAATTGGGTAGATTTTTCACAAAAAATTTGAAAAGATTTGTTCATATATAATAAAATGTGCTCAAAATGAACCCAATCGGTGATTTAAACTGACTGTAAGGACTGATAATGAGAATGACTTCTTATATGGAATGGCTCATAAATAATAACAAATATTTTGTACATCATATTATATATATTGGAAAAATAATTTTCTATCGCACTCTTAAATCATAATCTCACGTACTTTTTAAAGTATTTATACGTTGAATAATTTCACGTTTTTTAAAAAAATTTTTCTTGTTGGTTGGATATTATTATGATTTTCACAATGATTAAATTGAATTCTATGCTGTAATTAGTTATCAATTTAGACCCCTTTTAAAATGTAATTGTTGCATTTACTTTGTATTTAAAGGTGATGAATTAAGGAAGCACAGTAATTTTCTAAGAGAGCTAACAAGGAACTTGGGAAAAACTGGGAGGAGGCAGAAATTATATATAATATATACTAATAATCATAAAATAATTGAAAGAGTTGAAATTTGTGATGTAAAATAAAGGGTTCTGTAAAAAGGGGGATTATCCTGCAAAGTTTTTATTTAAAAAAAAATTTAAAATCCAAATAAATGTAAAAATATTTAAAACACAAATAATACATGTTCTAAGCAGATAAATTTAATCTCGTATTAAAAAATGATGTAATTTCGTTTTGAAAAGATTTTATAAAATTGAAATATGGTTATAATCATTGGCATTAAATATTATAACAATTGATAGTCCTCTTTAACATATAATTCCTATTTAATTTTTATTTTTACTAAAAAAAAAAAAAATAAACATTTATTTTTGTAAATATTTTTAAAATATCCAAAAATCCTTTTTAATGAATGCAATATTTAAACTATGTGTAAAATTCTCTGTAGAGATCTTAGATTTTATCGACAATATTTTTTTTTATCTATAAATCTTCCTATCTGTTAAATTTGTTGATTCCTCTTAATATAAACGGGTGATCTGATGCTGTGTGATTTTTATTTTCCTAACGAATGGATCTTTTTGACATTCAAAAAAATAGTGTGCCAAAAAAAAATTTTCTTCCTTCAATCCCTGGTGAACATTTTGGCCATTTTTAATGACGAATTTTTTTTTTTTATGACCATTTGAACCATAGTATGATAAAATTCTTACGCTGTCTGCTTAGAATTTAGCAAAAAAGTAGTTTTTGCTATATATCTGGCCAAGCGTTCCTCCGGTACTCAAAAGAAATTGGATTTCTACTCACGTTCGTATATTAAAAAAAAAAAAATTACTTTTTTCTTTTACATCATTTTTTAGTGAATATCTTTTAGTGATAATCTTACACGAGAATAAAAGAAATAAAATTTTATGTATGGGAAAATCAAACGAGTTTCAAACCGATGCGATGGTTGACTCTTCGAATTTGTACCAATTGTTATATCCCAAAATTACAACTTACAATATAAGTACCTTATTAAAATTTTAGTTGTACTGATTTAATATTTCATATTTTTTCTCACCAAGACTTACATTGTTTTGTGAAAAATTTTAAACTTTAAGGGGACTACAGAAAATTTTTAGTAAAATTCGATTTTATCAATTACCTCTAATTAAGGGGCCAAAAGTCACATACTGAATATAGGAAATCATAAGAAAATCGTATGATTCCCTTTGTTAATTACGTGATCTTTGGCCCCTTGAATGAGATTTTCTCAATTTTTTAAGATGACCCTGAAAAGGAAAATGAACTTCTAAAAACAGAAAATGACTGTCTAAAATCGAAAATTATATCTTAACAGCTTAAAAGTAAAAAAGTACTTTGATTCAGATTTGAAGACTCAGCCATCATTTTGAAACTAGTTTGATTTAAAAATACCCACACATAATCAAGTTAAAAAAAAAACATGAAAAAATTAAACTTTATATTTCTTGAATCTAATTAAACTTTTATATATTACTAATTAAAAATTTATTTAACTAAAAAAAGAAGAAAAAAAATACTCAAATAATTTATTTTCTTAATTATAATAAACCTTATTAAAACACCTTGGACTTATAAAAAATAAATAAACGAAAATTTTGTTAATTATTGTCAAGGCTAGTAAATATATAAAAATAATTTTTATATAAACGATATAAACGAAATATATAGGAAAAAGGTAATAAAAAAATTTCAAAGTCCAATTTAATTTAATATATACTAAGTGAATGTGTTTTTATATTACTTTGATCATTTTTCTACGTATTTATTAAATCAATAAATTATAGTTATCCTTAGATCAAATATAATAATATTAAAAAAAAGTTAAAGAACTTATTTAGGTATTGATTTTTTCTTTTATAACTTAAATATTTATTTTGTACGAATTAACGTTTATAAGAATTAGTAAGATTGATTTATATATTTTATATAATATTTCCGAAATTTAAGTTGGTTACACTGACAGTAGTACGAGGAAGCAGTTATATTCTTTGGGAAAGATTCTTCCCCAAAATATGGGAAAAATTTCACTTTAATTTTAAGATCTATTCTATCCCTCACAAAGAGAGAATTCTTTCCGTTAGCAATATTTAACTTGATTAATTAATTTTTATATATTTAATTGATTTAATTCAAAATAAATTAATTTTATGAGTATGGGAGTAGCAAATATTAAAAACAAACGATCACAACCCTACTTTATTAATTCGATTAAGTAGCAAATATTTATAACTTTTTTTAATATTTAAACTTGTATTTTCAGTGAAATTAGTATTTTTTTATTAATAAAATTATTTTTTAACTAATTTAATAATACTATTTTTTTCTAATATTTATTATAAAATTGTTTATTTACAGAAAATAATAAAATATTAAAAAAAGAAAGATTCTCACTTTTTTTGGGGAAATATCTTCCCCAAATTAAAAATGATACTTTCCTAAATTATAAAGATTGCTGTTTCCTTCATTGTGGGAGTGCTACCAACCCCTACTACTGTCAGTGTATATTGGTTGTTTATATTTTTCTGTGTTATCTATGTGTATAAATGTTAGTTCAATGTTTAATTTAAAATTTTTCACGAGTAACAATATATGACAAGAAAATAAAAAAAACTCTAGTTGACAAAATTAAGGTAATGTGACAGTAACACTATCAGGCAACTTACGCAAAACTAACTTTTGCAACAACTGATTAAAAAAAAAAATTCTCGTACCAGACATAAAATGAAATGCATCCAAATAGTTGATATCTAAAACTGTAATACAAACGTTGAAATAAAGTTTTATATTATCAGCACTGTAAAAAGTAACTTCCTTACAAATACAATTAGAACATTTTCGAAAAATTTTTAAATATTCGAAATAAATCGTAAATTTATTAAATTTATTAAATTTAGTATATTAGCAAAAAAATCGAGTATTCTTATTCTAAAATTTATAATTTACAAAAAGTAAAATAAGATATTTTTACCTTTGTTATTATTTGTAAATAATGATGGAATTTTTAATTCTGAAACGCGTAGTGTAAAATATTTAAGAATGAAGTAACTCCCAAGATGATTAAATAACAAAGGTAAAAATATCTTATTTTAATTAAGGTGACTTGGATATTCAAATTCATTATGAATACTTCAATTACAAAAAATAGTTGTGAATTTACAGCTTTTCGTGTAGATATTTCAAGCAACTCAAGGAATTCAAGCAAAATTTAATCAGAACAACCTAATATTCTAAATTTTTATAATGTATTTTATTTTATACTTTACTTGTGTAATGTAAATGCCTTAAAAGCTTATTAACAGATTTTTAATTTAGCTTTTTCGGATATTAAAATATTTTTTAATATGGAACATGTTTATTTGGAGGAGTTTCTCACCAAGACTTGAAATCGAGGGTGGGTGTCTAATAGAATTAATTTCAATTAAGAGTCTCAGAATAATTTGAATTTAGAGACTATAATACGACTTTAAGGTATGGAAAAGTAAAAAAAGCTAACCATATTTCACTTTCATTTAATTTAAAAATATTAACATAACTTTAATTAGAAGATACTTGAGGAAACTAGGAAGTTTGTAATAGATAAGTACATGGTAACACTGCTTCAGGTCAATATTTAACCAATATCTTAATTTTCAATAAATTGTTGAATTTACAGCTTGTAGTATATTAGCAATCAAAAATGAATATTCACTGGCTGGCTTAAATTTTTATTGCTTATTTTTTTTACATATTTTAGATTTTTTGTTAAAAAATTTAATCAAAGCAGTCTTACTACAAAGTCTTACTACTTTCTTAAATATATTCCATGCAAGCCCGTTTTAAGTTTTATAAATTACTTTTTTGTTAACTGTAATTTTTACCATTTAAAACATAAAATTTAGATTAAATAATTTTTTTTCACACGTTCTCGAAAAACATTGAATATAGAATAACTGAGAAACTGCGATAGTTGAATGGAAAATCAATAGTCTATATCATTCCCCATACTTTTTTCTTCATTTGACACGGTTTTCATGTCATTTTATTCAGTTGATCTAGGGTCATAAAAACACATACACACAAACACAAGACATAAGACGTATGATTCAATAAATAAAATTGTTTTTTTTTATATCAAAAAATAAATCCCTCTCGGTTTTTATTATTTATTATTGACTTATATCATTAGATTTTTTATTATTTTTTTATTTATTATTAAAAAATACAAAGAAAAATCGCTCTGATTTATAAAAAATCTAAATAGTGTAGAATTTTTTCTCAGGTCTCTTATTCTTCTTCGAATTGATCAATTTTATACGTTAATTATTTAATTGATTTGGTCCAATCATTCAAACTCTATAGATGACATCACCTCCTAATTGCTCTCAAGATGCTCTATTTATTTTGATCCCCATACACAAACGTAGTAAATATATTGGCTTCTAATGTGCGAGACTGTTAAGGTTAAAAGGCATTGTACAATTAAATCTCAATTAACTAAATTATTTATAAATTTGAAAATAAATTAATTGAAAAATTTAAAGATTTTTTTTATAAAGTTTTAATGAAAATGTCCCCTTTATTGTTAAATAATTAAATATAATTTTGCTTTTTTAAGCATCTTATAAAAGTGATTTTTATGGGAAGAAATTTTATAATAAAAAATTTTAGTATTTTTTTAGTACAGTTTTTGATAAAAAAATTTTAATACTTAAAAAACGCTGTTAAACAATTGGCACTATGGTTCCTCATTAGCAATAACAAAATTTTCTTAATAATGTATTTTACCTAATAAAGTATAATATCATAAGAAAAACTGGAAATGATATTGTCAGTTTAACATCTCATGGAAAAAATTAGGTTTTTTACATAAAAAAAAAAGATTTTTTCTAAATTAAGTACATAATCTTCTTTTATGATAGTTAGACAGTTTTTGGTTTAGTTGGCGTATTTATATTGAATTTCTAAAATTAGTAACTCCATAGAAAAAAATTAGGTAAAAAATGGATATTCCCATGTAATTTAAATAGGAGACATATCGATAAATATCTTGAAGAGGAAGACTGATTTTGAAAATCGGTTTGACTAACATAAGTTTCTGGGGACCAAAAAAGAAACCATTTTTAAAAATTGCAGCTTAATCCGAGCAGGGCAAGTTTTAGCTTATTTTTCACCTCCTCCTTTAGGAATTTAAAGTTAAAATAATGTCATAAAAATAGTTTTTTTAATTACCATTTGAAATGATGCAACTTGATGAAAAGTAAATTATTTTTTAAATTAATTTTTTATTTAAATTTTATAGCAAATTTAGCTAATATTCATAAAAGCTATTGCATTTGTATTGTTTAGCTTTCAAAGTGCTTTTTAACGATTATTACCAAGTTTAATATTCAAAGACAGAATAAGGTAATTATCAAATGATAATTGAATCAGTAGTAAAAAAATTATAAAAAAATTCTTTGATCTGTGCAGATCTGTAATTTTTTTTTTTTTTTTAATTTGTCCAGTTCTATATGCTTTGCTTATTTTCTACATTTTGCAAATTTCCTTACAGATGTAAAAAATTAAAAAATTGTCTAGCCATTGTGAGTAGGGAATTCATAAATCGTAGTCTTATTATTTTCATTTTGTTTACTTCTTTAAAGAAACATTTTAGAGCATTTGGTATTGAAATACTGCCTCCGTAAAATTTTTTATCGACAATTTTAATCATTGCCCTTAAAATTATTACATTTTAATGCATGCTGTCAGTTGCAGACGGTATGCAAAAGTCGAACCCCGTATTTTTTTCCGTGATTAACAGCATAGTTTTACATATAACGGGCAAAAAAGCTGTCTCCCTAGGGTAGAAAATAGGTTTTTTTTACCGTAGATATGTAAAATGAATATTTGTGTTCCTTTGTAAGATATGTGAGAAATCTAAATAAAACTGACCTAACTCTTAGGTAAACCAATGGTATCTTAAGAAACAATCCATTTTTTACTAACAAAGGTTCAATATTACAGCTGCATTTTGAATTCATAGACAATTTCTTTAAATTTTAAATTGAGGATTAAGAATATTGCTGGCTTACTTTTTACTACTAATATTCAGTCAGCAGACATAGTGCAATACTTTAAAATAATGCAATCAGACGAAAACGTTTTTTTTTTCAAAATTCTATTCTTTTACAGCTAATTTTAAATCAGTTTCATTTAGGTTTCTCGCACATATTTTTCAAAATAAATAACTGGCTTGTGCGTTCCCACCACCAACGATCATGGGACATGTTTGCTTATAACAGTTTTAAGTTATACTCCCTAAATAAAATATAAGTCCCATGACCGAAATTATAATCAGCCCCTGCAAAGCATCTTTAAAAACTATATTCTTGAAGACCATCAATAAATAAAAAAAAAAATTTTGATACATAAGAATATAGTTTTCAAAGATAATTTTTGCAGCAATTTACAAATCCACGCGAAAATAAGGCATTCGGAGATATCAATATTGATTAAAATCGTATTTTTGAGTAAATTACACAAAAGCATCGAAGAAATATATTACTTTATAAAACTTGCATGGAGTGTTTCAAAATAAATTTCATAGATTTCGTAATTAAATTAAAAAATAAGTCAATATACATACTTTTTGTGCAAAAATCTACTTTTCAAAAATATGAATGAGCTAAGTGCTTTCTAACTCTTTAATCAGTAATAATGAATTTTTAATTTTAATCACTTTATATTATTTTTGAATTTACATTACATTGTACTGTAATTTTAAGTATTATTAAAATGTCCTATTTATTAAATTTAATTAAAGAAAAAAAAATACAGGTTTAATCTATTTCTTGATGATTTATCCTTGCCCCATACTGGTTTTATAGATAAAAGTCTCAAAAATAAAAAAAATAAATGACATGTAATATAATAGAAATTTTGTAATATAATAGAAATATATTTTCATTAAAGTTCTTTTTTATTTATTTTAATTAAAAATTCAATTATATATTGATGTTATTATTTTAGCAGAATTATATGTGTGAATTAATGAAGTAATGTGTGAATTCCTAGTAATAATTATTACTAAATATAATTATTTTACATACATTATAAATTTAATTTATTGACGTTATTGTTAACGTATTGTTAACGAAGTTTTCCATTTATTTTCCTTTAGTAATTTTGACAGCAAAAATTATTACAATTTACCTATCTATATAAAATTTCTAGGAATAATTTATTTATTACAAAAATAATTATCGGATGTACCGTATCTTATACAGTATTCGATCAAATCTTTATTGGAAAAAATTGACCTAATTTACTTTGTATCGTGTAAAAATGTGTTTATTCGTGTTATATTCGTCATTAATAGGGAAGAAATCTGCCACGTGTACAATACAATAAAATACGGATACTTTAGGCCAAAAACAAGCGTACCCAAAAAGATTTGTAAAGTTTTGTGAAAACAAATTTTGTTGGAACGTTTTTTTTTAAATGACATAGTCGGTACGGTAAAATCTCCCTCAGTGAAGTTTCATTTTTTGCTCTTATATTATCTTGAAAAATGCTTCTAAAGGCTATTGTTGGATAAGTATAGTAATTTAATCCCCTCAATCAAACCTAGCCTAAGTAGTAGTGTCCGAAAAGAAGTCAAAAAACTTGCTGTTTCACGTTGAAATTAATATAAGATAAGATAAGATAAAGTTTATTTGCATCAAATACAAAAAAATAATATACATGTACATAAAATATGGTAACCTTATAGCGTATAATTTGGTGTAACAATGATTTGGTATATAATTTAAAAATATTCAATTTGCGTATAATATAATTAAATTTAAAAATTAAACTAAATTAATAGAATGTATACATCTGGTGGAACAATCACAGAACCAGTATACTAAAATTTATTGCACCTATAATAAATGAGTAAATAAATAAATAAGTAAAGTATATATTAACCAACAACAGCCTATGAACCATCTAATCTCGATTCTTTGGTAAGAAAATGCTTGAAGAGAGCTGCTTTAAAGTAACTTAAAGAAGCTAGATTACGGATGAAAATGGGAAGTAAATTCCATTTTTTCACCCCCAATACCTGAAAATAATTTATAGCCCCTAATTAGCCCCTCTTCCCCTTATAATTTCAGATAAAGCCAGTTCTATAGTTTTGGACATCCTTCTGGCAGTTTGTTTAGGCCGGTGTCTTTTCAACATATTTGCTAAGTAATTTGGCTAATTTAAGCGTAATATTTTGTAAATGATAATATTACAAAAATACAGTCTACGTGTGTCTGTCTTAAACCAGTTCAATTTATTTCTAAATGGTGAAATATGGGCTCTTTTCATATGCCAAAGATGTACTGTATTCCCTTGTTGCTAAGTCTTCGCATTCTATCCATTAAAGATGTTTAAGCACCTAAAAGAACAGTGCTGCAGTAGTCTAAGTGAGGTGTAATCCACGCCTGAACAAAAGGCTTACGTAGAGTTTCAGAGGTACAATGTCTAATGAATCTCAAGGTATGTATTTTGTTGACTTTTTTCTCAATTGAGATTACATGAGATTACAAAGTCAATGCATTGTCCAAAATTAAACCAAGATTTATTACTTAATGCACAAATGGTACTAGAGTACCTTAACTTATTTCAACACCGGGTCAGATTTAGTTTATTTAGTCGATATACAGAAGTGCGAGAACCAAAGTAAATTGCCTTAGTTTTGTCAGGATTAAGATGAGCTACCATATTGAGCGTCTTTACTCCATCAGATATGGATTCAAGAGAGACCTGAACATATACCTGAAGATCATCCACATACAGTAAATGAAAGATACCAAGAGATCAAATGTTTCGAGATGTCGTTCATGTAAAAACAAAATAGAAGCGGTCCCAACACAGAACCCTGTAGTACACCAGGATTGAAATGGCGAGGTTCTGATAAGGATCTTTTAGAGGTCACTCTAAATTGCCTACCCTCAAGATAAGATTTTAGAAAGATTAAAACACTTTTAGAAAAGCCCATTTCTTTAAATTTTGTTAGCAATACAGTTGGAGAGGCGGTATCAAACGCCTTGCTGAAATCAAACTGAAGCAGGATGGTTATGAGCTGATTACTCATTCCCATTCTGATATCCTCAGTTAGTTTCAGCAATGCTATCTCTGTACTACTAAATTGCCTGAAACCAGTTTGTAAAGGATCAAGAATTTTACCATTATTAAGATAATGAGTAATTTGATCATGAACTAATTTTTCCAATACATTAGATAGAAAGAATAACAAGGCTACTGGTCTGAAACCTGATGGTAAGGAAGCGTTTGAGACTTTTTTATGCCAACGAGCAAGGAAGTTTTCCAAGCTAAAGGAAAAATTCCCAGTTTAAGGGACTCATTAAATAAATAAACAAGATACGGATCAATAGATGGATGAGATTTCGCAATTATACTGTGAGGAATACCATCTGTACCTGTGGACTGTGACTTGAAATTTGCAACAGCTAAATCAGCAACACCTCGTTAAATTTAACCTTACAAAATTTAAACCCACTATAATAATTTCGGCGATATCTTGCAAGTTTTCAGTATCAGATAGTAAAACTTTAGAAAAATGGATGTTGAGGTCGTCAGAAGAAAACCCATGAAGTTCACTTTTGGGATGTGGTAGCAGGTAGATATCTAAGTTCTTTCCAAAAGTTATATCCAGTAGTAATTGCGTCATCTAGTCAAATTCTCTTCTTGCTGTGATGGATTCCGCTTCAATTTGCTTTGTAAGCGTTATTAGTTCATTAAAAAGTGTTTTATTTTTTTCTTATGTATTAAAAACTGTAGATTTTCATCTATCCAGGGTTCTTTACGTTTTTTTATTTAATTTGTTCGTGATTTTGATTTTTGATTTCATGTTCGTGATTTATTTGTAATGAACATTAACAGCGGATTTATGGACTGGCATTGAAAATTTGTCATACTTAGGTGGGACAATGCATTTTGTTAATGAAAGTGAAAATAATTTAAAAAGTACTTAAATATATTTGTGAGTTTTTTTATCTGACGATCGCAATTCAGCTGACTTTTTGAAAAAAAGCAAGGAAAAATTAGTTTTTATTTTAACAGGTTGGGGGTCTAAATATCACAAAAACAGCTATTGAAATTTGGAGCAAACAAATACGTATCATGCTTTTCCCATCGGGCTGCCAATTTCCCAAAGATAATTCAGGAAATTTCTGAATTAGACTCAATAATAAAAAAAGTGAAAAAAATTGTTTAAATAGTACGAAAAAGTCCACCAGAAATAAGACGATTAAAAGAATTACAGACAAGTGATAAAGTTGCTAGTTCGTTAAATTTAATTCAAGACGTCGAAACACGTTGGACATCTAAAAGAGATATGATTTTCAAATTCCTAAAATTGGAAAAATATATTCATGCTGGAACATTAGAATGTCAGAATCCTCTAGATATGTTAATAAGATTAGAATTTAATATCCTGAATGACATATTACCCATAATGTCAGAGCTTATAAAAATCATGGCTAAATTAGAGAGCTGAAAATATCCTACACTCAGCATGGTTGTACCAGCTATAAATTGCTTAACAATTTTTTTAAATGAAAGAAACGGAAACAGATGTTGATGATTTGTTTTTAGAGGAGATAGTTTGTCTATGGCTAGTTGTAAGTTTTACTTTTAAAGTTCCTATAAGTGTCATTTTGTCATTTTGAGGAGGCTTTGGTATAAACAATAAAATCTCTACAGCAATGAGGTGATGGTCGGTGTTAAAGCGTGGGGGGATGTTATTGAAATTAATAATTTCATCTTTGTCACCAACAAAGATTAAATCAAGCCAGGATTTGCGATGGGTAGACCAAAAATTAAAATTAGGCCTAAATCCCCAAAAAATTAAAAAAAACGTTTTTTTTTTAAAAGACTTTATTTAATTTCTCCAACTCATGAACATATAATACTCTGTACATTAGCTGAAAAATTTAATATATCATTTACAAAAAAAAACCTTTTCAGGCCTTTCGGACAACTTTAGGACCTCGAAATACAACTTTGAATTTTTCGAAAATCGGTTTCTTGAGCATAAAAAAATATACCATCCTTAAATTTTTTTTATAATGGTCCTGGTGAGGTGAGAAGCAATATTTTATAATTTTTTTAGGGGGAATCACTTTTTTTTATTATCTTTATCTTCCCATAAAATTTTTTAGAATTTTTTGAAAAATTCCCATAACTTTTTCAAAATTAGAGTAAAATGTTAGATAAATGTTAGAATACAATTATTATTATTTCCCCTTTTCTTTAAAAAAGGAGGTATCGTGCCTTTAATTTAGTTTGATTTTTAAAATATACATAATTATATACCTTTAAATGATTAAATTTTAGTTTATAAACTGCTCACCTGTACTCTTTAATTAATTTAGTCATATTTCGTTTATAAAAAACAAACTCTCTACAATTTTTTTTGTTTCAATTAAAATGTAAAACACAAAATTTTACTTTAATTAAGCGAAAAAAAAATATGTTTATAATAAGTTATACCAAAAAGTAATTAAATGCAAATTATACAAGCAAACAATTAAAAAAAATTCTGCATCCCTGAATTTTTTAATAAAAAAATGATAATAGAAAAATTTTTTTTTTTAGTTACTATAAATAATAATAATAATAAAATATTATTACAAAAGCATATAAATCTATTAAAAAATTTCAATTGAAAAATATATATGCATTTTATGATACACATTTTTCAATTATATATATTTTAAACAATAGAGAAGAAGAAGATGAAAAAAAAAGAAAAAAAATCGTAAAATACGCTTATTTTATAGAATAGGATGTATTATAAAGGTAAAACCATAAATAAAATAATAATCAATTTATTTTTTTATTTTATTATTATTATATCATCATACATATATAGCATATTAATAATTTTATTGATTTTTTATTTTATTGTTTTTATTATTTGTTTTGTAAAATTTAATAACTTTATTATTGGGATTAATCAAAGGATTTGCGTATAGAAATATGCTTTTGTTCTTTTTATTTTTGTAATATTGATTAGTAGGATTTAATTTTTAGGATATATTGATTATTTAAAAAAAATAAAAATTTTTTTAAATTAATTTTTTTGTAACCATAACCAGAAAGCAATTATTTTCCGACAAGAAAGTTCGTATTTTCTGTCGAAAAAAGTTGTATGCGATATTTGTCAATAATAAAAGAATACCCCAAATCGCAGTCTGCTGGCCTCGCCTCAAATGGTGATTTACGTTTGATCTGGGCGCGGATTTGTGCCATTCTTTTGTAGATACGGGCTAGCATCCTTTCATTCTATTCAATTTGAATCAATTTAATTTAAAATATCAAGATAACAGATCTATGGGCTATTTCGCCTTTATTTTCTGTAAATAAATTATTTATGGATATTAAAACTTCAAAAAGAAAAAAAAATCTTATATGGATTAATAAAAATTAATAAACCTGTCAAACTGAGCACAAAAGTTCATAGAATTTTTTCTCGTCACTGACAAAGAACAATCGGCTTTGCCTTGGGAAGCAAATTACACACATTTTAGGCCATTAATTACTTTTAAATTAAGCTAAAAGAGTTAAAAATAATTAATTAAGATCCTATTGCCAGAAAAATAAAAAATTTAATTTACCATCCGTTTTGTAAAATGATGTAATCTAGGTCATTTTATTTATGTGACGAAAGATTGTTTATATTTTCACTTTATGAGCGTCGGAAAAATAGGCCTCGTAGATGAGAAATACTTGCTATTGAGATGCGCTGACAAGAAGCAGTGTGAAAGCCATGCCTAGAAAATAAAGAATATCCAATTTATAAAAATTGTATAGGCCAATTAGGCCTAGGCCAATTTATAAAAATTGTATTGATAGACTTGAAAAAGTAAATCATAAATTTATTAGATTTTTAGCTTTTAAATCTGGATCACCTATGAATGTTAATGATCATAGCTACTCTGAAAACGCTTTAAAATTCAATGTCTCAACAATTGAATCTAGTATGAACGCAAATGATATAATTTGGATGCAAAAAATATTAGATAACATTATAAAATGTTCTGAATTATTTAATCTCTTATCTATCAATGAACAATCGTCTTATAATTTTAGGCTGATTAGAAAATTCTCATTGAAAACTTTTAAATCAAATTATCTTAATAGAGAATGTTTATACAGAATTTGCTCATTGTATAATGAAAATCTTAATAAATTTTCAAGCTTATTAAAATTGGGACATCAAATTGATACTCTAGCATTTCATTTAAAAAAAATATTTAAAAAATTTTAAATACTACTTTAACTTTCCTTTGTGAACACTTAATTTATTTAAAGATTTATTAAAAAATTTTATTTTACATATGTATTTGAAATTCATTATAATTATTTTATTATTTTACTTATCTGCACATTTTGATAGATTTAAAAATAGTATAATTATATTATTAATTTATTTGTATAAAACTTTATATATATATTTTTTTAACAACAAGAACATCTAGTTGTATATTATTGTAATTGCCTTCGGGCGTAAATAAAATAAAAAAAAAAAAAAATAAAATAAAATAAAAAATATCTTTAAATAATAAAAAAATTACCATCGTGGCCAGAAAATATATATTTTATTTTAAAAAAAAATTCACCAATTATCAGTTCCAAGAAATTAAGTTATAATGAAATTCCTAAAACTGGAGCTCATGTGAAAAAATTAGGTATTTAGTGCAAATAAAATAAAAGTAATAAAATAAATATTACCTATAACTGTTGCATATGGGAGTTAATTTGTAAAAAAACTACATAGTTTAATCAGGGTGTAGTAGTACACCCTGGTTTAATAAAAATTTTATCACATTCAAGCAAAAAAGCTCATTTATTTCATCTATTTAAGGTCGTTCTTCCCAGGGAAAAATTTTGGTTAACCTGTTAGGTTACAGCAAAATTACCAAAAAACTCTATTTAAAAGAATTGTGTCCTGTGTTTCTATGCCTAGAAGGCCCGTTAAATAAGCGGAGGTTATCGGTTTTTTTTTTTCAATATATTGAAGTTATTTGTAATTTAGTCTCCTAATTGTAGCGGTTTCTTGTTAACGAAAGTAAAATAAAGGATGACCAAATAATCTGCCCCCTTTTTCGCAGCCTCGTTCAGTTTTTGCAGAAGGGAACTTAAGCAAAATCTTTTTCTGCAAAACTTTGGTATTATATGCGATTTTCAACAAAAAAATTCAACACAAAAATTTTCCCCCACCCTTATTATTCCTTCCTATTTATATTTACTAAATGTTAAAAAAGGCCATTTTTCATATCGCAAAAGTTATGAAAAAACTGCAAAATAAAATGTAAAAAATTTTTTTTCACTTTTTGCTCGATTTTTTGTTTAAATCAATGGTATTTTTGATCTATTTTTACCCCCGTGGAGGAGTCAGTAAATTAAATATAAAAAAAACTTAAAATAGGATAAAATATTTTCAAATACAAGATTAAAAAATTTATAACTGGTTTATGTAACTATACAACCAACGAGCATGGAACATGTTTACTCATAATAGTAATAAATCCAAAAACCGAAATTACAATAAATCCTGAAATATATACTATCCTAAGTCCATAAACTTAAAGTATTCTAAGTTGCTGTTGTTATCAGAGCCTGACTCCCACTTCAAATTATTCTAAATACCTAAATCGAAAATATTCTAAGTCCATTTCACCCCCCCCCCCTAAAACGTCACTTTTTCACTCCCCCTGCCGAGCCAAACTTTTTTAAATACCCCATCCAATGAACATGTTCCATGTTAAAAAAAATGAAGAAAAAAACTTATTTTTTCTTAGTCTGGAGATAGTTTTCAACCTCAATAACTAGCTCTAATATTCCTTTTTTGATACAGAATCAAATAATAAACTCAATATTTAGTTAATTACTTTTAAGATTGGCACTTATTAATTTGATCATTAGTTCCAAAATATTTCGAAAAAACCTATTAGATGGAAAGTTTCTGCTGTGTCTTCCTATTTTTTAACCAAAAAGGTCTCCAAATTCAAATTCAGCGACATATAAAACCTAAAGAAGACTTTTTCTAATTCTGGTTGTCAAATTCGGAAAACCTTATACCGCAATATGACTTGAGTATAATATTAATTTAGTAATAAGTGCATTGAGGGGTATTAGAGTTTAAAAAAATTTTTTTTTTTTTGATGAATTATGGGAAAAGCACGTAATAACAAAATTTTGGTTGAAATCTGTTCAGCAAACAAATAAAAAGGTTGCAAAATAAGAGGTGGATATTTGGTGTTCATTTTGGTCAATGTTAGTGTTCTAACTATGCTGAACATATTTTTACGTCTTATTTACACATTAATATTGAACTCAATCCAATCAAAACTTTAAAATCCCAAAATTAAAAAATTACTGAAATTTTTTTTTAACATGCTCAGCTTTGCTCTACCCGTCTTTGACGGTATCTAGTATATAAAATGTAAATTAATAAAATCAAAAGATACTTATCATTAAATTTGCGAATAATATAATGAAAATTAATTTTATGAATATCGAAAATATTTTTAACATAGTGTAATAGTTAAATTATTAATTTTTTGTTAATTACTCAACGGATTCGGAGTACTGGGTAGCGCGTCGTTAAGGTAGAAGAGTTTCATAATCAATATTTTTTAATAAAAGCATAATATGAAATGTTACTTTAAATTCTATGTAGGATAAAAGCACTTTAATAAATTAGCCCTGGAACAAAATGCTAGTAATACAAGAATTCTCATTAGATAACTATCTTTAATGAAGTATGAAATAAATATGTAAAAAGAAAATTAAAATTTATAAATTAATACCACGATGAAAGATGAATTTATTATATCAGTTTTTCAGTAAAATTTAATTTGCAATAGCAAAATGCGTATGTTGATGAACCTTATTAAAAGAAAATAATTTACCTTTAAATAATTTTGCAAGCATATTAGATCAATACAAAATTAAAATATTTAAATGAACAATATAACTATAATGTAAAGATCCTCACTGAGGACATATCCCCGAACATAATTTTAAATCAGTTTGTAAAAAAATCTGAACCGACCGGACCTGAGGGGGGAGGGGTTAAAAATTTTTGGTACCTAGGTGAAAAATTTGTTAATTTGTTACCACACAGGAATTAGGCTAATGAATATAGATGTCAAATATTGCCGACGTGAAAAATCCTACCCCTAATATGCGGTCAATTCAAATTTAGTGTGATCAAGGTGCTACTTTTAAAATTTAACTCAAATCGCCATGTATTTTTTTGGTTTAATTTTTTAGAGGTGGCATTTTGCAAAACGTCTATGTTTGACATATAGATGTTGATATAGATTGATATAGATTTATTAGTCCCATTCCTGTGTTTTAACAAGTTTTTTATATAGGTGCCAAAAATTGTTACCTCCTCCCTCAGATTGCTTCAGGTTTTTTCACAAACCTATTTAAAATTAGGAGGGGGTGATGCATTCAACGATATAATAAATTTTCATTCATAATAAAATTTTCGACTGGGTAACAACTTAGCTTTTAGCATAAGAGGGCTTTTAGCTTACATGGGCTATTATAATATTAGTTTCTGTCATATTTTTTGAACTATAAATTATAGTTAAGGACGTTTTTCAACTATTATTATAGAAACTTTTTCGTAAAAATAACTTTGACACCTTAATAATTCTTTTATCTCGAGATCTCTTTGTATTTCAGCTGTTAGATACACATATATTACAAGGCTCTTAATTGAATCTCAAGTATCTAATCGAATAAAAAGTTTTTCTAAAATTATCTCTAAAAAAGTTACAACAGTATAAACGAAAAAAATTCTTTTTATTCACCTTTATGTTAGGTCACTTGATATCTTTCTGATTTATAAAAAAAAAATTCTATTTTTTATTATTTTTAGGAACTTATATTTTGATCTAACAAAATTGCAGGATACGATTTTATCTGATGTATTTTCTCGTACTGTATCGTAGGGTAGAAGGGGTGGTTTTCGCCACCATTAAGAAAATTTGAAATTAAACTATGGATATTTTAAAATATTATGCAAATGCATGGCTAAAAAGTGTTTAAATGTTTTTGAGAAAGATAATTATTAATTAAAATTCCGACCCTGGTAATTTCCAAAACTTATTTTTTGTAAAACCTAACCTTTAGGTCCACAACCCTGAAAAACCGGGGTTCTCGCCACCAAGCATATTAGCGAAATGGGTCAATATTCTTGTGGCTAGATGCAATGAGTCATTAAAAAATAGATTTTTTAGACTTTTAAGGTAATTAGCACCACATTTTAAAAGGTTAAAGTTCAAATAACGAGGGTGGCGAAAACTGTATACACTGGCGAACACCCCCTTCTCTACCCTACCTAAAAATAAAAATCAAAAATTAATATTTTATAGGTAAAATAATGCTAAAATTTATTGAAATATAATTATTTAATAAAATTAATGTTAAATTTTGAAAATAATATTAAATTAAATTCATAATGTTATGAATTTAAAATTTTATAATTTTTTATCGATTATTTTAGTAATTTTGAACATTAAAATTTATTAAAGTTTATTGCTAATTCATAGTTAATTAATTAATAAAAGCATTCGTTTATTCAGAACATAAATTTTATTTAAAATCATTAATTGCAATAAAATACAACAGTAGAATGTATAATATTCATTGCAATTTCGATTGAAATTGATATAATTTACTTAATTATTGTACATTAAAATATATTTGATAATAAATTATTATTAAAGCCATAATAAAGCCATTTTAACAATAGCTTTGAAGTTTAAAAGTTTGATGAAAATTTTTCTCAATAAAAAAAATTAAAGTTTTTATTTATATTAAAATTTTATATTAAGTATCAAGGATGCAAAATTTTTGAAATTTTTTTTTTTTTTTTATTCATTTTCTTTCATTTTTCTTCTTAATACACTAATCTAACACTACTATATACAGATATTACATACACTTAACATACGCTAATACATACACTTAATTTCATACACTTTTCGGTATTGTGGCCGTCTATAGTGATGATACTAAAGGCGTACTAGTCATTTACACTAGAAGCTAATGTAACCAAAAATTTTTAGATATTCATACATTTTTTTGTAATTTTTTTTTTTTAATTTTTTTTTTTATATTTTCTTCTTTTTTCTTCAAAACACATCTATATACACTTTCGCGGTAATGTGGCCGTCCATGAATACTAAAATTATATTAACACTATCACTATTTTAAATTTTTACAGATCACTTTTGCGGTATTGTGGCCGTCCATGAATACTTACAGACTAAAATTATATTTACACTAACATTATTAACAATATTTACACATCACTTCTTGAAAATTTTTTTCAAGGCTCTAGAATCTGACAGAGATATATAATATAGTTTCTGCAGTTCTTTTACAGAGTTGTTGTTTATAATTCTCGCTGCTCTATTTCTTAACGCACTAACTGATCTTAGGCCAATTGTGCTTGGATATGTCTTTTTTATGGTTAAGTAAAGGTTATCGCCTTTCACTTTAGCCTTATTCTTGACCATATTTTCAATAAGTATGGCATCTTCCCTCAGGCTGAAGTTTGTACCTTCGCCGGGAAAATCCATTTTGCTGGCTTCCATTTTTAATTTCAGTGGTATGTCCCTGCCTTGTTCTTCTTTTTTGTAATCCAGGTAATCTTTCTGAAATGTGAAAAATAAGTTGTATTAAAAAAAAATTTTTTATTATAATTTTCAATATACTTACTTGTTGGTTCAATTGTTCTAAAGCAATTTCTTGCTTTATAATATTCCTTTCTTTCATGGTAATTTCTGCAGGTATTTCTAAGTCCTTGATTTTAGTAATTCCCAAAGCTTCATTGACAAAAGCCAATGCCAACATCTTTTCATCCACAAATGTCGATGCATCTGCTGCTTGGATTACTTCTTCTTGTTGTACTTGTTCTTCTGTACGATCAATTGGTAATGCTTTTTGGCATTCATAATCAATAATTGCGCTTGATAATTCCTTAATCCTCTCTTCCCTAGATTTTTGCGCCTTAACATTGGAATCCTTCAGCTTACAATACTGCTTCAGAAACAGTATCTGCTTTATTCTAGATGAAATATTAACATACTCTGAAATCTCAATTTCAGAAACGTCATTCACAACTTTCACCCATTCATTGTTGTACTTCGTCGTGTCTAGATGTTTATATGGGTATTGTTCTATGTATGTTTTTACAAATTGTATGACGACTGGTCGCAATTCCTCAGGAAATTGAGATTTCATTAAAAACCCGTACATTATTTGTACGTGGTTTAGAGTTGGTGATATGATGTTGTCAACAATTTCTGAATATAAGCATATCATTTGCGCGTACGGTGAAAACCAAAATAAGTTTTTGTTTCACGTAGTCGCACCTTGCAACACTTGTGCTCGGTATCATATCTTCTACATGCTATAATTTGTGACAGTATAAACTGCACAAATATAACCGAATCTTGATATGTACCTTGCCCTTCTAAGACTTTATTGACTATCTCCTTCATTTCTGGTTTAATGATTTTCGACATTTTGTACAGATAATGAAGATAATCAGCATATGGGCTTCCGGCATTCAACCCCAATCTGAACGGAGTGAATTCTTTGGATGATAATGTTTGAACTGCTTTTATTGTACATTTGTACACTCCTCCTATTACTTCTGTCAGATAGTTGTTTGCAAAAATCGTGTTGCTTCTGAGTTTGTTATCTTCTACGAACTTCATAATCATATGCTCGCAAGTATAAAAATATTCAAAATATTTACTTGACTGGCAAGTTTGCTGGTTGTTAAATGCAGCTGTTAAAGGATCGAGGAATCTTTTTTCAATTTTTGTAATGTATGATTTGAAGTTCGTTAGTTCTACTAACATTCTCCTTGACAGCATTTCTTGTAGTATATCGAACAATGGAGATCTGACGTCTAGCTCTGGATCTTCAAAAAAACTAGACTTAAAGTCGTCAAAACTGTATTCTGATGTCTCACCATTAGTGAAACAAAATACAATTTCGATTCTAAGGTCTATTTCCTTTTTCGCAAATGCGATATAATTTTTGATTGCCAATAACTTGTCAATGGCTGTTTTTATAGCGGATTTTCTTATTTCATCATTTGCATGAAACCCACTCAAAATATGTACTATTAAAGCCAGTCTATGCTCGTGATCTAGCAAATGTGATATCGTCTCGTATGCCTGGACGTAATCTATACTATCAAAATTGCTTGGATAATAGACGTTCGCGAAATAGCCAGCATCTTTCGCAAAAAATTTTTTATAGTACGTGATGGAGTTACAAGTCTGGCCAAATAATTTGCGTGTTTTTGTATTATTAATTAAAATTGCTGAATCATTCTCTGTCTTTACGGTTGCAGCATGATGGATTTGTATTAATTCCAGAGAATCCAAATGTGCAATTTTATTTATTAAATTGACGATTATTTTTAGTTGCGCTTTTAGCCCGTGTTCGCACATATAAAAGTAAAGGAATTTGAAGGAGAATGTCCTTCTATAAACTGTCACGAATTTGAAAATATTGTCGCTAAAAGCCTCCCAGTCGTCATGATAGACTGAGTGACTTTTTTTTACGGCAGAAGGCTTGCCGTATAATTTTCTAGTAGTGGATTCCATTGGAAGAGCTTCTACTGCATTCGCAACCACTTGAGCCATAAATGTTGTACAGTAGTTGATGCCTTCTGTATTCTGTTCTTTGTTAATTGCCAATAACACTCTAATTGTTCCATATTCATTTGAGCATAATCTAAATTCAATCCAATTGAACGTCTTTCCAATTTCATTATCTGGAAATTGTTCCATCTTTAAATAATCTCTCTCGAGTTTACTCGTTAATTTGGTATTCCTGCTAAATACATGATATTGATCCTTGATGTGGAGTTTCATCTCAATGTTGTTTTTGAATGCGTTTACTGCTAATCAAACTAGGGCATAGGAATCAACTTGGTACGAGAATTCTACCTTTTTTAGATCTAATTTACAAACTCGAGTTTCTAATAATTGAACAGAACTCTCCATTTTTTGCATGGACTTGGTAGATTCTCTTTTATTCTTTAATATTTTTGCTATCTTTGTACCAAAATTGACCCCATTTATTAGTGTTGGTTTGTTCCTTTTTTTTGGAAGCGATCATTCGATTCCAATTCATCAAGGTATTCTGAAAATTTTTCTACCAAATCTTGTCTTCGCTTGTTCCTATCTCTTTTTTCAGCGGGAACTGCTACTCTTAAACACTTTTCTGGTGTCATTGTCTGTGCCGCTTTTCGCTTTTTCACTAATGCATTCCCAAGTCTAAAATTGACGCCTACATGAGAACATTTTTCATCGTCTGCTAACTCTAACTTTGTCTTCATTCTATGTATAAAAAAAATTACAAAAGGTTATTAAAGACATTATTGAATATTAAAGATACTAAAAAAAAATTAATCTTGTTACTTTGGTTTACTGATGGTTGTAACACCACCCATTGATGTAGCAGTTTCTTGGGCTCCCTCATCAGTGTCATCATCGCTTAGCGTAATCACTTCTTTCTTTTTAGAAGGTTTGCGATTTTCTACCTCTGGCTCCTCTGATTCTATTATTTTCTCCCTATGGGTGAAAATTAATTGCATTGTTTAGTTAATGTTTTTTTTATCAATTGTATATAAATTTTTGCCACTTACCTGCTGGCATCTGCTAACAGAATAACATATGGAGTTTGTATATCACGCTAGTACCAAAACTTTTGCGCTCTTGATACTTAATACACTATTTGGGCGTACGAAAAATGCTTAAAATTTTTTGATAATTTTTACAACTAGACGAGCAAAAACTTAAAAAAAATGAAATTAACAAAAAAATTAATGTTTTATTAGTCAATCCTGTCGTTAACAAGTAACTGAGTCTTTGAAAAAAAAAATCTTGTAAAAGCAATAGAATTTTTGGAATCTGGGTAGCTTCTGGCCGGAATTTTTGGAACCCCATTTTCGTAAGGATACAAGATGCTAATTTTAATTTTTTGGTTTTTTCGAGAAATTTTATTAAAGATATCCCTTTTAGGCAAATAAAAAATTTCTGAAATGACGTAAAAAAAGTATAATCAAATTTCAGAAATATTAAAAAAGAAATTTTTTTGTATACAGTGTTTCAGAAAAATCTACAATTAAAATTTTCCAAGGAATTCAAGTCAGAATTTTCCGAATTTTTCATCTGGTATCAGAAATTCGCGTCCCAGAAATTATGTTGCTTTTATGTTATTTTTTTTACTATATTAATAAATAATGAAACAAATTATGAAATAAAAGTTTACTGTTCGACGTATCGAAAGATTACACTTTTATTTTCAAGTATTGTGATATACAACTGTATTATTAGAAAGTTGCATTTTATAAGTTACACCGGTCTAATTCATTTTTGAAATAATTTTTTATTATTACATCAAAAACTATTTTTATCCTCTAAAATTCAACATTATTTACGACTCATAGTACAATTTTAAGTAATAAAAAATTTAATGTTAACTTAAACGTTTTAAGGTCAATAATTACTTAACAACTTGGAAAAAGTGTCAATAAAAGTATAAAATTGGCATAATCTTTTATAAAAAAAACTAAATCTTAAATACCTCTTTTGTAAAATAAATTTCCATTCTTTTAAATATCAAAAAAACAAAAACCATCTTTAATAAGAGACACCCTAATATAGCAATATAAAAAACTACAATAAAAAAAAATAACCAGAAAGTATGTAATTGAAAAAAAGGGTACATAATACAACACGATATAAAAATAGAGAAAAGGACAAGTTGTTAAACATAAAAAAAAACAATAGAATTCTGTTCTACAATTCTCGTTCAAAGGAAATATCTTTTGTTAAAAAAAATATCAGAATAAATTTTCTGTATAAAAATTTTTAAAATATTAAAAAAAGTAATAATAATAATAATTTGTTTTTTCAGATATTTGGCAGTAGTGCATCCAATAACATCAATGTCGTTAAGAACAGAAAATAATGCATTTACTGCAATATGGATATTATGGATTGTTATATTAATATCTTCAGGTCCAATTATTGTTATACATGGTCAGGTAAAGTCAAAAGCTTAATATATGTATGAATATTATAATATTTTCTATTATACTTGATCTAAAACAATGCCTTTGGAAAATTATTAACATCTCGATATATTAAATACAAAGGATTTTTATTTCGTTTATTATTATTGTTATTATTGTGAATAGTAGCTTTTTTGCTCTTTATTTATATGAAAGATTAAAAAAGTTATTTCTTTTTTATGAAGATATATATTAAAGTTTAAATGACAAAAGATTATTTTAATATTTATATTTTTAAACAAACAAAGAATGCAAGAAAAGATACGATTATAAGAAATATTCGATATATTGCAGTCTTTGCTTTTATGAAAATAAAAATTTATTGATAAAAGGCCTGAAGAAAAAAAAACGTTCAATTTATGATATAAATATTTGAATATCAAACGAAATTGTAGAAATTCTTTTGTATATGGAATGATCTAGTTGAAATTTACTTGAGCAGAAATTTTTAACTCAGTATTGACAAGTTTTTTAAAAGTTTGTAGATTTTTTATACTGACATCGTGGCAGAAATTAAGTTTTGGAAAATTTCGGACTGAATGATGTCCAAGGATGAATATATTCAATTGACAACAGACGCGGGTTCTGCCGGAAACCTTTCGAAACTTAATTTCTATTCAGGATTTAGTTGTTGTTTTAATATTTTGACATCTGGTCTTTTTTTGCTCTTTTATATAAAATATCTTACTTAACTTTTTATTAAAAATTTAAAAGCGATTTGTGTAAACACAACTGAAATGCATGGAACATGTTTACTTCCAGTTGAGGGCTAGGTATAATGCAAATGTTACTCAACATTACAATACAATTTTCTAATTTTATAATTTGTAATTGTCACATTACTAGATGATAAGATTCTAAACCCAAACTATTCTGATTCCCTAAACGCGAATTATTCAGTTCCTAAATTTTAAGTCCCTAAACCTGAATTATTCCAAGTCCCTAAATCGATATTATTCTGAGTCCATAAACCTGTATTATCCTAAGTCTTTAATCCCAGATTTTTTAAAGTCTCCTAATTATTCTAAGTCTTATTTGACCCCCCCCCCTCCTTATTTTGAGTCCCTAAATTAAAATTCTTCTATGTCGTAGCATATTTTTGCCCCACGTTGGGCGCCATAAATATGACCGGGCTAATATGAGACAAATAAATTAATTTTAAATATTTAGATCGGAAATTTATTAACATCATAAATATATTTCTGAGCAAAAACATTCATATTGGTCCTACCTTCTGTTGTTATTGTTGCCAGAAGACCCTGAAAATAAAGTATTTAAAAGGGAGGTAATGATGAATAATTTCATAGACAAATTTAATAAAAGAACAAAAAGAATTTATATTTATTTATAAGAAATTATTTACAAAATATAGTTGAGCGCCACCGGTTTAATAAAACCAGTAATTGGTAACCAAATAAATCAAAACGGGTGAAGTTAACGCTAAAAGAGTTAATGATCTAAATGTTATAAATTAAAGGTAGAGCAAGAAATTATTTTGGGTCATCACTTTCGTAAAACAATTAACGTAATTATATATAAAATAACCTAAAATTACCAAATACCAAAATACTAAAATATCTAAACTCAAACGCGAGAGCACATTCGCACGCCTTGTCTAGAAGATGATTTTACCTTACTTCTTGATGTCTTCTTTGCCCTGATGTAGGTGATCAAACCAAAATAATTATACCGATTTATATATAAATTTGTAGAATATCCAGTATAGAAATATGTGATGATCACAATGGTGGAGACAGCGACTGCGTGCTTATACTCCGGATTTTGATTAACTACGATTCACAATATTGATATCGGTAATTAAATTATATTAGATTATCGTATCACACAAAATAATCTATATCACAAAATCACAATAGATAAGAATTATCCAGACCAAATAATCTGATATATTTACGAAATAAAGTAAAAATAAGAGAGAGCTCTCGAAAAAGCATGTTTTGCGGCTCGCAAATGAACATGCACTGGTCTGGTCCGATTTCAGTTCCTCCAAGTCCAAAATCGCATTCGTTCCGAAGCAACCAACATAATAATGGGTAAAAAGAGCGCTTAAAGCCTTTAAATTAAAAAATTAATTTTACTTAAATTTAATTAATGTGGCAGAAATCCTTCCTGTCACAGTCCCTATACCTGAATTATTTTAAGTCCCTAAATCGATATTATTCCAAGTCCATAAATCTATATTATTCTAAGTCCCTAAGCCCAGATTTCTTAGTGTCCCTTAAGTAGGAAAAATTTAACCCTCCCCTTAATTTTCAGGTTCTAAAGTACCCCCTCCCTATAAACATGTTCTATGTTAAAAGTTTATTTTTGCTAAATGCGAATGTTTACGGGCTCGAGGGCGTCGAGGGGCGTAGGGTATCCCCAAGGAATATTAATTGCATTAAATATAGTATTAATTTTTTTAATTTGAGGCAATATAAATTTGAATATTATTCTGAATTAGATTAGTAGTAGCGTGATTATCAGCACGAGAGCTCGGCGAAGCCGGGCACGAGTGATATGTTTTCAAACTAGTGCCTAAAAATTTTTGCCCATCGTATTTATAATATTTTTTGAGAAAATTCCAGGAAAAATCCAGGAGGGTAAAAAATGTATTATTATAATTTTGATTACATTCAAAAAATTTATTATATTAATATTATAATATAATTTACTCCTAGATACCTGTCAGTGGGAAATTAAAATTATGCATGTACACTGAAAAAAAAACTTGGCAAACAGAATTCTGCTTGCCACAAATAGATCTTTTTTTTAGTGCAGTCTTAAAATTTAAATTTAAAAGTTTGAAAATTGGGGAAATGAACTTATATATAAAATTGATTCTGATAATTTTCAGTGTACTGTAAAAATTCTTGTCCTGTTATTTACTGTTCTAATAGTAAATGGATACATACTATCAGGACATTAATTATCCGGACAAGAATTATTACCGAGTGTTTTAATTTGTAATTCAGGCAGAGCTCTAAAATTTCTTAAATTCCTTAGCTCAAACAATAGCTCAAAAATAAAATTTTAGATCTTCTTACACGATTACGATATAAAATTTTTTTTACTTATTTAACTTTGTGATACTTAAATTGATTATTGAATTTTAAATTGATTATCAAAAAGTATCACAGAATTTTATTTTTACTAAGTTTTTGACCAATTTGAATGACATTGTAGGTAATGGAATTGTTTTTTGATTATTAAATTAATTTCAAACTGCTTTTGAACAAACCAAAAATAATTAAAAAAAACTCAAAAAAGCAATTTCCTGCCTAATAATTTTAAGAGAAAGTGAAATATTTCACAAAAATTTGTGTAAATTATAAATCCAAGATTACTGTAGTTATCTGGATCAGTTCATATACATATGAAGCTAAACATTCAATAAAATCTTTGAGTAACACTCGAAAGTTCAAAGCAAATATATTTATATATATTACGATGTCACATAAAGAAAATGATTGCTTTTCCATTAGGATACAAAAGTTTTTATCGATCATTTTCACAAAATTCACAAGATAACTTCTAAATGTAACTAATATTACAATAAATTACCAAAAATTAAAAATATTAAAAACAATTATACTAAAAAAAAAAAAAAAAAATTTATGTCATTCAATTTTTTATAATTTTTGGACATTTTTGCAAAAAATCGCTTAAAGCAAACTAGGAAAAAAATTGGAACTGGCATTCAATGCATTTCTGAACAATATTGAAAGTAAAATTTCTATATTTTCTCTGATTGTTGAAAAAATATTTTTTCATTAAAACCGAAAACAATGATCGCCTGAAGGTAGAAAATAGCCTATTGTAACAGCGTATATTAAAAAATCAATACTTTTTCAAAGTGACAACCTAATACATACATTTATAAATATTGTTTTCCTTCTGATTTCATCGACAAAAAATAAAATAATATTCAATCAATCATTACATTTTTATTTTAAAAATTATATATATATTTTATAGCACATATATATTCAAATATACATAAAAAAAATAAGAAAAAGAAAAAAAATTGAAAATAAAAATTTAATAATAAAAAGTTTAAGCATGAGAAAATTTAGGTCAATTGAAATACATCATACAATATAGATTTAAAAGTGTATTAGACTCTTGAAAAAAATTTTTAAAGTAGCAGAGTATTAACGCGCGTTATTAAATTAAAAGTCAAATAAAATAAAAGAAAATACACTACTACTTTAAAAGATTATAACTTTTTCTAGATATTTTTTTATTTTGAGTATAACACGAATTATATATACAACTCTTTGAGAATTGATGTATGATTTTCTGAAAGCTAACGTGACGGAAACAATCAGAGCTGTTCAATCTGTCACGTGCACAAAGTGCGCAAGTTTGCATTATAATCCATAGGTTTCTTATCATTTTCGTTTTACGGCTTTCACATAAATAAAAATTCTTTCTTTTTCTATATGTGTATATCAAATACCCTTTTCACTTGTCAATGACACTTTTATCTATTTTTTTTCACTTTTTTTTTAAGACATTCGATGGAAGTGGTCAAACAGCGTGTCAAGTAGACGAAGAAAATTTTGCTACATTTCAAATAACATTTTTCTTAGCAAGTTATGTTATACCATTAACATTAATTTGTGCACTTTACGTGCTAATGTTACTTAGACTTTGGCGTGCTGCTAGAGTTAGTGCTGAAAGTCGCAGAGGTAGAAAAAGGGTTACAAGACTTGTATTAGTTATTGTTGGAGTTTTTGCCTTTTGTTGGTGTCCTATACAAGTATGTTAATTATTTTAAATAAAATTTCTTTTAATATTAAGCAATAAAAAAAAAAAGCTTTAAAATTATTTTTTTCTTTTTTTATTACTGTTATACACTTTTTTTACATCCTCTATTATAAAATGATTAAATTTTTAGAATTTTTCATTCGTTTTATTATTATTACTTTTTTTAGCCTTTGCGTGACAAGAAAAGAACTAGATATTTGCTAATAATAAAAAAAAAAGAATTTCGTACATACAATTTTTTGATCCTTAACGATAAGATTTATACTTAAAATTATTACATTACATTTTTTATATACCCTTCAATAATATATTAACACTTGGTTTCTTTTCTTTTCCAATTATATAAGTAAATTATACAAAATTACTAAAATTATAGGTTTGTTCTACTTGTTCCAAAAAAAGTTAACTAGAGCAAAACTAGGGTAAGACAAATTTTTCTGCTTTATTGTTTTACCACAATTCTAATTTTTTGGGACAAAAAAAATCGACCTTATATCAAATTGTGTTATCTTTGAATATTAAAGCTTTTTTTTTAATTCAACGTATGGACGTTATAATTAATGTATGATAACTTTTCTTTTGTTTCAGATTATATTAGTGTTAAAATCAGTTCATCTTTATCCAAATGATTATTTATTTATAATATTACAAATAATAAGTCATGTTATTGCATATATGAATAGTTGTGTTAATCCAATATTATATGCATTTTTAAGTGATAATTTTCGTAAAGCATTTAGAAAAGTTATTTATTGTAAAAAAAGACAACAAGATTATCAAAGTCGTTATTTGGGTCCATCTAGTAAATCTACAAGAGCGAGTACATCTGTCAATATATTATAGGTAGGTTTAGAATTTAGAATTTATAATTTTTACTATTTTTACATGATTTTTGAATTTAAAGATTTTTAAAAGAAAGATTATAATATTTTATTAAGAATTGCATAGGTATCCCGAAGGGAGGTGTATATATGGCCCTATATTAAGTTTCTGCCCGGGGTACTTAATTTTTGCTTGATTTTTTTTTAAATGTAATATTTTATTGGTTTTTTGAGTAATTTTGATAATTAATAGAATCTTCCTTTTTAAGGTAGTCAGTTTTAGCTACAGAGCCCTTAGTACTCTTAAATGCTCTAACAATGCATAAGTTGCTGAGCCTCAATACTGTAGCCAAGTTTTCTTGCACTTCACCGTACTTTTTGGCAGTTATTGCAAGAACCATGTCGCCAACATACCCGATAAGGAAGGTCTCTGTCAGAAACTCAGTGTTAAGGTGGATATTGTAAAATGCATTCCACGGGGAAGGTCTAAAATCGGCCTCTGGACTAGGCCTGAATTACCTGAACTTAGCGTTTTCTTTCGTCAAATTGATTATTACTTGATATCTGTAAATAAGTAATTAACACGATAAAAAATTTTAGTCTTCGCTTGCCTTTTAAAGCACAGTATTTTTACAAACATATCCTGAAAATAAATGCTGAAAATTTATAAAATTAGATTTATGACCACTAAAATCTTAAAAATGCAAATGCATTATTGCAAGTACTTGGTTATCCAATTTCGGAAATTAATTCACTAATTTTGGCAAACTCAACATTGATCTGAGTTTGAAACTAGGTTCTACCGGGATTCCGGTTGTGACAGCCAGCTTTTGTTTTTATTCGTTTAAATGGTTGCAAATTGCTTGAAGTATAAAGAAAATTTATGAGTTTCACTCATTTAAAATGCGAGAATCACGACATAGGACAAAAAAAAAATTTTGGGACAAAAAGAAAAAAATTAAAATTCTTTAACTTTTCTTTAGGTTTTATGTTTTGCATTAAATTTTTTTTTAAGTGTAACACGTACTACAGTTATAAAAATCAGAGTCTTTGTTGCGGAACATTAAATACACGATTTTGGGGTTCTCATAATCGAAAAGTTTTCCAATAAAGGCTACTTTCTTCTCAAGAATTTGACTGCAAAATTTTTTTCAGTAAAAAATAGACAGTTACCAAATTGTTTTAAAACTAATTGGCCGAGCGATTTATTATATTGAAAAAACACGACCCGTACCTATAGTTCGATCTTATAGGCCTTCTGGGTATGAATGTTAAAAAATGGGATTTTAAGGTATTTTTCCGTATAACGCTATCACTTTGCAAGTCAATGAAAACTCTTCTGGTTGGCCTCATTTCTTTTGTTTTTTAGATATGGGGAGTGATTTTTCAACATAAAAAAATTCTCTGCAAGTGGGGTCCAGATTGGTAGATCCAACGCGTACACTCCCCCTGTATTTTTTCCTTACACTTAGTCATATAACGTAATTTTGGACAAATTAATAAAAAAAGATAAAAAGATACTTTAGATTTTCCTAGCCAAAAAAACATAATAGCAACTACTTATTATTAAACAATTTTCTTGAGTTAAGTAATTGTTTTCTGATAAACGTATGAAATTTGGCAACATAAAATAAAATATTGCCAAAAATGAAAAATTTAATTATCAATTATTGGACACTCTGTCAAATAATCGTTATTAAATTTTTCTAAAATATTTTGGAAGAGATCCTAAAAGTTATAAAAGCACGTTTTAGGTCATAATTATTATTCATGAATAAAAAATAAATAATATCTTTTTATAATACTAATGTACAATAAAATAAAATTGTCAACTTTATATTACATAAAAATATTTTCTTTTAAAAGAAATTATCATTCTACATGTTTTTAATACAAATTAAGATATTACTGAAATAAACTAAAAGTAATTTTAATATACATTTATAAATATAGGACAATTTTATTCAATAAAACTTTTGTATAAAAGAGAATTAACTATAAAAGTTATTTACAACTTTAATAAATATGTAGATGAACGATTTTCTTTTTTTTTAAATAGGTTTCTTTAACACAAAAAGACGTATAAAAAGAAAAAAGAAAAGTTTTAAAGTACTTAATAATCTTTTTTATGAAGGATCGATAGCTGAGAAAATTTTTTAAGAGCTTAAAGCACAGATTTAGATTTAATACGTGGTTTAGCAGTTATATATATATATATATATATATATATATATTTTGTTTAATAATTGGTATAGCTTAAGCCTTCTTTAATCCAAAAATAAATTTTACATAAGAGTCCATTAAAAAAATAAATCAGTTTCTCTAAACTTAAGGAGTTATTATCGTAAATAGAAAATTTGAGTAAACATTTACATTACCGACGCTATTTTTTTTTATAATTTGCGATTTATAATAAAAAAAACTTAAAATGTTGAAACCGCTATAAAAAAGAAAGGGTTGGGTTTAGAAGGCTAAAAACTAGGGAAAATTATTATTTTTATTTATATTTTTGAAAAAAAATATTTCGGACCCAAATTGAAGACTTTTGTCATATAACTCATATTAGATGGGACACAGAACCAAAAATATTTTAAGATCAGTTTTTATGATTATTAACAAAATTTATTGATTTAATTTTTTAAAAATGAGTCTCATGGCCTCCGCAATAAAATTTTTAAATATCATCATCCCTTCGAGAATTTTCGGAAATCCGGAAATCTAAAATTTTACTCGAACTTTACTTTAAACTTTAGAAATCTAAATTTATGAAAAGATGCATTTATTTTCAGATTTTTAAGAATAAAATTATACTAACTTTATAATTTTACTCGTCATATTATTAAGAATACAAGAACTTTACAGAAAACTTTATATAAATTATATATATAATTTATCTAGAAAAATCTTGATAACAATATAAGTTAAAATTATAATAATTATAAATACAGAAAATCTGTCATGTTCTATTATACAAAGTTATAATTATAAATATATTTTATAAAATTTTATAATTTATTCTAATTAAATTCAATGATATTTCTAAATAATTTATGAAAAATTTATCTGTTTATTATTTTTTTTTTTTAGGTTTGAATTACCTAATTTTAAAACACATTTTTTTACCAAAAAAATAAAAGTTATAATATTTAATAATATTAAAACAAATTTTTTTTCCATTAAGGTACTCGTAAGTACCGAGTTTATTACATACTGTCAACTTTTCAAATAAAAACTAAAATATATAATTTTTGATAAAATTAGTATATTTATTAGGGTGTTTCTTATTTCCCAAACTGTCCGTAGAGAAAAATACTGGCTCAAATATGATACTTCAGGTCATAAAACTATTATCTAAAAAAAAAATTTTTATAAACAACTTGATGTAGTGTGCCGATTTGCAAATGAAAATCGGTAAAAATCACGAAAAAGGTTTTAAAAACGTTTTAAAAAGCTTTTAGAAACCTTCCCAAAAACTTTTTACTACTAAAATGTTCTAAAAGCTTATTAGTAAAAAAATATCTAGAAAAAACTGTAAATTATAACATAAGAGGTTATTTTTAGGTATTTTGACCATTTAAAGAAGCCTTTTTTTATTGCCTCCTCGCCAAAATCAATGAATAAAACAGTCAAATTGTAATTGGCGTGGATAATTGCTTTTTAGACGATTGTAAATTTTAAATAAAGTTCAAATATCATAAAATATGTAATAATTTACAGTTTTTTAAAGATATTTTCTCATTAACATGCTTTTAGAACGTTTTAGTAGTAAAAAGTTTTTGGGAAGGTTTGTAAAAGCTTTTTAAAACGTTTTTAAAACCTTTTTCCTGATTTTTACCGATTTTCATTTGCAAATCGGCACACTACATCAAGTTGTTTATAAAAATTTTTTTTTAGATAATAGTTTTATGACCTGAAGTATTATATTCGAGCCAGTATTTTTCTCTACGGGCAGTTTGAGAAATAAGAAACACCCTAATATTTATGGCTCGTGTCCAGAAAAGCAAAGAATGGCCCAAATCGCTCGTAAATTGATTGGATCAGCAACCCAAACTCCCAAAATTTAGGCACTCAAAGTGCGAGTACATAAAAAAAAGGGCCGATTTCTCTCGCAAAACCTCTGAAATTCTTCATCAGCGACACATAAAATCTAAAGTAAGGCCCATAAATTTTAAAAGTTGCTATTTTCGGATCTAGAGCTTTCAAAACGAAATAACCCAGCGGTTTCTCTTTTTAACCAAAATGTTTGATGTTTTAAGTATTTTAAGCTCTACTGGAAGATTTTTCAACTATATGCTTTTGATAAATAGACTTTTAAAAAAAAGGTACATATAATTTGAATTTCTAGGTTTTTTGAACGTTTATATTACATTACTGTGAAAATAATTTTTACAATTTTTCAAAAATAATTATGTTTTACTAATATGATCAAGATTAACAAAAAAAAAATTTATAATTTTGAATAAAATTTATGGTATAACATATTTTTTTTTACTTTTAAAATCCTACAATTTTTGCATAAAATAAATTTTTCAAAAAAAAAAGCTGTTTGTCATTTTGACAGAAGAAAACAATGATATACTTCCATGTATTAATATTCGTTAATTAATTTTACTATTTCAGTTACGCAAAGTACTCACTGCCAGATCCTAAAATTTATTTTAAAAAAAAAATTATATACCTATCAAAGTTTAAAATTAATTTTATATCAATATTACTCTTGTTGAGTTTCATAAATAATTAAAATTTTAATTACTTATAATAAAATTATTTTTTAAAATTAGTAAACTTTTTTATTATATTACAATAGTTTTCATCCAGTAAATTCAAGCTTTTTCCTTTATTTTAATTAAAGCTAAAAGTTACGAATGATTTAATATAATACAAATAAAAAAATTTTCGCAATATATATGTATAAATATGCAAAAAAAGTAAAAATAACATGCGCAGAATACAAAATCAGTTTTTTAACTTATAAATTAACACTATTTGAACTTTTTATATTTGCATATTTGTATTTTTGAAGCTATATATATATATATATATTTTAAAATATTTATTCAACGAAGCTTTCAAATAAAATATTTAGCAAAATGATGAAAAACTTATTCAAATATGCATAATACTCCTGTGATATTAAATGTTTTACTTTTAAATGGCATATTTAAAAACTTTTACCGTCTATCGTGTGCATAAACCGAAAAGAATAGCTTTTGAGATATTTGTGGTCACAAGGTATAGTTTATTGTAAAACTAATTAATATGGATAATTATTAAACTTTATCAATAGATAAGGAAAAATTCGAAGTATGCAAAGATAAGTTGGTATATGGGCAGTGAAGCACAAGCTGAGGTTCACTTTTGAAGCGGTTAATAAGTATTTAAGCTGAAACAAGCTCAAAAAGTGACGTTGAACTTTTCAGATCTGTAAATCATTTTGTTTTTTATTTTTGGCTTGCTCGATGCATCTTTTCATAAAAAATTGTATTAACATTAATTCTAAAATTATTTTTCGTAATGCATAAACCGATCGGAGTTAAGCTTTTGATAATTGTGGAGATCGGGAAAACATCAAGAATACTTAATCCATTCTGTACTCGTGTAATAACGACTATTTTTTTTGTCAGTGGCTAGAAAGTACGTTTTTTCCGAAATGTCCATAAATGAGGAATGCCCTAAATCGCAAATTACGTGCGCTTTGGGATATTCTTTACTTTTTTGAACACGAGATGTAAATATACTATTTGCGACTAGAGTTGTAAATCAAGCAAATTTAAAGTCATTTTTAGCTACATTAATTTTTTTTAATCCCATGTGCTTTGGCTGCAGCCTAGAGCTGTAGTCAAAGCACCCAGGATTAAAAAAAATTAATATAGTCTAGAAAGGGCTTAATGCTCCGATTCCCAAAAACAGGTTAGTGGCAAAGGGAATGCAAACAAAGGGCTAAAAAGTAACAATCTATTAGGGCTAGTTTTAGCTATTTTTATGAAATAATACCAATTTTTATCTACAGCTTCTGATTTTTGAGTATTTTAAGGTAGCTAATAACGAATATTATTTTTAATTTATCTAAAAACGGTGCAGTAGCCCATAATAGGCACTTATAGGCTGTTTTTTGGTAACAAGTATTATTTCATAAAAATAGCTAAAATTAGCCCAAAAAGCGTGAAAAATAGCGTAAGAATCCCTATTATGGGCTACCGTTTTTTTTTTGTGTGAGTAGATATGATAATTAGGTATAGAGACTCAAAAAACATTAGTGTAGTGTGAGAAAAATGGTAATATATTAAAAATTTTAACAAAAAATGGCAAAAAAAACGTTAAAAATGACCTCAAATGGGCAATTACGAAAAATTGGACCGTTAGGTCAAAACGGACTTCGGATTTGGAATCAGCGACCCCTAAAACTAAAATTATCGTCGAAAAATTCCATGGACATGCTTTAAAAAAAAATCGCAAATAAAACCATGCTCCAGGCCTATACTAAAATTGCAACCCAGGAATTTTTTTCCATGCGAAAAATTAATTAATAATAGACACCATATATACATATGTTTATAAAGTTTATAAAAAATTAAGTAAAATCATTATAAAAATCATTCAATTTATGTTTTTTTAAAATAAATATACAATTATAAGAGTTTTAATTAATTTTTTCATTTATAATAACCCTAAACGTTAAAATTAAAAAAAAAAGCATGGGCGTATTTCGCCCCATAGTAGAACATGGTGCACCTGAAACAATTTAAATAAAAATGAAAATTTCCCCGAGATTCCAATGGTAATTTGTTTTTTAGTTGTTGAGAGACACAAAAATCAAAAAATTTTAAAAATTCGTCTGGCGCTTTTTTTTTAGCTAAAAACTGTTTCATTTCGATATTATAATAGAAAATAATTGGAAAATAATAAATAAGTTTGTATAAAAGTTGTTTTAAGTTATAAAAAATAATTTTTAATGTACAAAATATTTTATAACATTTTAAATTTACTAAAAAAAATGATTTTACCCAAAAAAATAGACCTAGAAACAACAGGCATCTCAGGGAAGCCCAGGGTATCTCAAAATCGAAATTTTAAGAAAAATTATAATTTTAATGTAAAAATTATACTTTTAATGTAAAAATTAATTAACTAATTAATTAACTAAAATTAACTTATTAACTCCGGGGCGGAGAGTTTTGGAAGTGAGCAAAAATAAATATATTCCCTTGCAGATACGTGGCTAAAAAGTTCATCCCTTTAGTAAAATTTCACGCTCTTTCAGAATCTGACATTAGTTTTGACCTACGACCCTTAAATGTACTCTAAAAAGGGGGCCGAAAGGGGTAGATCAGGTATTATAAGAAAAGTTTGGAAAAATCAATGAAAAAAGTATCAAATTTTATTGAAAAATGCTTGAACATAATATTGTTTATGTAAATTTAAGTAAACTTTGTATATATTGTGGTCTCATTCATTTTGGCCCTATTTACAATCCTTTAAATGTGCCAACGTGGATAAGGGTAGTTATAAAAAAATTAAAATAAAACTTATTTTTTATAATTAAAATTATATTCTTAAGTAAAATTGGCTGCTAATTTCAAATTCAACATCAGTTTTGTGCAAAAATTTTAATTGTTGACAAATCCTCTAAAATAGGGGTGAACGGGGTAAAGCAGCCGTATTGGGGTTATGTTTTAAGGCAAATTTGTCAAAGTCACCCCTATTTTAGAGAATGCTTCAAAGGTTTTGCACAAAACTGATGTTGAATTTTAAATTAGCAGCCAATTTTACTTAATAATATAATTTTAATAAATAACTAACCGCGTGCATTTAAATGAAATAAAAAAGTTGACAAAAGGAATATTTATAAAAAATTTTTTTTTACTATTAAAGTTATCCGTTCGTCGCGTAAAAAAAGTGTTTCTATTGAAATTTAAAAAAAAAAAAAAATTAATGATAAGAAAATGAGTTTTCATAAAAGCTTAAAATAAAATAAAAAACTTAAAAATTATTATTACGTATATGGCTGATCCCTCCTGAAAATGGATATTTGAAAAACTGAAACAACAATTAAAATGTCAATTTTATTTATTTTTTTTAATTCATGACGATTTTTAATCGGCAATATTTTTTGAACTTATCTGTTGAAATATTCGATTCGTAAGTTAAAATTAAAATTTTTTTCATTTAATTTGCTTTGTGAAATCTTTTTAATACAAAGACGCTTATTAGCAATTTTAATTTAAATGCAATTAAAAATTTTAATTTCAAGGGGTTTATTTATTTTTCGTGTGATAATCAGGTTATCAGAATTATTTCTAAACAGTTTGAGAAATGACGTTATTGAATTAAAAAATTTTTTAATAAAAAACAGTATTTTGTAACTTTAGATCCTTTATTCAAAATTGCAATTATCTTTTGTGTTTTCTGTTTCAGTTTGTCGAATAATTAAATTTTGATTGAATCAAAAGATGTAAGAGCTTAAAAGTTACATCAAGCTATACAAAGCTTCAATAATACAAGATTATATTGCTTAAAGAGAATTTCTTGTAACTTAAGGAAATTATTTTCTATACAATAAATTGAAAAATAAAAAATTTATTTTTAGCAAAAGTTAACTGGAAAGTCTTTGTATATGAACAATTCTTATTGAAACTGTCATAAAAAGTTTAAAACTTCGAAAAAATCGATTTAAATAGGATCAGTTTCTTAAAAAAAGGTCCTAGGTTCAACGAAAAATTACAGTTCTTTTTTGTTTTTTAAATATTCTAAATGAAGTTAAAAAATATGTTAAAAATTACTCTTTGAATTTGAACCTGCCATCAGTTATTTGGAAAAAACTCAAGGAAACACAGAAAATCGGGAAAACAAATAGATTAATAGTTTATTAAATAGTATATTATGGTTGATAAGGAAAAATAAAAAAAAAACTTAAGAAAATTTAGAAAAACTGAAATATATATAAAATGAAGAATTACATCGTCAGAAAAATTAAAACCTAAAGACTGGTTCCGAATTTAGTTGAAAATTTGAAAATATTCAAACCAAAAGACAGCTGCTTTTTCTAAACCATTGAATCTTGCACCCAAAAATATAACGTAGTATTATATTTTTACCTGCAGAACCCAAGAAATCGAATTGTTTTTTCCAAATCCTGGGCTTTTACCTTTCTTTCAGTCATTTCAACGAAGAATTCCTCATATATATACTTATAAGATAATCCATATACTATTCTTCTATACTTACACAGGTACTTAAGCGTGTGGTTAAAATAAAATACTTTATCTATATTTCTACATAGTTAAAATCTATATGATCTACATTTTATTATGATTTAAAATATGTTATACCTTTATTTTAAAATCTTATTATCTAGTACTTACTGAAATATTTTCTTATATTTTTAATAATACTGCAGTCAAAATACGGGAGGGGGGGTTGTATTTTCACTGGCGAACGCGAGATTTGATTAAATATAGGTTTTTTGGGTCGCTGAACCCGAAAATTGGGGTCATTTCGTAAAGAAATGGGGGCTTCGCCCTTAAATTTGCAAAAACTACCCCAAAAAGGTTTTTTTTTTTACATACTCGCACTTTGAGCGCTCAGATTTGCACTATACGGGTTTTTTGGGTCGCTGATCAAGAATTTCGACTTCTTTTTCATAAATAATTAATATTTCACCCTTAAAATAGCTAAAACTACCCCTAACAGGGGTGTTTTTGCTATTTTCGTACTTTTAGCATCCAGAATATGCCCATATAGGTTTTTTAGGTCGCTATAATCAATAATTTCGACTTCTTTTTCATAAATTATCAATATTTTACCACAAAAAAGGAGTCGAAATTCTTGAATAGCGACCCAAAAATCCTATATGGGCATCTCCTTGACGCTCAAAGTGTGAAAATAATAAAAAAAAACCTTTTAGGGGTAGTTTTAGCTATTTAAGGGTGAAATATTGATTATTTATGAAAAAGAAGTCGAAATTCTTGATCACTGACCCAAAAAACCCGTATAGCGCTTAAAGTGCGAATATGTTAAAAAATCCGAGAAAAAAATCCCTTTTTGGGGGTAGTTTTTGCAAATTTAAGGGTGAAGCTCCCATTTCTTTACGAAATGACCCCGATTTTTGTGTTCAGTGACCCAAAAAATCTATAGTGGAGCAAATCTCGTGTTCGCCAGTGAAAATACAACCAAACCCGTATTTTGACTGGAATATAATACCTATTGAAAATGCTTGCGTATATATATATAAGTATACTTGCAAAAGTTGGAGGGGGGGCTCCGCCCCCCTGTGTCGCATTTACTTCTATTTAAGTTGCTTCAAAAAATCTTTTTTCACTGCAAATTTATAATTATGCAAACACGTTCAGATTTTTCAGATGAGGCTCAGTCCCTCCTGTTCACATTTACTTCAATATTTTTCTGTTGCCTAAAAAAATGTTGTTTCACTACAAATTTATAATAATGCAAACACATTCAAACTATTCAGAGCAGCGTAGGTGAAACATTAATGAAAAATTATAGGTTTTGGTTCGGCGGTACTTGAGTCATTAGGGTACAGACAGACAGACAGACAAATAAATTTTTAAATATATATAGTATATAGTATATAGTATTAAGATATGTATATATAGATGGTTCTAAAATTGACTGAATCAAGAAATACCAATTGCGACATTAAAATTTTATCATATTTTTCAGATATTTCACGTTTTAACAAAATTTTCAAAAAATTTAATTTTTCCCAAAAATAGTAAACATTTTTTTATTTTAACTTGATTTTAACACCGGTTTTATGTAATTCCTTTCATTTTTTTGAGCCTCATGATGAAACACATAGACACACAGGCACATAAATAAATTATTAAAAATACCATAAAAAATAAAAACATGAAAAAAATATTTTTAACTAGCTTCAAAAATATTTTATAAAATTTTAAAGATACCTCCATTTTGAATAAAAATTTAGGAGAATACGTAAAAATTGGTGCCGAATCGAATAGTCTCGAGATATTTTAGTTTTTTTCAAAATTTTTCAAAATTTTATCAATTTCAAAAACATTAAAAATTAAATATCTCAAAAACTACGATAGCTGTGCAGAAAATCTATAGCCTATGTCACCCGCGGATTTTTTATCTTTATTTTGACACCGGTTTTATGTAGTTTTGTTCAGTGGTTTGACCCTGATGATGGAACACATACACACACACAGACACACAAATAAATTTTCAAATATATATGGTAGTAAGATATAGCTATTTCCTACTTAACTTTTAAATATATTTGGATTAAAATATTTAAATTTCATTCAAAACAAGTTTTTAAATTAATCTCTAAGGATTGTAATAAGAAAATATATAATTTAATTAAATTTCAAATAATATAAATGAAACTTTCAAAATTTTTAACTAAATTGAAAAGCTATTGTTTATTTAAAAAGTTTTGTAAAATTTGTTTTGTGAAAATTCAGTGAGTAATTTTATTTTATTAGTCAAAATAATTTAAAAAATTAAACAAAAGGAAGTATTATGTTTAGCTGAGCAAATAATTATAAAAGGCTGTTCGGAGTTAATCCAGTTTATGGAAATGGTTTCATTAAATTCTTTATAACACCAGGTTATGATGAGTACAGAAAAGTTTGAGTCAGTAAATAGTAAAAGAAACAAAATTGGGGAATTTGCAATACATATATAGAGCGGTGCGTGTATAAAAAATTATAACTGGTTTGTGTGTTCTTACTAACGAGCATTGAACATGTTCATTTATAACAGTTTTAACATGTACTCCCTAATTAATATAAATCCTAGAACCGAAATTATAATAAATCTCTAAATTTAAGTTACCCAGAAATCCTATTCCAAATAACTTTGTTATCCAGAAATTCAAACAAAATATTTCCCATTGGTCTCATTTTTTTGTTTTATAAGTATCACATTTCAATTACTGTAAACTGCAATTTTTTATCATTAATTCACTAATTAATACACCAAATGCCCATTTTTGGCCCAAAATGACCAATTTTTAAATTGCTGCTAAAATTGTCATTTTTAATGAAAATAATGAAAATGATTTTTATGGATTCCAGAAGTTTTGTACAAGTTATAAGTTTCAAAAAATGCCTTACTCGTCCTTTTAGTTTTAAATATTCCAGGATGTAATTCTACAAAGTTAGTGATAAAAATTGACTTTTTAAAAAAACCTTAAATTGAGATTCTGTCTTATATCTTCTAAATTAATAATTGACAAGAAACAAGTAAAGAATTTTTGGAATTTCAGAGCTCACACAAAATTTTTGAGACATGTAAGACCTATTTTTATTAAAAATTGTAATTTTGGTAGCAATTTAAAAATTTCTAATTCTGGGCCAAAACTGGGAATTTGGTTTATTGACTATAGTGATGAGAGAATAGGTGATAAAATAATGCGGTTTACGGGGATTGAAAGGTAACATTTATACAAAAAAAAAAATGAGAACAGCCGAAGTAATATGTTTGGAATGCAATATGACAGCGCTATTTGGAAAATTGACTGAAAACTCGATTTTATAACATTGTCGCAACATTGAGCTCTACGCTTCTAAGCCCAGAAGGTGCGTTGGAATAAAAGAAGGGTATAATGGATATGTTTGCAACATATTAAAGGCAAGTCCTAAATGTTCCGTTCTTCCCTTGTTAGTATATGAACTGTATGTATAGGTATGCGGAACTTAATTTTTTGGAGACACATTTTAGAATAATGCTTGGCAGATATCTAGTTGTGTATAGGCGCACAATGCACCGATTCGACCAAAAATCTGCTGACGTTTTTTATGTACTGACCTATTTATTTTTTTAAATCCTTCGTATACTATTCTAACCTTACGTTTCAATCGGTGCCTTATGTGTCCTTTTTATGTAAATTTCGTTTCCATCATACATTTCTTTGATTTGTGGGACTTCTATCACAAAAAATAATAATGATATTTTCCAATAAATTTGATTTATCTTTAATTGATGGAATTATTTTTTAAAATAATGATGTGTCAAAATCAATCTATTGTAAAATAAGCATGGAAAAAATTTTCTTTTTCGAAAAAATTGCAATTTCTAAAAAACATTAACTTATTTTCTTAAATTTCATTTTTTTTTTTTGGTTCTAACACGTTAATATGGAAAATATATTTAAAATAAATTTTTTCTTAATTTGGGTTCTTCCAAATTAATCTCGTGGTCATAGCCTGTTCCACAATGAAAAATAAAATCTAAAATAATGTTGGATAAAAAATTCACAAATTTTAGGTCATTTGAATTATTTCACATAAAAATTTGTTTTTCATTTTTCTAATTAAATCAAAAAATTCTAATTATTACAAGATGTGCTTCAATTTTTAATTTTTTAATTCCTTTTTTGTAAATTAACAATTAGCTTAAGTGCATCTAATTACATTAAATAATGAAATCGTGATTGTTTACTTCCTAAGATTATTTACAGTACACTTATTTCTATAACATCTTATACAATCATTTTAAGAATTAAATTGTTATTTAATCCTAAAAATAAATATAATTTTGTAATATGAAATAATTTTCTTTTAGAATAAATATTACATTTTTACAGTTAATTTTAATTAAGTTATAGTTAAATTAAAATTATATTGTTTAAACCGCATAATGTAAAAGTATTTGTATTTATTCAAGCATGAAAATTTAAAACTTTTTACATAGTTTTCATGAATCTAATTAAAAATATTTGATTAATGAAATAATAAATAGTCAAGAAATAAAATTATGTATATTATTTAAACAATTTTTAAGTTTTATATGTCAAAAATGTTATTATTAAATATTTTGTAAATTCGTGTAAATTTTTTAATTATAGTGGAATTTTCAATTGTAATGTACATAAAACTCATGCTTGGGTATCAAATCTACTCCAAAGTATTTTCTTTCGAATCGGAAGCATTTGAGAAATTAGCATTAAAAAAAAACGTGTATGTAATAATAACATGATCCATATGTACTCTATGAACAATTTTTTAAAGAATTTATATATTTTTTTTGTTGATAAAAATAACAATTAATTAAAAAAAAGTTTATGAAAATGAAATAAATTTTATAAAGCCAAAAAAATTTGGGTTAAGGCTAATTAAAATAATTTCAATTAAGGGACTTGGAGTAATGTGGGTTTAGAGATAGAAATTTTTTGATTTAAGAATAACACCAACACTCGCACCAACAACTACCTTCCTTGATAGGTTAAAAATTATAGAAGATCATGATAGGAAAATAGTATAGTATAGTATAGTATAGTATAGTATAGTATAGTATGCTTTATTAGTCCACTACAAAATTTTGTATACATGATAGTAACAATTATAAATAATTTGAATCAGTAACAATAAATTAATTAGAAATTATACAACAATTTTAAATATATTTACATAAGATAAAATGGAAGTAAAAATAAAATAATAAATAAAAATGAAGCATGATATAATCAGTCTTTAAATGTTGATGCAATTTGAAAATGTCAAAAAATCGTAATTTCCGAAAAACAGCCAAACTAAAATCCACGTTTCTAAAGATCAAATAAACCATTTTTTATTTTTTAGGTCGCTTTCAAAAGATCCTAAGTTACATAAAATTTTGAGTCCAACTGGACGTATTTCTTGAGTATTTCTGTAAGGATTCCCAAATTACGTAAAAATTAGAAAATTAATATTGTAAAATTTTTAGCCTTGATAATGAAGACTGAAGGTCTTCGAAACGTGGGCTATTTATTGAAAAAATAAAGCAAATAATTGTTAGCTCAGAAATCAAATATTTTTATTTAATATAGAAATTTTTTTTTTTTTTTTACTTTTCCACCATCTTTCTGCTGGTTGATGAAAGCAAAAGCTATGGAATACTACCGTTAATCGTTCAAAATTCTTTAATAATAAAAAAAACAAAATTCTCGGAATTATTTTAAAATAAGAGGCTTGAATGTTTTGTTAAGAGTTTGTAAGCTGTTTTAGAAAACAACATACACTACCTAGTTATTATGCTTGGATTTCCTTAAAAATTAATAATTCAAGCAAAATTCAAACCCGGCACCCTAACAGTGTATATTATGGAGATAAAAGACTATTTAATCCGTTAGGTTAGTACCAAAATTAGAAAATAAACAATAAAACTAATTTCCAAATATAATTTCTTCTGAAAGTCCCTGTACAAGTCATTTAAATTACAAATTGTTTATAAAAACTTTTTCTAACCACTGAATTATTATCAAATGACTTTCTAAGATATTATAAAACTATAGTACAACCAAGCAAGCTTATATCGATTTTTTCTTAATTATTAAAGCCACTTTCTACTTCATTATTCAAGTAAAGAAATTTCATAATAACTGTTAATTTTAATAGGTGTAAAAAAAAATCTTTTTAAGATTACAAAGATAACCAAAAAAAAGAAAAAAATTTCATTAAAATTCATAATTAAAATTGACATAATTTTTAAATACTCTCGCATTAATTAACCAAAATTAAACAGTTTAAATTTCAACCTTTTTTTTTTGTAAATTACATAGCTTAATAACGCTTTTAAATTTCATTATTATTATACGAATTTTCACAGGCCGTATAACATACCTAATAGCCCTTATAAATTTTTTTTAGTGTATTTAATGTAAATTGAGTACTTTATTTTTTTTTTAATTAGTTAATTATTAGCTAAGTGAATGCAATTTGTGTTATTTAAAGTGAATTTAACTTACATTTTTATAGTATAACAATAGAATTTTTTTAAGATTCTCTCTTTCTTTCTCTCTTTTATTAATTTATAGGCATTTTAAGTGTTTTTAAGCTAGAAAACGTTTGCAAGGCACATATTTTATCGATGAGCTTTTTTTTAAAGATATATAAAAAAAGGAAAAGTATATAATAATTTTTAAGAGATGATCTTTTTTTTATTATTTTTAAGAATCATAACTCGTATAAAGTTCATAAATATTTGAAAAAATATATAAAAAAAGGTGAAAAATATCTATAAAAAAAAAAAGAGAGAGAAGTATGGATAGATAATATAATAAAAATTTTATATAAAAATAAGAAAATGAATAAACTTAGAGTGTAAAATTTGAAAAGAATAAGAGAATGAATGCTTTTAACGATTTATTACAAAAGCTGTAAAATAAAAAAAATGTTACTTCTTGCCCAATTAGACAGACAATTGCTTTTCTTTTTTTTCTTGTAATAAATGAATAAAATGCATTTGGTTTTGTGGTTTTACTTTGTTTTTTTGTTTTAATATATATGAGCGTTTCTTTTCGAATTGGTAAACTATCTCAAAAATTTACCTCATTTACCTCATTTAGTTAAAGTTTATGTGAGTTAAGTAAGTATATAGATGATATGGAAAATAACCTAAAAATTTATCAAAAACTATTTTGGTATTATATCAATGAATAAAAAAAAAATCAAATCCCGGTCGATACACACCAAACCTAAAAGAGTTTTTTGTTACGCAGAAAAGATTGAATATTTATTTAATTCTTTAGAGAGGAATTATTTTAAGGTTAATTATTTGAAAAAAATTTATTTTAGTTTTTATTCTGTTCAAAAAGAATTTAAACAAAAATAAATTTTTTTAAAATAATTAACCTCAAAATAATTCCTCTCTAAAGAATTAAATAAACATTCAATCTTTTCTGCGTAACAAAAAACTCTTTTAGGTTTGGTGTGTATGATTTATAAAAATAAAGTTATTGAAAATGATATAGATATAGCAAATTCAAAGCACGTACACTAATAAAGAAATTATTTCAGATACTATTAAATTTCAAAGTTATAATACCAGAATTGATGCATTTGTGATTACTCAAACGGATGTTGCTAAAGCTATAAAAAGACTAAAACCTAATCAATTTCCAGGCTATGACAAAATCCACCCATATTTTTTAAGAAATTTTAGTAGTTACTTATCATTACCACTCAAAATATTATTTAATCAATCCATTGATTCAAACCATCAATCCATTGTTCCAAATATATGGAAATATGGTTTAATTATTCCCATATTATAAAAAAGGTAACACTAAAGTTATTGAAAATTACAGAACAATAACCATTTTATCTTGTTTTGACAAACTTTTAGATTTTTTAAATCTGAATAATTTATTTGATAAATTGAGTTAACAATTGTTGGGATATTTCGCCTCTGGCTAAATAGTGTGAGGTTCGTCAGTACCTACACTATTTAATTAAACTATCTATAGTTATATTAATGATAAAATCTTTTACGAAGAATTTCGATCGGTAAATATAAAGTCAACTACTACAAATCTCCTAAAATTTAAGAAATTCATCTCTCAGGCATTTGGAAGAAGTAACCTTGTGCATGTATTATACACAGATGTAGCTAAAGCATTCGATTCAGTTAACCATAAATTATTACTAGATAAACTAAGAAAATATAATGTAAATGACAAATTATTAAGGCTGTTCCACTCATATTTATGTAATCGAAAGCAATTAGTTAAAATCAACCAAAAATTTTCCAATTCAATTACTCCAACTTCTGGGGTACCGCAAGGATCTAATTTAGGAGCCTTGTTGTATACATTAATTATTTAAAATATGCAGTAACTAATTCTAACCCGGTGATGAAAAATAGTCAATCTATAAAAAATCTACTATTTTTAACATAGCGTGCAACCTTCGATGAACATATATTAGACTATTTGTTGACTATTTTTCATCACCGCGAAGTTTTTAATTTATATAGATGATTTAAAAATCTACAAAAAGATAAGCAATGATAAAGACATGGTGTGACTGTGAGTGAAGGTGTTAAGGTAACCTTTGTTAAAGAGCTTAAGAGTCTAGGTGTCATCCTGGACAATAAGTTATTGTTTCTTTTAGCCAATAAAAAAGAAAAAAAGAGAGTAAAATTATATGAGTTGTTCCTGGACTCTGGCGAGCTCGGGCATTCTTGGCCTTTCACATAGCTTTGCCACTCTGGCGAGCTCGGGCGTTCGTAGCTTTTCACATTGCTTTGCCACGTGAACTTAGCTTCGCGGTGCTTAGCATTGGTCTAGGCTCCCTTTGCTCTTACGGCAGTAACATTTCTTTGCTATCGCCTTTGTTCCTTTACCTCATCGAGTACTTGTGATTTTTCGTATAAGGATCGTGGCCCTGAAAAGGGCCGATTGGTAAAATCCTCCCTTGCCACGTCTCATAATTTTTACATTGTAAACTTCGTAACGAATTTGTCGCGCGCGCTCCAATCAGTGAACGAGCTCGAAGTCAGCGAAGGCTTATAAATATAACCGCATATCTGGCCAAAGCAGCATTTGGTGTCCTGACTTCAGCCTTCACGCACGCGGCTACCTTGACGCCTTCGCTATGCTGTGGATGAGATTGTTTGTTGGTTTGATTGTTGCTGATGTGCTTGGTGCACTTGGAGGAGTCCATGGCTTTCGGACGTTAAATCCTCATTGAAGCAGCTCGTAAGCTGTAATTGATTGAATCGCTTGGTGCAATTTTCCGAGCTCGTAGGCTTGAAGAGGTGGACATTGATATTCCTGGCTAGGAGAAGTCACCTGAGCACTAGGTGCTCGCATGTTTGTAAGTTTTTGATTTCTCTTTTGTATGTTTGTGTATGTATGTGTATTTGTGACCTTGGTGATTGAATTTGTTGTATGTCTGTGATTTATTGATTTGGAACGTGTGGCTGAAGCCACGCATCAAATGCAAGAAAAAAAAACCACCGGCCCTTTTTAGGGCCACCTATTACGTACAACAAAGAACAAATAATACAGAAAGCTTCTACTGAAATTAACAGTTATCTTGGGAGCCGCATATTACATTAATTGGTAAAAAAGTGAATAGGGTCCTCTATACGCTCAGGTTTATTAGGCAATGCACCACGGAGGCTCTTCGCATTAAGCTTGTACAAGCACTAGTTGTCCCTCACTTGGATTATTGCTCTGTCGTATATCTTGATTGTTCAACAAGTTTAAAGGATAGAATACAAAGATTAAGCAATACATGCCTAAGATATATCTTTGGAGTTCGTAGGGACACACACATTTCTTATTATCGAGAAAGGTTAGAGTGTTTTGTGTGTGTTCAAAAAGTACTCAAGAATCTGCAAAAAAATTTTAAATAAATTCCGCAAATAATAAAGAAATGTAAATGTAAATGTAAATGTAAATATTATTTATTTGTCCAGAACAAAATATGGTACATAATTATAACAATATATTTATAAAGTTTATAAAAATATAAATGTAACTATACAATAATTTATTAATAACATAGTATAACATAATTATATCAAATAAAGTGAAACAATTTTAGTAATATCATGGCAACAATGAGTAAAACAGACAATAGTAACAGGAAAAATAAAGAAATATTAAATTTCTAATAACATTAATACATTTAGTCTTGATAAAACATTATTAAAAGACTGAGTCTTTGTATGTATGACTAGAACTTTTTTTAAAGTACTTTAATAAACCTGCCTTAAAAGAATTAGGTGAAGGGAGGAATCGTATTGATGAAGGGAGAGAATTCCAGAAATGACAGCGCCTGAAAGTGAAAGTGCCAGTATGCAAGAATACAAGATCCAAAACTCGGATCGAATTGGAAAGACGTTTTTGAAGACATTTTTATTTATTTAATTTCTCAGCCCCTTCATAAGTTAAAAGTTTAAAATATTTTTTATGCATTAATGAGGTATTTATATACATGAAAAAATTTTGAGAAAATAAAAAAAATTTTTTTTTTGTGTTTATTATAAGTGTATAAAATAGCTGTAAAAAATCTTATTATTACACTGTAAAAAGTAACTTTCTTAGATTTACAAAAATTTTGTAAATATTCGAAAAAAATCGTATATTTACTAAATTTAGTATGTTAACAAAAAATTCGAGTATTCTCGATTTTTTTTGTGAATTCGCAAGAAAAATTGATAATTTACAATTTTTTTTCGAAAATTTACAAAAAATAGTTGTGAATTTACAACTTTTTTCGTAAAATCACAAAAATCACAAAATCATAAACTATTTAACAATCAAATAGATTCAAATGAAATTAAATTCGTTACAAATATAAATGAACCAAAAAAAGAAGGTTTGAGGACTAGATATTTGTCTTTTACAATACTTATCGAATTTAAAAACAGTAGAAAGACCTCTTCCTTGCTTAGGGTATTAGAAAGTTACAATATGAACAAAGATAAAATCGATATTGCTAACTCTAGTGAAGTCAGTTTCTGTAAAAGTTCAAAGATCCAAATTGCTAACAATTCGTAAAAAATGAATATCTATCTTATCTTACTTTATAGTTAATTGTTCCTTTAATTTTAAAATTTTCTAATACATTGTTATTAAATCATGATACCACAATGCTATTATTTCACACATAGGTTTATTATAAATTTTAATAGACATTTTATTTTTTTTAAATATATTATTTATAATGATTAATGTAAAGGGTTCGTCGTGTTAATTTCAAAAAAAATTTATAATGACGCAGATGGTCTCAAAGGAAAGAGTAAGTAATATACTTTTTCATTATGAGCTGCCCCTATGTTTATTAGTTTTGAGAGCCATCCAAAGGAGACAAGTATAAGAAATAAAAAATCAGAAAAAATTGAAATTAAAATAGGTTAATAATAAATTTTTTAAATAAAGAAAACAAGACCATCCAGCTGTTAAGATATTTTCTTTTTCAAAAAAGTTTCCGATCATAACTAAAAATTTTGGAACAGCATGTACTTTGACTGCTCATATCTTGATAAGGAAAAGTGGAAATTTTTAGCAAGTTTTATTGAGAAGTTTCAGATTTAGCAAGTTTTGAGTAATAAATCTCATTAAAAAATGCATCAAAATACGTTAACGAATAATCCTTTAATTGCTAAATCTAGAATTTCTTGATAAAATACCCTGAAAATGTACACATTTATTAGGAATATATTACAAATCTACCTTTTTGGACAGTAACATTTTTATTTAGGACCTCTAGTTACCAAGATATCATCAGACAAAGTACACGTTATTCAAAAATTTTCAGTGTTTAATATTTTGAAAAATAATTGTATCAACACGTTTCTTAAAAACGTTTCCATGTAAAATAATTTTGTCTACATTTAATTTTTTTTCACATTTTTTTTTTTAATAATATAATCACTTAACAAAAAAAAATTTAATATTTTGGACCAAAATTTTTTTTTTTGCAGAAACGTTTCTAAAACGTTTAGCTTCCAAGAAAAATCGGACCTAAAAAACGTTTCCTAAACATTTTGAAAACGTTCTATAAACGTTTCTGTTTGAGTATTAGTTTACATTAGAAACTTTGCAGAAACGTTTTAGAAACGTTTTGTGCTGTATGTGAGTATAAACAAAAAAGTACAATCGTTATGTTACTGTTTTGATGAACCTTAACTATAAACCATATTATATTTAATAAGAAAAAAAGTTCGCTAATAAAATTTTAATGCATCAAAAAAATTAATAAGGTTTTTAACCAAGAATGCATAAAAAAAAGTTAGATGAAAAAGATACCAAAAAAATTTTATTGCATTTTTTTTAATTAATAAATATTTAAACTAAAGTTTATTTTATTTATAGTTTTAACCTTCTTCTAAACCTTTTTTTTACTTATATTTTATAGCTTATTAATTTAAAACTCCTCGAGAATATATAAACTCATAAAAAATATCAAGTCTTTAAATGAATAATAAAAATATATTTCTAACTAGTCTATACATAAAAAAGTCTTTATTTCATAATACTTTTTTTTCAGTAAATTATTAAAATAATTTAAGCAGCTTTTGTGTGCATTTAATATAAATTTTAATTCAATTATAATATAATTGGGCAATATAATTATTTTATCAGTAAAAAAAGTAACAAATTAATGTGGCATATTTAACCTGTATTAAAAATTTACATATAACCGTGAGTCTTATAATTTTAATTTTTCTGGAAATTAGTTGAACTAAAACTATTTATTAAAGCAAAAAAGAGAATCCACTCTCGTCGCTGAAAAAGCAAAATCGTATAATACAATGAAATACCGTAAAAAAAAGATTCCTCAAATCGCATTTTCAGCTTCGAGAGGATTTTCAAGCTCAGAGTAAGCTTGCTATTGTAATTTATATTAAATTTTCGACTATAACCAGACTGTAGCTTATTTAATTGTGCGAATTTATTGTCATAATAGTAAAGTCCATGATAGTTAATTTACTATTTTGACATTACCTGAATTAAACCATGCATAATAAATAATAAATTAAATTACAATAATGAATATAAATAAATATTTGTACAAGTATTTGTTTAATAAAAAAGTAAAGAGTTACCATTTATTAATATAAAATTATAATTAATGCAAATATTAAATATTTGAAATATGACGAAAAAGATTTTTAATACAGTTGAATGAATATTTAAAGGAAAAAATTTCCAATATATTAAAATATTAGCCTTTCACATAAAAAAATTCTGTTTTTTAGAAAAAAAAACAAGCGTCTCCGTAAGAATCTTATTTTTTTTTTAACGGAATCTTCTTTTACCTGGAGTATCGAGAAATACTAGCAGTAATATGAAAAAGTTACTTGAATTACCAATTATTGAATAAAATTAGAAGCCATTTACTAAAAAAATAAGATTTCGAAATTTTTGTACGTTAAGTCGTTTTTGAATATTATAATATAACCAGGTTGACATTATTCCTATATTTAAAGCAGGTGACGAAGATAACATGTTAAATTATATACCGATATCATTAATATCAAATCTAGCAAAGATTTTTGAAAAGGTAATATTCAATAGATTGCACTCCTTTATGAATAAAAACAAAATAATCTCTGGTCATCAATTTGGCTTTTTGAGTGGCATTTGAACAAAATAAGTACTGCATAAAGCCTCTGATCTAATCTATAATGGATTAAGTGAGAGTAAAGCTGTGGTTTCGACGTTCTTGGACCTCTCGAAAGCATTTGATATCATCAAATTTTATTAAAAAAAATGGAGAGATATAGAGTCAGGGGTATTCCTCTAAACTTATTTGAAAATTACTTTCTGAATCGACAGCATGTGGTCAGACTTGGAGATGTAAGAAGTATGAGTATAAAATTATTAATATAGGAGTGCCTAAGGGATCTATATTAGAACCCTACTTGTTTCTCATCTATATTAATGATTTGCTTGGTCTTGCTCCTCACATTTTTTCATATGCTGACGATACTGCAGTATTTGCTATAAAAAATAACTGGATATTAGCTTAAGACTCTATGATTCCACCCTGATACTGATAATGCTCGTTATCTTAATGTGAGAGGGTTGTACAAACTTAATTCATTGACTTATTACTATAAAGATCTACAGTTTTTACATACAAACTCCAAATGCAATGACAGAACAGGATATTTAACGTTACCACCCATACATAAAGACATTTATAAAAAATGTCCATTTATAACATCATTGAAATTATTTAACTGTTTACCTCTTGATGCTAAGAACCTTAGCTACAACTCCACCAAGATATCAAAAACAAAGTTTTTAGACTTCTTATTGAACGAACAAGATTTTTAATTTTAAATTATATTTAAATGTTATCTAATTTTAAAATAACTAAATAAGTTCATGTTTATAAAATAAAATATTAAACAGTTATGCAATTTGGATACTTTAACTGCTTTATATAAATACTGTTTATTTGTATCTAAAATAATTACTTAAAATAGAATTTTTATGTTTTGTACAAAATATTATATTTTATTACTTTTAATGTTTATATACTTTATTTCTTTTTTTTTTTTTATTTTTTTTTTATTTAAAATTTTGTAAATATATTTTATTTTCATTTGTAATGATATTTATATTTCTCCGCACAGTGTGACCGGCTTTCAACGACGGGAAAATAATAATAACTAAAATATCTTACCTTAAATTTTATTTATAAGGAAGAAGGGAGAAAAATTAAATAATTAATTATTGATTTGTATTTATAAATTATAATTTTTAATTAAATAAAATGCTCGTTGAGCGCCACGATATTTTAGAGCAAATATCGAAACTATACCAATATATACAAAGTAAACGTTATTTACAAGAAAATACTTAAATACTAAGAAAAGCCGGATACAAATATTAAGGGGAAAAATTATAAAAGCATGGGACATCTAGGGCGTCTTTCCGCATAAGCAATTATATTGACTAATTATTACAAAATTAAACCGTACAATCAAATATTAATTAATTAATAGAAAAATACGAAAATTAACCTAACTAAAAACCCGAGAGCACACATACGCAAGTAATCTTGGAGTATTTACCTTGAAGATGTTCTTGACGATGAGCTCTGGAGAATAATTAAATAAACATTAATTCTTCTTTATAAAGTCCGATTATCAAATTATTAATGTCCAGAATTTTATATCCAGATTTCACACAAATATGTTTATTGATATAAAGTACGGGAAGCGATTGCGTGCTTTCCTTACTATAGCTGGTGTAATAATTACCATATAAATATAAAAATAATCAATATTTTTAATATTAATTTTTTTTAACACAAATCACTGAATTTAGGTAAAACGATTTTAATTAAGCAAATTTACCAAAACAAACCAAACAAAATGTCTAAGATTTAATAAATGAGACGAAAGAGATGCACGTCTGCACTCTGTGATGGCTACCATCAGCCTGCCTCGGCGCGTAAGCGCTTCTCTTATGCTCCGATCGAGTGTCGATCTCTGATTGGTCTAGATCACAGTCGAATCGGGGCAGAGCGGCAAAAATTTAAATATAAATAATTTAAAATTTTTATATAAAAAAGGTCACGAGTTTTCACCTTGTTACAACAGACCAACTTGATTTGTCTCAGGGGTTATTTGTGGAATGTTTTTTATATAATATGTAAAATTTTCTGTAAAGTATTATGATGTAATAATAAATAAATAATATCAAACACATGAAAATTAAATTGTTTCTTTAGGCACCAAAAACTTAATTTGAAAACTGCCAGCCACTATTTAAAAACTTCAAAATTTAAGTCTTTTCGAAAACCCAAACTTTTAATTTTTCTTTACAGTGTAGGCGTGGACCCCTTTTTCAAAAAGTAATTCTTTTTCACTGATATGTCTGTAAAATTTTATAACGGAAAATTCATATTTTAAGGGTAGGTGCATACAAATATGCAGTTTTATTTTACCCAGTTGCCCATAATAAAAAATATCAGAGAAACTACAAAATACTACATAATACTTTTTGTTTCAATTAATTGGTTAATTTTATGAAAAAATGCATGTCATACTCGTATTCAGTGGACTAATAAATATAAGAAACCAATAAAAATCTTTAAAATTTGCAAAACATAACTTAATGGTTCCTATTGTGAACAATTGGACCATTTCAGGTAAAATCGAATTGCATACTCGTGTTCAGCGAGCCGAAAGCATAAATACTTGTTGAATAATTTATGGATCTGTAAGCCACATAAGTGACTACGATAAATAGGGTTCCACGCCTTTATTAGTTTAGCTTTGCTAAAAATTACTCATATAATATTATAAAACATAAGCTTTTTTCTCTTTATGTCATTATATCACTTTATACTACAATATAAAAATATAATTTTTGTTTATATGTTTCAGAAGGTTATAGAAAATATCTTCTACTCCTACAATAACAACTACTACTTTTATTGCTGTTGAAAAAACAACTGTTAGCATGCTATTTTTCTATGAAAAAATTTTTGAAAAGTGAAAAATATTTAAGTGACAAAATAAAATACTAAAAGTTTATACATAATAATTAATTGATTGAACACAAGTGAGAAGAAATAAAAAATTACTAATAAACTTTATATGTTTGTGTGTTTGATATATAATAATAATAATAATAATAATAAATAATAAAAATATTTGTAATAATATCAATAATAAATATAATAATAATATAAACTTTGTGAACTTGTGCATATATGGGTAAAAACTGACGAATGTTCAAACTATTGCTGAACTGTCTCGTTTGGTTAGCTTTAAATATTGTCTATAAGTTTAAAATATATGATATTTTTTTTAATTTTAGCCTTCCAGGAGTTAAACTGTGCAAATTAGAATCATTTTTTGCGAAGAATTTGTATTTTAAATTTTAGCTGAAAGTGATGATGAAAAATTTGAAATAATGCTTATTTGGGATATTTTTTTCTTTGTAAAAATTCTTTTATATAAATAAAATTTTATTATATTCATGAAACTTTATAAAAAATTTTCACCAAGAAATTAAGATTCTGTAAGAAATCAAAAAATATAATAAAATTGATATAAATGTATTTAATATGTAAGATCTTTGATAAATACGACCTACGTACCAGGCTAATATTTTATTGATTACAATATTTTTTTTTATTTTTCATCATAAAAATAAATATTTTCGTTTTATTTTTTTTTCCTCAAATATTTTAAAATTATTTTATTTCTAAGAAAATTAAATATCGTCTTTGATAAGTTGATAAAAGAAACCTTTTAATTATTTGTAGTTTTGATACTTTTAAGCTGTATTTCAGAGAAAAATTTTATATTTTTAATTATTTGTTAAATTAAATTCAATTATTTTCGGAATTTTATTAAACTTATTTAATTAATTAAATTTGAAGAGAATAAAATGAGGCTTTCACGTTTCACCCATACGAATCTAATTAAAAATTTATAATTGACGACAAGTTCACTAAAATTTGTAATAATATATCTATTGTTTTGTGAAAGTTAATAAAAAAAGTATGAACTATTATTATTATTAAAAGTGTATTATATAAATTGTTGAAAAAGTATTTTTTCTAATAATAATAAAATAAAAAAATACGCAAGAAAATATTTGTAAATATTAAATAAATTTAACCAAAAAAAAGTACTTAAAAAAAAAATTTGTGATCAAAGAAAATTGTTTTTTATTGAATGTAAAATAAAAAAAAAAAAATAATATGAGAAAAAAAATTATATATTATTATGTGTTATAAAAATATTATTAATTTACTTTTAATTTATGAATAAATAATTTCATTATCTTGTACATTTTATTGAATTTTTTTTTATTAACTGTATTTACAAATTTTTCCGTATTTAGAGTAAAAAATTAAAGGCAAGCTTTTAGACCTGATGTGAGTTTTCTCCATTTCGTAGAAAAATTTTATCCTTGATGAGTCGATATAATTTTCCAACGGGTACTTGGGCAGCTGAACACGAATATGATGTCATTTTTTACCGAATATGATTTAGTTGTCAGTAATAGACAACTTTAGGTTCATTTTTGAGTTTTTTCTATATTCGCAAATGAGAGTCTTTGAAATATCTTTTCAGATCTCCGGAGCTTAAAAGTGATCGCAAATTTCAGGTGATTTCTTTAATTCTCTAGAGATTACTGGAGATTTCAGTAGATCGAAAGTAATCTCCAAAGATCACTGAGGTATAAAAAAAGAATATTTAGAACCATTATGCAAAGTTGTAAGACGATTAACTTGATTGTTTTACCTTATTTTTTGACTTTATTTAAATGTAAAAAATTGCTGCTATTAGTTATTATACTAAATTCTGTTGCAGAAATCAAATAGTACAGCAATAAGTTAATTAATTCTTTTATAACAAAAATAATTATTGGAATCGTCTCCATAGCAAATAAAATTAGGTAAATTAATAAAAAAAATTAATTTATTTTAATTAATATTTATAATTTATTGAGAAACATATTTTAAATACGTCAACAATTTTTATAAACAAATAATTATATTTTGTTCTTATAATAACAATGATTATTAGCATGATAGGTACTCTTTAATCTATACAGTAGTTCCTCGACTTACGAACCCTCGACTTACGAACTTTTTTTTAGAACATGAAAAATTTTGAATTTTATAAATATACAGTTTAAAATCTGTGTGAAATGGGATGAGAAATAATATTTTTTAAAATTAATATAAGTAAGCTTATTAAAATATAGAAACCTGACATTTTCTGGAATTTTTAATTTTTATAATATTGCTTTATATTTTCCTCTAGATTTATTTTATTGTTTATAATTTTTTTTAAATTTAAAATAAAGGATTTTTATAATTAGCTTATCTATAAGCATTCATTTTTAGACATTTAAATTCAGTTTTCGCCAGTATTTAATTTTGTCTATAATATCTGCTATCTACATACTACTCGACCTCAAAATACTTTTTTTTTTTCATTTTTCGACTTACGAACCAATTTTTGGTCCCAAAAAGTTCGTAAGTCGAGGAACTACTGTATTTATAAAATAAAAAAATAAATAAGTTGAATAATGAAAACGAGAATAGCTCGTATAATATCAAAAATCTTTAGGTTAAAGACATAAAAAAATACTTAAAATCTAATGAATTTGCACGAATGAAAGCTTTTTGGAAAACTGATAACTTTTTAATATATTACCGGTAGAAAATAAATAATGCATTATACACATCACAAATTTATATCGGGTGCAAAACAAACAGTTACACAGTCGAGATAAAATATAAAAATCAATTTGATTTCAAACTTTTTTTAATCATATTTTTTTTTGCATAAAGATTCGTATTTTTTTATTTGAAATCCCATAACTACGGTAGAACACCAAAAATATTATAAGATAAGATAAGATAAAGTTTATTTGCACCAACTACAAAAAAATATATCGCTCATTTTCATTTTGAAGTAAGAATTGACAAATTTTTTTGTCTTAAAGTTTGTGTTTCAAAAAGTTGTTGACCATACACCATAAAAATTAACAAAATTTTAAGTTGAAAAAAAAGTTTGTGGCTAAAATATGACAAAAAAGCCTTTACCGTTCCTATCAAGAACTTGGTGTTTTAAGCAAAACAAGTGCATGGATTTTTATTTTCTTTTTTTTAAAGTTTGTATTCCACTTAATTTTAGATGTACCAACAGTTGCTTAAACTTAAATTAATGTTTTAGATGCTATTTTAGTTTAAAATATGACCAAAAATTTCTTATTTTTTCACAAAAGCATAAAAATACTTTTTTATACCTCAAGAAATATGTGCTTTGAAGCAGAATAATATAATTTTACTAAGTTTTTATGACAATAGGGAGTTGATCCTTTAACAAAAAAATCTTTTATTTTATGTTTTCTAAAAATTACAGCACTAAAACAAGATTTTTATATTATTTTCTTTAAATATATTTTTGCAAAAAAAATGAAAATGAGCCATATACATGTACATAAAATATAATAACCTCATAGCGTATAATTTGGTATAACAATGATTTGGTATATAGTCAGTTTACATATAATATATTTAAATTTAAAGTAAAACTAAGTTAATAGAATGTATCTGGTGGAACCATCACAGAACCAGTATACTAAAATTTATTGCACTTATAATAAGTGAGTAAACAATTAACTAAGTATAAAGCGTATATTAATCAACAGCAGGCTTCGAGCCATCCAATCTGGATTCTTTGGTATGAAGGTGCTTAAAGAGAGCTGCTTTAAAATGACTTAAGGAATGTAGGTTTCGAATGAAAATGGGTAGTGAATACCATTTTTTTTCCCCCAATACCTGAAAAGAATTAGCCCCTCTCCCCTTTATGATGTCTGGTACAGTCAGTTCTATAGTTTTAGACATCCCTCTTGCAGTCTGTTTAGGCCGGTGTCTTGTAAACAGATTTGCTAAGTAATTTGGCTGATTCATGCGTAGTATTTTGTAAATAATAATATTACTAAAATACAGTCTGCGTGTGTCTGTTTTAGGCCAATTCAATTTATTTCTGAATGGTGAAATATGAGCATCTTTTCTTATGCTTATGTCTTTGTATTCTGTCCAGTAGAGATGTTTTAGCATCTAAAATAACAGTGCTGCAGTAGTCTAGGTGAGGTGTAACTAATGCTTGGACAAGTCGCTTACGCAGAGTTTCAGAGGTACAGTGTCTAATGAATCGCAGGGTGTATAATATTTTGTTGACTTTTTTCTCAGTTGCAATTACCTGAGATTTCTAGGTTAGTGCATTGTCTAAAATCAAACCAATACTTTTTACTTCATGCACAAATGGTACTAGAGTACCTTCATTTATTTTAACACCGGGTAGATTCCGTTTATTTAGGCGATTGACAAAAGTGCGTGAACCAAAGTAAATTGCCTTGGTTTTATCAGGATTGAGATGAAGAAACATCAGCTTAGTCCATTCAGAAACTCTGCGAGCTATCATGCTTAGCACCTTTACTCCATCAGATATGGATTCAGGAGGGACCTGAACATATACTTGAAGATCATCTGTATACAGTAAACGAAAGACATCAGGACCCAAATGTCATTCATATAAAGACAAAATAGAAGCGGACCTAACACAGATCCCTGTGGTACACCAAGATTGACATGGCGAGGTTCTGATAATGATGTTCTAGAGATCACTCTCAGTTGCCTACCTTCTAAATAAGATTTTAGCCAAATTAAAGCATTTTAGTATGCAATATTTTACCAGTGAAGATAATACCACAGTTGATGATTATTAATGTTGAGGAAATAATTAAAATGAATCATTTAATTGCTGTTGAAAAAAATGTTTGCATAGAGCCTCATTGTTGTTATTATTATTATTATGTTCTTTATTCTGCCAGGAAAAAATACGTTACACTCTTTACATACATGATTAATACATACAATATATACAATAATTATATAACAATAAAAATTTTTAATATACAAATTTTTAAAATACAAAAACTAAAATAATAGAAGAAAACAAAAATAATATACTAAATAGATAAAATTAGTTAAAACTCTGTGTTAAAGATAGAATATATAATAACAATCTGTTGAATACAATCAGTCAATTCAGTCAATCAGTAATTCAGTCAATACTTCATTTTCTGATTATAATCAGATATCATCTGACCTATATAAATATTGCCTTATACTTCTTTTGAATATTGAACAGAAGTGATGGTCTCGAATACATGGAGGGATGTTGTTTCAAAAGAGTGCATACTTAACTTGGAACTAATTAAGATTTCAGTCAGTTGTTATAGAAGTTGTAATCTTTAAATCTTTACGAGGACCACGAGAAGGTTTATCTGGTTTGTAGGATTCAAAGAGTGGTAGAAGAAGTGGAGGCTCTTTCATACGTACTAGTCTGTATAATGTAAGACTGCGAAGTAATTTGTGCGAGTTGGTCTTTTTGGTATTTAGCGACAAGGAATTTAATAGTCAGAAGTTGAGGCCTTAGATTTTACACAGACCTACCAACTACAAAGATACGATTAAAAGTGTAGGGATGACTTGGAGAAGCCAAAAGCCTGTAGGATTTCTGAGTAGCTTGGATGGAGAGACATTATCGAAAGCCTTCGAAAAATCAAATTGCAGTAACAGGGGGGCTAGCTTTTTTTCATTACCCATACTTCGTTGAGCTTGATCAAAGCCGATTGACTACTGTGATGTTTACAAAAACCTATTTGGTATAGGTCTAATATTTTAGATTTAGTTGAAAAGCAAACCACCTGGTCATGCGCAAGTTTTTTGAGGACTTTCGACAAGAAGCTTAGAAGTGATATGTGGCGGAAACCGGAAGCAGAAGATGGGATAGAAACTTTTTTAAGAGCTAATATTCGCGACATTTTCTATTCAATTGGAAAAATACCTTTTTTAAGTGAGGTATTGAAAAGTTTAATTAGGTAATTAGCAATAGTTAGTAATGCCTGAGCAACAATGCTTTGATGGATGCCATCTTTTCCTTTTGCTTGAGATCTAAAATGAGAAACAGCCAGGATTACATCATTGCTGGATACCTATCTTATAATGTTAGTTTGAGGTTATAATGTTATTATACAATTAATAAAGATATGTGACCTTAGCAACGACCAACACGGCTTTCGTGAGGGGCGTTCCACGATCGGTGCCATCGAGCAGGTGGTGAAGGTGGTTATGAGGGCCAGACAAGTGCGGCCGGATATTAAACCGGACGTCCTGCTTGTCACGTTGGATGTGAAAAACGCATTCAACTCGGCTAAGTGGGACGATATGTTGCACTCCTTCGAGCAGGTATTCAGAGTTCCGGATTATCTGAGAAATATACTCAGAGATTACCTCCGGGACCGATACCTGCGCTGGGACACGCTCGATGGCACAAGAGATAAAGTATTAAGCGCAGGCATACCGCAGGGTTCAGTTCTGGGTCCTGATCTGTGGAATGCCTTTTACGACGGCTTGCTAAAGATTGAGCTTCCGGATGGATGCTCCATGATCGGATACGCGAATGACGTTGCTCTAACCATAACAGCTCGAGAGCCAGAGGACCAGCAGAATACCTTGGATGAGGCCATGCGCCTTATCAATAGCTGGATGTCGGATCACGGACTAAGACTGGCAGTCCCGAAAACGGAGATTGTCCTTCTAACCCGGAGAAGGGTTGATACCATATTCGGCGTCAGCTTTGATGACGGAGGTAATACCCTTATGATCCAGACCAAACCATCGGTCAAATATTTGGGGGTCTTCTTGGATAATAAGTTGACCTACAATAGACAATTCCAGCAGGCCTGTGAAAAGGCTGGCCGGGTGACAAAGTCCCTCTTGTGGCTAATGATGAACATCCGCGGTCCCAGATCAGAGAAGAGGAGGCTGTTGATGACGACAGTCAACTCCATCTTGCTCTACGGTGCAGAGGTGTGGGCAATGGACAATGTCCGCATAAAAAAGTACTGCAAGAAACTAAAGGCAGTACAGAGGCAGGGGGCACTTCGAATCGCTTGCTCGTACAAGACAGTATCAGAGCCAGCGATCCAGGTGGTGGCTCGGGTGATTCCCATCGACCTGCTTGCCTTGGAAAGGCAGGCGATCTATAACCGTAAGGAAGAAGAGCGCGACGTAGCTTCCGTTTGCGCTCGCTCCCACACACTGGAATGCTGGCAGTATAGGTGGAATGGTGACCCGAGGGGACGTTAGACGCACTGCCTTATCATCGATTTGGAAAGCTGGATGAACCGTGATCATGGAGAGGTAGACTTCTACCTCACACAGTTCCTAACTGGTCACGGTTATTTCCGCGATATGCTTTTCAAGTGGAGCAAGGTGACATCTCCGGAATGCTTGCATTGCCCGGGCGAGCTGGATACCGCTGAGCACACCTTTTTTGGGTGTCCTCACTTCGCTGAAGGGCGACCGCCCTTCGATGAATGGAGGCCGGAAGTAGTCGTCCCGGAAATGCTGCGCAGTGCCGCTAACTGGTACAGTGTGGCAGAGTATGTACGGGCGACACTGATTGGAAAAAAGGAGGAAGGTTTCCTCTCGTAGGAAAATCTCCTTTATTGACAGGGTATGGCGAAGAAATGCCTTGGCTGCATTGTTTCCGGACCGAAGTAATACCTAAACAGGGAGTCCCGGTCCGGATTCTATGATATTGTCATAAATGCAGGAGGGTGGGGAGTTTAGTGGGTATTGTAATTCCTCAATTGTGTATATCTGGGCAACCCCAGATACAAATTTCAGGTTGAGTCCCACATAACCATACAGTACGCGTGTATGGTATGCGTAAATGCATTCTCCTCGTCCTACGAAAAAGGCCCCTTCTTGAAGGGGCCCAAAAAAAAAAAAAAAAAAGTTATGTATTTAATTTGCTTATTTTAAAAGTTGGTTTTTAAACATTAAAATAATTTCAAAATTGCAAAATATAATTTAATTGTTAAACAAAAAAAAAACCTCTAAACTTTCTATCCAATCAATAATTTTAAATATTCACATTTTTTTATTTATTTACCAGAGTATTCCCTTTAATTTATTCAAAGGAAATTCCCAAACAACGTACTGGCTAAGTTAAACCACTAAGTTCAATAAAATTTAAGCACACACTGAAAATCTTTTTTGTTTGATGGCCAATTGTATTAAGTCGTTAACGTTACTAACTATTTGTTAAACATGACGCCAAATTTCGTGGAGGAAAGCTCTAAAATGATTGCCAATTTACCTTAAATAATCATGTTTTTTTTTTTACTTTTCTTATAACCTTAAATTCAAAAAAAATTTTCAAAACAAATATAAACATTTAGTCCTGAACCTTATTTCGCGTTACAGAATTCTCAAATTTGTGGCCATATGCCCCGAAGAATCGGAGTAAAGCAAGCTAAGGATTTGGAGCTTTGACCTACTATCCAAGTGATCAGAAAACCAAAAATATTTTCAGTGCAATAATGCACTTTTTTAATTAAAATAAATTTAAAAATAAATTATAATTATTTGTTTATAAAAATTGTTGAGTTATATAAAATAATGGAGACAATTCCAATAATTATTTTTATCATGATATATTTTGTTATAAACTTATTGCTGTACTTTTTGATTTCTGCAACAGATTCTAGTAAATAATAACTAGTAGTTGCCCTTTTTCAATTTAAATAAAGTCAAAAAATAAGGTAAAGCAATCAAGTTATTCGTTTTAAAACTTTGAATACTGATTCTAAATATTCTTTCTAAATTTTTCTAACTTTTTTTTTTACCTTAGTGATTTCTGGAGATTACTTTAGATCCCCGGAGAACTAAAGAAATTACCCAAAATTTAAAACATTAAAAAACTTACCTTCCAGTTTAAAATCTACTTTCTTAAAACATTCTTTGATTCTAGAGCCAGTATTTTGCATAGAATTTCTATAATACAATTTCTCTGCAAATTGCTCCTTCGTAAAATCCGTATATAAAAATAATGAAGATTTCCTACTGTCAGCTGGATTAAAAATCGTAATATATAATCTAATATAATATAAAATCGTAATTCTATTAGCATAATTATTTACTATATAAGCCCTAACATCTCCATTAATAAAATATCATTAGGAGATATATTTTTTGCTTTTTCTATAATGTCACTTAGTGAGAATACTTCGCTAACTATCATTTCTGATATTATATTATCAAAAATTAGTGATAGAATGTTTGGTTTTTTAATTAATTTACTTTCTGGTAAAGTGTTATCTAAAGTGGTATCAGCTAAATCACAAATTTGACACTTTTGTTATTACCGAAGCAATCAGGGTAGAGGAACTCTTAAAGAGCGGGAACTTACCTCCCCCACCACCAAGAGAAACTTGCCTCTTACCTTAAGCTTTGTACACACCAACAAGAAAAGATAGGTCTAGAAGTACACTAAATCAAGTCAGCGCAGTTTCTGCTGCAGATGTTAAAGAAATAGTTAACGCAGAACTAGCAGCAATTATACAAGATACAAAATTTATTATGTATAAATAACTAATAAGAATAAGAAAAGACTGTTATGGAACCAACGAATCAGGCTCAGATAATTTTGATGAAGAGCCACGAAGGGCTAAAAAAAGCCATACCAGAATCCACAACAAAATTACTTAAGGAGTTAGGAAGGTAAATAGAAAATTTGAGTCAATATCCACATTACCGACGCTATTTTTTTTTTTATAATTTGCAGTTTAAAATAAAATTAGTCGTAAAAATATATTAAAAAATGTGTATATATGTAATATTATTGCAAAAAAAAGTTATTTTAATTTTATAAATTATGAAAAAACATTATTATTTTAGGTTATAATAAATTAAAGACAATAAAAATTTTTTTTTTTTTTTAATAAAAGAAAATTTATTTTTTCCGTCTAATAGTGACAAGTCAATTATAAACTGACGCGTTTCGAGATATGTAATCTCATTTTCAAAGATTTAAGAAAATTTTTTTATTTTCGTGTCATCTCTTTGATACAACGAAGTATACTTTACGAAGTATACTCTACTCCTTAGTATACTTCGTTGTATCAAAGAGATGACACGAAAATAAAAAAATTTTCTTAAATCTTTGAAAATGAGATTACATATCTCGAAACGCGTCAGTTTATAATTGACTTGTCACTATTAGACGGAAAAAATAAATTTTCTTTTATTAAAAAAAAAAAAAAAATTTTTATTATCTTTAATTTATTTTAAATTACATTTTAGGTTATGTTACTTACAAAAACTTGGTTTTTACCGAATAATTAATGATTGAATGTGGTAACCTAGATAAAATAAATTGGAAATATAATCTTTGACAATTTATTTATGATATTTAATTAGTTTCATCTCCCTGTGTCATCACTATCATACTTTTTACAAGCTCCAAATAAGACTTGCAATTTTAAGCTGCCGACTTTTATTTTTCAATTAAAAAAAAATTAATGTGGTAAGGTATATAAAATCAAGTTTAATTCAATTTTAAAAATGTTTAGCTTTAATAATTTTCCTGTTTCATTTAGTTCTGTCATCATTTTTATTTACCCTTCTAACTCCTTAAGTCAAAACCAAAAAAGTAATAATTATCAAAATCCAAGAAATAATCAACAGAACTACAACCAACAACAACAAAGAAATTATGGCAACCAAAACAGCAACAATTATAATCAAAGATCGTAAAATCAGCCAAACAGAAATTACAACAGTCACAATAATCAAAAATATCCACAAAATTATCAAAATTATCAAAATATACAGACTTATAGTAATCAAGCACAGCAAAACCAAAACCAAAACTCTGGACAAAAAGCGGCTAGTATTACGCATATAAAGCAAGAGACTCCGAATAAAAGTCAAAATAATTCAACAATAAGTCAGCAACAAGCAAGTGGACAAGAAACCAGGGTACCAAAATGCCCCAATTGCAACAAAATTAGCCATTGTAGAAACGAGTGCCCTGAACCACTTGTTTACAAATGTTATATATGTGGGTCACCAGGTCATCTAAATATTTAAGCAGGATTGCTCAACAGCAATCAATTTAGTGAAGAATCTTTGAAGTTAATGAAGAAAATTTTCTGTAAGAAATGTAATCTTTATTTATTTCAGTTATATTAAGCAACTTTTCAATAATTGTGAGTCTATACAGACATAATCTAAAGTTACAATTACATATTGAAATTTTTTAAATAAATTTAGTTTAATTATAATACAGACCTGATGATGGGAATTTATTCCTGAAACTAGTCGTCTAATTATTATACAAAAACAAGTTGTAAAAAGAAGGATCAATAAATAAATTAAAATTAATATGTTTTGATTTAAGTAATTAAAAATATCATTACTATATTACTTTTTTGTGTCAGCCTACATTTTTTACTTGATTTATTTATATAAATATTATTACAAATAAAACATTTTAAACTATCACCTATAAAATTATTTTCACTCATTTTATGTATTAAAAAAACTTATAAATGTCTTTCAGAATATAAGAATATAACAAAAATAGTTTTTTTTCGTTCAACTGCAAAAAACAAACTTATTTTCTAGGTTAAAAAGTTTATTTATTTATCCTAACGATAACAAAAACCCATCAATTTCGATGCTTAAATAATGCACAAAATTTTCTTGTCAGTGGCCAGAAAGCACGTGTTTTCTTGCCACTGACGAAGAAAAAACGTTTACGATCCTTGTTCATGAATAAAGAATCACCCAAATCGTAGTTTACTAACCTTGAATTTGCCTAGGATGGTAAGTTAGGTGCCATTTGGGTCATTCTTTACTTTTCTGGACACGGACTCGTGATATACAATTCTTTCTAAGTTTCTTTATTCAAAAAATTATGCCTTGGGTATGATACTCGCTTTTAGGTTTATAAAAAAAAATAATATTTGAAAAAAAAATAGATTCAAATAAAAAAGTTTAAATCATTTTTATTTTGTTAATTAATAACAAAAATTATAGATGGACAAAAAAATTATCCGAAGTTGCTTATTGTTGGCCATTAGACCAAATTTGGTAAAAATAGGAAGCCTAAAATTACCTATTTTCTGTGACAAAAAATATAAGTAACATGTTAAAAAATGAAAATGTTAAAAAATCCAAAAAATATAATCTCAAAATTCCTATTGCGGGCAACAAAGCCATTTTCGATAAAAACCGATATTATATTCGTTTTAAATGACCCAAAAAACATAAGTAACGGTTGAAAATGTTGAAAAACCCGCAAAATATAACCTCGAAATTCCTATTGCGGGCAAGTGAACCATTTTCGGTAAAACCGATATCACATTCGTCTTCAGCGACCATAAATACATAAATGCCCGTTGGTGAATTCCTAAAAAAAGCACCATTAGTTTTTTATTTTTGAACGCGGTAGATAATTTCATTATCATTTATTTTACTAATTTCTATTTAAAAATTGTAAAAATTTTAATATTAAAGGAACCGTAGCGCCAATAATTTAGCAACGCTTTTTGACTATATATTTTATAAGAAAAGTGTATTTTTAAAATTGAATTTTTCGTTATTTGAATTGAATCAATCTGTTGAAATCTCGTTTATTTTTATCAAAGATTCTTTTGATAAAGTTCTTTTATAAATTTTAACAAGTCACGCACTGCAATATTAGTTTTGAAAGGAAAACTAAATTTTCTAATTCAATATAGGATAAAGTTTTAAATCAAATTAATAATGTTCATAATGCAAACTTATAAAGTTGTGTAATAATTTACTAATCATGCAACAAAATTTACTTGTTAAAATATTTTTTTTTTTTAATTATATCGCACGAGTAAATCGATAAAAGTATATGCAAATACTTATTTTCTTTTTAAAAATTTATTTATTTTTCTATAAAATAAACCGTTTTTATAAATTTCAAGTAAGCACATCATTAAATTTATTTTTCAATCGAAGATAAATAAATTAAAACTTCAAGGACTAAACATTAATTTTAGTTTTATTTTGTCATTATCTAAAAGTTTGCACTAGTCCTGAATAATAATCATTGTTAATAAAAAAAAATGTGAACATTTAAAAGTCTTTTATTACTATGTATTTTGGCATTGGTTTTAAGTGATAGCAAGTTAAAATGACAAAATATAATTAATTACGCACGTTTTACGATAACCATTACTATTTAATGTTGATGTTCGTATTAAACACGTAACTCCTATAAAATACTAAATGAAAATCAATGTATTTGCTGTTTAATTTTTTTTTTTTTTTATTTTAAATAATATTTTGGTAGTTCGAACGATATTTTATGGCTCTATTTTATAACCTTAAGAAATGCTTTGGTGGAAATTTTGGCCGTTTTGAGTTTGTAAAACAGCCATAACGGTATAACGTACTGCTTGCTACTTTTTAGAATTTATTATTTTCAGGGTAATTTATGACTAATGTCAAAAGTGAATAATAAAGCTTTTATAAAATTTTTATTTCATTTACTATTTATTTATTAACAACTATTCGCGTCTTGAGAAGTTTGACTTTTCCATTATTAAATATAATTTTTATTTCATTTAATTTTTTATCAATTAGTTATAATAATATAGTTTAGACTCAGAGCCCAATTTCGCAATAACTGTTTGTAGCTGATTGCTACATAAAATTTTCAACGAATTTTTCTATTTTTAGAAGCGCTGAATTGGGAAGTAACTACTTATATGCTTTCTGGAATTAACTTGACCGATGACATCTAGAAAGTCAATTTTAATTTTATATTGAACTAAATCTAGAGGGTCGTTTAAAAACTCAAAATGCATAGTAATAAAAGACTTTTAAAGTTTCTTATACCTTGTTGTTTCAGAAATAGAGTTAATATTGCAATCTCTCTCAGTATATCTGATAACTTTTCTGCATCACTCTTGTCCTCAGGGATAAATAAAACTTCAGCAACATCTCCTTATTCTCCATTCTCTATCAAAGCACTATAGTATTTTCACTTACATTGTCATTATCTAAATCATCTGCTGATTTAAGTTTAGGAATTTTTTTATAAATAAGTTTTGTATTTTTATTTGTATTGTTTATGTTGTTGAGTTTTATGTTGTATTACAATCATAAAAAGAATTTAAATTTACTAAGCACGGTTTACTGAGCGTAACACGTCTTTAGAAAAGATTCAATTTTTCAATATCACAAAAACTTTAACTAAACTACTTCACACAATAAAAAATCGTTCTATAATTAAAAACTCTTGCGCTATTTACTAAAATAATCAATAAACTAAAAATTTTTAAACTACATTATATAACCTCGCAAAATAATTTCATTTGCGAGAAAAAATTAAATTTTTTAAAAATATAAAAAAGTTCCGGAAATTCTTGGTCATTGGCCCGAAAAAACCCATATGCACAAAATATAGGCACTCAAAGTTGCGAAATTGGCAGACACCTTTTTTAGGGATAGTTTTTGCTAATTTACGGGTAAAATATTAATTTATTATGAAAAAATCCCCAAAATTATTGACAACGACCCAAAAAATCCAAATAGACCTAATAATGACACTCAGTTGTCAAATAGCAAAAGCATCTGATCCCCTTTTAGGGGAATTTTTTTTTAATTTAAGGGTGAAATATTAATTTATCATAAAAAAGTCGCCGACATTATTGATCAGCCACTCAAAAAACCCGATACGGACCAAATCTAGCACTGAAAGTGCGAATACATCAAATATACCCCATTTTAGTGGTAGTTTTTGCAAATTTAAGGGTGTTCCTCCAACATCTCCCGGAAAATACCCCAAAATTCATGATCAGCAACCCAAAAAATAGACCAAAGCTTGTGACGGTCAGTAACTAAACACAAACACTCCGCAATTTGATTGGAGTATTTATCAGAATTATAATCATTTGCTAAGTCCACCATCTTGAATTTTTTTTTTTATTTAATTTTCGCTAATAAAAAACATTAAAAATACACAAATATAATTTATTTAGTCTTTCTAAATTTATAACTGTATAGCAATAATCGAATTTTCGTCTTTTTTAATATTAAAAATCTGACCCCAGAATCTTACCCCCTCCAATTTTACCCCCTCCACTCCAAAAACTTGAGATGATTGTCTCAGATCCAATAATCTTGAAAACCCACTTAAATTCATCTTAGACGGCAATTAGACCATTTTCGGTAAAAACTAATTTCATATTTGTATATTCAGCAATTCAAAAAGCAAAAAATTTCTTTGATATTCAAAAAATTTTCATTTCTTATTTATTTTTATTTTATATTTAAAGACTTATATCGAAACAATACAAAATGATATTCTAGAATTATTATCAATATTTAATCGGTTAAATAGAGAAAAATCTTAAAATGCGGATTTTTAAATTTATTACATTACTATAATAAAGCTTCAATAAATGTCGATGCAACTAAGCTGAACATTAAACAAAATTTAGTTTTTCTTTTAAAAAAAACCGCTCACTAAGCATTATTTAAAATTTATTACTCTGACGATAATGTTTAATAAAAAATGTATATCAGTTTATAACGTATTTATCATTAGTTAATTCTAAATAAATGAGGATTTTTTTATTTGATCAACAAATTTTTTTTACTGAAACAGGCAGTATTCCTTTTTACTAATTTTACCTGTACGAGCGTGTATACAATCAAATATTGCAAAATACAAGTCAGAATCCAGTAAGGTGCCGAAGAAAATATAGAATTTACTTCTGAAATTACAAAAATCAGAAGTAAATAATTATTAGAATAAAATATATTTATGCGCTGTAGAGTGCCAAACCCCTCGGATCATATTTCATTTTTAATCGAAATAAAACTGTGGTTTAATTAATAAATAAAAACAATTGTACAGTGAGATGTCAATTTCAAATAATGAACTTTTTTCATGATTTTAATAAACCATTATTATTTTTATTTTCAAAATTTTTCTCAAGAAAAAAATATTGCATTATTTTCCCTCGATGCTACACACCTCGGGCCAGAACCCTTTTCATCCCTCAAAATAAATTTTTCTTTTGTCCTGGACAGCGAAATTTTATAATCGGATGACGAAATAATCGAATGAGTTTTCATATATTCTATGTCGCATCTAGAGATGTAATGTTTTATTATAGTTTAAACATTTTTTATTAAAATGTATAATTATTTTGACAGTTTATAATAATAAATTAAAAAATTAATATTTAAAATGGTTTTACAAATTTTTATACATCGCGCGGCTGACACTGCAGAGCATAAATTAATGAATCGACTAATTAGATAAAATCGAAGACGAAATTTTTAGAAGATTGTATAATAAAATGAGAAAATTATTGTATTTTTTATTTCCGTATATTTTAATATATTTCGCATTATAAATACCTAAAATTTTATTAATAATAAAGTATTTTAAAAGATAATAAAAATTAAATAACGTGCGAGAGTATATGTGACAGATAACTGCTTGTCTGTTACACCACTAGCAACCAATAAAAAATATAATTCACGCGCATGACAAAATCAGTGCGACCAATCAGAACACGAATAAATTAGACGAAAAAATCTGTCACATGAGTTTTGTAGAGATAGAAATAATTTTTAATTACCTGGGCAAATATTGCCGTACAGGCCGTACAGATTAAAAAACTTAATATCTGCATTTTTATGTAAAATAAGTTTTTTGTCCACACGCTTAGAAAAATTTATGCGTTTTCCGTTGAAATTCTAAGCGACACGATTTGAAATGTTTCTAAAGACTAAGGTGAAATTTCATAAGCGATGTGCTTAGAAAACTGCTAGTGATCGTGGTTGGTCATAAAAATTAAGCTCTACTTGAGGTTCTTTTTTTCAGTGTGGATGAAGAACTCTATTCTTCTCCAAACGTGTCGACTTCTGATTGGCTCAGAGAGTCGATCACGTGAAAATGCCTCATTGGTGGCACTTTATGTCACAAAACTGATGAAAATTTAAATTTGTAAATCTTAGGATTTTTATGAATTAATAGATTTATTTGAAAAATACAAATAAATTTCAAATTCCATGTAGCCGGATTTCATCCTGTTACAACTTTTAGCATTTTTCCCGTAATTATTGGATGTCTAAAACTAGTGTTTTTGTGATTACTCGACAACGAATGAAATTTAGCCAAACTGGAGGAGGCACAACTAAATATAATTTGAAAAATTTTGTACTAAATTTTTTTTTGTTTCATCGATTTGTTCCTGATATTTTACCATTTTTATCATTTTTTCCTTAATTTTTTAATATTTGGAATCGGAATTTTTGATGTTTCTCTGTAAGGACTGGATGAAATCTCTTCAAAAAACCCTGCAACTAGATTTTATTTCAAAAAATTTGCTCTGAGAAAGTAGGTTCTGAGAAACAGAGGATACACCTTTTCGGACATACATCCCTACTTACATCAAGGCAAAATAAGCATTTAAGGGCATAAAAGTGATCTGGGGATCAAATTTCTCCACGAATTAGACAATTTAAAGACTTTTCCGTTTTTTGACCTGACAAACTTATAAGGAACGATTCCATCTATGTATTGAATACATAGGGTGATCGTGCCTAAACATTTTAAAATTTTATAAAAATATTTAAAAACATTAAAAAATTGATTAAAATTATTGATAGGCTAACATAATTACGTATAGTAAAATAAAAAAATAAATAAAAAACACTTTTCTTTCATTGATATAGTTTTTTTTAAATCAATATAGACTATTGCTTTTTATTGCGGTTTCTTTCTTAAAAAATGGCTAAATGTATACCTATATACTTCAAGTTCAATCTATTCAAGCAATCTGTTTGAGTTTGGTAAAAATGTTAAATTTTATTTTTAAGTAAATGCAAATATAAATTTATTTTATTTATTGATACTGTATCGAATAACGAATACAGTATTCTATCAGTAAATAAATATTTTAGTATACAGCTTTAAAAGTATAAATTTAAGGTATTTTCAGTGTTGGAACTTAATTTTAGCAGAAACTACTATTATTAATTATATATATTTTTTTTGATTAAACTTCAAAGGTTTTTTTGATTAAAAAACATGAAATAATAATAATAATAATTATTATTATTATAGAATTTATTTATCTAAAGAAACAAAATACACTTCACTCTTGTTTTACATCATTAATTAAATTCAGTTAATATAAAATAGTAAATAGATATATGTAAATAGATGTAATAAAATTTTATGAATTAAAACTAGTCAACATAGCAAATATTATTATTAATGGTAAATGGTAAATAATTTAGTAAATAATTATGAACATAGTAAATATATTTCTAATAAATAAACATTTAAAGTAAATACAATATATTATATTTCATATATAATTTTATAGATTAGTGATAATAATACTATTTTTGTAATTTGATATAAATATAAATGTAAGCTAATGCTGATATTTAAATATAGCTTCACAGTCAGACAATCAACAGTCAGCATTTATAAAATATGTTTTGGCACTTTTTTTCAATTGTGAGAATGAAGACATAGGTAGCGGATGCAAGGAGGTAACGAGTTCCAAAAATTAGCATACTTTACCTGATAAAATGAGAGACCAGCATCAGTTAATACTGATGGTATGTCTTAGTCTTTACGAAGTTCTCTCATAGTTTTATTCGTAATATAAGGTTTAAAAAAAGGAAGAAGTAAAGGAGATTCTTTCAACTACTCATACATTACTAACACGTACATTATTAACGTAGCCAAATAGTCACAGCGAGAATCATTACTCAGCCATTTTGGCTTTTTCCTAAAGGGATTTATACTTTCATTACTTCTTATCCCAAAAAAGTATCGTAATCCTGAATTTGCTAACCTTTGTAGCTGAGCACGAAGTGAAAAAGATGCATCAGCATAGACTGCAAATCTATTAACTTTCTTGGAAAAATGAAAATTGGGGTGGAAAAGGAAATGGAATTTGTTGTTTCCATGAGAGCTTAATATCCAAGACTACACCAAGGTTAAGGACTTTATCTACGAAAGGAACAGAATCGCCATTTTTATTAATTACAACATTTAAGATACTGAGTTTTTTAGAAGTACAACTGCATGAGAGGTTACAAAGACAATAGCTTTGGTCTTTTTAATATTAAGGAAAATCGAGATACTTGCTGATCACTCTAACACTTTATGAGCTGCGTCTGACAGTAGTTGTATACAACTTGTTATTTGATTTTTTGGCACTTGGACATAAATCGGTAAGTCGTCCGTATAGAGTATTCTGATGATCTTCAATGATCTTCATTGAGGTAAAGTTTTAAGTCATTCATATAAATACAGAATAAAAGTGACCCTGGGAAAGAGCCCTAAGGAGCACCAATATTAATTTCAAAATAATATTAATTTTTTGAGTTAATTATAAAAAGAAAGTACCTAATCTAACCATATAATATATAAAAATACATATGCATTTGTTGTTTATGCTAGACTTTTTTTTTGTATTTTTAACAAAATTTATGAAACTAAAATCGGGAATGTACTTTAAACCATTTGGGAACATAATCTTTAGGTATTTTAACATGGAACATGTTCATTGGATGGGGTATTTAAAAAAGTCCGGCTCAGCAGGGGGGGAGGGGTCAAAAATTGACGCTTTTAGGGAGGGGGGGTAAAAAATTGACGTTTTTAGGGGGGGTGAAAAAATGACGCTTTTAGGGGGGGGGGGGTAAAAATTGACGTTTTTAGGGGGTGTGAAAAATTGACGCTTTTAGGAGGGGGGTGAAAAATTGACGTTTTTAGGGGGGGGGGTGAAAAATTGACGCTTTTAGGGGGGGGGTGAAATGGTCTTAGAATATTTTCGATTCAGGGACTTTTGGTGCAGAAGTACCTAGGGAACTTTTGTGCAGAAGTACCTAGGGACTATTGGTGCAGAAGTCCCTAAAGACCTTTGGTGCAGAAGTACCAAGGAACCTTTGGTGCAGAAGTCCCTAAAGACCTTGGGTGCAGTAGTACCTAGGGAGCATTGGTGCAGAAGTACCTAGGGAGCATTAATGCAGAAGTCCCTAAATACCTTTGGTGCAGAAGTACCTAGGAACCTTTGGTGCAGAATTACCTAGGGAGTATTGGTGCAAAAGTACCTAGGGACCATTGGTGCAGAATTTTTAAGAATTCATTGTAAAAATTAATAAAAAATAAATTCATATTATTTAAAAAACTATAATAATTTGAAAATTTAATTAATTTGGTTCATTTTGATGTCTAAGCAGCATGATTTCTATAATAAAAATCTAAATATAAATATTTGCATATAAATATTGATATTATGAACACAATAGATACTTTATTATCAATGTTATAAATGAACATGTTCCATGCTCGTTGGTTGTGTAGTTACACAAACCGGTTATAAATTTTTTTTATCATATTTATTAAGTTTCATCTTTCTGTGACATTTTTGTCTATTTTATTTTGTTGATTAAAAATGAATTAAGTCGGTAATTAGGACAAAAATTATTTTATCTTCATAAATGTTTAAACTGTAATCATTTCTATGGTTTGTAAGGTTCTGTCATTAAAAGTTTTAACACTGGAATATATTTTATACCTTAACCACAATTCGTTATAAATATTATAATATTAAATATTAAATGCCAAAGAATCTCGTTAAAAATAAACCTTTTCTGAAATTGCTTAAGAATTTAGGTAACCTTAGTCACATTCCCCAAAGTTGGATTAACTCTTTTAAAAAATGGTTGTCAAAATTTTTTCTGTAGACTAATTTTAAAAATTAATATCCATTACATCTAGTATTATATAAGAACATTAATGCATTATGACTTACCAAATCTTAATAATTATATTATATTTAAATTTATTGACATATTATATTAATATATTTATATTTATAATAATTTTTTATATAAGCTATTGTAAAACTTAAAAATTATATTTCTAAACTGACTTGGGTCCATGTAAAAACTTTGTGTTTCTATGGGTTATGGCAATTTGTCATAACATTGTATTTAATACCCTAAACGATAATAAATAAATAAAAAAATAAAAATAAAAAAATTTACATGGAGATTTCTGTACTATATTTTTTTTATTAGTATTATGTGAATTTTTGGGAATAAAGTTACATTTACAATCAAGAATTCTGAATTTTTAATAAAATACTTGCCAATCAAAAGCCTAATCTCTAATTTAAAAATAAAACTTTGTTTACGCTGTTTCGTTATAAATATCAAGGAATATATTCTTTGTTATACAGGTACGTAGTACTTTTTTGGAATGTAATCCCATCGGTGCATTGTCGTACACAGAAATATTGTATCTCGTGCATTCTTTAACAAATTAATAAAACTATCCTGGAATCAAAAAATTTTTAAAGATATTTTCTGTATTCTAAGAAAAAAACATGTAGCCGCGATACCCTAAATTCAGGGAGTCAGACTCTTTAATTTGCAAGGTTAATAAAATAATTAAAATTTGCATGATTTGAAAAATTAACCGCTAAAATAAACTGCAGAGGTTTAAATAAATTTCAGGGGAGCATAAATTAACTCCAGGAGTAACAATTGATCCTTATAGCAAAAACAGCCCCATACCCCTTGGACAAAACCAATAAAAAGATGATTTCAGAGGGCTTGGTTAGATTTATTATATGAAAAAAAATTCATAATTATGAAAAAAAAACGGGACGCAGCATCCAGAAAAGGTTTAAAGACCATATACTGAAAATAAACAAATTAAATTCATAAGAAAAATTAGAGAAAACAAATAATAAATACGGACTACACCTATTAAATAATAATCACGACTACACGGACAATAAAATTAATATAAAATTTAAAACCTATGAGCAATTATTTTAAAATTGATACTTAACTCGAGCCTGGAATCGTAAATTTTTTTTTTGAGGGCACACCGATATGACCCGTGTTTTCAGATAGTTTAAACCTTCAGAAAACCGAAAAAAATCATGAACAAGAAATCGGCGATAGGTGCAAAAAAGATTTTTTCACTTTTATGTCAAAAAACGTGTTTTTCGTATCTGAGCTACCCTAAATTTTTAAAATAACTTTTTAGGTAAAAAAACTTTTGTAAAATAGATAAGAAAATCTGATTGCCAGGGAAAAACCACTCCAGAAGAAAAAAAAACTTTTCTTTTTCCGATGAAATTTAGCCAAGTTATCGTCAATTTAAGATTTTGCTCAAATTTGTCTTAAAAAAGATTGAAATTTTATTGAAAAAAGCCTGTTTCTGAACTTTAAACATGCATTACTCGCTTGATTTTCATCGTAAAATAATAATTTTTTTTTTAAAATCGATTAATTTTTTCCTGGCAATTCAATTCTTTAAGAAAAAAATCATTTTTATTGACCAAATTTCAATTTTTAGGTCAAAAGCCTTTGAAAACTGTAAGTAGCAAGATTTACTTAACACAGTTTTTGATCTAAAAATTAAAATTTTGTCAATAAAAATAATTTTTTTCTTAGAGAAATGAATTGCCAGGAAAAAATTAATCGATTTTAAAAAAAAAATTATTATTTTACGATGAAAATCAAGCGAATAATGCATGTTTAAGGTTCAGAAACAGGCTTTTTTCAATAAAATTTCAATCTTTTTTAAGACGAATTTGGGCAAAATCTTAAATGTACGATAACTTGGCTAAATTTCATCCGAAAAAGATAAGTTTTTTTTTCTTCTGGAGTGGTTTTTCCCTGGCAATCAGATTTTCTTATCTATTTTACAAAAGTTTTTTTACCTAAAAAGTTATTTTAAAAATTTAGGGTAGCTCAGATACGAAAAACACGTTTTTTGACATAAAAGTGAAAAAATCTTTTTGGCACCTATCGCCGATTTCTTGTTCACGATTTTTTTCGGTTTTCTGAAGGTTCAAACTATCTGAAAACACGGGTCATATCGATGTGCCCTCAAAAAAAAAAATTTACGATTCCAGGCTCGAATTAAGTATCAATTTTAAAATAATTGCTCCTATACATTTTTGCAATAAAGGCAATTTTTTAGACTCACTTGAAGAATTTGAGATTTATAAATACACAAAAACAGATGCAGATAAATTAATTAATGATAAATTATTATACTTAAAAACAACATACTGAAAATAAAAAAAAACATAATGAAAATAAAATTTTTTTAAAGAAAAAAGATAAAAAAATAAATTCTAGACAATAAAAAACATCTTTATGAATTAATAAACTTCCTCCTATCATGTACTTGTATCTTTATATAATACAGATGTGATTTCAAATACTTAGCATAGAAATAATAAAAATCTCCATAGACAAAATATAAATATTCAAAATTTCTTCAGTTAGTTGTAAGACAAATGTGAGTCTAAGAAGACATAATTTTAATGTTAAAATATATTTAAATGTCTGAAATAAATTTAGTTTTAATGTAATACAGACCTGATGATAGGAATTTATTCCTGAAACAAGGCGTCTAATTATTATATAAAAAATTAAAGCTGTAAAAAGAAGGATTAATAAATTAAAATAAATGTTCTTTTAATTTAATTAACTAAAAATATTAACAAAAAAAAATGTTGAAAAATAAATACAAATTTTGGATGGAAAAATTATTAGTGAACAAAATAGTCGTGTACACAAATTAAGATTCGGAAGAACTTTTTTATAAGTGTGTTTTGAAATCAATTTATGAATTAATAGAAGTCTTTGAAAATATGTGATGCATAAAAGAAATTTTTGTAAAATTAATCATTAGAAGATAAAAAATTTAATGTTTTTGTAAAAAAAGAAGCACAATTTAAACTAATAAGAAGATTTACAGATTTAAAATAAAACCTATTGGAAAAATTAGAAAATATGGATGTGTTTTTTTTAATTTTAAGTTTCAAGGAGTCTTGGAGCTGTCAAATCTAGATCTAGAAAGGAAAATTGCATATTTTTATTTTCTATTTCTATTTTTCTAACTTTTCAGAATCATTTTTGTATATATACAGCTTTTTGTATGTAATGCTGTATACAATTTGTATACAATCCTGATTAATTTTTTTACATGGGTTAAACATCAGGTAATACTTAGCTTATTTAAATTATCTGTTCCTACAGATAAAAATATTTTCTTTTTCGTATCATTAAATTATACGTAGTGCTGTGATTAATACCAAAAATTATGGATTGTTTTCAAAAATATATTTTTATTTTAAAAAATAATTACTAATAAAAATTTATTTTATTATTATTATTATTATTCAGTTTATTTTGCCTTGACAAAAATTAGTACACTCTTTTACAATTGTTTTATAAGTTAATACAATATAATAAAAATTCTTTAAAATACAATAATTCAAATTGAAATAAATTAAAAGTCAACAACAATCTGTCAGTAGTAAATAGTTAAAATTAATAAACGAATTTAAAATATATATAACAATTGCTATAACGTCAATAAAATTATAAGTTAATAAATAACAAGTCATAGTAAATAATATATAGTCAATAAATTAATAAATTAATAAAGTAAAATTAAGTAAATTAATTAAATAAAGTAAATTAATGGTCATTTATTGTCCAAACTAAATAAATATGATTTAATACTTTTTTTGAACTGTGTGAATGAGGGGAGATCACGTATGCATGGTGGTATCATATTCCAAAATTTGGCATATTTGACTTGAAAAGAGTGCAAACCCCAATTATGTATAACAGAGGGTATATCCAGATCTTTACGGGGTCCACGAGATGGCCTGTCTCTTTTATATGGTTTAAATAGTGGTAAAAGAAATGGGGGTTGTTTCATACGTATTATTTTATACATAGTCAACGATGGAAAATAGTTCGTGCGAGTAGTTATTTGCATCCATTTAAGTCGTCTTCTGTAAGGCGTGATGTGTTCCTGCCGTTTTAATCCAAAGATATACCTAATACTTGTATTAGAAAGCCTCTGAAGCTGGTCACCCAATTGTTTAGAGATATCAGAGTAGATGACACTACAATAATCCAATTGTGGCATTACTAATGACTCAACTAGACGTTTACGGAGAGATTGAGAGGTGCAGGGTCTAATGATCCGAAGGCCATAAAGTACCCTATTCACTTTTTTGGTGACTTGTTGAATTTGAGAACGCCAGGATTTATTTATTACTAGGTTTAATTGTTTATAAATAAAAGAACCAAGAAGTTATTTCAATTTCCTTTAAAAAAAGTACTTTTAAATAATTAAAAATTCTATGACCCTTATCTATGCTCTGAATTTTTCCAATAAGTAATTAAATTTGCTAAATTTTCGCAATCCCTGAAAAAGATCGTTAATTTTGAGTGAATATTCGTAATAAGCGATCTCGACAACATAAGTTAGCCAACTTAAATTTATATAGCTATAAATGTTTTTATCAAGCCCCATTTTTAATTAAATTAGTTGAATTTTCGCGATTTCTAAAAAAATTCGTTGATTTTGACTTCAGATTCGGAATCAGCGACTTCGAAAACATAAGTTAATAAATTTAAATTTATGAAGCTATAACTGACCTCAGGGCGTGGATTGATCGAGGACACGGGGAGATCGATTTCTACCTTACCCAGTTCCTATCTGGACACGGATACTTCCGTAAACAGCTCTTCAAATGGAGCAAGGTAGGAACAGCTCAGTGCTTGTACTGTGCGGGCAAGGTGGATAGTGTTGAGCACACCTTCTTTGGTTGTGCTAGATTCGCGGATGGGCGACCAGCCTTTCGTGAATGGAGACCGGATAGCATGGTCCAGGTAATGCAACGTAGTACCGAAAACTAGTACAGGGTAGCAGGGTACGGAAGGACCACGCTGAAGCGGAAACAAGAGGAGGGTTTCCTCGAGTAGAGGAAACGTTCCTCCTGGTAGGTAAGTGGGGTTTTTTGAATCTAATTATCTAATTTATTACTTTTTAATTTTTTAATTTTTCTTCTTTTTCAGGTTATAGGGGTTGATTTTTAAAATTTTTATTTTGTATTTTTTTTAGGCACGATGTGCGGATAAAGATCTGCGGGCGACACATCCTGAGCTGAAGTTATACCTCAACAGGGAGCGGGACGTTCAGGGTAATATGTGTCTAAGGTAACAGAGAGGGGAGTTTAATGGGTAGGACCTTGCATCATTCGGTCGTGCAATCGTGGATTATAGTTTAGATCGATGATTTCATTGCCAATAATGTAAGGTAGAGTCTCCACATAATCCTTTGGTCCGATGCCAAAGGATATGCGTAAGATATATTCTTCACTCCCTGAGAAAAAAAAATTGTTTTAGGTAAAATACTCAATCTTTTGGACAAAATTCCTCCCTGCATTCGTGACCTGCACTCATTTAATTTATTTAAAAAGGAAATAAAGCAGTATCTCTATAAATTAGATGCTTAATACTGTTTAATAACAGTATGACTAAATTAATTTTAATTAATTTTGTTATTTATTTATTTATTTACACATTTTAACCTATTTATTTATTTTTTGACTGATTAATAAAACCTGATTGTTGCTATGGATAACTTATTTATTTAATTTCGTTTTTAAATCAGCTTTAATTTCAAATTAAATTAATTTTATTACTTATATCGTTATTAATTAATTTTGCCTCATAGAATTTTATTTATATATAAATTATTTATTTAAGTTAAACAATATATAATAATTAGAACTTTTCTAATAATAACTATGTAAGAGTGTAACTAGTTTTTCTGTTTATTCAAATAATAATAATAATAATTTTTAATTATATTGTTTGAATTTTCGCATTCACCAAAACAAAGTCGGATAGTTTAACTTCAGATTTGTAATCAGCGATCTCGAAAACATAAGTGAACAAAGAATTTATACAACTATATTATTTTGTACTAACTTTTTGAATTTTAATTTACTAAATATTAAATTTGCTAAATTTTCGCAATTCCTGAATAAAATAGCTAGTTTTGATTTCAGATTCGTAGTCAGCGACCTCGAAAACATAAATAAACAACATTCAATTTAAATAATTTAACAATTTTTTACCATGTCCCATTTTTTTATATGCTTGTCCCACTGTGCGTGGGTTAAGATTTTTTATTTATTATTACCTGATGTTTAATTAAGAGTAAAAAAAGTTTTTTCGCAAAATTAAAGACTGAAATTGAAATTACGTAGAAAATTACCCCATTTCGAGGATAGTTTTTGATTGTTTAAAGGTGAAATATTAATTTTTCATAAAAAAGTCCCGGAAATTCTTGAACAGCGACCCAAAAAACCTATACTAGACCAAATCTTATGGTAACAATAGAACCAAACTCGTACAAAGATTGGAGTTTCTGGAAGATTCTCTAAATTCAGAGACTACTTGATTTTAAACTTATCTACTTCTCTGGATATTATGAAAAATACCGCTTTTATAACAATATTATATAAAAACAAGATTCGTTTTTTAAAACCAAAAAAAAGCAAACTTTGTACTATTAAGTTTACTCGGACAATAAAATCATAAAAAAACAAACTTTAAAATAAATTTCAAAGAAACTAAGAAAAAAAAAATAACAGTGTATAATCAAAAACATAAAAAATGCAACAAGTTAAAAACGCCAAAAGCAATCTTTACAAAATATTCTTCGAAAATGCATACATTACTGAAATATGTAAGAACCATATGGTTTTAAATAATTCATACAGTACATTAAACAAGAGTCTATATATAACAGTAAGTCAACTTAATTCACAACAATGGTTTTTCCACATATATAACAATGCTAAATTATAATACACTCAGAGTACACAATATTAAAGACATTTATTTATTTTCATCTTGAAAATTCATTTAAATAATTTACATTTTAATAATTTACATTTTATATAACCTTATCTTTCTTAAATAAATTTATTAATAATTTATATAATATAAAACCACATTAAAAATTGCAAACCTTTTATAATAATATATATAACTTACTAACTTATTAATCTTTCTTATTTTGTGATATATAAAATAAATGAGCATCTTGACAGGTGTTCGTGTAAGAATTATAATACGTTTTTAATTAATTTATGAGATGCATTAAAATCCATTCTTAAAATTAATCATTATTTAACAATTTAAATATAGCTTTAAAAAATAAATCTTTTACTAACTAATTTTTAAACATTTTATGATTCAAATTAAGAGTATAAGATATAAACTTTCTTTAGTTAAATTTTCTTTAAGTACTCGTTGGCCATAAATGAATTCTTATTTAATTAAACTTCTGACTGTATATTTACTTGTAAATAAACTAGATTAAATAATTGCTTTTTCAACCAAAAAGGATGGTATTAAGTAATTTACATGCTTTTTGTATATTTGTATTTAAATTAAATAATGACCTCAAATGTCACTTTGACAAGAGAAAATTTTAAATAAGAGTACTTAAAATTCACAAGTAAAACCACTAATTTTAGTTTATAAAACAATTATTCTTTAAAATATTTTAATATATTTTAAATTAGATAAGAAAAAAACCTATATATTTTAAGTTTCTATATTAAAATTTAATTATAAAATTATTTTATGTAACATAAATTACTTTACTTCTTCTTTCTATCAAAAACCATTAAAATCAGTAACCAATTTATTTGTATACAATGTATATATATATATTATAATTTCCTTATTACATAGCGTACCTATACTTCTACTTTCTTTGCTTTTCTCTTGATTAAAATGTATTTTCCAGATAATAAACTTATTTTGTTAACAATATTATTTTCAACTATGTAGCATTAATAATACACTTTTTTTTAATGAAATATATTATATATTTTTTTTTTTCATTTATAAATTCTGACAGTTATTACTCTAAATATCATTTTACAAGTTTATATTTTATTTCTCGTGAGAATTAAATGTTAGTGTGGTTATATATACATAGTCATTTATGATAAATATACTATATATATATATTATATATAGTATATATAGCATTATATTAAATTTAATTTTAAAACCTACAATTTTAAATAAAATTTATAATTAATTATTTACGTTTTAACCAAGAAGTTTGTAAAATTTTTGTAAAATTAATTTAGTCAGTTCAACGCTTTTTAGCACTTTATGGTTGCATATTAGCCTGGCAGTTATTTTAAAAATGTTGCTTATTATTATTATTATTATTAATCTTTATTTGCCAACTACAAAATATAAATCATTTAACACACTCAATTGTCAATTAAATACATAATAATATAATACATAAATCAATAGATATTAATACAATTTACAATATATAAGAATAAAATTTTTATGTATACTTAAATTAAAATTAAATAAAAGAAAAATTTACAATAACTAGTTAAAGAAATAATACTGAATGGTTATAAAATATAATCTGTACATAAATATAGTTAAATAAAAGAAAATTTACAATAAAATGACTATTCAAAAGTTAACTGTTAATAGTAAATAAGTAAATAGTTAAATAGTAAACATCAATAATACATAGTCAATTACAAGATGATTGTTGAAAATGGCATCAACGCTATTGTTCATTCTCTAATTTATGAAAGTAAAGTCTGATACTCTTTTTAAAACGAGAATAAGATGGTAAATCCCTTATACAGGGGGGAATCGAATTCCATTGATTCGCATACTTTACTTGAAAAGAGTATAGACCCCAGTCAGTGGGTACTGTGGTAACCTTAAGGTCTTTACGGGGGCCTCTAGTAGGTTTGTCTGATTTGTATGGTTCAAATGAAGTGCATAACAAAGGAGGTTCTCTTATACGCACAATTCTATACATAATAAGGGATGCAAAGTAGTCAGTTCTGGTCACGTTAAGCATCCAACCAAGACGCTTCCTGTATGATGTAATGTGTTCTTGTCGTCTCAAACCAAAAATGTACCTAATACCTGAATTAGTGAGTCTCTGTAATTGCCCACTCAGTTCATTAGAAATATCAGAATAAACTGCTGAGCAGTAATCCAAATGGGGAATCACAAGAGACTCAATGAGGCGCTTACGAAGTGCTTCAGAGGTACAAGATTTGATGAGCCTAAGACCATGCTTTCTTGCTTATACTTTCGATTAGCAGGTAGCTCATTGAATCGCTGCTAAGTACTCCTACCAAGTGCAAGAAAATAACATTATTACTTATGGGAACAAAAAACTCTATAAGAACCCATGCATTTGGTGACAATATATAGGAATGATTAATTTTGCTATTATTTTAGGAAACTTATTTTTTTGATAGATAACAATTTATCTGATCCGGTAATCAAAATTCAAAGCAAATTTTTATAGTAAGTACCAGGCTAATATATACACTGTAAAAAGTAACTTTCTTATATTGACAAAAAAATTAGAACATTTTCAAAAAATTAGTAAAATTTCGAAAAAATTTGTAAATATTCGAAAAGAATCGTAAATTTACTAAATTTAGTATATTATCGAAAAATTCGGGTATTCTCGATTTTTTTTTGCGAATTCGCAAGAAAAATTGATAATTTACTATTTTTTTTCGAAAATTTTCAAAAGATAGTTGTAAATTTACGAAAAATAGTTATGAATTTATAACTTTTTTCGTAAATTCACAAAAAAAAATCGAGAATTCTCGAATTTTTCGATAATATACTAAATTTAGTAAATTTACGATTTTTATCGAATATTTACATTTTTTGAAAATTCACTAATTTTTCGAAAAAATTCTATTTTTTTTGTAAATCTAAGAAAGTTACTACTTACAGTGTATGTATATATTCCTTTAGCATAATATTTTGAAACTCAGAGATATTTAAACCACATTTTATATAATAATTTTACTTTAAAAGATTTAAAAATTTTTTATTATGAGACTTTTACGTCCTTTGGAAGATTATGCGTGAGTTTTGATACGAAAAGAATGTTTATTAGGCGACTTAACATTCACCTTTGACTTACACTGTTATGAAATAATTAACAAAATAAATAATTAATAATTAAATAATAGTTACGTAAAATAACAATTATAAATATTTTAAGTTAATGCCATAAATAATATTTAAGCTAATTAATCAAATAATAGATGTTTCAGATTATGAAAGCATATCATAAATTAGGAAAACATAGTTTATTATTACGTAAAATATAACATAAGATTATGTAACAAATATACAATAACATTTATATTTTGAGAGCCATGAGTATGTAAGCAAATTAAAAATGTAATAAAAAGGACAGTAAAATATCATGAGTTATCCGGACGTGTACTTATACTCGTTTTAACAAAGTTCAATTTTAACCTCTAATTCGTTGTGCTTATTGGTTCCAGCAACCCTAAACATCATATGTACGTTTATTTATATTTATCTATTTATTACTAATAATCATAGCCATTAGACTCTTAATAACACCTTTATGCTTTTTTACTGGGGGATAAATCACTATATTAAGAAACTTTTCATAAGTAAGCAATTTTGAGCGGCCTATACTGATAAAAGCATTTGACAAGATACTTTAAGAAATTTCTATATCTAAAAATGCTTTCGTATACTTTTAATACTCATTTAATTAAATTATCTGCAGTTGACCGCCCTTTTTCTGAATCTGCATGGATATTCTGGTAATGATTTATTATATTTTACAAGCTAGGGGTCATATGCCTTCTTTGTTTATCAATAAAATGGATAAATGATTTTTGTTAATTATTTAGATCATCATTTTGTTTATACATTTCATTAAAAATTTTCAATCATAGAAGTTTATACTTTATAAGCAATTCGTGTACCGTTCGGTAAGTATAATACCGTCAAATCTTGAAAATTTTGTATTTTTGGTATCTAAAGCAATGTTAAATTCAACAAAGTTGAAATAATCATCAAGTGATTAATTAGACTGACACCCTAAATCCATTCAGGGTTAATAATATTACCCATGGAGGACACATCTTATTTAGTTCTTACTTTGCTTTATGCTCTGATTCGCCTATTTTCTTCTGTGGGTATGTCATTGACTTTAGTCCTTTATCTTTTGAACATGAAGATTCTAGTAAACAACATAACCAAATAAAAATAATTAAAAACCTAAAATTTATTTTAAAAAAATTTATGTACAGGTGCATAATTTCTTCATCAAATTTAAAAATATAAAACAAAAACTTTTTTCGAATTCTGCTAAAAAGTATTAATTTTATGAAGACAAATATATAATAAATCAAAATAAATTGTTGTATTAAATTCTTTGGTGACATTTATGGTTTTTCCTGTTATAATATATTTAATATTGAAAGCACATTAATCAAAGTTAATAATTTGTCAAAGATTGTTAATTAATAAATTTATGTATAATAAAGTTGTTTAATACTCTAGAGACGTTTTTGTAAATTAGAAGTTTTAAAATCTATGATGAGTTTTCATAGATTTTAGGTTTAATATTTTTTTAGTCAAATAAGTCATTAGTTCAATATTTTAATTTTTTATTAGCAAGAAAACTTGATAAAATTCAAATATTTAATGTCTCTTTCACGAGATAACCGTCTCTAGAGTGTTAAGATGTTAGTTAAGATCATAAAATTTTATTATATTCCTTAACGACAAAATTATAGATTTTCATAGTAGCTATTCTACAAATTATTTATTTATTGCTACTATTTCATAATGAATTATCTTGGATCTTAATTTCTGCAATTTTTAATTTCTTTGTCTCATTTCTTAAAAATAATATCATTAAATTATTAACATATCATTAGTTAAATAAAATTTATTTACTCTATTCATTTTTTTAAAACCTTTTGATCGTAGATATAATCTGCATTTAACTGCTTTTCTTTTCTTTATAAAATCTATGATTTTTTTCATGAAGTTTTTATGTTATTTCCCATTGCTTATTTTATTTTCTTTTATTTATTTCTTTACTTTATTTTCTAGTCAAATTTTAATGCTATTTTTATTATTTTTTTTTCATTTCATTATACTAACTTTTTATAACTTTTGGTTTAGCTAATCTAATTTTCGTTTATTCTAAAATACTTTCGTATTTATTTAATTACGAATTAAATTCTTAAGACCACGATTATCCAGCATGGCAAAAAGGTACTAATTTTTTAAACATATTTCTCACTGGATATTAATTTTTACACACGCAAGTAAAAATTAAAATTCACAATATATATTTCCTTAAAAAATTATTCATGATTCAAATTAAGTTACTAGAACATGTATTGATCATTATTATTTAAATTTATGTACATCATACTTGCAAAGGAGTATGGGCAAAAATAGAGGAATAAAGCATTACGAGCGATAAGCTTCCTTTTTCTCATAAATCAAAATCTGACGCCAAAATACCCTTACTTTTGTGGCATGTATCAATAAAGAGACTTGATATATTATAACAAACTGCAATTTCATACATACTGAATATTTTATCTGCTTGTGGTAACTGGAAAAAAAATTTCTCTGTACTATTAGAACCTTTGGTTTATTTTTATTAAGATATTTTTTTTTTTTTTATAAAACTGACAAGTCTTTAGAAAATTTAAAACTTCATATGTAAAATTATTATTTTCATACTTTTAAATCAATATTGTTAAATTTTTTAAATTCTAGATTTGGGTTTTTGTAATTACTCTATTTCTTAATTGTTTTCTTTTTGAAACTATTTCTCTTTATCAATGTTAAGGCTTACTTATATTATTGAGGTAAGTTAAATCATTAATTCTCTAATACGATTTTTTACTTTTTCAATCTCACCACGTTCTTTAATTTATTACTATTTTCATTTTCCGCAAATCATTAAAATGTCAAGTATTATATGTTAACAACTCAATTAAAAACATAATATTTTATAAAATAATCAATTTTATAATTACTTAAAAAAAAAATGCTCTTTAAAACCAAAGTAAAGTATAGAAATACAGTAATCTTTTCTCTCTTTTTAGACGATGGACGCATCATAAGCTCGATGCTCCGTCTACTCCTTTTTGTATCTATGGAGTTTGAATATACATTATCATGCTCATAGATAGACAAAAGACATGTTAATATATATTCATATTCTGAAACAAAAGAAATATTTTTTTCTAGCTCTTGGAGTTTATTACAGCAGGAAAGTGTGAAAAGTTTTATGAAAAAAATAGACGAATAGATTGCATTTGGGCTTTGATTAATTTCGCCTCAAAAATTGAAGTTCGCTACTTTAATAAATTATATTTTTGTAGTATACAAATTAAGACCTATCCATTAAAAAAAATGAAGCCAATCGTACAATTTGTTGCTGAAATACAGGTTACGTTTTTCAGAGGCCACAGAAAATTTGCAAATTGATATTTTCAAATTTTTAGAACAGTGAAATATAAAAAAAAAGTCATATTAGCAGTGGTTAAAATTTTTCCAGAAAAAATTTTGACACTTTTTTAAGGCATAAAGCAGTGGAGTAAAAATTTATTAAATTAGTTCATAAATAACGACAAGCTTTAATTTTTCTTTAATTCTTCTCTCTCTCTTTTTATTTTAACTTTTACTTACCAGATCATATAAATAGGTAATTTCACAAATGCATATATTTTACACTAAAACACGAATACGATCATATACACTTGCAACCAAAACCACTTAAATACATAAACACGCACAAACGCACACATGAACACAGAGATCAGTATCCATTACGTCCACGTCGGTGGTCCTGGGTAAATCTAAGAACGGATTTTTATTACTAAAAAAGTTATTTGACTTTAATGTCCAACTGTCAACTATGCCTAGTATGAAATAATATAATATTTAACAATTAGTTACATCAGAAACATACTATCTTTTTAAAAACTATTGTTATATATTTTTTTTTTGACAATTTGAAAGTTAATTGACAGCTGCTAACTATCAATAATATTAAATTGACATCAGATTTGAAATCAAAAACATAAATCTCGGCTAATCTATAAAGTTTTCTTATTTTAGAGTTTTGACAGCTAATTGACAGCTGTCAACTAACAATTTTGTCAATCTGATATCAAATTCGAAATCGGTGACTTCAAAAATATAAAGATACACTTTAAAAATAAAAGAAAAAAGGTTTGTAAGTAATTTTGTTATGATGGAGCTTTGGAGCTTTCAAGCTCCGTAGCAGCCAAAGTTGGGACTTTTGAGCTTTGTGCACATTGAGACTTTTGTTCAGAATGATGAAATCTATAACATATCCAAATTTCAGCCAATTTGACCGAACGGCCATTTCCTATCCTTTTGTGCGGGGTTCTTTCTTCTTCAAAATTTTGATTTTATTAGGATCTTTCCAGTTTTTGACTTGACAAACTCAAAAGGCACGATTTCATCTTCACCACAGGATAATCTTACCTAAAAATCGACATAAAATTTTTACAATATAATTTTTTTCTTTTACTAAAATTTTTTCTGAATTATTTTTTTAACTTTTTAATTTCCTCCTTAAAGATTATAATTATAGTTTATAATTCTTCATAACTCTATACAAGAAAGACTTTAATAGTTCTGAGTTATAGTGATTTGCTATCATTAACTTAATCTCTGTTAAAGTTCATGAATAGTAAATTTTAAATGCAAATATTTAAAAGAAGTTAACGAGATCAACAGGGATTAATTAAAACGAAATATACATAAAAGTAGTACGATTAATTTGAAGTAGCTATGAATGTATTTTTTAATTATCTTAGATTTTCTAAAATATAAAGAAAAATAGAATTTGAAAATAAAAAAATATTCATTTAAAAAAAGAGAATAAACAAAAAATGTATATATTTTTATATTTAAAAGAAAGTATTTTTTAATTATTTTTATTAATTTCAAAAAAAAAATAAATGCTTTAATCAGCAATTTATTTTTTTGCAATTCCCATTAAAGTTCTCGACAATTGACCTTACACTAGTACACAGAAACAAATTCAATACCATATAATAAATGCTTTATGCGATAAATGTTGCATTGTATTTTTTATTATTCTACCTATATATATTTATTTATTTATTCTACACCTTTGGGAATAATAAAACCTTTTTTGTGGTCAATAAACAACTATAAATATTACTCCATTAATATTTATATTATACATTTTTTTACATACATATAAGAGCTTTGTCTGTAAAAACAATTTAATTTTCAAAAAAATGAAGATAGAAGAAAATAAATATTCTTTGAATGACTTTAAATAAAATAGCCATGGATAATATATTTTCTTGAATGCAAAGTAATATAAAACTTTATTTTTCTGAATGCAAAGTTTGATAGGTCTTTAATCACATTTGGTAAAATAAAAATTTATATTGCGAGTTTCATAATAAATTTTATTTAAAAATCACAATAACAACGGTTTTTAAAGAGATCGTTAAGTCATTATTCTTATTTACTAAAAAATAAAAATTATTTATTTCTTTTTTATTTTATAGCTATTACCACATGTATCCAAAAGCTTTATTTTACAGAGGAGGAATCGTTCACCGTAGTGGAAAATTCCTTGATCATGATGGCGTACCAGCAAAGATCATCAGTATAACATCAAACTTTCATCAGTATTGATGCTTAATGTGTATAATACATGCATTCAAGCAGGGATTTTCATCAAGCTACAAAAAAAGCTGTATTGGTCCTTATAAACAAAGAAAAGGATGATACCAGACTCTCTTTGTATCGACGACCACTGTGGTTAGTAGGCACTGCAGGAAAAGACTTCAAATAGATGCTACAATCGCACTTATTAAATGATGTGCTAGTAGCTGGAGATATAATTATCTCCTCGTAAGTATCCCTATGAAAAAAATCTTTGATCTGCGCAGATCTGTAATTTTCATTTTTCAGATCTGTACAGATCTGTATTTTGCCACTTTTTGCGCATATCTGTACAGATCTGTAAAATTAAAAAATTGTCTATCCACCATTTTGTCTGTAAAATCATTAGTTTTAATTTTTTTATATAATTCAGATATGAAAAATTTTCATTAATTTTGCTTGGCTTTGCTGAAAATTAAAAAGGTGTTCTTCAGTCATTAATTTTTCCCAATTTTCTAAGTGCTTTAGTATTTTTACTTGTTGAAAAAAATAACTTTTTGTAGAATAGTATTTTTTAGTTATGTGTAAATAATTCTATATTTGATATTGTTTTTCAAAGGTACCACTATATTGCTATTGGCATTTACTGAATAGACAATAAATCCACTTCAATTTTAAAATGTCTTTAAGAGCTATTTGGGCCACAAAATTCAATAATGCCTTAAAAAAAGGTAATTAAGGTATTTCTGTAGGTAAATTAGCTCCATTTTCACCCCAAATTTAATATTTAAGAAAACTATACTTTTTAATTTTATAATGTCTATACGGGTTTTTTCAAGTTTTTTTGGTCATAGAATTCAAATATGATGTCCGAAATTTAACGCATTGCTTAGGGGTGAATTTGCTATTTTTTCACCTCTATTTCTCCAGATATTAATTCTTAAAAATACTTGAAAAATTTTTATTTCTTAATTTTATATTTTCTTTTGGTAACTGATAATGTCTTTTTAAATAAAATAAACCAGATTTTAACCATACATTCCATTTAATATTATAATAAGGAGGTTATATAAGAACTGAAAGAGGTTAATTTACCCCCAGCAATGCATTGAATGACATTTCTAACATATTTGAATTCTACGACTCAAAAAACCCGTATAGGCATTTTAAAATTAAAAAAATTTATAACCGGTTTGTGTAACTACACAACCAACGAGCATGGAACATGTTCACTCATAACAGTAATAAATCCAAAAACCTAAAGTACAATAAATCCTGAAATATAAATTATTCTAAGTCGATAAACTTAAAGTATTCTAAGTTTTTGTTGTTATCAAGGCCTGACTCCAACTTCAAATTATTCTAAGTTCCTAAATCGAAGTTCATTTCATCCCCCCCCAAAATCGTCAATTTTTGACCCCCCCTAAAAGCGTCAATTTTTGACCCCCCCCCCCCCTGAAAGCGTCAATTTTTGACCCCCCCCCTAAAAGCGTCAATTTTTTACCCCCCCCTAAAAGCGTCAATTTTTGACCCCCCCCTGAAAGCGTCAATTTTTGACCCCCCCCTGAAAGCGTCAATTTTTGACCCCCCCCCCCTAAAAGCGTCAATTTTTGACCCCCCCCCCCCTAAAACGTCAATTTTTGACCCCCCCCTGCCAAGCCAAACTTTTTCAAATACCCCATCCAATGAACATGTTCCATGTTAAAAAAGTTTTTATAAGTATTAAATATGAGGATGATAAAAAGGGTTAAAAAACGGCGAATTCATCACCAGTAATATCTTAACACCCTTTTTTTACTTTTCATTTTTTATTTTGCGTGTGGAAACTTTGAAATTAATAAGCAAAGTTTTTATTAAATTTAAATATTTAGTAAAATAATAAAAAAAATTAAATATTTAGGACGTGAAAGGGGTGAAAATGGAGCTAATTTTCCTCCAGAAATACCTTAATTATCTTTTTTTAAAGCATTATTGAATTCTGCGACCCAAAAAACCCATGAAGACATTTTAAAATTGGAAAAAACAGTGCTTTTAATGAATTACATATTTTGGGGGCAAAAGCAGGGCAAAAGGGGATGAATCAAAATTATTTTAATTAAAACGTTTTAAACATACATGTAATTTCAGGAGGGGGGGGGGGGTGACATATGGCAAAATGACATCATTTTGGGATGTTTTAAAAAACCCTAAAAATAATCTCTGGTAAATAAAATATAAAATACATGCAAAAATAACTTTTCTTTTTCATAGAAATAGATTTTCTTTTTCATAGATGAAATATCTTAAATTTATCTCACCAAATATTATGAAAGGTGTTTTTTTAAATAATTGAATTATATTATTTTTTATTCTATTTCTAATCATTGTAATTTTGGTTCCTCATAGGGAAACCATTGTGATAGATGAAATTTTGATTTTCGATTTTTTGGCATATAAGAACATTTTGAGATCCCAGGAAGCTAAAAAACCGGTTTTTAAAAAAAGGCTGTATGTGTGTATGTGTGTGTATGTATATACGTATGTGGGTAACCGGCGATATTTCACAACCATTGTGGATTTAAGACCTAATTTTTTTTTCAAAAATTTTTTCATCAAAAAATCTCAAGCTGCTTTTTTTTTTAATTTGGATGTAATACCTCATTTTTTTCCTTGGAAGTACAAATATCTAGAAGTATCGCTTTTACTCGATACCTTGAATTTTATAATTAATTTATCTCAAAATTTTTGTAACAAAAAAATACAAAAAACACCAAATTTTTTTTCTCTTTGGACGTAACACCTAATTTATTTCTATGGTAGTTCTTGTATTAGTAACCTCGTTTATAGGAAAAAGCTGCAATATATATTTTTTTTTTTGGTGTAATATCTCATTTAATTCTATGAAAGTAATAATATCTGAAAATATGGTTTTTATACTCTATATCTCGAATCTGATATTCAATTTTTTGAAAATTTTTTCTCAACATTTTTTGCATAAACAAAATAAAAAAAACAGCAATATTTTTCTTCTTTTTGGACCTAGTACTTAATTTTTTTCTAATAGTACTAATATCTAGAATTATTGTTTTTACTAGGTAAAAGAGACCATTAAAAACAATTTGTTATTGTTAACGAGGAACCGTAGTGCCAATTACTTGGCAGCGTTTTTTTGTATAATTTGGGTACCTTTTTAATATTGGATATAATTATAAGTAATACAGTTTATGATAACTCGTAATAAGTTGATGAAATATTAAGAATAATCAAATTAGGCGTTTTTAAAATTTGTTATCAAAAGCTCTGAAACTTTTCTTTACAGGATGGAAATTCATAAAATCCCTTATAATAAACCATTTTTTTATAGGATTGCGTTCCATGAATTCCCTATGTACCGTGGATAGCCAATTTTTTAATTTTACAGATCTGTACAGATCTGAAAAATGAAAATTACAGATCTGCGCAGATCAAAGATTTTTTTCATAGGGATGGTATTAGACGAGATGGAGATGAGTTGACGATCGATGCGGAATAAGAACTGGTGGATACAATGAGCTGAGCACAAACGGATAATCATTATTTCCAAAAAATTACTCTCCTTGTTACCATAGATGTATGGGATGCATTTGACTCATCAGAGTGGGAATTTTTCAGGGACAGACTTCCTATACGCTCTAACGAGCTTTATACTTAATTCACGTGATGCGAATCTATTTAAAAGATAATATAAATATAAATAGTGTTTCTTTTTGAATCTCTTCAAAAAAGAGTAGAAAAATGTGACCGAAAATATTAGCAAATCGTTAAAAATGAATGACTAGAATTTGATTCCAGTGCACTGTATATAAAGCTGGTTTTAAACTTTTTCAGGATATTTGTTCACTGTGTTCTAACCCAATTGAATCTTTTGTTTTAGTTTTTGGTACGATACGGTGCGGTAAATGTTGCTAAATGGTTGGTAGAAAATTTAATGGCATATATGATAAACAAGCACAAAATTTAAAAAATGATCAATACAATAAAAATTTTAATTTTCTAGACCTTGTAAACCTTTAAAAAAAGGAGCAACAAAAATTTTTTTAAAGTCTAAATATCTCTAAAGTGGCAAAGACAAAAATAATCTGAAACTTTAATTTTCCACAATACAGCAATTCAAAAATAATAGATTTAAAATTTTTTCTATAATTTTCATAAACTAAAATACTTCATTTTTCTTAAATTCATAAAAGATTTCTAATTTAGTTAATGATTATTTTATTTCCAAGTAGCATTTATGAAATTGTTATATATTATATATAATCACACGCATATAAAAAATTAGTAAATATAACCAAAATAACGATTTTGTTTACTAAGTTCAGTGTGGTTAAAAGTCACTATAAATTTTTAGTAAAATTTACTAAAAAAATTTGTTTATAAAACTAAAACCTCAATTTTTTTAGTGAAATTTACTAATTTTTTGGTTATATTTACCAACATTCATTAATTTGTGTCTACTAAATTCTTTGAGGTTAATTTTACTATTCTTTTTTTTGCGTGCATGAATTATTTAAAAGTTTATATAATGCATTTAATATTTTAATAATAATGTAATACAGTTTAATGTTTTACAGACAAATATATTTTACACTTTACTTTAATAAACTACTATCATTACGTAAGTATTAGTAGTAGTAGTAGAAGTATTAGTACTGTAGAATACTTTTTAACATGTAGTACTTATATTTCTTAGAAAATTATAATAATTTCTTTATTCAGGTCGCTTATTATATATATAATATTATGAAAATTTTCTTATTTAAATTAAAAGGAGTAAAAATAAAAGAACCTATCATTATAATAGTTGTATATTTCATGGTTGAAAGTTAACATTTTTTATAAATATTCATATACTTATGGTTTGTATGTACATGTTGACATGTTAAAAAAAAAAATAGAACAAAGTAAACATTCATGTATACTTTAAACAAATATCCAAGAAATTTCATTTATTTTATGCATAGAGTAAAAAAAAGGAAATGACTTTTAATATTTTTTAAGAGCAACCTTTTTTAACAAAATTATTTGTATATGAGCAGATCTAATTTAATTATAAACGAGGATTTAGACTAGTACTAGGGCAAAAATCTAACGAAAGCCACAAATTTTGCGAAAAATTTAATACAAAAAACGATGAATTTTTAAAAGAAGGGCCCAAAAAGGTTGATTATACTCAAAAATCTAGAAAGATATAATTCGGTAATTTTAACCTGATTTTCGAATTCTGAATAATATTTTTCCCTACATGCCCTGACTCGTCCCTAAAAAGGTAATATAGGACCTAAAAAGTTTTTTCAAAATTGTATTCAGTCTTCAATTTTTCTGCAGAATCCGATTTTAAATACAGGTGCCTGTACTCAGGAGTGATTAAATGATATTTGGAATTTGATGTTCTAAAAATTGACATCTAAATACCCGGTAATAAAAAATGACAGTAATTTTATAAAATACTTGCTGGGTTAATGCATCTGCTCGTATGCAAAAATTTTATTTGCACAGATATTTCTAACATTTACATGACTTTTATGGTCATATTTTTAAATCGGACCCAAAAAATTTTTTTCTCGAAAATATAACTAAAAAAATAATTTTCTTGATTTTATAAGTTTTAAATTTCCTTTAGCGCACGTGATCAAATGAAAATTTGACCAAAAATTAATTTTTAAAAAATTCTTTACTAGAAGGCTAAAAAATGATTAATTTAATTTAATTAATTTTTTGTATTAAAAACTTTATTATAAATCAATTAAAAAATCTTTAAAATCATAAGACATATAAATATAAATAAAAATTTTAGCTTTTTTTCAATGTAATAAATAAAAAGTTTTGTTTTCAAAGGTTTTAGGTATTTTTGTTTTAATAGACTTTTTGAAAGAGATATGATAAAAATGAATTGCAAAATTTATAAGTGACATGTGATTAATTATATCAAGTGATAAGATTAACTGCATTATGTTGTAATTAGCCTACGCAAAGAAAATTTTGTAGTAAGCGTACGTTATCTTGCTGATCCTATGTAAATCTTATATGAGAAAATTAATTTAAAAACAAAAATTGGATTATTTTGATGGATTTATGTACAGATTTAATAATATTTATTATAAAAATTTAGTTATACTTAAAAATTTGAAAAAAAATTTTTTACATATATGAAAATTCCTTTTTTATAAAATAATTCATATTACGAATTTGTACAAATTTCGATTATTAGAATTATAGAGATTATTATTATAAAGATTTTGTTTTTATTATTTGGAGTAAAAGATAAAATTTTAATCAAATTTTTATTTTTAAATATTTTTTACAATAAATATAAACGTATTACCTCGTATTTTATCTCTTATTGTACAAATTTATTGCATTATATTATACGAATTATTATTACAGAAATATTATTTTACGATATCTTACAATACATGGTTGCCGCAGGCACTGAGATTGTATACGTTTTTCAGAATAAGATACAAATTAAGTACTTGAATTGTCATTTTCAAGTTAAAATGTCGAAATTATAAATTTTATGACAGGTAAAAAATATATCGATCTATCCAAGTAAATTATGATGTTGTATTTTATTTGATTAACTTTTCGTCGAACCATGTCAACCTTATCAAAACTACAATAATTATTTTTACATAATTAATATTAAAAAAATAAATTAAATTGTGTATATGTAAAATAATGTACAATACTTTACAGTTTAATTAAAAACTAAAACATTCTAATTCAATTTATGAATTATTTCATACATAGACAAAAGTTTAGAATCAATTTGTAATTAAGTCAATTGACTTAGTTGTAAACAAATAACAAAAATTATTATTTAATATAAAATATAATAACAATGAAAAAAAATTTACATAATATCAAAATGGATAACAGCTGCAATATAAACTTAAATTATAATCATAGCAATTTGAATATAAAATCGACATCTACAATACGACATCTACTCTTGTTAACAAGGCCATATTACTGAATAATTCTAGATTTCATGATGAAACTTTGTCTAGAACATCATAATTTATTTGCATAGTTTGACATATTTTTTACATTTTCCAAAATTTTACCAACTGACAAACCTCATTAATTATTAATTATTAATTTAAATTTATGGATTATGTATAGAAACACTGAATGTAGGGGAGTCGTTTTATATGTTCGTAACACATTAAGAATACAAATTTTTGCTGAATCCAAGACTGAGTGCCCCGGAAAACCTCTCAAACTCGAATATATTATATGAAAAGTATGGGCTGATAATATTCCTTCAATATTAGCCTGTCTTGTCTACAAGCCTCCTAAAATATCTGTAATATTTTGCATAGATTATTTGGGAAATGTAAGAAAATTCGGTTTTAGGTAATTTAATGAATCATGCTTGATTAAAATAAACAAAGTTAATTATTAAAATCACTTGAATAGTTATAATACAAAAATTAATTTGTTTTTTATCGGACTGTATAAATTAATTACGTTTAAATAATAGAAATAAAAATATTTAATGAAATTGACTGATTTTACTTGAATTTGAATTAGGTTTAACACGCTGGGCGGTGTTTGATTTGAATTGACTTACGAGCTCGACTGCCGACCACGGAATGAGAGAGAAATGAGCGCAACGAACGGTTTTATAATAACGAGGGAAATTTACATAAAGGTAGGGGTTTTTAACAAAAAGGAGGCCGATAAATCAAACATTTATTGTACCAATAAAGCAAAAGTTAATGCACGAGAATTTGGAAGATCAATAATAATTAAAATTAATAGGGAAGAAAAAGAAATACAAAAGTTAAATCATTATTCTATATATTTTAAGTTTGGTTGGAAGCTCGATGCAAGTTTCCAAAATAAGGAAACAAGAAATACGGAATTTTGTTACTAGCCGTAACAATATCATTTACTGAAGACTCTGACTTTTTTGACAACTTACGTGAATTTTGCTCACTGTTTAGTCATAAGGTTATGTCATATTATATATATCAATCTCAAATAATATCCCCTCTCATCTCTCCTTAGTTCTCTCCTTTGCTCACCTGCCTCGATACCTTAGTATCGTGTGCTACACCAATCACTCTAGTTCGTTATCGAATAAACTATTATATGATAATTAAATAATGTGTCTTTATTGAACTTAATCCTTGTAGCTATTATAATATTATGACAGGTTATGTGGCCCTCATAAATTGTGTTTTTTTAGTTAGAATATTGGCAAAAAGTGATAAAAATTTTGATAATTAAAATATGTTACAAGTGATTAAAATCTATTAAAGGTGTAGCGTGCTCGTTATTTTTTTGAAAAAATGTCTTCTCAACTACCATCATTGCCGCTCCTGAAAGGAAGAGAGAATTATAGGCCTTGGAGCATTAAAATGCGAGCGTATCTCAAGCACCAGGACTTATGGTGCACTATTGAAGTGCCTAACAAAGCAGATGGGACTCCTGGAGAAATTTCTAAAGATCCTGCGAAGTTAACTAAAGTTCAAGCTATAATTGAATTGGCATGCCATGACAATATTCTGTCAATAATTGAAAAGAAAAATTCAGCGAAGGCGGCATGGGATGCTTTAAAGAGCGCATTTGAAGATGGCGGCTATTCCGGTCTAGTAAGATTACTTATAAATCTAGTTACTACAAAATTAGATGACTGCGTATCGGTTGAGGAGTATATCGACACCATAATGAAAACGAGCAATCAAATCAACGATATAGGCTTGGGGGTGGTAATGCCGGATGTAGCTATTGGCGCACTTATGCTTGCTGGTCTACCTAAAAAATATGAAACTTTATCAATGGCTATTGGTGGATCGAATGCAGAAATAACATCAGATTTGGTAAAACAAAAAATTTTGCAGGAAGTAAAAATTGATTCTGATTTAGGTTCAGGCGAATTAACTGGCGTGCAAAGCTATTATTCGAAGGCACCACGAGGTCGCGGTTATGTAAGAAGAGGTGGTTTTTCAAGGTCCCGAAATAATAATCGGAGGGGAGTTTCAGCTCAGAGGAGCCAATGCTTCCGGTGCAACAAGTATGGACACTTAGCACGTGATTGTAGACTAAACCACGGAAACAACAGGTCGTTTATCGCGCAAGCGCAAGAACATGGTAATATAAATGATTTTAATAATTACGACGATGACGAAGAAGAAGGCGGTAATGAAAGAGCAAACATTGCGTGCGCATATGTAAGTTATATAGCTACCGATTATAATGCTAATAATAATATGAATGATTGCATTGTAGATTCTGGCGCTAGTCGTCATATGTGTGGAAACAAACTTTTATTTAAAAATCTTAGAAAATCGAGCGTTAATTATATATTAGTTGCCAATAAAAATAGACTACATGTCTCTGGTGAGGGTGAAATTTTTTTAAAGACAGTTACAAATAAAAAGTTGCTTCTTGAAGGTATTTTGTATGTTCCACACATAGCGACTAATCTTTTATCAGTTCGTTGTATCTTAAAAAATAAATGTCATGTAATTATTAAACAAAATGAGTGCCTTCTAACTGATACAAAAGGCAATGTTATGTTAATTGCAAGCGAAAATAATCATGGTTTATATTCAATAAGTAGTAATTATAGTATGTCTAATAATGTAATGTCATGTTATAGTGAGTCTATCAATAATGTCAACGCTATGAAAGCTGTCCAGTCAACGAATTCTGTTCATTCCAATCCTCTTGAAAAATGAATACCAAGGATATCAATTTATGGCATATGAGGTTAGGTCATTTAAACGAAGCATATATAAGAAATTTAGCAAACGGAGCAGCAAGAGGTATTTGTCTTAAATCAAAGGATCGTTTACTGGAATGTGTAGCTTGTGTCGATGGTAAAGCCTGCAGAAAGCCCTTCAAACCATCAAATAGTAGAGCAGAGGCAAAATTAGATTTAGTACATACAGATCTGGGTAAGATGGACGTTCTTTCACATGGCGGAGCTCAATATTATTTAACCTTCTTGGATGATTATTCAAGAAGATGCCATCTAGAATTTTTAAAAAGAAAAAGCGATGTAGCAGAGGCCTTTAAGCAGTTCATTGTTGCCATGGAAACTCAGACCGGAAGCAAAGTTAAAAGTATAAGAAGTGATAATGGTCGTGAGTACATAAATAAAAATTTAATAAGTTTTTTACGAAAAGCAGGCATCAGGCATGAATTGACTGTCCCTCATAATCCTGCGCAAAATGGTCGAGCAGAGAGAATCAATCGTGTCATAAAAGAAAAAGCTAGATGTATGTCACTCAACGCTGGTCTACCAGCTAGATTTTGGGCAGAAGCTTTTGCCACAGCAGCGTATTTACAGAATAGAAGCCCAAAGCGTTGTCTCGACATGAAGACTCCAGAAGAGGTATGGACAGGTAAAAAACCTGACATTTCACACTTAAGAGTGTTTGGGTGTATGGCTGGTTCATTGATTCAAGGTCGTTCCATTCCAATTATGGGATCAAGGTCAGATCATTATATTATGGTTGGATATTCTACAGTAAGAAAAGCATATCGTTTGTGGAACAGTGTTAAAAAAGAGATTGTAGAAAATGTGCATGTAAAATTTATGGAAAATTTATTTCCTTTTAAACCAGCAAGTGTGTATTTACCTCTTGACCAAGCAGATGAAGAGAGCGTTCAAGATGTAAAAGAAAAAATTTCTGACTCAGAAGATGATTATTTTACAGATGAAAATAATGAAACTATATTAGAAAATATTTTTCATGAAGTCGAAAAAGAAAGTTCTGGTACTGAAAAAGATGTGGATCTAAAATTTTTACAAGAAAATAATTTATAAGGTCAAGAGATTCAGCAACAGGCAAACTCAAAACAGAGTAAGATAAAAAAGGATAAAGTTAAGAAGCAAGAAAATCTTGAACCTCTACGTAGAACCTCTAATCGAGTAAGATCTTTACCTGCCAAACTCAGACCTGATGTTGACCATGTTACAAGTTTTTCCGCAATTGCTCTAGATGATAAACAAAAATGTGTAAGTTATTCTGCAATAGTCAATAATAATGAACCTTTAAGTTTTTTACAAGCTATGAAGAGTCCTGAAGCCTCAAAATGGCGTTTGGCTATGGATGAAGAGATCAAATCTATCATCAAGAATAAAACATGGATTTTATGTAAGCCTCCACTTGGAAGGAAGATCATTGGTTGCAAATGGGTATTCAAGAAGAAGATAGGTGAAAATGGTCAAGTAAAGTATAAAGCTCGTTTGGTTGCCCAAGGTTTTTCACAGGTAGAGGGCATTGATTACACCGATACCTTTTCACCTGTGGTTAGGTTGTCTACCATAAGATTATTATTTGCTTTTGCGGCAAAAAAGGATCTTGACATCTACCATTACGATGTGGACTCCGCTTTTCTACAAGAGGAATTAGAGGAAGAAATTTATATCAAGCAACCTCAAGGCTATGTCATACAAGGTCAAGAGAACATGGTCTACAAGTTAAATAAAGCCCTTTATGGCTTAAAACAAGGCAGCAAAACGTGGAATCACAAGTTAGACAAAAGGCTAAAACAAATTGGTTTGGTTCAGTCAAAAGTTGACCAATGTGTCTACCATCACATTAAAGGTAATAAATTTTTTATTTTAACTGTGTTTGTAGATGATCTAATAGTCTTCACCAACTGGAAACAAGTTTCAAGTTTTGTCAAGCAAGAATTATTCTCAACTTTTTCCATGAAGGACCTGGGTGATGTAAAAAAATGTTTTGGTATAAATGTTGTTCGAGACAGAAAAAATGGAATTATTCAACTCCATCAAGCAGAATATATAGACTCCATTTTAAAGTCATTCAATATGTCAGATTGCAAACCTGTCGCCACACCCATGGAAACTGGAAATGTATTAAAACCTGCTGACAAGAAATGTGATTCATACAACTCAGCTAATATACCTTATCAAAATGCTGTTGGAGCACTGATGTTTTTATTTCAATGTACAAGACCAGATCTTGCCTTCGTAATAAGTTCAATAAGTAAATTTAACAATAATTATGATTCAAGTCACTGGAATGCCATCAAAAGAATTCTAAGATATCTTAAAGGAACCAGAAACTACAAACTTACTTATGTGCGATCAAATATTCCTCTATATGGATACACTGATTCAAGTTATGGTGCAGATATTTATGATTCCAGGTCAGTAAATGGATATGTGTTTAAATTTAGTCAAGCAGCAATTTCTTGGAACTGCAAACGTCACCCTGTTATTGCTTTGTCTACTACTGAAGCAGAACTTTATGCTCTAACTTCTGGTATCCAAGAATCAATTTATTTAAAAAACCTTTTAACAGAATTGAAGATACAGTCAAACCTACCTATATGTATCGGATGTGACAATCAATCTACCATCAAATGGATCATAAATGGAAATTTTAGTAATAGAACCAAACATATACGTATAAGAAGAGATTTCTGCAATCAGCGTATTAGGATGAGAGATATCAAGATTCTCTACGTTCCAACAAATAAAATGTTAGCTGATACCTTAACCAAATCACTTGCCAAACCTAAATTTACTATGTTCCAACGCCAACTTGGTTTAAAAGATTAATTAACTTTATGTTAGTGCTAAAAGTGTTAGTTAAAAGGGATAGTTAAAATAATATTTAAAGTAAAAATTATTTTTATATATATGAGTGATAAGAACTATTTTAATTTTAATAATTTATTTAATAAAGATTTATCTACTTAAAGAAATTTTTTTTAATAATTTTTGTATAAAATAAACAAGACTGATTAATACAATTAATTTTAAAATGAAGTGTATATATGTATAAATTGTAAACAAGTATGGAAGTATGTTGGATGCTGGTATGTTGTTCGAGGAGCATTATATTCATTTTTGTATTTAAATGCTAATTGAAAAAGAGATGTAATATTTTTAATGATTTGTAAACTATAACATGTATATTATTTTCATTGAGGGAAGCTGTCATATTATATATATATATATCAATCTCAAATAATATCCCCTCTCATCTCTCCTTAGTTCTCTCCTTTGCTCACCTGCCTCGATACCTCAGTATCGTGTGCTACACCAATCAGTCTAGTTCGTTATCGAATAAACTATTATATGATAATTAAATAATGTGTCTTTATTGAACTTAATCCTTGTAGCTATTATAATATTATGACAGGATATTATGGGGGACTTAAATGCTGACCTTCTTAAAAATACTGCTGATAGTCAATTTATTCGAGAAATGGCTGAGGTGTCGCTCCAGATCATAGATCATGGAGCCACAAATCGTTCTCCAGGCGAGACAGAACTGAAGAATGATCTTTGTGGATAATAATGACAATATACTATACTTTAATAACAAAGTTGCTCATTTTCACACCAGTCACAATGCCATTGCCCTTGAATTAAATTATTTATACCAAAGGCTCCTAATAATAGTTTTAGCTTCATAAAACTCAATGACATTAAATGAATTCTTAAATGGTTGTGAATGGATAACTTTTCATACTCCAGCTTTTAACATTAAACCGTCACTTGAATGCCTCAATTCCAATCTTCAGTTAGCAATAAATCACCTAGCACCTCTCAAAACCATCAAACCTAAAAAACTCAAACATACTGGATCAATGATAATTTATCATATTAATCAGCAAACGCAAGGCAATCGAAAGACGCTATGTCAGAATTAAGGACCCTTTACTTCTAAAAGAACTTATATCCTTATCGAATCAAATAGAAAAATTGTTTGAGCTTGCTCATAACATCTTTTACCAAGAGCAAATAAATGATGCACTTAACAGTAACCAGGACATAATATGGCGAAAGTTAAAACATCTAGGGTTATTGCCTAAATCTAAGAGTGATCTTCATAGTTTCTTGTCTAATAACATAAGTGCTTACTTTGCTAGTGTTTTCTCATTATCCTCAGAAAACCTTGCAAATGCTGAAGAAATTATTGCTAACTGCTCTAATGATGGCTTTAATTTTATTGAAGTCACTCTCAATGACGTAATTGGCTGTCCAGCACTTCAATTCCCAGGCTACTGGGGATGAAGGTATTCCGCAGAGGATCATAGCTAAGTCATTACCTACTATAGGCCCACTATTTGTTGATTTATTCAATGATTCCCTGAGGAATGGCGTTTTCTCCGCATTCTGGAAAAAGTAATTTCTGATAACAATTAAAAATACCTTAACACCATCATCTGTTTCTGACTTTAGACAGATTGCACTTTTGTGATTTCTGTCTAAGGTACTCGAGAAACTAGTCCGTGATCAAATCATAAACTACTTTAACACCAATAAATTATTAGATCCACTTCAAACAGGATTTAGGTGATACGGTAATACAGAAACTGCTCTAATAAAATTGACAAACGACATCAGACGTGGTACTAGCAATAAACTAGTCACATTTTTACTCCAATTTGATTTCAGCAAAGCCTTTGACACTATATCACCCACCAAATTAATATTTAAGCTTATAGGTATATATTTTTTACGGACAGTCTTGATATGAATGCAATCTTACCTCAAAGATCGACAACTCCAAGTAGCTTCTAAAATTACCATCTCTGACACCTTGTTACTAATCTTGGTGTTCTGAAAGCTCAGTCAAATGGGATCCTGCATTTATTATACGCAGACGATCTCCAAGTTTATATCCACCCTGAAGATACTTTACTTGCTGCTGAAAATCTTTCACTCATTGCGCGTAAGGTCTCAGAGTGAGCAGATACTGTCTTTCTGAACCTTAATCACAAAAAAACAAAAGTCATATTTTTCAGCACATCATCAATTGTTGAACGTATGGGTAAATTGGATCTTGAGGTCGAATTGGGTAAAAAGGTCACAATCCACTTCTTTAATGAAGTAAAAAGTCTAGGTGTGATACTAGACAGTAAACTTAATTGGCAATTCCAGATAACATCCATTGAAAAGGAATAAGAACAAATCGCTTTACTCACTACGTTTTGTTAGGCACTGTACCACTGAAAATCTACGTACATTACTAGTTCCGGCCTTGACAACACTCCATTTATATTGCTACAACACAGTTTATCTGGATACAAGTAATACTTTTTTTTTTTTTTTTTTTCTTTTAGTAAGATTATTGTACAAGATTGTACAAAATATTGTAGTACATAATGATATAAGGTATTTTTAGTTGCTACTTGCTAATTGAAATTTGAAATAATATAACAAGTTTCAATATAATAAAAATTTGAATCCGGTCCTCGTCTTTTCAACTACAAGGATCGATCTATTGGAATTCCATCCCTCATAATAACAGAGTCAAGCCTTGCCTTAACTCTTTCAAAACGGCAATATATAAACATCTTCTGGCATTAGATCCCTAATTAGTGCACATATATATTTTACCAAATTCATATCTAAAGATTATATTTATTACATTTTGTTTGTTATATTTATTCATATTTATTATTTTTATATTAAATTATTTATTTAATTTTACAATTAATACTACCTTTCAAGCATGTGAATACAGATTTAATATTTAAAATATATTAATACATAATCAAAATAAGCATAATTAATTTATTGACTGCGATTTTAATTAATTTACTGTGAAAATATATATTATCAGTATTATAAATATATAAAATCTTAATTTTAATTTACATCATATTATATATAGGTGAGCAGCCAAATATGCGAGCAAACTAAGAAAGTTCTAATTTAGAGGGTAAGGAATAGGCCTAGTAAGGAATGTTCAATCCCATCTCCCGGAAATTCTATCCATATAGATATTTATTGGAATGAAGGATTTTAAACTTACCCTTAAGACATTAAGAAAAAGTGAAATATTTTATAAGTTTCTGTAATAACGCGAAACAAAAACGGCAATTTACTAAAAAAATTTTGTGCAAAGTGAATTTTCATTCTGTGAAAAAAAATCTGTAATTTTCAATATTTTGCCTTTATTTAGATCTGATTTAAAAGAGGGTTAATTACCTTAAAAACATTTATTTCCTGAAATATAATGTATAATACTGCTCTCCGCCAAACGGTAAACAATGGTGGTGATGCGGCCGAGATATAAAACAGGGTAAAAATTTTTAGGTCAAGCTGACACCACTATAAACTTTATTTAAAAATCTAACTCTTAGGGCATTTTTCCTATCTTATCCTGGGATACCCTTTAACAAATATTATCAAGATATGTTGACAAGATTTAATACGGCTCAGTTAAAGGCTTTTTACTGTCATATATAAATGAAGAAAAACGTGACTGATATCAAAGCGGATAAGGTTCCATATAGATACTCTTTGATATTAATGACAATAGATAGAATATACTGTTACGTTTTAGTGCTATATCTCACAATGTTTGTTTCACATTTTCTGTTTTGATATAGACATAAATATTAATTAAATCTAGCTTGCTTTATACATTGTTTACACATTATAGTATTTTCATATTTCTAAATAAAAATTATTAAAGTTAAATTTATTTGGATTCAATTGGAAAAATTAATTATTGTACGCCTGTAATTAAAAGAGTACTTAAAGTATTTCGAGAAGTGGACAAAATTTGTTACTGTCAAAATGTCATCGTTTATATATTTGTAATGCTTTAAAACAAGGTATAGCTTTTATTTTAGTTTATTACTTTAAAAAAAAGTTTTTATTAATTATATTTCTCAGCTGTCTGAACTTAAATAGGACAACTGAAATCTCAAATTAATAATAAAAAAGTAATTTTATAAGATAAACTTAGACTACTAACGAGAATATTACGAAAAGAGAACTTGAGAGGGTTGTTTTTTGCTAATTTAAGGATGTCTAACTTAATACAGCATTATGAGATCTCAATCTTCATAATCGTTGACCCTAAAATAAAAAATCTTACAAAAAAATATAATTTGTAACCCTGACTTAAATCCTAAATGACCCTTGTGTAAATAATAATTTAAAATATCCCATTTTTTTTAAAATGTGATTTTTCTATTTGTTATATATAACAAAGATATATATTATATATATACATAATTTAAATAAAATAAATATAAAGAAAATGTCAGTTTTTAGCAAAAAAAAAAAATAGAAATTAAAAATGTTTTTTATAAGGATTTTTTTTTTTTTAGTTTTATTCTTTACTGGAGAGAAATTTTTTAGAGTAACATTTTAATTTACGTGTACTAATTTTATTTTAGACAATTCTTTTTCTATAGAATAAAAACTGACAAACGTTATAAAATTAACTAAAATTTATTTTTTACCAAGTAAGTGAGTTTAAAAAAAAATAAATTTATAATAATAACCAAAAAATTTAATTTTTTCAAATAGTTTTAGTATTAAAAAAAATATATATATATATATAATTACTTTATTAGAAAATTAGTCGAGAAAAATAATATAACGATAGGTAATAAAATTATGTAGTCTGAGTGAAAGAATTCAATTATTAAAATTTTTATCAAATAAATTATGAGTTTTATTTTTTTGAAGATTTAGGTAACAAAAAAAAATAATTTTATTGGTCAGTTCAATTTTATAAATCTTATTTGTTTTTATAAATAAATGAAAAATTTTAAATTTCAAGAAAGAAATTATATTTACAAACAGAAAAAAAATTGAATGTTACCCTTGGAAAACATTAATGCATTAAAATAGGGGTTGGTAATTATCCGAATTTTCGTAATGCCAGGAATATTTCTGATTCAAAGTATAATTGCATATCTCTGAAACTTTTCGGGTTTACCCGAAATCAGATTGACCCGAAAAAAGACCTAACTTTCAAGTCAGGTAAACCCACATTCTCCTACATGAAAATATTTTGTTTTTAATAAATAAAAGGAGACATTTTTTTTGAGACAAGATATTTTGTGTTATTTAGCCAAAAAATTATCCATTGTTTTTACTTTTTACAAACTATTATACAAAGGATTTTTGTTCCATAGGGCTTTTTGATAAAAAACTACTAAAAAACTCTTCAACCCTTATTTTTTTTTTTCATAACTCAATAAGTTTCACAAAAATTTATTCTTAACATTTAAATCTGAGTAACTCTCAAACTAACAAAATGCTTATCCAAATATATAAAGTAAATGTATGAATAAGAAGAGAATATGTGTTATAAAGTATTAAAAAAAAGTTTTGTAGATATAAAATATAGCAAAAGTAAATAAAATTTATATATAAATAAAGATATAGATCAAGAAATAATTGAATTGAGATATATAATATTCTTTCATATGAAAAATAGTGTAAATATCATTTAATCGATTTTAATTAGAAAACTTAGTTTTCATCATAATAATAGTATATATTATATAAAATTGATATTATTATATATATTATAACTTTAATTGAATATACATATATTATAGTCATAATTATATTGTACATTTTCATTGAATAAAATATTATATATTAGGCTGGTTCATTGAATTTTTTAAAAAACTATTTTAAAGCATTTACTAGTATCTACTTTTAGAGAATAATTTTTTTTTTTCAAATGCTGCTCAATTTTTATTTTTTTTTATGATAATTTTTTTTATAAATAGTTCACTTTCAAAAGAATATTTAAAATATAATTAAAAAAAGATCTAAACTTAATATTAGATTCAAACCTATTTTACTTATGGCATTTGACCAAAACAAGTAAATATAAGTATCAAAAAAAAATTATCCTAGCAAAAATGTTTACCTTAATTAGCCTGAAATGTCAAAAATAACTTCATATTTTGGCCAAAATATGGTAATTTTTGTTTAAATACTTTTACTTTTTTTCACCAAAAGTACTGATTAAAAAAGGTTTTATGTAGTTTTTGCAAATTCAATTTAAGACTCAAAGTCTAATTTTTCTTTTAAAAAAACTGCCTGTCTAATATACGCATTTATGGTAAAATAAGATTATCAAATTTTCACATAAATATAAATTAGTATTGATAAATTATAAGCTAATACATTTGAATAACGACTAATAAAATTATACATAAAATAATCATAATAAAAGTATTATGTTATTTAAATTATAAAATTATTTCAATTCACTTTATTAATTGAAATTACTTTCAATCACAGATTAAAACAAATATTTGACGACAAATGTTAATCAATTTTTATTTTTTGAACGTTGATAAAATAATTTTATTTTTAAACAATGAAAATGTACTCTCTAGATGAAGAAAATAATTGTTCTTTAATGCTTTGTATTAAAACATAAATACACACATATAAAACATGTATAAAATGATTTATTGTTATGAAAATTAAATTTTCACTTAGAGTTCTTTGACGGACGAGAGAAAAGAGAGAACTTTAACTCAAAATTTATATGTATAAATATAATTCAACTCGACACTTTTCTAATTAAAATCTATTCAAATATAAATTACAAAAATAAAGTTTTTTTTTTTTCAATTCTTTTTTTATTTGGAGAAAGAAGAAGGGGGAGGTAGATTATTGAATATAAAATAAATAATAAAAATATTGTGTTTTTTATTATTCTTTAATTTAATTTTCACTGTACATACTACTATGTAAATGTTAAACATTGATTTATTTTCTTTTGCTTTATTTTCTTCTTTCGATTTTCTTTTCCGATTTATTGTTTTCACTTTTTTTTTAACGTTTCTATTTTAAATTATATATTAGTAATTTTATATAAAATTGATTTTTTGTTAAAATAATATGTATTTTAGTAAATCTATAAGAAAATTTTGAATATTCTGGGACATGCTTTATTATAAAATATTTGTTTACCTTTTTTTACAAGTTTGAAGATTTTTAATGGCATTTTAAAAAAACTGAAATATAATAAAGTCTTTCATTGATTAAACGCTCTCTTTTTGGTCTTATAATACTGAGCTCAAAAATGCTTCAATTTTAAGATAACAAAAGCAAATTTTAAAAAAGCTCAAAAATTCAATATATTATTTTTGAACAGCAACTTTAAATAAATATTTTGTAATTATTTATCCCTAACGATTCTAAAATTGGATGCTTGTAACTTTTTTAACCACCTACAACTCTAAATTAACCTCAAATTTAATTTCAGTCTTGGTAAACTTTTTTTAAATACAAAATTATAAATTGTAATAACAACTTTTATTTTATAACAACTTTATAATTATATAATTTTTGTAGTTATAAATATTAAAAGTTACATAAAGTCTCATTATTTACTCATTACTGGTCGTTATACAAGAACCAAATCAAGATTCATATTTTAAAAGAATGGGCGATTTATTCTAAAACAATAATTATAAAAATATATTATATTTATATTTATAAATATATTATATTAAATTAAATGTAATGTAATTTTGGAAACCTTAATTTTGTGGATAACATTTTATACCTCAGTCCGATATTTTTGACAAATCTAGATACAAATTTGAATTTGCCGAATCATTGAAATGATTCAATTAACAGCATTAATATATTAAGGTAAAGTCCAAAACTTGGACAATTTTAAGTAGTTACATTAAACAAAATCACATAACACTACTTAAGAAAAGTTATGTGCTGATATGATTTATTACGACTTTGAAAGTTAAAAAATATCAAAAGTTATATAAACTAATCTTGAATATTCTGATTTTGCTTAAAATTTCAAACAATTTGCTTGAAATTTTAAGTGTAACAACTAAACCATGTTCAAACTGCTGGAATTACTTTAAATTTGTCAGCATCAGTTAGAAAATTTGATCTATTTTTAAAACTTCTTTAAACAATAAAATTATTAGTAGTTATCAGTCTAATATATATTTTTTTATCCCAAATAAATTTTTTATGCATTAAATTTTTTTTTCTCTTTCATGTGCAGAAATAGAAAACTAAAACAACAGTGAAATATATATTTATATATACGTAGATACTTTGTCTATATGTCTAGATGTCACTGTGTACCTGGATGTGTTGAAATTTGGATTTTAAGTGACACTTAAAATAATGGATAGACAGTTAAAAACTTACTAATAATTTTTTTAACGGGAATTTCAATGCGTACATGTATTGCTATTGGATCAAAATGAGTTCACTATGAATATATACGTAAAAATTTATCAATAAATCTTTGTTTTTGTGGCAAATTACTTTAACTTCTCTTGTTAAAAATTTTTTAACAAAATTTTTTATAAAATTTTAAATTAAGAGAAGTTTTGTTTATCAATTTAACAATTTAATTAATTTAAAGGAAAATAAGAATTGTCCATTGAAATTCCTAAAAATCCACAATCGTTTCTAAATATTCAATGTTTGACTAATATATCAAATCTTAATATTAGTATTAATTATTTGCAGTGGTTAAAAAAAAAAATTAGAACTATCTAAAACTCTAGCATCATTTAATCGATAATCATTAAATAGCAGGTTGGTGGTATGCGCAGAAGGCCCACTGGCAGAATCGGTTGTTATTTAGGATGCTTTTTCGAATTTTTAAACTAATCCTAACTATTTGGTGTTATTAGGTTTTCCAAATATAGTTACATCCTCCTTAGTAATTTGTATCTTTTTTGTATTATTTGGCATGACAAGTGCGATTTTCGTCATAAAAGTCAATCTTTATGGCATCCATAGCCGAATTCGTATTCAGGCTTTTTTCAGTTTTTATAGGAATTTAAAATAGCTTAAAATCATTGTAATGCAAGTGTCAGAAAATTTTTTTTTTAATTTCTAGTGCATATTATAAAATATGATTTCTGAAAAATGCTCATGATTTTTACCCCAAGTTCAAATAGAAAAGTTCTATAAAAGTTTTATTTTAAACTAGGGGCTATCGCCTTGGAAATCACGAATTTGATTTAAAAAACTTGTTTTTGATTTTTTTCTGATTTTGGCTTATTTGTACCTCAATCATGAATCGTTACTAGTTGAGATGGTTTATTTCCGTCTTTTAATGATTTTTTTTTATTTTTCGCGATTTTTGTGTTTTTTAATTCAATATTGAATAGTAAAAAATAGATTTTTGAGGTCTTGGGTGAGTTATAAGGCTAAAAAACGCAAAAAATCGTGAAAAATCACGAAAAATCATTAAAAGACGGAAACAAACCATCTCAACTAGTAACGATTCATGATTGAGGTACAAACAAGCCAAAATCAGAAAAAAATCAACAACAAAAATTTTTTAAATCAAATTCCAAAACGATAGCCCCTCGATTTTAAATTTTTGAACAGAAATAAAAAATTTTTTTGGGCCAACATCACCTAGCTTGTTTTAGCTTGCTTATTTATTTATATATAATTTTAAAAAATTTTTTAATTTTTAATTTCGTAAAAATTTTAATTAATTATTTGAAACGACCTTGATGAACAAACAAATCCTTAGAAGTTTGCTTACTTTTAATCAACAAATTTGTTTGATTAAATATTTTTTTTAAAAAAATCAGAGGGACGCGAAATCTAAACTCTTCTGGAGACATTTTTTTCACAAACTTTTTTTCGATGTTTTTTCATAAAAAATATTATACCTAACATGAATTCATGTCTTAAAAATTTAATTTGCAAAAATTAGATTTTTAAAAAAATATTTAATGAAACAAATTTGTTGATTAAAAATAAGCAAACTACTTGATGCGTTAAAATAAAAAAAGTGAAGTCGGTTTGACTCCACTTATCAAAAATGTGAGTTTTTCGAATCTAAGGATTTGTTTGTTCATCAAGGTCGTTTCAAATAATTAATTAATTAATTTAATAAACGAACGTATAAATACTAAATTCAAAAATTTTAAATAAATGGCACCTAATTCTAAATCAATTCAACAAAGGGCAAAAAAAGGTTGCGAATTCGACATTAAACGCGTGCTGGAGTCAATTGTTGCCAGAAGTCATACAAAATGATGAAAATCTAAGAACAAGTTATTCAGTTCAGAAAATTCTCGAAGACGCTGCGTCAAGTGTACATGATATTGGTGGCAAAGGATTTTTCGATATGCAAGAATCCGACCTTAGAAAAATCGTTGCTGCTGAAACTAACCCATTAAGTGTTACAGAAATTGAAGAGATTCTTGAAGATTCTGAGAATCAAGTGATCAAAACTCCAAACGCTGAGCCTGTAGAAAATATTTTAACAACGAAATTGTTAGTAAAAATATTAAATACGCTTCAAAATGCCATTGACGAGGCATTGTCTGAAGGTCCAATATTAACGCGAAGCTTAAAATTCAAATACGATTGTGAAAAAGCTATGGTCACACATAACTCCTTATACGGTGACTAAATCATTCTGTTTAAACAGAGAATAATTGATATTTATATTATAAAAGATTTTGATATTTAACACTGTTTTTTCTTTTGAGTAAGTAATGTAGTAATTTCCCATATAACCCAATGTATAACGGGTCCCAGGATTCGCAGTACTTTTCAAGAATCCAACCCCCGCGAATAACAGGGCTGACTGTATATACGGAGAAACATCTATCCATATTTCTGTATAATTCCGGATACAAAATTAAACTTGGTTAAATTCATGGGTTAAAAACTGTCCCTGGTGGAAAATGGACACCATGAGAATACTGTGAAGGGTAAGAATTGACTTATAATATACATAAAAAATACTGGTTTTACCCTTTTACCCTTTTTATAAACTTTTGCATTATATTCTCCTTATAGTATATTTTTCAAGCAATTCAAGGAAAAATTTTTTGTCTTGAAAAATTATGATTAATGAAACGAAGAAAAAAAAATATGTATAGTTAAACACTAAATTGTGTAAAAACAAAGTGATGTCTAAAAGATCACTTTTTAAATCTTAAAATACTATTTAATGATCCTAAAAATAAACGAAAAAAAATTTTTTTTTTCAATAACATCAATACATTTTGAATGAAATAATTCATATATATATTACAAAAAATATGAAAAATGAACTTTAGATATAAAATTTTTTATTTAAATTCTCTCGATGTAAATTTAATAATTTTCATTATCCTTTTGTTATAATACTTACGCATAGCTTCTTTAAGGATTAAATTTTTTTCTACGAATTATTATATTAAAGCTTTCTGCATAAGTAAGCTATTTTTACCAAAACTTTAAACTTCCATAGAGAAATATATATATATTATATATAAGTGTAAAAAAGCTTTTCATTCTATTTTTTTTTTTGCGTTTTTCTCTTGTTTTTTTTTTTTTTTTGTCTATGTCGACGCAGGATACAAAAAAAAAATTACGTGAGTGTACCAGTTTGCTTTGAGATAAAAAAATACGTAGGATATAAAAGAAAAATGTAAAATTCTTTCTCTATATATATATATATTTTTTCACTCTCTGTTATTATTTAAAAAAAAAAAAAAAAACAGAAAAAAAAAATAAAAAATTATAAAACGCATGAATTCTGTCTGGTTTTTTATTCATTGTATTTCTCAAGTTGTAATCAATTCATTAATTCCTTTTTTTACTGAAAAAAGCTTTTAAGAGGTATACTTATGATTGACTATGTCACGAGTTTTATAACTTTAAAAGATGCATTTTTAAGTATGTGATAAGTATACGATCAACTTGTACATGTATTTGAAAAAAGGCTTACAAAATTAAAATCGATTTCAATATTCAAGACTTAAATAGTTCTTATATAATAAATATTTCTTGGTAAAATGTTTAAAAGATTAAAAATTTTTTAAATTTTTTAAATTTTTAACAGCTATTTATGTACACATCCTGACACAATTTCTTATAAGTTAGATAATATATGGAATTTTTGCAGTTTATGTTTATAGTATGTTAAATATGGGTTATTCTGTGTTAAGATAGCCAAAAATGTTAAATCTAAAAAAAATTTTTTACATTTGGATTATCATGTAAAACGAATTTTTTTTCAATATAATTAAAAAAGGGGAAAGTGGAGAAAAAATTAAAGATTACAGTAAAAAATTTTTTTTAAAAACATTTCATTTTAAATTTAATATTCGTTGACAAATAGTACACACAAACTATAAATTGTATATTTCATTTCAGTTATCATATAATTTATCATGCTCAAGTTTAAAATCTAACAGATCATTTTATTTTTATTTACTTGTCACAGTTAACTATTACTGATGGTAAATTTGCCATTTATTTTTCATTAAGAATTCCATTTTCTAGAATCGTTTGTTCTTGCCATTTTTTTATTCTTTTCAAGACCATAATTTATTTTTATTTAAAAATTTACTTTTTTCAACTCTTTAAGTGGGGCTCCATGCAACTCATCGTTCCAACACTGCGTGAAATATTTAGTTGGTCGAGAGTTTTTTCTCTCTCTTTTAACCTGAAATCATTTTATGCAGATAATTAAATTCCTGATTAATGATAAAAATCAGCACAAGGTAAAATTGAAGTTCCCTTTTAATACGTCGCGTGTGCTTTTGAATTCAATTAATTTATTTCTTTAATTAATTATTAAATTTTAGTAAATAATCCGATAAATATTCAATTAATTCTATTACAATTTATACGGAAAGACCTCGAGATTTTCATACATTCCCTATATTTTTATAGGTATATTTATGTCACCCCTTTTTATATTTTTCTTGTACTTTAATTTTCTGCTTTTTTTATAAAACTTAGTGTCACTCAATATTTACTTTTGAAAGTTACAAAAAGCTTTTAATATATTTCATTCTACATTCAACCAATTTATTGGAACATAAGACTATTTAATTTAACCAAGAATATTCCATATATATATTTTATATACTTAACATCAAAAGTTTTCAAATATTTGCATAAACTGTAGATTTTTTTAAAACTTATGTATGTTACACCCCATTTTTGAAATTGACCATTACGTGCATTGTTGAAGTAAATTTTATTTTAAAAATGGGTCAACGACGTTTCATTCTTTTTTTTAATACTTGTGAAGCATATTGAGAGAAAATTTTTTTAATTCAATATATAGATATATTTTATTTATTTTTAATTACATTACATAAATATTATTGATTTTTATACAAATAAACAATCAATATAACATTTTTTTTTTAATTTTTTTAAAATAAAGATTTACAAACTGAGTTCATTACATTTGGTTTGTTAGGTTTAAAAAAGATGCAGACCACTTTCCGTGAGAATGGGGCATCTAGGCCTGGAAAAGCAGGACTCAATGTCAATAAATAAGTTTTATTTGTCTCAATATATCATTCGCGCAGAAAAAAAATGCGTAAGTTATATACGATCTACTAATTTATAGTCAAATTAATGTATTTTTTTTTCAAATTTACGGATAAAATATTTATTTGACGTATTCATGGTCAAAATAAAGAATTGCTACTTTATCAATTTAAACTTGTATTTTGTTAAAATAAATTAATGCAAGGTAGAGTTCTTTTAACCCTCAAATCATATAGATACAAAATCATTATAGTGTCTCCACGGAGGTTAAAATGCCTTTCTTTTTTTTATGCACGTACCTAAATTTATTATAAGTCCATTTATATCTTGTATCCGTTCACTATCGGTGGTGAAGAAAACGTCCTTCAGAAATTCATTGTATCTTAATTTCTCTGATTTTAATTCAGAAAATAAAAATAAAAATTAAATAATAAAATATTTAGTACACATTTTATGAGAAGAAATACGCTTGGTGCTATTAATAATTTTGGACCCAATGTAAATTCAACGTTGACCCATTTGTGAAAAAGATTTAATATATTTTGATCAATTCACGAACCGGTAAAGTAAATTGACCCTTTCACGAACTGGTCAATTTAATTTTCTTACCATTGACCAGTTCATGAATTGATCATTTTACTAGACCATTTCCTGAATTAGTCAATTTCACAAATGGCGCGTAACATGTATAACAAATCACGTGAAAATAATTTAGTGAATAATAATTAAACAAGATGAATAAAATAATAATGATAATAATAATAATAATATATATATCTTAAATATTAAAGAGAGAAAAGTAAATCAGTTTCATATATTATAAGGTAACGTATATTTATACAAGTAAATATACTTGAGAAGTAGTTCTAACTGACAGAATATATTTATAACATGACTATATTAGAGAAGATATAGTCAGAGAAACCGTGACGGTTTATGATGAAAAATCCTTTTAGTGATCATGTTATTAGATTACTCAAAGTCTAATAAATAATTCTGCATTAACTCATAAAGATATACTCTTGTCTTATATATATAGGTATTCAACATTAAATCAAATAATTTTTTATCAAAGTTAAAGTAAAGAAAAAAATAGTACTTTTTTTATATTTAAATTCTTTTTTATATATTATTTAGAATTTTTATGCATTTACTTATGCAATAAGCAGCTTTATAATCATCTTTGTTTACCTTTTCAACTTTTTTTAAAAATATTTATTTTATGCTGAAATATTTCACTTCATCCAAGTATAATAAGGTACCGGGTTGAAGTCATTTGTCTCCAAACAAACAATGAGTATACTATCGATTAAAAATCGAGTTTTTGAAATATTTTCCAGAAATTTGTTGAACAATTATCCTTCGACCTCTGTACAAAAGTTTATAAATGTTTATGAAAATTTATATTTACATAGAAATGACTCTGAAAATTATTTTGAAAATAAAAATAATTTTTCGCATGAAATACTTCTTTTTTAATCTAGAGAACAAATTCTAATACTTATAAAGATCTTGAATTTAAATTAACTCCAAGTTCTTTATCTTAACTTCTTATTTTATTAGTGTGGAAATGATTTACCTTTACATTTAAGTTTTAGATTTTAATTTCTTTTTTTTAAATTATTGCTCAAAATCAAGCGATTATACAATGAAATCTCCAGATTAATGATCCATAATGAATTTGCCCAAGTATTGGTGTAATGAAATTGGTTACTTGTTAAGAAAATTCAGTAAGAAAAAGCTTAATGTTACGTCCTGAATTGGACGTTTATTAAAATTTAGATCCGTTCCTAGAATAGGCGATTAAGCCTAATCAAAGATCAAATGAAGTCTATTTTTGGTATCCTCAAATATATTATTTTTGGAACTTGATGTCGCTACCCTTATGTAACTTATTCAATTGGTATAAAAAAAAAAAATTAATAACTACTCCTTTTTTCTTCTTGCTCCAAGAAAAGAATAATCAAGTACTTTTAAAAGCACACAAATAATAATAAAAAAAAAATATTAATAATCAACAAAACACAAAAAAAAAATAAAAGTGCTTCTTTAGCACACAAAAAAAAGTTAAATAAATAAAATAAAAAAATATAACAATTCAACTACTTATTTTGGTTTTTTACCTCTTTATTAATAATAAAAAAAAAATAAAATTAAGAAAATAAAAATTATTTATAAATTACAAAAAGGGAAAAAGTTATTGCCAACCCTTAATTATTAAATTTTTGTAGCTAGATGTTAAGGAGTACTACATGATTATCACTTCCGATGGGCCTTTTAACCATTTTGCCTGAAACTTTTTTTGACTCCCACTAATTTAATTCATTTTTTTATTAATGAGTATGACAATAACCTCCCACCTCCTTCTTTATAGATTATCGATAATAAACTTACGAATAACTAATTAAAGCATAATACGATTAGCATAAAAAAATTCATTTATAAAAATTATTGAATGAGCCTTTTCTTTTATTGAATTAATTTATTCTAATAAAAGAAATAAAAATTAAATGTTCGTACCTAAAAATTCTTCATATTTATAATTTAAATCCTTATTTTAAAGCAAAATTTAAATGTTAGTAAAAAAATAAAGCTATTTTTAAAAATGAAACTCAAAAAATTGAGAAATATAACGTCAGGTCATGCATTAAATTTTAAGAATTTTTTTGTTAAAATATATGCATGAGCAGACGTCACATTAACTTATATCGTCATGAAAAGTTGAAAATATTTTTACATTAAATATTAATAATGATTGAAAAAAAAAATGATTGTAAATTCCATATTCGCGGCTTGATAGTATGCTACTGTATCTTCACATTCGTGAAAAAAATATTACATTTGATATAATACAATTACTTTTGTAGACAAAAAATTTGAAGTCAACGAATCCACCATAATGTCAATCAGAAATAATAAAGAAGAAATTTTTTTCTAGCTCCGAACAACTCGGTGCCTATGTACAACTATTAAAAGTCTCTCATACAGCTACACGGAAAAAAATTCTAAGTTGTATTGACAAATAACTTTGTTGAAATATGCCAACAAAGTATTTGTTGAATTGTCATAGTTACTTATTTGATTCAAACAGAGTGAAAATTTTATTTAAAAAAAATTATTTTTTTATTTTTTTTTTTATTTTTTTTTATTTTTTTAAATTAATTATTTTTTTTTTATAATTATTTTTTTATATTTATTTAATATTTATTAATTTAAAATCTGTTAAAAAAAACCGAAGAAAAATTTTGACTGCTACTGGGATCGAACTCGAATACTGCGGCTTCCGAGACAGCGTGATTATCCATTCTGCTAACAGGACAGTTGTATTTAATAAAAAAATTTTAAGTACTATATGTTACAGATAATAATTTTAGAAATTATATGCAGAGTAAATTATACATATATACCCAGCGAAATGCATATTTAAAAATAATAGTTAAAACTATCATAAATAATTTTTAGGAAATCCCATTTCTTTATTATAATAATAATGAATAATAATATAAGCAAAAGTAAATTATGCATACCCGCAGTGAAATTAATATTTAAAAATAATACTTAAAACTATCATTAAAAATTTTTAGGAAATTCCATTTCTTTATTGAATAATAATATAAACAAAAGCGCGCTGCTGAAAGAGAAGAGCATAATAGGATAGAAAGAGAAAGAATGAATAAATATTTTAATATAAAAGAAAAAGCATTGACCTAACTATTAAAATTAATCATATTAATGTTGTAGGTTGTTGGTTTATCTAACACTATGTTGATTCAACAAAGATTTAAGTGGTTAACTTAACAATTTTAATTTTGCTTGAATCAACAAAGTATTTGTTGGTTTAATGTTTTTATTTGACAATTCAACGTTTAATCTTTCCATTCAACAAACTTACAATACTAATCATATTTCAGTAACGTAATACGTTTAGTTTGTCTTATATTTTTTTTACGTGTACGATTGAAAAAATGGAGGACATTCTGATAGTTCATAAAAGAATTCCTATATCATCAATGGCAATACGAGAGCAAAGTTTAAATTTTCGTGAATATTTAGTACAAAAATTTATGGCTTGAAAGCTATTAAAAAAATTGATGTTTTTTAATTATTCTCGAAAATAACCCCCAATTTCCCATAAGATTAATGTTTCCGTATTCGCAGCACCTTTTAGGAACGTAACTCTTGCCAATATGGAGGGACGCCTGTATTATAAAAAAAAAGACTTATGTGAAAAGGTGACTCAAATACCCTGTACAAAAAAGCTATTTTTTACAATTTTCACAACAACTTCCCCAAAAAAGGTTTATACTTTCAACATTTTCAAGGTTTTTTTAATCTAGAAGTTCATAAATAAATTCTTCCTTATTAGGCTAGTAATAGTTAAGCTGTTTAAACATACATTATAATTGTAGTGAGTTCGACATTATAAAAATTTTTTCAACATTATAAATGTTATTTAGTAAGCGTAAGGCACCTAAACATCGTTATACTAAATCCAAAAATGCAGTTTTACTTGATTAACTCATTTCTCTATCGAATTAAACAGAACAATTCTCAGAACTTGCTCGTAGCTCATTCTTACAAGAGCACTTTGACTTTAGACCCTCTAATAGTTACGTTGTTCTATAATTCTTTAAGTTGTGGAATGTTCCCTACAGCGTGGAAATAGTCTCTTTTGGTTGCGATTAAAAAAAACATCTACTCTTTCATCTACTTCTGACTCTTTAGACCAATCACAATCCTATGTTTTTTATCTAAAGGCTTTAAGAAACTAGCTCATGACCAGATCACATCATTTCTAAAAAACAGCAATTTACTAGCTAGATCTCTTCAAACAGGTTTTATACAATTTAGCAGAACTGAAACTGTACTTATAAAACTTACGCATGATACTAGATGCGGTATAAAAAACGGACTGGTGACGTTTTTGCTTCAGTTTGATTTCAATAAGGTGTTTGACTCTAATTCGCCCTTTAAACTTCTTATAAAGTTAAGGGATATAGGATTCTCTCAAACGGCCTTTCTGTGGACCAAATCCTATCTTCAAGATAGGCAGCTCCAGATTGTTTCCAATTCATCTGGCACGGACGTACTTGGTATAAATTTTGGTGTCCCTGAAGGGTCAGTGATTGGCCCTTTGTTCTTTTGCATTTACTTCAATGATCTACAAAATCATCTTCCTACGGGAGTTTTTCACATACTCTACGCTGATTACCTTCAAGTACATATATATACAAGCTCCTTCTGAAGATGTGAATGCAACAATAACAACTCTTAAACTAATTTCTGATAAGGTATCAATTCGGGCTAACAGTGTTTCACTTCACCTAAATCACAAAAAGACTATGACTATTTATTTCAGTACATCTACTTTTGTTGAACGCTTTAATGCGATGAATCTTGAGATTGACCTAGATGAAGACACAAAAATTCCGTTTACTGACAAAGTCAAAAGCTTAGGTTTAATTCTAGATAGTAAACTGTCGTGGAATTTTCAAATAAAATCCATTGAAAATAAAATAAATAGGATTTTATACTCTCTCCGGCTTATAAGACCAATGTCTTATTGCACCAAAATGAGGACTATTGGTCACCCCTAATATTGAGGACTTACGCATAAAACTTGTACAGGCACTCATTACTCCACATTTGTATTACTGTAATACAGTCTATCAAGATGTAAGCACGACAATGAAATTTAGGCTACAACGCTTAAGTAATTCTGGGCTAAGGAACATATTTGGTGTTAGAAGGGATAAGCATATCACCCTGTACAGGAAAATGCTCAACTGGCTTTGTATTTAATCGCGCAGGCTATATTTTACTGTCATAATTATTTATAAAATATTACGTTTACAACAGCCTCCTTATTTAACAAATTACTTTATCAAATATCTGCCCAAAGATAATACCAGGAGTGCTTCACGTAGTAAAGAACTATCTCTCCCTGCAATTAAGGATTGTGGGTCTTCTTCCTTTCAATTACAGAGGGCACTATTCTGGAACTCTATACCTTCTAACATCAGATTCTTGCCAAGCTTAAGTTATTTCAAAGCTGCCCTTAGTAAACATCTGTTCATTTTAAACCCATTACAAGTCATTATATTCATTATCTCAACACACCTCACCTTAACTAAATATTTCATGCAAATGCTAGTACTACTTTATTATTTTATCTTAAGGATTTATTTACAAATATTTTAATTATACTTTATTTTATTCTTTGATTTAATAAAAGATTTAAAGATTTATTTATAAATATTTTATTATACTTCATTTTGTTACTTAATTTTGATATATTTACTCTATATTTTCTGTATATGTAAAAGACTGCTATAAATTATCTATTGAGACGGTCACCCAGGGGGTGAGTAGTCGGGGTTCTTTCGTACACTGACTATTGGACACACTGTGATTAGGTTAGGTAGAAATAAGCACACTTATATATTTTATGAAAGTCACATAACAAAATATTATTATTTATTCAAAAATTAATGTCTACGTTGTGTTATAAATTTATTAACAAATTGTCCTTTTTAGTAATATTTTAACAAGTACAAATTCACTTATAACTATAATATATTTTATAATTAATTACAATATAAAGCATAAAATAAAAAGAAACTAAAGAATAATGCCTAAGCGTTCTAGCCAAAGCAATTAAATAAAAAGTGCCAAGAGGATTGGCAGTGTCGAGAGGATAGCCAACTCGACGCTATCCCAGCTTCGTATACTTCTTAGAGGAAAAACGAGTGGATAACCAACCCAAAATAAGTACCACTCGAAGAGCCAAGAGGATTAACGCTTTGAGAGGTTAGTTAGCTCAAAGTGTCCCAGCTTGGTTATCTGCCAAGAGGAAAAGAGTTAAGAGTGGGTAACCAACTCTTGGTAATGTGCCAATCGGGAGTACCAAGAGGATTGACTACTTCGAGAGGAATACCAGCTCGACATCGTCCCAACTTGGTAATCTCCAAAGAGAAAAAGAGTAGAGAGTGGATTACCAACCCTTGACTAGGTGTCTTGCTTGTGCAATGAACACAAGACAAATCCGACCGAGTGCAAAAATCGCTCGGTATTTATACACTGTCGCGGCCTATCTTTGCAATATGAAAAAGAGGGTACGGCACAGTATTAGAAAAAGAAAACTAGTATACTGTATTATATAATATTATATCAGCTAAGAGGGGCGCGTACTCAGAGAGGGGGAACCCTTTTATAGTATTGATATACTTGCATGCGCGCGACTCTCTTTTTACTGTTTTACATAGGTGTAGGTACTATGAGAGGGTTTAGTAATTAATTATTTATAATTAATATAATATTTTTTTATTCAATGAGAAGGTGCCTACCTCCTATGTACAATTTTGTTATATTATCAAATAAAAAGCTATTCTACTCTCTTCTATTCTATTCTAATTTCATACAGAAACATATGGTATAATTTGGTATTGGAAATAGTATAACCAATTAACTAAATGGTCATTTTTGACCCAAAATGACCAATTTTAAAATTGTTCCCAAAATTGTAATTTTTCACGAAAATGGGTTTTATAGGTCTCAAAAATTTTCTACCAGCTTTAAGTTTAAAAAATTCTTTGCTTGTTCCCTTTTCAATGGTTTGTTAACCAATTTGATAATTTAAAGTCAGATTCCTAATTTCAGGATTTTTAAAAAAAGTCAATTTTTATCATTTTCTCCACCTCTCATGTAGCTGGTTAACAATTAAGAAGTAATCAGCATGAGGATGTGAAGGTGCAAGCCAGGAACTATGTTCAATAAATATAACTGATTAACTTCAATAAATAAATATAACTGATTAACTTATATAATTTATTTATTAACTTATTGAGGCACCGTTCCGTACAGGGTCTTAACGAAGACTAGTTTCCCTTCGCCAGCTTACACAACATTACCCCCCTTTTAGCATATGAATTTTGGCTCTATCTATGAGTCCTTTAACATCTTTAAAAAGCGATATCATATAAACTATATAAAGAAAGATTTAAAGAACATGTTTAATGTTGTGGAGGCTCTATAGGTACTTGTGAAGTTTCCTTCGGAAAGGAGAATCCATAAAATATCATGAATTTTTTAATATAGTGATGTCCAAGTCACTAATTAAACTATATATTATTATTACCTTATATATATCCGTCTAGTGACTTCGTTGAATTACGTCAATACCGACGCGTTTCGGAATTAAATAATTCCATCATCAGGGTTTAAAAAACACTAATATATTTACATAAGTTAATAAATAACATTTAAAACACTTAAAACACTTAAACTGCCACATTTATAAGCGAAAATAACGTTTGCAAACATATCGAGCGCGCGCAAAGATAGCCGGCGTGGCACTGGCAGGTATAAAATTTTTATTTGAATTTTAAATTTTAAATTTTAATATAATAAATTTTATTTTTCAAATTTAAAGAATATTATGCCGTATGTTTACGTTTAGATGTAAATATTGTACAATTATTATTCTTGTTATTGTTGATTTTGTAGAATATTTATTGCTGTATTATATAATGCATGTGATTTAAAATGCAATTGATCATTTAATATTATATCTTTTGAGTCTTGGAAGGCTTTATAAATTTCAAATTCTTCTAAGGCATTCATGATGTTTCCCTTATTGCATATATGAAGGGGGGTTAAATTATTTTCTAGGCTTGTACAGTTATGTTTTTTGCTGACGATGTGTTTAGCAAAATTAGATTTGATATATTCTATAACTATAGGAGCTCTTGGATTCTTAGGTGGTATATGCTCCGGATATCTAGCCATAAATTTCCTCCCAGTTTGCCCGATGTAAAAGGAGTCACAATCATTACAATTAAGCTTGTAAATTCCTGATTTTTGATGTAGGGGTGTGTGTTTTCTCTTCTTTAATAATGTAGATAACTTGTTGTTCGTCCTGAAGCCCACTTGAGAATTAAAAATCCTGAAAGTATTTATTAACGTAAACGGAGTGTAATTTCCATATATTGCTGACACATATTTGGTTTCAGGTTTTATTATGCGGTTTTTGTGTTTGTAAATTAATTTATTAATTATGTTACTATTGTATCCATTGGCAATGGCTATATATTTTATGGTGTGTATTTCCTTGATGTAATTTTCTTGATTTAAAGGTACTGTTAGTAATCTATGGATAAATGAATTGAAACTTGCCATTTTCTGTGAATGAGGAAGATGTGAGTCAGCAGGTATAACATGATCTGTAGTAGTTGGCTTTCTGTATATATTAAAATCAAACTGGTTATTGTTTTTTGTAACAGTGATATCTAAAAAGTTTATGCTATTGTTATTTTCTGTTTCAAGAGTAAACTATATATTGCTGTTTATGTTATTTAAATACGATTTCAGGGAATCTAGCTGCCTGTTGGTACCATTATATATGATGAAAGTATCATCAACGTAACGTGTATAGAAAATAATATTTTTTGTGATAACATTGTTATTTGAAAAAAGATATTTTTGTTCATAGTAATTTAAGTAAATGTCAGCGAGAAATCCAGATAAAGGTGTTCCCATTGCCAAACCGTTACTCTGGTAGTAGAATTTATCATTAAATGTAAAATAATTTTGTGATAAGACGGTTTTTAGAAGTTTGATGATTTCCTTTATTTCCAATTCGCTGAGACAGCTATTTTGGTGTAATTCATTTTTTAAGATGTCTATGGTTTCATTCACTGGTATCATCGTGTATAAATTTACTATGTCAAGGGAGGCTATTTTATAAGATTTCTGAATGTTGATGTTTTTTATTTTATTCACAAATTCTATGCTATTTTTAAAATTTATTATATTAAAATTTAAAATTTAAAATTCAAATAAAAATTTTATACCTGCCAGTGCCACGCCGGCTATCTTTGCGCGCGCTCGATATGTTTGCAAACGTTATGTTCGCTTATAAATGTGGCAGTTTAAGTGTTTTAAGTGTTTTAAATGTTATTTATTAACTTATGTAAATATATTAGTGTTTTTTAAACCCTGATGATGGAATTATTTAATTCCGAAACGCGTCGGTATTGACGTAATTCAACGAAGTCACTAGACGGATATATATAAGGTAATAATAATAATATATATAAAGAAAGAGATGAGTAAAGAATTTATGCAAATTTGAATCTTGCACAAAATTTTTGAGACCTATAAAATCTTTTTTCATTTAAAATGGCAATTTTGGCAGCAATTTAAAAATTGGTCATTTCTATTCATCATTATTAATTGGCTATAGCGTTGAGAGTAAAGTGATAATAAAATTACGGTTTACGGTTCTTCAAGGTGACACTTACACCGAAAAAATGAGACCAACTAGAAGTATTTTGGTTAACTTTTGAGGTTTTAGCGTTATGATGAAGTCGACTAAAAAACCCTATTTTATAACATTGATCCCTACGTTTCTAGGTCTAGAAGGCTCATTGGCATGAACAATGGTTGGTCGACAAGTTTTTTCAAAATAATAAACTCATCCATAACCATTTGAAATAATTGAATGTTCCTAAGGTAATGAACTCCCCTATTTTCTAATATGGTCAGCATTGCTTCACCCGTTATTATATTGCTGGTTTTTTGTAATAATTTCATTGAAATTATAATTTCAAGCCATTTAATATTAAATAAGTAAATAAGCTCAATATACATTACCTTCAATTACTTAAAAGTTTATATTTCTTACAAATCTCAGTAAAAATTACTTTGTTAATATTTTTTAACTCTAGCTAATCCACTATGTAATCTAAAAACATAAATTTACAAACAAAGTTTCACATAAATTAAACTTAACGACGCTCTGTCCACCACAGGGTGTTTTTTGCGCAGCATATTTGTAACTAAAATATTTTAACTATATATTTATTTATAATAATTTTTTAATGAAAGAATCAATGCTTTACAGTATTTAGTACAAGAATATAAAAAAAAAAAGTTAAAAATGTTTATTTGTTTAATCAAATACGACCTGTTAAATTTTTAAAATTTTTGGGTCATAAAAGCCTGAGTTCCCAGATCTGGGCTACTTGGATCAAAATTCTGCTTGGCTCATATTGAAGATCATTCAATTCTAGGGGGAGGTATCGTGGGAAATTTTTCGCTAAACCTCTTCAGTAATGAGTTACAGCTATTTGTTTATAAATTTTAGAGCATTTTTAACTTTCTTTTTATAAACAAATAGCTGTAACTCATTACTGAAGAGGTTTAGCGAAAAATTTCCCACGATACCTCCCCCTAGAATTGAATGATCTTCAATATGAGCCAAGCAGAATTTTGATCCAAGTAGCCCAGATCTGGGAACTCAGGCTTTTATGACCCAAAAATTTTAAAAATTTAACAGGTCGTATTTGTTTAAACAAATAAACATTTTTAACTTTTTTTTTTATATTCTTGTACTAAATACTGTAAAGCATTGATTCTTTCATTAAAAAATTATTATAAATAAATATATGGTTAAAATATTTTAGTTACAAATATGCTGCGCAAAAAACACCCTGTGGTGGACAGAGCGTCCTTAAAAAATTAAAATCCTTGTCTTGCTTTTAACTCTTAAAACAATAATTTATTCGAATGATTAAATTATATTAAAAGTGAAATGATTTATTTTCCTTCTTTTGAAATAAACTTTTTTCTAAAAATAATAACAAAAAAAAAAAAAAAAAAAAGAAAAAAAAGTTTCTATAAAAAAAAGAAAGAAATTAAATAAAAGTTTTTCTTTTAAGCAGAAAAGACAAGTATTATTCTTTAGCTCATATCTAACAAATAAAATGCGTAAATGTAGTTTTAAAAAAGTTTTTCAAAAGATTTTGTAATAAAAGTTATTTTTTAATTTAATAGAACAATATTTTGCCATTACGTGCTGAATATATAATTATTATACCGTGACTTGAGTTACATATACTTTAAATATTATATATATTAAATTTATTAACTAAGTATATATAGTTTAAAAAGCTTTTGTTATATATTTTTTGTCTATAATATAAAATATATATTAGAAGGTATCTTATTTCTAATTATGAATACTTTTTTTTTTTAGTAGTATAGAATGCTATTTTTTGTATAAGATATTCTGCACGTACAAAAAAGTAAAATAAGTTTATTCAAAGGTTTAACAATCATAAATTTCCCTATCAATATTTAGCTTGATAGGTCCAATCAAATTTCTATTTTAAAAAAATATTAAATTTCCGTTCACATTTTAATTACAAACGCACATGTTTAATTACGACTTTTTATACCTTTTTGATCATTATTTTCACTTTTTTTTTTTTTTTTTTACAAAAGTATTAAATTTCCGTTTTTATTTTAATTACAAAAATGTGTTTTTATTTATGATTTTTTACTTAAAAATTTTTCCATTCTCACACACCTATGAAGAAAATAACGCATGCAAAAGTTTTTGAGAGATCCGAATCAGAAATGTAATATTTGTTTGTTCAGGTAACTTAGCGAAACATTTGAAAATATGAAAAACTTTCAATTAAAGATATATGAAATAAAAATGGTAATAGCTGTCAGACAAAGGAACTGAGCCTAGAAAACAAAAAAATGGTGAAAGGGGTTACTTTTAGTTACATTTTCCAAAAAAATATATATTTTCTTGTTAGTGTCCAGAAAGTGCGTGTTTTCTGGCCGCTGCGCTATTCGAAAAAACGCATTTTCTCGACACTGAGCAAGAAAAATTATGTTTTGTCCTTGGCCACAAAAAAAGGATGCCCCAAATCGCAGTTTACCATCCTCGGCTTCGCCTCGGACGGTAATTTACGTGCGATTTGGGCCATTCTTTACTTTTGTGGCCATGGGTAAAAATATACTATTTGTTTCGATTTCTGTAACCTTTTAGTCAAAATTGGACTCAGTTCTCACGGGCTCCCTCATTTATTATTTCTTATAAAATGCCCATTTTAGTTTAAAAAAAAAATTTGAAAAAATCAATATTTAGCAAAAATTCAGTAATTATGCGAAAGAATATCAAAATATGCATTTCCTTTTATTTTTATAAAACTTTTAAGTAGTTTTGATAAAAAAGGTCCGATTTGGGATGTTTTTTAAGCTCAAAAAGATAAAATAATTCTATACTAGGTCACTCAAAAACTTCACACAAATAATAATCATTAATTTTGAAAAAAATAGCACCAATATTATTTTTTTAAAAACTCGTAGGCTTTTTAGAAACTGAAGCAGCATGCCATTTCTACTAAAATCATTTCACTATTATTTCCTTACTGAATAAGAATTCCGCATGCTTCAAAAGATTTCCTTTTTCACAGTTTTCATCTATATATAATTAAAATATTATATTTTAAAACGATGCATTTTTTAGGTAAAAAAAAGCTTTATATTTTTAATTTGTTCTTTGAAATTCTTTTAAGCAAAAACTACTCAAATAAAAAGTATCTTATAAAATATCTGTTTCAAAAGAATGTTGAATTAACAAATATAAATACGAAACTTTGAAAATTAATTACACTCTAATATACACATAAAAAAGTATTAAATTAAATTTTACATATAATTTCTTATATATTTTTTTTTTATTAAGTATTAAAAATTTTAATAGATGGTTTTATGTAAAACAAGTGAAGTTAAGTAAGCTTTTATATAAAGTATACGAGTATTTTAACTTACAAAATGAAAATTATAGAGCTTTTAATAATTTTTTATTTTTGGTTTATCTTTTCAAATTTTTTTTATAAAACTAATCTTTTGCTATAATTTTTAATCTTCGTAAATTAATAAAAATTAAAAATGAATTTTATTAATCTTGGTTTAAGTTTCACTAAAATAAAATTACATTAATCCAGGAGGTATAATTTTTTTTTTTTTTTAAATGAAACAAATGCATTTAGTTATTATTTTTTAATAAAACCAGCATTTAATTTAATCTTTTAAATTATGATTTTAATTTTATTCAGAAAATTGCATTATTTAAAACTAAAACTTGAATACTTCAAATAAAAGCTTGTCCTTTCATATACGCGTAGTTTAAAACCTATTAAAAAATTTTAAAAAGCTTGTTAAACTAAAAGATTTTATTACAGTGAATTTCATTTATTTTTATACTAACTTTGTAAAAAGTTTTCAATTCTGTGAAAATTAACAAATTTAGTTAATTTTGAGCTTAATTTATTAACAAAAATATAGTTGCTTATTAGCAAAATTTTATTTACATACAAAACAAAAAAATGAAAAAAAAAAAAGTAAAAATATAGATTTTTTTATATTATTAAATTATTTTTTATATTTTTATATTATTATATTATTAAAGATTTTCTTTAACACAATTTTTTAGATTACGATTATTTTTTTTTATTTTTTATTCACCAATTTATTATATGTATAAAAAAAAGCTTTTTATGTTATGTGAAATTTGTATATATCACTGTGCATGTATATATGGGCACGTCCAGGGAAGAACGACCAGCTAAAAAATAAAAAAATAAAAAAATATTTTTTTTGGGTCATTTTTTACCTGGGATTTGTGAAATCACTCATACTTTACACTTCCTGATGCATAATTTTGAGATACAGCTGCTCCAAAGTTGGATTTTTTCAATTTTTTGATTTCAGCTGCCCATTTCAAACTGAAATAACTCAAAACCATGAAACTTTTAACATATACATATGATTGGGAAAAAATTTTCTTTTTACCTGGCCTACCCGAGAAAAAATTTTTTTTTTTATTTTGGGCCACTTCCGGTTCAATTTTTAATGGTTTGAAATTTTCAAATTGACCGGAAGTCAAGTTCGCCATAATTATTTTTGCTCAAATTTTTCCAGAATGTTGGCCTATGTGTCAGTTTTACCCAAAAAAATTTTGGATATGTGATACTCAAATGAGCGCCCACAATCATTATTTTAGTCTACCAAAATCAGCCAAAATTAACTCAAAATCAGCCAAAAATATCGTACAAATTAATTATTGGTATTTTTTGGTCAATTTTACCGATAATTAATTATATTGATACCGATTTTAAGTTGATTGGAAAAAAAAAACAAATTCCGCCCTCTGTTTTGGCTAATTTTGGCTGATTTTGGCAGACTAAAATAATGATTGTGGGCGCTCATTTGAGTATCACATATCCAAAATTTTTTTGAGTAAAACTGACACATAGGCCAACATTCTGGGAAAATTTGAGCAAAAATAATTATGGCGAACTTGACTTCCGGTCAATTTGAAAATTTCAAACCATTAAAAATTGAACCGGAAGTGGCCCAAAATTTTTTTTTCGGGTAGGCCAGGTAAAAAGAAAATTTTTTCCCAATCATATGTATATGTTAAAAGTTTCATGGTTTTGAGTTATTTCAGTTTGAAATGGGCAGCTGAAATCAAAAAATTGAAAAAATCCAACTTTGGAGCAGCTGTATCTCAAAATTATGCATCAGGAAGTGTAAAGTATGAGTGATTTCACAAATCCCAGGTAAAAAATGATCCAAAAAAAATATTTTTTTTTTTTATTTTTTAGCTGGTCGTTCTTCCCTGGACGTGCCCATATATATCTTAAAGTTAGAAGACAGTTATCTTAAAAAGTTGCTTTTACCAAATAAATAAGATATTGAAACTTACAGCTCATTTAATCGCTTCTAATTATTGCCACCGAATACATGGGCTGTTATGGAAAAAAATATTTTTTCAATAATAGCCTATGTATTTTGTTGTAGTACCTGTGAAAGGTGTTTAAACGAGCTTGAATTACAGAAATCTAATTTTTTGGTAAATAAACAGAATATTTGAAAATTCAAGCACTTTTTTTTTCAACAACCAGTCTAATGTAAGTTTATATGGTAAACAAAATAAAAATAATAATAGTAGTGAAATGAGGCAATCATTGAGGATTGCGTCAGGTGTAAAAATACTAAAACTATTCGCTGTTGTTATATAATACAATATAGTGTATACTTTCAGTAGTATAAAATAGATGGAATTTTATATATATATATATATATATATATATTAGAGTGGACCTATTTTTGGACTTTGTGGAAAAACTTTGCTCCCCGGGTTTTTTTGTGAAGTTTTGGTCATAAAAAGTTCCCAGTTCTAAGGATTTTGCCTTAGCCCTGCAAAAACACGTGCCTGTAACCACATCAATTTTCCCATTTAAATAACATGGGAATTTTGAGTTTTTAGCATTACAAATTTTCACAAAAGCCAAAAAGCGTTTTAAAATGCTAATTTTTACTGGAAAACATACTTTTATATGTTGTAAAGACATACAAACCGCCCTGCATTCATTCCAAAGGGAATTTTGGGGCTAGAAACGCAAATTTACATTTTTGCTCAATCTTATAAAACAGGGTTTTTCGGTAATTTTCGATAAAAAGCTACAACTTTAAAAATTAACCAAAACACTTCTGGTTGGTTCACTTTTTTTTGTGTTAGTGTCACCTTTCAAACGACGTAAGCCGTATATTTAAATCACTGTTTCTTTTAGCGCTGTAGTTAATTAACCTACTGGTAATTTTTGACCCGAAATGACCAATTTTTAAATTTATTTAAATTGCTGCCAAAATTGTAAATTTTTACGGAATTGAGTTTTAAAGGCCTTAATATTTTTTTTCAAGCTTCAAGTTTCCAAAAATTTTTTACTCATCTCTTTTCTTTAATTAGTTTTTAAGATATTACTTTTCAAAGATAATGATAAAAATTGACTTTTTTTGAAAACCCTGAAATTGGGACTCGGTAAATTTGCGTTTCTAGCCCCAAAATTCCCTTTGGAATGAATGCAGGGCGGTTTGTATGTCTTTACAACATATAAAAGTATGTTTTCCAGTAAAAATTAGCATTTTAAAACGCTTTTTGGCTTTTGTGAAAATTTGTAATGCTAAAAACTCAAAATTCCCATGTTATTTAAATGGGAAAATTGATGTGGTTACAGGCACGTGTTTTTGCAGGGCTAAGGCAAAATCCTTAGAACTGGGAACTTTTTATGACCAAAACTTCACAAAAAAAACCCGGGGAGCAAAGTTTTTCCACAAAGTCCAAAAAAAGGTCCACTCTAATATATATATATATTTCTTTTTTTTTATTTTTTTTATAAACATATATAATAACGAACAACAACAGCAACAACAAGATGCTTGTGTGTCAAGAACAGTGATTAAATAGGTGATTGCTTGTATGTACATGGACAGTTCTTTGAAAATTTAGCTAATTTTATGCATGCCTAAAAATTCATATAATATAGAAAACATAAATATAAGGTCTAGTTTTTCTTGGTAAGTACTCAAAATCAGCAAATTTAAAATGAAAAGTTGTAAAAGAATTTTTATAAGTTTTTTGTTTCTCAACTAACATGTATGTATACATTGCGATGTGCCTCATAATATATGAATAGAGTCCTGGTTGGCGTAGAATAAAAAAGCTCTATAAGAATTAAATGTAAAGATTCGCTCACGATTTTTGACTTCTGCTGTGAACGTGTTACTTTATTTTTCAAAGATAGATGTTTTCAATAAAAGTTTCACAGGTTTTAAACATTTTTTAACAAACTTGAAGAAATTAAAACTTATATTTAACTAACGTTTCAGAAACATATGTAATAAAGTAAATTAAAAAAAGGATTATGAATAAGAAATATCTATCCAATATCTCGGAAATTATTGACAGTAAATTAAAAAAAATTTTTTAATATAAAAAATGTAAGAAACATGTCAAAGATGTTCATTAACAAAATTTGGATTAAGTGACTTGGAAACGTATATCTTTTAAATGTATTGCTAAGTTTGAAGTTCAATTACTAGAATATCCTCAAACTTTTCTCACATTTAAAGCCATAATTTCACGTTATTTTAAAAAATTATTTACCAATTAACAACAATTCAAAGCACCCAAATGAAAAAATTATGCAAATTCAATTGAACTTAGATCTTTGGTCATGGTTACGTATCTACATTAACAAAGAATCACCCATATACATGTACAAATGTTCGAATGCACAAAAAATAATAAAAAAATTAAAAAAGTTTGTTCTTGTCTTGTTTACATAAGCAGTAATTGTTTAATATAGAACCTTTTATTAAAATTTTATAAAAAAATATAATTAAACGTCCATAAGTAATTAAGTTCTGTGTATCTTTTATCTTGTAAAAGTAATTTATATTTTTATTTTTTTTTTGTTATATACAAATTATTACAAAGTATATGAATAAAAATATGTTATTTTATAAGCTTCCGTCTTTTTATTATCTTTTATATATTATAATGCATAAGTTCAAGTAGCATCTTAGATAATATACTGCTATTATCATTATGTATATATTTTTTTATATATTAGCTTGCTACTATATTTGTAAAAACTACCCTTTTAGTATGAAATAAAAGGTGCCACTTGATATCTACGGTGTATATTCTTTGATATCTAATAGCTTTATTTTAACAGAACTTTAAATTATTACTCTCATTTAGACCCTTGTAGAGACTTTATGTAGTGCTTGTTATCCCTGTACCACTTGAAAAACCAAATTTAAATTCAGATATAATTTTTTTTTTTCAATGAAAAAATGAGTATAATCTAGTAAAAATAACTTTTACGAAAATGATTGCTAAATTCGATATTAAAGATATGGGCCTATAATTACTCGTGTTACATTTATCCTCACTTTTATAAATAAACTGGTACTATGTCAGCTTTTTTGAGATCAGTAGACCAAATTCCATTTGCTGCACATGTGTTAAAAATAAAGGCTAAAGGTTTAGCAATAAATGGGAATAGATTTTTAATCATTTTCATCTTTATTTTATTTACAACACCACATTTATCTCCTATAGTTTTAATTGTATTAGAAATTTCATATGGTTTGTAGCCTTAGTAAATAATGAATGTGAATTCCTAGAATTTGTACTTGGATCAAATTTGAAGTCAGGTATTATCGTTGCAAGATTAACACCCACTTTATTAAAATATGAGTTGAAATTGGTAGATATTTGTCATTTATCATCAATGAATATATTATTATACTTAATAAATTTAATATCAGTGTTTTTGTATTAACAAAATTCCAGATTTTTTTGAATAAAGATTGATTCATTAAGATTTTTAGCATTTATTATGACCTTTTTTAATAGTCTTTAGAATTTAGTTAGTAATAAGTAAGTAAATAATAAAATTTAAGTAACTAAGTAATAAAATTTAAGTAAGTATAAGTAAGTAAGTAAGTAATAAAATTTAGTAAGTAAATAAGAAAGTAATTTATATCAACAGCACAGTATGTACAAATGTAGTTATTTAAGCACCTACTGAATGAGTGACCATAAACACAGCATTGATTACATATTCCTAATCCATAATCTTCTTAAACTCTATAGGCTCCCCATTCCAAATAGATTATGACTAGGGCCATAAGATTTTTAAAAATTTCACTATTACATGAAGCATAGATTGTCTTTTTGTTAGTTTTTACGTTGGTATAAATATAATTAATTTTAAATTCTCCTTCAATACTTGCAAAATTATTATTTTAATAAACTTTTCAATTTCACTATTTTCATTTGGGTTTAAATCATCGTTTATCCCAACAATTTTAATCGATGGTATTTTCTTTTTAATACTTTTTTTAGGCTATTTATGAGTTTTTTTCTGGAATCTTCATTAGCACAATCTATAATTATACTACAATTATCTTGCTATTTTATATAAATGCTTTAGTATCTATTTGAACCAGTGATATAAATTTTTTAATATCATTAAAGGCAGTATTTATATTATAGAAGATATTACACACAGGATAAAATTTTTTCTTCTTCTGATATTAAAGCTTTAAAATAAGTTTTACTCTCACTTGTGTTTGTAATAATTTTATTATTGAATTTTAGGTGCATATTTTCTTTGTGTAACTCACACTTTTCTTTTAATTCCGAATAAAAACTAAACAATAACTTGTTTTCTCTAATTATAAATTTTAAAGCATCATAATTTTGTTATTGATTTTCTGCTAATTCTTTAATTGCGCACTTTTTATATTTATTTAAGGAAATATCACGATTTTTATTTTCTTGTACACATTTATAAATCCTCAACAGAATTTTATTTTTAAATCCTCATATTTAGTTTTAAATTTATCAAAATCATTATTAATATTAAGACGAGAATTATTTTGTTATGATTGATTTATTATTATCTATTAGGTGCATACATTCTTTTCATATTTTTTGTAAGGGACTAAAAAAATAAAATTTTTTATTTTTTCTTTTATTTTTCTTTTATAAAAATGAATATATATATGATGTAATTTAATGAAATATCTTTTTCTTCCTTTTCTCCTTTTTTTAGATTTTAACAACCGATTAAATTTTTTTTTAATATTTCATTTTTTATTAAAAGTCAAGTTGTATGATTGACGTGCTTTATAATAAAATGAAAGTTTAAAATTAATATTATTATACATATTAAATTTTATAGTTTGGCACGCACACTAAATCAACTAAAAATTATGTTTCTAGTTAAAGCAATGAATTATAAAATACTTTAAAACTCTTTGATATTATAACTTATATAATATATAACTGATTATAAGTCATTGTTTTAGTTGCATATGAAATTTTTAGTTTGTATTGGTAAATAAACTTTAAAAAAATATAGTTTAAAGTATAGAAGCTTCGCTTTCCTAGTTAGTTGCCGGTATTCCTTAAAACAATGATGTTTTTCTGATAGTAAAGTACGAGGTAAAGTATCTAATCCAGGATCCCATTTTGCATTTGTAAAATCAACTACAGTAGAGTCTCTCATTAGCGACCACCATTTAGACTAGAAATCAGCGGTCGTTATTGGGAGGTGGTCTTTAGAGAGAGGTAAGGGTGAGGGGAATTTATAAATGTAACATAAGTTAAAAAAAAAGTTTTTCTCACATTTTTGTAAACTTGGAACTGTCCACTTATTTACATTTCATTTATAATTGTAAATAGTAGGTACATTATAATTTTATCTTTTTTAGAAAAACCTTCGCAATACGATTTAAGTTTATTTTTCCATTCATTTGCTATTAAAAGTGGTACTGCAGCAGATTCACCACAAATACTTTTACTCGTAATTCCATGACGATTTTAAAATTTTTCCAGCCACCCATTGGAAGCTTGGAAATCATTTATTTCCAAAATTTTAGCGATTCCTAAAGCTTCTGCTTGTAATATTGGGCCCGTTACTGGGATTAGTTGTTGTCTTACTGCACAAAATTACCCATACAGAATAGAATCTAATTCACAAGTTACTGCCTTGAATCTTTTTTTAAGCATGTTGACTTGAACCGTTACTTCTCCAGTTATTATTTATAAAATTATTATTTATTTTTGTTTCAATAGGAAATTAAAATTTTAAATAAAATTATACATGTTTTGTATATTTTAAATATGAAAATAGTGGTCGCGGTCGTCATCGGGATTGGTCTCTGGACAGAGGTTCTTTTCTATGTCAAATTATAGGGAATTGAAACAGACCGGTTGTTGGCGGTCTTTATGGGGCGGTGGTCGCTAGTTAGAGTGGTCTTTATAGGAGGTTTGACTGTATATTTTTATAATTGGTATTAATGTTAAATGGAAGAATGCCTGCAAAAATTCACTAACTCAGGGGGTTAATAAAAAGTTGACGTTTTATTAGGGAGGTGATCAAATGAACTTAGAATAATTTCAGTATGGGGGCTTATAATAATTCAGCTGTATGAACTTAAAGTTATTTAGTCTATAAGATAAAACTGTTATAGGCCAAAATGTTCCAAGCTTGTTTCCAAAACAATTTATCATAACCTTACATTTTCTGAAAGATTTCATTTTCAGTTTGCAGAATCTTGGCCCCCTGAGATTTTGTTTCAATGGGAATTCGGCCAACCAGAATTTTGGCCACCAAAAATGTTAAAATATTCGAAGGGGTTAGCAAGTAAAAAAGTATCTAAAATCTACTTAACCTATAATTATGTAATCATACCTTATCCCTGCTATAAGCTGCATAGCGTAATAGCCAATATTTCAGATGACCAAAATCCCAGGAGGCCAATATTAGGTAAATCCCATTTTCCCACTTTTTCTGTCGACGAATGAAAATTCTAATTTAATTTTTGGATTCATCGAGAAATTTTACAGTGGACTCTGTATTTAGGGATTTTTTGGATATTCTGTAACGCTTTACAAATTAAAGACATTAAAGAACAATAAAAAATCATAAAATTAAGAAAATTGAAAAATGAAAAAAATTTGTACTTTAAAATTATTTATTGAACCTTAAAAAGTGACATCATATTTTTCAGATGATTTTAAATACTGAACCCAGTCAAATCAGTTTCATCCCTTAATGGATAGGTGAAATACTGGAATTTATTAAGTAGCTCAGTTTCACTAAGAATTGCTATGTGGCTTACGACACACGCTCACTTCTTTTCATTAATTTGACACCGATTTCACCTTAATTGGTTCATCGGATCATGTCTAAGCGGCTATAGCACGCATGCTCACAAAAAACAATTAATTTTTTATATATATAAAATAAAAAAATTTATTATGTGTTATCTTTTAACATATTATATTATGTTTTATACCTGGAAATGAAATTCATACATGAATACTTTAAAATCCTAATGTTTATAAGTTCATTTATAATTTTACGTGTAAGTTGTTATAGTACTTTAGATTAACCTCATCATAGTTTAATCACGTTTTATGATTTTTTGCATTTAAATAAGGTTTTAAAATTTGTTTGTGACTTAGTGAAATCATTTTAAGTAAACTCGTAATGCGAATTTTGTTTCTTAGAACAGATAAATCTAATATTTCATTTGCTTATTTTATATTAAAATTTTATTAAGTTACTTTAATCTTCTAAAAGTCATAGCAACCCATACTAAACACAGAGCAAAAAAGATAGTAAAAAGCTATCTGCTTGATTTTCACTTGATTTTAATTGTAAATATTTGATTTGCTTGAAACGACCTTTCTGAACAAATAGTAAGGAAAATATAAAATTCAAAATAACTTTTTAATTTTTCCTATTGCCAATATTTTATTCTCAATCTGAGAACCTTTTCAGGACCTTTATTTAATAAAAGTTTTACATAATTATTATAAAAAATTTTTTTGTTGAACTACGCTTTTTTTACATACCATTTATAGCTTAAATTAACATTACAAAATACACTTAATTTTTTAATTAATATAAATTCTTACAAATTATTTTAAAATAGAAAAATTCAATTTTAAGTGCATGCACTATTTTAAATCTTGCACCGTCCTGATTTAATTATTATCAAAAATAAAGCTGGATTTTTTATATACATATTTGAAAAAGAGTTAAGAAAGGGTGTTTTTAGTAAATTATTGATTGAGAAAAGAAATGGAGATAGCCTATACATTGTATTTCTCAGAGAGAACGTACACGGCTTTTCAAAGAAATTCAGAGGGCATGCGAGTTTTCGGATGGGTTATGCAGGTCATGTTCAACAATCTCAAAATTTTATCCAGTGCAAGTTTTTCCTCTGATTAAAACGACACTGTCTTGAATAGAGATATTAAATAGTGTCACATGATGTTATGTGAGAAATAATCCGGGAACTTAAAAATCTGAAAATTTTCAAATATCATAATCTTTAGTTTCCCTTTAAAGCAAAAATAATATATAAAAAATTTTAGAGTTTCTTTTACCTAAAGATGAAATACTCCATATATGCATTAAAACTGAATTGATTTCATTGGTTTAAGCTTTTGTTTTAGCATACATGCATAAAATAGTAAAATATATTTTGTCTAGCAAATGTACTGAATTCCCAAAGGAAAAAAAGTATACAAAATACTAAAAAACAAGATATTTTTTCTGATTTCATTTTATATATAGATCTACATAATCAAAAACATAAAATATATAAAAAAATAAATATAAATAACTCTTCTGCATATAAATCATATTTAAATTAACTGTTAACATTTTTTATTTATTTTAATTTTTGAAGTTAATATTTGTAAAGATTACAGCTTTTATAGTCAGGTACTTAAATTAATTCATAAATATTTCCAAATATAGCAGTAAAGAGAGAAATTAGTCCTGTTCCCCGTTATAAGGTTGTCCTAGAAACCATAAAGATATTTTTTTAAGCATCCTGACCACCCTTGTATCCTCTAAAAGTAATAAAATATTTTCCTAGGATATTCGACGGTTTTTATGCACTAAAATTAATATATAATTTTTAGACATCGTATTCAGAGTAATTATTTTTATTATTTATTTTGGCACTAATTTTTACGTATTCTCTTAAATTTCTATTAAAAAGGGACGTTTCTTTAAAAATTTGTAAAATTTTTTTGTAGTCCGAAATCGAGTATTTTAAGTATCAAGGGCGTAAAGGTTTCGGCACTCTAAAGTATTTCGCCCATGATGCTTACACTATTTTTTGCCCACCTAGGCGTAGAACGAGTTCAGAAAATTCTTTAAACACGATTTTTACGCCCGGGAGGGCAAAAAATATTTTGATTTTTAAAAAAAAAATTTTCGGCAATTTGCGGTAAAAATAAGAAAACTGGAGAAAAATTCTAGATCTGAAAGTTTCTAGATTCTATACTATTCAGAAAACAAAAATATGATTTGTGTATCATAAATTAATTTTTTTACTAATTGGTTTATCGAGATTATTAAAAAAATTGCATATATCCAGTTAATAAAACGAAGTTTAAATTATGAAATCACTAGCCAAATAACATGATTCATAATAGGTCTTGAAGTCTCTAAGTCTACACTACTAAAATAGTAAACTAAATATTAATACTAAAATGCTAGATTCTGTTCGTGCGGGAGACACACTTTGACTCCATAAGAAATAAATTATCTTCGGGATTAGACATAGCCTCTCCAATACCTTTTTAAATACGTTTCTGTAATTAATAATTATAACTTTACTGGGAACAAAACTAGGCTCCTTTGAAAACTCTGAATGTGTTGCATAATTATAAATTTGCAGTGAAAAATGTAAAATATATAATGTATAATGGTCATCTTTTATTTTGGTGAAATCTACTGATTTAATAGATTGAGATCCAGCGTCACCTTTAGATTTTAGAATCGTTACATGGGGGCTCTTGATAATTTATTACGACTTATCCCAGATAATAAAGTAGGTAGCATTCTTTTTCTTCCATTTTTGTCAGTAAACTAATTGTTTTAAAGGTGTGTATAACAAATTCTCCGTATAACCGTAATTACACTATTAATACCTGAAATTTTTTTATAAATATTTTTGATCAAAAATGTTTTTTAAAATATTTTATTACTTAATAATATTAAATTAAGAAGTATTAACCCACATTTATATAAAAACTTTTTTTTTCTGACATTTATATTATCATAACATACGATTATAATTTCTATTTGATTAGAAGATAAATAAATTTGAAGAAAAAAAAATATATAAAATAAAGTTATCAAATTGTATTAAGATATATATAAATACTTAGAAATAGTAAAAGTTTTGCAATTTGTTTTATACCAATATATTATAATAATACAGTAATGACTAAAAAAAAAAGTTATAAGAGTATGAGACATAATTTTTTTTTATTATCAAGTTATAAATGTATAAAAGAAAAGAGAAGAAAAGATAAAAAATTGTATAAATGATATTATAACCAATATAATAAATAAAGCACCTGGATCGATAGATAAAAATATTTCTAATATTCAATTATTTTTTTAATAAATATAGTAATATTAACTGTTTGATCAGCCATAGAGTGGAAGAATTTCCTGGGTTTTCTGAATCTTGTTTTATGAATTCATCTTTACGTTTTCTAATATCTAATTTAACATCAGAACGCATTTTTACGGTACTTTTTTAGATGCGTATCATCTTTTTTTTGATAAACTTTTATATAAATATCACGTAATTTGAATTGATTTATTAAATTAAAATCTAATTCAAAAGTCTTTTGTTTTTTTATAATATTTCTGAATTCAGGAGCATGCTTATTCAGTATATTATTACATGAGGTTAGAAAGTTTTTCGTGTAAGCAATGAAGCAATAAAAACACTGAAACTCAGGAAATTTTTTTATAAGCATGGATTCTGATGCCAAATACTGGAAAATGTTCGTAACGATGCTTAGAAACTTTGTCCGCTAAAGCCGTTTGACGTTCAAAACGAAAAATGCCCTTTCTGGGCAAAAAAGGGCCAAAAATAATAAAAAAAAGTAAAATTCTAAATAACTTTAAAAAAAGTAACTCATGGGATAAAAAATGTATATTTATACAAAGGATTAATAAAAAATATATATTCAAATACTCTGGGTGACGTTTTGCCCTTTCCTGCCCTTTAAAGGGCAAAATCAAAATATTCACTTTAATTTTGTTAGCAAATGGAATTCGGGGGTTTTTGAAATAAGCTTCATCGAATTTCTATATAAAATTAACATATTTTGATTCCTTCGGCCACCTTTTGCCCTTTTCTGCCCTTTAAAGGGCAAAATCCAAACATTTAATTTAATTTTGTTTCAAAATGGGACTTGGGGGTTTTCGAAGTCAACAGTTTTGAATTTCCATATAAAAATAATATATTCTGATACCTTCGGCCACCTTTTGCCCCTTTTTTCCCTTTAAAGGGCAAAATCCAAACATTTAATTGAGTTTCATTTCGAACTGGGGCTCGGGGGTTTTCAAAGTCAAAAGTTTTGAATTTCCATATAAAAATAACATATTCTGATACCTTCGGCCACCTTTTGCCCTTTTCTGCCCTCAAAGGTCTAAATACAAATTTAATTTAACGTATTTTCATATCCTTTGCCCTTTTTTAGAAAAATTCGCTTCCAGCTACGGTGGATACTTTGTTGATATTAAAAAAAAAATTTTTTTGTTACTTCAATTGGCCATAACTTTTTTTGTATACCCGATATTAAAAAAAATAAAAATGCATCTGAAAGTTAATTTAAAATAATAATTTTTTTTTTTTATAAGTTATAATGATTAGATTGTTCCTTTCCGAGATATTTCGGGTGATTGCGTAAAAAACGTTGAGACCAACATTCAAATTTTAGCTTTGACCTATCATATCTTGCGACCTACTCATCGTATATAAAAAAAAAGAATCACAATATTTGTTCTAATGTGTATTTAAAAATTAGTTATTACACATTTTGCAGCTAGACCAATCATTTTCCCAAAATTTTCAAAAAACTTAAAATTTGGTTTTTTTTAAAAGTACATTTTTGACGCTATTTGAAGCTATTGTTCGAAAAATACGTGACTTAGAGCTTTGAAATTTTTTGAGTATCATAAGGAATATTTGTTTATTCTTTCCGTAAAGTAAATTTTTTTATGCTATTACCCCTTTGCTACCCTAACCACCCTTTAGAAATTGGGCAAAAAAAGAACTGTTGGTTTTTTGGCTTTTTGCGCTTTTATTTTTTGCACCAAACTTTTCAAAATGCTCTTATTTTTATAAAAATATTATACTGAAACTATACCTAATTTGTTTTATTGTTTATAGTTAACAGTTTTCGCGATAATTCAGTAAAAAGACTCAATTTTGACCGATTTTGACTCAACTATTTTTGGTGCCCGGCATTTAATTCGCCATATCTTCGTTTCTATTGGTCATAGAAAAATAAAAAAAAAACAGGTCGATTTGTATTTATATAGTACTAAAATTATGTTATTACAACTTTTTCACGAAACATAGTGATTTTGAAGTTAGTTTCAAAAAACTTTTTAAAAACATACATTTTTTGGGTAAAAATTTAAAATTTCCCCTGCTTATATCTCGAAGGGAAAAAATTTTCATGAAAAATGCTATTTCAACTACCCCCTTTAAAATACATTAAATTTTCCATTTTTGGGGTTAAATTTTTTTCCCCAATTTATGCCCATTTTTTAGCCCATCATGGGCCAAAAAGGGCAAAACGTCACTAACCTTGAACGGACAAATTTTCTAAACATATATTCGAAGATATTTCAGTATAATATCATTTGATAAATGATTATAAAAAAAATTCCTGGGTACTATAGCTTCATTGCTTATACTTGATGGCTCAGAAAAAGTAGGTTAAAAAAGGGTTGGTATACGTGTTAAATCGAAATTTAAATTATTAAAGTCACAGTTTTTAAAGAACGCGTAATTCTGAAACGAGAAGCTGTAGATGTTATTTCAAACTTGCATGCTTTAGCATATCGGGTGATGACCAGATGACTTGCAAAAAGTGGTGCAGGAGAGAGTGTCCAATCTATTATATGAAAGAGAGTTCTTCATAAGACTATATCATTTTTTGATTTACTTTCATTGATCAACTGTGTATAATCAAAATATTTAACGATTCCGCAAATTTTTATCCACGTGATCTTTTCGAATCCCGCAAATAATTAAGCCGATCATCCGATCATTTTTAAGGGATTATTTTTAATAACTAACTTAATCCTCAGGTATAAAAACGAAAATGTACCATAAATATTACTTATTAGAAAAAGTATACATATTTTTTTAGTAAATAGACCACTTTTTCAATAATTTCCATTGGAGCAGAAAATTGGGGTAAATAATTTTGTTAAAATAATTTAAAATAATAATACTTCACTTAAGCTAAATGAATATTTAATTCAAAATCCAAGATCAATTATTCTAAGTGAATCCAAATTCACTACATTATTAATATAGTTTAATACATAAAAATAATTTTTTTTTTAATTTGTGAAATTCGTAAAAACTGATTAAGTATTTAAAAAGATAACCTGTATTAAAATTTAAACAAAAGCTGTTAATCTTTTAATCTGTTAACAGGGTCAAATATTTTTGAGCACGGGTGGTCGCAAATGAAAGTTTGTGTTTTTAGCTCAAATTAAAAAAAAAAAATAGAAACGGCATGTCTCTCAATTTTTTTAAAAATGCTGCTAAAGTTTAAATTTAAAAAAAAAATTCTATTTCGGGCGGTTTCTGGCTAGCCAATCAGAATGATGCACTAAAATTAATTTAAAAAGTAATTTCATCCAAAAGTATAGCGCTTTGAATGAGAGGTCGCAAGACTGTTTTGATAGATTTGTTTCAAGAGTATAAAAAATTTGATTAAAAAGTTGTTAAAAATGTACTTTTTTGTCATTAATAGGCCACCGATCAGAGCCGAGGGCACCTGAAGGCCTACAAATCTCAGGATCAGTTTTTTAAGGTGTACCTTGACTTAATACAAAAAGTTTTTAAATATCTTTCGTGTGCTGATCCACTATATAGAACTCGGCATATATAGCCTTTAAATAATTTTTTATTTAATAAAACTTATAGGAACGTGATTTGTATTTGTATTATACAAATTTTTTCAAAATTTTAAATTATTTTAACAAAATTATTTATCCCAATTTTTGGTAAACATAGAATCAGGAGAATTGATAACGAAATATACATGAAAAAATAAAATATTCCAGACATTGACGGAACGAAAAGGCCCAAAATAGAAAATGGGGAATAATATTTATAAAGGTAATTGGGAGGAGGTTGGGAAAGGAAAAATGCAGGAGCTTCTAATAAAAGGTATAAAAGGAAATTTATGAAAACAGAGAGCAACATTGGGAAGAAAAAAGCATAAAAGAGAGATGGAAAGAACAGTGGAATTAGGTGCGGGAATATGAGTAAGTAGGGAAGGAAGAGATTTATTTATACGAAATGCAAAACAAAATTTATTTTTTTTATTTTTTAACCATATATGAACTTGCGCTGAGGCAAGAACAAAAATCAGAACAAAAATCAAGCAAAATTTTGAAAAGACTTAGAAAAATGGTTACCGAATTCCACTAATAGAGAATGATAAGAGAATTGACAGAAAATCCAACTAAATAAATATGCCAACATGCTATAAAAATAGAAAAAAATTATAAGGGTGGGAAATGGAAAAACTTGAAATAATTTTATCTGTGTGTGTATAAAATATATATATTTTTTTTATGTAAATGAAAAGTATAAGTGTGTTAAATTAAGAACTTCAAAATTGTAATTAATGCTTATAAATTAAAAACTAATGTAATTTAACCAATGTAAAAAAATGTATAACTTGTATACAATTTACACATGTATAAGTTACGCAGACATAAACAAATTAAAAAAAAAAAACTTGAAAAAATAGTTTACTCTTATACTTTAATAAAAAAAAACGCTGACAACCAGTGTCATAAATTTCGCAAAAAATATAAGTGAATAAACAAATTTGAGAAAAAAATTTTAAAAACAACAAAATACAACGAACTTTTTAATGAAAATATTTAAACTTTATCCAAACTTTATTGACAAAATTTTTCTATCTGTTAAAAAATTGTAAGTTAAATATATTTCAATTAAATTATGAAACCAAAGATTTTTTAAAATAATGGTCTAAGACGTTCAATAAATGACTTTATAATGTCTGTTAATACTGTTGACCCAAAAGTATCAATTAAACAAGAAACTTCTATTTTTTACTAAGAAAATAAAATTCCTACTTCATTTGCTTTGAAATAAATGCACGTTGTACATGTTCAGCTTTAACGTTTTAATATTAAATTGTTCATATTTAGTATGTAAGTTGGTTGCGTTGACACGAACCCGCATTATAAATTTAAAAAAAAAATAAAAAAATTAAAGCTTTGTTGCTTTACATGCAGGTTTTATTTAGGGTCATAATAAATGTTTTTAAACTTTTAAACGGATTTATTATTAGATTAAGTATTTCTTTAACAACATGAGAAAAAATATAAAAATATTTATTTAATTTTATTCATTAAATTTATTAAATTTTTTATCTTACTTTTGGTCATGTTTCTTGTTTTATAATTTTTACTTTTGTGTTTATAAAAGAAATTATTGATAATCAATCAAAACAGAAACTAATCTTACAATGATCCTTTTTTTAAAAACCAATTTCGAGTTACTAATGCAATAATAATTTGATATCATTTTCAAATCTAACAATAAATAAAACTAGAAGCCTCTTGAGATACTTTTGTCAGTATTAGTCCGATTAGTCAGTAAAGAAAAATGAAAAAAAAATTTTTTTACTTATTTATTTATTTATTTATTTATTTAAGAATGAATTATAGCGCAGGCATGGCCGATGCGCATGTGATACATTTTAAGTAAGAGTACATATCACATTAATCATATTATAAGGTTATAATAGAATAATACAATAATAAAAGTAATGAAAAGAGTAATTTAAATTAAATAAAGATTTAAATAAATTTAACAAAATTTAATATAAAGTTGAAAATTAACATATATTATATAGAAAATTTTAAAATGAAAAGTAATAAAAAATTTACTTATATTTACTGTTGAAGGGCAGACATTTTTAGCACTTTATAGGGTTTTTTTGAATACCTAAAAAGTTCAACATTAAATGAACTTTGAAAGTAACAAGATTAGAATAAGCTTTTAAAGTGAATGGAAGATTATTCCACTCAGTAATGGCACAATAGAAAAATGATTGCTTATAGGTTTCAGTTCGGTAGGAGCTTGGAAGAGTAAAAGTTAGTGAGATATCTAGTAGATTTTGTTGAGAACGCATATTCGCTTCATCAAGGAGTTTAAAACCTGTTGAGAGATAGAGCAGTCTGTGGGAAGATACCAAACTATACCCAAGTACCAATTTGAAATACTGCCTTCTTGAATTTAAAATGATAACAGGTCATGCTTTCATCATCAGTTTGGATACTTGTTTCTGTATACTTTTTTGTTGGTGTATTTGTAGCTTTTTCTTTACAAAAACCTATGAGAAATTTTGTGCGAATTTCAGTTTGTATTTCTGTATCACAACTGGTCATGGAAATGTAACGATTATAGACAAATGAAAAGTGCGAAAGTTCATCAGAAGATTCAACGTTAATTTTAACTTGACATTCTTCATCTTTTGAGGTAAAATTTTCTGGTTATATTTCATCAAATGATTTGCATCATCTTCTTCTTGTAAGTCCACACAAAAGCTTAATTTTAGTTAAATAAAAGAAAATTTACAATAAAATGACTATTCAAAAGTTAATAGTAAATTGGTAAATACACGGTAGAGCTGCTTTGGTTGAATATTCAACCAATTGGTTGAATTTCGCAGTTTTTGGTTGAATTTTCAACCAATTGGTTGAATATTAAACCAAACACTGCGATTTTCAACCAAAAACTGCGATATTCAACCAAAAACTGCGAAATTCAACCAATTGGTTGAATATTCAACCAATTGGTTGAATTTTCAACCAAAACTGGTTTAATTTTCAACCAAAAGCTAAAATACAAAATAAAAACGATGTTTTTATAGTACAGGGTAAGAAATGATCAGGGCATCCATTAAAAGTGAATGAATTTTATTATATTATTGTAATTAGTAATTTTTATGTACTACTTCTATTGGCTCTGTACATAGTATGGATAAATTTTTTTAAACTTAATATTGTATGCTTTAACTTCCTGTCGTTTTACCTAATTTTTTTTTTAATAATCAAAATATTTTTTTTTATTAATTACTTTATATATGTCTCAAGAGTATGTAAAAAAAATTTATTTTCAAATCCTTCTTGTTAAATATAGTTAGAAATTATGTCGGAGCTGGTCATTGATAGAAATTATGAGCAAATTTTGCTAATATTCGCGATTGTTTATGACGCCAAATTTAGCCGTGCCAAAATGGTAAAAAATGGCAAATCAGACAAGCAGCGGGGGTAAAATCAGCTACAGGTTTAGTATGAAAACCAAAAAGATAACTTTATGGCTAAAAAATAACTGATTACTTATAAGTCTATACTTAAATATACAAAAAAAAATTTGTATTCTTATTTAGAAAACTATGTTTTTACACCTTCTAATTAAGATTTCTCTAAAACTACGTGACCGATTTTATTTTTTTTGATCTAGAGTTTTCTGTTATAAATTTCTCTAACGAATAAAAAAATTTATAACCGGTTTGTGTAACTACACAACCAACGAGCATGGAACATCGAGGAACATGTTCATGTCACTCATAATAGTAATAAATCCAAAAACCGAAATTACAATAAATCCTGAAATATAAATTATCGTAAGTCCATAAACATAAAGTAATCCTCTAAGTTCTTGTTCTTATCAGAGCCTGATCAGGCTTCCTTTTCAAATTATTCTAAGTCCCTAAATCAAAAATATTCTAAGTCCATTTCACACCCCACCCCCTGCCTAGCCAAACTTTTTCAAATACCCTATCTAACGAACATGTTCCATGTTAAAATAGGCAAGGGATCTGATCATCACAAAATTATTCGACAAATCAATAATTCTACACAAGAAAGTTTTGCGGAATCGTTCTACACCGAAAATCCTTGTACCGAAAAGATCAATACAAATTTTTTCTAATCGAAATATTCAATACGCTGTTTTAAGTGATATTTATGCTAGCATACGAAAGAAATAAGTGTTGAATACTTCGGCTAAAAAAAATTTATGTTATTTTTAGCACAACGATTTTTGGTATAGAACGATTACGAAAAACTTTTTTGTGTAGAATCATTGATGTGTCGAATAATTTTGTGTTTATCAGATCTCTTGCATTAAAATAAATAATTTAATAACTAAAAGTACCGAAAAAATTCATCGAAAACTTTAAAGCCATTTTACTCGAAACAGCGTTTTTGAAAAGTAATGCACACGATTGCGCGATAAAATCTGCACCAATTTACTTTAAACTTACTAAGCAACTTAATGAATGCACTAATTTCGGGATGTCGTCGAGTTTTAGTATTTTTATGTTTTAAAAAAAATTTACAGCTACTTTTGCTCGAAAATTAAAGGCTTTTTATTTCATTTTAACTTTCTTTAGGTAGCCGCCATTTTGTTATTCTATATCGTCTGATAACCTTTTTAATTAGTCATTCCTCAGTTTCAAAGCCAAAAGAAGTAGTACATAAAAATTACTAATTACAATAATATAATAAAATTCATTCACTTTTAATGGATGCCCTGATCATTTCTTACCCTGTACTATAAAAACATCGTTTTTATTTTGTATTTTAGCTTTTGGTTGAAAATTAAACCAGTTTTGGTTGAAAATTCAACCAATTGGTTGAATATTCAACCAATTGGTTGAATTTCGCAGTTTTTGGTTGAATATCGCAGTTTTTGGTTGAAAATCGCAGTGTTTGGTTTAATATTCAACCAATTGGTGTAAAATTCAACCAAAAACTGCGAAATTCAACCAATTGGTTGAATATTCAACCAAAGCAGCTCTACCGTGTAGTTAAATAGTAAATATCAATAATACACAGTCAATTACAAGATGATTGGTGCAAATGCCAAATAGGATGGTAAATCCCTTATACAAGGGAGAATCAAATTCCATAGTTTCGCATGCTTTACTTGAAAAGAGTATAGACTCCAGTCAGTGGGTATTGTGGAAACCTTAAGGTCTTTGCGGGGGCCTCTGGTAGGTTTGTCTGATTTGTATGGTTCAAATAAAGCGCGTAATAAATGGAGGTTCTCTCATACGCACAAGTCTATACATGATAAGGGATGCAAAGTAGCCAGTTCTGGTCACGTAAAGCATCCAACAAAGACGCTTCCTGTAAAGTGTCATGTGTTCTTGTCGTCTTAAACCAAAAGTTGGACACAGATCCTGAGTTTGGTTGTCAATTTTGATCACGTAATTGATTGTCATTATAATGATATGTCTAATATTGTGATGTTTTATTAGATCATTTAAGTCAGTTTCAGAGCGAACCTCATGCGCTCTCATCCCCTTCCTCCATCTCACTAAGAATCTGCCAGAACTGTACCAAAAAAATTTAAAACCTAAGGAAGATGCTGTTTCTTTAACAGTTATATACTTTAATCGTTCAATTGGAGATAGTGTTTCATTCACAAAAATTTTTCTATCAGGTAACAAGGTAGTAATTTCAGAGTTTAAAATTGATATATCCAAGTCCCTGGTAGAAAAATAATTGTGAATTTTCTTCGCCCTCATATTTAACTGAACTAATTCTGGTTTTTCCAGAGTGATAATGAAGGACAGGTATTTGATAGCAGGAGGTTGCTCGGTTATATTGCTTATACTGGTGAAAAGGACTCCATAAATGTCTGATTGGTTGAGAGAAGGAAGTAGCGCTTTTAAAATGGAATAAGAAATACAGCGCAAGTTAACTTCATTGTTGATTTCCATAAATCCAGGTATAAATAGCTCCCTTTTCTCAACAGGCACAGCATCTGTGGTTTGACTAAGTAAAGGAGACAGTGTAGGTGCTGCAGAGGGTGTGACAGCAGATGCCACAATCCTATTGTACACAGTACTTTGATATTTACTATTTTCCATGTTACTATTGTAAAAACTATTGTTCATATTATTATTATTTTTGCTATTATAAATAGTTACTGTATTTATTTTAGAATTATGTGTGTGAAGAGTGTGTGTTTTTTGGTTATGTTCATTATTTTTTGTGTCCAGTATATGTAGTTGTTGTTCAATTTTAATTTCCACCGAGGCGCATCAGTTGAATCTCAATTCTCCCCTCTACCTCGACGCAGGGTCCGAATAGCTCAACTAGTTTTAGAGATATCATGGGAACCATTTCCAAAAAGTCATTTTCAAAAAAAACGCGTTTACAATTTTTGTTTTTAGTTTTAATTAATATATTTTAATTTTAATTTTTAGAGTTTATAATACTTACAAATGACTATTCATCAATCCCTATAAAATTCCCTCTAAATACAAATAAGTTTGCTTGTTTCTGTCTTTGCAAGTCTTACTTTTTAGCCATACGAGCCTCTTTTGTAGCTTTTATCTTAGCTTTTATTTTATCGCTAGCTGAATTCGTTTAGAATCGCGTTTGATAGCAAAATTCTTCCTATTCCGAATATTTTACGGTATATTAGTATAAATAAATATATTTTTCAGTATATATAAGTATATTTTTCAGTATACATAAATATATTTTTTATACTGAGAACTCGATATTCTTTACTTATATCCTAATATCTCAAAAACCATATATTTTTTTTCTCAAAAATTTTGTGTGTGCATTCTTAAAAAGTTTATATACATTTATATACACAAAAAAAGAATAAAAAATTTTTAAATTTTGAAGGATATGCCTTTAGCAAAAAAACTAATTTGTAATTTTACATTGCTTTATAAAAATCAGTAGGGAATAGAAGAACTAATTTGATTAGCTATTCTTAAAATAGTGAATTTTAAAAATTTTCTATCAACTCGTTTACAACACACTTAATACAATTTATTGAATTTTTATGTAACGAGTACTATATTCTGTACTTGATTACTTTAATTGTCAAAATAATAATTATATAAATTTATAATAAATGATGAAAATGAAAATTGACAGTTGAAAATTAGTGTATGTCCAAAGTTAGTTAATTAGGTTAAATTACTATAAATAAATACGTTGAGTGGTTGTGAATGATTCATGCTTTTTAGTTATATTGTAATGAGCGATGTATCTGACTGTTGCAGGCTTTAATTAAGATGCAATTTCATAAGCTAATAACTGTATTTTATACGATTATATATACAGGCATAATTTTTTAATTTTTAATTTTTTAATCCAATTCACGTGTGATGCACCATTTAGGTAAAAATTTAGTTTGCATCTACTTGTCTGGCGTATTTTATGTTATTGAAGTTAGGAACGTTCAACGAACAATACCTAACCTAAATTGGTTAAAAAAAGTGGATTTATCTTGATAATAATTTTTCCGGTGGTTTTTCCCAAAAACTACTAAACGCAAATGAATCTTTAATAAAAAAGGCATAGTTAATAAAAGATTTTACATGGTTTAAAGCACCGGAAATATAAAAAAGTAGAGAAAGAAATTTTTACTTTTTAAGATTTTTATGTTATTTTTTACTTTTGAGTCAGTTTTCCCAAGTAAAACCTTCATATTTATGTTAAATATTTAATTTTTTATTATATGTGATACTTTTTTTTAAACACAAATCATCGGAAAATATTTAAAAGAAGAAAAATTCTAGAAATTTGTAGCTTAAAGAATGCGTTTTTTTTTCATTTTAGTATTTAATCTATTTTTTCAGTAAATACAGATTACTTACAAGGAATAATTAATTAAAAGGAAGATTTAGAGTTTAACATTAGATTTAATGGCCTAGGAACGATAACCTTCAATAATACACAAATTCCATTGAAATCGCGGTTTAGGGTGTTTAGTTACTGGCCGTCACCAGATTTGGTCTATTACAGGTTTTTTTGGATCGCTGATATAATTTTTATTTAGGGACTTGAAATAATTCAGATTCAGGCAGTTAGAACAATTTTGACTTAGAATAATATCGATTTAGGGACTTAGAATAATTAAGGATTAGGGATTTGTAATAATTTTGATTTAGGGACCTAGAATAATACGCGTTTAGGGAATCAAAAACTCCGAAAAGTATACTGGAATACCAAATATAGGCTCAATTAGCAATTAATTTCAAGAATTTACATATATAATTTTTAATTATCACCTTACTAGATGTTTAGATTCTAAACCCAGACTATTCTAATTCCCTAAACACGTATTATTCTAGGTCCCTAAATCAAAATTATTACAAGTCCCTAATCATGAATTATTCTAAGTCCCTAAATCGATATTATTCCAAGTCCATAAACCTGTATTATTCTAAATCCCTAAGCCTAGATTTTTCAAAGTCCCTAAATTTAAATTATTCTAAGTCTCATTTGACCCTCTCCCCCTTAATTTTCAAGTTCTGAAGTACCCCCACCCTATAAACATGTCCCATGTTAATATAGGCTCAATTAGCAATTGCTTTCAAGAATTTACCTGTCTTGCTAATTTTTTTCAATTTTTTATGATATAGCTTTCATCAAAGAAAAAATTTATTAACAAATGAAATAATGTTTTTTTTATTAAAATGTTTGAAAAAAAATTTATTAGCTTAAAAAAACAATACCAAATGGGATCGCTTCTTCAAACCAACAAGATTGGGAGCCTCCAAGATTTTAATGACATTTTCACTAATTATTACTTATTACACTTACAATTTTTTAGTTCAAAATACAATTTTGATTTTTTTATTTTCATTACTTTAGTTTCTTTAACATCCTCAACCACTAAACTTATAGAATTATATTTTTAAAAATTATTTTTAAATAAATATTTGTCTTCTGAAGAATAAGTTTAAAAACCATTATCAATTAATATTTTAGCTCACTGGTTACTTAAACGATTAAAGAAAATTTTATGATAAAACAAATTAATAAAATCAAATGCAATTTGTATAATATTAGGTTGAAAATTTTTTATTTAAATTTCGCACATAAAGTATTTATTATCCACAAACCCCTTGAACCAAGGCAACTTGTTCATGGCATTTTCCAGAACAGCAATTATTTTTACGAGCACTGCACTGTAATATTAATAAATTAACAATATATTTAACAAATAAAAAATTGACAATACTTACACTCTGACCCCTTTTTTTACAACTTTCAGCAACTTCGAATAAACTTATTAGTGACAATAAAAGGAGGCAAGTGAAAAGAAAAATTTTAGACATGATGTACAGAGTAGCAAGACTTTTTTAACATTAGCGATACACTTTGCATTTTCTGAAGTTTTTATACAAATAATTTCTTAACCTTGAGTACTAATCACGTACAAGTCACGTGAATCTATTAAAAAAATAATAATAATTAATATTACATTAATAATTTATGAGCTTAATATTTAATAAAATAATATTTAATTTAAAAAAAATAAGATTCTTCTTTAAACAACTTTTGTTAATTATAATAATAATTATAGCACTTGCTTTCTTTTCGTTATGATTAAATTAAAAACTTATTCACAAACAAAACATTTATTTGAGCATCTTTTTAAATTTATACAGATTCAATCGGATATTTTTTAGTTTATCACAAGGGAAAATATATCTTTTCTACTTATACATGATAAAAAACTAATTTTTACTTATGAAGACCTGTATTTTACAAAAGTAACGTTAAGAAAATTTTTTTCCACATGATTTTCGCCCCAGAAAAACCCAACCCTAAAAAAAAAAAAATTTATAGCAAAATTAAAATTTATTGAACAAAATTTTCTAGGCCGTGAAAAATTATTTCTGAAGAAAATGTCATTAAAATCTTGGAGGCTCCCAATCTTGTTGGTTTGAAGAAGCGATCCCATTTGGTATTGTTTTTTTAAGCTAATAAATTTTTTTTCAAACATTTTAATAAAAAAAACATTATTTCATTTGTTAATAAATTTTTTCTTTGATGAAAGCTATATCATAAAAAATTGAAAAAAATTAGCAAGACAGGTAAATTCTTGAAAGCAATTGCTAATTGAGCCTATATTAACATGGGACATGTTTATAGGGTGGGGGTACTTCAGAACTTGAAAATTAAGGGGGAGAGGGTCAAATGAGACTTAGAATAATTTAAATTTAGGGACTTTGAAAAATCTAGGCTTAGGGATTTAGAATAATACAGGTTTATGGACTTGGAATAATATCGATTTAGGGACTTAGAATAATTCATGATTAGGGACTTGTAATAATTTTGATTTAGGGACCTAGAATAATACGTGTTTAGGGAATTAGAATAGTCTGGGTTTAGAATCTAAACATCTAGTAAGGTGATAATTAAAAATTATATACGTAAATTCTTGAAATTAATTGCTAATTGAGCCTATATTTGGTATTCCAGTATACTTTTCGGAGTTTTTGATTCCCTAAACGCGTATTATTCTAGGTCCCTAAATCAAAATTATTACAAATCCCTAATCCTTAATTATTCTAAGTCCCTAAATCGATATTATTCTAAGTCAAAATTGTTCTAACTGCCTGAATCTGAATTATTTCAAGTCCCTAAATAAAAATTATATCAGCGATCCAAAAAAACCTGTAATAGACCAAATCTGGTGACGGCCAGTAACTAAACACCCTAAACCGCGATTTCAATGGAATTTGTGTATTATTGAAGGTTATCGTTCCTAGGCCATTAAATCTAATGTTAAACTCTAAATCTTCCTTTTAATTAATTATTCCTTGTAAGTAATCTGTATTTACTGAAAAAATAGATTAAATACTAAAATGAAAAAAAAACGCATTCTTTAAGCTACAAATTTCTAGAATTTTTCTTCTTTTAAATATTTTCCGATGATTTGTGTTTAAAAAAAAGTATCACATATAATAAAAAATTAAATATTTAACATAAATATGAAGGTTTTACTTGGGAAAACTGACTCAAAAGTAAAAAATAACATAAAAATCTTAAAAAGTAAAAATTTCTTTCTCTACTTTTTTATATTTCCGGTGCTTTAAACCATGTAAAATCTTTTATTAACTATGCCTGTCTTGCTAATTTTTTTCAATTTTTTATGATATAGCTTTCATCAAAGAAAAAATTTCGAAAAAAATATCGATTTAGGGACTTAGAATAATTAAGGATTAGGGATTTGTAATAATTTTGATTTAGGGACCTAGAATAATACGCGTTTAGGGAATCAAAAACTCCGAAAAGTATACTGGAATACCAAATATAGGCTCAATTAGCAATTAATTTCAAGAATTTACGTATATAATTTTTAATTATCACCTTACTAGATGTTTAGATTCTAAACCCAGACTATTCTAATTCCCTAAACACGTATTATTCTAGGTCCCTAAATCAAAATTATTACAAGTCCCTAATCATGAATTATTCTAAGTCCCTAAATCGATATTATTCCAAGTCCATAAACCTGTATTATTCTAAATCCCTAAGCCTAGATTTTTCAAAGTCCCTAAATTTAAATTATTCTAAGTCTCATTTGACCCTCTCCCCCTTAATTTTCAAGTTCTGAAGTACCCCCACCCTATAAACATGTCCCATGTTAATATAGGCTCAATTAGCAATTGCTTTCAAGAATTTACCTGTCTTGCTAATTTTTTTCAATTTTTTATGATATAGCTTTCATCAAAGAAAAAATTTATTAACAAATGAAATAATGTTTTTTTTATTAAAATGTTTGAAAAAAAATTTATTAGCTTAAAAAAACAATACCAAATGGGATCGCTTCTTCAAACCAACAAGATTGGGAGCCTCCAAGATTTTAATGACATTTTCTTCAGAAATAATTTTTCACGGCCTAGAAAATTTTGTTCAATAAATTTTAATTTTGCTATAAATTTTTTTTTTTTTAGGGTTGGGTTTTTCTGGGGCGAAAATCATGTGGAAAAAAATTTTCTTAACGTTACTTTTGTAAAATACAGGTCTTCATAAGTAAAAATTAGTTTTTTATCATGTATAAGTAGAAAAGATATATTTTCCCTTGTGATAAACTAAAAAATATCCGATTGAATCTGTATAAATTTAAAAAGATGCTCAAATAAATGTTTTGTTTGTGAATAAGTTTTTAATTTAATCATAACGAAAAGAAAGCAAGTGCTATAATTATTATTATAATTAACAAAAGTTGTTTAAAGAAGAATCTTATTTTTTTTAAATTAAATATTATTTTATTAAATATTAAGCTCATAAATTATTAATGTAATATTAATTATTATTATTTTTTTAATAGATTCACGTGACTTGTACGTGATTAGTACTCAAGGTTAAGAAATTATTTGTATAAAAACTTCAGAAAATGCAAAGTGTATCGCTAATGTTAAAAAAGTCTTGCTACTCTGTACATCATGTCTAAAATTTTTCTTTTCACTTGCCTCCTTTTATTGTCACTAATAAGTTTATTCGAAGTTGCTGAAAGTTGTAAAAAAAGGGGTCAGAGTGTAAGTATTGTCAATTTTTTATTTGTTAAATATATTGTTAATTTATTAATATTACAGTGCAGTGCTCGTAAAAATAATTGCTGTTCTGGAAAATGCCATGAACAAGTTGCCTTGGTTCAAGGGGTTTGTGGATAATAAATACTTTATGTGCGAAATTTAAATAAAAAATTTTCAACCTAATATTATACAAATTGCATTTGATTTTATTAATTTGTTTTATCATAAAATTTTCTTTAATCGTTTAAGTAACCAGTGAGCTAAAATATTAATTGATAATGGTTTTTAAACTTATTCTTCAGAAGACAAATATTTATTTAAAAATAATTTTTAAAAATATAATTCTATAAGTTTAGTGGTTGAGGATGTTAAAGAAACTAAAGTAATGAAAATAAAAAAATCAAAATTGTATTTTGAACTAAAAAATTGTAAGTGTAATAAGTAATAATTAGTGAAAATGTCATTAAAATCTTGGAGGCTCCCAATCTTGTTGGTTTGAAGAAGCGATCCCATTTGGTATTGTTTTTTTAAGCTAATAAATTTTTTTTCAAACATTTTAATAAAAAAAACATTATTTCATTTGTTAATAAATTTTTTCTTTGATGAAAGCTATATCATAAAAAATTGAAAAAAATTAGCAAGACAGGTAAATTCTTGAAAGCAATTGCTAATTGAGCCTATATTAACATGGGACATGTTTATAGGGTGGGGGTACTTCAGAACTTGAAAATTAAGGGGGAGAGGGTCAAATGAGACTTAGAATAATTTAAATTTAGGGACTTTGAAAAATCTAGGCTTAGGGATTTAGAATAATACAGGTTTATGGACTTTGAATAATATCGATTTACACTGAGAAAACTAACATATAAATATTCCTATATATTCAAGTAAAAATTACTGTATTTTCTAGTAATTGGCGACCCTGGTTAAATTTATTGTAATATTTATTATTTAGTATACAGTAAAAATTGCTTGTACTTTAAAGAAATATAACTATAATATAAATTAATAATTACTGGATTAATTTAGAATTTTTACTATTCGAGGAATATAATTTTTATTTCAGTATTTTTTTAATGTAAATTAAAAACATATTAAAAAATAATTTTTTGGTTCCTCAAAGAGGAACCATTGTGTTAGGTCAAAATTTGATTTTTGATTTTTTGGCAAATAAGCACGTTTTGAGACCCCAGGAAGCTAAAAACCGTTTTTTAAAAAAAGTATGTATGTGTGTGTGTATGTGTGTGTGTATGTATGTAATTGGTGATATTTCACAAACATTATGGAGTTAAGACCTAATTTTTTTTTCAAAAATTTTTTCACCAAAAAAGCTCGAGGTACTTTTTTTTTTTTTTGATTTGGATGTAATACCTCATTTATTTCCATGAAAGTACTTATATCTGAAAGTATGGTTTTTACATGATATCTCGAATCGGATACTTAATTTTCTGAAAATTTTTTTTCTAAAATTTTTTTCACAAAAAAATACAAAAAATACAAATTTTTTTTTTCTTTTTGGACGTAGTACCTAATTTATTTCCATAGAAGTACTAGTTTTAAGAACCTTGTTTATTGTTATTTTTTGGATCTGATACTTAATTTATTCAAAATTTTTTTTGTCAAAATTAAAAAAATAGAAAAATAAAAAAAAATGCAATATTTTTTTTTTTTTGGGTGTAATACCTCATTTAATTCTATGAAAGTACTAATATCTGAAAATATTGTAACTAGTGATATTTCAAAACCATTATCGAATTAAGACCTAATTTTTTTTTCAAACATTTTTTTATCAAAATATCTCAAAACCCCCCTTTTTTTTTTAATTTGGATGTAATACCTCATTTATTTCCATGAAAGTACTTATATTTGAAAGTATAGTTTTCAAATGATATCTCGAATCAGATACTTAATTTTCTGAAAATTTTTTTTCTAAAATATTTTTCACAAAAAAATACAAAAAATACCAATTTTTTTTTTCTTTTTGGACTTAGTACCTAATTTATTTTCATGGAAGTTCTAGTTTTAAGAACCTTGTTTATTGTTATTTTTTGGATCTGATACTTAGTTTTTTCAAAATTTTTTTCATAAGATTAAAAAAAAAAAATAATAAAAAAAACTGAAATATTTTTTTTTTTTGGGTGTAATACCTCATTTAATTCTATGAAAGTACTAATATCTGAAAATATTGTAACTAGTGATATTTCAAAACCATTATCGAATTAAGACCTAATTTTTTTTTCAAACATTTTTTTATCAAAATATCTCAAACCCCCCCCCTTTTTTTTTTGATTTGCATGTAATACCTCATTTATTTCCATGAAAGTACTTATATTTGAAAGTATAGTTTTCAAATGATATCTTGAATCGGATACTTAATTTTCTGAAAATTTTTTTTCTAAAATATTTTTCACAAAAAAATACAAAAAATACCAATTTTTTTTTTCTTTTTGGACTTAGTACCTAATTTATTTTCATGGAAGTACTAGTTTTAAGAACCTTGTTTATTGTAATTTTTTGGATCTGATACTTAATTTTTTCAAAATTTTTTTTGTCAAAATTAAAAAAAAAGAAAAATAAAAAAAATTGCAATATTTATTTTTTTTTTTGGTGTAATACCTCATTTAATTCTATGAAAGTACTAATATCTGAAAATATTGTAACCAGTGATATTTCAAAACCATTATCGAATTAAGACCTAATTTTTTTTTCCAAACATTTTTAAATCAAAAAATCTCAAACCCCCCTTTTTTTTTATTTTGGATGTAATTTTTTTCCCCAAAATCTTCGTCACAAAAAAAATACATAAAACACCAAATTTATTTTTCGTTTTGGACATATCTAATTTATTTTAATGAGGGTACAAGTTTTAGAAATTTAGTTTATAGTAATTTTTTGTATCCGATCACAATTTTTTTTTTTATTTTGATATAAATTATAACACACAAGAAAGAGTGATGGAAATCTTGCCTCTTTTTAACTTCCTCGGATTATTTTGTTCGTTGCTATGTTTATTTATGTATGCAGCTTAATGAAATTATAAACAATAATAAACAGCCTAAAAATATTAAATGGTTATGTTTGCATTTTAAAATTAAGATTTAAAAGTTATAGGGGAGAACCCCCATGTATGGCGCGGCTTATTTCTAAGCTTTGTAGTAAAAATATTATTTAATTTTTAAAACTTTTTTTTATTGATATGTATTCAGTAAGGACTCAAAAATATTTTTCTTAATGATTTTTAACTCTAAAATAATTTTTAAAGTTGTATTAATTAAAATAAGACGAACTCTTTAAACTCCGATTTTTTCGCGAGTGATCATAAAACGGCGCATTGTGTTCCTAAGCGGCGCAGTGTTTATAAATGTACATTAATTTCAAAATTTTTATTCTATAGGTAAATTAAGTTGTTTGATATTTTATTCAATTACGAAAAATTACCAATTAAGTTAATTTATTTGTTATTTATGTTAGTTAAAAATAAATAAAGTATTTTCATTAGCACCCGTACGAAAATTTATTGTTTTACTTGAATATCCTAAATTATTATTTTTTATGAATAAAAATTATTTAAAACTGCCTAAAAAATGTTTTGAATAGAGTTTATAAACAATTTTTATTTATAAACAGTGCCTATCGCTCGAAAAACAATGCACATTATAAAGAACATCGGCCGCGCCGTAATAGGAGAATAAGTATCTTTTCGGAAAATTTAATTTTTACAGCGAATAATATATTTTTTTAAATAAACATTTTTTAGCTTATTGTGAAATAGTCCACTTTATAAATTAACAGAAAAAATTTTGTTCAAAACTAATTTTATTAGATTTTTATACCTAAAAACAATGCGAAAAAAATAGTAACAAAACCCTTGAAAAATTTGTTTCTTAAATAAAAAAATAAAGAATGGCTGATGATGAAATTTTTTTCCGCGAATTAATTTATTACTTATTTATATATAAAACTCAATTGGAATTTTAAAAAAATAATGAATCTGTTAATAAATATTACGGTTTGGCGCATTAGATACCGCGCCATACAACGGCGCTCTCCCCTATTGGCATTTTTTAAAGAATCAAACAATTTAAAAATCTTGAAGCAATTAATGTGGTTATTTTTTTTATTACAAAATATTATTATTATTATTATTATCATTGTTGCGGAAGATTGGTCAAATGCAAGAAGTACGCTGAGAAAATAAATTATAAGAAATTATTATAAATTCTGGTAAAAACTCCTATCTTTTTATAATAATTGAGCGAATATTTGTAATTTTCGCATCGTTACCAACCATTTCTTTGACAAAACAAAAAAATCATGTTACCCAATATTTTAATTGTTAAGGGATAATTATATATTCTAATAAAATAAAATTTTATAAAAAAAAATAAAATTAGCTTTTTTTATATTTTTCTCTTTTTAATTATGCAAAAATGATTTAAAATCCATTAACGCCTTCGTGACCAATCCATGGACGCTAGAATTTTCACTTTATTAACAAAATGATCTTAATAATCTACTTTACCAGCTACTAAAAACGAAAAATGTATGTATAATTGCATGGTTGTAATCAATAATATTTGTTGTAAATTAAGATTACCGCCCATTGTTTGAGGAACCTCAGTGCCAGCTAGTTGGCAGGGTATTTTTTTTTGTGGTATATTTATTATTTTTTATTTATTTATTATTATTTTTTTTTTATTTAATTTTTTTTTATTTAATTTTTTTTTTTTTTTAAGTCACAGTTTGGGGATTTGAACGCGGGTCCCTTGAGTTGCCGGTTTATCACTTCGTCCACTAGACCACAGCTGCTTACGCGTGTAAGAATCGAAGTTTGAAAACTATATGTTTTGGATATTACTCACTTACGCCCCCTGTTTAATAAATAGATATTTTATTCTCACTTTTTTCTTTCTTTATTTAATTCACATCTACACCTTTATTAAACTTTTTTATTTTATTTATTTGTTCTATTTTTATTAATACGTGTTTATTTTTTATGATTAGTTTTGTTTTAAAATGCCGAAATACGGATAAATGTGCCTGCTCGTGTGCTAAAATTTATTAAAAAAGGGGGGGGGGGTAACAAGAAGAGAGAAAAATTACTTTATCTATGTATTAAAAATTCCTATACGCGTACTGGAATTTTTATAAACATAATTTTTACTATATTTTATAGTAAAAATAAAGGCGCGCGCAGTAATATTTCTTATATGGCTCATTATCGTTTTTTTTGCAAAAGTGACGTACAGCACGTTTCTGACTACCAGATGCATTAATTAAAAAAATTTTTTTTTTTTAATTTATAATTTCGATAAGTTTTTGATAGTACACCATAAAAATCAACATATTTTAATGTTTTAACTACTATAAAACATAAAAATATATCAAAAAAGCCTTTACCGTTCCCTGTCACAAAGGAGATTCCTATACTTTGAGTGTCTGTCACTCACACCTATCAATTAATTATCAAAAATTTTTATTTGGGGATTAATTGCTATACTATAAGGTTAAACTTTTTCCATATAGAAAAAATTTAAACTTACTTTTCCTAATTATTACAAGGGTGAGAAGGTGTGTCACACGATTTTACAAAATGTGTACGTAAAACGTATTTTATTTATATTAAATTTGATTTCTCTTCATAAAAACATTTTTAAAACCTTTTAATCACATAAATGACAACTTAAATACATAAAAAATAAATTCTCACATCGAGAGCACTTTAAGAGGTCCTTAAATAGGAAAACAAAATCAGTTTAAGTTCAGAAATCACGAAGGGACAAAAACAAAAGCCTTTACCGTACCCCCTAGATCTCCTATTAAGAAGCGTTGTAATTAAAATATTAAAAACTTAGTAAGTTTCAATCATAAAAATACTTTACTTTCCAAACGGAAAAGTTTTTTTGTTCATTTGTCTACGAATTATTTTGATTTTTCTATAAAAAAGCCTTTACCGTTCCTCTTTTTTTTTAAAATTATTTAATACTTTTAAAATTTACCTCCAAAACTCGTTTTTTTAGTAAGAATTCTTTAAAAATATATGATATTGTTCTCTAAAATACATAAAACCTAGAAAAATTCATACATTAAGGCCGTATGTAACGATTTTGGTTTTTAATGGTTTTAACCTGTTTTTACCTTATAATTATATGAAAAAATGTAATAAATTGATGTAAAAGGTTCGTTATGGTGATTTTTATGCAAGGAATTTTTTATTTTTATTTTTTGAAAGCTATTTTTTCAAAAAAAATGAAAACGAGCCATATATTATATTATTTTTTCCCTGAATTGACAGGTGGGTCGCGCGTTACTATAAAATATAGTAAAAAATACTGTTCTTGTTTTCTCAGTGTAGGGACTTAGAATAATTCAGGATTAGGGACTTGTAATAATTTTGATTTAGGGATCTAGAATAATACGTGTTTCGGGAATCAGAATAGTCTGGGTTTAGAATCTAAACATCTAGTAAGGTGATAATTAAAAATTATTATATATGTAAATTCTTGAAATCAATTGCTAATTGAGCCTATAATTGGTATTCCGGTATACTTTTCGGGGTCTTTGATTCCCTAAACGCGTATTATTCTAGGTCCCTAAATCAAAATTATTACAAGTCCCTAAATCGATATTATCCTAAGTCAAAATTGTTCTAACTGCCTGAATCTGAATTATTTCTAGTAAAAATTTCTTTCTCTACTTTTTTATATTTCCGGTGCTTTAAACCATGTAAAATCTTTTATTAATTATGCCTTTTTTATTAAAGATTCATTTGCGTTTAGTAGTTTTTGGGAAAAACCACCGGAAAAATTATTATCAAGATAAATCCATTTTTTTAACCAGTTTAGGTTAGGTATTGTTCGTTGAACGTTCGTAACTTCAATAACATCGTATTTTAATAAAATTTAAAACTAATAATAAAAACTATAAATTAAAAAAATATCTAAAAAAATTTTATTTTAAGAAATAATAAATTTTTCTGTTATGACGACAATCATGCTTTAAAATTACAATATTAATAAATATTAACATTTCTAGCATAGAAAAAGAAATTAGAGTTTTTTACTGTGTCATAAAATATTTTTAAAATACATCGTTCATTAAAAAACTTAAAATTATCCAAAACACTCATTTTTTAAAACTTTAATATCTATTTTCACAGGAAATTTTAATTAATTTATCGTAATTTTATTCTGGAAAAATTGGTATATAAAAAAATTTTAAATTCATTACTGTAAACAAAATATATTTGATTTATTATTATGTTTTGTAAACGTAATATAAACTTATTTTCATAAAGTATTTTAAAAAATTTAAATAAAAAAGTATAAAATCAAAAAAAATGTGATATTAAATATTCATAAAGTAAAAATAATGATAAATAATTTTTTTTATTATTTATTTATGGTAATAAATTATGCATTAAATTATTTAATTAATTTTTCAATATCGCTTAATATTTATTATATTTACTCAAAATCTTTTGTAATTATACATAATGTAAAGGCTCCACAGACGTTCAATTTTTGCATATTATTAATGGTAAACATTAATTTAAATTTATAATTGATTTAAAAAAAATTTTTTTAAACAATTTCTTTTCATACTTTGTTATTCTTACAATTATTATATTAATTAATATTTTGTTTGTTTTTTTTTTTAATTTAAATTTAATATTTTTTACAAAATTTATGTAATATAAAAAAAATGCAAAACTTGAACAAAAGTTATAATTATACTATTTTTTTTTTCTTTTGTATTATTTGCTAATTATAAAAGAATACAAATTAGATTTTTACGTTTTTTTATTTTTGCATTAATTAAACAGATAAGAGCATCTGGAAAAAATATTAATAAATAATTAAAATAAATTTAAAAATAAAGAAAAATTACAATAAAATAATCTGCATTTATTGTGAGAGTTTATTATTTTTTGTTAAAATTAAAATTTATAATTATATTTTTCTAAAAAGAGTTGTTTATAATGATTAAAAAGCTTCCATTGAGAACTTTGTACCTTTCATTGGCTCTTCAGGAGAGTTTAGCGTACATGCAAGTTTTAGAATGGGTTTTATAGGGTGAACGCTGTTACTGAATTTTGAATTTGAAAAACAACTTAACCACTTCATTTTATTATAACCAAAAACGGATAACTAGAACCTTGGTTAATATGCCACTCTACATTTTTAGTGAAGTCAACTGTAGTCACACTGCCTTTAACAAAGGGTGTTTTAAATTTTTTGGGATAATTTGAAAACATTTAAAATGCAGTATTTAAGAAGCTTAAGCACTAATTAAAAAATTTGCATGTGCTCATTATTTTACTCAAGCATTAACATACTTCAAGAAGAATCAATTTAAAATATTTTTTTATGTTTTTAACAAATTTAATATGCACTTGCTTCTTTTACAACATTCTTTAGCAAGGAGTTCAATAGGATGCTTACTATAGTCAAAACCACCTTATTTGAGGCAGTCTTGTACGTACAGTCCGTGATGTTGTGTATAGTTAAGTATCGTTATTGGGGTTTATCGTGTTTGGGGTGTGTCTGGAACTAAAAGAACAAAATTATCTTCACCTCTTCCTTATCCACCAACCCCTTGTCCACGAACCCGCAACAAAACTTCTTCTTGACGTTCTTGTACCCCCACTGTAAAAAGTAACTTTCTTATATTAACAAAAAAATTAGAACATTTTCGAAAAATTAGTAAATTTTCGAAAAAATTTGTAAATATTCGATAAAAATCGTGAATTTACTAAATTTAGTATGTTATCGAAAAATTGGAGTATTCTTGATTTTTTTTTGTGAATTCGCAAGAAAAATTGATAATTTACAATTTTTTTTCGAAAATTTACAAAAAGTAGTTGTAAATTTCCGAAAAATAGTTGTGAATTTACAACTTTTTTCGTAAAATCGCAAAAAAAAATCGAGAATTTTCGAATTTTTTGATAATATACTAAATTTAGTAATTATACGATTTTTATCGAATATTTACAAAATTTTTTGAAAATTCGCTAATTTTTCGAAAAAATTCTATTTTTTTTGTAAATCTAAGAAAGTTACTTTTTACAGTGCCCCACGAGTAGTTAGTGGCCTCAGTATATATTTTTTAGCTTTCTTTCACAGTATGTTTCGCTAACGTTGATCGCGTGTCTTAAGGCAGAGATGAGGCTCAAGGTGAGCTTAACTACCTTAAGAATTTGAGCTTGATGGTCACTGCACGGAGGTCAGTCCTGGTCCCCCTACTTCTGGTATTATGAAGTTCCTCGATAATTGTGTTTCAGTAAAAATAAATAAATCTACCAGTAAACAGGTAGATTAAAAAAAATACCCTGCCAACTAGCTGGCACTGAGGTTCCTCAAACAATGGGCTGTAATCTTAATTTACAACAAATATTATTGATTACAACCATGCAATTATACATACATTTTTCGTTTTTAGTAGCCGGTAAAGTAGATTATTAAGATCATTTTGTTATTAAAGTGAAAATTCTAGCGTCCATGGATTGGTCGCGCTGGCGTTAATGGATTTTAAATCATTTTTGCATAATTAAAAAGAAACAAATGTAAAAAAAGCTAATTTTATTTTTTTTTATAAAATTTTATTTTATTAGAATATAAAATTATCCCTTAATAATTAAAATATTGGGTAGCATGATTTTTTTATTTTGTCAAAGAAATGGTTGGTAACGATGCTAAAATTACAAATATTTGCTCAATTATAAAAGATAGGAGTTTTTACCATAATAATTCCTTATAATTTATTTTCTCAGTGTACTTCTTGCATTTCAAGATTTTAACATTATTTATATTATTTCTATTAATCACAAAATAATAAATTATTTAATTCTATAAATTGTTTGATTCTTTAAAAAATGCCAATATAACTTTTAAATCTTAATTTTAAAATGCAAACATAACCATTTAATATTTTTAGGCTGTTTATTATTGTTTATAATTTCATTAAGCTGCATACATAAATAAACATAGCAACGAACAAAATAATCCGAGGAAGTCAAAAAGATTTCCATCATTCTTTCTTGTGTGTTATAATTTATATCAAAATAAAAAAAAAATTGTGATCGGATACAAAAAATTACTATAAACTAAATTTCTAAAACTTGTACCCTCATTAAAATAAATTAGATGTGCCCAAAACGAAAAATAAATTTGGTGTTTTTTGTATTTTTTTGTGACGAAGATTTTGGAGAAAAAAATTTTCAAAAAATTAATTATCAGATTCAAGATATCGAGTAAAAATCATAATTTCAAATATATAAGTAATTTCATGGAAATGAATGAGGTATTACATCCAAATTAAAAAAAAAAAAAGTATTTTGAGATTTTTTTAATAAACAAATTTTTTGGAAAAAAAAGTTAGGTATTCATTCGATAGTTGTTATGAAATATCACTGGTTACAATATTTTAAAATATTAGTACTTTCATAGAATTAAATGAGGTGTTACACCAAAAAAAAAAAAAAATATTGCAGTTTTTAATATTTTTCTTTTTTTTTAATTTTGAGAAAAAAATTTTGAAAAAATTCAGTATCAGTTCCAAAAAATTACTGTAAACGAGGTTCTTAAAACTAGTACTTCCATGGAAATAAATTAGGTACTACGTCCAAAAAGAAAAAAAAGTTTCGTATTTTTTGTATTTTTTTGTGAAAAAAATTTTAGAAAAAAAATTTTCAGAAAATTAAGTATCCGATTCGAGATATCATTTGAAAACTATACTTTCAAATATAAGTACTTTCATGGAAATAAATGAGGTATTACATCCAAATTAAAAAAAAAAGGGGGGAGGTTAGAGATTTTTGGATAAAAAAATGTTTGAAAAAAAAATTATGTCTTAATTCGATAATGGTTTTGAAATATCACTAATTACAATATTTTCAGATATTAGTACTTTCATAGAATTAAATGAGGTATTACACCCAAAAAAAAAAAAAATATTGCATTTTTTTTTATTTTTCTATTTTTTTAATTTTGACAAAAAGAATTTTGAAAAAATTCAGTATCAGATCCAAAAAATAACAATAAACAAGGTTCTTAAAACTAGTACTTCCATGGAAATAAATTAGGTACTACGTCCAAAAAGAAAAAAAAAAATTGTATTTTTTGTATTTTTTTGTGAAAAAAATTTTAGAAAAAAAATTTTCAGAAAATTAAGTATCCGATTCGAGATATCATGTAAAAACCATACTTTCAAATATAAGTACTTTCATGGAAATAAATGACGTATTACATCCAAATCAAAAAAAAAAAAAGTACCTCGAGCTTTTTTGGTGAAAAAATTTTTGAAAAAAAAATTAGGTCTTAATTCCATAATACTTGTGAAATATCACCGATTACATACATACGTACACACACACACACACACACACACACACACACACACACACACACACACACATACACACACACACACACACATACAGACTTTTTTTAAAAACAGGTTTTTTAGCTTCCTGGGGTCCCAAAACGTGCTTATATGCCAAAAAATAGAAAATCAAATTTTGACCTAACACAATGGTTCCTCTTTGAGGAACCAAAATAACTATATAACTCTATAACTAAAATAATAAATTATAAAGTGAAATTAAAATCAGATAAAATTGTTTAAAAAGTTACTGTTTAAACAAAAATGTATAACAATCTTTAAAAAAATATTTTTTTTTAGTAGAACATGTTTTATCTATTTATACAAAAAAACAAACTATGTAATGTATACTATTTTTGGAAAGATGCAAAAGTACTATGCATAAAAATTGCAGAGGAAAATTGAGCACTTTTTATAATTTATTATGTATATCCACAAAAAATAAAAGATAATCTTTTAAAACTAGACTCATCTAATAAATAATTGTTGTTAACCATTTTTAATGGAAAACTATTAATTATTTATTACTTAAAGTTTTACGTGTAAAAAAAGTTTGAAAAAAATACTGAATCTTTAATGTATAAAATGATAATAATAATAAAAAGTATTTTATGTAAACATAACATACCTCCAAAAGACTTTATAATCGTCTCATTTTTTTTTTTATTAATTCTTTTGTAAAGTTAGTTTTATAATTAAATTACAAAAGCAAGTTTATCTATACCGAGATCTATACTAAAATGTATATGTTATGGTAAAATTTTATAATTTATGGAATACGTTTACAACGAGTTTCTCTTAAGTTTTGATTAGGTTGAATTTAAAGTTCAATTGATAAATAAGTTAGCAAATAAATATTATACATCAGGAATAGACAATCATACATTCAAAGGATTTTATGCTAAATACTGGGGTTATATGATGAACAAAGTTTATACAATTCTACAAAGCTCTAGGATGACAGATTGATTGGAACAGCTTCAGCCAACGCCTAGATTGCTAAGTTGGATACACTACGTTAAGAGCAAATAATCTTCAATACTCACTACTTTTAGTACTAGCACTTTTACAGCTACCATACTTGTAGCGGGTCAAAAACACTTTTTCTTCCTAGCGAGTCGAAAACACTTTATTCGACCCACAACGAGATCGAAAAAAACGCGTTTTCTCCCCACTGAGAAAGAAAAATTTCGTTTTGTCTATGGGAGCAAAAAAAGAATGCCCCAGATCGCACTTTACCAAACTCTGCTTCACTAATTAACGTGCGATCTGGGCCATTCTTTTTTTTGCTCCCTTGGTTAAAAATGTACTAATACATATCTAAGGCAAAAAAAGCTTATTTTCTACCCTAGGGAGAGGACTATTTTGACCGTTATATGTAAAACTACTCTGTAAAAAGTAACTTTCTTAGATTCACAAGAAAAATTTTAAATTTACTAAATTTAGTATATTAACTAAAAATTTGAGTATTTCCGATTTTTTTTTTGTAAATTCACGAGAAAAATTGATAATTTACAATTTTTTTTCGAAAATTTACAAAAAATATTTGCTAATTTACAAATTTTTTCATAAATTCACAAGAAAAAATCGAGAATTCTCGAATTTGTTGGTAATATACTAAATTTAGTAAATTTACGATTATTTTCGAAAATTTACTAATTTTTCGAAAATATTCTATTTTTTTTTGTGAATACAAGAAAGTTACTTTTTACAGTGTATACTTTATATTAAATCACGGAAAAAAATATGGGGTTCGACTTTTGCATGCTGTCTGCACTCGCTTGTGCATACAACTGCATGCAAAGTCAAAACCAATATTTTCTCCCTTGTTTAAAAAATAGCTATATTCATACCACGACGCGATCGAAAAAAATGCGTTTTTTTCCCACTGAGAAAGAAAAATTGAGTTTTATCCATAAGATTAAAAAAAGAATGCTCCAGATTCTAGTTTACCTACTTCGGCTTCGCCTCGGATGCTAATTGACGTGGGATCTGGTCGATTCTTTTTTTTGCTCCCTTGGTTAAATATTAAAATATACTATACTTTTTCCAAGATATCCAATTCGAATAGCAGAACAAAATTGATTGTAGATATCAGGAGCTTTCACTTTCCCGATATTATGGTCCTCAAACATTATCCATGTAGGTTATAGAAAATTTGAAATAAATATTACAAATTATATTTTTAAAAATTTTGAGTGCATCTGGTTTGAAATTTAATTTTTTACGATTACTAAATTAAATACTGCCGATATTAACTACTGAGGCTGAGTAATTGAGCCAGACCCTATTTTACATGTATCAAAATTAGATTTAGCCTCACTTTTTTATCACGGTGATTGTGATCCTTTTATCTAGTGTCCATGCATCATGTTATAAGAAAAATTCTTCAAACAAAAATTTCTTCTTTTCAAAATTTCGAAAAAAATATTTTAAAAAATTGAAAAATTTTAAGTTTTACTTTAAATCTAAATTTTACCAAGTTTTCTTCTTAAATTTTAAAAAATTGAGTGTATTTGCTAGTTATAATTTATTTTATTTTATTAAATTCTATAAAATTTGAGATATTATAATAATAATTGTAAAATATTCAGTTTAAATAATTAAAGTTAAATATGTACTTAATAAAAGCTAAAACTAATTTATAAAACCCATGTAAAACAAATAACATTATAATTAAAATCTAATTCACTTACATTCAAGAGAAGAGTCTATAACGTAATATAATATAACATTTTTGTAAAAACCAATTTAACCTCCAAAACTTGATGCATGTATGAATAAAGAAATATTTATAGATTTATCGATTAGTAATTAAATATATTTTATTCTGAATATATATAACTTAATTTAAGTAAAGATTGTTTTCAATATTATGCAAAATATTACTAATGCAAAAATACAAAGTAAGATTTTTTAAATAAATTATCTATAATATTACTGATAACAATTATAATTATTATTATTTTATTTTATATTGTGTGTACAAAAACATTTTATAATTAGATTTTATATTAACAAATTTTTAGATAAATTATTTAAATAAATGTTATATTTAATATAGATATAAAAAAAAAATTTTTACAAAATGTGTCAAAGGTTATTCAAAAAACTGTTAATTAATTTAAGACAATCAAAGAGTCATGCAGTAAGGAATTTATATAATTTCAGGTATGGAACATAAAGTATACATTAAATATTTTTTTATATTTTCATACTTCAATTAAATAATACAAAAAATAAATAGTAGATAATATTGAAATTAAATAACAAGCCTCTGCTTTTTATTTAAAAATTTAGAGAAAATTAGATAATGAAAATTAAAGAAATTATATGAGGTGGAATTCCTGAAACGGTCACCACTTGTCAGGTTGACCTCTCAAAACTTATTCACGGGTTTACTGGAGGCTTCACACATCTAAAATATGAATATTCAACAAATTTTAATCAAGCTTTATCGGTACTTCTTAATTGGTTTAGTCATTTTTAAAATAAATCTCTGGGAAACATTTTTCAAGTAAAGGTCATTAGTAAAATTTCTGGCTGAAGCCATTCCTGATGTTAGTTTTTCGAAAAAACCTCGAGAAAACCGGGAATACAAATGAAAACAAAAGTTTTGAGAGGTCAACTTGGCAAATAGTGACTGTTTCACGAATTTTGACTCATATAGTATGAAAGTAATGTTGATAAACATTTTTTTAAACAGTTTTTATATGAGGCAATTAATAATGGGTTTATTTGTCAAATCGATCATTTACATGTGAATGTCAGAGGTGTAATTGTATAATTTACGTAGAAATTTAATTTTCAGATCTAAAGCCCTTTTCCAATCGCTTAGTAGACGTGTATGTATAATACAAGTCTCGAATCTATAAGTGGACGCGTTTAAGCAGTGCATTCGACAGATATTCATGATTAATAATTCAAAATCCCCAACTACACTGTTTTAACTCCGCCACTTTTGATTATACAAGCCATGTATTAAACACGTCTAGTAAGCGAGTGGAGAAAGGGCTTTAAGCAAGTTTAAAATTACCCCAGTACCCCAGTTATAGATGATTATTTTGTGATTTTTTATTAAATAATAATTTTTTTTAAATTCTGTGATTTTTTATTTTTTTAGACAGGTTTTGAAAAAAAGGGTAAGATTCGATTATGAATTGAATTTTCTGCATCCATTACACTGAAAAAAATCTGTTTGCCGCAAGCGAAAATAATTATTTCGTTTGCGAATAACGGAATTTATTTTCTTGCTCAAACGATTGAAAATGACTTGATAACGTAAAAAAATTTTTTTTTAATTTTTATAATTATTTTTTGAAAATTTTTTATCGCACGAAATTCCGCTTGCCACAAGTGCAGTTTTTTTCAGTGCAATTTTTTTAAGGAAATTCTAGAGAAATTAGGGGTATCAGAAATATCATTAAAAAAACTAGCTATTTTCTAACGCGTTGTGAAAAAAATTTATTTTTGCCAAATGTAGAGTTTTACGGGGCCGAAGATCGATAATAAACTATTTTGTAACAAGTTTAGAACAATATTTTACACAAAAAGGGAAAAAAGGACGCATCGTCCAAGTTAGAAAACAGTCTTTTTCTGCCTGAATTTCGTAACAATTATTCTCTTGTTAGTAGTTTTTAGAAAGTATTTCAAAGGCAACAGTTTTCTAGCCACTAACGATGAAAAATCGTCTAAAACTTAGTCATAAAAAATGCGCTTAACCCAGTATACTGTCTAAAAAAAAAACTTTTTTGAAGCTAACGCTCTCGTTTATGTATAAGTCGCAGTGTTATAGAATAGTTTGTATTACAGGCTATAATACGGATTATAGAAAATTAAAATTTTTAAAATCAATACTTGTCTATGATACTGGAATTTTAAGTGTTATAGCCTATAATCCAATACTAACGCACTTTTGTATTATAGAAAAATGAAAAATAAAAGAAGAATACTGTTTGAAATTCAAATAATTTTGAATGCTATAGTACCAATTTTGTTTCTAAGTAAGCCGCGATCAAAACAAACCAAATATAAAATTATATTATTCTTATCTTAATAATAATATTATTCTATAAGTACTTATTGTTATTATTTACATTGACCATTAATGATATGAATAATTTGAATTTATATAAATAAATAAATAATAATATAATGAATCTAACGATCATATGAAAGCTGCAACTATTATACCTACAACATGTCGTTGTACCTTGAGGAGCAATACCACCCCCTCGTTCGTACCTATAGGCTTCCCTTTGAATAGTATGTAATATACTATTTGGCTTTAAAATTTACACTTGTACTTGTTTTCAGAAAATGAGCCTTCAAAAATATTTCTTTTACCAGGCGAGATTTTTACAAATCCAATTTATGTAGTGCCAAAATAATCTAATAATCACTTTTATTAAAATTTTTTAGCACGAATTTTAAGAATTTCTGTAGTGACCTTTAATAGTTCAGATATTAAAAGAAGAACCAGAATTTACAATTTTCATGAAAATATATATCCAGAAAATGGAAAATACTGAACAAGTTTAGTCACTCATAATTTAGTTACTTTAATACCAAATAATCAAAAAAAATTCCTTTTCACATATTTTGCCTCATATAAAAAATTTCTATTTGCACAAAAATATGTAATAATATTCTAGTTATATTAATTGTATTCTCTTATCATCCACATTAATTAATTCTTTTATCAACATAAAAAAAACGGTAAAAACTAATTCCATTAAATATTTACTTATTATTATTATTATTACGTATTACATCAGATTTTTTAGAGGTGTGTTTCGATTAAAACAATAAAATTTTATTATTTCTGTATAATCTTACATTTCTTAATCATTTTTATTAAAACAAAAAAAAAGTCTTATCAAAATTTTTTTTATTGATTTACAAATTTAATTGAAAAAAAAATAAAAATTAGATTAATTTGTTTATTTATTTGTATTCTCAGCTAACAAAAAAACTATTTAAAGTATTTTAACGAGGCAAAGGCCAACAAAACAAGTAAACAAAATTTAGAATACAAGATAAGAATTTAAAAAAACAAATAATTTGCACTTATAACCCAATTTTACAAAAAAAAATGCACGAGTGTAAAATAAAAGGTCTTTGACCAAAAAATATCGACTTTGAAAAAAAAAAAAATGTCGTTAAAAGTTCTTCCGTTTACTTAAGCGATAAAAAAAAAACTTTAAAATAAAAACTCCCACTCTTTATTTGATATTAAAATATACAGACAATTGTTTAATATATACATAAATATATCAAAAGGAATAAAAGTTACTCGTGCTCATTTAGTGTTGACAGTAAAGTCACTCAGTATATAATTACGAAAAAAAAAATGTATTATTTTTATAAAATATTTTTTTTATTGTTATTTTTTAAACTCTCATTATCTAAACAATATTTTGATCTTTGTAATAGGTAAGATTTATAATTTTAGTCTGTATGTGTGTGAGTGTATAAAAAGTTTGTCTGCTTAACATTTTTTTTTTTAAGAAAGAAAGTACATTAGAGAAAATTAAAAAAATTTAAGAATGAATAAAAAATTATATTAATTTTGCAATAAATTCCAGTTACTCTTTTTACGTAAATAAAATTTTATTTATTTGGAGGAAAAATTTTTGTTAATTAAAAATTTTTCAATAAATAATTGACTGTAATTAAAAAAAAAAAAAGGAAAATATTATGCAAGAAAAATATTTTATAGATAAAAAAGATAGTAGTGCAAGGCAATAGAAAAAAAAAATTAAACAAAAACAATTGAATATCTCTTTCGTAACCTTGTCATTTTTACAGTAAAATAATAAAATAAAAAGTGTTACATTACCGTTAATTTTTTTTTTTTTTTGTCAATTTTTTATTTTTATTTACAGTCCAATATACTGTCAAGGTGAACTTTTGAAAACAGTACAATTATCAGCAATATTTTCTGACAGTAAAACATTTGTGGATTTGTCACAAAAAAATGACGAGCAAGTAACATTAGCAAAGTGAGTGATATATTTTTGAATTTTTATAAAATTAAAAATAATTAAAAAATTGGTTCTTAGTTTTGAAAAAATGATGGAAGAAACAAATCGAATGCCAAGTAAACAAGACGTAAGAAATTTCGTATTAAATAATTTTCTTCAGCAAGACGAGCTCATAAATGTAACTTTACCTGATTGGACAAGCCGACCAAAAATATTAAATCGTGTAGGCGATCGTTATTATAAAAAATGGATCAAAGACCTTAATGAAATTTGGAAAATGTTAGCCAGACGTATGACTTTGGACGTCAGAGATAATCCATCGCGTCATAGTCTTCTTTATGTGAATAACACTTTTATTATTCCCGGCGGTCGGTTCAAAGGTATCATAATAAATAAAAAACAATTTCCTTTCTTTTTTTACAACTTTAAGCGCTTTACGAATCTTTTGATTATTTTTTTTTTTCTTTTAAGAGTTCTACTACTGGGATTCTTATTGGATTGTCGAAGGTTTATTATTATGTGATATGGTAGAAACAACTCGAGGAATTTTAGAAAATTTTTTGTCCGTAGTAAATACTTACGGTTTCGTTCCTAACGGTGGTAGAGTTTATTATTTAATGAGAAGTCAACCACCTTTACTTATTCCCATGGTCGATCTTTATTACGAAGCAACAAACGATTGGAATTTCGTTCGAAAGCATTTAAGTACATTAGAAAAAGAATTTAATTTTTGGCAACGTTATAAAAGTATAACAATAAATAAAGATGGTAAAGATCACAAAATGGCATATTATAACATTGAAAGCCCAAGTCCAAGACCTGAAAGTTATAGAGAGGATTATACTTTAGCTGCCAATTTGATAGATGAGAGTAGAAGAGATGAATTTTTTAATAACATTAAAGCTGGTGCTGAAAGTGGTTGGGATTTTTCAGCTAGATGGTTTATCGATGAAAATGGAGATTTTTCACAAAATCTTCAAGATATATCAACGAAAAATATAATACCTGTTGATCTTAATGCATTTTTAGAAAGGAACGCTCGTATTTTAGCAAGATATTTTACGAGAGTAGGAAATATTGTCGTAAGTACAATTTTATTGATTTTTTCTGTTATTATGTCCTAGAATAGATTTTTATTTTGAAATTGTTTTGACAGAAAGTCAAAGATTACACAGCAAGAGCGAAAGCTTATAGAGATGGTTTAGAAGCATTGAACTGGAACGAAAGAGATGGAATTTGGTACGATTACGATTACAAGCATAAAAAACAACGTAAACTTTTTTATCCAACAAATTTAACACCTCTTTATACTATGAGTTACAATTGGGAATTAGGACCAATATACGGTTCGAAAGCTTTAAATTATCTCAACCGTATTAGAATCACTGATTACATTGGTAAGCTTTCAAAATCTATATATATTTGTGCGTTAGTATTTCAGAGGGGTTTGAATTTATACTCAACATTATTATACATTAAAATCTCCTTTCCTAAAGAGCAGCTTTATTATAACTACTTAAAAATATTAAGCTCCATTAACCAACTATCTCCAAGATTAATTACATTAAGTATTCAAATAATAAAAAAATATATAAAATAGTGTTAACATTTACATTATAATGTTTGCTATATGGGTAAATCCATATAATATTAATGCAATAAACATTATCAGCTTTTCTTCTTTTTTTTTTATTTTTTCTACTTTTTTTTTTTACTCGTTTTTTTTTGCATATATAACTCATTTTTTTCTTCTTGTTAATAGTCACGGAAGTTTAACATTAATATTAAAAATTATAATAAAACATTATTATTATTATTTAACTGTTATTAATGCAATAAATTATAAACTAGTTTATATATTAATTAAAAAAAAGCTTTTTTTGTTTTTCTTCTTTTGTTATATACTGAGAGGTATTAAAAAGAGTTTTATTGATTTATAAGAAAAGCTTTTATATCTATCTATATATATATATGGGTTATTGGCAATTTTTATAAAATAGGTTATTAATTGTTTTATGAATTCCTAAACAATTATACTTTGTTACAAAAAAAGTAACTGTTTTTTAAAAGATTTTTTACTTGGTATGATTGTTAAACAAGTTTTTATTTATACTTGGTAATATTTGGGAACAGGTGTGTTAAAACTGTTAGTTTAAAATTTTTTTGGCTACGTTAGAAAATTTTTTGTAAGTTTTCACTCTACTATAGGATTCACTTGTTGCCAAATTTATGGAGAAATAAACTCGTTATATTTAATTCAATCAAGTTTGGAGCTAATTTTTATGTTTAGAGTAGAATTTCCTCTTTAAATAGATTAGCTTAATCATATTTCAAAAACAATTACCGGGTAAGGATTGTGATTTGGTCCATGTAACCAAACCTAGCATAAGTAGTAGCATCCAAAAAGTTATTAAAAAACTCGCTGGACCCTGTTGGAATTAGACCTCTAAGCCACAATAAGCTCCCAAAAACCTAAAATCCTCAAAAATAACGTTTTTTAAAGGCTTTATTTAATTTCCCCGACACATGAACAGATAATATTCTGAGCATTGGCTGAAAAACATAAAATATTATCACTTTTCAAGAAAAATTTTTTTTGTTTTTAGGACCTGTTTAAGTTCCCCTCCCAAAAACCTAAAAAATCCAAAAATAACAGTTTATTAATTCTTTAATTTTTTAGAAAATGTCCTGGAAGGGCATACCAACAAATCCAAATCCTTCTACCGCCGGTTACCCGCGCTTTTTTAACTGCCATGAAATTTTTATTTGAAACAGTTTATTATTGTCCAAAAAAATGTAAAGACATAGTTATTAAACTAATTTTTATTAATAGCCATCATTCTGCAGTGCTAATCTTTCTATGCTGTTACTGCCGTTAATACGCGATTTATGTATTTGAAAAACAAAAATATACGTAAATGGCACGATGTGAACTGCAGAATGGTGTCTATTGATAAAAATCATTTTAATAACTTTATGACATTTTTGCCAATAATAAAATGTTTAAAATAAAAATTTTATGGCAATTAAAAAAGTGCGCGTAAACGGCGGCAGACAATATTGGATTTTTGAGTCTTAAAAATCTTTCCCCCTTCCAGGATATTTTCTAAAAAACTAAAATATATTGATCTCATCCCACGAGGACTATTAAAAAAAATTAAGGATGGTATATTTTTTTATGCTCAAAAAACTGATTCACGAAAAATTCAAAATTAAGTGGTTAAGGAAGTCCTAAAGGCCTAAAAAAAATTTTTTCTTGCAAATTGATGATATTTTAAGTTTTTCAGACAAAATTCAGAGTAGTATCTTTTCATGGGTCGGGAAAATTAAATAAAGTTTAAAATAGTATATTGACGACTCGCGTCAAGAAAAATAAAGAATGGCCCAAATCATCCGTAAATTACCTTCTGAGGTGAAGCCGAGGATGGTAAACTATGATCTGGGGCATTCTTCATTTATGGACAAAAGCCGTATACAATTTTTCTGCGTCTGCGACGAGAAAATACGTTTTTGCCGGACGCGTAGCGACCGGGAAATACATGCTTTCGCGCCGCAGTCCAGAAAAACAGTTTTGGGGGTTTTTTTAGGTTTTTGGGGGCCCATCCTGGCCTAGAGGTCTAATTCCAACGGAAATCGGTGAATTTTTTGAAAAATTTTTGGATGATACTACTTAGGCTAAGTTTGGTTTCGGGGGCCAAATCACCATGCTTACTTGGCAATAGTCTTTACTTTCAAAGAAAGTTAACAAATTAGTTATCAAATTTTAGCACCGACATACTTAATGCTTTTGTTATTGACACGAGAATTATTCCTTAAATCTCCCCTTTATAAATAAATAATAAAAAATATATTTGATTAAAAAAAAATATAAAATTAATTTTCATATTTTTATCCACCCAAAATTTGTCGAGCCCACACGGTTAACTTGCTTAAAATTTTCTTAGGATTCACTTCTGACTTTCATCAGTTGACTTAAAAAAATAATAAAAATAAACTTTTGTGTTCTAAATGCTTGATAAACTACTGAATATTTTTACCAAAATTGTATATCCATGTATATTTTTACTTTAAACACTGTAAACAAAAATATGTTTTCCTTAAAAATTATAATATATTCACTTATCTTGAGGCTTGTAAATAACACTTTAACTTCAAAATAGCATATAATTAGAATAAAGTTTCAAGTGAAACTAATACCAGAAAAAGAAACTCAATTCAAATACATGTTCAGAAAATTTAAAATAGTTCATTTAACTTGCAAACAAGCCATATATAATCATTACTCATTCATTTAAATTCAACTAACAAATTAAAAAAGTGTTGTAATATAAATTTGATTAATTCGATAAAGCACGAAAAAATTAAAGAAAATTTATTATAGTATTTTATAGTAGTTTAAGAATATAATAAATATGTTATAGATTTTTTTTTTCCAGTTTAATAATTGGTTAAAATATTTAACATTTTTATATACATGAATAATTTTATCATCTAATAAATTTTATTACATGTATTAAATTATACACCCTTAAATTTTAGATAGCTGAATGACGAGAGTATTGGATTCTATTGTAATAAAATTTTCTATAGAATTCATTAAACAAGTCATTAGTAACTATTGGAATTAAATTTGTAAGAAACAGGAGTGAATACTATAATAATCATTATTTCTAAGATTTATTACGATAAAATTTCATTTTTATAGATAAAATATAGTCAAGCCATTGTGTTGCTTTGGTTATTTTATATAAAAGATGTCAAAAATGAGTTAGGATATAACAATGTCAACCTTATTCAAAAACTTTTCTTCGATGAATATTCGATTTCGTCATTTTATTTACTTTTTTTTCACTTTATGCAGTTTTGCAAGAGATGTGTTATAACATATCTATTCATTCATACGGAAAATAAATATATAAAAATATTTAATGCACTTTTTTCCATGTGGTCAACCAATACTCAGAGTCTGATTCGGTTTATAAAGTTGAATTTTTTCAAAAATTTAAATGTTAAAATTTTTTTTATTACTTTTAAAGAAGTACGTGGTTGGGTAATTTGAAGATTAGTTTTTAATATCATTGATCTAGTTTCAATAATAGGTTAATTAATTCACTTGTCGATAAAAAATATTCATTTTATTTTTTTTTTTTTACATTTATTTGTTATTGTAGTTATAAGTATGATAATATTATATGATGAAATACTAATTAATTAAATTGTTATCAATTAATTACTGTGCACTTAAAGAAATTTTTTATTGATTATAAATAAAATACGGAAGTGAAAACAAAGTTCGGCATTAAATAAAGGGTGCAAATCATTTGAAGATAAAATTTTTTGAAAATTTTTTTAATATCAAGTTTTAAAAATTCTTTTATTTGTTTAAAAAATTTGAGTAAATGGGGTAAAACAGGTAATAGGTTAAATAAAAATCTGATAAACATTAGCAAGGGACTGAATTTAATAACGATTTGAGTGTAACAATATAAAAAACATTTTTTTCTAAACATGAAACATCCTGAAATAAAATCAATAAAGGTAAGGAATTCAGGTCATAGTTGGACCACAGCATTTTTATTCAATACTCCAGTTAAATTACAAACACTGGGGGGCGTGATGTTTTTGGCAACCAAGATTACTAATTACTAATTTGAAAATTCCGTGTATGAAAATTAAATAAAATAATCTTAAATTGAAAAAAAACTCAAGATATCAGAAGTGAAACTTATTAGAGTGATTTTTCCATATTCGCAAATCATAATAAAATTTTGCCTCCAATTATTTGTCTTTAATATTAAATTACATGGAGAATTTTGAAAGCTTGCAAATATTTCTTACTAATTTAAGGGGTTTTTATGAGAATTTTTTACTTTTAGGGCACAGAAATTCATCAGCGAACAAAAAATTACATCGAAGACAAATTTTTTAGACTAACAGACGTATATGAGATTTATAATTAGGAGCTCCACAAACCTACTTAATAGACTAAACACCCTAACGATTTGTTAATATTATTCAAAAAGCCCTTGCGATCCATAAAGAACTGAGTAGACCTTTGCTCATAATTTGAAATTGGCCCATAGTTGAAAAGCTAACTGCAAGCCATTATTTTTTGCCCACTTTGTTTTCTAATCAACATACACTGTTAAAAGTAATTACTTAGTAAATGTACAAGATAGCTGCTTATTTGCAAAAAATTTGTTAATTTTATTTATAAAAAAACACTTATTATGTAATAGTAAAATTTTTTATTTTCTTATTTTAAGAAACCGTCGTATATGAACTAAGTACTTGTACTGTAAGTATAAGTACTTGTACTCAGTTCTCATACGATAGTTTATTTAAAAAATAAAATAAAAAATTTTATTATCACATAATAAGTGCTTTGTTTGTTTATTCTTTATAGTACATTACTACAACCTGCTACAACACATGGCGAGAAAAATATAGAATGGCCTAAATCGCGCGTAAATTAACTTCCGAGGATAGTAAACTACCATTTGGGGCACTCTTTTTTTATTGCCAAGGAGCTTATATATTATTTTTCTCCGTCAGTGGCAAGAAAGTACGTACTTTCTCGCCGCTGACGATATATTTTCGCGGCTTGGATAATACCAGATAATTGTTAATTATAAATAAAAGTTGTAAATTATTTACTAATTTTAGTAAATTTACAATACAATCAAAAATTCTTTTGTAAATTTACAGGAGTTACTTCGAAATTGAAATTCGAGATTACAATATGAAGATGATAAATAAAATTTAATTCAAAGATTAAAATTAAACGTATTATGCATAAAACATTATAATTTTAGCTTTCTAAAAGCTTCTGAATGTCAATAAGTTAACATAAATTTATTTAATATATTTTAAGAATAAGAAGAAAATTTAATTACAAAATTTAATTATTTATGTAAAACAGCTTTTGAAAGCAGGATTAACAGATTAAATTATTAATTAATTTGTCTTAAGTCATATCCTGTGTAGTCGTAAATCTTAAAAGTTAAATTATAAAATAAATTTTGAAAATTTCAATCAAAAAAAAGTTAAAACTTAATAAAAATCTAGTACTAAATATTATGGCTTCTAAAATTACTAATTACTTTAAGAATTTTTTTTTTCAAAGATTTAAAAATAATATAAATGCTAATTTTTTTTTATTAACGTATACTGTCACCTATTTAATTTACATATTTCAGATTGCGATAAGAAAAAAGTATATTAACATAAAATTGAGCCCCTGTCATACTTTGAAAAAAAATGCATTTTTTCTTTAATTAGTCAAAAAAAAAACAAAATAGGTATCCCATTTTTTTTTCATGGAAATATTTTCTAGTTATGACGTTTTACAATTTGTTAAATAACTTGAAAACTATATTGAACTTGATCTAAAATTGATAAGGAAAAAGAAACATTTAAAAGCTCGTATAAATGAAAAAAATATATATATTAACATTATTTTTTATCAATTTACGCGATCTAAAAAATGCAATTGTTAGAGATACGTGTATGACGATGTATTATAAAAGAGATAAGGTTTTAGAGTGCATAGTAATTGAAATTTTTCTTGTTTTATCTGTTAAAAAATTCTAATTGCGTGATTTGTAGATAATTAAAATTTTAGTTTATGTACTGAATATTAATTTTTCATTCTATTTCGACTGTTTTTTTAGTACGACAAATTTTAAACATTGAAAATATTTATTTAAATGCTTCATTGTCAATTAAATTTTTTTAATTTTCAGAAATTCTTACACGCATATAAAAAATTAGTAAATATAACTGAAAATACGATTTTGTTTACTAAGTTTAGTATGTTTAAAAGTCGCTATAAATTTTTAGTATTTACTAATAAAATTTGTTTATAAAACTAAAACCTCAATTTTTTAGTAAAATTTTCTAATTATTTTCTTATATTTACCAATATTTATTAATTTGGGTTTACTAAATTCGTTGAGGTTAATTTTACTATTCTTTTTTTTGCAAGTAGCCTAAACACCTTGCTTGTGATTTACTTTCCTAAATCATTTCAGTAAAACCACCAAAAAATCTCTGAATTATCTCACAATTACCTTGCATTTTTTCTTTATGTAACACAAAAGAGTAAATAATAAATGAACTTGTTCCAATTTTCCATACAAAAAAAAAATTTTGCAATCAATAATTTGAAAAAAAAAAAAAAGAAATAGTATAATTGCAATGTTTTGATAAAAATTTAATCTTTTTAAATAATCTCTTTAAACCAATTCGTCATAATTATCTTTCCTACTGATTATAATAAGATAAACAATAATAATATATTTGTTTTATATTTTACCTATATGGGAAAAAATTTTAATTTTTTAAATCCCACAACTTATTTTTTTTTGATCATTAATAATAGAAAGTTTTGTGTGTTTCTGAACTAATTAGTTTTGTTAGTTATTTTAAGTACTCCCTTATTTTTTTTAAACATGATAAACTTTTAGTAAGAGAAAGTATTAACTAACAAAAGTAAAGTTATAATTTTCTTTTTTATTTCGAATGAAAAAAAATATAAAGCTTTTCAATTTTTATTTATTACTACACTGTAAAAATATACTACTTGAAATCAAGCAAATTTTATATACTTTGTTATGAAATCAATTTTCTTTAGAAATTTAAAGATAATTTGCATATATTTTTTTTATTGCCCACGTAAAAGCTAAGCCAAGTTTTGTGTAACTGCTCGAAATTCGTCTAAAAATTCCAATCAATATACTTTTACAGTGTACTAGTAAATCTATATATTTTTTTTAATAAAATTTTGTAATTAAATTTTTTTTTTTTGGCACGTAACTTTATCTAATAATTTAATCTTCTTAATACTACAATAAAATGTAAAAAATAATATTTTAATCCAATAAATATATTATAAGATTACTATTTTACTTCTTTTCATCAAAACTACAAAAGATGTAATAAGATATTTTTTTCCATATTGATTTTTGATTAAAATTTAAGTATATAGGTATATTACAAGTATAAAGCACATAATATATTGAAAAGTTTTCTTTTTATTTTTTTTTCATTCATTTTGAGTAAGAATACTTATATTTTTTTCTTCTTTTTTAAATAAAATTTATAAAAAATAAATTTAACATATTTTAAAGAATCTTACATCCTGAATTAAAGGCTTTTGTGGATCAGTTTCAAAAGAACTAAAAATGAAGGGTAGGGCATTAGTAGCAAATTTTGATATGACAAAGTGACAGGCAGGGGTGTATGGTGACCCAAAAAGTTCAATTGGGTCAAGTTTCGGATAAGGCCTGAAAATTTTCGAAAATAGTTCACAGGTACATTGTGAATCTAAAATTTCTTTGACCGAAAAACCCAAAAATCCCGAATTTTTTAGTAGCTACACACATTTGTTACAGTTGGTATAAGAAGCTCAGAAATGCTATAGACAAAAATCTGCATTTACCTTCCAAATATAGAGGGAATCCTACTCAATAAGTTTTGCAGGACGTATAGTCCTAACTATTGTAGCTCGAGGCTCATCAAAGATTAAATGGGAGCTCCATGCCCGAGTTGGCTCTTTCTCTAAAAAAAATAGTGCTAAAACGAAAATTTAGACTTTTCTAGACAAGTATAACTTTGATTGTTATAAATTACTCTAATCTCTGCTTACCAATTCCATATCATTTAATATTTCACTAATCTCAATTTTTCTACAAATTGAAATCATTTATCTTAATTTATCTCTTGAGAGAAATTTATTTTTGGGTTAAAAGTAAAATCAATTTATTTTCTTTTATTTTAAATAAAGATTGAAGATCAGAAAAATGCCACACTCCAAAAATTTTAAATCATCATATGAAATTATAAAAAATGGAGTTATTAATATAGAGAGAGAAAAAGTCCTAGCATCCAACCCCCTCACTCGCTTGTATACACGGCCAGGCTGCTTTGCTTGAAAATTCAAGCAGCAAATAAAATTCAAGCAAAGCAGCCTCGCCGTGTACCTTATAAAAAAATTTTATTTTTATTTATTTAAAACTATAGTATTAATAAAAAAACATTTACGATATATATAAATGCAAAGTAACCATTAAAAAAAAATTAAATTCGACATAACTGCAATAGTCTTAGGATCCGGAATGAAATCTCAGTTTGCTGAAAACGGATTTGTTTTTGACTGTAATATAAATAAATTGTTAAGTTCTTTAAAATTTAAATCTACAAAAATTTTATTACTAGACCTGACGTGGAGCCCGTTTCGTAGACAAATTTTATCCTTGATAGGTCGATGGAATTTTCCAACGGGTATTTATGTTTTTTGGGTCGCTGAACCCGAATATGATATCAGTTTTTACCGAAAATGGTCCAGTTGCCCGCAATAGGCAACTTTTGGTTAATTTTCGGAGATTTTTTTATTTTCGCAAGGATTACTTATGTTTTTCGGGTCGCTGAACACGAATATGATATCGGTTTTTAAGAAGTTTTTTTTTTTTTAACTTTTACAAAGTTTATTTATTTGTCCTAACAATAACAAAAACGCATCAATTTCGATTTTTAAATAACTCAAAATATTTTTTATTAAATATTTGTATTTAAAAAATATATTTTTTTGGTACTTGCTGTTTGGTTCATAAAATAATGATGTGAAAAAAAAAAATAAAACATTTTAGTATCAAATAAAAAAGTTTTAATTATTTTAATTTTGTTAATTACAGACACTCATAAAAATTAATCTAAAGTTGCTTTTTTCCTGGACATTCGACCAAATTTGGTAAAAACAAATATCTTTTTCATGTTCATATTAGATGAAAAACATAAATAATACTAAAAAATGTTTAGAAAATCTAAAAAAAATAGCCTAAAATTATTAATGTGGGTACATGAATCATTTTTTGAAAACCGATATAATATTCATGTTCAGCAACCCGAAAAACATAAGTTACCCTCGCGTAAATAAAAACATCCCCGAAAATTAACCTAAAGTTGCTTATTGTGGGCAACTGTACCATTTTCGGTAAAAACCGATATCATATTCGTATTCAGCGACCCAAAAAACATAAGTAACCCTAGCGAAAATAAAAAAATCTCCAAAAATTAACCAAAAGTTGCCTATTGCGGGCAACTGGACCATTTTCGGTAAAAACTGATACCATATTCGGGTTCAGCGACCCGAAAAACATAAATTCCCGTTGGAAAATTCCATCGACCTATCAAGGATAAAATTTGTCTACGAAACGGGGCTCCACGTCAGATCTATACACAGTTCTGTTTAATTAATTACCTAATTAAAACAAATATCTAGATAATCAAATGAAAATAAATTAAATTCTAAAATAATGTTTATAGAACACGTAAAATTTGTTACTTACTTCAATAAAAACATTTACATATTAATTTGAAAATTATCTCTTAAAAATACTTTATTCATAATTACTTTAATTAAAATTCTTTGATTTCAAAAAGGTGCAATTTACTAAAAAAACATTAAAAAGTTATTAGTACTTTTTTTTGCCAAATTTTTTCTTTTTAAATTTCATTCACACACGCATATTAAGTAAAAATTAGTCGAGTTAACATATTAAGTAAAAATTAGTCGAGTTAATTTTTTATACTTGACTATTTAGAAATTAAGTTGATGGTATAATATTATTATTAAATAAAAATAATTGATTTTTGAGCTAACAATTTTTTCCTTTATTATTATTGCTGAATACACTGCCTGGTTACTTTGTTTGAATTTTCAAGCAAATACTCAAAAATTCAAGAAAACACATAAAAATTATAATCTTGATTAATAATAAGAAATAAAACAAATACTTATTGTCTTTTTAAATAATGTGAGCAAAATAAAAATACCAAATGATTACCGTATTTTATTGCATAGAGAGTTCAGAAATTCATTTTTAGAGAGTATTAAATGCCAATAGAGGAGCTGAAATTGTCTTTTTATTATGTGATCTTAGAAGATTTTTCAAATTCTTGTATTTTTTGGATGTTTTCTTATATTTTCAAACTAAAGCAAACCGATTGAATTTAGAATCAAAACAACTACACTGTGTAAAGTAACTTTCTTAGATTTACAAAAAAAAATAGAATTTTTTCGAAAAATTAGTGAATCAAAAAATTTTGTAAATATTCGATGAAAATCGTAAATTCACTAAGTTTAGTATATTATCGAAAAATTCGAGAATTCTCGATTTTTTTGGTGATTTTACGAAAAAAGTTTTGAATTCACAACTATTTTTTGTAAATTTTCGAAAAAAAATTGTAAATTATCAATTTTTCTTGCGAATCCCCAAAAAAAGATCGAGAATACTCGAATTTTTTTTTAATTAAATAAATTTAGTAATTATACGATTTTCATCGAATATTTACAAACTTTTTCGAAAATTTACTAATTTTTAGAAAATGTTCTAATTTTTTTGTTAATATAAGAAAGTTACTTTTTACAGTGTAGAATCACCATTTTTTAGTATTGAAAATTCAATCGGTGCAGCCTGACCTGAGTCTCGTTAAAAATTAAAAAAAAGTAAATAGGTAATAAGCACCTCGTCCTCATTTTTAAATTAAAAAAATGTTTATATTTTTTATTAAACTTTATTTTTCTAATATATATTAAATATAATAACAAAAATATACTTCTAAGGTGCAAAAAAAAAATATGATAATACATAAATCTTACTTTACATATGGGAAGGTCTATGCTAATCTAAGCAAGTTTATAAATGCGAGAGTATCAATCTTAAAATATTTTATCTTGAGATTTATTTTTAAAAAATTTATTTTTTGAATTATTCATACGAAATTTTGAGTTTTCTCTTTTGCATTTGAAATCATTAAAGTATATTTATGTTTTCTTCACTTCTCAAGTTTTTTTTTAAAATCAAGTTTCGCAAAAATTTAAGAGATTTTGAAAAATTTATGCAATAAATAAACTGAAAATCAATTTTTAAATAAAATCAATCAAAATCGAGTTTCTAGTTCTAAAAATAAAATAGACTTTTTTAAACCACCTTCCCTGAAAAACAAATAAAAAATTAATAATGCACCAAAACCACCAAAAATAAACAGATCTCCTCATATAAATAATATTCTCCATTAAAACTGTTTAACTTTTTGTATCACAATATTACATTTTCTTTTATTTTCTTCAAAATAATAATAATAATAATAATAATAATAACATATAAAAATATCAGTGCAAGAGTTTCAGTTTTTTTTATATATTTGATAAAAGTTTCATTTTTTTTTGTTTGTTAATGGGCAAGGTGTTGTGTATATAGTAAAATATAGTAAAAAAGAAAAATAGAAAATTGGAAGAAAAAAAAAAGTCTTTATAACAATATACATAATTTACGTGTTGATGTTTTATATTTATTTTTATTTTTCTCTCATAGTTAAAGCTCAGAAGGACAATTATGGGAATTGTATATATTTTATTTATTTTTTCTTTAACTCCAATGATATGAATAATGTTTTACTTTTTTTAGATAAAAATATACCTTCTTTTTTATATATTTTATTTCTTTAACTTGTATAATAAACAACAATTTTTTTTTTATATACTCTTAAAAAAAAAATAATATCAAAACTTTGTTTTATTGGTTCATATAACATTAAAACGTCAATTATTTTATTTTTATAAGATAATTTATTTTTTTAGGTGGTACACCAAGTTCATTAGATAATACGACGCAGCAATGGGATTTTCCAAATGCATGGCCACCGTTACAATCGATAATAGTACAAGGTTTAAGATTAACAAATTATGCACCAGCAATGGAGTTAGCTAATAAATTAGCAGATACATGGCTTAAATCAAATTATTTTGCTTTTAGTCAAACTATGAAAATGTTTGAAAAAGTAAGTAAAAGAAGTAAAAAATAATTAAGTGAATAAATTATTATATACTTTTTAATTGGCTATATATGATCAAGTCCGGGTCATTTTTCCGGACCTAAATTTTTTTTTAACATTGATCTATTTTTGATTTTGCGTTTCCATTTTTACAGGAATTAAAAAAATGTCATATTTTATCAAAAATTAGTTTTTTAACATTTTTAAAGATCTTAATTTTAATACACACTGTAAAAAGTAACTTTCTTAGATTTACAAAAAAAATAGAAATTTTTCGAAAAATTAGTAAATTTTAAAAAAATTTGTAAATATTCAATAAAAATCGTAAATTTACAAAATTTAGTATATTATCGAAAAATTCGAGAATTCTCGATTTTTTTGTGAATTAACGAAAAAAGTTGTACATTTACAACTATTTTTCATAAATTTCAAACTATTATTTGAAAATTTTCGAAAAAAAATTGTAAATTATCAATTTTTCTTGAGAATTCACAAAAAAAAATCGAGAATACTCGAATTTTTTGTTAATATTCTAAATTTAGTAGTTATACAATTTTTTTCGAAAATTTACTGATTTTTCGAAAATGTTCTAATTTTTTTGTTAATATAAGAAAGTTACTTTTTACAAATCAGGCTACAGAAAAAAAATTTTTTAGATGTGACTTCCAAAATTTTGCCCGTTCAAAGATATAAACTGAAGAAAAAATTTCAATTTTTTTGACTTTTGTATTTCGACCTGTCGTTGCTTAATGCCTAAAATGGACACAGTGTATTTACAAAATTGAAAAAGCTATGAGAATAAAAAACTTGAACCTTTCCCCGTGAACTTAAGAAAACCAAAATTTTTTTAAGTTGCCTCCATTTTTGGACAGAGGGTGTCTGGCTTAAGAAAGAATCGCCCATATATATATAAATAATATATACTTTTAAATTTATGTCTATATACTATCTAATTACGCTTTATAGCTTTTGTTCTTCCTCCAGAGATTAATTTTCTTGCAAACACGATCGTTTTTTTTTTTTTGTATACCTTTTTAGTCAATTATTATTAATCTAATAAGATCCACAGGGTATATGCAACAGTGAATTAGCAATTAAATTTCAATAAATGACCAGTCTTTTCTCATGAAAAGGTGCATTTATCGTACTTGAGGAATTCCTTAATTTATATATTTTTTAAACTATACCCAAATAAATACTTAGAAAAATTTAACAAGCAATTACGACCATATAATTTTGAAGTAAGATACGCCTAGTTTATGTCAAAGAGAGCTTTACAAAAGTAAACGCTTTGAGAATGTAGAAGATAGGTACTCTCTCATAAATTCAAAAATATACGAGCAAAGTACAATTTCTTAAACTTCCAGTGTGGTTTATTTAGTTGAATACTCACTGACACAGTTTTTACACCACCTATATTGGTGAACATTGTCTAAGCTCTATAAGTAAAACGCCCCCTGTCATTTGCAGTTCTGATATCAAAAATAGTTTAGATATTTATATTTTGAGTTAATCCTTTTTATTGAAGTCTTTTACTTCTTTTTTTAATTGTATTTAGTTAATGGTTTGGAAAAATTTGCATCAGAAAGCTATTTTTGATATCTATGCTAAATTTGCTTCATTGAATCTTCGGTAATGGAATTTTTTGCTGTTCTAAAAAAATAAATTAACGAAAAAATAAATATAATACAAAAATATAAAAACTTGCTGCGCCTCATAAATCGTTAAAAGAAAAAATTTTTTTGCAACATAAGCTTAAATCGATTCGCTATTTATTAAGATTTTTATTCAAAATAGGGTTGGAAATAAGATAAATTTTTGCTGTTACAAGATATTAATTATTTTTAGAGATTGAAAAATCTTTAAAAAATTAATAATATTTTTCGAAAATAAGAATTCTTAAATTTCCCCATTTTTTAAATTAAAAGTATAATTATGTATTGTTGCTATAAATTTTGGGATCCTTATGAAATAATATAATATTATCAGGAATAATAATTCCAAGAAAATAATACACGGTTCGGAAAACTAAAGACCATCAGAGCTTATGGATAATTCATAAACAGTATTCGTGAAATTCGCTTACCTATAAATAATCTTTTAAAAAGGATAATCGATACTATAAAACCCCTTTCGTATGTATATGTTACCGGCAAAACTCAAAGTTAAAAATTTATTTTTCAATTTTCAATATCCCTGGAAAAAACATAAAACTAAAATTAATATTAACTATCAGTGTAAAAAATACAAAACAATAAATAAACATTAGAAAACAATTTCTTTCAAATACGTTTATTTAAAAAAATTAATGTGAAATTACCTAATGGTTAACTTAGGAGTGGGTATCTTCATGGCGTTTATCTACCTAGTATAAATATTCTGGGTTAATATAGTCTAATGTTGAAACCGAAATTGCTTTCCATTTAAAGCGCTTACTATTTCACAATTCTCTTGGCAATATAGTTAAATACTATATTTTTGTATTCATAAATTATATTGTTCACTAAATAACTTTGCCACATACTTTTCGTTAATTTTAATTAAAAATTCATATTTTAAAAGAATTCATTTACTTATCAACTTTTACAGTTATTTTGAAAAAACATATCCCTGTATTTTCATAGCGACTCTATAAACTTGACGTATATTTTAAATGTGATATGGTATGGAGGGAATTAACACATCGAAAATAAGCTTAATTTTTAAGCTTTTTAAATCTCCAACTTTCAGAGCTAAGCCGGATAAAACGTTTTAGCATTTCTTAATTTTCGCTGACTGTAAAAATTTTTAATATTAAATTTTTTAATATCTTCATAAATATGTATTTTAAAAAGATTTCTCGTTAAATGTTTATGACTAATAATTTTTTTGGAAACAATCCTGGACAAACTGCGAAATGTTTTCCATGCTCAAAATTTGATTGCGAAAGAATTCAAAAATCATTAAATATTTTTATATGAACTAAGTAAAAACAAAATAATATTTGAAAAAAAAATTAATTTTCCTTTAATATTTCGAAAAAACAGTAAAAAATTAATCAATTTAAAAAAAAAAAAATTTATGGTCTTAAAATATTCAAAATATTCAAAAAAAAAAAATTTTCTGTACATTTTGTTATTTAAATAATTGGGTAAATTTCCTGTATTTACTTTTTCATTTCTTAATGTAAACTCACGAAAGAGAAATTTGTTATCAAATAATTTTTACAAATCGTTAATAGTTATCTAACTATCGAAAACCCATCAATTTTCATAACTAAGGCTGATGTATACATCACAAACTTTACAAAACAAGTTAAAAGTTACCTTACCTTCATTATAACTTAATAAATTTACAATTATTTTGATATCTAACTCTCAAAAATAATAAAACCAATTAAAATTATACTAAAAATTAAAAATTTTTATTTAAAATTTCACACTTTGCCTGTAACATATACATTTATAATAATCCATAGCATCTTCTTACATTTTATGTACAAAGGTATATATATAATTATGATCTGACTAATTAATTGTTGTTTATTATAATTTGATATGATGTATATAACGGAAGATAAAATTAAAAAAAAAATTGCAGAAATTAATTGTGATTAATTAGAGTAATAAAAAACTAAGAGGATTTTATATATACTCTTTTAAGAATTTATGCATAAAAAGCTCTGATTTATTTATTTTTTTTGTAGAATAAATTATTAAAATATTTTATTTTATACAAACACACACACACTAACAAACAGTTCATTATTATTTAATACGGTTACTATTTTTCCAATTTTTCCTAATAATAAAATCTTTATTTATTAATCGAATTTTTTTTCCAATAATTTCAATGATAATTTAGCTTTAAGAATTTTTTTTTCCTTCCAAATTTAGTTTTAGTACGTGAAGAGATTGTCCAGAATACTAATTACATAAATTTTCTTTTTACAGTACGATGCTACACAATTTGGAAGATACGGTGGTGGTGGTGAATATGTCGTGCAAGAAGGTTTCGGTTGGACGAATGGTGTTGTTTTTGAATTTTTAAATACTTATCCATGGTCAATGTTACAAAACAATAACAGTATTATTTTAAATAACAAAAAATGTAAGATAAAAATATTTCATTACGATTTACAGTCTTAAATACTCAAAGATTTATTATTTTATTTTATCATTTATTTACAGTTAGAGAAAAAATACGTAGGGTAAATTCAGAAAAATTACATCCTAGGATTAATTACGGTTCACGACTTACTCTTCAATCTATTTGGGATCACTACCATAGATAACGAAAAATAAAAAAAATTACACTATTTATAATCTAGTCGATTTATTTTTTTTATAATTTAAAAGATTTAAGAAAAAAAACATTTCACAAAGAATATTAATTTTAAGTACGCTGGCCGTTGTCGTAACTTAATTGGAAAAAATCTTTTAAAACGACGTTGAACGTCAATTTAACGTATCCTTCTACCTTCATTCTTGTCACTGTATAACAAAAAAAAAAAGTTTTTGTATTTATTTATTAATTTTTTTTTTTTTAATTGCTCTATTTAAAAAAAAAAAAAAACTTACGTTCTCTACCATCGCCAGAAGCTAGAATACTAACATCAACTAATTCTGGTCTTTTACCCGTTAACCATGCTGCAAACTGTTGAATTGCTGATGAAGATTCTGGAACGTAAACTCCAATTCTGTAAAAATTAAAATAAAATTACATTTAATTAATTACTTAACAATTATTTTAATTTCAAAAAATTATTTAAATTTATTATTTTTCGCTTTTAAAAGCTTTTTATCAAACAATTTAATAATTATCTAACTTTATTTTACAAAAATAATTACTTTTTAATTACTTAAAAAATAAAGTAAAAAATAATAACAAAATAAAATTTTCTGAAACAATTAATAGACTTTTAAAGTATAAAACAATCTTTTGTAGATAGAAAAGTTTTATAAGTAAAAAAAGTGATAGATGAAGAAAAAGTAAATATTATTAAGTTGTTTAATATGACGTGTATTAGCCAGGCAGTTATTTTAAAATATTGCTTGGATTTTAGATAACCGAATGAAATAAGTTGTCAACAACCAAAAAAATAAAATTCCCAAAATTACAACTCTTTTAATTATTTTTATGTATTGCCTCAAAATAGATCGATTTTTGAGTATTTGGTGGCAATATACTTGTGAGTGGTTAAATGAGCAGTAAATTCAGAAATCTTATTTTTTTGTAAATGGCAACTAATTTCAGCAGGAAATTCAAAATCTAAGCTACTTTTTACAATAACTGCAAGGCTAATGTTTTATAGGTATTAGTTTATAAGAAAAGAAGTTTAAATAAGAATGAAATAATAAGATTTTCTAAAAATAATATTTTAATGGGTTTTTTTCTTTTTGATTCCTTTTATATTTAAGCTTAAAATAAGAGCTTTTTTTATTATTTTAGCAATGATATGTATATTACATACTAGCAAAAGTCTCTGCCCCCTTTATAAAAATATATGTTTCTCTGAAAATTTAGAATTATGCAGATACATTCAGAGTTTATAGAGAGCATAGTTTTGTTCTCCTCGCTCCTAGTTGAGCTCCACACTGAGAAAAAAGATCTAGCTTGGTCTCAAATAGAAAATCTGCTTGACTGATTTTTATTTGAATCAAATGGAAATCTATTTAAACTTAATACATTCTATTTGTTTCAAATAACGCATTCTTTTTGAAACAGGGTTACTAGATGGGAAAATCAGATGAAAAGAACTTAAAACTGCTTTGTGTTAAAAAAAATTTTTCCAAGATGGTGGACCAAGAAACTTAAAAAAATGAACTTTTAACTTTACAAGAAGGTTTTTAGAGCAAGTAATATGAATTTTCGGTGGAAAATATTCCATTTTTAGATCCAAAATATTTTCCGATTTTCCAAGATGGCGGACCGAGAAAATTTAAAAAAAAGAACATTTTGTTGTTAATTTTAACAGTTCGCCATCTTAGAAAATCGTAAAATATGTTGGGTTGAAAAATATTTAAAATATTTTCCACCGAATATTCATATTTCTTGCCCTAAAAACCCTCATGTAAAGTTAAAAGTTCATTTTTTTTAATTTTCTCGGTCCACCATCTTGGAAAATCGTAAAATATCTTGAGTCGAAAAATTAAAAATTATACCCCCAGGGTATCCGCTTCTACCTGAAAGGGTAATTTTCCTTTTTATTAAACTTTTTATTTCCTTAAAATACCTTGTGGTTAACCAGATGGTAAACCGTCATGGTTTTTTTTAAACGAGAAACACGTTTCCTCTTGTAATAAATAAAATAGAAATCTGTTTACCTCAAATAGAATTTGATTCAAGAAGATTTTTTATTTGAGCTATCTGTCATATTAAAAAAGGTAAAAAGTAGCTTCCTTATATTAACAAAAAAATTAGAACATTTACGAAAAATTAGTAAATTTTCAAAAAAATTTGTAAATATTCGAAAAAAATCGTAAATTTACTAAATTTAGAATATTAACAAAAAATTCTCGAATTTTTTTTGTGAATTCACAAGAAAAATTTATAATTTACAATTTTTTTTCGAAAATTTACAAAAAAGTTGTAAAAAATAGTTGTAAAAAATAGTTGTAAATTTATAAAAAATAGTTGTGAATTTACAACTTTTTTCGCTTTTTGAAAATTTACTAATTTTTCGAAAACATTCTATTTTTTTTGTTAATCTAAGAAAGTTGCTTTTTACAGTGTAGTCTCTTTAATACCTTTTTCAATATGAGTTTATTGCACTGAGAAAAATCCCTATTTGAATCAAACAGATTCTATTTGAATCAAATAGATTCTATTTGGCTCAAATAGAAAATCTTCTTGATTTTAAACTCAAATAGGTTTACTCAAATAGGACATAGTGTCCAATCTCGAAGATACTAAAAAAATGAGCTTTTTGGCTATGTTACGAGTTACAATTATTTTACTTATCTAGGGCAAAAAAAGCCTATTTTCTCCCCTAGGGAGGCGGCTTTTTTGCCCATTATATGTAAAACTATTGTTTAGAACACGGGACAAAATATGGGGTTCGACTTTTGCATGCTGTCTGCACTCGCTCGCTATGCTCGCTCGTGCATACAACTGCATGCAAAGCCGAAACCAATATTTTATCCCTTGTTTAATAAATAGCTATTTTGTTACATTCTTTCATCATTTTTTTCAAAGGATAAACCTCTTTAATTTTCTTTTTGTAATTTTAAAATTAAAAAATAACAAACTATTGTTTAAAATCAATATTTTCTATCAATTATTATTTTTTAATGATTACATCATAACAAACAAAAATAATAACAGCTTTTATTTATTTATAGAATTTTTTAAAATTTTATTTTATTTAAAATTTTATCTGTACGTGTATATTAGGTAAATATAAATAAATATTATATTGAGTCATTCTTTTTACGCTGTACTGACCGACGATTAAATGGCCAAATAAGCAAATTGAATTAAAATATAAATGACACTGAAAAGAAATCTGCTTGCAGTAAATAAATTAATTATTTTTAAGCTTTGTCGTTTTCTTCGGTCAAAAAAAATTAAGAAAGGTATGTAAATTTTAGATGGTATTGATTCAACGGGAAAATACTTAGAGATCTTCGTATTTTTTTAAAACTTTGTTGCCGATGACAGCCTACTTAAAATGTCATAAAGGATACAGAAAAGTAATAAAAAAATTTATTTTTTTATTAACCTTTATTAAAACATTTTTTTTTTAATTTTCTCAAGTTTTTTGCCATTTGCATTAGAAAAAATCCGTTCATCACAACCAGAATTTCAGTTTTGGTAATCAGAATTTTACTTTTTCCCGCAATCGGAATTTTTTTCAGTAAACTAAAAGTTTTTGAACAACGCGAGGATTTACTGCTTGTATCTTCGAAACTGTAGATAAATTCAAAATAGAAAAGTAAATAAAAGTAAAATAAAATAATCGTGCCGCCATCAATATATTTCGTAGCCCACTTTTTTAGTACAAGTTCTGTGGTTAAAGATAGGGTGAAAAGAGTTTTGATCCACTAAACACGGTGTCTATTTTGACCTACAAATGGAAAGCTAATTATTGTTGTTAACAAATTATTATTGTAAAGTATCCACCCTATTTTCATCCGTCGAAGTATCACTAAAAAATGAACTACGAATTACACATTGTTGGTGAAATTATGTTAAATTTCTCACAAATTTGAGTACCATAAAGCAATAAGCTAATAAATTCAATTTACCCAATAAGAAATAGTTGTTGGTTCAGAAAGAGCTGGCATTACTTGTGAGTTTAATACAAGCTTTATGCTCGCAACTATTGGGCTTACTACTGTAGCTAATAAAGCGTGAGCTTATGCTGGCATGAGTTGCTTGCATATATAACAGCATTATGCTAGTACTTTGTTAACATTAAAACTTCATATTTATAAATTGTTTGAAAACTATATTACCGTAAAATTTAATAATTATTTAGCCAAAAAAATGGATTGTTAATCAAATCTTAGCACAATTTTGGTACATTAGTTACTATTGCGAGCGTATGAATGGATCATTTATCATTTATTAACTCTATAAAAATTGGAAGGATTTTTTTCGGGCTTAGTAGATGAAATTCACAAACCTAAAATTTACTTTTATGTTGACATCGTAATTTACTATTATTTCCCAGTCATAAATATATCTTAAAATGACCCAATTAAAAATTTCCAAAAAAAAAATCATTTAATTAGAGAGAAAACAAGCTTCAATTATAAAGTTAAACAAAAAGCAATTTCATTTTAGTTTATTTTCCGTTAGTTAAAAACAATCTAAACTGACTCTATACAATAGTTTTATTTTAAAAAAATGTAAAAAGAATGTTATTTTTCTTAAAAATAGGTATACCTGAGTTGATGTCTGCCCGTAATTAAAGGTATACGACATACTCCATAACCTCTGATGACATCATGACCAAATATATCTAGTCCATAAATTGAAAGCAGTAATTGTGGCCCTACAATTAAGAAACGACATAGTCTATTAGTTACTAAATAGAATTTATCTACCATACTCTATTTTGACCTTTATTCCGATATATTTTAAGTATGTTATCATTAAATTCAATGGCCCTAAAATAATTTAATATTCATTAAATTAAAAAAAAAAAAAAACTTAATCAAACAAATTAATATAATATTTTAATTTTCATTTTTAATCAATTTTTTCACAATATAATATCTAAAAGCTTACGGAAATTTTTTATGTATATTTATTCAATAGAGGTGCGGTATAATAGCTCAAATTTTCATATATACTGACAGTGCATAAATTTAATTAAAAACTTTTAACTTTCATATATAACATTTTTATTAAACAATTCACATCTATATATTTAATTCAAATTATATAAAGTGAAAATATTATTCCAATGAATCTGAAATTTAAATTAAAAAGTTTTATTTTTTGAATTTGCCTTGAAATAAAAGAAAAAAACGTTTTTTTTTTATCGTCAAAATTTCCAAACTTACGTTTACATAAAAGAAAAGAGAGTTAAAGTAGAAACGGAATATATATAGAAGATTGAATAGGCGTTGAAGATTGCTAAAATTGAAAATAAAAGATTCTTACACCCATGAGGATTTGTGCTTTTGAATGAAATTTCTAAAGGAAAGTTCCAAACGGCAAGTCTTCGAGCATCGTAACTGCATTTGCTCATCTGCGTCAAACCTTCATCGATACCCTTAATTCAATTATTTTTTTATTATTATAATTTTCTTTTATTTCTTTAAACTCGTTAAAAAAACAAGAATCTTACCGCAACTATACTCCATTCAGGACCAAAATGGTAAGAATATTTACAATAAGCGTTACCAATTTCATAAAATTCGCCTGATTCAATTGCTCCAGTGACACTTAAAAAAAATTCACCTTCATTTGTCATTACTTATATATTTTTTTTTAATTTTATAGCCAGTAAAATTTTGTTTTTAGAACTACTTTGTAATTTTTTTGTTTACATCCTTTTAGTTACTATGGTTACTTAGCGGTTACAAAAAATAATATTCTTCTCCCCTACAAGAAAAAAAATTTTTTATTTCTACAAAAAAATATTTAAACTTTTAGAATAAGCATCTTCACTTCACTCTGAAAACTCGGTTTTTCATTTATTTGACTATTAAATTGAAAGATTTATCAACCCCTTGCAAACAATGCTAAAATAATAATATATTGGTGAAAATTTGGCATCAAATTGAGGTGTTTTTTACAACCCTGTTAAATTGAAATAAAATATCACAGAATTTTATATTAATTAACTTTTATTGCTCTGTATTTATTTATAATTATTTATTTTATGAATTTTTTTTTATTTTAAATAATAATAACCATTTAATCGTTTGCTGATACAATTATACAAACGCGCGCTCGTATGTTGTTTCAATAAAAACGGCAATAGGACCGCCCTTTAATAAATTAACTGTTAAAAATCATAAAATTAATTAAAACAGGTTTTCTAATAACATTTAAAATTACTTTTTTTTTTTTACAAAATTTTACATATAAAATCAATTAATTACTTAATTAACTTCCTTTTTTCTTTTGATGTCTAAAATTGTTTTATTTACAGAATTTTGTTGTTTTTCTTTTTTTAATTCAAAAAATCATTTAGTGTTTGAAAAAAAAAGAATCAATCTGATTTGGGCCGTACACAAGATTTTAAATTATCAGTTTGTTTCTTTTTTTTTCTTTGATAAACAATTTTTAATACTACTTATATTTTTTTTCAAAAAAAAAAAAAACATACAAACATAATCATAAAAATTATGCTTCACAAAAAATTAGCTAAAAATTGTTTTTTTTTTTAAATTAATTTCAGTTAAAAAGGCAAGAAACTCTTGGTACAGGATTGATATTTTATGTTTCTTGCTTCTATTATGAAGATCTCATAAATATACATGTTTGTCGTGCAGTTTCTAAATAATTTAATACTTTTTTAATCATTAATCTCATTCAAAATAGCATACAATTTTTTATAGTTTTTTTTTGTTGCATTTTTTTGTTTTTGTTTTTTTTAATATACTGATTTATAAAAACGTTGTACGATTATTATAGACTATTTAATCTATTTATTGTAACATGGTTAATATTTTTAACAATGATTTACTGCTAATTTTATAAAAATTTTAAATAAATTTTGAAGCTTTTAATTTAAAATTAAAACTTAAAAATTTAGCTATTGTCTGATTATCCTACAAAATTTTGAACTACTGAAACTAGTGATAAAAATGTATAGAATTATCGTTGAATTTTTATTTAATTTATTATTTAGCAGCCATTTCTTTCATTCTATTTAATGCTGAACCTGCTTTAAACCATTCGATTTGTTGTTCATTGAATGAATGATTTAATAAAAATGAATCAACTTTTCCATCTTTATGTTTGACTTCGCATTTTAAAGGCTGTAAAAAAAAATATGTATTAATAATAAAAATTTTGTTTCTTAATTATTGGTCATAATAAGTAAAAGACAAAAAAAATAAAGTTTTAACTTAAGTCAATAAAAATATACAATTTTTTTACACTAACAATAAGTTTAAAAAAAATTACATACCTATTTAAAATAATTTAATTTTAAAATAGCATTTTAAAACCAAAATATCATAATAGATAATTTTAAAATTGTTATATTGATTAATTGGTATTCTATATAGTAAAATAATAATAATGCTATTTTCAAACCACAATCGTTCCTAATTCTCATTGTATATGATTGTGTATGAGGAATGTTTAGTGAATATGAATTTGATATGTTTGTTTGTATAAGAAAAGTAAATACTTTCTACCAATTTCCAAAATTTTCTATGATTCAGTGGTATTGCAATGATTTGAAAATAGCCTTATTTCACAGGATAATACCTTGCATCAATTAAATTGCAAAATTTTAATTTGAAATATTCATAAATTATGATTGACTATTATTATTAACTAATTAAAGGCAATATTCAAAACCGATATTTTAAAATGCTTTACATGATTAAAATAAACCTAATAAAAAAATATTCTACTAAAATATAAAAAAATAATTTTCTAGATAATTTATGCTAATTTAAATTCTAAAAAATTCTAATTATTTTCTAACCTTTCCTGGTGCGAAATCTTTTAATCCAAGTATGCTAATTTTATCTGTTGGTTGAATTTTATCATAATCGCTAGGGTTAGCAAAAGTTAATGGAAGCATTCCTTGCTTTTTCAAGTTTGTTTCATGAATACGAGCAAAACTTTTTACAATTATTGCTCTTCCACCAAGGTGACGTGGTTCTAACGCAGCGTGTTCCCGAGATGAACCTTCACCGTAGTTATCATCACCAATAGTTACCCATCTGACTCCATTCTTTTTGTAATGTCTAGCAACATCAGGAACTCCACCCCATTCTCCTGTTAGTTGATTTTTGATTTTATTCATTTCATTGTTTTCAGAATTAGTAGCTCTAAAAAGTACATAATTTTATTTAATATTCAAATATTAAAATTATATTTTATAATAATATTAAAAATTTATTTTACCCAATGAACATGTTGTTTGAAATATTGTCTAAATGGCCACGATACTTAAGCCATGGTCCTGCAGCTGAAATATGATCAGTGGTACACTTTCCTTTAACTTTTATTAAAATAGTCAAATCTGTAAGATCTTTGCCATCCCATTTTTCAAATGGAGCAAGAAGTTGAAGACGATCAGATGAGGGACTTACATCTACTTTTACTTTGCTTCCGTCACTTGGTGGATGGTCATAAGTATCCATACCAGGATCAAATCCTTTGCTTGGCAATTCATCACCTGAAAAAAGGTTTTTAAACATGAGATAAAATTTTACTTTTTTATATATTCAAAATTAAAAATTTTTTTTAAATAATACCAAACGGGTTGTCTAAAAGAAATTCCTTTCCATCAGCGCCTTTTAATTTGTCTGTTAGAGGATTAAAGTCAAGACGACCAGCAATAGATAAGGCTGTAACAAGTTCTGGACTTGTAACATAAGCATGAGTTGCAGGATTAGCATCATTTCGTCCAGTGAAATTTCTGTTATATGATGTAACAATTGTATTTTTATCTCCTTTTTTAATATCTTGACGATCCCATTGACCAATACAAGGACCACAAGCGTTAGCAAGAACTATACCACCAAAGTCTCTCAAAGTTTTTGCCTATAAAAAATTAATTATAATTAATTTTAATTAATTATACTTAATTTTTTTTAAATAAAATAAATTCAACCTATATATTTTTTAATTTATTTCTATAGTTAAAATACTTACGATTCCGTCACGCTCGATTGTGGCTCGAATTTGTTCAGATCCTGGAGTAACATTAAAGATTGATTTTGATTTTAATCCATGTTTCATTGCTTGTCTAGCAATACTAGCACAGCGACCCATATCTTCATAAGAACTGTTTGTGCAAGATCCTATTAGACCAACTTTAACTTCATTAGGCCATCCATTTTTCTTTGCTGTTTCACCTGAAATTAAAAAAACAAATACATTTGTAAATAAAAAAATTAGAAAGATTTAAACAAATCTGGTTCTTTTAATTTAACATTACCTAGTTTTGAAATAGGTGTAGCAAGATCTGGCGTAAATGGTCCATTAACATGTGGTTCAAGAGTTGATAAATCTAATTCAATAATTTGATCATATTTGGCATTTGGGTCTGCAGTTAACAAGCTAGATTTAAAGTTATCAGCAGCAGATGCAATGTCAGCTCTTAGAGTTGACTTCAAATAATCTTTCATTCTGTCATTGTATGGGAAAACTGAAGTTGTAGCACCAATTTCAGCACCCATGTTGCAAATTGTTGCCATACCAGTACAACTAATACTGTCTACACCAGGTCCAAAGTATTCTACAATAGCTCCAGTACCACCTTTTACCGTTAAGATTCCCGCAACTTTTAGAATGATGTCTTTTGGACTTGTCCATCCTTTTAATTCTCCAGTAAGTTTAACTCCAATTACCTTTGGACATTTTAGTTCCCAAGGAATGTTAGCCATTACATCGACTGCATCGGCACCTCCAACACCAATGCACAAACCACCAAGACCACCACCATTAGGAGTATGAGAATCAGTACCTATCATTAACAATCCGGGGAAAGCATAATTTTCCAAAATAATTTGATGAATAATTCCTGATCCTGGATTCCAAAAACCTACTCCGTATTTAGCTCCAGCTGTCTTTAAGAAATTGTAAACTTCTTTGTTGATATCTTTAGCTCTTTTTAAATCTTTTTCTCCACCCAACTGAGCCTCAATTAAATGATCACAGTGAATAGTTGATGGCACAGCTACTTTTGGTAATCCTATGAAAAAATTTTAAATTTTAATTGAATGAATATTATTTAAATTTAATTAATATTCTTTATCAAGTATTATTTTTTAACATAAAAGTTACCAGAACTAATAAACTGTAACATGGCCATTTGGGCAGTAGCATCTTGCATAGCAACTCGATCAGGCCTTAATCTTAAATAACTTGTTCCTCTGACAATATCTTGTTTATTAGGCTCATCTAAATGAGAATATAAAACTTTTTCTGACAAAGTTAATGGCCGATCTAATCTGTAAAAAATATTTTTCAATTTATGAAGTATTAAAAAGGAAATTAACTATAATCAAACCTTTTTTTGACTATTTTAATATTCTCCTCCAATTTTTCATATGGCATATATGTAGTGGTATCGAATTTTGACATTGCCACTTTTGCAGCGGCAAAAGCAAGAGGACTTGTATTGAAACATCTTTGCTGTACTTCTGCAGCATGTCCAGCTAATTTCTAAATGTTAAAATTTTTTAAATTTTAAAGTTTTTTTTAATTTTTTTTAATATCTAAGTTTTAAATGTATTAGTGGTGTGAATTTTTTTGTGTAAATACTTATTTTTGATAAGCATCAATACAGGTTAATATTTCAAATTTCTTATAAAATATTGCTATAGATAGTAAATTTGAATCAAGAAAATTATTTTGATTACATATAATTGAAATTATTGAATAATATATTATAATGAACAAAGATAATTTTAATCAGTGAATCATATTGTTTATCTTACACAATGCTGAGAATCTTATATTTTATTTATTAGGCAGTTATTAAGATAAAAAAAAGAAATGTGATATAAAAAAAAAATGATTAGGTACGCCGTACGTTTTTAATAAATTAAATATTATTGCATATTCAGCATATTAATATAGTTTTAAAAAAATTATTTACCTGTTATATTTATACATACAATAAATAATGAAATAAATTAAATTATATGTAAATGATATAAAAATGTAAATTTTTTTAATTAATTCATCAAAAGTATTTTAAAATATAAATAAATTTTTTAATTTGAAAACTTTTTTATTTTTATTTGCAAATTAAATAAACGCGGGTAATAGCGCATAATATATGAGTGTCTGTAGCAGAAAGCAGCAGAAACATAACCTTGAAATCATAGTATCGGAGTCGAACAAAAATTTAACTTATTATGTAATATGAGATTAAAGAAGAATGGCCAACGAATTTTTTTATTAAATTAACTTTTTATATATTTTTAAATAAATATGCAAATTAAAACCTTTCCTTATTCAAGAAACTATAAAATCATTGATAATAAAAGTTTATAAACAGCACATATTGAATTTATTTATAAGTCATTAACTTATCTATTTATAACAGTAATATAAAATTATTTAATTATTTTACACAATAATTTAAAAAACAATGCGGAAATTTATAAGTAAAATATATAAATAAAAAATCTTTTTGACCTTTGCACAACTCTAGTTTGTTAATAACTTTTTCATTAACAAAATGATCACTTGATATTGCAATATTGTTGATTTTCTATTGTTTTTTTCCATTTAAAAAGTACTGTACTTTGTATTGCTGATGTGTCCAAAAATTAGATAATTTTATTAATTATATTAATTCACTTACTTGAAGTCGCAAAATTTTATTGCAGTTCGACATGTTCGCTACTTATTGAATTTTACACTATTATTTATTTTCTTAAGGCAACGTCGTGTGAAAAAGGGAATCAAGGCAGAAAATTATAAATAATTCGTTTTTCTATTCGTTTCCGACTCTTGTGGCAGCCCTTCTTGAACCGGCCACTAGAGAACTAGGAAAATTTTTCGGCTGAGTTACGTTCGTTCTTTTTTTCCTAATTCGTCCTAATTAATTACGTTTACTCATATTACTCACAAAATTTCCCGTTCGAATGAGACTGTTTCGCGAATTTTACGAGTTTCTTTTCCTGTATCTCTTTGCGCATGTTTTATTTTAGTAAATAATTTAGATCGTGTGTCGATAAACTAGGAAAAAACTAATGTTCTTGTTAACATCAAAAGCTAAATCTGGCTAAATTGAAAAAAATTCAAATTCAAATTTTAGTATTCTAAAAAAAATTACTTTTGCACAACTTTTCCTCACTTACTACTGATTAAAAATCTTTGTCAAAATGTAATTATTCAATTAAAATATATATTATTTCAATACAGCTCAATATATATAAATAACATGCACATTTGGAAATAATGTGGAAATACATAAATAGCTATATAATTAAAAATATATAGTTTACAATCCAAATAAAAAAAATTAATTATATTTATTTGTTCAACAAGGGAAAAAAATAGGATTTGGCTTCCAATGCAGTTGTATGCACGAGTGAGCGCAGCGAACGAGAGCAGACAGCACTGAAAGTAAAATTTCGTGAATTTTGCCTGTGTTCCACACATAGTTTTTCATTAAAAGCGAAAAAAAGATCGCCCGAAAATAAGAAAGTAGATCTTTTTTGCAGCGTATAATGAAAAAAATTTTTTTTTTTCGTTTTATGTACAATTACAGTAAGGTATTTTTTTTTTGCTGAAAAATTAAAAAAATTTCCCATAAACTCTAAAATCACTCTATAAATATTTAGTATTTCTGCAGACATTTTACAATAGAGAGCTTGTATAGGTCAAAATTTTTATAATTTTTTTTTACATAATCTGAAAATATTAGATAGGTATTTTTTATTTTTTTAAATTCGATTATCTAAGCACTTATAAAGAAACAAAGTGACCGCAGTTGCGCCCAGTGGGACTGCACTTGATTGCTATCTTTTTAATTTAAACACGTAATGTCAATAAATTTTTAATTTTAATTTTTTTGAAAAACAAAAAAATAAGTGTCTAATGTTTTTACAAATAATTTCATAGTATGCAAAAAAATTATTAAAATTTTTACCCACGCAAGCCTCCTATTAAATCAATTGTCATTTATCAGGTTTTTTCAAACAAAAGAGCAGATATTCTCAAGAATCACATTGTAAAAATATATCGCTTGAAAATTCAAGCAAATTCTTAAATTTTTAATTAAATCTTACATATCATTATATGAAATCAATTTTTAACATGGAACATGTTCATTGGATGGGGTATTTGAAAAAGTTTGGCTCGGCAGGGGGGGTGGTGAAAAATTGACTTTTTTAAAGGGGGGGGGGTGAAATGGACTTAGAATATTTTAGATTTAGGGACTTAGAATAATTTGAATTGGGAGTCAGGATTTATTGTAATTTCGGTTTTTGGATTTATTACTGTTATGATGACTCGTTGGTTGTGTAGTTACATAAACCGGTTATAAATTTTTTTTTGTATGAATGGTTAAATAATGAAATTTGAAGATAATTTGCATACTTTTTTTTAATTTAATTTTTGACTAAATTACAGCTGGGAAAATTTTTCAACAAATGCTTGAAAATTCAAGCAATATATTTCTACAGTGTATATATAAAATGTATATATATAAAATGTGATATTGATTATTCTGAAAATCTATGATTTGGGTATCCCAAAAAAATATTTTTAGACAATCCATGATAATTTTATATGAATTAGTATATTACGACACATTGAAATACGTGCTTTCGAAGAGAAAAATAAATTTTCATTTTCTAAAATATATTATGTCAGATTTTATTTTTATATATATTCTGTGCTTGGCTTAAAATATTGCAGTAATGAATATACCACTCAGACATGCATGCGCGTATCCAGAAATTTTCTTCGAGGGAGTCAAAAATTTTTCATTAGGGGGGGCAAAATCTAATAATGATAATAATTGTATGGTTTAAATTTCTTTTAATATTCCTACTTTGCTAAAAATTTTCATTCCTTGAGGGGGAGGGGTATGGCTCATTGCTCCCCTCCTCTCATCTGGAAACATCAGTATAAGTATAATCTGAGAGCCCAGGAAAATAAAATAGAAAGGGCCTTTATGAGTTTCCAACAAGCCTATTAAATCCAGCACTCCTAAAACTACTCCTAAAACATCAATCAAATTACTAAAAAACCAATTACCTATTTACTTAATAATCTCAAAAAGTAATTATAAAAATGATAACAAAATTCTAATTATTCTTTAATCTCATCAACTGCATTTACGAAAAAAAAAATTCTTTGCAATAAAAATAAAAAAAATCAAGTTGTAGTAAATGCGACAACTCACGCGTTCTCTTTTTTTTTATAAATTATTTTTATATATAAAACTTTTAAAAGCATAAATCTTTTTAATAATAATTAAAAAAAAGTATGTAACAAACAAATAAAACGTACCTTGACCGCAAATTTAATTTTTATTATGCTTTATATATGTAGGTACCGATATTTTTGTCAAAAATGATAATAAAAATTTTTTTATTGGTATATAAAAGTTAATATTTTTGAAAGTTTTTAGATTTAATTGCGATAAAACAATTTAGAAAATTAAATCTATAATTATTTTTATTTTAAAAATTTTTAGATTTTAGAAGATATACAGAAAAACACAATCTTTCTTTAAAACTGTAGTTACGTCAACTCCAAGATTTATGCGAGTTATAAAAAAAAGTTAAAATGTATTGTTATACTTTTTATTTATCTTTCTAAAATTTATTGTGTGTTTGTCCAGTGTGTTGTTATAAAATTGCAAATACAATATTAGAATTTAATATTAAATTACGTAAAAAAAAGACAATAAAAATTATAATTCATGTTATTCGATTCAAATCTTCTTTTGAAATATTTTTATTGTGTCAGTTAATAAAAAAATCAATCGAATATTCAATTACTAATACCCTTACACTATAAAAATACAATAATTACCATCAATTTCAATATTTTTTTATTATAATCCTTACTTTTATAAAATGGGCTAATTTTATATGATAAAAAAAAATTTTCAATTTATCGAGTGCGTATTAAATTTTTTGTCCAAGCAATAAATTTTCTTTTAGATATAAAAAAAATATTTCAACAGAATTCCAATTACTATATTACGAGATTTTTTATATACCTAAAAAATCTTCAACACTGATCTATTGCTTGTATCCATTGCGTATATTGAAGATAAATTTTCTTGCTGTTTTTTTTTTATTGTTTATAAAATATATTATGTACTGTTAATTGATTAATATATTTTAATTAAAATTCATTTATTTTAAATCTGATTTATTTTAAGTATTGATTTTTATATCATACCGATGAGCTATAAATTACATTTTTCACCTTATTTATTTATATGTTTTCTTTTATATTCTGCAAAAGGATTATGTAAATTGGTTAATAAAGCTCAGAATAATTGATTATTTTTTAGCATTTTAGGGTGTGTTTTTAAAAGAAAAAAAATTTACCAAAATAATTATTTATTTTTCTTGAAAATATGAAATTTTGGAAATTACCTCCTCATATTGTGAATGGAAAGTTGGGGTTCAAATTATATTTCTATTTTTAAAAAGGTCAAATACCACGTATTTTGCAGCCACTGTTGAAAAAAAATTGCAAATACAACAATTGGTATTCAGCAATTGAAAATTAGTTGTTTTCAACAATTGAAATACAACAATTGGTATTCAACCCCCAGCTACCTTACCTCTGATTGTAATTTACCTGCGATCTGGGTTATTATTATTTTTCTAGCAACGGATTTTAAATTTGCTGATTGACATCAAGATTTTATTTTAGGCTCAAGAAAGCCATTGTGCCTTAAAGGAGAAATTTGCATAAAGATTATGTTGAATTAATCATACGTGAATCAATTATGCGTGTCCCTTTTGTGTCCCTAAAGTCCAGTTTTAAAGAGTCAGTTTTTGCACAGAGAATATTAGTCCTAAGTTTCCTACTTTGTCCCGAGTATTATTTTACCCAATTGAGTGAAGTATTTTGCTCATTAATTTATTTTGCACCCCAGGGTCCAATTTGCCAAATTCTGATCAATTTATTTTTTGCCTTCCTGGACGTAAAACTCATTCGCAATGGATTTTTTACTCTCGTCGTACGCAAATAACTTTAGATAATAGGATGAAAAGTAGACCCTTTTCAATGCAACCATTTTTTTTTTTTTTTATTAACTTACGAAGTGACAAATTTTTTGGAACATACATCTTGAGATATGCATAATTTACAAAAAAAAACTTTAACTAATAATTGATCAAATTATTTTTATTGGAGCAAAAAATTTTCCATTCTGCGTACTTCTATGATACATTGATTATACAGACTAAGCTGAAATGAAAACCAATTATAAGCTCTATTTGATATTTGATATTTATTATTATTATTTGATATTTATATTTAGGTTGTGTATTAGCTTTAAAAAAAGCTTATTTTTCACATTATTAATTTTGAAAATTGATTCATTTTCCAATGTTAGTACTTTTGACAAGGTAATCTAAGGATTGAACTCATCAAAAATCTGAGCCAGTAATTAATTTTTTTAATTATTTTATGCAAAAAATATTACATTTCGTTTTTTTTTTCTGAAAATCATAATTTTCATAGGAAAAATCCTATTATATGAACCCCCGTACTAAGCATACTAGACTAAGTGAGTGATTTTAAATCAGCTGTTAGCTTAAAAATATTCAGCAGTTAACTATCCGCCTGAATCCTTGATTCTATTTCTTTTCAAGAAAGCTAATTTTCAGAGTTGCCATTGGTACCATTCAAATAAGGAATTTATTTTAGATGCCATAATTAAAATTAGTTTTATGAAAATCTCTCTTTTAAAACCTGAAAACTATATAAACCCATATTTATAAAATATCTTTAATCTAGTTGTAATTTAACTTACTTTAAATTTTTTATTGTTTACTATAATGTCAGTAATTTTATTAAAAGCCTCATTAACTTGACGTATACAGATTTTTTTTTCATTTGCTAATGACTGTACATCTGAATCAATTTTAAATATAAAAAAAAATTACTGAAGGTTATTGTTTTTTTACTATAAAGCAATTGTAAAGAGCACATCTTCACTATTTTGGAGGCCATTCACAGTTTGAACGTATAAATAAAAAAGTTAAGTTATGTATCGCATGGTTGGTCACTTGGTTTTTTCTTGACATTTTCTATAAATCTATTTATTTGAAGAGACCGCAAATACCCGAAAGATTCCCGAATCAAGGTTTTCGGGTTTTCAGCTTGGAAAATTTTTGATTTACACTATACTTGCAGTTCTTTTGCAAAAAATTTTGAGTCTTTACCCAAAACTTGATAAGACCCGATCCTATAAAAAAAACTAGATTTTCAGATTAGGTACCTGATATTTCAGGGCACCAAAATTTTAATTTAAATCCTTTATAGAAATTAAATAGCGTATTAAGTATCAAGGGTGCGAAAGTTTTGATATTTTTGATCACTAGAATGTAAGCACGGAGAAGCCGGACACCCATGTCAGTGATCACGCTAGCACCAAAATTTATTGCACCCTTGATACTTAATATTGCTTAATACTGAAAGGCATTTCTCTTATTTTATTTCTTTAAAAAAAAAAAAAAAAAACTGTTAACCCAACTTTTTTACAGCAATTTTAGTTTTACTGTAGTTTATTGATACCTTTTCCCAAAGTTTTCCTTAACTACCCATCCTTAGAGAAATTTTACCTTTAAAACCTTTTAACGAAGAATTCATCTACCTCTATAATAAATCAAGAGCTTTTATTCAATTTTCCTTATACTTCACCTTCTTTTAGTAAAAAAAACTTTCGAAGCCTTAAAAAAACATATTTCGTGTCAAATTATTAATAAATCGCGTGTTTTATAAAATATTCTGGTCAAACCACCTAAAATAAAATTTAAAAAAAATATCGTTTACAAGTTATCGAGGAAAAGTTTACCACAAATACAAACTCAAATCGATCTACATTTCCTTGATATTAATACATATTATTAGATAATTTTGTAAAATTTTTTTTAAACACATTATGCAAATTATGTCACATTTTTATTTTTTTCAATAATTTACCGTGAAAGTACATACACAGATAAATAATTTTCTAAAAATAAATACATAAACGTTAACAAATTACATAATATATTTTATTTAATTATCTTGTTACAGAGTACAGAATAATATATTATGACAATAAATGGAATACTTTAATGATTTTAAATTAAATTATCATTTAATATTTTTTTAATAATAATAAAAAAAAATAGGTATAAAATTATATTATTATTAGATTAAAGAATAAATTTATGATACGATTACTTACCCTCTCTCTAGAGAAAATATTTTAACTTACTATAAGCTAACGTTTAAAGACTGCTCTCACAGAATCCTTCTTGTCAGTTAGATAGTTTGTACCCTATGAATCGTTAAAATATTATTAAAAAGTTTTGTTTTTTATTTTGTTGATACAAAAAATTTTTTTTTATAGTAAAAGTGATTTGTTTTTTTTTTTTTAATTAATGGAAAAATTAAATAGTGTTGTTGTTGGTTATTTTTTTAGATTTTTAGATATTTAAAATAAAAGCTGGCTAATCAGGCATAATGAAATTATATTCATTTTACGGATTTATTTTATTGTTTAAGATAATTTATGCTAAAAGTAAGTGTTTTTTAATTTTATTTTTATTTATTTATTTATTTATTACCTACTTTTTTAACGAGTTTTTATAAATTAAGTGATATTTATATTGAAAAATTAATTCAACTAATTATGTGAATCCATCCGAGACATTTAAATAAATAAAATTATAGTTTTATAATGTATAAATATGTATTATTTAATAACATATAATTAGCTTAGCATTGATAATATTTAAATGAATGGATAGAAAAAAAAACAATTTTTCTATAATATGTATTATATGGGAGAAAATTTTTCAATTTTGTAGTACTGTTGTTTGGTTATAACTGAAAAATTCAATTTTGTTATTTTTGGATTTGGTAAGAACTAAAAATTTTAGAGTAATTTATAAATAAATGTTCCATCAAAAAATTAAATCATTAATGACTATTGCTAGAAATCACTATTTTTGAATGATTTTTTACTTTAAATTTAGGGTCTTTTATTTTTAACTGAAAGTTGTCAAATCTAGGCAGATAATTACCTAAAAATTAAAAATAATTAGGCGAATCAAAAATATACATACAGTGATATTTAATTTGTTAAAAATTTGGAAAAAGTTTTCAATCTAATAAATATTCCTATACCAATAGAGAGCTTTCAGCAGGTTAAGTTTGATAAAATTACTTTATTTACTTTCAAAAAATTTTAGTCTTCTTTTTCAAATTATCTTGTATTTTTTTATTTATTTTCATATTTCTGAAAATAAATTATTTTAACATTCGCAAGCACGGATTAAAAATTATAAAAACAAACAAAAATCGCAAGTATTAATAGCTTTAAAAGTATTTCCTTTAAAGGTTTTCCTTTTTAATAAAAAAAATAATTTTTTCATAATGGAACTATAGCTTTCAAAAATTGCAAAATTTTTCATTATTCTGCAAGATTCAAAAAATAAGGAAATTTTATATTGAGAACATTATATTGCATGTAAACAATTTCTACAGATTCTTTAAAATAACTTTAAAAATTAAACGCTATTAATAATAATTAACAGAAATATACTACAAAAATATTTTTATCAATTATCAAAAATTTACTATTTTGTAAATTTAATACAGTAATAAATTTCTAAATTTAAGGGGTGTGAGTTTTGGAAAAATTGATGCTTTTTTCTGATCGTTTTTAAAAAGAGGTCCCAATAATTGTATGAAAATTTTTAAGCATATTTTATATTTTTGAGAAAGTTACAAAAAATTTCCAGTAAAACATTTTCCAGATATTAAAATTATGGCCAACAAAACTCACAGTGCAACAGAAATTATATTGCAAGCCTTTAGAATCCAATACCTTTGAAAAAAAAATATTTAAAAAAGGCGCTTTTTAAAAAATAGGACCAACCCTTCATAATAAAAAGTTTCATATTCAATTAATTAATGCATAATTAATTTCTTTTTACTTTTGTTATGAACTCAGAAAGTGCTACACTGCTTGCTAATTTCTGTGGCATGGCTTGTTTTGGTGTTCATAAATCTGCCTAATTTGAAAATTTTTGAATGAACTTTTTTTTGTTATTTTGTCAAAAATAAAATGCTCTGCAGAAAAATTAAAAAAAAATTTGTTCAGCTACTTTCTGTTAAGAATTATAAAAAAAGCATCACTTTCACCAAGACCTCAGTAAGAAAATTGTTTTTATTAATTTTTAACTCAACTCTTAAATATTTTGCTCTTAAACTAAGCCAAAAACAATAATTTTTACAAATTTTTATCTATCTTAACTCAAGCTTCAAGTGAAAGTTATCAGAGACATTTTTAAGATAATATAAATTTTTAAATTAACTTTTCTGCTCCCTTGGTTAAAAATGTACTATTTAGATATAGTTTTAAAAGTATTACAAAGACTTCTTTTGGGGTTTTTATTGTATATTTATAAATATGGCGCTTTCTGTAGTAAACAATGCTGGTAAAAGGGTTAATTAATTTTATTCAATGAATTCAGAAACATTCTATTATATTTAGACAGGGTACTTCATATATTTTTACATTTATTCTGCTGATAATCCAAAAGGCAAAAAACTAAAATACTCTCGCATTTAACATTGACATCTACAATTTGCAATTTACCAATCGAATTCATTAAACAAATTATCAAAAATCTGGAAAACAATTATCAAAATTCTACTTGGCTCACATTAAAGATCTTTCAATTCTAGGAGGGTGTATCGTAGGAAATTTTTCCGTAAAGCTCTTCAGTAGTGAGTTCTAGCTATTTGTTTATAAATTTTAGCGCATTTTTAACTTTTTTTTACAAACAATTAGCTGTAACTCTTTACTGAAAAGGTTTATCAGAAAAATTCCCACGATGTCTCCCCCTAGAAATGAATGATCTTCAATATGAACCAACAGAATTTTGACCTGAGTTGCACAGATCTGGGAAGTCGTGCTTCTATGACCCAAAAATTTAAAAAATTTAACATGGTGAAACTTTTGCCATATTAGATTTTCCTTAAATTTTTCGAATTCTTAAAAACCCATTACTGACCCTAAAAACAAATTTTCTCGTAAATTTTATATAATACAAAAAAAATCAGTTCGTTTAAAAAACGAAAAAATCTACCTTATTGGATTTCCTCTTAAGATTTTCAAAGGTTACATATAAATTTTGTAATTAGTAACCATAAAAAACTTCTATCAATGTGAATCGTATAATTATTTTCATTAAATAAAAAAATGTTAATATTGAATTTTCTTTTGAGATTTTTCCAATTTTCTTGTTATTCGTAATCAGCAACAGCGGAATCCTTACGGGCAAGATTTATAAATAGTTCCGATCCACCAAAGTTTTTCTACATATAGTTCTACAATTAGGGGTTTCTTGGGATTGAGGGCTTTATGAGAAATCGGTGTCTATATCAGAAGGAAAAATTCAACACTGTTCCGTTCTAATAGACTAATCATAAACGGAAAATTTTTGAAAACATTCAAAACGGTCTTATCCGTTTTTGCAAATCATGAAAATTTGTTTTTGTTTTCATATTCTTTTATTTTTTCACTTTCCGTATATCAACAAAAAATTTCAAATTTTGACTATTGACTCAAAATATAGTTATTAACTTTTTTAAAAAAGTAACTCAAAATTTTGATAAGAAATAATTTTTTTCAACAAATAGGTAAAAGAGCTAGAAAAATTTATATAATAATTACTTTAATAATTTTTCAAAGTACACTGTAAAAAGTAACTTTCTTATATTAACAAAAAAATTAGAACATTTTCGAAAGATTAGTAAATTTTCGAAAAAATTTGTAAATATTCGAAAAAAATCGTATATTTACTAAATTTAGTATATTAACAAAAAATTTGAGTATTCTCTATTCTTTATTATTGGCGAAGTCTCGAAATTATCATAAGTCCTTAAACCAAAATTATTATATAAGTTCCTAAACCTTGGTTATTTCAAGTCCCTAAATCGAAAATTATTAACGTCCCTTTTGACCGCCCCTCCCCCCCTAAATGTACCAAATTTAACCCCCACCTCGATTTTTAGTTTCCCAAATTACCCCTCCCTATAATCTTCTCGTTAAAAGTGTCAGCGAAACAGGGTTATTTCCAAAAATTTAGTAATTTTAAGAGCAAAATTGATAATTCGGTTGAATTTTTAAATTCACAGAAAAAAAACAAAAAAATTTTAAATCAAAATAAAAAATTGTCTAAGGTTTTTGGAAAAATCAAAGCTTAACATATACCTATATCAATGAAGAATCTGAAAAAAATATATGATATGAAGTGAATCGCAATTTTCGTTCATGCAAGTTTTGTAATGTTGAAAAATTTGCTCCCATATGTGTATATAAAAATGATAAAATTTTTAGCCTCATTTATTTTTTAAATTTCAGAATGTCCAGAAGGATCAATACAGAAATTACCTGAAAGAGAAATAGTTTGTTATTCAAAAAGTTTAGACATAGAATCATATGAAAATACAATATGTCATTGTACGACACTAGTACACCATGGCCATGACCTACAGAATCTCGATATTTCCGGTAAGACATCGACCGCAACTATCATCAAACTAATAATTGACATAAATTATTATAAATTATTTTAACTTACAATTAAATATTGCATTATACATAATATTAAAACTATATAGGCAACCCTTTCTAAACGCAAAAATGACTTTTTTGCTATACTTTAAATTTAGTATTAATATATACCTATATTACTTAACATAAAAAAATTGGAATTGGATTTTGCATTACAAATAAGATTCCCAAATTTTAGCTCGTTTAATAAGTATGTTTGTATAAGTACTCACCGTGGTCTGGAATGCGAAAGAAGTTTCACCACGATGCTCCTAAAAATCTCTGGTATTTTATGGTTCTATAGGGTGTTTTAAGGTATAAAATGCTTGTCCTGAAATTTAAATAGCTTTAAACAGCTCCTCTCGGGGAGAACCACCCTAATTTAGGGGTTGTTGGGGGTGGGGGTGGGGGTAAATTAATTTTTTTTTTTTAATTTAACATTTTTTACACGATTTTAGATCATATAAAGTGAAGAACACAAAAAATTTTGCTTGTCCCATAGTTTTTTTTTGATATTTTTAATTAATTAAATCAAAATATGTTTATTTTAATTTATTTATTGATCCTTCTTTTTACAACTTGTTTTTGTATAATAATTAGACGACTAGTTTCAGGAATAAATTCCCATCATCAGGTCTGTATTATAATTAAACTAAATTTATTTAAAACATTTGAATATGATATTGTAACTTTAGATTATGTCTGTATAGACTCACAATTATTTTATGACTAAATGAAAAAATTTTTTTGAATTTTTATTTTGTATACATATGAAGATTTTATACTATGAAGATTTTTAATTTATTTCTAGTTTTATAATGTAATAAAGAATTTTAAAAATTTTAATAAGTGTTCGAAATCACATCTGTTTTTTCTAATGTGCAAGTACTCCCTAGGAGGAAGTTAATATATAAAATATGTTTTTTGATTCGTTTTTTCTATTTCATTTCTTTTTATTTTTTATTTTTTATTTTTGCTTTTTCTTATTTTTTATTATATAATATGTTTTTTTATTATTTTATCAAATAAAACGTTTTTTTTATTTTGTAACTTATCATTAATTAATTTATTTGCATTTATTTGTGTATTTTTATAAATTTCAAATTCTTCTAGTGTATCCAAAATTTTACCTTTATTGCAAAAGTGTATCGGTTTTAAATTTTTATGTATATTGTTAATTTTGTCGTCTGTGTAGTCATGGTTATTATTAATTAAATGTAATCCGTACTTGGTATTTACTTTTTCTAATTTTTGTGTATTATTTATATTTTTTGTTTTTGGTATATGGTCGTTAAACCTTTTTCTGAAGCTGCGTCCCGTTTGCCCTATGTATATTTTATCACACGATTCACATGATATTTTATATACACCGGTTCTATCAAGAAAATTGTTATTTGTGTGATTTTTCTTTTTAAAATGTTTTTCTAATTGATTATCCGTTTTAAAACCTATATTATACCCATATTTTTTTACTGCGTTTTTTAGAATACTTGGCAATTTCGTTGTGTATTTTGAACTTAAATATTTATTTTTATAAGCTTTATTATTAAATGCATTATTTTTCTTGTTTTTATGTTTTTTAATTAATTTGTTTATAATTTCTATATTATAACCGTTATTTTTCGCGATTTGTTTAATTATTGCTATTTCCGTATTAAAATCTTCTTTGTCCATTGGTATATTTACGGCCCTGTGTATAAGCGAGTGGAACGCAGCTAATTTTTGACTTCGCGGGTGGTGTGATTCGTTATGTATAACCGTGTCTGTAGTTGTTATTTTTCTAAAAATTGAGAACTTTAATTTATTATTATCTTTTCTTATTTTTAAATCCAAAAAATTAATACTATTGTCTGTTTCTAACTCTTCTGTGAATTGAATTTTTTTATTAAATTTACTTATGTATTTTTTAAACGCGTCTATTTGCCTGGTTGGATCAATTTCCGAATTTTTTTTAATAAATTAAAATTATTCTTAATGATGGATTTATGTTTTTTCAATTGTTTTGTAATCATAATTTACTAAAAAAGTATATTTATTACTAAAAAATACAAATTTTCAATATTCAATCGAACCGCGAACCTTCAGAGGTCCGAAGCCCAACGCCCTAACCTCGGAGCTACCGAGGCTCTTTCCTATCTTATATACTTTGCATTAGTAGTCCGTTTAAGCCTAAAGGCAGTATTTTCTCGAGTAGTTTTTCTCTGAATATTCATTTATTAAAGAAAATTTTAATTATTTTAAGCCCGAGTGGTTCTCCCAGAGAGGAGCTGTTTAAATTTCAGGACAAGCATTTCCTGCTTGAAGAGACCCTATAGAACCATAAAATACCAGAGATTTTTAGTTTAGTTTTTAGTTTAGGTAATTTTTAACAATGTTTAAAGCTCTAAATAAAAAAAACCAGTGAGTGGGTTAAACTTTTGCAAAGAATATAAATTACAGACGAGTAATTAAAGGAAAGAAGCCAGTAATATCACTACTACATAAAATAAATATGGAATATAAACACTTTATGAAACCTGAATTCAATTTTTGCATTTACTGAAATTTTAGTAAACATTTTTGCAAACGGTCACTTTTAGTGAATAAACTTTAAAATCTATACCTTACATCGTAAAAATCAGTGGTTACCAGTACATCCCGTTAACAACCTACTATTTTTTTGTTTATAATTTAAAGAATAAGGGTAAACAAAAATTAGAACAAGGACAACAAGATTTTATGTTTCTATAAGACTATATTATTTAACTAAATAGTTTTGACACACCTTTGATTATAATCCTTAGTCACTTTATTACAAGCTCAAAAAAGTTACATATTTGACAAGGACGTTTAATAATATGCGTTTATACATAACTAAACTGTCAAAACTTTTAAGGACGCTCATAAATTCTATAAATAAATATCGAGATTTATAAAAAAAAAATAAAAAATTGAATTTACAGAAAAAAGGAAAGCTCTGAATAATAATTTTATAATAATTCATAATTTTTTATATTTATAACAAATGAAAGTTTTTTATACCAACAAATTGTTACATACAAATTTTAGTTATTTATGTAATTTTTATTAAAATCAAATATATATTGTTAAATCTATCAATCAAGCGTATAAAAATAATTTTCTTTTTTTTATTATTCTTACAAATAAATAATAAAAAAAAAAACTTCTTAAAGATGATACACGTACGTTAACCTTAACCGTAATAAATCTCGGGCGGACCTACAATAAATATACCATAAATAGTTATTAGAATTTGACCATGTCCGAGTTAAATTTAAAAAAAAATTTTTTTTAAATAAGTCAATTCTTATCATAAATTTTTATTGATTTTTTATTTAAATAATTTTGCATAAATTTTTTTTTTCCTATTTTTTTTTTTTTTTTAATAAAAAAGTAAATTTTTTATTTATGTATTTTCTTGCAAATCACTTTTTCTTTCTGAAAAGAAAAAAAATACACGTAAATAATGTATATATAAAAACGGTATATCTTTCTAATTATATTTTTTTTTGTATTTTTACGGATGAAAATAATACGATCAAGTTATACGCTTAAATGATATTGCAATTGCATAAATAATATTTTAATTTTTATAAATGCAATTTTGAATTATTTAATGACGGAAATTTCTAATTAGAATCAATGATTGTGGCACATTATTGACTTTGGGTGTGATTTGAAGTTTATAATTTACTCTAGATTACATGGGTTGCCAATTCTTATTGGTTATTGCGAACGGATTTTCTATTTCGTCAAATCAAAATTGTGACTTAATACATTAAATCAGACCATAAAAATTAATTTTTTTAAAAAGAATAATATTAATTTGTTATACTTTTTAAAACTTTACCGTGCAATTAAATATTGTATCCTACAGGAGGATTTGTAGAACTGATATTCAAGCTCTGGGTAACTACACTGAAAAAATATTCCGCTTGTGGCTATCATATTGAATACACGCATATCCCAAGTAAGCGGGAAAAAATTTTTTTTTAATTTTTTTAACGTTTCAAGTCATTTGCAATCGTTTGACGAGAAAAAAAATTCCGCTAGCTACAAGCGGATTTTTTTTTCAGTGTACACTTAAAAATCATTTTACTTAAAAATCTCATATGAATATATCTCAATTGATAATAACTACACTGTAAAAAGCTCGGTAAAAAGTAACTTTCTTGGATTCACAAAAAAATAGAATATTTTCGAAAAATTAGTAATTTTTCAAAAAAAATCGTAAATTTACTGAATTTAGTATATTAATAAAAAATTTGAGTATTCCCGATTTTTTTTTGTAATTTCACGAGAAAAATTGATAAATTACAATTTTTTTTCGAAAATTAATAAAAAATATTTGCTAATTTACAAACTTTTTCGTAAATTCACAAGAAAAAATCGAGAATTCTCGAATTTGTTGTTAAAATACTAAATTTAGTAAATTTACAATTATTTTTGAAAATTTACTAATTTTTCAAAAATTTTTTATTTTTTTTGTGAATAAGAAAGTTACTTTTAACAGTGTACAACTGTCTAAAAGTGAATTTAATTATTTTGGGCCGAGTAAATAAATAAAGTAGGATGCTTCAGGTATCCACTCTTTTGTTTAAAAGTTATAGGTAAATAGTAACCGCAAATTTAGCTAGCTTTGGAAACTTGTTAAATCTGAAAGAAATCAACCTAATTTCAAGTATAAGGTCCCAATTAAAGCTTATCAAAAATCAAAAAGGACGTATTTATTTTTTTTTTTTTATTAATTCAGCAGTTTGGCTTTTATAGAGCATCAAAGTTACATAGCCCATAGACATAAAGTATATCGATAACTTGGGAAAATCGATCAAGTTTATGATAAGCTTTGGTATTTATTTATCATTCTGAAGAATTATATTAATAGCGGAAATACTCCATAATCAGTATTGTGGCTTTTATCGAGCTTTAAGGCTTATTTTTTCAACTCTACATTGAAATTAATTTTTGCAATAAATAAGTAAATTTATGAGTATCGATTCAATAATCTTTAATTACTAGTTGCAAAATTAAAAAAAAAAAACAAATATATTATATGTTTTGGCTTATACGTCCTTTTTTTCTTTGTTTTAAAATAATATTATTACATATGTAAGACGTCACTGTTTTCCTGTTTTGCGTACTATTAACTTTCTTAATTTACTATATTTTATATTAATTTATTCAAATCAAATTTTCAAAATTTATTTAATTAAGTAATTCATAAGTAATAAAAAAAATTCATTTGCACAGTTAACTTTTAAAAAGTATACAAAATTTAAATTAGGTCTTAATTTTCATTTGTCATAAAAAAAAATCCGATTTCCGGAACTTTTTTAAAATTTTTTAACTTTAATTTTCGGAATTTTTTTCAGTGTATTTTTTTTATCGTTTATTGCTTGAAAATTTTTAGTTTTAAGGATTTTCTGGGGATTAAACAACCACAAATTTGCAAAAGACACTTTGCAAAACAGCTATTTTTAGGGTATTTCTGTAGACATAACCAGGGTCTAAAAAACTTGTAGTATAAACCCAAAACTTCTTTTTATTTGCGAAAATATTGCGAAAATTGGCTCTAAAAAAGGGTGATTTTTTAATTTCAGAATGCTCGTTTGGGGGCCCAAAATTCATTATCAGTGACCTAAAAGCGTACATAACTAATTTTGTTTTAATTTTTGAATATTACAAAAAAATTTCCAAAGGAAAAATGTTTTTTCAAATTTCAGGATGTTCAGCCCCAGGAAATCCTCTGGATCCAAAATTTTATTATCAATGATCTAAAAAATATATCGTAGGCCAAATCTCTATATGGTGTGCGACATCAACCACCCTACCTGCATTTAACCGTTTTTTGCATCTTTACAATCACTTTTTTAGAGTTCTTTGTTCTTTATCTCTCTTTTATGTAACGTATTCTTCTTTTTAAGCTTAAAAGAATAAAAATTTCAAAATAACTTTTTAAATTTCTTTTTATCTATTTTGCCATTTGTAACTTCGTAATAATGAAAAGAAAATCCACTTACGGTAAATGAAATAAATTTTTTAAAAGTTACTTAAAGCTTCTTTTGAAAGCTTTGCAAGTTTTACTTCATTAGTTCGAAAACATTGTAAGCTTTTAGATGATTAATAAAATTCCCGTAAAATTCTATCAAACAAATACACAAAGGCACGTACCATCCAAATTCAATAAAATTTCTAACTAAAAAATGCTGCTACTGCCTTTCTTTATCTGTAAAGTATAAATCGTCTTAAGCTGTGTCAATATTGCCTCAAGGAAATATTTCATTCAATTGCATTAACTAGATTCACATGTACAAATTGATATTTTTCATAGAATTCATAAGAGTTTTTTTCTCCCCGAACATGACACACCCAAAATTAACTAATTTCCCCAAAGTAAAAAAATCTGATAATAAAATAATTAAAAATTACTTACTACACACTAAAGCTAAAAGAATTTTTTGTTACCCAGAAAAGAGTTAATGTTTATTTAATTCTTTAGAGAGGAATTTAATTTAATTCTTTTTGAACAGAATTAAAACAAAAATAATTTTTTTTGAAAGAATTAACCTCAAAATAATTCCTCAAAGAATTAAATAAACATTAATTCTTTTCTGGGTAACAAAAAATTCTTTCAGGTTTAGTGTGTAATAAATAATAAACAAATTCTTCAGCAAAAAAAAATGAAGGTACCCTCATATATAATCGATTTAACCCTGTAAAAAAACTGACTTTGATTATTATATAGTAATAAAGTCTCACCTACATCTATTTATGTAATTTAATAGTAAAAGGAAAAAAAATATGTAATATAATTTATAATTAATGTGTCAGCGTCTTGTAACAAAGTGTTACAGCACATATTAATTTTTATAGTATACAATTATTATTAATTAAAACATTTAATAGCTTTTAAAAAGATTTTAAAAAAATACAATTTTTTACAGGCTTCATTCATTAGCTAATTAAGTTATACTTGAATTTTTTGCTTAAAGATTCTTTTTATTAATTTTTTCAATTTTATTTTATAGGATTAAAAGAATTAGGAGATAAAATAAAAAATATAAATAGAGAAATAAAAATAATTTTATCGATAACTGATCAATTTGAAAATTTAAAATATTCAAGTAAAAATCGACGTTTTTTAATAATTCAGTTAATGGAAATTTTGTATGAGGTAAGTTATATATATTTATTAAAAGTCATACTTATAAAAATATTATTAAACTGACCTGTAACAAAAAAAAAATTTCTTATAAAATACATAAAAATGTAATATTGTAATCATATCATAGTTTAAAAAATTATTATTTTTTTTTATAATATTTACAATCAGGAAACTGCTGTGTATATAAATTTTTTAAGAAATAAAAGCATGACAATGAAAGTAAAAATTGAAACGTTTCAGGTCGATGGCTCTAAAGTGATTTAACAAATCTTCCACGGACATCAAAATCTGTTAAAAAAAAAAAAAACTTTAATTTTAAAATACAATTACATATCAGATTTGTAATATTGTCCAAACTCCTTGAGGCTAAAATTTCTTTTTCTTCTGTATTGTTAGTTTTTTTTTAAAGTATTTTCTTTAAATCTAATCTATTGAATTTCTTTTACTTTAAATTTATAACAATACAATTTATATTAAATGATTTTGACACATATTGCTTTTTATATAGACGGTAGTAAAAAGTTATATGTTTTTTTTATAGGTGGATGGAGTTGAATTAAATATGATGACAGGAGGTAAAAATCATCTGGTTGATTTTATCAAGAATTTGAAATATGAAATGGATAAAGATAATATAAGGAAAATGATATTTTTGGCCTTACCGATAAAACCTGAGAAGTTGGCTAAACATTTTCAATTTAATGAACTTGCAAAGTATGTAAATAATCGTATTTATACAGTTTTTAAGAACATAGAGTAATTACTCCACTCCCTGCAAACAATGAAATCTTAAACCCTTTCTACATCAGATTATTAAATCTAGTCTATCTTTAAAAGTTACATATGGTGTAGTTGGGGATTTTTGATGATTAATCGTGAATAACTCCCAACTACACTTTGAAATTTTTAAAGCAGAAGGTGCTTTAACTGGTTTTTGAATTTACGATAATTTTGCCCATGATTTAATGAAAAGTGTCTTCACCCATGAAAGAAGTCGTAACCTATTCAAAATTTCACCATAATTCATTTTTTTTTAATTTTTTTTAAAGAAGAAAATAGCCTCTCTTCTGAAATATGAAAATCAAGGGGGGGGGGGTCAAGAGTGTTCGATTTAAGGGTGGGTCAAACATGTCCGATTTAAGGAGAGTGGTCAAATTTGTCCGGTTTAAGAGGGGGTCAAATGGGACTTAGAATCATTTCGATTTAGGGACTTAGAAGCATTCTGGTTTAGGAACTTGTAACAACTCGTATTAAGGGACTTAGAATATTTTTGATTTAGGGACTCAAAATAGTTTGGGTTTAGAATCTTAACATCTAGTAAAGGTGATAATTACAAATTATAAAAACAGCGAATTGTATTGTAATGTTTCGTAAAATTTGCATTGTAAAAATGTTCTATGCGTTTTGGTTGTGTTTATACAAACCAGTTATAAGTTTTTTTCTCTTGAGTTTATTACGGGTTTTGATTAGATCTTTTATTTCTTTAGGCAATTTGTTGGAGACGAATTTATTTTTTCTAACAGATATGGATTTTTCAACTGCGCGAGTTATCAATTTTTTGGGTTAAGTTAATCTGTTGATTTTGGGTGAGCTTTTTCAAGAGATTCATTGAAGATGAACCATTTGGTCTTTGAAAAGTTATATCCGGGATATAAAAGTTGTGAGAAAGGTGAAGAGCGTGTATTACAGGGAAGTGGTCGGAATCTAGCTCGTCAATGACTGCTGTTTCAACTAGATAAGCAGTTCTTTAGTATCGCGGAATAAATCATATCTGGTTTATATTTAAGATTGTCAGGGTAATGCGTAGGTAATTCGGGGGCATGAACGTGGAGATCACGGCTAAAACAGAAATTGTTTGTTAAATTACCGTAAGTACGGCCACCCCTAGCCACATGTTTAGCATTAAAGTCACTCACTGCAAACATTGATGAGTTGTCGTTTAGAAAAAATTTATTTAAATCATTTTTATCAAATTTCTCTGTATTGCGAGCCGTTGGAATGTGTATACCGATACTATTGTGATTTGTTTATCTTGAGCGTTTATTTTTATTCCGGTTATGTTATATTTCAAAATGAAGTATATTGGATTTGACTAGGGTAGCCATTACGATAGGCCTACTGTTAAGAGAGAGTGGAAATTTTTCTATATTATTTAAGGGAGAGTGTTGTCGAGTTTGAGGTTTAGGGGCTTGTGTAGTTTAAGGTGAGGAAATTCTTCTGATTGAAGGCTTGATATTATTTTTAAAATAGAGACAACCATGGTAATTTTCAACATGATTACCACCACAGTTGGGTCATTTTTTCATTTTTTCGCGTTGCAAAGGGTATGTGTTATTTAAATGAGTTTTAGAAGATTTCATTCACTTTATTTCAGCCTGGTAATTAAATTTTTCACATCGTAAACATTATACTGGGTAGGGAGTCTTAACATAATTCTCTTCTTTAATTTTTGTGTGGTTAAATTACTAGAGCTTTGAAATCGCGACCTTTTTCAATTTCGTTTGGCGTAACCAGGTATAGGGGTAGGGCTTACATTGTTGTACTTGTAAATACACTAAGTATTCAAGGGTAACTAATTCGCATTTTTATTGAATTGGGATCCTCATAGCTTGAGAGATTTCTAATGACGAATTTAAGAGGAGCGTCGGAATTTGGTTTCGGTATAAATGAAATTTAAATTCATTCGCTTTAATAAGGATTTGTAATTCTTTGAAATGTTCTTTTGTATAAACATATATATATTGCTACTTCTTTAACTCGAGATTTATTAACTATACTATATCTAAAGGTCACTGGTTTAAGCATTTCTTCAATTTTATTATAGGTTTCTTTGCCTTCAAAAACAATATTAAAAGTAGAAAGTCGTTCATTTTTAACTATCGGGGTGCCGTTTTCGTCAACGCCGTTATTACTATCTGGGCTAAGCACTTCAAATTTATTTTCGGTATTTACCACGCATTTTGATCTTATATCTTTAAAAAGAACAAAAATAGCCTTTCTCTTAGCTTTTCTATTTTTGGCCTGTTGAAGCCCATCTTGACTGGAATCTTCGGTATTGACTACCTATGTTTCCATTGGAATATCCTCTGCTTGATTTCCTTGATTGCCATGGCTAGTACTTTGCACACCTGCCACTATCTGGCTGAAACCTCCAATGGTTGATTTAATTTCACTTGCTGCACTTTGTTTTGCATATTGATTTGTCTTTAAAAAGATAGTTTGAATAGTTTGTTTTTACGTTTAGGAGCTATGCGTACTCGACGACCGCCTAAACTTAGCTCGGCTCATTTTCCCCATAATTCATAATCAAAACCTCATCCTTTTATAATCTGTAGAAATTATTTCACTCGCGAGAAAAATTTTAACTATTAAATTGTCTTAAAAAGGTAATGTGTAAAAAAAATAGCTAATTTTTACAGTAAAGTGGAATCTCTGCTAACAAGATGTCTTTTAATCAGGTATTTTGGGTAAAATTTAGTTATTTCTAAGATTATAATAGAAACTATTAATATATGATATGAAAAGCTTTACTGACTGGCAAGGCCCCTGAACTTCCCCTAAAAAGCCCATCAAAGAACTTTCATGTCCCTATAACTCCCTTGAAGGACCATGTGTAACGTTTTTTCTAGGGCACCGATTTTCTTTTTAATTTTTATTGTCCAACTGTCTTTGAATTACTATAAATAATATACCAGGTGAAACACAATTCCTATTGTTATTTACATTCCTTTAATATATATTAGAAAATTAAAAATCTGTGGTAATGGTGATCCTTTCTGTATATTTTTCTTACTATATCTTATTTTTTAATGAGTATAATTTGGATATTAAATCTCTGACTGAATATTCCTCTGACTGGTGGATAGGGATATTTTTTATATTGTGTGAAAACTGAAATTACTCCATTTACGCTGAATTTAAACAAGGTCATGAAAAAAGATTCAAATTCGGGACGTGCGGTTACAAGAGTAGAAATTCGAGTTGAGTGCCTGAAATTTCTGTTTTTTATACATAGATGGTTCGGATAGTTTTGTAAATGTTGAATATCTTTAAGAAAATATAAATATTTATTTATTTTAACGTGGCAATGAAGATCAAGACACAGTTTAAACCTAAAGCTCTTAATTATCTAGAAATTTAAAAGCAAAATCTCAAACATTTTATTCTTTATCTTAAAATGAAACTTTTAAAATTACTCCTGACAAATCTTGTTAATATAGGTACATCGATATTTTCACTTTGCCAACTCATTATTTAACAGAAGAATCTGAAGCATTTCGAACTTTTCATCCTTCAAGATTAATGGGACTTTATGACATGTCAAATGCAGATAGTTTAATTGATCTTATTACTGAATTGGGCATACCAAAAAATAAAATTCTCATATCTGTACCAGCAAGTGCCTATGAATTTATTTTAAGAAATCCTAAAAATAGCACACCAAGATCTTTGACTTATGAAGAAAGTCCAATTGCAATTAATCGAAAAAACGTATGCATTTTTTTACTTTCATTCATTTCATTATTTTATATCAAATTTTACTGACTTCTTAATAATATTTTGTTTAATTTTAATATTTTGAAAGCTTTGTAGTCAAATGAGTGAAGGTGTTTGGACAGTAGAACGAGATGAAGATTTAACAGCACCTTATGCTTTTAATCATTTTTCATGGATTGCTTTTGAAGACGATATTTCGGTTAATATAAAGGTAAAATTAAAATTTTTTCAAATATTTGCAGAATTCATTAAAATCATTTAATTCTATGTTTCAGGTAAAATACATTATTCTTCGTGGATTAGCTGGCCTAGCAATTCGAGATATCGAAAATGATTCAAAAACTAATTGTTCGAGCTCACTCTCAGAAAGTATTCAAAAAGCGTTCAAATCTGTAAAGAGGAAACCAAGAGATTTAATACTTTCGACATTAGAACAAGACTTGAAGGTAAGACTGTGAAAGTTATGGCCGATAAATTCACTTTCTATACTTATTTTATTTTAAAAATAGATTTATGTACGGTCAATTTATTGAAAAAATCTCTACTTTATGTACAATCAGCAAGTGAGATACTGTAAATTTATTTTACTTCTTGGTATAATAATTTCAAATTGAATTTATAAGCGAAAAAATCATTTAAACTGAATTACTAATAATTTAAACAATATTTTAAAAAATTTGCGTAATTTTTAAGTTTTAATATTTTATTAATAACTTTATGAAAATATTTTTGATAAATAATTTGATCTTTTTACAAATTAATATTTTTTTTGTTCCAAAATCCATATGTTCCAAATTTCTCAAAAATTTACAAAAGCGATTATGACACGGTGTGAGCGCCCTTTTTGTATTTTAAAATTTTGATTGAAAATTATCAACAAAATTATACATGAGACAAGTTTTAAATATTATTATTAACACAATAAAGCTGCAAATTACTTTCTCAAAGTTTACAAAAATTTTTTCAGTCAGCTAATTCATCATTTTCAAGACACGTAAGACAGTCTGACTTTAGAATAGTTCGAGTAGTTGATTCAGATGGCCATATTCAAGTGCTGCGAGAAAATTCTGAAACACTTTTTGAATGCTCTCATCAAGGATATTTTGTGCATCCTAAAAGCTGTAACAAGTTAATTTTAATTTTTCAAAAATATGTCATTATAAATTTAACAAAGTTTTAAAAAGTAAATTTAATTTTTTGCAAAATGCAGATTTTATCGCTGTGTAAAATTTCATCAGTCAAGTGAAGATTATTCTGTTTTTGAATTTGATTGTCCAGATGGCTTAACTTTTGATGAAAGGGCAGAAGTTTGTACATGGCCAGGATCAATTACAACAGGGGCATCTTGTCCAGGAAGCAGTGAAATTCCACCAGTTCCTCGGGGCAAGTTTCAATGTCCGGAACATCCTGGTTTTTATGCTGATGTTCATAATTGCAGATGGTTTTATGCTTGTTACGACCTTGGTAAAATTACGATTCGCAATGAATGTTCAGAGGCTATTTAATATTTCTAAAAATTATAATTATTTTAGGAGGTAGTGAAATGATTCCATACGAATTTCGTTGTCCATATGGATTAGTATTTGATGAAAAAAAATTAGTATGTGAATGGCCATGGCTTGTTCCTCATTGTAAAAGATCAGATAATCCTGAAACTTCATATTTTTATGGAGGTGCTGGTGGATATCCATATGAAAATCACGACGGGGACGAAAAATTTGGTTACGATTATGGGCATGATAGACATAATGGAGATGAAAAATTCGGACACGATTACGGCGATTATTACAACAAATATGATGATAATCAAGGTTGGAATAATTATAATGATCCGAACTCTCATGATTTTGGTGAAAAGCCTTACGATTTTGGAGGACAAAATGGATGGTATCTTCCACCTAATCATGAAAACCATTTACCACCTGGACATAATGGTCAAGTTTATTTGCCCCCAGATAAAGGTTTGATATGCTTTTAAGAAAATTCATTAAAATTTTTAAAGTTCAAATATGCTAAAAACTTATGAATTACAATTTTGTTTGCTAATTAAATATATTTTTGTTTAATATAACTAAGGCCAAGGCCAAACAACTTTAGGTGCTGATGGTGTTGAAAATTTGGGACAAAAAATAACTACAGATTATACAAAAGACGTAACTCATCCTTCTACTTATGACCTAACAAATACAATAACAAACAATGATCAAAAAACAACCCACCATCACTACAACACAGGCACAACATTAAGACCAGGTCATTTTACAACTACAGACTTTGATAAGACACATTTAACTGAATTTATTGGAGACAGATACAACACTAGTCACTATTCAACTACTGACTATTCAACTACACCTGGTCCAAATAAAAATAATCCTGGAAATCAAAATACTTTTGTGCCAAATATATTTGAGGGTGGTAAAACTGTTGCAGGTAGGATATTTGACAAAATGTATAAAAAAATTTTAATTTTTAAATTGTATAACTTACAGATAATAACAATAACATAAATAATGCTGAAGCATTGACAAATCTAGCATCTAATCCTTTCGACATAAAACCTGGTCAAGTAGTATCAGGGTTTATAATTAGTAATAAACCTAAACCTTCTAATAATTTTAATACCATACCTATAAATAATAATGTTAACAATGCTAATAGTAGTGAGCAAAAAATTAATTATGGTATTTATCATTTTTTTTTTGTAAATCAATAATTTATCGCCAACTGGAATTGGATTGATTTAGTTTTTATATATAACAATTTTGTAATAGGAAATTAATTACTCTAATTTTCTAAAAGCTCATTTCATGAGCTACTTAATTTTTTTCTAATTAACAATTTAAAAAAACCTAGTAGGATTTCAAACATGCATTTCCAGTTAACGATATTTAATAATTTATGATACCAATTTTAAAAAAAATTTTTTTGCAAGGATTAATTGAAATTGATCCAACTACATTTGAAGATTCGACTACAAATAAAGGAAATATTAAATTTGTGGATTTTGAAGGTAATTTCAAACATTTTTTTTAAATTCACAGTCTTTAAATTAATCAAATTAATTCTTGCATTATATATTTTTTTTAACGTTTTAGAGCCTTCTCTCGTTATCCCTTTAAATTCAAATCCAATTGATAATGATCAAAGTTCCGAAAATCCAAACTTTGCGGATGGTTCTACTGCCTTACAGAGTGAAGAAGAAAAAACATTTATGAAACCAGGGATCTCAACAAATATAGTACCAGAAAAAGACCTTCCAGATATTCGAAATTCATATACGGGGTTGCCAAATTCTTTCTTAATCACGAATGGAAATGAAGACGATGATTCAGATGATGGATCATCTGGTGAATTCACAATTGGTGGTTTTACAAAAACAGGTCCAACGAAAACTGGAATAACTACTGCTCAATTAGGAGGCAGTGGAAGTTATGTTATTATAGCAAACAATCAGAATAAACCACAACCTAGTAATGATTTTATTGGAGCCAACGCATTTGCAGGTGCATTTGGGACAAATAATAGAATAAATACAACGAATCATTTTTTGAAGCCTACTACATCAATGACAACATTCCCGCTGATTAATAGTGACAATCATGAATTTACTGACGTGAAACCAATTTATGAGCCTGGAATTAATGATGATTTAGCAACAACTCCAAGTTCAGCAGATGACAAGGACTCATTAGTTGTTCAATTTGGCACAACAAAAACTCAAAAAAATATGGATTCAACAGATTCAAAAACAACTTTATTTCAACCTACAGATGATCAAAAGACTAATTTTAATCCTTTCCTTTCAACGACTCCAAAATTACCTATAAAACTTCGAGAAGAAACTGAAAATTATGACGAATATTCAGCATCAACATTTCCTGATTCTCATCTAGATGTTGGGATTTCATTATCTAATGATCATACATCACAAGATTCCACAACAGAAAAAAATCTTGATGTTACGAATAACTTTATCAATCATCAGCAATCGACTTTAACCTTCGTTACATCAGAGGTAATTTTTTCATAGCTAAATATTATTAATATAATTTCAAATATTTTTGAAGAAATCATTAAATGTATGTTTTGCATTGGCTATAATTAAAATTTTAATTTTATAATTTTTAGGAACAGGAAGAAAGTCAGACCGTTACCGAAAGTCATTTAGATTCTGACCCATTGCCATTTTTATTTGACACTTCACAGGATCAAGGGACCAAATTACGTAATTTAGTTGGTTCAAGAGTTGTTACATCTTTGAATAACGACAAGTTAAAATCAAAATTAAATCAAGGTAACAAATTTAATATTTTTTATCAAAATTTGAACTAAAAATAAAATGAAAAATTTTGTTATTCACCTTTTTAGTTCGAAAGGATTCAATAATTGTCCAGAATAAAACAGCTGGTGAAAAGAATGTAATTGTTGTGAAGCAAAGTGATTTTCATCCTTTAATAATTGATAAACTGAGTGCAGAATGCATATGTAAAATTCAACCTCATTTAAACAATAGAAAGCAAAATACTCAAAACTCTCTTAGTGGATTAACTAATACAAGAGACATTAATTATTTACCTCCATTAACTGAAAGAAAAGCACATTTTTCATCAGAAAAAGAAAAAGTAGATTCAATATTTGGAAAAAACATATCAATTAGTGTAAGACCAAGGGACCGTACTTCATTTATTCTTAGAATCAACGAAAACATTCCAAATAAACGTACAAATGGTAGATCAGCCAAAAGTTTGTCAGATGATTCTTTTAGATCTGGAAATAAATTAAAAAATCAATTACAATATCAAAACAAAGATAATACAGATTTAGTTGATTATCCTAAATGTGTTAGAGCAGGACTTTTTAGACATCCAAAACATTGTAATAAATTTTATGCGTGCCATTGGGATATAAAAAAAAAAGTTTTTACACTTCATATTTTAAATTGTCCTGTTTATTTATCTTTTGATCCTAATACAAGTGCATGTAATTGGCCTAGTAAAGGACCACCTTGTCAGGATAATAAGCTTATTATTTAAAATTTTTTACTTTTCATTATACGCGGGTGTAAGATATATATTTTTTTAAATATGCTCGATTCTAATATTTTAAATATTTTTTGTAAATAGTTGATGATTTTTAGCTTATTTTTTAGCTTAAATTGTTAAATTTTACACTTGTTTCAATGCATTCATTTTTTACTGAAATAATTTTCGTGGGTACTAATAATCAAAAAATGAGGTCTATGGTAGAATTTTTATTTTTTCAAAAATTGAATATTAAAAAGAAAAAAAATGGGTCTTGTTCACCCCCCCCCCCCTACCTTTTTCTTATCAAAGTACTTTTTGCTCCCTCGAAAAAAACATTAACATTACTTACTCCTCAAATGGTGTATTTCTTCTTTCTCTCCATTTAAAAGTCCCGTTTTTAAAATGTGAAATATTGCTGAATCTCTCACTGAACCATATTAAAAATAAGAAATAGCTAAATCAAGAATTATTAACAATCATTTTTGGGGTAAAACTATAGTATTATAATGCGGTTTTCCTACTTAAGGTTTGTTGGAAACTTATTTTCTTTTAATTTTTTGGCTTTTTACGTTCGAAATATTAGTAAATTAGTCAAGCAGAGGAGGGGGGGGGGGGGTCAAAACCCAATAAACTTAATTATAATTATTTTAAACTTATAATTGTAAAAATCTTATTTTAAAGATAAGATTTTAGAATAATTTTAGATACCATTTTTTAAAGAATCATTCATAAGCTTGGTTTAGCTTTTCTGATACTTAATAATAGATAATTGATAATCAAAAATTTTTTCAAACAAAAAATTTTATACTTTACTAATATTTTTTTTAGAATTTTCTTTAAAATGCATTTGTTATTGTACAGTATTTTTACTAATTCATTTAGTTTATAAAAGATACTTTAAAAAAATAATTTAATAACCCAAATGCTTCAATCAAAATTTTTAATAATGAAATTTTTGAAGTATCTATTGGGCAATAGTTTATAAGAATTTATAAATGAAGATTAGTCGTCAGTAAAATTAGTTATAATTTAAAAATTTTTTCCATCAGGGTTGAGATTATAAAATTTATTAATCCTTGATTTTTTAAATTACAGTTTTTCTTAGTTACTAAACCGATAAAATCTAGAAAATTTGATAAAAAATTAATCACAGCAATTTTATTATTTTTATTGTTGCCAAGATTAATGATATATTATATTCATTAGTTATATATTAGTATATGTAAGAATTTTAAAATGTAAATATTTCTAAAATTTTTTTAAAATAATTGTGATTTTTATACTTCACAATTAATTTTTATATATTTATTGTAAATATAAAATTTATTTTAACTAATAAATAAATTGACATAAAAAATACAAAATTTCAAGTACTATTTAAATTTATTTTAAGGTACAAATAATATTTCAAAAATATTTTTATTTTTGTTCATAAATATACATGAAATTTTCTGCTTGACTAACAAAAATAGGCTTGTTATATTTGGATCACTAAATTATTGCACCATATGGATATGGATTGTTTTATTAGCATATGTTAAAAGATAAAAAATTTTTGAATTTTCGCCTATCTTGAAACTTGGTAATAATAGATATTCTTTCACTGTTAAAGTATATAAATCAAATGCCAATTTTTGGCAAAAAAAAATTTCAAATTTTTGCCATAATTACAATTTTTAGTGAAAATAAGTTTTATAGGTCCCAAAAATTTCGGATCCAGAAACTTTCCTAGGAGGGGGTGAAAAATTTACCATACTTCTTAAAAAATTTTTTAAAATTGTATAAAATTTTATTTAAAAACATGTACATTTTTGTTCTCAGGAGGGGGCGATTGCTCCCTTCGCCCCCGCTGGATCCGCCCTTGTAAACCAAATTTTCCGAAAAACACCTTAAACTGATAAAAACTTTGCTTCCAACAAAAGAATGTGGTAATTAAAATAATTTCTTTTTCATTCTAAATGCTTATATAAATTAATTATTGGCTTATAACAGATAATCCATCAAACCTTGCTTTTTTAACATGGATTAACCCATGTATACATCCTATACACATCAATAAATCTTATTAAATAAATTTTTGAAAAAATTTAAAATATTCCCTTAAAGCTAAATATAATTATTTATTTATAAAAATAATAAAAAGAACTGCATTTTCTAAATCAATTTTCGAAGATTTATTGAAATCAAATTATTTAAAAAATAATATATTACCAACAAGAGAGAATGTCTTATTTAAAAAAAAAACTGTATAATAAATAAAAATGTCTACTTTATTTTTAAAAACATTTAAAAAAAGTAAAAATAAAGTGTTTTGTAGCTACATTAAAAATAAATAAAAGTTGTATAAGAGATTAATTTTTTTTTTATGGAATGCTTTGGTTTTTCTTTGATTGCGTAAGTAATTATATTTTTTTATTGTAAATGTGTGTGTGTATTTATAATTGCATAAAAAGTATAATTTTTTTTTATTATTTTCAAAAAGTAAATAAAATAAAAAATTGTAACTTTTATTAGCTTAATTTTTATTATTATTATTACATATTTTTAATAATATTTTTGGACTAGACAGTAAAAGTAAAAATAATAATTTTAGAAAAGGATAATTATTTTTAAAATATATAAGTAGACTAGTATTCAAGTGCTTAATATCTGATACATGGAAGAAATAACATTTATTATGTTAGGAGAGAGTTTTTTAGATGCCAAAGAAGGAGTAAAAGCAGTTATGGACAGGCTTGAAAGTGATATAAAGTAAGGTGCTTTAGCAGGAAAAATTCAGACTAAAAATTGTGAAGGAGAGAAGAACAAACAACTGTTTCTGTAAGTTTATTTTATAAATTTTTAAAGTTTTAACTATTTTTTTAGTATAACTAAAATTTTTTATAAAAAATACATAACTTAAAAAATAGACTAATGAAAGTAAAAGTATTCGTTTTATTTTTTAAATAAAGTTAATTAATATTAATTAATCAACGAAACCATTAAAAACTTTCTCTATAAAATATCAAAACAATTTTTCAAAATGATAATTTGAATAAAAAATTAAATTTTAATATTTTAGGCTGGTGGGTGCATTGACTTATAAGAGCTGCAATGATTTCAACTATACCAAATTGGTAAAGTTGAATGAGCAGTTTCAAAATTATCAAATTTTACATGGTGAATCAATTCAGGTAACGATTAACATATTTGATACAAGTGTATTTGAGCAAAACTCAATATTTTAACATTTTAAATTTGCTAAACAGATTAATCAAGTGAGCAGACAATTTGTATAGTAATCATGAATAAAAAAAAAATATTGATTTCAAGAAAGAAAAATTGTTGGTAGAATAAAAAATCAAGAAAGTTTGCAGCAAAATGACAGTATTTATTTATCCTTCAGTATTGTATCATAAATTTTGTAAAAAATCTCTATATTTAATCATCTCAAATCATTTCAAACTTTATCTATTGCACTAATTTTTTCTATACTTTAATCATTAACATTTAATCTAGTCTTTATCTTTTAAAAAAATACTGGGTACACTTTCAAAAACTTTTCTCTCTACAATTTCTGGTTTAAAAGACAAATAACAGTTGTACATATAATTTTAATAACTTTATATTTTAAAAATTTAACAACAGTTACAATTACAATCATGCATTTTAAAAATTCTTATGGCTTTTGTATAAATCTTTCTGCTTTATTATTTATTCTTAATGTATATAAATTTGAACTTTTCTATTAATAAATCTAAAAACATTAATTACTTATCACAGTGTACATATGTATATTGAGTTAAAAAATCATGTTTTGTAAAATTATTTGGTATAAAATATTATGATTTTTAAAAATTATCTTGCATTATTATAATTAATTATACATAAAAATTCAAAAAAAAAATTTAACCACAATAAAATTTTATTAAATGTTTAATTCAACTGATGATATTTTAATATCCTTATATTTTTCTAAAATTGGATTTACTTCTTCTTTAATAAATTCAACAACTTGATCTGGAGCTCTTCCAACAAATGTTTTTGGATCCAAAAGTGAATCTAATTGATTTAGTATTGGTTCAAAGTATGGATCATTGCGTACTCTTTGTACTAAATCATTGTCAAGTCCTTTTTGTTTGACTTGAGCTCCAGCTTCATGGGATAGGACGCGTATTTTTTCATGGCATACCTTAAAAAAGAATTTTTTAATTATTTTTGTCATATATTAACATTTAGATTATTATTTTGAAAAATAGTGAGTATTTTTACCTGTCTATCACCACCTGCCTTGACCATAGCCATAATAATATTTTCGGTAGCCATGAACGGAAGCTCTTGGTCAATATGCCTTGCAATAACTTTCGGATAAACGACAAGACCTTCTGTAATATTTTGTAGTGTCATTAAAACAACATCTGCTGAAAGAAAAGCTTCTGCAAGCGTTATCCTTCTATTTGCCGAGTCGTCTAGAGTTCTTTCCATCCATTGGGTGGCTGCTGTATGAAGACAATTATTTACGAGAGTCATCAGGTGTCGGGCAATACTGCAGCAACGTTCTGAACGCATTGGGTTGCGTTTGTAAGCCATGGCGCTTGAACCTATTTGAGTGGACTCGAAAGGTTCCTCAATTTCTTTCATGTTAGCGAGTATGCGAATGTCACTACAAATCTGCACATTTGAATATTAAAATTTAACTAATAAATTATCGTAAAATTTAATTTTTAATCATTACCTTATGCACTGTTGCTCCTAAAGAACTCAAAACGTTAAGGCATTCGATATCTACTTTTCGACTGTAAGTTTGTCCGGTAACAGCGTAGCATTTTTCAAATCCAGCCATTTTTGTTACCATTTTGTCAAGTTGCTTGACTTTTTCACCGTCACCAGCAAAAAGTTGTAAGAAAGAAGCTTGAGTTCCAGTGGTACCTTTGACTCCTCGGAATCGGAGATCATTTCGGGCTCTTTGAAATGCTCGTTCATCCATCAGTAACTCGTGAAGCCATAGGGTTGCTCTTTTGCCTACTGTGGTTAACTGAGCTGGTTGAAGGTGAGTGAAACCCAGTGTAGCTACCTCACGATATTCCATTGCGAAGGCTGAAAGTCGGGAAATCACAGCTGCTAGCTTTGGTATTAAAATATCAAAACCATCTCGAAGAATAATCAAATCCTTCATAAAATATAAAAAATTATTTTTAAAAACTTCAATTCTAGAAAGTTAGTAACTAATTAATAGTTTTCTACTACCGTATTATCTCCAACATAACAGCTTGTAGCGCCAAGATGAATTATTGGAGCTGCTTTAGGACATTGATTTCCAAAAACATGTACATGTGCCATAACATCATGTCTAGTTGCTTTTTCTTCTTTGGCAGCGGCTTCAAAATCAATGTCGTCTACATGGCTACTCATTTCATTAATTTGTTCTTCAGTTACAGGAAGCCCAAGGCTCTGTTAGTTAACAATGCAATTTTTTTAAATATTTTTATTAAAATAAGTTTAATTATAATCTTGATTATAATGTTACATGATTATTATAATTAAAAAAAAACTTATTTTTTAATAACTTGATATAAAAAATATATGGTTTACATATAAACTATTTTGGCTCTTAATGATAAAGGAATCAAATAAATTTTCAAAGTAATTTTTCGTCTTCAATATAACCCTACACTGTAAAAATTCCTAAGTTATTTGCTATTATGATAATAAATTTACATATCTTGATATTAAATTTCTGAGAAATCCGCAAAAAATAAAAAAATGATTTATGATAGTATAAATACGTTGAAAAAACTTTTTACAGTTTATTAAAATATAAACTTTTTCATATGTAAAAATTATTGTTACCTTACCTTCGTAATTTTAATGAAGTTCTGGCCGTTGCGCGGCCAAGGAAATAGCGATTTCTCGCCTTTGACGCAGAAAAATCGTATACGAACTTTGAACATTAAAAAATAATGTCCCAATTCGCAGCTTTTCAAATTAAATTAATTAAGTAATTTACGTGCAATTTGAGCCATTCTTTATTTTTCTGGCCATGGGTCGTAATATACTATTTCTAGTATATCGATCGATTTTTTAACTATAAACTTTGAAAATTAAAAGATCAAATTAATATGAATTACCGTTGTAAAAATTTAAAAAAAAATTTGCATTAATTTAAATAAATTAATTGCACTTTGTCTATTCAAACAATTGAAAATGACTTGAAACGTAAAGAAAATTAAAAAAAAAAAATTTTTAAGCATTTTTCATTATATTACAACTTTGTGTAGTGTTTTGTTGGCTCATTTTTCTTATGTGTATATCATTGAAAAGCAAGGTAATTGGCCGAAGAATCGTGTCAACCATCAATATGAAAAAATCGTATATGAACAGATAGCACTAAATATTTCAATTTATTATTTGCCATGAAAACAAATTAATAAGTACGCTTTAAATGATAAAATTTTATAAATATCTACAAGAATATGCGTTTTTAGAGCACCTTGGGACCACTCCAAGAATTGTATTAGAAACTCAAGGAATTGGCTTATGGTTAATTTTAATTCAAAAATTATATACCTAGAAACTTGTAAAAAATTAAACCAAAGAATAAGTTTTAAATAAAAAGAGATGATATAGATAAGACCAATTTTTTCAGAAGTAAAACATTAACGAATAAAAAATAGTTACTCAAATTTTCAATATACACGAGACAATATATTATTCTCAAATGGTGACCCTGAAAACCATAACCATGACCTTAAGAGGGATCGAAAAATCGTGAAATCATCGGAGCATGACTTTTAACTTTTACTCGAAAAAAAGTAAAAAACCAAAAATATGATGTTTTTTACTTTTGCTTAAATTCTATACTTGGTTTTATAATCAAAAAAATCATTGAAAATTGGTAACTCAACATTAATTAGCAAAATGCTCTCTTTTTTATGAAAATCTATAAATTTTTTAGGGAAAATATTGTCAAACTCATTCTTTTAAATTAAGGCTTATCGGATTTTAAAAGCTCATCAAATCAAAATTTATTGCACCCAATTTTTCGAAATTTATTTTTCAGTTCATTTTTAGCATAAAATTACTTCATCATATGGTTTAAAAGTAAATTACCCTATTTATAAACCGTTTATATAATTAACTTGTTAATTTTATTTACAAGTGAGTGGGCATCAGATGAAATTATTTTGTTTGAAATTAAATTCCTTTAAATTTATATTAATTGAAAAATTTTTTATAGTACTTAAATACGTCTCATCTGATATTATAGCAAAAAAAACGGCATTGTTTCTCGTAGTTTGTTTATAAGAGTTGTATACGTAAAATAATCGTGGAGAACCGCACCCAAGCAGGTCAGAAATGAGTTCCCTTCCACTTTGAAAAGTGCCGTACACGTTTGTAGACATGCGGTTTGAATTTTTGAATAAAAATATGCAAGAAGTCGTCAATTTTTTTTTTATTTTAACGAAATACGAGCTTTTTTATTAAAAAATAAACAAAAAAGCAGATAAAAATTTTGTTTGAATCTAGGTTTGTTGTGATTGTTAGTTTTGAAGCGGCACTCCCTGGCAGGTCGAATTTCGGAATTGCAGGTGCAAGTGAGATAGAATTAAAAAGACGCGCTGGCAGCACCGTCCGACATTTTTTACAACAACAAAGACAACTCCCAGATATAGAGATCGTTAACTCCTAGAAAACTAAACGTAAGTAAAAATGATTATGTTATCGAAGTTTTAAGTTAAAAATAAACAAGTGCTCATTGAATGAACAATGAAAAGGATAATTCAAAGCAATTAGCGTAATTAGAGCAAGATAGAATAAGTGAAATTTTTAAATGAAATGAATGTGAGGAATTTTCATTGATCGCAACTTGGTGATTTTATATTTTTTGCAACAGTAACAGGAAAGAGTTGAACAAGCTGGGAGACAGAAGAGGAAGACACAAAAGGGTCAGGATGGCGGACGATGGAATGCAACATTCGCACATGTCTAAGGATAGTGATGAAATTATAAACTCGAGATCGGTACTCCTCAAGATCCTCGAAGTTGTAAGTACATAAATAAATAAATAGCGATTATTCAGACTGATCGCCAATTTTTTTTTTTAGGTACTCGATGTGGTAGCCATTTCCCTGGTGATTGTACCCTTTGAATCTTTTCAAGAAATTTACAATAAACCGAGAATTTCGGTTAGCGATCTTGCCGTTGTTCACGTAACGATAATCGGTTACATTATTATAAATGGCCTTTTCATCTTTAGCCATTTTATTGGAGACCGACTGCCCAGAAGAACGGTTTTATTATTTTTGGCAACTGGTACTCTACTTCACGTCGTTGCTGGTAGCGTTATGATAAATAGTTGGAGGAGACTTGGTGGTGACTACACATACACTTATAACAATCATATTTATCCAAGTAAATTGTACATGGATATGTTTATATCCAGTTCTATTATTACAATACTTAACGCAATTTTATTTGGCGTTGACGTTTTTATGACGATCAGATATTTTTAAATGTTAATTTTTTTAATTGATATTCGTGCAATCATTAAAAGAGATTTTTGCTTTATTTTTTAATTAAAAAAAGCATATATTTATAGCTGCCAATACGAAGAAATATTATTATTTGCTTTTTGTAAAAAAATTTCCAGATAGTATTAGATTTGTAGATCTCAGTGCACGTAAAGACACTAAAAAATTCGATGCCTTATAATTTATAGAATGTACAAAATATGTTTATATTGCATATATTTTTTTATATAAAAAATTGTATTATATGCGAATGTATAGATTTATAATAACAAATTTTACTTGTCACGGTGGTATAGAAATGACCTTGGAAAAGATTTTCGCTCGAATTTTGGGAAAAATTTTTGGCCAACATTTCGAAGTTTGAAGTTTCAACCCAAAAGAAACTATTCGCGAAATTGTTTTTTTAAAAGTTTTTTAATAACTTAAAATTCAAGCCTCGGTTTGACATTATTTTTAATTTTAATTTTTGCGAAATAAATTTGAAAAATATTAACTTATATTATTTCCATACCACCGTGTTTATAAATATTTTAAACGAATTTTAATTCCGTCCTCTTTCCGTCCAAAACAGACCTCCGTGGTCCAAAATAATAATTTTAATATTTTCTTTAAAAAAAATTTTTTTAAATAATTAATATTATTATAGAGCTTATTATATTATATTCGTGTTCATATTTATGTAATTAAAAATTAATTAATAATTTTAGAAAAACATATCATACTTTGTATGTAAATTGTATTGTAAATTAATTATTATTAATTTCATTAAATTTAAATATATTAGTAATAGATTTTACATGTTAAAGCCATTGATAAATTTAATAAATTTATATAATATTATACAAGCTAATTTTACTTTTTTTTATTATTTTTATTCCTATTATTTAGAAAATCCAGATTGAAATTTAAATAATTGATCTTATTTTTAAATCTTTGAACCAAATGTGAAAAATTTATTTTTAAATTTAATCATTCAAGTAAAATATTATTTAATATTTAAAAAAATGTTAAACAAACGAAAATTCAAAATCAAATATGATTGGCCCGGTTTACGCCGCTCCTGTTCAAAATTGGGATGATTTAGGAGTGGTACCTGTAGTGAAACCAATTAGAATATTTCAGTTTGTGAGTTAAAAAATGTATTAGTATTTTAAGTAAATATACTTTTGTTATTATTAATTTTTTTTTTTAGGTTTTAGTAACAGTATTATGTATTTTAGTTAATTTCATAACCCTTGATACCAATGAAAAATCCAATGGTTTCAAAGAAAGCGAAGGAATTTTTTACAGCGTAATATTTACTAGTTTTCTTTTTATAATTCTAATTGATATTATAAGCCAATGTGGAGGAGATCCAATTCCAGATACACCGGTAATTTAAAAAAATTTATGTTATAACCTATAATTTTTAAAAAATCTAATTGTTATTTATATATTTTACAGATGTTTCTCATCGGATTACTTGGTGTATTATTTTTTATTTTGGCATCTATTCATATGATTTCAATAACAAAAAAATATATTGTTAGTCCATGGATGCTCTTAGTATCCGTACTTCTTTGTATAAGCAGTTCGTTATTATTTTTTTTAGATATACTTTTAATATTTTTATACGGTTATTAAATTTAAGATTTAATTATAATTTAATTTATATTAATTTTTATAAAGGATACTTACAAAAAAATAGATCTTTTATAAGTTTAATTTTTTTTTTTTATTTCAATTATTTTTCACAAAATATTATAAAAAAAGTAATTTAATTATTTTTATCCTCAGGATATTTATTCTTAATTTCTATAAACACATGTCATTCATATTTAATTGCTCTACACAAAATCATAATTTATTTTTAATAAATTCTTATTAGTTTAGTTAGATTTAGCTTTAAACAAAATACTAAATATTCTAACACAGGTTTTTTAAATCACTTTAAGTACATCTTTTCTATATAACTAATAATATGATTATTTTTTTAAATTACTCAAATAAACTTCATTGTCTTAAAGTTTTTTTGATAAAGTAATTAGTCAGAATATTTATTTTTTACTAAATGTTTTAACACAGATTTTTTAAATCACAAGTACATCTTTTCTATAACTAATAATATCATAGTATGATTATTTTTTAAAATTACAAATCAACTTCATGAAGTGCATTGTCTTAATGTTTTTTTAATAAAGTAACTAGTTAGATTAATTATTTTTAAATAAGCAAAATACACACTTAATAAAAAAAAGAAAAAAGTAAAAAATTATGTAAACCACATTTAAACTCATAAAAAAATTTTTTTGAACTTATAAAATTAGAAACACGTAAAATTTCTAAAATAGTCTTAAATTTATGAAAAATCTTACATTATTATAAAATTGTAATTAAGTGATTCATTAATTAAATTTTAATTAAAAAAAATTGTTATTACATAAAAGTTTTTTATATAAAAAATTTGCATGATTTTTTTTTAATAAAAAAATATAGATAGATTTATTACAATAATTATGGTTATTATTAGTTTAATAAAATCTCTTTAAAGTAGTATAAAAATATTTGTAAAAAAAAAAATTGTATTATAAAAGATCATGAAACATTATGCGGAACTACAATCACAAATTCTAAAAAATCAAAAAGCATAAAATATTTTGGGACGAAAAGTACAATCTTCTTTTTTGTTATGAAAATTAAAATGAACCTTATTACAATTGATGTATAATTATGATACGAAATATAAATGTCATGCATATTTGGCACAATGTAAGATCATGAAATATTATCCGGAACTATAATCATAATATATGGATTAAATTTTAAACGTTGTAATCATGCATTAATGTAAAAATCTTTTTTTTTATGATAATAAAAACAGGTCGTTTAATAATAAAATTGTTGATTATTTTGATATAATAAAAAATCATTAGAATAAATTATATTATTGTAAATATCTAAATTTGAAAAATCAGAAACGGAGTGAACAGTTTGGATCGAATACTTGTATTCATCAAACAAATTAAATGTAAAATTTGGTAAACAATTATAATAACTATTATTAATATCTTCATGACTTGTAACTGAATAATTATCGCTTAAGACAGATTCATTTTTATTATGATCAAATGTTTTTCTATATTTTTTATTATACTTAGGTTCATAATATTTTATTTTTTGGGAAGCGCATGATGTATCATTAGAATTATTAATTATTATTTTTTCTTCTATTGTAACTATACCATCTTCGTTTAAGGTACCACATTCTTCAATCTTTTAAATAAATTTATGTTAGTAATAAGTAATTTGATATATTGTTCAGCACAATTGATAATAATTGTAAATAAATACATTCACACAAGTGCCAAAATAGAATATACATGTAATTCATATGAAAAGTAATAAAAATATTTTATTATTATGAAATAACCAACTTGGTAACAGATTACATTTTTTAAATTTTTATATTAAAAGCAAACATTATTTATCAAACAAAAATTAAGATAAGAAATTATAAAATCTGTTCAAGGGTAAGTTATCTTTTCCCATATTAATAATGAAGTATATTATAATCTTATTTTCATAAATTAAAATTTCATAACTAAGCAAAGTAAAAAGGCTTTTACTTTTTTTATTTGTTTCATGAATAAAAAAAAAGTTAACATACCATTTCAGCTTTAGCTAAATATATCCAAAGTTTTCTCCATGTGCTAAATTTATTTTGATCACTAAAATTGTAACGCATTTCTTTAGATGCATAACGAGTAGCTAATGGACTTCTATAATCATAAAACTCATTTTTAACTACTGCACTCATTTTGTGAATTTTAGTTTATTATAAAAATCTCAGTTAATTATTTAAATGCAAAAATACCGGCTGAAAAGTCACAATTGAACTTAAGATCAACAAATAAAGATAACTACAAAAAACAGATGATTGCAAATAGACTGCTGAGAGAGGGAAACCATACTAACACTGCCACCTGTTGGATTCTTCTCTGTAAATGGTTGAAAAGAAAATCCTCCCACTTCAAATTTGAATTGCACTATTATACTTTCAGTCTTATATTTTAAAATGTTTATTAACAAATAATTCAAATTATTAATTTATTTTAATTTATATTCATTTGTATTTAAAATTTATATATATATTTAGCTCAATCTCAAAGCAATATTTGTATAGAATAAAATAAAAATTCCATCTAATGCTTTATTTTATACCATTCATTTTTTTAAGAAACAAATGTAGGTAATACTTAATTTTTGCAATACATAATTTTAGAAAAAGATTTTAGATTGAAAGAAAAGAAAATGAATAAACCATAAGGTCATTCAATGAATTCAGTAGAAATTGAAGACTCAAATCATTATATGCGAGCTACACAATCAGTATATGTGTATGATATTTTAAGGTGAAAAGCAATTACTTAGCGAAAGTACCCACGTTCTATTTTTATGTGAAATATTCTCACATTCATCTTTTTAATCTTTTACATTTTTTTTATAAATTATAAATATATGCACATAAGTATGTATGTATTTATTTATATTTTTAAAAAATTTTTTGTGCCAAACAATATTTGATTAGTTAGTATTTAAATTTAAGTACTTACAATATTATTAAGTTGTAATATAGGATTAGCCCAGTCGATGCGTACAGCATTAGTAGAAAAAAATTTTGTTCTTTCAGGTAATAAACATCTTCTAGCCATAGCTGCACTTCGATGAGTTTTAAATGAAATTAATGCAAATTTAATGTTTTTATTTGCTATGTTTGTACAAACTGAAATTGTATCTATATCTTTTAATTTTGAATAAAGTTTCTGCAAAAATTAATATGAATTATATTTATAATATATAAAAAATACTTAATATGGATATTTTAAAAATGTACCGTTATTAAATCTTTAGTGTTTTCAGATGGATCTATATTTTGTATGAATAGTCTACATTTATTGATGCTAGGAACAACACCAATATTCCAATTTGGCACAATTTCAAAATTATTTAATTTTTTAATAGCTTCCTTAGCAGATTCAGGAGTTTCATACTTGATGAAACAAAAACCTCTGTTTAGACCTGAGAAATTCATCATGAGTCTCATTTCAAAAATATTTCCAACTGTTCTAAAAATTGGATATATAACATCTTCAAAAACATTCCTTGGGATCCTTCCTACGAACACTTCACACTCTGGTCCTGGAGTTTTATTGTTACATGATGATGGTGGCCCTGTTAATTTTCTTTGACCATTTTCTTGTATAATTTTTAGCCCACATTTATTCTGAAGATCAATTATCTTTGCTTGAACTTTACGCTGTTCATCGATATTGTAATCATAAGAGTAGGTTAACATTTTTTGTTTCTTTTCAGATATATTGAAACATGTCTCTAAAATTTGAAATTAAATTTAATCAATTATTTATATTTAATAGATTTTTCTATTTTTAAACATAAAATAAAACTAACATGCTTATACAAATTTGTGGTTGAAATAAAAAAAAAATAATTCTTACCTGTAGGACTTATATTTTCCTTATCACTATTTTGTGTAAAATTATCTTTTCTGCCTTGAATTTTTCTCATGATGATTATTTTATGGTGAAATTGTCCTTAAAGGAATTTTATGTTATCATACAGCAGATTTACCTAATCTAATTAAATATATTTATTAAAAAACAAAAATTAGCAATTATTTTGATTATAAGCCGTATCCGAATATATATCACAATAATTAATTTATTAGCTATTAGAAAAACTTTTGTAAATTTATTTTTAATTTAATAAATCAGAAAAACTCAGTGGCACGCGTGCAAAAAAATTCGGTTGATGTTCCATCGAGGCCCGAGAGTTTCATTGTTTACAATTTAACACTAGAGTCTAGAATTTACTACTACTACAAGCTACTACTACTATTTTATGAATAACGTCGGTATAGTGGAAAACGGAACTATATAATTTAAGGCCGATTTCATTTATAAAGTATTTGGATTTTTATTTATTATCAAAGTATTGTTGTTGTTTTTACATACCTATTTCTAAGAATTATAATTTTGCTCGTGTGTAGAGTTAAATTTATTTATTTACGTATACACATGCAAGATTTGTTTCTCAAAAAATCTCAAACTAAAAAAAATGTGTTTATTTATAACGGAAAAGCTGCCCTGAGGGAACAAAACTATTCAAAACGATTGAAATGCCAATCGTATAAATTGACTTTTTGAATTTACGATTCAAAGCGATTGAATTTAATCGTTCTGAATAGTAAGTATAAATTTTAATCGTGACCAATGGTTTTTTTTTAAATTTCTTTATAAAAAAGTTTTCCGAGTTAATAAGGGCTAATTATATGTTAAAATGGTAATGAGGTCTAGGAAAGCGAATTCCCGACCAATTTTCCGATTTTCCAAGATGGCGGATCAAAAAACTCCAAGAACAAAACTTTCTACATAACGTGGGGGTTTTTAAGGACGAGAAAGACGTTTTTATTGACGAAAATTTTCATTTTTTCACCTCAACATATTTTCCGATTTTCCAAGATGGCGGGCCGAAAAATACCAAGAAAGGAACTTTCCACATTTCCTGAGGGTTTTTAAGGACGAGAAAGACGTTTTTATTGACGAAAATTTTCATTTTTTCACCTCAACATATTTTCCGATTTTCCAAGATGGCGGGCTTAAAAACACCAAGAAAGGAACTTTCTACATTAGCTGGGGGTTTTCGAGGTTGATAAGAACGTTATTATTGATGAAAATAATTATTTTTTCGTCGTCCCAACATATTTTCCGATTTTCCAAAATGGCGGACTTAAAAACACCAAGAAAGGAACTTTCTACATTTCCTGGGAGTTTTCGAGGTTGATAAGAACGTTATTATTGATGTAAATAATTATTTTTTCGCCTCAACCAATTTTCCGATTTTTCAAGATGGCAGACCAAAAAACACCAAGATAGGAACTTTCTACATTTCCTGGGGTTTCTCTAGGTCAAGGAGAACGTTTTTATTGATGAAAATTTTTATTTTTTTGCCCCAACATATTTTACGATTTTCTAAGATAGCGGACCCTTGTCCATAAAAAAAGAAAGCCCCGAATCGCAGTTTATGTGCGATTTGAGCCATTCTTTATTTTTCAGGCCATGGGTTGCAATATACTATTTATGTAAGCAGCCAGAAACCACGCATACGAACCCGTGTCCAGAAAAGTGAAGAATGGCGAAGCCAAGTATATGGTAGAATGCAATTTGGGGCTTTATATTATTATGGGCAAGGGTTGCATACGATTTTTCTTCGGAAAATACATGCTTTCTGACCTACTATATATATTTTTGGGATAAATAAAAATTTTTTTAAATTTGGTTGAAAAGTGAAATATCTGAAAAAAATGAAAAAATTTTACCGTCGCAATCGATATTACTTGATACTCCACTAATTTATACATACTCAGTTAAATTTTTATTAAAAACGTACATATCCTTGAAAAGTTGTAAATTATAAGGGATTTCTAAAGAAATTTAAATTTCTGTTAGATTTTAAAATTAAAACAAAAGAAAAAAAAACAATAGACTCACGTAAATTTTATTTTTATTTTTTTAATTTTTTAACAAATAAATTTTTAATTTTTTCATTGATTCATAAACAAATTGCGAGGCAATTTTTCAATTAGAAAAATAAAAGCTAGCAAAATTTGAATGGCAAAAATCGGCCTATATAAACTATGTAACATTTAAATTCCCGTAAAAATAGAACATAATCCAGTCAAAATGCCGAGACGTTTATGTTGGCCGATTTTTGCCATTCAAATTTTGCCAGCTTTTATTTTTCTAATTGAAAAATTGCCTCGCAATTTGTTTATGAATCAATGAAAAAATTAAAAATTTATTTGTTAAAAAATTAAAAAAATAAAAATAAAATTTACCTGAGTCTATTGTTTTTTTTTCTTTTGTTTTAATTTTAAAATCTAACAGAAATTTAAATTTCTTTAGAAATCCCTTATAATAATGCGTAAATAATTGAAAATAATAATGATTTATGATATAGTAGTAAAGTAGTAAGTAAAGTAGTACTTGTAGTAAATTCCTGCAACTGCTTTGGTTGAGTATTTAACAAAATAGTCAAGGAAAGGAGGTAAAATCTGGTAGCAGTAATTTGAGGCAAGTAGCAGATACTTGATGTAAGTTGAATTTTGTTGAGAAAGGTGTCTAGTACCGAAGTAAACAACTTTCGTTGGTTGACAAAAGGGTGGGGGCGGGGGAGGGGTGGAACTCATTGGGGGGGGGGTAAAAAAAATAACCTAACCAATCGATAAATTACCATTTTTTAAGATAAAAACATTGATTGCAATTTTTCATAAAAATGCACCCACACCTAGCTTGAACGAGCGAAAAGTCGAAAAAAATGACGACAAAATCTGATACTACAAAGTTTTCGGGAATAGTTTGTTATTTTCATATTTCCATAGCAGTAAGTTGGAGCTGCTCGTCTAAAAAATTTTTAGTCAATTTTGTGGGTGACTGAGAGATCAAAATCCGAAAATTTGATTTTTAACAATAAATCTTTATCAAATTTAAAGAAATAGATGAAAAATTTGGATTGTCAGGGAAAAACCACTCCAGAGAAAAAAAAACTTATCTTTTTACGATGAAATTTAGCCAAGTTATCGTCAATTTAAGATTGTGCCCAAATTCGCCTTAAAAAGATTGACATTTTATTGAAAAAAGCCTGTTTCTGAACTTTAAACATGCATCACTCGTTTGATTTTCATCGTAAAATAATAATTTTTTTTTTTAAATCGATTAATTTTTCCCTGGCAATTCATTTCTTTAAGAAAAAAAATCATTTTTATTGACCAAATTTCAATTTTTTTTCAAAAACTGTGTTAAGTAAATCTTGCTACTTACAGTTTTCAAAGGCTTTTGACCTAAAAATTGAAATTTGGTCAATAAAAATGATTTTTTTCTTAAAGAAATGAATTGCCAGGGAAAAATTAATCGATTTAAAAAAAAAAATTATTATTTTACGATGAAAATCAAGCGAGTGATACATGTTTAAAGTTCAGAAACAGGCTTTTTTCAATAAATTTTCAATCTTTTTTAAGGTGAATTTAAGCAAAATCTTAAATTGACGATAACTTGGCTAAATTTCATCGTAAAAAGATAAGTTTTTTTTTCTTCTGGAGTGGTTTTTCCCTGGCAATCTAAATTTTTCATCTATTTCTTTAAATTTAATAAAGATTTATTCTTAAAAATCAAATTTTCGGATTTTGATCTCTCAGTCACCCACAAAATTGACTAAAAATTTTTTAGACGAGCAGCTCCAACTTACTGCTATGGAAATATGAAAATAACAAACTATTCCCGAAAACTTTGTATTATCAGATTTTGTTGTCATTTTTTTTCGAGTTTTCACTCGTTCAAGCTAGGTGTGCACCCCTTCCGAGTTACAGCGCAATGAAAAGTGTGATTTTTGCCAAAAAAATTTTTTATTTTTTTTAGTTTTTTTAATTTTATTTGAAATCTGGTAGAATTAATTTTGTGACCACCTAGAACCGTTTAAAATAACCAGAAAAAAAGTTATGGGCAAAAAAATTTTTTTTTCTAAAATTTTTCATGACAATTTTTTAGCACCATCTGGGCTGAGTTGCTTCGAAAAAAAAATCCTTTCTTGAAAAGTCAGAACACATATTCCTAAATATGTCCAGCAATTTTTGACCCTATCGGGTAATTATTGTTTATGTTTTGGCCTGACAAAGTTGGGTAAAATCGTGTATTTTTTAAAACATCTTCAGTTTTTGGCCAGCGGCGTGAACATTATTTATTTTAAACAGCCAAGTTTTTTAGCATTTATTTCAACTTCAAGTTTTTGTTAAAATTTTTCGTTATCAAGCAGATTTGGCCGTTTAAAATTGCCTATTTTATGTTTACAACGATAAATGCTCTTTTTTATCGGGCGAAATCAAAGAAAAATGGCCGATCCAATTGAAATTTTGCATAGGACATGAAATTTCGGAGTTAACCTTAGCTTTCAAATGGTTCATTGTACATCTCGTTATCATTAGCCAAAAAAAAGTTATGGCCGAAATTCCTTTTTTTTTCAGCAATTCCAAACAATTTTTATACTTAATCCATTAGGTCCCTCTATTTCTAAGTTTTATGAAAAATTTTCGTACAGTACCTTATGTTTACATGATAACTCAATAAAATGCTGCTATAAAATTTCAAATTCCGACTTTTTTTAGCTGTAAATTAGCCGTAAAACCTTAAGTAAGTAATAAAAAAGGTACAAAAATCAAAGGTTTGTGTTTTTTTCGTGTAAATATTTAATTTAACGGAAAATTTTTACACGAAAAATCTTTATAGGCAGGGGGTTTTTAGGCACGTTATTGGGGGGGGGGGGGCGGAATGAACTTAGAATTATTTCAATTTAGAGACTTAGAATTATTTGAGTTCAGATTTAGAAGTAAAAATTATTTTCATTTACGGACTTTGAATAATTTTGATTTAGGGTATTTAAAAAATTTAATTACGACTTATTTCAATTTTTTTTACATTTTGGGGTACTTTTCACCCCCAGGGTTGCAAATATTGTTACTTTTTTGGCTGCTAAACGAAAAAGGGCAACAAAAATAACTTAATAACTTTTTTTTTATTTTTTAAAAATTTATAGTAGTTTTGCACCCCCCCCCCCCCTTGCGAGGGGTTGAATTAATTTCTTAACAGTAAATATACGACAAAATAATCAATTTTTTGTACATTGTAGGGTACTTTTTACACCCAGGGTTGCAAAACTTGTTACTTTTTCTGCTGTAAAACGAAAAGGGGCAAAAAAAATTTAATAACAAATAATTTTAATTTTTTGTATTTTTTTTAAATTTAGAGGTAGTTTTCACCCCCCCTGGGGAGGGGTGTAATTAATTTCATAATAGTAAATATACGATAAAATATTTTCAAAAAATTGATCCGAATACAAAAAAAATAAGGAGGTCATATTTTTTGTATTTTTTCTTAATCTGGGGGTAGTTTTAACCCCCCATTATTAAACCTTATATCTCAATTTCAGTCCAGAATAAAATAAATAAAAATCTTCATTAATTTTTCTAAAAAAATGGCATTCATTTGATAATTTTAGCAAAAATCCCAAAATATTTAATAACAACCCCTAAAAAAGGGTAGTTTTTACTGTTTACAGGGTTATTGAGAAATTTCTGATATTAAAATCGTAATCAGCGACCCAAAAACCCCCCTAGTACCTATTTTTAACAAAATTCATTTAATATTTCCCGAGATATTAAATATTTATTTATTTTTGGCCAATTTTTACAACATTTCGGACTAATTGCAACCAACCAAAGTTGTTTACTTCTGAACTTGACACCTTTCTTGACAAATTGCAAAAAGTTTCAAGTTATCTGACTTGCCTCAAATTACTGCTTCATTTTACAAAAAAATTTACTTCCTTTCTTGGATTAAAATTATATTTAACCAGTAAGTTATTTTCAACTAGGAAATAATTACATACCCTGCCCGAATTCCACCAACAACAAGAATAACCCAAATTTTTGTGCAATTCACTTCAGCACTACCTTAGCTAAAAAGTTGTGGTTTCAAAAATTTTTGGACAAAGCCCCATTGGGTTTGGTTTGCCCCTTTTTTGAGGGGGCAAAAGAAAATTGTTTAAAAAGTGATCGGAATCAATTAATTTAGGCATTCTAAAACGAAAAGGTGAATATGAATTTTTTAATTAAATGCACAGCTTTCAAGTTACAGCCCTTAGAACTTTGATTACTCTAAGTATTTCATCGAAAGAATTAAAGTTTTAAGGGCTGTAACTTGAAAGGGGTGCATTTAATTAAAAAATTCATATTCACCTTTTCGTTTTAGAATGCAAAATTTAATCGATTCCAATCACTTTTTGTAAAATTTGTTTTCACCCCCAGGAAGGGGCAAACCAACCCAAATAGGGGTTCGTCCAAAAAGTTTTGAAACCATAACTTTTTAGTTAAGGTAGTGTTGAAGTGAATTGCACAAACATTTTGGTTATTTTTGTTGTTGGTAGAATACGGGCAATTACCTCATTTTGGTGTAATAATTTCCTCTACTATTAGCTTGCCTGTTAAATACAGCAATTTTTAGAAATGGTGAGAGATTTGTATCAGAATAATCCTGATACAGCTAATCCAATTGGTGTATTTCCAGCAATAGGCGCCAAAAGAGCTTTGGAGGTAAGAGAGATAAATAAATAATAAATGATTCACACAAGCTTTGCCCCTTGAGGTTTTGCATAAATTTGCTTCATGACAAAAAAAAAAAAAATTATAATAAATTTATTTAAGGTCTTACGTACGTCAGGAATTTTACCTATCAGCATCTTTGTCTTACACACGTATAAAAGTAAGGATTGCAACTTCAAATAAATAAAAAAGTTTTTTCAATATTACTTAATTATTACAATTCAAAGCTTAAAAATGAATTTTATTAACTTAATTTTGGCATTAAATAAATTATTTATTATTTAAACAATATTATTTAATTATTTACAAATAAATAAAAAAATATAAAAAATATAATAAATGACTCTACCTCAATAGCAGAATAAACGTTCATTTTTTAACATTTTTTTAAGTAAAACCATAAAAAATGACGGTCGATTGTAAATTTTAAGGTCTCTTTTTATTTATTAGGACTTTATTTATCAACTCATAAAAAAAAATATCTAAGTTTTGTATTTTAAATGCTTTTTTTTCATTTTTTTAAATTCCCCATAAGAGCCTGTGTTAATTTTTTGTTTGTTTATTTATTTACTCAAAAACTGTGCGGTCAATTATAAAAAAAAAAAATACGTGTAAAATTAAATTATATTTACTTCACTTTCTCCAAGTTTTAGCTTTTTTTTTGCATTTTGATTCGGACGTACGTAAGACCTTAAATAAATGTTAAATATTAAATAATTTAATCGAATTTCAGCGTCATGTTGGCCTCGATGTGTGGATATCACAAATAAAGTTTACAGAACTTTGGGCAAATAGAGATCCCAAAAATTTCGTTGTAGAACTATTAGTAGTATTGTTTAGAAGATACTCTTAAGACAAGCACATTAAGTGGAAGAAAATCCAATCGATGTAAAGCTGAAGTTATTATGACTCGATTAGATGTTGTCAAAATCGAAGCAATCAAAGGTAACTCATAAATATTTAAAAATCATAAGTGTGCAGTATAATATGTAAAAAAAGTAGTAAAAAAACAATACTACTAATAGTTCTCCCACGCACTTTTGAACTGTGCCGGCCAAGTATGGGCCGAAGTTCGGGCGACGTTCGGCAAAACGCTCTGCCGACGTGTAGCGCACGTATAGCATTGGTCTTTTGGTACTTATCTCCGCGACGTATGGCACATACTTCGGCCCACGTATGGCACATACGAAGCTACAACGAAATTTTTGGGATTTCTATTTTCCCAAAGTTCTGTAAACTTTATTTGTGATATCCACACATCGAGGCCAACATGACGCTGAAATTAGATTAAATTATTTAATATTTAACATTTATTTAAATAAATCTATTATATATATAAATCTATTATAATTTTTTTTTTTTTTTTGTCATGAAGCAAATTTATGCAAAACCTCAAGGGGCAAAGCTTGTGTGAATCATTTATTATTTATTTATCTCTCTTACCTCCAAAGCTCTTTTGGCGCCTATTGCTGGAAATACACCAATTGGATTAGCTGTATCAGGATTATTCTGATACAAATCTCTCACGATTGTGAATTGAAAATTGTTGTATTTAACAGGCAAGCTAAATTTATTTTCTATAGTTGAAAATAACTTATTGGTTAAATATAATTTCGTTAAATACTCAAACAAAACAGTTGCAAGAATTTACTACAAGTACTACTTTATTTACTACTTTACTACTATATCATAAATCATTATTATTTTCAATTATTTACGCATTATATAAGGGATTCTAAAGAAATTTAAATTTTTTGTTAGATTTTAAAATTAAAACAAAAGAAAAAAAAAACAATAGACTCAGGTAAATTTTATTTTTATTTTTTTAATTTTTTAACAAATAAATTTTTAATTTTTTCATTGATTCATAAACAAATTGCGAGGCAATTTTTCAATTAGAAAAATAAAAGCTGGCAAAATTTGAATGGCAAAAATCGGCCAACATAAACGTCTCGGCATTTTGACTGGATTATGTTCTATTTTTACGGGAATTTAAATGTTACATAGTTTATGTAGGCCGATTTTTGCCATTCAAATTTTGCTAGCTTTTATTTTTCTAATTGAAAAATTGCCTCGCAATTTGTTTATGAATCAATGAAAAAATTAAAAATTTATTTGTTAAAAAATTAAAAAAATAAAAATAAAATTTACGTGAGTCTATTGTTTTTTTTTCTTTTGTTTTAATTTTAAAATCTAACAGAAATTTAAATTTCTTTAGAAATCCCTTATAATTTACAACTTTTCAAGGATATGTACGTTTTTAATAAAAATTTAACTGAGTATGTATAAATTAGTGGAGTATCAAGTAATATCGATTGCGACGGTAAAATTTTTTCATTTTTTTCAGATATTTCACTTTTCAACCAAATTTAAAAAAATTTTTATTTATCCCAAAAATATATATAGTAGGTCAGAAAGCATGTATTTTCCGAAGAAAAATCGTATGCAACCCTTGCCCATAATAATATAAAGCCCCAAATTGCATTCTACCATATACTTGGCTTCGCCATTCTTCACTTTTCTGGACACGGGTTCGTATGCGTGGTTTCTGGCTGCTTACATAAATAGTATATTGCAACCCATGGCCTGAAAAATAAAGAATGGCTCAAATCGCACATAAACTGCGATTCGGGGCTTTCTTTTTTTATGGACAAGGGTCCGCTATCTTAGAAAATCGTAAAATATGTTGGGGCAAAAAAATAAAAATTTTCATCAATAAAAACGTTCTCCTTGACCTAGAGAAACCCCAGGAAATGTAGAAAGTTCCTATCTTGGTGTTTTTTGGTCTGCCATCTTGAAAAATCGGAAAATTGGTTGAGGCGAAAAAATAATTATTTACATCAATAATAACGTTCTTATCAACCTCGAAAACTCCCAGGAAATGTAGAAAGTTCCTTTCTTGGTGTTTTTAAGTCCGCCATTTTGGAAAATCGGAAAATATGTTGGGACGACGAAAAAATAATTATTTTCATCAATAATAACGTTCTTATCAACCTCGAAAACCCCCAGCTAATGTAGAAAGTTCCTTTCTTGGTGTTTTTAAGCCCGCCATCTTGGAAAATCGGAAAATATGTTGAGGTGAAAAAATGAAAATTTTCGTCAATAAAAACGTCTTTCTCGTCCTTAAAAACCCTCAGGAAATGTGGAAAGTTCCTTTCTTGGTATTTTTCGGCCCGCCATCTTGGAAAATCGGAAAATATGTTGAGGTGAAAAAATGAAAATTTTCGTCAATAAAAACGTCTTTCTCGCCCTTAAAAACCCCCAGGAAATGTGGAAAGTTCCTTTCTTGGTATTTTTCGGCCCGCCATCTTGGAAAATCGGAAAATATGTTTAGGTGAAAAAATGAAAATTTTCGTCAATAAAAATGTCTTTCTCGTCCTTAAAAACCCCCACGTTATGTAGAAAGTTTTGTTCTTGGAGTTTTTTGATCCGCCATCTTGGAAAATCGGAAAATTGGTTGGGAACTCGCTTTCCTAGACCTCATTACCATTTTAACATATAATTAGCCCTTATTAACTCGGAAAACTTTTTTATAAAGAAATTTAAAAAAATACCATTGGTCACGATTAAAATTTATACTTACTATTCAGAACGATTAAATTCAATCGCTCTGAATCGTAAATTCAAAAAGTCAATTTATACGATTGGCATTTCAATCGTTTTGAATAGTTTTGTTCCCTCAGGGTGGTACTGTCTTCAAGTTTCAACTAATCGGGTTTTTGGGGTTGTGTGCTGATATATAAAGGTAAAAGATCATAGAATATACTAGAAAATTTTTCAAAAATAAAAGTACTCTATAAATAACTATATAGGTATAAAGATACGCTTTATTTCTATATATAGTTGTAGTTAATTAAAATTTTATAAATAAAAAAAAAAATATAACATAAAATATTAAAATGGCGGGTTTTTGAAAAAAACAAGGGGCAAAATTGCTGAGTTCTCCAGTCAATTTATGCGGGTTTGGGTGTATAATTCATGGCCACCACCAGATTCGGCCTAGTTTTTTGGGTCGCTGAATCCAAATTTCGGACAATCGTTTATAGGAAATGAGCGCATCGCCCTTAAATTAGCAAAAAACACCCTTAAAATAGTGTAAGTTTTTTGGGTTGCTGAATCCAAATTGCAGGTAATTTTTATCGAAAATGCGTGATTAACCTTTACATTAGTAAAAACACCTCTTTCAGGAGTGGTTCTTGCTATAATTTCTCACCCTTAGTCTTAAATGAAATATAAATTAGGGGGTGTTTTTGCTAAAACACCCCCTAATTTATTAACATAAACAATAATGTGTAAAAAATTAGCAAGATAGGTAAATTCTTGAAAACAATTGCTAATTGAGCTAAAATAGCAATTTTTGGTACCCCAGTAAAGTTTTTGGGGTCGCTGATCACGGTTTTGAAGACAGATTTTTAAAAATCAAAATGGTGGACTTAAAATGTCGTATTTCTAACCTCACAAATAGCGATTTATGCTGTTTTAAGCATATTTACGTTGTCTAGTAAGTTTTTCGGGCCAGTTATCAAGATTTTGAGGTCTTAACACGAACAGATTACTTTGCGTCTCTAATTATGTATAGAGTTATACGTATGAAGCAGCCACCGTTCCTTATATCCTTATTTAAGCCTTATAAAAAGGATAAACCTTCTCGTGGTCCACGTAAGGACATTGAAATATCCACTGCTACTTATGACTGAGGACTTTATTCATTTCAAATTAAATATGCTAAATTCTGGAATAATATACCTCTCTTTATACGGGATGTACCCTCATATTCAATTTTTAAAAAGAGTATTAGTATCTACTTATTTACTTAGCATTTATTGTTGATTATGAGGTTTGGAATCCACCATTTTTAGCCCACTATTTTGATAATTAATAATATGACCTCAGAATCATGACAACTAGTCCGAAAAACTTACTAGATAACATAAAAATGTTTAAAACAGCAAAAATCGCTGTTTCTGAGGTTAGGAATACGCCATTTTGAGTTCACCATTTTGATTAAAAACCTTACTGAGGTGCCAAAAATAGGCTCTATAAGCAATTCTTTTTAAGAATTTAACTATCTTGCTAATTTTTTGCCAATTTTTTATGATATAGCGTTGATTACTCAAAACTGGCCATCTGAAAATGAATGAAACCTTCAAAATCGGTTTCAGCGACCATAAATACATACGTTTTACTAAGGTGGATCCATTCTCGTGCTGATAAAATTTTTGGATGCATTTAACATTGCTGGCGCCTTGACTACTTTTAAGAATAATGTACTATTTTTCCTTAATGATAGCATAATATAAAATTTAAAAAATGACTTGAAATTAAGTTAATTCTCTTTTATATTAAGATGCTTTTCAAAACCGCGTCATTTATTCAAATAGAAAATAAATTTTAAAATATATTTCATTGAAATTGAAAGTCTTTAAAAGTCTCTTATAGAGCTCCTTTCTCTTCTCTTCTTCTTGAGTTATTCTTTAATTTACCAACTGATCGGTACATTTTGGACCTGCTGATTAAAATCAGCTCAAATTAGCACTCGATTAAACGGGGTAATCGACAATCTGAATTATTGGGAATCGAAACGGGAGAAAACACCTTTTGAGGATTTAAAATATTTTTTTTTAATTTTTGAGGCTAATACACAATTTTATATAACTAATTAATGAACCTGTAAGGTTTAAATCCTTTATGCAATTTATATGTAATTGCAAATGTATAATATTATTATTTAACTTTAATTTTGTGTGTACATTCCTTACTGTCAAAAAGACAAGAAATTAAACCAAATTTCAAACAGCAATCTTTGTGCTTTTTGTATTTTAGGTTTTAAGCCTAATGATTTAAAAAATATTCAAAATTTTATCTCATAAATTCTTTTTATACGTATAATAAAATTAACGAGCAAATTAATTAAATAGAAGCTTTGCTTCTTGCAAAAAAATTTTATTGAATTTAGAACAATTAATATTAATTATGGGTATAATTAAACAGGTAAAAATTGAAGTATCTGTTTAATTTTAAAAGGGAAACAAAAAACAGATAATATAGAGATTTAGTATTTTAAGTACTCCCACGCAAAAATTATACTGACAATAGCATTGTTTTAAAGTTATACGCGTAATGACACAATCCATGCAAAGCCGGCAAAAGTAACTATTTGAAATTGCAGTGTTCGCAGTTGAAGTGCGCCAAGGATCGTGAGTCCACGCGGTTTGAAATATTATAATATTAATCTGTGTTGGACAGTGAAATTTTTGTGGTGATTTTATTTTTTGTGGCCATGCTACTTAATTGTACTATTCATAAAGTTAATATTGCCAGTCAGTATTTTTGTAATTTTTGATCCTAGATAAGTTTTTTGTTTTATATAATGTGGAATAGAAAAGTTGTTGTAAGGATTATCGAAGTGGTAAGTAAAGGATCAAAATTTATTTCTAATAATTTTTTTAAAATTTAATTATGAATTTTGAATTGCTCAACTTTTAGCTTTTGTGCATTGCTTGCGTGACGACCTTAAGAATAACAGATGATGAAAGCAGAAGAGTAACCCATTATTTGAGAAATCGTAGTCGAGAATGGATTCTTTTGACAAACATAACATGGGGAGTAATAGGTAAATTTGTTGATTATTAGAGGCTGGTCATTCTATTGTAACGTTTGGGTGTGTCTTGTAAATCTGGAACATTTTTATATATATGTATTTTTTTTAAAGGTGCCGCTCTTGCAACAGCAACTTGTGGAGGTTATCTTATCATTACTGTGGGTCTATTAATCGCAGCTGCCACTCAAGAACTTAGAGGACGAGCGACAGTAAGTATAACAATTGTTATAACTTAAAAATATTTTCCCGCGCTAACAATTAAATACATCAGAATAATTCAGTACGCGCTATACTCGTCAACTTTTAAAATTATGAAATCTTTTATTTATTTTCTTTTTTTTTTAGAAAATTTATATACGACAAATAACTTGTAAACGTTATGTTTTGAAAACTTTTTTTTTTACATAATAGAATATTTTGAATGAAGTACTTGAATAACTGGATTTGTTAACTTATTGCATAATCATGAAAATTTCAAATCGCGATTTAATATAATTGCGAGGTCGGTGACAGCTTCCAATATCTATGATTAAAAATTAATTTATATATATTATGATAGAATAAATAGCCTATAACAGAGTGTGAGAACTCGAACGACATTGAGGGCCAAGGACGGGAATATTTTGCTTCGATTATTCTTATATAGATTTTTTTTTCTTGAAGCTAAAAGACGCAACCAAGCGTGGAGTCTTGGTGACCTTATCTATTTTTTTACTCGAGGAACTTTGACAATGTTTTATGAGTCATAAATGAGATGTTCATAGTTGTAAATTAGCTATATATATACCATAATATATTAACAACTGATATCGAATTTTCATTTTCTTTTACATAATTTTTTATGCTTTCGCATATCTATTTACTATTCATTATCATACTTGCTTTACGTAACAATGTAACCAGGTCAGTTACGTTTATAATATATGTCTTTATTATTTTCTTAGGAATCTTTCTTTTTGACTTTGGGCGTAATCCTGTTTGTCATAATTGGTGGATTGGCAATTTTCTCCATCGATAGTATACCGAGTGAATTATTTGATAATGCTATAGTTTTTGGTGTTCTATGTATTGTAACAGCACTTGTTTTCATTGTCGACTTACTGATGAGTCCTGGTAAAAGCAGTCATGACAAGAAACACGATGGAATACAAACTTTTATTGACAAAGAAGCAGGTCGGTTATAGAAATCATATATATTTGGATTAAAAGAAAATAATTCACTTTGATACCAATTATGATATTCAATTATTTTTTTGATTTGAATTTCTTTAACTGCAAATCTTAAAATTTCATTTATTAGCAGTTATTTATGATATTCAATAAAGTTGTGCATAAAATAAAATCACATAATGACTACACTTATTTTATTATGTAAAACGTATTATTATAACAACGCGATGGTAAACAACTGTAAAATTATTTAATTACGCTACAGATTTAAATACAAAGATCTTCATTTTAAAATTATTCTTCGTTTATTTTTTTAAATATGATTTTTCATTCAAGCTTAATTCAACTTTTGAATTTTGGTTTTTGAAAAACTGTAGTAAAATAATTTTATTGTTGAATAAACTATAAGATTTTTACCATTTGAGTAACTTTGATAAGCACATAAAATTCATAATTTATTTAATGAAAATTTTACAGTAGAAATATAAGAGAGGTTGATGAGGCGATTTATTTGTTCAACAAGGGGAAAAAAATAGGATTTGACTTTCAATGCAGTTGTATGAGATAGACAGAATTGAAAGTAAAATTTCCTACATTTTTTCCCGTGTTCAACCCATAGTTTTTCATTAAAAGCAAAAAAAAGATTGCCCGAAGGTAAGAAAGTAGACCTTTTTGCAGCGTTTAATGAAAAGTATTTAAAGTATTTAAATCGCTCTCAAATTTTTATATCGTTTTTAAATTGTTGCTGTAAATTTAATATTTTGGCACAAAAATGTATCTAGGGGTTTGTGGGGTTAAGAACAATAAAATTTTAATAGAATTTAACTCCAATTTCTTCCTTAACCTTATTTGGACCAAAACCTAGCCAATTTTTAAGAAAATTTGCCGAATCTCTAAATGTATAAGAAATAACTTTATATATATCATATGGGGTTTTTGAGTTTGAAGAATCCGAATCTTCTATAATTAAATTTTAAAATTCAAAGTGTTTGCCCAGAAATTGGACAAAATATTGGACGATTTTCGATGAAATTCGCCAATATAACTGTAAATTATTTTTATTAATTTTTAAAATTTAAGACATTTGTCATAAAGCCATATTCTAATACGGCTACTTTACCGTATTTACCGGCTTTGCCCCGTTCGCCCCTATTTTAGAGGGTGCAGTAAAATTTTTCCACAAAACTGATGTTGAATTTAAAGTTAGCAGCCAATTTTACTTAAGAATATAATTTTAATTATAAAAAAAAAGTTTTATTTTAATTTTTTTAAACTACCCCTATACACCTTTTAAGGGTGGTAAATAGGTCCAAAATGAATGAGACCTCAATGTATACAAAGTTTACTTAAAATTTACATAAAAAATAATATGTTCGATAAAATTTGATAATTTTTTCATAGATTTTTTCAAACATTTCCTAATAATGACTGATCTACCCTTTTCATCCCCATTTTTAGGGTATATTTAAGGGTTGTAGGTGAAAACTAATGTCAGATTCTGAAAGAGCGTAAAATTTTACTGTAAAGATGAACTTTTTAGCCACCTATCTGCAAGGGAATATATGTGCATTTCTACGAGAAAGTACTTTTTATGAGCACCAAAAATGAAGAAAAAAAAATTTACGAGGCCGCGACTGCCACCATGATTTTCTGGTAGTTTGAACCCAGTAGAATGCAAAAAAAAAGCGTGAACACGAAATCGGCGATGGATGCCAAAAAGATTTTGCCACTTTTATGTCAAAAACCGTGTTTTTCGTATCTGAGCTACCCTAAATTTTCAAAATAACTTTTTAGGTAAATGAAATTTTTAAAAACTAGGTAAAAAATCTGATTGCCAGGAAAAAATCACTCCAGAAGAAAAAAAAACTTTTCTTTTTCCGATGAAATTTAGCCAAGTTATCGTCAATTTAAGATTTCACTCAAATTTGTCTTAAAACAGATTGAAGTTCTATATTGAAAAATGCCTGTTTCTGAACTTTAAACATGCATTACTCGCTTGATTTTCATCGTAAAATAATAATTTTTTTTTTAAAATCGATGTATTTTTCCCTGTCAATTCATTTCTTTATGAAAAAAAATCATTTTTATGTACCGAATTTCAATTTTTAGGTCAAAAGTCTTTGAAAACTGTAAGTAGCAAAATTTACTTAACACAGTTTTTGACCTAAAAATTGAAATTTGGTCAATAAAAATGATTTCTTTCTTGAAGAAATGAATACTCAGGAAAAAATTAATTGATTTAAAAAAAAAATTTATTATTTTACGATGAAAATCAAGCTAGTAATGCATATTATATGTTCAGAAACAGTCATATTTCAATAGAATTTCAATCATTTTTAAGACAAATTTCAGCAATAATATGCATTATTCGCTTCATTTTCATCGTAAAATAATAAATTTTTTTTTTAAATCAATTAATTTTTCCCTGAGTATTCATTTCTTCAAGACAGAAATCATTTATATTGAACGAATTTCAATTTTTAGGTCAAAAACTGTGTTAAGTAAATTTTGCTACTTATAGTTTTCAAAGGCTTTTGGCCTAGAAAATGGAAATTTGGTAAATAAAAATGATTTCTTTCATAAAGAAATGAATTGCCAGGGAAAAATACGTCGATTTAAAAAAAAAAATTATTGTTTTACGATGAAAACCAAGCGAGTAATGCATGTTTAAAGTTCAGAAACAGGCATTTTTCAATATAGAACTTCAATCTGTTTTAAGACAAATTTGAGTGAAATCTTAAATTGACCATAACTTGGCTAAATTTCATCGGAAAAAGAAAAGTTTTTTTTTCTTCTGAAGTGATTTTTCCCTGGCAAACAGATTTTTTCCCTAGTTTTTAAAAATTTCATTTACCTAAAAAGTTATTTTGAAAATTTAGGGTAGCTCAGATACGAAAAACACGGTTTTTGACATAAAAGTGGCAAAATCTTTTTGGCATCCATCGCCGATTTCGTGTTCACGCTTTTTTTTGCATTCTATAGGGTTCAAACTACCAGAAAATCATGGTGGCAGTCGCGGCCTTGTAAATTTTTTTTTCTTCATTTTTGGTGCTCATAAAAAGTACTTTCTCGTAGAAATGCACATATGTATTTTTGCTGTTTCCAAAACTTTCCGTTAATGAGCTAAAGCAGTAATTTAAATCTTAAATTCTTTGAATCGCCTTATCAGCCCCTCGTATAATTCTACTATAAAATTTTTATTAAGTGAGTTAATAATTTTATGAGTTTACCTACATTTTTATTCAAATTTATTTAAATTTGCAACTTAATGACATAATAATGATTGATTAAATTCTTAATAAGTCTAGACTTGATTGGTATTAATTTAATTTAATTAATTTATAAACTCAATAATACTACATTTGTAGTAAAACATTTATATTGATGTAAATTAAAATATCAAATATTTTATTTATTGTTATTAAAAATAAATTTTATGTTTTAATTACTCGAATAACGAAAAATGTTAAACTGGATTTTGTATTCATACCCAAAATAAAAATATGTTGAACATTCAAAAAAATGCTCTAATAATTAATTAAATAATATATATAATAGGTTTAGGCATTTCAATCAAACATGACTAAACCTAATAGGCGGGTCTTCAAATTGGTTCAAAAGTATTTTTTCCCGAATGTAATAAAACAAGCCTCCATGCCAAGTTCAAAATTTTTTTAAGAGGAATAAAACTCTAAATAAAATTTGCGCCTTTCTATCTGCAACCCGAGCGACTTTTGAAATTTTAATTGCACGCACTCCGTAAGAGTCTAAAATTTAATATAAAAATAAAAAATTTAAATTTTTAATTAATTAAGTATTGATATTTTCAGTTATTCGTAAATTTTTCACGAATTTAATAATTTTATATCTTTTAATTTAAATTTTCGCTGTTTTATCATAAAATATTCTATAATGATCAAAAAAATGTAAAAATCAGTTATTTTTGGATTTAAAACTCTCAAAATATAATAACCGCTTAATATAATATAATATAATATAATATAATAATATAATTTCGGTTTAACCAAGTTTTAAAAATATAATTAAAATTTATTAGAAAATTTTTCAGTCATAAACTTTTGAGAAATCGGCATTTAAAAAAATCATGTTTCACTTTAATGTAAGTTTTTTTTAAATTTTGTTAAAAAATTTCCAAAAAAACGAAAATGGCAAGCAAAATTTAGGAATTGAAACTTAGGAGCTAAATCTTGGCATTGAGGATTTTCGGAAAAAAATACTATGGAACCTATTTAAAAATCTGACCAGTAGGTTTGGTCAAGGTTGATTTAAAACGGCCTTTGTAATATGTGTAAAAAGTACTACTGTTTCAGAATAAGACATAGATTTGAAATATTTAATATTACTTTAATCCAGGATAATTCTTACCCCTGAATTAAATCATCAATTTATAGTGTCTGAAATTTATTTTGAATTTTTATTAATTAAAACAATGCATTTTGACAGGGCAGAAATAAACTGATATCTTTTAACTTTTTTCTTTATTTTACTGAAGCAGCTAAACAAGTTGTTAAAAAAACAACAACGACGACAAGCACAACAGTGAACGAAAGAGAGCCAAGCAATAGGAACACAAACAGAGATTGGCGCGTTGACAGTCCAGAAATGCTAGAAAAAGGTAGCAGCATGAATGCCTCTATCGAAGATGTAGTGCGATTTCAGCAAGCTGAGCGTCAAATGTCTGCACCTGGCAATAAGTCCACTATGACAAGGGATGAGGATTTTTTGGATAGCAGGCGAAGTCCAAAGAAAATTCGCAGTAGTGATTATTACTATCATCATCAGAGAACATTAGACGAAGTGGATGACACTCCACCATTCCCAACCATGACGATAAACCAGCCTGGAGTAAAGATCATGAGAGTCGAAAGAAAGGACACTGTTGATAGCTACAGGCAAGTTTTAATTTAAATACTTTCTGGCTTTTTGCTATCAAGCTGGCTTCGAGGCGGAAGCTGCTTCCGCAATCTCGAAACTCGCATGTGCATGGCTTGCTTGCAGGTATTCCGATTCCAGTCAATATGACAACGTGCCGACGCGAATGCGCGGCTCTTCCCCCTCAGGAACCTCAAGGAGGCCGCGCGAAGAGTCCTCAGGAGGTCAGCATCGCTCGCGAGGATATCGGATCGACATGCTGGAAGAATCACTGAACGCCCTCAGAAAGTCAACAACCAGCACCCAGACCAATAACTATCCTCTAAAACCTAAAAAACCTTCATCTGCAACAGATCCTGGATTCGTCCGACATACTGCTAGCAATTGGCCAGCTATAACTGCTTCTTCAAACCAACGCATAATCTAAAAAATTATATAAAATTTTTCACTAATTTCATTAACTTACATTTAAAAAATTTTTGATTAGAAATAATAGTTTATTAAAGAATCTTTTTATGTAAATATTATAATTATGAAATGTTATGTTATTAGAAAAAAAATGTTTTTGTTTATTATATTTTCATTTGGAATGAATTTTTTTAACTTTTTTAAAATATATATGCTATTTTTCTAAGCCATAACTAAACTAATGTTATATGATATTTTTTTAACTGTAAACTGTTTGAATGATTAATATTATTATATATAAACTGTTATAACTTATTAATAATTTATTAATTTAACAAGTTCATAAATTTTTATTAACTTAAATGAAGTAAAAAAAAAAATGAGTAAAATGCAGTTATTCTGTAACAGTGTTTATATAATATATAGAGGAATGATAATTTAAACGTTTTATAATTACTTTATTTTGTTATATAAATAAAATACCGTTTTCAGAAAAATAAAAGAAATCGTAATTACCGACAAAATATATTAACAATTTTTAGATTTTCTGTAAAGTGATAAAATTATTTCAATAAAAAATATTATATTTTGTGTAAATTAATTTTATTGTTATTGCATACAAAAAATATTTAAATTTTATGTTTGGGTAATTTGTAACGGAAGTGTTCATTTTTCAAAAAAATAATGTGTCTGTAAATTTGAAAATCTTTATTTAGTTACCTATATCAGTTATTCATAAATAAATTATATTATGATTAAGAACAAGATTAAATTCAAGTTTTTCTTTGTAAATATTTTTTTATTTTATATGAATATATTAAATTATTACAAATGATACCATGTCAAGATTAAATAATATTTTGAAAAAATGATTCTGATGTGTCCAGTTTGATCTCATAGATCTCGTGGGTCTAAATTATGAGCCTTAATATAGAGGTTTTCAGATAATGCCGAAGATAATGTATAAAAACTCCAGATAGGTTCCTTTTTCCATGCGCTCAAGACTCAGTCCAAGGGTCTAATTTAAAGCCTCGCAATACAAGTTGCAAATCTTTTCATGAACTTTCTTAATGCGATAGTTTATATAAACCAAATGTTTATTTTTGAGTAGTAAAAAAATGAGGTCTACTAAAATTTTTTTGGTTTATACTTAAAGATGGTTGCAGAATTTAGAAGTTAGCCCTGAAAATCAAATCTTGTAATATTCAGGTTCACTGTTCTAGGTCCAGGAGGGTTATGCAATTGAACTGGAGGTATCATACGAGAATTAAATTTAAAAAACGTTCCGACAAGTTTTGTCATGATGTGTGGTTGGTCCAACTCGTACATTGATAAAAAAATCTACCTAGTTGCCGCTACCAGAGTTCCCGTTGTGAAAGCCAAAATTTTTTTTTCTTTTAAATGGTTACAAATTAAATAAAACCTATAGATATAAATTTACAAAAAATTTATTATTTTTAGTTAAAAATTTTTTTTAAAAATTTTATCATGCTGTGGTGCTTCGATTTTAAATGATTTTCAACTCATTAAATAGTATATTTTTACCCATGGCCACAAAAGTAAAGAATGGCCCAAATCGCACGTAAATTACGATGGTAAACTGCGATTTGGGGCATCCTTTTTTTGTGGCCAAGGACAAAACATAATTTTTCTTGCTCAGTGTCGAGAAAATGCGTTTTTTCGAATAGCGCAGCGGCCAGAAAACACGCACTTTCTGGACACTAACAAGAAAAAAAATTTTTCTTTACTTTTCAAGCTATTTGCATACGATAAAACCGGCTACCATAACAGGAATTTTTTTACAATTGTAGACTCATCAGAAATTTATTTGTTATAAGCAGAGACAATTGAAAAAAAATTTTATTTTGAAGCCTGGTTTACCAGAGTAATAAGTTTTGAAATTTATTTATGCAAATTTAATTTTAAAGTAGCTATTTTTGGACCGAAGGACAAAATATAGGTATTAACCATTGAGCGAATTATGCAAAGATCAAACCCTTTATTTTATCGCATTGCTATATTCATCAAAAGCAACAAAAACGAACGTTTGTTGGAAAATTATTTTAATTTTTTTGCAAATTATTTGCTTATCATGGGTGAAAAATTTTTTTTACTTATATATTTAATAGACTCCTTTGAAACTACAAAAAAGTTTCGAAATATTAACCTTTCAATGGAATATCAAAATGTTCGATAAAAGAGTGATTTTAAAGTCGCACAGTGTGCCGAATCAATCAAAAATCTGCTGACTCCGTAGAATTTTATTTTTTTACCCAATTATTTTTTTAAATCATTCTTACATTATCCTACTCTTATGAAAACCTGCTACTTTTTCAAATTTTTACATTTTAAATTCACCTCTTATACATTGATGAATATGCAAAAATCGTATCCAACAGGGTTACCAAGTTTACTTGAAATTAAAAAAACCTTGTTTCTGGATACTATTACCTTTTCCCCGAGTCTAAGAGTAAACATTTCTAAAAAGTAGCAGATTTCCATAAGAGTAGGAGAGTATACGAAGGATTTAAAAAAATAATTGGGTGAAAAAATAAAATTCTACGGAGTCAGCAGATTTTTGATTGATTCGGCACACTGTGAGTCGGTTTGAAGTAAAAAAGTTGATTTCTGAGATGTCAATAGCGTTAAAATGTTCTATTTTTTAACCATTTTCAGCTGACCAAAATGGAAAACATCTTAATATTTTCCTGCAATTACATATCTACTTAAACTTATAAAAACGATGAAAGGGTAGGTATTATTTTCTATGGATTAACCCAAAATTACCATTTATTTTTATCCTGGACCTAAAATATGAGAATAAAATTAAATTTTCTCTTTTTTTCAAAAATTCCAATTTTGAACTCGTCAATACAAAACTCGCTTAAATTTCATAGCAAATAGAAGAATTTTGTACCATTATCGAATACTTTATTCCTGGCTATTTATTCATAAACCAAAAAAATCAATTTTATTGACTGAAATTTATTTTTTTGGCTAATATATTATAATAATTAGAAACAGACTTTAACATGTTACATTAGTTTTTGACCAAAAAAATAAATTACTATCAATTAAACCAATTTTTTTTTTTGTAATTGGAAAATATAATCAAAATATTAAAAATTGTTAGAAGCGATAAAAATACGCAGAGTTTCTCCATTTACAATTTTTCAACACATATCAATGTTAGCACCTTGAGTATGTTAATTTTTTAAGATTTTGGGTTTTCGGCATGTCATTAGAAATTTTTTAAGAATTCACAGTTTTTATTTGCAAAAGACTCCTGAGATTGTAAATTCAATTTTTTTTTTTTTATCAACTTACGATATTATCATATACTTGAAAAAATATCACTTTCTAAAATTTCAAAAATAATTCAAAATTAATAAAAAAATATTCTTAAACTGATCATATTAAGAAGATAAAAATATTGACATACATATTGAATATTTCATATCAAATTCTTATTAATCTGATACCGAATATATATAAAATTCAAGTAGAAACTCAATACTTACAGATTATAAAAAATGGTAAATAATCAAATTTACTAAATGAAAAAAAAAACACAATAATATTAATTATTAATATACAATAATATATATTTTTATTATATAAAAAACTTTCAAATCATTTCACCTTCTTTCACGTCATAAAATTATTTCACTAAAATTTGATGCCAGAAATTGAACAAAATTTATGAAAATTATTCATAAAAAAAAAGTTTCTTTAAAAATTTTCAATATGGCATCAAATTTTAGAGACATTTTTCAATAATATCAATTATTTTTTTTACAAATATTTACAAATATTATAAACGTACTCTTCTATTATTTTTTTCAAAAATTAACAAAAATAAACGTTAGTTTATATTAAAATATAAATTATTATTTAATTTTAAAAATTAATTATATTTAATTGAATAATTAGTATTTATAATTTAAATAAAATATATGTAATAATTAAGTACACTTAATTTGTTTTTTTATAAAAATAAGACATTAAATTATGCACTAAATTATTTTTTTAACATTCTATAATTAAATTAAATGCATTTTTCTTTTAGTTTTTATTTAACTGCATATTTTTAATCCTGATTTTATTTCAGATAATTAAAAAATGGAAGACATTTTTTATTTTATACTTAACAGTATTAATATTACTTAATTTGTTAAAAAAAAAGCAAAAAACAAGGTCTGTCATGATATAAAAAATGAGGAACAGACTAAATAATTATATTTATATAAATACGTAAGAGAAAAATAAAAAATTGATTATTTTAACTAGTCGTTACTAAAAACGTATTTACAATTAAAAAAAAGAAAAAAAAAACAAATCTTTAAAACATATAACTTGGATGTAATAAATACATCCATTAAATTTTTGATTATATTAAATAAAATTTATAATTATTATGGTTCTTTTAAATTAAGTACCAAAAATATTTTTAAATTCCATAGCCCATTTGATGTTGAGCTGATTGATTATTGCTAGTTCTTTGTTCCATTGTTATGTATTGGCGAATTAAACGTGATATTTCGTGTGCTTGTTCTGTTTGTAGCCTTGTGATACGTTGTTGCATCAAATTACCACATTTCATGTCAAGGTATAATATACCTTCTTCTGATTTTACTTTTCTGGTTGATATTACTTCGGAATATGGATAGTGATAGAGTGTTTCCTGTAGATATTTTGGAAGTTTTGCTTGTTAATTTTTGTCAAATATGAGATTATTTGAATATTTTTTTATACTTACGTGAGTTGATAAGTCTAGGAAGTGAACTCCATGTCTGTTTAGAGCTAAAATATGGTCTGTGCCTTTCTCTTTGCCTTCAAGAACCCGTTTTACAGCGAAGAAACTTGAGCCAAATAGAGGCCATTTTGAAAGAATTTCTAAAAAAGTTAAAATATTGAGCATAGATATGTGAGAAGTAAATCAAATTGATATTTAGAAATATCTACTCACCTAATACTTGAGCTTTACAGCTAGGTACAGAGTTTTGTTGAACTGTACACCAAGCTTGTTGAACCATATTGGCCCATTGTTGCGGTCTTGGTTCCCGCAGACTGAGTGCTGGTTTAGGAAGTAAATACTTTATTCTCTTGGTTGTCGGTTCTTCTCTATCGTTGTTAGCGGCGGTTTGTATCCTGTGAAGCAATGCAGCAATTTGTGCCATATCGTAAATTATTTCTTGAGGCAGCAACTCAGTTCCTGGTAAAACTAACAAAAGTCCTTCGATATAATCTGGTGCAATTTGGTTAAATACAACCTCTACATAGAGTGGTGCGTCCAGCCTGAGTTGATAGTACCATACTGATCTGCAGAATATGAGATAGAATTGTTGATGATTCTTGTGTAGTTCAGTGGTTACATCTAGGACGTATTCGTCACGAGCTAAGGGCATGGTGAACTCGTCACCATCAACGATACAGTATAACGAAAATTCGTCCATTTCTTGAGGGCTTCTGACAGATATAACGTTACACATTTCTTCAATAACATCTTGAACAACTGTTGTGCATTTTGTATTTATAACACGCTCGGTACCACCAGGCAATCGGTAGATCTGCCGTTTCGCATTACGCCCAGCACTTATGGCCATAATTTCCTCAACACTTGGTACATTTTTGCGACCACCATATTTTCCAGTTTTTCGGAGATTTTGCAGACAAACTGTAGCCGTTCCATGATAGGCTCTTCGTTTATCATATGCCGCTGTTTCTAAATACTTGTATAGATACGGTCTTAGACCTTCACTACAAGTAAAATATGCTGCCACAATACTGAATAATCTCCAACCACGCTGACAACTTTCAGGATTCGGACTTTTGTTGTTGGTCGTCTGCTTCATCAGTTGACAATATACCTCATCTCGAAGTTGTTCAAACTTGTGACAGTGCATGAGAATTGTGTAGACACATTTTACTTCATTTGTGTCTGGTGGCATAGCTTGGTCACCCATATAGCGCTGCAAACAGAAAAAGCATTCACATGCTAAAGCACTTAATTCTCCATCCAGGCGAAGCAAACTTTGCTCGAGTGGAACTGGCGAAAATTTGACTAAGTCTACTTGCTCTTTCCACGTCCACTCAGCGGAGCTATCTGCTTGTTGATTCTTGCTTTTTTTACTTTTCTTTTTACCACCACCACCTTTCAGTGATTCTATTACTTTTAATGACCCACTGATAGATCCATCTGCTGTTTTCATTAATTCAAACCTGTGCGTAAATAATTTTATTATACACTTTATTTTCTTGTAACATGAAAAGATAATTGTAATTTTAATGCACTTACTTGTCAGTACTTTGCCTGAAATTAAGCATAGCATATTGCAGTAACGAATGCTTTCCATCGTTTGGTGTTGGAGTATAAGTTTCAAAAGATCCATCTTCCGGTCTCATAGTATCATCTTGTTGCCTCCAATCTTGCTGTTGTTGCATTTGATGATGATTAGAACTAGGTGTACTTGATTTCATAACCGAGTGCTGATTCTTTTGATAATGACCATTCATCACACGATTACCAACATGTGGACTTGGACTTCCTCTACCATAAATTCCATGATTCGATGAATGATTAGCTAACGATTGTATTGATTTACTAATTTGTGATACGTGATTTTCTTGATGTTGTGATTTATGATTTGATTTTTGATCAATCTAAAAATAAAAATATAATAAAAATTATTTTTTAAATATAGATAATTTCGTTTTTTTTAAAATTATTTTGTTTTTTACAAAACATCACGTTTCGTATTATATCAAATTAACGTATAATTATGCAAGAACTGAAATAAGGAAGTATGCGATTCTTTATTATGCAATTATAAAAAAAAATTTTGATTTATTAATTTTCCAAAAAAAAATTTAATTTTTTTTAAAAATGTTTATTTAATTATTACATGCAGAAAATAAGTTATAAATTTTATGATATACGATGAAAGTTTTTTAAAAAATTTCTCATATGCAATAAGAAGAAAGATTTATTCATAAAATACATTTAACAGTTTAATGCTTTTTTTTTTTTACTATGATGATGTTCTTCATTGTGTTAAAGGATATCCTGGTTTATTATTATTATTATGATTTTCCTGAATTTTATTTACAACTACACATGATAAAATTGATGCGTTTGGAATCGTTTATTACGTTCGTAATCATTGATGCTTTCGTGAAAAAATCAGTTATTTTTGAAATTTCTATTTTAAAAGTAAGAAAAATTTAATTTACAATGAAAACTTTTTGATTATCGATAAAGTGACCTAGTAATACATTTTGACACAAGAAATAAATTTATATACTATTTATGAAAAAACATTCCATTGTTTTATGTACATGAAAAAAGTGAGAGGTCATGTTGGTATTATAAACATTTTGATAGATTTTTTCATTATGAACTTTCAAATAATGTTACTTCATGTATACAGAGAACCAAAAAAATTTGATGTAAAAAAATATAACACACATTTCCAGTTTTTTAATTGATTATTCAATCTTTTAGAAATCTTTATTACTTTTTATAGAAAAATTTTGACGTCTTTTTTTTTTCGTAACTGGTTTTTCAAGAAAAATTTTTTTGTGTGGTCCTTTTTATTGATATAAATCTTTTTAAAATTGTCTGCGTAATTATGTAAAAATATAAAGTAATGCGTATTTACTTTATGTTTTTATCTTTGGGGATTAATTTTGTAATTTTTAAGCTTATTATTATACTAATGAGTTTGTTGTAAACAAGTTAAGGAAAATGCACACTGTAAAAAGTAACTTTCTTAGATTCACAAAAAAAATAGAATATTTTCGAAAAATTAGTAATTTTTCAAAAAAAATCGTAAATTTACTAAATTTAGTATATTAACAAAAAATTTGAGTATTTCCGATTTTTTTTTGTAAATTCACGAGAAAAATTGATAAATTACAATTTTTTTCTCGAAAATTAATAAAAAATATTTGCTAATTTACAAATTTTTTCGTAAATTCACAAGAAGAAATCGAGAATTCTCGAATTTGTTGTTAAAATAATAATTTTAGTAAATTTACGATTATTTTTGAAAATTTACTAATTTTTCGAAAATTTTGTATATTTTTTGTGAATACAAGAAAGTTACTTTTTACAGTGCAGTTGTGGATGAACTACATGGTTAGGTTGTTAGTTTATTATTTAATTTTTAGGAAAAGCTTCTGGTTTTCATAAGAGGACTTAAAATCAGCTAATTTTAAAGTTATTTTTTTACAAATCTGTCCTTATCAAATTTTAAAATTTAAGTAACATTTCAAATTGTAAAAACTGCTTGAACTGCGTAAAATTCCAACCCAAACTGCTTGAAAATTCAAGTACAGTAGTCTAACCGTGTATGATTAAATCAGATTTATGACAAAATTTTTTAAATTATGAAAAATTATTTAATTAATTCAAAGTTTTCATAAATTAAAAAAACTTCTTGACATAAAACCCCTTTCAGTTGTCAACAAAATTACCTCAAAAGTATAATTAAAAAAATTATTTTCTTCTTTTATTATTTTATAATTAAAAAAAAAAGAATCATGTAAAAAAAAAATTGTATCAAAATTTTAATTATGGCAATAATACAGAGTAATTTTATAAAGGAAGAATCCTGTAATTAAACTTCTCTCTCTTGCTTCATAAAATTAAGGAAGTGATATTTAAAAAAAAATCTCCTCCCTTTTTTTTATTGCCCAGTGACGTAATTAATTGTATTTTTACTATTATTTTTCAACAATAAAAAATTATTTTCTTATTTAGCATAAAATGATAACAAAAAATTTTTTATTTGTTATTGTGTTATTTTTTAATAAAAGTTTTTTTTTAAATTGTGATAAGCATCAAAGATTATTACGATAACGAATTTTTAACACAAGTCTTTCTAACAATACTTAAAAAAAAAAAATACAATTTCGGTTCCTTTTGATATTTTATACCTGAATCCAAGTACCCTAATAAAATAATAGAACCTTTTTTTTTTCAGTGACCAATTTTGCAATACAGAATAAAAATAAAATTGGTAATAAATTAAAAAAAAGTTGTTTATTATAAAGACACCTGTTTTATAAATCAAAACGACTTGTTGTCACACAGCAGGAGACCCTACAATAAGTAGCCGTTTGATACCGTAAAAGGTTATAAATTTTACAGCATTTTTTTACAGTATCAATTTTTCTTTTTTATTATCATTATTTTAATTTACCTAAGTACGTTATCATTATTAAAAAAAAAAAAATTTTTATTCGTGACATAAAAATTATTTATTTTTAATCAAACGTTATTAGATAGAAATCATGTTCGATATAAAATATAAATTCCTTATATTTTCTATTGCTATCTTTTTCTATATAATATAAAAATATTATAATCGAATTGACGAGAAGGTAAGTGTGCATGATCATTATTGAAGAATTTTCTCAACGCGTCCTAGATGCTTCTGGTGAGAAAAGAGAAAATCAAAAAAAAAAAACATCTTTTCTCACTAATCAAATCTCATTTTTTTATTTAAGCATGCATAATAACCTTATATTCAACAGGTTACTTTTATTATAACGGATTTTATTTTTCTTTTTTTTAAAATACCTGATAACTTTTTACTTTTTCATCCAATTTGTTTAATGTTTCTCGAATTGTTGTTAGAGTTTTGTCGTTGTATGATTTTTCATCTCCCGGTGATCTTAATTCTTCGAATCTTTTAAGTATTTCGCGTACACTAAGTTTATCCTGTTTTTCGGCGGCTATTGGGGCCATTTTGTTGGATTTGCTATCATCGCATTCTTTGACTAAGCTATCGTAACCCATATCGAGACTTTGTGGTTGACTTCTGATTCTGGGGATATTTTTATTTAATTCGAAAAGTCTGTTACCGAACCTAATCGGTTTTTCAAGAAAAGCTCCAGAATCGTCAGTGTGACCGTTATATTCTTCACTGCAACTGGAATCTGCTGACTCCGAAGATCGTAATAACAAACTGTCAGGGGAATTGGTAAACCGTTCTTCATCCGAAAAGTTGCTGGTAGCGGGGTTATGACTTAGCCTGCCAACATCGTGAGCTTCATAGCGCAGCCTTACTAGTTGTCTAATTGGTTTTCTACTGTAGTAATCACCCTCGGGCTCAACAGGTAGTTCTGTGAACTGACCAAGTATTTCCGGCCGGTGTTTCTGCCTCATTAACTGTAGGGTCCGCGGAAGCTCATCCCAGTTGTTGTCGTGCCTCCGGGAAGATATTGGTTCTGAGTCCGTCACTTCCATTGGTATTTTTTAAATTACTTCACCTTCCGACCTCATGACAAACGCAATCTTAAAACATGTTTGATAATTGCTCTGGATTGACAATGATAAGCAATTTAATGATTACAGAGTTGGAAAAAAACCAAGAGTCACTCAAAGCCAGGAATGTAGTATTAAATATAATGAATGGCCCATTTATTGCTTAATTATATAAAACAAGTGAAAGAAAATTTTGTACTTTTAAGACACTCAGGTGCAATTATTATTATTTTTTTTTTAAACGCTAACTTTGCAATCAAGTTTGCAACCACAGCATCTCAACATGCACGCAATCGGCTTGCGCAAGCGCAAATTAACGCCGGAACCAAAATTATTTTAAACCTTTACTAGTATTTTGTCAACCACACAATCCAAAATTAAAAATTTCACTTTTTGTTTTTAAGTCAAATCGATTATATACAATTAAAAATAGAAGTGAAAGAAACAAATAAAAGAATTTTTTAAAAACGATCTTACAAGAAACTTAACAAGCGTCGCGTCGTTACATAGGGCAACTGTTTAAGTTTACAACGCTCGAGAAGTCTCTTACCTGGCTTTAGCAGCGCTTGGTCCCCCTTCTCTCAATTTGAATCTGGGTCGAGTGCTGTTTATTTCGTCTGGAATTTGCATGTATTAAGTCAATTCAATATTATATAGTTGAAATAACTTTTTTTTTCACAAGTACAAATTCGATAAAATTTTGATCTTAGAAAATTAAATTTTTTACCATTATAAAAAATAACTCATGCATGCCATATATCTTTATTGACAAGATTTCAGATCTTTTGATTAGTACTTTTATATTAATAGCTTTCACTTTTCCGTATTATTTGTTTTTGAAGTAGTACCTATTTCAGAAAGTAAACAATATCGACAAGCAAGTGTTATTTTTGAGTAAAGCTTCAAAACGATTGAAATATTATATCGAAGAAAGTTTCATTCATCCATACGTTGTAAAAAATGAAAAAAATTGCCAAGTCAACAATTTATAGTACTAAATTAGTATATAGGGAAAATTTATTAAGAAACTTGATGCACGGGAGTTTGCTAATTGCTCATAGTCGAATAACTTGCTTCCTCATTATAGATTTTTACAGTTACGTGCAATAAAAATGCAGATTAATATAAATTTATACCCATAAAAAAGTCGGTTTTTTTATTCACAGGTGTTTGGTTAGAGTTTAGGGAATTCCAGGTTTTATGCATACACGCATATAGAACTGCATTCCTGATTATAAGGAAAATATTGCCAAGGACAAATTATACTGAAATGTATGGCTTTCGAATTACGCTCCCTCTTATTATCTTTGTTATCATATAATAGCTAAAATATTTTTTTCATAATCATGTCAATAACATTCTAATTATAATATTTCATAATTGCGCATATATATATAGCTTCCGGTTCACATATTATTGCTCGATCCTTATAGTAACTTACAAATATGTATTTCCTGCATATGACACGTAACGGTTCGACCTAATTAGACAAAAGGTAATTGGAAATTTTTTTTTTTTTTTCAAGAAAAATATTATTTTGATAAAAAATCTTGAATTTTTTTTGTTTCAGTAACAATTAAAGTTGTTTGTATATTTTTCAAAGTTTTTGTTGGGTCGTTGGCCGTTAGTACTATAAAAATTTATAAAAGGTAACGCCCCGGTATGTAACTTCTCTTTCCGAGTCGCTGCTCATATGTGCTGCCCAACGGCTTCTCTCGACAAGCTAACGTCTAATAATTTTTTTTTTCTTCTTCATGTGATGTACGCACTTTTCTTTTTTTTTATTTCATGCATTAATACTTACTTACTTACTACCTACATTTTATTTTTTATTAATTGACTGCATATTTATTTAAGTTTTATAAATTATTTTTTACCTTTTCATATTTTCTTTTATATTGCAGGCTAATTAATTTCTGAGTTGAGCTTTTTGTTAGTTTGGTATTTTTTAGAGCATAAATTGAGCTCTGGTACCAAAATCAGATAAATTAATTTTTCCTTAAAAAAATTCTAAAACTAAGAAATAAACCTATTTCGATTTGAAACGTCGGTTCTGCACATAAAAAATTGTAAAAAGTAACGTATATAATAAAAAACTTGCATAATAACTCACAAATGTGATCATGAACATACTAGGGTATATTATAAACCTTACACACTTGTTGCATAATATACTATTGTATAAATATTTATTTAAATTATAATAATTAAAGAATTAATAAAAATTATTTATTTTTTATTTATCGCTAAAACTGTGCAATCTAAGGCACTCTGATTGTAAAATATTTAATCTTATAATCTTAATTTCCTTATAAGAATTTTAGATTACATAGTTTACAAGCATTTACTCAGTTTTTCAGCCTACGATATGATCTGATTATTTTTTTATTTAAATATTTAATGATTTTATTTAAAATTGGATTGAAAATTCTTAGTAAATTATTTTACAATTACTTTGTTTTTTGTCGAATTTGCTCTTTTTTTAAAATTGTATGACAATTTTCACTTTAAAAAAAAGTATTAATTTTAAGTATTTAGACAAAGAGTATTGTTTATTTTCAAGTTATTGTATTGAATATTATTGAGAAAAAAATTTTCTGTAAGAATCTTTGAAAAAAATTTTTTTAGTGGATATTGTTTGAAAGAAAAAAGGATTCAGTTTAAAATATACAGAAATTGGTTTTACATAATAATGGGTGCATTTTAAATAACAGTAATAAAGAGAGTTTTAAATATGAGAAAATCCTTGAATATTTAAGCAAATATTTTTAAAATCATTTTTAATGACAAAAAAGAACCTTCAAATTATTGAAATTCTTTTTGCTCTACTTTGACAGTTGTTTTAGTAAATATAATGCATTTTTATAAATTTTATGCCAAAAATCATTTAATTGCTTTCTTTTTATTTTGGTAGAAAATATATTAAATACTTATTTGGAACAGCTTGAAATATTTTTGGTAAATTTAAACAACACTGTAAAAAGTAACTTCCTTGAATTAACCAAAAAAATAGAACATTTTCAAAAAATTAGTAAATTTTTGAAAAAATTTGTAAATATTCGAAAAAATCGTAATTTTAATAAATCTAGTATATTAACAAAAAATTGAAGTATTCTCGATTTGTTTTTGTAAAACCACAAGAAAAATTCACAATTTTTTTTCGAAAATTTACAAAAAATATTTGCTAATTTACGAAGGTAAATTATTTGTTGATAATATATACTAAATTTCATAAATTTACGATTTTTTTCGAATATTTTTTTCGAAAAAATTCTATTTTGTTTTTAAATCTAAGAAAGTTACTTTTTACAGTGTACAAAATAGTTGGTTTTCGAAAAAAATTTTAAATTTTGAATAAAAAATCGTAAATTTACAACAGCTTTTCTATTCAATTTACGTCTTAAATTAAAAATTTACTAACTTTTTGAAAATAAACTATTTTTTTTATGAATATTTATAGGAGTTATTTTTAACAGTAAAGTTATTTATATTTTTGCTGTGTGACTACTGGAAAAATAGGGAAAAACTTAATTTCAACCATCCTTTATTATTAAATTTATAAGAGGAGTTAAGGTAAGTTTACCAATACACGAACAGTTAAGGATTTTCGTTCATTAAAATTCAAATATTTAATAAATAATCTTATAAATGGTAAAAGTTTTGTTTATCATGGTTACTTTGAACCCTTACCAATACGATAACACATGATTTTTGTACCAAGCACTTTTTTATTCCATAAAATTATCGATCGTTCAGGTACTGGTGATCTTTTATGTACCAGTACAATTACTTTACATAAAATAATATGTTTTTTTTACGATGTAATTGATGATAATATTTTGTTCTATTGATAATTTAAATTTAATTTTTGAGAATGTTAAAAAATTTACGATTTCTTAAATTATAAAATAAATTGTTCATTAAAATTTACTCTATTTTTGCAATTTTGTTATTTAAAAATTAAATATATAAAGTTTATTACGTGATGTTTTGTTTTGGAATATGTCTAAAAATATAGCTGAAGTGAAAAAAATCTAGAGGGTAGAGTTTTTGCTGGATTTAAACTTAATATTTTAGTATAATGAAAAAATTCACTTACCATTCTTATGTATTTGCTGATCATATCGGCAAGTTGGCTGGCCCGGTTAGTGTGAAGGGGAAGTCTTACACCTGACGAAATTTGTACGGTGCAAACACCTGTCCTTGACATGTTAACAGAAACTATATCTTCCAAAGGCAAACTTTCAACTATCAAAAGATCACCGCTATGGCTTCGTTTAATAAGTTTAATTCCATGATGAGATACAGCTACATGTTCAACTTCTGGATGTTGTGGACCAATGGAAACTGGGAAAATTCGAGCGAAGTACAGAGGCCATTGCTTTGCTAAATCCACAACATTCTTTTTTATCGTTATTTTATGTTGAGTACTCTGCAAATTATCAAGAGTCACCCCGTAACTGTCTAAAAGTTTTAGCATGCTTTGACGGTCTTCTTTTGATATCCTAATATTAGAAGTTGCCAAAACATCATAGGCTACTTGACAAAATACTAAATGTAAAGCTAATGGAGAACTAAGACTTTCATTAGGAGCAAAAACTTCCTTTTTCACCCTTAAAGTCCAAGTTACTCTATTATATGTAAAATGAGTATTTGAAGTTGGAGGGTAAAGTTTTGTATCAGCGACTTCTTGAACTTTTTCTATTTCTGGCTTGTCTGCAGGAGGTAAGACAGGGTTTAAAAATCCTGGCCATTCTTCTATTTCTATCCTTTCCATTTTATCTGTTCGTTGAGTCCCCTAAAATAAATTAATTAATATTTTTCAGAAGATAAAAATAATAAATTGCAAAAATTTTAATATTTACCATTGTAGATGCTACACTTGATCTTCTATCTGGATCAGCCTCAAGTTTTTTAAAGCTTTGCCTTGCATTGGCAAACGAGTCTCTTGTATTTGCTACAACTCCAATATCTCTTGATGAAGGCATACCAAAACTGTCTCTTGATTTAGGGGATAAGTCTCTGATCATACCGAAACTATCTCTAGAGTATTTTGAATCTCCAAATATGTCAGAATTTCGTATCGGACTTCCGAGATCAGTTAGATCCTTGCCATAGAAATCTTTTCCTTTGTGATTGTACATAAATTGGTCAGAGTCAGGAGATGTTCTAAAAACGTCTCCTCTACCCTTTGGTTCTACAGGGGCAGGTGGGGATCTCGTTTGATTCATATTAGATTGGCTGAAATTTTTTTTCAAATTTAATTGAATTCTATATAATTACTGCTAATATAAAAATACTTTTAAATTAAGCACGAAAATTATACCTGTTTCCAAACATATTTCCTCTACTAGGACTTGTAGGCTGTGGTGGAGAAATTGGTGGAGGAGGGGGCATTGGTCTCTCCATTCGTTCAATTTGTGTTCTGACTACTTGCGCTTGTGTCATCATATCTGTTGTTCCTTTTGAAGTAACACTTTGAGTGTCATCTATTGTTGATGCATAATCATCCCATCTACCACCTATATTTTACAAAAATATTAAAATTTAGTATTATTCTAATAAATTAAAGGAAAATTAATCGAGGTTAATTACCTAATTGTTGCTCTAACAAAAGTTTACGATTATCTTCCAGCCTTTTGACTTTAATATCATCACGAGGTAATGCTGGTTTTTCGTTGGGTTTTGTTGATCTTACGCTATGATTTGCAGTAACTTTTTCAAGTCGCTGACGCATTTCCGAACTAAGTTTTAATTTTCCTACGCTACCAGGAGACGGTCTTTGACAGCCAATTTCCAGTCCAGATCTATAAAAATGATTAAAAATTAAATACTCTTTCTGTCTTTGAGATTCCATAATTGCATTATTCAATTATATTAAAAAACTAACTTTTTCTTTTTCTTTTTGTCGGTGTCTAATCCATTCTCATGACGAGTTACTATGGCTGCTGCAGTGTGAACTACAAGTGTTTGCTCATCGCTATTAACAATATTTTCAATTTCAAATTCTTCCCATTCAACTCCTCCTTCTGTCATTGGTTCATTATCAGGATAGTCCTGATATTGAGGGGTCATTTTTCGTTGCTGTTGCTGCTGTTGATGGTGTTGACGCATCTTAAATTCAATAAAACTATCCTGTCCTTGATTATCCGTCGAATCACTTAATGGTGGCCACCTAAACGAAAATTTGTTCAAAGTATTAAAAATTGCTCAATTTTTGAAAATATCCCTCTATACTGTATTTAATAATTACCTCCATTTTCCAATACGAACTGTTTTTGCTCTACCATAAGGATCAAGGAAAGGCCTAGATTCAGATGGATCGTTAAGTTCTAATGGAGGAGGCATTGGAGGTGGCGGTGGTACACCTTTGCTGTTAATTATGTTAACAGCACTATTATCATTACTACTTTTTCTGTTTTTTAATTCACTTAAAACATTAGTAAAATTATTTTGAATATTTCCTTTGTTCGGAACGTTTCGTTTTATGTCATTGTTATTAATAATTTTCCTTTCTATGCTTATTTTTCTGACACCAAATTCAGTAATGTTTTTACGAGCCTGCTCTGACATTTTTTTTGGAGGACTTTGCGATCTATGGACTTGAGCCTTAACTGTCACGGTATCTTGGCGAGCATTAAGGATTGATTGCGGCGTACTCCGCTTATCTTGTGAACACATATCTCCATCATCTTCTTTGAACGACGACTAAAAAATATAAAAAAATTTTTACTTATAATATTAACTCAATTATTTACGTCAGGCTTACCGATTGATTTGCATTTTGCGGGTTTTGAACTAATAACTGATGCAGGGCTTGGTTTTGTGCGTATAATTGCTGGCTAATTTGAATGTTTTGAGCCATAGTACTCTGTATAAAGGCTCTTTGTAAATGAGCCATGTCAATATTTTGGTTAGGTGGGGAATTGGGATATTGTGGAAGATTCTGTCCTTGCATATTAAATATTGGAATGGGAACGAATCCTGGAGCCACATTGATTGGCGGACTTTGAGGAGCAGGAACCTGTTGATTCGGACCGAAAATTGGCATCATCATTGGCGATGACATCATTGTACTATAGTTAAAACCACCGTTTTGATTGGGGATGTCCATATTGCCACCACCTTTTATATTTATTGCTAATTCCTTAGCAGTAAGAGAGTCAATAAAGTCATTTTTTGTAACATTATTTATAAAATCATCAACGTTTTCTGTAGATTTCTTGACCCCTTTTATACTAGCTGCAAGACTTCTAGCATCTGAAAGCTCATCTAAATTACCATCGAGTACTGGCATAAACAGTTCATCCAGAAACTGGTCGACATCAGATGCTTGGCTAGGCACCCTAACTCTTCGAACGTGAGAGGCTAATGACGGAGCTTCGCTAGTATCTGACATAGCTGAAGATTTAACTCCATATTCACTTTTTTCTATGTAAGCTCTGCTAGATTGACTGCCGGGAAGTGCTCTTTTACCTGCAATAAATTAAAGAATTTTTTAAGATAATGATCTTTTGTACCACAAAAACGAAGGTGTTTTAAAGGATATTTGATTAATTTCTTTAAAAAATGTTATAAATGCAATAATTAAATAACTATATGAACGCAAAATCTCGCAAAATTTTTACATGCAATAATTTATATTTATTGATATCGGGATCATTTATATTGATTGTGAGTATTTTTCGAAAATTATTTATTTTTTAATTTTAGTACCCAATAGTTTGATATGCATATCAAAATTAGTTTCGCCATGCTAATATCGTTAACTAACTTAATTGAATTTCTCTGAATTTTACTGTTACAATTTCTGTCGAAGTACAGAATGAGCCTCTATTAATTTAGGTTTACTAATTTTAAATTGAATTTTAACTCTTTTGTTTTAAAAAAGAATAAATAAAAATCTTATCTAATTTTTATTTAAAATTTGATAATTTTTTTAAAATCAGTTTTAAAAAAAAATAATTTTTTAAATTAATTTTTAAAAAATTTTTTAAAAATTCTAGATTATAGTTGCTTAATTAAAAGTTTTAATTTTAAATAACAGTGAACTTTTTACATTTAACTCGACAATTCATAAGAAAACCGGAAGTAAATCACTGTTATTTTACAGATAATTCAGCGCCCTCTATAAAAAAATAAACAATAATAAATAGAAAAAATTTTCCGTAAACTTAAAAGTATAATTTAATATCGAGAAATTATATGCAAAATATTTCTTCCTCAAGGTATTATTATGAAAATTATTGAGTATTAAAAAAAAATTAAAATGTGTCTTTCTTTACATTTTTCTTGGTCTATATTTCTGAATTGAATTTACAAGTGCAAATACTTAAATAATAAAATATTAATAATTTTTTAAAACTTAATTATATCAAAAACAGATTTTCGCCAAAAGATTAATCAATATTAATTATTAACTAATTGATCAATTCATGGATATTAAGGCTTTACTGCTTAAAAAAAGTATAAATAAATTAAATTTTTTGAAATTCATTTAGTGAAATCGCGAATATGGGAATCTATTATTTAATGTGAATAGCGTAGGAGTGTTTTAAAAATAAGAAAGTTTCACGAACACAAGGACCGCGAAACCAAAGTTTAATAATAAAGTCTTCAAAGTAATAATTAATTTGAATTACCTGGGTATTGTGACTTAATAAATCTTGTTTGTGACCGTATATAACTATTTTTGTCATCTTCTGATCTTCCGGTTTGACTGACAGATTGAATATCCGGATATTCGAATTCTAAAGTCAAATCTTCTTCTTCTAAAATATTAGGTTCTGAACTTCTTGTCATTCGACTGTATTTTTTTTCAGGAATAACATCAGAACGATCCATATATTCATTTCCATTATTTATGGTCACTATTTCTCCGATTCTTTCGAGACTGTGGTAGCGTTCGTTAAGTTTTGACGAGGAAAGTCCTAAATTAGCTAGCTTACTTGTAGGTACTGTGATTTCAGCTTGTAAAAGATTGTCCAAACTTCTGCTTCGTTGTTTTTCTTTTTCAAAGTACCTGTCATTAAGAGCTGATTTTCTCGAGAGTCCCATTTCCATCGACGTCTCCAAAATACCTTCATGTGATTGTTTTCGTAACTAAAAATATGATTGATTAATTAGTTACTGTCTTAAGATGAATATTTTAACTAATGCTAAATTTCATAAAATGGAACACAGCAAAAATTGAATAAGATAATTAGCGAGCGGTTCACTGAATATTTCACCTACTTCACTTTCCATGGAAAATAAGAAAGCACAAGCATAATAATTATAATGTCACAAACAATGCATGCTGCTAGAAAGAACTCTCAAGACTATCGAGGCATAGGCCAAAAAGAAAATAAAGCAAGCCCCTTCTTACTCACCGGTGGTTTGGCATGTGGCGGCTGAGGTGGAGGTACTGCTGGTCTTCTTGGTGACTGTAATTCGGGTTCAACGGGTTTGTCCAGTACTTTTGGCGAAAGAATTTTCCTCTCTAATGGTTGGAAGGTCTTAAGGACCGGGGTCTCTTGAATTTCTTGCTCCAATTCACGCATGACCTATACGCACAAATTTATATGTTATTGTTACTTACTCTAGTATTATATGTTCCCACGCATTTTTTCTTTTTCCCCCGCCAACCAACTTACCTCTCGTTTCTTAATAGGAGGAAAGTTGTTCTTACGCTGCTCAAGAAATATATGTTTGGCAGCGGGAAATGCCGGAGCTAATTCCATTTCTGAGATTAGATCTAAAACATAATCAAATCCGTTTGTTTCTGTTACTATTGCGTCTGATCCTTCTAATTGATTCCATAAAGTTATTGTCCATCCACCGTTTTCTACTCCGTAATTTTGTATCGCTGAATTTGCTAGTTCTTCACAAGTTGTCCAGGAATTTACAGAACAATTTGTTGTTTCTCCTAAAATAGATTTAGTTTTCATTAATTACATTTTTTTCACTATTACTCATATTTAGTATTCTCCTACTTTGGTCTGAAAAAATTTAGAGAAAACTAAAATTACATATTTTATTTATTTTTTATAAAAAAGTATTAATTGATTAAAAATTACGAAAATAGCTGTTTTCATTATCATTTTTTAAAAAAACCACAACTTAGACTATGATTTCACTAGAAACTTTTTAATTATTTATTATGTTTAAGTACGCATTCTTCAATTATTCAAAAAATATGCATAAATATATTTGAAAAAGAAATTAGAATAAAAAGAAATTGAAAAGCTAATTTATTTGATGACAAAACAATTCATCGAGCAAAAGAAGTATTGTTTTACATTATAATTTAACTCTTACTAAGGAATAAATTACTTATTGTTATGTCTTTTATAATTTAAATTTAATAACCTTTGTAATATGTTAATGTCAAGTGAACCAAATCGTTCCTCTATTTGTATTAATGATTTTGTTTTTACTTTTTTTTTAAATTATTTATTTTCCATTATTTGAAATATTTATGTTAAAAATTTTCATTAATTTGAATATAATTGGTTTATTGCTGAATAGTTAGTTTGTACTACTAAAATTATTATTGGAATTTATTTTTATTGTCTTTATTGGTACAAATAACCGGAAACTTGTTATAGAGTAATAACTTTGTGCTAAGAATTGTTTAAGCGAAAGTAATAACTTGGATAAAATTATTTAATGAATTCAATCCGCCCACTAGGTCATTATATTCCGATTTAAAACAATGTAAATAAAGTCTTGAATTTTATTTCTCATATATATAATATTTTTGGCTAATAATTTTAAGGTTGTTACCGAAAAACTACACCTATGTATAAAAATTAATTGTGTAATTATAAATCTAGGAAAATTTCACTGTCTTGAAAAACAGAATTTAAGATGTTTTTTAAAAAGCCTTAAAATTTTTAGTGAGCAGATTAAAAATTCTGACTATGACTCAATTATTCAAAAGTAAATTGATAGAAAAGTTACTCACCATCATAAAAGCTGATATTCAGAGCCATATTAACTCTGTTTCTATTCGCTCTCCATTCTAATACACATGGGGGATAATTTCTTGGCACATGTTGAATTGAGTATTGATTATTACAAAATGTTTTTAAGAATGCTTTTTCAGCTTGAAGAATTTTACGTTGACAATACGCTTTGTAACCGTTATAAGCGTGATCAGAAACGTATCTGAAAGTAAATTTATTTTAAATTAAAATTATTAATTTTTATCACTAATCATCCTAATTTTTACGTACTTTAAAAAGTATTTAAAGAGAGTTTGACTAGGTTGAAAACTAGACAAACAATTAGCGACCAAAAGCCAACCTCTTTCTTTATTTGCGTCATTTTCATTTTTCCATGTTTGATTAGCTAATTGACAGAGTATTTCGTCACGTAATTTTTCGTTTACTATTCCTTTATTAACTATGTAATCTCCTAAAGCTTGTTCTCTTTTGCCACTAAGATTACTTTCATTCATAAAACGTAAAATCAATTTAAATATCATTAACGATTCTGTGTAATCTTGGTCTCGAGCTTTAGCTAAGAATGGAGTCTTTATTGGTTCACGTTTCATACCAAATATATGACTTTTAAAGTAAATATTTGTGAATTTCGAAAATTGAAATTGGTCAATATCCGCTGGCAATATAAAGTGATGTTGTGGTGACACAACAGACCCAACAACTTTAATAAGATTTCTTTCATTGTGTATTGGCTGCCAATCTAAAATAGAGAGAAAGTTTTTTTTAATTTGTTTTTTTAAAAGACAATCGGTTATTAATTACCATCCAATTTGCTATAAATAAAGGCAAGTTCTGCAGGTATTTCCAAGTGATTAACGCCAGCTACGGCTCTTGAAGCTTTCTCTTGTTCATCTCTTTGCTGTTTAGCTTTAGCCCTTTCTCTGTTAGCTTTTTCTAATTCTGATCGTTTAGCCATTTCCTCTTTGAATACCAAAAACTTTTCTCGTTGTTTTCGACCTCTGAAAAGTTTTTGGGCCATTATAGCTCCACGTTTTGTGGCCTTAAATTTCTTTCTTTCTCTGTAACCTCTGTAAATTGCTTGTAAAAGTATTGCACTTCTGCAAATATTCAAGTATCTTCGTCTGGCAAGGAAACCTCTGGTATATCTAGAATCATAATAAATTTTTAATTAAATATTGATCTTTTATTATTTAATTTATTATTAATTACCTCTGAACGGTAATAGCAGCTTTTTCTAAAATCAAAGCTCTGTTGTATTCAAGAGTTCTTTCAAGAGGTTCTCTAAGAAAAACTCTAGATAATCCAAGTTGGTATTGATTTTGTGCATCATTTGGAGCTGCCTTTTCTAATATTATTCTGCATAATTCTTTGTTAGGGGCCCCTCTAGGAAGACTGTTCGGTACCAAATACCTGTACCTGTCTACAAAATGACCAAATGGAAGTCTTACTGGATATCCAGTTTTTCTTATACGAATTGTCTCCAACATTCCTGTGTATCGTAATTGTTCGAGGACACAAGGCATGTCGAATTTCATAGGAGCCTTTTCTGTATTAGGTTTTATGCATCTTACAAACCAAGGATTACACCTTTTGACATTAAAATTATTAATAAATTGTATTTTATTCGTCATTAAAGGAATTTGAAAACATTATTTTTTAATATAACTTACAAGGACATCGATTCTAAAAGCTGTTGAAGGCTATCGTGAAAGCGTGCAGAAACAGTTGGTGTTCTTGGTTTCATTGTGACAAATCTTCCGTTAGGTTTATTAATAGTTTTATTAGCCTCGTGAGAAACTCTTACGTGATGAAACATTTTACTGAGCATCTGAATTAAAATTTTATTATTGAGGACGTTAATTTTAAAATAATTCAATCAATGATATTTTTATTTTATTTGCAATACGTACAGGTATTTTGCTACTTATCAAAAGTTCTACGACATCGGGTCTTAAAGTATCTCGATTTTTATCTAAAAATCCATCTACGTTATACCAAACTTGTCCAGCATAATGCCGGATTGCAAATTCAGCTGAATTCATTCGTGGTCTTGAGTAAAGTTCACTAAGAGCATGATTGTAGTGGCATTTTTCTAAGAAAGAAAGATCTGATGCTTTTGGAAAATTACTTTCATCATCTAAAAGATGTAATATTCCAACGGGTTTTTTCGCTATTAGGTGAATAATTGGAAGATTGTCCTAAAGAATAATAATTTTAAAGATTATATTAATGTCTGAGTCAGTGTGTGATATAAAGCATTAATTTATTATTATTACTGTGTAACTTATGTTTGTCCATTCTATTTTTTCTTTTGCATACTCTTGTTGTTCTAACTTAAAAATGTGTTTATTGAAGTAAAAGTGCAAATTTTCGTTGGCATAATTGATGCACAATTGTTCAAAACTGTTTTCATCAAAATTTTCAAAACCAAAAATATCGAGGATAGAAATAGCTGCTGTCTGTTTGGTACCTTTATATACTATGTGATTGACTCTCGCTACTAACCAGGAAAAAAGGGAGCTATACAAAGCTTTAGCAAATGCATCTCTTGCATCTAAAGCTTGATCGATATTAAGTGCTGTTAATACTCTTTCATTTCTGGCTTCAGTTGTTTTTGTTGTCAATGCTCTGATAATACCATCTGAACTAATTTGTAGTAGATGAGCAGCCCACCTGATTTCAGCGTCTGATCCTACTTCTACACCTTCTTGTCCATGTCTCATTTGTTTACGATGAAAATAAATATTGCCCATATGTAAAACACAACTTAATATTTTGAAAATTGTGTCTTGTTCTTCAGAAGTAAAACCTAAAACTTGCATTGCCGACAAAAGAGCTTTAAAATCACGGGTATCATTTTTTCCGTCGATGTTGCAACTTCCACCTTGATTCAAATAAAAGTATTTGTCGGGTGACAATAATCCATATTTGTCTCTCATTTGTTGATCCAAGCCCGACAAAAGTTCATAAAAAACATGGTAATTACGTTCGTCCATTGCTTGGGTTACAATTCTACTTTTTTCTAAAAGATATTGAGTTACTCTAGCTCCGACAATCACTCCACTTTTGAAATAAAAAATTGGATTTAATTATTATTTCTATACAAATATTTCTTGTTAAGTGAAAAACCTTAAACTTACTCTCTGAAAAATACTTCGAGATACTTTCCAAATCTGCTGCTATTGTCATTCCTGGGAGTCTTAGCATTACCAAAGCTTTCAAGAAGCGGAGCTGCTTCCAGAATTTGTTCAGTAACCAGATTACTAGGTGCTCTATTAACTGCTGCTAAATATTGCATAACAAGTTTAGTGGATTCAGTTTTACCAGAACCTGATTCTCCGGAGATGACAACTACTTGGTTCGCACTGGCATTGTTAGCAGCTGATACTTGACTATAAGCTGAAGAACCAACAGCAAAAAGATGTGGAGGCAAAGTTCCGAGTATTCTTCCTTCATATAATTTAACCTGGTCTATTCCGTAAATATCGAACATTTTGTAAGGATTCATGGCCACAAGAATGCTTCCTGTGTAGGTCTGCATACGAAAATTATATCAAATTATTAAGTTCATTAAAGTTAACATTTTTGGTAGACTTACGTATATAAATTCTTTGTCGTAACGGATTTTGAGATTCCATAATAATGATGCTTCATTCAAATCGCTAGAAAAATGAAAAATTAGAGAAAATGTTTGTATTATAATTTTATAAAACGTTTTTAATTCCTTACTTAAGTTGAATCATATCTTCAACGCCATTTTGGCCAAGATCTTGGCGTGGCCTTACTCCGTTGAGATTAGTAAGTGTGAATGTTTCTGGCTGTAGAAAAAAAATAAACAAACAATTAATTAAAGCTCATGGATTTTGGAAAAATTTTCACTGGGAGGCTAAGAATATCAGGCACTTTCACGAAGAAACTTGAACACGCAAGTTGCATCAAATTTATTCGTGACTTTCTACGCCGATATGCTTAGCTCGTCCGAGATATTTCAAACTTTTGAATTATTTTGTATTATTAAAAATGTGAAAGTTCTCTAATAAAATGTTTGATTTTCATAATACTTGCCTTGCCAGCGATAACGGCTTGCACCGATAATACATTGGCAGCTCTGTGGTATTCCAAAACTTCTCCAGGTAGAACATGACCAACTCCGGGATCGAACCATACAAGTTCACCCTGAAATGAAAAAAGATAAATGAATGAATGAGATTTGATGTGGTTTACGATTTAATTTATGGATGCTTCGCCTACTGGTCGGAGTTCCCGTGAAACATTAAACGATTGACGAGGCTTTCTTTTTGCGGTACAGAAGGCAAGAACTGAGCCATAATAGTAACAATTATTGCTAGGTGGTCTTCTCCGAAGAGTTCGTTCCTCAGCGTTTTCGATAATGCGCGTACGCGAAACTCGACGCTGCGGAAGATTGTGTGGTAAGGATCCATATCGATTAGGCGCTGGGTGGCCGATGCTGGGTCTGGGAACCCGAAGAGTTCCCCTCATGTCGGCTCATCGCTGCTCGCGGAAGGACTGAGCTCAACGCAACTTTTTACAATAATCGCACTATGCACACGCCCTGCAGTGGCCTGGAACCAAGTCTGCCTCGCTTTTATTACATAAATTTATTCTCGCGTTAAATAAGACTCCGAGGCGAAATCAGTTGAGTTGCGTCTGCGGAAACGGAAGGAAACCAATGATGGATTCTCAGTGAGTGTTTTCTTTAAATTACAAATCTATTGGTTTTTTTTTCCTTTTTCTGTACTAATACTTGAAACCGTTCTTTGTTTTGCCCACGCGTACTGCTAAATCGTGTGGGTATTAATGTTTAATAATGCAAGACCAACTAACCAACGCTCATTTCTTTCACTTAATAACTTTTAGAAATCCCCTTTGTTTCATTTTCTTAATTCTATTGCGAATGCTCATTTTTGCCAAAAGAAATTTGTCAGAAAATTCGAAAGAAAACCCGCACTTTTTTTCCAATAACATTTATAAATTTATAGTGAATAAAAAAAAATTTGATTATGCAAGGCATTAATAAAAAATTAATTGTCAGTAAATTTATTATTTGAAAATATTATTAATGTAAAAAGTGTTTACAAATTGTGCGTGTAAGTTAAGATATCATATTATCATAATTAAAAATATGCGATTCATTCGATGGTGAAAGTAATAAAAGATGTCGCCGGATTTCGGTCCAGGAAGATGAGTTCTTTTTCTCGTCGTTTAATAATAAAAAAATAATACAAATACCTGTAAAATGATTAAGCAAAACTTTCTTTCTCACGAATTAAGAAAAATAATGATAATAAATTAAAAAACAAGCGTTTAAAATTTTTTTATATTTATAATCTTTAAAATTTATTAAATATTTTTTACCTTTTCCCATTCGTTTTGCATTGTTTCGATGAGTATTCGTTAAATAGTATTAGACAAAATATTAGCCTTCATTTCTGCTTTAACTATCTAAAACCTAAAAACAAAAATTTAATTAATTAAATAAATAATTACGATTCGGTTGAAAAATTTATTTAATTTATTTTATAGTACGTATTATTTCATAATAATTGAAATGTAATAATAAATCAGTGTTACAATAATTTGTTCTTTGATTTTGTAAAAAAAAATTTTTCAAATATTTTCATTAAAATTAATACTAAAAATTTTCAACTTCAAACAGATATTTACTGTAAATTAAAATTTATATTTTTTTCTTTTTTGTAATTAAAACTTTATTAAAATGCATCCATACATTTTTGCTCAACTGCAGCGTAGCGTTTATACACGCGGTGCATTTTTTATATTAACTTAAATGAAATTGTTTTGATAAAAGTTTTTTTTTTATACTTAATTTCAGCAATAAAATTTTTTATGTGAAAAAGTATAAATGTTTAAAACGTATCTGCATTTTGGGTGAAATTTATCCATACTAGTATTAAAAATTTGAATTTTTTTTCAAGTATTTTATTGTATTTCCTTTAATTGGCATCTTGTTATAAAAGGTTTAAATGTTGGAAATGGTGTAACTTGTGATTTAATAAGATTTAATTAAACTTTCTGTAGATATTTTTATTTATTTAATTATAATTATAGGTTTTTGAAATTATTTAAAAGTATTCAAGTACCTCAAATTTTTTATTCTGTTTCATAACAAAGAAACTTTCGTGAATCTAAGTAGTCTATTAATTCCTTGTACCGTATTCCCCGTTCCCTTCTCTTTAAAGTCTATTTGATTAAGTAACTTTAAAAGATTAATATTTTAAAGTCTTTTTTAACCTACAAGAAGGCAGCGTAAAGCCTTGACCCCTATTTTGTGATATGTCCGTATAAAATTTTCCAATGATTAGGGTAGAAGAGGTGGTTTTCGCTACCCTTAACAAAATTGGAAATTAATAAAATAATTTATTTTTATGGATATTAGCAAATACATGGTTTACAAGCTTTTAAATGTTCTTGATAAAGGTAATTATTAATTAAAATACCGACCTTGGTAATTTTTAAAACTTATTTTTTGTAAAACGTAACCTTTAAGGTCCAAACCCCTAAATAAATGGGGTTCTGGCCATCAAACATACTCGAGAAATGGATATATAAAAATAAGCGTCCGGGAAATACGTACTTTCGGGTCGCAGTACAAAAAAAATATTCTTGGGGCTAGATAATGTGAGTCATTAAAAAATAAATTTTTATTTATGTTCTTAGGGCTGCTGAACATGAATCTGATATTTTTTTATACCTCAAATTCTCTTTAATTGGGTACAAAAGAAAATATCTAAAAAAATATACAAAATAACCTTAAGTCGTTTATTGTGGGCAACTGAGTCGTTTTAGATAAAAGTCAATACCGTATGCGTGTTAATTGACAAAAAAATAAAATAATCGTTGGAAAATTTTAAAGACTTATCGTTAATACAAAGATCACAAGTTAAGGTTCAAAATAATGAGAATTTTGAACATAAAAAAAGAATACTTGGCTCTTTGCATTTATCTTGCTCCAAATACATCCGTGTAGATTTTTTAATTATCAAATAATTTTAATTTTTCTCAACTTTAAACTTGATATCATGCAGTGGGTTCTTAAAGAATAAGAGGTTAAATACAGAAGGCTTCAAATCTTGGGTACCAAAATTTAATTCTATATATAATTAAGCAAGATTTCTCAATTTCTAAACATAAATTGAATTTGGTTTTTGAAAATTTTGTAGTTTAATAAAAGTTTTGTTTAAAAGTTTTGTATATAATTATATCATTAACCACATAATTCCTCACATGATGCATGTTCATCTAATCGCGTAATATTATTTTCTATAAAACATAATTTTTTTTTTAATGCATATAAACAGAAAAAATTTTATGTAAATATAAAAAAAGCGCTTGAGGTACTTTATATAAATGGAGTTTGTTTAATGTATTAAGTTGTATATAATAACTTTGATGAGCATAATTATTATTATTATTACTTTTATTTATAATTGTTACATAAGTTATTTCTAAAGAAATAATACATTTTTTTTAATTATCTTGCAGTTAGATGGTGTAATATTAATTATATGTAAGCTCCTCGGGTTATTTATTATTGACCCTTTGATTTTTTTATGGTACAAGAATATTCTTGGAAAAGTAACGTATAGTGTAGAATATTGATAATTGCAAAGCTGGGCAAACTGGCATGCTATTATGGGCGTTTTCAATAAAACAGTTTAAAAAATTCTTACAAAATATCCGTGGCACGGGAAAATTCGATAATGAACTGTTCCAAAAATTAGTCCTAGACGGAAAATTTTTGAATGGAATCGTTTTCAAAAAATCAGAGCAACGGGTGTTTGAAGGACTGATCCGTTTTAAAATTTTTTCGAAAAAGGAAAAACGTAAAAAATTTCGTTTTCAATGATCCGTTTGAAAAAATTCAAAACGGAGTGATCCATTTTTGCAAATCATGAAAAATTGCTTTCGTTTTCATATTCTTTTATTTGTTAACTTTCGTATACAAAATAAATTTTCAAGTTTTGGCTATTGATTCAAAATATAGTTTTTTTAAGCTTATCAACTTTATTAAAAAATAACTCAAAAAATTTTTATTAAATAATTTTTTTTACAAATAGGAAAAGAGCTAAAAAATTTTGAAATGGATCAGTCCAAAAATTTTTTGTCCACGGATAATGTTTGGATCGGACAAAGTGATCAAACGGAACTGTTTTCGATTTTACCCATGAGAAACTGAAATGGAAACTGCGTGCCAAAATCACCATTTTTTTTCATCTCTGGAAAGTTGTATATTTTTATTGTCAAAATAACCTTAATATTTATTTGAATTTCTAAATTTTATTTAAATTTTACCCTCTAACTGGATTGTCCACTTTAATAGATCCAGGGTTAATTAATTTTTCTTAAATATCTCAAACTACTTAAAATTCTATTTTCTGGTTCGTCAATGAGGAACCATTGTGATGGGTAAAATTTTGATTTTTGATTTTTTGGCATATAAGCACGTTTTGAGACCTCAGGAAGCTAAAAAACCGGTTTTTAAAAAAAGTCTGTATGTGTGTTTGTATGTATGTAATCGGTGATATTTCACAAACATTATGGAATTAAAACCTAATTTTTTTTTCAAAAATTTTTTTACCAAAAAATCTCGAGGTACTTTTTTTTTTTTAATTTGGGTGTAATACCTGATTTATTTCCCTGAAAGTACTTATATTCGAAAGTATGATTTTTACTCGATATCTCAAACCTGATAAATAATTTTTTGAAAATTTTTTTCCCAAAATTTTCTTCACAAAAAAATACAAAAAACACCAAATATTTTTTTTTTTTTGGACGTAGTACAGTCGCGATCATTAATGGCTATACCAGCTATAATCGTTTTGTTTAAAAAAAAAAAAAAAATCTCAGGAAAAATTAATAATTCTAACACATGTCTAATAAATAAAAAAAAAAAATTTGCAATACTAAAATAATGGATAATTTTATCGCATGTATTTAAAAAATTCTTTAACCCGATCAAAACAAAGTTTGAATTGCGAAAATCCACCGGGAATTGGCAAAAATAAAGAGGTGATCATAAAAGGGTCTTCTTCTTAAAAAACTTAATACTGACTTCATTTCTTAACGCATTTTCGCGATTCAAACTCCATTTAAATCAGGTTAAAAAGTAGAATCCGATAAAGTGTAAAAAATTGCATTAATTTAAAAATTTGCAAAAATTTAAAAATAAATTAAAAGATAAAAAAGACAAAAGAAATTTCTTTGACGCCCTGCAGAGAGTCCAAGAGAAGACGAAAAAAAAAGTCTTTTTTATCTTTTAATTTTTTTTCAATTTTTGCAAATTTAGAAATTAATGAAATTTTTTACACTTTATCGGATTTTACTTTTTAACCTGATTTAAATAGAGTTTGAATCGCGAAAATGCGTTAAGAAATGAAGTCAGTATTAAGTTTTTTAAGAAGAAGACCCTTTTATGATCACCTCTTTATTTTTGCCAATTCCCGGTGGATTTTCGCAATTCAAACTTTGTTTTAATCGGGTTGAAGAATGGATTAAATACATGCGATAAAATTTACCATTATTTTACAATGGCAATTTTTTTTATTTATTTATTAAACATGTGTTAGAATTATTAAATTTTTCTGAGATTTTTTTTTTTTTTTTAACAAAGCGATTATAGCTGGTATAGCCATTAATGATCGCGACTGTACCAAATTTATTTCTATGAGAGTACTAGTTTTAGAAAGTTCGTTTATAGTAATTTTTTGAATTTGATACCGAATTTTTTCAAAAGTTTTTTCTCAAAATTAAAAATACACAAAAATTAAATCAAAACTGCAATATTATTTATTTTTTTAGGGAAATACTTCCATTAATGTACTAATATCTAAAAATATTGTAACCGGTGATATTTCAAAACCATTTTGAAATTAAGACCTAATTTTTTTTTCAAAAATTTTTTCACCAAAAAAGCTCGAGGTACTTTTTTTTTTTTTTAATTTGGATGTAATACCTCATTTAGTTCCATAAAAATACTGATATTTGAAAATATGGTTTTTACTCGATAACTCGAATCTGATAATTAATTTTTTGAAAATTTGTTCCAAAATTTTTGATCAATAAAAAAAACTTAACACAAATGTATGTATGATTACATGCTTGTAATTGGTGATATCTGTTGCATATTGAAACATTAAGCTCGTTTGAGGAACCTTAGTGCCAGCTAGTTGGCAGGGTATTTTTTTAAACTAATAGTATATTTACGGCTCATGTCCAGAAAAGTAAAGAATGGCCCAAATCGCACATAAATTACCTTCCGAGGCATTCTTTATTTGTGAAATTTTTCTGCGTCTGTGGCAAGAAAACATGCCTTTGCCGGAGCGTAGCGTCTTGGAAATACGTACTTTCGGGCCGCAGAACAGAAAAACATTTCTTTGTTTTTATGGTGCAATAAGCAAAATATATGGCCTGAAATTAGTCTTATAGAATTTATCCGAAATTTAATTCGAAACTTTTTTTACAATGTTTTAAGCTTTATATAAAAGAATATAGTGAGGGGGTTTAGAAACTTCAGGGTAACGAGATAACAGTAAACAAGAAAATTTCTAGAATCTCAAAATCCTTCGAAAATGTGACCTAAGTCAGTTATTCAGGAAAATTTTGAATATTCCTAAAACGCTGTGTAATAAAAATTATAGCATATAATAACCATAATATAAAAATTATCGAATTAGGTTAATTTTTTTACCATGTCAATGATTTTAATTTTATATGAAAAATTTCAGTAATTTTTATTTTCTTTTTTCGTCTTTTTGTGTATAGCATTTCAGAAATATCTTAAATTTATCTAAAAAAAGCATTTAACTAAAATTTCTAGAGGAATCTGAAAATCAGTTAAAGTATTCATTTGGTAGCAGAAAAAGATATTCCCAAAAATTCTAGAAAAATTCTGGCCAAAAAACCCCAAACCCCAAAATTATTATTATTACTTTTTTTTACTATAAAGAAACCTAAAAAATATTTCAAAGAAATTACTTTGTTATTTTTCGTAACTGTAAATAAAAAATTTCATCGGCTTAGAATTTCTTTTAAAATAGATATTTCGATTAAGATATCTCAAGCAATTTTTAATTACGTACAACATGAAATATCCATAATAAACACGCTATATATATGCCAGATTAAAATATCACAAAAAAATGAAGAATAAATCGTTAATTTATTTAAATCTATAAATTATTTCAAAAATTGATTTTAATAAAATTCTGTTAAATATTTTTTTTTGAAAAATATTTCAAAACGGAATCTTATAAGAATCTCTCATCCTTTTTTTTATAATATAAGATACAATCCATAAGTGAAATACTTTAAAGTTTTTTGTACACATTTTTTAAGTAAATTCATTTTCTCTGGAATTTTTAAATATTTATGCAGTTACCAATAAGAGTAAAAATATTCACCATTCTTATACAGAAATTTATGAATTTTGCCTCCTTCAATCAACTATCCAATAGTGTAATTTAAAGGACATTTTTAACAGTGTAGTTAAAATCCATTCAATGCAATAAAATAGTTGCAAAAAAACTTTAAGTTATACTAGAGCTGTTCTGTCAACCATTAATTTTTCACCAAATTGACTTTAATATACAAGCTTATTATAGAGTTGCTGATCTAAATAAATATTAAATTACACATGCAAATTATAGAAAATTCAAATAAAAAAATATGGAACTGATGTTGGAGGTCAAAGCCAGTGAACAAAGACGTAAGACGTAACAAATATTCAGAATTAAATTGAAATCGACGCTGTTTTCATTAAGAGAATACTAAGAATTTTCGAAGTTAGTAAATCTAAATATGTCGTCAAAAAGTGAAAATTTAACTTTGTGGCTGCAAAATCGAAATATTTTCCACAAACAAACTAATAATTTCTTTTTCTTTCACTATTGACTCCCAATTTATATTAAAAATAAGATTTTTTTCTCTTTTGCGCTATTTACTCCAAATTTATTTTTTTGAGGTTTTTGAGGTCACGAAATTCGATAACTTGAGTTTTAAGCACAAAATTTCTTGAATACAAAGAAATGGAACACCAAAATTGGAACACATTTTTTTAAGTGCATGTTGAATTGAACACCAAAAATTAAGCACAAAAAAATTGATTGATTTTGAAAAAAATGTCAAAAATTTTTTGTCTAAAAATTATTTTGTTGAATTTATTAGTTGTGCTTAATTTTTAGTGTTCAATACAACGTGTGCTTAAAAAAATGTGTTCTAATTTTACTGTTTACGAATATTTGTTACGTCTTACGTTTTTGTACGCTGGCTTCGACTGCCAGCATCAGTTCCATAAAAAAATTTCATATGGAGGACTACATATTTTTATAAATATGTTTAAAGAAATTTATTTAAAAATAAAATTTTAGTACATTAAATTTCAAATGTGGGTCAAATTTCGTCAAATTTTATGAAATAAAAAAATTTTTTTTTAAATCTTGTAATTTCTTATTTTGTAATGACCATTAAATGAAAAATCACATAAAATGTTCAAAAAATTTTATTGTTAAAAATTTTGAAAAAATTTATTTATAAAAATTAATAAAAAAATTAAGAAAACACAAAAACTGGACTTCCGAAGTCAAGAGGTCATTCATACATATATACATGTATTAAGGAAGTGAATGGTGTTGACGTTGCTCAGACAGAGAAAGCCGTATTTTAAAAAAAGAATAATGTCTTTTATTCCATTTAAATTATGATATTAAAATAATAAACATACAAAGAAATAAAAAAATGCATAATTTAAAAAATTATTAGAACGAGAGCATAGAGCCTAGTTTATAATTCTTATGCGCTTGAATACCTGCATTTATGAACAAGAGGTCAATAACTCTTGACAATAAAAAATTTTTTGATTGTGTAAATTTAATATTATGGACCATAAAGATATTTTTGTCATTTAAATTATTATGCGAACTTAGAAGAATGTTTGACGCTTTATAGGTGCGTGCATTATATATATGAAGATCCTGATAACGGTTCGATACCATAGACTATTCGTCTATTCTACTTAATTAGCATGTGTCAATTTTTTATTTTTTCTTTTTTATAATAAGTATTTTTATTATATTTATACCGTTAAATGCAACTCTTCTGAAACTATTACTTTCTAAACTTTAGGAATGCCGAGAATTTCATTACCGATTACACATACACATACATATACATAAATATGGTATACTGAACACAGCAGATTGTTTTATATATATTTATATACATGCAAAAAAAATTTAAGAATTATAAAAAAAGTAAATAAAAAATTTTGGTTGCATTTTTGAAAAATATCCTGGTACCCGGTACCAGATTTAAATTTAAGCGATAATTTTATAAGTTTTAAGTTACTTACTAAGTTTATAGTAGATAAATCGGTAATCATAATATTGGAGACATGTTCTGATCGGACGTCGATGTCTCTGATATTATTTTTAAAATTTCTTATCAAAGCACTTGCACATATTAAATAAAAAAACAAGCACTTAATATTACTATACTTTTTATTCGATTGTAATTCATGCGTTTAAAAACTTTTATCTCAATTTCGGAGAGTGTCTCCAAAGCTTTGGTCCCGCGTGCGGTATGCGCCAGCTTGTCGACCTCGCCTAGGATACTAGTACCTGGAGCCACCGTAATAGGCGCCACCTCCCCGTCTTACCTGTACTACTGTACCGTTACTATAGAGGAGTGGAAACCTGTCCACCGCAGACATTCCATTACCGTTTCTCCTCTCCTCTCCTACTTGTACTTTCCAAAAACAACACACTTTTAATATATCGCAAAAGGTTCATATCTTGTATATGTTATAACATATATGTTACGGGAAGAGTCCAATCAATGGATAAACCTAGGTCTATCTGTCCCCAAGAGGTGTTGAATAAAGTAATAGATTCTTGATAGTTTTCAACTTTTTTCTACAACTTTATCGCCTAGGTAACTTTATCCGCAGCGCTTTGATAAACCTATATAGCATTATTCAAGATGCTTGTGTATATAAAGTCCATTTAGTAAAAAATGCGAACAAGCATAAAAAAATATTGTAGCATATTATTTTTATTATGTTACCTATCACGAGATTTATCATAACTTTATTATCAAATAAAATTTTTGATTTAACTCGTTAAGGACCAATCGTACATAGCTGGACTTTTTTGATTAATAAACTGTTACAAAACTTTTTTTTTTAATTTTATCAAGTTTTCTAGGGGCAAGAATAATTGCATTTTCCAAATTTGACTATAGCTATTACGTACAACACCATCAAAAGGGGTAAAAATAGGAGTAAACATGAATTTTTGGCTTTTTTAAAAATTTGTTCTGGTTTTTTTGCTATAAAACTTTTATAGCTCACTCCTTTTATTACCTAGATCTCTTCATGCAATTAAAAGTGTAATGTGCATGTGGACTAATCATAATTTTTAACCCTTTAGGGGGTGACTACCACTATATAAGTGTTAAAAAAATACAAAATACAAAATCAAATAATTTTCTTTATTTATACATAAGTGTAGTCACCACCTAAAGGGTTATAAATGAAAAATTATGATCAGTGCACATGCAAAATTCGAAATTCAAAATCCCAGCTATGTACGATTGGTCCTTGGTGGGTTCATCAATTTGCAATATAAATAATAAATTTTAACTAACATTTTTTATGGAATTATTCGTAATTATTTACACATAAAAAACTATTTGACTTGTATTTGAGACCTTGAAAAAATTATTTGATTATAAAAATTTGATTATATATATTATTATACATGTATAATTTTATCGTAACTACAATTTCTTGCTAATTAGCAAATTTTAAGCTTTCAAATGAGTCCTTGTGCCTGAAAATTGGTTTACTCAATTTTTTTTATGCTCAGCTGGGAACAGATATCTAAATTTTCCTTAGAACACTTCTCCTTTAAAATTTTGTTTATCTTGTTCGGAATTGACCATGCATATTGCATTGATCGAAGCTTAAAACAATAACCCATTTATTAATTAAATTTTAATAAAATATGGATTTGAACAATAGTTCAAAAAATTTATTCTATACTTTTGATTTTATTATTTATTTTTTTTTAGGGTCCAGAAGAATTTGAAGGCATGGAAATAAAATTTATGGCATTCTCAAATCCTTCAAGTGCAACCAGATTCTTAGTGAAGGTCAAGACAAAGGGATTATTTACTAAAATTTAGCACTCCATGATGAATATAAACATATAAAAATTTTTGCAGGCAAATATTACAAAATTATAAAATTTATTATGTGTTAAAAAACGATAAATCTTTAATTTGTGCAAACAAAGCTTAAAAACACCTGATCATTTCAAAAAAAGTATTTTTTTAGGTCATCATATAAAAGTATATATTACTTTTTGATGTTGAAAAAATGCGCGGAAAAAAATCGTAAAAATAAGAAAAAAACCGGTGTAAAATTTTATTCAGATTTAAAATTAGAGATAAAATTAAAATTTAATAAGATGACCTGCTTATTAAAATTTTGAAAATTCTTTATTTAATGGATTTTTAATTTTTGGCAAGTTCTTAATTCATAAATATAATGAAAAATAGAAAAAAATTTTATTTATCAAATAAAACGGAAAATTTTGAGTAATTTAATATTAGTAGTACTTAGAAGAAAATTACTTATATGGAATTACGGTTTTATACAGATTATCCCTGACCCAAAAATATGAGCATACAATGAACAATATAATGCAATTTATTGGTTACATAAATTCCCATGGTTCTAAGTAATTTGTATGATTCACCGTGAACCTGATTTTCTGTGATTCACATATTACAGTATTTTTCATTTTCTTTTGTGAAATCAAATTTAAATTTTATATTGTATCTAACGGTGATAAAATAGAGATAATGTATTTCATTGTTGGTTATAAAGAAACCATTCAAGAAATTTGTATTTACAACAACCTATATTGCAGTTTTATTGAAGTACGGTCGGTAAGCAAGGCATCTTTAAGTTTTTTAAACCATAAAGATGTCGTTTATGTCTGAATTTTTTTTTCTCTATAGTAATTAATTTTTGCAAGAAATATATACTGGAAGCTAACAAGGTAAATCCAAGAAATTTGGATTGCCTAATTTTTTTCGGGAAGATTTTTATATTTAGATTGTTGAATTATGGTTAAATAAGTCTTTATAAACACCCTCAATAACTAATTAAATTTTACGGGTTGAAATTTTTTTGATTACGTTAAATGAAAGCTGAAGGTATCAACCGAAGTTTTATAATTGCTTTTTTTTTATTATGAGCCCCTAATTTATAGTTATAGTAGCTTCAATGTTATATGAACCTATTTTCTCATATTGTGTACGAATTTAAAATTCTTAGACTATTTGGGTTGAAAATAAACTTTAGACCAATTTTACGCATCAAAATCGGTTATGTTTTTTTATCATAATTTAATTTTATAGCCTTGGCAACATCTGACTTTTGTAAATATTTTTTGGCTCTTATGGCGGGCACTCAGCAGAATTAAACCTAAAAATTTATGTGAATGACAAGATGAAAATAGAGTTCACTTAGGCGGACGGTTAGTAGACTTCACCCAAAATAAATTTGACCGCTTGGTCTATCATTTTTGACTGAGAATGCTTTCAGCAGGCTTATATTTCTCATAGTAGCTCGTAAATAAAAAGAACTTTTTGTAAAATTAAGCAGTTAAAAATTTTTCTTTTCAAATTTCTGGAAATGACTTATCCTTTATTTTCTAAAAATTTTTGAAATGATTTTCAAAGATGGATGTGAAAAACCAACCTTAAGAATAGATTTATTAAAGCTTTGAATATAAATGCTTAAAAATTTTTTTTCTAGCTAAAAGTAATTTTAATTTTCCAGTTACAAAAAATATAATTGATAAACAACGAAGGGATATTTTAAAATGCAGAATAAAAATTTGATAAAACCTATTCAGTTTAAAGCTATAAACAAAGCTTTAAGCTATTTAATGCTAGTTATTCTAGGCCATAAATTCCTGAGACTTTAGTACAGGCGTTAAGGGTGTTGTTTTAACGCAAGAAAGTAGTTTACAAGGTATTTGACAAGTATGTGTAAGTATTGAAAAGGGAGAAAAAATGAACTTAATTTATACGAATGTTTCAAATTTCCTTATTTGTTCAATTATATTTGAATCATATAATATGAGGTCATGCATTTAATTAATATATTTTATTTAAAATAAAGTTAAATTATACTCTTAATTAAAAATTATAGTTTTTTTCGAAAGTATATTATGCAGTTTATGTTTAATTTTCTTTTTTAATCTAGTTAATGATAAAATTTATGTGTTTTAGAAGTTATAGAATAGACTTTTGTATTATAAATTTAACAGATAGTTTAGCGTATAAAAATTAATATTAAAAAAAAATATTTTTAAGAGTATAATGACCTCTTAATTTATTATTAAATTCAAACTAATTTTTAAAAGATCTCATAATATTATAGTGCATTTAACTTTTAAGATAATCCAAAAATTTTGTTACTATATAATCCACAATATCCTGCTTATCCATTAAATTGATTGTTATTTATTTTATCGAAAATTAATATTTTTTTAGTTTTTGAGACCAATTATTTTGAGGCAAAGGAATCCTTTCGTCGCAAAAGAATCTTTTTCTCATTGTAAAAAGAAAAGTAGTTTTTAATTTTATTTTTATGCAAATTCTTTTTTCTTTTTTTTTATACAGCATCACAGAAATGTTCAAAATTACTCAAAAAAGAGGGTCTATAGTAAAATTTCCCGAGGAATCCAAAAACCGAGTTAGAATTTTCATTAGATTACAGGAAAATCTGGCAAATGGAAAATTCCGGAAAATGGAAAAGTTAAATTTGGATGAGTCAAAAAAAGGTTTTTAAAAGCAAATAGGTAAAGAAATTTTTTATGAAATTTGTAGTACATATATATTGAACTTATTTTCCTGAAAGTTTCAAGGGCAGTGCAGGTTAAAATCCGATTTTTTTGAAAAAACCTAATTTTCAGAAAATGTTAACAAAAAATTGAAAATCCAAGAAAATGGCAACATTGCCAAGACTTTGGCGGATTCAAAACTGTGGGTTTGGGTCTTTTTATAATATGTTTGCTCGGAGAATTTTTTCTTTAAAAAATAAAAAATAAAAAATTAAGGATAGATTTTAACCTGCACTGCCGCTTTATTAGACCTTTTACCGGTTCAAATGCGACCAATAACATGAAATTTGAAGTAAATTCAAAGGAATGGCGTAATTTTGAAAATGGACCAAATCAGGCTATTTTTGGACCTTTAAACGGCCATATTTCGGCCCCATGAGGTGCTAGAGGACTAAAACTTTGGCTGAGACACTTTTTTACTACCTAAAATTTGAGCTCAATTGGTGACATGAGTGCGCCCTAATCTGTACGAAAAGTACTGGAACCACTCAAATATATTTTGTTTGCTTCAAATTTTAGAAATTATTTTGGCTAATTTATTTTAAAAAGTATGAAGTATATCAATTGAATTACCGTAAGCATCTTACCATGATATTATGCCATATGTGGAAATGCTATGAAAAAAGACATAATATGCAGGTATGAGGTTGCCAAGACTTATTTAATTTAGATATAATATATCTTCGATATCTTGTTCATTTAAAGACAACATTTATATGATCCTTCCATTTCAGATGCAAGTCATAATATTTTTTTTTACGGAGGAAATATGTGAATCTTACATCAATTAAGGAGAATTTCTATGACCTCCCAGCTGTACAAAGTTCTTAAGGTAGTTTAAATAAATAAACTAATTAAACACGCAGCATAAAGTGAAATAATATAAAAAGGTATTTATTAATTGAATACAGAAATAAAGTCAAAATTGGAAAGACGTATTACTGTGAAAAACTAACTTACAAAAGCTGCGTAGCAAAGGCGCTGTATAAAATACTTAATTAACATACCAGATGCATATATTGTAATTGACATTGAGACCTATTGTCTTATTATATAATATATTCATATGAATTACATACAGGGCCAATATCTTAATAAGATGCTGACATTAAATAAGAATGGGAGAGTTTTCTCACGTATACTCTAACAAAAGTACAACCAGCAGACTTGGCCCGTGCCAAGTGTTAGATTCCTACAGACTAAACTCACTTTAAACCCTCCCTGCATTTTCTACCCCAAGTTGGGACTCCCTTTTCAGATATAACTTCAGTTTGGGGCGCGCAGCCTAGGCAACTGGCCGCTGCCTTCCTCCTACCCAGCTATGGGGGGGGGGGCCTCTACGATAAAAATCTCATACGTTCTTACGTACTCTGCTACTCTATTCCAATTTTCAGGATTGCGTAGCATTTCCGGGACCACACTCTCCGGCCTCCAGATCAAAAAAGGCGGACGCCCTGCCAAGTATCGCACACATCTGAAGAACGTGTGCTCTACCATGTCATCCTCGTCTGGGCAGTACAGACTCTGCTTTTTTTCTACCTTTTGCCACTTTTATAGCAAGTAACAGAAGTATCCCCATGGCACGTTAATAATTGGAAAAAGTAGAAGTCCAGTTCCCTATGCTGTTGCTCCGTCCGTGTTTGCAGATCTGGTATCAGTCTGTGCATCCACCGGGCTTTTTGGTCGATATTCCATCGTTCCTGCCATACGCTAATAAAGCTGGAGCGGGCGCGAGTAGATGCCGCTTTGCGCTCCTCTAGGCCTTCGTAGATGTATTTCCACTCCAATGCTAGCAGGTCGATAGGTATGACCGATGCTACCACTTGTATCGCCAAAAGGGAAACCGTATTGTATGTGCTGGTGATCCTCAATACCGTTTGCCGTTATACAGAAGATATTTTCTGTCTGTACTTGGCAATTTTGGTGGTATCGAACCAGATTTCCGATCCGTACAGCAGGATAGAGTTAACCACTGATATCAAGAGATTTAAAAAACATGTTTGTAGTGTCCAAGTCACAAAATAAGATTATATATTTTACCTGAATAATCCGTCTTAGTCTAGGCGCCAGCCATACTAATCACGCCCAAAAATTAAGAAATTTAATTTCTTTTTCCGAGGATCAAAATAGGTGGTATTTATGTTTTTCGACTCGCTGAACACGAATTCGGGGTCCATTTTGCAAATTTTGTGGTCAATTTTTTGTTATTGTGCAATAATTTGTTAATAACCAAAAATTGACCACGAAATTTAAGTGTTTTGGCTCAGATCGTGTGAGGGTTTCCACCATTTTCGACAATTAAATCGATTTTGGTGGAAAAAATTCGACGTCTCAGCAATACGATCTCCGTTTTTAGAATTGCAAGCTGGAGCTTACCCTAAATATTTAAAACTTGATACTTTGTGTAATGACTCATTATATATCATTAGTTAATGAGTATATTTTATCGGCAAAAGTTATGCATACAGTTTTTTTAGTGTTAATAGATAATTTATTAGCATAAAACAATTATTTGCTAGTGTTAAATATTCATTCATATCTCTCAGCATCTTTCCATGTTCTTCTTTCACAGTAGATTATAGCATTATCAGTATATGATAGTATATTGCCAATAAGATCCAATAAATTGTTAATTTAAATAATGAAGGATAGAGTTCCTAAAATGGAACCCTGAGGAACACTGATGTTTATTGACATTTTATCACTCGATGTATTGTTAATTTTGACTATTTGCATTCTATAATTTAAGTAACTTATTATAATATCCAGGAAAATACCCCTCACTTCTAGTAACTCAAGCTTATTTAATAGTATGTATGTATGTTATGATCCACCGTATCAAAAACTTGTGACAGATCATTAAAAGTGGCAATAGTAGGAAGGCTTTAATCAAGATTAGAATGTAAAAAATTTGATAGATGAGTCAAAGAATTTTCTAGCCCACCTGTCAAATTAAGGCCATTGAGTAGCTTTTACATGATTTTATTTATCTTTAAGAATAAATAAAGCTAATAAATAGACTCTTATCTGTTATAGATTCTAATTTCATCCAGAAACTTTAGATCATGACGTACACTTTTTTTAGTGGTGCACCAGTTTAAACAATATTCTTTGTTATCGATAATGATTTAAGTTTTGAATTATTACAGTCTTAATAATTACTTAGAACTAGCAGCTTTATTTTTAGCCTATAACATATCTGCTGACTTCGATGCATAAATTTTGAGAACAAATGACTTAGAACCAAGGAAACAGCAAATGTTTCTGGGTGAATTTAATTTTCTAAATAGTCAGAACATTATAGTTTATTTTCATTTTTTCTAGTGCATTTATTGGATCATACAAGGAAATGATCTAACGCTAACTTTAAAGACTTATTTAAAAAACTTGTACTACTGCTTCGCATAACTGGAAATAAGTTATTGAGTATTGACTATTTAAATTGTAAATTATTTACTGTAAAACAGACTTAAAAACTGGTTTTAGTTAATAAATAAAAAATAATTTTTTCTATTTTAACCAATTTATTATTTATTAAAAGAATTCAATATGTAGAAAATATACTTAAATGTATTAAAATGATAAAAATTCTTGAAGAATTGGCTTTTTTTATAATAAATTCATCCTACATCAATCATTAGGAAAAAAATAAAAAATTATTATTCTTTTAAATTATATAGGATTTAAAAAAAATTATCCCTTTGATAATATAATTGTATATGTTTGCTTTATTTTTGGGGTTATATTATTAAAAATAAATTCTATAGAGCAGAACTTTTTTTTTTCTGAGGGAGTGAAGAATGCATCTTACGCATATCCTTTGTCATCGGACCAAAGGATTATGTGGAGACTCTATCTTGCATTATTGACAATGAAATCATTGATCACAGTGAACTACAATCCACGATTGCACAGCCAATGATGCAAGGTCCTACCCAATAAACTCCCCTCCTTATTAACTCTGACACATATTGTCCTGGACCGGGACTCCCTTTTGAGGCATGACTTCAGCCCAGGACATGCTGCCAGCAGAACTTTATCCGCTCATCATGCCGAAAAAATATAAAAAATAAAATAAAAATCAACCCCATAACCTGAAAAAGAAGAATAAAATTGAAAATTTAAAAAGTAGTATATTAAATAATTAGATTCAAAAAACCCCAGTTACCTGCCACTACTCGAGGAAACCCTCCTCCTGCTCCCGCTTCAGCGTGGTCTTTACGTACTCTGCTACCCTGTACAAGTTTTCGGTACTACGTAACATTTCCTAGACCACATTCTCTAGTCTCCATTCCCGAAAGGTTGGTCGTCTATCCGCGAATCTAGCACACCCAAAGAAGGCTCAATACTATCCACCTCGCCCACGCAGTACAAGAATTGCGCTGTTCCTACCTTACCTCATTTGAAGAGTTAGCTATAGAAATCGATCTCTCCATGTCCCCGATTAATCCGCTCCCTGAGGTTAGTTATTAGCCTATGTGGCTACCGTTCCCTTGGGTCACCATTACATCGACGCTGCCATATATCCATAGTGTAGGAGCCATTTCGCGTGACTTCGCGTCACTATAGTTTATGCTTATAAGTTCCAGCGCAAGTAGGTCGTTAGGAATAACTCCCGCAAGCTCCTTGATCGCCGGCTTGGATACCATTTGGTATGCACAAGCAATCCAAAGCGCCCCTCGCCTTTGTACTGCAGAGATTTTTTTGCATTACTTTTTTATGCGGACGGTGTCCGCCCATACCTCTGCTCCATATAACAAAATGGAGTTGAACGTATACATTAGAAGCTTCCGTCTTCCCGATTTAGGTCCGCCGATATTTACCATCAACCACGCCAGGAATGATGTCACCTTAGCAGCCTTTTCACACGACACTGAAGGTCAGCTTGTTGTCAAGCAGGACCCCCAGATACTTTAAATGTGGCCTAGTAGAAATCTTGTGAGAATTCCCACCAACCTCGAAATCTATATCTATTTTGGTAGGAACCCTTCGATGGGTCAGCAAAACAATTTCGGTTTGTGGACACCTCTGGCACCGGTAGCCAAGGCAGTACCTAATCAGGTAGGCCTCTTCCGGGAGATCGAATCGTAACAGGCTGTCTTAAAAGGCATACCACAGATCGGGTCCTACCACCGATCCTACCACCGGCAATACCTCCGCTTAGCTGTTTTTCCTTCCTGTCATCGGTCGTGTCGTAAAGCAGGTTTAGATAGTGCCTGAGTACTTTGCTCAGGTAACGTGGGATCCGGAAATCCTGCGAGAGGAAGGACAGCATGTCGTAGTGCTTTTGAAATATACATGGTGCGCGTGTGAGCTATCGAGTCATTTAATTTAAAGGGCCAATCAGAGGCCTTTCTATAGACTGCAAAAGTCCCTCTTTCGGATACTCCATACAGTCTAGGAAGTACGTACTTTTGGATAGAGGATAAAGAAAAATTCATTCGGTGACGATTAAAGCAATAGAAATGAGAAAGAACTTTTAGAAAATTTAAGTTTGTTCAAAAATTTTGAGACCTATAAAACCTTTTTTTCTCAAAAATTAGAATTTTGGCAACATTTTTAAAAATAGTCATATTTTGGGCTAAAAATGGGCATTTGGTTTATTGACTATTATCGTAAAAGACTTTATTAAAAAAATGAAACCGAATATTATAATTAGAAACTGTATCTTTCTAAGCCAAAAAGGCCTATTGGATTAAGCGGAGGATATTTTGTTGGGTCAAAACAGCAATTCTTATACTCAAAGGTTTAGATCAGTCTAGCCGTTCTTCATATACTCCTAACCCGGAAGAGGTATTAAAACGCGTTAATGCAATAAAACGATAAAGCCTTAAAATGATAGACCGTTAAAAAATAAAATTGCACCTCAATTATTTCCAAATTTGAAGTATTTTGAAGAAACATATGTAGGTAAAGCTCGAATAGAAAGGGAAGAAGAGTAGTTTTACGTTACCACCTTTCTCTGTGGTGTCAACATAATTCATTGTCAGAAAGAAAAGCCAGGGCTTAAGATCTTCCAATGCCAAAACAGACTCCAGTTGATAGTAGACAAAAAACATATTTAGTATTTTCTCACTAAACTGTGTAAAGAATAGACAGACACAGAGGTGTTGTTTAGACAAGTGGAGTTAAGACAAAAAACTAGGAAGTAGCAGAACATTAAAAAGATACAAAGGCAAGATCAATTATGCAACGCAGTGGCGGGGTACGAAGATTCTTAAGATGTTTTGAACTACATATTTAAAAAATACATATTACAATGTAAATTTTTGAGTGAAAAAAAATAAAGAAAAAAAAATTTAATTTTTAAATAATTTTTTATTTTTTGGGAGTCATTTTTTTGGGGAATTGCCTTTTTTGGGAAAAATGTCCTTGGGAAAAATAGATTGGAAAAAGTGTCTGCCAATCTTCAATTCTAAATTTTGATAGCCATTCTTATGTTTTGGGCTTTTATATTATGTGACTTAAGTTTAAGTTTATTTGAACTGCAAATGATGATTTTTAAATTACCAGCTAATTTATGTGACAAAATGCAAATTTGAGAAGTTTCGACTTCATGTTTCGATTTCCTGGAAAGTTTTTCACATTTAAAGCAATTTATTTATCCTTTGCGGTTTTTAAAAAAATGACGAAATTTTAACGTTAAAAGTCATAGTTTATCATTTTGACAAATGCACAAAAATTATTATCATTATTCAATAATTGTTACAAATTATTTTATATTACACAAAAAGTAAGTGTGTACATTTAAATGTTAAACCCATAAAAAATTTAAAAAAAAATAATAATTTTATATATAAAATTTAAAAAAAAAATTTAAAATAATAATATTTTATCTGCAATCAATGATATTTAAAAAAAAATAAAAAATGAATTTTGATCATAAATTTAATTTTAAATATATTATTTCAATCTATTGTTAGTTTTTTATTTAAAATATTATTTATATACTTTTAAAATACACGTTAATAATACCGGTTAAGATCAAAAGGAGATAACTACAATCTTTTTTTTTCTTTTTTTTTTTTTTTTTTTTTTTTGCAACGCTTTAAGGTATATAATATTTTTATTATAATTATATTAAGATGTTAAAAAATATTTAATTTTTATTTTGCTATATTTCATAAAAATTTAAATAAAAAAAGAAAAATGTACTTTTATTTTTTTTTTTTAAAGAAAAAAAAATTCAGAATGGCGAAGAACTCTTGTTCAAAGTTAAAAAAGTTGTGGATGTAAGTACTGATTAACTGGTTCGAATTTTTTGTGATACAATTTTTCTGTCTAGATTTTCGTATCTGTATACTATTTATTCCTTTGATTGTATTTTTTTTTTGTGGGTTGCCATGACCAAAATAATATTTTGTGGTTTTCAAATTGTCAAAATAAATTATCAAAACTTGTTACATGGTTATTCGGAATTTATATTTTTGTACTATATTTCAAAAGCTCGGGTAGAATACCAATTTCTCGCGATACACGATCCACTAATTTGAGCGCAAAGTTTAATAAATTGTATACTGAAAAAAAATTCCGGTTGTCGCAATCTGTATTATTCAGTTGGCGCAAGCAGAATTTTCGGTTGCAGCAGACGGATTGTTTTTTCGTCAAATGAAAGCTATAAGATAAAGCTGTTTTAGAGGGTTTTTGAGTGATTCGTCATTATTTTCTACTCTAGTTTTTCAAAAATTAAAATTTGCGAGTCATGAATTGCAAGGAGTTTTGAAATTGAGTCTAGCCTCAGAGCACTGAAGCTTCTTTATTTTATCCAATTAAACCCAATGAAAAAGGCTAAGTAAAGATATAAGCCTACAATTGAACAATTTGGTACAAAAATAGATTGGAAAATTGGGACGCAAATCCACAAAAGAAAATTTATTTATTATAACTTCCCCCCCTCCTAAAAAGAAGAAGTGGCTTGTAAATAGCCGAAAAAAGGAAGTGACTCAAAATTAGCCTCGATAAAAGAGCTGGTTAAAATATTTAAGCAATGAGGCTTAAATTTTAAAGTATGTAGGGATTACTTTTAAGACAATTAAAAATATAAATCTGGATAAAAATTATCAAAAGTTGTTCACCATTTCAGCAGCCTGATAATATAAATAATTTAATTAAAAAAAAAAAAAAAAAAAAAAAAAAAACTAATGACTTAAAAACTTTTAATAACTTTTTTTTTTTAATCCATCAAGGTTCGATATAAAATTAATTTTTTTTCCAAATGCTTATAAATCAGCTACAGAAGCTCTGTGACATTCAATTGTGAGTATCTGGAATGATTTTTAACATAAAAAACGAATTCTTGAATGAATGGTTAAATTGAGAGAGGCAAGGTTCCGGTCCCCTCTTTTGAAATAAGTCCTAAAAATAAAATAATTATTTATTGAAAAGAATGTTAATACTTTATTTTAAAAAACTTGAATAACTTTTTTATCCCACGCGATGTCAAAGGCTTTTAAATTGACTTTATATACTTGTATAAAAAATTATTTTTAAAAGAGAATGTGGCAGCCATTGATAAATTATTTATTTCAATAATGAATTTTCATAGTGCAAAAAAAAAAAATTTAGACGTTGGATATTCGTTGACAAAATGTTTAAGTAATGACTAATCGAAATTTATAAGGTTCTTGCGTTTTCATTTTAATTGAAGTGGAATACACCGAAACGTATCGATGGTGTCTATTGTCGATCACCAGGACAAATAACAATTTAAGAGAGAGAAAAAAAAAATCTTTCAAAAAATACGAAAAGGAAGCGGCATATCATTGCTGATGTCAGCATACCATCAAAAATTAATCAATCGTCACGGGTACTGATATTCTTTGTCCCACGTGATAATAATCTCTTTGACCATACTTTATAGTCCATTCATATTTACCATTCTGAGCAAAACCTTAAGTTCTTTTTTGCAAAGTATTTTCTTACAACTTTTTTTTCACCTTGCATTTAAAATTAATACTTTTTAACGATATCGTTTACTTTTTTTTTATTTTACCTTAACATTCAAAAATTCTTCAATGAAATCAGCTACGGTAAGAAAAGTATTTTTGTAAGTAATTTTAATATTTTTTAGCAAATGTGTTAAACTAGATCCATATTTTATTATTTTTTTTTCCAATCGCATAGTTAAAAAAAGCACAACTAAATTATAAAAAAAAATTATAACATATATTATACACATCATTTAGTTGCAGGAAACATGTTCCATGGATTTTGGTTGCGTTTTCTCAAATCAGTTAATTTTTTTAAAAAAGGATTGGTAAGAAAAATGGAAAATTGAATCCTGGGTTTAATAGTTCCAACAGTTACGCCAAGTTTTTGATACGAACGGTAAAGGCTTTTATCGAGATTTATTTTATATATTTAAGAACCACGGGAGCTATAATATGGTCTAGGTCAGGGTTACATTTTTCAATTTTCCCACTTTTCACGTCAAAATTTTGAAAAACGGTTTAGACCATCGTGTAACCAGGGAAATTTTCGATAAATTCTATTTTTTGGATTTTTTTTTAACGTTTTTACATCGACTTTGTAAAAAAACTAAATTTGTCATCTTAGGGTCCAAAAATGGCCAAAATTTCAAAAATTCACAGCGACTGATAAAAAGCATATTAAGACCTGAACTTGTAGAAGAGAGGATATTTCATAAGTATAAACCACCGTAAAATTTAAAGCACGATTCGATGACCCAACCTAAAAGCCCATGTACATTTCATATGGTATTACTCTGGGTATATTCATTATTTTTGGCTCTAATTGCGAAAATCTAAATAACTTAAATTCCAAATCTTTTACAAAACTCAAATTGGAATTTCCCGCCAAGTCAATTACCAAATGAAAATCCGACCAAACATTCAGTTAATCCCTAAATACAAGACCCCAAAATTCATAATCAGCCATCCAAAAATTTACAATAACTAATTTTTCATCAGGGTTTGTGAATATTGCAAAATCGTCTTTTAAATGGTATTTTTATTAATTTAAGGGTTTTATTCAAATTTTCATGCATACAAACCAGAAATTAATTATTAGCCTACAACCCTATAAATGGTATTTTTTTGCTAATTTAAGGGCGTACAACTAATTTCCGGAATATGGGATCGAAAATTCATAATGAGCCACCCCAAAGTCGAATAGTAGCATACTTCTCCTTAGGATTTGTAAATATTACAAAAACGTCTAAAGTAGGGCTGTTTTATGCCAGTTTTAGGATGTTTCACTCATTTTCAGGTTCAGCAACTCAAAAAACCTATTTTACAGAAAATCTCAATAGGGTTATTCTCTAATCTCTTTAGGTTCCCAATCTGTCAAGAGAAACTTATTATTCTTTGGCTAATTTTCAAACCAAAAGTAAAGAAAAAAAATTTTTAGCTCAAAAATCAAGTATTTTCATTTGATATTAATTTTGATATTTGCAAACCAGTATTATTTGCGTAAACATATTTTTAACTATAATTAATATTAGATATCAGCAATAAGATTTCTTTGAAGAAATCATTAATAACTATTATTATTAACTAATTTAATAAATTTCAGCTCCTCTGAATGAGGATCCAAAACGTTAGAATCGAAACGATTCGTCTAAAATTCAAGTATATTTAAAATGATTTTACGTTCATCTTTTATTAATAATTTAATTTGATTACTTAATTTAATTCTGTTTTATATGTTTAAAAATTTCACCATATTATATCATGACAAGTATAAAACTATTTATTAAATTCAATATGTTTTTACTGTAACGAAAAAATTCCTTATCACCATTTTTATATGCTTATGATTTACATAAATTTAACGTATTTTTTATTTTTTTTTCATGTTTAGTTAATAAAAGGTAATAAAAGACTTTTATAGAAAAAACATAATTTATTGTAAAATATTTTAAACTTCGTCTAATTACATATCATGCAATAAATATTTACTTTTCTTTTATTTTATTTCTCTATATTGTAAAAAAATTTATTAAATTTATTTTTTATCAAAATATTATTAACACATTGATTAAATTTATCAACAGTCATATTTATTTCTAAATTATTAATATCATTTTTTGGATTACATTTTTTAACGTGCTGGTGTAATTTAAATTCTGATTTTTCTTCTGATAATAAATTTTCATCGACCATTTTAATATGATGTAAATAAGTAACAGTTTCTTTTTCTTTCTAAAATTTTAAATAATATTATAAATACGAGGCAATGGTTATTTGTTCAGAATGTCAGATAAACTCTCTAAATCAAGCTCAAAAAGTTTAGAGGCTGTTTTCAAATTTTAAATAAAATGATTCTAAAAAGGTCTAATTTCGGGTTATGGGTAATAATAATAATAGGTATAAAATTAAAATCACTATAAACTTTAGGTCCAAATAGTAATTTGCATAAACAACTATATAGTTTTCAGCTGAAATTATCAAATATTTAAAAAAAATTTTTTACTTTTTCAAAATCTGTCTCTAAAAAAAACTATCAGTTTTATATATAACCCGAGTAATTTAAGTGATGAAATGCTATATATTTTATGATCATTATATTTCGGATTTAGAAGAAACATTTCAAAATGTATGCTGATTTTTTTGAGTTTATTTGATAATCAGGGCAATTCTACTGTTTCAAACACAAAATATAAAAAAAGAACAAGAACTTATAAAATATTTTATGCTTACCTCGTCCTTGCATGAATCAGATTTACAATCTTGAGGTTTTGTTAATAAATGATTCCATCTATGAACAGTTCCTAGTATTTCTGTCTGAACAATTTGTAGTTTGTCAAATACAGGATTTATTAAATCTTGTATACATTTTTTCCAATCTTTTTTAAGTTCATTAATTTCGTCATACATAAGTTTTACAGAAGCTTTGCAATAATCAATATTGAGTTTTTTTGTTTCTGCTTTTTCCAATAATGGCTCATATTTCTCATTAAACTATTTTTAATTTAAAATATATTAAAATTTATAAATATAATAAAAAACTATATCAAAATAAATAATTACATTTTGCAAAATTTCATTGAACGTAGTTTGAATTTTTTCACTCTCACCGTATTGAATTTGATTAATTACATCTGAATCATATTTGATTTTGACTTGTAGCTCATTTAATTCTTGAAGTAATCCTGATAAATGTTGATTTAATCCTATTTGTCCTTCTGGTGCATGTCGTATAGTAATGTCAGTTCCTGGATAAACTGCCTGAGCAAGCTTCAATTAAAAATAAATAATTAATTTAAAATATTTTATATCTCGTGTTAAATTAACTTACGCAAATTAGAAATCCAATAAACAATAAGCTTGTTATTTGCTGCTTCATGACTATGTTCTTGACTACAGAAAAAATTTATTTTAAATGACTATTTTTATAAATATACACACACATATATATACATAAATAAAAAATGTGTTAAATAGTTATTGGATTAATTTCATTATCTAATTAATAAAAAGATTATGATATTTATCTTAAAATTTAATTATTAATTCACTAAACGGAAAATAATTTTGTATAGATTATCGGCAGTACATTCTGATAAAAATAGGCTGTAAAATTTTTAGTAATTTTTTATTGGATATGGTGACAAAAGTTCCAAGAAAATTTCTTACTCCGATTTTCGCAAAAAGTTTATTTTCCCATATCTTTTTTTTCCCAATAAGAAATATTTTCCATTTTTTTTTCTCAACATTTATTCTTCCCAATAAATTAATTCGGTAGAAGGAGAGGAATGGGTTGGCTAGTTTCCGAGTTGCAAAAAGAACAAGAATCCACTGAGACAATGTTACGTCAATTAAATCTTGGACAGAAAATAATATAGGCAAGAGCACCTGCCTAACACGGTGATCTTGAAGGCCCAAAAATTTTTTTCGGAGTGTCGCAAAATTCCGACTGAGAAAATTTCATTTTTAGGGTGTATTGATCATAAAAAATTGAACCTGAAAATCGGACCAATGAAAAAAATAAGTCAGTTTCTGATTCACGTTTTTTCATGAATAAAAAATTTTGAAAAAGTCTCTATATTTCTGAAAGGAAGCTTTTTGCAAAAATTAGCTAGAGAAAGAAAAAGATAATAAAATTTTCGTTTTTTTTTTGTCTTATGGTATTTTTTTCAAAAATGCTTGTATTTTGAGTTATTATAGGCTTTCAATGAACCGCTCAAGTCAAAATTAACCACCATAGCACTATTAGATCTTAAAAATTATAAAACTTTTTATAAAAAAATTTTTAATACAATAGAAAATAAAAAAATAAAATATTAGGTATGGTTGCAAATTTGTCTAAATTTTACGAACGTGTTTGAAATTGAAAAAATTTGAAACCCCCTAATGGGATGAAACTAGGCCTGTGATCATATTTTTATGACACAAACAACATTTTTAAGCACTTTTTGTAAATATCTCTACTAAACACGGACAAGTAAATATCCATGTAGAAAAATAAAATTATTAATATTTTTGTAAAAGATATTTTATGATAATAAAAATTTATTTTTAAAGACTTGTGAAATATTATTTTCCATTTATTTACACATAATTAATATTCCTGTCTAATCTTATTAGTTTAAAAATAAAACATTAATAAGCTTATCAATATTATCACTTTTATCACCATAATATTTTCTTAAAAATATTTACTTTGTCAAGTGTAATTGAGTGTTTTTTTATATTCATAATTTTATACGTAAATAGTTAAGGTTGAATCAGGTGGATAGAAATCGATAGAAATAGCATTTTTTTGGTAAAAATTTCTGGAGTTCGAAACTTCTGGAATGTTTAATATTTTTAGACATTGATCATGTTATTTGTCTCTTAAAATTAAAAAAATAATTTTGAAAATTTATTGACTACTGACGGAGATATTAGCGCTTGAAATTTCATTAATTTTTGAGGTACTTAATTAATCAAGACTTTTTTATAAATAATCTGATTTTTAAAATCTTTGAATATAATATTTAAGACATTATTTAGCATGGATTCACTAAAAAAAAATTTGATTTCCTACGTTTCACCGCAAATAAATTGACTTTTTGAAAAATTTAGGTTAGGCCAAAAATCAAAAAACTTGAAATATATTTCACATTATTGTTAAAAATTGAGATTTTTTTTAGTGATTCGATGCTAAATAATGTCTTAAATATTATATTGAAAGATTTTTAAAATCAGATTATTTATAAAAAAGTCTTGATTAATTAAGTACCTCAAAAATTAATGAAATTTCAAGCTCTAATATCTCCGTCTGCAGTCAATAAATTTTCAAAATTTTATTTTAAATTTTAAGGGTTTCATAACATGATCAATAGCTAAAAATATTAAATATTCCAGAAGTTTCGATCTCCAGAAATTTTTACTCAAAAAATGCTATTTCTATCCACCTGATTCAACCTTAAGGGTCGTTTTACCTAAACTTTTTTTTGATAACCGAATTTTTTTTTTTTCTATTAATTACTTTATATATGTCTCAAGAGTATGTAAAAAAAATTTATTTTTAAATCCTCCCCTCTAAGTATATTTTTTTGCCTGTTTTGCCGGCGCCGTCAAACGTATTTTTGATAAAATTTAACGGTATGGCTCTAATATTATCTTACATATCTTCTAACTACTGTTAAATAGTTAGAAATCATGTCGGAACTGGTCACTGATAGAAATTATGAGCAAATTTTGCTAATATTCGCGATGGTTTATGACGCCGAATTTAGCCGTGTCAAAATGGTAAAAAATAGCAAATCGGCCCAGCAGCAGGGGTAAAATCAGCTAAAAGTTCAGTATGAAAACCAAAAGGATAATTTTATGACTCAAAAATCACTGATAACTTATAAGTATACTTAAATATACAAAAAAAAATGTTTTGTTAAATTTTTAAGAAAAAAAAATATTTACTCTTATTTAGAAAACTATGTTTTTACACCTTCTAATTAAGATTTCTCTAAAACTATTTGACCGATTTTTATTTTTTTGGTCTAATTTTATTTGTTGTAAGTTCCTTAAAAAATAATAATTTATTGATTAAAAGTACCGAAAAAATTATTCCAAAACTTCAAAGTCGTTTTACTCGAAACAACGTCTTTAAAACCCTGTACTCGATTGCGCGATAACTTCTGCACCGATTTTTTTAAAATTTACTAAGCAACTTAATAAATGCACTAATTTCGGGATGTCGTCGAGTTTCTTTTATTTTATGTTCTGAAAAAATTTTTACAGCTGCTTTTGCCCGAAAATTATAGGCTTTTTTTTCATTTTAACTTTGCGTAGCCGCCATTTTGTTCGTAATTAATTTTTTTGAAAAAACTCGACGACATCCCGAAATTACGGGTTTCCAGTCTTACTAATTTTTTTTTCGTACGTTTTAGATTATCCTAAGTCAAGATATCAAGTACACAGTTTTGAATTTTTTTTTTTCAGAGACGCAAGTTCACCTCTCTCACGCAAAACTGACGTCATAAAAAACAAAAAAAATTTTTTTTCTTTAATTTTTAATATATTTGTAAACTATAAAAAAAATTTGATTCAAATATCTCTATCCGTTATTTCACAATCCTACCTTAAAAATCAGCTAAAATATCGACATATTTAGGTAAAACGACCCTTAAGTAAGTATTTTGAGTACTATTGTATCGAATAGATGAAGCTTCTTTTTTATATTAATATCTATCTAAAATTGAATTTCTATCTAGATTCAATTCAAGGCATTTCGAAAAGTATAAAAAATGCTTTCAAATAAACTATTTAAATTTTACTTCAAAAAAGTAAAAAAACAAAAAATTATTAAGTTATTTACACAGTAAAAAAAGTGTACACAATATTACTACAGATTATTATAACTAAAATTTAGTACTATTACTGCAAAAATAGTAAATTTACTACAAATTGTTTCATAAAGTGTAATATTGAGTACATTTTTTTTACAGTATTCAATAAATTTTAAAATAGTGTAATGAAAAAAAAATAATTCAAATAATTACTCATCAATATTTAAATTAAATAAAGAAAATACTATTGATAGCACGGCATTGTCGCCACAACCTGTCAGATGTAGAGATGCATATATTTTGGGGTTGAAAATCAGGTCATTAATGTCAGTATAAAACTTCGGGGTGGTGTCTCCCATTTCCACCGTATCCAGTTTCTTAAATTTGTTGTGTCATTTTTTTATAAGAGGACATTTTTCAGCTGGAAGTAACAGCCACGAGTTTCATACTCTGGTTGCAGTAGACAGCAAGTTCATATCAGCCCGGAACCTCTTTTTCAAGTCTTTGTAGGTTTCCTTGTCGGGATCAGTGGACGAATATCTTTATTTTCCAGAGTAACCGTGTAACTTTTAATTTTGAATTTCACATATTTGTATATAATATTCTTGGATTCCATGCTTTTGAATGAATTTCACCCACAGGCATGGACCATCGAATCACATTTTTAAATGGCTAAATTAGCAGCAATAAAATAATCTGAAGCAATTAATTACAATAAAAAATACCCTGCCAACTAGCTGGCACTAAGGTTCCTCAAACAATGAACTTAATACTTCAATATGCCACATAACCGATTACAAGCATGCAATCATACATACATTTCTATTAACTTTTAAGAGTTTTATTTATTGATCAAAAATTTTGGAACAAATTTTCAAAAAATTAATTATTAGATTCGAGATATCGAGTAAAAACCATATTTTCAAATATAAGTACTTTTATGGAACTAAATGAAGTATTACACCAAAAAAAAAAAATATTGCAGTTTTTTTAATTTTTTAATTTTTTTTAATTTAGAGAAAAAAATTTTGAAAAAATTCGGTATTAGACCCAAAAAATTACTATAAACGAACTTTCTAAAACTAGTACCCTCATAGAAATAAATTAGGTACTACGTCCAAAAAGAAAAAAAAAATTGGTGTTTTTTGTATTTTTTTGTAACAAAAATTTTCAAAAAATTAATTATCAGATTCGAGATATTGAGTGAAAATCATACTTTCAAATATAAGTACTAACTTTTATGGAAATAAATGAGGTATTACATCCAAATTTAAAAAAAAAAAAAGTAGTTTGAGATTTTTTGATAAAAAAAGTTTTGAAAAAAAAATTAGGTCTTAATTCCATAATGGTTGTGAAATTTCACCAGTTACACACACACACACACACACACACACACACACACATACACACACACATACATACTTTTTTTAAAAACCGGTTTTTTAGCTTCCTGAGGTCCCAAAACGTACTTATATGCCAAAAAATCAAAAATCAAAATTTGACCTATCACAAAGGTTCCTAATTGAGGAACAAAAAACACTATCTTTCTTCGTTAGATAATAATTTAATATAAACATGCACAATAATTTTTAAGCATTCTTAATACTAAATAAAAACTTATAAAATAAACTAAAATTTCTATTAAAAAATAATAAATAAACAAAGATAAGAAGTAAAAATTAAAAAAAAAAATTTCTTCGCATGCGTTATAATTTTGTATACATAGTACAAAAGTTTTAAGATATTCATACATAAAGTTTAATTAAAATTTGTTATATCTAAAAAGCTTTATTATAAGAAACAACTAAAACAAAGCTTTAGATAACAAAATCCAAAATCACGTAAATATAAATTAATTTAAGAATGTTTTGCATTAATACATACATAGAAAATAACTATATATATATATGAGTGTATAAGATAGAACGAGATAATTATTCGATTAATCGTAACCACACGGTCAACGATTTGCCTAATTAATTCGGTTACTTATGGAAACCACATAGTATAAGCTTTTATATATATACCTGTAACAGGGTTTCTCCTATTATATAATGCAAGCTCTATGATAACGATATAATACAAATACAAACTTAATTACTTATACTTAAAATTTATAATTCATTGTAACATTTGTTGTTATTAAACATTAATTTAATAAAAACTTATGGCTATATATTGTTAAATTATTATTGTTCGATATTAAATTTATTTATTTAAGTGAAATTAGATAGATAATTTTATTGCTCTATTTATGTATCTTCGTACACTATAGTCTATTGTATTAATATTTAATAGTGTATATCTATAGATCTAAAGTATAAAATTATGGATAAAATTTGTAAAATTTATATATAGTAGAAAGAAATATAATATATAAATTTTTCTAATGTTAAACATATATCAAACAGATTTGAAATCGAAATATCGTTTATTCAACCGTAAAACATATATATTTATAAGGGTATGGGTCAGCTGTGTATATTGCATTTTTATAAAGTAAGCGATATATTTTCAACCGTGAAAAATCATTTTATTCATTATCATGAATTCTTAATTTTCTTGAAATTTTATAAAGTAATTTTTTCATATATATATACTTTATATCGATTTTATGCTAATTTTTATTATTTTCTGTACAAGAAAGTTTTTCATCCCCTTTAATTTTACTTTTATATGTATATTAATACAATGAAATGGTTAAGTATACTTTGTATATGTGTTGTACTACCTCAAATTTTTATCATATTTTATTACACAAGTTGTAATTTATTCTAATTTTATTTTCTTATGTTCTGCAACTAAGGTTTTACATGTGAATTTAGTGCTTTAAAAAATATTTATTGTCTTGAGTCACTAAGTAACTTAAGGTTTAAAATTTTCTAAACAAATTCATATTATTTTTAAAAAGTATACATAATGTTTACTATGAATACAAGATAGGTAAAACGTGTCTTATGTATTGGACTTCTGGACCTAAAATAGTAAGCATATTATAATCCACCTAAAAAATCGTTAAAAATTACTCTAATTAAAACTTGAAACACTTATAAGACAAGAATATTTCAATTTACGGTGTGGGAGTTTTAACTTATTGTCCGTTACCAAATTTGGTCTACGATAGTTTTTTGGAGAGCTGATCACGAATTTTGGAGTCTTTTCTGTAAGAAATTGGAGCTTCGCCTTTAAATTTGCAAAAATAAACTAAATAAAGGGTATTTTTGATATATTCGCAATTTAGGTGTCCAAATTTGATCTTTGCATAGATTTTTTGTGAATACGTCTGAAAAAATCTTTTAAGGGGTAATTTTTAGTAATTTTAGGGTGCAGCCATAATTCCTCATAGAAATGACACCAAAATTTGTGATCAGCTATCCAAAAAATCTTAAGTAGACCAAATCTGGTAATGTTTTGATATTATTGCAGTATATAAAAAGGTGCGTTTGCTTTGTTTTTATAAATTTTATTTTCATTAGCGAAAGAAAATGTTTTCGTATTGTTTTAGTCGTCTCATAAAGTTTTCCGAGAAAAATAGCATTGGTACACGATTAATGCTGAGTTAAGCTCGCAATGCATTGTTTGCATTTTTTTAATATTGAGAGTGCATATTCATAAAAAAACAAGAAAATTTTTAAAATAGGTTGAAAACCAATTCTTTCTTAAACTTATGTAGAAATACCATTAAATAACCCGAAACTACTATTGGTTTCTACATTTTATAATTTTTAAGATATGCGCCCGTGCTGCACAATAATCTCGAAGAGTATAGGCCCATTGCGCCCATGACCCAGCAAATGTGTTAACTGGTATCTATATCTTAAAACACCTTTAAATTTAAAACAACTGCAAATTTAAATCAGAATTACTCTCCACGTAATAATCCATAAACCAAATCCCCATTTTTGGTTAATTATATTTTCTAAAGAGAACACTTTATTTTTAGATTCAAAGCTTCGATGTTATTAAAAATTTTTGCTTAAAAATTCTTAGCTAGATAAAAAATCTAAAAATAGGTTATCTAGCAAAATCTATGTACAAAAGCTAATATTTGACTCCTTTAACGTAATCGCATCAAATTTTTATCTTTTATCGATTTTTAAAAATACTTTGCTTTTTTTCAATGAAAAAATGAATATCTTTTAACATATGAAACATGTTTATAGGCAGCGGGTGTACTTCAAGCATGTCATTGGGGAGGGGGGCAATGGACTTAGAATAGTTTCGATAAACGCTTATAGAATAATAAGGATTTTAGGAGCTTAAATTTATGCGAATGCCAATCATTATCCTAGAATACTATTTACTTAATGGTTACAAAATACTAGCGGTGATTTAAAGTATAAATTTAAACAAGTTCCATATTTGTTGTTTGTGAGGTCACAAACCAAATTTTTTTTAAGGATTTGAGCTCTTTTTGTAACTGCTTCATAAAATATTTTTAAGCATTATACTTGGATAAACCACTTCAAAGCTTACTTAATGCTACCCTTGTTTCACATGATTCCAAAACATCCTTTTTAGTAAATCTGATTTATAAAAGATCAAAGCGACCATGGTAACAAGTTTTATTAGTTATTAGAGCTTTTTTATTTTAAATTTCGTACAAGCAACTGTTAATTATTTTTTACATAAATAAAGAAATCTAAAAAATTTGTTAAAATCAATTATTGCATTTAAAATTTATAATAAGATAAAAATAATTAAATTTTGACTGCTTTCTTTTACATAATTTTTAATACGAATCCTTCAGAACTAGCTTTACTTAAATTTTAAGCACGCAGCTGCCAAAAACTGTACAGAATTTTTAGAAGCAAGATAAACGAATTTTCAAAAAAAGGCATTATTTTTTCATAGGCAAACATTCCTTCTTTTACTTTTCCATTTACGCCATTGTATGTAAAATAAAAAATGAAAAAAGGGTTTTTTAATAAGGCAAAAATAACTTTTTGAGATATCCCTTTAGGTCATTTAAGAAAGTTTTATGTATAAATAATATATGAAGAAAAAAAAAAGAAAAAAAAAAATTAGGAAAGAATTCTGAGGAGCACAAAAACCAACTTATTGTTTATACATGAAAAAATCTCTCATGAATAATGCGAGGAGTAAAAAAAAAAGGTGTAATATTAAATAATAGTTTGCGTTTGAAATTTCATTTGTGAAAACGATTTGTGATTTTTCTTTGCAAGTGTGTGAAAAAAAAAGCTAGTATATATTTTTTAGAGGTGTATAGGAGCTTCGAAATGGAATAAAACGCGCGAAAGCGAGATAATTGTTTTGAATAATCCCAAAAGCAATCAAGCAACTAGAGCTTTCTGGTTTCCATAACAACATTTTTGGTTAAAATCATTGGTTAGTAATAGTTAAGCGTTGTTCAACGTTAGCTAGTTATTGAACTTGGTAAAGAGGGAGCGTAAAGAGAAAGAGGCGTGGTTTGTAACTTTTTATAGAGAAAAAGAAGCTACCAAACGTATTATAGGGTAACGCCTCCTATTTCGCGGTAAACTCAAATACTTTATCATTTTCTACGTTATTGCCAGGGAACTTTCTTTCTTGTAATACGTAGACTGAGAATATTATTTTCTCTTATACAACAAACATCCACTTTTTTACTTACTATCTAGAAAATTTTTTCAAACTATTTAATTACTTCGTTTTACTTTTTTCATTTTATTTCAACTCCACAATAATCATTTTTCAAACAAAATTTAATATACACTTGGGATATTCGATTTTTTAGCTCTGTCAATTTTAGTATTAAATAAATTTTGAATATTGTCAGATCGATAATATCAAGTGCTTTATACAAACGATGTACCTAAATTTTAATGTTTTTAAATCGTTTTGATATTGGAAAATCAATTTTATTGTTATATTGAAATTTTTTTTTTACTTAAGTTTTATGATTATTTTAATTATTTTCATTTTTCTTTTTTAATTAATTATTTCATGGTTTATTTATTAATTAAATACTGAGTCAGATATTTTTTTTGAAATTTTTTTACGTTGTTATTAAATTTTCACATCATCACTAAAATTTCAGTTAGCAGATTATCGACAAAATTGGTAAATATTCATTCATGTATATGAATTCTTTTTAATTTTTAAGATACCCACATTATTTATTAAAATTTTCTTTCGAATTTTTTTACATTTTAACTGAAAATACATAGTGTTTGACATGTTTTTGGTACGCTAGATACGAAAAATCAATACATGCACGTAAATTTTTATGGAAATGTGACCCGTACGTATGCAGTGGTAAATTAGCATACTCTAAATTTTAAGCTAACTTAATTATTCAATATTTAGACTTTATTTTAGTTATGCTATTCTAAGGAAGCTTAATTTCACATAAATCAAGAATAAATTACAATTCATGGATATTATTGGAATGGTTATTAATTCCATTCAAGATAATTGAAGTTAGATAATAAAAAATGGTTTTTAGTATTAATTTACAATTTTAATTTGCAGAATTATTTTTTTTTCATTGTATAAAAATTGAAAATAGTATTTTAGGTTCCCATTTCCAGAAAAGTAAAGAATGGCCCAAATTAATGAAAATTCTGCAATTTTCGACATTCTTTTTTTCTGAATAAAGGCTTTTGTTTCTTTGACAGTGGTGAGAAGAAAAATTTTTGCAACCGTTCAACATCCTTTTCGGCCGCTGATAAGAAAATAAAAGACTGCTATCGATTTATGAATAAAACAAATTATCAATAAATTAAATAAAACTTGCGCATATGATTCAAATAAATTTTAATTAAATTTTCAAATGACACTGACTTATTTACCTTTATTATTAATTAATGAAGTCTTTCTAATAAAGTAGGGAAAAAATATTACAAAATGCAAAACCTAAAGAAGGTTGGTATAAAATTGATTTTTTTTCGAAAGTTCATTTAAAATATTTTTTAAATACCGAAACTAAACATAAAAGATACGTGTACTATTTTGTAATATTTACTTTATAGGAAACCCTGAATAAAATTTGGGGTTCAACGATATATGCGAATCATAAATAGTCTATACTTTTTAAAAAGAAGTTAATAAAAGCTTCGATTCCCTTACTAAAGAAACTATATTTTCTATATTTTCTCTTTGAATTCTCATAATCCAACTCCTTGGGGGCGCAAAATCGGAATTTTATTTATATTTACTAGTTTATGCTGAACATAAAAAACTTCAATGACAAAGTTTAGTTTCAACTTACAAAATTGTGATTTTTTTGGAAAATTGAGCGAAATTTTCAGCTACATCTATAACGCATACGCTCGCGCATACGTTATAAAAGATAATTCTATAACAAATATTTTGGGGTTGTTAAAATGGGTAGGTTAGTTAATATTTTGATGTTACTTTTATAGGCAATAAGAGTTTATGTTTGTAAATTTAAACTGAAAGTGGTTAATTACTTTTTATGTATCAAACGGGATCTATTTTTATAAAAACCTTATCTCCCTTTTATTAAATTTGATAAAATAGTAGACTGAAACTTTTTAACGCTCTTTATTAATTTTAAAGTAGTTAATTTATTTCTTACTAGAACACGATAAAAGCTGGAGGCATCGGGCTTGCGGTAAAAGATGGTAAAAATTACCGGTCAAAACATTGCCTAGGTTTCATTTTGATTGATAGTTACAAAAATTTTTTATTATTTAAAAAATTGAGTTTTCAAGCAAAAAGAGGTTTTAGAACATTTAAGTTCTGAAAAATAATTCATCTTTGACGTTACTAACGTTTTTGAAAACGTCTCAAACATCACCTACGTTTCAACCACGTTTTATCCAAATTTCTAAAACTTTACATCATAAAGTTTTGTTATTTTCTGTTAAAAAATTTTTGTATTTTTTTTCATGGTTATAGCTAGAATTGCAAAACTCCATATATTTGAAAAATTTACAAAATTTATTTGTTCTTAAAACTAACCCTGTTTTACTAAAATTAATCTTGCAAATCATACAAATTTATATTTAGAGTACTTATTTTTATTATTTGTTTTAGCACTAATTTTTACGTATTCACTTAAATTTTTATTCAAAATGGTCTTTTGTTTAAAAACCTATAAGCTTCTTCGGAGACAAAAAATTTTTATCATTTTTTTTTCAGTTTTTTTTTTGCAATATGCAGGAAAAATATAAATCTATAAAAAGTAAAGGAAAATTATTTAATTTTGCATAGGTCGAATAAACTCAGGATTATTTGAGAAATTTGTTAGCAGTAGAACATTATTTTTTTAAAGAAATACCGTGCATGCACCAGGGCCATGATCACCTATAACTTTTCTAGGAAACTGTCAGAAAATACTAATTGTTAAAAAATTGTAGAGCTTGCTCATTCGGGAAACGAATTCAGGATTATGTAATATAATAAAATAGAAAAATGTTTTTTTATGGAACAGCTGGAACAGACCAATTTTCCGATTACCACAACCGGAATCCCGTTGTAGTACATTGGCTTTTTTTGTCATATTTAAACTTTTGCTTAAAAATTTTAGTAAAGGTATCAACAATGTTAAATGTATCCAAAAATTATAAGTAAACAAAAATGGATCCACCTGATTTGGTTTTATGTATATTTTAATGTCATAAAAACAAGTATAAAGGTTTCATACATTTCCCAATGGTAAGTTTCAAAACTTCAAAAGTAAATATCTTTTTACCGGTACTTATCTATAAAGTAAAGAATGGCCCAAATCGCACGTAAATTACCATCTGAGGCGAAGCCGAGATAAAATCCAAGTTTTTGGAAAATCTTGCTGACTGACAAGTCAAGTTTTCATTTCTCACAGATTTTCGGAGTCGCTGATCAGTATTTAAAAGTCATATTTTTAATAATATTTAAACTGTCGGGTCTCATATTGATTTCATTTTACTTCAATATCCATGCTATTTTCTCTAAAATCGTAGGAAACCCTATACTTCTGTAGAAATTTTTTTGTAAATTCAAATATAAATCAAATAGTAGATTAAGTATCAAGTGCGTAAAAGTTTATATATTAGCGTGAATACTAGCACGTTTAGACGACTAAGCCAGGAGTGGTATGTGTTCACGTTAGTGTCTAAACTTTCTCGCCTATGATGGTAACAATATTTTTTTCCTATTTAGGCGTTCAACGAATGCAAAAAATTTAGCGCCAAGTTTTACGCATGAATTTTACACCCAGGGGTCGAATTCAATCAATCATTTCTCACGATTCACTAATATCTAGTTATATTTTGTATGAAAAATGAATGAATCGTGAATAGTGAGTGATGACAGCTAAAATTAAATTTTTATATAAATCGATAGTTAAAATTTATATCAACCAAAAATATTTAATTTTATTAAAAAAATAAGTTTAACTTCTAATATTTTAATATTTAATTTATATTATTTATTAAAAAAATTAAAAAACCTTATTTTGAAATTACATTTCATCATTCATGATTCATACATCTTTCACGAAAAATATAACTAAATATTAGCGAATCTTGAAAAATGAATTATTGGAATTCGACCCCTGTGAGGGCAAAAATTTTCATTAAATCACGTGATTTGTCGTTAAATATGAAAATTCGATTAGTCGATAATTTATTTATATTCATTGTTTTGAAATCGTGGAACGATGTAAAAATATTTGGATTATGAAAGAAAAAATATTTTTTTGGTGAATTCATTATAAGTTAAAATAAAAATTCAATAGAATTTGAATAGAACTAATTTAAGAATTCCTTATGCAATTTTTTAAAATAAAAAATTATTTAGTAAATCATGCAAATGCAAAAAAAATTTAGAAAAGACAAGAAAGTTTTGAGATACTAAATGTTACCATAAAAAGAAAAGTCTCTACCGAATATCAAGAAATAGATTTGGGGAGATAACTAGAAGCATATTATTTTTTTAGTTATTACTTTGGGAAAAATAATTTGCATTAACTTTGGTAACCTTACAAATTTGTAGCAATCTTGAGGTTAATAAAGATTAGAAATTGAATCTTAGTTTCTACAAATTAATAGTTGAAAGCAATCATTATGATTAACACATTTAAATTTTCAAAGCAAACCAGTGAGGACTATGTGGCCTATACAAGGCCCTTGAAGAAAGTTCAAAAGCCAAGCAAGTTCTTGGGTAGACTTTTCAGGGCAAGTGATAAGTTTTTTTAAGTTTGTGACGCTTTTGCAAGAATTCGAATTCGCCTAACTTGTATATTTTATGAGGTAGACCCCATTATATTGTATTTTGATTGATCCCTGTATGTAATCTTTAAAAATTATTTCACTTGCGAGCAAAATACTTATGAAAAGGCAACATGACAACACAGTTTTCATTTATACAATAAATTACACCTGTTTTTTTGTAGGGTGCCTATTACTGACATTCATTAGAATTTTTCTCGCAAATGAAATGATTACTTCAGGCTATATAAGGACATTGAACTGTTTCTTAAAAATCTTGGACAGGCCATAAATAGGTTGTAATTAACAGTCCTGATTCTGAATTTAAGAAAAATCTTTGACTGGTCATAAAAAAGTTGTCATTAACAGTCCCAAAATTTGTTCTGCGGACAAGAAAGCTAATTAGAAAGATTTTCTTAAAAACACTGAAAACTGGTAACAAAAGCTCAACTAAAAATTTATCAATAAATTAAAGAAAAAAAATGTTCACACAATAAATTTTCAAAAACCTAAAAAATTATATATAGTTATGCATATAAAACACATTTTGTGCAAAAATAAAAAAGAATGCGTAAAAAAGATAAAGAATATATAAAAAAAAAAAATATAAATTGTGTTACATAAAAAAATGAGGTAAAATTAATAACCTCTAATAACTTAATACTTTATAATAAAAATTGTAAGTGAGTTAATATTATAAATACTCATATATATATTTATGGGTTCCAATTAATTACACATTGAACATCAGGTACGTCAGCTGCAAAACATAAGCATCTGCGTCATCCGCTAATTTTTTTTTTTTTTTTGTTAATTCTGCATTTCAGTACTTTTAATTTCTTTTTTAGCTTATAAAATATCTTATATTTTTTGATACTTTAATTATAGTACATTTGATGGGTAAATTAAAAATTCCAGTAAAATATATAAATTTAATTCAGAAGATTAAGACATAACAATATTTTTTCAATCTCGACTTTGTAATTTATTTTTAATATGAGATAATAAACTATAAAAGGACTGCCTTCGTTTTTTTTTTTATTTAACGCTTATTTATAAAAATTTTATATCATCATAATTTGACAGGAATTTTTTTTCTCATTAATGTACATATTTTCAATGTAAATAAAAAAAATGTTGTCTCGCCAAAATTACATTGATTTTTTTTTTTAATAATTTTATTTGCGCTTTTGGAATTGCAGAATAAGGAAAATTTTGTGTAAATATTATGATGATATCGAGTTTTTATTGAGCGAAATTTCAAAAGCGAAGGGTCTTTACAGAAAGGTGTTTAAGAAAAGAAAAAAAAATGAACAAGCTAATAATATCGAGTGTAACACGCGTTACGCCGGAAATAACACCTATAGAATAGACATAAAAATAGTCCCTTATAAATCCCCTGCGACAATAAAAATAACCAAAAGAAAAACTGGCTCCTCATTACCATGACTCCCTCGCCCGCAGGCTTAGCAATCAGATTTTGAGAGCGATGTCGCATCGAATTTTCGTAAAAAGGGAGCTACGGGGCTTTATAGGGTTGTAATAGCTGATGGCACGCGACGATTTCGAAAGACACGCAACCCCATCTTGGCCCGCTGGGATTAACGCGAATGACGCAAAGATTGATGAGTTGGATAACCAGCGCGAGCAACTCCGAGTTATTCTTAATTCTTATTTAGCTTATGTTTGTGAGTATGTATGTGCGTGTTTATGTTCTTATGTTGTGATGAAGGAAAATAAGAATACGTAGATACATAAAAAAGAAGAAAGAATTTCAGTGCTAGAGAGCGGCGAAAATAAAGATGTAAAGAACGCGCGTGCATCTTTGTAACAAGATGCAGAAATAAATGCCGAGACGCGAGATTAATGAAAGTGCCTCAAGCAAAACTCGCACTCTCCTCTGAACGAAACTGTACCGATAAATAAAGAGCGGCATCAACATCACCGCATTACCCAGCATTAAATTATGACCTTCTAATTGAGAGAGTAGAGAGCAGAGAGTTATACCAAAGGAGAAGCTTATATCTGGCAAGGACAAGAGTCTAGAAAAGAGCAACATAAGGTCAGTTAACCGTGTGATTTAGCGATATTTGCTCTGCTCGTATTCTATAATAATATAAATTCGAGACGCTCGAGAGAGATGTATAGATAAGGCATTATGATTTTAATGTGCCAAATGTCGAGAAACGCGCGCTCGCCCGTGAAATTGAAAAATTTTAATGCATACGTCGAGGACCTTTATATATTTGTTTTAATATATTTATATGTATAAATTTTAATTGAGAAAAAAAAAGCTAGAAGAGACAGTAACTCTTCGTTAACCCAATCAAAGTATCGACTCGCTACAGTGCCAGCAGCATCGTTTTTCGATATGTCCCGTAATTCACAATTATTCGCAATTTTTTGGGATTCGTGGTATCGAATAGCCGTCAGTTTTAATCAAAGGTGCATCGGTGCGTTTTGATGCGTGATTTAGTACGAGCAAGCGCGGCAGCCAAAAACGCATTTATCATCAACTCGATTTTATACGACGTCCATTATGCATCTATTCCCAAGTGCTATAAATTCTCCCCTCAATGATTTACACACGTTTTTAATATATATAAACGAGTTTGTATTTAAACGCGTATATATATATATTTGGTGCAATAGTCGCGCGTTATAGGTCTCTTTTTTATTATTAGGGCAGGTGTCGAAATCGTTTACCGGAAATCGAAAACGAGCATCGATCTTTCCAAAGGCCAATTTCCGGAGATGCTTAAGTAATTTTCGTTATTATTTGCTCGAATGCGTTATAATGATGACTTTATATTATATATTAACACTAACAATCTATATAAAAAGCTCGTTTTGCAATTTAAATTGAAATAATAAAAGAGGAATCGATATAATATTATGAAATTAACGATATTTTAAATAGAATTGGTTAAAATTGTTAAAATATTGCAGGTAGAAAACGTTTTAATGCAATTGGGATTCTTTGTGGGATTCCCGAGGGTTAATAATAATATAATGTGCAATATAAAATCAGTAAGCTTTTCGTAAATTTCGTTTAAACAATCGCAGTAAACAATTTTACGGGCTCCTGCGCGGCAAACTAATGGCACCCAAGCGATTGCTTTATACCAGACTTTCCAAAAATGCTTTTCTATATATATATATATATATATACCTACCCTAGGCTTCCCCTAAAAATTTTGATTCGATTATGATAAATATCCTATTCACGCGATATCAACTCCTCTCAATTATTTTCTTTGCTTTTTTTTTATTCTCCTTTAAATTTTCTTGTATGTATAAGGTTTCAGTATTCTTTTGCTAACTAATGAATATTACATGAATTCATTTCTCAAATTTACTTTTTTAATTTATTATGTTTAATAAAGCACCTTTTTGTATTTGGCCTATGATTTATTTAACTATTTTTTTATTAGCAGCTGTTTTTTTTACTTTAAAAACATTTTTTTTTTAATTCTAAAATCATAGCTAAATTTATTACATTTTTATCAGATATTTGTAATGTCAGAGCAGAAAAAATAAAAGATAATACAATATAACGCATCTATATTTATGAGCTCACTTATAAACACCCTACTTGAAAAAAAAATATTTATATTGACCCTTCTTTTATAATTTTTCTCAAAATATATTTTATGTAGGCTTCTTTACTTTTTAGCACGTGTCTTGTTATTATATTTATATTTACAAGTCAATATATTTTTATTTATTTATCTTTTTTTTTGTGCTTACACGTCTTCTCTGCTATTGCTGTGTTAAGTAAAAATAAATTTATATTATATTATTAACTTTAATGTATATTAAATTACATGTGTACAAATAGTGATTAATAATATAAATTATTGAAATAGATTTTATTTTACTGGTGTTTGGAAAATAGGGAGATTGGTTAGTTTTATTTTTGGTAATAGTGATATATTTTGAGGTCAAAATACGTTTTTTCTGATTTCTTAGTCAATATTTTAAAAATTTATAATTGGTAACACAACCAATGATCATGGAACATGTTGACTTATAAAAGTTTTAACTTATACTCCTTAATTATTATAAGTCCTGGGACCGAAATTATAATAAGTTCCTAAATAGAAATAATTCCAAGTCCATAAATCGCAAATATTTTCAGTCCATTTGACCCCTCCGCCCCAAAAATATCAATTTTTCACTCCTCTCTAAAAAACATTAATTTTCCCCCTCCCTGAATTTGTGGCCCTTTTAAAATACCCCTCCTTATAAACATGTCTTATATTGTCCTATATATGTAAAAATTTTAATTTTAAACAAAATGTAACAAAATGTTTTTAGCTTACTTTAATTACGGTTTTGAGATTGTTTTTTGAAAAGAAACATTTAATGTTGATTTTTAGGTCTCTGATTTAGAAAATCGTCGTTTCGCTCTGGAAAATTGGAGGAGTACTCTTGAGTAAGCATAAAACAACTTATTTTAAAGATGCTTTTAGTAATTTATGGGGTTATTGGATTTTTTTGTGTTTAGAATTCCAAAATTTAGGTTCAGCGATTTGTAATGATCCCAAAATGCAACCAAAAACGTATATTAGGTCAAAACTTGTTATGATAAAAAAAAATTACAAATTCAGTCATTCAAGGGGGTGTTTTTCATAATTTAATACCCTTAAAGTATAATTCCATGCACAAGAATCCCAAATTTGTAATTGGAAATCAGAAAAAGAATATACAGTAGGCTAAATATCGTTAAGATTCGTTTACATTACAAGACACCTCTAAAATGGGATGTATTTCCCTAATTTTAGGGTGTTCACCCAATTTTCCATGAACGATATCATGGTTTTTGTAATCAGCGACCCAAAAACTTATAGTAAACCTTTCCTTTATTTGTTTTCAAAATACAACCCCTTTCTCTATGATTTGACTGGAGTAATCCGTTTTGAACGTAAAATTAGCAGAAAATATGAGTTTCATTAAAAAAAGCTCTTTTTGCTAAAAAATAATAACCTAAGAAACTACTGATCGAAAGTTAAAATTTTATATCAAGTGAAAGGGCTTGTTCAAATTTCCAAGTATAAGCAGAAATAATACTTTCAATACTTAAGCAGAAAAAAAGCTTTCTCAAAAAATACAAAAGCATATTAAACTAAAATTAAAAATTAAGAAACAAAACAGAAAAGAATAAGTAAATAAAATAATTAGCCAAAAAAAAAGTAAAGAAAAAAAGTATTATTTAAAAAAAAAAAGCTTGATAAAATTAAAAGCTTTTTTAGTATAACAAGACAAGGTATACATAGAGAGAATATTATTATATTATAATTTTGTTAGCTTTCAACTTTAGGTTAGTTTATAGTAAGAAATTACTTAAATCTCGGATGATACATAAATTAAGGTAGAGAATTGTATATAAAAAGGGGTCCATTTTCGCGATGTCTTTGGATTATATATATATGGGTAGTTAGTATGAGAGTACCCCAGGGGGCAGTACAACTTTCATACTCTTTTGTAAAAGAACCCTTTCACTTGCTATATATATGTACTATAATACTAATAGAATTACCCTCTTACATAAAGCTTTATGGTTGTATTTTTAAAATGTCATTAATTATACAACTTTTAGTTAAGGTATCCTAATAATAATTTATATTGTTAATAAAATGTATTATAGGTAAAAAAATAAAAAATTAAATTACATAATTAAATAATAACATTGATTTAAATAACTTTTACCACTTATTTTGATGCTCAACTTTTTTTCTTTTTTTATTCACGCAAGTATTAACCCCTAAACAAATGTTCTCTTTTGTATAAATATACGTAATCCAAATACGACACGTGATTTAAGTACATTAAAATTTAAGTATCGATGTTCTTTTGATTCTTTTTGATAATGTAATAATCCTATATGAAATAAGAAGATTATCGGGTTTTAGATAAATTCGATGGATGGGAAATTTTTTTTTTCTTTTCTTGCCTTGTGAATCTTCTTTTTATTTATTTTTTTTATACAGGAAATGGAAAACTCGAGTGGCTTTCAAAGTCCATTAGATAGAGTTCGTCAATTGAGAGGGTGCTTTAACTTTTATTTATAAAGTATACTTTCTCGAGATTTCGTCATTGATATCGGTGTGAATCTGCATTTCTCACGAGAAGATACGAAGGAACCCGAACGTCCATTGATTCGCGCGTATCATCGTAATTTCACGGCGCGTTACCTATGCGAAATAACTCGAGGGACCTGCAGCCCACGAAATTGCTTTACTTTTCAAATTTACAATCCGAGCCTAATTTTCTTCCTCCCATTCTTTTTATTATTTCTCTCTCTCTTTTTTCTCCCTTTTTTCTGACAAAGAATAAAAAAAAAAAACATACATCGGCAAGTATATACACAAGAACAAATTCTGGAAAATGATTGTCTCCAAGGAAAATAAGAAAAATCGAATTTATATCAAAAGGGCTGCAGGCGTTTGTTCGAACATATTCCTGAACATATTTTTGCCAAGTTAGCGGTTTTCGTACTATGATACTTATTTAATGTTGACCCTCTCTCTGTATTATACACTTACACATGTTGGAAATGATTCTCGGGGGAAGTATCTCTTTTTCGTGCCTAAGCATTCCAATTTATGTCCTTTTCTCTCATTTCATAGATAAGTGTTCTCTATTTATTTAAGATGAAGTGAATAAGAAAAAAAAGAAAAAAAAAATAGCTCGAATATTGAACTTGTGGTTTCGGTCTAACGGTTATACGCAATTTTATGCATTAAGGTAAATCCGTTTATATGCTTGGCGTTTATTTAAGGGTAAATGCCAAATGCTAAAGTCAGAAATTCTCTTGGGTCACATAACTAAACTACCCTTCGCCACAAAAACAACGCCCTTAGCCATATGCAACCTTGCACGCTATTGCATATCAAAATATAGTTTTTTTTTTTTTTTTTTATTTATTTCTTATCAAAAAAATCCTATTCAGATTTAAATTTTAATAGATAAAATTACAATTTTTGTATTTGTATTGACTAAAATTAACTACCTAAATAATCGTTACTAATCTATTTAATTTTTTATGGTTGCTTAATACAATTTTTGTATGAATAAAAGATCAAGTGTTAATTTTATTTTCTACCCCATTTATACAAAGTAAAAAATATGTACAGAATGTTACTAAAGTTTAGTAATTTTACTACTAAAAATTAGTAATATTACTACACTGTAAAAAGTAACTTCCTTAGAACAAAAAAATAGAATGTTTTCGAAAAAATAGTAAATTTTCAAAAAAATTTGTAAATATTCGATAAAAATCGTAAATTTACTAAATTTAGTATATTATCGAAAAATTCAAGAATTCTCGATTTTTTTTTGCGAATTTACGAAAAAAAATGTAAATTATCAATTTTTCTTGCGAATTCATAAAAAAAATTGAGAATACTCGAATTTTTTGTTAATATTCTAAATTTAGTAAATTTACGATTTTTTTCGAATATTTCCAATTTTTTCGAAAATGTTCCATTTTTTTTGTTAATATAAGGAAGTTACTTTTTACAGTGCACTTCTAGTAATATTACTACTAATAAGTAAAATTACTATTTTTACAATAATATTACTAAATTGTAGTAAAATTTTTTGTTGCTTACACAACTCAAAATTTTTTGAGCAAAATATTTCTGGTTTTAATAAATCAAAAAAAAAAAAAAAAAAAATCCCTATAAATTTAAATGTGAAAAAAAAGTTTTTTAAATTTATCGTTACAACATGACTATGTGTGTAAATAAAATAAAATAAAAAAAAACAAACTTAAAAAAAAAAAAAATAAATAAAAAAAAAAAGAATTTAATTAAATTTTAATTATGTTTTATTACAACGAACAATAAAAACAAGCTTTTTTTTTTAATGTTGTTTTACTTCAATTGTTATAATTAAAATTTTTTTTTTTTTAATTGACATCAATTAAAATCAGATAATAATAACAATAAAATTGCCATTTAATCAACTTTTAATAACAATCGCATATACAATTTAATCGATAATAATAATAATAATAATGTATAACAAAACAGTTAAAATTTATATCTATTAAATTTATATCTTTAAAGTACTAATTTATAGTTCAATGATCCTATTGTACGAATTAAACAATTGTAAATATTCAATATATTATTGAAATTATTTTTTTGACTAAAATTTTAGTACCATTTTACAAAGTTCTGTCTATATATGTAATTTGGACCCATATAAAGGAAGGGACGTTGTAGTAATTAATTGCCATAGCAACCAGAGGCATCGAGACAAGTTTACCCTCCCTTTACAAATAAAATATGGAGTCTTTATGTGTAACAAAGTTGAGAAAATTATTTTCTTGGTTCGTTGATTTTGGTTTTTCTTTTGTTATTTTTGGTTTAAAATATTTTTTTTTACATTTTATTGTACTAACTTTTAAAATTTTCAATAAATCAAAATCTAATTAAAAAAGTAAAATAAAAAAGCTATTTAATTTATTTTATAAGTACTTCGTAAAATTCTCAAGGGTGACTTTAATTTTAATTCAGTAGAAAATAATCTCGAAAATAATAATAATTACTTTGTTAAATTTTTATTAGCTTATATTCAAAGTGAAAGATCTTTGTTATACAAAATAAATTTTTTTTTATTTTTCAATTTTTTTTTATATATTGATTTTCTATTACTAACAAGTAAAACTATGCGTGTTTGTAAGCAAAATATATTCGATTAAAATATTCAATCTAATTAACAAGATAATTTTGATTATTTTTTTTTAATAGTAACACAGAATTTAATTAAATTACGATTTTTTAATTAATATTTTTTTTTATTCAATAAAAAATATATATTTAAAAAATTTTTTTTTATTTGAGATCCTAAAAAATATTAAAAAAAGTTTTACAATGGTTTTTCTTATCCTAAGTTCCATGTCCCTCAGGTTCTTAGTAAACTGCTAAAAATAGCCTCAAAACCACATAAAATGGTAAAGCCACTTACAGACTTGACATTTGAAAAATTAAAATGTACATTTGCATTTTACTTGCGGAGTTTGCTAAGTTGAAAACGGATTCAAAGTCTCTTTAGCTCTAACATACACTAATTTCTAGTGAATTGCAAAACATAAATTAAAAACCTCAGAAAACTGGTAAATAATTTGTCTTAGGATTCATGAATTAGATGTTTTTATGTGCTATTAACATGGAACATACTCAGCAGCATTAAAACTTTCTTAATAAATTCCGGCATCATAGCACTCCTCCTTTTTCCTTTTTATCCCCATTATTAAAAAATTCACAGTTTTTTTCCTATTTAGGAAAATTTAACCCTTTTCCTACTAAAAAAAAATTAGCTTCAAAATATAAGTAGGAAAACCCAGCTGAGAGGTACAACTCTTGCGAATGACCTACACTGATTGCTTCCAAAATTTGTATATTATTTTTTAGCCCTCTAGATTCCAAAGTGCCCAAATCAGGCATATTTGAATTTTTTGGGAATTTTTCAGTTTTTTTAGCCACTTTTTTGAAATAAATTTATAAAATCAACTAGATGTACAAAAAAATTAGTTTTCCTAAAGATCATAGCTTAAAATATTCCTAACAATTTGGTTTGAGTAAGATAATACATCTTTTTAAGATACCTGTTAACTTCAAATAAAAACTTAATGATTTTCTCACCTCAAATACAAATTTGTTGCATTTTAGGACCTTTCTTTGTAAAATAGACTTTACGAGATTGATGAACATATACTCTAGATTTAACATTATTTTTCTTACCGATTTAACATTTTGTACAATAATGAAAAAAATCCCTGTTATTAGAGTTAGTTGCATGTGCAAAATATAAAATTAGCTTCCCTGTTTTTACACCTGTATAAAGTTGAATAAAGTTTTATTTCAATTCTTAATAATATATAAGTTTGGTGAGTGATTAAAATAATAATAAATTATTTCGTTTTTTAATAAGGCGAATTGATTATTGCATTTATTTTAAACAGTTTGAAATATTTAAGTAAGAGAAATGCAGATGCAAATTCGAATTACACGCAAAGATGAAAAAAAAGTAATGTTAAAAGGTTTTCAGACCATGCCTTACGCGTAACTAAAAATCAGTATATTATAAAATTTAAAAGATGTTAGCAGATTTGACATAAAGAATTCAGGAAACCGCAATGGTGTCGATACACTCGTTAGTATAAATTCCTAAATAATAAAATAATGAGAACCAGAGAAAAAATTATAACCGGTTTATGTAAACACAACCTAAATGCATGGTGCATTTTGCTACAGCTGAGGACTACACGGTAGAGCTGCTTTGGTTGAATATTCAACCAATTGGTTGAATTTCGCAGTTTTTGGTTGAATTTTCAACCAATTGGTTGAATATTAAACCAAACTTTGCGATTTTCAACCAAAAACTGCGAAATTCAACCAATTGGTTGAATATTCAACCAATTGGTTGAATTTTCAACCAAAACTGGTTTAATTTTCAACCAAAAGCTAAAATATAAAATAAAAACGATGTTTTTATAGTACAGGGTAAGAAATGATCAGGGCATCCATTAAAAGTGAATGAATTTTATTATATTATTGTAATTAGTAATTTTTTATGTACTACTTCTATTGGCTCTGTACATAGCATGGATAAATTTTTTTAAACTTAATATTGTATGCTTTAACTTCCTGTCGTTTTACCTAATTTTTTTTTTAATAATCAAATTATTTTTTTTTATTAATTACTTTGTATATGTCTCAAGAGTATGTAAAAAAAATTTATTTTTGAATCCTTCTATAGTTAGAAATTATGTCGGAACTGGTCATTGATAGGAATTATGAGCAAATTTTGCTAATATTCGCGATTGTTTATGACGCCAAATTTAGCCGTGCCAAAATGGTAAAAAATGGCAAATCAGACAAGCAGCAGGGGTAAAATCAGCTACAGGTTCAGTATGAAAACCAAAAAGATAACTTTATGGCTAAAAAATAACTGATAACTTATAAGTCTACTTAAATATACAAAAAAGAATTTGTATTCTTATTTAGAAAACTATGTTCTTACACCTTCTAATTAACATTTCTCTAAAACTACGTGATCGATTTTAATTTTTTTGATCTAGAGTTTTCTGTTATAAATTTCTCTAACGAATAAAAAAATTTATAACCGGTTTGTGTAACTGCACAACCAACGAGCATGGAACATGTCACTCATAACAGTAATAAATCCAAAAACCGAAATTACAATAAATCCTGAAATATAAATTACCGTAAGTCCATAAACATAAAGTAATCCTCTAAGTTCTTGTTCTTATCAGAGCCTGATCAGGCTTCCACTTCAAATTATTCTAAGTCCCTAAATCAAAAATATTCTAAGTCCATTTCACACCACATCCCTGCCTAGCCAAACTTTTCCAAACACCCTATCTAACGAACATGTTCCATGTTAAAATAGGCAAGGGATCTGATCAACACAAAATTATTCGACAAATCAATAATTCTTCCCAAGAAAGTTTTGCGGAATCGTTCTACACCGAAAATCCTTGTACCGAAAAGATCAACACAAATTTTTTCTAATCGAAATATTCAATACGCTGTTTTAAGTGATATTTATTTATGCTAGCATACGAAAGAAATAAGTGTTGAATACTTTGACTAAAAAAAATTTGTGTTATTTTTAGCACAACGATTTTTGGTATAGAACGATTCCGAAAAACTTTTTTGTGTAGAATCATTGATGTGTCGAACAATTTTGTGTTGATCAGATCTCTTGCATTAAAATAAATAATTTAATAACTAAAGCCATTTTACTCGAAACAACGTTTTTGAAAAGTAATGCACACGATTGCGCGATAAAATCTGCACCAGTTTACTTTAAACTTACTAAGCAACTTAATGAATGCTAAAATTTCGGGATGTCGTCGAGTTTTAGTATTTTTATGTTTTAAAAAAAATTTTACAGCTACTTTTGCTCGAAAATTAAAGGCTTTTTATTTCATTTTAACTTTCTCTAGGTAGCCGCAATTTTGTTATTCTATATCGTATGATAAACTTTTTAATTAGTCATTCCTCAGTTTCAAAGCCAAAAGAAGTAGTACATAAAAAATTACTAATTACAATAATATAATAAAATTCATTCACTTTTAATGGATGCCCTGATCATTTCTTACCCTGTACTATAAAAACATCGTTTTTATTTTGTATTTTAGCTTTTGGTTGAAAATTAAACCAGTTTTGGTTGAAAATTCAACCAATTGGTTGAATATTCAACCAATTGGTTGAATTTCGCAGTTTTTGGTTGAATATCGCAGTTTTTGGTTGAAAATCGCAGTGTTTGGTTTAATATTCAACCAATTGGTTGAAAATTCAACCAAAAACTGCGAAATTCAACCAATTGGTTGAATATTCAACCAAAGCAGCTCTACCGTGTAGGTATAATGCATAAATCTTATACAATATTACAATACAATTTGATATTTTTAATTTGTAATTATTACCTTTACTAGATGTTAAGATTCTAAACCCAAATTAATCTGGTTTCTTAAACTCATATATTATTCTAAGTCCTTAACCCGAATTATAACAAGTCTCTATACCTGGATTATTCTAAATCTCTAAACTTGAATTAGTATAAGTTCCTAAATTGAAATTATTTTAAGTATCATTGGATTTCCCCCCTTGATTTTCAGATTTCCAGCGTACAACTTATAAATTCGTTCCATGTTAAGAATGTTACACATGGCCTTTCAAGAGTCTTGCAACTTTTACTGGAACGGTTTATTGGCCATGCAAGTTTTTGAATGAAAAATGAAAATTCAAGGGCTATGTACTCCAGTTAATATATAGGGGAATAGGGGTGTTTAGTTACTGTCCGTTACAAGATTTTGTCTACTAAAAGTTTTTTGGGTCCCTGATTACGAATTTCGGGCTATTTTCTGTGAGAAATAGGGACTATACTCTTAAATTTGTAAAAACTACCCCTTAAAAGGGGTTTTTGTTTTTCACTAATTGAGAGTCCAGATTAGGTCCATATATGTTTTTCGGGTCACTGATCAAGAATTTTGGACCTAATCCGGGCACTTTTCTTATTAGGGCTAGTTTTTGCAAATTTAAGGGTCAAACGCCAATTTTTTGTAGACGGGAACCCGAAATTCGTGATAAACCAAATCTGGACACTCAATAGTGAATGCATCAAAAATATCCCTTATTTGATTTTTCTCAATATGGATGTTTGGTTAGCTAGAGTTGTTATACAATTCTATTTATAGATCTTTTGAAACTAGAACAAAATAAACAAAATGAGACCAGACATAATTTTTTGGTTGACTTGTAAGGTGACAGCGTTAAATGAAAAAATACTTAAAAATTCCTTTTAGTAACATTAATCTAGCTGTTCTAGGCCCAGGAGGCCTATTAGCTCAAACTAGAAGTATGAGGAGTATTTTTGGATCTGTTAGATCCAACCCGTACACTCCTGGAAGAGCACAAAAGTACATTTGTATTCTCGAATGCCCAAATGCTTTTTGTTTCCAATTGAATATTTTCTGAAGTTTGTTTGTTCCATTTAATTAGACATTAGATTCTTTTTCAGCAAGCCCAAATAATTGGAAATTACACCTCAAATAATTTTGTATATCTCATAAAAAAAAAACTTCAAATAAAAAACTTGTTTAATAACCTGAGTGTCAAAAGTCCTTTATTAGTTAAATTTATTTAATAATAAAATTTATTGATGCCATTATTATGACTATCGTTTAGTTTATTTAACTTAAATATGTAATTTTAATTTAAAAAATAAGCCGCACGTTTCAATAATTATTATTACTCGTAATAAAAAGAAATACAAAAAAAAAAAAAAGAAAGAAAAGAATAAAAGTGTTAAAATGCATTCAATAAAGAAAGAAGTCTATTAAATTTTAGGCTAATTTGTTTTTCTTCTCTTCTTCTACCACAAAAATTTTTTGACGTATATATATATATATAATATAATATTATTTTTATGTCTTGGTTGTAAGCTTCTTTCAGGACAATGAAGTCATCATTGCGGCAAACGTTTAATCATCATAAATTTTAAAACATAAACCACAAAATTATCATCATTTTTTTTAACTCTTAAAATATGTTAGACAATAATAAGAGCTATGTCTTCATTATATATATATATGTATAAGTATGTGTATTTGTGTGTGAATAAATTTTTTATTTTAAATGAAAATCTTTAAAGAAAAAATTAAAGATTAAAATATATAGACGAGAGAATTCATACATCAAGAATTCAACGTAACGTAATAATAGGGAAATGAATTTTCAAATCGATGTCAACTCAAAATGACGAGGGTTTTTAAATATTATGCGTATATATACCCTACACATTTTTATATAGACATTTTTGTTCAATTTTATTTTTTTAAATATTAAAATAAATGACTATTTTCTTCAAAAAAAAATATTATAGCGATATAATTCTTTTTTAACTGGTTTAAAACCAAAAAAAAACCAAAAAAATAAGTATGTATTTATATATACTTTGAAGTAAAAAAAAAGATTCCCTTGCATAACAGGTCTCATTACTTTAAGTATATATTTTAAAATTTAATGTGCTCGCCATTTATATTCTATATAATATAATATTTAAGAAATATATTATAAGGATACAAAAAAAGGAGTAATTTTACAACAAAATTCTTTTTTTTTTATCGATATTTTTTTCTCCACTCTTTTAATATAATGTAAGTAACATCAGCTAACATAAACAATTGATCTTAATATAACTATATGTTTATATTCTTTTAAAAAAAGTAAGATATAAAAAAACGAAAATTGACTTTAATCATTTTTTGATCAATTTTCTTGATACATGAAAAACAATTTTTATTCAATAATTATTATTATTTAATATATTTTTTTTTTTAAATTAAGATATAAATATTTAAGTACACTTATTTATCCTTTTTATATACTATATACTATATATATATACCTTTTTTTTGTTGAATAAATTTACAAATTATTTTTTTTATGTGGTGTATATACGAAATTTTATATGATAATGTTCAATACATAAAAGTATTAAAATGGTTTTAAAATAATTCAAGTACAAATTGGTATTTATTATGATTTTGATATTAAAATGAATAAATTTCTTCTTTTATAAGTTTTTAGATAATTATTTTAAAATGTTTTCTGTAAAATATTTTATTTATTTATCACAGCTAAAAAAATTTTAATATAAATATTTAACGATCTAAAGACAGAAAGTTAAAAAATATAAATTTTTGATTCAAATTCATCATTGTCTATTTATTAGGCATTGCAAAATAATGTTTACGAGAATTTTTATTTTTGTTTAATTTTGTTCCTAAGGATACAAATTATCCTAGGATAATTCTAGAATTAATAATAATCTAGAATTAATTAATAATCATAGAATTTATACACCAAATATCAGTTTTTTCAATATACCAACCTCAATCTTAGTGTGTGTATTTTTATAAAACTAAATAGTTATAAGAATAAAGCTATATCTGAATGGGCACCTTCGTACTTCAATCAAAACGAACACTCAAAAAAGAAACAAACATCTACGGATCAATGATAAGATCAAATTGCTTATCAGACACAAGGCAACTGAACGGCGCTATGTTAGATGTAAAGATCCCTTACTTCTAAATTAACTCGTGGCTCTCTTGAATTAAACAGAAAACCTCTCTGAATCTGAGTGCTGCTCATTTTATCAGGAACAAATTAGTAATGCACTTAAGAACAACAAAGATATATGGCGTGAGCTAAGAGTGTTCTTCACGGCTTTTAAACAAATGATCTCAATGTCCATTTTGCTGGTGTTTCTACGCCATCTTCTGAAAACCTTGCAAACGCTGAAGAACATATTGCAAATACCTTGAATGATGGATTCAAATTCACTCAAGTCACTCTAAATAATGTGATTCTGGCCATTGCGCATTTTAGTTTCAGGTGACTAGGGATGATGAAAGGATTATTGCTAGATAAGCTCTGCCAACAATAGGTTCATTGTTGATAGACTTATTTTACGCTTCGCTGGGTAACGGGATTTTCCCCTCACACTGGATAAAATTGCTCGTGATTGCGATTAAAAATACCTCAATATCCTCTTTTGTTTGTGACTTCAAACCGGTCGCACTTCTATGCCTTTTATCAAAGATCCTTGAAAAACTAGCTCATGACTAAATCGCATCTTATCTGTGAAGCCATAAGTTCCAACGAGGTTAAGACAATTTAGTAACACAGAAACTGCCTTATAGAAACTGACAGACGGCATCAGACGAGATACTAGTAATAGGCTGGATACTTTTTTGATTGTAATTCATAATTCGATTTCATTAATGACTTCAACATCATATCACCTACCAAAATATTATTTTTGATTGGATTTCTCATGAATGGCCTTACTACAGATTATGTCCTATATCTTAAGGATCGATAACTTCATATAGCCTCTAATAATTAGAGTTCTGATACGTTTACTACCATCGTTGGTGTGGCTTAAAGCTGAGACTTGGGAACTTTGCTGTTTTGCATCTTGTGACGGGGGCCGTCAGTTTGTAAATTATTTTAAGGCAAATTATTATTATAAAATATATTTAAAATATAAGGCATTATTATTATTATTGTGTATCTAAAATTTTAAATAAAGAGAGAAACGAGAGAGAAACGAGAGAAAGGAAAGAGATAAAGAGAGTGAAGAAATGCGCGCGCGTATGGCCCAGGGCATCATGGACGGAAGAGATGCTAACGGGCATTGCCATCTTGGCGTCGGCACAGGCCGATCGCATTTTATGCACCGTGTCTTATTTTATTGGTGAATAGCTTAATTCAGACAATTTTAAATATTACTAATAGTGTTTAATTAAAATTGCCTTAAAATGAAAATTGTGATAACTTATTGTTATAACGTTTAAAGTATTAAGTTTAGATGCAGTGCGGGCTTTACAGAATAGTAAAATATACAAAGTCCGCCATTACGTGACTTCTATAAAGACGCTATATAATATATATCTGTAAATAATTTGATTAATTATTTAGCTATAATTAAAAATAACTATCTATGGCTAATAATTTAATAAGTGACATCTCAGGCAAAATTGAATATTTGAAATATTTAATAATTTTAAAGGTAAATAAGTAATTAGTTTAATTCACCTCTATGCTTATGGACTCGAATTTGGCAAATATATATATAAATAATAAAACTGGAATCCATCTTTATTTATTGGGATTCCGGGAATCCGTCAAGAAAGTAGGAGAGGTAAAGAAGAAGAAGAGCCAGTCATATTGTTCGTCACCATCATCATTAACACCAAGCGCGCGTATCTTCTCTCGCTCTCTATCTCTCTCAAAAAGTATATAAGTATTCGTATATGTAAGTTTTTATGTATTTTTCTATATGATTTATTCTGTATTTAATATTGGCAATTTTAGGAAATTTTGTATATATTATATATCGCGGAAAGACGACCCGAGTTGTCTCATGTAATTTTTATATACGGGCAAATAAATAGATAGATATGGGTTTCTTTAGTTAAATTAATTTCGATCTTTTTGGCAATTTTTATTATAATAAATTGCCTGGCGCTCAATATAATTACGGCAATTTGTACATATTTGGTTTTTCTTTAATTGTTAATAAATTTTATTATTGTTAGTCTAGTTATATAAATTTTTGTCAAAATTTATTTCATGGAAACCCCTACCATCACAATCTATATCAATGACTTAGAATGTTTATATACCACATGGGGTCCTGCATTTATCATATACTGACGATCTTCAAATTTACATTTTCCACTACTCTTAAGGATGCTCTACTTGCTGTTGACGCGTTACTCATTTGTAAGTAAGGTACTCTCTAGGAGGGCCTCTCTGGACCTCAATTACAAAAAAATTAAACTTCATTTTTTGGTACATCAATATTTGTAGATCGCATGAGAAATTAAATTGGGCAAAAGTATCAGAATTCCTTTATCTGAGGAAGACAAAAGTCTGAATTTAATGTTAGACAGCTACCTAACATGGAATTTTCAGATTACATTTGTAGCAAAGAAAGTTAATAAATTTGTTGAATATTTTGCTAAATAAATAAAACAAGATTATGTATATAAAACAGGATTTATTATTAATATAAAGTGTAAAATAATTATGATACAGAATATAGATGCGACTATTTTCGAGTCAAGCTTCTTAAAGACTAACGCCCAAAAAGACATTAGCATAATGTCTCTGGGCCTGTTCCATGCGGGGGAGAGACTGGAAGCTAGAATGCATCAGCAGATGCTATAGAAAAATCGATAAAAGAAACAACGACTCCTTATCGTTATTACATAAAGCATACGATTTTCAAAGCGCTGTTATGTAGATCTAAAATAATATACAATACATAGAATGTATAATATACAAAATTCAACAAAATTAATCTACTAACTACGTTTTATTAGACATTGTACCACTGAAAAACTACGAATTTTACTAGTTCAGGCTTCAATCACCCCTTACTTAGACTACTGAAGGGTTGCAGAAATAAGTTCGATCCACTTTTTTCCCGAAAGTACAACAAAAAATTGGTACTCTCAGCCAATTTTAACTTTTTAAGTTCTTTCATTTATAGCAGCCATTTTTGTGTTTTTTGCCTACTTTTGTAAATTGGCTTAGAATATTTTTATTTTTCCGATTAATTCTTATTTTATGGAGAAAAATATTTTCTTTTTAGGTGCTTATAGAAAAGACTGATAAGGTATGGTTAGTGGCCGCAGTATATTTGAAAGATTTTTTCGGCTTCATCTGATGGCTTTTGATAGCTACCCAAAAAAAATTGCTGCTCCCTAAACTAAACCTACCTTCAGATAAGTTTTTCGATGTTCTAAATGCTGAACCAACTACTAGTTCATCAATAATAAGTTGCTGGAAGCAAATTATACATTTAAAAATAGCCCAGATAAATTTTGTTATATTTGTGTGGGGCCTTATTTAAATCAGGACAGTATTTCATTACTCCTAGAGTCCGAAAAATTTATAAAGATGGTTTCAATATGGAGGTAGCCGTATACATGCAAATATAGATACCACAATTCATTTGTAATTCTTGTTACGTCTATCTTAATCGTTGGGAACTAAATAATAAGAAAGCCATTAGATTTGAAACGCCAATGAAATGGAGAAGACCCAGACTTGATCATTCAAATTGCTATTTTTTTTTATCTAATATTACTGGAATAAATGTTAAGAATAAAGAGAAAGCTGTTTATTCTGAAGTAGACAGTTTTACTCTTCTTATACTTCTTAAAATTGATATACAGGTACATGTTCAGGATTCTGCCGAAAGAACGGATGTATTGAAATAAAATCTGAAAACGATAGCAAAGAGAAGTATATTAAAAAAAACTAAACATCAGAAGATGATAGAGCTTGCTGCATCAAGACTAAAGGAATATAATCTTTTGGCAAAAGAAACTAGAATTACAAAATATCATCATAGGCAGGAAGAATTTCTTTAAACAAGATGTTCCTTTGCTGTATTTTCATAATGTAGAAGGTTTAATGAATCAAATAAAGAATGACTTAATTTATAAGGAAAATGAATGGATAGTTTTCATTGACTCCAGTAAGAAAAGCTTAAAAGCAGTTTTGCTTCATAAAAAAAATGTTAATTCTTCGATACCTGTGGCTAATTCCGTTAACATGAAAGAAGAATATTGTAACATGGAATTCGTTCTTTAGAAACTAAAATTTAATGAAAATCAGTGGCAGATTTGTGAAGATTTAAAAATGACTACAATGTTTGCCAGGTCAACAGTCAGGATACACTAAAAATCTATGTTTTCTATATTTACGGGACAGTAGAAAAAAAGCAAATCACTGCATTCAGAAAAACTGGTTACAGCACAAAGAATTCAAAATTTTACATAATATTATTATACAAAATCAGTTAGTTGAAGCAAAAAAAATACTGCTTCTACCAATTAGTATAAAACTTGGTGTAATAAAGCAATTTGTAAAGGCTCTTGACAAGAAAGATTAATGTTTCAAGTATCTAGCCATAAAATTTCCCAAGATCGGTACTGATATAAGAAAACCAAAAGAAAAACGCTTAGTTAAGTTTTAAAGAGGTAGTAAAAAAGTTTCTGGGAAATAAAAAAGATAAAAATTATCAACAGATAGTTGCTAATCTGTTGAAAAATTTTAAAATTTTAGGTTGCAATATGAGTTTAAAAATACATTTTCTGGATTCACGCCTTGATTCTTTTTCGTAAAAGTTTAGTTGATTACAGTGAAAAACATGTTGAGGGGTTCCCCCATCATATATGAAGAGAGGGCTAATGAAGAGAGAACAGAAGATATCCATAGAAGACAGGGTGTGAAAAGATCTTTTGAGGGTGGTTACTCTGGATACTAAAAGAAAAATTTTTGATTCCAGAAATATTCTTATGCGTGGTTACTTTATACTAACAAAAATTAAATTAAAAATATCATATGAGTAATTTTTAATTTTTATTGAAGAAAAGGTTATAAAATTTCAATCGTCAAAGCAAAATATATTGTAATTCATACAAATTTCTAATTATCTGAAAGTAAAAAAAAAATTGTAATTTTTTGGAAAAAGAAATATTTTAAAACTAATAAAAATAATTACTAAAACCTTTATTTTATCCTCATTTTCAAGTTCTCCTTTATCCTCAATGAGTACTGGTCCGAAATTATCAAGCAACCAGTATCCTCTATCATCAGCACTGGTATTAATAACTTCACGGAAAAAACTCATAAAATATTCCAAAGTATTTCTTTTTATAGCAGTTAATCCTCTTTCCAAAACTACTTTTAATTGTTGATTGCCTGCATTAATCCTGTGCAGTAGCTTCAAAGCAACTTTGATAGAAATTATAGGAGTTTCCAAATATTTCAAGTAACAATGAATAATTGCAAATTTTGAAACAAAATCAAAATCATTTAGATTTTCAATACTGCCATCAGTACTAAATTTAAGAATAAAATTTTTAATATTTTCATCATTTGTACAAATTTTTTCATCTTTTAATATAATCAATATATTATTTTTTGATCCAAGAGTCAAAAGATTTGATAAAATGCCGAATTCTAAAGAATCTAAAGTATCTTCAATAATTTTTGGTGCATAAACATTATCTTCAAATAAATGATTTTCAATTTTACCCTAAAATTAAAAAATTATTATGTTACCTTTTAAGTCCTTTCTAGGTCTAATTAATTTTTTTAATCTTGTGTGCTTTGACTTTACTCTTTGGTATAGTAAAAGCACATGGAATTAAACAAAATTTATTAGGTCTTAATAAATATATTTTTTAGAAATAACTTACGATTTTTAATATTGATAAAGACGTAATTGAAACGGCAAAAAATAGTAGAATATTTATTAAACAAATCATTTTAAATGTTCAAACTTTTATTTCAAATAACTAGAATAAAAAGAAAAAAAAAATTAAAAATTAAATTTTTATTCACTGTTGTATTCTTACTTATAAAGACACGTTTATAATAGTTAACGAAAGTTTTTACGTATCTTAATTAATATGTAGAAAGAATTGGATATTTATTTTCGTGATAATTTTATCTATTTTTTTTATGTTTGTATTTTGTTTAAAATAAAATTACAGTAAAATTTCAAAATATCATTTATTTGAATAAAAAAATTTTATCAATTACACAATTTAAATTTTGTTGTATCCAACAAAGGTATAGAATATACAAATCCTATTCTAAAAAGGAGTTGTTGCTATGTACATTGTTGTACATTGTTATCGCAATATAAGCATTCTGATTGGCTACTAATACCAATTCATAAAAATAATCGTTGTGTATTTATGTATCATTATTCATAGTGGTAGTAATGTTTATTTATTGCAGAGAAAATAAATATATAACCTAAATTAAAATTTTTTTTTTTGTAAAAATTAAAATACATGTTTTTTTCATTAGTCGAAAATTGATATTCCAAAAAAAGGGTTATATTATTTTTTTTCTTATTATTATTATTATTATTTGAAAAGTAATAAATTACATAAAAGTTAAAAATTTTTTGTTAAAAATTCACCTTACTTATATAAAATAACCGATATTAAGATGGACCATGTTCATTGGAAGGGGTATTTGATTAAGTTTGGCTCGGCAGGGGGGGTTAAAAAGTGACGTTTTTAGGGAGGGTGAAATGGACTATGAATTGGTCAATTACACGTTTGGGGTGTAAAATATATATTGTAATTTTGTCAAAATGGAAAATGTTTATTAGGAAGGGTAATTGGTAACAAATAAAGGTTATTTGTTAATATTTATATTGGTTTCACTCAGGATCAAGAATCTTTCAACATGGTTTTAATATCATATAGTACACCCATTAAAAGTTAAATATGTATAAGAAAGAGATTTGTAAAAATTATTTTAAAAAAATAATTTTTTATTCGTATAACTAAAGTATTTATTATATTATAAGTATATAATACATGGAAGGAATACATTCTTTTTAACATGGAACATGTTCATTGGATGGGGTATTTGAAAAAGTTTGGCTCGGCAGGGGGGGAGGGGTGAAATATTGACGTTCTTAGGGGGGAGGGTGAAAAATTGTTAACAGGTTAAAATTAATTGTTTTATTGTTTATATTATGTTTTTATTATTTTTGAGGTTAGTTCGTTAGTTGAGTAGTTGATATCAATAAAAAAATTAAAGTAAAAATAAATTTTCGTATTTAAGAAAATAATTAACTTTGAAAGTTTTAAATCATTTTGCGCGCGACGCGCGCCTAATACTAGTAATTTTAAAATTTTTATAATTCTACAACTACACATGAAAAATTTTGAGACCTTTCAAAGTTGTTCCCATCAAAAATTGGTCATTTTGGAACGAAAATAGGTATTAGGTTGTTTTTACTTGTATTAAATAGATATTGAATTATCAAAAAATAATAGTAATTTAAATGATTTATTTCTCATAAGATTAGATCCATTTTTTGAACAAAACTTATTGAGGTTAGATGGATGGATTCATTTTCTTTAATTTAGAGTAAGGTTGCCTGTTTTGACTTAAAGTTAAAAATATTTTTAACCAATTTACCAAAGTAGAGCAGAAACACAAAAGTGCCTGCCAAAAATCAAGTACTTGACCTAAAAAGCTAAAATTGGCTAAAAGTACCATTTTTTAGTTGCACTTTCGAAAAATAAGTGGATTCAACCGATTTACTTAAGATTTTTTTTACTAAAGACTTTTTTAAAAATTTACTAGAGATATAAAGAAATGCTAAAAAAGTTTGATTTGACCTAATTCGTTAGTTTGTGACTAGGAGATGCTAAATTTTGATGAAAATTAATATTTTCTATGTGCTTACCATCTCCTTAAACGTAGGAACCAATTTTAAAAGGTCTATCTAGCAGAAATAGAAATCATTACACAAATATTCCGTAATAGTATTTTAGATTAAAATATTTAAAAATATATTAAACTTATTAATATTGTTATTTACATTATAATATTAAACTGTAATTCGTTTTACTATAATACATCAATAATAAAAATTCTTTATCAAAATCTTTTGAGAATTTATGAATAACACAGTTCCCTTAATTCATTTTATTGATAATGAAACATATATTAAACTATAAAAATTCTTAATGAATAATAAACGATAACAATTATATATTATATATATATAATAATTATTTGTAGATTATTCTAACAAAAGAAAAAATTCATACAAGATATTAGTTACAGCTCATTACTATGTCATGGGAAAATAAATATAATTTAGAGAAAATATTTGCTTTTCTAAATTTAATATCCGTTAAAATTGTTTATTTATAGATTATTCGCCAAATTATAAATTAATAGATTTAAAATAAATTATTGCAGCAAAAAAAATTTACGACTTAACTGATAAATTTAAAATTAATATGAGAATATAATACAAAGACAGTAAGTATTTAGAGGTAAAATTTTTGATGTCATCAAAAGATTAGCACATATCTTTTTTTTTTAATATGCGGGGGGTTGAATAGATCAAGAGAATTTCGCATCTATCGTGACATAATCCTGTGTGTATGTTTTAACCATGAAATCTAAAATTCGATAAACTTGCCGCGTGCCGATTACGTACCAGTACTTTTTATATATAAAACCAGACATACAGGGTCACCCTTATTAAAAATATGCTTGTTGCTTATCATGATTTAGTTATAACCTATTTGCAAGTATACATCATCCTAAATTAAAATATTTTTTAAGTATATATAAACAATATATGGATTAATCAATTATATTTTGAAGTTTATTTATCAATTGTTCTTGAAATACAAAGTCTTGTTATATATAAGAATTTAAAGAGGTCAGGCTTACTTCCTTTGATAAGAAAAATGAATATTCTATTATTAAAAAAAGACTATTAATTATTGTATACTATTATAGGAGGAAAAAATTAAATTAAATATATTTTTCTCTTTATTGATAAAATCATATTTTAAACGGAAATCTCAGTCAATGTAATTTATTATTTATTAATGAGTTATATTTTATGTAAATTTAATGATTAATCAATTAATATGATAATTATTAAAGTCGGTATTATATTATGATTATGAAAAATAATTGAAATTTTAAAAAATAATATTAATTGATTTTATATTCGGTTTTTCTCTTTAAAGATTCATTTTTTTATCATTTTATTTTTCTTATGAAATTTATCAGACGTTATTATCATAAATAATTCTATGAATTTCATACATAAATGCGAATATATATTATCTAATCAATAAAATAAATTATTACCTATATATATATAAGTGACCAAGTTTATTCTCTATAGTTCAATTTTTTTTTTTTTTTGCAAATTATTTTTATAATTATTTTCCAAGCTGTTTATGTATAAATTTTGGTCATTGGTTATGTATGTAATATGTAACTATAAAGCAGTCATGACACAAGGAATCAGAGTACTATATACAGGGAGAGCCTTTGTAATCCCAAGGGTGTCATACTTCACCCATATATATATATACATAGTTTTGATTCAGTGTATTACGTTATGCAGGCTCAACGATTAAAATAAAAAGCAAAGGCACGAAGCAATGCTCTCTATATTATAGCTTCTGCCGCCGGGGCTGTGGGCGCTAAACTTGAAAATTTATTTTTCCCTGGATAATAACGACAGATTCCTAATTTCACCTCTGAATATATATATATATGGTGTAAGAGATATTTTTTTATTCTATATTTGTTTTATATATCGCATCTAAAATCAACATTTTTTTTTATGTATACATAATTTTATGCTTGGGTATTTCGTTTTTAATAACATTATAAATAATTTAAATTGAATTTTAAATAAAATGTATTTTATTATATTTTCGTTCTTGGAATATCGACGTAATGAAATTTTCAAAGAAATCGACTAGGCTTTAGAATAGATGAACTAAATTTTTTTTTAAATTTAACATCAGATGAATAAGATATGAAATTCTTTGTTTGTTAAAAGTTACATTAAGTATTTTAAAAACAATGCAGTTTTAAGTAGTTACTTTTGCCTTGGGGATTTATTTTAAGTAAAAGTTTTTTTGAAATTAGCGAAAAATGTTAAAAACTATCATAAATGTTTTAATTATTTGATAATTGCAAAAATTGAAATAAAGTTTTTGCTGAACAAACATCTATTAAACGTATGATTAGTGCTGTTGGTCCTGTTGCTTTGCTCTAATGCTTGTTTTTTCAAAATTCTAAAGTCATTGATAGCTTCAGTTTGGTTGTGAAAAGTTTTTGGAAAAATAATACTCTGAGAAAAGAGACTTTTGGAAAAAGCGTCGAACAACCAATATGAGGCTTGCTTGAAGGACTTGCAATTTCAATAGTCGTATTTTTATTTTTTTCAAATTGCAAAAATTAAGGCATTAGATATAATGGTACAAAATCTGAGGTTTTTAAAAAAAATCCTGTTTTACTTAAATTAATTTTACAAAATTTACAATTTATTTTTCTCTATGATCAAATTGTAGAAAATTAAGAATATTGTCTGGGTCGACGTATTCGTTGACTTATACCACTAATTCAAAGGTAAAAAAAATTAGATTCTGCATCAGAAAACTTTATTTAAACAGATTTTTAGTATCAGAAATATATAGCAAGTACCTAATAAGACTAAAATTTATAAAGCACAAGCAAGTTTTCTGAACTTACTCTGCAAATGTATCTTATAAAAAGCAGAATAAGAATCGCAAAAATACTTCGACGTGAAAAAGTGTGAAAAATTGTTAAATTAGAAATTTTATAGGGTTCGATAATGGACATTTAATTTTTAAAAAGATATCCCATATGTATGACAAATTTTTAATATGAACTAGTCTATATTTATATTTAAACAGACTGTAACAAATTTATGTAAATGCAAATAAAGAGCATTCAATATCAATACAAACACAAGAGGAATGTAAAAACCTCACTCCAATTATGTTGAGATTTACCACCAAAATTTATAATAACATATGTCAATTTGTGAGAAAGTGTGAAAAGGATAAACATTATTTTTTAGATGAGTTATACAATGCAAATATTAATCACAAAAAAAACATTATTTGATTCAAACTTACCAACTTAAGTTTTTCAAAGCAATGGGTTCAGGGAAACTTATCTTTAAGAATCTATACAGATTTTACGGAGACAAAAAATTTTTGGTTATTTATTTTTTTCATTATTTTTACAATATGCAAGAAAATATAAATTTGGAACAAGTACATGAAAATTAATTGATTTTGTATAGGTCGAATAAACTCAGGACTTTTTGAGAACTTTGTTAGCAGTAGAACATTATTTTTTTTAAGGAACACCGGGAATTTACCAAGACCATGCTCACCTATAACTTTTCTGGAAAAATGCCAGAAAATACTAATTGTAAAAAAACAGTAGTTGCACATTCGGGAAACAAATTCAAGATTATATAATAACTTTACTCGAATAGAAAAATGTTACCCCCCCCCCCCCCCATTCAAAAATGCTAGCAATTATATATTTGTAATAAATCCTGTATATGTTTACCTGAACAGAAATCCGGTTGACAGTAAACTGAATCATGAGTGGTGCTTCCATGGGTCAGACTGATCTAGTGTGGTTCTAGAAAAGGCTGCTTGACATGCTTGTTTTGATTTCTTTTCGGGTAAAATATAATTCTTTTCTAGCATGGTTTCTCTGCTTTCTCATTTTTCTCAAACACAAAACTAATTTAATAGATAGTAAACCTAAAGTAAGAGCCAGTATCTAACAAATAACATTGTATAGTAATTAATCTCTACCCTGTTATTTCATTATTATATAAATAAATCAAAAATATATTTCTCTTATTTTCATTTACATGGCAGAAAATGAAGAGATATTGCACCCGTTTTTGAAGTTCAGTTTTTCTGTTTATAAGAATCAGCTTAGTTAAATATATAATACCTGAAAAATGAGGGGAGGAAAAGTTTATGCGGTCACCCGAAAGTTGGGTCAAGTCTCAGAAATTTCAGTTTGTTTGCTTCAAATTAAGTCGATTTTGGAGTATCCAAGGAAGCTTTCGATTTAAAACTGCAACTGCAGAACTGTTTCGGAACGTCTTGGACTTCACGCAAAATCTGAACTGCAAAAATCTGTCAAAAATGACTAAAATTGTGAGTAATTAACTCGACTTTCGGGTAACCGCACACACCTAAAATATGCTCCAGTCAAATCACGGAAGGTGGTTTTTTTTTTGATAAACAAGATGAGAAAAGGTCTACTAAGGATTTTTTGGGTCACTGATTCTGAAACTCGAAATTCGTACGAAATTTGTCTTACACCCTTAAATTAGGAAAAATCAACCTTCATTAATTGCGTTTTTGCAATGTTCACAAACTGTAATTAGGTTTATCTCATTACATAAATTTTTGAAACTTTTTATTACGAACATTAGGGTCTTTGACATGAAAAATTGGTCAACCATCCTAAATCGGAAAAACCACTCCTTATTTTAGGGCATTTAGTGGGAAAAATTTGTCTAACATCCTTAAATTTGCAAAAAACGCCTTTTTTAGGGGTGATTATTTAATATTCTTACGTTTTGAAAATATTTTAATTCCAAGACCTTGAAATCCGAGATCAGCGACCCAAAAAACCTACTGGAGGCAAACTTTTGTTAGGGTTTGCGAATGCAAAAAAATCACTACTAATACGAAAGGGGTGTTTTTCCCGATTTAAGGATAGTTGACCAATTTTTCATGTCTGGACCCTTACTTTTCTTTCTCAGAACTTTATTTTATGTAATTAAAAGTTCCAAAAATCTATGTAATGGGCCGTATCTTATTAAAGTTTCTGAAAATATGCAGAAAGGGTAATAACAAAGACACCCTTTATGAGGGTGTGTTTGATAATTTATAAGTGAAATCTCAATATTCGGAATCAGCGTTCCAAAAAACCTTTATTAGACCTTTTTTCGTCTTGGTTACCAAAACAATCCACAAAACTGTCATTTGACTGGAGTAATAGATTTGGGTGATTTGAAAATGTTTATAAGTATAAAAATATCATTTATTCAGATATTTAACATAATTTAACATGTTTTGAATTAATATTTGTAAAGAAGACGGGGACAAAACCCTGTCTTAAGAAAATATTAAAGCATACCACTATTTATTTATATGGATTCATTCTTGTGAATGGATCTATTTTAGACTATTGAGGGACAAAGGGCTCTTAAAAAAGTACTAACAATGAATTTTGTTGTTAGGCCAAAAGCTTATACCTTCAGAGTTAGTAATCGAGATTAAAAAATTATATTTTTCTAGATATGATTAGAAAACCTGTGCTGTACAGCACTAAGAGTTTTGTGATCCTGTTGAGCAAAATAAAGTTTTCTAAACTGTGATGACTTTTTGTAGTGAAAGTATTACGGAACATTCAAAAGTTGTCATGATTGTTGATTTACCTTTATCATCTTGGAAATTTTTAAAAATCTTTAAGGTTTTTAATATTGTGATGATTATGGTATATACCTGACAAAGATTTTTTACAAAGTAATTAATAGAAAGTTGTATATAAATAATAATTAAATATACTAACTTTTTGATTTGATTAAAAATTTTTCAATTTTATTATATGTAAATATAAATTTGAGAAAAGTTTTTTATTGGAATATATCATTGAAATTCTTGAAAACCAATTTAAATAAAAATAAAAAATTACAAATTACAAGCATGAAAACCAAGCAGAATCTTCATAATCTTCCAATAAACGAACCCATAAATATAATAGCTTTCTTGTTAATTTAAAAATAAATAAACCAAAAGAATTAAAGAGCTAATAACTATAATCTTATAAAGATTTAGTAATTTTTATATATATAGGATAAATACATTGACAAATTATCAGTATTTGAAATAGATACGTGTGAATAAGCCCAATGAGATGGAAAGAAAGATTCCCTTAAAGAAAAAAAAAAATAGATAGAAAATATATACAAAAACAAGGGTGCAATAGACCCTCTTTTTGATTTAACAAGTATAAAAAGTCAAGTAATTTTTGCAATCCAAATACAATTCTTCGAGAGATAGATCAAGAGAGAGAAAGTCACGTGCGTTAAACTAGTTTAACGCCCTAATACACAAATTTCTATGTACACCCTGAGTTAAAAATTTTCTTTTTCCCTTCTCTCTATGTTTGTATAATTAGCTATGTCTCTCCCTGCTAATTTTTTTTTTGCCCTTTTATACAACTACTAAAAAAAAACCACAATGTTGAATTATAACAATATTTCTTTTTACGTATTTTCTCTCCCTGTGTTATATTTACAAACTAAAAATATCTTTACTATATTATACAAGTGCCAAGCAATAAAATTCTACATGTACAGAATAATAGGCGGTGCAGAAAATTATTTGCCTTTTTTTTTTTTACTATTCTATGTTTTGTATTACTGGTTTATGTAGGCGGTACATTTTTTTTACAGCGAATTAAAAACGATTGACACACACTTGTACTGTTAAAATAAAAAATGAAATAAAATTTGAATTTAAAGAGAAATTATAAAAAAAAATTGTCATACATTTTATTGATATAAATGTAATATTATTTTAGAAATAAAAAAAAAATGTTGATAAAATTAAAAAAGGAAAAAAAAAATCAAATTAATCTTTTATAATTTACTGAATAAAAAATTTTTATTTTATAGAAAAGATAAAACAAATAAAAATTTTATATATATATAAAAGCTCGATATAAAAATGGGAGAAGCTAAAAAAAAGAAAGCATAGAGATTTTTTTTTTTTTTAAATTCATAGCACGCAAATATCTTGTTGGCAGCTGTATATCATTCAGTTAGTTACTAATAAAAATTAACTGCTACAGCGTGATCGTTATTTAAAAAGCTAAAAATCGACACAAATATATACAAAATATAATAAATTATTATATTTTTTATTTTTTTGTAATAAATTTCTATTAAATTAATAGAGAGAACCAAGTTAAAAAAAATGCAATTTTAAATACTTAGTTAATTTCTTTTATAACTATTGTGTTTGTATATTATGAAAGGATTTTTAGCTCGCTCTATGTGTTTATATAACAGTCTTTTTATTCCCAAAGGTTTTGTTTATTTGATAATATCACTTATTTTAAGAATACTGTTTAACAGGTGTATCTCAGCTTTTCTTTTTTAGCATCTTTTTAATTTGGTTAATATTAATTTTAATTTTTTATGGCTGAGGTATAATTTTATTGGTGCTTTAAATAATTAATTATAATTTTTAATTTTTAATTCAATGCGATTAATTTTTGTATGAAAAAAATCTTCAGGTATATAGTTTTCAAAATTTTTACCAATTTTGAAAATTTTAAAATATTCTGCTGTCATAGGCTTTAAAAATTTATTATTACATTTATTGAAATTGAATCTACACTGAAAAAAAAATCCGTTTGCCAGTTCCAGAAATTTTGGTTACCGTTACCAGAATTTCAGTTACTGTTACTGGATTTCTTATTGCAGCTACTGAAATTTGGTTTAGGCAGTCGAAATTTTTTTTTTCTTTAAATGGTTTCAAATAATATAATAAGAAAAGTGTTGAAATTTTTTTTTTTTGGGTCAATAATTTTTTTTACAAGGCCCATCATGCTGCGGTGCTCGCATTTTAAAACTCATTTTTTTAAAATTTCCTTTCGTTCCAGCAACCGGAATTATTTTCAGTGCACTAAATTGAAAGCCTCATTCTGAAAAGAATCTGAAACGACTTTGCAATTTGGACAAAAAAGTATTTAAAAATTTTTGGGGTGCTAAATATCTATTTGTTCAACAAGGGAAAAAAATAGGGTTTGGCTTTCAATGCAGTTGTATGCAGACAGCATTGAAAGTAAAATTTTCTGCATTTTTTCCCGTGTTTAACATATAGTTTTTCATTAAAAGCGAAAAAAAGATCGACCGAAAGTAAGAAACTAGATCTTTTTTGCAGCGTATAATGAAAAATAAATTTCTGGTTATTTAATATTTTGATTACAATTCTTTAGCAAATAAATTAGTAAAGAAATAAATAAGGTAATATTAAAATATTTTATTTTACGGATTTAATATTTTTGAGCGAAAACAGAACTTTTTCGTCAATGTAAATGTTTTATCTAACTTACAGCAGATAAAAATCTACTTGTGCATGCATACGCACGTAGTAATTTATCATTTTATACAGTATTTTTATACAGCTCCTTACGCAATCATTTTTACTAGGGTAAATAATACTCAATAAGCTCAGTTTGAATATCTTTTTACGGATAAGTATGGGTAAAGTATAATGCACACCCAGAATAAGAAATTTAAGCAAATTTAAATAGCATGGTTTTCACAGCTATATTCAAGTCATTCCAATACTACAGAAGGTAACTTTAAAAGCTTTATCAATTATTTTGTTCCTTTTTTTATGCTTTACAACAGCCTGAAAGAGACCAAATATTGATTTCGAATAGAAAATTTTACACTAACGAATTAAACTACAGTGGAGAGTCATGAATAATTGACGTCATAGGGCCCTATTTTGGAATATCGTAGTTTGGTTCAAGCCAAAACATTTTCTATTTTTATGGCAGATTTTCTGGGCGATATTTGTACTTAAACTTTGTCAAGCTTATTTCGTAATGGGTCATTTGAAACCTTCAGTGGAGACTTTTATAAGAACTGCAGGGATTCTCCACTCCCTTCACCATCATAGACTTCTAGAAAAATGCCTTTTTACTTAAAATATTTAGAGACTAAACTCACCAAAATATCTATAATAAAATCCGTTAAAACTAAATTTTTCAATTCGTTTACTCACTTTTATAATGCTAATAAAATAGGAAACTTATTTTACCAAAGTATCATATGCCCCAGCATGTATGAAAGAGCAAGAAACTCGTATGTAATACTTTGACAGCCAAATTCCATTTTAACTTTATAATCTTTCTACGAGCAAACAAGCATTTTTGCTCAAGCAACATTTCTGTTAAAAAATAGAATTAGTCAACCTTTTAATACCACGATTCTAGTAAACGAAAAAAGAATTTTATACACTAATTAGCAGCTTGTACTGTAGCGACAATGATTACATTTTAATTGTAGTATCATGTTGCTGTACGGGTATAATGTTGCTATTCAGGTTTGTAAATCAACATTTTTAGAGTATAAGCGTTAAAACTACAAACTTCAAATTCATAATCCAAAATAATTAAAAAAAAGTCAAGTTTAATGCACTGACATCCTATCAAAAGGATAAATCTTAGAGAAAAATTATTATCATTATTTTGGTTCATTATTATTATTTTTACTTTTATTATTATTAAATTAGAGGACGACATCGATGTAGGCGATATGCTGGACTTCGCAGAGGAAGAATTGTTTGCCACTGTGTACTCCCTCAGAAATAAGAAAGCTCCCGGTCCAGACGGCATACTAGCCGAGATTATCAAAATAGCGGGTTAGACTGCCCGGCGCTAATACTCATGATGTACAACACTTGCATTGGAACAGGAGTCTTTAACAGATGAAGGAAAAAGGCTGTGTTGGTTCTTATTAGCCAAGAAAAAGGTGATCCCATACTCCCATCCTACTAGCGACTTCTAGGAATTCTGGATACGTCAGGAAAAGGATTTTCAAAGATGCTGCAACCCCCTATTTTAAACACAGTAGAAGCAGCAGAGGATCTATCTCCTCGGAAACACGGTTTCAGATAATTGAGGGCAGTAAAGGAGGACGCAGACACAATAAACAGGACTCAAACGGGTAACCTATCTTCCAGTAAAATTACTCTTTTTTGTTACCCTTGATGTCAAAAATGCTTTTAACTCAGCAAAATGGACAGAGTTCCTGAAGGGACTGAATAACTTCGCAGTACTAGAGAACAAGATATTTCAAGATAAAGCCGGCGCAGCTCAAGGATCAATTTTGGGACTGGACCTGTGGGATATCTCCTATGACGGTATCCTGAGGCTAGAGCTATCAGATGGCTGCTTCATGATAGGACACGCGGACGACATTGCCATTGTGATCGTCGTGGGAAATATGATACATGCGCAGAACGGCTTAAGCGCCTGCATGTTAAAAACAAGCTTATGGATGGAAGAGCACGGTCTGAGTCTGGAATCAACGATGACGGAGATTGTTATGTTTACGAGGAAGCAAATTAATACCATCATCCCAATATGAATTGATATGGATATCATCATCCAAACGAAAATATTTGTAAAATATCTTGGTATAACTTTGGATAGTAAGCTCAACTACTGGGAGCATATCTCTCAAAGAATCAAGAAGGCAAACACTGTGACACTAGCACTGAGCAGGCTGATGGCGAACCTGAACGGTCCTAAGGCTAGCAAGTGGAAATTACAAATGTCCGTAACTCACTCCATACTATTGTATGGAACGGAAATTTGGGGGGAGATGCTAGACAAGACTATTTATGCAAAAGGCATGATAAGAGTACAGAAGAAAGATCCCTTAAGGGATGCATTTGCGTACAGCACTGTCTCCAAAGCGGAAATTCTAATTATTAATCTGGAATTAATTTAATTACGCTCCTCGCCACAGAAGGTAAACTTATAAACGACAGGAGGAACGAGAGTGTCGTTGAACAATACAAAGAGGATGTTAGAAGAATACGATGCTATAGTGGCAGGCACTCTGGGAGGATTACGCCGATTGTGAATGGATCAAGCGTCTTATAAAAAAAGTGTCGCCTTGAACCAAAGATAATATGGGGAAGTAATTTACTTTTTGACGTAGTTACTAAGTAGATATGGGCTTTTGCAACCCTACCTCTTTAGGATGGACAAGCTCTGAAGCCCTAAATAAGTTTGTTGTCCTGGTGAACGCGACAATGCGTATCATATATTTTTTGACTGGATAACCGAAAAGATTGTGCTAGAAACAGAAATAGGCGTAATCACGTCTGACAATATAATTGAAAAAATTCTAGAAAGCGAGGATGTATGGGAGCGCTTTGGCAAAGTATGTGGAAGGTACTCTGCACACTAAGAAGCTATTGACAATACCCTACCTAGGATCCATGAGTGAGGGCCAGTTTGATGATTCTTTCTAATATTTCCTCTCGGAAGAGCACTAAGCTGGGACACTTAAAGTTGGATATCCTCTTCAAGTCATCAATCCACTTGGCTCTCCCAAGAGGCACTCTTTCCAGAGTTAGTTATCCACTCTAGTACTTTATTCTCTTGGAAGATTACCAAGCTGGGACGACGTCGAGTTGAACATCCTCTCAAAGCCGTCAAACCTCTTGGCTCTCCCGAGTGGCATATATATTTAGTAGCTTTGGCTGAAATTACCGCTTACGCTATTTTTATGTTTTATATTTTTACTTTGCTTGCTTTTATAAATATTTTTATAATATAATTACTTATAAAAAATTATTGTAATAAAAATTGAAATCAAGACTTTAAATAATAAATCAAGAGACAATTTGTTTAATATTTTATAGATAGCGTAGAACTAAATTATTTTTTGAATATACGATATTTTTTATTATATCATTTTATAAATAGAATCAGTGTACTTATTTAAACCGAACCTTATCACAGTATATCCTATAGTCGTAAGAATTTAGACTTACCATCCCCTGGGTGTACCGTCTCCAATGAACTGTAGTACTACTTCAACCACTGCCAATAATGAGCTTAAAATTATTCAAGAAATAGAAGAAAGACTAGTCAAGTAAGACAATCTTATTTACAAGGTCAATGATACTAATAACTTGCAAGAGGATTGCAGCTATCTAATTAATATTTTTGCTTCCATTGGAATTAATATAAGTAAAAAAAATGTCACAAGGTTTGGTAAATATATGGAGAACTCTGGGAAACCTAGACCACTACTTATCAAATTAAGTAATAGTGAAGATGTTGATATTGTCTACAAAAATAAAGATAAGTTTAAAAATATTGATATCCGTAAGGACAAAACCAAAAAACAACGTGATGCAATCAAGAATGCTGCTCATGAACTTAATGAGGGAGTAAAGAATGGTGAAAAAAACCTAGTTATTAAGCTTGTAAATAACATTCCTGCTGTTTTAGAAAATGTAAATAATAATTACTCGATGGTAAATTTAAATAATCAAGTACATCAAGCATCGAGCAACATAAGTATAACTAATGTTTCAAGTGCTGTTATAAGTTCTCCAAATATTAAAAGAAAAGCAGATGATAGCACAATTCTTGATTGTGAAAATTTACAATATTCAAATGAAAATACTAAAAAATTAAAAAATCATGTAGAGCCAAAAAACTAAGCATCTACTACCAGAATGTTAGGAGCATAAGAAATAAACTGAGTGAAGTATCAACCAATGTTAAACTTTCTGCCACCAATTATGAAGTAATCATCGTCACAGAAACTTGGCTTAACACAGACATCAGTTCTACAGAAATTGGACTAAATGATTCTATTATTTATAAATATGATAGAAGTGCAGCTACAGCTTCTCGGGGAGGTGGTGTTACGATTGCGGTGATTAAAAAATTAAAAAGTTCAATGTGCGAAATACTTAATAATGATGATATGATATTTGATCAACTCTTTGTTATCATCAAACGTAATAATTGTTCCACGATAGTAGGGGCAGTATATATTCCCCCCACTTATGACATCAATATTTACCAAGTCCATATCATGTACATGGAGGATCACACTAACTACTACAAAAATTGTAACTTCATCATAATGGGTGATTTTAATGTAGCTGAAGTTAGCTGGAGCAACAATATATTCTCTTTTAATAATAAAACTACATCTTTTACAAAGAATTGTTGCAACATTCTGGTAAACGCTTATAAAAACTTTAATATGCTCCAATTTAATGAAAAAATTAATGTTTGTGATAACGTTCTTGATTTAGTGTTCTCAAATAATACTTCAAAAATTTATTTATCTATTGATGTATTGACTAAATTTAATGTTTTTCATCCTGCTTTATTTTGTGAAATAGACTGTAAAAATTTTTATAAGAATAGTGTTGATTTTTTAAATTATGATTTTTGTAAGCACAATTTCAAGAAACGTGATTTTGTAAAAATAAACTCTCAACTTAAAACAGTGGATTGGGATATGGTTTTTGATGATTTGAATGTTATTGATGCAACTTGTAAATTTTATAATATCTTACATAAAATTATTGATGAAAATGTTCCAAAACTTAGACTTAAAAAATCATTTTTCCCAATTTGGTTTTCAAAGCAACTTAAAAATTTAATATTTAATAAAAAGATAATACATAGAAAATATAAAAAAGCAAAAATAGATGGGAAAAATGATGAATCATACAAGTGCTATCTTAATTTCTGTTTAATTAGAAACAATTGTAAAATAGAATCAAGTAGGTGTTATGAATTGTATATTAATAATATTCAAAACAATATACATAAAAATCCTCGTAGTTTTTGGAATTTATAGAAAGTAAGAGGTCAAATAGAGAATTTCCTAATTTTATGAGTCTGAATGATGAAACAGCGAATAATTCATTTTGATTTATCTGGTAGTTGACGCGTAGCAATGCAGTGTTGCTTCACAAGGCTCTTCAAGGGAAGAGTAAAAAAGTCTATATTGCTCGAACAGAACCATTAATGGGCCATGTAGATGCCATATGCAACGTTTTTACCAGGGTATATTGTAAAAGAAAATTTTAATAAAATGTTTATTTCTGTAAAATTTAATTCCAAAACTTAAATAGTTTTTCGTTTCTTTTTATCTTTCAACATTTTTCTGGTAATAAACCAAAAATGTTATATACATAGTTTCTATCGATATAATAAGAAATGTTTATATGGACCTTTAAGAAGGATATCATAAAAGCTTTTGAAGAGGAAATTCAGTCCTTTTTATTTTTATGTAATACAAAAAAGGGGATGTTTTGTATCCTCAAGAGGTTACATATATATTGTATAAATTTTTATATAGTCCTAATAGCAAAATTTATTTGATCAATCAAAAAAAATTATCAGCTGAATAAATTTATATATTATCTAACACATATTTATAAAAAAATAAATTAAATAAAAATTATTCTACTGTAAAATTAAATAACTTTTTTACAATGTTTATATGATAAAAAATGATTCAATTAAATGATATTATAAAAATTAATAAGATTTTAATATTGTTATAAATTTAAAATAAAAGAGGAGTTATTATAATTTTTTTTGGAGACTTGCAGTCTAGAATCCCGGAGGCAGTATTGGTTTGTGTATAAAATAATCTTTGATCTTTTTTTTACAGGTCTTTCACTTATTATTTTTTTATTTTCTCTTATACGAAGCTTAAAATTGATAAATAATCTTATTCAGTTATGTTAATTTTCTTAAATATATATTTTTTAGGTTAAAAATTCTTAAATGAATAATAAAATTTATTAATTTTTTTTGCATATAAAATAATAATAAAAAGGAAATAGTAAATTGAGTTAATAATAATAATGAAAAAAAAAAAGCTTTTATTTATAAGTGCTTAAACAAGATTAAAAAAGATGTAACAAAAAATTATAGTGATATAGTTGACTGAGACTATATAATAGCAGTGTGATTAGTATTATTTACGGATGGTAAACTATTAACTCATAAATCATGTCTTGGGCCCAATATTTCTTATCTCAGAAAACCAATCTTTTCTTCCTATATTTATATTCATTTCTACATATATATATATATATATATATTATTATATAAACGTTATATTCCTGCTGGCGATATATCATTAATAAGTATTAAGACATCATATTTTTTTTTACAGAGACAGCACGAATTAAAATTATAAGGAATGAAGAGAGAAGAAAGAATATATAAGGGACAACATTCCGCATATTATTCACGACTTTTATTCACACTTCTTTTTTTTTATTTTTTAAATTTATATTAAATGACAATAATAATTATTTTATATATAAATTATACTAATTATATATTTTTTTTTTCTTTTTTTTTAAATTCGTTGTATTAAAAAAAATTTATCTTTTATGCTACTGTTTTTAAATTATTTTTTTATTAAATTTAATTATTTCCTTCTTTTTGCATGCTTTTTTTTAAAATTGTATTAATGGATTTTATTAAATTTTTAAAAAATTACCCAAAATTTTGAATATTAAAATTGAACAAAAATATTTTTAATTTTTGTTGCCTATTTTGCAAATGCATCGAAATTTTTTGTTTCTCTTAATTTTCCGTAAAATTATTATCCTTTTTTTATTTTAAAACGTCAGTAATGCAAAAAACTATTGCATTTGAGGTCAATAAAAATTTTATGAATACTATAATTTAAAAATAATTGGAAACCGAATTCATTCTCTCCAATTCTGATCAAAATTAAGCTAATTAATTAGGAATTGTGTTATTTCAAAACTCTCAATTTTTTGGGATATTCCTCTTAAATGCGGTCTTCCATATTTAGTATTTAGATGGCACAAAACAACTCAAAAACCGGAAAAGTCTTCTACTTAACACTAAATTGATTTGTAATAAAAATTTTAACAAACTTGAAAATTTATACAAATAATTTTGCATGGAAAATGCTTTCTGATTACTTACCTATTATATACATATAAATACTTCTTGTGATACTTTCTAAACCGTATTTCTAAGGCCCTAAATCAAAATTATTTCAATTCTTAATTTACTTCTGATATAACCCTTAATAATAATTTTTTACTAGTAAAATGATTTTTACTTAATATTGCAGATAGCAATATTTGCGAAAGTGTGGTCATTAAGATATCAGCGGTATCCGAACCAGGATAAATTCTTAACGCGTCAAATTCTTAAGTTATTTCAATATAACTGCCTATCGGAGTTGTGGAAAAAAATCTAGATTATGAAGCGGAAAAACTCTTTGTTTTAAAGTAAATTTAAACAAAAAAATTTTTGTTTAAATTTACTTCCCTATTTATAGAATGGCTATACCAGAGGATGCAAAAACTTATTACAGATCTGAATGTCTGAAAAAATCACGAACATTCAAAGACCGTATTTTACTTTTCTCGATCCCTGATAGTTCAGGAATAATTCTGTGACAAACAGTTTACATTGGACAAGTCAGTTTCACTGCTACACATTCTATGCGCGAGTGAGATAGATTTCGCTTTTATTTAACTTTTAGAGTTTTCTATACTCGTATGGTCAGCCCAAGCTCCACCACCCCTTCCCAGAGCAGATGCTAAAAGAATGGTCTCCAAAACTCATCCAAAATACAGTTACATAGTAAAAAATGGTACAATGTAAAAGAGTACTTAAATGGGATATAAAAAAAAAAGTTTTGCTTGTAGAAAATCCTCATACTATGTTGGATTCCTAAACTACCTACTACGTATACATATCCTTTGCTGCTACAGACCAAAGATACATCTTAATCCATATCTTCCCAAAGGAACTTAAATAGTCCATTAGATTTTCGGCTAAAAAACTTAATAAAAATCTATTTCAGATAAAAATGTTTTCCTACCCAAAAAGGGTTGCTTTTTCGTTATTTAGGGTCATATATCAAAATTTTTGACTGGGTGTTGAAATACAGCCTTTCAAAGTTAACTAATTACTAGTATCAAAAGTGACTATAGGATCCATTTTATTTCGAAAAATGGGACTTCATGGAAGAACTTCATGAAATCATGGGATTTCATGAAATTGAAGAAAAAGAAACCTTTAGAATTTATATTTTTTAAATGTTTCTGGATATTCGCAAGATGATGAGCAACAAAATTGCAGCATATTTCCAGAAATGAAATAAAAAGTAAAAAAAACCTACAGATTTCAATTTTTTAAAATCTGCTACCATTTTGTTATCCAACGCTTTGAAAAGGTCTAAAAACCTTTTAAATATACAAAGAAGCTCTCCAGTTCTTCAGTTTCATAAACTTTATAGTCTTTAAAAACAAAATTGCTTATTAGCCAAATTTCATATTAAAAATAAGTCAACTCTTAGAGGCTATATTTCACCTCCTGCCAAAAGTTTTTCAATTTTGACCCTAGGTGATAAAAAAGCAACTCTTTGTGCAGGCTCATATCCAGAATTTTTTTTCGAGAGAGGCCAACAAATTTTGGAGAGGGCCAGAACCTAATAATATTAAAATTGAAGGTTTAAATTTCTTAAATGTCAATCAAAATGAATTGTTTTTTATTTTAAATTGCTTATTATCAGTAATTGTTAATAAAAAATTTAAAAATTAAGGTAAAAACTATTTAAAAAAAAAATTTTTCATTTCGGGGAGGGGGGGCATGACCCCTTTGCCCTCCCTCTCTCTGAATTTGTGCATGTTTATGTACAGTAAAACGTTTTTTTCTAAAATAGATTTTCATTTTTTCTAAGTTTTCTAGCCGAATATCCAATCGAATAAGACCACTTGGGATGATATGGGTTACTTAAAAGTCTGGTTCAAATTCGGTTTGATAATAAAATTTACAGCAAAATCTATAAGTCTAACATAAAGACCTTACCAAAATTTCAGAGACTTAAATTGGATACTTACAAACTATAAGGAAATTTTGAAATCTATTCAGAGGGCCCAAAATTCATTTAGTTAACGCCTATGAAGAACACCGAAAGTGATGAGAACAAACATAAAATTATTTTGTGTAGTTTGGGTAAAAATACAATCTTTTAAGCATGCGCGCATTAACCAATCAAAAGCATAAAATATACTGTTTTCAAGATATTTGGCATTTTTTAAAAAACAATATCTAAAACTGGCGATAATAGTTTGACCGTGAAAATTGACGAGAAACCCCCAATTTTCGGTAGCGTATTGAGAAATGCATTTTTTCATTACTTTTCCAAAAAAAAAATTAGTTTTAGAGTTTTTATAAATTGGAAAAAAAGTGAAATAAATAAAAAATATAGAGCATCTTGCTGGCTTCTTACAAAATAAAGGCCAAAAATTTAATTAAAAAATTTTTTTTATGTTTGAGTAAACTTTAGCTGAACTACCCCGTAAAAATTTAATATTCATTATCTAATATTAAATTTATTCAAAATATATTAAAAAAATTTTAAAATTAATTACACAAAAATTTAATAAAAAATTTATTTACAATTTATTTTTTTTATTTGACCTAAAAATACTTAAGACCATACTTAAGGTATAATGGAAAAGCTCAATATTTTCATGCGTTATATAGCTGGAACGATTAATAGGAATATAAATTGATCAATTCGTATATAGTCGGGGTGAGGAGGAGCCAACCAATTGATTTACCCTCTCCAAACTTTATTGCGAGCGTTTATTCAATTTCATGCAAAAAAAATCACGAGGTTGGGCGGAGCTTATAGTGGGTGGCACTCTCTGGGCTAACCAATCGCTATGCTTGAAAATACAGAAACGAAGAGAGCAGTCTAGTTATTAAGTTATATGTGCTGTGAATCAGACAGTGTTGTTTCATCGTGTAGAGCAGTACAAGCTATATTGCGTGCTTTTGTGAAGTGTTTCAAAATCAATGATACAGTCAAATTTATTATGTATAAATTAATTCTAAAGTGTTGGAAATACGATGTACGTTATATATTTTAAGTTTTAGAGAATTTTTACATTCGTGTGTTTGTGAAGAGAAATATTTAGTGCTTGAATAATCAATATCACATTGTCATTTTTTTGTTACTTTTACTTTACAATGGATCTAATAATTGGTTTTGAGAATACATGACGATTTTTAGTGATGGGTTTTAAAATAATAAGACAAAACTCTTATCAGTTAAAAGTTTACGGTTGAAAAAAAGACAGTGATAAAGAAAAATTGGATTCGCTAATTTGAAGAATATTGTTCCGACGGAAAAGTATATTAAAATATATCACAAACTATGTTAAAACCATTTGAAAAATACAAAATTTAATCTTATGATTTATGAGTCGGCATTAACGAGTGTTTTATTGAGATGCCGTAATCGGTACCAGACAAAGTGGGCTCGCCATCGGAATGCCCGACAAAAAAGACTGAGTCGAGTCCAAAAAAAAATTCAGCGCTGATACCGAAGATGGTGTTGGAACCAGGGGGTGGCTTGTCATTTCCAGCCCCCCCTGCACCCACTACTTCCGGTGGAGCCACAATTTTAGGACCGGCCAGACTTTTTCAGAGGGCGACACCCGTATTTCCGTTTCATCTAGCAGGATGGCCGCCGCATCATTCAGTTATGGGGCAGGTTCAGAGTCAAGTACACCAAACTATGCAAGCAGCAGCTGCTGTAAGATTCCTTACACACCATTCCCATCCATCGCTAACAACAAATCACCCCTTGGTTCCAAGAATCTCAGGCCATAACATTGTACATCATCTTCATCATTCTTCTGAACAAAATGACGAAGACGATGAAAAAAAAGGTATAAATTTAGTCTGAGAAATCATTAAACGAGCATTGGTTTTTTCTTTTTATTTTTTTTAATAAGTACCTTACACGAATATATTTATATAAGGTATAGAATTTTTGAGTTTCGTTTCTGCCAAGAATCGCGTATATATATTTAATATTTATACCGGTATTTCTAGTTTTTATTCGTATTTAAGTATACTGAATTACAAAATAAAAGGCTTAAAGCAACAGAAGCCGAGAGATTTCTTGCAAATTATGTTATTATTAATAATTTTACTGTATATTTGTTGAAATCAAAGAATTTCAAATTACTGGTTTTAACCAATTATTTAAGAAAATAAGTTTCAATTATTCTAACAACTTATTCAATTTTTTATTTCAATAATCATATTATTCAATCTATAATTTATACTCTCTTACCCCCTTCTTATCTCTAAAAAATTAATTTTACTTAAAATATAAAAAATTACCCATTTTTTTAATTAAGTAAGTATGTGTACTGTAATTTTAATTATTTAATTTATTACGCCTTATTCAGTCAATTTTTTATATTTTTTATCTGATGTGTTGTATTATGCTCTAAGAATTATTTATTGCAATTTATTAGAATAATAAATAATTAATTACAAAACGTATGTTAATGAAATAAATTTTTTTCTCTTTTAGCATTTTTAATTAAAAAATTATAGTTTTTATATACAAGCGTGGTATTAATTGAAAATTTATTGATTTTTTCTATTGCTATTTAAATATAAATTTATGTATTGTTTAATTTAATTTAAAGCACAATTAATTTTTTTATTGTTTTAATAGAATTTTTTTTAAAAATTTGATATTTTTATTTTTAAAATTAATTACTTATTCAATAATCTGACCGGAAAATTGGTTAAATTAAAAAATACTTAATTGAATACCAAATTGAATCCATAGTTTTTAAAATTGGTTAAAATTGAAAAAAAAAAAAAGTTAATAATTGAATAAAAAATAATTAATCTTAAAATATAACAATAATAGGAATGGGCGTAAATAGTAAATCGTGGCAACACCGCAAAACACGCGCTATAACCAATCACGCAACATTTTATTTAAATAATTTACTTAAACATAAATTCATATGCAAGTGTGATGGGTACACACCTTTACATACTTTCTTCTTACATGTATGGAGTTTACTTACACCTATTACTTAGTAACGCAAATGCCTGAAAGCGTAAGTTTTACCTTATAGTATTATTATTTATACGATATTATATATATTTAACAGAAACGAGAAAAAATAGGGGTTGAATTTTAAAATAATATAGAAATTACAAACATGTAATAAACTGTTTTCTTATATTTAAAGAAAAAAAAATAAATAAACGTGTAAATGGTGATAAAGTAAAATAAAATACAAAACTTGTTTTTTTAAACAAAGTTTATGTAAGACAAGTTAATTTTTTTAGTTTTTTTTTTCTTTATTTTATTCCCAAGGGGTTAATTTCAATTGGATACTTAAAATTTTTTAGTATCTTTTAAAAATTTTTAAACGAAAGTGTTTAGATAGTAAAAGATAGACGTTAGTTTGTTAGTTTTATCTTTGGTAGCTGAATGGTTTTGATAATCAGTTTATTAGGGTAATTAAATTAGGTTATTGTAGTTAAAATACATAATTATTATTACACTGTTAGGTTGCTCTGCTTGAATTTTACCTGAATAGCCTAAATCTTGAAGCAGAAATTTTCACAGTTATAATATATCATTTTTTTTTGATAATTTAAGCAAAATTGAAGCTGAGCAAGTTTTCACTATTTTCTTTTTTTTTTAAATAAGTATTAATAATTTCAAAAATATGTAATTAATGCAATACTAATTCAATTGTAATATGCAAATAGAATCCCTTGAAAAGGAGTCTTATAAAGACTCGAAACGTTGGGAAAAATATTTATAATAAACATCTTTGCTCTGGAAAAGTCGATTTCTCATTTATTCAACTATTAAAAGAAGATTATTTTTCTGCATAAAAATATCCAGTAAGGCATTTTAAATAAATTTTATTAGATGTTGATAATTTTTAAAATTATCATGAATTTATTTGAAAGCCAGTTTCTGCATTCGAATGAACATTATTTTCATAATTAACTTCCTTAAAACTCAGGTGCAAGAAAAGACCAATTACTAAAATATTAAATTTTAATGTTGTTAGAGTAAGTACATGAAACGAAAATTATAGTTAAATAATTAGTATTGCCGTTTAAAAGTAATTTAAAAAATTTTATTTTTTTTTTCTTTGTAAACAGAATCTTTTTTTGCTTGTTTATAGCTACTATTAGATAAAAATCATAAATTGTATGGGAATGTTCTTGCATAAACTATTTTTTTTCAACATCAATTTTATTTATTGGTGTTTAAATGAAGTAAAATAATGTGCCTCTGGTTTTCCATTTAGCTAACAAAATATTTAAGATATTCTATTTTTAATGTTTTTAATTTGGACTAAAATGTCTTCGAAACGTGGGCAATTTGTTGCATAAATAAAGATAATTGTTAGCTCAAGAATCAAGTATTTTTATTTAAATTTAAATTTTTTTAAGTTTTGGAAAAATTCTTGAATATCATAAAATTATGTATATAAAGTTTATGGGTTCATGGTTTGCAAGATTTTCCATTTAATTTAGTGCTCATTTCAACTTATTTTAATTAAATTTTCGTTCAAAACCAATAATGTGATTGATTTATAAAATATTGTGTGTTTGTTTGTCTATTCCGTTATAAGGTTCACCGAACCAATTGATATGAAACTGTTGTCAAATTGAAAAAATAATTGTGCAGAGGATATAATTATAGGCTGTAGATTTTCTACTCATCTTCTGTACATTTTTGAAATATCAAATTTTTAGTTTTTATTTTGAAAAATGTTACTAATACATTTGGTATCATTTGATTCGGCACTGATAAAGGCGACAGTTGTCAGAACCACTAAAACTGATAATTGACAAATAATTCATCGCGAATAAATTTTTTTCATCGCAATGGCAAATCTGTTTTTTTTTTTAAATATTAAAGCTTCCTAATAATTATTGAATCCATAAAAATAAATTATCTGAAAAACAATTATATCAATATAATTACTCATTTAATTGGATAAATTTTCAATTTTTGATTTTTAATGAAATTATCACCAAATTTGATAATTCTTTAAAAACTTTTTCGCAGTATTTATTTTTTGCTCTACCATTAATCTAACCTACAAAGTTATTCTTTTAAAATATTCCCACATTGAATGTTAAATTAATTCTAAATTCTTAAGGAAACTTTTGGTTAAATTTTATTTAAAAACTGAATAATAATTTTTGTCAAGCATTTAAATTTTCTAAATTATTTTCCAACCATAAATAAAAGTTACTTACTAAAAATTTAAAAAAATGATCTTAATATATACCCTTGCTTGAGTTAGGTTAAAAATCCGTCAAGACGTCTTATGTTATATTTCAAATAAATTTACCATCTTGTGTTTCAGCCGAACAAGTTTTAGTTTCTTTTGTTTTCTATAGAACCTTTATTATAGAACATATGTGTTAAAAGTTAGCTTTTAGGAGCCCCATAAATAACGATAATCTATTATTAACTTGATTATTAGTAATATACCATAAATTTTATATAGTTATATGTTAATAAAAAGAAACGATTCTTTTAATATTTTTAAATTTTTGCCAATTTTCGAGGTGATTGATTTTAATGAAATTGATTTTCTTTGTTGCTTTATCTATCCTTTCAATTTTTCTCTTTTTTTTTCAATTTTTAAATTACATGTTCAAAAAATGATTTTTATTTCAAAAATATTCAAACTTTTAAAATTAATTTTGGGAAATGTTCATATTATTTTGCAGATATTATCAAAATATATTATTTAGCCAGAATCAACCTTAGAACGGTAAACGAATAAGAAAACTTTTCAACTGATGTGAAGAAAATTTTATAGAATTTTCACAAAAAATTAAGTTTTTTTTTTTTAATTATCGTATTTTTAGTTATAGTACATAGTATTAAGTTATTTTTGCAAATACTCACTTCGGGAGTGTACAAACTGTATCATCTAGATTTTGATCAAACCTGGCGGGTATTTTTTTTATTTTGAAAAAATATTTTTGACTTCAATTTCATAGGACTCATAGGTCTAGAGCAAGCTGGTCACAATATTTTACAATAGTTTATTATGATGTTTTTATTGTTTTACTTTTTTGCCAAAAAATCATAATTAATTTCCTTTTTTGTATGAGAAGAGATGCTTTTAAACACATTTGTATTTTTGATTTTTTTTCGTAATAACCAAATAAATCGAACAGCCTGTTTTTGCTAAGTATGACCAGTTTTTAAAATTATCCCAAAAGTAAAATATTTACTAATCCTATTAAAGTATGAAACCTATTTAAGGTCTTAAAATATAGTACATCAGGATGCTTTAAGTTTACAATATATTTTATCGATGAGATTTGAATCATCTAACTCTTACCAACCCTTGTTAGGTAATAGATATTTTCTAAACAAGTGACAAAATATTTGTTTCGACTTTTCATGGAAAACAGTTGTACAAGCGAGCGATTCCATACGGCATGCAGAGGTCAAACCCCACATTTTACCCCGTGATTAAAAAAATAGTTTTACGTTTAAAGGGAAAAAAGCGTCTCGTCCAGGTTAGAGAATAATCTTTTATTCTGATATCTAATAGTATATTATGGCTCATGTCTAGAAAAATAAAGAATGACCCAAATCGTACGTATTTTGTGATTTTGGGTATTTTTTATTAGCCCGGGTCTGTTTACTTTAAAAAAAGCTTTTCAGTGCTTGAAGAATAAATAAAGGAAAGTATGAAGCATGAAAAATATTAGCTCAAAAAATGCAAATAGTTTATAAAAATCGATGTAATTTTAAAGATTATGTTTTAGAAAAAATTTATTTTAGATTATTCTAGTTTTCTTGTCTGTGGCCTGAAATAACTAACTTACCCTACGTGATTGGAAAAAATGTGGTTTTTGATGCTGACGAAGGAAAATTGTATACGACCCTTACCCAAAAAAGTAAACAATGCCCGAAAGAGCAGCCCGTAATATACTATTTTAAGTTTTTATTAAAAAAAAGATTTGTTTGCGCAAGATTAGTAGTTACCGAAATAAAAATTTTTTGTATTTATACTAAAAATGATTAAACATTGTTCTGCCTAATAGTTTTTCTGGTTATACTTAGAAACAATATCTTTAAAAATTTGTTACTATAAAAGCTCATATTTTACATCTTTGACTATCTCTACATTCATTATATTTCCAACGGATTTCAAGCAGTTTGGACAAAGTCCCGAAAGAGTTTATAAAAATTGTGTACACTGGCATATTTTTCACATTTTTTATTTGTAACTGAGAAAAATAAAACTAATCTCAAATAGATATCATAAATGTTAACATATGCAGGAATAATAAAATTAACAATTTCTCAGAAAATATATTACTCCGATTTTATTTCTTTACAAATTATAACATTGCACAGTTAAAATTAATGTTACTTATTATTCTCGCAAACATTTAGGTTTATAATTATAATATCTGCACTAATTTCACAAAGTTTGGTTTAATATTGCTAATTACTTTGTAAACGGCTCCGCGGAGAATGCTTGAGCAGAGCTTTTATGCTCTGGAAATTGTTTTTGGTTGGCATTGTGTATCGATTTCATTATGTTTTGGATCGTGGAAATGTCGCATGATTTTGTCACTGACGAAAACTTCATTTTCAAAAATTCTTTTTAAAACCCAAAAACCCAAAAAACAGACATTCCCGTAAAAAATGGACAGGTAAGTTTAATAATTGGTTCCTAAAAAAATTTACGTTCAACATCAAAACAAAATTAAGTCATCAAATTATCGCATTTTTCAGTGAAATTTCAACCAATTACCAATATCTCATTCCATAAAAGCGCAAAATGTATTCAATTAACAAAAAAAATGTTCACTAAATTTCAGTTCAGTAGCATAAATTAATTTTAAAAAATTAAATCAATATATAAATAAAAAATATTGAACAAAATTGATATCGATATTATAAACGTGGTCAAAAAAATATGTATTCTCTACTTATTATCCCAAGGGATCAATATAAAGTGGGTTTTTGCTCACCGTCGCGTCGCTTACGATAAATAACTCGAGATACGTTGTATTCATTAAATTTTTATAGGATTTCATTAAAAAAAAATTTCTTAACGTATAAAAAAAAAACAGTGTATTTTTTTTATTTTAAACTTATTATTTATGTACATAAGTGAATATAATAATAATTTTAATACAGTAAAATATTTTTACATAAGTTTTGAGTGGAAAAAAAAAGAAAGAAAATTATGATATTTCTATTCTCACAATTTTTAAGGAAAAGAATGATTTTTAAATATCCATAAAAGTAATAATATATAATAAAAATATTTTTTTTGTTTCTCTTCAAAGGGAAATAAAACTGAGTTAATTTTTTTAACATTCTCGTATAGAGTAATAAATTCATGCTTTAAAAGTGAGGTGTGCTGCATTGCTCGTTAAGTGCTTATAATGGCCGATCGTTAAATTGCTACTGGTATGCACTTTTACGAGAGAGAGATAATATTTTTTCCTAATTTTAGTTGTATTTTTTTATTTTTATTTTCATGTAATATATCGAAATCAAAGTTTTGTATTGAAATCGGTGAAAAAAATAACAACTCTATTTGTATGTGTAAAAAATACTCATTTTCTGGATGGATTTCTGGCTATAAATCAAATTTTGTTATTCTCATTCTTTAAGTTTTAAGATGTTAAAATATTTCTTGCGTGCAGCATCAAGCAAGCAGCAGCGAGCAGAGAGCAGCGCAGGTCCAAAAAAAAAAACGCACGGGTAATAACTTAATTTAAACTAAACTACAGTTTAATAATTCCCTGGCTCAGAGCGAAGATGCGCGCCGAGGCAACCAGCAATTTTCAAGCCGCCGTTAACTGCCGGTCGTTAGTCCCTTTTCAAAAGCCTTTTATTTTTTTTTTTTTTTTGTTTTTTTTTTTTATGTTTTCTCTTTTAAAAAAGTGTGTATGCCGCAATTTTGAAATACCGTTGCGTGTTTATAACTTGTATGTATTCATGAACACACAAAGATAGGTTTATGTCGAAGGTGATAGCATATATATATTTAAGCTTGTACCTTTTACTCCTCTTTTTCGACAAATTGATTCGTCAAAAAATCCGGATTACATGTGTGCGAAGCTTATTAATGTTTATAAGTATTTTATTTTTTCGGGATGATCAACTAACGATCGGACAAAAAGATATATGTTTTGTGTATCCAAAAAAAATGCCTTCGGATTTCAGATATTCAGCAATACCTGAGGAGCATATGCTCTCTTTTTTCATCTTTTTTTTTTCTCTCATCTATAATAATAAGGTAAAAATAAAAAAACCTGCATATTTTTTCAACTAAATTACACCCAAAAATACTATATAAATTCATCATTTTTTCTTAAATATATTATTTTATAATCTACTATTCTCAGAAATCTATTCAATTCAACAGCAAATATTATATATATATATCTATTGAATTAATCTATCAATTTAATTATATTCTTATTATAAACAACCAAACTGCTTATTATAAATTATTATACCTCTTTTTTTTCACATATTTTTTGCCAGCCAGAAAATTTCTTCTGCAGGCAAAATTTACTTTTTTTTATTTTTTATATCTTTAATTCCTTTGGGAATTTAGCATTCAATTTAAAGATTAATCAGTAAAATTTATAGTTTTTAGTTTTAATTTTTAATTAAAGCCAATAATCCAATTTTCAATTATTAAATTTTTGTAAAATTAATGAAAATTCAATTTTTTAGCCATTCAGACACCAACTTTTTTACCTGCCTCCTTTTTCTGAAAAATCCGTACCATGATTGTGCCCTTTTTTCTGATAATAATATCATAATTTTAAATAATTTTAAAATTACACATCAATTAATTTTTATTTATTATTTACAGTTTGTAAATTGAATTTATTTTATTTCTAGCTTCATAATTTATTAAGAAATATTTTTTAAAATTATACCTTCATGTGGTTTTTTATTATTATTATTTCTCTTTTCTTCTTTCTTTTTTTTTTTTTTAATAATTGCCAAATTATACTGCTGCGTGATAAGTTATAGCATTTTATTATATTCAGGTTTTTGCCACTTCCAAACCTTCAAAACTTATGATTATAAGTCAAAAAGTTTAAAAAAGAATTTATCCTTTTTTTTTTAATGTATTTATTTTGGTGTGCTTTTATTTTATCAATTTATCAAATCGTTTATAAAATAACGTGTTAATATTATCCTATAATAGAAAATTTCTTTTATAAATTTTGATAGATTAATTTTTAATAATGAGCTTTTTTTCGATAAATTTTTTTTTGTTTTATAAAAAGCAGTTCGTACGAAAGTTTTAAAATTATTTTGTGTAAAAAATTGAAAATAAGGAATCAATTTTAAATTCTTTAACTCATGTTAAACTTCAATCAAAATGAAACGATTTTCAGTTTTTTTGTTTCATTGATTATTTTTGCTCGTGTTAATGTTAAAATTTGAATTTGACATATTTTTTGTATTATACATATTTTACTTTTTAGAAGGGTGAAATTTTTAAAGTATCCCTGATCTTTTTAAATAATTTCCAACAAAATATTTACGACCCAAACTATTCTGATTTTCTAAAGTCCCTGAATCTGAATTATTCTAAGTGCCATTTGACCCTCATCCCTTTAAATCAGACACTTTTGATCCTCCTTAATTTTCAGATTTACAGAGTAACCCATCCATATAAACATGTTTGATGTTAAAATTGGTCATTTTTGGCTAAATCTAGTCATTTGGTTTAAATGCCAACCGTGGCCGAGTGGATTAAGGTGCGCGACTTTTAGTGTATCTACTATAAGTATATTCATGGGGGTCGCGGGTTCGAGTCCCTTCGATGACTTGTCAGTTTTAATTTTTCAATAAATTTAAAAATTAGTTTTTAAATAAAAACTTCTATAAGGTCTGAAGACAGATGCAGAAGAATGTATCCCCTCAATTAAAATAGAAATAACTAAAATTGGTTATTTTATAAGCTATCAGCATCAATTAGAATATAGCCTAAAAAACCCTATGTTACAGCATAGAGCACTGCTAGGAGGTCTAATTTCTAGGCCCAGGAAGCTCATTCAGGTAAACTGAGGGTATAGGGATGTTTTTTCAACTACCGCAACCTGTCCTGAAAGTTAGAAGTAAATCGACTTCTCTAACATTTGACAAACCCCTATTGTTATTAAATTTCTAAGATATTTTTTCAAAGTCGATACCTTTCAGTATGGAGGCCTATTTTAAAGCAAAAAAATAATAATTTTTAATTTTTTGTCTGAAATTTCATACGCTTGTTTGGATTTTTAACAATTTTTTTAAAAATTTTAATCGAATCGCTAAATATTTCGAGATATTTAGTTAAACATTTTTTAATTATCATATTTAAAACGATTTTTTCGGGCTATGGCAACATTCTGCTTATAGTTTTCTCATATCTTATCCTGAAACTATAAAATTTGCATTATAGTATTAAATATTGTCCCTTGCATGTCATCATTTATTTTTATGACAATTATTGCTACATGATTTATGCATTGTTGTCTTATTTAACTTGGTGTAAATTACTTATCAAACCTGTCGTGGTAGTTTATTTTTACCTTGAACGTCCATAATTTCCTTGACTGATCATATTATATCTGGTTTTCAGTGCAAATTCAGTTGTTCATTCTTCTTTGCTTCGCATTTATTATCTCACTGAAAATGATGTTGTTTGTAATGAATACTATTTAGTCAGATTTTTTAGGCATCAGATATTTTTTTAGCTTTAATTATTTTTTACTATTAGATAAAACTAGCAAAAAGGAATTATTCTATGTTATATGCCTTAAAGAATTTGAGAGTGTTTTTTTACTTAATTGTTCATGGTTTTCTTTAACATCTATTATTTCTGTAGTTTTTTTTTTTTAAATCCCTTGACACGTAACATCCGTTTAAACATTTTTCTTATTTCAGATAATCCCTATGGATTAAGTTCGATTACAAGTAATTTTTTTATAACTTAATGTTTGAAGAAAATAGTACATTATGTATCGAGAGTGTAAAATTTTGTTAGGATAATTCTCAAAAGTGCGATTCTTTTAGGGTATGTGAAAAAGATCCGCAAAACGTTTTTGTAATAGTGCGTAAAATTGTACCACCATGGTGCCTATACTATTTTTTACCAACTTGGCATATAAAGAGAAAATTCCTTGTTAAGTTTGCATCCAAACATAGAAAACAAAATTTTTTGCAATTTCCGATATTCGCACAGTTTTAGACAATCAAATATTATATTTTACTTAAAATTAAAATAAGTTGCTTTTGTGTACTCAATTACGGGATAAAGACCAGTATTATTTAAAAACTTTTTAGTACGTGCCGTTAAATACATGAAGTACAAAAATAAGAATTTTCGGAAACTTGAAGATTGTAGAAAATTTTTGAGACCTACAAAATCCATTTTCGTCTAAAATTACAATTTTGGCAGCAATTTAAAAATTTGCCATTTTTTGCCAAAAACGGTCACTTGGTAAATTGGTTGTAACGATGAGAGAATTGGAGATAAAAAATTGAAAGGTGACACACTAAAAAAAATTAAAGTGATAAAAATGAAGGAATTCCGGTTGTGGTAACCAACATTTTTATTTCTTTTAAATATAAGTGGCATAAAACTTAAAGAAAACTTGCAGAAAAAAAATTTTTCTTTTTGGTCAAAAAAATTTTTTTTTATGCCCACCCTGCCGCAGAGCATGCATTTTGAATGAGTGAAACTCATGAAATTTTCTTTGCGTATCAAGCTATTTGCAATCGTTTAAAACAAAAAATTTCAATTTCCAATTTCTAGTCCAAGAAGATCATCTGCTATAATTTAGACTGCATTAATCAAGAGGTGATATAAAATTTGAAAACAATTCTAAATTCAAATTATTATTTAAATACTGTTAGTGAAATAAACTTGTAAAATAAAAAAAAATAAATAATTTTAAGTACAGAATAATAAAACTAAATATTTCACATTCTTTTTAGATTCCCATTAAATGAAAACTCATGTCAAGAAGTTGTATACCAGTGAATAATTTGTTAACATATGTTTTATTTTCATACGAAATAACCCTAAAATAAAATAATCTCAAATTAATTAAAATATGTAAATTTTTTTATTCAAATATATATTTATAAACTGATAAAATTCTATATATATATGTTCGAATAATAATGCAGTAAAACTCAGGGGAATTTATTTTCTGTCTGATCAGATCTGAGTAGATATTGATTTTGTCTATGTATTCGATTAGATTTAAATGAATAAGAAAAAAAAAATATTTACAGGGTAATAAAATTTTCATTTAATATAAAAATTTTCTACGCATATATGTGGAAAAAATTTTTTTTTGCTGATCTTGCTTCAAATTTATTCTGATTTTATCTTTGACTGAATATTAAATAAATATGAGTCAATATGTGCAAGTCTGATCATATTTATTACTTTTTATTTTCTGTATTAGTCAAAACAGAGACTACAAAATAAATTCAGCAAATCTGATTGAATTTTTCTACTGAATTATCAATAAAAATATTTGAATATTACTGATATGAAAGAAAGTAATAAAATTATTCTCGTGTACGCTATAATTTAAATATTAATTTTCATTTATTTCTTTCTTTGAAAGAAAAAACAATTTTTTATTATTTAAAAGGGCGTATAATGGTCCGACACATAATGCGGTTATGTAAGTGGTTGGTAGGTGGTTATATAGGCGTTTTCATGTGTATTTTCTCCGCTTGTTAGAATAAAGTAGATATATGCCGATCACGCGCAGTTACCGCATTTTATTTGGGATTATCTTGTAAACACACTGACGAGATACGTTTTGCTTACTTGTAGGATCTTATATATATTGTAAGAGCTTGCAATTTTTTAACATGACATTTTTAGTCAATAAAGCTTCTACATGATCCCTTGAATTTTTTTTCTTCAAATTATATTTTTCTGAATTTAATGTAAAATTTAATTTATTCTAAGTAATGGGTATTTAACTAACAATAAACCTAAATTAAAAAGCTTCACATAGTCGTGTTTTTTAATGTGTTTATTTTTCTGAATTTTTAATTTGTTGTTGAGAGGTTTACTTAAATTTTGAGGTTCCAATTCCAATCTCTTGCTAATTATGGGTTCCAGAAGAAGCGAGAGAAAAAGTCCCAAAAAGTTTTAAACTACTTTTTCCAGCTTTTTTGATGTAAAAAAAAAAATTTCACCCCCGTTGTTTTTTTTTTTGTTAAAATATACAATTGTTGAAAAAAAGTTTAATAGTACATTCTTAACCGACTCGTAAAAATGGTTGTTTTTGTGTTGCTGTAATCGCATTTGGTAATAATAAATATTTCTAGATGAGGTTATGAATGTTTTTTTCTTTATAAAGGACAATATTGACGACCTCCCAAAATTGGATTATAGTCGTTATTGCCCGCTAGTAAAGAAAAACTAATACTAGAACATTCAAAAACGAACATCTTTTCTGGTCACCAACCAGATTCTGACCAAAAATCTGATTGGTTTTTGAACATTTTTTGTTCCCTTTTTGCCTCAAGGGGAAAGTACTTTTTTTTAAATATTTTGTTTTACATAAATATTAGTCATTTTTTCCAATTCCCGAGTTTTTCGAGATTTTAACATGGGACATGTTCATAAGAAGGCATGCCCATAGGAAGGGCTACCCAAAAATGTTCCGTTCAGCAGGGGGTGAAGGGTGAAAAATTGATATTTTAAGGAGGGGTGGAGGATTAAACTTAATATTTTCGATTTAGGGACTTAGAAGTGGGAGTCAGGACGTGATCAGGCCCTGATAAGAACAATAACTTAGAATACTCTGGGTTTATGGACTTAAATAATTTATATTTCGGATTTATTATAATTTCGGTTTTAGGACTTACAAAAATTAGGGGCTATACGTTAAAACTGTTATAAGTGAACATGTTTCATGTTCGTTGGTTGTGTGAAAACACAAACCAGTTATAAATTTTTTTACTAACTGACTGACCTTACTTACTGACCTTATATTCAAAAATACTCTAAAAGCTTCTATATGATTTTTAGAATTTTTTGATATTGAGAAATTTTTGGATCTTTAGATATTGAGAAATACCGAAGAAGAGTGCATAGGCATAATTCATGATTTAGGCAAGTTAATACTATATAGGTACAAGCTATAAATGAAATTTTATATTTTTGTAGCGCTATTTCCTCCCCCTCCACTTATCCCTTCATGAATCAACAGGCAAATTTTGAAAGATTGACCTCGTAAATAGGGTCCATTTTACGAATTTTACCTTATATAAAACATTTTGAAAATATTTTAAATTGTTTTTTCAAGTTTATATTGTAAAGAATTACACGACTTATTAAAAGAGCATATTGTAATTTTGTACTCAAAATATTGTAGACGAATATTTAACGAAACTACTACATTACAATGTTATGTTAAAATATTTAATCGCAAGTGCAGATTAAATAACTTAATTTGGTCATATTTCGTAAAGCTACATAAATTTAATTTATATCATATTTTATAACATGCATAAAGATAAACTGAAATGTTTATGAATATTTCTAATGTTTTAGGCTGTGATGGTGAAAGTGACGAGGGAGGAAGCAAAAGACGAAGGAGTAGAACAAACTTTAATAGTTGGCAATTAGAAGAATTAGAACGAGCTTTTATTTCAAGTCATTATCCTGACGTGTTCATGAGAGAAGCACTGGCTGTGAGGCTTGAATTAAAGGAAAGTCGTGTAGCTGTAAGTAACTTTAATTTATTTTACATATAATTTTTAAATTAAGCTTGCAATTAATATAATTTAGTGTTAATTTTTAACATGAATTATTTATCTGCAATTAAGATTTATTATTGAATTTTCAGTATATCGCATTTGTTATTTTTCCTTAAATAACACTATTTTTTTTTTATTTATTCATTTTTTTCAATAAATTGTCTGAAAAAAGTGTATTATTGATAAATTTATTGCATAATTTCTATATTCAATCCACGTGCGAATTATTTATATTGATTATTTAGTTCATAGTATCAATAGAATTTAGCTAATTATCAAATGTTAATCCTATATATATATAAATCTTTAATTATGTGTGTGTGTGTGTCCAAAAGCGATAAACTAGAAAACGATAAAAGCTACAGACATAGGGTTTACGGCAAAAGACGGCAAAAATTACGGGTCAAAACATAGGCTAGGTTTTATTTCAATTGACAACGACAAAAAATTTTTATGTTGAAAAAACTGAATTTCCAAGAAAAAAATTTTTATCAAATTTTCAAAAAAAACAAAAAAAACGGAAAACCGAGGAAAAATTTTACTATAAAAAAGAATTTCATTCGATTTGGGCATATTTTTTACGTATCCACCTAAATTTTCAAGCTAATCGGCTCGATCTGTCAAAAGTTACAATCATTTTTCAAAATATATAAAAGTTTAGGACTAATATTATATATATTTCTAATTTTTATAAAAAACAGAAAAGTAAGGAAAAATTTTACTGTGGAAAAGAGTTTCATTCGATTCGGGCATATTTTTTACGAATTCACCTAAATTTTCAAGTTAATCTGTTCGATCTGTCAAAAGTTACAATCATTTTTCGAAAATTATAAAAGTTTAGGACTAATATTATATATATTTGTAATTCTTACCGGTTACTAATTTAGTAGCTCAATAGAGTAACTAAAAGAAACTTGTACAGCTATTATCAGGGAGAATCCTAGAATTGGTAGTTGAGGGAAGCAACTGCCACTTGCGGATCAAAGGGAAGGGTAATCAAGCTTTGAATCGCTGATGACTAATTATCCGCCTGAGTTCCAACGTCCATAATTTTTATGATTTAGTAAATTTTAGATAATAATTGGGGTAAAAAAAGGTTGTTATAAAAAATATTGAGTAACGTAAAACAACATATCTGGAAAAATCATGCTGCAGGGGTCCAGGGGGGCGCAGCCCCCTTGGCGGTTGCCGAGGTGAGCGAAGCGAGCCGGAGGCAGCTAGTTTTACTATATTTTTGTACAAATATAAAAAGCCATAAATTTATCGCCAGGTTAAAAAAGCTAAAAGAAAATTAATATTTTATTTACTTTGGTATAAATATTTCTAACAATAAAAATGTTTAATACAATAGAAACAAGTAACATAATTAATGTCTGTAATATTTAAATGCTGTATATTTGATACAATAAAATAGATATAATATACGATGCTAAAAATTTTAGAATTATATTTTAAAAAGTATATCTTATATATCCTATAAGTTACGTTTCTTTAACGAGAATACAATGCGCCATCTATATTTAAAAAGCGCACCTATTCACTTGGAACTTTGTAAAATAATTTTAATTGAGAATTAAAACTGAGTTGATATTTGTAAAGTGTAAATGGTTTTCATTCTCAGATCATCAAATCAAACCTTGATCATTTATGTTCAAAGTATGAGTAAAAAGAAATAATTTTTTCACATTTTTAGAATTCTAAACCCCATTCTTTCATTTTTTTTTGACTAACTGTATTGAAAAATATATTTACTTAACAAAATTTTTTTTTCTTTTTCTAATTTTAATTTAAAGTTTTAGAGGGGTTATCAGAAATATTTATCCTGGTCCTTCTTCAGGCAACTTTTTGTCTGCACAGTTTATAGGAATTGAAAAAAGTGTTAATTACATAAATACAACACTGAAAAAAAAGATCTATTTGTCTCAAATAGAAAATCTGCTTGACTGATTTCTATTTGAATCAAATAGAAATCTATTTAAACTAAATATATTCTATTTGTTTCAAATAACGCATTCTATTTGAGACAAATAGAAAATCTTCTTGACAGAAATTTAAAATTTTTGACGAAAAATACCGTTCTGGGTTACCAAATGAAAATTTTTTATTTTTCACCCTAACGTATTTTCCGATTTTCCAACAGATGTATTTAATGTAATGTTGACAGTTTCTTTTTTTATTTTTTTTGGTCCACCATCTTGGAAAATCGGAAAATACGTGAGGTGGAAAAAATGAAAATTTTCTTTAAAATATTCGTTTCTTTCAACCTCGAAAACTCCCGGGAAATGTAGATGTAGAAAGTTCATTTTTTGATGCTTTTTGCTCCGCCATCTTGGAAAATCAGAAAATACGTTAGGGTGAAAAATTGAAAATTTTATTTAAAAAATCGTTTTTCTCAACCTCCAAAACCCCAAGCTAAAATGTAGAAAGTTCCATTCTTGATATTTTGATCCGCCATCTTGGAAAATCGGAAAATACGCTAGGGTGAAAAATAAAAAATTTTCATTAAAAAAATCATTTTCTCAACCTCCTAAGCCCCCAGGTATTGTAGAAAGTTCAATTCATGATGTTTTTTCGACTGCCATCTTGGGAAATCGGAAAATAGTTTTAAGTGAAAAAGGAAAAATTTGACTTCGAGGATATCAACTTTTCCTCAGACGGTTCATTTTCATCCCGAAGGTTTTCCAGGAGAAACTAAAATCTTTTAGGGTCAATAATACACCTTATGGTTTCTTAACAGAAATCAGCAAAACACGTTTCTTCTTGTAATAAATAGAATTCTATTTACCTCAAATAGAATTTGATTCAAGAAGATTTTCTATTTGACTCAAATAGAAATCTATTTGAGTTCAAAATCAAGAAGATTTTCTATTTGAGCCAAATAGAATCTATTTGATTCAAATAGAAATTTTTTTCAGTGAATTAAGGCACTACTAAAGTCAAAAATAAACATTTTTAAAATTAACTTATTTTTTTTAACTTCTTTGTAAGCAATGTGCAGTTTTTTTTTAGCTCTAGCATGAGTGCTTGACGAAGCCAAATATGTATTCACACTAGTGTCTAAAGATTTTTGCCTAAGGTGCTTACGATATTTTTTATCTACTTACAACGAGTGCAGGAAATTCTGTGATTTACGCATAAGGTTAACGCCCGGGAAGGCAAAAAAAGTTTTATTTTCAATTTTTTTAATTAGTGTAATTTCGAGGTGGTGCTGAATGCGAAATAAAAAAATTTTTGGTGGAGAGTTAATCTCCGAATTGGCTGGTCTTGATTATTGTGAGGGAGGCCTTAAAGAATCTTTTTTATTTTTTTAATTTAGACCAGCCAATTTTGAGATTATCTGTCCGCCAAAAATTTTTTCACTTCGCATTCAGCGCCACCTAGAAAATATACAAATTAACAAAAATTAAGAATATCATTTTTTTTTTTAGGTCTTTTAAATATTAATTTATTAAAAAAAAAAAAATTACACGTTGCTTATCTTACAAAGAAGTAAATAAAATAAATTTAAAAAAATGCTTTGCTTTGAGTGTAGTACCTTAATTTTTTTTAAATTTATATATTTATATAGATTTTTTGTTTTAAATATGAAATAAATTTACTATTAATAAAAATTTTTACAAGCACGAAAATAAAAGTTGACTGGAAATGGCTTATTTATTTTTTATATACATTTAGTATTTAAAATCCCACACTCTTTAATTATATAGGGACGAAATGAAGTAACACAATACATACTTATTTCCTTCTAAATTAAAATTACGAAATGAGCAAATACCAAAACTTTTTCAGGTTTTTATTTAACATTCAAACTTTTAAAATAGTAGTTTTAATGCTTTTAATGTCTATGATAAATGTGGTATATGTGATAAGTTCTGTAAAATTATTTAACAAATCCTATTTTATTATATCAGGTCCAAAAATAAAATTTTTTGATTAATCGATAAAAACAGTATTTTTCAATGGTGTAATTTCAATATTTATCAATATTTGTTGGAGTAACATAAGTCAAATTTTTTCAATGACCGAGTACACATTTTAGTATGTACTACATGGTGAAAATTTCTGTCAAGGTATTTACTATTCGGATAGTAACTTACTAACATTATTCAAGTTAATTTGCTTGGAAATTTTTACGTAATTCTTTGAAATTTTATTATCAACATAATGATAGTAAGTAAATACCTTGACAAGAATTTTTACAGTGTACTTTTTAATAATAGAAAAAAGAAAATTGTGTGATTCTATTGTTTCGAGCCTATTGATTGCGACAGTTTTAACTTTTTGTAAACTTTATTTTTACATTCAGAGTAATTTCTATTTCGTCACGAAACTCCAATTTTTAAAATCTAAAGTTTTTTGTTCATTCAAAGTTTTCTAAAAGATACTAAACATCTTAAATTTTTAGCTAAAAAAAATACTCTAATCCTGAAAATTTATCAAAAATTATGCTTTTATAAATTTTTGTCCAAATAATTTATTTTCCACAAATATTCAAATAATTAATACGTATTAAAAAAGAATGAAAGAAATAAATTTTTAATAAAATAAAAATATTAAAAAAATTTTTTAACCCTAAAGGCATATTATTTTTCAGTGTGAATCATATAAAACATAAATATATACTCAAAAAATATCTTTAACTTGACATATTTGCTGATAATATAATATTGTATTATAAAATATAATATTATATCATTTACGAGATCAACACTTAATTTTTATAAAATGCTGTATAAAAAAAAACAAGACTATGTCTTCAATATGCACTCTTCATCTGGTTATTTCTGGGTGTAAATGTGTGAATATGGCGTAACAAACTTATATTTTCATTCTTTTTTATATTATTTTTTTTAATACTCTCGTTAGATCTTCATCACGCGTAACGATGCACGCAATATATATATATATATATATCGATATTAAGCCAAGCAACAGGAATTATATAATTTTATTTAAAAAATTTTATTCTGAAATAAATAATTACGTTTTATTATAATGAATATAAGACATGCAAAAATATATCGATATTAAATGTATATAATTAACTGTACCGAAAAAAAAGAGAAGAATTACATTATATAGCTTCCGAATAATGTAAATACTGCTAAGAATGGTATGAACTTAATTTATATTCCCATTTCGAACGTTTTTTTTGAAAGCTTGCAGGAAATTGAGTTAAAGCTTTTTCAAAGTTTTTTAATTTATAGCTTTTTTAAAATTAATTTTCTGTCTTTTGTTGATTTATTTTGAATAAAAATTAAATAAGGAAAAATTTTAGTAATTTTAAGTATGTGGTCAGTAATTTAAAGGTGTTAAGTAACTTTTGTTAGACCATAAATTATTTTTAAAGTATATTGAAATTGATAGTTTTTTACATTTCACTCTAGGGGGTTTTCAGAGTTAAGGCATTTATTACTATAATAGTTCACTTTGATGATTAAACTTTTAAAGGGCAAACTAATCTTTGACATAATACGTACAATTTCAATATTAATCTTTAGGTTGTTAGGTTTGGATGCTTTGGACCAGACAACAAAGTATTTCGCTTCTAGGCATTATAAGACACCAAAATTTGTACACTGGTTCGTAATAAATAGATTCTTTCTCAAAAGCAGTCGAAAACCTTAATTAATACTTACGATTTTAAAAGTAAGTCCTGTAAATTCATAGAAGAAGTAGTATATTTGTGAAAAATCCGAAATTTTTGATAAAAATTGAAAATTAAGGAAAAAATTTGTAAATTATAGTTGCTTACTATGAATTTGAGAAAAATAGTTTTGAATTAACAAAAAAAGTTTTAACTTTTAGATTTTTTTGCAGTAAAATCAGTAAATTGACTATATTTATTAAAATTTAAAAATTTTTTTAAAATTCACTAATTATTTTGCAAATTAACTATTTTTTTCGTAAATTTACAAGACTTACTTTGAAAAGTCTACTTTCTAATAATCAATTTTAAACCGTTTCAAAAAAAATCTAATTCCGTGAAGTTCATTTTCAGTTATAAAAAAATTTTCTTAAGGACCCTTTTAACATTTTTATATAAAACTACAAGCTTCGGTTTTTCAGAAGAATTGGTAATATATAAGGTGTGTGTTTTTTTTTCAGTTTGGGCACTTTAAAATCAATGCATTGTTAAATTTTTTTTATTTAATTGGAAAGTCTCAACGTTTTTGCTTACACATCTATACTTAACTCTATTATTTAATGCTAATACTGGACTGGTTAATTTAAACTGTTTTAAACATATTTACGTTATTTAGTAAATCTTTCGGACTAGTTATCATGATCCTGAGTTCGGGTTTTTAATAATCTCAAAATGATCGATTTTTAACCTCAAAATTGGCAATAAACAGCCTCTTACGTATTGCATATAAAAAGTTTTTGGAATCAGTGATCATGATCCTGAGGTCAGATTTTTAATAATAAAAATAGCGAGTTCAAAATGGTTATTAAAAATCTAATTTCAGAATCGTGATCACCGTTAAAAGGCTTAAAATAGCATTTATTGCCGATTTTGAGGTTAGAAATCCATTGAGCCCGATATTTTTATTATAAAAAATCTGACCTCAGAATCGTTATGACGTTTTCGAAAGACTTACTGGACAACGTAAATATGCTTAAAACAGCATAAATCGCCGATTCTAAGGTTAAAAATACGCCATTTTGAATCCGCCATTTTGATTTTTAAAAATCTGACTTCAAAATATTGAGAAGTGACCCCAAAAACCTAAGTGGGGTATCAAAAATATGCTCAATCAGCAATTGCTTTCAAGAACTTACCTATCTTGCAAATTTTTTGTCGATTTTTTATGATATAGCGTTCATTACTAAAAACTGTCCATTTAGTGACCAAAAATACATATGTTTTACTGAGGTGGATCCATTTCCATGCAGATAAAATTTTTCATTTAACATTGCTGTCGCCTTGACTATTTGTACTTCAAAGACAAAATCTTTCTTTTCTTAGTTAGCTTAGGGGGTTTTAGTTAGTATTTATCTGATCATTCAGAGTCAACTTCTATCTAATCGTATCATTATAGCTAAGAAAATAATTTTGTCAGTTTTATTTTTTAAGCTTCTTATTATCTGTAACGAGGTTTTAAAAGATTTTAAAATTATTTTTGTCTATTTAAAGCCTGATTTAAAGATAATTGCATATTAAGCCTGACGCACACCCTGGTTTCGTGGACATTTATTATCCTTTATAGGTCGATGGAATTTTTTATTGGCTATTTGCATTTTGGATGCAGAAATCATATCTGTTTATACCATAATGGGTCCATTTGCCCACAATAGGAATTTTTAAGTTATGTTTTTTGGCGTTTTTGAGATTTTTATCAGTTACTTGGGTTTTTGAATCACTGAACATGAATATGAGCCGCATTTTTAACTAAATGTTTAAGTTCTCCAATAAAAAAATAATGTATCTAAGAAACCGCAAAATATATCTTTAAGTTAACTATTGTGAGTAACTGGAAAATCTTAGGTGAAACAATATTTCATATTCATGTTCAGCGATCTAAAAAATATAAGTAACCGATGAAAATTAAAAAAAAAACCTTATAACATAACCTAAAAATTCTTATTGTGGGCAAATGGACCATTTTCGATAAAACTTCTATGCGTACAGTGAAAAATAAATACATGGTGAAAAATTTCATTGACCTAAAAAGGATAAAAAATGTTTACAAATCGAGGGTCCACGTCAGGTCCATATTGAAAGCCATCAGAAAAGTTTTGTAGAAAATTTACGATCCTAAAAATTTAAACATGTAATATATGCATTAGAGTTTTTAAAATACAAATTTGGTATTCAAACATATGCACTAGATATTTAAATAGACAAATTTCTTTGGTTAACGTTTCAAATTTGAACGTCTAAAAATTTCTAATCCTTTTTCTTTTATACTATAATGATATTTCATCTAAACGTCAAACTAAACAATGACATGCCAATTGATATGCTTTACTGGCTCTGTATAAAGAAATCATTTAAAATATTAGATTTCTACAAAATAAATTAATTTTTTCAATACTTAAGACTTAGTGAAAATACTGATTGATTAATTCAAATGATTTTTAAAATGATATTAAAGTCTATGAATTTAAAATTTAGCAGAGCATGTCGATTAACTTGACATTATTTTTTTATATTTTAATTTTTTTATTTATTAAAGAAAAACTTAAGTAATTTAAGAAAAATAAGTTATATCTACACGGCCAAGCTGCTTTGCTTGAAAATTCAAGCAACAAAAAAATTTCAAGCCAAGCAGCCTGGCCGTGTATACACGTAATAATTTTGGAATTATTTAAAGAATAAGGATTGCTATTTCTAAAGTCTGTGAAATCAGATGGATAAAAAGTGTTTGTTTCCAGGAAAGGAGACGAAAAATTCCAAATTTTGTTTTGCCCTTCTGCATTAATTTATACTTTAAAAAAGCCCTTTTTGGACATATAATCTATTCTTATCCAATAATCTGTTAAGTACACTTAACTTTGAATAGATACTGTCAGATTTGAATTTTAAAGCAAATTTTTGTCAGAGAAACTTATGGCAAGTGTAATTTTAAACCCTAATGGTCATCTTTTTATTTACGCACTGTAGACTTATTCAAGAAAACATTAAGTTTTGCAAAAATTTTTTTGTATATTTCATTAAAATCCTCATAATCTAATAATCTTTAATTTTTAAATGACAAATTCTTCCCTTTACAATATCATAACCTTTTTTTTAAAAAATTTTGAATAAAAAACATTTAAGTAAAATAACAGTAGCCTTTAAAATAAGCTGTTAAGTACTTAAGAAAAAATTATCTTTTTAGGACATATTTTGTAAACTAAGATGAGATAGTAAAGAAAAAGTAATTAAGTTAATTTAAGATAAATTTAAAAATTTTTAAATTATGAAGATGTAAGTAAAATGAATTTAAATGATAAAGAGGTAAAGTTACGAGACTAAAAAAACTTTTTTACATTATTATATACACAAAGAATATAGCATTAAAGTTTTAGGGGAGTTTTTGCGCACGCATGTCTTTTTGAGTATTACAAAGGCTTATAAAATTATATATTATTTTGTCCTAAGAAAATTAACTCTAAAAAAGATAATAAATTCTATCCAGAATCAAGAATAAATAATATTTATTTGGTACCAAAAAATTATTCCAAAAAAAAAAGATTAAACTTTGTGTATATAAAGCCATATGTATCGATTTTTAATTTAAATTATATGAACATATGCATGCTTCGCTTGCGTGTTAGACTAACGCCAATTACTAGAAAAAGTAGCAGCCACCCTTATATTGATGTCTTTATTCATATTATAAGTCATATAATAACCTTTTTTAATATCATGATAATATATTCAGGCATAGATTCTTCAGATCTTATATTATTATGTTCGTTAAAAGAATATATTAGAATTTAATTTTAACCTGTTTGTATATGATATTATAATATAATCAAAGTAGTTTGTAAATGGCGTTATAATAACATTTCTTTTAATTTTATTATTATTTCTTCCTTTCTTCCTTTCTTGTTTTTTTTTTTTTAGTGATTTTTTTTTTTTTTTTGAATACCTAATTAAATAATTTTATTTTTTAAAGAAATTGCATGTTTTTGTGTAGCAAGGACATTGGATATATTTTAGTGGGTTAAAAATAACAATAGAAATCTCTATTCACAATACTAATTTTTTAAAAAATAATCAATAATTCAACAGTGGTCAATAAGATAATAATATTGGTAATAAAAGCTTGTCTTATTATCAATCGTCTATCTTTAGTTATCTAATCTATGGATACTGTCGTGTCAACCCTATTAAAACCGTGAATATGACGGCAAAATACGAATGTAGGGCTGAATAGAATTCCCAAATAAGTACATTTTGATTGAAACAAGTAGATACTTTCAATAAGTAGATACAGAAGGAATTGCCACGTCCTTTCGAGGTATGACTTTGTCAAATAGCTTAAATAATGGCAAAATGAAAGGAGGCTCTTTCATTAGCACGAGCTTTTACATAATTAAAGATGCGAAATAAATTGTGTAAGTTTCATTGAGCATCCAGTGTAACTGGCTTCTAAACCGAGGAATAATTTCATAATGTCTACTACTGTATATGTAACTGATATCCCTATTAGAGAGCATTTGTAATTGCACATTTAGATCAAAAATAACAGCCCCCCTATTATGGAAGGGTAAAAATTTACATTATATTGCAAGAATTGCGGGGCCTACAATCCTCTCTATTAATAAACACTTTTGTTTAGTCTAACCCCCCTTGATGTTAAGGAGTCTAATGATCCACTCGTTTTGCCGATCCCATCCACCCAAGGATCCTTCGACGATAGATATAACCCTTTCCTACGAGATTCTCAGCTAGAGAATGGTATTTATCGATTTTTTATAATCTTGCTTCATCGAATGGAATCATACAGTTCTCCAATGGAATGGTTACATGGATAATGATAACTATCAGAACGAAGAGTAACCAAATCACCGACTTCTCCCTGTATTGATCTATTAGTTGTCTTTGCCCCCTTCAGTGCTTTAACAAGACGGTTTTTGATGCTGTTATTTCGTCTTTGTATAGTACTTTGCAATGTCCAATAACATAAGACTTGGACTCTAGTAGGTGCTGTCTTTTTTGTATTTAAGGAAAGACAATTAATTTGAACTCGTCAGTGAGACAAACAATGTCCTGCTCAGTTTCCTTTACCGAAATCAGGGCATAAATTTTTATTTCAGCAACATACCATAATCGGAATTCGTAATCATCGAATTTATAATCTATGATATCATTCATATAGATGATTCCAAGAACGGATACCTGAGGCCCTATATACAGTATTTCAATTGTTAACAAATATAGTGTTAATTCAAATGTTATTATCTGCACTATGGTAAACCTGTCTCATCTAATTTTTATGATAGACCATTCGTAAAATTGTTTAAAGATGAAATATCCGAGTCATTTTTATCCAGCATGTTAAAGTTCTAGGCGCTTAGAATAATTTAGTGACTAAAATCTGAAGACTAGAATAGAAAAACTAAAATTGAAGTTTTTGATGTAAAAAAGAATATCACCTTCTCTAACGTTACGATCCTGTCCCAAAACTCTATAGCTAGGAACAAAGACTTGTTACTACGGCGCTAAATATTTTATGGACATGTCCAGCATTGATTAGTTAGTTAGAGTTACTTACATTGCTGCCAATAATACTTTGGTTACATGTTATAAAATCCGATTTGCTAGGCGTATATTGACCATGCTCGGAATTCTTTGTGACTCAAGAATTGCTGTTAAGTCTGAAACTGATCTCACTTCATGAGACCATGTATATGAATATTTTTTGGTTGACTAAACTAAAAATAAATTTGAAGTTTTTGTTATTAAAATTAAAGCATGAATATATTATTTTTGGTAATATTTCTTTTTTTATCTTTATCGCACCCATTTCACCAATAAATTCTGTACTAATTTTCATTTTTTGATCATACAGTTTTGTTTATAAAAAACCTTATTGAATGCCAGAAATTTAAATTTCATAAATTGCCTTAAAGTATCACTTTCAAAATAGTCAAAATATTCTTACAAGTATACATCGATATAAATAAGTCTTAAAATATTAAAATATTTAATCTATAAATAATTTATTAGAAATAGCTTCCTTCGAATAGCGTACACAATGATAAAATCTTAAATCTATCTAAATAAAAAATGAATAATCAAAAAATTAAAATCAAGTTGTAAAGTTTGAAATAAAAAATACGAAGCTACAAAAAACACATTTCCTTTGCCCTTGATATCTCTACTTGTTTGTTATTATTTGCCTTGGGGGTTAAAGATTTAAATAGATTATTACAACGCATATTTTTAATAAATTAATATAAATAAATTAAATTTAATATTTTATTAATAAAAGAAAAAAATAATTTATATTTAATTATAATAATTAAAATGGAAAATTAATTAAAATTTATGATTCTTATTGAAGTTATTACAGTTTAAAATGTATTATTGAAATTGCTTTGCTAATTTACTAGTTAGTAAGGGAGAATTTTATCTTCTTTTTTGAAAATTCAAGCAGTTATTAAAATAACTCACTTTAAAAGATTGGTCAAATTTTCATGCGACGCAATTTCAAAAATCTAAAAAAATCAATTTTTATATAAAAATTAATACATTTAACTTGTCAATAATGAAAAAAAAATTGTAAAAATGATGACTGATAATTAAATTTTCAAATCAAATAAATTTCCTGATTTTATTAATGAAATATGACAATCAATTAAAATTTAAATGATGATTTATTAAATGAGCATGTAATTAAAATCTAAATAAATAAGCAAAAATAATAATTATTTTTTAAATTTAAAAGTCACTCTATATCAACAATGCTTTTAATGAACATTTTTTAGTTTATGTAATACCAAATTAACAAATTTGTTTCTAAAAAATAATAATTTAAAATTGACACTAAAGGAACCCTTCTTAATTAAAGCCAGGAAATAATTTGATGTCAGTTTAAATTGATGGTTAAGAATTAAAAAAATGAGATACATGGAGGTATTTAATTTCTTAAAATACTAATTAAAGAATATTTAGCCAAGAAATTTGACATGAATTACGATTTAATAAAATTTTATTTATTAGACAAGTTATTTATACGTTATTATTAAAAAAATAAAAGTAAGCATAGTCAGGTGTTTAAAATTTAAAATACAAAAATGAAATTCACCACCTTTAAGACATTTTATTAAGTAGTTCATTTCACATTTGATTTATAACTTATTTATGTTCTTACTATAATTAAATTTACTTAACAAATTAAAAAAATTTAATGTTGATTAAAATGTTTAAAACTATAAATAGTGTTAAGATAAAGTCATATATAATTTTTTTTTTATGAAAAATGTTTATAATAAATTATTTTTATTATATACGAATTTACCTTTTTTAAAATGCCGTTAGTTACAAATTTATTATAATTTTTTATTTATATATTCTTTGAAAAAAATTTAAAGAAAAAAAAAATTATTAATTTTTTTTTTATAAAAATGAATAATGATTGTCATTTTTAATTGATTTTTTACAGGTATGGTTTCAAAATCGACGAGCAAAGTGGAGAAAAAAAGAACATACAAAAAAAGGTCCTGGTAGGCCTGCCCATAATGCACATCCTCAAAGTTGTAGTGGGGAACCAATTCCTCCTGATGAACTTCGAAGAAAAGAACGAGATAGGAGACAAAAAAAACTTATGAAAGCACTTGAAAGACAACAAAGAAAATTAGCAGCAAAGGTAATATTTTTGTCACCATCAATTTAACATTTTTTATAGAAATGAATTTTTAATTTATTTGCATATAATTTGTTTAAATTTTCTTTTCAATTCTTGTATTCGCATTTAAAAATAAACGATTTTATATCTTCGTTGGTAACTTACCTAAATGGTTAACTTAAAAGTAAAATTTTTGAGATAAATTAACCTAAAAAAATGTACTACTTGCTAGTGCAAATGAATTTACTTGAGTAACTTAACAATCCGGGTAAGTTAACCTCGTCGGTATAAAATTTCTCCATAAATATATTTGAATTTTGTAGCTCCCTAAAATTTTTATCAATATTTAGATTAGTACTATATTTTGAAAAAGCAAACACCTGACCATAAATAAATTAGATAAAATTTTTGTTTTAAATAACTTAGTTGTAATGAATGACTTTAAAATTATAATTAACAAGGTGAAAAAATTTCTTTAGGGTATCTCCGTGGACTTAACAACACTGAAAGCAGAATGGGAATCGCGAAATTCGGGTAATACGTTGAATGGAAATCTTGGACATTTAGGTGGTGAGGGTAATAGTTTATTGTGTGCCGGATTAGATAACGAAGAAATAGACGTTGTTGGTGGATTAGATTCATGTAGCGATAGTGAAAGTGAACGTTTAGATTCAGCACCAGATGGTTCTATAGATGGAGAACCATATTCTAGGTTTAGTTCCGACATGAGCTTAGATTGTGGTAGAAAATCATTAATGAGTCATCAAAGTCAAGGTTGTTCGAATCTTTTATTAGGTCCTGAAACGAGTTTAAATCATCAGCAAGGTATTAAACATTGGGGTTTAAGTCTATTAGAAAGAAGACGAGAACTCATGAATTTAGAAGTTAATGGTTGTATGAAACAAAATGCTTGCGATGATGTTCAAAGTAGTAGTATCGATCTGTCGGTAAAAGGTCGAGAGGATAGAAGGAGGCTTAATCCATTTTCTATAGATAGTCTTTTAGGTAATAATATATCCAATGTATTGGATGTAAGCCAAAGGGATTCTAAAATGTCAGTATCAAGTTCTGTTGTGACAAATAAAGAGTTTAAGACTTCGTTGTCACCTTCATCAAATGCCAGTTCCTTACCAACGTCTCCGACGATAACGTAGTTATTTATAATTTATTGACTCTAAATCAATTTTAAACGATGGGACAAAAATTTTTTATATATAAAGAAAAATAAGCTTTAAAACATATCTTTATTATAAATAAATTTTAATTATAAAAAGCTTTTTTTTTTTTTAATTATTACTTTTTTTTTTTGGTTCCCATTTAAATTTTGTAAATAAAAAATTTAAATATTGTGCAATATATTATTATAACGTAAATGAATTCATCAAAAGTTATTTAATAAATATATTTTGTTACTAATACAAAGTATTATAAAAAAAAAATGATATTCTTTTGTAAAGATTAATTAATTAATTAATGAAATGAGACTGTAAAAAAAAATATTTATACTATTCACCAAATCAATTTTTAGCTTATTTAATAATATTACGTAAATATATATATATATGCATATATATATATATATATAGAATTAAAAAAAAAATTAAATTAAAATTGTAAATATTATGTAAATATTTAAATAATTTTAAGGAAAAACAAAATATTTATATATAAAATTTTATCATTCTTATATTATTTATTAAAGAAAAGAAATAAGATGTAATAATAATTATATATGAAATATGTGTATATTAGGCTGGTAATTATTTGGAAAAAATGTTAATTTTTGTGATTTATGGGTTACATTTTTCAGGAAAAATAAAGTAATGGAAATTTCAACGAAATTCTTACCGCTCGAAGAATTATTTAAACTTCTATGACTACAATTTTTGGGTAGCTAAGGGGTAAAGTTTTTTATAAAATTTCAACACTAGTTAAACTCTTAAGCTGAGAAAATTTCGTAAGTCCAATGAACACTAAACTTTAAACAAAACTTGACAAATTTTTGCCCTTTTGATGGTTACCATTAAAGTAAAATTCATAGGAGTTGAATTTTTTTTTTTTTTTTTTAAGTCTGACTATACATTGACTTAAAGTGTAATTCACATTATTTTTTAGAGAGTATACACATCAAATTGCTTCGAATAAAATATGTTCATATTTGTTATACAGTCAAATTTCAGGCTAAAAAGGTTGAATAAATTTTGATTTTTTGAAGAATATTTGTTAAATAATTACCATTAAAATTTTGGTGCAAGAAAATATTAATTTTCAGTTTCAATTTCACTTAATATGGCTATAATGCATATAAAACTACACATTTAATTTTTTCAAGTTAAATTCCCATGTAAAATTGAAAATAAAGCCCGAGCAGAAATGAAAAATCGGAAAATCTCAAAAAGAACGGACACGAGCATTTTCAGTTGGTATCAGGCCTGAGTTCTGTCCAAAATTTTCGCAAAACTTGGATTCTTCTCGGGTATAGGTACCTCTAATTAGAGCAGCAATAATTTTGAACAAAAATTCTTAGAATCCTATTTTCCTTACCCCATAATCACAAAAATAATCAATTTTTTCAATATAAATACCAGAAAAATATAAACAAATCAATTGTATTTGACAACGATAAAAAAAAAACTAGATTTATTAAACTGATCGTGATGTAATAATGTAGAAGAATTGTAAATAAAAAAAAAATACAAAGTAATTTTAGACTGTATAAAAATAAAAAAAAAAAAATAAGTATGAATATATGAGAAAAAGTAAAAAAATAAAAAATAACGAAAAATTATATAATTAATTTCAATTAAAAACTTCGTGGTTGCCATAAATATATTGAGATTCAACAATAAATAAATAAATAATTATACAATAAATATTAATTTATTCTCAAAAAAAATTTTTTTAATTTATACCTTCAACGAAAAAAAAAATTCAAGTAAGTAAAACATTTAATTATTTAGAAATAAAAATGATCAATACCAGAAAAAAATAATTTCATTTTATCAATTTTCAAAATCAATAATCAGAAGCAGCAGAATTATACATTTATATTAATTTTTTATGCAATCAGCCAATAAATTTTAATTTTCAATAAAGATGAGATTTTTTTTTACTTAACTAATAATAATAATATTAAAAAAATATATATAGATAAGTCATCAAGATAAGAATGTTTAAAGATCCGGCTAAAAGTTTATAATAATAATCTTTGAAAGAGAAGAAGAAGGTGCAGTTTAAGTCTTTAAAATTGTAGATAAATTTTATTATTAGTGGAATATATATAGATGATACTTATCTTGTCTTCCTTTTGGCTCGCATGCTTTTTTATTATTATTATTTTCCTTAAGCAAAGTAAAAAAGAGAGAGAGAGAGAGAGAGAGAAGGAAGAAAAAAGAAAAAGTATAAAAAAGAGAGGGAGAAAAAAAAGTATATAATAAAAAGCACATGGTACTTTGATGGCGTCCGGCCAAAAGTAAATTTAACTTTTACGAGGCTGTACCGCCTCTTACTGGCACCTCCTTGAAGACTGCCCACAAAATCCATGACCCCTACCCTCCTATATAATATATAATATAACTTTCTAACTTCTACAGCTGTTCATAACTCTTGTAATAAATTGTTCAAGAATGATCCAAAACCAAGCTTCGTTTCCAATCGTTAAGAGTAATGTATAACGTAATAGGATCACGAAAAACTTGGCAAAATATTTTATATTCTTAAATATATTTCAAAGAAAAAAAAACATTAAAAAAATAATATTACACAATCGTTTGCCAATTTGAAAAAAATATGTTCAGAAAAAAATTAATAATGCACATTTTTTGTTAATAATTTAAGAGTAGTTTATTTCCTCATACATATTGAGCAATTCCATGTTAAATAATTGATTTTTTTGTGTTTTAATTTAAACATTGTACAAAGAGATGAAGATTAAAAAAAATTGATTTAGTCTATTGACAATACTTAATATTTTAAGAACCAAATAGGATTTTTATAAAATTTTATTATTAGCATCATCCTTTTGCCAACAATTGATAATAAAAATATCATCAGTTCACAAGGAAATTCTACTGTTTTTGAGCCCCTAAATTGCTTTAAATTTTCAAGGTAGATGAATTTCTATGGTTAGGATGCTTTGCTTAAAATTCAAAGCAACATAGAAAATTTTCTTAAAATTAAAATTTTTTATAATTATAGCCAATAAATGAAAAAAAAATTTTTTGAGTGATATTAAATTTTTATTAAGTCATTTGAAGAAAATCAGAAGAGTATTATAAAAATTATATTCTGCTTGAAATTTTAAGCAATCCAAGCAAAGCAACTTAACTGTATAGTAGAAAAAATATCCCCTATCCCTATTACTCGGTTGAATGGGCATCCTGAACTCTTCTGAAAAGTGAGATATTTTTATAAGAAATTGTTGTATACCTATAGGATTTAAATGACATTTTTTTGTTGGTCTTATTATTTTGTGTACAGCATAATTTAGTCCTTTTATCCTATTTGGGTGAGTGTAGGATTATTTAAGTCAAAAGAAGATGAAGTTACGGAAATAACCCTATAAAGTTTCCATACAAATAGGCCCTAAAAATAATTCAGCAGGATTATAGATCCCAAGCGAGTATATTAAAAATATTTTAACATTTTGATTCAAAATAGCTGTATGCTGCAAAAAAGTTCCAAAAGGGGGATAGTACAAAAGTTTCTTTATAAGAGGAATGAGAGAGATTAAAAAAATTAGCTTCAGTGGGACTTAAGATATTTTAATAATTAAAGGTCTGTTTTTTTTTTGTTTTGAAAAATAAGACTAATCCAAAGAAAAAATAATGCGCGCTTACTCAAAATATTTGTAGGTTAGATAGAATGTGAATTAGTTAATTATTATTTATTTTTTTTTTAAATAATAGATTATTTACTGTTATCGAGAAAAAGCTTTAAATTTTCTTTACAAAAACTTTTATCCTAATAAAACATTTTGCTTTTGGAATTGCCGCTTGGTGCTATGAACGCTCTGTTTTGTTTTACTCCAGCTTGGTTCTAGGTTCACTTTTAACTGAATTTAGGAACTTGTAGATACTAACTAGAGGATACTAGAATATTTGGGACATCAAATTACAATATTTAGTTATAGATGACTTTAATGTGTTGAAAAAACATCCAAGATACCCTCCTTTTATTCCAACACAACTTATGGGCCTAGAAACGCAGAACTTAATGTTACGACAATGTTATAAAATAGAGTTTGCAGGTAAGTTTTCAAATAACGCTGTCTCTCATCGTCATAGCCAATAAACGAAATCCCTATTTGTGGTTAAAAATGACCAAATTTTAAATTGCTGCTTAAATTTTGATTTTTGATGAAAGCTGCCTTTAAATTATCATATCTGCTAAGCAAATAAACGTAAAGTCTTTACTCATTAGTAAAAACTTTTTGGAAACTTAGAGCTCACAAAAAATTTTTGAAATCTATGAGACCTATTTTTATTAAAAATCTTAATTTTGGAAGAAATTTAAAAATTTTTCATTTTGGATCCAAAGCGGACATTTTGTTAAGGACTACAGCTATGAGAGATTCGGTGATAAATTGCTATTTACGAAAAATGAAAGGTAACACTTATACAGAAAAAAATGTTCCAGTCGGAAGTAATTTGTTTGGAATGCAAATGTATGATAGCGTTATTTGGAAAATTGCCTAAAAACTCCATTCACTAACACTGTCGTAACATTGAGCCTTGCGTTTCTAGGCCCAGAAGGTGTGCTTGGAATAAACGGAGTGTATATCTTGGAGATTTTTTCAACATATTAAAGTCATCCATAACTATTTATTTTAATTTGGCTTCTCAAATGTACAGATATCCCCTTGTAAGTACTCGGTGGAAGTTACAATGTCCTACATTTTAGGTAACACTAACTAGTTTCTAGTTATTTTAAGCTTACAAATTTTGTGTACATAAAATGAACATGTTTTAAACAGCTCTGTGTCCTCGGATAACCTGATAATCTAAAATAAACTTTTTAAGCCTATACTCTCCGCACAAAAGTCCAATAAACAAGACAGATTACCGCAAAGTTCATTAATGGAGGATAGTATGTACGTTAAAAGACACAGAGATATTTTCATTTAAAATTGCTCAAACATCACAATAAAATATCCAAAATGTAATATACCAATAAAAAATTTAAAATTCATGTATTTATCTATTGAAAATGTATGTAACTCTTAAATTATTTTGTAATAAAAATATATCATTAATAGTGCTAATAACATAAATACATACATGCATTTCATTGTAATATATATATAATTTGTAAAAAAAATATTTATAATTATTGTCGTTACATATTTAAGAAAATTTAATATTTCATGTTTTACATTGACTAATAAAATTTAATATATTGTACTTAAAATCAAAACTTGTATATCTTTATCTTTGAAAGAGTTGTAAGTATATATTTATAGTACTAAAAATAATATTAATATATATACATGCGTGTAAATGTATTTATAATTTAATATCAATAAAATAAATAATTTTATTTTTTAGTTATTGAAAATGAAAGAATTGAAGTTTTAATCGTATTATTAAAATTGATTATTATTTTATTTATGCATTATTATATTCAATATTTGCATATTTAAGTGTTTTTAAATCAGATATTTATGTTTTATTATTATAAATTTCAGTGGGATATTTAAGAATTTAATTTTCTTCAATTTATGAAAAATTTGTTTAATTTTTGATTTTGAGATCATGGCGAATTCATAAATTTTTTTTTATTTCCGCAAAAACTTATTATATTGACGGGTAGGTGTTGAAAGAGACTTGTTTTTTTACGTTTTTTCAAATAAGATGAGTTTTTTTATTCGATAAAATAGTAAATTAAAAATAATTGATTCTAAAGATATCTTTTCCTTGTAACCATATTTAATAATTCTTAAATATATTGATGTCTTCTTTAATATAGAATTGACTAGCTGATATTTTAAAAATATTAATCCATTTTGCCATGATCCTCTTTTAAAAAAGTTATTAAGTTTAAAAATCTGTCTCTGTATAATAAAATTTCAAAATTGAATATCTTGGTAACAGGTTATACGAATGAGCTGCAATTTGTTCCGGGTTTTGTTTGAATTTTAATGCTCTTCATTTCTATATATATTTACTGTTTAAAAATAATCTTAAAAAAAATATATTATTTTCTTACAAGCTCTTTTTAATAAAATAGAAATAAAAAATTAGGCCAGATTATTGGCACTGCGATTTTTAAAACAATGACAAAATATTTTATAAATAATAAAAATATTTTATAAATTTATCTAAATATAGTAATAATATAAAAAACTAAACTAGAATCTAATAATAATAAAAACTAAATCTAATACTAATAATAATAAAAACTAAACCGTAGAATCTCCTATATTTTATTATTTTTTCATTGACATTTTTTTAGGAACACTTTTTATTTAATTTAAAATATAAAACGACGCAACATATTTATTGATACAGCAACATTAAATTTAAAGACTACATTTTTAATATTACTATTTTAAGTACTACACACAACATATTTCACGCAACAAACTACATGCCATACACAATTTAACTGGTAAACTGCCTCTCACGACCAAAATCCTTCAGCTTTCATACATTTTAATATTCTTTCTAGATCGTTCTATTGATAACCTTAGTTTTAAGCACAAAATTTTTTGAACACAACGAAGTTAAATACCAAAATTAGAACACATTTATTTAAGCACATAAAAAGTTAAACACAGTGTTTTCAACGCATGATATTAAACACATTCATGAATTCAGAGACAATAATTTTTAAGCCTAAAACCTTCTTGTGGAAAATTATTGTGTCTAAATTCGTGAATGTGTTGAAAACAGTGAGTTTAATATTTTGTGTGATTAATTCCTTGTGTTCAATAAAACTTGTGCTTAAAAAAATGTGTTGTAATTTTGGTCTTTAACTTTGCTGTGATCAAAAAATTTTTTGCTTAAAACTAAGGTTATCATCCTAATCTCGAATTTTCTAGCTACTTAACATCTTCTTTCTATAAAACTAACGTCTATTCAGACCTAGAAACTACCATACATTAAAATATCATATGATACAGACACTACAAAAAACACACCATATGACTCTGGAAACATCTTGACTTTAACGTACAAACACTTCTAGAAAGATTTTATCTCATCATAAAAATACATTACAATTAAAATATACTAAAATTTAAGAAAATACAACATAAAATCAAATCAGTTAAAAAATCAATAATTAATTAATAATTATCTTCAGGTTGACCTGAATCCTACAGTTCGGCCGTCCTTACTGTCCGCCTGCCCCAGGTGAACATCTTCTTTGTCATCATCATCTCAAGTATCACCATTGTCTGGATTGATCTTGTTGTATGGGAACTGACACCTACGCAATGCCCAAAGCTCCTTTTGAGGACCACCACCACCTACATAGCCTCCATCTCCTTTATTTACGGTAATTACTACCTGTTGTACGGTAACTGCCACCTATGCAATAACCTGAGGTTTCATTATGAGGACCACCACCTACGTAGCCTCCATCTCCTTTGGCTACGGTAATTACCACCTGTAAAAACCATAACTTTTTTTTTTTTTTTTAATTGTAATTGCCACCTACGCAATACCCAAAGTACCTTTAAGGAAACTACAACCCTTATGGAATCCATTAACTGTCAGTAAACCTCTTCTGAACTCCTACGGTACGCCTTTAATTAGGACCATCAATATCCTGACTTTCTTCTTAGCAGCATTTTTAAACTTATTCTACGGAAATTGCCGCCTGCGTTTTCCAAGTTTCTTCAACTATTTCTGTCTGATTATTATAATGATTATTATAATTTTTTCTTACCCCTGGGATCCACAAAGAATTTCCCATAAATTCTAAACGATTGCGTAGCTCTTCATAAGTTCTTGCACAGCATCACTTGTAGTCATTCATCATCAGTTACCCCTTTGATGATGTAAAGACGGACATCCCTCTCTTGCATAGCCCCAAGGACTTCATTTTAAAGAAAAAGTCCATCGTTTCTTCTCCTTTCTTGCGTCTGCGAGTTGACATCCGCTCATAAATTTGTACCGATGAAGTCTTCGAACTAAATTCCCGTTCAATTTATTTTTAAGCACTTACCATGTGTTGATTTCAGGGTGGTTTTCAACCCATTTTTTGGATTGTCACCTTGATATTTTAGCAATGTATCTGCCGCATCTCTTAACGTCACCTTTTTCAAAACTGTCTCCTGGAACTGCAATTGAACTGATTGAATTGCACCACTTCCATTTTCTACCGAAGTTTTCCTTGTAATCTGCCGCTCTATAAGCCTTTTATTTTCAGCAAACAGATTTCATATTTGTGCAGTCAGCTCTTCGATCTATGTCCGTAATGTATTTACGTAAACGTTATTATCTTCGTTCATTTTGAGTTTTCTTGAATGGCGAATTTATTTTATTTAACCCTTTTTCAACTACTCCTTTCGCGTTGCACCGTTAAAACCGATAATTTTCTCGTTACTTCAAAATTATTAAAGCTATGACTCTCGTGCAAAAAATTAATGCAAAAAATTAGGCTTTATGACACCAAAAACAAAAAATAATGAAGTTTTTTTATTTTTTTACTCAGATTTTTTTAAAAACAAAAATTTTTTTTAAACATTGATTTAAAATTAGAGAAATTAAGAAATAATGAATTTCAAATAGAGCTTATCCATGAAAAAAAATCAGGAATTAAATCTAAAAAGAAAATAAATAATAGTGGAAAAAATTTTGAGATAAAAGTATTTACAAATTTAGGTATCAGATCCAGACAATCAAGTAAAAATAATTTTTCTATAATTAGTACTTCCTTGTAAAAAAATTAGGTCCACGAAAGTCCAAAAAGAAAATTATTCTTGGTATTTTTTTAATTTTTTAGCACCAAAAATTTATTTTTCTGAATGTCAAGAATTAGATACATGAAACCGAGTAATAACGATATTTCTAAACCTAATACTTTTTTTAGATTTTAAATATCAAGCAAAAACAAAATTTTTAAAAAATGTATTACTTTGAAAAATGAGGTATCACATCCAAATAAAAAAAAATCGTTTCAGATTATTTTTGATAAAAAAATTAAAAAAAAAAATTAACCTTTACCATAGTGGTTGTGAAATATCACCAGTTACATATATATGTACATATACACACACATATCAATATATTTTTTTTCAAACCGGTTTTTTAGCTTCGTGGGGTCTCAAAACATGCTTGTTTGCAAAAAAAAATTTTAATCTATATTTCTCCTATCACAATGGTTCCTCTATATAAGACAGTAAACAAAAATTTATTACAATCTTTCATATAATTATATTACAACTCTGAGAAATAACCTAAAGAATGAACTCAAAAATAAAATAAAAACAATATAGGTATCAGTAATAAAATCATTAAATAAAACATCCATACAGATTGGTATTAAAAAAATAAAACCCTAAAATAAAGTTTTTCAATATTATAAACTTAAAAAAAAATTGATTAATAAAAATAGAAATCAAAATCACTTTTATATAAATATATTATTATTTACTAAGCTAATATATTATTATTTTATATGAGAATAACAACAAAAAAAGTGTACCTATATAAAATAATGTATAAAAGATTTTTTTGATCGGTATGATCGATAAGTCTAACACCTCTGGGAATCATAGCTATCAATTAAATCGATCAATAATAATTAGAAGCTTAAAAACTTACAGATTAAAAAAAAAGTATGGATCATAAGTATAAATACCGACACATAAAATAAAAATAAAAATTTTTTTTCCTTTTGTTTTGTATCTTAACCCATTATAAAGATAACTTTGTTTTGAAATACTAGTTTATATATAAAACATTTACAAATTATAGCCCTAACTCAATTGAATTACACCTTATTTATACCCTCCCTTATTTTAAAAGAAATATCAGAAAATTGACCTCATAAAAAGTTACACCCATTCGATATATACTTTTATAATATAATTTATTGATTCTTATTACCAAGTATAGCTACTTGCATTTATTATATATATATATACTATAAATGTTATATACAGCTGTTTATAAAAAAATATCTATACTTAATATTTACATGAATAAATAATTTACTCAAATTAGGACTTAATTTAACTTCAAAGGTAAACTTGATTATATTAATATTATTATATAAAGAATTTAAATTATTTTTTATAAAGTGAGATTTTTTTGTAATTTAATATTGAGTGAATTGCTTTTTATGAAAAAATTAATTTTAAATAAAAAATAATTTAATTTTAATTATTACACATATTTTATGTTATAAAAAAAGATAAATCTTTCTCAATCCCAATGAATATACTAAAAAAATGGGCTTTAAATTGATTCAATCTCTTTGAGAGTAAAAACCTGATTTCTCTGAAGGTATCAAGATATGGTTTATTATTAAAATTATGAATTTAATTCAATAAGAGAAAAAGTTCCAGATACGCCCTTCTTTCGCATATTTTGGTTCAAATAGTAATTATATAAACTAAAATTAATTTTTACATTTATAAAGGATTTCTAAATTATTTTTTTTTCTTTGATTTACATTCTATGCAGCTTTTAAGAGGACTAGTCTTGCAAAAATTAACATTTGATCACAAACTTTTAATACAAATAAAAATTCAAGCACTATAAAATATCTCATTTTCAAACCCCAAAAAAACGCAAGTTCTTCGATGTTAAGTATACAAGACAAAATACTTATACACAAGCGTAACATTAAAAATAAGCAAAAACTCATTGAAATCCTGGTGCTAGCACCTCGTGTTTAGTTGATGTCTCCTGGTTAGGAATTATAATAACACTTCGTAGATCCTACGAAGTCAGAAAACTCGCTCCATTGATAATACCAGTGACAAAACGCTACTTCGATGTATAAAGAACTATTAATAATTCAAAGAAGATATTAATCTGAATAAAAAAAGGAAGTAGGGGAGGGTCCCGTAATTCTGTGCACTTCTGACATGTTCATTGATATTTACATACCAAATTTAACTAATATCGTTCTTTAAGAAATATTCGCAGCTATATAAAACTCAGATACTAGCGCAAAACAAGCTAAAATTTAATTTTGTCTTATAACTAGCCAAAAAATACCGTATAATGGGAATTTTTTTTAAATTACTTGCAATTATTACAATACTGAAGTTTTTAATCATTATAAAGAAAAAAAAATTATTATGAATTAATTTTTAAGGGTTCGCAAATTTAGGAACCACGCAGAATTACCGGAACCTCCCCTATTGGGGTTATTGAATTTTAAACCAAAATTGGGATACAAGAGCTACCTTCAAAAAATTCAACTTATTAGGATAATTTGAGCTTTACTCGAAAAAAATTTCAAAAAAACTCAAAAAAAGGGCTAGTTTTTCTGATATAGGGATGTTCCTCAATTTTCCAGGTCTTTTGGAGAAAGGGATAATGGGTATTGGGGTTGAAAACTACTCTAAATTTACAAAAACATTATGAAATTTTATTTTTTTATCCGTACATTTTTCCTAATGTATTTTTTTTTATATATTTTTTTTTTAATTTAAATTTAAAATAACATTAATTAAATGAATTTAAAAAGCCAACTTCAGGTAAATTAATTATTTTTTATTAATATTTTTTATTATTTTTCTTCTAAATTTGATGTACTTTTTTACACATTTTTAAAAAAATTTTAATAAATTTTAAAGTCTTAATTAATCTTTTTTATTTAAATTATAAATAATTAATAATATGGATTCATCTCCACAAATTATTGGAAAAAAAATTATTATATGCAGGATTTGATTTTTATATTATTAGGTACAAGAAAGAAAAGGTAGAATATAAGGTAGAATATAATTAGAATTGCGTATACTAACAGCTATGACTGAGAACAAGTTGTTCTTTTATATACCAAAGTTTATTGTTATAATTTTTTAATGGAATTATTTATATTTAATGTAATATTTTAAGTATTTATTATGCTTGAAAAGGTTTGCAGAAGGCAAACGAAACGTAGCGCAATATATAAATAAATTATTGTCTAAATTATTGCCCTCTGTGTCGAAATATTCCCTAATACTCGCAAGGTAGAATATTGTCGTTGCAAAAGGTCCTTTACCTACTGACTCAAAATATTCAGAGCATGAACATCCAGCAAATTTAGAAGAAACAAAAGCTGAAATTATCAGAAGTAATTTAAAACGCAAAGCCGAAGAATGTCCTGATACCTTACCAGCACAAATTTTAAGAACTGAACTTTTAAATGTACATTATTGTACAACATTTAATGTACAAATTTTCTAATAAATATATGAAAGTCAATTTATAAAACAACAATTATTTATATTTAAATGTATTCACGTTATTTATTTTCAAAATAAAATTAATGAAAAATTAATCAAATGGTGATACTATACGATGAAAGCTCAAGATATTCCATAACCTTTTTATCTTGTTTATATTCTTTGTATTTAAGAACTATGCCTAAAATTCGGTTTTGTGCATCGCGCCACTTTTTTTGGGGACTGCTTTCACTGCATGCACAAGACTTAATTCTACCACAGCAATCTCCGTATCTGATTGTTGTCTTTGAATATTTCTAATAAATGAATAAATATCTGGATGATGTTTGCCAACCATCAACCTAAACTTATTGTTCCAACCTTAAATACAGTTGTTTGTTCTGTTTTGGCCTTTGATAGTTCCTGCGTATTGGTTCCATATTGGCACCGGGTACCTTGGTGGAACTTCCTCTACCCGGTCTATGTGGTCGACCATCACATATGTTTCTTTTACATATTCAGATACGGGTTCTAAATTTTCTGGAATAAGTTCTTCTAGTTTAAAGAAAACTTCTTGAACATCTATAATTGGAACAAACGCTAAAGCCATTAACATATGAGAGTATTTTTGGATCTCACGATTTTCAATATCTGCATATTTAGTTTGTAATCCTTTTTCCTGTAATTTCCTATAAATATTTTGAGTAAAGTGAAAAAATCACCCAGAATAAAGTGCTTCAGGGAAAATTTGTCGACAAGCATTGATAATTGCAAGCTCGAAATCCCCCATAATTCTTAAATGCATTAAAATTTGAATCCTAGTCATACTAGAAAATAAGTCATCTTCCACCCTAAAAGTTATCCGCGGGGTTCCGCAAGGCTCGGCCCTGGACCCTCTACTTTTTCTCATTTATATGAATGACCTGAGTCGAAAAATCACATACTCTAAGATATTGATGTTTGCAGACGACCTCCAAATATATCTTCAAGTCCCCTACAAAGATTTCAACCTAGACTTTTCTCTCCTTTAAAGCGACCTTCATGAAATTAAAAATTGCTGTCTTGCAAATAACTTAAAAATCATCATCGATCAGACAAATTTCATAATCTTTGGTAAAAAAGTATCTACTCTTTACGATACAAATACCTCTTTCTACTTTGATGGTATCCAAATTCAACTATCAAAAACGGTGAAAAACTTTGCCCTCTATGTTGATCATGACATGAAATGGCGTTTCCACATTAACCACATTATCAAATCAGCAAACTTCGTACTTTATACATTAAGACACTTTAAGCATCTAATAAACCCTAACCTCCGAAAGCAGCTCGTTACAGCTCTTATATTTCCACTTCACGATTCAGGTGTTTTCCCAATGGGTAATCTTCCATAAAATCAATACTCAAGTCTACAAAAATTACTTAATTCCTCAGTCAGGTATGTGCGTGATGTCAAATTTCCCTCCAGAACCTCCCCTGTCAGAATTAAACTTGGTTGGCTTAATGTTAAACTTCGCGCAAAATACCTGAGTTCAGTACATATATATAACATCCTAAACATTGAGAAACCCGATTATCTCAAGGAAAAAGTAAAAATCTACATCCTTACAAGAGACCTACGTCTTAAAAATCGTCCGCATCTAGTTGTAAATTCATCCACAAACCATATCTATAATAACTCTTCTCTAATTTTCATGATTTTCTTCTGGAACTCTTTCCCTGAAGCAATACGATTGTCAAGTACAATTGATACATTCAAGTGTAACCTATATCAACATCTCCTAGAGCTGGACAAACGCGAGTCAAATGTTCCATAAATTTTACCCTTGATTCTCCCAAACGTTGAAATTCAAATCAAAAATCCAATGAACAAATAGATTATGTTATCCTCTTTCAAACTTAATTCTAAAGTGCCTCCCTTCACAACCTGTGTTCCTTTGTCACAAACGGATCCAGACTTTGGATAATTATTATTATTATCATTACTATTATTATTATTTATATTATTATCATTGTTATTAATTATTTTTATTGATTTATAATGATAATTACAGCAATAAAATACTTAATTTCAATAATAGTTTATAAGTATTATTTAATAGTACCAGCAAGAACCGAGCTCCGCTCAGGTTATATCTACGTTTGTGTTAACTCACATTTATTTGCATCGAAGAAGTTTAAAGGCCTGGCTCTACTGCGCATTAATTTTCCTCTATATTAAGCCCTAAATTTACAACCTTTTTTCAAATTTAAAAATATTGTTATTAATTATAAAATTTTTGTTATTGTTACTTGTTATAAATTTTAATCATTCTTAAGCACCTTATTTAATTTTTCAAATGTACTTCTAAAATTTTGTACAATCTTGTACCATAATCTTAATAATAATAATAATAATAATAAAATTCTTAAAGGCATATAATTTTGAATCCTAAATTCTGTAGCTGCAGAAAAAACTGTTTCAAGTACATAGCTATATAAAACCGTTTCCTTGGAGGGTAAAAGTGCGTAAACAAAGGGCAATGCTACGTATTCCACAGGAGCTACCAAATTTGTTCTGTTTTTAGCAATAGAACCCATGATCGTAAATACTTGTGTGAATATACTAGGAGAAACCTAATAAATAATAATTATAATAATAATTATATATATTTTTAAAAGTAAATGATAATACGAACTTTAAATGTTCCGTCAAGGAATCATGTTTTGCTTCTCGATAAACAATTACGTTCGATCCGTTTCCGACATATTATCACCTAGAAGGAACCTTTCACCTATCAAACTATTTTGGTATTGCTGTGGAACCTCTGCCAAGTAAAAATAATTACGTAGATTTTCATATAAATCTCGACAACGTTGTCTCCTAATGGATTTTTTGAGGTTTTCTCTCTCTGGCAAATGAGTAAGAACAGCATGAGGTACATTTAAAAGTTCAGTTCTTAAAATTTGTGCTGGTAAAGTATCAGGACATTCTTCGGCTTTGTGTTTTAAATTACTTCTAATAATTTCAGCTTTTGTTTCTTTTAAAATTTGCTAGATATTCATTCTCTGAATATTTTGAATCAATAAGTAAAGGACTGTTTGTTTGATAAAAATACAAGTGGCGAATAATACCTATAAAAGATTTGAATAAAAATAACCTAATACCCAATGGTAAATTTAAAGTTATTTATTTTTGATATAAGTTATTGGCATAATTTAAACAAGATAATTAATTTTATCTTTTAAAAATCAATTGAAAAAAGATATATATATATTTCAAAATAAAAGAATATAATTTTTGATTAAAAATTAGTTTTCTTATGATCTATCGATATGTATAATATTAACAAATTTGCATACGTATCTTGTTAAATTAAAAAGGCGTTGGCTTGTTTGTAGTTATTAAAATACTCTTTGATTACTATGTTACAAATATATATATATAAAATGCACATGAATCGCCCTACACATACATATATTTATAATTTATAATGATTCTTTCTTCTTTTATCTTTTTTTAAATGCAGGTGCATAAGATTTTGTACAATTAAAACCTTGTTGATTAAGGGACTGAAGCAAATGGCTTTACCATATTCCTTAATTTATTATATATTTTTTTTTGCTATCTGTTTCCAACATATTTACAAAAAAAAAAAAAGATTCAAGAGAGCTCCGCCTACCCATAACGATATTTTAATTAAAGTACATGCTCTTGTAGTCTTCGCTACGCCAAAAGAAATTCAATCTCGCGATAATAAATGATCTTCGTCGACCCAACACCTCTTGAAATTCTGTTTCAACAATCTTCACACCTCTGTGTCTGACTAAATATTTTTATTTTTTTTTTTTTAACCAGTTTATAATAACTGTTGCTTTTATTTAATCATCAAAAGAGTTAATTTTGAATTCTTGTTTAAAAAAAAAATTATTTTTTACAATACTACTTTTTGTAATTAAGATAAATTTTTCAGATCTCATTTTTTTTTTTTTTTTTTTTGAAAATATAAATATTATTATCATATTTTTATATCATATCTTATATTGAAAGGTTATTGAATTTTAGCATGGGTTCTGCTACTTCTATATAATTAACTCTTATTATTTTTTTTTTAATTCAATACAATTTTATATTGGTCTTAATAAGCTTAAAAAAAATTTTTTTTTATGAGTTATTATATTATTTTTATTAGATTAAATTTTAATTGACTAAAGAAATATATTTATAAATAAAAAAAAGATAATAAAAATTAATTGAATTCGCAGTATATTAAAAAAAAGGAGAGTATAATAATAAGAAGAAGAAAAAAAAAATTTAGTTTGAAAAAGAAAAAAAATCAATAATAAGCTTTGTGATTTGGCTCTAGGAGATATGTAAAAATTATATGAGCATATATGAAGAAAAAAGATAAAGAGTTTATATATATGGACTATACGAATTAAGTCCGAAAGAAGAAGGTGTTGCTAAGTTCGCGCGCCCGTCGCTGCTTGACGTCTTAATGCACGTCGAGAATAATCTTACCGCCAATTTATTACACTCTTTCTCATTTCTCCGTTCAACATTTTCGCCTTTAAGACTCTTAACTTTTTCATGATTTTTTCCTTCTTTTTTTTCTTTTTCAAAGACATCGGTATCTTTGTTACTCGGACATTTTTTTTTTAAAAAGCGTGCCGCAATTTTAATATACAATAGAGACATAAAGTTTTTGAATTTTTTTAATAAATTTTTTATTAGTTTTTTTTTTGGGCTACAAAATCATAGAAAAATTTTTATTTTAAAAGACCAGGAGGTTAATAATATTTGATTATTTAATTTTATTATTTAACAGTTTAGAGTGAAATAATAATAAAATAAAAAAATGCAGCAAAAAAGGGCTCATAAGAATATAAGCATGCATATATGCTGCTCCTCCCAAGGAATGGGTTATAAGATTTCAGTTGTCTCCTTATACGTTCATAAATAATCTTTTCTCGACGGTTATCGCTTAAAATGAATATGCCCACGCCTTTAAAATATCTTCAATTTTTATTATTGTCTTTTTTTTCATCCTTTTTTTTTTAAAGCTACGAACTAAAGCCAAAAAAATATATTTAACGATGTTATTAATATGAGATTTCATTTATATTTTGTTCGCACTGTAAAAAAATTTTTTTGTAAAAAAAATGCATTTTTTTTTTTTAGTTGAAAAATAATAATTGATTGCTTTAAAAAAAAAAACTTTTTGTAGTAGCTCTTTAATTAATTATGTGAAAATAAAATATGATAAAAATTTTAAGTATTTTTTATCTTTGTAACATCTTAATTTAATAATTTTAAGGAGTAAAACATGCAATATTTTTTTTGAATTAAAAAAATTAAAGTTATTATTATCTTATATTACTGAATTCACTCATTTGAATTAGGCTATATGTGCGTCTGTTTGTACTTTTTTTAACTTTAAAATAACCGAAAAAAATTGTATAAAACCGAAGTTAAAATAAATAAAAAGAGTCTAGCATGAATTTCATATGTGCATATACATCAATTAAAACTGTAATTATTTACTTTAACTTTGAAATTTATTTCGGTATAGCTATCATAGTTTTAAAATGACTAAAATTTTTTAAAATTTCAAACTTTAGGTCTGTTCTTTTTTCCCCAAAAAAGTAGAACTGGAGTTAAACAGAGAAAAAAAATGCGCGCTCATTTCAAACATTTTGTAGGTTAGATTGTACTTTATTTAAATTTTTATTAATTTTTTTTATTTTAAATAATAGTTTATTTACTGCTAAATTATAAAAGGCTATATTAAACATGTTTTGATATTTAATTTATAGTAAAAGAATTTTATCCCAAAAAAACGTTTTGCTTTTTGAATTACCGCCATTAAAAAGAACGCGCGTTCTGTTTAGTTTTACCCCAGTTTTGCTCCAGGTTAACTTTTTTGGGAAAAAAAGAACAGACCTTTTCTTTGTTATTGTACAGAAAATTAAGAAACAAGGGCGTAAAATTCGTGCGTAATACTTAGCACCCAATTTTCTGCACTCATTTTCTACACCTAAGTAGATAGGCAAAAAAAATTGTAAGTACCATGTGCAAAAAAACACATCTACCGTAATCACGCTAATACTGTAGTATTGGTAAAACTTTTGCATACCCTGAATTTTTCGCCCTTTTTATTTAAAGTGGGCCCCGTAAACCTTTGCATAAATTTATTTGAACTTAAATTTGAAGCCCACCTGTATTCCCGAATATTTTAGGTAACTATACAATATTTAAAATGATCTAAAAGAAATAAATTTAAATTTTATTTACGAGCTCACTGTATTTAATCAAATTACCTTTTATAAATATTTTAGAATAATAGAAAAGAACAGAGCAAAACAGACACTTCAAAAATAAAAAATTTAAAATATTTTGATGATGTTGAATCGACTATAAACATGATGACTAAATTATTAAAATGAAAGATATACACTAAAAGATACACATAAAAAATAAAAATTGATGCTGTCAAAATATAATTGAAAGAGCATTATACAGCTATATTTATATTGTTTTCAAAATACCTTAAATTTCACTAATGAATAATGGCAATATATTCGCTCATAAATTAGTATTCTCACATATATATATAAATTTTAATCTGTGTAAAAAAAATCCTTGTTATATATATGATGAATTTAATTTCATATATTATTTTATTATTGTTCTTTATATTTTTTAATGAAGCAACAAAATCATCCATTAGATGCTCGATGAAGATATCGTTTTGGATTCACACTTTTTTTATGCACATGTATGTATACATAAAAGAGAACATCTTCTTTTAGTTTCTTTTCTGTTCTCACACCTCATATTATATATATTGTGAAGCGGTACATGGTCAAAGGACCACAGGGGGTATCCTTTGGGACTGTAAAGCTAATTGATACGTAAGATTACCTACCTACTCACTCAACTCTTTTATATACATTTATATGCCTCCAATATTATGTTCTATAGTCCTTTTCTGACTTTTCAATTTTTTTTTCTTTTTTTTTTGGCACAACACTTTTAATACGTTTATACATATAACAGACAGCTTTGTAATTTTTATATAGCTTGATCTTTTTTAAATTATATTGGTAATTATCTGTGAAACAATATGTTTTTAATCAATTTTAATATTGAATATCAATCATGTCTATAATTGTTTATTTCAAATTATTTAATAAAATATCAATAAATATTTTTACTAGAAAATTTTTTAAATTATAAGTTAAACTTAGCCATATTTTTAAAATAAATTGGTAAAAATTTTTTAAATAAAAATTTCCTAAAAAATAAAATTTCATGTTAGATTCTTTAAAACAATTTATTTACGTTGGAGAGATAAGCGTATAAAAATCGAGTGAAAACACCTCATGAAAACTCCCCCCAAAACCTGTTAAGGACACGAAAACTCCCGGTACCGCGTTGGTTTTATGTTCCTAGACTGGGGCGTTTGCGCTCCAGGAGAACACAAAGTCGACTATTTTTTGCAGTATTTTGAGTGAAAATACATCCAAACTAAAATACGGGAGTTTTGTTCCTGACATCAAAACTCCCGGTTACCAATTGTTTTTAAGTATATAGGCAGGGATTGGAGAACTCGTAATTGTTTAGTATTACCCATATTACTTTTTGTAATGAGTAATGGAATTTACCATTACTCATTAAAAAAACCTTATAACCGGTTTGTGTAAACACAACCTACTTAAATGCATGGAACATGTTTACTTCCAGATGAGGACTAGGTATAATACAAATGTTACTCAACATTACAATACAATTTTCTATTTTTATAATTTGTAATTATCACCTCACTAGCTGTTAAGATTCTAAACCTAAACTATTTTGATTCCCTAAACCCCCTTAATCGATATTATTCCAAGTCCCTAAACCTGAATTATTCCAAATCCCTGAAACTGAATTATTCCAAGTCCCTAAATCGATATTATTCTAAGTCCCTAAGCCCAGATTTTTCAAAGACTTTTAAAAGTATTTTATTCATTTATATATACTTACCTAATTATTCTAAGTCTTATTTGACCCCCCCCCCCCTTAAAAAGGACAAATTTGACCCCCCCTTAAATAGGACAAATTTGACCCCCCCCCTTAAAATGGACAAATTTGACCCCCCCCTCCCTTAAATAGGACAAATTTGACCCCCCCCCTTAAATAAGACAAATTTGACCCCCCCCCTTAAAAAGGACAAATTTGACCCCCTCCTTAATTTTCAAGTTTTGAAGTACCTATACTATATACCTATATACTCTCTATAAACATGTTCCATGTTAAAAGTAATTGTAATATCCATTTACCATTACAAATTACAAAAATGGGTGTTATTTTACAGTAGATTACTCATATTTTTTGACTTTTTGATAAAATTTGAGCGTTAGAAAATATTATCTATATGCTGTAATATAACATTCATTACTTATTTGTAATTTGTAATGGATAATGGCTATTAACATTACTTTTTGTAATGATTGAGGGTAAAAGTCCATTACTCATTACAAAAAGTAATAGGTAATGGCAAAAGTTCATTACTCATTACAAAAAGTAATGGTTAATTGGACGTCACTATTACATTTTCTGAACAAAGTAATCATTCCATGTAATATTACAAAAGTAATGTCATTAACCGATCCCTGTATATAGGCTGGAGCGTCGCACTCTAAGAGCGCGCAAAATTTACAATTTTTTACAGCATTTTGAGAGATAATACATCCGAAAAAATAAGGCAGTTTTGATTCTGGTATCAAAACTCTCAGTTACTAATTGTTTTCAAGTTCCTAGGCTGGGGTATTTGCCCAGAAAAGTTGGAAAAAATCTGGAAATTGCTATAAAGGCTTGAAAGTTGTAGGCTTGAAACTAAATGGGCTGCAAAATTTAATTTTATAGCATATAGAAAAATTTGAAGATAATGGGATAAATTGATAATTTTTTAATATAAAAAAATAACCGTAAACTTATATTTAGACTCAGAAAGGTTTGGAGGGTTTTAATTTAAAACAGAAGAGTTTCTTTATTGCTGAACTAGATAATTTGCGTGATCCTGGACTGCGAATGCCCCAGCCTGGAAACTTAAAACCTACTGGTAAACGGGATTTTTGGTGTTGGGAACAAAACTCCCGTATTTTCGTCCAGATGTATTTTCACTCAAAATACTGTTGAAAATAGTTGACTTTGGACGCCTTTAGAGCGCAAACATCCCAGCCTAGGCACTTAAAACCAACGCGGTACCGGGAGCTTTCATGTCCTTAACTGGTTTCGGGGGTAGTTTTCGCTCGCTTTTTGCACAATTATCTCTCCAACTTTTTGTCTTTATTCCGCAAAAACTTATTTCAGTAGTTTAGGTAAATATTTGGTTCGCAAAATTTTTAAGCTGAAATTTATATCTCGAGTCATCCAAACGATAATAATATTTGCTAATAATTGAATAGACATATTATGAATAGACATATATAACTACGCCCCCCGTGCGCTTCACGCGCCAACCCACGTTGAGTATAAAGGAAGTGTTAAGGGTAGAGTTTTTAATTTTTAGTTCTTATTATTTTTTTAAATCAAATGGTAAAAATAGTGCTTTTAATTATTTAAAAATGGCTCATATAAATATAGATATTATATATTGATTATATATTAAGATTGTATAAAAAAATTAACAATTAAAAAAAGAAAATGTTATTAAAAAGTATTTTTGATTTTAAGTATAGATGGGCTTTTTAAAAAAATTTTAAAATACATAAAGAAAAATTAAACAGCAATTAATAAACTTTTTATGCACTAAAAAAATATATAATATGTGACAGCATATTATGCACCCAAAAGTTTCAAATTTTTCCGAAAGTTTAAAAGTTTTCTAAAAGTCTAAAAGTGTAAATTTTACCCCTGTCGGCGTCGGCAGCGTTAGCAGTGGTTATAATTTTATAATATAGAAATATATATACTAGGGGGCTCCGCCTCATGCGCGCTTTGTGCGCCCACCCTTGTAGAGTGATTGAGGTATAAATGTGAAGTTTTACATTATGATTCGTGACATAATTTCGAATAGGCTTATGGAACTTTTGTGTTTATTTATTTATTTATTATTAACCATAATATTTTACAGAAAATTTTACATAATTATATAAAAACATTCCGCAAAGAACCACTGAGACAAATCAAGTTTGTCTGTGCGGGGAATGGTAAATATCATTATTAATGAAGATAAAAATATATATACAAAAATTTTTTTGATAAAAGAATATAAAAGAAAAAGAAAAGTATTTATACATAACAGGTAATAAAATATAATATTTTGTACAAAACATAACAATTCTATTTTAAGTAGTTATTCTAGATACAAATAAATAGTATTTATAAACAACAGTTAAATCCAAATTGCATAACAGTTTAATAATTTATCTTATAAACATGGACTTAATTAATTTTTTTATAAAATTAGATAACATTGAGATATAATTTAACTAAAAATCTTGTTCATTCAATAAGAAGTCTAAAAGCTTTGTTTTTAATACCTTGGTGGAGTTGTAGCTAAGGTTCTTAGAATCAAGAGGTAAACAGTTAAATAATTTCAATGTTGTTATAAATGGACATTTTTTATAAATATCTTTATGTATGGGTAGTAACTTTAAACGTCCTGTTCTGTCACTGTAATTGGAGTTTGTATGTAAAAACTGTAGATCTGTATAGTAATAAGTCAATGAATTAAGTTTGTACAACTGTCTCACATTAAGAAAGCGAGCATTATCAGTATTAATAACTTTAATAATCTTGTTTTGAAATGATTGTAGATTTCTTATTACATTATCATAAGCACAGCCCCAAATAGAAATTGCATAAGTCACTATTCCAAGGAATAGTGAATAATAAATTATCTTAAGAATGTGCTTATTAATATGTTTTAATTTAAAAAATATAAATAAAAGGTATTGTTTTAAATATAATATTATATTATGAATAAAGTAGCAGAATTTGTATTAAATATAATCAATTTTCTTTATTTATAAAATCATGGACAATAAATTATATAAATATAATATTTATAATCTTGTATAAATTTATTGTTAATTAAAAATTTATCTATAGGTATCAGTATATAATTTTTTATTTGAATATTACACGGATAAAAATATTTTTGTACTTGTTCTAATTTATGAATTGATTTAGATAAATATGAGTAAAAATTGGATATGGAATAAATATGGATTAAAATTTTTTCTGTTTATCACTTGTGTTATTTTTAAATACTCTGGTGCAAGAACTTTTGTATGAATAGTACGTTAATATTTGTGGCCCTGAAAAGGGCCGATGGCTTTTCTTTGTAATTTCTCACCAAATATTCTCACCTATTAAAATAAAATCATTCACTCACATGCATTTCACATTCACTTTCAAAATAGCTTAAAATACCTGGTTATTCCTGAAGAATATCCTCACTGGTCATGACTGCCTACCTGCAGCTGACCTGAGCCACACGGCTGCGAAGACGAATCCTAAGCGTCGTTGGTACAGCCACAAGGCTATAAAACGCACACTAGGCGTCGCGTAGTCACCAGAGACCGAGCTTGGCCAAGCCCACCAAGAAACCAAATACCTTCAATAGCTCTTTCGTGCACACACACGCAACAACCTTCCTCGAGAACAGCAACGGCAAAGCGAAAAATGATAGCAGGAACAGCAGCACCAACGGCAGCAAGCAACTCGGTGCGATGTGGTTCAAAGCAAAGCCTCTCTCAGAATGATGCGAATTTACTTTAACCCTATATATATATAGACTTCGACTGGCTAAGTAAAGTGCACCAGAGAACCAATAAGGAAAAAGCAACGAGAAAGAAAGAGAGAGAAAATAATAACGGTAATTTACATACCACTGAGCCGGCATAATAATTTTATTAAGAAAAGAGAAAAAGGAATCGACGAGTTGGCAAAGGAGGATTTCAATCGGCCCTTTTCAGGGCCATCGATTTTTTCTATAAAGTAAAACATCTTGCCGAATTAACCTTTTACAAGTTTTTAATATTGTTTTACAATTAAATAATGCTTTACCTCCAGGTGTCCGTGTGCGTGAACTAGTCGTCTCCTCAAGCCCTTTCTTAGCTAGAGGAGAATACCAGCTCACGCATGACCCTGGGTTTTCTTAACTTAAGTATCATGATCCCTATGCCTTTCGTACCCTCTCGCATGGTATGGATGGCCTTTTTAAATTTCTTTCGCTATATATTATACAACAAAACGCACACTAGGCGTCGCGTGGTCACTAGAGACCGTGCTTGGCCAAGTCCAGTCTCTGGTGACCACGCGACGCCTAGTGTACGTTTTGTAGCCTTGTGGCTGTACCAACGACGCTTAGGGTGCGTCTTCGCATCCGTGTGGCTCAGGTCAGCTGCAGGTAGGCAGTCGTAACCAGTGAGGATATTTTTCAAGAATAACCAGGTATTTTAAGCTATTTTGAAAGTGAATGTGAATTGCATGTGAGTGAGTGATTTTATTTTAATAGGTGAGAATATTTGGTGAGAACTTACAAAGCAAAGCCATCGGCCCTTTTTAGGGCCACAAATATTAACGTACTATTCATAAAAAAGTTCTTGTACCAGAGTATTTAAAAATAATAACTTGTGCTTTAACTCAGAAAGACTTTCCTTATATATTAGAAATACGTACTTGACAACCTTAAATAATATTTTTTTCATTTATTTTTTATTAAACAAAAATCTTTTTTTTTTCCCGTGGTTTGACATTTATTTTACGAACTTGAATTTGATTTCTGTTTCGGCGTTTCATCTTCATTCTCAGAAAATTGAAAAATTCACTTGCCTTTAATTTCAATACTGGATAATAGAACCAAATGTATTCAAAATGCAGCCCAATCAAGGAAATAATTATTCCTGTAGCCATTAACGTTTTAAGCACTAAAGGCAAAGTCCCGTCTTCGTCTTCTGCTTCAGTAAGTTCTGTTCTCCTGCTGATTTTATTAACGTTCTCGTAGTCAGATCTCCATTTTACATCTAAACCAGCCTCTAAAATCCTCATATAAACATTAGAAAATTTTTGCCTTAATGGAGAATTTTTAGGAAAAGAAAAAACGTAATATGATTCATACAAAGCAAAATCACTTATTTCATGTTTAATCCCATTTAATATGCCTTTATTTCGGAGAAGCATTTTTGCGGCATCATCTCCATAACAGATAAAAATTTTTCCGTACGAATATTCTTGATTATTTTGCTTTAATATTGCAATTTTAGAAACGTTTTGAAAAATTCCTATCGCATGATTTTGTAAGAAATTCAATCTCTCTAATAAACAATCACATACCACAGTCAGATTTTTTGTAAGTATATCTTCGGGAGATTTAATTATTGGTACTTCTTCATTCTGGTATTTTAACTCTGTTATATCTAAAATAAGATCAGAAACAAAAAAGAATGAAACCGCGAATATTGTGATGAATATTATTATTGTTCTTAAACTGCGTCGAGGTTCCATGTCTATTCCAATACCCAAGATAAAACTGTAAATATTAAATACTGACCATTCGTCTTTATCGAATTTGAAAACGTATGCACATATTAAGGTTAAAATTATTATTCCAAACAAGCCCAAAACAGAATTTAAAACTGTAACAGAGAAACCTAATTTTCTTTCTTTAATAACCGGAACAAGCAAAACCGTTTTAAATGATCCTACGGGGAACATATCCATAATATTGCCTGACATATAATAACTTACTTTATTCATATAAATATCTAGATGATTTTTTTTTATAGGATAATTTACATTTACATTTCGATCATAAAATACCAGGAATTCAGAAGTAATATTCAGTGAATTTTCAAAACAATCATAAAAATTATACAAATGTATTAGTATGTACATTTCCCTTCTCGTAGCATAATTGAAAGTATAATTATTGTAATAATTCAGCAAATGATATTGAACCCCGATTCTCATCTTGTAACCATTTATATTCTTAAATATATCAGGAAAATATTGATAAGATGAATCTTTATTGAAGATTTTTTTGCTTAAGGATCTAGAAAATGGATTGTAGTTCAGAATCAGAGCAGCTTTGGATTCAACTGAATATACCATAGTAAAGTCATAAAAATTTAAATTCTTTGCCAATTCAAAAACACGATCGATATATTCGGATAAGAAGTACTTTTGACTTGATATAAAGAAAATCTTGGTAGGTGTTAAATAAAATAACGACTGATATATCAATTTTAAGCAGGTTGTGAAAATTTTGTCAAATTTCATTAAATTATTTTCACTGAGTACAATAACATGTAAGGGCGCACTTATGTTTTTATCGTGTTCAATTGCCTTAGCGTTCCACCATATGAAATTTGGATAATTAAGATCAACAGTGAGTGTTGGAACACGAGTACTCAGATATGTGCAGGTTCTTAAATACGCACTAGATTTGTTGTAGTGTGAGTGCAAAGTTACTCGATTTGGAACAACTTCTTTCAAAACTTGAGCTAAAATAGTTTCTATTTCAAAAGACTTAGTGAAATTCAAAAGTTTCAAAAAATAAAGCAAACATACAATCTTCATTTTAATTTTTTTCGAAATGTAACACCCGTTGAGAAAATAATGGATATTTTTTTTAACTTTACCTTATTTTAATTTTTGATTCGTATCCTTCTGCTCTAGAAAATACGATAAGTAATTGTAAACAAAAACGTAATTTATCCGTATCCTTGAATTTTGAAATCGCTCAATAGATCAATGATAAAAATGAATCTTCAGTATTGATAAAAAATCAAGAACGATGTATTCCTGAAAACTGCATTAATTTCTGTACTAAAAAAAAATTAATTTTCATACAAGTAATTTTATTAGCAAATTTTCTTTTTAACAACATATTTCTTAATAATTAAATTTAAATTATTTTTTATTTATTTTAAACTTTATTTATAGTTACACTTCTAGCATTTCAGAAAAAATCGTAACGGCGCAGCGTTAATACTGGCTTTTATAAAATAACGATTTAAATAAAGCTACACTGAAAAAAAAACTTATAACCGGTTTGTGTAACACAACCTAAATGCATGGAACATGTTTACTTCCAGCTGAGGACTAGGTATAATACAAATGTTACTCAACATTACAATACAATTTTCTAATTTTATAATTTGTAATTATCAACTTACTCGCTGCTAAGATTCTAAACTATTTTGATTCCCTAAACCTGAATTATTAAGTCCCTTAACAATATTATTCCAAGTCCCTAAGTCCCTAAATTAAGTCCTTAAGCTTAGATTTTTCAAAGTCTCCTAATTATTCTAAGTTTCATTTGACCCCCCCCCCCCCTTAAATAGGACAAATTTGACCACCCCCCTTAAATAGGACAAATTTGACCACCCCCCTTAAATAGGACATATTTGACCACCCCCCTTAAATAGGACATATTTGACCACCCCCCTTAAATGGGACAAATTTGACCACCCCCCTTAAATAGGACAAATTTGACCACCCCCCTTAAATAGGACAAATTTGACCACCTCCCTTAAATAGGACATATTTGACCACCCCCCTTAATTTTCAAGTTCTGAAGTACCCCCTCCCTATAAACATGTTCCATGTTAAAATCCGCTTGTAGCTAGCGGAATTTTTTTCTCGTCAAACGATTGCAAATGACTTGAAACGTAAATAAAATTAAAAAAAAAATTTTTTCCCACTTGGGATATACGTAAATCGGTATGATGAAATTTGAGAAAATTTTGGAAAAAGAAAAGAAAAAATGTTTTTTTTTAAATTTTCTTTACGTTTCAAGTCATTTGCAATTGTTTGCCAAGAAAAAAAAATTCCGCGAGCCACAAGCGGAATTCCGCTAGCCGCAAGCGGATTTTTTTTTCAGTGTAAATATTTAAAGAATAAAGAAGTAGAGTGCCTCTTTTTTAAAACTTCATTTTTTTTAAAGTTTTCAATTGCAACTACTTATTGCAATAAATATTATATTATTGCATAAATATTTATGCACTTTTGTTTAAATACTTAGTTTCGTTAATCGAAAAATAAAGTTTTTAATGCCATGGAAACATTGATTTTTAAAAATTCACGATTTAGTGCAGAAAAATGTTTAATTGATTATTTGACGTTTTTTTTTGCATAAAAAATTTTAATTAACGTAAAAAATCTTTTCGAGGTTAACGGATTTCTTCAACTATTTTAAATACATATTTACTAATTAAATAGAAAATGTGATACTTGAAAAATGTTAAGGGATTTTAATTAAACATAAAATAAATATTTATTTATTATGAAAAATAATTATCAAAATTTGAACCAAAACATGAACTGCTAGGTTAAACCAATTATTATTGTCATTGTTTGTAAAAGGAAATTATTTTATCAAAAATATTTTTTTGTCAATTAGAATTTTAAAATAAAAATGCAATAAAACAGAAGCTGCATCAATATGAAAAAATAACTTGAATCTTAATTTACCTCAATTTAATTTGGCCTTCTCTTTCTATTCTTGCAGGAATGATGATTAATAACAAAAAGCTAAACGCAAAATAAATCCTTGAATTTTGAAAATCGCTCAATAGTTTAAAGATAATAAATAACTGCTAATACTGTTTGTAAATCCAAATCGATGTGTCTATGTAACTAGACTGTTTTTCCTAAACAACAAAAATTTTAACACAAATTTCGTCAGTGTGATCTTATCTTATTGAAATAAATAAATAAAATAAATAAAAAAAAATAAAAAAATAAAAAAAATAAATAAATTATGGATATTGGTTATGCAGACGTATGGTGGGAGCAACCTGGGGCCTAAGACCAAAATTAGTCAAATGGATTTACGATGCGGTCGGGGTCCCTTGGCTCACTTACGGATTGGTAGTATGGTGGCACAGATTTAACCTTATCACTAAGGGGAACAACCTGGACTGCCTACAAGCAATGATGCTTAGAAGTAGGGTTGGTGCGCCAAAGAAAAAAAGACGGCATTTCGTGTGCTTGTGGGGGTTCCTCCGATTTAAATTGTTATCAAAGAATCAGCAGCCAAAACCGCAGCTACACTACGGGCTCTGGGCGAATGGATTTTTGGTCGAGGTAGGGACGCTGAAATAGTGGAACCACCCTGCATGGAACTACTAAACAATGGCTTGGACAAAACTAATTGGGAGATCATCCTCGAAAAGTGGAGTGGATATCACTTATCCGGAACTGGCTTATACAAGAGTTTGGTACACGTATGGGTCAAAACTGGATGGGAATACTTGTTCTTCAGCATGGGGCCGCAAGGAAAGAGCCTTTATCGGTACTGCAGGACTAAATCCCTAATATAAAGGGACCAGGATGGACCAACGGGAACTTTAATAGATGGAGCGCTAAAGGCTTTCAAATTAAGTAATAAGATTAAGAGAATGTTCAATTTTTTTTGCAAATTTATGAAGAATCAGTCTATTTACGATTTTTTTTTAATTTACAAATTTTTTTCGCAAATTAACTATTTTTTCATAAGTTTGAAGTAGTTACTTTTAACACTAGAGTTACAAGAAAAAAATATTAAATTAATTTTTACCTTAATCTTGCGTTAAAGAAATTGTTAGGATTATAATTGTTTTCTTTAATATGTTAAACTGCAATAAAACGTACTTCTAGCTGACGCAATAGTCAGTTATTGAATGATTATTTACTTTTTAATATTTACAAACATAAATAAAATGTTAAATAAGTTTTATTTACCAAAAATAAAAATTTTTTAATGTCATGGAAACATTGATTTTAAATTATTGGCGTTTTTTATACAGGTCATAAATAATTTTTAAATATTAAATAAAAGCTTTTAACAGATATACACATACATTGAAACTTTCGTGTCCAGAATGTATATCTAAGCATTTTTAAATAATTTTTTTAAAATATTTGCATATTTTTAAAAATTCTGAACAAATGAATTTTGATGAATGAGCTAATTAGTTCTTAAAAAAGCTAAAAAAAATTTTATCTCAAATAAAAAAATTCCTCCACGACAGGGACCCGAACCCACGATCAAAGGATTTGTACTCCTACGCTCTACCAACTGAACTAATTAGCTAAAATTCATTTGTTCAGAATTTTTAAAAATATGCAAATATTTAAAAAAAATTATTTAAAAATGCTTAGATATACATTCTGGGCACGAAAGTGTCAATATATGTGTATATCAGTTAAAAGCATTTATTTGATCGATATATCGTATTATAATATTTATTTAATTATAAATTAACGTCGACCGTAAAAATAATTTCCTGATTAAATAAAAGCTTTTGACAGGAACTTTTCAAGGTTGAGCGTATCTGCAATCTAAACCAATCATAATCAAGATTTTTGTGCACTTTAGTTGCTAGGTAAACTTTTAAAAAGTATTAAAAATTTAAATCATCCTTCTCAAAACATTAATTTTTATGGACTGATTTGATGTATTAGGTCTTAATTTTCGTTTGACGTAAAAAAAAAAAATCTGTTTGCGGTAACCGGAATTTTTTTTCAAAGTAGAAAACTTGTTTTGCATAAAAATTTTATTTATTTCAGTGATATACAAGCATGCTAGAAATATTTAATTTAGTTATAAAAAAAGTTTTAAAATGTCAAAACTTTAACATTATCAAGTTAAAATAAATAAATAATTTAATTCATCAATTAATCACAATTTTTGTAAGATTGCATATAAAAAATATCTAATGATAAATTTTAGAATAAATGAACAGTGTTTTAGGAAACTAGCAATAAAAACTAGATGAATAAAAACTACAATGCATCTCATTATGCAACGTTTGAATCTAAAATTGCTGACCTCTTCAGAATCTTTATTAAAGACGCAAAATATTTTTTTATGAGTAGTTACAATAATTTTTTTATTACTTAACGAACAAATTAAAGCTTCTGATAGGTGGTACAATACGAACTCGAGTGCCCAGTCAAGTCGTGACTACAATAAAATTTTCATTTGAAATCGCTTGTTACAAAGACAATTTTTTGGTTTCCTGGGTAAAGAATTTTCAAGTTATCGTTGCAGATTAATAATGTCATGAAAAGGCATTCTAAGTAAAAAAAAAATATGTAAGTAATACATAAAAATACCAGCCAAGTATGGATTTTTTTTTTTTTTGTTTTATTTTAATTGCACATAGACAGTACTTAAGGACAAATACATATAGTGAATTTTTACACAAGTAGAAAGATAAGATTGATAAAGTATTTCTATAAAAAAAATAATACTTTAATATACAATAAATAAAATTTACACGCTAAATAAAATTTGAAATAATATAACAATTTACAATATAATAAAAATTTGGGTAAGAAAACAGAGGGAAGGGAGAGGCTAATGAGATTAATATAGGTAAAGAGAATGAAAAAATGAGTTTGGGTTTAAAGGAGGTTCGCTTCTCGTCTGTCAATCTCTAGGAGGTGTTGATGAAGACTAGATTTTAAAACTTCTACTGAGCTTGACAGACGGATGATCATGAATACTAATGAGGAATTGTTGTAAATAGGATTAGTGGATGTTTGTACTACCAGGTAAGGGCGATTTTTAGGACGAAGGTTTCTTGTGGGAATATAAATTTTTTTTAATCCTTGAGATAGATTGGCTTCCCATTATTTAGTATGTTATAGATATGGACTACACTAAGATATTTGGCTCTTAGTTTGAAATTTAGCCAGCCAAGCTGTATTCTGTCAGGGATACCCAGTGAAGGTCATCGCTGCAGATATTTTTGAATTTGAAGAGCGGCCTAGATGGGAGGCCATCAGGAGAATGAGTTTTATTAGTTCAGGTTTGATGCAATTTGGGTTGAGATGAAGTAGCTGTTTATTGAGTCTGGCGGGAGAAAATTTTTCTGTGTTGGAGGAGAATTTGTGAGGCCCAGGTGGTCAAGGTCTTTCAAAATGGTTGCAGGTGAGTTTTTGGTGGAAAGTTTATATGAGTAGTAATTCCTTTTTGCAATTATAATTTTCTCTAGTAACTTGTCTTTAAAGTCCCTGTAGGCATTTAATTATTGAGGAATTCTATTATATTTGTAGCTTTTATAGAGCTAATCGAGTTTGACTGAATCTGCATTTAATTCAGGAGTAAGCCAGGGAGATGACTTTTTATTTATTGTGAACTCTTTTGAGCGAGAGAATCCAATACGTTAATTATATTTGAAGCAGTATTCCAAATAAAGTTAAATATTTTACTTATTCTTATCAAAAGTTGATAAATAATATGTTTTATTTAACTAAGGTTAAAAACAAAAGTGGGGCATATGTGTTAAAAATATCGCGACCGTCCACTTTTCTTCTGCAATATACCAAACTTTCGATATTAATATTTTGCTTAAAATTTGAACTTAAATTTTTCTGTAGTGTACATATGACGTATTCAGGTCCTAAAAATATATTATTTTTCTCAAAATAATTTTTTATGCAGTCCTCTTAGGTCATCGTCGCATTTAAGTTTGTCCCTCGATTTCAGCTTTTTTTAAGCTTCCCACCTTGCGAACTCTACATTTAAGCACTTGAAAGCAATGTTGTATTGTTTTTTTTTACTTAACTACTCATATATGAATCATGGAAAACTTAAAATTTTAAATATAAAAGTTTTAACTATGAATACTAAAAATGTTAAAATCTTGCTATTCTGTAGCCCAGTTCTCGTCGTTGAAAAAGAAATAACAAGATTTTAATTTACTAAAAAATGGGCGATACACAAAACAACAATTATTTAAAAATATTAAATTTTTAAAAGGCATTTACAAAAAAAAAAATGTCGCCACCGTCCATGTCTTTTTCTCCAAGTGTTTGCCATATTTTACTTAATATATCTTGTTCAGTTATGTGTTTTGATGAAAAAATAAGGTACCCAGAGTTTGAGAAAATTTGATGGCTTCAATACAGAGTTATTTCAATAATACACTCAAAAATGTCGCCACCGTTCGCATAAATAAAAAATCCCTTAAAAATAACATGTAGAATTTATTTTTATATTTGTAGCAGTACCACTGAAAATTTTAGGAATTTGGACCTTGATAAACATAGAAATACAAAAAAAAAGAAGATAATTAGTGTTGTGCCGTAAACAATAAAAAAATATACAGTTCCTGTACAAAGCACCCATATATGCGATTTTTATAATTATAAAATAACGTAGCCATACTTCAAGATATTTTGGGGTTTTGCAAATTAAAAACTAAGCGGTCAAAATTCTTCGAATTTTACAGAGTGGTTTTATATATTAGTAAATACTTACACTTGGGAAATTTCGTATATTTTTTTCAATCCCCAGTCAACGTCTTTATTGCTTTTGAATTCTAAATTTTTATTTTAGAATTATTGTTATTTACTTATACTATTTAGATTGCTGTCAAAGGCATTAACTGTTAGTATTTCATTATTTATTACATTTCCTATAACGAAGCTTTACAATTAAAGACTCTTAAATTTCCATACCTAATTTAAATTTTCTATGAGAAATCCAAATTTGAAGTTAGATTTTTATTTGGCAACGTGACTTTTGTGCTGAAATTTGAAAATCCTAAGAATCATGTAATTTAAAATATATACTTTTCTATATTTTACATAGTTCTAAAATAAGATTAGAATCCGAATTTTTTTCAGCACGTACAGTTCAAATTTTTCAGGACGAAATCGAAAGGTATACTACAGATTCAATCCAAACGTAAAAAAAAAATATTTTTCTGGGTAAACTATATCTAGAGACGTGTTTGAGAAAAAAAATTAAAAAAAATGAGCAGATTTCAAAAACTGGTTAAAAAAATATAAATGGCTACCAAAACAACTTAACAGTTTTCATTTGAACTTTTAAGAGAAAACATTTTGGTACGGTTTTTGTGACTTCAAGCCTATCTCATGTTCATAAAGATGTAATCGCTCAATGGTATCTTATTATTTTTTTTTAAATTTTCCTATGCTTATTTATTTTAAGCGCATTGAAATAATTTTGCATTAAAACTTTCTGGAGTCTAAAAATTAAATTAAAATTTGTAGAAAATTTTCCTAAAGTTCAATAGGGTAGATGGGGTTTTTAATCATATGGTTTACAGTTCTCGCCAGGAATTGTTTTGCCAAATTCAATCTTCTACAATGTGGTATAAATTAGCTTAAAAGTTTTAAAGACTATTTTTTAAAAACTTAAATAATCCGTCCAAAAAATATTATTAATTTTTTAAGTGTGCTTGGTGGCAAAAATCTTTTTTTTGGTTTGGAAACTAAAGGTTAGTTTTGAACAAGAAAAAGATCTAATAATAATTAGCAGGATTTTATTATAACCAATAATATAACAAGCCTTATTAGTATATTATTTTATAAATTTTTAGTTATATATTTAAACAAAATGTTTAAATATCCTGTATTTTAACCATGGATTTGCTAAGGGTAGAAAAAATTTATCCGAGTGTATGAGTGTATGTGAATCCTCACACCATGATATTTGTGCTGCCATCTTATATATTTAGAGTTACTTAGCGAATATCTGTTTATGTAAATATACTTGCAAAATATTTTCGCTATACATTTTATACACCCGTCTTCCTTATATAATAAAAATAATTCTCCTTTAATTGGAAAAATTTTATTCACGAAAAGTCTAAAAATTGAATAGATGCAGAAATTAAAGAATAGTGATTTTAATTTGAATAGTTTTTTTTTCGCACCATAAAAGATATTAGCAAAAACTTTCTATTTTATTGTTTGATGCTCACATCGGTAAGAAAGAAATTTTTAATTTTTAATAAAATAACTTATTAATTAAAAGCAAAATTTACTGACAAATTAATTTTTTTTTTTTATATTTAGTTAATAATAAATTATGGTATATTTTTGCTGTTTTTTAATCTAGAGTTAAGCTTAAATGAAAATTTCTGTTGTATCATTGCTAATCTGCATTACTCGGCAAATGATAAAATTTTATTTTTATGTCGGTAAAAAAAATATCCACTAAGAAAAAATATAAAATTAGTTGGATTTAAAATATTTTCTGTAAATTGATTTTGACTTAATTAATATTTATAGTCATGGACTATCCAAGGATCTCTATACATTAATAAATTTATTGCGTTACTAAGAAATCCCGCAAGTTTCTAATGTATTCTAATATCAAATCAAAATTCTATATTTTACCTTTTTAATCCAAATTAACGCGCCTTTGATATTTTTTGTTACAGATTTTTGCATAAAAATATTGTAAATTAAGTCTTTACAAAAAACTGACAAATCGCTCAAACTTGGATGCACTTATAATTTGTGTGGATATTTTGCAAAGAACCATTGTTCATTAGAAAAATTTATCAATAAATTAGTTTTTCAAATTTATGAAAAATATTTTTTACTCATTGCCCAAATAAGTAATAGCTGTCACCTTTTATATTTTTTGTAGAAAATAGAATTAAAATAAAAGATTAATTTTTTAAAATTAAATTTTTAATTCTCATAAAGATTAGTAAAAAAATTTTTGAACTTTGAAGGCCAAATGAATTTTAACGTAGAACATGTTCATAGGGAGGGATACTCGGAAAAAAAGATCCTATGTTCCTTTTATCAGGGGGGGGGGAGAGGTGACAAAGTGACGTTTTAGCGGGGGAGGAGGTCAAATGGACTTAGAATATTTTCATTTTAGGGACTTATAGTGATCCTAGAATACCTAAAATTTATGGACTCACAATTAGGACCACTTTCATTTAGGGACTTTTATAAATTTTGTTCTAGGACTTATAATAATTATTATAAGTGAACATGTTTCATGCTCGTTAGTTATGTGAACACACATAAACCACACTGTAAAAAGTAACTTTCTTAAATTAACATAAAAAATAGAATATTTTCGAAAAATTAGTAAATTTTCAAAAAAATTTGTAAACATTCAATAAAAATCGTAAATTAACTAAAAGTATATTATCGAAAAATTCGAGAATTCTTTTTTTTTTGTGAATTTACGAAAAAAATTGTTAATTCACAACAGCTATTTTTTGGAAATTACGGAACTATTTTTTGTAAATTTTCGAAAAAAAATGGTAAATTATCAATTTTTCTTGCGAATTCACAAAAAAAAAATCGAGAATACTCGAATTTTTCGTTAATATTCTAAATTTAGTAAATTTACGATTTTTATCGAATAATTACAAATTTTTTCGAAAATTTACTAATTTTTCGAAAATGTTCTAATTTTTTTGTTAATATAAGAAAGTTACTTTTTACAGTTTTTTTTTAGCACAACAGATATTTTAAAATTTTAAATCATAATATTGTTAATGCCAATATTGGTTAATAATTTAAATAGTATTTGTTTCATTCTACTTAAAATTTTTTTTTGCTAAAATATTAAAAAATAAAAAAAAATTTTTTCTACGGAAATATTGATAATTAATTAATAAAAATTTTACCGTTGTTTTTTTTTTACTCATATTTTAACACAAAGAGTATCATGTATAATAAATTCATAGACTTTTAAAATTATAATATTCAAAATTATATATTTTATTTTTTCATTCATTAGTTTTTTTTTTCAAATCCACCTGTGCGTTCACTGACCTTTTTTTGAAAGCATAATGATGTATGTATAAATAATGTAAATTTTTGAATCACAGTTAAATTTAAAAATGTTTTAAAAATAAGTTATTGCAACATAATATTTATTAAGAATCTGCGATCTTAAATTGTTTATTGAGAAATTATGTGTTGCTAAATTTTTGAATACTAAAATTAAAAATAATATGTGTTAATCAGTGGCTATCAAAAAATATGCCATTTTAAAGCTAGATAAATCCAAATAACAGAAATTCAAGCAATATGAAATTAAATAATTATTTTTACTGGGTTATTTCCCCCTCTCCTAAATCATTTACCCTCCAATAAAAAAAATATTGGATATGTGCCTAGGTTTGAAATAAATGACAGAATTAGGGTCCTTAATATTTATTATTTTGGGCTCCTGGAAGCGCTTTCATCTAATATCTTCGCTAATCTGGACTAATAAAAAAAAAATGCTAGTTAAGATTGTTAAAAATCCGAATACTCGAAATATAGTGTGAATACGAATTTAAATAATTTATTTGCATATCTGATGCATTGCATTTCATTATGTTATAAAAAAAATTTGAAAAAAACTTGAATAAAAAAATAGAACTTTAATGTTTTCCCATCAGAACTAAAAATCTGATTGTCTAGACTTCCAGATTGCAGGGTCCTAGTTTAAGTTATTTAAAAAATATAAATTAAAATAACGATACCTATGAAGCTCCTAAAAATAAAATTATTGGTCAAAAAATAAAAATATTATTAATATTGTAAAAAGTTAATATTTCTTTATTTATACTTTTGTTAACAACCTATATATATATATATAATAATTATATATGAGTAATATGAATATAAATAATTAATATTTATTAAAAATGAAAATTAACATTAATATGATATGTTAAAAAAAAAAAAAAAAAATAAAACTCAACTATATAACAATTTACACAATTTTCTTTTGTTTTTACTGAATTAAAATAAAAAAATAAATAATAATATTAATAAAAAAATTTTTCATTGTTGATATTGATGTTGTTTTTTCTTTCTTTTTTTCAACGACGTTTGATCAACACCCCATAGATCATACCAAGGTCCACAAGCATTAACTTTTTTCATATTTTCATCTCTTTCTCTTCTTAATTTTGTTCTTGGTAATAATGTTTTTTCTTTAGAATTTTTTTTTTTAACTATTGAACCACTATAATTTGATTCTTCATCAGATGCTTCAGTTTCACTAAATGACATTGTTTGTGTTATTAAACCATCATCTTCGTCTGGTTTATATGATGTTTTTTTTCTATCACGATTATTCATACTATTTTTTTGTTCGTTTTCAATAATGGCTTTTCGAGATATATTGCCAACAAAATAATCTCTTTCTTGTTCTCGATTTCTATAAAATTCTGGTGGTGGATATAATTTTTCAACTGGTGGTATTGATTGGCTGTTATTTATTTTTTCATCGGTTATGGTAGAACCACTGTTTTTGCGTTCTCTAGTATTGTGGTATTCAGAGTCTAGACTATCGTCCTTTAAGTAAGTGTTTGAATGCGATCGATATCTTGATAATGGTATTTCTGTAGGTTCTCTTTTTAGCAATTTTGGGATATCAACCAAAGAACGATGTTGCCATAGTGCCATTCCTTCTAAAACTTCAGAGTCTCTACGAAATTTCCAAAAACTTTTTGTTCTTTTTATTATTTTTGGGCTTTTACATTCCATATCTTCAGTCAAAGGCATTTTCATTTGCTTATTGTTATTTGTATCGTTGAGCCCTCTTGGATCTTTTTTATAATTCTGACGCTGTATTATTTTACTTCTTTCGAGTTTCGTCTCGAAATTGGATTCATATCCACGATCTTTATCTGTGATTAATTTAGGCTTACTTACTATTTCCAAATCTGATATTCCATATATTTCTTCTCTTTCTTGTTGATACATTTTAAAATTTGGACGTTCTGGTGCTTCGAATGACGGAGCTCTTGGTCTTTCAAAAGCTTTAATATTATCCATGTTTTTATTATCAGGTACATTTTCTTTTCTCTCGACGTAATCATAATTAGCTTGATTTTGTTTACGAGCATATTTTTGAGCAGTTTGTTCAAGTTTTTGAGCTATTTGTTCAACTTTTCCGGGTGCCTCAGTTGGTTCTAAAGTACTATCATCTCCAGAATCTGAATCATTTGATGATGAGTCACTAATATCTTTCTCATGTTTATAATCAGATGGTGCCATTTTAAAGTTCCTATCTTTTTGCTCTTTTTCAATCGTATTATACTTAACGATGTTGTATTCAATGCTGTTATTGTAACTATCATCCTCTTCCTCTTCGATATCTACTTCTGCTTCAATCTCATCATCTTCTGTTTCTCTTTCCATCTCAGGATTTCTTTGATTGTAATATCGATCAGATTGATTATCATTGTTCATAACTTTACTATTTCTCTCCAAAGTTGATACTGGATTAACTCTAGGATCAGCATAATCCATATTATTACCTCCATCATGTTTACGATTTTTCTTACCTGTCGACTCATTTTTAGCTGCTAAATTGTTACTACTTGCAGACCAATATTCTGTCATTGCTGTTCTTTGAATATGCCAATATTTTTCATCAGGTGGTAAAGTTTTCCATGAATCATTTTTCCAATCTTTTGAAAGATTCGAACTGTTAAATTTATCATCTCCTCTTTGTTTTCTTTGATGATTTTGAGATTTTCCTTGTTTGGCTCCTTTTCTATGTCTAACTCTGATTAGAGATAGAGAGACAGAGATGATATTTATGAAGCAAAAATAATGTTCAAAAAAAAAACTTATATAATTTATAATACATGCGTTTTACTAAAAACTATAGTCAAAATAGAAAATTTAGAGATAAATTAGGCCTCATCCATGCTAGTAGAAAAATTAAAAATACTATGTAGTAGAAAATTAATGTTCGATAAAAGAAATTTTGTAAAAATGCTAGCATGATTAGTATTAATAATTTTATAGTTATTTATTGTTATATTTTTCTTAATAAGGAACTAAAATGGTTGCATTACTATTTTTTTATTTTCCAAATTAAATAGTTGTAGTAGTTTATAAGTTATGTAATAAGAGTCTTATAATAGATCCATCACCATCTGTTTTTAATTCCATTGATTGCAGTAAGGCATGCGGTATCTATAAATAATTACAAATTATAATTACAAGAAAAAAATTTTTATTATTGTAAATTTAGCAATGTACTTATTTACTTTTTTTTGTAAATTATGTATTTTATTTACACTCAAAAAAAATTTCGGTTGCGGAAGCCGGGATTTCGGTTGTGATGGTTGTAATTTTTTGTTTTTTAATTTTGAAAATGGCATAAAATCTTATAAAAAAAGATGAAAAAGATCATTTTTAATTAGTTAGTAGTCTCGTACCAGCGTAAAGTGAGAATTAAAAAAAATTAGATTTTAGACAAATTTTTTTTTGAGCTTTTACAATAATTCAAACAAAAATAAAATGATAAAAAATTCCGCTATTACAACCATAATACCGGTAGTGAAAATCGGAATTCCAATGGTTTTCACAACCGGATTTTTTTTAGAGTGTAGTTTTTTGGATAAATTTTATTTTTTTGATATTTAAAATGTTGAAAAAATGGATAAAATTTTTTTTTTTTTTTTAATAAATTGCAAAAACATTTTTTTACTAAATATTTAGAAATTAAAAAAATTAAAAGAATATAAAATTCGTAGGTCATTCAAACGAGACTAAAATTGTGGTTTTATAATTATATTTGTGGAATATTATGGTAAACCAAAGTTTGTTAATTTTAACTTTCTTCTAAAAACTTGTACTTTTTAAATAAATTAAGACTAGGGTACACAAATAGGTGCATTAATTGAATACGTAAATACACGCATGTTATAAGAAGCCGTATGTCAAATTTCAACTTTCCAGGAGCAACTGAAAACTTAAATTTGGTTTTGTTTTATAATAATAAAATGGCTTCTTACCATGTATACATATTAGCCTGGGAGTTATTTTAAAAAGTTGCTTGAATTTTAGATTCATAATTAGTGCTATCAAAATACTTGGGATTTTATGAAGTAAATTTTTGGTCATATAACACAAAAATGTAATTTTTAAGTGCTTGCTGGGAGTATTTAGCATTGTTTAAATGTGTTATAATTTTGGAAATCTTTTTTTTTTAGCATATGAGAAATAAATTTTTTAAATAAGCACAATTTTGAACCCTAGAATATTGTCAATATAACTACAAAATAAAATTCAAAAATCATTATTTTCTACTTTTGCAAAAAAGTCTTATAAAAGCAGATATAAAAAAAAAATAAAAAATATTCTCACGTTATACCATGATAACGTGTAACCTTAATAACGTATTTATTATAAATAGACGATGTCAGGTATTTTTTAGAAAATTGAATTTTGATCATACAAAAGCTTTATAAAAGTCTGTGGCTACATTATTTTTTTAATTAAAATCAATAATATTATCAAGACTTAAATTAATTTGATAAATTATATTAGCCTATTTTTTTGAATATAAAAAAATTTATACGTGTTTTTATGTACACTGTCAAGCTACTGCGCTTGAATTTTCAAGTAAAATTTATGTGACATTATAAAATAATTTTTGAAATTTTCAAATTTTACGATGACTTGCATATTTTGTCTTTGTAGCAGCTGAAAAAATTTTTGAAGCAAAATTCAAGCGCAGCAGCCTTACAGTGTATATTTTATTTTCAAATCAATATTAATGATAGAAATTGACATTAGTCAAAGAATTTATTACTTCAACATCGACAATAAACAATTCTCTATCAAACTATCGATTACTATTTTATTGCTTTAACTTTAGCTTCCAATAAATAACTTTTTTATTTACAATTTTCAAAACAATAAAAATAAAAAAAAATAAACGTTTTTATATTGAAACATTAAATTTCATGTAATTTGAATTTTATTTTTCTTTCAAAGAAGAAATCGATACATAATAAAATTTTAACTCATTGATTAATTTATTTTTGATTGTTAAATTTAAAAAATCTATTTCATGCTTGTTTTTATCGTATTCACGCTTTTATAATATAACATGATACAGCACTTTTTTTTAAATACACAATAAAAATCTTAAAATTCATACTCATCAGCTATTTTTATCTGATGTGAGTTAATTTAAATTTTTTTAATTTTCTAAAAAAAATGCTTTATGTTATGTGATTTTTTTGTTTTCTGTGTAATTTAATGAATTTTTTACGGTAATATTCTTTATTTAAATATCAAAGTCATGGGAAAATGATAGTTTGTATTATCAAAAGCATATTTTAGCTAATAATTCTTAATATTATTGAAAAAAATAAAAAGATAGTTTAGAATATTTTCTTTGGTTATTAAAATTCATGCAAAAAAGGCATTCTAAAAAATTACCAAAGTATTAAATAATTAATATCAATTCACCTTGCAACTCTAATAAATTAAAATTAAATTTGTAAAAACTAACCTTAAAGTTTCATCGTCGCTGTAATCAACATCTGGTTGATCTGGTGGATCTTGTACTAGTCCTTTACGATTATGAGTTGAATGATTTTGACGTTCATCGGATGTTGAATTACCAGATGTGCGATTCTGTTTACAAAAATTTAATCAAGTATAAACTTTGGTAAAAAATTTGTGTTTTTATTATGCTTTACCGATTTGTTTGATCGATTTACACCTGATAATTTGGGATTGTTATTTTTGTTAACATCGTTAGTTCCATTAGTGTCGTTGTGATTTGTATTATTACAATCCATATGTTTATATTCGTCGTTCATATTGTTTGAATTCATGGCTGGTCTGGATGGTGCTGGGTTACTTGGAGGTATTAATTTTGAATCTATACTACGTCCTTGATTTCCATTTTGATTGGAAGGGCTAAAAAAAATTAATTTTTTTATAGTGTCGTGTCATAAAAAAAATGTTCCGTTTTATCAATACCTTGACATTTCATCAGCGTGTTCGGTGTAAGCTAATGGGAACCATCCTGTACTTTGAGTACGAAGGTTTTCACCAAATTGCCATCCTTTTTGCTTATCTCCTGAAAATCAAAAATAAAAATATTAATAATGAGAACAAAAATACACTCTAAAAAAATAAATTTTATTCGCTTAAACTTTTTTTAAATCATTTTTCGTTACACGAAAAAAAAATTTCGGCTATCGGGACTAAAATTCTGGTTCTCATAACCAGATTTTTTTTAGTGTATAAATTTGAAGTCTTCTTACCCATAAGTGAAATTAAATCGCCTTCATGAAAACTTAATTGATTTTCACCAGAACTAAGGTAAACAAATAAGGCACGTACTAAGCGTTTTTCATTTGATCTAAGATCTTGAGTACTATTTTCTAAAATATCATTATCCCTTATAGGGATTGGTATAGATCGTGGTCTTGAATTTGTATCTGAAATATTAAAATTTGTATACATTTAATTCGTAAAGGGTTATCAAAAATGAATTTGAGATGATATTAAGACGATATTTAATATTTACCACGTCCTAGAGACAACGTTGATGAATGAATATTTGCTTCTGATCTAGCTTTTGATAAATTTGCATTATTATGAATTGAGCTATCGTGATTGACACCATTAGTATGACTCATACGTAATTCCAATGATGAATTATCCATACTTCTAGTTTTCCTAAGTTGTGAACTAAATGTTGATTCAGAACCTCCATTTTCATCGTTTTCTGGCCAAAACGATACTTGCTGTAAAAAATTTATTAAAAATATTTAGTTTTAATTTTGTTTTTTTCAAAATATTAAGATAAATAATATTACTCGTAATCTGGAAGCAAACATATCTTCAACCGATTGTGGTAAATATTCTCTTGTAGCAGCAATTTCTCGCCACTCTTCAACAGATGGATGAAGTAAAGCAAGAGCAATTTCATAAAAACTTGAATAATGTTTTGCTAACGAACATTGTCTTTCTAATACAAAACCATAACGTCGCCTTTCTTGTGTCATGGCCTATTTTAATGTAAAATTTATTTATTTGATCAAACAGGAAAAACATAAATTCGTGAAAACAATTTTCATAAGAATTTTAATTATTATGTAGTTAAATAAAAATAATTACATTTTTTAAACTTTGTTCACAGAAATTATCTAATTTGGATTTTTCTTCTTCAAGAATTTGCATACTTTTTAGCTCCTTATCCATGGCTAAGACATTTTTAGAAGCACTGCGAGATTTTTTTCTCTGTTTTTTCATTGTTGCAACTGCTTTTGCGTATGTTTCAGTTCTTAATTTATGTTGTTGTAAAAATTTCTTTTGCTCACTCTGTAAAATAAAATCAATTTTACCCATTTTATTCATTAATCAAATAAGTTTATTAATCTTGATAAAATACACTGGTAGCTTACTCCACTTAAAATTTACTTAAATCGTTTAGAAATTCAAATATTTAAATTTCAAAATAATTTCCAGAAATTTTAAATTCACCTGAAATTTTCTAGCAAATTTCAAGCGAAGCGAATTATTAATACAGTTTTTATATTTTATAGCAAAAATTTATATACCAATTAACCGATTCTAAGCAATAATTTTAAAATCAATTCTACATAGTAAACGGACCGTAAAATTGTAATTACATTGAAAAATTATTAAAACATAAAAATATTGTAACTTTTATCAAATTTATAGTAAAAATTTACAGTATAAACAGAAACTAAACTTTAAACGCACACTATAAACTATAAAACCTTTTACTTTTTAACTTTCCTGTAAATATTTCTTGTATATAAAAAAATGTGCATATTTTCTCTCAAAGAGAATTTTCTATTATATGATAATAAAAATAAAAGAAGGACATATAAATAATAATAATAAATTATTTTTTAATAAATATTACAATACCTGTATTACTTTTGTATCTTTTTCCAAATTAGTTTCTAATGGTACCAGTAGGTCAACGTAAAAAGCTTTTAGCTGTAAAAATTATAAATAAAAGATATTTATTAAATTTATTGTCATTTTATTTTTTGGTTAATTTTTAAAATTATTTTCATTTAGTAAATTTATGTGTGAATAAATTCTATAAAAATTTTGATTTATGTAATTTATGATAGTACTAAAATATTTTTAATAGAATGTTTGATTTGCATGAAAAAAATATTAATTTAGTGATTTTTTAAAAATATAAAATATTAGCTTTTCATGTAAGTAAAAATCAGAAAATGAGTTTCAGGTTTTACATCATTTTCTAACAGTTTAGCTTTTAAAAAAGAATCCTACATAAAACAAGTTTATACTAATGGTCATTGTGGTTGATAAAAGAAAAATATTTACATTTCACCACAAGGTTTAAAAAATCCGTTTTTTTATTAAATGAAAATCCCGCTTGTATGTGGTAATAGCAAGGAAAATTTATTTAAAGCAGTGTTTTTTTTTTTTATTTTTAAGTAAATATTGCATAAGATTTCATTCACTTACAATGTTAATTTCATGTTCTTGTATTTCTCTGTAAACATCTATGATTTTCATTAGGGCTGATCCTGTAAATAAAATTTTAAAGTTTATATTTTATGTAAATTTTTGACTTAGGTAATTAACTTTTGCGCAGTGAGTGGATTTTTTTTTTTCATCTAAATGATTACTAAAAACTTGTTTCCTTTGTTCTATATTTTTTTTTTAAATTTCTTTATGTTTTGAGTCACTTGTAATCGTTTAAGTAAATAAAAAAAATTCACTTGGCACTAGCGTATTTATTTTTCAGTGTACATAAATCCTACATATTCTTGCACAAATATAAATTATATAATAATTTTTAAGTGAATTGAAGAAATTTTTATTCTGTTGAACAATATAGAATCGCTTTTAATATAAAATAAATTTTAATGCAACCCAGGTAAAAAAGGTAATTTAAGATTATAATACAATATAAGAGCAGCAGAAATTTTTGGAATTTGGACAGATCCTCTATATTTATAAATTATATTGTTCTTATTTTTCTTTTTACAGCATTTCAGCACTATCTAAAATTGGTTTGAAAAAAGGGGTTGAAAAAAAATGTTCTGAGGAATTCGAAAATCAAGTCAGAACTTTCCGAAATTTTTATCAGGTGATAGAAAAACGTGTTCTAGAAATTTTATTGCTTTTATGTTATTTATTTTTTTACAGATTGAAGTCGAAGATGTTTTTTAAAGCACAATAATTATGGTTTCTCAAAATTGGAATTGATTTACATAATAATGTCTGGCACGTTATAAAAATTTATTTTCGAGGGGGGGGGGGGGCAGAACCTAATATTTATAATAAGTATGGCTTAAATTTATTTAATTAGACTCAAAATTTAATTTTTTCTCATTTTAAATTGTTTAATAAACAAAATAAATTTTTTGAAAATAAGGCAAAAAATATTGCTATTTAAATAATTTTTCATTTCGAGGGGGGGAGGGGGGATCTTGATCTGCCCTTCTCTGGATACGCGCCTGAATGTACTCATGTTTGGTTGTAGAAAAATTAACATTATAAAATCAAAATTAGCACACAATAAATTATTCAATCTTTTTTATAAACCATAAAAATCACAAAAATGTGCTTAATCTTCATGAAACATAAACTATCTTTAAAAACTATTTTTCCAAGTATTTTTCCATAAAAATTATCAAGTTTTAATTCAAAATAAATTGAATCATAATTGAACATTTGGTAAATACACGTGCATTGAAAACTGTACTAAAATGAATAAGATTATTTTGATATTTCATTGAGTTGAATTTTTCTCTAGATATTACCTAGAGATTAACCGCAGTAAAAAATTATATACTACTACATGCAATTTTGTTTTATTCATTTAATGTAACCGAAACGTTATCAGAATAATAAATATAAAGTTTATATATATATAATGTGTGTATTAAAATTTCTGAAGATAGTAAAAATGCTATAAATATAAATTTATCTGCATTTTACTATATTATATTGAGTATAGAAACAATTTTATCAATTAATTTAGTTTGAAAGTATGTATATAAATATGTAAGAAAAAGAATTATGTATTATTTATTGCTTTAGTTATTAAATATATTTGAGTTATATAGTCGAAGAAATTTTTTATGAAAATGGTTTTGACCAACTGTTAGTTATAAATATAAAAATAAAAACTCTGTACAAGGATTTGAGAATTTTTTAAGAAACTAATTTGAAAATAAAATTGTGGTCCAACAAGCAATAAACATAAAAAATATTATAGTATTACTAATAATAATTAAAATTTATTATCGAAACGTCGAGCGGACTTTAAAATTAAATTAAATCATGTTTATTTTTTAATTTATTTTAATGAATACTTGTCTGTAAAGTCGAAAAATAATAATCCAAAACAATTAAAAAATTTTTCCCACATCCAAGAAGGTACAATTTTTCTCGATACATCTTTAAAGCAAATTTTTAAGCAAATTTAAGTGCCAAGTTTTCAAAAATTACTTACTAGTTCTTTTTCAATTATTTGTTGACCAGATATGATAATTTAAAGTCAGAGTCTTAATTTTATGATTTTAATAAAAGAAACCTCATTTTTATCACTAACTTTGTAGAGTGATTTCTCAAAAACGTCTCTAGGAAATAAGATGATAAAAAATTTTGTACAAATTTAAAGCTCATACAAAATTATTTAGACCTAGAATTAATTTGCATGAACGGAGGGTGGTCGACATGTTTTTTCAAGATAACTAATTCATTCGTAATCGTTTGGTGTCATTTGCTGTAATTTGGTGTGAACTTTCCTAGTAAGTATTGTTAAGGTTAAGTTTGAAATATGTCATTTATGCAAATTCATTATAAATTTTGAAAGCAATATATTCAGTGATAATTATTAACGCAGGTTCTAAGTTTTTAATAAGATTTCATAGATTTAAAGCATTAAAAAACCCTTCTTGAACTAAACACCAAGAAATCCGCCTAGTAATTCAACAACCCTAAAATTATTTGTTTTACGATTTTAAAAATCTTAACATCTGAAGTCCAAATATTTATTTATTTAACCAAAAACCCAAATAAATAAAAAATTACTTCAAGCAGTACTTTATTTTTTTTTTATAATTAAATAAAAAAATAATTTATAAATTTTATAACACTGGCTTAAAAATACCGATACAAACAAAACAAGCAGTCATGTCAATGTCAAATAATTATACAGCTTCTTATAAGAGTATTAAGTATTTAATTTTTACATATTATAGTTAGAAACGAAGAAGAAAAAAAAAAGGGAGCATTGCAAAAAAAAAAAATACTAGTTAGCTAACAAGATAAACTTATAGTTCAATACATAAGTTGTAGCTCTGGTATTAAGTACAGGTTGTTGAACTTTAAATAGAACCATTACACGTAGTTATAAAGAAATTTTTTTTATAATATATTAAACTTTTTTTGAAAATTTTTTTTTTGTAAAACTTTGTAAGGATTTTAAAATTATTTTATTCGATCAAATAAATATTGGGATTTAGTAATTATTTTTTGATTTTCATTAAAATATTATTTTTTTAAGTCATCTTGAATCAATCAATAAAAATGTAATTTTTTTATTTTACAAAGATTTTATCTTTGTGGTAAATTTCCGTATAAGTGCAGCTTAATAGATATAACTTGATATGCAGGTTAAAAAGTGTATATCATTTCAATAACATATTATAATATATGATAATATGATATTACTTACCAACATCTTGTGAGCCACCCCATGTTCCAAGTTGCGCTTGTCTAGCAATTCTAGACAACGCTTCGACGTAAGATTTTGATGCTGCGGTTGAGCCTAAAATTATTAATAAAATCATAAGAATTTTACCAAATAAAATTCAAATTTGAAGATTTTAAAATTCTTAGAAAATTTATTAATTCGCTGTTCAGTTTCATTGTCAATTATATGGGATATTTTTGAATAAATTTAAAAACAATTCTTAAATTGATTTAAATATCTTTCTGGGAATCTTAATTTTTGGTCAACGGTGCTAAATTTTGCCTAAATAATAGCAAATGAAATAACGTCCAGGCTAATATATAAAATCATGGAGAAAGTAAACGATAACTTTAACAAAAACTAGAATATTTTTGAAATGCCGAAACACGTTTTACTGCGGTTAGAATAAAAGCTCGGAAGTAAAAATGATTGTGGTATTATATCAACAAAAAAAAAAATTTTTTAGATTAAACTATAGAAATTGAACTAAAATAATTAGCCACTAATAAATTTTTTTTATTAATTATTTCATTTGATAAATTCACGGTTCAGTACTTTTTAAATTTTTCGCTTCAATTGACTTACAATTAAACCATAATTATTAGGAAAAGTATAAAGTCTTAAACTGTTTAAACGAATCGTACATAATGAAAACATTTAAAAAAATACAAGGTTGTTAATCAGAGAAATAATCTTTACCCAGGTAATTAAGTAAAAGACATAATATTATATCATTGTAAATAGTGAATATATAGATAAAAATCTTGAATCGCGCTTACCATGTAATGCTTTTAAGTATGTTTTTCCTGCATGAATCAATTGTCTTGCCGCAGGATTAAATTTGTCTAGTATATTCTGTAACAAAATGAAAATATGATTATTTTTTTTTCATTTGATCGAATTTCAGGAATTTTTTGTTTTTAACATTTGTTCATAATTTATTTAGAGTAATATCTATAAAAATTTTTGTAGTTTTTGTGACCTATAAATGGCTGCTACTAGCAAAAAATATCCCAAATCCTTTTTATGTAAACATATTTCATTAAATGTGGTGAAATATTATAGCAATGAAAATAAGAGAGAAAAATTTTTGATATATTATTCTCTACAATATTTTTATTGTTAAAACGTGAATAAAACATTTATGTTATTTACTATCAACGCATGTATTATTCAAGTTGTATGATCTTTTATAACATTTCTAGATTTTTAAATTTAAGAAAGTATAAATTTCTATAAAACTTTCAATGATTCTAAAAACCTGATTTTTTAAAAGTGGCGAAAAAATTGGTTTCATTTTTATTTTTATATTTATTTAATGACGTTTTAATGATATATTTTTCAACACTTTTTTGTAAAGTCATAAAAAAATTATTTTTAATTATGTTAAATGTTTAAAATTTTTTAAACATTTTTTATCACATAATGTGAATTTGCAAATGGTTTTTGCCAAAGAAGTGGGTAAGAAAAAGTTAAAAACATAAAGAATAACTTAAGATAATAAGATTCATACAAGATTGCAAATTCTGAAATTTCAATTTTTTTAATATGCAATTTGAAAGTTGGTCATTTTTTGTATATGGGCCATAAACATATTATGGAGAACGGATTATTAAACGAAGAAAAAGAGACCACCCTGAAGTTGATCAGTTAGAAAACAAGGTTGTTAAATTGTTTTAAAAATTTTCTAGAAATTTTTATTAATAAGAGCAAAGCTTATTAATTTATCATTAAGGAGTCTATAAAAATGATCAAATCTTGGGGTAGTTTTATGAACTATTTTAAACAAGTTTTTAATTGAGTAACCCAATTCCCAGGAGTTTTTTGTTAAATACCAAATATTATACTTTAAGTATAAGAAAAATAAAAATTACTCATAAATCTTTTGATATTTTTGCTAAATTTAGCATCAGATAAACTGCATAAATATTTTAAAAAATAACCTCATTAGACTTAATTTCTTTATCTAAAAATAAAATAAAATATTTATTGTAATTTTGCATCTTTTTAAAAAATTATTAAAATTTGATAAAAAAGATAGTTTTTAGCAGATTTTAATATACAAACAGCTAGCAAAACATATTCCTTCTCAAAATATGCTTTCTCTCTTTTATAACGGTGTACCAACTACCGGTTTCCTTTAAAGGTCATTCTTTGGAATTCGTGTCTCATTTTATATATACGCATACTTGTTTCACGTTTTTTTTAAATATTATATTGACATGCGGAATATTATGAGAAAATATTTAAAAATATTTATGAAATTTTTTTTTTTTGACTTACTTATTGGCAAATTTCTCTGTACGATTTTTTCGATTATCTAATTTTTTTATTATTTATTACGTAAAAACATTCATTTTCACTATGTATTATGTTTCATTGGAATCTTAAAGCTCTGGAAAATTTTATAAAAAAAAAGCTGTTTGGTATTTTGATTAATTTTTATTAGTTAACGATTTGAGAATTCGCTTAGACACATTTTTTTTCTAAAATTGTTTATATCTTTTATTTTCGCTCTCAAATGCTTCAAATTAAAATTTTTTTTGTTTTGTTAAAATTTAGAAATTTCGAAATTTAATTTTTTTTTCTTCAATTTTTCAAAATAAATTTTTGAATAAATTTTAAAAATTAATACCCGTAATTTAAATTGTTCGTGTTTATCAAATTACGAAATAGCTTTAAAAATAAAATAATCAAAATGAAATTGAGCAAATGCTTGGATGTTTGATTGATTTAATTGAGTAAGTTGATCACTGTAATTTAGTTACTTGAATTTCATTCAAAGAAAAGAATTCATAAAATTATAATTTTTTGGCCATTAGAAAAATTGAAAATGGCGAAATAAAATTAATGATTTAAAATTGAAGTCTTAAATCTTTTATACTTCTAAAGTATAAAATCTCCTCTGACAAAATCGATTGTATTTTTTCTATTGATACAGTGACTGGGCTCAGATTTCGTTCTCGAATCAGATAATAAAATCTTAGAACAGTAAGTATCTAAAAAATATTTTTTTCCGAGTTTTCTTATTTTGATGACACACAATGATACGATTGAATATACATATCTGCTTAAATCTTCAAATTCCTGCAGACTTAAATATTTACGAATTTCAAGGCCAAGTTTAAGCATATTATTAAATTCAGTGAAACCAGTTTTCAAATTTCTCGAAAAATTCAGGTCATTCGTCCAATTTATTCATTATTATTCCCTGTCAATTATTGCCCCAATATTTAAATTTTTTTGGATGGATTTTTAACAAATCTGTCAGTCTTGCCAACTGTTTTTAATAATTACCTCCATTTACATTCAGTAAAAACTGCCCTACTAGTTTTATTTACCACCTTTGCCAAAAAACTTCCCTGTTAACATATTCCACGTTTGATATATTTGTGTTGAAAAGTATCATCGTTTCCCCTATTTTTATGTGCATAAAATTTAAAAACTTTCCCTGCATTTCTCAAGTTTCTTTTATATGCTATATTTTTCTTTTCTACGTATTTTTGTTTGGCTGAGATACTATAAAACTTTTTATTATTGTATTGAACTGTAATAATATTTTTATTTTACAATCTTATTAAATTAAATTACTCAATAATGCAAGATAAATTAGAATCATTAAATAAATATTTAGAATTGATTTTTTTAATGAAAATTTCGTGATCTTAAATTAAAACAAAGAAGACCGATTAATTTTAATTTGAAAACTGAATTCTAATATTTATTAATGAAATTCCAAGTGTTTTTTCCTGTCAATGATATCATGAAATAGACAAGTTTTACGCTCACTGGTGCGTAATATATGCCAAAAATATTTATATTTTTCAAATATACGAGTGAGCGTGACATCGATTATTGTAGACGTGAATATAAAAATATGCAATCATTTTTAATCGTATTCAAAAAAATATTTCTTCATTGCATGCTTCCTAATTGGTTATAGATTTATCTTTTTGTCCATTAAGGGCTTTTTTTAGTCAAATACTCTAATAACACATCAAACAGAGATTCATTCAACAATTTATTTTGCATATGAATTTTCCAAAATAAAAGTAAACTTTTTAGAACCAAAATATCACTAAAAGATAAAACCATAAAACTAATTAAAATTAATTACTAATCCATCAAAACATTATTTGGTAGCATCGTGAAAGAATTTTTCTTTTTGTATAATCCAAATAGTTTTTTTGATCACTTATATAAACTTTTAACTTTCACAAATAATTTTGAACTTTACAAAAAAGTATTAAATAAATTTAAATCATGTTTTCATGTAAGTTTTCATGTAATATATATATACATTTAAAATTGTGTTAATATAAAGTTGTTATATAACACGCCATTGTAAGTGTATAGAATAGAGATGATATCAGAAACAGAAACGTGTTCAATATTTATGCAAATAACGTTTTTATACTACAATTTATTTTTTATTTAATAAATCAACGGTTTCATTTTAAATTAAATTATTTAATTGAATTATGCCGGCAATCATTAAATTTTCCATTTTTTTTAATTATTTTTTACGTAGACAATTTTTATATACGAAGGGGTATTTGATAAAGGTTACCAAACATATGGGAATGGTTAATAAATGGGTGTTTTTAGGGTTAAAAGGCGAAAAATGAACATTTATAGGTAAAAGGGATCAAATGTATGTATAAATTCATTATCATGTAATGCACATAATGAATTTAGATGATTCTATAATGTTAAAAAAACATGCTAACCACTCGCCGTTCATGACAATGAGCCCTCCTCTCTGGCATCAGAAGTGTTATGAAATAGTTCAATTTAACGCCACAACCTCACAAGTTAACCAAAACACTTTTGGTTAATCTTGTTTTTTTTTGTATAAATGTTATCTCTTTAGCCCCGTTAAACAAAATTTTTTATCACTAATTCACTCATCACTATAACTTTAATTGGCTGCATTAGGTTAATTCCTAATTGTCATTTTTGGTCCAAATCGACCAATTTTTATAAAAAAGGTTTTATAGGTCTCAACAATATTGTGCAAGCTTCAAATATACAAAATTTTTTTACTCGTCTCATTTCTTTAAGTCATTTTTGAGAAATGGCTCTACAAAGTTAATTATAAAAATAAGATTTTTTTAAAAATCATGACATTTTAACAAATGATTGAAAAGGCACGAGAGAAAAAAAATTTTGGAAACTTGAAGCTTCTGTAAACTTTTTGAAACCTATAAAACCCATTTTCGTTAAAAATAACAATTCGGTTAATTGGTTAATACCAATGAAAGATTTAGTGATAAAAAATTGCGGTTTATGGGGCTTATTAAGTGACACTCACTCCGAAAAAAAATGAGACTAACCAGAAGTGTTAGCTTGTGAGGTTTTAACGTTATATTGAAAATTCCAAAATCAACCCTATTTTATAATTTTGAGCCCTTGCGTTTCTAGGCCTAGAAGACCTACTGGCATTAACGAATGTTGGTCGGCATGCTTTTTAATATAATAAACTCATCCATAACCATTTGGTGTAGTTTGGTGTTCCAAGGGTAGTGAACCCCCTTGGTAATATACAGTTGCTTGAAATATTTAGAGCTAAAAATCTAGGCTGTACTTTTTAAAACCTCATTCTTTTATTTTAATAATTACATATTTTAGCAGCTGTTATTTAATATATTTTAGCCATCTTTTAGAATAATTTTCAAAATATCCATTATTCTTAAAATTTTAGATCTGCCAATTCTAATTCTCTTTGGAGCTAAACTTTTTTTTAGGTTGTTTTTCTCCAAAAATCTCGGATTGATAAATAACATTTTGTACTACTGGTCTGTAAAATAGTAGAGCAAAAGTGGTACGAATTTGGCCCTTATTATGTGCGATCCAATTAACGTATTTAGGTAAATGAATATAAAATTTCATTTTTTTAAATTTATTTTCCTGAATAAATATAACAGGGTGTAAACATAATTTTTAGTTATATACATTTGTATAGTATCAAAGAATATACACCGTATACATGTGGTAAAAAAGGACAATGTAAATATTTATAGATGTAATTATACGAATATCAGCAAACATAAGATTTAGTATCCTTGAATCTGACCTTCGTTTGTTTTTTTTTACTTTCTTAAATCTATGAATAAATTTTCAAAAATGTTTACACATTTAATTTATACGCAATAATTTATAAACGATGATCTTATGAGATTATTTCAGGAAGTATTAATTATTGGTGCTATGAAACATTAATTTTGTATATAAAATGTGCCGGTTTGATAATTTATTTAAATTTAGTTTTAAAATAATTATAATTCTATGTCTAGATTGTTCTGTAAAAACCCTGGCAAAAAAAATTAACATACAAGCACCAAAATTTCTGGGATCCAGTTTTTTGTCACAAGATGAAAATTTTGAAAAATTCTGACTCGATTTTCGTATTCCTCGGAAAATATCATTATAAAGTTCCCCTTTTCAAACAGATTTTTAAAAATTTCTGAAAGGCTGGATAAAAATTTTAAAATATTTATAAATTTTATTGATTTTTCTTTCCATTTTTTTTGTACGGTCTTTCATAAAAAAAAGAAAAGTAAAATTTTCCTGGACCCAAAAATCAAATCAGAATCTTCTAAAGTTTTTATTTGATGAGAGAAAAATGGGTCCCAGAAATTATATTGCTTTTATAATATTTTTTTACTAGGGGCTTAAACTTTTTTTTTTAATTTTAATTTTATCAAACAGTTTTCGAAAAAGGGTTTTTATTTTTGAATGCGTTATTACTCTAAATAAATCAAGATCGTTAATTTACTAATTTTGGTAAATTTATGAAAAAATAAAAAGTCCTGAATCATTTATTTTGAAAACTTTGCAAATTCATGAAAAGAAGTCGTAAATTTACAAAAAAAAAAGTATCCCATTAATAAAAAAAATTAAGAATTTTCGATTGTTATTAAAAGTTTACAAATACTTTCGAAAAAGACCATGTTACAGTGGCGGACCCAGAAACTTTTTCAAAGGCTATAAATTTGCGAGTTTTTATAAAGCTTTTTAAAATTATACAAAATTTTATTAGAAAACTTATGTACATTTTTGGTTCACCACCAACTGAATCCTCCGCTGCCATATTAAAACGCAATGTCATGTTTAAAATAAGCCATTTTTACCTCACTAGTATAACGGGTTTGAACTAAAAAAAAATAGTCAGACAAAGGTGATATATTATATGAATTATAAATGCTTAAATAGTCAAAATGCTAGGGAAAATTATTCAGTGCTCCAGAGATGACTAAAACTCTTGTTGGATGTGTACAAAATTCAAAGTATGAAAATTGCAAATACGTTCGCACGTTATATTTATTTATTTTTTAATTACTTTCTGCGTGGAAAAGTGTTCAGAAAATCTTGAAATACCCGAAAATAAGCCGTACTTCAAAATTTCATATTTTCGAATGGACGCGAAAAAAATAATTGTCTCCAGCATTCTGAATATATCCGCGTTCATAATTCATTGGTAACTTCATTTTTTATTCTTTTTTTTCAGCCTAATTCGAGGTGTAAATCCAATTTGGAACATTGCTTGGGGCAAAAAATCGTCCATTTATAATATGCTCATTTACTAATTATTATTAAATAAACTATTTCTTTTATTTTGTTTAACAGAAGCTATTTTTAGCAGAGTACCTATATTTATATTTCTTTGAAAGAAAAAAAAAACGTATAACCAGTTTGAGAACCTGTAAACAAGAATACAACAAACATGGAAAATGTTCAAATGTTACCCAGTACAAATACCTAGGAAATACTGAGTATTATACTATTTAATAGCTGAAAATACTAACCTTATAAATATCGTCGACTAATTTAGTAATTTCTTCAGTTTCCATTTTTTCATCCCTTATCTATGTTCAGATTTTTGAAATTAACTTCTGATTTATCAAACCAACTAATCTTCAAATTCTTCGTTTCGGAATTTCATCTTAAAACAAAATATTTCTAAAACAAAAAAAAAATGATAATTTGAATAAAAATATATTTGATTAAATGTTAATTCTTAAGATAAAAATTTTAAAGACGCAGAATTCATAGAAACAAGATTTTAAGGTTTTTGTACCTACAATTATTTGTATAATTTTTGTTTTACGTTCATTTTGTTTTTCATTAAACCTATAGGGACTAGTTTTCTGCAGAGGATATTATGAAATATTTTTAATTTTATTAGTCTTTCTCGCAAGTGAAAAATCAAAATATAAAATTAATAATATTTTCAAGTTAGTATTGTACTTGATTAAAGAAATGCAAAATTTAAAATATACATCTTTAAAATTTAGCTCTCTGCAAAGTTAATGAATTTTTTGGTCCCAAAGATATTATCAGTTTCACTCCAACACTTAAAATTTTGAAAATTGAGTTAAAAAACCAAGGAGAGAATAAATATAATGAAAATTAGGACAATCTAATGTTCAAATTGTTCTCTACTTAATTGTATATAAACACTGCAAGTTTGAAATAAATCAATATTTTGTAATTTTCTAACATTAAATACATAACTCCTGTAAGATAAAATCAAAAACAATCATAAACAAAAATAAAATTTACACAAAAATATTTAAAAAATGTATATCAGTAGCATTAATAGATTAAATCAATTGCACGATGTTCATTGAAAATCAAAAAACGAATAACACACATTGGTAATATCAATTTATATAAAAAAAAACAATAAAACACGTAAATAGTTTAGTATGTTTCTTTACCTTTATTTTAAAACCCTAATTGGGTCATTACGTGATTAATAATGCAAAGAAAATTATAATGAAAAAGAAATAAAAATTCGAAAAAAAATAATTGATGCAAAAAGAAAAAAAAAATTATGTTTAAAGGAAGCAAATACCGTTAAAATAGGGCGTTACTGACCAGAGAGACCAGTGTTCCTCGATAAACTGCATTCCAATCTTTTTAATATTTACTTTTTTTTTTTGCTCTTCGAATGGATGCATTTTTACTGAACTTTTGAATATATAAAAATTTCTTATCAATCAATATTTTCTCTCTGATAATATACAATTATTTACTAATACATACAAGAGAATTTTTATATTAATAAACAAAAATATTTTTATACATGACAAAATTTTTTTAAATTTAAATATTACCTGTATTCAAGGTCCTTAAAAAAAATTTACATTTTATACATAAAATTAATTATTATTAAATTCTTTATTTTCAACGAAGAGATCATAGTATTTGAATATATTGACAGGTTGATAATCATCTTATAAGATTATGGATAACTTTTATTATAATAAAATTCTTTTATATATAAAATGGAAAAATATCAATAATTTTTTAATAAATACTTTTATAACCTATTTTTTTTTATTAATATGAAATTTAATAAAAAAGATTTTTTTTTCTTCAAGAAAATAAACAATTTCTCTTTTTTGTGTATAATTTTTTAATTAAAACAATTTTTTATAATAAAAGTGAAATAAATGTTTCTTTTTTTTTAATTCGTGATAAAATTAATTTTTTTTAATTGAATTTTCGTAGATGCAAATTTTATGCAAAGTTTAACATATGGGAAACTATTATTTTATATAAGAGTGGTAGTTTAAGAGTATTTTAAATAAATTAAAAAGTAACGATTGTCTTTTTGAATTGTATGCTTGATATTCGGTTACTTTCATTTATTTATCACTAAATATATCATTAAATTTTCCAATATTTTAAAAAATGAAATTTTCTATTTAATTACTATAAATTTGAAATTTTAACTTACCTTTGAATTAAATTTTTTTTTTTTTTAGAACTAAAAACAATAATTTGCACGTTTTTTTTTTAAACTAAAAAATGTAAACAACTTCTGAACAGGTGAAAGCGCGAATAGCGACTAATGACCTGTAAGAGTCTGCATCTTTCCGTATTTGAAAATTATAAATGCCCAAGAACGCGCGCAAGGAGAATTCTCTCTCGAATATACGGCGCGATTGCGCGCGCTTATAAAAAAAAACTTTCCAACTTGACATACAGAAATTATACGGGAAAGTATCATTTATTAAATAAGCCGTTCACTCGATAATGAATCAAAACATTCCTTTTAGTAATTTTATTTTTGGTACCTTATGGATATAAAGGATAAAATATATTAATTTTTCAAAATCATGATTTTTTATTCGAAGTTTTTATTTTTATTTGTAATACGTTCTGTATATCAATTTTTTTCTTCTTTCCTTTTCACTTATGATTAGACTTTTAATTCATTCTGTTAGGGTAATAAATTACAAAGGGTTTGAATATAATTTAATCAAATTTTCATTTTTTTTAAAGATTATTTACTATACAGGAATGGTTCTCCTCAAGACAATTTTGGGTTTTTGAAATGACCCAAAAATCTGAATATTTTTTGACTTTTTATAATACTTATAGGTATCGCTTTAAAATACTTACTTTGAAATTGGATCTGCTTATTTAGCTATTGAAATTTGAAGTGTTGTTATATTATATTTTGGAAAATTACTTAAAATTATTTAATTTTTTGGGAAAAGCTTTTTCAACATTATCTTAACATAGAAGATTATGTTTAGAGATAGAGGGGGAGAATAACAAGCATGTCATTTGTAAAGGGGGGAGGGCATATGAACTTAGAATAATTTCGATGTAAAGACTTGGAATAATTTGAGTTCCGAGACTTAGAATAATTTTGATTTAGGAACTTAGAATAATTTCGATTAAGGGACTTAGTATACTTCCAATCATTATTATCATAAAATAATATTATAATTAAATTGGAACCAAAAGTGTTTTGATTAATTAGCATAAGGTGATAGTCTTATTTGAAAGATAGCTAAAAAATTCCATTCTCATTAGCCCAAGAAGCTACGTAAACTAGAATACATCAACTTTAAAATATATTTTTACAAAAATCAAGCACATTCTAAACAATGGTATAACCCCTCCCCCCTCCGAATTGAAAATTTTTAGAAAAAATATCAATATTTTATACCTTAATTTTAATATATATATTAAAATTTTATATAAACGAATATTATTTTATTGAAAATCAATTTTTTATTGAAAATTAGATTTTAAAATTTAAATTAAAAAAATACCATAATTTTAGGAACTTGAAGCTTGTACAAATTTTTTCAGACCTATAAAACGCATTTTCGTCAGAAATTACAAATTTAGCAGCATTTTAAAAATTGATCATCTTTAGCCAAAAATGACCGTTTGGTTAATTGGCGATAGTGATGAGAAAATTAGTGATAAAAATCGCAAAGAATTATAAAAAAGCTAAGGCTTTTTTATTTCAGGCACGATCAAATTTATTGAGTATTTTCTCTTTAATAACATTGATGGGATCCACATTCTCATAAATTGAAAACTATTATTTATTATTTACAGTATTCATAAATAATTATTTAAATAAAATAATTCACTTTGGTCTCTGTTGGGTTGGCTTGGTTTTGGTTGCCTGCTATGGTCATTTATTCTAGTCATATAGGCAAAAATTAAATTAAGATTAGACATTTAGACTAATGGTGTCTTAATCTTATTGTATCCGAATTATAAATTATATTTGATTATTAATGCATATTATTTTCAGGACTTATATTATTTGATGTATAATTAAATATTTTAAAATTGTAAGTTAGTTAAATTTTTCTTAATCAGAGTAATAATTTTCTTTAATTAATGACAATGTATAAATTATTTTTTATATGTACAATTTATTTTTAAAAAGCATGTATTGGATTTTAGCCCGTTATTTATATATAATAAAGAAATAAAGAAATAAAAGTTTTTATCTGCATTAATAAAAATAATAGGTTTTAGATTATTTTAATTTCTTTTTCACCATAGCAAGATCGTTTGCTAAAGATTCTTATATAATAATTTACTAAAGTATGCTGAGAAAATATAAAATTTAAGTTTCTAAATTTGATTAAAATATCTGAATCTTCAAATATATATTAATCTTTCTTAATTCTGAAAAAAATCAATAAAAAGATAATAACAAATTTGTTAACAGAAATTTATGCTTATTGTAAGGTAATTAAAAGTCAATACTGCTGAAAAACAAGTATTAGTTTAAATTTGAGTACTTAATTTAATAGAACTTACTGTATCATCTTTTTAAAAATTTTGCTTAAAAATAATAATTAAAAATAATATAAATTTACAAATTTATATAAGATTATTTATTATTTTTATCCACGTTTTTAAAAAAATAGTAAAAAAAGTTTAAAAAGTTGTTTTAAATTACGCGCTTAAATTTAAACTAGAAGACTTTAAGTAGTATAGTTAGGTTAGTCCAGGGTTAGTCTGCTAGTCGACTGCGCTAGGTTAATGGCTATGTGTTCATAAATTTGTTATTATTTTTTTCAGATATGTTTTTAATTCTTTGGGTTGATATAGTTAAATAAACAAAAGTTTGATTCAGATAAGTATAAAAAGTTTTAATATTTTTTTTTAATTTATGTAAAGAACGTAATTTCTTTGTTTTTATTTTTCAGCATTAGAATTGTGTTTATGGCAATACATATTATACAAGTGATGATTAAAATGATGTTTCCAAATACTTTTTTTAAGTTATCCTTTCAAGTAATATTTTAAGTGTGTATATGTACTAAATTTTATTTTTATTTCTCTAGTTGTTACTGATATTTGCTTTTTTTTTAGGGTTTTTAAGTTCATTTTTTGGCACCAGGAATCAGTATTTTTGTGATTAGCTGACAACAACAGAATGAAGCTTAGTTGAATTGAAGAAAGCACAACTAGATGCTGTAAAACAAGCTTTGAACCAAGCTTCTTTTTTATTCAACGAGTTGTTCTAGAAAATTACCTAGTTTAGTTAATTTTTAGGTATTATCGGAAATCAGTTTTTTGGACATTTATCTGCAAGGACTTGATGAAATCACTTGAAATTGAAATCCATGAAACTAGATCTGATTTAAAAAAATTTGGTCTAAGGGATTTTTTATTCATCGAGTTGTTCCAGAAGTTTACTATTTTTAGGTCATTTTTAGGTAACGGAAATCAGTTTTTTGGACATTTCTCTGCAAGGACTCGATGAAATCACTTGAAATTGGAAACCATGAAACTAGATCTGATTTAAAAAAATTTGGTCTAAGGGATTTTTTATTCATCGAGTTGTTCCTAAAATCTAAAATTTTTAATTCATTTTTAGGTATTTTAAACCAGTTTTTTGAACATTTCTCTGCAAGGACTTGATGAAATCACTTGAAATTGAAAACCCTGCAACTAGATCTGGTTTCAAAAAATGTGGTCTAAGGGATTTTTGATTGATCGAGTAGGTTCTGAGATCTTGAGGATACACTTTCTCGAACATACATCCCTACACACACCAAGGCAATATAAGCATTTAGAGGCATCGGAATGACCTGGGGACCAAATTTCTCCACGAATTAGACAATTTAGAAACTTTTCCGTTTTTTGACCTGACAAACTTATAAGGCACGATTTCATCTATGTATTGCATACATAGGGTGATCGTGCCTAAAAATTGCGGTTTACGACGTATGAAAGATGATACTTAAACCAAAAAAATGAGAAGTTTTGGTTAACTTGCGAGGTTTTGGCGTTTCATTGAAAATTATCAAAAAATCCTATTTCATAACATTGAGCCCTGCGTTTCTAGGCCCAGAAGGCCCATTGGAAGGAACGGAGGGTAGTCGGCATGTTTTTCCAACATAAAAAACTCATCCATAACCATTTGGTGTAATTTGGTATTCCAAATGTATTGAACTCCCCTTGTAAGTACTACGTAACAAATTAATTGTTTCTATGAAAGTTCTAATATCTAGAATTATCGTTTTACTCGATATCTCTAATCTGATACCTAATTTTTCGAAAATTTTAGGGTTAGGCTGGGTTGGGTTGGGTTAGGTTAGGTTAGGTTGGGTTGGGTTGGGTTGGCTTAGGTTTAGTTAGGTTGGGTTGAGTTGGGTTGGGTTGGGTTAGGTTTAGTTAGGTTGGGTTGAGTTGGGTTGAGTTCGGTTGGGATAAGTATGGTTGGTTTGGTTTAGTTTAGGTTAGGTTGGGCTGGGTAAATTAAGTACGTGGCGGCCGTATTTATAATTCACACTTACTAAAAGTATAGGTAAAAAATATGGATCTTGTTTATTATTTATAAAAATCTCATCAAATAGGAAAATTTTGGTTACAATAAATAAATGTTTTTAATTTTTTTTTAAGTTCGAAAATTGTTTGAACATCAGATTAATACTTTTAATATACAAAAACAGTTTTAATTTCTTTTTTTTTCCTTTAACTTTTAAATTATTTATTCCAATTAGAATATATTTAAATTTTTATTAACGAATATTATTTATAAGCGTACGAATTCATGAATGGTTAAGGATTTTCAATCATTAAAAGTAAAATATTTAAAAATATTTAAGAATTACTTATAACCATTACCGGTAAAAAAAATTGTCTGAATATAAATAGCATTTTATTTTGTGAAATTAAGAAATTTTCATGATATGTTTTTTGCACCAGTTAATGAACTATAAAATTTTTAATGGGAATTGCCTATATAAGAAAATGTTTCAGTACCTTAACGGAAGAAGATTTTCAATTCTTTGTTTCTGTGTTAATTCTGAAGATAATAATTTAATTTTTTTTTAAATTTATAATAAAAATTATAATAATATCCTTTTTTTGTTGCCACAAAAAATTTACAACCAGTTTGTGAACTAACATGGTGATGTTGAAATTTATATTTTGAATCTTGAAGCCTTTATAATTTTACGCTCCTAAAATGCTTATTAATTTATACCCTTTTATGGAAATTATTCTAAGCTCGGATTATCCTAAGTCCTGAAATGGAAATTATTTTAAGTTCGCTTGACCTTCCCCCCCCCCTTATGACTAATTTAACGCCTCCACTCAAAAAATGAAATGCTTGAAATACCCCCCTGCCTATACACATGTTCCATGTTAAAATTAATGATACATAGTAAACTATTAGTAAATTAGTGTAAATATATGCACAAAATGTAATAGAAAATAAATTAAGATAACTTTTTTTAGATAAAATTTTTATCACAGTCAATAAGTATAATACTCCTTTTAAAAATCAATGTATTATATCCAGTAGTACTAAAGTAAATAACAACATAAAATGAGTAAAATATAGATACCAGTGTAATCATAATTTTGTAATTTATAAAGCAGTTAAAGAGAATTACAAAGTGTAGTGTCATGGAATGGAAAGGATTGCACTCGTAGTTTTTTAATTTAGGTGATTCTAGCTCTCTTCTTTACAGTATTGAGGTTGGTTTAGCGCAGTATTTTTTAAATTAATATTGCCTTGAAATAAATCGAGCGAGTGTCTGAACAGAACCAGCTTTATCTGTATGGGGGTAGGTGTGCGTCCTTTCGTATAAAAATGGACCAGAGTTGCTTAGCACTATAGTCTGGCCTTTAGTGTATTTCTTATATTAAGGTATACAGCATTTCAGTAGTCCAGATATGGAGTGACTAAGTATGTGCCAGTAGTACTTTGCATCTCAGTTGTAGAATATCAAATGTATCTAAGTGTATATCACTGAAAAAAAAAAATTCACAAAATGTGCTGAATTGCATAGACGTTTTGTCTGTATCAGAGTTGAGGAGGGTCGTCCGTAATAAATAAAGAAATTTTCTATGCGCGTAATAGACAAAGCGTTTTGACTAGGCCGTCTCACGTCTTTGGCTACTTTTGTACGGACGTTTTGTTTTGTACATCCATACTGTCGAGCCGCGGTCCTCTTAACCACGCCCACACTTCCTATTCAATGTAATTACAATATATAATTATAGAGCGAAGCTCTACCTTAATGGATGCAAAAATCGACACCTTTCGGACACGATATAGCCAAAACGATCAAACGGATTGCTTTCATTTTTTAAAACTGAGTTTATATTATCGAGTTAATGAACCCTATAGTTTTTGGGCCCAATCCGGTATTTCTAAAGGTATGTTTATTCTTGTACTTTTGCTTCATACAGGTGAAAAACCTTCAAAATGTTATCCGCGCGATTAATTTCATAGCTTTTGCATAAACTTTGCATCAGTGAAATATCATAAAAATGCAAAAGAACGCTAGATATAGTATTATTAATTATTAATTAATCGACATTTTATTTAATTACACGTTTGACGCCCAAGAGCTTATCTTCCTACGTGTAGTTTTGTTTTTGCATACTAAATTAATTTCAAAACCAAAATTTATGTATTTCAAAATCGATATCCCCATGTAATAAAGTCTCAACTTTCAGGATCTGATGTCAAATTTGCGATCAAATAAACTGCAAACTCAATATTTCGGGTCAAAGTTGGCCACTAAAAAAAATCAAAAAGCTGCTTATCAGTATTGTAAAATTAATTAAGTATTCAAAGACAGTTAAAAATAATAAAATTGGAGCTTATGATATGATGGCGTTAAGTATCTTATGCAAATAAAATATTTTTAATCTTAAGATTATATTGTATTGGACTAAACCTGGTTCAAAGAAAATGTAATTTTATCCACATGCATTCTATGCGGAATTCCATTATCGTTGAATTTATATGAGAATTGATTACAAACTGGTGTTTTTAACGCTTCTAAAGTAGCTGATTGACAACGGATTTTTTTAATTAGTTTAAACTTTTGTATAAAAGTGCTAAAGGCTAGTTTTATTAAATAAATAAAATATAAAATTAATATAATTGCAATTTTCGCAGCAACTTAAGGTACTTGATTTTTAGATTCTATCGGTGAGAGATTTCTTTTAAAATTGGTCATGAAAAATTTACAACTGACGGACTTTGAATGAAAACTTGCACTAAAAACTAAAACCAACAAAAATTTGATAGGATAAGAAACTAGGCTATTATTATGACAACACTCTGAAAACAACAAAAACTACCCAATTTTAAGGGTTCATTTTTGCAATGTTTCAGAAGAAGGGTCAAAAATAACTAACTAATTACATTTTTTAAAGAAAAATTAAGAATCTATTCAGACTTAAACGTCAAAAATCGTAATTGGACTATGAGGGCTAAGTACAAAAAGTTTATACTATCTCCGAAACTGAAAAAAAAAACTCTTACATGATAAAAGATTATTTTTATTTGCTTCTTTTTTAAATAAAATTTTGGTAACTACTTAACCGTATTTTGGCCATGAAAGACTTAGATTAAATAAATTTAAAAATACTTTTAAAGAACAAAATTTTTATTTAGGAGAGGAGTTTAATAATTTTGGAGCTCCAAATAATACAAAATGGTTATAGATAATTTATTTTGTTGAAAAAACATGACAACCACCTTCCGTTCATGCCATTAAGCCTTCTTGGACTATAGAAACACAGAGTTTGACATTTTTAAATAGGGTTCTTTGGTAATTTTTAATAGAACGCTGCAACCTTATTAAGAAATCAAACACTTCTGGTTGTGCCTATTTTCTTATATAATTCTCTTACTGTTATTATCAACAGCCCAAATACCCATTTTCTGCCAAAAATGACCAATTATTTGATGCCAAAATTGCAATTTTCTATAGAGAAAAGGGTTTAGATCTCAAAAATTTGTATTGGCTCCAGGTTTACAAAAATTTCTTTCCTACCTCTCCTCAATTATTTAGTAGCGAGATATAATAATTTATAAACTCCCAAATTTGATTTTTCAAAAAGTGTCTATTTTAATCTCTATCTTTGTAAAACCATAACTCAAAAACAACTCAAGCAAATCAAACAATACCCTGCCAACTAGCTGGCACTAAGGTTCCTCTGCCACAGATATCACCGATTACAAGCATGCAATCATACATACATTTCTATTAACTTTAAAAAGTTTTTTTTATTGATCAAAAATTTTGGAACAAATTTAAAAAAAAAATTAATTATCAGATTCGAGATATCGAATAAAAACCATATTTTCAAATATAAGTACTTTCATGGAACTAAATGAAGTATTACACCCAAAAAAAAAAAAAAATATTGCAGTTTTTTTAATTTTTTTGTTTTTTTAATTTTGAGAAAAAAATTTTGAAAAAAATCGGTATTAGATACAAAAAATTACTATAAACGAACTTTCTAAAACTAGTACTCTCATAGAAATAAATTAGGTACTACGTCCAAAAAGAAAAAAAAATTTGGTGTTTTTTGTATTTTTTTGTAACGAAAATTTTGTGAAAAAAATTTTCAAAAAATTCCTTATCAGATTCGAGATATCGAGTAAAAATAGTAATTTCAAATATAAGTACTTTCATGGAAATAAATGAGGTATTACATCCAAATTAAAAAAAAAAAAAAGTAGTTTGAGATTTTTTCAATTAATGAAAAAATTTTTGAAAATTCTTATTTTTGAAAAATTTATATTTTTGAAAACAAACTTTTTTTAAAAACCGTTTTTTTAGCTTCCTGAGGTCCCAAAACGTGCTTATATGCCAAAAAATCAAAAATCAAAATTTGACGCATCAAAATGGTTCCTCATTGAGGAACCAAAAATGTTGAGATCTAAAAGCCTTTGTTTTCAAAAATTGCATTTTTGGAAGCAATTGAAAAATTTGAACATTATGGGATTTAATGGACTATAAAGGTATGAGAATTTGTGATATAAAATTGCAGTTTTTGGGGCATAAAAAGTGACGCTTACACAAAAAAATGGTGCCAACCAGAAGTGTTTTGGTTAATTAGAAAGGTTGCAGAATTCCTGTGAAATTTATCAAAAAACCCTATTTAATAACATTAAATCCTTCGTTTCTAGGCCCAGAAGGCCTGCTGGAATAAATACAGGCGTTTCGGCCTGTTTTTTCAACATAATAAACTGATGCATTAGAATTTTGAGTTATTTGGTGTTACGAATGTATTGAACATCCTTTTTTAATTATAAAACTCAGAAAATATCAAAAACTTTATTTTTTCAGTGAAGTGCATTATAAAACGAGTTATAATAATTATTATTAATGAATTTTACGTCTGATTTACACGTTAAATATTGATATTTAAGCTCAATCTGAGCAAAGCTTGTAAAACCCGAAAATTTTAAAATTATTTAAACTATTTTAAATATGATCAGCTTCGCTCTACCCGTCGTTGACGGTATCTAGTATTATATTTATTTTACTATTATTATATAATAGTAACGGAGCCCATAAGATGCAGGGTGATTTTTTGACTAACCAAACATAATTGCAAATGGACCAAACTTCTTATGTAAGAATGCCCACTCACAAGGGGAGTTTAATAAATTTGGAACACCAAATTACACCATATGGTTACGGGTGAGTTTATTATGTTGAAAAAACATGCCAGCTACCGTCCGTTCATTTCAATGGGCCTTTTAGGCCTAGAAACGCAGGGTTCAATGTCATAAAATAAAGTTTTTGTTTAATTTTCAATGAAATGCCAAAACCTCACAAATTTAGCAAAACACTTCTGGTTGGTTTCATTTTTTTGGTGTAAGTTTCACCTTTCAAATGCCGTAAACCGCAATTTTTTATCACTAATTTTCTCATAAATATAGCCAATTAACCAAATAGTCATTTTTGATGTCACTAAATTTGTAAGGTTTTGGCGTTTCATTGAAAATTACCAAAAAACCGTATTTTATAACATTGAACACTGCGTTACTGGGCCTAGAAGGCCCATTGGAATGAATGGAGGGAAGTCGGCATGTTTTTTCTAATTTCCTGCGGTTAAAAACGGCTCAGACATTAATTTCTACTTTAATACGGTTAGAAACGGCAGAGCAACTATTTTTTACTTTGACACGGTTCAAAACGGCAGAAACTTGTACATCTATTTTCCTACGGTTAAAAACGGCTCAGACATTAATTTCTACTTTAATACGGTTAGAAACGGCATAGTAACTATTTTTTACTTTGACACGGTTCAAAACGGCAGGAACTTGTACATCTATTTTCCTACGGTTCAAAACGGCTCATACATTAATTTATGCTTTAATACGGTTAGAAACGGCAGAGCAATTATTATTAACTTTGGTACGGTTTAAAACGGCAGGAACTTGTACATCTATTTTCCTACGGTTAAAAACGGCTCATACACTAATTTCTTCTTTACTACGGTTAGAAACGGCTGACTAACCATTATTTACTATGAGACGGCTAAAAACGGTAGACAATTTGGCCTTCAATGGCAAGTGAAATTCTTCTCGGGTACCGTTTGAAACGGTTGGATTTTGTTAAAAACTGTCGAAATCCCAGCCGTTAGAGACGGTTTCCGTGAAGAATGGTTTGTTCGGATAGACACTGCCTAATAAACTAATCCATACCATTTGGTGTAATTTTTTGTTCCAAGTGTATTGAACTCCCCTTGTGAGTTTTATGTTAAGAGCCCGAGTAAGAGCCTTGAAGTTCCTAATTTGCCTTCCTGATTAGCTAAAAATCACATAACCGGATGAAAATTTAGGATATCCCTGGGATATCTTTAAATACACCCCCCAAATGCTAATTCCATGTCTGTTTGTAAAAAAGCCTGATTTGACTTGACGGGTTAAAAAATTTTCGACTCAAAAGTCAGGTTCGGTTCGGTTGGGATAAGTTAGGTTAGGTTCGATACGGTTAGGATAAGTTAGGTTAGGTTGGGTTGGGTTAGGTTAGGTTGGTTTGGGTTGGGTTAGGTTAGGTTGGGTTGGGTTGGGTTGGGTTAGGTTAGGTTGGGTTGGGTTGGGTTGGGTTAGGTTGGGTTGGGTTAGGTTAGGTTAGGTTAGGTTGGGTTGTGTTGGGTTAGGTTGGGTTAGGTTGGGTTGGGTTGGGTTAGGTTGGGTTGGGTTGGGTTGGGTTGGGTTGGGTTTGGATTGGATGGGTTGAGTTTGGTTTAGTTTAGATTAGGTTGGGCTGGGCAAATTAAGTACGTGGCGATCGTATGATGATGATTCATTTTCTATAAGTCTCATGAAAATTTAACGATTGCGGCAAGTCTACTTTTTAAATAGTAGGTTAGGTTCTCCTGTTAATTCTTCGGTAAGTACTATGTTAAGTAACTGTGATTCATTTTCTGCACTTAATAATACGGTACTATTTATTTCTTTCGAAGAATTATTAAAATTGTTTGGATTGTACAAAAGTAATTTCCAAAAATCGGTTTCTTTTGGTAGGTGTTTTCTTGGAAATTATTGTTTTCTTGTCCTGCTAAGTGAATTAAAAAAAAAAACTTTAAACCTTTGAGAACTAAACATTAAAAAACTTTATTTTTGACCGTAATTAATATTTTATGCATTCAAAAAACAAAAAAAGTTTAATACTTTTCCCTTACTCACTTAAGACCTGCATTACACTGAAGTATAAATGGTAAAAGTAATAACAGGAATGCATAGTTGCCTAGACACAGGAGTAAGAAAAACAAATTAAAACAAAAAATTCTTATCTAAATCCTTTATTCATCTTGAATTGTCTTTGAACTTAAAACTAATACACAATAGTTTATTTTGAGCCTCAATTATTAAATTATTTTAAATAATTGCAATAATGTACATGTTTATTGTCGAAAGAACTTAGAATCACATATGGGTATAAAAGTTAATTATTTTGTTTGTTCTACAGAAGGAAAGTAAATACAAAACAAAAGGATTGGTAAAATCTTTTATGGGATTTAGACACCAACTTGGTTCTGATTAGCTAAAAATCACATAACCGGATGAAAATTTAGGATATCCCTGGGATATCTTTAAATACACCCCCCAAATGCTAATTCCATGTCTGTTTGTAAAAAAAACTGATTTGACTTGACGGGGGAGGGGTTAAAAAATTTTCGACTCAAAAGTCAGGTTCGGTTCGGTTGGGATAAGTTAGGTTAGGTTGGGTTGGGTTAGGTTGGGTCGGGTTGGGTTGGGTTAGGTTAGGTTGGTTTGGGTTAGGTTAGGTTGGGTTGGGTTGGGTTGGGTTAGGTTGGGTTGGGTTGGGTTGGGTTAGGTTAGGTTAGGTTAGGTTGGGTTGGGTTGGGTTGGGTTGGGTTGGGTTAGGTTGGGTTGGGTTAGGTTAGGTTAGGTTAGGTTGGGATGGGTTGGGTTAGGTTAGGTTGGGTTGGGTTGGGTTAGGTTAGGTTAGGTTAGGTTGGGTTGGGTTGGGTTGGGTTGAGTTTGGTTTAGTTTAGCTTAGGGTGGGCTGGGCAAATTAAGTACGTGGCGATCGTATGATGATGATTCATTTTCTATAAGTCTCATGAAAATTTAACCATTGCGGCAACTCTACTTTTTAAATAGTAGGTTAGGTTCTCCTGTTAATTCTTCGGTAAGTACTATGTTAAGTAACTGTGATTCATTTTCTGCACTTAATAATACGGTACTATTTATTTCTTTCGAAGAATTATTAAAATTGTTTGGATTGTACAAAAGTAATTTCCAAAAATCGGTTTCTTTTGGTAGGTTTTTTCTTGGAAATTATTGTTTTCTTGTCCTGCTAAGTGAATTAAAAAAAAAAACTTTAAACCTTTGAGAACTAAACTTTAAAAAACTTTATTTTTGACCGTAATTAATATTTTATGCATTCAAAAAACAAAAAAAGTTTAATACTTTTCCCTTACTCACTTAAGACCTGCATTACACTGAAGTATAAATGGTAAAAGTAATAACAGGAATGCATAGTTGCCTAGACACAGGAGTAAGAAAAACAAATTAAAACAAAAAATTCTTATCTAAATCCTTTATTCATCTTGAATTGTCTTTGAACTTAAAACTAATACACAATAGTTTATTTTGAGCCTCAATTATTAAATTATTTTAAATAATTGCAATAATGTACATGTTTATTATCGAAAGAAATTAGAATCACATATGGGTATAAAAGTTAATTATTTTGTTTGTTCTACAGAAGGAAAGTAAATACAAAACAAAAGGATTGGTAAAATCTTTTATGGGATTTAGACACCAACTTGGTTCTGATTAGCTAAAAATCACATAACCGGATGAAAATTTAGGATATCCCTGGGATATCTTTAAATACACCCCCCAAATGCTAATTCCATGTCTGTTTGTAAAAAAAACTGATTTGACTTGACGGGGGAGGGTTTAAAAAATTTTCGACTCAAAAGTCAGGTTCGGTTCGGTTGGGATAAGTTAGGTTAGGTTCGATACGGTTGGGATAAGTTAGGTTAGGTTGGGTTGGGTTAGGTTGGGTCGGGTTGGGTTGGGTTAGGCTAGGTTGGTTTGGGTTAGGTTAGGTTGGGTTGGGTTGGGTTGGGTTAGGTTGGGTTGGGTTGGGTTGGGTTAGGTTAGGTTAGGTTAGGTTAGGTTGGGTTGGGTTGGTTTAGGTTAGGTTAGGTTGGGTTGGGTTAGGTTAGGTTAGGTTAGGTTGGGTTAGGTTAGGTTAGGTTGGGTTGGGTTAGGTTAGGTTAGGTTAGGTTGGGTTGGGTTGGGTTGGGTTGGGTTGAGTTTGGTTTAGTTTAGCTTAGGGTGGGCTGGGCAAATTAAGTACGTGGCGATCGTATGATGATGATTCATTTTCTATAAGTCTCATGAAAATTTAACCATTGCGGCAAGTCTACTTTTTAAATAGTAGGTTAGGTTCTCCTGTTAATTCTTCGGTAAGTACTATGTTAAGTAACTGTGATTCATTTTCTGCACTTAATAATACGGTACTATTTATTTCTTTCGAAGAATTATTAAAATTGTTTGGATTGTACAAAAGTAATTTCCAAAAATCGGTTTCTTTTGGTAGGTTTTTTCTTGGAAATTATTGTTTTCTTGTCCTGCTAAGTGAATTAAAAAAAAAAACTTTAAACCTTTGAGAACTAAACTTTAAAAAACTTTATTTTTGACCGTAATTAATATTTTATGCATTCAAAAAACAAAAAAAGTTTAATACTTTTCCCTTACTCACTTAAGACCTGCATTACACTGAAGTATAAATGGTAAAAGTAATAACAGGAATGCATAGTTGCCTAGACACAGGAGTAAGAAAAACAAATTAAAACAAAAAATTCTTATCTAAATCCTTTATTCATCTTGAATTGTCTTTGAACTTAAAACTAATACACAATAGTTTATTTTGAGCCTCAATTATTAAATTATTTTAAATAATTGCAATAATGTACATGTTTATTATCGAAAGAAATTAGAATCACATATGGGTATAAAAGTTAATTATTTTGTTTGTTCTACAGAAGGAAAGTAAATACAAAACAAAAGGATTGGTAAAATCTTTTATGGGATTTAGACACCAACTTGGTTCTGATTAGCTAAAAATCACATAACCGGATGAAAATTTAGGATATCCCTGGGATATCTTTAAATACACCCCCCAAATGCTTATTCCATGTCGACGCCCCTAGCGAAAAAAACGCTTATTCAAAACCCTAAGGAAAAAAACTCTAAGTGAAAGGTAAATGGAATACTACGCTACCTCAAATGTAGTGGCGAAGACGACGCCTACTCAATTTGGAGGCGAAGACTATTCTAACAAAATTTCCAAAACTCGTATTTTGCTATTTTCTGTCGTACCGACTTCATTTAAATAACATTAAGTCGGTACGACAGAAAATAGCAAAATACGAGTTTTGGAAATTTTGTTGGAGTAGTCTTCGCCTCCAAATTGAGTAAGCGTCGTCTTCGCCACTACATTTGAGGTGGCGTAGTATTCCATTCACCTTTCACTTGGAATTTTTTTCCTTAGGATTTTGAATAAGCGTTTTATTCGCTAGGGGCATCGATGTCTGTTTGTAAATAAGCCTGATTTGACTTGACGGGGGAGGGGTTTAAAAATTTTTGACTCAAAAGTCAGGTTCGGTTCGGTTGGGATAAGTTAGGTTAGGTTCGATACGGTTGGGATAAGTTAGGTTAGGTTGGGTTGGGTTAGGTTGGGTTGGGTTGGGTTAGGTTAGGTTGGTTTGGTTTGGGTTGGGTTGGGTTAGGTTAGGTTGGGTTGGGTTGGGTTGGGTTGGGTTGGGTTAGGTTGGGTTGGGTTGGGTTGGGTTGGGTTGGGTTAGGTTGGGTTAGGTTAGGTTAGGTTAGGTTAGGTTAGGTTGGGTTGGGTTGGGTTGGGTTGGGTTTGGATTGGATGGGTTGAGTTTGGTTTAGTTTAGCTTAGGTTGGGCTGGGCAAATTAAGTACGTGGCGATCGTATGATGATGATTCATTTTCTATAAGTCTCATGAAAATTTAACGATTGCGGCAAGTCTACTTTTTAAATAGTAGGTTAGGTTCTCCTGTTAATTCTTCGGTAAGTACTATGTTAAGTAACTGTGATTCATTTTCTGCACTCAATAATACGGTACTATTTATTTCTTTCGAAGAATTATTAAAATTGTTTGGATTGTACAAAAGTAATTTCCAAAAATCGGTTTCTTTTGGTAGGTTTTTTCTTGGAAATTATTGTTTTCTTGTCCTGCTAAGTGAATTAAAAAAAAAAACCTTTGAGAACTAAACTTTAAAAAACTTTATTTTTGTCCGTAATTAATATTTTATGCATTCAAAAAACAAAAAAAGTTTAATACTTTTCGCTTACTCACTTAAGACGTGCATTACACTGAAGTATAAATGGTAAAAGTAATAACAGGAATGCATAGTTGCCTAGACACAGGAGTAAGAAAAACAAATTAAAAAAAAAATTCTTATCTAAATCCTTTATTCATCTTGAATTGTCTTTGAACTTAAAACTAATACACAATAGTTTATTTTGAGCCTCAATTATTAAATTATTTTAAATAATTGCAATTATGTACATGTTTATTATCGAAAGAAATTAGAATCACATCTGGGTATAAAAGTTAATTATTTTGTTTGTTCTACAGAAGGAAAGTAAATACAAAACAAAAGGATTGGTAAAATCTTTTATGGGATTTAGACACCAACTTGGTTCTATGAAAAATTTTATTAGGTCTAAAAATAAAATAAGTAAAAGAGTTTATTTATTTTTTGAGACAAAAATTTTTCCAATGGAGGTAAATATTCATTAAAATCTGCCCTAATTAGGATTCATTTGCTTCAAATAATAGTGGTGATTTTTTGGTTAAAAAAAATGTCACGAATCCTGTTTTTCATTTTCATCGTTTTTTGGCAATACTGGCCAAATTAACCTAGCTTAAGAAACTTTGGAAAATTAATAAAAGTTTGCTCATCAAAAAAGTTTTTGATTAGTGAACACTTGTGGAAAAATCTACTGTGGCCGTATCGTGCTAAAAAATGCTAAAGTGTAAAATAAAAGTGCAAAAATATGGTTACAGTATACAGCAATTAATGTGCAAAAAAGTACAAAAACGTGCATATAAAATGTGCAAAAATGTGTCAATTTACCGTCTCTATAAACAGTTTTGTACTTTTTTGCACGTTTTTGAACATTATATAACCTTTGAGTATATTTTAGCATACTGTTGCAGGTTTTTTTTAAACTAAAAGAATCCTTAAATCGTATGCTATATTTTATTAATAAGGATCAAAAAAAGACATATTCACGAAAAATAAAGAAACAAGAAATGGAAAACGAAAATAAAGATAGAAGTTATTATATTTTTTTAAACTCTGCTCCGAATTTGGTTCTATTGATACAGCAGAATACCTAAACTCCTGAGAATAATGAAAAAGAAGCACATCCATATATTTTAGTTTTTTTTTCTTTACAGAAAAAACTTCACATTTTGTAAAATAAAAGAAAAACTTATTTGATGGTATTAAGTCAGACTAGTCTGTAGGTTTAGCTTCAAATTTTTACAATTTGTAAAATAATTCTTCTTGATGATTATTTTCTTAAAATGCATGTATTTACCCAGAAATTCTGCAAAAATAACCTAAAAATCCAAAAATATTTGTTCAAAGATTTCACCCATAAAAACTTAATTTTTTTTAAAAATGTATTCAAATCTCGCAGTCTTATAACAAAGCAAACCAATCAAAACCTCAAGTCAAGGGGTTAAAATTTTTTTTTTTGTCAATGATGGTGTATTATACTTAAATAATTTCTGGATAAAAAGATTTAGCGTTATTATTTTTTATCTTGAAAATTATTGAAAAAACTTGAGTATTATTTAAAAAAAAAAAATATGTTTATTTGCTTTTACTATTTTCAAAAACTTATTATCAGTAAATCAATTGATAATTAAAAAAAAAAATTAGCAAAAACTTGGAGAAAAATATTTTGAGCTAAAGCGACCGATAGTTTGACTTAATACCATCAACTAACTTTTTTTTATTTGTTTATTAATCCTCTATTTTTTACAGCGATTTTTGTTTTTTTCAATTTCTTGAAATGTTTAATTTTTTAGAAATTTGTGTTCATTAATTTATCTCGCAAACGCGCAGTTTACAGTAAAATTTTTTTTCCTTATATTATTCCATAGGAAATTTCCCGTAGAATTCGATTCTGGGGTCCAATATTTTTTTTGAACTACGTATGTGCGAGAAAATCAACTTTTTTGCTTTGCCTTTTCTAGCTTATATACATCAGCTGCAGACAGCTTAATTTTCATCCTATTGGTCTCAAATTTTACGTTTTTTAATATACGCATATTAGATCATTTTTTTGTGGTAATTTTATTTCAAAAGCACTAAAATTGAAAAATAGCTTTTTTTAAAAAATCATTTTTCACAAATTTTAAATTTCCCGCCAAGTCACGTTAAACAAATGAAAATCTGACTTAAAATTCGGATTCAGCGGAAAATTTTACATAATGATACCTATTTTCATATTTTTTCATTAAATAGTTTCTAAGACATCCCGTTTTAAAGATAAAGATTAAAATTGACTCTTTAGAAAACCCTAAAAATAAGACTCCGACTTTAAATTATCATATCTGCTAAACAAATTATTATAAAAAGACGAGTAAAAATATTTTGGAAACTTAGGGCTTGTAAAAAATTTTAGAGGCGTATAGAACTCATTTGTTTTAAAAATTAGAATTTTGGCAGCAGTTACAAAATTGTTCATTTTGGGGTAAGAATAGGCATTAGGTTTATTGACTATCGCCATTAGAGAATTAACAACAAATAATTGCGGTGTATGGTAACTAAATGGTGACACTTATACCAAAGAAATAAGACCAATTGGAAGTATTTTAGTTAACTGGCGAGGTTGCAGCTTTTTATAAAAGATTAAGAAAAAATCTTATTTGATAACTTTGTCGTATTTTTAAGTTATTTAGTATTTTGCTATTTCTTTTATTTCTATAGACTTACGAAAACATCCAAAACTTTTTCAAAAAGAGGGTCTTTAGTAAAATTACTCGTGGAATCCGAAAATTTAGTCAAAATTGTCATTAGATGACTAGAAAATTCGGAAAATTGAAAGTAAGATAGAATAACTACAAAATACGACAATGTTATAAAATAGGGTTTTTTTATAAATACAAAGCTGCAACTTCCCTAACAAACCAAAACACTTCCAATTGGCCTCATTTTTTTGGTACATGCACCAATATCTATTTACCGTACACCACAATCAATTGTTGTTAATTCTCTGGTGATAGTCAATAAACCAAATTCCTAATCTTACCCCAAAAAGACCAATTTTGAAATTGCTGGCAAAATTCTAATTTTTAAATAAAACAAGTTCTATAGTCCTCAAAAATTTTTTACAATCCCTAAGTTTCCAAAAAATTTTTACTCGTCTTCTTATAATTATTTGTTAAATGAAAAAATACAAAAATTAGTATCCTTATGTAAAATTTTTCGCTAAATCCGAATTTTTAGTCAGATTTTCATTTGATCACGCGACTTGGCGGGAAATTTAAAATTTGTGAAAAATGATTTTTTAAAAATCGCTATTTTTCAATTTTAGTGCTTTTAAAATAAAATTACCGAAAAAAATGATTTGATATGCTGAAAGTATATTCAAAAACAAAATTTGAGACCAACAGGATGAAAACTCGCTCATGCGCAGATCAAAAAAAAATTTTGGACCCAAGAATCGAATTCTACGAGAAATTTCCTATGAGGTACTATAAGGAAAAAAAATTTAACTGTAAAGTGCGCATTTGCGAGAAAAATTAACTAACAAAAATTTCTAAAAAATTAAATATTTCAAAAAATTTAAAAAAAAAAAAATCGCTGTAAAAAATAGAGGATTGGATCTAAAAAGCCAAACATACTTTGGAGTACATTCTGAGACTCGAAAAACCAAACTGTATACACTTCACAAATATTGACCCAAATAATTCCTCCCCAAAGAATTAAATAAACAATCATTCTTTTCTTGGTAACTAAAAAAATCCTTTTAGGTTTAGTGCGTATGATCAAAAGTATAATTATAGAGCGAAGCTCTACCTTAATGGATGCAAAAATCGACACCTTTCGGACACGATATAGCCAAAACGATCAAACGGAATGCTTTCATTTTTTAAAACTGAGTTTATTTTATCGAGTTAATGACACCTATTGTTTTTGGGCCCAATCTGGTATTTCTAAAGGCATGTTTATTCTTGTACTTTTGCTTCATACAGGTGAAAAACCTTCTAAATGTTAACCGCGCGATAAATTTCATAGCTTTTGCATAAACTTTGCATCAGCGAAATATCATAAAAATACAAAATAACACAAGATTCTTATATTTTTAGGCACGATCACCCTATGTATGCAATACATAGATGAAATCGTGCCTTATAAGTTTGTCAGGTCAAAAAACGGAAAAATTTCTAAATTGTGCAATTCGTGGAGAAATTTGGTCCTCAGGTCATTCCGATGCCTCTAAATGCTTATATTACCTTGTTGTATGTAGGGATGTATGTTCGAGAAAGTGTATCCTCAAGATCACAGAACCTACTCGATGAATCAAAAATCCCTTAAACCAAATTTTTTGAAATAAGATCTAGTTGTAGGGTTTTCAATTTCAAGTGATTTCATCAAGTATTTGCAGAGAAATGTCTTAAAAACTGATTTCAGATATCAAAAAAAAATATTAAAAAATAATAAAAATGGTAAAAAATGAATTGGTTTTGAATTTAATACATCCAAAATGTGGTTAATGATCTAAAATAACCAGAAAATAACTAAATTAATTGAAATTTATTTTTTAGGAACGATAACCCTGTGTATGCAATACATAGATGAAATCGTGCCTTAAAAGTTCATCAGGTTAAAAAACGAAAAAGTCTTCAAATTCTTCAATTTATGGAGGAATTTGGTCCCAAGGTCATTCCGATGCCTCTACATGCTTTTATTGACTTGGTGTATAATAATAAATAATAGTTTTCAATTTATGAGGGCGTGGATCCCATCAACGCTTTTAAAGAGAAAATACTCAATGAATATGTGATCGTGCCTGAAATAAAAAAGCCTTAGCTTTTTTATAATTCTTTACGATTTTTATTATTTATTAATTAATCCAAATTTTATTCAATTAAACATTTAACGCCCAAGAGCCTATCTACGAGTTCTAAATTAATTTTAAAACCAAAATCTATTTTTCAAGTCTCTATTATCAGAATTCGCTTTCAAACTTTCTATAAAATTAACCGGAAACTCATTATTTAGGGTAAAAGTTGGATACTAAAAAAAATCGTCACGCTGCTTATCATTATTGTAAATAGCATCAAAAAAAGGTATATTTAATGAAGAATAATAAAATTTTCATTTTTTGTATATGTTTTAGGACACATTTTTTTTGCATGATTTTTCTTAATTTGAAAATGGCGGATGGAGAATTAGAAAAAATTACGAAAAACAAGTTGCATTAGATTATTTGTTTTTAGGAATATTTTTTGGAATTTTACATAAATATTGGTTTTAAAATTAATTTAGTATTCAAAAAGAAATCTAAACGTGAACTTTCAAATATTAATATTAGATATATATTTTTGGACTAAACCTAGTTCAAAGAATATGCAACTCCATCCGGATGCATTCTATGTATAATTCCATTATCATTGAATTTTTTTATTCTTTCACATGCATCAGTTTGAAAAACTGATTTGAAACTAATTTACTAATAAGTTTTTAATTCTTCTGAAGATTACTTCATTGAAATAAAACCGGTTGTTTAAAAACTGATTTTTTTAAATAGCGTAATTTTATTAAATAAAAAAGAGATTAGGATCCTGGTAATAATAATTGTATGGTAATAAGTGCGTGTAAGTATTACACAGCTAAATTTTGGCACAGAGATATTCAAGACCTAAATACATACACTTTCGTATTCTAATTTTTTCGGCCACGTGTTTTGGAAAAAGTTATGAGTACACAAAAATGGCCAATTTAAAAAAAAAAACTAAAAGTAAGTATGAAACCCTGGAATAGGCTAGGTTTTTAACTAAGACCAAAACATAATAAGTTTATATTTGACATTTTTCGGTATATTAATTCTGGAGAGACATGTCGGGCCATTGAAGACCTTTATCCGAGTTCAAAATCATGTACACTATAAACTAAGAGCGTGAATAAACGGCGGGTCTTCAATAGCCCGACATGACCTTCCAGAGCCAAAATACCAAAACATTTAAAATATAAATTCAGTATGTTTTGGCCTAATATAAAAATCTAGTCTAATCCGGGGTGTCAAAATTTCAGTTTTTTTTCCAAAAATTGGTTTACTTTTTCTAGAACATGCGATCAAAAAAATTAGAATACAAAAGTAGGTATGCTTTGATTCTGAAATACGCAATCTGGGGTACAAGTGGCTGAGAAGTAGAGGACATGAAATCAGCAAAAACTACCCCATTTTAGTTTTTTTGCAATATTTTGAAAGCAGAGCTAAAATTATCTAATTAACTGCCTTTTTTTGAAGAAAGGGTAAGAAAATATTGAGATTCAATAATTACAAGCTCTAATTGGGCTATAAGACTAATTATAGGACGTGAAAACTAAACCTCTAAAAAGGACTAGTTATAATACATAAATAATAAACAACATTACAATAAAATCGCTATTCTTATAATTTGTAATTATCACCTTTACTAGATGTTAAGATTCTAAACCCAAATTATTTAGATTCTGTAAACCTGTATTATTTTAAGTCATTAAATTGAAAATATTCTAAGTCCCTCAACTCAAATTATTAGAAGTCTCTAAACCCGGAATATTTTAAGTCCCTAAACTTGAATTTTTCTAAGCCTCTCAAAGTAAATTATTCAAAGTCCCTAAATATAAAATATTTTAAGTTCCTAACCCCACATGATTTTTGACATTTGACCCCACTTGATTTTCAGATTCACAGGTTACCGCTCCTTAGAAACATGTTCAATGTTAAAACTACGATTTTTGCAGCAAATTGAAAAATTGATCATTTTGGGACAAAAATGGGCATTCAATTTACTGACTGTAAAGAAGAGAATTTAATATAAAAAATTAAAAAGGTAATAATGTTTTGAAAACAAATAATTCTAAAGGACAAATAAAGAATTTTTAGAAAAAAGCTTTTAGAAAATTGTTGAGACCTATAAAACCCATTTTTGTCTAAAATTGCAATTTTTGAGATAATTTAAAAATTAATCATTTCGGGAAAAAAATGACCATTTGGTTAAATTGCTATAACATTGAGAAAAATTGCGGTATCCAAGGCTTGAAAAATGACTTTAATACCGAAAAATTGTGACCAACAAGAAGTGTTTTTGTTAACTAACTAACTAAAAAGCAATATTACCAAAAAACTACATTTAAAAGCCTTGTGCATAGTATTATGCACATATTCTTGTGCCTAGAAGGCCCGTTGGAATAAACGGAGGTTATCGGAGGTTTTTTTCAATTATTAATGAAAGTAATTTGTAATTTGGTTTCCTAAAGTTAGCGGTCTCTTGTTAGCGAAAGCAAAGTAAAGACTCCGAAAAATCTGCCCTCTTATTGCATCTTTGTTAACTTTTTGCATAAGGGAACTTAGGCAAAATTTTTTCTTGCAAAATCTTTGTTATTACATGATCTTCCAGTGCTGGACATGGTATTTTTAAAGTCATATGACAAAATTAAATTCATAGTTTTATCCATTTTTACCCCCGTATAGGAGGTAAATTAAATAAAAGTTAAAATAGGATAAAACTTTTTCAAATGCAAGATTAAAAGAAAAGTAAAGAAAAAAACTCACATTGTATTTTTCTGATTTTATCTTACCCTGGAGATATTTTTCAACAGCAATAGTTATCTCTAATATTCCTTTATTGATACAGAATAAAAGAATAAATTCAATATTTAGTTAATTACTCTTAAAATGTGGCACTATTAATTTGATCATTAGTTCCAAAATATTCTGAAAAAACTAATAAGATGGAATGTTTCTGCTGTATTTTCCTATTTTCTAACCCAGTAGGACCCCAAATTCGGATTCAGCGACATACAAAACCTACAGAAGACTTTTTCTTTCTCTGGTTGACGAATTCGGAAACCGTTACACCACATTCTGACTTGTGTATAATATTATTTTGGTAATTATGTTAATTGAGGGGTATTGGAGTTCAGAGTAACTTTTTTGTTGTTGTTGAATTGTAGAAAAAGGACGTAATAACAAAGTTCCGCCAACAAAAGTTTGGTTGAAATCTTTTCAGCAAACAAATAATAAGGTTTCAAAATAAGGGGCGGATTTTTCGTGTACTTTTTGGCTAATACTTAAAAATTTTAACTATGCTTAACATTTTTTTAAGTCTTATTTAAACATTATTATTGAACTCAATCTAATCAAAGCTTTTAAAATCCCTAAATTAAAAAATTACTGAAACTCTTTTCTTGCTTTTTTCTAACATGATCAGCTTCGCTCTATCCGTCTTTGACGGTATCTAGTATATTTAACTAAAAAAATTTTATGTTTGGGATATAAAAATAATAAAAAAAAAACAAAATAATTGAGAAAAAATGTTAAAAATTTGAGATTTCAAGTGCAAAATATGTGGTCTAAAGGGGAATAAAGGTCTTAAATCTATCTTATTATTAAGTTCCCTTCAAAATACATAAAAATTTCTAATTTAACATGATTGCATTGGATTTTCCATGCGATATCGTCAAGAAAACTGTAAAAAAAACGATAAAAAAAAGAGTTCCAAATTTTTTGGAATTTTATTTATTTTGACAAAAATTTAAGTACTGTATTTGATAGGCTCATATTAGAAGGAGATAGATTAATTGATAGTTAACCAGTTAAATCTTTGCCTCAAAATGCACTTTTCGCAAAACTTGTAAATAAATCAGCAAATAAAAATAGTAAGAATTTTGAATGTTATAAGTCTGGCAAAAAGGGTCATGTAATATCTGGATGCCGTGGAAAACCATGTGAAAAATATATTTGAATATATTGAAAATCAATTTGGCTGTAAAATTTGCAAAGAAAAGAGTCACCTTGCGAGGGACTGTCCAGAAAAGAATAAAGAAAGTCAAAGTAGTGCGAAAAAATTCTACAGATAGACGCGCTCTTATCACAGTAGGCTTATTAGCAGCAAGTTTTAGTAAGATGTCAAGAGAAAATTATAAAAATTTTTGGAGACAAGATTCAGGTGCGACGCAACATGTGCTGTCGTAAAGAATGGTTTTCTAATTATGATGAGTTAGCTGAACCTGTGATGGTTTTAATAGGCAATGGTTCAGAATTAGAAGAAATCGGTGTTATAGAATTGGAAGCTTATGATAATAAAAATTGGAGAAAAGTAATTTTACGAAATGTATTGTTTACGCTGCATATACCTTTTAATTTATTCTCTGCGTTAACTGTATTAAAAAGAGGATATAAACAAGAAGCAGATGTGAAAAAATGATTTTTTAAAGATAGAGAAGGAAATATTGTTGTAGTGGCAATAAATAAAAATAACCTATTTAGACCTCAGTTTCGTTAGGAAGAATCAATAAAAGATGTAGTAAGTATCTGAAAAAGTCAGTGAAAAAAAATCTAGAAGTTGAAGTTAAGGGTACGTTCTCCCAGTTTTGAAATTGGAAATCGAAATTTTTTTTTTATTGATTTGGGTTGAAAAAGTATTCAAGAATAATGAAAAAAAATTTCAAATGAACCCCTAAAATAATAAAGAAACAACAGCGCCTGAAAGTGAAATTATTTGTATGCAAGAATACAAGATCCGAAACTTTAAACGCGTTTTTCTCAAAACGAACTTTTTGAAAACGCGCCGCACGATTACAAAAAAACTACTCCTCCGATTTCCATTTTTTTTTTAATCGATTCGTTATGCAATTTTACATAAAGTAGACTACAATGAACCTGATCGGAGAATTTTTTTGGTCTCTAGGCTTCGTTTTGTGGCTAAAAACACGGTCCAATTTCGACTTTTTTCTATTTACCTTCATAACTTTTTTAATTTTTAATATTTTTCATTGATTGTAGTCTACTTTATGCAATAACTCATGTACTTCATAGTGTTTTTTTTTCTTTTCAGAAGATTCTGAAACGAGTTACCATGCGGCGCGATTGGAAACTTTTTTTTCAGACACCAACTTCAGCGCCATCTCATCATATGTAAAAAAAGAGAAAATAAAATAAAAATTTTTTTTTGTGTTTATTATGAGTGTATAAAATAGCTGTAAAAAAATCTTTTTATTATGCAATAAACTTTTTGAGAAAACTAATCAGAAAAAAACGTTATTTTTACTCAAAACTGGGAGAACGTACCCTTAATGATAAAAATCAAACAAAAGAAAGTGAATCAAATAAGTTATCAGATAGTCAATCAGAAAGTAGTGACACTGAAAACCAACCGAGAATTCGTAATTTAAGAGATCGTAGAAATTTGAAGTCACCAGAAAGATGTAAGCCTGAAAATTTTGATGTAGTAAAAATTTCAGTATCTGAATCTGTTTAAGAAAACATATTAAGGAAAAATTATTAAAGGAAACAAACATTTAAATTTCTAGAAAATTTATTAAGTATCATACGAATAATACAAAAGAAGTACAACATGTAAGAATTGAAGGTCAGTTTTTTTACACATATTTTTACGAAGCCGTTGTCAAGAAATATTTTTGAAAGACTTAAAATAAAAATAATTAAGGAGGAGTGTTGAGAATAGTTATTTTTATATACTATTTATGTGTTTGTTTACATAAAAGTTAGACATAGAGAAATGAAATTAAAAAAATTGAAAATTGAAAAATTGAAATTTTCATTAAAAATAGGTTTTATAGGTCTCAAAAATTTTGTACAAGCTTTAAATTTCCAAAATTTTTTTACTTTTTTGTTTTTAATTTTTCGTTTAGCAGATATGATAATTGAAAGACAGAGTTTCAATTTGAAGTTTTTTTAAAATAAATTCATACTTTATCATTAAATTTGTAAAACCATATCTCGGAAATATCTAAAGCTAAAAGGACGAGTAAGAAATTTTTGGAAATTTTGAACTTACAAAAAGTTGTTGAGAAAAATAAAACTCAATTTTATCAAAAATTAAAATTTTAGAACCCATTTAAAAATTGGTCATTTAGGGCCGTAAATGGGCATTTGGTTTATTAACTATTACGATGAGAGAATCGGTAATGAAAAATTGCTGATTACGGAGCTTGAAAGGTGTATTTTATGCAAAAAAGTGAGACCTACTGAATGTATTTTGATTGAATTGCAAGATAACAGCACTATTTGGAAAATTGCCTGAAAACCATATTTTATGACTTTGTGGTAACACTGAACTAAACTAGCACCCTTAAAAAAAAATCTAAGCCATTAATTCTGCGGTAGTTAGAAAAATACAAAAATATGATAAATTACCTTTCTAGAGGTTCAGAAAAGTTCTCTGCACGTTTGACAGTCACTTAACTCAAAAAAATGCTAAATTTGGAAAATCAAGCTACAATATTTGGCCCATTACTCTGAATCCGTCAAGAATAAATAAAAATAACCAATTTCATCGTTTTTAGTGACCCAAAAAACATGCGGAATGACCTTTTAAAATAATTTCTAAACATTTTTTAGTCCGCAGCAAGTATTTGACTTCAAAAACTGTCCAATTTTTGATATTTTTACCACTGAAATAAGCTCATAACTTTTTACCTTTAAAAAAATAATTCAAAATAGTTGACTCCATCGTTTTTAGCGACCAAAAAAACTATGAAATACCCCCCGGAATTTTATTTTTATGTTGCCTTTTAAATTTAGTAGCTTAAGCCCCAACCGACGTTCCTGAGCCCATTTTCAAAAATCGAAAATGTTTTGGCACTGTTCAACAACTAAATATTTTTAGATGCAGTTGACGTAGAACTTATTTTTTCATTAAATGACATCCAAAAACGCTTTAGCACCTTAAAAAATTAAAAAGTCGATTTTTTTTTTGCAGTCCATTAAACATGTGTTTTTATGGGAAAAAGGAAATAGACTCTTATATTGATATTTTAATTAGTGTCGCAGCTTGCGTTCTTTGTCATCAGAAAATAATATGTTCATCTGTTAATATTGTAATATCTTAGTCAGTTAGCTAAAAGCAATCCTACGGATCAGTAGTTTTAGTATCCTTGCATATTTCATTTATGTATATTAATAATAAATCTGTGTTCTTTTCTTTAAAATAAAATCACTCAATAACCAAATTATTTATCCTATAAGATCCTTACATGAAAAACCTAGTATGTCTTATCAAATAGATGAATTATTTAATGCATAAGGTAGATTCAATTTTCAAAAGAATCAGGTCTATAATATTTGATATATCTATCCCTAAAATTTTATTGTTTTTTCATAAAAGTAAGGTTTTATTGCGATTTGATTGATATTTTAGTAAATAGTATTGAGGAGGCCGTTGATCACAATTTATTTATATTTGGTCTTCGAGATGAAAATTTGGAAGAAATGTTAATAAATTCGAACTATAAATTAAGTACTTAGTGTAATTTCCTGTTAACTAAAAAAAAAATTCCAGGTGACTTAAATATCCTAACGAATTTTGGGGTTCTATACGTGAAAAATATGCGTTTTATTCTTAAATAGTGGCGATTTCGCAATTTCCAATAAACATGAAAATTTTTTGATCAATTGTGTATTATGGGGTCGCTGATCATTAATTGTATATAATTGCAATAAATTCTCATAAATAATTTTTGAAAACAGGATGATTTTGCAATTCTTTTACTAGTTTAAGATCTTGTATTTTTATCATAAGTTATGAAAAGATGCTTAAGTTCGTCCTAATTTAATACTATTGATTCTTAGTCCTGTCGCCAGCAATGCTATTTAATGCCATAAAATCCTAAAATAGCATAAAAGTTCCATGGAAAAAAATGGTTGGTATTTATGTTTTTTGACCCGCTAAACACGAATCCGAGGTCTATTTTGCGAAATTCGTGGTCAATTTTTTTTTATTAACAAATTATTGCAAAATTGGCCTATAATTTGTTGATAACAAAAAATTGACCACGAATTTTGCGAAATAGACCCCGGATTCGTGTTTAGCAGGTCAAAAAACATAAATAACACCCATTTTTTTCCATGGAACTTTTATGGCATTTTATGGCATTAAATAGCATTGCTGGCGACAGGACTATCTGAATTAAATCGTATTCAAGAGTTAATATGTCCTTTGGAGTATTAATTATTTATAAAGGCAATTATAAAGGTTTATTAGAGATCTCTAGAGATCAAAAAAGATCGGCGGAGATCTAAAGAGATCTATCGAAAATTCGTCGGGTAGGTAATAAAAATTATAATTTTTTTCTAGTAAGCTTTTTTTTAACTATTTTTCATCTTTTTTAAGCGTGAACGAAAAATTCCCGGCATAAGATTCTTGTAATCATAATGCCGGAGAAATTTAAGATGAAAAAACTGTACCTTCGGACCTCGGAAACTTTTCGGGAATACCCGAAGACCGACCCGACCCGACCCGAAAAAATCCAGGACAGTCCCGAAGCTCGGGTACCGGAGAATTCGGGAAACCGCACACCCCTATTTAATAAATCAAAATAAAGTCTCATACATAAGATGTAGAATATTTTCAAAATAGAAACTTTAGTTATTGGTATAAGGTTAGATAAGGGTTGGAAAGAGTTAACCAAGAAAAGAGTTGCAGATAGATTAGAAAATTAATATCATAAAATAGATAGAAAATTTTTGAATAATAAGATTAATATATTTAGTTTATAGTTTAAAACTATTTTTTTTGATCTGGCTTGAATATTAAATGCTAATTATTTGAAAATTAACTGTTATTTTTTATTCATAATTTATATATTCTAAGGTTTTCAAGTTTGCTTTCAAAAATCAACATAAAAATATCGTAGGACAGAGGAATGATTGGGAAATACCTAAACTTACTTCACTAGGAGCATATTTTTCTGGTTTTAAGAAAACAAATTGTGATAAATCACACAGATATTACCAGAACTTAAACTACAAGTGTGATATTAAAAAACCTTTGTACTAAAATTTTCTGACGTGGGTCAAGTTTTCTGAGTTATTCAAATAATTCAAACTGGAAGAGTAAAATATCTTGAACTTTTTGTTTCTACCCATACAACTATCATTTTAATGAATCCAGTTTGAGTACTTTGAAATTTTATAAAGCTTGTTCAGAAAGAACTAATTTATCATAAGCAAGTTTCTCAAGGATTTTTGATTTGAAAAATAGCAGTGCAATCGTATGAAAATACGTAAAATGGGGACGTTGTAATTATGTCAAAATACGCGATTTTTTTCAGACTTGTTCATTACGAAACTTGTTTTTGAAATTTGACTCTGAACCCATATTTCTTCCAGAAGTTTTTTTATTAAAGTCAAGCATGTTAAGAAAATTCTTCTATAATCTTTTTATGAATGAGTTGTGAATGCTATATATATCTATTCTGTTGATCTCAAAGATTTGAAAGCATCTCATTTGGCTAATCTGTATAATTTCTATACTCGATTATAAATTAAATTTTAGACCCTGTTTTTTCCACGTAGAATTTAAGTGTCCATTCAAAATTATGTTTAATTCAAAGTTTTTTGTTCATAATTTAATAGGATTCGACAATTCGAATGCTAAAGCAGATGTTTTAAGATTTGAATTTAATTGTTGAACTTTATAAACTTAATTTATTCACTTTACAGTAAGATAATAAATACTAAAATTTTAAAAAATTGTTAGTAAATTAAAAAAAAAATGTACATAATATTACTATAGTTTAGTATTTTTAATACAATTTAATAATATTACTACAAAAATAGTAAATTTACTAAAAATTGTAGTCATTTTATTTAGTAATTCTACTATTTCGTAGTAATACTACTATAAATAAATTTACTACTACAAGTGTAATAAAATTACTTTAATTAGTACTAAAATTATTACATTTGTAGTAAATTAAAAACTTATTGATATTTAATCCAAACACCCGCGTTAGAACTGATTTGGTTGAATATTCAATCAATTGGTTGAAAAGCAGCTCTACTATGGGTGGCTGTAATAAATATCAATAAGTTTTTAATTTAATTCAAGTGTAGTAATTTACTACACTTGTAGTAGTATTACTACGAAATAGTAAAATTACTACAATTTTTAGTAAATTTACTATTTTTGTAGTAATACTATGAACATTTTTTTTTATTTTGTAGGAAAATAAAGAAAAAAACTTATTTGTTTTGAATTCATATGCTTTATTTTTTTATATAAAATATATAAATGTATAAATTCTAAAAATAAATGATTTCTATCTATAATTAATAGAAAAATGCTAACTTTTACCGAAACGATATTTTGTTTTTTTTAAATTTCGCAACGATAAATGCGGGCAAATTTTTAGGGCTGGCAGCGGCTCAATTTTTTTTTCTTCTTTTTTTTTTATATTTACATTCATTCATTCACGTAATTTATTATAGGAGAAAGGATTTGACTGAAACAGGGCAACTAACCTACCATAATCTATACCGGTCACTTAATAATAATTATAATATTTATATATATATATGTATAAAATATGAGTATTTTCTTTTTATAATTTGAATAAAACGCGATTCCTAAGATTACATTTGAGATACACATAAATAAATTTACATGCGTTTATTTAAAGTATATATGTGTTTGTAAATATTTCTATAATATACATATATAAATATATATATTTACAAATAGATACATACGCATATATAAATTTATATGAAACAGTAAAGTAACATATATGGAAAATTGATTAACATCAAGAGAAGTAAAAAGTAATTGTGGCACACAAAATGCTTATAAATGAGTGAATGATAATAATAATATATGTGCAACAATGGGATGATTACAATTAATAATACAGAGGAACAGGATGTGGAAATCCATTTATACTACGAAGGTAAGCATGTAGCTAGAAAAAAAAGTATAGGGGAGGGTAGAAGGTACGTTTTACGATTCTTATTCATAATTGAGGAAACTGTGTTGAAAATTAATTTTTAGTAGATAAGGGCACTGTTAAAAAAAAAATGTAACAGTCTAAATTGTATCTTAATTAAAAGATACAACTTACATTTTGATATGTGCAAGTAGTAAACAGGTAAAAGGTTGCTGAGACTCTGAAGGGATCGGGTTAAAGAATCTATGTATCACGTGCGAAAAACTAGAATTGACTAAAATAATCCCGGAGTCAAAGCTACCCGACAAACACTTGGTGGCTCGCAGTTACAGCAACTATCAAGTCTTATGTAAGACATTTAAGAGTGCATTTCTTTACGTATGTCTGCTCTAAGTAGTGAAATTAATACGTGAGATGAATATTAGTGTGACGATAAAGATATATGCTTAGAAATATTATTATTCCATCTGCATATGGACTCAGCGCGTCGTCCCTTTTGGCGCTGTTTTATACAAAATTGAGTTTAACTATACATAAGACAATCCTTGACAGGATTTATAAATGCGCTCATTTTTCGACCGGTTAGAGTATGGTAAATATGCCGCTTTTGCCAAGCCGAGATCGACATTTATGATTTACACACTTAACCGTGGTAGTGTGGGTAGTGGATGGCTCCATGGGTGCCAAGATCAGCATGGATAGCTCCAGTACCTTCTGGTCCTTGGATTACAGCAACACCACTGCTGTGTCCACCAAGACCTCCGTGGATTCCGTGACCACCACCTCCGATGACAGCGATGGCACCGGAACCACCTCCGAAACCACCTTAAAACAAAAACAAATTAATAAGTAAAAAAACTTTTACAATTTTAAGATATGCTATAAAGCTTATTAAATTACCTCCTGGTGCAGCACCAGCGGCGTATCCAGAGCTACCGTCATCACCGTTGATTCCACCAACTCCAGCGTAGAAAGCAACACCACCGTAGCTTGGTCCAATTAAGTTAGCTTTAGCTTGTTGTGGTCCAACGAGTGTGGCAGTTCCTTGGGATGGTCCAACTAATGTTAATGGTCCAGCAGCAGGTCCAACAAGACTGGTTGGTCCAGTTCTTGGTCCTCCAAGGGATTTTGCTCCTTCTTGAGGTCCAACTAAATCTGATGGGCCACTTTGTGGTCCAACATTAGCTTTTGGTCCTTCAGCTGGTCCAATATCTGCACGTCCACCGAGGACTCCTAAAATTAAACAAATAATAATTAATCATAAGACTTGTTAAAAAATCATAAATTAATCACGTTCTAAATTTAATTTACATTTAGAAAACTTTAATTATTTGAAGCCTAAAAGGCAATTTAATATTATGTGATTGATGTAACATAAATAATTTTTACAAAGTGTAAATAATCGAATTCTTTAACTAAACTCAATATAAAAAAAATCTAACCATTATATTTTATGAAACTGTTATGCAATAACTTGTCATGAAATAATTTACCCTTATAAGGTACAATTTATTTTAATGATCAATCTTTTTTTTTAAGTAAAATTTTTAAAGTAAAATATTTTATTTTGTATACATTATAAAGAATTTTTCAAATGTACGTATTTGAAAAAAAAAATACCACAAATAAAATTTCCACTTTAAGAAATTTTTAAATACTTGAAAAAGTAAGTAAATCCTTATTTAGTGTATCTTTTTAAATAATACAAAATTCTTTTTATTTGATATTGCACAAACTTTTTTTTTAATTAATTTTTATTTATACGATGTGTTTGAAATGCTTAATAGTTTGCATTAATTAAATTATCAAGTTTTTTTTTTTAATTTTAATTTTAACATCTATATTGCACTAAGAAATTCGTTCGAATTTAATTTTTTTTTTTTTGAATGTGAAATTAAAAATCAAACATGGCTAGATTGCTTTCGCTAAATGTTTATTTGGATGAATAAAAAACCAAATGGGTTGAAAATTTAACCAAGCAACTAATTCTTGTAAAATAATGCAAAAAATAAGTTTAAAATTTAAAAAACTTTATTAACAAAATCAATCATCTTTTTCAGCAAAATGATTTCCCTTACCTCCAGAAACAATCTGTTGTACTCCAGCATGTGCAGCAGCACTTGCAGCTCCTGAAGCATAGTTAGTACCAAGACCACCAGATCCTAAACTTGATGCACCACCTTGAAGGTAATGAGCAAGACCACTTCCTGCTGAAAGTCCACCTTGTAATCCTGCATCTACTCCATGTCCTCCGTAACCACCATGTCCACCATATCCACCAGCGTATGGCAATGCATTAACTGCAGCAATTGCTAGGCACGTAAATGCGATCTGTAAAAAAGAAATTTCCATTTCAATTATAGAACATTTCTAATCCATAAAATTATTCAACCAAATAAAAACTAATTGATTTTATCAAAAAAAAATTTCAATTAACACTTTCAAGCATCGTTTAATCTAAAATTACAACTTATTTTTTAATTAATTTCTTAAACGCAACTTTTTTTTTGCGTAATTTTCATTAAACAACAACTCAAGCATAAAATCAATTAATAAAATTAAATTCACATTGAACATAAAATTTTATAACTTGAATGATAAATTTAACTTTGTTGCATTTGATTGATCATTTATCCAATCATTTAAGATTTAATAAAAATTTTTATTGATTTTATATACAACTTTCAGATTTAAACTTTGTAATTATTAAAGTAAATGTTGCATTTTATTACGAAATTAATAATTTTTTTTTTTTTGATTGTAATTTTAAGATAAAATATGAAAAAATAAATTTTTCTTATTTATCTTGATTGTATTTTATGAAATAAATAAGAAATATTGATTTGTATGTTGAAATTATTTAGAAATATAAAAAAAAAAATTTAATCAAAAAAATGAAAAAAAGCTCAATAAAAATTACAAAAAAAAAAAAAGTCAATAAAATTTATTACTATAAATGTAAAAAAAAAATAAAATTAGTTTAATTAACATGAAATAAATTTTGAAATAATTTTCTTTTAATATTTATTATGGCAAGGTAGTTAAATAAACAAGTTTTTTATTTTCGTAAAATTATTGCTTAAGATATAAAAGATTTATTTTTTTTGATTGGAAATCACTACTAAAAAATAAATATCTATCGAAAATTAATTACTTTTTAAAAAACAAATTTGAAAAAAATTGCAAAATTTTAAAATTATCTAGTTTACAATATTTTTTATTTTAAATTATATGTAATAATTTATTAACGATTTCCTATTATGTAATTATAAAATTTATTTATCGTATGGGTAAATAATTAATTTTATACTTTTTCTTGGGCGTATTTATGTAAAATATTTTGATTGATTTGTGATTTAAAGTTATGTTAGATTTTTAGTTTCAAATAAATTATTAATTGTGAGTTTCCTTATTAATGTATAATTTTTATTTTACGTGTATATTTAAAATATTAAAATTTTTTACAAGGAAATGCGATATTTTTAATTATTGGCAATTTTGTGCATGTTTTATTAAATCTGATTATACATGAACATTTATTTTTCCTGATTTTTGGTTATTTAATATATACTTTTTTTAATTAAAAAATTTAAGTTAACTAGATTTTTTGCAGTTTTTTTGCTCTGTATGATAAAATTTATGCATGAGGTCTTAATTGCTTTTATTTTTCGGAGGATGTTATTAACTTATTTTATTCCTCATTTATGAATTCTATGAGCATTTCGTCTGTTAAAATCATTATCAGGTTGCTCTGTGCTTTTATTTTATTTTAAGTGCTTAAAATTTCAAGAATTTTCTAAAACTTTAATTTGTGAGAAAAATTAAAGCAAATAAATTAATCACGAAGCAAATTGCTTAAAAACTTAACAAAATACTTAAAATTTAAATGAAATTCTTGAATTTTCTAGAAATTTAAACAAAATTAAAGTACAGTAACTTAATAGTTATAATACAACAATGAAAATAGTTAATTTATCAGAGTTTAATTTGCAGGTACTACTTTTAGTAGCTTAATTTTTAAAATCTCAAAGAGTGGAATTTAAAAAAATTTAATTCTAAACTAAAAAATTTACTTAGGTTTTTCGATTTTGTTTTGAATTACTTTTTAGTTTTTAATATTTTAAATTAAATTTGTAAATAAGTACCAAGAAAATGGTCAAATGGGTATCCTAAAGTTTAAAAAATTTTTTTGAATTATAAAATAAAAATCTTAACTACCCAAAATTTGAAAAATTTATCTGTTTTTATTTCATGAATGAAACCAAAAAATTAAAAACAACTTTAAATTAAAAATCTGTATTAAATTTAATCAACTATCAAACATTATCCTAAACGACCAAACAACATTTATTTATAAAATAAAAAATAAAAATTAAAAAAATATTTAACTACACTCTGTATCTAATAAACAACCCTTTAACTATCCATAAATTACCCTTAAAAAAATTATTTAAATTCAAAACAAAAAAAGCTTTAAACCAAAAAAAAAAAAAAAAAATTGTGAATAAAAAAATAATAAAACGTTATTACATAAATGGATAAATCAAAAATACAAAAAGAAAAGACTTAATATAGTTATTTTATAATACCATGAAAAAAAAAAAAGAAAATACCATTTATGGATTTAAAAATTAAATCCAGTTAAACAACACTTAAAAAAAAAAAAATATCTCCTATAACCATGACTGAGTTTAAATCAAAAAAAAAAAAAAAATCGCCTAAAGCAACAAACATTTTTCCATTCATTATTATTCTCTTTTTTTTATGCAATACTTAATTTTCATTATGCTGTAATATAAAAAAAAAAAAAATCTCACATGTACTTTAAATTAGCAGTTTTTCGATTGCGTCGTTTTAAGAAAGAAAAAAAAAAAGAATTCATCAAAACTCGTTACAGATTATTGCAGCAATATATTTCTAATTTTTTATGATTTTTTTCTTTTTTAAGTAAGTGCATTATGATGATATTACGTGACTAGTCGATTAAAATCTTTAATATCTCATACATATAAACGTAATAAGTACAGTACGTTCCCACGAATAAAAGAGAGAGAGAAAGTACTTTCCATAAGAATGATTCCTTTTTTTTTTATAACCCTATCTTTTCTATATGTAACGTAAGAGTCAGCTTTTTTTTTTACAAGAAATAATAATAATAATAATAATTTCTTATCTGGACAAATTATATTATGCATAAAATTATGCATTTATTATGATATGTAAAATACTTTCACTTATAAACATTTTTTTTATTAGACAATTTATTATTATTATTATTTTTCTTTCTTCCTTGTGTATTTTATTTTTTTAAACTATTATTTCCGGACATTAAATTGGTATTACATAAGTTTTGAATTTTTTATTACTGTTATTAATGTTAAAAGTACCAAAAATTACAATAAAAAAAAAAAATAACAAATAAACAATTATATTTTTACGCACTCATTCATAAAAATATTTAAAGCAAAAAAATAAATAAATAATTATTGTATAGCGTGTAAATAAATAATAATAGTAAACCAAACACCAAAAAAACGTTTTTTAAAAAAAAAAGTGTTATTAAAAAAAAAAAAAAAAAGAAAAAAAAAATTATCACTGATAAAAAGAGAGAAAAAAAAAGCCAATGTAATTAAATACTCACAAAGGCCTTCATATTTGTTTTTATGTAAAAAAACTAAAAAAAACTATGATTTTAAATCGAACTGGTGGTTTTGATAGCTTGTGAATGACTGAATTAGACCAACTTAGAAACCCCTTTATATATACCTAAACTCTCTGCAACAACTTATGTTCTACAATCACTATCCTTTCAAAATTAAAAAAAAAAAAATAAAATAAAATAAAATAAAACTCGGAAAACCATATGATGTCTAACTTACTTACACTAACGTATCTCACGCAACTTTTCTTAATATGTTATTCAATTTTTATATAGCCTAATATTACATTTTTTTTTTTATCAAGAAAAAATTAATATATGCAAATTTTTTTTTTTTTTTTTAATTTCATATTAATTATTATTAATTTTTTTTAAAGCTTTCTAAAATTAAAAAAAGCTCTCATCGTTTAGTAAAAATTTGTTATTATTACAACATTTTTATTATACTTTTTACGTAACTTGTGATGTAAATTATAACGATACTGTATATTTAATTCTTATTTTTTATTACAATAAAAAATTTTTAAGGGATTTTTTTTATTTATTTATTACATTGAATATAAAAATAAGGAATTTTTTTAGAATAAAAATTATATTGTGAGAATATCGTAATTTGATACGCTTTGTTTATTTATTATGTATTAAAAAATATTATATTTGAAATTTAATTTTTTATTTCTCTGTGTGTGTGTGTGTGTATTATAATTTTATATAATATTTTACAATCTAATGAACACTATACATATATGTTGAATATTAATCAATATTATAAATCATATTAATTTTATTTTGTATGTGAAAAAAAATGAAAATTGACTACGTAAGACGTATCATGTAAAAAAAAAAATTTTTTAGACCATAAAATTTTTTTTCACTTCCTAATAAGTAATATAAATTTTCAAAAAATTTTTTTTCAAATAATCCTCCATGTTTTTTGTAATATTCCAGTAAAGGCCATTTTATGTAATTATAAAAAAATGTTATTTTTGTTAATAATAATCGACAAGTATAATTACAAAATTTTTATTTTATGTGTCTTTGTATGTGTTTGTGTTTTAAAGATAGAAAAAAATTTTATAATGTAATGAAAAAAAAAAAAAGTTGTTAATTGTTTCTACCCTATTATAATGTGAAAAAATTTTAAGTAATATTATTACTCAAATATTTATGTCGTTTATTTATTAGATAAGCTATTTTTTTAATTCAGAGAAAAAAAGAAAAATATTTTAAAATTTTTCATTTTGTAATAATAATGATTTTTATTGGTTTCAAATTAATTTATCTAATTTATGAGCTACTGAATTAAGATTTAAGTTAAATCGACGATCATTTGTATATTTTTGTTTTCATTTTAATAGTGGAACGCAAAAATGATAAATTATTAAATGTATCAAAAATTTTTCTTTTTGTTAAATTTTGTATTATTATACTCGTAAAGTATATATTTAATATATATTTAGTTGGTAATGTTTGCACTAACTTTTATTAAATAAATAAATAAATAAAAATTTTTAATGTAGCCTAAAAGATAGAGAATTTTTTATTTTTAAAGTTTGTTCAATTTTTTTCTGATTATAATTTCTATCAAAAAATGTCCATTATGGTCGTTAAATTTGAATTTTTTTTTTTAATACTACACTTTTTTGACCCCAAAGCAAAAATTTTTACTATAAAACCCATAGAATTAATTTTTTATAGTTCAGAGACGAACGCTAACCCTTATGTGATTAAAAATCCACCAGTTGGTCAAATTTTCATTCATTGGCTGAATTTTCAACCAATTTGGTTTAAAATCCAACCAAAAACTAAAATATTGAATAAAATTTATGCACAATTAGGTGACTTGGCTTGGAATTAATTCGAATTTTCAAGCAAAAGCTGATAATATTTCAATAAAATTCACAATAAGTAAGAACTATGCTCATGTTAGCTTGGATATTTAGAGTATTTAATTTTTAGGATATACCCTCATTATTTTCTTCAGATTATTTAATCAACAAACACTCCAAAAAAATTTTTTTACATATTTGGCCTGAATAGCTTATTAATAACCATTATACCTCTAAAGACTTTAAATTTTAAGCAAATTTTCAAACATGCATGAAATTTAAGTAGTTTCATTAGTATGCTTGCAATGCATTCAGGGATGGCAGAAGTTGTTTGAAGCATATGGAGCATTCCACACGCCATTTGAAAATCGGTATGGAATTCTATATATTATAATACTATGATAATTTTAATGAAAAAAAAGAAAGAAAACAATGAGGTGTTAGTGGTTTCTAAAGTAAATAGCTGTAGATATAAGAATAACCTAAATAATTCTCATTTTGATGCGGATTTACCTATTGAAAATATTCTATAAAACAAAGTATCAGCAAAATTTAAAAACTGAAAAAAAAGTATGCAAATAGTTAAATTTAAAAATAGTAATTAACTTTGCAAAATTATATTGTGAACTGTTTTATTTGTTTTATATTTAGTTTCGTAATTAAATATAATTCATTTATTTATAGTATACTAATAAACATAAATAATGGACTTTAAAATAATTTGTTTAATACAAAAACGTTTGAAAACTATAGTTTCAAGGGGAGATCCGGGTAGACCAGACAGCTTTTATGAATGGCTTTAATATATTCAAAAAATATCCAAAAATCCTCCGTTTATCCCAAATCGCAGTTTACCTTTTACGAGCGATTTGAGCCATTCTTTATTTTTTTGGACCTGCATCGTAATATACTATTGCTGAAAATTATTTCGCTCTCTCCCCACTCATTCGTATAGATATCAGTCATTCCATACTCCAGGTTTTAGTAATTCGCCGTCCCTGCAATGCATTACTTGAAATTTCAAGCAAAGCAATCTAACCAAAAAATGTTCGAATAAAAATAATTTTATCTAATATTTTAGTTTTTGGTTGGATTTTCGACAAAATTTGTTGTTTACCTGAACTTGCGTTATCGTGAACGTTTGTATTTGGTCAAAAGTGCGATAAGTCACAGAAAAACAATAAATTTTAAGGCAACCATCCATAACCTTTTGAGCTTATTTTAGCAATTCTCGTTAAGGCCACAATAGGCCGATACTTCAGTCAAATTGTGGTTTGGGATGCTTAGTTACTGACCGGCAAGAGCTTTGATCTATAATAGGTTTTTTGGACCGTTGATCACGAATTTCAGGGTCTTTTCCAAGATTAATTAGAGAACACCCTAAAAATAGCAAAAACTACCTCTAGAAGGGGTATTTTTTATGTATTTCATGCATCACCGGATTTAAGGGTGAAGTGGCAATTTTTAGTAGACAGGACCCTGAAATTTGTAATCAGTGACCAAAAAAACCTATGTGGACTAAATCTGGACACTAAAAGCGCAAAAATAGCAAAAATGCTCCTTTTTAGGGGTAGTTTTTGCAATTTGAAGGTTGTTCTACCTATTTTCCAAGAAAAGTCTCCAAAATTCGTGTTCATCCACTAAAAAAACCTACACTGAAAAAAAATTCCGGTTGCCGCAACCGGAATTCCGGCTGCGGCAACCGGAATTTTTCCCGTTGCGGCAACCGGAATTTATTTTCAGTATATAGTAGACCAAAGCTCACTTCGGCCAGTAAGTAAACACTCCTCCCTCCCTCCTACTTGTAATTTGACTGGAGTACGAAGTAAGGGCTTTCTGGCCGTCGACGAGTTGCCGAATTACTCACATATTACTTTACATAAACTCAAAAACATTATTATGCACTAAATAAATACAGCGAAAAATTAATTTTTAGGCTTATTAAGTATTGGAGATGTTATGGCAGAAAAATTTATCATAATGAAAAGAACGATCGTTAAAACTTTTGGTTCTTTTGTCTTTTTACTCTAAAACGAAAACTATTAAAAATCTGTTTCAAATTATATATATAATAATGGGAATTATAATATTTAAAGGATACTTTACGTAACTTACTGTAACTGTTATTTTTATTTATTATTAATTTTTAAATAAGTCATAAAGCTCTTGAAACAATGAAGGGTTGGCAGTATATAAAATGTACTATGACATGTCACAGCTAATTAGGCATTTCCAACATTAGATGCGAATTTTTCTGTAAATTTCACTTGATTTTATTTAAATATCACGTAATTATAATCATTTTAATAAACAAAACAAGACCAATGCAGGAAGTAAATTGGATAAAATATTAGCAAATAATCTTATTTTATAATTTGTCGAAGTTGTCTGTTTTTTTTTTAATTTTAATGTAAATTTCTGGATCTAAAAAGTTTCTAGATCACTAACATTTCGCCTGAAAACATTTTTTATTACCAACAGTCCATACTAGAATTAAAAAATGAAAAATTTTATTTAAAAAAATTTTTTTGTTATTAAATCCCCGAAATTGTGGTGGTTCTAGTCACTACATTCATATAATGTTCAAAACTAGAATTCCTAGTTTTCCATCTGTGTGAGCTTAAGGGCGAATCGAGTTATTAAATAATCAGAACTGAATATTCAAGCATCTCAGTTGCTTGTATGTTAACCTTATATTATGATAATATCATATAAGGATCAATGAGTTGAAGTATTTGGTGAATAGTAGCGAAGCATACTAAAAACATCAAATAATTAATAAATTAATTAATTAATCTAATCGAATAATTGGACAAATCCTGTAATAAAAAAAGTGAGTAATCTCGTATAAAATAAAAATGCAAACCTTTTTTTAAATATATGCAATTGCATATGATAATAGTACTATTGCTTTGACTTTTCTGTAACAAGTTGGAGAAGATATTTCATTAATAAAAGGGTAGAAAAGACCTCCCATAAAAATTAAAAAAGAGTCTATTACTCTTTAAAAATGTACGTAATAATTAAATTTTTCTTTATTCTAGAAGGAAAAACTTATTAAGACATACTTAAAAATAAAAATTTAAATGAGTTCTAATGATAGAAGACAACATTAAAAAAGTTTTGAAGGAAGTTTATGTAACGAAATCGGTGTTTCGCATATGCGAACGTGTATGACTGTAATTAAATATTAAAAAGCATAAATTATCTTTTAGTTGATTGTCGACTTATTTGAATATAGCGCAAGTAATTTTTAAAACGAATAAAAAGTATATAATTTAAAAGTAAGTGAGATTATCACATGCAAAAAAAAGAGTTTTTATAGTACCAAATTTGAATGACAAAAATTAAGCTATTTTATTTAAGTATATTAAAATTTTGTAAAAATAATTTTAAAAAAAATCAAGTTCAAAAAGATTGCAATGACTATTTATAGGATTAAAATTAAACATTTAGTAATAAAACCGAGTTTATTATAGCAACATGCCGTCAAAATCATATAATCATAATGTTACATAGTGTATAATATATCCAGTATTACAAGTGACATTATACCTTTCTATACTATCTCGAGTGCAACAAAATATCCTGGGACACTAAAATCTTAATTATCCCTGCTGTATTAATTTAAATATTAATTAAACTAGCTTGAATTTTTATTTTTATTCAAAATTATTTTAAATACTAAGAATATTAGTATTCAAAATTTCAAAATTTTCTATTCAGGTTCTACCTCACTAGAAAAAGAATTTCTGGGGTTAGGAGTTTTTTGGCATATTTGGATCAGAATTTCTTGGATCTTTGAAAAATTTTACTTGATACAAAATACAAGACAATGAAATTTTATAAATTAAAAAAAACTTGTAAGTCGGGTTTGAGTAAATATAACCTAAATGCATGGAAGGTATTTTCTACAGCTAAGGACTGAGTATAAAACATAAATGTTACGCAATTACAATACAATTTGCAATTTTTTAATTTATAAATATCACCTTTACTAGATTTTAAGATTTTAAAATCAAAATATTCTGATTCTCTATACCCGTATTTTTCTAAGTCCTAAATCGAAAATATTGTGAGTCCCATTTGACCCCTCCCCCTTTTTTTCGGATTCCCCGGGTACTCCTCTCTATAAACATGTTCCATGAGCCATATTCCAAAATTTTTATATCTATGCTTTTTTTTGTAAAACGTATAAAAAAAACTATAAAATATGCCTGTTGAAAGGATTTTATCAAAATTCCGGTTGTGGCAGCCAGATTTTTTTTTCTTTAAAATTGTTACAAATGACATAAAACCTAAAGAAAAGTTTTTAAAAAAATTTTTTCTTTTTGTTCAAAAAAATTTTTTCTAAGACCCACCGTGGTGCACGCAATTTTAATTTTCTTTACGATTCAGGCCATTTTTTGTCATCTAATTCAAAAAATAAATTCCGGCTGCCACAACCGGAATTCCGGTACCAGTAATCGCATTTCCGGTTGCGGCATCGGGAATTTTTTTTCAGGCTCGTTTTCGAATTTTAACCTAAGTAATATTTTATTTTAAATATTATACTCTTGCATGCTTGTAATAGCCGCAGTTCTCTATATAATTAATTAAAAATAGTTACATAAATATTAAATTTCTATCCCAGATAAATTCACAATGAAAATAAAAGTGATAATTATAATAATGCATATATAATTTACTAAAAAGCTTTTTTACTTTATAATATTATTGAAGCTGGGTCAAAACACTTAGTTATAAATAAATATTCAGTTCAAAGGATTAAATAATACATATAAATTTACTGCAATTTAAATTAATAGCTTAAATAACATGTAAATTCATATTTTTTATGTGCAATGTACTTTTTTTTTATTTATTTAATATTTTTTCCCTGCATAAAACAACTTTCAAAAACCATTATTTTAATTTAAATAATAAATCAATTATAATAAGTCAACTTTTTTTTAATATTTTTTTTTTTTTATTTTGTAAAAATTTTTCACTTTTCATTTTGACAAGCAATCCGGTTCTTATATGATTCAGTTATGAAAACTTACCTTTTTGGATTAAGGATTTAAATTTTTATACTTTCTTTAATATTATAGGTTCAAAATAAAATAAAAAAAAAAAAATCCTTTTTGTGAATAACTTTTTATTTTTTAATAGTGACCAGTTTTTCTTTTAATATCTTTTAAACGTGTTTGAAAAATGATTATATTGTAATTGTTATTTAATCATTAAATGTACGAACAAAATAAAAATTATATTTGATTTTGACGTTTTAAGTAGTACAAAATTAATTCAAATTTAATGGAAGCTGAAAAGTAAAATGAAAATAAAAAAAAGTACTTAGAAATAATAAATGCAAATTATATATGGAGTTATCTAGTTAATTTTACTGGGGCAAAATTTTTTTACCATCAGTTTTCTATTAAAAAATTTTGGGAATAGGTCACTTTTTTCTAAATTATAAAAGATTGGTTTTTTTATCTGTGCTCACTTTTTTCTAAATTATAAAAGATTGGTTTTTTTATCTGTGCTTAAATATTTAGCGAATATTTTAAGGTAACATCTCAAGAAGTTTTATGTTCTCTTTTTTATTTTTCAGTTTTTTATTTTTAATTTAAACAAATTTAATTAGGATAATTTTAATTTTTAATTAATCCAAAAACTTTGAGCAACTAGAAATGCTAAGCCGTTTTGCTCCCTTTCTTTTGCCCCGGTCTGTTAATCCTTGAGATGCCCTCCTCCCTCTGATTATCTCCTCTTGCCCGTATACAAAAAAAATTTATGTTTTTAATAATTTGTAAATTATATTTATTAAAAATACATAAATTTAAAAATTTTTTGTCTTTATAAAAATAGAAGAAATACATTGAAAGGGTATCCTGGCATAAGATAGGTGAAATACCCTATATAAGACCCAGATTTTCAAATGAACTACATGATGGTTTCACGATGACCTAAAATTTGCTTTCCCACGGTCCAAAATTGTTTTTACCCCCTTATCTCTCCAGGGGGAAGAAAAACGTAATTTTTAGGGGTTTTCTGCCCTTTATTTAATTTATCAACTATAAAGCCACTAAATTGTCTTAGGTTGGACAAGGAGAAGCCTTTTGAATATAATTTTTAGTTAAAAATCTTTTCAAGGTAGTTTAAAAGTTAAATAAGGTATTTTTAGGGGCTAAAAAATTTCTGAAAATCGAAAAATGTGTCTTTTGAGTAATTCGCGAAGAAGTGCGAAAGATTTTTTTTTTTCAGCATTTATATTTCACTAAAATACATTATTTCACGAAAAAAATTTCATATAACTTATTGAAACGATAAAATTGGTATTTTATACTTTAAATTCTCAGTTCTGCTTACCAAAATATGCCAGCTTGACACTCTGATCCAAATGATACTCTGGCTTCACTATTCAAGCAAACCAGATATCTCGCCTCTTTAAAATTTAAGCGTCCCGGAGAAACTCTTCTTAGAAAAAAGAATTTTGGACCGTAAGAATCTAAGTTTTTAGACCGCAGTGACAACATTATCTACTTGATTTGATAATCTGGGTCTTAGGGCATTTCGCCTATCTTACTTCAGGATACCCTTTGTATTCAGTTTGTGCCCTTAGAAAAAATTACAACCGTTTCTGTAAACACAACCAAAATGCTTGGAACATGTTTACTTACAGCTGAGTGAAAACCCGGATAATTATAAGTTCCCAAACCGAAATTGATCTAAGTCCCTAAACCTGAATTATTTTAAATCCCAAAATTGAAATAATCCTCATTCTCGTTTAACTCCTCTCTTAAATCGGACATATTTGACCCTCCCCTCTTAAGTCAGACACTTTTTACCCTTTCCCCTTAAAACGGACAAGTTTGACCCACCCCCCCAGATTTTCAGATTTCCAGGGTACTCCCTCTGTATAAACATGTTCCATTTTAAAAACAAAGCAAAGTCACTTTTTGAATAAGTAACTCTTATAGTCCTTGATAGTAGAAAAAATGTCCAATAATCCGAAGAATGATACCTAGGTAATTAGAATAAAAATAATAAAATCATCTTTCAATCATATTCATTTACAAAAGAATTTAATTTTAAGAAATTTTCTTTCAGGTTTCTGTTAAAATACTTAATAGTTTAAAGTTTTCATTGTAGTATAACTACCTGGATCAACCCATATGAATAAATAAATAAATTATCTTTAAAAAAAAGCATAAAAAACTAAATATATATATTTGCAAGATATAAAATAAAACAATGAAAATAATAACTTAAAAAGAAAATAATAAAAAATCATTTATACCTACTTATCATATTTTCTTGTTGTTTTTTATAATAAATATTTATTTTTTTAATGAAAGTTTAAATTTTTAAGTTTTATTATAAGGAAATATAATTTAATAGCATTCTTTGTTGAAAATAAAATTTCAAATTTTTTATGATTTTGATTGTTTTTTAGTACATAGAATTTTCATGTGTTTGCAAAAACAAAAAATGAATTTTCAAAAGAAAAAAAGAAATTGCAGACAGGTAAAATGAATGGTGGGATTGATTTTCAAAGCTTTGTAGGACTAAAAATATCAACGCCTAAAAATCATTTTTTAAAAATTTTGAGTTTCCTGTCAAGTTACTCGACCAAATGAAAATCTGATAAAAAATTCAGATTTATTGAAAAATATTACATATGAATATAAATAAAATTTCAAAAAATGGTGCCAAAATGAATACAAGTACCTACATAGGTAAATATGCAAAAAAAAAAGGATTTGTCACAAGAATTTCAGTTTTTGAGTTATTTTAAACTCATTTTGAAGTTTTGAAGAATTCAGTTTTAAAAAAATTACATTTAAAATTTCACATGAATTAAGGTCTTATTTTAAAAACGTACTATTTTAAAATCTGCTGTGTTGCTATTGACAAAAGTAATACTTTCACATTCCGTTGACAGTGAACTTGGATATTTATCGTTGCAAATAAAATACAATTCCGTGTTTTTATCTGGCTGCGTTGTGTAAGCAATGAAAATAAAGAATAATACAATGAATTTTTAAAAACGTATGATATCAATTAAACAATAAAGAATATTTTTTGAAACAGATAAATAATCTTATAGTAACATAAAATATGTAGCTGGAAACAGTATTTTTCAGACATTATGTCATATTTCGATAAGTCTGAACTTTCTATGAGATTATTAATTTAATGATAACTTGCTTCAAAAATATTATATGGCTTTGATTTTTAAGCAATTGCTTGAATTTCCAATTATTTGCTTAAATATTAACAAGGAATATATTTTTCTGTACTGCGGCCCGAAAGTTCGTATTTTCTCGCCACAGTCACAGAAAAATCTTTTACCTCCCTCGGCCATAAACAAATAATGACCCAAATCGCAGTTTACCATCCTCGGCTTCGCCTTGGAAGGTTTTACAATTTCTCGACAATTTACGTGTGATTTGGGCCATTCTTTATTTTTCTGGCCTAGGATCGTAATATACTATATAGAAAGGGGAATCCTGGGAATCCGAAAACCAAGGAAGGGGGTCAAAACGATCTGATTTAATGGGGGGTCAAATAAGAACTTATACATAATTTCGATTTAGGGACTTAGAACAATGTAGATTCAGAGAATCAGAATAGTTTGGGTTTGGAATCTTGACATCTAGATATTAAAGGTGATAATACAAATAATACAAATAGTAAATTGTATGTTGTAATATTGTGCAAAATTTAAATCTTATAAGTTTTCTGAATAGCTGCTTGAATCAAACAGCTACTCAAAATTTTTAAATCTTCATAAAAGTTTATAATTTAATATTATTAAATATTTGAGTAAGTAAAGTATTATTAAAGTATTATTATTATTATTTATTAAAGTATTCAAACAAAATTTTTAATTTTTTTAATTTTTTTTTTTAATTTTTTCTTTTTAGCATTCAATTTTTAAAGTAGATCATTGGATTTTAAAAGCAAAATTTATATTTTTGAACGTTCCGACGAGTTATTTTCTTTAGAATTATTTTAGAAAATAAGCAGAAAATCAAAATATTTTTGATTTTAGGGATGCAAAAAACAAAATATTATTATAACTCGCTTAAATTTTATCGTAAAATTTGGCTGTAAAAAAGGGGCAGATTTTTCGGTTACTCTTTAAGATTAAATTTTAAAATTTTACTCATCATCATGGTTCTTCTTTCTAAAAATTAAAAAACAGAAATATTTGAGTGTTTTGGATAAAAAACGTTTTAATTTTTTTAAAAATTAAAAAACAGAAATATTTGAGTGTTTTGGATAAAAAACGTTTGAATTTTTTTTAAAATAAGACTCTAAAAAGTACAACATATAACATTACTTCTTTACGGTACCAACACATACTTGGAATTTATTTAATGAATTCACAGATCCACAAGATCCCATATATTTGTGGTATTAAGCTATCATACTTTAAGTAATAAAAACTTTTTTTCTCTGCAACTTTCAATTTTTTTTTAATTGACAGACTAATATATATATAGGTATCTCTCGAAAAGACCAGTTTATAAAAGATTTAATAAACGAGTAGAAGCATGATAATTTTTTTCTTTATGAGTTGACTTTAATGTAATTTCTAATTTTTAATATAAGCCCATCGAATAAAGAAAAATTGCATAGCAAATTCAATATCCTGTTTCTTATATAAAGGATTAAATTATATTTAAATTTAAAATTAAATGTTAACCAAGAAAAGATTAAATGCTTTGTTTATTGTATTATAATTTTGAATGATTATGATATTAAAATTAATATTATGTAATAAAAAAATTGATAATGCATTTTAAACTATAATCTATAGATCCGTATAAAAGTGTAAAAGTATTTTTACTTTTAGTCTAGCCGCCATAGAGTACCGTTCGTGCACCTAATAAACGCGTGAATAAAAGTGGATGTTATTTATGATTATTGGTCTCCTAAAACTATATCCTGGGTCCTTTTTTATCTAAAAATGGTAGATTATGTTATTAACAAATTATTGCAAAACTGGCTAAAATTTAAGGGCTAAAGCTAACAATTTTCAAGATTTTAAAAAGGGATCAAATAAATTTTATCTAATTGATCTTGCCAAATCAAAATTTGGCGTTTTAAAAGTAAGCAGGTTATAAGTTTAAACAGTGTTTAGTTGTTTATAAATTGCTTAAAAAAATCGGTGAAATACATGTGCGATACATATGCTTATATGTATTTCGATCTGCTGAACTCGAATCTCTAGATGATTTCACTAAAAAAATAACCGATTTCTTGTTACTAACTAATAATAACAAAAAAATAGCCTGAAATGAAGATTTTAAATGATATTCTGAATATTGTTTAAATTATTGATCTAATGACTTCAAAAAAAAAACTCGGATTTGGTAAGTTAAATTACAAAAAAATTTCTTAGTCCCTTTTTAAAATTTTGAAAATCGTTGGATTTAGCCCTTAAATTATATCGAATTTTGCGCTTATTTGTTAATAACAAGTAATCTGAACTTTTAGGTACTAAAAATGAACCCTGGCTTCGGTTGCAGGAAGCTAAAATAACATAAGTACCACTAACTTTTAATCATGCAGGACTTATGTGCATTTACGGTTATTTATGGAGGCTTGGCTATTTGTAAGAAATTAAATATACAAGATTTAGATACACATAACGCTCTTACCTAACTTATCAATACGAAATCTATTAACGTTTGTAACATATTAAAAAAATGAAATTGTAATTGGAATTAAAATTAATTAGAGTAATGATTTACGATCTATTTTGATTTGTTTTTTAATACTAAGAATATGAAACATTAGATAAAACATAATTTTTATATTTAAGATGTCTCAATAAATGTAACGAATTGATCTACTTTTTTAAAAACTCATTCAATGTTTTGGTAATAGTAGGTTATTATACCAAAACTTGTCTACAGTGGTCATTTGTACGTAATAATCTGTTGAAAACATGTATAAAAATACAAGGTTTTCTTGCATTAAAACTTGTTTTTAGTATTCATTTTAAGTAGAAGTTCAGTAAAAATTGGTATATATTCAATGCAACAAATTTTTATTAATTTATGTAAATGACTTTTTTCATAATATTATTTATTAAAAATATATAGTTTTTATCGCTTTTTGATATAATTTTGTAGAATACATGTATTAGACTGCCAGTAAAAAAAATATTATTCAACTCTCTGGGTGATGAAATTTTCCATTTCTTGAAATAATAAGTTTTCTAAAATAAAGAGAACTTAAAAACATATCAAAATAGTGCCAAAAATGATTATATGGGCTTTATTTATGTGTCATGTATTTGCCTTTTAATACAAATTTTCTTAATTTTCCATTTTCCTAAATTTTCTATTTTTCAGGCTGTTCTGTCATCAAATGAAAATTTTGACATAAGTTTCGGATCCCTATGGTAATTTTACTAGACTCTATTTTTCAAGGACTTTTAGACTTTTTTGTTATTATTTTAGAGAATTTTATTCAGTCACTTATATTTTTATAATTTTTTAATGATTTTTAATTTCTTATATCTTGCTAGTGTTATAGAAATTTTTTGAAGTTCTCAATAAGAAAGCCCGTAGAAAAATTTTTCCAAGGAATCCAAAAATCGAGTCGGGATTTTCATTTGGTAGCAAAAAGAACCTAAAAATAAATACGCCTCTTAAAAATCAAGCCAAAAATTATTAGTAAAAAAAATGTAACCAGGAAAACACTCACTTGAAGTAATAACAAAGAAAAAGAAGTACCGATTTTGGGAAGGTTTTCTGGGTTTCCTTAAAACTTTTTCAAATAACTAAATTCCTTTGGTTACTAGCGAATTTTTTTTTCCTTACTCAGACGTTTGCAAATGGTCTGAAACGTAAAGTAAATTAGAAAAAAAAATTTTTTTCTTTTATTTAAGATATGCGCGCAGGAGTATGATAATAAAAAAAAATTTTCAAATTTTTTTAAAAGTTTTTTTGCATTTGAGACCATTTGCAATGGTTTGAACAAGAGACAAAATTCCGCTAGCCAGAAGCAAAAGTACTCTAGCCGCTGACGAAATATTTTCACTTGCTAAAAACGGATTTTTTTTTCAGTGTAGTTAAATCTGCTTTCTCAAAGTTCTATTTCCATATTCCCTTTAGGTCGTTTTCTCTAAGAATTACTTACAAGCGGAGTTCAATACATTTGGAACACCAAATTACACCAAATGGTTATGGATGAGTTTGTTATGTTGAAAAAACATGCCGACTACCCTCCGTTCACTCAAATGGGCCTTGTGGGCCTAGAAACACAGGGCTCAATGTTATAAAATAGGGTTTTTTGGTAATTTTCAATGAAACACTAAAACCTCGCAAGTTAACTAAAACTCTTCTGGTTGGTCTCATTTTTTTAGTTTTAGTATCACCTTTTATATGCCGTAAACTGCAATTTATTATCACTAATTATTTTATCACTATAGCCAATTAACCAAACGGTTTTTTTAAAAATGACCAATTTTTAAATTGATACCAAATTTGTAATTTTTGACAAAAATAGGTTTTATAAGTCTCATCAAATTTTCACAAGCTTTAAGTTTCCAAAAATTTTTTACTCGTATTGTTTCTTTGATTCATTTTTAAGAAATGGCTCTTCAAAGCTAACATTAAAAATGAGCTTTTTTAAAAAATCGTAAAATTTGGACTGTGACTTCAAATTGTCATATCTGGTTAATAAATAATTGAAAAAGGTAAAGTCAAATTGTTTTGAAAACTTGAAGCTTGTAAAAATTTTTTCAGACCCATAAAATCTATTTACGTCAGAAATTACAAATTTGGCAACAGTTTAAAAGTTGGTCATTTTTAGCCAAAAATAACCGTTTGGTTAATTGGCTATAGTGATAAGAAAATTAGTGATAATAAATTGCGGTTTACGGCGTATGAAAGGTGATACTTAAGCAAAAAAAATGAGACCGACCAGAAGAGTTATAGTTAACTTGCGAGGTTTTGGCGTTTCATTGAAAATTACCAAAAAACCTTATTTTGTAACATTGAGCCCCGCGTTTCTAGGCCCAGAAGGCCCATTGGAATGAACGGAGGGTAGTCGGCATGTTTTTTCAACGTAACAAATTCATCCATAACCATTTGGTGTAATTTGGTGTTCCAAATATATTGAACTCCCCTTGTTAAATATTATTTTTAAAAATTTTATTTGCAAATTTGTGTGTACGTTTTAATTTTTGCTGAGAAAAGACTGCGGATATATAACTCAGGTTACAAACTTTTCACGTATTTTTATAGAGTTATGTAACTTTCAATATTTTTGAACAAACTAAAATTTTTAGAAATTTCAAACGGTAGATGGAAAATCCCAAAAAAAAATTTTTTTATTTAATAGCTAATACTATAATATACTATAAAATTGGAAAAAAGAAAGCAGAAAGAAATATATTTTATTACTGTAAAAACAAATGGTTTTTTAAATTGCACATATTTATTTTATTAATCAACGGTTTATGATATTGAAAATGGGTAAGGGGTAATTCAGAAATTAATTAACGATGTTAAAAATTAATTAACTATGATAAAAGAATTCGGAAAATTGAAAAAAAGGGACGTATGTTAGCCCCCCGAAAATGTCTAATTAATTATATGCTAGGAAAAAGTTTTAAAATTTTAAACTTTTTTATATATCCAACATTTACATGAAAATTGTGTGTCAAACGAAATATTTGAAATTATTTCTACTTATTTAATACCTAACGCAATATATTCTGGAATCCAAGTTTTAAATTTGTGCAGGTGGCAAACGAAAATCTCATAAATTTGAAATGTACGTAAAAGTGTTGTTAACTAATGATGTATCAATTAGATGGGTATGAGGAAAAGAAAATTTCTTGATAATATTTGCGAATCTGGCAAAATTGAATAATTTTTTTTAAGCAATAGATTAACGAATTTTAATCGCAGGTAAATAATTAATCTAGAAAGTTTATTACAATAAAAATATTTTAATTATTGAATAAATACTTAACTTTACCTTATTATTAAATATTTTACTTTTCATTGTTTATTTATATTAATTATTATAAAAAATTTATTGCATAATTTTTAAGCATAATTGCGTTTAGAAAATCAAAATGAAAAGTTTAGAAATTCAAAATGATTTTTGCAGATATTAAAATTTAGGAAATTTTATCCAAAAAAGTTTTTTTAATTTTTGCATAAAATGATTTTTACTCTTACAAGATCAGTAAGTGCTGACATCTAAGACTGATAAATAAACTATTTTTACAACTTTATCATTAATTGGTTATTTCGTACTATTTTATACTTTTTATTTAATTTAAAATATTTCAATTAACTATCAATAATTATAAAATGTAAAAGAAAAAAAAAATCTAAAGAAATTTATAAATCGGTAATCGATAAGAAAGTTTTATTCAATAGATAAATCTGCAATACAATATTGCCCACTTTTGGTATACAATAAGCCATGTCTCTATTATGTTGAAGAAATGTGAACGTTTTATTTATAGTATACTAGCAAAAGTTAAAGGGGAGGCTCCACTTCCCCTGTTTGCATTTACTTCTATTTCTGTTGCTAAAAAAAATCATATTTCACTGCAAATTTATAGTTATGAAACACATTCAAAGTTTTCAGAGGAGCCTTGTTCTGTGCCCATCAGTGAAGTCTCCAGTAAATTTATAATTATTAATTACAGAAACGTATTTAAAAAGGTATTGAAGAGGCTATGCCCAATCCCGATGATAATTTATTTCTTATGGAGTCAACGTGTGTCTCCCACACGAATAGAATTTAGCATTTTAGTATAAGTCTTTCGTTTACAATTTAGTACTATAGACTTAGAGACTTCAAGACCAATTATTAATTATATTATTCGGCTAGTTTGGAATCTTGAGAATCTAAGGTCTCATAATAAAAAATTATCAAATAATTTTTAGAGGGGCCTCATTATAGTCCTAATAGTTTATAGTGGAAAAAATATAAATTGAAAAGTCATTTTTAAATAAAAAATCGTGTGTTTGACTCCTGTATATGCAAAATCTAGTGTTTCTGAGGTCCCTAGTTTTTCGTTCATAATAATCTGGATAAACTAATTTGTAAAAAAATTAATTTTTGATTCACAAATAATGTTTTTGTTTTCTGAATCTAGTAAAAAATCTAGACACCGCCTTAAATTTTTCTCTATTTTTCTTATTTTTACCGCAAATTACCAAAAATTTCTTTTAAAAAATCAAAAATTTATTTTGACTCCATAAAAAATTTACAAATTTTTAAAAAAAGGTCCGTTTTAGTAAAAATTTAACTGAGTACGTATAAATTAGTGTTGAATCGAGTAATACTAATTGTGATGGTAAAATTTTATTATATTTAGAAAATACTTCACTTTTTTTAACCAAATTTTCAAAAAAATTTATTTTTCCAAAAAATAGTAAAAATTGGATATCTTAAATGTATGATAGTTGAGTCGCAATACTATGGACTATGTCACCCGCAGATTTTTTTTTTTTATTTTGATTCCAGTTTTATATAATTGTGTACATTGGTTCGAACCTGAATGCAATTAATTTTTAATTTTTGACAAGTTTGACTTCTGGAATGATTGAAAATTTTTCTAGTTTTGAATTTGTTATAATTTAATTTTATCATTTTTATCAATTTCAAACGTAGCAATAATAATTAGTGTGGGTCAAAAATAGAGCTTTTTTCAGCAAATTTAAAACAGTGAATGTATTATATTATTCTGAAAATTTATTTTTGGTTTTTTACATGAAAAATGTTTAACGGAAAAGGTGCCCTGAAGGGTCTACTAATCGAGGGGGTAGTGGTGAAAAAGCTATGATTAAGGGTATGAGGAGTGAAACTAAAATTAACATTTGAGTTTAAGAACTATAGTTAAGAGGACTTTAGGGATTTAAAACAACATAGGTTTAGAAGGTACTTTAGATATATTGAATCTTTGTAATAATTAACTCAGTAATCATGTTTCATACAAGTTATTTGCGTCAATAACCTAGGGGTTCTGCTTTAAAAATTGTTAATTTTTTTCAACCTTGTAAACTCATCTATAACCATTTGTTGTAATTTGGTGTTACAAAGTAAGTGAACTCCCCTTGTTAGTTTTCAAAAATGAGTAAACGGCCTAATGAAAATAATACTTTTATTTCAATTTACAAATAATACAGTAACTTTTTAACAAATTACAATACAAAAAAGTTCTAATGGCAACTAAATGCGTTTGAGTATTATATTTTAAAAATAAATAGCATAAATCCTTATAAAATTAAATCATGACACATTTTTAAAAATATTTTTTACAAATAAAATTTCGAAATTATTAAGTTTTTTGAAGAATTTATTTTTATTTTTTTATTTCATTCCTGATAAACTACTGTTTTATAAACAATAAATTATGTTTTAGGAAATTTTCTTTTTTTTCTTTTTAGGCACTGAAAAATAGAAAAGAATTTTAGTTTTTCATTATAATTTTTTAGATTAATGATTATTAAGTTGAACAAAAAATTTTTACCAATGAGGAAGTTCTTCTGGTTCAAGACAGCTTAATGTTTCGGAATCAAAAAGTTTACCCTCACCACAAGTAAGAAGTCTTGGGTGTCCATCAACACATGTAATTAATCTTCCGCAATCACCAGCAACGGGGAACCTAAAATTTAATTTAATCATTAAAGATTTATTTTCTTTTTAGAGTATTTTATTGCATAAATTATTAATTTAAAAATTTATATAAATTTTGTTATTTACGTCTAAAAATTTTTAAAATAAATGATAACTAACCTTGGGTAAGGCCAAAATCTTGCTGCGGCAGAGTGTGGAGGTACGGATTCAGGACATGAAAAACCAACTACTGATTCTGGATTACAAAATGGAATAAGTTGATCTGGCCAAACACATGAATGACTTTTTTCATCATAAGCTAAACCAGCATCGCAATGTTCTTGATGTGGTTCACCATAAGCACATTTTAAGTATGTTGTACTGCAAGAATCACTGTCTGCATAAATACCGAATTGATATTCACAAGCATGAGAGCTCAATGGTGTCACTAAAATAAAAGTAAATTTTTTTAAAATAATTTTAAGAGTATATTATGCATAAAGAAAGTAAAAGTTTCAAGGGCATAAAAAAAGGTCTACATTAAAAATGTTTATTTGCTTGAGTTTATAATGGGTCCAAGAAATTAATGTAAAAGTTTTATACCAAGGTAGAAAATTAATTTTTTTCTTGTTTTATACAAAATAATTATTAAAAAATTATTCTTATTATTAAAATGATTATCTTAAGATCATATTAAAAACTCCAAAAAAGTTTTGAATGACCTATTTCAGTAAGAATTGCTAGCTAATGTTCAGAAATTGGGAATACAAAATTTCAATAAATATTATCGTGTCCAAAAAATATCTTTGACAAACTCAGTATACTCAAACGGATCTACTGACTCTAAATCAGCAATCCTATAACTTTTTACCTCAATCAAAAAAAAATTAAGCACCACCAATTTTTTTGTATATTTATACAATGTCAGTTTTTAACTTGCACTATAAAAATTCTTTCTACCCGGATAGTAATTATCCGGACAAGAATTTTTACTGTGTACATAACGTTTGCTTTTTCAGGCTAAGGGAACTAGTTTTATCTTTCAAATTGAGTTTATTGGGCCTATTTTTTGGACGTACTTACTGTGCCTTCATAACAAATCCATAATTAGCTCCTAATTAATCCCATAGCACTATATTTTAGGATAGTACTATATATTTTATTATTAGTTTAAAAAATTTTTAGAGTAATGATAAAGTAAAAATTTATAACTTTTATATTTGCATAGAATGTTATTTTGTGGAAAAGCGAATCTATTTTAAATTGTAAAAGGTACAAAAAGGCCAGAAAACTGATTATTTCATGATAATTTTTTCAACATACTGATGTTATAGTGTCAATAAAAGAAATCTATGAAGAATAATTTTTATTTTTTAAATTCTAAAATCATATTTAATCGATTATGTTCTCTTAAATCCATGTATCCTCAAAATATAAAATTGTTTATTTTAGTCCATCTCAATATTTATAGATAGCTTTGACAAGAAACTCTTAAATATTTAATAAAACTTACAATCAGATTTTCTTTCTCCACAATTGACAGCCCAATTGTAATTACAATGGTTATGCACAGCACCATGACCATCGAATAATAAACCATTTTCACAATGTTCCAATGTTAAAGTTCCATTAGTACATAAAAAAAATGAATTGCAATCATCTGGATGTTCATATGCTTGTTCACCAAATTGTTCTGGACATGTTGGTGTATTTAATGCTAATCCTCTTACTAAAAAAAAAAATTTTTTTTTTTAAATATTATGTAATAAAAAAAATTATAATTCTTTTGTAATTATATTTACATTTAAATTACACCTTATTAAATAATTATGTATTTATAAACAAAAGCTTTCTTAATAATAATTATAACGTTACTAGTTAAATTTTTTATTTACGTCAGAATTATTTAAATTAAGTACTGTTACTAATATAATATGGTAAATTTAATTTTTATGAATGCTATATTAAAAAAAAAAGGTGTCAAAATTTAAATAAAATGATTTTTTTTTTAAATATCACGTTTTTTGTATTATGTCATGATACAAAAAATAAATGTTTAAACATATGGTTTTTTATTGTCAGTGAAAGTTTTAAATCTTTCATTATCATCATCGTTTTATTTTTAATCATGTAATTTTAAAAAAATGTTAAGTTAAAAAAGAATTTTTTAAAAAGAAAGTTTTTTTTGTGCACGTTTTAAATTTTACTTAATTTTTTTTTAAAAGTCATTTAAATGAAATACCTATTTGTTGGTATTTTTTAGTAAATTATTAAACTTACTGATTATTTAAACGACGGTTGGTAGCGTATAATAAATAAAACATATTTTTAAACAAATTTTAATATTTAAAAGTATTTTCCAATACTAAAAAACTTGTTTAATTAAGTTACGCCCCCACTGCCCCAATAAATCAAAAAGATTACTACTTACCAATATTAAATAATGTCACTAAGACATTTAAACAAATGATAAATTTCATTATATTCTTTTACTTTATGACTATAAAATGAAACTGACGAAGAAAAAAAAATGTAAAAAAACTGACCAGTGATTTTTTTGCGACGTCAACAAGGCCCCGCAATCACTCGGAAATACTACAAAACGCCAACATATTTTTACCGGCTCTCTTACATTATATTAAAAAGTCCCCTTCACGACCCCACCTTCCGATATTTATGCGTATTGTAATATTTCATAAATACTTTGTTTTTTTTTTTTAAGATTTATAAATTATTTAAAATAAAATAAAATTTAATTTTTTTTTAGAAATTCCCAGTTTTTTGAGATAAAAAAATTTTTATATGAGAATGTTTCATTATATATGCAGCTTTTAATTAAGATTTTGATATGCGTATGATATTTACTGATATTCCAAAACGAAACGATGTCTGTTTTTCTTTTGATTATTTTCTTAATCTGTTTATTTTCTTAGAGGCTTTAATAATGTATCCAAATTTATTTTGCATAATTTATTGTTAAAACATAAAATAAAATTTACTTTGGCTGTAAACTTGGCACTCAAGTTAAATGATATCATATCTGAATAAAATTCAATAACTTTTACGATAGTTAAAAATTATTATACTATTCTTAATCACCCCATCATCTTAAAATTCATACTTTTTACGTTACACCTAAGTAAAATTACCAAAATTTACATTTTTCACCAAAAAAATTTTTCCATTAAAAAACCGCATGAAAAATCAAACTTTTGAAAAACGAAATCTTGGACCAAGACTACTTGAATCATTTTAAAAACTTTTTCGAGTAGATTTTAGTTAAATACACCCATATAGTACATGTCAGATAATAAAAAAAAAGTAACTGGTTTTGATTAATGGTTTAAAATGTTATAGTAATGGATATTTACAATGATAAATAACTGTCACATTTATGTTCTAGTTTATATTATGAAATAATTATTTTATATGAATTTACGTTTGTATTTTATATGTTATATTGCAGCGAGACATTCATTCTTTAAAATTTCTTCGTTTTATTATTTTTTTAATTTTCGTATAAAATTAAGAGAAAATTGATAAATAAATGAAAAAAAAAACTGCAAAGTTTTTTTCTTCATTTTCACATGGGTTTTATGTAATATTGTTATGCAGTTCATCCCTAAAGATATATCGTTCTTGTATGTCGCCCCCCGTATTTCCAATTAGGTTTGATTGTGATTTCGTTCAAATTCTACATTCACATTGCTCAGATTTCAGCCACAAAATAGTAATGGGTGATTGGGACGCTGATATATATAAATTAAGATTCTGATACTCGCTTTTTAACTGTCCTCATGAATGATATTTCACATAAGCTGGTTAAAAGAGGTTCCTCGCATCATAATGTTGAAAGTAATGACACTTGATAGACATTTTTGTTGACAACTGTGTCTCTATTATTAGCATTGACAAGAGACTCACTACTTTTCCAAGTAGACATGAAATAATATCATTCATTATTGTTCTATTCTACCAAACTCGACTTGGCACCTCGTACAGAGCACTTAATACCATAGCATCACCAGACTTAAGGATGATAACTACGAAGCTGGGGATAATAGACATATGAAACTATTACTCTCTCTTTCTATCATATTACTATAGAAGCGAGAACCTTGCGCGCGCACAACTATACGATAGCATTGTTAAATAAATAAAATTTTCGTTATAAACAAACCACCCTAGTCTAAAATAAATTGAATAATTATATTCTACGATATGTTTTTTATATGTTATAATTTTTTTATCAAAAACTGTACTCAAAAAATACTTTAATTTTTTATTGTAAAATGTCGTCCCATAAGAATCACGTGTATAAGATGCTCGGAGAAGCAAAATTATTTTTAATTATTTAATAATGAAGGAGTCACCCTAGGATCTTCTAATTTTAAATATGTATTTTTTAATATGCTTTCTTGTTATATACCAACTTTTATTAAAATCTGTACTCAAACAAAAAAGGTGAGCAGCATCCTTAAATTATCATTTACGCAAACAAGAATAAACGAGTTTCTCAGCATCTGAGGATATCTTTGACATTGAGGCAGGACTATCAACCCAAACAGATAACATTCATAATACTATGAATAAACTTGCTCCTGAGAAGCAATTAAATTCGCGTAAATCTGACTACCTTTGGATTAACCTTGAGCTTCGTTTATTAAGATGAAAACGTGTTGCTACCAGTAGACATTATACGAGAATTTATGGCACTGCTAATTCTTATGAAGAAAATCAGAAGTAGTTAGCTGTATATCATTATGCATAATCATATATGCGGTACTCTTGATGCCAAAAAAAATTTTTGCAAGCAGCATCTGCATCCGCATCGGTCTTTAGGATTGATTATTATTAAAGCAAATGATATACTCAACGGTTTTTCACCAGATAAACTTTACTCGTTCTTCTCAAATATTTCAATATCTACCACTAAAGATCTAGCAGTAGCTTCTAATATTATTTATAATGGTCCTCTAGAGGGTTTTGTTTTCAAGAGGGTATCAGTTAATGAGGTAATATTAGCAGTATCGCAATTTAAATTGCAGGCCAAAGGTAACGATGGGGCATCCCAAAGCGTTATAGCTAAGGCTCTTCCAACTATTGCTTCTTAAACTTCACCAAATTATTTAATATTTCACTGCTAAAGGGTATTTTTCTATCAACATGGAAAAACTCTTATTTAAAAAGTCCCAGTACCATAGTCAACATCGGACTTTCGTCCTATACAGAATTAATGTGCTTTTTGCCAAAAACTTTGGAAAAGCTCGCGCATGATCAGGTATTAAATTTCTTGGAGAAATCAAAGGATCTAGTGATCCATATAAAACGGGTTTTTATAAATATCACAGCATCCAATCAGCTTTAATTAATCTCGCTGATGATATTCGATTTGGCAAAGACAAGAGGTTGCCTACACTGCTACTACAGTTTGACTTTTCAAAGGCTTTGGCAATTTATTACATCAAAATTGCTCAAAAAGCTAAAGAATATTGGCTAGCCCAAATCATCGTTAAACTGATTCTGGTTCTACCTAAGTTGTCGGTCATTATGCGAAACTTCTAAACACTCAACACGATCATCTCGTGATATAAATACAGGTGTCCCATAAAGCTCTGTCTTAGGGCCTCTTCTTTTCTGTATATTTATATAAATCATATTCAAGATCATTTGAGAGAAAATAACAAAAATCTACATTCAAAGGCCTGCACATAAAATTTACCAGGGTATTTTTTATCTATCAGAAATTGCAAAAACGCTTTCAACATAGGCAATAATAAGACTTGTAGCATTAAATATTAAAAAGACACAGGCAATCGTACTTGGCTCATCTAACACGATACGATCTTTCAAAGCCATTATTATCTCCTATATCTATTTTAGGATGTTATTATATTATTCTTTTTCAGGATTTAAATCCTTCGTTTCTGTATAAAAAAAAAGGCGTAATTTGCAATAGCAAATTTTTAAAAACATATTTTATATAAATATTTTACCCTTTGCATAGTTTCTTAGGGTTTCATTGCCACCTAAACTTTTTTAAAAATATGTTTCATGCTCAAAATTAAGTAGAAACATGCTGGACGATTAATAAAATTAAAAGCCAGCAGCTTTCGATATCATAATATGATACATATTAAGCTAAAATAAAAGTATTAAAAATTAAAAACTTAAAGTTGCTTTTTCAAATTATAATATATTTTAAGTAAATTTACAAGAAACTATTTATAAAATGTCAAAATATATTAAAAAGATAATAATTTTTAAGTAAAATAAATTTACTTAAAAATTTTCACAAACATACATAAATTTTGTTTAAATTTGCTTAGTGCTATCTTTTAAGTAAGCAAAGTACTTGCAAATAGACAAAAATGGTTTTTAAAATTGTATGAAATAGTATTTAAAAAATATTAAATTTCTTTTTTGTCTAAAATCGGTTAAAAATTTATAAAGAAAATTGATTCTTACTTAACTATTTGAATTCAATAATTCATTAAAAGGGGGTCATTTTTTCATAGGTCAAATGTTTCCTTCCTTTCATCTGAGGAATAATCATCAACTTCCAACCTTAACAAAAAATTGAAAATCTAAGAAAAAGGTGACATTGCCAAGACTTTGGCGGATTCAAAACTGTGGGTTTGAGTCTTTTTATAGTATGTTTGCTCGGAGAATTTTTTCTTTGAAAATTGATACTTAATTTTTTAAAGATAATATTTTTCTTAGATTTTCAATTTTTTGTTAACATTTTCTGAAAATTAGGTTTTTTCAAAAAAGTCGGATTTTTTTATTATTAGGTATAACATGACTCTTTTTCATGATAATTTTTTACGTAAAATTTTGTTTTAAAAATTAAAAATAAATTTTACGCAATTAATTTTTATAAGAAATATAAAACATATGTTTGATTTTGTAAATTTTAAAAAAATGGTTTTAAATTTTAAAAAGTAACTGTTTTCATTAAATTTTGTAGTTAAATAAGAATCAATAACTTTTGTTTAATTATTACAAAATTTCACAAAAAAAGGATTACATTTCATAAAATATAATAATATCTGTAAATAGTTTAAAACTTAAAAGCAATTTACATTAAACTGTAAAAATATTTTTTTAAATTTTATTTATTTTTAATATTGAAGTTAATTTTGGAGGTGAAAAATCCCAAAATATTTTACATTAACGAATTATTATCTAAAATACATAAAAAATATTTCATAATATTAAAATCTTAAAAAATCAAAATGACCTATTGGTTAAAACATGAAATAAATTAAATTTCTGAAGCCTGAGCAGATTCTGTCCAGAATTTTCTGGTACTAAATGAAACTTTCGGAAAATTCTGACTGAATTCTCGGATTTCTCGTAAATATTTTTAAAAATATTTAAAAAATTACAACTTTGAATTTTCATCCAGTATAATAGAAAAGTGGGTCCTAAAAATCCTAACCAGAATCTACCCAGTTTCTAGAAACACTGTTTTTTGTATAAATTTTTTTTACTAGAATCTACTAAAATATTAAATCAAATAATTTTTACAGTGTAAATTAATTACTATTAATTTAAGAATTTTCTCGCAGTAATTTTAATTAGTTTACAAAAAAAAAAAAAAAAAAAAAAAAAAATTATGCTCACAGGCTTTCATTCAAGCGAGTATAATATACACTGTCGGCTTTCACCGTATATATTTTAAATACATAATATATTTCTTACTTTGCATTCCATTAACTAGTTTTATATATATCTCGCTCTTTTTTTTTTTAAATATAATTTTTTTTTTCAGTACAAAGATCTTGCGAAAGCAAACTTATATATTTTTCAGTTTAAAATATCGTACCATATACATAAATAAATTGTACGAATTTTATTATTTTTTATCAAAAAATATGTTATATATATAACTTATAGATTAGTGACTTATTACAATACGACTTTTTAAAACTTATAAAAAATGTTTATTTTTTTTTTATCTATGTAGTACTTAATAATAAATGCATTTTACCAATCCTTAAAATTTTCAAAAAAAATTTATATATATATAGATAAAATATATTTTAATAATAAAATATTGTTTATGCATATATATAAATGTCAGTTTACATTGTGTGATTTTTAACCTAAAAAAGTAAAAGTTGTAATTTTAAGAATAAGAATTTACTATGGTTTATTTTATTCAAAGCTGTTTTGACAATCTTGTATATTTATATATAATTTGCATTTTCTCTCGCCTTCGTAAATCGATTAATTTTTTCCTTTGTAATAGTCCTCGCTAGAAAGTAAAAAAAAATTATTTTTATCTTTTATTTAATTATTATGAGGTTATTAAAATATTTAAATTATACAATAAGACAGAAAGAGAGATAGATTTATTTTAAATTATTCATGTATTATACTTTTTGAATTAAAAAATTTATTGCATAAGAAAGTGAAATTAAATCATATGTTAGATAATAAGCATTATTTTCTGTTTTATTATTATAAAATAAGATGATTAAAAATTTTTAAATGTAATCTGATTGGGTTTGTTTGGGTGTTGTTTTCTCTTACAAGTATTTTTTATAGGCGAATTTCAGGTTTTGGCTTTGTATTTTTTTAGCAAATTATTCACGGTTTTTCAAGAAACAATGGAACTAATATCTGAATTATCAGAAAAAATTGCATTTTTCATTCATGCCTGTGAATGGAGAAATGTTTTATTTTTATCTAAATTTCAAAATCTTTTTTTAAACAAAAAACTTATATCGCGGTTCCTAAACTTTGCAAAATGAAGACCAAGTTTATAATTTTAGGTTTGAGATTTCTCTCAAGTTTCTATGCTAATTAAAGGAATTTTGCTGTATGATTGTCAAATTTTCGAAAACGTAATCTAGTAACAAAAGTCCACATTCAAATATTTTTTAGCGCCAGTGCAGCCAAACAGAGGGGTAAAATAAATTTTTTTTTACAACGGATTTAGTACAAATTCTTGGAATCCTCTTTCACTGCACTTCATTAACGACAGAGAATTTAAAATTCAATTGAGTATAACCTTATTTTTATAAAAAAAGAGAGCATACACTGTTTTATTAATTGTTTATACGTCCATTGTTCTGATTTGCTCAAGAATAAATTCACCTATGGCCACTTAGCAACTCAGACCCACGGGGTCACTAAACACATAAAGAGCGAATTCTTGCTATTAGGTGGTTGGTTATTTTTATGGCCTTGGATTCACTCTTTTTCTGTGCTTTCCTGCATGCCCTGAATCACTCCCAACTCAAATTATGAATCTAAGCAGTGTCCTAGTGTATTGTTCTTCTTTCTTCTCAGGATATTTGCAGTGGTACGTAGGCGTAACTAGCTACTCGCAAAACAGTCGTTATATAGAAGCCGGTATATAGCTCTAATCCGTAACAAGAAGATGATGTAAACACTGTTAAAAGTAATTTATCAAACGAGTTGCATAATTCTGCGAGATGGGCAAACTGTCCGACTAAAAGTTGTCTGCATTATGTCTCGCAAATAATATAACGTTTTTTTCTGACCCCGGAACGTCAGATTTTCGTAATTTTGTGTTTACCTTCTTATTCAACGCTGGCTTCATCTGACTTTTTGTGATTACTTGTTTTAAAAAACAAACGTAGTGAAAATTTTTTAAGACAGACAATGAGAGATTTCACATGTATATAGCGTTTATTTTTTTCTAGTTCCTTTTCTTGAACATTCAGTAGAACTTAAAAATATATTATACTAAAGTTTCAGTTAGTATAAGATACCTTTTGTAGGCTAGTTTTGGGCTTGTAACTAACTTAGAAGCCTATGACTTCTGTAAATAAAGAAAAAAAAAGTAAATTTACGAAAAAATCAAGTTTTCCTGTTCTTTTGTGAACTAAAAACTATTTTTCGTTAATTCAAAAATATTTTTCACAAATTTGCAAAAAAAATAGAAAATTTTCTACTTTCTTGTAAATTTACAAAAATTGGTAAATTTACAATTTTTATCGAAAATGTTTCTAATTTTTTGCAAAAAAACCATATATTTTGTATATTTACAGGAGTTAATTGCTTAATTGTGATTGCCTCTAGAGAGCCTTTTCATCACCTTGACATTCTATCTGGGGCCAAGGTTAAATTAAGGATTAAAAAATCTTATTCCAACCTTCTGATTCATATTTCTAGCTGTGGAATAGTCGAATTACTTATAACGCCGGTTGTATTGGAAAACTTGAAACATTTTCATTACTTGATAAGAGGATATATTTGTCTCACAAAAAATCTGTTCCAGAAGATGGTTGGTTGCTTTTCGCCTGTTCATATTTCCAATGATGCTTCCTTCTTTCTAATTCTCGTGGTTTGTATGCGCGTAATATCTTATTGTCGTTAACGGTTTCATTTATTAATAAAATTTCTTCCATTATTGCTGATTTCTTTCTTTTTTTGAACTAAACTCTGTGTATGCTATTACATTTTTAAACGAAATAGGGAAATTTTGAAAAAATTGTTATGATTTGTTAGATATTATTTGACAAAGTTAAATTCTGGCTCATAAAGGATATCCGAAAAGTTACTGTTTGTTATTATATTTTAGTTTTTATAAGTATTTCTAAAGATTCTCGTTTTAAATAAATTTTTGATTGTTTAAGAGATTAGTAAGAACCCTACACTTTTGATAAGACTAAAGAACCTAAATTTATGATTATCAAAATAGAATTTTGAAAAGATTATATAATTTGATTAAATTTCAATTGTAAGAGTTTGAAGTAATTTTTTTTTAAATAAAATATACATAAAATAAAAAAATAACCAAAAAATTAAGTAACTCAAATCACCTGATTAATTAAAAAATGTTTTAGAAATTAGGGCTTGACCATGGTTTATTGTTTGCTACTTTTTTAATCCTGTAAATATTTTAAGAGAATGGAAAAAGAAATAAATTTACGTATAAATAATTAAATAAACAGGTCACACTTTTTTTTTTCAGAAGTTGTCTCATAAATTTTGATAAAAAAACAAGCATATAATACTTTGTATTATTTTGTAGTTGTACTACGTTTATTTAACGTGTAATGATTTATAATTATCTTATAAATTCTATGCATATTTTAGAATACATGTATTCTTAAAAAACAGCTTACATTCTTTGTTTAAATAAAACTGTATATTAAACAGAAATAAATTTAAATAAATTTTAATTAATTTGAAAGTTAAAATATTATTTTTATTATTTATTTTAAATATAATCAAATTTATCTGATTTACTTGCCAGTTGCAAATTGTAGTTTAATATTGAAATTCAATTTATTCTAATCTGTGTTTTATAAACAAATTCACAAGGCAAAATACTTATTTTCATTCTGTACTCAATATATTATACATAGAATCTTAATATATTATGATCCAATTTTAATATAATGTACTTGTTATCTCTATTCAGGTATCTATTCACTGATTTTAATTTTTGAATAATCCAAAACTAACATTTATTTTTAGTTTTATCAAATTATTTTTAAATTGTAGATTTTAATGATTTTTTAAAAATATATTTTATGTAATATAAGAATTGAAATAGTGATAAAAAATTTTAAAGCAACCTACGATCTAGACACACCTCCATTATGGAGTTAAAAAGATCACTTAGGTCAAATGTCTGCTTTTAGTTATAGTCAAAATAATATAGGACATTTTATTCTAAAGTTATACTATTTCTAATACTATTAAAACGTTCGATTTTTGATGCTAAATGATTAACAGATTGATTTTGTAAATAAAATTGAAACTCTTATTATTTTTTAAGATAAGAGATTTAACAAAGATTTTTAGAGAAAATTTAAATTAAAATTTTTTTATGATGATTGAATTAAAACCTTCATATTATAAAAAGCCCTGTTATAAAATCGTTAATTTACGAAGAGTCTTGACATTGATTTTATAGCCAAGTAACATTGTAAAAAGTATAAGAATCAACTTATTACACTAGAAAATTATCCCCAATAATCTCAATACAAAATATCAGAGTCTTTTTGACTTCAAAAAAGTAGCTTTCATTGCAAAATAGTCTTTTCATTTTTTAAAGACTAACAATAAGATTCAAATTAAATAAAAAAAAAGTAGCCCCAACATGATACCAGTTTAGAGACTAAAATTTATTTTTTCGCATGTTAGACAAATTACTTTAGATGGAACTCTCGCAGTGAATGTTAGTAGAACATACTGATTTTAGGCTTTTTGAAAAAACGAGCATTTTTGAAACTTGCTCCAAAAGCTTGCTAGTTTATTAATCAAAGCTTACCCCTTGACTAGCTATCTGAAGGGGTGATGCAGTTCCTACAAAATCATTGTCTTCTATATTTAAATTGACATAATATTTAAATCGTGGCATATGTAAACTTGTTCGAAGGAGTATTTTATTTCGCAACTTTTGACTCTTTATTATGTCTTGAAAAATTTACTTCTTAGTCAAGTGTTTACATGGCTCTTAAGGTAATTATGTTTCTTTTAGTTCCAAATAAACTTGCTCGTAAATTTTTGGGTGGTTTCCTTTGGTTACTATAGAGGTCATTGATTTTTGGGGTACTATCTCTTTGAGCAATTGAATCAGGACTAATAATAGGTATTTTGAAAAGAATTTATTATAAGTTTTAAGGTAAAATTTTTAGGTAAAGTCATTATCTCGTCTTGTAAAAAAAGGTTAATTTGCATTAAATTTAAGATTGTTAAAATCAAAATAATTTTCTGTCTTTGAATAAAACATTTTACAGTGTAGGTTAAAGTAATTTATGAAGTTGTTATTTTTAATTCCCACATTATTTAAACGCTTCTTATTTATTCAAGAGTATTATATAATTAAGAATTGAAAAGAAAAATTTTTAATATGACATGCAAAAACATTAAACATAAGAGGATTTTCTCAAGAAATCTTTAAATATAAGTAAAAGAAAAAAAAATTTAACTTACCATCCTTGTACTATTTCTGGTTCTGTACACCTAAAACTATCTTCATTATAAACAAGTCCATCATCACATTGACCTTTTTGTGGTTGCATACCATTACGACAAATATAAAATTTAGCACAATCATCTGGATGTGGATATGTTGGATGTGGTAAAACTCTGCCAGATGGTCCAATTACTTCACCAGGTGGACAACTAAAACCATCATCAAGTACATCACGTTTTGGTGCTTCACATAATCCTGTTGCATCAACTGGCCATTGACATGTTGCATCTTTCTCTTCATAAATTAAACCAGGTGGACATTGCATTTCCTAAAATTAATTTTTTTTTTTAATTTTTAATATTTTAAACGTAACAGTTTTTTTTTTAATTACCTGAGGAACACCATCGATACAGTTAACAAATTTATCACAAGATGCAGGGTCTTCATGTTTATAATATCCATTAGCACGTGGACATCCTTTACTAGGACGTGGATTTTCTAAAATTAAAAATAATCCAATTTACTTTTAATCTCTAATTAACTGCTTAAAATCCTTGAAATTAAAAAAAAAAAAAACAAGAGAGTAATGTTTTTTTTTCTCTTATAACTTGATTACTTTTTGATTATTTAAAGAAAAATTTCTTTAAAGTAAATGCACACTATAATTAGGGAAAGTTTATATATTAAAATACGAATACTTAAGTATAATAAATATTATAAATATATACTCTCGATTTCAAACGATAAATACTTTAATTGAGAAATTTAATTATTTCTTCTTTTTTTTTTATTTGGTTAAAAATTTATAAATATTAAGTGAAAGCAGATAAATTTACCAAAAAAAGGTTCCTAAAATAGAAAGTCTAAAAACAAAATTCTAATTTATATGTAATAGTATTAATAAAAAATATAAAATTGGTCAGATCACTCGTATCGCCAAATAATGGAAAAAATTTTTATAATTAGTCCCAAAAATTAGCTCGAGTAATTTATAACAATATGTTTAAATAGCATTGTAATAAAATGCCGAAAATTTTAAAAATTCAAAACAGCTTTTTAAAAAAACTAGCATGCTAATATACGTGTAAAATATGTTTTCAAAATTTAATTTAACTTGATTATGAACTAAATAATGAATTGATTAAATACTCACGTAATGCTGTTCTAGTACCACAATCAACATTAGACACAATATCACAGAATTCTTTTTTTGGGTTATCATCTCTAAAAACAAGACCATCTTTACATAATTTTTCTTCAGGTTGTCCATCAACACAAGCATAATATAAATCGCATTGTTCTGGATCTGGAAAAAAACCTTTAAGTTCTGGACACTTAAATTGTCCTTTTATTAAATTTATTAATGATAATATTAAAATAAATTGAAAAAGAAATTCTTTATAATTTAATTTTATCATTTTTTTTTTTTTTTAATTATGACTTGCAACTACTAGAAGGACCAGTTTTGCTCGACTGCGTTTTTTACTTATAATTTACAAGAGTTGCAGTTTAGTTAAATCTCCCACCTTGAATACCCTTTTCTCCCCTTTCTCCAAATTCTCACTCTCGGTCATAAACGACCTTTCAATTTAAATATATAATATTATTACGTTAAAAGTGTTAAAAAAATAAAAATTATCATTCGCTATAATAAATATTTGTACAGATAATAATTATATAAAATTTTTTATACTATTATATCAGAAAATATAATAAAAATAATTATTATTTTTTGATTACTTAAATGAAATTCAAAAAAAAAAATGATGGATTGTATAATAATTATTTTATTACTAAAATATAAATATTGTAAAATTATTATTATTCAGGTCAGTAAGTAAACAAAATATTCTCCGGATATCCTTATTGATTTTAAGAAATTTACTTTCATTAAATTACAAAAAAAAAAAAATTTCTTGTTCTTAAATATAAGTAAAGACTAAATGTTTAAAAAATTTAGGATTTTAATTTTGTAGATTTAAAAAAAAAAATTTATTTATTTATTTTATCAACAAATTTGCACTTTTTATTAAGTTAATTATTTACTTATACCCAAAAACAAAATAAAAGATATTATTATATTATATTATTATACTCCAGTCAAATCACGGTATGGCAGTTGTTTTTGACAACCAAAATGAGAGAAAGTCTAATATGGGTTTTCCGAGTTATTGATTCTGAAAATCGAGGCTTCATTTGAAATTTGTCTAAAATCCTTAAATTAGTAAAACTCACCCCTCATTAATGGTGTTTTATATTTCTATTTTTTCTATTTTTGGAGTATATTCCAATAAGATTTGTAAGATGATAAAAATATATGGAAATTATATATTGTGACTGAAATCCTAAGTCAAAGTAATTCAGGAGATTAAGTTGATGAAAAACATGACGAGAGAATGTAACAAAAACATGAAAAACATTAATTACTTTTTTATAATAATTAAATTGAAAATAATTAAAATAATGGTGTTATTGTATCATTGACGTTTTGAGAGAATTAGCCTTGGTCTCATGCGAGAGAAAAATCATTTTAGGTACGAGGTCTTATATAATCCTGACAGTTGGGGCCAAAAGGACCACTTTCTCCCAAAGAGACCATTTTGGATAAGAGAATTCATAAAACAAAAATGGCGTAGGCCAAAATGTCCATAATATATAGCGATAAAATTTTGATTTTATCTTGGTAAAATAATATAATAGTGTAAAATCTCACTAAAAACTACGAAAATCTTATAGATATTATAGATAGAAAATCTATAAGATTTTTGTGTCTAACCCTATATAAATTTTAATAAAAATTAGTAAAGTTAAATTCTGTACACAGCACTATTATTTCCCCTAAGCTACATAACAGATATGTCAAAGATAAATATTTACAAAAAATACAGTTTATAAGCATTTTGAATCAATAAACGCAATAAGAAAAAAAAATTCATTTTTCAAATTGCTTTTTAAATATAAATAGAATCGTTTATAAATTGGTCACTTTGATGTCATGAATTTATAATGACGTTAGTTAATTATATTACGCCTAATGAACATTACACTTTGGAAAGAAAAGCAACATAGTCTATATGGTTAAACTTAACTCAAACTATTTTCAAATTGACGGTAGTGCTTTTGATGGTTACATAGTATTTTTTCCCAAAAGTACTTTTGAGAATAACTTTACATAGCAATTTTAGCTCTTAAGATTGAATTCACAATTTTTAGCAGCCATTTCCGTTTTCTGGTAATTTTTTTAAAAAGCATCAAATTTTAAAAATTTCAATTGTGCATGCCTGAGAAATCCGTAAAATCAGAGCAATATCACTTGCAGTGAGGGCAGTCTCTAATCTACATTCGATACTTAGACTTCAGGAGAGAATTAATCCTATGCGACTTAGTACAAACTTGCCAAATTTAATAATACCTTGTCCAAATTCTAATACAGACAGCATGAACAAAATTCTTTGACTAAAAGATACAGGACCTAAAATAACACTAAAAATAACATGTCTTTTGAGATTAACGTCTCATGAGAATAAGTAATGTAGGTTTAAAAATTGACCAAATTCAGACAAAATTCATTAGATGTTTTTTATTTTTCCCAATATTTCGAATAAATATTTTGTTCCTCTTCAGAGGTTATTTTATTAATGTATAATAATATCACATAGTAACGTCAAATTTAGTTATAAAAATAAATAACAAGTCTATATAATATATGGAAAAATTTCTATAAAAATTTAATTATTATTATTATTACTGTTTCTGCAGTTTCAAAGGCTATTGAGAATGTTTCGCTCTTAAAATTTATTAAAGAGCTAAGAATACAGAGAGCGCCTCACAGTGATCTAGGAAAAAAAAAAGCGGAAATAAATCGGCTTTTATCGAGTTTCCATCCAATTTTAATGCGGGTTGGCTTGTTTTACTCCTTATGACCTGTATTTTAGAAAAGTAACGTAAAGAAAATTTTTTTCCACATGATTTTCACCCCTTTTTCAGAAAAACCCACCCCTAAAAAAAAAAATTTATAGCAAAATTAAAATTTATTCAAAAAAAATTACTAGGCCGTGAAAAATTATTTATATGCTCAAATTCGATTGAAAAGAATAAATTATGTTAAAAAAAAAAAATTACCCCTATTCTACCCCTAATTTCCCAAAAATTACCCTTAAACTTAAAAGGCTTATAAAATATGTTTTTTTTTTAAATATTACATAAAATTTATATTGTAGAACTTTAAGAAATTGTTAAATTAAGTATTTTTTATTTTTTATTACATGATTGGCCTTTTTGTAGGCCAAAACAACCCTTCTAAACACTTAAAAGTAATCTAAAATTTAAAAATCCTAAAATATTCTATAATAGTCAAAATATGGGTTTGGTTGTATGTTCACTGGCGAACAAGAGAGTTGCTCTACTATAGGTTTTTTGGGCCGCTGAACACGAAAATCGGGGTCATTTCGTTGAGAAATGGGGGTTCAAGGTTAAGGATTCACCCTTAAATTTGCAGAAACTACCACCGAAATGGGGGTGTTCTTGCTATTTTCGCACTTTGAGCATCCAGGATATGTCCATATAGGTTTTTTGGGTCGCTAATCAAGAATTTTTACTCCTTTTTTATAAATATTTAATATTTTACCCTTAAAATAGCTAAAACTACCCTTAAATTTAAAATTTTTTAAAATACAGTAGAGCTTTAATTTATTCGTTATCTTTGAGTTTAAACTAACTCTAATATTAACAAAAAAAATGTAAGTAATTTTTCAGTAGATGGGTATCCTTTCCTGGCTCCAAACAACCCTTAAAACTCACAAAAATTTCAAAATTCATCTAATTTATTTAATTAGGTATTTTATTTTGATTTTAAGAAATCATGTAGAAACCCTTAAAATTCTAAACATAAATGTTTTATTAATACAACCCAAATTCATTCAAAATTACTTACATTTTTTTTTGTTAATATTAGAGTTAATTTAAAGTCAAAGATAGCGTATAAATTAAAGCTCTACTGAATTTTAAAACATTTTAAATTTAAGGGTAGTTTTAGCTGTTTTAAGGGTGAAATATTGAATATTTATTAAAAATGAGTAAAAATTCTTGATTTTGACGACCCAAAAAACCTTTATGTACATATCCTGGATGCTTAAAGTATGAAAATAGCAAGAACACCCCCATTTTGGGGGTAGTTTTTGCAAATTTAAGGGTGAAGCCCCCATTTCTCTACGAAATGACCCCGATTTTCGTGTTCAGCGGCCCAAAAAACCTATAGTAGAGCAACTCTCCTGTTCGCCAGTGAAAATACAACCAAACCCGTATTTTGACTGGAATATTTTAGGATTTTTAAATTTTACATTACTTTTAAGTGTTTAGAAGGGTTGTTTTGGTCTATAAAAAGGCCAATCAAGTAATAAAAAATAAAAAATACATAATTTAACAATTTCTTAAAGTTCTACAATATAAATTTTATGTAATATTTAAAAAAAAACAAATTTTATAAGCCTTTTAACTTTAAGGGTAATTTTTGGGAAATTAGGGGTAGAATAGGGGTAATTTTTTTTTTTAACATAATTTATTCTTTTCAATTGAATTTGAGCATATAAATAATTTTTCACGGCCTAGTAAATTTTTTTCAATAAATTTTAATTTTGCTATAAATTTTTTTTTAGGGGTGGGTTTTTCTGAAAAAGGGGTGAAAATCATGTGGAAAAAAATTTTCTTTACGTTACTCTCGTAAAATACAGGTCTTTAGGAGTAAAACAAGCCAATCCGCATTAAAATTGGATGGAAACTCGATCAAAGCCGATTTATTTCCGTTTTTTTTTCCTAGATCACTGTGTGCCTAGTGCACAGTGACGAGACTTAAATTAAAGTAAGTCATGCACATGTTAAAAATATAGAATATTTTGGAGTTGGTAGAGTAGGGGATGTATCCGTCAGTGGAGCTCTGGCTTTTCAAGAGTAAAGAGGTACTGTTTAATTGAGTTAGTTCTACTCTTTTCTTTATCCAGCATGGTTTCCTAGTTTCCCAGATATTGCTGTTTAGAAGTATCGTAAATTAGCTAGGTGGTGAGCTATTAGGGAACCATGCGTACCCTTACAAAGTCAATCAGTCAATCAAAGTTAATAAACTAAATTTAATTAGTAATTAATTAGTCAAAGGTTATCAATCATCTAGTTTAAAGAGATATTGTCTTACTGATTTCTTAAAAAGTTAGTCAAATAATCAGTCACAAGTAAAAGCCCAAATCTGTCTTCACAATGGAAGGTATATAAAGTTTTTTACGGAGACTGCTTTCTGGCTTATCAGTTTGGAGAAGTGATGAGTATAAAGGGGTTTCTTTCATTTGGACTACTCTGTACAATATTACGAACGCGGTAATTAATTTGTGTTGAACTGGGCACCTAGCGTAATTTCCTTCTAAAAGGGGTAATGACCATTTATATATCTTATGTCATCTAATCTTTGCAATTGAACTCTTCTTCAGAAATTTTTGCTTACACTACATTGCTGTAGTACAGATGAGGAACAACAAGGGATTCTACTAATTTTTTCGTAGTGCTTGAGTAATGCAAGGCCTAATGGTTTTGAGACAATAAAGCACTTCGTTTACCTTTTTTTTTACTTGTTGTACTATCAATTTCTATGACCGTGTGTTAGCTAATACAATTATTACTTAGTACGTTATCATCAGCAAAAGGAACACAATCACCGATATTATTCACATCAATATTGGATATATTAAAGGTTTTTTCAAAGCTTGATGCTAAATAGATTATTTCTTCCCATTTTAAAACCAATTTTTGCAGTTTTTGATATACAGAAACTATCCTGTTCCATTTTATGAGCAAGCGTTTGAATGTAAATTTGCATCATCGTCTTACAATAATTTAAAATTTAGTTTTTGGTTTCTGTTTCGTGAATAACTTCTCTTTTGTTTTTTTTTGTTTTTTTTTGCGTAGGAAGTGGAGAAGTGCGTTACGCATACTGTTCAGCATCTGGACTGACAGTTATATGGGACTCGACTTAGCTTGCCTTTACCCACTAAAACTCCATTCCCTTCCTACCATCTTTTGACTTGAGTCCAATGACTCTCCAGATTGGTTAAATTGGTTAAAATTCCGTCTTTTTTGCGGTCATCTTCAATAAAATATATGTTAGCTGAAATATAAGTCATTTCCTATTATCGTAAAAAGAGAAGGTAATAAATAAATATATAAATAGATAGATAAATAAATAAATAAATAATTATTAACCTACCATAGCTTCTAATTGAAACGTTTTAACAGCCCATCTATCGCATTTGAAGAAAGTATGTTCCGGCGGGTCTTCTTTGCCAGGACAGTATACACATTCAGAGCTATTTATCTTCTGGATCCGAAAGAGGTAGGAGCAAAAAAGTCCATGTCCGCTTAAGAATTGGGTCAAAAAATAATTAATGTCCCCATGAACTTCTCTTTTGTTTAGCTTCATTTTAATAGAGCGCATAGATACTGTTTCTGCTTTTAAACCTTTTGGCTTATGATTCTCTAAATTTTTTTTTTACTTGCTTCATATACATTTCTTTTCATAAGAAAAAACCCTTCTACTTTACTTAAGACCTGGGCCATTTGACATATTGTTTGCGACTTGCTAACTTCTATTTTATGTATCATTCTATCTGAAAATGCCATTTCAACTTGTGGATAATATTTTCATCACTTAATACAACGTCTAAATATTTGGCAAGTCTATCCTATTTAAGAAACTTATTTTCTTTACGGTCTTTTGCTTCTAAAACTTCGCACATCAACCAAGCAGGCACTCTATTTTGAATAGTTTCAGAGCAATACCTTTCTATGAACTGAACTCGAGGTTGATAAAATGATCCTGATTCTATTAATTCAACACAACTGCTCTACCTTTTAAAGCTACCTGAAACACTCTTCAAAAAGCCATATCTCTGGTTACTTTACCATTTATCATAGCTTCTAATTGCTCTAAGAAACACGCTGGTTTCGTACAATTACATCGCCACTAAAGTGAAAATTTTCTAGACTCACGGCTTCAATGACCAAATGAACTCATTTATTATTTGACTTGTGTTATAAGTGATTCATTACATAACCTTACCATCTTTTCATTCCAAAACTTTCTATCTTCCTTCTATTGTGATTCAACTCTCTTAAACTGAGTCCTTAGATAACATAGTTATTATCCGTATATTTCTTTGCTATGATGACATCGATAAAGCGATGTTAATGATCTGCTTCTTACACCATATTTTGGAACATTTAGACCGGTGACTTACAACTCGATTTCTTAGATACTTTGTTGCCTAATACCCCGATTCTTATGAGTATAATGATAATAATGCCTTAAAAATGTCTAGAAGTCTGATTTTCAGCCATTTTAAAACTTTTAATATTTATCTGTGTGGTTTTAAAACAAAATTTAACTACTTTCCTTTTCCATAAATATATTATCATTAATGCGAACATAAACTATTAAATAATTTATCACTTAAAACATTTTAATTTGGTCATCACTTGTAAACTGCGTAACTACTATAGATGTTCTATAACGGTCACCATATGTAAGGGTACGAATTGTCGCCTAATAGAATTAAGGTTAATTTAGGATACTTCCAAATACCATTATCTGGGAAACTAGGAAAACAGGCTGAATGAAGGAAGGAGTAGAGCTAACTCAATATGTTTTATTTAATAGTACGTTGTAATTTTGAGAAGCCAGAGCTCTATTGACGGATACATTGACCCTACTCTACCAAGTCAAGAATATTCCATATTTTTAACATGTGCACGCCTTACTTTAATTTAAGTGTCGTCACTGCGCACGAGGCTCTCTACGTACCCTTATGACTTAATGACTGATTTCCATTATTAATATTATATTTTTAAAGCTCTTACCAGCTATACCTTGTACCAAAGAATACTTTTGTTTCGAACGTAAGTATAGACAAAATATTCTTTTGATACCGATTTTTTAGTGGGAGACTTCTTTCGATATTTTTTTTATTCCGTTAAGGTAGTACATTGGATTGTATAAAAAAATAAATCGATTTTTTATTTAATTTTTTTTTAAATTACTTATACCCTTAAAAATCACATGTTCCAACAGAACCCAATCTGTTCTAGTAGGCAATACCACATCCTCGGCAGAAACAGTCAAAAGTGGTGTCCCTCAAGGCTCGGTTTTGGGCCCCCTATTATTCCTCATTTACATGAACGATATTGGCCCCCACATCCTCTATGCCAAAAGACTACTTTTTGCCGATGATCTTCAAATCTACATCCAAATCCCCAAGAAAGACTACAATTTAGGGATTTCCCTTCTACAAAGCGACTTGAGGAATATTGAAACCTGGGCTTCCCAGAACAATTTCTACTTCAACAAGCAAAAAACTAATTATATAATATTTGGCAAAAAAACAGAGGAGTTTTACTTCAATAATACAACTTTTTACTTCAGCGGTACCCACATTCCAATTACTAAATCTGTAAAAAACCTTGGCCTTTACCTTGACTCAGACATGAGCTGGAAAACTCAAATCAATCATATGACAAAATCCCTGAATTACACTCTCTACAGGCTCAGATACTTCAAAAATTTCATCTCCCCCCCACTCCGTAGACGTTTAGTCACTTCCCTAATTTTCCCTTTCTTTGATTATGGCGCCTTTCCCATGGGCAAGCTCCTAGGGTACCAATATGACCGGCTACAAAAACTTCAAAATGCCGCAGTCAGGTATGTGTCCGACATTAAATTTCCTGATAGGACCTCCCCTTCCAGATTAAAACTAGGCTGGCTGAACGTCAGGTTACGTCAAAAATATTTGTGCTCAGTTTACATATACAACACCCTAAATTCTCATACTCCTTCTTATCTAAAAGAAAAAATCAATATTTATATCCCCTCAAGAGATCTACGCCCTCATCTACGCCCTCATCTACGCCCTCATATCTCAGTCCCTACTTCCCAATGCTCCCAATACAATAATTCCTCCCTAGTATATATGTTAAACTTCTGGAACTCCCTCCCCGAAAATATTCGTCTCGCCCCCTCCTTAGATTCTTTCAAACAAAATATTTACCACTACCTTTTACAATATGACTCCTCCACCCGCCTCACTTAAGTTTCTCTTCCTAATATTTAATAGTCCTTAGCCCTCCACCGATTACTTCCTATTACTTCGCTACTCGCCCCCTACCCACAAACCCCAAAACCTGTATGCTAAACCCAAATCCAAAGATTCCAAATCTTTCTCTTGTAAATAGCTTGTATTTCAAATTTTTTCTTTACTAGTTTATCATTGTTTTCATTTTAAATTATATTTTATTAAAAACTTTATCTCAAATTATTTTTATTATGTATTATTAATTTTAAATTTATTTATATTGTAAATAACGTGCTCGCGCAATATTTTCTATTTATCATTGTAATTCACCATTTTGTACAATTTTGTATAAATAAACTTATTAATCAATCAATCAATCAATCAATGTTAAAATATTTTAATAAAATTCAAACATTTAAACGATCAAAATCGAATTTTACCGAGCGCGCTTCGTATGTGTAACACAGCAAAAAAAAACTTTAAACGCGTTTTACTCGAAACTACTTTTTTTCAAATGGCCGCAAGGTGACTCTAGATTGGCTGGTTAGATTTCAAAAAAAGTTGGTGGGTTTTATTCGTATAGATATATTACGTAACAATTAACCACTTTTTCATTAAAAAAAATATGTTTTGCTTGCTTTAGGGGATGTTGAAGGGTAAAAAAAAGTCTCTATTTTCGTACTTTTTTTTGAGGTACTCCCATTTTTTTATTTTATCATATTTTTTTCAAAAAGTGGTTAATTGTCACGTAAGAGACCTTCCTTGTTAAGAATCTTTTTGTTTTTTTTTTTTTAGAATGCCGTTTCCGAGATCATCTTGCGGCCATGCTTTTCAGGCCTCTACTTTGCTGCCCTCTATAAATGGTACTAATCATGATACTAAATTTTTGGTTGGTTTTTTTTGAAGATTAATAATTAACAATTGTGTAAAAAAATTTTTAAAGTCATTCATAATAAAACAGCTGAGAAATAAAATAAAATAAAAATCGTTTTTTTTCATTTTACAATCCAATGTACAACCTTAAGTGATTTCATACTCTAGACGAGGGTTTATTGTGAAACCTGTCGTTTAAACCGCGAAGTGTAAATGGGTTATCATCGATTTATTTACATGTTCGCATTTTTCCTTCGGAGAAATCAGAATAATCCCCTTATGATCCAGACCAAACCATCGGTCAAATATTTGGGGGTCTTCTTGGATAACAAGTTGACCTACAATAGACAATTCCAGCAGGCCTGTGAAAAGGCTGGCCGGGTGACAAAGTCCCACTCGTGGCTGATGATGAACATCGGCGGTCCCAGATCAGAGAATAGGAGGCTGTTGATGACGACAGTCAACTTTATCTTGCTCTACGGTGCAGAGGTGTGGGCGGACAATGTCCGCATAAAAAAGTACTGCAAGAAACTAAAGGCAGTACAGAGGCAGGGGGCACTTCAAATCGCTTGCTCGTACAAGACAGTATCAGAGCCAGCGATCCAGGTGGTGGCTCGGGTAATTCCCATCGATCTGCTTGCCTTGGAAAGGCAGGCGATCTATAACCGTGAGGAAGAAGAGCGCGACGTAGCTTCCGTTCGCGCTCGCTCCCACACAATGAAATGCTGGCAGTATAGGTGGAATGGTGACCCGAGGGGATGTTGGACTTATCATCGATTTAGAAAGCTGGATGAACCGTGATCATGGGGAGGTAGACTTCTACCTAACACATTTCCTAACTGGTCACGGTTATTTCCGCGATATGCTTTTCAAGTGGCGCAAGGTGACATCTCCGGAATGCTTGCATTGTCCGGGCGAGCTGGATACCGCTGAGCACACCTTTTTTGGGTGTTCTCGCTTCGCTGAAGGGCGACCGTCCTTCGATGAATGGAGGCCGAAAGGAGTCGTCCCGGAAATGCTGCGCAGTACCGCTAACTGGTACAGTGTGGCAGAGTACGTACGGACGACACTGATTAAAAAAAAGGAGGAAGGTTTGCTCTCGTAGGAAAATCTCCTCCTTTATTGACAGGGTATGGCTAAGAAATGCCTTGGCTGCATTGTTTCCGGACGGAAGTAATACCTAAACAGGGAGTCCTGGTCCGGATTCTATGATATTGTCATAATTGCAGGAGGGTGGGGAGTTTAGTGGGTATTGTAATTCCTCCTTTTGAGGTTGAGTCCCACATAACCATACAGTACGCGGTGTATGGTATGCGTAAATGCATTCTCCTCGTCCTGCGAAAAAGCCCCTTTCCTAAAGGGGCCCAAAAAAAAAAGAAGATTTTCGTTGGTAACGGTTGATTGTCAATAAAAAAAAAATAAATAATTTTCTTTGATCTTAAATAATTAAATTTTAATTAAAAATAGTTTTTTTTTTATAAAGCCTTAATTTTAAATATTTATATTATTTATAAATATAAATAATCGTTGTTTTTCTTCAAAGTTTAAGTCCATTTAAGAAAAGAAACAAGAGGTAAGGTTAAGGCGAAAAATCAAGTGCTGATCCACAACAGAGAGCTGAGTAAAATAAGCCTGTTTCTATTAAAATAATTAAAAAAAAAAAGAAATATTTATTTTTTGTTCATTAATTTTATTTATTATTTTTTTTAATTTTAAATAAAGTTTAACATGTTTGAAAACTAAATATATTGAAATTTGTTTATAAATTAAAAATAAATTCGTTTGAATAAATAATTTTGAATCTATATATGTGAATTTATTCTCTTCCGCATTTCATCTCTATAGGTTATAGGGTAGACAAGAACAACTTTGTAGGAATTAGAAAAAATTTAAAAATTATGCTTAACATATTCAGAGACAAAGCTTCATCTCTTAGGTAAATTGCTTTTGGGAAATATTACTATAAGGAACTGATTGGAAGACACGAACATCAGTTTGAAACTTGTTTGATTTAAATTTACCCATGTAGTAAATGCATCGATAAGATAATCAATAAAATTATTTTAATAAAAAACATATATAATTATATTATAATTAGATGAAAATGAATAATTATTTTACAAAACAAATAATTAAATAAAAATTAATTAATTCTATTATAGGATTAATTTTTTTATATAGTCAGCTTATGTCATAGATAGATAATGACGTTTTAAAAAGAAAAACATTAAACCTTAAATTTAGATATATAATTATTCAGTCAGTTAAGAATATTGTTACAGTTTAATACTGTTATAATATAATCTAATATTAATAATGAATGTATTTAATAAAATATTTAATTTATTGAAACTAACTGGTTTATGGAAAATAAATAATTATACAAAAAATAATTATAAAAAAAATTTTTATAAATTTTATAAAATAATAGTTATAATATCATGTTATTGGAATGCAATATCACAAATTATTTATATGTTAATAGAACCAAAAAATTTATCAGAATTTATTGATAGTTTTTTTATATCATTATCAACAATTGTTGTTTTATTAAAAGTAATGTTAATATTAATAAATAAAAATAAAATTATTTCATTAAATAATATGATTAAAAACAATGATTATTGTATTGCTAAAGATGAAATTGAAATTGAAATACAAGAAAAACATGATTTTTGGTTCAAGTAAGTTTTTTTAATTAAATATATAATTTTCTTTTTATAATAATAATAATAATAAATAATTTGTTTTTATGTATATATAGAAAAGTTTTTTTAATAAATTTTGGTTTTGTTATGTCAGTTGCATTAGCTGTTATAGTAATGCCATTTGGTGGTACATTGGATAATCCAAAATTACCAATAAATATGTGGTTCCCATTTAAAATAATTGGTTATAAATTTTGGTTGATTTATATTTATGAATCATATATTGCTATATTTTCAGCTATCGTTAATGCATGTAATGATTGTATTGTATTTGGTTTTATTATACAATTATGCTCACAGTTAAAAATATTAGGTTCACGTTATGAATTGTTAGAAAGAATATCGATTCATAAAAATAAGTCTCACAATTATATAAATAAAAAAGAAAATGAAATTATTGATAATAATGTTAAACATCATAATCATTTATTAAGGTATATATAAAAATAACTTTTTTTAATTTATTATGGGTTGATATTTTTTAAATTTATATGTTTTAAGATCTGGTCTACTAGTTGGGCCAAAAAATAAAAATATTTTAGACTTGGAGGAGGTGGGTTGAAAATGACTAAAAAATAGGACATTGGCAAATTTTAATCCCTTTAATTTCTACGTATTTGGCAAAAAAATTATCCGCATTATTATAAAGATAATCTATATTTAAAAATTTTTTTAGACTAGTTTAAGCCCATCCGGAAAAACCTGATAGAGGCAATACCCAGGGAGAAAATGCCGCTATTCAATGAGGACGAGATGGCCAAGGCCATCAAGATCATGAAAAATGGCAAGGCGCTGGGGCCGGACGGGATACCAGCAGAAGTGCTCAAACGAGCAGTCAAAGTAATCCCTAATATCCTGTTAAGCATGTTTAACGCATGCTCTTGAACAAGGGTAAGGGTGGAGTCCCAGACTCTTTATTATCTTACAGACCTTTGTGTATGCTAAATACCATTTGAAAAGTGATCGAGAGCATGCTCCTGGCAAGACTGAAAAAAGCTATCAAAGATGGCAGTGGCCTTTCCGAGGATCAGCATGGCTTTCGTGAAGGGCATTCTGCGATAGACGCTATACGGCGCGTCATGGATACCATAATGGACGAGAGGCGGAGAAGGCATGCGATCTGAAAGGACGTTCTCCTGGTAAGGTTAGACGTCAAAAACGCGTTCAACTCTGCTAGGTGGGATGACATGATCCAGTCTCTCGAGCAGGATTTCCGGATACCCGGGTACCTGAGTAAGGTTCTGAAGGACTACCTGCGGGACCGGAGACTGCTCTACGTTACGCTCGATGGAAGGCGGCAGAAAGTTTTGAGCGCGGGCATCGCTCAAGTCTCGATTCTCAGACCAGACCTGTGGAATGACTTTTACGATGGTCTGTTGTGCGTTCACCTCCCGGGAGGAGTTTCCTTGATTGGAACTGTGGCACTAAGTATCACTAGTAGGGACATGCAGGTGACCCAGGAGAGGTGGAATCTAGTCATGAGCCAGATTAGCCTCAAGATGGGTGAGCATGGGCTTCAGCTTGTGATCCCAAAAACGGAGATCGTACTGTTGACTCGTCGAAGGGTTTCCACCGATATCGATGTAAATGTTGACGTTAGTGGAGATACTCACACGATCCGGGCAAAAACAAAGGTTAATTACCTGGGAATTCTGTTTACAACAAGCTGAGCTTCTGGGAATAATTCCAAAGGTCGTGTGAAAGGACCGTGTCGGTAGCATCCTCCTTTTCAAGGCTTAAGGTCAACATGGGAGGGACCAAACCAGTGAAGTGAAGACTCTTGATGACAGTGGTGAACTCTGTCCTGCTTTACGGATCAGAAATCTGGGCAGATATCACCAAAACTGCCAAATACAGAAAGAAAATTTCTTCTGTACAACGGCAAGCGGCTTTGAAAATAGTCTGCGCATATCATACGGTATCCCAAGTGGCGATATAGGTGGTAGCATCGGTCATACCTGTCGACCTGCTAGCGTTGAAGCAGAAATACAGCTACAAGAGCGTGAAAAGCGCGAAGTAGCTGCCACTCGTACCCGCTACAGCACTATGATAGAATGACAGGAACGATGGAATAGTGACCGAAAGGCCCGGTGGACGCACAAACTGATTTTATACCTGCAGGTATGGATAAGGCGACAGCATGGGGAGGTAAGCTTTTACCTCACCCAGTTTTTAACAGGTCACGTACTTCCGTTACCTACTGAAAAAGTGGCATCCGCCCTTTCCGATTCGGAGGGCGGAGAGGGTGGTCCCGGAAATGCTACGGAATCTTGAAAATTGGAACAAAGCAGCAGAGCACGTAAGGCACGTAAGGTTGAAGAAGAAGGAGCAGGGCTTTCTATTGTAAAGAGCTCTTCTGTCTCTAGGCAGGGGGGAAGGCAGTGGCCAGTTGGCTAGATTGCGCGGCCCAAACTGAAGAAGTTACACCTGAAAAGGGAGTTAGGGTTTGGGACAAACAATTTTATACTTTTAAATATTGTTTAAATGAGGTGAATCAGGAATGCATGTTATTTAAAAACCTTTCAATCTAAAACTTAAAATTTTTATAGTATCGTATTCTTTCATGCTAAACCTAAACAAATCGTATTTCTCAAAAGCCCAGACTTTCTTCTTTCCTTTATACTATTTTTACTAAGAATTAGTCGAAAACAAATGTTAGAAAGCACAAGACCCGTAAATCCCTTTAAATACAGGAAAAACGTCCCTGCACTTTTGTGACTCAAACTGGAACTCCTTCAACTTTGTCTCAAGGCTTCCTACATTGGAAACTTCTACTTTTTTTTGAAACTATTAAAAGCAAAACCAAAAACCAGTATTCCCTTGTGTACTTTGTACACAAAATTTTGCTTACATAATAAAATTAAAAAAGATATTCTTTGATAAATTTATGCAAGTATTATGCAGTTGATAATTTTTGTATGCTTTAACCCATTTACGCCCAAGCGGACGTAAACGGAAAGCCAAAAAAAAAATAGGTTCCCGTGTAGATAGACGCTTAGTAAAATTTCATGCTCTTGCCGAATCTGAAGTCAGATTTTACTTACAACCCTTTCAAATGCCCCAAAAATAGGGGTAATGGGGGTTAAAAAGAGGCTAAAATAAAAATGACGGAAAAATCAATATAAAAATAAAAAAATGGTACCAAAAAACATTTAAAATTACTTATTTGTGCAAAAAACTTACATTTTTTAGGTTTATGGGATATTTAATTGGATTTCAACCCTTATATTGCAATTAGGGGTAGTTTTTCCCAAAAACTTCAAATATTGTTTTTTTAGTTCCAAATCGGTTCTAATAGGTAAATTTGACTCCTAATTCCATTTTTTGAATTTGTTTTGAGCTAAAACGCTTCTGTAAGTGTAAAATTCTAAAATTTAGTTTCCTATATAAAAATAATAAATTCTATAGGTTCCGTTTAGCCCTGATTACCCCTATTTTTACGCTCACAAAAGCGTTTTAGCTCAAAATAAATTCAAAAAATGGAATTAGGAGTCAAATTTACCTATTAGAACCGATTTGGAACTAAAAAAACAATATTGGAAGTTTTTGGGAAAAACTACCCCTAGTTGCAGCAGTATAAGGGTTGAAATCCAATTAAATATCCCATAAACCTAAAAAATGTAAGTTTTTTGCACAAATAAGTAATTTTAAATGTTTTTTGGTATCATTTTTTTATTTTTATATTGATTTTTCCGTCATTTTTATTTTACCTCTTTTTCACCCCCATCACCCTTATTTTTGGGGCATTTGAAATGATTGTAAGTAAAATCTAACTTCAGATTCGGTAAGAGCATGAAATTTTACTATAGACATGTAATTTAAAAGCCTCTATCTACATGGGAACCTATTTTTTTTTTTGACTTTCCGTTTACGTCCGCTTGGGCGTAAATGGGTTAATGCATATGAATTAAAATTTTGGCATTTCAAACTGGTTTATATAATTAAATTAAACTCTGGTTCTCAGTGTCAAAATACTTTTATCTTTAAAATGCATAAAAGAAATTTACAACCCATAATTTTTAATAGTATATTACAATATCTCTATTATTTTCTTAAAATTTTTAAGATATTTCAAAAAGTTAAACTCTGTATTTGAAATAATAACAGCAGCAGAATTTTTAAAAACTTCAATAATAATATCATTTACATCATTCAAATTATCAAAAGGAAATAATGATTTATTTTCAATAGCATTAAGTATTACATATTTAGGATACATGATAACAGAATTTTTTTTTTATTGTTACATTGCTAATAAATTAACAGCAAAGGTATTTTATTTAATAATTTTTAAATAATTATATTGAATTATTTATTAATTTAAATATTTTTTATTTGATTTTATAGAGTGAAGAACATATGAAATCATTATATGAAATTGATTGGCATAAGTTAAATATTAAAAGTAAAAAAAAATTATTATATATTATGCAATGTTGCAGAACACCAATGAAATTATGTGCTGTTTATATTATCAACATAAATTTGCAGTCATTTTTTAATGTATGAATTATTATTATTTTATTTATTCAAATTAATCATTAAAATTATAGTTAAGTTGTCAGAAATTTTAATCGAGATAAATTTGCTAATTTGAATCATTTTTTTTTTAATATTCAAGCAATTCGTTTTAATTAAAATTCAAACAGTAATTTGAAAATTAATTTTAATGTAATTTTTTTGAATTTTCAAATAACTCGTATAAATTTTAAGCAGAACAATATGATTGTTAATGTTACAGTTTATTTACCATTTTATTTCCCAAAATTAACGGAATTATTACGGAATAGCTTAATTTTTAAAACTATATTTTTGAAGACCAGCATGATTATTTTATTTGTATCGCAATTTAACAAATAGTTAAATTTTTTCTCTTTGGCGCACTCCTTAAATCCAACACACCTCAAAATTCGTATGTCTAGCCAATAATGCAATATTTTTTACTATTTTAGATTTTAAAACTATCTTATACGATATTTAGCGTATTAAGGAGTACGAGAAACAGACGTGTCTATTTACACTTACCGTTTCCACACGGCATTTCGTTTCTCAGATAAAATCCACTGGTTTTCATCTTTTCCGTGTATATCCGTGTGACTTACAAATAAGCCAAACTTCTGCCGTGTCTAGCCGTATAAAAATTTGTTTTACAGTTTCCGCCGTTTTTAGCCGTGTCAATATAATAAAATGAGCTCAGCCGTGTGTAAGCGTATGAAAAATGAATTTCAAGGATCAACCGTATTTAACCGTGGATTTATAAGCATACAATCGATCAACCGTGAACAACCGTATGAAAAATGCTTGCTGTGTGTAACCGTATAAAAATTTAATGTATAAATACGGCCGTTAAAAAAAAAGAATTATTAAAAGTGCATAATATTGGCGCACGGGGCCTTCGGCCCCCTTATGAGCTGTCATTCAATATTTCTGTCAATAATTTAATTTAGTTAAAATTTATTTTTACGAAAGGGGGCCGAAGGCCCCGTGAGTGAGCTAATATATAGAGTACGTACGGTTAAAAACGGCAGAAGCTATAAATTCATTTTTCATAAAGTCATAAACGGTTGAGCTGTTATTTATTATATTAAAACGGTTAAACACGGTGGATTCTTTAAAATATATGCTTATAAAGACACGGTTAAACACGGTTGATGCTTCAAATTAATTGTTATACGGCTACTTACGGTTTACTTCTTTTTTGTTAATATTTATACGGTTAAAAACGGCAGTAGTTATAAATTCATTTTTTATACGGTTACACACGGCTGAGCTTTTCCTTATTATATTGACACGGTTAAACACGGTTGATTCTTTATATAAATTTTTCATACGGTTGGACACGGCATTCTTTTTTATTTATTTATAATGACACGGTTATACACGGTTGAAGTATTTGAATTTTTTTCACACGGTTTTTTACGGTAGATATATAATTAAACCTGCGAGTCAAACGGTTATATATACGGTAATTTTGTACGGTTACATACGGAAAAGATGAAAAACCGTGAATTTTATCTGAAGAATGGAACAACCGTGTTGAAACGGTAAGTGTAAATAGACACTGTCCGAGAAACACGGAATAAGGATATATTATCTAATAGCAAAATACTCATTTTGTTACCTTGGCAGCAATCAAAGTAAAGAAATTAATTAATAATAAAAAATTTTTTTTGTAATTTATTCATATTTTATTTAAAAATTTTCTTTTACTATATAAAAATTACAAATATTATAACAGTTATTAATTTTTTGTTTAATAAATATATTTTATATGATTTATAAGAAATAATATTTTAAGTATAATCAGTCATTATTGAGAAATTAATTTTTAATATATTGTAAATATTAGAAAAAAACGTAGGTAAATGATAAATTGAAACTTTACATAAATAATTTTTAAAATGATATTAAAAAAAAAATTAGTATATATGATTTAATTTGTTTCTTTTTTTACAAAATTGAATTTTTTGAATGAATAATCCCGATGCGGGACAAGTCAATTGTGTTGATAAAATTTTTATGGTTTCTTATTAACATCCCTGTACCAATCCTCACTAAAATATAAAAATATAATTGTTGTTTATAGAAAAAAAAAATGTAATTTTATGTTTAAATAATAAAAAATGATATTAAAATAATTACCATCCTGGAACATTTTCTGGTGCATCACACCTTTGTTGTTCTTCGTTATAAACAGTACCATCACTGCAACCTTGTTCTCTTGGTGTTACACCATTTAAACAAACATAGAATTTTTGGCAATCTTCTGGATGTGCAAATTTAGGATGATCAACTGTAATACCTCGGCTATCTGCTTGCATTTCTTTTGGACATTCGAAACCATCTTTTAATTTTTTACCGACTTGCCCACAGCCCTGAAAATAATTGTGATACATTTTTTTAATATATAGTTTTTTAATTAGGTTTACTAGTTTAGTATTCAAAAGTTTAAAATGCAATGGGTAAGTACTTGTTGAAGTCAAATGCTAATTTTAAGTACCAAAATACCAAAAAAGTAGCATATCAAAGATAAAGAGTAGAAAAATATGAAAAAAATATTCAAAAAACCAGTCTCACAAATAAGAAAGTGTTATTTCGCATAAACAACAATTGAAAAATGGATGTTATTTATTTTATGAGTTTCAGTAAATATTGTAATTTTGCGTGAAAATAACCCAAATTTAATACTAGTTTCGGTTGATTTTTCATTTTATTTCGTTATTTTTACGCTGCAAAAGAATTCGGTTAACGCGACCAGAATTTTTTTTTTCTTTTAAATGGTGGTAAATACCTAAAGTACCCATACATATGCATAATACTTTTTTTTGTTATTAATAATATCAGTGAGCTAAAATCATTGAAAATAGTGGCGTCATCAAATCAATGATATTTTCCATTCGTCTATTTCAATGGCGATAAAGTTTTTGATGTCGCCAGGATAACAGTACAATAAATAGTATATTACGATCCCGTGTCCAGAAAAGTAAATAATGGTCCAAATCGCACGTAAATTACCATCCGAGGCGAAGTCGAGGTTGGTAAACTTCGATTTGGGTCATTCTTTATTTATGGACAAGGGTCGTATACGATTTTTCTTCGTCAGTGGCGAGAAAAAGCGTCTTTTCCTGTCGCGCAGCGGCCGGGAAATACGTGCTTTCTGGCCGCTGACAAGAAAAACTTTAAATGAATTTAAAATTTTATTTATCGTCAGCTGTTGTTTTTCAATAGGAACAATAAGATATATAAAGTAATATTCCTATTTTGCAGTTTTCTTAGACAGTCTTAATTAGTCTTTATGGGCAAAAAATATTAATAACGTCTTATAAGTCTTTGCATTTTAAATGCTTTATAGTACTTGTTGGTATCTTATAAGATTTAATAATAAAAATTGAGATTTTATATTACCTGTCTGTTTATTGAATCTGGCCAAACACAAGTACCACTATATTCATCAAAATGTAATCCTGATGTACATGTTATTTCAACTGCTTCACCATCAATACAATTGTAAAATATATTACATGTTGCTGGATCTGGATGTGCGAAAAATCCATTTCTTCTTGGGCAATTTACTCTTGGGTCAGGTTCCTCTAAAAAAGTTTTAAAAATGCTCATTTACTTATTTTTTAATTGAATATAATATTTTGTAAAAACTTTGATTATTTTTTTTTTTTAATTATATTTTAAATATTTTAGCCAGTAACATATCAAATTTTAATAAAAAAATGTAAAAAATTATGAAAACTGTATATTGTTATCTAAAATTTGGCGTAGTTAAGAATAAACAAAAACAAGAAAATTTTTAGTCAAGGCTAAAATATAAGTAAACATTAAATGTCGTAAATTTCAAGCTAGCTTGTTCACAGGGTTCAGTCTAAAAATTTTTTTTTTTCCAAAAATGCATTTAAACATAATTCATATTACCAATTATTCCGATATTTGGGTTCTAGTATTTTTAATTTTAAGTTGTTCTTTTTATATGTTGTAAAAAAAAAATTTTTTAATTTATTTTTGTGTTCTTGCAGTCTAATTTGGGCCCAATTTGAGTAGAATCTTCCATATATTAGAAAATTAAATATTTTTTAAATATATAAAATGGTGTATAAAAGTAAGAACTTTTATGTAACCAAAATGAATCATAACAAGAGTTATAAAACGTTTTTTTTAAATAAAAAACTACAAAACTTCCGGATATTCCGGTTTTTTTTTCTTATAACATCTAAAAAATTATATAAATAAAAAGTTGAATATTTAAAAAAAAATGTGGTTTATTTTTCTTACGAAGTTCTTGCCTATCACCACAATCAACATTAAAAATGTGGTCACACTTGTTGACTTTACGATTCAATGGATCAAATACAAGACCATCAGGACAGTATTTTTCTGTTGGTAATCCATCGATACATTCGTAATATTTATCACATTGTCTTGAATCTTCATACTGGCCATCTTCTTTTGGACATACAAATCCATCTGTAAAAAAATTACAAAATAAAATTTAAAATTCTGTTTATGATTTTTTTTTAAATTTACTGGTATACAAGTTTTATTTCGTATACGTCAGGAATACTAATTTCATATAAAAATACGATTATTACATAATAATTTTATTTTATTGTTATTATGGAATAAGGTAAAATTTGATTTCTTTTTAAAATACCATTTTTTTTTACAAAAAATAAAATTTATTATTTTATATAACAAAATTAATCTTTTACATGTAAGTATTTAAGTAAATAAAAAAATAAATAAATGGAGAAAGAAATAAATATCTTTATTTATGTGTATTATAAACTTTAGAAAGTTTAAATATTAGTCTGGCTATTTATTTTAAAAAGTTGATTTGGTTTTTACGATTATAACAGTCGCAGAAAAAAGGTGACAATTGGTAAAATTTACTTTTAAAAATTTTGCAATTTACTTAAAATTTTTGGTTTCATAATAAAACCTGTAAATTATGCTAATTTAGAATAAATTTTGAAAAATATTTAGATTTATTGTTAGTAAAGTAAAATAAATTTTGAATTTATATTTAAAATTTTCATTTTTTTAAAACAAAATTTTCAGTAATTTTTAGTCAATCATCAGTCATATGGTCCTTAAAACATATACAACAAAAAAGTACACTGATAACTTATAATTCTAACTTCTTTCCTACATTTAATAAAGTTATGATATTCTAAAAAAGATGAATTTGTATGTGAATTCGCAAAAACATTCAATTTGGAACTTTGATACTGTAATAAAGGTTTTTACAAGATCATCCGAATTAAATTTTATGTGAAAACAAATACAAAGTTTTTTAAGTGGCCGGTAATGTAGAACAGTTTTCGAAATAAGTTTTTTGGAAATAATTAATTGTTTTATTAATAAAAAATTTGAATTTTATTTCATCTACTGCGGAATTAAAAAGAGCAGTGATTGCTTAGTGGTGAAGACAACGGCGGACCACGGTTCGATTCCAGGCAGGCACCTCTGATTTTTTTCTGAGAAAAATTAATTATTTTACACTTTGTTTATTGTTTATTACAGTAACGAAAGTAATGATAAACTGCGGTCCATAAAATTGAAAATTTGAAATTTATACAAAAATACCAATAAAAATTTATTAAATTACGAAATTTATGTGACTTGAATTTCTAAAAAACTTCCGAAGAAACTCTGCTATAAGATAAGCATTCTCTTCAAATAGAATTAATTTTTTAATTCTATCTGGAAAGAAGGCTATAGGGTTAATATTGAGATTTGCGATTCTAAATCTACAAGAAATTCTTTAATAAAACTGGGGATAACAAGAATATTTTTAACTAAATTCGGCAAATATATTAAGGACTTGAGTTTTTAATGGTATTTCAAAGAGTGATTCTGGAATTAATTATTTTGTAAAATGTGAACCATAAATCAATACTGAAAATCATTTCTACTTTCTACAAGCGGAATCTGCTTGCAGCAAGTTGAAATTTTTTTTCAATATGTCTGATTTCAGAAAATAAGCTAACTTTTTTACAACCAAGCAACGATTTTTACACAGTCAGTAGCAAAATGCAAAACAAAAATTTTACCGTTAGGATTTATAAAATATAGAGAAATTTAAAATAAAATAAAATAATCCAATTAAAAAAAAAGTTTAAGCATCATTTTAAAAATCATCTTACTGGATCTAATTTAAAAAAAAAATTTTTTATTTTATTTATTTTTCTGATAAGTTTTTACATGTAAAAGAAAAAGATATTAATAATATAAAAAGTTCATTGACTCTCTGATACTTGATAATTTTTGCTTAAGTGTAAAATATCCTTTCTCCATTTCTTTAGTATTAGTATTAAAAACTATTACTGTATCATTAAAAAACATACTTATGTATTAAATAAAAAATTATATTCATCGCAAAAACCTAATAAGGAAATCCTAAAAATAATTTGTTGCTTTTTTTTACAGTTAATGATTAAATAAAATTAAATAAATTAAATAAATTGATTAAATAAAATTTTATAAATATTTTTTTTTTATAATTATTAAAAAATCATAAATTATTTATTTGTTTTTTAGTTAACAAATTTTTTTTAATTAGTTAAAAAATCAAAAATATGTCAAAAAAATTATTAAATTTAGGCACAAGGATATTCATGAAAATTAAAAAATCTGTAATTGCAAAAATTAAATAGATAATTAAAAATAATAATACTTACTTTGTGCTGCTAATGTTAAAGTACAAAATAATAAACAAAAGACTAAGCTTAAAACTTTGGCCATTTTTTTTTTTATTGAAAATTATTAATTTTTTTTTAAAAATTACATATATTTAATTGTAATTATTTTATATAAATAAAAGCTTTCTTTCAAATAAAAAGTTAATAATAAAATTTAAAAAGAATAAAAGTTTTGAAAATCTGTCTCTTCACTTTTAAGACTGCTGGTTAAAACAGTCCTCCTGTTACTATACTTTGTCAACCCCCACCTACTTTGATAAACTTTTTAAAATTCCCCTACTTTTTGTATTCGCAATTTCTTTTTAAAGTTGGTCCTGTAACTGTTAAAAAATATAAATCTTATTTAAATTAATTAACATTTAATTGATTTAATAATCTCAATTTTATTTTCTTTTATTATTTTAATTTAATTATGTTTTTTTTTTTTTTAATTTTGAAAGTTTATTCTATTTTTAAAATTAAAAAAAAATAATTAACATATGAGGCAAAATTTGCTTAATGGTTCTATTCAAAAAAATCCAAAGACAACAATTTCTTTGCCAAAAAAATCTGAGTCAAAAGTTTTTCAACATTTTAGTTATTTACTTAATATTTGTAGTAGTTTTCAGTACTTTAAAATGTATTAATAAATATCAATAATATGAAATTCCAACAAATTTAAGCGTTGCTCAAACTACACTGGTTTAAACTTTTTCGATTCAGAAAAATTTTTTTGAAAAATTTGTAGAAAACTTATTTGTATGCTTTAAAAACATTTTTGAAGTAAACCTGTTTCTTTCCATGGTTTGTTGGGGAAACTGAGAAAAACAGAAAATCCAATAAAAACCAAAATACTCCGTGCTCAAAATTGAACTGAAGCTTCAAATAATATGTTTTAAGATTACGCTATAAACGCTACCAAATCATTGGGACTATGGTTCCTCAAACTATGACAAATCTTAATAAGGGTTGGAATTTTATTTTTCCTATATATATAAGAGTATGAAAAAATTCAAAATTTAAGATAAAAGTTTTCTTAAAATGTATTAAATTTAGGAATCGAGTCATAATGATTTTCTAAACAACTCTCATGGAAAAAAATTTTGTATTATGCCCAAAAGGAAAAATAATAATGGTGCCCTCTTTATTTTTAATGTACAAAATTAGAGTCAAAAATTTTCACAAAGTTATGTATCGATCCGAGAGATCGAGTGATGAGGATTTTTTTAAAATTAGAATTTCCATGAAAAATAAATTCGGAGTTATGTTAACCTATTAACGCACAATCGACATTTTTTGGACTAAAGAATTTTTCGATTAGAAAAACTGTATATTTTGGGCTAAAAACCTTACCTAGTATATTTTTTGAATCGATCTTTCCTTTTCTGAAGTCTATTTTTTTATCAAACTTTGGAAATGATTATTAAAACTTTGCAAAAAGTGAAAAAATCAATTATGGATATATTCGTCACACCCACCCTCTTTGGTGCTTGTGTATTGAGGAAAAGCAGGTGAAATTTGAAAATTAATGAAAACTATATATTTTGAGGAAAAGATCAAATCTAAAAGGTTTTTTGAATCCATTTTTTGAGTTCCGAAGTCCTTTTTAATTACAACTTTCAGGTATAGGGGTATCAGCCCCTAAAGTAGGGAAATTGTAAATAATTTTTTGAATAAATTTGGAATATTAATTTTTACCCTACTTTAAGGGTTGATATTTAATTTAATTTAATTTTCTAGGAGTTGCAGCTCAAAAAGGACTTTACATATTGAAAACCTGGCCAAAATGCTAACTGGGTAGGGTTTTCAGCTATTTATACAAGTTCAGCTTCTCACCAATTAACTCATCCCCTATCGAGATCTGACATAAAGAATATATATATTAGGGCAGTTCATAAAAAAAAGTGCTATGAAAATTTTCTTTTTGAAATATGTTGAAGTCTAGGTTACAAAATGATCCCATATCAATTTTTAGCTCATTTGAGAACATTTTAGTGGTCGAACAAACGCAGGTTAGCTCTTAAATGGCTTGATAATACCGATAATTGGTGTGAACGACTAAAATTATTTTAAAAATACTTTTTTTGTACTTCCTCATATGTTTTCGGTATTGTTAAACTTGAAAATGAGGATCCCAGTGTCCGAAAATGGCTTAAACACCCTTAAAATAAACAAAATACCCCTTTTTTACAAAAATTTTTACAAAAATTAAATAGCAAAAATCGTATATATTCAGAACATTTGGGTCGCAAACTACAATATATAGTTATGGATGACTATAATATGTTGAAAAAACATCTAAGATATCCTCCGTGTATTTCAACGCACCTTCTGAGCCTAGAAACGCAGGACTTAATTCTACGACAAAGTTATGGTTTTTAGGCAATATTCCAAATAACGCTTTTATATTGCATTTCAACCTAAATACTTCCATTTGGTCTCAATTTTCTAATAAAATTAGCCCAAACTACTTATACAACCTATGTTTAAAAAGGCTGAAAAAGCAAAAAGCATAAGATGTCTCGGAAGATGTTTAAGTCCTAATTCAAGCTCGCTAAACATTACAAAAGTACTTTTTTTTAATAATTTGTTTTTCAAATTTCCGAGGTTTAACCAAAAAATCAACGTTACCAACCTAGAGATTTCTTTGAAAAATGACTGAAGAAATTGAGAAATGGCAGAAAACTGAACTTTTTCGATCTGGCAGATTGGAGCCATTTCAAAAATTTCGTCTCATATTAATTAAAAAAAATTTTATTTTAATTAATTATGATTATAATTCATAATAATTATTTTTGAAAATTATATCTATCACTTTTACTTTGATTCGTTAATTTATTTTTTTTATAAATAAAAATACCGTAGGGCAAAAAAATATGTAATTCCAAAATCGTATTAAAAAAAATGTATAAAACTTTCACTCTCTCGTAATGATTTGTTCTCCCACTTTATTTTATATTAAAATACATTTATTAGCACCTTCGAAGTGTATTATATAGGTTTATTATAAAATGTATACAAGCCTTTCTATCTTTTTATCACTTTCTCACCAGATATATACTTATAATTACTTTACAACATTATAAACATTAGTATACACTATTTATGTAAATAAAATGAAATTCTTTGTACTAAATAAATTATATGTTATAAAATTATACCAATTAAATTCATTTTGTTTTTCAATTGTTTTCTTATAAATTAATCCTTCCTATATATATATAAATTTTTAACTTTGTATGTTTGTTTGTCCGAAATGGATAAACTAGAACGTGATAAAAGTTAGAGACGTGGGGTTTTCGGCAAAAGATGGCAAAAATTACGGATCAAAACAAAGGCTAGGTTTTGTTTGGATTGATAACGGCAAAAAATTTTTATGTTGAAAAAACTGGATTTCCAAGGATAAAAATTTTATCAAATTTAAAAAAAAAAACCAAAAAAACTGAAAACCGAAGAAAAATTTTTTTTTTTTATCAAAAAGAATTTTATTCGATTAGGGTATATTTTTTACGTATCCACCTAAATTTTCAAGGTGATCGGCTTGATCTGTCAAAAGCTACAATAATTTTTCGAAAATTACAAAAATTTAGAACTAATATATATTTCAAATTCTTAAAAAGAGCACTAATTTAAGTTTTTAAAAAAGGGCTGAAATAATAAACTTACCAAATAAACTTACCAAAAATTTAAAAGTATGGCTCTTTTTAACATTCTCCAAATTTTGAAGAACCGATTTCAACTTTCTCCAAATTTTGAAGAACGGATTTTAACGTTCTCCAAATTGTGAAGAACCGATTTTAACGTTCTCCAAATTTTGACGAACCGATTTTATCGTTCTCCAAATTTTGAAGAACGGTTTTTAACGTTCTCCAAATTCTGAAGAACCGATTTTAACGTTCTCCAAATTTTGAAGAACCGATTTCAACTTTCTCCAAATTTTGAAGAATTGATTTCAACTTTCTCCAAATTTTGATGAATTGATTTTAACGTTTTCCAAATTTTGAAGAACCGATTTTAACGTTCTCCAAATTTTGAAGAACCGATTTTAACTTTTTTATCCTATCATATACTATCCCATCCTATCCTATCCAATCCTATCCTATCCTATCCTATCCTATCCTATCCTATCCTATCCTATATCCTATCCTTTCTATATATATAAATCTGTATGTTTGTATGTCCAAACGCGAGAACGCGATAAAGGACATCGGGTTTACGGCAAAAATTACGGGTCAAAACATAGGCTTGGTTTTATTTCGATTGATAACGACAAACAATTTTTATGTTGAAAAAACTGAATTTCGAAGAAAAAAATTTTTATCAAATTTAAAGAAAAAAAACCAAAAAACTGAAAACAAAAAATTTTTTTTATCAAAAAGAAGTTCATTCGATTCGGGTATATTTTTTACGTATCCTAAATTTTCAAGGTGATCGGCTCGATCTGTCAAAAGTTACAATAATTTTTCGAAAATTATAAAAGTTTAGGACTCATATTATATATATTTCTAATTTTTATCAGCCACTAAAGTAGTAACTGAACAGCTATTATCAGGTAGAACTTCTAAAGGTTCTATTCTCCCATTCTAAATGGGTAGTCTAGGGAAACAACATTTATTTGTGGATTCTATGGAAGGGTAGCGAAGCTTTGTATTGCTGATCACTAATTATCCGTCTTGGTTCATATGCCCGTAATTTTTATGATTCAGTAAATTTTAGATAAGTCTTCGGGTTATTTTACAAAATATTGAGCAACTTGACTTTTCCAAAGATATGTTGTTTTAGGTTACTCAATATTTTGTATTATAACCTTTTTTTACCTAAGTATTATCTAAAATTTACTGAATCGTACAAATTACGGGCATAGGTATCCAGGCACATAATTAGTGATCAGCGATATAAACTTTACTACCCTTCCTTTGGATTTACAAGTAGCTGTTGCTTCCCTCGACTATTCACTCTAGAATTCTCTCTGATATTAGGTGTTCAAGCTTCTTTAGTTACTATAATATCGATTTACTAAATTAGAGACCGATAAGAATTATAAATATATTAGTCCTAAATTTTTATAATTTTCTAAAAATTATTGTAACTTTTGACAGATCGAAACGATAACTTGAAAATTTAGGTGGGTTCGTAAAAAATATTTCCGAATTGAATGAAATTCCTTTCCACATTAAAATTTTCCCTCAATTTTCCGTTTTTTAGGTTTTTTTAAAAATTGGATAAAAATTTTTTTTTGGAAATTTAGTTTTTTCAATAGAATAGTTATTTTTCAAACAAGGGACAAAATATTAGTTTTGACCTTGCATGTAGTCATATGCACGAGCGATTGCAGACAGCATGCAAAAGTCGAATCCTATATTTTTTCCCGTGATTTTATATATAACGGGTAACAAAGCCGTCTTTGTAGGATAGAAAATAGGCTTTTTTGCCGTAGATATGTAAAAATTTTTGTCTATATTAATCGAAAAGAAACCTAGTCTATGTTTTCACCGGTAATTTTTGCCTTCTATTGCTGTAAACCCGATGTCCCTAGCTTTTAACCTGTTTAGTTTATCGCGTTCGGACGGACAAACAAACAAACAAACAAACAAAAATACGTGCAAAATTAAATACTTACATATATAATAGATATGGTTTGTTCCAAATAAAGTTTTCAAAGCTTAAATATTGATTGGTTTGAAAATATAGTAATTTCTTAAAATGGTCTTGGTCTGCAAAGTTTTAGAAGGCAGAGATTGTTCGATAACCATAATATAATATTAAAGAGAATCTGAATATCTGAAATAATAAAGTTTATGTTGGTAAATGTTGGCGAGAATTCAGTATTAATTAATCTTTTTAAAATAGTTTTTAGATATCTTGAAGAGTTTCCCGAAATATAAGGCACTTTATCCGAAACAACCACACACCTCTTCTTCATAAACATTTTTTTTGTTTTACAGGTTGAAGAAAATTTTTAATTGGTACTTAAAGTTTTGATCGCTGAAAATTATTATATTAGTTTTCACCGGAAATGGTTCAATTGTTAAAAAAGAAAATACATAAAAAACTACAAAAAATAACTCAAATTTGTTATTTTAAGTGACAGCGGTTATAATATTCCTGTTCAGTGATCCAAAAAATGATTAAAATCTTTAAAATTTGCAAAGCATGTTTATCTAAAAGTTCCTTTTTGGGTAACTGCGGATCATTTTGGATAAAAACTGATTTAACCTTTACTGATGTAAAAATCTTCAATAAAAGTTGGAGAATTTCATCTACCTAAGAAGGAAAAAAGTGTTAACCAAACAGGAGTCTACATTACGTCTAATTATTGTCAAAATAAATAAATACATAAATAAAGTATTTTATAATTTTTTTAAAAAAGTGTGTAAATTTTTTTTTATAGTTCACTAGAATACTTTAAAAAATGCCAATTAAACCGGTAATATTAATAAATTTTAATTTAGTTTGTCTCCAAATTGTAAAATAGTTATAACATTATTACATAATAATAATTATAAAACAAAATTTATAATTTAATAACCTTATATTTAAAATTTAAATCATTTATTTTAAATTGTAAATAGAAGGTTAATAGTTAATAAATTCTAAATTTTATTGGACTTATAATTATTATTGGGTAACAATTTTATCGGTAATCTTAATTTTAGTCAAAGGCACTTAATTTTAAAGCTATTTGGGATAATAATTTAGGCCAAACCGTGTAAAACCCCTTTACTCATTTTAAAATATTAGTGATCTTAGTATGGAAAAATCCATATATGTATCGACTTTTTTATTAAATTTTTATTTTTAATTAATATAATTAATATAATTATTTTTTAAATTAAATTTTAAAATTTTCTTATTTATAATTTATTTTTTATTTATTTATTTTAATAATTAATACAAACGATAATTATAGTATTTCTTTGTTTTTATTATGATTTTACGCTTTGCTGATAACAATAAACATAGTTTTTCTTTTATTTTTTATACTAATCTTTAAATTTGTTATAGCAGATTATCCATGAGATAAGAAATTTCGAAAATATTTTTGAATGATCTAATTGAAATTTTTTGAGTCTTTGAAAAAAATATAAAACAAGGAATAAAATTATTTTCAAAAATTCTAATTTTTTATTTTAAATATATTTTTGTTAGAATTTAAATATTTTTTTAAATTATATTTATTGTTCTTTTTATTGTTATCAACGCCCTACCGCTATAAAAAAAAAAAACATTTTTAAAAGTTATTGTCTAGCTCAGGTACAGTAACAAAACAAAAATGTTGTTTATGATTACATTTTTAATGTTAAAAGTAATAGTGCAAATGAAATCCTAAATAAACAGTAAGAGGTATATTATTGGTAAAATTTTACGAAATAGCTTCCTAAAACAATAAAAATTTTTTCGAATTATCAATAAAGCAATCAGAAAGCAACTATGGTAATCTGCTGAATTCTAGAAGTGATAGTAGTTAGACTGAAGGTGATGTTATCATCCGCGTATTTTTCTTTTCAAAGTTGAAATTTTGGTTTCTCCAAGAGATAGCGATAGTAATATGATTCAGAAAATCCAAATTAAATAGAAAATAGGACATTGTGCAAAATTAAAAAAATTTTTTTACACTACTCTGGCTGTTTCTTTCTTTGTAAATTGGTTTTAAAAAATAACTGTCAAAAATTAAAGAGTGTTAAATTTTATTTTAAATTTTTATGAATATTTCAAAAATGAAATTTATAAAATTAATTTAATTATTAAAATGTGTGTTTTTTTTTTAATTATTTATTTATTTATTTATTTAAGAAGATATTATAGCCCAGGCATGGCCGATGCGCATGTGATACAGTTTTAAGTAAGAGTACATATTACAATATTCATATTACAAAAATTATAATAAAATAATAAAAAAAATAATTTGATTTGATTTAAGATTTGAATAAAGTTAATTAAAATTTTAATAAAGTGAAAATAACATATAGCATATATAAATTTAAAAATGAACAAAGATAAAAAAAAAATATAAAAAGTAAAAAATAAAAATAAAGAATTTACTGTTGAAGGACAGATATTTTTAGCTCAAAATAGGGGTTTTTTGAATACTCAATAAGTGTGACATTAAGTGAACCTTAAAAGTATCGAGATTAGAATAAGCTTTTAGAGTAAATGGTAGATTGTTCCACTCTGTAATGGCTGAATAGAAAAATGATTGCTTATAGGTTTCAGTTCGATAGAAGCTTGGAAGAGCAAATGTTAGTGAGAGAAATTCTTACAACGAGGTATCTGGTAGGTTACGTTGAGAACGCCTGATTTCTTCATCAGGGGGTTTAAAAACTGATGAAAGATAAGGCGGTCTTTGGGAAGTTATCAAGCTATGGACAAGTACCAATTTGAAGTACTGTCTTCTTGACTTGGCAGTAAGCCAATTCAATTCGTTTCTTAAAGGTGTAATGGATACTTGTTCATATCTACCAATACCAAATATGAATCTTATGGCTAGATTTAATATTCTTTCTATTTTATCCATAAGAGTCACATCCAAGGCATCATAGACCAGACAACAATAATCAAAGTATGGAATTATTAGAGAATTCACTAGTAATTTTCGTAGCTCATAAGACAATAGTCTTGACTTTAAGCGTAGACGATGTAGTGTGTAGTGCACTGATTTTGACAATTTCAGAACTTGTGCAGACCAATTTAACGTTGGGGTTAAAATTACACCCAGATTGGACACTGACGTAGAATATGGAATATTTGTGTTTGAGACTGTAATAAATGGTACCTCAAGATCATTGATTTTACTTAATTGAAATGTAGTACCAAAAATTACAGATTTGATTTTATCTGGATTCAATTTTAAGTGATTATTTGTTGTCCAATCTACTACTGCATTGGCATCCTGCTGTATTTTAGCAATAGCCATATTAAGAGAAGAAGTCTTATATTGTATATATATTTGCAGATCGTCAACAAACAGCTCATAGTAACAGAATTTAATTTCGTCCAAAATAGAGTTTATATAAATTAAAAATAAAATGGGACCAATAACTGATCCCTGAGGAACTCCAGAGCTAGTTGTAATAAATTCTGTAGGATTACCATCAGAATCTATTATTGCTTGTTGACGATAAAGCAAATAGTCATGAAACCACAATAAAGTATGTTGCGTAAAACCTAGATCGTATAACCTTCTCAGTAAGATAGAATGGTCTATAGTATCAAAGGCCTTGGAAAAATCAAAGAGCAATAAGATTGTGACTAATCCTAATTCTATTCCACGGCGTATAGTATCAGTAAGGTTCAACAAAACCGTCTGCGTACTAAAATTTTTTCTATAACCAGACTGATGAGAGTTTATTAAATTATTAGTTTCTAAGTAGTCTACAACCTGATCAACTATTAATCTTTCCAGGGCCTTTGCTAGATGAGACATGTTAGCTACAGGACGAGTGTCTGAAGTAGATAGTGGTTGAGGAATTTTGCAATTAAATAATAATAATAAACATGTGCATATTAGGTTGACACTTACTTTTAAAATGTCGATATTAATTACTCTATTTAGTCTTTAAAAGTTTCAACAAAGGTGTAAAAAATGATAACTACATTTTTAAAAAAGTTTTCGTCCTAACATAACAATTGAATTTTTTTTCATAAATATTTTATAAAAAATTATTATCAGTATTATTATTATTATTGTATAAAAATGTTTTATAAAATAAACATGTATATAATTTATCACATTTGTAAAAACTCTATAATTAAAATCTATTTGTAATACCTATTTTTTTTTTTTTTTAATAGAAAATTATATATTTTTTATAAATATTTTGATTTTAAAATTAAATCTAAGATATAAAAACTTCAGTCTTTATATTTGTAATTTAAATTATAAAATTATTATTATATTTTTTATGATGATGGTTTTGATCCTTTTCTTCTATTTGTTGTTGTTTTTTGTTTTACTGGTGGATTTTCTAATGCATCTAATTGTTCATCTGTTAAGACACCTTTGTACCAGTCTTTGCTGTAATTATAAATTTAAATATTTTTTAGTAGGTTTAATACACACTATTTTTTGTAGGTTTATTATTAACTTACCATTCAGGAATTTTACGTGCCCAATCACATTTTCCAGTTTTTTCATCAAAAGCTTGTCCAAGTTTACATCCACTCCTTCTTGGTGTTTCACCGTTAATACATACATAGAAAAATTGACAATCTTCAAGATCAGGATAACGTGGATGAGTTGCTGCAACTGATTCATCAACTTTTGGGCATGTGAAATTAAATAATTCTTTTGATCCACAACCTTTTTTTTGTGCTTCATCTGGCCATGTACAGATTCCTGTTTTTTCAGAAAATACTAAACCATCTGGACATGTAATCATATTGAATTTTCCTTCGACACAGTAATAAAAGGTACTACAGTTTGATAAATCTTCATGTGCAAAGTAACCATGTTGTCTTGGACAATGTAATGATGGTTGTGGTTCCTCTGCAAATTATTTATTTTGTTAATTTTTTAAATATATTTTATATTTGTTGATTCTAAAATATGAAATATTTTTTGTGGCAAATTTTAAAAGGACTAAAAATTTATGAAGCACGTCAGCAAAATATAGGCAAAAATATTCCATGAATAAAGGTTGGGAAAAAAATTCCTTTAATAAAAGTGGAAATGGTTTTCTTAAAAAAAATTGACTTTTTAAATAAGTAGGAAAAAAATTTTCTAACTAAAGGTAGGTCAGAATGAACTTTAAAAATTACTTTGGATAAAAATCATTCTAAAAAGAGTTTGCTAAGAATTTCTATTAAAAAAATTATTAGGCAAATAATAACTGAAAAATGTATTGCCAATAAAATAGATTTTTAGAAAATTAGGGGTATCAAAATTTTTTAAGAATTGAAAATCATAAAAAATAAAAACTTACGTAATTTAGGTCTCTTAGAACAATCAATACCAAATGGTAAATCACATTTTTCATGTTGTGCACTAAAATCATTAAATATTAAACCATCAGGGCACAATTTTTCAATTGGTTTACCATCTCTACAATCATAATATTTATCACATTGATCTGCAGCAGCAAAATAACCATTTGGTTCTGGACATTCATCATATGATTCATCTTCATTATTATTAAATTTTTCTTGTGATTCTTTTTTATTAGCATTTGTCGTTGATGATAGTTTTCTACGACCTTGTTCTGCTGATTGTTGTTTTCTCGTAAGAGCACTTGCTAAACCTGAATAAAATTAAAAAATTTTTTTTTTCAAAAAAAAAAATTGTAAAAGTATGTAAAAAAAAATATTGTTTTCTTAATTTCAAGGATTTGTACTCTCTATACGTCCCTGAAGAAATAACGTTGTAATATAAACGGTAGTTGACCTCGCGTGTGGGTCGAAAGAAAAGAGAGAAAGCTTTTTTTTTTTCTTATTATACACACTTTTTTTTAATATTTAAAAATAATATTCATGACATTTAATTATCATTATCATACGTAATTATAAAAAGAAATTTTGCTTTTTTAAATTTTTTATTTTTGAGAATTTGTGAATGAATAAAATAAAAAATTTACAGTTATAATAAATTATTTTCTATTCAAAATTAAAAAAAAAAATTTTTTTTTTGTTAAAAATTTTTCAATAAATTTACTGCTACTATAAATTATTTACTTTTTTAAAATTATTTTTTAAAGTTCAAGGATAAAATACATAAAATTTATTAACTATTATGAAATTTATTATTTTAAATATTTTATTGCTTTCTATTTTAAATAAAAAAAAAATTTATATAAACGAAAAAAATATAATTTTAATAATGACTTACCTAATAATAAAAAACAAATTAATATTTTTAATTTCATTTTATAATTAATTTATAGTCAAATACAAAATAAAAAAAAAAGAGAGTTTGCAAGTTTTTTAGATCACGGATAAATATTACTGAAAGATCAACGGTACCTTTTGGATCTTATATGCTTCCCCACTTATTTTAATATACCATACTGTAGACATAAAAAGACGTTCACAAAGTTACAACACCTTTATTTTTTTTGCATTGAATATTATAGAATTTTTTTTTAATGTCATAAAAAAATGATTGATAATTAAAATGTTAATTTTTTTTTTACAAACAGTTTTTACTCGTGCATTATTTTTTTTAACTTATGTCATAGAAATAAAAAATCCAAATGGAATTTTAAGTATTTATTATTTAAAGGTTTAGTTATCAGGTAGAAGAGTTCTTTTTTCTAACATATAGCTTTGTATTTCTGTATGTCCAAGTGGTCCATTGGAATGCATAGGGATATCTAGGATGTTATTTTGACTATTCCAATTTATCCTGGATGTCTGTTTTTTTAACATGGAACAAGTTTATAGGAAGAGGTACCACAGAAGGTCTGAAAATCAAGGGGGGGGGGGTTTAGAATAATTTTGATTGAGGGACCTACAATAAGGTACTTATTTGGTTTTACAAGGTACAAAGTAGTCAGTATACATAAATATGTTCTATGTAAATTATTTATGTACCTATACAAACTCATTATGAGTATTTTTTTAACATGGAACATGTTTTTAGGCTATCATATCCTTTATATCCTTTATAGGGTATCCTGGGAGTCCGAAAATCAGGTGGAGGAGGTGTCAAATGTTCCCGATTTCAGGGGGGGGATTAAATAGGACTTAAAATAATTTCGATTTAAGGACTTAGAATAATTTAGGTAGGGACTAAGAATAATTAAAGTTTAGGGGCTTAAAATAATCCGGGTTTAGAGACTTGTAATAATTTGAGTAAGGGACTTAGAATATTTTTGATTTAGGAACTTAAAATAACAAAAGTGATAATTAGAAATTATAAAAATAGAAAATTGCATTGTAATGTTGCGTAACATTTATGCATTGTACCCAGCCCTCAGCTGTAGTAAATATGTTTCATGTATTTAGGTTGTGTTTACACAAACCGGTTATAAGTTTTTTAATGTTAAATATGATTTTTTTTTGTATGTGCTTATAGCTTGATTATTTACAAAAAATCATTATATCCCCTTATAAAGCCCAATTTTCGGAACTTTAGATTTTTTAAGTATATCTTCTAGCCCTTATATCGTAGCTTAGCAAGTGTGGTTAAGTTTTTTTACGTAGTATATTACTTGGGCCATTTAATGTATTTTAGTGTAATTTAAAAGCTTCACATTGTCAATTTTAATTTTCATTCTCTTCTAAAATTAACAAGTAGAGGTCGTGAAGCTCTGGGGTGCTAAATTACAAATTATAATTATAGATGTGTTTATTTTGATGAAAAAACATCCAATATACCTTCTATTTATTGCAATGGACCTCCTGGGTGTGGAAAAAGAGGGCCTTAGGTCATGCTCTATGTTACAAGATTCGGGTTTTCGGCTAATTTTAAGAAAATTTTACTAACTAAACAATTAACCAAATACCTTTCGGTTGGTCTCATTTTTTTGTATAAAAAAACCTGTCAATCCTCGTAAGATGTAATTTTCTATCACCGACTCTCTCATCAATAGTTTTTGGCCTAAAAAAAACAATTTTTAAATTGCTGCTAAAATTACAATTATTAATAAGAACGGGTTTTATATGTCTTAAAAATTATATTCTAGCTTCATGTTTCCAAAAATTTGTTACTCTTATCTTTTTTAATGATTTTTTTGCAAGATAAAATAATTTAGAGTCAGAGTCTCAATTCAAGGTTTTTAAAAAATAATGATCTTATCATTATGTTTATAGAGCCATATATTGGGAACAACTAAAAAAGGATGAGAAGCATTTTTTGATAACTCAGAACTTGTTCTAAATTTTAGAAACCTATGAAACCCATTCCCATAAAAAATTTTAATTTATTCAACAATCAAAAAATTGCTTATTTTTTATCAAATAAGACATTTGGTTTATCGACTATAGCGATGAGAGAATCGGTGATAAAAATTGTAAAAAGGAAAACTTATACGAAAAAAATGAGACCAATTGAAAGGTATTTCGTTAAGTTCCTAATCAGCAATATTATTTAGAAGCTTTTAAAGCTCTTAAAACCTTTTCTTATAATATCAAAAAAAACTAAAATAATATCAAACCCTGTTTTTTTAGGCCCAGGGGGCTCATTGGAATAAATTGAGGGTCTTTATAAAAAAAAGGAAAAAAGCTTTTATATCAATAGGGGACTTGCATGGGTCAGATTTCGAATAATATTTTTGCATAATTTGAAACTAGATCAAAAAATATTTTCTAAAAGTGATGATGTCACACCTCAGAAAAACCTTTGATTTTTTGAACCTTTACAACTCTGTTAATTTTACGTGTATAATATTTTTTTTTGTAGCTTCGGATTGCATAAAAAAATTATCAAATTTCCACCCCGTGCAAGCCATCTATTTAATGTACAATATTTTTCTATCGTATATCAACGCTGGTGAAGTTTTATAAAATTTAAAATAACATTTTTTCTATTTTTGATTATTTAGTCTAATAACTTTGCTAATAACTTTTTCAACAAAAAAATTCAAAAAAATATCTATAAATATATTATTTGGATGAATTTTAATGATAATGGTTTTTCAGGCTTTTTTTTTTAATTTTAAGTTTATTTGTTACACGAAATCCCTCATCCTGATTACTAACTACAAATCTATTGCAGCACAACTTTGCATTATTTTCAAATTAATGGAAAAGATAGGAACACTTTGTAAACAAATATTTGTACATTTAATGTAGAACAGTATTTTAGACAATTTTCCCTGGGGCTTTCAAAAACAGCATACTTTTCATACGCTTGTAACTAAACTTTTAGAACAAAATAAATGTACATATATTTTAAAAAAACTTTTAAAAACTTCTCCTGAAATTTCACCCCATCTAAAAGATAATTATTCAATTTTTAAATTCTTAAAAATATAGTAGTTAAGTTATCAGTAGTTACAATATTGTATCTTGTGTCGGTAAAGAATTTTTTATATTTCCTTGTTTTGGATACAGAGAGCGCATAAATGTATATATTTTATATTTTTAATAAATAAATTTAAAAAGTTCCCTTTTCAGCTTAATTAAAAAATATAATTTTTTTAACTAAAGCATTGCTCCAAGATTCCAAATCGCAATTTATTTAGATAAATCTGACAGGGCCTTCCGGAATTTGTATTTAAAATTGGCCAGGGTTTGAAAATTCAATACTTGCAATAAAAAATTTTTTCGACGTATTTAGTCCAGTAACTTAAAGTTGCTCAGGGGTGGAAGGCTGAAAAAAGCATTGCTTTTCGAAAGAAAAATTAATTATACTCCTCTTCTAAAATTGACTAAAAGTTCAAAAACATTTTAAATTCTTTGTTCAAAACTAAGTTTTACAATACAATTTTGTTACCCACCCAGGCACAAAACTTGGCAACAAATTGTCTGTACTCGTCGCGTCGTACGCCTAGATAAGCAAAAAACATCGTTAGCACCAGTGCGAGAAACTAAGAAATTAGTTAAAGTGTTGGTAACCTTACTAATTTTTACGCTCTTGATACTATAAATAGGTATTTTTTAAAATTTTAATTACTAGGGGTCAGTATAGAATCAATGAATCAGAGAAACAGATGTCAACTGAAAACTTAAAAATTAAATTTATTTTGGTAGGAAGTAAAACAACAAAGTTTAATTTTTAATGTGTTTTGCTCCACACTAAAATGTAATAATAAAAACTATGAATTTCATATTTTCCTGGCTGGTAATGGCAATAAAGCACGTTTTTGGATGTTATTTACCATTTTAAAGATCGTAAGCTTTTTTTAATCGGAATATATCCTTAAGCGAAATACAATGGCATGTCTTTTTGTGATTAATATATAACTTTGATTTTACGTTATAATAAACAAAAATAAATTAATTAAAAGCATTACACATAACTGTTATTTTTTTTGTATATTTGAGATAAAATATAATAAATTAATGATAATAAATTAATTACAAATGTAATGTTGATAACAAGCATTTTTAGCTTTGATAAAAGTAATTGATTGCTGTAATTAATTAAAAATGAATAGCTTCATTTAATTAACAAAGTTTTTCGATACCTGGTTTTTAATATTTAAAATAATTAAATAAATTTTATGTAATTCATAAAAATAAAAAAAATTGTAATGGTAAATTGTGAAAGTTTTATTAGTAAGCAAGGTAAACGTAAAATATTCCAAATTTGAACAGTTTTTTAAGTAATAAAGGGAGTTTGATATATTTAAAGATCTAATTACCTAAAATAGGTGTCATCACAGAGACTTTTCTCACCAACCGTCGCCATCTATGCCTTCTGGGCATACTCTAAAGCAAAACTGGGCAAATTGGCATGCTCTTATGCGGCCGTTTTCAATAAAACTGATCAAGAAATCGTTTCAAAATATCCGTGGCACGGAAAAGTTTAGCACTAAACCGTTTCAAAAACTAGTTGTAAACAGAAAATTTTTGAATGGAACCGTTTTCAAAAAATTAGTGCAACGGGTGTTTGAAGGACTGATCCGTTACAAAAATTTTTTGAAAATTGAAAAATTTCCGTTTTCAATGATCCGTTTGAAAAAATTCAAAACGGACTTATTCGTTTTCGTAAATCATGAAAATTTACTTTCGTTTTCATATTCTTTTATTTTTTAACATTCCGTATACCAACTATAAAATTTCTAGTTTTGAATATTCAAAATATGCTTTTTTTTTAGGCTCAATCATCAATTTTATTAAAAAATAACTCAAAATTTTGTTAATAAATTATTTTTTTTAACAGATTATTTTTTAATTTTTATTTTTATATGTCTATAGGCTATATTTTTATACGTTACATAATAAAAGAAATAAAAAATTAGACAAAATCTTAATGATTTGTGAAACGGCTATTCCGTTTTTAATTTTTTCAAACGGATCATTGAAAACGGAAATTTAAAAAAATTTTTCCGTTTAAAGAAAAATTTTGATACGGATCAAACCTTTAAACACTCGTTGCACTGACGTTTTGAAAACGGATCAGTTCAAAAACTTCATCTACGGATAATTTTTGGATAATTTTTGGAACGGATAAAGTGATCAAACTGGTCAGTTTTCGATTTTACCCGTGGGAAACTGAAACGGAAACTGCGTGCCAAAATCGCTATTTTTTCCCAGCTCTGCTCTAATGCTATCTTCTAAATTATCTGCTTATCTGGTCTTTATTCCAAAATGCCCAATTTTTAAATTGCTTAATCTAAAATTTTTGATGAAAATAGATTTTATGGATCTGAAAAGCTGTGTACAAAATTATATAAATTTCAAGTCCCAAAAGGTTTTTTAAAATAACTTACTTTTTAAGTAAAGTCCACATTACAGTATTGACCTGCCGATTGTCAGTAATTCAAATATGATATATTCTACAACTGAACGGGGTTTAACGCTATACAGAATTAAAATCCTTATAGTCTACCATTAGCCATGAATTAATGAATACTTCCGTTGAATCCTAGAAAATTCTAAAAATTAATTACTATTTAGTTCGGTTGCATAATTTTTGAATGAATCCTAAAATTGTATAACAGAATAAAACTTTCAATCAAATACCAAAATTAAAAAACAAATCAAAGTTTCTTTGAAAATTAAATTTGTTACTAAACAATTCATTTTATAAAAATTGATTTTTATTTTTGTTCAAATTGTCATATAATAGCAAGTGTAAGTATTTTAATAAATTATAACAACTACAGTATGAAGAGGATTAAGCGGTCTAAAGTATTTGCTTTTTCTCTTTATATAGTACTCTCTGTTTGTTTGCATACATACAGAAGCATTAAATATAATTATTCTCTATTTACATTCTGCATTATATAACTATATTTTATTTAAAATAGTAATTAATGTTGAACTTAAATATAACGTTATTTACTTCTTTTTTTTTTTGGATTATAATTATAATTCATTAAAAATTAAGAATGTGTAAATAAAAAAATTTACATGAGTTATACTAATGTGTGCTATGAATTTATGCTACAATGAAATTGTTGTTTAGCTAAAATGTATATGGATCTTTTACCTAATAATAAATAAATATTAAAGCTCAACTTTTTTTTCAGAATAAAATTCGAATTAATATAGGTTCAAAGAAACAAAGAAATTAAAAATAAAATTTTTTATCGAAATATATTTGATCGAAACGCTGCAGGTACCTTCTGTACCTACATTAACAACCGCGTATTTTTGAAAAATAATTTTTAAATGAATTTAAAAATTATATAATATTGCCGCTTGATATGTCTTAATAAAAAAAGGGATGTTATTTGAAAACATACACATATCAAGATAGGACAATTTAATTTAATATAATTCATTTAACAATTATGCCCAGTACAGGTCAATGAAATCAAAATAATAATATATATAAAATTTTTTTTCTTCGCTTTTTATTTTCAGCTTAAATGTATGATTTGCTTATGTTTACTGAAAATTAGAAATAATTTGCATTCTTGATACACTATCTGAAACGAGCGGTTAGGAGTCAAAGTTTGCCCGCAGCACGTACTGTAGGTAATATAATATAATAAGGCATTTGTAGAAATTAATATACACAAAGCTTATCTTTTGCCAAAACTATATTTGGACTACAAACATGGATCATACATATTAAATAAAAACGTTGCAGATATAGAACATAGCGGTTTTTAAGATCCCGTGGGATATTCTAACTTCCCTGGATTCCGTCGTACGGCTAAAATAAAAAATAAAAGCCAAAAATTGAAACTTGAGCTAGAGGTTTGACAGTTGGCACAAAGGTCCTTTTTAAATAAAAAATAAGCTCCATAAATTTTTAGAATTTTTTCTTCAAGAGTGGGATTAGTGATTTATTACAGAAAAATGCATTTTTATTATTTTTCCATTTGGTCAATAAAATCAATTATAAATTATAATAAAAAAAATTGGTGCTTATATTCCATTATTTGAAATCAGTAGATTAGTTATGTACCACAAAAGAAGTTTAAATCCGAACAATTCCTGTCGAGGCCCCATAGTGCAAAACATTTGTTGAAAATATTAAAATGTATAGTAATAGGTTCTAATTATTAAAACTTATTCGAAAAAAAATGTATACAATTGTTAGCGAGTGTACATATTTTATCATAGATAAAAATAATCATTATAGTTCTTAGCGAAATTTCAACTCCATTAACTCTTTCTGACATTACATATAATAAATACGAAATATCTGGCAAGGGCTTATTTTCTTTTAATATGAAACATGTTAATAGGGAGGAGTATTTGAAAAAGGCCCCAAAGTTAAATAAAATAATTATAATAATTATTGATATAAAAACAAAATAAACAATATTAAAATTTATTAATTTAACTATTGGTAAAATTAATGCAATTTCTACATCAAAAATTAAAAAAATAACTCTAATTAAATAAAATTGTAAAGAAAAAGGTAATCGATTATTACAAATTGAATCAAATCCACACTCAAAAGAAGAAATTTTTTCACGATTTTTATAATCTTTTTTTGAAATTAAAAAATTAATTATTAATATAAAAAATAAAATTAATAAAAAAATTATATTTAATATTAATAAATTAAAAATTATTTATATTAAAATATTAAACTTTTTAATTGGAAATTAAATATACTAATTATATTATATAAATTTTTAATTTATTTTATAAAAAATTATCTTGATCAATAATAAATTACTAAAAATAAATATAATCAAACAACATCAACAAAATGTCAATATCAAGCTGCTGCTTCAAATCCAAAATGATGAGATATAGAAATATCTTGATTTTTTATTCGTAAATAATTAATAAATAAAAACAATGAACCAATTATTACATGTAAACCATGAAATCCTGTTCCTATAAAAAAAATTGATCCATAAACTGAATCTCTTAAACAAAATATTGCTTCAATATATTCATAACCTTGAAATAATGTAAAAATTAAACCTAACACACAAGTTATTAATAAAAAATCTGAACATTTATTATTATTTGATAATATTAAATTATGACTAATAGTAACAGTAACACCTGAAAATAATAAAATTATTGTATTTAATAATGGTACAAAATAAGGATTAAATGATTTTACACCTTTTGGGGGTCAAATATTACCTACATCAATTGAAGAACCTAAAAATACATGAAAATAACATCAAAAAAACCTAATAAAAAATAATAATTCAGAAATAATAAATAAAATTATTCCTAACTTTAAACCATCTACTACTAAATTATTATGATATCCTTGTATAGTTCTTTCTCGAATTACATCTCGCCATCACTGATAAGAACAAAATAATAAAAAAAAAAAATTAAAAAAAAATATTAAACTTAAACAATAATGAAATCAATAAACAATTCTAACTATTATATTAAATAAATTAAAAGATATTAAAATTGGTCATGGTCTTAATGTTACTAAATGAAAAGGTTGTAATAAATTTTCTTTCATACTATAAAACTTCTGTTCTATATAAAGTTGTTAATACAGTAAATACATAAGCTTGAATAACTGAAACAGCTAATTCTAATATTATTAATAAATTTTGTAATATTAATATTACAAATAATGTTAAAATTATTAAATTTGAACCATTATTTCTAATTAAAGTAATTAATAAATGTCCAGCAATTATATTAGCTGATAAACGAACTGATAAAGTTCCAGGTCGAATAATATTTCTAATAGTTTCAATTAAAACTATAAAAAATATTAATAAAACAGGTGTACCTTGAGGTACTAAATGAGTAAATATATGATTAAAATTATTAATTCATCCATATAATATTATAGAAATTCATAAAATTAAAGAATAACACAAACCAAAAATCATATGACTAGAAGAAGTAAAAATATAAGAAAATAAACCTAAAAAATTATTTAATATAATTATATAAAATAAACTTAAAAATAAAATAATATTAACATTATTCATTTTTAAATTCAATAAAACTTTAAATTCATTAATTAATTTTTCTAATATTAAATTAAATAACAAATTAAACCGTGAAGGAATAAATCAATATATTATTGGTAAAAATAAAATTATTAATAATGATCTAATTCAATTTATTGAATAATTAATTGATGTAGAAGAATCAAAAATTGAAAATAAATTTATTAACATAATTGATTAAAAATTAAATTATTAAAAACTTTATCGTTAATAACTAAATCTAAATTTTTTAAATAAAAAAAATTATTATAAAAAAAATAAATAAAAAAATTAAATAATAAAAAAATTAATAAAAAATAAAATATTAAAATTATTCAATATATTGGTATTATTTGAGGAATAAAAAAATATTTAATAAAAATAACTTTATATTGACAAAATAATATTATATAATTTAACTAATTTTTTTAATATAAAATATTTTTAATATTATAATTAATTTAAAAAATTAATACTTTAATTTAAGATATTATATTAATTAAATTATAAATTAATTAATGACAAATAATTTTTAAAATTAATAGATTCTAAAACAATAGGTATAAATCTATGATTAACACCACAAATTTCGGAACATTGACCATAAAATAATCCACATCGATTTAAATATAATATTATTTGATTTAAACGACCAGGTAAAGCATCAGCTTTAATTCCTAAAGAAGAAATAGTAAAAGAATGAATTACATCATTTGAGGTTACTAATTATTCCTAATGTTCCAAATACTTCTTTTTTTATTGATTCAGTTCAAATTATATGAGAAATTAAACCAAATCCAGGTAAAATTAAAATATAAACTTCTGGGTGACCAAAAAATCAAAATAAGTGTTGATATAAAATTGGGTCACCTCCACCTGAAGGATCAAAAAATGAAGTGTTTAAATTTCGATCAAATAATAATATTGTAATAGCCCCTGCTAAAACAGGTAATGATAATAATAATAAAATAGCAGTTAATATTATTGATCAACAAAATAAAGTAACTTTTTCTAATTTAAATAATTTTATATTTAAAATTGTAGTAATAAAATTAATTGAAGCTATAATTGAAGATATACCAGCAATATGTAAAGAAAAAATTGATAAATCTACAGATGGTCCTCTATGAGATACATTATAAGATAAAGGAGGATATACTGTTCAACCTGTTCCAGTTCCTAAACCAATAAATATTCTAGAAATTAATAATATAATTCTTGGTAATAATAATCAAAACCTTATATTATTTATTCGTGGAAAAGCTATATCAGGAACTCCTATTATTAAAGGAACTAAATAATTACCGAATCCACCTATTATTACAGGTATAACAAAAAAAAAAATTATAATAAACGCATGAACTGTAACAATTGAATTATAAATTTGATCATTACCTAAAAACGCACCAGGATTTCCTAACTCCAATCGAATTATTATTCTTAATGATAAACCTAAAAATCCTGATCATATTCCAAAAATAAAATATAAAATTCCAATATTTTTATGATTTGTTGATATTAATCAATTTTTCATTAAGTAAATTGTCTGAATAAAGTAATAAATTGTAAATTTATTTAAAGATTTAATTAATCTATTTACTAAGTTTTATAATTAATATATAATATTAAATTGCAAATTTAAAATAATAAATAATAATTATTAAAACTTAAAATTTATAAAAAATTTATATTTTTAATTTTGAAAATTAATAGTTTATATAACTTAAAATTTTTAAAATAATTCATAAATAAAAATTATTAATAAATTTAAAAATATAACTAATATAATTAAAAAATTTATTAAATTTAAATTATTATACTTATAAATATTTTTTATTAATAAATAATTTAATATATATATAGAAAAATTTATTCGCATATATAAATATATAAAAATTAAAGAAATAAAAATTATTATAATTAAATAATAAAATCTCAAATTAAATAAATTTTGTATAAATAATCATTTCATTATAAATCCTAATATTGGAGGTAATCCTCTAATCGATATTATTATAATAATTATAATTAAATTATTTATATAATTAAAATTTTTTATTAAAAAAATACTTTACTTATTCGTATAATTTAAAAATGGTCTAAAATTTTAGAAAACTAGTTTTTTTTTTTTGGTGAATGGTAATCTATTTTATTCAGTAAACGTGAATGCAGACAATTTTATTTTAACTGCTTGATTAATATATAAGTTCATTAAATAATAATTGAAGAATTATAATATTTTATCGATTAAATTTACATATAATACATAAAATTAAAATAAATAAAATAATTTTTTTTTTTTAAAGCTTCAATTTAAAGTTATGGATTGGACTAAAATTGAATCGAAATTTTCTTATATGTATATAAGATTTTGATTAAATAATCTTTCGCTATTTGTATTACTCAACTGCTTTTGATTTCTATATTTTTTTTTCTTTTCTTAAATAAATTTACATTTATAAACTTTTGTTGATTTTTCTCTTTATCAATAATCTTTGATTTACTCGAATATTACTTTTTTTTTTTATTTTTTTATTTTTTTTAAATTGCATACTGAAAATTTTCACATAATTTAAAAAGCTTAAATAATTTAATTCTATTTTCACTTAAAAAAATTTACTTACAAAATTTTACTCTCAAATTGAAATAAATTAATTCAGAATATCGTATGTTTATTTTTTTATTTATTTTTAAAATTACAAAAATTCAAAAAAATTCACAATTAAAGTAAATATAAGAGAAATAAAAATTGTTTTAATAATTATGCATACAAAAGCTTTGCTGAAACCATTGAATTTTCCTGCGTATATATGGAATCAGACAAAGATATTCAAAAATAAATGGGTTAAAACAAAACCCATTCATGTAAACAACAACTTGTAAAAACAGCATATTGTAGATGTAATGGATTCCTTATTTCCTACATGGATTCTAACAAACCCAAATTGAACCCCAAAATGTCAACCTAACCCCTTATTAGAATCTTCCTTTACCTATGCTGAATTTAATTTAGCAATGATTACTAGTGAAAATTCAAGTTCTTTCGGCGAAAATGGGATTGGTTATGAGATATTAAAATCTTTATCAGTTTCTTATAATCTTATTATATTAATAGATATTTACAACAAAATGAAAATGATTAACCAGCAACTTGGATAGCAACAAAAGCAGGTGCAACCTCAAAAACCACCCGGTAAGAAGAAAATCTAGCAGAATAGGGAAAAGAAGAAGAAGAATCTTAGTGCCAAGAAGGCTCAGCAGGCAAAGGAATCCGTTGAAAGAGGTAAAGTTTACTCTAAGCCGAGAAGGCGAAGATACAGGAAAAGATTACTTCTTCCAGATTACTCCGAAGGCAGGAAAAACCTGCGACGTAACGCTCCTCGACTTAAAGAGGAGTGTCAACCTCGAGGAATCTGGCGCAATGGTTCACCACATAAGAAAGACGCAGAATGGTAGTGTCCTCATTGAGCTAAAGCATCGAGGACCACCGAAAATTGGAAGACGCAGTGAAGTTATTAACGGGCCCAGAGTTGAATGTTCATGATTTGATCCCCATTCTAAAACTCAAAATCCGAGACTTAGATGAAGTCACGAAAGAACAGGAGATTCATGAGGCTGTCGCTAAGGCGATAGGTATTGATAACGGATACCTACTTCCGATCACTATTTTCAAAACCAAAGGAACGACAAGCCAGATCGCTGTGGTGGGCCTACTCGAGGCTGACGCTCTATGCCTGGCCAAAAAGGGTAAAATCCAAATCGGCTGAGCACTGAGCAGAGTACGCCTCCGCGCGGACGTAAGGCGCTGCTACAAGTGTTTAGGCTATGGGCATAGTCTGTATTTTTATAAAGGCCTAGACAGAAGCAAGGCGTGCCTTCAATGTGGCGAGAATGGCCACAAAAGGAATGAATGCAGTAAAGAGAAGCCCATGTGCTTCCTCTGCAAGAGAAGAAAGGACAAGTGCTCTAAGGAGCACTATTCTGGAGAGGGATACCGTAACTTCGTATGTGTGTGCTACTTGGAAGGGCACCAACCCTTTCCAATTTGAATGCCGGAGAGAGTAGTCCCGAAAATGCTACGGAGCCCTGAAAATTGGAAAAAAGTAGCAGAGTACGAAAGGGCCCCCCTGTTGATTAAGAAAGCGGATGGCTTTCTATCGTAGAGAGCTTTCACGTCCCTAGGCAGGAGGGAAGGCTGAGACCAGTTGCCTAGGCTACCAATACAGCAAAAAATATTGAAAGTCTAATTGATATTTCTATTGGCAAGAAGCTCATAATAATCTCAAACTTTTAATTTAAGCTGTGATTTCAATAATTATTTAAATAAAGAAACCGCGTTCAAAATATATATGGATGGAAGTAAGAATCCTAATCAAAAATCAGTTGTCAGTGCTTGCTATTGTTTTTAACTTCTAATTGAAAGCTCTGCCTAAAATTGCATCCATATTTACTGTTTAGTGCTTCGCAGTATCAATGGCAGTAGATATTGTATTAGAAAACCCTCAAGTTAAATTCATTATCTACACCGATTCTCTAAGTTGCTGTAGCAGCTTGATAATTTCTTTTAGCACTAAATCAATTAATCCATACATAAAACAAATCTATAGCAAACTTCAGAAAATACAAAATTACCAACAACAAAATGTGAAAATTATCTGGATTCCAGGTGACAGAGGAATTAAATTAACATTCACCGATAATACAACAGTTCTTAAAGAAAAATAACAGAAATAATACTGTGATATTAATTTAGCAGAAGGCAGAGAGAAAGGTCATAATTATTATGACTTATTTTATCATAAAAGTCTTAAGCCGTGGTTTATTAATAGCAATTTAAATAGAAAAATAATAGTTTCAATAAATAGAGCTAGATAAACAGGTTATATAATCCAGTAAGACATTTACGGAATCTTTATAATGTCTGAGATTAAACTCATCAGGACTGCACCTTTTATATTTTGGTAGTATTTTCGTTAATATTTTGGAACAAGTAAAGTTTTACGTTATTAAGAGAATGAAAAGACAAAATTTAACAATAAAAATATGGTTGCATTTAAATGCTTTTTTGAATAATGAAAGTGATATTATTAGATTTATTTTGTTTACATATGGTACAAAAAAAAAATTTTTAATGCAAACTATTTTATTAGATTCATACTCTGATATATATAAATATTCACATATACATGCTACCGTCAAAACCCGGTGTGCCGGGAAACCTAGTTACATAAACATCTATTTGTATCACATTTTTTAAAGCAATCGCATTTTGTAAATCCTTGCCCATTGAATCTTAATTCTTGCTTATTTATCGACCTCAAGCTAATAATGCCATTCGGTACTTCATAATTGGTAATGAATATAAGTTTTGCAAGGTTAAAGTTGATTTTTTGCGTTACAAACTACACCTTGCTTAGTTCGCACTTTAGCAAACCCGTCTTCTGCTTTTTTTATTATTACCCCTATAACATTTTTAAAACCTCCTTTGCCTCTATCTACAGATGGAATAGTTCACGAAAATTTTAATACTATTTTTATGTATTTATTGAACCAAAATAAATTAAATAATAATTATATTAAACTTTGTCAGTATTCTATATTGAAGATATTATATTTACGGAGATTTTCAAGAAAGAAATATAAAATAGAAATGTTTAGATAATGTGAGTATGTACTAACATATGTGTTAGAAACCATTTACCTTTTAAATATAAATAAATAATTATTTAAATAATCAATTAATGACGCATAAATTATAAAAATAACGAATTTAAAAACTTTTTTTGTTTAATTTCAGTTTTGCCTAAAGCAACTTAGACAAATCTAGTTTTGCCAGATTACTACGATAGAATTCGGTATTTCAGAATTTAACTAAAATGACTCAGGAAAATTTAGTTTTGATTAGACAAAAACTGGGTTTAGCGAGGGTACCAGATTTTGACGGTAACATATATATATATTAGATCCGTTCTAAATTTCAAGTTTCTCAAAATCTCAATATTACAATATAGTATGAAAATTTTTTGTAAAAAGTCAACTCCTCTTTGATTCCTTATGAAAAAATGAAACCCTGTGCTGTCAATAGCATTAGAAATTTTTTTTTAGCATTTCCAACTGACTATTTTTTTCCAATTGAAATTTCATCTTCTGAAATTCGCCGTTGGTAAGGACATTAAAAATTCACATTTAGGTGGAATCGCCAATTCGTATTTGAAAATTTATTTAATTGTTTGTGCCCTATTAAAACTTTTTACTATATTATGGTCATAATTTATGGCATCATTTTAAAAAATATTCTCTTGTTCTTATTGTATAAAATCATCATTTATACTTCTCTAAAGCCTACAGCAAGCGTACAGTACTTTTTTCTAAAGGTCATAAAAAATAAAAAAATTTAGGTTTATTTTTAATTTTTTAAATTGAAATAAAATATTTATTCAAATTTATTTAATGAACTGTGACAGAAAGGATTTCTGCCACATAAATTCAATTTAAAATAAAATTAATTTTTAATTTAAAGTTTTCAAGCGCTCTTTTTAGCTAATATCACGCTGGTTCCTTTGGGACGATTACGATTTCGGACTTCCGTAAGGGAGAAACTGAAATCGAACCAGAGCAGTGCGTGCTCGTCTGCGAGCCGCAAAACACGCTTTTTTTGTTTCTTATTTTTACGTTATTATGTAGAATACATTCAATTATTTGGTCTGGAAAATTCTTATCTATTGTGATTTTGCGATACAGATTATTTTGAGAGATTCGGTAATCTATAGCGATTCTACAAATTTATAGTGTGGTTTATAGTGTGGTTTCCATTTATTTTTACTTTGGATTAATCATTGTAAATATTTTGGTTTGGTCAACTACATCAGGGAGTATCAAAATTCACCAAAGATGACATCAGGAAGTAAGGTAAAACATCTTCTAGATAACGCGTGCGAATGTGCTCTTACGGTGTAGAATTTAGGTATTTTTAGTATTTGTATGTTGCAATTTTAGGTAAAATTAATTATTAATTGTTATACGGAAGTGGCGACCCGAAATCATCTCTTGCTCTCCCTCTACTTTTTAATATTTAGATCAATTAAGCCTTTTAGCATTATCTTTACCCTTTTTGATATGTTTCGTTATAATTTCCGGTTTTATTAAACCGGTAGCACTCAACTTTATTTTGTAAATAATTTCTTATAAATAAATATAAATTCTTTTTGTTCTTTTATTAAATTTGTCTATGAAAATATTCATTTTTACCTTCCCTCCAAATACTTTATTTTCGGGGTCTTCTAGCAACAACAAAAATTAAAGGTAGGTCCAATATGGCTGCTGTTGTACAGAATCGTAATGATGATATTTATTTAATTTCCGGTCTAAATATTTTAAAATTAAATTATTGGTCTCATATGACCCCGGTCATAAAACAAATAGGATTTAAAATTAAATTTATTTAACTTTCAGTTATTTAAAATTCCCAAAACATTTTTACAAATTAATTTTTGAGAAACAAAAATGATAGGAGCAAAACGTTCTATTAATTTTTTTTAACAAATAGCTTAAAAATTATATTCAGAGTAAAGAATAGTGTTTGAAAGTATATTTAAAAAATTTTTGTGAGTATTCAAAGCCAACGAAGCTTATAAAAAAATACTATCAAGTTTTTTAATAAAATGTTAAAAAAATATTACACAATATAATTCAATTTTTCTTATCAAAAGCCTGTAACTTTGAGTTTTTAATTATTTCGTTTTTATTAATAAGTTCATAAATTAATTTAAAAAAAAAGAAATAAAAAAAAAAAAAATTCAATAATATACTGATTTAAAATTTGAAAACTGTAAGTTTTTTACTTATAAACTTTGATTTTAAATTTTTTATAAACTCCTAAAAAAGGTGTGACTATTTTACACTTGCCCTGAGCTTGAAAGGGGCATAAGTGATGATTTTATGAAGAAAAGCAACAAAAAAATTGATAAAAAAATGATGGCAAACGTCAATCAGATGGCCATGATACGGCCACAAGTTATGGCATTAACCCTGCCGTCAGCATAAATTATGGACATATTATGGTAAAAGTTTTACATAGGGTGTGTATTTGATTTTCTATACGTATTTTGTTTAAAAATTTTATTCTACAACGAAAAAATCATTAATCACATATTCTTATTTTCAGAGTATTAAAAATTAGCACAACTTAAAAAAATATATAAAATAAAAAATTTTTCAGAGATTTTTAATTTATTACTTACTGACCTCAATCTCAGTAATACAAAAAAATTCTCAGACCTACATCCACTGCTATTTTAAAGTTAAATATATTTTTAACGAAGAAGTCTAATATATATATAAATGAGATTTAATTACTTTATTTTATATAAATATTTTTATGCGTTTATTTTCATTAAAAAAAAGATAAAGAACGTTGATTAATTAAAAAAAAAAAAAATACCTTAAGTAAACAATAAATGAGCTGTTAAATCTATATAAAATGTGTATTATGTTTTCATTCTTAAAAGCTTCTAGGAAAAAAAAATAAAATAAAAAATCATATATAGAGTGTTATATATTTTCTTCTTTTTTTTAAACTCGTACATTTTTCCATCGAATAACCACCTCTTATAGCCACCCCTCAAGGGATCAATTCTGTTCACACGTATAAACCAGATATTTCTATATATGAGAGAAAAACTAGATAAAATGAAAGACTAAGCTATACAACAAATCGATAGAGGGTACAAATCCGCTTGTGGCATATAATACGTTTGATATATATGAAAAAAGCTTAGGTTATTCATTAAACTGTAAATTTAATTGTTTTAATTGCTTTGAAAAAAATTTTTTTCTTTGTTTCTTTTTTTATATATACATACATACATATACCATTGAAATTGAAAAAATTAATAGAAACTTCAACAATTTTATAGTTAGAAACTCATTCGTTTATACATATGTCACCAATTTATAATTTTTGTTAAGAAAATTTTATTATATTTTTAATCTACATAGATCATTTAATAAAAAATACATATTTAAAAAAAAATATATATTTTTTATTAATTTTTTTTTTTTTTTTTTAGTTAATTTTATTTTAACTAAGTAAATATGCTTTTTTATATTAAAATCTGATATATATACTGAATATTCATGTTCAAAGTAATATATGCACTCTTTGATATATAATATAAGCAGTGATAATATTTTTGCTGTATTGCTGCTAAGTAAGAGGATTAAAAGAGATAAATATTAGCAGTAATTTTTCTAGAAACTAAAAAAAAAAAAAAAAATAGTAATAATGGAATAAGATTTTTATTCAATGAAATAAAAATGGAAATTGTTTTTTTATACAGTTACTTTACTTAATTAATTTTTTTTTTCCTTTTTTTTTAATTAAATAGTTATCTTTCGAAATTTTTAACAATTTCATTCGTAAGTGAATAAATAAATGTTAATTTTTTTTTTGCTGGGCATTTTAATTTTCTTAATAATGAACATAGATAAATTGGAATTAAAATTTTGTATTGGTATTAAATTTTTTTTTTGGTCTTAGTACAGTCAAAATTATTTTGCACAATATTTTTCAGAATCTTATTAAAATAATGTCAATTTATTTTTTCTTTCGTTGGTTGTGAATTTCATGAAAGGTATGTTTTTTAATTATTTTCTTGCAAAATATGATAATTGAAAATTAGTATATAAATTAAAATTTTTTTAAAAATATATTTTATCACGATCTTTATAGTTATATCTCGGAAACAACTAAGGTAAAGAAAAAAAATTATTAAATAATTTTTGAAAACTTAAAGCTAATACAAAATTTTTGGAACCTAGAAAATTTGTTCCCATCAAAAATTGTAATTTGGCAGCAATTTAAAAATTGGTCAATTTGGGCCAATAGTGATGAAAAATTGTGGTTTGCGAGAATGAAACATACAGAAAAAATATAAGGTTAACCAGAAAGTATTAAGTTCCAAGGTATCAATATTTTTTAGAAGTTAGCCTATAAACCCTATTTTATAACATGGAGACCTGTTTTACTAGGGTCAGGAGGTCTATTGAAATAAGTGGAGGGTATCGCAGATTTTTTTTCCTAAATAAACTCATCTATAAATGTAGATTTTAATTTGGCGCCCTTATTAGTAGGTAGTGAATTGATCATATAGATGTGAATCTCTTAGGAGCTTAATAAATAAACTTTTAAAAATAAATATACGTTTTATTCAGAAATACCATTAAAATTCATGAAACTTCTTTTCCTCAATATTTAGTTAAATTCAATCATTCTCATTAAATTACAAACGCGCTTGCGTACAAATATTTAGAATAATTTTAATATCAGTATGCAAAGCACGGTTTATATTTGATATGTATACCACATATATTATTATATACGAAAGACAAAGTGACTCACTTTGATGAAGTTCCTTACATGTATGAGACAAAGGTATTTACATTAATGAAGTATCTTGTACAATATTAAAGCCCTAACCCATATAAATACATGTGTGTGTATACCTAAATATACGCAAGAAATGACTTTAGTATAATTTATGAGCCTACTTAAGCAATTATATCGTGGAACTTGATTTATTCATTTTTTTTAAAGTTAAAATTAAAAAAAATGAATTTCTTTCGTAGTAACGTAATTTTTTTTATTCATAGTACCATACTTAATAGCTTTACTTTTAGAATAAATTTTTAAAAAATTTGTTTAAGATGTTTCTTTAGCATTTTGAATAGCTCTCTAAAAACATCTAAAATTATACTGCTATACTTTTATATAACGATGTAGTTTTTATTCTAGTTAACATTTTTTTACATATACAACAATATTTTTTATTTTATTACAACATAAAATTATATTATAAATGTTATATTATAAACATTTTTTTTTTGTACGAGTTGTAATAATAAAATAAAAAATAAGCATGATTAGATTTTTAAAAAAAGTGCAATTCAGAAAAAATATGTACTTCTTATGCTCTTTTTGTACTTTATGCAATTAATCTTTTGTAGTTTTGGTTGAAAAAATTGTTTTAGAAACTTAACAGTATATTTATATTTTATTAACGCGAAGCTTTAAAGGCCTGAGGGACTATAAGTGCTTTGGGTAAAAATAAACATTTCTAGACGAGGTTAAGAATAAAGGACCTCGCACATTTTATTTGGAAAACGGTCTTCCGATGAAATTCGCTAAAAATTTGGGAAATTGTTCATTTTTTACCCCTGATAAAAAGTTTCGTTGGGGTCGAAACTCGAAATTCCCATATTTAGGCTCTACGGCAATTTTCAGGGGACGAAAACGGCAAAAAATCATTTTTTTTAAATATTATGTTTAATGCTGGAAAATCGTTCGTTTTGCACTCCTGATCAAAAGTCTCAATGGAGTCGAAGCTCAAAATGCCCATTTTTAGGTTCTAAGGCAATTTTTAGTTGACAAAAACGGCAAAAATTCATTTATATTAGAAATCATGTTTAATGCTGGGAAATCGATCGTTTTGTACCCCTGATCAAAAGTTTCAATGGGGTCGAAGCTAAAAATGCCCTTCTTTAGGCTCTACGGCAATTTTTAGTGGGAAAAACGGCAATAAATCATATTTTTAAACATTATGTTTGCTGAATAAGCTCCAAAAATGTATTTTAACATGGAATATGTTTATAGGGAGGGGGTACTTCAGAACTTGAAAATTAAGGGGTGGTGTCAAATTTGTCCTATTTTAGGGGGGTGGTCAAATTTGTCCTATTTAAGGAGGGGGGGGGTCAAATAACACTTAGAATAATTTCAATTTAGGGACTTTGAAAAATCTGGGCTTAGGGACTTTGAATAATATAGGTTTAAGGATTTAGAATAATATCGATTTAGGGACTTAAAATAATTCATATTTAGGGACTAATAATGTTTATTTAGGGACCCAGAATAATTTGCATTTAGGGGATTAAAATAATTTGGGTTTAGAATCTTAGCATCTGTAAGGTGATAATTACAAATTATAAAATTAGAAAATTGTATTGTAATGTTGAGTAACATTTTTATTATACCTAGTCCTCAGCTGGAAGTAAACATGTTCTATGCATTTAGGTTGTGTTTAGACAAATCGGTTATAAGTTTTAACATGGAACATGTTTATAGGGAGGGGGGTACTTCAAAACTGTAAAATTAAGGGGGGGGGGTCAAATATGTCCTTTTTAAGGGGGGGGGGTCAAATCTGTCCTTTTTAAGGGGGGGGGGTCAAATTTGTCCTTTTTAAGGGGGGGGGGGTCAAATGGGACTTAGAATATTTTCGATTTAGGGACCTTTGGTGCAGAAGTACTTAGGGAGCATTGGTGCAGAAGTACCTAGGGACCTATGGTGCAGAAGCCCCTAAAGACCTTTGGTACAGAAGTACTTAGGGAGCATTGGTGCAGGAGTCCCTAAAGACCTTTGGTGCAGAAGTACCTAGGGAACTATGGTGCAGAAGTCTCTAAAGACCTTTGGTGCAGAAGTACTTAGGAAGCATTTGTGTAGAAGTACCTAAGGACCTATGGTGCAGAAGTCCCTAAAGACCTTTGGTGCAGAAGTACCTGGGGTGCAGAAGTCTCTAAAGACCTTTGGTGCAGAAGTACTTAGGAAGCATTGGTGTAGAAGTACCTAGGGACCTTTGGTGCAGAAGTCCCTAAAGACCTTTGGTGCAGAAGTACTTAGGGAGCATTGGTGCAGAAGTCCCTAAAAACCTTTGGTGCAGAAGTCTCTAAAGACCTTTGGTGCAGAAGTACTTAGGAAGCATTGGTGTAGAAGTACCTAGAGAACTATGGTGCAGAAGTCCCTAAAGACCTTTGGTGCAGAAGTACTTAGGGAGCATTGGTGCAGAAGTCCCTAAAGACCTTTGGTGCAGAAGTACCTAGGGTGCAGAAGTCTCTAAAGACCTTTGGTGCAGAAGTACTTAGGAAGCATTGGTGTAGAAGTACCTAGGGACCTTTGGTGCAGAAGTACCTAAAGACCTTTGGTGCAGAAGTACTTAGGGAGCATTGGTGCAGAAGTCCCTAAAAACCTTTGGTGCAGAAGTACCTAGGGTGCAGAAGTCTCTAAAGACCTTTGGTGCAGAAGTACTTAGGAAGCATTGGTGTAGAAGTACCTAGGGACCTATGGTGCAGAAGTCCCTAAAGACCTTTGGTGCAGAAGTACTTAGGGAGCATTGGTGCAGAAGTCCCTAAAGACCTTTGGTGCAGAAGTACCTAAAGACCTTTGGTGTAGAAGTATCTAGGGACCTTTGGTGCAGAAGTACCTAAAAACCTTTGGTGCAGAAGTACTTAGGAAGCATTGGTGTAGTAGTACCTAGGGACCTATGGTGCAGAAGTCCCTAAAGACCTTTGGTGCAGAAGTACCTAGGGAGCATTGGTTCAGAAGTACCTAGGGACCTATGGTGCAGAAGTCCCTAAAGACCTTTGGTGCAGAAGTACTTAGGGACCATTGGTGCAGAAGTCTCTAAAGAACTTTAGTGCAGAAATACTTGGATATAAATATTGTATTATGAACAGAATAGATACTTCATTATCAGTGTTAGTTATTAGTGAACATGTTCCATGCTCGTTGGTTGTGTAGTTACAAAAACCGGTCATAAGTTTTTTTCTTAAAGGACCCCGCACATTTTATATGGAAAACGGTCTTTCGGTGAAATTCGCTAAAAATTTGGGAAATTGATCATTTTGTACCCCATGATCAAATGTCTCAATGGGGTCAAAGCTCAAAATTCCCATCTTCTCCGTGAACTCGGAACTCTTATGCATTTTTTCAAATAAGTTCCAAGAGTTACTAAAGAGTAGCCAAAGATTTCCCAATAGTTGCCAATTGAATAATTTCCCAGCATTAAACATTTATATAATTATTTTTATATAAAATGAATATTTATATAAAATGAATTTTTGCCGTTTTTATCCCCTAAAAATTGCCGAGAGCCTAAAGATGAGCATTTCAAGCTTCGACCCCATTGAAACTTTTGATACTTCAGGACTTCAAAACTTATAACCGGTTTGTGTAAACACAACCTAAATACAATTATCTTGTTTACTACAGCTTAGTGCTAGGTATAATATAAATGTTACACAAAAAAATTTGGTTGGGGAACAAAATATCGAAACCAAAATATCCAAATCTAAATTATCCGAATGTATTAAATATCCAAACTTAAAATATCTGAATGCATTAAATATCCAAATTTAAAATATCAAAATGCATTCAATATCTAAATTATATATATCCAAATTTAACAAATAATAGTATCCAATCAAAATTTCAAAAAATATTTAAAAAAAAGCATCGTATCTTTTACGCAGTATAATTAATGTTACATTAATAAAATTTTATTTTTTTATTAACAATAATCAGGTTACGTGTTAAATTATTTCTATTCATTTTATTCAAGAGAATTTATTTTATTTCGTAATAAATTTATCGAAAGAAATTTTTTGTATACCATAATAAAAATATGGCTGAATTTATAGTCAATGGAAAAAAAACATATACATTTGGACGGTTTTTTATTCACAAAACATTCAAAAGTATCAAAAAATACTTCATATTAAAAGTGCGGGTTACAATCTGAATGCGATGCACGTATTCTTATTTCAAGTATCGGGAGCAATATCACGGTTAAAAAATTTTGCGATTCTTCTTTTAAGATAATTCACACGCTCCTGATAGAGCGGAAGTCATAGCCTTAAAAACTGTTGTTAGTATGAAAAGGGAAGCAGAGAAACATCCAGAAGAACCTCCTACTCGTATAATGAAAAGCTTACAAGGCCTTTCTACAGCAGTGGTTGCTAAGCTTCCAGATCGCGTAAATATTCAGAAGCAAATACAAAGAGTTAGACAAAAAAATTTACCGCAAAATCTAATCCAAATCCAGAACTTAGCTGAAATTCCAGATATTTATAGGAAAACCTTGGCTGGTGATTTATTATTTATGATTCTTTCGAAGAATGTTTTTCGAAGAGAGCAGATGGAAGGCTTGCAAGAACAATACAACGACGAAGATGATAATAGTATTCAAGTAGCGTTACGAATAATGTGTGCATTGGCATTTGTACCTAGCGAAGATGTTCCCGAACATTTTGACGAAATCGTAAATAATTTTCCCGATGAATTCTTGCCTGTAGCTGATTACTTCGAGGTAAAATTTATATTATAATTATTAAATTTACTTGCATTAAGTAAATTACATTTAAATAGGTTAATTACATTCGTGGAAAACGGGCATAAAGTAGAAGTCACGCTGTTTCTGTACGATATGCACCTCAATTGTGGAATCAGTAAGATGCTGTTCTTCAGAATACGTCAAGGACGAATAATGCATCTGAGGGATGGCATAATAGATTTAACATAGTTGTTGGAAAAAACCATCTAAACCTTTACATTTTCTTAACTGCCCTTCGAAAAGAACACGCTGATACTGAAACGATGTTGCAAGAGCTAAATCTTGGACACAAAATTAAAAGACCAGCATCAGCCAAACGTAAAAACATAGATAATAGAATATCAAATATTGTCCACAATTTTCAGGATTACGTAGAAGAAAAGAACATTTCGGAGTATTTAAAAATAATAGGATTTAATTTAAAATTCTAATATAAAAAAATTTTTGGAAATTTTAAAAATTGGAATTTTTATTTTTGGATATTTTAGATTTTGGATATTTTAGATATTGGATATTCTAGTTTGGATATTTTGTCTAAGATAATTTGGTTTGGATATTTTGTCACCGAATCAAAAATTTATATTAAATTATTTTTATATGATTATAATTTATATATTTAAAATATATTTACTTATATTGAGTCCAGCCCTTCCCCACTCCAAAAGCAAATCGGAGCTGTGAAGCGGCGATTTTTATAACATTAGGTCCGGCTTGAATTGAAAATAAGTAAAATTTTTGCATAAAGTATAATAATTAATGTTAAAAACTATTTTATAATTAAAATTACTATTTAAAATATCTATTTTAACAAATAATTTAATAATTCAAATTTTTAAAGCAAAGGATAGGTTAATTTGTTTAAGTTTTTAATTTAAGCCGAACCTGAAGTTATAGAAGTCGCCGTTTCACAGATCCAATTATTTTTTGGAGTGGTGAAGGGTCAGCCTCAATTGAATGAAGAACAAGCCGTTTATTTATTAAAAATCTTTCTTAATAATTTTAAAAATTTTATGCTGTAAATATTTGCATAATATTCATTATTTATAAAAACATTCATATGAGTTTGAATTATCCCTTGTTATTATTATATAAATGAAATTTATTTAGAATGAAATTATATAAAAATAATAACTATAAAAAGTAAAAAAAAACAAAATTATACTTCTTTATTTTGAATAAAATCAAATATAATAATTTAATATTTTATAAAAATAATTTTTTAAAATATACGAATGTTTTCTTTTCCTGTATACACTTGAGTTGAATCTATGTTTAATTTAACTTTTTTTTTAATTAAATCTTTGCATATATGAGTATTTTTTTTACTTCATTTAATTATTACTCTAAACGAGTTGCCCTCGTTTTTATTAAAATACCTGTAGGCTAAATTCTAGCCTTCTGGATTCTCATTAGCCTAATATATGAACTCCGTGCAAGTCTAGAAACTGAAAAAAAGAAAATAATGGCTTATGCCATTTTTTGAATGATGCTATGCTTTTCATTCTCAACTGAATCTTTTTTGATCAGCTACATTTTTTCATCTTTCTGTCAAATTTGAGTTTTATAAATTTTTCTTGTTTATTAATTTGCTGACCATTGAAAATTAAATATAAAATCACTTTTTTGCCCTCCTGGGCGTAAAACTCATGAGTAAAGAATTTTCTGCACTCGTTCTACGCCAAGGTAGGCAAAAAATATTGAAAGCACCATGGTCGAAATACTTTACTGAGCACTAGCACGAGTACTCGGCGAAGAACTTAAACTTTTGCATCCTTGATACTTAATTATAGAGCGAAACTCCAACTTAATGGATGCAAGAATCGACAACTTTGGGGGCAGTTGGAGGCAGTTTTGAAGACCCGACCATACAAATCGCACTCACTTCATTTAAATCTACCCTTATACTTATCTTAAACTTAAAGTTATCTTAAAATGTACCATATACCTACATTTGAAAATTTCTGCAATTGTGCAGGTAGAACATTGGAGGCATCTAAGTAGATATTATTACAATAGTCTAGATAATGAACTACTAGAGGCTCAATGAGGCGCTTACTTAGTGAGGTACAGGGATTGATGATTTTAAAATTCTAAAGTATTCTGTTTACCTTTTTGGTTATTTGATGAATTTGGAGAGACCAAGAAAGTGTGATATCCAGAAAAACCCTCAAATTAGAAACTTGATTAACAAAAGGAACAGAGTTGACAGTAATCATAGGAATAATTAAATTCTTAAATAATTTTAAAGCATAAGAGAAGCCGAAGACTATTGGGGTTTTTTTTTGTGTTTAGCGCCAAGCCATTTGTGTCTACGCCATGAGGATACTTAGCAGAATCAGAGAGCATTATAATCTCCTTTTCAATCAAATGAGCAGGCGCATGAACATAGATCTGAAGATCATCGGCATACAATAATAAAAACCCCTTAATTATTGAGTTTTAGCTGTAAAAATTAAATTTATAAAATTAGCGACCTTCACCCCTTTTTTATCCTTTTCCACAAAAAGCGCAAAGCTCTCTATTATATTGGTATTCATAAATGAGTAAATAAAAAAAAATTTTCGAATTTGATCCTCTGCTTACCACTTCAACCCCTATTTATGGTTAAAAAGGGTTTTAGATCAAAATGAACACTAAATTTGTGTTTACCATCATCAAAAGCCGATGAGCCAATGATCTTTAGGCATAAAAAAAACTAAACGAAAATCGCTATTTCAACCGTTTTTTACTCTTTCTAACCCTCTATTTTATAAGAAAAAGGGTGAGTGGTAAAGACAATTACAAAATTTATATTTAGAATTGTTTTGTGCAAAACAGTCCTTTTTTAGGCAAAAATGAAGTAAATTTTTTGATTTTGTAATTTTTTTTTACCTCTTATATAGGGTTAATCACCCCCTAAAGGGTTAAAATTGAAAAATGATGGTCAGTCCGCATGCAAATTACACTTTTAACTGTATGAAAAGGTTTAGGTAATAAAAGGAGTAAGTTATAAAGGATTTATAGCTCAAAGTCCAAAATAAATTTAAGAAGAGCCAAAATTTCATGTTTACTCCTATTTTTACCCCTTTAGGAGGGGTTGTACGTAAAAACTGATGTTAAAATTGGATAAAGTAATCATTTGTACCCCTAGAAAACTTCTTAAAATAAAAAAAAAGGTTTTTTAACAGTTTCGTAATCAAAATTCCAGCTATGTATGATTGGTACTTTTAATGGGTTAATGCTGATTGGATAGAATGATGTTTACGAAAGCCAATTTGATACATAACTAAAATTTTAGATCTAGACAAGAAGTTGATTACCTGGTCATGTGCAAGATTCTTGAGGACTTTTGACAAAAGGCACAATAGTGCAGTAGGACGAAAATCTGAAGGAAAGAATGGAATAGCCATTTATTTAAGCGCTGTAATACGCGATTTTTTTCAATTTTGGTAATGCTTTTGCAATAATTCTTTGAGGTATAACATCTTATTCTTTGCTTGGGGCTTAAAATGAGAAACAGCCAATATGCCATCGTTGTTAGATACTTCTTTGAATAAAAATCCATCAAGAGAAGTATTATTAATGATTTCACCGACGGATCTTCATTTCCAGAAATTGGGATATTTGAAAAATGTACATTAAGCTCTTTAAGAGAAAATTTACGAAGCTACAGATTTAGAAGAACGTATGGTTTAAAGGATATAATAGTTGCTATACAAAAACAAATAAAATTTGAAAAAAAGTATCTTAAAATATGTATTTTTTGTCAATTTTTGGAATATACTATGTTTGAGTAGTTAAGATTTTATCGAAAGTAGCTTCTTAAAAAATGCTGTCTGCTGCCAATGTTTAAGCTAAAATACATGGCATTACGCTAGATATTCAAATAAAGTAAAAAAAATACCCATATTTGCATAAGTTTAAATATAAATAGGAATTAATTGAACAACATATTTCCATACAAAATTTTAAAAAGTATTCAATATTTTCCTCTTAATTAATTAAAATTTACGTGCTAGAAAAAAAATTAAAACCAAATATAAAAGAAAAAATAAGTACAACAAGCATAACCGTACTTAATTTGTAGCTCTCAGGTAAATATATATATATATAACGTTCAGAAGTTATAAAAGAAAAATTAAAACGCCCTTGCAAGTTGTTAAAATATATATGTGTAGTAAATAGAACGTTAGTTTCTTACACTTAAACAACGTTAACCGTATGAAAGCTATGCACATTCTGTATATATATATATATATATGGTTGGTTCCAGTACTTTTCGTACAGATTAGGGCGCACTCATGTCACCGATTGAGCTCAAATTTTAGGGTATAGTTTGGGGTAATAAAAAAGTCCCTCAGCCAAATTTTTAGCCCTCTAGCACCTCATGGGGCCGAAATATCACCGTTTAAAGGTCCAAAATAGCCTGATTTGGCCAATTATCAAAATTACGCCATTTCTTTGAATTTACTTCAATTTAGTGTCGACTGTTTTTGAAAAATGCGTTTTTTTTAACATTTTTCGCCACTTGGCATTTTTTTCTAAGTGCTTTAAAATGTCTGAAACTTTCGGGAAAATAAGTTCAATATATGTACTACAAATTTCTTAAAAAATTTCTTTGCTTATTTGCCTTTAAAGCCCTTTAAAAATAAATTTAAATTTATAAAAATTTCATTATTACTTTTATTTTTATGCAAATTCTTTTTTCTTTTTTTTATACAGCATCACAGAGATGTTCAAAATTACTTAGAAAAGAGGGTCTATAGTAAAATTTTCCAAGAAATCCAAAAATCGAGTTAGAATTTTCATTAGATTACAGGAAAACCCGGAAAATAGAAAGGTTGAATTTGGATGAGTCAAAAAAGGGCTTTAAAGGCAAATAAGCAAAGAAATTTTTTATGAAATTTGTAGTACATATATTGAACTTATTTTCCTGAAAGTTTCAGACATTTTAAAGCACTTAAAAAAAATTCCATGTGGCGAAAAATGTCAAAAAAACGCATTTTTCAAAAACAGTCGACACTAAAATTAAAATATCTCCGGTTTAAATCCACCTATTTTAAATTTTAGGGTTGCATTTGAAAGGTCTTGAGTAGACAAAAAAAATACAATCAACCAAAAGTATTTTAGAGTTGATCTTAAGTCACGGTACTATTTTAAAAATCAACTTTTTTAATAAAATTCATTTTACTTTTATCAATGCCAAAAAAAATTGACGCCTTGAAATCAACTAAAAATTTTCGCATAATGTAGACCTTTTACCGGTTCAAATGCGACCAATAAGATGAAATTTGAAGTAAATTCAAAGGAATGGCGTAATTTTGAAAATTGGCCAAATCAGGCTATTTTTGGACCTTTAAAAGGCCATATTTTGGCCCCATGAGGTGCTAAAGGGCTACAAATTTAGCTGAGGGACTTTTTTATTACCCCAAACTATACCCTAAAATTTGAGCTTAATCGGTGACATGAGTACTGGAACCACCCATATATAGATGGTTTTTAATGCTTGTATACAAATGCACAAGATGCGTATATATAAAAAGAAATTTTATATAGAGCGAACGTAGTGGCTGTTACTTAAGGATCGTAAATTAAGCCGCAAGCACACTCGTTCGCCATTTCAGAGCTTGCTAGAACGTCTAAATCTGTTGGGTGGTTTTTATATATATATAAATATATATATATATGTGCGTGTGTAATGTAATATGTAAGCAGTAAAAACGAAAAATATACTATAGATTCTTAACACGATTGTAATCAATCTTTGAAAATTGTAGATAAATTTTCTATTTAATGTCGTTTTCAGTAACTTTGAAGTTAACAATTTCTATAAAATTTCTTTTGTTACATTATTTTATACTAGAAATAATAAAATTTATAAAAAATAAAATATTTTTTTTTATTACATAAAGATGTGATTTATAGGGCCCAATATGTTTTATTTTACTTTTATTTCTGTGATTCCGGGCCAATTCAACATAGCTCCACAGAAATCCGGCTATTTCAAAAGTTTTTCTATTGACCATGAAGAAAATGCTCATAGCAATCAAAAACTGAAATTGATAAAAATCGGTATTGTAGCTAGCTGGTATATTTTCTACTTGTTTGCCCTGAACAGCTTTGCTTGTTCTTGCTCAAAAAGTTTAACTGGATGGGTGTCCCATGCGGGAAATATGTAAAAGTGAACACGGTATATCATGTTAGGACAATAAATATCGAGAAAATGTATTACAAGTATTTAATTAGAAAAGAAATACTCTGATCCTGAAGATCTTCAAATTTTCGGTAATAGGCCCAGAATCCGACATTCAGAATAATAAAAACATTTTATTATGATTTGCAGGATAAATGAACAATTTTTTAACTTATGTATGAGGGCAGTGACCTAGTTGAGATTGATCTATATTAACTTTATTGAATAAAATATACTTAATATTTGTATTTTATGAAAGCTTTTATTTCATATTCAAAAAGTTCAGTAAAAAATATAAAAAATTCTAGGTATATTTAGATTATTTTATTTTATTATTTAAAAGTTTTATCTTAAAAAAATTTATACACTTTTAAAGATTTATTTTATTTAATATTAAAATAAAAATAAAAATAAAATAAAATAAGTTGATTTAATTAAAAATTTTTACTTTGGCTTTTCTTATAACAAAGTTAGTATCGACATTTCGTAAAGTAAAATATAATATAAAAAGTAGTTTCAACTGTTTTAAGTATATTTATTACTTTGAGTTCTTGTAATATTTTTACTCAATTTAATGTTACTTACTGAACATTTTTATATTAATATATATTTAATACATTATCTACAATACTTATTCATTATATATATTAAGCTGTTACTGAAAAAATTCGATTTTTTTTACTAGTTGTGCTTTTAAAAGTTTCAGCTCATAAAGTAACTTTTAAATTGTGCTGACATCGCAATTTTTTTAAAATTCAGATAGGAAAAAATAAGTTTTTCTTTTCAAATTACTTTTTTCTGAGGCTCTGGTATATTTCAAACCATACGTACTAGGCGTTAGGCATACTTAGGCTTAATTAAACTTACCAGAATCTGAAATTCTAGGAAATAGGAGTTTATGTAATAAGCTAATTTCTCACACAAAAAGTATCAAATCTTGAACAAAGTAACTAAATATGGAGATGATTTCGGGGTTTCAAATTTAGAAAATCACAATATATCAGAATAAAACCCCGAATTAAATTATTAATCAAATAGGATCAAATAATTCTTCGAACTGTTATAAGATAATAAGTGTCCTCAATTTGAATTTGTATTTTGTGAGTTTCTTGCACATGCGCAGTTGAAAGTAAGTTTTAGACCGTATAAACTTCCTATGGGTACCTAAAATAAAATAATTTTTTATGATAAAAAATGCACTTCTGAGAAAAAAGGCGAGAAATAACTTGCTATTTTTTAACAATTAACAAAAAACGAAAATGGCTGCCATTAATCAATAAAGTATTTTTCATTACACGCTGCAAAAAAAACCTACTTTCTTACTTTCGGGCGATTTTTTCGCTTTTAATGAAAAAATATGTTGAACACGAGAAAAAATGTAGAAAATTTTACTTTCAATGCTGTCTGCACTCATACAACAGAAAGCCAAATTCTATTTTTTTCCCTTGTTGAACAAATAAATATTGGGTTGGTCAATTAACATTGGAGCTTTTTAGCAAAAAAAGAACAATCTTGCGTATAATCTATGTAGCTGACGTTGTCTTTTATTTTCCTCGAGTACTCTTTATAGATGACCACGCCAACTCCTATGCTTAAATGTTGGAGCTAGCGCGATCTTCACTAAAAACCCGGGCAAAAGCAGAAGCTAAAAAATGCCATGGAGACTTACTTCTAATAGTACTCTAGGAAAAAAATACGATGGAACCGATATAAAGACACGAATCTGTTTGAATTTAAAATTCGTTATATAAAGAAATAATAATAATAATAATAATATTTATTGCCAGTACAGAAGTATACATACATTGGTATGCAGCTTACTGAGATAGAGTCTATCAATGTGTAAGCCAGGCATATAACATAAGAATACATAAAAAAATTTACAATATGAAGTCTTTAACTACAATATAGTTTAAAATAAAGATATAATTTTAATATAGTTAACGTCAAATAAATAAAAGATAAGATTAATTAATTTAATTCAAATTATATAATATTTTTTTATGCGAGCTTTTATTTGGTTAGGTAATTTATTATAGTACTTTATAGAAGTTATGTAGCTTCTATTAGCACCAATGCTTTTTTAAATCTTTGGTATTACAAAATCTTCAGTAAAAAATAATTAATTTTTTAATTAAATGAAATGTAGTAGAGAACTAAATTAATTTATGTCACCAAGAAGTACCAAGATAATTTAATGTTCAATAATTTTTGGTATGATGTTTATAAAAATCTCAAGTATTTTTCTGAATCTTTGTAATATAGTTTGACTTCTTTTTTTCGTGTTTACAGTAGTAGAAAATTGAATTTTCTAGATACGAAAAATATAAAATAATAATTTACACTTGCAAACGATCCTTGAACACGAAAGTTGTTCAAACTGGAAAGTAAAAATTTTCTATGAGGAAATTTAATATATTTTATTTATTTTATGTTTCGAACTTACGCAACATATAATTTATTTCAACTGTAATTAAAATTTCGTTATATCTAAACACTAAGTACCTCAAGGGCTAATTGAGCCCAAATGTAGTTTCTATTTATTTTTCTCCTTAAAGGTAATATTCCCATAATAAATTGCTTTTCAGAAAAAATTACATGTTTGGTAGTGAGTTTATATAAAAAAATACTTTAAAGTAAAATTATTAGGTAATTTTAGTATTTTATTTCAACAGTAGTTTATAGATTTAATTGCGTGTTTACAAATTTAAAAACTTTCACAGTTTCAGTAAAAATAATAAATTTTATTTAAAAATTAAAAAAAATTGAAAACTCTAATATGTGTCAAAGTTCGTAAGGCTTTAAAAGAAATAAATTTTAAAGATAAAACGAAAGTTTTATGGAAATATAATTAGTTTTTTGATTTTTAACAATTTGGATCTTGGCCCAAGAAGCTAACAAATTGTGAAGGACCTTATTTTAAGTAACATTTTTCGAATATTTTTTGGTCGCATTCCCAAGACTTTTTAGTACAAGCTGGTATTTAGTACAAGATTTTAATTTCATAAAATCCCTCATTTTTGGTAATTTTTTTATTATTAGTTTCAACGTAATTAATTAAAATTTCTTTAAAACTCCGCTAACACAAAAATTTTACATTATTCGCCATATCAAATTTTTTTAAATGTGTATAAAGTTTCAACAATATATAAATGAAGTCTGTATAGTTTAGAGAAAATCTCTTTAAAATGATGATAAAATGCGATATATGATTGAAAGGTTGATCTTAAATGACAGGAATTTCAAAAATCAAATATGACATATATTTTTTTTTATAATATTGCAACAATAGAACAAAATTTTATTTCTTAAGCTTAGAAAAAAAAAGTAAATTGAATTTTTCGTTTAAATGAAATTTTATGATTTTATTTAAACAAAAGATTTTTTTTAAACACGTTTTTTTTTTATTGTAAAATTTACTACTTTTTTCAAGATAAAAAAAAATCCTTGATAGTAATCAAAAATTTAAATAAAAATATAAATTAACTTTTAAGTATATAATGATACCAATGAATTTTGCACCGTCATAAAATGCTCTGAAGATAAAAATTCGCTCGTAAAAAGTAAAAAAAAAAAGGAAACTGTATCGTGTGCTTGCAAGATAGAAAAAAAAAGTACTCAAAAAGAAGAAAACTGCTCGCGTGCGGATAAGAAAAAGTAAAAAAATAAAAAAAAAAGGTAAAAAAAAGTTATAATCGTGTGGTTGGCTTTACTGGTGACCATAGCGTTATAATATATATAGAATAACGCTTGGGGAACAATTCGTCTTAGTATAAAAGCTAAAGAAAAATCTGTATTATATTGCACCTAACGTAACTCTTCATAAACTTTACCAGTGTATAGTTTTATTATTATTATTATTATTACATAAAAATAAAATAAAAAGATATAAAAATGTATAGTACGTAGTATGAAACAGTTGGTCTAAGGTGACCTAAAGTAAAAAAAAAAATTAAAAAAAAGTTACAGGTTGAAAGGTAAAATATATGACCTTTATTAATGATGGTAAGTTGTCGTAAGTAAGAAAAGTCTGTTTAAGATCCTCAGATAAACTTATTTATATAAAATTATATAAAAGTAATTTATTATAACTACAAATAACTTCTGTATACCTATATATAAATTATTTTTAATCAACTTTATTATAAAAACTTGTTAAAATATATTTTTTTTTTTTTTGAAACTTTTTTATAAAGTATGAAATAAAATATTAATATAACGAAAGATCTAAGTAGTTTTGATAGAAAAAATTAAGATTTTAATGCTATTTTTTTTAGCAGAATTGCATTAAAAATTAAAATCAATATATTTACTTTAAAAATTTAACTATGTCTCAAAAATGTATTATAAAGTACTTTAGGTAAAGGAAACTATATAAAACTGTAATATTAATACTGGATTACAAGAATATTTGATATCAAAGCTTTTGCAAGCTAGCATTAAACAAAAAAATTCTTTTAAGACTTCATAAAAATTGGTTAAATCAAAATTGAATTTTCTCTTCAGTGAAAAAATCACGTTCTGTCAATTCAAGTTTAAATTTCGTTTAATATTATATGGAATATAAACTTTTATAAAAAAAGTTATATATATGTACATGTTTTAGGGTATCACTTAAAAAAAAGTGAAGGAGGTATTGAAAAAAAAATGCCTTCAAATAAGAATTTTTTTTCAGATTTGCGAGTAAATTTTTTTTATGTTGGCATGATTTAGAAGGGGGAGGATGAATATTAGATGAAATCTGCCTTGTTTCATTGGGTTTCAAATTCTCAGGCAGTGCTTTTTTGGTTAAATAATAAATCCCAAAGTCCGTTGTTTTGACGATATTGTTTTTTGAAAATAACCCAAAAAACGAAGGTATACATGTTTCTAACCTATATACTAATTTCTGTTTTTTGAGCTGAATTTTTGGTTTTCAATCTTTGAAAATTAATCACTGAAAATGGTAACGTCGGATTTGGACTCATTTTTACAATTTTAACCCCGACATACACACCCTGTCTTTTTTGAGACATATTTCATTATTGTATCTGCTATTTATTTAAAAAAAGTAAATAACTAGTTTTTATTATATCTTTAGGAAAATCTTGTATCGTACACTATTTGATATCTTATTGAGCAATTTCTACTCATCTTTTAGATTCAAGTAGCCACACTGAAAAAAAAAATTCCGGTTGTGACAGCCGGAATTCTTATGTTTTTTTTTTGTTTTAAATAATTGCTTGAAGTGTTAAGAAAATTTTCAGAAAATGAGTTTTGCTCACTTTGTACCGCAGCATGGTTGGGTTAAAAAAATTTTTGTAAACATTAAAAAAAAAATCTGGATATCACAACCAGAATCTGGGTTACAGAAGTCAGAAAAATTAATAAGGTATAAAATTTTGAGCCAAAAATAGGGTCTGCCTTAGGTTATATGTATCTGTTCTATAGATAAGTAAAAATAAGAACAAAAATTTCAAACTCAGTAACCTAACAGTGTATGTATTTATAAATATATAGTTTATTTTGACCTACATGATAAAAGGCATTATAACAGTAAACATTTTATTTTATTGTTGATCGTATTGTAATAGTTTAGATATTATCATAAATCAATAAATTTTTATGTGCATATAAATACTGTGAATTCAAATAAAATACTAAATACTATACATTTTATAAAAGAGTCAAAAGCTCTTACTTTTTAAACATATTATATATGGTAAAAATGTATAATTTTTTTTTTGATTATTGAAATTTTAGCTACAATTACATTGCATTATTTTTTAAAATTCCATATTGTATACAATTGAATTAATTTTTTTAATCGTCATTTTAAAAATATTTTTATAAAAACATATTATTTGAGATTATTTTGGTTTCGCATTTCTTTAATTTTCAAAAAATTTTTTCAAAATTTTTCAAGCTACAAATTATTCTTATAAAACTCGACTTATTTATTTGTTTAAAAAATCAAAACACAGGGTATAAGCAAAACACATATATAAGCTGAAAATAAAAATTTCCAAAAAAATTAAAACTAATTCTGGACTAAATTAGAAACATTTTAACTCTTAAGGATTAATTTAATAACTGACTAAACTACTGATTCTTATGGAACCATTAAACTTCTTAAGAACACTTTTTTCCAGTTTCTATAACCATTAAATTGTATTTGGACAAAATTAGTACATGTAATGATATTTCTCACCTTTATGAACTTTCTAAGAAATGTCTAATTTCTTTAATTTCCAAAGCCATAAAAAAAAAAATTAAATTTTTGACCAGATATTTTTTCTAACTTACTAAAAATATTTACAGTAGGTATGCCAAATCATCAATTATTGATTTTTCTATAAAATAAATTTTTCAATAAAATAAAAATAAAATAGGTTAAATATTCTCATAATAATTTATTGGTCAATTAAATTTTATATAGTATAATATAATAAAAATAAATAATGTAATTATATTTATAAAATATATATCGAATAAGTAATGTAAAAAAAAGTAGTAAAAAAAAAGAGAATATAAAAAGTTTCAACGAAAAATGAAGTAATTTCGTGCGTCTGCCTTAGCTCGTTTGGTTAAATTGCGAGCCTCGAAATGCTTACAAAAAAAAGAAGAAAAAAAGCACATATATAACTATATATATATATATTAGAAGTTAGGTTATTTTAGATTTTGTCAGTTTGGATTTATGATAAAATAAGATTATGCAAATTCTATATCAATTGAATTATTTTGAAAAGTGCTTTAAAACTATAAAATAAATTTTATTTTTTTAAAGAAAAAATGAGGTTATATTAGTGCAAGCTTTAATAAAATTTATTATATGAAATTTTTGCATTTTATTTACAGTAACTAAATTTTGTAGCCGGGTGTGAAATTGTATTTTTTTTTTAGCATGAATAGACATTAAAGACCTTTTGCTTTTTGTTTTTATATTTTAGTAAGCTTCGAATAAAAATGTGGAAAAATCAAAATTGTTTCGCTAAAAATAAACAAATTAGAGTTAAATATTAAAAATCTTATTTTTTTACAATTTCAAACCATTTAAAAGCTTAAACGAATAAAATTTTAAGAAAAAATATAAAATAAACTGTGGTCCAATATTCCTAAACTCATGTATACAAAGAGAAAAACTCCAATACATGAAATCAAATATATATAAAATACTTTTTTTCGATCAGCATCGAAACTCGTATAACGAGAGCTTAAATGACTTCTGTACAAAAACTAACTAAAAAAAGAAAAGATGTAAATAAAAATAGTAAAAAAGAAAAATATATATGTATATATATATATATATATACGTGTGATAAAATAAAATAAATTTTAACAGGATAAAACGCTCTTGAAATAAGGGAGATGTTAAGAAAAGAGATTGTCGAAAACAAAGAGTATAGAAAAGTTGGTCGTAAAGGTACAAGGTTGTTTTCAAGAGAGGATACAAAACATTTATTCTATCTCTTTTTTTCCCTTTTTTTTATCTCGAATCTTATTTACCCCCTTTTTACATTTTCTACATATGTATGGATAATACAATATATAGATGAAAAAAAATTTTTTTCTTTACTATTATTTTTTTTTTTCTTAACATAAATGTGTAGGTGCCTATGTATTAAGACATATATATTTACTTCAGTAATAAGAAGAAATAGTAAAAAAGAAGAAAGGAAATACTTGAAAGCTTAAAAGAGAATGTGTGTAGTATTTTCATTCTTTTTCCTATGCTTCGTATGCTTTTTTTTTTATATTCGCGGCCTATTGCATCGACCATCTCTTACTTGACTTTTTTTTTTTTTTTTTTATTACCACATACCCCTTTTTTATTTCTTCACTTTGGCACACGTTCAATCCACAAGATAAAAAACTATTCTATTGCAGCTTATACGCTTGTAAATGTGAATTTTCAAAACTTAATTGAAGAAAATGGTAAGTGGAAAATTAAAAAAAAAAAATAAAATAAAATATAAAATTAACAATAGGTTAAGAAATTAAGTTGCAAAAATAATTTTACTGAAAAACTGTTTTTTTTACATTTTTTTTTTTTAGTATTTAAAATTTTATTTTAAAAATTAATGCTATCTGAATTTTTTGTACTAAAAAAATAAATGAATTAAAATAAAATTGATTTTATGCTTTTACGATTTTATTTATTTTTTTTGCATTTAAAAATAATTTGATTTTTTAGTTTTTATTTACATGAAATTTAATACAAGTAATTTATATTTTTTGATTAAATTTTTTTATTGTTAATAAAAAATTTTTAAGCGAGATATTTGCTATAAAAAATGTAATTTAATGTGTATATTAGACCTGTCATTATTTTTGATTTTTTTAAGGTTTCAGTACTGAATTTTTTATAAAATTGTTGCAAGGTGAATTCTTGGTACAGGATTTCACTATATTTTTGGTAATAGTTACTAAAGATAGTTATTTTAACAATAGGGTCCTTAGAAATTGAGTAAGAATACACTTTTTGAAATTGGTCCCTTTATATTTCCAAAATTGTAGATCATTTTACCAATACAACGTGCTGCCAGTAAACGCATAAGTTCGTATAGAACAAATTTTCTTTACGATTATCGACTATTTTCGTCCACATAAACAATAAAAAAATATTTTTTTAAATATATAAAAAAAGTATATATAAGTAAAAAAGTTCTTACTAAATATTCAGAAAAGCATATTTTTTTGCTGATTTTAAATCTTTTTACATGCTGACAGCTTTAATATATAAAAAAGAAAAAAAAATCTAAAATAATTCAAGGTCTAATGTAAAAATAATAAAATGAATTTAATCTAATTTATTTTTAACGTCAAAACAATTTTAAGTGTTATCGTTTTTCAAGCTATAAAAAATCAAGTAATTTGATTATTTAATTTTAAAAATTATTTTTTACACATTTTTTTTTTCTATAATAATATAAAATAAAACTTTTTTTACATCGAACTGTAAAAAAAGAAGAATAATATTTTTGTAATAGAAAAAAAAAAAAAAAAAAAAGAAAAAAATTAGATTATAAAATAAAATTTATTTCTTGTTTATAGAGTTAATCTAGTAGAAAATTGATTTTCTGTAATATTTTTTAAGATATAAAAATAATATTTTTACAAGTCTTAGATATGTTTTTAAATTTCGTTTAAAGTATTAAAAAAGTTTCATAAAACTAAATATTTATTACTATCTTGAATATAAGTATGGGGGAAAGAGTAAAGAAAAAAACTAAATCGATATTAAGTGTTTTTTAAAATTTTATAAGAAATCACTTCTTTATATTTTTACTCATAAAAGATAAGGAAAAATATGGAAAATTGTATATCAATATGTTTAACAGTAAGCTTTCTTAAAATTTAATTTTACTTTAGCTATTAGAAAATAAAAATCGTCTCAAATTCATGTTTCAGTAAGTTATGAGAATTTTTCAGAATTCTAAAGTGTTAATACATCCTTGCAACGAACATATTTTAAACATTTATAAATCTATTGGACCACCTCCCTACTTCCATAAAAATTTCTATTTTTTACTCTCCCTCCCCCTGTCTTGGTAGGCCAAATTTAAATACGCAAATAAATATGATTCTCGTTACAACAGCTATAAAGTTCTATAGAGCAAAAAGTATGGTACAATTTATTTGTTGTTTTCAAAAATAAATATTACGAGTTTTTATAGCACTCATTTTATCATCTCCCGCTGATAAAAAACAAAATTTATAAGAGTATTTTCAAATTCAACGTATATGAAATAACGTATATGGCACCAAAGTACTTTTCCTGAAAGTAATAACGAAAATAATCCTCAATGCAAGATCTTAGCTTCTTTGTTTCAATTCTCTATTTTAGGTGGTAATTTTAGTTTTTTAGCCATTTTAAAAAAAAGTGAGCTCTTTTTTTCGAAATAGCCAAAAAACGAAAATAACCGTCAAAAATAGAGAATTGAACCTTAAGAACTAAAAACTTGCATCCAGGCTTATTTTTATAAATACTTTCAGGACAAAATATTTTGGTACACACTTAGTGGTTCTTGTTACGTCCAACATTTTTAAAATAGGATTCTCGTATTCTTTTTTAAATTTTGCAATTTATATTAATGATAAATGCCACTCACACAATCTGCTAAAACCTATTATAACCTACTATCTTTTTTGTCAATAAGAGATGATCCAAGAGACTAACAATTCATAATATTCGCATTGGGAAATAGCGAACTCCCTGATGTGTATAAACTTATATAAATCTGCGATAAATTTTTAATATAATTTTTCTTTATTATTTATACAAATGTAAAGTAATATATTTAATAGTTAAATTCATCTACTTTACCTTATTTCTGATGAAAATTTTAAATCTTTTATATATACTCTAGAATAAAAATATATTTTATTGACTAAAATAAATATATCTAATATAAAATATGTAAATAAATTATATATACATCCTATATTTATAAATTGAAAGAAAATGTATGCATATATATACATTTACATACATAAAATATTTATGTGTTAAAAAAAAATTTATTTTTATCAATAAAATTGAGAGAAAATTTTTTTTTTTATTATATATATATATCAAAATTTTCTTTATAAATTTATATAAATTGAGTTGTAAGTGTAAGAAAAATAAAAATTTAAATTTTTCATACGTCATATATACATACATATATAGAAAATAGCATACTTTTACAATTCAAGCCAGGAAGCGTTAGCTTTATACACATCGTGCATAAAAACACCTAAGATCGTATAGAGTGCGCGCTTTGCATATAATTTTTTTTTTTACATTTCATATTTATATACACATATACATATTTTGTTCATACACATATATATATATTTATATATACTTTATATGCTTAAGCATTATCTTTATGTCGATAGCTCTATTGTCAAAAAGTTATTCTGTATTAAGGTAACGTTGCAACAACTACTACTATATAGACATCGACCCTTGAGAATTGCTTCGAGAGAATCAAGCTTACAAGTCATGTTTATTTTACCTACATCGTAAATTACGAAGATATGTTTTGAAAATTTTAACTCATATATATATAAGATAAAGTCTAAAACTTTTATTATTACCTTTTTTTTCTACTTTTTTTCCTTTATAATATAATTTTATTTATTTATGTTAAATTAGCCATGCCTGATTTTATATTGACTTGTACTACTTGAAATAATTTTTATTGTATTAAATTGCCCGTTTTTATATTTTATGAAATTTATTTTTAGTTTTTTTTTATTTTTTAAATATTATACTGTACTGAATATATAAAATTTAATATTTTATTATTTATATCGTATTATATAGAATTAATTAATAATTTTAATATAAAATGTATTATAATATATAATATATATATATTTTTATATGACTCATTATCGTTTTTTTGCAAACTAGGAGCATTAATTAAAAAAATTTCTATTTCAACAAGTTTTTGATCGTCCACCATAAAAATCAATATGATTTAATTTTTTAATTACTATAAAATATAAAAATATAGCAAAAAAGCCTTTACCATTCCCTGTTACATAAAAAATCAGTTTAAAAAAAAAGCCTTCACTGTACAACCATCTCCGATTAAGAAGCGTTGAAATTAAAATATTTAAAACTAAGCAAGCTTAAATCATAAAAATATGTCATTTTTCAAATGCAAAAGTTTTTTTGTTCATTGTTTATAAATTAAGTTGATTTTTCTATAAAAATGTCTGTACTGTTTATTTATTTTAATAGTTTATTTATTTTAATATTTACAGTTTGATTGGTTGATGATTTGTACTTTATTTTAACTAAACTTTAAATTTCAAATTCAAAAGCTATAAATAAACATTAGAGTGTGTCTTATTTTTTTTTTCGATACTTTTTGGCTCCCCCCATTTTTTTCGAATATTTTGGTCATAAAAAACCCCCAGCTCCAAGGATTTTGATTTTCGATTTTTTTAACCCGTGCCACCGAGCACTTGAAGTTTCCCATTTAAATAACATGGGAATTTTGAGTTTTTAGCTATACAAATTTTTACAAAAGCCAAAAAGCGTTTTAAAAAGCTAATTTTTACTAGAAAACATTCTTTTATATGTTGTAAAGACATGCAAAAAGCCCTGCATTCATTCTAAAGGGAATTTTAGGGCTAGAAACGCAAATTTACATATTGGCTCAATCTTATAAAATAGGGATTTTCGGTAATTTTCAAGAAAACGCTGCAACTTCAAAAATTAACTAAAACACTTCTGGTTGTTCTACTTTTTTTGGTGTAGGTGTCACCTTTCAAACGACGTAAACCGTGTATTTTTATCACTGTTTCTCTCACCGCTATAGTCAATTAACCTATTGGTAATTTTTGACCCGAAAGGCCCAATTTTTAAATTTGTTTAAATTGCTGCCAAAATTGTAATTTTCGATAAAATTGAGTTTTGTAGGCCTTAAAAGTTTTCTGCAAGCTTCAGGTTTCCAAAAATTTGTTACTCGTCTCTTTTCTTTAAATAGTTTTTAAGATATCGTTTTTCAAAGATAATGATAAAAATTGATTTTTTTTTAAACCCTGAAATTGGGACTATGACTTTAAATTATCATCTCTGGTTAATAATTTATTGAAAAGCAGCGAGTAAAAAATTTTTGAAAATTTGAAGCTTGTAGAAAATTTTTAAGACCTATAAAGCTCAATTTCGTCAAAAATTACATTTTTGACAGCAGTTTAAAAAAATTCAAAAATTGGTTATTTTTAGTCGAAAATTACCAGTAGGTTAATGAACTATACCGCTGAGAGAATCAGTGATAAAAAAACGCAGTTTACGGCATTTGAAAGGTGATATTTACACCAAAAAAAGTAGACTAACCAGAAGTATTTTGGTTCATTTTTGAGTTTGTAGCGTTTTATCGAAAATTACCAAAAAACCCTGTTTTATAAGATTGAGCCAACATGTAAATTTGCGTTTCTAGTCCCAAAATTCCCTTTGAAATGAATGCAGGGCTTTTTGCATGTCTTTACAACATATAAAAGTATGTTTTCAGTAAAAATTAGCTTTTTAAAATGCTTTTTGGATTTTGTAAAAATTTTTATAGCTAAAAACTCAAAATTCCCATGTTATTTAAATGGGAAACTTCAAGTGCTCGGTGGCACGGGTTAAAAAAATCGAAAATCAAAATCCTTGGAGCTGGGGGTTTTTTATGACCAAAATATTCGAAAAAAATGGGGGGAGCCAAAAAATATCGAAAAAAAAAAAATAAGACACACTCTAATAAACATACATTTGATTTATATTCACAAAATAAACAAACAATTAATGTACAACTCATTTTAATTCAATAAATATAAGAAAATCTAGATCAAAATGCATTATTCAATACTTTTTACTGTACATGGTTTGTAATCTAAACTTTAAAGCGTTTCTGTCGTTCATCAGATTCTGGTCATCTTTGGAAAGACCGTTCAAAAGACGTCTGAATCTGTAGGATGGAGAGTTTAAAATATTATCATTTGTAGTTCCGATTTCCTGAAAATGTCTTTGGGATCTTAAGTTGTAATCCAAATTTCTGAGTTTAAATTTATTCTTTAAATTATCGTCAACAGCCCGTCCTGATACTGTTCCTCTTTTTTGTTAAATTATTAAATATTTTTAAAATTTAGTTCCAAAACTCGATTTTTTAATAACAATTAGTCAACAAAATTTAAATAGATATTTTTAATGGATTTAAAATACTTAAAAACGGTTTATTCTTGTAATTATTATTATTAGTATGTTTTTTTTTTTACAAAGAATACATAAATTTATATGATTTTTAATTTATTTTGTAAAATTAATAACTAAAATCAGTTAATGATTTTTAATGGTTTTAAGCTGTTTTTACCAAATAATTGTCAAAAAACGTAATAAATTGATGTAAAAGGTTCATTTCCATTTTCAAACAAAATGAAAACGAGTCATATATGCATTTTATAGATATAAATAAATTGATTTTAATTATTTAAAATTTTCAAAATATTTTCAATTATTAAAATAATGAAATTTTTTAAATGCACAATATAAAATTTATTTCGTTAATATATTATCTATATATATATATTAATTCTTGAAGATTATATTTTAGTGTGTCTTCGATTTACGATGTATCTAAAGCTTTTTTATGAAAATTTTTATTTAGTGCATCTTATTTTTTTGTGACACTGATGTATCTTTACTATGATACCTTTTTTTTTAACATAGATAATTCCTACTTTAATGTCAAATTTTGATGATTTTTGATAAATTTTAAAAAATTTTCAATTAAATCCAGTACTTAGTTTTTGTTTAGATGTTTGGTGTTTAGTGCCATAATTAATTTTTAAGTGGGTCATAAAATCTATGTTAATTAGGTACTTTATGTTTGTTGAAAAAATACAGAACGTAATAGAAAAATTAGAATCTAAAAAAATAAAACGATAAATGGTACACACCAAACCTAAAAGAATTTTTCGTTACGCAGAAAAGATTAAATGTTTCTTTAATTTCTTTAAAAGGAATTATTTTGAGCTTAATTCTTTTAAAACAATTGATTTTCATTTTAATTCTTTTCGGAATTTATTTTGACAACAAAACCTCAAAAAGAATTTCTTTTAAAAAAATAACTCTCAAAAGGTTAACTCGGAATTAAAATTGAAAGAAAATAATTTAAAAATAATTATTAATTTGAAATTGAATAATAACCTCAAAAAATCCAATACTGTAAATTTAAATGACTTAAGTAGTAAGAATATTTTCTGGAGCAGCAATAAAAATTTGCTAGATAATTTATTAAAGGATTTTATTTTAATATGAAATAAAACTTTATTTATTTTTATAATGAATTTATTGAAAAATCTTTAATATGGGCAATTATTAACACAATAACTTAATTTTTTATTCATAAATAAATAGCATTACTTATTCCTATGTATAACAAAAATAAATATAATATTAAAATGATATATAAATTAATAACTAAATTTTTAAACTATTCATTTCTGACAATAACAAGTTATAAAAGTTTTCTAATTTTTATAGCTAAAATAATATAACAGTTCTTATTTTTCTACTGAATATCTTGTATCAAATTTATTAAGATCCACAACTTTTTTTACTTATAGCGTTTAAGCAATAAATTATACTTCGAATAAAAACACGTTGTTTATAACCTATTTTAAACTGGTTATAAATAAATTAATTTTTAAATGATTTTCTTTCAATTTTAAATCCGACTTAACCTTTTGAAAGTTATTTTTTAAAAGAAATTCTTTTTGAGGTTTTGTTGCCAAAATAAATTCCGAAAAGAATTAAAATGAAAATCAATTGTTTTAAAAGAATTAAGCTCAAAATAATTCCTTTTAAAGAAATTAAAGAAACATTTAATCTTTTCTGCGTAACGAAAAACTCTTTTAGGTTTGGTGTGTATTAATTTGAGATATATTTATTTCAATATAAAATTTATTTTTTACCAATATTTTTCATTTATAAATTCATTCTTTTCCTATTTGATTTATTTAATAAACATTAGGCTTTTCTTAAATTGTAGGTAAAAGTACTGTTTTTTCTGGAAAATTTCCTGTTATAGTTTCTAATTGAAGTACACATTGTTTCAGATTTTTTATTATTAAACGTGTGCCAAGTTTAAATTTCTTAATACCATGACGATTGCTTCTATTCCTAATTTAAGTTTCTGAGTTGGTTTTAAAATTGAAAATTTATATTAATTTTCTAAAAATAAAATTTATTTTTAAAATAATCGATGTTATTAACTTTTGATCACAATTTAAAAAAATAATTTAACTAATCGTAAATTTATTTTTCCGAGCGAGCGAGGATTTCGCTAGTTAAAATATAATATTATGTATGAGTTTTATTTCACATACTAATTTAAGTCATAAAGTATTATTTTTCTCTGTCGGTTGTTTTGCTATCGATGATCCACGTGGTAGCCGAAGTCATATTCAACGATCTGCTAGCCTGAGAGCGGAAAGCCATAGAAACGAAAAGCGTAGAGATGCGGGATGCATAGATTAATTCCAGATCTGAATGGAGAGGTTGATTTCTAACTTACCTACTTTCTGTCTGTCCACGATTATTTCTGTGGCACGTTGTTCAAGTGTAATAAAGTGGAAACTGTTTGCATTGTGTGAGTTAGATGGATTTAGAAAGCTTTTCTATTAAGCAGCGTGGAGGAATAATATTGTTGACTAGGCTGCGCGTGTCAAATTTAAGTTACGCCTACAAAGGGAGTTCTGGTTTGCCGCACTAACTTTGCAATTTTGCGAAAAGATCGTCAATTTTCAGTTTTTTTGTGTATTTACGCGTATTAGAAAATATTAGAGAATTGTTTCAAAAAAATTTTGTAAAACGATATTTTCATAAATTTATTAAAATGGAGTCATTATTTAAGAATCTAACGCAGCAGTTTATTAAAAGTTACTTTTGATAATGTAATTTTAGGCTTATCTTATAAATCATTTGAAATTTTTGCACTCCTTTGAATATCCAAACTGCAACGATTATAAATTAAGTATATACAAATTTAGTATTTTATAATTCTATATAATCTTTTATATTTTTCTTTCCTTATAGATTCTTTTTTTAATCATTTTTAAAATTATTTTATAAATTATTAGAAACCTTTTATTGTTAAATTAGATGATTTTTATTTTGATTCTACTTGTCAACTGTCTTCAATGTTTAGCTGCCTCATTATATACGCTTTAATTTGAATTTAGCCTTAAAGTATTTGCAGCATATCTAATATGTATGAACTTAATTAACATAGTTTAATCAGACAAAGCAATTAATGTATACATGGAATACACGACGAATTACTGTAGAAAAAAGAAATATACAAAAATTATTATTTATGTGACAATTTTATAGTAGAATGCGGTCGTTATTTAAGAATAACTTCATAATTTAAAGACAGTATTAAAAACTACGTTATAATTACTATAAATAACTATAAATTTTATGTGCCATACAGGTTACATTTTTTTTGGTTTATTTGTTAAGTTAAATACATTTTTTATGGTCCGGGAATTGTTAGCTCATATATGCTCATATAGCCCTTTTATCATTTTATAATAACTTTTTATCGATTTATATGTTAGTGTTATGTCAGTATGAATGTTTGTGTAATCTGTGGACGTTGTAACCTATGGTTCAGGAGATCCTACCTCTCGTAAACCCTATGCCTGGTTATAGTGCCCTGGAAGCACTTCTGATGCGTTATCTACATAATGCTGGGTTTTACGCCTCAATGTAACTTTATACGGATGCCATAATCCCGGAATCAACGGTAGAACAACATTAAGAATTTTTGGTAAAGAAAAAAACTTAATGCTGATATATCCGGTGTTCTCGTCTACTCTATAACCTATAGAGATGAAATGCGGAAGAGAATAAATTCACATATGTAGATTCAAAAAAATTATTTATTCAAAACAAATTTATTTTTAATTTATAAACAATTTCAAATATTTAATTTTCAACAGATTAAAGTTTATTAAAAAAAAAAATAAATAAATAAAATTACTGAACAAATTTTTAAATTATTTTAAAAAAGAAACAGGTTTATTTTACTCAGCTCTGTTGTGGATTAGCAGTTGATTTTTCACCGTAACCTAACTTCTTGTTTCTTTTCTTAAATGGATTTTAAACTTCTTTTTTTTTTAAAGAAAAAAAATGATTAATTATTTATATTTATTAATAATAAATATTTAAAAATAACGTTTTAATAAAAATGAAAAACTTTAAATTATTTTAATTATTTTAGATTAAAAAAAAAATTATTAATTTTTATATTGATAATCGACCGTTACCAACGAAAATCTTTTTTAGAATGTTTATATTCGTAAAAATTTTTTATTAATTATTTTTTCTTAAACAATAAAAGAATAATGATCTGAAATTGGCACATAAAAATAACCTTTTATTTTTAAATTTAAATTTCTGTATGACTCGACTTCTGTAAAAAACCTTTTTCGATAATTATTCCCAAATTAAATCGATGATTCATACTCCTGTAACCTATTGCCAACCACAGTGGTTGCAAAATTCCTTCTTTTCTCCAAAGGAAAAATGCGAACATGTAAATAAATCGATGATAACCCATCTACACTTCGCGGTTTAAACGACAGGTTTCACAATAAAATCCTCGTCTAGAGTATAAAATCACTTAATGGAATAAAAAAAATATAGAAAGAAGTCTTCCACTAGAAAATCGGAATCAACAGAATATTTTGTCTATATTTACGTTCGGAACATCCGGGAATTGAACCATGGACCATTAGGTCAATTCCCGGACAATTCCTCCCCAAGGACTATAGATACTCTCCGTTTAATCTAACGCACCTTCTGGGCCTAGAATAATATAAATTAGGATTTTTAGGCAATTTTACAAATAACGCAATCATCTTGAATTTCAACTAAAATACTAACTGTAGTTCTCATTTTTTTCCGTATAAATACCACCTTTTAATCCCCGTAAACCACAATTTTTTATCAATAATTCTCTTACCGTTATAGTTAAACTGAATACCTATTTATGTCCCAAAATGACCAATTTTTAAATTGCTGCCAAAATTAAAAAGTTCTTAAAGGTCTCAACTTTCTTTTACTCGTTCCTTTTCGATTATTCGTTTAGTAGATAGGATAATATCAATTTAAGGTTTTAAAAAAAATTATATTTTATCACTATCTTTGTAGAGCCATATCTTGAAATTATTTAAACCTCAAAGAACGAATGAACAATTTTCGGAAATTTAAAACTTGTAAAAATTTTTGAGAACTATAAAACTTATTTTTATCAAAAATTACAATTTAAGCAGCAATTTAAAAATGAGTCTGTTTGGACCAAAAATGGGCATTTGGTTTACTAATTATAACCGTCAGAGAAAGCAGCGTTATATGAAAGATTTTGAAAAAATCTCAAAAAATCCTATTTAAAACATTCTCGTAAAATTGAACTACGCATTTCTAGGCCAAGAAGGCACGTTGGAGTAAATGGAGGATATCTTTGTCGTTTTTTCAACATATTAAAGTCATCAATAAATATATACATTGTAATTTGGCACCCCAAATGGTTTGGTCTCCCCTTGTAAGTACATAATAAACTCTAAGCTAAAAAATTATAAAATAAATGAAAAGCATAATATAAGCTGCGGTTTAAATTTTTATTTTATAAATTGTGAATAAAACGAAATTAAATATTTCAATAAAATTTATTTCAATAAAAATATAAGTCGATAAAAAAATAAACTTTAATACATAAAGATTAAAAATTAATAAAAATTCAAAGTAATAAAAATCAAATTTTCAATGGAAAAATAAATTAGTTTACTATTGAACTCTTTACCATCATGTTACATTTTAGATTGATTTTCTTGTTAATTGCAATTACAATAAAACGAATATATTGTATTGAAGGTATTAATTATTTAAATATTTATAAAATTATTAATAATATAATTATATCGGCAGAGATAGTTTTCTTAGAAAACACAAATTAATATTTGTACACAGCGTATTACTCCGTAATTCTGTATCGCATAAATACCGTTCGAGTTTCAAATGTTTCGTAGAAATTTATTCTATAAACTATTTATTTATGAACAAAAATTATTTTGAAAATTAATTTACTCACTTCATCATCGTTGAATAATAAAGTAGTTTTTAAAATTCAAAAAAACTAGATACGACTTTTAAAGCATCAGGATTTTTTCTGTAGAAATAATTTGCATTTAGACAAGTGTTTCAAAATATATTTTTTTTATAATTATGAAGTTTAATGTTTAAACGTGCGAGAAATGATGCAAATGAAGTCGATGGTGGATCCAGAAACTTTTGAAGTGAAAACTTCCATAGCAACGTTATTAAAAAAAAAAAAAATTTTATACTAGGCGTGTTTTTTTAAAAAGCGAGACGCTGGCCAAGGCAACGGCAACGCAGATGCAACGGCCGAGGTCTATATTACTATATCATATGATATACATATATATATTTATTAGTGCGTTTATTTATGTTAAAAAATTTAAATTAAAAATACAAACATAAAGACAAAAAAAATGTGGTTCGTTTTAATTGAAATGCTGCGCAAAAAAACACGTTTAATAATAAATTAGTAACAAAAATTTTCATACTTTCAGTTTTCACTTCTATAGGGCGTCTCGCGACGCGCTTGCCAGGTTTTTTCAGGAGGATATGATTGAGTAAAAATTTGCGAGTTTTTATAAAAATTTTTAAAATTACACAAAATTTTATTAAAAAATATTAAAATTTTTATTTCTCAAGTAGAGTGGGTCACCACCCTTTTCACCCCCCGCTGAATCTGCCGCAGCGTAAAGCAATCATTTACGCCCTTCAGGGTTTTGCATTTTAAAAAGAACTTTAGCTCGTCACTTCACAGTGTAAAAACTGGTTTTAAGTATTATAAGAGGGATCTTAAATTTTTCTAATTTTTGAATTTATATTTATATAGAAAAAATAAATGATAAATTAATTAAAGTTTATTCAAGAAGGCATCTTAAATTTTTAGATTAGTTATCGACCAAATTGGTATGCTTTGTTAACGAATTTTATTTTTTTTTTGTAAAGTATATAGGATTATCCAGAAAAAAAAATACAATTTAAAAAGTATGAAAACCGAGCGAGATTTGCAATTTTTAAGTTTTAATGGAAAAATATGGATTTTTTATTTCCTTCATAGTTATAAAAATTCTTTGAGTAGTAAACTATAGGAAGGCTTTTAAATAATTTTTTTAAATAAAATTCTCGCACGTTTCGATCTCTTTTTTTAAAATAATGTGCTAAATATGAAAGAAATTTTAAAATGTAATTTAGAAATAAATATAAATTTCATCTTTTCACACTATTCTAAAAAAGCATACTTTAATAATTTATAATACATTCTGAAAAAATTGTAGGTTTTGGATTTAGAATACACAATGGATATGATGTTCCAGACGGGAAATATCCTTTCATGGTTAGTAAATTTTTACAAAATAAAAATGAAATATTACTTTATGACAATTTAAAATCAAAACTGTCATTTATTTTTCAAAATAGTCGTAAAGAAATATTCCAAAATAAAAATAAAATTTTAGTTAATAAAATTAGATTTTCAAAAGAAAAATTTTGAATGAAGTAAAAAAATTCATAAAATATTAATTAGTAACTGTTAGTAACAGAAAAATGAAAATATATTTCAGTTTCAATTGATAAATTCAATACTGAATTTTAGATTTAATTTGCAAAACGGTACTTTTTCTTACTTACTTTTTTTCTTCTAAAACAAAGTTTCTTGATCTAATTGAAACCAAATGTTGGTTCCGCAAATAGGAACCCGCTTAGGGTAAATGTTTTTTTTTTATCTACACTGATGAAAATTAGATGAAACTTTAAGAACAAAAATTTCCTTGTTATACAGTCAATAAAATTTTTTTTTAGACTCATTAATACCGTGGTACCTTTTTTAATGTTTTGTGAAATTCACAACAGTTTACATAAACATAGAAAAGAATCATTACCCATAATCGGTAACACCAGTTAACCGGTTTTTTTTTTTTAAATTTAAATCTATGGCCTAAATTTTTCTTTACCATTGCTTTAGAAAATAATCGATAGTCTCTTAAAAATTGAATTTTTCTTTTCATAAAGCGTAGAATTATTGAGAATTACAAAAGTTTTAGAAAACTACTTTTTTATTTTATTATTTAGGTTCAAATTCTTTACTATCCTGAGGATTACAGTTTAAATTCAGCAAAACCTACAAAAGAATATCATACATGTGGTGGTACGATTATAAACAAATTATGGGTTTTAACAGCTGGTCATTGCATTATGGACTTTGATCCTCCATTAAAAGGAGGGTAATATTTTAAAAATTACAAAATTTATTAAATTTTTAAATAATTTTTCTAAATTTTTTAGAAAGGATCATGTATTAATCTTATCAGATACAGTATATTCAAATTATGGTGGTGCTATCCATACTCCTGTAGTTTACAAACTTCATGAAAATTTTACCATGCATAGTGAAGATAAATTGAAAGTTATTCGTCATGATATTGGTTTGATAAGAGTAATGTCTTAACAGATTTTTCATTTTTTTATTAAAAAAAATTCATTCCTTGTATTTTATATTTAGGTTATAGAACCATTTGAAGCTAAAAATTTTGCCCCACTACCTCCTAAAGGTGTTGATTACAATGCTAATCAAGTAGCAATTTTGATTGGTTGGGGTTGGACCATGAGTTATAAAAATTTTATAAAAAACGTAAGTCTAAAATATGAAATTTTAACTAATGTATAAAAATATTCTTTGTCAAAACAATTTTCTCAGGGTGATATTAAATCTCCAAATCAATTAAAAGGTATAGAATTATTTATCGTAGATCGTGATAAATGTACCTCATTATACAGCACAACTCACAAAAGTATTCAACCTTACCAAATTTGTGCACATCATCCTACTGATATCAGCAAAGCATGCACAGTAAGTGATCTTATTAATATCAATGAATTTTTTTAAAAATATTTTAAATTTGAATTTTTTATTTCAGGGAGATTCAGGAAGTCCATTAATTATTGATAAAAGAGTAGTTGGTGTTGCATCATTTACTGGAAGTTCTCTATGCTATCCAAGTAAACAACCAACTGTTTTTGAAAAAATATCTGATTATATTGATTGGATAAATGAAAATGCTGATACAAAACAAATCGATAATTCAGTAATGCAAAATATATATAATAATAAGAAAAAATTCCAAATTCTTCATAACAATAATGATGGTGATAATAGAGAAGTTATTTTTGTATGAAATTCAGACATAAAAAAATTTTGTTTTAATAAAATATAATATGAAGTATCTGATGTTTTTGTTTTAAAATCATTCGAAAGGAAAGTTTACAGCGTATACATTTAATAATAAAATAATTAATATTATATAAACTCAATACATAGAATAATATTAGAAAATTAACTAATTCACAAAAACGCCAAAAATACTGTTATTAGTGCGAAATTGGCTAAAACGCAAAAAAACATACAAAACATTAAAAAATTAATTTATTAATTATTACGATAGTATTAGGGCTAGACCGGTTAATCCTCAATGATTTGGCCCTCATAACTGGTTGATTCTCAAACCAATCGACCGTCACAACTGGTTGATCCTCAAACCAATTGACCCTCGATCTAATTTCCCTCAAAGCGGTTACTCCTCAGTCGCACAGTGTGGCAAAATGGACAAAAATCGCTCTTGGGCTGAGTTTTGGAGCTATCGACTTGAAACCTGTTTTAAATGACTTTAAAATAAGCCTGCTTTCGTGTCTCACTGCGGATTTTTCATATTTTTTTATTTTTAATTAGCCTATTTACACGACCTCAACCTATTCATTTATCGAAATTTTCACTTCCTACATTTTTTGCACTCTAAAACAAACGGGAATTTTTTTTGTGTTAATCCTGCAGTATATACATAAAAATTAAAAAACATTTTTAAGTCAAAAAATATTAAATCATAATTTTTGGATATTTTAGTATCTCGCATAAAATTCATTTTTAGTAAATAGGATAATTATAAATAAAGAAATATGAAAAATCCGCAGTGAAACACGAAAGCAGGCTTATTTTAAAGTCGTTCAAAACAACTTTCAAGTCGATAGCTCAAAAACTCAGTCCAAGAGCGATTTTTGTCCATTTTGCCACACTGTGAGTCGTAAGAAAATTTTTTCTGGTAAAACAGTAATGTTTGATTGATTGTTTATTGGCAAAGTAAATTATTATCAGCAAAACAGATTAATGGCAATAACACTGATTAATAACACTAATGATGATTTGTCGGTAAAATAGATAAAGTAAATTTTATGATCTTATAAAGTTATTAATTTTAAATAAAGATCTCAGAATGTTTAATTTGTGTCGATTTCCAATGATTGATGGCATAACATTGGTATTCATATTTTTCCAAAAGTTAATCCTGAGAAGCACGGGTGGGAACCCCATGGTAGTTTTAAAAAACATGGCATTATCCTAAATCTATAATGGCACTTCCTGTATATGTTTGGTAATTCATTTTGATAGTTGTATTACTCATCTACAACTATAAAAGCCCCAGAACTTTTCGTGTATTGGTTGCATGTTCTTTGAAATTTTTTTTTTGGGGTCCTCTAGACCCCCGTGTGTAATTACGTAATATTTTTTGTTTTAAAAAAATTGTAATTGTGTAAATATTTTTAAATTATCTGATTGATAAGTCAATGTTTTATAAAAATTTAATAAAAGAATGTTCTTTAAATAATTTAAACATTGCAAATATTGCCCAAAACCTATTTGGCGAGAAAATCGAAAAGTTAATGCCTAAAGTTCAGAAAATGCAATGGGCAAGGACCACGCTTCGAATATACACTTAAGGTTATAAAAAATATGTTAAAAATGTGTTTCAATATTTGTGGAATTAATTCATCATTTATTTTTTGTATTTTTAAAATAAATTTTAAAAATATTTTTAAAAGTATTTTAATTAAAAAAATGATGCACATATAAAAATTTACAAAAAGGTGTCATTCTAATTCAAGGAAATAATTCATGTTTTTTTTAATTTGAAATTTCTTACTTAAATTTCTTTAAAGTTTACCCTTTGGCATTTCCCGTTTAGTGGTTAAAAAGTTGTTTATAATTTTTTAAACCAATTTATTACTAATTAAAAAAATCACCCTTTTTATAATCACAAGAAAATTTCTTTTTTTTATATCTTTAAAAAGACTAACAATTTTTAGTTTTTTATTTTATAATCGCATAATTGAACTCTTCTGGGTTCTAAATAAAAAAAAAGAAGGTAATATTGGACCAATTTCGAAGGAGTTATAGACTTACAAAGTCGCTGGGGTCCGCTAGACCCCCGCCCGTGCTCTAACGTTTTCGGAAGGCACCTGTGCTGCTAAGGTTTAATATTAAATTGCATATGGTAAATGCAAAGGAAGATGAGATTGAGCTTACATTAAAAGCTTTAGATAGAGCAACTATCTTTAATAAATTTAGAATTTGATGATGAAGTACATGGCTTCACAATGCCAAATACTGTTGTCTCAGATTTAGATAACGGCATCAAATTATAACGTACTTTAGTTTCACTATGTTTCCAAGTATATAAGTTCTCTCAAGGTTGTATAATAATGGTTATGTGGCCTGAAATAATTCAAATTTTACAAGAGTTTTATTCAATAGAAAAACACTACACTGATCGATTAAATAATAAGTTTCCTGAAATTGAAAAAGCTATTGAAAAAATGCTACCATTTATAGATAGCGATGATTCAAAAGACCTGGTTGAGAAAATTTTGAAAAATGCTACAACAGTTACTGAAAAAGAACTCTACTTTAGTAGAATGGAATTATTAAATATTAAAAAAGTAAAAAAACTTAAAAAGTAATGTATACTTTTAATATATATGATCAAGAATTAAAATATATGTATAAAATTAAAATATGAGTTACTTTATTTTCCATCCCCATCTAATCCTTACTTCATATAAGCTCACTAGCAAGACCTAAAATGACCTTTTATGGAAATATTTATTTAAAATTATTAACTTTATAAGTTCATAAAATTTACTTTATCTATTTTACCGACAGATCATTGTGTTATTGAAGATGAAAAAGACTCAAGCTATAGTCTTTGGTTCTTCATATACTATTAAGCAGTTTACAAACTTAAGTATACCCAGTATTGAGGTCAGTTCCCGTGGAGATAATGTTCCATTTGTTGATAAGGTGACTAGCCTTGGCGTCATACTCGACAGCACACTTTCATGGAAACCTCGCGTGCTTCAAATTACCAAAAAAGTGAATAGAGTCTTATATTGCCTCAAAACCATCAGACCTTGTACCACACAACTACTACGTAAAAGACTAGTGGAATCACTTGTAGTCCCCCATTTAGATTACTGTAATGTAATTTACTCTGACATCTCCAATGAATTAATCACTCAGTTGCAAAGGCTTTCCAATTCCTGTATTTGGTACATATTTGGAATAAGCAGACATGAACACATTTCCCCGTATAGGAGAAAACTGGGATGGATGACTAACTTGGCACGTACTGACTACTTTGCATCCTTAGTTATGTATAGACTGGTAAGAATGAAGGAGCCTCCGTTCTTCTTACCTCTATTCACACCTTATAAGTCTGACAAATTTACCCGTGGCCCACGAATAGACCTGGACCCTGGAACTGTTACCACCGACTGGGGACTCTTCTCATTTCAAGTCAAATATTCAAAGTTCTGGAACAAAATTCCCCACTGTTTACGGGACTTGCCATCTTACTCACGCTTCAAAAAAGCAATAAAACAATACATCTATAAATTTGATACTATATAGTTGATTGACAGCAGATTTTATATACTTTCTTTCCTTTCCTTGATTTTATATTGACGCATATTTACCTATTGACGTACTAATCTATTGACTCATTAAACTCATTATATTATATTGTATTGTTTTATTATTTTTATATTTTTTTTATATTTTCTTTGTTATTTTATTTATTATGAAAGATTTACTTATTTACTGTAATATATTGAAAGAGTGTACTATTTTTGATTTCAAAATAAAGATTATTATTATTATTATTATTGCCATGAATCTGTTTTACTGATAATAATTTACTTTACCAATAAACAATCTACCGAACATTACTGTTTTACCAATAAAAATTTTCTTACGAGTGAGGGGTAATCGCTTTGAGGGAAGGTTATGAGGATCAACCGGCCTAGATCTACTACTTACGATAGAATAAATAAGGGTTAGAATCTGATTTCTAATCAAATAATAATACTTATCTCAACGATAATTGAAATTAATGATCACAGAAATAATTTTGGTAATTGAGTAATAATGATACTTAATAAAAGTTACACAATTGATTATGTAAATAAATGTAAAGCAATTACAATTAAATATGTTAATAATTAAAATATTATAATTATAATTATATATTATAATTAAAATATATTAATAAGTTATTTGAAAATTCTGCAAAAAAAAGGTGTACCGTTTTACCCCCCCCCATACACGTTGCCGTTGCAAGCTCGCAATATTCATTGGCTGATGTTGAATTACTAAATTAAAAATTGTTTTCATTTTATCAAACGTAAATTTTTACAGCTTTTATATAAAATTATCAAATCAAAAATCATCTTTTTTTGCAACATATTGACAAAATATTAAAAAAAAATTCCATATTTATTTACGTGTTAAACAAAATATTAAATTTATATTAATAATAATAATAATAATAATAAAGTTTATATAAAATGTATTTCTATAAAATCGATAAATCATATTTTTTCGATAACTTTATAATATGTACCAGTTTGGTAATATAACCATAAATTTTATCCTTCTATATATATAAAGTTATTTTAGTTACTATGTGACATACAAATATTTCCAAAAAATGTTTATGGCAGCAAAAAGCATTATTTTTTATTTAAAAAAAAAAAAAAAATTTGAAGTATACATAATGAAAATGAATTGCAAGTAAATCACTGACTTTTTTTTTTTATTATCGTTGTATGTGTGAATGTGTCAAAAATTTATAAAATATCAATTGTTTAAATAGTCAAATTCAGTTTTTTTTTTATTTTTTTAAATGAATATTTATAAAAAAAGGATTATGTATGTTAACAATAAAAATGTTTTTTTTTTTTAATATATTGAAAAATCTAGTCAATTTATTTATTTTTTTTTTTACTGTGATTTTGTGTCTCATATAATACAATAGTTTTTATCACCTGAGGGATAGATTGAGATTATTGATGAGAAAGTAGAAGCATTCATTCGTAAATTGTAAAAAAAAAAAAAATTGAGGATAAAAAATTGGAAGAGATTGAACGAGAAAATGAGAGATAGACAAGAAATCAATTTTTAGCTAATTAAATACGTTTTATCTATATAATACTCGAAGTAAAAAAAATAAAATAAAAAAATATTAAGGATAATCATGGATTAATGGTAAAAATAATGAAGGAAGTAAAAGCAATTAATTTTATAATTATTATTTTTTTTTTCTTTTTTTAAATTATTTAGAAAATAAAAAACAATTTGATATATAAATAAAGTCATTTATTTTATTAATGAGATAACTTATTTATTGCTTTTTATGAAATACCTGGTTAATTTTAAAAAATAAATTACTATGATATTTATATCTTTTATCGATTTTTAGTTACAAGATTGAAAAAATAATAAATTTAAAATAATAGAAACATTAATTATGTTTGATACTAGAAAATAATGTTATAATGTTTTATCCTTGTCCAATAAAGTGTAAATAAGATAAATTGCCTATTTTAGGAGCATACAGAGTGAATATTTGAAAATGAAAAATCAAGAAAATCTAAACAAAAATAGATAACCGATAAATTTTAAAAATTTTCTTATCTAGAAAAAGTCAAAGTGAAAAATTAAAATCGTTTGGGTGTTGAAGCGTTTATTTTTCAACAAATTTTATGGGTAGATACAAACTTTCAGACTTTGCAACATTCTGGTATTAATTCTCATAAAAAAATACGTCAAATGTTTCAGAATAACTCCTTAAATTGCTAAATCCAAAATTTCTTGATGAAATTCCTACCATTTAGTACACTTATAATGTATAAAAAATACTACGATTTTTTGAAAGAACTTTTTCTTTATACCATGTTTACATCAACTAGTTTTGAGGCTCTTTTGAATAAATAATACCGCAAAAATTTTTTCCTAAAATGCCATTTATAAAATGGGAGTAGTTTAAAAATTTCATTGGTTTATACTTTGGTTAAGACATTTTAATTTAATAATGCCCTTATGTGTTTGCAAATTTGTAAGTAATCTATAATGATAGCGATTTTTTTCGACACCAAAAAAATTGAACGCATTACTTTTGAACACCGAGTTTAAAACACCCGAAACTCAGCAATATTTTTTACAGCATTTAAATTCAACATAAAATTTTCTAATATGGTTCTATTCGGCACAAAAAACTGATGAGTTGCATATAAATAATTTAATTTTTTGTGCCTAATGAACGTGTCAAAAAATTTTATGTTGGATTTAAATGATGAACAAAAAATAGTGTTAAAAAATATTGCATGTTGAATTTTGTGCATTTTAAATATGGTATTCAAAAATGATGTGGTATATTTATTTGTTGTCGATAAACATCGCTGCCAAACAGTAGAAATAAAGCTATTTATAAGGTATATTTGTTGAAGTATATTGAATAGTAGATACGAATTACAATTGTAATTAAAGTGTTAAAATTATTGTTTGACCTTTACGTCCCTTTCTTATGCTAAAGATATAAATAACATTGAATTCCTCTTATTTCTACAATCTATACGATCTCAAAAGACAAAGATGAATATATAATAAATGCATAATTTCTATATTTCCATCTTGTTTTCCTTTCTTCTTACATCTTTATAACTTTCCCTCTTTGACTATAATTTTCTTTATGTAATAACGAAAAGTTAAGTGTAATATAGAGAGTAGTTCTATAACTTTTGAGACACTTATAATTGGTTTTACTAAATGAAACATACCGATGGATTGGACCTTAAGATAGTATATATTATATTTGCTTAGGAACTTTATCGTATTCAAATGAAATCCTTTATAATAAGTTTAGTTTTAGATGACAAATTTGAATTTTGATTTCAACAACTATTTGTCGGAATTAGTCATATCAAATTAAAATTAATTTATATATATATATAACTTTTTAGCATAATAAACTTAATTAATGATAACTGAAAATGGTATACAAAGGCAAATTATAATATAATTTTTGAATTTATAATTAAAATATCATTTATTCATTATATTACTTTTAAATAATAATTTTATGCAAACCCATGATTTGAATAAAGAAAATAAAACAATAACTAACTAATGTTCTGTGTAACAAAATTTTAAAAATCTTTGTATATACCTTATAAAAATTTTCCAAAATTGTAAAATATTTTTGTTTTACCTATCCAGGATATCTCAAATGGATTTTGAGTTCACAAGGGCACTATCAACTAATAACCAAGCAAGTCCTTTCCCGTTGTAAATCTGCAGGAAACCCATGCTCAGATCAGACGTCTTGCTTAATCAATATTCCTAAACATTACACACGTTTACAGAGCTATGTTTCGTATGCTTTGTAAACCATATTTTAGTAGAGTTCCGCGATACCAAGACAATACGATATTTTGAGTAATGTCGATATTGGTATTGAAATTATTGGTCTGGGCCATATTGATCTTGGTATTGCAAAGCTTAATATTGTATCGGTATTGGTAAATATCGAAATATCGAATTTTGAAATTTAAAATTTTTAAATGCTATAATGTATTATTTAAATATGTTTTTTAAATTTTTAAATGCTGATATTCTTTTTTTTTTATTTTTTATTAATAAATCCGTAAGCTCAATGTATTTATTTTTCTTTTATATAAATTTATTGTAACCTCAATGTGTTAGTTTTTTTTTATCAAAATTTTTTGTAACTTCAAATTATTTATTTTTTCTTTTATCAAAATTTTTTGGGCTCAATGGCTAAAATTAATACAGGAGGTAATAAAATTGCTTACAAAACGTATTTTTTGTATTCAAAAGATGAAACTGGTGAAAAAATCGAAATTTGTAATTTATGTCGTGATAAAAAAGTAGAAAAAAATGTAAAAATGAAAAATGGAAACACATCTGGTCTAAGGAAGCATCTGAATATTTACCATCCCCAAGAATATAAACTTTTATTTGGTCATATAACTGCGAAAAAACATGTAACAAAACAGAATTCCAATACATTGGAACTTAATTAAATTTAATTATATTTTCTAAATAAATACATTTAAAAAATTATTCTTTTTTAAACCAATACTACCAATACTACCAATATATCGACCTCTTTGGTTAACCTTAGTTTTAAGCACAATTTTGTTTGAGCACAACGAAGTTCAACACCTAAATTAGAACACATTTTTTTAAGCACATGTATTATTGAACACAAAAAATTAAGCACAAAAAAAATTTTACACAGTGTTTTGAACACATGGAATTAAACACATAAATTCAGAAAAAAGAAATTTTATCAATAAATTTTGTGCCTGAAAATTATTTTGCTAAATTTATGTGTTAAATTGCATGTGTTGAAAATACTGCGTACAATTTTTTTTGTGCTTAATTTTTTGTATTCAATAAAAAGTGTGCTTAAAAAAATGTGTTCTAATTTTGGTGTTCAATTTCGTTGTGTTTAAAAAATTTTGTGCTTAAAACTAAGGTCATCCCTCTTTGGTATCGATATCGCATCGAAAATAGGACATCAGTATTGTCTTGGTATTGTCTTGAAAATCGAGACGATATCGATAGGATATCGATATTATATCGAAATATCGCGGAACTCTATATTTTAGAGCTTCATTTTCGATTAATCATTGATACCTGATTTACTAATTAAATAAACTAGGGTGACTGTATCAATTAATGACAAACCTCCCCCCCCCAACTAATTAATGCCCAATACCATATTATTCTTATGGAAGATGGAGAAATTTCATGGAAACAGAGGTACTACATTTTTACAGATTTTTAGTGCATCTTCTATGATATTATTTTTTGTATTCCTCGAAAAATCGTTTTGCAAGCAATCACTGTCAGTAGCACTACTATTATTGATAAATCAAGTATTTATTATCGATAAAACTGAGCGAGGAGCTTCAGAACCCTGTCTTAGAAACAAACGCAATTTCTTTTTCAAAACAACGCTCAATGTTAGCAAACCCTAATAAGAGGTGATTTAGAATACAATCTGGCATATTATAAGCAGAAATAAAAAAAATATATGATTAACTTATTTTATGTTTTTTGAAATATATTACCAAGAAAATTTTAAATATATATATAACATTTGATTTATCATAAACAAAATACTTACATGTTTACATCTCCGTAAAATTATATTTACCCAGGTTTTTGATGGTTTGCCTGCGTTCATATTTAATTTCTATTGTGGTTCTACAAAAGTTTCTAAAATTCTTCTGGAAAATTTAAGATAGTATAACCTTACATACATATATTTTAGGAACACGTATAACTTAAATTTATAAGTTTTCATCCGATCTCTATATAAAGTACTTATATTGCGTGAATAAACTTTATGAGTGTTAATTTATTATAAAGTTTGAGTATCAATATTTATAATATTAAATCAAATTTCAAACTTTAAATCAAAACTTAATCATATATTTTTATTATATTTACATTTGAAAATCAATCAATATACATTTCTATAATTTTTACCTCGAAAATCTTATTTTTTTTTTCTTATATTTTGTATTTTTATTTCTGTCAATTCATGATTGTATGAATAAAAAATGATTCTTCCATAAAATATAATATTCAAAATTTTCGCACATACAAATAATTTACATAAATAGTTGATTACATAAATAGTTTACATAAATAGTTATTTGTTAACCAAGAGATAAAATGATAGTTTTGCATGCTATTGGCCAGTGCGCAATTAATGGTTTTACCTACGACATTTGTGTAACGAGGGTGTTATTTTCCAAATTTTAGTTAAAGAGTCGTATCTTTTTTTGGTTCAATTTTTCAGGAGCCTAATTCACAATTTATATTTTATATCTTAAAAATACACATAAAAAATATAATGTAAATTCGGCCCCAGGAGTAGGATTTTGCATATCGGCTATATTTGACATTCATTTTCCTAATTTGTATGCGGTGAAAAATTTTTCAACTAGGTGCCAAAAATTTTTAACTACCCCTCTTTCAGGTCAGTTCAGGTTTTTTTACAACCTGATTTAGAATTACACTAGAACCTCGATAATACGGACCTCAATTATACGCATTCTATATCAACCGGACAAACGTTTTTCAAAAAATGATATATTTTTAATTTTTATCAAAAATTATTCTAATAGTTACGCAAAAATTAATTTATTGTGTCTTAGTTCGTTTTTTAATTGACTTTATGCCTTAAGTGCTATCTCAAAAAGCTTTTAATCATCCTAACTAAGTTTCTAACTTAATACGGATAAACGAGGTTTCAGTGTATGGTCGGTAAGAAAATTTTCACCTGGGTGATAACTTAGGTTACCAGCCTAGGTAGTCTCGGTTCAACAAAGCTTTTGAAATAAGACTCAGTGGGTATTCTTACATTAAATATTGTCTCTATACAGTTATGTTTGGTAACTCAAAAGTTCACCTAACCTTATAATATGGGCTCTTATACTATAAGTTTCATCAGTTAGATATCCAGGTATAAATTGGAACTACTTGGCATTTTTTTACGAGTACGTTTATCGAAAAAACTTTGCTATAAGAAGAAAAATGGATTGAAAAAATTGTTTTTTATATTTTTATATCTGATTTCCGAATGAACCTTAAAAATAGGTATATTTTAGATTAAAAAATAAATAAATATTTCAATAAATTAATATTTTAAACTATAACTGATACTTTAAATAAATTTAAATACTACTTTAATTGTTTAATAAACTAAATTTAAAATTTCATAAAATTAATGCAAATAATATGATAAAATATACAAAATTATTAAAGTATAAATTATAATTTTATAACACAATAATATGTAAATATTCTCTCTATTACTTCTTAACAGTGATAAAATACTATATATTAAAGTTTAGTAAAATAATGATTTACATTATTTAAAATCAGTTGGTAAAAAAAGTATAACAAAAAGATTCTCTTTAATTTTTATATTTTATAAAAAATATATTATACTCATACACATTTACTTTAAAAAATAAATAAAATATTAAAATTCAGTTTGCTTCGTTAAGAAAAGGTTAAAATAAATATAAATGCAAATATACACCTTTTATATAAATTATTTGTATATAAACTTTATAGAGATTTGAAACTTTCTAAAATTATGTTTTGGATTAACCCTTTTTAAGATATGATTTTCAGTTTCTTAAAGTTATTTATAAATTTTATTATTTTATAGAATTTGATTTCTTGTTAAAAATTAAATTGCAAAAAAAAATTTATAGATTTCAAGGAACACTAGATTATATATATAAACTTTACATTTTTATGTTAAAAATTAATATTTTACTCAGGTGATGAAATTTTATATCTCTATTAATATTTTTTACGTTTGGTTAGAATTTTTTAAAAGCAATATTTTATGACACTAAAAGAAAGTTTATATCTAAACCAATACGTTGCTTCTACCCAGCTTTTTCTTATTTATATTTCTTATTTATATGAAGGTGTGTAAATTCAGAGTAACGCATTGATAACTGATCGACGTATTTTAAAAATCAATAGTGTATAAGTTTCAGGAACAGATTTACTTACAAAGAGGGTGTACGAGTTAGATCTGACAAAATCTTGACCCCAATTGACAGAGCGTTTTCTTATGTTGAAAAAAAACTCACGATACAACCAGTTTGATCTCGTAGGCCACCTGGGCCTAGGACAGCAAATTTCAATTTTAATAAAAGGGGTTTTTAGATATTTTTCCGTATAAGGCTGCCACCTTACAAGTCAACCAAAAAATTCTGGTTGATCTAAATATTTTTCGTATATATATCTCCTTTTAGATGCCATAAATTAAATTATTTTATTACTAATTTTCTCACTGTGACAACCGATAAGCAAAATTTCTATTTTTGGCCAAAAATAGTATTTGATTTATTGAGTATTATGAAAAAAGTAGCAATTACAAAAAATTTCGGTTTACGCCATTTGAAAGGTGACAATTATATTAAAAAAAAATAAAACCAGCGAAAAGTTTTTTGATTAAAGTACAAGTACGGAAAAATACTCGAAAAATGCCTAAAAACCGTATTTATTAGCATTAAAGCTCAGTGTTCTAGGCCCAAAAAGCTTATGGGATTGAACTATAGATAGGGAGTTTTTTTTCAACATAGAAAAACCCTCTGGTATCGGTAATTGGGGTCAGGATCTGACAAATCAAACTCCTATACTCCCCTTGTTAGAAAAATCTGCCACTGATTTAAAATAATCATTTTGAAGTATAGCTAATCACAAAACAGGCCTTTCTGAATGATTGGGCAAATATCCTCAGGTTACTTTTAACTATCTTATCTTAGGTTATCGTATCATATTCTTAATAAACTATTTTATATTTTTCAAAAATTCTTGTCAATTTTATTGAATTAAATATTTTAAACTCTATCTAACTAAAATTTAAAATAAATTCTGTTAATTATAGAATACATATTGAATATTGAGAGTTATTGACAAATTGAATAGACTTTTGAAAATCTAAGTAAAAGAAAATCTTCCTAAATGCCGAATACAATCACTTTATATATAGTATATCTTTAGAACCGCCCAGAGCATGTTAGTTGCACTTAACAACCAACGTTATTCATTGCGAATGACAATACAATATATAATACAAGATTTCTGTTGTTGATTGATAGAGTAACCGACCCACTTTTATCTATCGTATTTCGAATTTCATAAATAATAATTTATAAAAAATATCAGTAGTATTTTTTTCGTCTATACTTTTATTTTAAAAGTAAAAAAATTTTATCGATTGTAATGCATTATGAAATTGATGAAAAATGCATTTCTTGGAATACAAAAATTCAAAAAATAGTTTTTCACATTAAAACTGATTTGGTTAATATCATTCGAGCAAAATATGTATATTTTTTTGAATTATTATTATTTTTTTTTATTAATTTATTTTTGGTCTCAAAGTAATGGAACAACTAATACTTGGCACATACACTAAATTAGCCCTGGATTGAAAGTCAAATTCAATAGGCTCATCTTATCCAAACTTTTTTTTCTCTAATTACTTGATTTCCCAGTTTAGTTATTGATTTACAATTCTAAAAATCATTTTAAAATACCTACACGGTTGGATTCTAGCAATGATTGTTAAAATTTGTTTAAAATTAACAATTTTTTTTGAGAAATATTATGTATTTTAACTCATCTGATAAAAATCAGAAGAGGATCTTAAAATTTAATACTGCTTGAAAATTCAATTCAAAATTTCACAATAAAATTTGGGACAGGTTGAAACAAAAAAGAATTTGATTTTGCCCTGAGTCATGTAATTTCCAAAAATGTTTGTGATAAATAAATAAAATAATCTAATTTCTAATACTTTTTGACCTTTTTAAAACTTGTTTTCATTTATTACCAAAAATTTATTTATAACAAATTGGTTTGAAAGATTTCCTTTCTTGTTTTAGCCATATATAAAAATAACTTTTTAGACTACCATGTATTCCTGCATGAGTCAGTTCAAATAAAATTTTGAAGTTGAATCGAACATAGAAAAAATACTGATAATATTTAACTTCAAAAAAATTAAATGCAATAAAAAAATAAATAATAAATATATTGAAAATAAAAAAAAGTTGCTCGAATGAAATTCGTTGAATCGATCGAATTTTTCATTAAATAAAAATTGTTTACATTTTTTAATAATAATAGTTTCATTGTTTCTAATTTATTGTTTATTTTTTTTTAAATAAATCAAACAATAAATTGATTACTAATTTTTTTTTTCAATCATTTTATTTTATTTTTAATTAGAGATAAATAAATGCTTTTATTTCCTTTTGTTTACATTTTTTCAATCCTTAATTAATGTATTAAAAATATATGAGGTTGCTCTAGGGATTTAATTAAAATAAAAATTAACATAATTAATGAAATAATTAATAATTTAGTCACGTATTTTAGGGTCCCGTGTGTGAAAAATTGGCGCTTCACCCTTAAATTTGCAAAAATTACCCCTGAAATGGACACTACAAGTTTGCGTGCACAAAAAATACTCCGTTTAGAGGTAGTTCTTGCAAATTTTAAGGTGAATTGCAAATTTTTTGTAGATAGAACCCCAAAATTTGTGATCAGTGATGCACAAAACCTATATAGCAGACCAAATCTGGTGACAAGCAGTAACTAACAACTTATCGTATTAATGTACTTAAATATCTCACGTACTAATCACTTTGAGATTTAATTTTTTTAATTATATAATAATACAAATATAGTTTTCTAAACAAATGAAGCCCACTGAACCCCAGATACCAACTAAGGTTTCAGATCAATTTTTATAAGAATTTATCTAGACAGTAAAATGTTTCATTCTAACAAGCAATTGGCTTGTCACCTTCTAAATATATTGTATGTTTTAAGTATTGCTTACACAAACTAATATAAATATCTGCATGCTTATATACCTAACATACCCAAAGTCGAGATTAAGGATATTCCAATTCCCGCACACCCCTATTTTTAAGTCCGAAAAATATTTAAAATTTATGAATTTTTTTTTACTGTTATAGCACCTGAATACCCATGAAATGCGTAATCGTATCCAGGAAATTAAAGAATGACCTAAGTCGCACGTGAATTATGATTTACGATGGTAAACTACGATTTGGGACATTCTTTTTTATGGCCAAGGGTCTTGTCAAGGGACAAGGCTAGTACGTAAACTTGGGAATAGATAAACTTTCTACATAAACTTGGGATTTTCGCGGTTGGGAAAAACGATTTGTTTAATGAAAATTTTTCATTTTTCACCCGAAAGTATTTTTCGATTTTCCAAGATGGCGGACCAAAAAACAGCAAGAAAAGAACTTTTTACGTAACCTGGGGGTTTTCGCGGTTAAGAAAAACGATTTTTTTAATGAAAATTTTTCACCCGAAAGTATTTTCCGATTTTCCAAGACGGTGGACCAACATACATAAAGAATGGAACTTTCTACATTACCTGGGGGTTTTCGCGGTTAAGAAAAACGATTTTTTTAATGAAAATTTTTCATTTTTCACCCGAAAGTATTTTCCAATTTTCCAAAATAAAACAAAAAAATATCTAATAAAAATTAATCAAAATTTTGTGTATTTATTAATTTCCTTTCTTGATGATTTTGGCGGGCGCCGTCTTGGAAATTCGGAAAATACTTTCGGGTAAAAAATGAAAAATTTTCATTAAAAAAATCGTTTTTCCCAACCGCGAATACGCCAAGTTTATGTAGAAATTTCCCTTCTTTATGTTGTTGGTCTGCCATCTTGAAAAATCGGAAAATACGTTCAGGTGAAAAATTTTCATTAAAAAAATCGTTTTTCTCAACCGCAAAAAACCCCAGGTTACGTAGAAAGTTCCTTTCTTGCTGGTTTTTGGTCCGCCATTTTGGAAAGTAGGAAAATAGTTTTAGGTGAAGAATGAAAAATTTTACTTCGAGGATATATCAATTTTTCCTCGGACGATTCATTTTCATCCCGAAGGTTTTCCAGGAGATAACTAAAATCTTTTTGGGTCAATAATAAACCTTATGGTAAACAATATGGGAAATCATTATGTTTCTTTTTGTGATGGGCCTGTAATATATTTTTTTTTATGTATAAGATAACCTTTAGGAATATAAATAAGATTATTGCAAGATACAATAGAATTTATTTCAGTATTTTATTTGCTTATAACAAATACGAATTAGCTTAAATTAGCATAATTACATTTTTTGTATCAAGTTAATAGTTTGCTGAAAGAAGCTTGCTTTCAATTGAATCACGTGATCTCCCGTCAAGTCACTATTTAAGTTGATTCAAGTGAATATTCGCTTCGCCGTATTTACCTTCGCGCTTAGTTTGCGCCAACTCTTGGCAATACTCATATTTTTCATAGTGTACTTTCTGGCCCTCGATCATCTTTTAAGGTGAAAAAGTTTGCCAAAAACTTCCGGTCAATTAATATTTACAAAAGTTATTTTTTTGCTTTGGTAAAATACTAAGCATTAAATCGTCGCCTCGCCTATTCACTAGTTTATTTTATATATTACAAAATAATTTCAACCATATTAGAAAATAATTACTAAGTCCGACCTAAATCGAATTATTTTAAGTCCCGTCTGACACTCCCCTTTAAATCAGATAAACTCGATTTCGAGATTCCCAAGATACCCCTCTCCATAAATATGCTCTACGTTATTAATATGACCAACCAGAAGTATTTTAATTAATTTGCTAAGTTACAACGTTATATTGAAAATTACCAAAATAACTAAAATTGTTGTGCCCTGTATTTCTAAGCCCTGAAGTCCCGTTGGAATAAACAGAGAATATCGGGCGTGTTTCTTCAACATATTAAAGTCATCTTGTAATTTGGTTTCTCAAAGGTAGCGGTCTCTCCTTTTTAGACAAAGCAGAGTAAATTTGAGATACGATTAGTTATATGGGCTAGCTCCCAAACCTGTATTTCATTTTTCTTAATAAAAAAAAAAAATAATAAATTTGAGTTCAGACTGTTATTAATAGATTTTTACGTCTTATTTTCACGTTAATATAGAACTGAATCCAATCAAAACTTTCAAAATCCCAAAATTAAAAAATTACTGAAACTTTTTCTAACATGATCAGCTTCGCTCTACCTATCATTGACGATATTGGATTTTTATATCTAAATAATAACGATGCAATAAAATAGTAAGAAAAACCTTAAAAAATTTTTTTCTGGAATTAAAAAAATAATGAATAGCGATAATGGGAATTTTCCATGAATTAATTTATTACTAAATTATATATTAATTTCTACTGGAATAAAAAAAAAAGTATCTGTTAATAAAAAATATCACGAAATGGTGATATAATAAAGTCAGACTCGTAATTTCAGGATTTTTAAAAAAAGGTTAATTTTTATCATTATCTTTGAAAAGCGATTTCTTAGAAACTATTTAAAAAAAAGAAACGTGTAAAGAATTTTTGCAAACTTGAAACTTATAAAAAATTTTTGAGACCTACAAAATTTTTTATCGTTAAAAATTACAATTTTGGCAGCAATTTAAAAATTGGTCATTTCCGGCAAATCACACTAAATCCTCCTTTACTAGGCCCAAAAAACCCATTGGCATGAACAAAGGGGGTTTGGCATGCTTTTTTAACTTAATAGACTCATCCATAACTGTTTGATGTAATTTGGTGTTCCAAAAGTAGTGAACTTCCCTTGTTAAATTTTTTGAATTTGTTGAAAAAAAAAGTTTTGTGTGGAAAGCTTATTTATGAGTCCTACAAAGATTCAATTTAAAATTGATTAATTTTCTTTTGGTTTAATTTTTTTTATTTCCAATAATTCTTAAATTGAAAAATTAATTGCTTTTTCCACAAAACCCTTTTAAAAAAAATAATCTTTGTATTTGTTATAGCATTTCTTCGAAATTTGACATAAAAAAATACTAAAATATAATCGAATTTCTTGGTCGAGTAATACTTTTTTTTTTTTTTGAAAAACTGCTTTCAAATAGCCAAGACTTTTCAGAATTAAAAAAAATTCGTATAATATAGGTAATTACTAGTATAATTGAGAGGAGAGGGGCTCAGCCCCCCTAGTCTTTTCCCGGTGTTCAATATAAAAAAAACATTTTTCTAAAGTTTTCAAAAATTCAAACGAATTAGTTGTAATTTGTTTTACGAATGGGCAAGATCTACTGTTTTTTTACAATAAGTATTTTCTGTCATTTTCCTAGAAAACTTATCGGTGGTACATACCTGGTGTTCCTTAATAAAAATAATGTTCTACTGCTAACAAACTTCTCAAACAATCCTGGGTTTATTCTATCTAAGCTAAATCAATTAACTTTTCGTGTATTTTTGCCAGATTTATATTTTTCCTGCGTATTGCAAAAAAACAAACTAAAAAAAAACAAAATAAAAATTTTTTTCTCAAAAAAGCTGTATAGATTTTTTAAAAGTCCGTTTTGAATAAAAATATAAGTAAATACGTAAAAATTAGTTCAAAAACAAATAATAAAAATAAATACTCTAAATACGATTTCTATAAAATATATATTAATTTTAGTGCATATAAAAAAAAAATTAAAATATAACTTTTCGAGGATACGTCCATTTTGAATAAAAATTTAACTCAGTAGGTATAAATTAGTGCCGAATCAATTAACACCAATTGCGACGGTAAAATTTAATCATATTTTTTAGATATTTCACTTTTTAACGAAATCAAAAAGTTTTATTTTTTCCAAAAACTTATAACCGGTTTGTGTAAACACAACCTAAATGCATGGAACATGTTTACTTCCAGCTGAGGACTAGGTATAATGCAAATGTTACTGAACATTACAATACAATTTTCTAATTTTATAATTTGTAATTATCACCTTACTAGCTGTTAAGATTCTAAACCCAAACTATTTTGATTCCCTAAAGTTGAATTATTCTAAGTCCCTTAATCAATATTATTCCAAGTCCCTAAATCGATATTTTAAGTCTATAAACCTGTATTATCTAAAGTCCTTGAGCTCAGATTTTTCAAAGTCTTCTAATTATTCTAACTTTCATTTGACCACCCCCCTTAAATGGGACATATTTGACCACCCCCCTTAAATAGAACATATTTGACCACCCCCCTTAAATATGACAAATTTGACCACCCCCCTTAAATAGGACAAATTTGACCACCCCCCTTAAATAGGACATATTTAACCACCCCCCTTAAATAGGACAAATTTGACCCCCCCCCCTTAATTTTCAAGTTCTGAAGTACCCCCTCCCTATAAACATGTTCCATGTTAAAATAGTAAAAATTTTAAATTTCCAAAAGTGCGATAGCTGAGTCACAAAATAGTGCGGCCTATGTCACCCGCAGACATTTTTTAAATTTATGGAGCTGTAAAAACTTTAATAAAAGTAAGTTATACTCTAATCTATATAAATATATATTATATACTAGGGGGCTCCGCCCCCTGCGCGCTTCACGCGCCAACCCCCGCAGAGTGATTAAGGTCTTGTGATGATGTTGGCCTGAAACATGTACTTTGTTACCTTCGCGCACCAATTTCCATATTGTTACGGAAGACATATGTTATGATGATTGGTTGTATTGGCTTTAAATCACGTTTATGTTTTTTCAAAAATCTTTTATAAAACTTACTTGTTAAATACTTTTACATATCTAGGGCAAAAAAAGCCTATTTTCTGCCCTAGGAAGACGGCTTTTTTGCCCATTATATGTAAAACTATTGTTTATAACACGGGACAAAATATGGGGTTCGACTTTTGCATGCTGTCTGCACTCGCTCGCTACGCTCCATCGTGCATACAACTGCATGCAAAGCCAAAACCAATATTTTATCCCTTGTTTAATAAATAGCTATTGTTTTTATTTTATCAGTGATTATTTATTTATAGTCTTAATTAAAAAGTCATTTTTATTACGTGGCCCAAAAGTGTCATACTAGCCCAAAAGTACCATATTGCGTGGCCCAAAAGTGTCAGATTGGCACAAAAGTGTAAGATTGGCACAAAAGTGTAAGATTGGCCCAAAAGTGTCAAATTGGCCCAAAAGTGACAGAATGGCCCAAAAGTGTCAGACTGGCCCAAAAGTACCATATTGCGTGGCCCAAAAGTGTCAGATTGGCACAAAAGTGTAAGATTGGCCCAAAAGTGACAGAATGGCCCAAAAGTGTCAGACTGGCCCAAAAGTGTAAGATTAGCCCAAAAGTGTCAAATTGGCCCAAAAGTGACAGAATGGCCCAAAAGTGTCAGACTGGCTCAAAAGTACCATATTGCGTGGCCCAAAAGTTTCAGATGGCCCAAAGGTGTCATTCGACAGCGGCGGCAGCGGTTATAACTTTATAATATATAGAGATATATGTATAAGAACATATAATATATTGAATGAATGAGATATTCAATAAGATAGAAAAAAAAGCATCAACAAAACTATAGAATCATACAAACATAGATTTGCTCTTTTGCAAAATCAAAGTGTAGAATTGCAGAATCATGAAGAGGTACAAAAACGTTTAGTTACGATGTCGACGGAGTGGAAAGCGAAGATATGCGGTATATAGTACTTTATATAACACTTTTAACGAAAAAAAATATATAAAATATAAGTTTTTCTTTTTATAGATTTCATGTGAATGTAAAATAAGAAAATAATAGAAGGATATAAATATATATTTAAAAAATAAGCATAAAAACTTCATAATTTTTTGACTTACTTTTAATGTACAAAAAATATATTATGCATGATTTTTTAAAAATACGTTTTTTTTATAAAATATTTTATTTCGAGTTACAATTTAAATAAATGGAAATTTTTAGTATGTACATTAAAATTTCTTGTTTTTTCAAAAATTTAATTACAGTGTATTTATACATATATATTAATGAGTATATAGATTAATCCAGATAATTTCAAACAAGAAATAAATGATTAATCTAAAAATTTATTTTTCTAATAAATCTTGGTTTAAAGCACATTTTAACATGAAACACGTTAAATGGAAGGGCTACTTGAAAATTGGCCCCAAATACAAGGACTTATTTTAATTTCAGTTCAAGGACTTTTAATAACTATAGCGGGTGAGTTAAAACTGTCGTAAGTCAACATATCTCATGCTCGTTGGTTGCGTTAACACACAAACCAGTGATAATTTCTTTTTAAAATTTTTCGAATGTTTTTTTAAATATTTAGTCATAAACAATGTTTTTGAAAATTTTTCTTTTACTAGATTTAAGACTTTACCACTTTGGAATTTTTTTTTCTCCCTCTAATAGAAAACTTCGGCTCCAAGGATCCAAAGTAATTTAGTTTAATTGAAATTCCTAGACTAAAACTATAACTAGAGAAAATTATTCGAAATTCTATTTTATATAAAACTTGGGTCTAAAATCAATAATTTTAAATTCTTTATGTTTGAATTTCATAATGCCATTAGTTAATCAATTAAAATAAGTAAGAAATAAATTGTAATCAATAAATACCAAGAATAATCCATATATGAGTGATTCTTAGTGAATTCAGCAAAAGTTTCCAGGTCGGGTCGCTGAAACCGGCTAAAAACTTTTTTTTGCTAATTACCTATCCAAAATGGACTATGTCCTCAAATTTTAGCCCTTAATATTGAAAACTAAGCCCAGGGCGAATTTTTGAAAAAAAAAGATGTTTTTATCTTTCCTCAGCCACCCATTCTTCTTTTATGTGCCATTCCTTCTGGAAATCATTAAAAATAATGAAAAAAGAGGTACTATAGTAAAATTTCCTCAGGAATCCAGTCATGCCAGTAGTTTTTGAAAATTCCTACACGGGGAGCCAGAAAACGGATAAATTCACAGGGTATATTACGGAAACTACAGAAAAATTGTATATCCGAATTTTTTATTAAGCTTCTCAGGAAAAGCGTGTTTTTATATATATTTTCGGATGCCATATCAAACTAGATGCGATCGAACTTCCTAGACCCTAAAATAACCGAAAAATCGTGAATTTTCCTCAATTTTTCTCATTTTTTAGCAGTTTTTTTGAATTTTCCCGCTCTAAATGACTCCCAACGATTTAAACAAGGTAAGATTCGGATTCCCAGGGAAATTTTATATATTTTCTTTATTTAAATCCTTTTTAGGCTTCGATGTAAACGAGCTCACACCAAATGCCTTAAATACAAAATTTTGATTTTTATCGTTTTTTAGCAGTTTTTTTGAATTTTCCCGCTCTAAATGACTCCGAACGATTTAAACAAAGTGAGATTCGGATTCCCGGGAAAATTTTACATATTTTCTTTATTTAAATCATTTTTAGGCTTCGATGTAAACGAGCTCACACCAAATGCTTTAAATACAAAATTTTGATTTTTATCGTTTTTTAGCAGTTTTTTTGAATTTTCCCGCTGTAAATGACTCCGAACGATTTAAACAAGGTGAGATTCAGATTCCCAGGGAAATTTTACATATTTTATTTATTTAAATCATTTTTAGGCTTCGATGTAAACGAGCTCACACCAAATGCCTTAAATACAAAATTTTGATTTTTATCGTTTTTTAGCAATTTTTTTGAATTTTCCCGCTCTAAATCACTCCGAACAATTTAAACAAGGTGAGATTCAGATTCCCAGGGAAATTTTACATATTTTCTTAATTAAAATAATTTTTAGGCTTTGATGTAAACGAGCTCACACCAAATGCCTTAAATACAAAATTTTGATTTTTATCGTTTTTTAGCAGTATTTTGGAATTTTTCCGTACTACATGACCCTGTATGATTTAATTAATGTCAAATTCGGGTTTCCAGTAAAATTTTAAACTTTTTCTATACTTTAATAATTTTTTGGCTTTAGTGTAAAAGAGTTCATAGAAAATTCTATACATTTAAATTCTTTTTTAGCTCTATATTGGTCACTAGGTAGAATTCGGAGTTACATTCTATAAAATATAGCTATTCTTTAGAGAAAAAAAATTTTTTAAATAATAATTAATGAATTACATATTTTAATAATCTTTAAAAGAATGAGTTTTTTAATAAAGAGAAAATTATTCTATTAAAAAAATTTTTATTGATATTTATATAATATTTAGCTTACAATAATGTATTCAGAAAATATTTTTATAATTTAGATAATTTATTCACAAATAGAATCCAAATTCTTTAGATATTGAGTGTATTTGGAATGAGTATGCCCTAATTTTATTTTTATTTTATCATCTTCATTTATAGCCGATACATTGTATAAAATTTCATTAAAGCCTACTTTAACACGGGTCTCAGTATCAGGCCATTTGTAGATATTTTTTTAAAAACTTTGTAATACGGATATTTTAGCTATTAATTCATCTTCAATTATATCTGTAATAAAACCTACCGCCCAAGTTTTTGAGATTACGAAAGAGACATAAGTATTTGCTGACCATTTATAAGCTATTTTTTTCAACAAATTAAATCTTAAGGAATAACTTTCATCTGAACTTAAATATTTACAGCCAATTATTGTATTTGATAATGGAGTAAAGTCGTGATAATTTCGTGTTCCTGGAATGGTATGCGCCATTGATGATGTTGTGTCACGTTCCAGGCTTAACTACTCTCTGCTTATTATTATTGTTTTTATTGTAGGTAAATGATGTTCACAAAATTCATGAATGCGGCTTACATTCATTATTTGATTATCAAATTCACGACGTAAACTTTCTTTGCTTGTATCTCTTTTTATCGTACCTCCAATGATATCACAAGTTGATTTACCGTGAGAAGTTGCAAAAAATATCCACTTAGCATCAATACCAAAATTCTTTTTATGTTGACATAAATTGTATAGGTTGGAACAATTTTTGTATTGTCCAGGACAACCATCGCTAACATACTCAATTTTCTTAATTTGAGGCATATTTTCTTTTATGTACCTTACAATATATTTTTGAAAAACCTGAACTGCTACTACGTCATGTTTACAATTTACGTAGCTTATTGTTTTAATGAAAAATATGAATACAATAAAAATGTTTTTAATGTAACTCATTTATTTAATAATAAATCTTGTAAACATTGACGATTGCCACGCCACATAGCTTTAAATTTTTTATATACAATGTTTATTATTTTTAGCGCTAAATTTAAATTATTTAACATTTTTTTCGGAAATAAGATTATTAGTAATTTACATATTTAATAATATAATATTTATTAAGTTGTTATTATATACGATATAATAAATCTTATTAGGAACCTTAAACAGATAAAGTACACACAAAACTGCTAAAAAACGATAAAAATCAAAATTTTGTATTTAAGGCATTTGGTGTGAGCTCGTTTACATCAAAGCCTAAAAATGATTTAAATAAAGAAAATATGTAAAATTTCCCTGGGAATCCGAATCTCACTTTGTTTAAATCGTTCGGAGTCATTTAGAGCGGGAAAATTCAAAAAAACTGCTAAAAAACGATAAAAATCAAAATTTCGTATTTAAGGCATTTGGTGTGAGCTCGTTTACATCGAAGCCTAAGAAGGATTTAAATAAAGAAAATATATGAAATTTCCCTGGGAATCCGAATCTTACCTTGTTTAAATCGTTCGGAGTCATTTAGAGCGGGAAAATTCAAAAAAACTGCTAAAAAATGAGAAAAATTGAGGAAAATTCACGATTTTTCGGTTATTTTAGGGTCTAGGAAGTTCGATCGCATCTAGGTTGATATGGCATCCGAAAATATATATAAAAACACGCTTTTCCTGAGAAGCTGAATAAAAAATACGGATATACAATTTTTCTGTAGTTTCCGTAATATACCCTGTGAATTTATCGATTTTCTGGCTCCCCGTGTAGGAATTTTCAAAAACTAATGGCATGACTGGATTCCTGAGGAAATTTTACTATAGTACCTCTTTTTTCATTATTTTTAATGATTTCCAGAAGGAATGGCACATAAAAGAAGAATGGGTGGCTGAGGAAAGATGAAAACGTCTTTTTTTTTCAAAAATTCGCCCTGGGCTTAGTTTTCAATATTAAGGGCTAAAATTTGGGGACATAGTCCATTTTGGATAGGTAATTGGCAAAAAAAAGTTTTTAGCCGGTTTCAGCGACCCGACCTGGAACCTTTTGCTGAATTCACTAAGAATCACTCATATATATATCGTGGATACATTTATTTAACTAAAATACCTTTAATAGTTAATTATTCACAGGCTTTAAACTCATTTAATTCGCATAATTTATTCTAATACATCATCGATTCGATACTTTTGTCACTAAAACTTGCTTCAACGCATAATTTGACTAATTATCATATATAACAAATATATATATATATATATATATATTGGGTTTTAAAAAATTAATTTAGGATATATATATTATATCTACATAATTTAACATATAAAATTAATTTTAAATTAATGAATTTTTTTTTTACAATTTTAATTTTAATGTGAATAAAATAGAGTAAAATGCCAGAATGAAATTATAAAAAAATAAATTTTCGTAAAAATATATTATAACCTACGTTCAATTGATCTAAAATAAAATTTATGATCAATTTTCTTTAAGTTTAAGAAGAAAAAAAAAGAAAAAATCTTGTTACACGCGATCGAGATTTTCAACGGTTCATGTACTAATGGATTTGAGATGAATGAATCTTTCACGTTTGAAATATATGTGAAAACGATTTATTAAAAAAGGAACAAAAAAGGAAATCATTCTTGTTAATGTATATATTAGACTGGAAGTTATTATAAAAATTTGTTTCGATTTTCGATTATTTGGTGAAATTATTTGATGAATAAAAATAAGATTCCCAAAACTGTGTCTGTCTTTAAAAACTTCTAAATATTGACACCCTGCACATGATAATAACATTATTTTTTATAGGAACGATAACTCCTAAATGCAAGTAGTAATTAAATTAGCTATAATTTTGGGAGTCTCATTATTTTGTTCATCTAAATTTACCTGGTAACTAAAAATCCAAGCAGCTTTTTAAAGTAACTATCAGACTAATATAAATATTTTTCAGAAAAATTGTCATATTCAATTTTTTCAAAAATGGTAAAAAAATTGTAATTAACTTATCAGTATACTAATTTTTTACTGTATAAATGTGGTTATATAATTAAGGAATGATTTTTAGGTGTCCAGAAAAATAAAGCATTTCGGTTAGATGTTTCAAAAATTAATAGTATTATATTCTTGCACATAGAATCGTCTGGGCAATCATATTCTGAAATAGTTTTTTTCGAAAGTTAACTATTATTAAATTTTTTATTAACATGGAACATGTTCATTTGATGGGGTATTTGAAAAAGTTTGGCTCGACAGGGGGGGTGAAAAATTGAAGATTTTAGGGGGGGGGTCAAAAAGTGACGCTTTTAAGGGGGGGTGAAAATTGACGTTTTTAGGGGAGGGGTGAAAAAGTGACGTTTTTAGGGGGGGGGGGTGAAATGGACTTAGAATATTTTTGATTTAGGGACTTAGAATAATTTGAAGTGGGAGTCAGGCCCTGATCAGGCCCAACAACTTAGAATACTTTAAGTTTATGGACTTAGGATAGTATATATTTCAGGATTTATTTTAATTTCGGTTTTTGGATTTATTACTAATATGAGTAAACATGTTCCATGCTCGTTGGTTGTGTACTTACACAAACCGGTTATACATTTTTTTAGCTATCACAGTGTGCTATTCCAAGATAAAATAAACGTAGATTTATATAGTAAATAGAATTTGTTTTTATGAATCTTGGTCAGGAAAATGTAATTTAGCAATCTATTTTGATGAAAGTTGGGCCTTTTCTGACTACTCTCCAGATAATTGGGATTTTAAAAAATTTAAATATTATTTGATATCAATTTTTTTATTTATATAATGATTCCTCAAAAAAGACTTAAAAAAGTAAAAAATATGCCGAAAAATCCAGGATACTTTTGTTGTTGGTTTTTGTTGGCAAAAGTTTTTATGCATTTCCAAAAAGCCTTATTTTTCATATAATTTGTATTATTCAGTCAATTTAGTTAAAGCTGTCAATTAAAAAAATAAACTAGAAAATAAGGGAGTTACATCATTTCGAAAATGGGCTAAGATAGGCCAAATTACACCATTTTTTAAGACTTTTACTAAAGGCCAAAACTTGGTCCGTTGGTGTTCTAGAGAGCTAAAAATTTGGCTATCCAACTTTTTTATGATCCCAAACAACCAACAAAATTTTGAGCTCAATAACATGCGTGCGCCTACTTTTGTATGAATATTAATGGATATACCCATATTACATACTTATTTAAATATCATATTAAAATATTTTTTATTTTCTTTATTAAAAAATTTAATAATTAGGTATAATCTTTGTAAAAAAAATATAAATATTTTTTAATAAATTATTTTAGAATTTTATTAAGCAATTTTTAAAAAAATATTATACGGATCATAATCAACTTAAAAAGTAATAAAATATAAAAATTTTTTAGACTAAAGAATTTAATTAATTCTTAACTATTTTAATTTTTTTTTTCCAATTTTAGTTAAAACTTTTGTAAACTTTTTCAAAAGAATTTAAAGTATAAGTAATTCTTTTTTTTTTTTCAACTTTTTTTATTAATAAAATAATAAAAATTTTTTTATTTAGTTTAAAAAAAAAAAATAAGCATACTATGGTAATAATATGCCATTATTAGAACTCTTATAGCATTGAGATTAATAACAGTAGATACTTAAAGTATAATAGTAACGAATGTAAATGACGAATGATAATAATAATAATAATGATAATAATTGTAGAGAAAATGCTTCTTGTATAAAACATCAAGTGGTTTTACTGGACTTTCAAGTGATCTTAAACGAAATGCAGTTAAAGTAATCAGAATATTTTATATATCAATTAAATTTTCAATTTAAAATACTTACTATTTAACAAGTAAAGATTGTATTTTTTTCTATTCAAAATTTTCTACTTTTCCTGTTTGAGGTTATAGTTAAAATTGTATGAAAAATATATTTTTTAAAATTTTTCATTGTTTAATTAATTTACATTACTGTATTCAGTGAAATTCGATAAGGTAGATAAAATACTGCTTATAATTGAGGAAGTTTGTAGGAAAGTTTTTGAAAATAATGGGGAATCGATAACCTGATGGATCAAAATAGACACTATTGCTTAAAATGGACATTATAGATTAAACCACAAAGAAATTACATTTTATGTAGCCATAAACCTTGTTTTATTTAATGGTATATCAAAAGGCAGAAGAAAATGTTGTATCATTGTGATTAATACAATGGTTTAAAATTTATTATACTTAAATAATTACTTATTTGCATTGAATTTTAAAGTATTAGTTAATATAATATTAAACAAATAGGTGGGAATTACGTATATAACCGAGGTTGTGTGAAGTTGGTTGTATGAGGCGCCAGCCGAGCATGATTTAAGACTTTTTTTAAAAACACTTTTCTTAAGGTTTCATTCGCAACCATTTAAAAGAATAAAAAAATTCTGTCTGCTATAACCAGAATCCTGGTAGCGGAAACTGGAATTCCATTAACTGAAACCGGAAATATGGCAGTGGTAACCGAAATATCGGTAATGGCAACCAGATCTTTCATCAATCCTTTATTAAAAAAATTGGTTAAAGGAATGTAAATTTAGACAAACGTCAGGTTGCTTATACAGAGTAAAATTTTAGGTTTAAGAGAAAGAAATAAATTGAAATAATGCAAAACGTGCCGGATATAAATGCACCAGACTACTTTCATAACAAAAAAATGACAAAAAATCGGTATCACTTGCGCCCGTGTATATCAAATATTCAATTTTTCAGTTACGCCAAGAAGAAAATTAAAAACATAAATTTATGTTTAACAGTCCCCATACTCATATTTTTATATTTATAAAAGTAATTTTGGAGCTTCAAAAAAGGTATGTATTCTATTAGAGTCTAATACAAAAATATCATCTTAAAGTACTCTTAATAATAATTATGAAAAACTCATAAATTATTTGAAAAGAAAAAAAGTAAAAAACTTACAAAATGTCCCATTTTCATTATATTAAATACGCTTAAGTTATAAAAAATGATATAAAAATTTATTAATGGATCATTTATAATTATTTAATTTTATTTTAAAAACTTTTTTATGTAATATTGATTCAATTAAGCTTTACAAAGAAGCTTTTCAATAAAACTATACTTAAATATTAATTTACAATTAAGGTTCATAAAGTATTGGCATACAATTAACGCTACTGCAAACAGCCCCTTTTAAAGCCCTTAAATTAATGCTAAATAATTGTATTTTACTGGGTTTAAAGTTTGCTTCTAACGCAAAAAATTAGTCTTAGAATGATAACGTAACAAAGGGCAGTAACAAAGCTATTAGAGAAAAAAAATAGATTTTTCAAAATACTTTATAACATTCTAGAATTAAACTCCATGTTTAAAAAAAATCAATTTTAAAAGTTCATAAAAAAATATTATAAGAATAAAATAATATAGTATAATAATAATTTTTTTTAAAAGAAAATCTTATCATATAAACATAAATTATAATGATAAAATGTGATTCTTATCTTCAAAATAAAAAAAAAATGTAAAGTTAAGTAAAAGTAAAGTAAATGCGTTCAATAGTTATCCTTCGGCGAATACGTTATAGAAAAAAAAATCTATATCGTATATTAACTTGGTAGTAATTAAATTTTTTTTTGTTTTATTAATTGTAAATCAAGCAAAATTTTATTTTACCTACCAAAAAGGAGGTTTTTAAAAACTTTAAATCGTAATATAATTTATAAGTAGAACTACAATTTCATGCAAAAAAATTTGATTGATTCTTATAATAACAGAATCCGATTCATAAAATCCTCATAGAATTAACGAGACTACCTACTTAAAGTAGTCAAATTCTATTAAATTTTGCACATATAAATATTTTTCTATTTTTAAAAAACTGTACCTAAATTTTTTGATAACCTAAATTCAGGACAATTTTTTAAAATAATTCCCAGACTAATATACAAACTATATACAATATAAAGCTTTACACTACTATATATAAGAAATCGAAGTGTATTCGAGTAAGGTATTTGAAAAATTTTTCAAACCTATGTGAGAGAAATACATAAAAAGATTTCTTATATATATATATATATATATATGGTTCTTATTTTTTTTTAAGTAGATATTATATAAAACTCTATTTTTTTTTCTTTTTAAAAAGAAAGGTATTTTTACGGAGATCGATTTTAACGTTTCTATAATCATTTGTCACAAATTACTTTTTTTTTCTCCATATATATAAGACTTGTTAATAAAATAATTAATTGTTATACATATATAAGATATACTTATTTTATACTTTGATTTATTTCTACGTTTTAAATTATACTAGAAATACGTAACACTTTTTTTGCCTTTTCATAAATTAATGCGAGTAAATTAAAATATTTTCTTTTTTTGCTTGATTAATCCAGTTTTGTATGAATTGATGAGTGAAAATTATGTTCTTTAAAATATGTATTATTCTCATTTTTATAATATTCGAAAAAAAAATAAGGAAGGTAAATTTCAAGTATGTTAGGTTAGGTTAAATTAGCTTAAAGTGTCAGCTTTCAAATGGATAGGAGTTGGTTAGATTTGGATACTCCGGAAATCTGATTAACTTTTAACTTCAGTTAAGTCCATTTTCGAGGCTACTTAAATTTGTTTTTGCGATTTCTTTGGTCAGATTATTATCAAAAAATTCGATTAGATTTAAGGGTACTCCCTTCAGTGTACCTACTTTTTTAAATATGTATGAATAATTTATTCGATATTTGTGCTAACAATTACTGGATATTTCGCCTCTAACTAAATAGTTTGAGGCTCCTCAGTAGGACAGTATTTAGCCTTTCGTAGATACCCATGAATAATAATTTTTGATTAAAACAAAAATAAATTAAAAAACAACAAAAATAAAAAAACAAGAAATTTTTTTGAAATAATAATTTTGTAAAAAAGTGAGATTTATTCAATAACCCGAAAATATATTAATTTTTAGTAGTTTTGAGAGAAACTCCTCGACCTAAAAGTTAGGGCTTCACTATTTAAAAGTAGGTTAAATATTAATTTATATTTTCTCAAAAAAAGCATTTAAATATATTTTTCTTGTTAGTGTCCAGAAAGTGCGTGTTTTCTGGCCGCTGCGCTATTAAAAAAAACGCATTTTCTCGACACTGAGCAAGAAAAATTATGTTTTGTCCTTGGCCACAAAAGTAAAGGATGCCCCAAATCGCAGTTTACCATCCTCGGCTTCGCCTCGGACGGTAATTTACGTGCGATTTGGGCCATTCTTTACTTTTGTGACCATGGGTAAAAATATACTATTGACATTTAAAGGTCCAAACGTAGAAAAGTAAACTAAAGCCCAAAAGATGGAAAGAAATGAGACCCAAATTCATAGGTTAAATTGAATTTAGCAACCCATTTCAGTGGTTAAGTAAGATTGCGTTAAGTAAAGTTAGGTAAGGTTAGGTTGCTTTAGGTTAATTTAGGTAAGGTTAGGTAAGGTTAGGTTAAGTTAGGTAAGGTTAGGTTGCGTTAGGTTAGGTTAGGTTAGGTTAGGTTAGTAAGTAAGTGTGTTTATTTACTAATAATTATTCTCACAACATGTTTCAGAAAAATTGCCAAACTGAGACTTTTCCTTCTTCAGGGGATCCCAAAATTTTGACAGCCCTTTAAAATTTCAAGCGAAATCCAAACTTTGTTCATATTTTTATTTCGTCGCGGGAATTTGTTATTTGGCGAATCAGATAAAAAATTAAAAATTAAAAACAAATTAAATTTCAAAAAAATTGACCTTACGATACAAATAACAAAATTTATCCTTGCATGAATTTTGGATTTCCCTTTTGTAAGGTTTTAAAAAAAATATATAAATAAATCTTCCCTTAAAATAATACTAATCTATCAAAATCTGGCTAAAAATTCGAATCCCTCATCAAACTTTACACCAGCAAACTTTTTGTTAAATTTTTAATTTATAAAGTACTTTCCACAATCTCGGATAAGAGATTAAACTGTACCAGAAACTTTTAAAGATAAAATCTTTATAAAGAAAGATAAACTCTCAAAATTTGGTAATTATCTAAGTTTAGCATGTTTTAACGAAAAAACAAGATCATAACAATTATTTTGTGCTTTTTATCCATAGAACCCCCCTCGTGTTAAAAATTAGCACATAAACTATAGATATTTGAGATATTTTTGTCAACTTTTTTCTGAAAAGATAAGAGCTAAAATTTAATATTGTTAATTTTTCATAAATAGAAACAAAATACTAAAATTTTAGCAAGTCAACACCATACTCAATAACAACATAAAAAAGTAAAAAAATAAGGTTACAAGATTAAAGAATAAAAAATGTATGTAACAATAAGCATAATTTTTAATCAAAAAAGAAAATATGAAAGTAAAAAAACATCATCAACAAAAAAAAAATTACACATTAATTTAAATAAAAGCAAAAAAAAAAACCAAAAAAAGTAATATCATTTTAAAATATTATAAGAAAGATATAAAAGGATCAGGTCGACTTAAGGTTATCCAAGGCTACCTCGTTTTAAACAGTCTTTATTTTACTTATACTAATACCACTCTTACTATATTTTTATATAAAAAAAGGGCTTTAAAAAAAAAAAGAAAAGGACACAAAAGAAAAGATCGAAAGAAATTCCCACGCGATCTGTCTTTAAGAATAATACATTTGTTCATGTTGGACCACCATCCATGATAAACTTGAATATAATTTAACATAAGTATACTTTAATATAAAGTACTTACCTGTTTTAATAATATAAAATAAAATTTTTTTTGAATGGCAAGTTTTCACCAGAACAATTATTTATTTAGTTATTTTTATTTTATGTTATTTTACTTATATTTATTTTTTACTTTAATATTTTTATACTTGTAAATTTTAAGTATGTGTTGATTATAAATGTAAGCTTACGTGATTGATTTACCAAAATTTAAGATAAAATTGAAAATTACTTAATTCAGTTTATGCTTTCCAAACTAGGTCAGAATAAATGATCTTATGTTTGAGTTTTGAGTTATTTTAGGATTGGATGATGAACTAACCCTTCAACCTTATTCTTGTTGTCCTAAAAATTATCTAATGTCAAAAACCAATTTCTAAATGTCAATTTATATTATCACTGCCTAACTATAGATATATAAAATATTTTTTATTTTTATTGAATCAATTTCGTACTTGTCGATTTTTTATTTCACTTTATTGAAACAAAAAAAAATTGTTAAATTTACACTTTGAAATATCGAAATAAGTAAAAAAAATATATAATACACATGTCCATTGATTGTAATGTCAATATTTGAAAACTCTAGGGTGTGCTGACACTGAGATATAACTAACATATAAGTGATATCAATGAGTTAGGTTATATCTGAACTTTGTTTAAATCTCTCTTCAAGTAAATAAAAGTATTTTTAGTGTAAAGAAAAATTAAATTTTTTATTTTAAATTATTAATCAAAGGATAGATATGGATAATTAAATAAGAATATTAAATTAAAGATTTTTTTAAAGAATCAAAACAGTTCGATCCATCTATAAAAGGAAAGAAACTTTTTAAAAATCAAATTTCCAATAAAACTACTGTTGCTAATACTTTAAGCTCTTTTAAAACTAGTTAACTAAGGAGTTAAGGAACCTTTAATATAAAAAAGCATAATTTTAGTTAAGTTTTAAAATTTATATTGATGTAAATAAAAATTTAATCTGGGTAACTTGGAAAATTTATTTTTATAGCCAAGGGAGAAACCATTAATGACGTAACACAAAATTAAAGAAATTTTAACTTTTCCTGTCTCCCTTTGTCATGTTTTTTTGAGATTTTTCATGGAGCATATTTATTGGGAAGAGTACCCTAGAATTTCGAAAATCAAGAGGGGGGGGGTCAAATGGGGCTCAAAATAATTTTGCAGGTTTAGGGACTGAGAACAATAGGGGCTTAGGGAATCAGAATAATTTAGATTAAAAAATGTTAACATCAATAAAAATAGCAAATTGTATTGTAAATTTGCGTAGCATTTAAGCATTATAACTAGCCCTCGACTGTAAGTAAACATGTTCCATGCATTTAGGTTGTGTTTTCACAAACCGGTTATACGTTGTTTTCCTATATTGTTAATATTGGCTGTCATTAATGATAAAACCCCTTCGACCGGCCTGAAAAAGATTACGTTATTAATGGATGCCTCCCTAATTTTTAAGAAATTATAGAATTTGATTCAAAGCAAAACTTGGTTATTCATAAATATTCATTTATTGACACCAGAAATTGTTGTAAAAGTGAGTCATATTTTAAAAATCATTCCAATTTAGAGTCTTTCCAAAGTACAGTAAAACAAATCCCTTAAATTAATAAAGAAAAATTTTTTAAATAAAAATCAAAAAATAAATTTTAAAATAAAGAAAAATGAATAAATAAATGTATATAAAGTAGCATAAATAATGTATGTATAAAAGTTTTAAATTTATTACTTGGATTTATTTTATGTGTGTGTGTAACAGTAGTTCTCCATACTTAGAATAAATTCCTTAGTACATATTTTTAAAGACCAAATAATACTAAAATAGCTCACGACTAATCTAAAATCGTAAAAATGCATTTCTCGTGTTTATGTGTGAATAAGTTAAGAGAACTTTGTGGGTTAGTCCATATAAAACTTGACTGATGGTAAATTTCGACTTCCGTTTATGCATATACATATATATATTCAATGGACTTAAGCATACGTTCACGTAAGCGATATATAACATTTCTCCCTTTTCTCCTGAAATAGAATGGAAAATAGTTGAATTCGCAAGGCGAGCAGAACCACTGAATCAGTCCCTTGGTGAGCAAATGCGTGAAATGTATGCAACATTTGAATTTCTCTTTCTCTTTATACAATTTCTCCTCACTTTCTCACTCTTGTCTCTTTTAATATATATATGTATCGTATATATATATATGGTAACAAACAATTTCACGCTGGAATGCTGCGGACTACTATATTACAAGTCGATTTTACCAATGTGAGTTTATGTGCGTTTCTTTTGAAAGTTTGCGGATTTTATCTATTATATTTATATGTTCTATATGTATTTGTATATATATTGAAAAGAGGTTTTTAAAAAAATCTATTTCTTCTTTTGGATTTATATATTGAAATTTATTTGTTTGTGTGTGTGTGTGTGCGTTTTTTATTATAAATGTAAAAAAAAGTCAATAAATAAATCAATGTTTATGCTGAATCGTTGAATTTTAATTATAAAAGTTTCGTAAAAACTGAATAATAAAAAAATTTGTTCTTTTTTTAGTCTTCTACATGTATTAACTTAGGAAAAAGACACAAAATTTCTTATATTATTGCTATTTTGTTAATTTACGTTGGGAAAATTGCCCTTTTTTTATTAACTAAATATCCAGGTGACTAATTGCTTTCTCGCAAATGAAATGCATTTTTATTGTATGCATATTTGCTTAACTACACGTTTACTAAAACTATGAGAGCTTACCATAGTCAAATGAGTATGGCGAGGTCAAGGGTTTAATTGACTGTTACAGATGAAATTTTTTTCATTGAGAAATTTTAGTTACATTATTCTGGCTCAGAATATTCCTTATAAAATAAAGTCCAATAACATAAAAAAAAACTGGCTACTAGTCTGAGTTTTAAGACAACCAACGACCATAACATATTTACTTAAGACAGTTTTAATTATTATTTCACTCCCTATTAATAAAAAATAATATCCAGCATTTATTGTCAGTAATGTTTAGTATAACGTATTCGTATTTCGTTCTATAAAAACTAGTATAGATACTATAACTCCTTAAAATATTTCCCTAAAAAATAAGTCCCTAAACTGAAATTATCTAATTCTCTAGATTCAAAATATTCAATTTTTCCAAATCTTACTTTTTCCTATGTTACTTCCCTTTGCCATGTACTTCTCCATTTCAATCTGTGTTTTTATTTTATATTAAACTTTATATGTTATATGAAAATTTTTGGGCTTCATGAAGCCTACCATTCTTGTACATATACTATTAAACGATCAATTAGATTGCTTATACAAATTTGATAGGTTAGTGCATTCTTGATGTTTCTATAAGCCAAAGGAGTTATTATAACAGAGGGAAGTTATAGCCTGACATTTTTAAAAATTCAAGATAAGTTACTACGAATGGCTTCTAAACATGTTTTCATCATAGTTTTTCAATGTGAAATTTAGTACTATGAAGAAAAAAAGACCTGGGTACCACTAGAAAAATGGTTACCTTAAAAAATAATCTGTAAATGTAGATACTACATAGAATCTGTTTTCCAGTATAGAAGCATGCCTTGAGCGTGCCAAAAACTCGAAATTCTTCCAAGAGGTTTGAAATATAATAAAAATTTATCTTAAAAGGAATAATTAAAGGATTTCATTATGTTAAATTTAAAAAGGGCTCTTGCCAATGTTCAAAAATTGTAAGTTTAAAAAAATATGTAGATTAATCATAATTTGCAGAGATTTCATTACTTATATGTTCGAACTAACTTCTTATTTGTGTCTATGTATATATAAATATTCTTATGTACATGTATTTTATGTATATTTATTAATATATGTATAATTCATTTATGTATATATGTATAAATTTGAACATTAAGAATAAAATGGCTAAAAGCCAATTTTATTTGATATTCAGTATATATATGTGTGGACATAGAGTATGATTTGTTGTTATACTTTAAAGAGAAAACTCACTCACTCATATATATATATATATATATATTATACGTATATATATAAATATATTTATATATACACCATTCTATTTATTAAGTAAAATTAATTTATTTTTTGCTAGTTATTTTTTTTTATTTAAAATTTTTTTCACATCAATAAATTACTATATTCTTCATATATGTATTTCTCAACGTACGTTCAAAAAGTTTTACTTGATTCCTGATTGAATATCAAATGGTTTTTTACAATCTCTCACTTGTTTTTTAAATTACTAATAAAGTTATATTGACATATACTGGACATATAAAAGAGAAAAGATAAAAACATATATCAAAGCGTAAAAAAGTAGAAAACAACAATTTAAAAAAAAAAAAATTATTAATGTGTTTGTGTATACGGGTTTTGTTTATGTGTATGTATGTATATGGATTTATCCAATTATTTTTCTTTGAATATGGACACAATTTAAAAATTTTTTTTGGTTACTTATAGAGAAACCATTGTTTTAGCTGAAATTTTAATTTCTGATTTTTTGGCATAATAACATTTTGAGACCTCAGGAAGCTAAAAAACCGGTTCTTAAAAAAAGTCTGTATGTGTTTTTGTGTTTGCATGTATGCATGTAGGTACGTCTCTAACCGGTGACATTTGACAGCCATTAAAAACTAATTTTTTTTTTTTAATTTGTTTACCAAAAAAATCTCGAGGTACTTTTTGTTTCAGTTTAGATGTTTAATACTTCATTTTTTCCATGAAAAAATATCTTAGAAACATCGTTTTTACTTGATATTTCCAGTTTGATAATTTATTTTTTGAAAACTTTCACTGAAGTCTTTTGCCACCAAAAAATACAAAAAACAGAAAATTTTTAATTCTTTATAGACGTAGTAATTAATATTTTTATATGGATGTATTAGTTTTACAAATATCGTTTTAACACCAATGTATTTTCTTTCAGACATAATTATGCCAGCTACACCAAAAACAGGTGTAGAAAATTTTTTGTGATAGGTCAAATTTCGATTTTTGATTTTTTGGCATGTAAGCACGTTTTGAGACCCCAGGAAGCTAAAAAACCGGTTTTTAAAAAAAGTCTGTATGTATGTGTGTGTATGTGTGTGTGTGTGTATGTGTGTATGTATGTAATCGGTGATATTTCACAAACATTATGGAATTAAGACCTAATTTTTTTTTCAAAAAAGCTCGAAGTACTTTTTTTTTTTTTTAATTTGGATGTAATACCTCATTTATTTCCACAAAAGTACTTGTATTTGAAAGTATGATTTTTACTCGATATCTCGAATCGGATACTTAATTTTTTGAACATTTTTTTCCCAAAATTTTTTTAACGAAAAAATACAAAAAACACCAATTTTTTTTTCTTTTTGGAAGTAGTACCTAATTTATTTCTATGAAAGTACTAGTTTTAGAAAGTTTGTTTATAGTCATTTTTTGGATCTGATACCAAATTTTTTCAAAAATTTTTTCTCAAAATTAAAAAAACGCTGCCAAGTGATTGGCACTATGGTTCCTCATTAACAATAGCAAAATATTTATAATGGTCTATTTATCTAATAAAAATTATAATTTGAGATATCAGTATTTCATAAAAAAAAGTTAAATACCGTATTTTAAAAGAAAAAAAATGTTGCTGTGATTTAATGTTTTTTATTTAACAAATTTTTAGAAAAAAATTTTCAATAACCTAGGTATTACACTTAAAAAAAAAAACAATATTACAGATTTTTTAATTTTTTTGTTTTATTAATATTGAGAAAAAAATTTTGAAAAAATTCGGTATCAGATCCAAAAAATTACTATGAATAAGCTTTCTAAAACTAGTACTCTCATAGAAATTAATTAGGTACTACGTCCGAACAAAAAAAAAATTTGGTATTCTTTGTATTTTTTGGTGAAAAAAATTTTGGGAAAAAAATTTTCAAAAAATTAATTATCAGATTTGAGATATCGAGTAAAAATCGTACTTTCAAATATAAGTACTTTCATGGAAATAAATTAGGTATTACATCCAAATTAAAAAAAAAAAAAAAAATAGTTTGAAATTTTTTGATGAAAAAATTTTTGAAAAAAAAATTAGGTCTTAATTCCATAATGGTTGTGAAATATCACCGGTTACAATATTTTCAGATATTCGTACTTTCATAGAAAAAAATTAAGTATTACGTCCTAAAATAAAAAAAATTTTGGCATTTTTTGTATTTTTTGGCAACAAAAATTTTAAGAAAAAAATTTTGAAAAAATTAGGTATCAGGTCCAAAAAATTTCTATAAACAAGGTTCTTAAAACTAGTACTTCCGTGAAAATAAATTAGGTACTACGTCCAAAAAGAAAAAAAAAATTTATATTTTTTGTATTTTTTTGTGAAAAAAATTTTAGGAAAAAAATTTTTAGAAAATTAAGTATCCGATTCGAGATATCGAGTAAAAACCATACTTTCAAATATAAGTACTTTCGTGGAAATAAATGAGGTATTACATCCAAATTAAAAAAAAAAAGAAAATAGTTTAAGATTTTTTGATGAAAAAATTTTTGAAAAAAAAATTAGGTCTTAGTTCCATAATGGTTGTGAAATATCACCGGTTGCAATATTTTCAGATATTCGTACTTTCATAGAAAAAAATTAAGTATTACGTCCTAAAATAAAAAAAATTTTGGCATTGTTTGTATTTTTTGGCAACAAAAATTTTAAGAAAAAAATTTTAAAAAAATTAGGTATCAGGTCCAAAAAATTACTATAAACAAGGTTCTTAAAACTAGTACTTCCGTGAAAATAAATTAGGTACTACGTCCAAAAAGAAAAAAAAAATTTGTATTTTTTGTATTTTTTGGTGAAAAAAATTTTGAGAAAAAAATTTTCAAAAAATTAGTTATCAGATTCGAGATATCGAGTAAAAATCGTACTTTCAAATATAAGTACTTTCATGGAAATAAATGAGGTATTACATCCAAATTAAAAAAAAAAAAAAGTAGTTTGAGATTTTTTGATGAAAAAATTTTTGAAAAAAAAATTAGGTCTTAATTCCATAATGGTTGTGAAATTTCACCGGTTACATACACACACACACACACACACACATACAGACTTTTTTTAAAAACCGGTTTTTTAGCTTCCTGAGGTCCCAAAACGTGCTTATATGCCAAAAAATCAAAAATCAAAATTTCACCTATCACAAAGGTTCCTCTATGAGGAACCAAAACCAAAAAATTAAAAAACTTGCAATATTTTTTTTTTTTTTTAAATGTAATACCTCATTTAATTCCATGAAATTACTAATATCTGAAAATATTGCAACCGGTGATGTTTCACAACCGTTATGAAATTAAGACCTAATTTTTTTTTCAAAAATTTTTTCATCTAAAAAGCTCTAGGTACTTTTTTTTTTTAATTTGGATGTAATACCTCATTTATTTCCACGAAAGTACTTATATTTGAAAGTGTAGTTTTTACTCGATATCTTGAATCTGATAATTAATTTTTTGTAAATTTTTTAACAAAAATTTTCGCCACAAAAAAATACAAAAAACACCAAATATTTCTTTCTTTTTGGACGTAGTACCTAATTTATTTCTATGAGAGTACTGGTTTTAGAAAGTTTGTTTATAGTAATTTTTTGGATCTGATACCGAATTTTTTCAAAATTTTTTTCTCAAAATTAAAAAAACAAAAAAATTAGAAATACTGCAATATTTTTTTTTTTTTAGTGCAATACCTCATTTAATTCGATTAAAGTACTAATATCTGAAAATATTGTAACCGGTGATATTTCACAACCATTATGGAATTAAAACCTAATTTTTGTTTTAAAAATTTTTTCATCTAAAAATCTCAGACTATTTTTTTTTTTTTAATTTGGATGTAATACCTAATTTATTTCCATGAAAGTACTTATATCATAATTAATGTTTTAAATTTTTTTTCCCAAAATTGTCGTTACAAAAAAATACAAAAAACACTAAATTTTTTAAAATTTAAAAAAAAAAAAAAAATTGGTATCGATATTCTCATATATATTATACTCTTGATTTTTTTTTTAACAGCAATCTATAAATTCCTCTTTCATCAACTTTTTTTTTTTTTTAATATTACTTTTTTTATTTTAACAATGTGTATGATCACTTTTTTTTTTTTTATTAAATGGTATTTACATGAAAAAATATTCATATTTTAAAAGTTCTATCAACGATGTATCATGAAAATTTATGACTTGAGTATAATGTTTTTAGTATACTCTATAAACTATGCATTGAAGATATTATACTGGATAAATTTTATATAACTGTGTCTATATATTTTTTAAAAAAAGTATAAGTGAATAACATTTTCTAATATTTTCATGTTCTGATTAAAATTTTTTTTTTAATTCAAAAAATAGTTGGTTTTTGCTGTACTTTTAAAATTAATTTATAAAATACATTTAAATTACGTTTATTATTATTATTTTTTTTTTTTTTTTTTTTTTTTTTGTCAAGGGAATCTTGTGAATCTTACATCAGCCATGGAGTGTTTGCGGGCCTTAAAGACCCGCAAATTTCCATGACCGCCCAGTTGCACAAAGTGTACAACTGGGAGACCACCGGCGAACGCGGTCGCCGGCTACGCCCCAGATTCTTACTGGATAAACACACTATAAACCCCCCTGCGCTTGTTTGCCCCAAACCGGAACTCCCTTTTCAGGTATAACTTCAGTTTGGGACGCGCAGCCTAGGCAACTGGCCGCTGCCTTCCCCCAGCCTAGTGACAGGAGAGCAATCTACGATAGAAAGCCCTCCTCCTTTTTCTTCAACAAGGTGGCCCTTACGTACTCTGGTACTTTGTTCCAATTTTCAGAACTCCGTTATTATTATTATTATTATTATTATTATTATTATTACTGTTATATTTAATTGTTAATAAAATGTTTACTTGAGGAAATATGCAATTATACAAAATTCCATCTTTGAAGTTATTAGTATTTCATTGGAATCTCTAGTTGGGTTGATATTTAATTATTCTAACTTTAAAGCTGATACCTCATATTTTGAAAATACTTTACTTAAACTGAAAAAATTCCTTCGAAAATCAACCTTTAAAAAATGTCAATTTAAGCAGGACCTCTCCCTCCCACCTTCTACCTTTAAATATTCTGTTTTTATTTGTATTATTAAGATTAAATAAGAACCTTACATATTGAATATAGTAGTTATGCATATAAAATTATATAAATCAAAAACTATATTAATAATATGTTCAATATCCAATTATAACGAATGCATTAAAGTTTCTGATTCTAAGAACTTGTGTATGAGTAGATACGTTGTAGAAACTTTCTTATTGTATTTATACCCAAAACTGTTTGTAGAACGCTCGTAAGAATGATAAAATCGTTAAAGAGTTTCAAAGCTCTCTATGAATATATATATAAAATATATGTATATGTGTAAACCTATAGGTAAGTAATACCATAGACTCAGAATCTAAAATTTCTTGTATACATATAATGGTAAGTACCTTACAACTGTTTCAACGTGATAATATTAATCAATGCTATCATCTTTATAAATTATAATATTTTAAATTTTGTTAAATATAAATTCCTATATCTTCTTTTATATAGTTTTGCATTCATATATCTTATGTATGGGTACATATATATTTATTTAGAAATGTATATTAGATTAGAAATTATATTAAAAAATTGCTTGATTTTTTAAGTTGAATAAATGAACGAATGCAAAAGTTACAAAACTAAGTATTAATGAATAAATGTATATTACAAATCATTCGGTGTTGATTTATGTAATTTAGTAATCATGATTTACAATAAGTAAAAATAAAAAGTTTAAAATTTAGTCTAATAAAGCATTTATGCAAGAACAAACTTAATTACTTAATACAGCAGAACCTTAAAGCAATTAATATATATGTTACGCCCGAAACGAGGTAACGGCCGGTTCCGCGGAATGGGGCAGTCATCAGCCGGCTAATGAATTTTTTACAAATTTTCAACAAAACAAACAAATTTTTTATCTTATAATTAATCAGTATCATTCAAAAATGTATTTTAAATATAAAAGAAATTAAGCAAAAATTTTTTTTCTTAAATAATTTTCTTATTTTCAATATATTAATTTATTTAATTTGATGCCCCGTTCCGCGGAACCGGCCGGTTTGATGTCCCATTCCGTGGAACCGGCCGGTTTACTGTCCGATTCCGCGGAACCGGCCGTTACCTCGTTTCGGGCGTAACATATATATATATATATGGGCACGTCTAGGGAAGCACGACCAGCTGAAAATTAAAAAAAAAAAATATTTTTTTTGGGTCATTTTTTACCTTAGATTTGTGAAATCACTCATACTTTACACTTCCTGATGCATAATTTTGAGATACGGCTGCTCCAAAGTTGAATTTTTTAATTTTTTTGATTTCAGCTGTCCAGTTCAACCTGAAATAACTCAGAACCCTTCAACTTTTTATATATGCATATGATTGAGAAAAACTTTTATTTTTACCTGAACTACTAAAAAAACAAAAAAATTTTCCATTTTGACTTATTCCACTTTTTTTTCTCCTCGACGGTAGCTTTCAAACATCCAGAAAATTTGTTTCACCATGATTTTTTTCAACTTTTTTCTTCTCAAAATTCACTTCAAAGGGTCTAATTGACATCCTGAAAGTCCTGAGATGTGATAGGCAATGATCGGTCCACAATCTTAAAACTTGGTTCTTCCGTTTCCCTAAAAATCCATAAAAATGTTAAATATTAAAGCGTAAAATCATTAAAATACTAAATTTAACCTTACCAAATGATTTCTTCTGTTAAATCTTCACTATCAGGACCACATAAACATGTTGTATCATATCAATAGGATCATCTAACATTTCTGATGCTAAAACACCCAAGATCAGCCTCGCGTCAGCATCCAAAAATAGAAAAAAACTGAAAAAAAATGATTCTGGTTAAAAATAACTATAAAAATAATTATAAACTATTAAAAAAGACTGAAAAATACTTAAATTAACTTACCAAATATGTTTATAAGCAAATTAGAACTTTAGAACTCCATGCTGACAAAATTTGGAACCTGGAAAAAAAGTTAAACAAAGAGATTAATTCTTAAATTTTTAAAAAAAGTTTCATAAAAAAATTTTATACTTATCTGATCTCTATTTTCCTGGTGCAACTTCATCTTCTTGATATAAATTAGTAGCTGAAAAAAATAATTAACAATAATTAACAACAATATGCGTACATTATACCAGTTTTTTATAAAATTGAAATTATAGCAGAAGACAAAATATTGCAATCTCCTCATGCAGGAATGCATAAAAAAAATATGAAACCAACAAATGATAAAGTAGTTTCTTTTTGGTTTCTTTTAATTCCCATGAGGAGGAGACTTTGATTGCAATTTCTTTTTTAGTAGTTCAGGTAAAAATAAAAAATTTTCTCAATCATATGTATATATAAAAAGTTGAATGGTTCTGAGTTATTTCAGGTTGAACTGGACAGCTGAAATCAAAAAAATTGAAAAATTCAACTTTGGAGCAGCCGTATCTCAAAATTATGCATCAGGAAGTGTAAAGTATGAGTGATTTCACAAATCTGAGGTAAAAAATGACCCAAAAAAAATATTTTTTATTTTTTTTATTTTTCAGCTGGTCGTGCTTCCCTGGACGTGCCCATATATATATATTATATTGCACGTAAAATTATAATAATCAATGCAGTGGTAATTCAATCACAGAAAGTATATAAATTAAAGAGAAATTATATCAAAATCACAAATTTAATAAATAAAAAATAAAAAGAAGTATACAATATTTAAAAAGGTATAGATTATTTAAATTTTACATGTAAGTGGTAACAAGCCAAGAGAATTATCTTAATGTTTGCACCAGGGTTGAGGAACAAACAGTGGTTATTTATGGTCTATTAAAGAGTTTGTATTTAAGAAGGGCTTTTTTAAATCGACTTAAAAAGGGAAGGTATATAATGCTAGAATTGAAAAATTTTAGTATGTACCTGACTTATAAGCCTTGAAAGCTTTAGGTACCATGACCTTTAGTTATATCATGTACATCAGTTCTTAAGTTGAGGATGATCCTCTTGTTGTTTCTCTAAGTCTGAATTTTAAGAAAAAGTCAGTTAAGTAAACAGGTTGCTTTATTCGTAGTATTTTGTATATTATGATGTTGCAGAAATAGAATCTACGAGAATTAATAGTGAGCTAATTTAGTCTTTTTCTGTAAGGAAAAATATTAATGGCTTTTTTAATATCAAAGACGTATCTAACTCCTGTATTACCTAGCCTTTGAATTCTTTGTTTCAAGGCAGCTTTTGTATCCAAAATAACAACACTGCAGTAATCAAGGTTGAGGAAACCTGTAGGTCATCTGCATAAAATAAATGAAATACATCAGGATCAAAACATTGGTCGAATAGAAGAGGCTCTAAAACCAAACCTTGACGGACTCCAAGATTTATGTCACGATATTCAGACATTTGAGGTCACTTTCAACTGTCTATCCTCAAGATATAATTTTATCTATAGTTGTGCACTTTTAAAAAAGCCTATACCTATCAGTTTAATTTTTAGAAGTTTACTTGGATACACAGTACTCACTAAAACTCCACTCCCTTCCTACCTTATGCGAGGCTATCCCGGAACCGTTTTCACATTACTCCATTTTTTAACTTGCATCCAGTGACTCACCAGTCAGGTTGAGGACTCTATCATTCCTTCTGATTACAGTTCAATCTTTATGTGCTGTCCTCTTCAATAAAATATATGTTAGCTACAAAAATATGTCATTTCCCAGTATCGTCAAAAGGAAGGTTAATATATAAATTCATAATAAATAAATAAATAAAAATAAATAAATATTATCCTACAATCTACGGTTGATTGCGGTATTGATATTATATGCAGGAATGATTATATATTATTGCAACCACACCTGCTGTCATCCGAATAACCGCAATACGACTCAATATTAGCCTATACCTTGAGTACCAGGTTTTTTGATGCAGTGTATGTACTCCACATACTGGCTAATTTCGGTCCATACTTCTTCATTTCAGAGTATCAAACTAACCACATTTGCAGGTGTGATTTGTCCAATTTTAGTTTCTAGTTGAAACTTTTTGATGGCTCATCTGTCACATTCGAAGAATGTGTGTTCTGGCGTGTCTTGTTTTCCAGGATAGTATATACATTCAGCGCTATTCATCTTCTGGATCCGAAATAGGTAGAAGCAAAAAAGTCCATGTCCGCTTAAGAATTGGGTCAAAAATAATTGATGTCCCCGTGGCCTCTAGTCATCCAAGGTGATATTTCTCCTATCAACCTCTTGATCCATTTTGTCTCAGAGTAGTTGGTCCAACGGTCCAGCCACTTGATTAGGCTGATCTGGCGCAAAAGAGAAAAAGAAATAGATTTTGCACGATCAAAACCTTCCCTCTCTTTGTAGTCTTTGTACAAATAGATATAATGTCTCTCAAGAGCCAGCAGATTTATCGGGATTATCCCGGTGATGACTAGAGTTGCCTCCAACGACACTGTACGATAAGCACAGGAGATTCGCAAGGCTTCTTGCCTCTAAACCCTCGTCAGCTTAGATGCATAAGAGACCATCCCCATGTAGTCAGCCTATACTTCTGCACCATACAGGAGTATAGAGTGAGTGACCGACATAAGAAACCTTCGCTTTCCAGTTTTACGCCCACACGTGTTACGCATCAGTCTGCTTAATGCATTAGTGATCCTACCAGCCTTCTCTGAGCTTCTCAGTATCTGCGCAATGAAGGTCAGCTTCGTGTCCAAAATCACTCCCAAATACTTTGAATTACCCTTTGTTTCTATCCTCCCCTATACATATTGAGATGATGGTATCTATATATTTCAGGGTGAATAGAACAATTTCAGTCTTCGCTGTCGCAAACCTTAGGCCGTGGTCATCCATCCAATAATTGTCTCCATGCATTGCCTGGTTCAGTTTATCCTTGGCAATTTTTAAATCTTTTGCCGTGATGACTAAGACCAAATCATCCGCGTATCCGAAAACAAAAGTATCCTCCGGCTTTGGGAGCCTAAGTACCTGGTCGTACATGATGTTCCATAAATCCAGTCGGAAGACCGATCCTTGAACTGATCCTGCAGTTACTCACCTCAATCTCGTTCCTTGCGCAGTCTCGTAGATTATTTCTCGGTCGCTCAGATAACTGCTGATGATTCTTCGCAAATATTTTGGCACCTGGAAATTCCTTAGCCCCTCCATGAAATCACACCATTTTGCTGAACTGCACTCCAGTTTAATTCTGATTATTTATTTTTATAAAATTTTTCCAAAAAAATTTTTTGAATTATTTGGAAGTCGACTTATAAATGGACATCAGGTAAAAGTAAAAATTTACCAGGTATAAAGTAATCATTTAACTGGAGATTTGAAATCATAGATATATAAAAAAAATTCAAGTCTAGGGTAATATATAAATCTTATTCTTTTATAAAAGTTATATATGTAGGAAATAAGATTCTCTGAACATGAATAAAAAAAAGTTAAAAGCTTATTTAAAATCCTTAGACAAGGTTGAAAAAATCTTTTATACGTTGTGAACACTAATTTCAAAACTCAAATTTTTTAAAATTTTAGTTTTTTTATCTTAAATCCATAATTTCAAGTAAATAAAAATTAAATAAAAATTAAAATAATTTATAACGCATATCATAAACGCAAAGTCTATTTACCCAGAAATTTTTTATGTCAAATGCACTCACACATTTTACAAAAAAAAAAATGTTTTGAATATCAAATTGAGGTTTATTTTTGCTTGCTTTTCTGCACTCTGCTCTGAATATTTAAAATTTTTGTAAAATTTATTTTTTTATTTAGTACATTGTAAGATTTAAATATAATTTTAAAAAAATTTCAGTTATTGTAAATGAAACTTTCGAAAAAAGTTTATGAAATTTTAAGGTTATTTAACCAGAATTTCTAGATAAGTAGACGAATCCCATCACAGGATAAGTTACCTTAATATTTAAATAAATATTTTTCTGAAATAATTCAATTTATTAATCTTTACACTTTCTAATTACTTTATAAAGTAAGGGTAGTTAAATCAAATTAAAATGACTCTTTATTAATAGTTTAATCAAAATTCTATTTACAACTTATATCATACTTATAAGTGCTTATTATATGTTTAATCGCTGTTTCCTTATTTTATAATTAAATAAACATAATTGATTTAAAGGAAAAATTATAATTTTTATTATTTTAAATAATATTTTTTGTTTCATTAGCTAATGCTTTTTAAAACCCTATCTAAAAATGTTCTTATTTTATAATTAGTGATCTTCAGTCGTTCAAACAAATAATTAAAAAATTGAATGAACATTGAAATATTATAAACGTATTTATTTTTGTTACTTTTTTTATTCAATAAAGAAATTTATGGGACGCACCCTTTACATTTATTGTAAACAATTTAAGTGATTAGTATTATAAAACTTACTTAATAAATAAAATATTATTGATTAATGTACCTTATTTATAAAAAGAAAAAATGAGGTTATTAACACGTATGGCTCTTTTTCATTTTTTTGCAAAAATAGATTTAAAGAAAAAAATATAAAAATCTTGTTTTAGTGCTAAGATTTTTAGAAAACATAAAGTAAAAATTTTTTTTATCAAAGGATTAACTTGTTATTGTCATAAAAACTTAGTAAAATTAAAAAATTTTTATTATTGTGCTTTAAACCGCATATTTCTTGAGGTATAAAAAAGTATTTTTATACTTTAGTGAAAAAATAAGAAATTTTTGGTCATATTTTAAACTAAAATAGCATCTAAAACATTAATTTAAGGTTAAATAGCTGTTGGTACATCTAAAATTAAGTGATATACAAACTTTAAAAAAAAGAAAATACAAATCCATGCACTTGTTTTGCTTAAAACACCAAGTTCTTGATAGGACCAGTAAAGGCTTTTTGGAGGAACGGCAAAGGCTTTTTTGTCATATTTTAGCCACAAATTTTTTTTTCAACTTAAAATTTTGTTAATTTTCATGGTGTATGGTCAACAACTTTTTGAAATAACTTTAAGACAAAAAAATTTGTAAATTCTTACTTCAATCGGTATATACGACCACGTGAAACTATTTTTGCAAAAAAAAATGAAAATGACTCCTTGACTAAAACCTCCTGGTTAATTGCTACTGCAGACCAAATTTATATAAGCGAGATATTATCTATCGATAAATTCCGAGCCGGAATGTTTATCGATAATGGAGTCTTAGCAACTGCGTCCTTCGACTCCAAAATTAACGAAAGATCACACAATATTTCACTTCACGAAAATTAAGCAAAAGCATAAATTCTTTAACTCGCATGAAGTTAATAATTCTCCAAAGATTGAGAAAATTAATTAAGTTAATTTTATTTATTTAATATAGCAAAGATGTCTATAAAATTTAAGCATATGCACAAGTACTATAAAAAGCGTGTTGTTCTCGCATGAGCTCGGCGTGCACTAGCGTCGGTTCGTGACGTGTTTCTTCTTTTTCGGAAGTCCGTGTTCACGTTTCGACGGAAGCATCTGATTATTTTTGTCGATAGAATAGTTGCAAAAATAATTAATTTGAATATTAAATTATTTTAATATAAATAAATAAAAAATATTTTTTTAATTGTAACATTCCTGTTACAGAACATGTACTTGTTTTCCTGTATTAAATGCGTGTGAAACAAATTCTTGGAATATTTGTAGATTAGTTACTGTAGCTTAGTTACTGTAGCAAAAGTTTTAGCAATTTCATGTTCATTTTCATATATAATAATTTTATAAAATTAATTAAAAATAAAGAAAACTGTTAGCTCAATAAATCGATTTATTATAGCGAAAAATTTAAATAAGAAATTTTTAGGACATGTGCGGTTACTTTACTCGAGACTTTGGTCTTTTTTCGGGTAAGCCATCAAATATCTGCAGGTACGGTATTAAATCGGAAATTTCACTGAGTTTAAAATCCTACGAATATTCATTTTCACAACAATTTTCCGTTTAAGCTTAAAAAAGAGGTAACATAGTAAGGAATTGCATAGCTTCTTAAAAAAAATAATAATTTATTAATATTACCTACATATTATATTACCTATAAATAACGAAAAAATTTCAAAAAATTTTTCATAGAATTAAGTAACCCGCATTTTGACTGGAGGATCTCCGTTTTCTTTTTTTTTTTATTCATTGGGATAACTTGCCGTGCAAAAGGCCTTTATTTAAGAATCTTTCTGAATTTTTCCACTCGCTAATCTGGAATGTAACTGTCAGCCCTCAACACAATTTACCAAGAATTACTCTTATTGCTCTCTATGAATCAGACGAACTATGAAAATGCTAAAAGTAAAAACTAAGTACAACATTTAAATATATTATTTATTTAAAGGATTGAATATTGAAACCAATTTTTACAACCTTTTCTTTTTACAATCAATATCATTTTCCATACGAATTATAACATACACTGATACTTTTAAACCACATAACAAATTACAGTAACTACATACATTATTTGCAAATAACGCGATCGGGTTCAGCTCATGCATGCATTATTATTATTATTTTTACGATATACATACATGTTGACATTTGTATTGTCATTACAAATAATATACACAGAATATTAAATTCGCGTGATAGAATTTTTTTTCATTTTTATTTTCAATGTCCAGAATCTTTAATACTGATAAACAAGTTTGATACATTTATTCATATTTCTTTTTTTATTCCTTGAATTCGATACATGCCTTTATATTTATGCATATTTTATTAGCTTTGCAGATTCGAGAAGATAGTATTGTTGATTTAGTTAGCATTTTACATTCCTCTTATTTTTACAATGTAATATTTTTATTTAAAAAATATATTTATAAAATATTAATTTTATTTAAAAAATTTTATTTATATACGTTTTTAGATTAAAAAAATTTTATCTACAAAAAATATTTTTGAAAAAAAAGTATTATTTTTTTTTATAAAAAAGTAATAAAATTTCATAAAAGCTTATAACTTTTTTTAAATGGGAAATTGAATGCATAGAAAATTATTTTTAAAAACCCCGAAAGCTTAATGCTCTTATTGTTGCATTTTCTACTTTCTTCAAAAAGTGTTATGTGAATTTCACTCATTGACGAAAAATCTATTCTCATAAGAAAAAATATTGATTCTTTTTATATTAGTTTCTGCTTCAGGCTCTTTCTTCTTTGAAAAATACGATAACGAGCCCTGTTCAAATTAAAGCAGTATAAATTGTTTGAACAAAAAAGGTGCCTGCTAATTTTATCGATAAGTTGGGACCCATTGGAAAAGACAGTGAAAAAATTTGCTCATTATTTAGCTCTCAGTTGGCTCAAAATTTTTAATTGATTTAGCAAGTTCTTAACTTGAAGGGGGTACTGGGATTTATGCAAAAAAATCAGATTTTATTTAAGGCCTGGTAAGCAATTGCTTGTAACTTGGCCTATAATATGTTTTTATGCTCAAATTTAAAAATTTTCCTGACATTAAATGACGAATACCTCAGAGCTAAAATATTTTAATGGTTCTTTAACTAGTTTCCCAGGGCATAGATTAACAGAGATTTCCCTGATGAAGTCCTGAAAATTAAGAAAATAATCTTTTTTTATAAGCATATACAGAAAAATAAATGTAAAAAAAAATTAAAAAAAGGAAATAAAATTTTGGTTTAAGTATACTGAAAATTTATGAAAATGAAATTATCCAGATGTTGAAATTTTAAAGATATGAAGAAATAAATAAAGTTGAGATATGAAAACTTTTTTTATCTTTTCTTTTGTGCGTGTTAGCAAATTAAATATATCTCTGTAGACAGTAAAAACTTTAAAAGTTATTGTTCATTTTAACTTATCAACTGAATGTAGTCCTTGTGTGAACTTCTATTTCGTATACTGTTTTTTTCTTTTTATAAATTTATGTAATTTTCTTTGAGTAAGTATTTGCGAATATGATATCCATTCACCGAATTTGATATGGTTTACTTATCTACAATGTTCGCTTATTTTTTTCTCGACATTTTGTTCTATTTTTTATTATGTTTTAGTGGTTACTACACAGGAAAATTATAAACGGATTAACTAAAATTGATTCACAATGGGCACTTTTGGTTTATTTTGTAGATTTTTTGATATTTCGTATTAAAGGCATTGGATTATTTTTGGTTCTTAAAAGCTAAATTATTTAGAAAGTGCTACAAATCAGCTTGGTATGTTGGTGGGCGTCTTTTAAAGGTTTTTTGTGCTACCTATAAAGCATAGAATTATATATCATTCTGTAGTTTAAAATAAAATGCTATCATTTTATTTAAAATAGTATATTTAAAATACAATATATTAATTTTTGGCAAAGTTCCTACAAAAAAACTTGAGAGAAAAATTTTCAAAACAAAGAAATTTTATAATTCGTATTTTTTGCATTTTAGTGGATATCAAAAAAAAAATAAATAAATAAATAACACCGTTGTGTACTTAGCAAAATTCTAAATATTAAAACAATTACAATAATTATTTGGTTGAATAGAATTAATGAATCAATTAAAAATATTAATTTAAAATTTTGAATTAAAAAAAAAACTTATAACTGGTTTGTGTATTAACACAACCAATGAACATGGAACTTGTTTAAAAAGTCCCTAAACCAAAATTATTCTAAGTTCCCAATCCCAAAGTATTGTAAGTCCTTAAATCGAAATTATCCAAAGTCTCTCCCCTCTATTTTGGGGACCTTTCCCGGATACCCCTAACTATGAACATGTTCCATGCTAAAAATGTTATGAAGAAAAAATGTAACACTCTAATATATAAATGATTATATGAAAGATTAAATTATCATGATATAGACTATATAGTACAAGAAAAGCTTTCAACTAAAAGTCGTTTCAAATGAGATCGTTTGTGAATTCAAGACATTGTTATCCTGAGATAATGAAGTACTGAAGCAAGACAATTTTTTCCCATTGGAATACTGATAAAATTAAAACAAGGAATAAAACAGTCGATAAGTAAAGAAAATCTTACAACTTATATTATAAAAATGTATTTTTCTATTCTCATTTTTATTATTATTATTATTATTATTATTGTTATTATATTTTTTTTATGAAGAATATTAATATACTGAGTCGTTAACATTAGAATTAAATTAATGTGTCTCTTGAGATTAATAATTAATAAATGATTTTTGGACTGATTATTATGGTGAATAATTATATCTATTATGTCTTTGTTATTAAAAATATTTTAAAAAAATTCTGTTTAATATGTAAAATTATTTTAATTTTGTATACTTTCTTTTTAATTCAAAAGATTGTTGATTAGAAATTTACTAATTCTATGGAAGTCGGAGTAAGTGTGAAGATTTTATACTGTAATAAATAAGATAATGATTTAATGTCTGTAATTAAATCTGCTTGACAGAAATTACAATTGTTGCTAGAGGAATCTGAAACGTAACAAAATTGAAAAAAAAATTATTCTTTCTTTAAAAAAAAAATTTTTTTAGCTTATTTAAAAAACTTTTTTTCTAAACAGAACACAGGCGCGCACACAGAAAGTTGCGCTGGGGTAGGCTAATAATGATAAATTTTTTAAAATATATGAAAAAAATTAAAATATTTGTGAAAAAGATGCCTTGAAAGGGTAGGCTACAGCCTAAGTAGCCTATAGAGAGTGTGCGCGCCTGAGAACACAAGAAATATTAATAAATTCGTTTCAGTTAATTTATATTACATTTTACATTCAATTAGAAAAAAAAGGTTCAATACAGCAACTAAAAAGCAAAAGCTAGTAAGTTACGATTCAATAAAATGTCAAATTCATTACAGTCCCCTAAACTTATCATTCTCGAACTCTTTATTTTTTTGCCTCATTTAATATTGGTCACATTCCAAGTCTTAAATTTGTTTGACATACAACAGCAGGAAAAAAAATATGTCCAATACAAAATAAAAAAAAATTGCAGTTGTGGAGCTTTTAACAGTTTTCAAAAATGTATGGAATTATTTAGATAATTATTTAAAAAAATAAATAATCAATTATAAAGTGTAAAGTAAAATCAAAATCACGAAATAAAAAATTATTTTATTTACGATAAATTCACAAAATATTATATATGAATTATATACATTAGCCTGGCAGTTAATTTAAAAAGTTGTTTAAGTATTTGATTACTCGATAGAATTATATGCCATCTACAAAAAAATGAAATTCCCAAAATTATATTTTATTTTGTCGCTTCTGAATATTATCACCGAGCACATTAAAATAAAATTATTTCTTATGAGACCTCTAATTTGGCCTACAAGATCCCATATAAGCTTGTTAAATTTATACTTTTTTCCCCACAATGAGGTTTTTCACCAACACTGTTTCACCAACTAAATATTGAGCACACCTATTTTATCAAATATGTGGTCATGCTTATTCGAGTAATCCGAACTTCCACATCAAGTAAATGTCGTTTCAATTTGGAGAGGAACAATGCGTTCGTATACAAAGCATGCTTTGCAAATGTTCGGGTGCCCTCCGGTGGTTGTTCCTCACAGAAAGAAGCGAGGAGGGGCTCTTTTCTTCCTACAAAAATAAAAACTACACTGATACTTAAAACTATATTTCTTTTTATACTGAGAAAAAGATACTTTATCAAGTGAATTATTCTTTTGGAGTAGGCTTACTTTTGAGGGAAATAGAAAATAATTTTGTCAAAATCAAAATTATTTTCCTCTTTAGGTAAACGGATTTCTTTTGCCTCAAATAGAATATTTTTTCAGTGTAAGTATAAAATGTACACAAATGATCTAATAAAACTAATCTTTAATGTTTACGAAATAATATAATCCAAGTATAAAAACTGTGTATAAAAGAGGAATTTTCGCAAAGATTGAATTTTGAAATATTTTCATTCTTCCGATTATAACTTGTTCAATGTTGAACTAGATTCCGAGTTATAAATGATCAAATTAGAACATATTAGATATAATTTTTTTGCGAAAATAACTTTTAACGTAAAATGCCAATTTTTCCAATTTTTTGGAAAATTACGAAATACCTGTATCTTTTAGTTAGGAAAATTTGAGTAACAAATTTAGTACTTGAAAGTATTTTTTACACTTAAAAGAATCTGAAAAATTCTAAGATATCAAAAAAACATAGCTTGCATTCCATAAACGACAAATACAGCAAGGGGTTTAAAATTGGATCGTGTAAATTCAAGAAGTGAAAAGCGAAGATTACCTGCTCTGTTAAAATATTTTGAAATAAAATTTAGTTACAGTAAGTACATCATATACAAGTATATTATAAAAAAGAAGAAAAAAAATTATATATAAATATAAAAAAATATACGTTTGCCAACACATAAAAGAAAACTGCCTATATAAGCAACTATCGTGAGAAAAACTTTAAAAAAAAATCAAGGAGCTTGTAAGGATTTCTTTGATCTTAGGTCAATGAACGAAACTTTGAAGAAAAAAAAAACAGAAAAAGCAAAGAAAAACGAACACAAATCAGCCCTTTTACTAGTGCACGTATCGTTTCGACAGGATAAGAGGAAGTAAGTTTTATATGTGTGTATATGTTGGAGACGTTACTCAAATGGAATGTCAATTCACTATATAAAAGTTGGGGTGTGCTATAATGTTGGTTCTGCCAGACTGTGACTCCCGACAAAAGACATTCTTTTCACCGCCTGCTAGCGATTGAATATTCTATTCCTTTTACCTAAGAATTTTTTTTTTTTTTTTGTTCATTTATTTTCTTTTCTTTTTTATCAAGAATATAATCATTGTCAATAATTCATTTTTTTTTTAGTAATTGAATGTTCTCATTATTATATGCTTCATCGTCTTTTATTATACTTGAGATAATCTTAATATAAGAAAAATGAAAAAAAAAAGTATAGATATCTTACAATAATGTATACAGTGATTTTTGTTGCATAATGCCTTTCTTCATAATCTGAAAACGCTGTATTGAACTTTATTGAAAAAGTTCTTTTGATGCTGTCCTCAGAAACTGACTTTCATAACATGGAGGAAATATTTTAAAAAATGTTGGATATTTTTATAAAATCAGGATTATATCATATAATTAATTATTTAATTGTAATAAATCTGTAATAAGGATATTTTTTAGGAGAATTAAAGACTAGAGCATTTTAAGGTATAAGTAGTGAAGCTGTGCACCTTTGGTTGGTAAAAAATGGATTACATGTATAAAATGTATTTTATCTTAATAGAATAAAAGAAATGAAAAATCACCTTTTTGTTGATAATTGTCATTTTAATTAAACAACAAAGAAAAAAATTAGGCATGAAGTCCAAAAAAAAACACAGAAAAAATTGTGAATAAAAATCAAAAAACCTAAGCATCCACAGATCCAAAAAATAATGAATTATCTAAAAGTAGTTTTAGATTCTTTTAACAAAATATTTTTTTAAACAATTTGAAAAAGACTGGTTTGTGTATCAAATTCAACTCACGAGCATGGGACCATCTTAAAAACGTTATTTTTACCAATTCCCCAGTCTTGAAATTGGGTCGTCTTTTAAGTACCGCTCTTTATGAAAATGTCCCATGTTAAAATTAAGGTTTTTATACCGAATTTGTTTGAAGATATATCACGTTGGTTACATCAATACCCACACACTCACCCAAATAGACTTTTTTTAAAAATCAGATTGTTAGTATGGGGAGTCTCAAATCGTGCTTTTATGCAAAAAATATCAAAATTTTGTATGTCTCAATCTTTGACCACTGATTCGTCGACACGTATAATCCCAAAAATAGGTCAATGGATTTTGACTTGTATATTTATATTTTTCGAGTAGCTATATACACGAACCTAATATATGGTTTTAGATAACCCTTGAAAAAGTCTATCAATCTGTAAAAGATAAAAATTGTTTATTAAACAATTTTAACCGAAAGCCTAATATATACATTTTGATAGATTAAAATTAGTTGTGTGTAAGCATAATTGTTCTCTACAAGATAATTAATATACAAATCATAAATACGTATTAGTACGTATTATACATACGTATGTATACGTGTATACTAATTAAAAAAAATTTTTTTGTCTTTTTTTTTCTTTTTTAATTATAACTGTTTTTTTAACGAATTCTTTTGTTAAAAATATACTTTTTTTTTGATCTTGAAAAAAAACTGTTTACAGGATCAAAGAAAATCTAAAAATACACACACATACATACATACTCACTCACAATATATTTTTTTAAATAAATGTCTAAGTCAAGGAAAAATTATTCTACATTAAACAATAGGTGAGTACTTTGTGAATTACTATTTTTTTTTCGAAACAATTAAACCTCTTATTTTCTAGTATTAAAATAATATATATATATATATATGAATGTGAAACTATATATGCATATTATTTACTCAAAAGAACAAAAGATTATAAAAATGAAAAGTCAAGATGTATATATAGATATACATTAGCTAGGTAGTTTATTTTCAGAAATAGTTTAAAATTTGTGCCAGATGCAGAGAAGAAAAAAAATTATTTTAAACTTTCAGCTCAAACAGTTAGTTATTACTTGATTTATAAATAATGCCATAAAATAAATTTGGTTCTTATGAAAGAAATATTTGGTCCTATGCCGAATGTGGAGCTAATATACGTATATTCATACATAAATTTACACACACTAATATTATATATGCATGCATATTAGCTTGTCAGTTAATTTATATTAAAAAGATGCTTTTGAGTTATGGCTACAAGGCGAAATTAGATGTAAATTACTAAAAAAATAATATTTCCAAAATTATGGAACTTATGTACACTGTAAAAATTAACTTTCTTAGATTTACAAAAAAAATAGAATTTTTTCGAAAAATTAGTAGATTTTCAAAAAATTTTGTTAATATTCGATAAAAATCGTAAATTTACAAAATTTAGTAAATTATCGAAAAATTCGAGAATTCTAGATTTTTTTTAGTGATTTTACGAAAAAAGTTGCAAATTCACAACTGTTTTTCATAAATTTACAACTATTTTTTGAAAATTTTCGAAAAAAAATTGTAAATTATCAATTTTTCTTGCGAATTCACAAAAAAAATCGAGAATACTCGAATTTTTCGTTAATATACTAAATTTAGTAAATTTACGATTTTTTTCGAATATTTACAAATTTTTTCAAAAATTTACTAATTTTTCGAAAATATTCTAATTTTTTTGTTAATATAAGAAAGTTACTTTTTACAGTGTACGTACCATTGTTACAGAAAAAAAAGTTTCTTCCTTAAAAGCCCGTTTTCTTGATCGCAATACTTAGCAGTTATTTAATGGGCTATAATTTTGGTATTCTTATTTTTATGCAGATAATTTCATCTGGTACCATAAAATCCAAATCTGCTTTTTAAAATAACTGACAGGCTAATATTTATACATCCTAACATAACTTTATATGAAGCCTTTGTTTTTTTCATCTTTATGTTCTTTTCATCGTGATATTTCCATTTTCCTTAGTTTTTCTTTTTATTTTGATTTCTTTTTTTTTTGCCTATGTTTTGTTTCAATATATATATATATATCTCACCTAGTCGCGTTTAGCAAAAAGCTTATGTAAAAAATAAGAGTATATAGAGGTACTATATACTTTATACGATAAAGTAAAAAGGAAGTTGCAATATTATATATTATATTAGGACGGGTGTTTATTTTTGGGATTTCAGATTGTTAGGATTTATAAGGGAAAAATGAGTTTAAAATTTTTTGGCAAGATATTTTTTCAGATTTTTTTACCAAATTTGTAGCGGAGTCTTTTTTTTTTAGTCATCATAGTGATGTATATAAAGAAGGTTTATGATGGCTTACATTTATTTTCATTCTTTTGTCCTAAAGTAATACAATTTTTAAAAAATAAAAAAAATTTTTCCATTTGTACCAGACCGAATCAGACTAATATATATATTCGGGTGTTTCTTATTTCCCAAACTGACCGTAGAGAAAAATACCAGCCCAAATATGATACTTCAGGTCATAAAATTAATCTCAACAAAAAAAATTTACATAAAGTTTAATGTAGTGTGCCAATTTGAAAAGGTAAATCGGTAAAAATTAGAAAAAAAGGTTTTAAAAACGTTTTAGAGAGCTTTTAGAAATCTCGCTAAAATCTTATTACTGCTAAAATGTTTTGAAGGCTTGTTAGTAACAAAATATCTAAAAGAAACTGTAAATTATAACATGAGATATTATTTTTAGGTTTTTTGACCAGTTATAAAAGCTGTTTTTTTATTGCCTCTTCACTAAAATAAGAAATATTCATTTTTTCAAGACATCGATGAATAAAACAGTCAAATTGCAATTGTCGTGGATATTTGCTTTGTAGATCCTAAATTTTAAATTAAGTTAGAGAATCATATACTATGTTATAATTTACAGTTTCTTTTAGATATTTTGTTACTAACAAGCTTTTCGAACCTTTTAGTAGTAAAAAGTCTTTAGCAAGTTTGTAAAAGCTTTCTACAACGTTTTGAAAATCTTTTTTCTGATTTTTACTGATTTTAATTTGCAAATTGGCAAACTAAATTAACCTATCTATAGGTAAAAATTTTTTTTTTATAAAATAGTTTTATTACCCGAAATATCGGATTCGTGCCAGTATTTTCCTCTATGGTCAATTTGAGAAATAAGAAACACCCTAATATATATGTGTGTATATATAAGGTTTTTATATAACATAAACTAAAACGAAGACGACATGTACAATTGTAAAATTTTACTTTTGCATTATCTCAACAAGAGTAAATTCACGTGGCGTACGTCACGACGATGTACGCTATATTCGCGACATTGGACGGGATTGCAACCAAGGGGAAATATAATATACGTGGATAGGGGGTCGAAAAAAAGAAGGAAATAAAAAAAAATATATATATATGTATATAACGGCTGTGCGATCTCGAGAACGAAAGGAGCATTCCACTCACGAAACGACCATAAACCAAACACCTATCTCACATTCCGAAGAATACTCTTTGCCTTTGTTCTTTTTTTTTTAGTTTTGTTTTTCTTTTTTTATCTTTAATTTTATTTTTATTCCCCCACTATTATTCTTATAAAATTTCTTATTTCATCTTTATGTCGCCGAAGCTTCTTAACTTTAAAATTTGTCGTCTACACAAAGCTTTTTTTATTATTATACTACTTTTTTTTTCTCTAAGAATTATATATATAAAGTCGACGCAAAGTGAATAATGTACGTCGATTTTTGTGAATCCGTTTCTTATATACACAAGTTGAAAGGATAAATTGAGGTATCGACACATTGCAAAAGTTCAAAACTAAGTCTCGAAATCTCATATATATATATATAACGTTTTATCTGATAAATAGCTAATCAAATAAGGATGTATTGAATAAATGTATGTCATTTATTTAAAAGGTCGATTCTATATATAAGATTATTTCAAAAATGTGTAACTTTGTTTTGAAATAAAAAAAAAAGGAAAAAAATAATAAATAAAGAAAGAAAAAGTATTGCTATAATTCTTTATAATTTTCAAAACCATTTTTTATTTTATTTTATTTTATATTATATATATAATAATGATAATTATGTTTATTTTATTTAACATGAGTAAATAATACCTACAGTAAGTATTCATTTAAATTGAAACAATAATTTCTTTGAAGAGTTAATGGCTTTGAGAATTAGTATTTTGTTTGTTAATGTAATGCTACATTGATCAATTATTTAGATTAGTGTTTGCTAATGATTGCTGTCAAATAAATCATTATATATAGAAAATATAAAATTTTGGGGTTTTTAAAAGAATTTTTATTCGATGCTAAATATACAAATAGACTTAAATTTTACTAATAGAAAACATTTGTGTAGGGGTGCGTATGGATAATAAATATCTGATTTACTAAAAAATTAAAATACTATGAAGCGCTACCAAATTCAAATGTGCTGTTTTTTAAAAAATTCCACAAAAAAGGTGGTTTAATTCATACCTACAGATTTTTGTAGTTGTATATTATAATTAATTATTTAATTGTTTTTGTAAAATTACATTATCGAACTTGCAATTGCGAGGGCCTTACAATACTCTTGGTAGTATTTTATTTTATAAATTACATAATAAATATCAATCAAAAATTGAGCTTTGGAGCGTATCTATTTTGTAAACAAATCCGGGCCTGGGTAACCGACCCAAAACCCAGGCATTTTTCTGGGTTTTTCGAAATTTTAGCCAAAGAAAATTCGGGATAGCGTATACCCCAATAAATAACGGCCATTGTGATCGCGACCTATATATAATATACTGTTTATCGTCTCATAGGGATAAGCAATTTGCTTGTATTTGTTAGCGAATTTTATACAGCTGTATTTTTATAATTTTCTTATTCTTGAAAACGATTCATGATTTCTGGCAAGAATCTTTTTTTTTACATTTTTTTATCTTTCTTTCAGTCAAATACCTAAATGTAAAGTCTTTTCATTCTTTTAAAAATATTTATTTGTAAATATTATAATAGAAATTTAAACAGCAGGTTTCCTTCTTTGAGCTTAAAATTGTAAATTTCATTTAAAATCATTTTAAGATTCTTTAAATTTTAGCCATGTAGTTTCTTTAGACAAAATCAAATTTTATGAATTTTAATGATTCAAAAGAACTAGATCAAAGCGATGAAATATACACAGAAATGAAAAAACCTCTAAAAATAGTAAATTAACAAATAATTTACATTTTTTTTCAGAATCTGTAAAATTAAAAAAAAAAAAGAAAATTATTTTAATTAATTTTATTTTATCATTCAACTATAAAACTTTAACAATCCTATATTACGACTTTTTTATATGTAAAAGTAGTCATTTATGAATAGGAAAATTTTGAGACAAGAAGGAAATTATTTTCAAAGACAGACTTTTCAAATATTCAAGTTTTAAGAGAAAAGGGATTTTCTTTAATAACTCGTATACTAAAGTCAGCTGTATATGAAATACGTCAAATAATTAAAATTGCTTGATACTGCAGCATTTATTACACTATACTTTCTAGAAATTATTAAATTTTTATTTATATTTTATTATTATCCTTTTTAAAGACGTTTTTTTTTTTTACTTATTTTTTTTTACCCACTGTTGGATTTTATCGTTTTCTATAAAAAGTGTACTTTGAAAGTAAAATATTCAATTCTATTTTTAAAATTTACGGTTAGATGATAATTTGATAATAAATAATTAAGGAAAAAAGAGCAAATTTTGTGAAAACTTTGAATTTATATACCATATGCTAATGTTTAGAAATATTTATCATATAATATATGCATCTCAAGAAAGCATAAATATTTAATATATTCTCTCCAGTATGTATATTTATGAGAACCAAATAGAGATGTTTCATATTGCATTTTATGAAATTCCAGTTTTCTCTAGAAATATTTATAAACAAAAAATAAAAACTGAAGCAGTATTTATTTTAAATTCAAAATATTCATTTATGTTTAGTTATTGATTCTTAAATTTGCGATAAAAAATATTCTTCAATAAGATAGAAAACTTGAAAGATGAGAAAGAAATTAAATTTGTAGTATAAACAAGATTGCTATAGAAAATGATCCAATTAGGACCAAATTCAGTATATTTCTTTAAGATATTTACTTTTCGTGAAATGGTGGGTGCAGAAAAAAATAATTAGCTTTCATATCCCAAATTTTCGAACCATTTCAAACTAGTTCAGTCTTTGGACAAAATTTACCCAGATGCCTGTATTTTGAGTAAACTAGTTCACCAATTTCAAAAAATAAATATATTTTTTTAAACATTCCAAAATTTACAATTATTTATAATGAAATAATTATTTATAAAAGAATTAGTTTAATTTAAAGCAATTTTATACCTAGTTTCAAAATGAAAATAAATGTTCTTAGATTAAACTAACAGAGTTTTCATATTTAACTGCTACGACAGCAATTTAAAAATTTGACATTTAACATTCATAAAATAGACGAATTTTGGCCATTATAAAATATATCAAGTATTTTTATATATATCAAATAAATAAAAAGTATTACATTTTTTATTTTATTATTTTAAAATAACGAAGTTAATTATTGTATAACCTTTTTATAAAACTATTTTATACAGAAAATGAACAGTAATTTGTAATATAACAATAAGATAATACAGAAACTATTTATGTAAGTGTATAATATTAAAATTTAAATATGAAAAGAGAAAATGAAGGATAACTTGAGAAGCTTTAGATGATGATACAAAGTATTAATTTCTATAAAATAGATAAAATAACTAAACTTTAAATTTATATCATTGTTTTATTATTATTATTATTATTATTATTATTATTATGTACACCATTATTTTCTTATTTAATTAAAAGCGCTTAATAATTACAAAATCTTTATTATAAATTTACTATAATTATTATTTTATCAGAGAGATTGAGATATGTTTACAGATCAATAATTTATTATAATAAATATCTATTTGCTTGTCAAGGGATGAAAGAGAATCATAGAAAATTATAATTACATAAATATTTAATAATTTACATATCGCTAACAAAAAATTTATAACCGGTTTGTGTAACTACATAACCAACGAGCATGGAATATGTTCACTCATAACAGTAATAAATCCAAAAAACCGAAATTACAATAAATCCTGAAATATATACTACTCTAGGTCCTTCAAACTTCAAACAAGTATTCTAAGTTCTTGTACTTATCAAGGCCTGATCAGGCCCTGACTCCCCTTTCAAATTATTCTTAGTCCCTAAATTGAAAATATTTTTAATCCATTTCACCCCCCCCCCCCCTAAAAACGTCACTTTTTTACCCCCCTGCCGAGCCAAACTTTTTCAAATACCCCATTCAATGAACATGTTCCATGTTAATATTCAGAGCATTTGATTATCAAAATTCGATTTTAACGCATATGCAACGATAGCGCAGTAGTAGCTTGTTAAATTTGTAATGTAAACGTCTCCGGTTCGATCCTGACAAAAGATACTGATTTTTTTTTAAAGCAATAACAGTGAAGCCACACTATCCATCGATATCGATATCGATATCGAAAAATAAAAATATTGCGGCGCAAAATTCAAATAATTTTTGTTTTTTATTTAAAAATGGCTAAAAATATAATATTTTAATCATGAAATAAATAAATAAAACGCAAAATCATTCTAAATATAATAATTTTACTAAATTTTAATAAGAATGTTGGTATATTAACGAATATATTGATACCATAACAAGTTATTTATTTTTGAGGTTATGATATCAAAATATTCGTTAATATACAAAACTTTTATTAAAATTTAGTTTAATTCATTGTTTTACTCTGATTTTACGTTTTATTTATTTATTTCATGATTAAAATATTATTTTTAGCCATTTTTTTATAAAAAACAAAAATTATTTGAATTTTGTGCCGCAATATTTTTATTTTTCGATATCGATATCGATATCGATGGATAGTGTGGCTTCACTGTAATGTAATTCAAAATTAAAAAAAAAATAAATAAATGGAGCATACGCTATAGTTTGATATAAAAGTATATTCTGTTATAACTACTGGTTCAAAGATATCACTTTCTTCCCTAGAAAAAAAAACAGAAAAAAAGTGACTTTAGAGCATAAATTTGAGGGCAGAAAAAACTCCATAATTAAATCATAAAATAAAAACATATTTTAGCTTTACAAATGTAAAAAAAAATCTCTTTGATCCTCCCTAGATACTTTCTCCTTAAGAAAAAGATTTAAAATATTAATTTTTATCCAAAACTTCTTGCTTTGGTTCTATGAAAATAACTTTTCCCTTTTTGAAAAACCAAATTAATACTTGGTGAAAGTATATGAAATACTCTGATTTCATTCCCAGTATGAAATTATTTTATATAGCCTGAAAAAATTTATAAGCAACAGCTGGAACTGCTTACATTTTCCAATTTTCCAGCTTCCCACGTAAAAATTAAAAAAAAATCGAATAGCTTGTGAAATTTTAGATCAAAATCTATTTTCGTATAATTTTCCGAGCTGTTTTTCATGCTTGTACATAATGAAACAAAAATTGGCGGCTAAAAGCTTTAAAATCGGTCCAAAATTTCAAAAATTCACAGAGACGGTTAGAAATGATTTTAAGACATGAAAATTGGGGAGTGAGGACATTTTATATGATTACCTGTAAAAAATTACAGCTCAATCGGAAGACCCCATCTGCAAGTCAACGTACGTTTCATATGAAATCAGCCGAATGTGAAATGTAAAAAAAGAAGGAATGTTTTTAGAAGTATGGACAAGTACACTTACTTATAGAAATTTACTTTTTCCTCTGAAACCAAAATTTATGTTGAATCATAATAAAAAATATATATAAAAAAATCTGAAAAAATTATTCTTTAGCTTAAATAATATTTCAAATAAAAAATATCATGAATATAAAATAAAAATACGTTTTTAAAAATACCTAAATAAAAATGCATGAAAATTCTTTATATCTATCCATATAAATATGAATAAATTTATTCAAAATGATAAAATAAAGTAAATTAAAAGGTTATAAAGTATAATAATAGAGACAAAAGAGAGAAGTTTACAAGAAAAGAGTTGGATAGATAATTTTCCAACAATCATATATATACATATTCAGATAAGTTTTGAAATTATTACATAGAAATGAAAATCTAGAATGTTTCCTGGTTACACGCAATTTTATATAGGAGTCAAAAGAGAAACTATATAGTATATATATATATATATATATGCAAAAGAAGAAGTTACCTTAATATACATAACCGTAGAAAGTCCAGAAATAACGAATGGATGAATTATAAGAGACTCCAAAAACTTGAAAACAAAGTATGCTATATATTTTATATAAATTAAAGTATGTATATATATATAATATATATATATATATAGAAATATTATGTAAGTGTTCTCTCGTTATTTATTATAAGTACAAAAGGTACTCAATTATTTTACTTACAAAAACGCATACATTATATTTTAAGTTCTGTAAATTACGTAAATATATACATGAAATATAAATGGACAATATTTAGAGTTAAACCAAATTTTAGTAACAGGAAACAATTTAGAAACAATTTTACATACATAATGATAATAATAATAATCATAACAGTTACATATGTGTACGATTTTTCAAAAGAATAAATTACTTTATATTATAAGCATAAAATAATAAAAGAACTCTAAAAAAAACTATTGTAAAGTAGTAATTTAAAAATGATTTACAAAATTAATAACTGGTTTGCGTGAACAGGACTAAAGAATAAGTACAAAACAAAAATGAAAATTCAAACTTTACCTCTAAATTGAAGAAGAATGGGTAAATATACTAGTTAAATACAGTAAAATCATATTTTTTTTTGAAGACATCAAGTACTCTTAATTTACACTGGTGTTATAAAAGATTGGTTTGCGTAAGCTATTTTTGTTACACTTAAGGAGGGGGTATGGTCAAAAAATCGAAATTTTTTTTTTTATTTCATTCGATTGTATAATGTTTCAAGAGTGTCCCTGCAAAATTGCAGATCAATCGGAACAAAATTAACGAAGTTATGGGCATAGACTTTTACAAAAATGTTACAAAACTATTTACAAAAAAAAACTTTAAGCGCGTTTTCTGAGGAATTTTTTTTTTCAAGTCGGTGAGACACGTTACTCGAAAACTACTTTACCAATCCTTAAGAAATTTTAAACACTCTTTCTTTAGACAATTTACAAGGTATTGACGTCGAGATATTTTTTTTTTTTCAGTTTTTTTTTTATTTACAGAATTTTTTATGATTGAAAACAGGAATTCTAAAAAAAAAAAAATTCATTTTTCCCGTTTTTTTGAGTTTAAACTCGCACCAAAAATTGAATAATTGAAATAAATAAAAAAACTCGACGTCACTACCTCAAGGAACTTATTAACTAACAAACTATTTTTGGTTTTTTCGTTTTAGATGATGCAGCTATTAGTTACGTGTCTCACCGCAAATTTATTTTTTACAAAAACGTCAACATTAAATTAATGACAAAATGGTCAATTTTCAATATTTTTTAATAAAATTTTTTTTTGATACTCTTAAATAGTTGTTCTTTAGTATAGACCTTCACCCGTTTATCTTACTTTTACCAGATCAATAAAAAAAAATCTTAAAAATTAGTCCGAAAAATACACTTCTGACCATACCCCCCCCTTAACTATTGCCATGACTAAAAAATTTAATCATAAAAATCGATTAAAACAAGGGCTGAAAAGGGCCGATAAAGTAATAAAATACGCATTTTTTATTCTAAGAATATATACCTTGAATTTTTTAGGTTGATAATTAAAATTTTAAAGTATCTTAACCCTATAACAGTGGATCAAGGAGGTGCATTATTCATTATTTTACAAAAAAAAGCACCTTTTCTTTGACAGCAATTTTTAATATTGCTCACGGTGATCTGGAAGGCCAAAAAAGTTTTGTTGGAGTGTCTCAAAATTCTGACTGAAAAAATTTCATTTTTAGGGTGTATTTATCTAAAAAAATCGAACCTTAAAATCGGATCTGATCATTTAAGCAATTAACTGAAAAAAATAGCTAGAGAACAGGATAATAAAATTTTCGTTTTTTTTTTGTCTTATGAAATTTTTTTCAAAAATGCTTGTATTTTGAGTTATTAGGCTTTCAATGAACCGCTCAAGTAAAAATCGAGTAAAAATTAACCACCATAGCACTATTAGGTCTTAAAAATTATAAAGTTTTTAATAAAAAAATTTTTAATACCATAGAAAAAAAAAAAATTAGATATGCTTGCAAATGTGTCTAAACCTTCGAACGTGTTTGTTTACAGATTTAATGCTTATAAATAAACAATAACAATACTCTAATTCATATTATTTACCGGTAAAATATGGTAAAACGGCGGTTGTTTACATATATTTCTATAAACAATTCTTTTTAACAGTTTATATTATTACTACAAATATACAAAAAATAATTTCAGTATCTTTTTGGCCACTACTTAGTGCACATCATCTTTTTGTTTGTTTAAAATTAAATTTTGTTTTTGATTTTTTGATTTTTTTATAAATATGCATATATTTAAATCTAATCACGATGGTAATAGAAAAAAAGTTTGCGGGCCAAGTTTAATAAGATTACAGTTGGTACAAGAAAAATTGATGATTTTCTTATATCACAAAAGCAGTTGTTGTTAATTAAAAAATTTGTCTATTCTAATTATAGCTTAAACGATGCTAGGTTCCCTGTAAGTATTTGCAATTCTTGCCGTGTTTAAATTGAAGAATGTAATCAAAATATATTCAGAAGAACTTTGAGAAGAATTCCTAATTACGAAGACATTTTATTGTCCAAGAAAACCAGGTCTGTTACTGGTGAAGCTGTAGTTTATAATTGTTACATTTACTTTGTGGATAGATTTAAAGGGCATTCCAAAAACTTAAAAAAAAAATCAAATTGCATAACTTCCTCAAATGGAATTTTTGGATCTTTAAATTCGACAGCTAAGTAAAAACCAGTAGAAAATAATATTAAAAAAAAAACTAAAGTAATCAAGATTTGTCTAAAATGTTCAGAACGAATTGGAAAGGGCAAAAATCACAATTGCAGGTCAAAAGCCGGAATCACAAATCTATTAAATCTAATTCCACAAACGAATAAAGAACAGAGAGCGAACTCAGTAATAAAAGATAAAATGAAATATTCTAATGATTCAATTGAATTGTCTACGGGAAGCCGTAAGAGAAAATTGAATTTTAATCAAAAAACTGTTTTTACTGAGGAGAGTTTGGATAATTATAGAATTGACTCAGGCTCTAAGGAAAATGACATGAAAAAATTGACCTATTTTTTAAGATATTCAGCTGTTTGTCAAATTATTCTGATCATGTTCGTGAAAACTCAAAAATACTGAATGATTTTTACAAATGTGATACTATGAAATTTTTTGTTGACAAGAACAATAATTGTGAAAATCAACCTGTTGTGTGGGCAAACGCTGAAAATCTATTAAATAAAGTTTTAGACCACCGGAAAATGAGTGACAAATATGTGATAGAAATAATGGGTGACTGGGGCCAAAATTTTTTTTAAAGTTTCTATGTCTGTGTTTATGAAAAATAGTGATGATGAAAATAACGAAATTTCAATAAAAAAACGCAGAACTTATGCCGAAGCTAAAAAAAATGGTAAAAAAAAAGTTTAACAGGTGTTAATTATGATTTGCATTGTACCTGAAATAAAGGAAACGTACGAAAATTTGAAGATATTATTTGATTTGATCAAAATAAATGATATACCTTTTAAGTTTACTTCAGATTTTAAGGTCATGCTTTTGATAAATGGGCAACAAACGGCAACTTCTATGTATCCTTGTCCATATTGCTATATTTCTCTAAAAAATTTAAGAGTCCGTGAAGATTTAAATGATGATTTATCAAATGTTGATGAAATTGACGAGGATATAGAAAATGGTATTATTGCATCCTCACAACAGGCTGGAATTATAGCATTAAAAATATTTGGAAATTTAAAAGAAGATCACAGTAAGCTTTTTTTTTTAAGAACTAATAAGAAATATGCTCAAGATTGTCAAAGTACAATAAATTCACATCTTTTTGACGAAAGTGACAAAATGTGTATCTTAGAAAAAAAAGTGATCTCGGAATTACATATTTTACAAGGCTTTGTGAATCATATTTTTTGGAACGGCATTGTACAATTAGTTGGACGTGAAAAAGCTTTGCTTAACCTCTAAAATAATCTCTAAAAACTACCATGGTGAAGTGTTTGAGGGCAACGCATGTCGTAAACTTCTGGATGAAGCTGATAAGCTTTTTGATAGTGAAATTTGTGCAAAAATAGGAGAACTACCACTTGTTCCATTTATAGCTGCCTTAAAGGCTATGAATAAAGTCGTTTCGTTGTGCTTTTCTGCAAAAGTAACCAATCCTGAGCTTCCTAAATACATAAATGAATTAAGAAAAACGTTTTTAGCGACGGTGCTTTCAGAGACATTGAAAATTCATGTACTTTTAAACCATTTAGACAAATGTTTAGAGTTTCTAGGAAATAATCCTAGGGTATGGTCTGAGCAAGCTGGCAAGGCAATACATAGAGAATTTAAAAAATATTGGAACAAGTATAAATTTAACTTGGTGACTGATGAATCTTATCCATATAGACTAAAATCTGCAGTGGTAGAATTTTCTTCTTTACATTTATACATATAAAAATATATTTTTATTTTTTATTAAATTGACAATGTATTCAAGATAGGTTATTACAATATTATTTTTTTATTTAGGAGAATACAATTTTCTTTTTTCTCAATTAATTTGATTAATTATAAGCTATTTCTCTTATATTTTGTTAAAGTTTTTTTTTTCAGATTTTTATTCATTTTAAAAATCTTGATTATAACGACATAAATATAACCTGTACATAAAAATTGAAATTAAATAAAAAGAAAAAATCATTCCGAAGCATATCAATAATATTTTTACTGTATTAAAATTAAAAAAAAAAAAAAAAAAAAAAAAAAAACTTTTTTGAAGCTAACGCTCTCATTTATGTATATAAATAATATAATGTTGAATCTACACGGTTCCCTTGAAGACAAAGTAAGGTTTTCCAAAATGACGAAAAAATCTGAGCATAGGGCATATTTCTTGAATGCATATATATATCGAAAATACCAACCGGAAAATCGGATCTGCTCGGTTTTATGAAATACTGCCGTTTTTAAAATTTACTGAAAATCAGTATTTTGCATCATTCTTAATTTAATTAAAGCTCCAAAATGCTTACACAAAATCTTAGTAAAATGTTTTTGATAACAATGTTTCATCTCGGAAACACCTGATAGAATCATCAGTGAGGCTCAAGTGTTTCCTGCCTCATCCTATTTCAACCAATACATTGTTATCAATTTGTACGCGTAAATTCGGTAAAAACGCCAAATGCAGCGCAGTAGTTGGCTTGGCTTAAGTATGTAAAAATACTGTAATTTATTTTTCTAAATTACAGTATTTTTACAGAGATATAGAGACTTTTTCAAAATTTTTTATTAATGAAAAAACGTGAAACAGAAACCAACTTATTTTTTTCAATTAATTGCTTAAATGATCAGGTCCGATTTTAAGGTTCGATTTTTTTAGATAAATACACCCTAAAAATGAAATTTTCTCATTCGAAATTTTGTGGCTGAATTCTAAAGACTTAATAATAAAAATCGAATATAACAGGGATTAAAAGGACTGCAAAAAATTATATACTTGAGAAAATAATGTTGAATATTCTGAGGAATATGCATCTATAAATAAATGTAATAAAATATGATTATTCTGGGGGATAGAAGTGAAGGATTTATATTGTTGAAAAGTTGTTGTTGTAAGTCCTGGTGATCGACGTAGCTAAACTAGCCTAAGGCTAAGTTCGTGTTTATAATAAGGAAATTGTCACTGAATAAATACTAAGTTGTTGAGTTCAATTCTAACTTTTATTAATTATAAGTGTAACTGTCTAAGTCAAGTAGTTTAAAATTCAATATTACGCTCTGTATATAATTCATGTAAAATCTAAGGCTAAAATCGACATTATTGATCGATAAGTGTATTGTAAATCTGCAATTGTAATCTAGCACAGCAAAATTATGAAGAGCTGTACGAAGACTATACAAGGCAGTTGAAACAAACTCAAATAACTGATTTTTTACGTCATGAATAAAAATTTCTTAAGGGCAAGTGAGATCCGTTATCAAATTTTATCGTTTTACTGCAGAAAATTGCATTTTTCTCTGAATTACCGCTGATAATCAAAATTATGAAAAAAGGAAAACATTATAAAATGATTAATAAATACAATAGTAGATTTGATGTATTATTTTGCATTTTTTGTTTGAAAATTAAATCCGGGCAAGATCAAATTTTCCAACCAAAAATTTTGTAAATAAGTCTACAATAAAGTATTTAACACTGTGCCAATCAATTCGTAAATTATTTTTTTATGTTTTCATTTTGAGAGTTTTCGAAAATTTTAAGTGAATTATTTTTTATTTACAAAATTAAGAGTCCTGCACCCGCACCATTTTGTTTTTCAAATTTTTTATTTCTTTTTCGTTTTTTTATTAAATTGGAAATTCTTTTTGCATCTTATCAGAGTAGTCTCGCATTCTTTATTCAATTTAGAAAATTTTGGCATAAACACTTTTTTAATTTAATCAAAAATAAGGACATGAGTTTTGTCGAAAAAAGTCTACTCAAAATTTTTCTGACCAACTCATGTCCTTATTTTTGATTAAATTAAAAAAGTGTTTATGCCAAAATTTTTTAAATTGAATGAAGAATGCGAGACTACTCTGATAAGATGCAAAAAGAATTTCTAATTTAATAAAAGAACTAAAAAGAAATAAAAAATTTGACAAAGAAAATGGCACGGGTGCAGGACTCTTAATGTTCATTAGTAGGTTATGACGATAAGAGTAACCTGACAATTTCTGGTACTGACTGTGACTCCTTGTGCAGTGTTATGATGTTTCCTCCATTTTTAAATAATTCCTCAATTTTATTTTCTAGACACTTCCTCTGAGGATATTTACATTTTATGCAAGGATGTGTTAAGAATATTGTATAGTGTGGTGTATATATACGATCACCATACAAGATTGTGTTAGTAGAGGGTATACCATACTATATTGTATAGTATAAAACTAGTATAAAGAACACGTGTAAATAAATAATTATGTGCATCACAAAAAATGTTTATTAAATAAATAAATACAACTTTTGAATGATTCTGAATGGTTTAGTAAAATCTTTTATTCCTGGAAACTAATATCTCAAAATAAGAATTTATTAAAATATGCAGCTTTTCATTATTTTTGGCTTGATTTTTTCAATACCAGGGACCTAACACCCTTTTTTCCATAAGACTAAAGTCTCCATATATGCGGTTTACGTATACGCAAGGCTCCTAAAGGTTGGAACTCCCGCGTATACAGAGGAACGACAGTATATTTAGGATGTGTTTTTATACATCTTAATTCAAGCATAAAAAAGGAAAAAAATGATTTTTTTTGTTATAAATTTAATGTTTGATGATTACATAACAAAATAAATGCAAAAAAGTAGTTATTGTTAAAAAAATTTATACAAAATATCAATTTTACGTATCTTGTATTCTTGGTATTTTTGTTTAAGAAAAATGCTATATCAAGTAGTCTATTTTGATTCAAGGTTTTAGTATTAAAAATAATTATTAATTTCCAAACAAACTAGATAGCAAAGAAAGTAACCGTTTAAAGAATATTTTTTTAAAAATATTATATCTTTTCATTTATTTCTATCTTAGTTGTTTAGTAAAATAACGCTAGGTGTTCAAAACCTCATCGATGTCCACTATTCCATCATTGACCCTAGTTAATAAAAAAACTTTTTTTAATAATTTCTAATTTCTTTTAAATAAATTTTCTTTTACTGAAAAAATTATAAAATATATTCATAAATAAGAAAAAGAAAAGAAAAAAAAAAAGAAATAATTGATATTTTAAAAGTTTTTAAAGAAATATTTATCATTTCAGTGAATAAAAATATTCAACACCATTTTTTTTAATATAAAAAATGTGTTCATTTATGAAAGTAAAAATTACTTTAACTTATATACACATACTTACTTACATGCAAAGACTGTAAAAGTTTAAAAAAATATATTCTAAAGCTTTTTTCAAATACTTTTTCATTAAAAATTATTAAAACATAGAAAAAAAAACTTTATGAAATCTTGAAAACTTTAAAGATTATACATTACTAATATAGAAGCTTTTTAAAGGTAGTAAATTACAAAAGTATATATACATTAGAATGCTAACTATTTTAAAAATATTTTCTCAAACACTTATGTATATCACAGCAAAGAAGCTTATTTATTCTTTCTTGATAATCAAAAATTAATTTTTTTTTTTTAACGCTAAGACTAATATGTATTTTGAAACATAAAGATGTTTTTAAAATTTTATATTCATTAAAAAAGATGCATTCATTTCATGTTTTTATATTAATTTTTTATTTTATCATAAATTATTTTTAATATAATATGAGTATTTGTGTGAGTGTGTGTGTGTAACTGTGTAATAAAAAAATAAAAAATGTCAAGCATAAATTTTAGCAGTAAATTTAAAAAGACTACTGGTGCTTATAATTTTGTAAATTAAAAATTCAAATGACAATGTTTTTCATGAAATTATAATTTATGCATTTTAATAAATAAAAATTTATTTTATAATGACCCAAAGACTTTTTTTTTCAAGTACAATACTATACTAATAAAAAATGTATAGTAAAATATATCAATTAATTGTGAAGATAAATAATGCAGGTTTAATTTTTAAGTTGATATAATTTAACCAATGTAATGAAATGATTTTAACTACTGACTATGTAGTAAATGTTTGAATGACGCGATGTTACACCTTACTAGAGTTTTAGATAATAATCTGATACATATTAGACGGTTTTGATCGGTTTTGATTTTGATGCCATAGAAATAACCATCTTCCAATACATCCAGACTATGCTAGAAAATAGGCGACCCTTCAATTGGCAAGAATTACCCCTTTTTAAGGGTTTTTTTTTTGGAATACTATACGATGCAGATACGATATGAAATAAAGTTTCGTGAATAAACTGTATAAATTTTTTTTCCCTTATTTCATACCATCTTACCTTGTTTAAAAATATCAAAAAGGGTTCATATAGGTGATAAACAGAATAAGTTCGAGCGTGAATTTTAAGGGATACATTATTAAAACTTCCAAAAGCTTTCAATCTTTAATTATTTCGAAACTTCAGTTTCGGTAGTAACACCAAATTCTGTTGGTTATTTCCATAAATTATTTGAGACTACTTTAATTCAAACTCCCGATACTAATGCTTCATACTCTCTTTGGGAATTTTTATTGTATAAAAAGTTTGTAAACATATTAAAGTTGCTTCATCCATTATCTGAAACCTTTTTGGACATTACCCAAACAGTATTTTCCTTGAGTATACTTATTTTATTACATTCTATATATATATATATATTTATATAATCTGTCTTTATTTAGTTCAAGTGTTTTGAGGGTGTCCCTAACTTTTGAAGCATAATACACTTTTAAAAAACTTTATTTTATGTATTTTTGCATACAACTGTTTATTTTATTTGAAATTTTAGTAAAATAAGAATTTTTTTGAATTTAAAGAAAAATTATAAAATTATCAAAAACTGATTTGCGCATGATAAAATATTATTTGAAGAATTATTTAACGCCACTGATAGTAAATTTAGAAATTAGTGGTAACTTAGATTCAGACATAAAAAATTGAAAACAATGAAGTCGTTTTTATCCATCGAAAAAGTAGTATTTACAATTAAAACTAAAAAACCAAAGGCACCTTTAAGAGGATGTGCCGAATCTTAGCCCCACCTGGGATTTTGTCTACCCAGGATTTTCGTCCAGTGAGATGTTCAGGGGCAAAGCCTCCACGATAAAAAAATAACCAGCATCTCAGATATCCAAAATCCCAGATAGCCAAAATCTCAGGAGGTCAAGATTAAGTGAATCCGTTGAGAGTTCCTTGAAAATTATATGTATCAAAAAATCTTGCATATTGAATTCAAAATTTATATTACACTAATAGAAGAAAATCGATTTTTGTCACTTTGAAAACTTAACTATTACATTAAGTTAATAAACATAAAAAAAATGAAATAAATCTTTTCATATATATAAAAAATTAAATTTATTTTACCTTCCATATCTATAAAAACTATTAAAACAGTAAAAAGAAAAAATTGTATATTTCATCATTAATAATTTAAAATTAAATCATAATTTAAAATTATATGAATATTTAAAAAATTTATGTTTATTGATATTAATATAGTAATAACATGAATTACAATTATTCAATAAAAAAAAAAAAAATGGAAATTTCTTATTCTATTTTTATATATATAGTATGAAAAAGACTAGAATAATCGATTATTACAATATGTAGCCAAAAAAGAAAAAAAAAAAATTCTATTCTATTCTTATCATTTTTATATATAACTATAAATCTTAAGATATCTTTGAACCGTAACTTTTTTAATGGTTATTTGTAATAATAATTTTTAAGTATATATGTTGGTATATGACTTTTTTATAAAGTTGAATAAAGTCACTAAAAAAAGCATCCTTTATACAAGAAAAATGTGCTAGGTGGTTTCCTGTACAATTCAAAAAAAAAATATCTAAAGTAACACACTTTAACTAATACTATATTTTTTTTTCTTTCTCTATGCACTCTTTTGATATATACATAATAAAGAGAAGAAGATTTTCACAAACTACTGTAACAAGAAGTTCCATCTGGTCGTCTTCCAATTGGCGAGTACCAGCAAAATCTTCTCTGAAACATGTGGCAAATATAAAACATATATATATCTATATATATAAGAAAACCAAGAGCTTTTCCTTCGAAAATGTCCAAATAAGTGTTTCAAAGTGCATTTTGCCAATGCTTTCAAAATGTATCTAAAACGATTTCTCTATTAGCTTATGTATACTTATATGCTACTGTACTATACACTTCTCAATACATATTTGGATGCCATATAGTAAATATACGTACACGTACAAGTTAATTTGGAGTTAAGTCTATTTGAAAAATAGTCATTTCGACAAAAAAAACTATAAATTGTAGTTATACTTAAAGTAAGTACAAAAAATGTAACTTTTTTTTTCATTCTAAATTGATGTTACGTGTTATATTAAATAAAAATTCTTTGTTTTTTTTAATTTTATTTTATTTTATTGTTTGTTTATTTACTTTTTTATTTATAATTTAACTTTGTTTAATTTTGTTCTAAATAAACTATATTTTTAAAAACTTTAAGAAGCTAAATTAAATTTACTTTTATAATTTTATAAAAAGCTTTTGAGGAATATGACCCCAATTGGAAATTCTTGGTTTTTGACAGCCATTTTTGTGTTTTTGGCCTACTTTGGTAAATTTACTCAAAATATTCTTATTTTTGCCAAATGTTTATTTTATATTCAAAAAAATTTTTCTCTTAGGAACTTATACAGCTTCCTTAAAACTTCCCGCATATTTTGATTCCAGGGTTAAAAATTTTATTTGAAAATCTTTCAAAGCTGACTGACAGTTATATGCCTTTATAAAATTTCCCCGAGGAATCAGGTTTTTAATTGTTCACGTGACTTAGTAGGATGTTTGCAAAATTTGATAATCAAATTCTGCGGGAAGTTTTGTATAAGCTCTTGAGAGAAAAATAGTTTTCAATATAAAATAAACATTTTACAGTAACGGATTATCTCATGTATATTTATTGAAACTATACTGAAAAAAAAAAATCTGTATAAGTTGACTGTTTTTCAATGTACAGATAAATCTAGAATCTTTAGAAAAAACTGCGGTAAGGATTATTGTTTGCAATCAAAACTTTTGTGAGTTTAAGCATGATCTTAAGTCTAACTGGTATAAAAATAAGAGTTCTACTCAGTGTTTTTAACTGTCATTATTATGAGGAAAAAAAAATAATATTAATTTAATTAGAAAATGTTTCAAATAATAAGAAAAATAATAGTGAAAATAATTCTTATTTTTAATTTTAGACTTATGGTATATCATAAATTTAGTAGGTGATTTGTTGCCAGGCGCTAATAAAGTCATCATTCCTTATTAGATATACCCTATAAATTCCTTCATGAATAAACTTTTTGAAATTTCTAAATGAATTTCATCCTCTATGTCCGTAAATAAGAGAAAGCCTAAATTTGTGTTTATTAGTATCAAAAACTAATTTTTATTATAGTTATTATATTATTTTTCTATTGTGTATTTGTGAGTATATATTTCAATCAACAACAATAAATTATTAAGAACAGAAATGAAAATAATAAAATTAACATTTATGTTAATTTTTATTTGTTAAACCCTATAGTAAAAAAAACAACACAAAATCAACAGAATTTCTGTAATTTTTTTTTGCAGATTCTGGTTAGGATTTCGTAGTTCAGATTTTTTTTTAAACTTTCCTCAAAATTTCACTGAATTCTATTTTTTCAGACAAATTTTAGGTATTTCTGAAACCTTCGAAAACAGTATAAAATGATAAAATTTTATAATTTTAAAAACGTATTTTAAAAATTATCCAAATTCTATGATTGTTATATTTATACCACTTTTTTTTTAGAAATTCTGTTAATTTTCGTTGATTTTTTGACTAGAAAATTTATATTTATAATAAATTTCCTATTGTTATTTAATCTATCTAAAAAAAATAATTAACATAAATAATCAATACATTATAAATACTTTCGATGCACAATAAGAACCTTTTTTTTGTAAGAATCTTTTTTCTGCAAACTTTGTTCTTTTTATTTTTTTACTTAAAATTGCTGATCGACTTTTAAGTATAGTATCTTGTTTTTCATCAGATTCAAAACATACATTATAAATATATCTTTATATATATAAAGTAAAAACTAGCTTTGTAACATACCGCTCAAAAAAAAAAACATAAAAATAATATAAATAAAAAAAAAAGGTAAATAATTTGAACAAAAAAGTTTAAGAGATTGAAAATCGGTGATGTTAAATCGTCGTATTTTTTGACATATGAACAAATCGACTTGATGACAAATTGGTTTTGAGCGGCTTTTTTTTTTTTTTGTTTGTCTTTTATAACTAAAAAGGGATCATGTTGAATTATATAAAAAAAAAGGATTCTCTCGAAGGGATACCCATATCCAGATACAGGAATGAAATACCAACTTTGTTTATGTGGGTTATATCTTTGATTCTCTAAATATCTTACAATCTTTTTTTTTCTTATTTTTTTTTGTATTTGTATGAGTTTGTGTGGGCTTCTTTATTTTATATTGCTTTTATATATAGTTTAAAATTTATTCGTGTATTTAAAGAATTTTTTTTTTAGTAAAATTTTTTTACTTTAAATTTTAAAGGACAAAAAAAAATTTTTTAAAGTATAATCAAAGAATTTTAATCGTTTATTACGTTTTATTTTTATTATAAAATTATATTTTTATTTACGAAATGAAACAGGAGTTTTTTTAAATTTACATAAAATTTAAATTGAAAAAAAAAATGATAGTAATTATATTAAGTCTTCTTGATTGATAGCGGAAGATGTTCATAAAATTTTCATAGGATAAAAGATTTATACAAAAAATTTACTAAATAGCGATGATTTAAAAATTTTTTTTGCTACTTCGATAATGCAGATAAAAAAGTAATTGTTTCCTGCAAAAAAAAAGATATAATGCGATTTTTCTGGAATTTTCAGAGACTGAAATTTGCCATAATTTGCATCTTCGAGTAATTTCTTTTGGTATTGATATACTGCAATTAGTTAAAAGTTTATGTCAGAGGAGTGACTTCATTTTTTATACTTTTACACAGAATTATTTAAATACTTAATTTAATTTTCACTAAGAGTGTGCAGTCAGACAAAATTTCGTGTTCCCGACCCGAAAATTAGTAATTTTTGGATTTTTAGGCAGAAAAATTTGTAATGCCTTTAGTAATTTAATTTTATCCTTTACCTAAAGAAACCCAGAACTTTTGGGTCAATATTTCGGTTAACCACATATTATAAATTTGTACTTATTAGGAAAATCAGAAACTTTTTCAAGAACTTTTACATATGTTACGATAGTTTCATAAATAAAATAAAATATTTATGTTTGTCATATTTTCTTCTTTGAAAAGACTTCTGTTACCTTGCACATGATCAAGTTTGTCAATCAAGTCCAGTTATCTCGTTGAAGTAAAAAACCTAAAAGTAAAAAAAAACAGGTACTTCAATCAAGAGTAACAGGCATACGAGAATATTGTAAAAAATAAACCAGAAAAGTTGAAGTACAAAGTTTTCGGTTGTCAGTGACCTCAAAAATTTAGAGCTAAAAAATTGTCCTTACTCTACCCTATGAAATAAATCTTTGATCTGCGCAGATCTGTAATTTTCATTTTTCAAATCTGTACAGATCTGTATTTTGCCACTTTCTGCGCATATCTGTACATATCTGTAAAATTAAAAAATTGGCTATCCATGGTACATAGGGAATTCATGGAATGCAATCCTATAAATAAATGGTTTATTATAAGGGATTTTATGAATTTCCATCCTGTAAAGAAAAACGATTATGTTTGCACTTTTATGTTAAAAAGAAAATATTTTTAAATTTATATATTTTATAAATATTTTTATGCTAGATTTAAATTTAAAAATAACGGTAACAAAAAAATCTATAAGTACATAAAAAAATAATGTTCTTTTAAATTTAATTCACGAGTTAAAATAATAGGATACAATATATTTTTACTTAAAAACATTCAATAAATAATTATTATTTAGAAAAACATTAGTAATTGAGCTAATATCTTGAATTTTAAAAATATTTAAAACATTACTTTTTTCAGCTGGTAAAATATTTGAAACTAATAAACTAAACTTTTGAATCATAATTCGCCTGTTTTCTACAATGTTATAATTATGAAATGCTACATAGATCATTTCTATATTGAAAATAATATTTGATCGAAGAATAACATTGACTACCATCCTTTATTGTAATTTTGTCTGTAAAATCATTGGTTTTAATTTTTTTATATAATTCAGATATGAAAAATTTTCATTAACTTTGCTGAAAATTAAAAAGATCTTCTTCAGTCATTAATTTTTCCCAATTTTCTAAGTGCTTTAGCATTTTTACTTGTCGAAAAAAAAAACTTTTTGTAGAATAGTATTTTTTAGTTATGTATAAATAATTCTATATTTGATATTGTTTTTCAAAGGTAACACTATATTGCTATTGGCATTTACTGAATAGACAATAAATCCACTTCATTTTTAAAATTTCTTTAAGGGCTATTTGGGCCACAAAATTCAATAATGCCTTATAAAAAGGTAATTAAGGTATTTCTGTAGGTAAATTATCTCCATTTTCACCACAAATTAAATATTTAAGAAAACTATATTTTTTAATTTTATAACGTCTAGACGGGTTTTTTCAAGTATTTTTAGTCATAGAATTCAAATATGATGTCTGAATTTTAACGCATTGCTTAGGTGTGAATTAGCTATTTTTTCACCTCTATTTCTCCAAATATTAATTCTTAAAAATACTTGAAAAATATTATATATTAATTCTTAATTTTATATTTTCTTTTGGTAACTGATAATGTCTTTTTAAATAAAATAAACCAGATCCTAACCATACATTTCATTTAATATTATAATAAGGAGGTTATATAAGAACTGAAAGATGTTAATTTACTCCCAACAATGTATTGAATGATATTTCTAACATCATATTTGAATTCTACGACTTAAAAAACCCGTATAGTCATTTTAAAATTAAAAAAAAAAAAGTTTTTATAAGTATTAAATATTAGGGTGATAAAAAGGGTTAAGAAACGGCGAATTTATCACCAGTAATATCTTAACACCTTTTTTTTACGTCATTTTTTATTTTGCGAGTGGAAACTTTGAAATTAATAAGCAAAGTTTTTATTAAATTTAAATATTTAGGACGTGAAAGGGGTGAAAATGGAGCTAAGTTTCCTCCAGAAATACCTTAATTATCTTTTTTTAAAGCACTATTGAATTCTGCGACTCAAAAAACCCGTGAAGACATTTTAAAATTGGAAAAAACAGTGCTTTTAATGAATTACATATTTTGGGGGTAAAAGGGGGCAAATCAAAATTATTTTAATTAAAACGTTTTAAACATACGTGTAATTTCAGGAGGAGGGAGTGACATATGGCAAAATGAAATCATTTTGGGAAGTTTTAAAAACCCTAAGAATAATCTCTGGTAAATAAAATATAAAATACATGAAAAAATAACTTTCCTTTTTCATAGAAATAGATTTTCTTAAAGAAATATCTTAAAATCTCACCAAATATTATAAAAGATGTTTTTTTAAATAATTTAATTATATTATTTGTTATTCTATTTCTAATCATTGTAATTTTGGTTCCTCATAGGGGAACCCAGGACCCCAGGAATCTTAAAAACCGGTTTTTAAAAAAAGGCTGTATGTGTGTATGTGTATGTATGTATATACGTATGTGGGTAACCGGCGATATTTTACAACCATTGTGGATTTAAGACCTAATTTTTGTTTCAAAAATTTTTTTATCAAAAAATCTCAAACTGCTTTTTTTTATTTTGGATGTAATGCCTCATTTTTTTCCGCGGAACTACAAATATCTAGAAGTATCGCTTTTACTTGATACCTTGAATTTTATAATTAATTTTTCCCAAAATTTTTGTCACAAAAAAATACAAAATACACCAAATTTTTTTTTCCTGGATGTAACATCTAATTTATTTCTACTAGGGGGCAAGCCCCCTGCGCGCTAAAGCGCGCCAACCCCCTCAGGTCATTTTATTTTCAATTTTAGTCAAGATACCCATTTTTTATAAAATTAATAATATATTTACTTTTATAATGCTAATTTTATAAAGTATTTCAAGAATCATTATTGATGGCTTGCTGTTAATTTTTATGATACATTTTACTTACATTATGATACATTTTACTTACATTTTGGCTGAAAGTATTTAATTTAAATTTTGTAACTAATTATTGATTATTGGTTGTAACAAATATGACCAACTTCAGTTATATTACTAATTGTTAAAATTTTTAAATTAAAGTTCTTTTAAGTATAAAAAAGAAACAAATAATTATTTATTTGTTAGACCAGTGTATTTATTATTAATATAATCAAAATTATGTATACAAAATTATGTAGTCGCAGAAGTATAAATTATTTATCATTGTAATTAAAAATAAGCAATTTATAAATTTAATTAATTGATAGCTTGTGTTTCTGTCCATCCGATGCATAATCTATCAAATTTTCAATATTTTGCTTTGTTTACCTCTCAAAATATCATTTTTTCAACTTAAAAAAAATTTTTTTTTCTACACTTTTACTTTAGTAGATCAAAATTTTGATCCGAGAAAGTCTCAATTTTTTAATGGCCTTTAGTTCCTAGTTTACGTCAGATAAAAAATTTAAATAAGTATATTTAGGTAGGTTTAAATTAAGTCATATTAATCATTTTTGAGGTTCGATATGAAACAAAATTATTTTTTAATCTATAGATTTATATATAAAAATAAAATCTGCAAAAAATATATGCAACAATTTTTGAATAAATTTAGAGTAAAACTTTTTGTAGACTTCTTGTAAATGCTGATTAATTTTTTAAACTCCCTAAATATGAGTATTGAAATATTTAATTTTTAATTATGTACTATCTAATTATCCACTTTTCGAAAGTATAGAATTACAGGCTATTTACGTTACAAGGTATATAAGTTGACACTTTTCGCGTTTGAAAATATTATAGTGGTCAGCCAAAAAAAGTTACGATCGCGAGTGATTTTTTTTTTATTTAACAGGATCGATAGAAAAATTTAGTTTTTTACATGTACATTTCCTTGTATACATAATTTTTTATTTTTCTAGTGGAAATAGTTTCATTCTTATTAAGAAAAACTTTTAATCCATCTTCTGATCTAACTCTAGAAAGAGCAACGTATAGCTGACCATGAGTAAAAACGTCTCTACGAATATCTATGCCAATTTTTTTGAAAGTCTGACCTTGAGACTTGTTGATGGTCATTGCAAAGGCTAATTTTATGGGAAATTGTCGTCTTTTAAATGTGAAAGGATAATCATTTTCGCAGTACAAAACAATACGATTTAAAAAAATAATTTCTGTAGCATTATCTCCTGTAAGTATTTCACATTTAAGCAAATGATTTGAAAAATCAATAATTCTCAGACGAGTTCCGTTACATAAGCCTTCTTTGATACTAATATTTCGTGTTAACATAACTATAGCATGTTTTCGCAGTTTTAGTTCATACGGTGGTAAACAGGAGGGAGATAATGAATTTAAGTATTCTGGTAATAAAGCTTCCGACGTATCACCATTATCGTCACAATTATCTACACTATCAATACTGGTATAAATATGTTCTGTTGTCTCATCTAGTAAATTAACTACGTTCTTATTTATTTGATCAACATCAACATTTCTTGCAGATAATATCGCACAATGAGATAATTCTTTGAAATTTTCATTTCTGATAATATCAGCATAAACATATTGTTCAATGCTCATATTTGATTTGGCTATAAATTTTTCTGGTAACTGTATGTTGTCTTGATTATCATTCGTGGCCCCATCACCAACTTTCAGCAAATAATTTGAAAATTCTACTTCATTAGGTTGTACTCTCATATTTTTAGTTAGTTTAAAGTGTTTAAAATTACTCCACAAATAACTATATTTTATAGAAAGATCCGTAATTTCACTCCGTGTTCCTCCTATTTTTACAGGTAGTAATTGTCTAAAATCTCCACCTAAAATAAATATTTTTCCCCCGAAAGGTAAATCATTGTTCATAAAATCTCGTAAAGCTCTGTCTACAATTTCTAAAGTATATTTGGGAGCCATGGGTGCTTCATCCCATATAAAAACATCTGTTCCTCTTAATAATTGAGCTTCTTTTGATTGTACTTCTTTATTTGATGTTGAGTCTGAATAAGTAGGAACAGGAATGCCAAAAGTTTTATGTACAGTTTTACCCAGTGGAAGTAATATGGCAGCAATTCCAGTGTAGGCCATTGAACAAACTTTTTTATTTTCGGATTTTAATAAATGATAAAGTGTGGTATAAACAAAAGTTTTCCCGGATCCTCCTGGGCCTTCAATAAAATAATAAAGAGGGAGATCAGGATTTTTTTTGTATGCAGATTGTAAGACCATGTTTACAAATTCTTTTTGTTCATCATTAAGTACATTATATTGTTGATCACCTTTTGCTTTGTGTTCTTGAGGTGATAAACCGTCTTCGTTTTCGAAAATGATTTCAACAGTTTGTTCCATTGTTGGAAAATCAGATAACGATCGACCTTCAGCAATCAGCATGTTACTAAAATCAGCATAAGCTTTTTTTTCTGCTACCAATAATGAATTTTTTTTTGCGAAGTCTTCAGCCATAAAATTTTTAAATTCCAACCATAATTCTTCTGGGCGTAGTGGTTGACAATGAATTAAAATTCGAACAAATAAATTTCGAAGACTTTTTGGCATCATCCACAGGCTTGCTTCTCGTAAAGCATTCCTCCATTCTTCATCGTCTTCTACAAGTCCTAAAGCTAAACAAGTAGCCACAAAGGTCGGATATTCAACTCCATTAACAGTTCTTAAATCAACAAAACTTTTTGCCCCTCGTACATGCAACAACAATACTCTTAAATGAAATAACTCAATTTGTGTTGGGCTAATTGAGTACATTCTTCCAATAACACCAATATTGTTTTTTCTTTTTTCCCATCGCAATACATTATTGCCTGGTGTTTTCTTAAAGACATAATGATTTGGAATGTCAGGATATAAATATTGTCTAGCATCTGGATCTCTTTCATTTAGAGCAAAATAATCAATTAACATTGTTTTTTTATTTAAAGCTTCTTGGATTTCTTCGTCATTACCATCGGTTTCAATAATTAGATTTTGCTGATTAGGTAAATGTACTGGTAATCGCGTTATACTGTGACTTTTTTCTTGCAAACTTTTTCCAAAAATACGCCAACATGCTTCAGTGGGACCAACGTATCTAGTTTTAATAAAGTGTTCAATTTCATCATGTTCTATTATGTTATCATCTGAATTTTTTTCGTTTAAAGATATAGATGCCGCATCATGACCTTTGTAAATATATTTATAAATGTATTTAACGGATTTTATACTTGAAACTGCTACAACATTTATATGACAGTCAAAAGTCAATAATAACTCTGGGTTATATGGGACAACGTGCCTGTTGTCTACAATATAATTGTTTCTTTTTTCATAAGTAATTCCTGTGTTTCGGCGTCTATATAAAGGGTATCCACCTGCATCCATTATAGTTTCATTTTGGAAATCCATAGGATAACGTTTTGAACATTTTCCATTTACTTTACACCAATCTCCACATGGGCCGTGAATCATATGAGTTAATACAGCGTTATGCAATCGTAAATTTTCTTGTGGAGATGGTATTTCCGCACTTATATATTTGTTAACGATAGCAGGTGTTGTGAGTTTAAACTGTGGTCTTAAAGTTATTAATAAATGTATGTGTGGCAATCCACGTTTTTGAAATTCAATAACATACACATAAGCTAACAGTCCACCAAAGAAATATTTTTTTTTAATCATTCGAATTAATTCATCTTTTTTTTCGTTAAAAACCCGGGCCACTAAATCTGGGCGATCTGCAGCGGTTTGACCTGGCAGTAAATTTTCTTGTATTTCTGGCCAATTCGGATTACACGTCATTGTTAAAAAGATATCTGGTTTTCCAAATTTCCTCACGATACTCATACTATCTTGGTAATTTTGTGTCATATACCGTGGAGAACCAATAAATGTTGATGGTAAAATAACGACTTTTCCAACACGACCATTGGAATTTGTAGCTTTATTTTCTAAATGATCAATCAAACCCTGATATGTCTCAGCTCTTAATTTTTTTTGATTATCTTTAACATACTGAATCTTATCTTGTTGCATTTTAACATAATTATCTACAGTCCATTGCTGAGTTAATCTACGAGCAAGGAGAATTGGGTTGAATTCGTTAGGTCTAATTGCCAATTTATATTTTAAATAGGCGCAACGGGAAACTCTTCGATTTGTATTTAATCGTTTCAAGTTTCCATTCCAACCTTGATTTCCGTACGGATAAAGCAAAGTATATATCCAAGGCTCAACATTTGGATTCATTGAACTAACATATTTTAATGTTTTGGTATTAATATTTTTAATTGCAACGTAAGACTCAGGAATTTCACCGTCAGCTGTAGTAGTAAAAACTGCAGCAACCTCATTAGATCTTTGGAAATTAAAGCGTCTTTCATCCATTCCTGGTTTTAAATTAAATAATAGTTGTATTTCTGGGGCTGACCTAAGTCCATCATTATTCTTTGATAATATTTTTTCTTGTTCCTTGATAGCTTCATTCATCATTTGATATGACTGAGCGAAAATGTTATGTTCTCTCATTAATTCGTCTAAGGTTTTGAGGAGGTCAAGATCTAGATCTGAATTTAGTTTTTCATTTTTTCTATGCTTTAAAGCTTCTTCAGGATCTGTAAAAAAAAGTCGACCAAAGGAAGGGCTTTCGTTAACTTCAGGATGTAAAGCGGTGTTTATTCTGTTATAAATTTGGCCATGCACAATAAAACAATAAGGACCTGGCCTTTTTTTTGAAAAATCTACATGATTAGTTTTAAATGATGCAAATGCAACTGAGCTGTTATATTTACGAATACGGTTAAAAAAAATGTTAGATTTTTCATGAGAGCCATTAAATAATGATTCAAGAACTTTAGGAAATTTTGGAAAAGGTTCCAATTTGACGCCTCCATGGGAGCAGCAGTCATTAAATGATAATCCTTTATTAGTGACTTTTTCAGTTTCAAAGTGCATAGCATTGCAATGAATGCAACGGGCATTCATAGGGCCTAGATAATGCTGGGTTACAGATATATTAGTGAAATCAATTTCCTGACTATTTACAAAATTCTCCTCCAATTGCAAATTTTGCCGGTTGATTGAATTTTGACGTTTTTGTCTTTGAGCTAAATTTATTTGCTGACGACGTTTTTCTTTCATTTCTTCTTGGGTTGGTCTGTTTAAAGAATTGTTAGCTCTTAAACGCTCTTGTCGGCGATTTTTAGATTGAAGATTTCGTTCTCGACGGGATCGTTCAAATTCTTCTTGCTCTTCAGGAGTACGGTTTACTTTTCGGCGACCCATTTCAATTTTTTTTGCTTATAAAAATGTCAATATAAAATAAATTTTTTAATTTAAGAAAGCAATTAAGATTTAAATTACTTTTTCACAATAAATATATTTATAAATTTATTTTAAATTATATTATTTAAATTCTAATTTGGTAAATTGTGAAGTAGAAAATATATTTCTGCGAATCAATAAAAATAATTTTAACAGACAGTAATTTTCTTTTATTATGAATGGAAGAAAGAAATGAAATATTTTGAGTTTATATTTAAAAATTATTTATTTATATAGGAGGAATGATTTAAGAAGTTATTTAAATAATTTTAAAATTCTCTAATTTGAAATAAATTTATTATTGTAATATTTTACTCTGATAAAAAAGGGTATTAATTTTGATATTTTTTTTATTTAACAATAAGGGTTAATTGAAAATTTGCAATTAATATGTTGAAAAAATTAAAATATTTTTAAAAAGCTGATACAACTGATAACTAACTTTCAAATTGAAATAAAATGTTTTAATAAAAATGTCTAACAAAAATAAAATTGCCAGTTACAAAAAAATTTTTTTAACAAAAATAAAATAAATCTTAAAAATTTTAAAAGCCGTATATTCTCATACATTTAACAGGATAAGTTAGGTTAAAAATAAATTTTATGTTTTTTTTTTTAAATAAATTTGCCTTTAAGCCTTTATTAAATGAGTACAAATAACATTAAAAATTTAGATTTTGATCTAAAATATATTTCTTTCGTGTCAGTAGTTAAGAAAATATATATTTTATTATTGAATTCTTAACTTTACAAACAAATCAACCATCTGTCATCAATACTTTTATATAGGTTATGTAAGGTTTAAAAATTTTATGATAAGTAAGTATATCAATATGTGTTAAGTACAATGCGCTTATTAATTCACCCTCATCATCATCATAATCATCATCATCTATATCAATATTTTATTTTTTGTAATATAAAGAATAAAATATTTTAGAGCAGAATGAATTCTGAAATATCTGCTGATATAATTATGGAGCTTTTGATTTAAATTATTTATATAAATCAAATGTGCGCTGAGAAGAATAAAAATTAATTAGACCAGATATATTTTTTACCTTATCTACATAATACATAATAAAAAATACATACATTTATTTATTTCTTTAGTTTTACAATTCCTTGAAATAAATTGGCTATGTTATTGAAACTACCCTTTATGTATAGCTGAAAATAAATAAAAAAATATAAAATGCATTGTTAAAAAAAGTTTATGACTGTTTTATAATCCTAATCCCTATCGGAAGGTTGCATATGCAACGTTGCGCATTGGATATGAAACATTGCGGATTGCATATGAAACATTGCATATCATTGCATATGCAATGTTTTATTTTTATTTTAGGAAACAAAGAGTAGTCAATAAAATAAATTTTCGGTGAAACTTTTCCAGCATTAAACATTAAAATGAATTTTCGGTGAAAATTTTTGAATTTTTCAATTCAAAATATTTTCCGATTTTTCAAGATGGCGGACCGAAAAACTTCAAAGAGTCAACTATTAGCTTTACAAGAGGGTTTTTTAGGGCAATAAAATTGAATTTGAGGTGGAAAATATTCGATATTTCAATTTGGAAATTGGCCATTGGAAAATCGGAAAATATGTGAAATTGAAAAATCGAGTATTTTCCACCTCGAATTCATTTTTCTTGCCCTAAAAAACCTCCTTGTTAAGTTAAAAGTACATTTTTTCAAGTTTTTCGGTCCGCCATCTTGGAAAATCGGAAAATAAGTGAAATTGAAAAATCGAGTATTTTCCATCTCAAATTCATTTTTCTTGTCCTAAGAAACCCCCTTGTAAAGTTACAAATTCATTTTTTCAAGTTTTACGGTCGGCCATCTTGGAAAATCGGAAAATAAGTGAAATTGAAAAATCGAGTATTTTTCATCTCAAATTCATTTTTCTTGTCCTAAGAAACCCCCTTGTAAAGTTACAAGTTCATTTTTTCAAGTTTTAAGGTCGGCCATCTTGGAGAATCGGAAAATATGTGAAATTTAAAAATCGAGTATTTTCCACCTCGAATTCATTTTTCTTGCCCAAAAAAAATCCCTTGTTAAATTAAAAGTACATTTTTCAAGATTTCGGTCCGCAATCTTGGAAAATCGAAGAAAAAAAATTTTGAATTGAAAAATCGAATATTTTCCAACTCAAATTCAATTTTATTGCCCTAAAAAACCCCCTTGTAAAGTTACAAGTTCATTTTTTCAAGTTTAACGGTCGGCCGTTTTCTTGGAAAATAGGAAAATATGTGGAATTGAAAAATCAAATATTTTCCACCTCATATTCATTTTTCTTGCCCTAAAAACCCTATTGTAAAGCTAATAGTTGACTCTTTCAAGTTTTTCAGTCCGCCATCTTGAAAAATCGGAAAATATTTTGAATTGAAAAATTCAAAAATTTTCACCGAAAATTCATTTTAATGTTTAATGCTGGAAAAGTTTCACCGAAAATTTATTTTATTGACTACGGACTACGGAATCATAAAATATTTGTTTCCTAAAATAAAAAAAAAAATTGCATATGCAATGATATGCATTGTTTCATATGCAATCCGCACTGTTTCAAATGCAATATGTTCCATGTTAAAAAAAAACAGGAAAGAAATCCCAAAATGACAAAAGACTTTTTTTACATATTTGATGGAGTTTATAATCACCAAGAACTAATTAGGAAGGAAATTAATGTATTAAAAGTAATGGATTTTGATCTTTGAATCCCACTGTGATACAAATTTCTTCAACGATATATGTTAGAGTTGGTAAACAAATGGAATTTAACTCGATTATTTAGAAAAATATATAAAATACATAATTTAAGCACATTAATAAGTAATTAGTCTCAGTAATTACTATCAATGATTCCTAAAATCTAATTATATTTTCCAGTTTACAAATTTTTACCTAATCATTTATTTATTTTCTGCAATTATTGCAGGTGTGTCTTGTTCTAAAAGTATTGGAGCAAAGTTTTAGCTCCAGAACAAAAAATTATTGTAGAATCCACTTCTTAAAGAAGTAAAGAATATACTATCATTTAATAAATCTTTAAAAAATTTGATGTCGAAGAAAAATCAAGTACATCTTTAATTGAATTATTTCCATTTGTATTTGTAAATAATTATATTGTTCAAAAAGTTGACTTATTAATAAATTAAGCAAAACAAAAATAGGGAGTTTCATAAAATATAACAAATTATGCATGTTTACAGGTGCCCACTTCTTAAAAGAATAAAGATTATAGTACTGCTTAGTAAACTTTAAAAAAATTTTTAAAAATTGTATATAAGAGTATTATTACATTCATATATAAGAGTAATTCCTTTTTTTCCAAACAAGAAATTTTTTTTTTTTTTATTAATATGAAACAATACAACTCAGTTGTAATTCCACCATTACCGGCAACTACAACTCACTGAGCACCTTTAAGCTTTTTAATAAAAGTTTTAACGGATTGAGTATCTCTTATATTTAAAACTCAACGGTGATTATAAATTAATTTTGGCTTTGCACCTGTAAATATGCATAATTTGTAATATTTTATAAAACTCCCTGTTTTTGTTTCGCTTAATTTATTAACAAGTCAACTTTTTGAACAATATCATTAATTACAAATACAGATGGAAATAATTCAATTAAAGATGTACTTGATTTTTCTTTGACATCAAATTTTTTAAAGATTTATTAAATGGTGGTATATTCTTTACTTCTTTAAGAAGTGGATTCTACAATAATTTTTTCTTCCGGAGCTAGAACTTTGCTCCAATACTTTCAGAACAAGACACACCTGCAATAATTATAGAAAATAAATAAATGATTAGGTAAAAATTTGTAAACTGGAAAATATAATTAGATTTTAGGAATCATTGATAGTAATTACTGAGACTAATTACTTATTAATGTGCTTAAATTATGTATTTTATACATTTTTCTAAATAATCGAGTTAAATTCCATTTGTTTACCAACTCTAACATATATCGTTGAAGAAATTTGTATCACAGTGGGATTCAAAGATCAAAATCCATTACTTTTAATATATTAATTTCCTTCCTAATTAGTTCTTGGTGATTATCACATATGTAAAAAAAAATCTTGTCATTCAGGGATTTCTTTCCTGTTCTTTTTTTTTAATTTGATGAATTAAAATTCAGCGTCATTACATTAATAATACTACTTCGTTAATAATAAAAGAAAATTTGCTGGCTTTAAACAAGTAGATGCACCAAGTTGTTGTAAATTTTCTTTGGCTACAATTCTTCTGCTTAAGTTGAATTCAACCAATTTTACAGTTAAGTATTAAGTCTTATGATTAAGTTCAACTGATTACATGTTTGTACTATAGTCTATATATTTACCTTTCAGTCTATTTAATGCTGGTTAGTTGTAAATACACAACTATGAACAAATGATCATAAAACACGAGTCGAAAACTGCCAAGAAAAATTAAACAAGTTTTATTTTATTAAATAACAATAACAAAATGCATAAAAAATTCTTTAGAACTTTTACTAACTCTTTGTTAAAAAAATAATGATGCAATAATGCAACACATGACTATGACAGAGGGCGTATAAGTAGAGTTGAGCACAAAGTGCCAATTGGCTCCACCATTTTCAGCTGCGGGATATTCAAATTTTAATTTTTTTAATATTTTTTTTTTTAGTTTTGCACCCAAAAAATTGGTCAATTTTAATTAAATGATTAAAAAAACGGTGCATGCCTAATTTTTAGCTTTGCTTCACTTTACTTATAAACGAATGTAAACCCCGCATTTAGCTTGCTTGTATGCATCATAATAACATCTCATGTGTTTACGTGCATGCTAAAATTTTTCTCAAAAATTATTTAACACAAATGAAATTAATATTTCTAAAACTAAAACTGGAGATAATTCGCTAACCTGCATAAAAATAAACAAAATTAATATATTATAATTATCAGCTCTAATAAAGTACGCATTAAAACTTTGATGTTAAATTGGAGTCATTATTAATGGAATTTTAAAATAAAATCAAGCCTTTTGCAATGCTATACTCCAAAAGTGTTACAAACTCCCTTTAGATATTCAAGTATTTGGTGCAGTAAAAAAAAAAGCAAAAAGCTTAGCTTAAATGCAAAGTTTGGTTTGGGATGCCAGGTTATAGCTTGCGCTTGTTTTAAGCATGGATCTGGAACCATGTGCCGCAGTATCTAAAGGAGTTATTAAGAATCCAAATTGACTTTTTAGGTGATTTTTTGCATAATCAAAGAGTGTGTCCATTATCAACTGTTTATTATTATACATGATTGTGTTGATACAGTTAATTATATTGATTATTATCCATAAACACTTTTGGTGGCCTTTTGGCATCATTTTTGATGAGAAACATTTTAATCACTTTACTGCAATGTCGTTTTGATGTTTAATGTTTATAATGAATATGTTGCGGGATGTTCCTAGAACAGGTGTTGAAGGAGGTATTAATTTATTTGAAGTCGATAAAGCTCACAAGCACTATTTGGTATGATGGTGTTAACATTGTGCATTTAGAATTTCATAAGAAATTAATGGAGATAATCAAAAACTCAAATAGAAATATTTCATCTTGCCCAAAAAAAATAATTCACTTAATTAGAGTAATTAAATCTCAAAGTGAAGTTAAGTTAATGAGTAGAGCTTGTGAATTAAAGGTCACGTATTCATCTAAAAAATTAGTCACCCAAGATAGTAAATGTGGGTTTATTTATGAGAGCTAAAAATTTGGAGTTAAATATTGCTCGTTTACAAGTATTTTCTAATATTTTAAGTTAAAAATGCATTTAAATTATTGAAAGTATTTTTTTGGTTATCAATTTTTATTTAAAAACAAAATAGCAAAATCTAGACCAGAAATTAATGAGCATGAACTGTATGCAACTGTTGATTAAGAATAAGAGGTGCTGAGTTTTTAGCTTATCCAACAGTTGTTTGCGGGGGAAAAAAGCCAACATAATTCATTATCTTTCTAATAACCAAATAGTCAATGGTAAAGAAATGATTTTAATGGATGCAGGTATAAATAATTCAAATAATATTTCAATATTTTATTTACAAATTTTATTTATTTTATTTATTTACAAAATATTAAATAATAATTGTCCAAAAGAAGTTATTGATATTGAATCTCTTGCAAGTCAAAGAATGTATAAATAAACAATCGTTTTGATGATAACGTTTATAATGGATATGTTGCGGGATGTTCCTAGAACAGGTGTTGAAGGAGGTATAAATTTATTTGAAGTCGATAAAGCACACAAGCACTATTTGGTATGATGATGTTAACATTGTGCATTTAGAATTTCATAAGAAGTTAATGGAAATTATGAAAACTTAAATAGATTTATCCTTTAGAGTTATAGAAAAAATAATTCACTTAATTAGAGTAATTAAATCTCAAAGTTAAGTTAAGTTAATGAGTAGAGCTTGTGAAATTGCATCTGATGTTATTTCAAGAACAATAGCAAAACCTAGACCAGAAATTAATGAGCATGAACTGTATGCGACTGTTGTTTATGAATGCAGAAAAAGAGGTGCTGAGTTTTTAGCTTAATCCAACAGTTGTTTGCGGGGGGAAAAAAGCCAACATAATTCATTACCTTTCTAATAACCAAATAGTCAATGGTAAAGAAATGCAAGTATAAATAATTCAAATAATATTTCAATATTTTATTTCCAAAATATTAAATCATAATTGTCCAAAGAAGTTATCGATATTGAATCTCTTGCAAGTTAAAGAATGAATAAATAATTCAAAACATTATTTTTTTTGTGTATATCAAATTTATTATGTGAATCAAAATCAAATCAAAAGTAATAAGTAATGACTTATTTTAATAAATAAAACTCAATAACTCAATAAGTATAAAAAAAAAAAATTTATGCTGTTAAAAATACCACAATTAACCACAATTAATTAATTAATTAACATTGAAAAATTTTTAAAACATACATAAAAAACATACATAAAAAAACATAAAAAAAATGCATATAAATAAGGTTATATTTATTTTTTTTCATCATCACACTTCCCGTGTGCGACTTACACAAACAAATTCTATTGCGCAAAACAAAATCAACGCGACCAATTAAAACACGAATCAACGCGACCAATCAAAACACGAATAAATCGAGGAACAAATTCTGATGATATTTCTCCTTTAGAGTTATAGATGATAGTTCTAGTATTAGTAACCTCGTTCATAGGAATTTTTTGGATCTGATACTTAATTTTTTCAAAAATTATTTCTTAAAATTAAAAAAAAATAAAAAAAGCTGCAATTTATTTTTTTTTTTTTTTGGTATAATATCTCATTTAATTCTATGAAAGTAATAATATCTGAAAATATGCTTTTTATACTCTATATCTCGAATCTAATATTCAATTTTTTGAAAATTTTTTTCTTAAAATTTTTTGCATAAACAAAATAAAAAAAACAGCAATGTTTTTCTTCTTTTTGGACGTAGTACTTAATTTTTATCTAATAGTACTAATATCTAGAACTATTGTTTTTACTAGGTAAAAGAGACGATTGAAAATATTTTGTTATTGTTAATGAGGAACCATAGTGCCAATTACTTGGCAGCGTTTTTTTGTATAATTTGGGTACCTTTTTAATATTGGATATATTTACTAGATACCGTCAACGACGGGTAGAGCGAAGCTGATCATATTTAAAATAGTTTAAATAATTTTAAAATTTTTGGGTTTTACAAGCTTTGCTCAGATTGAGCTTAAATATCAATATTAAACGTTTAAATCAGACGTAAAATTCATTAATAATAATTATTATAACTCGTTTTATAATGCACTTCACTGAAAAAATAAAGTTTTTGATATTTTCTGAGTTTTATAATTAAAAAAGGATGTTCAATACATTCGTAACACCAAATAACTCAAAATTCTAATGCATCAGTTTATTATGTTGAAAAAACAGGCCGAAACGCCTGTATTTATTCCAGCAGGCCTTCTGGGCCTAGAAACGAAGGATTTAATGTTATTAAATAGGGTTTTTTGATAAATTTCACAGGAATTCTGCAACCTTTCTAATTAACCAAAACACTTCTGGTTGGCACCATTTTTTTGTGTAAGCGTCACTTTTTATGCCCCAAAAACTGCAATTTTTTATCACAAATTCTCATACCTTTATAGTCCATTAAATCCCATAATGACCCATTTTTCAATTGCTCCCAAAAATGCAATTTTTGAAAACAAAGGCTTTTAGATTTCAACATTTTTGGTTCCTCAATGAGGAACCATTGTGATGCGTCAAATTTTGATTTTTGATTTTTTGGCATATAAGCACGTTTTGGGACCTCAGGAAGCTAAAAAACCGGTTTCTAAAAAAAGTATGTGTGTGTGTGTGTGTGTGTGTTTTTGTGAGTGAGTGTGTGAGTGTGTGTGTAACCGGTGAAATTTCACAACTATTATGGAATTAAGAATTTTCAAGAAATTTTTCATCAATTGAAAAAATCTTAAACTACTTTTTTTTTTTTTTTAATTTGGATGTAATACCTCATTTATTTCCATGAAAGTACTTATATTTGAAAGTACTATTTTTACTTGGTATCTCGAATCTGATAATTAATTTTTTGAAAATTTTTTTCCCAAAATTTTCGTTACAAAAAAATACAAAAAACACCAAATTTTTTTTTCTTTTTGGACGTAGTACCTAATTTATTTATATGAGAGTACTAGTTTTAGAAAGTTCGTTTATAGTAATATTTTGGATCTGATACCGAAATTTTTTTCTCAAAATTAAAAAAACAAAAAAATAAAAAAAACTACAATATTTTTTATTTTTTTCTAGTGTAACACCTCATTTAATTCCATTAAAATACTAATATCTGAAAATATTGTAACCAGTCATATTTCACAACCATTAAGGAATTAAGACCTAATTTTTTTTTCAATAATTTTTTCATCAAAAAATCTCAAACTACTTTTTTTTAAGTATTCAATTAAGTATTCAAAGACAGTTAAAAATAATAAAATTGGAGCTTATGATATGATGGCGTTAAGTATGCAAATAAAATATTTTAAATCTTAAGATTATATTGTATTGGACTAAACCTGGTTCAAAGAAAATGTAATTTTATCCACATGCATTCTATGCGGAATTCCATTATCGTTGAATTTATATGAGAATTGATTACAAACTAATGTTTTTAACGCTTCTAAAGTAGCTGATTGACAACGGATTTTTTTAATTAGTTTAAACTTTTGTATAAAAGTGCTAAAGGCTAGTTTTATTAAATAAATAAAATATAAAATTAATATAATTGCAATTTTCGCAGCAACTTAAGGTACTTGATTTTTAGATTCTATCGGTGAGAGATTTCTTTTAAAATTGGTCATGAAAAATTTACAACTGACGGACTTTGAATGAAAACTTGCACTAAAAACTAAAACCAACAAAAATTTGATAGGATAAGAAACTAGGCTATTATTATGACAACACTCTGAAAACAACAAAAACTACCCTATTTTAAGGGTTCATTTTTGCAATGTTTCAGAAGAAGGGTCAAAAATAACTAACTAATTACATTTTTTAAAGAAAAATTAAGAATCTATTCAGACTTAAACGTCAAAAATCGTAATTGGACTATGAGGGCTAAGTACAAAAAGTTTATACTATCTCCGAAACTGAAAAAAAAAACTTTTACATGATAAAAGATTATTTTTATTTGCTTCTTTTTTAAATAAAATTTTGGTAACTACTTAACCGTATTTTGGCCATGAAAGACTTAGATTAAATGAATTTAAAAATACTTTTAAAGAACAAAATTTTTATTTAGTAGAGGAGTTTAATAATTTTGGAACTCCAAATAATACAAAATGGTTATAGATAATTTATTTTGTTGAAAAAACATGACAACCACCTTCCGTTCATGCCATTAAGCCTTCTTGGACTATAGAAACACAGAGTTTGACATTTTTAAATAGGGTTCTTTTTACCAAAGAACCGTTTTTAATAGAACGCTGCAACCTCATTAAGAAATCAGACACTTCTGGTTGTGCCTATTTTTTTATATAATTCTCTTACTGTTATTATCAACAGCCCAAATACCCATTTTCTGCCAAAAATGACCAATTATTTGATGCCAAAATTGCAATTTTCTATAGAGAAAAGGGTTTAGGTCTCAAAAAATTTGTATTGGCTCCAGGTTTACAAAAATTTCTTTCCTACCTCTCCTCAATTATTTAGTAGCGAGATATAATAATTTATAAACTCCCAAATTTGATTTTTCAAAAAGTGTCTATTTTGATCTCTATCTTTGTAAAACCATAACTCAAAAACAACTCAAGCAAATCAAACAATACCCTGCCAACTAGCTGGCACTAAGGTTCCTCTGCCACAGATATCACCGATTACAAGCATGCAATCATACATACATTTCTATTAACTATAAAAAGTTTTTTTTATTGATCAAAAATTTTGGAATAAATTAAAAAAAAAATTAATTATCAGATTCGAGATATCGAATAAAAACCATATTTTCAAATATAAGTACTTTTATGGAACTAAATGAAGTATTACACCCAAAAAAAAAAAAAATATTGCAGTTTTTTAAATTTTTTTGTTTTTTTAATTTTGAGAAAAAAATTTTGAAAAAAATCGGTATTAGATACAAAAAATTACTATAAACGAACTTTCTAAAACTAGTACTCTCATAGAAATAAATTAGGTACTACGTCCAAAAAGAAAAAAAAATTTGGAGTTTTTTGTATTTTTTAGTAACGAAAATTTTGGGAAAAAAATTTTCAAAAAATTCCTTATCAGATTCGAGATATCGAGTAAAAATAGTAATTTCAAATATAAGTACTTTCATGGAAATAAATGAGGTATTACATCCAAATTAAAAAAAAAAAAAAGTAGTTTGAGATTTTTTCAATTAATGAAAAAATTTTTGAAAATTCTTATTTTTGAAAAATTTATATTTTTGAAAACAAACTTTTTTTAAAAACCGTTTTTTTAGCTTCCTGAGGTCCCAAAACGTGCTTATATGCCAAAAAATCAAAAATCAAAATTTGACGCATCAAAATGGTTCCTCATTGAGGAACCAAAAATGTTGAGATCTAAAAGCCTTTGTTTTCAAAAATTGCATTTTTGGGAGCAATTGAAAAATTTGATCATTATGGGATTTAATGGACTATAAAGGTATGAGAATTTGTGATAAAAAATTGCAGTTTTTGGGGCATAAAAAGTGACGCTTACACAAAAAAATGGTGCCAACCAGAAGTGTTTTGGTTAATTAGAAAGGTTGCAGAATTCCTGTGAAATTTATCAAAAAACCCTATTTAATAACATTAAATCCTTCGTTTCTAGGCCCAGAAGGCCTGCTGGAATAAATACAGGCGTTTCGGCCTGTTTTTTCAACATAATAAACTGATGCATTAGAATTTTGAGTTATTTGGTGTTACGAATGTATTGAACATCCTTTTTTAATTATAAAACTCAGAAAATATCAAAAACTTTATTTTTTCAGTGAAGTGCATTATAAAACGAGTTATAATAATTATTATTAATGAATTTTACGTCTGATTTACACGTTAAATATTGATATTTAAGCTCAATCTGAGCAAAGCTTGTAAAACCCAAAAATTTAAAAATTATTTAAACTATTTTAAATATGATCAGCTTCGCTCTACCCGTCGTTGACGGTATCTAGTATTTGAAAGTACGATTTTTACTCGATATCTCGAATCTGGTGATTAATTTTTTGAAAATTTTTCTCCCAAAATTTTCGTCACAAAAAAATACAAAAAATACCAAATTTTTTTTCTCTTTCGACGTAGCACCTAATTTATTTCTATGAGAGTACTAGTTTTAGAAAGTTCGTTTATAGTAATTTTTTGGATCTGATACCGAATTTTTTCAAAATTTTTTTCTGAAATTCAAAAAAACAAAAAAATAAAAAAAACTGCAATATTTTTTTTTTTTTGGGTGTAATACTTCATTTAGTTCCATGAAAGTACTTATATTTGAAAATATGGTTTTTATTCGATATCTCGAATCTGATAATTAATTTTTTGAAAATTTGTTCCAAAATTTTTGATCAATAAAAAAAACTTTTTAAAGTTAATAGAAATGTATGTATGATTGCATGCTTGTAATCGGTGATATCTGTGGCAGAGGAACCTTAGTGCCAGCTAGTTGGCAGGGTATTTTATATTCTCTTGTTTGATTTGCTTGAGTTGTTTTTGAGTTATGGTTTTACAAAGATAGAGACCAAAATAGACACTTTTTGAAAAACAAATTTGGGAGTTTATAAATTATTATATCTCGCTAATAAATAATTGAAGAGAGGTAGGAAAGAAATTTTTGTAAACCTGGAGCCAATACAAATTTTTTGAGACCTAAACCCTTTTCTCTATAGAAAATTGCAATTTTGGCATCAAATAATTGGTCATTTTTGGCAGAAAATGCGTATTTGGGCTGTTGATAATAACAGTAAGAGAATTATATAAAAAAATAGGCACAACCAGAAGTGTTTGATTTCTTAATGAGGTTGCAGCGTTCTATTAAAAATTACCAAAGAACCCTATATTTAAAAATGTCAAACTCTGTGTTTCTATAGTCCAAGAAGGCTTAATGGCATGAACGGAAGGTGGTTGTCATGTTTTTTCAACAAAATAAATTATCTATAACCATTTTGTATTATTTGGAGTTCCAAAATTATTAAACTCCTCTCCTAAATAAAAATTTTGTTCTTTAAAAGTATTTTTAAATTTATTTAATATAAGTCTTTCATGGCCAAAATACGGTTAAGTAGTTACGAAAATTTTATTTAAAAAAGAAGCAAATAAAAATAATCTTTTATCATGTAAAAGTTTTTTTTTTCAGTTTCGGAGATAGTATAAACTTTTTGTACTTAGCCCTCATAGTCCAATTACGATTTTTGACGTTTAAGTCTTAATGGTTTCTTAATTTTTCTTTAAAAAATGTAATTAGTTAGTTATTTTTGACCCTTCTTCTGAAACATTGCAAAAATGAACCCTTAAAATTGGGTAGTTTTTGTTGTTTTTAGAGTGTTGTCATAATAATAGCCTAGTTTCTTATCCTATCAAATTTTTGTTGGTTTTAGTTTTTAGTGCAAGTTTTCATTCAAAGTCCGTCAGTTGTAAATTTTTCATGACCAATTTTAAAAGAAATCTCTCACCGATAGAATCTAAAAATCAAGTACCTCAAGTTGCTGCGAAAATTGCAATTATATTAATTTTATATTTTATTTATTTAATAAAACTAGCCTTTAGCACTTTTATACAAAAGTTTAAACTAATTAAAAAAATCCGTTGTCAATCAGCTACTTTAGAAGCGTTAAAAACATCAGTTTGTAATCAATTCTCATATAAATTCAACGATAATGGAATTCCGCATAGAATGCATGTGGATAAAATTACATTTTCTTTGAACCAGGTTTAGTCCAATACAATATAATCTTAAGATTAAAAATATTTTATTTGCATAAGATACTTAACGCCATCATATCATAAGCTCCAATTTTATTATTTTTAACTGTCTTTGAATACTTAATTAATTTTACAATACTGATGAATAACCTTTTGATTTTTTTTAGTGGCCAACTTTGACCCGAAATATTGAGTTTGCAGTTTATTTGATCGCAAATTTGACATCAGATTCTGAAAGTTGAGACTTTATTACATGGGGATATACATTTTGAAATACATAAATTTTGGTTTTGAAATTAATTTAGTATGCAAAAACAAAACTACACGTAGGAAGATAAGCTCTTGGGCGTCAAACGTGTAATTAAATAAAATGTCGATTAATTAATAATTAATAATACTATATCTAGCGTTCTTTTGCATTTTTATGATATTTCACTGATGCAAAGTTTATGCAAAAGCTATGAAATTAATCGCGCGGATAACATTTAGAAGGTTTTTCACCTGTATGAAGCAAAAGTACAAGAATAAACATACCTTTAGAAATACCGGATTGGGCCCAAAAACTATAGGGTTCATTAACTCGATAATATAAACTCAGTTTTAAAAAATGAAAGCAATCCGTTTGATCGTTTTGGCTATATCGTGTCCGAAAGGTGTCGATTTTTGCATCCATTAAGGTAGAGCTTCGCTCTATAATAAGTAATACAGTTTATGATAACTCGTTATAAGTCAATGAAATATTAAGAATAATCAAATTAGGCGTTTTTAAAATTTGTTATTAAAAGCTCTGAAACTTTTCTTTACAGGATGGAAATTCATAAAATCCCTTATAATAAACCATTTTTTTATTGGATTGCGTTCCATGAATTCCCTACGTACCGTCGATAGCCAATTTTTTTATTTTACAGATCTGTACAGATATGCGCAGAAAGTGGCAAAATACAGATCTGTACAGATTTGAAAAATGAAAATTACAGATCTGCGCAGATCAAAGATATTTTTCATAATATCTATCACCTTTTCTAGAATTGCATGTATTATATTATGCGCGTGAATTATCCAGATTATAAATCTAGTTAAATTAATAATTAGATAATTCATTTAAACTATTGTTTTAAAACTATTAAGAAAAAAAAATTTATTTACAATAAGTCTTAAAATCAATAAGATATTAAATAACAATTAAAATACTTAAACAAAAAATGTAAATAAATGATATAAAAAACTTATTTAACTTTTCATTAAAACAAATTAAATTAAAGGAATATTATGTGCTAGTTGAACTTTATTTTATGTTTCTTATTAAAAATAAAAAATAGAACTTAGAAGTTTTGAAGTTTAATATAAATGGAAGTATCTTTTAGCAATCTCAAAAACTTGTGCTTGTTGTAAATCTTATATCCTTTATTTATAAATATATACACTTTCAAACTTCTTACGCAAATAAGAATTTATACCATTGACCTTCTTGATTAATTAAGAATAATCAAAATTAGGGATGAAAAAAAAAAATTTTGACGACACCATCGTATAGCCAGAAAAATTTCCTCTCTGGAATTACAAAAAAAAATTTCTTTATAATAAGCGAGAGAGTAGCTCTGATTAAAGACCTTGGTGTTATTATGGACTCCAAACTCACCTTCAATGATCATATTACTTTTACAATTGCAAACGCTAATAGATCTTGGAGTTTCATCAGAAGACATTCTACTAGATTTAATGAAGTAACTATAAAAATTTTATATTATAGTTTAGTAAAATCTCAAATTATGTATGGATCTAGTATCTGGAGGCCAATTTATAAAAATTGTATTGATAGACTTGAAAAAGTAAATCATAAATTTATTAGATTTTTAGCTTTTAAATCTGGATCACCTATGAATGTTAATGATCATAGCTACTCTGAAAACGCTTTAAAATTCAATGTCTCAACAATTGAATCTAATATGAACGCAAATGATATAATTTGGATGCAAAAAATATTAGATAACATTATAAAATGTTCTGAATTATTTAATCTCTTATCTATAAATGAACAATCGTCTTATAATTTTAGGCTGATTAGAAAATTCTCATTGAAAACTTTTAAATCAAATTATCTTAATAGAGAATGTTTATACAGAATTTGCTCATTGTATAATGAAAATCTTAATAAATTTTCAAGCTTATTAAAATTGGGACATCAAATTGATACTCTAGCATTTCATTTAAAAAAAATATTTAAAAAATTTTAAATACTACTTTAACTTTCCTTTGTGAACACTTAATTTATTTAAAGATTTATTAAAAAATTTTATTTTACATATGTATTTGAAATTAATTATAATTATTTTATTATTTTACTTATCTGCACATTTTGATAGATTTAAAAATAGTATAATTATATTATTAATTTATTTGTACAAAACTTTATATATATATATTTTTTTTTAACAACAAGAACATCAAGTTGTATATTATTGTAATTGCCTTCGGGCGTAAATAAAATAAAATAAAAAAAAAAAAAAAATAAAATAAAATAAGCATTCGGGAGAATTTATAATAATTTTTGCGCTCTTGAAAGATCAAAAATACCTGAAAAGCTAAATTGGCTATAAAAAAATCAAGGACAAGACCTAGGGGGCTGAAAATTGATAATACTGAGAGAAAAATATTTTCCAAACGATTTGAAGACCCAAGAATTAGTTTCACATACACTTGAGGAATATCAACCCCTATGTGACTCTGATATCGAAAAATCTAGTTTTTCCAAATTCTAAGAATATTACTTGCACCTATACCAAAACTAAATAACAAACTCGATTAATAAATTATTATTATTTTAAAAATTGGCACCTAAACAAAAATAATAAGATCGTGCTTTTAATAACGTCGAATCCAAGTCAAAGTCATTAATGCTTTTATTTTACTAATCAGAAAATTAATTATTAATGCATCTTGCTAATTATTAAAAATGCTATTTGTTTGATGTTAAAATATCTGAACCTCGTCAATGAAAGATATAAAATTTTCTTCAAAAATGAGCAAACAGAGAAGATAAATTTAACATCTTTGATTTAATTCAAAAAGGTAAAACTAATTAAAATTTTCTCTTATAGTTAATTAAATACTTACTTTAATCATAATTATAATATACATTTTCAATGTGTATTTTCATTGTTTCAAAGCATAACGTTATATAAATAGGAGAATGTATATCTTATGCAGTTATTAGAAGCACTTTGCTGTCGAACAATCTTTAACATGTAGTTTAATATTTTAAGAGCCCTGACTTCAAAATCTTATCATTAATATTTTCTATATATTATAATATATGCTATGTATGTATATTTATACACCTATGTAGGTAAGAAATTAATAAGGTAAGAAAATGAGTTTCTACAATATAACGTTATATTTTCTCTCATCAACGTCATTGTCGAAACTCATACTAAAGTATATTCTATTATAATATATGCATATACATAAATATATATATATATATATATTCTGAGGTTCTATCGCGAACAAATTCAAAGAAAACTAAGAAGAAGATCTTTGGATTTTGCAAGCTCGGCTTCTTCCGTTCGCTGAAGTGAATTTTTACTCGAGTATTTTGCTCTTTTATAACAGAAAATCTACCTTTTACGCACGTATACATGTATACAGTTTTTTTTTTAAACTTTTTATAAAATTTATATTACATTACATATATACATGGGTATGTTTAAATAAAATTATATAAGCAAAAATGGAGGATATGACTTACGCTACCAAAAAACTACGTCACTGGAGATTTTTCCACAGAGAGTTCACTACAAAAGTTGAACACCAAAAAATGTTGACACATAAAAATTGTATACAGAATAAAATAAAAAAATATTGATTTTACACGAATATTTTTAATGTTGATTTTTGACACGAAAAATTTAACGACCTATAAAAATTGACACCAAAGAGTAGACCACAAGAATTTTTTATCACAATTTAATCTCTAACACAAATATTTTTGTAAAAATCAATCCCCACTACAGAGTTTTATAAACTAAAAAAGGAAAAAAAATTAAACATATATTATAAAAAAAAAAAATGTTTTATTATTATTCTTGTGCTCAACTTTTTGGTGTCAAAAATGGACATTAAAAACATACATCACTGATGGTCAAATAGAATCGCGAGCAAAAAATATTTCTATGTATGCAATTTTCATGTGTCAACATTTTTTGGTGGTCAACTTTTATGGTGAGCTCTCTGTGGCAGAATCTCCGGTAACGCAGTTTAGTTTAGTTGTAGTATAGGCCTGGAGCGTGGTTTTATTTGCGATTTTTTTTGAAAACATGTCCATGGAATTTTTTGACGGTAATTTAAGTTTTTGGGGTCGCTGATTCCAAATCCGAAGTCCGTTTTGACCTTACGTGGTCCAATTTTGCGGAATTGCGCATTTTAGGTCATTTTTAACGTTTTTTTCCATTTTTTGTTAAAATTTTAACATGGAACATGTTTATAGGGAGGGGGTACTTCAGAACTTGAAAATTAAGGGGGGGGGGGGTCAAATTTGTCCTGTTTAAGGGGGGGGGGTCAAATGAGACTTAGAATAATTAGGTAAGTATATATAAATAAATAAAATACTTTTAAAAGGCTTTGAAAAATCTGGGCTTTAGGACTTAGGATAATACAGGTTTTTATGGACTTATAATAATATCGATTTAGGGACTTGGAATAATTCAGGTTTAGGGATTCAAAATAGTTTGGGTTTAGAATCTTAACAGCTAGTGAGGTGATAATTACAAATTATAAAAATACAAAATTGTATTATAATGTTAAGTAACAGCTTGTGGCTTTCGGGTCACTAAATGCAAATAAAACATCTTTTTTTAACAAATAATGTCCAGTGGCCCATAATAGGCGATTCACGGGTATTCTCATCATTTTAACCGAACCCAAATTCATAAACTACTCGTTTAAAAAAAAAGTAACGTATTATAAAATACTATTAAAAGAATAAGAATACCTTCGAATCGCCTATTATGGGCCACTGGACATTATTTGTTAAAAAAAGTGTGTTATTTGCATTTAGTGACACGAAAGCCATAAGCTGTAGAAAAAAATTGGTATTAGTTCATAAAAATAACTTAAATTACCCCAAAAACGTTTAAAACAGCCTATAAGTGCCTATTATGGGCTACTACACCGTTTTTAGATAAATTAAACATTATATTCGTATTTAACTACCTTAAAGTACTCAAAAACCAAAAGCTGCAGATAAAAATTGATATTATTTCATAAAAACAGTCAAAATTAGCCCAAAAAGCGTGAAAAATAGCCTGAGAATCCCTATTATGGGCTACCATTTTTGTTTTGTATGAGTAGATATAATAATTAGGTATAGAGACCCAAAAAACATTAGTGTAGTGTGAGAAAAATGGTAATATATTAAAAATTTTAATAAAAAATGGCAAAAAAACATTAAAAATGACCTAAAATGGGAAATTACGCAAAATTGGACAAAAAAATAACTAGCGACAGGAGGAATTCCGCTAACCACAAGCTGAATATTTTCACTTGCGGAAATTGGATTTTTTTTCAAAGTAGGATGCTAATACTTGGTGGAAACTGATAATCTATTATTTTATTAACATATGGAACACTTTCATTGGATGGGGAATCTGAAAAAATCTAACTCGGTAGGGGAGAGGGGGTGAAAAATTGACGTTTTTAAGGGGGAGGTGAAATGGACTTAGAATATTTTTAATTTAGGGAGCTTTGGTCCAGAAGTCCCTAGGAACCTTTGGTGTGAAAAGTACCTAGGGACTATTGGTGCAGAATTTTTAAAGAAATTATTGTAAAAATGAATAAAAAATAAATTCATATTATTTAAAAAACAATAATAATTTGAAAATTTAATTAATTTTGTTAACTTTGATGTGTAAGCAGCATGATTTCTATAATAAAAATTCAAATATAAATATTTGGACATAAATATTGATATTATGAACACAATAGATACTTTATTATCAGTGTTATAAGTGAACATGTTCCATGCTCATTGGTTATGTAGTTACACAAACCGGTTATAAATTAGTTTGTATTTTCAAGAAATTTCTTAATTATAATCTATTAACATTTAATCTATTTCGTAAGGCAAGCTCACAAGTATTATAATAGGCCTTGTCAAAAATTTCACCTACAAAAATGAGAACTTCCTTTAAATTTTGAATTAGACGATTTTCCATAAACTTGCCCATATATATATAAAAAAAATTTTTTTCTTCTAATTTTTATATTTTTTTCAACGTCATTCAAAATAATTATTTTTTTGTTATTTCTATTTCTTCTCTGTAGCATCCTTGAAAAAAAACTAAATAAATAAAAAAAAATTTTTCTTACTTTAAAGTAACTTTAAAGCATTTAACGGTTGGTTGTACGTTTGAGTTGATATAACTAAAAGCTTGAAAATATTATACTATGATAACTGATGTTGAGAAAAGGTTTATACATGTTATGCAGTGAAAACTTTTAGAAATTCTATGAGGTTGAGTTTATATAAATAATGTTAAATAAACAAGTTATGCAATTGTAAAAATATAATTAAACCACTTAATTGTTTACACACAATATTAAGTTTATATATTTATAATATATATTTTACAATATACATATATTTAGGCCGTCTCTACACCAGCACATAATCATGTTTGTTGGATATTTTTTCCCCAGCTACACTGTACTAAAAACATAACCTCAAAATTACAAATTTAAATGATTATAACCCACTAAAAACTTATTAGTTACATAAATTGTTAATAAATTTTATAATAAATAACTTAATCTTTAATTAAAATATCATTTAATTACATTTTATTGCTTAATTTTTATTAAAAATATTTACTAATACAGTAGTATTAGTACTAGTGGCGCCATTTCGTAATAACTTTAATTTCGAATATCCCAGCAACACCACAAAATATCTAACAAACGTGATTATCATAAAACATGATTATGTGCTGGTGTAGAGAGGGCCTTACAATATATATTTTCAATTTATAAATAATAATAATAATAATAATAATAATAATAATAATAATAATAATAATGAAATACTAATTAAATAACATTAAATTATATTTTAATTTTATGAAAATAACGATTCTTAGAAAAACTGCAATTATAATTATAATTATTTTGTAAAATAATTGAATAACTTGTTTTAAAAACTACATAATTTTAAAACTTACGTTGCTATGAAAGCGATATTTTGCCCTATACCTATAAACCATTGAATTTAATCAGAATGAGCTAAGATTTATACATACTGTATTACAATTTGGAGTATAATTTTGTATTTATAAATATTTAATGTAAGCATAAAATAATTTTATTATTTAAATTATCATAAGTAGTATTCGATGTATCACCCATATTTAGTTTAATATTATAACGATTTTGTAGCATTAATTGACCAGTACTGGGTTGAAATAAATGTATTTAACTAATCTTCAAAAAATTGATGTTTTTTTATTATTAAGTTATACGTTTCGCCTGTTTTAATTACAGGCCTTATCAATAACTGTAAAAAAATATGTTTACATGTATAAAAAAGATTAAAAAAATTATTAATACAAAAATATATATATAAAAAATTACCTATAATATATAAAATATTTATCAGAAAATAGTTGTACATTTTTTATTACTATTTAAAACTATTGGTTGTTTTGGATTTCTATACATTATCACTCAGTTTTTATAACAAATAAATCTGTGTGTAATGGTGTGACCGTTTTTATTGTAAATCTATGTGGTTGTAAGAGTATAAAAAGTTTATTATTATTTAAATTTAGGATTTAATTTTTAAACAAACAATTAGTTAAAAAAAATTATATAATTAATCGAACCTGTATATAATTAATTGCAATTTGGCCTCAGATTCGACTGAGCGTTATAATTATTTGGTTATTATTGGTATTTATTGTATTAAATAATATTGATTAAAAATGCTAACTGCCAAAAAATTTATAGAGCGAAGCAAACTACTGTTATACATTTAAACATGACTTTAGAAATATTGGATTGTAACCAAAATTTAAACAGTTTATCTAAACAATGATAAAAGCTTAAGTTTCAGACATTAAAGCATCTGATAGATAGTTTCTGCTTAATCATGTCCAGAAAAACTGAAAAATTTTCAGGTACAAAGTATAGAATTTTGCTCTACATACACCAGGCAAATACACTTGTTATTATACACCAATAAAAATAGATTTAAAATTATATTTATATGCACAAAAATTTATATATATTTTTTTTAATTAACTCTTAAAAATATTTTCATTCATTTTATTTGAATGTTTAACGTATATTTATGTACCTACGTACTATAAATGTTTATATGTGAGTGTGTATATAAAATATAGTTATATATTTTATTTCCACAGTATAAAGTGCAACGCTTTATGAAGCATTCGTAGACGTGCTTAGCGTACAAAAAGTTGGATAACCACTAATTGTACCTAACTTATATGTATATGGTTGATTTAAATGTTTTTTGAAAAAAAGTTTTTTTTAATTTTTTCTTTATAGAAAATTATTTAAAAATCAGTATGGAAAAAATAGTATTTTGTAGAAAATTTAAACCATACATTAACATTTGAATTAAATCAAAAAAGTTTTTTGGTTCCTCAATGAGGAACTATTTTAACTGTGGTTTTGATAGAATAGTAAACTTTATTCATAGATAAAATAAGTACTTTCTTTATTTGTATTTCAAATATTTTTTATCCTTAAAATTTTGTATTTTATAATTAAACAATATGGGGCTTGTATGGGTAAAAATTTTGATGATTTTTGTTCATAATCTGATACTACACCAAAATATATTAGACAGGTATTTTTTTATTTTTTGAAATTACGAAAAATGACGGGGTTACAGAGGTTTCAAAAATCAATGATTCGTCAGAGGTCTGACGTCATAATGTATTTGTATATGGAAAGCGTTACGTCATCACTTTTTTAACTTTCATTATCTTGAAAAAAAAATAAGTTTCTAATATTTTTTGATCTAGTTTCAAATTCTGCAAAAAAAATTATTAAAATTCCGACCCATACAAGCTCCCTATTAATTTAGACATTAATAAATTGAAGAAGACACTTAAAGCACTTCCTAAATACGCGAAATACGATTTTCTTTTGTATTTACCTGAACTTTTTTGTAAGAAAATGTAGGCCAATTTTATCTATTGATCACATTTGACTAAAAGCTAATGAAGTTTTGAAATGCCTAATTACATATTACGATATATTCACCGTAGTAATATAACAATGAAAACATCCAAAACTTTTCAAAATAAATTCTTTAAAAAAAACTTGAAAAAATATATGTTTTGCGCATGCAAAAATTTCTTGCGCTAGTAATCTTCCAGAGAATTGCAAATAACCCATATATGTACAGTTATAACAAAAAAAGTATTAAAAAAATATATATATATTTTAAAAAAAAACGAAAAATTTTTATCGATCCTTAAAATCATTCTACCGTACTTTTAATTTTTCATGTTTCACATTACACAATTGTACTGCTTGAAATTCAAAGTAAAAATACTGATAAATTGAAATGAAAATCAATATAAATTTTGAGAATTTATTTTAAATAAATAAAACAATTATTTCATATTAATGTAAAGAATGATTTCATCGATTTTTTTCACTCCAGGGCATTTCCTGGCTTAGTTTAAGTTATATAAAACGTACTGCATTAATTTGTATTATATTAATTTTTTTTTTTAATTTACCTAATATTTTTACCTATTTTTTTGAAATTTTTGTCTTGACATTTTTTTGCAGCAAAAAATAAACAACTCACCTCAAAATATTTTATTTGGTACACTGTTAAAAATACCCGATGGTAAATTTACGAAATAATCGTAAAATTACGATTTTGTCGTAAATTTACTTAAAAAATCGTAAATTTACCATTTAAATCGTAATTTTACGATCGATCGTAAATTTACGATTTTTTTGTAATTTTACGATTTTGATATCATAAATTTACGACAAATTCGTAATATTACCACCAAATCGTAAATTTACGATTTTTATGGTAAATTTACGATTTTGCATTTGTAAATTTACGACTGCTAGATTTGAGTATTTATAAGCCTAAAAACAACATTTCCGAAACTAAGGGATAAGTACAAGTTTACCTTATTTTTTCGATCCTAAACTCATATACGAGTAAAAACTAATTTTGGCATAAAATTTTTGTATTAACACTAAAATATCTAAATGGCATTAGAGAAGGTACTCTCATCTCAAAAGTTATTTTAAAGCCGTAAAAACTTTGTTTAGGAATTTCAAATTTTGTATACAAGCCACAATTGAAATGAACTAAAAAAAAATTTTAATATTAAATAAATTTTTTAATATCTAACATTTTTTACGTACATAAATATTAACAATTCTTAAACAAAAAAATTAGAAATCTTTTTTTTGATTTCTAAGTTAAAAAATCTAAGGCAAAAGAGGAAAAAGTTAATTAAATTCAAATAAAAATTTTCTGAGCTTAAAAAAGGAGAGAAAATAAAAATCACTAAAAATATGCTTTATTTTTGTAAAAGATTTTACAAGGGGAGTTCAATACATTCGGAAAACCAAATTACACCAAATGTTTTTGGATAAGTTTATTATGTTGAAAAAACATGCTAACTACCCTCCGTTCATTCCAATGGGCCTTCTGGGCCTAGAAACGCAGGGCTCAATGTTATAAAATAGGGTTTTTTTTTGGGAATTTTCAACAAAACGCCAAAATCTCACAAGTTAACCAAATTAATATCATTAATTCTTTCATCACTATAGCCAATTAACCAAACTGTCATTTTTGGCTAAAAATGACCAATTTTAAATTGCTGCCAAATTTGTAATTTTTGACAAAAATGGGTTTTTTAGGTCTCAAAAAATTTGTACAAGCTTCAAATTTCCAAAACTTCTTTATTTTACCCTTTTCAATTATTTGTTAACTAGATATGATAATTTGAAGTCACAGTCCCAATTTTACGATTTCTTAAAAAAGCTCATTTTTAATTAGTATAGGCCTGGAGCATGGTTTTATTTGCGATTTTTTTTAAAATTATGTCCATGGAATTTTTCGACGGTATATATAGTTTGTGGGGTCGCTGATTCCAAATCCAAAGTCCGTTTTGACCCAACCTGGTCAATTTTGCGTAATTGCCAATGTTAGGTCATTTTTAACGTTTTTTTGCCATTTTTTGTTATAATTTTTAGTATATTACCATTTTTCTCACACTACACTAATGTTTTTTGGGTTTCTATACCTAATTATCATATGATATAGTATATCTACTCATACAAAAAAAAATGGTAGCCCACAATAGGGATTCTTAGGCTATTTTTCACGCTTTTTGGGCTAATTTTAGCTATTTTTATGAAATAATACCAATTTTTATCTACAGCTTCTGTTTTTTGAGTATTTTAAGGTAGTTAAATACAAATATTATTTTTAATTTATCTAAAAACGCCGCAGTAGCCCATAAATAGGCACTTATAGACTGTTTTTAACGTTTTTGGGGTAATTTAAGCTATTTTTATGAAATAATACTAATATTTTTCTATTATTTTTCTACAGGTTGTGGCTTTCGGGTCGCTAAACGCAAATAACACATTTTTTTTTAAAACAAATAATGTCCAGTGGCCCATAATAGGCGATTCACGGGTATTCTCATCCTTTTAATGATATTTTATAATACGTTACTTTTTTTAAACGAGTAGTGTTATAAATTTATAATTTTATAATTACAAAAAACGGACTACTAGCCCACAATAGGCAGTTTTGGATTAATTTTTCAGAATTTAAAAAAAATAGTTTTAATACTTGCAAATGTTTTGTCCGTTTTTGTAATTATAAAATTATAATTATAAAATTATAATTATAAAATTATAATTATAAAATTATAAATTCATAAACAGCCTATAAGTGCCTATTATGGGCTACTGCGGCGTTTTTAGATAAATTAAAAATAATATTTGTATTTAGCTACCTTAAAATACTCAAAAAACAGAAGCTGTAGATAAAAATTGCTATTATTTCATAAAAATAGCTAAAATTAGCCCAAAAAGCGCGAAAAATAGCCTAAGAATCCCTATTATGGGCTACCATTTTTTTTTGTATGAGTAGATATACTATATTATATGATAATTAGGTATAGAAACCCAAAAACATTAGTGTAGTGTGAGAAAAATGGTAATATATTAAAAATTTTAACAAAAAATGGCAAAAAAACATTAAAAATGACCTAAAATGGGTAATTACGCGAAATTGGACCAGGTTAGGTCAAAACGGACTTCGGATTTGGAATCAGCGACCCCAAAAACTAAAATTACCGTCAAAAAATTCTATGGACATGCTTTCAAAAAAAATCGCAAATAAAACCATGCTCCAGGCCTATACTAAATGTTAACTTTGAAGAGTCATTTCTCAAAAACGAATCAAGGAAATAAGACGAATAAAAAATTTTTGGAAACTTGAAGCTTGTACAAATTTTTTCAGAACTATAAAACCCATTAACGTCAGAAATTACAAATTTGGCAGCATTTTAAAAATTAGTTGTTTTTAGCAAAAAATGACTATTTGGTTAATTGGCTATAGTGATGAAAGAATTAGTGGTAAAAAATTTTGGTTTATGGCGTATAAAAGGTGACACATTACCAAAAGAATAAAACCAACCAAAAATGTTTTGGTTAACATGGGAAGTTGCAGCGTTATATTGAAAATAACCAAAAAACCCTATTTTATAACATTGAACCCTGCGTTTCTAGGCCTAGAACGCCCATTGGAATTAACCGAGGGTAGTCGGCATGTTTTTTCAACATAATAAACTCGTTCATAACCATTTGGTGTAATTTAGTGTTCCAAATGTATTGAATTCCCCTTGTTAATCGATTACCGCCGGCGCGGCCAAAACGTACCACTTTATTATAATTCTGAAACTTCTTTATATTATTAGCTCTAAATTTATATCTAGGGGTTTTTGAGATTGCTGATTTCAAATATGAACCCAAAAAAATCATAAAATTTCATCTAGGGGTGAAAAATTAGGGTAAAAAGGGGTGAAAAATCAATTTTTATAAAAGGTTTTATATTTACTTGAAAAACTGTATCCTGGGCTTCTCACGTTGCTTATTTCATAAAATGACCATAAAAAAAATCATTAAACTTCACCAAGGGGTGGAAATTATAGTAAAAAACAATTTCTCATAAAAGTTAGATATTAATTTTAAAATTTAAGAAAAGTTCTTTTTCAAATATGATTTTTCATATTATTTTTATTCTCACATATGAGTGTATTCTCATTTTTTATTGTAGGAACCCTTTACGTTATTGGGATTCCGTTACTATTATACTTTGTAATTACATAATCTTTATATTTGAAATAAAAATTTCAGACAAACCTACATATTTAATTCAAAACTTTATATCAACGCTTTTGAAAAAATTTTGATTTTTCTACCCAAAGGTTAATTTTTTTGCTTTTTTCATGTATAATCTGGATCTTGTGCAAAATTTAATCATTAAGACTATTTAATTTATAAGTATATTTGTCTCAGATTAAAATTTTCAAAATTTAAGATAAGAGAGAGCCAAGTGATTTTTATTTTCCCTTCTTTTTTAAGCTCCAAAAATTTTTATTTGAATTTAATTAACTTTTTCCTCTTTTGCCTTAGATTTTTTTAACTTAGAAATCAAAAAAAAAGATTTCTAATTTTTTTGTTAAACAATTGTTAATATTTATGTACGTAAAAAATGTTAGATATTAAAAAATTTATTTAATATTAAAATTTTTTTTTAGTTCATTTCAATTGCGGCTTGTATACAAAATTTGAAATTCCTAAACAAAATTTTTACGGCTTTAAAATAACTTTTGAGATGAGAATACATTCTCTAATGCCATTTAGATATTTTAGTGTTAATACAAAAATTTTATGCCAAAATTAGTTTTTACTCGTATATGAGTTTAGGATCGAAAAAATAAGGTAAGCTTGTACTTACCCCTTAGTTTCGGAAATGTTGTTTTTAGGCTTATAAATACTCAAATCTAGCAGTCGTAACTTTACAAATGCAAAATCGTAAATTTACCATAAAAATCGTAAATTTACGATTTGGTGGTAATATTACGAATTTGTCGTAAATTTACGATATCAAAATCGTAAAATTACAAAAAAATCGTATATTTACGACCGATCGTAAAATTACGATTTAAATGGTAAATTTACGATTTTTTTAGTAAATTTACGACAAAATCGTGATTTTACGATTATTTCGTAAATTTACCATCGGGTATTTTTAACAGTGTAATACATTTTACCAGAAAATAAAATCAAAATTAAATCAATATTATTGGTCAGAGACGATTTCAATTTAAAAATTTATTAGAAAACGGTGGTGACATCATCAGTTCGTCATCGCCACTGTCATCAATAACATCTTACTACTCTATATATTTGAAAATTTATTTGTGCGCTGTGTGTGCAAAGTTATTTTTAACTGATTCATCTTATCTTACTACCTAAAACTCATGATCCCCTCTCTCATGACTTTTCTCATCAAATTATTCGTGATTTGATTGGTCGCGCTGATTTTTTCATGCGCGTGATTTATATCAGAAGTTCTGCGGTCACATCGCTCGCGCGTTATTTAATTTTTATTAGTTTTTAAAATACTATAATTTATAATTATAAAGTATTCAAAAAAAATAAAATTAGCAATAAAATTATTTTCTTATTTTATTGTACATTCTACTCAAAATTTCGTCATCGATTTTATCTAACTAATCGATTCATACATTTTTTTCTTGAAGTAAATTTCTATCTCTAAAAAACTTATGTGACATAATTTTTTGTCTAATTTATTCGTGCTGTGATTGGTTGCGCTGATTTATTTCATCAGTTCATTATTTATTTCATTAGCTCTAATTTTTATTATCTTTTAAAATACTTAATTATTAATAAAATTTTGTGTAAAAAATACGGAAATAAGAAATACAATAATTATTTTATTATACAATCTCCTAAAAATTTCGTCATCTTTGTCTAATTGGCCGTTTCAATGATGCTCTGTAGTGTTATCGGCGCACTGCATACAATTTTGTAGACAATTTTAAATATCAATTTTTTAATTTTTATAAACTGTAAAAATAATTTGTAATTTCTAAAAAAAATTTAAATGAAAAATGTTTAAGATATGATAGAAAATTAATTATATTTTGTAGATTCAACGATATATGAAAATTAATTCGAGTATTTCGTCATCCTATTAAAAAATTTCGCCGTTCAGAACAAAAGAAAAATTTATTTTGAGGGATGAAAAGGGTTCTGGCAATAATGCAATATTTTTTTCTTGAGATAAATTTTGAAAATAAAAATAATAATGTTTTATTAAAATCATGGAAAAAGCTCATTATTTGAAATTGACATCTCACTCTACAATTGTTTTTATTTGTGAATTAAACCACAGTTTTATTTCGATTAAACATGAAACATGATCTGAGGGGGTTGGCGCGTATTTTACAAATAATAAAATAAAAGAATTCAGAAACTCTATTAGGTCAACTGGACACATAATACAACCTTATAAGTATTAAAATTTATTTTCGTTCCCAGCGGCACTGTGTGCGCGAAGACAAGATAAATAAATAAAAAATAAAAAAAAAGAAGAAGACAAAATGATTCGAGGGTTTTATGTGATATAGAAAAAGTGCCGCAGGAACAATTCAGTATAAATTAACTCGTTTTTACAATAGCACATTATGCAATGGTTTTTACCGCTATAACTGCCATCGAATAGCATTGTTTGCAAAATCAAAAAGAAAGGGTGGGACATAGCTAAATATAACTGAAAAAGTTAAGCCATATAGGGATTTTAGTAAATGTATGAATGCATAGAAATATTTCCTTTGTGTTTTATGCTCAAAAAAATTATATTTAAATAGGATATGCATTAAAAATTAAATTTTTTATTTTAAGTTTCAAGAACTAGGTACTTTAGTTTTATTTTTTAAAAATTAGTTGATTTAAAAAAATAATTTCAAGTTTTAAAATTTCTTAAATTTAAATTGGTCGAATAGTATTGATTCAGACTCGCAAGCAAAATGTTTATTCTATTCTAAATAAAGCTGAAAATACTGAGTACTAAAAGTACTTGAGTCGGATTTCCAAATTTGAGTTTATTTCCATAGTAAAGTAGAAGGGGTAATTTTTGTGCTATAATTTAGAAGACTTTTAAATGTTAATTTGTAAGTGTTATTTTTAAAAAAATCATTATTGCAGTAAAGATGATTAAAATGTAAAAAAATTTTTGTTGTAAAAAATATTTGTCATTTTTCAGATATTAAAAAGGGAGGCTAAGTTCCTCTAAAACGTAGATAATTAAATAAAAATCTTAGTTCCTAAAAGAACAATTTTATTAATTATAATAAAACCCAAAAAATCTATTCGAAAAATTTGGAACGAAAGCAGTATTTATACTGTACATTTCATTGAATTTATTAGAGATTTAGAATAATTTTAATGTGTCTTTCAATTATTTAGCTGTATAGACTTAAAATAATTTGTATAAATTAAAATTGTTATAGGTCAAAATGCCCCATGCACGTCGGTTATGTTATCACCCAAATCATTTATAAATTTTTTTCAAATAACATCAGAGAGAGAAAGAACTACTGGAATATTATTTTTCTTATTTGAAATTATTTGAAATATCAAGATGTAAAATTACTCTAAAAAAATAGTATATTAAGTATCAAGGGTGAACAAGTGCTCGGTGAAGCCGGGCACAAGTGAAATGTATGAACGCTTAAACCTAAAATTTTTCGTCTATAGGTGTACAACGAGTGTAGAAAATTCCGTGTCAAGTTTTCAGCTCGAGTTTTACGCCCACGAGGGCAAAAAAACTACATTTTTCAGATTTTTTATAAAAAATATTGAAATATACGAATAATAATTTCTTATCAAACTTTTAATAAAAATATTTAATTTATTTATATAATATATGCTTCATTAGTATGTATAACAAATAAGAACTAAAATACGAAGACAAAGTAAATGACATAACTAAAGCTTACATTATGTATTGTTATCTTTAGAAATCATTGTATTACATACAATACCATTTCCCTTTTCATGATCATCCTTTATGTATAAGATTTCCCTTTCGATTGCCAATATGATAATTTAATATGTGTCTTTTCTATAAAAGGATGGTATGTGTAATTGACAATCTATCGATATAACTAAAACTTTGTTTTAAACTTTCTTACTTAAATATTCTCTTTTTAGTATAATTTTTATTATTCATTCTTTTCTTTATTGTTTTAAGATTTAATATTTGATTTTTTTTTTTTAACATAAATTTATATCCATTTTTTTTATTGTCTTTTCTCTTCTCTTTTTTTTGCAATATCAATGTATTTTTCATGTGTTTTATACCTTTAAGCAATCCTTTGTTAAACTATGTTTGCATATATAACATTTTTTTTTTTTATTATATATATGTATGGAAGTAAATGATTGTGTTTTTGACAATTGAATAAAGCTCTGGAAGTTAAATTTCTTCGTTGATTTTTTTTATTCTTTTTTGCTTTCTTTCTTTAATAGTGTATACATACACGAAAATTCATGTACTGATAAACATCTGTGACACTCGGTTCGCCACGAGGGAATGGATATGTCAAGCTCCTGTATTCATGTTTTGGAAGCTTTTACTTGAATTCTTATTTTGTGTATAATATAATAAATCTAAAGTTATTTTTTAACTCTTATTTTTTTGTATTTATAAAAATATTATTTTTTAAAGATAAATATTTTTTTATTTTATAATTTGTTCAGAAAGTACCAATAAAAAATGTTCCTAAGATATTAGATGATAAAAAATTTAAGTGAACTATAACAGAGCCTTTTTGAATTCTCTTAAAACTTTAGTCTCATGTATGTTTGTAAAAATTGCCTTAAGGAAGTTATAGGGGGGGGGGGTGACCACCTATTTTCCTATCTTACAAATAGCAATCTTAATATTCTTGAAATCAAAATTGGTACTCCAAGCTAAAGTAGTAATGAAAAATTAAAGCTGCTGACATACGGACGAAGATAAATTCTCTGAGGATTTTTAATCTCAATATACTCTAGGATTGGAGTTACAGTTTTGTGTAACTCTGCCAATTCTACAGTGCCAGCAACGGAAATATCACGATAGGTTCCTGCAAAGAATCCATTCCTAGTAAACATTTTTTCACTAGTTTAAAACCTTGGTGTTTAAGCAAACTTACTGTTTGTAAACGAATTGTTCACTAAACCTCTCAAACCAAATATATTATATGCAAAGTATGGGCTGATAATATTCCTTCAATATTAGCCTGTCTTGTCTACAGGCCTCCTAAAATATCATTTACTAAAGACTCTGACTTTTTTGACAAATTACGTGAATTTTGCTCACTATGTAGTCTTAAGGTTATTATGGAGGACTTTAATGCTGACCTTCTTAAAAATACTCCTGACAGTCAATTCATTTGAGAAATGGCTGACGAGATGTCGTTCCGAATCATAGATCATGGAGCCACAAATCATCCTCCAGGCGAAACAGAACCGATGACTTGGATAGACAATATCTTTGTTAATAATAATTACAATATACTATCCTTTAATAACACAGTTGCTCATTTTCACATCAGTCACGATTGATGTTGAAATTAAATTATTTATACCAAAGCCTCCTAATGATAGTTTCAGCTTCAGAAAAATAAATGAAATTACACCAGAGGCCTTAAATGAATTTTGGAATCGTTGTGAATTAACTCCTTTCCATACTCCTGTTTTTAACATAGACCCATCACTTAAATGCCATAATTCCAATCTTCAGTTGGCAATAGATCACCTAGCACCTCTCAAAACCATTGAACCTAAAAAATTCAAACATCCTTGGGTCAATGACAATTTACAAATATTAATCAGCAAACGCAAGGTAATCGAAAGACTCTATGTCAGAATTAAGGACCCTTTACTTCTAAAAGAACTTATATCCTTATCGAATGAAATAGAAGAATTTTCTGAGCTAGCCCGTGAAACCTTTTATCAAGAGCAAATAAGTGATGCACTTAACAGTAACTAGGATATATGGCGCAAATTAATACATCTAGGGTTATTGCCCAAACCTATATGTGATCTTCATGTTTTTTTGCCTAATGACATAAACGCTTACTTTGCTAGTGTTTCTACATTATCCTCTAAAAACCTTGCCAATGCTGAAGAAATTATTGCTAACTGCTCTAATGATGGCTTTAATTAGTGCTTCACGATATACGAGAATAATATCGTTATTGTATCGTATCGTATCGAATTTCGATACGATATCGATACGATATCACGTTAAGTTTACTGACGACGATACGATATTTGTATTTTTCGATATCGTCAATATTCTCGTATTTATCGTATCGTCGATAATTAATTTCGAAAATATCGAAAAATATCGATCTTGATTTTTTTATATAAAAGTTTAAATTTTTACATATAAATAAGAGAATAAAAGTGCAGATAATAATATGAGCTATACTGCTGTCACTTTATAGATTACAGAATTAGCAGCACAGAAAATTTAATTGGATCTGTTGCGTTTCATTAATTTTGGATCCTCGTGTAAAAAGCGATGGATTAGATGTAACACATTGGCGTAAAGAGATAAAAGAAGAAACAATGAAAATATTTAAACAGATTTATAAACATTATTACCAACAGTATAAAGGAAATGGAGATATAGAAACCCAAGAACCTGTGCACAAATAGCAAAAAACAGACAAGAGTGAAAGCTCAATTGATTTTAATGTCCTTTTTCTAAAAGCTGAAAATTCGTTAGAATCAGAAAAAGACTTCATAATTATTTAACATCCTGTCAAGCTGATCCTGATTGTGATATTTTCTTGTGGCGAAAAAACCACTGCAAGATTTATCCGATTATTTAAAAAATGGCTCGGGACATATTATGTGTCCCTGTGACATCACTACCAGCTGAAAGACTTTTTTTTGGAAGCGGAAAATACGATAAGAAAAGAACGTTGCTCTTTAACTGATGAAAGCATTTGTGCCTTAGTCTGTACAAACATATAGATGAAAAGTTCATTAAAAAAAACTGCATGCGAGGTGGTGATCTAGTTGAATTCATTAATATTAGAATTGATAAAAATTTATAAAAAAAGTATTATTAACTTTATTCAATAAAATTATATATAAATTAATATAAATGCTGTATGATAATAAATGTTGTTTTTTACTAAAATTATTTTTTTTTTCATTTATTACAATTTTATTTATATCATTTAAGGACGATATTATATCGGATTTCGAGACGAGAACGAGACGATATCGATACCGATACCTATAAATAGTTTTAGAAATATCGTCGACATCGATACGATACGATACTTACGTTGGCACTAACGATACGATATCAATAATTACGAAATATCGATATAGTATCGTATCGTGAAGCACTAGCTTTAATTTTATCGATGTCACTCTTAATGTCGTGATCTTGGCTGACAAGGCTTTAGTTCCCAGGCTACTGGGGATGGTGGCATTCGGAAGCGGATCATTGCTAAGTTATTATCTACTATAGGCCCAATATTGGTTGATTTATTCAATGATTCCCTGAGGAATGGCGTTTTCTCCACATCCTGGAAAAAATCCATTTTGAGTGCAATTCAAAAGACCCCAATACCATCATCTGCTTTTGACTTTAGACCGATTGCACTTTTGTGTTTTTTGTCTAAGGTACTTGAGAAACTAGCCCATCAGCAAATCATAAACTACCTCAACACCAATAAATTATTAGATACGCTTCAGACAAGATTTAGAAGATAATACAGTAATACAGAAACTGTCCTAATAAAATTTGCAGATGACTTCAAACGTACTAGCAATAAACTAGTCACATTTTTGCTTCAATTTGATTTCAGCAAAGCCTTTGACACCATATCACCCACCAAACTAATATTTAAGCTTTAAGATATATGTTTTTCACGGACAGCCTTGTTATGGACTCAATCTTACCTCAAAGATCGACAACTCCAAGTAGTTTCTAAAAATACCACCTCTGACACACTTGTTAATAATCTTGGTGTTCCTAAAGTCTTAGATCATTGCCGTACTGCATCTACATCAATGATTTAAAAGATCATCTTTCAAATGGAGTCCTGCATTTCATTGTATGCAGACGATCTCCAAGTTTACATCCAAGCCCCCCCAGAAGATGCTTTACTTGCTGCTAAAAATCTTTAACTCATTGCTCGTAAGGTCTCAGAGTGGGCAGATATTGTCTCTCTGAACCTTAATCACAAAAACACAAAAGCCATATTTTTCAGCACATCATCAATTTTTGAACGCATGGGTAAATTGGATCTTGCGGGTGAATTGGGCAAAAATGTCACAATTCACTTCTCCAATGAACTTAAAAGTCTAGATATAATACTAGACAGTAAACTTAATTGGCAATCCCAGGTAACATCAATAGAAAGGAAAGTGAATAAATCGCTTTACTCATAACATTTTATTAGTATGTATTACTGAATAGATATGTACATTACTATTACAGGCCTTAATAACACCCCATTTAGATTATACTGCAACACATTTTATCTGGATGCAAGTAATACTCTCAAAGCAAGAATCTAACGCCTCAGTAATTGTACCATAAGATATATATTTGGCACTAGAAGAGACAAACACATCTCCTCTTATAAGAAAAAACTTAACTGGTTATGCACAGACAGCAGAAGATTTTATTTTATCGGCATACTTATATACAAAATTTTACGATTACAATAACCTCTTCACCTTACTGATTCATTTATAAAATACTGTATTAGATTAATTAAAAAATAATAAAACAATTAAAAATTAAAATTAAAAACTAATGTAACATGCGAGAACATGTTAAAGACTGTTTTTGATTATCATTTTTTAACAAAAAAAATAAATTTATGCAAATAAAGTTAATTTTTTTATTAGATAAATGAATAGCCAAGGAAAAAATATTCGATAATAATACAAAACATTTCTTTTTACGATAAAATTTAAGCGAGTTATGTATTTTTCAAGTTATAATGTCGTTTTAGAGCCTAAAATTGGATTCAGTATAAAAATGGTAATTTTTAACAGTATCTTTACTTGATCATAACTTGGTTAATTTTCATCGAAAATAGTACTTTTTTTTTTTTATTTAAGACTAATTTTTCCCCGGCTATTCGTTTCTGAAAGAAAAAAAGTCAAATATTTTAACCCCTTATGGTAAATTAAATAAAGAAGAATTAAAAATGTGAAATTATTTTAAAACAGGCTAAAATTGACCTTAATGGCGAAACCAAAATTTTTTTTGGGCAGATCTATTGGATTTCAGTTGAAAAAAATTTTCCAAAAAAATTGAGATATTGCGATTTTTCTTAAAACGCGTTTTCCCATTTTCCGGAATTTCCCGGGGGTTTTTCCGAAAAACTAATGGCAGAAATCGATTTACCAGGAATTTTCCTACATACCTGGTTTTTCAAAATTTTTTTTCAAGCTTATATTTATAATTTTTAATCATATTTTCCCGAAAAGCACTAACGCTGGTCGAGAGCCGCCTAATGAGTTTGATTGGCCATAACTCGAGCTGTTTAAGACCTAGAAGGCTAAAAATTTTAGGATTTTCCTATCTTTATGTTATGAAAACATGGGGAAAATTTTAGGCCGATCCGATGACCCGACCTGCCCACCTTTGCTGTTTTGGCAAAGAAAGACTCTTGACAAAAATGAATTTTTTTGGTTAAAAAATTATAATAATCAAAAACAGCCTATAATATGTTAAATTAGTTTTTGACAAAAAAAAAATTTTTATCGACAAAACTGATTTTTTCCACCAAATAATAATTTTTTTTATTTTTCTTTATATTCCAAAACATTTGCCATTGCTTGAGCATGAAAAAAAATTCCGCTTGATACAAATTTTAATACTTATTATTAAATACTTATAAATACTTATTATTATTTTATTTTGAATTTATATATTTATATTATTATTTTTTTCATTAAATTTTTAATTTTTCTTTTTATATAATTTAACTTTATGTGCAATGCAATTATGTTAAATCAAATGTAATTCAATATTTTGTATAATATTTATACAATAAATAAATTAATTAAAAAAAAAAAATATATATATGTTTTTTGAGTAATTAACTAAAAAATTTCCTAGAAATTAAATAATAACGAAATAAAATTAAAACACACTAGGGTAGCAACTACAGAAGTATTATACAATACGCAGCTAATACGTGGAAAATTAAATTTTGAGCTTTAAATTGAAACTGATACATATCAAGAATCCCAATAAATATATAAAATATAGGTACGAAAATTAAAACTAAAAAAATCTTTGCAATCCTGTCAAATATTTTTTTTTGTTGAGCATTAGAGTGGACCTATTTTTGGACTTTGTGGAGAAACTTTGCTCCCCGGGTTTTATTGTGAAGTTTTGGTCATAAAATGTTCCCAGTTCCAAGGATTTTGCTTTCGCCTTGCAAAAACCCGTGCCTGTAACCACCTCAATTTTCCCATTTAAATAACATGGGAATTTTGATTTTTTAGCTATACGAATTTTTACAAAAACCAAAAAGTGTTTTAAAATGCTAATTTTTACTGGAAAACATACTTTTATATGTTGTAAAGACATGCAAACAGCCCTAAATTCATTCCAAAGGGAATTTTGGGGCTAAAAATGCAAATTTACATGTTGGCTCAATCTTATAAAACAGGGTTTTTCGGTAATTTTCGATACAAAGCTACAACCTCAAAAATTACTCAAAACCATTCTGGTTGGTCTACTTTTTTTGGTGTAAGTGTCCCCTTTCAAACGACATAAGCCGTATATTTTTATCACTGTTTATCTTAGCGCTGTAGTCAATTAACCTACTGGTAATTTTTGACCCGAAATTATCAATTTTTAAATTTATTTAAATTGCTGCCAAAATTGTAATTTTTGACGAAATTAAGTTTTAAAAGGCCTTAAAAATTTTTTACAAGCTTCAAGTTTCCAAAAAATTTTTTTTTTGTGTATTTTTTGTAAACATTTTGTGAAAATTTGTATAGCTAAAAACCCAAAATTCCAATGCTATTTAAATGGGAAAATTGAGGTGGTTACAGGCACGTATTTTTGCAAGGCGAAAGCAAAATCCTTGGAACTGGGAACTTTTTATGACCAAAACTTCACAAAAAAACCCGGGGAGCAAAGTTTTTCCACTAAGTCCAAAAATAGTTCCACTCTAATACATACCAAAAGATAACGCTATAGAAGCACTTTAATTACAAAAGAATTAAAGCTACCTCCTATAAATAAATGTGAGTCCTGTTCTTTTTAACTACAAGGATCGATCTATTGGAATTCCATCCCTCATAACATCAGAGTCAAGCCTTACCTTAACTCTTTTAAAACGGCATTTTATAAACATCTTCTGGCATTAGAACCCTAATGAGTGCATATATATATTTTACCTAACTTATACCCAAAGATTATATTTATTATTTTTTATTTGTTATATTTATTCATATTTATTATTTTTATATTATTATTACTTATTTAATTTTACAATTCATACTACTGTCACGCATGTGAATACAGATTTAATATTTAAAATATATTTATACATAATCAAAATATAATATATATTTTAACTAGTTACTATAGAATGCTGATATCTTTCAGCGTTCTATAGTAACGCGTTACAATCGCTATTTTTTGTAACAACATCTTCATGTGTATTTACGACAAATATCTAGAAATTTATTTGATACTTTTATTTATTTGATTAAAAGAAACTTAGTTGTGACTTATTTTTAATACTCTCATATACATCATTCTTTTTTTTTTATTTATTAAAAATTTATATATTTTTCTTGCTCTTATTATAGCCGACAATTAAAAACTGTGCCCTTCTCTAAATTTCTGCTTTTCCCACTTAATGTCCTTTTTCTTTCAGCTGCTTCCATAATTCTTTCTCTCTTTAACTCATGCTGTAAAATGAATATAAAAATACATGCGTCTAATAAAATTTTTTTTTATTAAATATGCATTTTTTAGTTAATAACCAATGTATTCAAAACAGAATAAAAAAAAAATTTAATAAAATGAAAAGAAACTACGTGAAAAAATTTTTAAATATTATTTATTATTTTAATATATGAATATTTTTACTGATTCAGTATTAATCTCATATACAAAACAAAAACAATACGTATTTATCCCAAGGGCTTTGTTATCTGAATTTTCTATCTAGTTATTACTACATAAATCTTAAGAGTTTAATTATTCTTTACATGATATACTGTTTTTTATTATTATTTTTTTTATACATTATTATTATTTTCATATCATAATAATGATAAAAATTTTAAATAAAAAATAGTTCGTGTCATTGGATACATTGTTTTATATATGTATATTGTATATAAACCCTTTCCCCCCAAAATATAAATATGAACACTTTTTATCCTATAGGCCGTAAAAATAATGCATGCTCGCAATTTCATCAGCATTTAGGTAAAAAAAATCTGCTGACAAATTATCCTTCGATCTCTGTAAAAAATTTTATGATTGTAACTTTATTAGGAGGGGAGAGACAGTAATGATGTTGCAGATTCCATATCCTTTACGCTTACCCTAATTCGTAAAAAAAACTCAAGGATAAAAATTAATTATTTTTTTTATATCGCTTGCGAGTGATTAGGATACCACGTTAAAAGGAGATCCAGTCAAGGGAGAGGCGAAATCCTTAGAATATAGGTTAATACGAAGTAACAAGTATCACTACACAAAACACGACTTTAACATCGTGCAATTCAATTGGTGCATAAGATACTTTTAAAATATTATCAATAGCTCTATCAATTTCAACTTCAAGTAAATATGAAGCACCTTCTTTATTAATAAATTAATTAATTAATAAAAATAAATCTTGTGTTACTTTGAATTTTTATGGATATTTCACTGATGCAAAGTTTATACAAAAGCTATGAAATTTTTTTAAATTAAATTTAATTAAGATTTTGACCCATAAGAATTAATAATATAAGATTAAACATGCCTTTAGCCAGAAACTAATCAGTTCATCAACATGATAAAAAAAACTCAGCTTTAAAAAATAAAAGCAATCCGATTGATCATTTTTCTTACATCCTTCTCACAAGAGGTGTCGATTTTTGCATCCTATTAAGGTAGAGCTATTGTAGAACGAAGGTTCTGTAATAATATATCTCTGATATAATCAACTTTAATCATTAAAATTTATATAAATTTTTATTATAACTATAAAATATAATAATTTAAAATTAAATAAAAAATATATTTTTCCTATCTAATTTTTATTTCCAAGTATTAAAATTCATTTTTATTTCAAAGAAATTTTTGTAAGAATAAAGGGTTTAAACTCGGGTTTAAATAAAATATATCTACTAATAATTTATTTTTCTTGGTAGATATAGATTTTTCCAGATTTTTCATTATTATTTCCTATAAACTTAATGCAATTTTTTTTGTTTTTTAATGAATATTAAATATATTTCGTTTTAATATTCTTAAGAAAATGAGAAATAAATAAAATAGTATAATAAAAAATCTTCTTTTTTTTTGCTTCTTAGTATTAAAAATTTCGAAAATTTAAATTCTATGAACTTTCAATAAAAAAAGAAATATATTTAATTAAAAGATCAAAGGATATTTTTGAAAGAAATCAATTCAAAAAAAAAATGAGACTTTAGTACCCATCCATAAAAAAAAATTTATTGATATAGTTGTCATCAAAGAACTAAATCGATTAAGCTAGAAAAAAAAATATAATATATATTATATATATAGAAATGAAATTTACGTTAATATTATTTAAATTTAAATTAAGCTCAAAATAAGAAATTTTCCTTAAAAAAAAAGTAACTATTAGAATATAATGATATCCTTTTTTTTTTCTTTGATAATGATTTTTTTTATGACAAAAAAATCTGTACTTTATTTATTTATTTTAGTTTTTTAATTAAAAAAAATTACAAAAGAAAATGTTCAATAAATATCAGTACATAATAAATTAAAAAAAAAAAAAAAAAAATTAATAATAAAAAAATTCATATATCAATAAATAAATCAGAGTATTTTGTCTGGTAAGTTATAAATAAAGCAAAAAATTTAAAAGACAAGTTTTTATAAGGTTGAGAATAAAAAAAAAATTGCAAAATGTTTATAGTTACAAGTAATGTACAAAATGCATATTATACATAATACATGACATTTGTACCACTTGGCGGAAGGTGCATAAAGTGGGGGAATAAAAGATAAAAAAAAAAATGAAAATGAAAAAGAAAAAAAAAAGTAAAGTTGCATTGTCGCGGGATGCGCCTTTTGGATTTATAGACGCCGGGCCGTTTCATTGTTATTCATTGCCGGACGTAAATAACAACTAGCGCCTCGTGATATATCCCAAAAGAGAGAACAAAGCAAGCATGTTAAATATACAAATATACACATATATGTTAAAAGCACGAACCATGCAATAGAAAAAGTGAAAATACTATAAACAAAAATATATATACATATATATAAAGGGTTAAAATCGCTGTAGAAAGGAGAAAAAAAAATTATAGTTAAATCATGTGTAAAGAGGAAAGGAAAAAAAATGTTTATGGAAATGTAGTACTTGTAAATTTTCTTGTCGCCAATAACTTTTTATGTTAGCAGTTATATTTTCTTTTTTTTTTTTTGTATTTATTAATTGTTTGATTTATACTTTTCAAGAAACTTGCAATTCTTTTCGAATTGTAATGAAACAGCAGTAATATTTAATTTTTTTTCATTATACTACCCTCGCAGCCGATTATTTTATTTGCCCACTGAAAATTTAAAATATGCAGTTCAATCTTTGCATGGTTTCTATAATAGCTCGCTACAATCATCAATACTTACATCTGCATAAAAAACCAATTGCATAATGTGAACCATGGTTTTACACGATTTTCTTTTTTCTTCGGTATCAAGATTACTCGTCATGGAACTGGAACACCAAATTCCACTAAATATTTATAGGTCAATTTATTATGCTAAAAAACTCCTCTCCATTTATTTGAAAAAATTTGACGTTTTTTTTGGGTGGGGGGCACAAATGGACTTTGAATATTTTTGATATAGGGACTTACAATAATTTTGATTTATGGACTTAGGATACTTTAGGTTTATGGACTTACGATAATTTCTGTTCTAGGACTTAAAATAATTAGGGAGTATAAGTTAAAACTGTTATGAGTGAAAATGTTCCATCCTCATAAGTTTTTTTAACACACAAATAAGTTAAAAATTTTTTGATCATCAAATCTTTTAACTCTATAGCCAATAAATCAAGAGCTTATTTATTGGCTCAAAAAGAACAATCTTTAAATTGCTACTAAATATATTCAAAAATTTAAAGAAAAAAAAAATTTTTAAAGTATCATTTTTTCAAGTTTGAAATTGTCGTCCCTCACAAATTTTTTAGGGTGATGAAAATAGTTTATAAAACAAAAAATTTATTCCTAAGTAGAAAAAATTTAGTCTGTACCTTTTGTTTTATTTAAGCTGAAAGGCGTATTGATGAAATTTTTTACGCATGCATAGTCCAAAACAAATTTTTAACCTCAGAATCGAATTCTGCGAGAAATTTCCTATAAACATCTGAAAGAAAAATATTTTTCACCACAAAATAAGCATTTTGCAACAAAAAAAAGATTATTTTGAGTCAAATTTCTAAAGTAGGCCAAAAATAAACAAATGGCTGCCAAAAACTTAAAACTGATTTGTGCAAACATAACCCAAATGAATGTTCACTATAACAAAGAACTAGTTATAATGCATAAATGTTACGCAAAATTACAATATAATTTTCTAATTTTATAATTTGTAATTATCACCTTACTAGATTTTAAGATTCTTAACCCAAACTATTCTGATTCCATAAACGCGTATTATCCTAAGTTTCTAAATTATTCTAAGTCCCTAAACCCGAATTATTCCAAATCCCTAAATAAAAATTATTCCAAGTCCCTAAACCTGAATTATTCCAAGTCCATAAACCTGTATTATTCAAAGCCCCTAAGCCCATATTTTTCAAAGTCCCTGAATTGAAATTATTCTAAATCTCATTTGACCCCCCCCCCTCTTAAACCGGACAAACATGACGCTCCTCCCTTAATTTTCAAGTTCTGAGGTATCCCCTCCCTTATATCCCCTATAAACGTATTCTATGTTAAAATTAAGGATTTGATCCGAAAAACTAAAAATGTCTAAGAGTAGCTATTATGTACCTATTTTGTACCTAGTTGTACTTTTGGAAACAAATAGTTTAGATCGATTTCTAAATAAAGCTAAAAACTATTTTTGATATATAAGGTTAGTAAAATTTCCAGCTGAAGACGATCCTGTCATCAATTTTTTGAGATAACCGCGAGAAAATCGGGTTTTTGGTTACAAATTTTTGGTTATTACATTTACCAATATTTATGAATTAGTAAAAAAGTTAGTAAATCCTTGTATTTCGAAAATAGTTTTAGCTTTATTTAGAGCGTAAAAAAAAAATTTTTTCTCAGATTTCAGCGATAAATTGAAGAATTTTTAAAAATCGAAAAACAGCTGCCATTTTGAAATAATTCAATTTAAAACCATAAAGTGGTCTAGTATTATATTTTTACATCCTAAACCTAGTCAAAATGGTTTTTTTAAATCCCAGAACATTTAATTTATCCCTTAGGTAAGTTTCATTAGTGATATAATTTTACAATAAAAAAATATATTATGAATGTTTTTTAATTTTATGCTCATGTAACTTTTAACGGTACTTTGCATCAAGATTGTAAAAATTTTGAATTCAATTTAAGTTTATTTAAAATGAATTAACTACAAGAATTATTGCAAAATACCTATTTCTCAAAAAAAATAAAAAAAATTTTTGTTTTGTTTTTTATAAAAACTCTTGTAGTTATTTTTAAAATTAAATTTAAATTATAACGAAATTTTGATAATCTCGATGTGAAGTACCTTTAAGTAATTATTAGAGCATAATTTTTTAATTTGAAGATTATAATTTAATTGTTTTCTAGAAAAAAATCTTTTTGATGTTATGATTTAACTTCTTTAAAAATTTTTATGAATATCTTAATTCAAATTAATACATAATGAAAATATAATGAAAATAGTCTGAGTGAAGATATGTATAAATATTTTTATTATTTAATTATTTATTATTTTCATATTATTTAATTTCATCGTATTTCAAAAAATAAACCACCCTTTCTCTTTGTTTTTCTTCCGTATTTAAAAATATATTACTAATTTATTAATTTAGATTACACATTTTTTTTAATATGCACTGGTATATTTGACCCCAAACATCCAAGGGTGAATAATTTTATCTAAATTTTTGGTCAAAATATGTGTTGAATTAAATGAAAAATTTACCTTTCCTGCCAAAATATCTACACAATTGTTTAAAAATCCCAAAGAGATAAAATTTTTTTACGACATACCTTTTTTTAAAAGAAGGACAAACCGCTATAAAGATTTCTTATTGCAAACGTTAAATTAGTTCCTGAATGCCTTTTTTAAAAAATAATCTAACTCTTTTTCTTGAATAACTTTTTCTTGAGGCTTCTTATAAGAGAAATCCGGTGCCAGTTTCAGGCTTTTTTAAATATTATCTTACTCTACTAGGTGTACTCCGCCTCCCTTAATATTAAATACTTTTTTTTTTATAATTTAAATAAATAATTTAAATTAATGATTTTTTGGCCTAATTTCCAATAATTTAAATTATTTATTTAAACCCTTGGGGTGAATGAATAGTCAAATTGAATCACGAATGTTTTACTCGCCTCCAGATATACTTTTCTTTTTTCAATTACCTACCCCCCATTCCAGAAATGCCTCATAACGAGGATTAATTACTGGTTCCAGAAAATATCTTTTTCTAAATTACTATCACCAAAACAATTACGCCCCTTTCTTTCTCAAAATTAACAGCTTTTTTAAAATAATTTAAATGAAATAAATTTTATAAACATTTTTAAGGATTATACCAATTCTTAAAAGTATATGATGAAGATTCTATTAAGGCTGGAAAAATAACATTTGAAACTTTAAATTTTTTTGATAAATTAGAGAAATCAATAGGTTATAACATTTTGAAAACTTTAGATTTAAAAAAACAGAATTTAAAAATTCATTTTTTATATATTAAAACATTTTTTTAATTCAAGTTTAAATTATACATAAAACAGCGATAATTTAAGCTAAAAGATTAAAATATCAAATTTTTTAAGCCAATTTTTTTGTTGTGAATTATAGTAAGTTAATCAATATTAAAATTTTAGTTCTTTCCAATTTGGATATGCATAAAAAATATGCAACAGTTTTTGTACAGAACCGATTATTATGTGTAATGTAAAATAGATGACATTTTCGACGCTTTTTGCTAAAATCACTATAATTTCGGTCCAACGAGTCATTTTGTTATAAAAATAAAATAATAGTGACTATCCTGATAAATTTCGAATACAACTGTATAAATTTTATAAACATTCATACAGTCAGAATCGCGCAAACTAACTCATGTCATTATCCTACGGAGATATAGCTTGAATAAAGCATGTTAACGCATGTTTCACTCAGATTACTGAAAATAAAATGACACATGTTGACCTACTTTTAACAATTAAAAAAAAAAATAGCATATAAAACTCTTTTGGCTATTTCATTTCATACCTCTATAATTTGCATCTTTAATTTATTTTACTTGAAAAAGGTACTCAAAACTGCCTTGGGATAGCTTATGTCAACATGCTTTGAGAAAAACTAAAAAATAATTATATATTAAAAGGTGTAAGATCTGGGTGTAAAATTCTAGTGTAAAACTTGAAATGGAATTTTCTTCCTTCTGTTCTTTTTGCTCTCCTAAAAAGGCAAGAAATGTAACAAATTGAGATTTAAGAATATTTAGTGAAGACTATCGATACAAAGAGTGCGAGTGGAAACATTTAATATTATTAAAAATATGGATAACAATAGATATTTTTATGGAGAGGGGTTAAATAACTGGAGAAAAATATAACTTCGGTTCTTTTTTTTAATTTTGGGGGTAATTTGGTTAATATAACCAAAGGTAAAAATATTATCTTTCACAAAGTATTTAGTAAAATTTTTGCATTTAGCATTTAAATTAGAATCGAACATTCAAAAAAAGCAATTTTTTTCAGATCATTAATGAATTTCATTCCGATCGTATTTTTTTATTTTATGTTCTTAATGGTCTATTTTATTCTAGATATTAGTACTTTCATGGAAAAAAAGGACCCCGCACAAACCTTGTGGGATTCGCGTTTCGGAATTGGCTGAATTTTTGGTATTTTGTACATTTCGTCATCCTGAACAAATTTCTCAATGGGCACGAAGCTCCAAAATGTTTTCTCCGGCTCCCACAAAGCTCCAAATCTCCACAGACCCAACATTATTTACTACTGGAAAAGGTCATATTTTATTTTTTTAATGCATCTTTTGATAAATAAAAGTATATATTCTTACATTTTTGAGGTCGCTAAATTCAAATTTGATGTCAGAAAAATGATATTGACAGTTGACAGCTGTCAACTAGCTGTCAAACGGTAATTTATAATCGGGGTTTATGAAACCAGCACACATATATATATGTTTTTGTTGTTGCTGAATTCAAATCTCATGTCAGAAAAATAAATGCTCGCATGGTTGTAAATTTTTGATTGTTTATTTGTATGTTTGTGTTTGTATGTGTATTTGCATCCTTAGTGTGCTTGAATTTGCTGCATGCGTATGATCTTATTAGATGACTTACTTAATGTAGGTAAATTATACGTTTCAAAATTCTATTGGAAAGCTGACTCGACAAAATAAAAAAAATAAGACTAGGCTAATAAGTATACATAAATACTTATTTATTTTGTAAATTTGACATATTGGCTATTAAAAATTTTAGTAAAAGATTATATATAATAGAACCTAAATAAATTATTTTATAAAAGATAATATTTTGTAGAGTAAAAAAAAGCTTTTGAACTTGATATTAAGCTTTTGTCTAAGTAGTTTAAAAAAAAGAAAAGAAAAGCTTGCTAGGCAAGTTGTCGATTGATTACTTATTACCTATTACATTTGATATATTGTTAAAAAGAGTTTTTTAACTATAATAACTTTTTCTTTTTTATTTTTACTTTCTACTAAAGATCATTTATCTTTCTTTACTTTTATATAAATTCTTTAAAAATAGTTTTTTTTTTTAAATTATAAAAAATTTGAATTTATAAAAAAAATTTTTAATTTATTTCTGATTCTTTGGACAAATTTTTTTATTAATTTTTTGGCGAAAAAATGTTTAATTTAAGTCTTGGCCATAACAAATTAATTAATGTGGCCATGGAGCTAAAAATACTCTTACTGAGCAACAACTGCTTTAGGCTTTAATTTTTGAACAAAAGAATTTTTATATAAATGAAAAACGTAATCGAAAAAAAGCACTACAAAAAAAGGACTACCTCCGTCAGAAATAACTTTTTGGTAAAATAAATTATTCAGAAGAGAAGTAGTCTTCAAAGACTATAAAAACTTGTAAAAATTTAATTAGACTCGTTATACTGTACAATATTTTTTTTTTGTAGAATAAACTTTTAGGATTAAAAATCAGAATACTAATCTATTCATTAAAATAATACAGCAAAAAATATATTATATTTAGAAAGCCAGAGAAAAATCGTTAGGAAGTAATTTTTTATTATATTTTTATGTATTATGCATAATATATTCTTAAAACTTTTCCAAATATTTTTTGTAGCCGTATTTAATTTTAGATTAATTTTACCTAATAGACGAAAACATAGTTGAAATATAAAATAAAAATAAAATGTATGCTTACATAGAAATCCACATGAAATTTTAAAGTACATTTTAAAAGCTTTTTTTTCAGTATAGGTTGTTTGAAAGTTTTACATATTTGAAGAAAAAAAAATCAATTTTTGGACATTACTGATCCATAAATATAAAAAAAAATCTATTTCTGTATTTATTTTATTAAATGAAATACACGTAACACGTATATGTATAATAAAAGTAAATAAATAAAATGCATATAACTGTTTCTTTAGAGCATTTCTCTTTGCTCAAAAATTGACGTAAAATAGAAATCGTGGAAGAGAAGGATCTAAAGGGTTGGGAAAAATATACAGATTTTCATGCTGAGTGTGCAACCCATATATATAACAACGCATGACAAACGGGCATTCTGGTTTTAGCTCTGGGCAGTGTCCATATAGCAGTTCGCGGTTTCAAAAACCCCAAGTGCCAAGTACTGTAAAAACACGCGTTGCCTTGGGAGAAAATATTATTATAAAAGATTGATTAGTTTTATAGTGAAACCACATAAATAAATTAATAAATTAATAAATTATAGAAATAGCCAACTACGGTTGTCATTAAATCGCATAGCGATTACATTAAAAATATTAAATAAAAACACGATCGTGTAAAGTGAGAAAGCCGACAGCAGACGATGAAAATCCTGCAGCAGCATCCACAAACCTACATCACAACCCAGCATCCTAGCAGACGCAGAGACGACATCATCCACAAGTAGACATCTCCAGCAGCCGATATTATATCCGCGCGGTATCGTAAAAGTGTATGTGTGTGAATGCGCGCGGACTGCGAGTATATTATGTAAAGCCACGCGGGTTCGTTATTTAATAATTTAATATTATAAGTATAATTCATATTTAATTTTAAAGCTCATGAGGTAATATAAAATACCCTGCCAACTAGCTGGCACTAAGGTTCCTCAAATGCCACAGATATCACCGATTACAAGCATGCAATCATACATATATTTCTATTAACTTTTAAAAGTTAAAAGAAAATTTATGTATTGAATTCAACTAAATCTATTTTTTTCAAAATAAAATCTAACGTAATTCATTGGATAATAATTATTCAAGATAGTACTTTCATGGAATTAAATGAAGTATTACACCAAAAAAAAAAAAAAATTTTGCAGTTTTTTTTTTGTTTTTTTAATTTTGAGAAAAAATTTTTAAAAAAATTCGGTGTCAGATCCAAAAAATGACTATAAACAAACTTTCTAAAACTAGTTCTTTCATAGAAATAAATTAGTTACTACGTCCAAAAAGAAAAAAAAAATTGGTGTTTTTTGTATTTTTTCGTGAAAAAAAATTTGGGAAAATAATTTTCAATCATCAGATTCGAGATATAGAGTAAAAACCATACTTTCAAATATAAGTACTTTCGTGGAAATAAATGAGGTATTACATCCAAATTAAAAAAAAAAAAAGTACCTAGAGCTTTTTTGGTGAAAAAATTTTTGAAAAAAAAATTAGGTCTTAACTCCATAATAAAAGTAACATTATGGTTTGTGAAATATCATCGATTACATACGTACGTACGTACGTACACACACACACACACACACATACAGACTTTTTTTAAAAACCGGTTTTTTAGCTTCCTGGGGTCCCAAAACGTGCTTATATGCCAAAAAATAAAAAATCAAATTTTGACCTAACACAATGGTTCCTCTTTGAGGAACCAAAAATGAATAAAGTTACAGATAAATCGTTTATATTAAATAAATAAATGTTTAATTCATTTATTGTAAGTGCATTTTCGCATACAATCATATTTCCCCACATAAATACCTATTTCTTAGAACTCCCCCACTTCTCGAGTAAGACCGTTTCTCGTGCCGAGTTAGCTGAATAACAGAGTAGAGGTAATCCCCCCTATTATTATTATTACTATTACTAAATAATTAAATATACATATATTTATTAAAAGGTGGTCTTAAGGTATAAATATATTAATCTTTATCCTATCCTATATCCTACCCTATCCTATCCTATATCCTATCCTATATCCTGTCCTATCCTATCCTATATATATATATATAAATCTTTAATTTTGTATGTTTGTTTGTTTGTCCGAAATGGATAAACTAGAAAGCGATAAAAGTAGGAGACGTGGGGTTTACGGCAAAAGATGACAAAAATTACCAATCAAAACATAGGCAACGTTTCGTTTCGATTGATAACGACAAAAATTTTTTATGTTAAAATAACTGGATTTTCAAAGATAAAATTTTTATCAAATTTAAAAAAAAAATCTAAAAAACTAAAACAACATATTTTTGGACAAATAAAGTGGCAGGGGTCCAGGGGGCGCAGCCCTGCCGGTGGCTGCCGGGGCGAACGAAGTGAGCCGGAAGCAGCTAGTATATATGTATGTATGTATGTATATTATTAAAAATTATTTATTAACCAAACTACATATACTGCATATACTACCCCGTTACATATATATTTTTTTAATTTGTCGGTCAATCACTGCCGCGATTTTAAAATCTAAAACCAGAAAAATTAGGATAAAAATTGGTTATTGGAAATTTTTTTCAAAATTGTTGTCTTAAAAGTCATTGCTTATCAAAAAAAAAAAAAAAAACAAGACCATTTGCATGTTGATACTTTTATTTCTCAAAAAATTTTATGTGTGCTATATAGTTGATGTGCATGGCAGATATGTAGTTTTTGAAAAGCGTTAACTTTAACTTCTAATACATCTGAACTTGAAGGTCCAATTAAGAAAGTCAAAGCACCAAATTTTAGATTTTTAATAAAAATATATAATAAAGTTAAAAAATGACAGGGAAATTCATTGAGAAGTTTTGAACTTAGCAATTTAAGAGGCTATTCTGAAACACATTTTGGTGAAATATATGAATATATGAAAAGTAATACCCGAAAATTGCTAAATCCGAAACTACTCAAAGAAATCTCCTGCCATTTTGCATCAGAAAACTTTTGAGCTATAACTATTTATTTTTAACCTGCATCTATAAAGCTTTTTGATAAATAAATGTATCAATGCGGATTTAGTCATGTTTTCTTCGTTACAATATTTGGAAATGGGGGGCTATTAATTTCTAAAATTAGCGTCCATTTATTAAAATTTTTCTCAATGATATTATCATACAATCATACAAAAATTATAAGGCTTTTTAGATCTATATTTAAATATGCAGAAAGAGAGTCATCCAAATTCATAACAATCCCAAAAATCACAAAGTCATGTTGTTATTAACCTTATAACATCTTTATCTGTTGAAATTTAATGTATAAGTAAAACTCAAGGTTAAACTGTCGTTACTTGTAGTTGAAAATTTTTATGCATAATAGGATTTCTTAATACCACATAAATTTACAATAAACATGATGAATGAGATTTTTTTCTTTATAGTATAATAGTATAATGATTAGGGTATCCATTATTTACCAAACTTAATTTTTTGCTGCTCCCGGGTTTTTAAATGAAAGAAAATACAAAAAATAAAAAGATTTATCCATTGAAAAATCGACTGCTAAGGTTGCCTAAATGTATGTCCTTTTCCCATTTAAATCACATGGGGAATTTGTGTTTTTTAAAAAATGTAGCTTAAAATTTGTCTATTGCCGCAAAAAAAAATTGTCATTTGTAATTATTTTTTGTTTGATTTTATATTAAGACACCCAAATACTGAAATTGCCAAAATTAGCCTACAATAAAAAAACCTGGAGCTCTAATTTTCCTTTATTTAACCATTATTTTATTAAAAAAGATGATGGTGGGTTTGAACGCTTAATAACCTTAAAGTTCTGGCACTTCAGGTTTCTTTCTTGGTTTTTTACTATGTTCCAGAAACTACATGAAATCATTTTTAAAATCGTACACCTTCGTACGAACATTTTTTAGAAAGTTTTTGAGCCCTATAGATCCTATTTTTATCAAAAATTAGTATTTTGGAAACAATTTAAAAATTAGTCATTTGGTCAAAAATAACACAGCTGCACAAAAAAAAAAGTTCTGATCCTGTAACTATACCTACCTACAAGTAAGTTTTTCGATGCCCTAAAACCGAATCTGAAGTCAAAATTTAGCCAACACCCTCAGATTTTGCCCCAGCTACCCCCAGCCACCCTCTAAACCACCCCAAAAATCAAATATTTTACTATGTCCAAAAGTTAAAAATAAAAGTACTCTAGTTACGTATTTTGATTTCCTAAAACCGAATCTAAAGTCAGAGTTAAGCCTAAACCCTCAGATTTTGCCCCAGCTACCCCCAGCCACCCTCTAAACCACCCCAGAGGGTGAATATTTTACTTTGTGCAAAAGTTATAAATTAAAGTATCTTAGTTACGTTTTTTGATGTTCTAAAAACGAATTTTTAAGTCAGAATTTATCCATCATCCATAGTTTTTGTTCCAGCTAGCCTAGTTACCCTCTAAAGTCCACCAAAGGAAGGTTATTAATCGCTTTAGAATATTACAGCGATATCAGGATGGTGCTAAGAACTTTTGTTGGAAGAAGTAAGCACCTACGTTTTTAGAACATCAAAATACGTAACCAAGGTACTTTACTGCATTATAATAATATAAAGCTCCTGGAAAAGTTTTATCAAAATCTATCGTCAATTAATTAACCCAGCAACAACCTTAAGAAAAATTAATTATTATTTGCTGTATTAAAATTAGCTCGAAAATTTTAAACAGACAGTTACAAAAACAAAACAAATCTTATCTTATTTTTCTGAGAATAAGATTACCACGAATTTCTAGTTTGCATAGATATAGGTAACGAGATAGGTAAATCATAAAGAAAAAAAATGTTTTTCAAAATTAAAATACCTGGAAATGAATAATTATAATGTCTTTATCATTATAAAAGAAGATTATTCAAATTCCAAGCATATAATTTAATCCTTTAAATTTTCAACTTTTCAGAAAAAAATAACAAGTTTGCAACATCCTTTTATGTTAAGTATATATTTTAGGTAAACTCAAACATCATCCATGCACCACCAATTTTCCTCTTTTAACCCCTTAATCTATTCTACTACTACATAATAATAATAGTAAAAAAATGAATAAGATTTTTTTATTATTCTCTTCTTTCAACAATATTTTGCATTGCTACTAGAAACCCTCCGTTATAAACGCGCGCGCGCGATATATGCTTCTATATATATTGCATTTGTTACTCCTTCATTCTCGTTGAATCAAAACTCAGTCTACCGGCGACTCTTCAATGTGATCGACCTTGTGACCTATACTTTTTAATCTTAACGAAATGTTTTTTTTTTTAAATAATTAAAACAAATTAATTACATCTTTTCTAATAATAATTTCAGTGATTAATATTTTATACAACTTAACCTAAATTTTATGTCAGTGCGTGTCGTTCTGTTCATTTAATTAAAGTATAATTTTATAAAAATTAAAATTTTATTTAAATAAATTTTTTTCCATTTGTGCATAAAAAAAAAAATTTTAAGTGTCACGTGTTGTATTAAAGTTCCGGTCTTTTTTATTTTTCTTTTTTGACTTATTTATATGTAAAAATGTTACTGTGCGAAAGACATAAATAGCAAAAAAAATCTTTTATTTTTTGTTGTTTTTCTAAAAAGCCCTTGCTCCCTTAAAATTAAAACTCTCATATTCTATGAAAAGATTTATTTAAAACTAAATTTAATTTTAATTTTTTTATTCAATGCGTGCATTTATCAAAATTATGAATGGATGAAAAATTTTTGTATAATAAAGTGAATTTATTATAAGTGATTAGTGAATGAAAAAAAATGAAAAAAGATATTTAAATATTTATTGTGTACTATGTGTCTGAAAAAAAATTACACACTAAAGTAACAAAATAAAATAGTTAAAGAAGCTTTTAATGTGAAGTACGTGTTTGTGGTTACAATAATAAAAAAAATATACGTAGTTAAAAAAAAAAAGCTTCTTTTTTTTTATTTGTATATTTTTTATTTTTTTTTTTTATTCATAAAATAAGAAGAGAGGTGTGTGTGGATCTTAAAAAAATAAACGGAAGTCTCAACTCTGATTTTATAAGAGAAGCGGAAACCAAGCTTACATACTTTTTTTGTTCATTTTTTACTTTTTGTAAGTATAAGTTTTATTGACCATATAAAAAATTATTTAAAAAAATTACACTGTAAATTTTTTTGGTTTTCTGGTCATTTGGATAGTACGTCAAAACTCTAAATCCTTAGATTGCTTCACTACGATTTTTTGGTCCATAAAGCCCTAAATTTGAGAATTTTGTAATACAAAATTAGGTTCGCGACTTTGTTTTTCATAAATTTTTTGAATTTAAGGTTATTAAAAAAGTAAAAAAAAATAATTATTTAAGGCAAAGAGTTATAGACAAATATTTTGGAGCTCTGCTCCCCGAAATTCGTCTTTAAAATCAACAAAAATCCAGTAAGCTGGTCCAATGTAGGGTCAATGTCCACTTATCCTAACATTTCTTAACGACTTAATACAATTGTTCATCAAACAATAAAAATTTTCAGTCTGAGTTTTTTGGAATATTTGAGTATTTTTAAGAAAAGATAGAAAAAGCTTTTTGTGTATCTAAGTTAAGACTGTAAATTATTCTTGGTATTCATGTTAGAGTTGAAGCGGTTATAATTTTAAAGTGCTTTTAACATCAAAAATTTTTCACATTACAGAAAATTTTAATTTTTTTTATCAAAAGTCGTTATTTTAATAAAAATTATTCGCTTGTTTGATTTACTCAATATTATTAATTATTTATAATAAAGCTTGAAGTTTATTTTTATTTATTCAAGTAAAAGCTTGGTTGAAGGATTATTATTTTTAATAAATGTAATCTGAGAGATTTGTCTTTAAAAGAATATTTCTGTATGATAAGACCTCACATTTTATTCAAGCTTAGATTAATCTTAAGCATATTAAAAGCATTTAATACAGCAACTATCGGAATGAAAAGGTTAAAAGATTATGATGAAATTTTTTTGTTATGAAAATTTGCTAATTAAAATTTTTAAGTCATTTCTTTATAAAAATGCAAATCTTGTATTTAACATTTGTAAAAACTTGCTTGAGAAAAATTTAACATTTTTCTATTTAGCCCTTTCTGCACCAGATTAGAAGTCGATATTAAATTTAGTCAAGCATTATAAGTTTTATAGTGTAGTTAGGAGGATATTCACGATTAATCATAAAAAATCCCCAACTACACTATATAACTTATAATGCCTGACTAGATAATCTTGTGTAGAAAGCACATTTGGCATTGCAGTTTTTTATTAGTTTTTGAAATTTTTTAAAAGTTTGTTCTGGCCTGAATGTTCTAAATGAAAAAAAGCTTTATTATGCATCACTCTAAGTAATTTTAGACATTTCAGCAGAATCTGGACAGAATTTGAACAATCCCTTTTTCTGTTACTGGCTAAAAATTCCGATAAATTCTGACTAGAATTTCAGATTTCTTTGAAAAATATGTTTATTTTCTGTTTTTTTTGTATAGTGTAAAATATCTAAAACTTGCTTGAAATAAATAATTAAAATTCTCCGAGAGCCAAGTCCAATTTTTAATTCATCCACAAAAAAGTTAGTTCCAGAAATCCCGTTCAAAATTTGCCCAGCAATCCCAGAATTCTGTTACTTTTCTATTATTTTATTTTTGTATTACATAAATTAATTAAAAAAAAAAAGTTATCCAGAAAAAAAAAATACTTTCAATTGCATAAATTAACTTTAAAAATACATCATTGTAATTCCATCATATATTTATTAAATGAATCTTTCTTTAATTATCCTAAAAAAATAATTCATTTTTTTTTCTCAATAAAATTTAAATAATTATATTAACAAAAAAAAAAAAAATGTTATTTTACGTTCAACATATTTCATTTAACAGTGCACAGCAGTAAAAAAGTAAAAAGAAAGCTTTTTGGCATACACAGAAAAAATTATACAATACATATATTTACTATTCTTAAAAAAAATAATAATAATAAGAATAGCATTTACACGCGAGAAAGACACTCCCAAGAATATATTCTACATTACATGTGGATGAGCTTTAACGACTTCCTAATGACGCCGTAAAACTCGACCGTGCGCAAAAAAAAAATAATATTACAATTGCTTATGAGATTCTTTATACATTTTTTTTAATTTTTAGGGTGCGGATTATTATTATTATTATTATTTAAGTAACTATATGTTATGGTATTAAAATAGGTAAATAATGATTAAAAAATAAAATAAAAGAGAAAATGATATATAGACGTACTTTTTTTTTAATGTTTACTATATTCATTCAAGCATTCAATGAATACGATATATATATTACTTTTAACAAAATGAAATTAAGCTTGAAATGAAGCACATCAATTTATTACTTTCAATAAAAGCGTAAAATTAAAAAGATAATCGTAAACTATATTGATAAAATGAAAAAAAATAAAATTAAATGAAATTTGATAATTTTTTTTTTTAATGCTTTTTTGTATAAATAAAAAAGTTTAATTTTTTTTTTTTTATTATTAAATTTTTAAGTGTATGTTAAAATGTTGGAAATACGTGTAAGAAGTTTTAAGGCTTTTAATTCAATTTTTGGTATAAACACACGTAATTATTTGGTATTTTATAGCTTCAGGGAGTTTGCACCCCCTAAAAAAATTTTTACTATAGAAAAGTTTAGTCCCGATAACCAAATTTTGGTTATTATTGCCAAATATTTTGTTAAACGATTTTCAACCAAATAATTTAGGTTTTTTAGCAAATATTTAGTAAAAATGAACAAGAAGTTTTATATACAAAATTAGGTTACGAAAATATCATGAATTAAAATAAAATAATCAAATAACATAAAAAAATCAATTAAATTTTCAAATAAAATAAAATATTCATGCATATTAAAAAAATTATGAAGCCCAAAATTTTAATATTTTTCAGAAAGCTTAAATTTATTACTATTTTATTTACATAAAAAAATACAGAAATGTAAATAGTTATTTTTAATCTTAGTTTAGCTGAAAAAATATTTCTCATTCCTTTTACTTGTTTTAATTGGCCTCCTTGCTCAAGATATAAAAGGCCTCATATTAAAAGATATTATTTCTTAAATTGTCTTTAAAATATCGCTGATAGCTTATTTTTGACCTTTTAAGTTCCAAGTAGTCTCAATTTTTGTGCAACTCATCAAGCTAAATTTTTTTGCTTTTAATTATTTACCAATTATTAGATATCCAATTAATTATATTTCATTCCCAATTCCAGCCGAAAAAATTACAATTTTTGACTAACTTATAACTTTTATATTTATCTAAAAAATTTTAACTATAAAAATAATTATAGTCATATTTTTAATGTCTCTATTTATTATTATTATATTTGTATTATTATATAAACCTTATAACCTTAATGTTAATTTCAGTAGAAGCTTTCTGTATTATTTGCTCTTTGTTGTACGTAATAGGTGGCCCTAAAAAGGGCCGATAGTTTTTTTTTCTTGCGTTTGATGCGTGGCCCCAGCCACACGTTCTAAATCAATAAATCACAGACATACAACAATTTCAATCACCAAGGTCACAAATACACATACATACATAAACATACAAAATAGAAATCAAAAACTTACAAACATGCGAGCACCTAGTGCTCAGGTGACTTCTCCTGGCCAGGAATATCAATGTCCACCTCTTCAAGCCTACGAGCTCGGAAAATTGCACCAAGCGATTCAATCAATCACAGCTTACGAGCTGCTTCAATGAGGATTTAACGTCCGAAAGCCATGGACTCCTCCAAGTGCACCAAGCACATCAGCAACAATCAAACCAGCAAACAATCTCATCCACAGCTTAGCGAAGGCGTCAAGGTAGCCGCGTGCGTGAAGGCTGAAGTCAGGACAGCAAATGCTGCTTTAGCTAGATTTGCGGTTATAATATATTTATAGGCCTTCGCTGACTTCGAGCTCGTTCACTGATTGGAGCGCACGCGACAAATACGTTACAAAGTTTACGATGTAAAATTATAAGACGTGGCAAGGGAGGATTTTACCAATCGGCCCTTTTCAGGGCCACGTTTCTTAAACGAAAAATATAAGTACTCGACGTTGTAAAGGAGCAATATTCATACGTCTCATAAAGCAAGACTGCGCGCGGCAAAGCCCGTGGCAAGGCTGTCAAAAAGCACAGGAAGGCCAGAGGCCCGCGGAAAAGTGCCAAGCAAAGACTTCGTTTTATCACGGATATTTATTTTTAATGCCTAAAAATAACACTTAAATTTTTTTACAAACTATCAAAGCAAAAGACTATCTTTTTATTTAAAATTTAAATATTTGTAAAATTTTCTGAAATTTAATTAGCCATTATTATAAAAAAAAATTAATTTTATTATTTTTTATCATTACTTTTTGGTAGGTAAATATACTAATATTTCGTAATCATTACTGATTTTTTTGGTTCTGAAAACAAAATTTTATTGAATGGAAATTTACTAAAATTTTGGTTATCGTAACCATACTTTTTTCTCAGTGTACGAAGAAAATTTTCAGTTTTTGTGGATACAATGTAGAGCAAGGGTATGCGGTTACTCGAAAATCGGGTAAGGTACCCGAAATTTCGGATTTTTAACTTCAAATTGGGTCGAATCTGAGGTACCCAAGGAAGCTTTCGATTCAAAATTGCAACAGCAGACCTTTTCTGGGAAGTTTTGGGCTTAAAACAAAATCTAACCTGCAAAACTCTGACAAAAAGACCGATATTTCGGGTACCCAACCGAACTTTCGGGTAGTCACTAATTTAGAGGAAACTATCTACTAGATACATGGTTAGTTTGCTTTCATATTTAAAATTTGAGCTTTTGTCATTGAGTAGATAAACTCTGTAGGTGTATAGAGGGTATTAATCTTTTTTCGCGGTTTTTTAAAGACTTATGTATTATCGACGCTACATATGAACGTAGATTCGTATTTTTATTAGTGTGCTGTCGTACGACTGAAGAAAAGCACTATCTCGATTTTGTAGCAGTGTCATATCATGTGGTTTTCATATTTTTTTTTAAATAATAGATTACTTAAGTAGGAAAATACAAAAATCGAATTGGTAATCTAATATTTAGATATTTATTTATCATATTATTTAATTTCATAAACTTGTGTCAAATCTATCACAATTTTTATAAATTCCAAAGATGATCTCCCACAAGAGCAATGTTAAACTGACTATTCTCTTTTTTGATTAAAAGAAAGTTACGTAGGCAAAGTTACTAAAAATTTTTTTCAGTTTTTGAATACTTTATCTTTAACATTTTATAACTTTCGTTTATTCCTGTCATTAAAAAATAATAGCCTCTAAACGCTTTAAATTTTGGTTACAATCCAATATTTTTAATATCTTGTTTAAATGAGTAACAGATGGTTTGTTTCACTTTACCTATTTTCAGCTGCAGCTATAGCTAAGTTTAATATCTTTACGTTGGGGAATTTTTTTTTTCTTTTCATTTAGTAAAATAGCAAATAATTAATTACTCAAATAAACTTAAAGGAAATAAGTAAATTAAATTTTAAACAAATAACGTTGCAGCTGTAGAACTTAAAAAAATACTGTTCTCTAATTTATTACCAGTTACACCAAATATTGAGCTACAGTGAACATAAATTTTTATTTTTTAATATACTCTCTAAGACTTAATTTATTTACTTATTTTTTATTATTGAATATAAAAATTTTTTAGTAATCAAAAACGTTGTTAATTTTTTAAATAGTATATAATATATTATATTAATTAAAATTTTAATATTTATTTATCGTTTTGTAAAGTAATTAATTTAATTCTACAATTAAAATTTTAATATTCGTTTATCGTTTTGTAAAAAATTAACATATATAATTTTTTATATAAAAAAAATTTTTTTAACAAATATTAAAATTTTAATTGTAAAATTATATTAATTACTTTACATAATTAATTAATAAAATTTAATATAGGATTAAATTGATATTCTAAATTTATTACATAAACTATGAAATTTCTTTGAACCGTATTAAAAATTTACTCGTTAATTTTATGGAACATTACCAAAAAAACCAATAAAAATATAATTTTAATTTTAATAATTTTAGCGTTCATAGATTAACTAATTTTTTTTTTTTCACTTTAGAATTTTTAATAAAGAGAAAAGATTGCAAATTTTGCTATTTTACACATGATAATATTTTTTTTATCTAGTACTTCCGTAGTATTAATCAAAATTTTAGATATGGTTTTCGTAAATTTCACAATACTCAAATAGCAATAATTAAACTTACTGACGATATCCGTATGGGTAAAGACAGGAAGTTGGCCACTTTGTTATTGTCGTTTGACTTCTCAAAGGCTTTCGATAATGTTTCTCCTCCGCATCTACTCCATAAACTAAAATGCAATGATTTTTCAAAGTCATCATTACACTGGTTCTGGTCGTATCTTTGTGATAGGTCCCTGTGTATCTCATCTAAAACACCCTCTTCTGCTTATTGTAACATAAACATAGGACGCTAAACATAGGGGTGCCTCAAGGATCTATCTTTGGGCCCCTCCTATTTTGCATTTACATGAATGACATCAAAAATCATCTTGATGAGCACATCATTTTTAGATTATTATATTCGGACGACTTGCAAATTTATGTTCAGATACCAGTCGAAAAACTCGAACATGACATTTCTTGAACTTCAGAGTCAACGAAAAAAGTAGAATTTTGGGCAGAGAACAACTGCTAATCATTGAACACAAAAAAAAATCAGCTCATAATATTTGGTTATCGCACTATATTTAAACCATTTAAGGATTTGGATATACCTAATATTATTGTTAATAATATGGGTGACAATGTTCCCTTTCTCAATAAAGTGGTCAATCTTAGAGTAATATTGGACAACACATTATCCACCAAAAAAGTTAACAGAGCTTTATATGGTCTTAAAATCATCAGGCCCTGTACTTCACTACCTCTACGCAAACGCCTTGTTGAATCCTTAGTCCTATCTCACTTAGATTATTACAACGTAGTTTATGCTGATAATTCAAATAAACTAAGTGCACAGTTGCAAAGATTGTCAAATACATGTATTAGGTTCATATATGGTATTCGTCGTTCTGAACACATAACTTCTTTTAGAAGGAAATCAAATTGGATGCGCATTGTAACCCGTACCCGTAATCTTTATATTAAAGTTTTCGTATCGTTTTTTATTTATTATATTGAAAGTTGTTATTTTGATAATAGTTAATTTAAATATTGGTTATAAAGTCCATTCTTTAAATTGTCCGTTTCTTTATTTTGCACCGCACGCCCCTAATCATGCATAGAATTGTTCGGATAAAAAAGTCCCCTCTTCTTTCATTGCTGTTTATTCCATTCACCACAGACAGACCAACTTGTGGACCTAGCAAGGATTTAGACATTCCATCATCGTTAACTGATTGGGGTTTCAACTCTTTTCAAATACAATATGCTCAGTTTCAGAATTCCATCCCGCCGTATATCTGTGATTTACCCACGTACTCACGTTTCAAGGACAGAATTAAGTAGTATTTATTTACTTAAAGATGACTTTAGGTAGCTGCTTAGCAGCAGTGCGAATCATTTGACTTGACTTTACTAATTAACTAAATTAACTTCATTTTATTGACTTATTGACTTACTTACACTTATTGACTTTTCTTGACTTATTGACCCTTACCTACTACTCATTTATCAAATTTTTAATAATCATATTTGCTATATTTACTATATTTTAAAAAATTTTATTTTTTTATTTTGTATTATAAGTTGAATGTATGTTGAAATTGCATAAATTTTTGTGATGAGAAATAAATATATATAATAATAATAATAAATGAGCTAACATTTTGGTTCCTCAAAGAGGAACCATTGTGTTAGGTCAAAATTTGATTTTCTATTTTTTGGCATATAAGCACGTTTTGGGACCCCAGGAAGCTAAAAAACCTGTTTTTAAAAAAAGTCTGTATGTGTGTGTGTGTGTGTGTGTGTGTGTGTGTGTGTGTGTGTGTGTGTGTACGTATGTATGTAATCGGTGATATTTCACAAATATTATGGAATTAAGACCTAATTTTTTTTTCAAAAATTTTTTCACCAAAAAATCTCGAGGTACTTTTTTTTTTTTTTGATTTGGATGTAATACCTCATTTATTTTCATGAAAGTACTTATATTTGAAAGTATGGTTTTTACATGATATCTCGAATCGGATGCTTAATTTTCTGAAAATTTTTTTTCTAAAATTTTTTTCACAAAAAAATACAAAAAATACAAATTTTTTTTTTCTTTTTGGACGTAGTACCTAATTTATTTCCATGGAAGTACTAGTTTTAAGAACATTGTTTATTGTTATTTTTTGGATCTGATACTTAATTTTTTCAAAATTTTTTTTGTCAAAATTAAAAAAATAGAAAAATTAAAAAAAATGCAATATTTTTTTTTTTTTTTGGTGTAATACCTCATTTAATTCTATGAAAGTGATAATATCTGAAAATATTATAACTAGTGATATTTCAAAACCATTATCGAATTAAGACCTAATTTTTTTTTTCAAACATTTTTTTATCAAAAAATCTCAAACCCCCCCCCTTTTTTTTTTTAATTTGGATGTAATACCTCATTTATTTCCATGAAAGTACTTATATTTGAAAGTATGGTTTTTACACTATATCTCGAATATGATACTTAATTTTCTGAAATTTTTTTTTCTAAAATTTTTTTCACAAAAAAATACAAAAAATACAAATTTTATTTTTCTTTTTGGACGTAGTACCTAATTTATTTCCATGGAAATACTAGTTTTAAGAACCTTGTTTATTGTAATTTTTTGGATCTGATACTTAATTTTTTCAAAATTTTTTTTGTCAAAATTAAAAAAAAATAAAAATAAAAAAAACTGCAATATTTTTTTTTTTTTTTGGTGTAATACCTCATTTAATTCTATGAAAGTACAATTATCTGAAAATATTGTAACTAGTGATATTTCAAAACCATTATCGAATTAAGACCTAATTTTTTTTCCAAACATTTTTTTATCAAAAAATCTCAAACCGCCCCCTTTTTTTTTATTTTGGATGTAATACCTCATTCATTTCCATGAAAGTACTTATACTTGAAAGTATGGTTTTTACTTGATATCTCCAATCTGATACTTAATTTTTTAAAAATTTTTTTCCTAAAATTTTTTTCACAAAAAAATACAAAAAATACGAAACTTTTTTTTCTTTTTGGACGTAGTACCTAATTTATTTTCATGGAAGTACTAGTTTTCAGAACCTCCTTTACAGTAATTTTTTGGAATTGATACTTAATTTTTTCAAAATTTTTATTATCTAAATTAAAAAAAAAGAAAAATAAAAAAAATTGCAATATTTTTTTGGTGTAATACCTCTTTTAATTCTATGAAAGTACTAATATTTTAAAATATTGTAACCAGTGATATTCCGAAACAATTTATTATCGAACGAATACCTAACTTTTTTTCCAAAAATTTTTTTATTAAAAAAATCTCAAAATACTTTTTTTTTTTTTAATTTGGATGCAATACCTCATTTATTTCCATGAAAGTACTTATACTTGAAAGTATGGTTTTTACTCGATATCTTGAATCTGATAATTAATTTTTTGAAAATTTTTTTCTCCAAAATCTTCGTTACAAAAAAATACATAAAACATCAAATTTATTTTTCGTATTTGACATATCTAATTTATTTTAATGAGAGTATAAGTTTTAGAAATTTAGTTTATAGTAATTTTTTGTATCCGATCACAATTTTTTTTTTTATTTTGATATAAATTATAAGACACAAGAAAAAATGATGGAAATCTTGCCTCTTTTTGACTTCCTCGGATTATTTTGTTCGTTGCTATGTTTATTTATGTATGCAGCTTAATGAAATTATAAACAATAATAAACAGCCTAAAAATATTAAATGGTTATGCTTGCATTTTAAAATTAAGATTTAAAAGTTATATTGGCATTTTTTAAAGAATCAAACAATTTATAGAATTAAATAATTTATTATTTTGTGATTAATAGAAATAATATAAATAATGTTAAAATCTTGAAGCAATTAATGTGGCTATTTTTTTTATTACAAAATATTATTATTATTATTATTATCATTGTTGCGGAAGATTGGTCAAATGCAAGGAGTACACTGAAAAAATAAATTATAAGAAATTATTATAAATTCTGGTAAAAACTCCTATCTTTTTATAATAATTGAGCGAATATTTGTAATTTTCGCATCGTTACCAACCATTTCTTTTATAAAAAAAAATAAAATTAGCTTTTTTTATATTTCTCTCTTTTTAATTATGCAAAAATGATTTAAAATCCATTAACGCCGGCGCGACCAATCCATGGACGCTAGAATTTTCACTTTAATAACAAAATGATCTTAATAATCTACTTTACCAGCTACTAAAAACGAAAAATGTATGTATAATTGCATGGTTGTAATCAATGATATTTTTTGTAAATTCAGATTACAGCCCATTGTTTGAGGAACCTCAGTGCCAGCTAGTTGGCAGGGTATTTTTCTTTTATTTTTACAATAAATTGCCCACGTTTCGAAGAATTTCAGTCTTTACTATCAAGGATAACAATTTTTTATAATATTTTACATAATTTTACGGCTCGCGTCCAGAAAAGTATAGAATTTTTCTAAATCGCACGTAAATTACCTTCCGAGATGAAACTAACCCTTGACAATAAAAAAAGAATGCTCCAAATTGCAGTTTACCATCCTCTGCTTCACCTGGGAGGGTTATTTACGTGCAATTTGGGCCATCCTTTATTTTTCTCGTTATGTACCGTAATGTACTATTTTTCAATTTAAATTTTATTTATTTTGCAGAAACAATTACAAAATCAATTTTAGCATCTGGGTGAATATTTCTCAAGTGTATGTGAAATGCAAGGTACGTCGCCACTCTGTACCAAAATATTTTTGGTCAAAAGTATATACATAAAAAAAATAAATTTTCCAACTTTATAGCCTTTTAGATACGATTCTCTCTTTTTTACAGCTGTTTCAATTTTTTCGTTTTTTGACAATTTCGAGTTTTCAGAGATGTTTTTCTTTTCTTATTTTTTATTTCAACCGCGTATTTTAGCGTCAAAATTATTTTCTTCTCGGGGGCCCATAGAAAATTTCCCGTAGAATCCGATTCTGGGGTCAAAATTTTTTTTTGAACTGCGAAATTTTGAAATTTCTTATGGACTCTTTAAAGGATTTTTTTAAATCATAAAATAACTCCTTACTCAAAAATTTAATCAGTCAAAAAATGAAAAATGTTTAGACAGCTGTCGAGAGTTATACGAGAGGATAGAAAATTTGGAAAAATTATTTATTTTAGTTATATTTGCGAGAAAAAAATTGGTTTGGAGTCAATTCGCGGATCGATACATACTCTTTGAATACACTTGAGAAATAACTACCCATATAGATTATTATTAACAAATATTTTGAGGTGAATATCCGAAAAAAGGTCAATTTAAAAATTTGTACTTTAATAAAAAAAATGTAATAAATTTTTACTACTTTCATATTGATTTCATAATTTTCTCATATATGATATTTATAATGATTTTATAAACTGTCAAACATTAAAGATAAATTTTACTTATTTATTTGTTATTAAATACCAGTGATATATTATGTAGTACATGAACCATGCTCAGGCAACCATAAAAATTATGTTCAGGCAACCATAAAAATAGTTAAAACAAAATTTGAAAGGATGATACATAATGAAAATAAAAAAGATTTTTGATTATTTCTAATAATAAAATAAGAAATAAGCTTAAAGTGTAAACTATCTAATGGAATACTACATTAACCTATAGGTAAAAATAAAAATCACCTGAAGTATCATATTCGAGCCAGTATTTCCCTCTACGGTCATTTTGAGAAATAAGAAAAGCCCTAAAATGTAGTAAAGTATTTTGTTTCTTTGAATAAATGAATTCTATAATAATAATAAAAAAATTCTTGAAGAGTGGGTGTTTATTTACTGGCTGTCACCAGATTCCTATAGGTTTCTTATGTTTCACGGGTCACGAATTTCAGAGCCTTTTCTATGTTAGAAATTGGAGCTGCACCCTTCATTTTTCAAAAACTGCCCCCAATATGGGGTATTTTTGATTTATTTTTTATCTTAAAATTTATAGATTCAAGCTTTATTGGTTTTTTGGGTCACTGATTACGAATTTTGTAGTCTTGCCTACAGAAAATTGACGCTACAACCGTAAGTTTGCGAAAACTACCCTTAAAACGGATAAAAAATACCTCTTTTAAGTACCAAAAGCTATAAAGATGGTTTTATTTTTAGAGAAAGTTGGTTATAGTTACAATCATTTATTCTGTATAAATTATGAAAACTAAAATTTTAGTCAATTCACTAATACCTTATTTGCTTCAAATATTTTTCTTAAAATTCATTTTATTATTTAGTAAGAATTCTTCATACACATAAGATTCTGCTGTAACAAAATTATTAATATGTTAATAGCAAAACAGTTTTTATGACTACTTAATATTTTTACTATCAAACGTGTTATACTAATTTATGTAGCAACTCCATTAGGATTGCAATTTTAATAAAATGATCAAGGGTATCATAAAAATTTTCTTTTGTAGTCTTATAATCGTTATATAAATTAAGGGAAACTTCATACATTAAAAATATAATTTTCTTATTTTTATAGATCCTTAAGTTTCAAACTAATCAGATAGTTTTCAATTATGAAAAAAAATCTAAAACGTTTATGAAAAAGTACGCAATAGTAATAACTAAATACAGGAAACTCCCGGTATCCGCGGTTAATGCGCTCTCAAAGAGTGCCGCAAATACTGAATCCGTGAATACTGAAGCATTATTTCTTATGTAAAATGGGGGGTCAGGTTCTGTAATTTTAAAAAAATTGAAATTTTTTTTAAAAAAATGTTAAGATTTTTATTAATTTTCAATGATAATATAGGCAAAATTGTATTATTTTAAACCACATCTTAGGCAATGTAACTTATTCATTTGTTTTATTAAAGTAATGCATAATATTTTTTTGCTTTCTAGGTCTTGACATGTCTTGATAGAGATTTTCATACGATTGCATAGCCATATCGCAGTCATATTTAAATTTTAAGCTTCTTGTCAGAACCGGATCAGAAGTTATTGCTTCTTTAACTGCATCTCTTAAATTACCTAAAATTATAGAAAATTTTGATATTCTTAATATTGGTTCTTCAGGTTCAATTTCTTGTTCTTGATCTTCATCCGTATCTTGATCATTCATCATTTCATAAATATCTTGGACACTTAAATCTGCAGTGGCTTGAATCATATTCTCCATAATTTCTTTGTCATTCATATCTTCAAAGCCTTCTCCTCCGATTTTTGTAACTAATCGTAACAGACTTGTTACACACTCTACATAAGTTATCGCTTCCACAGTATAAATAACAGCATTAAGAAATAATTTTGACCAGCATCTGATCAAGGTTAAGCTTTTGATTTCAATCCAGGACATATCAACGTATCCGATGGCATCTAAAATAATTAATTTTTTCCAGAAGTTTTTACCTTTAAAAAATGATGCGGATTACAAAATTACCATCTCTACTAATTTTACAATTTTTTGTGCTAAATTTATCACATTTTTTGTTTGTTCAGCTACTTTCAAAAATGATTTATTTTTTGTATCCATAATTTTAATTAAATAAAATTTAATTCAAAAAAATCTAAAGATTTCTAAAAATTTTAATGATTTTAATTAAAAAAAATAAAAAATAATATAAATTTATTTAATGTAAAAAATAAAAATAATCAAAAGACTATATGCCGAAAAATTTTAAAATTCAAATTAATATTCACAAATTTAAATAAAAATATAGCTGAAAACCGCGAATTTGCGAGGCATGTACCGTGAATATTTATTACGAAAACCGCGAATTTGCGAATCCGCGAATACGAAAGCCCGCGAATACTGGGGTTTTCCTGTATTTGAAAAATATCTTAAGTTAACAGTTCATAGTATAATTTTCTATTAAAGTCACTTCTGAAATTAGTTTTTTGGAAAAATTCAGTGAAATAAAAAAAAAAAGATTTGATTTAATAAAAAATGAAGTATTTAAAAACCTTACCTTCAACAAGAAAAACTGCCTCTGTAGAGGATCTATAAAAATTTTAAATCTTTCTTTTTAGACCTTTTTCAATTGTAAGTAGTTTTGAACATTATTAAAAAATTAGTGAAAATTCAATCGATTAAAAAATAAATTCAATGAATCAATTATGCTCTGGATTAGGAGCCCCTTAATTTTTTACATACGTAGAAAAAAAATTAGTATTTATTAGGTACTATTAAAAAAACTTAGCAAAAACATAAATAAGAACTTTTATATCTCATATTTTAACCTATAAATATTAGTTTAAAAAAAATAATAAAAATAATAATAATGATAATTAACGAATTTTTTTAATGGTAAAACTTAAGCTGCATTATTTTTTCTAAGTGCATTATTCAAGTAATTTTCTACACTTTTGTATGTCATATATTATTTAAAAAATTTTTTTCTTTATTCAACCTACATATTTTCATACCAGCTTTTTTATTTTAAAAACTTGCAGATTTCTCTTTTATATTTTACTCTTTAAAGTATATAAGAGCTGTCTACTTATAACTATCATACCAAATATGTATCAAGTAATATTTCATGTACTGATTATTTTGTCAAAGTCTTTCCGAAGATAGTTCAAAGATGGAATTTTCGTATATAAGTGTGTTAAACTACTACATGCAAGAAATTATTTTTACAGATGCAATTATTTTTTAATAATACGGTTCGCTGCTAGATCGACAGGGTAGCAATAAAATCAATTAAGTATCAAAATGCCCAGATATACCAAATAAAAAAAGGGTAATTTATAAAAAAGATAGTTATTTGTTTTACAGGAAAGGAAAATGTATTATTCAAACATGGGTTAAAGATACGAATGTGTTCCGAAAAAAAGTAATAGCCTGAATAATTTTCCATTTTTCTTGATCGATTAGAATTTTATTCAAGCTCACAACTTATAGGCTTTTGAAACCTAGTAGTCACAAATGTATTTCATTAGACACAAATTTTCGGTTGAAACTTGCTCTGGAATCAGGTAGTATTTTAGCATTCGTAATAAAGTATCAACACTAAATACGAAAATAGAAAAATTTTTTTAAATCATTTAATTCGTAGAAAAATTTTATTTTAGTATTGGAAGTATTTAAAGAGCATTTATTTGTCGAGCTAAAAATTACAAACGCTGGAAACTAGAAGCTCGTTATTGCTGATTTAGAAAAGTAGACCATTTTTGCCCTAAATACATAAAAATCAATTGAACAATTCGTATAGAATTTTATGTTGACGAATTCAATTGTAAGCTACTTGTTTCTATATGATCTGATCTTGCAAATCTCTTATTTAGCAAAAAAAGATTCTCAAATTTTTATGATTAACATATTCTATGTGCTATTAGCATATTCTAATACTGCAATAATAAAATGCTTCAAATTACAGCTATTAATTCATCAAGACTGATTCTAATTATTATTTGAATTTAAAAATTAGAAAATAATACTAAAATTGACTCGAATTTTAAAAATGTAATATAATGTGCTTATTTCCTCCCTAATGGAAATAGACACATTATAAGGTGATAATCAATAAAATGGAGGAGATGCTACATTGTCAAAAAAAAAGTCGCGTGGTCAAGAAAAATATAAGTATATGCGAGTAAGTTATACCTTCTCAATAATATACCTATAAAGAGAAAGAGAGTAATATACTTAAAAATCGGGGTCGGGGGAATATTATATAGAAAGAGAGAGAGATATTATATGATTTAAATACAAGGAGAAATAAAGCACATTTTATTTAACTAAACACAAAGTCAAAATCATATCTTTATTAATTAATTATAAAAAATATTACTTATTTTCTAATAACAATTATTATTTATCACTGTCTCTATAATTAAAATATCACTGTCTTTATCATAATCATAAATTCACTGTCGTGGTTATTTATTATCAAAATTCACTGTCTCTATTAAAATTTTTAATAACTTTTAACGCTCGCGACACACACATATTTTTAAACACACGAGGAGTTTCGGGCTTACCTTTTGTCGTAAAAAATCAAGGTGCTGAAAATATTATCTTTGACTGCCATTTTTGATGATATCTGGTACTGGTCAAAATTCTTCTCTTCCCATAAATTCTAATATGGAAACGTGACCAATAACTTACAGTCGCGGATTCGCAATTCTTTTTCATTTCATTCTTCTTAGCCGGCAGTATTCGATACCTTTCCTAATCACTTATCTATTTTCTTTTTGAAATTGGATTCCAAAGATACTTATCTGTCCTAGGATATCCCACTTCACTATTCAAAATTAAAGATCCACTTATTCAATTTCAAAAATACAAAACTAATGAAAACTGGGCCTTGATTCTGCATTTATATCATCTATAACATATCACGTGAAGAACAAAGAAAGTACTAACTTTTAATAAAATATTGACTTTTATAACCAAACTGCATATCGAAAAGTACTACATTTCTAAAAACATTTGTTTGCGCATGAGCAGTACCACATATTATGGATGGTACGGCTATTTATCACTGTGATATGAATGCTGAATCAGGTCGCTGTCGCGATAATTATAATTACAAATATATAAGAAAAAACTTGGGATCAGAATCTAAAATTGTATTGTAATTTTCTAATAATCACGAGTTTTCACTAAAAATCACAAATCACAGTATATTTTCCCGGTCACAAAATAAATCATAGTCTTTATACTTACAAAACTTTATCAATAATGTATAAATTAGTTATAAAAATAAAATATACATAATGGCCAGCGAGGCGTAATTATATTTTTATACAAAAACGTGACCTATTTTTAGAAGGGTCAGTCGCTGAATATCAGCCACGCTGGTCACTTAAACCCGCGTTGTCCATCTCGCGGCTTTTCCTAAAATTCAAACATTTTATTTAAATAAAAATAAACGTATTTTAGCAATTGGAATCGCCAATAAAGTAGTAAATTTACTAAAAATTAATAAATTCATTGCATATGATAAAAATGCGAATTTTTTTAATATTATGAGTTTCTTTTTTTGCAATTCACTTTTAACTATTTAATCGTGCGGGTTTTGTTTGGATAATTTTTTTTCTAGTTCAAAAAATGTTTCATAGTGACGTAAAAAAGGGGCGAATAACAAAAGCATTTAGTTTTTAAGGAAGCCTAAAGGGTTTACTTCACTTTTTTTTTTTAATAAAAAAATATTTTGTCAGCATAAAAATTATTTTAAATTATAACTGTAAGCTTCGTGTATTTCTTTGCCTTGCTTTGTTTGTTTTAACTTCAGGAGTGGTATACAAAATTCTAATGATTTGGGAAAAAACTTTATTCTATCAAAAATTTTGTTGGATGATTTAAAATTGATCTTTAGATTATAAAAAAATTTATGTTTACTAAAATTATTTTTTTCTTAAAATTCTGCACTAATATAAAAATTTATATAAAAAAAAAGTGGCTGATAAATCAATATATTTTGTTCGCAAAATAATTTAATGAAAATTCAGAAATTCTCAAGATATTTTTATTAATATAATTTTGGAGCTTCAATGAAAATATAAAATTATTATCGAACAAATTATATGAAACAAATTTTTTATGCCAATTTAAAAATTTTTCTAAAAATTTTTGTATACGATCATGCATTTTTAAGAGTAGTTTTACTCGTTTAATATTAATAAATAAATAATGAATAAATATTATCAAAAATCAATTAAAAAAAAAATATATTTTAAAAAGAATCAGTAAACCGCAAAAATTTTCTAATTAACTTTGATTTTTAACAGCAAGTGGATTTTTATTTATAAACGTGAAAACACGAATTTCTAAAATTCGAAGAAAAGGTTGTATGCATGAAAATATACAAAAAATTAGTTTAAAAAAAAAAATATTTTTTTTTCTTCGTAATTGACTAAAAAATGCAATAAATAATAAATAAAAGACACACATAATAAAGCACACACAAATACAGCGTAGTACAAATTTGGTTGTTATAAACGTGCTATATATAGGAGGGAAATTCACAACAGTAGTAGGAAACTACCATCGACAATCGACAATAACGAGCTTCCTGTTTCCGGCATTTGCGATTTTTGGTACGACAAACACACTGCTACGAAAAAAATTTTTTTATTTATTTTTTTTAGCTAAATACTTTAATATAAAAAAAAATTGAAAGCTAAATTAAAATTACAAATGCAATTTATAACCATACATAAACTGACTTAAAAATTAAATAAAAAAAAAATAATTATAGCGTAGAAAAAAAATCATTGATATAAATTAATATAAACGTTTAAATGTGTGTAGTATAAAAAATAAAGCTAATGAAAACATGCCATATAAAACCTAATTTTATTTATTCTTTTTTTTTTGTATGCATACTAACAGAGAATAAATTCATTGAGGGAGTTAAAAAAAAAGGTATATATATATATATATATACGGTAGTATGAAAAAAGTACTAAGAGAAAACTTGGAATTAAGCGCCGAGGGTGCGATTAATCGCGTAAAGCGCCTGTTTAACGAAGTGACTTACGGTAAATTGACTGAGGCGTGGATTGATGCGGGCTTTCTGTGAAATAAAAAAGAAAAAAAAAATATATAATTTTTTTTCTTTAAAATATATATATATATATACATATAGGTTGAGAAAATGTGAGGAACTTTCTGATTTTTTTAAAGCATAGTATTATTCACTTAAAATGAAAAGCTAATATGGGTAATAAATTTAAGTAATTAAAATTCGAGAAAAAATCTTTTGAATGAAAATTAAATATTTTTTTTTTCTTTCTTTTTATGATTCATATTTATTCTGTTATTATTATTATTATTATTTTTATTTAAATAATCTCAATTCCATGCAACAACCCTATTGAGACGATAATTTTATGCCTATTATTTAATCTTAAGGTCTCTTGATGGTTAAACAATTTTTTTAATCTTATTATAAATTATCGTCGCTACCTACATATGTGACATCATATATGTATTTGTATAATTTCAGGTTATTTACATAGTTTTTATTTATTTTTAAAATTAAAGTCTATATAAGCTGAGGAAAGTAAATTGGAAATTTAATCTTTGATCATTTATTTATCATTTCCTACTAATTTTAATCTCCTGTGTCATGATTTTTATATTTTATCAAAGCTCCAAAGTATTGGAGCTCCCATAAGATAAATGTCAAAGCTCGGATTTTTATTACTACAGTAGTGGTAGACATAAAATCATCTAAATTGGGTAAAATTCTAAATCAAAATTTTTTCTTTGTTTTTATGAAATTAAAAGAAAAAAAACGGAACAAGTATAATTTCCTCACTGTATCTGTTCCGCATGGCCAAAAATTTGCGGCAAAAAGTCCGAAAAATTCGTTTTTTCTAATTTTCTCGTAAATGGCTGAAAATAGGAAGATTTAACAAGAGAGCATTTTTGATGGTCATAAAATTTTACAAAAAAAAGGTATTGTAAAGTTTTTTTGTAAAATGCATTCTTTTTGACAAAATAACCGTGCAAAAAGGACGTAATATTGTAGTAAAAGAAAATTAGTGGCAAAGTTGCTTAATATGTAGTTATTTAAGCAGTATCGATTTTTTTAAATTGAAAATAAACAAAAGTATTAAATAAAATCATTTTGGACCACAATATTTGCGCGCAAGGCGTGTAGACTTGTATTATGATTTTATCGATTTTTTTGATGATTTTTTTTAGTTTTTTTAATCAAAATAATAATTTTTTTTTATCAAACAATATTAAATATATGCGCGGTTTGCGCGCTGAATTAGAATGGAAATTTTTATGATTTTTTTTAGTTTTTTTTAAGTAATTAAATAAATAATTTAATTAACGAAATAGTTGTAAGCACGCTAAGTATTAATGAACTAACTTAATTTTTTATCTATGAATTAATTAATAATTAATTAATTAATTAATTTTTGAATTCAATAAATTTCTAATAATCTTTTAGTATTTTGGCTGTAAGTGGTATTAAAAAAAAATTACAAAAAATTGTTTATAAAGAATTATAAATTTATTTTTCTTTATACATTTGTTTAGTCTTATTTTCCAACAAATTATTCATTTTCAATTTCTTCCTCCTGTTCCATGGTGTCTTGATTGGCTTGTTCATTTGCTTCTTCTTCAGGGTCCAGATTAGTAGTTGGCAATATTTCTTAATTAAAAAAAAGTTAATGCTATATGAGGGGTAAAATAAAGTTTATTTATGCTTTAAAATGTTTAAATTTTCATAATTTTCCTATTTCATTAAGCTCTGTAATCGTTTTTTTCAACCATCTAAATACCTTAAAATGATTCTTATTAAATAAATACTTTTTTAATTATAATTACATAATAATAATTATAAAATGTTTTATTTTAATATTTTTTACTATGATAAAAATAAAAATTTTTATTTTTTTTATTTTAATTAAAAGTAAATTCAAGTTTTTTTTAATTTAAGCAAATACATATTCTATGATTGCAATTGGAGAAATTTTATTTATTTTTATATTCAATTCTTGTGTTTTTAATTCTATATTTTTGAGGAAAAAATTTTATTCTTACTAGGTTCTTACACTCAAAAAAATTTCCTTTTGTGACAAAAAACAGTAAGCTAAAAGTCTTTTTTTTTGGGTACCCCGTCAATATCTTTAGATATTTTAAGCTAAAGAACTACAAAGATACTATGACTGGAAACGTAAAGAAAATTAAAAATAAAATATTTTTACTCATTTAGAATTTGCGTGCGTAGTACGACGTAAAAAAAAAATTTTAGGCTACATCTACGAAATCCTCAAAAGGAGGGCGCAACTTTTGTAAATGGGGCCATGGGGCTTAAAGAAAAAAAAAAAATTTTTTTTAAATTTTTGTCATGTTTCAAGTCATTTGAGCAAGAAAACAAAACGTTTCCAAATTATTGGCACTGCGGTACCTCAAGCAATGACAAATATTAATGTGAGTTGAAAATTTTCATAATTTTTGGTATCATATCTGAGTATTTCTCAATAAAGTGACACCAAATGTATTAAAACTAGAAAACTTTTTTTAGGAGTTTTTTTATTTTTTGACGGAATAAATTCAAATACAAAAAAAACGTGAAATTGAAAAATAATGAATTCTTAAAAACTAGGCTTTTTATAAAGTGACAGTCGCAAGGGATATATAATAACAAAATGACTTACCAAAGTTTTGATGCCGGATTAGGCACTCTGTATTTCGCATTAAAAACCTGATTAAAAATATCATAAAAATACCCTAAGTGCTAGTCAGTTTTTAGCGAACGAAAAGTATTTTTATAAGAGGATTAAAAAATTCAAAAATACTAGGCATTTTATAATTTTAAAAATATTTTATAATATTCTTAGCTATGGATGGTTTTCGTCACTGTAACTAAAGTTGATCGTGGACTATTATATACCTGTAGCATCCTTGGCAAAAAGGTAGATTGACTCATTTATTTTAATATCAATTGGCAATATTTCATTTCGCAAATCACGCAAATAAATTAAGTGTTCAACTCGGTGCCTAAAGTATTGACAGTGATAAAGTTGAATTTGGAAATTTAACATTTCGTAAAAGATATTAGAGGCTTGTAATTTCGCTTCTAATATAGATCATGATTAGACGCAGGTACATTCACAAAACCGCCCCTGGTTAAATATATGCGTTATAGAATATTTTTAAATTTATAAAATGCCTAGAATTTAAATATTTTTTTAATCCTCTTATAAAAAATCATTTTTTTCTCGCTACAAAATGACTAATACTTTGGTATTTTTATGATATTTTTAATCAAAAATGCAGAGTACCTAATCTGGTACTTTAAAAAAAATACTACATTTGGTACTTCATTTTGTAATTTTTCATACATACACACACGTATACATATTTTTTTTAAAACTAGTTTTTTAGCTTCTAAAAAATCAAAATTTAAAAAAAAAAATCAAAAATCAAAAATTTTACCTATCATAAACGGAATTCTATTACTGCAAGATTTTTTCTCAGTGTAGATATTTTTTTGATATTTTTAATATCTTAGCTTTTTAATTATACAATCACTTGATTCTTAAGAAACCTTAAATTTCAGAATTATCAAGCCAAAAATGCCCTAAACCTTTTTTTCATATGATTGTTAAAAATAGTTCCTCCTCTCTTAATTTTACTAGTGCATAAAATATTAATTTTTTCTTTTTTTAGCGTTGCAAATAAAATAATCATTAGTTTTTTAAAAGCATATACCTAATATAGTACCCTTTTTTTAAATGGGCAGAACGAACGTTTTAAAATATATCCTATTATTTACAAAAAAAAAAAAAAAATAACATTACGATTACTAAAAATAGGAAATTGATTATAAATTCAATACTCGCGGTAAAATAAAAATTTTGAAAATTTAAAATAAAAATATTTTATTGTAAAATAAAATTTTCCTAAAAATAATTAAAATTACTTTTTTCATTTCTGTTTAAAACATATATAAATAAAAAGTAAATAAATGTATTCTCTATTGTTGAAAATATTGGATTTGTCAATAAACTTTATAAAAAATAAATAATTTATTGAATATTTCATATTCTATTACGTAGTAGTAGTTTTTTTTCGAACTTTTTTTTATAAATATATTTAAACCGTAATAATATAACATTTTAGTTGATTTGATGGTCATGACAAGTTTGATAGAACGATAATTGAATTACAAATTTTTTTTCCTTTGTTATGCTATTATATAAATTGAACGAAAAAAAAAAAAAAACTTTTAATGTAATAATAAATATAGCAAAAAAGTATTCGCAAAAAAATAGGTACAAGTTAAATTTTATTTCATAAAAAGATTAAAAACAATCAACTTTTTTATAATTTTATTTCTTATAATACAACACATATGTTTTTATTTTATATATAATTTTTTTTAGGTTGTGCTACATATGCCATTGATGGTTATTTTCTCTTGAGTTTTATAAAAAAAAATAAATAAAAAATTGAAACAGAAAATTAAAGCAAGAATGAGCAAAAAAAGTTAGATGAGAATCATAATCAACATAAAATATATACGCAAATGATGCAGTTATGCTGATTTATATATGCACATATTAGACTGGGAGTTATTTTAAAAAGTTTTTTGGATTTTTGGTTATCGGATGAAATTTATTGGCCAAAAATTAATTTGACATGTATTTGGATATTTATATATAAACTGATTAATATTTAATTAAAAATACTTTTTAAATTTCTTATTTAAATTCGTTTGAACTTTACTGAAGGGAAGGTGAAAGCCTGGGATTTTAAAAAGTCCGATTCGAGTAGAATTAGTATTTAAAAATATGATTGGAGGCCGGAAGTAGTCGTCCCGGAAATGCTGCGCAGTGCCGCTAACTGGTACAGTGTGGCAGAGTACGTACGGGCGACACTGATTGGAAAAAAGGAGGAAGGTTTCCTCTCGTAGGAAAATCTCCTCCTTTATTGGCAGGGTATGGCGAAGAAATGCCTGGGCTGCATTGTTTCCGGACCGAAGTAATACCTAAACAGGGAGTCCCGGTCCGGATTCTATGATATTGTCATAAATGCAGGAGGGTGGGGAGTTTAGTGGGTATTGTGATTCCTCAATTGTGTATATCTGGGCAACCCCAGATACAAATTTGAGGTTGAGTCCCACATAACCATACAGTACGCGTGTATGGTATGCGTAAATGCATTCTCCTAGTCCTACGAAAAAGGCCCCTTCTTGAAGGGGCCCAAAAAAAAAAAAAAAAAAAAAAAAAAAAAAAAAATAGCTCATATTATTATCTGCACTTTTATTCTCTTATTTATATGTAAAAATTTAAACTTTTATATAAAAAAATCAAGATCGATATTTTTCGATATTTTCGAAATTAATTATCGACGATACGATAAATACGAGAATATTGACGATGTCGAAAAATACAAATATCGTATCGTCGTCAGTAAACTTAACGTGATATCGTATCGTTATATTTTAAAAAATATTTTAAAACTATTAAAAGATGTAATTTGAACTTGACACTTTTTCTTAAAATTTCTACATATTTATTTACTCCGTCAGTGTATTTAACTAAAGTTGTTTCTTCTTCTTTTGCATTACGTTAGATTTGAGATTTTTTTACAATGCTAGTATTTTTCGCTATTATCCAAAAAAACTAATGCATAATTCCTTATTTTATTATAAATAATTTTCTTTCAGTATATAAATTAAATTAAATTAAATTAAAGAAAAATACTATGAAAAAATTTTAAGAAAAAGTGTCAAGTTTCAAAAACATCATTTTAATAGTTTTTTTAATTTTGTCAGTAAAATAAATTTAAAAACATTTTTAACCCAAAAATTATTTTACAGACGAATTAGGATACCTTAATCATTTGGCAAATTACGTTTTTGTGGATGGAGAAAACAATTACTTCTAATAAAGAAAATCAAAATTTAGTACCAAAATTAAGTGGGAAACGCGGAAGTATTGAGTAAAGAAATTATATATAAACCTTTAATAAATTTAAAAAAAAAATTAATTTAAGTAATTGAGTTTTTTAGGACACTGAACTCAAAAATAATGTCAAGAATTACTTTTAATAGGTTTTAAGGGGTAAATTAACCCTTATTCTCACCGTATCGTATCGTTAAAAAATATTTTTCATTATACGCTGCAAAAAAAATCTACTTTCTCACCTTCGGGCGAGCTTTTTTAATGAGAAAACTATGTGTTAAACATAGGAAAAAATGTATGAAATTTTACTTTCAATGCAGTTGTATGCTCGAGTGAGTGCAGCGAACGATTAATAAAATAAAAATAAAACTAGTAAAATAAAAATTTTTAACAAAAGTTATTTTAAATATTTTTTCGTATGGTAGAAAAATTGGTTAACATTGAAAAATGAATATAGAATGAAAATAATATAAATTAATAAATTTTATAAATACTTTATTTTTGTACAGAAAATATTTCACTTGATTTAACATTAAATTTTATGATACTCCAAACAAAAAAATAGACATATATAAAAAATTCAAAATAATAATATTTCAGTTGATAAAAAGTTAAAGTAACCGCATATAAAATATAAGAATACATTTTTTATTTAATTTCCATATAGAAAGGTTTTATTTTTTTTTTATTTCCTTTTTAAATAAAGCTTAATATACACCCGATTTTCTATGTAATATTTATTTTATGTATTTATATATTGAGAAAGATTTGAATGACTTTCTTGAAGAAAAAAATAAATAAATATCTTCTGTAAGAAGGGCGATTTTCACGTCAATACTTTTATATCGATAAAGCTTAAGGTTTTTTGAGTTATATGGAGTTATACAACATATTAAGCCAAAGAACTAAATCGATGAATGGTATATATTTGATTTATCAGTAATCCATCCAATAGTATATTGCAAATTTTTTTTTTTTTTTGAATCTTTTTTTCTTATTATTATTAAAAAATATACTAAATTCGTGTTTTGTATTTTTTAGTATTTTTATCGATATTTAAATCATGTTTTATGTTGTACACGGATTTGACTCTTTTGTACTTTTCTATTAATGCTGTATAATTAATCTTTTTTTTATGGATTATTGAGAGAAGGTATAACTTTCAATGCACTTTACTTAATTTTAAACCCCCTCGCGCACCTCATCAAACAGAAGGTTCATCACTCTTTACCTATACTCCCCAGCAACCAATCTACCGGTACCGTTATTTATTTTCCGATAGCTGGTGTGGCCTATTAATTGATACCCCATTATATAGGCCAGCTGCTGGTTAAATTAGTAATGTTAGTGTTATGTCAATATAATTGCTTGTATTCATGAGTGCATGTCAGTGTGGAATGTGTTATGCGAGTTAACCTATAGCCTAAAAATTTTGCTTCTACCTCTAGACTTTTAAAAAACCTTCCTCACCACTCACAAGCGATATAAATGTATGAAAAAAAAAAACAAAAATTAATTTTCTCAGAAAAAAAAATTTGGAGTTTTCTGCGTGGGATCGAACCCCAGTTCCCCACCCGGCAGCCCAAAGTCTGCCAGGAACCTTTTACATACAAATTACATAAATTAATTTAATAATAGTATTTTATTGGCTTGTATTTAGAGGTTCATACGGGTTCATATTATCATTTAAATCCAAAGTATTAGCTAAAGAGGTAAAAATTAATTTTAATTTTTTAGTTTTCATTTTTTAATTAGAATTTAAATTTATATATATGAAGTAAACATAGAAAAAATAGATGTTTTAGTGAGATTGAAATCTTTTAAATATATATATTTGAACTAAATTAATATTTACTTGTTGTAGCAAGCACTCGGTAATTGGAATTTACTAAATACAAATATAAACAAAAATAATAACAAAAATTAATAAAATATGCATACATACAGGTACAGGTAGAAAAAAATAAATAAATTTAAAAAAATACAATAAAAAGAAATTGATTTTTCAAATGACTTTATTTTTACCAATATTAAAAATATGTCACGTTTTTAAAATTCAATAAACTGTATTAATGTATATTATAGGTACTTTTTTTATGAAATAAGTAAAATATATTTAATATTGAAAAATTCATGCACAGAATTTATTAGTAATCATAAAATAAAATATTGGAAATTGAAAAAAAAAAATAGTAATAATTACATTTATTATATTGACCTGCAGTGAAAAAAAAAACAGAAAAGTAAAAGCATTTTTTTTGGTCTAGGAAGATTGACCCAATTTCATGTCAGCTAATGAAATTTTTTCTCAAATTTTCATAAAAAAAAATTTTTTAAAATCATTATTTTTTTTCTTTTTGGACGTAGCAACTAATTTTTTTTATGGAAGTACTAGTTTTAAAATATAGTTTTGACTCTATTTTTTTTATCTCTTAAATTTTTGGCACTAAAATATTAACAAATCACTAAAATTTTTTTTCTTTATAGGCGTATAGCATCAAATATTATTATTGGTAGACCTAGTTTTAGAAATATCTATTTGCTTTGCAAGGGGGGTAAGAGAATTATATCTGACGAGTTGACGGGATTGGACGAGAGGTAAACTGACGAGGATGCACGAGCCGAAGGTGAGTGTCTTCCGAGTTTAAAAATCTCACTTTCTTCCCTAAAAAAAAGGGAAAAAAAGTGACTTTTCTTCCTAGCGGGCCGAAAGCACTTTTTTCGCCCCGCATCGAAATCGAAAAAAACGCGTTTTCACCCCACTGAGAAAGAAAAATTTCGTTTTGTCCATGGGAACAAAAAAAAAATACCCCAGATCGCAGTTTACCATCCTCGGCTTCGCCTCGGATGCTAATTAACGTGCGATCTGGGCCATTCTTTTTTTTTGCTCCCTTGGTTAAAAGTGTACTATTGGGGCATAGATTTGCGGGCAGAAAGTGCACCATATTTACATCATGAAATAAAAAACCTTTTTTTTTCGATTTCTCGGATTTAATAGCAAAATATTTATTTACAAAATTAACAGGTATTTCTACCCTTGATACATTATTAAATTTACAATAATTTATGTTTTATCCTAAAAATTTTTAAATAATAATATGATATATATAATTAAGTATGACTAGTATCATAACAATCTTTTAAAAATTATAAAATTACAAATAATAAAATATTTTTTATTTTACTAAACAAAGAGGTTCAGCAAGCTAAATAAAATTAATTTAGAATAGAAAATAAAACGAAGGAAAACTATTCATAGTTTTTTAGGTATTTAGACCTCACAAAATTCCTGAATTAGGTTTGGTCTAAACCGGTCTAGACTAGTTAAGAAATTTTGGAGTTCAGGATCTAAATTCCAGCTTCTTCGTATTTGATTCAATGGTGAGTTTTTTAGTATTTAATTTTTAAAAAATTGTTTACCCAAAAATTTTTGCATCTAAAAATATAAAAAAAACAAAATTATTTTTTTATCATTTTGGAAGTAATACCTACCCTTTTTTTTTGTTGAAGTTATGCTTAATTGGGTTTCACTTTATTTCTCGGATACATAAAATCGAAAATATTCAACTCATATGAATATTTGTCATTGCTTGAGAAACCATATTGCTAATAATTTGGCAGCGTTTTTTTTCTTTTTGACTCAACAAGAAATCAATTATATTATTCAATATTACCATTATTTTTTAAAAATATGCCATTATTTTTTTTCTTATATTCGAAAACTTTTCATTTAATTTGTTACGGAATCCCATGATAAATGAATACATGTGATTCATTATAATCATTACTCTTTTATTCCTTTGATAATGTCAATAAAGTAAAAAGAGAAATCAGTTAAAACTTTTTTTTTAGGTTTTTCAAAACTTTTATCAAGGTTAGAGTTTAAATTTAACTCCCTTCATCTGAATCTTCATTTTCTTTCTTTTAAAACTAATTCCTCTTTCTTATTCTTAACAGTGTACTTTATAAAATTTATTTTTATAAAATCAGTAATTCTTAGTGAAACTAATCTAAGCAACCAATGAAAGTCTGGGATATTAAAAAAATCCGATTGGACTAGGTTTAGTATCCAAAAATAATTTCTCGTTGGATCTAAAAATCGAGTCAGGATTTTGATTAAGTGACAGCAAAATTCGGAAAATGGAAAATTTCGGAAAATGAAAGGATATAAAAATTCGTTTTTTGAATTCTTGTGTTGTTAAAGGCAAATATCCCTCAAAAACTATTTACGAACAAAAAGTAGGGCAGAGAGGGGGTTTTCGCCAGTGTATATTTTTCGCCACCCTCGTTATTTCAACTTAATGTGGTACTATTGGGAATCACGATTAAATTCATGCTTACATTTTTACCCCCTCCACACGTAGGTGTGTATAAAACATGGCTACTCTTTTTCCATGAATAACATAGGAAAAGTAACAAATAGTTCATTATTAGTTAAAATAAAGATATTAAATTGAAAAAAACACATAAATTTATTAACACAATACTATTTCTAATATACACTGTTTTATTTTTGTAAAAATTTTAAACTTTTTTAATTCATTTTATTAAAAATATCAATTTTTGGTCTATATGCACAATGTTAATTCATACCTTAGGGTATGCCATCTTACTTACACCGACGCGCGTGCATGTGTTTAATCATGAATCCCAATTGTTTAAATTGGTAAATTATAATATACTTAAGTATAGTAAAAAACATGTAAAATTATTAGGTACATAATTATATTTTATTGGTTTTAGCTTGATAAGGTCGACATATTGATCGACGAAACGTCGCAAATAGATAAATAAATTTTTATTTAAAAATTTGATTTGCATAATTTTTTCCATTTGGTCAATAAATTCCTACTTAATCATAAAAGTCTAAATGAGCTATTTTTTAATGACTCATATAGCCACAAAAATATTGATTTATTTCTCTAATATGCTTGGTGGCAATTACCCCGGTTTTTTAGGAGTTTAAATCTTAATCTATTTTAATTAATAATTACCTTACTCAAGAACATTTAATAACTTTTTTACCATATATTTGCATAATATTTTAAAATCTTCATAGTTTAATTTCGAATTTTCTTATGGTTGGTGAAAACTCCTTCTACCCTATATGGAAAAACACAACTTTTAAAGCCAATTAGAAGAAAAAAAACTCGGTTTTTAAGAAATTCGTATTTAACATTTTCTTTTAGTTTTTCCGATTTTCAACCTTTTCTTTAAGGTTTTTCAAAAAACTGATTACAGATTCGGAAATTTTACACACCTTCTCTGTTGAAAATTATTTTTTTGTGTTAAATATTAGAGCGCAGAAAAATTAAAATAGAAAAATTAACTAAGATTTTTCCAGCAATTTGCAAAATTTTTAAAATCGAAAATAACAGTTTCGTAACCATTAAAACTTGTATAATTGAAAGGGTATTATATTTTTACATACTAAACCCAGTCTATTTGGTTTTTTTAAGATCTCAGACTTTTATCTGTCACTTACTTGAATTACAATTTACTTGTAGGGTAGACTCACCAGTGAATGACTGGATAAAATCTAGTAAATAGCCATTCCTTTTTCATAACAAATGCACGATATTGGTTATTCACTGGAGGCTTATACTGGTTCAGCAACTCTATGTGCATATAATATAATTATATATATATACATTTTTTATTATTATAATAACTTCATAATGTTGCAAACTAAAGCTTAATTGGGTCTTTAATAGCAACTAAGCTTCTAATCTGCTTATCTTGCACTTACAATTACGAATACATTTAATTAAATCTTAATCAGCTCTTTCAAAATGCATGATTAAATTAATATTATGAAAATATGAAATATATTGTTATATTTTTTATAATTTATTTAATTTTGTAATTCTTGTTGGTTAAAAAAAAAAAAAATAGAAACAATTTTAAGTCATTGTTTTTAAATTTCATCAAGGTATGGAAAAATATAGGAAATAGATATAGGTATACTGTAAATCGTTTTTAATGAACGTAAGCTTTTTTGGCTTTTTACCAAAGCAGTCTTTTTACGTATTTAAGAAACAAACTAAATTGTTTTTTTTTTTAATCTATATCAAACTATAGATTAATTATAATTATACCATTAATGTTGAAAATGTTAATGAAACCATAAACTAGATAAAAAGAAAACTAATTTTTTTGTCATTTGAATACAAAGAAAGGCATCCTGACTGGATTAAAAAATAGTATTTTTTGCCCTAGATATGTATAAAAAGACCTTTTGCTATACTGTCTAAGTAACTTCCTTTGTAAACTAAAAAAATAGAATATTCTCGAAATATTAGTAAATTTTCGAAATATTAGTAAATTTTCGATAAAAATCGTAAATTTACTAAATTTAGTATATTAACAAAAAATTCGAGAATTCTAAATTTTTTTTTGTAAATTCGCAAGAAAAATTGATTATTCACAATTTTTTTTCGAAAATTTACAAAATATAATTGTAAATATACAATAGTTGTAAATTTACAAATTTTTTCGTAAATTCACAAAAAAAATCAAGAATTTTCGAATTTTTCGTTAATATACTAAATTTAGTAGATTTTCGATTTTTATCGAATATTTACTAACTTTTTCGAAAATTCACTAGTTTTTCGAAAATATTCTATTTTTTTTGTTTATCAAAGGAAGTTACTTTTTACAGTGTATGCATTAAAATACACTGAATAAGTAACTGCCTTAAATTAACAAAAAAAATATTTTCGAAATATTAGTAAATTTTCAAAAAAATTTGTGAAAATTTGATAAAAATCATAAACTTACTAAATTTTGTATATTAACGAAAAATTCGAGAATCTTTGATTTCTTTTTTTATAAGTTCGCAAAAAAAAAGTGATAGTTTACAATTTTTTTTCAAAAATTTACAAAATATACCGTATAGAAGTAAATTTTCGAACGTGTATTGTATTTCGATCTAATACACACAAATTAGCGTATATATATATATTATTTATCTATATAAAATCGAATTTTATTATGAAACTACAGAACTGCGCATATCTGTAATAAATAAATATTATTAATTATCAGTCAATTAATTTGATATTTTTTTAATTGAGATAATAAAATATAGGCTTTTTCTGATCAAAAGCAACAATATTTAACATCAAACATAAATTTTGCAATTATATTTATCAAGGAAAAAAGATACAGTTATGGGTGTAAGAAAATTACTGCTGATCGAAAACCGGCTCTAATACGGTAGTTATAAATTAACAACTTTTTTCGTGAATTTACAAAAAAAATTGAGAATTCTCAAATTTTTCGTTGATTTACTAAATTTAGTAAATTTACGATTCTTATCGAATTTTTACAATTTTTTTGAAAATTTACTAATATTCAAAAATATATATTTTTTTTTATTAATCTAATTTAGCTACTTTTTACAGTGTATATGTTAAATTTATATTTAAAATAAAAAAATGATTCACTTTTTGTATCTATTCTGAAATATTTATGTTAAAAATTAACATTTGATGTGCAACATCCTGTATGTTGTAAAATACTAAATCTATAATCCAGATTATAACATAACACATGGAATTAACTTTATAACATTAAATAAAAGCTGTATAAAAAAAATTACAAGCTAAAATGCATATTATTGAGATTTTTAAATTCTCTTGTATTTTCAAAATGTACTGAGAAAAATTGTTATAAAAAATAGTTTTTGGGCGTTTTCAACTCCTGCTTTAGGATCTTAACACAGAAAGTGACTTTTATTTTTGGAATTACTAACACATTAAAGACGGCGATGTTTATCATTTTAAGGCATCGTGAATGTGTATATAGTTTTACAAAATAATATATTAAGGTTGTAATTCACAGAAGTACATGGAAAGATACTAGACCGATACAAGCATTCTTTGGGTGGTGCTAATTTTTTATTATATGATTTATTTAATGATGATGATGAAGAAGAAAGAATTCTTATTTTTTGTACCGATGGCAACACGAGGCAGTTTTTCCGTAGTAGAATTTGGTTTGCTGATGGAGCATTTAGCACGTAACCATACATTTTTTTCAACTCCTTGTATTAATGGGGTCGATAACTCAAAAAGATTCAAGAGGGGTTGAACATGTCATGTCAGTACCTCTTGATTACGCTCTATTGGAATCAAAAACTCAGCGAGCATATCAAAAAGTTTTAGAGGTTATATTAAGAAGAGCACGAGAACTCAATATGATTATAGTGATCCCACAACATTAGTAAAAGTTGGGACACATATATTATGTGCGTTAGCTTTTGTTCCCGCGGAAGAAATTCAAAAACACTTTAGATTTTTAAATGACTGTCTTGCACCAACATTGGTTCCAATATATTCATATTTTGAATATACTTACGTATAGCACAGTGTGCCGAATCAATCAAAAATCTGCTGACTTCTTAGAATTTAATTTTTTCACCCATTTATTTTTTTAAATCCTTCGAATACTATCCTACTCTTATGAAAACCTGCTACTTTTTTAAAATTTTACAATTTAAATTTACCCCTTATACATTGGTGTATAAGCAAAAATTGTATTCACAGGGTTACTAATTTTATTTGCAATTAAAAAAATCTTGTTTATAAACACTATTGCCTTTTTCCTGAGTCAAAGAGTAAAAATTTTTAAAAAGTAGCAGGTTTCTGTAAAAGTTGAATAGTATACGAATGATTTAAAAAAATAAGTGGGTGAAAAAATTAAATTCTAAGGAGTCAGCAGATTTTTGATTGAATCGGCACACTGTGCGTAGGTGTATCTCGAAGGGGAAGAGGAAGAAGAGCAGCTCCACTGTACCATCCTTCTCTATGGTCTCAATATACTGCAGTATTGGATAGAAGTGCTAGGACTAATAACGCTTCAGAGGGGTGGCGCAACCGCTTCCAACTGGTAGTGGGTATGAAATATCCCAGATTGTACTCTTTACTTACGGACCTGGAAAAAGAGCAAGCCGACACAGAAGTTATGCTAAGACAAATTGAATTGGGGCAGAAAATAAGAAAACGGCAGAGTAGTATACTCGGCAGGATACGAAAAAGAATCTAAGAGAAGACCAAATTTATAATGTAGTATTAACTAATGAAAAAATTGAAAATATTTATGGATATTTAAAAAGCATAGGATATAATGTACATTTTTAATTGAAGAGTAATAAAAAAAGTATTAAATTTTTTGTATAAATAAAGTATAAGTTTTTAAAATTATTTTTTTTTGTATTTTGGGAAAAGTGTCGTTTGGGAAACTTTTTTTTTTGAGAACGGATTATTTTGGGAAAATAGTCCTTGAGAAAAATGGATTGGGAAAAGTGTCTCTCAACCCTCCATTCATATCACAGTGTTGCAGTTATTTTTGAGAACCAAGAAGAGAAAAGGTCTACTGAGGATTTTTTGGGCTACTAATTCCGAAATTCGAAGTTTATTTCGTGCAAAATTTGTCCAACACTAAAGGTATACAGACTATGATTTAAACACCTTTAAATTAGGAAAAAATACTTCTTATTAAAAAAATCTCCTGTATTTGTAAATTATAAAAATATTTTGATCCCAGGATGCTTTTTAGGTTGCTGCACGGAAAAATTTTAAAAACAAAACAAATTTTAAAAAATAAAAAGGTGTTTTCTGTTAATTTAAGTACGTTACCGTGAATATCTCGATATTGGGAATCAGCGATTTTTACACCCTTAATAAACCTTTGGAGTGATAGAGTGATATGAAAAAGTTGACTAGGGTCACTAACAAAAAAAAAAAAATTAACAATTTTAAGTACTTTTACCAATTATAGAACTTTAACGGAAAAATTTTCAAGTCTTATGAAAATTTAATATGCATAAAATTTTAAAATTATTTTTGTAAAATTTGTCACAGGGGTATCGCCTGTTAAAGAAACAATCACATTAAATATGAATACTGCTGAAAAGCTTATATAGACAAAGAAAACGTCATTTTCGTAGAATTCTAGTATGTAAACGATAAAAATAAGACAATTTAAGAACGTCAATTAAGTAAGGCACTGTCTAGCCCTGTTATGTAATGACAAATCATTATTTTTAAACTACAAATTACTATTGGAAAGACAGACTTTTTTTACCACGTCTCAAGTTTTTACCAATTAGTTTTTAACCACCATTCCTAATTACAATAAAAAGGTTCTCTTAAAAACCCTGGAAGAGAATAATTGTGGTGCTCTTAGCTCTGATATTCAAAGGCGGTTACCCGTTTGTGGTTACTTCTACAAAAGAGATCTTAACGAAAATTTTGAGTATCAGATTACGCTAATCATTTTGGAAATTATAAAATAAACTTATATTAGCATTCAAAAATTATTTTCCTTTCTTGATAAAAACCAACATCACTGTTAAAAATTCAAAAAATCCTATAAATCACACAAAAATATTATTTTAAAAAAAATCTACAAAAATTAATCATATTTAAATAATATAATTTAAGAAAATCATGTTAAGTTAAATACCCATATAACCACAAACTTTATATTCATCACCTCACTTGTTTCCTGTGGGTACGATATGTTTGCAAAGTAAAGAAAATCCTTGTATGTGACTCGGACAGTTCCCAAAGGAGTAATTTACTTTAGAGAACATTGACCTTTATCTCTTTTTTTTTACATAAATTTTTTTTTTTTTCAAATATTTGAATTTTTAACACGAGGGAATAAAGTAGAAATTTTATATGCAACATTTACAAAAAAAAAAAAAATGTATTTATATAAATTTATAAAATATAGATAGATAAATACGATGTACAAAAAGCTCGTTAATACCATAGTTTGAACGTGCTGTATGAGCAAACTCTATCAAAGCTTTCTGTATCTCTTTTTGCACTTTACGAGTTAAAGTTTTATAGAAATATATATATGAATATATGACCAGTATGTAAAAATAGACATGATTGTGCTATAGAATACATATAGAGAAAAGAGTTTTAGAGAAATAAAAAAAAGGAAAATTTACATGAAAGCTTGAATACACATTTATATAATATACATATTAGCTTGGCAGTTTTTTTAAAAAGCTTCTTGGATTTTTGACAACCAGTTGAAATTAGACGCTATTCGCATAAAAAAATAAGATTTATAAAAATGTAGCTCATTTATTCACTCCTGAGTATGACATCGAGCATAGGAAAATAACATTGTTTATAATGGGACTAAAAACTCGCTGCATTAAATTCCATGAATTTGATCGCAGTACTTAAATTAATTTTGAGAATCTTTTTTAATCTCTACGTGGAGCCTAATTTTACCTAATAATCAGAAATATAAGAATTTTTTAAAAATAACTGCCTGGCTAATATATACACTTGTGTAAAATGTAAAAAAAATAGAATTTATTTTCGAGGACAGTCATTGAATTTTATAAAGTATTAATACCATTGTTTTTTATTTATTTATTTAAACTGTTTGTTATTTCTTTTTTTTTTATTTATTCAAATTTAACTCTTTTATTGTAAATAAATAAAATAAATAAAATATTAAAATAATTTTATATTTTATTTTAAGTAATTAATATATATTTATTTTTAATTTATCATAAAATTAATGTTAAATAATAATAATCTGTATTATTATTCATATTTACAAAAAAGAAAAAAAATGGATTTTATTGTTGGCAATATAAATGCGATGATATAACAAATGGAAAATTCGCTCTTTCATGGATAAAAAAAAATATATATACTGTGTATGTGCTTACAGTAAAATCCTTTTTTTTTTTTAGTTTTTTATTCACATATAGCTACATAAGCATTAATTCATATATACATAGGTATATTTGTGTAGTGATAAGAGTGCTAATGACAATCAGTGATACAGTAAATAATTTAAAAACAACAAAAAATCTTTTATTTAAATTTTTTAAAATATAAAAGTAAATAAATAAAAAATATATGGGTTCTGAAATTACAAACAAAAAAAGTTTTTTGTTGTTCTTTTATTTATTGTTTTTTCTATTTTTGTAGAAAATGTTTGATAAATAAAAAAAAAGAATACTTTGAATTCATAATATTCTCAAATCAATGAAATTAAAGAATTTTAGGAAACTGAACTAATTTTGGAGCCAAAAATTTTGACCTTTGAGATTTTCGTTCACCGAAATATTGGTTCTTTTAGTTATAAAGAGCATGGAACCTGAGACATTTAACAGTTTTAAATTATGCTTCTTAATTATTCTAAGTCCTAAAACCGAAATTATAATAAGTCTCTTATTTGGAATTATTTTAAGTCCATAAACCAAAAATGTTCCAAGTCTGTTTGACCCCCCTTCCTCTAAAAAGGTCTATTTTTCACCCCCTTCAGAATTTAGGACCTTTTACGAAAACCCCTCCTTATGAACATGTTCCATATTTAAAAAAAAATTTTTTAAAAGAAAGAAAATAATTTTTTTATTTTTTTTTTTTTTATTTCAACTCATTTGCAATCGTTTAGGCAAGAAAAAAAATTTCGCTTGCTTAACTTTCACAAACATTTTCATAAACGATAAAATTTTCAACACATATACTATGATATTTCAATAAGAAAATTATATAAGTTTGACATTAAAGCTCAACTTTAATTATAAACATAAACTTTACTTTTTTGTTTAGATTTTGCAGAAAGTTAATTTCCGAGTACATTAGAAAAGCTGGAAATTCAAGGCGATTTCAAAGCCTGCATAAAAATAACAGGTAATTAATTTTTATCTTAAATAATTATTCCTAATAAAAATTTGGATTTATTATTCGACATAGTATACTAATGTAAGTATTAAGTAAAAATTTTGACAATAATGTGACCGAACTAATACGAGTGATATATTTTCACGCTAGTTTTTAATATGGTACTTACAATGTTTTTTGCCTACCGTAGTATACAAAATTTTGCGCAAAATTTTATGCCCGGGTTTTAAGACCAAGAGAACAAAAAAGTTCTTTTAGGGTTTAAAAAAGACCTTTAAAAGTCTATATTTGAAATTTTTTCAAAATAAATATTCATATTTGTTTCGATGATAATATAATTTCATTTCATAAACCTCTTATGAGTTGATAAGTGCGATTATTATCGTCTCATTCAAGCATTTCATTCAGGTTTTAGAAATTCACATTTCGATTATTTTAGTATTGTATTAATTGATGCAGAAGTCACATTGAGGGATAGGATCCGAAGACTTAGTAATTCTAGTATATCTTTGGAATTAGTAGAGACACTCATATTTCTCCTTACAGAAAGAAAATAAATTGATTAACTACTGACAAGCGCAGATTCTATTTTAACCAAACTACCTTACTGACTTTTTCACAAGAAACAGACCTAAGAATACAGCAAGAGGGCATTCCTTGACGAAAGAGTTAATCTTACCAGACGTTATAAAGGGTTGGAGCTCTAAAGTTTTTTGGTTCTTAGAGTTGATTACTGGAATTCAGTTTCCTCTTTTATTCGATTCTTACCATCTTTAAATCGTTTTAAAAATGCCTTCTTCAAACATTTATTTACTGACGACTAAAGTTGTTTCTAGATGATCCTCCGTTTAGTGCAATATATGCTGAAGTATTAATCGGATATACACATATATTTATTATACACTGTAAAATGTAACTTCCTTATATTAACAAAAAACTTATAACATTTTCGAATAGTTAGTAAATAATCAAAAAAATTTGTAAACATTCGATAAAAATCGTAAATTTACTAAATTTAGTATATTATCAAAAAATTCGAGAATTCTCGATTTTTTTGGTGAATTCACGAAAAAATTTGTATATTCACAACTATTTTTGTAATTTTTTGAAAAAAAATTATAAGATATCAATTTTTCTTGCGAATTCACAAAAAAAAATCGAGAATACTCAAATTTTTTGTTAATTAAATAAATTTAATAAATTTACGATGTTTTTCGAAAATTTAAAAATTTTTTAAAAAATTTACTAATTTTTCTAAAATGTTCTAATTTTTTTTTTATTCTAAGTTACTTTTTACAGTGTATTATATACTATAGATGTAGATATTCAATTTTAACAAATTTATATACTTAGAAACTTTGACTGTGATAAATTATTCACCCTTTGCTGTGTACTATTTCAGTGATTGAGACACCTAATTGCATTATTATTATTATTATTAATTATCTTATTAAATAAACTAGAGCTTCTTATATACACTGTAAAAAGTAACTTTCTTAGATTCACAAAAAAAATAGAATATTTTCAAAAAATTAACATTTTTTCGAAAAAAATCGTAAATTTACTAAATTTAGTATATTAACTAAATATTTGAGAATTTCCGATTTTTTTTTGTAAATTCACCAGAAAAATTAATAATTTACAATTTTTTTGTTGAAAAGTTACAAAAAATATTTGCTAACTTACAAATTTTTTCGTACATTCACAAGAAAAAATCGAGAACTCTTAAATTTAGTAAATTTACGATTATTTCCGAAAATTTACTAATTTTTCGAAAATAATCTATTTTTTTTTGTGAATCTAAGAAAGTTACATTTTACAGTGTAGGCTGTGTAGGTATCATAATATTAATTTTTAAGCAGAAAATTTTATTATTTATTAATATCATTTGTTTTAGTCACTTGAAAATTATATACGTTTTATATACAAATTATTAAATTTTTTACATGTGATACTTTATGCACATACTTTTTGTAAATCTTTTTGCAAATAAGACTTATCTTACCTTACCTTATTAAATAAACAAATTTTACTCGAATTTTAGTATGATACTAAAGCATACAAAATACTCTTCCATTATAAAGTTTTAAATCCTCTCCTTATTTCCTTTAGATATTGTTATAATATTATTGATCCTGTAAATATTTAAATACCTATTAAGAATAAAATATTAACTTTTCAAAATTTTTGATTTTGATTTAATTATCTGGGTTACTAAAAAAAACTTTTTTTTTCACTAAAAAAAATTTATAAATAGGTAATTCAAATTTCTAATAAACCTATATTAACCCATTAGCGCCCAACCGACACGTACAAGCCATTTGAATTTTTTTTAATGAAAAAATCGATTTTTTGGGCTAAAAATGTTATCCAGTAGGTAAAAGGGGCTGAATTTCTAATTTCGAAGTCCGTTTTAGCGTACAACCTCTAGAAGACGCGATATCATCCCCTAAAAGTGGGGTAAATTTTAAACATTTTTTAAACGTTATTTAAAATGATACTGGGCCCAAAAAAAGTCTCAGGGCATATAAAATTTTACTAGGAACTATTAATAACTATCATCTAATAAATGACTTGTTAATTTTTTCTGTCATAATATCGGGACGGGCTATTCACGATAATTTAAAGAATAAATTTGAACTCAGAAATTTGGATTACAACTTAAGATCCCAAAGGCATTTTAAGGAAATGGGAACTACAAATGATAATATTTTTAACTCTCCATCTTACAGATTCAGACTACTCCAGTAAAATCACGGTTTTGGTGGTATTGTTTGTGGCCGCTACCAGATTTGGTCTACTATAGGTTTTTTGGGTCGCTGAACACGAAAATCGGGGCTTTTTCTATGCGCAATTGGGGCTTGACCCTGAAATCGGGCAAAACTACCCCTAAAAAGGGCATTTTTGCAGTAATCATTGTAAGCCTTTGAAATTTGGTATATGGGGGTTTTTTGGGTTGCTGATAACGAATATTGCAGTTATAACTATGAAAAATTACCCCTTCACTCTTAAATTGAGCAAAACTGCCCCTAAAAGGGGTGTTTTCGCTACTTTCAATCTAGCCCTTCAAGATTTGGTGTAATAGGGTTTTTTGGGGCACTGATCACAAAAATCGATGTGTTTTCAATTAAAACGTAACTCTTTTACCTTAGGTTGTCTTTTAATTTTTGTCTTTTCAATTAAAAATTGGGGCTTGACCCTTAAATTGTCCATAACTAAACCCCTTATCACCAGGCTAATTTAATGGTGAAGACCTAATTTTAATTGAAAACACACCGATTTTCGTGATCAGCGACCCAAAAAAACCCTATTAGACCAAATCTTGGAGGGCTAGAGTGAAAGTAGTGAAAACACCCCTTTTAGGGGTAGTTTTGTCCAATTTAAGGGTGAAGGAGTAATTTTTCATAGTTATAACTGCAATATTCGTTATCAGCGACCCAAAAAACCCCCGTATACCAAATTTCAAAGGCTTACCATGAATATAGCAAAAATGCCCTTTTTAGGGGCAGTTTTGCCCGATTTAAGGGTGAAGGGGTCATTTTTCATAGTTATAACTGCAATATTCATTATGACGTTATCAGTGACCCAAAAAATCCCCGTATACCGAATTTCAAAGGCTTACAATGAATACAGCAAAAATGCCCTTTTTAGGGTCAGTTTTGCCCGGTTTAAGGGTCAAGCCCCAATTGCGCATAGAAAAGACCCCGATTTTCGTGTTCAGAGACCCAAAAAACCTATAGTAGACCAAATCTGGTGGCGGCCACAAACAATACCATCCCCCCCCCTGTGATTTGACTGGAGTAGACGTCTTTGGAACGGTCTTTCCAAAGATGACCAGAATCTGATGAACGACAGAGACGCTCTAAAGTTTAGATTGCAAACCATGTACAGTAAAAAGTATTGAATAATGCATTTTTATCTAGATTTTCTTATTCTTATACTTATTAATTTAAATTAGGTTGTACATTAATTGTTTATTTTATTTTATGAATATAAATCAAATGTTTACAATATAAAAATCGAATTAATTTGCTATATGTTTATTTATAGCTTTTAAATTTAAATTTCATAGTTTCAGATCAAAGTTCAACTATAAGTGTTTAATCTTAATTAATAATTACTAGATCAATCAAACTGTAAATGCCTATAAATGTAAAGGATAGTATATACCCGTTTAATTTTTACATGTAGGAAAATATCAAAATAAAATAAAATAAAAATAACACACACAAAAAAATTTATATCAATTTGTCATTTTCACCCCCTCAGATGGAGTGTAAGGGGTGTGGTAATAAAGCAACAAAAAAAATTAATATTATTAATATTGGTCTAAAAGTGTTACCTAGTAGGTAATTTGGTCTGCTCTTTTCATTTCTGAATTCCATTTTTATATACAACCCCTAGGAAATGTAATATCATCCTCTAATTTGATAAAATTTTTAATTTAATCTAGTAACAAAGCTCCAATAAAAATAAATAATAAAAATGCAATTTGTTACATCATTTCTGGACACGAGCCGTAAATATACTATTTTTTTTACCTCAAGGTGTATAAATAATAAATTATATAGACGAATCGCAATTAATTAAATATTTAAAATAATTTAAAATAAAAATGATTCTCTAACTATATATCACGCTAAGAATGGTTAACCACAAAATGATCACCACAAACTCTATAATACCATTTAATAGTAATAAATTATGTATAAAGATCATTTATAGTATTTTATATAAAAAAGTACTATAAAATAATTTGAAAAAATAATATATAAAAGTTGCATTAATGGAAAATGAGATATTTTTAATTTTTTTAATTTTTAAAAAAATAATGAAGTTTTAATTAAAAATTAATGTCTTTGTTACATTCAAAGCGTATATTTTTTAGCAAAAAATTAAACCTGCATACGATAATCAGATCATTTTTTTTTTTTTTGTTTCTTTGACTTGTAAAAGGTACCAAAACCCTAAAAAATAGATATAATAATTGTAAAAAAAATTTTTTTAAATTAATACTTGGTAAAAATTTAAGCATTTATACTCCTCTAAAAGTTTTATAATTAATAAAACTAGTCTTCTACATGCTATGTAATTTAATGTATTTATATCTTGCAGCGTATACATTTAATAAATAAATAATTAAAAAATACATTACAAAAATACATACAATACACAAATACATACATACAAAAAATGGATTCCGAAAATTGTAGAAGTTCAAGAACACTTTATTTTATCAAAATCAAATTAAGGGGAGTAGATACTGTCCGCTCTAAGGTTTATATCATGGCTTGAGAACTAAACTCTTTCTGTGAAAGATTTTTCTTCAAAGAAACTACAATTGAAGTTAAAATACATTTCGCTGTAAATTAACTACCATCGATTGAGGACTAAACTTATTCACAATGTACAAACAAGCACTAATTATTGTTTTATTAGAGTTTAACAATAAAACAAGAAATTGGGTTGTAGATGTTGCTCGCTGTTAAGTAAATACCATCAATTCAAGACTAAACTTATTCACATTATACCTACAAGCACCAATTTTTGTTCTATTAATAATACTTCAATCTTTAATTTTAAAATTCTATGATTTGGAGCACAGATACTATCACAGTTCATTTAGTATTTTTGCCTAATTTACTCTGCACATACAAATATCAGCTAGCAATATCAACTATACAATAAATCCCAAATCTTGTCATAAATAATAAATAAAATTAATTTTAAGTACAATTTAGTTTGTTTTGTTATTGTTTTTTTTAACCATATCCAAAAAAGAAACACCGAGTTAGCTTTTGGAATAACTATCCTTAACTTCCGCTTTTTCAACTCCCACTCTACTCAAAACTACTCTAACAACCTTTTTACAAAAAAAAAAAAATTTAGATGAGCATTTCAGAACGCGGTCTGAGTTCATTACGCAACTATAATGAAAAAGGGAACACCGGGCCCTCATGAAACCAAGGTGGCCTATTAAATCGAAACACGAAATATTGTCATTGCTGATTATAGACGCAAATTTTGCTGATAGAACAGATTTCATGGGGAAAACAGCACTTCTTAAACAAAGACACTTAATTGATTTAGACGGAGTTAGTCCATTTAAAACCTATAAGTTGAACTTTATAAAGAAAGAAAAAGAGGCACATAAAACTTTTTCAAGGTTATTAACTGATTACTCTCTCTCTAATTTTTATTTACAGTAAACAAGTAGGATAGTCTTTAAGAGGAAATATTCAGGTAATTATATATCCCAAAAAAACATTTACATGTAAAGTTACGCAAGTGCCTTTAAGTTTTGTCACTGCTTATTTATTTTATCTAGTATTTTATTAGGTAAACATTCTATTATTACTATTATTAAACACTGCGAAAGTTTTGAGATCTAAAACAAAACTTTACGCAAGTTATGTGGGCTGATTAATAAAGAAAAAAAAATAATATTACTTATTAAGTAATTGATTTATTATAGATATATATGGAATTTAAAGTACCGGATTAAATATTCTATTATCACCAATTTTTAACACTACGAAAGTTTTGAGATCTAAAACAAAACTTCACGCAAGTTATGGAGGCTGATTAATAAAAAACAAAAAATATTAATTATAAAATTTTAAGGTCTCATAAAAAAAAAAAAATTTCACTTGCCAGGTATAATTGGAAGCGGCTATTTATGTAGACCTGGCAAGTGAATTTTTTTTTTTTTTTATGAGATCTTAAAATTTTATAATTAATATTTTTTGTTTTTTATTAATCAGCCTCCATAACTTGCGTGAAGTTTTGTTTTAGATCTCAAAACTTTCGTAGTGTTAAAAATTGGTGATAATAGAATATTTAATCCGGTACTTTAAATTCCATATATATCTATAATAAATCAATTACTTAATAAGTAATATTATTTTTTTTTCTTTATTAATCAGCCCACATAACTTGCGTAAAGTTTTGTTTTAGATCTCAAAACTTTCGCAGTGTTTAATAATAGTAATAATAGAATGTTTACCTAATAAAATACTAGATAAAATAAATAAGCAGTGACAAAACTTAAAGGCACTTGCGTAACTTTACATGTAAATGTTTTTTTGGGAGATCTCATTCATTTCACATAAGTATATTTCAATAAAATAAAAAAAATTTTATTATAATTTTTGAAAAGTTTTTAGCAAAAAAAATTTTTTAAGAAGATCTTATTATTTCGCTTAAGCATACCTAAATTGTTAATGACTCTCAATAAATAAATAAATAAATTATAAAATCGTAGCTTCCCCTTTCACGGATTTTTTTTAATTTTTAATTTTAATTTTAAATAGTAGTGTGTCCGGGCTGTAAAAAAAATGTTTAATTTAATTTTGATGAACACATTGAATTATTTAATTTAAATTAAATTTATTAATATTTTCAGATATTTTATTTAAAAAATAGAGAAGTGACTAAAAGTTGCATCTGATGTGTGTCTTCTAACAAATATGCCTTTTTGTTGATATTTTAATATTGAAAAAATTTATTGTTAAAAACTATTTAAAAAATTTTTTATTTGCTATATACTTTACCAAAACAAACAAATATTTTATCTCTAAAATACAGTAAAATAGCCTGAGAAGTAAATATACATTGAATCATTTGAAAAAATTTCATTATCAAAAATAATGAAATTTAATTGAATAAAATATTTTTAACCATAAAATGTATTATTTATTTTCTATTTTAAGCCTTGTAAAATATTACCCTCTTATATTGTCTTAAAAGTTTTTATTTGAATTATTGTTTAAATTTCAATATACTTAAATTATTACATCTCTTGTACCGGTATAAAAAGTTTATAACGAAGGAAAATTCTTGGAATCTCTAATATTAATAACCAAAGGTACTAATGATGGCTTACAAGAAGTAAAACTAGTCCACATTTTTTATCTACTCCATTTAAAAATTTTTTCCAGCAAATAATAATGATATAAAAACATTTGTTATCTACCGATATAGAGAAAATGAAATCTAACCAAATGAGATAAAAGCTTGAAATTTTCTCAAAAGATTCTAATGATGACTTGCAAGAAGTAAATCTAGTCCTCATATTTTATCTGATTCAGTTTATAATTTCAACAGAAAAAAGTTCTGTTTTAAAAGAATTTCTTACCTACCGATATAGAGAAAGCGAAGAATATGAAATCTCTAATATTTTAATAACCAAATGAGATAAAAGCTTGAAATTTTCTCAAAAGATTCTAATGATGACTTGCAAGAAGTAAATCTAGTCCTAATATTTTGTCTGCTCCAATTTATAAATTCACAAGAAAAAAATTCTATTTTAAAAACATTCTTACCTAACGATACAGAGAAAGTGAAAAAAATGAAATGTAATAATTATAATAACTTAATGAGATAAAAGCTTGAAAATTTTAGAAGTATTTAACTGTAGCGGGTAGAAAAACAAGGACTACTTTTTCTTCTTCATAGCCATTATAATAATCATTTGAGAAAATTGAAAGCTTTTTTTTTTATTTGGTTCTTAAAATATTATAGAGTATTCATTTTCTTCAGTCTTATAATATCAGTAGTGTTTTTGAAACAAAATTTTTTTCTACTAAAGTAATAAACTGTAGAAAATAAAAACTAAGGACTAGTTTAAGTTCTAGTAACACATCCTCGAACTCATCATTAGAATCTTAGTATAGTGTAGCAAACTTGGTAAAATCTTAACTTGGTAAAGTGTAGCAAATAAAACAAATTTTTAAATACATTTTAAAAAATAAATAATTTCAAATTTTGAAAATCATAGAATACACACATCAGATACATAATCAGATACAACTTTTAGTCACTTCACTATATATATTTAAACAATATATTTTTACATAACTTTTTTTTTAATTAGGAAATATCAAAATATTAATACCTAAATTTAATTTACACTAAATAATCCATTGTAAAAAAATTAAATCATCAAACATTTTTTTATTTTTATGAATCATATAAACAATAAGCACTGGGGTTTCATTAGGTTAGTTTTCTATCTTAATATAATACACCGTGACGGCCCGTGACTGGACGAATGAATTTCCATTTCGGACTTTCGGAGTTTAGTTTAATTAAATTAAAATACGATAATAAAAAGGAAAAAAGGCATATAATTTTATTTTGTATATATAATAAAGAAAAAGGAAAACATATTAATTATCCATTATAACTTAACTATATATACAATAATATAATAACTAAATCGAAACAATTTCATCAAATAAAATCGAACTATCGAATGACAAAAAATTCGATACAAAAATCGAACTATAAAAAATTCGATTTCGACTTTCGATGTATATTATTATAATATTAGAGAGAGATAGAGGAAAATCGGCGTATATCTAGGGTCACGCGGGCATTTGCGTCCCGGGGCGACCGCCCCTGTAGATACAGAGTAATCATAATTTTATTTATTTAAGAATAAGACAAGTTAAATTTGATACTATAAAAATGATAAAAAATACTAATTGTATAAATAATAGTACATTTTGCATATATGAGGCATGAAATGTTAAAACTTATAATATTATGTATTATATGCTTGCATGAACATTAAACAAAACATTATATATAATACCGCATTACATATTTAATTATAAACTACTCATAATACTGAAGTTTTCAGATATACAACAAAGATGATTAAATTCTTTTAATATATTTAGTTTTGAAAAAATCTATCTAATAATAGGTATTAACTTGTTTTATTTATTTTATATTCTTTAATATTTTAGTTTATGATATGATTTGTGCTAAGCTTTTATTTTTCTACAATTTTTAGCATTGGCGTTTTTCTTTTTAACATTTATTATGTGTTTTAATAACAAAAAATTTATACTTCAGCTATTTTTTTAAATTTTATTTCTTTTGAATTTGTTAACTTAAATACTTAAGTATAAATGTATCTATGCCTGTTTTCCTGCGTTAGTTTTCATTATTTTTTGTATGAATATGTAAAATATAAATTTTTAATTGTTTCTTAGTAATATGATCGAGGACAAGATTTAGTACAAAACCTTCCAGATTTTTTATAAAAGACTATTAAAATAACGAAATAATTGATGTTGAATAAAGTAATTGATACACTGTAAAAAGTAACTTTCTTATATTAACAAAAAAATTAGAACATTTTCGAAAAATTAGTAAATTTTCAAAAAAATTTGTAAATATTCGAAAAAAATCGTAAATTTACTAAATTTATATTATTAAAAAATTCGAGTATTCTCGATTTTTTTTGTGAATTCGCAAAAAAAATTAATAATTTACAATTTTTTTTCGAAAATTTACAAAAAATAGTTGTTAATTTCCGAAAAATAGTTGTGAATTTACAACTTTTTTCGTAAAATCACAAAAAAAAATCGAAAATTTTCGAATTTTTCGATAATGTACTAAATTTAGTAAATTTACGATTTTTATCGAATATTTACAAAATTTTTTGAAAATTCACTACTTTTTCGCAAAAATTCTATTTTTTTTGTAAATTTAAGAAAGTTACTTTTTACAGTGTAGTATCCAACGATTACTAGATATCGTCAACGACGGGTAGAGCGAAGCTGATCATATTTAAAATAGTTTAAATAATTTTTAAATTTTTGGGTTTTACAAGCTTTGCTCAGATTGAGCTTAAATATCAATACTTAATGTGTAAATCAGACGTAAAATTCATTAATAATAATTATTATAACTCGTTTTATAATGCACTTCACTGAAAAAATAAAGTTTTTGATATTTTCTGAGTTTTATAATTAAAAAAGGATGTTCAATACATTCGTAACACCAAATAACTCAAAATTCTAATGCATCAGTTTATTATGTTGAAAAAACAGGCCGAAACGCCTGTATTTATTCCAGCAGGCCTTCTGGGCCTAGAAACGAAGGATTTAATGTTATTAAATAGGGTTTTTTGATAAATTTCACAGGAATTCTGCAACCTTTCTAATTAACCAAAACACTTCTGGTTGGCACCATTTTTTTGTGTAAGCGTCACTTTTTATGCCCCAAAAACTGCAATTTTTTATCACAAATTCTCATACCTTTATAGTCCATTAAATCCCATAATGATCAAACTTTTCAATTGCTCCCAAAAATGCAATTTTTGAAAACAAAGGCTTTTAGATCTCAACATTTTTGGTTCCTCAATGAGGAACCATTTTGATGCGTCAAATTTTGATTTTTGATTTTTTGGCATATAAGCACGTTTTGGGACCTCAGGAAGCTAAAAAACCGGTTTTTAAAAAAAGTTTGTTTTCAAAAATATAAATTTTTCAAAAATAAGAATTTTCAAAAATTTTTTCATTAATTGAAAAAATCTCAAACTACTTTTTTTTTTTTTAATTTGGATGTAATACCTCATTTATTTCCATGAAAGTACTTATATTTGAAATTACTATTTTTACTCGATATCCCGAATCTGATAATGAATTTTTTGAAAATTTTTTTCCCAAAATTTTCGTTACAAAAAAATACAAAAAACACCAAATTTTTTTTTCTTTTTGGACGTAGTACCTAATTTATTTCTATGAGAGTACTAGTTTTAGAAAGTTCGTTTATAGTAATTTTTTGTATCTAATACCGATTTTTTTCAAAATTTTTTTCTCAAAATTAAAAAAACAAAAAAATTAAAAAAACTGCAATATTTTTTTTTTTTTTTGGGTGTAATACTTCATTTAGTTCCATGAAAGTACTTATATTTGAAAATATGGTTTTTATTCGATATCTCGAATCTGATATTTATTTTTTTTTTAATTTATTCCAAAATTTTTGATCAATAAAAAAAACTTTTTATAGTTAATAGAAATGTATGTATGATTGCATGCTTGTAATCGGTGATATCTGTGGCAGAGGAACCTTAGTGCCAGCTAGTTGGCAGGGTACTGTTTGATTTGCTTGAGTTGTTTTTGAGTTATGGTTTTACAAAGATAAAGATCAAAATAGACACTTTTTGAAAAATCAAATTTGGGAGTTTATAAATTATTATATCTTGCTACTAAATAATTGAAGAGAGGTAGGAAAGAAATTTTTGTAAACCTGGAGCCAATACAAATTTTTTGAGACCTAAACCCTTTTCTCTATAGAAAATTGCAATTTTGGCATCAAATAATTGGTCATTTTTGGCAGAAAATGGGTATTTGGGCTGTTGATAATAACAGTAAGAGAATTATATAAAAAAATAGGCACAACCAGAAGTGTTTGATTTCTTAATGAGGTTGCAGCTTTCTATTAAAAATTACCAAAGAACCCTATTTAAAAATGTCAAACTCTGTGTTTCTATAGTCCAAGAAGGCTTAATGGCATGAACGGAAGGTGGTTGTCATGTTTTTTCAACAAAATAAATTATCTATAACCATTTTGTATTATTTGGAGTTCCAAAATTATTAAACTCCTCTCCTAAATAAAAATTTTGTTCTTTAAAAGTATTTTTAAATTTATTTAATCTAAGTCTTTCATGGCCAAAAATTTTATTTAAAAAAGAAGCAAATAAAAATAATCTTTTATCATGTAAAAGTTTTTTTTTTCAGTTTCGGAGATAGTATAAACTTTTTGTACTTAGCCCTCATAGTCCAATTACGATTTTTGACGTTTAAGTCTTAATGGTTTCTTAATTTTTCTTTAAAAAATGTAATTAGTTAGTTATTTTTGACCCTTCTTCTGAAACATCGCAAAAATAAACCCTTAAAATCGGGTAGTTTTTGTTGTTTTCAGGGTGTTGTCATAATAATAGCCTAATTTCTTATCCTATCAAATTTTTGTTGGTTTTAGTTTTTAGTGCAAGTTTTCATTCAAAGTCCGTCAGTTGTAAATTTTTCATGACCAATTTTAAAAGAAATCTCTCACCGATAGAATCTAAAAATCAAGTACCTTAAGTTGCTGCGAAAATTACAATTATATTAATTTTATATTTTATTTATTTAATAAAACTATAGCCTTTAGCACTTTTATACAAAAGTTTAAACTAATTTAAAAAATCCGTTGTCAACCAGCTACTTCAGAAGCATTAAAAACATCAGTTTGTAATCAATTCTCATATAAATTCAACGATAATGGAATTCCGCATAGAATGCATGTGGATAAAATTACATTTTCTTTGAACCAGGTTTAGTCCAATACAATATAATCTTAAGATTAAAAATATTTTATTTGCATAAGATACTTAACGCCATCATATCATAAGCTCCAATTTTATTATTTTTAACTGTCTTTGAATACTTAATTAATTTTACAATACTGATAAGCAAGCTTTTGATTTTTTTTAGTGGCCAACTTTGACCCGAAATATTGAGTTTGCAGTTTATTTGATCGCAAATTTGACATCAGATTCTGAAAGTTGAGACTTTATTACATGGGGATATACATTTTAAAATACATAAATTTTGGTTTTGAAATTAATTTAGTATGCAAAAACAAAACTACACGTAGGAAGATAAGCTCTTGGGCGTCAAACGTGTAATTAAATAAAATGTCGATTAATTAATAATTAATAATACTATATCTAGCGTTCTTTTGCATTTTTATGATATTTCACTGATGCAAAGTTTATGCAAAAGCTATGAAATTAATCGCGCGGATAACATTTAGAAGGTTTTTCACCTGTATGAAGCAAAAGTACAAGAATAAACATACCTTTAGAAATACCGGATTGGGCCCAAAAACTATAGGTGTCATTAACTCGATAATATAAACTCAGTTTTAAAAAATGAAAGCAATCCGTTTGATCGTTTTGGCTATTCGCTTGGGACACTAGGCGGGGCTTACGTTATCACGTGGTATTTTTAATCTTAGGGGGGCCGCTGTTCATATGAAATGTACATGAAAATTTTGTATTTCAGTTTTTTAAAGTAATTTTGAGTCGATTTTTGCAAATTATTTTTTTCTTAATATGCAAAATTGTTTTTAGAAACTAATTTTTATAAGTACTTGGTAAACTTTTAAAATCTTTTTTCAAAAATATAGTTTTTACCGAGTTTTTTCATGTTAAGAAGGTTATAAGTAACGTATATGCAACCCGCTTTACACAATATTTTTCATTACTTTCAATGGGATTCCTCATTTAGGCCCTTTCTACACCAACACATAATCATGTTTTATGATAATTGTGTTTGTTGGATATTTTGTGGTATAGCTGGGATATTCAAAATTAAAGTTATTACAACATGGCGCCACTAGTATTGTTCGTAAATATTTTTAATAAAAATTAAACAAGAAAATGTTATTAAATGGTATTTTAACATAGATTAAGTTATTTATTATAAAAATTATACACAATTTATGTAACTAATAAGTTTTTAATGAGTTATAATCAATTTAAATATGTAATTTTTAGGTTATGTTTTTAGTACGGTGTAGCTGGAAAAAAAATATCCAACAAACATGATTATCATAAAACATGATTATGTGCTGGTGTAGAAAGGGCCTTATATTGCTTATATTTTTTTTACAAATAAAAATTTGTCTGTAAATTGTTTTAATTATTGTAAATAATAAGATTAATTATTACCCTATAACATTATTTTTATCTTTTTATAGTTTTTTCTTTTTTCTTTTTTAGATTTACCAAAAAATCCCATGCTAAAGTATGTAAAACGCCCCCCCCGATCGGTATATTTCTCCACCGCGAGCAGCACCGTATTTTTCAATTCTCCCTTCTACCTCCGTGTCCCAAGCGAATATCGTGTCCGAAAGGTGTCGATTTTTGCATCCATTAAGGTAGAGCTTCGCTCTATAATAATATTAAAATTTGAAAAGAAATCGATGTTTTGTATGAAAAATATCAAACTTTAAAAAAATACCGAAGAAATTTTAATTTCTTATTAAACTTAATGTTTCTCATCAAACTCAGAATCAATCATTTTCATTAATTATTTTTACCTTTTTTTAATTTTTATTTTAACTTCATAGACAATTCCGCAAGACGGAGCATACATACTTTCATTTAGTAGCTTATTATGGTGTCTTGCTGGTCTTGCTACTTCATGCGTTTGGTTTTTGGATAAATGCTTTAATTTTTTTAAAGGAAAACGTTTTGAGAAAAACGCGTTTAAAGTTTCGGATCTTGTATTCTTGCCTAGTAATAATTTCACTTTTAGGCGCTATCGTTTCTTTATTATTTGCGGGATTCATTTGCAATTTTTTTTTCCATATTTTTGAATACTTTTTGAAAAAAAAATAAAGAAAATCGATTTTCTATTTCAAAACTCAGAGAAGGTTCGCTTAATTTAATATCATTATCATTATACTTATCAAAAATAGTTTTGGTTTCATTAAAATAAATTATTTGTATCATACTCCTCTGAAGCAAATTAAAGTAAAATTAAGAAAATATTTCTAGTAATTAGACATCGAATATATTATAATTTGTTCATAATAGCAAGCTTAATCAAGTTACTTTGCATATATCTACTCTAACAAGTATTTATTAGACTGTAAAATTGTTTTCAAAAAAGTTTTCTTGTATAAGAAAGCCACAATTATTTGATAGAAAGAATCTCCTTGTTGCAAAGTAAAAATAACTCTCTTTATGATGTGGTATTCTTGGTAGCTGTAATTAAAATTAAAATTTATTTTTCAGAAAAAATGCGAGGGAAAATGTATATTCAATTTTTAAATGTGTATAATTTAACTTATAAGTAGGTAATTACGGGATAATTGAAGTATGAGCTTAACATAAGAAAATTTTAATAGCTGAATACTTTTTACAAATTTTTATGCGATTTATTTCATAGTATAATTTAGCTGCACCATTAAATCATCAACAAAAGAAATTTTAGTTCATTTTTTTTTTACATTAATAAATACCTAATCTTTCTTTATTATGTTTGAAATACTTGTTAGAATATTGAAGAACACTTTATCTTGGTAGTTTATTGCATCATGACAATAATATATCGTAGTTTTCTTTAAAAAAACTTTTTGAAAATATGCGGTTTCATGCAAAAAAAATCAAAAAGTTTTTTTCTTCATTTTTTATATTCTACGAATAACTGAAAAGGAATTTTAAAAAATAAATTGCACCATTATATAGCCAGGAAAATTTCAGATATTAAAACAGTACTTAAAAGTTATTTTAACTTAAATAGAACCCGGGAAATATTAAGTGATGATACGACCTTGTTGGACCAGGAAAAACAAAAAATACAAATTATTTTTTACTGACGTTTTGTCATCGAACTTTTGACCTTTTCAAGGAACCTTTATTAAAAATTTATGTTCCGTGTAGGTATGGAAAAAATAACTTGACATATCAGAATTTATATTTTTAAATAAACTGACGCACTATATATTGATCGATAGTAAACAACATAATTTTTGTATTATTTGCATTTTTAATACAATACGTTGTAAGCATAATATTCATATTTATTTGGCAATTAGAGTGCCTTATCTTTTGTATCGAAGTATTTATATATAGATAAGGCTTCTTTTTCTGACAATTGCAAATTGCTTATATTGAGAACTTCTTTCTCTTATACAATAAAACGTCAAGAGATGAATAATCCACAAAAATTTTGATAAATAATTAGTCTGCTTTTGTAACTCGAGCAGAACTCAATAAAATTTTTACAGTATAATAAAAAGTAGTTTTTATTTATCAGTTTCCTACGGTACATTATATATAATTTACAATGAGCTATAAAATTTGTATTTTATAAAATTAATTGCAAAATTTATAAGCTTAACAAGTAGGTAGTTATCACATATTTCTGAAATAAGAATTGTCAAAAATATTGGAGTACATGTTATAATTATAAATATTTAATTACTAGATATATAACATTGAAATCACCGAGAAATATTAAAAAATATGTAGCCACCCAATGTACATTACAATGTACATCCGGTTCAAAAGGGTTAATAATTCTGGTTAAGATGCTGTAAATATTCTTTACTGACTGATTTTCGGCCTGGTTTTAGATTTTCCTGATCTAACAATATGATATGCGCAGATATAAAAAAATGCACTTTAAGACTTTGGAGCTTAAAAAATAGGATTTAAAACAATCAAAAAGTGTCCAAAAATTATACAATACTTCTATGGTCCAAAATTTAAGGTCCAAATTTTAATTAATTATTTCATAAATATTTCTAACATAAATAATTTTTAATTATTTATTACCTAGCATAATAATAGTATTATTTTAAAAATTATGTATTTAAAATATGCAAAAGCTTATTGGTAAATTAAAATTAATATTACATGCTTTATAGAAAATTAAAAAACATTTTCTAAAAATTTTATTTAACTTTAATACATGGGCGTGTCTGGGCGTTTTTAAATAAAATATAGCCTACCCTTATAGTGAAGAATCTAATTTCTTTTTCTAATTTTATAAATCAAAGGAAATAAAAACTTGTCAGATTTTTGGTCGACAAGTTTTTAACCTTGACCATCTCAGCCTCACTAAATAGCGGCCCTTCCTCCCATGGGTATTTCCTCTACCGGATTCCACGATTGATGCAAGATTCACATATTTCCTTCGTAAAACAAAAAAAAAATAGATATAGGATTATTTAAGCTTTTTTACTATAAATTGTAAGCAATATTTTTACCAAGTTTTAATAGTTATTCTGAACTCTAAATAAATTTTAGTCAGAGAAGTTTTTTGACAATCTTTAAAATAAAAACAATTCAACTGTAAAGCTCAAAAAAAATAGTGGATAGAGTTTTGAATATTAAAAAATTATCATAAAAAAATAAAATAAGTATTTTGTAAACAATTATAAAATACAAATATTGAGGTCGGGGTAAGTTTTATTTAAAATTGCCCTTTATAAAATTCATAAATATACACCTATATTTAAATATAAATTTATGTAAATATAAATATAGTGCAAAACAGATAAATTGGAGAATTTTTAAGTGCGTAAATGTATGCTATATATAGTTTGATTAACAGGATCGTTGACACCGCCACCGACTATATAGAATATAATATACTAAAAACAGTGATTTGGACATATTGCTACTGACATTCTCTATAGTATGCCAATGAGCTTATGCAAATATGTATTTACGTTAGTAGCAATTGTGTTTGAATGCATGTGCTTGTGTTCTGGTGCTTCTATTTATGAGAGTTAATATTTATTTAAGTGCAGTACTAATTATTTTGCAATATAGAGAATAAAATTTTATATTTTAATGTATTTGAGCGATTTCATACTAACTCGACATTAATGTAGTGAAAATCATCTTTTCGGTCACTATAAATAAGTCTTTCTGTAAATTAGCTTGAAAAGAAACTCATGAGAAATGTTATTTATCAATTTCAAACTTAACTATGAAGGTTTTATAAAATCATAATATTCCAAAAAATACAATTGGTACCAAACTAATTTAACTACTAATTCCTACTACATTTTATTACATAATTTTTACAATTATTATGGGCAGGAAGTCCATAAAAATTTAAGTTACTTTTAGAAAACCACTCGGATGGCCTAAAATTCACTTTTGGCCAGGGATCCATTATACCAACGAAAAACCATTCTAGTTTTGGAAATGCATCTGGATGACTAAAATGAAATTAGGCCAAATTTTAAGAAATAATTTTTTTTAACTCAATAGTCGATTTAGTTAAAACAAGTTTAGCCTATGTGCCAGTGTCACTAGTACTACCCCTCCATAAATTTAAGTCACGTTATCTTTTCACCATAACAAATGGATTTTAATTTCAGTTAGGGCCTATCTTAATCTGTCCAAAGGATGAAGGTATTTTAACCAAATTTAATTTTTAGGACAGTTACTGGATTAAAATACCTCCTTTGGACAGGTTGGCATAGGTCATATTTGAAGTTTAAGTTTGCTAAGTTGTAATGAAATTTGTGTCAATTATATTCTAGTTTCAAGAGTCACCCAAGTGCTTTTCCAAAACCAGCAGACTTTCCGTTAATATAATAGAAACTTGGAAAAAAGTCTAGAAGTTCGTTATCTCGTTTGATAGTAGTATATTTTATTCCTTGCGAGTGGTTTCCTAAAAGTCAACCTAATTCTTATGGTTTGCCTGCCTACTAGTATAATTTTAACTTAATGTAGTATTATTTGTTTAACTATGCACACAGTTGGTTGAAATATATTTTTTCTAATTGATTTATTTCCAATAAATTTTATTTACAATTAATTTTTATCAAAAAATTTTATTTCGATAATTTTTTTTTTGAATCATTTGTTTATAAAATTTGAATTATTACCCAAAAAAAATTATTATTTTGAGGAAACTCTTGAAAACCTACTAAATTTTTTGTAGTTATTTCTTGAAATGTTTCGTGGAATTCGCCAATGATTGTTTCATATTGAGAAATACTCTGTTCCCCAAACAGGGTGTAACGTATACATGGAAATTCTTGTGTAAAGTTTTATTATTTGAATAAATTTATAACAATATAGTAACGTATTCAATGTTTAAAAAAGAGATTAATATTACCAACTATAGGCTACTTTCTTAAAACTTTTAAAAACTTTTTAAAAGTTTGAGCAACTATTTAATAGAGTCTAAAACGTTTAGAGTAGATGAATAATTTATCTAAAATCCATTTTTTTTTTCCGTTTTTAAAAGCTTATTTTGAACTTTCTTTTTACCACTATTTTTTAATTGAACAAGACCTCAATACAATTTCCAGCGTAAAATTTAGCACAACCAGTTCTTCACTATATTTTTATTTTCAATGATTAAATTATTTTCAAAAAAAAAACGTAAAGTTTCAGTCAAAAAAAAAAATCTAAAAAAAATTCAATAAATTTTAAACCAATAATTTATTAAAACATACATTACTACTCCTTTTATCTATAAAATAAAAAAAACTAAAAATCATAAATAAAATTATAATAAATTTCTCTACAATAAATTAATATATAAAAAATAATATATCTTTATAGTACCTTTTATGAATGTGTATGTATGTATACGTGTAATATATTGATATTTTCATACCGTAATATAGAAAATTTTCAAAGTTAAATTCGTGAAATGAATATTATTAAATATATTCAAGTTTTTCCTTATTTTTTTTTCTTTGTAAAATATATAATTCATACACATCTGTTAAATATACATTCTTAACATATTTTTTATCCTTGTTATATATATTTTATAAAAAACTATATCGGCCCGCCTTATGAATGCCCCTCAGTTTTAGAAAAATCAAAAATTAATGTTTACAATAAATATAGATTACATATCCAATAAAGAAAACGCAAAAATTGAAATTCGTAAATAAGCAATTTGATTGGCAAGATAGTGGCCTCCACAAAGCCCACCAATTTTTTAAATATTAGAATAAATAAATGAAAAAAAATGTATACCGTAATTCTGTAGTGCAGATTTTAATAAATTTTATTAATATTTATGATAAAAAAGTAAAGAGCAAATAATAAAATATATCTAAGTTACTGTACATTTGTATGGTCTTTCGCCTGTGCGTAAGACATACAAATGTATTGTGATATTATTTGCATCGTCGACAATTACATTTATATGGTTCTTCACCGGTGTGGCGCTGTTCTGTGTAAGTGCCGGCGACGCTCCAAAATTGATGTATTATATAATAATATGTTTAGGAAAGGGGGGAAGGGGGAAGCTAAGTCAATAATAAGTCTTTTTTAATTAACAAAACAGAGATGAATTTAATAATAAAAAAAAGATTAATATTTATAATTATTTACAAACTTAAAACTATATTGGCCATTATAAAAAATAAAAGTAATATTTGATCGACCTCGTGGGCCTTAATTATTTTAATGGGCGCCATATTTTATTGAATCGTATGTGCGCGCGGGCGGCGCGGGTGCCGATTATACTCGCGTATATAAACTATAAAGTTAACATTATTAAAATTCCATCGAATATTTTCGACACGCGTGCTCACACATAGATGATTTTTCACACACTCATACAAATAGATTTCACTCACACATACGCGTAACCGCGTGAAAATAATTTTAATAAACGAAAATGAATAATTAAATAAAACGAAATAATAATAACCCGAGGTACCTTTTCTTGAAATCTTGAGTCTTCTTTCTGGTCAGGCCTGGCTGAAATCTTCTTTCCTGGACTTCTGGTTACTTGGCCTGGTTACTTGTACTGGTTTGGCTGGAGCTTCTAATCTTTTGAGCTGCACTTGAAGCCATACTTCCTGGTGCATAAATACACACTATAATACACTGAGGGGAGAGCCCATGCTCTCTCCCTCTCTTAGAGAGCACTTTCTGACAATAGCTGTTTACTGTTCAGCGGCCGAGACGAGAGTGTCTTACTCCCGCTTGTTCATACTTTTCCTGTGTTCCCGGCGTCTAGCGTAGTTAAATTCGCTGTTTCTTAATTAGAAAAGATGCACGAAATCACAAAATATTTAAATATCAAAATTATCATAATACTTTATTTTTATAATGCAAATTATTGCATTACAATTCAAAAACCTAATTTTTTTTTAATGAGGTTAATGGGTAATTAGGATTAAGTTAATTGCATAATTTATAGGGTAGTAATTTTTTTTTTTTTTTTTTAATTTTATCATTTTAATAAATCTTCTTATGTCGTAATTAAATATTTAATAAAATCAATAATTTTTTATTAATTTTATACTTTATTAAATCTGTCTATAGAGTTCTTAATCTACTTATGAAATTAGTTTTATTTTTAATGTTTATGATTTTATATGAAAATTTTTAGTATTTAAGTTAAGGGTACCTTCTTTGAGTTTTAAAATTGAAAATCCATTTTTTTTTTTAATTGATTTGTGTTCAAAAAGTATTCAAGGATATGGAAAAAAAATTGCAAATGAATCCCGCAAATAATAAAGAAATGACAGCGCCTAAAAGTTAAATTATTACTATGAAAGAATACAAGATCCGAAACTTTAAACGCGTTTTTCTCAAAACGAACTCTTTGAAAACGGCCCACACGATAACAAAAAAACTATTGGTCCGATTTCAATTTTTTTTTTCTTAATCGATTTATTATGAAATTCTACAGGTACTCCTCTAGGATAAACCAGATTGGAAGATTATTTTGGTCTGTAGGCTCCGTTTTGAGGCTAAAAATACGGTCAAATTTCGACTTTTTTATATTTACCTTCATAAATTTTTTAATTTTCAATATTTTTCATATATCCTAGAGGAGTACCACCAAAAACTCATGTACTTTATGGTGTTTTTTTTATTTTTATTTCAGACGATCCTAAACCGCTTTATGATGTGGGCCGATTTGCAACTTTTTTTTTAGACACTAACTTCAGCGCCATCTCATCATATGTAAAAAAAGAGAAAATAAAAAAAAAATTTTTTTTTGTGTTTATTATAAGAGTATAAAACAGCTGTAAAAAAATCTTTTTATTATGCAATAAACTTTTTGAGAAAACTAATCAGAAAAAAAACGTTATTTTTACTAAAAACTCAAAGAAGGTACCCTTAATAAAGAATTTCTGGTCTTAGCATATAATTTTAGGTAGGTAGATATTGTGAGAGACATGAAAAAGACTTCGCATTATCGCTGAACCTTAATTTGATCCCTTTGTTAATTGATAAACGACATTTTTACAAAGTTTTCTCTTTTGATATTTGATTTTTAATAAAGTTACTCTTTAGTTAATGTTTTGTGTTGAGACACATGTTATTAGCAATTTACCTATAGTCCAGGAGGTACGCTTTCTCTCCTAAACCCCGCGCCTTCTTTGAGTACCCCGGAAGCACTTCGGACTACATTATCTACATAATGCCATTTTTTTTTATAAACATTATGAGGATACCTCAGTCCTAGAGCAATGATAGAAATAATTTAAGAATTTATTCTTCTCAGAAAAAAAAAACGGAAATTACTTTGTCCGACTCGGGATGCGAATCTTTGCCGTTCAGATCGAGAAGTTAAAGCGCTACCCAAGTGCTACCGCTGAGTTATCAATGATCTTTTTATATAATTTTAGGTATGACAAATTTTTAAGTTCACTCTTATTTCTTATGTGATTTACAAATCACAGTGATTTGAGTAATTTTTTATTTTTCTGGGAATAAAATCTAATATATACTATGAGTTATGACTGAAAAAAAATTTCGGTTGCATCAACCGTAATTCTAGTAAAAAAAAATTCCGACTAATACAACCGAAATTTCGTAACGGCATAACGAAAGCATATTGGCATACCCATGGCCACAAACGGCCACAAAAGTAAAGAATGGCCCGAATCGCACATAAATTACCGAGGTGAAGCCAAGGATGGTAAACTGCGATTTGGGGCATCCTTTTTTTGTATGGCCAAGGAAAAAACATAATTTTTCTTGCTCAGTGTCGAGAAAATGCGTTTTTTCGAATAGCGCAGCGGCCAGAAAACACGCACTTTCTGGACACTAACAAGAAAAAATATTTACATTTTTAATCATAAAACAAGCAGCAATAGTTATTAATAGAAAAAATTTAAATAAAAACTAATGTGTTCCGGTTGTTAATTGAGAAATAAGATGATTTTAATTTCAATTTAAGAATCGAGAAATCTACAGATTGAGTTTATCAGGAGGTTTGGGACAAATAATTTATTTAGATGAAATACAATCTCAAGAAATTAAACCGTGTTCGAGAATTAAATCCAAGTATTGGATTCAGTAAAAAACTCGTGGTTAGGTTGCTTGGCTTGAAACTTCAAGTAAACACAATAGTTGCAAAGATATATAATCTTGACTAGATATTGCAAGATCATTAAATTTAGGAAAAGTTTTGAAAATAATATTAATACGAAGCTAAAAAAACAGAAAAAAAAAACATTATTAATTTCCAAAAAATTAACACCTAAAAATCAGTAAATTAAAGATAGCTTTCTTTTTGTTTTTATTTTTCCACAAAAATCGTTTCATAAAAAATATAATTTTATTTTAACTATTCCTCTTATACTAAAATTCCTTTGTCTCTTTTAATAACTCTAAATTCCATAATTCTTTAAGTATATAATTTAAATTATATCTTTGTATTTGTTATATAAGTAGATTAAATAAAAAATAAATAAATAAAAAAACAGAAATAAAAAAAAAAATAAAAATTACGATTATAAAATCTTTATACTTTAAATTGTATTATTACTAAAGTGTATTTGTAAAATATAATATCATAATGTACTTTTTTTTTGTCTGTGTCTTTGTTAAATTTCATTATATTTAGTTTTTTGTTCACTTTTTTCTTTCATCCACATAAAAAGTAATTCATAACAAACGCTATACGAAGAAAGAAACGTTTCAAGACAAAAAGCCTTTTTATCAAATAACAATTTTAAAAAAATTTATTTTTCAACGCTATATTTTTATCACACAAAAAAAAACAGTGAAAAAAAAAATTTTCTATTCATATTCTAAAATTTTTTTTTATTTTTCATACAAGTGTGTAGGTATTAATAAATAAATAAAAAAAGATGAGTATTCAGGAAACTGTTTCTGGGAAAAGTAACAGGGGTATATTTTATAATACAACAAGTGATTTCTCTTTTCATTTTTGATGTTGATTGATGGATTATATATAGTTTAACTGACTCGTCTTGATTTTCTGTTTCTTTTGTACAGTGAAAATATCATTTTTGATTTTCGGCTGCTTCGTTGAACATAACTGGCTTGTTTTTCCACTTTTTCCTTTTTAGTTTATATAGACTTTTGCTAAGGTTTGCGTATTTTCTGATCACAAAAAAAAAAATTACTGATTGACTGTGATGAAGAAGAAAATGGATACGATAAAGAAGAAAACTTTAACGTTGTATTGGCTGTTATTGCTTCCTCTTAAAAACTTTTTTTATTATATGTGTGTTTTTTTTTATTTTGAACTAAACTTTTTTTTTTTTTTTTGATTCTCACTATTTATTTATATAACATAACTTTTATTTCAAAAGTTTTTCTTTTGACTTTATTTCTGGTTTCTTATTTTGTACTTTAAATTAAAATTGGATAAGTAGATTAAAATCAAGATATACTTATAAATTTTTTTTTTGTTTAACAAGTTTTGTGTTTTATATAAAAAAATAAAATAACTTACTAACAAGTACTATTTTTTATCAAATTAAGTTATGATAAAACTAATTTTAAGTTAATTAATGATAAATTTATAATTGATTAAAGACTATTAAAATAATAATAAGGGGTTGTTAAATAGAAAGTAATGCTTTTAGGATGGGTGGGTGTTGTTATGTTGTTACCTATTTTAAATGAAGGGGTTGGTATTTCACAGAAAGTGTAACGTTAAAAGAGTGAACAAAAACAAGAACTATACTATATTTTTATTATCAGGAAAATAAGTATCTATGCCAAATTTAAGTTCCTGAAATTCAATTTTATATTTTTGTCAGCTTTTTTCGTTTTATCAGTCATTTTAAAAAATGAGCGATTCTGATTTGGGTATAAAATTTTGTTCTGTTAAAAACTTATGACCGGTTTGTGTATTAAACAGAACCGAAATGCATGGAACATGTTTACTTCCAGCTGAGGACTAGGTATAATACAAATGTTACTTAACATTACAATACAATTTTCTATTTTTATAATTTGTAATTATCATCTCACTAGCTGTTAAGATTCTAAACCCAAATTATTTTAATCCCCTAAATGCAAATTATTCTGGGTCCCTAAATCAAAATTATTCCAAGTCCCTAAACCTGAATTATTTTAAGTCCCTAAATCGATATTATTCTAAATCCTTAAACTTATATTATTCAAAGTCCCTAAATTTAAATTATTCTAAGTCTTATTTGACCCCCTCCCTTAAATAGGACAAATTTGACCCCTCCCTTTAATTTTCAAGTTCTGAAATACCCCCTCCCTATAAACATGTTCCATGTTAAAAATCGAACTGCCTTAAAAGCAAAAAATGGGCATTGAAGGTAATTTTTATTAGATACTTCTGAGAAATAACGCTTGGAGTCCATTTGAGGACTTAACCATTAGGTTTTGTTACATTTTATTTAAAAAAAAAAACCAAAATAGTTTAATATTTTCAGAAGATTATGAAATATAATTATTAAAATCGCTGCTTTCTCACTCAAGTTACATTCAAAAATTAGTCCTAATTATGAATTTTTTTTTATAATAACGCTCTCAAGGTTGAGTAAAAGAAAAAATGATAAACACAATGTTACTCAGAGTACCCCAAAAACGAAAAAATTTGCCTTACGTTTTTTTTGAAAGACCTCTAACTTTTTGAAGATTTAAAGAAATGTGAAAGTGTAAATAATTTTACTACAGACATACAAAGATCGTAGATTTAAAAAAAATTAAATTCAATTCTATATTGAGAAAATTAAATTAAATTAAATTCAACCCTTTGAGAAACTACTTAGTTTCTGCTTGAATAATTCAAATTTTGCTTTAGTTTTAAAATGTAGAAAACAAAGAAAAGAAATTAATTATTTTTCCTTTTTGAATCTAAAATGTATTAAAAATAATTTTTTTTTATTTCAAAAATTAATTATTATTTTACTTTTATAATTGATCTGTCAATTAAGGCAAAGCTTTATCCAATATTTTTTAAATTTATTGAAAAATCAAATAACTATTTTCTTTGAGATAATTTCACTTTCTGATAATAAGGTTGTCTAATGCTATCGAGTTTTTCAGATATTCTGAAAAAATATATAAAAATTACAAGTGACAGAGAAATTGCAGTAGCTAAAAAATAGGCAGTAGTTCTCAAGACGTGCTTATATACTAAAAAATCGAAATTTAATTAGTATCTTTATGAGGAAACAAAAATTTTATTTACGTATTGAAAAAAACGGATTTTATTTAAATAAATTTTTAGACGGCAGCCAGAATCATATTTTGCGGTAACTGCTCTATACAAATCTAAGGAGAAATTACAATAAATTATAATAAATTGTACTCAAAATGTAAAATAAATCATCTTCAGGCATTAAATTTTCTGTAATTAAAAATATTCCAAAAAAATAAATTTAAGAATCCAGTTCTTTTCCAAAATATTAAAATATCAAATATTATATAAGTTTACCAAAGGCCAATGATTTCATCAATTTGATAACCAGTTTCATTTCCAATCTTCTTGTTCATTATATTCGCAGGATCTACTGGATTATTATAATAAATTTTGCTTATATCTATTGTTGAAAATTTATAAATCGTTTATAAATAAAATCTCAAAGAATTAAATATTTTTTACTCTGATTATGAATACTTATGGTAATTTTTTGTTCTTTACCTGTATGTACTATGTGTTCCTTTATCAAAATTAGCTACTCAATGAGGATTTTCAAATCTTTTTTAAATACTCATAACAGGTTTATAACGGAGTTATTAGCAAATGAAATTTTGATTACGTCAAACGATATTTTAAAAGGAAAGCATTAATTTTAATTGCTTTGATCGAATTGAAGGTCAATGACAATTTTTTAGAATGAACTTTTTTTAATAAAAATTTTATTAGTTACAAAACATTACAATTTTTTACAATATTTATTAAGATAAAGTTGGATCTGAAATTCGACCAATTAATAAATTGTTATCTTTATAATTTATTAGAAGCAAAGAAGGCCGATCAACTTGAATAACTGCAGGTTTGGATAATATAAAATGATATGGTCCAGCAACTGGTTTTGGGAAAGGGAAGGTAATTTCAGCTGAAACAGTATTTCAATATATGTCCAATTACTTGTCAAATTAAAAAAAAATTTAACATGAAGATATTTTAAAAAAGAGAATACTTACGTTCTGGAGGTAATGTATCATTAAATTGAATGGAAGATTTATGAATGAATTTGCCAATTTTAGCATTTTTGTTTTCAAATATTTTAGAAAAATCAGGAGAATTGCTAAACGCTTCTTTTATATCCAGCTGAAATAATTAAATAATGTTCCAAGGTAATTTTTATTTAAAAAATGTAGTTAAAATAATATTAAAACACAGTTACTTTTTGTAAAATTGAACTCAAGTCAATAGTGCTTTCCAATGAAAACCGAGGAATTTTAAAAATAATGCCTTTTTGGTGCGTATGTTTTCTAATAAATTCACGATCAAAAATTCTTAAAAGATTTTCTTCATCCATAAAATGACTCTGATAAATACCATTAATATCGTTTGGTATAATGACTATTACTCTTAATCTAGGGGCCTAGAAAAATAATAAAGTAATTATTTATAATTTTATACCTAAGCCTGATTTTTATTAGTGCTTCTTACATTGCTCATTTTATGAAACATGCTAACAATTTTTGCATTGAAAGGTTCAGATAACTCGCCTACATAAAAGGCATTATCCATTGACATTGCAGGAACGATTTTTTTGTTGTTCTCATCAATATGAAACTCAATTTCAGTATTCTCTTTTGTATAGAATGGATATTCCCATCTTGGTTTATAGTAAATAGCACTCAAAATGTACAATAAATCATCCTCAGGAGTTATGTTTTCTGAAATTTAAATTTTATTCATCAAAATAAATTATTGATTATTTTTAAAGTATTATTAAATATTCAGCAACTAAATTTACCAGAGCCAATTATTTTTTCAATTTTGTAATCAGTTTCATTTCCAATTTTTCTGTTCATTATATTTGCAGCATCTTTTGGATTACTGTAATCCACTTTGTTTATTTCTAAATGTGACATACTGTTTACCAAGTTTTTAAAGCTAGATTTCAAATATGCATTATTAGAAACGAAAATATTATTTGAAATTTTTGAAAATTTATCTACTGTTTTCTAAAAAAAAATCATAATCATAAAATCATTAAGTATTTATGAAATATTTAACTTTTTTATTTGCTTAAGATCGCTACCTCTAAGTAATATGATTTTTCAATATCTGATAATTCTGGCCTTCGAAGAACTTCGATCAATTCACGTTCAGTCTTACCTTGGGCACCATAAGATAACGTAAGTAAAGTATTGTAAATACTTTTTGGAGAGAAGATTATATTTTTCTTATTTTCTGCACTTAAAGCCTGACATAAAAATCATTTTTTATAATACATAATTTAAATAATTTATCGATTAAAATTTTATTGTACCTTAAATAATTTGGCTTCAAAAATCTCCATACCAGTGAATTTTATCAATTCTTCCTCTACCGGAGGATAAACGAATTCTCTTTCATTTGGAAAGTATAAATTATATGATAATACATTGGAAATAATGCTTATAAGCAGCACTAATTGAATAACTAAAATAAACATTTAATTGTTAATATGTATGTTAGAGAGAATCTTATGTTTTTGTTTTCGAGATTTTTTTTCTCCACCCATTTTTTTCGGATATTTTGGTCATAAAAACTCCCAAGCTCCAAGGATTTTGGTTTTCGATTTTAAAAACACGTGCCACCGTGCACTGGAAAATTCCCATTTATAAAACATGGGAATTTTTACTTTAGCTTTCTAATTTTTTAACGTGCTTCAAAATTTTTTAAAATACTAACTAACAGATAGAAAATGATGTTTCGACATAAAAAAATTAAACCCCAAAATTTTACAAGTTAGCTTAAGAGATAGCTATGGTAAAGTGTGCGTGTATTTAAGACACTTGAATCTTCGTTCAGACGTAGAAAACACCAAAACGTACTAACCTTCTGTGAAAAATTTTTTTCCCCAGCGGTATCCAAAAAAGTAATGAGTGGCTAAAGTTGGCCAATTTTGGGCAAAAAAAAAGTGAAGTTAAGACACCTCGGAATAGTCTAATATTTTAGATAAAGCCAAAACGTACGAGGTTTACATTTGAAATTTTTTTGTATCTGGTGTTTTAAGGAGGGAGTCGGGCCCTGGAAGGTTTAAAATGGTCAAAATCAGAAATATTACTTGAAAGGGAATCTGGCACCAATAACCGGCTTGAGAAAAGGCTTACTATAGGTTTTTTGGGTCGCTGAGTCCGAATCCGGGGTCCAAATATAGAAAAAAAATCTGGGAACACCCTTAAATGGGAAAAAACTACCCCTTTTTACGGGTTTTTTTGCAATACTTTGGGACTAAAGCTAAGATAATTAAATGATTGTAATTTTTCAAGAGTAATTAAATAAATATTGTGGTTATTAGATATTAGACTAAAATTAGGCGAATAAGGACCAATTTTAGGGGGTACAAACTACCCCTAAAATAAGGAAAATTACGAAAAACGGTACTCCAGTCAAAATACGGGTGTGCTTACACTTACGGTTGCGAATACGAGATTTGCTCTAGTATAGGTTGTTTGGGTCGCTGAACACGAAAATTGGGGTCATTCGGTAAAGAAAATTGCGCTTCACCCTTAAATTTGCAAAAACTACCCCCTAAAGGGTGTATTTTTGATGTCATCACCTTCTGAGTCAATAGATTTATCCAAGAATTGGTTTCCAAGGGTTTTTAGGGTCGCTAATTAAGAATCTTGATGATTTTTTAAGGTAACATTAATATTTAATCCCTAAATTACGAAAACTACCCCCATAAGGGGTGTTTTTGCTGTTTCTGCACTTTTTGCGTCAAGATTAGGTCCACAAGGGTTTTTTGGGTAGCTGAAAACGAATTTCATGGATTTCTTAATGAAAAATTAATATTTCACACTTATATTAGCTAAAACTACCTCCAAAAGGGAAGCCCTTTGGGCCTAGTCTGAACTCTTTGGACCTAACCTTAACGCAGAAAGTTTGAATATAGCAAAAAAGCCCTTTAGAGGGTAGTTTTAGCTAATATAAGGGTGAAATATTAATTTTTCATTAAAAATTCCAGGAAATTCGTTTTCAGCTACCCAAAAAACCCTTATGGACCTATTCTTGACGCAGAAAGTGCAGAAGCAGCAAAAACACCCCTTATGATAAATGTAGTAATATTTTATCTAAATAAAGATTCCATTTTATAGAATAAGACTAAAGCTTATAATAATGTTTAAAAATTTAAATTTGAAATATTTATTTATTTGGTAAAAAATAAGAGGAAAAAATGAAGCACTACCAAAAATAAGCCTATGGCTAGTCTTAAATACTAAGAAATAATTCACGATTTTAGGCAACCATTTTCGTTTCTTGACAATTTTTAAAAAAGAAGAAACACCTAATTAAATTTTTTCAAAATATTGCGTATTTTATCATATACAATATTTTTTTATTCTAGATTCAGTTATAAGATTTAATTTAGAGACCTAAAAATTAAAGGAAATATAAGAAAGACCTCCATTTGCTATGTTTTTCATAGTTTTTATATTAGCTAAAACTACCCTCTAAAGGGCGTTTTTGCTATATTCAAACTTTCTGCGTTAAGGTTAGGTCCAAAGAGTTCAGACTAGGCCCAAAGGGCTTCCCTTTTGGAGGTAGTTTTAGCTAATATAAGGGTGAAATATTAATTTTTCATTAAGAAATCCATGAAATTCGTTTTCAGCTACCCAAAAAACCCTTGTGGACCTATTCTTGACGCAAAAAGTGCAGAAACAGCAAAAACACCCCTTATGGGGGTAGTTTTCGGTAATTTAGGGGTTAAATATTAATGTTACCTTAAAAAATCATCAAGATTCTTAATTAGCGACCCTAAAAACCCTTGGAAGCCAATTCTTGGATAAATCTATTGACTCAGAAGGTGATGACATCAAAAATACACCCTTTAGTGGGGAGTTTTTGCAAATTTAAGGGTGAAGCGCAATTTTCTTTACCGAATGACCCCAATTTTCGTGTTCAGCGACCCAAACAACCTATACTAGAGCAAATCTCGTATTCGCAACCGTAAGTGTAAGCAAACCCGTATTTTGACTGGAGTACCGTTTTTCGTAATTTTCCTTATTTTAGGGGTAGTTTTTACCCCCTAAAATTGGTCCTTATTCGCCTAATTTTAGTCTAATATCTAATAACCACAATATTTATTTAATTACTCTTGAAAAATTACAATCATTTAATTATCTTAGCTTTAGTCCCAAAGTATTGCAAAAAAACCCGTAAAAAGGGGTAGTTTTTTCCCATTTAAGGGTGTTCCTAGATTTTTTTTTCTATATTTGGACCCCGGATTCGGACTCAGCGACCCAAAAAACCTATAGTAAACCTTTTCTGAAGCCGGTTATTGGTGCCAGATTCCCTTTCAAGTAATATTTCTGATTTTGACCATTTTAAACCTTCCAGGGCCCGACTCCCTCCTTAAAACACCAGATACAAAAAAATTTCAAATGTAAACCTCGTACGTTTTGGCTTTATCTAAAATATTAGACTATTCCGAGGTGTCTTAACTTCACTTTTTTTTTGCCCAAAATTGGCCAACTTTAGCCACTCATAACTTTTTTGGATACCGCTGGGGAAAAAAAATTTAAATGGAAGGTTAGTACGTTTTGGTGTTTTCTACGTCTGAACAAAAATTCAAGTGTCTTAACTACACGCACACTTTACCATAGCTATCTCTTAATCTAAGTCCCAGAACACTTTATTTTATTAAAATTGCGATTTTTAAAAATTTTATTTCGATAAAATAAAGTATTCTGGGACTTGTAAAATTTTTGGGATTCATTTTTTTATGTCTAAACATCATTTTCTATCTGTTAACAAGTGTTTAAAAAAAATTTGTAGCACGTTAAAATATTAGAATGCTACAATTTTCAAAATAAGTTCCACAGATGTAGTTTAAGAACTTATATCCATTCAAGCTAAATATTCTTATGTTATTTACATGGGAAACTTCAAGTGCTCGGTGGCACGGGTTTTTAAAATCAAAAACCAAAATCCTTGGAGCTGGGGAGTTTTTATAACTAAAATATCCGAAAAAAATGAAGGGAGAAAAAAAAATCAAAAACAAAAAATAAGACACACTCTAAATTGTATATATATGAGGTCAAATTAGATATTAGTTTAATATGAGACTTACCAGATAACATGATGTTTTTGTAACATCAAGATGGAAGCTAATAATCAGTAAAAATTTTTTTATATATGGTATAAAAAAAATCAATTTTGCAAAAAAATTTTAATAAAAAAAATTGATACAAAAAATTAAAAAATTATATGTGTTCTCTCGATAGAAGTTAAAAATTAAATGAACAGTAATATTGCTTTTATGAATATTTTAACAGGTATATTTATATAACGAGTTTTTAAAAAATTAAATTTCATATGATGATATCAAACGGAAACTTTAAAAAAATTAAACTTTATAAGGTCAACTAATACATTCGCTGTGGTAAGTCACATGACATTCATTTATAATACAATCGATCCTGGGAATGAATGACCAATTTTGAACAAATTTATGCAATTTAACTTAATAAAACAGAATTTAAAAAAGAATTAAAAATTTTTATTTATTTGAAGTAAAAGTTATTACAAAGTTTCATTGTTAATATTTTTTATACATTTACAAAGATAGATCTGAAATCCGGGCAATAAGTAAATTTTTATCCTTATAATTTAAAAGAATCAGTGAAAGACGATTTACTTGAAGAACTGAATGTTGATATACTGGTTTACTAAATTCATCAATAACTAAAAAGTTTAATATTTTTATTGATAAACAAAAAAAATAAATCGTTCTCCGAAAATTCCATAAAATTCGTAAAAAATCATTAAAATCGCAAAATTTTGATTTTATACTATACTATTTACACTAAATTTATATTTTTATATTGCTTTTAAAAATGTTGTAAATTGTTTGATAACTTAAGTTAATTATCTGTAATTGACTCTTAATTTTAATTAATTTTTTGACTATATCTTGGGTGATAACTACGTTTAGCATGTAATCTGGGACATTTTTTACTTCAAACGGAATAATGATAATTTATAAAGTTATTCCGAATACATAATTGATAAACTATTTAATTATATATTTAGAATCTTTATACTATAAAAACTGTTTATATAATTGATTTAAAAATTGAAATTTAGAAAAATAAAATTATTACTTGGTGGATTGGGTAGTGTCTCGTTGACTTCTATAAGAGCTTTATGAATGAATTTTCCAAGTTTTGCTCTTTTATTCTCAAGTAGTTTAAAAAAATTTAAAGTAAAAAAATATTAACATATGGAACATGTTCATAAGAAGGAGTACCCGAAAAAGTACCTCTCAGCGGAATAAGAGGTCCAAAGGACGTTTTTAGGTGGAGAGGGATCAAATAGACTTGGAATATTTTCAATTTATTGATTTCTAGGGACCCTAGAATATTTCTAGCAGCAGTAGTAGTAGTAGTATTGCGGTATATATTATTAATAGTAATAATTAGAGAGTATACACTGTAAAAAGTAACTTTCTTAGATTTACAAAAAAATAGAATTTTTTCGAAAAATTAGTAAATTTTCGAAAAAATTTGTAAATATTCGATAAAAATCGTATATTTACTAAATTTAGTACATTATCGAAAAATTCGAGAATTCTCGATTTTTTTTTGTCATTTTACGAAAAAAGTTGTAAATTCACAACTATTTTTCGGAAATTTACAATTATTTTTAGTAAATTTTCGAAAAAAGATAGTAAATTATCAATTTTTCTTGCAAATTCACAAAATAATCGAGAATTCTCGAATTTTTTGATAATATAAATTTAGTAAATTTACGATTTTTTTCGAATATTTACAAATTTTTTCGAAAATTTATTAATTTTTTGAAAATGTTCTAATTTTTTTGTTAATATAAGAAAGTTACTTTTTACAGTGTATGTTACAACGAGGATGTTAAAACTATTATAAGTGAACATATTTCATGTTCGTAGGTTGTGGGAACACTCAAATCAGTTATAAGTTTTTTATAGAAGTATTTTCGGGAAAAAATTTTATGAAACTAATTTAAAAACTCGAATATCAAGTTTGAAACTCATTTGATTTAAATTTACCCATATACGACCTTTAAATTTTAAATAAAATTATTACGAATTTAAAAAAAAATATATAATTGTTTTATTTCAAATTAACATTATTTTAATTTATTTGTATTACAGAAAATTTGAAATTAATTTAAGTAGCTTTAGTAAATTTAATCCCTATTTTTCATTTAATCTTTTTAAAATAACTTTTTTATTTTACTAAATACAGATTTATAAAATTACATATTTAATAATGAAATAGATTTTTTTTCTTTTTCTTTCATAATTATTCATTCAATCCTGATGGATTAAATATAAATAGTAAAATTAACTCAAAAATTTATTATGAGAAATTATGTCTCTGTTTCTACAAATATAACTGAATATTATTCTTAAAAACATTAAAACGTACTGCGTAATGCCATTCAGTGTACGCGAAATTCTCGGTGTGAATAATGTATATTATTTAGATATAATTTATCTCTTCCTAAATTTTTCTTTATTTCTTGCTTCTATCGCATATTTCTTCTATATTTTATGATTTAGTATCAAATATATTTTCAAAATCAAGTCGTTTAAAATTAATTTCAGGCGATTTTCTTACTTTTAAAGAAAATAAAACGACTGTTTTCAAGCTAATTTTTTTCGCATATTCTATTACATACGATTAAAAAATTTTATCGTTTGCAACTCTTATAAATTTATAATTTTTGTGTGTATATCTTATTAGAGTAGCAGGAAGTAAAGAGATTGAATATGATAACTATTTTGCGGTACCCATGATACCTCAAATAAAAAAATCCTTCGCAATTTCTTAAAGAATTGCATTTAATGGGTGCTGAACCAATAAAAGATAAAATTTTTTTAAAATAAAAACGCAAAGAACTAAAACCGCAAAAAACTATTCAGTAACGAAAATGAGATTTTTTGATTTTTGTTCACCATGCTCTTACTAATTTTTAACTTATTATTACTTCAGAAACTAGAAAATTTAATTCTAAAAACCACTTCGTTGAATTTTTATGTAGCAGATTTCCTGGACTCAAGCAATCGTAAATACTGCAATAGACCTCATTTTCAGGGCCTTTACTTCCTGGTCCCACATATATGCATAATAATGCATAATTGCATACCTAAAATATATAAATTTATGGGTTTTATGAGTTGTTCAAAACTGTAAATAAAAATTTTAGCTTCATATACATGAATTTACCACATTGTATGTAGACTCATCTAATAATATATATCAGAATAATTCACGTAAAAATACTTGTTTTTTTCCCTAAAAATCAAAACATTGCCTTGAGCAAGCCTTGTTAACGCTTTTGGAAAAATGATTTTTTTAAATGAAAAATAAAAATAAGATAATGCGGACTAATGAACTCAAAATAGTCACAAATACAAATATGGAATTATATATATATGTTTGTAGGCAAATTCGTATATTGCCAACCAAACTCCAAAATCAGCCTTACCAGCAAGGAAAATCTTTGCAATATTTAGAGTGGGAAAATAGAAGGCGCAGTTATCCAAAGGTTGGTCATACTAAAATTGGCCTACATATATGTACCTACATATTTGTGTTTGAGGCTCTAAAATGTGTTAGAAAGTTCTGCCAAGGCATCACTGTACGTTTTATTTGTGGGCGTTTTTCTGAGAATTTTCACATAAGGGAGTTTTCACAAGCTATGCCAGTCGTTCTCTTCTTGTCAGAAAAAATTGAATAAATTGCCATTATTCTTGAATAAACTCATTCCAACCCTTACTTTACCGATTTATTGATTTGTGGAAGCTCTCTATGCTTGAAAGAATACAGAAATCTGCATAAAAGACAAAAATGTTGACATGAGTGCTATAAAAAAATGTGTTAATCCAAATAAATAAATTTTAACTTCTTTAAAAAAAAGAAATATATTTTGTGAATAACACAAATTTCATAGTCACAAAATTATTTTTTACATACTTTAACAAAATTGCAAGATATATATGTTATTTAAGAAACAATTTTATTTCTTTTATTAAAAATGAATATAAAATGAGTGAGATTGTGTATATATAAGTATAATATGCATACAGAAATCTCTTAAACAACGTAATGAACACGCTTAAGAGTATAATTACCATGATTGCTTGTGCAGCCTAGCGATTCACTAGCAATTACCACTTTAATTACGACATTTTATTCTTCCTTTCAACGTTGTTCAATAAATGAATATTCATATATATTAACATACTTACATTCGTACAAAAAAAGGAGGTTAAATTCATTTTATTCAGTTAATACATTATAATTTTCAATTTTCAATTTTCAATGTATTTTTTAAAAAGAAAATTTTCTTACTTGAAAAAAACTAAAGGTAAAAAGTTACTTTTACTTTAAATGAGTGTAATTTTAACAAGTCACTTTGCATTAAACGATAAATTATTCAGACAAAGAAAATCTTAATTGCTTAAAATTCACTTAGTTTTTTTTTTTTCTTCTCTTTTCTCAGAAAAAAAAAAGACTTATTCTTTTTCAATTATAATAATTTAAAAGACATATACTTCTTGATTTCTTTTAATATAATTTTCTTATTAAAGATATAAAAAAGAAAATTTATTATAATAGAATTGAGTAACTTTCTTTAATATTAAATAAAAATTACAATTATTAGCTTCTTTTAAGTTCTATTGTTTTGATAATACTCCAGCTTTTGAGAATTTGTATATTAGTCTGGTTGTTATTTTAAGAAAATTATGTATCTCTGATTACCTGGTGAAATTAGTTGCCATCCACTAAAAAAGTCATATTTCCAAAAGTTTAGTTCATTTAATTACCTATAAGTATTGCCAAAAAATACGTGGGCTCTTGTAGAACGATTTTTTGGTCTCATAAGAAACAGTTTTATTTTCTCATGCTCGGTGAAAACATTTAGGAGTTATTAAACGAACTAAACTTTTGGAAATAGGATCGTTAGACTGGAAAAATACTAAAATTTCTTTACTTGTACAAGTAAAAAACGAAAAAATCTAAAAATAATAATTTTTTTCAAACAAACATTTTAGCATTATTACAGATCTGTAAAAAAAAATTTGACTGCAAAAATTGCACTTTGAAATAAACAAAAAATACAAGATTTACAAAATCCTTTTATTTTTATAAAAATCTTTGTAAAAATTGTTATTATTTTTATTTAAATGTGCTTAAAAAGTCTAAAAAAGAATGTGTCAAGTTAAGAGTTTTATGGACTTTTTTTTTTATTCAAAATAGTAAAATTCCAAGTTGTCAAATAAAATTTTAATAAAAAGCGTATACCAATTTCTTTTAAGAAAAAGAAAAAAATTCTTTTATAAAAATTTCTTAAAAATCCATTTATATTAAAAAAAAAGTTTAATTAAGTGTATAATATGGTATATACTTAAGAAATATATGTATTTGTATATATTAGAGTGTGCCTTATTTTTTTGTTTTCGAGATTTTTTTGCTCCCCCATTTTTTCTCGGATATTTTGGTCATAAGAAACTCCCAGCTCCAAGGATTATATTTAAAATACATTACAAATAAAAAACAATGTGAAAATTACGATTTTTAAAAATTTTAATCTGATAAAATAAAGTGTTCTGGGACTTCTTCAATTCTGGGGATCGCTTTTTTATGTCTAAATATCATTTTCTATTCAATAGCTAGTGTTTAAAATGAAATTTAAAAATACCCATGTTTTTTAAACGGGAAACTTCAAATGCTAAGTGGCACGGGTTTGTAAATCAAAACCCAAATTCTTGGAGCTGGGTGGTTTTTATGACCAAAATATCCGATACTAATGGGGGAGCAAAAAAATCTCGAAAACAAAAAAATTAGACCCACTCTAATATATAAATATATAAAATATGATACTGAATAAGTATATTAGATTTACTAAGTTTTATTCAAAAAGTTTGTGGTATCATTATATAACGTATATATATTAAGCAGACTTTATAATCAAGCTTTCAATGAATTGTAATAAAAAAAAAGTTTTTAAAAAAAGTAAAATTTTTTAAATATACAAATTTATACTTGTACTAATCAAAGTTTTTGAAAAGTACATCAAAGTTTTCGTATTTTATAAAAATATAAGTCAAATAGAAAAAGTCATTACTCTCTATGCAACCATGGGAACTAGAAGAAAAATTGTAATTTTTTAAACGTAAATTTGAGTTGCTGTTATTTTAGTCAATCACTTTTTTTATTATTCTTATACAAAATTGCATCAAAATGTTTATCAGGGTTAAACTTGAAACTTCTCCCCATTGAAATCCACTACCATTTTGAGCTATAACATTTTTTATAGGTAGGAGTATCCTGGGAATCTGAAAATAAAGGAAGGGGGTAAAATGTGTCCCTTTTAAGGGTGGTGGTAAAATGTCTCTTATTTAAGGGAGAGGGGGTTGAATAGATATTAGAATAATTTTGATTGAAGGACTTAGAATAATCCGAGTTTAGGGACTTTGTAGTTTGGGTTCAGAAGCTTAACATTTAGTAAAGGTGATAATTACAAATTATAAAAATAGCAAATTGTATTGTATGTTATGTAATATTATGCATTATACCTAGCAGTTAGCTACAAGTAAACATGTTTCATGTATTTTGGTTGTATTTACACAAACCAGTTTTAAGTTCTTATTTTGGGGTTGTAGGCTCAGAGATATCAGCATTCAAAGTTTTTTAAAAAATTCATATCACCCATAAAAATTTTTTAAGAAATAAATGTATCAGCTTCCGGATAGTCTTATTTACTTTAGTTTGATTATTAAAATAATAATAAAATTATATATTAAAATTATATTAAAATTTATTTTGAAATCAAAAATAGTACACTATTTCAATATGTTACAATAAATAAGTAAATCTTTCATAATAAATAAAATAAAGAAAATATAAAAATTATAAGTTAATACAATATAATATAATGAGTTTAATGAGTATAGATTAGATTGGTACGTCAATAGCTAAATATGCGTCAATATAAATTCAAGCAAAGGAAAGAAAGTATATAAAATCTGCTGTCAATCAACTATATAGTATTAGTATATTAGTATATTCTTTTTTAATTGCTCTTTTACAAAATATGATACATATATAACTTGATAACATAACATAAATAACTATTGTTTTTATAAATAAATAAATAGTTAAAAAATAAGAAAAAAATAAAAAATAAAAAATAGAAAAGAAAAGAATAGCATGGTAGCAACGAGTTATAGCAGGCATAGCATTAATTATTTAACTAATTTCTGCCAAGTAATTTTGGTACGATAATTTTATCACAGTCAATGATTAAGTAAATAAATAATACAGACGTAAGCAACAATTTATAACAATGTGTAACATTTATACATCTGAATCTTGGTAAAACAGCTCAATATTGTTACAACAAATTTAAAAAACTGAATCATCATGTGTGTGGTTTGAGGTTCTTAAGTATTTGAATAAACCTGCTTTGAATGAGTCTATTGAATGAAGGAATTTTATTACTGAGGGGAGGGAGTTCCAACTTTTTGTTCCTTGGGCCTGAAAAGAGAAGTCACCATGCCATTCATCTAGTTCAGGTACTTTGAGCTCGCGTATTATTAGCACACCTCTAGCTGTTTCTTTGGGGATATACTTAACAAAAGTTGAGGTCAGGTATTCGGGCTGATGTAGACGAAAAATTTTGTACATAATTATTGATGTAAAATAAAGCCTACGCATGTTACAAGTTAGCCACTCTATCCTTTCTCGATAAGGAGAAACGTGTGTGTTCCTACGAACTCCAAAGATATACCTTAGGCATGTATTGCTTAATCTTTGTATTCTATTCTTCAAACTTTTTGAACAATCAAGATATACGACAGAGCAAGAATCCAAGTGAGGGACAACTAGTGCTTGTACAAGCTTAATGCGAAGAGCCTCCGTGGTGCATTGCCTGATAAACCTGAGCGTATAGAGGACCCTATTCACTTTCTTACCAATTGATGTAATATGCGGCTCCCAAGATAACTTATTGTCCAGGATTACACTTAGACTCTTAACCTCTTTAACAAAGGGTACCGTAACACCTTCACTCACAGTCACATCAGGTAGGTTAAGTCTTTCCAATTGTTCTAGAAAATGGCTAGTGCCAAAGTATATAGCTTTAGTTTTGTCTGGATTCAGTCTCAGGGATACACTTTTGGCCCAGATATTGATGTTATGAGCCGCTAGTGATAGCTTATCAATTGCCTCATTTATATTCTCAGGTGGTGTTTGCACGTATATCTGTAAGTCATCTGCGTATAAAAGATAAAAGATGTCCTCGTCAAGGTGTAGTTTGAGGTCATTTATGTAAAGACAAAACAGGAGGGGACCCAACACAGACCCTTGTGGAACATCCAGGTTAACTCCAAGAGAGTTGAAGGAAGAAGTTTTTGAGGAGACTTGTAATTTTCTGTCTTAGAGGTAGGATTTGATCCACAGCAAGGCATTTTTTGAGAATCCCATGGACTTTAATTTGACTATAAGCTTTGATGGTGCAATGGAGTCAAATGTCTTACTGAAATCAAATTGCAGCAGTAGTGTCACTAGTCTTTAGTTTTTGCTAAACCTTATGTCCTGTGTCAATTTTAAAAGAGCTGTTTCTGTGCTGCTGTAGGGTCTAAAACCAGTCTGTAGTGGGTCGAGTAGTTTGTTCTGACTTAAATAGTTGGTAATCTGGTCATGAGCTAGCTTTTCGAGAACTTTTGATAGAAAGCATAAAAGAGCAACAGGGCGAAAGTCTGATGGTGTAGATGGAGTAGAGGTCTTTTGGATGGCTACTAATAGCGATTTTTTCCAAGCTAATGGAAAAGAGCCTCCTATAATCGATGCATTAAAAAGCTTGACAAGATGTGGGCCAAGGGAGGGAAGAGACTTTGCAATAATTTTTTGAGGTATGTCATCAGAGCCGGTAGCTTGAGATAAAAAGTGAGATACAGCAAGAATCACATCATTTAAAGTAACCTCTGTAAAGCTAAAGCCACTGTTGGATGCTAAGTTAATTACTTCCAAGGCTTCATCAATATTCTCCGTGGAGGATGTATAGACTCCCGCAAAATATGTATTTAGGTCATCTGGAGAAAACCCGTGAAGATCACTACGGGGAGTAGGTAGCAGTCCTAATTGTCTCATTTCGCGCCTCATGTCACGGTTGTTGTCAATCGCTTTGTCATGTCTAGTACGTATAATAATATTGTGAGCAATTTCAGAAAGAGACTCAGTAAGTCGTAGCAGCTCACTTAAGAGAGAAGAGTCTTTTGAATTAAGATATCGACGCTCAATGGATTTGCGTTTGCATATTAAAAACTTAAGTTTGTTGTCGATCCAAGAATGTTTGCTCTTTTTGGGGTTGATCGTTTTAAGTGGTGCCAGTTCGAATTTCGTTCAATTGCAGTTCGTATATTGTGAGTGAGACTAGAGACAGCGGTGTCTATATTAAAGTCAGTCGCGCTAAAATCTCTCCAATCAGATCGTGACAATACCTCATTGATGGCCTCAGAAGTTATTCTGTTTAATTTCCTGTAGGAGAAAGTTTCCTTAGGAATCCTGGGTAAAAATATCTGAATCTCTACTTCAATGAGGTTATGATCACTCATGAAAGGAGGAATTTGGTTTTGATGGTTACAAACTGTATCATTATTGACCACGCATATTACGTCAATCCAAATCTTACAAATGCTAGTACCAGGTGGACGGCGCTTTGCATGATGATTTATTACCTGCAGTGATAATTCCTTAAAGAGATCTTTTATAAAGGATGTGTTACAACTATCTATGAGCATATCCGTATTTAGGTCTCCCATGATGATTTTATGGCTATAATTAGAGCAGTGGTCACATAGATTTGATAAAAATTGGGGGTCAGCGTCAAAAGGTACATAAGATGGGCGGTACAGAAGGCAGACAAAAATAGGAGGAATTTCCGCACCTGTGATGCGACACATCAAGTATTCAAAGCAATCTGGCTTGCCACTTTTTGTTGTGTTAGAACGTGCTAGTACTATGGCTCTTAGACTATTGCGGACGAATAAAACAGCTCCACCACCTTGAGTATTTCGATCTTGTCTAATCGAACTGCAGCCTTTGATTGCTATGATACCGTCATCTACAACATCACCAATAGTATCTAATTTATAGATGTATTGCTTTTTTTCTTTTTTAAAGTGTGAGTAAGATGGCAAGTCCCGTAGACAGGGCGAATTTTGTTCCAGAACTTTGAATATTTGACTTGGACTGAGAAGAGTCCCCAGTCGGCGGTAACAGTTACGGGGTCCAGGTCTAAAATAACAACTTTTACATGAAAAATTTTTAGAAAGCGCGATGGGTAGTAAAGTTAAAAAAATCATTGAGTGATTAAAGAATGAGAAATATCTAGTATTATCTGTAATAAATATAATTTTTATTTTAAATTCTTAATAAAATAACCAAAAATCAAATAATCCTGACATTAAAAAAAAAAAAAATAAATTTTATAATATTAAAAAATAGTAAAAAAATCTTATTTTCATCATAAATGAATAAAAAAATAGAAAATAATTTTAAAATATTATATCCTAAAATATCAAAACTATCAAATTTCAAGGAAAAGAGAATTTTTTTATTTTTCATATAACCTTGCGAAGTAAAACTAGCGTAATATAAAGCTTTAAAATCCTTGCGTTGTCAAAGCTTTCGATAAAGTCCATCATAATATTAGTAGGATTATATAAATATAAGGCTTTTCATATAATAATACCTTTATATATATACTGCAATGTCTATATATATTGAACTTATTTGATATAGAGATCTTAATATAATGCTTAAAATAAAAACTTTTGAATTTTTTATTTTATTAAAACCCTTTATTATATATTATGTACATAAATATAAAATTTAATATCGATTTTATCAATATTATGAAATTTGACAAAGAAATTTTTATATAAATTTCATTTTTATTATTTTTATTGTTTTATTTTTTGAAAGTATATGGAGTTATTCAGAAATATCCTGTGCAGTGCAGGGACTGTAAAAATATATTACCCGAATTTAGAAAAATTTGTTTGAAAAATCTAGCAAATTTTCAAGCTTTTTAGATCAAATCCTTTATTTTTGGCAGAAATTTTTGTGTTTTTTACACCAAGTACAATAATTTTATTCATTCAACATAAGAAGAGTGGTATAAAATTTGTAGTATATTTTCTTTGAATTTTTTAGCTTCTTTCACCTGTAACCTTAGTTTTATAATTTGCAATATCATTAACCTAGTAATCGTTAAAGAGTGAAAAAATTTGTTTCACACGTCGCGTCGCAGTAAGTCTCAAAAAAGTTTTTATTTATTTTTGCATTCGATGCATAAGCAAATATTTGCAATTTTTCCACAGTTTTAAAAAGTTTATAATGAGCTTATTTATTTAATAACTTTAATTTATCTATTTAATAATTTTCTGAACCAAGCTTTTTTACTAAATTAAGTTATTTTGTGTAACTTGAATTGTTCTTAAAATTAAAACTTTGTTCTTTATTTTATTTACTTAACAATAAAAAAAAATTTATTAAAACAAATTATATTAAAAAAAATATATAATTATTTTGTGTTTAAAGTTTTTTTATTTTTTTTTTTTATAAGACAAAATGATATTATAATAAGATTTCGAAAGTTTAAAAGTCTTTTATTTCCCATTATTTTTTTTTCCATTAGAAATAACCATTATCTGCTGTATGTTATATAAGACAATTCTTGTTTTATCGCTGTTTTCTACGATATTTTTTAACTATAATAATATATAGATATATACCTATATAGTTATATTGATAATCTTGAAAACAAAGAATTTCTACTCAATTGAGTTTAAGTATTGCAACAAAAACCGATAAATTTAATCATCAAACAACGTAAATTAAGAATTACTTAAAAAAAAACAGGTTCATTCATTGTTGTAGTCTGGTCTATTAATAATTTTTTTTTTTAATAATTTTGTTTGAATTTATTGTGTGCATTTAGTGAAGAAAGTTAAACTTATTTTCATGCATAGTAGAAAATACTTCAAGTAAAAAAAATTGATAAAAAAAATTTTTTAATTTTCTTTAAATTTTTCAAAGAATTTTTATTTAGGTTAGAAACATTTTGAGCTGAATATGTAGTGATTTCCCAGAAACATTATGTTCTATTATACTAGTCTCAAAACATGTAAACATGTTTCATATTAAAAAACCATTTTATTACACCTATAAAAGAAGATTTTTCAATTTACTAGAAATTAAATTTTCATTAAATTTTTTTAATTTACAATAACTAAACGTAAAATCTATTCTTTTTTTTTTTTTAATAGAAAAATAATACTATTAAAACTAAAACAAAAAATATACTTGTAAACTTTTCAAATTAAATATATATATACATGTATATAAAATATATATTTAAGTTTTTTAATATAAAAAAATTTACTTAAAACTAATAAGATTTTGTATTTTTTTATAATGTGTTTTAATAATACTTTTTAAAACTTTAATTAAAAAAAAAAATTGTAAAATAAGTTTTTAAAAACTAAAAAATTTTTCTTAAATATATTTTAACGTATATATATTAGCCGGTTAGTTATTTTAAAATTTTGCTAGAGTTTTTGATAACTGGAAAAAATTTGGTTGCTATTTACCCAAAAAATAAGATTCTTAAATTTATAGTTAAATAAATCCAGTAAAATAAAAAAATAGATTTTTGTAGGAGAAATTAGTAAATTTTTAATAATAATCATAATGGCCTCTTCACCAACCTTGGTGTGGCAAAGAGGTAAACAATACAATACAATCCAATACAATATAAATAATTTTTCGAATTTTAGTAAATTAACGAAAACATCGAGAATCCGCAATATTTTTTTACGAATTCATGAAAAAAGTTATGAAATTACAACTTTATGTAAACTTACAATTATTTTTCGCAAATTCACGAAAAAAATCCAAAAATTTACAATTTTTATAATTTCACATTTACAGGAGTTACTTTTAACAGCGTACCTAAGTATTGCCACCGATAACACGAAAAAAACCTTGTTTTTTACGGGACCGAAAATTTTCTCCATAAGAGCTCATGTTTAGTAAATGGCACCTAATTTCATCTGGTGATTGAAAATTTAAGCAACTGTCAGGTTAATATATATCATACACAAATATTACTAATACTTAAACATATGTACCTAATATTCATGTTCTTTCTGTATTGATTCAAACTATATCAAAGATATTTCTATAGCTAATACTTCCTATCAAACTAACAGTACTGCTTTAAAGATAGTACATGACTACCAAAACTTTAAGTAAACCGACGAAATTTCTGAGAAGGCCACAAAAGACAGTAAGAGTAAAATCCGCACATATAATATAGTGGAGTATTCATCATATATATTAATAGAGATCTTGTGTGTATACTTATTTGCAGAAATAGTAGTCGAAAATAACGTGCACTTATAGACATAAAAAATGCCTTTTTTTTCATTTTTAAACGCAATCACATCATTACTTCAAATTATAGAAATAAAATTTGGACTTACAGTTTCTTCTGCATTTTTTTAAATGGTCTGTTTTTAATCTTGGGGACTATTCTTAATCAAAAAAATCTCTAGAGTTTATGAAATAATTTTTTTTAAAGATGGAACATGCTCATTGGATGGGGTATTTGAAAAAGTCTGGATCGGCAAGGGGGGGAATGGACTTAAAATATTTTCGATTTAGGGACTTAGAATAATTTGAAATGGGAGTCAGGCCCTGATAAGAACAAGAACTTAGAATACTTTAGGCTTATGGACTTTTAAGGATAATTTATTTTTCGGGATTTATTGTAATTTCGGTTTTTGGATTTATTACTGTTATGAGTGAACATCTTCCATGATCATAGGTTCTGTGAACACCCAAACCAGTTATAAATTATTTTTTTCTAATTATCAAATTAAACTATAATTATAATATCCTGGTAAAAACCCACAAAAAATGTTTTAATATTTCTTATGTATTATATTATTTTTTCCCTGAATTGACAAGCAGGTTGCGCACTTCAATTACTAAAAATTACTCATCGTGTTTTCTCAGTGTATATTGAGCTAACTATTTAGAGAATCCCTGTATATTAAAAAATCATACAAATAAAAAGCTTATTTTGTTTTTCGAAGACTTCTGTCGAAGAGAGGTACGAAAACAGAAAGTAGTTAGGAATTTATATATATTATAAAAGTACAAGTTTTCAGTTCACCGCAAAATTTGTACAAACTTTTTTTTTTAGGTTTATTTACTATATCCGCATCATGAAGATATAAGAACTTGTCTATCTATATAAAACTGAAGTTATACTGTAATAGCAAGTTAAAAGTACCCTATTTTTATACATCAACTTTATTGTATATAGTATAATGGTATATATATAATCTATTTTTTTCAGTTATACGGTAATTTAAAATCGTAAAATTTATGGTAATTTAAAATTTTATTATATATAAGTCTTTATGTATAATCAGCAGTTTTAGAAAAAGTATTTTATAGTTAATTTTTTATTGAATTGAATTTTATAGAAAAACTTATATTTTATTTTTTTACTTATGAGTCATTTTACGATAAATAATTGAACTTTTTTTTTTATTGCAAAAAATTTTTCTTAAATAATCATCAATTACTCCAAAATACTTTTTTACAGTAATAGAGAATAATAAGAAAGCTAAATTCTGTTAAGAATGATCCAAATTGCACTTAAAATAGCATCGAGGAAATTCGAGGATAGTAAACTGCGATTTAAGGTATTTTTTTATGAACATGGGTCATAGTGTGTCGAATGCAGCTACGCCCATTGAGTACATACACCTTCGTTTTCATTAAAAATAAACTTTTTTGATAAAAGTTATAGCATAAATCGTTTTTCAATCTAAAAATAAAATTCTTTTATTCTTTTTACACCGTAAAAAATGATATTTCTACAGAATAGTAAATTTACTATTTGATAAAAATTATACTACAAAATAAAGGTCTCAAATTTGTTATACAGGGGTACAAGTCACCGATAATGAATTTGACATCATAATTAAAACAACATCCGAAAAATTTGTAATAACAAATCTGAATTCCATATTTTTATATCTCTACATAAAATATTCCCAACTCCTTCTTTACTCTAATGGGCTTTTTGAGCCTAGAAACACAGCTGAATATAACTAAACAGGGTTTCTTAGGTAAGCTTCTATGTGTAGCGCTGCAAACTCGGAAATTAATAAAATTTTTTTGATTGATCTCATTCTTTTGTTGTGTGTGTATATGGCTTCTTTCAAGCCCCATAAACTGACATTTTTCATCACTAATCCTCTCAATACGCCACTATAATAATCAATAAATGCAATGGCCTTTTTCGCTATAAAATAATTAATTTTAAATTGATACTAAAATAAATGTTATTAATATAAATACGCTTTATCGTTCTTAAAAGTTTTCTGCATTCTTCATTTGGTTGCAAAATATCCAAACCAGCTGATAAAGTCAACTTTCACCTAAATTAGTGAAAGATAAGCGATCAAGAAAATAGAGGGATATTTAATACATATTTTTGTTTAAAAATGAGTTTTTTGTTACCTGAAACTGCTAAAAGAGTTCTAAAGGTAGCTTGTCTTACAACTTCAGCAAAAATTTCATTGTAGTCAATACCATATTTTTGCGAAAAACCGCTTGCTACTAGTTGAGCCTTGTATCTAATTACTCTTTTCTTCAGCATCTTGTTTTTTCTTAAATACCCATTTGCAGCTTATCATTTTTCGGCTTTGTGGAATTTTCTCAAAATTCCAAGTACCATTTTCAATTAGTGATTCAATTTCTTCGTTCATTGCTTGAATCCAAAAATCCTTTTCTGAACTATTTAAGACTTCTTTTACACTTCTAGGTTCATCCTCAATTACCATTTTTAAGGTACTTACATAGAGATCAGGTGGTAAACCTTTATTTTTTCTTCCTGAACGTCTTAATTCCGTTTCATGCCCTAACTTGATATTATTTCCATCTTGAGCATCATAAAAATTTTCATCTTTATTTACTATTTCTTGAAATTTATCAAAACTTACTTCTAAGATATCTTTTACCATTACTGGTAAAATCCCAGTAATGGTAAAAGAAAAAATCCCAATTTGTATCTGTTCTATTTCTTCTTGTCTGTGGTAAGTGTCTTGCTTAGATAAATTTATAAAGCAACTAATACATACATTCTATAAATCGTTGTGTTCCAACATTTTAATTCATCAAAAATCTTTCAGTCTTTTTGACGAAGTACACCAACAGAGACAACAAAACTATGTGTAACTTTTAATTTCTTTAATAAAGAATGTTAATTTTTTATTCGTTTTCCATTCTTAAATCTGAGAAAATAGCAAAAATACACCTGAAATTCTTGATTAGCGGCTAAAAAGACGCATGTGTATTAAATCTGTCCAGACAAAACTCGAATACATCAAAAATACCCCTTTGAAGGAGTAGTTTTTGCATATTTAAGGGTTAAGCCCCAATTTTTGATAGAAAAGTCACCAGTTTTTGTGATCAGTGACCTAAAAATTATAACTGGTTTGTATGTTCCCACAACCAACGATCATGGAACATGTTCGCACATAACAGTAATAAATCCAAAATTGAAATTACAATAAATCTCGAAATATAAATTATCCTAAGTCTAGAAACCTCAAGTATTCTAAGTTCATGTTCTTACTAGGGCCTAATCAAGACCTGACTCTCACTTCAAATTATTCTAAGTCCCTAAATCGAAAATATTCGAAAAAGTTCATTTCACCCCCCCCCCCTAAAAAACGCCACTTTTTCACACCCCCCCCCCCCTGTCGAGCCAAACTTTTTCAAATACCCCATCCAATGAACATGTTTCAAGTTAAAAACCTATAGTAGACCAAATCTGGTAGTGGCCACAAACTATACAATAAAAAACATTGATTTGACTAGAGTATTACTAGCAGCAGTAACATATACTTTAGAACCTCCTTTCACTAACCCAAATATAAAAAATTTAAATTAGAAATTTTTGTTTTTAGGGTTTTTTTCCAGTTTTTTTGGATTTCGTCCCATTGTGCGGTGACGAAAAAGAGTGCTTTTTATCGAAATAATAAGACTCTCGAAACTTTAACCTTCGGAATTACTTTTAAGTGCAACCATATAAGTAAATGAAAATTGTTTCTTGCTGGACCAAAAATTTCAAAAAATCATTAAATTGATTGCAGTACTTGGACTAAAATGTTAGAAATTCATTTTTTTGTTAAATTGCACTTAATTTTATTCCACTATCAAGAATTCATCAAAAAGCTTTTTAAAATAACTCCCAGTCAGTCAAACGTAAATTTCGCATTTATAGCAATAAGAAATAAGACTGAAATAAGTCTTTCATTTTTTTCTCATTTATATTAAAATACCCAATTTGATCGTGCTGAAATCTTATTAAAAAGAAATTTTCATTATATCATTAATTATAATTATTTTCATACCCAGGTAATATAAATTCATAGATTTAATTATGATTGATTAATGAGCTTCTTAAAAAAAAAAATAATTTTTCTCATACTTGTGATTCTTATAAATTTTATCAAATAAGATTTAATTAGAAAATTATAGATATAGCAAGTTCAGTAAATTTAGTATATTAAAAAGAAAATTTTTTTGAAAAGAAGAGTAAATATTTTTACTAATTAAAATTGATGTAAAAAAAATTTTCAATTAAATCTTAAGAATCTTTACATAAAATTTTTTAATAATGCATTCACATCATAAATTTTTTTTTTTAGCTATACTTAATTATCTTTTCTTAAAATATCAAAAATAGATAAATACATCATTTAGTCAATTAAAAAATAATAATAATTATTGCTTAAAAAAGTATATCCAAAAATAAAATAAATTTTTATTAATTAGCATATTGAAAGAATATTCTAAAAATAATTTTATAAAATGCACTTTTTTAAAATTTAACTACACTTAACTCAAAATATAAACCATTTCAAAACAATAATTTTTTTTTAAAAAACGATTTAAAATGTTTTGTAATTTTTTTTTGTCTACCCTTATCCGTTTATTTATAAACTAATATATAAAAGAAACAATCCGGATGTAAGAAAAAAAAAATAAATAAAATAACTGACTATATAAAATACAAAATTCATTTTAAGAAAGTCTCTCTTGACTTTTGCAAACGAATTTATCTTTAGATATATTTATATATACACGTGCTTACCCTAAGCAGCACGCGACTGATATGTATGTATATATAGTCCAAAATTAACGACATCTGTTTGGAGGACGTTGCACTCTTTTTGCAACAAATATATGTATGTATATTAGGTTGTTACATGAAAAAGATTGTCTGTTTTTCAACTACTTGAGTTTCAGAAGCTTTCTGTTAATATGACAATAAGATTTTGAAAGTTTCAGCTTGTAAGACCACTTTTGAATAATGTCGATGTTGCATAGCATCATAAATTTAAAACTGAGTAGAAGGATTCAAATTTTTAAAATAATTGTTTTGTTTTTTAGTTAATTTAATATAATTTTTTTTTGTCTTCTTTTTAGAGTTTTCTCACCATTTTCCACCTACACATATTTAATGTAAGATTGACCAATTAAATTGGTAGGTGAAGAAGTAACTTTTGTTTTAAAGTCATCAATTTATAGAAATTATCAATAAGTGTAAATAAAGAATTTAATTTAAAAAATTTTCGAGAACCGAGCAAGGGAAAATACACCAATTTTTTAAGCGATCCAATAATACACATATTAGCTGACAGTTACTTTAAAAAACAGGTATGGATTTTTGATTATCGGACTCCTAAAAATATAGCTTATTTAATCACATTACAACCAAACACATGAAAATAACATTATTTCTTATGGAGCTAAAAAATTGTTCCATAAGAGCCCATATATTTGGTGGCAACATCAAAAGTTCACCAACTTTTTGAAATAACTACCAGACTAATATATATGCGTGTGCGTGTGTGTATGTTTATAAGATTTTGTATGTATTAATAAATAAGTTTCTGTAATTTTTGAATGAACTCATTGTTTACGTGACTGCGTTTAATGAGTGGGTGAATAAAATATTATACTTTTTTCAATTTTTGATTACCTAACCTTAAATAAAAAGGTCATTTATTATTAAAGCCATACTATAAATTAAAAGTAACATAAAAAATATAAAAATTAATTTGTTAAGTTACATGGAATAGTAGAATTAAAAAAAAAATTTATCTATTGGATGAGTAAAGTGGAAGATGTATTATTTTTCTAAATTTTGGGGTGTCTACAAAAACTATAAATATTCACATAAAACAAAAAAAAAAGTATATAAATGTGGATTGTAAAAATGTCAAAGTAAAGGTAAATTTATAGAGATTAAATTGATTACACGAAAATTAAGTGTACTTATTTTGGTAAAAATACAATTTTACTAAAAATTTTTTCATTTTTTACAAATAAAATATTTTTTATTTGTTTTTTAATATAATAAATTTCATTTAATAAATTCCCATATTAAATTTTACTTAATATTTCCTGATTATACGTTAAAATAGTACCAGCATAATCTCATCCCACAATAATATGTTACTTAATTTTGGGTTCGCAAATCGCTTATTTTATTCGAAATTCACATTGGTATTAACTCTCAATTTAAAAAATTTATATTAATAGATCAACCATTATTAACAAAAAAAATCGTTTGATGGCACAATATGGCACAATAAGTAAATTCTTATGCCCTCTCAAAAATTTAATTTACAAAATATTTGGTTAACATTTGTTTATTTGTAATTTATTAATATTTTGCTTTGAGGGATTACGTACAAAATTTTTAATTTTTATTTATATTCATATTTTTTAAATAATATTTATTGATTTATTTTTACGTATCAATTTTTAAATCCTATTTTTTTTGCTTTATTTAATAATAAAAAAAAATAAAAATTTATTTTTCAAATCCATAAAATAAATAAACAAATGAAAAGCTGTGATATTTATTTTATATATTTTAAAAGAGATTATAAGGGGAAGTTAAAAATATCCAGGATTAAATTTAAAAAAAAAAGGCAGTTTACATTGAAAAGAGGAGGATAAATTGGATATTAAAGTCTTTAAATACTGAAAAACGGTGGTATTTCAGAAACAAAGTAGCCGTAATAAACTTATTATTTATAGTAAACTTAAAAGAACATAAAGTTAAAGTAATTTCTTGTGCATACAAAAAACTTGATTTTGTAAAAATAGAACGTCAAGAGGTTATTTATAACTTAATATACTTTAGTTACTCTATGTTTATCGTAAAAATTTATGAATTTTACTGTAGTTAACCACAGGGTATTTTCAAAATAAATTTATAAATTTCATAAAAATGTAAACATTCAATTTTTATTACAAAAATAAAGTAAGTTAAATATTGACAATAATAAAATCATGAAGTTGAGTAAATTAAAGAAAATTATTATAAATTTTCGCTCATCCTGCTACAAGTATTGCTAATTTTTAAATATACAATTAAAAGTTTACTTTACTTGCTAAAATATCAGAAAATTTTTGGGTTTTATTACAAAACAAATATGTAAAATAAAATTATTTCTTGAATACACAAATACTGTTTTCAAGTACTTTATACCTTGAAACATACTTTCAAAAATTAATTAACTGAAATATTTTTTATTTGTTTAGTGTATAAAAAGCAATTGAAATATTTTAAAACAACATTTATGCGTAATCCTATCTTATCCTATCCTATATATATATAAATCTTTAATTTTGTATTTTTGTTTGTTTGTTTGTTTGTTTGTCCAAAATGTATAAACTAGAAAGCGATAAAAGTTAGAGACGCGGGGTTTACGGCTAAAGATGGCAAAAACTACCGGTCAAAACATAGGCTAAGTTTCGTATCAATTGAAAACGACAAAAATTTTTTATGTTGAAAAAACTAGATTTCGAAGGATAAAATTTTTATCAAATTTTTAAAAAAAACCTAAAAAATTGAAAACCGAGCAAAAATTTTTTTATCAAAAAGAATTTCATTTGATTCGGGTATATTTTTTATGTATCCACCTAAATTTTCAAGGCGATATTAGGACTAATATTATTATATATATTTCCAATTTTTATCAGCCACTGATGTAGTAACTGAATGTAGTAGTAACTACAAGAACTAAAGTAGTAACTAAAAGAAACTTGAACAGCTATTATCAGACAGAGCCCTAGAATGGGTAGTCGTGGGAAACGACTGCTTGTAGATCCTATGGAAGGGTAGCGAAGCTTTGTATTGCTGATCACTAATTATCTATCTGGGTTCATATTCCCGTAATTTTTATGGTTCGTCAGTAAATTTTAGATAATACATCGGGTAAAAAAAGGTTATTTTACAAAATATTGAGTAACCTAAAACAACATATTTTTGGAAAAATAAAGTGGCAGGGGTCTAGGGGGGCGCAGCCCCCTTGGCGGCTGCCGGCGCGAGCAAAGCGAGCCGGAGGCAGCTAGTTATCTATATAAAATTAAATATTCGAAATTTGATTATTGTAGGGTAGTGAAAATGGATCCAAAGTATATTTTTCGAAAGTTTTAATAAAATAGTCTTCTTCTTTTCTGGGTATAATACTCAGTTTATAGCAGATATGTTCATTTTGTTCTGCAATTATTTAGAAAAGGCAAATTTTTAGACTTACTTTTTGCCCAAAATTTCATTCTATCCTAAAAAATTGTATCCTAATTGCAAATGCGTAAGAAATCTCAGACTCTTAAAGAAAAGTACATTCTTAAACGAAGAAAGTTTATTTTGGCCAATGCGAGGGATCGTAAGACCAAGACTTACAGTACCGAAGTATACTGTAGACATGTTTGGTAAAATAAATATTTCTAGCACGAGTTTCAGAATGTTTTTTCTCTACTAAGGGAAATAATGACGGGCACTCAAACTTGGAAAATAGTCATTGGAATTTAATTCAGTCAATATACGGTTTTGGCGGTATACTTTACGGTAATTAGCAAAAACTATCCCTAATAAGAAGATTTATTTTTTATGTGTTAGCTATTTGAGTGCCAAGTTTTCCTCTACATAGGTTTTTTGCGTCGCTGATGACGATTTTAGGGTAATATTTTATCGGTTTCACCCTTTAATTAGCAAAATCTACCCTTTATTCTTAAAAGGGGTATTTTGATGTATTTCATGTTTTTGAAAATTTAAGGGTAAAGTGCCAATTTTTGGGACCAGCGACCCAAAAAATCTTTATGGACCAAATCTGGACACTCAAATAGAGAAAGCATCAAAAATATACCTTTTTGAGAGTAGAGTTTGTTTATTTCAGGGTGAAATTGCTTACAGAATAGAACCCGAAATTCGTGATCAGCCATCCTAAAAAACTAATACTAGATCGAATCTGGTAGTGGCTGCAAAGTATACTGACCTCTCCCTTTCGTATATTGATTGAGGTAATTAATTATTGCCCACTAGTAGAGAAAAATGTATTATTACGCTATTTCGTTATAAATAAAATATCTAAAAATTTGAAATTTTATTCTATTCTAAATAGTTTTAAAAAATCCGTTTTTTCGAACTATTTTAAGCCCAAAAAATAGTATATTACGAGCCCGTGTCCAGAAAAGTGAAGAATGGTCCAAATTGTAATATAATAATAAATTATCATCCGAGGCAAAGCCAAGGTTGGTAAACTGCGATTTGGGACATTTTCGCAGTGGCTGGGAAATAGGTGCTTTCTGGACGCCGACAAGAAAAATGAATTTTCCGGTGAATCACGTGACAAATTGGAAATCCATTTCACATTTGGGTTCCTCGTAAAATTTCTTTTAGGCATGAAATTTTTCGTTATCTTCCAAAAAATCTCAACGTTCTATAATAATAACTCATAATTCAATACTTTTTAATAAAATTTGTTCATTAAAGATATAATTTTATTTAGAACAATATATTTATATATAATTTTCAGTTTTTAATAAATCAGAATTCCATTTGCTGAAATTTTTTCAGTGTATAGAAATAAAAAATAATGGATAAAGATAAATTTATGAATATATAATTATAATTTTCATTGACATGGAAAAACAAGTAAATGGTAAAAGCTTTAACATTAAATAATAATCAGAATTAATTATTCCAATCGAAAAGTTACATCGTTTTAATAATTGTCGTAAATGAAATATAATTGATATACAATATTTATAATTCAATAGGAATTGATGAATACCTAATTAATTAATATAAAAAAATTATTTTAAAAAATATGACAATTATTTCTTTTTTAATTAAGATTAATTATAAAGAATAAAATAAATTTAGCCTTTACATGTAATATGAGATTAGCATTAGTTTATATTTTAATAAATAGAATACTAAAACAAATGATTTTTTTATTTTTCTATGAAAATTTATTCTTAAATGAACTTTGAAGCAGCGATTAAGTTTCGCGTTTGAATTTTTTAAAACTTAAAATTTTGGTATTTACAGAATTACAAGAGTTTTTGGCTCAAAAAAGGTATATTTAATGGTACCTTATATTTCTAATATGGTATTTTACTAAGTTGATAGTAAATCTGTTTAAAATTAAAAACTAGTCTTAAAAAGTTAAAATTTTTCAGTCAATTGCTTAACATTTCAGATACTCCAAGAAATCTCTTATTTCAAACGCAAAATAGCAACCGTGCAAAATTACCTTATAAATCCAAATATGCAGCTAATACCTACACGGTTTACAATTCTACAATTTCATAAGGTTTCTAATTCTTGGCGAATTTTATTTTCTAATTTAGATAAATTTTTGGGCGTAAATATGTATGTGTGGAAAGCAGCTGTTCCGAAAAATAATTGATTTAACATAAAAAAAAAATTTTATTCTATTAAAAAATCAAAATAAGATTTGATGACGTTTATTTTTTTTTCCAACGTAATTATTTAAAATAGCATTTAAAAATTGTAAATTCAGAGCTCGTTTACATTAAAGCCTAAAAATTATTTAAATAAAAAAAGTATGTAAAATTTCCCTGGGAATACGAATCCTACTTTATTTAAATCATTCGGAGTCATTTAGAGCGGGAAAATTCAAAAAACTGAAAAAAATGAGGAAAATTGAGGAAAATTTACGATTTTTCGATTATTTTAGGGTCTAGGAAGTTCGATCGCATCTAGGTTGATATGGCATCCGAAAATATATATAAAAACACGCTTTTTCTGAGTAGCTTAATAAAAAACTCGGATATTCAATTTTTCTGTAGCTTTCGTAAAATACCCTGTGAATTTATCGATTTTCCGGCTCCCCGTATAGGAATTTTCCAAAACTAATGGCAGAAATGGATTTCCGAGGAAATTTTACTAAAATACTTCTTTTCTCATTATTTTTAATCATTTCCAGAAGAAATGGCATATAAAAGAAGAATGGGTGGCTGAGGAAAGACGAAAACGTGTTTTTTTCTTCAAAAATTCGTCCTGGGCTTAGTCCATTTTGGATAGGTAATTGACAAAAAAAAATTTTTAGTAGGTTTCAGCGACCCGACCTGAAAACTTTTGCTGAATTCACTAAGAATGACAAGTGACACTAAGAATAAAATTAAAAATTATAAAATTTTTTTTCATCTACTTAATTATTAAGAATCATTAAAATTTCTGAGAGACAATATTAAAAGAAGCAAAACCTTTATAAGAAAAATCTGACTCTTCCTCATTATAAAGCAGCAATAAATTCATTCAATTTAAAAATCACTTTGAACAATCGCTTAATAAAAATATATGTGTGATTTAAATGATTTAAATTAAAAATAACGTCATTCACATAACAATCAATTAAAAATGAAAAGTAAATTAATTATTATGAAAATAAATCTAAAAAATACCACCTTAATATGTCAAATAATATTATATGTCTGCACATAATTTTCAAAGTTTGAAATGTTACCTAACAATCTACTTCCGGATTAAAACCAACATTGCACGTTTATATTAACTGTCACTTCGAATCTTATAGTTCAAAGTAAAACTTATTGCTTTCTATATAATAATATATACATGTTACATGTTTCCGGATTAAAAGTTTATATGTGTGTATGTGTGTGAGTATACTTATACTTTTGCTTTATATACATATTTATTTATACAAATCATAATATATATAAAATATAAATTTAGATGAAAAGAAGTTTATGTTTGTGTAATAAATTTCATTTCATGCTTAAATAATTTTATTTTTATTAGAATTTCTTAATATTTAGACATTTTTAATAAAATAATGTGAAAAATTATAGTTTTTGATTTGTAATTTTATTTTTTATAAAAAATAACTAAAATAATTTTTAAAAATATTAGCTTAGACTGAAAAAAAAATTCCTTAGTTGTAGCAGCTGGAATTTTGTTTTTTTCGTTTAAACGATTACAAATGACTAAAATGGTAAAGATAATTTTTTTTAAATTATGCAAGTACCACGACATAATGAGACTTAGAAATAAAAAATTTTCTTTTAACTTTTCTTTAGGTTTTATTTCATTGCAAATATTTAAAAAAAAATTTTGCTGCAGCAACCAAATTTTTTTTCAGTATAGCAGTAAAAAAAAACAATCTTTGGATTCTTGATTGTTAGATAAAATTTATTAAACTAATTTACAAATAAAAAAGAGTTTCTTCACAGCTGAATATTAATCACTTGTTATCTAAGTAATGTCATCAAACTTATGAAAATTACATTTTTTCTTTAGGGCCGATAATTCATACCTTAAGAGCCTATATTTTCTGTTATCATTAGTATAGAAAATAGATCAAATCTCGAACCATTTGTCCCTGTACTTGCCTCCGGCAGAGTTAAAAAGAAGGTTTATTTTTTACCTTCCAGATACCTAACCCAACAAAATCAGCAATCTTTTTCTTGTAACGTATGGTACCTATAAAGTTAATTCTGCAATCATCATATCTTGCTATTTTTATTCAGCATATTCAGTAGATAATAATTAAGGTAAGCTTGGGCAAAGTCCTACCTTGGTTGTATATTAGTATAACCTAAATTTTCTAGATGATACGAGTAGAATAAGTCGTCGAAGAAGTGTAAAGAATTATTTGAAAAATTTTGCATCGGTTAAGTTAGTAATATATTTTAGTAAATTTAGAGTATAAATTTCAGTTCACATAATGCATATTAATTAACAGTCTCAGTATTTTGCTTGGCCCTGAACCAGATTTTTAAAACATAACTTCCACTCGCAAACTACGAAAAAACATAAATTAGTTTTCTCGAGAAAAAAAAATGTGTTTGCTTCGAATCAAACTTTTATCAGCAAAGTAACAGATCGATATCTTACATAATTAAATATCTCTCTCTCTCTCTCTCTCTCTCTCTCTCTCTCTTTCGCTATCACTATATCTCTCTGCTCTGGATGTAATCACTTGTATACACTATTATTAATTATCTTAAAATTATTGTGTGACTGTTTTGTCATTGATTGTATAGTTATTGATGTAAATGTTTTCCGGCAATTTGAATTACATGCAACTTCAACTCAACTTTATATCTAGCTGAGAAATATTAAAATTTCGAATTTTGGTTTACAAAATTAATACGTGAAATTAATTTTGAAATATAAATAATTTATTTAAATATATTTATTTTTATTAACTGACGTTTAATTCTTAGGATAATACATTATTTTTCTGGCCGATGGGCGAAAGCAAGTATTTTCGGCCGTTACGCGTCCGGAAAAGGCAACGCGTTTACTTGACACTATCGCAGAAATAGCTATTTCGTCCCGTTATTTAAAACATAGTTTTACATATAACGAACAAAAAAGCTGTCTCCCTAGGGTAGAAAATAGGCTTTTTTTGCCCTCGTATGACCCTTGTGCATGTATAAAGATTGCCCCAAATCGCACTTTACCCTTCTCAGCTTCGCCTCAGTTTACGTGCAATTTTAGTCATTCTTTATTTTTCTAGAAACTAGCCGTGAATATACTATTTCAGTCATTTTTGGAAATAAAATCTAAAATGTAAATACATAACATATGAACGATTTGATTTTATTTTGATTGCTTTTTACTTAAATATAGCTGAAACGAATTTTAATATAAAAATTAAACATAAACTAAAATTTTAAATTTGGCATTGGTTATCTAAATTAAAATTTAAGTTTATACGTTTCTTTACTGTAAATTTCAAAATAAATGATAACCAAAAGTTGTGTAAGATATGTCTGTCTTTTTCATTAAAGCTTCTTTTAATTTAAGTTCAAAACTGATTGTAAAACTCATTTTCTAGTTATTAAACTTTTTTATGTTTTAAAATCTAGAAAATTACTTCAAAAATTAACTTGTTATTTTCAAAGCTTAAAAAAATAATTTATATAAATTTACTAACTGAGCAATTTTTAACTGCTTAAAATTATGAAATTTTATTTAAATTATAGTTTAGATTAAATTATATTATAAATTAATTTTCATTTTTTTTTCCATTTATCTCGTATTTTATACAGCAATTATAATAAAAATTTGAATGCTTATTTCAAAAACTCATATTTTAGATACATATTTTATAAATTCTTTCAAAATCTATTAAAATGTATAAATTTACTTACTGGAAAATTTTTTTTGGTTTCTTTTTAAAGAAATTTTAAGCAACACATATAATAAATAAAACTATTATTTAAATAAGTATATCTATACAATTATAAAGTAAGAATATATATATATATTTATATATAAGAGGCGTATGTAATTTAAAATAAGTACTGGTGCTTAAGAGAAACCTCAATTTCTATATAGGTAATTCAGGACGCTTGCTAATTAATTAAGGAAACCTCTAGGGAAGCTTAAAACGATTATATAATAAAAGCAACACTGTTAAAATTTCCTAAAAAATAAAAAGAAAGATAGAGAGAAAGAGAGCAAGAAAGATAGAAAAATTTAACTATTCTATAAGAAAATTGGAAACACTGTACACAATTAATTTTACAAAGAAATTAAAAATCTTTTTATGGTTAATGATTTTTTTATTTTATTTTAACGTAGTGTGCTTATTTTTAAAATTAAATTTGTATACAAAGTGTACGTATATATGTCGTAGGGAAGTAGAGAAATCCGTGATTTGGCCAAATCGTACTTAGTAGACTAATGGAAGTTTCAATCGCCTACTTCCATAAAATTTTTAGTGAAGTAGACGAAAATTATAGCTGTTGTCTACTACACCGATAGCCTTTAGGGAAGTAGACTAATCTTCTACTTCACTGATATAATCTCAGTGGAGTAAACTAATTTATTTTATTTGTCTACTTTACAGATGGCTCTTAGGGAAGTAAAGAAAAAAGAGAATTTGGTGTTTATGCCTTGTATATTATATTATATAAACATTTCTTATTAAACATTTTTGCTCTGAGACTTTTCCTCCTCTAGATGAAGGTGATAAAGTTACTGTATCAGTCCATCAGTTGACCATGGGCCATTAGATTTTTCCAACATGCGAGGTGTCGTATTGGACAAAAAGAATGATTTATACACTGAAAAAAAAATCCGCTTGCGGCAAGCGGAATTTTTTTTCTCGTCAAACGATTGCAAATGACTTGAAACGTAAAGAAAATTAAAAAAAAAATTTTTTTCCGCTTACTTGGGATATGCGTATATCGGTATGACGAGATTTGAGAAAATTTTGGAAAAAGAAAAGAAAAAATGTTTTTTTTTTAATTTTCTTTACGTTTCAAGTCATTTGCAATTATTTGCAATGAAAAAAAAATTCCGCTGGCCACAAGCGGAATTCCGCTAGCCGCAAGCGGAATTATTCCGCTTGCGGCAAGCGGATTTTTTTTTCAGTGTATAAAATCGGAACAAAAAACGGTGTCATAAACGGATATTTTCCGAGAACCGATTTGTTTAAATGTAAATCAAAGCTAATTCAAATTGCCGAAGTGCCTTAAGATATTTAAATTCTTTTACGCGAAGCTACTACTGATCAATCTATGACTGGTGGACAAGGCTTCCGTAAATGCAATTGTAAATCAGCAAAAAAATTATGTGCACTAATAGTTACAAATTTTTTAAGTCAGGAATCCTCGATGTAATACAGAAATAAAATTTTAAAAAAAATGTAAATGACATTGTTTAATAAAGAATGTTTATATTAATTAAAAAACGTAAATTTCGTTTTTGCAATAATTTTTTATTATATAATATAATATACAAGGCATAAACACAAATTCTCTTTGTTCTTTACTTCCCTAAGAGCCAATTTTAGGGAAGTAGGCGATCGAAACTTGCTTTCGTCTACTACGTACGATTTGGCCAAATCACGGATTTCTCTACTTCCCTACGACATATATATATATATATATATTTTAGTATTTCACAAATCATAGTTAAGGCACCCAGCATCAAAAAATGGAGTAAAATTGGTTAATTTCATTTTCCGATGGCTAGTTTTTAGTAATTAATAGGGCTTCACGATATCCGATAAAAATATCGGTTATCGTATCGTATCGTATCGGTTTTCGATACGATATCGATACGATATGTTCCAAAGACGATACGATAATCGATACGATAACATTATTTCAATTTTTGACGATACTATCGTATCGCCGATACGTACCCTGCCGATAATATCGAAATTATCGTATCGGGTAAAAATTTTTTTTAAAATACGATTTTTTTAGATTTTTCTTATGAATGAATTTTTTTTTTGAAAATTATAATGAAAACGGAATAACAAAATACCAAAGATTATATAATTTAATAAATTTTTTTACGTTTGTAACTATATTAACTTTTAAAGTGTATGCACGCTTGAAATAAATAGTTATATACATTTTAATTATTATTATTAATATACTCGATAGAAATTTTCAAATGTAAATAAACAAACGATAAATAAATAGAAATCATATATACATTTTATATCATAATCAGAGTTGTCGTGAAATGACAGGCATGGATTCATTTTCATATTTCATGTCCATATTGTTTCACATCATATTATTTCATATGGACATGAAAAAAAATTCTAAAAATTATCTAATTTAATAGATAGTGGAGTGATTTTTTTTTTATCTTTAAGTGATTGTTTTTTTTTCTTTTGAGTATTAAATTTGTTTATTTATTTTATATACAAAATAGTAATACACGGGTAAATATATTTATAAAGTATATTTATACATTTTTACTATAGATTATCATTTTTAAATTGAAACAAATTATTTTTTTTTAGGAAAATGTCATCTTGCCCAGCTTGTAATAACGGAGATTTACCTACTGAACATTGGTGTATTATTTGCAATAAATTTTTGCACGTTTTTAAAGAATGTTCTAAGCCTGTACCTGGAGAGGAAGAAGGATCAAGCGAAAAAAGATTATGTTTTGATTGTGACAAAGGTAAATTATTTTTGCAATACAATAGTTTAAAAAAGTATTAAACTATTTTTTATTGAACTTTAACTTTGTAGTCAATCAATCCATGTTTGAAGATGAATTTTATTCAGATAACAGTAAAATACAGCAATCAGAAGAGGTTCAGTCTAATAACGAAGCTAAAAAACATACAGCAGAAAAAGAAATAGCAAATAAAATATCGTTAAAAACATATTTTAATTATGACAAAATCAACAAAATAAAATATGGTTTATGTTTAATATGTGGCAAAGACGGAAAAGATAAATTTAAAACATCTATTAAAATGATAGATTCCAATACAAGTGGCTTGAAATCACATCTTATGCGTAAACATAAAGAAGAGTATAAAAAATTATTTGGTAAAACTGATTCAGAAAGTGTAAAAGCTACTCCAGTTTCAAAAACACAAAAAACACTTGATTCTGCTATAGAAGTAAGCTTTCAATAACTATGTTCCATGTTTTTTGAATGTTTATGTAATATACAAGCCAATTCTATGTTTATTAAATAATTATTTTTTTCTTTTTTTTTAGAAATACGACATCCAGAAAGTTACTGATAACAGAATGATTATAACTTGGTTATGTTATAAAAATTTGCCAAAAAATTTTTTTCATGATAACGTAACACAAAATTTTTTTGCTTGGTTTAATAATCAGATTCCTGTTCCAAATAAAAATCAAGTCACTAGTATTGCTGAAGTAGAGTTTACTAAGATGCAAAATAATCTGAAAAATATTTTGAATAAAAACATTTCCAAATTTGCTTTTACAATTGATGCCTGGTCAGCAAAAACCAGAAAATCTTTTTACGGAATAACAATTCATTACGTAGACGAAAATTGGGTTTTGCAATCATGTATATTAGATTTCGTACCTTCTGATGGCAAACATGCTGGCTTGGATATTGCTAAAATTTTTTTGAATGTTTTAGAATTTTATAATATCACTAATAAAGTTGCTGGTATAACAGTAGATAACGTTTCTGCAAATTCAACTTTCATCCAAGAGTTAGGAAATATGTTACTGGATAAAAGTATTTTGTTTGATCCTGAAAATCAACATTTTAGATGTCTAGCTCATGTAATAAATCTATCAGTGCAAGATATATTAAGTTTAATGGAAATAGAAAATGATAATTTTTGTGCAGAACAACCCACAAATGAGGATGGAGAGCAGATAGAAGATACGTTTATTGTCATTCAAGAAACCGATAATTGCATAGTAAAAGTTGTTAAAAAAGTTCGGCAACTTCATAACAAAATAAGGAATACAGAAAGTCTTACTAAAAAATTGGAAAATTGTTGCAACATTCTTGATATTAAGTATAAGAAACCCATATCTGATTCCAAGACTAGGTGGAATTCATCATTTGAAATGCTAAAAACAGCATATCATTTAAAAAGTGCATTAGACATGCTGTGTAAAAATAATAAAGATATTAACCAATATTTACTAAAAGCTGAAGAATGGAATTTTATAAAATTAATTACTGACTTCTTAGAAGATTTTAAAAAAGTTTCTGAAAAAATAAGTGGTGAAAAATACGTTACATTACCTTTGGCTGTAGTAGCTTTTAATTGTTTATTAGATAAAATTGAAAAAAAATCTTTCGTTTTAGATGATAAAGTAGATAGAAATCAAAATGATGAAAAATTAATACAAGCTTTTCAAAAGGGTAGAGACAAACTAATAAAGCATTATAATAAATGTAATTGGATCTATTGCGTTTCACTGATCTTAGATCCACGGATTAAAGCAGAAGGACTAGATTTAACGACATGGGGTCGAGAAATGAAGAAACAGACATTAGAGAAATTTAAATCCTTATATAAAGAATATTATGATGAGTATTCAAATGAAAAAGAAATTAAAGAACCATCGGCTAAAAAACGCAAGACAGATAATAATAATGAAAATACGATCGACTTTGAAATACTTTTTTTAAAAAGTGATGTTACATCAGATTGGGAGAAGGAAATAAATAACTATCTACAATCTCCAAGGCCTGGTCCAAAAACTGATATTCTAGTATGGTGGAAAAATTATTCGAGCGCCTATCCAATCATATCACGTATGGCTAAGGATATTTTATGTATACCAGCAACATCTGTTCCCATTGAAAGGGTATTTTCTGAAGCATCACAAGTTGTAACTAAAAACCGGTGTTCGCTAGAAAATCAAAGTATGAGAGAGCTTATATGCATTAATAGATGGATGAATTCTTCTCTTAAGAGAAATATCTGTGAAGTTTATTTATAAAAATATTTGTGCATAAGTAAATTGTTAGTATTAGTCAAATAAGATCAATGGATTTTTATGGTTTTCAGAGTTTAAAAAAGGCATAATTTTTAGAACTATGGGGTAGCAGGGTTAGCGTTCAATAGGGTAAATAATTAATTCTTTTTAAAATTAGTTTTAATTAAACTCTTTATGACACTAAAAGTCCATTGAAGTCAAAAAATTCTAAAAGTTTTTCAATTTTTTGAAAGAATTTTAATTCTTGCTACCAATGACAAGGGGCCCGTATACCCCCTTGTCATTGGCGGGAAAAATCAAAATTCCTTTAAAATTTTGAAAAAGCTTGCGTTATTTTTTTAAGATCAATGGATTTTTATGGTTTTCAGAGTTTAAAAAAGGCATAATTTTTAGAACTATGGGGTAGCAGGGTTAGCGTTCAATAGGGTAATTAATTCTTTTTAAAATTAGTTTTAATTAAACTCTTTATGACACTAAAAGTCCATTGAAGTCAAAAAATTCTAAAAGTTTTTCAATTTTTTGAAAGAATTTTAATTCTTGCTACCAATGACAAGGGGCCCGTATACCCCCTTGTCATTGGCGGGAAAAATCAAAATTCCTTTAAAATTTTGAAAAATTTTGCGTTATTTTTTTAAGATCAATGGATTTTTATGGTTTTCAGAGTTTAAAAAAGGCATAATTTTTAGAACTATGGGGTAGCAGGGTTAGCGTTCAATAGGGTAATTAACTCTTTTTAAAATTAGTTTTTTTTTAAACTCTTTATGACACTAAAAGTCCATTGAAGTCAAAAAATTCTAAAAGTTTTTCAATTTTTTGAAAGAATTTTAATTCTTGCTACCAATGACAAGGGGCCCGTATACCCCCTTGTCATTGGCGGGAAAAATCAAAATTCCTTTAAAATTTTGAAAAAGCTTGCGTTATTTTTTTAAGATCAATGGATTTTTATGGTTTTCAGAGTTTAAAAAAGGCATAATTTTTAGAACTATGGGGTAGCAGGGTTAGCGTTCAATAGGGTAATTAATTCTTTTTAAAATTAGTTTTTTTTTAAACTCTTTATGACACTAAAAGTCCATTGAAGTCAAAAAATTCTAAAAGTTTTTCAATTTTTTGAAAGAATTTTAATTCTTGCTACCAATGACAAGGGGCCCGTATACCCCCTTGTCATTGGCGGGAAAAATCAAAATTCCTTTAAAATTTTGAAAAAGCTTGCGTTATTTTTTTAAGATCAATGGATTTTTATGGTTTTCAGAGTTTAAAAAAGGCATAATTTTTAGAACTATGGGGTAGCAGGATCAATGGATAATTTTTAGAACTATGGGGTAGCAAGATCAATGGATTTTTATGGTTTTCAGAGTTTAAAAAAGGCATAATTTTTAGAACTATGGGGTAGCAGGGTTAGCGTTCAATAGGGTAATTAATTCTTTTTAAAATTAGTTTTTTTTTAAACTCTTTATGACACTAAAAGTCCATTGAAGTCAAAAAATTCCAAAAGTTTTTCAATTTTTTGAAAGAATTTTAATTCTTGCTACCAATGACAAGGGGCCCGTATGCCCCCTTGCCATTGGTGTCAAAAATTAAAATTCTTTTAAATTTTTGAAAAAAATAAGGACTCATTTTTTAGATCAATAACTTTTTCTGGTCACAATATTTATAGTAAGGGAAATAGTATTCGTACTTTTAATAAATTTGTACTATTTAAAAATATTTTTAATATATTAACAAACATATTTTGACGATATGTTAACTTATAAAATATACATTAGGTATGTAGATTGATATATAGTAACAAATAATGTAAATATGTATTTATATAAGTAAATATAAATAATAATAAAAAATGTACTCAGTCAAATATTTTTATAATATTACATTTATAATTTTTGTACAAATAAATTAATAATTAACGTTAAATAACTTTTTTTCAAATTTACCAAGGTTTATCCTTTTATTGAATCCCTATGGCATAAAGTTTTTTTTTTGCAAAAGCCTATTAAAAAAAAAATATTTTTTTCGATAAAAATATCGGTTATCGTATCGTATCGTATCGTATTTTCGATACGATACGATATTTTTTGAAAAATTTATCGGCGATACGATACCCGATACGATAAGTCAAACTCTAAATCGATACGATATCGATAAACGTGCAAAATATCGATATCGTATCGTATCGTGAAGCCCTAGTAATTAACAAAATTTTTAAAATTAAATATTGATAAAAAATCTGATCAAATATCGCGATCAGTTATGCCAAAAACTTGTAAATTTACTTTGAAATATTTGAAAATACGATTAAAAGATTAAGGGGAGAAGCGAGTTGGTTGGCTCAGTGGATCGTTTGACGCACCCTTATTTCTTAAAACACGGCTATTTTTTTTATAAAATTTTGGTTGAAAATTAAAGATATTAACATTCTTATCTAAGTTAACAACAAAAAAATTAAAGTAAGTTGCATAATTTTTATAAATAAAGTAATTAAATATATGATGTATTTTTGTGTTTGAATGTGGGTTCAAAAACTTAAAGATTTATTAATGAAAAAATATCTGGGGAAAAAATTAATTGTATTGTAAAAATTAATAATATTAATGAAAAAATTTTTGGGGACCTATCCTGTGAAGCACCCATATATAACTAACACCCATTAATTTAAAATCCCGGCAAATATTTAAAATAGCTACCAGGATTTAAATTAAAATATTAAAACTTAAAATTTAAAATGGCATTTTATACTAAAAGGTTTAGACAAAGTAAAAGTTAATTCTGCCATTCTATAATATTCAACATAATTTTATCTTCACATGTAACACTTAATTTTCTCACTTAAAGTTAATTCTTTTTGTTATTACTATTGTCATAATTATTATTCACTTTTATTTTTTATTTAAGTTAAAAGCGTAAAACTAATAGATAGAAAAATAAGTTGTGCATAAAATATTTAAAAACTACATACATATATGGTTATATATATCCAGCTTAACGGAACAATTTTTTTGTTGAAAATTTTTCTCTAAGTGGCTTATCTAAAAATCAAAAATCTCAAAAAAACCAATTTTCGAGCATTAGAAATTTTTTGCCGAAATTAATTTTTTTATAAAATCGTGATGAAAACGTCAATACAAGACGTAAAAGAAGTCAGTTAAAAAATCTAATGGGCGAGTTAAGCTGAACCTCAAAATATATATGAGCAATTATTTTAAAAGTGCTACTTAATTTGAGCCTGGAATCGTAATTTTTTTTTTTAGGGCACATCGATATGACCCGTGTTTTCAGTTAGTTTGAACCTTCAGAAAACCGAAAAAAATCGTGAACAAGAAATCGGTGATAGGTGCCAAAAAGATTTTTTTACTTTTATGTCAAAACCCGTGTTTTTCGTATCTGAGCTACCCTAAATTTTTAAAATAACTTTTTAGGTAAATAGAATTTTAAAAAATAGATTAAAAAATCTGATTGCCACGGAAAAACCACTCCAGAAGAAAAAAAAACTTATCTTTTTACGATGAAATTTAGCCAAGTTATCGACAATTTAAGATTTTGCAAAATTTTTCAGAGGGCATTTATAATGCAGTTATTGTATGTAAATATTAATATTCAGTTAACTTGATAAGAAGGATGTGAAGGGCTCAAGTACACCAAATACTTATTATTACATTGAGGAACTGAAGATCCTGTTTACAAGGACTAAACGATGTTTGTACTTTAACTCATAGCCGCAACTTTAACAAATTAATTTAGACATTAACTGGAACATATACATATACATATACATATATATGTTCCAGTTAATGTCTGCATATATATATATATATTATACATATATATAATACATTCTTGACTTTTATTACAAGAATATGAAAAAAAAAATAACAGTATTTCATATAATATTTATAATATAAAATGAAACAATGATAATAATGTCAACGTAGTTTTTTTAATTATCTTTTTGTATTTTATAACACGCATATAAATGAATTTTTTTAAATTTAATAATAAAAATTTTTAACATTTTTTTTTTGTATTTTAAATTAATTTATACATAAAAATAAAAGAGAATAAAATTTAACGTGTTTACAAGTATATTTTTTCATTAACTCATTATTCTACTAGAGCGAACATTTTATAAAAGATTATTTTGTTATTTATTATGTGTAATAAAAGGTAGACAAAAATTTTTTTAACACTAGACGTCAGAAAAAGGAAAGGTTTTCGTGTCAAATTTATAATGTTTAGCTTTTTTTTTTTGTAATTTTTTTTTATTTTTATTTTCTTTTCTTTGTAGAGGTTTATGAAAATGTGCCCGAATTATCCGAATAATAGGATGAATACTAAAATTACCTGCGTAATTCGAAAATCAAGTAATAATTTTAATTTCGTGAAGCGAAAATGAAAATGAAAATTAAAAATTTTGGAAAATGGAAAATTATAAAAATTCTTTGTATAACATGGAACATGTTCATAAGAAGGAGTATTTGAAAAAAAAACCCAATTTCAGGGGGGGGGGTTCAAATCGGCGCATTTAGGGACTTATAATAAATTGGGAGTAAAAGTTAGAACTGTTATAATTCAACGTTGGTTATATTAACACACAAACCAGTAGTAATTTTTTAAAGTTTTTAAATGCGTATGAGACAAATAGTCCAAAATAAAGGACATTTATTAAAAAAAAAAATGTTATGTTCAATTAAAAGAAAAAAAAGTACCTTACACATACAAAAATTATTAAACATGTAACCAAATTTACAATTTTGTTTACTGAATAAAGTTTGGTTAATGTAACTTTAAATTTTTAGTAAAATTGACTCAAAAAATTTGTTTACAAAACTAAAAACTCAATTTTGGTAACGAAATATTCTAATTGTATTTGCTGGATTCTTTGAGGTTTATTTTACTAGACGTTTTTTTGTGTACACTTTTTCAGTAATTCGCATTTACGATTTCTAAAAAAAATAATTAAATAAACTTTTTATGAATTCAAAAATCGTTCTTTTCCTTTGTTTTTTATAGAATTCTTTGTATTTAAGAAAAAGCAAATAAAAGATCTTTTTCAAAATAAAATTAAATAAAAAAAAACAAATTAAAAAACTTTTAAGTTTCAAAACACGTTTTTGATAATGTTCTTATCATTTTTTAAGTTTCGTCTGTATTCAGAAGTTATCTTGATTTATAAAAGTTTTTAATTTATCTTTATTTAATTATTTATTTTTTGTTTGAAATATTTTAATAAATAAATTATTATTTTTTAGAGTAAATAAAATAAAAAGGAATGAACTCATTTTTAAGCTAGTTGAACTCAACAATTTGTAATCTTTAAAATTAAATAATAAAATATGAAAATCTTTCTTATACTTCTATTTTTTATTTGAGAAATTTTTCTTAAATCATTTATGCGTTTCAGCATTTCTACGAGGCAGTAGTTTAGGGGTAGTTTTTGCATATTTAGTTTTCCCCCAATATCTACTGGGAAAGACCCTGAAATTGACCCTCGTGATTAACGATATAAAAAACCTATAGTAGATAGAAGCTAACGATGGCTAGTAACTGCATAACCTAAACCTCAATTTGACTGGAGTAAAATGGAAAGTTTTTTTTTTTTTGAGGAATAATTTTTTAATGGCAATCCGAAATTTTCATATATTTTTTTTAATTTTTCTTTGCGAAAAAAAATTTTTTTTTTAATTTTCAGTGGTTCAGGTATTAATAACAGCACATTTTTAATTAAAAAGTCGAAAATCTTTTTTGCATTTATCGTTTTGAGCTAAAAGAAATTCGATAAAATAATTTTTCAGCCTTGTTCTTGTTTTCAAAGGTATTATCAGTATCATTTATTAATATTTTAGCTTATACTTTTAAGGCAAAAAATTCTTAAAATTTTCTATTATCGTAAAAACTTAAATTTAAGAATCATGTCTCCATAAGCCCTGAGCAGTAAAATAAAATAAAAAAAAAAATTAAACAACTTCATATAAAGTTAAAAATTTTAAATTAAGAGAATAGCTAAGATTTAATAATAAAAAGAGAAATAAATTAGAAACTTGTAGTTTAAAACTATATGGATAGCACATTCTATGTTGAATAACGTTTGTGGAATTTCAACTAAGGCCAACTTATTTCTTGAACGTTCCTTTTCAACATTTAACTTACCACACTATACGAACCTAATCCTATTACTATCAAGGGTAACTTAACGTTTTCTTACTTGGCATTTATAATATACTTCCTTACATTTTAATAGCACAGACCCCTGATAATATAAATTTTATTACATCAATTTTATTTAGTTTATAAAGATATTAAAATTTACAATATTTTATTTTAATTAACTTTAATTTTAATTTAATTAATCATTCAGTTTTTATTCAATTATTCTTTTTTATTTGCTCTTTTATCTATTATACATATCTATGTATGTGTTTTAATTTATTTTATTTTTAAATATCAGCTATTTGCACTTCTTTTTTTTTAAATCTGTACTTTTTAGAAAATCTATAGCCCGTGAGCACTTTGACCTAATTTTTTCTAGTTTTTTTTACTTTACTATCATTTATACAGTCGACTCTTTTTTTTTACACAATCGTTAACAATTTTTTTTTTTAACTTTTTTCCGTTCTTTATGTTTGTTAAAATAATATATATATATATATATATATATATATTCTCATATATACTTTTTTTTCAGTGATTGAAAAAAAAAGAAGCAAAAAAAATTCTAATAATAAAGAAAGTTGAAGACGAAACTTTCTAATAACTCCTTTTGTGTATAAAAAAATCTAATATTATATAAGAAATAGATAAAATAAGAAGAAAAAAGAAATACTTAACATATATTTCATACTTTTATTTCAGTTTTTTCTTTAATATTTGAATTACAATAAAAGATACTGAACCATGAAAACTGCACTCTTACATCTGTGATCTGTATAAGAAGATTCTTTTGGTTTTCTATTCTTCTTCTTTTTTTTTTTATTTTATTTTAACTTATTTTTGATTCACATAAATATGTAAGAAAGCTTCCTTACATTTTTTAGTTTCATGTCGATTTTATATACATTAGGTTGTTACTTGTTTATGTTATTTAAGATTTGGAATAAGTATACGAGTAATACAAAATTTATTAGAAAAAATACATAGCTTATGGCTAAAATTTTCATAAAATCACTGGATTTGAAAAAAAATTTGTAAATATTCGAAAAAAAACGTATATTTACTAAATTTAGTATATTAACAAAAAATTCGAGTATTCTCAATTTTTTTTTGTGAATTCGCAAGAAAAATTGATAATTTACAATTTTTTTTCGAAAATTTACAAAAAATAGTTGTGAATTTAAAACTTTTTTCGTAAAATCACAAAAAAAGAATCGAGAATTCTCGAATTTTTCGATAATATACTAAATTTAGTAAATTTACGATTTTTATCGAATATTAACAAAATTTTTTGAAAATCTAATAATTTTTCGAAAAAATTCTATTTTTTTTGTAAATCTAAGAAAGTTACTTTTTACAGTGCTGCCTTGATAACTTTTTTTAGAACTGTATCAATTAAGGGGTAAAAAGTGCAAATTCTGCACCTAGCTATCCGCTTATACAATATATTCACCGCGTATATTAAGGAAAACGTAATTCTTAATATTTTAGAGAACACTGGCAATTCCAGTCTTTTTAAATAAGTCTATCAGCATCCAAAAAAAAAAAAACGAGTAGAGTGAAGAAAAATATCATAAAGGAAGAAAACATTTAAGACCTGAACAGTATTGTACCAAAACTTAATCTTTTTATCCTATTAGATACAGCTTTATTCTATAATTAATAAATATTATTTAGATAAATCGTTACCAAAATATGCAGGTTCATCCTAAAGTTGTATAAAATATTGAAATACCGTATATTATAAAATTTATCTAAATTATATAAATAAGAATATAAATAAGGTATCTGAAAATAGAGAATAAAATTATGGTATACAAGTAAAATTTTATGTATAAACATAAACCATAAAAGCACGTACTGGATATACTCGTTCTGTTATAAAACTCTATAAAGAAGTATCACGTATATTACATTTATATAATGTACAAGTTAATATTATTGATGTTTAATATTAAAAACACACATGTATGTACACTAGCTAAGTTAAAGGAGGACTCCACCCCCCATGTTTCTGGTTAGCTGGTATTTTAAGCTAAAAAATAATTTTTCTATTGATGGATTTTAAAATTGATTGGTTCCGAATTTTTGTTTGAACCATTGGTTACATTTTTATTTGGATGAACCATTTTAAAACAAGCCCAAAAAAAACTGAATTAATCCCTTAAAATTTGAAGAAAAAAAAAACTAATTTTTGCTCTTAATAGGACATAAAAAACTTTTAATACCTAAAATCAATGAGAATGCTTTAAATCAAATAATTGTTTAGAAATAAAGAAAAAGCCGAAAATTGAAAATTCTTTCATTGAAGATTTTTTATAAAATTAAATATCTTATTTGCGTATACAAATGACCAAAGTATTCTCATTAAATTTAGGTATTAAAACGATTTCCTGACTGACTTAAAACAATAAATAATTTTTTTGTTGTATTTCTTGATAAATTGACTAGTTAATTGGTTTTTTTTAATTATTCTGAAACGGTTAATCCAAATTACATCCATATTTAGATTGGAAAAGTCACTAATAACAAAAACCTGAATCTATAAATTTTAAAATCTATCAAGCAATTTCTGACATCAAGAGGATACAATTTCTCAAAGAAACATATCCACTCACAAACATCTAACTAATCATCTTAGAGACGTCAAATGACTTATGAACAAAACTCCTTTGACATCATAAACTTTTAAGGCACGATTCCATCTATTGTATTGGATACGCAGGGTGACCGTGCCTAAAAACTAAAAAGAATTACTGAAACATTTACATGTAATTTCTTCAATTAAGTAATTAGTAAATGCAATACTTTTTTTTTTCTTATCTATTCTTTGCTTCTTTTTTTTTCGTTCAAAGTTTAATTCTCACAGTAATTTTATGTCTTTAAAGACTTATGTGATAATTCTACTTTATATCTTTTTAACTTATAAAGAAAAAAAAAGCTTAGTTGACAAAAAAAATTCTTTTAAAAATTTTTGTTTTAATAAATATTTGTTACGACGAATCTTTTTTTAAAAAAATGCAAATAATTTTATTTGATTGAAAGTAAATAATTGATAAAATTAAAAATTATTCAATCAATTATTTAAATAAAAAAAACTTTTTTAATTGAATTTCTCTAGTATACCAAAAATTTATAAAAATTAAAAATATTGTTTTAAATAAAATTTATCGATGCATTATAGTTTTTATAAAATTATAAAATATTTATAAATTTTTGTTACATTTTAGTATATAAGTCATTCTGGATACTGTGTCATAGAATTGCCAGATCAAGTTTCCCGATCAAGCTGATTTTTTTACCACCTATTTGTTTAAATAAAATATGTTTTCTGTGAAATTTTCAGCCAGCTAGGTGCTTAGGAAGCCGAGTTATACCCAAAAGAAGTTTTTTAAATTTGTTCGGTTTTTAAACACTTTTTATAAATAAATTTTTAAAACTGACTTGATGATTAAATAAAATAGTACCAAGACATAAAAAGCTGTAAAATTTCCAGCTGAATCCGAACCGAGTTAGTTTTTTGAAATTTTGCCCCTGGGTGGCTAGAGTTTAAATGGCAAACAAACAACAACTTTTATAATCTCAAACCTTGATAGAATTGGTCTAAAAACCATAAAATTTAATGTGGTAAATGTCGTTGGGTGGTTACACCCTTTTAAAAGCGTCAAAAGCATAATAATGGATTTTTAAACCAAATTTCAATGTTAAAAGCACATTTTTTATGCGCCTTATTGTCTTTTGTAATTATAATTGTACTCAAATGACTTTTTTATGCTTTAAAAACATAAACTTGATATTTTTTAAAGATTTTCAGCTCATTTATTCACGCGTCTCCAATAAAATGCGTATCTATGCGTTATTTAATTGAAAATTAAAATTTTTTAAAATTGAGATTTTTTGATTATTTTGAATATTAAAAAAAGTTTAAACAATAAAAAATAATAATGTATCGATAAATTTTATTAAAAAGTAAATAAACAATTTTTTTAATTTTTATAAATTCTTGGTATATTTTTATTTATATTTTCTAGGAAAATGCAATCAAAAAAGTTACTTTTTATTTAAATAAGCCATTGAATAATTTTTAATTAAAAATAAAAATTTTATCCATTACTTTCAATCAAATAAAATTATTATTTTTTTTTAGCTTTAAAATTTAAAAAAAAAAAGATTCGTTGAAACAAATATTTATTAAAACTAAAATTTTTAAAATAATTGTTTTTTGTTAACTAAGCTTTTTTTTCTTTATAAGTTAAAAAGATGTAGTGTATAAATTAGATAATAGAGTAACAATAAAACATTTAGAAATACTTGATTCCAAAAATAAAAGTAAAAAAAATAAGCTTATCACATTTTTATTTAATTTTTTCTTATTATGGGGGTAGTTTTGACTGAAAATTAAAATTTTAAATTAAATTAATATTCATCCAATATTTCAAATTTATTTTGCAAATCCTATATTTTGTTAATTAATCTTTAAAAAATTACATTAGTTTGACTATAATTACAAAATATTGCAAAAAAACCTCAACAATGTGGGTTTTAAATCATTGGCAAATTTCAAATTTGCAAAAATGAAAACCCTTTCTGTTCCTTTTCAGAAGTTATTTATTTAACCCTTTCACTGTATGTTTTTTATTTTATTGAAATTCGGAAATCGTATAGAGTTTAAAATAGCCCTTAACTACAAAAAATACTAAAATTTTCTTGGTTACAAATTGAAAATAATTAATGAAAGATTTTAAAAATTATAAAAAGTGGTCTAAAAAGATATTAGAAGTTTTTTCATTAAGTGTGCAACTCTAAATTAAAGTGAATCCAGGCTTAGAATTTTATTTCTTTCTGCATACTCAAATCATATTTATTCTAGAGATTTTTCTGCACCATGAAGAGACTTTCTCTGTGGACGAAAATATAAAAATTTTTAAGAAAACCAAAAAAATTTTGAATACATATCTTCATTTTTTTTGAGAATCGTTTCTACAATTTGCCACTTTTTTTAATGCTTGCCATTAAAAAAAGCATTCATAAAAAAATAAAATATAATAGAAATTTGCTGACGTATTTTTAACACAAGTAATAATTAAAAGAAAGTTAATACACTTGTAAGTGCAAATATTTCTCAAAAGTACGTGAATGAATGGACTTATAAAAAAAATCAAAAATAAAAGTTTAAATATAATTTATATTTTATCTTTTATAAGAAAAAAAAAATAAAATAAAATCATCGGTCTTTTTGAACTCATCACTTAAATGAACTTTCAAGTGTTTATATCTGCACTAATTTAGAATTTTTTTATTATATCAGCTTATATATATAAAATACTTATGTGATGAATACGATACATTATTATAATAGAAAATGCAATATTTGAATTAAGGATTTTCTGCTATGTACTTAAGTTAATCTGTGGATAACCAATGAAGAAAGATTCCTCGACCATCGTCGTGTATATATTATATACAAAGATAAAATGAACATAAAGTAATTACTTTTGTAATCAACTCGGAAGCTTTATATATACACTTATATATGGGCACGACCAGGATATAACGACCAGCCGAAAAATATCTCATTTGAATATCATGCACACAAAATTTGTTTGGAACTAACTGACACTTAGGCCAACGTTCTGGGAATATTTGAGCAAAAATGATTATGGTGATCTTGACTTCCGATCAATTTGAAAAATTTAAACCGTTAAAAATGAAACCGGATTTTTTTTGGGTAATTCAGATAAAAACAAAATTTTTTCCCAATCATATGTATTCGTTAAAAGTTTCATGGTTTTTGAGTTATTTCAGTTTGAACTGGGCAGCTGAAATCAAAAAATGGAAAAACTTTGGAACAGCTGTATCTAAAAAATTATGCATCAGGAAGTGTAAAATAGAAGTGCTTTCACAAATCCCAGGTAAAAAGTAACACCAAAAAAAATTCATTTATATTTTTTATTTTTCGGCTGGTCGTTCTATCCTGGACGTGCCCATATATATATATATAGTTTAGAGTAAAATTAATACATACCATAAACATTCTTTCTTATAATTTCTCTTGGACTATTTAAAAATTATAACTTTTGCCTTTTTATTTCATAGTAGATTATATATGGGAATGTTTTGTGCAAAATTGAATAAGAAAATTTTTTGCATTTCCAGGACAACCCAAACTATGCAGGTCGCCTTATAATCTTGAAGTTTTGGGAAAGGGTATTATATCTCTTAAAAGTAAGCGAGGAAGCCATATTTGAATGCTGCACTAGCCCAGATTTGTTTGAAAGCTCTTTCTTTTTTTTTTCTTTTTTAGGAAAAACTAAAAGTTTGTAATGCATATGACTTTCTGAAAACTGATACGAGCTAGGCCGAGTTTCGTCTCTTTCAACTCATCTGTTCTACAAATATTGCTGATATCTTGCAATTTATCTACAAAACTTTTGGTTATCATAACATTTTTGCGTAATTAATATTTTGTAAGCATTTTAAAATACAATATCTTTATCACTAATATGGGGCTTAAATGGGTCGAAATTTTTTATTTTTTTTGCATAATCTGAAACCAAATAAAAAAATATTAGACATGTACTTTTTTTTTTTAAATTCATTAATTTGAGTAGTTGTAAAGAGGCCAAGCGACGAAGTTATACCCTGTGGGACCGCAGCTACTATTTTTACAATGTAAAATCAATTTTACATCAATTTTACATTTTACATCAATTTTCAAAAAACAAAAAAATATGTGTCTAATTTTTGTTTATAAACTTTCATATGATGCATAAAAATTATTAAAATTTTGACCTATGCAAGCCTCCTATTCTGTCTTTCTGATAGTGAATAAGGCTAGTGCCCATTTTTGCTTAAAATTACCAAATTTTAAATTGCTGCAAATTTACAATTTTTGATAAAAGAAAGTTTAATTAATTTCCGCAAATTGCACAGCATACTATATTGGCTTCAAGTTTCATACTATAAAAAAATGTAATTAAAGGGGCTTAAAATATTGTACTAGAACACAAAAATTATTTCAAAAACCGAGACAAAAACCAAATGTTTTTTTGTTAATTTTTTTTATTAAATTAAAATTTGTCAGTCTTAGTCGGTTAATGGCTAAGAAAATTTTTATGATTAGAAACTGATTAATACTAATTTTCTATAATTATTTTCCCAATTTAGTAATCTCTCCACTTCAGCTTCAATTTATTAAAAAATATTTATAATTTAAAAAATTTTAAATTTACTTATATTAATGAATATTAAATTGATAAGAATAACAATAATAAATTTAATTGTAATCTATTTATATAATTTCTATGCGGGTATTTAATGTGTAAATTAATTTATATGTATACAATATAAAATACAATCCAATTAAGCTGCATGTGTATGTGTAGTTATTATATTTTAAATAAATTCATTCAGATGTTATAATGTTTGATCCAATTTTAAAGATATTTATTTAAGTAGTTTTTTAAAGATTTTATTTGTAAATATACTATTTTTTAATTTTCTTTACGTGTTAAGTCATTTGCAAATTTTTGCGCGAGGAAAAAAAAATTCGGATTTTTGTACAGTATATTTAAAAAACAAACAAAAAATTTCTGGTTTTATTATTTTCATTTTTTTTTATATTAGTAAATGAAAAAATTTTTATTATAATCAAAGTTTCCTACATATAGATATACCTACTCATAAGCGGATATATAGACAGAATAAAATAAATGCATATTGAATATGATATGAAATTTTATTCTGTCCGAATTCGTATATTAAAATGAACAACAGTTGTTTTATACTATAGAAATATTCTATACAATGATTATTATAGAGTTTGATATACAGTAAAATTTTAAATTTTCGATTTTGATAAAAAAAAAAGAAAATTAAAATATATGAGCACTTCTTTTTGAAATTGAATACTCTACCTTGTCCAAAGATATAGACGTAACCTAGAAGGATATTTATGGTTTTAAATGAATAACAAAAGGGTCTAGAAGTAAAACTAGAGTTTTTCATGCCAAAATGAGAGCCATCTAAAAGTAATGAGTGAAAAACCAAAATTCAGAAAAATTTAAACAAAAATGGAGCGGTTTATATTTTTTTGCGCTGTTTAACGCCCCTTCACTTATCGTTGTAGGGGAGGAGGGGGCATATTGGAATAGTGAAATTTTAAAAACAACTACAACCTAACCTCTCAATCTTAGAATACGGAGCAAGTTTGATGTTGACGTTCTGTTTAAAATTTTAGTTCTAATTATTTTAATATATATTTTTTTATGAGAAATTATAAGAAAAAGTCTTCCCGATTTAGTTGGGATGAAAAAAGTATGTTGGAGGTAGGTTTCAAAACTGTATTTAGTGTAGAACAAGAAAAAATTCTGTGTGATTACATATTATACATGGAAGCAAAACTTTTTGCATTTGATACTTTGGAAATTAGAGAATTAGCTTTTGATTTAGCTAAAAAATTTAAAATTTCTAATCCTTTTAATGGAGAATCTGAATTGGCTGGAATTGACTGGGTGAATAATTTCTTGAAACGACATAAGCAATTGACTTACAGAAGCCCAGAACCTACCTATTGTAGAATTATTTAATTATATTTAAAGAAAAACTTTCTTGTGAAATTACTTTTAAGATATTGGTGATATTAGCTTTAAGTAAAATATTGTGATTTACGATTTGTAATTTGACTTGAAATTCAAAACTGATACGTTCTAAGTTTAAAAATAAAATTTTCAAGAATCATAAAATATTTTGAATAAAAAATAATAAAATTATTGATAATTAATTTATAATTAGCACATTATAAAATGATTTAAAACTTTAAAAAATGCTTTATTCTATTCTGCCCTAAAGTTTATTCCATTTTGCCCCGGTTGTTAGGGGCAAGAAGTTTTGGGTTTAGCTATTTATATTTTTAATAACATATTTTTAGCCATTTATAAAATTTTAAAGAATCAATACTTTAAAATTTGTAGTTCACTTTTCGATGAAATTTCCTGCAATTATTTTAGTATAATATCATTTTGCTCTACCATTTCCAAATTTTACACCTTTTTTTTGTTCATTTGAGGCCATCCACGTTGCTTCCACTATTGAGAAAGATAAGGTTTTTGTTTTTAAAAAGAAATGATCATATATAAATTCTCGTTATAATATATAGATATAATTTTTGGAATAACTAATAACAATTGGAAAAACATTTGTATAAAATGTATATTTTATGTTTTGAATTCACGCACTATGAGAAAAAATAATAGGTAATTTTAACAAGCTCTGTGGGTTGAAATTATTTTTAATTATTTAAAGTATCAAAAAATCAATGTCATTATCAAGATGATATAAAACATATTTTTAATTTTTTTTCAAAAATTTTCTTTGGCTCAAAATTATATAAATAATTTAAATTTAAGAAATCTTTGTTTTTAATATTTTTATTTCATACTAATTTTATTTTTTATTTTGTACAGAAATGTTCAAAATTTTCCTAAAAGAGGTCCTTTTTGTAAGTTTTTTCTAGGAATCCAAAATTGAATTAGAATTATCATCTATTGAGAGAAAAAAAATGGTATATTTTATATATACATTAGAGTGGACCTAATTTTGGGCTTTGTAGAAAAACTTTCTAGGATTTCGCTTTTGCTTGGCAAAAACACGTGCCTGTAAGCATTTCAATTTTCCCATTTAAAGAACATGGAAATTTTAACTTTTCAGCTTTCTAATTTTTTAAAGAGCTGCAAAATTTTTTTAAACACTGGTTAACAGATGGGAAGTGAATTTTAGACATATAAAAACTGATCCCCAAAATTGTAGAAGTCCCAGAACACTTTGTTTTATCAAAATAAAATTTTTAAAAATCTCAATTCCCCCATTTAAAATACATTGTTTTTTATTTGTATTGTATTTTCCACAATTTTGGAGATAAATTTTTATATGCCTAAACTTCATTTTCTATCTGTTAGCTAGTGTTTAAAAAAATTTTGCATTGGCTTAAAAAATTAGATAGCTGCAAAGTCGAAATTCCCATGTTATTTAAATGGGAAAATAGAGGTGCTTACAGGCGCGAGTTTTTGCAACGCAAAAGCAAAATCCTTGGATCTGGGGACTTTTTATGATCAAAAGTTTACAAAAAAACATGGGGAGCAAAGTTTTTCTACAAAGCCCAAAATTAGGTCCACTCTAATATCATATATACTATCCTATGTAAAGTTACAATAATTTTTCGAAAATTAAAACAGTTTAGGGCTAATATTATATATATTTCTAATTTTTATCGGCCACTAATGTAGTAACTGAATGTAGTAACTAAAAGAAACTTGAACAGCTATTATCAGGCAGAACCCTAGAATGGGTAGTCGAGGGAAACAACGACTGTTTGTGGATCCTATGGAAGGGTAGCGAAGCTTTGTATTGCTGATCACTAATTATCCGACTGGGTTCATATGCTCGTACTTTTTATGATTCGATAAATTTTAGATAATACTTCGGGTAAAAAAAGGTTATTTTACAAAATATTGAGTAACCTAAAATAACATATTTTTGGAAAAAGAAAGTCGCGGGGTCCAGGGGGGCGAGCGAAGCAAGCCAGAGGCAGCTAGTATATATATATATATAGCAATTGAACGATTGACTTTTTTAATCTAGGTTAAATGGAAAGTGACTTGTCATTTTGTAAAAAGGTCCTTTTTAGCTGAAAAATAACCTCTATAAATTTTCAGAAGTTTTGGCTACTTTGGTTTGGGGTTTCAGGTGATTTTGAGGGTGTAAAAGTGGTTTTTATTTTGGAACCTTTTGTATCACCAAAGCTCAATCCTTTTTTTAATTTTCATTTAAAAAATTTTAAATAATATTTTAAAATACCAGCTTTATCAATAAAATTTGTTAAAGATTAAAAAAACTGATTTAAAAATTTTTTTGGTTCTTTATCTCTTAAAGGGAATTTTTAAGTAAGAACATATACTAACTAACGTGCCAAAATTTAACAAAATAAAAAAAAAAATTTTGTTCAGGAACTAAACAAGGAGCACAGGTCAAGTGTAAATTATTACTCTAACTATTCTAGTTTCAAAGATCTTTTATGCGCAAAGTATACTAACAACAAAACTCTAATGAACTTGTATTCCTTTAACAGTTAAATTGCAAAGTAAATATACATATACATATACATAATAAATAATTATACATAAAACTTGTCAGAGAAATGCAAACAAAATAAAAACTCTGGTTTATTTTTTCCTCGTTTTTTTTTTGATTATATATAAACTTAAATTTAGATTTTTGTTAATAGTAAAAATAAACTATGTAAAAAAAATTAGGATAGTTATAACTATATTACTTTTTGTATTACTTCAATGTAAATATTGAAGTTTAGTTTTGAAAAAATAGTGATCCATGTTGAAAATTTTTAAAAGTAAAAATTTTTTTTAAACATTTCTTTGTGCAAAATAAATTAAAATGTAAATACTGTTTATTAATCTAAAAATCATTTCAAAAATTTCTCTGATTCAAAATATCGTCAAATTATAGGGGTAACAAATTTAGTGATTTACTAAAAATAATTAGATTCCTAAATTTTTAACTGAATAAACCTAATGCAACTTGTTTGCAATTTTGGAAGCAAATATTTGTTGGCATATCAAAAATAAAATAATAAATTTTTCTGCTCTTGTGGTTATCTGCACTACTATCTTGTATGCAGTGGTGCAGAAAAATTCTTGCAATTAACTGTCTGCAGATATTTTGCAGGTAATCGCAAGGTTTAATTTGTAAAATGTGAACTAATTTTTTGTCTCTAAGCAACTTTAAGGGCTTTAGAAAGTAGGTATCTAATTTTTTAATGTATCGGAAATCTTTATTGAAATAAGACTTGATTACTCTTTTTTTGTAAATTCTAATCCAATAAGCTTTATTATTTTGGAATATAATAACCACAAAAGCTATTAACGTGACGAATAATTGACATATTAAATAAATAAGGCTCTTAAAACTTATCAAGCTTTCTCTCTTTCTCTTATAATATATCGCTTTTAAGTAATTTAAGTTTGGCACAGAATGCTGTACTTTCCAAAAGAAAAACAAGAATGGTATAACAATCATTACTTTCTAAATTTGACAAAGTAAGTCTTGACAGACAGTTAGATTTAAATTTTTAGGTTTGCAAAAGTGAATAAAGAATAAATTTATTAAATAAATTATACTTATTGTTAGTTGATTCAATAAAATAGAATCTTGCAGTGAAAAAAATTCTGGTTACTGCTACTGGAATTCCTGCTGTGACAGCAGGATATTTTTTTTTTTAAGCTGTTACGAATGGCTTAAAACATAAAGAAAATTTAAAAAAAATGATTTTTACGTATTTAAAATACGAGCAACGCAAGATGGGGGACTAAAAAAAAATCTGGTTACTACACCCTAATTTTTTTTGAGTGTTAGAAAATGCAATTAGAAATCTTCTAATTATAATAGGTTTTGTATTAGTTTATATTTTACTTGGTGATTTAGTATTATTTTACTTCTGATGGATTAATTGATTAAATAAATGTAAATGACTGTTCATAAAATACTTTGGTAAATTAATTGTATGAATTTCAAATACGATAATTTGGGTTCAAAAAAGCAATTCAAGTCTAGATTATTAATCCAATTTTTTAATTTAATATTAGGGTACTATTGTAGCGTTGGGTTAATTTATTTAAACATTGTTTGAATTGCTTGAAAATTACAATTTTTTATTAACAAGCTGACGCGGTGGTTATCAATTATTACTGTCCACACTGAGTATGATAATGAAAATAAAAAATTTAATAAAACTGTTTTATAAGACTCCAGATTATAACCCGCGTATAAAACCGGGTTAAAATGCTAGTTTTATACCAATACAAATTATACGTAATTATCTGGCCGGTTATAAAATCTACATTAATAATATTTAAATTGGACTGATGGCAGTGTCTTGTTAACAAACAAATTTGTTTTATTATGTGGAAAAAACGTTTTTATTATGCACGTATAACATCAATATCGATTTCGCAATTATTAAAAACGTATTGAAAGTTATATTTAAAAAAAATAAATTTGAATCAAGCACTTCAAGTTTTCAAGTATTTATTCGCGTTTGCAAATAAATGGGAGTTTAGCGTTTATTTCCGAGAAAAATAATTTATTTAAAAGTAATATACATTTTTTTTACCTGGTTCTTTATGGCAAAAAATACTCCATACAGTGAAAAAAATTCCGCTAAATACAAGTGGAATTCCACTAGTCGCAAGCGAAATATCGCTCATTGGAAAATAGATTTTTTAGTGTAAGCATAAGGATGTAGAAGATAAATTTTTTGTGAAAAAATCGATCAAAATACATTTGTTAAATAAAAACTTATAACCGGTTTGTGTAAACACAACCTAAATGCATGGAACATGTTTAACATCTTTAACATCTTTAACATCCTTTAACATCTCATTTTTTAAAACCCAATACACATTTTAGGATAATTTTAAGGGGAATGCTTTGAAAATTTTAGTTTAGCCATTAGAAAGTTTACTATTACGGTACAGTTTATTAATTTTACTCCAATGATAATAAAAGAAGTAGAATTTTTAAATCACAAAACCTTAATTATTATTTATACATAAATTTCTATGCACAAAGATAATAATAATAATAATTTTAGGAATGATAAATAATTGATAAATATCTAAATAATTTGAAATAATTAATTTTTTCTTTATTTTTATTTGTTAACATTCTAATAAACAACAGAAGCACCTAGTAATATATTTTCTTTAGAATTTCGTTAAAATAATAATATATGTGAAGTTAAAATATGGTTTTCAAAAACCTTTGTGGTCTTTACAAGAATATATATATATAAATTTACGTATCGCTAACACCTTTTACTATTTTATATGTATGTATAGTTGAATTGTTTAAATTCTTTATATAAAAAGATAATGTATTCACAACCACGAACTACATGTAAATACTATAATGTAGAAAATTATGTATAATAGAATTTTTAAAGAATTTTAAACTTTTTTACGTTTATTCCTGTATAAATAATTTATGATAATAAATAAATATTTAAAAAAATTAAATAACTATTTTTCTATATATATATTTTATCAATAATAAATTTATGTATTAAAGAAATTTTTTTATTTTTTAAGTGTTCCCTTTAGATTTAAAAAAAAAAAGAAGCACATTCGCAATAATTCTCTTGGGTGAATTTTGAGTAATTTTTTCACACTTATATCAATAAATCTATATAAAATGTAATAAAAACAAATGAATATATTTATTTAAAAAAGAAGTTTAAAATAAATGTGAATAGTATAAATTTTTTTACAATTTTTTATATTTTATGTATATTTTCATATATTTAGAGGTGTATTTAAAAAAAAAAAAAATTTTTTATTGAAAATTTTTTTTTTTATTATTGGTTTTAGTTTGAATTCTTGATTGAAATATCACCAGAAGATCAATAATCGCTTTATTAGTTTTTTACTCAAAATGACTCAAAGTTTATCCTAACAAACCGAATTTTACTTGAATTGATTAAATTGGCGAATATTTAGAGAATCCGAAGTAGCCAAATAAAAATTCATTTTTTTCTTAACAATTTTTTTGAATACAACTTTTCCTAATTTTTAATTTTTGCAATAATTTGAAAAAATGAATCGCAAAATTCATGTAAATTAGTTTATTTATTTACAATCTGTAGATCCAGAAAATCGAAAAATAAAAAGATTCTCCCGCATGTAAACGATGGTAGTATTTGTTAGGTATTTGTTATAATACATGATTTTCAAAAATATTTCTAGAATTATAAGAACATAATAATGGCCTGAATTGGAAAAAAGCTGAAAAAGAAAATACTAAATTTTTCTCATACCTTGATTTTACAAAAATAAGATTCTCCTATTTAAAAATTTATTATCTATCATAACTATTACAAAATATAACAAAAGAGAGTCTAATAAAGCTTTAGACATCTTTCGTCGACAGCACTTTATCATTATAAACTAAAGTTATATGTATAATATACATAGAGTAAATACCTCCGCTGGAATTAAAAAGATATTTACGAGCAACTATAACAGTAGAATTAAAAAAAACTTCCTGACTGTGCTTCTTTATTTTAAATTTTTTCAAATTTTTGTTTGTTTTATCATCTTTTTTCTATATAATTCAGGTATATAATGACATTTCTAAAAAATCCAAAATTATGAAAGGATGATTTTTTTGGCTTTTTATATCTTTTAACAGTTCAAAAAACAATCAAAAAATTTTCAGAAAAGTCAAAATATCTCCGAAACGATTGAGAGAAAAAAGATTTATTGGTTTACTTTTTCGCAGAATAACACATCACCTAAATGACACATACAAGCCATTTGAATTTTTTTAAATGGAAATATTGATATTTAGGGCTAGAAATGTAACCTAGTAGGTAATTGAGACAACTCTTTGCATTTCTGAAGCCCTTTTTCACGTAAAATCCCTGGAAGATGTGATTTAATCCTTAAATGGAGTATCAAGAAGACGTCACATTTTCTAGGGATTGTACGTGAAAATGAACTTTAGAAATGTCCAAAGCAACCTCAATTACCTACTAAGTAATATGTTTATAAAAAACAACCCCAAATATTGATTTTTTGCCACTACGCTACACTGTAAAAAGTAACTTTCTTAGGTTAACAAAAAAAATTGATTTTTTTCGAAAAATTAATAAATTTTCAAAAAAATTTGTAAATTGTCGATAAAAATCGTAAATTTACCTACTAAATTTAGTATATCATCGAAAAATTCGAGAATTCTTGATTTTTTTTTGTGAATTTACGAAAAAAGTTATAAATTCACAACTATTTTTCGTTAATTTTCGAAAAAAAATGGTAAATTATCAATTTTTATTGCAAATCCCCAAAAAAAATCGAGAATACTCAAATTTTTTGTTAATGTACTAAATTTAGTAAATTTACGATTTTTTTCGAAAATTTACTAATTTTTCGAAAATGTTTTAATTTTTTTAATATAAGGAAGTTACTTTTTACAGTGTACAATGTCACCTCCTTACACCTCATCTAAGGTGGTATATATGACAAATTGATATAAATTTATTTTTTTTGTTTTATTAGTCCCTTTTAAAGTTTTATAAGGTATTTGATATTTTTTGTGCACAGTCACCAATTCAGGTAACGCACATAAGTTATTTGAAATTTGCCCCACATTTAAGGGATGATATCACATTTTGTATGGGTTGAATATAAAAATGGACTTCGAAAATTAAAAGAGCAGCCCAAATTACCCACTAGGTAATACTTTTAGTCAAAAATATGGATTATTTCTATATTTCTATAATACCACCCCCATAAATAAAATTTTTTTTGTAGAAAAAAAATATTTTTGGTTCTAACTCGCACATAGAAACACTTTCAGGTTAAATCAGAGCAAATTTAAGATTATGACGAACTTGATTTATTGCGATGCTGAAAAATTTTTATAATTAAAAATGAAACAAGTAATCGTTAACAAACAAAAAATAAACATGGGTAGTTTTGATAATTTTTTTTTCTTATGCAGTTCAAAAAACCAAAACAATAGCGAAAAAACAAATTCATTAGCTACGCGAAATTTTAAGAGAATGTAACATTTTTTTTAAAATTACTTCTAAAAACGCAAATCTAAGTCTAAAAGTTGGGCTACGATGAAATTACTTGGACTTGAATATATTTATAAATAAATACAATTTATAAATACCTAAATACTCTAGCAAACGATGAATAAGAGAAAAAAATATTAGCTTCATATTTGAAATATAAAACTTTAAAGTAATCCTTTTTTTAAAATAAAAATATTGTTTATTCTGCTTTTTAGATAAAAAAAAATATAAAAAAATTCGAAAAATTTTGCTAAAATAAAAAAATATACTTTTTATAAATATTGAAAATATAAACTAAAAAATGTATATTTTACATATTTTTATAAAAAAAAAATAATAATAATAAAAAGGCTTTATTTTGAAAAATAATGATAAAAAAATTACATTTATTGATAAAAAAAAAATTCAATTCCATAATATAAAATTTTAAATCGATTGACTTTTATTAAATAAAAAATTGAAAAGAGAGCTTCGAAAGCATGTATATTACATAAAAAGTTATTTACAGATAAAAAAATATCTTACTTTTAAAAATGTATATAGTTATGGGAAGGGTCCGATCACTGGATAAACCTAGGTCTTTAGACACTTGTGTATTCATAAAGTAAATTCCTTTTTTTTATTATTTTGTTTCAGGTTGAACAAAAAACAACGGGATTAACACAGATTTATAAAGGAAACAAACTATAAGCGTCGAATGATTTTTATTTTCAAATATTTTCTTGAAATCCAACTTGTCAAAGGTAAATATACTTATATTAACTTTATTTATTTATTGGAAGTAGTAAAAGAAAAGTAATAAATTCTTAAAATATGCTTACATTTTTTGACACTTTAACATTTTTATATTCAAACATTTTTATACGTACTTCATTTTTCATAAACAGAAACTGTAAATATTCTAATTGTCATAGTATCATGTTAACATAAAGAACTAAAAAAGTTAATTAAGCCACTCAGCAAAGTTTTTATATTAAAAAATAAATTATTTTAGATTCAATTCATGAAATTTACTTTTTCATTTTAATTTCGAATATCTAAACACTTTATAACAAAATACATAAAAAGTTAATTAACTTGGCATTCTATGTATATCAAAAAGTTTGAAAAATAAAATTTATTGATTTTTTACACATTAAAACGTAACGAGCTTTTTCATATAATGTGTAATAAAAATTTAATTTCCAATTAAGTTTTTTGAAACGATTTTTCTACATCTATGAATGTGTAAATAAAGATAAAAAACGAAATTTTTTAAATATATTTTTTGATTAAAAAAAAGTTCTTTAGGTTTTGGTGTGTACACTGATAATAATGAAATTCGTAAAAATAAAGTTTTAAATTTGATAATTATTACAGTATTAGCTTGCTGTGCTTGAAACAGCTTGAAAGCTTGAGTTGTTTGAAAATTTGAGGATTGGCATGAATATTTCAGCAGTTGATTTATTCTTGAATTTCCATTAGAATAAACGAACAGAGTAAAATTAAGAAATAATAAAATTTATACTGCTAGGCTGCAAATAGGATCGAAAAATAAAAATTTTGAGTTATAATGATTATAAATAGGATTCTTAAGCCAAATATGTAAAATAAATTTTTTTTTACTGATATTACGTAGTTTAATTCATCTGATAAAAATCAGAAGCGTGTACCGAGGCCACGGAGGTAAACTTCCGTGACCGGGGCGTGTACCCTAAAAATGTTAAGCAATTCAAGCAAGCTGCTTTAAATTTGAAGTAAATAAACTTAACCGTGTTCAATATTATTGAACTAAAATTTAACAAAAAGTATCAATATATTTTTTTTTTAATTGCAAAAAAAAATACATTTATTTAAATAAATACTTTTTTTATTAATTATCTGGTTCGTCTCTTTATATAAAGTTAAAATTCAAATATATCTAAAAATTCTTTTAAAACTATACGTATCAAGTTGTCAATACGTATATGACGCATTATTTTTTTTTTACTACTTAATTCGGACAAAAAACTGAAAAAAAAAAATTTGAAAGGACATCGATATGACCCGTGTTTTCTGGTAGTTTGAACCTTCAGAAAACCGGAAAAAATCGTGAACAAGAAATCGGAGATAGGTGCCAAAAAGATTTTTCCACTTTTATGTCAAAAACTGCCTTTTTACGTAACTGAGCTACCCGATTTTCGAAAATTTTTATTTTAGGAGTTTTTCACGGTATTTTTCGGGATTTTTGTTTATAACAAGTTAAAACAAGTTCAAAACTAATAGAAAAAAGGATTTAGCATCGGTTTTTAGCAATATTTTGATATTTATGAGCAAGAAAACCTGTTTTTATTTTTTGCTTTTTTTCAAATTTGGTTTTATTACTTTTTCATGCATCTTAGGCTGTTCTTAATCTATGTAAGAGTTAAAATGGTAAATATTGATAATTTTTAGTCCAAATTGATTGTTACATACCATTAAGATGCCCTAAAATAATTATTTTAATGCGCTACAATGATAGAACCCGAGAGTCCCAATTTTTTAATTCTTGTTAAAATGAAGTAATTATACTTTTCTATCTTAAATATTTTGTCTATTTTATTTTTATCTCATAAATTATATTTTTCCAAGCAAATAAAACTCCATTAAATATTATATGTCCAAATATTTTTATTTATTTTCATTTTTACACGTTTATAACCAATTTTTTCAATTTTATACAATACGTAATTTTTGACTTATTATACATATTTTCAAGCTGTAAAATTAATTTAACAAGGGGAGTTCAATACATTAGGAACACAAATTACATCAAATGGTTATGAATGAGTTTATTATGTTGAAAAAATGCCGAATACCATCCGTTCATTCCAATGGGCCTTCTGAGCCTAGAAACGCAGGGCTCAATGAAATAGGGTTTTTTGGTAATATTCAATGAAACGCCAAAACCTCGCAGATTAACCAAAACTCTTCTAGTTGGTCTCATTTTTTTGATGTAAGTGTCACCTTTTAAACGCCGTAAACCGCGATTTTTCATCATTAATTTTTTTATTAATGTAGCCAATTAACCAAATGGCCATTTTTGGCTAATAATGACCAATTTTTAAATTGCTACCAAATTTGTAATTTTTGACGGAAATGGGTTTTACAAGTCACAAAATATTTCCGCAAGCTTCAAGTTTCCAAAAATTTTTTACTCGTCTCATTTCCTTGAGTCGTTTTTAAGATACGGTTCTTCAAAGTTAACATTAAAAATTATCTTTTTATAAAACCATAAAATTGGGACTCTGACTTCAAATTATCATATCTGATGAGCAAATAATTGAAAAAAGTAGAGTAATGAATTTTTGGAAATTTGAAGCTTGAGGAAATATTTTGAGACTTATAAAACCCATTTTTGTCAAAAATTACATATTTGGCAGCAATTTAAAAATTGGTCATTATTAGCCAAAAATGGCCATTTGGTTAATTGGCTACATTAAAAAAAAAATTAATGATGAAAAATCGCGGTTTACGGCGTTTAAAAGGTGACACTTACACCAAAAAAATGAGACCAACTAGAAGAGTTTTGTTTAATTTGCGAGGTTTTAGCGTTTCATTGAATATTACCAAAAAACCCTATTTCATTGAGCCCTGCGTTTCTAGGCTCAGAAGGCCCATTGGAATGAACGGAGGATATTCGGCATTTTTTTAACATAATAAACTCATTCATAACCATTTGATGTAATTTGTGTTCCTAATGCATTGAACTCCCCTTGTTAAATTAATTTTACAGCTTGAAAATATGTATAAGTCAAAAATTACGTATTGTATAAAATTGAAAAAATTGGTTATAAACGTGTAAAAATGAAAAATATTTGGGCATATACTAATTAATGGAGTTTTATTTGCTTGGAAAAATATAATTTATGAGATAAAAATAAAATAGACAAAATATTTAAGATAGAAAAGTATAATTACTTCATTTTAACAAGAATTAAAAAATTGGGACTCTCGGGTTCTATCATTGTAGCGCATTAAAATAATTATTTTAGGGCATCTTAATGGTATGTAACAAACAATTTGGACTAAAAATTATCAATATTTACCATTTTAACTCTTACATAGATTAAGAACAGCCTAAGATGCATGAAAAAGTAATAAAACCAAATTTGAAAAAAAGCAAAAAATAAAAACAGGTTTTCTAGCTCATAAATATCAAAATAATGCTAAAAACCGATGCTAAATCCTTTTTTCTATTAGTTTTGAACTTGTTTTAACTTGTTATAAACAAAAATCCCGAAAAATACCGTGAAAAACTCCTAAAATAAAAATTTTCGAAAATCGGGTAGTTCAGTTACGAAAAAAGGCAGTTTTTGACATAAAAGTGGAAAAATCTTTTTGGCACCTATCTCCGATTTCTTGTTCACGATTTTTTTCGGTTTTCTGAAGGTTCAAACTACCAGAAAACATGGGTCATATCGATGTCCTTTCAAATTTTTTTTTTTCAGTTTTTTGTCCGAATTAAGTAGTAAAAAAAAAATAATGCGTCATATATTTTCAAAAGTAAATATGTTAACATACACGGAAATTGGAAATTCGTATAAAGCAATTTTTTTTTTTTTTTTTTATTATAAAAGTTCTTTAGTAAATAGAAAAAAAAATTCACAAAATATAAATTTATGACAACGATTTTTTGAAATTAAAAGAAAATAACAATAATAATAATATGTGAATTCAAATTATTGTGCCTGGAAATTATTTTTTAAAGTATCAAAGTATTTTTGTTTACCGAGGGAAATTAATTTCTAATTACAAAATAAATCAGATTTCCACTAATCATAAGAAAATTAGATATTTCTTATTTGCCCGAAAATTGTCTTCATAACAACTCATGAATTTGGTAGCAACTTATCTTTGGTGGTAGTTACAATATACAAAAAATTGGGAATCTTATTTTTCTAAAAAATAAATTTCATATTGTAATCGAGAAATGAAATGTACTTTTTTAATATACTACAGATACTTTTTTTTAAAATATTTTATATGTAAATTTTTTTTTTAATAAAATAGAAAATATAAAACATAAGTTTTCTTATAATGTTTTCACTTGTCTTTTTCAAATAGTACAATATAAGAAAGATTAGGTGCTTGAATGTCGGAAAAAATAAGGAAAAGAAAATGAATATAAAATGAAGGGATTTTCAATAATATAAAATAATATACGAGAATATAATATATTCATAAGCTATATATAGTAGAAGTTATTCAAAAATTTTTTATCAATATTAGAACTAAAATTATTTTTCTTACTAGTCGGTTGGAAACACTTTTTTCGCCCCGCGATGCGATCGAAAAGAATTTTATATTGTTTATTTATAGAAGCAGAAAAGGAATACCTTAGACCTATAGAAAATATTCTAAATTTTATAAAGAAAGTCAGAAAATTTTTGCCTGGTCCCAAAAAATAATTCCCAAGTCCGCATATTAATTATTTTAAAAAACAAAATAGCGTAAACCCAGTGCTCTTAAAAACTAAACTGAAAATTTTTTAAAATAATTATAGAATTTAACTAATAAACTAGTCTTATTTTATTAAAATTTTAGAATAAATATTGGAATATTTATAATTGCAAAATTTTTAGTATTATATTGAAATTCATTACAAGCTGATTTATTTAACTATTTATTTTTTTATTTGATATTTTAATACAAGTGAAAATTATGTATCTTTAATGAAATATTTTTGTTATTGTTTTGTTAAAAATTTTGAATATTATATAAAAAACAACTTTGGATTTTTAAATATTAAAATATTTATCTATTTATTTTAAATTCTGAGTATGTATATTATATTGAAAGTTTAAAACTTAAAAGCTGATTATTGAATTTATAAATTACTAAATATATCATACCTTTTAGTATACAAAATTATAAAAAAAGTATATATGGGCACGTCCAGAGAAGAACAACTAGCTGAAAATTAAAAAAAAAAAAAAAATTTAGAAAAGAATGTTGGCCTAGGTGTCAGTTTTTCTCAAAAAAATTTTGGATATGTGATACTCAAATGAGCGCCCACAATTATTATTTTAATCTGCCAAAAACAGCCAAAATTAGCCAAAACAGAGGGCGGAATTTGTTTTTTTTATCCAATCAACTTAAAATGGGTATCAATATAATTAATTATCGGTAAAATTGATGAAAAAGACCAATAATTAATTTGTACAATATTTTTGGCTGATTTCGAGCTAATTTTGGTTGATTTTGGCAGACTAAAGTAATGATTGTGGCCGCTCATTTGAGTATCACATATCCAAAATTTTTTTGAGAAAAACTGACACCTAGGCCAACATTCTGGAAAAATTTGAGTAAAAATAATTATGGCGATCTTGACTTCCGGTCAATTTGAAAAATTCAAACCATTAAAAATTGAACCGGAAGTGGCCCAAAATAAAAAAAAAATTTTTTTCGGGTAGGCCAGATAAAAAGAACATTTTTTCCCAATCATATGTATACGTTAAAAGTTTCATGGTTTTGAGTTATTTCAGATTGAATTGGGCAGCTAAAATAAAAAAATTGAAAAAATCCAACTTTGGAGCAGCTGCATCTCAAAATTATGCATCAGGAAGTATAAAGTATGAGTGATTTCACAAATCCCAGGTAAAAAATGACCCAAAAAAAATATTTTTTTTTTTTTTTAATTTTCAGCTAGTCGTTCTTCCCTGGACGTGCCCATATATATATATAAACAAAATAACAATATTAATTCTATATGCTCAACAAAAAAAAATATTTGACAGGATTGCAAAGATTTTTTCTTTTTTAATTTTTCTACCTATATTTTATATTTTTATTGGAATTCTTGATATCAGTTCAATTCTTGGTATCAGTTTCAATTTAAAGCTCCATTTAATTTTCCACGTATTTTCTGCGTATTGTATATTATACTTTTGTAGTTGCTACTCTAGTGTGTTTTAAGTTTTTTCGTTATTATTAAATTTCTAGAAAATTTGTTGTCAATGGGATTTTTTAGAAGGCCAAAAATTTCTGGAGTTTTCTATCTTTATGTTGTAAAAACATGGAAAAATTTTGAGGTCAATCCGATGACCCGACCTGCCCACCATGGCTGTTTTGTCTCAGAAAGACTCTTCTACAAAATAAAATAAAATTTTTATTTCATTAAAATGGCATGTAATGGTAGAAAAAATAAATTTTTATAGCAAAGAATATAAGAAATATGCTGTACCATTCAATATGGTATGCAAAACATCTTACATGAGTTGAAAAAAATTTACATAGGGCTAAAAACTTGGATAATTATAATAAAAGTTTCAATAAAACCAAAAATTGAAAAACTTTACAGTCGAACTTATCTGTAATTTTTCTCCGATAGTTGATCGATTAGATTTAATTTTGGCTTAATTTGCTTTACTTTGATTTGCAATACCCATAATAATGAAATTTTAAATAGGAACAATGCTTATTGTTTTAAATTCGAATATTGTAGGGACCATAATAGGATATTAGTCAAAACTTATGCAGCTTAAATTAACTTTTAAAATAACTCTAAGAGTAAACAGTATTTGTGCGTATATTTAATTTTTTTGTTTAATTTCTATAATAAAATGAATTTTTAGTCTGAAGAGGCTGGTGCAGGAAGAAACGTAAGAAATTCAAAATATTTTGTTTATTATTAAAAATATTTATAAAAAAATAGAATAATGATAATACTGAGAAAAAAAATCCGTTTTTTAATTGATTTATATGGTTACTTTTTTTTCAATCATAGATCAATAGACTCTTCCTCTCGGGATTTTTTGGATCACTGAATACGAATAATGATATTTGATTTCAACTGTAGGTTTTTCAAGGTTCTTAATGACTACTTACGTTTTTTGGGTCACTGAATGTGAACATGATATCCGTTTTAACCTTAATTAATTCAGTTGGCCATAATAAGCAACTTTAGATTTATGGTTTCTTGAAAATTTTCTTTTGTGGGCAAATGGATATGTTTAGGTAAAAACTGATAACAATTTTGTATTCTTTAACTCAAAAAACATAAGTAACCGGTAAAAATGTTGAAAAACTTTTGAAATATATAAGTTCAAAAATTCCATCGACCTATTACGGACAAAAAGTATCTATAGAACATGGGTCTACGACAGGATTAACGAAATAGTCGAGGAGCCAGTGTATCATTTCGTATGCACGAAATCCGATCGCGTGTTGAATTGCTAGACACCAAGCAGTTTATAGTTTTTGACCCGCTGATTCCGGATCTGCAGTTTTTCTCTAAAACTGGGGTGTTTGCAGCTAGAAGGCGTTTTGGGGGAGGGGGGTAAAAACGCTATTTTTCGTAAAAATCTTGGAAGCTACGCATCCTAAGATACTTAAACCAAGTAAATTATAGTTTTTTAGCCCAATGATTTAAAATCTGCAATTAATTTTTCTTTAAAACTAAGTCGTTTGTTGCTTGGAGGGCTCGTTGGGAGTAAAAACACTATTTTTCGCAATTTTTGGCATTTTTATCTATCAAGCGACCTCTATCGGAAAATACTGTAATTTTAGAGAAAATTTAACTGCAGATTTGAAATCAGCGGGTCTCAAAACTATAATCTGCTTGGTGTCTATCAATTCAACACGCGATCGGATTTCGTGCATACGGAATGATACGCTGATCTCTCGACTAAAAAGGTTTAATTTAATAAGAGAAATAAAATCGAAATAAATAAATGAAAGCAATATAATTAATTAAAAAAAAAAAAAAAAAAAAAAAAAAAAAGAAATGAATAGAAGCATCAAATAAAAAAAATTATCTTCTTTTATTACATTTGCACTAGATCATAATTTAATATTATATTAGTTATATAACAAAAAGAGAAAAACATTCATTTCTTTATTTTAAAAAACACTCTGAGAAAGCTGAGCATCATTGACACTTGAATAAAAAAATTAAATTATAAAAAAAAGTTTATATCTACTGATATTTACTGATGCATCTTTTATTGATAATATAATATACAGATAATGAATAGAAGTTGTGCAGTGGTACGTAAGAACAAAGAACATCAATTTAAAACACGAGAAGGTAGTTCAATATTCGCTTTCAAAGTGCGAGCGATCTTTTATGATATTAAATTACAATGGGAAACCTGGTAAAAATACTAAATTTTTTTAGTTCCGTTTTTGGATGGATAATTATTGAAAATTTATAAAATTTAATGTTTGTAGATATCTGAGGCTACGCACACTGATTCAGAAAAATAAAAAGCGGCAAAAAATTAGCTTCAAGCGAGGTTTTAATGAATTTCGATGCGGTTTGCGGCATTCAGTTCCTAAAAATGTGTATTTACCGAAAAGTACGGCAAGAATTTCTGATTATTTGAATTTTCACCCCTTAAGTACTTAAAACTACCCTTAAATAAGAGTTTTTTTTATAACATTCATTTTTTGCAAAAATTAGTTACCAATCACTTTTATAACTATTATAAACATTAAAAATTGTGAATTTTCATGAATTTAAAGTAGAAGAATAAAAACTGCCCCTATTAAAACCCTCTGAAGTACCTCTGAAACTACCCTTAAAATTCTAAGGCTATTTGCATGTGCAACTCAATTTCTTTGAGTAGTTTCAGAGGTACTTTGGGTTTTAATAGGGGCAGTTTTTCTTCTTCTGCTTTAAATTCATGAAAATTTACAATATTTAATGTTTATAATAGTTATAAAAGTGATTGGTAACTAATTTTTGCAAAAAATGAATGTTATAAAAAAACTCTTATTTAAGGGTAGTTTTAAGTACTTAAGGGGTGAAAATTCAAATAATCAGAAATTCTTGCCGTACTTTTCGGTAAATACACATTTTTAGGAACTGAATGCCGAAAACCGCATCGAAATTCATTAAAACCTCGCTTGAAGCTAATTTTTTGCCGCTTTTTATTTTTCTGAATCAGTGTGCTACGGTGACAAGACGTTCCTGCGCCGAAAAAATAGTGCTTTCAATAATTTATCTAAAAACAAACAAAAAAGCACTTTACGGTTGCTCAAAAATAATATTGAAAATATTTAATATTTTTGATAACGAAAATTTTACTTTTGGTACTCGATATGGAAAATCAAATAACAATGATTTTTCAAAAACTAGCATTCCTATGGAAAAAATTAGTAATATTACTTCCAAAAAAAAAAAAAAAAGTAATTTCATATTTTAAGGTGATTGATATGTCATTAATTAAATACATGTGCTCACACTTACACGTAAACACACACACACAAAGATTATTTTAATTTTTTAGCATCTGAGATTTTTAAAACGCGCTTATATAAAAAAAATTAAAATTTCCCTTATCGCAATAATACTACAGGTTATCAATTAATCTATATGACATTGGTAATATTACAATATTAATAAAGATTTAGAAATAATTTTATTAAAAAAACTTATAAATCAACCATTTAAATAAAAATAAAAATTCAGTATTTTGAGTAAAAATATAAATACAAAAATAAAAAAAAATTTTTAAATCAAAAACAGTTAATTAAATATCAAATACAATTTAAAGAACAAACTATTGAACTTAAACAAGAAATTATCAAGAAGGAATAATGAACTGGTAAAATAATGTAAATAATCAAACAATCTATAATACAAATAAAATGAACTAACTAATCAAAAACTTTATTATCAACGATTTGTCAATCATACAAATTATTTCGTAGTTTTAAAAAAAAAATCACAATTTTATATATAAATAAAATGAATTTTTTAATAAAAAATAAAGTACTTTTTTTAAAAACTTTTTTATAATATTTTTTAAAATCAGATAACATTAATCTACAGTTTAATTTAAATTTGATTAAAGTAACTTTTTTTTAGTATTCATTAAAATACCTTTTAGATTAAAGTTACAATGAAAAAAACAATTTAATTAATCTTTTTTTTTTATTTAATTATTTACACTTTTTTACTATTGTTATACATCTTAATTACAATGAAATACTTAATGAATAAAATGTAAAAAGAAAGTAAAGAAAGATAGTGAATTTATCTTTGAAAGTTATTTTGATCATTTAAGGTGTTACAATACTAAAAATTTATGATTACAGAAATGAATTATACAACATAAAGATAGAGTCTTTAAGAAATGAAACATACTTTCTTTTACAACTTTGGTTGCCTAATTATTATTTAATCAAGAAAAAAGTGTAGGTAGTTTAACATTGCTCTTATGGAAAATCATCTTTGGAGCTTGTGAAAAGTATGATTGCGATTACACAGATTAATGAAACTTAAATAATATGGTAAATAAAAGCTCAAAGATTATATTTCCAATTTGTTTTACTTGTTTCATTGCATAATTATTAAATAATTAAATAAAAATAAGTATGTAAATAACCTAATATTATACTAATCATATACGATTTTACATATGTATGTAGTGTCGATAATTCAGAAATCGAAAAAAATACAAACAAAATGGCTGCTTTATTTTGTAACACCTTAATGTTATTAAAACTTTGATTGTAGCTAAGATACTGATAGGGTGGGAGGGGGGGGGGGGGTACTATGGTAAACGTCTCAGTTATACGTGGTTATATCTCGAACAAGGAATTTAAATAATGGACTTTAAACTGCAGGTAGAATTTTACCTGTATTTACTTAAGAAGGAAAAATTTTATTTATCGTGGAAGTCGTAAAATAGAGACGGAAATTTTTCTTTATTTATTTGCATCCCCTAAGGTCTTAAAAAATACTTGTACTCTATCTGACTGGTTTCTTTTGTAACTAATCATTTGTAACAGGATTTCAACGTACTGCAAACTTAAGTTATTTACATTAGTTTAAATACAATACCAAATCTAAAATGTGCAGGCATCTGGCAAGATCTTTTCAGTGGCCATCGGACTTTGCGCACTTCTTCTGGATATAGATTTCACACATTCATCCTTCCCCCCAAATTGTATAAAATTTTGATAACAAACAATTAATTGAAATATTAATATGTAAAATGTTTATAGACAGGGGGATAATTCAAGCAATTCATTTGGGGAGGGGGTGGAGGGGAGTGGTCAAATGGAATTAGTATACATTCGATGTAGGAACTTAAAATAATCAGGATTTTAGAAGCCTAAATTTTTTTGGCTTAAAATTATAAAAGCTTCAAGATTCAAAATTTAAATTTGTTGTTTGTGAGTTCACAAACCAGTTGTAAATTTTTTAAATAAAAATTATCATGAAACTGCATTATTAGTCATATTAAAATATTGACAAATATACTAATTTTTTTTTTTGTTAACTTGTGAACATCGGTAAAAAAAGGAAGTAATCAGGTGATTTATTACCAGCTGAATTATCCCTGGTCTCAATAGCTGGGTACCTACCCGTGTAACTTTTTGGCCGAAAAAATAAAATTTTTTCTATTTCTAATAATTTTTTTTTTATAGCTTCCGTGACAAATATAAGCAACTAATAAGTAACAAATTGACGTAATGAAAATATTAAAAAAATTATTTTATGAATATTTTTAAATCCAATTTCGAAAAGACCTTTTTACCAACAGCTGGATACCCGTGTACCCACACTATTTAATATTGGAATAGAAGATTTTTTTTACTGAAAATAGTTATTTATTTTATTTAAAACTAAAAATTTAAGTGAAAATAGGATTAATTAAGAAGCAATAAGGTAAATAAATAAAAAAAAAACTAAAATTTGATATTTATTTTGAAAATTTATTTGCATACATTGCACATAATTTGAGTTACAGAGTGTTCACTACATACAGCTTGCATACATTTTGTGAAGTAAGGTGTCTTATGAGAAGAGTAACACAAGTTAGAAAATGAGTACCCAAGTAAGAAAACTCGATTTTATCAAACAAATTCCAATTAATTTATATTTGCGAACAAAATAGTTAATTTGTCAAGAGGCGGTCCACTTAGAGCGTACCTACTAAGCGTCAAGTGTGTACCAGGTGTACAATGGGTGAGCGCTCCAAGTGTGCGAATCATTTTGGAGGCGCTGCTAATGTTTAAATTTAATTAAATAGTTGGGGACCAATATTTTTGATAAAAAAACTACCACCGCACCCTCTTTTTAATCTTATAAGCCTAATATATATCTGATATTATATTACAAATATTTGCTTATTTTGGAAGACCTACAAAAGGTTGATAAGATTAATAAAAGGGTGTGGAGGTAGTTTTTTTAATAAAACACATTGGTCTCCAACAATTTAATTAATTTTAAACATTAGCAGCACCCCCAAAATGATTCGCACACTTGGTGCATACTTGTTGGAGCACTAAAATTATTAACTTTTAGAAAAAAATAGAAAATTCTCTTTGTTTTAAAATTTACAACTGTTTTTCTCAAATTTGCAATAAAAAATCATTAAAAATTTACATCTTCTTCGTGAATTTTCAAAAAAAAATTGAGAATTTTCGATTTTTTCGTTCATTTACAATATTTCGATTTTCATCAATTTTTTTAATTAAATAATTATGATTAGCAAACTAATGTTTGCAGCTGTTAATCGATATTACTAATGTCACGTTAAATTAATTGATTTACGATAACGAAATTCTCTGTGTATTAAATTTTCCGATAATTTCATAAATTTTAATTTTACTGTTAAACATTTTGGCTTTATACCTATTTTATTATGCGAAAAAATTTTATGTTTGTAATTAATGTGGGTTTGTAACCTTTAGAATTCGATTATTCTTTTACATGTGGTAAATAAATAGCTGAATAAATAAAAAAACGATTTTCCCACAGCAAAGATGTTTATTTTACAATGTGCTTAAAACGTTTTGAGTCATATAAAAATCTTCATGCTAGAAAGTTCGTTTTTTCATTTTTGAAACCATTTTATAAGGAGTTGTTAAATCCAATTAGTTTTAAAAATATTATTTACTATTTACTGAATGCTAAGAGTCTTATTTGTTAGTGAATAACAAACTATTCAATGAAACTTTTTAAAAATCACATTCTACCTCTAGTCAAAATTATACATGTAGCAGAGTTAAGTAACTAATAACAGGAAGCTTTTATTTAAGCTGGAGTGTCGTGATTGTGATGAAATTGAGTAAATATACCGATAACTAGTTATAAGAAAAAGTATTGATTTAAAAGTTAGACGTAACTTCATAATTAACTGACACACGTATAAAACGTGTAATATAATACGTACATGTATAATGTATATATATTAGACTGGGAATTAATTAAATAAGTTTTTAGATTCTTGATTATTGGGTCATATTGTAGGTTATTATCAATACAAATAAATAAGATGTCCAAATAAGATAAAAAAAAGTGTTCATAAAATAAGCTATAAATAATACCAACTTCAAAATTATAATAAATTTAAAAAAAAAAATTAAAAACATGCAGAGTTTCAAAAATATTTATTCATATCTAAATCAAATCCTATTGGTGCATATGCTTCAGTATAAGTGATTTGTTTGAGATAAATTGCATTTGAAAAAAATTTTTTCTTGATATATCATATTATACATAAATTTCAAATGTAATTTGAAAATATGATTAAATTTTAAATATATTACAAAGTCATACTTATTTATTAAAAAAAAGTATCAAATTTAAAAAAAATAACATGAACTTCATGCTAGCTTAGATTTTTCTTCTCGTATTTTTAAAATCATCTTCCAGATTAAATTTCCGTTACAAATTGCCAGACATTAAATTTTTCTTTTAAAGTATTTCTTCTATATAAATGAATTGTTCATAATAATTTCCTAGTGTCTGTATTTATATGTACTGATTATATTCACGTATTAAATTCAGCTATTATTTCAATTTTAATTAGTAAAATAATACATTTACAAAGTACATATTAGGCTGTTTAAATTTTATCATTATTTTCATTATTTCTAAATTATGATGAATATTGTTTCTATTAGTTGTGTTATGAGTTATGAAAAAGAAATTTCATGTATTTAGTCATGCATTTTTCATTATTGAGTATTTCCAATCAGATCCAGGCTTAAAATATTGAAATAAAAACTGTTGGAATCTAAAAAATTCATGGTACTGCGATTTTTGCTAAAAAAAGTAGAACCCACAAAAAAAATTGTATCTGCCTCCTAAGCAAATGCTTAGGGCTTAAGTATTGTGCCTCCATGCTATTAAGCAGTGTTTATGAAAAATTAAATTTATCTTAAATTTTTCTAAAAATAGGTTCATTTGATTAAGCAGTAGTAGTGATGTTGTGCTAAAATAAAAAAAATTCAGTGCGTTAGTGGTTTTAGCAAAAAAAAATTTTTTTATCTGGCTATTTCTTATTTTTTTCTTCTTTAAACGGTTGCAAATAACCTGCCCGACGAATTTTCGATAGATCTCTTTAGATCTCCAGAGATCAAAAGAGATCTCTAAAGATCTCTAGAGATCAAAAGAGATCTCCGGAGATCTCTAGAGATCTAAATAGATCGAAAAATTGGGGAGATCTAAAGAGATCTCCGGAGATCACTTTTGATCTCTAGAGATTTCTAGAGATCCATTTTGATCTCTGGAGATCTAAAGAGATCTTGAGAGATCTGCGGAATGAAAAAAAAAATTAGGAAAATTTTTAAATGTCATTTAAAATCATTAAATGAAGGTATTAAAGGATAATTTGATTTTTTTTATGCCTTTTGAATAATTTCAAGGAAATAGGACCTGGTCAATGAATAAAAAATGTCAAAGTACTTAAATATGTATAATTTTATTAACAACATATTATTTAAAGTTTATGGTATTTAATAGGTATTTAACATCTTTCAGTTTTAAATTTGAACTGTTTTTTCACTCTTTTTTTCAACATTTTAATAAAGATAAAAAACTTGAAATTTTTAATTTCATCAAAATGACAAAAAAAAAACCGTATGGTGGGGTGTTTTCTACAATAAAAAATGTCTACGAATTTCCTATCCGGACCTTCTATCCAGCTACTTTAAGCATTTGCTGTCAATATTTTCATATTTTCAATATTGTCTTGATTTTTATAATGGATTTCCTTAAAATTATGACCCTGAAAAACGACAAAACTCGATTTTTCTCATATAAGGCGTAGTCGAATTTCTGGGGGAAAAATGTACAAGAGCCTCTTGTAAATAATATTCAGAAAAACATATTTTGAAAACTGATAACCTTTTATAATGGATTTCCTCAAAATTGGGACCCTGAAACACGACAAAAATCGATTTTTCTCATATAAGAAGCGGTCAAAAGCTAAGTGGTAAAAAATAAATGGTTTGATCGGATTTCTGGGGAAAAAATACATAAGTTCCTTTAGTAAATAATATTCAGAAAAATTTATTTTGTAAACTATTATACTTTTATGATTGATTCCCTTAAAATTGGGACACCAAAACATGACAAAAGTCGATTTTTCTCATATAAGAAGTGGTCAAAAGCTAAAATAAATAAATGGTTTCATAGGATTTATGGGAAAAAAGTATACAAGACCTTCTTTTAAATAATAATCAGAAAAACTTATTTTGAAAACTGCTAACTTTTTATAATAGATTTCCTTAAAATTGGGACCCTAAAAACCAATAAAATTGATTTTTCTCCTATAAAACGTGGTCAAAAGCTAAAATAAATGGTTCCATCAAATTCTTAGGGAAGAAATAGACAAGTCCCTCTTGTTAATAATACACAGAAAAATTTATTCAGAAAACTACAAAACTTTTAAAATTGGTCCCCTTGAAATTTGGACCCTAAAAGGCAACGAAAATCGATTTTTCTCCTATAAAACGTGGTCAAAAACTAAAATAAATGGTTTCATCGGATTGCTGGGGAAAAAATACTGAAATATATCAATTGGAACATAATTTTAAACGTAATTTTAATCCACTGGAAAAACTGAAAGTTTTGAGAAAATCCCAATTTTAAGGAGGCCAAAAAAAAACTTTCGAGAGCTATCGTGGGCTCAAAAATCGATATTTTGGTCTAAATCCAACGAGAAACTTATTTTTTTTACTTATATTTTAGAGTTCTGCAGGCGCGTTAGGAATCCCGGATATTTCAAAAAAAAAAGGCAGTCTTATAAAAAAATTCAAATCATCATTATTCAAATTATGAAAATATTGACAGCAAACGCTTAAAGTAGCTAGATAGAAGGTCCGGATAGAAAATTCGTAGACATTTTTTAGTGTAGAAAAGACCCTAACATACAGTTTTTTTTGTCATTTTGATCGCATAATAAAACGCTTCCAGGTCACCGTGAGTTATATGAAATTATAAATGAAATTATAAAATTTTTATTTTTTTTAGTAAATGAAATAAAAATGTGATAAAATTTAAAAAAAAAATGTTTATTTTAGTTATTATATTGTTTTTATAATTGTAAATCAAGTTTAAATTAAAAATTTCAAGTTTTTTATCTTTATTAAAATGTTGAAAAAAAGAGTGAAAAAAACAGTTCAAATTTAAAACTGAAAGATGTTAAATACCTATTAAATACCATAAACTTTAAATAATATGCTGTTAATAAAATTATACATATTTAAGTACTTTGACATTTTTATTCATTGACCAGGTCCTATTTCCTTGAAATTATTCAAAAGGCATAAAAAAAATCAAATTATCCTTTAATACCTTCATTTAATGATTTTAAATGACATTTAAAAATTTTTCTAATTTTTTTTTTCATTCCGCAGATCTCTCAAGATCTCTTTAGATCTCCAGAGATCAAAATGGATCTCTAGAGATCTCTAGAGATCAAAAGTGATCTCCGGAGATCTCTTTAGATCTCCCCAATTTTTCGATCTATTTAGATCTCTAGAGATCTCCGGAGATCTCTTTTGATCTCTAGAGATCTCTAGAGATCTCTTTTGATCTCTGGAGATCTAAAGAGATCTATCGAAAATTCGTCGGGTGAAATGTAAAAAAAATTCATAAAAAAAAAATTATAACCTTATAAGAAAATATAATAACTATTATAACATTATAATAAAAAAATAATTTTTACATAAGATCCAAAGAAAAATTTTTTCTTAATTTTCTTCACGTTTCATTTCCAATTGTTTCAAAAAGAAAAAAAATTTGCTATTCGTATAGCAAAATGAAATTTAAATGTAGATTTATTTTAGTGTAAATCAAAAAAGGAAGGAGATACAATCTCATTAATAGAGACAATTTCTTTACACTGTCTCATTTATAGAGAAAATATCTTTATGGTCTCATTATCAAGGATCATTTCGAGCTTCCTTAAAAACGTCTATAGAAATTTGTGTAAACCAATTTTTAAAAATGATTCTGACTTTTATTATCTAAAGCATCTTTTTTATCATCATTAAAATACACGTTTAAATAATAACGCTCACAATAACTAGATTAATTATATACTCTATACCTTGTTGATTTAAAAAATTTGAAAACTTTTAGCTATAAGCTTAAAGTGTCTCATTTTAAAAAAATCAAATATTAAAATAAAAAATAATGTGTGAATTTTCTAATAACTTCCAACCTAATATATACAAATAAAAAAGATAATTAAAATTTTCTGATTATCAGCAATTTTCATACATGAAATACTGTAAATGATACATAAATGAGAATGACAAATGATTCTTTCCGCAAGCATTCTATCACGTATATATAACACGTGCGTGTAATTATTGTGGTTTTAATATATTATACTAGATACCGTCAACGACGGGTAGAGCGAAGCTGATCATATTTAAAATAGTTTAAATAATTTTAAAATTTTTGGGTTTTACAAGCTTTGCTCAGATTGAGCTTAAATATCAATATTAAACGTTTAAATCAGACGTAAAATTCATTAATAATAATTATTATAACTCGTTTTATAATGCACTTCACTGAAAAAATAAAGTTTTTGATATTTTCTGAGTTTTATAATTAAAAAAGGATGTTCAATACATTCGTAACACCAAATAACTCAAAATTCTAATGCATCAGTTTATTATGTTGAAAAAACAGGCCGAAACACCTGTATTTATTCTAGCAGGCCTTCTGGGCCTAGAAACGAAGGATTTAATGTTATTAAATAGGGTTTTTTGATAAATTTCACAGGAATTCTGCAACCTTTCTAATTAACCAAAACACTTCTGGTTGGCACCATTTTTTTGTGTAAGCGTCACTTTTTATGCCCCAAAAACTGCAATTTTTTATCACAAATTCTCATACTTTTATAGTCCATTAAATCCCATAATGACCCATTTTTCAATTGCTCCCAAAAATGCAATTTTTGAAAACAAAGGCTTTTAGATTTCAACATTTTTGGTTCCTCAATGAGGAACCATTGTGATGCGTCAAATTTTGATTTTTGATTTTTTGGCATATAATCACGTTTTGGGACCTCAGGAAGCTAAAAAACCGGTTTCTAAAAAAAGTATGTGTGTGTGTGTGTATATGTGTGTGTGTGTTTGTGTGAGTGAGTGTGTGAGTGTGTGTGTAACCGGTGAAATTTCACAACTATTATGGAATTAAGAATTTTCAAAAAATTTTTCATCAATTAATTTTAAGGCTTTAACGATGATTAACCGAACAAATGAAATCAATTTTTGATTTATTTAACTCAACACTGATAGGTGTACGAATTAATCGTATCTTTTTTTATTAAACCTAACATGTAGTATTTAGTTAACGATTTTTTCAAATCATTATATCAAATATTAATTTTTTTAAAAATTTTTTAATTTTCAAGAAATTAAATTTTTAATTTATAGAAAGATGTTAGATTGAACTGCTGATCTTAAAAAAAAAGCAGAAAAAATTTTTTATTTGAGATAAAAAAACGGGCCCTGGGAGGGATTTGAACCCACGATCTCCAGTTCTGTACACTGGTGTTTTAACCAACTAGACTACCAGGGGGACCGCAGATTCTCAGCCTCCAGGAACGCTTTGTTATCTCAAATACAGCTGTTACGCATCCAAGCTGAATTTATAATTATTTTTTATGAATTTATCGTTCGAATTGATGAAATTAATTAATTTTAAGGCTTTAACGATGATTAACCGAACAAATGAAATCAATTTTTGATTTATTTAACTCAACACTGATAGGTGTACGAATTAATCGTATCTTTTTTTATTAAACCTAACATGTAGTATTTAGTTAACGATTTTTTCAAATCATTATATCAAATATTAATTTTTTTAAAAATTTTTTAATTTTCAAGAAATTAAATTTTTAATTTATAGAAAGATGTTAGATTGAACTGCTGATCTTAAAAAAAGCAGTTTCATCAAATTTTTCATCAATTGAAAAAATCTTAAACTACTTTTTTTTTTTTTTAATTTGGATGTAATACCTCATTTATTTCCATGAAAGTACTTATATTTGAAAGTACTATTTTTACTTGATATCTCGAATCTGATAATTAATTTTTTGAAAATTTTTTTCCCAAAATTTTCGTTACAAAAAAATACATATTTTTTTTTCTTTTTGGACGTAGTACCTAATTTATTTATATGAGAGTACTAGTTTTAGAAAGTTCGTTTATAGTAATATTTTGGATCTGATACCGAAATTTTTTTCTCAAAATTAAAAAAACAAAAAAATAAAAAAAACTACATACAATATTTTTTATTTTTTTCTAGTGTAACACCTCATTTAATTCCATTAAAATACTAATATCTGAAAATATTATAACCAGTCATATTTCACAACCATTAAGGAATTAAGACCTAATTTTTTTTTCAATAATTTTTTCATCAAAAAATCTCAAACTACTTTTTTTTTTGTTTAATTTGGATGTAATACCTCTTTTATTTCCATGAAAGTACTTATATTTGAAAGTATGATTTTTACTCGATATCTCGAATTTGATGATTAATTTTTTGAAAATTTTTCTCCCAAAATTTTCGTCACAAAAAAATACAAAAAATACCAAATTTTTTTTCTCTTTCGACGTAGCACCTAATTTATTTCTATGAGAGTACTAGTTTTAGAAAGTTCGTTTATAGTAATTTTTTGGATCTGAGACCGAATTTTTTAAAAATTTTTTTCTGAAATTCAAAAAAACAAAAAAATTAAAAAAACTGCAATATTTTTTTTTTTTTGGGTGTAATACTTCATTTAGTTCCATGAAAGTACTTATATTTGAAAATATGGTTTTTATTCGATATCTCGAATCTGATAATTAATTTTTTTTTAAATTTGTTCCAAAATTTTTGATCAATAAAAAAAACTTTTTAAAGTTAATAGAAATGTATGTATGATTGCATGCTTGTAATCGGTGATATCTGTGGCAGAGGAACCTTAGTGCTAGCTAGTTGGCAGGGTATTTTATATTCTCTTGTTTGATTTGCTTGAGTTGTTTTTGAGTTCTGGTTTTACAAAGATAGAGACCAAAATAGACACTTTTTGAAAAATCAAATTTGTGAGTTTATAAATTATTATATCTCGCTAATAAATAATTGAAGAGAGGTAGGAAAGAAATTTTTGTAAACCTGGAGCCAATACAAATTTTTTGAGACCTAAACCCTTTTCTCTATAGAAAATTGCAATTTTGGCATCAAATAATTTGTCATTTTTGGCAGAAAATGAGTATTTGGGCTGTTGATAATAACAGTAAGAGAATTATATAAAAAAATAGGCACAACCAGAAGTGTTTGATTTCTTAATGAGGTTGCAGCGTTCTATTAAAAATTACCAAAGAACCCTATATTTAAAAATGTCAAACTCTGTGTTTCTATAATCCAAGAAGGCTTAATGGCATGAACGGAAGGTGGTTGTCATGTTTTTTCAACAAAATAAATTATCTATAACCATTTTGTATTATTTGGAGTTCCAAAATTATTAAACTCCCCTCCTAAATAAAAATTTTGTTCTTTAAAAGTATTTTTAAATTCATTTAATCTAAGTCTTTCATGGCCAAAATACGGTTACCAAAATTTTATTTAAAAAAGAAGCAAATAAAAATAATCTTTTATCATGTAAAAGTTTTTTTTTCAGTTTCGGAGATAGTATAAACTTTTTGTACTTAGCCCTCATAGTCCAATTACGATTTTTGACGTTTAAGTCTGAATAGATTCTTAATTTTTCTTTAAAAAATGTAATTAGTTAGTTATTTTTGACCCTTCTTCTGAAACATTGCAAAAATGAACCCTTAAAATTGGGTAGTTTTTGTTGTTTTCAGAGTGTTGTCATAATAATAGCCTAGTTTCTTATCCTATCAAATTTTTGTTGGTTTTAGTTTTTAGTGCAAGTTTTCATTCAAAGTCCGTCAGTTGTAAATTTTTCATGACCAATTTTAAAAGAAATCTCTCACCGATAGAATCTAAAAATCAAGTACCTTAAGTTGCTGCGAAAATTGCAATTATATTAATTTTATATTTTATTTATTTAATAAAACTAGCCTTTAGCACTTTTATACAAAAGTTTAAACTAATTAAAAAAATCCGTTGTCAATCAGCTACTTTAGAAGCGTTAAAAACATCAGTTTGTAATCAATTCTCATATAAATTCAACGATAATGGAATTCCGCATAGAATGCACGTGGATAAAATTACATTTTCTTTGAACCAGGTTTAGTCCAATACAATATAATCTTAAGATTAAAAATATTTTATTTGCATACTTAACGCCATCATATCATAAGCTCCAATTTTATTATTTTTAACTGTCTTTGAATACTTAATTAATTTTACAATACTGATAAGCAACTTTTTGATTTTTTTTAGTGGCCAACTTTGACCCGAAATATTGAGTTTGCAGTTTATTTGATCGCAAATTTGACATCAGATTCTGAAAGTTGAGACTTTATTACATGGGGATATACATTTTGAAATACATAAATTTTGGTTTTGAAATTAATTTAGTATGCAAAAACAAAACTACACGTAGGAAGATAAGCTCTTGGGCGTCAAACGTGTAATTAAATAAAATGTCGATTAATTAATAATTAATAATACTATATCTAGCGTTCTTTTGCATTTTTATGATATTTCACTGATGCAAAGTTTATGGAAAAGCTATGAAATTTATCGCGCGGATAACATTTAGAAGGTTTTTCACCTGTATGAAGCAAAAGTACAAGAATAAACATACCGTTAGAAATATCGGATTGGGCCCAAAAACTATAGGGTTCATTAACTCGATAATATAAACTCAGTTTTAAAAAATGAAAGCAATCCGTTTGATCGTTTTGGCTATATCGTGTCCGAAAGGTGTCGATTTTTGCATCCATTAAGGTAGAGCTTCGCTCTATAATAAATTGTGAATCTAGTCTTAATCCATGATACCATATTATATATTTTCGTGGTTTTTGTATAACGTCGTTTATATACTTGTATATGTTTATATTTTAATATTATACATATTTTATAACATGTACATTATTATATTTAGGATCATAAACTTTAATTTTATATTATTCATTTATTTTAATTAATATAGAAAATTTAATATTATAAAATACTTGAGTTTTTTTTTTGTTATGCTTAACATTTTTTCAAATAATTTAAGTTAAAAAGGTAAATTAATGGGTAGTTAAAATACTTTAGACGAAATTTTTAGATAATGTTAGTTATTTTAAAAAGTTTACTGGGTTTTAAAAAGAAAATAAGATTTCCAAAATTATAGCTTATTTGATTACTCCTAATTATCACTAAATATATGGGCTTTTATGGAGTAAATTTTTTGTTTCAAAAGAAACAATATTATTTTGATGTGCTTGGAGGCAATATTGAGGAATGGTTAAATAAGTTTTGGTTTTAGCAACCCTATGTTTATTGTAAATGGCAACTAATTTCACGAGATAATCAAAAACCAAGAAACTTTTTAAAGTAACTTCCAGGTTAATGCATTTATGAATAAAACTTATGAATTTAACGATATAGTACTTTAAAAAAATTTATTCACTAATATTTAAAAACATTTCAACATATAATATTAGTCTGATATGCTATAACGCATACTTCACTCAAGTTATATCCCCGCAGGAAAATTATATAAGGTGAGTTAGTTTGTGCAAAACTAGCTTTATAAATATAAAATTTATACAGTTAAATTCGAAATTCATTCAAAAAATAAGTACAGTATTTACGTGTTATAAGAGTGGGGACCGGTCCAAGCTAAACAGCTCTGGTTATGAGGCATTCCGATAATTGGGGGTAGGTTATTGAAAAAAGAAATGTATCGAGAAACCATAATTCAATTTGAATATTATTCACCCCAAGGACCTAATAGGGTAAGTTTTATTTAAAAAAGATATTTCCTGAAACTGAAACCTGATCTTTCTTATAAGGAACTCTAATAGATTATTTTTTTAAAAAGGCATTCAGGAACTAATTTAATCTTTGAAATAAGGAACCCTTTTGGTTAGGGTAGGTCTTTAAAAAAAAAAAAATAACTTGAAACTAATATTTAACATAGTTATAAACTACCCATAACTCTAAGCTTTGATTATGATTGTAATAAAAAAAAATGGAATCTTTGGGATTTTGATGATATTTTTGCAGGAAGGGGTTTTCCAATGAATTCGACATTTATCTTGATTGAAAATTCAGAAAAAATTATTCGCCATACCCTTTGATGCTCGGGGTCAAATACCTCATAAAACAGTAAATATTTAAAAAAAAATTGTAATTTAAATTATTGAATATAAGTTGTAAATTTTTAACTAAGGGAGCAAAAAAAGAATGGCTTAGATTGTAGCTTAATTACTATCTGAGGCAAAGGCAATCCTTCCTCAAGTGGTAAAAAGCTTTCTGAATAATTCTTTTTTTGTTCCCAAAAAATGTATTCAACCCACTTGAAAGAATAGAAAGGTGTATTTTTTGAAATACGATAAAATTTAAAAATATGAAAATTATAAATAATATGCATATTTGTTTATTCTGCATATCTTCACTCAGACTATTTATTATTTATAATGACTTACTAGTTTTATAAGGTTTAAGTGTTCATTAATTAAAAAAAATATTAATTTTTTTAAAAATCTTTATATTTTTTGTACAATTTTATTTCAAATAATCTAAGTTATAAGTGCTTACTTTACTAATTATACGTTGACCTCATTTTTTTAAATTTCGTTTACACACTCCAGATGGAAAAAAATCAATCTTAAAAATTCAAATGAAATTTTTTTAATTAAATTATGAGTACTTTTATTATTTTTAATAATAATTTTTATTAAAATATAGGGTAGTAAAATTGATATGAGTCATTCCATATAAAAAGTCATACAATTGCCAGATCAAATCCTTTGATTTGGCCTCATTTAGGGCACACGTTTTTACATATATGAAGTGTAAACTCTTTCATCTTATTAGTTCTCTAAATGCAAGTACATCCAATTGAGACCCAAATTACATTTTTTGAAAATTTTTTATTTTTTAATAAACTTGTTCGGTATATATTAAAAAAACCAGTTACAACAGTATTAAAAATAGTTTTCAGATATTGTCCGTAGTAAAAATTTTCGCGAAATTCAAAGTTTTGTACGGATTTTTTTCATTTGATCATGTGGTTTGGTGGAAGATTTAGGATTTGTGAAAAAAAGATTTCTTCAAAAAGAAATGCCCAGATAAAAAAATAAATTGTTCCTTCGAATTCCTTGAAAAAAAATACATAAGTCTCATTAGTAAATAATATTCAGAAAAATATATTCTGAAAATTAAAAAACTATTATAATTTCCTTATGATTTCCTTAAAAGTATAACCCTGGAAATTGACAAATATCGATTTTTCTCATATAAGACGTTGTAAAAATCTAAAATAAATGGTTTCATCGGATTCCTGGGGAAAAAATACGTAAGTAAGTAATTTTTTTTCAAAAAATCTTATTTTGAAAACTGCTAACCATTTATAATAGATTTCCTTAAAATTGGGACCCTAAAAACCAATAAAATCGATATTTTTTTTCCTACATAACGTGGTCAAAAGCTAAAATAAATGGTTCCATCCGATACCTGGAGACAAAATACTAAGGGATATCAATTGGAACATAATCTTAAATGCGATTTGAATCTGCTAGAAAAACTAAAAATTTTAAGAAAATCCCAATTTGAAGGAGGCCAAAAAAAAACTTTCGAGAGCTATCGTGGGCTCAAAAATCGATGTTTTGGTCTAAGTCCTATGAGAAATTTATTTTTTTTACTCATATTTTCAAGTTCTGCCGGCGCGTTAGGAATTCCGGATACTCCGAAAAAAAAAACCAGTCTAATATATATGCATGCATACGCTTATATAGACTCAACTTTATGATTAAAGGCTAAAAAATAATTTTTTAAAAAATTTTTCTCATTATATTAATAAAATAAAGTTGCAAAAAGTTATTTTGTTAGCAAAGAATTTTCTACTTTAATCACAAAAAAAATTATATCACCTGATATAATTTTATAATTATTGAGTAAAACTATTTGAACATTAGTTATGCTTACTAATGTATAGTATATAGATAATTAAGAAGATATAAAGCAAACTTCAAACTAATTTTAAATGAAAATAAGTTTTTTGTCGTTATGTATATGGGCACTTTTCACAGAAACAGTATATTTTTCTATGACTTACGGAACAACACTTATTATCTTTTTTTTAAATGTTTTTTTATTTGTATGTTTTTCAAGGTCCAAATACCTAATATTTTTAAATGGAACTGCTACAAATGTAAAAATAAATTCTGCGTGTTATTCTTATTAGATTTTTATTTATGTGGACGTTTGTGGCATTTTGATTTTAATATTTAAATTGCTCTTGATTCAAGCCACCAAATTCTCTCATACTTTGGGTACCTTATTTTTTCATTAATTTATTTACGGTACTGAACAAGATGCAATGAGTGAAATATTGCATTCACTTTAAAAAAACGTCCTGACATTTTTATTTTGTACGAGCAATTTAAAAATTTAAAATTAAAAATTTTTGTTGGTAAACGTTTTATTATCAAAATTTTAATTTTTCTACAATTTATATATGAGTAACTGCGCACTGTCAAAATGGTGAGAGCTCAAATCAAAATATTAATCTTGAATACAATGATTCGCTAAGAGAGCTGCATAAAAATTTGTTTTGTTGAAAAAAATGAATTTTTGGGAAAAATTCCTGAAATGCACCCTACAGAAAAATTTAAATTCAAATTTTATACAAAGTTTATAGTTATAAGCAAAGGAAAGCGGACGTTTTTGACATTTTGAACACATAGTCTCTAGAAAATTTTTTTGTTAACTCACCAATATTTGCGCAGTTCATTTTGAGTTTAAAAAAATATTATTTATGAACTTTTTAAAAAAAAAAAAAATGCAAAAGAGCTTTCTTTTTGTATATAAATGGGTAAGGGGGCACTATGTACCCTTTGTCAGATGTTATACCGTTCCTGTGAAAAGTACCCATATATATGCATAATATATTATAAAGCAAGTGCCAAAAGTTGAATTTAATCGATAAGAGCGAAAAAAAAATAAAATTCCTCTTTTGGCACAAGTTTTAGAATATTTATACTTTTATTTATACAAAAAAAATTGTTTACTATAATATTTTTAGAATTAGTTTTATGCTTACTATGAAAATTATCAAATTTACGTAAAAAGCTTTTAACTAAAGTTTAATAAAAAATAATTTTAATGTATTTTTATAATATTAATTTGTCAAAAATAAAAAAAAAATTTTTTTTACATTTTATTCTTTTGATATTTAAAATCCGGCAATCTCTTTGAAGATTTAGAAGCTCTTTGTTAAACTATATCAAAATTTATATTATAAACTTGCATTACAAGTACTTTAATCTAAACTATTGTATACGGACAATACTTGAATTTGATTGGTAATTAAGTGATAAAGTATCACTTCAAGCAGAAGCCAGACATTTAACAATATTAATATGTGATTTATATGAATAAATATATACTTAAACAAATAGTTTTATTTATTTATTTATTTGACGTTTAATTAATTTTCGTTTGTTTTAATAACTGGATTTGCCCAGAAGTATTTTTTTTTTTAATTAAAATTTTTTCTGTGTGTCATATACGTTTATAAAATTGAAAATCTTTTTTTTTTCGATTGTTTTTAGTAGCACAAATCAGTATTAATACTTGTTTTTTTATCATTATATTTATTCCAAGCCTTTGATAGATAAAATATGCAGTTCGAGGGAAAAAATGAGTAAATAGAGCCAAAGTTGTTATGAAATTTACCTTAATTATTGAGCTGTGAGCCAAATTTAGATAACATTTTTAAAATAAATTTTCTTTATAAGTCAACCAGTCAATAAAATTCTTATAAATTGAAATTAAATTTAAATTTATTCTTCTTTTTTTTAGTACTTCAAATTTTATAATCATATTTTTACATTGACTAAAATAATAATAGATCCTTCAAGTTTTAATAACTTTAAGTGCATTAAAAAAATTATAACTACAATTTTTCGTTATTTTATACTTTTTTTGTTATTTTTTTAGTTTTAATTACTTTTTTAACAATAGAAAACTATTATTTAAAAAAAAAAGTATATATGTTATATAATTCTTGTTAAAGGGTTCAATTAAAAGCGTTGATAAGACTCTTAAACTGTATAGTAAAAACTTTAATCCTAGCAACTTTTTCTCTAAAACCTTTTCAATCCTTTTTCAATAAAATAACATTCTTTCATACATATACATGTATATATTAGAGTGTGTCTTATTTTTTTTTTTTTTTTTTAATATTTTGCTTTCCCTGTTTTTTTTGGATGTTTTGGTCATGAATCCCCCAGCTCCAAAGATTTTGGGTTTCGATTTTAAAAACCCGTGCCACCGAGCTTGAAGTTTCCCATTTAAATAATGTCGGAATTTCGACTTTTCTTTTTTTTTAAAGTGCTTCAAAAATTTTTTAAACACTAGCTAATAGATAGAAAATGATGTTGAAAATGATGTTGAAACATACAAAAATTGATCCCCAAAATTTTAGAAGTCCTAGATCACTTTATATTATAAAAATAAAATTTTTAAAAATCGCAATTTAAAATACATTACAAATAAAAAACAACGTATTGTAAATTGTAAAATTGCGATTTTTAAAAATTTTATTTTGAATAAATTAAATGTCTAAACATCATTTTCTACCTATTAGCTAGTGATTAAAAAAATGGTGAAGCACCTTAAAAAATTAGAAATCTGAAAACTCTAAATTCCCACGCTATTTATTTAAATGGGAAACTTCAAGTGTTCGGTGTTACGGGTTTTTAAAATCAAAAACCAAAATCCTTACAGCTGGGGGGTTTTTATGTACAAAATCTCCGAAAAAAATGGGGATTGCAAAAACATCTCGAAAACAAAAAAATAAGACACACTCTAATATACATACTTACGCAAATATATATACTTAAGTTTCTTAATCAGTTCGTTCATAAAATAATGTAACTTCTCATTAAAAAATAATCAATTTTTGAATTCAAGATAATTTAAAAACAAATAATTATTCTAGGCCCATAAACCTAAAAAAACGTTCATTTTTAAAACCCCTTCCCCTAAGAATGGGGCTTTTTTCAAGTAACCCACCCTGTAAATACATTTATATCCCATGTTAAAAGAATGTTCTGCATTTCAAATTTCCATTCTCACATGAGCTTGGTACTAGTATCCGTAATCTCATACAAAAACTATTAAATATGTAGCAATTATTCTGATTGAGTGATACAATTTAAAATGTTAGATTAAATTAAAATGTCTGACTTTTCATATATTTCATTTAACAAAAAATTTGAATTTGATAATTATTTTTAAATACAGAAAACTAAACGTGTACATATTTATTTGGTATATATTAAAGTACCTAAATGTACTCGTCATTGTCATATAAAATATGTGAGAAAATTCCTGGTCGGTAGATCAGAAAATCGTATAAGCTACCAAAATTATATATGCTTCTATATTATTATTATTATCATTATTATTATATAGAGAAACTAAAACGCATCGCCAGAGGATGTCATTAACGTTATAATATGAGAGTGAGTTATATATATAAGAGTACAATATAACAGTAGAATAGAGTAATTGTGTTGAGGGTTGAAGTGAGCACAATTTCATTATGTTTTGCAATGTGTCCTATACCTAAACATTATATACTTATTCTCTTTATTAATAATGTACTTTGTAATATATTCACTATCTATAGATTATTAATAAAATTAATTACAATCAACAGCAATATTGTTATTCAAAGTTGCTCATATTAGTTTAAAATATTGAGCATCGTAATTTTTTAAAAAGAATCATTTAACTGTTTTTCTCTAATGTAAAACTAATTATACCTCCAATAGCTTCAACAACTCCGTTTACAACAATTTATTAAAAGTTGCTTGACATTTTCTAATTCTTTCGTGAATTTTTCTCTTAAACGAGTTTTATGAGAAATTTTTTCTTATTTCCAGGATTAAAAAGTTTATTTAAATTTTTTTATGAAAAAATTACGACAAAATTAAAAAAATTTTAGTTTTTGAAAAATTGACAAAAAAATGAAAATGATTGTCAAAATCATTAGTTGAAAAAAAAAAAAAATTAAAATCAGTGTTACAAAGCAAAGCTCTGCCTCAAACCGAGAAAAATCCACTTCTTTCAGACACGATTTAAAAGAAACTATTTCTCAAATGGCTTTTCTAAATGAAACTTAAGCTTTCATCATCGTGAAGATGACCTATATAAATTTTGATGTTAATTAGATTCATTAGATGCTTTGCTTTACTAATCCCATTTTTAATGGTAGCTATTAGATGTTGAAAATCAAGAATGAAAAGAATTTTAAATTCAATATTTAAAATGTACGCTTAATTAAATTATCACGCAATTAAGAGCAAATGGAATCGTAATGCATATTAGAAATTTACAGAGATATAGATAAATTTTCACCTTATATTCATCTCATTAATATTTCACCTTCATCTTCATTTTATCACAAAATAATTATTTATGCCATCTACATAAATAGAGCCAATAAATTATTTACATCAATTGAGTATTCATCGACCTTAAATTTGACTTATCTTTATTTAATTTTTTTTCTACACTTCATTTTTCTTCATTTTTGTTTTAAATTAATTTATATTATCAATTTATTAAATAAATTATTTTTTTTATTAAAATAATTGATCCCAATAAATTATATAAAAATATTTCTTACATCATTTGAATGCACATACAGTTCGTATATTAGATATTCAAAATTTGTATACGTAGATGTGTATTCTGCTGACATAGAAATCATCTCGTTAGCTAATCACGTCTCTCAGAAATAGCGAATACTGTTAGTAGTACATCCCTACCTATTAAATGAAAAGATCGATTTTAGGAGAGTGTAGTAATATTTGTATTATATATGCATGAATTTATGCTTATTCAAACAATATATATATATATATATATATATATATATATATATTGAGAATGTTCTGTTGTTTTACATACAAAGATTATATTGATTATTAACAATTTATAGAAAACTTGATTTAATGATTTTAAATTGAAAGCTTAAATCAAAGTTTATAGATTTATTGATTTTTATGCATAATGGATACAGTTTTAACCATTAATTAAAAAGCTAAAATTTTTTAAACATTAAGTTTAAAAAGTAACTAGATTAATGATTCATTTAATTGTTATGTAGGACATGTTCGCTCGGTAAATCGAACATAACCTCTAAAACTAATTTGAGCAGTAGAGAAGAGGCACCTCAATAATAAAAAAATGAATTAATTTGCAAAATTACAAGCTACAAAATGCTATATTTTCCAAGAAAGTCACTTTTTTCGTAAATTTATGAAAAAAGCAACTTTTTCGAAAAATAAAGCATTTTGCAGCTTGAGATTTTGTAAGTTAATTCATTTTTTTATTATTGAGGTGTCTCTTCTCTTAAAATTTCGTTAAAATCATTTTTTGAGCAAATATACTGCTCAAATTGGTTTTAGGGGTTATGTTCGATTTACCGAGTCGAACCTGCCGTTAATTACATTTGATTTGATTCTGATTAAAGTACTTTTGGCTTAATGCTCTTTTATATTTTGCTCTTTAAATTTGAATTTAAAATTACGTGAAATATATTCATAAAAAATTAAAAAAATTAAACAGTTTAGTCCATACTTTCTTCATTCACAAACAGTGTCTTGATTTGATCAAAATTTTACATTTTGGATAACATTTGGAAGACCATGCATTTATTGACAGTACTAAATCTGTTACTAACTTTCATAATCCTATTTATTTTATGAATAAAGCTATTAATTTTACCTGGTAGATGAAAATACAGTAATTTTTCATTTAAATGACAGACTCATTTTCATTTCACTTAATCTCATGCTGATTATTATAGAAATCATATTACTCATATATATTAGAGGTGTTAACATAGTAACTAGATTATATCTGGACAATGTTTAACAAATTTAGGTCATTTTCTTTTGAAATATCAACACTTAAATCCTATAAGTGCATAACTTATATAATATAAAGGTTAAATACTGTATATCCTTCTTCTAACATATAAATTCGTATAAATCAATTCAATTACAAATATTATGAAACTTTCTATGATTAATAAGAGAACTATAATATGAAGAAATTCATAAAATAAATATCAGCTAAGTATATAAATGAAAATTTAATTTAATTATTAGATTCAATTAATTACTTTTTCTTTACATTTACTAAAATAAACTGCAATTGAAGAAATTTACATTCAATAAAATTAATTTCATATTTACTTATTCCTTTGCGAAAATCTTTAGTTGGCAAAATTTTCTTAGGTTTCTAAGTATTTAAAATACTCTGCAATAAATTATATTTTTGAACTTGCATCGTTAAAAATACCGTTAATTTGTTAGTTAAAAATATAAATAATAATAATAAAAGTAAATATAAGTAACAATAATAGTAGTTTCATAACTGTTAAATTCAACATTATTAAAACTATAATACAACAGCAGAAATAATCTCTCACAGGCCCTTTCATGCTATAGTCATTTCGATCTCTAAACCAAACTATATACATTTAAAATACTAACTATTATACTTTGAGTTTGCTTTCGCGTAGTAACCGCAATTCACGAATTTTCATACACATCAGTGAATTTGTCCATAATCTATGTAGTGAATATATATATAGTTTATAGGTATAAATGTAACTTTATATTATATAATATTATGCTTGTAATATGTAGTACAGTATGTAAACTACATATATATTTATTATTATATGCGAATCTCCTCACGTTATTTGCGCTTGAGAATTCGCTACCACCAAGTTTGACCACAACCAACAATAACTTATTATATAATATATATATTAAACTGGCTGTCAATTTTTAAATTATATTTTTAACACTTTAATATTTTAAAATTATATTTTAAGTATTATGCATTTTAATGTATATTTCCAAGATATATATATTTTATGTTCCTTTTTTAATTAATTATTTTACATCTTATTTATTTATTTACCTTACTATTGGTACGTAAAATATAATATATTTTTTTAATCAAAAAAAAGTAAAGTGATCACCGAAAATCTAAATTCTAAAGTGATCGCAAAATTTCGGTATGTATAATAATCATGATCACTGGGTGTATCGTAGCCTTCTTTTGAAACTGAGATATTTGGCCATATTCATGAATAATAATGTTTCCGTGTAAGAGCAAAATATAAAGCAATACATAAATAAATGTATCGAAATTTTTTTGTAAATTCTCTAAAAAGCAATCAGTCGAAAGTCAAACAGTCAATCAGTTAATCAGTCTAATATTTGGTTAGTGAGTCAGTTACCCTCTGATCTGTGCAAATAATGTCGAATACTTCTCTTAAATTGAGAATAGGAATACATGGAGGAAAATTATTCCAAATGTCAACATATTTAACTTGGAATAAGTAAAGGCCCAATCATTCGTTACAGAGGCAGGGATCTTTAGATCCTTACGAGGACCATGAGAGGCACCTGAATGTTACGAGCCCATTTTAGAAGCTGTCTAAATAAATAAAAATTGTCAACTAAAAAGTTTTTTTAATATAATTTTTTCTTTTATATTTAATTTTGTTTACAATTGATAGAAAGTAGTCTTTATTTGATGTTAACAAAAATCAATATTCTATTTGATTATAATTTTCACATAATTCATTGAATTTACTAAATTGATGTAATTATTATGTTAACTATTATAAACTTTAATTACTTTGTGTAATTATATTTCTAATTATACACATATAATAAATATTTTTAATCGATTCATTAATCTACATTTAAGCAAATTTAGTTCTATAAATAAATTTAAAACATAAATTTACAATTTTATTGTTATTTTTATGAAAAAAATAATAGTTTTATAAAAATTATTAGTGAAAAAAATATAATAGTCAGAGTAATACATTTTTTATAGAATTTAGTTACAGCTTTACTTGAAAAAGATTTAAAAAATTTTTTTTAACCTTATGCATGAAAAAAAAGCATAAGTAAATTTTTGACTTTCGCAATTCAACGGGGGTAATTTGTTTAAATGAATAATTTTTAATAATTTACATACATATATATTTGAGCGCCTTTTAATAAACATATGTATGTATAATTATTAAGTAGTAGTAATAATAATAATAAGGGGGAATTACCTCTGTTATTCGGCTAGCTCGGCACAAGAAACGGTCTCACTCGGCAAGTGGGGGAGTTCTAAGAAATAGGTATTTATGTGGGGAAATATTATTATATGTGAACATGAACTTACACTAAATAAATTGAACACTTATTTAATTATTATGAAATATTTAATTGACAGTTTATTTATTTATTTATATTGCCTCGTAGGCTTTTAAGCTGAAATATGAAATACAATTATAATATTAAATACTAAAATAATAAACCGTGCGTGGCTTTACATAAAATATTCGCAATCCGCGCGCAATCACACATACACACACTCTTACGATACCGCGCTGATATATCTGTTGCTGGAATCGTGTACTTGTGGATGATGTCGTCTGCTAGGATGCTGAATAATGGTGTAAGCTAGTGGATGTTGATGCAGGATTTTTATCTACTGCTGTCGGCTTTCTCACTTTACAAGATCTTGTTTTTATTTCAATATTATCACTTTATTATTTAATGGTGACCGTTATCGGCTAATATATATAATTAATTAATTTATATAAAAATTATTGAATTATGGTTTCACTATATTAATAATAATCGCTTTATGATTAATTATTTAATTAAAGTAAAAATGGCTCCAAGGCAATACGCGTATCTTTACCAGTATTTTTGGCACTTGGAGGTGCGAAATCGTTACTTGCTCTATGGACATCGCACGTGACGTCGCGATCCAGAGCTGAAACCGGAATGCCCGTTTTGCAAAGAAAACGGCATGATCTTCTATTACAGCGCCGTGCGGCTGATACTATAAATCATTATCAGTCGATATGAAAATCTATAACTTTTATTTTATCGGTGCTGCTTTTTATTAATCTTCTATTAGAATATTTTTAAACTAAATATAATATCTTTGAAATTTGATTGTTGCTAGGCGGAAATATTCTGTCTTGAAGACTTGAGGCGCGCGAATATGTGTTAATACTTAATATTTGCTTGTAACGGGCAAAAATGCTTCGTTTCAACAAAGGTTTATATTTTAGGAACCATTATATCAAAGCGTTTGCTTAAAAAATGGTTTATAAATCAAAGAGTAAATTTTAAAATATTATATTGAATTATTTTTCAAATCTGAATACATAAAAACAAATTATTTTTTTTTTACATTCACGATTTAAAATTTATTTAAATATCTAGAGCGAAAATCCTTAATTCCTTAAATATAGTTGGCCAGTATAATATTAATGTAAATATACTTTACTTTCTGCTACATAAAATATTCATATTTTAGCTTGCACTTAATGGATTTCTTATATGTAAATGATTTACTTATTAAAATAAAAAGCACAAAATAATTTTTTCTCCAAAATACCTATATCGGTAGTTCTTAGCTATTTTTACCCAAGTCTGAGGTCGATGTCTTGGATTTAAAAAATACCAATTGCACTGTGTTTGGTATGTAAAAATATGGTTACTGGCCAATTTTTAAGGCTCTAGGTGGCTTGGTTGCGATTTGGCAGCTGTTTTTCCAATTCTGATTTTTTTCGAATTCTCAGCCACCCGTTTGCTTTTTATTTTCTGGACGCCCTAAATAAGCCTAAGAAATATTTTCCATATGAAGGTGGGTAGTAAAAATTCCCGCCCAAACCGAATCTGAACATATTTTTTCGGAAAAATCTCAGGAAAACCCGGAAAATCGGAAAAACTAAAGGAAACTGGAAAATACAAATTTCTCAAAAAGCGTCACTTTTTTTTTTTTTTTTTTATTTTTTTTACATGTGTTTTCCCATACTTTTCATGCTGGTAACCTCCTTTTTTGACCCATTTGCCTTTTAAGTACTTAAAAATCAATTTTAGGCTCAAAAAAATGATTTTAAAAATTGTTCATTTTCCGAATTTTCCAATTTTTTCGCTTTTCCTGATAGAAAATGAAAAATCTGACTTGATTTTCGGATTTCTCGGGAAATTTTACATTGAAAACCTTCTTGGGTAAAATTTTAGAGGTCTTTATGACGCTGTAAAAAAAAGAAAAACAAAATAACCTGCTAAAATCAAACATAATTAAACATAATTAAATTTTGCTATTTCGGTTCCTCAAAGAGGAACCATTGTGATAGGTCAAATTTTGATTTTTGATTTTTTGGCATATAAGCACGTTTTGAGACCCCAGGAAGCTAAAAAACCGGTTTTTAAAAAAAGTATGTATGTGTGTGTGTATGTGTGTGTGTGTGTGTATGTGTGTGTGTATGTGTGTGTGTATGTATGTTATTGGTGATATTTCACAAACATTATGGAGTTAAGACCTAAACTTTTTCACAAAAATTTTTTCACCAAAAAAGCTCGAGGTACTTTTTTTTTTTTTTAATTTGGATGTAATACCTCATTTATTTCCACGAAAGTACTTATATTTGAAAGTATGGTTTTTAATCTATATCTTGAATCGGATACTTAATTTTTTGAAATTTTTTTTCCCAAAATTTTTTTCATGAAAAAATACAAAAAAAAACTAATTTTTTTTTTTTTTTTGGACGTAGTACCTAATTTATTTCTATGAAAGTACTAGTTTTAGAAAGTTTGTTTATAGTCATTTTTTGGATCTAATACCGAATTTTTTAAAAAAATTTTTCTCAAAATTAAAAAAACAAAAAATTTAAAAAACCTGCAATATTTTTTTTTTTTTGGGTGTAATACCTCATTTAATTCCATGAAAGTACTAATATCTGAAAATATTGCAACCGGTGATGTTTCACAACCGTTATGAAATTAAGACCTAATTTATTTTTCAAAAATTTTTTTACCAAAAAAGATCTAGGTACTTTTTTTTTTATTTAATTTGGATGTAATACCTCATTTATTTCCACGAAAGTACTTATATTTGAAAGTATAGTTTTTACTCGATATCTCGAATCTGATACTTAATTTTTTAAAAATTTTTTTCCTAAATTTTTTTTCACAAAAAAATACAAAAAGCACCAAATTTTTTTTTCTTTTTGGATGTAGTACCTAATTTATTTCTATGAGAGTACTAGTTTTAGACAGTTCATTTATAGTAATTTTTTGGATTTTATACCGAATTTTTCCAAAATTTATTTCTCAAAATTTGAAAAGTTTTTTCTCATTGTTTGAGGAACCTTAGTGCCAGCTAGTTGGCAGGGTATTTTTATTCTGTTTATTTTTTTGATTTTAGCAGGTTATTTTGTTTTTCTTTTTTTCTTGCGTCACAAAGGCCTCTAAAATTTTACCCAAGAAGGTTATCAATGTAAAATTTCCCGAGGAATCTGAAAATCAAGTCAGATTTTTCATTTTCTATCAGGAAAAGCGAGAAAATTGGAAAATTCGGAAAATGAACAATTTTTAAAATCATTTTTTTGAGCCTAAAATTGATTTTTAAGTACTTAAAAGGCAAATGGGTCAAAAAAGGAGGTTACCAGCATGAAAAGTATGGGAAAACACATGTAAAAAAAAAAAAAAAAAAAAAAAAAAAAAGTGACGCTTTTTGAGAAATTTGTATTTTCCAGTTTCCTTTAGTTTTTCCGATTTTCCGGGTTTTCCTGAGGTTTTTCCGAAAAAATATGGTCAGATTCGGATTGGGCGGGAATTTTTACTACCCACCTTTATATAGAAAATATTTTTTAGGCTTATTTAGGGCGTCCAGAAAATAAAAAGCAAACGGGTGGCTGAGAATTCGAAAAAAATCAAAATTGGAAAAACAGCTGCCAAATCGCAACCAAGCCACCTAGAGCCTTAAAAATTGGCCAGTAACCATATTTTTACATACCAAACACAGTGCAATTGGTATTTTTTAAATCCAAGACATCGACCTCAGACTTGGGTAAAAATAGCTAAGAACTACCGATATACTTACTAAAATTTAATTATTGTAGTTATATTTAATAAGAAATTTTCACTAAAAAAAGTAAGTAAATAAATTTTTAAAAAAATATGTTTTTTTGTGTAAGAAAATAGAAAAAATTTAAAATATTGTAACATGGTGAAAATATATGAATATTTCATTCCTAAGTTCTTTTATACATATGGGAAATTCTTTCTCAAGACAGCCACACCCCTCTGTCCAAAAATGGAGGAAAGAGAATTATAGTTTTCTAAAATTGATGGGAAATGGATCTAGTTTTTTATTCTCAATGACCTTTTCAATTTTGTAAATCTACTGTGCCCATTTTAGGAACTGAAATGTGGCAGGTTGACATTTAAAAATTAGAAAAATTAAAATAAGAGTTGGTTAACGGTAAATTTTTCAAAATTTTTTAACGTGGAACATGTTCATAGGGAGGGGTAGCCGAAAAATTTCACTTCATCAGGGGGGAATGTCAAATGGAATTAGAAAAGAAAAATGACCCTGCAATTCGGCTTCAGGTTTATTGCCTCATCACACCAGAATATACCTAAAATTCTAAAAAAAAACATCAATTTTCTTCTAAATTTTCCAAGGCGACTTGTTCAAAATTTTTGGTGATCTCTTCAAAAATTTACTGTTAGCCTACTTTTATTTCAATTGTCCTAATTTTTAAATTGTGACATGCCGCTGTTCATCGCGTAAAACGTGCATATTAGATTTACAAAGTTAAAAAAGCCAATGGGAATAAAAAGCTAGAACCTTTTCCTGTCAATTCGAGAAAACCAAAATCCTTTTATGTTGCCCCTGTTTTTTGACCGATTAGGTTGGCTAGTTTGAGACAAAATCGCCCATATATTTAAAATAAAATCAATTTACATCTTATTTAATTTTCTCTTACTATTATGTAATGCTATTACTAATCTTTTCTAGTCTCGTAGTTCGTAAACAAGAATCTAGTTTTTTTATATGTTAATTTTTTTACATGTACAATTTTTGAATTTTAAAGCTACAGATCAATCCTTCAAATTTGCAGTTGTAACAAAAAATAAAATTATAGGAAAATTGCGAATATGGAGGCATTGAGGAAAGGGAAAATAAGGGTTACAAAAATAAAAATAAACAGTTTTGTAAAATGTGACTTGGCGTAAAGTAACTGTCCCTTGGTCAAAATTAAATCTGAAAACTAAATTTTGAGAAAAACACGTTTGAATTTTTTTGTGCTAAATAAGCAAATACAAATACATGCACTTAACGTTGTTTTCTATCGTTTTAATAGTGAAATATCTTAAATATACTTTTTGAAGCAATGTATAAGTTCAAAGGAAACATTTTCTATTTTATATACCCTTAAAAATAGTTTAAAGTTTTAATAATCTATTATTTTTATTAAATCAAATCATCAGCTAAAATTTTTTTTAAATTGTATATTGATTAATTAACACTGAAAAAAAATAGTAAAAAAAAATTAAAAATTCTTGTAAAAAGAGAGTATTGGGTTCAGGAGGCTATAAAGTTGGACAAATTATTTTTTTTTAAGTACACTTTGACCATTTAACTTCCAGCATTATACATTTTATTTTTTATTTTCTGATTCCAAAGTAAACTACGAACATCGGTTATTTAATTCATTAATTAATACAAGTAAATAAGGTTGAAAATCAGATTTTAAATGCACTAGACTCCTCAAAAATACATTTTTTCGTTGCTAGTTTTTATTTTTTTTTTTATTTATTCACTTGTAATATAACGCTGAGTTAAATAAATCCTTAAAATATTTATTCATGAATAGATTTTCATAACTTAAACCTTCAGTATACAAAAAGAAATTATAACCTCAACCTCAAACCATAAAATCCATATAAGTTATGTATATATGTTATGTATAATACTCAAAATTTTTCAATCCTAGGATTGTACGGTTTGTGTTGTACAATCGTTTACAAAAATAAAGTCATATTTAATATATTCTCGAACATAATATCTTACCAAGACTTCAGAAAAATAAGAGAGTTTGCTTACAAGAAGAATCTACTGTCTTTGGGTCTCCAAATGGCTCAAAAATTTCAGGGTGTGTAACTTAATATAAAACAATGTACTCCATACCGAAAAATCGTTTATATGAGCTTTTTAGGCCAAGAAACAAATTTTTACATGCTATTAAATTGAGCTTTTTATTTTTTTTACATTAATGACCTTCTTAACTTATTTTCTTACTAAAAACTTTCAATTGGGCTAAATTAATTCAGTTTTGGCCTTTATATAGCCCATTCAAAACTTCATTTCTACTCAGAAATTTTGAAAGATAATATTATATTTTTATTTTAACAAACTTATTAATTTCAAATTGGCTTACTTTTTGAAAATTTCTCGATTGTACAACACAAACCGTACAGTCCTAGGATTGTACAATTTCGGGGATTGTGCATAACGTATATGCATTGAAAGCGTATATATATATATATATCATTTATACATGGTGTATCTCATGTGTAAATAAAACTACCTCAATATTAAATTTTATTCTTGATATTTGTAGGGCGATATTCACGGCCCATACGAAATAAATAAATGAATGCAATACTCATATTTTTTGGTAAAATTACCTGCAAAATATAAAATTCAATTTTATGGTTTTTGATATTTTTTATGAGCACATATTTCATGGGTCTTTAAGTAATTTATGAGACTAAAAATTGTTGAAAATTAAAAGAAGTTAATAAAATTATGTCTCAGTAATTTAAGGACTCTATAAAAAAAAGAAATACATTTAAACTTTGAATAAAAAAAATAACTAAAAAATGTCCACTGAATTTTGAAAATTTAATCAAAATTTTTTTAAAATATTAAAATACAGAATAAATTTACATATACCAATTTATTCTGCTTCTTTTACTTCAAAAAACAGTCTCTTTGCTCATATATTTTTTTAATATAAATGTAAGTTAAAAGAAGTTTTTAGTGACCTTCAGAAGCGAGAAACTCTTTTTACATGGATATCCTGTTTTTAATACTATGCAAAAAATCTAAAACATCAGCAATGCTCACTTTTTACTATATTTAAAAATAATAAGAAATATTTTTTTGTACATCCCTTTGACTTTATTTTTTTTTTTTGTATTGATTTAAATTTCTTTTGTATTTTAATAATTTTAATTTTTTTTACTATAAAACAGATGGCTGTAGTTTGTTTGTTACAAAACAAACTTTGAAATAAAAAATATTAAAAAGAATTCATGGATAAACTGTTTTTATTTTAATTTTTCTGATTTTTTATTTCTTTAGGAAGTAGTGTAATTTTCAATATTTTTGAATAATATTAAACGCACGTCACCTTGGATTGCTACCTACTCCTAAGAGTGACTTGCATGGATTTTCTTCTGATGAGCTAAACAATTATTTCTCCCAGGTATGTTTTTCTGAAACAGAAAATCTGGACGAGCTGTCTGACATTCTTATGCCAGCGTCAGATGAAGGATTTAAATTTCATGAGGTCTCAGTTAGTGATGTAATATTGGCAGTCAAACATTTTAGTTCTCAGGCCACAGGTACTGATGGAATTCCTCACGGCGTAATTGCTAAGTCCCTTCCTACTATCGGTCCCTACTTGGTTCGTATCTTCAATGAATCTCTAAAAAGAGGCATATTTCCTTCAATGTGGAAAACATCCCTATTAGTGGCACTGAAGAAAATACCTATACCAACTTCAACCTGGGACTTTAGACCAATTGCACTTCTGTGTTTTTGGTCTAAGGCATTAGAAAGGCTGGTACATGACCAGATTACGCAATTTATTTGTAACAGCAGCCTACTAGATCCCCTGAAAACGGGTTTCAGAAAATACAGCAGTACTGAAACTGCTTTACTGAAGTTAACTAATGATATCAGACTAGGAATGAGTAAAAGACTCATAAATATTTTGATTCAATTCGACTTCAGTAAGGCTTTTGATAAAGTATCTCCTACCAAGCTTCTGAGGAGGTTGTGTGATATGGGATTTTCCAAAGTGCAATAATATGGCTTAAATCATATCTTGAAGATAGACAACTGAAAGTTGCTTCAAAAACATCTTGCTCTGAATCTCGAGACATTAATATTGGCGTCCCACAAGGCTCAGTATTAGGCCCACTATTGTTCTGCTTATACAAGAATGATATTAAAGATCACGTGGGTCATAACGTTTATCATCTTTTGTATACTGATGATTTGCAGATGTATATCCAGGTATCCCCTGAATGTATACTGGAGGGTATCAGTAAACTCAATACTGCGGCTAATTATGTTTCCCGTTGGACGAAAATGGTTTCTCTACAATTAAATCCTACCAAGACCAGAGAAATTTATTTTGGATCTTGTGTTTTTATTGATCGCTTGGATACACTAAAGCTTCCTGGTATTGATATGGGTGGTGGAATAATCGTTCCTTTTGTTCAGGAAGTAAAAAGTCTTGGTGTGATCTTGGATTGTAAACTGTCCTGGGAACCTCATGTAATATCTGTTGAGAAAAAAGTAAACAGGGTACTCTAAACTCTTAGATTCATCAAAGGTTGCACATCAGAGACACTCAGGAAGCGTCTCATTCAGGCATTGGTAAATCCTCATCTAGATTACTGTAGTGTTGTATTAATTGATGCAGGAGTCACACTAAGGAATAGGCTCCAAAGACTTAGTAATTCAGGTATCCATTGTATCTTTGGAATTAGTAGAGACACCCATATTTCTCCTTTTAGAAAGAAGCTACATTGGTTAACTGTTAATGAACGCAGATTTTATTTCTGTAATATAATTATATACAAAATACTGCGCATGAAACAACCAAACTACCTGGCTGACTGTTTTAAAATAAAAAAACCAAAGAATACAGCAAGAAGGCATTCCTTGACGAAAGAATTAACTTTACCAGATATTATAAAGGGTCGGGGCTCTAATAGTTTTCAGGTTCTTGGAGTTGATTACTGGAATTCAATTCCCTCCTCTATTCGATTCTTACCTTCACTAAGTCGCTTTAAAAATGCCCTCTTCAAACATTTATTAACTAATGACTGTAAAGTTTTTTCTGGACGATCCTCCGTTTAGTTTAGTTTAGCTTAGTTTCAGTTAGTTTAGTTAAGCTTAGTTTCCGTTTAGTTTAGTTTAGCTTAGTTTAGTGCAATATACGCTTAAATATTAATTAGACATACATATATATTTTATTTTCTCATATACATAATATATAGATAAAGACATTTTATTATAATATACTTCTTTAATTTGAAATTTTGACTGTGATAAATTATTCACTTTTTGCTGTTTACTATTTCAGTGATTGAGACACCTAGTTATATTATTATTATTATTATTATTCATTTTATTAAATATACCAGAGTTACTTACAGGCATCAAAAATTAATCTTATTTATTAATATTAAATGTTTTAATCACTGTAAAATTATATAAGTTATATACACGAATTGTTTAATTTTATACATGTTATACTTTATGTACACATTTTTGTAAAACTTTTTTCAAATAAAGCTTATCTATCTGTCTATCTATTTTAAAATTTTTATTTCAAAACATATTTAAAAGATTTTGTTTAAATTTTGGAATATAGTTTTTTCATAATTTTTCGTACCTATTTTGTAATATTAGGTCATAATTTACTTAAATTACATAGTCCAACAAAATAAAAAAATCCGGAACCAGTTTTTATCAGAAAATGTTTACCGGAAAGATTTATCGATGCTGAAAATGATGACTTTGGCTCCTTTTTGGTAGTACGTCTTAGTTTCAAGATATTTTCACCTAAAAATGCAAAAACTAACAAGTTTTTTTATTTGATAATATTTTGAAAACTATTTTAGTTTCCAGTCAAATTTATGACATCTAAAGGAGTACATAAATTAACATGTTAAAAATATCTTTATTGGTCTGCGTTATTATTGCTACGTTAGTTTAATTTAAAATACAGAAAATATATGAATTATATTTATAAAATTATGAAAAGTTTTTTAGTATAAAATAACCCAACTTTTGATTTATCAACATTTCGATACAAGTGTAGATTTGAAAATAGAAAAGCTTTACAATTATTATGTGAATATATGTTGTTGAATATTAAATAATATATATATTTATATATATTAAATTGAAAAAGTATACAATAAAATTTGATTGCCTTGAATATATAAAAACCATCACATAATAAAATTATTGATAATATTATGAATTGCTGTTATAAATTAATATATTGAAAATTTCGTTCGTAAAATAACAAAGAATTATTTTAATTTAAATGTTTGCTAATATATTTTTAATAAGCCTTATTGTAATGTTTTTAGCGAAATTATATAAATTTTATACTAATTTTTAGTTTATTCCATTCAGTAATATTTATTAGAAAATTTCATTGTAATTGATTAATATTTTATTATTATTATTATTATTAAATTTATTTTACAAGAAAAAATACAGTTTACTTTTATGATTGTTGAAATTCTATACAAACATTTAACGTTTAAATAATAATAAACATTATTGTTTGGGTGCATAAAATTCAAAAGCATATTATATTTTAATGAATCTTTTTAATTATTTATGAGAACAATACAAGTTAAAAATCATAAATATATAGTTTAGAATGATTTTAATTGATTAAAAAAAACTTTCCAAAATTGGTTTTTTTAAATGTCGGAAAAACGTGATTTTGAGCCTTTCAACTAAAAAAAAACTCTTGTACACGCAACATTTTTTCTGTTCATCACACAAAAAAACGTATTAGCAAGGTGTGCCTTCAAATTTTTTTTTTTCAAAAGGTTGAACATATAAGCGCAATCTTTTGGTGGAATTTCTCATATATACTGGAAAAAAATCCACTTGTGGCTAACGGAATTATTTTTTGCTCAAATGAGTGTAAATTTTTTTTAAATTTTCTTTACGTTTTAAGTTATTTGCAATAAGTGCTGGGCGTTTGTCATGCTCTTATGACCATTTTCTATTGAAATAATACTGATCAAAAAATTGTTGCACAATATCCGTGTCACGGAAAAATTCAACACTGAACCGTTCCAAAAACTAGTCATAAACGGAAAATTTTTGAATGGAACTGCTTTCAAAAAATCAGTGCATCCGATGTTGGAAGAACTGATCCATTTTAAAATTTTTTTTAAAAATGGAAAAATTTGAAAACTTTCCGTTTTTAATGATCCGTTTCAAAAAATTCAAAATGGACTTATCCGTTTTTGCAAATTATGAAAATTTGCTTTCACTTTCATATTCTTTTATTTTTTAGCATTCCGTATACCAAATATAAAATTTCATCAATAATAATAATTGAATTTTTTGCTCATTTGTATTTTTAAACATGAATAAATCTATGCGATACCTTGAGCTAACAATTTTTGTTTATTTAACCTCTAGTTAAATAGAACGAGGCTCGTCAGTACGTACACTATTTAGCCTTTTCGTAAATAACTATGCATAATAATAACTATGATATTTTTTTGAAATAAAATGTTATAAAAAATGTGAGAAACTACTTCGATGAGATCACGTAATACTATATGAGCCTCACACTATTTAGCCAGAGGCGAATTAATCAAAAATTGTTAGCTCAAGGTATCAAATACATTTATTTATATATAAAATTTCAAGTTTTGGCAATTAATTGAAAATATAGTTTTTTCTTAAACTGAGCAACTTTATTAAAAAATAACTCAAAATTTTGTTAATAAATAGCTTTTTCCAACAAATAGAGCTAGAAAAAATTAGTATAATAATTATAACATTAAAAAATTTTACACATGTGTATATTTTTTAATTTTTATTTTTATGTTTATAGTAGGTTAAATTTTTACGTAAGATAATAAAAGAAAAAGAAAATTAGAGCAAATTTTCATGATTTGCGAACGGGTATTCAGTTTTGAATTATTTTTAAACGGATCATTGAAAACAAAAAATTTTTCCTTTTTAGAAAGAAAATTGAAACGGATCAGTTCTTTAAACACCTGTTGCACTGATGTTTTCAAAACGGATCAGTCCAAAAATTCTCCGTCTACGAAACATTTTTGGAACGTATAAAGTGGTGAAACTGAACCGTTTTCAATTTTACCTGTGGGAAACTGAAACAGTTTTTGCCCAGCTCTGTTTGCATTCGTTGGAACACGAAAAAAATATCCACAAGCGGAATAATTCCACTTAAAGCAAATAGATTTTTTTTTTCAGTGTACATTGTAAGAATATATTGCTTGAAAATTCAAGCACATGCTTCAAAACCTATATATCTTTATAAAATAATTATTTTTTTTATAGATAAATAAATTATGAAATTTTACGATGTTTTGCATTTTTTTTATTTTAATTAATTTTTGTCCAAAGTTTTGAGAAGCTGTGTAAATATACTTGTTTGAAAATTCAAAGAATATATACTTTTACACTGTATATTATTTATATGCAATAATTAATGGAAAAATAAAAAAAATTTCGGTTACTTTTCTGATTACAAGTAATTGAATAACTTTTTTCGATAAATTTTTTTGGATTCACTAATTTAATAAAATTTATTATATATATTTACTTCTGTAATTAATTAACTGATGTGATACAAGAGGATATTATATTTTGCTGTATATTGCTAATAAATTTCATAATAATAATAATAATAATTATAATAATAATAATTTTGTATACATTTATAGATCTATAAATAGAATATTGTTTAAATTATTTTTAATTTGTTTATTTATTAGTCTTTTATTTTTTATACTTCTTTATTTTTTTAACCAACAATTTTTTGAATATATTTTTTATTTTTATCAAAAATTTTTTTTGAGATTGTATTTAAAATATAATTTTCTGTTAACCATCAAATGGTATGTTTGTAAAAGAACCGTAGATCCACGTTCGCATATCAATATTTGGTAAAAATATAATTGATTTTTATAAAACTAGTATTAGGCACGCGTCGCGCGCAGAATCATTTAAATCTTTCAACCTTAATTATTTTCTTAAATACCAAAATTTTTTCTTACTTTAATTTTTTTATCGATATCAACTACTCAACATACTTACTAACCTTAAAAATAATAAAAACATGATATAAACAATAAAACAATTAATTTTAACCTATTAACAACGTTGGACACGAAACTAACCTTAAAGGCGGAGATTCTGAGAAGCACGGAGAAGGCTGCCAGGCTCACTGCTGCGTTAAGCAGGCTCATGAGAAATACATGCGGACCTAAGACTGGAAAGCGCAGGCTTCTTATGTCGGTCACCCACTCAATACTCCTGTATGGTGCAGAAGTATGGACTGGTTGCATAAAGAAGGTCAGTTATACGTCTAAGCTTACGACCGTCGAAAGGCAAGGAGCCCTGCAAATCTCCTGTGACTATCGCACAGTGTCCTTGGAGGCAGCTCTAGTCATCGCCGGAGTAATCCCTAATCTATAGATCTGCTTGCTCATGAGAGAAAGTATATCTATCTGAACAAAGACAGGGAAGGCATTGACCGCGCAAAGGCTACTTCGCGCCAGATCAGCCTAAGCGAGTGGCAGGACCGTTGGACCGACTACTCGGAGAGCAAATGGACCAAGAGGTTGATAGGAGAAGCGGGATAATTAACCTTGGATAAATAGAGGGCACGTGGACATAAATTATTTTTTGACCCAACTCTTAAGTGGACATGGGCTTTTTTGCTCCTACCTCTTTCGGATCCAGAAGATGAATAGCGCTGAATGTATATACTGTCCTGGTAGAGAAGATACGCCGGAATACACATTCTTCAAATGCGACAGATGGGCCGTTAAAAAGTTTTTATTAGAAACTAACATCGGCCAAATCACACCTGAGAAAGTGGTTGGCCTGATGTTTCGAATTGAAGACGTATGGTCCGAAATTAGCCAGTATGTGGAGTACATACTCCGCACCAAAAAATCTGAAGACCAAGGTATAGGCTAATATTGAGACGTATTGCGGTTATTCGGATGACTGCAGTATTGCACTAACATACAATCATTCCTGCACTTACTCTTGATACCGCAATCAATCGAAGATGGTAGGATAATATTTATTTATTTTTTATTTATTTATCTATTTATTTATTTATATATTTATTTATTACCTTCTCTTTTGACGATACTGAGAAATGACGTATATATTTTAGCTAACATATTTACATATTTATTTTGACGTATATATTTTAGCTATCATATTTACATACGCGCGTGCGCAAGCTACGAGTAGAATACATTTTTGTCAAGTCCGTATTTCTGCCAAAAGATATTGCAAACAATTGAAAATTAATAATTTTAATGAGTTTTGTGGTGAATAAAGTTGATTAATTTTCTAAAAAATAAATAATCAGTGCTGGGTTTTATATATAGTTCGATACAATACAAGTGAAAGTTTATCAATCGTTATAACCTCACTTATAAATTATCATAGAAACGAGGAATGTTTATATTGCTATCCTTATCTACAATTTAAGTATATGTGATATAAGTGGTACTATTTTGGTGATAGTGTACTGAACATATATTATAGCATGAGTTATAGCTATGCGCATGCAATTGAGACTTAAGCATAATATACTATCTTTTTTATGCTGTTATTCTAATCTATGTTTACTTTTAGTGTTTACATTTTTCTGATTATTATTTTTCTCTTTTATTAAAATGCATAACAATAATAATATAAATATTTTTAAAGAACTCATAGATAATGAATGTGAATTTAAAGGAATTAATGATTTCAACAACTATATTCAGATTAACAATAATGATGTTTTTATTCTACATTTAAATATTTGGAGTATTTCCAGTAATATCATTCTGCTAGATTCATTGATTCAAAAACTAGCAAATAAACCTCACATAATAATTTGCTCAGAAGCATGGATCCCACATATAAAGGGTTTCGTTGATTTAGATGGATACTCCTTGCATTTAAATAATAGTATTTTAAATAAAGCTGACGGTGTTATTGCGTATGTTAAAAATGAACTTACATATTCTATCAATATTGAGTCTTATAGAAATTTAAAATTTATCAATATCATACTCAATCTTCATAATGGTGTAACAAAAATATCTGGACTATATAGATGCCATGATTATTGTGTTAGTGATTTTATTGAAGATGCAGTTACTTGGATCAAAAATAATAAAATTGAAAACCATATTATAATTGGCGATGACAACATTGACATCATAAAAGAAAATATTGACAGCTGTGAATATCTAAACAACTTGTTGGAAAATTCCTACTTACCATTTATAACTACAGTTACGAGACCAGGTAAAAATAAAGAGGGCTCTTGTTTAGACCATATATTTATCAAAAACAATAATAATAAATCTGAATTTATAGCAGGTAAATTGAAATATAATATTACTGATCATATTCCAATTTTCCTAATTATAAAAAATAAAAATATTTTAATTAATAATAGTAAAAAAAGCATAAATTATAAAAAATTATCTAATTTAAGTAATAGTATGACTTGGCAAGAAGTTTTAACTATTCAAGACCCCTCTGTAGCACTTAGATGTATCATTGAAAAAATAAATAATTTAACTTGTAAATCACTTCAAAAAATAAAGAAAAAATGTAAACCTAGACAGTATTGGATAACTAAGGGTTTAATAATATCATGCAACACTAAACAAAAACTTTATAATAGTTGGCGAGACAATCGTGAAAATAAATCAATTGAATTAAAATTCAAAAAGTATTCTAATTTATTAAAAAATCTATTGCGTAGTGCTAAAAATAACTATGAAAATAAAATATTAAAAAGAGCAAATATTAAAGAATACTGGCAATTTATAAAAACTAAATTAAATAAAAAAATTAAAAATAACAACAATAAAATTGATTATTTAATAGTTAATGATAAAAAGATTAAAGATGATAAAGAAATTGCACATGAAGTTAATAAATATTTCTGTTCAATAGGAACAGATATGGTTAAAAAAATTCAAAAGCCTCCTGATTTAAGCGAAATACCATTGCTAAATCGTAATTCTGAAACAATGTTTTTAAATAGTACCAACAAATTTGAAATTGATAAAATAATAAAATGCCTTAAAAACAAAGCTAAAGGTTATGACGGAATTAGTACGAAAGTTATTAAATTAATTTCTTGTAATTTAAGTGAACCTTTAGCGCATGTAATAAATCTGTGCATGAGTCAGGGTATCGTTCCAGATGAGCTTAAAATAGCAGTTGTTATTCCTATATATAAAGATAATGAAAAATATTATATTAGTAACTACAGACCAATTTCTTTATTACCGGTAATGTCTAAAATATTTGAAAAAATCCTACACTCTAGAATAACAAATTTTTTAAACAAATTTAATTTAATATCAAACAAACAATTCGGTTTTTTAAAAAATCTAGGAGCTACAGATGCTTTGACTCATTTATCTGGTTTTTTACATGCCAATCTTGACAAAAGTCGTCCAACTATTGCTACTTTTGTTGATTTGTCAAAGGCTTTTGACACTGTGGATCACAGTATACTAATAAATAAGCTTGAATTGTTAGGATTAAGAGGCATTGTACTGGATCTAGTAAAGAGTTACCTAAGTAATAGAATGCAAATGGCAAAGGTTAATGAGACTTTAAGTAAAAAAAAGTCTATAAACATCGGTGTGCCTCAAGGATCGATATTGGGTCCATTATTTTTTATCATTTATGTAAACGACTTACTAGATCTTATTGATAACATCTCTTTATATGCTGATGATACTGTGATCTACTGTTCAAAAAAAACATGGAAAGAAGCTGAGAAAACTATGAATAAATATTTGGCACTTGTGAATAGTTGGTATTATGTCAATAAACTATCTGTCAATACTAAAAAAACAGTTTATATAACATTCGCTAATAGAGTTAAATCATTACCTAACAATATAAATATAGTAATAAATAATGAATCATTAAAACGAGTCACAAGTGTAAAATATTTAGGAGTAATATACGACCAACATCTAAAATGGAAAGATCACATACTGAATACATTCAAAAAAACAAGGTATCTGATTTATATAATTGCTAGGCTAAATAATATCTTGAGTTACAATAACCTAATTTCAGTATATTACGCCTTTTTTCATAGTATAGCCTCATATGGAATTTTAGCATGGGGAAGCGCCTATGGTAACTCAATTGATTTACTACATAAATTTCAAAGTAAAATTGTAAACATAATTATTAATAATAAAGAATATAAAAGTAATAAAACTTTAAAGATTCCTATTAATATCCAATAAACTTACTTACTAAAATCACTAATACAGGATTATCAAATTTTAAAAGATAAATTTATTAAAAGTAACAGTAAAACAAGAAGCAAATCAATTGAAGTACCAAGGTGTACGCTGGAAGTTGGTAAGAAAGTATACAGCTATCAAGCAATAAAACTATATAATCAATTACCAAGTAATCTAAAAATGCTTGATATAAACAAAAAAAGCTCTAAATATAATATCAAAAATTGGATAATCAATTCTAAAATCTAGTCTATTTTATCATATTGTTAACTAATTTATAGATGTGTTGCTCTAACCCTTTTCTAATTTTAGTTTTATTATTATAATTAATTTTAAGTATTATTTTTTATTATTATATACTGATTCCTCCTATGTACAGGTTATTACCTACTGTAGGCCTATAATATGTAACATTATTGTATATATTATTTGAATTGGAAATAAATTATTATTATTATTATTATATTTTATTGAAGATAACAGCACATAAAGACGGATTTTTAATCAGATGGAATGACGGAGTCCTTAACCAGACTGGCGAGTCCTTGGATGCAAGTCAAAACATCCACATAGATCACGAATAGAACTAAATGGCCTTGAACCTGTTCTAAAGTAATGTGAAAACGTTCCCGGGATAGGCTTGCATAAGGTAGGAAGGGAATGGAATTTAGTGGGTAAAGGCAAACTAATTTCGAGTCCCACATAACTGTCAGTCTGAATGCTGAACAGTATGCGTAACGCATTTCCCCACTTCCTACGCAAAAAAAAAACTATTAACAATGAAATTTGTATGAGAAATTTGTATTTATATTCCTCTCTAAGGAATTAAATAAACATTCAATCTTTTCTGCGTAACAAAAAACTCTTTTAGGTTTGGTGTGTAGGCCATTATTTATTTTTCTGACTTTTTACGACAATCACAAGGATTTACCGGTTAACTGCTGGATATCCCTAGCATGATACAGTGCCATTCAGAAAAATCATTTAAATGAACGGAAGTTGTCCAGTGTGTGTTTTTGAACAAAATAAAATGATTTTTAATTAATCGATGTAATTTGGTTATTTCAAATGTAATGGTTTCCTTTTGCTAGTATTCAAAAAAATATCTTTTTTACTTAAATAATAAATCCGAATTCAACATTTTTATTCAACAGGAAAAAATTGAATTATAATAATAATTTTTTTTTAATTTTTAATCTGCGATATTTCAAATAGAAATTTAAATATTTAATGTAAAAAAAAAGATCATAAAGAATTATTCATATAATTTTATTTAAATAGATTATTTATATTTTAAAATTCAAATAATAATTTTTTAATTGAATGAATTTAAATATTTTATTGAATTCACATATAAATTATTAAAAGTATTAAATAACTGAAGCGAGAAACAATCCGTAACTTTTGCATATAAATATATTTATATATATATATATATATAGATATATATATATACATATATCCCTTGTATTAGTAAAATGATTAAACGAACCGTAATAGAATTCTTCGGACCAACGATAGCAGGTACACTGGTAAAGCTTGTTATCAAATCCCTCTAAAATTTCATATCTACATATATATTTTAAATTCAAATTATATATATATATATATATAGTTAAATAAATAAGTAAAGGAATAACCACTCAATGCTTTTAATTTCTGATTTACAAATACGTTTAATATTTATACACACTAACGAAAGTGAACAAACACGCGCACACACACAAATTTAATATGCAGTATGAAATTATAAAATCATTTATTTTATTCAAATATACATTGATAATATCAAACATAAATGTGAATATGAAACGTAAAACTGTAAAATTTTGGTCAACATACTATTTGTTTGTGGTATTACATGCTTCATTTCATTCTTAGTTTCATGATTGAATTTTCATATTTGTTGTACATAAATTTTACTATAAAAATTAATGAAAATATATTCTATATATTTTATTTTATTTTTTGTAAGTATTTTTATTTTTCAAATTTTCTGCTTATTCATCTCTCTATCTGGTTGATAATTCGAAAACATTGCTAATTGTTAAACAGGAAATAAAGTATAGTAGAATTATATGCAGATATTTATAAAATCAAAAAAAATTAACCAAAGATACTATAATCGTTTTGATTTTACGACAATTTTACCAAATCATTTTTCCTATAAGTAAAATGAACAGAAATTCTTCACCTACGCAACATTGAATAGAAGATAAAATATTAAATATACGTTGAAAATCTGTTAATATAAGATTGTGCATTGATTGGCTCGCAAATGAAAAAAGATCAATTTGGTTTAAAAGTACATGCCCTTTTAATGACTTTTTTGAGCCAAAATTTTTATATCAATTGAATATCTGGAACTTTTTTTGTGGAAAATCTTTCTTAGAGAAAAATAGTTTCGAAGAAAAATATTATCAAAAATATTTTTTGAAACATATTCTAAGGGAGTGGGTATCTGTAAAGTGCCCCGAATTCAGGGGGAGGTGAGAAATTTTATTTTGTTTATTTATATTTTGGGATTTATTATAATTTCGGTTCTATAGGACTTATAATAATTAGAGTATATTTAACAAATAAAATGCTTAATTAATTATTTTCTATAATTAAATTTTATGAAAGCAGTATTCAAAAATCAAAGAATTTTCAAAGAAATGTAACTTTTATGCGTAATTTGGGACTATTGTCTAAGCTAAATGATGTTCTCCATGGCTTCTTGCCTGAAGAGTTAATGATAAGCATTATGTCTCCAACATCTGCATTTCCCCTCATGAAAATTCTGGTGATTCCTTATCATCAATAACGCTACTTCTGAAGGTTTTACATTTAAGGAAGTCATTCAAAATGAGGTAATATTAGCTGTTGCTCATTTCCGTTTACAGGCTAGAGGTGATGATGGAATTCCTCAAAGCATTGTTGCGAAATCTCTGCCAACCATAGCTCCTTTTCTTACCAAGCTCTTTAACGTATCACTGGAACAAGGAGTTTTTCCAGTAGCCTGGAAAAATTCACGAATCATAGCTTTGAAAAAAGTAGCGATACCATCTTCGCCATAAGACTTTCGCTCTATTGCACTATTATGATTCTTGTCGAAGGTCCTTGAGAAGTTGGCTCATGATCAGGTAGTAGGTTTCTTGTCAAGATATAAAATTTTGGATTCTTTCCAATTAGGTTTTCGGAAATATCACAGCACTCAGTCAGTCCTGATACAACTTGCTGATGATATTCGCATGAGCATGGACAAGTAGCTTGCTACATTGTTATTGCAGTTTGATTTCTCGAAGGCCTTCGATAATGTTTCTCCATCAAAACTTCTTAAAAAACTTCTTGGTTCTGGTCATACCTCTGTGGACGATCAATGTGTGTGTCATCAAAATCTATAACATCTAATTTCCGCGATTCTAATACTGGAGTGCCCCAAGGATCCGTTCTTGGGCTACTCCTCTTTTGTATTTATATGAAGGATCTTAAAGACCACTCAAGTGATAACATAACTTTCAGACTATTATACGCGGATGATCTACAGATATATGTCCAGGTTCCTACTGACAAAATTGAACAAGGTATTGCATACCTTTCGGAAGTCATACAAGTGGCGGCTTGGGCTGATGCAAATAATTTATCTATAAACATAAAGAAAACAAACACAAGCGATTGTTTTTGGTCTTTCTACCACAGTTAATTCTTTTAAGAAATGAAACATTTCCAAAACGTTGTCAACGATAGTGGTGCTTTTGTTCCCTTTGTGGATGAGGTTGTCAGCCTTGATATTACTCTAGACTCTTAAATGTCTTGGCGTCTACAAGTAACAAAAGTAAATAGTATATTGTATGTTCTTAGGCTCATCAAATCTTGTACCTCTGAAGCACTTTGTAAGCGCCTCATTAAATCTCTTGTGATTTCCCGTTTGGATTACTGCTCAGCAGTTTATTCTGATATATCTAACGAACTGAGTGGGCAATTACAGAAACTCACTAATTCGGGTATTAGAAACATTTTTGGTTTTAGACGACAAGAACATATTACACCATACAGGAAGCGTCTGATTACTGACTACTTTGCATCCCTTACTATGTATAGACTTGTGCGTATGAGAGAACCTCCTCTATTACGTCCATTATTTGAACCGTACAAATCAGACAAACCTACTAGAGGTCCCCGTAAAGATCTTAAAGCACCCCTAATACCCACTGACTGGGGTCTATACTCCTTTCAAGTAAAGTACGCGAATCTATGGAATTTGATTCCTCCCTGTTTAAGGGATTTACCATCCTATTCTTGCTTTGAAAGGAGTATCAGACTTTACTTTCATAAATTTGAGAATGCACAGTAGTATTGTTAGCATTTGCACCAATCATCTTGTAATTGACTATCCACTATTCATATTTACTATTTACTCTTAATATTAATTAAATTTTAACGTTCGACAAATTTTTCAATTTTTAAGTATCATTAACGATCATTTCGAACAAACATAATCTTATATTTCAAAGAGATATATAAGTCATTTTCATACCATTAATTTTATTTAAAATTTTTTACAATTTTAGATAAATTATCAAAATTTTTTTTACTTAAAAATTTACTATTGATATTTACTATTAACAGTTAACTTTTGACTAGTCTTCAGTATTATGTAATCAATTATTGTAAATTTTCTTTTATTCAATTTAATTTCATGTACAGATTATATTTTAAAACCAATCAGTATTATTTAATTAATTATTGTAAATTTTTCTTTTATTTAATTTTAATTTTAAGTACACATTAAATTTTTTTCTTAAAAAAAAAATATAATTATATATATTGCAAATTATATTTACTTTTATTGATTCATCTATTTATAATATTTTATATTATATTGTATACATGATTGACAATTGAGTGTGTTGAACATTTTGTATTTTTTAGTTGGCAAATAAAGTTTAATAATAATAATAATTTTTAACAAATAATATAATTAAAAAAAAAAAAACGTATTAGATCTAGTAATATTGTTTGTGATAAATATTATAAATTTACCCCTAACACTAATTTAAATTACAATGTACACAATAAAAAATAATATTCAAAATCTCTCTTCAAATTTCATAACGAACACATTTATAAATTTAACATTATAACAAATAGAAGAAGCAATAATGCGTTTTAACATAAAACATTGTTAGTTACTACATAAATACATGCATACTATTATATTTTGATTAATTACTTGGAAGAGAGAAAGAGAGTGAGATAGTTAGAGAGAAAGCAATAAATCTATTTATACTCCTTTTGTATTACATTTGAATTATATTTACATTGATGATTATATTAAAAGTACTTTATGTTTTAAATTATTAGGTCAAATAAAAAAAAAATAAAAATATTATGGTACATTTATAGTATGTAATTATTCTATAAATAAATCTTTTTACAGATTATATATAATATATGAAATTTTAAATACTGAATGCACTGACGCGCCAACCCCCCACAGGTCATATCCAAAAGGATTCACAGGTCACAATGAAAATTATTTTTAATTCGGTGAAAATTACATCAATTTTTTTATGTGTTCTTTAAAATTTAGTAAATTTCAAACTCGATGCCATATAAAACAATCTATGGTATCGCCATATTTAATGTATCCATATCATGGTATAGTCCATTTCTCGCGTAAAGTACCCTTTGAGGCAAAACCGAGGATGTTAAATGTGATCGAGAGCATTTTTTTTCTGGACAAAGCTCGTTATGAATTTTTTTATTGACACATTGATAAGAAAAATATATTAACATGGAACATGTTTATAGGGTTGGGTAGTTTTGGATTTAGAAAATGAAGAGGGTGCTCAAATGGGACTTAGAATAATTTGGGCTTAGGGATTTAGAAAAACACAGGTTTAGGGGCTTAGAATAATTTCGATTCATGTATAATATTCCATGGATTTCAGTTGGGGTTTAACACAAACCAGTTTAAGTTTTTTTTTATAATAATACAATTTTTTAAATTTTTTATAGCATTTAAAAATTTTTTAAAATAAATTTCTTTCCATACCACAGAGAAATAATGACTATTTAAAAGATTTTATATATACGTAATGCTAAATATAGCGTGTGGATTTCTCAAAATAAATTATTCAAAAAAAATTTTCAGCAATACTTGGGTCAAAACCTTCACAACTTCTATTAGCTCGACCTTGTTTAGTAAAGCCTTCTCTCCACATAAGTAATATTATATTCTTTGATAAGTAGGTTTAAAATTACATAAACTCGAAAAAAAGAAATTTTATCTCTAGTGTAGCCGGGAAAACAGACAATTAAATTTTGCAAAACATTAACGAAAACTCAGCTAACTTCAATGTATAAGAATTCAGAGACAGTGTACTATCCGCTAGTGGTGCGCGAGATATAATTCTCTGTTTTCCCGGTTACATTAGAAAAAAAATTTCTTTTTGTTGAGTTTATGTAATTTTAAACCAACACTGTAAAAAGTAACTTCTTTGTATTAACAAAAAAATTAGAACATTTTCGAAAAAATTTGTAAATATTCGAAAAAAATCGTAATTTACTAAATAAAAAATTCGAGTATTCTCTATTTTTATTCGTGAATTCGCAAGAAAAATTGATAATTTAAAATTTTTTTTCAAAAATTTACAAGAAATAGTTGTAAATTTACGAAAAATAGCTGTGAATCTACAACTTTTTTTATGCAGAACTTTTGTCTATAAACATCATAAGGTTGTTTCTTAAATCTAAAATCTTTCTTCAGTTATTAGGAATCCTAATATAGGATTTTTCCTAATTTAGGATTTTTTTTAATCAGTCATGCTCAATATGAATGAACCTAATAAGTTTATTTTAAAGAAAAACTTAAATTAATTTTAATATTTATAATCTATTTTATCCAATAAATAAGTTAAGAATGTTTTGAAAATTTTGTATGAATAATATTTCAAAATGAATACATTAAAAGTTACGCAGTTTACTTACTTAATTAGTTCAGCAACTGAGTTATATTTGATCAATTAATTTTTTTTCTTCATTAATTATTGAATCAGAAACTAAAAAAATTATTTTTTGCCTTTCCGGGCGTAAAACTTGTCACGGAATTTTCTGCACTCGTTGTACGTCTAGGTAGGCAAAAATATCGTAAGTACCATGGGGGAAAAACTTTAGACACTAGTGTGAATTCAATTATTAAATAAAGTGCGAAAGTAAGTATGATATTTACGCCACTAGCGCCTGATCTATCATAACACGATTAATTTGGGTTAGAACTCAATAATTTAATTGAAAAATTTTTTTAGAAAGTTGGTATTAACAATAGTTAACTTTATTAGCGCTAAAAATCAAGTATTCTGTAAGTAATTTTGATCACAAAATCATTTGTATGAATTATATTTATATCATTTATTTAACGTAATGCTGTAAAAAATATCTTTAATATGATTTTTTAATTAATAAAATAATTAAAATTATTAATTTAAAATAAAATAAATTGAAATATATTTTCTATTATTTTATTTAAATCTAGTATTAAAAATATGAAATGAAGAAAATAATTGAAATTATAACATCCTGTTATTAAATGCGGATGTTATGTAGACAACTATATAGTAGTTTATCAAATACAGAATATTACCCTAATGTGTATAAAGCTCCAGGTGGTATTTAAATTTTAGTAAACACCATATATATAGGTGACTTTTGACAATTTACTTATTTGATTAATTGCTTTATAAATTAAATTACATTTTTATTTTAATAAATTTTCTGCTTTTCAAATTAGTAATTAATTTTTATTTCTTTTTCATTTATTTTATAATTAAATACTGAATATTTTCATGTGATGTACAATTATATAATATTTTTTCAAATTAAGTTTTCGTAACTTAATGTATTCTAAAATTGACTGTAATATTTAATTTAAAGTTTTAATAAAATTACTAAGGGCTGAATAAAGACTTTGGTCCAACTTTGATTGACTGTAGGCAGAAATATGGTGGGGGCCTAGTTAAGGCGAGAAAAAATGACAAAAACTTAATTTTTTTAATTTTAATTTTAGTTTAATTTTTTTTTTGTTATACGAAACAATAGTAGATGAACAAGTGAATGACCAAATCATGAATTATTATTTCTTACATTTTATTATTTTATAAAAAAGGTTAATATTAATCCACAATCTGATAAATAAATGTATAAATTTTTATTTCATATAATTATTTTAGACACAGCGTCTACCGTAATCGAGTAAAAAATAATAATGATCAAGCTATTTAAAGACTATCAAAAAACGCCATTTTTTAAGTAAATATATGCAAAATTGTCCAAACTTTGTTTACTTATTAGTTAATTTTAAATAAAAATCAATTTTTTTAAACCTTTATCACAAATATATTTATTTACTATTAAGTCATCTGTATAAGATTAGTTTTCCAATTTCAACCCGAAAACTCTAAAAACACCCGAAAATGAATATTCTTCATAAGTTATTGGTTTTTAGGCACAACATAAACGAATTTGAGGTGCATATTTTCATATATTCTGCCCTTTACCATATTTTTTGGTTCTCGAATATGGAGGACTCCAATATTCGAATAAAACCAGGTATAAGAATACCCTCCAGTACATGAACGACCTAAAATTTTCAATTTTTTGTTTCTCTGTTGATTCTAAAAAGAACCACTTAAATTTTTTTTTTTAATTATACAGCGATCCTTCAGCTTCAATATTTCTTCACTTCTTTTTCAAAATTAACAAATAATATGAAAAAAAAATCAAATCCTTAACGATTGTTACTGGTGATCGTTTATGTACTAATACGAGTACCTTACCTGAACGTTTGAAAAAATTTTGATAACAAAAAAATTATCTTTTTTTTCTGTAAATTTTGTGTAAATTTTTTTATAAGGTGAAATTCCTTTGTATATGCATAATTAAAATAAAATAAAATACTAGATACCGTCAACGACGGGTAGAGCGAAGCTGATCATATTTAAAATATTTTAAATAATTTTTAAATTTTTGGGTTTTACAAGCTTTGCTCAGATTGAGCTTAAATATCAATATTTAACGTGTAAATCAGACGTAAAATTCATTAATAATAATTATTATAACTCGTTTTATAATGCACTTCACTGAAAAAATAAAGTTTTTGATATTTTCTGAGTTTTATAATTAAAAAAGGATGTTCAATACATTCGTAACACCAAATAACTCAAAATTCTAATGTATCAGTTTATTATGTTGAAAAAACAGGCCGAAACGCCTGTATTTATTCCAGCAGGCCTTCTGGGCCTAGAAACGAAGGATTTAATGTTATTAAATAGGGTTTTTTGATAAATTTCACAGGAATTCTGCAACCTTTCTAATTAACCAAAACACTTCTGGTTGGCACCATTTTTTTGTGTAAGCGTCACTTTTTATGCCCCAAAAACTGCAATTTTTTATCACAAATTCTCATACCTTTATAGTCCATTAAATCCCATAATGATCAAATTTTTCAATTGCTCCCAAAAATGCAATTTTTGAAAACAAAGGCTTTTAGATCTCAACATTTTTGGTTCCTCAATGAGGAACCATTTTGATGCGTCAAATTTTGATTTTTGATTTTTTGGCATATAAGCACGTTTTGGGACCTCAGGAAGCTAAAAAAACGGTTTTTAAAAAAAGTTTGTTTTCAAAAATATAAATTTTTCAAAAATAAGAATTTTCAAAAATTTTTTCATTAATTGAAAAAATCTCAAACTACTTTTTTTTTTTTTTTTAATTTGGATGTAATACCTCATTTATTTCCATGAAAGTACTTATATTTGAAATTACTATTTTTACTCGATATCTCGAATCTGATAAGGAATTTTTTGAAAATTTTTTTCCCAAAATTTTCGTTACAAAAAAATACAAAAAACACCAAATTTTTTTTTCTTTTTGGACGTAGTACCTAATTTATTTCTATGAGAGTACTAGTTTTAGAAAGTTCGTTTATAGTAATTTTTTGTATCTAATACCGATTTTTTTCAAAATTTTTTTCTCAAAATTAAAAAAACAAAAAAATTAAAAAAACTGCAATATTTTTTTTTTTTTTTGGGTGTAATACTTCATTTAGTTCCATGAAAGTACTTATATTTGAAAATATGGTTTTTATTCGATATCTCAAATCTGATAATTAATTTTTTTTTTAATTTATTCCAAAATTTTTGATCAATAAAAAAAACTTTTTATAGTTAATAGAAATGTATGTATGATTGCATGCTTGTAATCGGTGATATCTGTGGCAGAGGAACCTTAGTGCCAGCTATTTGGCAGGGTATTGTTTGATTTGCTTGAGTTGTTTTTGAGTTATGGTTTTACAAAGATAGAGATCAAAATAGACACTTTTTGAAAAATCAAATTTGGGAGTTTATAAATTATTATATCTCGCTACTAAATAATTGAGGAGAGGTAGGAAAGAAATTTTTGTAAACCTGGAGCCAATACAAATTTTTTGAGACCTAAACCCTTTTCTCTATAGAAAATTGCAATTTTGGCATCAAATAATTGGTCATTTTTGGCAGAAAATGGGTATTTGGGCTGTTGATAATAACAGTAAGAGAATTATATAAAAAAATAGGCACAACCAGAAGTGTTTGATTTCTTAATAAGGTTGCAGCGTTCTATTAAAAATTACCAAAGAACCCTATTTAAAAATGTCAAACTCTGTGTTTCTATAGTCCAAGAAGGCTTAATGGCATGAACGGAAGGTGGTTGTCATGTTTTTTCAACAAAATAAATTATCTATAACCATTTTGTATTATTTGGAGTTCCAAAATTATTAAACTCCTCTCCTAAATAAAAATTTTGTTCTTTAAAAGTATTTTTAAATTTATTTAATCTAAGTCTTTCATGGCCAAAATATGGTTAAGTAGTTACCAAAATTTTATTTAAAAAAGAAGCAAATAAAAATAATCTTTTATCATGTAAAAGTTTTTTTTTTCAGTTTCGGAGATAGTATAAACTTTTTGTACTTAGCCCTCATAGTCCAATTACGATTTTGGACGTTTAAGTCTGAATAGATTCTTAATTTTTCTTTAAAAAATGTAATTAGTTAGTTATTTTTGACCCTCCTTCTGAAACATTGCAAAAATGAACCCTTAAAATTGGGTAGTTTTTGTTGTTTTCAGAGTGTTGTCATAATAATAGCCTAGTTTCTTATCCTATCAAATTTTTGTTGGTTTTAGTTTTTAGTGCAAGTTTTCATTCAAAGTCCGTCAGTTGTAAATTTTTCATGACCAATTTTAAAAGAAATCTCTCACCGATAGAATCTAAAAATCAAGTACCTTAAGTTGCTGCGAAAATTGCAATTATATTAATTTTATATTTTATTTATTTAATAAAACTAGCCTTTAGCACTTTTATACAAAAGTTTAAACTAATTAAAAAAATCCGTTGTCAATCAGCTACTTTAGAAGCGTTAAAAACATCAGTTTGTAATCAATTCTCATATAAATTCAACGATAATGGAATTCCGCATAGAATGCATGTGGATAAAATTACATTTTCTTTGAACCAGGTTTAGTCCAATACAATATAATCTTAAGATTAAAAATATTTTATTTGCATAAGATACTTAACGCCATCATATCATAAGCTCCAATTTTATTATTTTTAACTGTCTTTGAATACTTAATTAATTTTACAATACTGATAAGCAACTTTTTGATTTTTTTTAGTGGCCAACTTTGACCCGAAATATTGAGTTTGCAGTTTATTTGATCGCAAATTTGACATCAGATTCTGAAAGTTGAGACTTTATTACATGGGGATATACATTTTGAAATACATAAATTTTGGTTTTGAAATTAATTTAGTATGCAAAAACAAAACTACACGTAGGAAGATAAGCTCTTGGGCGTCAAACGTGTAATTAAATAAAATGTCGATTAATTAATAATTAATAATACTATATCTAGCGTTCTTTTGCATTTTTATGATATTTCACTGATGCAAAGTTTATGCAAAAGCTATGAAATTAATCGCGCGGATAACATTTAGAAGGTATTTCACCTGTATGAAGCAAAAGTACAAGAATAAACATACCTTTAGAAATACCGGATTGGGCCCAAAAACTATAGGGTTCATTAACTCGATAATATAAACTCAGTTTTAAAAAATGAAAGCAATCCGTTTGATCGTTTTGGCTATATCGTGTCCGAAAGGTGTCGATATTTGCATCCATTAAGGTAGAGCTTCGCTCTATAAAAATAAAGAAAAAAAAATGATGTGACGCCTCATAACATTAAGTTACAGCAAACTTTGCAAATATTTTTTTTTTTAATAAAAAAAAAATAATAAATTAAAATAAACAAACTATTTATATTTCGTGTAAAATATATCAACATTTTTATTAAAATAACAAAAAATATAAATAATATAAAAAAAAAAAGTTATGTTAAAATTATTCAAATTATTTAAAAATTAAAGTAGGAATTGAAAATAAAAAAATTTACATTTTTAAATATACAACGAAAAAAAAAATGAAAAATATGTAATACCTATATATTATATAAAAAAAATTTTAAAGTGTACTTTTAAAATTTTCTGTTTCAGACATTTGATAAACTTTAATCTAAATGTGATGTGACAAGAGTTAGTATAAATACACATATATAAATATAAAATGTATAAAATAGAAGAAAGAAGATGTAATTTATATTTAAAAACACCAAATAACATAAAATGTATAATAGTATTTGTTTTAATACAATCATTTTATCTATATGAAATAAAATCTCAAGTAACAGAATGTCCAAGAGATTTAATACCAGGATGTTCTTGTTATAATTTTGAAGATGGACTTTTTCTCGAGTGTGCTGGGGTAACTGAACAAATACTTAAATCTGCATTATTAGATGTACTTAACACAGCTGGTAAGGATTATAATTTTATTCTGAAAGTCATTTAATGCACTTCATAACAAAAACAAAATTACATTTAATATGATAAGTTGCTTGTTTATTTAAATTAAAATATTTTTTATTTCATTTTATGTATATGGGATAGTTTAAGGTGTTTCAACCTTTTCAAATTTTCTTATTTATTGTTTTTTAAATTCATTTTTTTTTTTCACTTTTATAAAAATTAGTAAATTAGTGCGTTGATAAATAATTGATTTAGAGGGTAGCCAACAAAATAAATTATAATAAAAATAGGAAATAAGTCGATTTTTTTTAATTAATAATACAGTGATTTTATACAATATATTATAAGTTGCTAAACATTTTTTTTTTTAATTTTTTTTTCCCAAAATGGCGCCGAGTACAGGTGCTCAAAGTTAGGCCTCGCTTTTCATGGCGTGCAAGATTGCAGCCTCCAACTTGTTCTGAAACGTTCCAAACAAAATTTTTTATGTTTGTGAAACATTTTTCTTCTGGATTGATGGATTCAAATTTCGGAAAATGGAAAATTGTAAAAATTATTAAATTTTTTTCAAAAAGTGCAATTTTTTTGCAATAAAAAAAAATTGGCACACATTGGCACATCAATCCAGAAGAAAATTATATTTTAAACCAAAAAAATTAGGAAGATATCTTATTTATTATTTGAGTTATCATGCACGCCATTTCGAAAAACGTTGTTTCGATATAAAAGCGTTTAATCTTCTATAACTTCCTTATTATTCAAGATTTTATTATAAAAATTTGTTTCCATATTTTTAAGATGTTTTCGAACCCAAAAAAACAAAAAACAGAAAATCGATTTTCAAAAAAATCTAATTGTATTTGCCACCTTAAACGCCTGAGAGAGCTCGGTAGCTGCGACCGATTTCGCGCTCTCTGCGCTATCCTGCGGGCCTGGTAGCACTCCCGTCGCAGGTCTGCAATTTTCTGCGTCCACCAGTAAATAGGCCTTCTTCCTTTCCATTGCTTCTTCCGAGGCATAGAGGTGTCACAGGCAACTTTTATAAGGGCTGTCACTTTTTTCACGAAAACCTCAGTGTCGTGAGTACTAGTGATTGTACGCCGGCCATGCCAGGGCAGGACGGAGGAGGATTCCTCTGGAAGGTATGCTTCGAAGAGTTCCTCGTCCAGCTTTGCCATATTCCATCCCAGGGTTCGATTTTTTTACTAGACTCGGTATTGTTGCTGATTCCGTACCTTACTATAAGGTATTTTTGTTGGATTAGGGATATGTGTTGTTCCTTGTTTTGCTATATTATCAACAACTTCATTCTCTTCAATAACTATATGGGATGGAACCCAAATAAATTTAAGTGTATTTGCATTTTCATCTGTACATTTATTTATTTTTCTTCTTATTTCGTGTAGTAGTAAATTAGTTTTTGAACTTAACTTTGGATGCTCTAGTGCTTCTATAATACTTAGTGAATCTGTTAATATATTTATATTCTATTAGTTTTTATTTTTAAGGGCAATGTTATTAATATTGATGCATTAACATTGATGCTTTTAATTTTTTGTATATTTAAAAATTCGGAGTACATTCCATAGCCAACATCGATTGAATCTTTTATTTTACTACCATCTGTGAATATGGAAATTGTGTTTTTTTTATTTTTTATGTCTTTAAGTATTTGATTAGGATTATTTTGCATTTTTAATATTTTTCCTGAATTTGTGTCTGTTTCTAGTTTATTTATACTACATTTATAGGGGTTATTGTACATTGGATTTTTATCATAGAAAAATATTTTTTCTTTCATTGGTAAGGTGTTATAGATGCAACTTTTTATCAAGAAGTTTTTCTTTGACTGGTAGTTTATGGTGGTCTTAAAATAATTTTCTATTGATTTATAAATCAATATATTTTTGGTAGCCAGATTTTTTATTAGAAAGTTACAGCATAATAGCTCTGCTTGATCATTTATTATATATTTTTTTTGTTTCTGCTAATATGATATTGATTGGGGTACTTTTTCTATACCCCAATGCAAATTTAATGGCAGTAATTTGGATTTTTTCTAGTTTCTGTTGACTTTGTTTATTTGAGGGGTAGTAGATAAAAATACCATATTCAATAATTGATCTTATAAAGCTTTTGCAAAAGCATAAAAGTGTTGAAGGATCACTGCCCAACCAGACTCCTCAAAGAAATTTTATTATATTAGTTGCTCTGTTACATTTTGGTACTACATTTGATATATGTGTTTTAAAAGACATATTATATTCAAATTCAATATCGAGAAAACGTGCGTTGTTAATTGATTTTATTTTAGTTATTCCAGCAAAATATAAATTTATTTACATAACAACGTTTCAACTCTCACGAATCCTTACCAAGTTATTTGCTATAATAATAAACAATTTTTTATAAAAAAAATACATACTAAATTTGCAAAATAATATAAATATTCTGCTGAATGAGAACAATTAATTAAATAGTCAATAAATTAACATTTGTAACACATAATAAATTAAAATTTGTTTAAAATTAACATATTTCATTATTTACATAATCATCACAATCCACTGTCAACTATTATATAAAGTTAGATTTTATGTATTATTTAATATAAATAATTAATAGTAGTAGTAATTTTTATTATTGTCAAATTATATACATAATTGTTGCAAGATTGAAATAAGTTAATACAAAATTTAAAGTATAAACATAAAAATTATTAAAGAACATGTTTTGATTTTAAAGTAAAATTATATATGAATTTAAAATTATAAAAAATTCTTCAGATCCATTTCTTGTATTTTCTTCAATTTTCTATTATTTTGAATTTCTTTGCTTTTTTAATTTTTCTGTTTTCAATATCTGTTGACAAAGATCACTAATCACTCCCAAACAATTACATATGCTGGCACATCACTTCACTATTTTAATTTATTTCTCAAGGAATTCCTATTAAGAAATCCCTTTTTCTATTTTAATGGGTTGAGGATGTGACAGCCTTTTTGCAATCGCTGGTGCTGTTTTCATGATATATCTGTTTATATTGTTGTGTATTTACTGTTTTAAATTGCTGTTCGCTTACAAATTCACTTCTTTTCATTGAAAATGATGTGATGAGAAATTTATAAGTTACTTATTCTATTTTCATTTCTTCTTAATAAAAATTGCCATGTTCCCCTTTACTATTCAAAATAAATTTTTGGGATTTCTCCCTATTTTTTTTTTCTTCACTATTCAATATATTTTAAGCAAAAAACGGCATTTTCATCAAGACTATTTTTAGTACTGTTTTCATTACCTTTTATTATATCAATTGTTTGTATATTTTAAACTCTTCTGTTATAAATATACTTTTTTGATCTATACAAGCCACATTTCTAACCTAACTTTTTCTCAACTTTTTTCTTTCTTTTAATCTTGATTTAATTTTTATGCTGGAGTTTTTCTTTTATTTTCATATATTTAATAAGTTTAATTTTGACACTTTTGAACGATTTTTCTGGCAAAATGCTTTCGCACCCATATACCCTCTCTATAAATAATTAATATAAAATAATAGTTTTGGAGACATTATGATAATTTTGTAAATATCATTAATTATATATCGATAACTATGATTATTATTTTGTTTAAATAAGGTTTTTATTTTTTATTAAATAAATTAATCAACTATATTAACTATTCAATTTATTGGTATTTTCTTTTTTGATAATTTAACATTTATGAGTTTCAATATGTAATATATGAGTAATAATACTTTTTTTTAAATAAAGATGCAAGTAGAACCACCGCGATGTTATTTTTTTAAATATTATTTGTTCTATTTAACGTTCCAAGACAGACCTTTCTCGAGCTCGAGCTCTAACCGTTTTTAGTATAGAGTCTCACTAGTAACTAACGCTGCAAAACCGCCACCTAGTGTACCTCATGCTCGAGAAATTTTCCAGTGCACAGTGTGTGTCTCCTGCCTGTGAAACTTGCAAAATGCTGCACGTCTTCTAAACAATCTAAATTTAACAAAAACAAAATTTTTGTGTTTTTCTTATCTATATTTCGTAATTAAAATTATTACTATATTCTACTACGCAATAAAAGAGCAAAATTTTAAATTATATTTTAAAATTTACCCCAATTATCTGACATCCGATAATAAATAATAATATAGAAAGTTGAATTTTATTAAATTATTAAGTGTTTATCAAGAATTAAGAATAAAAATAAAAAATAATTTTCTTATTTTATTTTCAGGTGAAAATGCACTTGTACAATCATTAAGTGTTTACGAATTAGACAAAACAGTCGAAGAATTAAAAGATTATACATTTCCATTGCGATCTCAAATAAGACATTTACAAATATCTCAATCATCATTAAAAACAATAAACGATAATGCATTTAAAACATTAAAAAATAGTTTAGAATCATTAGCATTAATATCTGGTAATTTAAAACAAGTACCACAAAAAGCATTATTTGGTCTTGATAAATTAGCAGCACTTGATTTAGAATCAAATAAAATAGAAGAATTAATATCATATTCATTTTATGGTTTAAAATTAATTCAATTAAGTTTAAAAGGTAATCAAATAAGTAAAATATCAGAATACGCATTTACTGGTTTAGAAAAATTTTTAACAGTATTAGATTTAACAGAAAATAAATTAAAAATATTTCCAATAATACCATTAAGAAATTTAGAAAGTTTAAATTCATTAAGATTATCATGGAACGAAATACAAGAATTAACAGATGATGGTTTTTCAACGTTAAATTCATTGATAATATTAGATTTAAGTAGTAATAATTTTGTAAAATTAAAAAATAATTGTTTTAGACCATATCCAAATATAAAAACATTGTCATTGTATTATAATTCAATAGAAGATATTGATAAATCATCATTTATATCATTAACTGATTTAGAATCAATTGATTTAAGTCATAACAAAATTGTTTTCTTACATACAGAAACATTTAAATTAAATAAAAAATTACGTACTATTGAATTAAGTAACAATCACATACATTATATATCAAACATATTTTCTAATTTAAATGAATTACAAGAAATCTATTTAGCTGAAAATAATATATTAGAAATAACCTACGATTCATTTTTAAACAGTAATAATATAAAAGTTATATTTTTACAACAAAATGCTATTAGAAAAATTGATAACAAAGGTTTATTAACGTTAAGTAAATTAAGACAATTACATTTGAGTAATAATTATATTGATAAAATACCAAATGATTTATTAATTAATTGTAATAATTTAACCTCGTTATCATTGGATGGTAATAAAATAGAATATTTAGAAAGTGGTTTATTTTTAAATTTAAATAAATTACAAGAATTAAGATTACAAGATAATAAAATAAAAGAAATAAAATTAAATATATTTAATAATTTACCATCTTTACAAGAATTGCATTTACAAAATAATTTAATTAAAAATATCGATCATGGCTCGTTAAATAATGTTTTTAATTTAGAACATTTAAATTTACAAGGTAATCAATTAACTAAATTAGAAGATATATTTCATTTACCATCTAATAATAATTCAATATTACAAAAACGTAATAATAATAATAATAATAATCAGCCATCTGTAAAAATAATGTGGTTAGGTAACAATAATATTAAATATTTAGAAGGTAATTTATTTAACGATTTAATATATTTGGAAAGATTGTATTTAACAAATAATTCAATATTGAAAATAGAAGATGGTATATTTAAAAATTTAAAAAATTTAAAATATTTAGATTTAAGTTTTAATAAATTACAACGTATTACAGATAAAACGTTATTAAATTTATTTGAATTAGAAGAATTGTATATACAAAATAACGAATTACAATTAATTGATTCATATTCGTTAATAACGTTAAAAAAATTAAGAATATTAGATTTATCGAATAATGAATTACACGTTATACACGATGGTATATTTCAAGATGAATTAATGATTAAAAAATTAATATTAAAAAATTGTACATTAAATTTAATAGAAAAAAATTCATTGATAACTTTAAATAATTTAATAGAATTAAATATTGAAAATAATAATTTAAATAAAAAATCAATAAATAATTTAATAATACCAAGTTTGAAAATATTGTTAGCATCTAATAATAATTTAACAAATTTAGATAACACTAGCTTTTATGGTTTACATTCGTTAATGGAATTATATTTAAATAATTGTAATATCAGTGATTTACCAGATAATATATTTTTATTTAATGTTAATTTGTTGAAAATACATTTAAATTATAACAAATTAAATGTGTTACCAATGAATATATTTAAAAATTTATTATCATTACGTGAATTATCAATAAATAACAATTATTTAATATCGATACCATATGCTTCGTTGGATATTATTAAAAATTTAGAAATATTACATTTATCTAATAATAATATAACGAATGTTGATTTTTCAAGTATTAAAGATTTAAAATTTTTACGTGAAATTAATTTAAGTCATAATAAAATTGATACTTTATTAGGTTTTGCTTCAAATAATTTTTCGTTATTATTGACTATTGATTTAAAAGATAATTATTTAAATTCATTACCAATTAATTTTTTTTACAATTCTAATATGTTGAGAAATATTGATTTATCTGATAATCGTTTTAAAAATATACCATCGTTATCATTATCTGGTCGTAATTTACCTGGTTTAACAACATTAAATTTAACTAATAATCCATTAAATGAATTATACGACGCAACGTCAGTAGATTTAATATATCCAATGTTACAAGAAATTTACATATCTGGTACTAATTTAAGTATCTTAACATCAAAAGATTTTCAATCATTTCCATCGTTAAAATTTTTGGATATTAGTAAAAATTTAATAACGCGTATATCACCAGGTGCATTTATTAATTTACCAAAATTGTTAAAATTAAATTTAGGTTTTAATTATATTGATAATTTACCAAATGAAAGATTAAAAGGTATGGAACATTTGAGATTGTTAAATTTAACAAGAAATAAATTACAAAAACTTGAAGAATTTCCAAAAGATTTAAAATTGTTAGAAATATTAGATTTATCGTATAATCAAATTGAAGTTATTGAAAAAATAACTTTTATTAATTTAGTTAATTTAGTTGAATTACATTTGTATGGTAATGTTATTAATGCTATATCTACTGAAGCATTTCGTCCATTGAAAAGACTTAGATTACTTGATTTAAGCAGAAATTATTTGGAAAATTTACCATTGAATGCCTTTCGACCACTTGAAACACAAATAAGAAGTCTCAGAGCCGAAGGTTAGTAAAATTTTAATTTATTTTTCATAACCAAATTAATTAAACTCTAAACCCATATAGGATGAAAAATACCCAGGTATTGGACCCACTTTTTAGTATTCATTTATAGTGTTATGTGTGACTATGGCATTATCTCCTTTGTCTCCTTTGTCCCGCGAGAGATGCCCTTGTCTGAGTCTTTGTTTTCAGTTTGCCGTATATCCTGTTTTTGATTTAAGATCAAAAGTTACAAATACGTATGAAGGGTTTTACCCCTACTGAGTCCAAAATGAACTGAGAATGACAAAAATCAAGCCAAACTAACTTTCTCCGAATGTAAAACTAAAAATAAGTACTCTCACTTAATTTTAGATTTCTAGGTCAAATCCATAATTTTGGCAGCCATTTTTTAAATTTTTGGCCTACTTTTTTTAAATTGATTAAAATATTCTTATTTTTGCCTTCAAATGCTTATTTTACGGTGAAAAATATTTCCCTTCCAGTTACTTATAGAAAATTTCTCGCAGAATTTGATTTCAAGGTTCAAAATTTTATTTGACACGCGAATACGCTACAAATTACGTTTTTCAACTATTTCATCAGGCTTAAATTTCTTGTTTTATAATCCATTTGCATCCTCTAAAAAAAAAAACAACAATTTTTTATAATAAAATGTTAATCATGTTTAGCTGAGTTTCGAAAGGCTCATTTATTATTGTCTAAAAATAAGAAAATAAAAAAATAATTTTCAACATAGAATTTAAATTAAAATGTATTTTTGAGATATAAAAAAAATAGGTAGATAGAATTTAATATTAGAAAAATAGGTAGAATTTAAAAAAAAGTATTTTTAAAAAAATTCTTTTATCTTATACATTTAAAAAATTTTAAATTACTATTTTTTCAAATTTTTGAATTTCCTGCGATGAGACAAAATAAAAATCTTAGCAAAACTTCGTATTCCTCATAAAATTGTACATACGAACAAAGCTTTTGGTTAAGTTCGAAGGATTTATGTAAAAATGACGAAATTTCAAAGTTAAAAATCATAATTTTGCTTTTTTTGAAAAAATTTTAAAGAATGATTATATATTAAAAAACGTCAAATTATGAATAATTTTAAATTTTATTTTAATTTTCTGAGTAAAAATCAAATGTATACAAATATTTTGCATAAAAATGATTTTATTTATTTTATCATCACCAATTCTGGCATCTTCAGAAATCTAAAATTTTATATAATTACCGTATAGGAGCCAGTTTTCGAACGTATTGGCTTTCGATCAAATACACACAAATTAGCTTTTATATAAAAAAGTATGCATCATTTATCTAAAACCGAATTTTCTTATGAAACTACAAACCCTAAGGAACTAATTTCTACGTTACCGATATTAAAAAACAACTTAAATTAATAAAAAAAATAAGAAAAATGCTCTCTTGTACAACCTTAGGAGATTTTTCTCATCGTTTTCACCAAATCTCGTGTGTTATTAAAATCGAGTTTTAGGGATACCTACTCTATGCCGAATACTAAAAATGCTTTTAATTACGTTGTGATGCTTTAATAAATGAAGTAAAAGGGTTATATTCACTTATTTATTGCAAATTTATTTTAAATAGGTATATCGATAATCGAATCCGAACTTTTTTACACGTATGGGTATTTTCGATATTTTCAATTTAATTACACTTTTTTTAATTTAAACGATATTTATTTAATAATAATACACTAAATTTGTCATAATTACATTATTTATACTATATTTTATAATAATTAATAGAATATTTAATAAACTAACACACATAAACACAATTTAAAGTACTTATATACTTATGTATCACTTTGTTTATAACACAATAAATGCTCGTAAATGCTTTGATTTTAATAAAAATTACGTATACACGCTTTGAAATGAAAAAAAACCTTTATTTTAATATTAAAAATATATAAAAACTATATTCCAACACTTTTTTCATAAAATTTATGTCGTTTTTACTTTTAAATACACAAATAATTAAACAGGTAAACGACCCCTAATAAAGTCGCGCCCAAACTGAACGTATACATCAGGTTGCTTACATAAGGCGCCTATTTTGTTTCCTTGAGTTTTAAAAACATTATATCAACTATTATCTTTCGTTAATTAAAATTAAAAAGCAAATTTTAATAAATAAATGTTTAAAATACATGATTATACAAGAGTGTAGTTCATCTGTTGTTTACTATATTTTATTCTTATTATAGGTATTTTATATTAAAAAAACAAGAAAAAAGAAGTGAAAAGGGAGTTAAGAAATAGGTATAGTTATATGTATAAGAATTCTATTAAAACGAGCGCGATTTAAACTTAGTTTTAACGATTTTCAAATTATCGAAAATTAATTCGATCAAAATGATACTATTATCAAAAATAGAATTTGCATTATCGAAATTACCTTACCTTGCACACTTGTAATATATGTAAATTATAAATTATCCATCAATAAATTTGACATTTTTTTAATTGTGATAGTAAAATATAGGATTTCCCTGATCAAATGCAACAATATTTAACTCCAAATATTAATTTTAAAGTATATTTTTCAACAAATAAAGATACAGCTAGGTATAAGAAAGTGACTTCTGATCGAAAACCGGCTCCTATACGGTATATACAAAAGTCATAAAAATTTGCAAGCATATAAATATTATTTTATAAATAATACAGAATATTATAGTAATCCATGGTCATTAAACAATAAACGTTATGTATGATAACATATCAGTCAAAAATATTATTAATAAAATTTTTTAAAATATAATGAAACTCATACTATGGAAGCAAATAGAAAGAATTTGCATATTTCCAACTTGCATAATAGTATGGAAAAAAGGATTTTGCATTAATGGATTAAAATACTTAGTAAAAACTTCTTTCAGTGTCACATGATTTAGAGTTACAAGAATTTAATCATGTGACACTCAAGGAAGTTGTTAGCAAGTTTTTGAATTCATTAATGCAAAATCTTTATAACAGCATTATACAAGTTAAAAATAGTGAAAATTATTTCCATGTTGCTCCCATTATAGTATTATTTTCATTATATTTTTTAAAATTTTATTTTTATTGTTTTTGAATGATAATTTGGGGGATATGGCTCACAAAAGTTCATATTCCTATGTAAAATTTTCCGAGTAGCATGAGTTTTTGGTCCGATTTTCATTTGGTCACATGGCGCGATATTTAAAAATTTGAAAAATAGTAATTTAAAAAATATCATTTTTTGATCCCAAGCTTTCTGATTAGCGTATCCCCTAAATTTTTTTTGGCAGATAAAAATAGGTTATAATACAAGAAAGTTAATCCTAATTAGAAGAAAATCGACCCTGCACATTTTTTGTATAGTGATGAAAAACGAAATTCTTCGCGCATGCTCAGTCCAAATAAAATTTTGAACCTGAAAATTGAATTTTGCTGTAAATTTCCTTAAAATAATCGTTTGACAGCAAAAATGAGAATATTTTAATCAATTTACCAAATTAGGCAAAAAATACAAAAATGATCATCAAGGATAATCAAGGATTCGACTTAGAAAGCTAAAATTGGCTGAGAGTACTTATTCTAGTTGCACTTTCGAGAAAAATAGTTTGGGCCGATTTCTGCGACCCTTCAGTTCAATTTGGGCCGAGATTTGGGCCCAGTTGGTATGGAATCCCTCATATAAAAATTGCAAAATACTATAATAAAAAATTAAATAAACTTGATCATATAAATTAGCCTGTAATATATCGTTCGTTTATTTTGAATGAAATTTAATTTTTTAGCAAGGCTGACCTTACTCACCTACAGCAAAAGTCGCCCCTGGTTATTTATGTTTTACATACAGTTTAATAACGTAATAATAACAAATAGTTTAATAATTAATAATATTATGTATTTTATTTACGAATAAGACGAATAAGATTTTGGCCTCAGAATCATAAGACCCTGTACGTCTCACAATCTCCGCAAACGTCTGATTGAGTCGCTTGTAGTTCCGCACTTGGATTATTGCAATGTTGTTTACTCTGATTTATCTTCTCAACTAAGTGCGCAATTACAGCGACTCTCTAACTCAGGTATTCGATACATATACGGACTAAGACGACAGGAACACATTACACCGTTCAGAAAAAGATTGAATTGGATGTGCAATCAAACCCGCACCAACTACTTTGCAGCCCTAATAATGTATAGGTTGGTACGTATGAGAGAGCCCCCTTTCCTTCTGCCCCTCTTCGAACCCTATAAGTCAGATAAGCCTTCTCGCGGCCCTCGCAAGGACTTAAAGGTCCCCACCTCTTTAAAAACTGACTGGGGTCGTAACTCGTTCCAAGTCAAATATGCTAAGCTATGGAACAATATTCCACCATGCATAAGAGACCTATACTCCTACTCTCAATTTAAGAGAAGCATACGAACATACTTACATGGGTTAGAAGACTGATAAGCCAAAGAATTAACTTTAATTGACTGATAGATTGACATATTTGAGCACTTGTTAGAGAATTGACTAATATATTAATTGTATTAAATTGTATTAAATTAGATTTATTAGAATTGACTAAAATATTTATTGTTTCTTAATTTATAATGTTTTGTATTTACATCCAAATTTATATTTATGTTTTATATGATTTGAATTATATATGTAAAGAGTGTACAATTTTGTCTTGGCAAATAAATACAATAATAATAATAATAATAATGTTTTTAATTAAATTTTAATTCTAAAATAAAATGCTCAAAAAAGCCTCTTAGATATTAAAGACTTTTAGATATTATTTAGTTATATATAATTTAATATAAATAATATTATATTTAATAAAATATTATAAAGAAAGTGTCTTTAATTAATTTAAATTTAATCCAATAAGCAGATTATTAAATAAAAAAGTACAAATCTGAGATTATAATAATTAATTTACCGCACAAGTTTATTTTATTGGTCATTAGTAATCTAAGTAACATCTAATTAAATTATTAATAATTTGTCAATTTGACTAGGTTACTTAAGTTATTGTTAAATTAAATTTAATATTTTAAATCCACTTACTTTGTTTATAAAGTTTCTGTATTAAACACGAAACTGTAAATTGCTTAATATTCAGCTAACAAATTATTAATTGAAGGTAGTTAGTTATACAAAAAGGTGTTTAATATTCAAAACATTTGAAATAGAAAATATTTATAATATTTGTAATTGTACTATAGTTAAAAATAATAATTAAAATTTTACTATTAACAGAAAATCCATTAAATTGTGGTTGCGAATCTCAAGAACTGTGGGAATGGCTTAGAGATCATCAAAAATTAGTTGGTCGTGTTGGTAGAAATAATGGAAGAAATGGAGAAGGAATAACAGATATCGAAGGTGGTTCATTAAAATGTGATCAACCACCAGAATTAAAAGGATTAGTATTTCTTGATCTTGACCCTAGATCATTTTGTTCGTCACCATTAGTACCTAAATTAGCTATTCAAGATATACAACCATTTTCAGTTATAGTTTCATGGCAAAGTAGAAATCATTCAGGGCTTCATGGATATCAAGTTTTATATCATGCTTTAAATAATATTAACGAAGTTAGTAATTTGATTTATTTATTTATATTCTATCAATGTATCAAATTATTAAATTGATTTCTATATTTAATTTAATTTAAAAATAAAATATAATTACAAAAATATATAAAAAATGAATTTAACGAGCAAAAAAGTTTTAATTAACAATTTTTTTTTAATACATAATAAAACTTTTTTAATTTAAACATTATGTTTTCTAATTACAATATTAATAAAAATTTTTTTTTTCTTTTCATTGAATAAGTTATCATATTCCTTTTGTTTCAGAAAATTTATTCAACTTAAGTATACAAAAAGAACTAAAAGTATGAAATATCATTTTCATAGTAGTATTAAAGATTTATATATATATATAGGTCAATTTAATAATAAACTTTATAGAAAATTCTTCCTTTAGGGTTTTTGTAAATAAGAGAATATCTTAGTTGATAACTCAAGTTTTAAAACTTAATTTAAAATACAGTAGTTTAATTATAATAATAATAAAAAAATTGATGATAATTTTATAAAATATTTCTTTAATTTATTTACATAGTTTTTTTTTCTTTTTTGTTTTTTAATTAACTTTTATAAGACTTTTATAAGCTAGACATGATATACATTTTAAAAAGGGAAATCATAAATGAAAATTTCTTTTGAAATTATTTTAGTTTTTGAATTTTTAGCTTTTTTAGGGTTTGACTCAGGGTTTGACAATATAGTATAAGGTTTCTGAATTTTTTTATTTAAAATTACAAAATTTTTTAAAATCATCAAGAAAAATGTGATACCATTAAAACATAAAACTTATCTCAGGCAATTGCCTGGTTTATGATTTTCATAATCAAAATTATAAGAGTAAGTTCATTGTTACAAACATTGTTTTCATTACGCTGCATTAAAGTTGTATTTTAAATCTGTAATAAAAAAATATTGATTTATGTTTTTCATATGACAGAAAAACGATAAAAGATTGTTTTTTCTCTTTATCTAAAGTTTTATATAATATATAGGCTCCCATAATGATACTATATTGTTTATAAGAAACCTCTTTGATTTTAAAGTTGATAAAGCAGTTTCAGATTACATAAATAAATTTTGAATATAAAGGATAAAGAGATAGAGATATAGGTAGATGATTAAAGTCAATAAAATTTACCTTTTACTTTCTAGTCTTAGATTTTTTGGCTTTTAAATAAGCTTTTATAATTTAAAAATTTGTTTTTTATACAGTATTTTGCCATAAAGCAGATAATCAACTTAATTTAAAGCTTCAAATTTTTAAATATTTCTGAACAAAGGTTCTACAGTTTGTAGCTCAAAAAAAAAAAATAAATATAAAAATATTTTTTCTACTTATTCGTAAGGTTTTCAAATTTTGAACTTACAGAGCAAGCAAAATAAATCATTTATTAAATAATAAATTTGGTGGTCTAATTTATTTATAATAATAATAATAAGTAAAAACAAAATTTATAATTTGTAATTTTGGTTTTATTTCAGATACGTGGAAAATTATTAGAGCCAAAAGCTCGATCAGTCCAATTATCAAAATTATCATCCGATACACGATATCGTATATGTGTCGTTGGTCTAGGTAGTTGGGGTAATCCAATACCAATAGATGCAAATAATTTATTACAATGGAATTTATCAAACGATGATAATTTACTAGAAAGTTCATCACAATCAATAATGAAAGATACACCAATGAGTAAATGTACCGAAGTAACAACACTCGAATCACCAAGTTCAATAATAAGCGATGGTACAATGACTGATCGCAACACCTTAACTAATATATTAACACGCAGACTTGGTTTATTTATTGGTAGCTGTATGGGTTTTTTAGTATTTATTGTATTAATATCAATATTAGGATACATGAAAATGAAAAAACAACGAACTATATCTAAAAGAGAACAACAAGAATCATCACAAGTACCACAAAATCCACCAGAATATATGACCTATCGTCATTTTTCGTTACAAGGTGGTGAAAGAATCGATAATAATTGTCCAAGTTTTATTAGTAACACGACTTTAAATTCGTAGCATACGGTTAAAGAAGCTTGTGTACTTGATCAAGATGTTGAGTTAAAAACTGTTGATACAAGTATTGGTTATTTTACTTAAAATGAAAAACTTTGAAATTGATTATTCAAAGAAAAAAAAAATAATTTAGTGGTGCTAAAAAATTACTAAATTTTTTTTTCAGTGTTGTATAAATAAGTATAATTAATCAAAAAAAAATTTTTTTAATAAAAGTGATACAAATATATATATATATATATAAAATTTGTAGAAATTATTTTACGTGTGTTAAAAAAAAAATTTTATTATATAAAAAGTGAATTTAATTATTAAAAATATATATTATCAATAAAAAAATTTTTTTTATTGAATTATTAAATATATTTAACAAAAAAATTATATATATATTATATACTGATATATATTGTAAGGTTTATAAATATATATATATATATATAACGTAGATAAATTTTATTGTATAAAATAAAATTAAAAAAAAAAACAACGATTTAAAATACGATGACTTTTATTTTTAATTTACTAAAATTTGGTTACTTAGATGCACTATTATTTTTAATTTTTAGAATTTTGGTTTTTTACAATTTTAAAAATGACTGCACATGTCTGAAAAATCTGTCCATTTTTTGATACAAACTTTTAAATATTTTGATCTAATCAAAAAAAAAACCTCATATTAATTAACTGTATTAAGTATAAAAACTGTATATTATAAGACTGATTAATTTTCATTTTTACACACTTTTTTTTAAATGATAAAACATGAATTATTTTTTAATTAATTAATAAATTAAATGAGCTTAATATTTAAGGATATTTTTTGTATGAATTTTTTATATATTTGTAAACTTATAAATATGACATATTTTATATTCGTTAGATATAATTAAGATAATATTAAGCATATAAAATTAAATTACAATTTTAGTAATTAATCAACAAGGTCGTTAATCTATCAAACAATTTATTAGATTTTGAGTTATTTTGTTTAGAAGTGAATCTTAAGGCCTCGACAGGAGTTTTCAAGGCAAGTTAAAGGGCCTTGCAAGTTATAATTGGTTTTCCGATAATATCTTTAGAAATCATTTCAATTTTCAGAAAAATTTTATCCTAAATTCCTGATGAAAAGGCATCATTAATACAGTCTTTATTTTTACGGTAAAAACCGGCTATTTTTTTTAAACATTACCTTTTTTATAGACAATTTAATATTCAAAATTTTTCTCGAAAATGAAATGATTTCTGCAGGCTACATAACGTCACGGTATCGATTATGAATTGTGGAAAAAACTTAAATAGGCCATGAACTGTTCGAGGAAATCCTATAAGTTGAGGGAATGACAACACGATTTAAAGTATTTAAGATTTAAAAAGCGTTTTAAGTACTTTAAATACTTAAAATCGCGTCGTCAGCCCCTTGGTTTAAGTTTTCTTTCATGCAAAATGATTAAAAGCGATAAGAGAGTTTATAAATAATCATCCAGATTATTCGATTAAAAAATTAGCTAAAAAAGCAGTTATTTAAATTTTTTAAGACAAAATAACTCAAAATCGAATATTAAAATTAATATACTATTTAATTTCTGAATAAAAAATAAAAAATTAGATAAATAATGAATGGAACTAAACTCATTTGGCACATTATTATAAATAATTTTTTTCTTTATTTGTGGATTACAGCCAAGCACTTATGCACTGACTTTATGAAATAATGAGTATTTTTTTCTTTTTTGAATGCAAGAGTATTAAAAAACGTATGAAGCATTTCTTAACGTATTTTTACCTTTTATTTACTACTGTCCTTAACAAAAACATATTTCAGTTTTTGAAACTTAGTGGGGAACTTCTTGAAATTAGCATTGCAGAAGAAAATGAATAATTCTTTTTGAATTACTTCTTCTGTCAGCATGTAAAGAAAGTTAAAATCTCGGTTAAAATCATGGCTATTATTGCTCAATAACAATAAATTAATTTGTTCACCAAAAATCTAATGTTTCAATTTTACTGTAAAATTTAAAAGTTCTCTTTTTCAAAAATTTTCATAGCGTTGAAAAGTCTACGAAGACTTTTGATTTTTTTAAGTTTTACATTCTAGTTCTGAATTTTAGACTGGTTTCTTGTATTGTGATTTTTTGACATATTTTTGAATGTTGGCAAAATAATAATTCTGAAGTATAAAAAATACCGTCATTTTTCGAAAAAAATCGTAAATTTACTAAATTTAGTATATATTATTAACTAAAAACTTGAGTATTTCCGATTTTTTCGATAAATTCACGAGAAAAATTGATAATTTACAATTTTTTTTCGAAAATTTTCAAAAAATATTTGCTAATTTACAAATTTTTTCTTAAATTCACAAAAAAAAATTGAGAATGCTTGAATTTGTTGTTAATTTATTAAATTTAGTAAATTTACGATTACTTTCGAAAATTTACTAATTTTACGAAAATATTCTATTTTTTTTTGTGAATTTAAGAAAGTTACTTTTTACAGTGTAAGTTTCTTCAAAACTATTGACAAATAATTAGTTTTTGAGTTAGTTTTAAAATGTGAATTAAATTTCAGCTTGATACCTGTTCAAGTGAATAATGTTGAGATCTTGGATGACGATTAGAATTGTCTTAATATTTACTTATCTTGCTAATTAGCATTACAAGTCTAAAAATTAGAGGCTATAAATGATGATTTTAATAGTTTATTAAAATCATATTCAGAAAAGTACCAAACAATGACAAAAAAAATCATAATTGGGGTCATTTTTTTAAGTCAGGGTGTTAATAAATAAATCTACCTCTTCGTTGTCATAATAATTCATAATATCTTATTATGCATTAACGGCGTAAAATTAAGAATAAATTAATTATATACTTTGCTTGCTTTGGTATAAAATAATAGAAATTCTATGCTAAATTTTTATTATGAATGGGTAAAAAGGCAAAAATACAATTAAAGAAGTGCATATAGAATTTATTAATTACTTGTAAGTTATGTTTCACAAAAAAAAAAAAAAAATTATTTATTAACAACTTAAATTAATATGAATTTTTTTAAATAAAATATTTGTCATCGTGATAAGAATTAAATATGAATATTTATAATTGTAAAGTAAAAAAAATTTATGTAAATATAAAATAACATAGTTTATTAAAAATAGATAATTAAGAATGTATATATAAAAAAACAAAAGTTATATATAAATAAATATAATTATAAAAAAAAAAAAAATTATTACAATAAATCGAAATAATAAATATATTTTCGTTCTTTTATTTTATTAGGCCATTTATACACCAGCAGGTAATCATCTTTTATGATAATCATGTCTGATAGATATTTATTGGTGCAGCTGGTGTAATTATATTTTTAAGTTGAAAAAAAGATGATTACGTACTGGTGTAGAAAGGGCCTTAAGCACCTAAAAATAAATAATAAAAAGTAAGTATATTTTATATTTATGATATTGTCAAAGTTTAATAAAAAATGATAAAAATTTTATTTTTATTTTAATAAATTGGTCAACATAATTGGTTAATCCTAATTCAACTTTTAAAATTTAAAATTAACTTAAATATCTATTATATAAAAATAAAAAATAGCATTGTACAATAATATTATCATAATTCATTACATAATTAAAATTCTAGGATTTGAGTTGATTTCAATTTTAATTGTATAATAAAATTCATTCTTAATTTTCATTTTTCTAAAAATATACGTTATGAACTATACGAATTACATTTTTGTATTTTGAATTTCGTAAAACTGCAACGATTGCATATCAGCAGTTCTGAATTTTGAATATTTCAATTATTTACGTTACTGTAACTCATAAAAATATAGGAGCTTAAAATTTGCAAAACTCTTAGATTTTTTAATTCGATTTGCTCAACTGAAATATGTGTACTAAATTTGTGTACTAAATTTTTTTACAAAATTGGCTTTAATTCTAAAAACTATAAAATATATAAGGCAAATAATTAAAATTTAGAGTATTTTTAAAATTTCAAATCAGAAAATGTCAATTGTAAAATCTCAATTTATGAAAGTAGTTTAAGCTTGACTATGCTTATAATATAGCAGTTAAAATATAAAAGTTTAGCTTTCATAAATATCATAAATTTAAAAACTGCTTCAAAATTTCTAGTCATGATAATTAATAATATTTATTTTTAAATATTACATTTCACATTTATAATTTTAAAAATTTATTTTATTACTTCAGAAAAAAAAAAGTTACAAAAAAGTAAAAAAAATAAATTTATGAAAAACTACACTTTATATTATAACTTTAACAACAAAATAATATAATTTTTACATAGAAAAAAAAAATTATTTTGGTAAGTAACATTAAAACTAACTTAACAATAGTATTATGTATATAATAAGGAAACTCTCTCGTAGAATTTAACCAAAAAGCTCAAAGAATATCTAAGTACTAAGTTTTCAAGCTTATTGTTACAAAAAAATTTTTTTTAAAAGTAATCTCATGTATGCAAGAGCGTAAGAGTAAATATATACATACATACAGTTTAGAAAATGTTTAAAAGACTTAATTAGGTATAATATGAATTCAAGAGAGAGCTTTAATATAATGACCACTGGAGTTAGGTTATAATATCAAGTACTTGGAATAATAGTTTAAAGTATTTTAGAGAATATACACGATATACCTTGGAATTAAACTTACTAGGAGAGATTACAAGATTTAAGTTACTTAATTCTTTTTTACTTTACCAATAGTATTTTTACCCTTATATGATTTCGACGAAATGAGGAAATTCGAACCTTGAAATATTCCAACTGGTTGTTCGATAGAGAAAATAAAATTAGAAAAAATAGTTGAAGTTCAATTAGCTGTTTATTGTAAAGATTTTGAGTCCTAAGAAAAAGAATTTATATATCGTAAGTTCAATATAAAATTTGCAGCTTTCAGATGCTAATTGTACTGAATTCCCCACTAACGCGTCTTCTTTTTTTTTATTACTATAAAAATGTAATTTATACATTTTTATTTTCTGACTTTATTTTACGAAATGAAAAAAAAAAACTTTATTCTATGAACTCTCTCCTTTAGAATTATAGAATAAATAAATAAAGTTTGGCTGTATTGAAAATTTTTTCACGGTTTTGCTTGCGCTTGTGGTTTACGGAGCACTTTTGCGGTTATGTAGATTAGGCCGAAAGAATTTTAAAAAGAGGAGAAATAATAAAAATATTGAATATCAAAGAAATATTAACTATCTTTATGATAAAAACTTTAATTTTGGTACAAGTCTAAAGCCCTTTCTACATCAGATTAAAAGTTGATACTAAATCTGGTCATCTTTAAAATTTATATAGTGTAGTTGGTGATTTTTAATAATTAATCGTAAAGAACTCCCAACTACACTATATAAATTTCAAAAATTAACAGATTTAATATCGACTTTTAATCTGATGAAGAAAGGGCTTAAAAATTGGTATTTTCGTAAAAAGTAAAAAGCTTAAATTTTGCAATAATGATTCGCATAAAATATAACCTACTAAATGGTTAATCAGCTTTGTTAGAAAATTTAATTCTAAAACAAATATTAAAGCTTTTGCTATGAATAAGCCAATGAATTCCATGTAAAAAGAACATTAATGAGTCAATATACAATATACATATATATACTTTAAGTTGAGAGTAATCGGGTTACCTAAAATTCGTGATCTACCCTTGTAATTCTTAGTATTAAAATTATTATTGTTGTTATTTAATTTCGCTTTTCTCTATTGTTGTCTCTTTCTTTTCTAAAACTAAATAATATCGTGTGTGGCTTGAATTTAGAATTCATGTTATACATTTTGTATATCTATAGTATGTATGAACAAATATACTTTTGAACTACTTGAATATACTATAACCTATAATGTTCTATACTCAAGTATAAGTTTTGTAATCGAATTATACGTTCAAATAATACGATTAACTTTTTTTAATAAGATCTTGCATACGCATTAATTACTTTGCCTATTAAATTTTTCCCTATTTTGAGCTTTTTTAAATAATTCAATATTTACACCTTTTGATTTTTTTAGTTCCTCAAAGTTTTACTTGAGTTATTTTTTTTTTCTTTAGTTGAATAAACACGTTTACAATTCAGAAGCGATAATAAATTAAGTTAAAATTCAATTATCTGAAATTTTGCTTCATTTTTATAAAATTAATTGCATAATAGAAGTAGGAAAAAAAATAGTTTATTAAACAGAAAAGAAAATCCTTTATAAAAGATAAAGATACTTTTAAAGATAGAATACAAAGAAAAAATAAAAAAGAAAATAAATAACTTCTAAAACCCAACCTGTCGTAATTTTGTTCATTGAATGATTCTATTCTTTTCTTCGTGATCGACTTGCTTCGTGTAAGGAAATAAAAAAAAGGAAAAAAAAGTGATCTTGTATAAAATGTCACTCAAGGTACTAAGAGTGCAAAGAACATTTTCTACAAAAAAAGAAAAAAATACTTTGAAAAAAAAAAAACGTAGAAATAAAAAAATGTACAATTGATTGTATTAAAAAAGAAAATTGGAAAGCAATTGTAACATTTTATTTTTACACTGTAACATTTTTCTGTTTTGAATCTCAAGTAAAATATTGGATATTCAGGGTTTTGTTTGATATTTCGAGAAAATATCAAAAGCAGACTATTGAAATAAAAATTGGACTATTGAGAAAAGAAAAACTAAGAAAAGTAAAATCATAACTTGTAAGGGTAAAATTTTTATTAAAATAAAATGATGCTTTGATGGGTGTAAAAAGGTTTTACATTTAAATATTAAATATTTAGTCCTTGAAATCAAAAATTTATATTTATTTGAAATTCAAATTGCGTAGAACAAAGTTGAAAATAAAATATAATAATTAAAATTTAACTTCAGAGAGATAGAAATTTACTTTTTATAGAAAATGAAAATAATTTTTCAAGGTAAACATTTTCAACTTATAACCTGTAATATTAATTTTTATTTTCTAAATTTTACCCTTCAAGTATAGTATTAAAGGTAAGTATTTTGAGCCAAAATTTTTGTTTAAAATTTATATCATTTGTCCCTCTAGATTTACACATTTAATTCTATTCTATTTAAATTAAAAAAAAAATATATAAAAATATAAGTTAAAAGTTTTTAAGTGAACTAAATTGCAATAATTTTTTTTTCTATTTCAATATAGATTCGTAGATAAAGTAGCTTTTAAAAAAATTGTGTAAAATGTATAATTATTCAAAAGTATAAATATAATTAAAAAAGTATAATGTATAAATTAGTCCGGCAGGTCCAAAAAAACGCTTGGATTTTTAATTTCAAGATAAAATTATTAAAAAAATAATATTCTCAAAATTATAGCTCATTTTATTATTACCATGTAGTCCCTTTGAATACATTTTGAACAGAAATAGATGTGAGGAAGGAAATTGGGCCTTACGAAGACTCCATACCATCCCCATATCAATTTTTGTTCAGGAGTGATTTTTATAAGACTTAATAATCCCTAAATTAGAGCCAAAAATATAACTAAAAAAAATGCTGTTAAATTATTGGCACTACGGTTCTTCAAGCAATAACAAAATATTCTTAATGGTCTATTTCATCTGACAAAGTATAATAATAACGTAGAAAAAACTAAATATTATCTTGTCCTTCATATTATTATCATTTCAAATTCCCATAGGAAAAGAAATAAATGATAATGATTTTTTAAAATTTGTAACCCCCGTTAAAAAATTTGGTACTTTATCGAAGAAAAAAAATTTAATGGTGTTTTTTTAATTTTTAGCAAATGTACGCATCTGCAATTTTAAGTAAAAATTAACTCCAGATTTGATTTCAGAAGACTAAGAAACAAAATACTATTCACTTTTTATTTATCAAAAAAAAATAAAAAAAATAAATGTGTTTAAAAATTGTTATAATTTTTTTTTTATCGAGTATAATTCTTGTATTAAATTCTAGCAGATGGGATCAAAAACAGGCTTACCCCGGTGCTAATAAATTATATGACTAAATTTAAAAAATAATAATTTAATAAAATAATTTTTTTTTTAAATTACCTATTTAATTAAACTATAAACTATATTATTATTTATTATTAAAAATTTTCTATATAATATATATTTTTATAGTCATTTTTTATAAAATTAATGTTGCATTACATATATTCTTTTATAAATTTTATATGATAATAATAATAATAAAAATACAGATTGTATTCTATGGTTTATATATTATAATATATAATTCTGATTTATTATCATAATTTACATTTCTATAAATCTTTTATAATTTTTACATTTTCTTTTCGTGTATATATTTGTATACTAGCGTGGTAGTTATAAATTGTTTGATTTTTTTAATTTTTAAAGCTTTTTAAATTCAATGCGTTATTATATTCTGTTGAAATTTACTAAATTAATGACTTTTAAGAATACGAGAAAGAATTAGGATGGAAACAATGTGCTCGGGAATTATTAAAAAATAGCTTTCGTTTGTGAAAAGTCTCTAGTACAAATTGATGTATTGGATGAGTATTTAATTTTTTGAGTTTTGGATTTATTAAAAAAAATAAACGAGATTAATCTATTTATAGATATTTGGGTTATTTTTAGGTATTTGATACATAAAGTTTCAGAGCTCAATGTTGCAGAGACCTGATTTCGATTTTTGGTTTAAATTTATCTGGATATTATTAGAATCTGATCTGGATATTTACTTGAGTTTTTTATTTTAGTTTATAATGGATATAGATTATTTTATCTTATACCATAAGGTCGCTCTACTTTTACTTAAATTTGTAAATTCTGAGCAAATTCTTGATAAAAAGTTATAGCATGTTTGCATATATATATGCAAAATATAATTTGGAAAACTCAATTAAAAATTTCTCTCGGATGCAAAAACATAAGTATTCAAAAACTGGTGATAATCATTAGTCATTTTTTAGAAAAAATTTTTTTACAAACAAATAAACAAGATTTGTTCGTTATTATTATTGATCTTTATGAATAAAAAAAACTGATTTTTTTTCGTAATTTGTTAAAAAGTAGTAAAAAATTATTATTATTTAGGATGTACTTTTTTTTTTATTATTAAAAAAAAAGCAGAATTTATATAAATAATTAAAAGAATTATTATTATTATTTTCATGTTATATAACAAAAAAAATATATTATAGGATGTTACATAAGTAAAAACAATTAATAGTGTCTTTGAATCATTGCCAAAGAAATGTTTTTTATAGTTAACATCAAGAATTATAATTTCAAGATGTATACTTACTCTGTCTTATATTTTCTTCTCAATTTAAAAAATTGCTTATTAAATAGAAAGCTTATAAAAAAGCATACAGATACACACACACACACATTTATACACTATGCATGTATTTTAATATTTAATTATTATTTTAATTATTAATGAGTCTTCTGCTTTTAATTTTTTAATAAATTTTAAAATTTTATTAACTTTACATTATTGTGATTAAATTAAACTTATAGAATATTAATTATTGAACGTTAATTAAGGTTTCATGCTTTCAGTAAAACTGCAATTTTACGAAACTTTCTCAAATAATTGAATAGTTTTTTTTCCGAGGGAGTGAAGAATGCATCTTATGTATATCCTTTGGCTTCAGGAAAAAGGATTATATGGTGACTCTACCTTGCATTATCGGCAATGAAATCATCGATCATGAACTACAATCCACGATTGCATGGCCAATGATGCAAGGTCCTACCCGCTAATCTCCCCTCCCTATTATCTTTGACACATATTGTCCCGGACCGGGACTCCCTGTTGAGGTAATACTTCAGCCCAGGACGTGCCGCCCGCAAATCTTCATCCACCAATCGTGCCTTAAAAAAAAATAACATTAAAACACAAAAATTAATCCCAAAGCCCCTTTAGGAAGAGCGTTTCCTCTATTCAAGGAAACCCTCCTACTTTTTCCGCTTAAGCGTGGTCCATACGTAATCTGCTACCTTGTACCAGTTTTCGGTAATACGTAGCATTTTCTGGATCATACTCTCTGGCCTCCATTCGCGGGAGGCTAGTCGCCTATCGGCGAATCTTGTACACACGAAAAAGATATGTTCCGCAGTGTATACCTCACCGAAGCAGGGCAAGCACTGCGCTGTTTATACCTTGTCCCATTTAAAGAGCTGGCTACGGAAGTATCCGTGGCTAGACAGGAACTGGGTGAGGTAGAAATCAATCTCCCCATGACCCCGGTAAATCCATGCCCTTAGGTCGGTTATGCTCGGATACCGTTCGGTACGCACAAGCGAACCGAAGTGCTCCTTGTCTTTGGACTGCAGAGATTCTCTTGCAGTACTTTTTCATCTAGACGGTGTCCGCCCATATATTAAGAAATATTAGAATAAATTTGTTTGTTGAATAATATTATAATTGGAGTAAATATTTTTTTTAGTTCTAATCCAATAAAATTCTCTTTGTTCTATACTTCCCTAAATGCCAAAGATTATATTGGTGAAGTAGATTCACTTACTTCCCTAAAGGCTATCCGTAAAGTAGACGGTAGTCATAAATTTTTTCTGCCTCGCTAAAAATTTATTTTAGGGGAGAGGGCGACTGAAACTTTCAATGTCAACTCCTTGTGGTTTGGCCAAAGCACTAGGAATAGGGCCAAATCACTAATTCTTCGACTTCACTACGACATATAGACACTCTAACTCATGTTTTATCAGTATGTATAATATTTATCTTTCATTTTCATGGGAAATCATAAATCGCAATTTCATCAAAAGTCACAAGTTTTTAATTACTTTATTTTCAAGTGTTTGACAAGTGAGTTAAACTTCATAATTTTACGAACGAGAATAACAATAGAAAAATCAAGATAAAATAAAAAAAATACGTATATCACAAAGTTTACGGACTGAAATTTAAAAAAAAAAATTTTTTCAACCAAATAAATTTATGAGATTTTATCTATTTTTTTTTTCTTTTTTGCTTTTTATAAGTATGGTATTATCTATTTATTATTGTTATGATTTTTTTTCGAATTAATTGTTTTTATCGAAAATGATCAAAGATCAATTTTTTTTTTAATTATGGGATTGTTTTATCATCCAAGAGTTATTTTTTTATACGATAACCCTATATATCTAAATATGTTGATTAAATCATGTACTACTTTTGTGTTTTCTAAGAATTATAAAGTTCCTAAACAGTATTCCTTGAATTTATTCCCAAGATATTTCAATGGCTATTCGATACTGAAATTTAAAATTTCTGAGTTTATGCAAGAATGTTTGCAAATATGTTACCCTTAAATCCTAGTTCCTACTCGATAAATTAACAAAATGTTAAAAATCAAAAATATTCAAAATAATCAATTATGAAGAAACTTTGATTTGAAATTGTTGAGTATTAAGTCGTCAAAGTTGCATTGAATTTTTATGAAAACTGTTTTAGAGAAATTTTAATTTATGCTATTATTTTTTTTTTATTTACTGGACATTTTTTGCTCATGTTTGTACAATTTTTAAAAATCTTATGGGAAATTAAGGTAAACCGTCACGTATCAAATATACATTAGCAAGTAGTAAGATTCTTAGAAAAAATATCAAGGATAATCAAAACATCATAAAAAAACTTAACCTTTTATTACACTTGAAGGATGGTTAATATAGATAGTCGTAAAAATTCGGAGAGTAAGCCAATCATTTGAGACTTGCAGACAAAGTATCTGCCAAAACAATCTAATGAAATTTGGTAGAGTCCACGGGTGTATCGAACATACACTAAAAAAGAATTCCGCTAGTCAGAAGCTAAATTTCGCTTGCGAAAACGAATTTTTTTTTCAGTGTACATTAAAATGATTCAAGAGGGCAGAACCTCCATGAAAGTTTTGGTTTAAAGATTCACCTGAAAGAAACTAATCATAAATGTATGAATTAGTCCAATAAAGGAAGAGTAAGGTTCGAGGGCAAAGACTCAATAAATGAATGAGTGACCAAGTATGTTATAAGGTTGATTTTATGAATTAAAAAAATTCAAATAAGTATAAAAAAATTTGTTTATTGTTTTTTACTCTTTTATCAGAATAAAAATTATAATATATTGTATAAAGAAAACAAACTTTTATGCTCGACTAAGTTTTTAGAATATATAAAAAAAAATCTTAAACAGCTGCTGCTTTAAGGGTCAAACTTTTAATAATGAAAGTAAATTTTTTTTTTAATAAGATGAGTAATATTTTACTTATTTTTATTTTTTTTTATTTTTAAATAAGATATACGAAACATTAAAAATCAATTACTATAAAACGTTTGCTAGAGCCGTTTCTACATCAGTTTCTACATCTTAAAAGTTGATATTAAATCTGGTTATCTTTAAAATTTTAAAATTTATATAGCTTAGTTGGAGATTTTTGATGATTAATCGTGAATAACTGGAGGACATGGTTGCGGCAATAAATGAAAATTTAGCATCGTTTTAAGATTTTTGTTGTTAGATTTTTTTCAAAGTTTACATCATCAAAAATCAGTATGCATGTTCAACTTGCTATCGATATCTCAAGTATCGTTAGCAAAGAGAAGGCATACTGATTTTTTAACTTACGTGTTCTATATTAAAATCAAAGTTATTAAATGAAAAGTTTGAGAAACAATAGTAACAAATTTAATAATTAATATTTAAGAATCTAATATCTGGTGTAATGAATCAACTAGTGACTGCAGAAAAATGACACTCACCATGCAATTAAGAAATAATGAATTAAGGCTAAAAACAGTTTTTTGTTATAAAGTCATTCATTTTATCACGCAAAAAAAGAATAGTAAAATTAACCTTTACAAATGTAGGAAAAACAAATTAATATAGATTAGTAAATATAACCAAAAAATTAGTAAATTTTATAAAAAAACTTGAGGATTTAGTTTTATAAACAAATTTTATTAGTAAATTTTACTAATAATTTACTGTAAATTTTAACTAAAGTGAAATTAGTAAACATAATCGTAATTTTATTTATATTTAATAATTTTTTGTATGCGCGAATGGGTACTCAAGTCTCAGATTGAAAGGCAAATGTATTTAATATTAGCTGTTTTTTTTAAAGTTATACCAGCGATTTGTTGTAATTAGAGGATTATAGTACGAATCCTGGAGTTACAGTACAGTTCTAGTGCCAAATCTAGGTTATCTCTAACAGATTTTGCAAACTCTGAATCATAAGTAATCATTCTACCTCTTTTGTATTTTTTCAGACAATAAATTAAGGAAATATTGTTTGACAACTATACACACATAATCGTGCATTTTTTATAAAAAAATATTAAAAATTTCAGTTATAGGTTAAAAAAATTTATGATTTCTATAATCAAACATGGGTAGATTTAAATGAAGTGAGTGCGACTTACATGGTCGGGTCTTCAAAACTGCCCCAAAGTGTTTTTTTTCTGAAAGTACTACCAAAAATAAGTAACCAACCCAATTTTTAGCCTCCCAGAGCGAAATCTCGATTTTTGGCAGCCATTTTAGTGTTTTTGACTGTCGTAAAAAAAGTAAGAAAAATGAGTCATAATTTTTTTTATTATTGCTATAAAAAACTCTCATTAGCATGAAAAATTTTTTCCTTTTAGGTCCAGATAGGAAATTTCCCTGGCTATCCGATTCCGGGCTCAAAAATTTTTTTTGAGTTGCGCATGCGCGAGGAATCGCTAAGATAGGCTGTTTTTTTTCAAAAGTCGATTTCTCAAATGCCTATTAGTGAAAAATCTTGTAACCAGGCTTAAAATTTTCGTTAAACCTTATATTTTTTGGCAAAAAAAACATTTCGATGGGACACTGCTTTTTGGGAGCTCTAGATAAAAAAATAGCAGCTTTTAAAACCTCATTTTTTACAAATTTCAAATTTCCCGCCAAGTCACGTGACCAATCAAAAATCTGATCAAAAATTTGGATTCCGCGGGAAATTTTACATAAGGATATATCTTTTCATGTTTTTAAGAGCGTTTATGTTAAAGCAGCGAAATTTTAAATTGAAAGATTAAAATATCTCATTTATTAAGGAATTTTTTTATTTTTTAAATTATTCCAAATTATTCAAAATTATTCAGAAAATTCTTTATTATTTCACTGTTTTTTGCCGCTTTAACATAAACGCTCTTAAAAACATGAAAAGACATATCCTTATGTAAAATTTCCCGCGGAATCCAAATTTTTGGTCAGATTTTTGATTGGTCACGTGACTTGGCGGGAAATTTGAAATTTGTAAAAAATGAGGTTTTGAAAGCTGCTATTTTTTTATCTAGAGCTCCCAAAAAGCAGTGTCCCATCGAAATGTTTTTTTTGCCAAAAAATATAAGGTTTAACGAAAATTTTAAGCCTGGTTACAAGATTTTTCACTAATAGGCATTTGAGAAATCGACTTTTGAAAAAAAACAGCCTATCTTAGCGATTCCTCGCGCATGCGCAACTCAAAAAAAAATTTTGAGCCCGGAATCGGATAGCCAGGGAAATTTCCTATCTGGACCTACAAGGAAAAAATTTTTCATGCTAATGTGAGTTTTTTATAGCAATAATAAAAAAAATTATGACTCATTTTTCTTACTTTTTTTACGACAGTCAAAAACACTAAAATGGCTTCCAAAAATCGAGATTTCGCTCTGGGAGGCTAAAAATTGGGTTGGTTACTTATTTTTGGTAGTACTTTCAGAAAAAAACACTTTGGGGCAGTTTTGAAGACCCGACCATGTAACTCGCACTCACTTCATTTAAATCTACCCACATACTAATGGTACATATTTTTAATTTAATAAAATTAAAAAAAAAAAATCTAATAAAATCATTTTTGTACTTTTCTTTTATAAATAATAGTATATAATATTAGAATAAAAAATTTTTATTGGAAAAAAAAAGTTTAACCAAATTTTAAATTTCTTTTTCTTCAAATCTTACAAAATTTAAAACTTTTTCTCAACTATAAAATATAGTTTATTGTAAAAAATCAAATTTATGAAATTCTGAATTTATCAATATGTAAAAGAAAAAAAAAAGATTTTTTTTTTGTTTTTTATTCTTTTACTTTCCAAAGAAATAAAACTTAAATTTAAATTTTTTGAATAAATATTTGCGTTATGTGTGTACCGTCTCAAATATAATATTTTTTTTCATACTGTTTTTTCTCTTATCTTTTTTTAAAAATAAGAAAAAAAAAACTTAAAAAAAAAAACTAGTTTGAATTAAGTGCGAAAGAATATACGCAGTATGCATCCCAGATATTGTAGAAAACGAGTAAACTCGAGTAACTTAGTTAGAAAAAGGAACCACTTTGAGTTAAGTTTTAGAATATCTAAGAAAATAAGAACGAAATAGTTTATTTACCATTACGTGTATGATGATAGTGAATTCGTCAGTTGAAACTATTGTATATCTGTGTGTATGTATGTATAGTTCAGAATAGGAATACTTAGAATTCAACTTATATATATATATATACATTGTTTTCACTACTGTGATTTCTTATATATACTTGGCTAAGAATTCAAATTCACTTTAGAAATGATATATGTAGTAAATTTGATTATCTACTATCAAACGCTGATATATATTTAAATCTCTCTAAAACTTTCAAGCACGTTCGAATTCGTTGTTTTAATATATATTTTTATATATACTATGTATGCTTCCACAAATAAGTGCGAGGATGAATAAAAATAAAATATTAAAATATATTAAAAATTAAAATTTTTATTTTTTTTAAATATTTTTAAACATTTTTTAGAAATTTAATGTATACTTTGATATCTGAAAATTCAAAAAAAATATCTTGGATTTTTGTTTCCTGGAAGAAATTAGTGGTCATTTACAAAAATAAAACAAGATGCGCAAAACTATAGTACAAGAAAATCTCTTTTCTTCCATAGTAAGGAAACACGTAAATCCTTCGACGTTTAAATATAAACAAAATTTAAAGATTACAATTCTAACGTACATTATTTAAGATTAGTTATTATTATCCTTCGAAATTTATTAATAAATATGTTACAAAAAAGGCTTTGCTATTATTTTAATAAAAGTAATCAGAATTTAGGTCAGATCAGAAATCAAAGTAGAAATCATTTTAATAATGAAGTAAAAAGAATAAGTTATATTTTATTTTTAATGTATTTTGAATAGGGGAAGCGCGAGTTTAAAAAATTTTTAAATTTAGATAAATTAAAGTGTTCTGGGACTTCTGAAATTTCAGAGATCAATTTATGCATGTCAAAATATCATTTTCCATCTGTTGTCTAGTGTTTAAAAAAATTTTGATGCACGTTAAAAAATTAGAAAGCTGAAAAGTCGAAATTCCCATGTTATTAAAATGGGAAAACTTAAGTGTTCAGTGACGCGGGTTCTTAAAATCGAAAACCGAAATCCTTGAAGCTGGGGGGATTTTAAAACCAAAATATCAAAAATTTGGGTAGAGCAAAAAAATCTCGAAAACAAAACAATAAGACACACTCTAATGTATATTGTAAATATTTTCTACAATATAGTTAAGTAATTAATAGTTTTTTAACAAAAAACGCTACTTAAAAATTATTAATTTATTTACTGTTTTTTAATTTGTAAACTAGTTTTGAAGCATATTATTTATAAAGTTATTTTTAAAAGTTTTGCAATTATAAAAATATGATAACAATAGAGACTTTTAATAATAATTTGCTTTTCTAAATGTGGGGTAGGTGGGTAAATATCGTGAGAGATATAACACTTCCCATCATCGTTAAAGTTTATTTTGATCTCTTTGTTAATTAATAATGATTTTTTAGAAAGTTTTCTCTTTTGATATTTTATTTTTGATAAAGATTACTCTTTAGTGTGTACAAGTTAATGTGATGTGTAGTGACGTGTATTTAGCCTCTCACTCGACTGGATCTCCTTTTAACGTAGCATCCTATCTACTCGCACAAGCGATATAAACACAATAATTAATTAATCAATATATTAAATTACGATCATTCGAACAAATAAATAATACATATGATATTTTCATATCCTGTAGGTACTGAATAAATTTTAATTCAATTTTAAAAAAATTTTTTTAAATTTAAAATTGTTGTTAAATTAAATTATTGCTATCTAAACTTAAAAAATGATATTAATAAAGAAAAATATGTTCATCAATTTTTAGCTCCAACCAGTACAGTTTGAATTTTCAAAAATTAAAAAAAAATTGAATTGAAATATATTCAGTAAATACATGATATGAAAATATCCTATGTATTATTTATTTCTTCGAATGATCGTAAATTAAAATATTTATTAATTTAATATCAAACGATAAAATAATTATCATACAGTAGTTAAATTTTCTCAGAAAAAAAACAGATGTGTATGCCTGGGATCGAACCACGGCCTGCCACGCGGCAAGCCGTTGCACAGTGTAGTAATAAACAAAAAAGTGGCCAAAAATCGGCTTCAACGCAATTTCTTATGAAAAAAAATTCTGCTGGATGAAAAATGACCGTTTTTGTGTATACTAAATAATAGGCTACCGAGATAAAAAAAAAATTTTTTTTTTTAAATTTTTTTAGCTGCTGAATGATAAAAAAAAATCTATTTTTTACCATAAAAAGGTAAAATATTTATATATTATTATTTTTTCATTTTATTGACCTGTACTGGGCATAATTGTTAAATGAATCATATCAAATTAAATTGCCCTATCTCGCCCTAAATATGGGCGATTAATAGAAATAACTAATAACTTAATATGTAAAATATTTAGTTTTAAAATTAAAAAAAAATTTTTTTAGGTACAAAAAAAATCTGTATTAAAATATGTACATAAATAATAAATAAACCTAAAAAAAAAGTTTTAGTATAATTATACATGGTTGTATGCAGTATAAAGATGTGTTATTCAACATTTGCAATTTAGTCAAAAAATAAAAAAAAAAAAATGAAAAATTTGATTTTTCTACTTTTACTTATATTTTAAATTAAAATAAAGTATAAAAAATATAAATTATATAATAACATAAAAAAATACTTTATTTAAGTTTAAAATATAAGTAAAAGTAGAAAAATCAATTTTTCATTTTTTTTTTAAATTTTTTGACTAAATTGCAAATGTCGACTAACAAATGTTGACTAACATACAACCATGTATAATTATACTAATACACTTTTTTTAGGTTTATTTATCATTTATATACATATTTTAATACAGAGCTGTACCTAAAAAAATTTTTTTTTAATTTTAAAACTATAAATATTTTACCTTTTTATGGTAAAAAATAGATTTTTTTTGGTTCCTCCAAGAGGAACCATTGTGTTAGGTCAAAATTTGATTTTCTATTTTTTGGAATATAAGCACGTTTTGGGACCTCAGGAAGCTAAAAAACCGGTTTTTATAAAAGTCCCAAAAGAATTGTAAAAAGGCGTATAGAATACGAATCCGAATGTGACGAGGAAATAAAAACAATGGAATCTCTTGTTGACGTTGGAAAAAAACATAAAACAGCTGAAGCATCAGATAAAATAAATAATTTATTAGTTGAATCAAATGATAATAAATCAGAGAAGCATTTCGATGGAAGCGGTAAAGCAAGTCCTTCTCAAGCATCAGCCTCAAATCAAGATCATGGAGAATTTAGTGAAAATAATTCAAACAGAAGGTTTAATGAAAGTCCAATTATCTCCAAAAGTAACGAATCACCTTTGGTACTTAGCAAAGATAAGCGAGGAAGTAAAGATGCAAAAAATATTACGTCCTGCTCAGATAAAAATGATGCAAAATGTTCTGACGAAAAACGCTCTAAAACATCTTCCCTTGACAAAATCCAGGATCCAGCAAATGCAAAATCAAATGAAAGTGTTAATTCAAACCAGGAAATGGAGAAAAGCATTTCTGAAGAATTTAATAGCATTTTAAGTCTAAAGAAGCACGCTGAGAATCAAACTGTTGGTGATGAAAGGACGTTATCTAAAGAAACAGTAGAGAAAACTGAAACAGAAAAAGCTTTGGCAAAATTAGCAGATGAAATACGCGCATTGGAGAATGCAGAAGTAGATTTTGACCATGAACCCAACAGTGCATATTTGAAACTGGACAAATTGAAAAAAAAGTATTTAGAAAAATGCTACAATAACTTTAACATTAAATTATCCAGATATGGTATATTAAATATGTTAAGACTGACATCCGAAGAAGATGAAAAAAAGGAATGTATAAAATTAAAACTCGCAGAACACATTAATGACAATATTGTTAGTTACAATAAGCATTTGGAGAAGAGCAGAGTAAGATGCAACATTGAAGAGAACTTCTATGTTGAACCAGTATTCATGCCAGATTTTCAAGATGTCTTCGAATTTATAAAGAATGAAAGCAAATTATCAGACGCTAATCTTGTTGAAGATGAATGCCAACATTTTGGTAAGTTTAACAAAAGATATCATATTTTTATTTATTTGTGAATTGTTGCCGGGGAAAGAAGCATCATCTAGATCATATTTAATTCACGAATAAATAAATTCAAATAAATGTTTTTACATTATTTTTCTCATTTTATTAAATGCAATTAATATAATTTAGCAAAATCCTGTCACAATGAAGTAATTGAATGTTTATCAAGTGTCAAAAAGAGCGAAGAATTACAATCGTTGAAAGAAATTGAAGCGATTCAAAAACCAAAATAGGAAATAATCCTTACGGATCAACTGCAGGAAAAATTAATTGAAAATGATATCATTGCCAAAACGAGAATGGATGACGTATTTAAATTATTTGACGAAGTTCAGGAAAGATATGGAAATAATGAAGAATTTATGAAGGAACAGTCAGACGAAGAGGAATTTTGTACTTCGGACGCAGAGACAGTTGAAGCAATTTCATCAATGGATTATCGTAGATGTGAGAGTAGATGGTGAGACTAAACAAATCTGTCTCATTTGAAAGCAAACCAAGATGATGTAAAAAATATAAATAGTTAATATTAATTAATAATTATACTTAGACGAATAACACATAATTTTTTTATTTTTTTTTATTTATTTTATTAATAATCAGCGGGGAAAATACCCCTTACAAAAATTTACTGAATAATAAATAATAATTTCACTTTCTTAATATGATGGCACTTGCTTTGTACAAATATAGACTTTTAATTTAAATTGTATCCTATAAATAATATTTCTTGTGATATACCGTACTTTGGTTTCTTTGTTATAATTAGTTTTATTTCATTTAATTTGATCATATATTTAAATGTTGATAATTACGAACTTTATTTGGTAAACTCGACTTAAATTAAATTTGAATATATTTTCTTTAATATAACTACCAAGTAAACATTATTTTATTAATTAAAAATTAAATTAGTGACTAAAACCATCAGATCAGAGGTGGGCAAAAACGGCGATTTTGGCACGCAGTTTTCGTTTCAGTTGCCAACGGACAAATTAAAAACGGTTCAGTTTGGTCACTTTACTCGTTCTGAATATCTTCCATAAACGGATATTTTTCCAAACGATCCGTTTCCAAAATATTCCGTGGCAATGAATTTTTGAAAACTGATCCGTCTTCAACTTTTTGTAAAACGACCAAAGTTTCAAAACCTACCGTTTTCAATTATCCGTTTTTCCTAATTGGGAACGGAATTTTAATCGTTATCACAAAAAATGAAAATTCGTATGTATTTTTAAATTTTTTCAGTTGTTTAATTTTACTTGAGAATTATTATAATTTTAGGTACCGTAATTTTTTATTTCAATTTTTTTTATCAATTTAAGTTGCCGGAATCATGCCAAATTCTCAATTTATTTCCATATTTTTTCACCACCAAATAGATGCTTCGATTAAAACTTGCATTCATGGATTATCCTTTAAAATATTAACTTTTCTTTTATTTTTGTCATATATTTAAATGTATCATTAAATTTTTTAAGTTCAGTTAAATTGTTATTTTATTAGTTAAAAAACTTTAAACCATAACGTTATAGCAATAAATATGCTGATGGAACTTAATGTAAACATGAAATAAATAAATACTTTTTAAAATTTGTTTTAATATCATAAAAAAGTTGTAATTATGATGCTTTTATTTTGTTGAGAGAGATAAAATAAAAAAATATAAAAAATTCAAAACGAAAAATTCCGCAAACTTATTTAACAATTAAAATGACATCTAGAATTATTAAGAAATTGAATAAATTAAAAAATAAATACGAATTTTCATTCTTTATGAAAACGGATAAAAATCCGTTCTCGATTAGGAAAAACGGAAAATTGAATACGGCAAGTTTTGAAATTTTTGCCGTTTCAGGAAAAGTCGAGGACGGGTCAGTCTCTAAAAATTTCGTGGCACGGATTATTTAAAAACTTATCCGTTTTAAAATTTTTCCGTTTATGGAACATTTTATAAACTGATCAGTCTTTAAATTTTTCGTGCCACTGCTATTTTAAGACGAATTTAATTCCCGTTTCTTGATATACGGACAATGAGCATGCCAGTCTTGCCCAGCTCTGCATCAGATAGTATTATTATTATTATTACTTATAGTATTATTATTATTAGTAGACTCGTAGACTCTCTCAGAAATAAGAAAGCCCCCGGCCCAGACGGCACATACGAAATTATAAGAATCGCTGCGCACGAGTGTCCGTCATTGATGTTAATGATGTACAACTCGTGCCTACGAGCTGGAGTTTTCAGTAGGCGATGGAAAAAGGCACTGTTGGTCCTCATCAGTAAAGGAAAGGGAGATCCCACACTCCCGTCCTACTGGCGACCACTAGGACTGCTGGATACAGCTGGAAAGGGCTTCGAAAAAATGCTACAACCGCGTATCTTAAACGCAGTAGAAGCAGCAGGGGATTTATCTCCTCGGCAATACGGATTTAGACGGGGGAGGTCCACGATTGGGGCTGTGAAGGAGGTCGTTGACGCGATAACTAGGGCCCAAACGGGTAATCATTACTCACGTAAAATTACTCTTTTGGTCACCCTGGACGTCAAGAACGCATTCAATTCTGCAAAGTGGACAAAGTTCCTTCAAGGACTAAATGACTTTGCAGTACCAAATTATTTGATGCGGGTAATGAAGAGTTACCTAAGTGACAGAGTACTATTGTACGAGACTCTTTAAGGGAAGAGAAGTAGGAAAGTGACAGCTGGTGCAGCTCAGGGCTCCATATTGGGACCTGACCTATGGAACATCTCTTATGATGGTATCCTGAGGATGGAGTTAGCGGATGGCTGCTTTATGATAGGCTATACGGATGATATTGCCCTCGTGATCATAGCAAGGAACGTGCAACAAGCACAGGATAGCTTGAGCGTCTGCATGTTAAAGACAAACGCATGGATGGAAGAGCACGGATTAAGTCTGGCAGTCGCTAAGACCGAGATCGTGATGTTCACGGGGAAGCAAATCAATACCGTTATTCCAATACGGGTTGACGAGGATACCATTATAGAGACGAAAAGGTTCGCCAAATATCTTGGAATAGTTTTGGATACGAAGCGGACCTATTTCGAACATATTTCTCAAAGGGTCAAGAAGGCAGGTACCACGACGCTAGCCCTGAGCAGGCTGATGTCGAACATGAATGGACCAAAGTCCAGCAGGAGAAAGCTGCTAATGTCCGTAACTCACTCTATCCTATTGTACGGAGCGGAGATTTGGAGTGAGGCACTGGATAAGGATATATATTCGAAAGGTATGATAAGAGTGCAGAGGCAGGGTGCTCTGAGGGTTTCTTGCGCATACAGGACTGTCTCGGAAGCGGCAGTTCTTGTCATCGCAGGAATTATTCCTATTCAGCTACTTGCCAAAGAGCGTAAACTTATTTATGATAGAAAAAATGAAGGCGACGTCGACCGTATCAGAGCGGAAGTTAGGAGGGATGTGATGCTGGAGTGGCAGACGCTCTGGAGGGATGGCACAGACAGCGCATGGACCAGGCGCCTCATAAAAGAGGTCGCGCCCTGGACTCAGAGAGGGCACGGAGAGGTAAACTACTTCTTGACACAGTTCCTCAGTGGCCATGGGCTTTTCCAATCTTATCTCTTTAGGAAGGGAAAGGTCGTGAGCCCTGAATGTGTATTCTGTCCCGACAAACGAGATGACGCGCGTCACACGTTTTTCGAGTGTGACCGCTGGATAACTAAAAGGAGAGCTCTGGAAGCAGAGGTTGAAGAAGTCACACCCGATAACATAGTCGGAAAAATGCTCCAGAACGAGGAATCATGGAGCGTCGTGGCAAGGTACGTGGAGGAGATTTTGCGTACAAAAAAGTTATTGACGACACCCTAACTAGGAGCCGCGTGTAGGAGCAGTCAAATTAGACGGTTCTTGCACGCGCCACCAATGGGGGGATAATGGAGGACGTACAAGGATATTTATTTATTTATTTATTTATTTATTTATATATATATTTATTTATTAATAAAGTTACTTATTTATCTAGTTGACGACACGGTGAAATAACAAGAAGGAGAAAGAAAGGATTAATGGATGGAAGGATCTTCAACCAAAGAAGATACATGGCCTTAAGTCAACCCGATGTAATGTGATAAACGGTTCCGGGCTGACTTGTATAAGGTATGATGAGGGGTGAGTTTAGTCGGTAAACATGGGGCAATGCATTCTTTGTAGAGTGCCTTGCCATCATGGAGTCCGACACTGTTCAGAACACCGGGTTCTGTTCGTGCGTAACGCATTCTCACCTCTCTGCCACTGTGCAAAAAAAAAAAAAAAAAAAAAAAAAAAATTATTATTACTATTATTATTATTATTATTATTATTATTATTATTGTCAAGGGAATTTTGTGAATCTTGCATCAGCCATGGAGTGTTTGCGGGCCTTAAAGACCTGAAAATTTCCATGACCGCCCAGTTGCACAAAGTGTACAACTGGGAGACCACCGGCGACCGCGGTCGCCGGCTACGCCCCAGATTCTTACTGGATAAACACACTATAAACCCCCCGCGCTTGTTTGTCCCAAACCGAAACTCCCTTTTCAGGTATAACTTCAGTTTGGGACGCGCAGCCTAGGCAGCTGGCCGCTGCCTTCCTCCCTGCCTAGGGGCAGGAGAGCTCTCTACGATAGAAAGCCCTCCTCCTTCTTCTCCAACAAGGTGGTCCTTACGTACTCTGCTACTTTTTTCCAGTTTTCGGAACTCCGTAGCATTTCCGGGACCACCGTCTCCGGCCTCCAAATCGGTAAGGGCGGGCGCCCCTCCGCGTAGCGCACACATTCGAAGAATGTGTGCTCTACTGTATCATCCACGCCCGGACAGTGCAAGCATTCCTTTGTTGCCACCTTATGCCAATGCATCAACATGACACGGAAATACCCGTGTCCAGTCAAGAACTGGGTAAGGTAGAAATCCACCTCCCCATGCTGTCGTTCCATCCATGCCTGCAGGTCTGAGATCAGTCTGCGCGTCCGTCGGGCATTTTTCTCTTGGTTTTTTTCCATCGTTTCCTCCATGCTTTCATAGAGTTGAAGCGGGCGCGAGTGGAAGCCACTTCGCGCTCATCTACGCTCTCGTAGATGAATTTCCGCTCCAACGCTAGTAGGTCGATGGGTATCACCGAAGCGACAACCTGGATCGCCGCTAGAGATACCGTGTGTATCCGCAGGCGATCCTCACTGCCGCTTGCCTCTGTACAGACGATATTTTATGTCTGTACTTGGTAATTTCTGTGGTCTTCGCCCAGAATTCTGATCCGTAGAGCAGGACAGAGTTGACGACTGACATCAGGAGCCTTCGCTTCCCTGGTTTGGGTCCCCCAATGTTGGCCATGAGCCTTGACAGGGAGGATGCGACCGACGCTGCTTTTTCACACGACCTCTGAAATTGCTCCCAGAAGGTCAGCTTGTTATCAAGCTGAATTCCCAGGTATTTCACCGATGTTCTGGTTCGGATCGTGTGAGGGTTTCCGCCGTCGTCGATAATTACGACAAACACGTCTTGACAATTAATTATCTAGACGGTGAATATAATAGCGACCAACTGTTTTCTAGAATAAATGCTTTGGTGAATGAAGTTAATGCCTTTTTCTCGTTAACTAAATTGGAGATAGAATTAATGTAGCTTTTCCGAAACTTTAAAACAGCCTCGGAGCAAAAATAAAAACATTCAAATGCTCTTTATAAATGCTTTCTTGTACTTTTCTTTATATTCTAATTATTAAATATGCTTACTTTCTAAAACAAACTTCCATTGCCTTCAATATTTTTTTTTTCTTTTTTTCCTAAACCCACATTCAAACATGCTTTCAGACCATTTATTTAAAAGTGCCTATAACATGCTATTGTTATTTTAAACACGACATTTTATTTAATTTTATTTATTTTTTTTTTTTAATTATGCTTTTTTATTTTGTTGTAATTCATTTATTTTATTAACTTCAAGTCATTAAAGATGCCTTTGGATAAGGAGGAGACGGAAGGAAGGGTGCACCCTTTTTCGTTTGATTAATTAAAATTTATATATTAAAGAAAAAGCATAATAATAAAATTAAGGTGGGCTGCAGGACCCGTGCACCAACTCATTGAAACCATCTGTTGAAACCAAGAATGTTAAATAAATATATCAACTAGGAGTCCCGATCCAAGAAAAGAGCATATCAAGATAAGCTAAAAAGGTAAAGAAGCGCTTTTTATTATTATAATTATTGCTTTTTAATAGATAATGCATGTTACACGAGTTACACATTATACACAGTAATGCTCTTATAGCCCCAAGGCTATTTGACATGCTAAAATTAAATTTTTTACATAATTATTAAAAGCTATTTATAAATAAAATGTATACAATAACAGACAATTTATAGAAGAGCGATAATATAGCATTATCGTGCAAGTTGCTGTTGTTGCTATTATTAAAAACATATTATAAACAAATAAGCTGCACTTTAAAAGCTTAAAATAAGTACATTTAATAAGTATAAGAGCACGAGGATTCAATTCGCGATTAGATTAAGCTACAATTTGGTTTTTTATTCAATGTATTTTTATTAAATAATTTATTAAATTTATTTTTATTAATTTAATTTAATTTTTATTAAACTACAATTCTACAACTTCATCTCCATTAAAGAGACTTAATTTGGAATCAAGAAGAACCAAAAACTCTTCAGAAGCATTGTTTGGATGTCCGCTATAAAATTTTAAATCTGGATCATTTAAATTTTGAAGACATATGTCACATGTTTGTCGCTTGTATCTGGATTCATTACTGGATTTAAATATAGATTTAGGTGTTCCATCATTTTTTTCGTCAATTTTAATCCTTTTGTTTCGATGATTATTAGCCTTCTCATTTAAATTTGATTCATTGACAATAGATGCATACCTTTTTCCAGTACTAGTAGATGCAACACTTTCATGAACATCCTCATAAACTTCTTTTAAATTGACAGTATTGTTATTAGCAGCCATATCTTGAATTTGCTTTAAAACAATTATGAAAAAAAATAATATAAGAATTTTTGTATATTGAAATCATTTGTTGAGGTTAAAATACTTACCAAAAATTAAGATCTTTATTGTAAACAACAAAAATGCCCGTTTTATTTATTTTTTTTTTGTTCATTTGCAATGGAAAAACGTTTATGGATAATTAATTTAAGAACAATATAAAATTATTAAATATCTGTATATAGAATCTTCGCAACTTAACAAAAAATTAGAACATGTGCTCAACTTCCAATGTTCCAATGCACCTGCGATGTTGCCAATAAACTTACTTAAAAATTACTCGACTCCTTTTCACTTGCTTTCGGAGGCCATCGGCCCTATTCACGTTGATAAAAATAACAATGTCAACATAACCTTTTATTTTTGTCTTTATTTAAAAGTGTGACGTGAATAGTAGCAAAAGACGATAATTTCATTGTGATACCATCTATACCAAGTCTTGTTGAAAATATAGTTATCCATAAAAATAATAAATCACAGAGTATATTACAGAAAGATGGACAAACGAAAACTAAAATCATAAAATTCTTGGAAGAAATTAAAAGCATTTCGCTCGGCTCCCGCATTAGCTGTAAAAAATGATGCTGCTTTCGTTGTAGAAGAAGCATTAAGGTAGAGTCCCACTTCGCGCGCTCGGTATTCGAGTGAAATTTTAAAATTAATTTTAGGGAAAACGGTTAAAGATAATGGAAAGATTTTTTAGGGTTAATTAAATAAAGTATAGAAGCATGTAAAAAAATTTTTTTTAATTAATTTTTTTTATTTTTTATACACAAAATTTTCGTTTTAAATATAAGAGTTTTTGCCGGAAGAGCCTGATGGTTCAGTGAATAAAAAAAGTTTGACAGCACCTAGAAAAAAAAAAAAAAAAAAAAAGAATCTTAAATAATATGAGTGTAGTTATCGTGTATTCTACAAAAAAGCAATTTTTTTTAATGGTTTTTTTGCAAAAAAACATAGAAAAAATTAAAATTTTTGCTAACTTCTAGAATACGACATAACTACACATGTGGACAGTATGTGATAAAAATTTGGAGACAATTGGAACAGGCGATTTCGGATAAGACACTGAACCAGGTATCAAAACGTAGTTTCGAGATAAACGCGTTTAAAGATTTTTTTTTATAAAATTCAAAAAAAAATTATCTTACGTCTAATCAGCGATGCCAGCCCCATAAAGAAGACCTTCTACCTGTTCCAAAAGATGATTCTCGTCACTCCTATCACTTTGTCTTTTGGTTCTGGCCTCTTTAGAATAATCTGACGTCCTTTTGTCAGCAGTTTTTATGCGCTTATCATCGCGTTCTTGTGCGTAAGATATCGCCATTCTGCCAAGCTGAATCCCCATAACTTCCATGGTTTTTAAAATTGTTTGAGAGCCTTCATTAAATATACAGGCTGACAATTGAGTTGCAAATTGAACGATTTCTTTTCCCGAAAAAATGTGTTTAGGCACCATATTCCATACTGTTCAATTGAAACTCTCATTAGTATTTTGTGTTTGCCCGCCAAGGCATCTGTTAAGAAGCTCTTCTTTGGTAAGATCTTCATAAATAGGCTTTAAAATTTCTTGAACATCTTGAGCAAGAGCCTTAGGATGCTTGAAGCCCTGAAGATTGTTTTTAGCCTCAAGTTTACGATATTCGCACCAGGAATCTGCTCCCGAAGGGCAATATGAATGTTGTGGTTTTTTGTCTGTAGATATTTTATGATAGAACGTAGCCCAAATATCTTTTCGCATATCATCAATAGAAGTCGTATTCCTGCGAATTGCTAGTCCATAATATGTGGATAATTCCTTCATTAACTTAATACTTTTTTTCTTCTTGAAAGTTGTAGTTTTCTTTATTTTTGATGTGTTTTTTTTTAATTTCTTTTAAAACTTTTTTTGGAACTGAATTAGTTTTTCTTAAAGCTTTTCTTGCTTGAGTCAGGTGTTTTTTTGCTTCGCTTGTGCGTTTGAACATACGTTTCTTGACATGCAAAATACACTCAAGTTTTTTAACAATAAAATCTTCCCCGTACGGTGAGACATCTAGCAACTGTTTAAAAGTTTTGGTGTCGCCATCACCAATATAATGACTATAACGCATTCCGAATTTTTCGAAAGATCGTAAAAATATCTCAACTATACCATCAACTTCCATTTTCCCACTACTTCCTTCATGGTTAGCATTACAATAATCTTGATGTTTTTTGTACCAAGCTAGATATTCTACTGTATTTTCTTTACCTTTCCAAGCTGTGCAATTTTTACAATAACTTGATCTAACTTCCACATCTAGAATTTTGCCCGAATATTTTCCTATTATAGATATTATACCGATAAGAGAGCTGAAACCTCTTTTGGCCCATGAACCATCATCCGAAACCATCAATTCTTTTTCAGGATTTCCGGCTTCTAAATTCAATTTCTTTTCTTCATCGAATGCCTTTATCCTTATTATGTCAAAAATAGTTGATACCGCAATATTCATATTGCTAACTATTTTATAATATGAATTCTTATAAAATTCGTTACATATATCCATGTAACCACAAAAAATGTTTATACCCAGAATACCAACACCTATAAGACGCATAACAAAAACAAATCTTCGAGTTATCTCGAACCTATTTCCAATGTTTGGGCTACTGTTTATATATTTTTCACATTGACATTTTACACAAAGTTTAAAACCTAGTCCTCTTTCACTTGATTTGCTGAACTCGACGTCTTTGTTACAGACTTTACAATTGACATATTGTTGTAAACTTGAAAAAACTAAGTAAAAAAAAATAAAGCAATAATTTACTGTATCGTTACAGTGCACATAAAAACTTGCATCTTTTGATGCTTTAAGTTTTTTTGCAGAAGAACTGACATAAGTTGAATTAGGTTCAGAAGTAAATCTATTTCCGTGAAATTTTCTTTTTTTATTCAATCGAATACTGTATGATTTTCCTTTACTTGCCTTTTTATCTTCCATAATTCACAATTTTTTTCGTACAACTTCTTAATTATTCAACGTTAGAAATAAGAATAAATAATAAAACTTATTCTATATAATAACAAACCAAGAAGTATTTTAAACCAGTTTTCAAGGCCTTTTATTATCAAAGGTATGATAACCAGAGATTAACTAATCTAATAACCAATCTCTGTTATAACGCGGTACGAATCTATTCTTACTGAGCGCGTCGATATAATGAGGTGGGCGACTTTAAAAAAAGGGGTTTTAATGCTATTAAGAACGTTTGTATCTTTCTACAATTTTTTTTGTGTATTCTTAGATAGTTTTTACATTAAAAGAGAAAATAAAAAAATTTTGAAAAAAAAATTTTTTACCAAGTGGGACTCAACCTTAACAAGAGCAAAAACTTTTGACAATAAAAAACGTTATGAAAATAACGAAACAAGATGTTTAGAAGAAAGCCGTCGTAATGAAAAAGCAGAATGCAATTCCAATTCAGAAACAATTACTTCTTCTCCAGAAATAACGGTTCGTCCCAAAAGAATTGTAAAAAGGCGTATAGAATCCGAATCCGAATGTGACGAGGAAATGAAAACATTGGAATCTCTTGTTGACGTTGAAAAAAAACATAAAATAGCTGAAACATCAGATAAAATAAATAATTTATTAGTTAAATCAAATGATAATAAATCAGAGAAGCATTTCGATGGAAGCGGTAAAGCAAGTCCTTCTCAAGCATCAGCCTCAAATCAAGATCATGGAGAATTTAGTAAAAATAATTCAAACAGAAGGTTTATTGAAAGTCCAATTATCTCCAAAAGTAACGAATCACCTTTGGTACTTAGCAAAGATAAGCGAGGAAGTAAAGATGCAAAAAATATTACGTCCTGCTCAGATAAAAATGATGCAAAATTTTCTGACGAAAAACGCTCTAAAACATCTTCCCCTGACAAAATCCAGGATCCAGCAAATGCAAAATCAAATAAAAGTGTTAATTCAAACCAGGAAATGGAGGAAAGCATTTCTGAAGAATTTAATAGCATTTTAAGTCTAAAGAAGCACGCTGAGAATCAAACTGTTGGTGATGAAAGGACGGTATCTAAAGAAACAGTAGAGAAAACTGAAACAGAAAAAGCTTTGGCAAAATTAGCAGATGAAATACGCGCATTGGAGAATGCAGAAGTAGATTTTGACCATGAACCCAACAGTGCATATTTGAAACTGGACAAATTGAAAAAAAAGTATTTAGAAAAATGCTACAATAACTTTAACATTAAATTATCCAGATATGGTATATTAAATATGTTAAGACTGACATCCGAAGAAGATGAAAAAAAGCAAAGTATAAAATTAAAACTCGCAGAACACATTAATGACAATATTGTTAGTTACAATAAGCATTTGGAGAAGAGCAGAGTAAGATGCAACATTGAAGAGAACATCTATGTTGAACCAGTATTCATGCCAGATTTTCAAGATGTCTTCGAATTTATAAAGAATGAAAGCAAATTATCAGACGCTAATCTTGTTGAAGATGAATGCCAACATTTTGGTAAGTTTAACAAAAGATATCATATTTTTATTTATTTGTGAATTGTTGCCGGGGAAAGAAGCATCATCTAGATCATATTAAATTCACGAATAAATAAATGCAAATAAATGTTTTTACATTCTTTTTCTCATTTTATTAAATGTAATTAATATAATTTAGCAAAATCCTGTCACATGAGTAATTGAATGTTTATCAAGTGTCAGAAAGAGCGAAGAATTACAATCGTTGAAAGAAATTGAAGCGATTCAAAAACCAACAGAGGAAATAATCCTTACGGATCAACTGCAGGAAAAATGAATTGAAAATGATATCATTGCCAAAACGAGAATGGATGACGTATTCAAATTATTTGATGAAGTTCAGGAAAGATATGGAAATAACGAAGAATTTATGAAAGAACTGTCAGACGACGAGGAATTTTGTACTTCGGACGCAGAGACAGTTGAAGCAATTTCATCAATGGATTATCTACGTCAAGGGTGTAGTAGATGGTGAGACTAAACAAATCTGTCTCGTTTAAAAGCAATCCAAGATGATGTAAAAAATATAAATAGTTAATATTAATTAATAATTATACTTAGACGAATAACACATAATTTTTTTATTTTTTTTTTATTTATTTAATTGATAATCAGCGGGGAAAATACCCCTTACAAAAATTTACTGAATAATAAATAATAATTTCACTTTCTTAATATGATGGCACTTGCTTTGTATAAATATAGACTTTTAATTTAAATTGTATCCTATAAATAATATTTCTTGTGATATAGCGTACTTTGGTTTCTTTGTTATAATTAGTTTTATTTCATTTAATTTGATCATATATTTAAATGTTGATAATTACGAACTTTATTTGGTAAACTCGACTTAAATTAAATTTGAATATATTTTCTTTGATATAACTACCAAGTAAACATTATTTCATTAATTAAAAATTAAATTAGTGACTAAAACCATCAGATAGTATTATTATTATTATTACTTATAGTATTATTATCATTATTATTATTACTTATAGTATTATTATTATTATTATTATTTTTTTTTTTTTGTCAAGGGAATCTTTTGAATCTTGCATCAGCCATGGAGTGTTTGCGGGCCTTAAAGACCCGCAAATTTCCATGACCGCCCAGTTGCACAAATTTTACAACTGGGAGACCACCGGCGACCGCGGTCGCCGGCTACGCCCCAGATTCTTACTGGATAAACACACTATAAACCCCCCTGCGCTTGTTTGCCCCAAACCGGAACTCCCTTTTCAGGTATAACTTCAGTTTGGGACGCGCAGCCTAGGCAACTGGCCGCTGCCTTCCCCCAGCCTAGTGACAGGAGAGCTATCTACGATAGAAAGCCCTCCTGCTTTTTCTTCAACAAGGTGGCCCTTACGTACTCTGCTACTTTGTTCCGATTTTCAGAACTATGTAGCATTTCCGGGACCACCGTCTCTGGCCTCCAAATCGGGAAGGGCGGATGTCCTTCCACGTAGCGCACACATCCGAAGAAAGTGTGCTCCACTGTATCCTTATCGCCTGGGCAGTGCAAGCACTCCTCTGTTGCCAACTTATGCCAATGTTTTAACATTGCACGGTAGTACCCGTGTCCAGTTAAAAATTGGGTGAGGTAAAAATCTACCTCCCCATGTTGTCGTCCAGTCCATGCCTGCAGATCTGGAATCAGTCTGCGCGTCCATCGGGCATTTTCCTCTTCGTCCTTTTTCCACTGTTTCTGCCATTTTTCCATAGAGCTGGAGCGGGCGCGAGTGGATGCCACTTCGCGGTTCTCTACACTATCGTAAATGTATTTCCGCTCCAACGCTAGCAGATCGATGGGTATGACCGATGCTATTACCTGGATCGCCTCGAGCGATACCGTATGGTACGCACAGGCGATCCTCAGGGCCGTTTGCCGCTGCACAGACGATATTTTATGTCTGTACTTGGCAAATTTGGTGATATTCGCCTAGATCTCAGATCCATACAGCAGGACAGAGTTGACAACGGACATCAACAATCTTTGCTTCCCGGGTTTGGGCCCTCCTATGTTGGCCATGAGCCTTGACAAGGAGGATGCGATCGACGCGGCCTTCTCACTCGATCTTTGAAATTATTATTATTATTACTTATAGTATTATTATTATTATTACCTACGAGCTGGAGTATTCAGTAGGCGATGGAAAAAGGCACTGTTGGTCTTTATCAGTAAAGCAAAGGGAGATCCCACACTCCCGTCCTACTGGCGACCACTAGGACTGCTGGATACAGCTGGAAAGGGCTTCGAAAAAATGCTACAACCGCGTATCTTAAACGCAGTAGAAGCAGCAGGGGATTTATCTCCTCGGCAATACGGATTTAGACGGGGGAGGTCCACGATCGGGGCTGTGAAGGAGGTCGTTGACGCGATAACCAGGGCCCAAACGGGTAATCATTACTCACGTAAAATTACTCTTTTGGTCACCCTAGACGTCAAGAACGCATTCAATTCTGCAAAGTGGACAAAGTTCCTTCAAGGACTAAATGACTTTGCAGTACCAAATTATTTGATGCGGGTAATGAAGAGTTACCTTAGTGACAGAGTACTATTGTACGAGACTCTTCAAGGGAAGGGAAGTAGGAAAGTGACAGCTGGTGCAGCTCAGGGCTCCATATTGGGGCGTGACCTATGGAACATCTCTTATGATGGTATCCTGAGGATGGAGCTAGCGGATGGCTGCTTTATGATAGGCTATGCGGATGATAATGCCCTCGTGATCATAGCAAGGAACGTGCAACAAGCACAGGATAGCTTAAGCGTCTGCATGTTAAAGACAAACGTATGGATGGAAGAGCACGGATTAAGTCTGGCAGTCGCTAAGAACGAGATCGTGATGTTCACGGGGAAGCAAATCATTACCGTTATTCCAATACGGGTTGACGAGGATACCATTATAGAGACGAAAAGGTTTGCCAAATATCTTGGAATAGTTTTGGATACGAAGCGGACCTATTTAGAACATATTTCTCAAAGGGTCAAGAAGGCAGGTACCATGACGTTAGCCCTGAGCAGGCTGATGTCGAACATGAGTGGACCAAAGTCCAGCAGGAGAAAGCTGCTAATGTCCGTAACTCACTCCATCCTATTGTACGGAGCGGAGATTTGTAGTGAGGCACTGGATAAGGATATATATTCGAAAGGTATGATAAGAGTGCAGAGGCAGGTTGCTCTGAGGGTTTCTTGCGCATACAGGACTGTTTCGGAAGCGGAAGTTCTTGTTATCGTAGGAATTATTCCCATTCAGCTACTTGCCAAAGAGCGCAAGCTTACATACGAAAGGAAAAATGAGAGAGACCTAAAATATATTAAAGCGGATGTTAGGAGAGCTACAATGTTGGCGTGGCAAACAGTCTGGGAGAACCGCGTAGACAGTGCATGGACCAGACGCCTCATAAAAGAGGTCGCGCCCTGGACTCAGAGAGGGCACGGAGAGGTAAACAACTTCTTGACACAGTTCCTCAGTGGCCATGGGCTTTTCCAATCTTATCTCTTCAGGATGGGAAAGGTCGTGAGCCTTGAATGTGTATTTTGTCCCGACAAACGAGATGACGCGCGTCACACGTTTTTCGAGTGTGACCGCTGGATAACTAAAAGGAGAGCGATGGAAGCAGAGGTTGAAGAAGTCACACCCGATAACATAGTCGGAAAAATGCTCCAGAACGAGGAATCATGGAGCCTCGTGGCAAGGTACGTGGAGGAGATTCTGCGTACAAAAAAGTTATTGACGACACCCTAACTAGGAGCCGCGTGTAGGAGCAGTCAAAATAGACGGTTCTTGCACGCGGCACCAATGGGGGGATAATGGAGGACGTACAAGGATATTAATTTATTTATTTATTTATATATTTATATATTTATTAATTTATAAACCTATGTATATATCTATTTGATGACATGGCGAAATAACAAGAAGGAGAAATAAGGAACCTCCAGGATGAGAGGACAAAAGAAAGAAAGGATCTTCATTAAAGAGGATACATGGCCTAAGTCAACACGATGTAATGTGATAAACGGTTCCGGGTGTGACTTATATAAGGCAGAGAATGGGGGGTGAGTTTTGTCGGTATGCTTTGGGCAAGGCATCTGTCTTTTGCAGAGTGCCTTGCCCCTTGGAGTCTGACACTGTTCAGATACCGGTTCTGTTCGGGCGTAAGTGCCTTCTCACCCCTCTGCCCCGAGTGCAATAAAAAAAAAAAAAAAAAAAAAAATTATTATTATTACTTAAGTCTAGAATATCTAAGCTCAAAATGAAATGCTAAGAGAATTTTTTGAAATATACTTCTATTTCTCAATTTGATTACAAGAGCAATAAAATCTATTAATATATTATTAATATACAATAAAATTGAATATGCATATAGTGTAAAACGAGACTTTTCTTTATTTTGTAATAAAAAACGAAAATTTGAAATACCAAGAGAAGCAATTTAAATGAAAAGAACATATTTATGTTTGTACAATAGGCACTACTATTTTTCTTATTTTTTAAAAGGATCAAATTTAAAAAAACTTTTTCAACAAACAGTTAAAATTTTTAAAATTGTAAATTAAAAATTTAAATTTTTAAAATACAAACGGGTGAAACAAAATAAAATGTCCAAATAAATTTATAAAAAAGCATGAGTTATTGTAATAATATATAATAAGTAATAATTAAAATTATTAATTATCTATTATCCAAACAATTAATTAATTATAAACAATTAATTATTTATTATCCAAATAAACTCATAAAAAAGCATAAGTTATTGTAATAATATATAATAAGTAATAATTAAAATTATCAAATGTTAAATATACTATCATAAAATTACCAAAAATTCCAATAAAATTTAAATTATTAAAAATTTAAATGATTAAGAAGCTTACTTTTTCAACATTTTTTTATTATTATTATTATTTGTCTTTTTTGTCTTCTTTTTTTTTTCTTATTTTCCGGCTTCTGGGATTGAAGATAAAATAATTGCTTAATAATTTATATACTTGAATTTTCTATTTTAATAAATTAAATTTGTTAAGTGCACCCCCCCCCTTTATCCGCTTTATATTCATATTTTTTTTTTTTTAATTAAAAAAGCAGTCAGATTCGGATTATGCGATCCATATAACACCACAGTATAAGTAGGGACAGTAGGATGACTTAAAGGTAGAAACCCATTACAAATTTTTTCTTTTTTTTTGGAGGAGAATAGGGAAAAACACGGAGAGTAGGGGTATGCTGTCTGCATTTTTCATGGACGCTGACATATTGCTTTTCTGTTAAAAGCTAGCTTTCAACCAATCTCCATGCGTTTACCGACGATTTTGAGCGCAAAAGTTAAATTTTTTTAACTTTCCACGTCGGTGTGTTCTCCCCTCTCACTGCCATTTCTCCTCTTCTCATTCGAAAAAAAACACAAAAATCGTGTAATGAGTTTCTACCTTAAGTCATTTTTTGAGGATTTTTGGTTCTCGCGCATTGCCCCTTTTCGTGCTATCTCACTCTCTTTTTCGTGCTATCACACTCTCTAATCTCTGCCCGCACTGATTCAAATGTCTCATTAAGCCGTTTAAATTAAACCGCGTCTATCCCTTTCTCAATATGTCGCCCGTCTAAACTCCACCCCGTCTATCTCCTCAACATTAAACGTTCAGTCATCCTACTGTCCCTCCTTATACCGTGATAACACATAGTAAATCTCATCCTGTCAACATATTTGAAAAGTTTGCCATGTAATTTGCTGCAGGTATATCATTTTACTAGCTTTTATCGAGTACCGATAATAACAATAATTCGTTTACACATGCTTCTTGTATAAGCTGATCAGCTCAACTTCGTGTATAGGTTAAACAAGTTGTTATCTAAATTAGAGTTATAATAATTATCATTATGATGAATAACAAAGGTATTTAAGTTTAAACATGCTTCTTATTCGTGTTAAATTACATATTTGATGCTATACTATTTTACTTTCAGATGAAACACCAGCTGTAAACAAATTACATGATGACATACTTCTACATGTTTTCAAGTATTTGTCAGTACCAGAACGAGTGAAAATTGCAGCTGTATGCAAAAAGTGTCGGGAGCTAAGTGACATGTTCTGGAGCAACGTTACTCAAATGGATTTATGTTTTGACTTTGTAGTTATTAACAAAATACGCGTAGAAAAAAAAGATCCTTGACAGACGTTATTTTCCATATAATTAAAAAGTGCGGCAAGTATTTAAAGTCTGTAACTGTATGCTACAGTTTAGATGCATTTCTTGGAGTTTTAGTGGAAGCAATTTCAAAGTACTGTAAAAATATAAATTGTTTTGTATTACGTGACTCTCATACTGATGAAAAGTTGCTATCTGATCAAGATCTTCAGTTGCTCTCTGCTTCTAATCCAGAAGTTTGCAGTGTAACCTTAAGTTCAGTGAAGATAACGGGCTTATGTTTTACAAGTTTAAACGTGGAAAAGATTCAAGTCTTTAAAATTTTTGATAATTGTATAATAGATCACACACATTTATTTACATTCCTATCGCATTTGAAAAATGTTAAAACATTAGCTATAAATTCACTACTTTCCAGTAAAACAAATGCTCTTCTTAATGCATTTAATTTTGGTAAGTGTAACAACATTAGAGAAATTGATTTTAATTTTCATGTGCCAGCTAAAGATCTTAAGCAATTTTTAAGCAGACGAAAGCGTTTATGTATTCTTTCTTTACGTGATGTTGTATTGAATAATGACATTATTGCTTCCTTGCCAGCTTCTGTATTTGAAATTAACTCTGTAATTATAAAATCAATACCAAATTTTTTATGTAAAATGAAGCATTTTTGTGTATTGCAATGCACATTTGATAATTTTACAGATGCAGCTTTAAAAGCGTTGACGAATGTACGCGATTTAACAAAATTATCTGTTTTTGTTAATAAATACTCATTGACTAAAAGTGGAGAATATGCATTCGCTAAATTTACAAATATAGCTTTTATTTTATACAGTTCTTTTTTGATGATTGTGAATATGCTATTGACGTTGATAGTATTTTCATATCCTTATCTTATTGTAAAAATATTGAAACACTATCATTTCGTAATTATTGTGAATTATCAATGACTGGTGTAATGGGGATACACCCAATGGAGAATTTGCGAGAATTTTATGTGTCTTGTATTACTGACATCAACAGCGATGCATTATTAATATTGATAAAAAATTTTGTAAATTTAAATTATATTTATTTAGATTTTGATGAGGAATGTGTAGTTTACTTAAACTTTTTTCATTCAGCACATGATATTAAAGCAAATAAAAACAATAAACACGTCTTGACAATTAATTATCTAGACGGTGAATATAATAGCGACCAACTGTTTTCTAGAATGAATGCTTTGGTGGATGAAGTTAATGCCTTTTTCTCGTTAACTAAATTGGAGATAGAATTTATGTAGCTTTTCTGAAACTTTAAAACAGCCTCGGTGCAGAAATAAAAACATTCAAATACTCTTTACAAATGCTTTCTTGTAATTTTCTTTACATTCTAATTTTTAAATATGCTTACTTTCTAAAACAAATTTTCATTGCCTTCAATATTTTTTTTTTCTTTTATTCCTAAACCCACATTCAAACATGCTTTTAGACCATTTATTTAAAAGTGCCTATAACATGCTATTGTTATTTTTAACACGACATTTTATTTAATTTTATTTATTTTTTTTTTTAATTATGCTTTTTTATTTTGTTGTAATTCATTTATTTTATTAACTTCAAGTCATTAAAGATGCCTTTGGATAAGGAGGAGACGGAAGGAAGGGTGCACCCTTTTTCGTTTGATTAATTAAAATTTATATATTAAAGGAAAAGCATAATAATAAAATTAAGGTGGGCTGCAGGACCCGTGCACCAACTCATTGAAACCATCTTTTGAAACCAAGAATGTTAAATAAATATATCAACTAGGAGTGCCGATCCAAGAAAAGAGCATATCAGGGTAAGCTAAAAAGGTAAAGAAGCGCTTTTTATTATTATAATAATTGCTTTTTAATAGATAATGCATGTTACACGAGTTACACATTATACACAGTAATGCTCTTATAGCCCCAAGGCTATTTGACATGCTAAAATTAAATTTTTTACATAATTATTAAAAGCTATTTATAAATAAAATGTATACAATAACAGACAGTTTATAGAAGAGCGATAATATAGCATTATCGTGCAAGTTGCTGTTGTTGCTATTATTAAAAACATATTATAAACAAATAAGCTGCACTTTAAAAGCTTAAATAAGTACATTTAATAAGTATAAGAGCACGAGGATTCAATTCGCGATTAGATTAAGCTACAATTTGGTTTTTTATTCAATGTATTTTTATTAAATAATTTATTAAATTTATTTTTATAAATTTAATTTTATTTTTTATTAAACTACAATTCTACAACTTCATCTCCATTAAAGAGACTTAATTTGGAATCAAGAAGAACCAAAAACTCTTCAGAAGCATTGTTTGGATGTCCGCTATAAAATTTTAAATTTGGTTCATTTAAATTTCGTTAAATATAGATTTAGGTGTTCCATCATTTTTTTCGTCAATTTTAATCCTTTTGTTTCGATGATTATTAGCCTTCTCATTTAAATTTGATTCATTGACAATGGATGCATACTATTTTCCAGTACTAGTAGATGCAAGACTTTCATGAACATCCTCATAAACTTCTTTTAAATTGACAGTATTGTTATTAGCAGCCATATCTTAAATTTGCTTTAAAACAATTATGCAAAAAAATAATATAAGAATTTTTGTATATTGAAATAATTTGTTGAGGTTAAAATACTTACCAAAAATTAAAGATCTTTATTGTAAACAATAAAAATGCCCGTTTTATTTATTTTTTTTTTTTTTTCATTTGCAATGGAAAAACGTTTATGGATAATTAATTTAAGAACAATATAAAATTATTAAATATCTGTACATAGAATCTTCGCAACTTAACAAAAAATTAGAACATGTGCTCAACTTCCAATGTTCCAATGCACCTGCGATGTTGCCAATAAACTTACTTAAAAATTACTCGACTCCTTTTCACTTGCTTTCGGAGGCCTTCGGCCATATTCACGTTGATAAAAATAACAATGTCAACATAACCTTTTATTTTTGTCTTTATTTAAAAGTGTGACGTGAATAGTAGCAAAAGACGATAATTTCATTGTGATACCATCTATACCAAGTCTTGTTGAAAGTATAGTTATCCATAACTATAAAATTATGTAAATAACATTCTATAATAACTATATCAAAAAATAGATTTTTTTTTCATTCAGCAGCTAAAAAAATTATAAAAAAAAAATTTTTTGATCTCGGTAGCCTATCATTTAGTATACACAAAAACGGTCATTTTCCATCCAGCAGAATTTTTTTTCATAAGAAATTGCGTTGAAGCCGATTTTTGGCCACTTTTTTTTTTTTACTACACTGTGCGTTGTATTCACCACTATCACAGCTTGCTCATTAGAATGTAAAATAAGTGCAATTAGAGAAAAAAATTAGTTAGTTAATTATTAGTTAATTATTAGTTTTTTTTTATTTTCCAATTAGTTCAACCATATCGATACGATATTATCGACTTATCGAGCCCTTTGATATCGATATCAATAAGATAAGATAAAATAAAATAAGATACATACATAAGATAAAATATCGAAATATCGTGGAACTCTAAGTGCAGTGATAGTTAGCTTCCCTACTCATATTTATGTAATCAGTATATATATTTCTTTTTTTATAAAAAGAAAAAAAGTGAAATATTAAATCAGCTACGAAAATAGATTTTTGAAATCACAAGATTCTATACAAACCAATGTCTATGTACCTAAGTTACCGGGTATGTATTTTCGTATCTGTTTCTAATTCATTTTTAGTTCTTCTTTAATTTTTGGTTATAGTTATCAGTTATTTTTCTTCGTGCTTTTGCAATTGTACGAGCATCAAAAAAAAATTCTGCTAACGGCAAGCGGATTTTTTATTTTTGAGTGCATCATTAAATCCCTATTAACATGGAACATATTTATAGAGAGGGGGTACTTCAAAACTTGAAAATTAAGGGGGGGGGGTCAAATTTGTCCTATTTAAAGGGGGGGGGGGGTCAAATGAGACTAATTAAGTAATAATTAGAGTATATATATAAGTAAGTATATATAAATAAATAAAATACTTTTATAAGACTTTGAAAAATCTGGGCTTAAGGACTTAGGATAATACAGGTTTATGAACTTAGAATAATATTGATTTAGGGACTTTATCGGTTATTGGGGACTTAGAATATTTCAGGTTTAGGGAATCAAAATAGTTTGGGTTTAGAATCTAACAGCTAGTGAGGTGATAATTACAAATTATAAAAATAGAAAATTGTATTGTAAAGTAATTGTATTGTAGAGTAAAATTTGTATTATACCTAGTACTCATCTGGAAGTAAACATGTTTCATGCATTTAGGTTGTGTTTACACAAACCGGTTATAAGTTTTTTATGATATCTACATGTATAAGAGCCCTGTCTTTCTAGGACCCGCAGTTGACCCCTTGAGCCTAATTTTTTGGCTCTACTTTTAAAATACAATTATCTTCTGGATTCATGGAATTATTTTTTAAAAAACGTGCCAATTTTTTTTTATTCTAAAAAAACATTACCGAAAAATTGCAATTTTTAAAAAAAATTTAATAATTATCACAATTTTCCATTTTCCGAAATTTGAATCCATCAATCCAGAAGAAAAATGTTTCACAAACATATAAAATTTAATTTGGTATGTTTCGGGACAAGTTGGAGGCTGCAATCTGTAACGTACCAAATGCCTAGACCCCTAAGATATGCAAATATTTATGAATAATGCATGCAAAAAACCATTTAATTTTACTTACTTATACGTGTGTTGCATCATACACACGTATAAGTGTATAAAATAACAAAATCCGGATTCAAATCAATATATGTATCGATACAATTCTAAACTCCTAAATTTAGATCATTTAATGATAATCAAATATTTTTTAGATGACAGCACTATCCAGCATGTATTTAATTATGCCGATTTAGTGACTCAATGAGTGTCTTAAAATCCCTTGAAACAGCTTCCAAAGTGAACAAAGAATCTCACTTAATTTTAGAAAATAAACAAAAATTAAAAATATTGCAATTTCTTGAGAAAAACGTCGATCTCTACTGGATTTCTGCTCACTGCAACATTCTAGAAAATGAAGGAGTATATATAAACTTGCAAAGGATTCAATCAGAAATGGTATAGACACTCAAATATCAACTCATATAAATGATTTTAAGAGTTTTTGGAAAGAAACCACTCTAGTGAAGTTTCATAACTGGTGCATAGAATCTTCCAACACCAAAGGCAAATATTATTTTACTAATTTCTATTCAAATAAGAAAAAACCCTGGTTTGACAAATTGGAGCTAAATCGTAAAACCATCGTTATCATAAATCGCATTATATCAGGACATACATCAACTAAAAAACATCTATTCAGATTCAACATAACCGAAGATCCTAACTGCTCCTGTGGTTTTGAAGAATCGGTAGAACATATTGTATGGCAATGTGATAAATTTAATGCTCAACGGAAGCTGTTTTTAAAGGAGTTAAATAAGTACATAGGTCCAAGTCCTTACACCACAGAATTAATTATTAACTCTACAAATAGTAATGTTTTCAATAGTTTTATCAAGTATATTAACTCTTTGGACATTTTCGTGTAGTATAATAGTCTAATAAATAAATGTATTTAATTAATAATAGGTATTAACAGCGTATTAAATGTAATAATTTGTAACCATGTAATGTAAATCTTTTGCTGCCTTGCAGCTTTTAATTTCTCTTAATTTTTTAATTTTCTTTTTTTTTCTCTTTATATGAAACCTAGAATTAAGTTCATGTACATAGATATCTGTAATACCAGTTGGTGATACCATTGGTTATATGGGCTAGTTCCATAACCTGTATTTTCTTTTGTTAATAAAAAAAAAAAATAATAATAATTATGCCAGCAGCCTCTTAAGTAATACTTAAATCTAAATATTAATTTATTAGATTAAATATGAATAAAATATAAATATAAATTATATAATTAGTAAATAAGGAAGTTAATTAGTTCATAAGTATGCATGCTAATTAGTTTATAAGTATGTAAATATGTAAATTAGTTTTTTGAGATATTTAGTTTATAAGATATTTTTATAATAATAAATCATAATTAATAAAAAAAGGATTAATGTAAAATATAGTTCTGTGGCCGCGAGGAAAAAACCCACAAGTCACAAATTTTGAAAAACTAATTTTTTTTTAATTTCATATTTTTTAAGGTCATATCCTTCATATGAATTCAATTTTTAGCCCTTAAATCAAAAATTTAGGTCTTAAAATTAGAAATAAAAAAACGTAAAACTATTAAGTTTCAAGGAAAAAAAAATCTTTAATTGCATTTATCTCAAAAACATAAATATGTGACTTGTGGGATTTCTCCGCGCGGTCACAGATTTAAAGTCATAAAAATACGTAATAAAAATAATAAAAATATTTCAATAATATAAAAACTTAAATATTATAAAATAACAAATGCGCGCGAAAAGCGATATTCTTTCTAGAGGCTTCCAGAAGCTTCCAGAACAAATTTTTTATGTAAAAATTTCAAACATGTGTGCGTGAGTTGCGAAAAGTATATAAGAAAGAGCGTTCGCACATCACGCAACACTTGTTTGGGATTCCTCGACGAGCTAAGTTCGCAAGAACAGTCCTCTTTGTATTAGCACACTCAATAAATCTTTACATTGATCAAATAAATTAATGTCATTATTTATGCAAAGGAATCCTAAAACATTCATCAGCTTCGTAAGGTGCAGAAGTGCACCGACCACATTTTAGAGGTGCAACCTCGACTTTACTTTTAGAACTCTGACGTTCGAAGGGCTCGATACCCTCGTTCCAAAGAGATAATCGGCGGGTAGGAATAAGTGTTCGAACGTAGGAAAATACATAATAATTGTCACCCCTCCCTCTGAGGGATTACAAATCGTACCCGCAATCAAAAGTGAGGCCTAACTTGAGCACCTGTATTCGGCACCATTGTAAAAATAAAAAAATAAAAAAAATGTTAAGTAACTTATAATCTAATAAAGTGCTAATTTTGAAAAAATTATCTCAATTATTTCTATCCGAAAACCTATCCAGAAAAAGTAACGTTTTTTTGTTCTCCAATTGTATCTGCCACCTTAATAAACTATAGATTGTAATTTAGCATCCCAAATGTTTCGTTCTCCAATTATTTCCACTATCCCTTTGCTGTCCTAACCCTATATTGCCCCGGCATAACATTGGAAGAGCAGCTTCTTTTATGGATTGATCAATATATATTTAAAATAAATTATTCATAAATATTTATATTGCAAAATAGTTCATTTTCTTTTTCATAACTTTGATTTAAAAAATGTTTTTTTTAATTCAAAAAATAACTATAGAAAAATATATGAATTATTATTCTATTCTCTGTTGCAAAATAAAAACTTTTAAACAAACATAAAGATCCTATTGTTTTTTTTTTTAATAATCATTTGTTTATCATAATTTTAACTCTTATTTTCTAGTTCTACAGTTTTCTAAATTAAAAAATATTTTTTTATAATTTTCTTTTATTTGTTTACTATTGTATTTTTTTTTTTTTTTAATACAAAACTAATTATATATAGAAAAATTTTTATGAAATAAGAGCATTTTTTTTGTGTGTGTGTATTATACATAAGAAAAAAAATAAAACTTTTGTTTTAAAAGTTTATCCGCATTAGAGTAAAACTTAATACATAATAAGCTTTGTTTTTTGTAATTCATTAAGATGAAGTTTTTCACTCAAGAATTTAAAAAATAGATAAAAATATTAAATGAAAACCAGAAAAAAAAACTTTTTGAAACTAATAAGCAAGAAATTATAAATAAATGAAAAATGGCAACCATAATTTTTAAATTATATAGTAATTTTTCATAACCAATTTAAATGTCCAATTTTGAAATTTATTTGCACTTTGTAAGATTTATTATTAACAAAATGCTAATAAAATCAATTTTAACAAAATTTGGAATATATTTTAATATAAATTTATCAAAATTAATTTAACATTATTAAATACAGAAATATCTTTGATGTTTACTTATATTTGAAAACGACTGTGATATATATATTTCCTATAATTTTACTTTTAAATATTTATACTAGATACCGTCAAAGAAGCTAATCATGTTTTAATAAAGCAAGAGAAAAGTTTCTGTAATTTTTTAATTTTGGGACTTTAAAATTTAACTTTAAAATTTGACTTTAAAATTTGACTTTAACTTCTAAACTTTTTATTGGATTGAGTTCAATATTAATGTTTAAATAAGACGTAAAAATATACTATGCATAGCTAGAAAACTAAGATGGACCAACAAAAACAGCAAAGTTCCACCTCTTATTTTGCAACCTTGTTATTTGTTTGCTAAATAGATTTCAACCAAAATGTTGTTTGCAAATCTTTGTTATTACGTGCCTTTTTTATAATTTAGCAACAATAAAAATATTACTCTGAACTCTAATACTCCTCAATTCACTTAACTATCAAATTAATATACTCAAGTCATATAATACGGTGTACTATAATACGGTGTATGGGTTTGCGAATTCGACAACGAGTTTCCGAATTCGACAACCAGAATTAGAAAAAGTCTTTTATGTTTTTTTTTCTTCAAAAGAAAAAAAATAAAATCTTCCTTTCTTCTTTTTCTTCTTAAAAAGTTTTTTATGTCACTGAATTCGAATTTGGGGTCCTATACTTGGTTAGAAAATAGGAAAATACAGCAGAGACTTTCCATCTTATGGTTTTTTTTACAATATTTTGGAACAAATGATCAAATTAATAAGTGCCAATTTTAAGAGTAATTAACTAAATATTGAGTTAGTTATTTGATTCTGTATCAAAAAAGGAATATTACAGCTAATTATTGGGGCTGCAAACTATCTCCAGAGTAAGAAAAAATAAGTTTTTTTTATATTTTATTTACTGGAACCTCTACGGAAGTAAAAATAGATCAAAGCTCTGATTTTAATAAAAAAATGTAGTAAAAATTAAAAAAAAACTTATTGCATTTTATTTTTCAGTCTTTTCATAACTTTTGCGATGTGAAAAATGTCCTTTTTTAATATTTTTTATTTAGTAAATATGAAAACGGAGGAACAATAAAGGTAGGGGAAAATTTTTGTGTTGAATCCTGAAGATCCGTATATGTGCATTTCTACGAGAAAATCCTTTTTATGAGCACCAAAAATGAAGAAAAAAAAATTTACGAGGCTGCGACTGCAACCATAATTTTCTGATAGTTTGAACCCTATAGAATGCAAAAAAAGCGTGAACACGAAATCGGCGATGGATGCCAAAAAAATTTTGCCACTTTTATGTCAAAAACCGTGTTTTTCGTATCTGAGCTAGCCAAAATTTTGAAAATAACTTTTTAGGTAAATAAAATTTAAAAAAATAGATAAAAAAATCTGATTGACAGGGAAAAACCACTCCAAAAGAAAAAAAAACTTATCTTTTTACGATGAAATTTAGCCAAGTTATCGTCAATTTAAGACTTTACTAAAATCTGTCTTAAAAAAGATTGAAGTTCTATATTGAAAAATGCCTGTTTCTGAACTTTAAACATGCATTTCCCGCTTGATTTTCATCGTAAAATAATAATTTCTTTTTTTAATCGATGTATTTTTCCCTGGCAATTCATTTCTTTATGAAAAAAAAAATCATTTTTATGTACCAATTTCAATTTTTAGGTCAAAAGCCTTTAAAAACTGTAAGTAGCAAAATTTACTTAACACAGTTTTTGAACACATGAGTTATTTTTTATTTAGCGGTTTAAACACTCCAAAGGAAATATACCAAAAATATAAGAGCAAGCAAGTAATTAAAGAAAAATTTAATCAAATGTTGAAACTTTTTTAAAATAATTTTTAAAATTATTGTTAACAATATTCGAACAATATCTCAAAGATCCCTTGATCAAATACTTACTCTTATGAAAAATACTAATGAATATCTTCCCTATTTGCCAAAGGTGGATGATGTCAATAAATAAGAAGCTACAATTCTAATAATAGATTGTGTTAAAGTATAGTTTAATAAAATCATTAATTTAAAATTCAACACGGTTGCTGAGAAAATAAAAAGTTTGAAAAAATGGAAAATCACTTACTGACTTTAATAAATTTAAAACTAAAAATAATTGTTTTTCTATTTATTTCCAAGAATACTATTTTATATACGCGTATTAAAATATATATTATATAATAATTTGAATATATAAAATGAATTTTAAATATCTTAATTTCAAAAAATAGATTTAAAATATAAATTATTGCAGAAATAAATGCGAATCGTAAATATTGATATTACCAGTAATATTTCCATAAATGCATCATTTTCTCATATTGAAAATCTCGACTTTGTACGAGTATTTATACAGAAATATACGTATATTTTGTATGTACAATATATACATATATATATATATATATGTTTTATATATAGAAATTTGCTTAAATAATGAATTAATACATTGATATTTTGACCTCTATACAATGTTTTAAACGCGTATCCTGCACTTTGCCGATAACTGAAGTAATTTGGCTTTTGGTTCACGATAACACATTAACACATTCATAAAATGTATATGCTGTACATCGTAAACTGTTTTACTTCCGTAATAATTTCACAAAAGTAAACATTAATTTAAATTAAATTTTAATACTCATTAAAATTGAATAATAATTTATGCAAAATTATTGCTTAGTTAAACAAATTTTAATTGATTATTTTCATTTTATGTTTTATTTTTCTTTTAATTATAATTACTTAATTTTCATTATTTTATATAAATATTCAAGTTTTTTTTTTTTTATAAAACTTTTTAATGTCAAGAATAAACAAGAAAATTTATTCATATAGTTATAGCCTATTACATTTTAAAATTATTAATGCAAACAAATTTTTCATAAAATACTTTTAATTATAAAAATTTAGAGTAGACAAAAGTATAGAAATATTATGAAAATTTTATTATCTACTGACTTGAGAAGATTTCCATTTCTTGCGGACATGATTAAGAAAATATATCAAATAGCTTTCATATTTAAAACTTGTGCATTTGTAATCGCTTAGACGAACTATAAAATTTAGTTACCTTCCATTATTTTTAAAGTCAGGTTTACATGTGTTTCAAATAGTTTGCTTCAATTACCTAATTTAACATCAGCTAGTAAATAACTTTGTATACTCAAAAGAAAAAACATTAAAAACACCTGAACATGTTTTAATATTAAAATGTGTCTGAATTAACCAAATCAGCATTTATACAAAAAAGCTTTTAAACTCAACCAATTTAGATAAAAATTCGCAGGGATATCGTCGATACTATAAAATAGTTTTATTTTAAAAACTAAAATCGATTTAATTGATAATTTTTTTTTAAACTAGTTTTTCTCGGTATAAAATAGAGCTTTACTCTATAATTAAGATGAATCGCCAGGTTAATACACAGTTTACTTACTGTAAATTTAAAAAAAATTGAAATTTTGTATCTACAATTAGTGATAATAAATTTAGAAAAAAAAAAAGAATTAAAAAAAAATTTTTTTGAAGCATCAGAAACAAAAAAAAAGAAAAGAATAATACAATTTATTTTAAGCCCCAAAAAATCAAGCATATATGTTTCCAATTTTTACTTTTACATTTTACACGAACATTTAAATTTTCAAAAGCTATCGTCCATTCTTTTGAGCAATTATTTATTCATTTGCTTTTTAAGCTTGAAGGTACTGAAAAATGAAATTGAATATTGAAACAGATAACTACATAGTAACTTTATTGAAACGTCAATAAATTTTATAAAGTTTATATACGTATTCTGCTTACGTCTATTGATTAAACTAAAATATTAAAATATTTACCTCAAAGGCATTTTTATTTTAATTTATTTTATTTATTATTCAGAATTAACTCATACAAGACCCTCAATATATGAGGGTAAACTAATCTGTGCTAGGTTCTGAAGTAGTACAATATGTATGTAATAATTACAATTAAATATTAAAAAATTTTAATTATTTACAAAATAATTTGTTTATTTTTTTTTTTTTTTTTTTAATATTTTAAAAGTTTTTTTTCGTTTCAAGTCATTTGCAATTTTTGGAGCTAGAAAATAAATCCACGAACCTTGAGATGAATTCCGTAATGGATTTTTTTTTCAGTGTAGTATTATTTTTATTTTATATATCTTAACATTTTGGTTAAATTGCCGAAAACTATTTAACCTTCATGAATTATCTTTTTTTTTAATGAAAGCAGGTGAAACCTCTATAAAGGTTTATTTCAGCTATTAAAAATTAAAAAAATATTAAATATAACAATTTATAATAATGTTATCATAAGTACAATTTTACAAATTTTCATTAATTAGTAAAAATAATTATATATGCAAGTTACATTTGTTAAGAAACTTAACTATGCAAGTACAGGCGTAGATATCTGATTTTGATACTATTGAATCAGGTTAAAGTGGTGGTTACAGGTTATGCTTTTGAAGCTGCTTTAAAACGCGGATTCTTTGTTTTGTTATGAAGTTTGCATTACAAAAGGACGTGTAGCTATCTGAGCTGATTCTACTGATTATTGTAAATAGATTTTTATTCGTGAACCAGCTTGGATTACAATATAAAAAGCATGTTGAATAGTTTTTTTACTTTTAGAGTTGTCCATTTTTTTGCTTTTCTTCATTTTTTTATTGGTTTGATTTCTAAATTTTTCATATTTAAAGATATGTGAAGGGTAAATGTTTGATTCTTGAAGATTCAAATTTAGTGGCTTCTTTTGCTAATCTATCTACTTCCTCGCCTCTTTAAATACCTTCATGTGATGGAATTTAACTCAAGGTGCTGCTCTAAGCCTATTGATATATGTTATTATTGTTAAATTGATGTTAAATTCATTGTAATAATAATACTCATCTATTTACAGATCATTCAACTGGATTAAAAATTGATTAAAATTTAATGTAATAAGCATTGCAAAAAATTTTCAAGTTACTAATTTTAAAATTTATATTATTAAAAAAGTATAGTAATAAGGTTTTCTTCTCACACATATTTTTAAAATAGATAGAAATTAATTTTAAAATCATGAATAAATTTTAAAAAAATTTGTAAATCAAAGAACTGTTTTAATAATTACCTTTATATCATTTAATTTCCTAAGAAATTTAACAACTCCTTGAAAGGTAAAAAGGATATGTCTAGTTAAGTTTCATTTATAAGTAATAAAGCTCATGAAAAGATATTTCTTGTATATATATATATATATATATAAAACTAGATACCGTCAACGACGGGTAGAGCGAAGCTGATCATATTTAAAATAGTTTAAATAATTTTAAAATTTTTCGGTTTTACAAGCTTTGCTCAGATTGAACTTAAATATCAATATTTAACGTGTCAATCAGACGTAAAATTAATTAATAATTATTATAACTCGTTCGATAATCTGTGAGTATAAATAAAACAAATCAACTTAAAAATTTTAATTCGTTTTAAAACATTTGTTTATAATGCACTTCACTGCAAAAATAAAGTTTTTGATTTTTTCTGAGTTTTAATATTTTTTTTTTTATAATTAACAAAGGATGTTCGATACATTCGTAACACCAAATAACTCAAAATTCTAATGCATCAGTTTATTATGTTGAAAAAACAGGCCGAAACGCCTGTATTTATTCCAGCAGGCCTTCTGGGCCTAGAAACGAAAAATTTAATCGAATTTAATGTTATTAAATAGGGTTTTTTGATAAATTTCACAGGAATTCTGCAACCTTTCTAATTAACCAAAACACTTCTGGTTGGCACCATTTTTTTGTGCAAGCGTCACATTTTATGCCCCAAAAACTGCAATTTTTTATCACAAATTCTCATACCTTTATAGTCCATTAAATCCCATAATGACCAATTTTTCAATTGTTCCCAAAAATGCAATTTTTGAAAACAAAGGCTTTTAGATCTCAACATTTTTGGTTCCTCAATGAGGAACCATTGTGATGCGTCAAATTTTGATTTTTGATTTTTTGGCATATAAGCACGTTTTGGGACCTCAGGAAGCTAAAAAACCGGTTTTTAAAAAAATATGCATGTATGTGTGTGTGTGTGTGTGTGTGTAACCGGTGAAATTTCACAACTATTATGGAATTAAGAATTTTCAAAAATTTTTTCATCAATTGAAAAAATCTCAAACTACTTTTTTTTTTTTTAATTTGGATGTAATACCTCATTTATTTCCATGAAAGTACTTATATTTGAAAGTACTATTTTTACTCGATATCTCGAATCTGATGATTAATTTTTTGAAAATTTTTCTTCCAAAATTTTCGTCACAAAAAAATACAAAAAATACCAAATTTTTTTTCTCTTTCGACGTAGCACCTAATTTATTTCTATGAGAGTACTAGTTTTAGAAAGTTCGTTTATAGTAATTTTTTGGATCTGATACCGAATTTTTTCAAAATTTTTTTCCGAAATTCAAAAAAACAAAAAAATTAAAAAAACTGCAATATTTTTTTTTTTTTTTTGTGTAATACTTCATTTAGTTCCATGAAAGTACTTATATTTGAAAATATGGTTTTTATTCAATATCTCGAATCGGATAATTAATTTTTTTTTAAATTTGTTCCAAAATTTTTGATCAATAAAAAAACTTTTTAAAGTTAATAGAAGTGTATGTATGATTGCATGCTTGTAATCGGTGATATCTGTGGCAGAGGAACCATAGTGCCAGCTAGTTGGCAGGGTATTTTATATTCTCATGTTTGATTTGCTTGAGTTGTTTTGGAGTTATGGTTTTACAAAGATAGAGATCAAAATAGACACTTTTTGAAAAATCAAATTTGGAAGTTTATAAATTATTATATCTGGCTAATAAATAATTGAAGAGAGGTAGGAAAGAAATTTTTGTAAACTTGGAGCCAATACAAATTTTTTGAGACCTAAACCCTTTTCTCTATAGAAAATTGCAATTTTGGCATCAAATAATTGGTCATTTTTGGCAGAAAATGGGTATTTGGGCTGTTGATAATAACAGTAAGAGAATTATATAAAAAAATAGGCACAACCAGAAGTGTCTCATTTCTTAATGAGGTTGCAGCGTTCTATTAAAAATTACCAAAGAACCCTATTTAAAAATGTCAAACTCTGTGTTTCTATAGTCCAAGAAGGCTTAATGGCATGAACGGAAGGTGGTTGTCATGTTTTTTCAACAAAATAAATTATCTATAACCATTTTTTATTATTTGGAGTTCCAAAATTATTAAACTCCCCTCCTAAATAAAAATTTTGTTCTTTAAAAGTATTTTTAAATTTATTTAATCTAAGTCTTTCATGGCCAAAATACGGTTAAGTAGTTACCAAAATTTTATTTAAAAAAGAAGCAAATAAAAATAATCTTTTATCATGTAAAAGTTTTTTTTTTCAGTTTCGGAGATAGTATAAACTTTTTGTACTTAGCCCTCATAGTCCAATTACGATTTTTGACGTTTAAGTCTGAATAGATTCTTAATTTTTCTTTAAAAAATGTAATTAGTTAGTTATTTTTGACCCTTCTTCTGAAACATTGCAAAAATGAACCCTTAAAATTGGGTAGTTTTTGTTGTTTTCAGAGTGTTGTCATAATAATAGCCTAGTTTCTTATCCTATCAAATTTTTGTTGGTTTTAGTTTTTAGTGCAAGTTTTCATTCAAAGTCCGTCAGTTGTAAATTTTTCATGACCAATTTTAAAAGAAATCTCTCACCGATAGAATCTAAAAATCAAGTACCTTAAGTTGCTGCAGAAATTGCAATTATATTAATTTTATATTTTATTTATTTAATAAAACTAGCCTTTAGCACTTTTATACAAAAGTTTAAACTAATTAAAAAAATCCGTTGTCAACCAGCTATTTCAGAAGCATTAAAAACATCAGTTTGTAATCAATTCTCATATAAATTCAACGATAATGGAATTCCGCATAGAATGCATGTGGATAAAATTACATTTTCTTTGAACCAGGTTTAGTCCAATACAATATAATCTTAAGATTTAAAATATTTTATTTGCATACTTAACGCCATCATATCATAAGCTCCAATTTTATTATTTTTAACTGTCTTTGAACACTTAATTAATTTTACAATACTGATAAGCAACTTGTCGATTTTTTTTAGTGGCCAACTTTGACCCGAAATATTGAGTTTGCAGTTGATTTGATCGCAAATTTGACATCAGATTCTGAAAGTTGAGACTTTATTACATGGGGATATACATTTTGAAATACATAAATTTTGGTTTTGAAATTAATTTAGTATGCAAAAACAAAACTACACGTAGGTAGATAAGCTCTTGGGCGTCAAACGTGTAATTAAATAAAATGTCGATTAATGAATAATTAATAATATTATATCTAGCGTTCTTTTGCATTTTTATGATATTTCACTGATGCAAAGTTTATGCAAAAGCTATGAAATTAATCACGCGGATAACATTTAGAAGGTTTTTCACCTGTATGAAGCAAAAGTACAAGAATAAACATGCCTTTAGAAATACCAGATTGGGCCCAAAAACAATAGGGGTCATTAACTCGATAAAATAAACTCAGTTTTAAAAAATGAAAGCATTCCGCTTGATCGTTTTGGCTATATCGTGTCCGAAAGGTGTCGATTTTTGCATCCATTAAGGTAGAGCTTCGCTCTATAATTAAGAAAAGCACAGTACGTGAACTGCAAAGTGTAAGCGTTTTAAAGTTTGGATTATCTCTTATAACATTTAAATAATGCTGTAATTATAGTCTTATCTTAAAATAAACTAATTTGTATGAAATAATATTAGCTGTTAACAAGATCTTTAAAACTAAAAGATATTATTATTAATATAATTTTCTAAAAGATTTGATAAGATTATCATTTTAAAAAATGATAATAATAATAACTATATACGAAAAACTTTTTCAAGTTAATTTAGATTAATTTTTTTAACGGTGAATTAGATGAAAATGATAAAGAAAAAGTATTTTTTTAACTTACATAAAATTTAAACAGAGGATAATTGTTTAAATAAAAAAATTCATAAATACTACTATGGATAATATTATATTGGCTGTAATTCATTTTCAATCAACAGAATTTTAAGGCATAAAACTCATTCTGTGTGATGAATTCGATACGTATTTGATATATAAGAAATGTACTTAAGAGTTCATATAGTTAATACAAGAAATATATAAGAATAAATATTAACATGTTTATCCAGAGGGGTCTTTTAGAAACCTGAAAATCGAGAGCAAGGCCAATGGGAATGAAAATATATTCGATTTAGAGACTTGGAATAATTTGGGCTTGGATACATTGCATTAATATTAATAAAGGTATAATTATTCCAATTATAATATTAACAAATTGTAATATTGAGTACTAATGATAAATTATAACAAGGAGTTAGCTTTATTAAACATTTTCCATGCTCATTAAATTCTACAAATGTAAAATATTTTGTCTACAAGCTGCAAAAAATGCAGAATATCCATTTTCTTTGCCATCGTGTTGAATGCAAGAAAGGCTACATTTTTACTGCATTTTACCTTCTGATAGCTTTTAGGGTAAAAAAGTAACACCAACCCATTTAAATGATGCCTTAAATGGTATTATTGTGATCCAGAGAAGAAAGGTTCGTGAAAGGTTCTTTAAAATAAACTTTTTTTCGTACAAGATAAACATTTTATTTTAAGGCATAAAAACTTTTTTTTTAATTCATCAAAAAAAAAAAAAAAAATTATACCAATTAAATATATTTTAAAAAGACTCTGGTATTAAAAATTTATTACTATAAAAATATTGTTTTAAATTTTATCTTTAAATACGGTTGCTATTTTTTTTTATTTTGGTATACTTTTGTCATAGTTATTCCCCTTGGATAAAACACAAATGCTACGGATATCTAAATAACAATGTTCCCATAGGATTTCCCACACATAAACACATACATACATACATACATATTTTAAATATAAATATAATGCTCATCTTCTTTTAATAATTCAACATAAGCTTTCCTTTATTTTCATTTTATTTGCACATTATAACAAACTTTAAAAAAATATGATTAAAAATATAAATAATGATTATGCAAAAAAGTCTTTTATTTTTAAATTTATTATTCGTTAAAAGAATCATGTTTTTAATAAATTATTCTATATGTATGATTTTTTTTTTGTTTTTTGGAAGTTCTTTGGTCTCTGATATTATGAAAACTATTTTTTGAAAGAATTTTTTTTTAATGTACATTTTTCTGAAAGACATTTTTTTTTGGGCTAAAACGGGCTCGCATTGCCTCAAATATGTGAATAAGCAATTTGATTGGCTAATAGATTGTCCACAAGATTTTGGCCTTCTTAATGCTAAGTAATTTTTATTTAACAAACCTTCACTTTATTCAATTGATCTGTGTGTGACAAATTGCAAACCTCAGAAACACAGATAATAATAATAGAAAAATTGTTTTTAGTTCCATTTAGTTCGTTTTTATTATTTATAATAAACTCAGCAAATTAACTTAATAACTCTGTGGTGTTAGTGTAAAGTTGCTACAATGGCTAAAAATTATAGAAGTTTTCACTATTACGTCACAACTGTGAAGCTATTTATTTTTTTAATTTTTATTAAAAAATATTATTAATAAGTACTTATTATTTTAAAAAATATTTTTTTTCCTAGCGGGCCGAAAACACTTTTTTCGCCCCGCAACAAGATCGAAAAAAACGCGTTTTCGCCCCACTGAGAAAGAAAAATTTCGTTTTGTCCATGGGAACAAAAAAAAATACCCCAGATCGCAGTTTACTATCCTCGGCTTCGCCTCGAATGCTAATTAACGTGCGATCTGGGCCATTCTTTTTTTTTTGCTCCCTTGGTTAAAAATGTACTATTGAGGTATAGCAGAAATATTCGAAATCGCCACTAGTAGTATTAGTAAATATTTTTAATAAAAATTAAACAATAAAATGTAATTAAATGGTATTTTAACTATAGATTAAATTATTTATTAAAAAAATTATACACAATTTATGTAACTAATAAGTATTCAAAGGGTTATAATCATTTTATTTATGTAATTTTAAGGTTACGTTTTTAGTACGGTGTAGCTGAGTAAAAAATATCCAACAAACATGAATATCATAAAAAATTATTACTTGCTAGTGTAGAGAGTTATTCATATATAAAATAATAATATATATAATATACATATAGCAGCATATATTTTTACGTGCAGACATACACATATATATAAAAAGAAAACGGTAATTTCGTAGACATATATATTGCCAAAGCTTACAAACTAGCTGAGTACTTTTAATCCAAGAGATTGCTGAAAGCCATAACTTGTTTCACTTAAGAGTTCTGAACGTGTTGGGAATTTTGATTGAAATATTTTATTTCGCAAATGTGTTTGTACGTGTATATATTTTTTATATTTTTATCAATACGATCATTTTTTATTTATAATTTTAATAAAATATTGAATATATTTTAATTTATATTATTTAAATTTATATTCATAATATATATTCATAAATAATTTTCGAATGTATCTATGGACATTTCTTTTCAAAATCAAATACCTCTTGCCCAAAAATTGATGCAACGTAGAGGACATGGAGGGTCTCAGAAATTAGGAAAAAATAATAAAATATAGATTTTAATGCTGCATGTTCCACCAATGGGACAAAAGATGCATATTTTTCTAAACTTGTCTGCCCATCACGCGTGTTCAAATGCGGCGAGTTGAAATTCAGAAATTAGAAGAATTAGGATAAAAACAGGTTAATGGAAAATTGTTTCAAATTTTATTGTCTTGAAAATTGCAAGATATCACTACTCTTGGTGTTATGTAGTTGCCAAATTAGACTACCGATATCTCTGATACCACAGTACCAAAATAAAATAGGTTATAGCGCGAAATCGAAGTTTTGGTTCCTCAAAGAGGAACCATTGTGATAGGTCAAATTTCGATTTTTGATTTTTTGGCATATAAGCCCGTTTTGAGACCCCAGGAAGCTAAAAAAACCGGTTTTTTAAAAAATTCTGTATGTGTGTGTGTGTGTGTGTGTGTGTGTGTGTGTGTGTGTGTGTGTGTGTGTGTGTGTGTGTGTGTGTGTGTGTGTGTGTGTGTGTGTGTGTGTAATTGGTGATATTTCACAAACATTATGGAGTTAAGACCTAATTTTTTTTTCAAAAATTTTTTTATCAAAAAAGCCCGAGGTACTTTTTTTTTTTAATTTGGATGTAATACCTCATTTATTTCCACGAAAGTACTTATATTTGAAAGTGTATTTTTTACTCGATATCTTGAATCTGATACTTAATTTTTTGAAAATTTTTTTCACGAAAAAATACAAAAAACACCAATTTTTTTTTTCTTTTTGGACGTAGTTAGACTGTGCGAAGCACAGTCTATACCCGCGACAAAATGTCGCTCTTGTGCGCACTCGTTAAGGTCACAGTGAACTCCGATTAAGTTCAAAATTTACATATAAGTTAGATATAAGACCAACAGGGTCTATATTGATTTTGAGCCAAATCGATAATATAGTACCGAAATTATTATCAATTTACGGGAATAACAGCATTAAAAACACAAAATATCGATTATAAGACATAAAACAAGATAAAATAAGCACATTCAGGATGAAAATAATCATTCCAGGTTATAGCGAATATACTAGCGGATAGCCTGGAGGTATAATTTTTCATTTTCCGCGAAAATATATTTTCCGATTTTCCAAGATGGCGGACCGATAAATTTGAAAAAATGAACTTTTAATTTTACAAGGGGGTTTTTTAGGGCAAGAAAAACAAATATTCGCTGGAAAATATCCAATTTTTCAACCCTAAATATTTTCCGATTTTCCAAGATGGCGGACCAAAAAACTTGAAAAAATGAATTTTTGACATAAAACATGATAAAATAAGGACTTTTAAGATGAAAATAATTATTCTAGGTATAAGAGGATACCCTAAAGGTATAATTTTTCATTTTCCACACAATATATTTTCCGATTTTCCAAGATGGTGACCCGATAAATTTGAAAAAATGAACTTTTAACTTTACAAAAGCGTTTTTTAGGGCAAAAAAACGAATATTCGGTGGAAAATATTCAATTGTTTAATCTACAAAATTTTCCGATTTTCCAAGATGGCGGACCAAAAAACTTGAAAAAATAAATTTTTGACATAAAACATGATAAAATAAGGACTTTTAAGATGAAAATAATCATTCCAGGTAGAAGAAGATACCCTGAAGGTATAATTTTTCATTTTCACATAATATATTTTCCGATTTTCCAAGATGGCGACCCGATAAATTTGAAAAAATGAACTTTTAACTTTACAAAAGGGTTTTTTAGGGCAAAAAAACGAATATTCGGTGGAAAATATTCAATTTTTTAACCTACAAAATTTTCCGATTTTCCAAGATGGCGGACCAAAAAACTTTAAAAAATGAATTTTTGACATAAAACATGATAAAATAAGGACTTTTAAGATGAAAATAATCATTCTAGGTAGAAGAAGATACTCTGAAGGTATAATTTTTCATTTTCCGCGAAAATATATTTTCCGATTTTCCAAGATGGCGGACCGATAAATTTGAAAAAATGAACTTTTAATTTTACAAGGGGGTTTTTTAGGGCAAGAAAAACAAATATTCGCTGGAAAATATCCAATTTTTCAACCCTAAATATTTTCCGATTTTCCAAGATGGCGGACCAAAAAACTTGAAAAAATGAATTTTTGACATAAAACATGATAAAATAAGGACCTTTAAGATGAAAATAATCATTCCAGGTAGAAGAGAATACCCCGGAGGTATAATTTTTCATTTTCCACACGAATATATTTTCCGATTTTCCAAGGTGGCGACCCGATAAATTTGAAAAAATGAACTTTTAACTTTACAAGGGGGTTTTTTAGGGCAAAAAAAAGAATATTCGGTAGAAAATATTCATTTTGATGATCAACAACGTAAAAAATTAATTCAAGAAAATCCATTAATTGTCAGCTATTTTTTTAAAGAAAGAGTTAATAATTTTATGAAATATGTAATAAAACCATTATTTGAAGTATCCGACTTCTGGTATCGTTGGGAATGGCAATTTAGAGAATCACCACATATTCATGGAATTTTATGGTTATCAAATGCGCCATTATTTAATAATAAAATTCTAACACCAGAAGAAAGAGAAAAACTTTGCCGTTACTTCGATGATTTTTGTTTTGCAATAAATCCTAAACATGATGTAGGAATTAATCATCCTGCACGTCAAAATTTTTCTGATATTCCAACAGATAATCTGGAAAATGATTTAATTTATTTATTAAATAGATTACAACGTCATACGATGCATGGTAAACACTGTATGAGATACAAATATAAAAGCACAACTTTAACATGCCGTTTTAATTTCCCTGAACAAGAAAGAAAAGAAAGCATTATTGATGATTCAGACGGATATTTACAATATCATCCTAAACGTAATGATCCACTCATACAAAGATACAATCCAATCATAACATCTATTTGGAGGGCAAATACTGATTTTTCACCGATTGCATCAGAAGAATCTATTTATTATTATATTGCTAAATATGCATCCAAAAGTGAAAAAATCTCAAATGATTTACAACAGTGTTTACAGGATATTTGTGCATCCATGTCAGATTCACTATTAGCAAAATCAGCAATTCAAAAATTATTCATTTCTACATTACATGAAAGAGACTACAGTGCGCAAGAGGTAGTACATTTATTAATGAGTTGGCCACTATATCACAGTTCACGGAGTTACGTCAATTTAGTAATTCAAGATGACGATTGGATACAAATAAAAGTGAATATATAATTCCTTACCAATAATATAAATAACAATTTTACTAATTATTTAAACATCTTTAAAAAAAATGAACCTACGTAATTGAACAATACTTATTTGATGGAACTGTAACTCTTATAATTATATTTTAAATTTAGACATAATAAATTCATTTTAATTAATGTAAATAACTTATACACAGTAATTTAACGATTTACAAATCATCAACTCATGTAACTTCAAAATTAAAAAGTTAAATTTAGAACACTTAAAAAAAAAAATAAACATTTTTTACGCACTCACTACATTTAAATTTACCCATATATGACTTTATATTATTATTCTAGGCTTAATTTTTTATTTAATTAATTTTTATTTTAATTTTAATGCAATACAAAGGATTTTTATAAGAAACTTATCTATAAATATTCATTTTTATAAATTTAAATTCAATTAGTACCATAATATTTAATTTTACTTATAATATCAATAATGTACCTACAACTCAACTAGAATTTTTTTTTATTTTTTCGATTTGCGAATGAATGTTCGACTCCAAATAATTCGTAAATCGAGAAACAATTTTACGCACTTTTCAACAGACTACTAAAAAATATAAAAATAATTTTTTGATTTCAGACAAATGAATCAAATGATGAAAATATTGATACCAAAACTTGTAATTTAATAGAAAAATATAAGATCAGACCAAAAGAACTAAGTAACTTAACGTTATTAAATTTCGCTAAAAATTATACAATTGTCAAGAACAAATTTACAAAACGACGGAAAGAAAACATTGTTAGAATTTTTCCGAAATTTAAAATAACTAATAATGAAATTGAAGATGAAAAATTTTATAAACAACAATGTATTTTAAACATACCATTTAAAAATGATTATAATGATATTCTTCAATCATATGAAAATATAAATAAATGGAAGCAAATTTACGAAACATTAAATCTAAATAACAATGAAAATTTAGATTTAAACGAATTCGTTGAGAATGATGAAATTCCAGAAGAAATAAATGATGATCATATAAAAAATGCATTTGAGTTTTTATCAGGATTCCAAAATGACAATTTAGAAAGAGATTTAGGAAAAAGGGCGATAGATTTATGTTACAACTGGAATATGCCCATTGAAAACAAACCAACTGAATCAGAAATACATTCTTTTCTGAATAACTACAAATCTCAACAAGAAAAAAAAATATATAAACAAAATATAGAATCTAAAATATCGTTTAAAGATGACCAACAACAAATATTAAACTTGTTAGATACTCAAATAACCAGTATACAAAACGGTACTATGACAGCAAATAGTATAAAAAGAGTTATAATACAAGGCAAAGCTGGTTCTGGTAAAAGCACAATAATTAAAGAAAGGCACAAAAATTAAAAGGATTACATCAAATTTAGGAGAAGATTCGGTTAAAGTAGCGGCATCAACAGGTATGGCATCAGTTAACATAGATGGACTAACATTACATTATTTGCTACGATTACCTTTAAATTACAAGTTATTTTCTAAATTAGAAAATCAAAATGCAAAAAAATTTCAAACGGATTTGAAAGATTTGAAATTTTTAATAATAGATGAAATGTCTTTGATCGGTTTAAGAACGTTATTTCAGATAGAATCACGATGTCGAGAAATACATGCTAATGAAATTGACGAACATTTTGGCGGAATCATAATTTACTTACTTGGAGATTATAATCAATTGACACCGGTTGGAGACACAGCAGTATTTAGTGATAAAAAACTAACAGACAATTTACAAACACAAGGAAGAATAATTTTTAAACAATTCCAAAAATATTATTGTCTCCAAAACGCACACAGACAAAAGGGTAATCATACCCCTTACTCACAATTGCTAGATGAAATAGCAAATGCAGAACTGTCTCCACAAAATTATAACTTATTATATAACCGAAGAGAAACCGTTATCCCCAAAGAAGAATTAAACAATTTTAAAAACGCAATCCATTTATATCCAACGTGTGCACAAGTTACAACACATAATGAAACATTTTTAAAAAATACGGGACATCCGGTTGCACGCATAGTTTCAATAAACACACCCAATATTGCCATGCGTTGCTCGGACGAAAAAGCAACAGGATTACAGAGTATATTATACTTGTCAAAAAACTTAGAATAATGTTACGTACAAATTTATGGGTAGCAGGTGGATTAACAAATGGAAGCTTAGGATACATACGGGAAATAATATATGCTGATAATGAATCACCACCACAATTACCTCAAGTATTAATGGTTGAATTTGACAATTACAAAGGACCATTTTTGTATAAAAATTATTTCCCAATTATTCTCTTAGAAAGAACTTGGAAACATAATAATATTTTATGCAGTCGCACGCAATTTCCAGTAATGTTGTCATATGCTCTAACCATCCACAAGTCACAAGGGCAGACGTTAGATAAAATTTTCTTACACATTGGAGACACGGAAAGACAATTAGGAATTACATACGTCGGTTTGAGTCGAGTTAAATCAATTAATGATATAATTTTAATAAAAGGTTACAACAAATATCGTTTTGACTCAATACGACTTTCAACATCTTTTAAAGTGAAACAAGCTTTAATGCAATCATTAAACAAAATTAATGAAGCAATTAAAGAATAAAATGATTAAAAAATATTTCAAAAACAAATCATATATAATCTAAAATTAATTAATTAAAGTTATTATTTTGAATATACATTTAATTAATTACTATTATGTAAATAAACACGCGAATACGGTAAATGTACACATACAATATTTTGTACATTAAATATTTATTGTTTATAATAAAATGAGTTTGATTATTTACTTCACCTAATATACCCAATTAATAATATTTCAAATAACAAAGATCGTCTATATTTAGGAATAAATTCAGTGTGTTGTTATGCTTCGCACAGTCTATAATTGTTAGCAATTATCTAGTATCTAATTTATTTCTATGAGAGTACTAGTTTTAGAAAGTAGGTTTATAGTAATTTTTTGGATCTGATACCGAATTTTTTCAGAATTTTTTTCTCAAAATTAAAAAAACAAAAAAATTAAAAAAACTGCAATATTTTTTTTTAGTGCAATACCTCATTTAATTCGATTAAAGTACTAATATCTGAAAATATTGTAACTGGTGATATTTCACAACCATTATGGAATTAAGACCTAATTTTTTTTTCAAAAATTTTTTCATCTAAAAATGTCAAACTGGGGAGGAAAGGTGAAAAAGTGACGTTTTTAGGGGTGGGGGTGAAATGGACTATGAATTGGTCAAATTTTTTACGATTTTTTGAGCTTGACCATTTCATGAATTGGTCAATTACACGTTTGGGGTGTAAAATATATATTGTAATTTTGTTAAAATTGAAAATGTTTATTAGGAAGCGTATTTGTACTCCAGTCAAAACGCGGTTTAGGGTGTATTTTCTCCTACTGACATGAGATTTGCTCTACAATATGCTTTTTGGGCCGCTGATCACGAAAATTGTGGTCTTTTCCGGGAGATATTTTCGGAACACCCTTAAATTTGCAAAAACTACCCCCAAAAAGGGGTGTTTTTATATATTAGCAAACTGAGCATATAGATTTAGCCAATATTTATCAAAAACTTCCACAAATTTTTGATCAGCGACCCAAAAAATCCGTATGGACATAATCTGGTCGCTCAAAGTGCGAAAATACAAAAAACACCCCCTTTTAGGGTTAATTTTTGAAAATTTAAGGGTGTTCCGAAAATATTTCCCGGAAAAGACTCTGATTTTCGTGATCAGCGACCCAAAAAACATATTGTAGAGCAAATCTCATGTCAGTAGGAGAAAATACACCCCCCCCCCCCCGCGTTTTGACTGGAGTATTGGTGTTATTTGTTAATATTTTTATTGGTTATTGGTTTTTTAGATATTGATAAGTTTTATTCAGATTTCAAAAAAAAATATATTGATGCTATTTTTAATTTATTAGAAATTAAAAAAGATGAACCCCAAACATTAATTTTTTTGCGTCATCAAAATATGCTTGCTGATAGTATTTTTTATACCATAAAATACAGGCTTCAATATATTTTTATTACCATAATATTTTTTTATTTAAACACGTTGTAAAAATTTTAAATTTTTAGATGGAAAACAGGAAAATTAACAATTTGGAGTGGTGATATGAAAGAACATACAATTAAGGATAATAAAATTGAATATAATTGCCAAAATTCTTGGTGTCATATTATTTTAATATCTGGTAAAACACTTCGAAGTTGGTCAACTACAGTGCCACTTGATTTGCCACAAGAAGAAGAAGCCAAAAAATTGATTGACTTTAAAAAATCCATTCAAATAAAATCAAAAAGTTTTGCTTTTGCTATGGTCCTAAAGCAAGGTGTTACTTTTCAAGATTATTTAAAGAAAACTAAAATATTTAGAAATTTGTTTTCGTCGGTTGAATTAGTTAGTTTTTATAAAGATGTTGGACCTTATCAACAGGTTTATTCAGTAAATATTGAGGATCCAAGTATGTTTCTTACTTACAAAGAAAACTCTTGTGAAGGTTGAGTCATATATTTGATTTAAATCACAGTTAATTTTCAGAATTATCTAAATTAGAACCAAAATTATGACTCGAACCTTGTAATCTCTTCTTTTCCGACGTGAAATCTAGTAATTTTATTTTTACTTTGTTTTCAGGCATTGATGGTGTTTTTAATATTATTAATATTAGTTTTAGTACCACGTGTTATATATAATACTAATATAATATATGTCACGTGGTACTCAAACTGATATTTTTCTAACATTTTTGTTGCATTAAATGCGACAGCTAACCAACGCATTAGTTGTTACAGTTTTGTCGCAGATGGCGCGATGAATTTCTTTGGGTGTAAGGTTATAGTAAATAAAAACACAAATTTAATATTATTCTATAATTTGTAATTTCATATTTATTTATTAAGTAATAATTTATTATTTTAAAATAAATTTTTTTTCCATAAAATAATTTGTAAACTGCATTTAATAAAAAATATTAAGAGTACTGCCTGGACGCCATTTTTTCAGCTGTAAGCCAATCCCGTAAACGAGCGCCTTCTCACCGTCCCATTAGCTTAATTTTAATTAAAATAAAAAAAGAAAATTAGAAAAATGATCTACGAAAAATTCTGCAGATGCGATAACTCTCTTTTTCACGAACAATTTTTCTATAACAGTATAACAAATAAAAGAAAATTCTGTATAAAAAAATCGTCTGCTCTTACATTGCGCGCGGAGCAGACGATATTTTGATACAGAATTTTCTTTTATTTGTTATACTGTTGTAGGAAAATTGTGTAGTAATAACACATTAAATGTAAATTAGTATAATTAAGAGATATTCACCATTAAATTTGTGATTTATAAAGTATTATTTGTATCATTTAAATAGTTAAATGTATATTATTTTTTTTATCACTCAAAGACTTGGGATTCAAGGTCAGAGCGACGTTAATGATTGATTTAGATGAAGATTTTAGATTTAATATTTTTAGGTTAATACTGTCTAATTTTTCATTATTATCAGTAATACAAATCAATTTTTACAGTGACTACTCCTTAAAATATTCGTGACACCTTGCCTTTTTTCAAATCCTTTTTTTTACAGTTTGAAAAGGGACAATATTTTTATATGAATAATTTTTTACGAATTAGTCATGAGTTAAAATTAAATAAGCTACGTGATTTAATTTAGAAAAAGATTCAAAATCTGAAAAAAATAATAAATTTAGTTTTGGAACAATGACATACTAATTTAAATAAAATTATGTTACTTACTTTGATCATCAATATTGACTGTAAATACTGGGATAGTCTCGTAATTGTAAAGACAGATTAAATTTATCGAGGGAAATAATTCTCTAAAAATTTTAGTACTACTTAAGCTTCCGTCAAGAATTTGCTCATCAGGAACTATTGCAAATGCAAAAGTTTTTGATCTAAGCCGAATAGATTTCTTAAAATTTTCTAATTTTTCTTTTTCTTCTGCAACTGATAAAGAAAGAGATATTGCTATTGACCAACTACGAAGAGTTGGTCCTGATAGCCTCATTGCAAACCAATAACTTTCGCTTGTGATACCATTTTCTTCAGAGTATAGATTGATCATTGTCTGATAACTTCCACCCCATAAAGAGAATTTCCCTGGCTTACAACTGGAGATATTCATATTTCATTAAATAAAACAAATAAAATTCAGAATTAATAATTGTAAAAAATTACCGTTGCTTAAGTTTTTCATCAACAGCTTGCGAAAATTTTTGAACATTATTTTCATCGTAAATATTTTTTAAAAAGAAAATCAGTGTATTAGGTTTATCATCTTTAGTAATTAACGAGTCAATAATTTTATCTAAAAATTTTGTTTCTCGTATTAAATAATCCAAAGGTTTTAAATACAAAGTATCATCATAAAAAGTGGCATCAATTAAATTTGTTCTAAAAATTTTAACATTTATTGATTTAGTATTTGGTAAAAATATTTCTAATGCTTCTTTATTAGCTCCATTAATTATTTTGTCATTAATACTAATTCCTATAGTTTCGATAAAACTTCTAGTGAAATTAGGGATCTTATATTTGAAAATTTTAAACACTGAAAATAAAATGAGTAATTAAAAATAATAATAATAATTTTTTTAATAACTAAATTTTTAGGTACTTTTAAGCAGACTAATATCTAAAAAATCTGTATCAAAGAACATTAACATATGGAAGGGTTTATTTTCCAATAATTCGATATGATTTATTGATTTTTCATTTATTGCAATTGGTAATAATTTTTTTAAAGCATTTAAAAACCAATTTCTTTCTGATTTTTCTTTAATTCCTACAATTTCAATAAACTTATTTCCAAGATAAGTTTTATGTTCTTCTATTTTTATTGGTAATATTTGTATAGATCTTTTTGAAAACTCTCTTTTTGATTCATCATTCCAATGTCTAAAGAATTCAAAAATTTTATTTTATTTTATTTAAAAATTTTTTTACGTTATTAGAAAATTTATTTTTTTTAAATTAATTGCAAACTTTTGCAACGTTGCGTAAATCTTTTGCATTTAAATGTTTACATACGAGGTCCATTACATTGTAAAGTGCGGTGTAAGGTAATGAAGCATGATGGTTAATGCTATTTTCCTTAAAATTGTTTTCTTCTATTGGTAAATTTTGTCCCACTGATGGCGATAATCTAATAATAAAAGAAAAAAAAATACAGAGTATTTATGAAATTTTTGTACAAATTCACTGAGTTGTTAACACTGAAAGCACTTTTGTCAAAAATAATGTACCCTAAACCACTAAAAGTATTAATACTCTAAGAAAATTTGCCTATAAGACTCCTATAAACTACGTCTGATGCCTATTTTTATAAATTTAAATTAAAGTTTTAGTTAATACTTACAAACACAAATAAGTTAAAGCAAATATCATGTTTAAATTTTTTACGTTGAAAAATTGATCCATTTTTTACAAAAAAGTGAACGAATATTTAGTGTTCTTTGAATTAAATTACAATATTATTTAAATGAAAATAAAATTTATACAACTTGAAATTTAATATATTATATTTTCAAATATTTGATAAAATTATAATATTTTAAAAACTTGACAATGGATAAATAATTTTTTAATAGAATAAAAATAAATATTTAATTTTTCGATAAGGTTTCACTATTATACGTATTAAATATTTAATTTTACAAAGAGAAGATAACAGAAAATAAATTTAAATATCATAATGATAAAAAAATTATTAATAAATTATTGTGAAATTGGTTTTTTATATTTTTCCACTAGTCGCTAGGATAAATCCGCTTGTGGCTAGCGGAATTTTTAGGCTTTGTATCGTTTTCATTTTCGGATTAGGTAGCTTATTTAATTTTAACATATGACATGAAAATTCATAGGTTTTTTTGGTTTTCAGGAGCCTGTCGTAGCCTAGAGTCCTAATTCCAACGGGAATCAGTGAGTTTTTTGATAACTTTACGAATGCTACTTAGGTAGCCAAATCTCTACTTTTATCCGGAAATAGTAAAAGGAAATTAAAGAGTTTCTGGTCAAAAATTTTTTTTTTGTGACAACTGATAATATACATATTCAGATCTGTATGTATTAAATTATTCATGAAGTCTAGTCCCAACGGGAATCAGTAAGTTTTTTGGGTAGCATTACTTAGATTTCTTTTTGGTTGTAGGGGTTAAATCACTATACTTATCAGGCAAAATCTTTTAGTTTACTAACCATTTTCTTTTACTAGTCATTATTTAAATAAATTTTCCAAAAATAAATTAAGCTTTTTTAAGTATAAGTTATAACTTTAAAAATACTTGAAAAATACTTAGACTATTTAAAAGTTAATAATTCCTATCCTTCCTATTTACGAATTATATATTTAAAAAAAAATTCTAGTATAAATAAATTGATAAAGGTATTTAATAAAGTTATTTAAACTAAACTGTTGAGATGTGTTGTAAATTAGCGTTTAATACAAGCCTCTTTACCAATATCTAAAATCTCTTAATCAATATACTTATATGCTTCTAAATACATAAATTAATAGATATTTAATCTTTACCTATATGTACATTGTCTTTATTAATTAAGTATATTGTCTTTATACATATATATTTGCCTGGTAATTATAGTAAATTCGCTATATAATGGACTCGAAGGGACTGGGATCCTCGTTTGGTATATCGTAACTATGTAGTAATAAGTGACGGAAGTTCTTTAATCTAATTAAAGGCTATTAATTAAAAAACCGATTTCCTGAAAATTCAAAATTGAATTTCGGGATTTTAAAGGGGTCCTAAATTTCCAAGAAAAATTTTTTCTTCAGAAGTGATGGTATGTCAATTTGTTAATCCAATATTTAGGATTCTGTCTGCTTCCAAATTTTAGAAATTAAATAAAGCCTAAAAAAAGCACATTTTTTGGGTTTTTTGGGCTTTTAAGGGCCTGTCGTGGCCTATAAGGCTAATTCCAACGGTTCTCCTCAAATTGTTTGGTAAATTTTTGGATAAAATAAAAGGAAGTAGCCTTTGTTCTGTTAGGACCATTGAATATGTTCACTACATCAAGCATTTCGTCATACAGTCGTTAGTTACATTGCGAGTTCGCTGTATTTTATAATGTTGCTTCGATATTCAATTACCAGGTGAAATTCGATAGCCAAATACATGCTTTTCTGAAAAGAATTTTCGGTCCCGTACTTAATATAATTTATGTGGTGGCAATACTTACGGGAATATTATTTTTTAAATTTTGCTTTCACCCAGTAAACAAAAATCTAAGCATTTTTTTTAACAACCAGGTTAATATATAAATACACTTAAATGATGTAATTACTTTAATGGATTATTAGCTCACTTTAAGATAATTTATTTATTAAATACTTTGAAATATATTTATGTTTATTTAATAAATATAACTTAGGATAAAATATTTTATTATCCATGCAAATACTATTAATTAAAAAAAAATATATATGTATATATAATAGATTACAACTGAAATGTTAATTTATAAACGCAACTAAAATTTTGTTTGTATTAACAAGAATTTTCTTGGATTTCCGATTTTTGACTACTGTACATGAGTAAGAAACGTATTAGGTAACAAAGAATCTAGGAAAACTATTATTAATTTATTGATTGGTTATTTATTTAATAAAATTTTAATAGGCAAAATTTGTAAGTTTCATATTTAAAATAAAATTAAAACAAAAGTAATAATAATAATAATAATATCAAATTTTATTTGCTGTAAAATTTTATATATAATGTAATAATGTGTATATGCAATTAATTTATAAAATGCAAAAAATTAATATAATCAGAGATAAAATTTTTAATTTAATCAAAAATCAAAATTCGTTTAATAATTTAACAATAGTTTAATAAAATCTGTTAATTAAGTGACTTGGGTATACAATAGCATTAATTAATTATTAAAAATAGTATATAGAAATATAAAATAATTTGTATCAAGTAATAATTATTTAAATAATGCATTTGAAAATTCATATAGATTAAATAATTATAACAGCCCCAACAAGTAAAAATAATTATAAAGTAAGTATGTTATAATTAAAGTAAAAAATAATTTAAATTATAATTAAAATTAATAATAGCACGCGTATTTATATAGTAATATTTTAAAATTAAAATTATTGTACAGGAAGCAGTATATTTAATAATTAATATTCAATCGCCAGTGGATCCGGTGAGAAATTAGAGATCAATAGTCATAATGAATATTTGTATAAATTGCAGTTTAAAAACTATTAATATATGGTAAAAATCTTATATTAGAGGGGATAATTGTATTCCAAAAAAAGGAAAGTATTAACGAGAATTTATTTTATTGAAAAAAATCAGGAAAACATCATTAACATTTTTATTACAAATAGAAAAAAAAATTTTAATTAAATAAAATTAAAAAGAAAAGAAGATACAAAAAAGATAAAGAATAATTAATGCCTTGTTTTAAACGAAAAACCATTTACAATCTGAAAAGTAAAAAAAAGAATAAATAAAAAGTTAACTAACAACAAGTAAAAGTTGTATAAGAATTAAATCTTAATATTATTGGTAAAAAAGTCACAAAATAAAAGACTAAATTAAAAAATTAATTACTTTTTAAATTAAATGATTGAATTGTAATAACATTCAAATACCAAGGAAAATACTTGGGTGTTTATTGATTGAACAGTTTCTAGAAACCTCAATGTATATCTTAAAAATCATTTATATTTGTCTATTCTGCAGTATGGTGATGTAAGCTCCGTTTGATATGTACTTAATATAACATAAACTCTAAAAGTTACCTGAATTCAGGAAAATATAATTTTAAGGAATTTGGATTGAAGCAACTGTTTGAGTCTTGATATTAAGCAGTTGCTTACGGTGAGTTTATTATTTTATTTCTACCTAAAATAAAGAAAAACATCTTCAGAAAAAGCCCTTTTGAAATAGCTTTAAAAAACTTTTAACTGGTTTGCGTGTTCACACAACCAACTATCCTGGAATATATTCACTTATAACAATTTTAACATAAACTCCCGAATCATTATAAGCCCCGGAACCAAAGTTATAATAAGTCTCTAAAGTAAAATTATTCTAAAGTATTTTAAGTCCATTTAAACCCCCCCCCCCCCGCTACCTCCTCATCCCTGAAAACGTCTCTTTTTTATTTTTCCAAAAACGTAAATTTTAGGAAACTTCCTGCTCAGCACATTCGATTAAAAAATATACCAACTCTCATTTATGTATATAAATAATATAATGTTTAATAGTTACAGCTCTCATATGATCGTTAGATTCAACATTATATGATTTGATGTGTTTTTTTATTGCGGAGGGCATGAGACTCTTTTTTTTTTAATTTAATCAATAAATTTTATTAAAAATAAAAAAAACTAATTTAAAAATTTTTTTGGTTCTGTGTCCCCTTAACCCCACCTTCCCCCTACTGCAAGGGAAATTTTCAGATACCCCTTCCTATTAACATGTTCCATAACTTAATTTATTCAAAAATTATAATTGTACTTGTCAATCACTGCTTTAAAGACATACCAATATAAAGATTAACCCATAAATTTAAAATGGATTAACCTCTGTATTTTGATTAATCGTTAAATAAAATGTTAAATCAAAAAATAAATAATTTATGTTTCTGCAGGTACCGAGAAAATAGTTTTGTTTCCTCATACGTAACTTATAGATACTTTAACGAAAAACTGATTAATTTTATTTTTAAACTAAAATAATAAACAATTATTTTTAAATATAGCAGTTTATAGTTTAACAATTCATTTAAGATACTTTAAAATTTTTTAACATAGTAATTAACTTCTAGTAAACTTATTAACACGTATTTGTAAATAAACTTAGTAAATAAACTTCACGACTGAAATATTAAACGTTTCCATTTGAATATAAATAAACACGAGAATAAACAGATATACCAAGAAATAAGTCAGAGAAATGTTTAAGCATTCTAAAATTTTAAATATCAATATAAAGCAATGATTAAATAATTTTTATTTTTTCGGAATCAATACGATACGGTAACACAGCTTTGGTTGAATTATTAACCAACTTTATTTATTATTTATTTATTATTTATTTTATTCAATTTAGGTGTAATTATTCAAACTATGACATATTTGCCATAAACCCATAGAAAGAATAGTCTGTGCATGGGCCTGTAGTCATTTTTTAAAGAATTACAATTATAAAAATTTAATACATATTGTCCAGTGTAGTTAACACTTCACCGGATTTTGTTGACTTTAAAATTAATCAAAGGCAACTAGTTCGGGATAGTAAAGGATCAATACAGTATTATCTTTATGTTTAAAAAAGAACGTTTATTGACAGTTTATATGGATCATACAATATCAGAACGGTAACTAACTGAGATTCAAAAAAATACATAAACTTTCTCTTTTACGCCCCCTCTTTTCTATCAAAGTCTGTATTATGATGTAGACCGGTTTTGTAGTCAAGAAGTTATATAATAAAAATAGAAATTATCCAAATTGTGTATATACGTTCCCGAACGGCGACATTAGACAAGTCTATGAGAAAAATGCTGGTCTTTGTCTTAGCATCTCCGGACGTAAAAAAAGATAAAACAGACGGAAACAAGTACTTTTAACTATTTCATTACAAATAATAAGCATAAATCCTTAATAATAATGAACATCTGTTACATCTAAAAATGTGAGAAATATCTACATCTAATTATAAAAAAAACTGATATATCTCTCTACGCAACATACTCCCCCCCCTTTGAGAGGGTACTGATCAAAAGTTGTATTTCGTTGAATCTCAAATTTACATAAATTTTTCTTTGTATATATTTTTATTTTTGTTTTTATTTTTATTTTTTTTTTTTTTATCAACATAAAAATAGTATAATGAAATGGTATGTAAAGCGATATATGAATTTTAAAATTTAGTTTGTTGGCAAAGGTGCAAGGCTCTTGACACTTCGAACGAATTCCCCATTTGCTGTTTTGACTGTAACCGTTCTGATGACCTTGTCGTTCCCAGGATGTGTATCAATGATACGTCCGAGTATCCAATGAATCGATGGTACGTTTTTCTCTTTTACTACAACCATGGATCCAACATTCAACTCATGGTTGCCGGAATGCCATTTGTGTCTGATATTTAATTCATTTATGTATTCTTGGTTCCATCTTTTCCAAAAATGCTGTTTAAGTTGCGTAAGATGTTGCCATTGCGATAAACGATTTACAGGTGTAGAGGTTAAATCTGGATCAGGTAAACTGTTTAATGAATCGCCGATTAGGAAATGACCAGGTGTAAGAGCTATTAGATCATTAGGATCGTTCGTAATAGGTGTGATGGGTCGGGAATTCATGATCGCTTCGATTTCTATGGTTAAAGTATTAAATTCCTCGAAAGTAAATAAAGTATTGTACGCGACTCTTTTGAAGTGATGTTTAAAAATTTTTACAGTCGATTCCCATAAGCCCCCAAAGTTTGGAGCTAGTGGAGGTATGAAGTTCCACTTAATTTGCTGAGGTTCTAAAATGGAAATGACTTTATTTTGATGAGCTTCGCTCTTGAATAATTCAAATAACTCTTTCAATTCATTTTTTGCCCCTCGAAAATTTGATCCATTATCGGATGAAATACTTTGAGGTCGGCCTCGTCGTGCAACAAATCGTTTTAAGGCGGCAAGGAACGCTTCCGTCGATAAATCACTTACAACTTCTAAATGAGTTGCTTTTACTGACATACAAACAAACACCGCGACATAAACCTTAACCCTTTTTTGATTGCGAAATTTTTTCTCTTTTATAAAAAACGGGCCGCAATAATCCACCCCAACATTATGAAACGCTCGAACTTGTTGAAACCGGATTGCCGGTAGGTTGCCCATTTTGTACTGCACATCTACGGGATTAGCGCGTGTACATATGATGCATTTTCGCACGATTTTTCTTACTTGGTTGCGTCCATCAAGTAACCAAAATTTTTGCCGAATAGCGTATAACGTCGTTTGAATTCCTGCGTGACAGTTTATACGATGGTAAAATTCAATGATCAAATCCGTGACATGATTATAACTTGGCAGGAATATTGGATGTTTATTATTAAATGACAGATGTGAATTCTTTAGTCTCCCTCCCACTCGTAAAACGTCATTGTCATCTAAAAATGGGTCGAAATATGACAATCTGCATTTATGCAAATTTTTTCTTCCTTTTATCCTTTTTATTTCCGGCTCGAAATATTGATGTTGAATAAATTTCAGTAAACGAATTTCGGTTTCAAGATATTCTTTACCTGAGATTTGACCTTTGTATTTAACTCTTGTCTTTGAGCGTAGCAAGCGATACACGTATGACTGTACTCGAAGTAAGCGGTGATAAGATGAAAATTTTTTGGAAAATTCTAAGCTTTCGGAAGCCTTGAAAGAAGTTAACAATACGAAATGTTTTTTGATTTCAGGTATATCTTCGTTCTCGCATAATACCGTCTTAGGCCAGGTAGTCTTATTCGATTTCAACCAAGACGGACCTTCCCTCCACAAATTATTTTCCATAAAATCTTTAGGTAGTTGCCCCCGAGATAGAGCATCAGCTGGGTTTTGTGACGAACGAACGTGATTCCATTGGTGAATTTTAGAATTATTCTGAATAAAGGAAACTCGATTTGCGACAAAAGATTTTAAGATGTTAACTGGCTTTCTTAGCCAATGGATAACAATAGTCGAGTCATTCCAAAAGTATATGTTGTCTATATTAATTCTTATTGACTGGACCACTTCATTTATAAGTTTAGTTAGCAACCGGGCCGCATTTAATTCCAATCTTGGTAGTGATACTAATTTAATTGGGGCTACACGGGACTTTGCACAGTAAAGTCGGCATTGGGTTTTGCGATAATTGGATGAGCGAATATAAACACAGGCACCGAATCCCGCTTCACTCGCGTCACAAAAGCCATGGATTTCGATCTCAGACGGGTCAGATATAATTATTCTCCGCTCAAAGGTAAGATTATTGACAAAAGGTAACTGCGAACAAAATTTAATCCAACTCGTGTGTATGCTTGTAGGAATAGATTCATCCCATTCTACATTTGCTTGCCATAATCGCTGAATAATTAATTTTGCGTATAAGACAATTGGTCCTAACAGCCCTAAGGGGTCGTATAATTTGGCAATTTCTGACATTATAGTACGTTTAGTGATTTTCTTTGGATTTATAATTTGTTGTACGGAATAAGTGTAAAGATCTAATTTCGCATTCCAAAAAACTCCAAGAGTTTTTAATACCTCGTCCTTATCGAGGTTTAATTTCGAATTTATTTGACTTTCATCTAAACCCTTCAGTACTTCAGGATTATTTGAGGCCCATTGTCTTATATTAAAACCCCCTGCCTTTAATAGCTTTGTACATTCATCCCTGATTTTTAATGCATCTGCTACAGTTTGAGCTCCCGTAGTGAGATCATCTACATATGTATCTTGTTTAATAACCTTAGCTCCTACAGGGAACTTGTCCTGCTCATCGTCAGCCAGCTTGTACAAACATCGTATAGCAAGGTAGGGAGCTGCTGATTCGCCAAAAGTTACTGTATTTGATTCTAAAGTCACGATTTCATCCTCCATAAACCACAAAATTCGCTGGTATTTTCGATCACTTGGTCTAACGAGAATTTGTTTGTACATTTTTTCAATATCAGCTGTTAACGCTATATTATGTAAGCGAAAACGAAGATGTAAAACAAATATGGAGTTTTGAAGGGTAGGCCCTACCATTAAAGTATCATTTAGCGAAACTCCAGTGGAAGATTCAGCTGAGCCATTTAGCACAACGCGTGTCTTTGTGGTAGAGCTGGATTCTTTAACAACGGCATGATGTGGCATAAAAAATCCACTTCTTTTATCTGCATTCTCGACGATACTCATATGGCCCAAATCAATTGATTCTTGTATAACCGACGTGTAGTTTTCTTTAAATTTCGGATTTTTGTCAAACCTTCTTTTTAGCGATAATAATTGTCTTTTTGCTATAGAGTAAGATTCGCCGAGTTGATTGACATTTTCTTTAAATGGAAGTGCTACAATGAAACGCCCATCACAATTGCGAGATACCGTTTTCAAAAAATAATTTTCACATTCTATCTCTTCAGGGGATAATCTAGGTCCAACGTTAATTTCTTCAGTTTCCCAAAATTTTACAATCGCTTCGTCTAGTGACGTTACATTACAAGTTACCATCCTAGATTTTCTTACATTTCCTGCATGGGAAAAACTACCCCCGATGGTCCATCCTAGCCTAGTTTTTTGAATTACCAAATCATTCCCATTATGAGATAGAATGTGTTGTCCCACGCATAATAGAGCCAAAGTGGGGCCTGAGCCAAGAAGCATGTCAATATTCTCAGGTTTATGAAACTCAGGATCAGCAAGAGGTAAATTACCCGGGATATCGATATCTTGACGAGGAATTACGTCATTCGGAATGCGTTCAGAGATACGATCAATAGTCAAAAATTGAAGATATTTGGAAAAATTGTTATGAATCAAATGTATTTTTAAGCTTACTTGATGATTTGAAGAGGTTGTTAAGGAATTTAAAACACTAATTGGAGTCTCGCATTCAAACATTCGTAAGCATAGTGATTCTGCTAAAGTTTCCGTTATGAAATTCGCGGTAGCACAAGTATCTAATAGCGTCCGGCACTTAACCCATTCTCCAATATTGTTGCGAACCTTCACAATTGCTGTTGTCATTAATTGAGATGCTGGGGCCTTATTTCCTGATAGTCATAAATGTTCAATATTTTTCTCAATGTGTAAGAGGGTGTTGTGTCGTTCGTCACAAGTTGTACAGTTACCAAAGTTGCATTCACTTATTTTGTGTTTTGATCGCATACAGTTAGTTCAAAAACCGGCTTCTTTAACTATTTTCAAACGCATCGAAGGACTCAAAGCAATAAATTTTTTACATCGAAATAAATAATGAAATTCAGATTCCGAACAGCAGATGCATTTAAATTTAGTATTTAACACAAAACTTGATTCTCTATGCATCGTTTTCATGCGTTTCGCAAAATTATTATTTGAATTAAATATTCGACGTTTAGTTCCTGATTCTTCAGAAGGCATAGCAAATTCATTACGCATAGATAAATGAGTAGCTATTTTATATACAAACTCTATTATGTCGTCAAATGACGGGTATTTATCTCGAATTAAAGTTTCATCCCATTTTGAAAGAATATTGTGCGGAAGTCTCATTTCAATTATTTTTACTAATAATTCAGTATTCAGCTCAATTCCCAAATTTTTCAAAGATCTTACATGCTGTTGAGCATAATCGACAAGCATGCATAATTCTTCGTATGAATCTCGTTCGACTGCTGGGAGCGTCAGTAATAAAGTCAAATGTCTCGATATGATTAATCTCTTATTCTCGTAAGCCCGTGTTAAAAGATTCCAAGCTTCAGTAAAATGCACGCTTTTCATTGAAAAAATATTAATTTTACGAGCCGCGTCGCCAGTAACTACGGATTTTAAATGCGTCAGTTTTTCAACATCTGCTAAGTCCTGGTCTTTAATAATTAATGATTCAAATGTATCCTTAAATGAGATCCACTCTTCATATTTACCGGAAAAGGTTGGCAAATTAATTTGAGGTAATTTTATGCGACGTTTATTGACAGGTTCTCTATTAACAGAATCGGGATTAAATGAAGTTTGAGAAACTTCCGAAGCAACTGAAACTGATCGCGGGTTATTAATAACCGACAGTACGTCAATATCAAGTATTTTATGAATATTGGAAGCAACCTCGAAGAAACTATCATTTATTACTCCATGCTCTATATTATGACCCCCGTCGGGTTCCATTATTTCCAAATTATTGTTGACTTCGTCAAATTTATCAAATAATGATTTTACCTTGTCGAAACGCAGCTTTAACTGGATTTTAATAGAATTTAAATTATTTTTGTTTTTGTTAATATAATTCTTAAGGGATGTGATTTGTGCTTTTAGAGTCCGTCTCTCTTGCTTTAATTTAGAAATCATTGTTTTCCATTATGCTACTATTCGAAAGAATTTTTGGGAAAAGGAATAAATCGATATATAATGATATTTGAGATTATTGGCGATATCACTTAACAGCTTACCTATGTATCGTAATTGATAGTTGCTACTTGTCTTCCCCAAAAGTGGTTTTCGGCCTTGAAAGTTGAGAACTTATCGAAGTTCTTTGAAATTCTTGATTTTTCGTTGAATGATTTTGAATGTTGAATTTCGTTGAGCTACTTAATTTTCGTCTTTTAGAACTTGTCGAAGTTCAACTGTTCAACGCACGTATTATATAATTGTTATCACTTATCGAAGCTTAAACAAGAAAATAACGAAATTCAAAACGTTTGATATGTTGCGCTCACTTTTCGAATTTAAATTGAGAACTTGTCGAAGTTCTGAACAATTTGACAAAACGTTTGTTAACGATGAATTCACTTATCGAAGTTAAACTGTGAACTTTTCGAAGTTCCACTATACTCGCTAAACGTTTTAATTATATCTTTCCATCCAGATTTAATTCAATGCCGAACTACAGCTAATCCACATTCATCTTACACTTTTACAAAATCGATAATTTGATTTTAGTTAATCACTGTCACAGGAGGCACCAAAATGTCCAGTGTAGTTAACACTTCACCGGATTTTGTTGACTTTAAAATTAATCAAAGGCAACTAGTTCGGGATAGTAAAGGATCAATACAGTATTATCTTTATGTTTAAAAAAGAACGTTTATTGACAGTTTATATGGATCATACAATATCAGAACGGTAACTAACTGAGATTCAAAAAAATACATAAACTTTCTCTTTTACGCCCCCTCTTTTCTATCAAAGTCTGTATTATGATGTAGACCGGTTTTGTAGTCAAGAAGTTATATAATAAAAATAGAAATTATCCAAATTGTGTATATACGTTCCCGAACGGCGACATTAGACAAGTCTATGAGAAAAATGCCCTTTTAACTACATATGGTCTTTGTATTAGCATCTCCGGACGTAAAAAAAGATAAAACAGACGGAAACAAGTACTTTTAACTATTTCATTACAAATAATAAGCATAAATCCTTAATAATAATGAACATCTGTTACATCTAAAAATGTGAGAAATATCTACATCTAATTATAAAAAAAACTGATATATCTCTCTACGCAACACATATAATTATTCTTAAAATATAGTATAAATATAAAAGTTAAAAATTTAAAAAATTAATAACAGTCTTATAATTTTTAATCTGTGCCAATATAAATATAAATATAAAATATAATCATTTAGTTATGACCAATTTAATGTTTATACAATAAGAGCCATTTTTTAACTCTATAGATCCAACTTAAGGGAGTTGAAGCGTGGAGGAAAGAAGATATATTTTTTTTCGGACTTCTTTCTTCCTCTCACGAGTTTCCTATAAGAAATTCCAAAATGTTTTTGTTTATATTTCTGTAAATAAACTCCTAAGAGCTCTGAAATTTTTTCAGTGTGTTTTTATAATAATAAATTATATTTTAACCAAATATTATCAAAATCTGTTTTGTAAATTTTGTACAATACGTACTTATTTATTAGACTGCCAAAAAAAAAATCGACTTTTCGATTTTTTAAGGTGCTCAAGCGTTTTTGGATGTCATTTAATGAAAAAAAAAGTTCTACGTAAACCGCATCTAAAAATATTTAGTCGTTTGACAGCGCCAAAGCATTTTCGATTTTTGAAAATGGGCTCAGGAACGTCGGGAGGGCCTAAAGCTACTAAACTTAAAAGGCAACATAAAAACAAAATTTTGGGGGGTATTTCATAGTTTTTTTGGTCGTTAAAAACGATGGAATCATTTATTTTTAATTATTTTTTTAAGGGAAAAAGTTATGAGCTAATTTCAGTGGTAAAAATATCAAAAATTGGACAGTTTTTGACGTCAAAAACTTGCTGCGGACTAAAAAATGTATAGAAATTATTTTCAAAGGGCATTCCGCATGTTTTTTGGGTCACTAAAAACGATGAAATTAGTTATTTTTATTTATTCTTGACGGATTCAGAGTTATGGGCCAAATATTGTAGTTTGAATTTCCGAATTCAGCATTTTTTTGAGTTAAATGATTCTCAATCGTGCAGAGAACTTTTCCGAACCTCTAGAAAGGTAAATTATCATATTTTTGTGTTTTTCTAACTAGCGCAGAATTAATTGCTTAGATTTTTTTAAGGGTGCTAGTTTAGTTCTGTGTTACCCCAATGTCATAAATATGGTTTTCAGGCAATTTTCCAAATAATGCTGTCATCTTGCAATTCAAACAAAATACTTCCAGTTGGTCTCATTTTTTTGCATAAAATACACCTTACAATCCCCGTAATCAGCAATTTTTCAGTACCGATTCTCTCATCGTAATAGTTAATAAACCAAATGCCCATTTTCGGCCCTAAATGACCAATTTTTAAGTTGCTACAAAAATTAAAATTTTTATTAAAAATAGGTATTATAGGTCTCAAAAATTTTGTACAAACTTTAAGTTTCCAAAATTTTTTTACTTCCTTGTTTTCAATTTTCCTTTTAGCAAATATGATAATTTAAAGACAGAGTCTCAATTTGAGGTTTAAAAAAACAATGATACTTTTATCATTAAATTTGTATAACCATATCTCGGAAATATTTAAAGCTAAAAGGACGAGTAAGAAATTTTTGGAATCTTAGAACTTACAAAAAGTTATTGTAAAAAAATTAATCTCAATTTTATCGAAAATTAAAATTTTAGCACCAATTTAAAAATTGGTCATTTAGGGCCGAAAATGGGCATTTGGTTTATTAACTATTACGATGCGAGAATCGGTGATGAAAAATTGCCGATTACGGGGATTGAAAGATGTATTTTATGCAAAAAAAATAAGACCAATTGGAAATATTTTGGTTGAATTGCAAGATGACAACATTATTTGGAAAATTGCCTGAAAACCATATTTTATGACATTGTGGTAACACTGAACTAAACTAGCACCCTTAAAAAAATCTTAGCAATGAATTCTGCGCTAGTTAGAAAAAGACAAAAATATGATAATTTACCTTTTTAGAGGTTCAGAAAAGTTATCTGTACGCTTGACAGCCATTTAACTCAAAAAAATGCTAAATTTGGAAAATCAAGCTACAATATTTGGCTCATTACTCTGAATCCATCAAGAATAAATAAAAATAACCAATTTTATCGTTTTTAGTGACCCAAAAAACATGCAGAATGCCCTTTTAAAATAATTTCTAAACATTTTTTAGTCCGCAGCAAGTTTTTGACGTCAAAAACTGTCCAATTTTTGATATTTTTACCACTGAAATTAGCTCATAACTTTTTCCCTTAAAAAAATAATTCAAAATAGATGATTCCATTGTTTTTAGCGACCAAAAAAACTATGAAATACCCCCCGAAATTTTATTTTTATGTTGCCTTTTAAAATTAGTAGCTTTAGTCCCTCCCGACGTTCCTGAGCCCATTTTCAAAAATCGAAAATGCTTTGGCGCTGTCCAACGACTAAATATTTTTAAATGCGGTTTATGTAGAACTTATTTTTTCATTAAATGGCATCCAAAAACGCTTGAGCACCTTAAAAAATCGAAAAGTCGATTTTTTTTTTGGCAGTCTATTATTTATATTACATACTTATTCACCGTAAGAGATTTTAAGAGCTTTAAATCTCTAAAACCGCTGTTTTTTTTTAAATTTGAATTTTTCAAATGCCTATTAATTCCATAAGGAATACATGGGATTGGTGATTCATTAGCGCCAGTCATTCACTGGTGCATCTACCCTATCTAATTTTTATATGGAATTTTTTCATTATTTAAATTATACTACTAAATTGATCAAAATTAATCTGAAAATTCTTTCCGGTCAGATTTTTAATTGGTCACGTAATTTGGAGGGGAATTTGAAATTTGTAAAAAATGAAGCATTAAAAGTTGCTAATTTGTAATTTTGAGCTCTTATAAATAACCCATAAATATTTTTTTTCACCAAAAAATATGAAGTTCAAGAATTAATTTAAGCCTAGTTAAAAGGTTTTTCATGAAGATCGTTCTTTGCGCCTTGGGATGTTTTTTGCGCAGCATATTTGTAACTGAAATATTTTTTTAGTCATATACTTATTTGTAATAATTTTTTAATGAAAGAATAAATGCTTTTCAGTATTTAGTACAAGAATATATAAAAAAAAAATTTTAATATTTATTTGTTTAAACAAATATAATCTGTTAAATTTTTGTAATATGCGGCTCAGAAAAGCCTGAGATTCCAGATCTGGGCAACTTGGATCAAAATTCCGCTTGGCTTTTATTAAAGATCATTCAATTCTAAATTCAAAAATTACAAAAATTTAATAGGTCCTATTTGTTTACAATTAAACATATTCACTTTATTTTTATATTCTTGTACCAAATACTGAACAGCATTGATTCTTTTATTAAAAAATTATTATAAATAAATACTTGGCTAAAATATTTCAATTACAAATATGCTGCGAAAAAAACATCCCGAGGTGGATAGAACGACCTAAATAGGCGTTTGAGAAATTCAAATTAAAAAAAAAACAGCGGTTTTAGCGATTTCTCACACATGCGCAGCTCAAAGAAATTTTTTGACCCCCGAATCGGATTTAGCAGGAAATTTCCTATCCGGGCCAAAGAGGAAAAAAATTTCAAAGTTAATGTGAGCTTTTTACAGAAAAAATAAGAAAAATTATCTCTCATTTTTCTTACTTTTTTTAGAAGAGGCTAAAACACAAAAATGACTGCCAGAAATGAAGATTTTGCTCCAGTAGGTTAAAAATTGGGCTGGTGCCCTATTTTTGGTAGTACTTTTAAGGAAAAATAGTTTGAAGATGTTCCGAAGTCCCGACCATTAGTTTCACTCTCACTTCATTTAAATTCACCCATTATAATTATACTAGCTGCCTCCGGCTCACTTCGCTCTCCCCGGCAGCCACCATGGGGGCTGCGCCCCCCTGGACCCCTGCGACTTTATTTTTCCAAAAATATGTTGTTTTATGTTACTCAATATTTTGTAAAATAACCTTTTTTTACCCGAAGTATTATCTAAAATTTACTGGATCATAAAAATTAAGGGCATATGAATCCAGACTAATAATTAGTGATCAGCAGTACAAAGCTTCGCTACCCTTCCATAAGATCCACAAGCAGTCGTTGTTTCCCTCAACTATCCATTCTAGGGTTCTGCTTGATGATAATAGCTGTTCAAGTTTCTTGAAACCGGTAAGAATTACAAATATATATAATATTAGTCCTACTACCCTCCTACTCCTCCAACTTTTATAATTTTCGAAAAATGATCTTTTAACAGATCGAACCGATTAACTTGAAAATTTAGGTGAATTAGTAAAAATTATGCCCGAATCGAATGAAACTCTTTTCGGCTGTAAAATTTTTCCTTACTTTTCTGTTTTTTATAAAAATTAGAAATATATATAATATTAGTCCTAAACTTTTATAATTTTTGAAAAATGATTGTAACTTTTGACAGATCTAACCGATTACCTTGAAAATTTAGGTGGATACGTAAAAAATATGCCCAAATCGAATGAAATTCTTTTTGATAAAAAAATTTTCCCTCAGTTTTCAGTTTTTTTAGTTTTTTTTGAAAATTTGATAAAAATTTTTTTCTTGAAAATTCAGTTTTTTCAACATTCAAATTTTTTGTCGTCATCAATCGAAATAAAACCTAGCCTATGTTTTGACCCGTAATTTTCGCCGTCTTTTGCCGTAAACTCTATGTCTTTAGCTTTTATCGTTTTCTAGTTTATCGCGTTCGGACACACATAATTAAAGATTTATATATATTAGGTAAATTGTTATTATATATTATATAATATATTATATATTAGGTAAATTGTTCTGTGAGACTCATCACTTATTAAGAATCTTTTTGATTTTTTTGATTCGAACATGCCAATCCTGAGATTAACTATCCGCAATGGACCGAATGGATTTTCAACACCTGTACTTTGGCGCCCTTTATAAATGTAACTAATTATAAAAATTAAAAAAAAAAAAATTTTCATGTATATAAATGCCTTATTAATGCATAAAAAAAATTTCAAACTGATAACTAATAAAGGGGCTGAGAAATTAAATAAATAAAAATGTCTTCGAAAACGCCTTTCCAATTCGATCCCCTACCTTAATTCTTTCATAGCCGATAAAATAAAATTTTATTTTATCGGCTATGAAAGAATTAAGGTAATGAAATTTCATAGAGCTATGAAAAAAAAATAAAATTTCATAGAGCTATGAAAAAAAAATAAAATTTCATAGAGCTATGAAAAAAAAAAAATTTCATAGAGCTATGAAAAAAATAAAATTTCATAGAGCTATGAAAAAAAAAAAATTTCATAGAGCTATGAAAAAAAAAAAATTTCATAGAGCTATGAAAAAAAAATAAAATTTCATAGAGCTATGAAAAATATTTTTGATTTTCGGTTAAGGTAGAGGATCGAATTGAATTTTTCCAAATCTCAAAATTTAAAAAAATTTTTTTTTCAACTCTTTATACCTTGAAAAATTCCCTCCTAAAATATTTAGGCAAAATTCTGCTTTATAGCGATGCTAGCTGCCTCCGGCTCGCTTCGCTCACCCCCTGCAACTATATTTTTCCAAAAATATGTTGTTTTATGTTACTCAATATTTTGTAAAATAACCCTGTTTTTACCCGAAGTATTATCTAAAATTTACTGGATCATAAAAATTACGGGCATACGAACCCAGACTAATAATTAGTGATCAGCAATACAAAGCTTCGCTACCCTTCCATAGGATCCACAAGAAGTCGTTGTGTCCCTCGACTATCCATTCTAGGGTTCTGCTTGATGATAAAAGCTGTTCAAGTTTCTTTTAGTTTTTATAAGTTATACGTCTGTGAAATTAAATAATTATTTTAATTTTTTTTAAGCGACCGTATACAGACAAATGAAGATTTCATCTTTATCGACATCATTATTTATTGCTTTTTATTGAGAAATATTAATTTTGACAATTATATTTATCATATGAGTCTTTCTTTGCCAAAACAGCAATGGATTTTCCTATCTTTATGTTATAAAAACATGGGAAAAATTTGAGGCCGATCCGATGACCCGACCTGCCCACCATTGCTGTTTTGGCAAAGAAAGACTCATATAACTTGGTCAATAATTTTCTCAAAATAGTAATGATTATTTTTGATGAAAGAGAAAAATTCAATTAATTTTTTCAAACTTAAATTGCATTAATAATGCGATTCCGCGATTTTTTAAAAAGATGTTAAATAAATAAAAAACCAGAAAAAAAGTACGACCACCGCCCGGGATCGAACCGGGAACGACGAATTACTAGTTCGATGCTTTACCAGTTAAGCTACGGTGACCCCGGCTCGATACCTTTTTTTATTATGATCATACTGTTTCTTCTGGATTTTATTTTTGTTGTTAATTTTAATTTAATTAATTGCTTAATTAAATTGAGAAGCGCCGTCAATGCTTTTTTTGAATAATTTTTATAAGCTATACGTCTGTGAAATTAAATAATTATTTTAATTTTTTTTTAAGCGACCGTATACAGGTTCGATCCCGGGCGGTGGTCGTACTTTTTTTCTGGTTTTTTATTTATTTAACATCTTTTAAAAAAATCGCGGAATTGCATTATTAATGCAATTTAAGTTTGAAAAAATTAATTGAATTTTTCTCTTTCATCAACAATAATCATTACTATTGTGAGAAAATTATTGACCAAGTTACATGATAAATATAATTGTCAAAATTAATATTTCTCAATAAAAAGCAATAAATAATGATGTCGATAAAGATGAAATCTTCATTTGTCTGTATACGGTCGCTTAAAAAAAAATTAAAATAACTTTTAGTTACTATATTCAGTTACTACATCAGTGACTGATAAAAATTAGAAATATATATAATATTAGTCCTAAACTTTTATAATGTTCGAAAAATGGTTGTAACTTTTGACAGATCGAGCCGATTAACTTGAAAATTTAGGTGGATACGTAAAAAATATACCCAAATCAAATGAAATTCTTTTTGATACTAAAATTTTTCCTCGGTTTTTTGTTTTTTTGGTTTTTTTTTTAAATTTAATAAAAATTTTTTTCTTGAAAATTCAGTTTTTTTAAGATAAAAAATTTTTGTCGTTATCAATCGAAACGAAACCTAGCCTATGATTTGACCCGTAATTTTTGCCATCTTTTGCCGTAAACCCCGCATCTCTACCTTTTATCATTTTCTAGTTTATCCATTTCGGACAAACAAACAAACTAACATACAATATTAAAGATTTATATATACATAGGATAGGATAGGATTAGTCCTCAACTTTTATAATTTTAGAAAAATTATTTTATCTTTTGTCACATCGAACCGATCGCTTTGGAAAATTAGGTGGATACGTAAAAAATATACCCGAATCGAATGAAATTCTTTTTGATGGTAAAATTTTTCCTCAGTGTTTTGTTTTTTTTGTTTTTTTTAAAAATTTGATACAAATTTTTTTCTTGAAAATTCAGTTTTTTCAACATAAAAAATTTTTGTCGTTATCAATCAAAACGAAACCTAGCCTATGTTTTGACCCGTAATTTTTGCCGTCTTTTGCCGTAAACCCCGCGTCTTTAACTTATTTCGCGTTCAAGTTTACCCATTTCGGACAAACAAACAAACAAACATACAAAATTAAAGATTTATATATATACTAGCTGCCTCCGGCTCGCTTCGCTCACCTCGGCGACCGCCAAGGGGGCTACGCCCCCCTGGACCCCTGCAACTTGATTTTTCACAAAGATATGTTGTTTTAGCTTACTCAATATTTTGTAAAACAACCTTTTTTTACCCGAATTATTATCTAAAATTTACTGAATCATAAAAATCACGGACGTTGGTACTCAGGCGGATATTTAGTGATCAGGCTGAGTCCAGATACAGAGCGATTCGCATGCGATAATGAAAAAGCGTGCGACTTTAGTACAGGGATTCAATACATTTTAACGCACGCTTTTCATTGTCGCATGCGTATCGCACTATATCTGGACTCAGCCTCAGCGATACAAAGCTTGATTACCCTTCCCTAGGATCCGCAAGTGGCAGTTGCTTCCCTCAACTACCAATTCTAGGATTCACCCTGATAATATCTGTACAAGTTTCTTTTAATTACTCTATTGAGGTACTAAATTAGTAACCGGTAAGAATTACGAATATATATAATATTAGTCCTAAACTTTTATGATTTTTGAAAAATGATTGTAACTTTTGACAGATCCAGCCGATTAGCTTGAAAATTTAGGTGGATACGTAAAAAATATGCCCGAATCGAATAAAATTCTTTTTGATAGTAAAATTTTTCCTCGGTTTTCCGTTTTTTTGGTTTTATTTTGAAAATTTGATATAAATTTTTTTCTTGGAAATTCAGTTTCTTCAACATAAAAATTTTTTGTCGTTATCAATCGAAATAAAACCTAGCCTATGTTTTGACCCGTAATTTTTGCCGTCTTTTGCCGTAAACCCCATGTCTGTAGCTTTTATCGTGTTCTCGTTTATCGCGTTCGGACACACACACACATAATTAAAGATTTATATATATATAGGATAGGATAGGATATAGGATAGGATAGGATATAGGATAGGATAGGATATAGGATAGGATAGGATATAGGATAGGATAGGATAGGAAGTATAGGAGAGGATATAGGATTACAAGACTCTAAATGTGCGAAATACTTAAGAAATAATACAAAAAAAAAATTTCAAACGCGATTATCTCGAAACTACCTTTTTTCAATCTGCGGATAGTTAATCTTCGGATGGGCTGGTCCTATTTTCAAAAACTTAAGTGCGTTGTCTTTATTAAAGTATATTACAGAACAATTTACCATAAAATTATAAAAAAATTAATTTAAATATGCCTTTACCAAACGTAATAGGGTAAAAAAAACGTCCATTTTTAAAAATTTTTTTTCCGGCTTGCCCATTTTTTTATTTTTTAGGTTTTTTTTCGATTTTAGGGAAATTGTTCTGTGAGACTCATCACTTATTAAGAATCTTTTTGATTTTTTTTGTTTCGGACATGCCAATCCTGAGATTAACTAACCGCAATGGACCGAATGGATTTTCAACACCTGTACTTTGGCGTTCTCTATAAATGCAACTAATTATAAAAATTAAAAAAAAAATTTTTTCATGTATATAAATGCCTTATTAATCCATAAAAAAAATTTCAAACTGATAACTAATAAAGGGGCTGAGAAATTAAATAAATAAAAATGTCTTCTAAAACGCCTTTCCAATTCGATCCCCTACCTTAATTCTTTCATAGCCGATAAAATAAAATTTCATAGAGCTATGAAAAAAAAATAAAATTTCATAGGGCTATGAAAAAAAAATAAAATTTAATAGGGCTATGAAAAAAAAATAAAATTTCATAGGGCTATGAAAAAAAAATAAAATTTCATAGGGCTATGAAAAAAAATAAAATTTCATAGAGCTATGAAAAATATTTTTGATTTTCGGTTAAGGTAGGGGATCGAATTGGATTTTTCCTACTTTTAAGGAAAAATACTTTGAAGATGTTCCGAAGACCCGACCATTAGTTTCACTCTCATTTCATTTAAATTCACCCATTATAATTATATTACTTTAAACTATCATTATAATAAATAAAAAAATGTTTAATCCGATCTAGTAAAAGCCTTTTAAACTGCCTAATTATCATTTCTATAGACTAAAAATGAAAAAAAATAATAAAACAAAAAATTTTTAACGATATTTTAAGGCCATGAGATCGTATACGTTAAAAATTACGTAAAATAAACGAAAAATATAGTAAAATTTAGGGTTGCTGAATACATCCCATCGCATATGTTGATCAATTGTTATTCCAAGATACTTAGTATTTTCAACTCTTTCTAATGTGACGATTGTATTTTCATCTGTTTTTTTAATATCAAAATCATCAGGTAACATTTTGTGACTAAGGGCAAAAGTAAAATAGCATGATTTTTTGACGTTAAGACTAAGCAAATTATCATTGAACCACTCATAAGATTTATTCAGTATATAATTTTCATTGTTCTGAGATTCACTCCAATTAGTACCATTTATAAGAATGACTGTATCATCAGCAAAAGATATAACACTGTCACTGAAATCTAGATGATCTTTTATAAAGATATTAAAAAGTATGGGCCTCATAACTGAACCTTGAGGAACACCAAATACGACATCATCCTCTTCACTTAAGACCCCATTTACCTTAAGTCTTTGTTTTCTATTGGAAAGAAAACTAGCAACATGTTTATGAGGTGTACGACGAATCCAAATAGCCTCTAATTTATCTAGAAAAAACCCATGATTAACTGTATTAAAGGCAATTGCCAAATCCAAAAAGATGGCCACAGATTTTAGTGATTTATATAGACTTTCATAAATAAACTTAGTCACTTTAGCAGTTGAATCATTACTTGAAATACCTGTTTTAAAACCAAATTGTCTATTGAAATTAATGAAAATTTTGTTAAATAATTAACCAGTCTAGATTTTATTATTCTTTCGAAAATTTTTGCTATATTGGAGGTAAGGGAAATTGGTCTATAGTTACTAAATACCTTTTTATCACTTGTTTTGTGTATTGTAACAATAATTGCATTTTTAAAATGCGTGGGATAAACACCTTCAGAGATAGCTAAGTTGTAAATATATACCAACGTATCAATAATGTAATCAGCCAAACACTTTATTACTTTGTTACTGATGCCATCTACGACACCTGCTTTATTTTTATCAAGGTTTTTAATAATTCTTTTAACTTCAGAAGCATTAGTTTAATTCATATAAAAAGATTGATAGTTATTATAATTCGAAATCAGATTTATTTTTTTTCTTTTCTTTTTTTTATTTAAATTTTTACCAACATTAGCAAAAAATGTATTTATTACCTTGGCAATATTTACATTACCTGTAACCTTAAGGTTATTAACAACTAATTCATTAATTATATTTTTTTTGCATTTATTTTTTTTATTACCAAAAATTTTTTTATTAGCAAATTCCTAAAATTTGGAACTATTTGTTCCTACTGTTTTAGCTTCTTTACTTAAAGAGTTATTTGTAGCTATTTCAATTATAACGTTCTCATACTTTGACCCGTTCACCCCTATTGTATGCGGTATAATATTAGCACAAAGGTGACAATAACTTTAGAATCAGCAACTGATTTCACTCAAGAATACAGTTTTATTTATGAAAAATAAGTTCTATATTTTAATTTTTTTTAAGCTACCTCTGTAAACCCTTTAGAGGATGAAAAATATAACCCTTTAAAATCAGTTGGAAAAAAATAAAAACTATTCTTAACGATCAAAAGCAACTAAAATTTTTTTCTCTTAGTTTTTAGACTTTACAAATTTGCCTTAAGGCAAAACCCAAATACGGCTGCTTACCTATAATACTGCGTTCACCCTTATTTATGAGGGCGCGTTTAAGTTTTTGTACAAATCTGATGTTGAATTTGAAATTAGCAGCCAATTTTGCTTAAGAATATAATTTTAATAATTAAAAATAAGTTTTATGAGTGAGATCTCAATGTATACAAAATTTACTTAAAAAATAAAAAATAATATGTTCAAATATTTTTCAATAAAATTTGATACTCTTTTCATTGATTTTTCCAAATATTTCCTAATAATGCCTGACCTACCACTTCTTCTATCGTTTTCAGGGGGTTGTAGGTAAAAATTAATGTCAGATTCTGAAAATCAAAAAAATAAAAATAAAAGTCTGCATTTTTATTTATTCAAGAATATTAAATTTTATGGTACTTATTCTTTCATTGCATTTCTTACTTTCTATTTTATTAAACAATTTAATTTAGTTTTTTCTTAACTTTTTCTTGACAATGATATGCTTCATAAATTATATCATTTTCAAGATAATTTCATACACGTTAAAGAAACTTTCAACATATTAAAACACATTTCAATCATTTTATTAAAAATGCTGAAAACTTTTAAAATACTTGAATGATTTTCAAAACTAATTATTACTTTCATACAAGATTTCAAACAATAACTCTCCAGGGTATTTTATATATTAGTACATAAAAACTCAATTTTACTCATTTTATACAATCTTATACTGAATTAACTATTTTATATATTTTATATATCAACTTTTATAATATTCTTGAAACGTTGATAACTTGAATTTTAAGAAATTTCAATAAAACTAAGTCTAGTATCGTAAAATTTTATAATTTTGTGTACTTAAAATTATTTGAAGTACGAAATATATAGGATAAAGATTAAAAACTTACTTTTTTATAAGTTTTATCTTTTATAAATATCTGAATGAAAAGATGAAAAGAAATTTAATTGTGTGGGAGTTCTTTCGTTACAGTATCAAAGTTGCTCTCAAAAAATTAAGTTCTTTTTGAACACTGATTTCTTTTTGTTATATTATTTTTTTTTGTAAGTGGCCAAAAGACTGAGCTTATCGGTGAACTTAATTTTTAAGCAAGCTTACGGGCTGATTCCTTGTGAAACTTACGTTGTCTTGCAGATGGGGTCTTCCAATTAGGCTGTAACTTTGCACAGGCAATGATACATATAAAATTTCCTCATTTCCCAACATTTTACGTCGTAAAATTTTTTCTAGCCATCTCTGTGAATTTTTGAAAATTTCGACCGATTTTATAGCTCTCAGCCACCAACTTTTGCTTGATTATATAAAAGCATGAAGAAATGTTAAAAATATCATTATAAAACTGATTTTGATCGGAAATATTCCTGGCTATCCAAATTTCTAAACCGTTTTTTAAAATTTTCACTTGGAAACTCGGAAAATTGGAAAATGTGATCCTTTAGGTTGTAGCTCGTAATTCTAAACCCGTCACTTCAAATAACTTCAAACTCGAAAAGGAGATAAAGTATTCCATATAATCACCTGGTTTTATTGTAGGTATGGGTATTTTCACATAGGGAAAAGTTATAACGATAATTAGTAAGATTTTCAAACTAATTGTATAAAAAATTTTTTGGAGGTAAAAAAATGTTGGTAAAAAAATCTCATCAGACCTTATTGGAAACACGTTTAAAACTTGTAAATGTTTATTTTTTAACAATCAAATTCAAAAATACATCGTAACTTTAAACTTAATTTAGAAGTAAGAGCATAAAATGAGGAAATAAAATTATTTTTTATCGGCGGGCAGAAAGTACGTATTTACCGACCACTGCGCGTCCGGAAAAGTCGGGTTTTCTTATTATTAACATAGAAAAATCGTACATGATTCTAACTCGCATAAAAAAGATAAAAAAAGAATGTCCCAAATTACAATTTACCAAATGGTTATTCACGTACTTTTTGGTCGATTCTATACTTTTAATTATAAAACGTCAATATACAAAATTTTAAAAATAATTTTCCATATAAAATTTTATATATTTACATACAAAAAAATTTTTGCATGAATACAATTTTATGATAATAATATTTTTATGTATGTATATTATAATCAAAAAAATGAGAAAAAAACGTAAACTAAAATTTTATATTATATTGATTTTGCAATAATATAAAAATGTTTCTGATTTTCTTTTAAATTATATTATTTTTATTTTTTCAACTAACAATAAGTATTAATAAAATATTGAGAAGTTTAAAAACAAAACATTTTATTGATTTTTATTTGCGTAGTTTTATTGATTAAAAGTCCTCTGGAAATTTTTGTAAATTTGATAAAAATAAATTTAATTTATAATATATTTTTAACTTTTTTTTTAGGGAAATTCGACATTAATAAGATTTATTAAAATATATATATATATTCGATAATTTTTTTGAGTTCAATAAATAAGCAACCCTAAAATAATCATTTATGAGAAATTAAAAAGAAAAGTAAAATAAGTGCTTTGAACTAGCGAATGTTCAGCTATATTTATTTAAATTCTTTAACACCTTTACCATTGGCTTCTTCGTATTCAGTTGCTTCAGATTTCAATCTTTCGAGCCAATTTAGCACATTATAATATTTAATGAAGTTATGTTCAACAGCCTAAAAATATTTATTAATATAAAATTTTATAATTTTACAGTCTCAGTTTCCATGTCAAAACTATCTAAGGTAAATAATTTAGATAAATTTAAAATTGTTTTTGATATATGAAAATTTGCTACAAGTTCATTAAAACTTTTTACTATTTTAATATAAATTAGGTTAACACAGATATTTATTTACAAATTTTAAAACGTCAATCTTATTCATACTTGATATTTCAGTAACAATCCAAAAGTTTTAGTTTTACCTAAAGAATTCTCTATTTTAAATACACTGTAAAAAGTAACTTTCTTAGATTAACAAAAAAAATAGAATTTTTTCGAAAAATTAGTGAATTTTCAAAAAATTTTGTAAATATTCGATAAAAATCGTAAATTTACTAAATTTAGTATATTATCGAAAAGTTCGAGAATTCTCAATTTTCGAAAAAAAATTGTAAATTATCAATTTTTCTTGTGAATTCACAAAAAAAATCGAGAATACTCGACCTTTTTGTTAATATACTAAATTTAGTAAATATACGATTTTTTTCCAATATTTACAAATTTTTTGAAAATTTACTAATTTTTCGAAAATGTTCTAATTTTTTTGTTAATACAGTGGAACTTGTATAATTCGAACTTATGTAATTCGAAAACTTCTATAATTCGAAAAACCTGGTCGGTACGGCCCAGCTCCCATCTAAACAATGTTAAAAAAACTTGCATAATTCGAAAGCAAAACTTGTATAAATCGAAATTTAAATCTTGAAATTTTTTGAATTATGCAAGTTTTATCAAAGTTTTATTTCGAATTACAAAAGTTTTTTTCAAAATATAAAATTCTCTTGCATAATCTAAACTTTCTATAACTAGTATATTCTTATTCCTTTGTTTATATTTATTTATTTTTATCTATTATTATTATTTTGATATCTACTATAATTATTATTACATGTACCTATGAATAATTATTAAATATTTTTAATCCTCAGTTCGTAATAAGACTTTATTATAAGAACACGTATTCTAAACTGTAAGTAAGAGATACTAAAATGCCGGGAAAGTATAAGTCTCTATTTGTGGGGAAAGTGGTGAAGTAAATGTAGAAAAAGTTTCTGACTGGAAATCTTTATTAAAAGAAATGATTTCAGATAGAGACCCAAAAAATATTTTTAATGTTGATGAAGCATGTATAAGAAAGTTACTTTTTACAGTGATATAAAACAGATATTGTTTTTAAACGTTCAAACTTACTTCATAAGTTGTTATAGTATAGATAAAATAATTAGATCAGCAATAGTAAGATTTTCTCCAGCAACATAATTTTCCTTTGAGAAATTTATTAAGATGCCTTGTCCATATTTGAAATTTTTTCTGGATTTGCTGTTGCCCCAAAACATAATTGAGGATTTTTTTTTGGGTTAAATCTTGAATTTGAAGATTCTAAGTATTTTTTATTATTTTATAATTTTGATTTATTTTTTAAAATGGTAAATTTTAAAAATTAGTTTTAGTTTCAAAATGGCCCACAGAATTAAATCATAAATTATTTCAAAATATTTTTTTAAAATGCTTAGATTTTGCCCAGAAAAATACCAAAAAATAAGAAATGATTTTCAGATCAATCGATTTGTGATTCAATATAATTTGTAAACTTACATAATAATCTTTAAATGCAGAGTACAATGTTCTCAAATTGAAAAAAATTCTTTGATTAACCACAGCACGTTGTTTAAGATCTTTTGAGAAAATCACATCTGCTCCTAACTAGTCTGGTAAATAACAACAAATTGCAGTACTAAAATAAATTTTTTTAATATAAATTTTTAATTTTTAATATAATTTTCAAATTAAGTTCAATATTTACCTTTCATATAATAAAAATCCATCATCGTTTACAAGAGGCAAGCAATACATTGGATTCATCTGTAAATAATATTTTTTTTATTGATAATATAAGAGAGATGATTCTTTTGACCAAGAAGGCTATTAAATTAGGTAAAACTGCATGCATAAATAAATGTTATTAGATAAGATCCTTTGGAGTATCTTAAAAGTAATACAGCCAACTTGTTGTTTAAACTAACAACTTCTGGTTGGTCTCATTTTTTCTTCTAAGAGTTTTAACATGGAACCCTTTTCATAAGGAGGGATATCTCAGAAAAGAACGTAAGCCTAAAGTGGGCACGGAAAATTGACATTTTTAGTGAGGGTGAAAAATTGACGTTTTTAGGGGTGGGGGCCAAAATTTAAAAAAAGAATGAGCGGCTGAGGAAAGATGAAAACGTGTTTTTTTTCTCCAAAATTCGCCCTGGGCTTAGTTTTAAATATTAAGGGCTAAAATTTGGGGACATAGTCCATTTGTGATATGTAATTGGCAAAAAAAAAATTTTTAGCCGGTTTCAGCGAGCCGACCTGGAAACTTGTGCTGAATTCACTAAGAATCACTCATATAAATTATGATATATAATTTTTAAGTTCTAAAATTTTATAGATTTCAAATTTAGCGAGTTTTTTACCTTCTAATTAAGACATTTTGATTAAACAATTTTTTCAGTTAGTGCTTATTAGAATTAATTTTTGCAATTTTAATCAAAGAACTATAATTTTTTTTTTTTTTTTTGATAAATTTGTACATTATCCAGTAACTATAAATTTAATAATATTATGCTAAAAATTTAACCAATGTAAAATAAACATTAGTATAAATTTTAAATTTGAATAGTAGTGGTATAGCTTTAGTTTTTCAATTTTTACAACTATTTGATTGATTACAAAATGTAAGGAGACTCCTTATAAATTTTTAAGAAGTTTAAAACTTTTCTACTTTCTTGAAAATTTTTCTTTTTTACTAAAGTATAAGAAAAATAATACTGATATATTAAGTATACTTGTAGAAATCTTATAGAAATAAATTTTTTTGAAATATTTTTTATTTATTATTTCATAATTATTACTTGTAATTCATTAGAAATAAGATATGTAGAATATATTAATACGCATATTTACTAATTTTATTATTATAGGTACTTCATCATTTATTATTTTCATATTATTTAATTTTATCGTATTTTAAAAAATACCTCCTCCTCCCTCTTCAGTATTAAAAGGGTATAATCTTCCTAGCGGTTCGAAAACAATTTTTGGGATCAAAAAAAGAATTACCAAGATCGTAGTTTACCATCCGAGGAAAGACTGTCTTCGCCTCAGATACTGATAGGTGAAATCTAGACCATTCCTTTTTTTGCTCATTTTTGAATATGTCATGTCGTATGGGTTATTTGACCTGAAACATCCAAGGGTATCAGAAAATAATTTTTCTCAAATTTTAGTCAGGATAAGTATTGAATTAAATGGATAATTTACCTTTCCCCGCCAAAATATCGTCACAATTGTTTGAAAATCCCAAAGAGATAAAATTTTTGTATAAAAATTGAAACCATACCTTAGCCTTTGGGTTAGTTTATGGCTAGATTGCATATTGTTCTTCGGTTACCTTTAAAAAAAAAAAATCAAACCCAAACCTTAAAGGTTCCTTATGGCAAAGATTGCATTAGTAAAGATTAAATTAGTTCCAGAATGCCTATTTCAAAAAATAATCGAATTCTACTTCCTGGGGTTTCTAGGTATGACCTTTTTTTGGAATTCTATACCCTAAAATTTTCAGTCTTGTACGTCAAAAAATGCCTTAAAAGTAAATCCCTTACCTAATTTGTCAAACTAATAAATTAAATTATGTTTAAATTCTTATTAAAACTTTATATTTAATTCTTTGATGAAATTTAAATTTTTTATTTTTTATTTTAAAACTTTTAAACATAAAACTTTTTAATTTATATTTATTGTATAATGCAACGTATATAATCCTTTTGTAACTCTTTTTTTTTTGTTATTTTGTAAAATATTACAATAAAAAATTTAATAAAATATTTTGGAAATTAATGAGATATAAATCGTAAATTATCGTGAAAAAAAAAAGAAAAAAAATAGCTCTCGTAAATTTATCTGAATTAAACCATATATGAGAAAATCTACAGAAAAATTGCGCTTAATTTTTTTCAAATATTGAGCCTTCCAACTCAAAATAAAAAAACTATGGGACAAGCTTTTTTCTGTTTTTCATTTTTTTGTCACTTTATATGGTCTGAGGAATCCAAAGAAACGTATTAGCAAGATATGCTTTTTTCACAAAGTTGATCATCCTAAGTGCAATCTTTCTGAGGATTTTCTCGCATACGTTACCCAATAAACAGTTCGTTTTCTGATAAGAAGTAAGTTTTATTTACGTCCTAATTCTTTCAAAACCAACTAAAATATCGAAAGATTTTTAAAAAATATCTCAAATACTATTATACTTTCTGTAAAATTAGTTGATTTTAATATAATAAAATATTCGAACCAAAAATATAAAAATAGTAGAAGTGATAAATTAGAAAAGAAATGTGAATAAAATATGCATATATGTGGGAATATATAACACATACATAAGTATCAAGTGCCTCTTTTAATAGATCGATTGAGTTCATATTTCATAGAAATGTCTTTGAAAGTAAGAGATCTGAGAAACATAGCAAAATGCATCAACTATAGAAATCCCGCAGGACTATTTCTATATCTTACGTATGTGTATAATATGTATTATATAACAAAACCTCAATAATACTAAAGTATTTTCTGTGACAGAAATGAATAGTTTCTGTTTTCAGATAAATATCTTTTCACTTTATGTCAGAAGAAAAAAAAAATTATTCAGTCTGATCGTAATCTCATATTACTACTTATTTTGAATATGCAATATCATTTTTGTTTTTTATTAAAATGTCAGTTACAAAAATTCAAACACGAATATTATTAAATTGTTTACATTCATATTTCCATAAACATATTTACATTTTTTTTTTTTTTAATTTTCTTCTTTTGTTAAGCAATAAATTATTTTTGACGTATAAAAATTTCGATATTTTACTTTAAAAAATTACTTTTTAAGCTCTGAAGTTAAAGTTAGTACTAGATTTATCAGACATAAAATATCTTTAGTTATTTTTGTCGATATGTATCTAAAAATTATTTTTATTGACTTTTTATTGTTAGATTGATAAAAATTATGACAAAAATTAATATTAAAATTTTTTTATCAAAATATCTATCTGCTAATAATATTTCATTATCAGCTATAATTTGTATAGTTGTATGCTTTTCTTTTTTTTGGTAATTTTTTTGAATTGTAACCAAATAATTAATTATAAGAAAAATTAAAAAAAAAAATTACGAATATTTAATGAAATGAAAATAAGAGATAGAAAATTTTCTTTTTTACTTTATGCTAAAATATAAAATACCTACTAGTATTTATGCTCGGTAAAATAGATTTCATTGGAGTACAATTTTCTTTTTCATTATATGAAATCCATCTACACGGAGCGAATATAGCGGTAGCTGCTTTTGCGGCTGCAGTAGCAGCTACTGCTTTTGCTGAGACCTTTGTTATCTCGAGATTAGTAAGGACAGTGGTTGATATAAGCGACGTCTGCCATAGTACCTCTATTTAAATTAAAATTAATATTTCGTTTGAAATATTTATATTTATTTTTATGTTTAAATAATTCAATTTATAATAAAAAATATTTTATGTTTAAATAATTCAATTTATAATAAAAAATATTCATTTATATGTGATTATATTACGGAATATATTCAAAATAAATGTTTATAACATAAAAATTGAGGAAAAAATAAATATTGATTTTGATACAGCTGAAGTTGCGAATAGTAGTGTCTGCAGTTGCTAATCGCGAGGCAGCAGCTATGTTGGAAAAGCAATATCAGCTGCTGCTTTTTTCGCTCCATGTACTTCAAATAATATATTATACTTTCCCTAGATGCCACTTATGAGCTCATTTTAGCTGCATTTTAGTAAACTGAAGGTTAATTACAAATATCAAATGCATATTATTTTCAGAGGTTTTAGCTGTCAACGGTAAAGTTAGCAATATTTTGAATGACCTAAAGACCCTTATCTTATAGCATAATAGGCCCAGGAGGCTCATTTAGGTATGTTAAGGATATAGGAGATGTTTTTTCAACTACCGCAACCTGTCCTGATAGTTACAAGCAAATCGGCTGCCCAAAACATTTGACACTCCCTTGGCTAGTGTTATAACTGTTCTTAACATATTTTTACATCTTATATTTACACATTAAGATTAAACTCAATCTAATCAAAAGACAGTGTCTATTTACACTTACCGTTTCCACACGGTTGTTCCGTTCTTCAGATAAAATTCACGGTTTTTCATCTTTACGTGACAAACCATATGTAACCGTATAGGTTTAATTATATATCTACCGTAAAAAACCGTGTGAAAAAAATTCAAATACTTCTACCGTGTATAACCGTGTCATTATAAATAAATAAAAAGGAATGCCGTGTCCAACCATATAAAAAATTTATTTAAAAAATCAACCGTGTTTAACCGTGTGAAAAATGAATTTATAGCTGCTGCCATGCTAAACCGTATCAAAATTAACAATAATGAGATCAACCGTGTCTAGCCGTATGAAATATAATTTTAAAAAATCCACCGTGTTTGCTCGTGTTAATATAATAAGGAAGAGCTCAGCCGTGTGTAACCGTATAAAAAATGAATTTACAACTACTGCCGTATTCAACCATATAAATATTAACAAAAATGAAGTAACCCGTAAGTAGCCGTATAAAAATGAATTTAAAACATCAACCGTGTTTGACCGTGTCTTTATAAGCATATAATAGATCGACTGTGTCTAGCCGCATGAAAAATGCTTTTAAAGAATCAACCGTGTCTAGCTGTAAGAAAAATAATTTTAAAGAATCCACCGTGTTTAACCGTTTTAATATAATAAATAAGAGGTCAACCGTTTATAACCTTATGAAAAATGAATTTATAGCTTCTTCCGTTTTTAATCGTACGTACTCTATATATTGGCTCACGGGGCCTTCGGCCCCCTTTCTTAAAAATAAATTTTAACTAAATTAAATTATTGACAGAAATATTGAATGACAGCAAATAAGGGGGCCGAAGGCCCCGTGCGCCAATATTATGCACTTTTAATAATTCTTTTTTTTTAACGGCCATATTTATACATTAAATTTTTATACGGTTACACACGGCAAGCATTTTTCATCCGGTTGTTCACGGTTGATCGATTGTATGATTATAAATCCACGGTTAAACACGGTTGATGCTTGAAATTCATTTTTCATACGGCTAGACACGGTTAATCTTTTTATCGTTAATTTTGATACGGTAAAACACAGTAGCAGCTCTGAATTCATACGGTTACAAACGGCTGAGCTCTTATTTATTATTTTAACACGGTTAAACACGGTTGATTCGTTAAAAGCTTTTTTCATACATATAAATTCATTTTTCATACGGTTACACACGGCTGAGCTCATTTTATTATATTGACACGGCTAAAAACGGCGGAAAATGTAAAACAAATTTTTATACGGCTAGACACGGCAGAAGTTTGGCTTATTTGTAAGTCACACGGATATACACGGAAAAGATGAAAACCCGTGGATTTTATCTGAGAAACAGAATGCCGTGTGGAAACGGTAAGTGTAAATAGACACCGTCTAATCAAAACTTTCAAAATCCCAAAATTAAAAAATTAATGAGAATTTTTCCTAACATGATTATAGCTTCGCTCTACCCGTTATTGGCGGTATCTACCCTATAAAAAATATCTTTGATCTGCGCAGATCTGTAATTTTCATTTTTCAAATCTGTACAGATCTGTATTTTGCCACTTTCTGCGCATATCTGTACAGATCTATAAAATAAAAAAATTGACTATCTACGGTACGTAGGGAATTCATGGAACGCAATCTTATAAAAAAATGGTTTATTATAAGGGATTTTATGAATTTCCATCCTGTAAAGAAAAGTTTCAGAGCTTTTAATAACAAATTTTAAAAACGCCTAATTTGATTATTCTTAATATTTCATTGACTTATAACGAGTTATCATAAACTGTATTACTTATAAATATATCCAATATTAAAAAGGTACCCAAATTATACAAAAAAACGCTGCCAAGTAATTGGCACTATGGTTCCTCATTAACAATAAAAAAATATTTTTAATCGTCTCTTTTACCTAGTAAAAACAATACTTCTAGATATTAGTACTATTAGATAAAAATTAAGTACTACGTCCAAAAAGAAAAAAAATATTGCTGTTTTGGTTCCTCATAGAGGAACCTTTGTGATAGATGAAATTTTGATTTTTGATTTTTTGGCATATAAGCACGTTTTGGGACCTCAGGAAGCTGAAAAACCGGTTTTTAAAAAAAGTCTGTATGTGTGTGTGTGTGTGTGTGTGTGTGTGTATGTATGTAACCGGTGAAATTTCACAACCATTATGGAATTCAGACCTAATTTTTTTTTCAAAAATTTTTTCATCAAAAAATCTCAAACTACTTTTTTTTTTTTTTAATTTGGATGTAATACCTCATTTATTTCTACGAAAGTGCTTATATTTGAAAGTACGATTTTTACTCGATATCTCGAATCTGATACTTAATTTTTTGAAAATTTTTTTCTCAAAATTTTTTTCACCAAAAAATACAAAAAATACCAATTTTTTTTTTCTTTACGGACCCAGTACTTAATTTATTTCTGTGTAAGTACTAGTTTTAGAAATATCGTTTATAATAATTTTTTGGACCTGATACTTAATTTTTTTTTAATTTTTTTCTCAAAATTTTTGTTGCCAAAAAATACAAAAAAAACTTAATTTTTTTTTTATTTTTGGATGTAGTACCTAATTGATTTCTATGAGAGTACTAGTTTTAGAAATATCGTTTATAGTAATTTTTTGGACCTGAAACTTAATTTTTTCAAAATTTTTTTCTCAAAATTAAAAAATCAAAAAAATTAAAAAATCTTTTTTTTTTTTTTAGTGTAATACTTCCTTTAATTCCATGAAAGTACTAATATTTGAAAATTTTGCAATCGGTGGTATTTAACAACCATTATGGAATTCAGATCTAATTTTTTTTTCAAAAATTTTTTCATCAAGAGATTTCAAAATACTTTTTTTTTTTTTTTAATTTAGGTGTAATACCTCATTTATTTCAATAAAAGTACTTATATTTGAAAGTATGGTTTTTACTCGATATCTCAAATCTGATAATTAATTTTTTGAAAATTTTTTTCCCAAAATTTTTTTCACAAAAAAATACAAAGAATACCAAGTTTTTTTTTTGTTCAGACGTAGTACCTAATTAATTTCTATGAGAGTACTAGTTTTAGAAAGCTTATTCATAGTAATTTTTTGGATCTGATACCGAATTTGTTCAAAATTTTTTTCTCAATATTAATAAAAAAAAAAAATTAAAAAATCTGTAATATTGTTTTTTTTTTTTAAGTGTAATACCTAGTTTATTGAAAATTTTTTTCTAAAAATTTGTTAAATAAAAAACATTAAATCACAGCAACATTTTTTTTCTTAAAAAATGCGGTATTTAACTTTTTTTTATGAAATACTGATATCTCAAATTATAATTTTTATTAGATAAAATAGACCATTATAAATATTTTGCTATTGTTAATGAGGAACCATAGTGCCAATCACTTGGCAGCGTTTTTTTTATTTTGTTTATGCAAAAAATTTTAAGAAAAAAATTTTCAAAAAATTGAATATCAGATTCAAGATATAGAGTATAAACAGCATATTTTCAGATATTATTACTTTCATAGAATTAAATGAGATATTATACCAAAAAAAAAAATAAATAAATTGCAGCTTTTTTTATTTTTTTTTTAATTTTAAGAAATAATTTTTGAAAAAATTAAGTATCAGATCCAAAAAATTCCTATAAAGGAGGTTACTAATACTAGAACTATCATAGAAATAAATTAGATGTTACATCGAGGGAAAAAAAATTTGGTTTATTTTGTATTTTTTTGTGACAAAAATTTTGGGAAAAATTAATTATAAAATTCAAGGTATCGAGTAAAATCGATACTTCTAGATATTTGTACTTCCGCGGAAAAAAATGAGGTATTACATCCAAAATAAAAAAAAGCAGTTTGAGATTTTTTGATAAAAAAATTTTTGAAAAAAAAATTAGGTCTTAAATCCACAATGGTTGTAAAATATCGCCGGTTACCCACATACGTATATGCATACATACACATACACACATACAGCCTTTTTTTAAAAACCGGTTTTTTAGATTCCTGGGGTCCTGGGTTCCCCTATGAGGAACCAAAATTACAATTATTAGAAATAGAATAACAAATAATCGACAAATAATATAATTAAATTATTTAAAAAAACATCTTTTATAATATTTGGTGAGATTTTAAGATATTTCTTTAAGAAAATCTATTTCTATGAAAAAGGAAAGTTATTTTTTCATGTATTTTATATTTTATTTACCAGAGATTATTCTTAGGGTTTTTAAAACTTCCCAAAATGATTTAATTTTGCCATATGTCACTCCCTCCTCCTGAAATTACACGTATGTTTAAAACGTTTTAATTAAAATTATTTTGATTTGCCCCCTTTTACTCTCAAAATATGTAATTCATTAAAAGCACTGTTTTTTCCAATTTTAAAATGTCTTCACGGGTTTTTTGAGTCGCAGAATTCAATAGTGCTTTGAAAAAAGATAATTAAGGTATTTCTGGAGGAAAATTAGCTCCATTTTCACCCCTTTCACGTCCTAAATATTTAAATTTAATAAAAACTTTGCTTATTAATTTCAAAGTTTCCACTCGCAAAATAAAAAATGACGTAAAAAAAAAGTGTTAAGATATTACTGGTGATAAATTCGCCGTTTCTTAACCCTTTTTATCACCCTAATATTTAATACTTATAAAAATTTTTTTTTTTAAATTTTAAAATGACTATACGGGTTTTTTAAGTCGTAGAATTCAAATATGATGTTAGAAATGTCATTCAATACATTGTTGGGAGTAAATTAACATCTTTCAGTTCTTATATAACCTCCTTATTATAATATTAAATGAAATGTATGGTTAAGATCTGGTTTATTTTATTTAAAAAGACATTATCAGTTACTAAAAGAAAATATAAAATTAAGAAATAAAAATTTTTCAAGTATTTTTAAGAATTAATATTTGGAGAAATAGAGGTTAAAAAATAGCTAATTCACACCTAAGCAATGCGTTAAATTTCAGACATCATATTTGAATTCTATGACTAAAAATACTTGAAAAAACCCGTCTAGACATTATAAAATTAAAAAATATAGTTTTCTTAAATATTTAATTTGGGGTGAAAATGGAGATAATTTACCTACAGAAATACCTTAATTACCTTTTTATAAGGCATTATTGAATTTTGTGGCCCAAACAGCCCTTAAAGAAATTTTAAAAATGAAGTGGATTTATTGTCTATTCAGTAAATGCTAATAGCGATATAGTGGTACCTTTGAAAAACAATATCAAATATAGAATTATTTATACATAACTAAAAAATACTATTCTACAAAGTTTTTTTTTTCGACAAGTAAAAATGCTAAAGCACTTAGAAAATTGGGAAAAATTAATGACTGAAGAAGACCTTTTTAATTTTTAGCAAAGTTAATGAAAATTTTTCATATCTGAATTATATAAAAAAATTAAAACCAATGATTTTACAGACAAAATTACAATAAAGGATAGTAGTCAATGTTATTCTTCGATCAAATATTATTTTCAATATAGAAATGATCTATGTAACATTTTGTAATTATAACATTGTAGAAAACAGGCGCATTATGATTCAAAAGTTCAGTTTATTAGTTTCAAATATTTTACAAGCTGAAAAAAGTAATGTTTTAAATATTTTTAAAATTCAAGATATTAGCTCAATTACTAATGTTTTTCTAAATAATAATTATTTATTGAATGTTTTTAAGTAAAAATATATTGTATCCTATTATATTAACTCGTGAATTAAATTTAAAAGAACATTATTTTTTTATGTACTTATAGATTTTTTTGTTACCGTTATTTTTAAATTTAAATCTAGCATAAAAATATTTATAAAATATATAAATTTAAAAATATTTTCTTTTTAACATAAAAGTGCAAACATAATCGTTTTTCTTTACAGGATGCAAATTCATAAAATCCCTTATAATAAACCATTTTTTTATAGGAATGCGTTCCATGAATTCCCTATGTACCTTGGATAGCCAATTTTTTAATTTTACAGATCTGTACAGATATGCGCAGAAAGTGGCAAAATACAGATCTGTACAGATTTGAAAAATGAAAATTACAGATCTGCGCAGATCAAAGATTTTTTTCATAGGGTAGGTGCATCGCTAGTTGTTGATGCTTGTAATCTTAGCTGCGATTGGTTAACTAATAAACAAACAATGCATCCGCTCTGGATCATCCTGTATCTACCCCCCTAAAACAACACTTTTTTACCCACCCCTGCCCGGCATTAACACACACTAACACTATTATATCGTAGTATAAGTGAACGCAACGTACGGAGGTCCCATTGATACCAACCTATGAATTTAATTTTGTCATATGACTTTAAAAATACCAGGTCCAGCACCGGAAGATCATGTGATAACAAAGATTTTGCAAGAAAAAATTTTGCTTAAGTTCCCTTATGCAAAAAGTTAAAAAAGATGCAATAAGAGGGCAGATTTTTCGGAGTCTTTACTTTGCTTTCGCTAACAAGAGACCGCTAACTTTAGGAAACCAAATTACAAATTACTTTCATTGATAATTGAAAAAAACCTCCGATAAACTCCGTTAATTCCAACGGGCCTTCTAGGCACAAGAATACTGTGCACAAGGCTTTTAAATGTAGTTTTTTTGGTATTATTGCTTTTTAGTTAGTTAGTTAACAAAAACACTTATTGTTGGTGACAATTTTTCGGTATTAAAGTCATTTTTCAAGCCTTGGATACCGCAATTTTTCTCAATGTTATAGCAATTTAACCAAATGGTCATTTTTTTCCCGAAATAATTAATTTTTAAATTATCTCAAAAATTGCAATTTTAGACAAAAATAGGTTTTATAGGTCTCAACAATTTTCTAAAAGCTTTTTTCTAAAAATTCTTTATTTGTCCTTTAGAATTGATTGTTTGCAAAACATTATTACCTTTCTAATTTTTTATATTGAATTCTCTTCTTTACAGTCAGTAAATTGAATGCCCATTTTTGTCCCAAAATGATCAATTTTTCAATTTGCTGCAAAAATCGTAGTTTTAACATTGAACATGTTTCTAAGGAGGGGTAACCTGTGAATCTAAAAATCAAGTGGGGTCAAATGTCAAAAATCATGTGGGGTTAGGAACTTAAAATATTTTATATTTAGGGACTTTGAATAATTTACTTTGAGAGGCTTAGAAAAATTCAAGTTTAGGGACTTAAATATTCCGGGTTTAGAGACTTCTAATAATTTGAGTTGAGGGACTTAGAATATTTTCAATTTAAGGACTTAAATTCGCTCTATAATAATGTTATACACCATTTAATAAAGGCTAAATTAAGGGCAAACTTGGACAAAATTTCTCCAGAAATGAAAAGTTGTGCAATGTGTTGGTTTTGGGCTAATTTCAAAGGGGAAACAAAATCGTACATTCCAACTAAGTGCTGGACCCCCCCAGGGGGTGCAAAAGCTGGGGCAAACCGGTTTTTTTCAAATAACTCAAAAAGTAAGCAAAATATAAAAAAAGTTAAGTCTTGGAAAATCAAGAATTTTAACTGGCAAATTTTCTCGTGGTATCCATGCTAAACAAGCTAGCAGAATATGGAAAAAACTTTTTCATTTGTTCCTTCATTTCCCGTTCGTTCCGTTTTTATGTTATTCCAATAGATAAACAGTTTTAGTCACGGAACGCAACTATAAAATAAATAAAATATAATAGGCCATTTAATAAAGATCTCGACTTGGACAAAAAGACCCTCCAGAAATGAAAAGTTGTGGAATGTGTTAGTTTTGGGCTAATTTAAAAGGGGAAACAAAATCGGATATTCCAACCCAGTGTTGCCCCCCCCCCCCCAGGGGGGTCAAAAGCTGGGGAAAAACAAATAAATCAAAAAGTAGGCAAAATATAAAAAAAGTTTCAAATAAAAATTGTAGCTGAGAAAATTTCCGACGAAAGTGCTCCTAAGAAATTTTTCAGTCGGACGCACTGGCACCGAGCTATAAGCGGTCAAAATTAAGACCTCTATTACCAAATTTTCAAAAAACGATATTTCACGAAAGAAAAAAAAAACGCGTTTTTGATAAGTTTTTTTGATTTTTTGGTAGTCAAAAGTATTAGACATGGGTATGTAAGGTTTTTTACACGTAAAAGTATGTTCGTGGATGTAAAATTTTGCATGTATATGTTTGTGCACCCCCACACATAGACGTTGCAACCCCTAGAACGTGCATTTTTTTTAGTGTCCATTTTTTTATGTTTTCAGCTAAGAAATCTTATAAATATGGGCAAACTTAGTATGGAATTACTTATTAGAGATCCATAATATGTATTCAAATCAAAATATGCACATATTTCAATGTAATTTTGCCTGTACATGCATTTTAATTCAAAACAACGAGAAGCATTTTTTCCGAAAAAATTTAAAAATTGCGTTATTTTGGATTTATATGTTTCATACGCCTGCAAAATTATGTTGATTCATATTTTTTTAATATTTCAACTATTTTCAAGATTTTTGGTACATAATAGTACAGTAACTTGATTCCAAAATCGTTTTTTTGACAAAAAATGCTAAAAATTTTAAAATTATAGATAAAATCGTTTATTATTTTTAAAAATTTATTATAAACTCATACTAACACATACAAATTTTTTCCAATTTCTCAATAAACATGCAGAAATACATTTACACACGTTAATCCTTACATATTTAGTAATTTTTTATGCGTATATGATACGAAATTGAGTATTTACATAATTTTATATATAATTACTCTAGTCAAAATACGGGTTTGGTTGTATTATCACTAGCGAAAACCAGATTTGCTCTAATATAGGTTTTTTGGGTCGCTGAACATGAAAATCGGGGTCATTTAGCAGAGGAATTGGTGATTCACTCTTGAATTTGCAAAAACTACCCACAAAAAGGTTTTTTTTACATATTCGCACTTTGAGCGCTCAGATTTGCACCATACGGGTTTTTTGGGTCGCTGATCAAGAATTTTTACTTCCTTTTTATGAATAATTAAAGTTTTACACCTAATTGACTAACTTTATTATGCGATAATATCATGTTTATAATGTCCTAGTTGATTTTTTATTTTTTTATTACTAAATAATGAATTATTATTAAGTTTTTTATAATAATTTCAATAAAATTAATTATTGTTTATTTACATTATTATTACATTATATATTGGTACACTCTACACCTGAAAGAATTTTTTGTTACCCAGAAAAGAATTAATGTTTATTGAATTATTTTCTGTGTACCAAAAAATTCTTTTAGCTTTAGTGTGTATTTTATAAAAAAATAAATTGTTATTGCGTTATATGAATAAAATTATTTTTTTGTGCGTAAAACTTATGGTATGGAATTTTCTGTTCTCATCTTATACATTTATATATATATAATATATAATAATTTTATAAAATTAAAAATCTGTTTATTTGTATAAAGCAGGGTTGGATCCAGAAAGCACCTCTAGAAGGCAAATTCACAAAAAATATAATAATCGTAAAATTTCCAAATATTTTCTAAAAAACATACAAAATTTGCGCACTGGGGAGGTAACCCCCCCCCCTCGATAAATCCACCACTGTGAAAAATAGCAGAATTGTTAAAAGCTAAACCTTATTTTGCTATAATCCAATAAAAATTTTTGTCGTCAAAAAACTGGTTTTTTAGAAAAATTTACATTTTTTATTTTTTTTTAAATTATTGTTGATAAATTAAAAATATGTACATTTTTTATGCTTGCAATTGATTTTAAAATTATTTAAAAATGTTTTTTACGTGTTTTCCGAAATTTTCAAGCAAGTAGATGTATCCAAAGTACAAGTATTTGTGAAAATAAAAATTGAGCATATGAATATACTTTGGGAACATGTTTAGCTAAAGTTTTATAATAATTACTTTGAAACCTAAGAAATGAAATTACAAAAAAACTTAAAATTTACAATCTTGTTAGGAAACTTACTATAAAATAAATACAGAGTTATGTCAAAACAATAAACCAAAATTTATTTTTAAACCCAAAGTAAATAATTACAAGTGTTATTATGAAATAACATATTTTTTATCAAAAAATATTTTTTTTAAACACTATTTGTTATTACAATTATAGTTGATTTTATTTCTACAATCAAAACCTGGACGTGGATGATCACATCTTAAAATATCAGTATTAAATACAGTTGGATGATTACATTCCATTTGAGTACATATACCAGAATCACATTGGAAAAATTTTGTACAATCGCCAGGATAAGGCAAAATGTACTGAAAAAAAATAAAATTATTATTTAATTTCTTGTTTGCCAATTAAAATATTAAAATTATTTAAAATTTAACTTACTGCATTGGCAGTTGAAAACAGCATGATTGTAAAAAGGAAAAAGGCGATGGCTTCTAAAAAAGAAAATTGATTGTTATTTAAACATAATTTTGAGATCGTGAAATTACTTTCTTTTAGCAAACATTTTTTATATAACACGTACTTAGATATCGTGTTGGATAAAATTTTTAGAAGATACTAAATTTCTAATCTACGATTTCATCCTTATATAGTTTTAAATTTATAAAGATTATTTTCAAAACTTTTAATTATTTTTATTAATTCAGGTGAAATTCATGATTAAAAAATATTTAATCAGATGAGTAATATATATTAATAAATTATATTATTAATTTTAAAAAATATTGGCTTACATATGGCCATATAATTTATGGCGATGGTTGTTTTATGGTCATCAATTATAGACTTTAGGCTTACGTTTGACCATAATTAAAAAATTTTTGTTCGTTTTTATTGTATAAAATTATCATTTATAACCCTCCCAAGCTCATAGCAAGTGTAAAAAAGCCACACTCCCTAAAGTCCAGAAAAATTACGAAAACCGAGGCTAATGGATAAAGAAATTAAAATCGTTATTTTAAAGTAAGAAAATTCATTAAAAATTTTATTTAATACAGTTTATAATTTTAATAAAATAAATAATTTAAAATTAAATTAATTCAATTTATTTTATTTTTCAGTTAAATATTTCCATAATAAAAAAAAATAATTTTATTATACAATAACAAATATTATATTAAAAATTTTATTTGTATTTCATTAATTTATTATATTATAAAAATTTCATTTATCTTTACAACCTATATTTAAAAATATAATAATTCCATTATAAAAATATACTAACAAAGGGAGACCGGAGGATTTGGGACGGTAAATCACATTTTATTTAGCTGTCGATGACTTTAGAGAAACGCAGGGCTGAATCTTAAGAAAATGTTATTAGGCAATTTTCCAAATAACTATCTTATAATTTACATTTACCACCTTTTAATTCCTGTACATTTAAATTTTTTATCACTTATTCTCTCATCGCTATAACCAATTATCCAAATGATTATTCTTGGCCCTTAATTGCCAATTTTTAAATTGCAGCTTAAATTGTAATTTTTGATGAAAATGAATTTATAGGTCTCAAAAATTTTTTGCAAGTTCCCAGTTTCCAAAAATTTCTTACTCGTTCTTTTAGCTTTAGGTGGTTTTTTTTTTTTTAAACTTTAAATTGAGACTCTGAAATCTTTAAATTATCAAATCTGCTAAACGAATAATTTAAAAGAAACGAGTAAAAAATTTTTTGAACCAGCTCATACAAAATTTTTAGACCTATATAAGACCTATTTTTATTGAAAACTGCAATTTCGGCAGGAATTTAAAAATTGGTCATTTTTGGCCAAAAATGGACATTTAGTTTATATCGATGAAAGAATCGGTGATAAAAAATTTCATCCCAAATGGTCCGGTCTAACACTGACACCAAAACTTTTGCGACCTTGATACTTAATATGTTATTTCAATATGTAAAAATTAACATTTTAAAGGTTATAACAGGATATATTGTATAATATACCTTTATGAATATAATCAAACTAAATTTTCCTTCTCAGAAATTTAAATGAACAAATATAAAGTTTCGTAAATAAAATGAATAATGAGGTAACCATAACCTCAATTTGAAAACAACTTCTAACCTCTAAATTTGCAAACCTAACCTCTATCAAAGGCCCCGTAACTCCACAAGGAGGCTATTCGAGCAAAAACGAACTTATAAGAAGTTCTGACCAGATAACGACTAAATTAACATTTTTATAACAATTAATTAGTATAAAAATATTAAAATTCACATTTTTCTTTGGAGGGGTATTTTTCACCAAAAACGATTCATTTCTTAATTAATTTATAGAGGTATTATATGGCAATCTAAAACTGTTGAAAAACTCTCTATTCAGAGACATTTTTGCCGGAGAAAAATCTTAATAATTATGACTACTGACTAGAAAAATGCTCATCTCAATTCAGTCATATATGAGAGTACAAAAAATAGAAACATGGAACATAGCAAAAATAGGAAGGGGGGTGTCCAAATTAAGGAATGGCACACACGAGTCTCTAGAAGAGGGTTTAGGTTTCACAAAAATGCCGCAAAATTCTGACTGAGGGAAAGTATTCTAGAGACCAAATATAATCAGAATCCGTTTGGCAGAAAATCAGAGCTGCTCCTTTTTTGCCGTTCTTTGTTGTTTTTCTTTTTTTTTTTTTTTTTTTTTTTTTTCGCTCTTTTTTTTCTTATTTTTCTTTTAAAGTTCATATCTCTGGTTCCTTAGTACCAAAATAGGTCTACAAGGTCTTAAAAAATTTTTTTTTATAATTTCTTTCGCATGCAAGAGTTTAAAATTAATTTTGCTCACTTTAGACCCCAAAAACCTATATGGGCATATCCTTGATGCTAAAAGTACAAAAATAGCAAAAATACTCCTTTTAGGGGTAGTTTTAACTATTTTAAGGGTGAAACATTAATTATTTATAAAAAGGAAGTCAAAATTTTTGATTAGCGACCCAAAAAACCCGTATGGTGCAAATCTGAGCGCTCAAAGTGCGAATATGTAAAAATAACCTTTTGGGGGTTAGTTTTTGCAAATTTAAGGGTGAATCACCAATTTCTCTGCCAAATGATCCCAATTTTCTTATAGTAGAGATAATCTGGTGTTTGCCAGTGATAATACAACCAAAACCGTAATTTGACTAGAGTAATTATATAAAAATTATTTAAACACTCAATTTCGTATCATATACGCATAAAAACTTACTAAATATGTAAGCGTTAACGAGTATAAATGTATTTCTGCATTTGTAATGAGAAATTGGAAAAAATTTGTAGATGTTAGTATGAGTTTATAATAAATTTTTTTTAAAAATTTAAAAAAAATTTATTATAAACTCATACTAACATCTACAAAAACGATTTTATCTATAATTTTAAAATTTTTAGCATTTTTTGACCAAAAAACGATTTTGGACTGAAGCTACCGTACTATTATGTACCAAAAATCTTGAAAATAGTTGAAATATTAAAAAAATATGAAATAACACAATTTTCCAGGCGTATGAAACATATAAATCCAAAAAAACGCAATTTTTTAATTTTTTCGAAAAAAATGGTTTTCGTTTTTTTGAATTAAAATGCATTTACAGACAAAATTACATTGAAATATGTGCATATTTTGATTTGAATACACATAGTCTTACGGGGCCTTTTATCCGCTTGCATGTAGCCCTCGTATATATGAACATTCATGTACATATTCATATTCATATACAGGTAATCCCCCTGCAATATAATATTTATTTAACTTCTTATGTAACAACTTATTTATTAATCTCATATTATTTTTACTAATTTTAGTTAATTAATAATAAATAATTTGTGACAAGTTCTGTTACATTGACTTTTTTAGAAGAGTATAATGAATATCAATAAAAATTACATCAATTTCTTAACCTCAAAGTCCTCTTCTAGCATTGTTCAATACATAAAAACTCAAGGATTTTTCTTTAAATTTTAAATCATCAATTTTTCTTTTAAAAAATGATAAATTATGACTCATAACTAGTCAAAAAGTGCATACTTATACAAAACTTCCCGTACAATCTAAATTTTCAGTCAGATTTTAACTTGGTAAAAATTTGAAAATAATTTTTAATAATATTAGAGTGATTCTTAGTGAATTCAGCAAAAGTTTCCAGGTCGGGTCGCTGAAACCGGCTAAAAAGTTTTTTTTGCCAAATATCTATCCAAAATGGACTATGCCCCCAAATTTTATCCTTTAATATTAAAAACTAAGCCCAGGGCTAATTTTTGAAAAAGAACACGTTTTCATCTTTCCTCAGCCGCCATTCCTTCTGGGAACGATTAAAAATTATGAAAAAAGAGGTACTGTAGTAAAATTTCCTCAGGAATCCAGTCCTGCCATTAGTTTTTGATAATTCCTACACGCGGAGCCGGAAAATCGATAAATTCACAGGGTATTTTACGGAAGCTACAGAAAAATTGTATATCCGAGTTTCTTATTAAGCTTCTCAGAAAACGCGTGTTTATATATATATTTTCGGATGCCATATCAACCTAGATGCGATCGAACTTCTTAGACCCTAAAATAATCGAAAAATCATAAATTTTCCTCAATTTTTCTCATTTTTTTTCAGTTTTTTGAATTTTCCCGCTCTAAATGACTCCAAATGATTTAAATAAGGGAAAATTCGGATTCCCAGGGAAACTTTACATACTTTCTTTATTTAAATATTTTTTAGGCTTTAATGTAAATGAGCTCACACCAAATGCCTCAAATACAAAAGTCGGATTTTCATCATTTTCAACAGTTTTTCTGAATTTTCACGCACCAAATGACCTCGTACGAGTCAAATAAGTTTAGATTTGAATTCTCCAGGAAATTTCATATAACTTCTATACTATGAAAATCTTTAGGCTTTAGTATAAGCGAATTCATAGCAATGGATTTACAAAATTCTGATTATCCTTGTTTTTTAAAATTTTTTTGTATTTGTTGGATTACTCTAACAAACATAAATAGTTATAGCATTACTCTCTGGCTCAGAGAGTTATAACTCCCTAAATCAAGGAACTTATTTAGAAAATCTTTTTTATGAATGAAAATTTTAATTGTTTCGCCCTAGCATTTTTTCCAATTTTCCTAAATGGCAGATTAAAAAACATAATAAGCTTTTTACATTGCCTGGAGGTTTTCGAGGTCGTTAAAACGTTTTTATTAATGAAATTTTTCATTATTTGAACCAGAATATTTTCCGATGTTCCAATATGGCAGAACGAAAAACATGAAGAGGAACTTTCTATATTTCCTGGGGATTTTCGAGCTTAAGAAAAACGTTTTGAATTATGAAAATATTTTTACCCTAGCATATTTAATTCCTAAAAACGTTTGTCTCAACGAAGAAAAATTATTATAAATTAAATCTATTGCAATGAACTCGTTTATACTAAAGCCTAAAGATTTTCATAGTATAGAAGTTATATGAAATTTCCTGGAGAATTCAAATCTAAACTTATTTGATTCGTACGAGGTCATTTAGTGCGGGAAAATTCAGAAAAACTGTTGAAAATGATGAAAATCCGACTTTTGTATTTGAGGCATTGGGTGTGAACTCGTTTACATTAAAGCCTAAAAAATATTTAAATAAAGAAAGCATGTGAAATTTCCCTGGGAATCCGAATTTTCCCTTATTTAGGCTTAGTTTTCAATATTAAGGGCTAAAATTTGGGGGCATAGTCCATTTTGGATAGGTAATTGGCAAAAAAAACTTTTTAGCCGGTTTCAGCGACTCGACCTGGAAACTTTTGCTGAATTCACTAAGAATCACTCATTAGTAAAAACTGTTTTTTTAAAGTTATTTTATTAAACAAGTATATATACTTGCACGTTCCAATACAAAAATTTGAAAATTTTCTTTGTTATTATTAGGTAAATAAAAATAAAGACGATCAAAAATGGAACAAATTTAGAAATAATTTATTTATTTCGACGTTTCGAAAGCTCAGGCTTTCATTATCAAGAAAATCTGTAACAATTATAGTTATAATTTTATAAGATATTGTTTCTATTTTTACAGAACATTTTTAAAAAATTTTTTAATTTTTACTTACATAACTTTTATAGAAAATAAGTAACCAAACTATGAAATCACATAATATATAAAAATATATAAAAAATAGTATACGTTATAAAAACAGAGTCGACCGATATTTGTTTATATTATAATAAGTTTATGAATGTGGCTGGAGGACTGTTTTTTAACTGATCCATTTGAAGAAATTATTTTATTTTATTTTTATTTTTATTTTTAGAAATTATAACGTATTTACGTGGGAGAGGGGTAAAAAATTTTTTTGGAAAAGATTTTAAGACTTTAAAAATTTTTATAGGAGAAAAAAATGTTTTTTAAATTGTAGGAAAAAAATTTTTTTAAATTTGTAGAAAAAAATATATTTAAAATTTTTTTAAAAATTTTGTATGAAAAATTTTTTTAAAATTGTAGGAAAAAATTTTATTTTTTTAATTTAATTAAGGTAGGTTTATTTTAAACGTTTTTTTATTAGGTGTATTGTGTTTTTAAAAAAATATTTCATTTTTTGAGTGTCTTCTCTACGGTTTAAAGTGTGTTCAGTGTCTTCTATATGCATCATTTCACTAAAAAAGCGTCTGTAAGGATTTTTTTCAGTGTCTAAAATTTTAATATTTTGGAATTTAAAGGAAAATTTGTGTTTGGTTTTTCTTCTGTGGATAAAGAAAACTGAGTTTTCTTTTTTCTTTTTATAAGCTCTTTTGTGCTCGTTTATGCGTTTACTGAGTTTACGTCGGGATTGACCAATATACGAGAAATTACAATCTTTACATTTAATTTTGTATACAATATTATTTTTATCTGCTTTTTTGACTTTGTCCTTCCCTAGTATTATGATGTTATTAAATTTATTAATATTTTTGTTTATGACAGAAATATTGCATAGTTTTAAGGTGGAAACAATGTCATCATTTAGGTATTTGTAAAAAGGTACGATCAGTTTATTTTTTGGAACGTTATTTTCAGGGTTAATATTTTGTGGAGGATTTATATTTTTTTGATGCAAGTGTGCGATTCGTTTATCTATATATTTATTTATAAATTTTATGGGGTAATCATTACATTGTAAAAATTTTTTTGCTAATTTTATATTACTATTATGGAACTTTTTATTGGACAATAATATACAGTTGTCTGTAATGTTATATATGATTGCAATTTTTTGTTTTATTGGATGGTGTGAATGAAAATTGAGGAACCTAGCAGAAAATGTTCTTTTTCTAAACCAATTTGTTAAGGCATACGAATTTTCATTTCTAAAAACAGTTATATTCAAAAAATTGATGCTGTTATTACTTTTATCTTCGGTTTCCATGGTGAATTTTATATTTTGGTTATAATTATTAAAAGTATTTAAAATTTTGTTTTTATCTTTTTTGTTATAAATTATAAAAATATCATCTACATATCTGAGATAAAGAAGAATGGGAGATTTTGTATCTTTGGGAGGGTTTGAAAAGTAATTACATGACCTGTCAAGTACTATGTTACTTTTCAGTTTTTCTAATGACACTTTTTCTAAATGATCCATCGCGAGTTCGCAAAAAAATGGCGAAGAACAAAAACCCATAGGAAGACCTGAATTTTGGCGGTAAAATTTTTTATTAAATTGTATGTAGTTTGAGTTCAGTAAGAATTTTACACCATCTAAAAATTGGCGTTTTGTTATCGGAATCTTTCTTTCAATATTTTCCCAATTTCTATCAAGAGCTTCTAGAACTAAATTATGGGGGATACTTGGGAACATAGCGACGACATCTAAGGAGGCAAGTTCGTAGTCATTAGGTATTACATTATTTTTTAGAATACTAATTAATTCATTACTATTTTTTATTGAGAAAGTTGGTTTTTTTATGTGTTTTTGTAAAAATTTTGTAAGACACTTGTCAAAGTTATATAAGGGACTATTTATAAACGAAACTATGATTCTAATTGGGAAGCCGTTTTTGTGGATTTTTATCAACCCATATGCTCTTGGTAAATTTGTATTAGTAACATTGAATATGATTTCAAAAAATGCTTCAAAAAATATAAATCCTCCACAAAATATTAACCCTGAAAATAACGTTCCAAAAAATAAACTGATCGTACCTTTTTACAAATACCTAAATGATGACATTGTTTCCACCTTAAAACTATGCAATATTTCTGTCATAAACAAAAATATTAATAAATTTAATAACATCATAATACTAGGGAAGGACAAAGTCAAAAAAGCAGATAAAAATAATATTGTATACAAAATTAAATGTAAAGATTGTAATTTCTCGTATATTGGTCAATCCCGACGTAAACTCAGTAAACGCATAAACGAGCACAAAAGAGCTTATAAAAAGAAAAAAGAAAACTCAGTTTTCTTTATCCACAGAAGAAAAACCAAACACAAATTTTCCTTTAAATTCCAAAATATTAAAATTTTAGACACTGAAAAAAATCCTTACAGACGCTTTTTTAGTGAAATGATGCATATAGAAGACACTGAACACACTTTAAACCGTAGAGAAGACACTCAAAAAATGAAATATTTTTTTAAAAACACAATACACCTAATAAAAAAACATTTAAAATAAACCTACCTTAATTAAATTAAAAAAATAAAATTTTTTCCTACAATTTTAAAAAAAATTTTTCATACAAAATTTTTAAAAAAATTTTAAATATATTTTTTTCTACAAATTTAAAAAAATTATTTTCCTACAATTTAAAAAAAATTTTATTCTCCTATAAAAATTTTTAAAGTCTTAAAATCTTTTCCAAAAAAATTTTTTACCCCTCTCCCACGTAAATACGTTATAATTTCTAAAAATAAAAATAAAAATAAAATAAAATAATTTCTTCAAATGGATCAGTTAAAAAACAGTCCTCCAGCCACATTCATAAACTTATTATAATATAAACAAATATCGGTCGACTCTGTTTTTATAACGTATACTATTTTTTATATATTTTTATATATTATGTGATTTCATAGTTTGGTTACTTATTTTCTATAAAAGTTATGTAAGTAAAAATTAAAAAATTTTTTAAAAATATTCTGTATAAATAGAAACAATATCTTATAAAATTATAACTATAATTGTTACAGATTTTCTTGATAATGAAAGCCTGAGCTTTCGAAACGTCGAAATAAATAAATTATTTCTAAATTTGTTCCATTTTTGATCGTCTTTATTTTTATTTACCTAATAATAATAAAGAAAATTTTCAAATTTTTGTATTGGAACGTGCAAGTATATATACTTGTTTAATAAAATAATTAAATTGGCAATTGATCCAAAAAATGCCTACTTTTACAAGATCTCGTCAAAATCCATCACGACATTGTAAAACAAGTTACAATTATAACGATTATAATATACCTCAAAACAACATAAACATAGATAACAACAAGATTTTACAGAAGATCTTTTCCTCATCAGAGATAGAAGAGCTCAATAACATCAACGACATATATAAAGTAATAAAATTAAATTATAATAATGAAATTTATAAAAATTTTGTACAGGTAACCAAACTATCTAAAAAACTTACTATTTCAAATTTACATAAAAAATTTTTATTAACATGCAGAACTAAAGATCTCATTCCCAAATGCATCGGAAATTTTACAAAAAAATTAAATAATTTTTCTTTTCATAGTAACAGTATAAAATTTCAGTTAGACCGATATTCCCTTAAATTACAAACAAACCTTTTAAAATTTCTTATTAAAGATATTCATTATCATATAAATTATATGACAAAAATTCTTAAAAAAGATAAATTTTTCCTAAATAATAATGTTGATCAAAAACTACTAAAAAAATATTATAGTATACTAAATACAATTTTACTTGACCTAAAAATAGAAAAAATTAACACACATACAAAAAAACTAGAATACCTTAACAAAAAAAATGTAGACGGCGACAATAACGTTAATAATTTAAATTCGAATAATATTTTAAGTGCTATTGAGTATAATGAAACACGAGACAAGTGGCTAAAAAATCTTACAAACATTACCATACCCCAAGAAGTTATCGATATTTTATCTTTAGGTGAAAATTTTAATTTTAAAAATGAATTAAATAAGTCGGATTATTTTGAACTCTTAAAATGCGTACAAACTTCTATATATAATTTAAATAACACACAAGACAACAGTTCCGAAAAAATTAGAAGGAAAGTCATCAGTGAAATAAACAAACATTTACACAATAAAAAGCACATAAAATATATTGATAAACAAATTTCAAAAAAACTTAAAATAACTAAAGATTTTATTAAAAATCATCCGGATTTATTAATCACTAAAGCAGATAAAGGTAATACTACAATTATTATGCATGATCATGAATATAACTTTAAAATGGAGACAGAATTAAACAACACTTCGGCATATATTTTAATTTACGATGACCCTTTACCTGATTTAATAAAATCAACCACCGATTTCCTTAAAAAATGGGAATTCCTAGGCGTTTTTGATTATGATGAAGCATTTTTTGAAATCATATTCAATGTTACTAATACAAATTTACCAAGAGCATATGGGTTGATAAAAATCCACAAAAACGGCTTCCCAATTAGAATCATAGTTTCGTTTATAAATAGTCCCTTATATAACTTTGACAAGTGTCTTATAAAATTTTTACAAAAACACATAAAAAAACCAACTTCCTCAATAAAAAATAGTAATGAATTAATTAGTATTCTAAAAAATAATGTAATACCTAATGACTACGAACTTGCCTCCTTAGATGTCGTCGCTATGTTCCCAAGTATCCCCCATAATTTAGTTCTAGAAGCTCTTGATAGAAATTGGGAAAATATTGAAAGAAAGATTCCGATAACAAAACGCCAATTTTTAGATGGTGTAAAATTCTTACTGAACTCAACCTACATACAATTTAATAAAAAATTTTACCGCCAAAATTCAGGTCTTCCTATGGGTTTTTGTTCTTCGCCATTTTTTTGCGAACTCGCGATGGATCATTTAGAAAAAGTGTCATTAGAAAAACTGAAAAGTAACATAGTACTTGACAGGTCATGTAATTACTTTTCAAACCCTCCCAAAGATACAAAATCTCCCATTCTTCTTTATCTCAGATATGTAGATGATATTTTTATAATTTATAACAAAAAAGATAAAAACAAAATTTTAAATACTTTTAATAATTATAACCAAAATATAAAATTCACCATGGAAACCGAAGATAAAAGTAATAACAGCATCAATTTTTTGAATATAACTGTTTTTAGAAATGAAAATTCGTATGCCTTAACAAATTGGTTTAGAAAAAGAACATTTTCTGCTAGGTTCCTCAATTTTCATTCACACCATCCAATAAAACAAAAAATTGCAATCATATATAACATTACAGACAACTGTATATTATTGTCCAATAAAAAGTTCCATAATAGTAATATAAAATTAGCAAAAAAATTTTTACAATGTAATGATTACCCCATAAAATTTATAAATAAATATATAGATAAACGAATCGCACACTTGCATCAAAAAAATATAAATCCTCCACAAAATATTAACCCTGAAAATAACGTTCCAAAAAATAAACTGATCGTACCTTTTTACAAATACCTAAATGATGACATTGTTTCCACCTTAAAACTATGCAATATTTCTGTCATAAACAAAAATATTAATAAATTTAATAACATCATAATACTAGGGAAGGACAAAGTCAAAAAAGCAGATAAAAATAATATTGTATACAAAATTAAATGTAAAGATTGTAATTTCTCGTATATTGGTCAATCCCGACGTAAACTCAGTAAACGCATAAACGAGCACAAAAGAGCTTATAAAAAGAAAAAAGAAAACTCAGTTTTCTTTATCCACAGAAGAAAAACCAAACACAAATTTTCCTTTAAATTCCAAAATATTAAAATTTTAGACACTGAAAAAAATCCTTACAGACGCTTTTTTAGTGAAATGATGCATATAGAAGACACTGAACACACTTTAAACCGTAGAGAAGACACTCAAAAAATGAAATATTTTTTTAAAAACACAATACACCTAATAAAAAAACGTTTAAAATAAACCTACCTTAATTAAATTAAAAAAATAAAATTTTTTCCTACAATTTTAAAAAAATTTTTCATACAAAATTTTTAAAAAAATTTTAAATATATTTTTTTCTACAAATTTAAAAAAATTTTTTTCCTACAATTTAAAAAACATTTTTTTCTCCTATAAAAATTTTTAAAGTCTTAAAATCTTTTCCAAAAAAATTTTTTACCCCTCTCCCACGTAAATACGTTATAATTTCTAAAAATAAAAATAAAAATAAAATAAAATAATTTCTTCAAATGGATCAGTTAAAAAACAGTCCTCCAGCCACATTCATAAACTTATTATAATATAAACAAATATCGGTCGACTCTGTTTTTATAACGTATACTATTTTTTATATATTTTTATATATTATGTGATTTCATAGTTTGGTTACTTATTTTCTATAAAAGTTATGTAAGTAAAAATTAAAAAATTTTTTAAAAATGTTCTGTAAAAATAGAAACAATATCTTATAAAATTATAACTATAATTGTTACAGATTTTCTTGATAATGAAAGCCTGAGCTTTCGAAACGTCGAAATAAATAAATTATTTCTAAATTTGTTCCATTTTTGATCGTCTTTATTTTTATTTACCTAATAATAATAAAGAAAATTTTCAAATGTTTTTTTAAAGACCATTATTTTGCAAGCTGGTGCTATGAAAATGAATATCCTAAAGAAATGGTTACTCATATTTAAAGTTAAAAAAGAAAAATTTCTTAAAGTTTATTATAAAATAACGTAATTTCAGCACCCATTAATACTTTATTTAGATACAACGCACTTTAAAGTTATTTATTGTCTTCTCAAATTTACCAAATATTTCTAATAATCTGTATTAACTTTAGGATTACTTAATTCTATTAGTATCTTAATACTTGTGAGTATCATATTAATTCAAATCCATATTTGCAAGTATTCTCCAGTAATTTCCCGAGATGCACGTTTTCTTTACTTTAATACACTGTTGAGAAACTTGTAGTACTTAATACTTAGCTTTCTAACTAAACATCTCTTGGGCATAAAAAGTTAATTATATGAATATATTACTAGATACCGTCAACGACGGGTAGAGCGAAGCTGATCATATTTAAAATAGTTTAAATAATGTTTAAATTTTTGGGTTTTACAAGCTTTGCTCAGATTGAGCTTAAATATCAATATTTAACGTGTAAATCAGACGTAAAATTCATTAATAATAATTATTATAACTCGTTATATAATGCACTTCACTGAAAATATAAAGTTTTTGATATTTTCTGAGTTTTATAATTAAAAAAGGATGTTCAATACATTCGTAACACCAAATAACTCAAAATTCTAATGCATCAGTTTATTATGTTGAAAAAACAGGCCGAAACGCCTGTATTTATTCCAGCAGGCCTTCTGGGCCTAGAAACGAAGGATTTAATGTTATTAAATAGGGTTTTTTGATAAATTTCACAGGAATTCTGCAACCTTTCTAATTAACCAAAACACTTCTGGTTGGCACCATTTTTTTGTGTAAGCGTCACTTTTTATGCCCCAAAAACTGCAATTTTTTATCACAAATTCTCATACCTTTATAGTCGATTAAATCCCATAATGATCAAATTTTTCAATTGCTCCCAAAAATGCAATTTTTGAAAACAAAGGCTTTTAGATCACAACATTTTTGGTTCCTCAATGAGGAACCATTTTGATGCGTCAAATTTTGATTTTTGATTTTTTGGCATATAAGCACGTTTTGGGACCTCAGGAAGCTAAAAAAACGGATTTTAAAAAAAGTTTGTTTTCAAAAATATAAATTTTTCAAAAATAAGAATTTTCAAAAATTTTTTCATTAATTGAAAAAATCTCAAACTACTTTTTTTTTTTTTTAATTTGGATGTAATACCTCATTTATTTCCATGAAAGTACTTATATTTGAAATTACTATTTTTACTCGATATCTCGAATCTGATAAGGAATTTTTTGAAAATTTTTTTCCAAAAATTTTCGTTACAAAAAAATACAAAAAACACCAAATTTTTTTTTCTTTTTTGACGTAGTACCTAATTTATTTTTATGAGAGTACTAGTTTTAGAAAGTTCGTTTATAGTAATTTTTTGTATCTAATACGGATTTTTTTCAAAATTTTTTTCTCAAAATTAAAAAAACAAAAAAATTAAAAAAACTGCAATATTTTTTTTTTTTTTTTGGGCGTAATACTTCATTTAGTTCCATGAAAGTACTTATATTTGAAAATATGGTTTTTATTCGATATCTCGAATCTGATAATTAATTTTTTTTTTAATTTATTCCAAAATTTTTGATCAATAAAAAAAACTTTTTATAGTTAATAGAAATGTATGTATGATTGCATGCTTGTAATCGGTGATATCTGTGGCAGAGGAACCTTAGTGCCAGCTAGTTGGCAGGGTATTGTTTGATTTGCTTGAGTTGTTTTGGAGTTATGGTTTTACAAAGATAGAGATCAAAATAGACACTTTTTGAAAAATCAAATTTGGGAGTTTATAAATTATTATATCTCGCTACTAAATAATTGAGGAGAGGTAGGAAAGAAATTTTTGTAAACCTGGAGCCAATACAAATTTTTTGAGACCTAAACCCTTTTCTCTATAGAAAATTGCAATTTTGGCATCAAATAATTGGTCATTTTTAGCAGGAAATGGGTATTTGGGCTGTTGATAATAACAGTAAGAGAATTATATAAAAAAATAGGCACAACCAGAAGTGTTTGATTTCTTAATGAGGTTGCAGTGTTCTATTAAAAATTACCAAAGAACCCTATATTTAAAAATGTCAATTTCTGTGTTTCTATAATCCAAGAAGGCTTAATGGCATGAACGGAAGGTGGTTGTCATGTTTTTTCAACAAAATAAATTATCTATAACCATTTTGTATTATTTGGAGTTCCAAAATTATTAACCCTGCGGCACCCGCGTGGTATACGAAAATCCGAGCACTCGCGCGGGCTACAGCTGTATCCCACTGCAATTTTTTTTTTTGCAATACTATATGTAAAATTTGTTCTTTAAAAGTATTTTTAAATTTATTTAATCTAAGTCTTTCATGGCCAAAATACGGTTAAGTAGTTACCAAAATTTTATTTAAAAAAGAAGCAAATAAAAATAATCTTTTATCATGTAAAAGTTTTTTTTTTCAGTTTCGGAGATAGTATAAACTTTTTGTACTTAGCCCTCATAGTCCAATTACGATTTTTGACGTTTAAGTCTGAATAGATTCTTAATTTTTCTTTAAAAAATGTAATTAGTTAGTTATTTTGGACCCTTCTTCTGAAACATTGCAAAAATGAACCCTTAAAATTGGGTAGTTTTTGTTGTTTTCAGAGTGTTGTCATAATAATAGCCTAGTTTCTTATCCTATCAAATTTTTGTTGGTTTTAGTTTTTAGTGCAAGTTTTCATTCAAAGTCCGTCAGTTGTAAATTTTTCATGACCAATTTTAAAAGAAATCTCTCACCGATTGAATCTAAAAATCAAGTACCTTAAGTTGCTGCGAAAATTGCAATTATATTAATTTTATATTTTATTTATTTAATAAAACTAGCCTTTAGCACTTTTATACAAAAGTTTAAACTAATTAAAAAAATCCGTTGTCAATCAGCTACTTTAGAAGCGTTAAAAACATCAGTTTGTAATCAATTCTCATATAAATTCAACGATAATGGAATCCCGCATAGAATGCATGTGGATAAAATTACATTTTCTTTGAACCAGGTTTAGTCCAATACAATATAATCTTAAGATTTAAAATATTTTATTTGCATAAGATACTTAACGCCATCATATCGTAAGCTCCAATTTTATTATTTTTAACTGTCTTTGAATACTTAATTAATTTTACAATACTGATAAGCAACTTGTCGATTTTTTTTAGTGGCCAACTTTGACCCGAAATATTGAGTTTGCAGTTGATTTGATCGCAAATTTGACATCAGATTCTGAAAGTTGAGACTTTATTACATGGGGATATACATTTTGAAATACATAAATTTTGGTTTTAAAATTAATTTAGTATGCAAAAACAAAACTACACGTAGGAAGATAAGCTCTTGGGCGTCAAACGTGTAATTAAATAAAATGTCGATTAATTAATAATTAATAATACTATATCTAGCGTTCTTTTGCATTTTTATGATATTTCACTGATGCAAAGTTTATGCAAAAGCTATGAAATTAATCGCGCGGATAACATTTAGAAGGTTTTTCACATGTATGAAGCAAAAGTACAAGAATAAACATACCTTTAGAAATACCGGATTGGGCCCAAAAACTATAGGGTTCATTAACTCGATAATATAAACTCAGTTTTAAAAAATGAAAGCAATCCGTTTGATCGTTTTGGCTATATCGTGTCCGAAAGGTGTCGATTTTTGCATCCATTAAGGTAGAGCTTCGCTCTATAATTAAATACTGTACATGTATGGTTGATTTGAAATTTAGCAAGAAATTTTCTTGCAATAAAGTATATATAGAAATAAAAGTTTCAGTTGCATTTTTTTAAAATTGTATTTGATCCTTTTAGACACATGATTTTATTTATTATTTGAAATTGGTATCAAGCCTAAAAAGTATTATCGTAATTTGTTACAAAAAATTTTTAATTACAAATTTTAAAAATTCTTTTATTATACAAAACTGAAGTACTGAATAAAAAAAAAGTAATGTAATCTTTAAATTATTGTAAAGAGTATATTAAATTGAGCATAAAAAACTTGTTAAAAAAAAAAATAAAAGACTCACGTGAAAAAAATCATATGCTACAGTACACTCTCAAGAATATGCTATGGAACCTTCCCGGGTATATGCACAAGAACATTCGCGGTGAATATAAAACGAATATAAAAATATAATGTGGGCTAGCATATACTATGGAAGATTCTATAGCACATGTGTATATAAAAAAAGAATTTTTTTTTTTTTTTTTTTTTTATTTCGTTTTAGGTTATTTTTTTTTAACTTTAATTAATCTTACCAAAATGAGTAATTGAGCATGAAATTGAGTAATAATCACAAAAAACTTTCCTATAAGTATAAATTTACCCCTAACAAAAGACTTTAAATTTTTTCGGGACTTGTAATTTTTTTTCTTTTTTATTATTTTTTTCTTTTTTTTTTAAGTTGTAAAATTTTTTTTAAAATTTTTGCATGCTTTAAAATTTTGTTTTTAATTTTAAAGGTCTTTCAAAATATTGTAAAATAATTATTTTTATGATTATAAAAGATATTGGGTATGAGGAATCGGGTCAAATAAGTTGTACAATTAAATTAATTAAAAACAATCATTTTTTATTTAAACAAAATAAATTTAATACAATTTTATGTCTTGATGTGATTACAAATAGCTTTTATTAATTGTTGTTGAATTAAATAATATATACAGTTGTACTAATAAATCGAGTGGCCTTCAAGAAAGCACATTCATGTGACATCTCAGCTTTGATCATATAGGTGATAGGTTGAGTTTTGTCCAAATTCCTTCAAACCTATATATTACACAAAATATTTATTCAAGGTTCTACACTGAAAAAAAATTTCACTTGCCGCAACCGGAGATATTCCGCTTGCGGCATGCGGAATTTTTTTTTCTTCACAAACGATTGCAAATGTCTTTTTGTAAAATTAATAAAAACAATTTTTTCATATACTTTTTTTAAAATAATTCTCATCTCTCATTATACCGATACACACATATACCAAAAAAGTTGAAAAACATTTTTTTTTTAATTTTCTTTACGTTTTAAGTAATTAGTAATCGTTTTACGAGACAAAAAAAATCCACTAGTTACAAGCGGAATTTTGCTTGCGGCAAGCGGAAATCCGCTGGTGGATTTTTTAAAAATGTATAGTGTTACTTAAGTTTCTAGTATTACTAGTAGTATTAGTAGTTATCAAATATGAAAAAAATTTTGTTTTCTTGCAAATTCAAAAATTAGTGTTTTATTGCCACTGACAAAGATAAATGTGCAGCAGTTGGCCGTAAAATTAAAGAATTTACGCGCAATATCGGGCAATTTTTACTTTTACAGTCTAAGATTTATGAAATGCTAAATATGTGAATACGAAATCCATTTGCGCCGAAAATGAACCAATTGCCCACAATAGGAATTTCGAGTTATCTTTAGCGGTTTTTTAAACTTTTTTATCTGTTACTTTTGTTTTTTGGGTTTCTGAACCCTATTATGGTTTCAGTTGAATTAAAAATTCTCTGCTTGTACAAACAAAAAAGGACTAAGAAATCAAAATAAATAACCTGCAGTTTTTTTTGCGACTGAGTCGTTTTGGATAAAAATAGATACCGTATTCGAGTTCAGAGACTCAAAATACATAAAGAACTTAACTGATAAAAGATTTTAAACACACGCAAGGAATAACCTCAAAGTTCCTATTGCGGGCAACGAAACCGTTTTGGGTAAAAAAATATTACTTTACGAAAAATTCAGGCCAACACTACATTTTTAACCGAGGGCGTAAAAATAAATAATTTCCCAGGCCCCATATTAACTGTTATCTGGGGATTCCATTATTTATGTCCATGGATAATACATAATTTTCTTCCAATAGCGGGTCGAAAACACATTTTTTATACCGCAGCGCGATCGAAAAAAACGCGTTTTCTCCCCGCTGACAAAGATATTGTTCATTTTTAACCAAGGAAGCAAAAAAAAAAAGAATGGCCCAGATTGCATATATAAACTGCGATTGTGGGCATTCTTTTTTGCTCCAAAGCATAAAATGCAATTTTCCTTTCTCAGTGTGCAAATCTACCTGATTTAAAAAAAAATTATTTTTGAGAATTGTGCTAGAATTTGTAAATGATAATGGGTTGAGGAAGGGTAAGGACACATCTACGGCAAAAATTATTTTTCAGCGCGATCGAATAAAACTCTCCCCACTGACATAGAAATGGTAATTCATCTTTCTCACAATGGTAAATAAAAGCTTCTTGAAAATTTTAAAACCTTCTATTTTTTTTAACTTTTTTATGCCCAATAAAACTTCTTTCCGAAACACAGTTGGATGCTGACTTTGCATATAAAAAAAACTAAAGACTGACATTGGGCCTAAAATAATGTTTAGAATGCTTCAGAAAATTTTCAAGATTATGATGTTAATTGTAGCGAGTAAAATACTTCATTGCTAAGGCAACAATTTTTTTTATAAAAATAAAACTTGAATTCTGGACGGTGAAAAAATTTACAAATAATAAGAATGCTTTAAAATTTTCAAGTAGCTTATATTTACAATTGTGAGCAAGATTCAACGATGATATAGCAAATTTATACAGCGAGAATATTTTTCACAATATCAAGTTGGATTTAAATTTTTCAAAACGCTTAAATTTTTGAAGCCAATCTGAGATTGAGGAAAGTATATTTTCTTTATAATATTGCTGTATTATTGTTGCATCTTGCTCACAATAGTAAATAAAAGCTTCCTGAACATTTTAAAATCTTCTTATTATTTTTAACTTTCTTATGCCCAATAAAACTTCTTTCCGAAACACAGTTGGATGCTGACTTTGCATATAAAAAAAACTAAAGACTGACACGGGGCCTAAAATAATGTTTAGAATGCTTCAGAAAAAATTTGCATCATTCATTTGCAAGATGATGATGTTTACTATAGCGAGTAAAATACTTCATTACTAAGGCAAGCTAAATATTCTTGCTATAGATATCAATTAATTATCTTACTAAAATATATCACTTGATTTTTAATAATAATATTTTTATACTTGCCTTTGTCACTGTCTAATATAAAATTTGTTTTCCAGAAAGAAAAAATGAACATGAAACATCCTTGAAATCTTAATGCCAATGAGTCGAGGAAGAATGGGTTTCATCTGGGATGCTTACGTACCTATAAAAAATATTGAAATCATTTCACAACAAAGTGCTTTAAATTATTCATATAAATTACATGATTCTATTACCTATTATTCCTTTAATTTGGAAATTCTGAGCTGCTGTATATTGCAGATTGCTATTACACTATAACCATATAACCTGTACAAAAAAAATAACAATTTAAAAAAGAATCAAGTTCTTGTAACAAACAAATTTTTTTTTTAATTTTGATTTGAGTACTTATCTAATTTTTAACACGATCTTTAATAACTTCTTAAATTCTTTTTCACTTAATATTTTTAATTTTTCTTGACAATTTTTATTGTTGTTGTTCCCATCAGTATTCCGCCGTCATATGCATGATCCCGCCATATGCGCATAGCGTTAGCGATGGAATTCTCATGGCAACAGTTGGGCAACAGCAACAACGAAAATTGTCAAGAAAAATTAAAAATATTAAGTGAAAAAGAATTCAAGGAGTTATTAAACATCGTGTTAAAAATTAGATAAGTACTCAAATCAAAATTAAAAAAAAAATTTGTTTGTTACAAGAACTTGATTCTTTTTTAAATTGCTATTTTTTTTGTACAGGTTATATGGTTATAGTGTAATAGCAATCTGCAATATACAGCAGCTCAGAATTTCCAAATTAAAGGAATAATAGGTAATAGAATCATGTAATTTATATGAATAATTTAAAGCACTTTGTTGTGAAATGATTTCAATATTTTTTATAGGTACGTAAGCATCCCAGATGAAACCCATTCTTCCTCGACTCATTGGCATTAAGATTTCAAGGATGTTTCATGTTCATTTTTTCTTTCTGGAAAACAAATTTTATATTAGACAGTGACAAAGGCAAGTATAAAAATATTATTATTAAAAATCAAGTGATATATTTTAGTAAGATAATTAATTGATATCTATAGCAAGAATATTTAGCTTGCCTTAGTAATGAAGTATTTTACTCGCTATAGTAAACATCACCATCTTGCAAATGAATGATGCAAATTTTTTCTGAAGCATTCTAAACATTATTTTAGGCCCCATGTCAGTCTTTAGTTTTTTTTATATGCAAAGTCAGCATCCAACTGTGTTTCGGAAAGAAGTTTTATTGGGCATAAGAAAGTTAAAAATAATAAGAAGATTTTAAAATGTTCAGGAAGCTTTTATTTACTATTGTGAGCAAGATGCAACAATAATACAGCAATATTATAAAGAAAATATACTTTCCTCAATCTCAGATTGGCTTCAAAAATTTAAGCGTTTTGAAAAATTTAAATCCAACTTGATATTGTGAAAAATATTCTCGCTGTATAAATTTGCTATATCATCGTTGAATCTTGCTCACAATTGTAAATATAAGCTACTTGAAAATTTTAAAGCATTCTTATTATTTGTAAATTTTTTCACCGTCCAGAATTCAAGTTTTATTTTTATAAAAAAAATTGTTGCCTTAGCAATGAAGTATTTTACTCGCTACAATTAACATCATAATCTTGAAAATTTTCTGAAGCATTCTAAACATTATTTTAGGCCCAATGTCAGTCTTTAGTTTTTTTTATATGCAAAGTCAGCATCCAACTGTGTTTCGGAAAGAAGTTTTATTGGGCATAAAAAAGTTAAAAAAAATAGAAGGTTTTAAAATTTTCAAGAAGCTTTTATTTACCATTGTGAGAAAGATGAATTACCATTTCTATGTCAGTGGGGAGAGTTTTATTCGATCGCGCTGAAAAATAATTTTTGCCGTAGATGTGTCCTTACCCTTCCTCAACCCATTATCATTTACAAATTCTAGCACAATTCTCAAAAATAATTTTTTTTTAAATCAGGTAGATTTGCACACTGAGAAAGGAAAATTGCATTTTATGCTTTGGAGCAAAAAAGAATGCCCACAATCGCAGTTTATATATGCAATCTGGGCCATTCTTTTTTTTTTTGCTTCCTTGGTTAAAAATGAACAATATCTTTGTCAGCGGGGAGAAAACGCGTTTTTTTCGATCGCGCTGCGGTATAAAAAATGTGTTTTCGACCCGCTATTGGAAGAAAATTATGTATTATCCATGGACATAAATAATGGAATCCCCAGATAACAGTTAATATGGGGCCTGGGAAATTATTTATTTTTACGCCCTCGGTTAAAAATGTAGTGTTGGCCTGAATTTTTCGTAAAGTAATATTTTTTTACCCAAAACGGTTTCGTTGCCCGCAATAGGAACTTTGAGGTTATTCCTTGCGTGTGTTTAAAATCTTTTATCAGTTAAGTTCTTTATGTATTTTGAGTCTCTGAACTCGAATACGGTATCTATTTTTATCCAAAACGACTCAGTCGCAAAAAAAACTGCAGGTTATTTATTTTGATTTCTTAGTCCTTTTTTGTTTGTACAAGCAGAGAATTTTTAATTCAACTGAAACCATAATAGGGTTCAGAAACCCAAAAAACAAAAGTAACAGATAAAAAAGTTTAAAAAACCGCTAAAGATAACTCGAAATTCCTATTGTGGGCAATTGGTTCATTTTCGGCGCAAATGGATTTCGTATTCACATATTTAGCATTTCATAAATCTTAGACTGTAAAAGTAAAAATTGCCCGATATTGCGCGTAAATTCTTTAATTTTACGGCCAACTGCTGCACATTTATCTTTGTCAGTGGCAATAAAACACTAATTTTTGAATTTGCAAGAAAACAAAATTTTTTTCATATTTGATAACTACTAATACTACTAGTAATACTAGAAACTTAAGTAACACTATACATTTTTAAAAAATCCACCAGCGGATTTCCGCTTGCCGCAAGCAAAATTCCGCTTGTAACTAGTGGATTTTTTTTGTCTCGTAAAACGATTACTAATTACTTAAAACGTAAAGAAAATTAAAAAAAAAATGTTTTTCAACTTTTTTGGTATATGTGTGTATCGGTATAATGAGAGATGAGAATTATTTTAAAAAAAGTATATGAAAAAATTGTTTTTATTAATTTTACAAAAAGACATTTGCAATCGTTTGTGAAGAAAAAAAAATTCCGCATGCCGCAAGCGGAATATCTCCGGTTGCGGCAAGTGAAATTTTTTTTCAGTGTAGAACCTTGAATAAATATTTTGTGTAATATATAGGTTTGAAGGAATTTGGACAAAACTCAACCTATCACCTATATGATCAAAGCTGAGATGTCACATGAATGTGCTTTCTTGAAGGCCACTCGATTTATTAGTACAACTGTATATATTATTTAATTCAACAACAATTAATAAAAGCTATTTGTAATCACATCAAGACATAAAATTGTATTAAATTTATTTTGTTTAAATAAAAAATGATTGTTTTTAATTAATTTAATTGTACGACTTATTTGACCCGATTCCTCATACCCAATATCTTTTATAATCATAAAAATAATTATTTTACAATATTTTGAAAGACCTTTAAAATTAAAAACAAAATTTTAAAGCATGCAAAAATTTTAAAAAAAATTTTACAACTTAAAAAAAAAAGAAAAAAATAATAAAAAAGAAAAAAAATTACAAGTCCCGAAAAAATTTAAAGTCTTTTGTTAGGGGTAAATTTATACTTATAGGAAAGTTTTTTGTGATTATTACTCAATTTCATGCTCAATTACTCATTTTGGTAAGATTAATTAAAGTTTAAAAAAAATAACCTAAAACGAAATAAAAAAAAAAAAAAAAAAAAAATTCTTTTTTTATATACACATGTGCTATAGAATCTTCCATAGTATATGCTAGCCCACATTATATTTTTATATTCGTTTTATATTCACCGCGAATGTTCTTGTGCATATACCCGGGAAGGTTCCATAGCATATTCTTGATAGTGTACTGTAGCATATGATTTTTTTCACGTGAGATAATAAGTTCAAAATCATAAAGTTAGTTGAAGAAAATGTCGTGTATGTCAATTATCGCCTACAAAAGTACATTGAAAAATATAAATTGTATATAATATATAACTGTTTATTTACACAGTTACATATAACAGATTGTTATTATTATGTAGATAAATGATTTATCTATATAAATGTAATAATATTTACTATCATAATCTATAATGTCGTGTTGTATTAATACAAATGTAAACCTAATTCATAATTGAATTACAAGCCTTTATCAATCACGTAACTGTGTATTTATTTATTTTAGAAAAAATAATTATTTGAATTATTTTATCATTGAATATTTGTGAAACGTATATAGGCTTCCATGAATGGGTTACCAAATCCATTTCAAAATATTTTTAGCTAAAAATATACATAAAAAGATAATTTTCCCAACATTTTAGCCTTCAAAAACTAAATAATTATTTCTTTATAGTCTCAAATCGATACAGATGGATGGCTTTACAAAACCATGAGGTGAAGTTTTCCTATTTTATTTATGTATAAAGAATCCATTAATTAAAATAAAAGCAGCAGTGAGAGAAATTTGGTTTGTAAGTTTTGAAAATAAAAACAGAGATTAATTTTTAATCTATTTAAAACGTGTGAATATTTGATATAGAATAGTTTTTCAAGATAATTGAAATCTGCATGGAAAGCTGAGGTTCTCTGGAGATTGCCATTAATTAGAACTATAGATCAAGTTGCACACAACTTGTCACAAATGTTCTATTTAATCTATGTCTCTCAGTTTATCTTGTAGTATATGGGTGCTTTTCACTGGAAATGTATATTTTTTTAATGTTTACGGCACAACACTAATTATCTTTTTTTTTAATTTTTTTGTATTTTTATGTTTATTAAAGTCCGAAAACCTAAAGTTTTCAGTGGTACTGCTACAAATGTAAAAATAAATTCTACGTGTTATTCTTATGGGATTTTTTTTATGCGGATGGTGGCGACATGGACGGTGGCGACATTTTGAGTGTATTATTGAAATAACTCTGTATTGAAGTCAAATTTTCTCAAACTTTGGGTACCTTATTTTTTCATCAAAACACATAACTGAACAATATATATTAAGTAATACATGGCATACACTTGGAGAAAACGACATGAACGGTGGCGACATTTTTTTTTGTAAAGGCGTTTTAAAAATTTAATAGTTTTAATTTTCATAGTTAAAGCTTTCATATTTAAAATTTTAAGTTTTACACGGTTCATATATGATTGTTTAAGTAAGAAAAAAAATACAACATTGCTTTCAAGTGCATAAATATATAGTGCGCTCTCATAAAAGACTTATGCGTGACGATAAGCTAAGAGGATTACATGAAAATTTGTTTCGTTGAAGAAAATGAGTTTTTGGGACCTAAATACGTCATGTGCATCCTACAGAAAAATTTAACTTCAAATTTTAAGCCGTTAATAATCAAAGTTTATAGTTAAGCAAAAGGACTGCGGAAGGTGGCGACATTTTGAACACATATGCTCCAGAAAAATTTTTTGTAAACTTACCAATATATGTGTAGTATGTTGTGACTTTAAAAAAATATTATTTATCAACTTATTAAAAGAAAAAAAAGTGCAAAAGAGCTTTCGTTTCAGAAATAAGTTCGGGGGACACTATGTATATCATTCCTGTGAAAAGCACCCATATACATATATCTGTGGTGACGGAGAAAAAACTGGTAAGTGCCACATTTGAAAAAATGGATTTTTTTATAAATTCAAATTTATGGTATTAAATAAAAATATTATGGTAACTAAATCTTCATGATAAATCAAACTTTAAATTCATTAGTAAAAATTATCGGTTAATAAATTGATTTAGAAAAAAATAAAATGTTGAGAAACTATAGCCATTTCACTTAATAAAGTGAAAGAGACGCTTACTATTTTTTGTCGACACGAATATATTAGGTTGAAAAAAAAAGTTTTAATTTCTTGCAAATTTACGTTTTTAAAAAGTGTTTCAGGCTCAAAAAATTCATGGCTCAGATGAATTTTTCAGATGTTTTTTTCATATTATTTCGCTGATAGTAATTAGGAGTGATTAATACAGCTATCATGTTGGGAATCTTATTTTTTCGACGAATGGCAATTAAATTCACAATGTATTAGAAAACAACTTTTTAAAGTAACTGCCAGGCTATATTAAATTTTCAACTAATACCAAGCAATATAAACTTTGAAATTAATTTTCAATAAAAAAATTATTTGTTTTTTAAAATTAATTATGCATATGAAACCTCAAATTTTAAAATTAAAAATTTTTTGTTATTTATTTTAATTACATATCTTATTTCTAGAGCACACAATACATAATATATTTCATAATGTTAAAAATAATAAGCATTTTTAAACATAACTTTTTCTTTGATAAATTAAAATAAAAATATAAATTCATAATTAAAAATCATATAAAATATTTTTACATTTCTATCAATTTAAAAATAACTTTGATTTATTAATATTGAAAAGTATAAATGCATAAAAAAATTAATAATTTTATTGGCTGTAAATTTTGAGAAAAAAAATAATCCAGAATAATTGATATTTGTTAAAATACATAAAAATAAAATCCAATATCAATCTTTGTATAAGCATTCGAATTCCATGGAGTAATTGAATGTATACATGTTCACACACGAGATATTATATTTGTGCATTGAATCACTTGAGTCTTAAGCTCATTTCCCAGTTGACAATCGTATGTATTCTAATAACTGTTACGTTGTATTCTGCACTATTCTGTGTTCGATCTCAATATATATGTATAATAAATATATATATATATATATATAATACACTCATGGGCCATGTCCTTATTTATATTAAATTAATATCTGCATTGAAAATATATATAATAATAAAAGTACATTTTTTTTTCTAAGTAATTAAAAAAAAAATTATACAGTAAATTTTTCAGATTTGTATTTCTATAAAATTATAACTAGCAAAAGTTTTTTAGTCATATATTTATTTTATTCATGTAATTAATCATTATTTTTTAGTTAATGTGAAAATCTAATATGTAAATGAAACTTCTAAATTCAATATGCATTCCTGAAACATACCTATTGTATCTGTGACCTACTGCTAAGGGTTTTTGTTTCGTAGGCGTATTTTATTATATGTTGACGAAATTGTTTATTGCTAATTTATGTTTTTTTTTTTTATTAAAAAGTTAATTTCTAAAGACTGGGATGCTTTTGGTAAAAATAGATATATAGTTTTTATTTGGTGAGCCTAAAAACAAATAATTCTGATGAATAAATCAAATATGAAAAATCAAAAAGTGCCTAAGATAGGTCTCCATGTCTATAAATAAATTTATATTCATTATATTTATAACGCTCTGTAACAGAGCACCAAAGACAAACATGTTATTTATTTTTAAATATCTTAGAAGTATGTTTTCAAACAATTTACCATGTATAATTTAAAAATTATGTTTGCTTTGTTTTTTTAAGAAGTCATTTTAGTAAAATTTATTGTACAGACTATACTACTAACACTGCAATAAAATTTTTCATATCTTAGGTTAGTATAAAAAACCGTTCTGTCCAACAAGATAATTAACGCGCTAATTTTCCGATACTTTAGAAAAATGTTTAATATTTTTTCCCGCAAAGACTTTTTTATTCTGTTACACCACCTGAGGGTTAAAAAAATTGGGGTTTTATCGCCTATCTGATTAGGACTTCTAAAAGTTTAGTTTATAAAAAAAAATTAAGATAATGGTTCAGACATTGCAAAGTATCAAATATCAATAAAATCAGTATAGAAGTAAAAAAATAAATATTTATTTATTCTTGATTTCACATAAATTTACTCACGCCGTATTTCACTAATTGTACGCATTTAGTTTTTTTAAAATTCAGTGGCTAATTGTATCATAATTTTTTCTTTTTGAAATTTTATACAAGATTTTTCTCAAAAACAGCAATAGACTATATAGTTGCTCTGTTTAAATTTCACTTGAATTTATTAACCAAAGCATTTTAATAAAGATAAATTATACTTTTACGATAAAATTCATAGAGTTCGAATACATTTATGATGAAATTTCGCTTAAATTCATAATTAATTAATTTTTTTCAAAAATTAATAATTCAAGCAAATGCTTTAAAATTCATATTTCCTTTGGCAGTATAGGTGAATGGAAAATCTATGTAACTTATAATTTTTTTTTTTATTTTGACACCGGTTTCATGTGATTTTATTCGATGGATTTGAGTGATAAATACACTCACACACGAACAAAAAAATAAATTTTTAAACATGTTCAATAGTTAGATATATATTTATACTATTGCAAAAATATATAAATATAAAAGATCATGTCATATTTTTGTGAATTCTTTTGGTGTCAATAGATAATTTTATCCTTTTACTTTTCAACTCAGTGGGCTTTGCACATGAGCAAATCTGATGCTTTTTAATATGGTAAAAAAAAAATCATGTTATTTGGTTGAAAGCACACAAAATCTGTTAAAAGTCAATATATTTTTTTTTATTTAGGTACTGTTTACTTTTTTTATAAAAAACTTTTAAATTGTATTAACTTTTAATTAATTTAATTTTAAATATTAAAAGAAAAATTGCATAAATACAAGTTATGTTCATTACGCATATTGAATAAATTTAATTTCAATTTTCTTTAAAAATGAAATTGCTCTGTATGTGGAAGAATAATTTACAATTTTCAATTTACGGCTAAAATATAGATTATTAAAATATAGGCACACCCTTAGTTTCGGGGATTTATCGGGAATTATCCGGGTTTCAAGTAGCTGGCCCAAAATTTTGACCTTTTTTGTCAGTTAAAAATTCTTGTAAAGCTCAAAATTTTTTGAAACAAGCTTAGAGTTAAAGTTTTGAAACGGAGGCTTTCTTGAGAATATGAACACTGACCCAATTTGTAGCAAAAAACCCAAAATTACGGATACCAGACCTGAAATTCGGGTAACTAGATAATAGAAACGATATAAATTTTTTTTCATAAATTAGGGCTCTCTTTTAAAAATAGCCTAAAAATGAAAAGTTTGATTTTAGTCTAGTAGTACTGTCGAGAAAAAATAATTTGGGACTGATTGAAAGATGCCGAAATAAAATACTTGTTTTTGTTTATTTAGTGTAGAGTATTTGAATACTTGTTTAATAAGTAACTAAGAAAAGAAAAATTTGCTTACAGTTCAAAAAATATTGAATTTCAATAAAATTAACAATTTAGAAATATATATAAATTAATAAATCTTATTTATTTATTGATTAATTTATACATTTTTTTACTTATTATGATTATTTTTATTGTATTGAAGCGATTCAAATATTTTGCTTATAATAGTCTTTTGTAAGTAACAATAATGATCCATTATAACATTTCAATGTCTATTCTTCAATGGTCATTGCTTATCAAAGCTCTCGTACAATTATTTTCTATCAGTCATATCAATTGTTTAAAATTCTAGCATTGTTTGCAATACTTGTTTTATTTATTGTTTTATTCAAAATATGCATCTCTTTATCTAACTATTGCAGTACATTTAAATATATGGATAGTTCCAAAAGAAATGGAAAAAAATATACATTATTACTTAAAATTAATAGATAAACTTTAAAGCTAACCCTCAGCATCACGCCTAGGTCTAGAGAACTTGTACACTTTTTTAAAAGTTGCAGCATTTTTATATACCAACCGAAACGCCCCTTATAACTACTTGGTAATTTTGTTGGGTCTTTGTAGAAAAAAATTTGTTCATAGTGCGGCTCCAATGCCTTGTTTGTCTCCGTTGTGCACACATTGAAAAATTTTTTCCGGGCCCGAAGGACCCAGCCGTGACGATAGCGTGGTATCATATAAAGAACAAAAAAAAGTTTTTTAGTGAAAAATTTAAATTTTTAACTAAGTAAGAAAATTTTACTATTACAGTTCAAAAAATAAATGTTTTTTTTTTTGCCAAAAAAAGAAAGCTGTAGGCTTTGTGCTTCTAAAACTAATAGAAAGACAAAAACTTGCTACGTGAAATGCGGTAATCCAATGTGCAAGGAGCACACTTCTAAATCATGCGTAAATTGTGTTGATGATTAAAAATACCCTGCCAACTAGCTGGCACTAAGGTTCCTCAAACAATGAGCTCAATACTTCAATATGCCCCAGATATTACCGATTACAACCATCAATCATACACTCATTTACATTAACGTTTAAAAGTTAAAAGAAAATTTATGTATTGAATTTAACTAAATCTATTTTTCTCAAATAGAATCTAACGTAATTCATTGTATAATAATTATTCAAGATAGTACTTTCATGGAATTAAATGAAGTATTACACCAAAAAAAAAAAAATATTGCAGTTTAAAAAAACTTTTTTAATTTTGAGAAATAAATTTTGGAAAAATTCGGTATCAGATCCAAAAAATTACTATAAACGAACTGTCTAAAACTAGTACTCTCATAGAAATAAATTAGGTACTGCATCCAAAAAGAAAAAAAAATTTGCTGATTTTTGTATTTTTTTGTGAAAAAAAATTTAGGAAAAAAATTTTCAAAAAATTAAGTATCAGATTCGTGATATAGAGTAAAAACCATACTTTCAAATATAAGTACTTTCATGGAAATAAATGAGGTATTACATCCAAATTAAAAAAAAAAAAAGTATCTAGAGCTTCTTTGGTGAAAAAATTTTTGAAAAAAAAATTAGGTCTTAATTTCATAACGGTTGTGAAACATCGCCGGTTGCAATATTTTCAGATATTAGTACTTTCATGGAATTAAATGAGGTATTACAACCCAAAAAAAAAAAAAATATTGCATAGGTTTTTTAATTTTTTTGTTTTTTTAATTTTGAGAAAAAATTTAAAAAAAAACTCGGTATCAGATCCAAAAAATGACTAAACAAACTTTCTAAAACTAGTACTTTCATAGAAATAAATTAGGTACTACGTCCAAAAAGAAAAAAAAAATGGTGTTTTTTGTATTTTTTCGTGAAAAAAATTTTCAAAAAATTAAGTATCAGATTCGAGATATCGAGTAAAAATCATACTTTCAAATATAAGTACTTTCGTGGAAATAAATGAGGTATTACATCCAAATTAAAAAAAAAAAAAGTACCTCGAGCTTTTTTAATAAAAAAATTTTTGAAAAAAAAAGGTCTTAACTCCATAATGTTTGTGAAATATCACCAATTACATACACACATACACACACACACACACACACACACACACACACACACACATACAGACTTTTTTTAAAAACCGGTTTTTTAGCTTCCTGGGGTCTCAAAACGTGCTTATATGCCAAAAAATCAAAAATCGAAATTTGACCTATCACAATGATTCCTCTTTGAGGAACCAAAATATGTTTTAGTATTTTTATATATATTTTAATGTCATTTATTTGTTTTTTAATAATTTCTGTGCAAAAAAAATAAAAAAATTGTAATAAATTTTTTTCTTCAAATTTTCAAAAAGGTGTATTTTTAATTTCCCGGAATAATTCAGGTTTTTTAACATTCAAAAATTTCAATATTTTTTTATTAAAGTATACCCTTTGGCATTTCCGAATCAGTGGTTAAAAAATTTTTTATCTTTTTTTTAAAAATTTTTATAGTTTGTTAAAAAAAAACACTATTTTTTCGAAAAAGTACCATTGTTTATTAAAAATAACTTTAAAAATTTTAAAAATTATCTCTTGTTTTCAATTGATTCACATTTTTGAGTTTTTTTACGATCCGTAAAAAAAAAGAAGTTAAATTTAAACCATTTTTGACCGAGTTATAAGCTTTCAAAATCGCTCTGGGCCCGAAGAATGCTGAGGGCTAATCGGATTAGAAACCTCAGTTGTTAAAAACTTAAATTTAAATTTTCTATTTTTCAGAATTTTTCTAGATTTTTTTAAAAAACAAATATAAAACTGATTTTTATTTACTTATTCTTTTTTTAAAAAGTAACACCATCTAGAACAATAAAAAAAAATAATAAAAAAAATTCTGAGAATATTTTTTATACAATCTTTGTATTTTAAATAACGCTTGATATTTTGAATTGGAATTGTCAATATACCTTAATTTAATATTATACTATTTGAATAAAATAATAAATTTCACAATGGCTTTGTAAAAATACAATTTTTAAATTTATTATTCTCTTGAAGGAATATAAAAAGAATAAAAGAAGATTTAATATATTATTTGTTTTTCAAATAATGTTTTGTTATGAAGAAATGCAGTAAAAATTTTTTTCAATACAGCTTTATATTAAAAATTAATTTTCAAAATAATTATTAGTAAAATTAATTAATAATATTGGTAGATAATATATAAGGTATTTAATGCATAATCATTGCATTCTTAGTGAAACTATACTAAAAGCAAAGTCAAGGTTTGGGATTTTAAAAATATCAATTTGACTGGGTTTAGAATGTAAAATGTGGTACCATGACCATTTTGTAAGTTCTTAATTCAATAATTTTAATATTTTTAAAATTTTAAGTAAGACGTGAGCCAAATTCTAGGTTTTGATTTTTTCGTACTCTATAAAAGAACTAAAACTAATTTTTTTAATTTAAAAAATTTAATGGAAACCTGGAAAACAGAATAATCAGATCGGATTTCTTTCAAAAATCAGATTTTTTTCTCATAATAAAAGAAGGAGGAAGTGTCTATCCGAACAAACCGTTTTTCACGGCAGCCGTCTCTAACAGCTGGGATTTCGACCGTTTTTAACAAAATCCAACCTTCTCAAACGGTACCCGAGAAGAACTTCACTTGCCATTGAAGGCCAAATCGTCTACCGTTTTTAACCGTCTCATAGTAAATAATGGTTACTCTGCCGTTTCTAACCGTAGTAAAGTAGAAATTAGTGTTTTTTAGTGTCTGAGCCGTTTCTAACCGTAAGAAAATTGATGTACAAGTTACTGTCGTTTTTAACCGTACCAAAGTAAATAAATTTGGAGTGGGAGTTAGAGCCTGATCAGGCCCTGTCAAGAACCAGAGCTCAAAAAAATTTTAAGCACAGTATTTACGTGTTATAAGAGTTACGTGTTATAATACCAGTCGTAGCCGTACAGCTCTGATACACGGTCTTTAGGTGCTGGACGTGGTATTTTCAAAGTTATATAGCAAAATTAAATTGATGAGTTGGTATCAATGAGACATTTCCATATTTCGAATTCACTTATACTACGAAATATTGTGTTAGTGTATGCTAATTCCAACCCATAATTTTTTTTTTGTCATTTGACTTCGAAAATACCACGTCCAACACCCAAAGATCGTGTATAAGAATAAAAACTTAGAATATGTTAATTTCAGTAGAAGCTTTCTAAATTATGTTCTTTCTTTTATGTAATAGGTGGCCCTGAAAAGGGCCGTTGGGTTTTTTGAGTATTTGATTCATGGCTTCAGTCACACTTTTACAGTAAACTAATACAGTGATACAAATTTTGGTTTTTTTGAAATTTTGATGATTCCCGCGACTCAAATTTGCCCCAACTGGTCTTATTATGAAGGTCTTTGATAGTCAAAAAACATAAAAATTTTCCAGAGTGGTAATTTTTGATATTTTCTTGTAGCAAAACAATTGAAATTTAAAGTTAAATTTGAAAAATTGAAAATATTATATCTAAATCAAAAAAACGTATATATTTTTTAAAAAAAATTTTACAAAGATTTAAGAATATTAATTCATTTATATTATTTTATAATTCGCATATTAAATCAATTCTCATGTATGGGTCAATAATTTGGTCCCAGCATACAAAAGAAAATATTTATAATATAGAAAAAATACAACATCAAGTTTTAAGAATGTTAGCATTTAAACAGAATATAGAATTTGATTATTTTGATCATGACTACACAGACTTATACACTAAATTCAAAATCAATAGTCTTGAGTCGGCCAGAGAGATCTCGGATCTTAAATTCTTATATAAATTAATGAATAATAAAATTATATGTAACGAAATCAAATCTGTTATAAATCTTTATGTACCAAAAAGAGAAGGACTAAGAGAAAGAAATCTTATACTCACAATTCCTATTGAATTTAAAAATTGCAGAAAAAATTCATCCTTGTTTAGAATCTTAGAAACCTTTAATACTTATAACAATAAGATCGATATCACTAATGAGAGTGAAATTGACTTTTACAAAAGCCTTAATAAAATAGTTGCTAAATTCAGTTAAATTATTTAATTTTTTACAGAATAATTTTCTTTTTACAAAATTATTTTTATTATTTAAAGATTTTTTCTTTTACGTATATCTTTTTTCTACTCTAAATAAAGTTTTTCTTTTTATAAAAATAGCTTTAGTTAGTTTATTTAGTATATTTACTCCCGTAAATGATTTTTAATAAATAAAAAAAAAAAAAAAAATAAATAAAATTTTTAATTTTAGTTTTCAGTATTTTTGAATTTAAAGGTGCCTCAAGGAAAAATTAATTTTTGACTTTTGCATATGAAACAGGTATCGAATTCAAATTTTCGAAGACCTTGCAGACCTATTTTGGTACTAAGGAATCAGAGATTAGAAGTTAAAAAAAAATAAAAAAAAAAACACGTTTTTGCCCTCGGGGAAAAACAGAGAACTTGTTCTTTTTTTATGCATAAAGAATCTGCTAAAAGTTTTTTAGATATCATTCTGATATAGATTTCCGACTAATATTCCGGAATGCTCTTATTGTTTCCAAGAAAAATCGCTAAAAAGGATCTGATTTCCTGGCAAGTGGATTCTGAGTACATTTGTTCTCTAGAATACTCCATACTTATATTTTTTAATATTTCATACTTAGATTTTTACAGCATTTTTGTGAAACCTATCGTCTCCTCAAGAGACTCGTGTATGGTAAACTAATTTTGGTTCCTCATAGAGGAACCTTTGTGATAGGTGAAATTTTGATTTTCGATATTTTGGCATATAAGCACGTTTTGAGACCTCAGGAAGCTAAAAAACCGGTTTTTAAAAAAAGTCTGCGTGTGTGTGTGTGTGTGTGTGTGTGTGTGTATGTATGTATGTATGTATGTCGCACTGTAACCGGTGATATTTCACAGCCAACACGACATTAAGACCTAATTTTTTTTTCAAAATTTTTTTCACCAAAAAAGCTCGAGGTACTTTTTTTTTTTTTTTATTTTGGATGTAATACCTCATTTATTTCCACGAAAGTACTTATATTTGAAAGTATGGTTTTCACATGATATCTCAAATGGGATACTTAATTTTCTGAAAATTTTTTTCCTAAAATTTTTTTCACCAAAAAATACAAAAAATACCAATTTTTTTTTTCTTTACGGACGCAGTACTTAATTTATTTCTGTGTAAGTACTAGTTTTAGAAATATCGTTTATAGTAATTTTTTGGACCTGATACTTAATTTTTTTAAAATTTTTTTCTCAAAATTTTTGACGCCAAAAAATACAAAAAACGCCAAAATTTTTTTTATTTTAGGACGTAATACTTAATTTTTTCCTATGAAAGTACGAATATCTAAAATTATCGTTTGTAAAGGATTTCTCCATCTGATACGTAATTTTTCGAATTTTTGAATTTTTTTTTTTTCAAAACTTTTTACATAAAAAAATTAAAAAAACACTATATTTTTTTTTCTTTTTGGATGTAGTACCTTATTTATTTCCACGAAAGTACCTATATTTTAAAGTACGATTTTTACTCGATATCTCGAATCTTATAATTTATTTTTGAAAATTTTTTTCTCAAAATTTTTTTCACCAAAAAATACAAAAAATACTAATTTTTTTTTTTCTTTACGGACGCAGTACTTAATTTATTTATGTGGAAGTACTAGTTTTAGAAATATCGTTTATAGTAATTTTTTGGACCTGATACTTAATTTTTTCAAAATTTTTTTCTCAAAATTTTTGACGCCAAAAAATACAAAAAACGCCAAAATTTTTTTTATTTTAGGACGTAATACTTAATTTTTTCCTATGAAAGTACGAATATCTAAAATTATCGTTTGTAAAGGAATTCTCCATCTGATACGTAATTTTTCGAAATTTTTTTTTTTCAAAACTTTTTACATAAAAAAATTAAAAAAACACTATATTTTTTTTTCTTTTTGGATGTAGTACCTCATTTATTTCCACGAAAGTACCTATATTTTAAAGTACGATTTTTACTCGATATCTCGAATCTTATAATTTATTTTTGAAAATTTTTTTCACAAAAAAATACAAAAAATACCAATTTTTTTTTTCTTTACGGACGCAGTACTTAATTTATTTCTGTGGAAGTACTAGTTTTAGAAATATCGTTTATAGTAATTTTTTGGACCTGATACTTAATTTTTTCAAAATTTTTGTTCTCAACATTTAAAAAAAATAAAAATAAAAAAAACTGCAATATTTTTTTTCTTTTTGGATATAGTACCTAATTTTTGCTTATGAAAGTGCCAATATCTGAAAATATCGTTATTACTCGATATCTCCAATCTGACACTTAATTTTTTGAACTTTTTTTTCTCAAAACTTTATGCATAAAAAAATTAAAAAAACAGCAATATTTTTTTGCTTTTTGAAAGTAGTACCTCATTTTTTTCTGTGGGAGTACTAGTTTTAGAAGTATACTTTTTAGTCAATATTTTGGTACTGAAACTTAATTTTTTAAAAATTTTTCTCTTAAAATTTTTTGCATAAAAAAATTAAAGAAACAGCATTATTTTTTTTCTATTTGGACGTAGTACCTAATTTTTTCCATGAAATTACTAATATCTAGAATTATCATTTTTATTAGATAAAATAGACCATTAAGAACATTTTGTTATTGTTAATGAGGAACCATAGTGCCAATTACTTGGCAGCGTTTTTTTAACACTGCTGGAAACGGCATAAAATTTTTAGAAATGTAAAAATTTTATTTATTTATCGCGGTGCGTGATAATATATTAAATATTATTTTTTCATTTTTTTATTAAAATTATTTAAATTAATAAAATTACTTTTTAGTACTTTTGCAAAAGTTTAAACTAATAAAAAAGTTCCATTGCCAGAATTTTTTTTTCAGTGAAATAACAACAAACTATAGTTCGGAAGAATTAAAAAATTAATATTTATTAGTTTTTAATCAATTTATCACACTGATCAATGCATAAAAATGATAAGATTCAATGATAATGTTGAACTAGGTTTGGTCCAAAACAATGTAATATTAATATTTAAATAATAAGTTGTAATTATATTACGGTTGATCTGATTTCTTTTCGAATACTAAATTAATTTTAAACGAAAATTCATATTTGTAAAAATGTTTCCCTATGTAAAAATGTTTCATTTTTCAGAATCTGAATTCAAATAAATAAATTTCTACGAAAACTCAATATTGCGCGTCAAAATTGGCTACTGTAAAAATTGACACGTTACTTATCAACATAAAAAAAAGGTATATTTAATGAAAAATCATTAAATATTCATACCGCGAGTGTTTTTTAGGACATGCTTTTTTGCATGCGTAATTTTTTTTTAGGTTCAAAATAGCAGATGGAAAATTGTGAAAAAATTACTATAAACTAATAATCTAATTCAATTTGTTTTTAGTAATTTTTTTGAAATATTCCATTTGCCATTTTAAAATAAAAAGAAATTTTTCATGCGAAAGAATATGTTTTCAAACGCACAAACGAAAATGTATGATTTTTCATTAAAAATATCTGTTTTTTATGTTATTGACAATACTGATAAGCAACGTGTCGATTTTTTTTAGTATCCAACTTTGACCCGCAATATTGAGATTCCGGTTGATTTTATCGTAAATTTGATTTCAGATTCTGAAAAATGAGACATAAGGGTACATGTTCAGAAATATAAATTTTGGTTTTAAAATTAATTTATAGTCGAGCTGCCACCAATGTATTTCGTAACCTACTTTTTTTTTTAGTTCCGTGGATAAAAATAGGTGTACTATATGTGTTATTACACTGTTTTATAAATAAGAAAATTTAATAAAACCAGAGAAAAAAGTTTTTAAATAATAAATTAATAAATAAACTTTTAAATATAAAAATAGATTTCAATATTAAATATTTTTAAAAATAGAGCCTTTTAAATAAAAATTTAATTTATTTTTAGATTTAAATAAAACTAAAAATATATTTTCTAATTTTAAGAATATGCAATTAATTTATTTTATATTTAAAAATATATAAATAAAACCAATAAAATATATTTAATAGTAGAAAGCTAGAATAGCTATCTAAGTAGTAACGTTTCTAAATCAGTTTGACATCGATCAAACGTCAGATTTTCCGTAGAATTCGATTTTAAAGGGTCACCAAGCAAACCCCTTGAAACTGCAATCGACCGAATCTAACAACGACGTTCAACGACGATATTTTAAACTATATATAATATGCATGTAGATATTTTCAATACCTTCATTGACAAGTACCTTTTCATATATAATATATAATGTGTATGTGTATATGTATATTTGTGTATGTATGCATCATGAGTGTATAAGGCTCTTAATAGAACTTTGTTTTAAGCTTGCGTGATTCAAATAATGTTTGTAGCAGTAAAATAAAATTGAAAGAATACAAACACATTTAAGTTTGCATTTATGCATTTGTTTATCATATATATATATATATAATAAGGTAATTTTTAAAAACGATTTTTCTAATTTTTTACAGAGAAAAAAAACAGAATAAAATATTAAATAGAATGTTCTTGATGACATTTAATTTTATTTTCTCTGTATTTGTATTATTAATAAATGATATTTAGAAACATTTTTTTAATATAAATTGCTGGAAAACTATTAAATTTCAATTATAAAATTAACAAGAATTAATACATGTACACGAGTGTTCATAAAGCATGTTTTGTTATTTATTAAAAATAAAAAAAAATGACACCAAAAAGGTAGAAATCAGTTTAATATGCTGAAAACATATTCCAAGTATCCTCTGTTAATGTTAATAGATCTTGTAGACCTTAACCCATATGTCTAAATATTAAAATGTAGGGATTACTAGGCCACTTTTCAAATAACGAGGCTACCTTGCGATTCGACACAGAAAAATTTTATACGATCCTTGTCCATAAAAAAGAATGCTGAAAATCGCAGTTTACCAAAATCTTCGTACGGTTCTTTATTTTTCTGGGCATAGACTGGTAATGTATTTAAAAATTTTTTCCAATTAAAAATAATCCTTTATAAAAAATCACAATTCGACATTAAAATTGTTGTATTAAAAGAAAGAATAAAATATTTTATGAAATTTAAAAGATTAAATTATTGAAAAATTGGTTTAAATTTTTGTGTATTTTTCCGACCGCAAAATAAATATATACCTACTTAAGTTTCATTTAATTCTTCTCCAATTACATACATGATTCTTGGTTAAAACTTAAATAAAAACAAAAAATATGTAAATAAACAAAATAAATATGAATTTATAGAATGATTTATATTTTTAGTATAAAAATAAACTTAATTTACGCTATTTTTATGTATTAGTTAAGCATATAGTATCAATGGATTTTACTCGAGTCACTTTTGAGCTTTTAAAGCTTAAAGGGATTTATGAAGAATGTAACATATTGTAACGTGAATACAAAATAGAATTCAAAGTCTATGTTTGAATATGTACATATACACTCGCATATACATAAATTTTTGAATCTGTACTATTTCATCAATATGATATTACTAAAGCTTGTGTATTCTTGAATTACATTAAACTAGGAAGTTATAATATTCTATATAACCATTAAATTTTTATTGATATTATTTATATTCATATATATATTTTTATTTATTTACTATTTGAAAGGATTTTATCTTATTAATTCCAATTTAATATCCTTTTAACTAACGACCCAGTATCCATATTAAATTTATATTTTTTTAAATTTAAATTTTTTAAGTGGCCAAGTTTCAAAAATTATACGATTGAAAATTATTAGTACTTATTGATTTATAATATTGAAATAGAAAATTAACTATCGGTTTTAGCTTATACGATTTGTATGATCAATGTTAATTTATTTTTTTTTAGTTAAAATGATAGAAGCACTAAAATTTTTTATAATATTTTTATATTTTTTTGATTAATTAAAAAAAGGCTATAATATTGTAGCGCTAGGTAAAAAATAATTGCTTCAAAAGGACAATTGCTCTAAACACATAACTGGTACACTGTCAGGCGGCTTCACTTAAATTTTGCTTGACAATTCAAGGAAATAGTATAATTATATTTAATTTTGCTTGAAAATTCATGCAGATAATCAAAACTTTGCCCAGCTGCTACAAGAACAAATATTAATTGAATTAAAAAATAAAATATTCAAATCATCACAAAACATGATTTAATCATCTTCAACAAAAGCAAAAAACCAAAAGGATTAAATCAAGAGCATAAGAAGTTATATTTTTTATTATTTTTAATTGCATAGAAATTCTTTTTACTTTTTGTAAAAATTTATTAAAAAGAAATATACATATAGATACTTAGTCTAGTTACTGTTGAAAAGCTTAATCTTTCTTTCGTAGATAAAGAACCATTGAATATATTCTCAAGTCTAGGTAATTTCAACAGAGCTAAAATTTCTTCTGATTTTTTTTTTCATTGGCTTATTTAAAAAATGTCGCATTCTAATAAAATTTTGCATGGCCTAAAAATTGATTTTTCGAGATTTGTATATGTAAAATATATATCACATAATTGGGAAAAAATCAAATTCAAGCATTTAAGCTTCCTTTCTGAGAAAATTTTACCAAAAATGAATTCCTTTTAATTCATTTTCCAACAATTGCCATTAAAAACAACCATTTTGAAGCGAAGATTGCAAAAATTATAATCTAAGACTTAAAACTGGTCATTGAAAGAAAAAAATTTTAGCTTTATTGAATTTACCTGGACCTGTCTGTATATGCAATATGCATATAAGATAGTGTGTGAGTGTACATTATTAGTGAGATACTTACAGTACACCATCAATATTTAAGCTTCTTTAAAGCTTTTGTAAGAAACTTTTCCTTATTATTAACCATTTTTGTTATTTTGGTTCTGTCCGTTGGCGTAGTGTAGAAGAAAGAATTCGCGGGTTCACTCTTATCGATCGTTCCTTTTTACTTTTATTTTTTTTACTCAAACGAAACAATATTTTGTTTTCTTTTTTTATATTTCTTTATATTCTTGCAACAATGTATATATATATATATATATATATATATATATAAAAGTATTTGATTGGGTTGAAAGCTGACAGGTCTCGGATATTTTAAATAAAAAAATGAAATATTGAAATAACTTATTTACATACACTGTAAAAATTTTTGCGTTGAAAATTTACTAACGGATAAGTAAATTCACTAATGTATTCTAGGTAAAATTTTGATTTTTTTTTTTTTTTTTTTTGTATATAAACATGTTTATAACTGCTGATGCTAGAAATGCGTATGTCTGTGTGTGTTAACCCATTCTCCAGTATTTGACGTATTCCAAAAATATTTTTGCTTCAAACATTTTTTTTTCAGAGAACAATCAAGAACACCTGTCCTAGTTTATTTTGTTACAATACCTAATTTTTTTCCAAGGGGGATCTAATTTTACAAAATTCGATACCACTCAATTATTCAGATCTGATACCTAATTTTGTGAAAATTTTTGTTTTAAGATCAAAGAATACAAAAATTCTATTATTTTATTTCTTTTTGAATGTAATACCTAATTTTTTTCCAGGGTATTTTTACAGTTCGAGGAAAAATTTTTCTATTATTTAACCTTAGTAAAAATTTTTTGGCACCGTGAATTATTTCACTAAAAATCGCTATTCAAAGAAATTTATTATTGAATTTATTAGGTACCTATTATTAAAAATCACTTGTCCACCTTTTAAATCTTTCTGTTTAGCAAATTTATACAGAAAATAAATTTATTCTTTTTTACTAGGTATACCTTAAAAAAATTAAGGTGGAACAATTGAATTTTTTTTATTTTTTTATTTCCACGGTTGTTTCTTTGCAATAAAGATAAGTTACTTTAAATTTTCGACATAAAAAAAATATTTTATAACACTTATTGAACAATGATGAATGAAAAAAGAAAGCAGACGTGAAATGTTACACAAAAAAGAATTTTGAAGGTAGGAAATAAATAAACATATTTTAGCCTGGCCATTTCTATCACTGAAAAACTGACGCCTTTAAATCAATGACCCCTGACATTAATTAGTAACTATTAAACATTTCATTGATTCAATAAAAATTCTATTAATTTAATTTCACCGGTTTTTGATTAATAGATAATTCTATGTATTCAGTGGCAAATACGGCTCCGTTCCTAATTTTTCCGTTTACAGGTCATATTTGGAACGGTACAGTACTAAAATTTTTCTTGCCACAAATGTAATTGTTTAAATAAGAAGTGATAAAATGATATGAATTTTTGAGTTCTTAATTTTTTTTTGGAAATGGCAACTAATTTCACCTGGTAATCAAAAATTTAAGCTATTTTTAACTACAAGGCGCATGTTTAAATATATGTAGTAAATAAATAAAAAAATCATGTAATTTCTAGTCACGTTTTTTATTGTGTATAAAATTCCGTTACTTTTTTGATAAAGTGGCAATAAGACGTATTAAAAATTCAGCAGCACAAATTTTTCCTAAACTCAAATCTTTTTTATTAGTCCAGAACCCGTATATTTTAAATGTATGTAATATTTGATATATTGACATTACAATGATAGATAATTATAGAGCGAAGCTCTACCTTAATGGATGCAAAAATCGAAACCTTGTGGGCACGATATCGCAACAACGATCCATCGGATTACTTTCATTTTTTAAAACTGGGTTTCTTTTATCGAGTTGATGGAACCTATAGTTTTTGGGCTCAGTCCGGTATTTTTAAAAGCATGTTTATTCTTGTATTTTCGCTTCACAGAGGTGAAAAACCTTATAAATGTCAACTGCGCAATAAATTTCATGGCTTTTGTATAAACTTTGCATCGATGAAATATCATAGAAATGCAAAATAACACAAGATAGTACTTATATTTTTGGCACGATTACTCTATGTATGCAATACATAGATGAAATCGTGCCTTATAAGTTTGTCAGGTCAAAAAACGAAAAAGGTTCTAAATTGTCTAATTCTTGGAGAAATTTGATCCCCAGGTCAATCCCATGCTTCTAAATTCTTATATTGCATTGGTGTGTGTAGGGGTGTATGTTCGAGAAAGTATATCCTCAAGATCTCAGAATCTACTCGATAAATAAAAATTCCCTTAGACAAAATTTTTTGAAATCAGATCTAGTTGCAGGGTTTTCAATTTAAGTGATTTCGCGAGTCCTTGCAGAGAAATGCCCAAAAAACTGATTTCAGATATTCAAAAAAAATTATGAAAAAATGATAAAAATGGTGAAAAATGAATTGGTTTTGAATTTAATACATCCAAAATGTGGTTAATGATCTAAAATAACCAGAAAATAACTACAATTATTGAAATTTATTTTTTAGACACGATCACCCTATGTATGCAATACATAAATGATTAGGCAATATCACCCATTTTAGTTTTTTTGCAATATTTTGTAAGCAGAGCTTAAATTATCTAATTAATTGTCGTTTTTGAAGAAAGGGTAAGAAAATATTTGGATTCAATAATTACAAGCTCTAATTGGACTATAAGACTAATTATAGGACTAAAAAGGACTAGTTATAATACATAAATGATAAGCAACATTACAATAAAATCGCTTTTCTCATAATTTGTAATTATCACCTTTACTAGATGTTAAAATTCTAAACCCAATTTATTCTGATTCTGTAAACCTGTATTATTCTAAGTCTTGAAATCAAAAATATTCTAAGTCCTTCAACTCGAATTATTAGAAGTCTCGAAACCCAGATTATTTTAAGTCCCTAAACTTGCATTTTTCAAAGCCTCTAAAAATAAATAATTCTAAGTCCTTAAATAGAAATTATTTTAAGTCCTTAACCTCGGATTATTCTAAGTGCCTAAATCAAAATTTGTCCAAGTTCCATGGGACCTTCCCCCCTTTAATCAGACACATTTGACCCCCACTTGATTTTCAGATTTACAGGTTACCCCTCCTTATTAACATGTTCAATGTTAAAACTACGATTTTCGTAGCAAATTGAAAATGATCATTTTGGGTCAAAAATGGGCATTCAGTTTACTGACTGTAAAGAAGAGGATTTAAAATAAAAAATTAAAAAATTAAAAATCAAATAATTCTGAAGGACAAATAAGGAATTTTTAGAAAAAGCTTTTAGAAAATTGTTGAGACCTGTAAGACCCATTTTTGTCTAAAATTGCAATTTTTGAGATATAATTTAAAAATTAATCATTTTGGGCCAAAAATGACCATTTGGTTAAATTGCTATAACATTGAGAAAATCAGCGATAAAAAATTGCGGTATCCGAGGCTTGGCAAATGACTTTAATACCAAAGAATTAAAATTATTTGTAAAAAATTAATAAAAGTTATTTGTAATTTGGTTTCCTAACGGTAGCGGTCTCTTGTTAGCGAAAGCAAAGTAAAGTAAAAGTGCAGTATATATTTTAATATATAAGTAAAGACACCGAAAACTCTGCTTTCTTTTTGCAACTTTGATAACTTTCTGCATAAGGGAACTTAAGAAAAATTTTTTCTTGCAAAATCTTTGTTATTACATGGTCTTCTGGTGCTGGACATGTTATTTTTAAAGTCATATGACAAAATTGAATTCATAGGTTGGTATCAATGGGACATCTCCATATGTCGCGTTCACTTTTACTACGATATAGGTAATAGTGTTAGTGTGTGTTAATGCCAACCCTTTAATTTTTTTTTATCATTTGACTTAAAAAATAACACGTCCAGCACGTGCCTTTTTCAGGATTCAACAAAAAAAATTGGCCCACTCCTATATTAACCCTAAAGCCATTTTTCATTCCGCAGAAGTTATGAAAAGTCTGAAAAATAAAATTTAATACATTTTTAACATGGAACATGTTCAATGGATGGGTTATTGAAAAAGTCTGGCTCGACAAGGGGTGGGTAAAATAGTGACGTTTTTAAGGGGGGGGGGAAATACAGGGCGATCCAGAGCGGATGCATTGTTTGTTTATTAGTTAAACAATCGCAGCTAAGATTGCAAGCATCAACAAATAGTGATGCACCTATAAAAATAAAATTCACGGGATCATGTATTGCCGTTTTAAGGTAGGAGTTGGGGAGTTGAAATATTGACGACGTTTTTAGGGGGGGGGGGTGAAATGGACTTAAAAGATTTTCGATTAAGGGGCTTAGAATAATTTGAAGTGATAGTCAGGGCCTGATCAACAAGAACTTAGAATACTTTAGATTTATGGACTTAGAATAATTTATATTTCGGGATTTATTATAATTTCAATCTTAGGGCATATAATAATTAGGGAATAAAGAAAAAAACTCACAATATATTTTTCCGATTTTATCTTACCCTGGAGATACGCTCAGCGACTTTTGGTATAGTGGCAGCAACAACAGCGCTGCTATTATTATAAGTAAACAGTAGTTGGTATCGTGAGAAGGTCAACTTTTTCTTTTTGACTAAAGACGTTACATCCCCACCCACGCTGATTTCACATAATTCATTGAGTTGGTAGCGTCACACGACCAACTTTGTTTCTCTATAGTACCAGGTATATTATACTTGTGAACACACCAACACTGGTGCTGCTACTATACAAAAAGTCGCTGAGTGTAGTTTTCAATACCAATAATTAGCTCTAATATTCCTTAAAACGTGGCACTTATTAATTTGATCGTTAGTTCCAAAATATTCTGAAAAACCCCATAAGATAGAAGAAACCTATAAGTAGGGCCCCAAATTCGGATTCAGCGATATACAAAACCTACAGAAGACTTTTTCTTTTTCGGCAGGGGGGAGGTGAAAAAGTGACGCTTTTAGGGGGGGGGGGGGTAAAAAATTGACGTTTTTAGGGGGGGGGGTGGGTGAAAAATTGACGCTTTAAGGGGGGGGGTGAAATGGACTTAGAATATTTTCGAATGAGGGACTTAGAATAATTTGAAGTGGGAGTCAGGACCTGATCAGGCCCTGATCAGGCCCTGATAACAAGAACAACTTAGAATACTTTAAGTTTATGGACTTAGGATAGTATATATTTCAGGATTTATTGTAATTTCGGTTTTTGGATTTTTTTTTTTTTTTTATTTTTTTTTTTTATGGGAAATATGTGAATCTTGCATCAGCCAAGGAGTGTTTGCGGGCCTTAAAGACCCGCAAATTTCCATGACTGGGAGACCACCGGCGAACGCGGTCGTTGGCTACGCCCCAGATTCTTACTGGATAACCCGCGCTTGTTTGTCCTAATCCGGAACTCCCTTTTCAGGTATAACTTCAGTTTGGGACGCGCAGCCTCGGCAGCTGGCCGCTGCCTTCCCCCCTGCCTAGGGGCAGGAGAGCTCTCTACGATAGAAAGCCCTCCTCCTTCTTCTCCAACAAGGTGGTCCTTACGTACTCTGCTACTTTGTTCCAGTTTTCGGAACTCCGTAGCATTTCCGGGACCACCGTCTCCGACCTCCGGTTTTTGAGACGGGCCTCGGTTTTTGGATTTATTACTGTTATGAGTGAACATGTTCCATACTCGTTAGTTGTGTAGTTACAAAAACCGGTTATAAATTTTTTTTTTATAAATTATGGAAAAAGCACGTAATGACAAAGTTCCGCAAACAAAAGTTTGGTTGAAATCTTTTCAGCAAACAAATAACAAGCTTAAAAAATAAGGGGAGGATTTTTGGTGTCCTTTTTGGCCAATACTTAAAAATTCTAACTATGCTTAATATTTTTTTACGTCTTATTTAAACATTATTATTGAACTCAATCAAATCAAAATAAAATCCTAAAATTAGAAAGTTACTATTTAATTTAAAAATTAGCTTTAAACTATATCTTGCTTTTTTTAAACATTATCAGCTTCGCTCTACCCGTCTTTGACGGTATCTAGTATATTTTGAAATCAGCGTATCGAAAAACTTTACTATGTTATTTAAACGTAATAAAAATGTTTATTCTTGTTGTTTCACAGTTTTTGAGTTTTTGAGATCAAAGTATATTATGTGATTTCGATTTATTAAGTAATTCGATTATATATGCAAAAATATTTATAAATCATACTCAAATGTTAATGAATAAATATGATATTAAAAAGATCAACAAGTAAAAACGAAATTATCAAAAATCTATATTTTTAAAACTTTTTTATTAAAAAAAAAAAGATTTTAAAAATTCTGAACTAATTGCAGAAAGTAAAGTTAAAATATTTTTAACTATGTCTGCATATCTACAGAGATTTATACATCGGTCTTTTTGTTTAAATAAAAATCAATCACGCGTTTCTAATACTTAAAAGTTAAATCAAATAATACAAGATGGATAAAACTTGTGAAATTCACGTTACGGTTGTCGATATATGAGATTCAAAGTAAAACCCTTGAACAACGCATAAGTGAGCCCGAGATTCCCTCTCGAGATGGTGTCGCACTGCGGTAGCTGATTTTATATAATATATATATATATATATACATATATATAGGTATCATTTCACGTCAATAGTTTCTAATTATAAATTAAAATTGTTTTTCGATAAAAATAGTCGTTATGTGTTAAGAATAAGTTTTTTTTTTAATTTAAGAGAAGCATGTAGGAAGAGTTAACTAATATGGATGGATTTCGTTTATTAATTACCAGGTGGCGAAAATCCTGAGTGGTTAAAATCTCAGACGAACAAAATCTCAAAATGCCGAGACTACACATTGCTAAGAAGCGTCCGATTTAAGGAGTTAAGTATTTTTTATTTTAATGGGGGAGATAAAATGCGTCTTAAAATATTTTTGATTTAGGGACTTAATGTTAGGATAATTTCGATTTAGGGAGAAAGAGTTATTTTGAAATTAGAATAATTTGGGACTTAACATCTAATAATAATTACGAGTTATAAAATTAGCAAATTTCAATAGATACCCATCCGCTACAAAATGTGTTTAAAATACCTTGGTAAACGCATTATGTAATGTTCTGGTTATGTAAGTAATGCTGACTTTTGTAACAGTTTATTGTAAATTTTAATTCGTAAATCGTGTAAAACTAACTTAATAAGGCTATTTCAGGCCTATCGCGTGTAGCTTATACGGAAGACGTGTATATTATGTCAGGTTCCGATACCATTTCTATAGAAAAATTTGCATCCGTATACACTATAAGCACTAGGTCTGACACGGATCTAAATGGACGTTTTACGTTTTTAGCATATTATTTATTGGTGTTTTAGTAAAAAAAAAGTCTAAAATATGTACTTGGGTAAATAATAGAGTCAGAAGCAAAATCCTTATAGATATTATATTTTAATGGTTTGAGAACTTAGCTCATATAACTGATGCGGAAATCCCAACTTTCAGCGCGATCTTTAATTTATAAAAAAATTGTATTTTTTAAATAAATTTCGTATTATTTGTAAACATTTTCAAGCATCTAAGTTAATTATTTCTACCCGAAAAATGATCCTTTTTTTTATTGCTTCCATGGACCCACACTTAATAAAAAATTACAAATTAAGTAAAAAAGAAAGCTTTTCCGTTTATTTTATTAGGAAATTGTAAAATTGAACTTATGAATAGCTTTAAAGTATTTTAAGTAGATGATGGACGCAGTTATGCGTTCAATCTACTTTTCCGAAACTATCAAATACAGTTAAGTACCTTACTTTACTTTACGCCTTGATTAGTTGATGCTTTGTGAAGCACTCGATTGACAAGTGATTTGGTGAAACCACAAATTGTGCTAGTTTACTATCAAATACTCAAATAAAGTGCATAAAATTAAAAAATTAATTCTAGTGAAATGGAATTCCAAAAAATAAAATTATTTCTTTTTGGTCAAATATTTAATACATGGCTAATAACAGTAAAATAAATAAATATGGAATTTGCAGAGTGAAAATAGTAAGGTGCACTTCGAAATATTTTTTAAAAAATGAACAATTTTTCAATTATGACATAAAACTATAAGAACACATTTTTTCAAGACACATTTATTTAAACCATATACTGAAAAAAAAATCTGATTGCTGCGACCAGAAATTTCCTGGTTGCCACTATGGGAATTTTTGGCTGCTGTTACCGGAATTCCGGTTGTAGCAGCCAGAACTGTTAACATGGAACATGTTCATTGGATGGGGTATTTGAAAAAGTTTGGCTCGGCAGGGGGGGTGGGGTCAAAAATTGACGCTTTTGGGGGGGGGGGGTCAAAATTGACGTTTTTAGGGGGGGTGAAAAATTGACGCTTTTGGGGGGGGGTGAAAAAGTGACGTTTATAGGGGGGGGGGGTGAAATGGACTTAGAATATTTTCGATTTAGGGACTTAGAATAATTTAAAGTGGGAGTCAGGCCTTGAAAACAACAAAAACTAATTCATATAATTTATTTATTATAATTTATATTTCAGGATTTATTGTAATTTCAGTTTTTGGATTTATTACTGTTATGAGTGAACATGTTCCATGCTCGTTGGTTGTGTAGTTACACAAACCGGTTATATTTTTTTTCTTTTAAATATTTACAAATGACAGCAAACCTAACGAAAAGTGTAAAAAAAAAGTTCCACCAAAATTATTTTTTAAAATTTTCTTTACATTTCAAAATTGGGTACTTTTTCAGGTAAAAAAAATTTATTAAGGGGAGCACCTGATGGTTTTACATATATTTTTTTTTGGAGTCGTTTTTAGGATAGAAGGGATTTAAATATATTACTTTCAAAATTTCAATGCAGCTAATTTTATTTTAAAGTAGCACAATAAAATTTTTAGGAAAAAATTTCCCAAAGTGATCTTGAAAAAAATATAGTTAATAGTAACAAAAAAAAATCTAATATTAACGAATTAGGTCCCTTGTGATCAAAAGAGGGATATGTTCATCTAAATATGTTTATAAAGTTGAAATAAAATTTTCGAATTGATCAGATCAGGGATTAGTTACTTTTTTTCAACATGACAACTTGTGTTCCAATTTCAAAAAATTTCTTTCTTAAAATTTCCTTATGTTTTCATAAAATATTCACATATTTCCTATCCTAATTTAATATTTTGAAATTAACATGCATATTTACTTTTCAACTTCGATGAAGAAGAAATAAAAATATTGTGTGGCTGGAATTTTGGTCAAATTATTAGTTCAAAATAATTGTGTCTAAAATAATTTTATCTTATAATTTTGCAAAATATTTTTGGTGGTAAAAATTAATGTTTCAAAAATGTATTTTAAATTGAATAAAAGTTTAAAAAAATAACTCATTCGTGAAAAAATTCCTAACGACATTAAAATATCAGCTTTTTCCATATAAATTTAAAAACTATATTGAAGTATATCTGATTATAGGGATTGAAGAATAAAAAAAAGGCAAAAAATATATTTTAAAGAAACGGAATCTCTGGTTACATGAAAAAAGAGTCTGACAATAATCCTTGATCTACGGTTATCATTAAGTCACATGGTTCAGAGCTTTACTTCCTTTTTCTTTTGCGTTATGTAGTAAGAAGATGGTAACGTGTGCAGGCCATTAAGACTGACAATACCGGAAGTAACTCTCTTACAATGTTATCTGACATATTATAGACGAGTTCGAGTACTTATATAAGAATAGATGATAGTTAGTAAAAGAGGGAAACAACTAGATTTACTGAAATGTATAGAGCCTTCTTATATAGGATGTTAAAGGAAGTCATACGTTGCATTATCTAAGCTCATTTTTATTTTATTATTATTATCATCATCATTATGTGAACACATATAAAATATATATATATATATATATATATATATATATCTAATGTTATATGATACTTAATTTTTATGTCAAGTAGAAGAAATAGTATTGCAAAATACATTTTATATTGATTAAAATATATAGATTAATAAATATATTTTAGAGGTTTATCTTTTACTTATCCAAAGTATTGATAAAAAAAAATTTATTTGCTTTTTAGTTTTATTCATAATAAAATCAAATTATAAATGCCTCAATTTAAACCAAACCAATACATGAAAGTGTCTTCAAATCGGTACCAAAGTATTTTTTCCCATGAAAAATAAGTCTCAATGTCCTTTTTTAGCTCATAAGGTTCAGACCTAGATAAGACCTAGATTTTGGCTTTTATGAGCATTTGATGCCTGATTCCAGCCACACACCTTTAATGTAATAATCGCACACATGCAGCAACTTCAATGCACTTCAAGTATACAAATATACATACATACACAAACATACAAAAGATTTAAAAACAACTCACATTTATTAAATTCTTATACGAGCAAAACCAGAAAAAAATCTTTTATCCATCACAGCTTAGCGAAGGTGTCAAATGTAGCCGCGTGCGCGTGAAGGCTGAAGTCAGGACAGCAAATGCTGCTTTGGCCAGAGTCGCAGTTATATTTACAGGCCTTCGCTGACTCGTTCACTGATTGGAGCGCGCGCGCTAAAACCGTTAGAAAATTCGCCATGCATGCCATAATTTACATACCCGCTATCTGCAAAAGCCATTACAAAGTCATACCATATACGTTATAAGCAAAGGCACTACAGCCATGACCAAATGGTAAGGGAACAAAATTATATATTAATTTTACCAATCGGCCTTTTCAGGGCCACATTTTTTAATGAGAAAAAATATAAGTATCTCATGCAAGGGAGCAAAGGCAAAGGTCAACGCTAAGTGCTGCAAAGCTAGAAAAACGCAGCGAGGTTCGTGGCAAGGCTGTCAAGGAGCACGGCAAGACTGAAGGACCGCGGTAAAGTTCCCTGCAAAGACTGCGCTTTGTTTCGAATATTTTTTAATGCCTAAAAGTAACAAATCTAGTATAAAAAAAACTAATATTTAAACTGGTGTTTAAAATATATCAAAAAAAGTATTTTTAGTCTCAATATTTCAAAGAAACCTTTTCTTGGAAAAAATTTCTTTTACTCTTCGTAAAAGAAAAGTATTTTTTTAAGATTTTTAAATCCGACGTCTTCTAAATTGTTAACTAAATCTTTATAATATAAAAATACTTAAGTTAATATATTTACAAGTTAAAAGATCTATAGCTTACTACGAGGATGCCATGATTTAAGTATAAAGTAAGTTCAAAAAGAGTGAAAGAGAATAAGAGAAAACAAGCTTATACTAAAAAGTGTGCTGTTGAACAACGCATATTCAACTTTTCATTCTAGTTCCTTCGCTTTTCTCACGTTCAACGAAAATCCTTTGAGGCATTGTATATGCATTATTTAGATGCCAGCTGCTGTTCGTACTTTTAAAATGTCGAATACTGCTATAATATAAAAAGAAAAAAAAATAACATTTTAACTTTAAAATTTAAAGAATTTTTAATGCTGAAACATAAATTTCATTATCAATTTAAATACATATGCATATTAACCTAAAAATGTATTTAAACAAAAATTTTCAGCTTTTATTCATTTCTTCAAATTAACAATCAGTTTTTTGAAGTTATTGTATAATAAAAATGATTTTTTTTTCTGATAAACTTTGAGTTTTAAAAAAACATTTTACATTTAATCTACAACTTGCTAACGTATTTTAATTGATTATGAATTTTTTACAAAATTTGTTTTTCTGTACAGTAGCCATGAAAGAACGATTTCCTGGCCACTTCGTGAAAAAAAAATTTTATACGGCCTTTGTCCTAAAATAAAGAATGCCCCAAATCGCAGTTTACGTGCGATTTGGGCCATTCTTTACTTTTCTGGACACGAGCCGTAAATATAGTATTTTATAACAGTTATGGGTATTTTGTACTCTGTCCCTTAAGCTCTTTTTTTATAAAAAACAATTCAGGTTTTTGAATTTTTTAATGACCAATAAAAAGTTCGATATTTAAAATTCTAGTGATGTCAAAATTGTTAAATGTTAAAAAATTTTTTTTATAAACATTAAAAAAACTTTAAAAGCATTTTTCTCGAAATATGATTTTTTTTATCGTATTTAGCCTTTTACCGAGAATGAGGTGATCTTTGACAATTTTGAATGAGAAGGAGGTGTTCAAATCTTTAATCTTGTCTTTCTTCGTTCAAATTTTCCAGTCTCCAACTCCAAGCAGCCACTTTAATATCAAAATCATTTATCAAAACCGGAAAGATTTGTTTTCACAGTTTTTTTACGATACTGAACCAAATATAGCAATAAAATTTAATATATTACGCATAACGAGGCAAGGCGAGGCGAGAACGAGAATTTCAATTTTCAGATCTCACCTTCGAGGTTACCTCACACCGTTGGTAAAGGCCTAAATAAAAAAAATTTCAAACAATAAGCAAATATTTTCAAAATGTGATTCAAGGAGTTTTAGTTTCAAGACATATTCACAAGAAATGATGTGTATACCGAATCAAAAGATTCCTAGGAGCTTATTGATTTTCTTTGAGAATTATTTCTCACTGAAGTTTTTTAAAAATAACTTTAATTGATCATAGAGACTTAATTATATTAAATAGAAAATTTTAAAAATTAAAATTCTATGATGTAATTATCCAAAATAAATGGTAGAGAGTAGCATTGATTAGATGGTCAAGATAATAAAGAATAAATTATTTAAAAATATTATGGTCTAAAGTTTACATTAAAATTTACCAAAATCCAATTTAATATAAAGTCAAAATTAAGTTTCAAAAATGTTTATTTATTTTAAAAAAAAACATGAAAAAATGTGTATAATATGCCTGCATACGTACAAATATGTATTATCAAAATATACAGAAATGTTTTATTTACAGCGCAGCATTCAGAAAGAAAAGAGAGAGAGGGAGAGAGAGAGAATTTTACATATTGTTCATATAAATGTATATATAAAAATAGTTGCATGTTGACTATATTTTTTTAAATATTTTTTCAAACGAATAACCACAAACAAATATTTTTTAAGCTTTATTTTGAATTATGATTTAAATTAAATTTTGCCATTTATTTTCAAAATATTTTTTAAACTTCAGCTCCTCATATATTTTTTAAAAAATTTTCTTTTATTTTCTTCTATTATTTTATTTATTTGAGAGTCTTAATTGTGCTATTTAATTTCACTTTTTAATTTTCTAAATAAATTTCATCTATTTTAGATCGGAAACTTTTTTAAGGTTTTCATTAACATCTGAAGCTTGTTACACTCGAAAAAAATAAATAAATATTAAATCAGCCTATACCCAGTCTGAAAATAAAAATATTAACGAAGATACCGAAAATACCATTGACAATAACATTGATTTAAAAACACGATAGCTCTGCAGGCTATTCAAAATGATGCTATTAGAAGTCTCAATTTTAAAAATGATTGTAAAAAACCATTAAAAAAATATAAAAGACCTGTAAAACAATAACTCGAAATGCAAACAGATAATTTTTAGACATGATTACCCTATGTATCACCCTATACTTATATCACCCTATAATTATATTTTATGAGTTACAGTTAATGAATTATTACAATATTCATTACTGTTATTAAGCGAAAATTTTTCAGTATAAAATTAAATGTCTTTTACCCTCATTTTTAAATCAGTGTTAATTCAAAGTTATTAGCCCACCCCCAATATGAAGATTTTATAATTGACGTGAAAGTCAAACCTTAAGATTAAAAGCTCTGATTTATAATAATTTATTTAATTTAATAATTTATTTATAATTTATATTCATGCCTCAAAGAGAATATATTGTACATAGACGTAAAAATCTTGTTTACACAGTTTTCTTTCTTTACTATATTTCATAACCTACATTAAATAAAAATATACTTGTATTGGCATATATGTCCTTTCTGAATTTATAATAAAATTGAAAATAATAAAAATTTTTTAAGAACATGAACAAAAATTTTTGTTTATTCAGTTAAAATATATAAGAAATTTATTTATGTGGTTAATTTTTTATTACTAATAAATATTAAAGTTCTAAAATTTTTTAAATTTGTATAATATTTTCTGAGAAAACCTGTATACAAAATGTATAGACTAAAATGTTTATAAAAATTTATAATAGGTAACATAATATATTTTATGCTTAATTTTTAATAATTTTCTGAACCATAAAAAATTAAATTTGAGTGCATTTTTAACATGCATTTACAATTACCAAATTAGAGTAAAAATATTAATAAAAATAAATAAAAATTGTAAAATTGATGGATGTAAAAGTGATATGTTTTTATTATATCTACTATATTTTTACTGTTTATTACGTTTTTTTAGTTACCCATGGGATTTAGTAGATTTTTTTTCCCATAGAACGGTATTTTTAAGTCGGATATGCTCATGGAATTTTCAGGATTAAAATATCTATAGATATTAGCGTGGCAGTTAATTTGAAAAGTTTTTTGGATTTTTGATTACCGAGTAGAATGATAAGAAATAATAAGATTTCCAAAATTATAACTCAATTAATCATTCCTAAGTATTGTCATCGAGCATATGAAAATAACATTGTGTTCTATAAAATGAAAAATTTGTGTATTTGGTTATTAAAAAAACTAGAGTCTTATTTTTTTGGTAATTGACAACTTATTTCGCCCGGTAATCGAAAATCCAAGCGATTTTTTAAAATAACTGACAGACTAATATATATGCACATGAAAAAATTCACTCACGTCGACCACAAACTCACTGTTATAAGATCGATAGAAAGCTACCGCAGAATTTCACAATACATGGGATAATATTAGTGCCACAAAATTACTAAAAATGTTATTTTATAAAAATTTATACACATACACTACTCACATATATACAAATATATACATAGCAGTAAATGTATGAGTGCAAAAATACCAAGGAAATAATGTTTGTCGATGAAATTTTAAAAGTTATGTGCCACAAGCGAATTTCATTCTAAAATTCTTTACTTCGTGGTTTTCATAAGATATATTTTATATTAGATTAAATACATATCCTTTTTGAACACATATTTATCAAAAAATTTGATTTATTATAATTATTTTCATGAAAACGAAAGGCACTTGGGATATCCCACATATATTTTTGTATATATTTAAGACTGATATATTATAAAATTTATTGAATTTTTTTTTCTTTATGTATAAATATTAATATAAAAATTCTTTTAAGTAGTAATAATCAAGATTATGTCAGACATTTTTATTTTTTATTATATATTATTATGACATTGGTATGTTATTTTTATTTTCTAAATTTGATTTTTTATACATTATGGTTCAAAATCATTTAATGGAACTGACATTCTGTCATTTAAAGAGTTATATGGCTACTTCTTTTCCACGTAAAGGAGTTTCTGTATGTCAAAAAAAAGGATGAAGAAAATTCTATTTCAAATCATAAAATAGCACGCATTGAAATAATTCTTTAAATTTAAATGTCAAATATTATGCTAAGAGTGGAAAAGCATTTCATATTTCTAAATAGGAAATATTTTTTCCTTGTTACTTTCATATTGCAAAAAGTTATAGTTAAATATTTCATTTTTAAGATTTTTTAAAATAATTCATTATAAATTTTTTTCTTTTGTTTTATATCTTCTCCAATAACTTTTGCCACCCAGGTCATCAATGTATTTAGTGATATGAATTTAGTGTCACTTGGATCTGACTGTTGCATACCCTCACCTGCCAATAGACGAAGAATTTAGTCATGTCTTAACTCTCAACACACCTACACACGGATTTATTAATCCAAAACGAGCTTTCTATGAAGCAGTTACTATTCAAGCCATCTAGCAACGCTGTATCGTTGCATGCTATAAAAGGTATTAGAGTATTTTTTGACGACATTATTTTATTTTCTGAAAATTTTTGAGGAATCACTTATTGTACTAACTAATCTGTTCAAGAACCTTAAATCTCGTGGCCTTCAACTGAATAGAGACAAGTGCACTTTTGTCGCCAACTCCATAGAATTTTTAGGCTACGGAATTGATCCACAAGAAGGAGTTAATAATAGATCGAGATCAGTTTAAGAATTTCACTTTTCATCAAATCCAACAACTACCTATAAATTCCGATAAAAATTGTAAAACTTCTCGAATCTGGACAAAATATTTTTACACGCCTTGAACTGGTGTGACCAAGTTATCTTATAGACAAAAACAGAGCTCTTAAATTGAACAAACTTTTAGGGAATTCAAAGCTATAGAGACAGTCTATTTATGTCTGCTAATGTTTGCATATACAAATGGATTCAAGGTAAAATTGTTAATAAACTAGGAGATCTTCATTATGAAATGGAATACAATGGAAAACGCTGCAAAAGACACTATATCAGATGCGACTCTTTGAAGTAAAAGATAAGACACAAATCTGCTCAAAACCAGAAACTGAGTCAACTAAATCTACAAACAACACGAGGAAGAAAATCGGTTTCTTTGATGCTTAATATTCATCTTTCGGAAAATAATTCACCAAAAAATCAATTGAAGGAAGCCAATAACGCTCCACAACTCGCTGAACAGAATATAATACCAATAAACGTTCAAGGTGATAATAAACTAATAGCCAAAACCGAGGACCATGTCATACGTCGCTCAACAAGGCAACCTCGTTATCCAAAGGCTAAATGCAAACCCAAGAAAAAATACCTACAATTAATCCTTCATTATGTTTAAAAGAATTTTTTAATTTTTTTAATTTTTATACAAAGGAGGAAATGCTATGTATGAGAATCCTTTTTACTATTTTTACATTTGGGCATAATTAATCGATCCGCGAATCATTCTCTTTTCCCCTATCCTTAAACTATACTATCTCCAGTTAGTCTTATAGCTATACTCTTAATGTAATCGACGTGTATAATGCGTTATCAATTAAGATTAATATGTAGTAATTTAATTATCAACTTTCATTAAATATTATTGTTATAAATAAATGAAGTGCATTTATTTTATTTTTATACATAACAGTATTCATTAAATTTTTTTAAGTTTTATATATATATCTTAAAAATAAGTAATATCACTTGCATCTTATCTGCGAGTTATTTTCTTATATTTAAGGCTTGTAGCTCGGGCCATGCAAAAAATTTATACAAGATCGTCATCAGCACTTTTCTTGATCCCCTCCCCTCTCATCTTCAAATCAGACAAATTTATCACCACTTCTTAAATGGGAGACTTTTCATTCTCCTCCTCTTCGGATTTAAAGATTCAACAATCTTAAAATAATTTTTCATCGACAGATAAAGAAAACAATAACAGTTTCCTCATGTAAATTATCGATTTTTTAAGTAAGGAAAAAAAGTAAAATTCATATATTTTTTCCCATTTTCAAAATATTTTTTTCGTTAAATAACGCGTCCACTAAAACCGAGAACAAAAACAGATTCAGGATATAAAATAGATCATTGTTATAGCATATAATGAAAAACTATTTATAAAATTCATCAAACAAACATATCGAATTTTTTTTTGTTGGTTTATTTAAGCAATTTTTATTTTAAAAATAAATGACACGTTTATTGTAAATTTAATCATTTAATTGAAATTCTTTGTTTATGTCATTCATTAAATAATTCAATGGGTGTAAATATATTTATATATATATATGGGCACGTCCAGGGAAGAACGGCCAGCCAAAAAATAAAAATTGAAACAAAAATTTTTTTGTGTTACTTTTTACTTAAGATTTGTGAAACCATTCCTATTTTACACTTCCTGATACATAATTTTTAGATACGGCTGCTCCAAAGTTGGATTTTTTCATTTTTTGGATTTTAGCTGCCAAGTTCAACCTGAAATAACTCAGAAACATTCAACTTTTTATGTATAAATATGATTGGGAAAAACTTTTATTTTTATTTGAACTACTAAAAAAAAAAAAAATTTCTAATTAGACTTATTTCACTTTTTTTTCTCCTTGATGGTAGCTTTCAAACATTCAGAAAATTTGTTTGGCCATGATTTTTTTCAACTTTTTTTTCCTCAAAATTCACTTTAAAGGGTCCCATTTATGCTCTGAAAATCCTGATATGTGATATGCCATGATCGGTCCACAATCTCAAAACTTGGTTCTTCCGTTTCTCTAAAAATCCATAAAAATGTTAAATATTTAAACGTAAAATGTTAAAAATAATAAATTTTACCTTACCAACACATTTCTTCTGGAAAGCTTTTACAACATAAACATGTTGTAACATATAAATAGGATCATCTAACATTTCTGATGCTAAATCGCCGAAGATCAGCCTCACGTCAGCATCCAAAAATAGAAAAAAACTGGAAAAAAATGATTTAGGTTAAAAATAACTAGAAAAAAAATAATTATAAACTATTAAAAAAGACTGAAAAATAGTTAAATTAACTTACCAAATATGTTTATAAGCAAATTAGAACTTTTAAAACTCTATACTGACAAAATCTGGAAATTGAAAAAAAAGTAAAAAAAAGAGATTAATTCTTAAATTTTTAAAAAAAGTTGCATAAAAAAATTTTATACTTCTCTGATTTCTATTTTTCTGGTGCAACTTTATCTTCTTCATATAAATTAAATATTTCATATAAATTATAATGCTTTCACAAATCTTAGGTAAAAAGTGACAAAAAAAATTTTTTTCTTCAATTTTTATTTTTCGGCTGGTAATTCTTCCCTGGGCGTGCCCAAATATATGTAATTTAATAACGTAAGTAAAAGTCATTATAATATTTTAATTTTATTTTAAGTAATATAATACAACAATGAAAAATAATTTTATTTAAAATTTTATATATGAATTTTATGATATTAATATAAAAATAAAATTTTTTTTTTTAATCGTGGCATAATTCATACTATTCGTATAATATAAAGCTCTTATATATATATATATATATATATATATTTATATATTTATATGCATATATAATTGATAACTCTTGTCTATATTTTAGTAAAAACCACAGAAAACTCAGTTGTGGTGTGAACAGACAGGAAACTACGTTCCGCTCAGTGAATCGTTGTCTTTTCAGTGGTAAATGTCGTTTCAGACCACAATAATTGTTTTCACGTTTGGTAAAATTTTTATTATTATTCTAAAATTCATTAATAGATATTATAAGAAAGTAAATAAATTATTTAGTAATTAATTTATTTAAAAAATATTTTATGCCCTGGTGTCTCGTCATGGAATTTTTTGCACTAGTTTCACGCATAGGAAGGCATAAAATATTGTAAGCACCATTGGCGAAAAACTTTAGGCACTAGCGTGTATCATATATATATAACTCATTATATTAGTACAGCAAATTTTGCGCCCTTGATACTTAATATACCATATTGCCTAAAAATATAATTTTGCTTAAAACTTGGCCCGAAACGTGTTACATTCGTTTTACGTATCAGTAAACAAAAATATTATAAGTAACATGAGCGAAAAACTAGACACTAGCGAGAATACATATCCCTTGCTAGTACTCCTATATGCATACGTGCTAGTTCTCATGCTAGTATCAAAATTTTTGCTCTCTTCATACTTAATATACTATTGATTCTTTATAAAAAGTACCGAGAAAAATACACAGTTTATTTTTATTTTTTTTTCTCTTAAAAATTCTTAATATGTTCTTTATACAAAAAGTAAAAGAATGAATTAGATATCTTGTTATTTATTTCTTAAATATCATCAAAGAAAAAATTCTTTAACAAAGTATTATATATAAGTAACATTCACAAAAGTATTCTAATAATCTTATGTAGATAGGATAACTTTGAAGAATATAAAAGGTTCGTCTATCCGTAAAATAGAGAAAGTTCTTACTTTCTTGATGCAAATAACCTTTTTTTTTTTTAAGTATTATAGTTTTTGTTTTTGTTATTTTTATATGCTTCTGAAGCATTTACGAATAAATTATATGTTTTTAAATCTTTTGTATAAACTTTGATTTTTATATATTTAGTTTTCTTTTAACCTTTTTTTTGTAAATTTGATACTTACTCAAGGAGTCGACAATATTAAATTTTAAATACAGTAAAATAGATCTATCTCAGTGAATCATACGTATTTTTGATCTCTAAAAACAAATTTGAAGCTTGGTATTTTTTAGGCGTAAATCATAAGCAACATATCGATTCTAATAATTAACTTACGATAATCTATTTTATTATTTTAAACTTAAGATACTCGTACCAGTACATGAACGATCACCAGTACCTGAACGATCGTTTAAATTTTGATTTTTTTGATATTTTTTGTTAGTTTTATATAAAATAATTAATTAAATATTAAATCTAAAACATCACTGATTAATTTAAAAAGAAAATTTATTGATTTCCTTAAAATCAGAGGAGAAAAAAGAAAATTAAAATATGTTATAAGAAAATCGTTTATTTTATTAAGATTTTAGTAAGGTTTTGGGTTTTACTTTTAAGAGAATAAATAATATTTAAATTTATGTATCTTGAAAAAACTTATTATAATTATTTTCTACACTTATTCCCCTTTGAATTTAGCTATGGCTACACTTTTTTTACTTATTATTTATCTCAAAAACGTTATTTTCAAGTAAGACCTTGAATATCAAGCTTTGCTCCAATACCTGCACGCCGTTCAACTTTTGGTACTAAAACCTAACGCACTTCCGTATTTTACTTTTACAACACTTTTAAAGATATTTTTGCATTACATTTAATTAAAACCTTTGAATATTGTCAATTAAAAATTTTTCAGACTATACTGAATATTATTATTAAGTATAATTTTATATAAAAAAAAATTTTCATGAGTTACAAAGCACCTTAAACGCACCTTAACCCCTTTTATTTATTTACTAAAGATATAGTTTAGTACCTTCGTATACAACGTGTCTCGATTAACTTGCCAATAAAATGTTCTAAATAAATGTTAATAATTATTTCTCACATTTTTTTTTGTTTTCTGTGATCAAATTCAATCCAATACTGTGATGAAGTGATAATACTGATGTTATAAAAAATCAAGCTATAACTTGGCGGAACAGAGAGCAATAGTTTTTCTTTTGCATCTCAAAATTTCATTAGGAGCAGCTTAAATATTTATTTGTGTATTTAAAATAACCTACAAAAAACAAATTTTTAGGTATATATTTAACGCTTGCTTTGTCAAAGTCTAAGGCCTCGTACTCTATACGTATTACACATGATTCAATTTACTTATTTTTTTATTTAATACAATATTAAACAAAAAAAATATTTATATGTCGATAATTAAAACGTATTAATGATAGAATCTCTAGAACTTTGGTGATCATAAATACAGATATAATACTCCCTAACACGAAAATTTTAAATCGTTCAGGTACTGGTGCATTGTGTTATAAACGATGGAGCATATAAAATTTCATCGTCCAGGTACTGGTTCATCAGACACATCATAAATATTACTTATTTCAATAAATAAAATGCTAACTGGTAAAAAACTTTTGTGTAAATGTATTTGTAAAGAGTCAAATTTATCATTAAAAACAAAACTTTTACCATAGCTAATATTATATATTAATTATTTCACTTTTATGAACGAAAATCCTTAACCGTTCATGTACTGGTACGAGTACCTTATTTGGTCTTAATATTTTTGGGAAAAAAAATTAATCATCGCAAAAAATGTAAATAGTTATACGTCGTTATGGTATTATCTATATATGGTAAACGGGATAACTTCTCGGGGTCATAATCTCAAAATTCGTAGTCAGCAACCCCAAAAACCTTAATTTAGACATTTTTTTAAGAATTGAGTGAGTTTTTTTGTGAAATATGTTGAAAGAACGCCGAAAACGGGTAAAAAATGGCCGAATACGGAATACAGGAGAAGTTTTCAGGTTCCTAACATTGAAATTCATAATCAGCGACCACAAAAACATATTACCTGACATTTTAATGTCAATCTAAAAAGTTTTTATATGAAGTATTTCAAAAAAACTCTCAAAGTTGGTCTAATATTAAATTGTTAAATCGGTGTTAGGTGTATGTTTTCGGGATCAGGACCTAAAAATTCAGTGTCAGCGTACCTGACATCTTAAGAATCACGTATGAATACCCTTACACAATACTTAGGAAAAAAGTACATACATTTAACACAGGCGGCTTCTAGACTAAATGACAAAAAAAATATAAAAAACTGTTTTTTTCAGATTAGGAATATAAATTAATCTAATATATGTTTATTTTTGTTTGTCAAAAAAATTTAAGTAAATAATGTCTTTTAACAAAATAACCGGATAGTTAAAAAAAAAAATAAATAAAAATTTTATAAGCTTTAGTAAGTTATAATAATGAAGTAAAAAAAATGAATTAAGTTAGTTTATTAAGAACAATACATTTTTTTAAAATTACGGTTATCAAAAAAAAAAAAAATTTTTTATTGTAAATTTGAATGAATTTACTATGACTGTAAACTTTTTTTTTTACATTTAGCTTTTAACGAAGTTAGGTACAAAGAGATAAATCTTCACGAGATTTTCTCATGTGGAAACGTATATAATGTATATAAACCTTTTGTTCTTGAACGATTAAAGAGTTAATATAAAAAAAAATGAATTAACAAAAAAAAAAGAAAAAAAAAAATTTTTAATTTTGTAAATGTTAATTTTTATTTGAAAAAAAAAACTATTTTTATTCCAAATTTAATTTTAGAGTATTTTTTAAAAATATTAAGCTTATTAGATTATCTGCTTTATAATTTTTTAAATCAATTTTCTATTTTTTAATTCAGATTTAATAACTAAAATGAGAAATAGGTCAAATTCTATTTTCATTTCTTTTATTATTTTGTAATTTCATTTTACATTGAATTTTTAATATTTATTCTTCGTTCGAAAAGTTAAAAAAAAATTACCAATGCAGTTTAAAATAATAATCAATGCAGGTTAAAAAAATTTAATATTTCAAAGTTTAATTGGCATTCTGACCAAAGTATATTTGCAATTAGAATTTGATATCTATCGAATTTGTAAAATTGATACTAAAAAATGAAAAATCTTTTTTAATTTCAAGACAGGATCATAAATTATTTAGTGTGTTATTTTCAATATACCTGCAAAGAGCTTGCTCCCCCACAAAAGCTATTATGTATTTATTATACATAATTATATTACTGAGGAAATAATATGTCTATCAATCTTATTATTTTTTAGAAAGAGGTATCTAACACTCACCCACACACAGGGCCGTAAACCCGAAAATTTTAAAAGTAAAACTCAGTTTTAGCGTTATTACGGGTTTTGAAATTTAGTTCTCACCGTAAAAAGAAATGAAAACCTGAGGTTAAATCCTAGTCATTACATTTTAATTATTTTAAAATTTTATTAAATCAGTATTATTATCACTATTATATATATATATAAAAAAAAAAAAAAAAAAAAAAAAAAAAAAAAAAAAAACAATAAAAATATTAACTATATTTACTCATATTTACTTATATTAACTGATATTTATTTATATTTACTTATATTTACTTTTGTTGACTAATTTTAAATTAATTTTAAAATTTTATTAATAATGTTTACAAAATTTTACTTATATTTAATCTTTATTTTTATTTTAAAAAAGAAATTATTTATATTTACTATGTACAACTGGAGTGTCACTGTATTTTGTGTGAGCAAATAAATCAAATAATAATAATAATAATAATAATTAAATCTTCATAAAAGAGTCCCCGAAATTCTTTAAGAGAACCAAAAAACCCACATTGACCAAATCTGGCAACGAAATTGAAATACATAAAAAATATCTCTGTTTAAGAGGATAGTTTTTGCTATTTTAAGATTGAAGCCCCAGTTTCTCATAAAAAAGATCCTAAAACTCTTGAGAAGAGACCCAAAAAATCTATATTAGACTAAACCTGGTGTTGGCCGGACACTTGACACCATAAACCATACATGGACTGGAATATTAGCAAAGTTTCGCTAACAAGTAACACTACCCAGTTGTGACCCACCGATTTCTTTAAAACTTCGTGTACAAGTAGAACATCGAAAAATATTCGACACGTATTTTTTTATTTCTGCCACCGCTTAGTTTTAAGGGGTGAAAATTACCCTTGAAATTTACCCTCAAAATTCAATTTTTTTTATATTTTGAAAAGTATTCATGATTTTAGCATAAATCCAACGCGGTTTTATTTTTTATTAGAAAAACGTTATTTCAGGAATATTTTGGTCCCCAAGGGCTGCAATCCCTAACTATTTTTTTGGCGATAAGCAAATTTTTGGGATTATTTTTATTGCCAAGAATTCCATATTAACAGTAGAATTACCAAACCGGTCGAATTCATTAGAGAATTATGGAATTTAGTTGGGATGTTTCAGGATATTTAAAAATATTTTAAATATTAGAGTATATTTTGGGAGTTTCAACCCCTACTCAAATTTGGAGTATTTTTGCAATTTTTCTGCTTTTTTTTTATTTTTCTTGCATTTAAACAACAAATGCATCAATATTGAGAAAAATATGTTTTTCGAGAAAAGGGGTTGAAAACAACCCTTAAAAAATTAAAAATTAGAATCTTAAATTATCTCAAAATCGTAAATTTATGAATGGTAATGACAAAATCAATCAATTTTTATACAAGTGCAACAGTATTTGGATATAAGTATTAATTTAAAAAAAGGGGTGAAAAATACCCTTAAATTTTGGGGATTTCAACCCCTACTGAAGTTTGGGAGTATTTTTGCCATTTTTCTACTTATTTTTTATTTTTATAGTATTCAAGCAATGAATCATCGGTTTTTTTAAAAAATCAATCTTTTCGATTTTAATTTACCCCATATTAGTCTTTCAATAAAGTGCTATTTCACAAATTTCACTTAAAAAATACAGAAAATGAGAAAATTTTTATTTTTTTTTTTGCAAATTTTAAACATTTGAAAAAAAAAAATATGTAGGGCAAGTGTGGCATTTGTGACGCAGCATTTTCGCTGGCGCACCTTGATTTTTTAGTGAAGAAATAATTTTAAAAATCAAAATACGATTTTATTTCAATTATTATAATTATTAAAGATTATTTTATAGAAAAAATCCAATAAATAAATCGTTATTCGTTAAGTATTTGCATGAAAAAATTTCGACCCAATACCTTATAAGAAACAATAATCTTTGAATTAAGAATTGAAACTGAATAATTAGTTTTGATGAAAAAAACTTATTGAATTATTAGTTTATATTAATTTTTTAATAGATCCAAATTTTAAAAATATTATTATCGACTCTTTTATTTTAAATATTAGCTGTTTAAAAAGGTATTAGGCCATTCAAGGAAGTGGGTTATATATGAATTTGAGTGTCATAAATACAGAATACTTTATCCTTACGTTTTTTGGGTCTATGATTCCGAATCCAGGCATAAAAAATCCCCAAATTTGAAGCGTCTTCCCTTAATAGGAAGAAAACTGCCCTTTTTAGGACTTTTTCAGGACGATTTTCGTATAAACTTTAAGTAAACATTAAAAGTAACGTTACATATGTTTTTGGGGTCGCTGATTATGAAAATTTAGGTCTCCAAGTCCTAATTGTGTCATCTGCCCATAAAGGGCAAAAAATGCCCTTTTTAGAGCTTTCCAGAATGATTTTAGTATTAACTTTAAATAAACTTCAAATGTACTCGTATAAAAATTGATTGATTTCGTCATTACCATTCATAAATTTGCGATTTTGAGATAATTTAAGATTCTAATTTTTAATTTTTTAAGGGTTGTTTTCAACCCCTTTTCTCGAAAAACATATTTTTCTAAATATTGATTAATTCGTTGTTTAAATGCCAGAAAAATAAAAAAAAAAAAGCAGAAAAATTGCAAAAATACTCCAAATTTGAGTAGGGGTTGAAACTCTCAAAATATACCCCAATATTTCAAATATTTTTAAATATCCTGAAATACCCCAACTAAATTCCATAATTCTCTAATGAATTCGACCGGTTTGGTAATTCTACTGTTAATATGGAATTCTTGGCAATAAAAATAATCCCAAAAATTTGCATATCGCCAAAAAAATAGTTAGGGGTTGTAACCCTTGGGGACCAAAATATTCCTAAAATAACGCTTTTCTAATAACAAATAAAACCGCGTTGGTTTTATGCTAAAATCATGAATACTTTTCAAAATATAAAAAAAATTGAATTTTGAGGGTAAATTTCAAGGGTAATTTTCACCCTTTAAAACTAAGCGGTGGCAGAAATAAAAAAATACGTGTCGAATATTTTTCGATGTTCTACTTGGACACGAAGTTTCAAAGAAATCGGCGGGTCACAACTGGGTAGTGTTACTTGTAAGAATTACACAAGTAGAATCTAAAATCTTCTAAAAATGATTTTAAAAACTTTAAAACTTAGTTTAAATTAAAACACTTTTATTTATGAATAATTTGTAATGTGATAATTTGTATCACTCAGTAATATAGTGACTGCGCATTAAAGATTTTTATATAAAATTTTATAACATTTTTTTATTTCTCACTACTGTAGAATGATAATTTGAAAAAATAAAATAAAATATATAAAAAAATATAAATCTAATTTTTTATAATAAAATTTATTTTTCATTATTTTATAGTTGATTAATCCGTAAACGTTTTATAAATTTATTTTCATTTGAATTTATATAAATAGAATGCTTTAGTGGTTTTGAATTTCACATAATGAAGATTGAATTTTTTAAATCTAGAGAAACCTTTTTTTAAAATAAATATAAATAGAATTTAACACACACCTTTAAAAAAAAGTAAAGAAATAAAAAATAAAAAAAAACAAGATAAAAATTTAAATAATCAAGATAATAAATTTTTTTTTTAATTCTATAGACTTTTATTTCACAAAAAATCTAAATTAATGAAATAATTAGAGACATTTAACAAAATAAAATTCAATAAAAATCTGTATAAAATTTTATTTTATTTTAGTCAATACTAAAACTTTTATGGAAAAACTCTAGGTACTACAGAAAACCGGTGCTTCAATTTTGCTTCAGTTGTTCTGATATTTAATTTTAAAACTATAATTTAAAAAGTATTTCTATATTCAGGTTTGGGCAATATCGTATCGTTTCGATAATCGGTAAAGATATTTTTTTTATTTTCTATCGCTATTTTAGGACGGTAGTAATTACCGTACTTTTTTTATCGAAAAATTTTTCGATACCCGATAAATTTTTATCGCGTGTCAGAGAAATTTTTGATCGAAAAATTTTCGATACCATATTTATCGTGTATCGTTTATCGCAGTATCGCGTACTAATTATGACTATATAACGTGCTATTTGCACTATTTTGAAAATGTTGCACTTTATTCCTCCCTTATCTGCATTTTAACTAACTGCAGAATTCTTCATTTTATGTTACGGTTTATACAAATTATTGAAGTTTACTTCTTTCTTGTCACCGTACCGTAGTTATTATTTTATTTCTACGAGTAGTAGTTAAAAAATCGTCATGAAAAAATCGTAATGATAAAATCGTCATGATGAAATCGTAACGAAATTAGAAAGAAAAAATAAGAATACTTATCCTCAATTGTACTCCAGTCAATTCACGGTTTTGGTGGTATTGTTTGTGGCCGCTACCAGATTTGGTCTACTACAGATTTTTTTTGTCGCTGAACACGAAAATCGGGGTTATTTCTATGCGCAATTGGGGCTTGACCCTTAAATTAGCCAAAACTACCACTAAAAGGGGTGTTTTCGCTACTTTCACTCTAGTACTTCAAGATTTGGTCTAACAAGGGTTTTTTGGGGCGCTGATCACAAAAATCTATGTCTTTTCAATTAATACGTAACTCTTCACCCTTAAATTAGCTAAAACTACCTCTAAAAGGGGTGTTTTCGCTACTTTCGTTCTAGCCCTTCAAGATTTGGTGTAATTGGGTTTTTTGGGTCGCAGATCACAAAAATCGATGTCTTTTCAATTAAAACGTAACTCTTCAACCTTATATTATCCATAAATACAGTCAACACTAATATTTGGCTCGAAAATTGAAGAATCTAAATCTTCATATGTTCTCTCCATAATACTGCCTCAAAATAACCCTTCAAGAGATGCTTATTATGATCAGCGACCTAAAAAACCCTATTAGACAAAATCTTAGAAGGCTAGAAACTAATATAGCTAAAGCGCCCCTTTTAGGAGTAGTTTTGGCCAATTTAAGGGTGAAGGGGTAATTTTTCATAGTTATAACTTCAATATTCGTGATCAGCGACCTCAAAATACCTTTATTAGACCAAATCTTGGCGGGCTAGAGCAAAAGTTTAAAAAATACCCCTTTGGGGGGGGGGGGGGTAGTTTTGGCTAATTTAATTTTTCAAAAAAAAGAATATCACCGGAACAAAACTAACTCCTTCAGATACTTTTATACAATTTTTCGTTATTATTTTACTATAGATAGAAAAATGATTTTTCATATCTAACTGAAAAAATTTGTTAGCTTATTTTATACTGCATTGAATAACACTAATATCTACCTAAATAATTTTTATTATTTTAAATGTAAATTTTTTACTATCCTAAGTATTTACCTCATTTATTTAAAAATATGTAAATTTTTATAGTTTTTCAATAATCGCTTAAGCATCCTTAACTTAGAGTCATTATAGTGTAATAGTAATTTATAAAATAGACAACACTCTCAAGATGAGGTAAAAATGTTTATCGATAAAATATTATGATAATCGATGTAAAAAATACGATGCCGCTGTCTAAAAGTTTTTTTTATAAAAATATTCTTATCGTCATTTATTATGATCCTGTATAGCTTTAGCAGCAAAATAAACTTTTAGTGTTAACGTTGATAATTTTTATAATTAAGAGTATATTTGCTGAAAAATAAGAAAATTATTGTTAATACTGAACTTAAAAGTTAATTCAAAATTATTATTTTTTATCACCAAGACTATGAAACTATGCAATATTTACAAAAAAATTTTTCAATAAATAACCTAAAATTACCTACACAGATGTCGACTAACTATTAAAAATTAAAAACAAAATATCAGACCTTTATGTTTTTAAAGCTGTTGAGTTCAAATATTATGTCAGAAAATTGATTTTGACACTTAATAACTCTCAAATTATCTTTTGAATCTAAAAAATTCAAATAAATAACATGAATTTATGTAGAACTTCCTAAATACAAATCTAAAGTATATTACATATTACATGACTTTGATCCCAAATCAAATATTGCACCTGAAAAGCTGCTTTAAAGTATCTTTGGTAGGCCCAAAAAATTTTCTAATAAATTTCTTTGATTACTGGGTCGTTAAATACGAATATGGAATCCGTTTTTACCGAAAATGCGCTAGTTGCCAACAATAGCAACTTTGAGATTATGCTTTGTAAGCTTTTAAACATTTTTATATGTTACTTATATTTCCTGGGTCCTTGAACACAAATATGGTACCTGTTTACCCAAAAAGGACTCAATTTCCAATAAAAAATATTTTATCATATATTTTATCATATTCCAATTAAACAATTACTATTTTTTAAAATAATGATTTAGAGATATTAGTTTTGCTTAAAAATTAAAACAACATATTTTCACAGTATTTTATTAATCTTTATTTCTCGTATAACGTAAAAAAATTTTTTATAAAAAAAGAAAATAAAAATGAAAACATGAATTTTTAATATTAAAATATAGTTTTTACTAAAATAAAAATATTAGGTAATTATTTATTATTTTTTTTTTTTTAATAATTCTTTACAAATGTAAGTAATGTAGAAAAAAATAATGTTTTTTTTACCTGAATTATGAAAAATAAACACATTGAAAATAGTAAATAAATAAATATACATATATACGTAAATATATACATATTGCATATATAATAGTACTGTATATTTTATACATTATTTCCAACACAATCAATCTTTCTAACGTCACGCACAGTTATAAGAAAACGCGAACTCAAGAAAGAAAAATTTTTGGTTTCTATTTCAGGCACGTTATTCTTTTATCATAATAAAAATCTGTTTATAAAATAAGAATTTTGTATTCTTTAGTAAAATTGTTTTTATTTTTTTTCCTTCCTTTCTTTTTTCTTTGTTTTTTTTTTGTTTGTTTTTTGTTGTTGTTGTTTTTTTGAAAATTGACAAGAATATTTTGTTTACGGATAAAAATATAAGATTTTGCAGACAACTTAAGCAGATATTTCATAGATACATTGAAATTACTAAAAAGCAGTGCAGATTTGATTAAATTCCAGGAATCAATATTTATGTGGATAGAAATTTGGACATTTATTGATGAATTTATATCTGTGAGAAAAATTAGTAAATTTTAAAAGATAGCTCTTCGACACTGGGTGTTTCCACACAGCACATTTCGAAATTGAGATTTTTTAACCATGTATTTATTTATAAAAATTTTTAAAGAAAAAGTCATTACTTTTTAGTATTTGGAAAATGTTAATGTTCAAACAAATAAATGTTAAATTTTTGAAGTTGTTGGATCATAAACGCCTGGATTTCCAGATTTGGGCAACTTGGATCAAAATTCAGCTTGGCTCGTATTAAAGATCATTCAATTCTAGGGTAAAGTATTGTGGAAAATTTTTTGCTAAACCTCTTCAGTAATGAGTTACAGCTAAATGTTTATAAAAAAAAAGTAAAAATGCTCTAAAATTTATAAATAAATAGTTATAACTCATTAATAAAAAGGAAAAAAATGTTGCTATATATACTAAAAATTTTCATTTCAAAGAAGGGGAGGCATGGCCCCTTAGCCTCCCTCTGAATCCATGCCTGCTTAACAATATATATCCATATAGTTTATTGTTTGATTTTAAAATTGATTATTAAAATTTACATAGCAAACAATGATCAAAGAAAATTCATTTTCAATAAAGTGCTTGAAATTTTCTGCATCACAAGATTTGAATTCCTATTATATTTTCAAGTACCAGTACACAACAGCAATAACTTATATTTTCAAATTATTTTATTATATTTATGAATATAATCATTCACTTATATTTTACAATTTATAATCATGCTTTGAAAAATGATTAAGTAAATATTGCAAAAACATAATTTTTAAAGAAAAATTGTGAATAAATATCTTTTATCAATATTTGTTAAGTGCCTCTCCAAGCAATAAACCTATCTTAATTGAAGTTTTATTTTGCTATTTTACAAATTTTGTTACAATTTTGTTACAAACTTATTTTCAGCTCTCTTATAATTTGCTGGAAAAGATTGATAAACCATAAATTCGCTTAAGAATTTCTTGAAAACATACATTAATTAATAATTGAGCTTAGATATATTTAGATAATATTTCGTCACCCAAGCTTAATTTTTGCTGAAAAATTCTGCCTAACTATTCATAGTTCATATGTTGAAAAATATTACAGAAATAATAAATCGTAATCGATTAAAAGAAAATTAATTTTAAAGATAAAAAATTCTAGAATTGAACAAACTACGAATTTTAAAAAATTAAATAAATTTAATTAAATTTATAAAATTGGAAACTCTAATATATATTTCCGTCTCTCTTAAAAAAAAATGAAATCAAAACGTTACTTATTATAACCCTAGTTAAAAAAAGAATATAAACAAAAGAATTTGAGAGATCTGAACAGATTTTGGCTAGAATTTCTAGGACCCGATTTCCTGTCACCGGATCAAAATTCGAGAAAACTTTGACTATATTTTCGATTTAGGGCCTTAGAAAACTTTAGGTGTTTTAGGTTTTAGAAAATATGGTAATTAGGGAGGGTTAGTTAAAATTGTTATAAATGAACATGTTCGATACTCGTTCTTACAAATAAAAAAAAACAATGCACAATTTTTAAAAAGAAATAGTAATTTTTTTTTTTTGTGCAACTTATAGAAATTTTTTTAAATTTGCCTGAAAAGGTAGGCTAGAATAAAATTTCCTGAGGAATTTAAAAGTTATTTCCAATGGACAAAAAGCAGGTCCCGAAAATTCTGGCTAAAATATGTTCGTATCTCAGCAATTGTGTTGCTTTTAATTCTGAAACCCAAAGAAAAATATTAACAGACTTGGCACAGAGTATCTACTTATTTTATAATATCAAAGCCAATGACTGTAACATAGACTCTTGGAAAATACAAGTGCGGGTTAGTGGATAAGTTTGCTACAGTATTTTTATTGCTTCCAAAGATTAAACAACTAAAAATCACGAAAAAAAAATACATCAAGTACCCATTGCAAATAGGTTTATTTACATTTATTTACATTGTAAATTAATATAATATATTAATAAATTTTATTATTTCGACTAATGATACAAATTGTAAAATAATTTAATATTCAACATGAATTTATTTCAATACAAAAATTATATATGAATGCTGATAATAAATTTACAAAGCACGAAAAAGTACGTTTCTACACATACACATACACACTTTAAATATTTTTAGTATTTCGTCACGAATCCACAAGCACGGTTGATTTCTATGCCATGGCTAACACTATATAATATATATATATATACACTAAAAAGTATTGTTGACTTCGAGCAGCCACCCTCTTTCCACATTCGTTCTTTGTTCCAAGTATAGTAACCATAATATAAATGTGTTTGTACTGGTATGTATGTAGTATAAAATAATAAAAATAAAAATATTTGAACTCAGCCATGCATTTTATAGAATTTAACAATATCTCAAATGTGTGTACAAATACATATATGTATGTTCATTCATATACAATTAACTTTACAAAAAAAACCAAATAGTAATAAAAAACTAAAACAAAACAAAATAATAATATATTTTTTACTCTATTATTATTATATATATACGACTTTGGTTGCATTATTTATAAGCACTTTTTTTTCTCTTTTATAATTTTAATAATCTTTTAAGAAAACTTCAAATTAATTTAAATAAAAATGTATTTTAATGAGAATGAAGTGTATTTTTTATTTATTATATATGAGTCAATCCAGATAATTTATTCAAAAAATAATAATGAAAAACGTTAAACAAATTTTAAGTAGTTAATTTTTGCCTATTTTTATTGATGAATTAAAAGAAAATTTATAAAATAATTACCAGGATAATGTATAAATAAATTGACTGCTATAAAAATTTTATTACATGAATAATATAAATATAATTTTACTATTGTTTTAAATAAACAATAGTTTTAAGTATTCAATTTAAATTTTATATTCTCTAGCTTTTGTTTTATAAATTTATTCTGAATTTTGAATAATATAATCTTATTAATATAAATCTTTTGAAAATTATTAAAATAAAAACTTGTAAAAAATGTTTTATTGATACTCCTGGACCTCAATTTTGCTGACACTTTTTATGGGTTAATGCAATTAATATTTTTTGGGACAACGCTTGGTAAACTTAGTCTTAAGCACACAAAAAATTAACACAGTGTTTTTAACTCAGGAAATTGAAAAGATTCATGAATTCAGGCACAATAATTTTCAGACAAGAATAATTTTTATTTTGAATTTTTGTTTTAAAATTCATAAATATTTTGAATTTCATGTATTGAAAATAAATTTTTTTGTGCTTAATTTTTTGTGTTCAATGAAACTTGTGCTTAAAACAATATGTTCTGTGACCCAAGTTATAAAGGGCAAAAATGAATAAAATAATAAAAATAACAATTCTGAAATTCCGGGAAATATAGAAGTGAACTAAATTTTATAATAGAATAAATGTAGTCAAATTTTATATAAAAATAATGAAAATTATTTATTTAAAAACAAAAATTATAAGTTTATTTGTTTTAAAAAAAGTTATAATTATGATTCTAATTTCTGGAATGAACAGAAAGTTGATCGTCACTAAATTTCAAATAACTAAATAAGGAAAAAGGACAAAATTTAATAACTCAAAAATACAAAAACAATGGTAACTATATTGAAAAAAGGAGAGCATTGAGACGATCTCGGGCTTCTTTCCACATCTTAAATTACATACAAAATTATAAAACTAAAATCGTGCTTATAACTAATTACTAAAAAAATTAAATTAACTATAAAATACGAAATAAATAAATAAATAAATACATTTTCCTATTAAAAGGATTATTTCAGGAGAAAGATGTTGAAAAATAATAACATATACTAATATACATTTATGAAGATATCAAATCTAAAATTAATTAAAATCAATAATTTAAAAAGTTGGTTTAATTAATCTTATTGTCACTTTAACTAGGTCAAATATTATATATATCAACTAAATTTTTTAATTCAATACAATTATTGAAATAAGTAAATTTATATAATTTTAATGAAACAAAGCTACTACCAAAAGCAATTAACGTTTATTTTTATTATTGTCCTTTTTTTTCTTAGTTGTTTCCTTATTAATAATAATAGAATTATTTAGATTTTCATTATTATTATATTTTTAATTGGTATTATTTATCACCTTTATCGAAATAAATATTGTTTTCATCTAAAATCAGATTACCTTTGTCACTTGTACAGTTTGAGGTATTTTTTCTCTTACTTTTAACACTGTTAGCAAAACTTCTATTATTTACCGTAGAATAGAGTTTTTTTCAGATAAAATCCTTAGAACATCATGAGCATATTTAACTTTTTTCAAATTAATATCATTAGAATTTTTTGCTTCACTTTTTATTAACTAAACAAGACTCTTATATTGTTTACGTTGAATCAAAGTCCTATCTTGTGTAATCTTCAAACCTTCAGGTAGTTTATCATAATTTTTTATAATTTTATTTATATTATTTTTCAATTTGAATCTTGTCATCGCCTATAATTTACAGATATTTAGAAAAAGTTGTATTTTTATTGAATAATAAAAAAAATTAGTTGTTTGTCATAAAAATGATGTTATTATTAAACGTTTCACCTATTTAGTTTATAGGCCTTATCAATAATGTCTAAAAAAATATATAATCATTACATTTGATACATAAAAAATATAAAATGAAAAATACCTATAATATTATAGAAACCTAATAATCAAATGAGAAGTCACTCTTATTATTAAAAAATTAAATAAAAATTAATAAATATTTATAGCAATAATTTTAACACATAACAAAAATACATAAAAATAACTGAAGTTTATGGTGCCATGAAAATGTATTGAAAAAGTACTGTATTAAACATCGTAAAAAGAACTTTTAAAAGGTATGGGCTTACGCAACATTTTTATAATTTTTTACTCGGCTACCAACGCCAGTCCTGTTGATACAATACATGTGTGTATATAAAATATGATCGTTGTTGGTAGTGCGCAAAACGATCTTATTTTGGTATTCAGAAAGCACATACCTTTTAAAAGTTCTTTGGGCCATGGTATTAAAACTTTAATGATGACTTTTAAGTTAAATTTGTTGAAACTTTTGTAGAGGGCGTTGTTGATTGAGGGTATTGGTGGTATGGATTAAAGATGGATTTAGGTTATCAGTATATTCTTTTTTATTTATTGTAGGGTGGGCAAGTTGGATGCATAGACTTTCTGATACTTAAGGTTTGCCCATGCAGCTTCCTCATCGAGCACTTGTGGTTTGCCAAAATTAAAATTATGTCTATGTAGGTTGCAATTAGATGCAATAACTGATGTTTTATCTCTCTTGTGTTCGTCGAATCTCATATAAAAGAATCTTTTGGATTCACCTATTAATATTATATATAATATTAATATATTATTTTTTATGTCACAAAAAATTTGAATTGGTCGATTCTTGTCACTTTTTACACCAAGCCTTTTAAAAGACAAATTATTTAAATTCTTATCAATCGAATGTTATATCTATATTATATTATCTTTCAATCTATATTATATCCAAATAAGTTTATAAAATGATCAAAGTTATTATCAGGAGTTAGATCTTCTGGTACATCATAAACTATTAAATTATTTAGCTTATCCAATCTAATCTTAATTTCCAGTATATTTATCGCTTGGTATGAATGATGATGTTACACAAGATGATTCCAGTATTTTTATTTTTAAGCATTTTGCAGTAATCAAAATTTCAGTAAAAATCTAGTCAGTTTAGATTTATAAATCTAATAAATAAGAAAGGGAGTAATTTAATGTGCTTGAATAAATACATAATTTTCAGTCTATACCTACACTTTTTAAAAATTTTTAAAAATCAGTTTTTCTATAAATGATTACTAGCCTACACTGTAAAAAGTAACTTTCTTATATTAACAAAAAAATTAGAACATTTATGAAAAATTAGTAAATTTTCGAAAAAATTTGTAATTATTCGATAAAAATCGGAAATTTACTAAATTTAGTATATTAACAAAAAATTCGAGTATTCTCGATTTTTTTTTGTGAATTCGCAAGAAAAATTGATAATTTACCATTTTTTTTCGAAAATTTACAAAAAACAGTTGTAAATTTACGAAAAATAGTTGTGAATTTACAATTTTTTTCGTAAACTCACAAAAAAAAATCGAGAATTCTCGAATTTTTCGATAATATACTAAATTTGGTTAATTTACGATTTTTATCGAATATTTACAAATTTTTTTGAAAATTTACTAATTTTTCGAAAATATTCTATTTTTTTTGTTAATTTAAGAAAGTTACTTTTTACAGTGTAGTTACACTTTTTATGAAAAAAAATTTATGATTGGTCTTGAATTTTATAGAATACTAAAATATGACAAATAATAAATATGTTCGTGTAATTAACATTGCATAAATAAATAGGTAATTATTAACTTAAGAATCGAGTATTTTTATTTTTAAAAAATTATTATTTTAATTTAGAAATATATGATTAAATCAGAAAATTTTTTAAAGATTTACATTTTTTAAATTTTAATTAATATCTTATCAAATACTCAGTTATATAATTATTTAAACTAGTTACTAAAATTTACTAAAATATGTAATACTAAAATTTTTAACCTCATGCTTTAGTTTATATTTTTGCAATTTATGTCAATCAATAATGTTTGTAAAATGCCAACTTATTTTGCCCGATAATCCAAACAACTTTTTAAAATAAACTACCAGTTTAATGCATACATATATATGTAAGAAGCTTGTTAAGATACTTGAAATCTCGGGTGGTTTATACAAAACACAGCTATAACAAAATTTAAATCTTCGTAGTTGAACTAATTTAAGCTGAAATTAAATTCTGCTGAAAGATACTACAGTGATTATAAATATTTAGCTGTGTTCAATTATATACAAATAATATCAATTATTATTTTACCAGTTTACTTTAATTATCTTTATTATTATGTTTTTGTTAGATTATTATTATTATTATTATTTACCTTCATTAAATACTAAGACTTTTACTTATTAGTTTCTTATTAATGAAAATGCAGTTTGAATACTAATTTTCCAAAAAATATTTTTCTGAAAAAAAAACGAAAAGTTTTTATTAATTATTTCTTTATTTCTTTATTATATATAAATAACGGGCTAAAACCCAATACATGCTTTTTTAAAAATAAATTGTACATATAAAAAACAATTTATACATTGTCATGAAAATTAATTACTCTGATTAAGAAAATTTAACTAACTTGCAATTTTAAAATATTTAATTTTACATTAAATAATATAAGTCCTAAAAATAATATGCATTAATAATCAAATATAATTCGGATACAATAATTAAGATACCATTAGTCTAAATGTCTAATCTTAATTTAATTTTTGCCTATATGACTAGAATAAATGACCATAGCAGGCAACCAAAACCAAGCCAACCCAATAGAGACCAAAGTGAATTACACAAAGTATACTTCTTTTATTAAAATAATAATCATAATGTAAAAAGACTAATTTGAGTCAAAATAATTTAAGCAGAACCTATATACATTAGTTTTAAAACAGTCTTGACCTAATAAATTTTTAAGACTCTGTGGCAAAGAGTTCCACTGCCTTTTTAACCTGAGGTAAGGGGAATGATATAACAAATCACTTTTAGCACTAGCTTCTTTTAAAATTCTATTATGATAAAATATTTTTATGTTCCTTTAGAAATAAATACATAAATATTTTTCTTTTTGTCTCGTGGATCTAATCAAATAATATAATACAACTGGTAATATAATACAAATAATTTATATAATTTTATTTAATTGACGATTCTCAAAATTTGGGCTTACTTTTAATTAAAAAAAGTATACTATATTTAATCAATTAAAGATATTAAAACAAAAATATATACAATTTTTTAATGTTCAACGAATAAATATTTAAAAATTAAAAAAATAAAAATTTTTTCTTCAAATGAGTTTATTTTTTTTTGCACAGTAAAAATAATGAACACAGTATTACTATCGTTTAGTAATATTACTACGATTATTAGTAAATTTACTACTTTTGTAGTAAATTCCCAGACACCCATGGTAGAGCTGCTTTGGTTCAATATTTAAAAAAGTTATTGAAAAGCAGCTACCGCGGATGTGTGGGTGAAATATCAATAAATTTTAAATTTACTACAAGTGTAGTAATGTTACTATAATTTGTACCAAAATTACTACACTTGTACTAAAGTTACTACAAAATAGTAAAATTACTAATAGTAGTAAAATTACTAAACGGTAGTAATATTTTGTTCATTATTTTTTACTGTGTGGGTAAAAGTTGAGAATAGATTTTGTATTTATATACATACAAAAACTTAGTAAATCTAACCAAAGATTTTTTTTACTAAATTCAGTTTGGTTAAAAATTACATTAAATTTTGATTAAAACCAGGTGTAAACCCTTACTAATAAAATATGTTCACAAAACTTTAAACTTAATTTTTTTACTAAAATTTAATAATTTTTCGGTTGATTTTACCAATATTTACAAATTTTGTAGAGGTTAATTTTACTATTTTTTTTGCGTGTATAAGGAGAAAAAAATATGATTCAGTTTCTATATCACGTACCACAATGTTTATTTACTTTAAAAAATATTTTATGATGGATGCTAATGAATGTGGAACCTTTCAAGGTACTCGAATTCTATTCATTTTTATTTATTGAAAATGAAAGAATCAATAATTTTTTTCGAATAATGAAAATTACAACGTAACTGTTTAAATATAAATGTAAAACGTATGCTGCCTTAAAAATTTATAAATGTTTTTTTATAAAATGAAAATAAATTAAAAAATTATTAATTGATATCAAATATTTAATTAGAGTTTTGAAGATGAGGTTTTAAATAATTGGAAATATTTTCTGCCATTACTATTGCTTTCAGTTTTGATGTAGTTACTTGTGAGTTGGTTTGCATTTTGTTTTGAATTGTGTAACAAATCCGTGAATGGTATTTTATGTATTGTTGAAGTTTCCTGAGTAGCAGTTTTAACAAGTTGGTCATCTTCAAAGCCTTTGTTTTATAAGAAAACGAGATTTTATCTTTACCGATACTAATCACTATAATTTAAAAAATTCACTATAATATAAGATTAAAATTGTTGATAATTCAAGTCGCAATAGTGGGAGACATCAATCACATAGTAAGGCATTGGACATGGACCAATACTTAAAGGCACCAAATATCCCAACATAGCTAAAAATCTTTAATTTCTTAAAACGATACAACATACAAATTTAGATATTCAGTACAGAAAAAAAATGATTGATAATTAAATTTGTTTTAAAATAAAATAGTATAATACAGAAAATAGTATAATTTAATTATAATATCATTTATATATTTCATTATATATAATTATAATGTAGTCAAAATCTTAGTCAAGTTATTAATATTTTAAACTTAAGGGGCAGTACAGGTTAAAATTTGACTTTTTTGAAAAAACCTAATTTTCAGAAAATGTTAACAAAAAATTGAAAATCCAAGAAGAGGAAAACATTGCCAAGACTTTGGTGGATTCAAAACTGTGGGTTTGGGTCTTTTTATATTATGTTTTCTCGGAGAATTTTTTCTTTGAAAATTTATCCTTAATTTTTTAAAGATAAATTTTCAAAAAATTCGGACTTTAACCTGTACTGCACCTTAAGCTTATTATAGAGCGAAGCTCTACCTTAATGGATGCAAAAATCGATACCTTTCGGACACGATATAGCCAAAACGATCAAACGGAATGCTTTCATTTTTTAAAACTGAGTTTATTTTATCGAGTTAATGACCCCTATTGTTTTTGGGCACAATCTGGTATTTCTAAAGGCATGTTTATTCTTGTACTTTTGCTTCATACAGGTGAAAAACCTTCTAAATGTTATCCGCGCGATAAATTTCATAGCTTTTGCATAAACTTTGCATCAGCGAAATATCATAAAAATACAAAATAACACAAGATTCTTATATTTTTAGGCACGATCACCCTATGTATGCAATACATTGATGAAATCGTGCCTTATAAGTTTGTCAGGTCAAAAAACGGAAAAATTTCTAAATTGTACAATTCGTGGAGAAATTTGGTCCCCAGGTCATTCCGATGCCTCTAAATGCTTATATTGCCTTGGTGTGTGTAGGGATGTATGTTCGAGAAAGTGTATCGTCAAGATCACAGAGCCTACTCGATGAATCAAAAATCCCTTAAACCAATTTTTTTGAAATAAGATCTAGTTGTAGGGTTTTCAATTTCAAGTGATTTCATCAAGTACTTGCAGAGAAATGTCCTAAAAACTGATTTCAGATATCAAAAAAAATTATTAATAAATAATAAAAATGGTAAAAAATGAATTGGTTTTGAATTTAATACATCCAAAATGTGGTTAATGATCTAAAATAACCAGAAAATAACTAAATTAATTGAAATTTATTTTTTAGGAACGATAACCCTGTGTATGCAATACATAGATGAAATCGTGCCTTAAAAGTTCATCAGGTTAAAAAACGAAAAAGTCTTCAAATTCTTCAATTTATGGAGGAATTTGGTCCCAAGGTGATTCCGATGCCTCTACATGCTTTTATTGCCTTGGTGTATAATAATAAATAATAGTTTTCAATTTATGAGGGCGTGGATCCCATCAACGTTATTAAAGAGAAAATACTCAATGAATATGTGATCGTGCCTGAAATAAAAAAGCCTTAGCTTTTTTATAATTCTTTACGATTTTTATTATTTATTAATTAATCCAAATTTTATTCAATTAAACATTTAACGCCCAAGAGCCTATCTACGAGTTCTAAATTAATTTTAAAATCAAAATCTATTTTTCAAGTCTCTATTATCAGAATTCGATTTCAAACTTTCTATAAAATTAACCGGAAACTCATTATTTAGGGTAAAAGTTGGATACTAAAAAAAATCGTCACGCTGCTTATCAGTATTGTAAATAGCATCAAAAAAAGGTATATTTAATGAAGAATAATAAAATTTTCATTTTTTGTATATGTTTTAGGACACATTTTTTTTGCATGATTTTTCTTAATTTGAAAATGGCGGATGGAGAATTAGAAAAAATTACGAAAAACAAGTTGCATTAGATTATTTGTTTTTAGGAATATTTTTTGGAATTTTACATAAATATTGGTTTTAAAATTAATTTAGTATTCAAAAAGAAATCTAAACGTGAAATTTCAAATATTAATATTAGATATATATTTTTGGACTAAACCTAGTTCAAATAATATGCAACTCCATCCATATGCATTCTATGTATAATTCCATTATCATTGAATTTTTTTATTCTTACACATGGATCAGTTTGAAAAATTGATTTGAAACTAATAACTAATAAGTTTTTAATTCTTCTGAAGGTTACTTCATTGAAATAAAACCGGTTGTTTAAAAACTGATTTTTTTAAATAGCGTAATTTTATTAAATAAAAAAGAGATTAGGAACCTGGTAATAATAATGGTATGGTAATAAGTGCGTGTAAGTATTACACAGCTAAATTTTGGCACAGAGATATTCAAGACCTAAATACATACACTTTCGTATTCTAAAATTTTTTCGGCCACGTGTTTTGGAAAAAGTTATGAGTACACAAAAATGGCCAATTTAAAAAAAAAAACTAAAAGTAAGTATGAAACCCTGGAATAGGCTAGGTTTTTAACTAAGACCAAAACATAATAAGTTTATATTTGACATTTTTCGGTATATTAATTCTGGAGAGACATGTCGGGCCATTGAAGACCTTTATCCGAGCTCAAAATCATGTACACTATAAACTAAGAGCGTGAATAAACGGCGGGTATTCAATAGCCCGATATGCCCTTCCAGAGCCAAAATACCAAAAAATTTAAAATATAAATTCAGTATGTTTTGGCCTAATATAAAAATCTAGTCTAATCCTGGGTATCATAATTTCAGTTTTTCTTCCAAAAATTGGTTAACTTTTTCTAGTACACGTGACCAAAAAAATAAGAATACAAAAGTAGGTATGCTTTGATTCTGAAATACGCAATCTGGGGTACAAGTGGCTGAGAAGTAGAGGACATGAAATCAGCAAAAACTACCCCATTTTAGTTTTTTTGCAATATTTTGAAAGCAGAGCTAAAATTATCTAATTAACTGCCTTTTTTGAAGAAAGGGTAAGAAAATATTGAGATTCAATAATTACAAGCTCTAATTGGGCTATAAGACTAATTATAGGACGTGAAAACTAAACCTCTAAAAAGGACTAGTTATAATACATAAATGATAAGCAACATTACAATAAAATCGCTATTCTTATAATTTATAATTATCACCTTTACTAGATGTTAAGATTCTAAACCCAAATTATTTAGATTCTGTAAACCTGTATTATTTTAAGTCCCTCAATTGAAAATATTCTAAGTCCCTCAACTCAAATTATTAGAAGTCTCTAAACCCGAAATATTTTAAGTCCCTAAACTTGAATTTTTCTAAGCCTCTCAAAGTAAATTATTCAAAGTCCCTAAATATAAAATATTTTAAGTTCCTAACCCCACATGATTTTTGACATTTGACCCCACTTGATTTTCAGATTCACAGGTTACCCCTCCTTAGAAACATGTTCAATGTTAAAACTACGATTTTTGCAGCAAATTGAAAAATTGATCATTTTGGGACAAAAATGGGCATTCAATTTACTGACTGTAAAGAAGAGAATTCAATATAAAAAATTAGAAAGGTAATAATGTTTTGCAAACAAATAATTCTAAAGGACAAATAAAGAATTTTTAGAAAAAAGCTTTTAGAAAATTGTTGAGACCTATAAAACCCATTTTTGTCTAAAATTGCAATTTTTGAGATAATTTAAAAATTAATCATTTCGGGAAAAAAATGACCATTTGGTTAAATTGCTATAACATTGAGAAAAATTGCGGTATCCAAGGCTTGAAAAATGACTTTAATACCGAAAAATTGTCACCAACAAGAAGTGTTTTTGTTAACTAAAAAGCAATATTACCAAAAAACTACATTTAAAAGCCTTGTGCACAGTATTATGCACATATTCTTGTGCCTAGAAGGCCCGTTGGAATAAACGGAGGTTATCGGAGGTTTTTTTCAATTATTAATGAAAGTAATTTGTAATATGGTTTCCTAAAGTTAGCGGTCTCTTGTTAGCGAAAGCAAAGTAAAGACTCCGAAAAATCTGCCCTCTTATTGCATCTTTGTTAACTTTTTGAATAAGGGAACTTAAGCAAAATTTTTTCTTGCAAAATCTTTGTTATTACATGATCTTCCAGTGCTGGACATGGTATTTTTAAAGTCATATGACAAAATTAAATTCATAGGTTGGTATCAATGGGACCTCCGTATGTTGCGTTCACTTATACTACGATATAATAGTGTTAGTGTGTGTTAATGCCAGGCAGGGGTGGGTAAAAAAGTGATGTTTTAGGGGGGGGGGGGGTAAATACAGGGCGATACAGAGCGGATGCATTGTTTGCTTATTAGTTAACCAATCGCAGCTAAGATTACAAGCATCAACAACTAGCGATGCACCTAATAAAATAAAATTCACGTCCCACCCGGGATCACCGTGTATTGACGTTTTAGGGGGGGAGGGTTTGAAATATCAAGGACGTTTTTAGGGGAGAGGGGTATGAAATGGACTTAGAATATTTCCGATTAAGGGACTTAGAATAATTTAAAGTGGGAGTAAGCACAAGAACTTAGAATATTTTAGGTTTATGGACTTAGGATAATTTATATTTTGGGATTTATTGTAATTTCGATCTTAGGATTTATAATAATTAGGGAATATACGTTAAAACGTTATAAGTGTACATGATTCATGATCGTTGGTTGTGTGAAAACACAAACCAGTTATAAGTTTTTTTCATTTTTTGTTAAATTCAGGGATAGTTTTATCCATTTTTGCCCCCGTATAGGAGTCAGTAAATTAAATAAAAGTTATAATAAGATAAAACATTTTCAAATTCAAGATTAAAAGAAAAGTAAAGAAAAAAACTCACATTGTATTTTTCCGATTTTATCTTACCCTGGAGATATTTTTCAACACCAATAGTTAGCTCTAATATTCCTTTATTGATACAGAATAAAAGAATAAATTCAATATTTAGTTAATTACTCTTAAAATGTGGCACTATTAATTTGATCATTAGTTCCAAAATATTGTGAAAAAACTCATAAGATGGAATGTTTTTGCTGTATTTTGCTATTTTCTAACCCAGTAGGACCCCTAATTCGGATTCAGCGACATACAAAACCTACAGAAGACTTTTTCTTTCTCTGGTTGACGAATTCCGAAACCGTTACACCACATTCTGACTTGTGTATAATATTATTTTGGTAATTATGTTAATTGAGGGGTATTAGAGTTCAGAGTAACTTTTTGTTGTTGGTGAATTATAGAAAAAGGACGTAATAACAAAGTTCCGCCAACAAAAGTTTGGTTGAAATCTTTTCAGCAAACAAATAATAAGGTTTCAAAATAAGGGGCGGATTTTTCATGTACTTTTTGGCCAATACTTAAAAATTTTAACTATGCTTAACATTTTTTTACGTCTTATTTAAACATTATTATTGAACTCAATCTAATCAAAGCTTTTAAAATCCCTAAATTAAAAAATTACTGAAACTCTTTTCTTGCTTTTTTCTAACATGATCAGCTTCGCTCTACCCGTCTTTGACGGTATCTCGTATTAATGTTAAGCAGATCTTATGTAAAGATTCATTGCTTAATAAATAAAAAACAACCTAAAAATTCGAGTTACTGAAAGACCTTTGATATTGGTAAAATATTGATTTCTGTTCTTTTATGCACGTACGTATTTTTTGTGGCCCCTAGATTCTAAAATTTAAAATTTTTACGCCACATGTTACTGTAAGTATGTTTTATGTATGTTTTTGTATTTTTTGTATATATGTATTTTTTTTATTTTTTAATAATACCTAATTTTTCAATAAGAATTCTAGTGTTAAAGATTCATTTTTGAACATTTTTGCCGGTAAAAATAAATATACATTACTATTATGAAAAAAATCTTTGATCTGCGCAGATCTGTAATTTTCATTTTTTAGATCTGTACAGATCTGTATTTTGCCACTTTCTGCGCATATCTGTACAGATCTGTAAAATTAAAAAATTCGCTATCCACGGTCAGAGCTGGGCACAAGTGGACCGCGCGTTAAGCGCGCCCATATAAGATACATTGTAAATACTGATACTCCGGTCCGAAAGTAGAGTATTTGCCCAACTCTGTCCACGGTACACAGGGAATTCATGGAACGCAATCCTATAAAAAAAAGGTTTATTATAAGGGATTTTATGAATTTCCATCCTGTAAAGAAAAGTTTCAGAGCTTTTAATAACAAATTTTAAAAACGACTAATTTGATTATTCTTAATATTTCATCGACTTATTACGAGTTATCATAAACTGTATTACTTATAAATATATCCAATATTAAAAAGGTGCCCAAATTATACAAAAAAACGCTGCCAAGTAATTGGCACTATGGGGTTCTTCATTAACAATAACAAATTGTTTTTAATGGTCTCTTTTACCTAGTAAAAACAATGATTCTAGATATTAGTACTATTAGAAAAAATTTAAGTACTAAGTCCAAATATTGCTTTTTTTTTTATTTTGTTTATGCAAAAAATTTTAAGAAAAAAATTTTCAAAAAATTGAATATCAGATTCGAGATATAGAGTATAAAAACCATATTTTCAGATATTATTACTTTCATAGAATTAAATGAGATATTACACCAAAAAAAAAATGTATTGCAGCTTTTTTTATTTTTTTTTTAATTTTGAGAAAAAATTTTTGAAAAAATTAAGTATCCGATCCAACAAATTCCTATAAACGAGTTTACTAATACTAGAACTACCATAGAAATAAATTATGTGTTACGTCGAAAGAGAAAAAAAATTTGGTGTTTTTTGTATTTTTTTGTGACAAAAATTTTGGGAAAAATTAATTCTAAAATTCAAGGTATCAAGTAGAATACTTATTATTACTTCTAGATATTTGTACTTCCACGGAACTTCCATGGAAAAAAATAAGGTATTACATCCAAATTAAAAAAAAGCAGTTTGAGATTTTTTGATGAAAAAATTTTTGAAAAAAAATTAGGTCTTAAATCCACAATGGTTGTGAAATATCGCCGGTTACCCACATACGTACACACATATAAACACATACAGCCTTTTTTTAAAAACCGGTTTTTTAGCTTCCTGGGGTCTCAAAACGTGCTTATATGCCAAAAAATCGAAAATCAAAATTTTATCTATCACAATGGTTTCCCTGTGAGAAACCAAAATTACAATGATTAGAAATAGAATAACAAATAATATAATTAAATTATTTAAAAAAACATCTTTCATAATATTTGGTGAGATAAATTTAAGATATTTCATCTATGAAAAAGAAAAGTTATTTTTTCATGTATTTTATATTTTATTTACCAGAGATTATTCTTAGGGTTTTTTAAAACTTCCCAAAATGATGTCATTTTGCCATATGTCACCCCCCCTCTTCCTGAAATTACATGTATGTTTAAAACGTTTTAATTAAAAAAATTTTGATTCACCCCCTTTTACCCCCAAAATATGTAATTCATTAAAAGCACTGTTTTTTCCAATTTTAAAATGTCTTCATGGGTTTTTTGGGTCGCAGAATTCAATAATGCTTTAAAAAAAGATAATTAAGGTATTTCTGGAGGAAAATTAGCTCCATTTTCACCCCTTTCACGTCCTAAATATTTAAATTTAATAAAAACTTTGCTTATTAATTTCAAAGTTTCCACTCGCAAAATAAAAAATGACGTAAAAAAAAGGTGTTAAGATATTACTGGTGATAAATTCGCCGTTTCTTAACCCTTTTTATCACCCTAATATTTAATACTTATAAAAAATTTTTTTTTTAATTTTAAAATGACTATGCGGGTTTTTTAAGTCGTAGAATTCAAATATGATGTTAGAAATGTCATTCAATACATTGTTGGGAGTAAATTAACATCTTTCAGTTCTTATATAACCTCCTTATTATAATATTAAATGAAATGTATGGTTAAGATCTGGTTTATTTTATTTAAAAAGACATTATCAGTTACTAAAAGAAAATATAAAATTAAGAAATAAAAATTTTTCAAGTATTTTTAACAATTAATATTTGGAGAAATAGAGCTGAAAAAATAATAAATTCACCCCTAAGCAATGCGTTAAATTTCGGACATCATATTTGAATTCTATGACCAAAAAAACTTGAAAAAACCCATATAGACATTATAAAATTAAAAAGTATAGTATTGAATTTTGTGGCCCAAATAGCCCTTAAAGACATTTTAAAATTGAAGTGGATTTATTGTCTATTCAGTAAATGCCAATAGCAATATAGTGGAACCTTTGAAAAACAATATCAAATATTGAATTATTTATACATAACTAAAAAATACTATTCTACAAAAAGTTTTCTTTTTTGAACAAGTAAAAATGCTAAGCCAATCAAGCACTTAGAAAATTGGAAAAAATTAATAACTGAAGAAGACCTTTTTAATTTTCAGCAAAGCCAAACTTAATGAAAATTTTTCATATCTGAATTATATAAAAAAATTAAAATCAATGATTTTACAGACAAAATTACAATAAAGGATAGTAGTCAATGTTATGCTTCGATTAAATATTATTTTCAATATAGCAATGATCTATGTAGCATTTTATAATTATAAGATTGTAGAAGACAGGCGAATTATAATTCAAAAGTTCAGTTTATTAAATTCAAATATTTCACCAGCTGAAAAAAGTAATGTTTTAAATATGTTTAAAATTGCAGATATTAGCTTAATTGCTAATGTTTTTCTAAATAATAATTATTTATTGAATGTTTTTATGTAAAAATACATTGTATCTGATTATTTTAACTCGTGAATTAAATTTAAAAGAGCATTATTTTTTTATGTATTTATAGATTTTTTTGTTACTGTTTTTTTTTTAAATTTAAATCTAGCATAAAAAATATTTATAAAATTTATAAATTTAAAAATATTTTCTTTTTAACATAAAAGTGCAAACATAATCGTTTTTCTTTACAGGATGGAAATTCATAAAATCCCTTATAATAAACCATTTTTTTATAGGATTGCGTTCCATGAATTCCTTATGTACCGTGGATAGCCAATTTTTTAATTTTACAGATCTGTACAGATATGCGCAGAAAGTGGCAAAATACAGATCTGTACAGATCTGAAAAATGAAAATTACAATCTGCGTAGATCAAAGATTTTTTTCATAGAGATACCTTCACAGTTCAGTGTACATTATGGTTAATTTAATATGTTTGTAAATAAATTTTGGTTCTACTTCCCTAGAATAACTCATTTTGTTAATAAAAAAATTTAACCTGCGAAATAAGAGAAATATATTATTTTTATAATATTTAACAATTAATTAATTAAAATTAAATTCGTTGATAAATTAAAATAATTAATATTAAATATAAATTATTATTTGTTTAAACAAATTCATTTAAAAATCCTTTATCCAATGCATACTGCCAGTCGCATATATGTGTGTTTGCGTACACGCAAATATTCTCCCTTTTGTAACTCTTTATTTATTGTCTATGTACTCACGATTTCAAAGATTATTACAAAATAATTAATTAGTTTACAATAAACAATTCATTACAAAGGAAAAATAGTTAAAAAATAGTTAAAAACAAAAATATTCAAAACTGCTGTAAAAAAGGGAGGATTAGATCTCGAAGGCTAAAAAAATTAAAAAATTATTTTTTTCATTTACACTTTCGACAAAAAAATTTGGGACCCGATTCTAAGACTAAGATTTGATCATACAATCTACTATGTATTACTTTTCACAAACATTTATCCATATACAATTTTGCTAGTTTAAAAATTTATTTTCACCATAAATTATTATTTTATTTATTCTTTTCTAGTTTATTTTTATATTTATAGTAAAATAAATGTCACATATATTAATTTTTTTCGAAAATGCTAATCTGCTTGAAGTTTAAAAGTTTAGAGGATATATAAGAAGATTAAAAATAAAAATTATATCTCGTTACCGTATTTCGATACAAAACTAAATTGAAAATTTTTTTTAATTTTTCCCCGAGAAATAATCTTTTTTGCATTAAGGTACTCGTACTAGTACACGAACGATCACCAGTACCTGAGCGATCGTTTATGGATTTGATTTTTTTCATATTATTTGTTAATTTTGAATTTAAAAAGTGGGGAAATATTGAAGCTGAAGCTACATAATTAAAAAAAAAATTTAAGTGATTATCTTTAGAATCAACAGAGAAAAAAAGAATTGAAATTTTTAGGTCTTTCAGGTACTGGAGCGTTTTCTTATCCACCGTTTTCCGATTTAAAATTCGGTAGTTCATCTACTGGTGTAAAAAATATAACGTGAATATCACTTAATTTCACAGAATAAAATACTAATTTGGACAAAATTCATTAAAAACTTTTCAAAAATTACAGTTGTCATATATTAAATAAAAATGATCTGATTAAAAATAGTTGACCCTTTTAAAACCAGTTTTATATCAATTTAAAAAAATTTTATTTCTTGCTTCGGTACAGCATTGAAAAAGGCCGACGATGTACAGAGTTGACTATGTTATCAGATCATAAAAGATAAAAATAAAATCACAAAATTTTTTATCTGTTTAAAACTTTATCTCGACAAAAATTTTAAAAAATTTTTTTACAACCAAAAAAATTAAAAAACTAATTTAATATTTAAATAATTATTATAAATTTGAATTTTGAACTAGTGCTGCTTAATAAAATATTGACAAAAAAGATAATTATTAACTAAAGAGTTTTCCAGGTGGTTTATTCATGGCCTACAATAAGTTTAGACAGGTAATTGTATCCGTTTATACTTGTGTATATTATATATAGAAGCTTATTACTTTATGCGCACAAATACGCTTAATTCCCAAATCCGGTATTTCTGTCAAGACCGGAAAGTCTATAGTTACTGGAGTGTATATATATATATATATATGTTTAAATATAAACATTAGCCTGGCAATTATCTTAAAAAGCTGCTTAGGATTTCGATTACCGTAAAAAAGTTGCCTATTACCAAAAAAATAAGATTCCCTAAATTATAACTCATTTAATTACTTCTAAGTACAAACATTTTAAATAACATTGCTTCTTTCGGGAATGAAAATTGTCATAATAAAGGCCAACTCATTTAGTCAGGGTTCCGCAATTTATTTACTAAACATATCATAGAAGAGCGATAGAAACTGTTATATAAATTCACAATTTTAGGCATCTTATTTTTCGGATAAAGGACTATTAATAACACGGAATAATCGAAAATCCAAGCAATATATTTTTTAACTGCCAGGCTAATACACAAATATATATATACATATATATTGGGTTCACTAAACCAGTATCCATGTGGCAATGTATCAAGTCTTGTAATTTATAGTAGGTCCAGTTAACTTCTCCTTTTCTTCCTATACGAGAAATCTTTGATGTATAATTTCTCCTTTTGCTTTTTCCTATCGCTTAACTTAAACATCTAAAAGTTATATATTTGGTATAGCAGCTTTTCCTTCACTATAAGATTGCTTTTGTGAACCGTATATTTTCGTAAATTCATGGTATTTTGGTAGAAACCTTGGAAAAACCCTTCATAAATATCGAAATCTCAGAGTGTTATATATACTTTAGGTATATAATACACATAAATATAACTTGCATATAAAGCATACATGCACATAAAACCGTATATTTATAAATTATATATCTGTGTATATACATGAATTATTTAAAGCTTTTATAGTAGTCGCTTGCAAGGATTTATTATTCTTTTATATTGTATCCAAAAGGCATATGCTATATATATCAAACATATAAAAAGTATACTTATATACACACTCTAAACCAAACATATATACATGCTTACACTAATATTATTATTAACAATATTTTTTTTTTTTGATTCATTGTAACTTATGTCGATTATATATTAAATATAATATGGACGACATAAAAAATAAAATTTTGTAAAACGTATATTTGTAATAAAGAACATAAAGATTTATATGCTGTTACATTTTTCATTTTTTTTTATAAGGTTAAAAATTTTTCTTCAAAATTATTGCTCCTAACATGCTAGTAAAAAAAAATTCCGTAAATGTAATAAAATTTCTAGGATCTGAGATACTTCAGGAAAATATAAAAATTATAAGTTTTTTTTTTATAAAATCGATGTTTTTTTTTTAAATTTTATGTAGGTAAGTCTGATAAAATAAATTAACATAAAAGCAACAAAATTTCTAAGATCCGAAACAGATTCTGGACAGAATTTTCTGGGACCCTGGGATGTCAATGAAAATTGTGAAAAATTTTGTCTTAATTTTTAGATTCTTTGCAAAATTTTATTTACGCTTTTTGAGACAAATTTCAGATATTTTTGAAAGGTTTTACAAAAAGAATGAAATAATAATCTACCTTATGACTTTACTGATAACATTTAAAATCTCTTCATCTTGACTATATTAGTATTTTGTTAATCCTAGATTTATCTAATGCCTTTGACAGAGTCTCAAACTATGTCTTACGTAATAAACTCTTTTCTGGATTTTCTCTGCAGATTATTGGCTGATTTGCTGATTATTTAACTAATAGAACCCAGTCAGCTGTCCTCAAAAATGTGACTACTGATATCCGAATTTTTAACAATGCAGAAAAGAAATTACTACAGACTTAGTTACTCATAATACGTTAAATTACTCTCAAACATAAAAAATGACAGCTTTTAACTCATTTATAGACAAGCATTAAATCTACCCATGGATATGGAAAATTATATTTCAGAAATAAAAATAATAAAATAAATAACAAAATAATGGTCACAGAATAGAAAATTAAATACATTTAATTAGTAAATATAAATACAAAAGAACTAACATATGCAATAATAAAAATAAAAATAAATATATATGTTCATTTTCCACTAAAAAAATACCAAATATTTTAAGTGGTGAAAAATTTTTTATTGGTCAAACCTGACGTAGTTTCAAAAACAGCTTTCAAATAACTTTATGACCGAAATTTGATTGAGAAAATTATCCTGCTATCTGATTACAGGATCATTTCCTGCATTCACAAAAAATGTGGAAATACTGATAGTAAGATCGAAAAATAGAGCTTAGACATGGACAGGGCAGTTGGCACAATAAGTTCAATTTTATATATCCCATTGGGTGAAGTAAAACTTGGCCCAGAATTTTCTGCACTTGTTTTATGCCTAGGTAACCAATATCTCATTTAAAGTTAATTAATAATAAAACTGTGGGATTCGAGTCAACCTGAAGATAATTGTTAATTTGATTATTGTATTTTAATTAATATTATTTGAGATTTTGTAAAGTTTGAGAACATTTCAGTTGTGTATTTTATCTTTCTAGAAAATGTGTTTGTTTATAAGATGTTTCCGGGTCATATGGTGTTTTATGTAATAATACTTATAGCGAGGTCTTTCTAGAGTCATGTAGAGTTTAACAGATGTAACATTCTAATGTATAGAAGCTTCGAGTGTTTTGTTTTGTCGTTAATTTGCTAAAAATAATGCTATAAAATGTATATAGATTGTTCAGGAATAGAAGTATTCAGAAGGGCGATTAAAATATATAAAAGCATGTAAGAGTCGTGTAGACCTCAGTGTGTTATTAGTTAGTCTTGTCATATAGTCTCAGTTATGTCAGAGTCTTGTCTAGTATTATAATAAATGCGTGTTTTTAATTATGCAATATAAATAAAGGTGTTTCAATTATTTCGATGCCCTTACCAATCCCACAAAACTTCAATTTATTTATTAAAGTCGTACTATAAAAATAATATTATATTAAACATATATTAACTCAATTAAATCATAATAAAACAAATTGAAAAGTTAATAAAATGAGAAAAGGTGCTTATGCACATAATTTTCAAAAGACTGAAATTCAGTTTGTGTAATAACAGTTAAATTTCAGTGGTCACGCTCAGTTGATATGTACATATATAGATATTATTATATATATTAGTTATATAAACTATCACATTTGTTAAATTATATATATATATATATATATATATATATGAGCCTCAGAAATTAAGTGTAATTAGAGTAGAAATAACGCTGGAATACTACATAGTCAAGTTGTAACTTAGAAAAGGCTATTGTTATAGGTTCTGTCGTTGTCGTTTTTCTAACTACATAACATCCTTTCCTTGTATGTGTTTGTACAAACATACTTAAAAATATACATGTATGTAGTAGACTGATATCCATGTCGTCAGAGTTGTCGTCAACGTTACAGGAAATGCATATTTCATGGGAAACATGCAAATTAAGTTCACTTTGAGCTATATATATATATATTATAAAAGTATACTTCTTGAATTTCGTTCTCACCTACACTTCTTATATTAACCTATGAGTTCATATATAAATTACTCTTTTTGGATCTAGCATTTTGTGTAATGAGTTTTGCTTGCGGTACGAAATATTAACACATATGTTATTTATTATATATATTTTCTTTAGAAATATTTACAATTTTTTGTGGTTTTTTTTTCATTCACATACTTTTATTAATTTTGGTTCTTTTTTTTATTTTATAAATAAAATACTGCACATATATAAAAAAAAAGTTTTTGCAAGAAAAATAAAAATAAAACTGCTTACAAAAAAAAAAAAAAAAGAAAAAAACCTGAAATATCTGATCGTTTTGAAAGTCTTGCTCTCTTAAAATTTCTACATAAAATGTACATATATATATACCTATTTTATTCTTTTTCAACTTAAATAATAAATGTATATTGTTGTATATATATTTATATACATGTACATATACATGAAATTTTATATATGTCTTTGTTAGGTTTTGGATATAGAAAGATTCGTGAATAAACTATACGTGACTTTGTCCGAATTTTCATGTTTGCGGCTTCTCCACATAACCGCTTGTACGTGCTATGAGGTTACTAACTTCATCTATAAAATTACAAGCTGACTTTACTTTTCTCTCTTCACTTTACTCAATATATATATATTATATATACTATATTATTTTACTTTATTTATATAAGAACTGACCAAAATATATCATTTTAATTGGCTAAATAAGAAAAAAAAATTTTTATTATTTTTTTTCTTTTATTAATTCAAATATAAAAAAAAAAATTAAAAATTGATACTTAAAATTTTATTTTTTATTGTTTATGATTTTTTTTATGAACTTTTTAGTTGCAAATGTAATATTATATTTGAATGTTTCCATATAAATTTTAATATTTTACACGTTGAGAAAACTAACATTTATAAATATTACTTTACATTCTGGTAAAAATTACTTTATTTTACTAATAATCGGGAAACATGTTTAACTTTATTGTAATATTTATTATTTAAATATAGTAAAAATTGCTTAAACTTCAAAGAATTAAAACTACAATATAAATTAATAATTCCTGGATTAATGTAGAATTTTTACTATACGAGGAATGTAATTTTTAATTTAGTATTTTTTTTAATGCAAATTAAATACACATAAAAAAATAACTTGTTTTTTATCCATTTCTCCAAATGAATACCCAGAAGTTTCCCTAAATATCATTAATAATGCAACTTCTAATGCTTTCGCTTTCAAGAAAGTCTCACAAAATGATGTAATCCTGGCAGTTTCCCAAGCAAAAGGTGAGGATGGTATTCCTCAAAGTATAATAGTAAAAGTTTTACCAATTTTAACCCCTTATTTAATAAACTATTTAATCCCTCTCTTTAAAAGGGCGTTTTTCCATGTAGCTGAAGTTTCGACCGCTCGATGAACGAAATTTTTTTTTTAGCTCAAATCAGCTAAAAAGTATAATAAATAAATAAATATAGTAAAAAACTAAAAAAAATAAATACACAGCCGATAGAAACAGCTAAAAACCAATAAATCAACCAAAATATACAATAAAAAATCATTCTCGCATTTCAAAGGATTTTGAGATCATTAGATGAGATCTTCAACAACTATTAATTTCTTAGTTTGATTAAAAAATGTTTTTCAATACTCAGAAAAATTTTGGACTGATACCTAGATGGAAAACTATCTGAAATAAGGCAGCGATACAAATTACGTAAATATCGTATTTTAGTTACCCAGCATTTTCAGAACCTTGGCAGGGCATTACCCCGAATTTCTTTTCCCGATATTAATCTAATTCTGTGCCAAAACTCCCAAAAAATTTTTGAGCCCATTTTAAGGGGGTTAAATTGGTCAAATTAAGTTGATTAAAGATTGGTCATTTTTAGGAAAACAGCATTTTTAGAATTTCATGGGATCTGGCCGCATCTATTGTTTTCTTGTGTTGATTAAAATATGTTTCTCAATACTCAAAAAAATTTTGGACATATTCCTAGGTGGTAAACTACCTCAAATGCGGCTGCGAATCAAATTACATAATTATCGTATTTTAGTTTCCAAGCATTTACAGAACCTTGGCAGGGCATTACCCCAAAATTCTTTTTATAACATTAATCTAATTATGTGCCAAAACTCCCAAAAAATTTTTGAGCCCATTTTAAAGGGGTTAAGTTGGTCAAATTAAGTTGATTAAAGATTGGACTTTTTTGGAAAAACAGCTTTTTTGAATTTCCTGGGATCTGAACGCAACTATTGTTTTCTTGTATTGATTAAAATATGTTTCTCAATACTCAAAAAAATTTTGGACATATTCCTAGGTGGTAAACTACCTCAAATGCGGCTGCGAATCAAATTACATAATTATCGTATTTTAGTTTCCAAGCATTTTCAGAACCTTGGCAGGGCATTAACCCGAATTTCTTTTTATAATATTAATCTAATTATGTGCCAAAACTCCCAAAAAATTTTTGAGCCCATTTTAAGGGGGTTAAGTTGGTCAAATTAAGTTGATTAAAGATTGGACTTTTTTGAAAAAACAGCTTTTTACAATTTCCTGGAATCTGAACCCAACTATTGTTTTCTTGTGTTGATTAAAATACGTTTCTCAATACTCAAAAAAATTTTGGACATATTCCTAGGTGGTAAACTACCTCAAATGCGGCTGCGAATCAAATTACATAATTGTCGTATTTTAGTTTCCAAGCATTTTCAGAACCTTGGCAAGGCATTACCCCGAATTTCTTTTTATAATATTAATCTAATTATGTGCCAAAACTCCCAAAAAATTTTTGAGCCCATTTTAAAGGGGTTAAGTTGGTCAAATTAAGTTGATTAAAGATTGGACTTTTTTGGAAAAACAGCTTTTTTGAATTTCCTGGGATCTGAACGCAACTATTGTTTTCTTGTGTTGATTAAAATATGTTTCTCAATACTCAAAAAAATTTTGGACATATTCCTAGGTGGTAAACTACCTCAAATGCGGCTGCGAATCAAATTACATAATTATCGTATTTAAGTTTCCAAGCATTTACAGAACCTTGGCAGGGCATTACCCCGAAATACTTTTTATAATATTAATCTAATTATGTGCCAAAACTCCCAAAAAATTTTTGAGCCCATTTTAAGGGGGTTAAATTGGTCAAATTAAGTTGATTAAAGATTGGTCATTTTTAGGAAAACAGCATTTTTAGAATTTCATGGGATCTGGCCGCATCTATTGTTTTCTTGTGTTGATTAAAATATGTTTCTCAATACTGAAAAAAATTTTGGACATATTCCTAGGTGGTAAACTACCTCAAATGCGGCTTCGAATCAAATTACATAATTATCGTATTTTAGTTTCCAAGCATTTTCAGAACCTTGGTAGGGCATTACCCCGAATTTCTTTTTATAATATTAATCTAATTATGTGCCAAAACTCCCAAAAAATTTTTCAGCCCATTTTAAGGGGGTTAAGTTGGTCAAATTAAGTCGAATAAACATTGGTCTTTTTTGGAAAAACAGCTTTTTTGAATTTCCTGGGATCTGACCCCAACTATTGTTTTCTTGTGTTGATTAAAATATGTTTCTCAATACTCAAACAAATTTTGGACATATTCCTAGGTGGTAAACTACCTGAAATGCGGCTGCGAATCAAATAACATAATTATCGTATTTTAGTTTCCAAGCATTTTCAGAACCTTGGCAGGGCATTACCCCGAATTTCTTTTTATAATATTAATCTAATTATGTGCCAAAACTCCCAAAAAATTTTTGAGCCCATTTCAAGGGGGTTAAGTTGGTCAAATTAAGTTGATTAAAGATTGGACTTTTTTGGAAAAACAGCTTTTTTGAATTTCCTGGGATCTGAAACCAACTATTGTTTTCTTGTGTTGATTAAAATATGTTTCTCAATACTCAAAAAAATTTTGGACATATTCCTAGGTGGTAAACTACCTCAAATGCGGCTGCGAATCAAATTACATAATTATCGTATTTTAGTTTCCAAGCATTTTCAGAACCTGGGCAGGGCATTACCCCGAATTTCTTTTTATAATATTAATCTAATTATGTGCCGAAATTCCCAAAAAATTTTTGAGCCCATTTTAAGGGGGTTAAGTTGGTCAAATTAAGTTGATTAAAGATTGGACTTTTTTGAAAAAACAGCTTTTTACAATTTCCTGGGATCTGAACCCAACTATTGTTTTCTTGTGTTGATTAAAATACGTTTCTCAATACTCAAAAAAATTTTGGACATATTCCTAGGTGGTAAACTACCTCAAATGCGGCTGCGAATCAAATTACATAATTATCGTATTTTAGTTTCCAAGCATTTTCAGAACCTTGGCAGGGCATTACCCCGAATTTCTTTTTATAATATTAATCTAATTATGTGCCAAAACTCCCAAAAAATTTTTGAGCCCATTTTAAGGGGGTTAAGTTGGTCAAATTAAGTTGATTAATGATTGGACTTTTTTGAAAAAACAGCTTTTTAGAATTTCCTGGGATCTGAACCCAACTATTGTTTTCTTGTGTTGATTAAAATATGTTTCTCAATACTCAAAAAAATTTTGGGCATATTCCTAGGTGGTAAACTACCTCAAATGCGGCTGCGAATCAAATAACATAATTATCGTATTTTAGTTTCCAAGCATTTTCAGAACCTTGGCAGGGCATTACCCCGAATTTCTTTTTATAATATTAATCTAATTATGTGCCAAAACTCCCAAAAAATTTTTGAGCCCATTTCAAGGGGGTTAAGTTGGTCAAATTAAGTTGATTAAAGATTGGACTTTTTTGGAAAAACAGCTTTTTTGAATTTCCTGGGATCTGAAACCAACTATTGTTTTCTTGTGTTGATTAAAATATGTTTCTCAATACTCAAAAAAATTTTGGACATATTCCTAGGTGGTAAACTACCTCAAATGCGGCTGCGAATCAAATTACATAATTATCGTATTTTAGTTTCCAAGCATTTTCAGAACCTGGGCAGGGCATTACCCCGAATTTCTTTTTATAATATTAATCTAATTATGTGCCGAAATTCCCAAAAAATTTTTGAGCCCATTTTAAGGGGGTTAAGTTGGTCAAATTAAGTTGATTAAAGATTGGACTTTTTTGAAAAAACAGCTTTTTACAATTTCCTGGGATCTGAACCCAACTATTGTTTTCTTGTGTTGATTAAAATACGTTTCTCAATACTCAAAAAAATTTTGGACATATTCCTAGGTGGTAAACTACCTCAAATGCGGCTGCGAATCAAATTACATAATTATCGTATTTTAGTTTCCAAGCATTTTCAGAACCTTGGCAGGGCATTACCCCGAATTTCTTTTTATAATATTAATCTAATTATGTGCCAAAACTCCCAAAAAATTTTTGAGCCCATTTTAAGGGGGTTAAGTTGGTCAAATTAAGTTGATTAATGATTGGACTTTTTTGAAAAAACAGCTTTTTAGAATTTCCTGGGATCTGAACCCAACTATTGTTTTCTTGTGTTGATTAAAATATGTTTCTCAATACTCAAAAAAATTTTGGGCATATTCCTAGGTGGTAAACTACCTCAAATGCGGCTGCGAATCAAATTACATAATTATCGTATTTTAGTTTCCAAGCATTTTCAGAACCTTGGCAGGGCATTACCCCAAATTTCTTTTTATAATACTAATCTAATTATGTGCCAATACTCCCAAAAAATTTTTGAGCCTATTTTAAGGGGGTTAAGTTGGTCAAATTAAGTTGATTAAAGATTGGTCATTTTTAGGAAAACAGCATTTTTAGAATTTCATGGGATCTGGCCCCATCTATTATTTTCTTGTGTTGATTAAAATATGTTTCTCAATACTCAAAAAAATTTTGGGCTTATTCCTAGGTGGTAAACTACCTCAAATGCGGCTGCGAATCAAATTACATAATTATCGTATTTTAGTTTCCAAGCATTTTCAGAACCTTGGCAGGGCATTACCCCGAATTTCTTTTTATAATATTAATCTAATTATGTGCCAAAACTCCCAAAAAATTTTTGAGCCCATTTTAAGGGGGTTAAGTTGGTCAAATTAAGTTGATTAAAGATTGGACTTTTTTGAAAAAACAGCTTTTTTGAATTTCCTGAGATCTGAACCCAACTATTGTTTTCTTGTGTTGATTAAAATATGTTTCTCAATACTCAAAAAAATTTTGGGCATATTCCTAGGTGGTAAACTACCTCAAATGCGGCTGCGAATCAAATTACATAATTATCGTATTTTAGTTTCCAAGCATTTTCAGAACCTTGGCAGGGCATTACCCCAAATTTCTTTTTATAATACTAATCTAATTATGTGCCAATACTCCCAAAAAATTTTTGAGCCTATTTTAAGGGGGTTAAGTTGGTCAAATTAAGTTGATTAAAGATTGGTCATTTTTAGGAAAACAGCATTTTTAGAATTTCATGGGATCTGTCCCCATCTATTATTTTCTTGTGTTGATTAATATATGTTTTTCAATACTCAAAAAAATTTTGGACATATTCCTAGGTGGTAAACTACCTCAAATGCGGCTGCGAATCAAATTACGTAATTATCGTATTTTAGTTTCCAAGCATTTTCAGAACCTTGGCAAGACATTACCCCGAATTTCTTTTTACGATATTAATCTTATTCTGTGCCAAGACTCCCAACAAATTTTTGAGCCCATTTTAAGGGGGTTAAGTTTGTCAAATTAAGTCGATCAAACATTGGACTTTTTTGGAAAAACAGCTTTTTTGAATTTCCTGAGATCTGACCCCAACTATAGTTTTCTTGTGTTGATGAAAATATGTTTCTCAATATTTAAACAAATTTTAGACATATTCGTAGGTGGTAAACTACCTCAAATGCGGCTGCGATTCAAATTACATAAATATCGGATTTTTGTGTCCAAGTATTTTCAGAACCTTGGCAGGACATTACCCCGAATTTCTTTTTATAATATTAATCTAATTATGTGCCAAGACTCCCAAAAAATTTTTGAGCCAATTTTAAGGGGGTTAAATTGGCCAAATTAAGTCGTTTAAATATTGTTCATTTTTGGAAAAACAGCTTTTTTAGATTTTCATGGGATCTGGCCCCATCTATTGTTTTCTTGTGTTGATTACTCTCATTATTCAATTAAATTTGGGGCAGTTTCGTGGGCGGTAACTACCTCAAATGCAGCGGCGATTCAAATTACAAAAATATCGTATTTCAGTTGCCAAGCATTTTCAAAACCTTGGCTGGGCATAACCCCGAATTTCTTTTCAAACATTCGATTTTATTATAATTTGATTCGCAGCAGCATTTGAGGTAGTTTACTACCTAGGAATATGTTCAAAAATTTTTTGAGTATTGAGAAACATTTTTCAACCAACATTAGAAAAGAATAGTTGGGGTCAGATCCCAGAAAATTCTAAAAAAGCTGTTTTTTCAAAAATGAGCAATCTTTAAATGACTTAAATTGATCAATTGAACCCCCTTAAAATGGGCTAAAAAATTTTTTGGGAGTTTTGGCACATAATTAGATTAATATTATAAAAAGAAATCTACCAAGGTTCTGAAAATGCTTGGAAACTAAAATACGATAATTATGTAATTTGAATCGCAGCCGCATTTGAGGTAGTTTACCACCTAGGAATATGTCCAAAATTTTTTTGAGTATTGAGAAACATATTTTAATCAACACAAGAAAACAATAGATGGGGCCAGATCCCATGAAATTCTAAAAATGCTGTTTTCTTAAAAATGACCAATCTTTAATCAACTTAATTTGACCAACTTATCCCCCTTAAAATGGGCTCAAAAATTTTTTAGGGGTTCTGGCACAGAAATAGATTAATATCGTAAAAAGAAATTCGGAGTAATGCCCTGTCAAGGTTCTGAAAATGATTGGAAACTACAATACGATATTTATGTTATTTGATTCGCAGCCGCATTTGAGGTAGTTTACCACCTAGGAATATGTCCAAAATTTGTTTGAGTATTGAGAAACATATTTTAATCAACACAAGAAAACAATAGTTGGGGTCAGATCCCAGGAAATTCAAAAAAGCTGTTTTTCCAAAAAAGACCAATGTTTAATCGACTTCATTTGACCAACTTAACCCCCTTAAAATGGGCTCAAAAATTTTTTGTGAGTCTTGGCACAGAATTAGATTAATATCGTAAAAAGAAATTCAGGGTAATGCCCTGCCAAGGTTCTGAAAATGCTTGGTAACTAAAATACGATATTTACGTAATTTGTATCGCAGTCATATTTCGGATAGTTTTCCACCCAGGTATGAGTCCAAAATTTTTCTGAGTATTGAAAAACATTTTTTAATCAACCTAAGAAATTAACAGTTGGTGAAGATATCATATAATGATCTCAAAATCCTTTGAAATGCGAGAATGATTTTTTATTGTATATTTTGGTTGATTTATTGGTTTTTATCTGTTTCTATCGGCTGTTTATTTAATTTTTTGAATTTTTTACTATATTTATTTATTATATATACTTTTTAGCAGATTTGAGCTAAAAAAAAAATTTCGTTCATCGAACGGTCGAAATTTCAGCTACATGTTTTTCCATCAGTATGAAAAAATCACAAATTATTGGATTACAGAAAGTCTCTGTTTCATCCTTATCTTCAGATTTCCAACCAATAGCTCTATTATGTTTCTTGTCGAAGGTCCTCAAGAAGCTTGCTCATGATCAGGTAACTAGCTTCTTTAATAAGTCTAAGATTCTTGATTTGTATAAGACAGGTTTCCGTAAGTTTCACAGTACCCAATCAGCTTTGATAAAACTTACTAATGATAAAGTTCTTTTACTTCAGTTTTAACTTCTCAAATGCTTTTGATAATGTTTCTTCCTCGAAATTACTACAAGAACTGAAGGATGTTGCATTTTCTAAATCCTCTTTGATATGGTTCTGATCATACATTAGTGGTGGTTCATTGTGGGTATTATCTAAAACCTCAATATCTGCTTCTCGTGATATAAACATTGGTGGGACTTAAGGATCCGTCTTGAAGATGAGGATGAAACAGAGACTTTCTTGGGGATAACGCTCTTTTCAAGTAAAATAGCGAAATTCTGGAACTCGATTTCACCACGCATACGGGACATATACTTATACTCTGGTTTTAAAAAGTGTATAAAATCTTAATAAACTAGATGTAGCTTAAACAGATACCAACAATTACAAATTTTTATTTTATTATAGAGCGAAGCTCTACCTTAATGGATGCAAAAATCGACACCTTTCGGACACGATATAGCCAAAACGATCAAACGGATTGCTTTCATTTTTTAAAACTGAGTTTATATTATCGAGTTAATGAACCCTATAGTTTTTGGGCCCAATCCGGTATTTCTAAAGGTATGTTTATTCTTGTACTTTTGCTTCATACAGGTGAAAAACCTTCTAAATGTTATCCGCGCGATTAATTTCATAGCTTTTGCATAAACTTTGCATCAGTGAAATATCATAAAAATGCAAAAGAACGCTAGATATAGTATTATTAATTATTAATTAATCGACATTTTATTTAATTACACGTTTGACGCCCAAGAGCTTATCTTCCTACGTGTAGTTTTGTTTTTGCATACTAAATTAATTTCAAAACCAAAATTTATGTATTTCAAAATGTATATCCCCATGTAATAAAGTCTCAACTTTCAGAATCTGATGTCAAATTTGCGATTAAATCAAACTGCAAACTCAATATTTCGGGTCAAAGTTGGCCACTAAAAAAAATCAAAAAGTTGCTGATCAGTATTGTAAAATTAATTAAGTATTCAAAGACAGTTAAAAATAATAAAATTGGAGCTTATGATATGATGGCGTTAAGTATCTTATGCAAATAAAATATTTTTAATCTTAATATTATATTGTATTGGACTAAACCTGGTTCAAAGAAAATGTAATTTTATCCACATGCATTCTATGCGGAATTCCATTATCGTTGAATTTATATGAGAATTGATTACAAACTGATGTTTTTAACGCTTCTAAAGTAGCTGATTGACAACGGATTTTTTTAATTAGTTTAAACTTTTGTATAAAAGTGCTAAAGGCTAGTTTTATTAAATAAATAAAATATAAAATTAATATAATTGCAATTTTCGCAGCAACTTAAGGTACTTGATTTTTAGATTCTATCGGTGAGAGATTTCTTTTAAAATTGGTCATGAAAAATTTACAACTGACGGACTTTGAATGAAAACTTGCACTAAAAACTAAAACCAACAAAAATTTGATAGGATAAGAAACTAGGCTATTATTATGACAACACTGAAAACAACAAAAACTACCCGATTTTAAGGGTTCATTTTTGCGATGTTTCAGAAGAAGGGTCAAAAATAACTAACTAATTACATTTTTTAAAGAAAAATTAAGAAACCATTAAGACTTAAACGTCAAAAATCGTAATTGGACTATGAGGGCTAAGTACAAAAAGTTTATACTATCTCCGAAACTGAAAAAAAAAACTTTTACATGATAAAAGATTATTTTTATTTGCTTCTTTTTTAAATAAAATTTTGGTAACTACTTAACCGTATTTTGGCCATGAAAGACTTAGATTAAATAAATTTAAAAATACTTTTAAAGAACAAAATTTTTATTTAGGAGAGGAGTTTAATAATTTTGGAACTCCAAATAATACAAAATGGTTATAGATAATTTATTTTGTTGAAAAAACATGACAACCACCTTCCGTTCATGCCATTAAGCCTTCTTGGACTATAGAAACACAGAGTTTGACATTTTTAAATAGGGTTCTTTGGTAATTTTTAATAGAACGCTGCAACCTTATTAAGAAATCAAAAACTTCTGGTTGTGCCTATTTTTTTATATAATTCTCTTACTGTTATTATCAACAGCCCAAATACCCATTTTCTGCCAAAAATGACCAATTATTTGATGCCAAAATTGCAATTTTCTATAGAGAAAAGGGTTTAGGTCTCAAAAATTTGTATTGGCTCCAGGTTTACAAAAATTTCTTTCCTACCTCTCTTCAATTATTTATTAGCGAGATATAATAATTTATAAACTCCCAAATTTGATTTTTCAAAAAGTGTCTATCTTGATCTCTATCTTTGTAAAACCATAACTCAAAAACAACTCAAGCAAATCAAACAATACCCTGCCAACTAGCTGACACTAAGATTCCTCTGCCACAGATATCACCGATTACAAGCATGCAATCATACATACATTTCTATTAACTATAAAAAGTTTTTTTTATTGATCAAAAATTTTGGAATAAATTAAAAAAAAAATTAATTATCAGATTCGAGACATCGAATAAAAACCATATTTTCAAATATAAGTACTTTCATGGAACTAAATGAAGTATTACACCCAAAAAAAAAAAAAAATATTGCAGTTTTTTTAATTTTTTTGTTTTTTTAATTTTGAGAAAAAAATTTTGAAAAAAATCGGTATTAGATACAAAAAATTACTATAAACGAACTTTCTAAAACTAGTACTCTCATAGAAATAAATTAGGTACTACGTCCAAAAAGAAAACAAAATTTGGTGTTTTTTGTATTTTTTTGTAACGAAAATTTTGGGAAAAAAATTTTCAAAAAATTCCTTATCAGATTCGAGATATCGAGTAAAAATAGTAATTTCAAATATAAGTACTTTCATGGAAATAAATGAGGTATTACATCCAAATTAAAAAAAAAAAAAGTAGTTTGAGATTTTTTCAATTAATGAAAAAATTTTTGAAAATTCTTATTTTTGAAAAATTTATATTTTTGAAAACAAACTTTTTTTAAAAACCGTTTTTTTAGCTTCCTGAGGTCCCAAAACGTGCTTATATGCCAAAAAATCAAAAATCAAAATTTGACGCATCAAAATGGTTCCTCATTGAGGAACCAAAAATGTTGAGATCTAAAAGCCTTTGTTTTCAAAAATTGCATTTTTGGGAGCAATTGAAAAATTTGATCATTATGGGATTTAATGGACTATAAAGGTATGAGAATTTGTGATAAAAAATTGCAGTTTTTGGGGCATAAAAAGTGACGCTTACACAAAAAAATGGTGCCAACCAGAAGTGTTTTGGTTAATTAGAAAGGTTGCATAATTCCTGTGAAATTTATCAAAAAACCCTATTTAATAACATTAAATCCTTCGTTTCTAGGCCCAGAAGGCCTGCTGGAATAAATACAGGCGTTTCGGCCTGTTTTTTCAACATAATAAACTGATGCATTAGAATTTTGAGTTATTTGGTGTTACGAATGTATTGAACATCCTTTTTTAATTATAAAACTCAGAAAATATCAAAAACTTTATTTTTTCAGTGAAGTGCATTATAAAACGAGTTATAATAATTATTATTAATGAATTTTACGTCTGATTTACACGTTAAATATTGATATTTAAGCTCAATCTGAGCAAAGCTTGTAAAACCCAAAAATTTAAAAATTATTTAAACTATTTTAAATATGATCAGCTTCGCTCTACCCGTCGTTGACGGTATCTAGTCTAGTATTATTGAATCGCTATTGAATTATTTACTCCTATTTATATATTGACCACTTTACTGACCAATTGACTAATTGACTGGTTGCTATTGTTGTTACAGTTACTCGCTGTAATTAATTTTAAAGATAAAATATTTATATTCTATTTCATTTAATTTTACTTTTAAAAATTTATATATTCTGTATATTCATTTATATTTTATATTTCATAAGTTGACTATGGAGAACATGTGTATTAAAATTGTTGTCATTGTTTTTTATTTTTATTTGTATTAATTTTTTTTTTTTTTTAGTTAATTTGGAAATTTGAACTGCGGTACTTTGCATTACCAGCCTATCACTCTGTCACTGTACTATTATACTAAAAATTTGATGAAAACAATTGACTAATTCTTCTTTTTTACGACCAGCTATTGCCTCATGCCATAAAACAGCTACTGGGTTTAAATTTTTACTTGATTTACCTATGGGTACAAAACTCTCATTGAATGCTATTATTCGCTGTGTAAAAATTGCTTTTTTGAACATCTCCAATCTAGGCAACATTATTACTTTTTGCATATCAACACTAACGCAAACATTTTCCCTGTGCCAAGTTTTTTCTGAATGTGAATCATAATGCACACGCGAATTTTGAGCCCTTAAAATATATACCCCTTGTTGTGCAATTTATATTCTTGCAGCTCTCGCACTCTTCATGCCCTAAATGAGCAAATGATTTTTTCATTTCTCGTACAACTCGTCGAAAAGTTTCTTTGGAACACTTAAATTCCGGATATTTTTTTTGCAGTTTATTATACATATATATATAATTGAAATATCTGAAGGTAAATATCTACGAAAAGGCGCATGTAGACGTCTGTAATGATGCACACAAGGATTAAAAGTTTCAATGTGCGCTTTAATCACATCTCTGTCAATAAAGGGTTTAGAAATTCTTTTTGTATATTTTTTAGGAGTCATTCCAGTGGAATATGCATCTCGTACAATATCACTACATACACTATATCCTAACGTTGCGAGAAAAAATTTTTTGCACCCAGGAAATGTAAGATTTTCTCGTTTAAATGAATAATTAAATGTATGATCACGATTCAAAACAGAATATTTTTTTTTCTTTGTGTAGAAATACGATTTGTATTGTAAAATATAAAATTGCGTAGTTCAAAACGAGATAATTCCCAGTATTCATCGTGAATAGAAGTTCGTATATTTTCATCTATAAATATTTGGCAATATTTCCTACATTTACACGATACTCTCATTAAATGCTTACGTTTATTTATTTCATGAGTTTTTTTATCCTTTGCTTCAGGTTTCAAACCCGGAAGTCTTTTATGCTTGGCAATGGGCGTCACAACGGCATTTTTATCGATACTTTCACAATTTTCATCAAATTCAGTATTCAGTTCATTATAATTTTTATGAAATTTAGAATTTATTTTAAATTGATTGCTATAATTTTATTGAATCAAATTATAATAACACGTAAACTTAATGTGGTAGTACAAAAACATTAAAATTGAATAAATTATAATTCATAATATTTACAATAATTAATTACATTCAACAAATATTTAACTGAAATAAAAAATTTGATACTTACGATATTCACTGAAGTAAATTAATATACTTGAAAAAATGAAACCCAAATATAATACATAAAATTTTCTATTCTATTTTTCTATTAAATTTTCTCTTAACTCAAAATTTACCAACGGTGTATATGTGAGATTTATAATGGGTGCGGCAGTATATGGTGACAGCGCGCGTAAAATAATTGAAGTTTGAAAGCTATATGTTTTGGACATTCCTCACTTACGCCCCCTGGAAAGTAAATAGATCTTTCTTTTTTGCTCTTCTCTATCTTTATATAATTCACATCTTTACATTTTTTTTTTAAATTTTTTTTTATTTATTAGATTATCGTACAAGATTGTACAAAATTTTAGAAGTACATTTGAAAAATAAAATAAATTGCTTACGCGTGTTTAAAATTTATAATAAGTAACAATAACAAAATTTTATAATTAATAACAATGGTTTAAATTTGATAAAAATATTTAAGTTTGGAGTTTAAAGTTAGGAGTTTGCGAGAAAGAAACACAGATTGTGAAGGGAGGCGCTTTGGGATCAAGTTTGAGAGGAAATAAGGAAGGATAAACTATTTGTTTGTGTGATTTTCAGTTTAATGTGTATTTCAACGTTTGGATGAATTTAGATAAAAATTATGAAACATTAGAGTCACGTTTGTCCAGCTCAAGGAGATATTGATATAAGTTGCACTTGAATGAATCAATTGTACTTGACAATCCTATTGCTTCAGGGAGAGAGTTCCAAAAAGAAATCATGAAAATTAGAGAAGAGTTATTGTAGGTATGGTTTGTAGATGTATTAACAACTAAATGCGGACGATTTTTTGGACGTAGGTCTCTCGTTTATTAAACCTTTTTATTTTATTTGTTCCATTTTTATTTACCGAAGTACGGAGAAATGTGTCTACACGTATGTCAACTTATTAAAAATGAAGGGTGACAAGAAGAGAGATTAGTCATTTTATTTATGTATTAAAAATTCCTATACGCGTATTGAAATTTTTATAAACATAACTTTTACTATACGGTATAATAAAAAAACTTATAACCGGTTTGTGTAAACACAATGCATGGAACATGTTTACTTCCAGATTAGAACAAGATATAACACAAATGTTACTGAACATTACAATACAATTTTCTATTTTTATAATTTGTAATTATCACCTCACTAGCTGTTAAGATTCTAAACCCAAACTATTTTGATTTCCTAAACCTGAATTATTCTAAGTCCCTTAATCGATATTATTCCAAGTCTCTAAACCTGTATTATCCTAAGTCCTTAAGCCCAGATTTTTCAAAGTCTTTTAAAAGTATTTTATTTATTTATATATACTTACCTAATTATTATAAGTCTTATTTGAACCCCCCCTCCTTTAAATAAGACAAATTTTACCCCCCCCCCTTAATTTTCAAGTTCTGAAGTATCCCCTCCCTATAAACATGTTCCATGTTAAAAAAGGGCTGCACACTAATATTTCTAATATATTCTTTTTTTTCCCTGAATTGATAAGTGGGTTCCGCACTACAATAAAATACAGTAAAAATTACTCCTATTGATCTCTCAGTGCAATGAAAAAATAAAATTAAAAAAATTATTTAGTTTTTTTATTCAAATTTTTTATTAAAAAAAAACTATAAGTGCCATTTTTGTTGTGGAGTTGATATTACAAAGAAATTACAAAGAAAATTAAAATTTGACACTGATTTATCCACAACCAAAAGGTAAAACGCCTAGGTATTTGTGAACTACAGGAAAAAAATTAGTTTTTGATTTTTCACACAGTTATATGCACAAGCAAAGGTAGCAAGCGAGTATAAACTGCTTGCAAAGGTTCAAATCCATATTTTTCTCCATGGTTTTTTTTACTAAAATTTGATAAAGTGGTAAAAACAGATAATTTAAACACTTTGAGGAAAAAAGATTACCTGCATAAAAATTATGCGGATCAGTTTATGTAGATACTAATGGGAAAATAATAATACTACATAAAATACAAGAATTTAAAGTTTTAAAATTATTTTAGAAAAGGATTTAAAAGAAGAGAAAATTTTAATAATGATAATAATAATAATATCATATAATAATATTAAAAATAATTAAAATAATATAATGTAAATTTTAAAATGATTTAAAACTTTTTATACTTAATAAAAATTATAAAATTATTATTTTAAAAGTAAGTTTTATAAAATAATGTTTAAATTAATATAAAAACATGAAAGAGTTGAATAAATATTTAAAAATTTTCTTTATATTTACAGGTTGATATTAAAAAAATATGTATGCATAAATATATATTTAGTTTATGTAACATATATGATTTATACTTTAACTGAATTTTTTTCGCTTATATATGAAAAACTCATATTTTTTATTAGAATAGAAAAAGAAAAAAAAAATTATTTTTTATGCAAATTTTCTTAAATCTATTGTTTTCGCTGTGACTTTGTTTTTAAACAATAAACTTTATCTTCCATAGTCACTTTAATTTTTTGTATTATCAAATTATTAAATATTTTAACAAAAAAATTTTTAACTATAGTAAATGTAAAAAAGAAAATAATATATTTATAATGTTATTGTTAGTTTTTTTGTATAAATTTTTTTGTATAATGTATTTGTTAGAGAAAATTCTAAGAAAAAGTATATTTAAAAAGCGAAAAAATAAATAAAGCGTGAGTAAAAGTATTGGTCAATTAGGAGTGTAGAATTATGACTGTTGATGAAAATCATTTTAATAACTTTTTTTACAATATTTTTATAAAAAGACAACTTTTAACCTATTTTTTTAAGTTGAAGAGGCATGGGTAAATGACGGTAAATTTTTTTTTATTTTTTGGATATGAGAAAATTGTTCCTTATCCTATATCCGAAAATTTAAAGCATATTATTCTACATTATTTTAGGTCTACTAAAAAAAAAAAAAAATTATAAAGGGTTTGTGTACACAACCAACGAGCGTCGAACATGTTCACTCATATCAGTAATAAATCAAAAAACCGAAATTACAATAAATCCCGAAATATAAATTATCCTAAGTCCATAAACCTAAAGTATTCTATAAGTTCTTATTTTTATTAGGGCCTGATCAGACCCTGACTCCTACTTCAAATTATTCTAAGTCCCTAAATCGAAAATATTCTAAATCCATTTCACCGCCCCCCCCCCTAAAAACGTCAATATTTCAACCCCCCCCCATAAAAACGTCAATTTTTCACGCCCCCCCCTTCGAGCCAAACTTTTTTAAATACCCAATCCAATGAACATGTTCTATGTTAAAACTTATAACTGATTTGTGTTCTCTCACAATCAATGATCACGGAACGTGTTGACTTATAACAGTTTTAACGTTTACTCTCTATTATAAGTCCTAGAACCAAAATTATAATAAATCCCGAAATATAAATTATCCTAAATTTCTAAGTCCATAAACCTAAAGTATTCTAAGTTCTTGTTCTTATCTCCCACATCAAATTATTCTAAGTTCGTTTGACCCTCCCCTCATCCCTAAAACGTCACTTTTTCACCCTCTCCCTACTGACAAAGGGAGACCGGAACCTTTGGGTCGACAAATTACAATCTATTGTTATGAATGACTTTAATATGTTAAAAAATACCCAAGATACCCTCCGTTTATTCCAACGCGCCTTCTGGGCTTAGAAACACAGGGCTCAATGTTATAAAATAGGATTTTTAGACAATTTTCTAAATGACGCTGTAAACCGCAACGCGCCAACACCTATTCTAACAGCGCTATAGTTAATAAACCAAATGCCCATTTTTGGACCAAAATAACCAATTTTTAAATTGCTGCTAAAATTGCAATTTTCAATAAAAATAGGTCTTGTAGGTCTCAAAAATTTTCTATATTATTTTTATAATTTTTAACAATTAAAACTTATTAAATTAAAATATATAGTAATAATCTAAATTAAATTATAAATCGTTTTATGAAAATTTATTTATTAACCCTTTTTCCAATGCATGCTGCAAGGCGTATGTGTGTGTATCTTTACATACCACACCTCAACTTATAGAGGTAATTCCTATAAATTAATTTAACTTTTTTATGTAACAATTTATTTATTAACTGCATATTATTTTATTAATTTTGATTAATTAATAATAAATAATTTGTTACACAGATTAGATATTATTCTACTTTTTGGATGAAATATATGAGTTTTTTATATTGTCATAAATATATGAAAATATAAAAAAATAAATTACAAGAAAAATTAAGAGAAATTTTGTAATATATATATATATATTTTTATATTGTTCATAAAAATTTTAGCCGTCATACTTTATTTCTAGTAAAAATATATTATATTCAATTTATTGTCTACTCTACAGTGTAATAAAGTGAGATTATGAGAACTTTCAACAATGAGATTTAGAGAAGATGAATTTAATGAAATTTTTTAAATGATATATGATTTCAAGAAGAAGTAAAAAGTCATGATAATAATAAATAGATTTAATTTATTATTGTTAATTATTTTATTATTATTATTTATTTTACAATTTCTTGCTTTTTTTTTGGGAAATAGATTTTAAGATAAATAAGAATAAATAGAAATTTAAATATCCATTATATAAACTTGAGCTTTAACTTCAACATATGTTAAATATATTTTCTGCCTTCCTTTTAATGCAACAGTTACGTCATTTTTGACAGGAATTGAAAAGGATTATGCAAACAAAAAATGAAGAAATTTTTTTATATCTAAAAAAATATCATTTGTCATAAAAATCTTGTTTTTTTTTCCTGTCTTACGGTAAATTTGCTTTTAACAATCAGATATTATCCAACTTATTTTAAGAAAAATATATTAAGTTCAATATATAAGTATATTATATAAGTAAAATGTCATAGCTCAATTACTGTCGCAAAAAAATTTTATAAAAAAAATATTTTATCTCGTAATAATTTAATTTTAATAAAACTTAATATTGAGCAACATTTTTTTTTGTATTATTTTATTTTAGCTTTACTGCTTTTTATAACCATTCTTTATATTTTATCTCATTTTTATTTTTATGCTTTCCCATTTACTGTTATATTTTTATTTTTTTTTTCAGCTGCAAGAGATTTTCGGATTTGTATTAATTGATCCTTATGACTTTGGCAAGTGAAAAAATGAAATCCACTTTTTTAGTAAAATATAAAACAAAATTTTTAAATCCGAAAATTAGTAGCTTCGTACTATTTTTTGATTTGTTTATTTAATTTCTGAAAAAGTTTTTTTTTTATAGTAGAATATTTTAATAAAACCTATTTCAAATAATAATTTAAAAGGGATTAGATTCGTAAATTTTTAAACATCATCAACCACAATTTTTTGTAATATTCTTGACGTAATAGCAATACAAACATAAAAATTTTAAATTAACGTTATTTTAAAAACAGAGTTAAATAATGAAATAATGAAACCATCAAGAAAATGAGAAGAAAAAAAATTTTTAAACTCAACTTTAAAAAATCTATAATTTTGAAGAAAAAAAACTTTAGCTAATAAAAATTCTTTAAATTTATCAAAATACGAGAATTTCATTAAAATTCATATGAGTGAATAAATGATAAAAGTTTTGCTCATGGAATATCATACCGAATATTTATACTAATATTATTTATAAAAATTCTCATTTAATAACTAAGACACCGCTCATAAAAAGTTTTAATGACACTAATTTTTAGTCCCTTTTTTCTAAAGAAATATTTTTATTAAAATTAAAATGAAAATATTTTAGTATCTTGCATACGTATCAGATTTAATTTCAAATTATTCATATTATAAATTTGATCTTCATGGAATATACACACTTTACGTATAATAAGAGCTTAAAAGATATCTGATTTTACTTGAAAACTCTGCATGCATTCAAAAAGCAGTGTAAGCTTAAATTTCTTTCCTATAAACTTCAAGTTTCATAGCTTATTAAAATACAATAAATTATTTAAACCTAAAAAAGAACATTTTAAACATAACTTATTTTAACAAGTTCTAATGTTACATTTAATTTATATTTTTAGTTATTTGTGTAAACGAATGTGCTTGCTGTCTGTCTGTTTATTACTCAGAATGCACCAAATTATTTGACAAGCAACTTTTAAAATAAAGAACAATTTTTTTTACTTTTTCTTACAGTCTATAGCTACCTGGTTACTGTGCCATAACAAGCTCAATTAGGAGAATATTTAGATACCCTACATCAAATTATTTATATGCTTAATGAAAATTTTACGTTCATAGAACTGTGGAGCTTTAGAAAGGAGTCTAGTACATTTGTAAACCAAATCACACCAAATGAAATTACTTTTTTTCAACGAAACAAATTTTGTCACAAACGTCCAGGTAGTTTTATCAAAGTAGATTCAATATTTTACTTAATGCATCTTGTTCACTAACGTATTTTGATGTAAAAATAAGATAAAAAAACGACCACATAAATAAAAAATGCCATAAGAATAACGCACACAGAATTTATTTTTACATTTGTAGCTGTGCCATTTGAAAAATTTAGGTATTTGGACCTTGAAAAACATAAAAGTACAAAAAAATTTGAAAAAAAAGATAAGTGTTGTGTCGTAAACAATTTAAAAATATACAATTCCCGTGAAAACCACTCATAAACAGTTTTTCATATAAGGAATGAAAAAAAAATGTTCAGCAATGACAATAGCGTACCTGAATTAGTATAAAAACGTTTAAAATTTTTGTAAAACTATTTAATAACATTATTAAATAAATTGAAACGCGTTTTATCAAATATCTCGAAACCGTTAAAATGTAGATATGTAGATTTTTGATCTGTAGGGGAGTGAGGATAATTCAGTGGTATTTAAGCGTTATTTATCAAATATTCGTATACAAATATTGATATTTTCTATCTTTTCCTAGAAATATTATATACTATATATCCAAATACAAAAATGAATTAATTAAATTACAAAAACTATTTAGTGGAATTCATAAAGCATTGTTAAAAATAATGTTTAAATTGTGAAATATACGTTTACGAGAGAAAATGCGGCAATAAAAAGAAAAAAATAATAAGGGTAAATTTAAATGAAGTGAGTGCGATTGGTATGGTCGGGTCTTCAAAACTGCCGCAAAGTGTTTTTTTCTGAAAGTCCTATCAAAAATAAGTAACCAGCCCAATTTTTAACCTCCCTAAGCAAAATCTCGATTTTTGGCAGCCATTTTTGTGTTTTTGACTGTCGTTAAAAATTTAAGAAAAATGGATCATAATTTTTTTTATTATTGCTGTAAAAAACTCACATTAGCATGAAAATTTTTTTCTTATTAGGTGCAAATAGGAAATTTCCCAGGCTATCCGATTCCGGGGTCAAACGTTTTTTTTTGAGTAGCGCATGCGCAAGGAATCGCTAAGATAGTCTGTTTTTTTCAAAAGTCGATTTCTCAAATGCCTATTAGTAAAAAATCTTCTAACCAGGCTTAAAATTTTCCTTAAACCGTATATTTTTTGGCTAAAAAAAAATTTCCATGGGACACTGCTTTTTGGGAGCTCTAGATAAAAAAATAGCATCTTTCAAAAGATCATTTTTTACAAATTTCAAATTTCCCGCCAAGTCACGTGATCAATCAAAAATCTGACCAAAAATTTGGATTCCGCGGGAAATTTTACATTTTTATGTTTTTAAAAGCTTTCATGTTAAAACAGTGAAATGATAAAGAATTTTCTGATTAATTTTGAATAATTTGGTATAATTTAAAAAATAAAAAAATTCCTTTAAAAAATGAGATATTTTAATCTTTCAATTTAAAATTTCGCTGCTTTAACATAAACGCTCTAAAAAATATGAAAAGATATGTCCTTATGTAAAATTTCCCGCGGAATAATATGCGCATTATATTAAATAAATAAGATGCATGCCTTATTTATATTTTCATAAAAAAATATGGGTGAAGAAATTTTAAATAAAATCGTCGTCATTTTATAATGGAACTATATTATTTTTGTTTTAATTTTTAGTTCCTCATATAGAGGAACCATTGAAATAGGTAAAATTTTAATTTTTTTTGCACATAAGCGCGTTTTAAGACCCCAAGAAGCTAAAAAACTGGTTTTTAATAAAAGTGTGTATGTGTGTAAATTTTTTTGAATTAAAAAAGTAAATAGCCTGAAAATTGTTTTTAGGTTTTAAACATGCAAATTTGCATTGCAGAAAATGTAGAATCAGCCTGATATTAAAAAAAAAAATTAAAGGGATATTCCTGGTATATCCAAATATGATTAATATGCTATGGCAATAAAAGTTGAAGTTTTGTCTTGTTGATTGAAAAATCTGATAAGAATGAATAACAATCCAAGTTGGCATACTTAATTGAAACAAATGTAGGTACCATTTTTTTTTGACGTAATACCTAATTTTTTTTAATGGAAGTTGTAGTTTTTAGAATTTCTTTATCATTTATTCCTCCATTTCTGTGATTTCATAATAAAATAAGATGGAAAAACAATTAAAAAAAGAAAAAAATGTAAGTTAATAACGGTCAATATTCAAAATAAAACAATGTCATGAATCACGACAAGAATTTAAACCCATTAGTAAAACATAAATTTTTATCGTTCTTAAAAGTCTATGAATGAAAAATTAAAAAATAAAAAATAAAAAACACCCCCTCTTAATAAATCCTTTAAATCTTTAATAAAAAAATAACCATTGCTCAGGTATCAACAATATTAGATAAAAAGCCTAGTTCGCTTAAGGTTGGCTTTTTGAATGCAAATTCACTAAAACTCCATGTAAATCAATTTAAACAAATAATCATTGATGATCCTACTTACGACATCATTGGCGTTGTAGAAACGAGATTTGGTGATGCAATAGTTGATCATATAGCCAATGTTGATGGTTACAGCATTATTCGTCAGGACAGAAACACAGGAGGAGGAGGAGTCATACTTTATATACGTAACTTTTTCCGAGCAAAAATACTAGCAAAGTCCAATACTGAAAGACTTGGTAACCCATTAGAGCCTGAATACCTTATGTGTGAAGTATGGGGCGAAGGTATACCCTCTATATTTGTTTGTGTAGTTTACAGGCCTCCTAAGGTCTCGTTTAATGCTAATCCTGATTTTCTATCCAACCTTCGTGAACTTTCCTCATCGTACAGCCATAAAGTAATTGTAGGAGATCTTAATTCAGATCTGTTGGTCACAAATAGTGGTTCACGATTTATTAGAAATCTAGCTAGCGAATTATCTCTTCAGTTAGTTGACCATGGTCCTACACATCGTCAATCTGGATCAGATGACCCGAAAACATGGCTTGATATTATTTTGGTAGTCAACAGTGATAAGATTCTTTCATTTACTAACAGAATAGCACCATTTCACTCTGATCAGAATCTCATTGATGTAGAAATCGAACTCTTTAAACCTAAACCTCCTTCAGATAAATTTACTTATAGAGAGTTCGATGATATCACTCCGGAGGACATCAATGAGATTCTGATGGTATGTGTTTGGTCTTTATATGATAATCCTGACTTTGGAATACAATCAGCAGTTGACTGCCTAAATAATAATCTACAGACAGCTATTGATCAGCTTGCTCCCCTTAAAACAGTGAACCCAAAGAAAAACATGCAGCCTTGGATCAATGGTGAGCTAAAACTGCTTGTTAAAAAACGCAAGGCGGTTGAAAAATGCTACTTAAGATCAAAAAGTCCTCACCTCCTAAAAGAACTTATAAGGCTCTTAAGCAATGTTGAAATGTCTTCTGAACAAGCGCGTAACTCTTTTTATCAAGAGCATATTAATAATGCGCTTACAAATGGCAAAGATATTTGGCGAGAACTTAGGCATCTCGGGCTGCTACCCGCTCCTAAATCAGATCTTCACGGTTTTGCCCCAGATGAAATAAATAAATTTCTTTGCGGGAGTGTCTTATTCGTCATCTGAAGATTCAAATCTCAACAACATCGAAGATCTAATTGCTAATGCGCCTAAAGAAGGCTTTAAATTCTCGCAGGTTTCACTTAATGACGTAATTTTGGTGTTAGCTCACTTTTCATCTCAGGCTACGGGTGAGGATGGTATACCTCAAAAAGTAATAGCTAAGTCATTATCTACACTTGGCCCCTTCCTTGTCAAACTCTTCAATGAATCTCTGTTTAAAGGCATTTTTCCACTTAACTGGAAAAAATCATTACTAGTGGCGATTAAGAAAACTCGTATTCCTTCATCATGCTCTGATTTTAAGCCAGTAGCTCTGCTCTGCTTTCTGTCTAAGGTTTTAGAAAAACTAGCACACGATCAAATTACTGCTTTCTTAACAAGTAACAGCTTACTTGACCCATTACAGACTGGTTACAGACAGCACAGTAGTACAGAAACAGCACTACTAAAATTGACTGACGATATACAACAAGGAATGTACAATAGGCAGATTACATTATTACTACAATTTGACTTCAGCAAGGCATTTGATACGATTCTGCCCTCAAAATTGTTACCAAGGTTGATGAAAATGGGATTCTCCAGGATGTCACTATTATGGATCAAATCCTACTTAGAAAGTAGAACTTTACAAGTTATCTCTAAAACATCTCGTTCTGATCCACTAAGTGTTAATCTTGGGGTTCCCCAGGGCTCGGTACTCGGACCTTTGCTGTTTTGTCTATATATTAATGATGTAAAATTATACTTACCGTCTAATGTACGAAACATACTTTACGCAGATGACTTACAAGTCTACTGTCAAGTATCACCTGAAAATGTACTGGAGGCCACAGCTTTATTATCTAAAACAGCTCGTAGCATCTCTGCTTGGGCAGACGGTATTTCCCTTCGGCTCAATCATGGAAAAACGAAAGCTATATACTTTGGCACGAGTACCTTTGTCAGTCGTTTACAACAATTGCGAAAAAAGTAAACCGTGTTCTATACACTCTTAGATTTATCCGACACTACACTACAGAGACATTACGTACGCGACTAGTACAGGTATTAATTATACCTTATTTTGATTATTGTTCAGTTGTTTACTTAAATGCAAACAACACACTAAAAATGAGGTTACAAAGACTATGCAATTCTGGACTGAGGTATATTTACGGCATACACAAAGATGAATATATAACCCCTTTTAGGCGTAAGTTGGGATGGTTGTGAACTGATACACGCAGGCATTACTTTTTGGCCATAATAATCTATAAAATCCTGCGGTTACATTAACCCTCATATCTGAGCGAATCTTTTACTAAGTACATTCCTAAAGAGAATGCAAGGGGTACTCTGCGTTCAAAAGAAATCACCATACCTAATATCAAAAATTGTGGGACAAACACCTTTTGGTACAGAGGCGCTAGACTTTGGAACTCCTTACCTGCAGAAATTCGGTTTCTACCTTCACTTAACTCATTTAAATTTGCTATGCACAAATATCTCCTTACACTTGATCCCTAGCAAGGGTGTTTTCATAAACATAACATGCCACCCTTTTGTTACAAGACAATTACTTATTACTCATTATTTTATTATTTTATTTTGATATATTTCACTTATTTTAATAATTTATTTAGAATTAACTTTACCATGTACATGCAACTAACTAATTGACTGTGATACCTATGGCAAATTATTATATTTAAACTATTTAGACTATAAGTATTTATTAACTACTTTATTTCATTTTATTATAAAAATTTAATAATGTTATCACTAATATTTCAAACTTATTATATTTTATCAATGTTAATTATAAATTATTTACTATGATGTATATTTTATTTGATTACTGTATTTTTGTTCAATTGCAAGATAAAGAATATTTACATTTACATTTACAATATTATTACTTAGTCTAAAAAAAGTTTTAACACACATTATTTGAATTTTATAATATAAAATAATAATTTTTATACATTTAAGCAATTTAAAAAAAAAATAGGGACATAAGAATATTTAAATGTCAAGTTAAGTTTTTTAAATGGTGCTAATTCAAACATTTCAATGTAATATTTTGTAAAATGAAAAAATTATTTCTAAAAAATAAAGGTCCTGAAGAGGTTCTCAGATTGAGAATGAAATATTGACAAGAGTGAAAATCAAAGTTTTTTGAATTTTTCCTTATAATTTGTCCAGCAAGGTCATTTTAAACTCAATTGAAATTCAATTTATCTAGACGTTCCAATCTAATTTTCTAAAATTTTAAATTGGTAAAAATTTTTGTCTCATTATTTTTTTCGTCCAAAATAATATTATTTTTTATTGAATAATTGATTAAAGATTTTATTTTTACATAAATCTACAAAAATTTTGAGTTACAAAAAATGATTTACATTTATTACGCGAGCACGTTTATTATTTACAAAGTATCAAATATAAAATTTTAATAATACAATAAAGATATAAAATATGCTAAAATAAAGAAAAATAAATTTAAATTTTAACAAGTGTAAAAAATAAAATATTTTTTTGTAAGATAAAATATATTAAAATAATAGAAAAGACATTTATTATATCAAATTTTAGTTTAGGCTACATAAATTTTTGATTTAAACGGTTTGAGATTTTAGAAAATAAAATAGATGTAGGGAGGAAAAGGGGGTAAGGAAAGTAGGAAGTAATCAGAAAAGGGACACGGGAAGTTAATTTTGGATTTTTATTAAAGAGAGTTTGAGGAATTTTGAAGTAAAAGATGTTGACAGATATTGTGTTTGAAGGAATCGATAGAAGAGTCAAAGCGGATATGTTCCCTTGTGTACAACACGGGTTCCAGGAGTTTAACATATGGGCCAGTGAGGAGTTATTAAACGCAGAACATTTAGAGGTGGGGACAGAGAGGTGAGAGCGTAGATGAGGACGTTGGGCTCTGGCTGGGGTATAAATTGTTATTTTATCTTTAAGATAAACGAGTAGGCGATGACTTAGAGTATTATAAATGTAGACAGTACATAGATATTATTGGCGTAATTTTATATTCGGCTGGCCTAGTTTTAAGCTGACAGGAGAAGTCCTATTAGGGAATCTAATGTCAGAAACGTACCTAATTGTAGCATTCTGCAACTTTTAAAGTCGGTGATATTCTAATAGGTTGCCTATTGGAAAGATACCATAGTCAAAAGTTTAATATAGCAATTTTTTTTATTTTTTGAATTTAATACCTAATTTTTTCTATGGGAGTTTACAATGACAATATCAAGGAAAAGATAATTTTTAGTTTTTTTTTAATTTTATAATAACTTTTTTTTATTTTTATTTTTATTTTTTTTTTTATTTTATTTACGCCCGAAGGCAATTACAATAATAAAATAAACAACTAGATGTTTTTGTTGTTAAAAATATACAATTTTATAAAAATAACTTAATAATATAATTCTATAATTTTTTTTTTTAATCTATCAAAATGTGCAGATAAGTAAGATAATAAAATATAATAAATTTCAAATACTTTTGTAAAATAAATGATTAAATAAATTTTTAAATAAATTAAATATTCACAAAGGAAAGATAAAGTAACATTTAAAATTTTTTAAATATTTTTTTTAAATGAAATGCTAGAGTATCAATTTTATGACCCAATTTTAACAACCTTTTCTGTAATGCACTGTCTATTTAGATAATTTGGTTTTAAAGTTATCAATGAGAACGTTCTAATCAGTCTAAAATTATAAGACAATTGTTCAATGAGAGATAAGAGATTAAATAATTCAGAATATTTTATATTGTTATCTAAAATTTTTTGCAACCAAATTATATCATTTGCGTTCACACTAGATTCAATTGAATAAATTCAATGTTTCAACAATTAAATCAATACAATTTTTATAAATTGGCCCCCAGATACTAGATCAATGCATAATTTGAGGTTTTACTGAACTATAATATAAAATTTTTATAGTTACCTTTTTATCTATTTATGTTTTGTTATTACGTTAGGAACCGTAGTGCCAATAATTTGGCAGCGTTTTTTTATTTTAATAAGGTTGTGGGTATTTCTATAGGTATGGTACTTTAACACTAAATGTTGATTAATTTAAACGGTGATATACTTTCCTTATTCGCGGTACTATTTTATTAACAAATTTTTGCTGTCGCATGAGCCCTTTGTGCCAATGGACCTTTTGTGCCAAAATAAGCCGTTTGTGCCAAAATGAGCTTATTGTGCTCAAATTAATATCTATTGGACTAATTGTCTTTTGTAAGCTGTATTAATGACAATATCTATGAGGTAATTTACGAAAATACAAAAAAAATTAGAAAGAAAATATTATTTATTGATATTAAAACATTTTTAATAAATAAAGAAAATCGAGAATTAATTTTTAACAATAACATAGAGTATGGTATTATAGATTTCGATAATGAATATAATATAAATAAATCTAAATTACAGTAATTAAAACAAATAATATGACCTACATAGTGACCTTATTTTTTTTTTTTATAATTTTATATTTTTAGCTTTATTTTTTTTTAAATATTATTTAAAAAAACTTCATAATAAAATTAATGTAAATAAAAAATAAAAATATTCATATAATTATGAAATTTTTATTAAACCCATATTTATTTTTATATATTACATAAAGGTAAATAAATATAATTAAAAATATAATTTTATAAATATTAATTTACATTACATATGAACGATAGATAACACACACTATGAAGATTGTCGCCTTTTAGTCTAAATTAGATTACTTGACTATATATTTATGTTAATTCACTATGGTCAGTATTATGTAAGTTATAATCACTACCACAATGCCGCATGAGTCCTTTAGCAAAAATGGAATAGTTGGATAATATGAACCTACTATAAACTAATTTAATTTTAAACCAAAGTGATATGATTTTGTTCAAATGATGTATTTAAGTAAAAAACATATTCCAAAAGGATAATATATTTAAAAAACTGTTCGCACTCTACGGGGGTTGGCGCGCGGAGCGCGCAGGGGGCGGAGCCCCCTAGTATATATATATATTCAAGCAAATTAAATTAATTATTTTTTTACTCCCACCATTTATTTTAATATAGTGAATCAATATTTTCAAAACTACTTATATATAAGCGAATACTAAAATTTTTTATAGGTCATATTTAAGTACCTAGTAAAAAAGTCTTTCCTTTAAATCTTATTTTACTTTAAAAAAAAAATATATAGAAAGGGTACTAAAGGTACTTATTTTAGATATATATTTTAAAAAATTTGCACAGTATATTCAGTCAATCAAGAGTAGCAGAAAAGTATTCTAGGATGCCCATTAAATTCTATCAATATATACATTAGCCTAGAGTTTATAAGCGTTCATTTTGCAAAAAAATCAGATTGACAAAATTCTAGCTCATGAAATCATTTTCAAGTTTTTTTAACAAATATTTATACTTTATGGAGCGAATTTTCGGATCCATAAGAAACAATGTACTGCTTTGATGTGCTAGGTATCAATATTCATCAGCTTTGATTAAGTAAGCTTTAATTTTGGAAATCTTATTCTTAACTATTTGGCACTTAATTTTAACCAGTAATCGGAAATCCGAGCAACTTTTTAAAATACGTTCCAGTCTATATATGGGCGATTATTTCTCAACCCGGCCACCCCCCTCTGTCCAAAAATGGTGGCAACTTAAAAAGATTTTGGTTTTCTCAAATTGACTGGAAAAGGGTCTAGTTTTTTATTCTCATTGGCCTTTTCAACTCTGTAAATCTACTGTGCCCATTTTAGGCACTGAGCGGCGCCAGGTCGACATTTTAAAAACTGAAAAATTGAAATAAAAGTAGATTAACGGTAAGTTTTTTGAAATTTTTTGCTTTTAAAAGTTGTTATTTATTAAAACAAAGAAAATGAGACCACTTGCGTGGTAATTGGTTGATTTCTTAAAAAGTTTTGTGAGTGCTATGTAGTTTTTAAAAATGGGTAAAAAACGGCTACTTTGACTGCTGATATCTCAGAACCTACATGTCCAAAATAAAAAAGTTTTAGTGCAAAATGTTAGTCTTTTGATACATAATAAGTGTGCCAAATATCAGAGGATTTGATCGAGTAGTTTCGGATTTAGCAATTTTAAGGGTAATTCTGAAACAAATTTTGACCCATTTTTTTAAGAGAATTAATACCCGAAAATTGCTAAATCCGAAACTACTCGATCAAATTCCCTGATATTTGGCACACTTATTATATATCAAAAGACTACCATTTTGCACTAAAACTTTTTTATTTTGGATATGTAGGTTCAGAGATATCAGCAGTCAAAGTAGCCGTTTTTTACCCATTTTTAAAAACTACATAGCACCCACAAAACTTTTTAAGAAATCAATCAATTACCATGCAAGTGGTCTCATTTTCTTTGTTTTAATAAATAACAACTTTTAAGAGAACAAAATTTCAAAAAACTTACCGTTAATCTACTTTTATTTCCATTTTTCAGTTTTTAAAATGTCGACCTGGCGCCGCTCAGTGCCTAAAATGGGCACAGTAGATTTACAGAGTTGAAAAGGCCAATGAGAATAAAAAACTAGACCCTTTTCCAGTCAATTTGAGAAAACCAAAATCTTTTTAAGTTGCCACCATTTTTGGACAGAGGGGGGTGGCCGGGTTGAGAAATAATCGCCCATATATATCTTACTACTATATACATTTGAAAATTTATATGTATGTGCCTGTCTGTCTATCTGTCTGCCTGTCTATTTATATGTACGTATGTTTCATCATCAGGGTCAAACCTAATTACATAAACCTAGTGTCAAAATAAAGAAAAAAAGTCTGCGGATGACATAGGCCATAGTTTTGCTACTCAGCTATTTAGTTTTTGGAGGTATTCAATTTTCACCATTTTTAAGAAAACTAAAACTTTTTGAAAATTTCATTAAAAATATCTAAAAAATATGATAAAAATTTACTGTTGCAATTGGTTTTACTTGCTTTGGCACTAATTTATAATAAATTAGTTAAATTTTTATTAAAAGCGGAAGCTTCTTTAAAAATTTATAAAATTATTTTGGTGTCAAAAAAAATTTTTCGGCAATTTGCGGTAATAATAAGAAACTTGGACAAAAATTCAAGAAAGTTTCTAGATTTTATAGTATTCAGAAAACAAAAATGCAAGAAAACATGATTAGTGTATCATAAATTAATTTATTTACAAATAAACAATTACGTAATTTGAACAAAAAACTGGAAACCCTCTGAAACACTAGATTATGTTCATCCAGGAATCAAACGTTCAATTGTTTATTTAAAAATGACTATTATTTTCAATTTATATCGTTTGCGCTACAATCTATTAGGACTGTAATGATGCCCCTCTGAAAATTATTTAATAATTTTTTATTATGAGGCCTCAAATTCTTTACAGATTAAAAATAACTAAAAAATTGCGTATCCAGTTGATAAAACAAAGTTTAAATTATGAAATCACTAGCCGAATAACATGATTCATAATAGGTCTTGAAGTCTCTTCAGTACTAAAATAGTACACAAAATACTAATACTAAAAATGCTACATTCTGTTCATAAGAAATAAACTATCTACAGGATTGAACGTAGCCTCTCCTATACCATTTTAAATATTCTTCTGTGATCAATAATTATAGATTTACTTGATACCTCGCTGGGCACAAAAATAGGCTTCTCTGAAAACTCTGATTGTGTTTGCATAATTATAAATTTGCAGTGAAACGTGATTTTTTAAAGCAACAGAATTATAAGTAAAACTCAAACTTTTACTAGTAATATATACAAATATAAATAAAAAAAAACTTAAAAATTAATCAAGTAAAAATATTTTTCTTTAGTATAAATTTAAAAATTATAAATTAACGTACTGAAAATTTATAACTTAAATATGTAAAGAATGTTTTTTTTATTAAAAAATTCTATTAAAATATTTAACTTTAATTAAAAAAAGAAAAAAAAAAGTTTAATTAAAATAATTCAAAAAATATTTATAATTATCATAGTTGTTATAGTTTCTTTTGTTATTATTATTATTATCTTTTTTTATATATAACTAAAACAAACCATGTTCTTTTGATGTTCATCTTAAAAAAAAATATATATAATGATAAAAAAAAAATTCTTTAAAAACAATGTATTATAACTGACTTTGTTTAAAGTATATATATATATATATGGGCACGTCCAGGGAAGCACGACCAGCCGAAAAATAAAAACTGAAAAAAAAATTTTTTTTGTGTCACTTTTTACCTAGGATTTGTGAAACCACTCCTATTTTACACTTCCTGATGCATAATTTTGAGATACGGCTGCTCCAAAATTGGATTTTTTCATTTTTTTGATTTCAGCTTCCCAGTTCAACCTAAAATAACTATGAACCATTTAACTTTTTATATATACATATGATTGGAAAAAAGTTGTATTCTTACCTGGACTACTCAAAAAAAAAAAAAAAATTTCCATTTTGACCCTTTTCACTTTTTTTCCTTCTCGACGGTGGCTTTGAAACATCCAGAAAACTTGTTTCGCCATGATTTTTTTTACTTTTTTTTTTCTCAAAATTTACCTTAAAGGGTCTAATTAATGTCCTGAAAATCCTGGGATGTGATATGCCATGATCGGTCCACAATCTTAAATTTTAGTTGTTTAATTTACCTAAAAATGATCAAAAATGTAAAAATTTAGGAGTAAAATTTAAAAAAAATTAAATTAGACCTTACCAACATGTTTACACTTGAAAATCTTCATCTCCTGGACCACATGAATATATTACAGCATAAAAGTAAGTCTGGATACTTTTCCTGGAGCTGGATCACCTAGAAACAACCTCGCGTCACCATCCAAAAATTAAAAAAAATCTGTAAAAAAAAGAAATAAGTGAACAAATTAGTCTTCAAATTACTATAAACTATTAAAATAGACTAAAAACTACTTGAAGTAACTTACCACAAATAATTTGGACTAATACAAATCAAAATTGGCCCCAAGTCTAGCATCTGTAAGCGCAACCATCCAACCCAGTTCTTGTAAAAAGTCTGAAAACATTAAATAAAAATTAATACACTTAAAAAATATAATTTTATACTTTTTCTTATACCTAAATAAATAATAAAAATATTTTTGTTTAGAATCCTGTACCACAAAACCTGAAAAAAAAAACACAAAGTATCAAACTCCACATAAATTTAAAAAAAAATAATAAAACACTGTTACATATCTGACACTTTATTCATTATTTTAAACTAATAATAAAAAAATATTTAAGAATAAAATTCATTAATAACAATTAATTATGTTGTATAAAAATCACAAGTAAATAAACCACATGTTGATCTTAAAATAACGTCTGCTAGAACTAGATATCAGTAACTTTAAGGCTGAAACGCAAGCATAATGGCAGATGGGACTATTTATCTATATGCTTGCGTTTCATCCTTAAAGTTACTGATATCTAATTCTAGCAGACGTTATTTTAAGATCAACATGTGGTTTATTTACTTGTGATTTTTATACAACATAATTAATTGTTATTAATGAATTTTATTCTTAAATATTTTTTTATTATTAGTTTAAAATAATGAATAAAGTGTCAGATATGTAACAGTGTTTTATTATTTTTTTTTAAATTTATGTGGAGTTTGATACTTTGTGTTTTTTTTTTCAGGTTTTGTGGTACAGGATTCTAAACAAAAATATTTTTATTATTTATTTAGGTATAAGAAAAAGTATAAAATTATATTTTTTAAGTGTATTAATTTTTATTTAATGTTTTCAGACTTTTTACAAGAACTGGGTTGGATGGTTGCGCTTACAGATGCTAGACTTGGGGCCAATTTTGATTTGTATTAGTCCAAATTATTTGTGGTAAGTTACTTCAAGTAGTTTTTAGTCTATTTTAATAGTTTATAGTAATTTGAAGACTAATTTGTTCACTTATTTCTTTTTTTTACAGATTTTTTTTAATTTTTGGATGGTGACGCGAGGTTGTTTCTAGGTGATCCAGCTCCAGGAAAAGTATCCAGACTTACTTTTATGCTGTAATATATTCATGTGGTCCAGGAGATGAAGATTTTCAAGTGTAAACATGTTGGTAAGGTCTAATTTAATTTTTTTTAAATTTGCTCCTAAATTTTTACATTTTTGATCATTTTTAGGTAAATTAAACAACTAAAATTTAAGATTGTGGACCGATCATGGCATATCACATCCCAGGATTTTCAGGACATTAATTAGACCCTTTAAGGTAAATTTTGAGAAAAAAAAAAGTAAAAAAAATCATGGCGAAACAAGTTTTCTGGATGTTTCAAAGCCACCGTCGAGAAGGAAAAAAAGTGAAAAGGGTCAAAATGGAAATTTTTTTTTTTTTTTGAGTAGTCCAGGTAAGAATACAACTTTTTTCCAATCATATGTATATATAAAAAGTTAAATGGTTCATAGTTATTTTAGGTTGAACTGGGAAGCTGAAATCAAAAAAATGAAAAAATCCAATTTTGGAGCAGCCGTATCTCAAAATTATGCATCAGGAAGTGTAAAATAGGAGCGGTTTCACAAATCTCAGGTAAAAAGTGACACAAAAAAAATTTTTTTTTCAGTTTTTATTTTTCGGCTGGTCGTGCTTCCCTGGACGTGCCCATATATAAATTTTATATCTATTAAAATTTTAAGGCACAAGCTTTAACATATATGTAAAGATATTTAAACATACAGTGCTTTATATATTAAGAATATATATATATATTATAATAGTAAATATTATTTTTGTAACATATATGATGTATAAAAAACCTAAAAAATATATATTTTTAATATGCATGTACAGAAAATAGTAAAAAGAAGAAATAATATTTTTAAATTTCTGTATGAATAAGGGGCTTATAAATACAATAATATATATATATATATATATATATATAATATATATATGTAGGTGCTAGCGTTGCAAACTAACGCGACGAAGCAAAGACCGGAGGAGTCGACGAACTAACCAGTAGAGTGAGTCAGGATCGCGTCAGCCGGTTGAGTTAAATTTAGTTTATCATTGGTATACTTACTTATACCATGTATTTTTAAAATATCGCTCCGTACTGATTGTTTATATCGATACCATGTGTTTCTTTGTTATTAAAAAATCTTTTTTGATATTAGTTTTTAATTTTTGTGTGTATTAAATAAAATATTTATTTAATTTTTTATTTTTGACTTAGTGACAATTTTTTTTTTTTATTAGGAAATAAGTGTATTTATGCATTTTCTTATTAATTATTCATAGTAACATAATAGAATCATAAGTGTATAGGTGAGAATAAAAAAAAAAATTTTTTTTCTTTGAATAACTAGTGTTTTTTTTTTTTTTTTTTGTTCTACTTAAGTGAAATGATAAGTGTTTAATTATAAAACGAATATTTCTGTAATAAATTAAACAGTGGTGAAAAAAAAGTTAAAGAAATTTTTAACATTGTATACGAAAAAAAAAATATCTAAGAAAAAAGTTTTTAAAAAATCAAGTGTAAAATTTTTTCTCTTTTTTTTTTTTAAATCTAAAAATATTTTTTAATTTTAGTTTTATCAAGTTTATAAATCTTATTATAGTTAAAATAGCATTAAGGTAGGTAAAGAAAAAAAAAAGATCCTTATTTTTTTTTCTATAAATCCATTTTTTATAAAAAAAAAAAGTTTTATAGATTCATAATTTTTTTTTAGACATTTTTTTATTACTTTTTATCCAATGCATAAAAGGAAAAAAGATACAAAAAAATGTATTAATTTTTTTTAAAATAATTTTTAATATAAAAATTTTTTCAATATTCTAAAATAAATTGAATTATCATTATTATTTTTTATTATTATTATTATTATGTCGAGATATACCAGAAGATCATAGATTATAAGTAACTATACTCGTAACTGTATAATAATAATGCAGGGTATATTTTTTTTAAGTATCATAAGACTTTATTAAAGTTATTCATTCTTTTTTTTTCTGTTCTTTTTAATAAATTGTATTGATTTTTATTAGATAGAATTTTTTTTTTTTATTAATAAAATGTCATTTTATTAAAAAAAAGAAATATGAATATTGCATTTTTTTAATATTATAATAAAATTTCACTTTATAAAAAATAAGTAGCTTTTTTCGATCGATAAATTTTAATTTTGAATGGGATTTTTTAGAAAAAAATTATTTTAATTGGATGGCGAAATGGTTATTTAGAGAAAAATAAAATTTTATTTTGTTTTTGTTTAATGCAAAGATAATTTATACCTGAACTTATCAAACTAAATCTCGGTATAAACTCCAAAAAGAAAAAAAGGCGAAAATCTTGATTTTTTTAGGTATTTGATCTAAAAAATTGACTTTTATAAAATTTTCTAAAACTAGAATTCTCATTTGGGAAAGGATAGATTTATACAAGAATATGTGGCTTTTTATATTTTGAGAATATATTTGAAGCAAAAGTAAAGTTATATGTAAATCACTTTAAAAAAATACAGTTTACATCCTTACGAATACACTTAAAAATAAAAAGCATTGGCGTAGATATATCGGTTTTTCATAATCTAAAGATAAAAAAACCTACTTAAATGCAAAAAATCAAAATTTTATCTATTCTACGTAATAGAAAATGTAATTTGACACTACTTAGAAATGATTCAATAAAGGTGAAATTTTGAGAAATTCGGTATTGAGTCTTTTGCTTTTTCTGATTTACATAAACGAAATTAGCTCTCATACTCTATACTCCAAAATACTTATCTTCTTTGATGGCATACAAAACCACATACATATCCCTAAAAATTATTATTTAGGCATCTCCCTTTTACAAAGCGATCTAAGAAATAACGAAAGTTGGTCCTATAAAAACAACTTTTTTTTAAACAAGGAAAAAACTTAATTCGTTAATTTTTTCAAACAAATCTCAGGATTTCTATATACAAATAATACCTCGTTATACTCCAATGGTACACACGTCCCCATATTCAAATCTGAAAAAAAAACTTAGCCTATTCCTTGACTCTGCCGTAATCTGGGATTCCCAAATAAGCCATATGACCAAGTACTCTTGACTTAGATATTTAAAAAACTTTATTACCCCTTCACTCCGTAAAGTACTAGTATTTATTTTTAATCAAAATATTATAAATTAGCCTGCCTGCGCAATCTGTATAGATTATATTTTCGTACTCAAATCTTTTGTAAATTTTTGTATAAATAAAAACGTAAATACATAAATAAGTTCATACATTCAAATATAACTTAATCTCACTTAATAATAGAAGAAGAAAAAAATAACTTTTTAAAACACTTACCAGACTGATATTTCACATAATATAAAACTGTAATTTAATATTTGCTCAACTTTTGCTGTTTTAATTATTAATTTAAAAAAAACTAAATTATATAAGATAAATTAACGCTTATTCTTTCATTTTTTTCTAGTAGGAAATTGGATTTGATTGACAGTTATAACTACTTTTTTATAATAATAAAAAATGCATGTTCTTTTTCTACTAAAATATTAAAATAGTTAATTAATATTCTGTGATGTTATATATGGACAAGTCCAAGTAATATATACTTTGAAGCAACAAATTATTTTTTCTTCATTGACCAATTATACTTCTTATATCATATAGTTTTCATAGAAATTTTTGGAAATTTGAAATTTCTTTCAAGATTTGAGGGTACTTGACTACCCTTTGTAATACCGTAACAAATTTTTTTTCTTCTATCTAACCCTTGTTAATTTTTTATGGGTGTATACTTTTTTGATAGAATTCCTTTGAGGAAAGCACCAATCTTCATTATTACATTTTATAATTTATGGATAAATTTTAAATTAAACAATCTCGATATTTTTAAACCATTCATGACCAAATCTAGTGGTTGGGTTATCAAATTGGTTCCAAAGTATTTGTTTCCGAAAGTACGTTTATAAAAAAAAGATTTTTACTTTTTTACTCCTGAAATATATAATTTTTGGTTTTGGCATAAAAGTGCAAATTCTTTTTAGTTCCTATCGCCAATTGTTTGTTCACGATTTTTCTTGAGTTCCTGAGGGTTCAAACTAGAAAACAAGGATCATATCGATGTGCCTTAAAAAAAATTTTTCCATTTCGTAAACGAATTAATTAGCAATTAAAAAATAAATCCTCATATATGCATATATATTTCTTAATTTTATTCTCATTAATTTTTAATTACTATTTTTATCTTTTTTTATTTTAATAATACAGAAAAAACTGCATAAACTCTAATGAAAAATTTAAAAAAAGAAAAAAAGAAAATAAAACGAAATGAAAATTATTTTATTATTACGAATTTTTTTTAATTAGTTGCTGTAGTAATATAATTTTATTTTAATAATAATCAAAATTGATTGCAATTATTTATTATGGCTATAGAATACAACGCGTTCTTGTTCCTCTAGTGCATATTAATTTACTCTTATATAAAAACAAAAAAATATTAAAAATCTGTATTTTAGCTATAAAAAATAAAAAAAATTAATGAAAATAAATTTGAAATAAATTTAAAATTAAGTTTCTATGGTTATAACATTATAGGAATAATTAACTGACCTCTATAAAATCGATTAGTTTTTATGAGAGAAAAAAAGTTTAGCATAATTATTTTAAGGAAAAATTTTTAATTTCTTTCATTTTTACCAGTAACCTTGTTTTTCCTTACATTTTTTCGAAATACTGACTATATAAAAACAAATAATTATAAATGTGAAATGCAATGTAAATTATCGTTTATTTGCTCTCTTACAAAGTATGATACAAAAATATATAAGAAATGTAAAAAATTATAACATATAAATTTATTAATGCGTGGGGTAGGTAACAGTCCTAGATATCTCATTTAATGCCATATGTCACGGTTATTGTCGATTGCTTTAGCAAGTACGTATAAAAGCATTAAGAGCGGTTTCAGGAAGTTTATGTATAAGAAAATCTAAATTATCATCAATCCAGAGATGTTTTTTGGGTATGATAGTTTTTAGCGGTGCTAGATCTTCAATCATAGTCTAAATGTTGTTGCTAAGATTATAGAGAGCACAGTCTATATTAAGGTTTGCCGTATTAAAGTCTGTCTAATTAGACCAAAGCCTTATTGATAGCCTCTGGAGTTATATTGTTAAGCTTCCTACAGGAGAAAGTCTCCTTTGGAATCCTAGGCAAAAATATCACCATCTCCACTTCAATGAGGTTATGATCACAAGGAAAGTGGAGATTTTGTTGTAATAGTTACGAACTGTGTCATTTCTGTCTGCACATATAAAATCCATCCATTTTTGCAAATCCTGGAACCATAGGGACGGCGCATTGTATGATGATTTATTACCTGCAACGATAGTTTATTAAACAGGTCTATTACAAAAGAAGTAATGCTACTGTCTATGAGCATGTCAGTGTTGAGATCTTACATAATAATCTTATAACTATAGCTTGAGCTTAGGTCACGTAGATTTGATAGGAATTGGGGATCAGTGTCAAAGGGTACGTAACATGTGTGGTACAAGAGATAGGCAAAGGAATTTTCGCACCTGTAATGCGATACATAAGATATTCAAAGCAACTAGGCTTATCACTTTTTATTGTATCGGAGTGTGCTAGAACTGTGGCTCTTAAATTATTTTAGATAAATAAAGCAACCCTACCACCTTGAGTAATTTATTAACTTCTAAAACCAAATTGGTCCTCAACACTATAATAATTTAATATCCTAAATTGAACTTATACTACAGATTTCTAAATTGATATTATTCATAGCCTCATTTCCCTGTCGAATATTGACCCCTGTGGGTTATTCCTGAAGATACGTTCCATGTTAAAACTTTTGAAGACTTTATTATCTTAGCAAAACATCTATAGTAAGTTCTTTTTCAAAAAGCTCTTTTCTGCAAATCTTATTTTTCGTATAGTTTATAACAATTTTTTTTTAAGACTAAAATAAAGAGTTATTTTTGCCAAACATTGTTATTACTTTACTCAGTAAATCACAACAATCTTTAAATTATATATATAATCAATATATTTATTAGCCTGGCAGTTATTTTAATAAGTTACTTGAATTATCGGTTTCTGGAGGAAACAAGTTGCCGATTACCAAAAAAAGTAAGAATCCAAAAATTATAGCTTTTATGCAGTGAATTTTAGGACCCACAAGAAACAATCTTATTTTCATATGTTCGGCAGAAATACTTTGAAATCATTAAATGAGCTATGTAATTCTGCGAATCATATTTTTTTTAGTAAATGACAACTAACATCATGTGGCAATGAAAAATCTTTTAAAAATAACTGCCAGATTATAAATTTAATTCTTATTAATCATATTATTTAATTTTTATTGAAGAAAAGAAACTTTCCAAAAATAATTCAATAAATAATAATTGGCAATAGAGTTCCAAGCAATAACAAAATATATTTAGTGGTCTATTTTATCTAACTATAATAACAAGACAATAACTAAAATTGATATTCAAAAAAAGTCAAAAAGAAAAAAATAATAGTGTTATTTCAATTTTTGAATAAAAAAATTTTAAGATAAAAATATTCACAATTTTTAAATAAAAATTAGTGAAATTGAGTGATAAATGATAATGAATTTCGTTAAAATATACAATTATTTATACTCATTGAAAAATCTTCTTTATAATTTTATTTGTACATCTTTTCACTCATAAATCAAATAAAAATCTAATTTCACAATTTAAATAAAAAAAATTCGATTTTCTATTCATCTAAATCTGTGTAAATGACATTAGTGGTTAAAAAAAAAAAGAAGTAAACAAATATGAAGTATATATATTATACCAAATGGTATTTACTAAGATCATATATATTAAGAACCAAAGTAAAAAAAAAAAAATAAATAAATAAAGTGTTTTATATATATATATATACAGATATACCCCTGACTCTAAAGTAAACGAAGTTTCTCAAGTCGAAAAAGAAGAATGGTTTCAGTATTATATATAAATGGGATAAAATTCAAAGAATATATATATATATAAAGTGGGAAAAAAGTTACGTTGACAGTTTAAACTCTATACTTTTTTTTTTGTTGCATTTGGTTTTCATTACACTGCCTCAAGCATTTCATTTTATTATTATTATTATATATTACACTTATTATTATTTCAATTCTTTATCCTACTCTTTTTTTTAACTTAAAAAAAGATTTAAAAGGCGTTATCTGTCATAATAAAGTTCAATAAAAAAAAAACAAAAAATAAAAAATAAAGGAGAAAATATAAGCATAAAAGGTTAAAGAAGAAAATTATATATATATATATGTGTGTGTGCTTGAAAGTTTATGTGAAATTCAAATAAATTTTTTTTTAAGAATAGTAAATTGACTTCGTCTCTCATTTTTTTTATAATTCCAAGTTAACTTTTTATATATATGAATAATTCAAATCACAATTATTAGGATAGTTTATGTGTCACTTTAGTATAATTCAATTATTATTATTATATCATAAAATTATAACAAGGATGATAAAATTATTTATTTATTTATATTATTATTATTTCTGATCACGTTTTAAGTGATAATTTAAACATTAATTTTTCCTTTTTTTTTTACATGTTACTTTATTATATATACCTATAATCATATATATATATGTGTGTGTGTGTGTGTATAAAAAAGTGTATAATATAATGATTATAGAAAATTGTAGGTTAGGTACATATATAAAAAAAAAATGGTTTTTATATTCTAACGATTTTGTAGTCGATTATACAAAATAAACTTAACATTTAAATTTTACTCTTTTCATATTAAAAAGTCTATTTTATGAATGAATATTTAATATTTTTGGTTAATATTTACTTTTTGGAAAATTTTATTTTTTATTTTTGATTATTTTGATAATTTTTTTTATTTTTTATGTTTTTATTAATAAAAATTTATTTTTTCGAGTGTATTTTGCTCAAAACTTGTCTAAAAAACATCCTATAACAAAGCTTACACTCAATGCCAAAAAAAGCTTATTTATTTTTAAATTATCATGAAATTTTGTTTCTTTAAAAAAAATATAACACTATTTAATTCAATACGAAAGATTACTGAATAATAAAAAATAAATAAGAAATTTTATACTCTATTTACCAAAAAAGAACTACTTAGATTTGTACATTTGACCAAAAAAAAAGTTTCATTTAAGTTGATACAGATAAACAACTTGTCTAAAGAAAAAAATTGACACAGTGCTAAGATTTAAATCATTTTTTTTTTAGCCAGAGGGAACTTTTTTACTTTTAAGACTGCAAGTGTTTGCTATGAATATATATTTTAATGTTCTTATAAATTTTTTCATTACTTTTTTAATGCCAATTAGCTTTTTTAAGTCAATAATTAAATTTTATTATTTCTGGTTCTTTTTTTTCTTTCTAAAAATTATTTTTTTGTAAATTATATAATTTTGATATTTTTACTGTTTCATAATAATAATTTTATTATTTTAAGGTAGTAATGCTGATTATATTAAAGTTTATACTGTAAAATATGTTTTTGTTATACAAATAGAAGTATATAAATATATAAACTTAGATGACAAGTTATATAACTAAACTAAGAGGACTGTATAACGAAAACTCTATCAAACAATAACTTTATACTTTATTGCTTATAAACTAAATAATACTATTGATAAATTACTTATATTATTTTTTGATAATTTACCTTATTAATTGTTTTACGGTATAAAATAAAATATTTTATCAATCAAAATGTTATTAACAGTTTATTACGAGTCAAGGCCAGTAAAATTAAAAATTATTATTTAAGGTGAAGTTGAGAATTGTTAGATGTGGGTTCAGGTATTTTTTTTTTATGGTCAAGGGTTGTATACAATTTTTCTGAGTCAGTGTCGAGACAATGCGTTTTAACCTTTTAACAAATAAATAAAAGTTTTCTGTTTGCTAACAAGGACATTAAATTAAATTTGGATAAACTAATACTAGATACCGTCAACGACGGGTAGAGCGAAGCTGATCATATTTAAAATAGTTTAAATAATTTTTAAATTTTTGGGTTTTACAAGCTTTGCTCAGATTGAGCTTAAATATCAATATTTAACGTGTAAATCAGACGTAAAATTCATTAATAATAATTATTATAACTCGTTTTATAATGCACTTCACTGAAAAAATAAAGTTTTTGATATTTTCTGAGTTTTATAATTAAAAAAGGATGTTCAATACATTCGTAACACCAAATAACTCAAAATTCTAATGCATCAGTTTATTATGTTGAAAAAACAGGCCGAAACGCCTGTATTTATTCCAGCAGGCCTTCTGGGCCTAGAAACAAAGGATTTAATGTTATTAAATAGGGTTTTTTGATAAATTTCACAGGAATTCTGCAACCTTTCTAATTAACCAAAACACTTCTGGTTGGCACCATTTTTTTGTGTAAGCGTCACTTTTTATGCCCCAAAAACTGCAATTTTTTATCACAAATTCTCATACCTTTATAGTCCATTAAATCCCATAATGATCAAATTTTTCAATTGCTCCCAAAAATGCAATTTTTGAATACAAAGGCTTTTAATAATTATTGATATGATTCTTTTGATTTTATTATAATTACACATTGTTGTTTGAAAAGGTGTACAGTTCGTACACGAAACGTTACGCTGAATAAAAAAAGAACTTGAATATTTTTATTTAATAGCCCTCTCGGTCAAAAGAATCATATCAATAATTATTATTTATTAAAATGGGCGAAAAATTCTCTAATACTTACAAAGGCTTTTAGATCTCAACATTTTTGGTTCCTGAATGAGGAACCATTTTGATGCGTCAAATTTTGATTTTTGATTTTTTGGCATATAAGCACGTTTTGGGACCTCAGGAAGCTAAAAAAACGGTTTTTAAAAAAAGTTTGTTTTCAAAAATATAAATTTTTCAAAAATAAGAATTTTCAATAATTTTTTCATTAATTGAAAAAATCTCAAACTACTTTTTTTTTTTTTTAATTTGGATGTAATACCTCATTTATTTCCATGAAAGTACTTATATTTGAAATTACTATTTTTACTCGATATCTCGAATCTGATAAGGAATTTTTTGAAAATTTTTTTCCCAAAATTTTCGTTACAAAAAAATACAAAAAACACCAAATTTTTTTTGCTTTTTGGACGTAGTACCTAATTTATTTCTATGAGAGTACTAGTTTTAGAAAGTTCGTTTATAGTAATTTTTTGTATCTAATACCGATTTTTTTCAAAATTTTTTTCTCAAAATTAAAAAAACAAAAAAATTAAAAAAACTGCAATATTTTTTTTTTTTTTTGGGTGTAATACTTCATTTAGTTCCATGAAAGTACTTATATTTGAAAATATGGTTTTTATTCGATATCTCGAATCTGATAATTAATTTTTTTTTAAATTTGTTCCAAAATTTTTGATCAATAAAAAAAACTTTTTAAAGTTAATAGAAATGTATGTATGATTGCATGCTTGTAATCGGTGATATCTGTGGCAGAGGAACCTTAGTGTCAGCTAGTTGGCAGGGTATTGTTTGATTTGCTTGAGTTGTTTTTGAGTTATGGTTTTACAAAGATAGAGATCAAAATAGACACTTTTTGAAAAATCAAATTTGGGAGTTTATAAATTATTATATCTCGCTACTAAATAATTGAGGAGAGGTAGGAAAGAAATTTTTGTAAACCTGGAGCCAATACAAATTTTTTGAGACCTAAACCCTTTTCTCTATAGAAAATTGCAATTTTGGCATCAAATAATTGGTCATTTTTGGCAGAAAATGGGTATTTGGGCTGTTGATAATAACAGTAAGAGAATTATATAAAAAAATAGGCACAACCAGAAGTGTTTGATTTCTTAATAAAGTTGCAGCGTTCTATTAAAAATTACCAAAGAACCCTATTTAAAAAGTTCCAAAATTATTAAACTCCTCTCCTAAATAAAAATTTTGTTCTTTAAAAGTATTTTTAAATTTATTTAATCTAAGTCTTTCATGGCCAAAATACGGTTAAGTAGTTACCAAAATTTTATTTAAAAAAGAAGCAAATAAAAATAATCTTTTATCATGTAAAAGTTTTTTTTTTCAGTTTCGGAGATAGTATAAACTTTTTGTACTTAGCCCTCATAGTCCAATTACGATTTTTGACGTTTAAGTCTGAATAGATTCTTAATTTTTCTTTAAAAAATGTAATTAGTTAGTTATTTTTGACCCTTCTTCTGAAACATTGCAAAAATGAACCCTTAAAATTGGGTAGTTTTTGTTGTTTTCAGAGTGTTGTCATAATAATAGCCTAGTTTCTTATCCTATCAAATTTTTGTTGGTTTTAGTTTTTAGTGCAAGTTTTCATTCAAAGTCCGTCAGTTGTAAATTTTTCATGACCAATTTTAAAAGAAATCTCTCACCGATAGAATCTAAAAATCAAGTACCTTAAGTTGCTGCGAAAATTGCAATTATATTAATTTTATATTTTATTTATTTAATAAAACTAGCCTTTAGCACTTTTATACAAAAGTTTAAACTAATTAAAAAAATCCGTTGTCAATAAGCTACTTTAGAAGCGTCAACGATAATGGAATTCCGCATAGAATGCATGTGGATAAAATTACATTTTCTTTGAACCAGGTTTAGTCCAATACAATATAATCTTAAGATTAAAAATATTTTATTTGCATACTTAACGCCATCATATCATAAGCTCCAATTTTATTATTTTTAACTGTCTTTGAATACTTAATTAATTTTACAATACTGATAAGCAACTTTTTGATTTTTTTTAGTGGCCAACTTTGACCCGAAATATTGAGTTTGCAGTTTATTTGATCGCAAATTTGACATCAGATTCTGAAAGTTGAGACTTTATTACATGGGGATATACATTTTGAAATACATAAATTTTGGTTTTGAAATTAATTTAGTATGCAAAAACAAAACTACACGTAGGAAGATAAGCTCTAGGGCGTCAAACGTGTAATTAAATAAAATGTCGATTAATTAATAATTAATAATACTATATCTAGCGTTCTTTTGTATTTTTATGATATTTCACTGATGCAAAGTTTATGCAAAAGCTATGAAATTAATCGCGCGGATAACATTTAGAAGGTTTTTCACCTGTATGAAGCAAAAGTACAAGAATAAACATACCTTTAGAAATACCGGATTGGGCCCAAAAACTATAGGGTTCATTAACTCGATAATATAAACTCAGTTTTAAAAAATGAAAGCAATCCGTTTGATCGTTTTGGCTATATCGTGTCCGAAAGGTGTCGATTTTTGCATCCATTAAGGTAGAGCTTCGCTCTATAATAAATGGAAAATATTTTATTTTTTATTTATAAAATCTTTCATTTAACTCCGAGTTTTAGAATGAGATTATGCCATCTGATCGCACAAATTATCGCAGTATGATTATAGAAAGCTTTCAGAGCCGAGAAAAACGAATTGCAAATATAAATTTTCAATTGTTCGTTTGCGAATAATTTTCTGATTTTCAAGATGACGTTGGTGAGAATAACGAATCTTTAGCGGAAAATTGATTTTAGAGAACAAAAAAGAATTTTTCTTTTTTCAATCGAAAATGAATTTTCTCTTTCTAAGTTACTGTATCTGAAAGCAAAAAAAAAATAAAATTTTTTGGACAGTAGTCACGAAAGTATGATTTCCTGGCCTTGGCGTGGCTAATCAAATCGTCACTTCTTGCCACTGCCGTAGAAAAATCGTATAGAATTCTTGGCCATAAAAAAAACTGTCCAAAATCTCAATTTACCATACTCAGCTTCGCCTTGGAAGGCTTACGTGCAATTTGAGCCATTCTTTATTTTTCTGACCATGGGTCGTAATATACTATTTCTTGGGAGAATACCAACTCGGCACATGAGGATTAAAAAAACTACCAACTCGGCAATCTGGAGAACCCATCAAACTTACGGTCTCGGCACCAAGCTCTTAAGACGATTATGATAACTTATCCGATCATCAAATAAAAAAGTATGTTAGTAAATTATAAATACAAAAAATATATACCAACAGTAAAATTTTTTTTTTAACTGTTAAAGAAAAAAATTTTGTAACCAGTAATAATAATTTTACTTTGTCTATATATCTATACAATAACTACGGGGAAAAATCTATAAAAATTTGAAAAACTTTTTTTTTAGTTTAGAAAAAAAAAAAAAAAAAAAAAAATTAAAAACGAAATTTTTAATTTTGGGGAATAAATTTGTAAAGAATGTTTTATATATATATTTCCCATCCCGGCGGCCCTAAAAGTCGTGCTTTCTCGTAAATATTTCGTTTTTCCAATGACTTAATAATATTTCAACTTTGAAAATCCCAAAATTATCCGGATAGTTACTACTTTGACAAAAATTTTCTAGTCCCTGAACTTGGAAAATTAGAAATTCTTCTTAGATTTAAAAATCAAAATTTTGATTTGCAGCTTATTTTTCTACAGCTCCCTCAACAACATACCTTTTATGAATACAGTTTGTTTTTCTTTAATTGTTTAGTCTATAATTTTGGAAAATAAAAATGTTTTTAGTGTCAGAAACTCAAATTTTCCGCCAAAGATTAATTTTCATGATTTTTAAAATCCCTCAGTCACAGAAAGAAAGTTTATTTTCCGATATTTTTATGTCCACTATCTTAAAAACTAAAAAATCGTGAAAAAATAAAAGTTTCTAAATATGTAATTCCTTTGTCATTTTGATTTTGATACTTTCGTAGGTTAGCCTTTAAACCCTAAACTAATAACAATAGTAATAATAATAAATAATAATAATAACATAAAAATAGTAATAATAATAATAATAATAATAATAAAACAAAGAAAACAAACATAAATGCATAATTTATTAAATTGTATAAAAAAATTTTTTCTTAATTTATTATAATATGCATGTAAGCTCTAGTGTAAGTCTACATATAATAAAATTTAAGAATTCTTGTACCTACGTATAAATATGTAATAAAACTATGTATGTATAATGTTTTAGTAAAAAAAAAAAAAAACGAATAAAATAGAAAATGTTAAGAGAGTTGAAAAGAGAAAGAAAGAGAGATAGACGAAAATTCCCTTGTGAACATTCTTATAAGGAGACGCAGTATTATAAAATATTCAAAGCAATTTGAGCCAGTGACCTAACCAACTCTATATATATATATATATGTATTATATAACAGCTCTTGTACACCTGAACTAATTTAACAACTCTGAATCATTGTAGCATAATCCATACAATCAGAAACTGGTAAAAAAAAAAAAGTTTTTTTTTCTTTACAAAGACTTCATGTACTAATTTAAACAATCTGAATAGACGCATTTAATAAAATATTTAATATTATTTAAAAAAGAAAAGTTTTAAAAGTTATGTGCATACATTTTTGTAATAATGTACCTTTAAAATATAAGTTAAAAATTTTCTTTTCTTTTTAATTTATAATTTAAAAATATGGCCGATTTTTTTAAAAAGTTTTACTAATTTTTGCGTAAGTTAAATTTAACAGAATTTAGAGGAACTTAAAAATTAAAACAAATTTTTTTTGTCTTATTTATTGTTAATTTAAATTTCAGTTACATAACTCTTAGACCTGCACATAAATATGTTTTTAATTTTCCTTTACTCTGAGAACATTTGTTTTAAAAGATCGTAAAATCTAAAGAATTGTTTTTGCCTATTTTATTTGCAAGATTAGTTTTAAATAATTAAATTTTTGTTTGCCAAGAAAAGTCATTAAATTTTTACTATCAAAATTTTTGCTTCTAATTTTAGATGTGTAAGATTCAATTACTTTATTTTTGGCAATAAAACATTTTACAATATATCTAACCATTTTAACCAAGTATTGTAATAAATACTAAAATTTTAGAGATTTTCAGCAAAATAAAATTTTTTTTTTTTTATATTAAATTTTTCATTAAGTTGTAAATATTGGAAAACAATTATTTTTCATACTTAATTTTTATGGATTTATGTATATTAGTCTGATAAAAATTTCATAGGTTTTCGATTACTGGACGATAATAAATGCAAGTTACCGAACAAATAAGTTTTTTTAAATTTTAGCTTATTTAATTATTTTTAAGTAGTCATGAAAAAAGAATTCATGAAAATCTTCTAATCAATGCCAAATTTGAAATTTAATTACCTTTCATAAAATCAGAAAGTTATTTGGTAGCTGATTACTTAAAATTAATTAATTAAGTTAAAGTTTTAAGATCTCACTTCTTTGAAAAATGGTACTTCATTTCACCTGAAAATATGAAAAAATATATGCAACTTTTTTTTTTAACTAACGAGCTAGTATATACGTATATTTGTAACAGCTGGTAGCTTGAAAAAATAATAGTTAAAGCTTGAAATTCTCAAAAAAGGTAACACACGCCAGCAAAAAAATATTTTTGTAATTTATTGACCATGATTTTACATTTTTGGTTATGAAAATCAAAGACATTAAAATTTTTATAAAAACTTTTAAACAGATTTTTTATTTAAAAATTTATTAATAACAATTTACAAAAAAGTTCCGGATGTTTGATTAAAAAATATTATTTTTTTTCTAACTAAATCATCCTTATACATAATTGTAAATTTTTTTTTACTTTTGATTTCATTTCGCGAAATTTATGCTGCCATTTTGTTACCTTCCTTCTTGGGAACGTCTACAGACCTTTAAAATATGTTAAAAACTTAATAATTCACTATAATTTCATAAATTATGGAGTGGCGATTTTTAATCTAAAATAGTAATTTTGGTCAATTTCTATACTATAAATTAGACAGCTTCAGATAAAAATTTAAAAATTTAGTCCTCGAAAAATAAAAAATCAACTCTTTTTACAATTTTCCATATAAGAAAAATTTTTGTCTAAAATAAATTTCAAGATAAATTTTCATTTTTTATAACTTTTTTAGTCGAAAATTAAATCGACTATTTAAGTCCATTTGGGAAGATATGGGTTAATAGTACCTTCAAAAGCTTAACATTATGTTGATATGTTCCCATCTTCTCAGTGGAGTAAAAAACTTAATACTGCTATAGACGGGATAAGACTCGTGACCCGTCGCATCAGTAGAAAATCTGACGCCGTAATTACAATAAAACCAAAGCTTTTCAAAGGTTTCAAGACTTTGAACAGCAAGCAAAAAAACCTGTCAGCGCATCTTTATATCTATGTAATTTTTCTTTTGTTTTTGTAAATAAAAATTAACTTCATTTTTATATTTTATCTTTCTTTTTATTTTCAATTTTCGAAACATTTAAATCAAAGTATTTGAAAAAAATTCCATTAAATATTAAATTTTTTTTTTCCAGTTACAATAAAAATTGGATTCTCATTTTTTTTTGTATGCCAACCAAGTTTCCATTAATTTTAAAAAACGTTTTTTTTTCTTGTTTTATTATTGATTTTTATAAATATTTGTAATATCCATCTATGCGGATAATTCTAGATTGGCTCCGTATTATCAAATTCATTTTTTTTACATTAATTTCTTAAATCTTTTATTTTGGATTTTGTTTGAATTTTAAATTAAAATTTGAGTACTCTTTTAAAGAATTCATTTTTAATACTTGAATAATGTACACGAAACCTTTTACGTTGATTTTAAATATTAAAAAGAATAAATATTTAAAAATTTTGAAAAATGTAAAATTATGATTTATGATTCTAGAAAGTCTAAAACAAACTATACTCAAAAGGGGAGGCCGGAAAATTTAGGTCACCAAATAATAATCTTATATATAGTAACGGATGACTTTAATAAATTGAAAAAACGCCCGAGATACCCTCCGTTTATTCTAACGCGGCTTCTCTAAAAAAGCAGGGTTCGATGTTACGACAATGTTATAAAATAAGCTTTTTAGGCAATTTTCCAAATAACGCTGTCAAATTGCATTTCAAAATACTTCCAGTAGGTCTCATTATTTTTATGTGCTCAGGAGTTTTTTCAACATATCAAAGCCATCCGTACCTGCAGATTGTAATTTGGCAAAAAAAAACCCGAAACGTTCTTTTTAGTCTACCTACTAAGTTTCATAAAAATAACCCTTTCACTTTTTAGAATAATTGAAAGTTTTAACTTGATTAATAAAAATATAAATATATCTAATTTATCTGAAATAAGCTTTAATAAAAGTTTAAGAATTCAATTAGGAAAATATGAATAAATTAGATTAAATTATTGAACTTGCCATCTAAAAACATTTTGATTTGATTTATTTTACTTATGATTTGAATAATCTAATAAATTATTAAAATTAAGAATTAAAAATATATTATTACTAAGTCAATTTTTTTTTGATATTTAAAAAAATTTATATTAGTAAACTTATTATCATTTGTAAAATATTGTAAAAGGGTTCATCCAGTTAATTCTTTTAATAAATAAAAAAAAATAGAGTGTCTATACCAATTAATGATCAGCACTAAAATAGTGTCCAATACCATGTTATTCTTATGGAAGAAGAGTAATCATTAATAGGGAAAACTTGTCACTAATTGGTACAGTAACCCATCCAATCACAAATAAAAAAAAATATTAGAAATTTATTTTTTCACGTGTAACGATCTTCGTAAACAGTAACCCAAAAAACTTATAGTAAACAAATACCTGTTTTCAAAAAATAACCGTAAAACGGTAAAAAAATAGAATATTGATTAAAATTGCTAGAATTTTGGATTTATTATTTTTTTGTTTTTGGTAAAAATGCATAAAATATTATCAGGTAATCAAACATTCAAAAGCATTTTTTTTTTTTATAACTGCCAGGAGAATATGTATAATGGCCTTTGTTCCACAAAAAATAAATCCATCATATTTTTAACACCATATCGAGATTTATAATAACAAATTTGCATATATTTTATAAAACATGCTAAATAATTACATATAAATATTTGAACACAAAAAATAAAATAAAATATATTTTAAAATCTCTTTTTCACCTAAATTATTTAAAAAAGATTAAATCAAATTTAGTAAAATATTAAAATCCAGTAATTATTGTTTTATTATTATTATTTTTTTTATTCAAATAAATTTTTTATCATATTTTTTAAAAATTACAATATTTTTATTATAGGCAGTCGTTAATTATCATCAATTTTGATAAATAACCATTCATAAATTCAATGAAAACAGCTGTCAAAAATGAAGAGCTGAACCAGCTTACTTTTATACATTTAACACTTATGTACAAATTCCTGATTTATCCTTTTAACAAATACTGTAGATAATACCTTTATGATATTACAACAACGGATGTCAATAAAGTTGTTGAATTGTTTTGAGAAAACTCATAGTTTTTGAAGTGTTGTTTTTGCTTTATTCAACTCACTGGTGTTTAGTGTTTCTCTTAACTTATTATAACATACGGTTCAGCTGGTATATTGTAAACTTTTCTTGATTATCTCTGTTTGCTTCTCTGTAATTAGTATTATTAACATAAATAAATGAATTTATAAAATACCTAGCTCTTTTGATTTTTTGTAAGATGTTGTAGGTGAGCTATCTCATAAACTTTTATTTTATTTGGTTTATTTAAAACTAATATAATTTCGTTTTTCTGTTTTTATTTTTAGACCAGACTAAATTGTCACCTGAATATAATTCCACATACATTATACTGACAAAGTAGATCTTCTGTATCTAAATTATGGAATAATTTCTAATAATTCTCTCGTACCTATGAGGGTGCTACTAAATAGTACAGTTGTAATATCCAAAGTTGAGTATGCATCCTGAACGACTTTTATTAAAAAATTTGTTCTTCAGCTGCTGGTCTAACTATGTTTGCCATCCATTCCTCTAACCTGATTTATTTAAGAGTTAGAAAATGTATATTTATTAAATAATCAGTATTCCATCGAGCATAACGTAGGATTTTTTCCATTCCCTTTCATTAGCAAACATGCTTGTTGTTTATTTTAAATTTGTTGTATGTAGCCACCTAAATTTTCCTCTTACTATTTTTCTGTAATATTTATTTTATATTCCTCTAGGACTAGCTTTGCATAATTTATTAAATTTCTCCATCCTGCTTTATCCAATCTATTGTATCTTTCTTTAACTTCTTTCCTATTCCCGCATGATATAAATGTAAATATTTTATGACGTAATTATTGCTGTAACTAACCAAATAAATTGAAGTTCTAGTTTATACAGCTTGCGAGTGATTATATGATACCACATCAGAGGGAGATTCATACAAGAGAAACGCTAGATCCTAAACTACAGACTAACATTCATTAGCACATTTTGCTACACGAACATTAAAAATTGACCTAACAAAATAATTAAAAAATTAAATTTTATATATAATAACAAAAATTAAGCGTAAAAATATAAGATTATAAAATTTTTTAAAAGATCTTTTAAACAAGCACTCAAATACTACACAACTACTGCTATAGAAACAAATTTTAAGATCCGGCAATTAGGTTTGGTCACGTTGCCCACAGAAAATGAAAAATTTTTAAATTAATATCATAATTAAAATAATTTTTTTTAATGACTGTAATTTTAAAAAAAGTAAAATATATATACAGCTATAATAATTTGTTTCTAAAAGTTTAAATGACTGTAATTGAAATACACATTCACACTTATACACACATATATATATACAAATTTGTACATTATAAACTTAAATTATTGAGGTTGAATATAACATGAAGAAATACACGTCCATTTTCAAAAGAGAATTGCACGCAAAGGCAAACAGCATCGAACTTTGAAATTTTACACAAGAACTGACCTAACGTTATATGCCTGCATGTATACTCTTAGTTGAAAAAATATATTAGCCTGGTAGTTAAAAATAACTTTATTTTCCAATGTAATTTAAAATTAGCACCAACTGGGTCCAAGTTGAACTGAAGGGTGGCAGAAATCGGCCCAATGTATTTTTTTCCGAAAGTACAACTAAAAATAAGTACTCCAAACTAATTTTAGCTTTCTAGGTCAAATCCTCGATTTTAGGCAGCCATATTTGTGTGTTTGGACTACAGTTATTAATTGACCCAATATCTTATTTTTGCTGCAAAATTCAAAATTTGGCGGAAAATTTTCTATAAGCACCTGGACGTAAAATATTTTTCACCTCAAAATAAACATTTGACAGCAAAAATAAGAATATTTTGAGTCAATTTACCAAAATAGGCCAAAAGCACAAAAATGGCTGCCAAAAATCAAGTATTTGACGATCAAGAAAACTAAAATTGGTTGAGAGTACTTATTTTTAGTCATATCTTTCGGAAAAATTAGATTAATCCGATTTCTGTGACCCAGTTGAGATGAAATTCCTCAGATATACAACCATAAAATTATATTTTCAAAAGCCAATTCATAACTTTAAGTACTACCAACGAGCACATAGAAGCTGCATTATTTTTTATTTGATAAAAAATTTACTTTATAAAAGTTCTTATATTTAATAACAGTTCTTCAAACAATTTTTAGAAAACTTATTTTCTCTTAAATAGCAACCAACCCTATCAATAATAATTGTATTTTAACTACCAGGCTAATGTATTAAATAGCATTAAGCTAATTTATATAAAATAATAATAATAATCATTTCTATAAACATTAATATTATTTTACCTTCCGTTAAATTACATATAGGTATATGTATATTTGTACATATATAAACATATAAGAAGGACCTAAAAGAGAAACTTTTCGAATATAAACTCTTAATTCGAAGACATCACACTGACACTTTATACATAGAAAAGCATTCCACTCGATTAACTTCTCTAACTTATATTGTGTATAAACATAAATATGAACACTTACACACATACATACGCATATATATGTAAATAGGATGTGTATATATATATATATATCTATATATGTAATTTTAAGCAGGAAATTTACTCTAACTTAAACTTCTCTAAACTAAAAAAAAAACATATTACAAATAAGAAGCATACTTTTTCTATAATATACATATTTTACTTTATCGATTTATACTTACTACACTACCTTATTATTATTTTTTTTTTCTTTATTACATATTTTTTAATAGTAACACTTTCTTTCTTAACGTATACGTGCAGATAAAATTATAATAGATTAATTATAATTATTTAATGTATGACTAGTATTATTATTATTTTTTTAAAAATTAAAATACAATAATTTTCCATTTTCCATTTATTTCTAAAAATAGATAGAAAAAATAAAATAATAAAAACTTATTAATTATTATATTTTGAGAAATTTAAAATAGAATTTAAATAAAAGTTTGAAAATAATATTTTCATTGACATATTGACACTTAGCTAATTTTTTTTTCATTTATGAGCCTCGTAGTATTAATACTATTAATAATTATTGGAAATACGCATAGAGAATAGTTAATTTGAGAATTTGAGAATAAATAATTTTAGAACACGAAAAACAGTTGCTGAACTTACAACTTTTTTCGTAATTAACAAAAAAATCCTACCAGTGAAATAGCAAATTGATTTCATCAAAACTAACAATTAATTCAAACAAATTAATTGGTTACCCATGTACGCGCACTCATACTCATATACAGTTACCTGGTGTAAATTAGTTTTTTAGTAATTGGGGGTAACAACACGTGCTTTTGTACAAAAAATTTTTACTGCATACAAGGTTTCTTCGAGGTGGAACCAAAAATCGATAATTTTGTAATTTTACTAATTTTTAATAAAAAAGTATTTATTTTTTCAGATTTATAAAGAAATTTCTTTTAACAGAGTATAGATAGTAAAGACTATTTATTTTTTTTAGTAAAATAAGAAATTTTTTGTCATATATTTTCATCTGAATTGCTGAAATTACTCTATGTTCAGTAAAACCGTTTTTAAAGTTTCGCTTTTTGGAGCCAACAATAATATTTAAAGCTTTAAATTTTTTTTATGTTTACAACGTACGCCCTGTCAAAAATTTTTTGAAATACAAGCTATAGAAGAAATTTATAGATTCACATTTTAATCGCTATAAAACAGCACGTACGTTTCTTTTTTTGTGAAAAAAAAAATCAAATCAAAGGATGTTTAACAGTTGTATTGTAGTTAAATTCAAAGTTTTTTTCGACAAAAATTGAATCAATGGCGCTAATGAAAAAATATACATTAATTATTGAACTACTTGATATGATTACTTTAACAAATCATAAAAAATTAATCAATAAAAATAGTGCAGATAGAATGTTGCTATAAATGATTACTTTAGCTAAAACACTCAAAAAGATCAATAAATTATTTACTAAGAAAAGGTTTTTCAAGGAAACTAAAAATTTACTTCAATACCAGCAAATATCTAAAAGTATACATAGCTAAGTAATTTTAGTGGGTCTAGATTTGAAGTAAGTAATATTAAATACCTTATTATTCGTCTTCAAAGTGAATTCGTTTTATACATAAAAGGGAGTGAAATATTACTTACTAATATTACTTATTCTAATTAAGGTGACTAGGATATCATAAAATCATTTATAAAAAATGAAACTATAAAAGATTTCAAGAATTCAATTTTGAAAAACCAACTTTTTTTATATTTATACTTAATTTTTCTTAATTTATACTAAATTATGAAATATATTTTTTAATTTTTAAAATATTTAAAATAAAGCATAAATCCTAATTTTTTTTTACTATTAAAATTAGAGCTCTAAACTGCATCACCTAAAACAAGCAAAAATTCATGTTCACAGAACTTTTAAGAATATATTATTTATTCTATTCAATTAAAACTTTTTTAAAAGTATGACAAAATAACTAACGAACAGATACTTTTCTTATACAAAAATTAACAAATAAATTAAATTTCTCTTGTTACTTTATAATACCTTCAGTATAAAACTAAAAGCTTAAAAACTGTTTATAGAAATTTCAAAAACAAAAAAAAAACAAAAAATTTTTATTTAATTTAACACTTTTTAAAAGTTTTTTTATTTTTTATTTTAAAATTATATATTAAATTTATAATTTTAATATTTGCACTATTTAGCAAAATCAAAATTCCTGCCTTATCAAGTCTCTTCTACCCCATTTACATATATTGAAACTGATACACTTGTTTACCTAGATAACCTATAATTTTGTAATGTCTGATAAGAATTTTACTTTATACACTTTAAATTAAACTCGCTAAAATAAATTAAGTTTTTATATTAAAATGCTTTTTTTTTTTAAATTAGTTTAATTACTTTTTTTTATACTGTAAAATTAATTATATAAAAGTTTTTTTTTATAAATTAATATTAAATTTTTAGGTAATAATTAGAAGAAAAAAAAAGTTATTTACTATTTTTTAATTATTTTATAAAATACTTGTTATAAAATTAAAAGTAAAAGGAATAATATATACTGCATATTTCAAGTAAAATCTAAAATTTAAAAATTCGCTAAATATTTTTTAACTTTTAGTAATTTATAGATTAGGAATCAAATAGAATTATTAGAACAAAACTGCAAATAACTTTCCTGAAGTGGACGAATAGATTTAACTTTTTGTTTCATGTTTGAAAAAAATTGAAAAAAAATTTATTTTTGTTCGATATTTCATGAGCTTAAAGTTTCAACAAAACAGCGACCTAACTCTGTAACTTTTGAAATAGATTCAAAATTAAAAAAAAAAAAAATGATTCCAAAATAAATAAATTTACAAATTTTATGTACCTTTGAAGTGAGTCTACATAATAATTTTCGTTAAAGAAAGAGATGAAAGTAATACAATATTTCTCAAAACAGATTATAATTTGTACGTATCAAATGAAGCCATCGCTTACTGTATCTTCAGAATGCCTCTGAGCACAATCATAATCATGCCTTGAAGTTAAAGGTCTGTTTTCTCCTTAAACTACTGTACATTTTAGTAAAATATAGTTTTTTTTTTTTCATTTTTTTAAAATAAAAACACAAAATTCCCAATATTTTACTTTTCTGATACAAAACCTGATATTGTACACAATTCACTCCGCTCATTCACTTTTCTATTTCGTTCATAAGCGTATCGATGCGATGGAAGAACAAATACAATGAAAAGATCGTGTAATCAACCAAATGCTGACGAGGAAATATTTAAGCAATATGACTTATATAGCTCTAAAGAAGTTTCATTTGTTGAATCTACATTTTCGTAGATATTAGTATTATCGACTTAAAAATTTTATTTTTTGATTCAAGAATCTTTTTTAAGTTTGACCATGCTGTGGTGTTCCCTGCTGGATCGGCAACCTGGAAGGAGTTTGAAGCACATATGTTTATCAAATAAGGTTTTATCTAATGGGGATTTTTATTAAAAATGGAAGGAGTATTTAATTGAATTTTAAATATAATGATATTTTAATCTGTTAATTATATTCAAAGGCGCCAGTGACGGGTCCAGCGACTTTATCAGGAGGACCTTTTCAATACAAATTTGCAAATTCTTATAAAACTTTTTAAAATTATACAAATTTTATCAAAAAACATGAAGATTTTTAGTTTCCAGGAGTGGGCGATATCCCCCTTCGCCCTCCATCCTAGATGAAGGGGAGAGTATAACGAACACATGGTGAAAAGTTTTCCACAATTGATAAGTTTAAATATCTGCAAAGTTTTTGTAGTTTTTTTATATCAAAATTATCCATAATTATATATGTATAAATTGAAATTAACTCTCATAATTTATTTCTTTGTAATTTTAAATTAAATATACTTTCTAGCGATTTTGACTTTTGTTAATTTTTTTTTTCTTTTTTAAGTTACTTAAGGTCTTACGAGCGGCAGAAGTAAAATGCAAAAAAAAGCTAAAACTTGGAGAAAGTAAAGTAAATATAATTTAATTTTACACGTATTTTTTTTTTTTATAATTGACCAAAAAGTTTTTGAGAAAATAAATAAATAAAAAATAAATTAACACAGGCTCCTATGGGGAATTTTAAAAAATGAAAAAAAAAGCATTTAAAATACAAAACTTAAATATTTTTTTTTATAAGTTGATAAATAAAGTCCTAATAAATAAAAGGAGACCTTAAAATTTACAATCGACCGTCATTTTTTATGGTTTTTCTTAAAAAAATGTATAAAAAATAAACGTTTATTCTGCTATTGAGGTAGAGTCATTTATTTTATTTTTTTATTTATTTATTTTCTTTATAAATATTTAAATAATATTATTTAAATAATAAATAATTTATTTAATGCCAAAATTAAGTTAATATAATTTATTTTTAAGCTTTTAATAGTAATAATTAAGTATTATTGAAAAAACTTTTTTATTTATTTAAAGTTGCAATCCGTATTTTTTTACATGTGTAAGACAAAGATGCCGATAGGCAAAATCCTAACGCTCGTAAGACCTTAATTAATACTAATATTATAATAATTTAAAAAGATGATGCTTTTTTGTAGTAATTAAACAAGAATTATTATAGGTAATTATATAAAAAAAAAGGTACAGTAATATAGATTATTTTAAACATTAATTTGTTATTTTATTTAATCTTAAATATTTATATTGAAATTATTATTATAGGATTAAAAACTTTTATTTTTATTATACGATATAAAAATTTAATAATATTCACGAATATACAAATATTATGTATATATATATTAGGGTGTTTCTTATTTCCCAAACTGACCGTAGAGAAAAATATCAGCCCAAATATAATACTTTAAGTCATAAAACTAATCTCCAAAAAAAAATTTTTTACATACAGTTTAATGTAGTGTGCCGATTTGCAAATGAAAATCGGAAAAATTAGGAAAAAGATTTTAAAAACGTTTTAGAAAGCTTTTAGAAATATTGCTAAAATCTTTTTACCTCTAAAATGTTCTAAAGGCTTGTTGGTAACAAAATATCTAAAAGAAACTGTAAATTATAATCTGAGAGGATATTTTTAGGTTTTTTTACCAATTATAAAAGCTGTTTTTTGATTGCTTTTTCACTAAAATAAGAAATATTCATTTTTTCAAGAAATCAATTAATAAAACAGTCATTGCAAATTTAGTAGATGTTTACTATGTAGACGACTTTAAATTTTAAATTAGTTTAAATATCATAAAATATGTTATAATACAGTTTTTTTTAGATATTTTGTTACTAACAAGCTTTTAGAACAATTTAGTTTTAGTTTATAAAGTTTTTAGCGAGGTTTCTAAAAGCTTTCTAAAACGTTTTTAAAACCTTTTTTCTGATTTTCACCGATTTTCATTTGCAAATCGGCACACTACATTCAAATATTATAGGCAAAAGTTTTTCGTTTAGAAAATAGTTTTATTACCTTAAGTATCATATTCGAGCCAGTATTTTCCTCTATGGTCAATTTGGGAAATAAGAAACACCCTAATATATATTCACAGATACTTTAAAAAACGAAATTTAATAAAGACTCTTAAAAAAAAAAAAAAAAAGGTAAAAACGAAACTCAGCTTCATTATATCTATGCTTCGTTCAACTTGGACTATTGCTCGATTTCACAATTCTTTTTTTTTTGTACACTCTTTTTTTTTATACAGTTATATATTTTTTCTTTAATTCTCTTTTTCTTTAATATACTTCACAGAATTTTTTTTTCTCCATTCTTTAATATCTATCGAATGGACAAAGTATGCTATATGCCAAATAATAAAAAAAAATTTTAAATCGTTTATATATTTCTTTTAGCTGCGATAAAGCATAACATCTAAATTTAATATATATATATTTTTTATAAGATATTTTCTCATATTTATTTTTTTTTTTTTTTGTAATTAATTAAAAAATAATAATATTTATCTAGATTATTTTTTATTCAGATCTTATTAGACTATAAAAAAAATGTAGGTACATATTTTTTTATTATTTTATGGTAATAATATTTAATTTATGTTTTCATAATAAATTTTAATGTAGTATGCTATAATATATTGATTTAATGAATTTATCTCTGACGTATTATGTAGGATTGGGGTTAATATATTTAAATAATTAGCAACCCTTTTTATTAGGATTAAAATGTAAAACGCGACATTTTTAATTGATACAGCAAAATTGAATTTGAAACATCATACTACACGCAACTGACAACAGGTCATACACAACAGAACTGACTCCCACGACTAAAATCCTGAAGATTTTATACATTTTAAAATTCTTTATAGATTCTATATTCTTTCTTTTTAGTTCTATTCGATAATTGTTAAGAAGCAAATACCCAAATCATTACAAAAAAGCGTTTTAAGGAACTTGAAAGAAGACACTTACATTAATAACAATTAGATCAGTCGATGTTTGATAAATTAAAAAACAAGGACAGAGCAAGATTTTCAATACTATATCCTAAAAATTATAACTTAAAGCCATGTATTTTCAGGCATGGAAGGCTTATCTGTTATTTTATTCAACATAATAAACCCGTATATAACTAAATAGTGCTATTTGTTGTTCCAAATGAGGTAAACTCCTCTTGTTAGTAATAGTTATTTATATAGTACTTGCCGGCAATAATTACTATATTTTAACTTTGAGAGGCCATATTATTTCCCTTTGTAAATAATAGTACATTCTTAAACGGCTCGTAGGAATGTTTATTTCGTCAAATGCGAAGGATTACAGGTACGAGGTGCGTAGTGCTGAGGTATTAAATATTTTCAGATGAGATTATGAATTTTCTTTTCTACAAAGGGCAATAATGATTAGTATATTTAAATTATAAAAGGCCGTCAATATTGTCCTTTGTAAAGAAAAAAACATTCATAACCTTATCTGGAATTTATTATTACCTCAGCACTATGAGCCTCGGACCTGTGATCCGTCGCATTTGGTGAAATAAGCATTTCTTCGAGTCGGTTAAGAATGTACCATTACATTAATAATTAAATAATAGTTATTGAAAATTAATTTTAATGTTTAATGAAATACTTGTTCTATTGTATTTAGTACTTATTTACGTATTTAATTACGTATTTATTTAAGTATTTAATCAATCTATTGATGTTTTTTTTTTTTTTTTTTTTTTTTTTTTTTTTTTTTTTCATAATTTGTTAGAAGTGCATTTTAATGTAAAGTGATTTAAATAATTCAAGGATTTCCTGAAAACATTTCTTCTGCATTAATTAAAAAAGAAATCAGTAAAATAAAAAAAAAAATAATTGAAAAATACAAAAAATGTAATAAAAAGTGTAAAATAAAATAAATTGCTTTTTTAATAATAACTGAATATTTTCTTTTTAGTTGAAAATAGATTATCGTGCAGGATTAAGAATTTCAAGAAGTCCCTATCCGATCATATCTAAACTCAAAACAAATCCTTCGAGAATTAATTTTAACAGAGAACGTGCTTTTAAGTAAAAAGGTATTTGATAAAGTTAATAATCGAGAGGATGGTGGCTAACAAGTGAGATGTATGAGATTGGTAAGGGGGTGGGTGTGACATGGACTTGAAATAATTTTGTTTGAGGTTTTGTTCTTGGAATATAGAAACTTAAGAAAATATCAATTTAAAGCAACAATTAAGTATTATAATTTCAATAGATTTAGGTACTAACACCATGTACAGCAAAATTGTATTTTTATTTTTTGCCATTTACAATATACTTTGCATTTGTAGTTGTAGTAAACATATTCCATGTATTTTGATTGTATTCACAACAACCAGTAATAAATATTTCATAAAAATTTGTGTATTAAATTAAGTATAAAATAATTTATTATTAAATCAATAATGATAATAATAATAATAATAATAATAAAATAATGATAATAATATTAATAATAATAAAAAATAAAATCTGTATTTCTTATCTATGAAAGTGATTGCTAAGTTGAGAGATATGTACTGATACTTGAAGCCAGTGATGATCTAGTGGCTCGTTATTACTTATAACCTTAAGAAAGATAAACTCTTCATCTTTAGACAGAAACTTGATCATCTCAGCTCGAAGAATACCTCTTGACTTATATATTATATATTACATTATTAACTGAACAAAGATTTATATATATATTTATATATACGTATATACTTACACAATGTATTTTATATTATTTATTATTTATAAAAAATAAAAATATTTATTTTCTGATTTTTTATAAGTAATTTTAAATAACAGTTTATTAAAAATTTCTCTCATTTGTTTTTATTTTTGTTTTTTAATTTTTATTTCTTCTACTAAAGTTTTTTGTGAAAAAATAGTATTGGTACCTATATTATGTAGATTTAAAAAATTTTTAGAAACTTACATTTTATGAAAAATTTTATTCTAATTTTTATAATGTTGGACAGAAATTTTGGACAAAATTTTTGAAAAATAATCTATAGACCCGACGCACAGTGTGGCAAAATGGACAAAAATCCCTCTTGAACTGAGTTTTTGAGCTATCGACTTGAAACCTGTTTTGAACGACTTTAAAATAAGCCTGCTTTCGTGTCTCACTGCGGATTTTTCATATTTATTAATTTTTTATTAGCCTATTTACTAAAAATGCATTTTATGCGAGATTCTAAAATATGCAAAAATTATGATTTAGTATTTTTTGACTTCAAAATGTTTTTTAATTTTTATGTATATAATGCAGGATTAACACGAAAAAATTTCCCGTTAGTTTTAGAGAGCAAAAAATGTAGGAAGTGAAAATTTCGATAAAGGAATAGATTGAAGTAGTAAAAATAGGCTATTTAAAAATAAAAAATTTGAAAAATCCGCAAAGATGCACGAAAGCCGGCTTATTTTAAAGCCGTTCAAAACAGGTTTCAAGTCGATAGCTCAAAAACTCAGTCCAAGAGCGATTTTTGTCCATTTTGCCACACTGTGCGACGTGGAAACGTGTTTCGTAGACAAATTTTTTATATTTATGTAAATAAACATTACCATTGACTATAACCTAAAATGGGACCAACATGTAAAAAATATTCAAAAAAGATTACGTTGTTTCTTATTTTTGCTTTATTTTAAGCACTTTAACAAAAAACACACCATGAATTATGAATTTTGCCATAGTATATGGACTTGAGGTTTTTCATCTTGGGGCGGTGCTTATTAAAAGATTAAATCCTTTACATAAACTAGTAAATATAAATTTGGATAAACTTCCTGATATTCAAATGGATTTTTATATGTCAAAAATACCTTTATGCAGAATGCTCTACTACATCATTATGAGATACTAAATTCTAGGTATATGAAAATAACAAGCAAATCTCGATACAAAAATTTAACAAAACCAACAGTCAATAAAGAAATCTACAAAAAAGCAGTTAAGGCAGAAAAAGGGGTTTTCGCCAGTGTATACAGTTTTCTCCACCCTCGTTATTTCAACTCCAACCTTTTAAAATGTGAAAAACATGTTTGTGTGTCCATGTCACAAAATATGATTATATATTTTACCTTAATAATCCATCTAGTTACTTATTTAAATAAGTAAATTATTTAACGTCAAAACCAACGCGTTTCGGGAAATGTATTATAGTTCTACAATCAGGGTGTATTAAAACACTAACACTTAACACTAATCATTAGTGAAGAATCATATAATAATAAAACATATGATTTTTTTGTGCAAAGTGGTATTTTTGAATTGAAAAAAGATCCAACAGATGACTATGTAAAAAATTTAAATCGAAGAAATTCAACATTGAAGACAGCAACCTACTGCTCCATCCTTCAGAACCGAAAAAGCCATCTTTGATTTTTTATCTTCAAATATTAAATTATAAAACAACCATAGTGTCAAAAACTTTATAGAATTCATAAATAAAATCAAAAATATTAATTTAAAGAAATCATATAAAATAGCATCATTCGACATATTAAATTTTTTACCTTTTTATCCGTCTTGTGACTTTGATTATACATCTAAACCGATGCGTTTCGAATCACTTGGTTCATCATTAGGGTTTACTAAAAAACTAAAAAACTAACATTACAATAACACAAATTTTTTGTAAAACACTTTTTCCATTTAATTTTACGTAACATTTTGTTTATATCTAACATACGAGCGCGCGCTTCGGAGAGCTGCTCGACACTGAAAATTCTTATATTTAATATTATTTATTATTATGAGCATTGATTGTTATTGCTTTTGAATTTTAAATTTATAAGATTTATAATGGTGTTATATATAGAATTCAATTTAAAATTCAGCTGGCCCTTCAATATTATATCTTTATTTTTAAATGCTCTGTATATTTTGAATTATTCTAGCGCGTCCAATCTTGTACTCTTATTACATATATGTAAGGGTTTAAAATTATTTTCAATGTTTTACAAAAAATTTGTGTTAGTGTAATGTTAGTTTTTTAGTTTTTTAGTAAACCCTGATGATGAAGCAAGTGGTTCGAAACGCGTTGGTTTAGATGTATAAACAAAATTTTTGCCGTTTTTGTCTACTAAAAATTGCCGTAGAGCCTAAAGATGGGCATTTTGAGCTTCGACCCCATTGAGAATTTTGATCAGGAATACAAAACGAACGATTTACCAGTATAAAACATAATTAAAAAAAAATGAATTTTTGTCGTTTTTGTACACTAAAAATTGCCGTAGAGCCTAAAGATGGGCATTTTGAACTTGGATACTTGAGACTTTTGACCAGGGATACACAACGAAAAATTTCCCAAATTTTTAGCGAATTTCACTGGAAGACCGTTTTCCATTTAAAATGTGCGGGGTGCTTTGAATTTAATATCTACAGAAAAACGACAACTTTAGACATCGTCGTACATGCGGATACGCAGCAAATGGCCAGCTTCAACGCCTTTGTACATAGATTACTCAGTTTTCCACTCAGTCAAGATAACTACAATATTGAAGTCAGTACCACAAAACAAATAGCAATAGTCAATGTATATATCAGCAATATAATAAAAAAATTAATTTACAAATACAAACATCGCATTATTAAACCAGAAATAAAATATTTATTCGCACCGCGGAAATCACACTCCTTTTACTCTCATGAAAAAATGAAAAATTTTTAAAAATTCAACTACCAAGTCTGCTTTCAAACTAATATAAAAATATCCAAGTTACTCCGGAATATTCATAATTTACCCTTAGAAGACAAATCGGGCATATATAAGCTGTATTGGGACAACTGCGAATCCTTTTCCATCGGCCAAACTTGCAGAAAATTCTCAGAAAGATACACGGAACACATACCACCAAAAAATTCAAGAGTTCCCATAGTCGCAGAAAACCTAAAATCATTCTTCGGTAAAAAAAAGAAAATCATAACTGCTCCAGTTTGAAAAACAATCTAAAGCCACATATGCAAGAAAGGAAATATTTTGAACGCTGTCGAGGAATTTGAAATATATAAGGCATTTAAATTTCAAACATCAAAAATTTTAAATGAAAAGTTACAATAATAATAATATCTAATAAGATTGTATTAAATTTTTATTCTATCAAGTATATTAAAATCAGTGTTTCGCCAACCTTCAAAGTTTTGCGAAAAATTTTTTTTGAAAAAAATGTCATTGGGAACACTTGGTTTGGGAAAAGTGTACTACAATCTCCATTTTGTTATAATTACATTTATCGTAGAATAAATATTCTACATTAATTCAATAATTATTTATTTATATTATAGTTTTAATTCTTTAAAGTTCAAGCAATTTTTACTGTAATTGAATAATAAATATTACAATTAACCATGGTTCTCAATTACTAGTAAAATACAGTAATTTTTACTAGAATATAAGTTAATATTTATATGTTAGTTTTCTCAGTGTATTTTAAATTAAAACTTAATCTTGTATATAATAAATTATACTCTAATTTTGTTAATATTTTGTTTAAACTAATCTTATTTAATCTTTAATTACTAAATCAATAAAACATAGCAGTAAGTTTCAAAATGGATTTATATTGTACATGATTGTAATTATTTTGACTTTAAATATTAATATTGTTATAATTTTAATTGAAAAATTTATTATTTAATTATATGTACTTTACTTAATTATCGTAATTCTTTAGAGCCAAGCACAGTTGAGCTCCTCATCTCTTTATGCTATTGTAAAAGATAATTCTGATTAGTAAATAAATAAATAAAAAATAAAATAAAATGTTTTGGGGGTCGCTGAACTCGAATATGATATCGGTTTTACCAAATATGGTTTAGTTGCCCGCGATAGATAACTTTAGGTTATTTTTTGATATTTCTTTTACTTTCGCTATTTTAGCATATGTTTTTTTATTTGCTGAACATGAATATGATAGCAATTTTCATTAAAACTGATTAAATTGCCCACAATTGGCTGCTGAATGTTATTTTTTGCGGATTTTCCAAGATTTATAAGTGCTGTTGAAAAAAAAATCCTATCTATCAATTTCAAACTGATATCATATTCATGTTCACCGCCCCATAAAACACAAATACCCATCGAAAAATTCCATCGACCAAGGATGAAACTTGTCTACAAAGTAGGACTCCAAGTCTAGTCTACTAGTATTTAAACTGTGTTTTTATTAAACTTAGAAGCAATATATATTTTAATAAATGTCCACCATTATAAAAATTCGAAAACAATTCCCATTGAAAAAATGTAAGTTTTAAACATTTAAAAATTTAATAAATTAAAATCTGCCGATTTTCAGTAAAATTCGAGCTTTTTCTCAAAGAATTCAGATTTCAGATGTAACGTATTTTGTAATTTTTGTCCAATTTTGATTCTTTGAATTAATTTTCCAGAAGGCTAATTAATCTGATTAATATTCTAAAAAAGCAAATCTTTTTACTTAAAATTAGTATACATTGGTAATCTTATTTTATTAATAAAAAAATGACGACTTAATTCATTTCATAATCACAAATTCAAACAATTTTTTAAAATAACTACCAGTCTAATATACTAATCTATTAAGAATATAAATAATTAAAATATTAAAATAAAATTAATTTATAAAAAAAGAAGAAAAAAATACTTATTTTATACTTAATGCAACTTTAAATTAAAAACCGTTTTTCAAGATGCTATTATTATCTCATAAACTCCATACACTATTACTTTAATATATAGATGTTAAAAAGCGAAAAGTAAAATCCGTAGTATCAAAAGCCCATCTATCACATAAGCCATGAGTAACTACTGTTTCTAAAGTCTCGCATGGGATTTTTAGAGTTAATGTTAGTATTTTCAGATCACAAGAAAATTCACTAAAGAATTTTTTTTTTTTTTTATTACTGTCATCCATCAATAAATATAATGTCTGTTTTATTTTAATTATTTATATATTATTATTATTTAATTAGTTTTTCTCAGAAATTTTAATTACTAATTTTTTAATGAATAAAATTTTCTATGAAATGCAATTTAATTAATAATTTTGTACAATATATATTAAAAGTTTTTAATATAAATTACTTGTACGTGTAAGTTTATAAATTAATAAGTTTATTCTATATTATTAAAAAAAAAAAATTAAAATTTGAAGAAAATATTAAATAAATTAAATAGTATTGATCAGTTTTAATATTATATAATTTTATTTATAGCATCTTTAGATAAAGGTAATTCAAAATATAAAACTGAAGTGTATAAAGTGAAACTGCTGACGACAATTACGATATTACTCGATAATTTTTAAGTACTTATAATTATAAGTATTTTTATGCTTTTTAAAACCATATCATATTTGTATCTATTACCTGGAAAATATTTTTAGCATATAGTTTTTTGCATTTAAAAACTGTATTATATCTATAAAATTATATCTAATTTTTAAAATTACAAATTAAAATTTATTTAAAACATTTTTAATTATTTATTTTCAGTTTTATTGTAATAAATTAATATAAAAATAAAACTCTTCTTATAAAGTTTTTTTGATCACAGCATCTGAATCCGAGATCCACAGTTACTGGTTATTGATGAAGCACCCTGCAATCAGCAAAAATTATCACATTTTAGATTTGTATTGTAACATTGATTATTTACCAAATTATTTACCAATTTGAATGCAATATGGCTAATTACACGGGATTCAAAACTACCTCTAAAATAATAAAAATTATAAAAAATATGATAAACGATTATTTTTTTAACGTTTTTTCATGAATGAAGTATTTGATAATATTATAAGATATTTGCCTTTTAAAAAATTTATTTATCCCAGGGGGTTCCATAGAGTTTTTGTAAATTTTTGCAGTAAATTTGAATAAAGAAAAAAAAATAAAAAATTAGCTACCGTTTCGAAACTATTGAAGCTAGAAACTTAAAAATTGGCATGCTATCACATTCCTGCCAACCAAAATCCAAAAATCTCTGAGATCTCACGCATTTGTATCAAAATACATTGAAGCGTTTACCAAAACTACACGAGACTCACGCAAAATTCGTGAGAGCTAACAGGCGTTGTATCATATTTTTACAAACTGAATCCAGTTCAGTCCGTTTTTTAAGATTCCAAACTTCGAGGTACCTTTTTTGTTAGATACACTAAGATGTACCCATTTATTAATAATATTAAACTTCTTATGTTTATTAAAATTTGTTTAAATTCAAAACACGCAGTCCATACGTAAGAATGCTTTAAAAAAGGGAAATTAATTTAAATATAAATTTAAATTTTTACCTATTTTCCGTCTAGCGACTTCGTTATTTGTCATTTACGACATGTTTCGGAACTTATGGTCCATCATCAAGTTTCCAAATTTTTAAAAATATTATTAGGATGTTGTCAAAATTAATAAAATTATAATTGTGCACTATTTTTATTATTTGATGTAATTATTATCACTGTCACTTATTTTTATTACATTACATTTTATTTGCGAGGTGCGCACCGTTGTAATGCCGATTGTACACTAAATATTGTTAAATTTAAATTTAAATATTAAGAGAAATTTGTTGTTGTTATGTTATTATTGATATTATTATTTTAATTCCAGTTTTATTATTATTATATTACATTTAATTTAATGGCTGTATTATATATGATGTTATTTTTAAATTTCAACTGTTCATTTAATAAGTTTTCATTATTTTTAAATGCCTTATAGATTTCGTATTCTTCTAGTGTATCCATAATATTACCTTTTTTACATATATGCAATGCCTTTAGATTTTCATTAAATTTTGAACCATTATGATTTGTGGAATTAAAGTGTTTTGCATAATTTGTTGTGATGACGTTTTGATTTGGTCCAGGTATATGTTCCTTAAATCTTTTGGCGAAAGTGCGTCCTGTTTTTCCAATATATGCACAATCACAATCACTACATTCAATTTTATATATTCCACTTTTGGACTCTAATTCAGTTCGTTTTGTTTGACACAGTATTTTTTGTATCTTGTTTTTTGTCCGGAACGCAATTTTTATATTTAATTTTTTAAATATTTCAGTTAAAATTGGTGCCGTAAAATTACCGTATGTAGATGATATATATTTTGCATTGTTTTTTGGTATATCTGGATGTCTTTTCTTATGCTGTTGTTTTTTGATGAGTTCATTTATAATATTGCTATTTTAACCATTGGCAATGGCAATTTGTAAATTATTATTATTATTATTATTCTAAATCATCTGGTTCTAGAGGAATAGTTAATAATTTGTGTATATTTTTTGTGAATATGGATGATGAGATGTTGCATGAATGGTTGTATCAGTAGTTGTTGGTTTTCTGTATATTTTGTATTTAAATTCATTATTTGATTTATATATAGTCAAATCTAGAAAATTTATGGAATTCTTTTCTTCAATTTCTAAAGTGAATTGTACGTTTTTGTTTATGCTGTTCAAATGATTCTTTAAGTTTTCTATTTATCTATTTGAGCCTTGTATTAGAATAAAAGTATCATCGACATATCTATTATAAAATTTAATGGTATTGCTATATTTATTTGTGCTTGCAAAAATATGGTTTTGTTCAAAATGATTTAAATATATTTCTGCTAAAAGTCCTGATAATGGAGATCCCATAGCTAGACCATTTGGTTGTTTGAAAAATTCATCATTGTAAGAATGCTGTATTTATAGTATTTCTTTTATTAAAACCGTTTATTTATCAAAAAAATAAATTAAAACTATTTACATATTATATTTGAATAATAATAAAACATTAAAGAAATAGTATTTTTTACTAATGTTTTTTGACAAATTTTAAATAAATAGCTTCCCGTTCATACTATTTCTATACCTTGCACCAGTAAAAAAGACAAGTACCGCCAGACACGGTCGTGACTTAAAGTGCAAACACTCTATGTATACAATAAGTAAGTATGAACATGACGTGACGTTTGCTTGTGCTACATAGTATTTGTGTCACTTATATTTCTTAAATATCGTGTAAAAATACACATATTTATTAAGCATTTTCCCATTTTTATAAACTTTGTGAGTCTATGAAACAGTAAGCGTTTGGAAAAAGATAATTTAAAAATGTTTTTACCATTTTTTTTTTAATTTAAGATTGTCTGGAGGTAAATAAATTTTTTAAAAGCCGATTTCCATAAAATATTATCAAATGCGGGATTTATGAATAAAAATTAAGAAAAAATGATAATTTATCGAATTTTTCATAATTTTCTTATTTAACGTGTTATTTTCAGCCCATGTAATTAGCCCATACACTCAATATATTAACCAAATATATGGGCGCTCTTATGGGACCAAAAATTTTCTCCATTAGAGCCTATATATTTGGTTGCAACACTTAGAAATAATTAAATGAGCTAGAATCTTGGGAATCTTATTTTTTTGGTAAATGGAAACTTTTTTCACCTGGTAACGGAAAATCAAAGAGATTTATAAAATTCTTTGCCAGCTAAGCACACATACATATTATTTTGCTTTTTTTAAACATCGTGCAAATCATTCAAAAGGAAATCTAAAAATCTAAAAAATTATTTAAAAAGAAACGAGGTTCTCTTTAAAAAAAACTGCAAAAAAGCAACTACTTATCATGTAGATCAAATCAAAAGAACATTTTATTAAGATCAAGACACGTAAAAAAAGAAACTGATTCCATGAAAAAAAATGTTAAAATTCGGTAGGTGAAAGTAGAATGACAAAATGAGGTCAAATTTAATAATTGGTTTCTAAAATACATACAGGTTAATTGCTAAATAATTTTTCAGTTTATACAAATATTTTTGTAAATATGAACAAAAATATATTAGTTTGACCCCATTTATTTTCCCTACCTGCCTGTTCCAAAAAAATTGTGAATTTTTTCAACTAACAGTCCAACTCTCAGTATTTAACATTTGCTTATTTGAATCATCAGTTTTTAATACATTTCTTTACATTTACAAAATCTCTTCAGTTTTGCTATTAGGTTAATAATTATTTATGTCATTACCATTTTTTAATAAAAATTTCTGTCCATGCAAGATACCAATTAAGCAAGTGTCTTATCGTGACTAAAATAAAAAAAAAGCAACAAACAAAGGAAAAATAATTAAATTAAAATTAATTTATTCACATGCAATCATTATTTTTAACTAAAAAAAAAAAAAAATAATTATTATTTATTACATACAAAAAAAGGGTTTAAAAATTATTTTATTATACAATAACCTACATTTACAGTATAAAAAAAAAAAAAATTAAATGTAGCACAAAAATTTTAGCATTGTCAATTTGTATAAATAGAGATTCTCACGAAACTCACGAAATTGGGCCAAATGTCGACAACATGACTAAAGTACCTACATAAGCGTCTACAGTATGTATATATATATATATTGTCTGTATATATATATATATATATAAAATAAGCTAAGTTCACTAGGAATAGTGATACTAAAACATCTCTCATATAATGGTACTTGTACAGTTTTGCCTCTTCTCTTCAGTTTCTCTATTAAATATTATATCATAATACATTACACATATATAAATTCATATTTATATGTATATATATATTTTATGCATATATATGTATATGTATATGTATATATATATTTTCATACTATGTTTTCTATTAAAAATGCATATGAAATTTATGAATATAAATAAATGTATATAATAATGTATTCATATATATAAAAATATATAAATATATATGTTACCGTTAAAGTCCGCTCTCTCGATAAATTAGAACTTTACCGAAGCGTTTTCGTTAAAGTCTAGGAAGAAAATTAAAATGAATAAAAATATAACATTAACAGTTTTATTTTAGATAAAGTAAACTGTAACTTACCCCTCTCAGTTAATGTCCATGAAAACAGTTTTGCATACTAAAAAAAAAACGGTTGTATTATATATTATATACGACTCTCGCTATAAAGCAACCCAAGGGCTTAGGTTAGGCTACTCTTTTAAAAAGGCATTTCTTAGGACCAGTAAACAATCCTAAAGGTACCCCCAGGGCTAAGTTAGGCTATTTTCTTTTAAAAAGGCCTTGTCACAGTAAGGTAGGGCTCACGGCCAGGCTTCTTTGCTTGAATATTCAAGCAAATGCTTGGAATTTCAAGCAATTAATTAAATCAGATAAAAAAGACTGTAGGAAAGCTTAAATTTCGTTGCCCTCCCTTTTTTTTAAGAGTTATTTGAGAAAAAAAATTTGAATTACCTGCTGCGATACCTAATTGCTTATTTCTTTCATTTTTTAGTTATATAAATTTCTGGATTGTTACTGCTTTTATGTTATCCAGAGGGAATGGGGGGCAGGTAAATTAAGATGAAGCAGAGTCATTAAAAAAAAAAAATTCAATATTGATTTTTAAATAAAAACTACATTTTAAATAATTATAAAAATTAAATAATTAAAAAAAATAATATATATGTAACTACTTAATTTTTTTTATACTAATTAAAATTCTAATTAGACTAATTATTAAAAAATAATCATTATAATCATTCAAAACGAAATGTCATCTCAAATATATATAGATTTACTTATTACCTATAATAATGAATAATGTTTAAATCTCACTGGTAAGTTTTTTGTCGGAAATTTGTCAAGTAAGACTCAGGTAAATATATTTCAGAAAATTAATTGTCATGAAGTTCAAAAATGAAAAAAATTATTAAAATTTAACTTTCCTGTAACTGTTAACTTAAAGTATTATTTTTTTTAACATGGTTTTTTGAAAATTAATTTATTCTATATATGCTTGGAAAATCTAGTTTTTAGCTAATTTATTTTAATTACTTAGTTTTTACAATTATTTAAAAATTTATTTTTTATCTACAAATCAATATTGAATTTTTTTTAAACATGACTCTGTTTCATCTTAATTTACCTACCCCCCATTCCCTCTGGATAACATAATAGCAGTAACAAACCAGAAGTTTATATAACTAAAAAAAGAAAGAAATAGGCAATTAGGTATAACAGCAGGTTATCTAAATTTTTTTCTCTCAAATAGCTCTTAAAAAAATGGGATGGGAACAAAATTTAAGCTTTCCTACAGTCTTTTTTATCTGATTTAATTGATTGCTTGAAATTTCAAGCATTTTCTTGAATTTTCAAACAAAGCAGCCTAGCCGTGCATGCTAGGGAATGCATTACTGTAAAGATGCCTTTTTTAAAAGAAAATAGCACAACCTAACCCTGGGGATGCCTTATAACTAGAATTGCTCCCAAAAATTTCATTTTTAAAAGAGTAGCCTAAGCTCTTGGGGTACCTTATAGCAAGAGTTGTATATAATAAATAAAAAAAACTCGAACACCTTTACAAAACCAGTTTTATAATCTTTAACTGACAAAAATTGGTCAAAGTTAACTTCATCTAACATAAAATCATTAATATTATGGGTCCGAGACAACCATCCCGAATTTTCGGAAGGGAGGGGGTAAAATTTTCCTATTATGTCCATGTTAAATCCCCTCCCCAAATTCGGGATGGTTGTCTCGACCCCTATATTTTTATTAATTTTAATCGTCTTCTTGGACTTCTCCTTTATGGGTTGGAGGTACATTAACGGTAACATATACATACAAACGTAAGAAACTGTATTATTGATTTAGTGATATTTTTATATATGTGCAGCTTTTTGTATGCAATTCTTCACGTATATATAAAAATATATCTACGCTGTTTAGGTTAATTTATTCCTAATAGTATTTCTGCATGCGACACTCAGTCTGTTTTCAAAACAGCACGCAATATTCATACACACAAAGGTTCAATTTATGCATATGAACAGATCTATAAGAATTACCACTTTAACTTAAACTATATTCCGACAGCACAAATTTGTCGCTAGTTTGTACTATTCAGAAAATCTGTCAACTCAGAGTTAGTGTTTTTTTTCTTCATATTAAGTATTTCTTGAGATTTCAGTCGTGAAATAGAATTATTAGAAACTGACTACTTGAATAACGAAATTTATTCAATTTTATTTTTAAAGCTTGGTTTTATTATAAAATATCAAATCCTTCTGAAAGAATACTTTTCAAATTATTTTTCAAAATTTTTGACCCATGAAAACAATTAAATCACCAGAATCTGAATTTTAACCTCTCAGCCACCATTTTTGAAAGAGTAATTTTTAAATAATTAAAAATAAACGTTTCCAGTGTAAAATTTGATGAAGATTTTAAATTTTTGGGCAAATTTTGTCCTTTGTGTCAATTCGCAGAAAAATTCAAGTTTTCATTTATTTTTTTTATCCTAATTTTAAGTAGGATTAGTCGGAAACTTGCGCTTTACAAAAAGAAATATTTTCTCTAAAAATTCTCGAAGGTGCATTTTTTTGACAGAAAAAATTTCCTGAGGGTAATTTTTGTTATAAGAGTATAATGCGGATTTTGCTGAATTTTCAATTTTTTCAATTTTGACTTGCTATTTATTTTATTTATTTCCCGCCACGTTACTTGACCTAATGGAAACTAATAAACGTAGGACTAAAATACAAATACAAATTTTATATTTCCTACGAACTGACCCAAAAATTTTGCACTTTTAAAAGCGAGTGGTTAAAATTTGTAAAAAAATATTATAATGGTATAAAATTGAAAGAAAAAACAGTAATTAAACCTTGAAATTTGAAGAATCATATAATTTTAACGTTTTTAAAGAAAAAAAATAAAATTTTTCATTTTTGTGACCTCCTTTGACATTTTGTTCTATTTACCCATGCAATTACTCATAACTATAAAACAACATTTATTTTGTAACAGACATTTTTATTATATGGAATTTGCAATCCGTAAAATTTTGTTTTCATTAAGTAATTTATTTCTTTATATAATTTATAATAATAAGTATTCATGCTTCAAAGTTTTATAAAAAATGTTTCAAATTTTAAATTATTTTTTAATATTAGAAAAGTATTTTTTTAGTTTAAAATAAAAGTATAAAGATTTTATTTTTAAATTAAATTCTTATTCTTTTAAGCACAGCAACTACGTTGAGTAGAAGAATGCCTAGGTATCTTCATAAAGCCTGAATCATTTTGCAAGCACTACTGGTAGTTTTAGCCAATTAATTAATTAGGAAATCTTTATACATTTGATTAAAAAACAGCCTCATGGGTCTTCGAAAACAACTGAAAAATTATATAAAATTGATCAGACGATATCGAAAAACTCTTTTTAATAAATAATGAGAGTAATTAAATACACTTATGCTAAATGATTCAGATGTGTGTTTTTTAACGCATTTTTGGTGCACAGTTACTGGAGCGCCCTTTATTAAATACTTTTAATGTTTGTACACTGTAAAAAGTAACTTTCTTAAATTCACAAAAAAAATAGAAAATTTTCGAAAATAATCGTAAATTTACTAAATTTAGTATATTAACAACAAATTTGAGAATTCTCGATTATTTCTTGTGAATTAACCAAAAATTTTGTAATTTAGCAAATATTTTTTGTTAATTTTCGAAAAAAAATTGTAAATTATCAATTTTTCTCGTGAATTTACAATAAAAAATCGGTAATACTCAAATTTTTAGTTAATATACTAAATTAAGTAAATTTACGATTTTTTTCGAAAAATTACTAATTTTTCGAAAATATTCTACTTTTTTTGTGAATCTAAGAAAGTTACTTTTTACAGTGTAGTTATTATATAAAAATATAATTTTCATCAAGATTTTTATTATTTTTATTTTTATTGTTTAAGATTTAATTAGTCCATGTGTATTTTTTTATAAAAAGAAAATGCTTTTGAAAAAAATATTTTCTTGCAGCAAGCTTAATTCCGCTTTTTTTGCTCAAACATTTGCAAATGACCTGAAAAGTAAAGGGAAATGAAAAAAAAAATTTTTGTCGCTGATTTAGAAAAAGGTACTAGTATCAGTATATAAACGATCACCAGCACCTGAAAGATTGTTCAGAATTTGACTTTTTATATTATTTTTTAGATTTGAATAAAAAAAGTGGGTAAATATTGAAATTCAAGACTTGCTACATAATTAAAAAAAAAAAATTAACCTATTATCTTTAGAATTTACAGAAAAAGAATTTAAAATTTTAGGCCATTCAAGTACTGGGGCATTTTCTTATACACGGGATTTCAATTTAAAATTTTATAGTTCATGTATAGTAGCAAAAAACTTTTACCATAATAAAATTATTTATTCAATATTTGAATTTCAATGAACGAAATACGAGTACCTTATGTGCATAGTGGTAAGATGCGAAAAAAAAATTTTTTTCAATTTTCTATACGTTTCAAGTCATTTTCAATCATTTAAGCAAGAAAAAAATTCCGCTAGCTGCAATCGAAAATCCGCTAAGCGCAGGTAGAATAATTACGCTTACCGCAAACGGATTTTTTTAGTATATTTTTTCCTTGATAAAAAACTTTTTTCTTAATTAAAATCTTCTATGAATTAAATATAGTTTAATGATCTGCCAAAATGAATTACGTTAATTATCACAAAAAAAAAATTTTCTGACCCGACTCAAAATAATTTTGATATTTGAAAATAAAATTAATCTCAAATAAATATTAAAAACTACTTACTTTTTAAAAAAAAATCTTTAAAAAAAAAATCTTTTTTATATGCAAAAAAAGTACTTAATATTTAAAAAAAAATTTTTTTTAGATTTTTAAATTTTTACTACTTAAAGTTTTTAAAATTTACTTTTATTTTAAAGATATAAAGGAACTTTTTCAATATGCAAAACAACCATTTGCAAGAAAGTAAATGAAGAAAAAAAAAATATTTAAAATACATTAAAAAAAAAAAAATTTTGTATTCTTTTTATATAATATATTTAATTTATAAAAATAAAATCATTCTTCAAAAGCCAAAGATGACAAAGTACAAAAAAAGTTATATTAAAGAAGACTTTTTAAAAATTTTCTTCAAACATTGAGTTATTTAAACTCTTGAAGTTCGTTTCTTGAAGTTCAATATTTAAATTAATAAGATTTTAGTAAAATTTGTAATTCAAAAGCGAATAAAGTTTTATTTAAATTAATCTATAATATATTTTGCGAACTTTTAATAATAAACATAATGTTAAAAAAAAAAAAAAAAAAATTCTTTTAAGTTTATTTACAATGCATATATTTAAAATGAAATTTCTTAAAAGCTTACATGCATAAGATATATTTTTTGTATTAAATCTATTTCAAGAATTACTTAGTCTAACGAAATGCCAGATATTTCTGCTTTTTTTTCTTCTTATTTTACTATTTGCTATGCAGATACGATTCTGTCATCAAAGTAATGTAAATTTAAATTCTTTAGAATTATCGAAAAGTATTTCACCGAAAAGATTTTATGCGTAAAAGAGTTTCTTTTCCTATTAATCTGCCAACAAAAAGAAACTTTGATCCTTCTTTGACGTATTAAATAAATTCTAACTTTAAGAAATGAGAATGAAGTTTATTACTTTTGTGTGTGCAAGAAAATTTAAATTTTTGTTTGTTTTTTCCTTATAATTTTATTTTAGTACTTAAAAATTATCTTAAAATTAAAGTTATTATATTTTTATCTGTTATAAACTTTTACCCTTTCTTTATTTAATTAAATTGGTATTTTTTGGAAAAATTTTAAAACTAGGCCCTTGGATAAAAATAATATACAAAAGTTTTTTTACTAACTTTAAAGTTAGTAGCGTTATTTATAAGATTGCCTAAGGGAACTCTATGCAAAAACACTGATTTCTATCATTGATTTAAGACAGTCCAATTGAAAAAAGCGAAAAAAATGTTATTTTGACTTAATATTTTGATCCATACCTTTTTGGTATAATTTAGTACCCCAAAACTAAAGGCCTTTCCTTGTTAGTTTTATTGAGAGCATTTTATTTATTTTCATTATACCTATTATAATTATTTTATTTTATTTATTTAATTATTTTTACATATGTATCACTATTTTCTTTTATAATTAAATTTAAATTGTTTGTAACTAAAATAACCATTCGTGACATATACATTAATATTTAAAATAAAAAAATTCAAAATTCTCAAAATAAAAATTGTACCTTATTTACTTAGTAATTTATATTTTGACATGCAATTTTATCATTAAACTTTAATTTGTTTAGAAAATTAAATATTTATTTTTAAAAGTCGTATTTCTATTCTGTTGTGAGTATTTTAAAATTTTTTATAAAATAATGATTTTTAAATAGGTTAAAAGTATTTATTTATGTGGTTATATTGCATATATGAGGGTTTTAATGAAAATCCAGCTTTCTGTTTCAAAAAAAAATTATTGAAATTTATTTATATATATTTCTTCTCAAGCCTCAAGAAATTTTTTTGACTTATTTCGTTAATTATTATGAAATAACAACCTTGGAATGATTCGAAACCCTAATATTTTGTTGGTAACCTTGTTAAGTTTTTTATATTCTTAACATTACAGTGGGAATGCAGTAAAACCATTTGCCTTTTTATAAATAGATTTTGATAAATTAATAATATATTTAATTTCTTCACATAATTAAAACAGTGTGCTCCTTTACTAAAAAAAATTCTGCCAGCTGAAACATTGGTAACCATATTTTCCAATAAATACGATCAAAGAAAGTTTTTTAAGCCACAAATGAATGCCGTGAACAATTTTTATTTCTAACTATTGTGAAAATTCTCTACAATGTTTCACAATTTGAAAGTGATTTGAGTAAAACTGGTGCCTCCAATAATTTAGTAGATATCGACACCAAAAGACTTTGTTGTCGATGCGTAATTTTGGTACTAAAATCACATTTTTTAATGGCACTCGTTCAATTTTTAAAAAATCTTCGCAAAATCTTTTGTGATTTATGTAAAATGTTATTAGATTTCAGTTAAAAAAAACGGCATAGCTTGATTCAATGCGTTGTATGTATAAACCTCAGTTTTATATAAAATAATCGTACAATTTAGAAGCGTTGTTTACCAATAACCTAAAAATAACAAACGTGTAAGAACTACCTATATTTCATTCTTAGTTCAAAAAAGATGTTTTTGATTTGAATTTAGTGTTTTAAAAAAATAAATAAAATTATGTAGTTGTAGGTCATACTTAGTGGATCATTAAAATCTATATTTCAAGAAAAATACATTTTGAACAAAATCAAAAACTCTAAAAAAATGTTTCAAAAATCATAGAAGGCACAACTAAATGATTTAATAAATTATAATAAGATAATGCGATCATATTTTAACCAGTGGCGGATACAGAAAAGGGCCTAAGGAAGTGGGGCGCTTAAGCAAAATTTTGTATGTTTTCTTATGAAATTTGTATAAAAAAACAAAATTATGAACAAAAAACATGCATTTTTTGGAGTTCAGGGGAGGCAATTACCCTTACCACTCCCCTTTTGATCAGCCCATTTTAGCAGTAACTTTAACGTTAACTATATTTTAGGCTTTATGTGAGCAATGCGAGGAGCAATGAGTTAAAGATTCAGGGAGCTTAGCCTAGCTATGCCTATAGCGCAGTCTGTAGAACATTTAATTTTTTGTTTATAAAAAAATTGAAAATTCTTATTATTGGTTTTTGGACAGAAATAAAATTTATTGTTATATACCTCTATATTTTTCAGTATTTTTGAGAACTAATTTCATCATTTAGTAATTATAACCTTAAATATATTTTTTAATTTAAGAAGTTCATTTATCAAACGCCGTAGCTTAAAATTAAGTTACGCAAAGAAAATTTTAATTTTTATTGTTTTATTAAACTTCTGTCCAAATGTCATTATTGTGCTCTCAAAAATAAAATTTATTTTATAAAATTAGAAATATAACCACTTGGTGAGATATGCCCTTATACATAAATTTAACTCATTTTGAGAAGAATCTAAATAGTAGAGGATTTTTACACTAGAAATCTATCATTTAAATAACGCACCTTGGAAGTCAACCAAATATACCTTTCGGTTGATCTCTTTATATGAGGCTCTACTCAATTTTTTTCCGCTAATTCTCTTGCTAGGATAATAATTAAAGAGAATGAATATTTTTACCTAAAATAATCAAATAGCTGCCAAACTTCAAATTTTATTAGTAAAATATAAGCTAAAATTTACTTTGAATAAATGTCAAAAACTAGTTTAATTTATCCAATTTTGTAAATTTAAACTTTTATCTGAAATCCATAAAAAATACACCGGTTTTTTACAACCATCTGAGCCTCCATAATTACGATATCCATATGGGTTTTATATATTTTTCATATCAATATGACTATTAAAGATACGAAATGCTTTAATATATTTTTGATGACATAAAGACTTCAATTATAAGTTATTTAAAATTAAAAAAAAAAAAAAAAATGACAAGTATCATGATAAATTAAATATATTGATTGATATTTAAAATAGACTTAACTCTAAGTTGTTTAATTGATTATTTTATAATTGATTGTAAAAAGAAAAATTAAAAATAATTAATAAAAATAGTTTTTCTGCTTTCTATAGAAACTCAGATATGACATTTAATCTAATTATTTTTTAAATGAAGTTATTGTAATATTGATTACATAGAAATATTGATTTGTTTTAATTAAAAGAAAAATCATAAATTGCTTTGTTTTATGAAAATATACAATAGAGAGAATCAAAAATAGGTAATTATTGAATTTTGGAAATTATTTTTTCAAATTTTTTTAAATAAATCAGATCAAAAATGGAATTGGGATACACAGTCTTCCAGAGAGGGGGAAGTATTGTTTGTTTATTGGTTGTCCAATCGCAGTCAAGATTACATGCATCAACAAATAGCGCTGTGCCTTATAAAAGCAAATTTGCGTCCCGCTCTGGATGACGGTGTATAATAAAATTTTATTATTGTAGATCCATTTGTACAAAATAACTTTATTTTTCACCAATAAAACTCGCTTGTGAAATGCTATGCAGAATTTTTAACATTTTCTGTATACCTAAGCAGGCAAAATTTTACTTAAAGGCAATGGGCAAAGAGCTTATGGGGCTATCACAAAGAGGTACCTCTTTGGGCTATCACATGCTACTCAGGCATTTATTGCTGCACTCTGGTCACATTACACCGAAAAAAAATTATTTTACGTCTTGATTTCTATTACAGACGTAATGCCTGTTTAGCGAGATCGATGAGGGCCTCGAACGAACTTTTTTTGATGCCGATGATCAAGCCCCCTCTCCAAACGTGTGAAACGAAAGTTTGTTCAAAGCCCAGAGCCCGTTCGCGTTGAAAACGTTAAGCGCATGTAAAATTCAAGGCGTACGGTCAACAATTTTTTTTAGTGTAGTACAAAATCTTTTCACCTTTGATTCGTAATTTACTTTTCATAAATAAACAATAACTTAGGAAGCATTAACATTAACTATGAATGCTTTTATAAAAAATAAAAAATTTTAATTTAATTTATTTTTCTCTTTTTTCAGGCCAATAAACCAATTGACAAGGATCTAGACGATCTTTCAGAGAAGGACTGACAGTATCAGGTAAGAATAAATTATAAATAATACATTTAGTAAAAAAATTTTGCGAAAAGTGCGATAGTCGCGACCGGTTTTTAAAATAATTTTATCGTTAGTAACTTTTTTTTCTTGACAGTGGCCAAAGACCACTTATTTAAGCTGAACGGACGGAAAATGCGTTTAACCACCACTAACGAAAAAAACTTGTATACGATCCTTTTCCGTAAAAAAAAAATTCCCCAAATCGAAATTCGACTATCCTCGATTTCACCTCATGGGGGATTTATAAGATCGTAATATACACCGAAAAAATATTCTGATATTGGTGGCTGAAATAATTTTTTTGCCCTACCAGGCATAAAACTCGTGCATAAAACTTGTCACGGAATTTCCTGCACTCGTTGTACGCCTAGATAGGTAAAATACCCTGCCAACTAGCTGGCACTGAGGTTCCTCAAACAATGGGCTGTAATCTTAATTTACAACAAATATTATTGATTAAAACCAGGCAATTATACATAAATTTTTCGTTTTTAGTAGCTGGTAAAGTAGATTATTAAGATCATTTTGTTATTAAAGTGAAAATTCTAGCGTCCATGGATTGGTCGCGCCGGAGGTAATGGATTTTAAATCATTTTTGCATAATTAAAAAGAGACAAATATAAAAAAAGCTAATTTTATTTTTTTTTATAAAATTTTATTTTATTAGAATATATAATTATCCCTTAATAATTAAAATATTGGGAAACATGATTTTTTTGTTTTGTCAAAGAAATGGTTGGTTACGATGCGAAAATTACAAATATTCGCTCAATTATTATAAAAAAATAGGAGTTTTTACCAGAATTTATAATAATTTCTTATAATTTATTTTCTCAGTGTACTTCTTGCATTTGACCAATCTTCCGCAACAATGATAATAATAATAATAATAATATTTTGTAACATAAAAAAATAACCACATTAATTGCTTCAAGATTTTAACATTATTTATATTATTTCTATTAATCACAAAATAATAAATTATTTAATTATATAAATTGTTTGATTCTTTAAAAAATGCCAATATAACTTTTAAATCTTAATTTTAAAATGCAAACATAACCATTTAATATTTTTAGGCTGTTTATTATTGTTTATAATTTCATTAAGCTGCATACATAAATTTAATAAACATAGCAACGAGCAAAATAATCCAAGGAAGTCAAAAAGAGGCAAGATTTCCGTCACTCTTTCTTGTGTGTTATAATTTATATCAAAATAAAAAAAAAAATTGTGATCGGATACAAAAAATTTCTATAAACTAAATTTCTAAAACTTATTGTACTCTCATTAAAATAAATTAGATATGTCCAAAACGAAAAATAAATTTGGTGTTTTATGTATTTTTTTGTGAAAAAAATTTTAGGAAAAAAATTTTCAAAAAATTAAGTATCAGATTGGAGATATCAAGTAAAAACCATACCTTCAAGTATAAGTACTTTCATGGAAATAAATGAGGTATTACATCCAAAATAAAAAAAAAAGGGGGGGTTTGAGATTTTTTGATTAAAAAATGTTTGGAAAAAAAATTAGGTCTTAATTCGATAATGGTTTTGAAATATCACTAGTTACAATATTTTCAGATATTAGTACTTTCATGGAATTAAATGAGGTATTACACAAAAAAAAAAAATATTGCAGTTCTTTTTTATTTTTCTTTTTTTTTAATTTTGACAAAAAAAATTTTGAAAAAATTAAGTATCAGATCCAAAAAATTACAATAAACAAGGTTCTTAAAACTAGTACTTCCATGAAAATAAATTAGGTACTAAGTCCAAAAAGAAAAAAAAAATTGGTATTTTTTGTATTTTTTTCTGAAAAAAATTTTAGAAAGAAAATTTTCAGAAAATTAAGTATCCGATTCGAGATATCATTTGAAAACTATACTTTCAAATATAAGTACTTTCATGGAAATAAATGAGGTATTACATCCAAATTAAAAAAAAAAAGGGAGGTTTGAGATTTTTTGATAAAAAAATGTTTGAAAAAAAAATTAGGTCTTAATTCGATAATGGTTTTGAAATATCACTAGTTACAATATTTTCAGATATTAGTACTTTCATAGAATTAAATGAGGTATTACACCCCAAAAAAAAAAAATATTGCATTTTTTTTTATTCTTCTATTTTTTTAATTTTGACAAAAAAAATTTGAAAAAATTAAGTATCAGATCCAAAAAATAACAATAAACAAGGTTCTTAAAACTAGTACTTCCATGGAAATAAATTAGGTACTACGTCGAAAAAGAAAAAAAAAATTTGTATTTTTTGTATTTTTTTGTGAAAAAAATTTTAGAAAAAAAATTTTCAGAAAATTAAGTATCCGATTCGAGATATTATGTAAAAACGATACCTTCAAGTATAAGTACTTTCATGGAAATAAATTAGGTATTACATCCAAATCAAAAAAAAAAAAAAGTACCTCGAGCTTTTTTGGTGAAAAAATTTTTGAAAAAAAAATTAGGTCTTAATTCCATAATGTTTGTGAAATATCAACGATTACATACGTACACACACACACACACACACACACACACACACACACACACACACATACAGACTTTTTTTAAAAACCGGTTTTTTAGCTTCCTGGGAACCCAAAACATGCTTATATGCCAAAAAATAGAAAATCAAATTTTGACCTAACACAATGGTTCCTCTTTGAGGAACCAAAAATAGTAAGCACCATGGGCGAAAATCTTTAGGCATTAGAGTAAACACATATCACTCGTGCCTGGTTTCACCAAGCATTCGTGTTAGTACTCACCTTAGCGCTAAAATTTTACGCTCTTGATACTTGCTACTGTCCGTTTGGAAATTATTGATTACGCTCGCATTTAGCTTATAACTTTTTCAAAAAGGGTCGAAAAACATTGGGGTAAAAAAAATCTTGTGTAAAATTGTTGCTTCTACGCCTATACGGGAATGTATTATTTTAGGTTAAATAGAAAAAGAGTTAGGGCAAAAAGATTGGAATAAAACAGCAAATTTTTTTTTTTTTTTTTTAAATAGTCATTTTTAACTTGATTTTATTCTTGCAAAAAATTATTTCCTTTTAACTAAATTTTAACTGCGGAATATTTAACTGTTAATCTTTACAAAAGCGTTGGATTTTACGAAAAATTTCAATTCTCAAACTTTTTATAGCTTTTTTAAGTTAATTTGCTAACTCTGGCTCTAATTATTATATCGAAATAATTTTTTATTAACGGGTACATAATTCAATTCAGATCATGTTTTCAGGGAATCGCGTGTGCGTTTGGTGGTAGCATAAAAAATAAGAACAACTTTTCATGAATAGAAAAGTGATAATTACTTTTTTTTTTTTTAAGAAAACCACTCGGGGAGATTTTATTCAACGCACATTTAAAACAATATTTTAAACGTATACCTGCACACCAAAACATAAAGATTGTTTTTAATACTACTTTTTATTAAATTTTGATTTTAATATTTTAAAAATATTAAATTTAAAAATAAATCTTTTCAAACTATTTAATTTCATTTTCAATATTTTTGTTTTTTTTTTGTAGGCAAAAGATTTTTTTCCAAAAAAAATATTTTGAAATGAGGTTATGAGTATATACTTGTTTATTTTTAACTCAAGTTTGTTTATCAAATTTGCATGGTTATTAAAATATAATTTGCAGAGTATTCAGAAATTCGCGCGCACGGCGCTAAGATGTTCCGTTTTACATGAAGTCTTTTATGGCTAAACTCTAGTTTAGTATACGTTTAAACTTAAGATTAATTCTGATTTCTGTAATTCTAGACGTAAAAACTAAGAATACTGGACTTTCTGTTTTAATTTATTGTTGTATTTTCATTGGGGCAAATTGAAGTAATAATGAGACTTGTTATTTATATCTTATTTGAGATTAATAGGTGTGATTTCTAAAACTAAACTTGGGTTAGTGCAAGGATTATTGCAAGTGTCTCGCGCCAAACGCACGATTTTTGGAACACCTTAGCGCCGTGCGCGCGAATTTCTGAATACTCTGTTAATTTTGTATAAATTAACGTTATTAGTGATTAAAAATAATTTTATTTCTTTTACTTAAAATAAAAAGTCGTAATTATTTTCAGCTAAATAAATAAGCGTAAAGTGATATATATAATTATAAAATATTTGATAATTAACGAAGTTCATCTTCTTCGGAGTTTGCAACTACCCGGTGATGAAAATATAGTCTGAAATACATATAAAATACATATTTCTCCGACTATCGACGGTCGGGTTATTAGTCAAAAATATATTGATTAAATGTTTAATTTCAACAAAAAACAGTCAATTTTACGGTTTTTAGGAACATAAAAAAAATATTTTTTCTGACTGTCAATTGACCAATATTAGACAGTTATTTAGATGTTAAAAATATGTTTAAACAACGATTATTTTTTTGTCAAAATCAATGTATTTTGAATGTTCGAAATACTATTTTTAAACAAAAAAAAAAAAAAAAAATTATAGCAAAACAGTCAAATAGCAAGTACCCGACAGTATTTTATACATATAAAATATATTCAAATGACTATAATTTTTTAGTCTGATGCAACCTATTTTAAATGTATATATGACTGTTAGATTGATGAAAATTGAAAAAAATATTATACAAAACAGTCAAATAGCAAATAATCGACGGTATTTTATACATCTAAAACATATTCAAATGACTATAATTTTTTAGTCTGAAGCAACCTATTTTTAATGTTTAAATGACTGTCAGATTGATAAAAGTTGTTCAAAAATATTATACAAAACAGTCAAATAGCAAATAATCGACGGTATTTTATACATCTAAAACATATTCAAATGACTATATTTTTTTAGTCTGAAGCAACCTATTTTTAATGTTTAAATGACTGTCAGATTGATAAAAGTTGTTCAAAAATATTATACAAAACAGTCAAATAGCAAATAATCGACGGTATTTTATACATCTAAAATATATTCAAATGACTATAATTTTTTAGTCTGAAGCAACCTATTTTTAATGTTTAAATGACTGTCAGATTGATAAAAGTTGTTCAAAAATATTATACAAAACAGTCAAATAGCAAATAATTGACAGTATTTTATACATCTAAAATATATTCAAGCAACTATAACTTTTTTTTTTTAAATTAAATTTTAATTATTTTTTAATTAAAAAAAGATTTATTTAAATAAATATTTAAAAAATTTAAATAATTATTTAAATAATTATTATTAATTAAAAAGTAATATAAAATAAAAAAAAAAAAAAAAAAAATTCCCCTGCGGGGGATTCGAACTCGGAACTCTTGTAAGGATACGATTTCCAGAGTCTGCAACCTTGTCAACTGGCCAAGCTAACAGAGTTACAAATTAAATATTTAAACACTTAGTTAAGCGGAACTAAAAATTATTTATTTTATTTTTATTGAAGTTTTGTTATTCCTTTTATTCAAGAAATAATTAAATAATTATTTACTTTTTATAAATTTTATATTTTAAGAAAAATTTGAAAATTTATATTTAAAGTTAGGTATTTTTTGTCTAGTAAAGTGATTCATATTTATTATAAAATTATTTTTCTTCCTAGCAGGTCGAGAGTTTTCGATTTTAAGAGGTTTTTCGAAAAAACTTTTTTCGATCCTCAACGAGATCGAAAAAAACGCATTTTCTCCCCGCTGAGAAAGAAAAATTTCGTTTTATCCATGGGAGAAAAAAAAATGCCCCAGATCGCAGTTTATGTCATAAATTATATTAAACGGGATCAAAAGTGTGAGTTTGGCCATTTTCACCCCAAATACCCCAAAATTTACATAAACCTATAAAAGACTTTATTTTTAAATTAAATTAAATAAATAGGTTTTAAAGGTCGCAGATTTCAAAAATAATGTAAAAAATTACATCCAACAGGTTCTGAAGGGTGAAATTGGCCATTTTCACCCTTGCCAACCCTTAGACCAACATTTTTCCAAAAGAACATATTTTTTTATTTTCAAAGGGTCTAGTAGGTTTTTTTGGGCACTGATCTCAAAAATGATGTTACAAATTACATACGGAAGGTTCTAAACGACGAATTTGTCCATTTTTCACCCTTTTCACCCTTTGGACATTCATTTTTCCAACACGTCAAGCCTTACACTAGCATAACCTAAGGAAGTAGGCTATAATAAAAAAACAACACGTCAAGCCTTACAGTAGCGTAACCTAAGGAATTAGGCTATAATAAAATAACGACACGATAACCCTTACAGTAGCGTAACCTAAGGAAGTAGACTAAAATAAAAAACGACACGTCAAGCCTTACAGTAGCGTAACCTAAGGATGTGAACTACAATAAAAAACGACACGGCAAGCCTTACACTAACATAACCTAAGAAAGTAGGCTATAATAAAAAAAGACACGTCAAGCCTTACAGTAACGTAACCTAAGGAAATAGGCTATAATAAAATAACGACACGATAACCCTTACAGTAGCGTAACCTAAGGAAGTAAACTATAATAAAAAACGACAGGTCAAGCCTTACAGTAGCGTAAGCTAGGGAAATAGGCTATAATAAAAAACGACACGTCAAGCCTTACAGTAGCGTAACCTACGGAAATAGGCTATAATAAAATAACGACACGACAAGCCTTACACTAACATAACCTAAGGAAGTAGGCTATAATAAAAAAAGACACGTGAAGCATTACACTGGCGAAACCTAAGGAAGTAGACTATAATAAAAAACGACACGTCAAGCCTTACAGTAACGTAACCTAAGGAAATAGGCTATAATAAAATAACGACACGATAACCCTTACAGTAGCGTAACCTAAGGAAGTAAACTATAATAAAAAACGACAGGTCAAGCCTTACAGTAGCGTAACCTAGGGAAATAGGCTATAATAAAAAACGACACGTCAAGCCTTACAGTAGCGTAACCTACGGAAATAGGCTATAATAAAATAACGACACGATAACCCTTACAGTAGCGTAACCTAAGGAAGTAGACTATAATAAAAAAAGACACGTCAAGCCTTACACTAGCGTAACCTAAGGAAGTAGACTATAATAAAAAACGACACGTCAAGCCTTACAGTAACGTAACCTAAGGAAATAGGCTATAATAAAATAACGACACGATAACCCTTACAGTAGCGTAACCTAAGGAAGTAAACTATAATAAAAAACGACAGGTCAAGCCTTACAGTAGCGTAACCTAGGGAAATAGGCTATAATAAAAAACGACACGTCAAGCCTTACAGTAGCGTAACCTACGGAAATAGGCTATAATAAAATAACGACACGACAAGCCTTACACTAACATAACCTAAGGAAGTAGGCTATAATAAAAAAAGACACGTCAAGCATTACACTGGCGAAACCTAAGGAAGTAGACTATAATAAAAAACGACACGTCAAGCCTTACAGTAACGTAACCTAAGGAAATAGGCTATAATAAAATAACGACACGATAACCCTTACAGTAGCGTAACCTAAGGAAGTAAACTATAATAAAAAACGACAGGTCAAGCCTTACAGTAGCGTAACCTAGGGAAATAGGCTATAATAAAAAACGACACGTCAAGCCTTACAGTAGCGTAACCTACGGAAATAGGCTATAATAAAATAATGACACGATAACCCTTACAGTAGCGTAACCTAAGGAAGTAGACTATAATAAAAAACGACACGTCAAGCCTTACAGTAGCGTAACCTAAGGAAATAGGCTATAATAAAATAACGACACGATAACCCTTACAGTAGCGTAACCTAAGGAAGTAAACTGTAATAAAAAACGACACGACAAGCTTTACAATAACATAACCTAAGGAAGTAGGCTATAATAAAAAAAGACACGACAAGCATTACAATGGCGAAACCTAAGGAAATAGGCTATAATCAAAAAACGACACGTCAAGCCTTTCAGTAGCGTAACCTAAGGATGTGAACTACAATAAAAAACGACACGTCAAGCCTTACACAGGTTATGTTATTTTAAGGCTGTGTCGCTATTTTCTTATTGCCTACTTGCTTAGGCTACGCTAGTGTAAAGCTTGACGTGTCGTTTTTTATTATAGTCTACTTCCTTAGGTTACGCTAGTGTGAGGCTTATCGTGTCGTTATTTTATTATAGCCTATTTCCTTAGGTTACGCTACTGTAAGGCTTGACGTGTCGTTTTTTATTATAGTCTACTTCCTTAGGTTACGTTAAAGTAAGGCTTGACGTCTCGTTTTTTGATTATAGCCTACTTCCTTAGGTTTCGCCAGTGTAATGCTTGACGTGTATTTTTTTTATTATAGCCTACTTCCTTAGGTTACGCTACTGTAAGGCTTGACGTGTCGTTTTTTATTATAGCCTATTTCCTTAGGTTACGCTACTGTAAGGCTTGACGTGTAGTTTTTTATTATAGTCTACTTCCTTAGGTTACGCTACTGTAAGGCTTGACGTGTCGTTTTTTATTACAGTCTACTTCCTTAGGTTATGTTAGTGTAAGGCTTGACGTGTCGTTTTTTGATTATAGCCTACTTCCTTAGGTTACGCTAGTGTAAGGCTTGACGTGTCTTTTTTTATTATAGCCTACTTCCTTAGATTATGTTGGTGTAAGGCTTGACGTGTCGTTTTTTGATTATAGCCTACTTCCTTAGGTTACGCTAGTGTAAGGCTTGACGTGTCGTTATTTTATTATAGCCCTTTAAAACCTTCCGTATGTAATTTGTTACATCATTTTTGAGATCAGCGCCCAAAAAAACCTACTAGTCCCTTTGAAAATAAAAAAACAAGTTGTTTTGGAAAAAGGTTTGTCTAAGGGTTGGCAAGGGTGAAAAATGTCCAATTTCCCCCTTCAGAACCTGGTGGATGTAATTTTTTAAATAATTTTTGAAATCTGCGACCTGAAAAACCTATTTATTTAATTCAATTTAAAAATAATGTTTATTTAAATTTTGGGGTATTTGGGGTGAATAATGGCCAAATTCACTCTTTTGAACCCGTTGAATATAATTTACGACATAATTAATGTAATCAGCGCCTATAAAGTCCTATTAGACCCTTTGAAAATCAAAAAGTAAGTCATTTTTGATATTTTTGAGCTTATTATAATTATTGTTCTAGAACATTAAAACTGTTGAACAGAAAGTTTTCAAAGCCACTAATCAAAATAATGTCCATTTGCCCCCCCCCCCCCTATAGCATCAGTTTTTCACGACCCCACCTCCTGAATTGAGAGGCTTCCTCTAATACCCATCCCTATGAAACATGTCGCATGTTAAAAATCAGTTAATTTTAACCGGTATTCCGCATGCAATAAACAAACATAAAAACTTTTGACAGACGAAATTTTCTGTTTACGGGAACAAGAATTTTGGGACTTAATAAATAAAATGGTTTTTAAATTAACGTATTTAGTGGACATTGTATTTCCAAAAAAAAGTAATTAAAATAACAAATCTTACGGCATTAACATCTGGAGATGTGGTTTGGGAAATATTAATACCCAGTTTGATAAGAAAATACTTTTACAAATTAATTTTTAAAATTCAGAGAATTAAAATAAAAATCATTAATTTTAAAAGAATTAAACTTAAAATAATTCCTTTTAAAAACATTAAATAAACATAAATTATTTTCAGGATAACACTGAATTCTTTTTGCCCTTCCGGGCGTAAAATTTGAAACTTTGAAAAGAATTTTCTGCACTCGTTCTACGCCTTGGTAAGCAAAATATAATGAAAGCACCATGGGTGAAATCAGATATACCTGGTGAAATACCTTAGACACTAGCGTGAACACGTATAACTCGGGCCGGCTTCGCCCAACACTCGTGCTAGTGCTAACGCTAGTATCAAAACTTTTGCGACCTTAGTACTTAATATAATAATTAAGTTTGCTGTGGGCATCGATAAAAAATATTAGGAATTATAACCAAAATTAAACTTTTTTTTACTATATTTAGTTTAGTTTTAGGAAAAAATTTAGTTTTATCAATAAGACATAAAAAATTCGTTCGTTTGACCATTTTTTTTACTACAATTGACGTAAACTATGACTAAAATCTGACAAACTTTGTAAAGTCAAACGGATGTTATTTTTATGTTCAAATGACAATTTTTTTATGCTTCTATCGACCGTGCAATGGATTTTAATTTTACTATTAAAGATTTTCCGCGGACATTTAGTTTTGTCAAAAAGTCATTAAAAATACGTTCGTTTGACTATTTTTTTTACTATAGTTGAGTAAACTATGACTAAAATCTGACAAACTTTGTAAAGTCAAACGAATGTTATTTTTATGTTCAAATGACTATTTTTTTATGCTTCTATCGACCATGCAATGGATTATAATTTAACAATAAAAGTTTTTCGGCGGACATTTAGTTTTGTCAAAAAGACATTAAAAATATGTTCGTTTGACTATTTTTTTTACCTTTGCTGACATAAAGTTTTACTAAAATTTGACTAAATTTTAACGTCAAACGGATACTATTTTTATGTGCAAATGACCATTTTTTTCGCTTCTATCAACTGTGCGAAGGACTTTTATTTTACTATCAAAGTTTTTTCTCGGACATTTAGTTTTATCAATAAGACATTAAAAATACGTTCGTTTGACTATTTTTTTACTACAGTTGACGTAAACTATGACTAAAATCTGACAAACTTTGTAAAGTCAAACGGATGTTATTTTTATGTTCAAATGACAATTTTTTTATGCTTCTATCGACCGTGCAATGGATTTTAATTTTACTATTAAAGATTTTCCGCGGACATTTAGTTTTGTCAAAAAGTCATTAAAAATACGTTCGTTTGACTATTTTTTTTACTATAGTTGAGTAAACTATGACTAAAATCTGACAAACTTTGTAAAGTCAAACGAATGTTATTTTTATGTTCAAATGACTATTTTTTACGCTTCTATCAACTGTGCGAAGGACTTTTATTTTACTATCAAAGTTTTTTCTCGGACATTTAGTTTTGTCAATAAGACATTAAAAATACGTTCGTTTGACTATTTTTTTACTACAGTTGACGTAAACTATGACTAAAATCTGACAAACTTTGTAAAGTCAAACGGATGTTATTTTTATGTTCAAATGACCATTTTTTTTCGCTTTTATTAACTATGCGAAGGACTTTAATTTTACTATAAAAGTTTTTTCTCGGACACTTAGTTTTGTCAAAAAGACATTAAAAATATGTTCGTTTGACTATCTTTTTAACCTCCGCTGACATAAAATGTTACTAAAATCCGACTAATTTATATCGTCAAACGGATACTATTTTTATGTTCAAATAACTATTCATTTACGTTTTATAAACTGTTTGAAAGATTTTAATTTTACTATAAATTTTTTTTCCGTGGACGGTTAGTTCTGTCATTATGACATTAAAAATATGTTCGTTTGACTATCTTTTTAACCTTCGCTGACTAAAATTTTCACTAAAGTGCGACTAATTTTTATCGTCAAACGGATACTTTTTTTATGTTCAAATGACCATTTTTTTTCGCTTTTATTAACTATGCGAAGGACTTTAATTTTACTATAAAAGTTTTTCGGCGGACATTTAGTTTTGTCAAAAAGACATTAAAAATATGTTCGTTTGACTATTTTTTTTACCTTCGCTGACATAAAGTTTTACTAAAATTTGACTGAATTTTAACGTCAAACGGATACTATTTTTATGAGCAAATGACCATTTTTTTCGCTTCTATCAACTGTGCGAAGGACTTTTATTTTACTATCAAAGTTTTTTCTCGGGCATTTAGTATTGTCAATAAGACATTAAAAATACGCTCGTTTGACTATTTTTTGTACTACAGTTGACAAAAACTATGACTAAAATCTGACAAACTTTGTAAAGTCAAACGGATGTTATTTTTATGTTCAAATGACAATTTTTTTATGCTTCTATAGACAGTGAAATGGATTTTAATTTTACTATAAAAGTTTTTTCTTGGACACTTAGTTTTGTCGAAAAGACATTAAAAATATGTTCGTTTGACTATCTTTTTAACCTCCGCTGACATAAAATGTTACTAAAATCCGACTAATTTATATCGTCAAACGGATACTATTTTTATGTTCAAATAACTATTCATTTACGTTTTATAAACTGTTTGAAAGATTTTAATTTTACTATACATTTTTTTTCCGTGGACGGTTAGTTCTGTCATTATGACATTAAAAATATGTTCGTTTGACTATCTTTTTAACCTTCGCTGACTAAAATTTTCACTAAAGTGCGACTAATTTTTATCGTCAAACGGATACTTTTTTTATGTTCAAATGACCATTTTTTTTCGCTTTTATTAACTATGCGAAGGACTTTAATTTTACTATAAAAGTTTTTCGGCGGACATTTAGTTTTGTCAAAAAGACATTAAAAATATGTTCGTTTGACTATCTTTTTAACCTTCGATGACAAAAATTTTCACGATAATGCGACTAATTTTTATAGTCAAAAGGATACTTTTTTTATGTTCAAATGACCATTTTTTTTCGCTTTTATTAACCCTGCGAAGGACTTTAATTTTACTATAAAAGTTTTGTCTCGGACATTTAGTTGTGTTAGTAGGACATTAAAAATATGTTCGTTTGACTATCTTTTTAACCTTCGCTGACTAAAATTTTCACTAAAGTGCGACTAATTTTTATCGTCAAACGGATACTTTTTTTATGTTCAAATGACCATTTTTTTTTGGCTTTTATTAACCCTGCGAAGGACTTTAATTTTACTATAAAAGTTTTGTCTCGGACATTTAGTTGTGTTAGTAGGACATTAAAAATATGTTCGTTTGACTATCTTTTTAACCTTCGCTGACTAAAATTTTCACTAAAGTGCGACTAATTTTTATCGTCAAACGGATACTTTTTTTATGTTCAAATGACCATTTTTTTTCGCTTTTATTAACCCTGCAAAGGACTTTAATTTTACTATAAAAGTTTTGTCACTGACATTTAGTTGTGTTAGTAGGACATTAAAAATATGTTCGTTTGACTATCTTTTTAACCTTCGCTGACTAAAATTTTCACTAAAGTGCGACTAATTTTTATCGTCAAACGGATACTTTTTTTATGTTCAAATGACCATTTTTTTTCGCTTTTAATAACTATGCGAAGGACTTTAATTTTACTATAAAAGGTTTTCGGCGGACATTTAGTTTTGTCAAAAAGACATTAAAAATATGTTCGTTTGACTATCTTTTTAACCTTCGATGACAAAAATTTTCACTAAAATGCGACTAATTTTTATAGTCAAAAGGATACTTTTTTTATGTTCAAATGACCATTTTTTTTTGCTTTTATTAACCCTGCGAAGGACTTTAATTTTACTATAAAAGTTTTGTCTCGGACATTTAGTTGTGTTAGTAGGACATTAAAAATATGTTCGTTTGACTATCTTTTTAACCTTCGCTGACTAAAATTTTCACTAAAGTGCGACTAATTTTTATCGTCAAACGGATACTTTTTTTATGTTCAAATGACCATTTTTTTCGCTTTTAATAACTATGCGAAGGACTTTAATTTTACTATAAAAGGTTTTCGGCGGACATTTAGTTTTGTCAAAAAGACATTAAAAATATGTTCGTTTGACTATCTTTTTAACCTTCGATGACAAAAATTTTCACGAAAATGCGACTAATTTTTATAGTCAAAAGGATACTTTTTTTATGTTCAAATGACCATTTTTTTTTGCTTTTATTAACCCTGCGAAGGACTTTAATTTTACTATAAAAGTTTTGTCTCGGACATTTAGTTGTGTTAGTAGGACATTAAAAATATGTTCGTTTGACTATCTTTTTAACCTTCGCTGACTAAAATTTTCACTAAAGTGCGACTAATTTTTATCGTCAAACGGATACTTTTTTTATGTTCAAATGACCATTTTTTTTCGCTTTTATTAACCCTGCGAAGGACTTTAATTTTACTATAAAAGTTTTTTCTCGGACACTTAGTTTTGTCAGTAGGGCATTAAAAATATATTCGTTTGACTATTCCTTTGACCTTCGCTGACATAAATTTTTACTAAAATTAGACTAATTTTTATCGTCAAACGGATACTATTTTTATGTTCAAATGACTATTTATTTACGCTTTATAAGCTGAATAAAAGATTTAAATTTTACTTTAAAAATTTTTCTTAAGACATTCTGTTGTGTCATAAAGACATTCAAAATATATTTATTTGACTATTCTTTTAACCTTAATCGGTAAATTTTATTACTGTAAGGCGAACAATATTTTAACGTCATATGAACACTCTTTAAATATTGTAATGACTATTTGATTTTAGATTTTTAATTATCTAAATTATTGTCTTTATGACTAATAATGGATGTTTTTTCAACATTGATTTTACATTTTTTTGACTATTCGCATAATGTATTATGTGTACCGTCTATAACTAAAATATGACAAAAATTTGACTTTTTCTTATGTCAAAAATATATTAAATATATATATTTGTGACTATTTTTTTACCTTATTATGACATTAAATTATATCATTTTTGATAATAATACTTAGTTTTTAGAACATAAAAAAAAGGTTCAAATGACTGAAAATATAGTACTAAATTTTATGAAATATTTCTGGCGTCATTTGAATGTTTTTGTAACATTCATAAGACAGTTAAAATAACCTGATTTGATTGTATATTTTTTCTTAAGTGTATATTTTTTGGATGTTTTTTTTACTATATGCTGACTATTAAAAATCTATTTTTTTACTATTTGAATTGACTATAAATGTGTATGTTTTTTGAACATATTTTTGACCTTAAATCGACTGTAATTTTACTATCAAATTTTTTACCGTCTGCGACGAACATTCAAAATATGTTTTTTTTACTATAAAATGACTTTGCGGACAGTAAAACAGTCAATTTTCATCACCGGGTATTTGATATTAAAATTTAAAAAAATATGAAAAATCACTTTACACTTATTTATTTAACTGAAAATAATTACGACTTTTTATTTTAAGTAAAAGAAATCAAATTATTTTTAATCACTAATAACGTTAACTTATACAAAATTCAATTATATTTTAATAACCATGCAAATTTGATGAACAAACTTGAGTTAAAAATAAACAAATATATACTCATAACCTCATTTCAAAATATTTTTTTTGGAAAAAAATCTTTTGCCTACAAAAACAAAAACAAAAAGATTAAAAATGAAATTAAATAGTTTTAAAAGATTTATTTTTAAATTTAATATTTTTAAAATATTAAAATCAAAATTTAATAAAAAGTAGCATTAAAAACAATCTTTACGTTTTGATGTGTGAATTTAGTGTCCAAAAACAAAACGACTCGTAGATAAGCTCTTTCTTTGGCGTTAAACGTGTAATTCAATGAAATCCGAATCAATTAATAATAAATAAAAATATATCCTGTGTTATTTTGAACTTTTACTATATTTTACCGATACACAGTTTATACAAAAGCTATGAAATTTATTGCCCGGCTGACATTTATAAGGTTTTTCACCTGTATAAAGCAAAAATACAAGAATAATCATGCCTTTAGGAATACCGGGTTGTGCCCAAAGACTATAGACATCATCAACTCGATGACAAAAACCAAGTTTTAAAAAATGAAAGCAAATCAATTTATCGTTGTATAAATATAGTGCCCAGAAGGTGCCGATTTTTGCATCCATTAAGGTAGAGCTTCACTTTATAAATATACTATTTTGTTTTAAACAACTGCTTGAAACGTGAAAAAAATTGTTCAAAAATGAATTTCACTAATTTAAAATACAAGAACTACGGCATGGTGGGACTTAAATTTTTTTTTTTAACTTTTTTTTTATGTTTTATGTCATTTGCAACCATTTAAAAGAAAAAAAAAATTCACCTGCTCCACCGAAATTATGGTAGTGGCGACTGAAATTACGGTTACGGCTACCGGACTTTTTTTTTCACTCTACTATCTCAATTTGAAAAAAAACTAGAGTATAAAAATGATTACTTATTGGCCATAAATATTCTTGAAAAAAGTCGGGATTTATAAATCTAAGTAAATTTTACCTTACCAATACTTTTTAGGCACGATCGGCCTATGAATGCAATACATAGATGAAATCGTGCCTTATAAATTTGTCAGGTAAAAAAACAGAAAAGTCTTTAAATTATCAAATCCGTGGAGAAATTTGAGCCCCAGGTAATGTCGATGCCTCTACATGCTTATATTGCCTTGATGTGTGTAGGGATGTATGTTCGAGAAAGTGTATCCTCTGTTTCTCAGAACCTAATCGAGGAATCAAGAATTCCCAAATGGAGAAAATTTTTTGAATCAGATGTAGTTGCAGGGTTTTCAATCTAAATTAATTTTATTCAGTCCTTGCACAGAACTGTCGGAAATGCCGAATTCAAATATTAAAAAATTCAGGAAAAAATGATAAAAATGGTAAAATATCAGGAACAAATTAATGAAACAAAAAAAATTGGTACACAATTTCTCAAATCGCATTTACTTGTACCTCATCCTATCAAGGTTTTGTGATGAGAAAATACTCAATAAATATGTGATCGTGCCTGAAATAAAAAAGCCTTAGCTTTTTTATAATTCTTTGCATTTTTTTTTTAAATAAATAAATAAATAAATAAACAATTTTATGGCCAGATAATATAAGAAGAGTATCTAAATTAATTAGCTTCAACAACGACTCGAAAATGTCATTGTTAAAATTATTTAATTTAAATATATTTTCTTTATATATTATGCTCCAATTTTCTTATTTTCTTCAATTAATAAAAGTTAAACATTAATTGTGTTTAACTTAAAAAATTACTTTATAATAATAATAAAATTTAAAAAAAAATTTTTTTTTTAATTGATTTTTCTTAAACAAGTAATACATACTTAAATTTAATAAAAAAAATAATATTTAATATTTAAATTATAAATTAGTAATATGTAAAAAAAATGTACATAATAATTATTTAATGCAGAAGTGTAAAATTTATTATCACAATGTATAGTATAAGAATCTTGAGATTAATACAATCATTGGAGCACTTCCAGGTCATAAAGTACCTAATAGCAAATCGAATTTTCAACGGATCGATCTTAATGAAGTTATATTAGGTAAAATGAATATAATCTAATGTTATATTCATATATAATTTACAGATTGTCGTATAACGTATAATAATAATACTTACATTCAATTTCTATATTTATATATTGAGTGTCTATTGAAATAATGTACTAACTTTAAATTCAAAAAATTTTTTAAACCTCAATAGTAATCGACCTGTTTGGATATGTAAAATACTTTTTCATAACTTATGGGCAGCAAAATAATAGTTTCTAAATTAAATGGGACGTATTGTTTGCTCTTTTTGTGTAAAATATTGTTTTATGTTTGTTATAAAAAAATTTATTTTGTTGAATGCAATCAACTCTGTATTATATATTATTATTGTTATTGAATAGGGAACTTTATACAATTAGTCGTCAGGCACCTGCAACCTTTCGGAACGTCCACGTTTGATAGGAAAGCAACTTCTGAATAAGCATATACAAAAATGAAGAAAAGGGTTTTTGTATATTTTTGTTTGGAATAAAAGAAAGTTTTAGAATTCTTTATTAATTCAATTTATTTACTTATTTAACTTTAATTAATTTATTTATTGACTTGACTTAGATATAAAATTTTATTTTTTAATATACAATAAATGTTTAATATAAGTAAACTGTATTGGCAAGGTACGAATCGGGTGGTTATTATTTATAATTGCAAAAAGGATGGGCTATTTAAATGCTTTATCTCGTGATTTAGTCTTCTTTAAATTTCCAAATAAGGTAATCTTTGAAACCGAAAACGTAAAAGTGGAACCTAGAATGACCCAAAATTATGGAATAGTATGTGGTAATTGTGACATACTTAAAGGTATTACCTATTACCTTTTATTAAAATTATGTCATACAAAATAACTTTTACCAAAGAAAAGGATCAATTGTATAATCAGGATGATATTATTTAGTCGTAAAATTTAGTGGCACAGAAAAGGTAATCAATTAAAAATTTTAAGACAGAAGGTTGAAATAATAAATGATTGATGTAAGAGAATAATAAATTTTTGCAATATGATATTTGCCATAACAATTTTTATTCAAAAGTTGTCTGCCTTGTAGGGTACAGAAACGGGGTACATCCGTGTATGAAGGGTAAAATGAGATAACCAAATATAAATCGATAAAATCGAGCCCGCTAAATATAAATCTTACATATTTACCGGTTGATTAAAATCTTGTACAAGTAGTTCAAAGGTCGCCACCTCCCGGACTTATAATTTAAATAATAAGAAAAACGTTAAACCTAAAATAAAAATGCAACGATGCATAATCCAGAATATGCATCGATGCCAAATGAATCCATTCAGTAATGATAAGATTCCATTTGAATGTAAATATTGTATATAGTAAAGTTAATAGTAGAATTAAGCAAAATAGTATTCTAAGAACATTCTAGATTAAATATTAATTCATAATTAAATAATTATTAATTAATTAAAAAATATAAAAGTAGTAAAAGAAATGTAAAACATAAAAACAAAATGTAATAGAACAATTAAAATGCATTGTAACTTAAAATAATGCAAATATGCAAATTTATATCATTTCAATCGTTTTAAGAACCTTTGCGAACTTTCTGGAAGCAAAACTATCTTAGTGTGCGAAATCTGTGATTCGCTATAAATAGAGCGACAGATTTCGTCGCAGGAGCTGAGATATATTTTAGCTCTCTGTTCGTTCCTGTAGAGTACTAAAATACAAATAAAATACAAATTATACCAACTTATGAGTATTTTATTGTCTCAATAATTAATTTTGTCTTTTTTAAGTTCAGCAGGAAACAATTTTTATGCTACCCTTGATCGTTATTGCATAACGTTTCAAGGCGTTTTTCCGTGTATGCACCAGCCAGATTGGTGGCGCAGCACGTATTATATAGGTTACATATAAATATTATTCGTTGCATGGACCAGGACCCAACCTGGTGGTTTCAGCCTGCCGTAAGCGTAGCGTTAGGTCGCAGACCTGACCACCAATTTTAGAAATATCCTCCTGCATAAATGCAAAGAAGAACAGAGTAATTACAAATACATTTCCAATTTGAACTATGCTTTTGAGTACTTGCAAACTTATGTAAATATAATCAATACATTTACTAAATATCATTTTGCAGATCAATTAATCACGTGATATACTTAAGGACCTATTGAAACTCAAAAGTTAACACAAATTTGTATCGCAATATCGTTATCCTTTGTTTCTAGGTGTTAAAGACCAATAGGATTAAGCGAAGGGTGGTTGATATGTTTTTTGATTATAATAAATCGATCCATTACCATATGGTGTTATTTGGTGTTCTACTGGACTCCTCTTGTAAGATTAAATCTACTTAATACGCGAGGAATGTTACTTAAAAAGTAATAAATAAATATTTCAAATCTTAAACTATCTAATAATGTGTATGTAAACTGTCAATATAAAAAAAAAAATTATGTATGTAACATTAGTGAATAAAAAAAACTATTAAAAATTTGTACGTATAGAAGATACTTTCAAAATGGCAATTAATATCGTACAATCTTAAAATATACACGGCCAGGCTGCTTTGCTTGAAATTTAAAGCAAACTACTTGAAAATTCAAGCAAATTGCTTTAATATTCAAGCAACTGCTTGAATTTTCAAGCAAAGCAGCCTGGCCGTGTATCTTATAGTCTAAATCTGGATAGATTTTTTTTTTGGTATTAAATTACAAAAATAATTAGTTTGCTATATGTAGCAAACTAATTATTTGTTAAAATTTTTTATTTAAGTTTAATCTCCAATGAAAATAGGATTAAAAATTTTTTAATACAGAATTTTTTCGAAATACTTCAATATAGCAGTATCATAATTTACTGTCAACGTAGTCGCATTTTCCCAAAGCTATTATTTATTTTTTTACTGAGTAGAATGTTGCAATAAACCATCAATATACGTATTTATAACAATGAAACGAACTCATATTATTATCTGTTTATAACACATACATGAATATACTTACTTACTCTATTTTAGATTTCCTTACTGTATACTATATTGTATAGTTGAAAATTTATTTGTACTGTTAATCCCTATTATTATGAACTAATTAAATAAACAATTCAAGAAATGGCTTATTTTAAATTAAGATTTAAGTTAAACAACAAATTATTCAGAATAGCTAAAGATCGTTATACATGGATCAGTTAACTTAACTTTATAAACTTATGGTTAAACAAATTATTGAATTAAATATAACTTGATTAATACTTTGTTCTTTGGTTTTGAATTTCATTTATAAAATAACATTATTTTACAGAAAATTCTTTCTAGTTCTTCTACAGCGCTGTTCACTTCGTTTTTTGATTTTCTATTTTTTTTTTTTTATTAAATAATAATTTAAAATAATAAGTAGTTTGCATCCAATCAAATCCCGTCGAATAAACACGAGCTCATGAATTATTATTTGATTTAAAAAAATTATCGAATATCTAAAAGCGAAGACGATACTGGTGCAGTAAATTCTTAGGAAAAGCAATTAAAAATAAAAAGAATTCATTAAAATCCCAGCTTGTTTATTTTATGAAAATTTAATTTTGAAAGAAAAAAATTCATTTCATAAATTTTATATAAGAATGTTTGGAAAAAATATATAAATCAATGATATACCGAACCAATTAATATAAATATAGTGTCAAAATAAGAAAAAAAAGTTTTAAAAGAAACACAAATTGCGTTCATAATTTTGAAATATATTATTTTTTTTTCTGTTGATTTGAAACTACTAAATTTTAAAATGATTCTGTTTCTGAAGAAATTTTAAAAAATACATTTTTTTTTCTTTTCTTGGAAGCTAGCAAAAATAAAATAAAAGTTCAGAGAAGGAAAATTAAATAAATTATAAGACATTATGTAGAAAAAAAATTCGTGATAATGCAATAAAAAATTTAATTTTTCTAAAAGAATTAAAATCAACAAGACTGTCAGGGTGGTGTTCACTTTCCACCAAATCTAATAACACAAAAAAAAATATTATATAATTCATACGAATTCCCTGAAAACTGCTAGTATTCATGAAAAGTTTTCTTTTACCAAAAAAATATAATTTTGACAATTATAACTTAGTTGAAAAAAACACTTCTAAATATTGTGAATTACCACAGCAAGAGCTTTTAATATTAATTGAATTTTAAGAGCTACTACCATAATACATGAGTTCGCATGAAGTGAATTTAGAATCTCTCCAAGAGTCTATGTATTTAGTCACTTCTAAATACTATCAACAAATGTTTAAGTCTTGTTGATTTTAATTGTTTTAGAAAAATTAAATTTTTTATTGCATTATCACGAATTTTTTTTCTACATAATGTCTTATAATTTATTTAATTTTCCTTCTCTGAACTTTTATTTTATTTTTGCTAGCTTCCAAGAAATGAAAAAAAAATGTATTTTTTAAAATTTCTTCAGATGTGACTAAATAAGCTTAATTTTGGTAATTTTATTTATTTTTTGGTAAATGGTACATGGTACATTTGGTAAATGGTACATGATACATTTTTACTTATAATTTCCAAGATTTCGAAAGTTTTTTCTTATTTAATTTCCTATTTTTCTATAAATCGACGAACTAAAAACTTAATGTTTAAATTCCCAGTTTCTTCGGTATTTAATAATGAAACTTACTTATTATTTGTAATAAAATTTGAAATCAGGAAATAAGTTTTTTATGATAAATATTTATATAGTAAAATTAAATATTAAAAACGTTTTCGCACCTAGAAGCACTATAGAGGAGGAGGGGGCACAATGGAAAGCGGGGCATAATGAAAAATTTAAATAAATTATATAATAAACAATAAAATATTTACTAACGTAATTAATATTGATTGATCATAAAAAATATTGTTATATTAATAAAATATTGAATTTATTTGCATGAGTAGTTTTAGATGTACTTAGAAACTGCCTCCTCAAATTTTCTTATAATCCGCAAAACAAATATATCTTATTAAATATAATTTTTTTCTTTTTAATCAACAGTTTTAAGTTTAATTTTTGATCTGACACAAGTTTTAAATATTTTTGAAAAGTAATTCTTTTTATATTGAATAAGTTCAAAAAAATGCAAGAGGCATAATGGAATGATATTTTGGGGGCATATTGAAATAATGAAATTTTAAAAACAACTCCAATCTAACCTCTTAATCTTAGAATATGGAGCAAGTTTAAGGTTGACGTTCTGTGTAAAATTTTAGTTCTAATTATTTTAATATATATTTTTTTATGAGAAATTATAAGAAAAAGTCTTCCCGATTTAGTTGGGATGAAAAAAGTATGTTGGAGGCAGGTTTCAAAACTGTATTTAGTGTAGAACAAGAAAAAATTCTGTGTGATTACATATTATACATGGAAGCAAAACTTTTTGCATTTGATACTTTGGAAATTAGAGAATTAGCTTTTGATTTAGCTAAAAAATTTAAAATTTCTAATCCTTTTAATGGAGAATCTGAATTGGCTGGAATTGACTGGCTGAAAAATTTCTTGAAACGACAAAAGCAATTGACTTACAGAAACCCAGAACCTACCTATTGTAGAATTATTTAATTATATTTAAAGAAAATCTTTCTTGTTAAATTACTTTTAAGATATTGGTGATACTAGCTTTAAGTAAAATATTATGATTTACAATTTGTAATTTGACTTCAAATTCAAAACTGATACGTTCTAAGTTTAAAAATAAAATTTTCAAGAATCATAAAATATTTTGAATAAAAAATAATAAAAATATTGATTTGTGATGTTTAGTTTTCCAATTATGTACATAAACTGATAATTAATTTATAATTAGTACATTATAAAATGATTTAAAATTTTAAAAAATGCTTTATTCCATTCTTCCCCAAAGTTTATTCCATTTTGCCCCGGTTGTTAGGGGCATAATGGAATATCGCAGGTTTAAAAAAATTTATTTTAAAGCAATATTATTAATAAAATAAAGTAAAATATTGAATAATTCTTAAAGTAAGCCCTTTAATTTATGATTCCCAATTTTATTTTTTTGGTAAAAATATTTATGAAAATAAAAAAAAAGGAAATAAAACTACCCATTCCATTATGCCCCACTCTCCCCTAATTCTGCACGAGTTTAAGGTCATAAATTTCTTAACTGTATCAAAAATCATCTTCTCGACCCTAATAGAAAATTCAAGTAATTTTTTAAAATAACAACCAGGCTAAAGTATATATATTTGTAGATAATAATAATAATACATACAAACAATTTGATTTCAACTGCATAGAACATAAATCATTTGGTACAATATTACACTTAAAAAAAAAAGATATATATATATATGTTTATATACTATACGTATACGTATATATACATATAAACATATATATAAATGTGAGTAATATTTAAATGAAATTGCTGCAAAATTTTGATACGAAGGGGAAACGTTAATACCGGATACTGACCATCAACTAGTCAACAATTCATTTTGTTTTAAACTATGCACAGATACATTCATACACTTACATATATTTAATCACATATATACATATATATATATATATATATATATATATATAGATATTATACAACTGTTTTGTATCTATATATGAGCTTAATATACGAATTTGTAGAAATGAAAAAAAAAATAATAAATAAATAAATAACAACATTTACATTTCTTGTCATGAAGATATATATATGCGTGTGTGTGTGAGAGTATTTATATTTGTGTTATTGTTATAGCAGAAGTATTTGTATGTAAATTGGAAAAACACGAGAGGAAACACTTAAATGAAATCATACCAATTTTCGGTTATAGTTTTTTATTTTTTTTAAGGAATAAGCAGAACAAAATATTAAAATGAAAAATTATAATATATATATCCTATATATATATATATCTTTAATTATGTGTGTCCGAACGCGATAAACTAGAAAACGATAAAAGCTACAGACATAGGGTTTACGGCAAAAGACGGCAAAAATTACGGGTCAAAACATAGGCTAGATTTTAATTCGATTGATAACGACGAAAAATTTTTATGTTGAAAAAACTGAATTTTCAAGAAAAAAATTTTTATCAATTTTTCAAAAAAAACCAAAAAAACTGAAAACCGAGGAAAAATTTTAGTATCAAAAAGAATTTTATTCGATTCGGGCATATTTTTTACGTATCCACCTAAATTTTCAAGCTAATTGGCTGGATCTGTCAAAAGTTACAATCATTTTTCAAAAATTATAAAAGTTTAGGACTAATATTATGTATATTCGTAATTCTTACCGGTTACTAATTTAGTACCTCAATAGAGTAATTAAAAGAAACTTGTACAGGTATTATCATGGAGAATCCTAGAATTGGTAGTTGAGGGAAGCAACTGCCACTTGCGGATCCTAGGGAAGGGTAATCAAGCTTTGTATCGCTGATCACTAATTATCCGCCTAAGTTCTAACGTCCGTAATTTTTGTGATTCAGTAAATTTTAGATAATAATTCGGGTAAAAAAAGTTTGTTATAGAAAATATTGAGTAACCTAAAACAACATATCTTTGGAAAAATCAAGTTGCAGGGGTCCAGGGGGGCGCAGCCCCCTTGGCGGTTGCCGAGGTGAGCGAAGCGAGCCGGAGGCAGCTAGTATATATATATATGTGTATTTTTTAATTATTTTACACACACATATATATATACTCTGTATTATAATTAAACATATAAAATTTTCTAGAATCTAATTAAACGATTGAATTGCATTTAATTATAATTTTAATTTTATGGTTTCATTTTTATTAAATTTTCATTTTTATTTGTTTATTTTTGGAAATAAAATTTCATATATTTTATTATCATTTTATTGATTCTGTCTTAAATTTTAGTATTATGAATTATTTTATATTTTTAATGTAATGTAATGAAAAAAATCTATGTAACTAAATTAAAATTCAAAAATTTATGACTCAACGTCTTATTTTACAAATCAGAAAATCAAAAAATCAAATATTTTGAATTAAGTAGTAAATAAATTAAAACAATAATTAAGATTATAAAATCCTGTGAATCATAATCTACTCTACTTTTGAAAGTTACTTTTAAAAGTTTAAATATTTCATTTTGATACGTAGAACAAATAGATCTTAAATCGAAAATTTATATAGTAATATTAGATTGTGGCTAAAATCTGTGTAAGGATTTAAGGTTTGGTATCTTTAGTAATTTAATATGTAAATTATTTTATTTTTATTGTAGCTTCTTCAGTAAATCATTTTCATATGATAAAAAAATGCCAAAACAGAAATTTGGAAGTGATATTTTTTAACTTTAATTAATATGATATAAAGAATTACTCATTAAACTGTAATTTACTCTATAGAACAAAAACTTTATTTTCGCATACTTATGATAATAATAATACTATTATATATATAATATTTATGATATTTTTAATTGCATGTCTTTGCCTGGCTTCACTAACTTTTCAAATTTTAAACTTTTGTTTTCGAAATGATATTAAAATTCAGTAACTATTTTTCATTAAAAAAAATTTTTTTAATTTTTGATATTAACAAGTAATTTTCATTATTGTTTTATATTAAACAATTTATTATCAAGTTTCATTTTACTCGTTTGGAAACACATGACGTGCGAAACAAAAGAAGAAAAAAGCGAATAAAAATAAAAAGAAAAATTTACGTTAATGAAATTTCAATTTTCCCTAAAGCGTATTCTATAATGTAAAGGTGCAAAAGTCGCAATTACCATTTTATAGGAACTGATTTCCAAGCACTTTACGAGATAAAAAGTATATCTATAAAATATAAACAAAAAGAACTAGTTTTTATAAAAGCCAACGTGAACACTTTTTATGTGTGTATGCATAAAAATTTTACTCCGAACCCTTATTATAATGGAAAAACGTATAGCTTGTTCTTTTATATACGTCGCATCTAACTTTCTTTTATTCTTGAATAAAAAAAAAGCTCTTGAACTGTACTTAAAACAAAAGTCTAAGATAATAAAAAGTAAAATGTGAGATATATTTTTCTAATATAAATATTAATCTGGACATATTATTTTAAAATTTCCATTATTTTTAAAGATTAAAATAATCATTTGCCTGGAAGTTAGAGAAAACAATTTAATAACCTTATACTTAAAATTTTTTTTAATAAAAATTTATTCTAAATAATTTTTTTATTCTTTAAATAACTTTATTTTCACAGAAACTAGCAACTAATTTTTCTTTAATTATATAAAAATTTTCGGCAAACTTGAATTTTTATTCAGATGTTAGAATTCCTAAGTAATTTTGCGTAAAAAAAAAAAAAAAAAATTATGTATAAGTTTTTTTTAGACACCATTATTGTTCGACCTAGTGGCTTCAAAATGAAAAAATAGCAAAAAAAAACTATATTGGATATTGAAAATATGTAAACAAGTAAGTAATTGAATATCTACAAATTTTCTCTGCTATGATGATGTTAAAAGGTTAAAATTAAAATTAAAATTTTTTAAAGCATGTGCAGTTTAAGGAGTTATGATCCTAAATAATAACGATGACAGAACTGAATAAAACTGGAAAATTATTAAAGTTAAACATTTTAAAAGTTGAATTAAACTTGGTTTTACCTTTATTACCACATTAATTTTCTTTTTATTGCAAATTAAAAATAGGCAGTTTAACATTACTCTTATGGAAATTCATATTTTGAGATTACAAAAAGTATGATAATGATAACACAGGGAGATGAAACTAATTGAATATGATAAATTAATTGTCAAAGATTATATTTCCAATTTATTTTACCTAAGTTACCACATTCAATCATTAATTATTCAGTGAAAACCAAGTATTAAAAAGTACCATAACCTAAAATAACAATGTTTTTTCATAATTTATAAAATTATATGGCCGCTGCGCGTCCAGCAAACACGTTTTTTCTCGACACTGACGCAGAAAAATCGTATACGACCCTGGGCCATAAAAAAAGAATGCCCCAAATCGCAGTTTAACATTCTCGGCTTCGACTCATAAGGTAATTTACGTGCGATTTGGGCCATTATTTATTTTTCTGGCCATGGGTCGTAATATACTATTCTTTAAGTGCTGTTGGTATAATTCTTTTATGTTTTTCTTAAGCGTGCTAGTGATACCAACCCACTTTATTTACTCTTCCGACATAAAAAATTTGGGACCAAATTTGAAGACTTGGCTATATACAACTCATGGTTTTTGTTTATCCCCTCTGCATAAAGTAAACAAATTAATTATGAAAACAGAAAGCGGAGAAAATTGGTTTTACAAGTTTCGGACCGTGATATGAAATCTGCTGAAACTTAACCTTCTACAATGCAATTTTTTTAATCAAATGTCACCTAATTTAAAATGTTATAGTCGCTCCTATCTCTAGACTAGGGGTCGAATATCCAAGAGAAAAACGAACAAGATCCGAACCTCTATTAGCCCATATTTTTATTAAGTTGTTACTTATTTAATCAACGCTTCAGAGATAAACAGTTTAAATTCCAAAAAAAAGCAACAATAAATTAATAGAGCTTTTTAGAGTGCATAAGCCACACAAAAACCACGACCACAGGTACCACTAAAGTCAAATAAAGTAGTAGCATATACATTCTCGAGGTAAAATATAAAAATTTTAGTTTCAAAAGATATGTCTTTATTTATTAATATTTATGGGTTATTAAATTAATTAATTTGTGAATTGTGTACAACCATTTTTGTGCCAAACTTTTAGAGAGATTTTTTTTTTTGCTAGATGCGGGTCTCATAGAAACTGATAAACAATTCTATTTTAACAAGTTTAAACAATATTAACGTAATAGCAGAGATTAGGTAACATCATTTTACATATATTATAAATTGAGTTTCAAATTAATATTTAATTAAACAAGATGTTTAATATGTTAAAATATTCAGATTATAGTTTTAAGATCAACTGATCTGTAAAATAATTAAATACAATTGAATATATTATATTATAATTAAAGAATTTTCTTGAGAATTTCAATATCATTTAAACTTGCTCAAATTAAATTTTTTATCAGCTTCTACATTCTTTGGTTTCTATGACACTTATTTTTATCTAAAATAAAAAGAAAAAACAATGTACGTTTTTTACATGGACTAAAAAATATAAATAAATAACATGTGTTAAAAAATATCTTTTGTTAAAATTGATTATAAGTAATTTAAGTACAGAATATTACAGATTACTGGATTTAGACTTGCGGTAACAGTAAGAGCGAAAAATCCGCTTGTGGCAAGCGGAATTAATTTTCAGTTTACATGACAAATATAATTAAAATAAATACCTAAAATAAAAAATTTTTTTATTTGTGCAAAATTAAATGTCATCCACGTTTTTAATTTTTTTTTTATTATTAAAATTAAAAAAAAATAATTCAAAAAAATCAAATTTTGAGTATTACAGAAAATATAATAAATAAACATAACGAAAATCTGTACCATACGTCACTCGCAGATTTTTTTTCTTCATTCTGATACCGGTTTTATGTAAATTCGTTCGTTGAATCTTGAGTTGATGGCGTGCATACACAAACACACACAAACATAAATTTTCAAATATATATTTAGTAAGATACATCACGTTGTGGTCAGAATCCTTATTAATGTTTTTAAGCGTTCTAAATCGATGTTATTTGTTCTCACTATATATTTGATGAAAGTTTAATATAACAATTTGAACTTTATATTTTACCAATATCAAATTACTTATGAATATTAATACGAAATGTTAAATTCATAATGTATAGAAATCGTATGAAAATTACTAATTATTATTATTAATGAGGGTTATCGATGGAACTTTTTTTCTGGAGATTGCTGAATAACATCTAACGGGTCTTTTTTAGGCAGTAAAAATAGGCTACGAGGCAAGAAATTAAGGCATAATCAGAAGAAAATAGGAATTTTAAGTAATATAATAAATTTTTAGAGGGGCCTCATTATAGTCCTAATATAGCTTAAACAATACAAATTGAAAATAATACATTCATTTTTAGATAAACAATCGTGCGTTTGAATTCAGGATGTGCAAAATCTAGTATTTCAGAGGGCCCTAGTTTTTCATTCATGATAACCTTGATAAACAATTTGTAAAAAAAATTTATGATACACCAATCATGTTTTAGTGCAAAATTATTTTTTATTCAATAATTAAAAAGCGATCTCCATAAGAACCCATTTAAAAACGTCCATTGTTTTCCACCTGAATCCAAGTATGTGTTAGTAAACAGCTTATAGGTTAAATACTATATATTGTTTTATATAAAACAAAACAATTAAACGAAAATTGAAAAAAATTAATTTTTTGTCATTTTCCCTCGCCTTAACTAGGCCCCCACCATATTACCGCCTATAGGCCTCCAAAGTCTTTATTTGGCCCTGGTTTTCTGAGTACTAAAGAATCTAGTAATTTTCTTGAATTTTTATACAGTTTTCTTATTTTTACAACAAAACAACTAACAAATTTTTTTTTTAAATCAAAAATATTTTCATTTGTATTCGAAAAAATTTTACAAATTTTTGAAGAAACGTCAGTTTTTAATAAAAATTTAACTGAGTGCGTATTAATAAGTGCTACATAAATTAATACCAATTATGACACAGTAAAATTTTATCATATTTATCAAATATTTCACTTTTTAGCCAAATTTTCGAAAAAATTTATTTTTCCAAAAATAGTAAAAATGGAATATCTTTAAAAGTACGATAGCTGAGTCTCAAAAAATATGGCCTATTTCACCCGCAGACTGTTTTTCTTTATTTTGACACTGGTTTTATGAAATTTTGTTCATAAGTTAGACCTTGATGATGACTCCCACAGACAGACACACAAATAAATTTTCAAATATATATAGTAGCAAGATATAATATATGTAGTTTTCATCAATTTTTTAATTCCAGAATCATATTCTATATGAAAAATTCCATATAATTATCCAAAAGAAAAATGTAGAATTATGCAGCAAAGTAAAAAAATTTTTCTTTAATTTACAAAGAAAGGCCAAAAGTACGAATTTAATTTAAGAAGCTAAAAATCAGTTGAAGGATTTATTTTTAATTATACTTTCGAAAACAAATAGCTTGGGCTGATTTCTGTGAACCTTCAGTCCAACTAAAACCCACTTGACGTGAAAATACTCATATACGTTATTTTATTTGGTACATATGTCACAAATTTTTAATAATCAATCTCTAAAATATTTACATAAATCTGTAAAAAAGCATGCACGTACACACAAACGAGAAGTTTAATTTTAATCATAATAAAATTTTAAAGATTCTGTAAACAATAAATAATTATAGAGCGAAGCTCTACCTTAATGGATGCAAAAATCGACACCTTTCGGACACGATATAGCCAAAACGATCAAACGGAATGCTTTAATTTTTTAAAACTGAGTTTATTTTATCGAGTTAATGAACCCTATTGTTTTTGGGCCCAATCTGGTATTTCTAAAGGCATGTTTATTCTTGTACTTTTGCTTCATACAGGTGAAAAACCTTCTAAATGTTATCCGCGCGATAAATTTCATAGCTTTTGCATAAACTTTGCATCAGTGAAATATCATAAAAATGCAAAAGAACACTAGATATAGTTTTATTAATTATTCATTAATCGACATTTTATTTAATTACACGTTTGACGCCCATGGGCTTATCTACCTACGTGTAGTTTTATTTTTGCATACTAAATTAATTTCAAAACCAAAATTTATGTATTTCAAAATGTATATCCCCATGTAATAAACTCTCAACTTTCAGAATCTGATGTCAAATTTGAGATCAAATCAACTGCAAACTCAATATTTCGGGTCAAAGTTGGCCACTAAAAAAAATCGACAAGTTGCTTATCAGTATTGTAAAATTAATTAAGTATTCAAAGACAGTTAAAAATAATAAAATTGGAGCTTACGATATGATGGCGTTAAGTATGCAAATAAAATATTTTTAATCTTAAGATTATATTGTATTGGACTAAACCTGGTTCAAAGAAAATGTAATTTTATCCACATGCATTCTATGCGGAATTCCATTATCGTTGAATTTATATGAGAATTGATTACAAACTGATGTTTTTAACGCTTCTAAAGTAGCTGATTGACAACGGATTTTTTTAATTAGTTTAAACTTTTGTATAAAAGTGCTAAAGGCTAGTTTTATTAAATAAATAAAATATAAAATTAATATAATTGCAATTTTCGCAGCAACTTAAGGTACTTGATTTTTAGATTCTATCGGTGAGAGATTTCTTTTAAAATTGGTCATGAAAAATTTACAACTGACGGACTTTGAATGAAAACTTGCACTAAAAACTAAAACCAACAAAAATTTGATAGGATAAGAAACTAGGCTATTATTATGACAACACTCTGAAAACAACAAAAACTACCCAATTTTAAGGGTTCATTTTTGCAATGTTTCAGAAGAAGGGTCAAAAATAACTAACTAATTACATTTTTTAAAGAAAAATTAAGAAACCATTAAGACTTAAACGTCAAAAATCGTAATTGGACTATGAGGGCTAAGTACAAAAAGTTTATACTATCTCCGAAACTGAAAAAAAAACTTTTACATGATAAAAGATTATTTTTATTTGCTTCTTTTTTAAATAAAATTTTGGTAACTACTTAACCGTATTTTGGCCATGAAAGACTTAGATTAAATGAATTTAAAAATACTTTTAAAGAACAAAATTTTTATTTAGGAGGGGAGTTTAATAATTTTGGAACTCCAAATAATACAAAATGGTTATAGATAATTTATTTTGTTGAAAAAACATGACAACCACCTTCCGTTCATGCCATTAAGCCTTCTTGGATTATAGAAACACAGAGTTTGACATTTTTAAATATAGGGTTCTTTGGTAATTTTTAATAGAACGCTGCAACCTCATTAAGAAATCAAACACTTCTGGTTGTGCCTATTTTTTTATATAATTCTCTTACTGTTATTATCAACAGCCCAAATACGCATTTTCTGCCAAAAATGACAAATTATTTGATGCCAAAATTGCAATTTTCTATAGAGAAAAGGGTTTAGGTCTCAAAAAATTTGTATTGGCTCCAGGTTTACAAAAATTTCTTTCCTACCTCTCTTCAATTATTTATTAGCGAGATATAATAATTTATAAACTCCCAAATTTGATTTTTCAAAAAGTGTCTATTTTGGTCTCTATCTTTGTAAAACCAGAACTCAAAAACAACTCAAGCAAATCAAACAAGAGAATATAAAATACCCTGCCAACTAGCTAGCACTAAGGTTCCTCTGCCACAGATATCACCGATTACAAGCATGCAATCATACATACATTTATATTAACTTTAAAAAGTTTTTTTTATTGATCAAAAATTTTGGAACAAATTTAAAAAAAAATTAATTATCAGATTCGAGATATCGAATAAAAACCATATTTTCAAATATAAGTACTTTCATGGAACTAAATAAAGTATTACACCCAAAAAAAAAAAATATTGAAGTTTTTTTAATTTTTTTGTTTTTTTGAATTTCAGAAAAAAATTTTGAAAAAATTCGGTATCAGATCCAAAAAATTACTATAAACAAACTTTCTAAAACTAGTACTCTCATAGAAATAAATTAGGTGCTACGTCGAAAGAGAAAAAAAATTTGGTATTTTTTGTATTTTTTCGTGACGAAAATTTTGGGAGAAAAATTTTCAAAAAATTAATCATCAGATTCGAGATATCGAGTAAAAATCATACTTTCAAATATAAGTACTTTCATGGAAATAAAAGAGGTATTACATCCAAATTAAACAAAAAAAAAAGTAGTTTGAGATTTTTTGATGAAAAAATTATTGAAAAAAAAATTAGGTCTTAATTCCTTAATGGTTGTGAAATATGACTGGTTATAATATTTTCAGATATTAGTATTTTAATGGAATTAAATGAGGTGTTACACTAGAAAAAAATAAAAAATATTGTATGTAGTTTTTTTTATTTTTTTATTTTTAAGAAAATTTTGAAAAATTTCGGTATCAGATCCAAAATATTACTATAAACGAACTTTCTAAAACTAGTACTCTCATATAAATAAATTAGGTACTACGTCCAAAAAGAAAAAAAAATTTGGTGTTTTTTGTATTTTTTTGTAACGAAAATTTTGGGAAAAAAATTTTCATAAAATTAATTATCAGATTCGAGATATCAAGTAAAAATAGTACAAATATAAGTACTTTCATGGAAATAAATGAGGTATTACATCCAAATTAAAAAAAAAAAAAAAGTAGTTTAAGATTTTTTCAATTGATGAAAAATTTTTTGAAAATTCTTAATTCCATAATAGTTGTGAAATTTCACCGGTTACACACACACTCACACACTCACTCACACAAACACACACACACATACACACACACACACATACTTTTTTTAGAAACCGGTTTTTTAGCTTCCTGTGAAATTTATCAAAAAACCCTATTTAATAACATTAAATCCTTCGTTTCTAGGCTCAGAAGGCCTGCTGGAATAAATACAGGCGTTTCGGCCTGTTTTTTCATTATAATAAACTGATGCATTAGAATTTTGAGTTATTTGGTGTTACGAATGTATTGAACATCCTTTTTTAATTATAAAACTCAGAAAATATCAAAAACTTTATTTTTTCAGTGAAGTGCATTATAAAACGAGTTATAATAATTATTATTAATGAATTTTACGTCTGATTTAAACGTTTAATATTGATATTTAAGCTCAATCTGAGCAAAGCATGTAAAACCCAAAAATTTTAAAATTATTTAAACTATTTTAAATATGATCAGCTTCGCTCTACCCGTCGTTGACGGTATCTAGTATATATATTTATTTAAATTATCAGTTCAGGTATGTATGGAATATAAATGAAATTGAAAATCACATTGATGAAATCAGAATTTTCCAATTATTTACAGAAGGATCAAAATTGAGAGAAGGATTAGAATTGAATTATATATATAGTCATTCATGAACATAAAGTCTATCCTTTCCTATATATAACTTCTCTAAAATAAACAAACCCTTTAATTAATTAAATTTTAGTTTATCTTTTCTTTATAATTAAAATAAACTCTCAAATTAATTTTTTTTTTTTTTTATAAATTAATAATTTTATTTAAAATGTTAATTTATTTAAATAAAAAATTTAATTTCCATTTTTTTTGCAATTTAATATTACATTTTTATGAAATAGGGTAGAAGGGGTGGTTTTCGCCACCATTAAGAAAATTTGAAATTAAACTATGTATATTTAAAAATATTATGCAAATGCATGGCTAAAAAGTGTTTAAATGTTTTTGAGAAAGATAATTATTAATTAAAATTCCGACCCTGGTAATTTCCAAAACTTATTTTTTGTAAAACCTAACCTTTAGTTCCAAAACCCTGAAAAACCGGGGTTCTCGCCACCAAGCATATTAGCGAAATGGGTCAATATTCTTGTGGCTAGATGCAATGAGTCATTAAAAAATAGATTTTTTAGAATTTTAAGGTAATTAGCACCACATTTTAAAAGGTTAAAGTTCAAATAGCGAGGGTGGCGAAAACTGTATACACTGGCGAAAACCCCCTTCTCTACCCTACCTATTTTTTTTTTTTTATTATTTTTTTTTATTTGATTAAAATTGAAATTTATTTAAGACAAATATTTACAGTGTTTTGAATGTATTGAACAGTAAGCTTTAAATTTTTATTTTTAATTAATATTTTGATAAATAGTACTACTTGTAAAAGCAAACTTGTTTGAGTTTTTGAATATTGTATCAAATCAGTGACTACTTGACAAAAAAAAAAATAAAATAAAATTTTGATTACTCTAAATAATTTGTTAGATTTTTATTGCAAAAATTTTTTTTTTATAGGAAATTCCGGAATCATTTTTTAATTAACAAAATCATAAAGATAATTTATGCACTGATAAATTTATGGGGCTTATAAAACTTTATTTATTTATTAAAATATAATATATTCAGAGCAAAAAAATTAAACTATTTTCTCACCATAAAAATGTTAAAGGTAAAGGTTTAAAATTACTAACCAGTAAGTGGGTTCCTCAAGTTATGAAAATACTATTTTTTGTTGTTTGATTTTTGTTCAAAAAGTATTCAAGAATATGGAAAAAAATTTTTGAATGAATCTCGACAATAATAAAGAAACTACAGCATCTGAAAGCGAAAGTACCAAAATACTTACACTGCATTATTTCCGAAACTTTAAACATATTTTTCTCAAAATGAACTTTTATGAAAACTGCTCAAACGATAACAAAATTTTCTTAAAATGTAATAAACTTTTTGAGAAAATTAATCATAAAAATTACATTATTTTTACTCAAAACTGGAAGAACCCATCCTCAATGTTAAAAATCATATCGATCAACCCATATACATAAGCCTGAAAAACAAATATTTATAAAATAAACATAAAAGCAAAAATTTCTTTTATAAATATGTGTTGTAAATATATAATGCATAATGATTTATGAATTATTTCTAAAAAATATTATAAAAATATCAAATTTCCTGAAAGTAATTTTATTTTTTTAATTAAAATATTTATATTTCAATTTAAACTGAATATTGAAATAAATATATAATACTAATCCATCAACATATTACTTTTATTTAGCTTAATCGATTAAATATGTTTTATTTATAATATATTTATGCTTTAAAATGCATCTTTATTGTAAAAATATTTATAGTATCAGATTACTGTAAATAAATAATATACTTTTTTCTTTATTACGTGGGTAAAAACATGATTGGTTATTTGATGGCTTATTCAATTCAAAATAATCAATATTATTTACAAAGTATTTATAATATACAATCCATTAAAAAAAAATATTATTTATTATAATGATTTTTTACTTTTTTTAATAATTTATGGTTCATGAAGAGATTTTCAATTTAAATTATTCAAAGGAACCCAGAATTTTTTTTATGGAAATTGGGTACAATTCATGTTGAGTTGAGGACTCATCGACACAAAGCTCTTAGATATTACGAATTATAGAGATTGGCAATTGATGGTTAAAAAATTAGTTTTTCATAATTCATCTTTTTTCTTTCTTTCTTATAAAATAATATTTTCACAAAATTTTCACAAAACGGTTTTTTTTTATAATTATGGCCAACTTGACCCGCTGTACTGACTTCGAAAAATGGTAAATCAAAAATACCAAAATTTTTCTAGATCATCAGTTATTTTAGCACCAAAAATACTCCTTGTAATCAATGTAACAATCCAATGTATCCTACGTTACATTCGTAATTCTTGACCCTCATTTGACCATAAACCAGAGGCCCTTAGCTATATTTATTACCAACTAACAAACGAATAAGCAAAAAAATTTTTAATCTTTCAATAATATAATTATTTTATAACAGCTAAAATATGTTATTTTTAGATTATTTTAATAAAGTAATTTAATATTTTTAAAAGCTTTATGCATCAAAATATATGTACTACTAAAAGCTTTAATTAATTTAAAGCTGTTTGACGATTGATTAAATAATGGTCAGAGAAAAATTAGTGATTGCTACGAAGCAAAATAATCTATTTATATTCGGTAAAAAAAAAAAATCAGTATAAAAAAATGAATTAGCATAAAATTGTATATTTTTTTTATTTTTTTAATATCGAATAATAAGTTTAAAGAATAATTAAAAAGCAAAAAAGGAATTAAAAGAGACAAATAAAATAAAAGAATTATATTGGCAAAATACAGTTGTTTGAAAAAGAGGTAACGAATCAATTGAGAATCAAGTCAGTTTTCGGTATATATAGGTATACACGTATAGATATAGAAGAGGTAGTGGACGACAACAATTACCATTCATTACTTTGTTGAAGGCAATTGACATAACTGATTGGTATTCGGTCCCTATTCTACACTCAAAGGACTTTACTGCACATAGCACACGAAGAGGGTTAATGTAATTATCTGCATCTAGAGGAAGAGACGATCGTACAATCTCTATATATGTATATATATATGTGTGCTCGTATATGCCATTTACGATCCTACACATTCTATTCAACGTATGAGTATGTTTCGGTTCGCGAGTTCATATTGCCTGGACACGAAAGCTTTTAATTAACAATTCGATTAGGGAGAAATTCACTTTAACCAAAGTAATAAATTTTATAATTTTTTTTTGAAATAAATTTACTATACATAAAATATTCAATTATATTATGTGTTTAAATATTTTATTTTATTTTATTTTATAATTAAATTGAATGGAAATTAATTTTTTAATTTTAATTATATATTGAATATTGTACCTATTTCTGTATTTATAATTTGCTGTTAAGAAACTAAGTAAATTAAAAACTATTAATAAAAGCACTTATAATCAATTTTATTAAATATGTAATTATCACGAATATTTTTATGAAACTAAAAATAATACAGCTTAAGATGTTTATTTTAAAAATTGTAACCTGTTTTAATTTTAACTTTTTTTAAATATTCAGTAGAATCTTAAATTGAATTAAGAATATTAATATAAAATAAATTAATTATATATATATATATATATATTAGTAATCCTAAAATATAAATAAGCAAATTAATTTAATCTTAAATTTTTTTTTCTTTATTTGTTACAAATACTTCGACTTTTTAGTGATAATTTTAAAAGTAAAGTTAGAATATTAGTGTCCGAGGTCTCAAACTGTCAAACTCTAGCCATATCAAAATTTTTAATATTTCTCACATCCTTGTTTTTTAAAAATGCCTCTTGGAAGCATACCTATATGAAACTATTTTTGGTCAAACTGCGGTCTAAAAGAAAAGTGAAAATTTTGGAATTTAAAGAAACTGATTCAAATGAGTTTGGTATGTAAAAATACGATACCATATCATTTTTTTAGGTTCTTTAAAATTCAAGCTAAATTTTCTATACTAATTTTTCTATAGAAAAATTAAGTTGTAAATTAAGTTGTAAAAAATAATATTTGGACTCGGAAAAGTGGGAAAATAAACAGGAAGTCAATTCCTAAAACTGAAAAATTCCTTTTCTTTTCATAGACTTTAAAATTAGTGATTTCCTGTAAAGTTGATCCTTAGATAAAAAGTTTAAGCAAACTGAATTTTATGGTTACATAAAAGGTGTCGGGAAATCCACTTGCGCTATGAAAGTGAGAGAGCCTCTTGCTTTATGCAAGCGAAAGGGCTTCTTGTTTTATGCAAGCGAGAGAGCATCTTTCTTTAAAGGGCTGTTCTCAGCCCTTTGTTATGGAATATCCAATTTGATGTTCTTCTAAAGAAACTCGATGAGGCGAACGCTGAGTAAGTTGTGTATGCTAAAGAACTGATCTTTATAGTTGGGGCTAGTAGCCAGGAGAAAATTGAAAAGAAAAGACAACCCATCGTTGACTTAATAAATAGTTGGTCCTTAGGTTTCCAAATCCTTAACGAAAGTCATTTACTTTAAGAGTGACATTTTAAAAGGCAAACGGAAAAATAAATTCCGCAAGTTCGTGAAGTCGGATAAGAATCCTGCAATAAAACTAAACGGTAAAAATATTGTCTTCAAAAAATCTGTCTAATACCTAGGTGTCCACTTTGACGCTGGCCTAGGAATCAATACACATTGGGACAAACTTAAGGTGTTAGGATAGTAAAAATTTATGATAACAGCAATGAATGAAACTTATAAAATATAAAGATAAAGTCTTTAAAAAATGAAATAAACTTTCTTTTACAACTTTGGTTGCCTAATTATTATTTAATCAAGAAAAAGGTGTAGGTAGTTTAACATTGCTCTTATGGAAAATCATCTTTGGAGCTTTTGAAAAGTATGATTGCGATAACACAGATTAATGAAACTTAAATATATGGTAAATAAAAGCTCAAAGATTATATTTCCAATTTGTTTTACTTGTTTCATTGCATAATTATTAAATAATTAAATAAAAAGTATGTAAATAACCTAGTATTATACTAATACATATACGATTTTACATATGTATGTAGCGTCGATAATTCAGAAATCGAAAAAAAATACCAACAAAATGGCGTATTACTATCCTAACACCTTAAAGGACGTGAGACTGTTCAATAACTTTAAGAAAATGTCAGGAGCATATTGGGGAATAAAATTTCCAGTGGCAAAGATAATCTACAAGGACTTCTTCATCCCTACTATTACTTACACCGCTTTAGGTTGGTGGGACCTATCTGTGTAATGAGAGTCATAAGAGAAAAATAATTAGTGCACAGCAAAACGCACTACTAGCCATTACTATGGCATACTCAACTACATCAAATAATGCCCTGCTAGTAATTGCGGGAGCATTACCAGATGATATGGAAGTAGACATGGCTGCCGAGAGATATGTATTTAGGAAGACAGGCAAAGTTAATTTTTATGGCAAAAACTTAGACTCTGATGATGGAGTCAAGATCACAAGTTCTTTTCATATGAGGAATGTCAAAGAAGATGGGATGCCTCCTCTTGTGCAGGTTGTCTACGGACATGGAAACTTCAAAGAGTATTTAAAAAGCGAAAAATAATTACCCAATCTGATGCGTGTGAATGCAGCGAAGGGTCAGATAACCCGTAACTCCTCATATTTAAGTGTCTAAGATGGGAAGCCATCAAGTACAGTCTGAGAGACTGTATGAACAGAGATGAAACCAACAGCAAGTCTAGTGTCCAAATCTGAGGAAACATGTGAGATGTTCTCCGACTATTGCGAAGAAGTTATGTACATAAAACCTTATGAAGAATGCTTCTCCGAAAGCAACTAGCCCCGGAGTAATAAGTTAGAGTGCCCGAGACTAGACCCGAGTCGAAAATAGTCTCATAAGGTTGCTTAGGGTGAGGATTGTCGGATCCGTCACCTGGAAGGCTCTGGCAATATGCATCTTTGTGAGGAAACCTGCTGGAGTAATCAGAGAACTTTGCTAAAATATTTCTTCTCTTCTTACCAATCAAAATTTTTCTTTCAGCCAAAAAGTCTTGAAATAAACAGACGAGGTGCGTCGAAAATTTTAATTTTTTATTTTTCTTTTATTTAGCCGGAAACCTATAGTTACATTTTGAGATAAATTTTTTTTTTTATTTATAACTATGATAAATTCCAGTTCTTTATAAAAATATGTTAAAAATTAAAAAAAGTTTGATATTATATAAATAAAGAAATATTACATCAATTTTAATTTAAACTAATTTAAATTTATTTTACGTCATTAACAGTTTAAATATCGATTATTAAGGTTGTATAAGGGTTCTGTTGTAATATTAAGTAGGAAAATGTATTTTCTTTTTTTTTTAAATTGAATCATGTTTTATAAATTTTATTAATTGATTTAAAAAGAAAGTATTTGACATTTATTAAATAAAAATCACAGTGAAGAAAAATCTCAATTTATTACAAAATTAACTAAAATAAAATAAAAATAATTAAAATAATTTTTAAAATCAAAAACTTGCTTAAATAAAGAAATCTTTTAGTATTTATTTTTAGTTTTTACCAGATTTGCCATAAATAAATTGAATAATTTATAAAATCCTAAACCCTCAACTAGCTTACTGATTAAAGAACAGTATTTAGAACAATCTCTTAAAATAATAACCACAATGTAGGAAGTGTATGTAAATTTGCTCGTGTCCTAAAATACAACATGTTACTAGTTTAAATTTATAGTGATTATTTTATAAAAATTTAATTAGTTTGTATTTTATTGAAAACAGGTTAGAAGAAACAGTTTGTTTTGGTTTTTCAAAAATTTGAAATATAAGAAAAATTCTTTTGTTTCAGATACTTTGGTTTTAGCAAGATTATTACTACACTGTAAAAAGTAACTTTTTTATAAAAAATTAGAACACTTTCGAAAAATTAGTAAATTTTCGAAAAAATTTGTAAATATTCGAAAAAAATCGTATAATTACTAAATTTAGTATACTAATGAAAAATTCGAGTATTCTCGATTCTTTTTTGTGAATTCACAAGAAAAATTGATAATTTACAATTTTTTTTCGAAAATTTTCAAAAAATAGTTGTGAATTTACAACTTTTTTCGTAAATTCACAAAAAAAAATCGAGAATTCTCAAATTTTTCGAGAATATACTAAATTTAGTAAATTTACGATTTTTATCGAATATTTACAAAATTTTTTGAAAACTTACTAATTTTTCGAAAAAATTCTATTTTTTTTGTAAATCTAAGAAAGTTACTTTTAACAGTGTAGGAATTCACCATTTTGTTTTTATAAAATTAATTTATTTTTTACTTTTATGGCCCTCATATTTTTGGATCCAGTAAAAGGAATTTATTAAAATTAATAAAAAAGGGTTCATTTGAAAATATTCTAAACATAACTATGAAAGTGAAAAAATTTTCCCTGAATTTAAAAAAAAAATTTTTACGTCCATAAAAATAAAAAAATTCATTTAGAAAATTTAAAAATAAAATATTAAAATTTACCTATAATTTTTAAACTCCAAAATGATAAACTAGCTGATATTTCAGAATACCATAAAGTTACCATTAAAAAAAAAAAATAAAATTTGTTTTAAAAGTTTAAAATTCCTTCTAAAATTTTATACTCTATGTAGTAGTATCAACGAACATTGGCTAGTAGTACCTATATACACTAGAAATGTATTTTTTGTATAAGAAGATTACATAAGCTTAAAAAGTATTAAAAATATAAAAAAAGTTTTAAAAAATTAAAATTTTTTTTTCTGAATATATGGGTATTAATATTTCTAGCATTTAAAAAAATTACGTTTTTCAAACCTACTATTGCTTTCATATAGTATAAAGATTGGTGGACATTCTAAATTTTAATACTCTTAAATCCTAGAAATTTAATTCACGTTTGAAAGATATTGAGTTATTACAAAACTTTTTGGAGGGAACTAAAGCTAATAAGTAAATCAGGAGCAAATTATTTATTAGTATTTATTCAAAAAAAATTTCCAAATTTTGTATACGAGTTAAAAAAACCATTAATAATTATTTGGATTTATGAAACACATGAAAAATGTTGCAAAAAATTGGGCAAAATGAATTTCTTCAAAAGAAAAATTATAAAAGATACAATTTTATAATATAGAGTATGATTATGCTTAAAAAAGATAAATAACAAAATAAATGTTGAAATTACAAACTTTTTAAATTAAAGCATATTAAAAAAATAAATTTTAGCTCTCTCCTTTTGGATTAAAAAAAATTAAAACTCTTTCACGAGCTCTTTCATATATTGTGTACATACATCAGAAAAAAATTTATATACATATTAACCTGACAGTTAAGAAAAAATTGATCCAGTTTTTACTAACTTAGGATATCTCGCTTCAAAGTGAAACCTCTACTGCAGGAGTTGCGGAGTAGTCGAATTTAAGATACTAAATTAAATTCATATTCACCCGGACACCATCAACCAATAATCAAGCAATAATTAATTATTCATTAACAATAATGTCCGTGATACAGGAAAACTGCAAAAAATCCAAGCCAAGAACTACCGGAATACACGTTTTAGTATTCGAGCTTTTTTTTAAAAACTATGTGGAAGATACGACCCTTACCAGACAGCATAGAAAACTTAGTATAATCTCTGCATTGATATCCTAATGGTCAGCCATCTGAATACTAGCAGTGCTTAACTTTGCCAACTTCTAAAGATAAAATACTGATACAGAGTTCATGTAAATTACATTGTTTCTCACGAATCCAAAAATCCATAATTTTCCATGTACTGTTGACAGAAAATAAAAATGATTTAATGAGCTACGATTTTGGCACAATCTGATTTTTTTTTGTAAATTACTATTAGATTATTTTTTTGCTGCCAGATTAATATGTACACTCGCATTATTCATATTTATACTTAAATTTAATAAAGCTTTGAAAGAGATAACAAAATTATACAAACAATTTTTAAAGCTCTTTGTATTAAAAAAAATATTAACTTAAAAAAAAAAATAGAACAAGAAATGAAAAACATAAAATAAAATATTCCAAACGTTTAAAAAAGTATTAATTGCTTTTTTAAAAAATATATAAAATATTTGTAATAAATAATATTGATTGGTATTTTTGAAGTGTTTATAGTTGGTTCAGGAACATATTAACACATTCTCTCATTTTTAACGTGTCACATTCTACAATAGTTTCTATAAAAAATTACTCAAATTACTAGAAATATAAATCACATTTTTCAAAATAAATATGACAGTTTTAAAAAATAATAGTCGACATAATAATTTATATGTAGTAATAAAAAAAATCAAGAATTAACTAATTACCAAAAATGTATTTCAAAGACTTGGATTAATTTTTGGATTATTTCATAACTTGATTTCTAAAATTTTTATTTTAAAAAGGCTGTCTAAAGTAACAGAGAAACGTCCCGAAGCTTCGGGTCGGGAAACCACACACCCCTAGTTTTAATAAAATCATTTTCTAAAAATTTAAAATGAAGGAAGGGATCGAGTTGACAAGGAAATTCCCAAGAAATTTGTAAATGAAAAAATTCTTTGAAATTCTATCAAAAAATTATGCTTTGTTATTTGAAAAGTAAAAATACGAAAGAAACTTAAAAGCGTGAAAGAAAGAGAGAATGAGATGACGAAGACTAAAAATTTGTTAGAACCGATTTAAAAACTCAACCCTTCAAAGCAATAACATAAACTTCACAAACATCAAAAAAATAAAATAAATTGATATTATCCATCAATAAATTAATTTACTTATTCAATAGATATTTTATGGTTTCAAAAACTATAAAAAATTTTGGTTTTAAAAAATACAATTAAAATTTTTTAAAGTTATTATGAATTTATTTGAATAATCAATTTTAAAAATGTAAGGATTCTTTTTTTTTTATCGATTATAATAGTCATAACAGTTTATAACAGTTTTAGTTTTAGTTGAGTTTAGTTTATTGAATTTACCCTAGGGTACAATCGTGCCTGCATGGAACTAATGTAAGTATTATACAATATGCGAAATAAACAAATTAATGGTGACAACAAGTTTTTATAATTACAATTAAATTAATGTGTCTTATTATTTTTAATTGATATTTATATAAAAAATGAGTAAAATCAAATCTTATCTTCTTGGAAGTATTAAGATTGCAAGAAATAATTTCAGTCTATAATGTGAAGAAAGCTTTAGTTTTATAGGAATGCAAAGTCATTTAAACACTCTAAAATACTACACTGAATTAATAATACAATCAAACTTTTACATGATCTGCAGCTTAAAAATATTTATTTTTCCAAAAATGATTCTTTTCTAAGAATAAATATTGATTGATTAGAAAGTCAAAAAAGTTATTATACAAAATATCTTGTTTGCTTTACGAAAAAAGAAAATTTTTTCAATTCAGCTAATACTTTTTTAGCTTTCCCACTCTACTGTAAAAAAATGTCTTACAAATTTTTTAATAATAATAAATAACTGTTAGGATCACTGGTTCACTACAAAGTATGGCAAAGATGTATATTCTGGCTGCTGTAAAACCAAAATTTTATAAGAACCTAAATAATAAAAAAATAATTTGTAAATTTGGCTTTAACAGCTGAAATTTTTATTTTTTGTTTGGATCATTGCAAATATCTTAAAACCTAAATATGCCAAAAAATTAATAGAACGAAAATTTTTTTAGTTTTTATATCATTCGCAACAGTTGAAACACATATAAAAATTCTGGCTACTGTAACTGGACTTTTAGTACACAAACAACTGAAGCAAAAATTTACAACACACATCTGCAAAATATAACAAAAACTTGAAAAGTCCAAAATAACTGTAAATTATTCAATTAAAAAATAGAGTTTTCCTCTATAATTGTAAACGTGCAAAAAATATCAATATTACAAAGAATTAAATATATTATGACATAATTAAGTGCTCCTGAAGTACCTAAATTATCAGACAATTAAAATAGCTAGTAAAAATTTCATATATTTAGTAATAAATGATCTTTTAACAATGGTTTGTACTCATTTTGAAGATATTATTATTATGAAAGAGCAAACCTCTTTATTATTATACATAATAGTGTAATTTATCATAATTTAAATTCATAAAAAAAATCTTTTTTTTTTTTATTTAGTTAAAATTTTCATATTGCTTTACGTAGAAATTTTATTAAATATTCAAATGGCATACAAGCTTATAACTTCACAATGAAAAATCAAAAATAAATACGCTTTAGTTATTTAAAAATTATTTTCAGTAATACATTTTCACAGAAATTTAAAATCTGATTTAACTTTCACTCGCTAAATTTTAAAATCCTTTTTGATAGTTATTAATTTTAACTCAACGAACTTATAACAATTTATTTTTTAAATACAATAAATTATTTATAATTGAATAATTCAATAAAGTTAATAAATTATTTAAATTCAATAAAATATTTATAATTAGGTATATTTTGTCTCTTAAAATTTTTATCTAAAGGAGTTATTTTAGGTCTTGAATTGTTTTCATTAGAATTTTTGAAAAATATTAAATTTACCCATTTATGATTGAAAATTGTTTTTTTTTTTTTATTTTTGATTTTTAGGGTAAAATAACTGAGGTTTTAGAACCTTAACTACAAATCTATAGTGCTCCCACACTTATCTTGCATATCAAAATTTGGAAACCTTTTACTGACTCGAAAATAAACTTTTGCGTGAAGTGATTCACAAATTCCTAAGATACGCTTCGTTTAAAAATAGTAATTCATTGTCCTATCTCGAACACGATTATTCAAAATTATATGAGCTTACTGGCATAACAACTACTGAATCAACACACCATGCTAGTGGTCTTCTCTTTGTTGGGAAGATTCTCTTGGGTGAGTCTGTTCATGCTCAACTGAGGGATTTTTTTGCAATGAGAGAGGTTCAATATGATTTTAGGAGTTTGAGACCTTTAAGTATAGATGGAGTAAAACTTGATCTTCTATTACATTCACCTCTTCAGTTTGAGAAGATAGTGGAATGGACTCATCAAGTCACATAAGGGAGAATAGTGACATTAAATCTTACAAAATTAATATTAATAATGAAGTTTTGAAACACTTTGATTGAAATATTAAATTATAAAAAAATTTAAATCTAAGCTTTTGAATTATTGTAAGAATATTAATTCATTTTATAAGAAATTAATTAATTTTATTGAAATTAACTTTGATGACTGAAATGCTATATTAAAGAATTATAAAAGAAATTTATTTACATTATTAAAAATTTTTTTAAAAAGAATTTTAGCATAAAGTATACAGCATAAGCCGCTAAAAATATAAAACAAGATTTTTAGATAATACAAAATTTAAAGTAAAGTATAAATACAGTTAAAACTATTTAAGAATTTATGAATACTAATAAAACTAGATAGTTTCCTATTATAAAATACTTACTCTTCAAATTACTAAAAAATTAACATAAATTTTATATGGAAATCTTTTTCTTCCTAACAAAATTTCTCGACAACAGAAACGAACGTATATACTTTTGTATAAAATATTTTCACATGCAACATTATTTAATAAAATTTTGAATAGCAAAAGTTGAGTTTATTTTGCCTGTTGAAAATAATTTTATTTCTATTTAATATGTTTCATGCCATTTGTTAATTTTAACTCATTATTTACGTTTTTTCTTTATTTTAATTTAAATACAGGCGTTTATTATAAAAGTATTCAAAATTCTACGTGAAATTAAAAATGTTTATTACTTTTTGGGTAAAAAAAGTATAATATATTTTAAATTACAAGTGATCGATGTAAATACAAAATTACTCAGGCAATTTAGGTAATTACACATTACTAATTTAAGTTAATTAAAAAATTTCAAAGGATTCATTGAACTCAAGTAATCAACTGTAATAATATCTTTTACTATAGTTTTACTATATGAAAAGATATAACCTCTCTAATCGATTACTGAGTCAAATTATTACTTTGTAAGAATCTTTCAATATTGTATATGTCTGAATATTTTAAACTATGCTCACTCGATTTTAGATCAAATTACTAAAGTTAGAACAACTATTTTGTAACGATTTTTGAAAAAATATTTAAAAAATTTCAGTTTTTGATTTATTATAGAGCGAAGCTCTACCTTAATGGATGAAAAAATCGACACCTTTCGGACACGATATAGCCAAAACGATCAAACGGATTGCTTTCATTTTTTAAAACTGAGTTTATTTTATCGAGTTAATGACACCTATTGTTTTTGGTCCCAATCCGGTATTTCTAAAGACATGTTTATTCTTGTACTTTTGCTTCATACAGGTGAAAAACCTTCTAAATGTTATCCGCACGATAAATTTCATAGCTTTTGCATAAATTTTGCATCAGTGAAATATCATAAAAACGCAAAAGAACACTAGATATAGTTTTATTAATTATTAATTAATCGACATTTTATTTAATTACACGTTTGACGCCCAAGAGCTTATATCTACCTACGAGTAGTTTTGTTTTTGCACACTAAATTAATTTCAAAACAAAAATTTATATATTTCAAAATGTATATCCCCATGTAAAAAAGTCTCAACTTTCAGAATCTGATGTCAAATTTGCGATTAAATCAAACTGTAAACTCAATATTTCGGGTCAAAGTTGGCCACTAAAAAAAATCGACAAGTTGCTTATGGCTGATTCCATGTGAAACGTACGTTGACCTCCAGATGGGGTCTTCCGATTGGGCTGTAACTTTGCACAGGTGATTATATATATAAAATGTCCTCACTCCCCAATTTTTACGTCTTAAAATCATTTCTAGCCGTCTCTGTGAATTTTTGAAAATTGGGACCGATTTTAAAGCTCTCAGTCACCAACTTTTGCTTCATTATATAAAAGCATGAAGAAATGTTAAAAATATTATTAGAAAAACGGTTTCGATCGGAAATTTCCCTGGCTATCCGAATTTCTAAACCGTTTTTTAAAATTTTCACGTGGAAACCCGGAAAATTGGAAAATGTGAGCCGTACCGGCTGTAGCTCATAACTCAAAACCCGTCACTTCAAATAACTTCAAACTGGGTGTGGAGACAGGGTATTCCATATAATTTCACCTGGTATTAATATGGGTATGGGTATTTTCACATACGGAAAAGTTACAACGATAATTAGTGAAATTTTCCGATTTTGAAAATGCAAATTTAGCGAAAAAAGCTATATTTATGTGCAAATTTAGGCAGAACCGATTTCATATGTAAAATTTATCATAAAATAAATTTTTTTTTAATGCCTTTAAACCTTTTCTTTCATTTATATAGTCAATTCTACGAAATTAGACTTTTTATAAGAAAATATTCAAGTAATTCTTAGTGAAAATGACCTTAAAGGAAAACGAATGTCTGGAATTTCGAAAAATCAAATTTGGCTGTATTTAGTATGTTAAAATATGACACCTTACCAATTTTTATGGTTCTGGAGTAAAAACTTTTGAAATAGCAGCTGTTTTTTGAATTAAAAATATTTTCAAATTTTTAAAGAAAATCTGAGTAAATGTTCTATTTTAATTTTTTTACACTCTGAACAGAGCTCAAAAACTATTTTCAACCATAGGAAATAGCTGAAACTTCTTACTGAGTCATATTGGCTGTCAGTTTTTGGGAAAACATTGAGGAAAGCTGAATAAAACTAAAATTCTAAAGAAAATTTTTTTTTTTCAATGTGGATTTTTCAAACACTGGGAAATTCTTTTCTTTTTTGTTGCACTTAAAATTACTGTTTTTCTAAAAGAAAATTATAATTCTTTTTTAAAATTTCTATTTCTGGGTATTTAACCTTTTTAGTTTTGAAAAACTTAAAAAACAAATAATTATAAAATATAGTAATTAAAAATTTTTTAATTTATTTATTTTATGATAAATTTTACATATGAAATCGGTTCTGCCTAAATTTGCACATAAATATAGCTTTTTTCGCTAAATTTGCATTTTCAAAATCGGAAAATTTCACTAATTATCGTTGTAACTTTTCCGTATGTGAAAATACCCATACCCATATTAATACCAGGTGAAAGTATATGGAATACCCTGTCTCCACACCCAGTTTGAAGTTATTTGAAGTGACGGGTTTTGAGTTATGAGCTACAGCTGGTACGGCTCACATTTTCCAATTTTCCGGGTTTCCACGTGAAAATTTTAAAAAACGGTTTAGAAATTCGGATAGCCAGGGAAATTTCCGATCGAAACCGTTTTTCTAATAATATTTTTAACATTTCTTCATGCTTTTATATAATGAAGCAAAAGTTGGTGGCTGAGAGCTTTAAAATCGGTCCCAATTTTCAAAAATTCACAGAGACGGCTAGAAATGATTTTAAGACGTAAAAATTGGGGAGTGAGGACATTTTATATATATAATCACCTGTGCAAAGTTACAGCCCAATCGGAAGACCCCATCTGGAGGTCAACGTACGTTTCACATGGAATCAGCCTTATCAGTATTGTAAAATTAATTAAGTATTCAAAGACAGTTAACGATAATATAATTGCAGCTTATGATATGATTGCGTTAAGTATCTTATGCAAATAAAAAATTTTAAATCTTAAGGGGCAGTACAGGTTAAAATCCAACTTTTTTGAAAAAACCTAATTTTCAGAAAATGTTAAAAAAAAATTGAAAATCTAAGAAGAGGAAAACATTGCCAAGACTTTGGTGAATTCAAAACTGTGGGTTTGGCTCTTTTTATAGTATGTTTGCTCGGAGAATTTTTTCTTTGAAAATTCATCCTTAATTTTTTAAAGATAAATTTTTAGGTTTTTCGGGTCGCTGATCACGAATTTCGGGTTCTTTTCTATGAGAAATTGGTGTATCACCCTTAAATTTGCAACAAATACCCCTAAAAAGGGGTATTTTTGATGTATTCGAATTATGGGCGGTCAGATTTGGTCCATAAGGGTTTTTCGGGTCGCTGATCAAGAATTTCGAGGACTTTTCTATGAAAAGTTAATATTTCACTCCTTAATTAGCAAAAATAATTAATTAATAATAATACTTAATAAAAAAATTTTGGCACTTTAAGCGTTCAGAAACGGTTTTAATGGGTTTTTTAGGTCACTGAACAAGAATTTTGAAATTTTTTGTTAAAAACTAATTTCTCACCCTTAAATTAACAGAAACTACCCTACTACCATACTACTAAAAGGGGTGTTTTTGCTACTTTCGCATTGTCAGCGTTCAGATTCGATTCTAATGGGATTTTGGGGTCGCTGAACAAGAAATTCAGGGAATTTTTTTGTAAAAAATTAATTTAGCACCCTTATGTTAGCAAAAACAAAATTTTTTTGTATATATATTTATTATTCTGAAAATTTGAAAAACACTGACAATGCGAAACTAGCAAAAACACCCCTTTTAGAGATAGTTTTTTTAACTTAAGGGTGAGAAATTAATTTTTAACAAAAAATTCCCCAAAATTCTTGTTCAGTGACCTAAAAAACCCATTAAAACCGTTTCTGAACGCTTAAAGTGCCAAAACAGCAAAAACACCCCCTTTTTAGGGGTATTTTTGCTAATTAAGGTGTGAAATATTATTTTTTCATAGAAGAGTCCTCGAAATTCTTGATTAGCGACCCAAAAAACCCTTATGGACCAAATCTGACCGCCCATAATTTGAATACATCAAAAATACCCCTTTCTAGGGGTAGTTTTTGCAAATTTAAGGGTGTTCCAACAATTACTTATAGAAAAGACCCCGAATTGTGATCAGCGACCTAAAAAACCTATATTAGACCAAATCTGGTGATGTTAGGTGATTATAGTACCCCCCCCCCCGTCGTATATTGTCTGCAGTATAAGGAATTATATTTATTATATTTTTATTTCATTTTATTTAATATTTATTTCAAAATCTTAAGCATTCCTTAGTTCATAACAATTTTCTTTGCAGCGTATACTAAAATATTAAATAAATTTTTGTTTTATTCAGTAAACTCTAAAATGGGCACCATCATTTAAATAAAATATTCTACATGTAAACTTGGATTAAATACATAAAAAATTTTTAGATTAAAAAAAAATATCGATACCAGAACTTTCATACATTAAATTCCACTAATTGACATTCTTTTGCCATTTTTTTTTCGTAAAAATCAAAAACATCCCCAAAGCCGTTTTTTTTTCAGGTAAAAAACCGTATTTTTGAGGTTTTTTTCATTTTACATTAATTTTAAATTTCTTTATTCGTGCCAAATAAAGTTCAAAACGGTTCTGTACTTTATAAAATGTATCTCTGATGTTAAATTTTTCACTCTTGAGCATTAAAGTAAACTTATACCTGTATAATTTGATTTCGGTAAGCTGTGGATGGCTGAGAGGGTGGCTGAGAAGTATATCATTCCGTATAAAAAGTCATTGGCGGATTGAGTCCCCCAATTTGACTCATTTTGTGCACGCTTTTTTATATACATAAAATATGAACTCTCCCAATTTTTTAGCCCTCTAGGTGTAAATCTGCCAATTTAGACCCAAATTAAGTTTTCAGCAATTTTTGATTTTTTAATGAAATTTTTTAGAAATCTATAAACAAAAGCATTAAAAATAGTTTTTGGACATAATCCATAGTCAAATTTCCAGCTGAATTCGTATTTGGAATTAGATTTTAAAAATTTTGCCCCTAGATAGCTGTATTCACTATTTTTGGTCAAACTCGCAAAAATCTAAATTTCGTAATTTGGGTCAAAATTGGCAGATTTTCACATAGAGGGCTAAAAATTGGGGATAGTTCATATTATATATGTATAAAAAAGTGCGCGCAAAATGAGTCAAATTTTGGGGACACAATCCACCAATGACTTTTTATACAGAATGATATAACTTCTCAGCCAACCTCTCAGCCATCCACAGCTTACCGAAATCAAAATATATACAGGTATAAGTGTACTTTAATGCTCTAGAGTGAAAAATTTAACTTCAGAGATACATTTTATAAAGTACAGAACCGTTTTGAACTTTATTTGGCACGAATAAAGAAAATTAAAAGTAGTGTAAAATGAAAAAAACCTCAAAAATACGGTTTTTTACCTAAAAAAAAAAACGGCTCTGGGGATTTTTTTGATTTTTACGGCATTCAACTTGGAAAATTATTTCAAGTAGATCCCGTTTTTAACATTTTCAGTAACTCGCACTTCGATTTAAAATCGTTTCAAGCCGCCCACCGTGATTGATATTTAAGCTAAATCTCATCAAAGCTTGTAAAACCCAAAAATTAAAAAATTATTTAAACTTTTTTTTAAATATGATCAGCTTCGCTCTACCCGTCGTTGACGGTATCTAGTATTTACAAATTAAAAATTCTGTATGCAATTATATGTCCCAAATTATTTTTTTAAATAAGTTTATATATATAAAATTTTAAAATTCTGTTTTAAAAAAAATTTTTTTCTTATGTGGTAAAATTTTTCAATTTTTTATACATTTCAGGCTATTTGCAATCGTTTGCCACGAGTGCATTCTTTTACAGTGTAGAAAAAATCAAAAAACGGGCCAATGGATACTAAGAATATCTTAAATGATATTAGGAGAAAAATTTTAGGGTTGTGGCCGAAATATTCTAAATCAGTGGCATCAAAAATATAATATCTGTCATATTAAAATACCATATGAAATATGTCCAAATAGACCTAAAAATATGGTTTTTGGGGTTTAGACCTAAAAATTTTAAATCAGTGTACCAAAAAAATATATAAAATAAATTATAAAAATTATAATGAAAATAAATTGAATCTGACGAGTTTTTAAGATTAAAATGCTTGTTTTAAATTTTTATTATATTTTCATGAGAAAAAAAGTCTATATTAAATTAGGTCACATTTGAGAGGTTTAGTACTCGGGAGAGTAATAAAATAAAAATATAAGTTTAATGATTGAATCGTTAAAAAAAAACCTTAACTTTATGTTAAAAAAACTTAACTTATTTTTTACATATATTCAAAAATGAAAATATTTTTAGTCTATTAATATTTATTTATTTTCCACTCGTAACTTTTGCGCAGCTGTAATGAGTCGAATTAAAAAATAAGGACCACTTAAAATGGAAAACTAGAAACTTTTCAGGCTTGTTCACGCGTTAATTTTTCGACAAGATGAAGTATTTGGAAACCAAAAGAATATTGGTTTAATATTTTTTATAAAATTTTCTAGTATTTGGTACACATGTAATTCATTGTTAAGGATTTAATAACCGAGTTTTTACATTTATGTTATTTTTATTCCATTTTTATAGTATTATTTTTTAGAGTTCCTCATCTTATTCTTAACATCTTTTGTATTCATATGCAGACCTCTTTTGAATAAACAAAACTCTTAAATTCTTTTTTGCTATCGTAAGCTCCATGAGCGAAAAACTTCAAATCCTGGTATTCATGCTACTGCTTAATTAGTAAGAAAAATTCTTTGTTAAATATTTAAATAAATAAAAGTAAATCATCCAATCCTAAATAAATCTAAAAAAATATCTCATTTTAAAAATTTTAAATTACAAAAATAAAAAAAAAACGAAATTCTAAAATTTATTGACGTTTGATATTCCTTTGAGATTATCACTTATTTTGAAAAAGTTAAAAAATTTATTATTTCTTTTCTGTTATAAATATAATTTCAGATTCAATATACGATTCAATAATTGAAAAACATTTCTTGATCGAATTTCTTTCTAAGTTTTTTATTTTTAAATTGAGTGAAGATAAATACAATTTCGTAAAGTTTCTTTAGTTTTTCATTTATATATATATATATATTTTATAAATAAATAAAAAAATTTAAAAAAAAAAATCAAAATTTTTCTCTCTCTACCGAAAATTTCGATTGTGACAAACTCAATTTTTTAATTTTTTTGAATGTTTGCAAATGGCATAAAATCTAAAAAAAAGTGTTCAGAAATTTTTTTTTTTATTCAGTGTATAGAATAAAAGAATAAACACTAATTAGCTAAAATTATAACTGATAGCTTATGAAAATCTAAATTGATAATTAAAATGTGATTGTCAAAGCTTTTCATAATCACGCTTATTAAAATAAAGATAATGAATATAATCTGATTACAAGGAAAAGTGTTAATTTAATTTAAAACATAGATAAAATATTTTAAAGAATTTAATATTTAGTTGATAATAAATACTTTATTGAATAAATATTTCTTAATTAAAAATTAGCCAATTTTATTACTATTACTATCAAGAATGTTAGATTAACTTTGAAAGTATCCTCATCGGTATTACCCTGCCACTTCTATACTTTCAAATTGCTTGATACTTTCTATATTGGTAAACTAGTAACTACTTCAATCAATTTTCTTTTTACTCTAAACTACATAAAACTTTATTTATGTAGTTGTTCGATGTCATTTATTTTCGAATTTCTAATAATAGATTTTTAATTTTATTTTGTTTATTTATAATTTTTAAATTTTATTCTTTTATTTAATTTAATATTAAATATTATATGATGTCTTAGGAATTATTTTAAAGGTAGTTTGTAGGGAAAGGTACCTCAGAAGGCCTGAAAATCGAGTGGAGGCTCAAATGGTCACGATCGAGGGGGGAAGGGTTAAATTGGACTCAGAATAATCCGATTTTTATTTTTGGAAGCTAGAATTTTCGTAGTAGATATGTCGTTAGTAAATATACATGTTTAATGCAAGTTATCTCTCTATATTAGTATGATTTAAAAAATAAAAATGTGCTTGAAATTAGCTTCTCCTGAAATAGGTTGTTGTACATATGCACTGAGAAACCGAAGAAATTGAAGCATTGACTAAGAAGCAATTGATACATGCCAATGCTGGATATAATTCAAAGATTGAAATTGTTTCAAATATTTAAAAGCTATTGAAATGATTTTGAATACATAAAAGGTTGAGTGCATTTGATAACGTTTTAGAGGTCACAGAAGTCGCTAGTAGCTTTTTCAAAATTGAAAAACGCGGGCGGCTCACAGCAGTTACACAAAATTTTTTTAAACGGCTTTAAAAATGCCTAAGGGTACGTTTTTTTGATTGTTGGTTTCAAAAATCAATTTTCTAGAACAAGAAAATGTGTTCAACATCCCTCAATTTACGAAATATACCCTTTTCAGAGGATATACCAATTTTTACGATATTTTGCTAAGAACGGGCTACTAACTCAAAATAATATTCTATTTGTTAATAAAAATGTAAAAATGTTTTTTGTTTACGTCAAAAAAAGTCATGGTTGACATTATCCATTAATGTGGCATACACAAACTAGGCCAATAAAAGGGTTAACGCACCCCTAAAGCTTTTATGTATAAAAAAATGTATTTAGATTAGGTCAAATAAAATAAAAAAATAATTTAAAACCCCTAGAAATGAAAACTCCCACCAAAACATGTTTAGCACCCCTAAAACTACGAAAACTACCCGTTTTAGAGGTACAGTTTTTTAGGGGTTTGAAATACATTTTTTGGGGTAGTTTTCACTCCTGAGAGTTCGTAACTATTTTCTTGTTGCTAAAATTATCCAATCTAAAGCTAGAAGTTAAAGAAAAAGAAAAAAATAATTCATTTATTTTATTTTTTGCCAATGCAGGGATAGCAAGCAACACCCCTCGTTTTTCAATTTTTGAAAAAGCTACGACATTAGCTGAAACTTGCTATGGTATCTTGGTATCACATGTGCAATAATCTGCTTCAAGCGAAATTAATTTCAAGCCCATTTTTTTGGAATCACCCTAGTGTATTTATCCAAAACCGTTATAAGTTTTTTGTTTAAGAAAATATTTACAAGAAAGGTTATTAGGTAAATCTCAAAATCGAAATGTAGAACGAGGGTAAAGTACATCCGATTTAGTAAAGTCAAATAGGACTTACTTATGAATTATGGACAGCAAAAAACTTAATCTTATTTCGTATCATTTATGTAGTATGCCTAAAATTTAGTTATAGTAAACAAAACATGTTCCATGATCGTGTTTACAAAAACTTATATTTACTTAAATTATATTTATTTAAAAATTATTTTTATAATAAAATTTACTTTTATTTTATTTGTATTAAATTCTTAATTTTTAATTTATAATTGCCTTGGGGATTATTTTAAATGACAATCTTTTATTTTGAGTCAGATGAATTTTTAAAAAGTAGTTATATTTTTAAGAAATTTATAATTATATATTTTAAAACTTTGTGGTTTTATAAAAAGTAATTTAACTTATATTATGATTTTCTTATTTTTATTATAAATTATATTTTATTTTTTTAAAACTAAAATATTTTTTATATATCTAAGAATAGAAATTATTGACTTTTGTAAATTAGTTAGTTTTTTGCTTTGTATAGAAATTAGTAAGATAGTAAGATATACTTAGGACCAAAAGGATCTATTTTAAACAACTTTCTTAAACATAATTTTAAAGTCACAAAATAAAAAGTTTCCTATACTACACTGTTAAAAATTCCCTAGGGTAAAAATACGAAATTATCTTAAAATTACGAATTTGTCGTAATTTTACTAAAAAAATTGTATATTTACTAAAAAAATCGTAAATTTACGATCGTTAGTAAAATTATACAAATTCATGATTTTGCGTTTTTTTTTCGTAAATATACGAGAGGATCGTGAATTTTCGAATATTTGTAGTATATTTACATATGAAAAATCGTAAATATACAAAAAAAAATTGTAAATTTACTAAAAAAATTGTAAAATTATAAAAAAATCGTAAAATTACGATTAAATTTTGTATAATTATCATAGGGTATTTTTAACAGTATAGTTTTAAGGCAGATAAGTTTCTATAACATTAAGTATCATGTACTTGAAGAATCATACGGATTTCTAACCTAAAAATATTTATCAAATGTGTAAATAAATATTAAAATTAAAGGAAAGGAAAAGGATAGGATATTTGAGGTTATTTTATTTTATTAAAACTTTATTAAAAAACCACTTAAAACTAAATAAACCTGACTTGAGTCTTATTCTGAGCAATCGTCCTTACGTGTAATTTAATTGTGCCCGCCCTGAAAAGGGCCTGGACTTATATTGTTCTTGGCGACGCTGCTCAGTAAGATGATAACCTAACACAAACACACACACTCACATTCACACTAAATAAACAAAAAATACCTGGTATCCGCACGAAACGTCAACTGGACCACGCCCAGTCGCGGCCTTTCAGCCCACCTTTTGCACACTGACCGGAACTCTTCCGGTCACGGTCTTAAAATAAAGACCCACTTTTTACCACCTTGGCCAAGCTGTGATATTCTCCACCAGGTATTCTCGCAAAATTTATCTTCGACAGGCACACACACTCGAAAAACAAGAAATTCACCACCTCCTTGAACAGCGTTTGCAGGAACGGAATTCTCGAACTCGGTCAATGAAAATATATGAAGCGTCTTTTCACCAAGAACTCTGAGTAGAGAATGAACTCCGCCCGCGACGTTAAAACGCGTATGAGTCTCGCATCTCTCTGTCTCTTTCCACGCGCGCGCTAATTGGGCGAAAATAAAGTTACTATACTAGGGACTTATTCTTGTAAAACACGAATTTATTATTTTTTAAAATTTAATAAGATAAATAGACGCGAATATTAAATATTTTTAACCTGAATCGCGAAATAAAGAAATTATACTATGATTAATCGTAATTAAACAATTCATGTTATTTTTATTGTTATAATTTGGTATAATTCTTATGGCATTACCGGTCGGTAACGCCATCTTCATGATCCAACGAGAAGTCGTCTTTCGCGTCCACCTGTCGTGAAATCGAAATACGTCTTCTAGAAGATCATGGAAATATTGAACGAAAATCCGCGAGATTAATTAACAATTCTCCACCCGGTGCGAGAATTCGAAATTGGAGCACCTACTTACGAGACGTCTGAAGCTAAGTCTAATTTTATTATTTTGGCAACTGAACGTTCTAATTCGCCTAACTGAGTTTTAAGAATCACGCGTCTTATTCTACCATCAGAACCTGGTATCAATTTGTGAACTATCCCCTTTTTCCACTGATTACGAGGAGCTAAATTGTCACATATAAGTACTACATCGCCTACTTTAACAGGGGGACTCTCGGAGGTCCATTTCATTCTAGGGAGCAAAGAAGGTAGATATTCTTTAATCCAGCGTGTCCAAAATTCGTCAGCTAATTGTTGAGCATAAACCCATTGTTTCCGATAACTCCCACTTATCATTTCATATCTACGAGGAGTTGAAAATTTTGAAGAAGCACCAAAGAGTAAATGATTGGGAGTTAAAGCTTCTTGATCGTCTAATTCAGGAGATACAAAGGTAATAGGCCGAGAATTTACAGTATGTTCTGCTTCAGCGAAAAGGGTTCGAAGAACTTCTTCGCGAGGAGTTTTGGTTAATAAGGTTGCAGTTATAGCACGTTTCACGCTTTTAATTAATGATTCCCAGACTCCACCCATATGGGGTGTAGCCGGAGGGATGAAATACCACTTTGAACCCATACTAGTGCCATAGTCAGTCAATTTTTGAAAATTTAAATTCGCTAAAGCTTGTTTTAGCTCTTCATGAGCTCCACGTAGATTCGTGCCATTATCCGAATAGAAGACTGACGGTTGACCACGTCTTGCCGTCATCCTCTGTATCGCCATAATGCACGAATCAGCAGATAAAGTATCTGCTATTTCAAGATGAATTGCCCGCATAGTTAGGCAAGTAAACAAAACACCCCAACGTTTTTCTCTTCTTCTACCTATGGCTACTGTAAAAGGTCCAAAGTAGTCAATTCCACAATGAGAAAAAGGATTAGAACCGTGAGCCAATCTTCCTGTAGGAAGATCACTCATTCTGGGTATCGCAGGTTTATTAAACCTTAGCTGACATTTCGCGCAATGAGTGGTTATACTTCGCAATGCCCCCCGCAATCTTGTTATCCAGTATTTTTGTCTTATTTCATTTACTACCGTTTGAGTATTAGCGTGATTAAATAAATTATGATAATGGGCAACAAGTAAGCGAACAACTGGATGATTTCCTTTCAAAATTACGGGGTCATTGCAAAATTCAACCGCGTTTTGAATTTTAGAAGCACGACCTTGAACTCTCAAAAGTCCGCCGTTGTCCAAATAAGGTGTAAGTTTTAAAATGTGACTATTAAAGGGTAATGGCTTATTCGATTTTAAAGCTTTGGATTCCATGCTAAAATCTTGGGCTTGAGCTTCTATCAACCAAAGATTTTCAGCTTCTATTAAATCCTCCACTTCAACATCGATACGATTCCAACCTCTAAATTTATCCATAGCAACTGAAACACGAGCTGTTGATCCAAGTAAACGAGACCATTTACTGAATCTTAAGGGGTCTGGTAATCGAGAATTACGCTCATAAACTACCATACAAGATGCTTTTGCTTCTAAGCGCGATTTTTGCTTATATTCTTCCTTTGATATAGGAGGTTGGACGGGCCATAATTGCTCCTTTTTGCTTAAAAATTCAGGACCTCTTTGCCAAAATCCATTAGGACCCAAATCTAAATTTTTTGACTTAGTTGCAAGATCAGCAGGATTATCAGAAGAAGAAATCCAACGCCACGAATTTACGTCACTTAATTCATCAATTTCCCCTAATCTATTAGCTACATACATTTGATAATTACGAGGATCTGATTTAATCCAACACAATACTGTCCGAGAATCAGACCAAAATATCTTCCGATCAAATTTTATTTGAGAATCTTTAACAATTGAATCTGCAAGTCTAGCGCCAACTAGAGCGGCTTGTAATTCTAATCTTGGTATAGAATGTGCTTTTAAAGGAGTGACGTAACTTTTACTAGCTATTATTCGCGTACTGATTTTACCGTTATTATATAAAGCGCGAGAATAAGCTACTGCGGCATAAGCCTTTTCACTGGCGTCACAAAACGTGTGTAATTCTATAAAAATGGGCTTGTAATCAAATTCAAACAAACAACGCGGTATTTTACAATCGTTAGTTTTAGGAAGATCAGAAATCCAAGCCTGCCACTCGTTAGCGCTATCCTCGCTTATGGGTTCGTCCCAATCTGTACCACGTCTCCAAACATCTTGTAATATAATTTTAGCACGTATAGTAAAAGGATTTAAAAAACCGAGAGGATCATATAAGGACATCACTGATCTCAAAATTTCACGCTTAGTAGGTACTTTATGAGATTTTTCATTAACGCGAGCCACTTTTTCCATACGAAGTGCGAAATTCAAAGTATCAGTAAATGTGTCCCATTGCATTCCTAAAGCTTTATCGACACCTGAACCCTCTAAATTTATTTGATTAGAATTTTTCCCAATTTCTTTAGCATTACTGACCCATTCATGCATTTGAAAATTAGCGTGAGAATTTATAAAAGTGACTTCTTTAATACGTTTTTGTGCTTCTTCAACCGAATCTAAAGACTCTAAATAGTCATCCATATAAGTACAATTAATCAAAGCATTTGCCGAATCAGGATGACTGTCTAAAAACATTTCTGCATTACGATTTTTAACATACAAAGCACTACAAGGGGAACTTTTTGAACCAAAAATTAAAGAAGTCATTTTATAGATTTTAGGGGGAGAAGAACGGTCTTGACCACGCCAGAGAAAACACTGATATTTTTGATCTGATTCTTTGACTTTAACGCGCAAAAACATATCTTTTATATCACCTTTAATGGCCACGCGGCCTTTTCTAAATGATAATAAAATTCCAAACAAAGATTTTAGTAAATCTGGACCAGCTAATAAAGAATTATTATAACTAACACCAGCGTATTCATAAGCGGCATCAAGAACTACTCGTACCTTATCTAAATTCTCAGATTTTTGAACTCCAAAATGAGGAAGAAACCATGAATCGCGAGGAACTGAATCACTTAAAACAGCATAACCTTCGGAAATAAGCCTATTTATTTCCTTATAATACAAGGCTGCATAAACCGGGTCTCGATCTAACTTGCGTTCCACTGCTTTTAAACGGGATAAAGCTCCCTCAAAATTATTGGGTAAACGCAAATCATCTTGAGCCCATAATAAACCTGTTTCCCAGTATCCATCACAATAGCGAGTCGTTTTTTCAAGAATATTTAAGGCTCGCTCATCTGATTTAGATTTTCGAGCGACCTTTCCTACACCTAAGCTCTCTAAAGCAAAGTATTGTTTCACTAACTCATGCAAATTTTCATCGGAGTTACTACCCGCCTTCTCAGTCACAGAAAAAGAAGAAGCTTTTGATATGTGAAATAAACTACGTTTTGCTGGTTGAATTGATTTCATATTTCCATGAACCACCCACCCCAAATGAGTAAGTGAGGCAACTGGTTCATTTTTGTTCCCTTCGCGCAATTTACGAGAAACTATCAAATCCCAATTATCTTGTCCTAATAATATTCGAGGCCTTTCATATTCAAAGGTACTCAATTCTAAATCGCGTAAATGACTATAACTTTGTATAGTTTCCTTATTTAAAGAGCGAGGAGGTAATTTAAGACTTTCAATAACATAAATCCCGTTTAAATCATGAAATTCAGAATTGAGCACGTTTGAAACGGAACAATTTACCCTAGCAGTAATTCTTGTATCTAAAGGGGTTTCATTTAAACCATCTAAATGAAGAGTCGCGCGGGCTCCTTTTAGGCCTATGGATGAAGCTGTATCACGATCAATTAGAGATACTGAAGAACCTTCATCCAGAAACGCTAAAATTTTCATTTTTTCTCGCGGCCCTTTTAAATTTACCGGCAAAACTTTGAGAAGCGGGAATGAATCTAGTCAAGATGATTTTGAGCTACCTTGAGTGGAGTTAACTGAGGAAGTAGGGCGATTAGAAGATTTTCCTTTGGTAAAATGCAATAAAAAGTGATGAGGCCGACCACATTTGTCTCCTGATGCAACCAATTTATTGCATGAAGCAGCTTTACATTCTCTCGACACGTGATCCTTAAGTATACACAAGCACTTATAACAACGCTCCGCCTTAAGAGTTTTAACCCAACGCCATCTATCATCGCTTGATAACTTTAAAAATTCCTTACAATTGCGAATCAAATGTTCTTTATCAGAACAGTAGTAGCATGCAGAATTTCGAGGTTTAGAAGAACTGCTTTCACCAACTAAGAATACTCGCCTGCTTGAATTATGATTATTACCACGATTATCATTTCGTTTATTTGAGTGATTTGCATCAGATTTATTCGAATCTCGATTAGTATTACCAAACATGGAAACAGTACCAGCAAAGCTAGCTAAGGAAGCTTCTCTATCTAAAAATTCACCTAAAGTTTCTAAAGATGGGGTCTCGCCTTTACCTGCTACAAATTCATTGTATTTTGAAACCATGACTAAAGGTAATTTACCTATTGTTTCCCTAATTAGGTCAATATTATAGAGATAACCTCTATTTCCTAAATTAATCATGGCTGCGACATTGTTTTTGACGGTGGCAGCAAAGGGTACGATGTTCATTTTATTAGAAGTCAGTTTAGGCAAATCTCTAATAGCGGCAACTAATCTAAGGATGACTTCTTCCGTATTACCAAATTGCCGTTCAAGGGCATTCATAATTTCGCGACCACTAGTACTTGTCATCATTAGACTTTGCACCGCTTGTAGAGCTTTGCCCTTAAGGCACCTATGAAGACGGATAGCATTATCAGAATCGCTGTAAGATCCAGCTTTTGTTGTTTGATCAAAGCTATTTTTGAAATGCAACCAATTAAAAATATCGCCATCGAAGGTTAAGTCTCGTTTTTCAATAGCTAATCTATTTAAGAGAGCATGGTTATTGTCAGAAGAACCAGAGGAAGTGGAAGGGTTTGAAGAATTAAAGGCTTGAATAACGGCTCTAGAAATTGTAGCAGATAAATCATTATTGATAAGAGAAGGAGGGATCTCATTGAAAACTGTTCGAGTAGTTGTGGCCGTAGCCAATTGTAATTCGATTTGCCGTTTTTCGGCTTCAATGATTCTAAGTTTTGCTTGATTTTCCTCAATGTCAAGCTCAGCTTTGCGCTTGCGCAAGTTGACTTCGTCAAGAAGGACAGGCTGGGCATCAACATTGTCTAAAGCAGGCTCGTTTTGAAGATCCCTATTATCAAATTCCTCTCCTCGATTTAAATTTAAAGGCTCGACATCATCGAATACAAGACCCTCACCTACGGCGTCGTGCTCTCGTGGAGGAGGTTGATAACGGCCTCTACCTTGGGCGGCATCGCCCCGCCCTCGGTTGAGTCCGCGAACCATTCCACGACCACGATTAAAATCTTGATTTGCGGCCATTAAAACATCAATTTCAGGAATTGAACTATTAGGAGAATCAAGGCGAGGAGGAACTGGCAATCGTCTCAAATTATAATTATTATTCCTTGCATTGGGTACAAGATCAAACTCCTGTGCCCGTTGCAAGCCGCCACGACCGGGTGCGCCGCGTAGCGCTCCGCGAGCTCCACGAGCTCCACGAACAACAGGGGCAACTGGCGGTTGCACAACAACAGGAGCACCACGCCCCACACCACGACCCCGTCCTCTACCTGGACGTCTGCCAGCACGTTTGCGACGAGCCATTTTTAGTTGAAAATTAAATTAAAAAAAAAAAATATATAATAATAAATTATAAAAATGAATAAATAAGAAATATTGGTGTACTACCTTAATTTATGCTATTTTTATATTTCGGAGTCGATCCAAGTTAAATAAAATTAAATAAAATTAATTAAATAAAAAATTTTATTTTGAGGGCCAACTTCACAAATTTTTTCCTATGGGCCAACTTCCTAAATTATATATTGAGGGCCAACTTCCTAAATTTTATATTTAAATTAAAATTAAAAAATGAATAAAATGAATAAAACAATTTTTTAATATGTGTGTCAACTTCCTAATTTTTATTAAATTAAATCAAATTCTAATACCAATTAAAATTTAAAAATAATGACAAAAAATTTTTTAATTTTGAAAGTACTAGAGCCACCTTAATTATTAAAAAATTTCAAATATTAATTTAATGCTAAAATAAAGAATGATAAGAGAATTTAATAATACTAATACTAATAACTCAATTTATTTCAAAAAATTTCAATCTAAAAATTATTGCTTTATTAAGCTAAAAATTTCAAGAAAATCTAAATTATTAAAATTCGCTGAAAAAATATTAATTACTAATTAATTAAACCGATATAAAATAATTAAAAGATATAAGAAATTATTAAAATAATGTAACTTATGTGTATTATAAGAAGGGTGCATAAAATGGACGCCGCGACGCACGCTTGAGAAAAGAAACTAAGTTATAGCTGTAACGGAAAAATTAAAAGAGAGAGAGAGAGAGAGATGATGCAATTATAAAATTTAAATTATTATTATTATTCTTATTATTATTATAAAATTAAAATTAAAATTAATTAAAAACTAAAAAAAATTAAAATTAAAATTAATTAAAAACTAAATTTGAAATTGAAAATGAAATATGAGCACGAGGACCGCCGCGTGGACGCCGCCGCTCAGACAAGCACTCAAGTCGGTTTATATGCCGGAATAATTTCCCGGGTTCACGGCACCAAAAATTGTAAATAAATATTAAAATTAAAGGAAAGGAAAAGGATAGGATATTTGAGGTTATTTTATTTTATTAAAACTTTATTAAAAAACCACTTAAAACTAAATAAACCTGACTTGAGTCTTATTCTGAGCAATCGTCCTTACGTGTAATTTAATTGTGCCCGCCCTGAAAAGGGCCTGGACTTATATTGTTCTTGGCGACGCTGCTCAGTAAGATGATAACCTAACACAAACACACACACTCACATTCACACTAAATAAACAAAAAATACCTGGTATCCGCACGAAACGTCAACTGGACCACGCCCAGTCGCGGCCTTTCAGCCCACCTTTTGCACACTGACCGGAACTCTTCCGGTCACGGTCTTAAAATAAAGACCCACTTTTTACCACCTTGGCCAAGCTGTGATATTCTCCACCAGGTATTCTCGCAAAATTTATCTTCGACAGGCACACACACTCGAAAAACAAGAAATTCACCACCTCCTTGAACAGCGTTTGCAGGAACGGAATTCTCGAACTCGGTCAATGAAAATATATGAAGCGTCTTTTCACCAAGAACTCTGAGTAGAGAATGAACTCCGCCCGCGACGTTAAAACGCGTATGAGTCTCGCATCTCTCTGTCTCTTTCCACGCGCGCGCTAATTGGGCGAAAATAAAGTTACTATACTAGGGACTTATTCTTGTAAAACACGAATTTATTATTTTTTAAAATTTAATAAGATAAATAGACGCGAATATTAAATATTTTTAACCTGAATCGCGAAATAAAGAAATTATACTATGATTAATCGTAATTAAACAATTCATGTTATTTTTATTGTTATAATTTGGTATAATTCTTATGGCATTACCGGTCGGTAACGCCATCTTCATGATCCAACGAGAAGTCGTCTTTCGCGTCCACCTGTCGTGAAATCGAAATACGTCTTCTAGAAGATCATGGAAATATTGAACGAAAATCCGCGAGATTAATTAACAAAATGGATATCATGTTTTAGAATTATGTTGACTCGAACCAGCATAAAAAAATGTAAAAATTGTTCCAAGCCCCATGAAAAAAATATCCCGATTTCTAAAATAATTGGTATTCACTTGATAAATATTTTTAGGCTATGAATCCGTATGGCATACGTATAATTTTTCAACTTCATGAATTTCATAGAAGTAAATAAAGTACTTTTTTAAATAAGAAACTTAATACATACCAGAAGATTCCCCCAAATTATAAACTTTTAAATTAAATTATGCATATAGGTTATAAAGAAATTTTATCCAAGTAATGAACTATTTTCTGATATCTTTTTTAATGTAATTTTTAATTCAAAGGCTACATCATAAATTAAATTTAAAATATATATATATATATATTTATATAAATTTTTTTCGATTAATCTTATATCTGAAAAAATACACACGCTTTACGATAATAAATTATCCAAATCAGTTTTCTGTATTTTTTTTTTTTGTAGTTCTATACAACATTTTTCGTTACTTTATATTTATACTCTAAAAATTATTTACTCTAAAGTTTTGTGCATTTTTTGAATATAAAATTATAATGCTTTTAATTAATAAAAAAAGCTTGATACTTTAGAACAAATTTTAATTAGCAAAAAAATCTTTTGTAGTTAATTTTTGTCTGAAAAGCTTTTTTTTATGATAAGCATGATCTCTAAAAATTTTTTTTTTTAATTTAAAATTTTAATTTATATAAGCAAAACTGTTCTTTAATAGTAATTTTTTTACTCTTTGGGTTTATTTTTATAAATTAAAATTTTATAAAATGAATATTTTTGTCTTGTTTTGCTAATAAATATCATTACCTAACTTTAATTTAAATGTGAAAATTTGAATAACAGCTTGATATACTTGAACATAAGTTTAAATTTAATATTCTATTATATTTCACTAAATATTTTGTTTGAGATTATACGAATGTGAAAATTTCGTATTTCTATTAAGCTAAATTTTACTCCATAGCACATAAATAACATTTTTACAGTGTATTTTAATTTATAATTAAAGAGGTAAAAAAATTTCATGAATGCTTTTTTTTTATAAAAGTTTTGTACAGAATAGTATAAATAAATTTACTCACATCAGTATATAATTAAAAAAAAAAAAAATATTTCTCATAAATTAAACTAATGAAATTCATTAATCATTTTCATACATTTGTAAAATCTAAATCGTGTTATTTTAGTGAAAAAGAGAAATGTTTGCCAATTGAACCCAACGTATATTCTTTAATGAGGGTCAAGAAATAAATTGCTTTACAATAACAAGACAAAAAGGATGGTGAAACAAACTGACTAAAAAAAAGTCTACTGCAATTAAGTCTGAGTTAAATCTCCCATAATATACGAAACTACTGTTCGTTCAAAAAATATTGTTTTACACATATATCGTATTTTCACTTTTTTTATATAAATTTTCTAGCTACTCGAAGTTACAATTTATATCTGAATACCCTATTTCACCTGAGCCCCTTTTTTTTCAATAAAAATTTATATGCTTTTTTACATATTCAAACATTTCAATATTCATTGATTCATACATGTATAAAGTGAAAATATAAAAACAAAATAATAATAAAAAATTGTGTTTGACTTTATACCTATTTTTTTTTTTTACTTTTTTTATTCTGTTAATGTTTTTTTTTTTTTTTTCTACATACATTTTTTCTTTAAATATAAAAATTAAATTAAATTCTTATTAGATTAAATCTACATGGAAACAAAAAAAAATAATATTTTTGTATAAATGAAACAAAAAAAAATACAATTTGTTCTGGCTCAAAATAAATTAAAAAAAGTGTTAATGGTGAGAAAATCCTCGTGCACCTCAGATTTAGTATATTATATTCTCTGTTTAACATCCTCTCAAGGGCGAAATTGGGTCTTATAGCGCTTGGTCATCACTTTGCTGCCTCCACTTATCGTACTTTTTTCTTCACGCATTTATTAAGATTTCCTCCTTTTCCATGTCTCGTATTTTAACATGGGACATGTTTATAGGGAGGGGGTACCTCAGAAGTTGAAAATTAAGGGGAGGGGGGGAGCAAATTTGTCCGGATTAAGCGGGGGGTCAAATGAGACTTAGAATAATTTCAATTTAGGGACTTTGAAAAATCTGGGCTTAAGGACTTAGAATAATACAGGTTTAAGGACTTGGAATATTTTTGATTTAGGGAGTTGGAATAATTCAGGTTTAGGGACTTGGAATAATTTTGATTTAGGGACCTAGAATAATACGCCTGTAGGGAATCAAAATAGTTTGGGTTTAGAATCTTAACATTTAGTCAGGTGATAATTACAAACTATAAAAACAGCGAATTGTATTGCAATGTTGCGTAACATTTGTGCGTTACACCTAGCCCTCAGCTGTAACTAAACATGTTCCATACACGGAGAAAAATAACTGTTAAAAATAACAAAAATTGCTGGTTATGTTTACATTATAAAGTTTTGTTATTTTCTGTTCAAATATTTTGTAAATATAACCATGTTTATAGTTAGAATTACAATATTCTGACTTCATATTTGTAAAATTTACAAATTTTTTTTGTAATTAAAACTAACCCCGTTTTACTAAAATTAACATTGTAAAATATACAAAATATTTTTTTCTGTGTATATTTAGGTTCTGTTAACACAAACTGGTTATAAGTTTTTTTTAACTTTGCAAATGTCGTAATGGTTTTACCATCAGTGAGCGAGGCTGAAGTCAACAAAGGTCTATAAATAATTATTGACCAGAGAGGCATTTACTTATTATACTCTGGCCACATTGCTTCGTTGCGATATAATCTCTTCGACTGCTAATACTCTTGGTTACTTGACTGCTATACTACTATCGCTCTTGGTGCTAACGTTTTTGGTGCGCTTGGATTTCTTGGCTGCTCTTGCTACTGAAGTGGTTCGTATAGCTTACGATCGACGTCGTGGCTCGATTCATTTCATTGAATTATTATGCATGTGGATATAGATTTGGTAAAAACTCAGTGAGTTTATTTTCTTAATTTTTTTGAGCTTGTGCATGAGAGTGTTTAATTTGCGTGTAGTTAATCAGGAGGGGTTTTCATTTATTTTAGTGCCTTGTAGGAGAGTTAATAGTGTACTTGAATTTTACAATAATTTCAGCGCGTGGCTGGGTCAACGCATTAAATTTCTACAAGATCATCAAACTACCCTTTGACGTAAAACAAAGAGAACAAATAATTCAGAAAGCTTCTAAAATTAACACAATTATTTAAAATAAATATTAATAATTGTTTGATTAATAATATAAATATATATCTGACATTAGACCACCTATTTTTAGGATTAGCATATATTTTCAATGACGTATTTTCTCGCCACAGACGCAGGAAAATTTTATTCGGCACTTAAATTATAAAAAATTTTACATTAAAAATCTAATTTTTTTACAAATTTTCATTATTTTTAATTATTTTTAATTTCCATTCAATTCCTAAAATAAATATAATTCCTTTACCTAAATACCACTTTTAGCATTGTTTGCATCACATTCTTTAAATAAATGTTTCGGATTTTCTTTATATTTTTTACATTATCTGAATTTTCTTTCGCTCTCATCTCTTCAAAATTTACTAGCTCAAGATTCCCCTACAGTTATGTATTTTAGAATCTTTTGAATATTGTAGCTTGTTTCTAGCTATTCAGTTGTAATATCACTACTCCATTCCTCAGCTAAAATTTCTTTTATGTAATTCACATATCTAGATTCTTCTATTAATAATAAGTCATCCTGTAATAAATTTTCCTACATCTCATTGCTTTTTCTCCTATCCTCATATATTTTTTCATAAATTATCTTTATATCTTTTAACGCGCTATCTTTATCTTTATGATATTTGTTGAACTCACCAGATAAGTATTTTCTCCTATAAATTTCCAGACAAATATCATCTGTATTCAACGTTGTTAATTATTCTTCATACTTTGAGGCACTTCTTTTTGCTTCATAACATATTTTCGTTGTTTTTGACTTTTTTTTTATTATATTAATATTTTTTATTATATTCAAGAGTTGTTTGAAAAAATAATTTTTTATTGTATTTAATAAATTTCATTCTCTGATGTATATATATATATACATCTCTTTTATAATAACAGTTTAGCTTCCTGGGGTCACTTTGCTTAAATGCAGAAAAATCGAAATTTTACCAATGACAATGGTGCCAATTTTTTTTTTTATTTTACTTTTTTTAATAATAACTTTTAAATAAATATAAAATTCGCTTCATTTATTTTATTTTTTTAGTTCATTTATGTATATAAAATTACAAGTTTTTGTTTTTTATTAACTTCAAAAGTTATTAAAGGATCGTATACATAAAAAAAAAAAATAATAATAATAAAATTTATTTTCCAAATCATTGAATAAACTGACAATCAAATATTTTTTTTTGCTTATTTGAATATATAGAATCTTTGAAATGGATAAATTAAATTATATTTATTTATTGAAAATTTAATGAATTTACAAAAAAAAAAAAGTAATAAATTTTGCAAACTCAATGTATATTTATTTTATTAATATTATTCACTGAAATTTCATATGAACAATACTCGATATTTTATAAAATTTTTGTTTTATACTTTGAAATTTGACAGGTTGTAATAGTTGAAAAAAAGTACTACATACCCTCAGTTCACCTGAATTGGCCTATTGAGCCTAGAAATTAGACAGTTTAGCAGGGTTCTATAATATAAGATAGGATTTATTAGGCTGCATCCTAAATGACGATGCTGTTTTTTTTTGCATACGGGCAGGGGAACGAGAATGCATTTTGCACGAACAGAATCCGATGTTCTGAACAGTGTGGGACTACTCCTTTTCCGAGAGCTACCCTCTAAACTTACTTAACATCTCGTTTATACTCTAGCAGAGTTCATCAACTGATCTTGTTTGAATCTTCTCTTTTGCGTTGGAATGCATTGCTAGAAGTATGCCGCTATTTTTCCCGTTGCAGACTTTACGACTTTGTCATGGAAATGGTTAATCCTTTTGTTAGTATAACTTAAAGCTTCTAATACTCCATTCTTGGTTTCCTGATTTAATGGACTTTTGAAGTCGTGCTATTGAACCTCGTTCAATTTGTGGGCGTCCCTTAAATCACCATCGTTGTTAATTTTGCCAAGAACCCTTTAGTTAAGGCTAAGCTTAAAAGATCTTCATGTGACCTTTGATTCCATGCGCCCCTATAAGATATCGTACAAGGATTGAACTTGATGCTAACAATGGGGACCTTGCTTTTACTCGCTATTGCTATGCAAATCTCGTACTTTTTTTTGTTCGCCTTATCCTTATGGAGTTCTTTCAAGGGTTTATAGAACCCTACTACTTGGGTGTCAATGACTCAAACCTCATTTTGTCTCTGACATATTATATCTGGTTTTCTAAAGCCTTCTGATGTAATTATGCGGTTTTCTTTGCTTACCTTCCAACGTTTTTTCCTTAGTTCCACAGCCAAGGTTTTGGATACTGCGTCGTGTCGATTCACTCTGCCTCTATGTTTTCTGAAGCAAACCTTTACAACATGTGTCACTTTCTATATAGCATTACAACCAACATGACATAACCTATCTGACCCCTCAGCTCTTCTACGTCTACTCTTAATAGAGAGAGAGTTAATCCTGACTCGGTGATACTGGATAAAATCTCTACTAGGAATACCATTGCTACTAGCATCAATCCAGTTATTATTTACTGAGGTCTTAAAGCACTCTTTTAAATCAGCACCGTCAACTGATAAATATAACTTGAAACTTGCGAATAAGTTTCGGTGGTACCTTCTACAACTCTATATATATATTCGCCATCTAGATATAACCTTCCTTATAATTCAACCAAATTCCTTCAATTTGGTCTCATTTTATTTGTGTAGGTATCACCTTTTAATCCCTGAAAACCGTTGTTTTTATCAGTAATTCTTTTATCGTTATAGTCATTAAACCAAATGTCCAAATTTGGCAAAAAATTTGGACATTTTTAAGTTTCTGCCAAAATACTTAGTCTTAAAAATTTTTTCAAAAATTTCTTACAAGCTTTAATTTTCAAAGGTACCATACCCAATTAGATTTGCGATTTTTAAGACGTTTTTCCTTATTTATTTTCTCATCTTCTTCATTAGTTATAACTTTACATTTTTTTTGTACATTTATTTAAAAACATACACACAAACAAATAAATTTTGAAACATATTGAATAATAAGATGAAATCGACGGTTCAATTTTTGAATATTTGTTTTTAAAAATTAATTTCAAATAACCAATTTGTAATTTACACGGTTCTAAGATTGATATTTTATTAAGTAGTATTAAATTATTATCAGAGCTCTCTCGAAAAAAAAATATTAACATTTTGGATTTAATTAATTGAATCCCTAGTTCTAAAACTATTGTTAAAATAAACACTTTTTTAATAAATTTTGATCCATCGATTTTATCTGAACACATATACCTGAAAAATTACAAACTATAGTACAAAATAATTAAACTTTTTTTATTTATTTAGTTTTTTGCTTTTATTTTATAAAATTTTATAGGACATTAAAGAACTTTTATTACTCAATGAATTTCACTTCGATTAAATTTTAGATACGTTACAGTGAATAAATTTAAATTGTGTAAATTAAATTTCCCCTAAAAGCTTATAGTCAAGCCTCCCCAGTACACATTTCGTGTACCTATAAGCCCTGCGTGGAAAATGTGTGGTATTTATGTTTTTTGGTCTCTTAATAATTATCATTGACTAATATTAATCATGGTTAAAACATAAGGGCTAAAGCTAACGATTTTAATAATTTTAAAAAGGGAGCAAATAAATTTTATGTGATTTGACCTACTGAATCAATTTTACGATCTGTTAAATATGAATTTCCAGTTAAGTTTGTCTTAAAATTTATCAGTTATGTGTTATTAAAAAATTATAACAAAAAATAAAAGCCTGAAACGAAGATTTTAAATGATATGCTAAATATTGTTTATACTATTTATCTTAAAAAGAACAAGTGTTGGCTCAGTGGTGAAGATAAAGCCCTGCCGTGCTTTGAAGTGGAGAAATGCGTTACGCATACTGTTTAGCATCCGAACTGACAGTTATGTAGGACTTGGCTTGCCAAGCCTTTATCCACTAAAACTCCACTTCTTTCCTAACTTATGTAAGCCAGGACTATTTTCAAATTACTTCAGGACAGGTTCAAGGCCATTTAGTTCTATTCTAGAACTCCATTTTTTGACTTGCATCCAGTAAATCGCTAGTCTGGTTAAGGACTCCGTCATTCCATCTGATTAAAATTCCATCTTTATGTGCTGTCATCTTCAACAAAATATATGTTAGCTAAAAAATATACGTTATTTCCCAATATCGTCAAAAGAGAAGGTTAATAAATAAATAAATGACATAGGCGATACTGATTATGGCATTGATAGTTGACTTCTCTCGGCAGAACCTGTATTATCGGGAAGAAAGGTCTCCTGCAGTTTCTACAGCCTTCAGTATCCGTGGTTGCAGCATCTTTTCATAATTTTTCCCGGCTGTGTCCAGTAATCCTAGAGGACGCCAATAGTTTGGAAGCCTAGGGTCCCCTTTACCTTTACTGATAAATACCAGTCTGACTCTTTTCCAGAGTTTGCTGAAGAACACTCGTGCAAAAGTATTGTACATAAACAGGATAAATTGCGGACAGTCGTGCGCGGTTATCTTCAGAATCTCAGTGGGTATTCTATCAGGCCCTGGTGCCTTTCTTGTTAGGATGCGAGATTAAACGGAGATCAAGTCCTTGGATTATAGGTTAACACGCATTTACGCTTATTACCACACAAACAATAACTTGTATATTAAAGAGTAAAATTTATAAAAAATAATCACCAAAAGATTAAACTTTATAAAAAAATTACATCAAAATACAAAAGATCAAAAGCGTTAAAACACTGTAAAAAGTGAAAGTCTTATAAATACTATATTACGATACCATTGCTTTTAACATCATGACTTCAGAGAAAATGGAATTCGTTTTCTGTTTTTAGGAATCAATTTATCTACGCAGGATTTAGGTGCACTAACAATGCACTTTGGTCGTTTGAGTATTAATATTTTTAAAGGGAAAAAAGCTTACATGAAATTCCTAAAAAGTATACACTACTGCAATTTATAAGTAAATTATAAGAATAATTTTATTTATAAAATTTACAAATAACGATTTTTAAATAAAAACTTATAAGCAGCGATTGTGCAGATTATTTGTAAACATGAGAATTTAACAACAAGCATATATCTGTAATTGAATCAGTTCTTCGTAAACATGGAAAAATTTAATAAACTTTAAATGTTATACTTTATGAATTTATACAATATTTTGAATTGAATAGTTTAATTCTATAAATATTTTGAAGATAATTAATTTCTCGCTTTAATTTGAACTTCATATATAATATTATAGTTTATACACATGTACAGTTAATTATATAATATAAACTAACATAAAAGTTTTGTAAAAAAAAAAAATTATTTTACTATTTATTAACTTTTGTTTTACGAAAGCTTTTTAACTTTTCAAACTTTATTTTATGCATAAATAAACACATGAATTTATGAACGTACTTCATGCTATACATATATACATATATACGTACATTTGAGCCTGTCACTAAATAAAAAATTTTTTATTCGATAAACGAATTTTCAGTTATATAAAACCTTGATATTTGAATCGGATTATGTGAGCAGAAGTAATTAGGATCTTATATTTTTTTTATTAATTCAAATCTTTTTCAATTGGAGTTTCGGAAAATAAAAAAATTCTTATTTATAAACAGCCTAATATAAAATGTTTGTATCAGAAATAAGCATTGCTGTGTATGTCGCCGTATACTTTATAAGACTATATAATATACTATCTGCTACTTTGTTCAATCATTTCAGTGAGTTTTTTCCATTGCTGTGCCTAAACTGCTTGAATTTTTAGTATTTGTTTTTCTATTCAATGCTATTTAAGGCTAAAAAAGGTATATGTTGAAAAAAAAGTTTCTTAGGTGCTTAATTTTTTTACTTTTTTATATTCATATATATATATGTAAATTTAAAAAAATTTTTTATTTTTTTTTTTAGTGGCAAAGTGCCAATACGATAGAGAGTTCTATAAATAGCTGCTATTATCTTTAGTAACCAGTAAAACGAAGCAAATAGACATTTCATAAAACATAATTAATTCGAACTCTAATATTACTTAATGAAATGAAAAAACTTCAGCAAAAAAGTTTCTATTTTGGTGGAAGCTTATTGTAAGCGAATATTGATTGAAAGCCTTCAAATTTAAGCTTTTTTAAATAAAAAAAAATAAAAAAATTTGAACAAAATTTAAATAATAATTTAATATTTAAATATTTAATTTAAAAACAATTGATTTTAATTGATTTTTGAAAAGCATTTTCTATGACGGAAATTTTTTACTTAATCAAATTTTCAAAAACTTTTTAACTGATATACATATATAATAAAGGGTTCTGATATCTGCACGCTAAGCACACCAACCCCTGCAGAGTGTAAAGTGTCAAGTTTAACAAATGGAATAATTTATAAATTGATTTAAAATTATTTTTAACTAATTAGTAACAAGTACAGTATAGGTTTTGAATATCTGTGCCTTTAAAAGTAGTTTTTATTTCAATGATTGTGATTTTTTATTTTTCAACCGTCGCTTTTAGGTAGCTAATATGGACAGCCAATTTGAATAAGCATATAAAGTTCAAGCAAGATATAAAACTGACTCTATTCGTTAATTTGAGATAATCCACATCTTACTGCGTTAATTCATAATTCATTGTAATTGATTTTACATCTGTAAGGATGGTGTATTTTATATGTAAATGATTAATGCGTCCTGACAAAAACAAAATCATAATTGTAGTGAAACGCGTAGCCTTTTGAAGACTGACTTAAGGTCAGAGTTATAAGGCAGCTTCTACAATAGCCACATACACCAATATATGTATATGTATGGATATACATATTTGTGTATGGCCAACCTTCGGATAACTGCGCCCTCTATTTTTCTAAATTAATTTTCGTAGACTTTTTACCTGCTGGTAAAACAGATTTATAAATTAGGTTGGCCATACACAAATATGTCTATCCATACATATACATATATTGGTGTATGTGGCTATTATAGGCAGCGTAACAAAAAAATGAATAAACAGAAAGTATCCTATTCTAAAAAGGAGTTGTTGTACATTGTTATCGCAATAAAAGAGTTTTGATTGGCTACTAATACAGACTCAAAAAATTGTTGTGTATTTATGTATGATTGTTCATAGTATTACTAATGTTTATTTATTGCAGAAAAAATATATACATAACCTAAATATAATTATTTTTTTTATTGACAAAAATTAAAATACATGTTTTTTTCATTAGTCGTAAATTGATATTCCAAAAAAAGTATATAGGGTTATATTATTTTTTTTATTATTATTATACAAACTCCATTGTTAATATAGTTTAAAATTAATTATTTTATTGTTTATATTATGTTTTTATTATTTTTGAGATTAGTTATAGTGTGTCGAGTAGTTGATATCAAAAAAAAATTTTAAGTAAGAATAAATTTTGGTATTCAAGAAAATAATTAAGGTTGAAAGTTTTGAATCATTTTGCGCGCGACGCGCGCTTAATACTAGTTCAATAAGATATAGTTCTACATAAATTTTTTGTTGCTACAAAAAAACATGCTATTTCAAAAAATAATATCAACCATTTATTTCTATGAAGGGGTTGACGCGCTAAGCGTACAAAGGGTGAAGCCTTCTTTTATATATACACTGTAAAAAGTAACTTTCTTAGATTTACAAAAAAAATAGAATTTTTTCGAAAAATTCGTGAATTTTCAAAAATTTTTGTAAATATTCGATAAAAATCGTAAATTTACTAGATTTAGTACATTATCGAAAAATTCGAGAATTCTCGATTTTTTTTGTGATTTTGCGAAAAAAGTTGTAAATTCATAACTATTTTTCGGAAATTTACATATTTTTTGTAAATTTTCGAAAAAAAATTGTAAATTATCAATTTTTCTTGCGAATTCACAAAAAAAAATCGAGAATACTCGAATTTATTGTTAATATACTAAATTTAGTTAATATACGATTTTTTTCGAATATTTACAAATTTTTTCGAAAATTTAATAATTTTTTGAAAATGTTCTAAATAAGAAAGTTACTTTTTACAGTGTACATAGGTGAGTCAAACTTTGTAAACGAATAGCACTACCGCTTGTGGTTAACCACATTAATGCAAAATTTATGTATACTAAAGTCACATGCATAAAAAAAGATTTTTCTAAATAAAATGTTATTTCTATATAGAATAATAGTAAAAATAATTATTTAAATGTGTAATTAAAAAAAAAAAAAATTATAAACAATTTTAAATATTTTTTAAAAAACACTATCAATCTGATAATAAACGAGTTAGAAGACTCTAACAAATTACCAATTAGAACTGGAAAAATTCTTATCAAAAAAATTTTTCCTTTTTTTATCCCTATCAAAATTCTATACCTTCCAAAAAAATTCTTTTTTTTTACCCAAAATAATTATTTTCAAATTGAAAAATTCAAATTTACACTTTTCCTTTAATAAAAAATTTTTTTTCAATAAATTGTACTTCAAACATGACAATAAAAAATAAAAATTAAAAAATTAAAACATTTTTTAACGTAAACGGTTAAAAAGAATTTTTTACTTTTAAATTTTACTAATATTAATTAAAATTTTTTTGTGTATTTCTGTTTGTATGATAATAAGAGATTCTATTTCATGAGTTATATTTAAATGATTGAATTGTAATATAAATAATGCATCATGTTACATTTTATTTTTCAACAATAAAAATTTTATTATAAATATTTATTGATACAATTTTTTTTGTTACAGAATTCCACAGCTGTAGATTCCGTGTACGTCCTTATATTAACCTCAATATATATATAAAGGTAAGTTAGCATATTATTTAAAGATATGGTATTTAATACGAGTAAACATTTCCTCAAAAATAGTTCATTACGAAATTAGGTAAAAAATTGCTGAATTTCCCTACCAGAATAATATAACTCTTGAGGCGCAGACGAATTTAGGATTTTTTTTTTAAAAGCTTTAAATCTATAAATCATGATTTTTTGTATTATCTTGATACGTTCAACCTCAAGAAACTTACATTTTTGATTTTAAACATATTAAATTGATTAAATCGACCTTTATCAAAAATTATTTATTTACATTCTTCCACTAAAGAAAATTTCTGAAAAAAGCTACAAATATAACATAAAATTGTAAGAAATTGGGCTACTTTTAGTAAAAATATATATCATATTTGTTTCTTAAAATATAAAATGCCAAAATTAATCTAACTTATTCTATTGCTCACGAATGCTTGTTAGAAAATTTCAAGAACCTGTCAGGCAAACAATATACCTATCAAACAAGGGTCTTTGTCTAAACTGCGACTATTTGATACATTTTTGTTAAAAAAAAAATTACAATATAAATTACAATATTTATACCGCACATCAATATTAATTTTTTTTTTTAATAAAACTTTTAAATGAAAAAAAATAAAAAACAAATCCTTTATTTTTTTGAAATTACATAAAAAAAAAAAAAAATAAATAAAAGAAATATATAAGTTGTTTAAAAGTTAAAGTTTTTTAGAGTTTTGTTTCACTATAATACATTTGTATATAATAGGTTATGTTTATATATTATTTCTCTTGTCAAGTTAAAAGCGTGTAAAGTATATATATATATATTTGTATTATTATTATTATTATTGTTATATATAATATAAAGTTTGGCAATCCTCTTGAGAATCTAAGAGTTAATTAAAAAACTCAAATTTATTTTTTAATGAAAATATATATATATATATTAATAAGAAAATATAATCTTTTTTTTTCATGTACTTTAGCACGATAATAATTTTTTTATGAAAACTCTGTGTTTTATGTTTTTAAACAATGTAATCCTAAAAGCTTTTTTTACAATTTTATATTTTCACCAAGCAAAAAAAAAATATTTAATCGATTCTACACATTTTTATATCTGAGACCCATATTATTATTTAACGTCATTAAAATAATTGAAAATTTAATTAAATATAAAATCCATAAAACTGAATATTAGGTATTTATAGTTCAATATATTTAATTTTGAAAGTAGATTTCAATTTTCATGTATTTTAAGACTTGTCAATGTCAATTTTTTTAGTCTGTAACTAAAGAAGCTTACATATTTTATAATTTGACCTATTTTACTTTAGTTCTAAGAATAAATTAAATGTACTAAAAAAATGAAAAAATTTTTAACAGTCACTCTTACTTTGTTATAATTTTTATTTATAGATTGATGTATTAAAAATTAATAACACAAGTGCAAATTTAGATAGTGACGTTTTGGAATAGAGTAGGGAAGGGGGAGTAAAATCAAACTCAAATAATTTCTGTTTAAAACCTTGGGTTAGCTTTAAAGCCCTTTCTCCACTGAAAGGGAGAAATATATGTATAGGACACACTTGTGCATACAACTGTGAAGAAAGTCAAAACCTATATTTTTCCCTTGTTAAACAAATAATTATTTTATTGAAAAAAGTGTCCAATGAAATACTCTATTTATTTAAATTTCTTTCTTTGGTAAATATATTTTCAAAGCAGTATCGAGACATTTTTTTTAATAAAAATTTAAAAACGTAAATTGACCTAGATAATAAAAAGAAAAGCATAAAAAATGAAAATATTATTTTTATATTATGATAGAAAATCAAAAAATAATAATACACCAGTACAATAAAGAAAAAAAAAAAATTTTTTTTGTTTTGATTAAATTTCACTGGTAGGCAAAAAATTTATATTTTAAGTGAAAAAAAAAAAAACTTTTTTCTTATTCACTTTCATAGTAGGTATCATGATTTTTTTTTTTAACTTTTACTCAAGTTCTTCATACAAGACGCAAGCTTCTTATTCTAGTTTTTTTTTATTTATTTCAACGACGACTTCGTTGAGTAGTGTGGTTGCTTGAAGAATATGCACTCAATGTGATTGGTGCTTCTTTACACGTTCGAAATAAAAAACTATTTTGTTTGTAATAGGCTCATATATATATATATGATATATATATCATCCCGGAAGTTATTTTAAAAAATCGCTAATATTTCGATTACCGGGTGAAAAAAGTTGCCAATTACGAAAAAGATAAGAATCCGAAAATAGTAGCTAATTTAATCACTCCTGCTACCACCAATCATATAGGCTCTTACAGGATTTTTGGGACTCTTATTTTTTTCGTAATTTGCAACTTTTCTCTTGGTAATCGAAAATCCAAAACATTTTTTAAAACAACTGCCAGGCTAATATATAAGAATATGATATATATATATATATAACTAACATAATTTTTTATCTTCTTCGTTGTATTTATATAAAAGAATTTACATGAATATGTTATACACACAAAAAGAGTCAAAAAAGTAAATAAGCCTATTACAACAAAAACATCAACAAAATAAGATTGAACTATGGTATTGTTTGTCAAGTACTTTTTTACTACCTTAATCTTAGATATATAAAGATACCTTTCAATGTATTTTTTTTTTTTTACACTCTTTTTTTGTTTTTTTTTTCCTTTTTTTGTGCTGCTGCATTGCAGTGTTGAAGACGAGTAAGTTTCTCCTATTGGCTCGTTAGCTTCTAAAAGAGTGTACAAGCTTTTGTTTCCTGCTAGTTTTTTGATTCTATTGTTGTACATAAAGTCACTTAAGAAAGAAAAAAAAGTCATTATTTTTTTATTTTTTTTGAAAAGGAAACTTTGTGATGAAACATGGTAATAAACAAAATATATATATATATATATATATATATATAATATATACATTTAGAAAAAAAAATTTATATAAGTATTTTTTTTTTATTCACAATTATTAATTTTTTATTATAACTACACGGAGAGGGCGCGGCACTCTAATTTTAGGGTTACAAACAAACTGTAAAATTGAGTGTTATCATATGAGTCCTAAATAAGAGTGTAAAAATGCACCTGATTTTCGGGTGCATTTTTATTAACAAATATACACACTAGAATCGACGCGCTTAGAAATAAAATATTATATTGGTTATGACTGCGCGTATATACACTTATTTTTTAATTTAATAATTAATTATTATTATTAATATAATAATAATATAAATATTAATAAATCAAAAAATTAAATTAATTCATTTAAATATTAATAAGTATTATTAATTTATACATAAAACAGAACATCTTAATCTTAAAAAAAAAATCTAAAAAAAATATGAAGCAGTAAAAACAAAATGATAATCCTGTAAAATATATTGGTATATTTAATGATTAGAAGGTGAAAAATATTTCTGCATTCTATAAAAAAATTTGAATAATTATTTCAGATTTCCTTATTATTTTTATAGCAATCTATTTTTTATTTTTTAACATTTAAAAAAATTTATGAATTGATTAAGAATTGAAAATTTTAAAATAATTAAAAGAAAAGATTTTTTTAATGCAATTTTAATTAAAATTATAGTGGTTTAATAACAAATAATTGAAAAAAAATTTTTATATGAGCATATATTTTAAAAGTGCTACTTAACTTGAGCCTGGAATCGAAATTTTTTTTTTAAGGGCACATCAATATCACCCGTGTTTTCATGAACCTTCAGAAAACCAAAAAAAATCGTGAATACGAAATCGGCGATGGATGACAAAAACATTTTTCCACTTTTATGTCAAAAACCGTGTCTGAGCTACAACAAATTTTCAAAATAACTTTTAAGGTAAATCAATTTTTAAAAAATAGATAAGAAAATCTGATTGCCAGGGAAAGCCCACAACAGAAGAAAAAAAACTTATCTTTTTACGATGAAATTTAGTCAATTTATCGTCAATTTAAGATTTTACTCAAATTTGTCTTAAAAAAGATTGAAGTTCTATATTGAAAAAGCCTGTTTCTGAACGTTAAACATGCATTACTCGCTTGATTTTCATCGTAAAATAATAATTTTTTTTTTTTAATCGATTAATATTTCCCTGAGTATTCATTTCTTAAAGAAATAATCATTTTTATGTACACTGAGAAAATTATATAATTGTGTCAATGATATCATATAATCATATTTGTACGATTATACATGTAATCACCCTGATGATATTATATCATCAGGACAATAATATTCTGTAATCCTGACAATTATATGCATATCATTGGGGCAATTATACATATAATCCTCCTGATGATATCATATAATCAAGGCAATTATATTTAATTTTTTGTTTTTTTTTTCAAAATATTTATTTTTTGGGTATATGAAGAAACTCACAGATATTTAATTATGTATTTTTACCTAATTTATTATTTATTAAAGTTTTTTTAAAGATTTTTAAAGATTTGAATTTTTATTATTTTTATCTTTGGTATTTTTGTTAATTTTTTTTTCGCTCGCACGCTTTCGTTCGTTATCAATTATCGATACGGTATAACCCTAATCTAATCTAATCGCATATGCATTATAGAGAAATATCGAGCGCTCGCCGATCATCATTCTTATTGAGTATTATATTCTCGGTCCTTATATAGTAACTGGAACGTATTTTTGAACCTTGCGAGAGAAAAGACCTTAGCATCTAGCGGTTGAAAATTAAAACAACACACCGCGCTAAATTCAAATTTAAAATAAATTTTTTTTTAAACTTTTTTTGAATTCGAATTTTGCGCGGTGTATTGTTTTAATTTTCAACCGCTAGATGCTAAGGTCTTTTCTCTCGCAAGTGTCAAAAATACGTTCCAGTTACTATATAAGGACCGAGAATATAATACTCAATAAGAATGATGATCGGCGAGCGCTCGATATTTCTCTATAATGCATATGCGATTAGATTAGATTAGGGTTATACCGTATCGATAATTGATAACGAACGAAAGCGTGCGAGCGAAAAAAAAATTAACAAAAATACCAAAGATAAAAATAATAAAAATTCAAATCTTTAAAAATCTTTAAAAAAACTTTAATAAATAATAAATTAGGTAAAAATACATAATTAAATATCTGTGAGTTTCTTCATATACCCAAAAAATAAATATTTTGAAAAAAAAAACAAAAAATTAAATATAATTGCCTTGATTATATGATATCATCAGGAGGATTATATGTATCATTGCCCCAATGATATGCATATAATTGTCAGGATTACAGAATATTATTGTCCTGATGATATAATATCTTCAGGGTGATTACATATATAATCGTACAAATATGATTATATGATATCATTGTCACAATTATATAATTTTCTCAGTGTACCAAATTTCAATTTTTAGGTCAAAAACTGTGTTAAGTAAATTTTGCTACTGACAGTTTTCAAAGGCTTTTAAATGAATATTTAAATAAATGAATTTAATTTTTTGACTTATAATATTTATATTATTATTATTATATTAATAATAATAATATTATATTAATAATATTATATTAATAATAATAATTAATTATTAAATTAAAAAATAAGTGTATATACGCGCAGTCATAACCAATATAATATTTTATTTCTAAGCGCGTCGATTCTAGTGTGTATATTTGTTAATAAAAATGCACCCGAAAATCAGGTGCATTTTTACACTCTTATTTAGGACTCATATGATAACACTCAATTTTACAGTTTGTTTATAACCCTAAAATTAGAGTGCCGCGCCCTCTCCGTGTAATACACTGATTCCTTCATATTATATATATGGACGATACTTTTTAATGGTAAAAGATCGTAGTTTTTCATGCCGATGGGCCTTCGTGTATTTTTTTAACATGGCTGTGTATCAGAAAAATAAAAAATAACAATAGTTTCGTAGGGTTTCTTTATCTTGTCAATAGCCAGAAATGTGCCCACTACATGACCTTGGATAGTAACATAAGTGCTATTTTGGCAACTATTTACTTTTCTAGTGGTGGGCTGCACTATTAATCTTAATTTGTACTTGTCGGTGCATACCAAACGTTAAAGATCTTTTTTAATGCAACTAACTATTTAATTTCTGATTAAATATTTCAAAAATAACTAATTTAAATTAAATCTTAGCACTTACAAATAAAAAAATTTATACTCATTTAACCTATAAATTTCTTATTATATAAAGATTAAAATACCCTCAAAATATTTAATTGGAAATTAAATATTTAGTTTTTTTGAAAAAGATCTATACGTTTTTGGGTGTAAAAATAAATAAAATAATTATTTCAGATTTCTATGTTCATTTTTCGAAAAGTTTTGCAGCTGCTGTAAAGTTATATTATTAAAAATTGTGTATTTTGGTTTCCGATATCTTGTAAACAACTACTCTGCATATTAACATGGAACATGTTTTTAACATGGAACATGTTTATAGGGAGGGGGTACTTCAGAACTTGAAAATTAAGGGGGGGGGGGTCAAATTTGTCCTTTTTAAGGGGGGAGGGTCAAATAAGACTTAGAATAATTAGGGAAGTATATATAAATAAATAAAATACTTTTAAAAGACTTTGAAAAATCTGGGCTTCAGGACTTAGGATAATACAGGTTTATGGACTTAGAATAATATCGATTTAGGGACTTGGAAAAATTTAGGTTCAGGGACTTAGAATAATTCAGGTTTAGGGAATCAAAATAGTTTGGGTTTAGAATCTTAACAACTAGTAAGGTGATAATTACAAATTACAACAATAGAAAATTGTATTGTAATGTTGAGTAACATTTATATTATATCTAGTCCTCATTTGGAAGTAAACATGTTCCATGCATTTAGGTTGTGTTTACACAAACCAGTTATAAGGTTTTTTTAAACGTTTCCAGAAACGGAGAACGATAAGGAAATTCATCGAGAAGTATTAAAATTAAAATTTAGCTATTTAATGAGTTATTTAAATAAATATTTTTACATATAGATTTATGAGTCTTTCTTTGCCAAAACAGCAATGGTGGGCAGGTCGGGTCATCGGATCGACCTCAAATTTTTCCCGTGTTTTTATAACATAAAGATAGGAAAATCCTGAAATTTTTAGCCTTCTAGGTCTTAAACAGCCCGAGTTATGGCCAATCAAACTCATTAGGCGGCTCTCGACCAGCGTTAGTGCTTTTCGGGAAAATGGTTAAAAATCATAAATATAAGCTTGAAAAAAAATTCTGAAAGAGTATATATGTTGGGAAACCTTCAGTAAATCCATTTCTGCCATTAGTTTTTCGGAAAAACCCCGGGAAATTCCGGAAAATGGGAAAATGCGTTTTAAGAAAAATCGCAATATCTCATTTGCCGCCATTTTTTTTTTGAAAATTTTTTTTTGAAAATTTTTTTCAACCGAAATCCCATCAATCTGTATGAAAAAAAATTTTGATTTCGGCCATTAAGGTCGATTTTAGCTTGTTTTAGAATAATTTCACATTTTCAATACTTCTTTATTTAATTTTCCGTAAGGGGTTAAAATAATTGACCTTTTTGCTTTCAGAATCGAATAGCCAGGGAAAAAGTAGTCCTAAATAAAGAAAAAAATTACTATTTTCGATGAAAATTAACTAAGTTATGGACAAGTAAAGATACTGTCAAAAACTACCAATTTTATACTAATTCCAATTTTAGGCTCTAAAACGACATTATAACTTGAAAAATGCATAACTCGCTTAAATTTTATCGTAAAAAGAAAAGTTTTGGATTATTATCGAGTGTTTTTTCCTTGGCTATTCTTTTATGCAAGAAAAAAATTAGTTTAGTCGTTAAAAAGTTTTTTTTTTTTGCAAAAAACTAATGTAACATGTTAAAAACGGCTTTTGATTATTATCATTTTTTAACAAAAAAAATAAATTTCTGTCAATAAAATTAATTTTTTTATTGGATAAATGAATATCCAAGGAAAAAACACTCGATAATAATCCAAAACTTTTCTTTTTACGATAAAATTTAAGCGAGTTATGCATTTTTCAAGTTATAATGTCGTTTTAGAGCCTAAAATTGGAATTAGTATAAAATTGGTAGTTTTTGACAGTATCTTTACTTGTCCATAACTTGGTTAATTTTCATCGAAAATAGTAATTTTTTTCTTTATTTAGGACTACTTTTTCCCTGGCTATTCGATTCTGAAAGCAAAAAGGTCAATTATTTTAACCCCTTACGGAAAATTAAATAAAGAAGTATTGAAAATGTGAAATTATTCTAAAACAAGCTAAAATCGACCTTAATGGCCGAAATCAAAATTTTTTTTCATACAGATTGATGGGATTTCGGTTGAAAAAAATTTTCAAACAAAAATTTTCAAAAAAAAATGGCGGCAAATGAGATATTGCGATTTTTCTCAAAACGCATTTTCCCATTTTCCGGAATTTCCCGGGGTTTTCCCGAAAAACTAATGGCAGAAATGGATTTACTGAAGGTTTCCCAACATATATACTCTTTCAGAATTTTTTTTCAAGCTTATATTTATGATTTTTAACCATTTTCCCGAAAAGCACTAACGCTGGTCGAGAGCCGCCTAATGAGTTTGATTGGCCATAACTCGGGCTGTTTAAGACCTAGAAGGCTAAAAATTTCAGGATTTTCCTATCTTTATGTTATAAAAACACGGGAAAAATTTGAGGCCGATCCGATGACCCGACCTGCCTACCATTGCTGTTTTGGCAAAGAAAGACTCTTATAAGAAAAAATCTAAATTAACTCAACAAAAAATTGATCAGGTGTCAATATTCAAAAATTGATAGCAGAGATATTTCCTATAGAAAAAATAATTCTAATAATAACGCTAATGAGACAAGTTTACTTTTCACATTTTTAATCACTATTCCCTAAATATTATAAATCTTAGAACCAAAATTATTCCAAGTCCCTAAATTCAAATTATTCTAAGTCCATAAATCTACAGTATTCTAATTCCTTCAATAAAAATTATTATAAGTCCATTTGACCTGATTTTGGGGCCTTTTTTAAGTACCTCTCTCTCTATGATTGAACATGTCCCATGTTAAAAAACTGAAATTTCGAGTTTTAACTATTTTATTTTGAAATGGTTGTTCCAAGATTTCAACAGTCAAGTTTCATATTGTTAATAATTTTCAGTGTTGAAAAAACTTTATGAGAAATGAGTTTATCAATTACCAACTAGTCTTGTTTAATTTAAAAATTTTCTTAAATAAGCAGATATGAATAAATTTAACCTTAAAGTTTCATTAATTTTGAACCAAGCAGAAAGTTCGATTTCAAAAAGAATCACTTATATATTATTAAAAAAATATATAAAATAATAATGAAACATTCTTTTATTTTACAATATTTTTTTCTTTATATAATGGCAGAGATATATAATTATTGGAATATTGATCAAAAAAGAAAAAATAGTAATATGGTAAATAAAAATATATATATATATATATATATTGCATTATAATTTTATGTATTATTGATTTTTATTTTTCCTTTGAGATTATTTCAATAAATATTTAATATTTAAATAGAATGGGATAATTAATTAAAAAAATTTTCTTGATACAATGAAATTATATTATTTTTCAAGTTATTTTACATAATTAGTTACTATTGATTTATTGTAATAATAAAAAATTTTCTTTTAGTTTTTAAGTCTATAGCTTTAAGGTATACATTTTTGTTATGTAAGAAATTTTTTTAGATGCTAATTTATTTTTGTAAAATATTCATTTATACTGTGATTGAATTAGTGATGGTAATTTTCATTTTTAGTCTCTACTCGGTATTTATTCAATTAACTCACTGAATAAAATTTTTTTTATAAGTAGATAAGAGCAAAGAATAAAATTATAAATATATTTTATTTTTACTTATCTTAAATTTATTTTAAAAAATAATATTTTTTACTGTCATTTATAGTAAAACTTTAGTTGACAAAAAAAAAAGAAGCTTTTTTGCTGTAATAATTAGATTTACAAAAAACCTTAAGCAAAATAAACTTGAAGATCATAGAAAACTAGTTTTTCTTTTTTTTATGTCCTATTAAATTTTAAAAATAAGCAAGTAATTTTATTTCAGTTTACTCAAGACAATAAGCAAAAAAAAATAACTCAGTTTTTTTTTTGAAAAGTAATGTACTTAAAAATAAAAATAAAAAACACGATTGCAGTCAAAAGGGGATGACTTTGCATAAGTGATATCGACCTCCTAAGGTTCTTTAATCTAAAAGAAAAAAAAAGAAAATAAAACTAGGGCATACTTTTGTATATATTCGCACAATGCATTTATAACAGTACGTTTACAAAGACATATATATATATATATATATATATATATATATATATGTCTACCTGTGAAATAAATATAAACTTTATAAAATGTTGTGGCCTTTTTAAAAAAATAAAAAACGAGAAAAAAAAAAGTTTTAAAAAAAACCAATTAAAGTTTTTCAATATAATAAAAGTTCGTTATAAAATTACATAACGAGTTACAAGGATTTTTATAGCATATCATTGAATACATTTTATTTTTTACTTTTATGTACATTTTTTTCTTTTTGGGGGAGTTTATACGTACTGTTTTTGTAAAATATTAAAATTTTAATTACTATTTACAAAGTTTAAATATTTTATGAGTAATCCAGTGAAAATTCTAGAGTAATACTTTTATAGGTTTTACAACAAATAAAAATCTTTATTTTTATTTAAACAAAATTATATAATTTTAAGTTAACGTAGATTTTACATTTATTTGGATTTATTTTTAAAAATATTTTGACAAATAAACTTTAGGTAGATTTTTCTTTTAATTATTCAAAAAATTTTTATAAAAATACTATTTTAATTTATTTATCCATTTTATCTCTTGTGATTCGTATTTAAAATATTTTTTATACTCTAGTAATATAAATGAACAATATACACAAAAAAATAAAATTTTAATTTAATTTTTTTTTTATAGATATTTACTAACATGATAATAAATTTTTGAATCAGACTATACAATTTTAGTTATTTTATTTGAAAATTTAAACAAATTGTATCAAAACGAACGTGATACGATAAATTTACTCTTTGTCATTATCTGTTTAATTATTAATTAATTTTTAATTAAAAAAAAAATAAAAAGCAAACAATTAATCGAGAAGGGGTTAGCAAGTTTTCTAGGCCTTCGGACAAATTAAACGTAATTATAAAAGAAAAGTTAAGATGTTAAAGACTAATTAAAATATTTAAAATTGCGAAAAAAAATGAAACGATACAAAAGTACGTTTCAGTTGTCCCTGCGTGGTTCTGATACTCGAGCACTTTAGCCTTGTTAGCACTCTTTTCGGTGTATTGGAAAATTAAAAAAAAAAATAAAAAGGAATAAATTATAAATTTTTAAGTAATTCGAGGAAAACTTTATTTTTAAAATGAATAGAAAACAAATTTAACTTGAAAAATTATTTAATTTTAAATAACAATAAAAAAAACTGAGTAAAATGAGAAAATGTATATAAAAAAAAAATATATATGTTTAAAAATCGAGAAATATGTATATTTTAATAGCGTGGGCCACGTTGGTCCTTGCTGAGTCTGTAGCTTGACTGCCTGATTGAGACTGTTGAAAAATGCAGTTTTTGGGAACGTGGTTCCTTTTCTTTCCCTTTCCATGAACATTTTTCAAGAAAAACGTCATAGACAAGTTATCAAAAGAATTCCCATGACTACATCTTATCAAAGAAAATTGTTTATCGTTAGATAAATACAAAAATTCTATTCTTAAGATGACCCAAAGTATAGACCCAAAGTTTTTCTATAAATATTTCTAAACTTTCGACATTCAAGCATTTGTATTTTGATAGTCAATAGATTGGAATGTCTAAAGTCCACAAGATAAAAATAAAAATTAAGGCCATCTAGAAAATATAATTTCTTAAATTATTCTTAAAATAATTAAAATATAATTTAAATCTATCATCACAAATGTAACGAACGTAATATCCCAAATTTATCCTCATTAAACTCTGTTAATTTTGTTGTTGTATCCTTTCCAGTACATCGTTCATTCATCTTGGATAATTCTTTCATTGTTTGCAATCCACTCTTAAACTTTATACATCCATCGATACATTTGAAATTCATCTCCTAAATCATCTTTTACAATCTCAATAAATTCACTACTCTCCAATTTTTTCTTCTTTAACCCAAAATATTTAATTCGATCTTCACATTATTTACTATTAATTTTCATTTTGTAAATTTTATAATTTATTTGAATTAGCTTCAATTAATTTATTTATAATTATTTAAATCGTACACGGCCAGGCTGCTTTGCTTCAAGCAATTCAAGCAATCAATTAAAACAGATAAAAAAGACTGTAGGAAAGCTTAAATTTTGTTCCCCTCCCTTTTTTTTAAGAGTTATTTGTTTTTATTAACTTTTATAATTTAGTGATAAATTAAAAAAAAAAAAATTAATATTATTTATTATGTGTCTAGCAAGGGGAGTTCAATGGAACACCAAATTACACCAAATCGCTATGGATGAGTTTATTATGTTGAAAAAACATGTCGACCACCCTTCGTTCATTCCAATGGGCCTCCTGGGCCTAGAAGTGCAGGGCTCAATGTTACAAAATAGGGCATTTTGGAAATTTTCAATGAAACGCTAAAACTTCGCAAGTTAACCAAAACTCTAATTGGTCTCATTTTTTTAATTCTTAAAAACGACTCAAGGAAATGAGACGAGTAAAGAATTTTTGAAAACTAGAAGCTTGTAGAAATTTTTCGAGACATATAAAACCCTTTTTGTCAGAAATTACGAATTTGGGACCAATTTAAAAATTGGTCATTTTTAGCGAAAAATGGCCATTTGGTTAATTGGCTTCATTGATGAGAAAATTAGTGATAAAAATTGCGGTTTACGGCGTTTGAAAGTTGACTTTACACCAAAAAAATTAGACCAACCAGAAGAGTTTTGGTTAACTTGTGAGGTTTTAGCGTTTCTTTGAAAATTACCAAAAAACCCTATTTCGTAACATTGTGCCCTGCGTTTCTAGGCCCAGAAGACCCATTGGAATGAACGAAGGGTGGTCGACATGTTTTTTCAACATAATAAAATTTGGTGTTCCAAATGTATTGAACTCCCCTTGCTAGACACATAATAAATAATATTAATTTTTTTTTTTTAAATTTATCAGTAAATTATAAAATTTAATAAAAACAAATCACTCTTAAAAAAAAGGGAGGGGAACAAAATTTAAGGTTTGCTACAGTCTTTTTTATCTGTTTTAATTGATTGCTTGAATATTCAAGCAATTTGCTTGAATTTTCAAGCAGTTTGCTTGATTTTTCAAGCAGCTATACTTTTTGCTTGAAAAAGTAATTTCAAGCAAATGCTTGAATATTCAAGCAAAGCAGCCTGGCCGTGTATTATATTTTTTGTTGAATTTTTTTATTATTTTTATATAATTATGTAACTTTGTATTTTCAATTGTGCATCGGTAATGCCATAAATAAGTAAATAAAAAATGAAAAAATCTCCCATGTAAATATAATACTTAGCATAGTAAAAAATGTAAATTAAAATGACAAGGAAAAAAAGGTAAATTAAAATTTTATTAAATTTTTTATTAAAAAAAATATACATATATTTTAAATATATAAATATAAGAGACGAAAAATTTAATGTTAAAATAGTAAACAAAATTAATTAAAAAAACTTTTTTTTTATTAATAATAAATAAAAATAAATTAACAATGAAATGTCGTATTATATAATAAAAACTATGTAATATTAAATTACATAATTTTTAAGTAATTTTACAAATAAAATATAAATTAAATTTTTTCTAAATATTTGATATAATCTTATCAGTTGTTAATATTACGGAAGCAGCACCAGGAAGTAACAATGATGTCATATTTAATGATTTTTTATAATCAAAACCACTTTTTAAACTTCCTACATAAACATATAAAATTTCTGGAATATTTAACCATGCACTAACGTTAATATTTCTTGAATAATATGAAAAATTAATAAGTAAAACAATAATATCAGTATTTGATGTTTTTCTTATAACAGCTAAAATATCCTCTGTAGCTAATAATACTTCAGAGCTTCCTTTTTTTAGGATATCGTGTTTTTTTAATTTTGTTATATTTTTAAATATTTTAACATGTGAATTTGATGCTGAATTTTGAGCAGCTAAATTTAATGTTCTATAATTTGAATTAACAGGCAGCCATGTGTTATTTGAAGTTGAAAAACCTGCACTTGTTGTATTATCCCATTGGAATGGAGTTCTTTCTGGATCTCTTGATTTTAAGTAATATCTATCTTCTCCAGCATTACAACCAGCAGGATCAACAGTTTCCTCATACGTAAATTCCCGATCAACCATTCCAATTTCATCCCCATTGTAAATAACTAAAATACCAGGTAGCATTGCACCAAGCATTGACAACTGATCTGCTCTGTTGTTATCATAACCGTACCTTGACGCTACACGATGGTTATCATGATTTCCTGATACCCAATTAGCAACGCCTCCTTCTGGTATAGCATTGCTCCATTTGTCAATAAGCGTTTTAAAATCTAAAGCACTCGAATCATTGTGGAGATCAGCAATGAACATAAAATTAAATGGTACTGAACCAACTTCGTAATATTTCATTGATAATGAAATAGTTGTGTAAGCTTCCATTAATAGCACTTTGCCATCAGTTTTATTAGTACTAACAAATCGATTTAGTAATTTAGACCATGAACTAACAACATTATAAGTTTCTGACAAATCTCTTGTATAAACGTGTTTTAAATAATCATAATCAGTTCTTGGCACGTCTTTACCAGAAACTGGTTCATCAATGAGTTCTTCTGTTTCAAACATTTGATTGATAGCATCTACTCTAAACCCATCAACACCTCGTTTCATCCAAAATGTTAAAACATCTTCCATTTCTTGTCTTAAATAAGAATTACGATAATTTAAATCTGGTTGACCAGCATCAAACGCATGGTAATAATATTGCTGCCTTTCTTCATTCCATTCCCAAGCTGAACCACCGAAATTTGATAACCAATTTGTCGGTGGTACACGAACGCCAGAAACATATATTGGATCTCCCCAAATATAATAATCGTCATACGGTTTTATACGTTGAACACTTTTTTTGAACCACTCATGATCAGGTGAACTATGATTCGGTACAAAATCTAATAAAACTTTAAGTCCAAGACTTTTAGCTTTTGTTACTAAATTATCAAAATCACTTAAGTTTCCATATTCTGGTGAAATATCTGTAAAATTAGATATATCATAACCAAAATCAACTTGTGGACTTTGGTAAATTGGTGATAACCACAATGCTGTTACATTAATATCTTTTAAGTGTTCTAATTTACTCGTTATACCATTCAAATCACCTATACCATCACCATTGCTATCTTTAAAACTACGCGGATAAATTTGGTAAATTACACTATTTTTCCACCAATCTAAATCTTGTCTTGTTGGATCAACTATATATTGGCAGGGATTCGTATAAGATGCTAATAGCACTAGAATTAGTGTAATTATTGGCAACATTGTATAAGAATTACTAAGAATGCTGTACTAGTTACCAGGTGAATTTATAAACTAGTTTATAAAAAATCGTACTTTTATCGTATCTAATAATAAATAAAAAGATCTTAGATAAAATTATGAGTAATCATAACATTTTTGTTTAAAGCTGATGCTTTTATTTTTGCAAAAACTATAGAAAAAATTATTTTCTCTAACAATAAAATACCCTCCGGTTGAACTTATTTTAGTTTTATGTAAATCTACTTTTAAATTCCATAAATTGCATTTTTTTATTGTCAGTTGTCTCTTCATTACAATCAGAAATAAAAATTACCAATTTAGTAGCTGATCATGAATTTAAGGATCTTTTTTAATGAGATTGGGACTTCACCCTTTAATTAGCTAAAACTATACCCATAAAGAAGTATTTTTGATTCGTATTCTGAGTGTCTAGATTTGGCCAAAAATTAGTTCAAATGAATTTTTTGGGTCACGGATCAAGAATTTGGGAGACAACGAAATTTAAATTTTTTTATGAAAAATTAGTATTTCACCCTAAAGGTAGTAGATCCCATTGGAATGGCGTTTTTAAGCATGTTTTATTTTATTTTTTTTCTCAGCCATTTTATTATCAATTAACTTACAATTTTGTTATTAACAATTGAAGTTTTGAAAAAAAACAAAAAAAAATTTTTTAATTATTAGTTCCATTGGCAGCAAAGTAGAGGACTGAAAAATTATATTGGCTAACGGCGGACAGATAATCTCCAAAATGGCAAGTCTCAAACAATAAAACCAAAAAGATACTTAAAAAAGAAGGTATCTTACGCACGAATCAACATCAATTAGAAAAAAATATGATAAAATAAAAAAATGGGAGCGTTTGAAAAAAAAAAAGTAGGAAAATTGACCCTGTTTTTACCCTTTAACATTCCCTAAAGCAGGCGAAAAATACTAATGAAATTCAGGTTGATTCGTACGTAATATATGTAGACAAATAATACCCAAGAAATTTTTTTGAAATCGGAATAGCCAATTATGAGATTATCTGTCCGCCATTTGAAAAAAAGTTGATCCGAGTAAAACGCGTTTAAAGTTTTTTTTGCTATGTATTAAAGCGAGGCGCGCTTGGGATCTACTACCTTAAATTAGCAAAAGCAACTCCTAAAAGGGATGCCTTTGTTATTTTTGCACTTCGAGTATATAAAGTTGGATCATATGGGATTTTTGGGTCGCTGATCAATAATTTCAGGGACTTTTTATATAATATTAATATTTCACCCTTCAATTAATAAAATTGTCCCAAACAAAGGGAGTTTTTCTAAATTCATGCATTTTTAAAAATTTTCCTTTCAAGGGTTGTTTTTTCTAATTTTAGGGTGAAAGATTAATATTTCTTTTTAAAAACCCCCAAATTTTTGATCGGCGACCACAAAAAACCCTTACAGATCAATTCTTTGCCAAATCTAGGCACTCAGAATACGTATACATAAAAAATACCCCTTTCTGAGGGTAATAGTTGCTAATTTAAAGGTGAAGTCCTATTTTTTATAAAAAAAAGACCTCGAAATTCGTAATCAACGACCCAAAAAACCTATACTGCACTAAAGCTTGTGATTGCTAGTAATAATAAAACCCTCCCCGCCCGTCATTTAACTGGAGTACATGTGAAAAGGTAAAATTAATTTAAGATTATTATATACTAGAATCAAAAACTAGTAAAAGATTGATTTTGAAAATTGGATTTGAATAATTATGCTTAAATAAAAGTCTTATTTTTTAAAAGTTTAAAAAAAAAATAGAAAATTGAGTTTTTAAACTTATTTTTATTTTTTATATGAATAATTGACAAAAATTATTTTGTTAAGGATTTTATTTGGGATATACAAACTATCTACATACGTGGACTTTTAGAACATTAATCTATACACATGTACGTATTAAAAAAATATTTATTATTTTTATGAAATAATAAATATCCTTCTCGGTTTGAAAATTGATCAGTTGTCGAGTTTTCTAGCTTATGCTTTTTATATTCATAAATACTCATAAAAAAAATAGAAAAATACAAACAAAAAAAAAAATAAAAAAATATAATATATAAATACTATACTTAATCCTTTGTTTTTATCTCTTTAAAAAATGTCCAAAAATCAATCTAGAGAGATTTTAAAAATTTATTTCGATCCTCTTTTTAAAATTTAGAACTATATTTTAATGGGTATTTATAAAATTTGACATTAAATTTTAAATCGTTGCTGTAATTAAATTTCATACATATAAGCCTACCTTTTTTTGCACGTTTTCTCACTTGAAGTCCATATTACCCAAAAAATTAATTTAATTTTTTTAATAATAAATAAGAAATATACGCAATTCCATAATAAAAAGTATCGTAAATACGGAAAAAATTATCATTTATTTGAAAATAAGTTTCAATCTTAAATATATATAAAATACTGAAATTAAAAAAAAAAATATTAATTAAAAACCACAAAAATATTTTATTTAATTACATTATTATTTTAAAAAATATTTACAAAAATGATTCTTATATTTGATATAACTAAGAAAATGAGTTAATATTTTATTTAATTGTATTTAAATAAGATATTATAATTATTAGTACGTTTTAATAAAAAATATATTTCAATTATTCATTAAAGAGGAATTAATAGAACTTGTTGTAAGAATAACAGATGCTGCTCCAATAAGTGTTAAATTAGTCATATCTAAAGTTTCTCCATTCTTAAGATTACTTTTAAGACTTCCTGTATACACTGTTAATTTTTCAGGAATATTCAACCATGTTCTTGCATCTAAAGTTACATTATAATCATTAAAATTAATTAATAATACAACCAAGTCATCTTTAGATAATTTTCGAATAACAGCTAAAATATCCTCTGTAGCTAATAATACTTCTGTGCTTCCTTTTTTTAAAATATCGTGTCTTTTTAATTTTGTTAATTTTTTAAATATTTTAACATGTGAATTTGATGCTGAATTTTGTGCAGCTAAATTCAATGTTATATAATTTGAATTGACAGGTAACCACGTTTTGTTTGCAGTTGAAAAACCTGCACTTGTTGTATTATCCCATTGGAATGGAGTTCTTTCTGGATCTCTTGATTTTATTTGATACCTATCTCTTCCAGCATTACAGCCAGGAGGATCAACAGTTTCCTCGTACGTAAAATACCGATCAACCATTCCAATTTCATCCCCATTGTAAACAATTAAAATACCAGGTAGCATGGAGCCAAGCATTGACAACTGATCTGCTCTGTTGTTATCATAACCGTACCTTGATGCTACACGATGATTATCATGATTTCCTGTCACCCAATTAGCAACATCTCCTTCTGGTATAGCATTGTTCCATCCGTTGATTAATCTTTTAAAATCTGAAGCACTCGAATCATTGCCGAGATTAGCAATGAACATAAAATTAAATGGTACTGCACCAATTTCGTAATATCTCATTGATAATGAAATGGATGTGTAAGCTTCCATTAATAGCACTTTGCCATCAGTTTTCTTAGAACTTATATGACGATCCAAAAGTTTTCTCCATGAATGAACAACTTCATAGGTATCCTCTTGATCTCTTGTATAAATGTGATTTAAGTACTCATAATCAGTCCTTGGTACATTTTGTCCCGATAATGGTTCATCTCTAAGATTTATATCTTCAAACATATGATTGATAGCATCTACTCTAAAACCATCAACACCTCGTTTCATCCAAAATTCTAAAACATCTTCCATTTCTTGTCTTAAATCAGAATTACGATAATTTAAATCTGGTTGTGCAATGGCAAAAGCATGGTAATAATATTGCTGCCTTTCTTCATTCCATTCCCAAGCTGAGCCACCAAAAACTGATAACCAATTATTTGGTGGCACGCGAACACCAGATACGTATATAGGATCTTTCCAAATAAAATAATCATCGTATGGTTTTATACGTTTAATACTATTTTTAAACCATATGTGTTCATCAGAACTATGGTTTGGTACAAAATCCAATAAAACTTTAATACCAAAACTTTTAGCTTTTTTTACTAGTTCGTCAAAATCATTTAACGTACCAAATTCTGGTGATATATCTGTAAAATTAGATATATCGTAACCATAATCAACTTGCGGACTTTGGTAAATGGGTGATAACCACAATGCTGTTACATTAATATCTTTTAAGTGTTCTAATTTGCTTGTTATACCATTTAAATCACCAACACCATCACCATTACTGTCTTTAAAACTACGTGGATAAATTTGATAAACAACACTATTTTTATACCACTCTAAATCTTGTGTTGTTGGATCAACTCTGTATTCACATGCTTTTATGTTTAATATTAAAAATGCTAATTGAAATAAAATTAGTAAATACATATTGCTTTATTGCTAATATCAAACTGTCGTTTAATAATTTCAATATTATTACATATATTTATATACTTTAATTAATAGCAAACATATAAAATTTATCTAATCTTCATTTCTCAACCTCGGCTAATTTAAGAATAAATATCATAATAATTTTATTAATTTGTTATAGAGCGAAGCGCTACCTTATACCAAGAAAATTTTCAGTTTTCGTAGATACAATTTTGGAGGAAAATAACTATGAAAGACATAATTAAAAAATAAATTTTTATTATCCTGCAGAAAAATAAAGAATACATTTTGGTTACAACTCAATATTTTTAAAGTCATATTTTTATATGCATCAGATGGTTTTCTTCGCTCTACTCGTTTTTAATGGCAACTAGTATACACTTGTAAAATTTTTCATAATTTTAAAATACAGCTAATATTTTATTTTTTTTAATTTTTATTTATTTTTTTTTTCAATCGATTGATTATTGATTGATCAAGAATAAAATTAATGGAATTAATGATAAAATAAATTAAAGATAGTATGTTTTAATCAGATATTTTAATAAATAAATATAATATATATATTAGGGTGTTTCTTATTTCTCAAACTGCCTGTAGAGAAAAATACTGGCTCGAATATGATACTTCAGGTCATGTCAATTGAAAATTTGCATTTGAAAATCGTTAAAAAACAGAAAAAAGGTTTTAAAAACGTTTTAGAAAGCTTTGGAAAATCTTGCTAAATCTTTTTACTGCTAAAATTTTTTAAAGGCTTGTTAGTAACAAAATATCGAAATAAACTGTAAATTATAACATGAGAGATTATTTTTAGGTTTTTTTACCGTTTACAGAAGCCTTGTTTCATTGTCTCGTCACTAAAAGAAGAAATATGCATTTTTGAAAAAAATCAATGAATAAAACAGTCAAATTGCAATTGCCATGGATTGCTTTTTAAACGACCATAAATTTTAAATTAGGTTAAGATATCATAAAATATGTAATGATTTACAGTTTTTTAAAGATATTTTCTCATTATAACACGCTTTTAGAAGATTTTAGTAGTAAAAAGTTTTTGGGAAGGTTTCTAAAAGCTTTCTAAAACGTTTTTAAAATCTTTTTCCTGATTTTTATCGATTTTCATTTGCAAATAGGTACACTACATCAAGTTGTTTATAAAAAAATTTTTTTTAGATAATAGTTTTATTACCTGAAGTATCATATTTGAACCAGTATTTTTCTCTACGGGCAGTTTGGGAAATAAGAAACACCCTAATATATATTTTTTTTAAAATATTAATACTTACATTTTTTAATTTTTATAATTTAATATTAAAAATATAAAAACATTTACTTATACATCGATAAAATCTGAATACAAACGAATCTCAAACTAAATGGGTATACTAGTTATGAAATTTTTTTTTATAAGAAAAAGATTTTTTGGAATAAACAAAACTCCTCACAAATACTTTTTTTTTTAACACGGATATTTATGGGAAATCGTGCCCCAGAAGGCTCAGAAATTGAGGGGGGAGGTGGTCAATTGGGAATAATTTTGATTAAGGGGCTTTGAATTATTCAGGATAGGATTAAATTTATTTACATAAGAGCGATTTTTTTAAACTTCAACAATTTAAGCCAGCCCTAACAGTTTAAATATTCAAGCCACTTATAAGGACGTGAATTATCTCAAATTAATTGAAAAATGGTTTTGTTTTATTATATGCTGACCTGTAAATATATTTTTCTTACTTGGCTGTCGATAACAGCCGCTAAAAGGTGACAAGTAAAAGTCAAATACAAGAAAAATTATTTAAAATGAGTGAATTTAACGGGGTTCAATCCTGTGATAAAAAAAAAAGTTTTTCAAAGTTTTCATGGTTACTTTAACAACCAGCAAAGTTTTTATAAAGTTAGTTTGAAATCATCAATTTCATAGCAAGGACCCCTGTATTTTTAAGCCCAGAAGACACATCCAGGGAATCCACAATTTTTTGTTTTACTAACAAAATCTTTTCTGGATGTTAAAAGTAAATCGGCTTCCCAAACAGTTGACACTACCGTTTCTACATAAAACTAAAATGGGGTAACTGGAACATATGAGTCGCTAAATTACAATCTATAGTTATGGATGGCTTTAATTTGTTGAAAAAACTCACAACATACCCTTAATTTATTCCAACGCGCTTTCTGGGTATAGAAACGCAGGGTTCAATGTTACGACAATGTTATAAAATAGGGTTTTTAGGCAATTTTTCAAATAACGGTGTCAAAGTACTTCTAATTGGACTCATTTTTTGCACAAGTAACATCATTCACTATAGCGTTGATAGAATCGGTGATAAAAAAATGCGGTTTACGGGGATTGAAAGGTGGTACTTATACAAAAAAATGAGACCAATCGAAAGTATTTTGGTTGAAATTCAAGATGACAGCTTTATTTGAAAATTTTCCTAAAAATCCTAATGTAAAACATTGTCGTAACATTGAGACCTACGTTTCTAGTCCTAGAAGGCGGCTAGCAATCATGTCAGTTCTTTACTAAATAAACTTTCAAATTTCAAATTTGTTCTTGTTCTTTACTTATACATCTATTTTGTATTATATGAACCTGGATTTATTACAAATTCTTTTTTTTACGACTAAATAATAATTTTTCGAGTTTTCATCAAACTTTCTGTAATTTCAGTTGTTAAACTAATTTATAATTACAATATTGTTAAAACTACATCAAAAACTTTTAATATTTATTACTCGTGAAATATGAAGTCATTAACAACGTGTATATCAAGGATACTTAATAGTCTGTAAAACTACATGCTGCAGTAAATAAATAAATATAATATTATATGTAATAGTAAATATATATATATAATAAGTTATACAGCACTATAAAAATATCTGTTCTCTAATTAGAGAATAAATTGAAATATACTATACATTTTTAAATGACAGAAAGAAAAAAACTGAAAATATATTTAAATGAATTAACTCAAATAATACATTTAAAGTACAAAAGAAAGAAATTTTAATAAATTCAAGAAAAATAAAAAAAAAATTTTTTATCAAATCTGAAATATATGCATGTATATTATATTATAAAATCATGCTATTATAATAAAAAGAAAAAAAAAGCGATTTTTTTTATGAATTAAAATTTTTTTTCTATCTTTTACTTAATTATATATGGATATTCGTGGCGTTTTATATTTTTAATTAGCACTATTATAAAAATGCAGGTACTTGATAAGATGAGAGCTTATATAACAAAAGGTCATATGATATTTTATTAAAACATATACAGGTATATTAGCCTGGCAGTTGTTTTAAAAAGATCCTTAATTTTCTGATTACTAGGTGACGTTCGCAAAATTATAGCTCATTTAACTACTTTTAAATATTGCTACCAATAGTTAAGCCATGCATTTACATAGGCTCTTATGGAAAATTTTTCAGTCCCATAAGAAATAATGTTATTTTCATATGCTTGGCGGTAATACTAAGGAGTAATTAAATGAGCTATTATTTTGGGAATCTTATTTTTTCTGGAAAATTGCAACTAATTTCACTTGGTAATCAATAATCTAAGCCACTTTTTAAAGTAACTGCCAGGCTAATATACATTTATGTGTTTTTTTTTTCATGTATTTTTAAAATATCATATTTGTATATGTAAAATATATATATATATACTATGTATATTATAAAACAGGCAAAATAATCAGTCGAAAGATTTAATGATTTCCGTAATTGCCAGACATTAAGTTTCTTTTCCGTAGTACGTTCGATAAGATTTAACTTGTATGAATGTATTAAACATATACATATACATTTATGTTTTATATGTATAATATTATTTAAATTCATGGGTTATAGGTATATTAGACTAGTTACAAATTTTTTTTATTCATTCATGAAATAAAGTTATTGATATTTGAAAAAAATGATTAATGGTTTACATATATAATTTCAGGATTGAAAATATGGATAACAATTTTGAGCTTTAGTTTTTGTGCTTGGAACAACATTTTTTTACTTTTTTTTCTCAGAGGTAAAAATATCTTAAAGGGTAATCTGGTTAAAGAGATACAAAAATTGCTCAGGGTTCAAATTATCTAAGTCTTGTTTTTGGTAATTGAGAAATATTTAGAGATATTTGAGTCATAAAATGTTAAATTTAACAAGGACTCTAATGTAGACAAATTTGTACAATAATTTATTAAATGATTAAGCTAAAGACCAGTCGAACCTTAAAAATATTTCTCCTTTTTCGTAAAAAGCTTTATTTTTTATAGAACCTTAAAACAGCCCTTTATAGATAAGAAATTTTCAAAAATTTTTTAAACTTTGAAATTTTAGAACCACTCTAATATACGTATGTGTATTTAGTATATGTTTGTTAGTGTATATAAGGTAGCTAAATTGGCAAACATCGCGCCAAAAATATATAAACGCAACAAGCAAAGCAATACAATTACATTTACATCACAAACACACATGAATATTAGTACGAGGAAAACACAACCACTAAGCATTTTCGCGTGCTTGTATACTCTCGCTCATTGGATTTCATGATGGGGCTCTTTATATATAGCTGAAAGCCGCATAACTACTATTGCCCGCAACGCACGTTTAATTGCATCAAGTTAGCCTCATATACACTTTTATATATATTTACTTATAACACGAGGATTTTGTGCCATATAAACTTTTAACTACTTACTCGTGATTCTTTTACCTTAGTTTTTTTTTTTTATTTCTTTTATTACTATTATTTAATATTCTACTTATTTGAGACAATAAAATTCGATAACTTTCATTAATAGTGTTAAAAAGAATAATATAGTAGGATTTAAAAAAAAAAAGAACATAAAAAGGTGCAAAATTTATAATAAAATAAAAAATCTAACGTTTAATTTAATGTTTTATTTATGAAGTATATTTAACTATGAATGATAAAAAATGGTCATTTAAATTTTTTTTTTATCTTTTAAGACATTTTTTTTAGTTTATATATTTAAATTAGAATCTATAAATTTTCACTAAATTTAAGCTGACAAAATAAATCTGCATTTAATTTGTTAAATTTTAAATTCGTTTTATTATTATATTTAAAAGCTTTGAGAAATTTTTTATTTTCGGATTAATACCTTTTAATCATATTTTATTTTACCTTTTATATATGGATTATTCCATAGAATTTTTGACCCAGAATTTTTGTTTGTTAAATTTATATTTGTAAGTTTTAGTGACTAATGTCAAGTCATACATAGCAAAATTTTAAAAATTTGTAATTTTTTAAGAAATTTTGATAATCCACAATATTCCTGATTTTAACCTCAAAAACTTATTTTTTATAACTCAACACGGCCAGGCTGCTGTGTTTGAATATTCAAGCAGCTAATATTCAAGCGAATTGCTTTGAAATTTCAAGAAAATACTTAGAAATTCAAGCATAAAAAATACAACAGCTTGAATTTTCAAGCAAAGCAGCCTGGCCGTAAAAGAGTTATTATATTAAATTAACCATTGATTTTTTAGAAATTAAAATGCTACTAGTAATAAAAATGTGCTATTTCTACACTGAACAAATATCCATTGCCATATGGGGAAATAATCGGCTTTCGCTTAGTGGAATTCTGCTTTTAGCTAGCGGAATTTCTTTAGTGGTTTTCTTTCAACAAATTTTTTTTTTTAATTTTCTTCATGTTTCATGTCATTTGCAATCGTTTGAGCAAGAATAAAAATTTCGCTAAAAAGTTCACAAAGACCAAATTTTTTGTGTTAGTAATATAACTACCTCAATGGTCAAGAGAAATAGCATAAATTCTAATAAAGCTTCAAATTTTATGCCTAACATTATTTTAAAATCCTGAAAGCAATTTTTTTTAATACCAAAACTAAATAAATTAACCCATATGTAGGTATTTATTTTATGAAAATCGAAATAATCTACTTGCAATATTGTAATTTCATTTTAATTGATACGACTTTATTAATGTAAAGTATTTAATATCATAAGTATCAGCTATTTAGATTTCGTAATGCTTTATAAATGTAACTGTTAACGAATAATCTATATGTAGGATTAACATATAATTTTGTTTTTTTAGGTAATACACATAAAAGTTTATATTGGGATTTAACAAATTATGTACTAGATTTTTATGCAATAGATTAAATTACTTGAAACTTTTTAGCTTCTCTTCAGTTTTTACTCTCATACTTAATTTTTAAAAACAACTTGAAACTGCGGTAAACCAATTTTGCATTTGAAATAAAATAAAAATATTAATTTTTTTGATGAGGAATATGAATTTTGCGAAGCCAAATTTTTTCGATAGATATTTAACTACTCAAAGTATATAAATTTGAAGCACGATTAATTGGTTTAAAAAAAACTAGTTTTTAGATATAATTTTACGTTTTTTATTTTTATTCATAAACTTAATGTTACATAAACAAAATTTATTTATTTTTTTAATTAACTCAATAAGCATTTAATAATTAAAATTTGAATAAAACCAAAAAATTTCAAAAAGTTTTTTATAATTTGACATTATGAAACTTTCAAATATAATTTCTATACAAAAGGAGCTTATAGTAAACTGGTTAAATTCAAATAATTCTTTTTGAAACAAAAGTATTATATCGAAAATTTAATTAAAACTAATTTTTAATTATTAATTTTCTGCGTAAGCTTGTTAAAAGTTTTTTCGAACATAAAATACCAAATACGAACAAATCATATATTTCTCTAACAGTATTATCATATGATTAATTAAAGATGGAAATATATATAAATTTTGAAACTTTGAAGAAAACAAGCTTTTATATAATTAAAATATATTGTCATAAATGATATACTTGTAAATTTACAAAACTTTAAATAAACTTATATAGTTATATATATAGGGAGAGAGAGAGAGAATACTAACATAAATGAGGCGTGTGTGTAAGATACAAATTATAACAGTGTGTCATAATCTACATTCTCTGAAAATACCTCTTGGGGAAATACTTATAGATGTAAATTTAATGTATGAATTTCATTGTTCATTACAATCCAAGTTTATATATAAATAAACATGCGTAGATATACTTGTTTCTACATGGGTTATTCAATGATAAATTTTGGATAATTTTGTGTTTTTTGATATTATCATAAATAACCAAAATGAAAAATATATTAACTATAATTACAAAGATTATTTTTCAACATATCACAGGTTTTAATTTTAAATGTAAATTACAAACATCAACTTTCATTTAATAATATTTTTAATTAATCAAATTAAAAAAATTTTTATTTATTCTTTTTATAAATAGAATTATTATTCCCTCATGTATTAATGGCGTCACTTAACAAAATTTTTAAAAGTAGCTTTTATATATCTATTCCAAGAACTTAAGATATTAACACATTTTAGTAAAAGGATTCTAAAATAAACTAATAATCCTGTTTTATTGACATAATAAGGCTTTATGATAAGACTGTAGTAAATTTTATTAAAGCTATAAATATTACATAATTTTACTCTAACTTATGTTTTATAATATTACATACAGAATGATTCTTATTTAATTATGCTAATAGTAGTAGTAAAAATATATAACTAGTTAGCGTAAACAGAACCTATTTACATGAAACATGTTTACCTAGCTAACAAGAGGAGTGTCAACTGTTTGGAAAACCGATTTGCTTCTAACTTTCAGAACAGGTTATGGTTGTTGAATAAACATCCTCCATACCCTTAGTTTACCTGAATGGGCCTCCTGGGTCAAGAAATTAGATCCCTTAGTAGATTTCTATCGTATAAGATAGAGTTTTTAGGCTAACATCTAAATGACGAAGCTAACTTCTCAGTCAAAAACCTTCCAGTTTATCTCATTTTTTTCTTCAAAGTATTAGCTTTAGATTGACGCAAACAGCATTTTTTTGTCAGTAATTCTCTAACGATTATATTCAGTAAACCAAATGGCTATATTTGGCCAAAAATGGCCAATTTTTAAATAGCTGAAAAATTCAAGGCAAAATTGTAATTTTTTACTAAAATAGGTTTAATAGGTCTCAACAATTTTGTGCAAGCTCCTGCGTTTCTAAAATTCTTTACTTGTCTATTTTCGATTATTTGTTTGCTGAATATGAAAATTTAAAGTTAGAGTCCCGCTTTAAGATTTTTTGATAAACACTAGGTTTATAGGATTACTTAAAATTAGTCCCATTCGACCTCCCCCCTCGGTTTTCAGGTTCCCAAAGTACTCCTCTCTATAAACATGTTTCATGTTAATAAAATTTTGGTAAAAATTCCCTTAAAAATAGTAACTAAAGAAAATTATTAAAATATATTAGCTTTCAATCATAACAAAGTAAACTTTATATTACATTTCATACATTGCGTTATCAATAAACTTGAAAATACGGAAATAAAATTTAAAGAAAAATATTTTTTAAAAACAATTTTAATACAAGGTTATTCGTTGAAAAGATTAAAAAATTAAGATTAGTGTTTTATCAATTTTAGAAACAGATTTGATTAATATAAAGGAAAATACTTTTATTATCAAGATTATTATCAATTAACAAATGAACAAACAAATCGCTAGCCTTGTTACTTTTTTTATTTTATTAAAAAAGATATCATTATGACTAATTATCTTTATTTTTTACAATTATCAAATGTTTTATATGAAAAGGTTTTATTTAACCAGAAGTAATGCATATCAGAAGTAATGCATACACTGCATGTGCATACTAGCATAGTTGAGTCACGCCCCCCTTAGTTAAAGTTATGGTTCCATTTAAGTAAAGTAATTAAATGATCCCGAATTTCTTTTCGGCATATGCAAAATCAATTAATTTTTGTGTATACTTTTCCCAGATTTATATTTTTTCCGCATAGTGCATAATAAAACTAAAAAAAAAAACAAAATAAAAATTTTTCTTAATTGGCTCTCTTTAGGCCCGTTTTATATATATTTTATATATTATTACTAAATATTTAATAAAAATTTAATTTCAGACCACCCACCTACATTTACTACATCAAAATATATAATATTCAGACCAATTCTATCAAGGTTTGAGCCCTATAAAATTTGTGGATTTTCAGCTATTCGAATTCTCCTGCTCTCAGCCTGAAATAGCAATTTGAGCCACCCAGGGGCGAAATTTCAAAAAAATAACCTCAGATTTAGATTAAGTGAGAAATTTTACGACTTTTTATGTCTTGATATTATTTTCCTTAATCATGTAGTCAATTTTAAAAATTAAAAAAAAAAATAATAAAAATTTCGAAAAAATCGAAGAAATCTAAAAAGCTTATTTTGGGTATAACTCGGCCTCCTGAGCGCCAAAAGGGCTGAAAATTTCACAGAAAACATTTCATACGTAAAAAAAAGGTGGTGATAAAATCAACTCGATCGAGAGACATAGACATGACCTGGTAGGAACGTCACCCGCTATCCAGAATGACTTTTATGGATTGATACAAAAAAATTTGTATTTTCCTGTGTTCGCTAATAATAAATAAAGAAAGGAGATACAATTCTTCGTATATTAGTGTCCTGCATAAGTAAATGCCCTTAATAAATATAATTCACAGAGAAATTGCACATTATATTATATTTTAATAATTTCGTATTCTGAGTAGAATATTAATGGGAGTGTTGTTACAATATACTAGATACCGTCAAAGACGGGTAGAGCGAAGCTGATCATGTTAGAAAAAAGCAAGAAAAGAGTTTCAGTAATTTTTTAATTTAGGGATTTTAAAAGCTTTGATTAGATTGAGTTCAATAATAATGTTTAAATAAGACGTAAAAAATATTAAGCATAGTTAAAATTTTTAAGTATTGGCCAAAAAGTACACGAAAAATCCGCCCCTTATTTTGAAACCTTATTATTTGTTTGCTGAAAAGATTTCAACCAAACTTTTGTTGGCGGAACTTTGTTATTACGTCCTTTTTCTATAATTCACCAACAACAAAAAAGTTACTCTGAACTCTAATACCCCTCAATTAACATAATTACCAAAATAATATTATACACAAGTCAGAATGTGGTGTAACGGTTTCCGAATTCGTCAACCAGAGAAAGAAAAAGTCTTCTGTAGGTTTTGCATGTCGCTGAATCCGAATTTGGGGTCCTACTGGGTTAGAAAATAGCAAAATACAGCAGAAACATTCCATCTTATGAGTATTTTCATAATATTTTGGAACTACTGATCAAATTAATAGTGCCACATTTTAAGAGTAATTAACTAAATATTGAATTTATTCTTTTATTCTGTATCAATAAAGGAATATTAGAGATAACTATTGGTGTTGAAAAATATCTCCGGGGTAAGATAAAATCGGAAAAATACAATGTGAGTTTTTTTCTTTACTTTTCTTTTAATCTTGCATTTGAAAAAGTTTTATCCTATTTTAACTTTTATTTAATTTACCTCCTGAACGGGGGCAAAAATGGATAAAACTATCCCTGAATTTAACAAAAAATGAAAAAAACTTATAACTGGTTTGTGATTTCACACAACCAACGATCATGAATCATGTTCACTTATAACGTTTTAACGTATATTCCCTAATTATTCTAAGTCCCTTAATCGGAAATATTCTAAGTCCATTTCATACCCCTCTCCCCTAAAAACGTCATTAATATTTCAACCCCTCCCCCCCTAAAACGTCAATACACGGTAATCCCGGGTGGGACGTGAATTTTATTTTATTAGGTGCATCGCTAGTTGTTGATGCTTGTAATCTTAGCTGCGATTGGTTAACTAATAAGCAAACGATGCATCCGCTCTGTATCGCCCTGTATTTACCCCCCCCCCTAAAACATCACTTTTTTACCCACCCCTGCCTGGCATTAACACACACTAACACTATTATATCGTAGTATAAGTGAACGCAACATACGGAGGTCCCATTGATACCAACTTATGAATTTAATTTTGTCATATGACTTTAAAAATACCATGTCCAGCACCGGAAGATCATGTAATAACAAAGATTTTGCAAGAAAAAATTTTGCTTAAGTTCCCTTATGCAAAAAGTTAACAAAGATGCAATAAGAGGGCAGATTTTTCGGAGTCTTTACTTTGCTTTCGCTAACAAGAGACCGCTAACTTTAGGAAACCAAATAACAAATTACTTTCATTAATAATTGAAAAAAACCTCCGATAACCTCCGTTTATTCCAACGGGCCTTCTAGGCACAAGAATACTGTGCACAAGGCTTTTAAATGTAGTTTTTTGGTAATATTGCTTTTTAGTTAGTTAGTTAACAAAAACACTTCTTGTTGGTCACAATTTTTCGGTATTAAAGTCCTTTTTCAAGCCTTGGATACCGCAATTTTTCTCAATGTTATAGCAATTTAACCAAATGGTCATTTTTGTCCCGAAATGATTAATTTTTAAATTATCTCAAAAATTGCAATTTTAGACAAAAATGGGTTTTATAGGTCTCAACAATTTTCTAAAAGCTTTTTTCTAAAAATTCTTTATTTGTCCTTTAGAATCATTTGTTTGCAAAACATTATTACCTTTCTAATTTTTTACATTAAATTCTCTTCTTTACAGTCAGTAAATTTAATGCCCATTTTTGTCCCAAAATGATCAATTTTTCAATTTGCTGCAAAAATCGTAGTTTTAACATTGAACATGTTTCTAAGGAGGGGTAACCTGTGAATCTGAAAATTAAGTGGGGTCAAATGTCAAAAAGCATGTGGGGTTAGGAACTTAAAATATTTTATATTTAGGGACTTTGAATAATTTACTTTGAGAGGCTTAGAAAAATTCAAGTTTAGGGACTTAAAATATTCTGGGTTTAGAGACTTCTAATAATTTGAGTTGAGGGACTTAGAATATTTTCAATTTAAGGACTTATGATAATACAGGTTTACAGAATATAAATAATTTGGGTTTAGAATCTTAACATCTAGTAAAGGTGATAATTACAAATTATAAGAATAGCGATTTTATTGTAATGTTGCACGCATACAAAAAATTAGTAAATATAACTAAAATTACGATGTTGTTTACTAAATTCAGTTTGGTTAAAAGTCACTATAAATCATTAGTAAAATTTACTAATAAAATTTGTTTATAAAACTAAAACCTCAATTTTTTTAGAAAAATTTACTAATTTTTTGGTTATATTTACCAATCTATATTAATTTGATTTACTACATTTTTATAGGTTAATTTTACTATTCTTTTTTTTGCGTGTGTTTATCATTTATGTATTATAACTAGTCCTTTTTAGAGGTTTAGTTTTCACGTCCTATAATTAGTCTTATAGCCCAATTAGAGCTTGTAATTATTGAATCTCAATAATTTCTTACCCTTTCTTCAAAAAAGGCAGTTAATTAGATAATTTTAGCTCTGCTTTCAAAATATTGCAAAAAAACTAAAATGGGGTAATTTTTGCTGATTTCATGTCTTCTACTTCTCAGCCACTTGTACTCCAGATTGCGTATTTCAGAATCAAAGCATACCTACTTTTGTATTCTAATTTTTTTGGTCACGTGTACTAGAAAAAGTTAAACAATTTTTGGAACAAAAACTGAAATTATGACACCCCGGATTAGACTAGATTTTTATATTAGGCCAAAACATACTGAATTTATATTTTAAATTTTTTGGTATTTTGGCTCTGGAAGGTCATGTCGGGCTATTGAAGACCCGCCGTTTATTCACGCTCTTAGTTTTATAGTGTACATGATTTTGAGCTCGGATAAAGGTCTTCAATGAAGTGGCCCGACATGTCTCTCCAGAATTAATATACCGAAAAATGTCAAATATGAACTTATTATGTTTTGGTCTTAGTTAAAAACCTAGCCTATTCCAGGGTTTCATACTTACTTTTAGTTTTTTTTTTTAAATTGGCCATTTTTGTGTACTCATAACTTTTTCCAAAACACGTGGCCGAAAAAATTAGAATACGAAAGTGTATGTATTTAGGTCTTGAATATCTCTGTGCCAAAATTTAGCTGTGTAATACTTACACGCACTTATTACCATACCATTATTATTACCAGGTTCCTAATCTCTTTTTTATTTAATAAAATTACGCTATTTAAAAAAATCAGTTTTTAAACAACCGGTTTTATTTCAATGAAGTAACCTTCAGAAGAATTAAAAACTTATTAGTTATTAGTTTCAAATCAATTTTTCAAACTGATCAATGTATAAGAATAAAAAAATTCAATGATAATGGAATTATACATAGAATGCATCCGGATGGAGTTGCATATTATTTGAACTAGGTTTAGTCCAAAAATATATAATATGTAATATTAATATTTGAAATTTCACGTTTAGATTTCTTTTTGAATACTAAATTAATTTTAAAACCAATATTTATGTAAAATTCCAAAAAATATTCCTAAAAACAAATAATCTAATGCAACTTGTTTTTCGTAATTTTTTCTAATTCTCCATCCGCCATTTTCAAATTAAGAAAAATCATGCAAAAAAAATGTATCCTAAAACATATACAAAAAATGAAAATTTTATTATTCTTCATTAAATATACCTTTTTTTGATGCTATTTACAATACTGACAAGCAGCGTGTCGATTTTTTTTAGTATCCAACTTTTACCCTAAATAATGAGTTTCCGGTTAATTTTATAGAAAGATTGAAATCAAATTCTGAGAATAGAGACTTTTTAACATATGGATACATTTTTAGAAAAATAGATTTTGGTTTTAAAATTAATTTAAAACTCGTAGATAGGCTCTTGGGCGTTAAATGTTTAATTGAATAAAATTTGGATTAATTAATAAATAATAAAAATCGTAAAGAATTATAAAAAAGCTAAAGCCAATTTTTTTTGATATCTGAAATCAGTTTTTAGGACATTTCTCTGCAAGTACTTGATGAAATCACTTGAAATTGAAAACCCTACAACTAGATCTTATTTCAAAAAATTTGGTTTAAGGAATTTTTGATTCATCGAGTAGGTTCTGTGTATCTTGAGGATACACTTTCTCGAACATACCTCCCTACACACAACAAGGCAATATAAGCATTTAGAGGCATCGGAATGACCTGGGGACAAAATTTCTCCACGAATTGTACAATTTAGAAATTTTTCCGTTTTTTGACCTGACAAACTTATAAGGCACGATTTCATCAATGTATTGCATACATAGGGTGATCGTGCCTAAAAATATAAGAATCTTGTGTTATTTTGTATTTTTATGATATTTCGCTGATGCAAAGTTTATGCAAAAGCTATGAAATTTATCGCGCGGATAACATTTAGAAGGTTTTTTACCTGTATGAAGCAAAAGTACAAGAATAAACATGCCTTTAGAAATACCAGATTGGGCCCAAAAACAATAGGGGTCATTAACTCGATAAAATAAACTCAGTTTTAAAAAATGAAAGCATTCCGTTTGATCGTTTTGGCTATATCGTGTCCGAAAGGTGTCGATTTTTGCATCCATTAAGGTAGAGCTTCGCTCTATAATAACGAGGATTAATTTTATTGATGTATTCTAAATACGTTTAAACTTTTGTTCAGAATTTCAAATGTATAGGTAATGCACAAAGGTAGCACAGATAATAATTGGACTTACGAAGCTTTTCTAGAAGATATCCACTGGTGAGCACCTCCACCACGCACAGTGCGAAAAATAAAAAAAAAAGGGGGAAATAAAAAGATCAGTCGGTGATGACTTTTTTTTTTAAATAAAAAATCATTATTTAAAGTGTTTTTTATGTTCGCTAAGGTTTCTGAGAATCTACACACAAATTTATACTATAGCATTACATGTATATGAGAAATTTGCAAATTTCCGTAATTGAATATGAATTTTATACATTTTTATAAGAAAACTATTTTATTTTATGTTACTTTAGGGATAAAAATAAAAATTTAGGATATTTTTACACATATGCATGCGCGCACTCATGTGTGTGTGTGGGTATGTACAAGAAATATTATTTATGTTTAAATAAATCGATGAAATTGAAAGATTTTAGTTCATTTCCATTCGAAGACTATGAAAAACTGTGTAATGTATTGTAAATAAATACTTTCTTGTTTGTTAGCATATACACACACACATAAATATATACAATATACATATATTTTTAATTATATATATTTATGTTTATTTAAATTATGGATAAAAAAATCTTTTAAAAGGAAAAATTGTAAGTTTAAATGTTTATTTATAATACACTAGTATTAGGCGCGCGTCGCGCGCAGAATGATTTAAAACTTTCAACTTTAATTATTTTCTTAAATGCCAAAATTTATTCTTACTTTAATTTTTTTATTGATATCAACTACTCAACATACTAACTAACCTCAAAAATAATAAAAGCATAATATAAGCAATAAAACAATTAATTTTAACCTATTAACAATGAAATTTGTATGAGCTAATCAGAATGACTCTTTTAGCGATAACAATGTACATAGTTACCGTATCGATGACTAACTCATTTTCAGGATAGGATATAAAAAATATATATGTCCAGGTCCGCCTAACACATCGGACCAAAATTTTTTTTCTCAAAATTTTTGTTTAAGGTGGCTCACGCAGTTTGTAAAAAACGGATAATATGAAATAAAATTTACTGGAGATGAAGATAATTAAAAAACAAATGCATTGATCCCAAACAATACCCAGGTTCCCGATTAATTAAGAAAGAAATAAGCAACTGAAAATTTTTAAGGTTAACACGCGTTCTTATGGGAGTTGATATTTTATTACTTCGTACTAATTCAATAACGAATCTTTTTAGATAAAATTGTACACTCGTGTTATTTAACAAAAGTAGAAATTTATTCAAGAAAAAAATATAATAGTTGCCGATCAAATTATAAACACATAATTTTAGTCGCGGGCCCCTTTCAATAAAATGTTTTGTAATTGAAAAATTTTGTTTACACCGCACTGATTATATAAGAAAATGCATTATTATTAATAGTAACTTCTAAATATTCACATATCTACAAAATAAATAATAAAATTTAATCAATTAGTTATGCCCCCCTCTGATGTCACCCTAAAATATATGGACCTAAAACTGTGAGTCACCTTAAGGCTTATTTTAGGTCTTGGATTTACAATTTTACCGGAATTTTTGAAAATATTAATTTTTAACAAAATAAGCCTTTAAGAAAAAAGTGTTTTAAAAAATTTTGGTCCGGTGAACTTAGCTGGACCTGGACATATATACATATATCTATATATGAGTATGTATATGTAAATGTATATATATATGTTAACAAGAAAGTATGTATTTACAATATATTACACAGTTTTTCTTAGTTTTCGAATGGAAATGAACTAAAATCTTTCAAGTTCATTGATTTATCTAAACATAAATAAGAGTACACATATACACACACACGCGCGCATGAATATGTGTGAAAATATACTGAAATTTTATTTTCAACACTTAAGTAACATAAAATAAAATAATTATTGTATAAAAATGTATAAAATTGAATTTGCAAAATGTTCATTCACATGGTAGCTTTTCAGAAACCTCAGCGAACATAAAAATACTTTAAATAATATTTTGTTAACGATATAAACTTAAATAAATATTACTTTTTTATGATTTATAAATCGTTTAAGAGCAACCACTTTAAAAAAATTAAAGCACCATCTTAATTTAACTGACATAAAAAATACAAACAGGCCGTAGCTCAAAATCTGTCCTGACTTCAGCACAAATTATGTCTGGTAAAAACGTAAAATTTAAAAAAATCATCAACAAGTCAGCAATAATCTTCAACGATAATAATTGTATGATGCTCTAGAAACCACAATAATTTACAAGTCTAATAAATTTAAGATTTATAATTTTTAAAATTTATAATAATTTATCACGATTACATGAATGAAGGAAAGACTGAAAAACAATACCCCATAAAATTGACATTCAAATATTTATAGTATACTTCAGTCATCTAACTTAAAAAGAAATATATTTTTTTATAATACATAAAAAAAGTATTAAAAAAAAAAAAAAAACTTGTAAAAATTAAAACTTATCTGATTTATTGATCGTCGTGTAAAAGTTTTGCAACATACTACATAGTTTTTCTCTTTTATATATACATATATAAATTTTCTACTCACTGTATATCATCGGAAATTTATCTTCATCATGAAAAACTTTAAAGTTAATTAGTAAAAAGAAGTCTAAGAAGAAAAAAAAAAATGAGTTTTAAAAAATCATGATTTAAGAATACTTGAGAAAATTACTTTTATACATGATATTTTCTACAGACAAAATTTTTTTACATTTATATATTTTTATATTTGTATAGAAAAATTTTTTTAGAACATTTTTTTTTTTATTTGTAATTGTACAATCGCGTTTCTATTTCAATTGTACAAAAAAATAAATAAATAAATGCAATTATCTGAGTTTACAAATTAATTAAATTGTTAAAAGTAAATGTTTTTTAAACTTCAGAAGTTCAAATTGTATTAACTGAAACTGTTTTTGATATTATTTTTCAAAAGAGTTATAAAATTTACTTACTATCATTTAAAACAAATAGAACAAAGCAAAATACCTTATAGACATATTACAACCATGCAAGCATAACTTTAAAAATATTGGATTCTAACCAACAGTTCTTCGACACGATGATGAATATAAAGTTTAAACTGAAAGCTTTGAATTCAAGTATAAAAGCTATCTGACAGTTAGTTTCCTTTGAATTGTGTTTACAAGAATCAGAAGTTTTCTCAGTATTAGATTCTCTCTATAATTATTTTCTGGTCAGAAGCACGTATTTCCGGGTCCGCTCTGTTTCGCCTTGGATGGTAATTTTCCATTCTTTATTTTTCTGGCTTTTTTTTATAGGTCCATGAAGCAATGATTTTGTATCTGAATACGAATGTAAATTCCATTTTTACCAAAAATGGTCCAGTTCCCCACAATAGAAAATTTTAGCCACAAAAATAACTTCGCTCAATTCATGTTGCAACTCCATGTGGAATTTTCAGTTGTTTGTGGTTTGTATTATTGTTTTCCTTTTTTTTAACTCATTGCTTAATCGATTTTCCAGTGTATACTAAAATTTATTAGTTAATAAATAAGTAGACAATTTTAAGAGTAGACAAGTTTACATTTTCCACTTAACATGTCTTGACTTAAGTAGGTTATACTTTCATTTCGCGAGATTAAAATAGATTATAAATATAATTTCATTTGATATTTTAAAATTAAAAAAAAAAAATTATACGTATATGAACAAATCTACAAAAATTATATACCTTAACTGGCTCATTTTTTTAAAAATATTTATAGAAAGGCTTACCTATAATCGTAGTTTTTTTTTTCATTATTTAGACAATAAATTGAACAATAAACGTGACACGATTTTTTGGCTCCCATAAGATTAAAATGTGAAAATGGGCTTTTGGCTTTTTAAACACTTAAAAACTTGGACGTTACGAAACTTGAAACAGTCGAATCCATTTTTTCTGCCCTCTATGTACTCTAAACAATAAAACAAATAAACTATGATTAGGAGTGAACCAAAAAGTATAAAAAAAAAGGAACAAGCAAAGATACATAATTTCTGCAGACTTGTTCATAAGTATTATTAAAATATAAAAAAAAAGTCTGTACATCATTCCAGTGAACCTGAAGTGTTAGTTAACACAAAGGTAATACTTCAAGTTTCCGGAGCATAAAACGAGCTAACTTTTCTTTTTATAACTCTTAAGAAATTTTCTTCTCATATAAACGCACTAGAGGATCAAAAAAATAAAATAAAATTTTTTCTCTCTAAGGTTATTTAAAAATTGAAAACGTTTTTTTTTTTTTTTTTTTTTCATTATATAATACTTTAGAGAGTTCTTATATTTAATAGATTGAAAAGAATTTTTTGTTAACTATTAATTGACTTTATGATAATTAATATAATATTATTACATTTTCTTATTTCGACTTTATATATTTTCTTTCAAAAAAATATATATAAGCTAATTTTTACTCAAATAAAAAATTTTATAAGTACTAGCTATTTACTATTTTTTCTTTTAAGAAAATTTTTTAATTGTTTAATAAAATTAACCTTTATATACATTTATATATATTAGTCTGGCAGTTATTTTCAAAATTTTCTAGGGTTTTCGATTACTTGGTAAAATTAGGTGCAAGTTACCAAAATAATAAGATTTCTAAAATTACTCCTCATTTATTCACTCCTAATTACCAAAATACATGGGATTTATTGAGCAAGTTTTTGGTCCCATAAGAAACAATGTTATTTTCTTGTACTTGGTGAAAATACTTTTAGAAGTGACTAAGTGAGCTTTAATTTTAATTTTGGAAGTCTTTCACTGTCGAGAATATTGCTTGAGTATTCGAGCAAATCTTTGCAAATTAAAATTCAAACAAATCAACCTAATCGTATATTTTTTTGATAAGTGGCACGAATTTCTCTCGATAATCGTAAATCCAAACAACTTTTTAAAATAACTACTAGGCTAATATAGTATAAAAAGGTAAAAAAGTATTTTTTAGTTTTATTTAATTTTCTTTTTAAAAAATGCTAATATAAGCAATTATATTTCCTACGAAAAGTTTTTTTTTTATTTATTTGTCTTAATAGTCTAATTATGTAAAATTCTCAATTGAATAATTTTTCGATATAACTTTATTAAATAGCATTGCAAGTACCCACCTTACCTAGTAAATAAAATCTATTGTTGCATGAAAAAACACAGAAACAATTAGTTTTTTTTAATTATGTTTACACTTTGATATTATTTTGTTCTAAATAATAATAAAAAAATTGATTTTTTGATGATTCCTTACTTTTTGAAATAATTTAATTCATTTTTGGTGCTGAAATATTTTTGCGAAACTCTTATGTGAGGAATTAACAATATTTTTTTCAAAACTTTTCTTTTAGGTTTGGATGGGAAATATTCCGTAAAATTCTATTTCCTTTTAGAAAATTAAATGTGAATTGCGCATGTGTGAGGAATTGCTAAAGTTTACAACCCTGTTTTTTTAAAAAATCGGAATTCGTAGGTTATTTTTCTTCTAATTTATCTTTAAATATTTGTTTGTTGATTTTTTTTACCTAAAATACGATAAATAATGATTTTTAACACCTATAAAGCCAATTTGTACAAAATATTAAATTTTTGGTAGCAATTTAAAAGTCTGCTATAATTTTGAGAAAATTAGTAACAGAAAATTGGAGTTTACGAATCTTAAAAATTGACACTGACACGAAAATAACAGAAATCTATATAATTTAAGTAAACAAAGAATATTAGAAATATTTTTTAACATAATCAACTCATCCATTAACTATGGGTTATAATTTTAGGGTCACAAATGTAGTGGTCTTCCCTATCCAGCTTAATTTTTATTTATTTAAAACTTACCTAAATAAAATTAAAATAAACAAAAATAAAAATAAAGCTTGTTAGATAAAGAAACAAAAAAGAAAAAACTCTACCAAAAATCTTAAAAAATGAAGTATTATAATTTAAAGACATATATGAGCATATTCAAATATATATAAGAGTACATAAGTAGTAAAGTAATCTTTTATAGTATTTTTTACTTATGTTTTCATATTTCATATTTTTTCTAAAATTCTGTACACGTTTTTACTTGCTTGTAAAATAATAAGTGAAGCAATGAAAATTTTCATGGTGCTATCTAACATTCTTTTTTTTTTTTAAAGTAGAATATTCAGAAGCTTATATGAAGAAGCACGTGAAGTGTTTGTTAAAAGAAGTTAGAAAAAAAAGAAAATTTCTGTGTATAATAATTGAGTATGTTTTTGAATAGTCCTTTATTCTTTTATTCTTTTCTTTTCTTTTTCTTTTTGTTGATACCTACATTATTTTTTCTCTTTACGCATAAAATATGAGTAAGATCAAATTTTAAGAAAAAAATATTTAATTAATCCTTATCATTATATATAATAACAAAAGCTTTTAATATTTTTTTTAATAATATTAATTACTAAAAAAAATTTTTTTTTTACTTACATTTTTTTTTTAATTAACGGACTAATTAGTCTTAAATTTTTCTTTACCGTATTAAATTTAGTCCTTGCAATTTATTTAAAAAAAATTTTTTTAACAAAGAATGAAAAAAATATTAAATTATGAAGACATGGCATGGCTGCCGAAGGAAATGCTAATGGATAAAGAAAAATTTTCGTATTTCTTCCCGTGCCCTCAGTAGACTATTTTAGTGAAACGAGGATCATAACAACGTGTTAAATCACTACTGGATAAACACACACGTTAAAACCCATAACACAAGTATTTATGAAAAATATTAAAACTGCTTGCTTTTGCTGGGTAGGCTGGATTGTCGTACATCACTATCAAAAACAGTATTTTTTTTTTTTTTTTTTTAATTAAAAATTAATATTTTTTTTTTAATAATTTAATTTTAAAAAATATGTTGAGAAAAAAAAAGTATCATCAGTGCCAGCGGGAATCAAACCCACATCTCCCACTTGCCGGGTGGAGGCTCCGACCATTAATCCACAGCATGAGACGATTCTCACTGGCGCAAAAAAATTTTTATTTGCTTTCATGAAAGTTTTATGTAACTTAGTTTAGTTAGGAGGAGTAGGGTCAACGAGGAAATTGAATGACGAAAGACCAGGTTAACACGTCCTAAACTGGGCCAGGATTACCAATACCATAAGGGAAAAATCCTGTGGTAAAAGGGAGTGGTGTTTAGTGGGTAACACCCTGTATTATTAGCCATAATCTGATTACAATGTAGTTTATTATGTTTTAATCTTAAAGTGTCTGGAAGTACAGGAACCATGCTCCACTTCACACATAAGACAAAAAAAAAACTTAATTGAGAAATGCCGTAGTTTATCGAAGTTTGAAAGCCAGGCGTAGGCCAAAATTTTAAAATCGGGTTTCTCGGGTTTTATTTTATTTATATTAACAGCATGCATGGTATAAAGTCGCTCTAACAAACGACGAGGCAACTTTATTGGACTTTCTATATGCATAAAATATAAATTTAATTAGTAAAATGGTAATTCACCATTTTACCGAGAAAGTATAATCCAAATATAAAATTAATAATATAATACTGAAAGTGACCCAAAACTTTTGGACGCGACTACTTTTAAAGTTTGAAAATTAAAAAATTTCCAAAAATTAAATCCTATAATTCTTTAAAATTTTTCAACTAAAAACAAAAAAGTATTATTTTAATTTCAATCAGGTGTTTTTGACTAAATCTGCTCACATAAAAAAAAATAATAATAACTCTTAAAATTAAAACAAGTAAACATAATATTTTAATCTACTTGAAATTGAAATTATATTTTAATTAGTATGAATTAGTGTTTGAAATTCAAGCATAGTTATATAAGTTGTATGAAAACTAAAATTTTACTTTAAAATTTTATATTCCATCGTAATCTCTTTATATTTTAGCCAGGTAGTTATTTTAAACATTTGCTTGAATTTTCATTCAACAGGTAAAATTAGGTGCATTTTACTAAAAAAATTTATTTCCTATAATGATCGCTTATTTAGAAACTCCTAATTATTGCCACAAAGTACATGAAAATAATATTGTTTCTTAATATTTCTTATGGAACCGAAAATTCGCTCTATAAATCCAATATTTTTTGTGGTAGTTAGAAGTCATTTAATGAGCTATAATTTTGAAAATTTTATTATTTTGGTAAATGTCACCTAATTTCAGCTGGTGATTAAAAATCCAAGCAACTTATTAAAATAAATACCAGTCTAATATACTTATAATACATATATATGTAATTGCTAATTATGACAAGTTTTATACAGTATTAAGCAAACTTTTAATTTTTCAAAATTAATTTTATGAATTAAAAGATTTGAATATAAGTTAATAAAGTAATAAAAAAATATTATTTTATGTCTGTAATTCAGTAAAATTTAAATATAATTTTACAACTTATAAAATGTATACAGGCTTCCCTCGTTATATGCGGGTTCAGTTTACGCGGTTTTCGCTTACACACGATTCGTCAACTGTGAAAAACCCTCATTATACGCGGTTCCTAAATTTTCTAACTTATTTCTACTTATTAACTTATTTAAGTTCAAGTTTGTTGCTAATCCTCAAATAATAATGTATTTTGTATTGACATTTTTTTACGAAAAAGTTACCGATTGTGGCTAAAATATTAGATTTTTTGTAAACTATGGCATAATAAACTTAATTTTGGGAGAATCAACAATATTTATAAAGCAAATTTATGATATTTTATTAAATTACAAAAAAAATTAATTCTATTCTGTTTTATTAAAAATTTTTTTCTCATTTAGGGTACAAAATCTGATTGTTTATATTCATCGTTCCACCATTTTTGTTTATAAATTTTCAGTTCAAAATATCGTATTCAAAAATTCTCTATTTTTTTATGAAAAATTTTCATTCAATTTCATATTCAAAAAAAAATTATAACAAATGGTTCAAATTGAAAAAAAAACACCAAAAAAGTGCGGAAAGTAATGGATTAAACTGAGAAATTAAAAATTTTAGAGCTTTTTGAAAATAGAGGAACTGTAGCAGAAGTAGCAAAAAAATTTTAATTTAAAAATCAATCTTCTCTGCATAAGAATTTTATAAAAATTATAGTTCAGCAATCTCATATGGTTGATTATTTTATATTTCTTTTGCTGAATTGAAATTTATTTTTCTCAAGAACTTGATTATCCCAAAGGCAACAGCTTTTATTCAAGCTCTTCTCTTCTCTGATGTTATAAAAACATAATAATTAAACTGATAAATTCGATGAAAAGAAAAAAATAATAGCTTAAAATAAATCTTTAAATTTGATTCAATAATTAAAGCTCTTAATTCATCAAAAAAGTTTTGTAATTTACTTAGTAATATTAAGTGCTTAAATTAAATACAATTATTTTTAAAACTTTTTTGAAGATTTAAAATAACAAAATTTAGTTAATTATTATAAAAAATTAAAATTTTTAATTTTCCATGAAATATAAAAAAAATTTAATGAAACATGAAAAAATAATCAACACATTTGTAACAACTAACTTTTTTTACAATAAAATCAGATAGAATTTTTATAAAGCTTAAATTAAAAACTATTTTATTTTAGATTCTAAATATACAGGCTTTTCTACCTGATCATTACTATTCCTGTGGCACAGCTTTTTATCTTAATAGATTCATTACTTTACATGTATTATATCATAATAAATTTATAAAACTATAATATCCTGATAAAATCAGTCTTTTTTTTAATGAAAATACTAACTTTTAAATCAAAGAAATTATGATAATTATACTTGTGGAGAACACGAATTTAAATCTCTTTATTGATGCCATTTTTATACCGTCAAAGAATATGGCTTGAAATTAGCAAATAATATTACTTAAATTTATTTCTTACAAAATGCTGTGCTTTTACTCCCAATAAGATTATCAACGATAAAAAGCGAAGCTCTAAATTTTAAAAATTAGCTGCATTGCAGGATTTTGTTAGTTTTTGGTTTTACTGTCTATTGTAATTCCTTGATTTTAATTTTTACTTGATTTTATAACTGATAGAAGGCGAATTTCAATAAAAATCACTATTTTGCAAGCTTTTATAAGCGATTATTTTCAAATTCGCAATATAACATATCCGCTGCGGAAAGAAATGTGGAAATTAATTAATTAAAAGTTAAATTAAAATAAAAAGGAAAAACAGGTTACTGTATAAATAAAAATCGTTATTTTTTTTTTATTGAATAAGTTTCAAATTTATTTATGAAATTATATAGTATAATATCATATTCATATTCACGAATACATGTAGCAACTAATGAGAATATAATACGTATAAATATTTCGACAGCAGATATGTTGTTACATTCATGTGGGTGATTAATTACATTGATTCTATGTGTTGAATTAATATTTCGAGTCTGTAATATATCGTTCGATTTAATAACGTATTAACAAGAGTGTTCGAATAGGATCTGTTATATGCAGTAAATTCTATCATTGTATTTTTCTTATATTTAAAAAACTCTCCCTATAGCTCTAGTTCGATTTAATAGTCCTTCTGGGCCTAGAACAGCGAAATTTAATGTTATTAGACAGGGTTTCTTAAGCTATTTTGTAAATAATGCTGCTACCTTGAATAATTTCTAGTTGGTCTAATTTTTTTGTATTTTTTAATCATTAATTCTGTCTTTGTGATAGCCAATAATCCGAATACCCATTTTTATCTGAAATTGGTTTGCGGTTTATTGATAATTACAAAAAAAAGGCATGATAAAAAATTGCAGTTTGGGATGTTTATAAGTAGACAAAACACACAAAAAAGGAGACCAACCAGAAGTTTTTTGATTGATTTGCGAAAAGGCAAAATTGTATGGAAAATTACTTTAAAACCCTATTTAATAACATTGGGACTTATTGTTCTAAAACTAGAGTAATCGGATTTGTTTTTTCAATATAAGAAAATGCTCTGCTAAGTACAGTCAAACTTCAATGTGTGATCAAGATCTGACAAATCCAAATCTTACACTCTCTTTGTAAGCATAAAAATAAATTAGTTTTAAATTGAAATAAGAATTAGTTGTAAAATTTTGTGTAGCTTTTATTTTTTTAAAATTAAAGATACATTTATAACTAAAGTCCTTTCTAATTTTTTTAAACGTGCTTTAACTACAGGGCTTTACCACAGTCAAAGCACTAGGCATTAAAAGAAATTTATCTTGTAAAGAAAGGGCTTAATCGATAATAAATATAAAATTTAATGAATTCTCGTAGACTTTTGCTAATTTTTAAAAATATAAATTATTTTGAATACTTCTACTCATAAGTATCGAATTGAAGCAGAGTGACAATACGTCTAATTATGTACACGAGAAAATCCTTAGATGAAAACAAAAAATTTTTTATTTCTTATATTCACAAAATTTAATATATATTTTCTTGAATTATCTCTCAAATATCTATTTTTTCCAATTAATTTTTATCTTTGATAAGGCTTAAATAACTAATGAAAGTTTTAGCTAACACATACATGATTAAAAAATTTTAGCTGAATTTATCCATACATGAATAATGAACCATAAATCAATGTCTAAACCTAAAAATATTTTGTTTTAAAATAGCTGAATATCAATGTATTATTAATTACATTATTAGAATTCTTGAATATCGATTGTGATTCTTAAAAAATTTCAAATATTATAAAAGCTTATTTTAATACGAATAAATGAATTTATGTAATCCATATCATTCTGTATATTAAATATAATGGATTTTCAACGACTGATTATACTTTTTAGGTTATAATGTCAAAATATAAATAATAATAATGGATTAGAGAATATAAATGTGACGTAACGGATGATTTTTCGTTGCAATATTATTTGATTGCATTTCTCAAACTTTCTAATTCGCTTTATTAAGTAGTAAGGTTTTAAAATAGTCAGACATGTTTTAAAAAATTACTTACTTAAAATTAAAAACGCTGCCAAATTATAGGCACTACGGTACCTCAAGTAATAACAAAATAATCTCAAAAATATATCTAAAAAAGCTTATAAAAACATAAAAATATGAATTTATGTTTATAAATTATGTTAATTTACTCGTAAAAACCAAGAAAGCCATTTATCTTATTAACCTACTTAATATTATTATATTTTGAAAAATTTTAAAAACCTAACAAATATATCCACCGTATATGAATATAATAATATTCCAATTTTAAATGTCAAAATTTATCCTTAAGGTAGTTTCACTGTTTCTTTTTAGTTTGAGTTTTGGATAGGAGGAATATAAATAAATAAATATAAATTAGAATACATAATATTTAAACATTAAAATTTCCAAGATTACAGAAAAATTTTTTTTAGTTTTTTTGAATCGGTGTTATTTTTTTCACATTTTATTCCTTATTAAAGAATTCACTATTATGTTTCAATTTAAGCATATTTTTTTAAATAAAAAAATAGCTCCAACATTTTGACTCCTATTTAAATCATAAACTTCCATAGCTGTATAATTTTTGAATTTATAAATTTAATTTATACTATAAATTATAAATTCAATCAAATAAAATAACAAAGAAATACAAAAATTTTTTTAAAATAAAAGACAAAATATTATTTTATAATTATTTTTTATAAATAAAATGTCAAAATAAAAAAATATTTTTTGCTATTTTCTATGGATAAATTTAGCAAATAAAATTTTATTTTTTTAAATATTTAACTTTTTTTTCAAAGTTTATAGTAAAAAAAAAAAATATCTTAATCTTTATATAACATAGTCGAGAACAAAGTCATAATACCTAAAGAATTTTCGTGATCATAAGTATTTGACATTATACACTTGATATTGGTTTAACTAGTTTTACTTATGTTCTCGAAACTATTTTAATACCAAAATTTTACGATCTTGATGCATGATATACTATTTCAAGTTTTTATCTACTTTTTTTTAGATCTTTAAAAGTAATTATGTATTTTTATTGAAAATATACATTTATAATATATTTTACATCTGTTTTTACACTGAAGAAAACTATAAATTTTGGTTCCTCAATAAGGAACCATTGTGATGGGTCAAATTTTAATTTTTGATTTTTTGGCATATAAGCATGTTTTGAGACCTCAGGAAGCTAAAAAACCGGTTTTTAAAAAAAGTCTGTATGTGTGTGTGTATGCGTGTGTATGTATGTAATCGGTGATATTTCACAAAAATTATGGAATTCAGGCCTAATTTTTTTTTCAAAAATTTTTTCCCCAAAAAAGCTCGAGGTACTTTTTTTTTTAATTTGGATGTAATACCTCATTTATTTCCACGAAAGTACTTATATTTGAAAGTATAGTTTTTACTCCATATCTTGAATCTGATACTTAATGTTTTGAAAATTTTTTTCCCAAAATTTTTCTCAAAAAAAAGTACAAAAAACACCAATTTTTTTTTTCTTTTTGGACGTAGTACCTAATTTATTTCTATGAAAGCACTAGTTTTAGAAAGTTTGTTTAGTCATTTTTTGGATCTGACACCAAATTTTTTCAAAAATTTTTTCTCAAAATTAAAAAAACAAAAAAATTAAAAAACCTGCAATATTTTAATTTTTTTTTCCAAAAATTTTTTCATTAAAAAATCTCAAAATACTTTTTTTTTTTTTTTTATTTGGATGTAATACATCATTTGTTTCCATAAAAGTACTTATATTTGAAATTATGGTTTTTACTCGATATCTTGAATCTGATACTTAATTTTTTGAAAATTTTTTTGCAAAAATTTTTGTCATAAAAAAATACAAAAAACACCAAATTTTTTTTTCTTTTTGGACGTAGTACCTAATTTATTTCTATGAGGGTGCTAGTTTTAGAAAGTTCGTTTATAGTAATTTTTTGGATCTAATACCGATTTTTTTAAAAAATTTTTTCTCAAAATTAAAAAAACAAAAAAAAAAAAACTGCAAAATTTTTTTTTTTTTTTGGTGTAATACTTCATTTAATTCCATGAAAGGACTATCTTGAATAATTATTATCCAATGAATTACGTTAGATTTTATTTTGAAAAACATAGATTTAGTTTAATTCAATACATAAATTTTCTATTAACTTTTAAAAGTTAATAGAAATGAATGTATGATCGCATGGTTGTAATCGATGATATCTGTGGCATATTGAAGTATGCAGCTCATAGTTTGAGGAACCTTAGTGCCAGTTAGTTGGCAGGGTATTTTTAAGTTATATTAGAGTGATTTTTAGTGAATTCAGCAAAAGTTTCCAGATCGGGTCTCTGAAACCGGCTAAAAACTCTTTTTTGCCAATTAACTATTAAAAAATGGACTATGCCCCCAAATTTTAACTCTTAATATTGAAAACTATGTCCAGGGCAAATTCTTGAAGAATAAAAACTTGTTTTCAACTTTCCTCAGCTGCCCATTCTTCATTTAAATACCATTCCTTCTGGAAACATTTAAAAGTTATGATAAAGGAGTTAATTTAGTAAAATTTCCTCAGACATCCATTCCTGCATCTATTTTGTAAATTAACAAATACTCGTTATTTTAGGTACAATAAATACTTTTCAAATTGAGTCGTTTAATTTTTTGACAACAATTTTAATAAATTAAAATTTTTCTATTATATAATATAAATCTTCTTGGGAAGCTAAAATTGAAGTTATTCTTATTCATGATTAGCACTGAAAGTAAAATTTCCTACATTTTTTCCCGTGTTCAACACATAGTTTTTCATTAAAAGCGAAAAAAAGATCGCCCGAAAGTATGAAAGTAGATCTTTTTTACAGCGTATAATGAAAAACACATTTTAATGATTTTTAGAGCAATTCTGGTAATTAAATTTGCAACCTTTTATTTAATCTTATAAGTCTGTAGGTATTAAAAAAAATAGGTTATGTTAAATCAATGTTTATTAAATTTCTTAGCATTATTCAGAGACTTTATTAATATTTTAAGAAATATTAGTAGGAATATTAAACTGATATAATATTTTTTGGAATATTTCTAGAGATAATTTTATTAAGAAATAATTTTACATATAATTTATTTATTTAATTATTACGTCTGGTATTTATTGAATTAATTAAAATAGAACTTTTGTAGACAAAAGAATTTATTCTAACGATTTTATTAAAAATTTTATTTTAAAATAAATTAGGCCACTTTTTCAAAATTTATACTTTTAAAATTTTATTTAATTAGTCTGAGTGAAGTATGCTTTACTCAAGTTATATTTCCATAGGAAAATGACATAAGGTGAGTTACTTTGTGCAAAACTGACTGTGTAAATGCATAATTTGTACAGTTGCATTTGAAATTTTATCAGCATATTCATTATTATTATGTTTAACAACACGTCTCGTCTGACCGAAATTATAGCCATTTTAGCGAAACACGTTAAATATTGAATATATTTTACATTATACGTAATATAGGGTTCTGCATTTTTGCGTTATTAATGCTTGTAAGTAACAAATACTATTGTATATTTATTAAGTTCCTAAATTTCATCCCTTGATATTGAAAACTAAGTCCAATTTTTTGAAAAAAAAAAAAGACGTCTTCATCTTTCCTCAGCTGCCCATTCTTCTTTTATATGCCATTCCTTCTGGAAACATTTAAAAATTATGAGAAAAGAGGTACTATAGTAAAATTTTCTCTACTAGTTTTGGAAAATTCCTGCATGGGGAGCTAAAAAATCTAGTATTTTACAGAAGCTATAAAAAATTGTATATCCTAGTTTTGTAAAAATTATATATCCAATTTTTTTATAGCTTCCGTAAAATACCCGGTGAAATTATCGATTTCCCAGCTTCCCGTGTAGGAATTTTCCAAAACTAGTAGCAGAAATGGATTCCTGAGGAAATTTTACTAAAGTATCTCTTTTCTCATAATTTTTCAATATTTACAAAAGGAATGGCATATAAAAGAAGAATGGGCAACTGAACTGCTGAGGAATACTACTTTTATATACTTACTATTAGAAATACTATTAGAAATACTACTTTTTATTAAATTTTGTATTAAATAATTTAAAAATATTAAATTTAAAAATAAATCTTATCAAACTATTTAATTTCATTTTTAATCTTTTTGTTTTTGTTTTTCCAGGCAAAATATTACTTACGAAAAAAATATTTTGAATTGACTTAACTATTTTCATAACAAATTATTAAGATTATGAATGTGTACCTATACTTGTTTATTTTTTCGAGTTTTGCATTTACGTAAAAATAAATTTCTTATGATTATTATTAAAAATAATTTCAGAAAACTTTTTCAATTTCTAAAAAGACAGGTCTTTAATAAATATCAATGTATTTATTTAACAAAACTAATACCAAAAATTATAAATACAAAATAAAAGTTAAATTTTTAATATAATTATAAAATATTTGATAATTTCATTTGAATTTATTTCTGACTAAGTATATTACTTGTAATCAATATTTGGAATAAAGCATGCAAAATTTTTAATTTTAAAGCTAAACTTATTGTATAATTTTTCATTATTGTTGAATTGTTTCCAGATACTTGAACAACTTTTTGCAAATATATTTTGGTGTACTATTCTTCATTACATAAGCATGAATAAAGTTCATAAACAAATCTAAATCCCTGGAATACTTATATTTAAAATCATTTGTAGGTTAACAAATATTTCAAAAGCTTCTGGGAAACCTCCATTTACTAACATAAATGAATTATTTATAAACAAGTAGTAAATTTCACTGTTTTTTTTTCTATAGCAATTGCTGGAGTACTTTTTTCTTTTTCTAGTAAATATATTTCATCTTTCAATTCTTCAAGCACAATTAATTTTTTTTTATAAAAATATTGCATGTGCAAAACTAATTGTTAAATAAAGTTTACAAACTCACTTAAACATATCTTAAGAGATTTCTGTTGGGTACCTCATGCTTATTTTTGGAAATTCGTTTACGTCCTCTTTTCTTTTTGACTTCCTGAAATTCATAAAATACAAATTTTATTTAAATATGCCTAATATTATATATTTTACTAGATTTTAGCATTACTTACTAGATCTGATGCAATAAACTCCAAAATAACTTCTTCGGAGTTTGCAGCCATTTGATATTTAAATTGAAAAAAATATGAAAAAACACTTTTGCTTATTTATTTAACTTACGACTATTTATTTTAAGTAAAAGAAATTAAATTATTTTCAATCATTAATAACGTTAATTCATAAAAAATTAAATTATATTTTAATAACCACGCAAATTTGATAAACAAACTTGAGTTAAAAATAAACAAGTATATACCTACTCATAAACTCAAAATATTTTTCAAAAAAAAAAAATATTTTGCCTGGAAAAACCAAAACAATAAGATTAAAAATGAAATTAAATAGTTTGATAAGATTTATTTATAAATTCAATATTTTTAAAATATTTAATACAAAATTTAATAAAAATTACTATTAAAAACAATCTTTATGTTATAGTGTGATATTATTATTTCTTAAAATATTATTAATGTCTCTAAATTATGCCAAGAAGATTTAATAAGCATTGACTTTACATTACCTATTTTTTTGACTTATAAGATTAAATAGAAGGTTGGAAAAATTACCAGAATTGCTCTAAAAATCATTCAAATGTGTTTTTTTTTTGGCTCACACTCAGTATACATAACTATGGTCCGGTAACTGGGTCACCCCTTGTGTAATACAAAAATTATTTTTATCAATTATTCTTCTGACTAAAAAAAAAGAGAAAAAAAGTTTACAGTGCTAATCATGAATAAGAATAACTCCAATTTTAGCTTCCCAAGAAGATTTATAATATTTAATAGAACCATTTTAATCTATCATTTTCAGATTTAATTACTTCAAGTAATTGCCAAAAAATTAAGCAACTCAATTTGAAAGTGTATTTATTGTACCTAAAATAACGAGAATTGAGGTAACAAGAAACTTTAATAAGTATATATATTTGAATGCAAAGGATTTCTAAGTCTTTTGACGTTAATTCTAGTAAGTTATGTTTATAGTTATATGAAGTTAATGTTGATAAAGAGAATAGGAATACTTTGTTCCAATGACCTATCTTTATAAAGCCATATATGATTCTCTTTAAATTCCGGTTTTCTCCAATCTTTTACATTTTAAAAGGGTTTAGATCAAAAACTTTGTAAATTACTATTTTCATGGTTATTTGAATCAAGTTACTATTATAAATAACTTATTTTAATATCATATAACTATTATTTTATAATATAATCTTGTTTATGTACATTGAGTAAACGCCTTATACCATTAATCACGAAAAAAAAGTAAAAAAGAAAAAAAAATGTATACGTAGAAGTAAAGAAGAGCTTCTGGCTTTTCTCATTTATTACTCTGGGAAATTATACTAATGCTCTTCCAGGGTATCAATTACTTCATTTTTTTTTTTTTAACTTTTCTGTTAAAAACTAAGTTAAAACTCAATTAAGCGTTATTTTGATTACTTTAAACTTTAGATACAATTTTTTTTTGTTTTATACACTTTTACAATTTATTAGGTAAAAATAATAAAGTAATTAATGGCTTTTTTTTGTATATTTTTCACACAAAAAAGAAAAATAACTAATTTTAAAAGAAAAAAAAAAAAAAAAATAACATAATAATAAAAATCAATATTTTAAAAACATGTTACAGGTATATTTTTTTCATGTATCGGAATTTTTATGTTTACGTAAAAAATATTGACGTTTATTATTTATATATTTTTGTATTTTTACTTAAAATAATATATATATATACTGTGTTTTACAAAAATTTATACTAACTTCCTGTAAAATCGATTAAGAATAAAATTTATACATTATATATAAAGATAGAATTTGTAATTTATTAAATTTTACATTTAAAAGTGTGCAATATATAAGCAAGAAGTTGAGAACAAAAAGAATAAATAAATAGCAATATTTTATAAATTTATTAAAATTTATTAGGAATATTTTAAAGTTAAATCTTAAAATGCTTTATTATATTTAAAAATTTATTTTTATGCATATATTTGTGCTCTGTAATAACTTCAGATCCGTCGTACCGAATTACATAAAATTGGTGTCAAATTAAAGAGGAAAGGCTGCAGGTGACGCAAGCTATAGTTTTTTTATCAGCTGTCATAGTTCTTTTAGTGCAACATATGCTTTTTTAAAAAAAGTGAAATTTTTTAAAATATAGAAAATTAAATTTGGGACTGATTTTTTGAACCCCAAAAATTTTCGAAATATCTCTTTAGATCTCCAGACTCTCCGGTAATTTTTTTAGACCTTTCCAGAGATCTTCATAAACCAAAAGCGATTAAAAAAATCTAAAGAGATAGGAAATCTTAGCTGACCGACAAATTAGCGAGATTGTTTTAGATCAAGAAAATTTTCCGGAGATCAAAAGCAATCTTATGAATTTTGCGATCATCTTAAATCCCTGAAGATTTTTTTAATCGCTTTTTATCTCTGGAAAGGTCTAAAAAAGATCTCTGGAGATTTAAAACGATTATCGGAGATAAATTTTTGTATTTTATAAAACAAGTGCTTAAAAAAACGTGATCTAAAAATTAAATTTTGCTTAAAGTTTTCATGAAAAATTCTGTAAGGCTTTAAATTGTCTAGAAAACTATAACTAGATTTTGAATTCCCTGGAGATAAACACACGATTGTGTATAATTATTAATTTACTGGCAGAAGATCATGATTTTTTTATTAAGCTAGGAAAGAACCCGGTGGTAAGGGGGAGTTAATTAACTTGCTAACTACACTGAAAAAAATCCGGTTGCCGCAACAAGAATTTTTCGGGTTGTCGTTACCGGAATTTCTGCTATCGCTAACAAATTTCCTACAATTGGCTACATGGCTGGATATTAATAAATTATGTAACGCTTGAAGGGGGAGGGGGGGTCGACCATTGTGTTACAGCCAATGTTTAAAGGGTCAGCAAAAGTGGTATGTTAAAGGAGGAGGTGGTTCAAAATAATATATTTCAAAATAAACGTTTTAATTAACAAATTAAGTGTGAAACTCCTTGGGCATACCGAGTAGAATAATTATTAGTGAAGTTTTACTTGAAAACCCAATTTTAGTCTAAAAAGTAGCTATGTAATACGCTTAAAACCCTTATTTACAAGATAACCAATTCATTAAATAAATAATTTATGCTATAAAATATTAAAATTCCATTCTACAACTTGTATGTTAAATATTAAAGCAATCGTGAGGTGATCCCTCAGTCTATATACTCTTCTGGATTATATATAAGCTTATATTTTCAGTAAGGTTTTAATGGTCAATTAACAAATAATAATCCATAAATTTTAAAGTGCATTATAGTAATAATAACAAGGATCAAAATAAAGTTTAATAATGTTTTGTTATTTTATAAAATTATACACGAGTTTATAAAGTAAAAATTAAGTCAAAAATATTTCTATAAAATATGAAATGTTTGCTTTTTAAAACTCATCCATACAAAATATGAATATAACATATACCTATATACCTTTAAACTTTATATAATATTCGTCGCGTATATAAATCATATAAGATATAGCGCGCATGCCAAGCATGCAAATCTCATGTTCATCGAACTGTAATAGTCGTTTCTACCTTCTTTTTTTTTTATTTAACCCACTTCAAGTCTTTGTTCTATGTATATATTCATATAACTATTACTGAACAGTAAAAGTTAAGAAATATTTTTTATATAAAAAAAAAGAAAAAAATGTATAAAAAAAATATATAGAGTAGGTATCTATTTTATATTTTAAAAATTTAATATAGAAAATACATATTTTTTCAAATATAATAAATTTCAGTTATTTAAATGTTATGCATCAGTAGGACTATTTTTGATCATTTTATTGATTGTTTTTTTCTACACGTAAAGTGACTGAAGTTAGGTGTAATGCGGTGTTTTTTATACATATTTTAATTATTATAAATTTGTTTTAAAAACACGTCGTTATGTAGGTGCCATTTACCAAGGATAATTTTTTTGATTTATTAGATTGATTAAATGGGAACGTTACCTTTAAACCCCCATCGATGACACTACTTCCTAGTTCCCTTCTAAGAAGCTCTATTTCTTTTAACTTCGATCTAAATTAAATACACACATAGTAAATTGTTAGATTTTTTTTTATTTCAGTCGTACCCTTTGGCATTTCTTTTCGGGAAACTTACTGGCTTCTATTCCGCGTAAGTGTTAATGCTAGAAGGCGCCACAGCATTAATTTTCTAGTATCCAACCAGTTTATATAAAGTTTTTTTTAGAAATTTGCTTTTTCTGGTGGTTACAATCATTTTCCAAAAACTATAGTATATTTGTAGAAAATGTTCAAACTTCCTTTTTTTAACTGATTTTAGATTATTTTAGGTGCCTTTATCAAAAATTTGAAACAAAAAATAGTTTATTTATTTAACAATTTTCTTTCATTTTTGAAATACAAAATCCATTTTTATTTGAAAAAAAACGACCGAAACCACTTAATATTGGAAATTTTACAGTTAGATTGGATTTTTTATGATTCATCAAGTAAGGTCTCCTGTATAAATAGAGGGTAATAGGTTCGATTATAAAAAAAAAATTTAATTCAGCCAAAAAATCAAGTTTATTGGTATCAAATTTAAGTTGCTAGTATCGGGACCTTAAAACTTGGAATTAGCGTTTCAAAAAACTTATGTTTTACATGTAAATTAGTGTTGCACTGAAATTTCTTAAAATCCAAACATCACGTGTTTTATGTCTGCATTGTAAACTAGCACCGCCTCTAAAATTACAGCAAAAATCCTATAAAATTATAGTTACGTTTTGTCCCGCTTTTTATAACACAGAAAATATACGGTGGCATTAGTTTACTATTAAATATAACATAAATATAACAAAAAATAGCGTGTAAGCTTTTCCAAACTAACATTCATGTAAATGCAACTTTTAAGACTTTAAGACTAAAATAAACTAGTCTGACGAAGTAAAGAAAGCTTTTTGAAAAAATTTTAATTTGTATTAAAGTTTATTTCAGAGAAGCTTATTTTTTTTTTTTTTACAAACACAAGTAGATACTATTAAAATAAATGTATAAGTGTATATATAAATATATATATGTATATTTAATTTATTTATCTCTCAATACAGTAATTTTAAAATAGTTGAATCAGTATTTTTTTTTATCCACTACAAAAAAAATTTCTTTTGATCAAATTATTCTGCGTCATTGTAAAAATATAAACTAAATTACTTCCATGTTTTGAGCAAAGCTTACAATTTTACAGATACATAGATAGATTTTTAGTAATGCTAGCTTGAATTTCTTTGAAATATCATTGAATATATAACTATAATATTACATTTTACTAAAAATTTTTAAAATATTCCATTACGAAATTGCTTATGATTTTCCTGGAATTATTGATTAAATTTTAAAATGGAATAAATAACAAATTCTTTGATAACGAAAATATAAATATAAAATTACAAATATTTGTAAATATTTACTTTTTCAATCAGTATATTTTTTAGAGGTAACCTATTTCGATGAAATTCAAATTCATCTGTAATGTATACGTGTAAAAATGATTAGTAAATAAATTGAAATAATAATTTTTGACCTAAATAATCACCTAAAATGGTCCAGGATCTCTTTAAGACTTTACGACAGAATAATTACATTTTAAATATTTTAGGGTCTTTGAGCCTATGCAATTCAAATATTTCTTTGATAAAATTAAGTTTCATCGTTCTTTAAGGTGGTACATTACTAAATCCGACATTTTGTTTGTATTTTTCTCGATTTCTGAATTATCGACGCTACATACATATGTAAAATCGTATATGTATTAGTATAATATCAGGTTATTTACATACTTTTTATTTAATTATTTAATAATATGCAATGAAACAAATAAAACAAATTGGAAATATAATCTTTGAGCTTTTATTTACCATATATTTAAGTTTCATTAATCTTTGTAATCGCAATCATACTTTTCACAAGCTCCAAAGATGATTTTCCATAAGAGCAATGTTAAACTACCTACACCTTTTTCTTGATTAAAAAATAATTAGGTAACCAAAGTTGTAAGAGAAAGTTTATTTCATTTTTTAAAGACTTTATCTTTATATTTTATAAGTTTCATTCATTTCTGTTATCATAAATTTTTAGTAATGTAACACCTTATGAACCAATATACTAATCTGGTACTGAAATTTCAAAATTTTTAAAAATAATTTTTGTAGAAAAAGCTTCAAATAAAATTAAAACCACTTACCATAATATTTTTGCCCTTCGTGATGGATCTGCTTTTTCTTAACATTAGCCAGTTAAAATTGTGCAAAATGTTGAATCTATCCTGACCATAAAATATTTATATTTTATACTTGCATCTAAAGTTTTATGTGCTACTTACATTCAGTTATGTATAAACCGAGAGTTCAAAGTCAACTCAGACATTTCTCGTCAGATTTTATGCTCAAGAAGTTTTAGCTATAAAATAAAAATTTTGCAGTAAATCCTTTATGTATTTTGAATATTACTCATTTTACGAGTTGCAAAAAAAATTTTTTTTTTTAGTTTTATATTTTTTATTAAACTTCACAACAGTTTTTTGAAATTGGACTTTAATTAACTATTTAACTTTTAGTTTCAATTTTATTTTAACTTTTGTTCCATAACGCAATACCATAATCAAATTTTGTGTTTTATGTTAAAATTTTTTTCTTTTTACACTACAAAATTCTCTTATAATAATTATTTTTTAAAAAAACCAAGAATTTCTACTCAGTTTTTATTTTTGCTTCTTCTAAAAATACAGTCTGTTAAAAAAAATATATACATTTCGGTAAATCAAGTAATATATTATTCAATAAATATATAGTATTATAGAAATATCGAACTTTCTATCTGGATAATACTACTTTAAAACTTTGTCGATTCTTATATATATAAAAAAAATACATGGCACTTTATTTTATCAAATATTAATATCTTATATTGACTTTATGTATAAAGTTTCTGAAAATAGAGTTTCAATTAACAAATTATTTTTAGATATTTTAGTAAATTAATATTTTAAGTAGTATAATCTATATGTGAAAAAATATAATATATTATATATTAGCCTGGTATAGTTATTTAAAAAAATGGCTTTAATTATTGATTACTGGGTGAAATTAGTTGCCTTTTACCAAAGAAAAAAAGTTATATAACTCATTTAATTAATCTTAATTATTACCATTGAGCACATGAAAATATCATTGTTTCTTACGTGACCTAAAATTTGCTCAATGACTATACCCTTGTAATTGGTGGTAATACTTAAATGTAGTGATTAAAAGAGCTATGAGAATCTTATTTTTTTAGTAAATTACAACTTTTTTCACCTGATAATCGAAAAACCAAGCGATTTTTTAAAATAATATTTCCAGGCTAATATATATATAGTAATAGATAAAATATACGTTTAAGTATACAGATTAAATTTTTAACCTTAAATTATTAGTTTGAGCATAAGGTCAAAGTAGTTTCAAGTATAATTTTTTACAGGTTCATAACTTACTAAAAAATATCCTATGCAGTTCCAATTTTACTGTTTATTTGAGCTTATTTAAAAGACTTTAAAATTTATTAGTACTATTGATAAGTTTAAAATTTATTGTTTTAACTTTTTATGATATTTATTTCTGAATATACAAGTTTAAAATTTATGTTTTTACCTTAATCCAATGGGAGACTTTTTTTCGCGCATATTTCCAGATTTTGTCGGAATGTTAAGGATCTTATAGTTACATTAAGAAAAAATCAATCTGGGTATATTCATATATATATATATATATATATATATATATATATATATATATATATATATATATATATATATATTTAACCTATGCATGTATATAAAAATAAATAAATAAACTTTTATAGGCTAATAAAGTATTTGCTCTAGAGAGTCATGTTGTATCTAAAAAAAAAAAGTTATCAAGAAGTATTTTTTTCTTAGAACGATCGTAAAGAAACAAACTTATCTTCTCGATGAAAAAATTTATTTTAAACATACATATATATAAAATATTTTTTGTATTATATATTAACTAATTGATTTTTTTTAAATTATTTTAATAATAATAATTTTTTTATAATTATAAAGGCAAAATTTTATTTATAGAAAAAATTATCAATTGGCTTGACACTTTAGTAAACTTTTTGGCCAAATATTTTTTGAATCTATTGAAGTTTACTGATTTTTCTGCCAAATTTAAAATATAAATCATAAAAATATTTTATATTTAGATAAGAAAATTCGGTATATAAATATTAAACTGATTAAAAGTCTATATTTTTCACATCACTGTGTATTGTATCCAAAGTATCATCTTCCTCTTATCGTGAAACAAATATAGGAGTACCCTTGGGCCTTGACTTTTTTGTATATAAATGAATGATTTTAAAGTTCACTTGGATGAGTACAGATTTTTCAGACTCTTGTATTCTGACGATCTTCACATATACGTCCAGACTCCAGCTCATCTTATAGAGCATGACTTAGCACAATGATCTAAGTGTGCAAAAATGTTCAAGTGTGTATAGTTAAATATTAACCCATTACCGCCCAGGCAGCCAAAACGTGCCACTTGATTAATACCGGCTTAGATTTTCATTAAAAATTAAATTTTAAAATTGTTTTAAGACTAGAAACTCATGAGGAATTCAATTTTAGAATCATTTTTTACCAACAAACCCTCAGAAAATTTCTACAAGGGGCGGAAACTTAAAAAACAAGCGATTTTAGCCCTGTTTTGCGGCCAAAACGTGCCACTTTGACGTAAGTCTTTATTATTCGTAAAATATTTTGTTTTTTTTCCTGCTAATTAGTACCCGGGGGTTTTCGAGGTTGCTAATTTCAAATATGAACTCAAAAAAATCATAAAAATTCATCTAGGGGTGGAAAATTGGGGTGAAAAGCGGTGAAAAATCGATTATTATAAAAAACTTTATTTTTACTTGAAAAACTATATCGGGGGGTTTTCTAGGTTGCTGATTTCAAATATGACCTCCAAAAAATACTAAAATTTCATTTAGGGGTGGAAAATTGGGGTGAAAAGGGGTGAAAAACCGATTTTTATAAAAGGCTTTATTTTTACTTGAAAAACTATACCGTGGGGTTTTCGAGGTTGCTGATTTCAAATATGAACTCCGAAAAATGCTAAAATTTCATCCAGGGGTGAAAAACTGGGGTGAAAAGGGGTGAAAAACCGATTTTTATATAACACTTTATTTTTACTTGAAAAACTATACCGGGGGATTTTCGAGGTTGCTGATTTCAAATATGAACTCCGAAGCTAGATATACTAAATATAACCATCATTGTGAGTGGTGATACAGTACCCACTCCTGGTGCCCAAATTCAGCAAGTTACCAAAAAAGTGAATAGCTTACTTTATGGTCTCCGGATTATTAAACCTTGCACCTTTCATTCTCTTTATAAACGTCTAGTTGAGTCTCTAGTGATTCCACTACAGTGTTGTCTATTTAGATATTTATAATCAGTTGGGTGATCAGCTTCAAAGACTCTATAATTCAAGTATTATATATATGTTCGAATTGAAATGACAGGAACATATCACACCCTATACAGAAGACGACTGCAATGAATGCACATATCAACGCGTACGGATTATTTCGCATCGTTGACCATGTACAAAATTATACGTATGAAACAACCTCCTTTTCTTTTTACCTTTATTTATAACATAGAAAAGAGACCATCTCATGGACCTCCTAAAGATTTGGATATACCTCTTGTTCTGCACAATTGGAGTTTCCACTCGTTCCAAATAAAGTACACTAAATTCTGTAACAAAAATTCTTCACGTATACGTTATCTCCCACCTAAAGCAGCGAAATTTTAAATTGAAAGATTAAAATATCTCATTTTTTTAAGGAATTTTTTAATTTTTAAATTATACCAAATTATTCAAAATTAATCAGAAAATTCTTTATTATTTTTCTGTTTTAACATGAAAGCTCTTAAAAACATGAAAAGATATAACACCGATCGGAAATCTAGCGCGGCTTGCATAGCTAGTAAGCGAGTGCCTTTATAGTTTAAAGCGTGGTTTAAGCGCGGAACCAATATAGGAACGTGGCGCGGCGTTAGCTAGATTCTACCGAGTTTGCCTCGTTTAGGTTACAGCGCACGCGCCAGAATTATTATTTTTTTTTTATTTCGTCTGCTACTAATAATTTTATACACTGTTATTACAAAGAGCTTATGTTATTATCATAAAGTTAAAATAATTTATTGAATATTTATATTAATATTTACATAGTACAATTAATATATTAATATTTACAATACGATTTTTTATTTATATTTAACCATTTACTGAAAACTATATAACTTTCTGGTTTCTAAAAATCAATTTATTATTATAGATTTTTACTATAAAATAGTTTAGTATGTAATCGTTTTTCAGTACCATATATTATCTAAAAAATTAAGAAGTAAATATTTTAAAAAGAAAATCTTTTTATTATTTTAGGAGAAATAGTATAGAAAAAATTATTCAAAGTAAATTACAATTATCTTTTTTCGCCTTTTTAAAATTTTTTAATCGATATAAATTTATATTTTAATATTTAAAATTTCATTTATCAATTTTTAAAACTTAATATTTTATTACTAAATGCAAAACATTTTATTAATTAAATAATATAAGTGTTTAATACACATTTTATAACCTGTTATAACTCACACATTGTTTGTATTTGCACGTTGAAGAAAAAGTGGGGGTAAATTTTCTTGCAACTCGCTTTCGCCAAGGTAGGGCCTCGCTAATATCGCGCCACGTTACCATGCGAGAAACTAGGTAGTTAACATGGCTAAACTATAAAGGTACTCGCTAACGCCGTGTTTCGATTCCTGATCGGGTCCTTATGTAAAATTTCCCGCGGAATCCAAATTTTTGGTCAGATTTTTGATTGGTCACGTGACTTGGCGGGAAATTTGAAATTTGTAAAAAATAATCTTTTGAAAGCTGCTATTTTTTTATCTAGAGCTCCCAAAAAGCAGTATCCGACCGAAATTTTTTTTTTTTTTGCCAAAAAATATGAGGTTTAAGGAAAATTTTAAACCTGGTTAGAAGATTTTTCACTAATAGGCATTTGAGAAATCGACTTCTGAAAAAATAGCCCATCTTAGCAATTCCTCGCGCATGCGCTACTCAAAAAAAATTTTTGACCCCGTAATCGGATAGCCAGGGAAATTTCCTATCCAGACCTAAAGGGAAAAAATTTTTCATGCTAATGTAAGTTTTTTACAGCAATAATAAAAAAAATTATGACTCATTTTTCTTACTTTTTTTACAAAAGTCCAAAACACAAAAATGGATGCCAAAAATCGAGATTTTGCTCTGGGAGGCTAAAAATGGGGATGGTGACTTATTTTTGGTAGTACTTTCAGAAAAAAAACTTTGGGGCAGTTTTGAAGACCCGACCATACAAATCGCCCTCACTTCATTTAAATCTACCCACTTATATTTTCTGTTTATTTTTCTTTTTTTGATATATTTTATAGTAAAATTATTTTGTAAATTGGAAACATTTTTATTTCTTTTATCTTTTATTTACTTTGTCAAATTATTTATATTATTTTTTTTAAATATAGTTTACACTTTACAGTGTAGTTCTTTATTGAATGATACCTAGTTAGCTATTAGTTTTCACGTAAGTTTTTAGCTTAGTTTTCACTTTTTTTTTAATAATATAATATTCACGAAAAATAGATTTTCATATTAAATTCTCAAGTCTTTCACATGAGAACTCTTAAAAAAGTTAAATAATTAAAAATAAAAAAATATTAAGTAATCTAAAAATGAGCTTATTTTTAACCTCTTCAATCTCGTATTATAAATAAATTCGGTTAATATTTTGCGCTTGGTGCTTAAAAAACCGAATTTTTTGGTATTACCCTCCAAGAAGTCGAGATAAACATATATATTTCGTTTTTTCTTTTAGGAATAATAAATTTAAGATAAATGGTTAAAGAAACATTAAAGGTTATTTTTCTTGCAAAATTTGTATAATCAACAATAACTAGTGAAATTGAAAGATTAGATGGTAGATTTAAGGATCAGACTTTTAAAATTAAAAGTTAAGTTTTTAAAGTATACATATTATTTTTTATGTGAAAAAATTTTTAATAAGATTAGTTTTTAAAATAAAAAGTTTTTTTTTTATTTGTGGTTTTCTAAGCATTTATTTAGTATAGAAGATTTATACTTTGGAGTTTAAATAAATTCTGAAGATCTTTTAAGAAATAACGTCTATTGTAAATCTCAAGAAATCAAAGGTAACTTTGAAGATATCAGTTCCAAACAGTAAATAAAAAGGGCCAACCTTCAAAAAAAATTTTATTTCACTTTCATAGAAAACTTTACAATTTTTCTTTTTATTTTTATAAAATATCTTTTTATTTGTCTAAGTGAAGCATGCGTTAGCAATATACCCGTACAGTATAACGACATCAAGGTGAGTTAGTTTGTGCGATAATGGCTGTATAAATGTTTATTATTATGTTACTAAGCAAATCTGTCATTTAAAGAATAAAAATATCCTAAATAACGATAAAGTCAATCAAGTAGATTGGTGAATCTTACCCTTTCAAAGTTACCTTAGATTTCTTAATATTTACTATCATTAGAATTTATTTAAACTCCTAAGTATAAGTCTCCTTTGTATTAAATAAAAGCTAAGAAAAACCCAAATAAAATAAAACTTTTTATTTTAAAAACTAATCTTATTTAAAATTTTGTCACATAAAAAACAATATGTACACTTTAAAAACTTAACTTTTAATTAAAAAATTTTTCTTTATTTTTTTTTTTTTTTTTAATAAATTTACAGAAATTTAATTAGTAAAAGTAAAGTAAGTATAGACGAATTCATTTATTTAAGATGAAAAGTTATCAAAGGCAAAACTTTTGGATTTCAATAGGCTAAAAGCTGGACACTGTCGAACAAGTTAAAGTACGTATATATATATAAACATAATAGTTATCCACAAAATACAAAGAAAGATGGTGTTGAAATAGTATACAATAGAGGAAAACTAAAGAAAAGTAATAATAACAACCAGAGTACAACTTACTTGCTATTATTTCCATTTCTAAAATCTCTGGTAGTCAATTTATTGTTATATTTTCATAAAATACAAAAGAGTTAATAAGAGTTATTTAATTCCTTTTACTTAAAAAAAAAAAAAATTCTATTGTTTTTCTTTCTAACTAAAAAAATAAAGTAGATTGTTTTGCATGATTCATTATGAAAAATCAACTACAAACTTACAATGGCTAATAATGACACAGAAAGATAAAACTTAATTTCAGAAGTTTTTTTAATTCATTTTTTTTATCTTAGACGTGGAGAGCCAGTTGATGATCTTGTAAAAATTGTTTGTTCTAACAAAAAGCTAAAATAATAATAAAACCTTAAGCACACTAAAAAACTTTTTAGAGAATTTAGGGAAATGCAATATATGTACAGTTGATTTGGACATTCAAAAATATTAGTTATTAAAATCTTTAATTTCTTATTTGTAATGACCAGGACTGGGCAAGAAGTGAAAAAAACTTTTTTTAGTTTTTATCACATAAATTGTATTTGAATTTAGACGTTTCTCTCATTTATTAATATGAGCTTCTTCAGTAACTAAAAAATACATATAAAATTTATGAAAAAATGAAAAAAATTACAATAATTATAAAAATAGGTTTTTTTTATAACCTGTATACCTTAAATTTAGATTATACATAAACTTAACTTAATTAAAACTATTATTTTTATATTCTACTGCACTTAATGTGTTTTAACATATTTGTTGCTTAACTATTATTAACAATTGATTTTAATAACCAAAAACTTTAAAACGAATTATTTTTAAAAAACTATACTTTATATAAGTGAGTTTATTAGATAAAAATAGAAAAAACTGTAAGATACATGATCAGCTGATGTTTGTTTATATATTACTTTGGCAATCAATCGCAAAAGTTTTAAAATTTGGTTCTAACTTTTATTAGGATAATGTTTTGTAAAAAATCTTGAGGCTAATTAAAAATAGGTAAATAGCATTGATTGCGAGTATAATAAAAGATCGAGACAAAAGCATCATCACTAACTGGTATCAAAATAAAACCTTTTCAGGTAGAATCTTGAACTATGATTCAAACCACCCTATACACCAAAAGATTTCTATGTTTTACAACCTTATAGATAGAGTAAATCCTTTCTGACAAAAAATTAGCGATGGAAATGTACATAGTTACCATATCGATGACTAACTCATTTTTAGGATAGTATAATTATAGGAATATTAAATTAAAATAATAATTTTTAAAATATTTCTAGAAATAATTTTATATATAATTTATTTAATTTTTAGGCTAGATCTAATGGCATGAAAAAAACTTCCCCCGCCACATTTATTTATGAATGTTGAATTAATTAAAATAGAACTTTCGTAGACAAAAGAATTTATATTAATGATTTAATTAAATATTTATTTTAAAATAAATTTTTTAGAATTATTTCTTTTATGTCTACAAAAGTTCTATTTTAATTAATTCAACATTTATATAATACCAGACATAAAAATTAAATAAATTATATATAAAATTTTTTTTCTAGAAATATTCTAAAAAATATTATTTTAATTTAATATATTCCTATTATTATCCTATCCTAAAAATGAGTTTGTCACCGATAGGGTAACTATGTATATTGTCATCTAAAAGAGTCATTCTGATTGACTCACACAAATTTCATTGTTAATATAGGTTAAAATTAATTGTTTTATTTTTTATATTATGTTTTTATTATTTTTGAGGTTAGTTAGTATATTGAGTAGTTGATATAAAAAATTAACGTAAGAATAAATTTTGGTATTTAAGAAAACAATTAAGGTTGAAAGTTTTAAATCATTCTGCGCGCGAGGCGCGCCTAATACTAGTTTCTTAAAATATTTAATAAACATCGATTTTGCATTACCTACCTTTTTTAAGACCTGCAGATTCATAAGATTAAATAGAAGGTTGGAAAAAATACTAGAATTGCTCTAAAAATGATTCAATAAATCAAGGTTCCTCAATGAGTATGTACACCGTTCCTGAGAAAAGCACCCATTTACCAAGAATATCGAGGAATGAGATATTTTTTTTTGGAAGAATTTATCTCATGTTTTAATTAATCATAAATATAGCAATAAACAAATAAAACTAATTTAAATTTTTACAGTTACAAAGTTCCTTTAAAACAAATAAAAATTTATTTATTTATTGTTCATACATGAAAAAATATATTTATTAATACTATATTATTTTATTGATGAAAGAATCAATAAATCTTCACTTTTTTTTTATTCTGTTTTTTTTTTATAAAAATGTTATTTATGAGTTATGCATTGGATACTTTTTTATATTTTTATTTGCTTAAGTCTCGAGAGAATCGTTGATATATAGATGCATGTATACTCTCATACTGTCCACGACTATATCTGATAAAACTATGATAAATATTTTATATAAGCTTAGCTAAAAAAAAAACTGTCAATAATTACAAAAACAACGGCTAAAAAAAAAGACAAAGTTTTATATAAAAACAAATTCAAAAGAAAAATAAAAAAAATGTTAAATAAAAATTTAGACTGTAATAAATAAGTTTTATTTTTTTTTTTAATTATATATGAGTGATTCCACGTATATTATAAATTTTGAATTATTTTAATAAAATCTAATTTATAAATTTTTCCTGCATTTCCATTTAAAAAAAAAATTAAAAAGCTTTTAATAAAATTTAATTCTTCTGTAATAGTATTTAGACAAGAACGTTAAAACAAAATTTGTTTTGTTAAAATTCAATATATCTGAGTTACTTTAAAAATATTAAATCAAATTTGAACTAATAAATTTATAAAATTTATTATCACCCAATAAATTAAATATCTATTATTATACACAAATCAATTTGCTTTTATTTTCTAAAGATAAATGAACTGATATTCAGTACTATTTTTAGTCTAAAAAATATTGCAGATATACCTATAATTAATTTTAGATATTTTTAATAGGTAGAGCCATATTAATTTTTATCTGCATCAAATATTTAATCAAATTAAAGTATAATCAATAGTCAATAATTTCATAGCTTAATGAGCTTATGTCAAATGTTACTATAACTAATGAAGTTCTATAACCCGTGCTTTCTAATTATTATTTTGGAATAGTTTGTATCGTGTAAGCTACATAGTTTTTTAAATTGTAATTAAAAGTTAATTGAAATAATATTATAATAATATTATAATAAAACTATGCAGTTATGACCACCAAAACTTCACCAAAATAAATATTTAAAAAGTGCTGGTCTTCATAGCCCATAACTAACCTCTTAAAGTTAAGAAACTTATTTGCAGGATCTAAAATTATAGGTTACACTTTGCACCTTAGGTCCATAGAAGTTTTATCAAAATCCCATTAACCAATTTTTTTATTTGCATTTTTTTGTAAAAAAACAAAAATTAAATAAATTAAATAATAAAAAACATTAAACATGTTAATATTATTAACTATAATATTTTATTATTATTGACCGCCATGTGACGTACAATAATTATATAAATAATTAGATGCGCATTTCGGCATTTACATTGCCATCATCAGTAATATACTAACTAAAATTATAAATTTTTATATATTTATAAAAATTTTTGTCAAAAAAAATTTAATCTAATCATTAGACCTACTAATCATCTGTCTTTATTTTATGTTTATCTTTGTTGTTATTATTGATGTATTTATTCTTGAATATAAGCACATTTAAATCTATATATATATAAACAAATTTAAACAATTTTGCATACATTTAATTTTATTTTTGAGTTTAAATAATTTTGATTTACATATGTATATGGGTATATCCATTACTTTTCATACAAAAGTGGGCGCACACATGTCACCGATTGGGCTCAAATTTTTAGATTATGTTTGGGGTTATAAAAAACTCACCTAGCCATATTTTTAGCCCTCTAGAACAATATGGGGCCAAGTTATGACCTCCAAAAGGTCCAAAAAATGACCTATTTTAGCCTATTTTCAAAATTTCGCCATTCCCTTATTTTTCAGTCAAATTACTTCCAGTTGGTTGCATTTTTTTGGTATAAGCTTCAGAATTCACCAAAAAATTTTATAGACACTTTTAAAACGTAGATTTTATTTGGCGATAAAAAATGTTAGATGACTGAAACGAAAAAAAACAGGAATTTCAAATTAGTGCCAAATCTGGAAATCTTCATATAACTACTTCCGGTTAGTCGCAAAATTTTGTACTACTCAAGACCTTTCGAATGCGACCTACAAAATTAAAAACAGCTTATTTTATCCGGAGTTATGCGTATTTTAGTTTGGTCACTTTTCGGAAATTTTGATTTTTTTGCGTTTTCAAATTACTATAACTTTTTTCTATCATAACCAAAATGGCCAAAAATTTCAGAAAATATTCTTCAAACATTAATAAATAATCTCTGAAATTTTGGTGGATGATATTGGCTTCTATCCGTTTTTATGCATTCCCAAAAAAGCCTTATTCTTCACGTATTTTGTGTATTAAAGTGGACCTATTTTTGGACTTTGTGAAAAAACTTTGCTCCCCGGGTTTTTTTGTGAAGTTTTGGTCATAAAAAGTTCCCAGTTCCAAGGATTTTGCTTTTGCGTTGCAAAAACACGTGCTTGTAAGCACCTCAATTTTCCCATTTAAATAACATAGGAATTTTGACTTTTCAGCTTTCTAATTTTTTACAAAGCTTGCAGAATGTTTTGAAAAGCTACTAATCGATGGAAAGTACTATTTAAATATATAAAAAATGATACCCAACCTCAAGTAGTCAAAAAAAATATTTTTAAAACGATTTTACCGGTAATAAACGAAAAAAAAGTACTCCATTTAAATTACATGAAGCCATGGAGTACTTTTCTTTCGTTTATTACCGGTAAAATCGTTTTAAAAATATTTTTTTTGGCTACTTGAGGTTGGGTATCATTTTTTATATATTTAAATAGTACTTTCCATCGATTAGTAGCTTTTCAAAACTTTCTGCAAGCTTTGTAAAAAATTAGAAAGCTGAAAAGTCAAAATTCCTATGTTATTTAAATGGGAAAATTGAGGTGCTTACAAGCACGTGTTTTTGCAACGCAAAAGCAAAATCCTTGGAACTGGGAACTTTTTATGACCAAAACTTCACAAAAAAACCCGGGGAGCAAAGTTTTTCCACAAAGTCCAAAAATAGGTCCACTTTAATACACAAAATACGTGAAGAATAAGGCTTTTTTGGGAATGTATAAAAACGGATAGAAGCCAATATCATCCACCAAAATTTCAGAGATTATTTATTAATGTTTGAAGAATATTCTCTGAAATTTTTGGCCATTTTGGTTATGATAGAAAAAAGTTATAGTAATTTGAAAACGCAAAAAAATCAAAATTTCCGAAAAACGACCAATCTAAAATACGCATAACTCCGGATAAAATAAGCTGTTTTTAATTTTGTAGGTCGCATTCGAAAGGTCTTGAGTAGTACAAAATTTTGCGACTAACCGAAAGTAGTTATATAAAGATTTCCAGATTTGGCACCAATTTGAAATTCCTGTTTTTTTTCGTTTCAGTTATCTAACATTTTTTATCGCCAAATAAAATCTACGTGATAAAAGTGTCTACAAATTTTTTCGGTAAATTCTGAAGCTTATACCAAAAAAATGCGACCAACCGGAAGTAATTTGACTGAAAAATAAGGGAATGGCGAAATTTTGAAAATAGGCTAAAATAGGTCATTTTTTGGACCTTTTGGAGGTCATAACTTGGCCCCATATTGTTCTAGAGGGCTAAAAATTTGGCTAGGTGAGTTTTTTATAACCCCAAACATAATCTAAAAATTTGAGCCCAATCGGTGACATGCGTGCGTCCACTTTTGTATGAAAAGTAATGGATACACCCATATATATACCCACACTTTTTCACTATTATGAACTCTTTAAAACTGGTTTTGATAATTATTTTTATTGCACTATTATTTATTTATATTTATTTTATTTTATAAGTAAAACTTTAACACTTTTATTATTTAGAAACTATTTTCGTTTATTATATTAATGGCTGTATTAAATAAACTATTATTTTTATAAATTAATTTATCATTTAATAGTAAGTCTTGATCAGATTTAATAACTTTATGTATCTCAGACTCCTCCAAAAATTCTTTTTATTGTTTTTGTTACAATTGTGCATAATTTCAAGATCTGTATTAAATCCATATAATATTCATGTTTTTCTTCCCGTATATGTGATGCGAATTTAGATGTTTCTATATGTGAAGGAGGAAGATGTTCTACATAACGTTTTTTAAATGTTCGACCTGTTTGACATATATAGAATTTATTACACGAGCCACATTTTATTTTATAAATGCCACATTTTAGTTCATTATTTAATTCATAATCATTTTTATCTTTTAAGGCATATTTTAATTTGTTTGTGGTCTTGTATGCTATTTTGTATTTAGTATTTCTAGTTATGTTATTGAGTAAATGTGGTGTAAATTTAAGATATTCAGCAGCTATGTAAATAGTATCTTTATCTGAACTGTTAGTAAGATGAATATTGTTATTTTTATTTTTTAGACGTTTTTTGTGTTTTTGTATTAAATTATCAATTAGTTGTTGGTATCCATTGGCTATTGCAATTTGTTTTATTATTTGTTCTTCTTTTTTATAATTTTCTGGGTTTAATGGTATTGTGATTAATCTATGTACAAAAGTTTAATATGCAGCTAATTTTTGTTGTATAGGATGATATGATGTTGCATGAATCGTGACTTCATTTGTTGTGGGTTTTCTATATATGTTGAAATCCAATGATGTTGACTTTCTTGTAATAGATAAATCTAGAAATTTTATGTTATTGTGTTCTTCAGCTTCTATAGTAAATTGGATGTTTGGGTCTATTGTGTTTAAATAATTATTAAGATGGCTTGTCTTATAGTACCGTTGAAAATTATAAAAATATCATCTACATATCTAATATAACTGATGATTTTATCTACATGTTGATTATAATTGAAAGTAGTATTGTTGTGTACATATATTTAATAATTTTTCTATTTCATTTAATTGTATATCTGTAAAATTACTGTTTTTTTGTAAACTGGCGATGGTAACTTTTATGGCTTTGTCAATAGGTATATTAGTGAACATGTTAACTATGTCGAATGAGACCATTTTATAATTAGGTTTTATTTGTATATTATTTGTAAAAAAACACTTTTTTATACTTAAAATCGTTCATAACCACCCGAAACCTGCGTTAGGGTTATTCGAAAATTGTGAAATTTTATAGAAATTATTTTTTATCTAAAAATAGTATCTTTGCCAAATTTCAATTCTCTAGCTCAATTTTCAATGTTTGGCATCTTTTTTCAGACTTTAGCCATAAAGTGGAATCTAGGACAGTTAAAAGGTCCCACGGAATCACAAAAATTGTGTATATCCTAAATTTATAAGTTTTCCATTTAACGTATGATGAAAAAAAAACGTATTTACGGCGCCCGTTAGGGCGCGCGACTAAGTTAAGTCCCTAAACTTAGAAGTACTAATATACAGGAAATTGAGGTTTGTTGCTATTTTTAAAATAACGTTTTTCGGTACTTTCAATACCCCGTAAAAAGTGGAAGCCTATCTCGGGCTTCAGTAAACTTTTTTTCAACTACCACAACCTGTTCTGAAACCCAGAAGTAAATCGACTCCCAGAACCGTTTACAGTCCCCTCTAATAAGTAACTAAATATCAAATAATACAATTTTTTTTATTTTGTTTCTTCTGAAAAAAAAAAACGTTATAGGATTTCTTACTATACATAAGTAAATTTTTAATTAATTTTATCAGGAAAAAAAATATTAAAAAAAAATTTTTTTTATTTTCATAATATGTTAAATATATATAAGTAAAGATAACATGCAATACATGTTTTTAACCATGACTTATATACATTAATTACATCACATATATAAAATAGATGCATGAGGAAAACAATATAATAATGTGTGTAGACTTTATATATTATAAAAAAAAAATTTCATATAGTTAACTATAAACCATTACATATAAAAAAAAAACGAGATTTTACCATGAATATAATATAATATAATATTAGATGATAAAAGTTAACTTTTTTTTATTTTGTATACACTTAACACGAAAAATAACAATTTTTCATATAGAATGTTGTCATCAGTTTAAAAGCCTTTTTATTTTTTCTGACAATAAACAATTTTCAAAAAAAAATATTTGAAAATGCTTTTAATAACATTGATGCATATTTTGTAAATATTTATTTAATTTGATAAAAATATTTGTTTTCAACTTATACGTATAATATGTAAATATGATCAGCTTAAAATTAAAAATAGTTATATTTTGTAATAAATCAGATAAAATTAGGTTCTAATAATCAAAAAATAGTTATAATTTATTTAATTAAAACAAATATTTTTGAACAAATTTTAAAGCCTTACAATTAATATTAAGCAAGAAAATTGTGTAATTTAAAGTTTCAAATATTATTTGTAATCTTACAATCTCTGTATAACTTGTGTTAATTAATTACCAACAAAGAAAAAATTCAAATACATGTAAATAAATATCCATATATATATAAAGTTTAAAATATACTTTTAGTTGTCAGAGTTTCTAATAACCAACGGTTCCTGTTAAAATTTAACGATCTGAGTAATCCTAAACGCATATAATTTAATATATGTACATTAGCCTAGGCATAATTTTAAATATTTATTCATCTTAATAATTATTTAATAATACGAGATACGATTTTAACAACAATAAAAAAATATTATATAAATAAATTTTTTTCTTAAAATAACTTTTATAAAATCCTCAACCAAATATTAAGGAAACCTTACCTAGGCAATTTTGGCTTATAAGGCTTACAAGTATGGCATTTTTTAATTAAAATTAATATTTTTTCAATCAAATAATTACATTAATAAATAAGTTTTTAAAAATAATTTCTAGGTTCAAAAGATTTTTTAGTACTAGGTGAAATTAGTTATCATTTACCAAAAAATAAAATTTCAAAATCTTAGCTCGTTCAATATTTCCACCAAATACACGAGCCAATAAGAGATAATGTTATCAATATAATCCAAACCACTTTCTAAAATAACTCCCAGGATAATATACATAAATCTATAGAATTTACTCATTAGTTTGGGTAACAGAAATTGTACAACTGTTAAATCGAAGCACATTAGTTTACTTTATAAAACAAAAGTTCGTGAGTTTCAAATTCATCAGAAAACGTACATATATTTACAAGTTCAAATATTGATTTAATATAGGTGAGAAATGTTAATTACTAAAATCTAATGAATTTTATTGCTTTAACATTTGTAACTATTTCTTTTTGTTTTTCATTTTTTTTAAATTGATCATTAATTAAAATTTTATTTTTTAAGTTTTTTCTATAAAATCAATCCAATACAAAAAAAGACTGTCAACGAATTCTTTTTAGTATGACCAGTAGGGTGTTTCTTATTTCCTAAATTGACCGTAGAGGAAAATACTAGCTCGAAAAATATTTTAAATTAAAACTTTTTAAATTTAGATTATCAATAATTACTTGACAGAAAAGCTATATTTATTACTATCACGTATAAATGTTGATTTATATTTATATTTTACTTTATTCAATTATTTATATCTCAATTAACTTATATTGACTTCATGATAATTACTAATTTAATTACTTACATTTACATTGCTCAAAAAGTATTGTTATCACTGTACGTATATTTATTTATTGTAAATGAACTATTATTTACTGTATTACACTTGCTATGTATTCATTCACTGAAAATGAATTTACTGATATGGACTAATTTTAAATCAAAGAAAGATTTTATTTTATTTATATGTTTTAACTATTTATCTATTATTTAAATTAATTGATTTTTGTACAATTAGAGTAGATAAAGATATTCTATAATAATAATAAAATTTACCTTTACCCAAAGTCTTATTTTATCAATAAAAAAAAAAAAAAAAATTAATATAAAAATGTTTTTAAAAAATCAAAAAACTTTTGAAATATTTTTACACAGGATTTATAGTTAACATCAAAAGCAAATCATTAGTTTAAAAAAAAAAAAAAAAAAAAACTAATTTAAAAAAAGTTTTTTACAAATATTTTTAAATTCTTTTTTTTTTTAACTTATTTATTACAAAATATTTTAATACAGATTTTACAGAAATATATATTAGGGTGATTAAAAAAAAAGTTCTTTAAATTAGCTCCTCCTGGAGTATGTTGTTTTACACTAATAAACCAAGATAAAACGGCGAGTTTCAGCCCATTTGATGTCTTTTTGGTGGTCGCACAAGTCACTAGCAGCTTTTTCAAAATTGAAAAACGAGGGCACCTCACAAGAATTACATATTACACAAAATTTTCTTAAAAGGGTCTAAATATGCCTAGGGGTAACTTAAGCTTAAATAGTTTAAGCATCAAGAAAATAGTTATGAATCCCTAAGAGTGAAACTTATGCCTAAAAAAATGTTTAACGCCCCTAAAAAGCTGTATCTTTAAAACGGGTAGTTTTAGTAGCTTAGGGGTACTTGTTAATTTCAGTTGAAGCTTTCTGTATTATTTGTTCTTTGTTGTACGTAATAGGTGGCCCTAAAAAGGGCCGGTGGTTTTTTTTAGCATTTGATGCGTGGCCCCAACCACACGTTTTCAAAATCAATGATTCATAAGCATACAACAAATTAAATCATTAAGGTCACAAATACACGTACATACACAAACATACAAAAGAGAAATCAAAAACTTACAAACATGCGAGCACCTTGTGCTCAGGTGACTTCTCCTGGCCAGGAATATCAATGTCCACCTCTTCAAGCCTACAAGCTCGGAAAATTGCACCAAGCGATTCAATCAATCACAGCTTACGAGCTGCTTCAATGAGGATTTAACGTCCGAAAGCCATGGACTCCTCCAATTGCACCAACCACGTCAGCAACAATCAAACCAGCAAACAATCTCATTCACAGCATAGCGAAGGTGTCAAGGTAGCCGCGTGCGTGAAGGCTGAAGTCAGGACAGCAAATGCTGCTCCGGCCAATATCGCGGTTATATTTAGGTCGAGTCTACATAACCGCACCGCATGGCGCAGCCCAATGCTATTGATATAGGCTTACGCTTGCGGCGTCACGTGACTCCTATACCAATAGCATTGGGCTGCGCTGTGCGATGCGGTTATGTAGACTCGGCCTTATAGACCTCCCCCGTCTCAGCCGCGCTTACTGATTGGCGCGCGCGCGAAAAAACCGTTATAAATTTTGCGATAGCTGCTAGAGCAAAAGGAGCTAAGGCAATAGCAAAGGAAATGTTATTGCCGCAAGAGCAAGGGGAGCTAAGGCCATAGAAAAGAAACGTTACTGCCGCTAGAGCAAAGAGTACTAAGGCCATAGCAAAGAAAGGTTACTGCCGCTAGAGCAAAAGGTACTAAGGCCATAGCAAAGAAACTTTCCTGCCGCTAGAGCAAAGGGAGCAAAGACCAATGCTAAGCACCGCGAAGCTAAGTTTACGTGGCAAAGTTAAGTGAAAGGTTAAGAGTGCCCGAGCTCGCCGGAGTGGCAAGGCTATGTGAAAGGCCAAGAGCGCCCGAGCTCGCAAGAGTGCCAGGAACAACTCATATAATTTTACTTTTTCTTTTTTATTGGCTAAAAGAAATAGTACTAAACATTTTTTTGGGGTAGTTTTCATTTCTATGGACTTAAAATTATTTTGTTTTTACCTATGTGACCTAATCTAAAGCTAAAAGCTTTAAAAACAAATCTTTTATTTATTATATTATTTGCCAAACCGAGGGTAGCTTGAGCCCTGTATTGGCCTGATTTTAACGCTTATATGTGTACCAAAATAACCAGTAATGTCAATTGTGGCTTTTTTGACATACAAAAAAAAATTTTTTTTACATTTTTATTAACGAATGGAAGATTATTTTGAGTTATTAACCCGTTTTTAGCCTAAAACTGGGAAAAACCATCCTCAAAAAGGGTGTCAAATTTTTTGGTTCTGGAACCATGATTTTTGAAACCAGTAACTAAAAAACGTACCCCTAGGCATATTTAGAGCCATTTAAACAAATTTTGTGTAACTGTTGTAGGTCCTCCTCGTTTTTCAAAATTGAAAAAGCTACTAGTGACTTGCACGTCCTCTAAAACATTATCAAATGTACTGAAACCTTTCATGGTATTTTAATATCATGTGTGCTACATCATACTCCAAGAGGAGCTAATTACAAGCACTTTTTTGTTTTTTTGAACCACCCTAATATATATAAATATAAATGATAAAAAAATTATTACATGAATCTTTTCAAGCAAAAATAGCACTTTTCAGTAGGTTTGTCCTTTCGCTCTGATTAGTATTTGAAAGTTACTTTAGTGTATAAGAAACTTTTTTATTTTTCTATATAGTACTTAGAAAGATTACAGGAATTTTCAATTCTGTATTTTTCTAAATTTAAAATTTTTTTAATGAATTAATTTTTCTCAAGCAATAGAATTTCTTTATAGAAAAAAATTTGTTTGGTATTATTAGCAATTGTAGTATTCAGTAATTTTCACTTAAGGAGTTAGGAGGGTAAATAAAAATGATGACAGAACTGAATGAAACAGGAAAATTATTAAAGCTAAACATTTTTAAAATTGAATTAAACTTGATTTTATATACCTTACCACATTAATTTTTTTTTAATTGAAAAATAAAAGTCGGCAGCTTAACATTGCTCTTATGGGAAGTCTTATTTGGAGCTTGTAAAAAGTATGATAGTGATGACACAGGGAGATGAAACTAATTAAATATCATAAATAAATTGTCAAAGATTATATTTCCAATTTATTTTATCTAGGTTACCACATTCAATCATTAATTATTCGGTAAAAACCAAGTTTTAGTAAGTAACATAACCTAAAATAATAATGTTTTTTCATAATTTATAAAATTTAAATAATTTTTCTTGCAATAATATTACATAATAAACTCATTTTTAAATATTTTTACGACTAATTTTATTTTAAACTGCAAATTATAAAAAAAAATAGCGTCGGTAATGTGGATATTGAGTCAAATTTTCTATTTACCCTCCTAACTCCTTAAACTACTTATCCAAATTATTTACTTTTATATTCACGAAAAAAATTAAGTTTTAACAATTAATGTAACTTAATAAATACCAACTTAACACTTCGGTTTTTAAATAAAAAATAAATTCCTTATTGAAAACTATATGCAATACGGTATTTTAATAAGAATGAAAATGATTTTCTTTAATTAAACATTTTTTACAATTTTACTTCTATACATTTTTTTTTTTTTGAATATTTTCTTTGTTTTAATGAGTTGCTGAATAATTAATGCTATTATTTAATATTTGTTTTGTTGTTTTATAATTAATAATGTGAAATTTGAGAAACCATTCACTATTATATGGCAGCGTTTATAACCTACTTTTATATGTACTGCATCAAGTAGTTACCCATTGTTAATTAACAAACATTTATTTAATTTTGCATACATTTTATTTTCAATATTTTTTTTATATTTTCAATTTTTGCATGTTTTATGCATGAATAAAATTCATTCATTTTTGTCATTTTTTTATCAATCAAATATAAGTTATGTTAAAATTTTTAAAAAATTTTTCTGGGATATTCCAAATAGTCATTAATATTTTCTTGTTTTTGAGTCAGAAAATTGTTACATAAAAATTCGAGCCGTTCCTCTTAGGGAGAACCACTCCAATTTGGAGATTTTTAGAAAAATTAATAAAAAAGACTTTTTTTTAATTTAAAAACTATTTTACATGCAAATATGTTAGTAAAGGCAATAAATAATAAAAAAGCTTATAACTGGTTTATGTGTTCACATAACCATCGAACATGGAACATTTTCACTTATAATAGTTTTAACTTATCCTAGAACCAAAATTATAATATATATTATGAAATTGTAATTATCCTCAGTCTATAAACCTAAAGTACTCTAAGCCCCTAAATCAAAAAATTTCGTCCACCTTGAAATAAAAAAAAAGATATTTTTAGCCTAATTTTATAATAAAACTTCACTGTAAAAAGTAACTTTCTTAGATTTACAAAAAAAATAGAATTTTCTCGAAAAATTAGTAAATTTTCAAAAAACTTTGTAAATATTCGAAAAAAATCGTGAATTTACTAAATTTAGTATATTATCGAAAAATTCGAGAATTCTCGATTTTTTTTTGTGATTTTACGAAAAAAGTTGTAAATTCAAAACTATTTTTCGTAAATTTACAACTATTTTTTGAAAATTTTTGAAAAAAAATTGTAAATTATCAATTTTTCTTGCGAATTCACATAAAAAAATCGAGAATACTCGACCTTTTTGTTAATATACTAAATTTAGTAAATATACGATTTTTTTCGAATATTTACAAATTTTTTCGAAAATTTACTAATTTTTCGAAAATGTTCTAATTTTTTTGTTAATATAAGAAAGTTACTTTTTACAGTGTTTGATTATACTCCAACCAATAATACAATTTTTTTTAAAACACATATGGGTCTTAAAAAATAAAAAAAAATAATTTTATTGTTAAATTCAGGTAAAATCATCAATTTCTTAGATTACGATAATACTCGTAACTTTATTTTTGAGCCTAATTATTATGACTAATTAAATAAATAATTCTTAAATTTAAATAAAATTCCTATAAATATATATTTTATTATAATTTTAAAATAAATAACTTTAATTAAACACTAATTCAAACCATAACAAATGACTGTAAGTCTACTTGACAATAGTGTCAAGATACTGCCACACCTATCACGTATGTCATTTTAAGTAATACAATATTAAACATATTAACAATTCAAATCCCCGTTGGCTTAAACATATAATATCACTCAAAATTTTCTTATTTATTATTCAGACTATAAAAAAATAATATATATATATATATATATGTGTGTATCTCGAAATATATATCTAATGCATTATACTTGTAAAAAAAACTAAATAAAAAAAATCATTTTAAACTTAAAAAATAAAAAAATAAAAAAAGAAATTTTTTTATACATGCATAAAATAAATATAGTGACTTGTATTTTGAAATATATGTAAAGCATAATATTACATTATGTATAAAAGTTTCATATTTATGATATGGTTCTGATTTTTATATTGAGTTATACTACTTAAAAAAAGATGTAAAGAAGCACTCGTTAATTCTATAAGAATTTTATATTTAATGTAAACATGCATAAATGTTAAAAAAATATAAATATACTTTGAAGCAAGCTTTGAAGTTTTGTATATAAAAAAAAATATTCTGAAGATTTAAAAGGGTGGAGAATAATTATTATTGCTAGCAAAGAGATTAAAATACACTTTTAGGCCTAAAAGACCTAATATTTAATATTTTTAGTGCACTTATTGAATGAATATAACTTGACAGGTTATAAATATTGTTCTTACCTTCATGTCTTAATATCAAAAAAACTTTAACTGCAAAAAGTCTTGTTGAAAATATTTTTTCTCAAACCTCAACAAATACTTTCAAGGCAAATTTACTTAAGCATATACTTGAAATTAATTCCTGAAATTCGAATATTCAAATACTAACTTCCCACCCTTAAATTTACTAACTTTACTTTATACCTACAGTTCTATTTATCTTCAAACAGATTTCATTTTCAAACTTTAAAACACTTTCCTTTCTATAACACGTCACTCAGTTTTAATAAAATTAAATTTTATGTCGATTTATGCTTTTGATTTAAAATTCAAATTTTATTATGACTATAAAAGGTTTTTAAACAATAGTTTCAATACTTAATGGGTGTTGTAATTTACACTTTTTCAATTTGATTAGTAGCTTTTTTATCATTTTTATACTGTTCAAATTTCCGCACCTCATGTCTGTTAATTCTTAAAAAAGTGTAAATTTCTTAAAAACTTAAAGCCCAATTTATTAATGTACTTCTAAAAAATAATAATACGTCAAAATAATATTCATTCTTAAAAAATTTTTTTTTCTTTTTTTTGTCCTATACAATCCTGGGCCATAAAAAAAGAATGCCTGAACTCAAATGTTAACCGCTCTATTTACTTTTTTGACGATGGAACGTAATATATTATTCTTTATAGTTCCACTTTAAAAAATTATTCAACAACTTGCCAAACTACAGTTTTCTAAAAATAAAAAAAGAAAGCTGATTAACCAAAACTGCAAAAAACTGGTCTTGATTTTATTATACTGATAATAAAAATTACTTAAAAGTTTATAGAAATTTCTATGAAATTTTACTATCATTATAGTAAAATTGAGGCCACTTTTTTTTAGAAAGTAAAATTAATGAAAGCAATCTAATAGAATATAGTTTCTTCTTAGTCATGTCCACAAAAACTAAAAATTTTCTCAATAGAGCTTCGTTCTAATAATTACCATAAAAATAATATTTTGATAAAATTAACATAATAATTTTATGAATTTATTATGATAGTATAAGGTAAGCGTACCAGTATATAAACAGTTAAGGATTTTCGTTTATTAAAATTTCAATATTTAATAAATAATATTATTATAGCGAAAGTTTTGTTTTTTATGGTTACTTTGAACCCTTAAAAAACTATAACACACGATTTTTGTCCCAAGCAGTTTTTTATTTTATAAAATTAAAAGATAGATTATTCACGACTGTTTTTTTAAATTGGAATCCCGTATATAAGAAAATGCTTCAGTACCTGAACGGCCTAAAATTTTCAATGCTTAGTTACCCGGTTAATTCTAAAGATATTAAGTTAATTTATTTATAAATTATGTAGTGAAGCTTCTGCTTCAATATTTACCAATTTATTATGCAGTGAACCTTCTGCTTGAATTTTCACCAATTTTTTTTACCCAAAACCTACACAACTAACGACCATGAAACATGTTCACTTATTCGAAGGTCTTGTTCTTATCAGTTCCTGATCAGGCTCTGACTCCCATTCCAAAATATTTTAAGCAATTGACCCCTCACCCACTAGAAATTTCACTTTTTCACCCCCAATCCCCTGCTGAAAGGGACCTTCTCAATTAACCGTTCCAATGAATATGTTCCATATTAATATGAAAAAATTCAAATTCTAAACGATCATCCAGGTACTGGCGATCGTTTATGTACTGGTACAAGTACCTTAAAACCAGGTAAGAAAAGAAATAAAATTTATATGTTAATTTATTTGTTAATATTGTATTATAAATACCTATACAACAAAATAATATATTTGAATTTATGAATCGAAAGGAAAAAAAAAAGAATAAAAAAAAGTCTAAAAAAATAAAAATATGTATATATAATGTATATTTAGAAACATAAAAAATAGTAGCTTTTATTCTTTATAAAAGTACATAAAGAAATTTATCATATGGCATGCATGCATAATGTTCATATACACGAAAGTATGCATGTACTCGTAAACATAAATATAAAAATAATGTTATATATATATATATATTTCAGATATAGGTAATATTATATATTATACTAATATAAGCATTTTTTTTTTTCATAAATAAAAAACTGCTTTTTTTAAGAAAAAATTTAAATTAACATTCTATTATGTATAGTACTTTTTTTTGTTTTTACTATTTTACTTGGAGTATTTTAGATGTCAATGAGATATTTTTTTTGTTGTTATAGAAGCATTAAAACTTTTTTTTCTTCAAAATTAATATTTTTGAAAAAGTTCTAAAAATGTAATATAAAGAATATTAGTGTGCTAAACAGTTATAATCAAAGTTTACCAAAAAATACTTTTATTTCATACTTTACATAATATCTTAAGAAATGCAAACCTTACTTAGCCCTTCCTATCTTACTCTTATTTAAATACTCATTTAACCTAGGGCATTTCCCTGACACTTGGAAAAAAGTCTTTATTCTAGCTATACATAAATCAGGTACAAAAGAAGATATTTCTAATTACAGAGGTTTCTATATTAATGAGAGAATCAGTAATAAAAAGTTGCAGTTTACAAAATTTGATAGATTTCGCTCATTTAGAATATTGGTTCAGCGATAAAAATTTTTTTTTTTATAATTCTCTTTGCATTTCAAGTTATTTTTAATCTTTTAAGCAAGAAAAAAAATCTGCTAATCAATATAAACGAATTTTTTTTTAAATGAACTAATTTTGAAAATTTATTAAGTTAAAAAAAAATGTTCAACGACCAACTTTAGGCTTTTAGGGCCAAATTCAATTTAATTTTACAACCCATTACAAAGTCTTAAGCTATTACTGTATAATGTAATATTATTTAAAAGCAGAATATAATGTCAATTTATTCAGATAATTAATTTTCCGATACATTTAAAAAATACATCGTCAATATATCTTATGATTGATGAAAAAAATTGAAGCTGCTTAAAAATTGTTTATACGTGCATTTTTTTATAAAATACCGAGAAAAATCAATTTATTTTTATCAGTAATTAATTATATTAAAATAAGAAGAAGAAAAAAAATAAAAATTTTGTTATTTATTTAAAAAATCAATATTAAACTCTTATACTGTCAGACTACTCTGCATAAATATTGCTTGAACAGCTTTAAAATTCAATCAGTTTTTTTGAAATTTCAAAACTTTTTTTTACGTATGATCATCTTTTTATTTATAGGCTGCATCCCAGACTCTTTACTCTTCTCTAAACGAAGAAAATTTACATTTTAATTATTAGATTAATTTAGTTAGGGCTTCACCGAGATATCCTTGTCAATGATATGAATGCTTAGTTTATCTCATACAGCTGTTCAATCTCTTTTGATCTCCATATTAATGGATTAAATTCTTATTGTTAGTTAAATTAAATTAAATTCTTTCACGCAGTCATAGTGAATGGTTAGATTTTCTTTTTATTTGCCTCCTTATTTTTAAAATTTGGCTTTTCTTTCCGAAAAAATTAATACTTCTAAAACACCTGAATATTAACTAGATAGCATCGTACAGTTAGACTAATCAGTTTTTAAGAATTTTTTCTAAAAGTTTCGTATTTCTAAATAAAAACAAGTAAAAAAAATATATTAAAATTAAAGGTACTAAAGGTAAAATTTCTCTGTAACGCTTGAAAAAATTTTCCTAATTTAATATATAAATTTTTTTTAACTTATGTAAGAGTCTATCTTTGCCAAAACAGCAATGGTGGGCAGGTCGGGTCATCGGATGGGCCTCAAAATTTTCCCATGTTTTTATAACATAAAGATAGGAAAATCCTGAAATTTTCAGCCTTCTAGGTCTTAAACAGCCCGAGTTATGGCCAATCAAACTCATTAGGCGGCTCTCGACCGGCGTTAGTGCTTTTCGGGAAAATGGTTAAAAATCATAAATATAAACTTGAAACAAAATTCTAAAACAGCATATATGTTGGGAAACCTTCAGTAAATCCATTTCTGCCATTATTTTTTCGGAAAAACCCCGGGAAATTCCGGAAAATGGGAAAATGCGTTTTAAGAAAAATCGCATTATCTCATTTGCCGCCATTTTTTTTTGGAAAATTTTTTTTTCAAAATTTTTTTCAACCGAAATCCCATCGATCTGTATGAAAAAAAATTTTGATTTCGGCCATTAAGGTCGATTTTAGCCTGTTTTAGAATAATTTCACATTTTCAATACTTCTTTATTTAATTTTCCGTAAGGGGTTAAAATAATTGACTTTTTTGCTTTCAGAATCAAATAGCCAGGGAAAAAGTAGTCCTAAATAAAAAAAAAATTGCTCTTTTCGATGAAAATTAACCGAGTTATGGTCAAGTAAAGATAGTGTCACAAATTACCATTTTTATACTAATTCCAATTTTAGGGTCCATAACGACATTATAACTTGAAAAATGCATAACTCGCTTAAATTTTATCGTAAAAAGAAAAGTTTAGGATTATTATCGAATATTTTTTCCTTGGCTATTCTTTTATGCAAGAAAAAAATTAGTTTAGTTAATAAAAAGTTTTTTTTTGGTCAAAAACTAATGTAACATGTTAAAGACTGTTTTTGATTATTATCATTTTTTATCAAAAAAAATAAATTTCTGTCAAGAAAATTAATTTTTTTATTGGATAAACGAATAGTCAAGGAAAAAATATTCGATAATAATCCTAAACTTTTCTTTTTACGATAAAATTTAAGCGAGTTATGCATTTTTCAAGTTATAATGTCGTTATGGACCCTAAAATTGGAATTAGTATAAAAATGGTAATTTGTGACACTATCTTTACTTGACCATAACTCGGTTAATTTTCATCGAAAAGAGCAATTTTTTTTTTTATTTAGGACTACTTTTTCCCTGGCTATTCGATTCTGAAAGCAAAAAAGTCAATTATTTTAACCCCTTACGGAAAATTAAATAAAGAAGTATTGAAAATGTGAAATTATTCTAAAACAGGCTAAAATCGACCTCAATGGCCGAAATCAAAATTTTTTTTCATACAGATCGATGGGATTTCGGTTGAAAAAAATTTTGAAAAAAAAATTTTCAAAAAAAAAATGGCGGCAAATGAGATAATGCGATTTTTCTTAAAACGCATTTTCCCATTTTCCGGAATTTCCCGGGGTTTTCCCGAAAAAATAATGGCAGAAATGGATTTACTGAAGGTTTCCCAACATATATGCTGTTTCAGAATTTTTTTTCAAGCTTATATTTATGATTTTTAACCATTTTCCCGAAAAGCACTAACGCCGGTCGAGAGCCGCCTAATGAGTTTGATTGACCCCTCGGGCTGTTTAAGACCTAGAAGGCTGAAAATTTCAGGATTTTCCTATCTTTATGTTATAAAAACATGGGAAAAATTTGAGGCCGATCCGATGACCCGACCTGTCCACCATTGCTGTTTTGGCAAAGGAAGACTCGTAAACCAAATTTTTTTGGTAGTCTTGGTCCTTACTTGTAATTAATTTATAACTTTTGAAATCTTAAAACAGTTTTTTAGTGATTAGTCGAAAAAGGCTGAACAAAATCACTAAATACTGAAAATTTCATAACTACAGACGCTTAATTTTAAATATTTTATTCCAGAATTCACTTAGTAGGTTGAAAGTAGATCCTTGCATTTATCGATAGAAGCATGCTCGAAGGAATTGATATGACCTAGGGGAAAAAATTTCTCCACAATTAAAAGTACATTTTTAACTAAGGGAGCAAAAAAAAGAATGGCCCAGATCGCACGTTAATTAGAATCCGAGGCTTCGTTTCATGGACAAAACGAAATTTTTCTTTCTCAGTGGGGAGAAAACGCGTTTTTTTCGATCTCTTTGCCCCAGATCTCCATTCTTTCTTGGATAAAAATGTACTATTAAGACTTTTCCATTTTTTGACTAGACTTATAATGCACGATTTCATCTATAATTTATTTGTATACACAGAGTGAACGTGACTAACAACCTGAGATTATACTTATACTATCTAAATATCAAAAAATATAAATTAAACTGAAGTATCTTGTAGACTTATAAAACTCAATTTTCTACATAATACAAGCATTTATTTTATGTGTACACGGTTACGTGGCTGTGGTTAAAAATTCAAATAACGCACAAAAATTTCAAGATTTGTATCTAAACACCAGTCGATGCTTGAAATCACATAATATCTTACTAAAAAAAGAGCATATAATTTTTTTTTTAAATCTTTGATTTCAATTATTTATAAATAACTAAAATGCAATTCTATAAATTTTGAACATTGAAGAACGCCTTGAAATTTTCGATCTTGCTTTAATTCCCAAAGGCAGTAGACTAACCGTGTTTATGGTTTACGTAGAATAATAAAGAAAGTAAAAAATATAAAAAAAGTTTTTTTATTTTTTAGTTTTATAGTTGTTTTTGATAAAATAATAAAAAAATTTTTAACGAGCTTAGAATTCTTTTTAAATTTCAGTTTTTACTTTTATCGATAATGTTTGGATGGAAAGAATAATTATACGCCATAATTTGTCTAATAAATAGAATACAGTAAAGCGAGCATTACATGGGCTTATTTAATTTTCACGTGAACGTGATTAGAATTTACTATTGACTAACAAATAAATGACTGAAATCAAAAAAAAAAACTTTTACATTATCATTTTTAAGGTATTACCATAGGATATTACATTAAATAAACTTGAACATATGGGATCTCTTGTAAAAATTTGTATTTGTTTACGTATGTATATGGTCGTGTTTTTTTATTTTTTTAAAATGTAAGCACATGAATTCCATATTTAACAAAACTTTCAAAATTTTGTTGAGCTATAATAAGATTTTGAAATTCATTGTGGTTATAAAGTAAATAATTTGAAAAGAGCTGACTACGAATTTGAGGATAATAAATATAAGTAGTTGAATCTTTCTCTTTCATATTACCACAGAAACGAGAACGATATCTATAGATGATCAAATCTACTCCACTCTGTATACGGTGAGGGGGGGGGGGGCAAGTTTCCAGCCACCACCAGATTTGGTCTGTTATAGATTTTTAGATCAGCGATCACGAATTTAGGGGTCTTTTCAATGAGAAATTAAGGCTTTGATCTTAAATTTACAAAAATTGGCGTCCAGATTTTGTCTATACGCGTTTTTTGAATTACTAATCAAGAATTTCGTTTATTTTTATATGAAAAATTAATATTTCACACTTAAATTAGCAAAATCGATTCCTAAAAGGGATATTTTTGTTAATTCAAAGTTTTAGCTAATTTAAGGGTGAAACATTAATTTTACCTAAAAAAAATCATCGAAATTCTTGTTTAGTGACCCAAAAAACCCATGTGAACCAAATCTGGCCACTCGAAATTCGAATTTATACATTTTTTTGGGTAGTTTTTGCAAATTTATGCGTGAAGCCCCAATCTCTCATAGAAAAGACCCCGAAATTATTGATTAGCTACTCAAAAACCTACAGCCGGAAACTTTACAGGCAAACCCGTGTTTTGACTGGAGTAACCACCCTAGCGTAAAATAAACTGAATACTTATATTGCTTTTTTTATGTGTTATAATTTTTTTTATCAAAAACTGGACTCGAAAAATTCAATAATTTCTATTTTAAAATGTCGTTCCATAAGAATCACGATTTTCAAGTTGCTCGAAGAAACAAAATTATTTGTAATTATTAAATAACGGTGCAGTTACCCACGGATCCTCGAACTTTCAGGATTTATTTTTTAACACAAATCTTTGGTATGCATAAATTTTTATTAAAATCTGAACAAAAAAGATAGTCACCATCAATAAAATAAAAAATTTTTCATTAAAATTATTCTTTTTTTGAATATACCTTACAAATGCAGAAATTTAAAAATTAAAATAAATTTTTTCATTCCTTAAATTTATTTTAACAAAATCAGTAACCTACTTCTAAAAACATATTAAAAAACACAATCATATGGATATGTAAATATAATTATCTCTGTAAAAAGTAAAAGAGTAAAATATAAGTAAAGAAAAAAGTTTTTTTTTTTTTTTAACAGAAGAAGAAATTTGAAAAAAGAAATTTTAACTTTTTAGAAAAGAAACTCTCTCAAGACTTCATTTATCGTCAAATTGAAAGAAAACAAACTTTTAGACATTTTATACAAGAATAAATCTTATTCAATCTTTATATATGAGATTGAAAATTGTAAGAACATATTCAATATTTTAGACAAATTTGATTTTAAAATATAATATTTGATTTTTAAGTATAAATCTATAAATTTTATTCCACATATATTATACATAAATTATATTTTTTTTTTTATAAAATAACAATTTTATATTTTTTATATATACACACCAAACCTAAAAGAATTTTTTGTTACCCAGAGAAGAATGATTGTTTATTTAATTCTTTAGAGCGGAATTATTTTGAGGTTAATATTTTTAAAAACAATTATTTTAGTTTTTATTCTGTTCAAAAAGAATTAAATTGAAAATAATTGTTTTTAAAAATATTAACCTCAAAATAATTCCGCTCTAAAGAATTAAATAAACAATCATTCTTTTCTGGGTAACAAAAAATTCTTTTAGGTTTGGTGTGATAATTCTGAATAATGTAATTAAAAGTATCTATATTTACTGATTAAAATTTCATTCTATTTAAGTTTTTTTTTTTATTATTTCTATTTGTTTAATAATTTCGAGCTGTATATATTCAGCTCATCTTCTGGGATTTGTTCAAATTAATTACATTATATGTAATTTAACTTAACGTGTTTGATATATCGATAGAACAATATAGATTAACTAACTTAGATACATTGCAGTATTTTACACAGATAATTGTTTGCTTTTATTTTAATTACTTTTAACTTCTTTAAATAAAAAATTAAATACATACAAAAGTTTATACAAAAAAAATTTAATATTTGTATAGTAAAAAATTTGGGTTGATTTAAATGAAGTTTGTATGAAATGCATTATCGGGTCATCAAAACTGCCCCAAAGGGTTTTTTCTAAAGTTAGTACCAAAAATAAGTCTCCAGACCAATTTTTAGGCTCCCAGAGCAAAATCTCGATTATTGGCAGCCATTTTTGTATTTTGGACTCTTACAAAAAAATATAAATTACGTTGAATTATAATCCGTCAGTGACTTCATTAGTTGTAATTGCTGACGCGTTTAGAAACTAATTAGTTTCATCATCAGGGTTTAAAAAATAACACTAAGACATAGAAAATAATATAATAAATAAATGGAATCATATTTAAAAAGTATTAATAATAATATTCAATTTACATTGGAAGTGGAAGAAAATAAATTTTTTAGATATCACTGTGTCAAAAAACATCAAAAAATTTGATTTTAATATATATTGGAAACCTACAACCATGGACACAGTCATAGATGCTGATACTCAGCACCCTTTTTCTCAAAAAATGGCAAGTTTCTACGCCTTTGTACATAGATTACTTACAGTTCCTCTTAAACAAGATAACTATAACAATGAAATACTCACACTAAAATACGTAGCAATGGTAAACGATTACAGTAGCAACATAATAGACAATTTATTAAATAAACATAAAAAATCCAAGACAAAACCTGAAAACAAATACATATCAGCAACTTGCAGCAACTATACCCCGTTCATACTAGTAAATACATTCAAGAAATTTAATTACCAAATAAGCTTCAGAACGGACAACAAACTATCGAAATTACTAAATAAGAGACCTCCGTTACCGTTGGACAAAAAATCGGGTATTTACAAGATCACCTATGATGACTGTAATTGTTTCTATATAAGACTATCAGGACGAAGTTTCGCAGCAAGATTTCCAGAACATTTTACAACCAAAGAATCCTAGGCCTCATATAAGTCTGGATAATGTTAAATCAAACTTCACCAAACATATAATCGATAAAAATCACAGTTGCATTAGCCTATCGAATAATTTAACACCTATTCAATATTATGAGTGCATTAGTACGAGATATATAAAGTTTTTAACAGTTCAGTGCCGCGTTGGCTACCTTAGTTGTGTTCAGAAACTATTTTCAATACTCTTCTAACAGGTTTTCACTAAAAAATTGAGGAATTTCAAATTTTTTATACATAAAAAAGTGTGCGTAAAAAAGGCTGATTTGGGGGATTCTTTCTAAAAAATACATGACTTGTTATATGGAATTCCAAAATTCATAAAATTTATTCTTTACTTAGATTAGAAATATATCACTAAACAAAGAAAACAAAAATAATTAGAACATAATAATTCAATGTAAAGAATTCCAATTTGACTTAAATATTTTTTAAAAATAAAGGTTTGCCAATTTGAGCTTTAAATAAAACCGAAGCATATTTATATTGATTTTGTTACAATAAACTTTAATGCAGTAAAAATTAATATTCAGAACAAAACTATTGACCTTTTTACTAAAATTTAATAAAAATATAAAATTTTTAACGAATTTAATTTTTATTTCAATAAATATCAAATATAATAAAATAATTTTGGAATTTTTAAAGAAAAATTTATCAAATATGTTTTTAAATATGACTAAAAATTTAAGGGATAGAAAAAGAGCTACTTTTATATAAAACGAAATTTCCTTTTTTTTCTCAATATTTTAAAAAAATATTTTTTAGTTATTTTATAATTTTACAAAATGATGAGAATAAAAAAAAAAACTAAATCAAATTAAAAAAAATAAAGTGAAAATTATATTATAATAAAATTTACGTTTAAACTGAAAAATTTTATAGAATAGTGAAGAATTTAAAAAAATTGAAAATTTTTGTACGTGTAAGCACAAATTGAATTTTTCAATATTTGAAATATTTTCTTTTTGTAAAAAGAGTAATAATAATAAAGATAGTAATATATAATGTAATATTATGATAAAAATTATAAAATAAAAATATTTTTTCCTCAAATAAAAATAGCATATTATGTATAAAAGGTGCAAAATTGTTGATTTTAACACGTTCAAACATTTATTTTTTACAAAAGAGTACGAAAATTCAAACAGTTATACGCCCAGAAGGAAATAAAATTCATTTTAATTAAACATAAAAAAAATACTTAAAAAAATTTATTTGAATTATAAAATTTTTATATTAAATAATAAAAATTCAATAATATTTTCATATATAAAATTTATAAAATAAAATAAAATAAAATGTCCAATGATCGCCACAGAAATATAATAGAAAAAATAAAATAAAATAAAATAAAAAAGAGAAAAAATGTAAGTGTTAAGTTAGTGATTTATGTTATATAATAGCATAGACACATACATACATACATTGATACTTACATATTATACAACTAAAGCTAAAATCAGTTGGAGTATTTTCTCTTTCGTAAAAAAGCACGTTCTTCTTAAATCGAGCGCAGTGCATCAGGATTAGGAACATTCAAAAGTAAAAACCCATATATATATATATATATATATATATATGTACCATTTGGTGAATCGGATTGAGACGACATATTCGATGCTTTTTGCTTTTTCAAATCTAAAGAAGAAAATATAAGAAAGAGAGAAAATTACGAGCTTCTTCTTTGGTATTAAAGAATTATCATCTGACTTTGTGATACATAGCTCTTTTATTTCTTTTTTCTTTTCTTTTTTTTATCTTTCAACTTATAATTTTTCCTTTTCTTTTTTTTTTTTTTTGAAAATGTATTTATTAAAATAATTGATTTATAAATTAAATTTATAATTCTACAGATTATATGGTTTTACTTTTTGAGTAATTAATAATTGAGAGCAAATCTTGTTTGTTTCTTTTATGCATTAAAAAATTCGTTTCCTTTGTGCTGCAGTTCCTAGTACCAAAGCTTCGCCCTGATGTTGCTGTTTCTAGCACAGTGGAGCATTTTGCTTTTATACTACATTCTGTAAGGCCAGCCGTGGCCGAGTGGATTAAGGCGCGCGACCTATAGTGTATATACTATATTATAAGTATATTCATGTGGGTCGTGGGTTCGAATCCCACTCGATGACTTTCAGTTTTTATTTTTCAATTAATTTAAAAATTAATTTTCAAGTAAAAACTTTTAAGTTATATTGCGACTTATGGCCCAGGAACTTGTTTCCAGCATAGTATTTAAAAGAAAAATCGAATACTATGAAGAAAACAAGGCTCCGCACTATGCTAACAGAGGTTTTCTGCAGTTTCCTCTGAGCCAGACGAATGTCAGCATAGTTCCCATAAGATCTGAAGACGGCTGCGGACGCATTTATCCCCTCATTAAAATAGAAATAAGCTCGCAACCATTAATCGCGTAACTACTTCCTCCTGCAAAAACCCATATTAAAATAGATTAAAAAACAGTTTTCTGAAAGGAACGATCAGTATATTGTAACATAGACGATATACCGGCTTCCCTAAGAAATAAAAACATTAAAACAGTGCAGAAGGTTGTGGATGCATGGTGTGGTTGTTGTAAGTCTCTGCAAGACAATCCAAAAAGGGATTAAAAGTGCGGAGGATAAACAATAATAAAAAAAAAATACTACATTCTGTATGTATATTTTTTCATCGTGTTTCATTTACTAAGTTTTCGGAAAATGTTGCCCCTAAATCTAGTTAAGTGTTTGATCAAATGGCCAAAACTATAGTAATATGTTAATTTATTATTATAATTTTTATATACAAAAATCTCTAATTGATTAGATAATTTTGAATATAAAACTGATTAGGCTTAGCAGAAAATTTTATATAATTTCATACTAAAGAAAAAATGCAGTTGTAGCAACCAAAATTCCAGTTGTGGAAACCAGAATCTTTTTTTTCCTCTTAATTATTGCAAATGACAAAAAACCTAAAGAAAAGTTTTAAAAAATTTATACCCTGCCAGGCGTAGAATTTCTTGCGTGGAACGCCTAAAGGCAGGCAAATAATATTGTAAGCACTATATGGACGAAAAACTTTACACACTTGAGTAATCAGTTATCACTCATGCCCGGTTTCGCCGAGCACACGTGCTCCTGATTACATAAGTATCGAAACTTTTTCGTTTTTGATACTTACTAGGTATACTTTTTTTTTTAGTCTCATCATGCCACGGTGCTCTGATTTTAAGTGAGTGAAAATCATATTTTTTAAATTTTTTGTACGTTTCAAATTCGAAAAACTTCTGGCTTTTGTATTAAAAATTTTATTCAAAAAAATTTTGATTTTTTTTTAAGATTATCACATAAAACTATTTTTGTTATGTAACTAGAAGATATTTAAAAAAAAGCTACAAGACTATGAAGCCTATGTGGTTGGGATTTGATAATCTTGCACATACATAGCTAAAATTTTAAGGAAAATCGTCTCGGAAATCGTATTTCATAACAAACTTGAAAACAATCGAGTGAGGCCATTCTTGAAGATAAAAATCTGTACCTTGAAATTATTTTGATTTAAAAAATTTGCTTGCATTTTTGGCAGTAGGTTAAAATTAGTGATTATTTACCAAAGAAAGAAAATTTCCAAAATTATAACAAATTTATTTACATAACTGACTCCGATCGCATGAAACTTAAATTATTTCTTTTCAGACAAAAAACCGCTCCATAAAATCTAATTCTTGAATTTTCTCAACTTATATAAACTTTTAAACTTAATTATTTTGGCAAATTTGGTTTAAGAATTTAAATTTTTCAACTCTTTAAATTAACTCCCAGACTAATATTTATATAAATATCCTGAAGATAAAAGAATAAAATAAAAATATCTATAATAGTATTTGTCTCAAATACTTACTTAAAATTATGCATTTTCCACAGATGATTATTTAAATTATTTTCTTATTATACAATTCATACAATTTATATAAATGATCCTTTGGGTTTATATTAGATTTATTTTATAGTTTCAGAGATATTTTTTTTTTAACCAAAAAAATATAAAATAAAAATGGGATATCTCTTTATTTAAATTAATCTGTGGATTTCTTTTACTTTTTATTTTTTTTTGAATTAATGTATACATGAATAAATACATTATAATTAAAGCGGTTCATTGAACGTACTTTTAGTCAATTATATTATATCTATATATGCGCACGTCTAGGATAAAACGACCAGCCAAAATATAGCCGAAAAATAAAAAATAAAAAAAAATTTTTACCTGGGATTTGAAAACACTCCTATTTTACGTTTCCTGATGCATAATTTTGAGATACAGCTGCTCCAAATTTGTATTGTTTTTTATTTTTTGATTTCTGCTGCCCAAATCAACCTGAAATAACTCAAAACCATAAAACTTTTAACAAATACATGTGATTGGGAAAAAATTTTCTTTTTACCTAGACTACCCAAAAAAAAAAAAAATTTTATTTTGGGGCACTTCCGGTTTCATTTTTAACGGTTTGAATTTTTCGAATTGACTGGAAATTAAGTTTGCTATAAATACTTTAGCTCAAATTTTACCAGAATATTGACCTATGTGTCAATTTGGCCCAAAAAAATTTTTTATATGATATATTCAAATGAATGCCCACAATCATAAAATCATTATTTTAGTCTGACAAAATCATCCAAAATTAAGTAAAACAGGGGTCAGAATTTGTTTTTTTTTTTTTTTTTTTTTTTTTAATCAACGTAAAATTGGTATCAATATAATTAATTTTCGGTAAAATTGCCCAAAAAAGACTAAGAGCTAATTTTTGCTGATTTTTTCAGACTAAAATTATGACTGTAGGCGCTCATTTGATTATCACATATCAAAAATTTTTTTTGATAAAACTGACACATATGCCAATATTCTGGGAAAATTTGAGCAAAAATAATTATGGCGAACTTGACTCCCGGTCAATTTGAAAAATTCTAACCATTAAAAATTGAATCGGGAGTGGCCCAAAATAAAAAATAGTATATTTACGGCTCATGTCCAGAAAAGTAAAGAATAGCCCAAATTGCAAATTACCTTCCGAGACGAAGCCGAGGATGGTAAACTGCGATTTGGGACATTCTTTATTTATGGACAAGAGCCGTATTTAATTTTTCTGCGACAGTAGCGAGAAATTTCTTACTTTCGTGGCTACTGTTCAGAAAAAAAATTTTTTTGGGTACAGGTAAGAAGAAAATTTTTTCTAATATTTTATTTTTCCCTGGTCGTTATACCCTGTACGTGCCCATATGTACAAATTATAAATAGTGCATGAATAAATAGCACAAAACAATTTAATTTTAAATTTATAAGTTTTAATATAAAATTTAATCACTTTATTATAAATTAATATAATGTACTATAAATATATTTTAATAATAAACAAAATAATAAACAAAATAGAATTTATGAATACAGTAGGGTGCAAAAGCTTTGAAATTAAAGCATATAAAAATGTTTTGAATGGTTAATAATAATAAGTTGATCAATATTTTACTATGTACTTACTTGAACTAGATACTCCTAAAGGCTCGTTACGTTATTAATAAAAACAGTCTAATTTATCAAAATTTTTTTCATGGAAATTTATTTAATATCGCAATTAATATAGTAATTTGTAACTGCTCATAATAAACAATTTTAGGCTCAGAATGAGAAATAAATAGCTATTTTTTAAAAGGACAAATATTGGTTTTGACTTTGCATGCAGTTATTTGAATGCACGAGCAAGTTCAAGCAACATGCTTGACAGCTCACTTTTTTGCCCTAGATTTGTAAAAAACTTACTTCTTTTAAATATACAGCATACATTGATTTACAAGCCATATTTTATAAGTATAATTAAACAAGTCTTTAGAAAACATAAGATTTTTTCGATGTTATAAGCTTAAATTTCAAATATTAAAAGTATCTTATTGACATTTTTTTCTATAACAATTTATAAAAAAAAAGATTTTCTTAATTTCTTAAATATTTGTATTTAAAAATCAATTGGAAATTTTAAAGAAATTGAAAAAAAGCTACTTTTTTTGAAAGATACTCATTTTTATTATTTGCTTATATACACAATTAATAATTAAATTAAAAAATGAGAGAGAGACTTATAGGGGAGGGGGGGGGGAAGAAATGAGTAAGAAAAATCATTGAAGAAAAAAAGAAAAAACTTTCTTTGTATAAAAAAATTCAATATTGATAAATAAAAAGAGAAAAAAATTTTATTAGTTTGAAAATACTTGAAATTGAAAGTTATTAAATAGATTTAAAATATAATTAAAAATTAATAAAAATTTAAGTCTTTTATATTTTTACTTATTGCCACACAAGTATTTCTTTAAAAAAAATAATTAATCCTAATAAATTCTATAGTAAATTTATTAAAATAAATCATTACAGTTATTAATTAACGGTGTATTTTATATATTTTCCAATAAACTATATTTTTTTACATGTGAGTTTTTATAAATTTTTTAACAGTGTATCTTTGTAAAAGTTTTAATAATTTCATTTATTTATAAATGTCTTATATGGTTAAAAAATAAATTAAAATTAAGAGTAAAAAATTCTAATGAATAATTTAACATTTGGTGAAATTTAAGATAAAATTTACTATAAAATTATGAAAATTTCTTAATTAGCTATTAGTAAATTTAAGTGGGAGTGTCCAAAGATACTATCCAAAAGAATTATTTTAATTTTTTTTTATTGCTAAAGAAAAGTAATTTACTAAATTTACAATTCTTTCACTGTAAAAATGGGTGTTCTGAATTTCAAGGCAATTATTTTAATAAGTTTTGAATTTTATCTATTTGAAACTTAATAGTTATTTATGAAACAAGTGATATAATATAATTATATAAAGTTATAATGTACGAAATGCGAAAGTTTACAGGGCCCGAGATGCGTAGCTCCGGGGTACTGTGATCGCATTTGGTAAAATATACATTTATATCACAAGTTTCATACATAATTTTATTTAAAAAGTGCCTTAAAGTTGTCCCACCAGGGCGTAAAAGTAACTTTTACGCTCGCTGTTAAATAAAATAAAATAAAAGGACCCCGCACAAAATTATAGGATTTTGCCTTTCGGTCGACTTGGCCAAATTTTGGATATGTTGTGGATTTTATCATTCTGAACAAAAATCTCACTGGGTCTAAAGCTCAAAAGTCTCAGGTTTGGCAACTACGGAGCTTGAAAGCTCCAAAGCTCCACCATGGCAAGATCGCTTCAAAACCTTTTTTCTTTTATTTTTAAAGTATACCTTTGTGTTTTTGAGGTCGCTAATTCCAAATCTGATGTCAAATTGACAAAGTTGACAGTTTGCAGCTGTCAAATAGCTGTAAAATTGACAACAGAATACAAAAATATTAAAATAATGATTTTACAATATGTTTTCGAGGTTGCTGAGTTCAAATCTGATGTCATAATGACAAAAAGTTTTTTAAGTTTTGTGTATTCTGTTGTCAATTTGACAGTTAGTTGACAGCTTCCATTTGTCAACTTTGTCATTTTGACATCAGATTTGAACTCAGCAACCTCGAAAACATATCGTGAAATCATTATTTAAAGTTTTTTGTATTCTGTTGTCAATTTGACAGCTAGTTGACAGCTGCCAATTGTCAATAATGTCAATTTGACATCAGATTTGGAGTTAGTGACCTCAAAAACATAAAGTTATACTTTAAAAATAAAAGAAAAAAGGTTTCGAAGCGATCTTGACATGGTGGAGTTTTGGAGCTTTCAAGCTCCGTAGTCGCCAAACCTGAGACTTTTGAGCTTTATGCCCATTGAGACTTTTGTTCAGAATGATAAAATCCACAACATATCCAAAATTTGGCCAATTCGACCGAAAGGCAAAATCCTATACTTTTGTGCGGGGTCCTTTACTTTCCAATACGAATTGACAATTATTTGAAAACTTATTGTTATAATCTTCGATAATCGATTATTTTTCTGCTGATTATTTATTTTCATTTTTTCTTCAATGATTAGCAAAGATTCAAATTTCTTACATAATTCAAAAAAAGTTAAAAAAAAAGAACAATTGTTTCTGTTATTAAGAAAAATAAATGCAGGCTAAATCTCAAATTCTTTCCCTAATATCGTTACAAATTTTTTAATTTTAGATTTATTGATATTTTTTTATCATAAAACTTAATTGTTCGATACTTAATTATGAAATTATTTAATTATATCATTAAAATAATTCAAATTTAATTTTTACCTCTATTTTTATATGCGTATAAATTTTTAATGTTTTTCTTCTGCTAAAATTATCAGTTTTTATAAATAGTCTCTAATAACCTTTAAATCTTAATAACTTTTGGCTCTATTTTTAAAATATGAACCTTTTTTTAGAAACTCCTACTCATCTATTATTTCGTATAAATTAATTTTGTTAATTTTATTCAAATTTTCATTTTTTTATATATATTTTTACAACAAACAATATTTCAATTTGTTTTTGAAAAGCAACAGAGGGGAAATTAAAAAAAAGTGTTACACCAATGTGTAGGCAAATTTTGAACTAAAATATAAATAAATTATAATAAAATGATCTTAAAAAATATAAATTTATAAAATATGTATGATTGTTGTTTATAATCAACTGTTATTCAATTTGCTATTTTTATAATTTGTTATTATCACCTTTAGTAGATTTTAAGACTCTAAACCCAAATTATTCTGATTCCTTAAACCCGCATTCTAAGTCTCTAAATCGAAAATAGTTGCGCGTTCTAAACCGAATTTTTACCAGAAAAAGGAGTTCTGGTTCAGGATATAAAGCGCAGGGCGGGTTTAAAGTGTGTTTAGTCAACTATTGTTTTAAACGGGCATGTCGCAGCACATTGGCGCATATTCCAATTCTAGGTCTTAAGACCTTGACCCTGCGGAGCCCAATCCACTATTTCACTACATCGGGCCTCAGGTAACCAAACCGAGAAAAACCGTCAATCCGCTGACGATCACTAGTGACCTTTCCACCATGATTTTTACTCCATTAGTGTAAGGATCCGTTGGGTTGTGCGGAGGGGCACCACTTTTGCTAGACCCGTTCCCATGAGTGGCAGAATCTGCCACAAGACCACGTTCAACTGGTTGTATTGTGTACAACTAGGCAGTCATGAAAATTTTTAAGGCCCACAAACACTCCATGATTGATGCAAGGTTCACATATTTTCCTTAAAATAAAAAAATAAAAATTATTAAATATCATGTAGTGTAATTTTAAATTATAATAAAAATAGATTTTTGATTTTTGAGATTTGATTTTATAAATTTAATTTTAATTAAATATGAATGAAAAATTGTCTGAAAATTTTTTAGTTAGCATTAAAAATAGTAAATAATATTCAAAATATTAATTAAAATTGATAAAGATAAAATAAAAAAATAAAAAAAGGAGATTGTGTACTGACATATGTAAGTTTAAATTAATAATATATAAGACATTCGGAAAAAGTTATTTTAAATTTTATGAAACTTAGGGATATATAAGTATTTTAAAATTTAATCAATCAAAAAAGGTTCTATAAAAATAAACACTTTTTAGAAGTGAATAAAAGAACTTCAAATAAATTATAGATTATTATATAAATATAAAAATAGAATATATGAGCGATTATTTCTCAACCCGGCCACCCCCCTCTGTCCAAAAATGGTGGCAACTTAAAAAGATTCGTTTTCTCGAATTGACTAGAAAAGGGTAAAGTTTTTTATACTCATTAGCCTTTTCAACACTGTGAATCTACTCTGCCCATTTTAAGCACTGAGCGGCGACAGGTCGACATTTTAAAAACAGAAAAATTGAAATAAAAGTAGATTAAGAAGTTTTTTGAAATTTTTTTCTCTTAAAAGTTGTAATTTATTAAAACAAAGAAAATAAGACCACTTGCGTGGTAATTGGTTGATTTTTAAAAAGTTTTGTGGGTGCTATGTAGTTTTTAAAAATGGGTAAAAAACGGCTACTTTGACTGATGATATCTCTGAACCTACATATCCAAAATAAAAAAGTTTTAGTGCAAAATAGTAGTCTTTTGATACATAATAAATATCAGAGGATTTTATCAAGCAGTTTCGGATTTAGCAATTTTAAGGGTAATTCTGAAACAAATTTTGACCCATTTTTTTAAGAGAATTAGTACCCGAAAATTGCTAAATCCGAAACTACTCGATCAAATCCCCTGATATTTGTCACACTTATTATGTATCAAAAGAGTACCATTTTGCACTAAAACTTTTTTATTTTGGATATGTAGGTTCAGAGATATCATCAGTCAAAGTAGCCGTTTTGTACACATTTTTAAAAACTACATAGCACCCACAAAACTTTTTAAGAAATCAACCAATTACCACGCAAGTAGTCTCATTCTCTTTGTTTTAATAAATAACAGCTTTTATGAGATAAAAATTTCAAAAAACTTCTTAATCTACTTTTATTTCAATTTTTCTATTTTTAAAATGTCGACCTGCCGCCGCTCAGTGCCTAAAATGGGCACAGTAGATTTACAGAGTTGAAAAGGACAATGAGAATAAAAAACTAGACCCTTTTTCCGTCAATTTGAGAAAACCAAAATCTTTTTAAGTTGCCACCATTTTTGGACAGAGGGGGGTGGCCGGATTGAGAAATAATCGCCCATATTTATATATTTATTATGAAATAGTTAAGCATACCTACGGTAATGGATTATTATATCAAGTATAATTGTATTCCCAAAGTGTAAAGTATTGACTAAAAATGAAGTAGTTAATACTTTTGATCTCTATGATTATCTAGTTCTTTAAAATCGAGTTTAAGATGTCTGGGTGAAATTCTGCACTTCATACTGAAAAAAATAAAACAGCCTATAATATTAATTGTAAATAGAAAATAAATAGATTTTTGAACCTTTCGCAAGCTTCTATCAAAATTAAGCTTTTTTACAACCAGATAAATTTTTCAGATCAAAAATATAATTTTATTATTTTAGGCAAAATCGTATTTGGACCTAAAGCTGCATTTTTAATTTGAAATAAATACTTTGTATTTAAATTATTATTAAATACTTTGTATTTAAATTATTACTTTGTATTTAAATTATTCTAAATTAGATCTTGCTGGAGCTTAAAGTCCGATAGGACTCTAAGGTCCAAATATAATGCCCCCCCCCCTCAAATAGTCCCCTAATAGATTTGAACGAATTTAACATTGAATTTCAAAGCTAATTTTAATTTATTCTACTTTAAAATTTTGCAAAAAAATTTAATATCCAAAATTTTAGCAATTTATAAAAGAACTTATTAATTGTGATCTGAAATATGCGATCAGCAACCTTAGAAGTATAAAAAACCATATTGAATTCGACCTATAATGTATTTTGGCAAAATTTGCTAAAATATTTTTATTTGCACAATATTCGCAATTCTTGAAAAAATCAACTATTTTGTTTTAAGATTTGTAATTAGCAACCTCAAAAGCAAAAGTAAATCTATTTAAATTTGCCTCAAATCTTATTTTGTAAAAATGTTTAAAAAATAACATAATTTGCGAAAATTCACAATTCTTGATGGAAATCAATAATTTGAAGTTTAAATTCGTGATAAGAGACCTCGAAAACATAAGTGTCCTGTATAAAATTTACGTAATTAAAATTTTTTTTACTATGTCTCATTTTTCTGTATACACGTCCCACTGTGAGCCATTTTGAGAGAGCAACTCACTCGAATGACGTTCAGGATAACTAAAGAACTTTACCTGTAGAAGAGGTAACCAACTTCTACTGATTGCTACGGGAGACCATAGTGGCAGCGCCAGATTCCCTTACCGAGCTATACGGCCGGATAACGAATGTATATTTTTTTTCAAAAGCAAAAATAAGTAATTTCTGTTGGGTAGAAAATCGGTAATTTTAAATGATAAATCCAAAATCTTTAAGTTCTTGATCAAAAGTTTTTTGTAATATTAAAAAAATCATCCATTTTTTAGAAAAAATAATAAATTATTTAAACTAAAGCATATTTTTCTTTATATATTATTAACCTTATATTATTTTTAAATTTAATATTTTAATTTATTCATGTATATTAGCCGGTCACTTAAAAAAATAATTTCATTATTTCATTTCGAAGGCTACTGGTAAAATTTCCTATGAAAACAAGATTCTGAAAACCACCACTTATAAAATAAATTTTTGATAGTACCAAAATACACATAAACTATTATTTAATCAATTTTAATTTCTATAAGAGTCCATAAATTTTCTACATAAGATTAAGACCAATTAGAAGTTGTTTTATAAACTGAATTTTTCAGGATTTAATTTTTATTAGAATAGAACCTTTTCTTATCTAAAGCCTTTAAAAATAAAAAAAATTTTTCTTTTAATTGACAGACTAATATATTTCATTATATGCCTACAAAAACTTATTATTAACCGTCACATCATAGACGTGATGGTCCATAATTTAATTTAAAGTTTTCTCCAACTAATATGCTCTAAAATTAAATTCTATCACTGACACTCTCTTTTGTATAAATAAAATAAAAGATACCTCAGATGACTTAATACTGCTTATATATATATATATATAATTATCTTTAGTATTAGATGTGTTTGTATAAGTGTGTCGGTACTTTTTTAAAGCTCAAGATCTAAATAAAATAGTGTGATCAAAATAAAGAAAGACAATTTGTGGGTGACATATTATTATGCTAATGTTATATTCATAATTTAAATTCAGCTTTAAAATTATTTATATTTTGTTCCTATATTTTTTATAGATTTTAAAAATATTTAATGAAAATGAAGTATTACTTCTGTTACTTTTAGGCACTTAACTCTGCCGCGGACTTCTAACCTTAATGTGCTTCTTGACAGCCTCGCCAAGAGCTTGGCCGCGCGTAGCCTTTGGCTAGGCCTTACCTCCCTTTGCTCGTAGCGGCTATAACATTTCTTTGCGATCGCCTTTGCTCCTTTTCCTCATAGCGACTATAACATTTCTTTACGATCGTCTTGGTTCCCTCTGCTCGTAGCGCGTATAACATTTCTTTTCGATCGCTCCTTTTATTCATAGCGTTTATTCTATTTCTTTGCAAACTCTTGGCTGCCTTTGCTCATGGTATGCATGGCAAACTTCGTAACGATTTTGTCGCGCGCTCCAATCAGCGAACGAGGTAGAAGTCAGCGAAGGCCTATAAATATAACCGCGACTCTGGCCAAAGCAGCATTGTCCTAACTTTAGCCCTAACGCACGTGGCTATGCTGTGGATGAGAGATGGCTTGCTGGTTTGCTTGTTGATGGTGTGCATGGTGCACTTAGAGGAGCCACGGCTAGCGAACGTTGAATCCTCATTGAAACAGCTCGTAAGCTGTGATTTTTAGATCGTGTGGCTGGGACCACGCATCAAATTCTAAAAAAAACCACCGGCCTTTTTCAGGCCCACCTAATACGTAAAATAAAGAACAAATAATACAGAAAGCTTCCAATGAAATTAGCAACTTCAGTTAAGTAGGGGGAAGGGGATTATTTTTTGAAAATAGATTGAGAAATGTCTACTATAAGTGTTTATGTCTAATATATCAATCTATACAATCGTAAAGATATACGATACAATGTGCGTAATTTTAGAAAGAAACATTTAGCATTACTAATCCAAAATTTTAATTGTGAATATTATGGAGTAAATATACTAGATACCGTCAATGACAGGTAGAGCGAAGCTAATCATGTTAGGGAAAAGTCTTATTAACTTTTAAATTTTGGGATTTTGAAAGTTTTGATTGGATGGGGTTTAATCTTAATATGTGAATATAAGATGTAAAAATATGTTAAAAATAGTTAGAACACAAACCAGAGGAGTGCAAATGTTTGGAAAGCCGATTTGTTTGCAACATTCTGGACAGGTTGTGGTAGTCGACTAAACATCTCCTATATACTTAACATATCTAAATAGGACTCCTGGGCCTAGTATGCTATAAGATAGGGGTATTTCGTCTATCTTCTAAATGACGCTGCTACCTTGTCGCTTAACTAAATACCTTTCAGTTGGCCGTATTTTTTTGTATGTCAGCTTTTGATCCCCATAAACCTCATTTTTTTGTCAATAATTCTTTTACCATTATAGTCAGTAAACCAAATGACCATATTTGGTCAAAAATGAACAATTTTCAAATTGCTGCCAAAGTTATAATTTTTGAATCAAATAGATTTTACAGGTTTAAAAAACTGTTAGCAAGCAAATAATTTTCAAAAATTGTTTACTCGTCTATTTTCGATCATTTGCTTGAGAGATATGAAAATTTAAAGTCAGAGTCCTGCTTCAAGATTTTTTAATAAACGCTAATTTTAAGTACCATCTTTAAAGAGCCAATTATTGAATTCCAATATTTTCATATACTTTCTTTAAACAAGCAATCAACTAAATAATTTTAGTACTTCTTCCAAAATATTGGAGTAATTTATTTTCCTCGAAATAAAGCAGCTTTTGCTGCTTTCATGCCCTAATTTATACTTCTAAAAATGGATCCCAATGTAAGTATTTCTCCATTTTGAGAATCTGGAGTCAAATTACGATAAATCAAATGGGAACTTAAACACACAAGAGATGAAAATTTAATGATTTTTCATCAAATGTGTCTTTTTTTATTTTATTTATAATGCTGAATAAGCAATTCGTCGATTTTTTTTAGTGGCCAACTTTGACTCGAAATATTGAGTTTCCGGTAGATTTTATCTTAAGTTTGACATCAGATTCTGAAAATTGAGACTTTTGTGCACAAGGATACATTATTAAAATATAAACATTGGTTTTAAAATTTGTTTAATGTGCGAAAGCAAAACAACACAAAGACATTTATAAGGTTTTTCACCTATGTGAAGCAAATATACAAGAATAAAGACGCTCTTAAAAATACCGGGTTTGGTCCAAAAACTATAGGCATCATCAACCCGATAAAAAAAACTTAGTTTTAAAAAATGAAAGCAATCCGATCGATTGTTTTTGTTGTATCGTGCCTACAAGGTGTCGATTTTTGCATCCATTAAGGTAGAGCTTCACTCTATGAAAATAGGTAAATTACTGCAGCAAAAAAATATTTGACTTTCATAAAACTCAGTACTGGAATAAATGATAGGGTCATCAAAGCATTAATAAAATTTTGTATTTATTATTCAACAAGAAATTTATTATTTTTTATATGTTTCTACGTAAAATTAATTTTGAAACCCTTTTAACCTTATGAAAAAGTCAGATAGAACAAAAATTTTAACGAAATTTTAATAATTTGTAATATATATATCTATATATAATATACTAGTATATATATACATATTACACTTATAACAGGAAACTTTAATATAATAGTACTTATATATACCACAAATATTGATTATATTATAACATAGTTTATAAAGTTTAAAATTTCATATAGCATTATAACCTTTATAATTGTCTCATAAATTATCTAACAAAATGAGCTCTGTCATCAATCCTAATTAAAAACTTTATATTTATATTATTATTATTAAAAAATATCATAAATTTTTTTATTTTTTATACTCATAAATTTTGAATATAATCGTTAAAATAATTATTGTTATTATTTTTTTGATTTCAGAAAATTCAGTTATTGAATTAAAATAAAGCAAAAAAAGGACAATGAAAAAAATAAGAATAGAAGAAAAACGATAATGTGGACAACGTGGCCACGCAGTAGACGTAAGTGGTGGTATCCACTAAAAAAAAATCGTCAAAAAATAAATAAAATAAAAAGACATGATGATTATAATAAAAAAATAATATTAAATAATAATAATAAATTAAATTTAATTGTTAATGTAAAATTTATTTATTTAATATTTCTTATAATCTGCGTGGCCACTAATAATACAAAAGCAATTAATTGTCCATCGTTTGATACAATGCCTGGTTGTCCATGTTATAATTTTGTTGATGGATTATTTATTGAATGTACGAGTTCAACTGAGGAATCACTAAAAAATGCATTATCCAAAGTTTTAACACAATCAAAACCAGAGGGTAATATTATTTTATTATGTTATTTAACTAATTTTTTTTTTTTTTTTTAAGAATTTATTTTTTCATTAAATAGTTATAATAAAAAAAAAAATAAAAATTATCTGGTTTGTAATTTTATTGGAATTTTAATGCTTGGTCACGTATTTTATAAAATATTCAAGCTTGAGTATTGATTTTTTTTTCTTATTTTATGAGATTACTTTGTGTTCAAATATTTCAGTTTTAACCAACATGGACTTTTTAACATATGTTTTATTTTTAATTAGATTAACAATTACTTTTTTTTTTCAATTATTTTTTATGTGCTTAGAAAAAAAATTTTCAGTAAAAATATACACTGTTAGACTGCTGCGTTTCGATTTTCAAGCAAAAGTTATGCATCATTATAAAATCATTATTTTTTTGTACGGTTAATACAGCCATGAAATCATATTTTAATTTTATTAATCAATGTCTTTGTAATAGCTGAATAGTAGTTTTTTGAATTTTCAAGCACAGCAGTCTTACAGTGTAGTTAAAGTCAAAATTAACCGTCTTTACATAACTTAATAATATTATAATTTAAATGCAAAAGTAAAGAAAGGATTCCTAATAAAATAACATTATAATTAATTTTTAAATAACTTCAACTACAATTAAGAAACTTTAATAAAATTACAATCTAGGTTAAAAGTATTTAATTATTTAATTACATTATAAAATTAAGGTACTACTGAGGACTATAAAAGCGATTTTATTTCATTTTTGAAAAAATCCATTTCTCAGTTTCTTTATTACATATCTATTTGAAACTTTTTTTGAAAAAAAAATTTTTTTTGTCTTTTTTTCCAATTTTTAATTTTTTATTAACTGATCTGAGATCCAAAGTCTTACCTCCAAAACCTTCATTTATAAGCCTTCCTTTTATTCGTATATCCCTTTTATAAATTTTTTTTTTAGGCTTAATAATTCGGAGTTAGAGTGTCCGCCATGAAATGTGACTTTTTTGGAGGCTCGAATTTGGCACCATCTATAAATTGCCTAAAAACCAATTTATTTATTTGATAACTTTCTTTAAATGTTGATTAAATTTAGGAAATAATTTTCAAATAAAGAAACTGAAAAATGAATTTTTTTAAAATAAAATGCTTTTAGGCCTTAGTAACACCTTGAATAAAAAATTATTTAATTTTTTTAACTTATATGGACGGATATCCTTCTGATATTCAATTAATAATTTATTTTAAAAATATTTAAACTTAATTAAAATATTAAAATTAAAAAACTATTTAATTTTATTAACTTTCCTGGATGGATATCCGTCTAGATTGTTAATTAATAATTTATAAAATTAAAATTTAATAAAATAATTTTACAGAAGTAATAATACAATCATTAAGTATCTACGATTTAGACAACAAAGTTGAAGAACTTCGTGATTCGTTATTTCCAAATGGTATTAAAATACGTCACCTACAAATATCACAATCAAACATACGTGAAATAAACGAAGAAGCATTTCAAAAATTAATACGTAATTTAGAATCATTAGCTATTATAGCTGGTAAATTACTAAACGTACCACAAAAAGCAATAGCTAATTTAAGTAATCTAAACGCATTAGATTTAGAATCAAATCGTATCAATGAATTACAAAGTTATAGTTTTTATAGATTATCATTAATAAAATTAAATTTAAAAGGTAATCAAATAAGTAAAATATCAGAATTCGCATTCAGTGGTTTAGAAAATAAATTAAAAGATATCGATTTAACTGAAAATAAAATACGTATTTTTCCAATGACATCATTAAGACGTATGGAACATCTAACGACATTAAAATTAGCATGGAACGAAATATCACAACTACCTGAAGATGGTTATTCAAGAATAGATAAATTAAATTATTTAGATTTAAGTAGTAATAATTTTGTTATCATACCAGTTAATTGTTTTCGTTGTTGTCCATCGTTAAAAAAATTAAATTTGTACTACAATGCTATTGAAATTGTTGATAAAGATGCATTTATATCATTGAATGATTTAGAAACAATTGATTTAAGTAACAATAAAATAATATATTTAGATTCCTCAACGTTTCGTGCTAATCAAAAATTAAAATTTATTGATTTAAGTAACAATCACATACATAACATTAAAAATATATTTTCTAAATTACCAGAATTAGAAGAATTATCATTAATTAATAACAATATATTAGAATTAACTGATGATACATTTTATGGTAGCATTAATTTAACAAACATTTATTTACAAGATAACTCAATTAAAAAATTAACGAACAATGCATTATCGACTTTATATAAATTAGAAAAATTATATTTAAATAATAATTTTTTAACAAAAGTGCCTAAAAAAATTTTTTTCAATAATTTAAATTTAATGATATTACAATTAAATAATAATTTAATACGTGATATTGAAATAGGTACATTTTTAAAATTAAATAAATTAGAAATATTAAAATTACAAAATAATCAATTAATTGAAATAAAACGAGGTTTGTTTAAACCATTGCCATTATTGAAAGAATTGTATTTAGAAAATAATATAATAACTGATATTGAAACTGGTTCGTTAAAAACATTGAGTAGTTTACAAAATTTTAATTTACAAGGTAATTTATTAGCTGTGTTAGGTGATGTTTTTCAATTATCTAATGATACAGCAATTATTGATTCAGATAATTATTCGAATAATGGTTTATCATCACTTGTATCGATTCAATTAGATAATAATGGTTTAGGTGTGTTACATAATGATTCGTTAAAAGGACAAACAACGTTAAAAATATTATATTTAAATGATAATAGATTAATAAGATTACAGTCAGAATTATTTAAAGATTTATTAATAATTGAAAAATTGTATTTAAATAACAATTCTATCGAATTGATAGAAGAAACGACATTTTACAAAATGGATAATTTAAAATATTTAGATTTAAGTTTTAATAAATTAAAATTTATAAATTCTAAATTATTTAACAATTTATTAGAATTAGAAGAATTATATTTATCGAATAATTTAATAAATTATATCGAATCGTACTCATTAAATAAATTAAAAAGATTGAGAATTTTAGATCTGTCAAATAATTATTTGACTAAATTACAAGATAAAATATTTCAACAAGGTTTACCAATAAGATTATTGAATTTAGAAAATTGTACTATTAAGTTCATTGATAAAAATACATTCAAAGGTTTAAATAATTTATACGAATTAAATTTAAAAAATAATTTATTAAATAATAATATTTTAGATAAATTAATAATACCTGGTTTGAGAATAATTAAATTATCGTACAATAATTTTACGTATCTAAATAATTTATCATTCATTGGTTTACCATCGATACAAGAATTAATAATCGAATCATCAAATATTATAAATTTAGATAATAATAATATATTTGATAAGAATAAAAATTTAATTAAATTAATATTATCTAACAATTTAATCATTAATTTAGATAAATTATTAATATATAATTTAGATAAATTAATAGAATTAAAATTAGATAATAATAAATTAAACGTTATACCATATTATTTATTTCTAAATCAAACAAATTTAGAATATTTATCATTATCGAATAATTATCTTGAAATCATTGATATGTCTAAATTATACGGTTTAATTAATTTACGTGAATTAATATTAAAAAATAATTTAATTAAAAGTTTATATGGTTTTGAAAATATTCAATTTACTAAATTGATAACGTTAGATTTAAGTAATAATTTAATATTCAAATTACCAAATAATTTTTTTACGTATTCAATATTATTACGAAATATTGATTTATCATGTAATAAATTTGATAAATTACCAACGAAAGCATTATCAGCTAGAAATTTACCAAATTTAATATGGTTCAATGTAACGAAAAATCCAATAAATGTAATTAATGATAATATTAATATGAATGATAATATTATAATATATCCAAATTTACAAGAATTACATATAACTCATACTAATTTAACAATTATTAAATTACAAGATTTTGATATATTTCCAGAATTGATACATTTATATATAAATAATAATTATATTAAATTGATAAATAAAAATTCATTTCAAAATTTAATTAATTTAGAAACTTTAGATTTAAGTTTTAATAAATTAAAATTTTTATTAAAAGATTATTTTTTATCGTTAAATAAATTAAAATTATTAAATTTAACGAAAAATTTAATTGATAATTTAGATGAATTTACGAGTGATTTAAAAAATTTAAAATATTTAGATTTATCATTTAATAATATTGTCAATATTAATAATAATATATTTAAAAATTTAGATAATTTGTTAGAATTATATTTGTATTATAATAATATTAAATTTATTGAATTTGATTCGTTTAAAATGTTAAAAAAATTACAAATATTAGATTTAAGATTCAATCAATTGAAAAATTTACCTTTGAATGCCTTCAAACCATTAGAAACACATATAAGAAGTCTACGTACTGAAGGTAAATAAAAATTTTTTATAATACATTTTAATTTTTTTTATTGTATTTTTGATGCACACAATAATTTCTTATTTTTTGTGAATATTTTTTTGCTTTGCTTGTTAATTTTATTTTTTTTTATTAGTTGCCATTTTATGCAGTTGTTCTGGGACATGAACATTTTTTAATACGTATAGTCCGTAAGAAATAATAAAAAAATCACGAAAATCAAAAAATTTCAACTACATTAGATTTAATTTGAAGTGGTGATAGTTTAAGGTGTAAATATCAGGAAACCATACTGTGTACGTGTGAGATTAGCCACTAGACTTATTTAATAGACCAGTTAGGATTTAGGCCAGAGATGGCAAAGTCCCTAGACTCCTTGAATATAAGAAAATAATATAATTCATAAAAATAGATAAGGGCAACGGCAATCTTGTAAAATTTTTCTTAAAATTTTTTTTTATTTTCTCATTTTTTACATATAATGAGATTTTTACTAAAAACTGGAAGAACCCACCCTTAAATAAAAAGCTTCTTTTGCTGATTCTCTAAAAGTCATCTTACTGTATATCGTCACAGCTCTCTGTTTTCTAATTTCCCACTTAATAGCTGCCCCAGGAAAATAAAATAACCTGTATACGAACGCCTGTCAACAATTGAAACACCCCAATCTGAATTTAAAAAACCAACCATATTCTTTTCCATTTCTTCATATTTTAGACAGATAATCTGCGATACCTTTCAAATACCGTAAAAATCTGTTTTTTTTATTTTCCCATGCTGGTTGTTTGGATTTAAATTAAATTGACTTAAAAAAATTTACAGGAAATGCAATATCTAGCCTAGTAAATACTGCAATATATATAAAACTACTAATTAGTTGTTAATTAGGTGCATTATCATTAATTAAATTTTTTTGAAGCTAATCATTTGTATAAATGTACTAGCACCATGCATTTTAAAATTCTCTAATAATTTATAAATTAATTTTCTTTGATTCACAAAAATTGATTAATCGTTTATTTGAATTTTGCCCTTGGGTAATGTAAATTATGTATTCACATTCAATCACTGTATTAAATATTGTATAAAGGTGGTGACGCTTGTTAAATTTTGAAATACTAGAATAAAATAATATATTTTGAACTCTATAAGCTTGTATAAGTTATAATTTTAACGTTCTAAAGAAATCAAAGACCTCGTAATTGAAAAATTTTTTTTTTTTCTATTGATAAATTATACTCAACGATAGCTTATATTTTTTTTATTGCATTTAATATAATTAAAAAATTAATTGAAAGTTGAATGTAGAATAATATTATTGAAGTTTTTCAATTCATAAAAATAAATTAAATTAATTTGGTTTTATATTAATAAAAAAAAAATAATATACAAAAAAGTTTCTGAAATATTATGATAAATTATAAAAAAAATAAATTCTTCTAAATTTTAATAAAAAATTTCTATTAAAAAATTCTGGATAAAAAAATAAATATTTTTTAGCTATATATTAAAAAAATTCATAATTATACATCTCAAGTAATGGAATTTTAGCTAGTTTTATTTCTGCAAGCTTATATCTAATATAGCAAAATTTAAATAAAAATATTACGCAAGATAAGGGGTCAATCAAAAAAAAATGTAACTCCCTTTTTTTGGAATTCCAGGTACCTCAGTACCCATAGGAACGCTTAATTAGAAAATTTGTCGAATGGTTTTAATAGACCGTAACATTTAGAAAACTCAACCACCTACCCTATCATTGCTGCATAATTTTTTGAACTTTCGACTAATGTGTCAAATTAGGGTTATTTGGGTAAATTTTAGGGGATGAAAACTGCCTCCAAAATAAGAAAATTTGAATGAACACGTAGGCGTAGTAAGTGTATTTTTGTCCTTTTTTTGTGTTTTATCAAATATTGACCATTATCCACCTTCTTCACCTCTACCCAGGTGGGTAAATATGTGTTAAAACTATCCCAAAATGTTGAAATAGAGAAAAAAAAACTATTTAAAAATTTTTTCTTTAAACTTTGAAAAGTAACCAAAAAAACAGCAACATTTATACAACGAAAAAAATGTTTCACTCCCCCAGGCGTTGTTTACATTAAGTAGGTACTTATATTGTACAAATACAATATTTTTGCAAAATGAGTAATGGAAGGTAAATAAATGGCCAGGAAATTCTATTAAAAACGATGAATAAATAAAATTAACATAATTTTAATTAAATTGTAATTAAAATGTAAAACAAAAGAAATTTTAGGACTTAATTTTTTTTTAATTATTTATTTATAATAAAGATATTTCTTAGAATAAAAGTTTAACTTTCAAAATTTTATTAAAAAAAAAAAGTTAATTATCTTTACAAAGGAAAACTGTATAATAACGAACTACTATAAAATTTCTATTTATAATCTCTTAAAGACTCTTTGAAATCTTTGAATAGATTTTTTAAAATAAAATTTATAAAATTTAATAAGTAAATTAATTTATAAAATTAATTAAATTATGAATATAATAAAAATGTAGGTTAAAAAAAGGAAAGAAATTAAATTTTTAAATTTTTAAATTAGTAAAAAATTTGAAAATATTTTATATTTTTTTGTACATACCCTGTCGAAAAAATTCAACATATTATGGCCATAATTGTAAATCTTTAAAAAAAAAATTATATAATGTTCCAACGTCTAAAAATTAAATTTCATCCCCAAAAATTAATTAAGAAGCAACAAATTTTATCTGGAATAGCTAAAATATATGTAAGAAACAAAAATTTATAAGAAATAAAGAACTCAAAAGGTAGTTACATCAATGCACGATGCTCATTATCCTCTTAAGATCATCCTTAACCCCTGTGTTTTTAACATAGGATTACCGACTGAGTTTTCAATTTGTAAAATGTAGTTATTCCGTTCCTAATAACATTTGTAACTTCATATTGATTCATTCCCTTGCAAAAATTATACTTTAAAGCCTCAAATAATTTTTTTTTATTTTCTAAAGCGTAGAAAATTAAAAGTACATTTTTAAAAATTTTAACGACAAATTTGACTTTAGTATGGCGTTAAAAGAGAATATCGACATAAATTGAACATAAATTCAACATATGCTGATAAAAAAGAATATTATTTAATCAAATTAGCTCAAAACAACTAGGGTTCAATCTTATTGAGCCATCAAGATATAGTACCATGTATTGAGCCTAACATTGGACTTTGTCACTCCAGGGAAATAACAATTTCAAACAAATTTTGATTCAACTTTTCGGGGATAAAATTTGATTTTCAAACTTTGGAACATTGTTTTAGCTTTTTTTAAAAGCGTTACAATTGTGGCCATAACATGGCCATTATATGTCATATTAACATATTTAATGGCCATTGTATGTTCAAATTTGTTGACAGGGATATTATTTACTTTAAAAATGAAATATTTTAATAATTTATATAATGAAAATTTAATGTGAATATTTTTGGTCATTAAAAAAAGGAAAAAACGCTGCCAAGTGATTGGCACTATGGTTCCTCATTAACAATAGCAAAATATTTATAATGGTCTATTTTATCTAATAAAAATTATAATTTGAGATATCAGTATTTCATAAAAAAAAGTTAAATACCGTATTTTAAAAGAAAAAAAATGTTGCTGTGATTTAATGTTTTTTATTTAACAAATTTTTAGAAAAAAATTTCAATAAACTAGGTATTACACTTAAAAAAAAACAATATTACAGATTTTTTAATTTTTTTGTTTTATTAATATTGAGAAAAAAATTTTGAAAAAATTCGGTATCAGATCCAAAAAATTACTATGAATAAGCTTTCTAAAACTATAGTACTCTCATAGAAATTAATTAGGTACTACGTCCGAACAAAAAAAAATTTTGGTATTCTTTGTATTTTTTTGTGAAAAAAATTTTGGGAAAAAAATTTTCAAAAAATTAATTATCAGATTTGAGATATCGAGTAAAAATCGTACTTTCAAATATAAGTACTTTCATGGAAATAAATGAGGTATTACATCCAAATTAAAAAAAAAAAAAAAGTAGTTTGAGATTTTTTGATGAAAAAATTTTTGAAAAAAAAATTAGATTTTAATTCCATAATGGTGGTTAAATACCACCGATTGCAACATTTTCAAATATTAGTACTTTCATGGAATTAAAGGAAGTATTACACTAAAAAAAAAAAAATATTACAGATTTTTTAATTTTTTTGTTTTTTTAATTTTGAGAAAAAAATTTTGAAAAAATTAAGTTTCAGGTCCAAAAAATTACTATAAACGATATTTCTAAAACTAGCACTCTCATAGAAATCAATTAGGTACTACATCCAAAAATAAAAAAAAATTAAGTTTTTTTTGTATTTTTTGGTGAAAAAAATTTTGGGAAAAAAATTTTTAAAAAATTAGTTATCAGATTCGAGATATCGAGTAAAAATCGTACTTTCAAATATAAGTACTTTCATGGAAATAAATGAGGTATTACATCCATATTAAAAAAAAAAAAAGTAGTTTGAGATTTTTTGATGAAAAAATTTTTGAAAAAAAAATTAGATCTTAATTCCATAATGGTTGTTAAATACCACCGATTGCAAAATTTTCAAATATTAGTACTTTCATAGAAAAAAACTAAGTATTACGTCCTAAAATAAAAAAAATTTTGGCATTTTTTGTATTTTTTGGCAACAAAAATTTTGAGAAAAAAATTTGGAAAAAATTAGGTATCAGGTCCATAAAAATGCTATAAACCATAGTTCTAAAACTAGTACTCTCAAATAAATAAATTAGGTACTACGTCCAAAAAGAAAAAAAAAATTAGTGTTTTTTGTATTTTTTTGTGAAAAAAATTTTGAGAAAAAAATTTTCAAAAAATTGGTTATCAGATTCGAGATATCGAGTAAAAATCGTACTTTCAAATATAGGTACTTTCGTGGAAATAAATGAGGTATTACATCCAAATTAAAAAAAAAAAAAAGTAGTTTGAGATTTTTTGATGAAAAAATTTTTGAAAAAAAAATTAGATCTTAATTCCATAATGGTTGTTAAATACCACCGATTGCAAAATTTTCAAATATTAGTACTTTCATAGAAAAAAACTAAGTATTACGTCCTAAAATAAAAAAAATTTTGGCATTTTTTGTATTTTTTGGCAACAAAAATTTTGAGAAAAAAATTTGGAAAAAATTAGGTATCAGGTCCAAAAAAATGCTATAAACCATAGTTCTAAAACTAGTACTCTCAAATAAATAAATTAGGTACTACGTCCAAAAAGAAAAAAAAAATTAGTGTTTTTTGTATTTTTTTGTGAAAAAAATTTTGAGAAAAAAATTTTCAAAAAATTGGTTATCAGATTCGAGATATCGAGTAAAAATCGTACTTTCAAATATAGGTACTTTCGTGGAAATAAATGAGGTATTACATCCAAATTAAAAAAAAAAAAAAGTAGTTTGAGATTTTTTGATAAAAAAATTTTTGAAAAAAAAATTAGGTCTTAATTCCATAAAGGTTGTGAAATTTCACCGGTTACATACATACACACACACACACACACACACACACACACACACACACACACACACACACACACATACAGACTTTTTTTAAAAACCGGTTTTTTAGCTTCCTGGGGTCCCAAAACGTGCTTATATGCCAAAAAATCAAAAATCAAAATTTCATCTATCACAAAGGTTCCTCTATGAGGAACCAAAATTTTATGTTTTATTGATTATTTTATTTATTTCTATATTATATATTTAAAGCTTTATAAATTTATGAAATCCAATATAACAGTCTATTATTCATATTTGCTTTTATATAATTTATCAATACATGATACTCATTTTTAATTTTAATTACTAAATATGAATAAAAAGTGCTGGAATATAGTAGCCTGGCAGTTTATTTTAATTTACTTGGATTTTTTATTTCTGAGGAATATTATCTGCCAATCACCAAAAAAAAATGTCTTTTTAATGGCACATTTAATAAATTTTAAGTATTAACACCAAATATGTGGGCTTTTATGGTCCTAAAAAAGCCCATATACCTAATAATGATACCTAGGAGTGATTAAATGGGCCCATAATTTTAAGAATCTAATTTTTTAGTAAATGGTACCTGATTTAATTCAATAAATGAAAATCTAAGCTACTTTTTAAAAAAACTGACAGGTTAACATATATTAGCCCAGGAATAACTTTGATAATTTAAATTGATTATTGTTTATTAGGTAACGTTAGGTATCATTAATAAAAAAAAAAAATACTAAGACTCACACAGTTTCATTTTACTAGTCTAGTCGTACTCATTATTCATAAGTTTTAAAATAAGCTCAATTTTTACAATGTATAGGAATCTTATTTATTTCGGCGAAGGTCGCTAATTTTATTCAACATTTAAACAAAATTTTGAAATTAGTTATTCAAAATTTTATAAAAATATTCATATTTAATACTTGATTTTGACTAAAAAATTTTTTCTTTGTTATTAAAAATGTTGCAAACGACATAAAACATAAAGAAAAATAAGCAAACAAATTTTGGCAATAGTTTAATTTTATTTTACTTAAATTTTCATGGCATTTAAATAGCAGTTATAAAAAATCCGAAATTTTCATATATTTTTTTCAGTGTACATAATTTGACCTATTTGTCATAGTTTTTAATTTTTTCTTAACACTGCTTATAAGTCATCTAGATACTCATTTCCTTTTATATCCTTAAAAAACTCCGCATAGGATTTGAAATATGAGTGCTTTATGAGGACAGTTTAGAGTATAATAATAATAACAATAAAAAAATTTTTTTTTTATTTATCGTACTGAAATTAGATTTTATTAAAATAATAATTCATTTTTTTCATGAAAAATATGTCTGATGTATTATAGGATTATACTACTTAAAATTTACTTGCTTAGATTAAAGCTTGCAGTTACTAAACTTTTAATTTAATTTCATTAAATATGTTATTAGATTATTATTTTTTTCATTTTTTTAATTATTTCTACACATAAATAATTAATTTTTAATTAATAAATTAAATTTAAAAAAATACAACATTTTTTATATAACATAAAAGTGCTTGAATATTATTTTCTCTTAATTATAATATAATTAGAAAATATAAAAAGAAAAAAAAATTTAAATTAAATTTCTTGTTATTACTTTGTTACAGAAAATCCTTTATTTTGTGGTTGTGAGTCTCAAGAGCTTTGGGAATGGTTAAAAGATCATCCAAAATTAGTTAGTGGTTATAATAAAAAAAATAGACATCGTGTTGGTAACGATATAATGGATATAAATGATATGACAGTTGATTTTTTACAATGTCAAGAACCAATTAATTTAAAAGGATTAAATTTCTTAGAACTTGAACCAAAGACATTTTGTACAATACCGTCGATTCTTAATTTAACAATTCAAGATATACAACCATTTTCCGTCCTTATTAATTGGCAAAGTGAAAATCATTCTGGTTTACATGGTTATCAGATTATATTTTATTCACTTGATTATGATGATGAGGTAAATATATATTTTGTAATTTTTATAAAGGTATTTAATGTATGTTTTATAGTCAAAGGATACATTTTAGTTAACATATCCATCGATTAATTAATTCATGCATTAGTGTAGCTTTTTCGAAAAGAATGCTTTCAAAATGTATAATTTATCTTTAATCTATCTGTTAATGTATAAATGTAGAAAAAACAAAATAATGAACGGTTTTAAGTACTAAGTATAGTACTTCAATCAAATCACGGTAAGAGCGTGTTTAGTTACTGGTCATCGTCAGATTTTGTCAACTGTAGGTTTTATGGCTCACTGATCACAAATTTCAGGGTCCTGTCTTTAAAAAATTGGCGATTCATTTTTAAATTCGCAAAAACTACACCCAAAATGGAGACTTTAAGTTCAAATACTTAAAAAATATCTTTTTAGGAGTATTTTTTGCAAATTTAAGGATTAAGCACCAAATTTTCATACACAGGACCCCAAAATTTGTGATGAACGTCTCAAAAAATGTATATAGACCTGTATATAGAAATCTGTTGACGGTCAGCCTAAACCGAAATTAGCCTGAAATATAGTGTCATTCCTGTAAAAAAGGGAAATAGTATGGTAGCGACTCATTTTAAGGTAGCGACAATATTAATTGGTTTGTCTATGGGCCGAAAGATTTCGAAAGTCTTTTATTTTCGGTAAGAACCTCAAAAAGTTTTTAGGGTTAGGTTATTTTACAAAAAAAAAAAGATATTTTTTCAACCCTCGACCAACTGAAAACTCCATATGGAGCTATAATAATATTTTAATACGTAATTTACATAATTTACGTTACACTCAGATAATTAATGTTCATAATTTACGTTGAGTGGTTGGTTAATTAATAAGTTATTTAGTAAATTTATACATTAAATACATGTATACTTTAACTGGAAAATGTAAAAGTAAAAAAATAAATTTACTAAATTTTTAAATCGTATTAAGCAATTTTCAATTTTATACTATACATATACTTCTTTTAACTTTTAAAAGCAAATAATTTAAATAAAAAGAATATTAATTGAATTCGATATAAGCCTAATTGAAAAAATATGTCCATGTATTTTTTTTTTATCTCATAGAATATAAATAAATATTGATTTTATGTTTTGCTTTTAACAAGAATACGTTCTTGCAATTTAAATGAACTGAAATAAAATCTTTTTTTAAAATATTAAAATTTGGTAATTGATACGTCAATCAAGAATTTTTAGACACGATAATCCAATATTATGTATAATATATGGATAAAATCACGCCTTATAAGTTTATCAGTTCAAAATTTTTGATGCCTCTAAAACGCTTTTATTGAATTGCCGTGTATTCGAGAAACTGTATCCTCTTGATCTCTGAAATTGCTCGATGAATCGAAAATTCCCAATAGCGAATTTTTTAAAATCAGATCTAGTTGCAGGGTTTTCAGTGTGTTAAGTAATTTTAATTAATCGATGCCGAGAAATCTTGAAAAAACCGTTTTTGTAAAAAAACTTTTATGCGTGTTAACACAATACTATACCAACGAGCATGGAATATAATTACTTATAACAGTTTTAACTTATACTCCCTAATTATTATAAATCCTAGAACAGAAATTATTCTAAGTCCCTGAATCGAAAATTTTTAAAATCTATTTGACCCCCCCCCCCCCCGTAAAAACGTCAGTTTTTCACCCCGATTCAAAATTTGAGACCTTTATTAAATATTTCTCTCTATGAACATGTTCCATGTTAAAATTAAAAATTGCTTTATTTTCTTCACCTAGCATATAATTAGCGTATAACTCTCGCGCGCACACGTACCAATTTATAAGCTTATTTTATATTTACGCTTTTCGTACGCGTTTATATGTTCTAGCCGAGACAAAGTTGAATAAGCACGATTTGGATGATTTATTTGTGAAATGAATAGCATCGGTTAAAATTAAAGTAATTAGTAATTAATAATTAATTATTATTAGTGATTCGGTAGTCGAAAGTTATAAGTAACGAATGCTCAAAGCTACAAATTTTGTGTTCTGATAAAAAATAACTACTAGGTATCGAACAGTACTGGTATCGAAGTTGATTGCAACAATATTCAAGTCATTGCAAAAAAAATATTTCAGATAAAATAATAATTATTATATAATTATGATTTTATCATAAATATTTTTTTAATTTAGTACCAAACGCTAATTATTTTACTAGGTGATGTATAAAATAACGTAAAGAACTCGGTGAGTATTGGTCACCACCTGAGAAGTTATCTAAAGTAAACCAATGGTATCCGTACATTTTTCCTAATAATACTAATTATTCTTTAAATTTAAATTGAGAATAACATTAATTAAATGAAATTAAAAATCCAACTTCACTCAAATTAATTATTTTTTTTTTATTTAAAACCTTTTGTTTAGCAATATTTTTTATTATTTTTCATTTAAATTTGACGTACTTTTTTACACATTTTTTTTTAAATTTTAATAAATTTTTAAGTTTTATTATTAATCTTTTTTATTTAAATTATGGATTCATCTCCACAAATTATTGGAAAGAAATTTTTATATGCAGGATTTATATCATTATGTACAAGAAAATAAAGGTAGAACATATTAGACTTGCATAAGATCGAAAAGAAATATTGAATGTTCTGCAATAGCAATAACTTATAAGACTTCTGATGAAAATGTTTTTACGACAAATTTTTCCTGAAGCACTTTATTCTGGGTGCTTTTTTCAATTTACTCAAAATATTTATAGGAAAGTACAGTAAAAAGGATTACAAACTGCATGTGCAGATATTAAAAAATACTCTCATATGTTAATAGCTTTAGTGTTTGTTCCAATTGTAGATGTTCAAGAAGTTTTCCTTGAACTAGGAGAACTTATTCCAGAAAATTTAGAACCCGTATCTGAATATGTAAAAGAAATATATGTGATTGGTCGACCAGGTACAGGAAGATGCCGTGCAGTTCCATCAAAGTACCCGGTGCCAATATGGAACCAATGGGCAGAAACTACCGTAGGCCAACACAGAACAAACAACTGTAGTAAAGGCTGGCACAATAAGTTTAGGTTGATGGTTGGCAAACATCATCCAGATATTTATTCATTTATTAGAAATATTCAAAGAGAACAATTAGATACGGAGATTGCTGTGATAGAATTAAGTCTTGGGCGTGCAGTTAAAGCAGACCCCCAAAAAAAGTGACACGTTGCACATAAACGAATTTTAGACATAGTTCTTAAATACGAAAAATATAAACAAGATGACAAGGTTATGAAATATCTTGAGCTTTTTTCGTATAACATCACCATTTGATTAATTTTGCATTAATTTTATTTTGGAAATAAATAACGTTAATTCAAATAAATAAAAAAAATTGTTGTTTTATTATAAATTGACTTACATATATTTATTAGGAAAGGCTATGCCCGGATCTATATAGTGAATCGGCCCACGAAAGATATTTTAAAACTAATTGTATTAGGTCAAAGTACACCTAAAAAAAATAGGATCCTGAAGTTTTCAGACCTCCAGATGCCTTCAGCTCTGATTGGCAGCCTATTAATGACAAAAAAAAAGTAAATTTTTAGCGACTTTTTAGTCGTCTTTCTGATGCTCCCGTGGTAAAACGATTCTGTCAAAATGATCTTGCGACCTCTCATTCAAAAGGTTAGACGATATACTTTGAGATAAAATTACTTTTGGAAAGGATTTTAGTGCATCCTTTTGATTAGTAGACCATAAACCGTCCAAAATAAATTTTTTTTCTTCTTAAATTTCAACTTTGGCAGCGATTTAAAAAAAATTAAGAGATATGCCCATTCTATTTTTTTTTTTAACTAATGAAAAATAAAACAAATTTTTATTTGCGACCATCCGCGCTCAAATATATTTGGGGCAACATGTTCAAATACTTAAAAAACTAAAATAACTTTTGTTTTTAATTTTGCGATTTTTCGAAAAAGGACCCCGCACAAATGAATAGGAAATGGCCGTTCGATCATATTAGGTGAATTTATTGTATGTTTTAGATTTTATTATCCTGAAAAAAAGTCTCCAGTGACACAAAGCTCCAAAGTCTCAACTTTGGCTGCTACGGAGCTTGAAAGCTCCATAGCTGTATTACATAGGCACACAAAAAAAAAATCATGTACCAGAGGGTAGACCCCCTGATATGGGGGTTTTTGGTGGTGCTAAAACCGAATATGGCCATAGAAATGCAATAAAACTAGCCAATTTTCCCCCAGTGCCCCCATTCACCCCCCCCCCCCCACCAAACGGGTAAAAATATTTTTATTACAAAAATTAAAAATTAATATGAATTCTTATATTTTTTGGGACGGTGAAACCAAAAAAAAATGTTTTCTACCAAAGTTTGGCCCTGTAAACCACCCCAGTGGCCCCATGCGACCCCCCCCCCCCCAAACGAGATATAAAAGTTTTTATTACAAAAGCTAATACTCAATATGTATTGTTATGTTATTTGAGGCGCTGAAGAATGAAATAAAAAAAATGAATATAAAAAACTTGCCATAAAACTTTGATCTACCAAAGATGAATATAAAAAATGTTTTTAACTAATGCTTGGCCCTTTACAGGACCTCAGTGCCCCCATTCAGCCCCCCTCAAACGTTCCAGTGTCCAAAAAAATAAGACTACACCTTGAGTTTTAATTTTTGTTATTGAAATATTCTCAACTCGTTTGATGGGCGGGGTGAATGGGAGCAATGGGTTGGCCTAGAGGATCCAGCATTGATCAAACACATTTTTGATATTCATCTTTGGTTTCAGCGGCTCAAAAAACATTACAATACACATTGAGTGTGAATTTTCCTAATAAAAATATTTTAAACTCGTTTGGGGGGGTTGAATGGGGGCACTGGGGTGGCCTAGAGGATCAAGCATTGGTCAAACACATTTTTTATATTCATCTTTGGTTTCAGCGCCTCAGAAAATATAAGAATACACATTGAGTTTTAGTTTTTGTAATAAAACTTTTTGTATCTCGTTTTGAAGGGGGGGGGTGCATGGGGCCACTGGGGTGGTTTACAGGGCCAAACTTTGGTAGAAAACATTTTTTATATTCATTTTTGGTTTCACCGTCCCAAAAAATATAAGAATACATATTAATTTCTAATATTTGTAATAAAAATATTTTTACCCGTTTGGTGGGGGGGGGTATGAATGGGGGCACTGGGGGAAAATTGGCTAGTTTTATTGCATTTCTATGGCCATATTTGGTTTTAGCACCAGCAAAAACCCCCATAGGGGTTCTACCCTCTGGTACTTGATTTTTTTTTTGTGTGCCTATGTAACACAGCTATGGAGCTTTCAAGCTCCGTAGCAGCCAAAGTTGAGACTTTGGAGCTTTGTGTCACTGGAGACTTTTTTTCAGGATAATAAAATCTAAAACATACAATAAATTCACCTAATATGATCGAACGGCCATTTCCTATTCATTTGTGCGGGGTCCTTTTTCGAAAAATCGCAAAATTAAAAACAAAAGTTATTTTAGTTTTTTAAGTATTTGAACATGTTGCCCCAAATATATTTGAGCGCGGATGGTCGCAAATAAAAATTTGTTTTATTTTTCATTAGTTAAAAAAAAAAATAGAATGGGCATATCTCTTAATTTTTTTTAAATCGCTGCCAAAGTTGAAATTTAAGAAGAAAAAAAATTTATTTTGGACGTTTTATAGTCTACTAATCAAAAGGATGCACTAAAATCCTTTCCAAAAGTAATTTTATCTCAAAGTATATCGTCTAACCTTTTGAATGAGAGGTCGCAAGATCATTTTGACAGAATCGTTTTACCACGGGAGCATCAGAAAGACGACTAAAAAGTCGCTAAAAATTTACTTTTTTTTTGTCATTAATAGGCTGCCAATCAGAGCTGAAGGCATCTGGAGGTCTGAAAACTTCAGGATCCTATTTTTTTTAGGTGTACTTTGACCTAATACAATTAGTTTTAAAATATCTTTCGTGGGCCGATTCACTATATAGATCCGGGCATAGCCTTTGCCTCTTAGGAAAAATAATTTTAGGAATATTGGATTTGGAAAAAAAATTAGGGAAAACGGTTTTAAGAAAAATAGGCATTAGGAAAAATGTACGGGAATCAATCTAAAGATTGTCTAATAACTGAAAATCATCAAAAAACTTAGTGGAATATCTGATCGCGCTTGAAATAAAATAGTCTTAGGTATTTTATAAATTATTTTTTTTGTTATTTTAATATATTACATGTCGAAAGGATGAAATTCTAAAGATAAAATTGTAATTATGCAATATTTAAAAGTTTATAATGAAATTCCTATGTTGAACTCCCTTGTTTGAATATATGCCTCGATTTTAATTATTTAAAATATAAAAAGAAATTATTCAATAAACTGCTTTTGAAGTATCAATAACCAAATTATAATACACAAAAGATTTTATTTTATTAATTAGTTCATACTGGAAGAACGAAAATTTTATAAAAGCAAAAAAATAAATAAATAAAATCAATTTTTATTATTTTATTTTATATGGTACAAAAAAACAAATATTTTTTTTTTTAATTAAAATAATATCAATTTTAATTAATACTCTTTTTATTTAAATTATTTGCAATTTTTTGCTAGCGATTTTGGTCTAATAATGAATACATTCCCTTTTGATAAAAAAAAAACATCTCTAATAGTCCTTTTGGTAATTCTTTTTTACTTTTCATTAACAAATCTTTCCGCCAGTACTTTTTCATTTGGACGTTGCCCGCCCGTATCTACGACCCATATAACAATATGAAGTTGATCGTAGACATCAGGAGCCTTCGCTTCCCCGACCTACGTCCCCTCAAGTTTTCCATTAATTGCGAAAGGTACGTCGTCACCTTCACAGCCTTTTCAAGTTTATTTCGATGTTGGTAGGAACCCTTCTACGGGTCAGTAAGACAATCACCGTTTTTGGAATTGCCAGCTAGAGCCCGTGTTTCATCACCCAACGATTAATGAGGCTCATGACCTCATTTAGCGTTTCTTGGGCCTGGATACTATCCCTATCGACTACGGCCAAGAAATATTAATATTAGAATGACAAAATAAAGTCAGAAGTAAAAGCCCTAGCATCGATAAAGTATTTATACGTATCATTCTGGATATGACACAAAAAAAACAAACTCTCTTTGAATATTACTCTGAAGCCATAGAATATACTTCGGAATATGTATATCTTAAAGAAAAATTCATGCGAAGCACTATTTTTGAGGCTACTTTAAAAAGGGGATTATTAAAGATAAATCAGCTGACTTAGATAATAGTCAAGGCGCCAGCAATGTTAAATGCATCCAAAAATTTTATCAGCACTAGAATGGATACACCTCAGTAAAACGTATGTAAAAATGGTCCCTGAAACCGATTTTGAAGGTTTCATCCATTTTCCGATTGCCAGTTTTGAGTAATGAACGCTATATATTAAAAAACCGGCGAAAAGGTTGCAAGATTAGTAATATCTTGAAAACAATTGCTAATTGAACCTATTTTTGGTACCCCAATAAGGTTTTTAGGGTCGCTGATCACGATTTTGAAGACAGATTTAAAAAAACCAAAATGGCGGACTGAAAATGGCGTATTTCTAACCTCATAGACGTCGATTTGTGCTATTTTAAGAACATTTACGTTGTCTGTTAAGTTTTTCGGACGAGTTATCTTGATTCTGAGGTCATATTTTTAATTTTCAAAATAGCGGGCTAAAAATGGCGAGAAAAATGGCGGATTACTAACCTCAAAATCGTCAATAAATGCTATTTTAAGCATTTTAACGTGTTGCATTTTAAGTTTTCGGGGTCGGTGATCACGATTCTGAGGTCAGATTTTTAATTTTCAAAATAGCGGGCTAAAAATGGCGAGAAAAATGGCGGATTACTAACCTCAAAATCGTCAATAAATGCTATTTTAAGCATTTTAACGTGTTGCATTTTAAGTTTTCGGGGTCGGTGATCACGATTCTGAGGTCAGATTTTTAATTTTCAAAATAGCGGGCTAAAAATGGTAGATTCCTTACTAATTCCTAATTCCTCAGAATCGTGATCACCGACCCCAAAAACTTAAAATGCAACACCTTTAAATGCTTGTCGTTTTTGAGGTTAGGAATCCGCCATTTTTAGCCCGCTATTTTGAAAATTAAAAATATGACCTCAGAATCGTTATAACTGGTCCGAAAAACTTATTAGACAACGTAAATATGCTTAAAACAGCATAAATCGCCGTTTCTGAAGTTAGAAATACGCCATTTTGAGTCCGCCATTTTGGTTTTTCAATCTGTCTTCAAAATCGTGATCAGCGACCCCGAAAACCTTGTTTGGGTATCAAAAATAGGCTCAATTAGCAATTGTTTTCAAGATATTACCAATCTTGCTAATTTTTCGCCGATTTTTTATTATATAGCGTCCATTACTCAAAACTGGCCATCCGAAAATGGATGAAACCTAAAAAATCAAATATACATACCTGAAACCTAAAAAACCAAATATACATACGTATCACTGAGGTGCATCCATTCTAGTGCTGATAAAATTTTTGGATGCATTTAACATTGCTGGCGCCTTGACTATAAAAGGTTCAGCTTATTTTTTTTAAAACGCTTCTTAATTTTTTCGAAATATACTCAGCTATACGGTCCCAAAATTTAACTTGTAACTGCGAAAAAAATTTTTCGGGCGAAATATTGGAAACTTTAACAAAGTTTGATATCTATTGTTTAGCCAGGAAAGTGCTCAATAACTTGGCAACGTTTTTATCTCAAATTGTTTTTTTTAAGTTACGTATATATATATATATATATATATAAATATGTATTTATATTTTTTAAATTCTAAAAGATTAACCAACAATTTTTTTTTAAGCTAATAAAATTATTTCGCATGACTATATCCATACAAGATTTTTCTTTTTTTTTTTTAAATAATATACGAAAAGTAGAAAAAGAAATCGTGCGTAAACTCTTTTTTTTCTTTAAAAAAAGTATTATATAAAATTCGTATCATGAACAAAAAAAAAGTTAGTTAGAAAAAAGAAAAGGGAAAAAATACACCGTATAAATAAATAAATTTTTTTTTTTTGTATTCTATCTAAATCTCGAAAACAAAGAAATGTTACATAAATAAAGATTTTTATTTTTATCTAATCAAATATTCAAGTACTTCTTTATAAAATTGATTTTAAAAATTTTATTTTCTTTTTCAGATTCAAGGTAAATTAATGGAACCTTATACCCATTCAATCCGATTAATGAAATTACAACCAAATACAAAATACGAAATATGTATAATAAGTATTGGTAATTGGTTAAATCCTAGGGAAAAAAATGGAATTATTAATTACTTTAACGAAAATAACAATACAAAATTAATATCAAATAGTAAATCAGAAATAAAAGAAATAATTAAATTACCAACAACAAAATGCAAAGATTTCTTAACATCAGAAATACCAGATGCTGTTGCTAGTAGTGACGGTTCATCAAAAATGACAAATAACCTAAATAAAAATTCAAATGACAATGATATCGATAATTCAACAAAAACAACAATAACTAAAAATTTTAACAAAATAATGATAATATTTATAACATTGTTAATAATAATATTTTTAATAACAATAATAAGTTATCTAAAATTTAAAAAACAAGAAAATATTATTAAAAGAAATTCGCAAACAACAAATATACAACCAGAGTATATATCGTATAGACATTTTAGCATACATAATAATGATATTGATAACACGACGATAACAGCAACAACAAATGATATCGAACAAAATGAAGAACAATTACAAACTAAACAACAAAAACCAATAATTATAACGAAATTTAATAATTTAAATAATGTATAGCAAACGAGTTACGTATAAGATTAATTTTATTTAATCTTATACGTGTACACTTGGGACTCGAGTGTTTTTATATGAACAAATTGTGAATAATTAAGTGGTAAATATTTGTAAATTTAATTGTTTTTACAAAATAATTGATAGAATTTATTGAATTTAGTCTGACGTTTCGTTCATATTACTACTAACCTCGTCAGACTAAAACTAATTTAAAAAAATAATAATATAAAATAAGAAGCCAAAAAAAGGAATAAAAAAATACTTGCTGTTTAAGTGTATAATTATTAATGTTTAAGAGATAAAAAGTTAAGATAAAAATTACTTAAAATTTTAAGTGCAGAGAGAACAATGTATTGTGTATAAAAAAGAAAATTGTAAGACAAAAAAAATTGTACAGTAATTATATATAAAAAATTCGGAAATACAAATTGTAGAATATTTTAAGATGTTATTTAAATCTAAGTATTATATATATATATGCATAATGGTGAATTCATTTACTAATACAGTAAGGGGCAGAAAGTAAATAATTATTTATACATTTACATATATAGACATACTTAAATTTGTAAAGAAATTGCCTATGGTTACGTTAAATGCTAAGTCATTATAATTTAAAGAAGTCTATTTGAGATACTACTTCGTAAAATTTTAGTATATGAGAAGGTTGAGTCCTTTTTTTAAATGAAAATATTACTCTATCAGAGATTTTCATTTAAAAATATAAAATAAAAGTTCACCACAGTCTTTTGTACACTTAAACGTAAAATTTTATTTTGAAAATATGAGACCCTGATGTATTGAAATAATTTTGTAGTGTAACTGAAAATTAAATTGTATACGAAAATTCTGCCAGAAACAAAAACTATGGTAAACTTTTATTTTCTCTTTTTTATGCAAAAATAGCTATTAAAGTAATATTTTGGTTGGGTAACATACTTTTTCCTTTAAAAATATTAATTAACTAATTTTTTTTGTTCAAAAATTCCTATGTTCAACTTTTTTTGTACATTTTTTTCTGCTCAACTCATCTTTGTTCACTTTTTTTTCTGGTAGAAAAAAAATGGCTTTGGTTCATTAAAGTCATAGTTTATTTTAATATTTATTTAATTTTTTTCTCGAAATCCAATAGTAACCAGTAGATATATTATGAGACTTGGCAGTAATTCAACTATTTTCTTTCTTTCAAAAAGTCAAGCTTTTATTTTATTAGCTTATATTTCACAGTAAATAAATTCGTTTAAGGTACTAAAAATTTTTTTTCAAAATTTATAAAAAGTAATTTTTTTGTTGAAAAAAAATTTTCAAAAAAGGCTAGAATTATTAATTTAAAATCTTTTATTTAAAAAGTACTTTATAGACTCATATATGTATTTTATATATAAAAGTTACATAAAAGTATTTATATAGAGAGAAAAAAATTTCTGAGTATCTCAGCATAGAAACGACGCAACCCTTCTTTAATTGAATTCCTTCCTAACTTTTTTTAAAACTATCTGCGAAGCTTGTTATGTTATATACAAAAAAAAAATGACAAGAAATTCAAAATTCAAGCACCATTAGATAGACTTTTAGAAAGTATATATATATATATACCTCTATATATAATATGCTTGTATCGGTTGCATCGTTAAGTTAAATTTTTCTCAGATGCACCAACGCCGTTGTATTGAGCGTATATATATTTTAGCAAGAGCCAGAAAACGAGAAAAGTTTTGTTATCGTTACAGTCTCTAGTGTGTGATTCTTTTTTAAGTGTATTTATATACATTGAGGTAAAAACTGTTTTTCAACTTAAACTTTTTGTTAAGATTTTCTTTTTTTAAACGACACACAATCAGAAAACGAAAAAATATCAGCAATATAAAATTGAAATAAATAGAAATTCTAAAATTCACTTGTTATATCAACATATATAAAAGTTATTTTAAAAAGAGTTGTTTAAAGAGCCATTGACAAAAAAATTTCTAATACTTACCTAATACTTAACATAATACCACATTTATTATGTTAAAGTAGAGAAAGCAAGCAAACGAAATTATGTAAACTTTAATTCCACTAGTTTTCATTCGTTACTGAGTAACTCAGATTTTTCAACTTTTTTAAATAACTCCCATGATAACATAAATTTATATTTATACACTCCAGAGTCATAAATAAATAAATTTTTAAAAAACATTTACTTTTTACTGAAAAATTTAAAAAATTTATCTAATAAATTAAATATTTTTCTTACTTCTATAATTCAAAAAAATAAAAACTTTGTAAGTATGATTTATCAAGAGAAATAAAATTAATTAAAATTAAAAACAATGTATAAATAATTAATAAAATATTTCATTATTAATTTAAAAATAATAGTCAATTTTTAATATAAAATTAAATTTTTATTTATTTTTTATTAATTAAATTAATTCTGTAATTTACGAGATCGATATTTCATACATCAACGATTGTAACGAAAATCTGGAATTCTCTACATAATGTAAAATTTAACATTATCATTTTCAGTACAATCAATTTATAATACTTAAATATTAGTCTGGCGAGTAAAAAAAAAAAAATTATTTATTTTAATTACCAAGAAAATGAGTTTCTAAAAATTATAACATATTTAATCACTTAGAGCAAGGAAAATTTGGTCTTGTAAAAAAAAATATAATTTTCATCTACTCGTATTTTCACGTCGCAGTCCCGTAGTATTAATTTAATTTTTGAGCTTTGATTTTAGCAACCTTATTAATTTAGTAATTGGTGCCTAATTTTAATCGGCAATTGAAAAGTGAATAATGTCAAATTTAGTCTTTTAAAACGTGCTTAAATGAAAATACTTTTGGAAGCGTTAATTACAAGGACTTCTTTTTTAATCAAGCTGATACAAATTTTATAAAACTATAACCAATGCTGCTACCAACAAACACTTTTGGTACATAAAATTTTAGGGAACACCCTTTTAAAACAGTAGTTAATTATATATTTATTATTCTCTTTATAAAATTCCAATTATAATTTTCGAAGAATAGGTATCGATTCAAATCAAAGGTATCAATAAAATTAAAATACGAAATAAATTTCAAAATGGATGTAAAATATTCTTTATCAGATGCGTAATTAATAATTTTATATTCACATTATATATACTCATAGGAAGTTTGCACGTAAAGTGCACAGAAGGCGGAACCTCCTAGTATTATATATATATATGGATGTACGTATAATTAAACAATTTTCGATAATAATTATTTGTATACTCAAAATCTGGCATGTCAGAAAATATTTCATTTAATAATAATTATAGAGCGAAGCGAAGCTCTACCTTAATGGATGCAAAAATCGACACCTTTCGGACACGATATAGCCAAAACGATCAAGCGGAATGCTTTCATTTTTTAAAACTGAGTTTATTTTATCGAGTTAATGAGCCCTATTGTTTTTGGGCCCAATCTGGTATTTCTAAAGGCATGTTTATTCTTGTACTTTTGCTTCATACAGGTGAAAAACCTTCTAAATGTTATCCGCGCGATAAATTTCATAGCTTTTGCATAAACTTTGCATCAGTGAAATATCATAAAAATGCAAAAGAACACTAGATATAGTTTTATTAATTATTCATTAATCGACATTTTATTTAATTACACGTTTGACGCCCAAGAGCTTATCTACCTACGTGTAGTTTTGTTTTTGCATACTAAATTAATATCAAAACCAAAATTTATGTATTTCAAAATGTATATCCCCATGTAATAAAGTCTCAACTTTCAGAATCTGATGTAAATTTGCGATCAAATCAACTGCAAACTCAATATTTCGGGTCAAAGTTGGCCACTAAAAAAAATCGACAAGTTGCTTATCAGTATTGTAAAATTAATTAAGTATTCAAAGACAGTTAAAAATAATAAAATTGGAGCTTACGATATGATGGCGTTAAGTATCTTATACAAATAAAATATTTTAAATCTTAAGATTATTTTGTATTGGACTAAACCTGGTTCAAAGAAAATGTAATTTTATCCACATGCATTCTATGCGGAATTCCATTATCGTTGAATTTATATGAGAATTGATTACAAACTGATGTTTTTAATGCTTCTGTAATAGCTGGTTGACAACGGATTTTTTTAATTAGTTTAAACTTTTGTATAAAAGTGCTAAAGGCTAGTTTTATTAAATAAATAAAATATAAAATTAATATAATTGCAATTTTTGCAGCAACTTAAGGTACTTGATTTTTAGATTCTATCGGTGGGAGATTTCTTTTAAAATTGGTCATGAAAAATTTACAACTGACGGACTTTGAATGAAAACTTGCACTAAAAACTAAAACCAACAAAAATTTGATAGGATAAAAAACTAGGCTATTATTATGACAACACCCTGAAAACAACAAAAACTACTCGATTTTAAGGGTTTATTTTTGCAATGTTTCAGAAGAAGGGTCAAAAATAACTAACTAATAACATTTTTTAAAGAAAAATTAAGAAACTATTAAGACTTAAACGTCAAAAATCGTAATTGGACTATGAGGGCTAAGTAAAAAAAGTTTATACTATCTCCGAAACTGAAAAAAAAAACTTTTACATGATAAAAGATTATTTTTATTTGCTTCTTTTTTAAATAAAATTTTGGTAACTACTTAACCGTATTTTGGCCATGAAAGACTTAGATTAAATAAATTTAAAAATACTTTTAAAGAACAAAATTTGTATTTAGGAGGGGAGTTTAATAATTTTGGAACTCCAAATAATACAAAATGGTTATAGATAATTTATTTTGTTGAAAAAACATGACAACCACCTTCCGTTCATGCCATTAAGCCTTCTTGGATTATAGAAACACAGAGTTTGACATTTTTAAATAGGGTTCTTTGGAAATTTTTAATAGAACGCTGCAACCTCATTAAGAAATCAAACACTGGTTATGCCTATTTTTTTATATAATTCTCTTACTGTTATTATCAACAGCCCAAATACCCATTTTCTGCCAAAAATGACCAATTATTTGATGCCAAAATTGCAATTTTCTATAGAGAAAAGGGTTTAGGTCTCAAAAAATTTGTATTGGCTCCAAGTTTACAAAAATTTCTTTCCTACCTCTCTTCAATTATTTATTAGCGAGATATAATAATTTATAAACTCCCAAATTTGATTTTTCAAAAAGTGTCTATTTTGATCTCTATCTTTGTAAAACCATAACTCCAAAACAACTCAAGCAAATCAAACAAGAGAATATAAAATACCCTGCCAACTAGCTGGCACTAAGGTTCATCTGCCACAGATATCCCCAATCACATGCATGCAATCATACATACATTTCTATTAACTTTAAAAAGTTTTTTTTATTGATCAAAAATTTTGGAACAAATTAAAAAAAAAATTAATTATCAGATTCGAGATATCGAATAAAAACCATATTTTCAAATATAAGTACTTTCAAGGAACTAAATGAAGTATTACACACACAAAAAAAAAAAAATATTGCAGTTTTTTTTAATTTTTTTTTGTTTTTTTGAATTTCAGAAAAAAATTTTGAAAAAATTCGGTATCAGATCCAAAAAATTACTATAAACGAACTTTCTAAAACTAGTACTCTCATAGAAATAAATTAGGTTCCTCGTCGAAAGAGAAAAAAAATTTGGTATTTTTTGTATTTTTTTGTGACGAAAATTTTGGAAAAAAAATTTTCAAAAAATTAATCATCAGATTCGAGATATCGAGTAAAAATAGTACTTTCAAATATAAGTACTTTCATGGAAATAAATGAGGTATTACATCCAAATTAAAAAAAAAAAAAAGTAGTTTGAGATTTTTTGATAAAAAATTATTGAAAAAAAATGAGGTCTTAATTCCTTAATGGTTGTGAAATATGACCGGTTACAATATTTTCAGATATTAGTATTTTAAGGGAATTAAATGAGGTATTACGCTAGAAAAAAATAAAAAATATTGTTGTTTTTTTTATTTTTTTGTTTTTTTAATTTTGAGAAAAAAATTTTGAAAAAATTAGGTATCAGATCCAAAATATTACTATAAACGAACTTTCTAAAACTAGTACTCTCATAGAAATAAATTAGGCACTACGTCCAAAAAAAAAAAAATTTGGTGTTTTTTGTATTTTTTTGTGACGAAAATTTTGGGAAAAAAATTTTCAAAAAATTAATCATCAGATTCGAGATATCGAGTAAAAATAGTACTTTCAAATATAAGTACTTTCATGGAAATAAATGAGGTATTACATCCAAATTAAAAAAAAAAAAAAGTAGTTTGAGATTTTTTCAATTGATGAAAAAATTTTTGAAAATTCTTAATTCCATAATAGTTGTGAAATTTCACCGGTTACACACACACTCTCTCTCACACACACACACACACACACACACACACACACACACACAAACTTTTTTTTTAAACCGGTTTTTTAGCTTCCTGAGGTCCCAAAACGTGCTTATATGCCAAAAAATCAAAAATCAAAATTTGACGCATCACAATGTTTCTTCATTGAGGAACCAAAAATGTTGAAATCTAAAAGCCTTTGTTTTCAAAAATTGCATTTTTGGGAGCAATTGAAAAATTGGTCATTATGGGATTTAATGAACTACAAAGGTATGAGAATTTGTGATAAATAATTGCAGTTTTTGGGGCATAAAAAGTGACGCTTGCACAAAAAAATGGTGCCAACCAGAAGTGTTTTGATTAATTAGAAAGGTTGCAGAATTCCTGTGAAATTTATCAAAAAACCCTATTTAATAACATTAAATCCTTCGTTTCTAGGCCCAGAAGGCCTGCTGGAATAAATACAGGCGTTTCGGCCTGTTTTTTAAACATAATAAACTGATGCATTAGAATTTTGAGTTATTTGGTGTTACGAATGTATCGAACATCCTTTTTTAATTATAAAAAAAAAATATTAAAACTCAGAAAAAATCAAAAACTTTATTTTTGCAGTGAAGTGCATTATAAAAAAATGTTTTAAAACGAATTAAAATTTTTAAGTTGATTTGTTTTATTCATACTCACAGATTATCGAACGAGTTATAATAATTATTATTAATGAATTTTATGTCTGATTGACACGTTAAATATTGATATTTAAGCTCAATCTGTAAAACTGCTCAAAGCTTGTAAAACCGAAAAATTTTAAAATTATTTAAACTATTTTAAATATGATCAGCTTCGCTCTACCCGTCGTTGACGGTATCTAGTATGATATTTCAATAAAGATCGACGTCAATTTAATATCTATCATATTATTAAATTAATTATATTAGAAAATTCAACAAAAACGTACAAAAAAGTAATTTACAATTAAAAATGTGAAATTGATTTTAAAATTTTCTAGTTCTCATTGACGGCAATGTAAAGTTTATTTATATAATAAAAAAAAAAATAAAAAATATATTTTAACAATTTTTTTAATTATAAATCTGTGTAAATGAAACATATTAAAAATAACGTGATCACTATCAAAGTATATTTTATATATAATAAACAACCCCGAAACAGTACAAATTATTATTATCATTATTACCATTTTTTTATTATTTTTGTTTTAATTTAATGAAATGAATAAAACAGGTCATCTGAATTTAACTTTTAGCCAATTAAAATTATTCATAAGTGTAAAAATAAGTAAATACATGTGGTCCATTTCAGGTAAATTTTGTGAAGCCAAAATTATTTTTTACAATTTTCTTTTTCTCTTTGCCTAATTTTAGGTTTTAAATATAACTGATTTGTTTTCCTTGTATTCTAAGTTCTAAAAAATATCAAGTATCTTGAAAATTCTACAGAGAAAAAAAACTTATAACTGGTTTGTGTTTTCACACAACCAAAGTCCTAGAACCAAAATTATAGTAAACCCCGAAATATAAATTATCTTAAGTCCATAAACCTAAAGTATTTTAAGTCTATTCGACCCCCCCCCCCATCCTTAAAACTTCACTTTTTCACTACCCCTCCCCCCCTGACCAGCTAGACCTTTTTTGTCTAATATCCTCCCAATGAACATATCCATGTTAAAAACCAAGACATAGGTATCACATCATGCAATGCTGTCGACTTTTGCAACGTTTTATCTCGACGATGCGAATTATGAGGACGTTCAAGGCTATGAGTTTAGCTCATATCTGTACACGATTGGCACTCTTAAATTAAGACTATTAATGATTTTTATTTTTCATATACGCTATATTTATTAGTTATAAAGAAAAACTCTACCGAGAATATTTATAGTTTTTTTTAGCAAGATTTAGAGAAAACTACCCTCAGATAGATAGCTTTTATTACTTATGAGCTTTTACCATAGTTTAAATAAACTGTTTTTGTCAAAACAAACACATAAAAAAAAAGAAACATTTTATTTTTAATCGGTCAACTGAAACAATAGTATATTTTTATCCTAGGCCGCAAAAATAAAGAATGGCCCAGATCGCACGTGAATTGCAATCCGAGGCGAAGCCGAGGATGGCAAACTGCGATCTGGGACATTCTTTTTTTAGGCTAGTTCCACAAACCTCCGTAAGCGCAGAAACGCAATGCGCACAACATGATTTTCGTTTGTGCGCATTGCGTTGCGGCTGCGTTTTTGCGTTTTCGGAGGTTTGTGGAACCAGCCTTACGGCCGAGGCCAAAACATAATTTTTCTTCGTCAGTGATTAGAAAACACGTATTTTCGAATAACGATGCGGCCGGGAAATACGTGTTTTCTGGCTACTGACAAGAAAAAAAATTTATTGATTCCTCCCAGAGAAACGATTTTTTTTTTTTATGACCACTAATATTTTGAATAGGTCAAAAATCAGGTTTGCCATAATTAAATTTGCTTAAATTTAGGTATTAATATTGATAGTTTTAATCTAATTTACCTTTAATCTTCTTTAGTAAAAAATAATTTATCCAATTCCGCAAAATGATAAACCAGAAGTTTCAAAAGTTTTTATCTCGTAAGTAAAATCAGTTTAGAAAACAATTATTTACAGTTATAAGAGCTTTCCCTGCTAAAATTTTACTATTTAATTTAAAAGAAATTCAAATTGAAAAACACTGAAAAAAAATTTTTCTTGCCTTAAACAAATTTTTTTTTGCCAAAAAATTAATTGCAAAAAAATTAATTTAAATGTATGAAAACATAAAACTTTATCTCATAAATTGTATAAAATTATGAAAATGGGCAATAATTTTAATCTTAAAAGCTTTATAATTAAAAATAAATTTACTAATTTTTGTCTAAAATTTTAAAAAGTAAAAATTCATTATTATGTTTAATATATATAAAATTTTAGATCTGAATTAAATTTTACAACCCTTAACCAACTGAAAACTCTACACGATGCTGTAATATGAGTTTTACGGAGTTGCAAAAGAGTTGCGGTTGTGTTTTAAAATGTTGCAGTAGAGTTGCAAAGAGTTTTACGATTTTTTTCACAAAAGATTTTCAACACTGTTGCAACTCTTTTCAACTCCACTACAGCTCCTTGTAGAGTTTTCAGTTGGTTGAAGATTTAAATTTAATAATTTAGTCAATGCTAAAAAGATAAATTAAATTTTTGAATTTTTAAATTTCAAAAAATTTATTTATTCAGAAGTGCTTGTCATAAATACTAACTTAATAACTCTAATTTTTCTAAAAACATAAAAAATTTCTAAAATAATTTTATCGATTACGTTCTTCTATTATATTTATAAATTAAATATAAAATTTATAAATAATATAAAGTGTATATTTGTAAATATAATTATTATTATTCCAGGAAATATCGATAAAATAAAGTTAATAATTTGAAAATTAAATACTGTAAGCATATTTTATATATTATATAAACTATAATTATTTACATTATCGGATTCTAGGTAAATGGCAAATTTTTTAAAAATTGCAATTATTCGATTTTCAATGTACATAATGTAAATATAGCATATTAAAATATTAATTTATTTAATATTAATGTAATTATATATAAATTAGAAAATAATTATTTATTAATTTCCAATAAAATGTTTATTTACTCTGGTAAAATAAATATCATAAAATCAAGCAGATTTCTATGAAGTTTCTGGTTGGAATTTTCGGAACTAACTTTTTTTATCATTTAATGAAAGTTTTTAGAATTTGACTAAAACCCTTTTTTTTAATAGAAATTTTAGGGCTAATTTATAAATCACCGCACCGTACAAAAAAAACAGAAAATAAAAATAAATAAAATTTCATAAAATTAACATATCAATATAACTAAAAAAAAAATTAGGTAACTCTTTATGTTAATTTTTTTGTACAGCATTTCCAAAATATCTGAAACTTCTCTGAAAAACGGAATTTAGTATAATTTCCCAAAGGATCTTAAATTCCAGAAATATGTTCCTTTTATGATATTTTTTCCCATGGGTATTATTCAATTAATATTTCATTTTATAAATTAATAATGTAAAATTTGATGCATTTAAAACAACTTGTAAAATCCAAGATTTATTATTTTTGTAATTCACAAAACTAATCAATATATATATATTTATTCACTTTAACCCAGGAAAGTGTATATTAAATGCACCTATACTATGCTGGAAGAACTAAAATTCTTAAAGTTACTTTCATGCGTCTGAATTAGTATATCGAATTATACAAAATCTATGTGTATAAATATTGCTTGCTGCAACTGCAAGTAACATATAAATTATCTCGTCTCTCTAATAAGCAATAGTTTTTCCAATCATTCAGATGCGTTCGAAATTTAACCAGGTACTAATTAACTGTCAGTCAGCTGATTGCATTATAAGTACTTTAAAAACTTTAAGTCTTCCAACATGCAGATGCATTTAATATATTTTCCAAGGCTAAAAGTGGATAAAAAACATTATTAAACACGAGGCAGAATGTATCTTACCATCTGACACTTATCATGTAGAATTTTAACAAGCCGGCTGGAATAAACGTCGAATAATGAGGTAGGTTCTGTCTCTTGTGCAATAATATATTAATATCTTACTACTATACATGTAAAAATAATATTATGCTATAAACAAAATATAGCAAAATGAAATAAAAAATTTAGAATATAAAAATAAAATTTAAGAAAGTTCATGTATAGGTATTTAAAGTACCGTGTAAATTACAAAAAATTAATTTATTATTAGGTATATTTAAAAAATAATAAAAAAAAATATTTTCATGCTAAAAGCTGAAAAATATTTTACTTTTTTTTTTTTAAACTGTAAAATATTTAATAAAATGCGCATATGTATATTAAAGCTTGTTTTTTCTATATTAAAATATGTAGTTGTAAATGTAATAACAATAATCATAATAATAAAAAAAAGAAAATTTTTTAATTAATTCTGTAATTTATTTATATTAATATAGTAACCCTATTTAAAATTCTTTATTTTTGCAGACTAATTTGTATGAATTTTTTAATAAGGTATTAAAATAATTATAACTTCAAAAATAACAAGTATAAAATTAATCAAAAGTTGAAATATTCAGATCTTTGAAGCAAATGAATTATTTTAAAATAATATTTAATGGCTTTTCTTGCATATTCTGCAGCATAAGATGTGACTTTTTTTTAATTCCAGGCATTATTTAAGTGACAGTTTTCATCTAGGATTTAAATATGGAAAAATATAATGTAAGTTAAAAAATATTTTTTTTTTAAGTATGTGAATTCAACAAAGGGAAAAGTTCAAAGAGAAAGATAGAGAGAAGTAAAAGAAATTTACTAAATTTAAATAAATTTTATTTTTTTTTTTTTTAATTAATATTTTGATTTTATCTAAATTTATTTGAAAAATAGAATGAGGTAATTAATTTATGTAATACAAACAAAAACTAAAATCAAAAAACTTAATTATAACACATATCTTTTCAATTTTATAAGCTTTGTTATTATTTCAAACAGAACCCGAAGATATTAAAAGTATGCACTTCTTTTCTAATAATTGTGCAAGACTTATTTGAGATAGATATGTCGTAGCCCCATAGGATAATCGGTTTTATAGGCTATAAGCCGGCCCATAGAGTAATAATGCTCGAGACATATTTCGCTATGAAGCTGCGCGCTCCAGTTTTATAGCCTATAGGCCGGCTTTTAGCGTATAAAGCTGAAATATGTCAGCTTCATAGACAAATATCAAAGTTTCGAGACTCTTAATTTTAAATAATATAAATTTACCAATTTTATGTCATGAATTATTTATATTTATCTTATAGATTTATTTACATTATTAAATTCTATCAATAATTATAATAAATATAATAATAATAATAAATTTTTATAATTTTGTATTTGACAAAATATAATAATATTGTAAATATTTTTAGATTATCTTTATTTTCTTTGAAATTAGTAAAAATAAAATAAATTGATAATTACACCAATTTTCTCAAGATTATTATCTAATATTTTTTTTATTTATTACGGCATGGTAAATTGTTGTGGCAGCGAGAATTGCATAATAAGTTTTCCTTGAAACAGGCACACCTTTTTGTTTGGCACTGATTTTTAGCTGGCTCACGCTTACATTTCTTGAATCCTTGCCCACCTATTAAAGATTGCTTTGCAGCAGCTTCACCTAAATTTAGTATAACTTCCGGCACTTCATTAAATTGAATAATTGCGCTTTCGCATATTTGTATGTCTGTTCGTGGAAACCATCCTTTGATCTTTCCGTCGTTTGTTCCTATTTGATACACTCCATTTTGGGAATCTATGACTAAACCCTTTATATTGGATGAATCTAATGGTCCACGATCTACAGGAGGGACTCGAAAGGTGAAATTGTCTCCAATTTTAAGGGATGCAAAATTTTGATTGGAAAAATTAATGATTTTTTCTGCTTGAATCTTTTGACGTTTAAAACAATCATTACGAATTTCTATTAAAGCCTGTTGTCTGTTGCATAATTGGCATGTACTTTCAGAAGATTTTGATCCACAGGTAATAAAAATAATTTGCTTTTCTGAATCACTTTTTTCAATTTGAGCTATATTGTATTCTTCCAGAGCCGTTTCTAAATCATCTTCGGTCTCAATTTATTTTAAAATTTCTTGGGGCATATTAGTACTTTCTAATCCACATCTGATAGTTCCTAACACTGCCTCGTAAGGAGCTCGATTAATTACTCGGTTAAGTGGCGTATTCTTTTGCCTTTATAAATATTAAAATAAAATATAATTTTTGTTTGATTAAATTTTTCAAATGTAAGTACTACTTCTTAAAAAAATAATTTTTTACCTGCCGTTGTCAAATTGCAATATACAAGTAGCTCCATAAGATAGGAATATTTTAAGCAAATCCTCAGCAACAAAAGCAGCTGCTTTAACTTTTAAAGGTCGCAATTGAAGAAACTTGGTCGCTTGATCCTGAAATTTATATTCCCCATTGCTGCAAGCTTAGAAATCGACTAAATCAATCTGTTCACGAGCATTAAATCCATTAGAAGTTATAGGGTTTACAACAACACCTTTTTTTGGTGCTGCACGTTTTCGATCACAAGTACTACAGCATGAAGAAAAAATTTTACAGGCTTCTTTTGGTATAAGAAATTTATGTTTAATGTGATAAAACATTCTGTCATGACCCCCATGTCCATTATAATTTGATCTTTTGGATCATTTCTACGCTGAATAACACGCGTTGTATTTTCAGCAGTTTCTAAATTTTCACAATTTTTGTAATAATGATAATGCAACTTATTTTTTTTACAAAAGAATCATTAAAATTCCTTAAATATTGAATGACAGTACTTTCTTGTACTTTAGTCCACACTGACTTATTACCACGGCGAGTAGAGTAAAATTCATTAATTTTTTTATTAAATACAACTCGATCAACACTAACTTCTTGTATTTCACTATTTATTTTTTCCAAATTAATAATAAAAAAGTTGATAAAAAAAAATTTAGAATTATATGATATTAAACAACATTCACGTTCAAGGAAAAGCGATAAACTAAAAATATTTAGAATATTATTATATTTTGTCAAATATAAAATTATAAAAATTTATTATTATTATTATATTTTTTATAATTATTGATAGAATTTCATAATGTAAATGTACGCTAAAAGCCGGCCTATAGGCTATAAACTGGAGCACGCAGCTTCATAGCGAAATATGTCTCGAGCATGTTGCTCGAGCATTATTACTCTAGGGGCCGGCTTATAAGCTATAAAACCGATTATCCTATGAGGCTACGGCAAAGTTTTTTGATACGCTGTATCAAATTTTTAGATCTTGACTCGGAAATTTATTCCTAATAATAAAAAACTGAATTTTTCAGTCAATTTTGAACGTTCTTTTAACGTATCTCATAAGAGCCTTTAAATGATAAAAATGTGTTTTCGAGGTAGCTGGTTAAGAGTATTTAGGTCATTTACGCCAAAAACTTTCAACTAATGCAATTTCTGAATATCTATTGGTCTCTTTTTTGCGTTTTTTTGTAATTTTTTGAAATACAGAATTGAAATTTTTTATCGAAAACCCCCTTTCGCGTACTAAGTCTAAAAATATTACATCAAAATATATTACCTACCATTTTCAGGTCAATTAAAAAATTTTTTTATGAAGTATGTCAAAATGACCTTCAAAATCGACGGGAATATACCATTTTTCGGTGCTAGGGCTAATTATTCGGAATCGGGACCAAAAAATTTTAAATCCTGCGTATTAGAAAACTTACCACTCACAATCCAAGTAGCCTTGCACAAACATTCGAAAAAAGAACATACATCGAACATATACGCCTTCTAGACTATACAGGAAATAATAACTATACTAAAGTAATAGACGATTATTTACAAAAACTATTAAAATATCTCATAAGTTTTTTTTAAATACATTCTAAATACATTAATTAATTTATATTATATAATCCTGTATAAAAAAAGCTATATAAGTAAAAATCTTTTCTACAAATGAAAATCTGATTTTTCAGCAAAAAATATTGGAGAAAATTTTAACTAGCCTTACCTCTTGAGTTTATATAAAAGATTTTTAAATACATATATAAAGTTTGAATCAGCAAGAAGTAGTACTAACATTGCAAGAAAAAGGTAAGCGGTACCAATTATTTTTCTATATATATATATATATATAATTACATAGCATTTATATATAATATATCTACTATCTTTTTTACTGATTTTAAATTACTGAGGCGTTGCTTCAATTATAGTATAAATTTGCCGATGCACATTTTTTCAAACATATAATTATAAATTAATTAGTCTATTTGCTTCAAATAAATCTTTAAAGGAAAGAGTCTCCTAAAATCAAAAACTATACTTTATATTTAATTAAAGCAAATGTAAATAACTATCTATTCGCCCAATCAGTTTTATAAATAAAAATAATATTATAAGTAACATACAATTTGGTGTTTGAAAGAATTTTTTATGTTATAATTATAATATGATGTATGATATAAGCCTAAATTATTCTAAGTTCTTGTTCTTATCAGGGCCTGATCAGGTCCTGACTCCCACTTCAAATTATTCTAAGTCCATTTGAACCTCCTCTCTTAAAAACGTCACTTCCCTTCCGTGCCCAGCTAGACCTTTTCAAATACCCCTCCCAATAAACAAGTTCCATGTTAAAAATAAAGGCTTACGTATCAAAATAGAAATAATTTCGATTTAAGGATTTAATACGGGTTTAAGGAATTAAAATAAATTGGGTTTAGAATATTAACACCTAGTAAAGGTGATGATTGCAAATTACAAAAATAGCAAATTTTATTGGTTGCGTAACATTTATGCATTATACCTAGCCCTCGACTGTAAGTAAACATGTTCCATGCATTTTGGTTGTGTTAACATAAACTAGTTATAAGTTTTTTTTATCACAACATCAATTGAAAAAACGTCTTTTGGGCTAAACAATTATACAAGATTTACAACAGATTTTATTTATTATAAAATTTCCTAGGAATTGTACGTAAAAACAGACTTTAGAAATGAAAAGAGTTGATTCAATTATCTACTAGGTAACATTTTTGGCAAATTTTTTCTATTTGTGTTCATGGATTAAGTTAAAAAAAAAAACATTCAATTAAACATTGAATTGAGACTTAAGCTAAAACTAGCTTGTCTCATATAAATAGTTAAACAAAAAATTTAAAAATAAGAATTTTCAGAAAATAAAAGCATATTTAAAATTTTTTAAAACCTCTTTGCATTAAAAATTAAGATTTTATTAATAATATAAAAATCATAATGAAAATTATGCTTTTTAATGCAAAATAGGCCTAGTTATTTAGCCTTACAGCAAGATAAATAATAATAATTGATAAGTAACTGTAGTTAACTGGGTTTTAAAGTTGGTTCTTAAAAAAATAAAAATAATAACAGATGATAAAAAAATTGAATTCAAAAATTATTACCAACTACAAAAACATCATTACGTACTTAAACACAGGTATCGGTTTTTTAGAATTAAAAAAAGCTGAAACCCTCAAAAATACAATTTTTTTTTTTTGACTTTGGACAACTCTTCCCTATAACGTTAAATAACCAATATAATAAAATTTTATGCGGTATAATTATATAATATAAGAAATTTATATATATTTTAAAAATAAATCAATAACAGGAGTCTTTTTTGATTGGAAAAATGTACATCAACTTTATTTTTTGTACTTAAGGAATTATTTTATTTATGTAATATAATTTGATGAGAAAATTTTACTAAAAGCTCTCAAAGCAAATCTTACCTATATATATATATATATATATATATACTCAAGTTTCTAATTGAACTATATCTGAAGTCTGATAAGGAAATTTTCGATTAAAGCGTCTTGAGATTTCTTTTTTTTCTTATGCATCTTTGTATAAAATTATATATATATATACATTTTTTTTAAACTTTTTTTTGCCCTTACGATCTTACTTCCTCTGAAATCTTATATATACAAAATTATCAAAAGTAAAGATATTTATACATTAATATACACATATATATATATACTGTTTTACAGTAGTAGGTGTATGGCAAACGGCAAACTGCAAACTTATATACCTTCACGACGAAACGCTTCCCTAGTGCTTTATCGTATTTCCTTGCAATTAACTCACCCCTCTTTTTTTTCAACTGGTTTTCTTTCTACGTAGTTTCTGTGTGTCCTTTCCTTCATCACGAACATTTTCTTTTTTTTTTTTACTTTTTTATATTTTTTTTCTTCAAAGATCTTTTTAGGAAAAAAATAAAAGACACAAGGGAAACGGAAAAGTAAAAGTCACAAGGTTATTTTTTTTTGTAGCATACTTTTGTATGTGTGTATGTGTTTATAGAGTACCTTTCTTGCATATTTCATTTTGGCTGTCCGTGATGTTGGCATTTCTTTTACGTTTTTTTTATTTTTTTTTTTAAAGAAATTTTAACCACAAATAAATAGGAATGCAATAGCAAATGAAATGTGTGAGTTTGGCAATTCGTGCTCGGTGAATTGAAATATTTTATGACGTTGGTATTTTTACGCCCACCCAAAATAAAACAGACGATGAACCTTTAAAAAAGGTCCACATATATATATTTTATATATTTATACTTATTCACAAGAAAAATAAAATTATATACGTCTGAGTGCAAAATATAAAAATTAATATAATTAAGGTTGCATGCAATAAGAAAAAAAATAGTAAAGAAAGAAAAAGTTTACTAAAAAAAATATAATAATAGAATAAAAAAAAATATAATGAAATTGGTATATCGTTCTCTTAATTACGTTCTCACAATTACTCTTAGCAAAGTGTTTCTTACTCTTACTCGCAGTATAGTTGACATTTTAATTAAACCAGCCTAATTAGTCGAAAACTGGACCAACTTGTGGTGATAGCGCGTTATATTAGCGTTTATACATTTACAAGTAAAACTCTAACGTATTTTATATATGAGAAAGTCTGAAAAATTTTTGTTTTTGCAGATTAACGAGAAAAACCTTTTAAAACATAGAAATTTGGTTTTAATAATAGTCATTACTTTTGATTTCGTAAATTTAAATTCTAGTACGACTTGTAGTCAGAAAAGTAGAGATTGACCTAGATTAAATTTGAGATTTTAATGCAAATTTACTAAGTTAAGAGGAATGAAGAATAACATAAAAAGGATAAATGAGAAAGTTGGTATATAACATTTGAATTAAAAATTAATTAATCTTTTTAAACAATGATTTTGTCCTTTTTTTTCACTGCAAGTTTGTAATTATATTTGTACTCAAATGACTTTTTTATGCTCTCTATACATAACTTTTATATTTTTCAAAGATTTCCAGTCCATTAATTCATGCGTCTTCAAAAAAATGTATATCTTTGCGTATTTAATTGAAAATTAAAGTTTTAAAAAATTAAGGTTTTTTCTCATTTAACCAAAATTGAAATTTTTCACTAAAATGGCTTTTAAATATCTCAAAATTTACAAGTTTCTTAGTTTATAAAGTTTTTTATTCGTTCTTTTTGTACAAATTGTTTTTTTTATATGGCTCTTTAAATATGGTCTTTAAAGTTAGCGTTTATTAAAAATTAACAAAGCGGGACTCTGACTGACTGACTTTAAAATTTCATATCTAACAAAAAAAGGATCTAAAATAGATGAGTAAAGAATTCTTGAAAATTAATAGCTTGTAGAAAATTTTGAAGACCTGTAAAGCCCATTTTAGTTAAAAACTATAATTTTGGTAGCAATTTAAAAATTGGTAATTTTTGGCCAAAAATATTCATTTTTTTCAGGTTTAGTACTGACTATAACGGTAAGAGATTTATTGACAAAAACGCGCGGTTTACGAGAATTAAAAAAGCTAACATATACACACAAAAATGAGACAAACTGGGAGGTATTTAGCTGAGTTACAAGATAGCAACAAGGATAAAATGAGAAACCCAAATATAAATCGATAACATCGAGCTCGCTAAATATAAATCATATATATTTACCGGTTGATTTAAATCTTGTACAAGTAGTTCTGAGGTTGCCACCTCCCGGACTTATAATTTAAATAACAAGAAAAACGTTAAACATAAAATAAAAATGCAATGATACATAATCCGGAATATGCATCGATGTCAAATGAATTAAATCAGTAATGATAAGATTCATTTGAATTTAAATATTGTAAATAATAGAATGAATGGTAGAATTAAACAAACATATATTTTTGCAACATCCTAGATTTAATGGCTTTTAATTATTATGTAATTATCTTTATTAAAAATAGTAAAACATATAAAAATACGAAATAAGATGTTTCATATAAAAACAATTGTAATAGAATAGTTAAAATGCATTATAAAACAAATAATTAGTTGTAATACGCATTTTAACCATTCTAAGAAATAACGAGAAACTTCTGGAAGTAGTTACGGCATAACTCGCAAATCTGCCTCTCGGCTATAAAAACCGGGACAGATTTTCCTACAAGCTGAGGCGTTCGTCTGCTTTCATGAAGTTCACTGTGTGTAAAGCTATATGAATAAATAAATGCCTGTTATATCAAATAACTGTGTATATATTCAGTCTCATTAATAAATTATATTTTCTTTAAGTTCAACAGCATGTACATTTTACCTCCCTTGATCGTTACTGGGTTTCTTGGGTTTTAACGGTGTAGGACCTAATCAGCTGGCACTGTGTTAGTTAGGTTACGTTTTTAATACTTAAATATCCGTTGCAAGGACAGGGTTCAATTCTGAAACCTACACCATCTTTTATTCATTTTCGGTAATATTAAAACACATTTTCAAAGTGATTTTTAATTTGTAATAAGAAAACTAAAAACTTATAGTAATAATTTTCTATTAAATGATATGATTTTTTTGAAATATTTAAAGTTAATTTACATTTATAAGGATTTTTACCGGTATGCTATCATTACTTTTATTATTTAATTATTTGATATTTTAAAGGGAATGATTCATATATAATAATTATTTATTTAGTTTATCATGATTTATTCAATGTTGATTTTCTGGCTCCCTTACCTGCTATGATTTTGTCTGCTGCTGCTACTATATAAAATACTGTCATAAACAGGAAAAGGGGGGAGGTAAGCTAAGTCAATAATAAAACTTATTTAATTAAAAATATAAAGTAATTTAATTAATAAATGAAAAGATTATATAAAATTATATACAAACTTAAAACTATTTGGCCAGTTTAATTTTATTAATAATATTTGGTTATAAAACCGCATGGCATAAAAGTCGAGAGATAGTAGCCATCTTTGATGTCTGCTCGAGGGCCGACATAATTGTATTTACGGGCATTTGCAAATAATATAAGATAATTTACTAAAATATAATAAAATAAACTCACCCCGTATATGCTATTATGCCCGCGCTTAGAAGCAAAGCTTATGCACCTTAATTATTGTCACTCTCTCACTCATACATGCATACAATAACGAAATTAGATAATATATAATGATTTATTAATCGCGAGCTAGCTATAAAATAAAATTAGTTCATTTACTATTGATGTAACTGCGATGAATAAACTGGACTACTTGGTTCTTCCAGTAACCTTGAAATATTCTTAATCACGTGAATTAATTCGCTTATTAGCACTAATATGGCGTGTAATAACTTGACACTGATTTTACAAAAGTACATAGAAAATTAAAGAAATAACTTGAATTAATGAACTACGTAGAATACTTGTATCAAAATTAATAACTGTAATTAGAATAAAAAAACTATTTTATAATGAGGGGAGAGCCATGCTCTCTCCCTCTCTTAGAGAGCACAATCTTTTAATTGCTGTTAACTGTTCAGCGGCCGAGACGAGAGTGTCTCCACGCGCTCTCGTTGGTTCATACTTTTTCGGTGTTCCGGCGTCTGGAGCGGTTAAAACTCGCTGTTTCTTTAGCAGAAAAGACGCGCAATAACACAGATTATTTGAATCTTAAAAATGTCATAAACCTCTAATTTTATAATGCAAATTATTGCATTACAAACTAACCTAAAAACTTGTAACCGTTTTGTGTAATCACAACCGAAATGCATGGAACATGTTTACTACAGCTGGGACTAGATATAATTCATAAATTTGACGCAACATTACAATACAATTTGCTATTTTTGAAATTTGTAAACATCACGTTTACTAAATGTTAAGATTTTAAATCCAAATTACAAGTCTAAACCTGAATTATTTTAAGTCCCAAAATTGAAATTATCCTAAGTTGTAATTTTCCCCTTCCCCTTGAATGGTACACGTTTGACCCCCCCCCTGTACCGCTAATTTGTACTTATCACCTTTACTCATTTTTAAGATTCTAAACCCAATTTACAAGTTCCTAAACCTGAATTAAATCAAAAGTATTCTAAGTCCTAGAGAATCGAAATTATTTTAAGTCCCATTTGATCCACCTCTCCACCCCTAGGTACCCTTCCCTATAAACATATTCCATGTTTATAATTGTTATTTTTTTTTATAAATGTAGGCAAAATTCATACATGAGCTAATATTTATAAAAATCCGACTCTGGATTCGAAATTAGCGACCTTGAAAACATAAAAACAAATATTTTAAAATAAAATTTAATTATTTTTTTACTAAAAATTTAACAGCTAAAATAACACACCTCAACTAAACATTAAAAAGCATTTAAGTACTGAAAAAAAAATTACATTAAAAACTAAAGGCAGAATAGCAATCTTAACGAGCATTTACTGTGCTTCAAGCTTTAAGATCTTGAAATTCACTCGCCAATAAATCGTTTTTTTAAGATTCTTAAAGATTTACGATTTTTAAATACTATAAATAGCAGTAAACAAATGTTACAAAAACGCAATCTTGTTGAAACATTATGTTCAACTGTTATTACAAGGGTACTATAGTAATAGGAAGGGTATATTACAACTTAGGTGCAAAAGCATTACAGGGCGTTTCCAAATAAATAAGCGTGTTTCAAGGTTCATAAATTGTTAGTTATGCTAATTGAAAACTTAAATATAACGTTTTTTCTCGGAGCGACGAAAATTAAAAACAATTAATTTAATTAAAATTTTGAATTATTCAAAATTACAAAAAATAAAAATAAAAATCAAATTTATTTCTTATCTTTCACGAATAGTAAATATTCAGTAAATTATTGTCATATAATTTTAGAGCCGAAATAATTAAACCTTTTTCAATGACACCCAAAACATTATTGTTACTCGTATACTGTTTTTTTAATATATATTTATAGCGAACATTAGTGAACATTGCCAGGAAATGATATCAATCCACACTCATGAGAAACAAACTTTGTGCAACAAGTTAAAAACATATATATACCAGATAGCGACATTAATGTAGAGCTAAAAAATAAAAACTTTTTCCGTTTAACTAATTTTTCTTTTTTCTAATAAATTATAATATAATATAACATTAATTTTATTTTTATGATATGTATGTGTATGTGTGTGTATGCATTTTAAAACATATGATTACTATTATTATAACATTTACAGTACGTCATCGTTAACAAGATTTTAATGCAAATTTACTAAGTTAAGAGGAATGAAGAATAGCATAAAAAGGATAAACGAGAAAATTGGTATATAACTACGTATTTTTTTTTTTTTTTGCAGATGATTTTAAATTTAAAAATATGAAAATATGAAACATTGTTATGAAAAATATATATATATAATCTAGGCTAACTACGTAATTACAGAGATTTAAAAAAAAAATAAAATAAAAATAAAGAAACATTTTGTTTTATAAAAGTAAAATCTCATAAAAAACCATATATATATATTCATGTGTATTTGTGTGTACGTATATGTATACACGTTACTTATGTATATGTGTGCTTAAAGTACGTTAAAAAAAATTTATTTTTGTATAAAAGGTTTTTAATGCCTAGGCATCATATTATAAAAAATATATATATTTTTTTATTTATATGCATTTTGTTTTTTTATTTTTGTTTCAGGAAAAAAAATCAAGTCTAACAGAAATATTTTGTTATATTAAATTTCGCTCAAAAATTTTTCAACATATTTTATATTTTTAAATGTTGAGATATAATAAAAAAAAAAGTATCTAGAGTAACAGTTGCACTGAATTATGACAGTCAAAGCAATATAATGTTTATACATATATATAGCATATATTTATATTATTTATATTTATTGAATTAAACTTATATTATAAAGTTTATTTTGAGGTTTAGATACACTGTAAAAAATAACTTTCTTAGAATTTAAAAAAAAATAATAATATTCTCGAAAAATTGGTATATTTTCAAAAAAAATTGTAAATATACCAATTTTTCGAGAACATAATATTTTTTGTTAAGGTAAGGTCTCGCTTGGCGCGGAATTAGAGTGAAATTAAAAAATTGATTTTAGGGAAAATGGTTAGAGATAATGAAAAGATTTTTTAGGGTTCAGTAAATAAAGTATAGAAGCATGTAAAAAAATTTTTTTTGTTAATTTTTTTTATTTTTGAAACATAAAATTTTTACTTTAAATTGACGTGTTTTTGCTGGAAAGACCTGATGGTTCGGTGGATAACTAAAGTTTGGCAGCACCTATAAAAGAAAAAAAAATCATAAATAATATGAGTATATTTATCGCGTGAGCTAAAATTTTCAAGATTAACAACAAAAAAAAATTATGCTTTGAAAAAAAATTTTCAGAAAAGCTATTTTTTCTATGGTTTTTTGCAAAAAAATATAGAAAAAAATAAAATATTTGTAAACTTTTAGTTCATGCAAAAACTACACATGTAGACAGTACGTTGTAAAAATTTGGAGACAATCGGATAAGACAATTTTCGGGAATACACCGAACCAGGTGTCAAAATGTAGTTTCGAGAAAAACGCGTTTAACAATTTTTTTTTATGTAGGGCGCTAGGCGAGGAGTTTTAGAAAAGAGGATTTAAATACTATTAAAAATGTTTGTATCTTTTTAAATTTCTTTTTATGTATTCTTTGATAGTTTTAGTGTTTAAAATAAAATAAAAAAATTGTGGACAAAAAATTTTTTCCCAATTGGGACGTTACCTTATTAAAAGGAGAGTTAATTTTTACAGTGTATGTTTTTTAATAATTATATAATTAAGTAAATTTTAGATAAATGTGTTGTTTAATAAATTATTTATCTTTTAATTTAGTAAAATTACACTTCATATATATATATTATATATATATATGTATGTATTTTCTGTATACAGTAAAAAAATATAGTTGTATATTATATAGAGAATAAATAAGTTAAGTTGAAATAGTAATTAAAAACTTAATTACTTTTCTCTCTTCATAATAATTTGTTTTTAAAATATATATATATATATATGTGTGAGTGTTTGTATGTATGTACACTACCGAATAAATTGCAGCAGACTTATGTGCATATATATATATATATATATATATTGAACAATATTAATATAAATGTACATTAGTCTAGAATTTAATTTAAAAATTTAATAATTAAAAAAGCTTTTAGTATAAGCATTTTAAATAACGTGAAATTTATTTTTTACCCACGTGGGTGCAAAACTTATGCATAAAATTTGGTCAAGAATTTGCTATAATCATTGCGCATCCATATAGAAAAAAATATTTTCTTGTTAGTGTCCAGAAAGTGCGTGTTTTCTGGCCGCTGCGCTAATCGAAAAAACGCATTTTCTCGACACTGAGCAAGAAAAATTATGTTTTGTCCTTGGCCACAAAAAAAGGATGCCCCAAATCGCAGTTTACCATCCTCGGCTTCGCCTCGGACGGTAATTTACGTGCGATTTGGACCATTCTTTACTTTTGTGGCCATGGGTAAAAATATACTATAAATAAATTAAAAATATAAAAATAAGTAACATGCCGGTTTCCCCTCCAACTGAAAAGATTTTATTGAGTGCGTCATATGGTATTACGTATAAACTCTATCATAAAATCGAAAGAGCAGAGGGAAATTTGAAAAGAAAATAAATGATATCCATTCCTCATTTACAACCCTCCTATGATACATTCGCTTTTTTTTTTAAATTAATACTCCAGGTATAATTTGGAGTTGGGGTTGAAGTGCGTACCGACTTCAGAAAAGGTTTATTATAGGTTTTTAGGGTCGCGGAATCTGAATCCCGGGCCCAAAGTGACTGGAAAATAAAGAAACACCCTTAAATCAGCAATAACTATCCAAATGAATTTTTTTCAAGATTATTTAAAAAATTATAGGGTTTATTAAATAATGTGTTAAATTTGGGTTATTGGAGCAAATTTTAGGGGGTGAAAACTATCCCCAACATAAGAAAATTTGAATAAACACGTGGTAAACGTATTTTTTGTACTTTTTTATGTGTATTCAATATAAAATTTAATATAACACTTGAAAATACTTGAATTTAGGAACTAAATTTTTGAAATTTCCGCAAAGTCAAGTGACCAAATGGAAATCTGACCCAAAATTCGAATTCCTCTAGCGTGTAAATTTTTGTAATTTTTGAAGAAATTGTCTAAAAAATCATGACATTTTATAGTTTAAGGTCATAATTTATCATGATTTTTTTAACTGAAAAAATGAAACTTTCTTAGTCATGTTTTTTTTTTGTATATCAGATGCTTTGGTTTGCTCTTACAGTAAACTAGTAACGCATTATTAAATTAAGCATTAAGTAAAAAAAATACTTTTAAAATTTTTTATGTAGTTTTGTAATAAAAACCTTTAACATACCTACTTTAAAATTCTTATTACACATAAAAGATATAATTTTTTTTTTGAAAAAAAAATGAAAGAAAAAAAAAATAATAATTACAGATTTAAAATTCTATTTGATCTAATGGACATGATTTTAACAATATAAACTAAATCTATAATATACGTTATGCATCTGGTACAAAGCTACATATCAATTAACGAGTTCCTTGTAATTACCATTTGGGAATATTGATTAATTAAAGACTATTCATTGGAGACAGGTATTGAAGCATTTTAACGAATATATGATTATTAATTATACCATTATTTCTATCCAATATTCAATTACTTAAATAGTAATTTATATATATATATATATACGTGTTTTTATGTGTGTGCATTTCAATAGATATGCATTTATACAATATAACAGATTCAAGTTTAGTTTTTTTCAGAGCTATGGTTCTGTACACAGTCAAATAATTTATTGGAAATTAGAATTAGGAGAAAAAAATTAAACAAAAATTTTATAAAAAGTTATGAGATTTATTTTTGATTTAACAAGTTTTGCTCAAAAGAATAATTCGCAACGAGTCAAAGACCAATCGCTTGCGATTTACGATTCACTAATTTCAATTTTTTTTAAATTAGCAAATCGTGGATCAAGAGTAACGAAAGATGGTAAATTACACAACAAAGCTCAAAGAATATCAATCAAGAATATCAAGTGCTTTACTAAAATAGAGACTGAAGAAATGATTTAAAAATATACACATCTTATGAATTTCAGCAAATTTGACAATGTCTGTAAAAATAACCAAAATTAACTACTAGTGTTGGTTGATAATTCATTATACATTATTTTTTTTACGTATTTTATACAATAATGAGCCAAACGCAAGCGATTGGAATCCGACCACAGTAAATACATTAAAATTTTTTAAATATTTTTTTCTAAACTCAATACATAAACATTTTGCACACTGTGTAAGGTTTAAAAACAAATGGAACGAATGTATAATATGTTTTTTTTTATTACACTGGATCGAAAACAGTTCGATAGTAGTATATTTTTATCCTTGGTCATAAAAGTAAAGAATTTCGAGGCAAATAGAGGATGGTAAACTTAAATCTGGGGCATTCTTTTTTTACGTCATAGGCAAAACATAATTTTTCTTCGTCAGTGGCGAAAAAACACATATTTTTTAATCACACCACGGTCGGGAAAAAGTATTTTCGGGCCACTTTCAAGAAAAACCTATTGCGATTAACTGACTTATTTTTTGTCATTTTAATGTAAAATTAAAATTATCTTAAGCTAAAAATATCTGTTAGTTTTGTTAATATATTGTTTTCACTCTACTGAAATTTTTATATTTAACGAATGAAGCACTTAAGGTGGATTAATCGTCACAAAAATTTGACGGTATACCGCCGGTCATTTTCAGTTGAAATTAAAATTAAAAAAAAATTGCGACAACGTCGCAGAATGTTTGTAGAGCGCGTTTCTTATTTACATGATTATTATTATAATATTATGCGTGTATTTTAAACAGCGACGTTGTCGCCTGAAAATTTTTATCGGTTTTTTATTTTTTCTAATTAAAATATCTTTTATACGAAAACCACAATTTATTTAAAAATCGAATACTAGTTTCTTCAATAATTAATTTACGTGGTGCTATTTTTTTTTTTAAATCCATCGTTTAGTTTTAATATTGACATAACATAGAAATCTCAAACCCCTGATTTTTGACCCAGCTTCTATGCTTGCAATGTATAAGAACTCAACTTTGGAGCTTTTTATCTCCTAAATGAAAACCACAGTTTTCTTAAAAATTTTTTTTTATGTGTTTTATTATAATACGAAGCCCCTATAAAAATTATATCGATTTCTATCGTGATCAAAATACAGAGTAATCAACCTTAAAATACCAATATTTAATTAATATTAAAATCGATTTTAAAAATATTGTATTGATTAAATTATGAGCTATAGTTAATTTAAAAATTCTTGACAATTTATAATATCAATAAATTGCTGTTTTCTGGTTTTTGTATGCGATATGGCATTCTGTCAATTATAAGAAAACCACCTACTCCACATCAATATATAAATTTTTAATCATCAAAAGAGAAAATAGAGTTATTTTACATTTCTAGACTAGAAATAAGCATACTTACTTGTTTCAAAAGAAGAAATTTGCAATTTTATTTTTTTCTAAATGCAGTGGAGTAAATTTCTATTTTCAAAAATAGAAAAAATTAAAATTCCATTTTACAAAATGTAAAAGCACGCCACCTGTGATCAAAGTATAAAGCTGAACTAACCTTTCCTACCATAAGAGCCCTTTTTAAATTTTGTACTTTTTGTACGCAAATATCTAATTTTGCACGATTACATACTAAAAGACCCACACCATTGAGTTCCTGAGACTTTCTTCTAAAAAACTGAATAAAGAACTGAATACACCATTATTCGGAAATGTAACGGCTAGAATGTCCGTAAATGCTATGCAAAAATTAATGAGTCTTAATTATTTATAGAACGAATAACCTTCTTATTCAATCTATCAATTTCATTTATTCCACACTCTACAACCCCTGTATTGGAGGCCCTTTTCAAGTATCCTCCCTATAAGAACATATCCCTAACCTAACACCAGTTATTATCTAAATTACAAAGCGTAACTATTATACCCATTTTTATTTATTTTTTTTCTTGTAACTTAAATTCTACATTTTTAATTATGTATTTTGAATTATATATTGACAGAAAATTAATACTAGAAATATGTTTTATTTATAGTTACTTCTTAAGTTTATATTTAAAATTTTTAATGTCTGTTATTTAACAAATGTCAAGTAAAAAATGCAACGTATTCCAGACAAAAAATAATATAACAGATTCTATTTTTAATTATTTACATTATTTATTACATATTTTAAATTTTTATGTTAAATGAATTTAAAAAAAAAATATAGAATTTTTTTTGTCTTGAAAAGATTCATCAAATAAATAATTAATAAAATTTATATTGAATTTTAACTGTGCATAGTTAAAATTAGAAATAGAATCTTTTATACAATTTTTTGTCTGGAATACGTTGCATTTTTTACTTGACATTTGTTAAATAACAGACATTAAAAATTTTTAAAATAAACTTAAGAAATAACTATAAATAAAAAAATTTCTATTTCTACAAATTTCTACAAATTTCTAATGTATTAATTTTCTGTCAATGTAACTTATAATTCAAAATACATAATTAAAAATTTAGAATTTAAGTTACAAGAAAGAAAATAAATAAAATAGGGTATGTTCTTATAGGAAGGACACTTGAAAAAGGCCTTCAATACAAGGGTAGGTGTGGAATAAAAGAAATTGATACTTTTCCTCTAAATCATGTCCACAAGAACTGAAAATTTTATCAGAATTAGAAGGTTATTCGCTCTACAAATAATTAAGACTAATTAATTCTTACATAGCATTTACGGACGCTTTAGCCGTTACATTCGTGCTCATTTTTTCAACAGCTCTATAGGAATTACAGGTCAAATAAATAAATAACACTTTGTTTAATAATTAATTATATCCATTTATTGATGCGTAAGCATCAAGGAGATCACAGTACTCTAAGATATTACGTATAGAACTTAGGGCGCGGGAGATATATTTTGACTCTATGATGCAGTGAAAGTGTGCCTCCCCTAATATAATTAATATTCATAACGGTACATTTTTACTTACAAGAAAAGAATATAGTATACTATCAAAATATATTGACTCTAAAATAAGATAGAAAAATAGATTTTATTTTGGATATTTCAACAAGCTCAACTGACATTGACATGATAAAGACACAATATAATAATAATAATAATAGCAATGACAGTAATAACAGTAAGACCGTCACTGATACGAGTAACAAAACAACGAAATGACTAGACATTGACATAAAGACATTGAAGGTTGGTTTTGTAAATGTGACCTCTCTTAAACGTCATATTAATGCCTTTTAAGACTTTCTCGTTAATGATTACTCATTTGATGTTATGGGAGTAGCGGAGACGCGACTGGGTAGTGTTATTGATGATCACTTAGTAAGCATTGATGGTTACAGTTTACTCAGACAAGATAGAAATACACAAGGTGGGGGACTGTTCCTATACCTTCGGAATTAACTCAGAGCTCAAATTCTCGCTCACTCTGATACAGAAGTCCATGGCAAACCCTTTTAAACAGAATTCCTTATATGCAAAGTTTTGGACGATGAAACTCCCCCCATTCTCATTTGCCTCATATACCGTCTATTAAAAACAATCTCATTCAATACTACATCTGATCTTCTTGACAATCTACGTAACTACTGTTCATCGTACAGTCACAAAGTTATAATGGGTGACCTCAATGCTGATCTTTTCAGCAACAGTGGTGACACAAACCTTATGCTCAATCTCTCTGATAAACTATCACTCCAAGTTGTCAGGCATAATGTCACAAATCGTCCTTCAGGTTCAGTGGAATCAAAAACGGGGATTGATATTATGCTTGTTGAAAATAATGATAAAATACTGTCTCACAATAATAAAATACCAACTTTTCACACTAGTCTCAACCTAATTGATATAGAAATCGAATTATTTGTACCCAAGCCTCCTATTGAAAGTTACAAACTATTGAAAGATGCTACAATATATCAAAAAATATTGTTTTTCTAGAAGAACTTATCCAACTTTCGGATAAAATAGAGGAAATTTATGAATTTTCTCAAAGCACATTTTTCCAAGATCACATTAACAATGCCTTCAATAATAATCAGGATATATAGCGAGAACTAAGGCATTTATGTCTTTTACCAACACCAAAAAGTGGCCTTCATGATTTCTTATTAGACGATCTAAATGCATATTTTGCAAGTGTTTGTACATCGCCCACTGAAAATCTTGATAATGCTGAAAATATTATATCAGAAGCCTCGAATGATGGATTTAACTTTAAAGAAGTATTCCTAAATGATGTGATCGTTGCTGTGGCTCATCTTAGTTCCCAAGCAACTGGGGATGATGGCATTCCACAGAGAATTATTGCTAAATCATTGGCAACTTTAGGCCCGTTTCTCGTGAAGCTATTTAATATTTCTCTCAAGGATGGCATCTTTCCCATAGCTTGGAAAAAATCTCTTCTGGTTGCAATCAAAAAACATCAGCTCCTACAACTACTTCTGACCTTAGACCGATTGCCTTTTTATGTTTTTCATCCAAAGACCATGAGAAGCTGGCCCATGACCAGATCACATCTTTCTTGAGAAATAGCAGCATAATATATCCTCTTCAGACAGGTTTTAGGCAATTTAGCAGTACTGAAACTGCTCTTATCAAACTTACTGGTGACATTAGGCGAGACATGGAAAACAGACTGGTGAAGTTTTTGCTCCATATTGACTTCATTAAGGCGTTTGAGTCAATCTCGCCCTCAAAACTCCAATTAAATTGAGGGACATGGGATTTTCTCGAATTGCCTTACTGTGCATAAAATCATATATTCAAGATAGGCAGCTCCAGGTTGTTTCCAAAACATCGCGCTCAAACGTGCTTGGCGCCAATCTTGTTATTCCCCAAGGGTCTATTCTTGGACCACTCTTATTTTGCCTCTAAATTAATGATCTGAAAATACATCTACCTGATTATGCTTATCACCTACTTTATGCAGATGATCTTCAAGTCTACATACAAACCCCTCCTAAAAAAATAACTTCGGCCATTACCACTCTAAATTTAATTGCCAACAAGGTCTCAAATTTGGCTGACAGCGTCTCATTACGCTTAAATCATAAAAAAACTATGGCTATCTACTACAGTACAACAGGTTTTATCGGCCGTTTTAATGTATTAAATTTCGTAGTTGATGTGGCGAGGGTATAAAAATATCTTTTTAAGAGAACGTTAAAAGTTTAGGGGTACTTCTTGATAACAAACTTTCTTGGGATTCTCAAATTAAATCAATTGAGAAAAAAGTAAATAGAATCCTATACTCTCGCAGATATATTAGGCATTCTGCCACAGAAGACTTACGCATAAAACTCGTTTAGGCCCTAATCATCCCACATCTAGATTACTATAATACAGTATATCTGGATGACATTAAATGTGAGTATGACATTAAAAACCAGACTTCAACGCTTAAGTAACTCTGGACTAAGATATATATATGAGCAGGGTTACGAAAAATTTCCCAAAAACAGGAAGCAAAAAGATCCAAAAAAAAGTGGCTCGGCACATGCCCAAATTTGCAAAAAACTTCCTGAAAATGTTGTATTAAAGATTAATTTTTTTATGCTTTTTTCCTTATGCTATTATTAATTTTTTAGGGAATTAAGTAATACAATCATGTGCAATATAAATTAAAGGAGCCTCTAAAAATGTTTTTTATTTGTATTTTGGCATTCTGGTTGCCAATTATTTGGGAAATTTTTCGTAACCCTGCTCGTATATGGGGTCAAAAGAGATGAACATATCACCCCTTACAGATAAAAGCTCAACTGGCTTTGTATAGAATCACGGCGGCTCTACTTCACTGGTATACTCATCTATAAAACTTTGCACCTACAACAGCCGCCTTATTTAACTAATCTTTTTATTAAGTACGTGCCTAAAGACAATTCCAGAGGAATTGTGCGCACTAAAGAGCTATCCCTCCCTCTAATAAAGGATTGTGGGTTTTCCTCTTTCCAGCTTCAGGGGTCAATTTTCTAGAATTCAGAATCTTGCCTAGCTTAAACTCCTTTAAAGCGGCACTAAACAAATATCAACTCTCACTCAATCCAGAGTAAACCATTATATGCCCTACACCAAAAACATTAGAAACATTCTAATTTATATGCTTTCTTTAAAAATGTAAGTTAATGTATATACTAGACTTTAACTTTGTTGAAAAACTATATTTTATTAAATTCTGTATGTTCCTATTAAATCATATATGAAAATTCGTCATACATGATCATATATGATCATATATAAACATATATAATTTTAGAATAATGCTTTGAATTAATTTAATTTTTATCCCGCAATATAGTTTTTTCTTTAAATTAAATAATTTTTTAGTCAGCAAACAAAATATTTCTGCCGTTATTAAAAGTATTAATTAAAGACATAAAAACAAGTCCAGTATTTTATTGCGCCTGCAACATGCAATAGAAACTTTTAAACCAAAATTTAAATTATTACTAATTATAAATATTGAATATAAATAATTATATTTGAGACAAAATATAAAATTTAATTTCCAAAAACAAAATATTCTTTGTAATCATTTGTCTAGAAATCTTGTAAAAAAACTTAAAATAAAAAATAATAATTTTATTCCATATTTCAATTATTTTATAATTGTTATAACTCAAAAATTAATTTTTATTCATCAACCTAAAACTTAAAATTTTTTTTCCCTAACTTGTAAGCTATTGTTATTAATTATTAACTGTAAAGGACTAACATTTTTTTCCCAAACTAATTTATAATACCATCCTTTTAAAAGGGAAAATGTATGTATTAAGTAAATAAATAAATAATCAAAAATTTTTAAAGATTTATTCATATATGTAACAATTTTGTTTGAAGGTTCTATCTATAAAAACTTAAAATATTTATTTATATACCAAAGTGTCAGTTCATATTACAAATATACTTTAAGATTTAAAAAAAAAAAAAGAAATAAATAAGATAAGATAAGATAAAAGCAAATACTCGTTTATTAGATAGAAATATGTCGAAGGTCGAAATAGACGAGCCACTAGTGATTTAAAAATAAAAATATATACGACATTTCCAGATGAAAAAAGATAGAAAAAAAAAATGTGAATGAGACAGAAATTCACTAATACAAATTTTTTATACATATGTATTTATACTCAAGTCAATTCTAATGCGTTTCAGTTCAGGATAAAAATGAAGAAAAAAAAATTTAAGATTAGCGTGCAAATACCAACTGTACTTGTTTGTGTACTTGTAAATACTATGTCCGTTACACATACATTTATATATGTACATTTACTTTCTTATATGAGAATGAATTATTATATATGTATGTGTGTGTATGTGTATATATTGATGCTCAGTGAATATACTGGCTAAAGCTAGTAAATAATTCAACGACGGATATAGTCCTAGTAGTGCAAAATCAGAAATAAAAAAAGGAAATGATAGAGCAAATGTGATAAGTAAGAGTGAGTCTGTTGGTCTCAAGCCAATTTCCCTGGTCTTATATGTATTTTTATTTTCTACTTTATTTCTTTTTTTTCTTTTTTTTTTTATTTATTTTAGGTTTTCTTATTTTTCATATAATTTTTTTTTTTTATCAAATTTAACTTTTTTTTACATTCAATATATCATAGCAATCAAGATTGAAATTTTATGTATTGAAATCTGTAATTTATTTACTTTGATTGATACAGCGATGTTTTTTTTTTTAATCAATCTTGTATTTATCTTATGTATCTTATATGGGTTAGTATTTGTAAAGTATACAGGTTTGTACAAATGAATTATCAAGTTGGCTCTAATAGCTATTTTTTTTGCATGAAATTAAACAGGGTTTCCACTATTTTTTACAAGTCAAAATCCCTGACTTTCCCTGACTTTCCAGCCCAAAAATTAGTAAATTTCCCTGACTTTTTTTTTTGATTTTCCCTGACTTTCCAGACCAAAAGTGTAAAATTTTTTAAAATATTATGTACTCTTTGTTTAAATGCTATTTAAAATTAAATATATCACAGTGGTCTAAAACACGAAAAAAGTTTCACCACGATTCTCCTAAAAATCTCTGGTATTTTCTCTTTCTATAGGGTCTCCTGAGGCAGGAAATGCTTGTCCTAAAATTAAAACTATAGCTCTCGGGGAAACCCGCCTCGATTTGATGGGGTTAATTAAAAAAAATTTTCTTTTTTTAATTTAACATTTTTTACATGATTTTAGACTATATAAAGTGACGAACAAGTGAGGAACACAAAAAATTTTGCTCGCCCCATAGTTTTTTTGGAGTTGGAAAGCTCAAAATCACATTTTTTCAATAACTGATTTCATTGAATTTCAGAGAAAAAAGTATATAAGTGACTATTGTAAATATTATTAAGAAAATTTTTTCTTGAAATCTGTGAAACTTTAAAAAAATGGTCCCTTGAAAATTGAAACCATAAAATCCAAAAAAACGGATTTTTCTCCTAAAAAGCGTGGTAAAATGTTAAAATAAATAGCAAATTCAGATTGCACTGGAAAAATTACTACAGAATACGTCTTTAAATCCAGTTTATAACATCATTTGAATCTGATATAGAAAAATCCCAAGTCTGTGAATTTTTTAAAAAATCCTATATTTAACACGAATTTAACATTTCAGTTGCTCTGAGACCTTGGAAATTGAAAATTTCTATTTTTTGGTCCTAAATAAACTTATTTTAGTAAATTATAATTACAAAAAAATTGAAAAAACATAAATCCATCATTAAAAATAATTTTAATTTATTCAAAAAAATTCAGAAATTGGTTTTTTTCAGTTATTGAAAAAATGGGATTTTGAGCTTTCCAACTCAAAAAAAAAACTATAGGGCGAGCAAAATTTTTTGTGTTCCTCACTTGTTAGTCACTTTATATGGTCTAAAATCATGTAACAAATGTTAAATTAAAAAAAAAACTTATAACCGGTTTGTGTAAACACAACCTAAATGCATGGAACATGTTTACTACCAGCTGAGGACTAGGTATAATACAAATGTTACTCAACATTACAATACAATTTTATAATTTTATAATTTCTAATTATCATCTTTACTGAACGTTAAAATTCTAAACCCAAACTATTTTGATTCCCTAAACTTGAATTATTCTAAGTCCCTTAATCGATATTATTCCAAATCCCTAAACCTGAATTATTCCATGCCCCTAAATCGATATTATTCCAAGTCCATAAACCTGTATTATTCTAAGTCCTTAAGTCCAGATTTTTCAAAGTCTCCTAATTATTCTAAGTCTTATATGACCCCCCCCCCCCTTAAATAGGACAAATTTGACCCCCCCACCCTTAATTTTCAAGTTCTGAGGTACCCCCTCCCTATAAACATGGTCCATGTTAAAATTTTTCTTAATTTACCCCCCAACAACCCCCTAATCGGGGCGGTTCTCCCCGAGAGCTATACGGTTTTAATTTTAGGAAAAGCATTTCCTGCCTCAGGAGACCCTATAGAAACAGAAAATACCAGAGATTTTTAGATGAATCGTGGTGAAACTTTTTTCGTGTTCCAGACCACTGTGATATTTTAGGGTACAATTTAGAATATATATAATTAAATTTATTAAACTTTGATAATACATATATTAAACAAGTTATATTTTTTTTTTTGTTCTATAAAACAATGTTTTATCGCGTGAAAATATTTTTGATCAATTTAAATTTAAAAAGTAAAGTTTTTTTGAAATTTGATATTTTAATAATTTTTTTTCATGATTTCTTATCAAAATCCCTGACTTTCCCTGACTTTCCAGTTTTCCAGACCGAGTGGAAACCCTGTTAAAGTAGAGCTTTTACAGGTTGGTAGGAAAAGATGCAAAATATTTAATGGACGATTCTGTTTATTTTTTTGCTTTTAACTTGAAAAAAAAAGACATTTAATAAGCATATGAAAATTTTTATATTTTTATTTTTATATGGTATGAAATATCAGCAGGGTTGTTGCAACTAATGACTGCCAAAATATTTAAGTTTTATTTATTTTTATAACCTTTTCTCATCAACATTAGTTAGTATATTTTATATACAGTCCACTCCTCAATAGGAATGATTTCATATTTCATATTCTTTTTAAGGAAATTTATTATTTTTAAACTGTATTAGATGAATTTTTTCGAACCCTATTTTAAAAATCATTGTAATGACTTCTCTTGGCGATTACTAAAAAATTTTGAAGCACGTATCTTTGGTTGTATGATAAAAATAATTTTTTAACGTTTTTAGCTTTAAAAAATTATTTTGGCTCACGATATCGTTGCGTGGATACCCTGAGTAGAGAATAAAATTTTCATTTTTCTTTACATTTCAAGTCATTTGCAATCGTTTGAGCATACAAAAAAAAATTCCGCTTGTGGCAAGCGTTTTTTTTTTCAGTGTATCTATTTTTGCTGCTTGTTACCCGTTCTGACCTCTTTAAAAAGTAAATAATACGAAACATCTTTCTTTTTACTTTTTGGAATTTTTCTTAAGTATCTAGCTGAAGCAAACTCTAACATTAATATTTATGTCAAAGTTTAAACTTGTAGAAACCTCTTAGTCGGACGCGTTTACCCAAAGTCACACAAAGCCATTCCGGTCACTTGGTCTAATAGCTTACTGATAGTAAATAAATACGTAAATCAACATATAACTTTTTTAAATGGTTTTGCTTGAAATTAAAAACAAATATTTTAAATTTTGCATTTCCCATTAATCAAATTTCGTCGATAAATTTTCAATTACTTGCAAAAAAAAACTAAATTTTGTATCTAATTTTATAAAATTTTTATAAACCTATTTTACTATTTTAAAATAATTTTTATGGAGATAATAAAATTATTTATGTATATATATAATCTATTTTATATATAACTTAAAATATATATAAGTAACACGTAGATAATATTGAAATTGAAAAGAAAACTAAAATAAATTTTATTTTTTTACTGAAAATGTGTATCACATTTTTATTTTATAAAAGATTTAGGATTGAAATAACCTCGAGTATAACATGGTGTTTTGCATTTATTTATATACAATAACCAAACAAAGCATTCTATATAACATTGAAATAAAATATAAAACATATAATACTATACATTGAAAAAAAAATTTTTTTTTTTTAAATTTCAAGTTTTTTTTTATTTTATTTTCTGCTAACACCAGTACATGTTGTTTATTTTATCATGATTTTAAAACTATATATATGTATATGTATATATTAGCCTGAGAATTTTTAAATTTACATTTGAATTTTTGTAACAATTTTGTATAAATAAAATTATTGAGATATATGAAATATTTTGAAAACCTTTAACTTTTCTTTTGGTATTGTAATTTTCAATTGGAAATTAAACTACATAATATTTAAAAAAATTTGAGATACTTTTTGAAAACTATTATATCTGCATATATATTTATAAAAGTATGTATACTACGATCATTTTTGCAAAAACATAAAATACAAATCAGTATACAAAACTAAACTTAAATATTTGAAAATTTTCTTTTCAGTTTTTTTGCCATTTCAGAAAATAAATAACAGTCTAATATATAAATAATATATACAACACAATGTATATATTATTATATTTTTTATTTATAGAAAGAGAGCTAAAAGCTATTCAATGCATACAAGAATATAAAAAAAAAGATACTATGTACTAAAATTTGAATAATAAATATTTTAAAGCTTTTTTTTTGAAAAAAAATCAACAAAAAATGTATACAGAAAAATTTATAATTATTTTTAAGTAATTTTAATTAATAGAGTTCATTATATCAGTTGATTACTTTATAGTTATATGTCAAAAGTAATTGCAGTTTCGAAAAAAAATTTTTTTGTAAATTTTTAATGTCTATTTTTAATTTATATGTGCAGAATCTCAATTTCACTAAAAATTGCCATATTAATCTCCAAAAGTAACTTTATGTATCACGTCTTTTTAGGAGTTAATTAAAATTTTTCATAAACGCTAAGACTTTTTTATTTTAGGCAAGGTTACAAATATTACATTAAGTTTTTTGGTAGTTTTCAATTATTGGACACCCTTCAGATAGCTCGAAGTTAAAAAATACTTCAATTTTTATTTTTTCTTATCAATATCTAAAGATTGAAAACACTGAAAACCCTGCAAAACCCACAATATCTGATTTTAAAAAATTTTCTCCAGAAAATTTTTGATTCACTGAGAAGGCACTGAGAAACAAAAGATACATTAGAAGTTTTGCATTGAAAAAAAAATCCGCCTGCGGCAAGCGAATTTTTTTTTCATGCTCAATCGATTGCAAATTACTCGAAATGTATTCCCTTCATTTAAAATATTCACGCAGCATCATGATGAACCAAAAAAAATATCTTACAAATTGAAAAAAAAAATTTTTTTTTGAATTTTTAAAAAATTTTTTTTACATTTCAAGTCATTTGCAATCGTTAAAATAAGAAAAAAAAATTCCAATAACCACAAACGGAATTTTTCCGGTTTTTACAAGATTATTTTATTCAATTTGAAAGAAAAATTAGATTTTGAAATAAAAATCCAGTTTTTAGAATGAAAAATCATTTAAAAATAAAAATCATTATTTGCGGTAAAAACAATTAAGAATTAAAAGTTATCAAAAATTAAAGGTTATTTTTAAGAGTATTATTTAGCCTTAATTAATTCATCAGTATAATTTTATGCATAGAAAAATTATTTTGAAAATTGCAAAAATTATTTCAATTAAAAATACAAAATTTTAAGTGTTTCTATCATCATTCAATTTAAGGAACTGATATTTAAGTAGTAGGAGTCCATAATAAGTCAGACATATGGGTTAATGTGATGGTATAGTTAGTTTAAATGTATTTAATTATATTTTTATGATTTTTTTAATTTTTATTATATTTTAAGAAATAGTATATTAACTATCAAGGGCACAAATGTTCTGGTACTAGCGTGATCGCTAGTAGGAGGGCTCAGCAAAGCTACGATATCTCGCCGGTCCCTAGGAATAAGATCGTTATTCGTAACGCACGCGAATAACATACCTTATTCAAAAACAGAGCGTATAAAGTCGTTAGTCAGAGCGGCTACACTCAGCGACTTTTGGTATGGTGGCAGCACCAATGGCGCTTGTATTGTCATAAGTCAATAGTTGGTATCGTGAGAGTGCCAACTATTACTTTTTGAGTAAAAACGTTAAAAACCGGTTGTCTCATTATCGTTACATTATAATTATTGATAAATAGTTCATTGTTTTGTATAAAACAATTTTATTAAAAAAATACGCATAAAAAATATTATTAATTAAATTATGGTCGGTATTATAAGATTTGAAAAAATAAACATACATTTTAAAATATTCTAGGTTAGGATCGCAGATATTATTATTGTAATATTATTATTGTGCAACATTAATATTGAATTATTTTCATATTTAAATATTTAAAAATATAAATATTTTATCATCTGAAAAACAATTTTGTCCTTTTTATCAATCCTTATCTTCATATTTTTTCAAGTTTTGCATATCTAATATACTAAAAATATTATTTTACCTAAAATATTAAAAACAATTAATATACAAACAAAATTATAACGTTAATAAAATCATTTTTTATCATAAAAAAAAACATGTTACTTTAAGTATACAAAATAAACTTTGAAAATCGCTACAGCTGATTTCACGTAATTCACCGAGTTGGTAGCGTCACACGACCAACTTTGTTTCTCTATAATACCGAGTATATTGTACACACCAAAACTGGTGCTGCCACTATACAAAAAGTCGCTGAGTGTAGCTATTCTTAAATTGGTAGTGTATTTATGTAAAATAAAAATCACAACAAAGAGTAAACAAAAATAATACTTTAGATTTTGTTTAAAATAAAATATTAATTATTGTTAATTGTTTTTTTTTTTTTTTAATTTACTTTGTTTATATGGAATATATTATGTACTTGAGATTTTTAATTTTCAATCTATTTTATTATTTTTTCATCAAACATTTTCGTTTATGTACTATTTTATTAAAATTTTAAATCTGCAATGTATCATAAGTTAAATTTTGGTTTTTTTGAATGTTAAAAAAAAAATAACATCTTTTTTACACCCCCTTTCAAAGCATGTTCTTAAAAGCTTATCTTAATTAATTTGATGTTTTAAAATTTAAAATTAAAACTGCAATGTATAATAAGTTAAATTTTGGTTTTTTGGAATGTTAAAAAAAAATGATATATTTTTTATACCCTCTTTCAAAAAGCATATATTTAAAAGCTTAACTTAATTAATTTGTAATTTTATAATTTTAATAAAATAATATTTCATAAATGAGAATTCTTGATAAAAAAATAACAAAGTCATTTAATTTTCAATTTAATCCGAAAGTAAAAATCTGAAATATAATGCACTTATATTACAAATAAGTTTTTTAAAACGAAGTTATATTTTGTATTTTTGAAATTGAAAAAACATAGGTAATATTTTCTTTCCAATAATATCTAATTTTTTATTTTTTATTTAATCGTAATTTCTATTTCACATAACTAGTACCATAATTGCCGCGGTGAATAGCAACCTTATTCTTCTGCCTTCTGAATAACGACGTTATCCGCGCGGTTTCTGAATAAGGTATGTTCTTCTTGCGCATTTTGAATAACGATCTTATTCCTAGGCACCGACGATCTGTTGACACTAGTGTCTAAATTTTTTCGCCTATGATGTCTACAATAAAAAAATATTATAAGTCGCTGAAAACGTATTTAGGCGTTAGTAACTTAAGTTTTACGCACGAGTTTTAAACCTGAAGGGCCAAAAAACTTTTTATTTTAATAAATATTCTTTGTAAATAGTTTAAATAAATATTAAAAATAATAATTTGTAAAAAATAAGTTAATATGTATATAAAGTTTTTTATCTTGGTCGATAAGTAAGTTTATAGTTGCAGCCCCTTAAATAAGTTCTCGTAGTCTAAAAAATACACAAATTTTTTTTAATCGGTAATTCTTCATTTGTTTTTAATGGGGACTTACCTCGCATGCCTTTTAATTAAGAAAATATACGTAATAGTGTCCCCAAAAGTTAAATATAAAGTCAAGCACATTTTTTATACGCTTCAATAATTCAGTAATTGATTGGTTTTGCTGTTGATCTTATCTTATATTTAACTTGTGAAAATTGTTGTAAAAGCTATAAAAGCGAGGTATAATTATGTCCCGAGGAATACGTGTTTCCTCAAATACCTGGTGTGCTGCCATTTTGTCAAATTCAAGTATTTTAGTGCATAAGGTGTGAATGTGCATGAGCGTATGAATAATTTTATATAAACAACGATTTCAAGTAAGTGACAGCTTTTAAGTTTTTTATGAAAGTTTACTTATGTTAGTTGCACCAAAAATTTTTATGTTTCAAAAAACAAACAAAATTTTTTTTCATAAATAAAATAAGCTGATTTTTAAAAAATAGACTTTATAATTACAAAATAGTATTGTAAAAGTATTGCAACAAACTTTGATTTCTCTCTAAATGTGTTCTGAAATTCAGTATGTTTCAATTTAATTTTTTTTTAATACAAATGCTGCTGTTTTTTAGTTTCTTGAAAATTATTGATATTAAATATTTGAAACTTACATCAATTACACACAAACTTAAGTAAAATTTGGGTAATTATTAAAAATGCAGATATTATTCTAAAATTTGGTTTAATTTTCAAATATTCAATTCCAATAACTTTCAAGAAACTGAAAAACAGCAGTATTTAACCAAAAAAATCGAAAGACTTCCAAATTCTGGCTAAAATACATTTACATACAACCATCCCAACTATGCCAACAAATTAACCCATATGTCTGACTTAATATAGTCTAATACTACTTAAATTTGCAGTTCCTTAAATTAAATAACAGGAATACAATATTTTTGTCGCAGATAATTAACATTAAAAAATTAAAACAATACAAAAAACATGTAATTTAAGACTTGTATTTTCATTTTAAAAAAAAATTTTGAAAATATCTATTAAAATAAAAAAGTTATTCAAAAATTAAAATTGCGTTTTTTTTAAATAAAAAATCAGAATTGCGCCTTAAATGAAAACCATATTTAGGAAGAAAAGAATTAGAAAAATATCAACATAACATTAAAAAAGAAAATTTCTTCACGAAGAAGGAGAAAATTTGAACCAGCATATAGGTAGGAGTATGAAAATTTTTGTAACAATGAAAGTTTTCAAGGAAAATAAAATGAACTAACACCCAAAAAAATTTTAAATTTAGTTAAATTTTTTATCGAAGAAACAGTTAAGTCAGCGTTTTTTCATATTACATTTTCAATCTAATTACCTTTAGCAAAGTTTTTTTCAACCTTTTTATAGCTTATTTAAAAGTTTCAAGAAACTCAATGTTCTCATAAAAATTATTTATTATCTATTGGTGAAAATTTCAAAAAAATAAAATTAAATTTTAAGAAATGAATGATAATCGATTTTTATTTAATACTTAAATGAAGATAAAAATAATCCTCTCTTGATAATATAACATATATATATATATATTTCCTTCATTAAACTCAGACTAATAATTATAAATTACTTGTCTATATACTATTACCTCACCAAATCCTTTTCATTATAGAGCGAAGCTCTACCTTAATGGATGCAAAAATCGACACCTTTCGGACACGATATAGCCAAAACGATCAAACGGATTGCAAACATTTTTTAAAACTGAGTTTATATTATCGAGTTAATGAACCCTATAGTTTTTGGGCCCAATCCGGTATTTCTAAAGGTATGTTTATTCTTGTACTTTTGCTTCATACAGGTGAAAAACCTTCTAAATGTTATCCGCGCGATTAATTTCATAGCTTTTGCATAAACTTTGCATCAGTGAAATATCATAAAAATGCAAAAGAACGCTAGATATAATATTATTAATTATTAATTAATCGACATTTTATTTAATTACACGTTTGACGCCCAAGAGCTTATCTTCCTACGTGTAGTTTTGTTTGTGCATACTAAATTAATTTCAAAACCAAAATTTATGTATTTCAAAATGTATATCCCCATGTAATAAAGTCTCAACTTTCAGAATCTGATGTCAAATTTGCGATCAAAAAAACTGCAAACTCAATATTTCGGGTCAAAGTTGGCCACTAAAAAAAATCGACAAGTTGCTTATCAGTATTGTAAAATTAATTAAGTATTCAAAGACAGTTAAAAATAATAAAATTGGAGCTTATGATATGATGGCGTTAAGTATGCAAATAAAATATTTTTAATCTTAAGATTATATTGTATTGGACTAAACCTGGTTCAAAGAAAATGTAATTTTTAATTTTATCCACATGCATTCTATGCGGAATTCCATTATCGTTGAATTTATATGAGAATTGATTACAAACTGATGTTTTTAACGCTTCTAAAGTAGCTGATTGACAACGGATTTTTTTAATTAGTTTAAACTTTTGTATAAAAGTGCTAAAGGCTAGTTTTATTAAATAAATAAAATATAAAATTAATATAATTGCAATTTTCGCAGCAACTTAAGGTACTTGATTTTTAGATTCTATCGGTGAGAGATTTCTTTTAAAATTGGTCATGAAAAATTTACAACTGACGGACTTTGAATGAAAACTTGCACTAAAAACTAAAACCAACAAAAATTTGATAGGATAAGAAACTAGGCTATTATTATGACAACACTCTGAAAACAACAAAAACTACCCAATTTTAAGGGTTCATTTTTGCAATGTTTCAGAAGAAGGGTCAAAAATAACTAACTAATTACATTTTTTAAAGAAAAATTAAGAATCTATTCAGACTTAAACGTCAAAAATCGTAATTGGACTATGAGGGCTAAGTACAAAAAGTTTATACTATCTCCGAAACTGAAAAAAAAAACTTTTACATGATAAAAGATTATTTTTATTTGCTTCTTTTTTAAATAAAATTTTGGTAACTAGTTAACCGTATTTTGGCCATGAAAGACTTAGATTAAATGAATTTAAAAATACTTTTAAAGAACAAAATTTTTATTTAGGAGGGGAGTTTAATAATTTTGGAACTCCAAATAATACAAAATGGTTATAGATAATTTATTTTGTTGAAAAAACATGACAACCACCTTCCGTTCATGCCATTAAGCCTTCTTGGATTATAGAAACACAGAGTTTGACATTTTTAAATATAGGGTTCTTTGGTAATTTTTAATAGAACGCTGCAACCTCATTAAGAAATCAAACACTTCTGGTTGTGCCTATTTTTTTATATAATTCTCTTACTGTTATTATCAACAGCCCAAATACGCATTTTCTGCCAAAAATGACCAATTATTTGATGCCAAAATTGCAATTTTCTATAGAGAAAAGGGTTTAGGTCTCAAAAAATTTGTATTGGCTCCAGGTTTACAAAAATTTCTTTCCTACCTCTCTTCAATTATTTATTAGCGAGATATAATAATTTATAAACTCACAAATTTGATTTTTCAAAAAGTGTCTATTTTGGTCTCTATCTTTGTAAAACCAGAACTCAAAAACAACTCAAGCAAATCAAACAAGAGAATATAAAATACCCTGCCAACTAGCTAGCACTAAGGTTCCTCTGCCACAGATATCACCGATTACAAGCATGCAATCATACATACATTTCTATTAACTTTAAAAAGTTTTTTTTATTGATCAAAAATTTTGGAACAAATTTAAAAAAAAATTAATTATCAGATTCGAGATATCAAATAAAAACCATATTTTCAAATATAAGTACTTTCATGGAACTAAATGAAGTATTACACCCAAAAAAAAAAAAATATTGCAGTTTTTTTAATTTTTTTGTTTTTTTGAATTTCAGAAAAAAATTTTGAAAAAATTCGGTATCAGATCCAAAAAATTACTATAAACGAACTTTCTAAAACTAGTACTCTCATAGAAATAAATTAGGTGCTACGTCGAAAGAGAAAAAAAATTTGGTATTTTTTGTATTTTTTTGTGACGAAAATTTTGGGAGAAAAATTTTCAAAAAATTAATCATCAGATTCGAGATATCGAGTAAAAATCATACTTTCAAATATAAGTACTTTCATGGAAATAAAAGAGGTATTACATCCAAATTAAACAAAAAAAAAAGTAGTTTGAGATTTTTTGATGAAAAAATTATTGAAAAAAAAATTAGGTCTTAATTCCTTAATGGTTGTGAAATATGACTGGTTATAATATTTTCAGATATTAGTATTTTAATGGAATTAAATGAGGTGTTACACTAGAAAAAAATAAAAAATATTGTATGTAGTTTTTTTCATTTTTTTGTTTTTTTAATTTTGAGAAAAAAATTTCGGTATCAGATCCAAAATATTACTATAAACGAACTTTCTAAAACTAGTACTCTCATATAAATAAATTAGGTACTACGTCTAAAAAGAAAAAAAAATTTGTTGTTTTTTGTATTTTTTTGTAACGAAAATTTTGGGAAAAAAATTTTCAAAAAATTAATTATCAGATTCGAGATATCAAGTAAAAATAGTACTTTCAAATATAAGTACTTTCATGGAAATAAATGAGGTATTACATCCAAATTAAAAAAAAAAAAAAAGTAGTTTAAGATTTTTTCAATTGATGAAAAATTTTTTGAAAATTCTTAATTCCATAATAGTTGTGAAATTTCACCGGTTACACACACACTCACACACTCACTCACACAAACACACACACACACACACATACTTTTTTTAGAAACCGGTTTTTTAGCTTCCTGAGGTCCCAAAACGTGCTTATATGCCAAAAAATCAAAAATCAAAATTTGACGCATCACAATGGTTCCTCATTGAGGAACCAAAAATGTTGAAATCTAAAAGCCTTTGTTTTCAAAAATTGCATTTTTGGGAGCAATTGAAAAATGGGTCATTATGGGATTTAATGGACTATAAAGGTATGAGAATTTGTGATAAAAAATTGCAGTTTTTGGGGCATAAAAAGTGACGCTTACACAAAAAAATGGTGCCAACCAGAAGTGTTTTGGTTAATTAGAAAGGTTGCAGAATTCCTGTGAAATTTATCAAAAAACCCTATTTAATAACATTAAATCCTTCGTTTCTAGGCCCAGAAGGCCTGCTGGAATAAATACAGGCGTTTCGGCCTGTTTTTTCAACATAATAAACTGATGCATTAGAATTTTGAGTTATTTGGTGTTACGAATGTATTGAACATCCTTTTTTAATTATAAAACTCAGAAAATATCAAAAACTTTATTTTTTCAGTGAAGTGCATTATAAAACGAGTTATAATAATTATTATTAATGAATTTTACGTCTGATTTAAACGTTTAATATTGATATTTAAGCTCAATCTGAGCAAAGCTTGTAAAACCCAAAAATTTTAAAATTATTTAAACTATTTTAAATATGATCAGCTTCGCTCTACCCGTCGTTGACGGTATCTAGTATATATACGTTTATTTTATACATGTACATGTAGGAATCAAATCTTCTCCCTACAGACACTTATTACTAAATCAATATTATTATATTATCAGTTACGTATAGAAGAAGATTTTCGGTACTATAAATAATTTATGGACTGATATTTTGATAGTGTATTTAGGTTTGCTTGGATGGTTTCCCAAATTAAATTTATTTCTCCAAAAGTATGAATGAATTTTTAGCTTTTCATTTTTTTAAAAAGAGACCTAATTTTTGTTAATTTTTTGCAAATAAACTATTTTTTTGTGTCTATTCAAATAATAATACTACTAAGCTTTATGTAATTATTTTATGTAAGAAAATAATAAGAGCAATTAATTTGATATTGAATGTTTATTTTCGTATAACTAAATATTCATATTATAGGTGTAAGTTAAATATATATATATTTACAAAGAAATTAATGCTAAATAAGTAAACACTAAATTTATTCTATGTCAATAATATTTTGCTTGTTCAAAATAATTAACCATAAATAAGAAAATTTATTTTCAAAATCAATTAGGTTAAAATTTTGACCTAACTTATATATTTAATACATTTTTATTTTTAATATATTTGTGATTATTTAAATTTTGCATAAAGTTCTTTTAGTTTTTGTCAATTTTAATTTTTCATAATCTAAGATCTTTTGGGATTAATTTCCTGCTGATTGTAGAAAGATTAAAATAAAACAAAGAAAAGCTCTTTTTTTTAAATAACTTCCGTCTTGACAGGCATTAAGATAAAGAGCACATTAAAATGGAATTATTTTTATATTAATTTACAATTCAGGATTTTTTTTTTGTTGCTTTATTCTTACAAGAAACTAATAATATTTCTCATATTTATAAATTTTTTTAATAAAACATTAAATTTTTAGAATTTAACCATTTTTTGAATTATTCTCCAAAATAATTTAGATACTACATACAATCATATATAACACAAAATTTTTTTTAAATGTGGTACTTTATAAATGGTTTTACGTCTCTCATTTTTCAAAACAATTTAGAAAAACTGAAATTCGAAATATTTAGTCCAAAAATTTTAAGTAATATACAATTTAATTAATAAATATATTATTTATTTATAAGGAATTAATAATTTTTCAAATCAAATGGACTTCGCCAAATAAATTTTTATTAGATTAAAAATTGAAAGTTAAAAAAAGTAAAGAATTATTTTTTGAAATTAAAAAAAATGGTCTTTGAAACTTTGCAGAAACTTTTAATGCACCGTGCTGTTAGTAAGTGTAAGTTCTTTTAATTTAAAATATCACTTATTATAAAATATATTAGATATATTTATATAATGATCAGGACTAAAAATAATAATAATTTAACCTAATAAACATAAGAAGAACGATAAAGAATATTATGCAAATTATTCCGATATGTATGATCAGTTGGAGCTCCATGGCCTGGTCTTCCCCAAAAATTTTTCCATGTATCAGTATGGCGACGACAGCTTTCAAATTCTTTGCGCTGTTCTTCCTAAAAAAAAAAATTATATACTTGATAAATTTTTTGTAATCGGCTTAAAAGAAGCTTGGAAAATTTTTTTTCAAACAAAGCCTATGCCTGCATGTTCATTTTTTAGATTCTGATTTCTCTACTTTTAAATACGTCGATAAATAATCCAATTTATTACTCTAGCTGACAGCTTAAATTAAAACTGTTAAGATCAATGTACTTTATTACACATAAATACAGTAGAAAACGCTTCAGTAACTTTTTTTAGGCCCACCGTTTTTGGCTTTATATTTAAAAACAAACGACACTTTATTATTTTTGACCAATGTGTTGACCTAGAAACCTAATTAATAAATCTATGATTTATTAAACTCGACATGATGCATGGATTTTTTAGTGAAGTTTGTGTTGAGAATTTTATTAACATGACATAAACATTAAAGTAAAGCTTATCAATTTACCTTTTCCTTTACTTTCCTGTAATTAATTTGTGTTACCAAATCATTTATGTATTGCTGATTATTCATATTTGATTTTCTCCAACTGAAAAATAGATTGCATAAATTAATTTAACAAATTAGTTCTTACGATATTTCTTAATTATTAAATATATTTAAAATTATGATTGGGAAATTAGTTATTACAACCCTCGAATCTATGACTTATTCACCAAAGATATTTTTCTAGAAAGTAATCTTAAATCAGCATTTTAGTTTTTTAGTTTCAGGATAGCAATAACAGAAATAATTTTTATTACCCTGAAAACTAAGATAAATCCTGACAAAAAACAATTTTGACTTTAAAAAAAAATGAAGCCTGAAGTTTGCCTGATGCTTATTCTAAAATCAGCCCTGCTTTGTTATGCAAAAAAATAAGCATAATAAAGAGTAGTAGTAAAATGATTTAAATTTCGACTACTGCTTATTTTATGCACCAACTCAGTCATTTAACATCTGACTTCAAGATATGCACAATTTTTCTTCGAAATTTAATGTATAAAGTATTATGCACTTCTGAACGCGTTCTCAATACAGCAATGTCTACTCTAATAATTTTTATTTTAATATGTATTTTTTCTGGGGTGGAATTTTTTTTAAATAAAAAATACATATTAATTTTTTTTTCTTTTAAATTTTTTATTAAATTAAAATAATAAAATTTTACAATAAAAAAAAGTTTGTAAATTAAAGTACATCATTGTAGTTCCTTATTGATCAATTTTAGTATTTTAATTTGATTGGAATTTTTTTTTTACCACGCATGAATCGCCGCTGATAGGAGTGCAAAAATGCGCCCCTCTCACTCTAAAAGTTTAATTTCAGGCGGTAAAACAATACTAAAAATGTTTAAGAATAAAAACGTTAAAGGTTAAATTATAAGAATGGACTTGTAAAACTCGCATTTGGTTCTGGAAATTAAATTTGTTTTACAGCTTGCAACTAAACTCTTAGAGTGAGAGAGGCGCCCGAACCTTATAAGCTCTCCACGTCGATTTTATTGTGTTTTAATTTCAAATCTTTTTACTTTGCAGTATGAGTTGAAGTATTCTATTTAATTTCTAAAAAAAGAATAAAATTATTTTTAGCTTAATTTAAAACGTAAAAAAATTAAAATAAAAAAGCTAACTAAGATTTTAATTGCAAATTCGAAAATATTTAAAAATGGTAAAAGTAATGCCATTTAGACTCTATTAAACCTGGGACATTAAAAACTGATACGTATATTTTTCTTTACTGACCCTAGTCATTCGTTTTTTTTCCTAAATCAGTTTCTTGAAGAATTCCTGATTCCAAAGTCTCAAATAAAATATGACAAAAAATAAATGAATCTTAACGATGCTTTCGATATTATAAATTTTAATGAAAATTGAAATATAAACAAATTCTCATAATTAATATAATGCATATATATATATGTATTTATATATGTATCGTAAATATTTATAGTTATTCATGGTATAATATCAAGAGAAATATCAGGACGAGTCATATTCATAAACAATGTAGCACCTCTGAATAGATTTCACCTTATGTAATATACTCTATTAAACGTTATCAAGCTCTACGATTGTATACCTCAAATTTCAGGAGAAAGATCTATATTATATATGTATTTATGTGTATGTACGTGTGCTTCTGTTTAATAATGCAGAATTGTAAATGTATGAGTGTATAAATACAAAGACAAATAAACGAAGAAGATTTTAAAATAAACATATTAGCCTGACAGTTTTAAAAATTTGCTTGGGTTTTTATCCTGGGTGAAATTAGATGACAATAAACAAAACAATTTTCTAACAAATTTATGGGATCTTATGCAATAAATTTTCTACCCTAAAAGAATTAATTTTTTTTTTATATGCTTGGTGACAACAAGTATTAAAGAGATATATTCTGAGAATCTTATTTGCCACTGTTTACAATTACTGCCAGGTTAGTATATATATATATAAATTAATATGAGTTTGCATATGAATATTAACTTTATACGTAATTGTAGAATCCCATGGACTTATGGAATATAAACTCCTATATATGTAAACGTTTCTATTAAATCAATGGAATTTGATGTAGATAATGAACATAATATGATACAGCATAAGAGAATTTTGTGTTATTAATGATGCAATATAGTTACATTAATGTATTTATCAGAAGTTATGAATCTAATAGTCTTAAATGATTTATTAGATATTTTATTTTTATTATGACAATAAATAATAAAATAATAACTACTTTTATACTAGAAATTTGGATCCAAATGGATGAATTTAAAATAAAAAAATTATTAAATTTAAAAATATACATTACAACTTAAGATTCATAACCCACCGACTACAAAAAAAGTAAAAGCACTTAAGATTTAATTTTTTACTCTTTATATTTACACAAAACTAAAATTCGAGTTGAAATATGACAAAAATTAAAATAAAATGTTTATTATATTTAATTTTAGGTATGTGCTTCTACATATTCATAAAATTTTTAAATTTATGGAGCCTTTTGAAACTAGAATCAGGCTAATATGCATATTTATATACATGCACTCATATGTATATCAAAGATAATAACTATATTTTTGTTAATTTTAAAAGCCAATTAAAATTTTACTCGAAATTTTATTTACATCATCAAAATATAAACAAAGTTTATTACACGTGTAAAAAATATTGATTGCCAACAGTAATTTAAGTAGGTAAATATAAACATTGCATTTTTTATGCATCAATGAACCAATCTAAAAATTTTGATTTTTTGTGCTTTCGCCTATGAACAATTCTGAATTATAAAATTTTATTTTATTGCGATAAACAAATGATCTTCGAAAGTTCAAACACAAAAGTATTTTAAGAGCATTTTTTACGGACAAACTATATTTAATATTATATATATATTTGAAAAAATATGATTTAATATTACATTCTGGTATGTAAATTAACTTAATAAATTGTTTTTACTTGTTCTATAAAAGTTTTACGTCCTGCGACCGCAGGGTTGTCGCATAAAATTAGTGAGTAGCCTGAAATTAACTGTTTTAATTTTGCTTTATATTTAATAAGTTATAAATAAATTATCATTATAATATTATAAAATGATTTTATTTAAAAATTTACTGAATTTAATTTAAATGGTAGGTAATTCCATAGATAAATAGCCCAAAATGGTACGCGAGGTCTCATAAATATAAAATTTGTTTTTTTCTTCGATAAAACAATTTAAAAATAGATGATTTCCAGAATCTGAAAGTTTTTTATAAATTGTTTTCAAATTTTTTGATAAATTTTCTATCCTCAGCCACCTCAGTCATCTATTTTAATTAATTTGTCAAATTATGATATATGATTATAAGGATACCAAAATACTATACCTGTGTAAAATTTTCCGCAGAATTCAAATTTTTGGTCGGAATTTTTATTTGGTCACGTTTCAATTATATTATATTAGTATTTTTATAACATCCACCTATGTACAGGTCTCTGAGCTCCTATAAGATGTGCATTTGATATGTATATATTTATACCTATGTATTGTACTTTTTTCGAATAAATAAATAATAATAATAATAATATGCAAAAAAATCAAAAAAATTTCATATTACGTAAATATTTAGAATTAAATTTACAAGTTTAAGTAAACAAATTTATTTGTATAAATTCCTTTCAAAAGCCTTGACGAAAATTCTTGCTATTAATGTACTTATTATGCTGATGTAAACATAAGATCAACATGATTCTATGCTTCAAAATTTGTAATAAACAAATAACTCATCCCAGTAATCGCTTATCCATGATTTTATCTACACTTTGGAAAGAACAGCAGGTAAATATTTAGCTAAACGATTAAATACTTACACATAGTAAAATCATAATCTTCAATTTTCAAAACAATATAGGCAATGATGTGCCTCAATATTTGATATGTATTTGAATTTAATTATACGTCCTAAAATTTATGAAATCATTTAAAATTTACTTGGACTATAAAAAAAAATTTTAAACTACTCTGCATATTTAAAGATAAATGTTCGAAGGTATTTACATTTATAACTCAAGATTCGGCACAAATTTTATATATTTTTTAAATATTTTGTAATATAAGCATCACAATTGATAGTGTCATTCCAGCATACTAATCGATATAACACAAACAAAAATAAATAATTTAAAATTTTCAATTTAATTTTTAACTGAATTTTTAATTAAAATTTTGATTAAATTTATAGTTTTGTTTAAACCATCTGTATTCTAATTTATATTTCTGTATATATGTCGCAAAAGGACAGTGAACAAATAAAAATTAAAAAATAATAATAATAAATCAAAGTAGATAAATTAATTGTTTTATTTTTATTGTTTCCTCAAAATAAAACTTTTTCCATTTAACGAGCTTGCATAACCTAAAACGAGCTACTATATTATACATAATAAATTTACTTATTTACACTGAAATTAAATCCGCTTTTGGCAAAGGACGATGGGTATTTTTCGATTTTAATCATATCAATACAATTTCTGTACTTTCAGGCCGGGCGAAATTGCAAAATCAACAATTTTTCTTCAGCTATTTCTTGCAATTTACAAATTTCTTGTTTTTTTTTCAGAAAAAATAGTCATTTTCAAAAGTTATAGCGTGAAAATTTTCAATCGAAAAAGAATTTTCAGAAAATAAAATTTTGCATATTTCTTTTAGAAAATGGTGATAAAGTTATAGACTTTAGCGTACTTCTAATAATGATGACCTTTTAACGAAATTTCCTTTTGTATTTTTGTTATGTGACCGCCAATCAGTGACCGCCAATCTAATCACACTTGAATACGAGATTTCTAAATAGACAAATGTTTTATACATTCCGTTAAACGCGTGATTCTTGATTTTCAAATAATTGTCATTAAGTTAATTTTATTAAATAATGTAATGTTGAATCTAACGATATGTCAGAGCTGTACCAGCCTGAACGACATGTTGTAGGTATAATAGATACAGCTCTCATATTATGATCGTTAGATTCAGCATTATATTATTTACATACATAAATGAGAACGTTAACTTCAAAAAAAAAAAATCGAGTTTGAGTACTCGATATCTCGAATCGGAAACTCAATTTTAAAAAAATTTTTTTCTTAAAACTTATTTTTGCATAAAAAATAAAAAAAATAGCAATAAATTTTTTCTTTTGGGACGTAGTATTTAATTTTTTTCCATGAAAGTACCAATATCTAGAATTATCGTTTTTACTTGGTAAAATAGACCATTAAGAACATTTTGTTATTGTTAATAAGGAACTTTAGTGCCAATTACTTGGCAGCGTTTTTTTATATCACTTAGCAATACTGCCTCTTAGAAAAGATTGAGCCTAAATATTATCTGTGACTTGACAATTCTTTTAAATATTTTTTAGCCAAATATTTAATAAATATTTATCATATGGTAACCAGTTATTTTATAAATCTAATATCACATTAATATTAAAATTAAATAACCTCATTTCATGAAATTATCAATAAAATCTAAACTATATAATAGAATCGTAATTGTTTTTCAATTCAATAAACGCCTAATTTAATTTAAATACAATATGACATATGTATTTTCTCTTTATTTAATGAGGAAATTAGTAATAATAATTCCATATATTTAAAATATTTGCTTTTTGATGTGTACTCAATATTTTAGAAAAATAGTTTTTGAAACTTTCGATCACTTCCCTGAAAATTAATCATATAATTTATGATAGTAATGATCAAATTTACCCAAAGAGAGCTAAAATTATTTGAAAAAATCTTAGGCAAAATTAAAAAAGAAGAGGTCCTTTTTGAATAATGGTAACGGTCTAATGATTTTAATTTTTTCATAATATGTACCCTTTGGTAGACATTTTCAAAAAAAATTCTCAAAACGTAAAGCGCTATTTTTTGCGTTACAAAATTAAGTAATTTTTTAAAGTACAATACGGCCCAAAACCGTCATGTTGAACGTATAAAACTGCAAACAAATTTATGTTATTTTTTGATTGGTATCAGAACATTTTTTCCGTGAGTTGGCCGTTACCTACGTTACTAGCATAATGTGAAAGGATTACTGCCGTATGACGTTTATTATGCCTACCAGGGTATTTAGTTCATCTATTTTAATATATTATAGATTATACTTACATATCAATAACATATCCAGGTTGAGTAACGTCCGTTACAACGTATCTTGATGTAAACGGTTGAGAATCATATTTCTTACTTTTTAATAATGGTACAAGTTCGACGCCACCTGTTGTTAAATAATCTTCATCGTATTTAATTTTTCTTAAATCTTTTTCAGAAAAACATTCTAATTTAAAAAATTAATAAACATTATTATATTAACAAAATACTTTTTTTAACTTTAATAAACTTACTTGTGATTGGCTTAAATTTTGATCGTGAATGCCTTCCGAATTCATCTTTGGAATTCTGAATCCCAGTATCCTATAAATAATAAAAATAGTTGGGTAGATAATTTCTTTTATTTTATAAGTTAATCAATAAATTTAATAATTTTATAAATAAATATTAAAGTAAAAAATTACACTTGAGTTAAATCTTACAGAGCTACGAAGTGAGGGGACAAAAAATGAAGACTTTTCTCCATTATTGAAAAAGTGTAATATTTATTTTAAAAATTGTCAAGAAGTAGCTATTTATTAAACAAGGGACAAAATATTAGTTTTGACTTTGCATGCAGTTGCATGCACGAGCGAGTGCAGTAAGATTGCAAAAGTCGAACCCCATATTTTATCCCGTGATTGGAAACATAGCTTTGCATGTAATTGACAAAAAAGCCGTCTCCCTAGGATAGAAAATAGGCCTTTTTTCCTTAGATGCCTTAGATTTTGGCCTTATGCAAAAACATCTTTTTAAATCTCATAATAAAAAGCTCTTTGCTACTAACGGAGTACGAATTGATGATTCTTCAAAAATTAACTAATATGTTTTTTACCAGACGATCATACAGAGTATTCCGAAATTCGGGCGCGCGGCGCTAAGGTGTTCCGTTTTACAAATATGTTTTTACAACGACGACTCAACGACATCGTACGTCAGTTACGCACTTAAATCTAATACGTCTTTACTTTATTTTTTTATGATAAATAAACTAACCTAATTTGTAAAATTTTTTATAACAAATAAATATTAGTAATTTATTGATAAATTAATAAATTTATTCATAAATTAATAAATTAATAAAATTATAACAACAACCAATTTACCAATATATATACTTTTTTTTCAAGTCGTGTATATAAAAAATGCTTAGGTGAAATGTGTTCAACAAGATCCTGGTTTTGAAAAAATAAAAAAATAAAAAAATTAATAATATGGATAAAGAAGATTTTTTCCTGCTGATTGCCTCAGTAACAACCTTTTATAAAAATTTAATTTTAGACTCTTCATCAGATGAATCTGAATCTGATGACGAGGAAATAATTTTTAATATTCTGAACGAAAAAATATATAATAATATATTAAAAGATTTGCAAAAAAGTTTTTTAACGACAATAGAAAATTTTTCCAGCAAGGAATTTAAGCAAAACTTCAGATTAAGTAAAAGAAGTTACATATTTTTATTGAATCGAATAAAGCCTATTTTATTAAGAAAACAAGGAGGAAAAGGTCGAAAACCAACTGAACCTTTTGTCCAAGTACTTGTTACCCTTTGGTTTTTTGCAAATATTGATTCCTACAGGTATTATCAATTATTTACTTTTTTAATATTTTTAGTTTTATGAGAATGAAAAAAAGTTTTCTATGTTATTTCATATTTTTTAGAGAGCTCAAAACTAGATTTGGAATGCCAGTAGCAACCGCTTCAAGATGCATTAGAAGAGTTGTAACTGCTTTGTACTCTATACGTTCAGATTATATTAAGTGGCCAGATGATCCACAAGAAAATTATGAAAGATTTGAAGAGTTGTGGGGATTTCCGGATACAGTTGGAGCAGTTGATGGAACTGCTATTAACATACCTTTATATGCAGATGGTAGAAGATTTATAAATAGAAAAGGGCGTGCTTCTGTACAATTACAAGTAGTTTCTGATCATAACATGAAATTCATTCATTGCTACACAGGAGAAGTAGGTTCCACACATGATCAAAGAGTATTTATGAAATCTGGTTTACAACAAATTTGTAATTCCGAATCATATTTTCCAAATGGTGGACATCTTATTGGTGATAAAGCTTATGCTATTCAAGAACACGTATTGGTACCTTATAAAGATAATGGCCACTTAACAAATGCTCAAGATAATTATAATAGAATTCTTTCTTCATCTCGTATTGTAGTTGAAAGAGCTATTGGTTTATTGAAATGTAGATGGAGAAGATTATTATTGAAATTGTATATGCTAAGAATCGATTTAGTTCCTTTTTTTATAATAGCTTGTTGTGTCTTGCATAACATATGTATCATGAACAATGATTTTTATAATTTTATGTATCGTAGAAGAGCAAAGCGAAGGCTCGTTCAAAATGGTTTCATAAGTAGAGCAAGTAAAATAGCAGGAAGAGCAAAAAGAGTACAAATTACACAAAATTTATTACTTTATCAGTAATTTAAATGTGATCATATTCAAGTAATTTAAAGTCTGTCGTTTTCTTTATATATATTTAAACTGTTGCATACCAAACATTTAGCTATTGCGCATGTGAAAGTGAAATTGAAAAAAGGCTTCAGTTTATTGAAACAGTGTTTTTGAGAAAAACTGAAGGATTTTAAAATATCATCTATTTGGTTATGAAAGATTTTATATGAATAAAAAACTTTACATAGGGTTGTGTGTATTTTTTTAAAAACGTTAAAAACTTGAAAGGCCCTTATAGTTTTACATATATGTAAGAACATTTTTTAAATTAAATTTTGTAACTTTTATGCATAACAGATTTTTGTTCAAAAATTCCTTACTTATTTCTAGTTTATATAAATTTTGTAATATAAAAAAATCATTTTTAATTTAATAAAATAAATGTAAATAAAACTTTTTTTTATTCACAAATATCTGAGAATTTATTTAATAAGCTTTAAACAATGATCTTTAAAAATATATATGAGCATGCCAAAGATAAAACAGCCTCCTAAAAATTATAAAAACTTTTTCATAGCTTTTCTTGAAATTCATATGATTTAAATCTGGCTGCAAAAATTTCAGTTTATGCTCTGAAAGTTATTTGACAATTCATTGTTGGCCATTGTTGATTTTTTGGACTGGATTATTAAATGTCAAAACAATCCATCGTTGGCCCACATCAATAATGATTAATGATGGGTTTAAAAAATATAAATTTTATTAAAAATAAAATCCATTTTTTTTTTCAAATAATTTACTTTTAATGTCTGATTATTACAATAAATTGGCAAAAAATTTTTTTTAATAATAGAAAAACTTACAATTACATTAATGTTTAAATGATTTACATTTTATAAATACTTTTTTAATTAAAATAAATAATAAATTTTTTTTCATTAGATTTTACTTTTCCCCAGTGATATAATATAAAAAGGTTAAAATTTTTATGCTCAAATTATAATATTTTAAAATTCAAATAACCTTGAAAAAGCTGAAAATATTATACTAATAAATTATTATACTAAAATATTATACTAATCATTAATTTTTTTTAAAATATTTTCAACAACGTTAACCAGTTTTGTAGATACTTCAATTTTTTTTTCAGCTTGTTTTCGCTTTTCTTTGCGACTAGTTTCTTTTTCTGTAATTAACTTAGCCATTAATTCCCTATTACTTAGTTTAACTTTTTTTTTCCTAATATTTCCTTCCAAGTCTAAATCACTTTCCTCGCCTGAATCTAATTTATCTGATGTAGCTGTAGAAATAGGATCAACCCTAACGTCTTTTTGCAAAGCCTCGTCCATATCATCATAAAATTCAAAATTCATTCTAGAATTTCCACTTTTTCCATTGTGTTTCTTAGTGTTTTCATAATTCTTAACTAGGGCTGACCATTTTTTCCTACATTGCTCATCGGTTAAATCATAGTTTTTTCGCATTTCTTGGCCAACTTTATTCCAAGATTTTGTGACTAGAATTTTTGGATCCGAAAAGCATTTCTTATATTTTTTGTAAGAATATATAAGTAAAACAATCATTGGCCTAGTCCATTGTAGTATTTCTAATAAGATTTAAAATTATTTTAAGAATTCAAAATTTATAAATGAGCTTATTGTTAGAACAGAGAATTATTATACCTTTTGTATTTTCGCATCCAACGTTCAAGTTCTTTTTGCTTTCCTCTTTACCTTTTGTTTTTTCAGACTTTTTTTGAATGTTAGAATGATGTGGGTCAGAAGATTCAATTGTATTTAACACTTGTCGATGATATGCTTGAGTTTTATTAGATAAAAATTTCTCATATTCTATTTGGTTAATATTTTTGCTTTGCTGGGTCCTCATCTTTTTTGCTAGCTTTTCTTCTTCTTCATCTTCAATTTCTGATTGTTCAGAACATGATTGAATTTCATATGATGAGTTATTATCATCATTAATATTATTATCATCTGATAACTCAGATTCAGCTTCTGAGGAACTTTCATAACGACTGTTATCTACTAGATTATCTTTTTGTGCTGCAGCATCTTGCACATAATTTAAATTAGATTCATCAAGAGCTTCATAAGCAATATTTTTTTCTAAATAAAGCTTTTTAGCTAATATAATCATTTTTTGCCTATAGCTAGCATCTAATAAAGTTAAAAAATGTAAATAGATATACATTAGGTTATGTAGATAAAATTAAATTATAAAAGTACCTACCGTTTTCAATTTTTTTGGCTTTCTCTATAGACACTTTAATTATATATTTTTTACCAAATTCAGGATCTTCCAGAGATATAACTGTTTTTTCCATTTTTATTTTGTAAAAATAAACATAGGTGTAGACAAGCAAAAATCTGCTTCAAACTAAAGAAGCGTTAAAAAAGAGAATGTGGTTAATGTTTTATTGGCTATATCTGCTATATTTTTAAATCAGCGCCAAATTTGAAAAATAGTGACAAGAGAAAAAAGTATTGTACCAATTAACATGGTAATTCCCAAATAATGGTGAAAAAATGTAAGATTAACAAAATTTCGGTTTTGAAATATGTGAAAAAAGTCGAAACTTCATTTTGAAGCAAAATTATGTTAACTCATTAACGCCGACGCGGAGAGTTTTGGAAATGGTGAAAAATAACAATTTCCCTTGCAGGTACATGCCTAAAAAATTTTTCATTAAAACCCATCATTAGTTTTGACCTATAGCTCTTGCATGTGCTCAAAAAATTGGGCCAAAAGGGGTAAAACGGGCAATACCAATCGAAGTTATTGCTTTTTTTCCATTTCCAAAACTCTCCGCGTCGGCGTTAATGAGTTAAAAAATAATAAAATCCAGCAATTTAATTTTTTTTTTTAAACAATGAGCTATGGCTACAAAAATAAATGATTAACCAGATAGCGCATAAATCCACAGCTTTGATTATGTCAATTTTTTTCTCATTTTTTGATCAAAGTTCATGTGTAAATTTTCTTTGATAGAGGTAATTACCTTATAAGAAATTTTTTTTTTCTTATAAGAAATAGTACATTTTCAATCAAGGGAGCAAAAAAAAAAATTGACACAGATCGCACTTGAATGATAAATGGTAAACTGCGATATCCAAATTTTTTGGATGCAATATATGTTGTTAGTCTTAAAATTGATGAACAAAAAAATAAAAAAAATTTTTTCCCATTTTTTTTTCTTCGTTTTTTAATGCTTTGGAGTAGTTTTCGGTCATTTTCAACCCCATAATATATATTTATATGGATTTAAGAGTCTAAACATAGACTTGAGGCAAAATTTGAAACCCAGTTTTGTCCTAAGGGTTAGCTTTTACCCTAAGAGTTTTCGTTTGTACCAATTTTTCGATTTTGGCAGTTTAATCTTTGCGAAATTGGGATTCCCAGAACAGGATCTAATTTAAATTTAAATTTATATTCTGCATACCTAACCTTTCTGACGCACACACATGGTGTTCTACATGTACAATGTGAGGGTGAAAAAGTAAATGCTTGCATATGTGCAAAGCTACTAGACACCCTGTATAGAAGCTGAAAATCATACCAAATCGTGCTGCAACAAGTTAAGCATATACATTAGGATCAATGGATATTAGAATTTTTTATTGATTGTTTATGTGATTTAAGATCATAATTTGTGTTTTAACAATTTAAGAATTTGGTATAATAAAATAGTTTAATACATTTGTAGTAGTTTTTCAAATTATTTTAGAAAATGAGGTAATTTATTTTTATTTTTTTTGCTTTTTTATTCTGCTTATTTTTCTCAGTTTACCTGTACATATCAAACTGCTAGTTTTGCAAAATAATCAAGTTTCAATTAAAATTGCAAAAATGTTTACTTTTGCATAAAGTAATTTTGTTCTCTTTTTTTCAGTTCTGAAGAAAATGATAAGCCCATAACTAAGGCTTCAAGGTCTCAATTGGACCGTTTATTACAATATATTTCCATGTTTCCGGGTTTATCAGATAAAAACTCTGAATACACGATGGCTGACACGTGGAAATTAGCCATGCAAGATCTGAATAGTTTTCCAGGTGGAGCGAAAAAAGATATTACTGCTTGGAAGCAAGTAAATACAGAAATTTTTATTGAATATTTAAATAAATTTACAGGTCACTTTATTGTTACTTTTATCTTTTTAGTCATTTAATGTAATGAGAAGAAACGCCAATAGAAAATTAAATCAAGGAATTTGCATAAAAAACCAATCAAGAGATTCAAAAGTAATCAATTCCTTAAAAAGAGTAGAGAAATCTCAAAAACTATTGGAAGCTAAAAGTCAAAACAATAGTGAATCATTGATTACTCCAGCCTCATCAAAAGATTTTCCTCGTGAAGATGTTTTTGATAAAGAATTAAATGATGACAAAGAATTAATTAATTATGAAAGGCCTGTATCAGTTTCAAGCGATGAAGACTTGTCGGGAGATATAGAACTGATTTCAGCGGTTGACTGCCAAAGTGAAGATGTACTTGAAACATTAAGTACTCCTAAGAAAAGAAAATTCTCAACCGACACCTCTATACTTAAAAAAACTAACTCTGCTGAAAAACAAAACCTTGAATTTTCAAACACACCATTAACATCTTTTTTGGAAAGTAAACCAGTCGAGTCTTTTGATAAATTCTGTCCAAAACAGCCAATCAAAAATATTAGTAATAACATCAAATTTGTTGAACCAGTGGCTACAGCAGTAGTAGAAAATAAATATTTTACAGATCCAGGTTCTGAAATAAATTACCTTCTAAATAAGTCACCTTCTTCAAAACCAGTAAGTGCTGAAAATTCTAATGGTAAAAGGGAAAATTCACCTACACTTATTGATGAAAAAATCAAATGTCCAATGCGGAACACTGCCATGCAAACTGATGAGATAACAATAGGTGCTGAAAATTCTAATAGTGAACGAGAAAATTCATCTACTCTTGTTGCTGAAAAAATTAAATTCTCAATGCAGAACACCGCTATGCAAACTGATGATGAGGTAATAAAGCAGGTTTCAAACAAAGAAACTCAAACAGTTGATCAGGAACTGCAATGTACATATATATCAGTAAATAAAAGTAAAGGTAAATTTATATTTTAAATAAATAAAATGTGCATGTGCATCATTTTTAAAATCTTAAAAAATACTTAAAATTAAAATTTTTTTTTAGAAATTTCTGCTTGTGAAAATAATCTTTTATTAGAAGCAACAAATTTGCTTCGTCAAATACATGGAACACTTCTTACACAAAATGATATCTTAAGATCTCAAAATAATTTATATATTGTTGCTGAAGGTGAAACTTTGAACCAAAATGTTTCTATAAGTGAAGATTTTAAAACAAATAATTGTAACGTAATGACATATTGGCCCAAATAAAGGGCGCAATATTTAAATAAAAGAATCAAGTATGATTCATGTTAAAGGTATTTAACGGGACTCGATTTAGAAATCAAGAATAGGAACAAATTCGAAAGCTAGTGTAATCTGTTATTGTGCAATTACCGCTTTCTCTTATTCTAAGAATTGATCGAGTTCCCCTCTGGTTTCGGGCGTTGGCCCACGTCATCGATTGCAAAACGTTACATCCCCATACAGAGCTCAGGAGGAGAATTTGATGATTTGTCAAATTCTCCTGTCACTATATATACTAGCGGATTTTGAAGGATCGGTCTTCTCGTTTTGGGCATCAGGTCGTACAGATCATAGTTTGTGTAGTAACAAGTTTCCAGTAGACGCCAGCCACACTTTCTTTACCGAAGTCAAATTGATCACTTGGAAAATCGCTCAGTTAATTAAGTATACTGTAAGCCTTAATATTTATTATATTCTTAACATTCAACTCTCTATTTAAAGTCAATTGTCTTATATAATTTTATTCAAACTTTATTATAAATAAATTAAGCTTTTATCTATTTAATCATTCTCTTTAATTGAACTTACTACCTTTCCCGCCGTCTAGTGTCTGCATAAGACGCAAGGCTAAAAGGTTTATTCAATTCGCATTTAGTGTTACGTTTTTACGTCAGTCTATATAGTCAGTTTTGCAATAAATCCTTGCATATAGTAAAGTCATTAGTTATTAATTTAGTAAAACCATTTTAGACGTAACAAGTTTGGGGTCTCGTCCGCGATAATAAGTTCAATAAAAGAAAATTATTGGAGAGAATAATTAAAATTTTTTTTTTAATTTGTTAAAAGAAATAATTTTTTTTTAAATATTGAATTGAATGTTATTGCATTGTTATAATTTATTTTATTTTATTTCTTCAAGCATTTTTAATAGTTATTAAATTATTTATATATATATATCGATATATATGCATATGTGAAATTTATAAAAAATTTTTTTGTTTATTTATTCAGTTAAAAAATATATACATACATATATATATATATATATAAAATACATATAAGTTAAGTATCTTTCGTGTGTTCGTTTTAAGTGGGGATTCAAATAGTATATCGTACGATCTTTTAATATTACAAAATTTTTTTTTACGGGCGCAGATCGAGTATTGTGCGATCTGCGGTTAAAATTTTTTCAAAAAAAAAAAAACTGTTTAAATTTTGTTTTTGTGTTTAATTTAGTTTTATACTTTTATTTTATTCAAAATGTCTAGCATTCAAATTTCTTATTTAGAAAAGCAAATTTTAGTCAAAGACCCATTAATATTAAAAACATTCGAAATTTTAAAAGAACATGCGGAAGGTAAATTCGATATATCAAGTGATTCAGATATAAGGGTAGTGCTAGGGGCGTACCAAAGTTATTATGAGGAAAACACAAAAAGCTTAGAAGGCGACATTGATGACGCGGCTAACGAACTAATAACGGAGTTTGCACAGTTTATTCCAATAATAAAAATGAAACTATTATTTAAAGACAAATTTTTTGTAGAATTGTTTAAAAAATTAAAAGAGGCTCAAATAGAACCATCAGTTCTAGCAGATATAATAACAGCAAAATCTGAAGAAGTTAGTGCGACTTCAGTATATACAGATTTCAGGGTAAATGAAATCCTTAGAAATTTTATTAGAGTAGATTCAAGTAAAATGTGTACCACGACTTTTGATTATATCAGATATATTTACGAGAAAATGCAGTCGTTCAGTGGTACCTCAATTCCAAACGAATTTAAGAAATTGTTTAATAAGTTAAAGTATTCAGTGGAAAATAAAGAGTTATTGGAAAAAACTATGCAAGATCCTGAAGTTTGTCTAGTTTTAAATGAATTAAATGAAAAAGGTTTAGGCCCAGAACAGGTTATTGCGGCCCTCAGTTTACATGATACTATCAGAAAATCGGAAACATTAAACATAGAGGAAAATAGAGTAAATGATTTTGAAACACCTGTAAATTCGGGAGTAAATAAGGCCCTAGCGTTTAATTTAAAAGATGAAATTATTAAAAATAATTTACGTAGTAACCAAATTACGCCACAAAATTATCATGTAGACGATAGTGAAAGTATTAATTATGGACAAAGCACTCAAAATCAAACACGTCATCGAGGTCATGAGATGTGGCCCTCAACGATGTACCACACCCCACATTGCGAAAGCATTCCGTCTCCGCTTTTAAAAGTTCAAGTGGGGGGAAGTCAACAAAATTCAAGGCCTCCCACGTTTCCACAATCTCAACAGCAAAACTTTCTAAACCCCTTACATAATAGAAATACAGGTATAGAGCCCGACCCGAGTTCGATTTTTAAAAGAAATTATGAGTTGACAAAAATTAGGGCGTTGTCTATTAAAGACGCCCTTGATTATATACCAAAGTTTGATGGAAACAGAAATGAGCTGTCAAATTTTTTACGAGGGTGTAATTTAGCTCGTAAATCCATTCCCCCAGAGTTTGAGTCTCAACTTACGAAGTTAATAGCAACTAGGATATCGGGGGCGGCAGCCGAGGCTATGGGAGAAAGGGTTTTCGGAAACATGCAGGAAGTTACAAGTTTTTTCGAATTCATGTTTGGAAATTTGAAAACAGTTCACGAGCTTTATGGCGAACTAGCGCAAATTAGACAAAAAGCAAGCGAAGATACTGTTTTGTATTCAAATAGAGTCAAAATTTTAGGTCGGAATATTTTAAAAGCAGCGATAAATGACACAAATGTAAATTTTAGGGAAACTGAGGTAGGGCTAGATCGTGTTTTATTGAAATATTTCCTTCGAGGAATGAAACCAGAAATAAGGGTACGGTTAATACCTTGTGCAAACTTTGATGATACAATCAAAGAGGCGGTTGTAGTAGAGAGAGAAGTGGGAGTATGTGCGGTAAGCAACTCGTACGCAAGCGCGACAACAAGTATTAGGTTGGTTTCAGATAATATTAGTGTTGTAGAAAAATGCGATATTTGCAGCGGGGGTCATCTGACCACGGAATGTGACATTTTTAAAAAAGCGTTAAATGATCACAACAAAAAAGCGAATGAAGTCAACGCAGTAAATAGTAACCAAAATAATAGAGCTCAGGCGGCCGGTTTTTCAGGGCGTAAGCCAATAATTTGCTTCTACTGTAAAAAACCGGGTCATATGAAAAAGGACTGCAGAAAATTAATGTATTTAAATAATAAAGCGGCACGCGATCAAGCGTCGGGAAACGCCAGCGGGGCCTCGGTTTCAGGCGCGAGCCAGAGTGCCCCGAGTCCAACGAACCAATAGTTCATATACATCTAAGTAAGGGCAGCCAAGCGCCAACGGTTAGCATAGTATCCGAGTCGCTGGTAAAACCTTATTTATTTTTAGTCGACTCGGGTGCAAATGCAAATCTAATTAAGAATTTTACGGTGCCCAATAGTGTAAATGTAGATAGAAATAGTATAATTAGATTAAGCGGTATTACTGATCCAACCGTTCCAACTTTAGGAAAAGTTTATTTAAAATTTGGTGATTATAAATCTGTTTTTCATATAGTAAGTGATAATTTTCCTATTGATCAGGACGGTTTGATTGGTAATGTAATGTTATGGGAGACACAGGCAAATTTGAATTTTAAGGAAGGATGTTTAGAAATTGGAAAAAGTTCATTCCCTTTTACTCAGGCAGTAGAAGATAGTAGTAGTACGTCTTGTTTTCCATTAAACCCTTTAGTAAAAGTTTCTCAGAGCATTAGCAGAACCTCAGCAGAACCTCAGGAAAATATTAGCAGAACCTCGGCAGAACCTCAGGAAAATATTAGCAGAACCTCAGCAGAACCTCAGCAGAACCTCAGGAAAATATTAGCAGAACCTCAGCAGAACCTCAGGAATATATTAGCAGAACCTCGGCAGAACCTCAGGAAAATATTAGCAGAACCTCGGCAGAACCTCAGGAAAATATTAGCAGAACCTCGGCAGAACCTCAGGAAAATATTAGCAGAACCTCAGCAGAACTTCAGGAAAATATTAGCAGAACCTCAGCAGAACCTCAGCAAAGCATCAGTGGAACGGCCTCAGAACCTCAGCAAAGCATCAGTGAATCGGCCAACGAACAGGAGGAGAGAACCAATAAAAATACATTAGTTTCTTCAGAAAGCAAAAATAAAACTTTAATAAATCCTTTGCAAATTCCTTCTAGTACAGCAGCAGGTCCAGCAATTCAGGAAGCAGGTCCTTCAAGCTCTAATTCAAAAACATCGAGTTGTTTGACAACGCGCGTATTTCATCTTAACACAAACGACTCCTTGTGTAAATTAGGGTTTAAGGAAAATTCAGTGGTAAGGCCTGTGTATAAGGTGCTAAGGATTGCTGAAGCAAAAATTCAAGGTTTTGACGAGTTTAAAACGCTGCAAGTGTTATTAAGGTTTTTAGCAAAAAGTAAGGATTTAATACCAATGGCAATTGATGATTCTAGAGCATTAATTGCTATGGCTAAAAGGTTTTTGTTAGAAAAAACATCACTAACACCATTAGAGTCCAGAGAAACTTTAAAACTGTTAGATAAGCTCATGTCGTATTTAGAAATTGGTAATAATGTTTGCTCTCCGGTACTAGAATTAATAGTAAAAATAGTAAATAATTTCGATAAAATAAATCAGAAAATAGGTATTAATAAGGTAGATGAGGCTGAAAGCTTCAGTTATAAGAAATTAGTTAAGCATAAAAAAGATTTAGCTGATACAATTGACACATTATCTGAACATAAATTTGTACATAGTTCTGAAGAAGAGACTTATTTTTTGAAACAAGTGTCAATATTGAAAGAATTAATTTCTGATATGTTAGAAGAAAATAACCTTAGTGATTACAATAAGCAAGATATAATAGCGTTAACAAATGTAATATTAGATAATATAGATTTTAAGGAAATAAATACTCAAGGTCTATTTAATTTGTTAACAGTTTTAGAAGTAGACAAACCTAATTTTATGCCTGAAATATTCAAAAAAGCTATAGAGGTACTGGATAAAATAAGGAGTAGCAGAAAAGGTAAAGTTAGGGTGTTGGTAATTACCCCGGAGGAAAGGATCAAGAAGATCAAGGAATTGTCAAATCTAGAGCATCTATCGGAAGATGAATTAAAAATTGTAGAAAATGTAATAACTGAATTTCATGATTGCTTTCACATTCCAGGGGATTATTTACCATGCACTGACTTGTACCAACATCGTATAATTACTACGAATGAATTGCCAATCCATACAAAGCAGTACAGAATTAATCCATTCCTGGCTGAGGAACTTAAGGAGCAGATAACGAAACTGTTGAAGGAGGGTATCATAGTGCCAAGTTTCTCAGCATATAATTCTGGTATTCTACTGGTTCCAAAGAAGCCAAACGCCCAGGGGGTGGTCAAACATCGACTTTGTTTGGATTTTAGAAAATTAAATTCGGTAACTCTGGGTGATAGCTACCCATTACCATCGGTATTGGAAATTCTGGACAAGCTAGATGGCGCTCAGTACTTCATCTCTCTGGATTTATCGCAGGGTTATCATCAGGTTGCCATTCATCCAGACGACCAGCATAAAACGGCATTCGCTTGTAAATATGGTTTATTTCAGTTCCAAAGATTAGCTTTTGGGTTATGTTCAGCTCCCAGCTCATTTCAAAGGCTGCTAAATATAGTACTTGCTGGACTGGAGAATGTGGTAGTCTACATCGACGATATTTTAATATTTGCCAAGACTCTGGAAAAATTATTAGAAGCTTTAAGACAGGTAATGATAAGGTTACAAAAAGCTAACCTAAAATTACAACCAGAAAAGTGCCACTTCATAAAGAAGACCATCAATTACTTGGGGCACATAATTTCCAAGGAGGGTGTACAACCTGATCCAGCAAAAATCACAGCAGTAGAAAAGTTTCCTGTACCTAAAAATCAGAAAAACATTAAACAATTTTTAGGTTTGGCAGGTTATTATCGTCGTTTTGTACCAAATTTTGCTAAAATAAGCAAACCATTAACAAGTTTGTTGAAGAAGGATGTCGAGTTTGTTTGGGGCGAAGAAGCTCAGAAAGCTTTTGAGGAACTAAGAACAAAATTAATACAAGCTCCAGTATTAATCTATCCAGACTGGTCCATAGGATTCGTGTTGACAACGGATTCTTCAGGTTTTGCTTTGGGCTCCATTCTATCTCAAGGCGAAATTGGTCAAGATCGTCCAGTGGCGTATTATTCTAGAACACTCACAGATGCAGAAAGAAATTATAGTACAACGGATAAGGAATGTCTTGCGATTATTAGTAGCGTAGATTATTTTAGACCTTACTTGTATGGACGAAAATTCAAGTTAGTGACCGATCATAAGGCTCTTATTTTTATGAAAAATAAGAGAGATCCAAATGCAAGAGTAACAAGATGGAGGTTAAAATTGGATGAGTATGAGTATGAACTTGTATTCAAGTCTGGCGTAACTAATGTAAACGCAGATGCTTTAAGTCGAAATCCAGTGTTAATTTTAGAAGTAGTTCCTATGACTAATAAGAAAATTCTTGTATTAGGTACTATACTGGAAGAGGAGGTTCAAAGTCCATCAGTGGAGCCAACATCTCAAGCAGTATCCAGACCAAATACCAGGTCCAGAAAGCCAAGTCAGAAGTATCTGGACGCCATAAGTGCACTGCAACCTAAAAACAAAAAGAAAATGGTTAATCAACCATTACCTGAAGAAGTAGTCGATCAAGAAGTACCAAATGTTGCCGAAATTATCCAGGAACACAGGAGCCAGCAGTACCAAGATATCGATGAGGAGCTGTCTCGTTCATATGTGGATAATATCTTTCAACAGGAAAATGAGGATCTTCCTTTCCAAAACGTTGACCTCGATGCAACGGAGCTAAGGGCTCATAGGGAGAGGATGTCCGCGGGAAATTTCGTTACATGCAGAGACAAACTTCACATGCGCAACGATAATGTAGCGTATTTTGTGACTACTTCAGGTGCACCCTTGGACACTGGAGCGCTAGAGATGGATGCAGTTAACAAGCTACCCAGGAACCTACCACTAGACTTGTGCGAACCGTATGTAATTAAAGTTAGTAATAAATATCATATCTTATTACCTGTAGCATCAGGTGTAGCAGTTTCTATGTCTAGAGCCAATGACAATATAAAGTTAACATTAGGTAAATTACAGAAAATTTTAGAAAAGAAAGGTATAGATTCTGTCAGTATATCTAAGTCAGAAAATATTTGCGATCTGACTTGGGTAGAAATTTTAAATATACTAAAGGAAAGTTTTGATGCAAGTTCTAAAATAACAATAGTTATATGTTTAGGTTTAATAAGAGTACCAACAGCTACAGAAAGAGAGCAAATACTCCAGGAGGCTCATTGCTCAGCAGTTGGTGGTCATAAAGGAATCACAAAGACCTGGAAACGAATAAAAAACAATTTTTCCTGGGAAGGTATGAAGCAGGACATAGAGGACTTCATTAATCGATGCCTGGATTGTCAGCTGAAGAAATTAGTCAGGGTAAAAACAAGACAACCACTTTTGATTACTGACACACCTCCCCAAGCGTTTCATAAGGTAGCAATCGACCTGGTCGGCCCGTTGAACACCACAGCAAATGGTAATGTGTATATCTTAACAGCTCAATGTTTATTGACCAAGTTTGCCCAGGCCTATGCAATACCAGATGGATCAGCTAGTTCCATAGCAGAAGTGTTCATAAGGCGTTTCATATCAACCTTTGGGTGCCCGAAACAACTTTTGACAGACAGAGCCCAAAATTTTGTTTCAAAGTTACTTAAGGAAATAGCAAGAAGGTTCAAAATCAAGCAGATTAGAACGTGTAGCTATAGGCCCCAGAGTAACGCCAGCCTGGAGCGCTCGCATCATCCATTAGCCGAATATTTGACTCATTTCGTGAACAAAAATTTGGATGACTGGGATGACTACCTGGACATGGCTATGTTAAGTTATAACAGCGCCGACCATGAAGGGACAGATGCGACTCCATTTGAATTGGTCTTTGGTCGAATATGTAGAACACCGTCAAGCATGGAAGACCCAGAAGACCTGCCTACAACCATGGATGAATATTTGAAAAGTTTAGTCACTAGGCTAAATAAAGTACAAAAGTTGGCGAGAGAAAATTTAATAAGAGCTAAAGAAAGGTCAAAAAGGTATTATGATAGGAAAATAGTACATCGAATTTTTAAAATAGGCGACAGCGTTTATTTACTACCAGGTTATAAAATTAGAAAATTTAGGAATCATTATTTAGGTCCGTTTGCAGTAAGTGATACATACCAAAATGGTAATCTAAAATTGAAGCTAGGACAAAACAAGTTCAAAATAATTCACCCTAATAGAGTAAGAAAATCTTATGTAAAGCCAAGGTTCCCGTTAAATGATTAAGTTAAATTGTTAACATAAGTAGTAATAAGAATTTAAAAAAAAAAATGATAATGTACATATTAGTTATAAGAAATGTTGAAGAGCAGATCGGAATAATGTGGATCTGCTCTTGTCAAATGGGTTACCTTTGTAAAAATTGTGAGAAGCAGATCGGGATAATACGGATCTGCTCACGACAAATAGCCTTTCTAAAATTTTTTGGGGAGAGCAGATCGTGATAGTGTTGATCTGCTCTCGAGAAAAAAAAAAAAAAAAAAAAAAAATTATTATTTTTTCAAAGATTTTTTTTTTAGAGCAGATCGCTCATCGAACGATCTGCGCGAGTCAAAAATAATTATTTTTTCAAAGATTTTTTTTTAGAGCAGATCGCTCATCGAACGATCTGCGCGAGTCAAAAATAATTATTTTTTCAAAGATTTTTTTTTTGAGCAGATCGCTCATCGAACGATCTGCGCGTGTCAAAAAAAAAAAATATATAATTATTTGTCAAGATTTTTGTTTAGGGCAGATCGCTCATTGAACGATCTGCGCGTGTAAAAAAAAATAATTATTTTTTCAAAGATTTTTTTTAGAGCAGATCGCTCATCGAACGATCTGCGCGTGTAAAAAAAATAATTATTTTTTCAAAGATTTTTTTTTTAGAGCAGATCGCTCATCAAACGATCTGCGCGTGTAAAAAAAAATAATTATTTTTTCAAAGATTTTTTTTTAGAGCAGATCGCTCATCGAACGATCTGCGCGAGTCAAAAATAATTATTTTTTCAGATTTTTTTTAGAGCAGATCGCTCATCGAACGATCTGCGCATGTCAAAAATAATTATTTTTCAAATATTTAGTTTTCCAGTTTTTACGATCCAAATTTTCGACAAAGTTTTCTTTTTAAAAAGTCACTAAATGTTTTATTATAATAATAGAACTTTGTCAAAGATTTGGATAATTTAGTCAAAATAGAGTTCAACAAGGATCAAGACACCTAAAACGGCATGGTAGTACGAAGAAAAATAACCTATGTATCCTCCACCGTGCCATAAGAAAATTCAAGCAACTCAACCACTGAAAAGAAATTGGATAGTTTAAAGCATTAGAAAAAAGGAGACAGAAAATAGAGAAGCAGACGTTAAATTCAAATACACACCAATACAAGCATACAAAATTAGTAAATTATCAGATTATTAATAATTGTATGGTATTGTTAGCATTTACTGTATGATTTTTTTTTTAGATTAGTTTAAAATAGTATTAATATTAATTAAAAGTTAAGAATCTATATAAAGAGATAAAAATAATGATAATATAATTGTTTATATACAAAGGTACATAACCTTAAATAGAAAATAATACTTACTTCGCCGTTAGCATCCATTATTTTTATTGTCAACAGAAACTCTAGTTAATTTATAAAATTTAACTATATAATCTTTTGATTTCACTATACTTTAACTAATTATATTAATTATTGTTGTTGTTTTAAATTAGATAAAAATATATAGTATACGTGACAACACGTGAGGTTTCACGAATACACTAAAATAGTGTATGTGAGAAGCCGGTAAAATAGAAGTTTTAAAAACTTCCACCGGCGGCGCCAGTAATATAGTTTTTAAGTAAAGCGCAAAATTTAAATTTTAAGGAATTGTTTCTGGTGTTTTGGTAAAGCGCTAAATTTAAATTCAAGTAAAAATTTTTTTTTGTTTTCGTAAATTTTCGTTTATTAATAGAAAATTAAGTACAAATTAATGCTATTTTATTTAAAGGTCATTTTTTTTTTTTTTAGAGAGCAGATTCCAAGTTGAGGAAATCTGCTCCCGGATAAAATAATTAAATTTTTGTGAAAGCACCTAGTGCTTTAGTTTTAAGGAGGGGAGAGAAGGATAATTAACGTAAAATTAGGAGAATTTTACTTTTTATTAATTGTAAAAGCACCTAGTGCTTTAGTCTTAAGGAGTGGAGAGAGCGATAAGTAATGTAAAATTAGGGAAATTTTACTTTTTAGTAATTGTAAAAGCACCTAGTGCTTTAGTTTTAAGGAGTGGAGAGAGCGATAAGTAATGTAAAATTAGGGAAATTTTACTTTTAAGAAAGATCTATTATTAGAAAACCCTAGATTTCGAGCCATAGTTAAGAAAGATCTTAAATCAGAAATACCAATATAAAATTTTTTGTGAAGCTCGTGTAGTCGGTTATACTGGAAACGTTTAAAATTTCTCTTTTGTATATTTTCATATTCGGTTGTGATCCTTCAGAGTTGGCATATGTAGTGACAAAAGATAAATTATAAACAAAAATTTGTTTTACAAATTTTTTCTGTTATGGAGGGAAGTGTAACGTAATGACATATTGGCCCAAATAAAGGGCGCAATATTTAAATAAAAGAATCAAGTATGATTCATGTTAAAGGTATTTAACGGGACTCGATTTAGAAATCAAGAATAGGAACAAATTCGAAAGCTAGTGTAATCTGTTATTGTGCAATTACCGCTTTCTCTTATTCTAAGAATTGATCGAGTTCCCCTCTGGTTTCGGGCGTTGGCCCACGTCATCGATTGCAAAACGTTACATCCCCATACAGAGCTCAGGAGGAGAATTTGATGATTTGTCAAATTCTCCTGTCACTATATATACTAGCGGATTTTGAAGGATCGGTCTTCTCGTTTTGGGCATCAGGTCGTACAGATCATAGTTTGTGTAGTAACAAGTTTCCAGTAGACGCCAGCCACACTTTCTTTACCGAAGTCAAATTGATCACTTGGAAAATCGCTCAGTTAATTAAGTATACTGTAAGCCTTAATATTTATTATATTCTTAACATTCAACTCTCTATTTAAAGTCAATTGTCTTATATAATTTTATTCAAACTTTATTATAAATAAATTAAGCTTTTATCTATTTAATCATTCTCTTTAATTGAACTTACTACCTTTCCCGCCGTCTAGTGTCTGCATAAGACGCAAGGCTAAAAGGTTTATTCAATTCGCATTTAGTGTTACGTTTTTACGTCAGTCTATATAGTCAGTTTTGCAATAAATCCTTGCATATAGTAAAGTCATTAGTTATTAATTTAGTAAAACCATTTTAGACGTAACATAATAATGCTTGTATTTAAGGATTAAATAAGATTTTTTTTTAAATTTAAATAAATAAATTCTTCTTTTTTTTTTAATAATAATAAGTAAATTTATTATATATATTTATGTAATAATATAATAATAATAAATAAATTATATATATTAAGAATGTAGTAATTGTTATAGTTCAATTCGAAGCACACAACACTTGCTTATAAAAAACTAAAACTAATTTTTTGAACTTTCTTTAATCGTCAAAAGGTATATTTGCAACTATACATTTGTCTCGATGTTGAGGAATCTCCAAAAAAAAATTCCAATACATTTAAAACATCAACTTAAAAATAGACATCTAAAAAAAAAATTATTTCTTATTGATATCTACAATCTAGATCCATTTTTTAAAATTTGCAATTTGCAGTCAAATATTTTATGCAAGTTAATGCATCAATTCATCATGTAATAAAGCACACTTGTAATTTTACATATCGAATTACAGGTGTATGAGGAATTGCTTACACTGAAACCATATTACCTTCTAAGTTTTCAAATCTAAAATTAATAAAACGAATATTTTAAAAAATATTTTTATTACTTTTGCATAAAAAATAGATAGATAATTATGAGAATAAATTATACAAATAACAAACTAATAGCTCTTATTAAAAAAAATTCAAAAGAAAATAAAATTTCATGCTTTGGGGTACCTTTTTTGTATTTAGCAATGATTTCTTTTATTAATAATTATTTACTTCCTGACTATTAAAACAAAAAATACTGTGCTACATTTTTTATTACTTTTGTAAAAATCAGATGAGTAAAAATTTTATAAGTTATTGTTTATCATATTTTTTGAGGTTAATACGTTTTAAAAATAAAATACGTAAACGTATTAGTCATAATATGTATTAGACTTAGTGTAACTTCTAGTACGTATTATCTCCGCTGACTTGCGCGGCGCGCACGATTTTTGGAACACCCTAGCTCCGTGCGCCCGAATTTCGGAATACTCTGATAATTGTTTTAACTTTCGGTAGAAAAGCATATGTTAAACTTCATAATTAATTAATTTTTAATTTTATTAAAATTAATTTTGTGGTATTCCCAAGTCACTTTAAAAATTCTTTAAAAAAGGGAACTAATTTAAATTTTAATTTTAATTTAACTTTAAATTATACCTATTTTCCGTCTAGCGACATCGTTATTTGTCATTTACGACGCATTATTTAGTATAGATTTTGGCCGATAAAGAAAACACACTTGTCATCGTAGATAAAGATTTACACATAACTAAAGTTTACAGTTTTATTAACAATAATAATATACAAAAATTACAACAGGATCCCATTGAAGATTATACTTAAATATTAAATAGCTTAATTAATATTAGTAAATATATACTAAATAAAGCCGATAAAATACGCTGTAAAAAGTAACTTTCTTAGATTTACAAAAACAATACAATTTTTTCGAAAAATTAGTGAATTTTCAAAAAATTTTGTAAATACTTGATAAAAATCGTAAATTTACTAAATTTAGTATATTATCGAAAAATTAGAGAATTCTCGATTTTTTTTAGTGATTTTACGAAAAAATGTTGCAAATTGACAACTATTTTTTGTAAATTTTCGAGAAAAAAAATTTTAAATTTTCAATTTTTCTTGCGAATTCACAAAAAAAATCAAAAATACTCGGACTTTTTGTTAATATACTAAATTTAGTAAATATACGATTTTTTTCGAATATTTACAAATTTTTTTAAAAATTTACTAATTTTTCGAAAATGTTCTAATTTTTTTGTTAATATAAGAAAGTTTCTTTTTACAGTGTAAATTTAAAAACAATAAAACCAAAAGCACCAAATTTAACAGGTTTACCAAAAACTCAGAAAAAAGAAATACCAATAAGACCATTAACAGACAATACAACTCATCCAGGATTTAAGTTTTATAAGAAATTATACAATATCATAAATGATAACATTTATTTTAAACAAAATTTTAGTATAAAAAACAACAATGAATTCATTAAAAACATGTCTCAACACAAAAATTCCACATCTCTCAAAATGATTTCTTTAGATATAGTAAATTTTTATACAAATGTTCCAATTCCAGAAACACTGCAAATTTTAAAAAATAATTTAATTGATAACAAAAACAATAATAATCTCAGCACAGAATATATCGGTGAATTAATTAATTTTTTAAAAATATTACTCAGCCAAAATTACTTCACATTCAACGATGAATTTTTCAAACAACCAAATGGTCTAGCTATGGGATCTCCCTTATCAGGGCTTTTAGCAGAAATATATTTAAATCATTTTGAACAAAACCATATTTTTTTAAGCACAAATAAATATAGCAATATCATTAAATTTTATAATAGATACGTCAATGATACTTTTATTCTAATAAAAGGCTCAAATAGACAAATAGAAAACTTAAAGAATTATTCAAACAGCATAAACAATTTGCTTTAGAAATTGAAGAAAATAATTCAATAAATTTTCTAGATTTGACTATATATAAATCAAATAATGAATTTAAATACAAAATATACAGAAAACCAACAACTACTGATACAACCATTCATGCAACATCTCATCATCCATATTCACAAAAAATGGCTGCATATAATTCATTTATACATAGATTATTAACTATTCCTCTAGAACCAGATGATTTCCAGAAAGAATTAAACATCATTAAACAAATTGCCATTGCCAATGGTTATAATAGCAATATTATAGATGAACTCATCAAAAAACAACAGCACAAGAAAAGACATCCAGATATACCAAAAAACAATGCAATATATATATCATCTACATACGGTAATTTCATGGCACCCTGAAATATTTAAAAAGTTAAATATAAAAATTGCTTTCCGGACAGAAATCAAGATACAAAAAATACTGCGTCAAACAAAACGAACTGAATTAGAGTCCAAAAGTGGAATATATAAAATTGAATGTAGTGATTGTGATTGTGCATATATTGGACAAACATGAGGCACTTTCGCCAAAAGATTTAAAGAACATATATACCTGGACCAAATCAAAACATCATCACAACAAATTATGCAAAACATCTTTATTCCACAAAACATAATGGTTCAAAATTTAATGAAAATCTAAAGGTATTGCATATATGTAATAAAGGTAATATTATGGACACACTAGAAGAATATGAAATCTATAAGGCATTTAAAAACAATGAAAACTTAATATTAAACGAACAGTTGAAATTTAAAAATAACATCATATATAATAAAGCCATTAAATTAAATGAAATATAATAATAATAAAACTGGAATTAAAATAATAATATCAACAATAACATAACAACAAATTTCTCTTAAAATTTAAATTTAAATTTAAATTTAATAATATTCAGTTTACAATCGGCATTACAACGGTGCGCACCTTGCAAATAAAATGTAATGTAATAAAAATAAGTGACAGTGTTAATAATTACATCAAATAAAAATAGTGCACAAATATAATTTTATTAATTTTGACAACATCCTAATAACATTTTTCAATAATTTGGAAACCTGAATAATAAAAAACCTAAATGACAAATAACGAAGTCGTTAGACGGAAAATAAGCAAAATTTAAAGTTAAATTAAAATTTAAATTTAAATTAGTTCCCTTTTTTAAAGAATATGTTAAACAGTGTAAAAATGCAAGATTTGAGTTTTCCTTACTGTTTGTACTTGTTCATGTACTAGAAAAGACAAAACCTAATTTTTTTATTTCATTAATTTTAAAAATTTGGCTAATTTCAATTATTATTTATCTTTTCAATTTTAAAAAAAAAATCATGACATAAATATATTTAAAAAAATAAATTGCAATAAAATAAAGTATAAAATAAAGAAAATTACTTAATTTTTCATCGAATTAACAATTTTATATTATATATATCAAGGTCATTATTATTTTAAAGTATAGAAAATTTAAAAAAAAAAGTATCTGTAAACACGCAAGAACCTAAAATATTATACTCATTTTTTTACTAATGTTACTTTTTATAAAAGCAAGAGTAAAAAATATATAGATACTTTCTTTCTTTTAAGTAGATAACATTAATTAATTAAATAAGTAATGATGATTTTTAATTATAACAATAAATTTTGAAATTGTTTTTTGTTATTAAATTGTACAATGAAAACTATTATATGACAGTGTTTGATGAATAAAATATGCTTTAATAATAATCAAATTTAATTTATTAGAATACAAATTAAAAAAACCTGGTAAGCGCGTCGCGGGACGCCCTATAGAAGTGAAAACTTAAAGTCTGAAAATTATTGTTACTATTTTATTATTAAACGTGTTTTTTGCGCAGCATTTCTATTAAAACGAACCACATTTTTTTTGTCTTTATCTATGTTTATACATAGTAAAAATTATTTGTATTTTTTATTATAATATTGAAAGTAAAAGACAAGAAGGCTATAAAAAAATATTTTAAAAATAATTTTCAAGTTTTGTTAAAATGGAAAATATTATTTTTTTGTTTTTTGTAGAACCACGTTTAATTTTTTTTGAAGTTGATACTAGACCTGAAAATTCTAGTTGAATTTCTTCATCCTCACTACTAGTATCCATAATGGATATTACAGCCTTTTTATAGTATAATTTAATTTTATTCGAAATATAATTTAAATAAAAAAATGTCAACAAAGAACAAAATAATAAATCTTAAAAAATTAACTCTTCATACAATAAATAATAACTAAAAAATAAAAAACAAACTAAAAAACATGGTTTATTGAAAAACCGGCGAATACACAAATGTCTATATACTTGTTTAGCTATACATGTATTAGTAAGAAGAATATAAGCAGTGAGAGAACAAAGATATATTCTCTTTTCTTTTCTATATATACTAAAGAACTCGGGTAACGAACATCGAACGTAACGTTCCCCTTTTTACAAAAATCCGCCTAGTATCTTAAAAATTTTTTTTTTTCGAAACGTTGCTATGGAAGTTTTCACTTCAAAACTCGTGCATTTAAATTAACTTTAAATTGGACCCTTATAGGCTCAAGGCATGGCTTTAAAATTTTAACAAATTTTAATTCAAAACTAGGTCTGACAAGAAATTTCACAATATCTTTTTATTTTGGCATTTATTCAATAAATTCTAAAGCACTTCTTTATTTATACGATTTAAATCATTAAAATTAAATTTACTACCATGAGATATAATCAATGAAACCAATTTTCAGTTGTTATGATTGCATGGTGATTGAATTTATGTTATTGGACTCTAATTAACGCCAATATGGCCAAAAATTTTGTAAAAGGTTGAAAAAAATAATAGTTTACAGATTATGAATTACTCAGCTTTTTGATAATTTATGCTTGCTATGACAAACAGTAAATTTCTTCTCGGGTATCGTTAGAGACGGTTGGATTTTGTTAAAAAAAGCCGAAATCTCATCCGTTAGAAACGAATGCCGTGAAAAAAGGTTTGTTCGGATACACACTGTCAGCCAATAATGTATGAAAAATAATGATTTTCTGATATATTTTTTATGATTTTAACATATTTATTCAGTGTGTATATTAAAATCTTAATCGCAGTCAGATGTTTTCTTATGAGACGCTCGATTAGGCGTAAAAAATTAAAAAATACAAGTATAATAGTTAAAATCTTTTTCAAATCAATAATTAAAATTGACACGTTATAATGACATTTAAATTATAAATATAAATACAATAGAATCTAATTAAATATTTAACATACATTACATATAAACATGTGTATATATTAGACTGGGAGTTATTTTAAACAGTGAATTTATATTCCAGTTATAAAAAAATCAAATTTCCAAAACTTTAATTTATATATTATAGCTAATTTAATTACCTTTAAGTACTCCACTGAACACCAGAGTGTGTACTGGACGCACTCTGCTGAACATACAAATATTATACTTTTATGTGGCTAAAAATTGTACTATAGGAACAAAATGCACCATTAGTAAAAATATACTTAAATTATTGATAAAATGGGCTAAAATTTAGGAATCTTATTTTTTTTCATATTAATATCACCAAAATTTTGTATCTTACTATGAATTGAAGCAACTTATTAACACCATCGGTCGACAGTCTAATATGCATATACAATATAAAATCTTTATATCATTTTATATTCATATATACAAATTTAGAAATAGTAGTAAAATAGCTTTGTTAAGTACTTATACTACTTGGTGGAATAGTAGAATTCAAAATATACAAGAATTATAAGTTCAGTATACATATAGTACAGATTTTGAAGAAGTTAGTATTATGTACTTCAAATATTAAGCATTAAAATACATATATTACGTTTATTTCAAACATGCTTAGAAATTTCAACTGACAGTACTTAATATTCTATTCCAATAAACTTTGTATACAGTTATATATATATCACATGAAGTTTATAATTATAAATACAAAAGTCTGTTGATATTAAAATTAAAAAGAAACATAACATTTGGATGCTTCTTATAAAACATTACTTTTTTTTGGTTAAAATTTAATTATTCAACTTAAATATTTACAATTTTCTTGAATTAGTTTTTTTATACGTAAAAAATTTATCTAGCCTTTTGTTTACAGTCCAAGTTATGAATGAAGTTTTTTTCTTTGTATTTCTAGTTTTTAAAAATATGTTTTGAAAAAAAAACGAAAATTTTAAATGGAAATTTAGGTTTATAATTAAGACTCTAATTGATGACAAAAATACTTATGTGTCAGTTTAACGCATCCAAGAACATCACACAATACGAAATATACTACATAAATTTTAGGAGTATAAGAAACGTCATACGCTGTTAAATTGTAAATTTACTATTTCACCATGATGCAGCTTTTAGAGTCTAGTAATTATCGGATATTAATTCTCTTTAAAAAATGGGTCAAAATTTGTTTCAGAATTACCCTGAAAATTGCCAAATCCGAAACTACTCGATCAAATCCTCTGATATTTGGCACACTTATTATGTATTAAAAGACTAACATTTTGCACTAAAACTTTTTTATTTTGGATATGTAGGTTCAGAGATATCATCAGTCAATGTAGCCGTATTTTACCCATTTTTAAAAACGACATAGCACCCTCAAAACTTTTAAAGAAATCAACTAATTATCACGCTAGTGGTCTCATTTTCTTTTTTTTAATAAATAACAACTTTTAAGAGAAAAAAATTTCAAAAAATTTACCTTTAATCTACTTTTATTTCAATTTTTCTGTTTTTAAAATGTCAACCTGCCGCCACTCAGTGCGTAAAATGGGCACAGTAGATTTACAGAGTTGAAAAGGCCAATGAGAATAAAAAACTAGACCCTTTTCCAGTCAATTTGAGAAAACCAAAATTTTTTTAAGTTGCCACCATTTTTGAACAGAGGGGGGTGGCCGGGTTGAGAAATAATCGCCCATATATATATATCAAGAAGCATGTTTTGTAAATGCATGGATGGAGGGGTAGCATTGAGTTCATAAAAGAATTTTAATTATGCATTTCATAATAAAAAAGAAGTTTAAAAAATTTTTTTTAATTTTTAAAAAAACTTGCAGTTATTCCTGAATTAAAATGTGTATTTTTTTAGTTAGCAACTTATTTTTAGATCGTATTTACCTAATTTTTTTTCATAAATACGTTCACAAAATAATAAACAATGATGCCATCAAAAAAATTAGTATTTTAATTTAAGGACATTATAACATATTACTTTTAAAAAACCATTTAAGTATCTGTAGCCATTTTTTTATAATCCTACCTAAAAGGTACCTAAATTTTCAAAAACATTTTAGTAATAGTGCTCTTAAATAAATTTTTGTATTATTGTCTAGGCTAATTTACATAAATATGTATAATATTCTGAGATTTATAAAAAAAAATTTATAACCGGTTTGTGTAACAACATAACCAACGAGCATGGAACATGTTTACTTATAATAGTAATAAATCCTGAGATATAAATTATCCTAAGTCCATAAACTTAAAGTATTCTAAGTTGTTGTTATAAGTTTTTTTTTTCAACTACCAAGTTAATGTATAAGTAATTACATGTATTTTATATTGAAGATGTTGAAGATATTCTTGAGATTCAGATGGTACAAGTCTAACATTTCTCTTGCGTAATGTTGTAACACATGGTGCACCTCCACCTGGTTTACCCCATGGTGAATAATTAGATAACATATTGCGTAACTGTAAAATCAATAAATGTTATATTTTATGAAAAAGTGTAAAAAAATTTCTATTATTAATAAAAATTTTTTATGTATTTTTTTTTTGTGATAAATTTTATAAGAAACTGATTCATAAAAAATTACTTGAAATATATCAGTTATTTTATAGAATAAAATATATATGAAGACATTATAGATATTTATTTTAAAACTTTGACAATTTTTCTTAAAAATAAAATAAAAAATATTTTTTTTTAAAATAAAAATAATTATTTGAGAATAATTTTCTTTTTTTGAAAAATAAATTTTTATAACATTTAGTAGACTAAAATAAATTATGAAAAATGTAATTTTATAATAAACTAGCACTAAAGGATAAAATTTCAGTTAAAAAAATGTGTATCTCAAATATTTCAAGAATTTTTCTTTTAACAAAAAATATAAACTGAAATTAACAAACAAAATAAAAATATATATACTGCAAGCTCAGATATATATTTAACAAAAGTATCAAAACAATTCAAAGAACTTAAACCATGAAGTTTACTAAAATAATTTTTTTTTTTCATTTTATTTCTTTATTTTCTACTTTTTGGTATTTTTCTTGTGGTTTCTATAAAAGTATCTAATATATAATAATAACAAAAATTTTTTTGGTTAAAGAGAAAAACTAGTTTGTTTTCAACACATACTTCACATTGCTCACGCTGTTTCTGACATCGAAGTTCCTCTTTACGTTTTCTCAAAATTTTAGTCCCTTCCTGCACTATACATTTTTCTATTTCAAGTCTTTTGGACTTTTCTATTTCCGGTATATAAGTTGTATTTATTTGTATTGCCATTTAAAAAAAGTGTATATATATTTTTTGACAAACTCAATCAATGTTACTTTTATTTAAAAAAAAGAAAACACTTTTTTTCTATTAAAAAAAATTTTACAATTAAATAAGAAAGTAATAAAGTTTTTTTTTTAACCAGAAAAATAAATAATAAAACTTTTAAATTAAAAATAAAATTGAAAGTGTTATATATACCTTGATGATAATAAATATAAGTGAAAAAAAATAAGCATATATAATATAGAAGAGTAAGTTAAACAACGTCGCGACGACGAATCTCAAGTTCGTCAATGCAACTATGCCTGAAGGCAAAAATCTTGTAATGATATATATATAGTATATATATAATATAAAGTAGATATATATATATAACGTCGCCAAGTACTGCCTCAAACGATTTTAACTGCGGATTTTCTTGCCTCAAGTTTCAAACATCCTATCCTCGAAGACACGCAAACATAAATAAAACGACGTATCTTCAACTTTTGTGTAAGCATGCATATATATATATATATATAGTATATAAATGTATATGAAAAAAATAGTATATATTATATATATTATATTTTATTATATATAAATGTATAAATGTACATGAGTTTCTCATCATAGAGGATTGACACGTGGTTATATAACGTATAGCCCTCAAGCAAACTAAAATAATATACAAAATTTTATACTTCATATATATATATATATATATATATATATATATATATATATTATTACATTTGGCTGCTACTGTAAATATGGTTTAAACCTAGTTTCCATTTGGGATGCAAAGGCTTTTGCTGCTTCAATTTTGCTTCTGATAAAAGAAAATACTTTTACCTTGAGATTTTAAATACTTTGGTCAAGTAATAAATCAAATTTTTGACGGTATGTATTACCCACTGTGCATAAAACTTCATTAAACGACTTCGGGCTATTGAAAATTTTCTGTTCAAAACAAACTTTTTAACAACTTGATGATTGTAATTGCACTGTATACAGTAGTGTAAATTGAATTATAATTCTCTTTTAATAAATTACAATTATACAAGCCGGGAGCTATAAACAAGTTCATCGACCACGAGTTACATTTCTATACATTAACTACAACACGTACAGAATAAAATACCCCTGGACTTTAAGGACCCAACTTCTAATTAAAGTAACCTAGGCCATTTCATCCTACTCAGGTTGGATTCAAAAATTTTCTTGAGTTAAAGTTTCAAGGAATATAAATAGGAAATAACGATGTCTTCCAGCAATGATAATATTTTATTTAAAAAATATAATTTTTGTCAAAATGGACATAGTTTTCACATGATATTTTTCAAAATATGCCTAACGTAAACAATTTAATTCAAGAAATATAATTTGGAAATTATTATTATAAAAAGCAGCACGTTGAAATTAACATTTTAGTATTTTTTGAAATATTTAACAATTAGAGCAAAAATTTTTAGTACTTTAAAATAAAGTTAGTAACTATTGGGAGTACGGGACAAAGTATACAATTAACTTTTATACAAAATTTAGAAAATCTCGACCTTCATATCATCATGAGCTTTAAACGTGAGAGTATATTCTAGAAGTTATATTTTATATATAAATATTATACATACTAGTCTGGTGGTTTACAAAAAATATCGCTTAGATTTTCATTTATCAAGTAAGGGCAATTAATTTTCTTCTTTATAGCCCATGAAATTTGTGGAATTATTTAGAAATATGTCTAAAAGAGCTAGATATTGAAAAATTTTCTTTTTTAATAATCGGTACTGAGTTTTACTCGATAATCAAGTTATTTTGTTTCTTAGCTACCAGGCTAATATACATGTAAAGACTAGTATATAAAGAATGGTCTAAATCGCACATATATTACCACACAAGACGATGATGAAAATCGAAAATTTAGTATGGGTTTTTTTTTATAGCCAATGGCCATATATCCTCTTTTTTGACAATGTCTTGAAAGCGCGGGTCTTTTCCACCCACACAGCAGAAAATTCAATTTTATTGAAAATTTAAACAAACCAGTAAACATTTTCTTCTGTATGATTAAAAAATAAATTTTTTTTTTTATTTAATAACATTATCTTGAATAGTAAAATATGAAATTGTATTTTATTATAATTTTAATAAAATTATAATTTGCATTTTTTTAAAATAAAAAATACAAAAATTTATTATAATAACAAAATCGATCATGCCAAAAAGAACAACTACTTTTTCTCATGCAAGAAAATCAATAAATTTTATATTTTTTCTGACAATCACAAAAGAAATATGTTCTACAAATATATATAAAGATGCAATGTAAATCACGAAAATTTTTCTTAAAAATATGTCATAGCCTTGTCTGAAATAAATTTAAGAACATGCATATTGTTATTAATTTTTTTTTTTTTCGATATCTTTTGTACACTAGAATAACAATAGTTGTATTGCAAAAAATTAGTAAATATTTTTCTGAATATTTTTGTAATTAATTGTAGACTTTTTTTGAAAATTTATAACAATTTTCGTGAATCAATTTCGAAAAAAAAATTAAGAATTTTCAGTTTTTTTTTTATTTATAATAAATTACTTACAATAAATAAATTTATGATTTTTGTAAAAATTTTTCTCAAATAAACTTAATTTATTTGTATATTCAAAAAAGTACCTATATTAGAGTAAAATTTTCAGTAAAATTTTACTAATTTTTTTTTAAATATTACATTAAACTAAAAACTTTTTTATTTTTAAATATTTTAAAAACTATTTTAAATTCCATGTCGAATAAATTTTGTAAGGATGTGCTTAAAATTTTATTTTCTTTCTTTCAAATAGCAAAAAAAGGCGAAAATTTATGTATTTTTGATCAAATCTATGTGGAAAAAATCAATAACTGCATTCATAAATAAATTTCATCAGATAATGTAAGTTTAAAAAGATCAAAGAAAAAAAAGGAAAATATATAATATATATAGATATACAATACACATATATATTAGTCTGTCAGTTATTTTAATGAGTTGTTTGGATTTTCAATTACCAGATGAAACTAGGTGCTAAGTATTTCAAAAATTATAACCAATTTAATTACTCCTAAGTTATGAAGCTATAAGAAGTATGGCATGATGTGGACCTACATATATCTATTTTAAACGTTATATATGATTAGAAGGATATATTCTGATAAATATATCCTGATATTTTCTAATATTGTTTCATAATTCAAATTTACTGTGTGTATGTAACTAAAACAAAGTGTGATTGGAACTTTTGAGTCGATAAATTACAATCTATAGTTATGGATGACTTTAATATGTTGAAGAAACTCACAACATACCTTCCGTTTATTCCAACGCGCCTTCGGGCCTAAAAACTTAGGGCTCAATGTTACTTCAATGTTATAAAATAGGGTTTTTAGGCAATTTTCCTAATAAAGCTGTCGTATTGCACTTTAAAAAGTAATTTCCTTATATTAACAAAAAAATTAGAACATTTTCGAAAAAATTTGTAAATATTCGAAATAAATTGTAAATTTAATAAATTTAATATATTATCGAAAAATTGGAGAATTCTCGATTATTTTTGTGAATTCGCAAGAAAAATTGATAATTTTCCATTTTTTTCGAAAATTTACAAAAAATAGTCGTAAATTTACGAGAAGTAGTTGTGAATTCTCACAAAAAAAAATCAAGAATTCTCCAATTTTTCGATAATATATAATATAATACTAATTTTAGTAAAGGCTATTGCCGGATAAGCATAGTGATTTGGCCCCCCTGCCCAATCGCAAAAAAATTATTTGTATCCGAAGAATATTATAAAAACTAGTCGATCGCCGTTGGAATTAGCTTCCTAGCCCATATTAGGCGCCCTTAAACCTTAAAAAACCTTAAACATCGTGTTTTTGCGTTTTTTTTTTGTTTCTCCGCACTGTGTTAAGCTATTAATCTGAAAATTAAGTAGAAAAAAAGGGCACAGAATGTATTTTCAACCTTCATTGGTTTTAGACCCTTAAGACCATTTTAAGACCCCGAAAATTCATTTTTAATTTTCGAAAAATCGGTTTTTTCAGCATAAAAAAATAGCCAGCGTTTAATTTCTTCAAATTGATCTAAAAAGGTGAAGAAAAGTATATTTTACTGATATCAGTCTTGTCCTGGAGGGGGAGCTCATCTCCACACCTTCAAAACTCAAAAAATGCGTTTTATTGTCTCTACACGATTAAAATGCAATAAAATTGCGAAAATTCGTTTGGAACCTCCCTTAATCTTTTTGAGCATCTATTTTTACGTTTTAACTAAAATATATTTCATTCATTATTGTTTTTAGACCCTTATGACCACTTAAGACCACCTTAAGAGCCCAAAAATTGATTTTACATTTTCGAAAAATCAGTTTTTTTGAAATTAAAAAATTATACCTGCCTTTAATTCGTTCAAATTGGACTAAAAAGGCAAAGAAAATTATTTTTTAACGATATCAGTCGTGTCCTGGAGGGGGAGCTCATCCCCACCACTTCAAAACTCAAAAAACGCGTTTCTTTGCCCCTACACGATTAACCCATTAATTCCTAAGAAGAAAATGCATTTGACAGAGCTGTAAAACCTATTCCATTTAAAGCATTTGACTCAAATTAGTAAAATAAAACAAAAAAAAATTTCAAAATGGCAGACATTTATAAATGGCGGACCAATATGGTGGTCAGAAAAAATTAAATTTTGATATTTTTTGATAAAAATTTGTGTGAATGGTATTTTTTGGGTGCTAATTACGAATACACTCTTTAGGTGGTCTTAAGTGGTCATAAGGGTCTAAAAACAATAATGAATGAAATATATTTTAGTTAAAACGTAAAAATAGATGCTCAAAAAGATTAAGGGAGGTTCCAAACGAATTTTCGCAATTTTATTGCATTTTAATCGGGTAAAGACAAAAAAACGCATTTTTTGAGTTTTGAAGATGTGGAGATGAGCTCCCCCTCCAGGACAAGACTGATATCAGCAAAATATACTTTTCTTCACCTTTTTAGGTCAATTTGAAGAAACTAAACGCTGGCTATTTTTTTATGCTGAAAAAACCGATTTTTCGAAAATTAAAAATGAATTTTCGGGGTCTTAAAAGGGTCTTAAGGGTCTAAAACCAATGAAGGTTGAAAATAAATTCTGTGCCCTTTTTTTCTACGTAATTTTCAGATTAATAGCTTCACACAGTGCGGAGAAACAAAAAAAAAACGCAAAAAACACGATTTTTAAGGTTTAAAGGCGCCTAATATGGGCTAGGAAGCTAATTCCAACGGCGATCGGCTAGTTTTTATAATACTTTTCGGATACAAATATTTTTTTTGCGATTGGGGAGGGAGGCCAAATCACTATGCTTATCCGGCAATAGCCTTTATGATTTTTTTTACAAATTTTTTTGAAAATTTACTAATTTTTCAAAATATCTATTTTTTTGTTAACCTAAGGAAGTTACTTTTTACAGTGTCTATTTCAACCAAAATACTTACGGCTGACCTCATTTTTTTGTATAAGTACCTTTCATTTCCCGTAAACTAAAATTTTTTATTACCGATTCTCTCATCGCTATAACGAATAAATCAAATGCCAATTTTTGGCCCAAAAGGCCGAATTTTTAAATTGTTGCCAAAATTGCAATTTTCAATAAAAATAGGTTTTACGAGTCTAAAAAATTTTGTATAAGCTTTAAGTTTAAAAAAGTTCTTACTATTTCCTTTTCAATTGTTTATTTAGTAAATATAACTTAAATAGACAGAGTCTCAATTAAAGGTTTTTTTTTTAATCATATTTTATCACTATCTATATCTCAAAAACATTTGAATCAAAAATTTTTGAAAACTTAGAACTTTGAACAAGGGAACAAAACTGTATGGATCTAAAAAAAACTGAATAATTTGGGCTAAATATCTCTTCCAGTATTTTAGATCATTTTTTTCATTTTCTTAATTCATTTTTATCTAAAACTCTTCGAAATAGGGATATCAACCTCTAAATAAAGGTGAGCATTGTAAAATATGAAAAGAATACACCGAAATACCGACCTAAAGTTGAGATTTTAGTCGAAAATTTAAAGTTTGAAAATTTACCCCATTTTAGAGGTTGAAATCTTATCTCGTAGGGGTTGTAGGTAGGAAAGGAAAAAGGCAACCTAAATTATACAATAGGAGATATTTGTGGCCAAAAATTTTTAATCTTTCATTTATTTGTAAAACTCGCCCCCGTGCTTACTAAAGAAACCACCCGGAAGGGTTCTAATGGCAAATACTTGAGTAATTAATTTTTTTTCTATTTCTTGGGAGTGCTAGCAGTTATTTTTAATGATAAGTAAATACTTTTTTGCATTTGGGAACATCTTAAGTTTCCTTAAGAATTAATTGAAAATTTACCCCAATTTAGGGGTTTATATCTAATTTCGTATGAGTTGAAAGTGAAAATACAGACTCCAGAAATGAAAAGAGAGACCCAAATTACCTACTGGAAGAGTTTTACAGCCCAAAATATTCAATCTTTTATTTAGTTATAAAATTCACTCCCTTGCTTACTAGAGACAACCCAAAGAAGGAATGTATTGGCAAATACCCGCGTATTTGATTTTTTACCATCTCTTGGGAGTCCTAGCAATTATTTTTAATGATAAATAAATAATTTTTTGCATTTGAGATCTTAAGTTTCTTTAAGAATTATTTGAAATTTTACCCCGATTTAGGGGTTGATATCTCATTTCGTAGGGGGCCTAGGTGAAAACGGACTCCGAAAATGAAAAAAGTAACCCAAATTACCGATTAGGTGAGTTTTTCAGCCTAAAATATACAGTTTTTATTACCAAAAAATTCAAGTGTCCAAGAACTATCGGTTGGACATTAACGCAGATTAAATAAATGGATAAATTAAATAAATTTAATAATAATCATTATTAAATTTTACTTATTAATACCTAACGAGTATACCTAACTGAGAATAACTTTCGCTCATATCTAAACATGTATTTAATTCAAAGCACGTAAATTTAATATATACTTGAAAAAAATTTTTTTCAATGGTTTGTTAACAATTTATGTAAATGAGAATTGAAATAAAAATTTGTAAAAAATAAATTTTATAAAATTTTAAATAATGTTTAATATATTCAATATTTACTCGAGCATTTATTGTAAATTTTTAGAATTTATTTTCTTTTTTCATAAAATAATATAGAAAACTGAATTTGTTATTTATAATTTTTATTTAACATCCCTGTTCACGGAATAAGCTAAAAAATAAACCTGATATTCAGACTTAAAGTCATTTTTATATTCGCGTGGCAAAATATACAAGTGGTTCTTATTATGTTTCTTGTTTTAATTAAAAATGTTTTCTAACAAGAACATTTTTGGCTGGAAATCAGGGGACCAAATTGGAATGGGAAATAATCAAACCGACTAACCAAAATTAATCCCCCAATTGCTAAAATATAATAATCCATTAAAATAAATATTAATTTTTTTTCAATCTCTTCGTTGTGCAATCTTAAAAATTAATCAAACAATTAATCATAGGACACAAAACTGTTTCAACCTCTAGGGGGTTGAAAACTAAACTTTTTAAAAAACACTGCCAAATATTTTATAGCTTTTATTACAAAATATCACAAAAAAAAACTTTACTTTTTACTGATTTCAGAACATTTCCCTAATTTCCAGCCGCTTTAGTCCCTACATTCGGAATCAGCGACCCAAAAAACTTATAACAGAACAAAATTAATTGCGAATTTAAGTTTGAGATTTTTCAAAAATTGAAAAACAGCTGCCATTTCAAAATCTTTGAATCTATAGAACCTTATAAAATTGTATGGTATCATATTTTTACATATTGATTCCAGTCCAATAGAATTTTCCAAAATTTCAGACTTTTACCTATCAATTAGGTTAATCCCGTTAAGAATTAATTTTATAATAAAATTTTTTTACGACCTTGTTGGACCAATAATAAATCATTTCGATTTATAACTATAAACTCAACAAGGACGTAAAAAAATTTTATTATAAATTTTATAATTGGACGTATCAAATATTAAAATTAATTTATTATATTAAATATGAAATATTTTCACATTCATTTAAAATTTATAGGTAATTTCTAATTTTAGAAATTATAAATTTGATAAAGTATGTGAAAATATATTGCTAAATAACGCTTTTTAGAGTAAAACTGTTTTTTTAAGGCTACTTTTTTTTAAATTGACTTTGTGTGAATCGTAAATCACGAGCGATATAGAACTCGACTCCTAGCAAATTCCGCACAATTAAGGTCATATATGACGTATAGATCTAATGACATAAAATTTGGAGATAAAAAGGAATTTTTTAAACTCTTTCAGAGAATAATATTTTGAAAATTGGGACTAAGAATCTGATAAACCCTCAGGAGTGGAATTTTTCATTTTTAATTGAATGCGAAATTTGCATTAAATTTACATTTAAATAATAAAACAAAAACTCTACCAAGTCCAACAAAACTTGTTTGGTCATTATAATCTAACTAAAAACGGAAGAACACCACATTTGGGACTCAAAATTACAATCTATAATTATCGATGAGTTTATTATGTTGAAACAACATCCCGTTAATCTACATTTATTCCAATGGGTCATCTAAGCCTAGAAACAACTGGACTCCATGATATAAGAAGGGATTCTTGGGCTGACTTCTAAATACGCTGTGGCCTTGCTAATAATCCAAAACACTCTCAGTTTGCCTCATAGTTTTTATGTATGCATAGTTTTTCAATACCAGTAAACTATAATTTTCAATCACAAATTCTCTCATCCTTTACTTAATAAACCAAGCACCCACTGTTGGCCCAAAATATGGCCAATTTTAAAAATTCTGCAAAAGTTGTAATTTACCTAAAATGGGTTTTATAAGTCTCAAAAATTTTGAACAAGATCCAAGTTTCCGAAAATTCTTTACTTACCTCTTTTAATTATTTTTTTGCAAGATATGATAAGGATTTTTTTAATAAAACTTAAACTGAGAACCTATCTATAGATAGAACCTATCTATAGATAGGTTCTCAGTTTAAGTTTTATTAAAAAAATCCAGTTTTTATTCCTAAGTTTCAAAGCGATCTTGGAACAGACTCAAGCAAATAAGAACCGGTAAGATTTTTTAGCATTGAAATAAGCAGAGGGCTTATTGGACATGCTTTTTTAGCATTGTAAACTTATCTTCATCAGCTAGGTTGTCAGTAATTTGGCGTACCAAATTTGGTGGTCTTTCGGTTTCCTAGTAAATATAAAGTTTTTGTTTAAAAAATGAATTCTTTTATAACTCTATAGAGTTTTATAACTTTATAAAGTCTCTGTTTAAGTTTTTTTAGTGCGAAAGGACACGTAGGACAATTTTTTTGAATAAATTAACTATAGTTTGTGTCACGCGGTTTTTTTTTTGATCCATATTCGTGACGTGGTGTTTTATAATTGGAGAATAAAAATCTCAATTAAAAGACGGAACAGCTGATAACACTGAAGACACGAACTAAACACAAACTATATATAATACAAACAAGTATATTACAATAGTACATACAACTGCACAATATTTACATTTTTACCATCTGTTTAAGTTTTACCGGTGTTATTTATGTTTTATTTATAAGTTTTTTAATATTAAAATAATGTTACAAATAATTTTAATAATAACATGTTTTATTTTTGCAAATTCTGCAACTGCGAATTTAGAAACAGTCAGTGATGATGATCTTTTAAATCTTATAAAGCAAGAAAATTATGTTGTTGTTTTATTTTGTAAGTTATTATTTTGAGCTTATATTTTAATAGTAATAAATTATTTCTAAGAAAAGAAATTTAACATATTTTCTTTATTTTGAATATTTTGGTTTCTAAAATTTTTTTTTTTAATAATTTTTTTATTTAAAATACTTTCTTAACCTAATTATAAAATTTTAAAACAGCTAAAAAAGACTGCAAACAATGTGATAAGTATGAAACTGAATTACTACATGTAAGAGAAGTGTTGGTCGATGAATTATCTGCATGGGTTGTAAAAGTAATAAATAGTCAAATGCTTAGATTATATACTCAAGGTAAGGAGCCAGCGGTTGTTTTCTTCAGACAAGGAATACCTTTATTATATGATGGTACGTATACAAGTGTGTTAGATATACATTAAGACATTAAAGTATTTATTATAACTAGTGTATCTATTTAGGTGAAGTAAACGAGGAAGCAATGTCATCTATGTTTTTAGCAAATAAAGAACCAATAGTTAAAGAACTAACAGATGAAACATTTGAACATTTAACGCAAGCAAGTAGCGGAGCTACAACTGGAGACTGGTTTATAATGTTGTAAGTAAATTTTTATTCTTACAAACTCATGCATAATTTTTTAAAATTTATTATTTTCATTTGGCTTGATTATTTATTATACCTTTTGCATTTTTGTTATTAGTTACAGTAATGATTGTATTGAGTGCCAAAGACTAGGAGCCACATGGGAAGCTGTAGGTGCTAAATTGAAACAAGGAATGAATGTTGCCAGAGTCAATAAATACACTACAGGTTCTGCTACAGCAAGAAGATTCAATGTTTTTGATGTTCCTGAATTTATTTTGTAATTATTTAACTTATTTTATTTAATTAAATAGCTTAAAAATATAAATAATTGAAAGTCATAAAATTTAATGAATGAAAAAAATATTTTGTTCATTCAATATGATTAGTAGATATAATTTTTTGGCTATGCGATACTAAAAAATACATCTAGAATTAAACTTAACTTAAAAATTTATTTTTTATTATAGTTTTAGACATGGTAAAATGTATCGATATCAGATTCCTAAATTTGACGTCAAATCTTTTGTATCCTTTTCAAAAGATTGGTACAGAAATGCAAGAGGAGAAAAAGTTCCTGTTCCCCAAAGTCCATTGTAAGCAAATAAATTTACTTTCTTTAAATTCTGAATAATAAATACAAAATAAAAATAATTACTTCATGATTTCTTTAATAAATTTACTAATTAAATTTATTTTAATTCATAAAATGAAATTTTTTAAGTCAATCAAAAAAGTAAATTTAAATAAATATTAATAAACTACATGCAATAAATTATTAATTTTTCATATTTTTTTTTCAGTGATGATTTAATACAAATGATAGTAAACTTTTTAAGAGAAAATCCTTGGGTTATGAAACTAACAAGTATATCTATAGGTGTTGTAGTTATAGTAACTGCTACAAGTAAACTTAGAAGAAAAACAGAGCCACAAAAAAAAGAAAAATAAATTTTATTAATAAAATATTATTATTAACAATTGTGTACATAATTGTAAAAAAGAAAAATAAAAAAAATATATACAGGTAAATTTTTTCAAACAACAAGGTAGTTAAATAAAAAAGTTATTTTTGATATTTTTAAATATGTTTTAATAATAAGCAAATTTTAATCTTTGTTGATACAAAATTTATATAATATTTCAAAATAGCTATTAATTACAAAATATGGTCAAATTTTGTAAAATTCAAAAATAAGTACAGTAAAAATATCATTTTTTTATATATGCTTACAATTACTTGAAAAATATTTTACATAAATTTTCATTAAAATTGTGTTCTAATTAAGATAGTTGTTTTAAATTTCCTAAAAAATTATGTATTGTGATTATCTTAAAAATTTATTGCAATAAATTTTAAATCTACATAAATAAATATTTTTAATAATTAAATAAGTTTCTTATTATCCTAATAAATGAAAACAATTATATTATTATAAAAAATGATTTATTTAAGTTATATGCAAGCAATTTTTAGTATTAATAGAATTCTTTTAGCTTCTAACTAAAAATACCTACAAATATTTTACATTTATGTAAAAATTATCCCTATTATTTGACTAAAATTTAAATAGTAACATTAAAATTTTATTTTAATGGTTAAACTAATAATTACACATTTAAAAAATTTAAAAAAGCTTTACATTTAATACCCAGACAATTAAACACAATCATTACATTTATGCTAAATATTATCCACTGATACATTTGTCCTAAAAACTGTAGAAGGATCAGCAAGTGCTTGTCTTATATTATTTTCAAATTTTTTTTGAATTGAAGAAAATTCCATTATATTTTTTGGTTTACATTCTATCCAAAATCTATCAAACTCATAAAATAAATAAGAATAAAATTGATGAAAGGCACGGATACTAGGTAAAGTTTTAGATGAGTTATATACATGAGTCTTAGCAGATCCATCTAATAACAATCGCAATGCCATACTGGTTAAATTTATACCAACAATTGCAAAAGTATATCCATATTTTGGATGCATGGAATGTGACAAAACATGAGATGCAGCGCTATGATATTCTTCTGCAAAATATACTAAATTTTCCAAGCCCAAAATACCCATTCCTCTAAAATCAGTCTTTGGGTCATCACCTTGAAATCCTATATCTTGCCATTGCTTACTTATTCTTGCTTCAAGAGGTTCATAAGGCATCAGCAATTCCCATAATCTGAGCAACATATCTTCATGCTGGGGGTTATTTGAATTATATGGTGTTTGACGTATCCTTTCACACTGGACACAAAGTTGTCTATAACCCCATATTAATTCAACGCACTTACCAAATGATTTTGCAAAGTCAGGATGTGCAGTTGGATTAATTTTTTTTGCATTCAATACAGTTTTAATAGCTTCTTCTAAAATTACTCTCTCAGTTTTCATTGTCATAGCCATTTTATCCGAAACATTATCCAAATATACTAATAAATCTTTAATATTTTCATTTTTCGATAACCTTAAAGAATTCTCAATTGCTGAAGTTCGCTGAGCACCAGTAGGTTTTCCATAACATATTCGTTGTAATTCACATAACTGTGTTGTAATTCTTAATATCCATTTAATAAATGGTCTAACGTACCAATAAAGTACTGTCAAAATATGGCTTATCATTATTTTTATGTATACACCATAAAATGTAAGTTTGTTTTATTTAACACAAAAATATTTAACTAATGACATTATGAATAATAAAAAATATGCATTATAAAATTAAAAAATTAATTTTTTTATTGAAGTAAAATTATATATTAACTAATACTTTATTACTTTAAAAACTAAAATAAACAGTTTTAAAGTAGTTAATATTTATAACCTCTTAAAATAAATTATATTTTTTACAATCTTATGAATGAAAATAAATCATTTTCAATTTTTACAAAAAGTATTTATAGAAGTTGTTTTTTATTTTAAATAAATAAATTATTTTTATTGTAACTTGTAACACAAAAGACGAATAAATTTATTTACAATATAAAAATGTATATCACTAAAACAACCCCTTCGTCGTCAATCATCAAACATTTGTCCTAGTACATTTTAATTTAACTAGAAAGTCAAGCCTAGTTACTTATTTTTTACTAAATTAAATTTAAAAACAGGCTTTGATTTTTTAAACAAAAAGTATTCAAAATATAGGTATATACGCAATGAGAATGATTTTTTTTAACTATCTTTTTTTATATCCAAGTCATATGTATACTAGGTACTTTTATACATTATTTTTGTTATACAATTAGAATAAAAACCACACCTCCATATAATTAATAAAAATCTAATAAAAATATTTAGTTTACAATCCTTCAAGTATACCAAAATAAGAGTGAAACCAAAATTATGTAGTTATAACTATAGTTCTTCCTTTTTGCCAAAACCTGTTAATTTTACCGAGGTTTTAACATCTGATTAATAAATTGTATTTATTAAATGATATAAATTATACGTTATTTGTATATAATGGATCTGTTAATTTAAGAGTTGATAAAAAATTTTGGTTCAACTAGAAGTTTTCCTAGGGGCTCCTTAGAGAAGTTTCCATTCTTATAAACATTGTGACCTCTGACAAAAGTTGCGTATACTTTCCCAAAATACTTATGTCCTTCGTAAGCTGTTAACTAAAAAAGATATTATTTCAAATTTTTATTATAGAGTTTAACTTAGTTGAACTATAAAAGTTTTTACATATCTATGGCAAAAAAGCCTATTTTCTGCCCTAGGGAGACGGCTTTTTTTGCCCATCACATGCAAAGCTATGTTTTAAATCACGGGACAAAATATGGGGTTCGGCTTTTGCATGCTATGTGCAATACAACTGCATGCAAAATTAAAACAAATATTCTGCCCCTTGTTTAAAAAATAGCTATTATGTAACAAAATTAAAAACATTATTCCTAATTACTCCTTATTCAAGAATCTGCGGGGCTATTATTGTTCTATCTGTACAAAGTGTTCCTACATTGAAAAAAAAACCTCAGTCCCAAAAACGCGGGATGCATGGCAGGAGATAGGTCATGCTGCATGACACATGGTATATCAGGTGATAAATCAGGAAGCACAACCATGTCAAATTCACATCTGATTAAACAGGTGATATAACACTTTTTTTTTTTTTTTTTTTTTTATAATTTTAATTAGATTTTTTAATTACAATTTATTTAAAATATTTATTAAAATAATTATTACTAATTAAAAATTAATTAAAAAAAAAAAAAAAAAAAAAAAAAAAAAAAAAAAAAAAAAAAAAATTTGCCGTGACGGGGAATCGAACCCAGTCCCGAAATAGCTCTTACTATTTCAAGTCCAATGTCTTACCGATGTGGCCAGCATCAGTATGACAAATATGTTTGTATATTTTTTTCTTTTGTAGTTCGAAAATAGCATAAAGTAGCATAAAATTTGGTCATTGTTTTTTATTTTATTTTTAATTTTATGATGTTGATAAAAAATTAAATATAAATAAAAATTACTTATTAACAAACTTACACTGTTTATAAATTTTTATAAATTATTCCTTTTTTACCAAAATTACTTTCGAGTTAGTTAATAATAATTATTTATAGTCCGGGGCTATCAGTTAAAAAAAAGGCCAAACCTCTACCTAATTATGAAAAAGGTCAAATCGACCTGAAACCTTTTGCATTCGCTTCGGGAAGATGTTAACACAAAAACGCCAGAAGGAAATTTTGCGTAAATGAAGGGGGGCATTATCACCCCATTTTCCCCCAGATTTTTCCGACAAATTTAAGACTTGATTTTTTTTCGATTTTGGCGAGTGCCGATAGATTTTTTGGGTCGTAGATTTCAAATATGAAGTCATTTGATGCCTTCCCAGGGGTGATTTTGGCCTTTGTAACCCCTTTTACCTCCTAAATATGTCATTCTTTAAATGCACTGTTCTTCCCAATTTAAAAATATTTTTTTTTTCCTTAATGTTATGTTTTCTTTTAGGAATTGATAATTTTTTTAGGCCAATTTAACCCCCAAGAAAGCATTGAATGACATTTCTCACATAATATTTGAATTCCACGACCCAAAAAACCTGAGTAGGCGTTTTAAAATTAAAAATTAAAGTTTTTATTCATATTTAATATTAGGGGCGTTAAAGATGTGAAAAAAGCCAAAATCACCCCCTGGAAGGCATCGAAAAACGTTTCTTACTTCATATTTGAATTCTACGACCCAAAAAACCTATCGGCACTCGTACTCCAGTCAAAATACAGGAGGGGGGGGGGGTTGTATTTTTACTGGCGAAAATGAGATTTGCTTTACTCTATGTTTTTTGGGTCGCTGAACACGAAAATCGGGGTAATTTCGTAAAGGAATGGGGGCTTCACCCTTAAATTTGCAAAAAACTACCCCAAAATAGGGTGTTTTTTGCATAGTTGCACTTTGAGCGCTCAGATTTGCACCATATGGGTTTTTTGAGCCGCTGGTTAAGAATTTCGACTTATTTTTCATAAATAATGAAAATTTCACCCCAAAATTGGCTAAAATTACCCCCGAAAAGGGAGTGTTTTTGCCATTTGGGCACTTTGAGCAACCAGGATATGTCCATATAGGTTTTTTGTGTCGCTAATTAAGAATTTCGGCTTATTTTTCATAAATATTCAATATTTAACCATTAAATTAGCTGACTGGAGTATCGCCAAAATCGAAAAAAAATCAAATAAATTTGTCGGAAAAATCTGGGGGAAAATGGGGTGATAATGCCCCCCTTCATTTACGCAAAATTTCCTTCTGGCGTTTTTGTATTAACATCTTCCCGAAGCGAATGCAAAAGGTTTCAGGTCGATTTGACCTTTTTCATAATTAGGTAGAGGTTTGGCCTTTTTTTTAACTGATAGCCCCGGACTATAAATAATTATTATTAACTAACTCGAAAGTAATTTTGGTAAAAAAGGAATAATTTATAAAAATTTATAAACAGTGTAAGTTTGTTAATAAGTAATTTTTATTTATATTTAATTTTTTATCAACATCATAAAATTAAAAATAAAATAAAAAACAATGACCAAATTTTATGCTACTTTATGCTATTTTCGAAATACAAAAGAAAAAAATATACAGACATATTTGTCATACTGATGCTGGCCACATCGGTAAGACATTGGACTTGAAATAGTAAGAGCTATTTCGGGATTGGGTTCGATTCCCCGTCACGGCAAATTTTTTTTTTTTTTTTTTTTTTTTCCTTTTTTTTTAATTAATTTTTAATGAGTAATAATTATTTAAATAAATATTTTAAAAAAATTGTAATTAAAAAATTTAATTAAAATTATAACAAAAAAAAAAAAAAAGAAAAGTGTTATATCACCTGTTTAATCAGATGTGAATTTGACATGGTTGTGCTTCCTGATTTATCACCTGATATACCATGAGTCATGCAGCATGACCTATCTCCTGCCATGCATCCCGCGTTTTTGGGACTGAGACGGTTGTTGCTAGCGGAATATTTATTTTTGCTGAAGGGATTACAAATGACCTAAAACGTAAAGAAAATTGAAAAAATAATTTTTTTTCGTTCATTTAGAATATATGCACAGATGTACAATGCAAAAATTTTTTTTTTTTTAAATTCTCTTTGCGATTCAAATCATTTGCAAACGTTTGAGCAAGAAAAAAATTTTGCTAGCCACAAGTGGAATTCAGCTAACCGCAAGCGGAATATTTCCGCTTGCAACAAAGAGATCCTTTTTTCAATGTGTTAGGCAAAAACTATAATTTTTGAATACATAACATAAAAATTTACAAAAACAAATTTTGTTATCCTAAATAATTATAAAAATAATTTGTACGATAAAAAAAATAAATTAAGTAAAAATTTTCTAATATATTCAAGGAAATTCATAATAAGTAAATTTTTATAAAAATGTAATTATTATTTTAATATGTATTTTAAATAATTAAATTTTAGCAAAAAATGACCTAAAGAAAAAGTGAAAGTCTAATATTTTGAAAAACCAGATTTGGATGGATTCAGCGTGTAAAAATATGATAGCAAGCTATTTTTTGGGGTTCAAATTATTTCAATTCCATCCAAATTTTATTTTTGAATCCTTCTATATAAATAAAGTTAAAATTTTTTTAAGATCTACTAAATACTACTTAAAATTTTGAAAACTAATTTTTTTAATTTTGTATTTTCCAACTTATTTTTTATAATCTATAATGAAAACTTTGAATCAATTTTAAAGTGCAATAAAAGTAAAATAAAAATAAAACTATTTAAATTTTATTACTTTTGGGTATCTCATTCATTTCATCAAATCGATTTTTTATTTTTCCATTTGCTTTTCTGCAGAGTCATCCTTTCATTTTTTTTTATAAAAGAGAACTTTTATAAAAGGAATTTTTTATATAAAAGGAAGGAATCCGAAAATCAAGTCAGAAGCAAACATAAAATGACTGGAGAATCTAAAAAATGAAAAAATTCGGAAAATAAATAATTATTTAAACTCCGATTTAAAACGCCCTTCTACCCTTAAAAAAATTCTGCTATTTGGGAAATTCGCATTTTATAAAAAAGACGCTTTTATTAATTTTTCGGGCTTCCCTGGAGACTTTTTAAAGGTTTTTCCAATTCAGCAATTCATTTCTCTGTCATTTTTCACAAAAAATACTTTTTAGACTGGCGTTTATTTTACATAATCAACATAATGATATATAGTTGCAAGCGCATTTCTTTTTTTTTCTGACCATTAAAGCGAATAGCCTTAACTTTATTTAGAGCAAATAAAAAAATAAATGTTGATCAAAATTGAAAAATTCGCTCAGATTTTTTAAAGTTTTGGAAATGGAATTATTTTCATTTAAGAACATCTGACCTAAAACCTTTAAAAAAGGCCTAGAATCATATTTTTACATGCAAAACCCAGCGTTATCATTTTTTTCAAAAATCTCTCAGAATTTTACCTTTTATTTATTTCACTTTATATAATGTATAAAAGCACACTGATAAAATGTATAAATTATAAAACCACTTTATTACGAACACTGTGCATTTTAGCAAATATTTATTCATTAATATTTGCATTTAGGCTTTAATTATAAAACATATATTTTTTCAATGTTTAAATGAATAAAATTTTAAGATTAATCATAAAATTATTATATTAAATTAATTACTTACTTTGTGTTTGTAATATATTTTTGACTTTTTTATCTGTAAAAAAAAAAATTATAATATTTTTAAAGAAATTTATTTTTGTGATTTATTTATTCTTTCAGATATTAAAATAGCATTCATAATCTGACAACTAAATATTTAATTAATTATATAATATATCTAACGTACGTGAAAGAGGAGCAAGATTAAATTTTTTTTTTTTTTTTTTTTTTTTTTTTTTTTTTTTTTTTTTCAATGACCAAAAAAAGTAAAAATTACAGAATCTTTAAATTAATTCTAGGCTATATACCCGATTCGAAATAATAAGATAAGAATTTTTTTAATAAAAAAATGATTTCCCAAAAAACAAATTTTTTTTTAATTTTTTATAAAAACGTAGGTAAATAACTTAATATGAAAAATCACAAAATTTAAGAAATGTTTTTAATAGTTAATTTATCGAAAATTGTAACTTTTTTGTCAAAATTAAATAAATGATTTTTGAAAAAAATTAAAAAACAACTAACCTCAATAGTTTTTTCAGGATCCCATACAACGAAATCTGCATCCATTCCAACTTTGAGCGAGCCTTTACGATCATCTAAGCTACAAAGCTTAGCAGGCCCTTGTGAAAGAAAATGCGTTAAATGCATTATAGTTAAATTTCTCAATTTCATTTGAGTCCATACAACTGCTAAAGAAAATTGTAAAGATGTAACACCTCCCCAAGAATCCACAAAATCATTGCCTTTTAAGTCTGGAGCACTTGGAGAATGATCAGAAGCTATCAAATCTATTGTACCATCTTTGATCCCTTCCCATAAATTTTCCTGATAAAATGTATATAATAAAATTATAAGTTAATTGAATCTATAAACTACAAAAAATTTTTTAAACTAATATAATAATAACGTTTCAAACTAACTCTATTACTCATTTCTCTTATTGGTGGTGCACACTTAAATTCCGTTGCATTGTCAGGAATATTTTCAGCAAAAAAGTAAAGATAGTGAGGACATGTTTCAACTGATAATTTAACATTATTTTCTTTGGCTTCTTTTATGGTACTCAAAGCTTCTGACGTTGATAAATGTACTATGTGACAGCGTGAGCTAAAAATTATATTTCTAGTGATATTATTCTAATTTTTATAAGGCTAATAATTGACAAATGTTCAAAAACTTTTTGGATTTTGTTTAAATAATCAATACAGATGGATCATAGAACCAAAAAACATTCAAATAATAATTTTATAACAATTCGGTTGAAAAATGTTATCTATATAATTTTGGCATAATTCCAGAGCCTTGGATTTAAGATTAAAATTTTTTTTAATGCAAGATTAGTATTAGATGATTCGTCAGTGGAACATTTGTTTCAAGAATTTATAAAAAATTCAAAAGTTAATTAAAGTATTAGAAACACAGAAGCATTGCATTATTTAAGTTCGTCACTGCGAAATTTTCAATAAACTTTATTTTAAGTAGATTATAATCATTATTATTATATTATGGCTTTTCATCGTTTTTTAAATTAAATTTTTTTTTATATAAGCCTTCTTAAAATTTTGAGTGCATATAGTTTGAAAGTTTGTTTCGAAACAATAGATAATAAGCAATATCTTAATGAAACTAGCTTCGTACGGCTATTTATTGACTTCTTCTACTAGTTTCTCTAACGAAAAAAAACTCGCAGTCTGGCAAACTAATTTAGGTTATAGTTGGTTCAAATAAATTTTACGGGATTAAAATGACATTCAAAGGTAAAGATTAACCGTTTTTTGCAAAATACTTTCAGAACTAATACTTCTTCTTTGGGCAAAAATTGATCTCCGAGGGCAAAACTCGATTATAAATTTATTTTCGAGGGTATTAATATTTGAAAATAAGTTTTAGAAAAATAAAAACGAACTTCAGGGGAAAAAATAATCTCTGGAGCCGATATTTCCCCCTTAGAGTAAAACTTTTAATGGTTGTACTTGATTTATTTTATGAATAGGAGTTTCAGATTTTATTATATTCCAAAAGCTGCACTGTAAAAATATTTTGCTTGAAAATTCTAGCAATTAAGGGAGCTTCCACAAATTACGTCAGCCAAAAAATCGCATTTTTGATCCCCCTCCCACCCCCTGTCAATATATGCCAAATTTCTATTTTTATAATTTGTAATTATCACCTTACTAGATGTTAAAATCCTAAACCCAAACTATTCTGACTCCCTCAACGCGTATTATTCTAGGTCCCTAAATCAAAATTATTTTAAGTGCCTGAACCTGAATTATTTTAAGTACCTAAATAAAAATTTTTCTATGTCCCTACACCTGAATTATTCTAAGCCCCTAAATCTATACTATTCCAAGTTCATAAACCTGATTATTCTAAGCCCAGATTTTTCAAAGTTCCTAAATTTAAATTATTCTAAGTCTCATTTGACCCCCCCTCTAAATTTTCAAGTTCTGAAGTACTACCTCCCTATAAATGTTCCATGATAAAATTGGTTTTATAATGTCACGTAAGATTTATTTGAAAATATAAGAAATTGCTTGAATTTTCAAGAAAAATGTTTTCAAAGTGCAATTTAGAAATATTAATAAAATCGAAAGAAGTTTCTTGTACTTATTGAATTTTTCTTTATAACGAGGGCTAAAAAGTTATCTGAAGATTTAAATATTAGTCGGGTCTATTTCGTTATTCAAAAATAAAAACCACGACCCTGACTTACGATGAAACTAAGGGTCGTGAAAGTGAAAGAAAACGCCTGAAGTTGCCTATTGTGGGCAACTGAATCGTTTTCGGTAAAAACGGATATCATATTTGTGTTCAGTGACCCAAAAAACCTACTGGGAATCGTTAAAATTACAAAAAAAGATCTATTTAAAAATACCCAAAAATTAATCCGAAGTTGCCTATTGTGGGCAACTGAATCATTTTCTGTAAAAATCGATATCATATTCGTGTTCAGTGATCCAAAATACCTACTGAGGGTCGTTAAAATTACAAAAAAGGTCTATTTAAATTTTAGGGTTTAAGGGGAGGGGGAATTGGGGGTAATTTCACCCAATTTTCACTTGCACAAGTTTATTCATTGTATACAATGTTCTTTAGGGCTATTTGAAGAGATTCCCATAGGTTTCATCGTAAGTCAGCCACTGTGTTTTTTAGAGGTTTGGCCCTTTATTTTACGCCTAGGCCCCGACTATCTTGGATTTGTATAAGTTTCACTTACTCTGATTCTTTACACAATGATATGACAAGCTTAATAGCCTCGATTTCATTATGTGCTGGATGATTATCTAAATATTCCATATAATTGAAAATTCCATCTGTAAATGATTAATAATTTTAATTACAATAAAATTAACAATTTATTTCACAAATTCGAAATCATACTTACAATTAGTGTCAATCATACTTGTATTATGAAATTCCGCATGAAACTAAGGAATGAAAAAAAAATCATTGTTTTGTTCAAAAAAAATTTACTAAATTTTAAAAAAATTTACCGCTAAAAAAGAATTTGAATTTCGAATTTCTTTTAAAGCTCTTTGAATAAAAGTAGAATTAACAGGAGGAAATTCTTTGACTCCGCTGTCATCCAAAAAACATTTAAATCCTACAATCCCACTTTCGACCATAGGTTTTATTTCTTTCTAAAATATAATTAGATTTTTTTATTAACAATTTATATTACATTTTATATTAAAAATTTACTTCATTTCCTGGTATTACACCACCCCAAAATCCGACATCAACAAAAGTCTGTTTATTAGCACTTGCTAATTTAACCTTAAAATTTTTTAAACTAGTTGTTGGTGGAATACTATTTCTGAAATATACATAAATATATTCTAATTATAATATATGTTAATTAGAATGAATAAATTAGGCCCTAGATAAAAAACTGTTTTGTAAATATTTTTTATTGGCGTTTATAGAACATGAACATATAATCATTTTGGCATATAAGCACGTTTTGAGACCCCATGAAGCTAGAAAACCGGGTTTTAACGGATGTGTGTGTGTGTGTGTGTATGTGCGCGCGTGTGTGTGTTTGCGAATTTAAAAAATAATTAACATTTAACGAGACATTTAATGGGTAGTTCAGAGAGCCTAAATATATTTCCAAAAAATCTTATTATTAATCACAGTGTATTTAGTAATCCGGTGTAAAAAAAAATCATTATAAATAAAAAGCACGTGCTATTAAATATGTATATAAATAAAGATAATAATTAGCACAAATAATGTAATAAATATTAGCAAACAAAAACAGATTTTTTTTAATAATCCATAAGCTTATTTTTGAAATTTAAAAACATATTTGAAGTTTAAGTGTATATACATTAAAAAATAAAACTTTTAAAAAGAATTATTTTATTTGCAATAAAGTAATAAAAGGAATTATGTTAATCTAATTAACTTTTATTACAAATGAACAGCGTTTATAAACAGAAATTAAATATTTTTCGCTATTTTCTATTATAAAAAATTTTAATTTCTGTACCTAATTTACTGTTTCTTTTTTTTTTTTTATTAATCAATTAAAATTTAGCAATAAAGTAATTAAATTTATAATCACGACAATATAGATAAAGCTAAGCAAAGATTAAGAGTTAATGCATAAAAAATTTATCATATTAGTCACGTGCTTAATTATTGTAAATATAAAATCGTTTTGTCTGATCTTTAAAAATAAAAAAATTTAAGTTTTTTTGAAATTTTTTTTTAATGTTACACATAAGGCCCATTGGCATGAACGGAGGGTAGTTGACATATTTTTTCAAGATAATAAACTCATCCATAATCAATTGGTTTAATTTGGTGTTCCAAAGGTAGTGAACTTGTCAGTTTAAATTTAACAGTATTTAAAGAATTCTAAGTCCCTGAATCGAAAATATTCTAAGTTTATTTGTCCCCCCCTTCCTACTGAAAGGGACTTTTCCGTGTACCCCTGCCATGAATATGTTCCAATAAAAAAACTTACAAGGGCATATCAACAATTGTTGTTACACCACCCGCTGCAGCAGCTTGAGTTGCAGTCCAATAACCTTCCCAATGAGTTCGTCCAGGTTCATTAACATGAACATGAGAATCTACTATACCAGGCATCAAAGTCATAGTCCCAAAATTTTCTACACTGGATCCTTTATATATCTGTAAAAGAAGTTGACTGAGTTTTTTTTATATAATTAATTTGTACAAAATATTAAACCTCTTACTAACTGAATTAATAAACTTTAACAGTATGTAATGTACTATACTTCGAAATATAGATCAAAAAGGCTACTCCCGGATAAGTATAGTGATTTGGCCCCTGGAACCAAACCTAACTTTATTAAGTACTATCATCTGAAAAGTTATCGAAAAACTAACTGATTCCCGTTGGAATTAGGCCTCTAGGTCATGATAGCCCCCCAAAAACCTAAATAAGCCGTTTTTTGACAATTTATTTAATTTCTTCGACCTGTAAACAGATAATACTCTGCTCATAGGCTGGAAAACTTTACGCATATTTTTGGTTTTAAAATGCATAAAGCGCGGGTAAACGGCGGCATTAGAATAGGACGGTTGGGACTGCAGACTGGTAGCTATTGATAAAAACCAGTTTAATAACTATGCTTTTGCCTTGGCTTTTGCATTTTTGGTACAACAATAAACTGTTTAAAATAAAAATTACATAGCAGTAAAAAAAGTTAGGGTAAACGGTGGTAAAAGATTTTAAATTTTAGATTTTCTAAAAAATTTTAAAATATGGTTTTCCAAACTACCAGGACTAAACCAATTTTAGGAAAATTCAAAATTATATTTCGGGGTCTTAAGGAGACCCTAACGGCCCAAAAAAACATTTTCCTTGAAAAGTGGTGAAGTGTTGTTTTTCTCCAATATTTTGATATAAAATTTCTTCCTTTTTATTATTTAAAATTAATAAATTTTAATAAAAATTTTTTAAATTATGCTTTTGGTGGTCTAAAGTAGTCATTAGGGGTCCAAAAAAATTCGATCAAAAATATGTTCAATAGAACCATTTTGGCCTATTTTTAAATTTTATCAAACTTATTTCTATCATGATCAGCTTCGCTTACCCGCCATTGACGATATCTAGTAAAAATTTCTTAAATCTAAATAATTCTACAAGTACCTCTTCCTATTTTTTTTGGAAATTTGAAAAGTTAGAGAAAAGGTAATTTTAATTTTTTTAAAATCTTGATATCCTCGAAATGGCTTAATATTTACTTGAATAAATAAAGTTAATTTACCTGAATAATATCATTTATTTTTTTATTATTGAAGTCTGTGTAAATTTTATGAATTTTTTCATCAACAACAACAATAACGGCTGGTTTAATACCATCAATTAATACTGTTTTTTCTGATATAAATAATTTAACATTTGAGTTTGGATTATTTAATGGTGAAATTTCTTTTTTTTTACAACTAAATTTAAATGATTGTATCCTTGGAAATATTAAAAGTTGAAAAATGCTGCAAAGATAAATAAAATAAAACATTTTTCATTAACATGCATATAAAAATATCTAATCTTTTAATATAAAAATAATTTACTTTATATAAATTAAATAAATTTTATAAGCGATTATACAATAATAAAAGTATGACCCAAATCGCAGTTCACCATCCTCGGCGTCGCCTCGGAAGGTAATTTACGTGCGATTTGGATCATTCTTTATTTTTCTCGCCATGTGTCGTAATTTACTATACTTATTTATTTAATAACTGGTAAAAAAAATTTTAACGCACTTTTCAAATAAATTTATGTATGAAACTTGTGATATAAATGTATATTTTACCAAACGTGATCACAGTCGGATCACAGTCCCTCGGAGCTACGCACCTCGGGCCCTATCAATCTTCGCATTTGGCATATTATAACTTTATATCACTTGTTTCATAAATAACTATTTCGAGAACCTATTAGTTTTATATGATTATACAGAGATAGAGGAAAAAGTTTTTTTTAGGAAAAACCAGTTCTCTGATTAATTAATTGGTTTTAAATACTAGTAGGGTTGCAAAAATACCAAGATGAGCTCTCTTTTTTTGTGCACATTTTTGTGCTCTGTTTCTATGCTCCATGTGAATCGTCCCTTAACTCGCATGTCAATACGGAATATTTCATTACGGATGTCATTACAAATTATTTAACATGAAAAGTGCACAAAAATTTTGAACAGTGGTACTTTTCAATAATGTTTCGTAAACAGGAAATTTTCAATTTCTGAAATCCGTTTCTTTTTCAAAGACGGTCATAATTTCAAAACTTGACGAATTTTAATATATTTTACTAACCGTGTAAGCAAATGGAATTTTTTTAAAATTCCTACTTTTTTTAATTTAAAAAAATTTTTAATCTTTTTAAAATATCAATTTTTGTCTCAGACTTTCCTGGGTACAAAATTTAGTTTTTATTTCTTCTTCTTGAACAAATATTAAGGCGGTATTCGCAATCAGTGCCGGATTCACCAATAGGCTCAGAATAGGCACTGCCTACAGTCCCTCTTTTAAAAATACTGATAAAATGTATCCTCATTTGTTTTTAGTGAATCAGCGCATTTTTAATTTTAAAAAAAGAGGTAAATTGGAATTAAAAAATTAAACAATTTTTTTTAAAACATTAAAACATATAAACAAATTTTCATTAGTCATAAAAATGGTTGAAAATCCGTTTTTGATTTAGAAATACGAATAATTTAAAACGAAAAGTTTTGAAATTGGAAGGTGAAAAACCCTACAAACTGAAATAATGTCCCGCAGCAACTAAAGCGAGGAACGCGAGCAAAATTAGACATTTTTGCTCACCTGATTTATAATGCTTAGTCGTAAAATTAATACGCCAAAGTAAATGTAATATAGCAATAGCTCAAACAATTGCAAGTAACTTTAATATTAAGAAAATTAGAAATAATTTTTTTAACAAATTTTTCAAATCTCATCAAGCCTATGCGCACATTTCATAATTGAGCAAACATTTTTTTTTATTTTTAATTTTCTTTATACGTTTCAAGTTATTTATAATCTTTTGAGTAAGGAAAAAATTTGCCGAAACACAAAAGTTTTAATATAATTTTAAAAACTGGAAAAAATTGTTTTATTTTATTTTTTTTTTATTTTTATTTCAATCTAAAAAACAAATTGTGCAATAAAATAATTTAATTTTTATTTTAAAAATATTTTATTGGTTAATTTCTTTACACTTAATTTTTTTTTTTTTATTGTCGTGTAAGAGAATTTAGTGTTAATTTTATACAAAAAATTGCTATTTAATTTTTGTTTTTAATTATTATTTTTAAAATATTATAATATTTTAAATCGGAAAATATATTTTCCGACACAAGTGTAATACTATTTTTTCGATACTTTTTTTACGCGTAAAGTTTTCTTTTTTTAAATAATAATTTGTTATATATTTTTGATAAAAAATTTTTTTTTATTAATATTACGTAAGTAATATAAGGAAATGAATTTTTTAGTGTAATTAAAAATAATATTAATATTTCTTTTTCTAATTTTTTTTATTAATTTATTGGAATATCTGCCCACTTGGTATTTACACATTTTTTTTCTTGCACAACTGAAAGATTTATTTTTTAATTTTTTATCGTGTGTTGGTTTTTATTTGTGCACAAAATTGTGTAAGAGAATTGATGTGCAAGATCAAAATGTGTAGATTCCGAGTAGATCCTTAAATTTGACTTTCAATAAAATTAAATATAAATTATATACTATTTTTGATAAATAAACAATAAATAAAAACAATTCTTACTCACCAAGTCATTACCATTAAATTTAAATAATAACATTTTAAAATCATTTTAATTTATTTTAACAGATTTTAACACTAAATTAAATGTTTTGAAAAATTTTTAAATAAATAATTTTATTAATTTTTATCAAATTAATATGTAATTAAATCCTATTAATTTACAAGTTAATGTTACAACTATGTGCTAGATTAAAATATAATTTGTTTTAAACAGAAATTTTGCTTTTAAGCGCGAGGGTATCATATCTTTTTGGAATTAAATAGTTTCAGCGACACCTGTAAATATTGCAATATTTCATATAAAGCTTTTTTGTTTTCCGAACATTTCTTGAAGTAAAAAGAGTAAATATTTTAATTGAATAAATTATTAATATAATTATAAAAGTCAAAGAAATTTTCGAATTTTCCATCAAGTCACGTAACTAAATGAAAATCTGACCTAAAATTCGGATCTCCGGAAAATTTTCATAGGCATGTAAGCTTCAAGGATTTGGATGAAAATAACGAAATTTGAAAGTTAAAAATGATTACATTCAATTTATTTGGAAAATGAAAATAGCTCATAAAATTTGAAATTTAAGCACCTAAGTAGAAGATATTTTTCACTGCAAAAGAAGCAATTGGCAGCAAAAATAAAAATATTTTTAAAAATAAAAATGAAAGTCATTTTACCAAAGTAGGCCAAAGGCACAAAAATGGCTGCGAAAAATCAAGAATTTGACTTGTAATGCTAAAATTGACTGAGAATACTTATTTTTAGTTATAATTTCGGGAAAAATAAGTTGGACCGATTTCTATGACCATTCAATAATCAGTTAATTCAGACCCAGTTGGGTTAGAACCTCATTTTTAAAATTCCTTTATTATAAAAAATTAGGTAGTAAAAAATTTAACACATATTATATATATATATATATATATATATATTAATTAATAAACAAAAAGTGACCGAAAAATCGGCCCCTTTTTTGAAACCTCGTTAATTTTTTGTAGAAGGGAACTTAGCCCATTAGCGTCGGCGCGACCATACCACTGACGCTCGGATTTCGCTTAGAAAACGGGTAAAAAAATATTTTTTTTTTAAACTTAAAGTATTTCTTTACAAAAAAGGACTTGCTTTACAAGATTCCGGGGTCAGATTTTTAATTTTGTATCGATAATCGATTTTTTGTCTTTTTTGGGGCCGCCATATTTAATTAACGGTCAATAATATTAAAAATCTGACCCCAGAATCTTGTAAAGCAAGTCGTTTTTAGTAAAAAAATACTTTAAGTTTAAAAAAAAATTATTTTTTTACCCGTTTTCTAAGCGAAATCCGAGCGTCAGTGGTATGGTCGCGCCGGCGCTAATGGGTTAAGCAATATTTTTTTCCTGCAAAATCTTTGTTATTTTGTAGATTTTTTGGGTTTTATTATAAATAATAAAATCAATCTACCAGGAACTAAGATTTTTTATTCAATTAATTGCGTTTCATAGGCTCCCTTTTGAAGATCTGAAAAAATTAAAAATATTTTTTACAAAATTTTTTACATTTCAATTAGTTTTGCAGGTTTAACTGTAATAATGAATTTTTTAAAAGTGTTTACAAAATTAAAATTAAAAAATCTTCTAAATTATGGCACAAAAATAACAATTTTGAACTAAAACAAGCTGATTTTTATTCAGGAGAAAGAATAAACGAAGTTCTTTTTTTTTAAATAAATTTAAAATTTATTATAAAGCAAAATTCGTGAAACAGTCACCACTTGACAGATTGATACCTCAAAACTTATCCAGAGTAGTTCACGCATCTAAAATATGAACTTTCAGGAAATTTCAGCTCCGTAAGTCTCAATCTGCCTGAGTTATGCCCAATCAAACCTCTTCATTGTTTCTCAATTTTTCTAGTCATTTTTTAAAGAAACCTCTGGGAAACACCCAAAGAAGTTTTAAAGGTCCTTAGTAAAATTTACAGCTGCAGCCATTCTTGACATTAGATTTTCGGAAAAACCTCGGGAAACCTCGGAAAATCGGCAAAACTGAAGTATTTAGTATCTTTTTGAGTAGGTAGTAAAAAAGTAATCGATTCAACAAAAAAAAATTATCTTTTTTCATAAAAATTTAAAAAAAACATCTATTTATTTTCTTTTTGGACGTAGTACCAAATTTTTTAGTTTGGAAGTACTAATTATATGTATCGATTTTTTGGAACCAATACCTAATTTTTTTGAAAATTCTCTCCTCAAAATTATTTGCACTATAAAATAAACAAATCACCAAATTTTTTTTTCTTTTTGGAAGTAACGAAGTCCTATAGTTTCAGAAAATTCGCCAATAGCAGATTTGATACCTAATTTTATGAAAATTTTTTTTATCTAAAAATGTTGGAAACATTTTTTAATCACTTTACTTCTCTGGTATGATACATAAAATGATGAAAATTTTCATCCCATATAAATATTTGTCATTGCTTGAGGAACCGTAGGGCCAATAATTTGACAGCCTTTTTTTACGGTATTCGCTAAATTACGAGAAAAATTGATACTTGAATAACTAAAACTTGCGGTACAAGAATTCTGTCACACAAATATTTTTTTATACAAATTTTTTGGATAGAATGCTATATATAATTATATTTGATCATGATTAATTTTAACATGGAACATGTTTATAGGGAGGGGGGTACTTCGGAACTGGAAAATTAAGGGGGGGGGGGGGGTCAAACATGTCCCATTTAAGGGGGGGGGGGGTCAAATTTGTCCCATTTAAGGGGGGGGGGTCAAATATCTCCCATTTAAGGGGGGGGGGGGGTCAAATTTGTCCCATTTAAGGGGGGGGGGTCAAATTTGTCCCATTTAAGGGGGGGTCAGATATGTCCCATTTAAGGGGGGGGGGGGGGTCAAATGGGACTTGGAATAATTTCAATTTTGGGACTTAGAATAATTCGGGTTTAGGGACTTAGAATATTTTTGATTTAGGGACCTAGAATAATACACGTTTAGGAAATCATGGGTTTAGAATCTTAACATTTAGTAAAGGTGATAATTACAAATTATAAAAATAGGAAATTGTATTGTTTTTTGTGTGTCTATGCTGTAAGATTACAGATGTAAGTAAACATGTTCCATGCATTTTGGTTGTGTGTACACAAACCGGTTATAAGTTTTTTTATATGGGCACTAAAATCAATTTTTTTCAATAAATAATATCATCTGAATCTTAATTTACTATATTTATTTTAAAATGACGAGTAAATAATAAATTTAAGCTGCACACCAAACCTAAAAGAATTTTTTGTTACCCAGAGAAGAATGATTGTTTATTTAATTCTTTAGAGCGGAATCATTTTGAGGTTAATATTTTTAAAAACAATTATTTTCAATTTAATTCTTTTTGAACAGAATTAAAACAATAATTATTTTTTTTTAAAATAATTAACCTCTAAATAATTCCGCTCTAAAGAATTATATAAAGATTCGTTCTTTTCTGGGTAACAAAAAATTCTTTTAGGTTTGGTGTGTGTACAAATTAAATTTATTAAAAATTCTTTATGACATATTAAATTAAATTAAAATAATATTTGTCTGTATAATGATAAATCTTTTGTTGTGAATAATATTTATTTAAATTAATGAAAAAAAGTTAATTTAATACAGAAAATAATTATATACTTACTTTGTTTTATAATACACTGAGAAAACTATGCTATTAATTAATTAAATAAAATTTGTAATGGAAATAGAGCAATGGTTGGTTTATAATATTTATTGAACCAATAAAATATATATTCATTCAATAACATTGTAATTGCTCGAATGAAATTATGGTTGAAGCAATATAATTTCTATTGAATCAAATGAATACTTTATTGGTTCAATAGAATAATTCATTGCTCTATTTAAGTTACAGATTTTATTAAATTAATAGTATATTTTTCTCGGTGTATACCTGTTTTGGACTTTTTATCTGAAAATAAAGTAATAAACATAATTAATTTTAATAATAATTTTATACTATGTTTCTAATATTATCTCTAAAATAATATACAAGGGCAAATGAATTATCAACAGTCGTGTATTTAACATAATTAAGTTTCAAGTTTTACAGTTTCTTATGAATTATATTAATGATCCAATTATTCTTTTTGGCGTTTGGGTTTCCAAAATTTGAGAGATGATGCTTGCACGTAATATTTATAAATTTTCAAAACTCTTTTTACTTAGAAAACGGTTTTAAAAATCCTAAAATAACCAAATAAATCCTTTTCTAAAATCTTATATTTTTTAATGCATCTAAAACAAAGGTTTTAGTCATTAATAGACCACTAAATAATTTTCTATAGCATTTTAAGTTGAATTACAGTGTTCATAATTGATACACTTATTGACATTTTGCAATAAATTTTTTTAAGTCTAAATTCGCTTTTGAAAATTGCTTGGCCCAAAATTGCCTATTTTTAACATAGTATAATATTTTTATTTTTCTATTAATTTTATTTGCCAAAAAGACTACTGGATTTATTTTATGAACTCGCGAAAAAAATCAAGAATTTTATAAAATATCCCGCAGCAAATCGCTGAAAATTTAGGAACTGGCTCAATTTGCATCCTTGAGTAAAAGTCTCAATGGCGTCAAAGTTCCAAATACCCGTCGTTAGGCTTTACGGACATTTTTATTGGGCACAAAAGGAAAAGAAAGAAATCCTGTAATTCGAAAGCTATTGTATCATATCTTATGTTTTTCAATGCGCTAAGAACGAATCCAGGGTCGCAATCAATCTATTACCCCTATATTTTGTCCCAACACCCCCCGGTACCCCCAAGAAGGTCAAAACCTTACTTAATACAAGAATTCTAAATTGATATCTTAGTATAGGTTTTTTGGCGTGCTAAAAATGAATTTGGGGTCGGAATCCACACATCATCTTTATATTTTCCCCATCGAAATTTAGCACATCTAAAATTATAAGATATGATACAATAGCTTTTAAATTACAGAATTTCTTTTTTTGTCATTTTTTACCATTAAAAATGGCCGTATAGCCTAAAAAAGGGCATTTGAAAATTTAACCCCATTGAGGCTTTTACTCAGAGATGCAAAATAAACCATTATATAAATTTTCAGTGAATTTTACCGGAAGACCGATTTTCATATAAAATGTGCGGGGTCCTAGCAATTTCTCGACGAACGTTTTATTTTTAAATGTACGAATTTTCGGCACCTGAAATTTTTTTTTTGCAAATTTACAAGAGTTACTTTTAACAATGATAATTAAATTATTTTACTGCGCATACCGCTAATTATTCATTGAATTAACTTTTGGAAATTCTTCAACCGCTATCTTTAAAAAAAAGTTTTAAAACCATTATCAATCATAGATATTATTTCTTTCTAATAAAAAATAAAAATATTATAGGTAAATATCTACTATTTTAATTGATAATTTATTTAGTAAATGATTAATTTACTACTTCATTTCCTGGTATAGCTCCACCCCAAAATCTAACATAAACAAAAGTTTGTTTATCAGCAGATTTATCAATTTAATTTTTAAATTTTCTAAAGTAGTCGTATAAGTTTGATTACTATTTCTTAAAAAAACTAAGGGTAATCATGTATTAAGATAACAATTTATTAAAAAACATTTAAATCAAAAAAATTGTAAACACTCACGTTTATATTATATATTGTTTAAACATAAACTTATTTGATAGCAACAAACATAAAACGAGATAACTATAAGTCATAAATAAAAAGCACGTGCTAAATAATCTTGCTTTTTTTTGTTTGCTTTTTACATAATTATAGTAAACAATTCTGTCCAGGTATTTATATATTTGTGTGAAACTCTGAAGAAGTTAACGTAATTTCATTACTGAAAATTTAATATCACAATTTTTAAATTTATCGATAAAAATTTGCTGTTTTGATAGTTTTGATATAGATAAATTTTTCTAGATTTCAAGCTTATTAAAGGCTATGCCCGGATCTATATAGTGAATCGGCCCACGAAAGATATTTTAAAACTAATTGTATTAGGTCAAAGTACACCTAAAAAAAATAGGATCCTGAAGTTTTCAGACCTCCAGAAGCCTTCAGCTCTGGTTGGCAGCCTATTAATGACAAAAAAAAAAGTAAATTTTTAGCGACTTTTTAGTCGTCTTTCTGATGCTCCCGTGGTAAAACGATTCTGTCAAAATGATCTTGCGACCTCTCATTCAAAAGGTTAGACGATATAATTTGAGATAAAATTACTTTTAGAAGTGACTTTAGTGCATCCTTTTGATTAGTAGACCATAAACCGTCCAAAATAAATTTTTTTTCTTCTTAAATTTCAACTTTGGCAGCGATTTAAAAAAAATTAAGAGATATGCCCATTCTATTTTTTTTTTAACTAATGAAAAATAAAACAAATTTTTATTTGCGACCATCCGCGCTCAAATATATTTGGAGCAACAGGTTCAAATACTTAAAAAACTAAAATAACTTTTGTTTTTAATTTTGCGATTTTTCGAAAAAGGACCCCGCTCAAATGAATAGGAAATGGCCGTTCGATCATATTAGGTGAATTTATTGTATGTTTTAGATTTTATTATCCTGAAAAAAAGTCTCCAGTGACACAAAGCTCCAAAGTCTCAACTTTGGCTGCTACGGAGCTTGAAAGCTCATTTTCCTCTTCAAAGCTCATTCCAATTTTCCCCCAGTGCCCCCATTCACCCCCCCCCCCACCAAACGGGTAAAAATATTTTTATTACAAAAATTAAAAATTAATATGAATTCTTATATTTTTTGGGACGGTGAAACCAAAAATGAATATAAAAAATGTTTTCTACCAAAGTTTGGCCCTGTAAACCACCCCAGTGGCCCTATGCGACCCCCCCCCCCCAAACGAGATATAAAAGTTTTTATTACAAAAGCTAATACTCAATATGTATTGTTATGTTATTTGAGGCGCTGAAGAATGAAATAAAAAAAATGAATATAAAAAACTTGCCATAAAACTTTGATCTACCAAAGATGAATATAAAAAATGTTTTTAACTAATGCTTGACCCTTTACAGGACCTCAGTGCCCCCATTCAGCCCCCCTCAAACGTTTCAGTGTCCAAAAAAATAAGACTACACCTTGAGTTTTAATTTTTGTTATTGAAATATTCTCAACTCGTTTGATGGGCGGGGTGAATGGGAGCAATGGGTTGGCCTAGAGGATCCAGCATTGATCAAACACATTTTTGATATTCATCTTTGGTTTCAGCGGCTCAAAAAACATTACAATAAACATTGAGTTTGAATTTTCCTAATAAAAATATTTTAAATTCGTTTGGGGGGGTTGAATGGGGGCACTGGGGTGGCCTAGAGGATCAAGCATTGGTCAAACACATTTTTTATATTCATCTTTGGTTTCAGCACCTCAGAAAATATAAGAATACACATTGAGTTTTAGTTTTTGTGATAAAACTTTTTGTATCTCGTTTTGAAGGGGGGGGGGGGGTGCATGGGGCCACTGGGGTGGTTTACAGGGCCAAACTTTGGTAGAAAACATGTTTTATATTCATTTTTGGTTTCACCGTCCATGAATGGGGGCACTGGGGGAAAATTGGCTAGTTTTATTGCATTTCTATGGCCATATTTGGTTTTAGCACCACCAAAAACCCCCATATCAGGGGGTCTACCCTCTGGTACTTGATTTTTTTTTTGTGTGCCTATGTAACACAGCTATGGAGCTTTCAAGCTCCGTAGCAGCCAAAGTTGAGACTTTGGAGCTTTGTGTCACTGGAGACTTTTTTTCAGGATAATAAAATCTAAATCATACAAAAAATTCACCTAATATGATCGAACGGCCATTTCCTATTCATTTGTGCGGGGTCCTTTTTCGAAAAATCGCAAAATTAAAAACAAAAGTTATTTTAGTTTTTTAAGTATTTGAACATGTTGCCCCAAATATATTTGAGCGCGGATGGTCGCAAATAAAAATTTGTTTTATTTTTCATTAGTTAAAAAAAAAAATAGAATGGGCATATCTCTTAATTTTTTTTAAATCGCTGCCAAAGTTGAAATTTAAGAAGAAAAAAAATTTATTTTGGACGGTTTATGGTCTACTAATCAAAAGGATGTACTAAAATCCTTTCCAAAAGTAATTTTATCTCAAAGTATATCGTCTAACCTTTTGAATGAGAGGTCGCAAGATCATTTTGACAGAATCGTTTTACCACGGGAGCATCAGAAAGACGACTAAAAAGTCGCTAAAAATTTACTTTTTTTTTTGTCATTAATAGGCTGCCAATCAGAGCTGAAGGCATCTGGAGGTCTGAAAACTTCAGGATCCTATTTTTTTTAGGTGTACTTTGACCTAATACAATTAGTTTTAAAATATCTTTCGTGGGCCGATTCACTATATAGATCCGGGCATAGCCTTTAATAGGTTTTTATTTTCTTTACTTTTAAAAATTTTCACCAATATCCAAGAAATAAGGTTTATCCTGTTAAAACGCTCAGTATCTCGCGTTATGTAGGTACAATCTTTAGCACAATAAATGTTAAATTTTGACCCAGGCAACGATAAACAGTAAAATGTATTAAAAATTTCTAGTGAAATAATATGAATTTTCTGAACGATTATTATTTTCCTGAATAATTTAATTATTTTGCTAAAAAAGCTCATTTTGTCAAAATTAATTGTCATTATTATCAAACTTCAGTACGGCAACTGATCACCAGTGACCACCGATCACCAGTCCCACACACAGAACTTTGTCGTTTCGGTCGGTGATATTACTTGTAATATTTTTCTGTATATATGAAGCTGTATTAAATAAATAAATAAAATAAATAAATAAATCGTAGATTACAAATGCGAAATTACTGTGTAATACAATAAATGAAGGTAAAGAGGGATGAAAACACGCTATACTTTATTTTAATTGCATTTAAAATTTAATACCAAATAAAAATGTTCGATGATTAAATAAAATTCTTTCATATTATAAAATTGAGTAAGATTTTTACTTCAAACAGACGCAAAGTAATTAAATATAATAGTTAAACTGAAAGTTTTAATAAGTATGATTTTTATAAACAGAAACGTGAGTCGGTTTTAAAAAATCTTTTGCCAAAATTTTGATAAATTCTTTTCAAACCTAAATATAATTCTCAATTTTTTTTTAATTTTACAGAAAATCTTTCAAATATCTGTCTATATTTCTTAACTTTTTCCATTTACGAAAATAACAGATTAGCATGGAATTTCGGCACCTAAATTTATACATGGGTGCTTTTCACGGGAACTGTATATTTTTTTATTGTTTACGGCACAACACTTATTATCTTTTTTTTTTAATTTTTTTGTATTTTTATGTTTTTTCAAGGTCCCAATACCTAAAATTTTCAAATGGTACTGCTACAAATATAAAAATAAATTTTACGTGTAAATCTTATGGGATTTTGTATTTATGCGGAGGTTTTTGACATTTTGAGACTAATATTTAAATAAGTTCTTGATTGAAGCTACCAAATTTTCTTAGACTTTGGGTACCTTATTTTTTCATCAAAACACGTTACTGAACCAGAAGCATCAAGTAAAATATTGCATTTGAGAAAACGAACTGGATCTTTTTGACATTTTTATTTTGAATGAGTATTTTAAAAATGTTAAATTAAAAGTTTTTGTTGATAAAACTTTTAATATCAAAATGTTAATTTTTCTACAGTTTATGCATGAATAGTTTAGTAAAAAAAAAGTTACCGCAGCAGCTACAAGCGTATAAATATAGACTGCGCATTATCAAAGTGATTGGAAGCTTAAAAATATAGCTAAAACCGAGGGACAGATACGACGATATAGGATTGAAATTCAAATTTTAAGCCGGTATGTTAATACTCAAAGTTTATAGTTAAGAAAAAGGACAGCGGGCGTTTTTGATATTTTGAACACATCATAGGCTCCAGAATAGAAAATATTTTCATTAACTTTCCAATACATGCGCAATTGATTTGATTTTGAAAAAAATAGCATTAATTAGTCCTGTCGCCAGCAATGCTATTTAATGCCATAAAATGCCATAAAAGTTCCATGGAAAAAAATGGGTGGTATTTATGTTTTTTGACCTAAACACGAATCCGGGGTCTATTTCTCAAAATTCGTGGTTAATTTTTTGTGGCCAATTTTGCAATAATTTGTTAATAAAAAAAAATTTACCACGAATTTCGCAAAATAGACCCCGGATTTTAGGATTTTATGGCATTAAATAGCATTGCTGGCGACAGGACTATAATTAACTTTTTAAAAGAAAAAAAAGTACAAAAGAGCTTTCGTTTCGGATATTTAAGGGAGGGGGGGGGTACTATGAATACCTTTCCTGTGAAAAGTACCCATATACCTATACCATTAGTTTTAAATGCTTTAAATATTCAAGTAAAATAAATAACTTTGAAATTCATTTTAAATTATTAAAATTTTATTTTTAAATATAAATATCAAGTATAAAAAAATTATTACAATAAATTTAGAATATAAATTAAAATTAATAATTAAATTAAATGATCTTATTCAAAATTATATAAATGAATACTATTCACAATGTATAACCAGGAAATTTAGCTGATTGTGGTTTTTGCATATCAATTAAAAAATAAAGTGTTCCTGCAACACCTGAAATTCATTATATAATAATTTGTAAAAATTAAGAAGAAAAAAAAATATTTAATAAATAAAATTTTATTATTTTATTATATTATACCTTCAAACAATGAAAATGGTCTATCAGCCATTCTCGTTTGATGTTTATCATAATCAAAACACCATTCAGCAAACTTGCACGCTCTATATAATTGTTTTTTATCCTAAAAATAAAATTAATTAATTTAAAATTTTATAGATTATAAATAAAAGTAATAAAATTATTATTTAATTGATAATTCATTTATTTCATACTTTTGTTAATTGAAATAAACTAAGGAAAGAATATGCATTTCCTGCAGTTCCATGACAAATGCCACAACCTTTCTTTAGTAAACCTCTTTCCCAAATTACATCACCACAATTTAATGCAGTTTTTAAATATTCTTCCTTCTTAAATATCTGCAAAAAATCACCATCTTTATTTATAAATGCAATAAAATTAATATCTTCCTATACCAACCACCTCTATAAAAAGACCGTTTTTGGTCAGTGTATTTCAAATTCCTATAATTTTACATATATAAAATAATCTCTCAATTGAGACCACTCCTTATAGCGACCGCAACCACTTATTTTGGACAATAAAGACCTTCTTTTCTCACATTTTTTTTGTAGACAGTTTTTAAACTTATTGTAGACAGAATTATTTAAATACTAAGGCGCCAGATTTGATTTAAGCTGGTTTTACAGAAAATTTCTTAAATTTGGGCTATTTTTCTTCAAAATCAAAAATAATTAAAATAGGTTTCTTGGGTCGCTGAACTCGAAAATCGGGGACATTTCGTAAAGAAATGGAGGCTTCACCCTTAAATTTGCAAAAATTACCCCCAAAAAGGTTTTTTTTTACATATTCAGAGTTGCGTTTATACGGGGTTTTTGGGTCGCTGATCAAGAATTTCGAATTTTCATAAATAATGAATAATTCACCCTTAAAACTACCCCTAAAAAGGGTGTCTGCTATTTTCGGACTTTGAGCATGCAGGATATGCCCATACAGGTTTTTTGGGTCGCTAATAAAGAATTTCGACTTCTTTTTCATAAATAATTTCGATTTTACCCCTAAATTGGATAAAAAATTTATAACCGGTTTGTGTAACTACACAACCAACGAGCATGGAACATATTTACTAATAATAGTAATAAAACTAAAATCCGAAATTACAATAAATCCTGAAATATATACTATCCTAAGTCCTTAAACTTAAAGTATTCTAAGTTGTTGTTTTCTGTTCAGGTCCTGACTCCCACTTCAAATTATTCTAAGTCCCTAAATCAAAAATTTGGTTTTAGAATATATTCTAAAACCAAATCGACCCCCCTCCCTGAAAACGTCACTTTTTTACCCCCCCCCCCTGCCGAGCCAAACTTTTTCAAGTTTTTGATATTTTCATACTTTTAGCATCCAGAATATGCCCATTTAGGGTTTTTTGGTCGCTAATTAAGAATTTTGACTTCTTTTTCATAAATAATCAATACTTTACCACAAAAAAGCAGTCAAAATTCTTGAATAGCAATCCAAAAAACCTATATGGGCATATCCTGGACGCTCAAAGTGCGAAAATAACAAAAACACCCCTTTTAGGGGCAGTTTTAGTTATTTTAAGGGTGAAATATTTATTATTTATGAAAAAGAAGTCGAAATTCTTGATAAGTGACCCAAAAAACCTATATAAGCATATCCTGGATGCTCAAAGTGCGAAAATAGCAAAATCACCCCTTTTAGGGAAAACTCCTTTTAGGAGTACTTTCAGCTATTTTAAGGGTGAAATATTTATTATTTATGAAAAGGAAGTCGAAATTCTTGATCAGCGACCCAAAAAAACCCGTATGGTGCAAATCTGAGTGCACAAAATGCGAATATATGTAAAAAAAAACCCTTTTTGGGGGTAGTTTTTGCAAATTTAAGGGCGAAGCCTCCATGTCTTTATAAAATGACCCCGATTTTCGTGTTCAGCGACCCAAAAAACCTATAGTAGAGCAAATCTCATATTCGCCAGTGAAAATACAACTCTACCCCGTATTTTGACTGGAGGATTCAGTAAATTTTAGATAATACTTTGAGTAAAAAAAGGTTATTTTACAAAATATTGAGTAACCTATAAAACATAACATATCTTTGAAAAAATCAAGTTGCAGAGGTCCAGGGGACTGGGGCGAGCGAAGTCAGCCAGAGGCAGCTAGTATGTAAATTATTAATTTTATGTATATTATAAAGTATATAAAGTATAATTCACCTCATAAGCTAAACAAAATAGCATGGTCATTGAAGGTGCACCATGGCACCAATGTACTAATTTGTCAGTTGTTCTACCAACAGATGATGGGAAATTCCCTGATGGATACTTATTTTCCTGAAGCCATATTAATGCAGGTTCAACAATATTTTTTAGTTGCTCTTCAGATAAATATTTCCTTGCCTAGAATTGATTTTTCTAATAAATTGTCTAAATTAAAATAAAAATTATAAAAACATTTTTTTTAACTTGTAACAATAAGTAAAGAATTCCAGCTAAACCATGTGCCCCTCCAAAATATTCACTATCATGCCATGAATACATTATAGGGGTTTTGTATCCTCTTGTTTTTGCATAGCTTTTTCCAGATTGCAAAATGCATTCGATCACCTTTTTTTAAAATAAATTGTATTTTTTATTTTAAAGTATTTATGGTTTGCTAAAAAATATATGTTTAATTTATAAAAATTACTTGTTTAATTAGATTATCTTCAATCGGGCATGGAGAAATATGTTTATTTACAAATAAAAGACAATATAAGTATCCAGATCTACCATAAAGTAATTCATCAGGAACACCACTTCCATAATCAGTTACATATGATGATAGAGATTTTAATCTATTGAAAAATGTTTAAATAGTTTATTATAATTGAATTGTAATTTTTCAATGCAAAAATCAAACAAACTTTGAAATTAAAACATTAGATTCCTCGTTGTTTCCATTCTCAAAATGCATAACAGCTCCAAGAGCAAGAGGGCCTGCATTACCAGTCAAAAAAGTTATTTCTCTTTTTCCTTTCATTCCTTCAACGCATTTATCAATAAGTTCAATAGCTCTCTTTATTTAAAAATTATAATTAATTAATGAATATATACAAAGTAATGCATTTATTTTCGTAAGGAAAATTTATTACTTACCAATACATAATTTTTATCATTAAATTGTTTACCATAATGATAAAAAGTATAGGCATTGCCAGGTAATCCTGTATACAAAGAGCAATCATTTCGATCACACCAATGTTTTTTATTTTCTTCTAAAGTTTTAAGAATATTTTTTGCTGCTGTGCTTAAGTTTCCTCGAAAAGTATCATGAATCTATATAATTATAAAATATTTTTTAATAAAACAATAATTTAAATACAAAAAATTAATTTAGAAGATAAATTTATGAATCGATTACATTGTCACCGGCATTATTTATTAGCAAGTTTTGTTTATCTTGATCACAGTAATCCTTAAAAAGGTTAGCAAAATGCCGGTCACTCATTTCTATAATCTAAAAATACTTGTAGATAACTATAAATTTATTTTTTTTTAATCATTTATAAATTCAACGAATACGAACAGTTGTTTACAATGATTGTTTTGATTAAAATGTCCGGATATGCGGATATTGATTATTGTTATTATTTTTGGTTTTCTGCAGGATATACAATTTTCTGCAATGTTTATTGTGTTGGTTACGTACGCATCAAAAGGCGGTATTTTTACATTTTATATGCTTAGAAACGATTGCTATGCTGCTGTTATATTATCCTGAGATGGTTATATCCTTGGTGAATGAAAGTAAATTGTAAATATAAATGCAATTATGTATTTATAATAATTATAAATAAATAATTGTTTACGCGATAATTAGAACAGTAAACTCCATAATCAGAGAGATAAAAAAAAATGTTTAATAAGTTTAGTCAGAGTTTAAATATAAATTTATATTAAACCAAACTATCATTTATAAGATAAAAAATATCAAAAAAATAATCTATATAGATTTTTAAATTAGATTATTTAGTGTCTATTCATTAAACAGATATTTAATATATTTAAATTTTTAGTTTCATGTATATAGAAAAAAAAAGTGAAAGGAAACTTAACTTATTAAACCGCAATAAAGGAAACAAGTAGGTAGACCACAAAATAATAGACCTGGTACTTGTTTGCAAATACTTTTTTGCAATTTCCTTCAACGTTTAAAATATGGGTGCTAATAGTTGTAAAGCACTCTCTCCAAAGAGTAGTAAAAAAGTTAAACCAACAAGTGGACAGGAAAGTTCTTATTGTAAAATGAAAGATAATGAAGGTAAAAATTTTCTATTTTAATTTAGAGTTAATAATTTCAAAGTTAACAATTAAAAAAAAAGAATATTATTTTTTAAATAGAATACAGCTGGATTATTTTGTTTTTTTTAACCTTTGACAGTTTCATAATATTTTTTTTGTTCCACATAATGAAGGTTAAAGTTTAATTGATAACACCAAGAATATTATTTAAAACTCTATAAATGATTAATAATAAAATTTATAAAAAAAGTATATAGAAAGTTTTTTTGGTTCCGCTAGAATGAATAATTCTTCTAAATATAATATTCCAAGTTGTAAATGTACAAAAATAATTTATTTTAAATCTTAATCAAAATATATTTAAAAAACTTTTAATAAATTAGGCAACCAAGATGAATTCATCGAAGATGTAGTATGCAAGACAACTGATATTCAAGACAATGAGATGAAATTACTTCCATTAGGTTCTGATGGTGGAAAAATATTACTAATTAAACAACATGGTCATCATTATGCTATGGGTACAAAGTGTACTCATTATGGAGCACTTTTAAATACAGGCGCTTTAGGAGAAGGAAGAGTAAGATGCCCTTGGCATGGTGCTTGTTTTAACATTAAAACCGGAGATATTGAAGATTATCCTGGACTCAACTCCTTACCAAGTTATCAAGTAATTAGTAATAAATATATATTTGTAACAGAAAATTAATTTTTAAATTATTAACTGACAGGTGACTGTTGATAATGATCTGATTAAAGTTAAAGCCAAGAAAAGTCATCTTTCTGCTAATTACCGATTAAAAGATATGTGTCGTTTTAAATCTGAAAGTTTAACAGCTGTTCTAATTGGTGGTGGACCAGCTTCAGCAACATGCGCTGAAACTTTACGTCAAGAAGGATTTGACGGAAGAATAATAATCATTTGCAAAGAAAATACATTACCTTATGATAGAGTTAAGGTTTCAAAAACTTTAGACTTAAAAATAGAAAATATTTTGCTCCGATCCAAAGAATTTTACAACGAACATAATATTGAATTAAAATTAGGAATGACTGCAGAATCTTTAGACACTCAAAAGCAAATTATAACTTTATGCAATTGTGAACAAATAAGCTACAACTATTTATTTATTGCTACAGGAAGTAAGCCTAGAAAACCAAATATACCTGGCGTTGAATTAAAAAATATTTTTACGATAAGAGATTATGTTGATGCTGAAAATGTACAAAAATTAATATCTACTGATAAAGATGTTGTTGTACTTGGCACAGGATTTATTGGTATGGAAATTGCTGCCTATTGTTTAGGGAAAGTAAAAAGTGTAACAATCATTGGAAGAGATGATGTCCCAATGAAAGCTGTTTTTGGAGATGAAATAGGATATAGAATAAAAAAAGAATTTATTGATAAAGGTAGAAAACAATAAAATTTTAAAATCGGTAATAAAAAATTTTAATTTTAAACGTAATTTTAGGTGCTATATTTATTACCAACAGTGGTATTTCAGAATTTATCCAAGACAAAAATAATAAAGAATTTGCTTCACAAGTCAAGTTAACTGATGAAAAAATTTTACCAGCTGATATTATTATAGTAGGAATTGGATCCAATTTTTATACAGATTGGTTAAAAGGATCAAATATAAAAATGTTAGATAATGGTAGCATTGAAGTAGATAAGGTATGCAAAATTTATTATAGCAAATGCACAACTAAAAAATAAAAAAAATTCTTTTTTTAGTACTTAAAAACAAATATAAATAATATTTTTGCTGGTGGTGATATTGCACATGCCCCTGTTTATTGTGCAGGAGATGTTAATGCTTCTATTGGACATTACTCTTTAGCTCATTATCATGGAAGAATTGCTGCTTTTAACATTTGTGGTAAGGAAACACCTTTGAAGTCTGTTCCTTTCTTTTGGACAACATTATTTGGAAAAGGTTTTCGATATGCTGGTAATGTATAAAATTTTTTGCTATAAAATTATCTTGATAATAAAATTAAATACTTATTATAAGACCTGTATAATTTCATATAATTTTTACTTCAATTTATGAATGTTAATTGTAACTACCTATTTATATATGTATATACTACTTTTCATTATTAAATAAATATTATTTTTAGGTTTTGGAAAGCCATCGAGTATAAAAATACACGGATCATTAGATGATTTAAAATTTTTTGCCTATTATTATAAAGATGGAAAAGTAATAGCAATGAGCAGTGTCGGCAGAGATCCAATAGTTTCGGATTTTGCCAATATAATGTACGAAGGTATTACTTTAACCGAAGAAGAAGTTGAAAAAGATCCTTTAAAATGGATGCGTAATCGTCCAAAAGATCTTCAAATACAGAATAATTCAACAAATATTTTGTAAGAAAGTATTATAAACATTTGAAAAATGTGACTAAGTATTATTTTTTACTAGTCAAAATGGGCCCAATTTATTATTTTATCAAAAGTATTGAAATGAATCTTAAAATTATATAAAAATTTTAGGATCCCAAGAACATTTTCAAAAAGGAATTATCATACCTATCATCGTTTAAATTTTAGATCAAGTTTAATATTAAAATTAATAAAATACACAAATTATATTAATAAATTGTTATAATAAATTTATTGCTATCAAATGCACTATTCTTATATTGATTGATATATTTTTTAGTTATAAAATGTTTATTTAGTTTATTAATTTAGTTTAGAATACATTAACTTTTAATAAATTGATGTTTCTAAAAAATTAATATTAATATAAGCAAATAAATTTTTTTTACATAATACCATTTAATAAATTTAATCCCATCCTTCATTAACTTTCAAATGATATAATTGTTCGGCTAACGTTTTAGTATATGACTCATATTTATCATTTTTTGGTTTATGTATTTGTTTTAAATTTTCTAAAAACTTTGTTTTTTGTAATTGCGCTTCATATACTTTTGATTCTTCGACTGAAAGATAAGGGTGACGAAGCCATAACATGTTTTTTTCTGTTCTTTCGTAATCACTTCTTATTCTCCAAAAATCTTCAAGTTTTATTGGTTTCATTTTTTTATGCTTTCTGAAAATAATAATTTTTTAATAAAGAAACTATGAACAAATTTACAAGTTGCTTTAAATAGGTTAAAAGTCATTTTTATTTGATAAGATTAAAATACCCTCTAAAAAGCTTTCCATGGGGAAAAATTCTTCCAATTCTGAATCCTCTCTTTCTGCTTATAGTAGTGAACAATGATAATGTCAATTGCATTGTTAAAAAATTATTATTTATATAAAAAAATTTTAGTTTTTGTGGCTAGTAGACTAGTACCTTCATGTGAAAGGTATACCCTATATATACTAAAATACATATTTATAGAATGGGGCGCAAGAATTAAAAAAGTAAACAAATAAACAGATTTCGACTTAATATTCAAAAATTAATTTTCATTTTAAATTCATCATTTTTTTTAAATTACTCAAGTGTCCGAATTTCCACCAGTGATAATATAAAATAAAATTATTCGCTTTATTTATCTTATAAAAATATTTATGCTACAGAAAATTTAATTTTACTTATTTATTTCAAGAAAATGAGTTTATTATTAATTTTTTAATCTCTTGCTTATTACACATTTATTTACAATGTTACCAGGAATAGGTGTTTTTGGAACTGGTAGTGTTGTAAAAGTAATTGTACCATTTTTACGTGAAAAAGGTTTTAAAATTGAAGCAATTTGGGGTCGAACGATTGCAGAAGCTTCAGAAGTTGCTTCTCAGTTAGATATTCCTTTTCATACGAGTCGAATTGATGATGTTTTATTAAGGAGAGATGTTGATCTTATTTTTATCATGTGCTCTCCAAATTTACATGCACAAATTGCTGTAAAAGCTTTAGGAATAGGAAAACATGTTTTGTGTGACCGACCAGCTGGATTATGTCAAAGTGATGCTTTTAAAATGGTTAAAGCAGCACAGTACTATCCTTCATTAATCAGCATTGTGAATCATAGTCTTCGTTTCTTACCAGCATTTATTAATATGAAGAGAGAAATAGAAGATGGATACTTGGGTGGAACAATTTCTATAATTGATGTCAAAATACAAATGGGAAACTTAATACACGATGGTTTGCATTTCTAATTTATAAAACAATAGTTAGCACTTGTTAATTGATAATTTGTTATTGTATATTTTCTACCTTTTCTTTAGATTTTGACTGGTTATGTGATGAAACAATGGGAGGAGGAATTTTAACTCTTGTTGGTAGTCATATAATAGACTTAATTTCTTACATAACAAATCAAAAAGCAGTAAGAGTTCATGCTCTCATAAAAACTTTTACTCAAACAACAAATAAAATTAATGGCATTAGACGAGTTACAGCCCCAGATTTTTGTTGTTTCCAAATGGAACTTAATAGTGGTACATTAGTAACAGCAACTTTGAGTAGCCACTTGCAAGGACAATTAACTCAAGAAGTTTTAATTTGTGGTCCTAATGGACATTTAATTGTAAAAAGTGGCGATTTGTATGGTTACAAAGACCAGCAAGAAGAAACTTTACATTTAGATGTTGAGAACGTTCAAGATCAATCGTCAGTCACAGATTCCATCCCTAGGCCTTTTGTTAAAGGCTTGAGAAAAATGATATGTGCATTACGAGAAGCTTTTCAACCAGTAGAAGATAAAAGAGGATGGATCAAAGAGCCAGTTTCGCGTGCTGCTAATTTTGAAGACGGATTATATGTTCAAGCTGTAATTGATGCTTTAAAAAAAAGTAGTAAAAGAAGAGAATGGTCAAAAGTATCAATTATGACAGAGGAGCCAGATCCTAATCCGCTACTTAGTGCTGCAGTTAGAGCCACAGCTATATCTATTTAATACTTTAATTTTTAATTTATAAATATTTAAAAAATATTTATTTGAAACGTATATTTTAATCTATATAATTTATAGGGTATGAAAAGTGCAATTTCTTGTATATTTTAATTCAAAAATATCTGTTATGAAAACTTATAGTAATTTATTAACTATTATTTAATATAACGTTATTACTTTTTTACTTAATTAGCTTTATAAATCTTGTTTGAAAAAGTCTTTGTCGTTTGAAAAAACCTGAAGTAATGTATTGTAATATTGTAATGTAAAGTAGTTTGAAAAAACTTGCTGTAATGTATATATAAAAGTGGTAAGTAACAATATTTACATATTTAGGGGAAAAAAACCTATTTTCTACCCTAGGGAGACGGCTTTTTTGTCCATTATATGTAAAACTATGTTTTAAATCATGGGTCAAATTATAAGATTCAACTTTTGCATGCTGTCTACACTCGCTCACGCATACAACTGCAGGCAAAGTCAAAACCAATATTTTGTCCTTTGTTTAAAAAATAGCTATTTCTTCATTAACAGGCAATAATGACTACCACTTTGAGAGGCAGCCATTATTTATTATACCAAATCCGACATCAGTCCCTCGGCCCTACGTGCCTTGGATCTATAAACAATATGTTGCATTAGCTAAAATAAACTTTTCTAAGACCCGTTTAATAATGCACTATTTTATTAAAAAAGTTATATAAAAGAATTATTTTTATAAACTACAAATAAATTTTGTAAACTAATTACAATAAAAAATTTATTAATCTTACAAATAATAATATGAATTATACATTTTTTTATACAAAGAAAATTTTATTCAATTAATCACCAACATAAAAAAAATATTTTCATTTCGCAACTAAATATCATAATTTACTTATAAATACTAGATACTTTTATTAATTTCTTTAACATAATAAGCCTTTGCAATAGAAATTAAAAGCAAAAATTTGATATCGATAACTTTTTTTTAAAACTAAATTAATTTATTTAGTAATAAAAAAAATATTTCTGTATTAAAATTGCAATTCAAATGATTTTTTTTTTTTTTAAATATATAAATATATATTTATGTAAACTATATAATACAAGGTACAAAATTCTTAAAATCCTTATTGCGGAAATTAGAATACATGTAAACATGAAAATATTTGTGAAAAAATATTTCATACCAAAAAAAAATTATCATCACATCCTATAAAATTTATACCTGGATGTTAAGATACAATTTATTTATAAAGGCATATGTCAATAATTGACATAATATACATTTTTTTAAATACAAAGTTGGTTGTATTTAATAAATTGAAGTTTTTATTATTGTTATAAAACAATTAATAAAGTTCGAAACATAAATTTTTTTGTAACTTAACTCATTAAAAGTTTTTAATTTAATTATACTTTTGATCTTTTTCTAGCAATGGCATCTTCAACAGCTTTTAACTGTTTTAATAATTCTTCTCTTCGAGAACTTGCTTTCTTTTGTGCTTTAACAGTTGCTGCTGAATTCACTTTTGTTTCTGCTGATGGAGATTCAGCTGATCTCTTTTTACCAGCAATAGTAGCACTTCTATCAACTTTTTTAACTGCAGGCATGTTTTGATTTGGTTTAAGTGTTAATTTTATTTGTTGCTTTAAACCACCAACTTTTAAAGCATCCATTCCTTTAGCATCTTTTCTTGGTAATGGAGGAGTTGATCCTTTTCGTCTTCTTCCATCTTCACTTGATGATGAAGAATAACTAGATTCACTAGAATCACTACTACTTCCGCTAGTATCTGAACCAGAACTGCTTTGTGAAGATCTATAAACAATGTTATAGTTTATTAATTATTATTAGTTTTTAAAGAATTGGAATTTTACATTACAGAAAATTATTTCAAATTTAAAGTTCTATTTCAAAAAAATCTACTTTTAAAAAATCTGTAAACATATTTTTAATTTTATTTTTTTATTCTTTTGATATTTTATTAGATAATTTTTCATCATGCCATAGCAAAATTCTAGTTATAGTGAGTATAGATTTTTATTTTTTCTTGTGAAAATGAACATTTTCGTGCAAAAATTCAAACTCTTACATTTTTTTTCATTTTTTTAAAAATTAAAGAAAACTAAAAAATAATACATGCTTCCTGCAATGATAAGTCTGGAAAAAATTGCTGATAAAAGAAAATTTCTTTTTTACTTTTTAATTGGTTTTTTCGTATCATTAACAAACAAACAAACAAAAAATTGCAGTCACAACCTTTGTAAACATTTTTGAATTTAGCTAAGACACAAAAATGTAAGATGACCATTCATTACATTAGTATATTAAGTACGTATTAAGATTTCTAACAAGTATTACCTCACGTTTATTATAAATTTAATTTATATAAAGCTTGATTCTATTTATAATAATAAATTAACTATTCAAATGGTAATTAAAGCCCTTTCTAGACCTGGGCAGGGGAAAGGCAGCGGCCAGTTGCCTAGGCTGCCTGTCCCAAACCAAACAACTGGGTGGTCATGGAAACCTGCGGTAAATTTTAAGGCCCGCAAACATTCCATGATTGATGCAAAATTCACATATTTTCTCCATAAAACAGAAACAAAAACAAACAAAAAAGAAAGTTAAAGCTCTTTCTAGACCTGATAATTTTTTTTTTAATTCCGTGTGTTGTTACTAAGCTCTTTCTAGACCTGATAATTTTTTTTTTTTAATTCCATGTGTTTTTACTATACTAAAGACTATGATTTAAAAAAAAATAACTTAGGTCTAGAAAGAGCTTAATTTCTGATAATAAATTAAATCTGCAAACATAATTTTTGATTTTCTTTTGATTAAATTTTAACTTAGATTCCAAAAGTTTCATAAAAGGTCCTCGTTGTTTTATGCTGAATGTGAAAAATTGAATATTAATACAATTTGATATACTAGGCAGAAAATTATAATTTCAATCCAATAAAAAATTAAGGTGCTTAGAAATTCAACAGTTTTGTTGAAAATGATACTAATTTATAAACATAAATATTTGAAATGAAATTAGACCATTCATTGTGCTTTTGTAGAAATAAAAAAATATTCAGAAAATAATAATTTAAAAGAATTTTGCTTTTCAATTTATTTATCTACTACAAGCAATACAAAAACATTTATTTTTTTCACACGTTTTAAGTAAATTCGATTAGCTTACCGTTTAATTTTTCCTTTTCTGAGAATCATGCACATAAAAAAATATTTTTTGTTAAAATAATATCATCAAATTAAAGAATTTTTTATTTGGTTAACTGTCAATTTTTTCAAAAATTACTTAAAATTAAATTTTTAAATTTTAGGGTGGGTAAGTAGTTTTAAAATGTAAGTCAAAACATAAAAATTATTTTAAAAAATACAATATAATATATTACCTTGAACGAGAATGACTTTTAATGACTTTTGCTACAGCTGCTGCCGCAATAGCGGTCTTGTCCCTTGTTTTATCCCTCTGCTTTTGTTGATTGGATATTGGGCTTAAAGCGCTTGGATTAATATTTCGACGATGCATACTGAGTGGCGGTGTTCGAGAACCTTTCATTGTCCTTGGAGATGGTGCTGGTGGATTCATCAACATCGATCCTCGATGGGTTGATTGTGGTGGAGGTGAGGTAGGAAGTTTTTTACTGCTTAGTCTAGACCTAGAGAGAGGAGATGGGGAATGGGATCTGGATGGGGATTCATAAGAACTGTAGGAAGATCTACTTGAACTACGGCTAGAGCTATTAACAAAATGTTTTCATAACTCACAATTGCAAAAATTTTAATTGGCAAATAATAAGATAATAACGTCAAAAATTTACACATTTAATGTTCTTATTGCAAAAAAAAATTTTTTTTCTATTTTTTTTACCTTGAATTTAAACTATATTAACAATTAAAATATTCCTTTAAGGGTTCAAATCTGATAAAGTCTTAAAAAATCTTATTACAAATTTTACCTTGAAGACGAGTATGAAGATCCTGATGAATATGATTGTTTTCTTGAACGTCCTGAAGTTCCATGACGTCTTCCAGAGCCAGGTGATTTTCGTCGCATCCATGGATCTGCCCATTCATCTCCACGTGGCCTATCAACAACAGGAGCATCTTCCTCGCGATACTTTGATGGCGGAATACGTTCAACAATAACTTCTCTTGTTGGCCTTTTATGTTTCTTTTCATATTTACTGCGATGATAATAATCTCGCTCTCTTTCAGGTATGTGAGGTGGGGGCGATGAAGCTGAATGAGCTGGTCCTCTACTAATGTGATAATCTGAACGGTCACGGTATTCAGGGCCACCTCTTTCTTTGTAGTGCATTTTCCTGCTACTTAATAATTATTTAATTAAAATAATTTACGACATTTAAAACTTTATGAGAATTTAAGTAAAATTTTTATTATGCGTAAAAAGATCTGTTTTATTAAGTTTATTTAAATCTCAATTACTTAATAGCAAATTCATAACTTTTATAAATTTAAAAAAAAATTCGCAATACAATATTAAAAATATTTATTAATGTTTTACTTCTTTAAACCACACCCACCCGAATGGATGAAAAATGATTCTTCGTAATTAAAACATCAATTGACTTAGAATTTTAAATATATTTTAAGGGGCAAAAACTTATGATTAATTAAATCTTATAGTCAATTTTAACTTACAACCCAACTTAAAACGCATATATAAAACCTGGAAAATTTCAAAATAAGCAATTCCAGCCAATTTTTTTGACAAAAGGTGTTTTTCATAGAAAAAATATGAATAGGTATAAAAAAAAAATAATAAAATTTTAAAAAGGGTAATAAATCCAGCTATAAAATGCTTTATTTCTGGTATGAAAATAACTTTTTTAAGGTTACCAATTATAAATAAAGGTAATAAAAAATTATAATTTTTTTGAGTATAAGGCTAAGGGTAAATAAGGGAATAAAAGGAGTGGAAAATCAATTTTTTTTTTTTAATATTTTATTTATTTTAATATTTACCCATAATATTCAGGATGTGAAGTAGGAGGATAATATCCATCTGGTTCTTCTAAATAATCTGGAGTAGCTCTAGGTGGTCTTCTACGAGAAACTGGAGCTTCAGAAGCTGGCCATCTTTCAACTGTAGTTTCAGGGCTTCCTGGTCTAACATAATATTGAGCGTCACGATCCAAGTCCTCTTGGCCTAAACTTAAATTCATTTTTTTTTCTTCAAAGTCCATGTCGGATTCTTTTCGTTTATTTGCTTTCCTCATCATCTAAAAAATAAAATATTTTAGTTAAATCCATTGTTTTTAAACTCTAAGTACATAGCCTGCAAATAATAGGTCATTTCCAGACTAAAAAGATTCAAACATTTAAAAATTTGTCTTCTATTTAATTGAAAATTGGAAAATATTTTCTTGTTTGTTGATAATCAGTAAACAAATGGGTTAAAAGTTTTTAACTGTCATTCAAAAAGAATTTCAGAATAATTTAATTTCTTCAAAAATATTAAAATAAATCTAAGCTTTATAAAGCAAAAACATTTTGTAATCTAAAAAGATATATTGTTATGTTACTTTCTCTAACATTTCTAAGAGCTCATTTGTTTAGATAAAAATGCATAAAGTAGTGTAGTAACTATGATGTAAAAATTAAAAATTACTTACTTCTTTGGCATGTCTTAATCCTCGCTCCCATGCAGATTCTGATGACAAATCATCAACTTTAGGTGCGTGATGTGGAGGAGCTACATATCCAGGAATAACAGGCTGACGGACTAAGGGTGGTCTTTCAATATGTGGCCTGAACTCATGTGGAGGAGCTTGATGGACTGGATAAGCCATTGGACGTACCACATCAAACATAGTATAGTTTCCTTTATCGGTAACTCCAGGATGTAAAAATCTGCAACTAACACCCCATGTACATTGTCCACGGCTATAAAATCGGCATACTGGCCTTGGTTCTGTCTCTTCTGGCCTAGCTTCATCACCCTCACTTAACTCACCTTCTTCTAACTCTGAATCTGGTTTTTCTCCATCTTCTTCAAAATCATCATCTTTATCATTTACTTCGCCAGTTTCTTTTACACTATTTTTATCTTTATCATTAAATTTATCTTTCTTTTCTACTGCTAGATCTTTGGTTGAATTATTATCTGGTCCATTAAGTTTATTTTGTTCTGAAATTTTTTTAGAGCTATTACTAATATGAATTGAATCGTTTTCTTCATCATGTTCATCGGTGTTTTCAAATTTTCCTTTTATTTCTTTTGATTGAGGTTCATGATCACCATCTTCTCTAACATCTTTCCATTGACCTTCAGCTTCAAAATCTAATTGTTCATTTTCTTCTACTAACCCAGTAATTTTTTCTTCTTTTTTATCAAAATCATTCAATTTATTTTTGCATGCATTATTCTCAGTATTTAAATCTTTCAAATCTTGACTTTCATCTTCAATATTATCTAGATCTGATACATCTGATAAATCCTCTCCATGGGAAACAGTCACTGTGGCTGTTTTATGTAAATCATCATCATCAAAATGTTTATTTAAACTATCTGTCTCTTGATCTTTATTATTAGTTTTTGTGAATTGTTCTGAAGAAAGTTCTGAATATTGACTTTTTGGAGAACTGTGCTTGGAGCCACTATTCCTAGATACAGGAGAAGCTGGTCCAGATAATATTGATGTTGGAGATAACGGTTCTCCAATCTGTGGATTTGAATACTCTGAATGATGATTAGAATTTTCTTCAAAGTTTAAACTTTTTGGAGAGTGAGGTCCAGATTTTGGAGAGCTATCCCTAGATCTACTTTCAATATTATCTTCTGCAACAGGAGAAGCTGGGCCATAGTCTTGTGATTTTGGTGAACGTGAGTTCGTATTTACAGATATTGGATTAGTTAAAGGAGATAGTGGACCTGAAGCAGGGGATGTAGGACCTGAAGTAGGTGATGTAGGACCTGAAGCAGGCGATGCAGGACCTGAAGCAGGTGATGCAGGACCTGAAATAGGTGAAGCAGGGCCCGAAATAGGTGAAGCAGGACCTGAAGTAGGTGATGCAGGGCCTGGTTTAGATGCTAAAAAGTTTTGATGAGAGACATCTTGATGTTCAGAAGCAATATTACATGGTGAATCTGGTGGAGATATTGGTTGTGATACCGGAGAAGCTGGACCTGATGCAAATGAATGATGACTTGAAGCTTCAGAGTTCGGGGAGGCAGGTCCAGAATTAGGTGATTTTGGTGACATTGGCGTTTTATTTATATATGATCCAGTACCAGAATGATGAGAAGCAGGAGATATTGATCCATCAGGAGTAGCACATCTTTCCTTGATTCTTTCTTCATTATTACTAACTTCTGATGAAGAATTTTCTGAACCAGAGTCTGACATATTTAATTATATTCAACCTGAAAATAATAACTTTTCTTATTTGTGTACATTACTGAATATTCCCTTTTGATTAAATAAATTTTTTTATAAATGATTGGGCAATTTTGTAAAAAATGGTAATGTAATAAGAAGAGCTGTATTCGTATCATATTCAAAATAATAATGCAGCTTATTACTCTAAGACTTGTCAGCTTTTCCAATTATATAATTAGATATAAATTAATAACAATTTGTATTTAGATTATACATTATTTATAAGTTAATGGTATCCTTAGAAAAAAGATGTATTACATTATGTATGAATAAAAAGAAAACATTATTATCCACTGAATGTGACTTTGTGAGCCTCAATCAGTAGCATCGCTGGGCTTACCTGTTTAAAAAAGAGCCCATGCGTTATTCGCTCTTGAAGTTGCAACATAATATGTATATGTTGGCGCGACGGACATACTTGTTTTGATCACACGTATGCCAAAAAACATATTTAGAAAAACAACAGACTTTTTAAATATTTGATATACTTTTAAAAAAACTTTCCGACTTTAACTTTAGACTTTTAACCGACTCGACTGACTTTCTTTTAATACGATCACGATTTAAATATAAACATAAACATAAACTTTTTTTTTTTTTTTTTTTTGAATTTTTGATCTTGTACTTTTTTTTACACCGATACTTGTGTAATTTAACATAATACTTTTTTTTATACTTGTATTTTTTTTCATTATCATTTGATTTTTTATCAACTTTTTACTTTTCTTTTTTTTTTTTAAACACAACACAAAACTAGATACTGATAAAATTTATTTTTATATTTTTTGGCACTAGAAACTTTTTATTACTAGCATTTTTGTTTGACCTGAAAGAATGTATTTGGGACAACGAAAAAAGTTTTTTATTAAAAAAGCAGTAAAAAAAAATTGTGCAATTAAATAATCAGATTTGTCACAAAAAACAAAAAAAGCAAAGCATTTCAAAACAAAAAAGTAAGAAAAATAAAATTAAAACATTAAATGAACAGAATTAGTGAATTTTTTATAAAAAAATTAGAATTTAGATTTTTCACTAAAAAATCCATATACTAATTCTTTTAATTTCATTTAAAACTATTCAAATATTTTTGTTGAAATTGCAACAGCGGAATTTAGAGAATTTAGTATTATTATAAGGAAAATATATATTTATACAATAAAATGCATAAAAGATATATTAAATAATTTTAATGCATACCAAAAATGAAAATTGATAATTGTAATTTTGGTTTATTTTATAGCATAAATATTGTCTCAATATATTCTAAATCGGCTGTTCCAATAAAAAAAAATGTTTGCAAAAAATGAAATTTTATTGAAAAAACAATTAATTTTAAAACAAAAACTCTACACTCTAAATCTTAAAATTTCTTTTTTAACTACAAAAAGGTTCAATTAACAATTAAACCTTTTAAAACTATTACTTTTGAGTATGTTTAACCTTCATTAAGTAACAAATTTTTGTTTAGATTTTCATAATATGTATAATTTTCTATTTTATGAAGGTTAAATATACTCATATAAATTAATTTAAAATTTAATAGTTTTAAAAGGTTTAATTGTAAATTGAACCTATTTATAGTTAAAAAAGGAACGTCAATATTTGGTGTGTAAATTTTATTGATTTATAGAAGTACTTCAGTTCAATAAATTATTTAAACTATTCATAAACATGCTCAAATTGATAACAAATTTTTAAATAAAAAATATAAGTAGTAAATACTACAAGAATCAATCAAGATAATTCAATAAGAAAACTTTTTAAAATGATTGCAAATTATATTAACAAAAATTTATGCACAGTGATTGCAAGAACTAGTTTTAATATTTAAAACAACTAGAAAGATGTGAAAATATTTACATATAAAACTAAAATATTTAAAATTAAATGTTTTATGTTTCTAGTTATCAAAATAAAAATTATAATTTTTGGTTACCTAAACAATATGAGAGAGAACTTGGACCTGGTTAGCACAATGAATTATAAATGCCGGCGACTTCGTCTCGGTGTCGAGTCGATACGCCGGCTGTAGTAACTTTTTGATGTTAAAATATATTTTGTTTTTTTGAATAATGACTTTACCCCAGGATTACAAATCTTTTGTTTTCGTTCTTTCTTCTCTATTGGCACGTCTTAAATTTTGGAGCTGAGAATTTCTTTAAATTATGTCCATGAAATGAGCGAAAATTTCACATTAGAATATAAAATAATTTTTAATCAACTGTTGAAATTTATTAACACTAGAAAGTTTTTTTTTCAATGAATATTAAAAATATAAAATTTTGCTGCCATGAAATATATACAAGACTGAAGCCGATCAATTTCTTAGTCGGTCCTGTAGATGATGCGATTGTAGCGTGTGTGGACCAAGCGCAGACAATTCTTTGACTACATGAATAAATTAAATTATTTTATTATATTGAACAAATAATAAAACAATAAAAGTTTAAATAAATATTTTTATAAATTTATTTATTATCATTTATTAAAATATAAAGAAATTAAAAAAAAAAAATTACTCATAACCTGTATCTTTTAACAGTCTATATTGTATTATTAAAAATAGTATTGATAAATAAGTGAAAATATACATGCTTAACGAGTTAACAATAAACTTTACACATATTATTAATTAAATTTAATAAATTTCAATTAAATATACCTATAAATTATGATTTATAATAAACTTATAAAAAAATTTCACTCGTTTTAACTCCATATAGACTAGTATAGGACCCGTTTAAGACTGAGTAAGCGCAACTCGAAGCGCAAGCGGCAAAAAGTTGAAATGTAGTCGAATGCGCGATCGATTCTCGATATATCGTTTAAATAAAAAAAAAAAAAAATTTTGATTTTTTGTACAAAAATTAGAAATAAAAAAATTGTAATTTAAATTAATTAAAAAAAATTATACTTCCAAGCATCAGAATATTCAACATTATGGCTTGATGAAATTTTTTTCTAAATTTTACGTATTGAATAAGATTTTCCTGCCTTAAATTTTTGCAAAAAAAGAAATAATAGCATACAATTTTAAATAAAATAAATAAACTTAAATTAGGTACATTTTGTAAATTTTTTATTGAAAAATCTGTTTGAATACATTATTCTTTACACTTTGAACATATATGTCGCGTAAAATGTTCAACTTTGGTCTCAGTGTGGTTTTTATAATTATAGGAATATATTAAATTTGATAAATAAATACAAACTATATTAGACTTCTAAATGAAATACATATACATATAAATATTTGTTAATTGAATAAATTAATAATACATAAGCATTATACAATTTTACATTTTAAAACATTTATTTGCAGTCAATTGATTAATTTATAGAGCATCTAATTTAACAATTTGAACTTTTGAGGTAAGTGTTTGAGTATTTTCAAAAAGATTATAAGTTGAGCAGTAACTAATAATTTCATATATACCATCGTTATTAAGATCAGCCACAAGTAATGACTTGTCCTGCCTCAGTAAATTAGGTTGACAATTTTCTTTATTGCATAATTGTATTATTTCATTTTGACTAGGATTTATTTCTTTTACTTCTGTATTATTTACAAGAACAATTGTAACATATACAGTGAAATTATTTTGTGACACATCAGAATTTTTAAAAGAATTTTCGCTTTTATTTTTTGCATTCATCCAATGCCAGAATTTTAAAGCAAATCCTGTTGTATAATTCTGACCAGTCATATTTAAAATAACTGGTTGACTAACAAATGTTCCATTACTGTTGTAGTCCCAAATATGTGTTTCATTAGCACCATGTTTTAAAATTAAATTAACATTAGATGAACACAATCCTTTGAGACAATCATTATTATTTTTAACTTGGAGTTGATAAAAAGGATTTAAATCCCAAGAATTTTTAGAATTTTGCTTTGGATAGGCATTTTTTGAAAAAGTTGTATCTAAACTTAATTTTTGTTGATTTGGTGTCATATTTAAGCTAAGAACAAAATCATCCAGAGAAACTTGATTTCTTATTTCTGAAAAAAAATTAAATAATTTTTTTTAAATATTCTAAATATATATTATTTCAGGATAATTTAACACGCATATTATAAAATTAGTTAAAAATCATACTTACGATATCCCTTAAAATTGAAACAAATATATGACAAGTTGTGAACTGAATTAATACTATTTAATTCAACGGATTTACAATCTGATATAATTTGTCGTCCAAGTAATTGTCCAGTTTTTCCTGATATAAGTACAAGATTAAGACTAGAATTATTTATTTCTATACTGATTAAATCTTTGGTGTTATCATTATTTACATCTATAAATAATAATGGAAGCTCAGGATGAGTATGTGCTTCACAGTGCCAGTGAATAGTACCAGCAGTTGGTTCAATGCTAACTAAAAGGCCACCTTCACCCGAAACTAGACAATCTGGTTTACCAGAACCATCTGTATCCAACATTTCACAATTTATATCTGTAGGTAAACGGTTTAATTTTACCCACCATAAAGGTGCTCCATCCGTACTCTGCATTGATAAAACCCCACCTCCATCTGGAGGAATTTGTTGTTTTTCTAAAGAATTTTTACTATCCATGATACCAAATTGCTCTCCTCGTAAAAGAAAAATTAAATTGTTTGGTTTACCAGGTATTATAGTAATGTGGCCATGTAGTTCTTAAAATTATAAAAAAATTTCAATATTTTTTTTATAAGTTTAATGTATTAAAATCAGCTTACCAACACCCTCTAATGTTTTATCCCAAGAAAGAGAAGTCTGAGGTTCTGGCACTGCTGAGCAAATTACAGAATTATTACAAGGTAATATATATAAAAATAATATTATTGTGAATAAGCATAGAAAAATTGATGCAATTAAACTCAAGCGTCTGAGAGGTGTCATATCCCGTATCTTCCATAAATCATCATTTGTTAATTGCCCATCCAGAATCATGATAGGAATATTATCATTACTGTAATCAAATGAAATTTTTCCATTTCTATTTCTTGTTCTATTATTTAAAGTATTTTTGGTTTCATCAAGAGGATAAAACATCCCATTATTGTGTACATTTGAAGGTACCTAATTTAATTTTATTATCATTTTAGATTAATTTATTGAATTTAAAAGATATTGATGTTATTAATTATAAAAGATATTGCTTACATTACTCCTCAAATTTTGAAGCTCTTTTGGTTCTGATTTTTGAAATCTATGAAGACGATCTTCATCTTCATCTTCTGTATCAGTAGTACTCATACTTTGAGGTATTGGAGCATAACCTTTGACATTTGGCTCACTAGCCATTTTTGATATATTGTATCGAAATTTTTTTCAAATAAATTAATAAAGTAATCTATTTTAAAGCATAAAAGTATTTTAGCTTTTCGAACTCCATAGTTTTCATAGATGTTTGAAATTATTATAGTTGATTAATCCAAATTTTGAAATTTTTGTTAGAAAAAAGTTTATAACTAAAATAAATTATGTTTTCTGATAAACACATTATCTCACAAAATTAATAAGAAAAAAAATTTTATGCAAATTTAAATTAATAAAAATCATGTGTAATCATAATACTAAAAAAATTTATGTCAAATACTACTGAATTTGAATCTATGAATGTAAAAATAAAAAGTGTAGGTAATTTAATAACATTGCAAAACAAAACAGATAAGTAAATTTACAATTGGTCAATAGCAGCATAGTCATAAGTCAATTAAATAAACACACACATAAAATAGTACATCTATAATCAATATACATATATAAGTTCATGTAATATATCGCTCACATATAAATTTATGATAATTAGAAGAAAGTTGAAATGAAGACTGTAGGTTTTGATCAATTCTTTAATATATATCAATAATATTAAAATCTCAAAATCAAATTTTATGCAAAAATTTACAAAAAAGATAAATCAACATATCTGATCTCGCATCGGAATATCAACACAAAAATAAGTCGAAATAAAATATCGAAGAATCGATTTTCATTATCGAAGATAATCGAAACTTTTACTCTGCTTATATTGCCCATGTGATTTAGGCCGTGGTTATTTGTTTAAATTTTTAGAAAACATTTATTGCATAATAAATAAAACAAATTGAATACAATAAATCAAAATATTTTAGGTAAGTAACAGATGAATACAAAAAAAAATTTTAAGTTAATATGAACAATGGTTTGATTATTTTTAAATAAAGTAATTAGTAAATAAATAATATTTTAGGTTATGCTTAAAAATTATTAATATAAAAATTTTCCGTTAACATAAAGTGTTCAATAATAGTTTATAAATTAAATTAAATTCATTATTAGTTATTTCAATTATTATTCAATCTTATTTAAATTTAACAAAAAATTACTTAATTAACATGCATTAATTATTCACAAAAGAAGCAGAATACAATATCTTATAATTTAAACAAAAGCGGCTAATATTTTAGTTATTGAAAACATTTTCGCTAAAATTCTTCATGAAATTAAGTATAATTTAACACTAGTCATAATTTAAACCAGTTGCGAAGTTAAGTAATTAAGCAAAAGATTATTGATAAAAGTCATTAATTAAAAACTTTTTAAATTTTATCTAACATATATTATTACGGTATTGTAGTAATTTAAACTTTGATCGAGACTTTGACCTTATTTGTTATTTGTCTTTTGAGGTTCCACATTAAAGTAACTCTCAGTCTGCGATGGCTTCATTGCTGGTTCCTCCAGCTTCAGTACAAGGACAGCTTATTTTGGATCGTGATGCATTTTCAACAACTATAGAAAATATTCCTTGTTTACATTTACAAAATCATAAAACTTTACAAATTAATATGCCAATAATAAAAAAATATTTATTAAAACTTAAAAATTTTAAACCTATTAAAACTGACGATGACCATGTTTTAGTATACTTAGATCCAAAAAAAATTAATAGCTTAAATATTTCAGAAGAAGAAAAAAAAGCATTAGATTGGCATAATACTTTTAAAGACACAAAGATAAATTTAAAATATGAAAATTGGAATGCCGATGAAATACTTAGGTCTATTTTACCATCTGATATTGAAATACCAAACTCATTTAGTCAGATAGGGCATATTGTGCACTTAAATTTAAGAGATGAGCAGCTTCCATACAGACATATAATTGGCGAAGTATTTCTTGATAAAGTTTCAAACGCAAAAACTATTATAAATAAAAAAAATTCAATAGATAATACTTACAGAAATTTTGAAATAGAAATTTTAGCTGGTAAATGTATAACTGAAGTTACAGTAAAAGAAAATGGCTGTGTATATAATTTTGATTTTGCTAAAGTATACTGGAATCCAAGATTATGTACCGAACATACAAACATGGTAAACATACTAAAAAGTGGTGACATACTTTATGATGTTTTTGCTGGTGTAGGACCATTTTCTATACCTGCAGCAAGAAAAAATGTTAAAGTTTTAGCAAATGATTTAAATCCTGAATCTTATAAATGGCTTTTAAAAAATGCAAAAACTAATAAGATTTCTAATTTAATAAGCATTTATAATTTGGATGGAAGAGACTTTCTTAAAACTCATGTTCAATTGGATATTTTAAAACGCAGGCAAGAAAATGCTCCAGGTTCTGAGCATATAGTTATGAATTTGCCAGCACTTTCTGTTGAATTCTTAGATGTTTTTACCGAGTGGTATGAAACATTGGGAGAAGTGTGCGCAAATTCTCTAAACTTACATATTTATACTTTTGTTAAAGCAGGGAAAAAAGATGATTTAAATAACGTAACAATTGATTTTATTGAAAGTAAATTAAATTATTCTTTAAATTTAAAAAATTTGTTGCAAATACATCACGTAAGAAATGTAGCTCCAAATAAAGAAATGATGAGAGTTTCAATTTTATTATCAAAAGATTTTTTAGAAGTCGAGGAACCAGCAAAGAAAAAATTAAAAGCATAAAATAATAGTTGATTAAAGTGTTTGATAATATTTCAGGCAAAATAATGGGAAAAAATAAAAAAGGAAATCAGCAAAAAACTAAAAATGTATTTCAAGTAGCTGGGAATCGTGTTCAAAGAATAAAATCTAAAGCACAGAAAGTTAATTTAAATTTAAAGAATGTAAGTTCTTTTGACTATAGGAGAAAGAGATAAATTTTTTATTTTTTAAAATTAATAATTTTTTTTATCTTCATAGTTGAGTGTAAAACAAAATAAATCCTGTAAAGAAAAAACAAATGTTGTAAATAAACAGTTGTTGGAACTTAGCAAAGAAGTGCATCAAGCAGACAAACAAAAAATTTTAATAGACAACAAAAATAAGGACAAATTACATTTAACAAATAATAGAGAATATCATAAAAGTGGACCTACAAAAGAACAGACTGCAAATATGCTTAAAAGTTTACAAATTGAATAAAATATTGTTATTTTTTAATGATTGTGTATATAAAAATATATATGTTTTGTAATAAAATATTTTATTTGAAAAAAAATTAAGCAAATAAAAAATAAACTATTTATGACATTAAAAAACTTGTTATCAATTTTTTAAACTCCCAAGGTCCTAAATTAGCATTTATGCTATAATTACATGCAATGTCAGATAAGAAAACGGCAGCATTAATTATAATAGGCGACGAAATTTTACGTGGACAAGTACAAGAGACTAATCTAAAACACTTGGCTCAATTGCTAGCAACTGTTGGCATTAAAATTAATAAAGTAGAAATAATTTCGGATGATGTAAGTATTAAAAAATATTCATAATATTCATTATTTTACATTTATTTAATTTTATAATTTAGTGTGAGGAAATTGCTAAAACTGTACGAAAGATATCTTCAGAATATACAATAGTTTTTACATGTGGTGGTGTTGGACCTACGCATGATGATATTACTTATGAAGGAATTTCTGAGGGTCTTGGATTAAGTTTAAAAGAAAACGAAGAACTATTGAAATTATTCAAGAAACAATTTCCTTCTAAACCTGAAGCATTGAGACTTGCTACAATTCCGCACCCATCAGAAATCATTTATATTAACTCAGGAAATTTGAGTGGTAAGAGATACATTTATATTGCGATTTTAACATGGAACATGTTCATTGGATGGGGTATTTGACAAAGTTTGGCTTGGGGGGGGGGGGGGGGGGTTAAAATCAACGTTTTAGAAGGGGTACAAATTGACGCGTTTAGGGGGGGGGGGGTGAAATGGACTTAGAATATTTTCGATTTAAGCACTTAGAATAATTTGAAGTGGGAATAAGGACTTGATCAGGCCCTGATAACAACAACAACTTAGAATACTTTAAGTTTATGGACTTAGGATAGTAGGTATATATTTCAGGATTTATTGTAATTTCGGTTTTTGGATTTATTACTGTTATGAGTGAACATGTTCCATGCTCGTTGGTTGTGTTGTTACACAAACCGGTTATAAATTTTTTTTTTCATCATAAAGTTTATGAAACTCCAGTCATAAAAACAAATCATGCAATTTCCTATAAATTAATGCAATAATTAAGTATTTTTTTCATGCAAAATTCGTTGCAGATTCATAAACCTTTTTTTACACCTATTATTTGCTATGTAAGCGATTTATTACTATTCAATATGATAAAAATTAGACATTATACTACATAGCATTATCATAAATATTTCTCCCATGCCCATAACAAAAGATTCTCATATTAATAATCACAAAAGTATACCAAAGATTTACAACTTTAATGCACAATAAATTACAATGGCCTCATATAAGTAACTAAATAAAATAATTTTATTCACTACTAGATTAATCATTCAATTTTTTTTTTGACTTCTAGCCTATTTTTTTATTTTTTTGTTCATATCCCCAATTTTATAAAACGTGTACCTATAAGGGGTAATCAGAAATCATTTATATTAACTCAGAAAATTTGAGTGATAAGATATACATTTATATTGCGATTTTTATTATTTTTTTAATCATAAAGTTTATGAACCTCACGAACAAATCACGCGATTTCCCTATAAATTGATGCAATAATATATAAAATATAAATCATCCATAAAATACGTAACGCAGTTACATAGTTACTGTAATGTTAATTTACAGTATCAAAATTCTCTAATTTTTGCGTTATGTATTTTATGAACGGACCTTAAGGTATACTTTAGCTAAAAAAATCTGGCTCAAGCAAATGGAATTCCGGTTTTTGCAAACGAATCATTCTTTATTTCTTTAAATTAGGTTTTGATTTTCTATGCAGTTATAATTAAATGCACGAGCTATGTAATAGAATAATAGATCTGAATTTTCAAAAAAGTTACTACAAGAGTTTACGAGTTAGATTTTCCAGATATTGACCTAACATGCAAGATTTTTTTTTTATACAAAATTATATTGTAAAGTTGTGTAACATTTATGCATTATAACAGGTATACCTTGCCCTCAGCTTGAAGTAAACATGTTCCATACATTTAGGTTGTGCTTACACAAACTGGTTATGTTTTTTTTGTGAAGAAAATTTTGGGGAAAAAATTTTCAAAAAATTAATTATTAGATTCGAAATATTGAGTAAAAATCATACTTTCAAATAGAAGTACTTTTATATAAATAAATGAGGTATTACGAGTTTGAGATTTTTTGATAAAAAAATTTTTGAAAAAAAATTTAGGTCTTAATTCGATAATGCTTGTGAAATATCATCGGTTACAATATTTTCAGATATTAGTACTTTCATGGAATTAAATGAGGTATTACACCAAAAAAAAAAAAAAATTGCAGTTTTTTTAATTTTGTTGTTTTTTTAATTTGGAGAAAAAAATTTTGAAAAAATTCGGTATCAGATCCAAAAAATTACTATTAACGAACTTTCTAAAACTAGTAGGTAATTTCATAGAAATAAATTAGGTTCTACGACCAAAGAGAAAAAATAATTTGGTATTTTTTTTATTTTTTTATGACGAAAATTTTGTGAAAAAAAATTTTTGACCCCGGAATCTTATAGCAAGGAAAATTTCCTATCTGGACCCAAAAGGAAAAAATTTTTCATGCTAATGTAAGTTTTTTACAGCAATAATAAAAAAAATTATGACTCATTTTTCTTACTTTTTTTTACAAAAGTCCAAAACACAAAAATGGCTGCCAAAAATCGAGATTTTAAAAGAAAAAGAAAATATAATTTTTCATTCGCATCCAGAGTCCATATAAAAGTATCTTATATATACTTACTCGTATATTATCTTTAATTTTAACATTATTAACTTTTTCCAACAAATTTTCCTCAAAATTTTACATCCACCATTTTGGAAATTTTTTCTCGCGTTGAAAATATAAGTTCTAAACATTAAATAAATAAAAATGTAGCGGTTTTTAGTAAAATTACAGCGTTTTGTAACATAATAATCAGGGCTTTTACGAAACGTTTTTTTTTATAATTTTGGCCAACTTTGACCCGTTGCACTGACTTTCCAGAAGTCTAAATCGAAAATCTGACCTCGGATTCTTAAAAAGCAACTCTTTTTACTTAAGGGACCATCATTTTATTTATAATTTCTAGTATTTAATATATTTTTTGAAGCGGTTTACAAATCGACACGTAAAAAAGGCCTTCGGACTTAATGGGTTAAATGTCAAAAATTTTATAATTAACCCATTGGGGACTAGAGCAAAATATAATTTTTTTTTTTTCTTTTAATTTTTTTGTGTTATAATGAAGTAAAAATTTAAAATTAAAAACAAATGTCATTTTTAGATTTAGATGATATTGTATTTTGCGTAATAGTGAAACTACAGACCTCTTATCCTTTAACGGTTTCGGAGATAGGTATTTTGTTTGCTTTAACTTTAAAAAGTACAAAAAGTCTAGAAAACTTATTTTTACATCAATTCAATTATTTTTTTAATATTCCATCCTTAAAGAGCTAATGAAAATTAATAAAGTTTAATTAATAAATTTATGAAGCTTATATATATGTATAGAAATTGAATATCATATTAGTATTTCTGACCCAAAATATAAATACTAGTTGAAAAATTCCATAAAATTTTCAACGAATAAAAATCTAAGAAATGGGTACCCACATTTAAGCTAAGGGAGGGTTTTGTAAAAAAATATGTAATAATTGCTAATAATGGTTCTTTCATCAGGGGAAAATCCCATTCTTTAAGAAAATGAATGAGTTTCGCAAATAAAATACCCAGAAACTGTTTAAACGACTATTGTACCCTATCATACAAATATTGATTAAAATAATTATTGCATTTCAGAAACTTCGGTAATAATAAAAGCTAATAATGTATACATATTACCTGGTTCACCAAATTATTTCACCCGAGCTGTAAACCAAATTGTTCCAACACTTAAAGGAGGTTTATTATTACACAATGCTGAACTTAAAATAGAATCGGACGAGTTTTCATTAGTTAGCAATCTTGATAAACTTGTAACAAAATGGAAGGATTTGGTATCAATAGGCAGCTATCCCCAATACCCAGATGAAAAAAATCCAACCAATTCAACAATAATTACATTTGAAGGAAATAAAGAAAACGTTATTAAATGTAGATTAGAAATGATTCATAATACTCCTTATGAACATTTAAATTTAGATAATGAGTTTCAATTAAGCAATGCTAACGATGTTTATAATGCCCTTGATAATTCAGTACACTTAAAAAATGCTATTGATACTATAGAAAAATGTTTTAAGAAGTGAGTAAAATATTTTTTATTTTTCTTCATACAATAAAATTAATGACTTAAAATAAAATAGATGAAATTTTAAACATATGTAATCTTATTTTTTAGGTATAAAGAAGACGAAATTTTCATAAGTTTCAATGGTGGTAAAGATTGTACGGCTGTTTTATATTTAACTGCTACTGTTATCTACAAGTGCAAACTAAATTCTATTCCTTGTTTATACGTTACTGGTGATTCATTTACCGAAGTATGAAACTATTTATTATAGATTGTTTTGCAAAATTGTATAGCTTGAATTTTGCTCTAATTTGCGACCAGAAACTAATCGTATAATTTTGCACGTGGTCAAGTACATAATTAGTTTAATAATTGATGATTTAATCAATTATATACAATAAATGATTTTTATTGATGCATATACGTTTTAAAAATTTAAATCATCTGTTCAAGCAGATTTAAGCAACACAATTTTGCAGAGTAAAACCTCGCTAGTTAGCAAATTAAAAGAATTTTAGTGAAACATCCCAGATAGTTCTTTAAGCAATAAAGACAACATAATTTTCAATTATTAATCGAGGTGCAAATTACATGTAAAACCTGCGTGATCAAGTAACTTTTTAAATCAAGATTATTAGATATTCTAAAAATATATTAAAAAATATTTGATACGTATTTTTTGATTTTTCATAATAATGAAAACAACGGAGTTATCAACATTTAAAAAACAGTTCATTCATTCTAGACCCTCGACATAAAATAAAAAAATTTTTTTAAACTGACTGGGAATAAAAACTATAGAAGAGAGTATTAAATGCTTTAAAAAAATTTATAAAAGTTATTACGATAAGTTTGCAGAGTCTAAAATCTAAAAAGATTTTTCAGCTATATATAAAGCTTCGAGTAAAGCTTTAAACAAATTTTATGGTCCGCGATGTTGGAAAATTCAAAAAAAATTTTTAATGCCAAATAAATTTTTTCAAATTAAGTTTTATTGTCCCTTATTTCTTGTCAGAGGCCAGAAATCAAGTATTTTTTTTCTCTGCGCGACCGGAAAAGACGTGTTTTTTCGTCACTGACGAAAAAAAATCGAATACGACCCTTGTCCAAAAATATGAAGTTTAAATTACCTTCGCTTCGGAAGGTAATTTACGTGCGATTTCGGCCATTCTTTACTTTTCTGGACACGGCCTCGTAATATACTATATTTTATCTTTCGCCATCTTGGGAAAACTGAAAAATATTCTGGTTGTGAAAAACAGATAGAAACAACACTTTTTTCGTCCGCGGCGTGATATAAAAAAGTCGCTTTTGCCCAGCTGAGAAAGAAAAATTATATTTTGACCATGGGAGCAACAAAAGAATGCCCCAGATCGCCATTTACCGTTAACCACCATAATGTACGTTCGATTTGGAACATTCTTTTTTTTTGCTCCCTTGACTAAAAATGCACTATTTAGTCCTGTCGCCCACCATACTATTTAATGCCATAAAAGTTCCATGGAAAAAAATGGTTGGTATTTATGTTTTTTGACCCGCTAAACACGAATCCGAGGTCCGTTTTGCAAAATTCGTGGTCAATTTTTTGTTATTAACAATTTATTGCAAAATTTGACAACAATCTAAAAGTTAAATATCCTGTAGCTAAAACAATTCAAAATTTTAGTAAGCCCCTGATTTTAATATACACATTTTGACTCACTTAATCCAAATTTCTAATTTATAAGGTCGTATGATTAATTGTTTAAACAATATTTAATTGTTAATAAATTGTTTAAACAAAATTTTTTTGAAAATTACGTGTGACACCTTTTTATATGTATTTTTTGACCCTCTGATCTCGATTTTCAAGTTATTTTTTGCAAAAAACTTACTTAAAGTAATTGTTTAAACAATTTTAATTTGTTTATAAGCCAAAATTAGTAGGTATGTTGCTATTTAAAATTCGACAAAAACATGAATTCCGCAGCTTACAGCTTTTGTGATTTCGAAAAGTAATCACCAATTTTTTAAAATTATTACTTGCTGTATCCGAATTTTTAATTTGCAATGTCGTAGGACTAATTATTTAAACAATATTAAATTGTTTATAGTTTATTTAAACAAAATTTTTTTGATAATTACGTGTGACACCTTTTTATATGTATTTTTTGACCCTCTGATCACGATTTTAAGGTTCTTTTTTTCATAAACCTTACTTATAGTAATTGTTTAAACAATTTTAATTTGTTTATAATCCAGAATAAGTATGTTGTTAGGTAAAATTCGACAAAAACATGTATTCCGTGGTTTACAGTTTTCGTGATTTCAAAAAGTAATCACCAATTTTTTATAATTTTTACTTGCTGTATCCGAATTTTTAATTTGCAATGTCGTAGGTTTAATTGTTTAAACAATATTTAATTATTAATAAATTGTTTAAACATATTTTTTTTGAAAATTACGTGTGACACTTTTGTTTATGTATTTTTTGACCCTCTGATCACGATTTTCAGGTTCTTTTTTTCAAAAACGAACCCCATTTTTTGCTTAAACAATTTAAACTTTAAAATCATATAATAAATAAAATTAACTCTCGGGTTAGTAGTATGAAAGATTTTTGATGACATTTTTTTGTATAAACATAAATTTTACTATAGTAAAAAAAGCATTTGAATGAACTTAAATACAATGAACTTAAATACAATGAACTTAAATACAATGTATTCAGAATTGGAATTTTACCTAACAACATATTTATTCTGGCTTACAAACAAATTAAGATTGTTTAAACAATTACTATAAGTAAGGTTTATGAAAAAAAGAACCTTAAAATCGTGATCAGAGGGTCAAAAAATACATATAAAAAGGTGTCACACGTAATTTTCAAAAAAATTTTGTTTAAACAATTTATTAACAATTAAATATTGTTTAAACAATTAATCATACGACCTTATAAATTAGAAATTTGGATTAAGTGAGTCAAAATGTGTATAATAAAATCAGGGGCTTACCAAAATTTTGAATTGTTTTAGCTACAGGATATTTAACTTTTAGATTGTTGTCAAATTTTGCAATAAATTGTTAATAACAAAAAATTGACCACGAATTTTGCAAAACGGACCTCGGATTCGTGTTTAGCGGGTCAAAAAACATAAATACCAACCATTTTTTTCCATGGAACTTTTATGGCATTAAATAGTATGGTGGGCGACAGGACTAATTATATTTTTTTAGAGCCACGATTAAAATTTTTTGATTTTTTACCATTCAAGATAGGATCCTCGGTTAGAAACGAGAAATTCTCGGCCGGGAACGAGGCGAGGCAAGACCAAGAGCATGGTTTATGCACTTCGGCCTAAAACGAGGCAAGGCAAGATTAAATCTCTCTCGTTATCGTTCTTGATAAAATTTGCAATTCTCGCCTTGTCTCACTTTCACTACAGGTCTACCCTTATAAGAGATCAGATTTATACTTTTTACAGCAAAACCTTCAATCGGTTTTAATTGTTTCAATTGGCCTATGAAAAAGTCTTATTTTGTAACGAAACTATAATTTCTAATGGGTCTATGACTTTTTGGCAAAATTGAGTTCTGAAATGCAACTTGCGTGAAGCCTAAGTTCAAAAAAGTCCATCTGAATAGGTTTTACATATATTCTGTAATTATCAGGTATAAATTATCGTGATGTACAGTAGACGATGTAAAATACTTGCAGAATCTAATTATGTTATTTCAAAAGTCACAAGTGCTTCTAGTATGATTTCACTAAATTCCTCGTAATTACTCCGGGGCTCTCTCCGGGGTCTAAATCTTTAAGAGAGTTTACAAAAGAGAGTTGATTTAAAAAAAATTATTTTTATTGACAGGTTGATGACTTTGTTGAAAAGGCTGCCAATTTTTATAATGTTGTACTTATTAAAAAGCCAGGTCCAATAAAATCTGCTCTCAGTGATTTTTTAAAAGAAAGGCCTAATCTCAAAGCTTGTTTAATGGGTGTCAGAAAAAATGATCCTGGATCAGAAAATCAAGATTATTTTTCTCCAACAGATCCATCATGGCCTTATATCATTCGAGTTAATCCAATTTTAGATTGGTCTTACAGCGATGTTTGGAAATTTTTATTGCAATTTAATGTTCCTTATTGTTCATTATATGATTTAGGATATACTAGTATTGGTAAGAAATCAACAACAACAAAAAATCCAAGTCTTCAAGATAAAAATGATCCTAGTAAATATTTACCTGCTCATACTTTAAAAGATGATTCTGCTGAACGTTTTGGACGTGTATGATGCTAAAATTACTTGATCAGTTGTTTTGACGACAATAGAAATCGATAAAATTTTTATAGGGGCTTTATATTATAAAAATAAAACATTAAGAAAATTGTCGCTTTCGTTTAGGAGATACAAAGCTCCAAAGTTGAATCCTTATACATTGCAAGCATAAGAGCTGAATCAAAAAACATGGGTTTGAGATTTTTATTCAACGTCGAAACTAAACAATAGATTAAAAAAAAAAAATTACACAAAGTGAATTAATTGTTAAAGAAACTTCTATTCGATTGTTAAATAAATTGTGGATTTCAATTAAAACATATTTTAATTAGAAAAAAATAAAAAAACCGATGAAAATTTTAAAGTGTCAACGTCGCCGTTTAAAATACACGCATAATATTATTAATTATGTAAATAAGAACGCGAGCCTACAAACATGATGCGACGTTGTCGTAATTTTTCTTTTATTTTACCTTCAATGAAAAATGATCTGTCAAAATACTCTAATTTCAATTTAATGGTGATAGAGTATTTTTTTTTAGTGTTAAGTAAAATATTATGCAAACATTAAAATTTTGGAGTATTAATTTTAGTAATGCAATGATCTATAATTTATTAATAGTTTTAGCAGATCTATAATTTAATAATTTTTGAATATTTATATAAAAAAAATTGTGCACTTTTGTTTATAACAACGTTAGTTAAAAATTTTTAGTAAAAAGAAAAAAAATTAAAGAATACAATTTTTTTTTATGTTTACAATTAGAAAGTAAGCATTGTGCCTTAAAAAATCTACTTTTGTCTACAATGAGAAAAAAATTCGTTCGCGGAAAGTAGATTTTTTTTCAGTGTAGTATTTGTATTTGCAATTTTTTTACCAATGTATTCTCACTTAAAATAATAAAAATATAGTGTAACTTTATTTCACGAAAAAAATAAAAAACATAAACTATTTAAATTTGAGTTCTATTCTTTATTTTTTGTTTCTTCAAAAACAATTAAAAGTGATCTTAAGGAACCAGATATTGACTCCTCTAGAATCCAATCAACTGCTTAAAAATTTAGTCAGATAAAAACGTGTAAATTTTTTTTATAAGTAGGTAACTGAACATTAATTTTTTTCAAGACTTGAGTACCATGACAGGCTGAATGACATGCTAACTTATTCGTTCAAATGATTGCAAATAACAAAAGTTTTTAATTTTTTAGCGATCATTTTTAAATTTAAATAAAATTAATAGCCTTGATGAACAACAAATCTAAAAATGCACTGTAAAAAACAACTCCGGTGATTTTATGACAAAATTGGTAAATTTACGAAAATTTAGTAAATTTTCGAAAAAATTTGCAATTTTTCGACAAAAATCGGAAATTTACTAATATTTGTAAATTTACGAAAAAATAGTAAATTAACGATTTATTTTTTCGTAAATTTTCGACAAAATCGTAAATTTCTACATTTCTGTTAGCAAATAGGTATATAATTATTAATATTTTAAGAATAAAAAATGTTTTTTACAATGTGATTTTAAAATTATTATCCAGATTTTTTGTTTGGCCATCTCCTTATTTGATGGATATTATACAGTTTTCCCTTTTTGAAGAATTGTTGGAGATCTTTAAATAATTTTAATCGGCTAAATTTGAATAATATTATTTAATTTATTTTTTAGAAAATTAAAATAAAAATAAAATTTACACTCAAGGTGAATGCGCCGTCGTTTGATAATTCCAATAAATTTTTTGATCAAAATCAATTTTTTTTTATAACTTTTTTTCACATTTTGAATAATTTTTAATCGTTTGAATAAAAAAAAAGATTTCTTGTTTTGTTGTAGCTAAGATAAACATTAAAGTCGGAATTATTAAAAAATCTTCATCCAGAATAAATAAATAAATGTAAAGAATTCACTGTTAGGTTTCACTGCTTGCAAACTTTCTACTTGAAAATTCAAGCAACTAAAACAGAGCATCAGTGTCATTATTTACCAAATTTAAGAATAAAATTTATTTTTTAAATTAATTAAAATACACAAAAAATATAACGATAACAATAAATTTAAAAAAATTATAAAATATACCTACATGAATAAAATTTTATTCTATATATTTAATTACATTTTTTAATTAAATAATAAGTTAAAAAAAAGACAAAAGAAATAATAGATTCAATATGTAAACAATTAATAGATATATATATTATATATATGAGCAATTATTTTAAAAGTGATACTTAATTTGAGCCTGGAATCGTAAATTTTTTTTTTGAGGGCACATCGATATGACCCGTGTTTTCAGATAGTTTGAACCTTCAGAAAACCAAAAAAAATCGTGAACAAGAAATCGGCGATAGGTGCCAAAAAGATTTTTTCACTTTTATGTCAAAAAACGTGTTTTTCGTATCTGAGCTACCCTAAATTTTTAAAAAACTTTTTAGGTAAAAAAACTTTTTTAAAATAGATAAGAAAATCTGATTGCCAGGGAAAAACCACTCCAGAAGAAAAAAAAACTTATCTTTTTACGATGAAATTTAGCCGAGTTATCGACAATTTAAGATTTTGCTCAAATTCGTCTTTCAAAGATTGAAATTTTATTGAAAAAAGCCTGTTTCTGAGCTTTAAACATGCATTACTCGCTTGATTTTCATCGTAAAATAATAACTTTTTTTTAAAAATCGATTAATTTTTTCCTGGCAATTCATTTCTTTAAGAAAAAAATCATTTTTTTTTACCAAATTTCAATTTTTAGGTCAAAAGCCTTTGAAAACTGTAAGTAGCAAGATTTACATATCACAGTTTTTGACCTAAAAATTGAAATTTGGTCAATAAAAATGATTTTTTTCTTGAAAAAATGAATTTTTAAGGAAAAATTAATCGATTTAAAAAAAAAAAATTATTATTTTACGATGAAAATCAAGCGAGTAATGCATGTTTAAAGTTGAGAAACAGGCTTTTTTCAATAAAATTTCAATCTTTTTTAAGACGAATTTGAGCAAAATCTTAAATTGACGATAGCTTGGCTAAATTTCATCGTAAAAAGATAAGTTTTTTTTTCTTCTGGAGTAGTTTTTCCCTGGCAATCAGATTTTCTTATCTATTTTAAAAAAGTTTTTTTACCTAAAAAGTTTTTTAAAAATTTAGGGTAGCTCAGATACGAAAAACACGTTTTTTGACATAAAAGTGAAAAAATCTTTTTGGCACCTATCGCCGATTTATTGTTCACGATTTTTTTCGGTTTTCTGAAGGTTCAAACTATCTGAAAACACGGGTCATATCGATGTGCCCTCAAAAAAAAAATTTACGATTCCAGGCTCAAATTAAGTATCACTTTTAAAATAATTGCTCATGTATATATAATATACATATATCCGTGGCAATGGATTTAACTTTGAGGGGATTTTCGATGACCGAGAGTGATTTAAGAGATAATCCGCTTTACTCAGCTATATACAGAAGCCCCAAGTATTAACCGAATTAACGGGTTTTGGGAACAAACTAACACAATACTATCCTTGTTTAATGCTCGATAAGATAAGCCGCGTAAATTAAAAAAAACCACCAGTATAAAAAGAACTTTCATAGGTAAAATAAACAAAAATTTGAAAGAATAAGTTTAATTATAGACAGTGTGTGTTAGTGAAGTAGCTAATTTTTTTTTTAAGTGAATTTTTTTTTTTTTTTTTTAATTTTTAGTAAATATTATTTAGTATTGAATGTTTAGTTTTTAAGTGAAAAGCTATAATCATGATTTTAAATAATTCGAGCATTCATTGGGAAGCAAGAGTGCAACCACCACCATTTCCTGGTGCTACCCGAATGTTAGGATGGAATGTACCACCAGAAGAATTAGTTCATATTCCAGAACATTGGTTAAGTTATCCAGAACCAAGTGCATCACTACATTATTTATTAGCACTTATTTATGTTATTTTCACCTTTTTATCATTATTGGGCAATGGATGTGTCATTTGGATATTTTGTTCGTAAGTAAATAAAAAATATTTTTTTTTTCAGAGGCCAAAAACGGCCAAAAAGAGACGAGTTTTCTTACTCCTGACAGTAAAATCGTATGCGACCCCAAACTTAATTTACGTAGTTTGGGCCATTCTTTATTCCTTTGCACGTTAAAACCACTTCGGTCGAATTTTCAGTTCAATATTCAACCAATTGGCTGAAAATTAAACTAAAATATAAAAAAAACTTTAATTAGGTAAATATAAACTGTGGATGAAGAAAATAAGCAATAAAAATTTAAATCAACCAATTAATCTTTATTTTTAATTGCTAATAATTTTAGTAAAAATAAATAAACAATATAATTTAAATTCAAAAAATTATTGAAAAATCAGGCCCGCTTCGCTCGTTTCGGCACTCACCAAGAGGGCTATGCCATCTGGACTCTTCCAGCTTGATTTTTCTAAAGAAGTTTTGTTTTGAGATTTTCAATATTTTGTATAATAAACTTTTTCTATCCGAAGTATTCTCTAAAATTTATTGAATAATAAAAATTGTGGCCATAGAAACTCATTAGTGATTACAAATTAGTGATCAGCAATACATAAGGCTTCGCTAACCTTCCCGTGGATCCACAAGTAGCCATTGCTGCCCTTGAATACACATTCTTGGATTCTCTTTGAGAATAGTTGTTCAAGAATATTTTTTACGATTCCACCTAAATTTTCAAGCTAATCGGTTCAATCTGTTAAATGTTATGATAATCTATTATTTAAAAATTGATGGGCTTTATGGGAGCCACGGGCCGCCGTCTTGTCGACGTTATAAAGACCAATCAAATTGCTTGTTTACAAATTTGAATTTGTCTATTTTCTTTATAGGTTATACTTATATTTATTTGATACTTGTTTAATAAAGCTAAGGGGACAATATAATGCGGACGAACAACTTGATCCCGATATAGTCTAGTTTTTCAAAAATTATAAAAGTTTAGGACTAATATTATATATATTTCTAATTTTTACCGGTTACTAATTTAGTAACTCTATACAGTAACCAAAAAAGATCAGTTATTCTCAGAGAGAATCCTAGAATTGGTTGTCGAGGATAGCAACGACTACTTGTGGATCCTCGGCAAGGGTAGCGAAGGTTTATGTATTGCTTATCACTAATTTATCGCCTGAGTTCCTATGGCCGTAATTTTTATGATTCAGTAAATTTTATATAATAATTTGGGTAAAAAAAGTTTATTTTACAAAATATTGCGTAACCTAAAACAACATTTCTTTAGAAAAATTAAGCTTTCGGGGTCCAGAGGTACGTTAAGATATTGGTTGAAAATCTAAAGCAGTGTCACCGTGTGGTTTGTAATAAACTATTATTACGAATTTTTATTTTTATTATTAATTAATTAAATAATTAAATTAAAAATAAAAAAATTCAATTTTTATTTTCTCTATATTTAAAGTATATATTACGTAATTTACAATTTAATGTAAATTTAATTAAATAATTTAAGCAGAAAGAAAGAAGACCAAAAATATTATATTTTTTTATACTCTAAAAAATATTGATTATTAAAGCCTCAAAAATTTATATTACTCAATAATTTATAGAAACAAATAATATGGTATAAGATAATATAATAATTATTACTATTATTATTTTTATAGGGCAAAATCATTAAGAACGCCATCTAATATGTTAGTTATTAATTTGGCAATATGTGATTTTTTTATGATGGTCAAAACACCAATATTTATTTATAATTCAATCCATCAAGGTTTTGCTCTTGGACAATTAGGATGTCAAATATTTGCTGTTGTTGGTTCATTTACTGGAATTGGTGCTAGTATGACAAATGCTGCAATAGCATTTGATCGTTACAGGTGAATTAATAAAAAATATTTCAAATTGTTATCATTTTTTTGTTGAAAAACAAGCATTACAACTTTCATAATGCCTAGTAAAATTTTTTACCAATATACATTTCAGTACAAATTTATTTTACAATTCATTAGTTTTAATTAAAATTTTTGAAGTAGAAATTTGTGATTGGTCAAATTTGGTTGCTCTAAGCTTAAGATGAAGGTTCGTAATAAAAAAGTATTATTAAAGGAAGAGGTGAATTTTTAAAACAATAATATTCTTATGGTATTCATTGTTTATTCGTTATTTATAAAAAATAATCAAATATACTTTAAATTTCTAAAAATTCTCCCATGATGGAAAAAGTTAAATTTTCAAAATATTCCATTTAGAGCTGCCCAGAAAATATCTAAAAAATATAAAATAAATTTTTCCAAAGGGTACACACCCCTATTTCCTTAGCCTTAATACTGAATTAACCGTTATTTAAGGTTAATTGTTAAAATTTGCAATACTTGATTTGAACCTTGATTTAAACTACTTCAAGTACATATGATCTAATTCACAGAGTGAACGATATCATAGTTCAGTGGCTTAGACACGGTGAACCCTTGTTTGAGTTGAGGCATATACCTCTGATTTTTTTTCTGAGGAAAACTAATTTATTTGTGTTTGTATTGGTTAAAAGTGTTTCCTAGATGATAGAGGGAGAAGCGAAAGCCTAGACATTAAAAAGTGACCTAACACTAAAAAAATAAAAAAGCAAAAGAAAGAGCATAAACTTTCCTAAGTTAAAAATGTTGTAACATAAAATAATTCGATAAGGATCACTTAATTATATAAAAAACTATATCCAAGCAGCACCCTAAGGCGCGTTAACTCAATTAGGAACTTGAGTGTATAAAGGACACCGCAATAATGTTATGGAAATTGTGTTTTGATCAAATCTTCTGAACTTTGGATATATTAATAATCAATTAGTTAAAAATAATAATAAATTATCTAATGCTATTACACCTCTTTCTGGGGTTCCACAGGGTTCAAATCTTGGACCTTTGCTTTATATTATATAAATTAATGACATGAAAAATTTTATAAAAAATTCCAAATTTTTAATTTATGTTGATGATCTAAAAATATTTAAAGAAATAAAAACTAAAAAAGATGTTAGATTATTTAAGTCTGATTTAATGAGATTGCATAATTGGAAGTATTTAAATGGATTAAAATTGAACTACGAAAAATGTGATATTATGATTTATGATAAATGGAAAACTAAAAACAACAAATGATATAAAATATAAAATAGGTAAACATGAAATCAAACACACATCAGTTATCAAAGACTTAAGCATATACTTAGAAGATCATTTGAAATTTGATGTACACATCCAAAAGCAAACAGCGAATATATTTTCTAAAAAAAATAATCCAAAAATTCAATAATATTGATACATTAAAATTATTTTACAACTCAAATATTAAATCTATTCTCATGTACGGATCCATAATATGGTCACCTCATACAAAAGAAAAAATATATGAAAAAGTTCAGCATCAAATACTTAGAATTTTTGCATATAAACAGAATATTGAATTTGATTATTTTAAACATGACTACAAAGATCTGTACATAAAATTTAAAATTAACAATTTAAAATCTGCTAGAAAAATATCTGATCTTAAATTTTTATATAAATTAATAAATAATATAACTGTCTGTAATGAAATAAGATCAGTTATTGATTTTTACATACCAAAGACAGATGGTCTTAGACAAAGAAATTTAACTTTTACTATTTCTATTGATTTCAAAAATAGTAGAAGGACGTCGTCAATAATTAGAAAATTATAATACAAACAATAAAAATATTGATATCACTAATAACAGTGAAATAAGCTGTTATAAAAGCTTAAATATTCATACATCGAAAATTAGTCAAAATTTTTTTTGTTATACATTTACTTTTATATACATTAGAGTGGACCTAAAATTAGAGTTTTGAGAAAAACTTTGCTCCCCGGGTTTTTTTGTGAAGTTTTGGTCATAAAAAGTCCCCAGCTCCAAGGATTTTGATTTTGCTTTGCAAAAACACGTGCCTGTAAACACCTCAATTTTCCCATTTAAATAACATGGGAATTTTGACTTTTCAGCTGTCTAATTTTTTAACGTGCTGAAAAAATTTTTTTAAACACTACCAAACAGATAGAAAATGATGTTTAGACATATAAAAACTGATCCCCAAAATTATAGCAGTCCCAGAACACTTTGTTTTATCAAAATAAAATTTTTAAAAATCGCAATATTCCCATTTAAAATACATTATAAATAAAAAACCATGTATTTTAAATGGGAAGATTGCGATTTTTAAAAATTTTATTTTGATAAAACAAAGTGTTCTGGGACTGCTATAATTTTGGGGATCAGTTTTTATATGTCTAAACATCATTTTCTATCTGTTTGGTAGTGTTTAAAAAAATTTTTTCAGCACGTTAAAAAATTAGAAAGCTGAAAAGTCAAAAATTCCCATGTTATTTAAATGGGAAAATTGAGGTTTACAGGTACGTGTTTTTGCAAAGCAAAATCAAAATCCTTGGAGCTGGGGACTTTTTATGACCAAAACTTCACAAAAAAACCCGGGGAGCAAAGTTTTTCAACAAAGTCCAAAAATAGGTCCACTCTAATATACATGTATTTTATTTTATTTTTATTTTTCAAAATTAACAGGTATTTTTACCCTTAATACAGTATTAAATTTACAATCATTTTTTATATAGACTAAAAATTTTAAATAAACAATAAGTTATATATAATAGAGTAATGACTAGTATGATTACCATCTTTAAAATTTACATAATTTATAATAAAAATTTTTATTTGACTAAATGTATAAATAATAATTTTTCCTTTTCATAAATAAAGTGAAATAATTTGTAACACTTTATTTAATTATGTAAGCTTAGAAATATTAATTTTTAATTTGTTCATTATAAAATGTAAAGGGTTCGTCCCGTAAATTTGTTTAATAAATAAAAAAAAAAATATGTTTAAGTTTCGCCATCCCAAACAAAAGTCTCAATGGGCACAAAGCTTCATAATGAATACTTTGGCCGTTATGAAGCTTAAAAGCTCCAAAGTTCCACCCTATATTTATTCATTTGTGCAGTCTTTATAGTTTTTAAATCAATTTTTCTGTGTATTTAAAAGTCTAGGTTTAGGTTTTTGAGGTCACTGAATTCAAATTCAATGTCAAATTGGCAAAATTGACAGCTAACAACTGTCAACTAGCGGCAAAATGGTGAATACAAAGAGCGTATTTTATTTTTATGCTATGACTTTGTGTTTTTTAGGTTACTTAGCTTAAATCCAATGAGTAAAATGATTTTGATAAATTACAGCTATTAAAATCCTGTCAACTAGCTATCTATGAGCGATAATAAATTGAGAATCTTATTTTGTTGTATAAAATTATTTTATTTAGATCTCTTATCTAAAATATGACTTCCTGGGCTTACAGCTGTCAACTCGTTGTCAGTTAATGGTCAAAAAATGATGTCAAAATGCAAATCTGTATTTTTTTTATGACTTTACGTTTCTAAGGTTGCTTAGCTCATATCAGAGGAAGGATCAGGCAATTAAAGACCTACTTTTTCTATTAACCTCGCGGCTTTTAGGTTAAAGTCTTTAGGCTAAAGTATCACCAAAATCAATAATTTCGCTTCTTGACAGCTGTTAAGTAAATGTTAAAGTTTAGTAATATGGCCAAAAACTTACTCTCGAGTTTAAACTTCATTTTTTTTAAGCTAATACTTTGAATTTCATCAATTACTACTATATTAATGTTATTGAATTTTTGAAGGTTAATGACAGCAGTCAACTGGAAATGCTTGGGATGACAAAACCTAAAACATATCTAAAATTCAGAAGATTTAGCCGATACCCAATTTCCATAAGATTATTGCGGGGTTCTTCCAAAAATTCATATACCTATACTGTATATAAAAATATTATAAAATTCTTTCATTTTGAAGTTCAATCGACTCCCTATAGGGTTGTGCAACGCTATTGATATTTTTTGAGATTCTAAAAATATATATAAAAAAATATTTAATGCAAAATATTTTATTCTTAATAAAGTAGTTCCTATAAAAATCTTTTGAGTGTGTGCATATGGATAACAACTCTTAGACAAGATAATAAAATGACCTAATGTTTTTTTTAAAGAAGCTTGCTTTAAAAAAATCTGAAACTATGTTTTTTATATGGTCGCAATGCCTAATTTTTTTTTCTTCAAATTTTAGAATGTTTGTTGTTATTCGATTCCTCGTACAGATAGCTTAATTTTTTTAAATTTTAGTCTAAATTAGCTTTTACTTATAATAAATATTTTCTCATTGTTTGAGGAACCACAGTGCCAGTAACTTGATGGCAAATATTTTTTTTTCTTCCATTATGTCTAATTACTTTTGATTAAAATCTTTCATCTTCAGCTTTGATTATTAAAAAAAATCATTTGAAACTGTAACCGAAACCATTGCACCGGGATCTGGAAAAAAAAGCGGAAATAAGTTTGCTTTGATCGAAAGTTTCCATCCAATTTTAATGCGGGTTGGCTTGTTTTACTCCTGAAAACCTGTATTTTACGAAAATAACGACAAGAAAATTTTTTTTCACATGATTTTTACCTCTCTTTTAGAAAAACCCACCCATAAAAAAAAACTTTATAGCAAAATTATAATTTATCGAAAAAAATTTTCTAGGCCTTGAAAAATTATTTATATGCTTAAATTTGATTGGAAAAACAATGAAATTATGTTTAAAAAAAAATTACCCCCATTCTACCCCTAATTCCCCAAAAAATCCCCAAATATAAATTTTATGTAATATTTAAAAAAAAACCAATTTTATAAGCTTTTTAACTTTAAGGGTAGTAGGGGGTAGAATTAGGGGTAGAATAGGGTTAATTTTTTTTGTTAACATAATTTCATTGTTTTTCCAATCAAATTTAAGCATATAAATAATTTTTCAAGGCCTAGAAAATTTTTTTCGATAAATTATAATTTTGCTATAAAGTTTTTTTTTATGGGTGGGTTTTTCTAAAATAGAGGTAAAAATCATGTGAAAAAAAATTTTCTTGTCGTTATTTTCGTAAAATACAGGTCTTCAGGAGTAAAACAAGCCAACCCGCATTAAAATTGGATGGAAACTCGATCAAAGCAAACTTATTTCCGCTTTTTTTTTTCCTAGATCACTGTGCGTTGTTATCCTAAAAAGTAACTTCCTTCGATTAACGAAAAAATTAGAAAATTTTTGAAAAAATTTGTAAATATTCGAAAAAAATCGTAAATTTAATATTTTTAGTATATTAACAGAAAATTCGAGTATTCTCGATTTTTTTTTTAAATTTGCAAAAGAAAATTGATAATTTACAATTTTTTTTCGAAAATTTTCAAAAAATAGTTGTAATTTACGAAAAATAGTTGTCAATTTACAACTTTTTTCGTAAATTCACAAAAAAAAATCGAGAATTCTCGTTTGTAATTCACACTTACAAGTGTGCAAAATCTTGTATGATGATTGAAAATTATAGTTTGTAGATTTTTATGCTACTTGCTTAATAGTATATTACGAGCCCGTGTCCAGAAAAGTAAAGAATGGCCCAAATCGCAGTTTACCAACCTCGGCTTCGCCTCGGATGGTAATTTACGTGCGATTTGGGCCATTCTTCATTTATGGACAAGGGTCGTATACGATTTTCTTCGTCAGTGACAAGAAAAGGTGTCTTTTCCGGTCACGATGCGGCCGGTAAATACGTGCTTTCTGGCCGCTGATAAGAAAAAAAAATTTATGCCATAAAAATAATGAAATTTATGTTAGTATTTTAACTTAAATACTTAATCATTATAATTAAATAATTCAATAGATAATTCACCTTGTGTATGTATTAAAAGCTAATCCATATAATACTGGAATAAAACTTTTACGATATTTTATTTAAACACATTATACGTATGTTTTATCACCCGTTGCGCTATGTGCCACTTTTCCACTCAACCTTCTCTAACCATCTTTTCTGACCCTAACCTTGTCCAAGCCATATGCCTGTAAAGATTTTTCCTTGCTTTTTACAAATATGATTATAATACTCCTACGATATCGAAGTTAGAATTTCAGGAACAAAAATTGACCAATCGGGCAACAATAATCTTTCAAGAAATTAAAATTGAACTGGAAATAAAGAAACCTAGAAAAACAAAAATATATTTTTGCAATTGAAAACTGAGGGCTGATATACAAGTTATACTGTTTTCAATTTTTCGTAAATTCTGTCGTATCGTTGTTTTTATAATTTTTGTTAAAAAATTTTACATTTCATAAATTTATGTTCATTGTTATTAGTTATAAATTTTTCGAAAATAAAATGGTCAATTTCATAAAATTATGATTATTTGATGAGTTCACTATAATAATAAACACGATCTCAATGAAACTATCATTCCGAAATTCGGGCGCACGGCTTTAAGGTTGAATCAGGTGGATAGAAATAGCATTTTTTGAGTAAAAATTTCTGGAGATCGAAACTTCTGGAATGTTTAATATTTTCAGCCATTGCTCATGTTATGTGTCCCTTATAATTAACAAAATAATTTTGAAAATTTATTGACTGCAGACGGAGATATTAGCGCTTGAAATTTCATTAATTTTTGAGTTACTTAATTAATCAAGCCTTTTTTATAAATAATCTAATTTTAAAAATCTTTGAATATAATATTTAGGACATTATTTAGCATCGATTCACTAAAAAAAATCTCAATTTTTAACAATAATGTGAAATATATTTCAAGTTTTTTGATTTTTGGCCTAACCTAAATTTTTCAAAAAATCAATTTATTCACGGCAAAACGTAGAAAATCAAAATTTTTGTTAGTGAATCGATGCTAAATAATGTCCTAAATATTATATTCAAAGATTTTTAAAATTAAATTATTTGTAAAAAAGTCTTGATTAATTAAGTACCTCAAAAATTAATGAAATTTCAAGCGCTAATATCTCCGTCTGTAGTCAATAAATTTTCAAAATTATTTTTTTAATTTTAAGGGACACATAACATAATCAATGTATAAAAATATTAAACATTCCAGAAGTTTCGATCTCCAGAAATTTTTACCCAAAAAATGCTATTTCTATCAACCTGATTCAACCTTAAGATGTTCCTAAAATCATATTATGGGCCGCGCAATTCACTGACAGTAATAACATATTTAAAAAATACGTAATAATCTGAAATAAAAGGAAAATTGTTGAACATTTTACTTATTTTTTATTTACAAATAACAAACTGTAACAAATAATTCTTTTTAATTCAGGTAAGTACGTACTAAAATCAAAGGACGTAGTTAAAAACCATTTTAAAAACGGGACACCTTAGCGCCGAGCACACGAATTCCGGAATACCCTGTATATAAATATAATTTTTTCTTATTTTTAACATCAAAATTAATTATTTTAATTAAAATTAAAATTCAATTATTTTAATTAAATTTAACTTCATAAAATTTTTTTCAATAATTATTCTCAGAAACCAAATAACGATAATGAAACAATTGTACTTATATAGTTTCATTGAGATCTTGTTTATTATTTTATAATAAACTCATCAAATAATTTAATTACTTGGAATGAAAAACAGGAATTTATACAATTTTTTCATCAATATATAAAATTATGATGTCCCAAAGAAAGACATAATTTTTTAAATAAAAAAAAAATATTTTTAGCCTTGAAATTAACCGTTTTATCTCAAAAAAATTTCATACATTTAGAAAATAATTTTTTTTTGTAGAAAAAAAATAAAAATATTTTAAATCAACCCCAAAATTATTTTGTATTTATCGGAAGGAATAATTTTGTTGAAAAATTTTTTAAAATAAAAAGAATTTATTTTCCTGGAAAAGAATTCCTTTTGTCTTAAATAGAAAATAATTTTAAGGCTGATTTTAGGATTATTTTTTTTTTTTCAAAAGGATCGTATTTTCAGTTTAGTTTACAGGTAGCTTAATAAACTTTTCGACCCTTGAATTTTATCTTTGAAAATTCTACTTTATCTAAAAGTTTATATATTTCATAACAAACTATATACTTAGTCTCAGAAGTTCATTTTACTTTCTCAAAAATTGCTTTAAACCCCAAAGAACTATTCTCAACCAAATATACTCTATGAAATCGTTAAAGCTTTTAATTTAATTTAGACTGTCATATTATAATATATATATATATATATATTTTTTTTTTTTTTTTGAACGTGTAAATAAAATAATAAATAAGAAACCTTTTTACAGCACGATAGCAAGGCCATTAGATGGAAAATTGTCTCGAGGTCAAGTAATGCTTTTTATTTTACTGATCTGGTTATACACAATACCATGGGCCTTGATGCCATTAATGGGAGTTTGGGGTCGTTTTGCTCCAGAAGGATTTTTAACAACCTGTACATTTGACTATATTACAGATACAGATGATGTTCGTTCTTTTGTAGCGACAATATTTGTCTTTTCTTATGTTTTACCAATGAGCTTGATCATTTACTATTATAGTCAAATCGTTGGCCATGTTGTTAATCATGAAAAAGCTTTAAGAGCTCAAGCTAAGAAAATGAACGTTGAAAGTCTCAGAAGTAACGCTGATAAAAATGCTGTGTCAGCAGAAGCTCGTATTGCCAAGGCATTATCATTATTAATATTATTATTATTATTATTATTATTTTAAAATTTATGTTAACTTACTTTAATTTTAGGCTGCGATAACAATATGTTTCTTATTCGTTGCTGCATGGACGCCGTATGGTACAATGGCTTTAATTGGAGCTTTTGGTAACAAAGCTCTTTTGACTCCTTCTGCCACGATGATACCAGCTTGTTGTTGTAAACTAGTAGCTTGCATTGATCCATATGTTTATGCCATAAGTCATCCGAAATTCAGGTAATTCAAAAGTAATTTTATGAATAAACTAAAAATTGATCAGTTTTAGAAAGTTACTTTATTAAATCTTTGCATTAGTGAATCCTTAACTCTTTTACGTCAAAAATCAATTTTATTAATGTCATTTTCTTTGACTATATTATAAAAACTTATTTACCTACGTTTGCACTAAGGTCCAGTTAATTTAATTTACGGTTGAATTTAAATATTGAGTAAAAAATAAATCGCACTAAATTTTAGTTTAAGGAGTAGATTATCACGTTTTCAAATGACTTCGCGTTACTTTTCAATTATTTCAACGTCAATTCAATTCAACTGAACCTTTGTGCAAAAGTATTCATAATTTATATTCAATTTTTTTTTTTTGTAAATGGTAACTGAAAAAATTAGAAAAAAAAAAATTTATTAAATGTACTTAAGTAATATAATTTTTTTTAATACCATGTTATTGTAGTAATTTTATAAAAAAATTTAAATTTGTATTTTATAACAGGTTAGAACTTCAAAAACGCTTCCCATGGTTAGAACTTCAAGAAAAACCACCTGCACAGGACACACAAAGCGTTGCCACAGAAGCCGTAACCACAGCTTCAAGCTAAATCATAAACTATCGTAATTTCATAAATTACTTAGAAGGTAATAAGTTAAATTGTTTACTATTATATTTTAAATGCGCAGATAAGGTTTAGCAATTGTTTAAAAACGTTTCTAATCAATTAAATTGCAAAATAAAAATTTCAAAAATGAATAACATTTTGTTCTGAAAACATTTTTATAAATAAATATTACATTATAAAACAATAGCTGTTTGTTAAACAAGGGAAAAACTGGTTTGTGTGTCAACACAATCAATGACCATAAAACAAGTAACATTTTTAACTTATATACGAGTCTTTCTTTGCCAAAACAGCAATGGTGGGCAGGTCGGGTCATCGGATCGACCTCAAATTTTCCCCATGTTTTTATAACATAAAGATAGGAAAATCCTGAAATTTTCAACCTTCTAGGTCTTAAAAAGCCCTAGTTATGGCCAATCAAACTCATTAGGCGGCTCTCGACCGGCGTTAGTGCTTTTCGGGAAAATGGTTAAAAATCATAAATATAAGCTTGAAAAAAAATTCTGAAACAGTATATATGTTGGGAAACCTTCAGTAAATCCATTTCTGCCATTATTTTTTCGGAAAAACCCCGGGAAATTCCGGAAAATGGGAAAATGCGTTTTAAGAAAAATCGCAATATCTCATTTGCCGCCATTTTTTTTTTGAAAATTTTTTTTAAAAAATTTTTTTCAACCGAAATCCTATTGATCTATCCTAAAAAAAATTTTGATTTCGGCCATTAAGGTCGATTTTAGCCTGTTTTAGAATAATTTCACATTTTCAATACTTCTTTATTTAATTTTCTATAAGGGGTTAAAATAATTGACTTTTTTGCTTTCAGAATCGAATAGCCAGGGAAAAAGTAGTCCTAAATAAAAAAAATAATTGCTCTTTTCGATGAAAATTTACCGAGTTATGGTCAAGTAAAGACAGTGTCACAAATTACCATTTTTATACTAATTCCAATTTTAGGGTCCATAACGACATTATAACTTGAAAAATGCATAACTCGCTTAAATTTTATCGTAAAAAGAAAAGTTTAGGATTATTATCGAATATTTTTTCCTTGGCTATTCTTTTATGCAAGAAAAAAATTAGTTTAGTCAATAAAAAGTTTTTTTTTGGTCAAAAACTAATGTAACATGTTAAGGACTGTTTTTGATTATTATCATTTTTTATCAAAAAAAATAAATTTCTGTCAAGAAAATTAATTTTTTTATTGGATAAACGAATAGTCAAGGAAAAAATATTCGATAATAATCCTAAACTTTTCTTTTTACGATAAAATTTAAGCGAGTTATGCATTTTTCAAGTTATAATGTCGTTATGGACCCTAAAATTGGAATTAGTATAAAAATGGTAATTTGTGACACTGTCTTTACTTGACCATAACTCGGTAAATTTTCATCAAAAAAGGCAATTTTTTTTTTTATTTAGGACTACTTTTTCCCTGGCTATTCGATTCTGAAAGCAAAAAAGTAAATTATTTTAACCCCTTACGGAAAATTAAATAAAGAAGTATTGAAAATGTGAAATTATTCTAAAACAGGCTAAAATCGACCTTAATGGCCGAAATCAAAATTTTTTTTCATACAGATCAATGGGATTTCGGTTGAAAAAAATGTTGAAAAAAAAATTTTCAAAAAAAAAATGGCGGCAAATGAGATATTGCGATTTTTCTTAAAACGCATTTTCCCATTTTCCGGAATTTCCCGGGGTTTTTCCGAAAAAATAATGGCAGAAATGGATTTACTGAAGGTTTCCCAACATATATACTGTTTCAGAATTTTTTTTCAAGCTTATATTTATGATTTTTAACCATTTTCCCGAAAAGCACTAACGCCGGTCGAGAGCCGCCTAATGAGTTTGATTGGCCATAACTCGGGCTGTTTAAGACCTAGAAGGCTGAAAATTTCAGGATTTTCCTATCTTTATGTTATAAAAACATGGGGAAAATTTGAGGCCGATCCGATGACCCGACCTGCCCACCATTGCTGTTTTGGCAAAGAAAGACTCATACCAAATTTTAATTATATTAAATCATTAAAAAAAGTTAAGAATACTCTAAAATTTGTAAGCAGTTGGCTGTAACTCATTACTGAAAAGGTTAAGTGAAAAATTTCTCACGATACCTTCCCCTTTAACATGAGCCAAGCTGAATTTTGATCCAAAGTGCCCAGATCTGGAAACTCCGGCATTTATGACCAAAAATTTAAAAAATTTAACAAGTATTTTTTTAAACACATAAACATTTACACATAAACATTTTCAATTTTTTATTTATTTTTTGGTATCAAGCACTCAAAAGCATTGACTCATTTATAGACTCATTTATTAAAAATTGTAGTGGTTGAGCAAGCCACATCCTTAAATTCAAATTATTCTTAGCCCAGTGGACCTCCCCTAATTTACTCCTCCTACAGTACTGGGCTTTTCCAAATACTCTTTTCCCTCATTACTCCAGTGGCAGCCTATAAGGTCTGTGTGCTTGGTGGATTCTAAAGGAAAAGACCTTTGATGCTAAGTTCTTCGGAGCGCTGATCACGAATTTTTTGGTGCTTATTCCGAAAAATTCTCACATTTTTCACTATAGCCCAATTTAGGTCATTTTTACCCCTTTTCCTTAATATTTTGAGTTTCAGGAACACAAGAAACTTATCCTAATCACTGGGCATTATGTTTTTGGGTGCGCTGATTCCGGAAATGTTTTTCCGCTGTTGCCCATTTTATGAAATTTTGGCTTTTTTTTTAATGTTCTGATTAGTTAGGATAATTTTCTTGTGTTCAGGGAACTCGAAATATTAAAAATGACCTAAATTGGTATATAGTGAAAAACGTGACCATTTTCCGAAAAAAGCACCCCAAAATTCGTAATCAGCACACCGAAAAACTTAAGTGTCAAAGATCTCTTCCTTTAGAATTCACCATGTACACAGGCCTTATAAAATATTACTGGACTAATAAAATTAAAAAAAAAAAAAATTCTGTACTGCGGCCCGAAAGTACGTATTTCCCGGACGCTGCGCTTTCGGCAAAGACGTATTTTCTCACAATAGTCGCAGAAAAATTTTGTGCAATCCTCGGCCATAAACAAAGAATGACACAAATCGTAGTTTACCATCCTCGGCTTTGCCTCGGAAGGTAATTTACGTACGATTTGGGCCATTCCTTATTTTTCTGGCCTAGGACCGTAATATACTATTAATTTAAATAATAAAGGATAACTCTATTGCTGTAATTAATATTGTCTGATCAAATACGTAGCTAATCTACTTAATTTTTTTTACATATATGTAATATATGTAAAAATTTTAATATACGCGGGTTACAAAATATATTTTGTAACCCGCGTATATTAAAATTTAAAAAAGTTATCCATATATATAAATTTAAAGCAATTAATAAAAATTAAAATTGAATTCTTAATTTAATTTTATATTTTCTTTTTTTTTTATGTTTTCAGCTAAAATAAAACTTACATCAATCAAATTATCTCTTGCATGAATTTAATAAAATTAAATTATAAAATAAAAGAAAATTATTTAAATTAATTAAAATTTACTAAATATTATATATTTATATGTTTAATTTAATAATAATATTATAATATAATTTTAAAAAATTATAAATCATTTAATTTTAAATTTTCATATTTATCTTGTTATTTTTAAATAGTATTTTAAGAAAATTAACAACATAAATAATAAGTAACATGATTTTTTACTTTTTAAAGTCAATTTAGGGTCAGTGCTAATTATTGTTACCTATATCAGGTAATTTATTTAAGAGCAGCTGAATTAATGTTAAAAATAAAAATAAAATTGATTAATCACAATGCACTGATTCAATTGTCAATCTACTGATTTCTTAAGAATGTGTTAAAAAGAATTTATAACAATATACATAAGAAAAAATATCTATTTGTTCAACAAGGGAAAAAAATAGGATTTGGCTTTCAATGCAGTTGTATGCATGAGTGAGCGTAGCGAACGAGTGCAGACAGCATTGAAAGTAAAATTTCCTACATTTTTTCACGTGTTCAACACATAGTTTTTCATTAAAAGCGAAAAAAGATCGCCTGAAAGTAAGAAAGTAGATCTTTTTTGCAGCGTGTAATGAAAAAATATCAATTGAAATTGTAATGTTCAAATTTATGTAAATTATAAACCTTTATAATAAATCAGTGCTGTAATAAATTAGGTAATTAATCATCTTGCATGTATATTAGTGCATTTTTCGAGACCTCACTGTGAAAATTATTCATCTTGTATAATTGTAATAAATATTGCTATTAATAATTGTAATAAATATTGCTATTTATATTAAAATGGTAGAAAATAGTTCAGATAGCAAGAAAATACCAGATAAGTGCAGAATGCGCCATTGGCTGGTTCTGATGCTAGTACATGTACAAGTTGGATCTGAGAGAGCGTTTTTTTATGTTAAAGTAACATTTCTAATACCACTAGTTCACTTGGTGTATTGAAAGTGTTTTTTCAACATAATAAAACGCTTTATCAAGCGGGGTCAAGATCTAGTACACTCCTCTTTTAAGTACTACATATTCCGTGCCATGTACACCTATGTGAACAAGTCGCCCTGGTAGTCAGTTCTGGTCAGAACTTATAAGTACGACGAAAGCAAAATTTTCCCTTGGAAAGTTAGTGAAATCTCTTCAGCAGCATATCAAGAGCATTGTCTTTATCAAAAAAACTTGTTAAAGTGAAGGGGGGGGGCTGAAAGATAACTAAATTTTTTGCCCCATGAACCCAAAAAAAATGTTATCTTTTTTTTAATTTAACATGTCCTAGTAGGTAATTTAGGTCGCTAAACCCAAATATGGCTTTTTTTTTAGGGATGTAACACCCTTATTTTCATCCTTTCAACCTTTAAAAATTCCTTTTTTTTTACATTTTCAAATTATATTTTTGAGGGATAAATCACCCTTATTTTTACCCTTACTTATACAATTAAATAAAATTTGTTTCTTCAGTTTTTATCGATTTCAGGATTCCAGTAGGTATTTTGGGCTGCTGAATCTACAACTGTGATCAAGAACTATTTTTGACTGATGTATTATCCTTAGTTTCATTCACAAAAAACAATTTTTTTAACACATTACCACCCAGGCAGCCAAAACATATTAATCTAGGCTTAGATATTCATTAAAAATTAAATTTTAAAATTGTTTTAAGACTAGAAACTCATGAGGAATTCAATTTTTGAATTATTTTTTACCAACAAACCCTCAGAAAATGTCTACAAGGGGCGGAAAGTTAAAAATAAGTGATCTTAGCCCTGTTTTGCGACCAAAATGTGCCACTTTGACGTAAGTCTGAAGACTTAGTGAACTATTCGTAAAATATCATGTTTCTTTTTCGTCTAATTAGCACCCGGAGGTTTTCGAAGTTGCTAATTTGAACTCAAAAAAATCATAAAGCTTCATATAGGGGTGGAAAGGGGTGAAAAATTGATTTTTATAAAAAGCTTTATTTTTACTTGAAAAATTTCAAATATGAACTCTGAAAAATGCTAAAACTTCATTTAGGGGTAAAAAACTGGGGTCACGCCTAGCTTGAAAAATCGGATTATGCAAACGTCGGGCACTTGGGATTTTATAGCAGAAAATGAATGTTCAACCTATAAGGAGATAATACTTTCTTGGATTTAAATGTTTCGCCTAGCTTCTTGAGAGTTATTTGATAAAACGTGTCTCTCGGGGCAGCTGAAAATGAGCAAAAATTATTCCTAAAAAAAACTTTTCTCGTTGGTTTTGTGCTTGGTCAAACTAAAATTGTGGAGCAAAATAAGAAAAACCGCTACTAAATGGCTTTTCCCATGTATTTTAAATGGGAGACATATTGATAAATATCTCGAAGAGGATGACTGATTTTGAAAAACGGGGTTCACCATGTTTTTGGGGACCAAAAAAGCAACCTTTCCTGAAAATTTCAGTCCGATCCGAGCAGGAAAATTTTTTACTACTACTATATCGGGGGGTTTTCGACGTTGCAGATTCCAAATATGAACTCTGAAAAATGCTATATTTCATCTAGGCGTGGAAAATTGGAGTGAAAAACGGTGAAAATCACTTTCTACAAAAGCTTTTATATCTACAAAAAAATTATATCAGGGGAGTTTGAAGGCTTCTGATTTCAAAAATGAACTTGAAAAAAGTGTAAAAAATCATATTTTTTAAATTCATATTTGAAACCTGCAACCTCGAAAACCTCCCGATATAGTTTTTCAAGTAAAAATAAAGTTTTTTATAAAAATCGATTTTTCACTCCTTTTCACCCCAATTTTCCACTCCTAGATGTAGCTTTATGATTTTCTTCAGTTCATATTTGAAATTAGCACCTTGAAAACCTCGGGGTGCTAATTAAAAGAAAAACAAACATAATATTTTACGAATAGTAAAGTCTTACATTAAAGTGGCACGTTTTGACCGCAAAACAGGGCTAAGATCGCTTGTTTTTTAAGTTTCCACCCTTTTTAGACATTTTCTGAGGGTTTGTTGGTAAAAATGATTCAAAAATTGAATTCCTCATGAGTTTCTAGTCTTAAAACAATTTTAAAATTTAATTTTTAATGAAAATCAAAGCCGATATTAATCAAGTGACACGTTTTGACTGCCTGGGCGATAGTTGATTAAAAAATACATTTTATTTTGAATTTTTATCGATTTCAGTAGGCATTGTGGGCTGCTGGAACTAAATCTGGGGTTAAAAAATTTTTTTAAGGGTTTAACGTCCTTATTTACTCTTTCAACTTTTAAAAATACGTTTTTTCAAAAAAAAGTAATCTACTGCAGATCTATAATTTAATAATCTTTTTCATTTTTGAATATAGTTAAAAATTAATTAAAAAAACTTATATAAAGAAAAAAAATTAATGATTACAATTTTTTTTTTTTTTTTTTAATTCAAGTAGAAAGTAAACATCGACACTTCCCCCTTCTTTAAATAAACATATAAAACGAGTCAAATATATTCCGGTAAGTAAATTAAAAGTAAATTAAAAAAGGTCGTAAAATTTGGCAAAGATAAAATTAACAAAGATGAAAATTCAGGAGCTGTTTACCAAATAAATTGTAATTCATGTGATTATAATTATATAGATCAATCTTCTAGGGAATTGGGCATCCGATAAGAAAAATTTTATGGAAAATGGTTACATTTGGAAATGGTGTTTATAGAATACAATGAAAATACCATTAAAATAGAAGACACTTGTTTTTTAAAAGGACGTTTTAAAAATACTATTCACCTAATTAAAAAAAGCCAAAAAATTAAAAAAAGAAAACGAAAATAATAAAAATTAAACAAATTTTTTAAAAACTAAGGCACTTGAATATTTGTGTAAGTCAAAAAATCCAGCAAAAAATAATACAAAAGTGTTGATCAAACGACCAATTTTTTGAAAATGTACAGATTTATGTTACTTAATAATGAGTAATCGGGTTCATATTAAAAATAATCGTTAAAGAATGTGTACGTTAGAATTATTATATTTCTGTTTATATTATGTTCCTTCGCGTAAAAAAACCTAGCACTTGTGCATATTATTTTAAAGAATCACAGATTAGTATAAGATCCTTAATCAGCGGAAAATATTATATATGTATTCTTTATTTAAGAATATTCAATAAGGTAAAATTAATTTTAAATAAAATAATGTAAAAAAATTATTGTAAAATTGTGTAAAATATTGTAAAAAATTTTTAGCCTTGATAATGAAGACTTAAAGTCTTCGAAACGTGAGCGATTTATTGCAAAAATAAATGAAAAAATTATTAGCTCAAAAGCAAGTATTTTTATTTAATCTTAAAAAGTCTACTTTTTGCTCATTGAAAAAATTTTGTCAGGATTGTATATAACTTGTGTACATCATCGTATACAAAAAACTTGTATACAAAAATGATTCTATACAATTCAGATTTTTGTATACTTTTCTATACTTTGCATACTTTGATTATTTTTGTTTCTATTTTCAATTATCTATTCTTCTATACTTCTATTTCTTTTTCCTTTTATTTATCTGGATTGTGTACAAAAATCTAAATTGTATAGAATCATTTTTGTACACAATGATGCATACAATTTGTATATAATTCTGACCCAGTTTTTTACATGGGGGCTACAATGAGAAACAAATCCGTTTGCGGAAAGTGGATTTTCTTAGTGTAGTATTTATATTTACAAGCTTTATAACAATGTATTGTCACTTAAAATAATAAAAAAATAGTGTAACTTTATTCCACAAAATAATAAAAAACATGACTTATTCAAATTTGAGTTCTATTCTTTATTTTTGTTTATATCAAAAATTAATTAAAAGTAATCTTAAGGAACCAGATATTAACTCTTAGAATCCAATCAACTACTTAAAAATTTAGTCAAATAAAAACGTGCACATTAATTTTGTCCAAGAATTGAGAACCAAGACAGGTTAAATGATATGTATTTTATAAATTGTATCATGAAAAGTGTTTAAAACTTCTGCGCGGGCAAAATTATGAGCCAGGAAAAATATCAATGTATTAATTTTGTTTAATTATTTATTAAAAATGTAACCAATATTGTAATAGTAATAAATATTTACAAAAATATACAAATATACAAATCAAACAGTCTGAAACCCATATTTCGACTTTTAAAAGTTCTTTTTAGTCAATGTATCAGTTATTTTTTAATATTTTTAGATGTTTAAGAAAATCTAAGGCCAGTTTAAGATATTAGTAAATTCTATAGAACATCCCAGAATTTTCAATAGCGTTATGAATAAATTCTTGGAATTCATTTTTAAAATAATTAAATTAATGCAATGATTTATAAATTTATTAATAACATTTTCAAACAAATTATACTTTTTAGCCGATAAATAACAGAAAACTCGCAAAGAAATTATAATGTCTATCCCATAAATTATTATACTTTGTCAAAAGTAAAGTAAGTGAAAATATAAGAACCATCGTAAGGTTTTAAAAATATAACCAATTTTTAAACTAAACAGATACTTTTTATTCAAAGTAATATAATAAATAAAATATTCAAGTGCCAGAACTTTCAATTTATCAAGCGTCAAACCCACCGTGTGTAATATTATTTCATAAACTTATTTATATACCTAGGTTATTTCATATAATTCGCATATATTTAAAATTTTATAGATTATAACTCTGATTGACCACTTTAATTAAATAACAACATCAAATTACATTTATAGATTAACTAATACGCAATACACTCCTAATTTCTTTTTTTAATTTTAAATAAGTACAAGGTACTTTCGTCCAGCGAGTCTTCAGTTCCGTCAAAAAAAACCAGAGCTTTGAATACTGTTAAATTATATTCTTCCAGTATTTTTATGTACCAGGTATTATATATAATAACAATTTTCTATATTTTCTACAAATTTTAATGAAATAGGCTATTTGCACAGCATATTCTTTCCTCTCAAATGGATTCGCAAACAATTCATTAATATTTTAGCGAAAATTTAAAATAACATGATAGTGCCTCATTTTTTTAACAGATTTTTTCACAGAAATAATCTTCAAGTTAACTTACAACAAAATGTATACTTACTATAAGCATTTACATATAAATGTAATTAATATTACTTGAAAGCTTGTAATAATTTTTTTTTTTTTTGATATCTTAATAACTAAATTGGTATTTATAATAAATTTTTATCTTTTCATAAACAAAACGTAAAATTTAAAATGAGAAATGTTAAATAATGTCATATATTATGTATCTTCTTGTAAAAATTATATATAAATGATTTTAAGCAAGAATAAACCACCACTAAAACTACACATAAATATTTAAAAATAAGCATAATTTTCGTAAGTATAAAAATAAATTTGCAAATTAATATTGCAATATATTTGTTTTTTATATAAAAATAGCTAAAACTTACCCCCACAATTAAATAATCTCAAATTACATAAAAATTAATCATATTTTATTATTTATTCTTTAAATTGTATTCCAAATTTGTTAATAGCTTTCTTGAACATATCTTTTCTTCCTAGCGGTCCGAAAACACTTTTTTCGCCCCGTGACGAGATCGAAAAAAACGCGTTTTCACCCCACTGAGAAAGAAAAATTTCGTTTTGTCCATGGGAACAAAAAAAAAATACCCCAGATCGCAGTTTACCAACCTCGGCTTCGCCTCGGATGCTAATTGACGTGCGACCTGGGCCATTCTTTTTTTTTGCTCCCTTGGTTAAAAATGTACTATTAATTACGCCAATGGCATTTTCATCCAACGAGTCTTGAGTAGTTTCATCAGAAAAACCAGAACCCACAGCATCACTTTCAACTAGAGAATTTTTTTTCTTTTGTTTTTTTTCTATTGTTAAATTATCTTAGAGTCTATTTCTTTTAAATCCACCATGAACACAGGTCCTATGGACCACGTCTGGACTAAAATGTAAAGCAAATTTAAAAAAATATATTTCTATAGTCTTAACATACATCTTTAGGCATATGTCCCAAGCTAGGTAATTATTTTTTTTTTAATTTTCTTTCATTCCGCCTGCCACAAGTAACTTTTTTTTGCGTGCTATGTTCTGGAGGTAACATAACATAACAAATAATATTCAATATGCAAGTTTTTTTTTTTTTTTTTTTTTTTGCCTGGGTGGGGGGAGACAAGCTCCAGAGCACCCGACTTAATTTAAAAGCCCCTAGCGCTCCACCTGTTACAGTCCCCGTTGGTCCATCCTGGTCCCTTGAGGTAAAGGCCCTGGATGTCCCGGTGTTGTGTAGTGTTTGTTTCCCTTGAATGGTGTTCGCGGTTAGTGTCCCAAAAGTGACAACCCGCAGGTACCTTGCCTCTGTAGGGAAGTCCAGACCTGGTTCCATGCGAGCATGTTCCCAGAATCACCCTTCCTTTGAGGGTTCGAATAACTGCTTAATTGCTCCCTTGTGTGTTAGTGTCACAGAAGTGACAACCTGCAGAGATCTTGCCTCTGTTGGGAAGTCCAGACCTGGTTCCATGCAAGCATGATCCCAGAGTCACCCTTCCTTCGAGGGTCCGAATAGCTGCATAGCTGCTACCTTGTGTGTTAGTGTTCCGAAGATGCGGAGAAGAGGTCAGAATAACCCCCATCAGGTTCTTCCAGCAGTAAGCCAACTCCAGGTCCCCCAGTTAGGGGCATCGACCAGGGCACACATAGACCATTAGGCACAGCCCATAGACATATGTCACCGAGATCTTACCACAGTTCGGGTATACCTGTTGCAGGCTCGCCTTAGGCTTCCCCCTCAGATGGTCTCCGCCCTCCTATGAAGTCCTCAAGACCGAGTGACCTTATGAAGTTCACTAAGTTCTGAGGTTTCAATGGTCCAACATCTTCTGTGTTCGTTAGTGAAAACTCGAGGTACCTTCTGCGTCGTTCCTCCAGCGCTGGGCCAGCCCAGATCAAATGTTCGGTTGTTTCTGTCGATTCATCGCAGAATCTGCAGTTCCGAATATCGTTGATGTTCCCCCATCTGTGATGGTTCAATACGGAGTGACCCGTTATCCAGCCCACCACAACACGAGTGTAGATTCTATTCATATTCAGTAGTTCGTCACGCCATTCGTAGATCGGAGAGGTACCCAGGGCCCTTTTGGACTGCCTGGCTCCTCTTGATTCCGTCCACTCCGTTGCGTTCTCCCTACCCATTAAGTCAGAGATAGCCGATACGACCTCGCACCAAGGGGTTCCGATGACGGCAGTTGGGGCTGCTATCTTAGTTCCTTTCTTGGCTAAAGAGTCAGCTTTCTCGTTGCCTGATATGCCCACATGAGCGGGTACCCAGTAAAGCGTGATTTTGTTCCGACTACCTAGAGTGTTTAACGAAGTTTTGCATTCGCGTACCAGCTTCGAGAAAGCTGTCACCGAGTCCAGAGCGTTGAGAGCAGCCACGCTATCTGAGCATATGCTAATTCTCATTCCCTCTGTCCCCTGACAAAGCATCTTCTCCGCACATATCTTTATAGCCAGTATTTCCGATTGAAATACCGAGGCTAGGGGTCCTGCAGAGCCAATGAGGGCCCTTTCTTTAGGACCCCATGCAGCCGAACCAGTGTTTCCATCCTGTTTCGACCCATCCGAATACCAGACTCTTGTATGAGCCAGGTCCGGGTGAGTGCCGTCTGCCCATTCATTCCTGCTGGTTATCCTAATGGAGAACCTCTTTTCAAAGGTAATCTCCCCAGCAGTTCTGTCTAGGCCATTGTTCAGTAGTTCCATGCAGGGCAGTTCCGCTATCGCATCGTGCTTGTCCCTACCAGGAACCCATTCGCCCAGAGCCCGTAGTCTAGCCGCGGTTCTGGCTGCTGATTCTTTGATAACAATGTGGAACGGAGGAACACCGACAAGCACACGGAGTGCCGTCTTTGGCGTGTTCTTTGGCGCTCCAACCATGCTTCTAAGCATCATTGCTTGTAGACGGTCCAGGTTCTTCCCCTCAGTGATGAGGTTAGATCTGTGCCACCATACTACTGATCCATATGTGAGCCTAAGGATCATAACCGCGTCGTAAATCCACTTTACCAATTTCGGTCTTAGACCCCAGGTTACTCCCACCATACATCTGCATAGCCAGTATCCATTAAGGAATTTGGCCGTTACATGCTCCATGTGAGCCCTCCAGTTCAGCTTATCGTCCAGCACCACGCCAAGGTACTTTACTTCTTTGGAAAAGTCAAGCGTTTTGCCGTAAAAGATAGGCCCCCTGGAGGTATCCAGGCTGCGTTTTCTCGTAAAGAGGATGCATTGGGTCTTCCAGACTTCCAACGCCGGTACACCATTCTTCAAAGAGCTGCAGGGCCCGCTGCATTTCGTCCATAAGGACTTCCATGCATATCCCCTGAGTCAGAATTATGATGTCATCCGAATAACCAAACACCTTGATACCTGCTCTTTCGAGTGTGGTAAGGAGTTTGTTGACCGCCAGGCACCACAGTTTCGGAGATAAAACTCCACCCTGAGGGCAGCCACGCGTTACTTTTCCCGACAACTTCGAGAAACCGTGCTCCGAAGCAACGTATCTGTGCTTAAGATATTCTCCCAGCCACAGTCTTATTGTTCCGTTAATTCCATGATCCCTTGCGCCACAATCGATGGCGTCATGAGGAGTATTGCTAAATGCCCCTACAATATCGATGAGAGTGGCCATTACCGCCCCGTATGTTTCCATACCAGCTTCAATGTAACTGACCACTCCATGTAGAGCCGTTTCGGTAGATTTCCCCCTTTGATAAGCGTGTTGGCTTACTGCGAGGGGAAACGCTATCAGTTCCTCGTCCATTTTCCTGTTAACTACTTTTTCAAGTGTTTTGAGGAGAAATGACATGAGTGCAATATGCAAGTTATCATAATGTCTAATTGGAATTACATTTATTTCTTAAAAGGTAAATAAATAGAAAAAAGTAATTTTTATAGCAATAAACAAATTTTATTATTTTTTTATAAACTATAATAAAAATATTGTTATTTGTAAGTTAATAATTTTAAAAATTCAATTATATACTAAAATATAGAATATTTTTGGGAGTTTCTTTTTACAGTGTATGTTAATATTTAAAACTCTAAAAAAAACTGTTATATTATTATAACAAACATTATATTTTAATTAAGTACATTTGATAAATAAACTATAAATATATATTAATCATATAAATTTTTATAAAATTGTTAGTAAACTGTAGGCGTACTTGGATCCTCAATCCTTGAACCTATTTTTTGCTGATAATCCCATGGAATTCTCCAAAAAATGTTTTTTAAACCGCAAAACTTTTTTACTACATCTAAGGGCTAGGTATAAAGCATAAATGTTATGCAAAATTTCAATACAAATTGCTATTTTTATAATTTGTGAGAAATTCTCACCTTTACTAAATGTTAATATTCTAATTCCAAATTATTCTGTATCCCTAAATTTGAATTATTCTAAGCCCCTAAATCTGAATTATTCAAAGTTTCAAATCGAAATTAATTTAAGTCCCTAAATCCCATTTATCCCCCCCCCCCTGAAATCAGATGTATTTACGCCCCCTCTTGATTTTCGGATTCCTAGGATACCCCTCCCTATAAACACTTTCCATATTAAAATTTATATAAAATCATTAATCCTAAAAAAATAAATACTACTTGGAATATTCAATGGGCGTATCAGCAAAAACGTTGCTACAAAATGGGGATCCAGGCCTACACTATACATTATATTATATCTAATTAATAAATTTCATTTACATAATTCTCCATATAAATGATCAAATTCTTCATAAAATACTAAACATAATACAGTATGTGGTGCAATACGTAACCATGTTGGAAAAACGCCTTTATAAAGTCCATAAATACCTTCAGTTTTAAAAATTTTACAAAAAGCATCAAAGAGGCCATTATATAAGACACCCTTGCCAGAAGCATCTATTTCTATATTAATTTAATATTTATAAATTAATGAAAATATAAAAAATTATTAGTAATAAATAAAATTATTTTACTTTGATTATAAACTCTTGTAGCTACAACATCAAAAGGTTGCATTGTCATTGCAACGCAAGTTCCTCCAACTAATGAAGCAACAAATGTTAACAAAATTGGTCTATTAGAAAATATCTGGAAGAAAAAGTTTTACATAAATTTTATTATTAGAAAATTACGTTATTAACTTAAAATTTTATTTACTTCAAATGGTTTTAACAAATCAGAAACAACACTAAAAGTTGTTAACTGCGTAGAAGAACCAACTGAGATTCGGGATACTCCGACATGCCAGCCTCTATAAAGTCCTCGAATTCCATTTTCTTTCCATAAGCTTTTAAGAGCAGATATTGTACCTGAATGATCATGTTGATGACCTACAGCAATATTATTCGATGAACGCGATTGTAATTGAGTTTTTATCTAAAAAAAGTATGCAAAATAAATAAAATGAACATGATATTATTAATTAATTAAATTAAAACATATTTATTTTAATTTATTTATTGATCCTTCTTTTTACAACTTGTTTCTGTATAATAATTAGACGAATAGTTTCAGGAATAAATTCCTATCATTAGGTCTGTATTATAATTAAACTAAATTTATTTAAAACATTTGAATATGATTTTGTAACTTTAGATTATGTCTGTATAGACTCACAATTATTTTATGACTATGTAAATGAAAAATTTCTTGAATATTTATTTTGTATATATGTATATATGATGATTTTGTATTATGAAGGATTAATAGTCTATTTAATTTTTTTTTCTTACTAAATATAATGGACTAGCAACAATTGATCCAACACATCCTGCAACTCCGGATACCAGCAGAGTTTTTGGAATATTAGATCGACCTCCTTCATTTGTTGTTAATTCGTACCTTTAATAATAAAATTTTATAAAGTAAAATACTTTGAACATGGAACATGTTTATAGAGGATGGTCTATCCTCTACTCTAAAGGTTTATTTATTTATTTAAATTTTCCAGTAAGCTCGAAGGCTTATACATATAAGTATGTAGCTCACGGAGATAAAACATTATTTTAGTCAAAAATAACATATATAATATAAAATATTGTATTATGTAACCAGCAATTGTAATTAATAGGTAAAGGCTTATATATATTAAAAAAATTTATTATTTATTAATGAAAATAACTATTATGACTAGAAAAGTAAGACTAAGATTATTTAAAAAATTAAAGTAAAATTAGGAAAATAATACTTTATTGATCTTTAATTTTAAATTTTTAGCATCTGTATTAAGAATTTTTAAGTTGTTTGGTAATTTATTAAAGCTTTTTATTGCAACCATGTAACTTCTATTAAATCCAATATTTTTTTTTTGATTTAGGCAGTATGATTGATTTTTTTTATAGCAAGGGTCCACATATCGAGTAGAGATAAAGAGGGAGGGGTTGAAAAGGAACTAAATTTTTAAAAATATGTTTGAAACGTATTTAATTTTTAATAAACGATTTAAAACAATAATTTTGTAAATGTTTAACAACTGCATGAGTATATAATTTCCTTATTAGCTGTCTTCTCTAAAAAAAGGTTAAAACTTGAGCTTTTTTTCTACTTTGCGGATTTTCTATTAAATAAAAGATATATTGGTTAAACTTAATGATTAACAGTTGAAAAAAAAAAATCCGACTTGCCGGCGAAATTTCGCCAAATACAGCACATATTATTGACATAATTTTCCTTATAGGTAACTTTTATAATTTTAGAATAGCAAAAATTCTTCTGTATTTACAAAAAAACGCAAAATAAAAAAGCTGATCCATTTGCAAATTGCAACCATTGATTAATCCATACGTACCTTCTAGCTAAATTATATCCGCCTAACCGAATTCCATTAAGAACTAATTGAAATCCCAAAGCTGGTACCAGACCAGCTTGAAGAGCTAGTATTCCTTCATGTTTAGCAATAACATAAGCAGCATGAAATGTGCCTTTGTAAATTCTTTTATAAGTACCCCGAGCCTCTAATTCACCTTGCAGTTGGAGTCTTATTTTTACTACATCTAATGGATTTGTGAAAAATCCTGCGCATACTGCAGCCGTAGCCCCAAATGCGAATTCCATGCTGATGCTAAAATATTTCAGAAAATGTATATAGAATGCCTTGAAAAGGAGTCTTATAAAGACTCGAAACGTTGGGAACAATATTTATAATAAACATCTTTGCTCTGGAAAAGTCGATTTCTCATTTATTCAAAATTCTTATTTTATTATTTTCATTATATTTATTACATTAGATTCTAAAATTTAGTGTAATGGTTTTCTAGTCATTATACTAGCTTTTAAAAAAACTATACGAAAATATGAATAATTTAATCGATATATTGAGCTAACAATTTTTGGATATTTTGAATCTGGCTAAATAGTGTGAGGCTCTCAGTGCAACACTATATTGTGATTTTTGATAATTTGACCCACTTCACTTAAAATAGAAGTTAAATATACAATAATTATTTGCGTTTTTTAGTTTTTTTAATTTATTTTACAGATTGACTGCACGAATTTTTCAACTCATAATTATAAATTTCGCTTAAATTAGCTTACTACGGTTTGATACATCAATTTGAGATAACTCATTTTTATGTTTTCAAATTCTAAAAAAAAAATTATCAAAGTTGAAAAAGCAAACAACTCCATATAATTATGAATTAATTAATTATGCCTTAATGATATAAAACAGGGCAATATTCCAAATAATGCTGCCTTCTGGCAATGAAGCCACAATACTTTCTGAAGTTGATCTCTTTTTTATTTTGACATTTCTCCCACTGTGATTATCAATAAACAAAAACTCAATTTTGAAATAAAAATTACCAGTATTAAAATTGCAGCCAAAATTAAATTTTTAAAATATAAAGATTGTATAACACTCTAGTCAATATACGGTTTTGGGGCTATTTTCTCCAGCCACCACTAGATTATTTGGTCTAATATAAAATTTGCAAAAATTATCCCTAAAAAGGGGTATTTTTGATGTATTCGAATTTTGGAAGGTCAGATTTGGTCTGTAAGGGTTTTTTGGGTCGCTGATCAAGAATTTCGAGAACTTTTCTATGAAAAGTTAATATTTCACCCCTTAATTAGCAAAACATACCCCTAAAAAGAGGGTGTTTTTGCTATTTTGGCACTTTAAGTGTTCAGAAACGGTTTTGATGGGTTTTTTTGGGTCGCTAAACTAGAATTTTGGGGAATTTTTTGTTAAAAATTAATTTCTCACTTTCAGTGTGCCCTTTCAGTGTTCAGATTACGTTAGTATAGGTTGTTTGGGTCGCCGTTCACGAATTTTGGCGGATTTTTTATTAAAAATTATTTTGTCACCCTTGAATTAGCAAAACTATCTCTAAAAACTTGCTTTTGCTACTTTTGCTCGTTCAGCGTTCAGATTCGGTTTAAATGGGATTTTGGGGTCGCTGAACAAGAATTTCGGGGAATTTTTTTGCAAAGAATTAATTTGGCACCCTTATATTAGCAATTATAATAAACCCCCCCCCCACCCTCTCTGTATATTGACTAGAGTATATGTAATTGGCAGAGAAAACGATATGAGCTTTTAATATTTTGTGGGAATTAGGTGGCTTCTTAGTGTAAATCGCTCTCGCAAGTGTTAAATTCAGCTCCACTTTGCATATATACTGGCTCGAAGTGAAGAATATTCGTGGCTGAAGCAGTGCGGTTATAGGATCATAGCTTAAATTAAGGTATGAAACTAAACAACGCGTAAAGTAAAGTATTAAGGAATGTATCATTTCGTCTCGTGAATTCAATTTGCAAATGCAAAAGCAAGCTTTGAAGACATAATTAAAAAAATATAATTTTTTCATCTGAAGCTTTTGGATTGGCTTATCTCACGTATTCTTTTCAGGGGAAAAATCGGTTATAAAACAATAAATTTAAGTCCTATGAGAAAATATTTTTCGATGTAAAATAAGCATTTGGCAGTAACAATAAAAATTTTGCGTCAATTTACAAAAAAAGGTCAAAAACTCGAAAACGGTCTAAATGGCTGCCTAAAATCGAGAATTGGACCTGGAAAGCTAAAATAGATGGGATGAATTATTTCAGATGTATTTTCAGAAAAAATCATTTAGGACCAATTCCCAAGGACCCTTAAATTCAAATTGAGTCCAGTTGGCATGGAATTATCCATATACAAAACATGATATTGTTGTTTGAAATAAATATTATTATTTTTTCATTAGTATAAGCTTTTATAAAAATAATTTGACAAAGTGTATTTAAGTTTTAAAAAAATACGAATAGATGATATCATACTTTAACAATAAAATATATTTAAAAATAAAAAATATATTGAAATATATATAAATAACCTATAAAAAAAATAAAATAAAGAATTAATTGTGTATTATTTAGCAAGCATTATTTATTTCTCACTAAATATTATTAATTGTAATAAATCATTTTAAATATTTTAAAATACAAAGTATTTAAGTATGCACAATGTATATATTTAAAAATAAAAATAAAGAAAAATATATATACTGACCTCGGTATGAGCTTTCGAGATATTCAAGTTCTGCATGAATCTGAATGTTTGTTTTTTTCAACAATCGATATAAACTTTAACAATAAACTTTGCTTTCATTTTATTTTTTTTAAAACTTATTTCTTTTTTTTTTTTACAATAACATTTTATTTTTTTAAATAAAGAAATAAAACTTGTAAACAAATTCCACCAAGAATATAAAATGTGTGAGTTTTTTTGTTAAGCATCTGTAAGTTAACGTAGTATAGAGTGCAGTATTATAAGATTATTTGCAAGGGCGAAATATACCTTGATTTTACTATACTATGTTGAAGTGTATATTGCGGCTTTTTACTATTATAAACTTTTATTACATAATCAAAGAGCAAAACTAGCTTTCCTTCAAAATAGTTGAATTAATAAATATGATATTAAAATGCCCCACTGAAAACTGAATATACATATAAGAAAACTGTGAAAAATTTTGAATATATTTTGAATTTTAATTATTATTATTTCCGATATTAATATAATATTATAACCATAATTTATGAAATTTTATGGCTATAAGTGAGAAACAAATTATGGCTATGAATAAATAATAATTTCATAATTGTTGTATAATATAGCAAGTATAACATTGTTGACCATATAATTAGGTAATAAATTGTGACCATAAATGCATAAAATTTTAAACCTTTAAAAATTGTAACAATAATAACAATAACCTTATATGCAAATTATAATTTGCTTATAAATGATTTTTTATGATATAAATTAAGATCATTACAGAATACTATTATGGCAATCATTAGCGGAAGGCAAAATATTTATTGGAATTTGAAAGAAATTTTGCTTCATGTGAATCCTCCTTTAACATAGAATACGATCATAGAGAAGGGTTTTTTATCTACACTGGGGAAGGTAAGTAAATAGTATATTACGATCCTGTGTCCAGAAAAGTAAAGAATGGCCCAAATCGCACGTAAATTAACTTCCGAGGCGAAGCCGAGGATGGTAAACTGCGATTTGGGGCATTCTTTATTTATGGACAAGGGTCGTATACGATTTTTCTTCGTCAGTGGCGAGAAAACACGTCTTTTCTGGAAATACTTAGTTTCTGGCCGCTGACAAGAAAAAATGGTTATTGGTATCAAAACTGGTATCAGACCAGGTATCAGACCACTATTTTTTCAGTTGAAAACGTGTTATACCATCGGTCATAATAAATAATATTAATTATAGATATGCAATGGTATCATGTAGTGCATATAAATAAAAAACTTATGAACATTTTTTTGGCCAATAAAAATTTTACCGTTTTGGCCGAAATCAAAACTTACCAGGCCAGCAGTTGAAAGTATGCGAGTTGGATCCCCATATCTTGGACTAACTTGGCAGAACGTTAATTTTGTTGAAGAAACTTTCACAGTATTTTTAGCTTCATCTCAAAGAACTCCTAGACTTAAAATAGTGAGTCTTAATGTTGTAAAATGGGGTTTCTTAGGCTACTAATCTGTTCTATTTTTTAACAAAAAACTTACACTTAGTCTTTATATTTGGATCTAATTTATTTCGGTGACTCATCATGCACTCATCTCTTCATCTTCGATTGTTAGCAAAACATTCCAGTTATTCAAGAAATTTTAACTTGAGGATTGCCTATGCACGTAAAAAAAATATAAGACAAACTAAACGTATTACGTAACTGAAATATGATTAGTATTGTAAGTTTGTTGAATGGAAAGATTAAACGTTGAATTGTCAAATAAAAACATTAAACCAACAAATACTTTGTTGATTCAAGCAAAATTAAAATTGTTAAGTTAACCACTTAAATCTTTGTTGAATCAACATAGTGTTAGATAAACCAACAACCTACAACATTGATATGATTAATTTTAATAGTTAGGTCAATGCTTTTTCTTTTATATTAAAATATTTATTCATTCTTTCTCTTTCTATCCTATTATGCTCATCTCTTTCAGCAGCGCGCTTTTGTTTATATTATTATTCAATAAAGAAATGGAATTTCCTAAAAATTTTTAATGATAGTTTTAAGTATTATTTTTAAATATTAATTTCACTGCGGGTATGCATAATTTACTTTTGCTTATATTATTATTCATTATTATTCTAATAAAGAAATGGGATTTCCTAAAAATTATTTATGATAGTTTTAACATGCATTTCGCTGGGTATGTATAATTTACTCTGCATATAATTTCTAAAATTATTATCTGTAACATATAGTACTTAAAATTTTTTTATTAAATACAACTGTCCTGTTAGCAGAATGGATAATCACACAGTCTCGGAAGCCGCAATACTCAGTTCGATCCTGGTTCGATCCCAGTAGCAGTCAAAATTTTTCTTCGGTTTTTTTTAACAGATTTTAAATGAATAAATATATACCTATAAGTACATAAATAAATATAAAAAAATAATTATAAAAAAAAAAATAATTAATTTAAAAAAAATAAAAAAAAAATAAAAAAATAATTTTTTTTAAATAAAATTTTCACTCTGTTTGAATCAACTAAGTAACTATGACAATTCAACAAATACTTTGTTGGCATATTTCAACAAAGTTATTTGTCAATACAACTTAGAATTTTTTTCCGTGTGCGATTAACACGATTTTATTAATTCCCGTTAAAGAATGCTAGATCTGCTGATAACTATAAGTATCTACTTAAAAATCACATATTTGATTATCACAGATATACTCCAGTCAAAATACGGGTTTGGTTGTATTGTTTGTGGCTGCCGCCAGATTTGGTCTATACTATATGTTTTTTGGGTCGCTGAACACGAAAATCTGGGTCTTTTCTTTCTTAATTTATTTATATACCTTTCAAACCTTTTATAGGAGTAGTTTTGGCAAATTTAAGGGTCAAGATCTAATTTTTAATTGAAAAGACCGCAATTTACATGATCAGCGACCCAAAAAACCCTATTAGATCGAATTTTGGAGGGCTAGAGCGAAAATTGCAAAAACACCCCTTTTAGGGGTAGTTTTGGCCAATTTAAGGGTGAAGGCGTAATTTTTCATAGTTATAACTTCAATATTCGCGATCAGCGATCCAAAAAACCCTTATTAGACCAAATCTTGGAGGGCTAGAGCGAAAGTTGCAAAAACACCCCTTTTAGGGGTAGTTTTGGCTAATTTAAAGGTCGAGCCCCAATTTCTCATAGAAAAGACCCAGATTTTCGTGTTCAGCGACCCTAAAAACTTATAGTAGACCAAATCTGGTGGTGGCTCCAAACAATACACCCCCACCCCCCGTATTTAGACTGGAAAAGTAGCATTTTTTTTTATTTTTTAAAATAAATAAAATATTTATCTGATAGATTTAACTAAGATTTTAAATAATTTTTATAAAATAACATTTTATATAACATTTTATCAAATTTTTATATGCGAATTATTGGAAAAAAATTTGCAAAATTACTAAAAGATGAGAGGTTAGTTATAAACATTTTCAAGTAAAAATTGGTCCCATGAAAAAAAATAAGTTTTTACCTTTAAAATCATTAAGTTATCTACGTGATTAAAATTAAGGTGAGTAAAATATCGAAAAAAATTAATTTATTTAACTGTAAAAAATTTTCTTCAATATTTTCAAAAAGTTATTAAGTTTTATAACGTTTAATTGTTTATAATATTTTAGTTCTAATTTAATAACCTTAATTTATCAATAACAAAAAATTCTGGACCAAAAATAATTAATTTAACTAAAATATTGGAAACTTGGGTATGCAAATTTTTATAACAATATCAATTTAAAATTTTTTGGAAGTATAGAAAAGTATAGTATTTTACATTAAAAAGGAAAAAAGTAACCTTTTATGCATATAAACGTGAAAAGTGACACCCTACACATAAACGAGGGTTAATTGTTCATTTCATAAGTACTGTGAAATTTACTTTTTTGATGGTTTTTATTACGTGTTTTAATAAAAATTTTCTACCCAATTGACATTCATTGTTTATGCTCCAGGGTATTAGAAGAATTTGGCGCTATACCAAAACCTCGATTTTCGGAAATAGTAACCTTAGTAGACTTTTTCTTAATCTTGGTTGCCAAAAACAACTGCAAAACTGAAATTTAAATACCTTTTGGACATTTTGAAAATAAACCGGACCAAACCTAATGATCGGGACTTCAAATCTATTCCGTAGCCAATTTTGAGATCTTGGGTTCAATTCTCGATTGTTCGCAGCCGCTTTCATTTTTTGGCCAAGTTTGAATAAAGCGAATTATTCTTATTTTTTCTGAGAAACACTCGTATAATTGTGTAAAACATTATTTCCTTTAAGGTCCCCATGAAAGATTACCCGCAGAATATGATTCCGGAGTCTAAATAAATCTATATTTTAATTTTAAGTTTATATTATCATTATAGATATTAAAATATTATATACGAGACAAATTACAATAACATCAAAAATTTTTTTGCTCGCCTGGGCGTGAAATTTTTTGTGAAATTTCAGCATTTACTTAATACTAGGTGGCTCCGCCCCCTGCGCGCTTCGCGCGCCAACCCCGCAGAGTGATTAAGGTCTTCTGATGATGTTGGCCTGAAACGTGTACTTTGTTACCTTCGCGCACCAATTTCCATATTGTGACGGAAGACATATGTTATGATGATTGGTAGCATTGGCTTTAAATCACGTTTATGTTTTTTCAAAAGTCTTTTATAAAACTTACTTGTTAAATACTTTTGTTTTTATTTTATCAGTGATTATTTATTTATAGTCTTAATTAAAAAATCATTTATATTACGTGGCCCAAAAGTACCATATTGTGTGGCCCAAAAGTGTCAGACTGGCCCAAAAGTACCATATTGCGTCAGATTGGTCCAAAAGTGTCAGATTGGCCCAAAAGTGGCAGATTGACCCAAAAGTGGCAGAGTGGCCCAAAAGTACCATATTGCGTGGCCCAAAAGTGTCAGACTGGCCCAAAAGTACGATATTGCAGATGGCCCAAAGGTGTCATTCGACAGCGACGGCAGCGGTTATAACTTTATAATATATAGAGATACTATTAAACAGTAATAGCTATAAAACTATATTTTAATTAGTTAAATTAATCAAACTCATTCAAAATTACAAATGAGAATCCAAAAGCATTTTTTTTGTAAACTCATGGTACATGTATTTTTTAACGAAGAACAGTTAATTATTTTTAATAATTTTCTGAGTTCTAGAAGAGTATACTTGAAAATGTTTTCAAAATTTGTTAATAATTAATTTGTTAACTAAAAATAAAATTTTACGGTCATAATCTTGTTTGTTTTTTGAATTTTTTCTATTACATTATCACGGCATAACCTTAAAATTTTAAATTTATAAGTGCACAACAAAAACAATAGTTTAATGATAATATTTATTTATAATTTTAAAAGTTTAAAGATTTTATGAAATTTAATAATTTTTTCAAAAAATTAGCCACTATATTGAAAAAGATTTACTTTTTAATTCTTTTTTTATTTTAAGTTTTTTTGGTAAAATTTACTAAAAATTTGGTAAAATCTACTAAATTTTTTGGTTCTGATGACCAAAATTTTTGTCATCATTACTAAATGCAATTTTACTAAAATTTTGGTTATCCTAACCATACACTTTTTTCTCAGTGTTCCATGATCTTTGGTTGAGTGAACACACAAACCAGTTATACATTTTTTTTACTAGCTTTTTCAGGATAAAATACTCTAAAACCGATTTGAAAACCCGACCATTAGGTTTTGTTCGATTTGATATAAAAATGTCCATTTAATATAAAATTTCAAAAGATTCTGATGTCATTTATTGGATTTTTTTGAAAAATATAAAACAAAATAAAAATCTTTTAGAGAAATAATTCAAGCACAACAATCCAACAGTGTATTTTAAATTCGTTAATGATGTAAAATACGTAATTTACGTTAAGAAAAATACAATATGCGCGAACTTCAAAAAAAGCTATATTAAAATGCATCTTGCAATATATATGACATATTTATCTTAATACAATTAGAGTCAGCTGATGTTTGACACTGCATTTAGTAAAAATTAGAGTAAATACAATTTGTGTAAAATTTTATTTTTTAAATGAAATATTAATTTCACTAAGAAACAATAAAAATATTTTTATAACAATTAATGTGAATATTGAAATGTATTAGTGAATAGTGAAAATAGTGAAAAAAATCAAATTTGCACAAATTTATCCTTGACAATGAATTTTAATACTGATTTAGTAATTCAATTAAAAAATTTAGAAAAATTAATAAAAAATATGACGATTATAAATTATTATTTTAAAGATAAAATTTGATATTTTAATAAAAATGTTCTCAAAATATAAAATAGTGAGTATTGCATCATTTTTTTGTATACAAAAAAAAATATATAAATATATAGTAAAAAAACTGTATAATACAGGTATAAATTTCACGTGATTTCATTCTTGCGAAAAATTATATAAATAATTTCATATTTTATACCCTTTTTTTTTTCGTTATTATATTTTTAAAGATTAAACATAAAAATAATTATTTTTTATTTATAAATAAAATATTTTTATAAATATAGGTAAATATAGCTGTCATCCTCGAATGCAAAAAATATAGTGAATATATTTAGTTGCCTTCATCAATGTAATATTTAAACAATGTCATCAAATCAAGTGAAAAAAATAAATAAAAAACCGTAAGATAAAACATATATATATATATTTTTTAATCAGTTAATTAGATTGCATTAATATTTCATAAAATTATGATTGTTAATTTTTACTGATACCTTTTTAATTAATACTAATTTTTTGAAATATTCATTTCTGGTATATATATTAGGGTGTTTCTTATTTCCTAAATTAACTGTAGAGAAAAATACTGGCTCAAATATGATACTTCAAGTCATAAAACTGCTATCTAAAAAACAAATTTTTATATATCTAGGGCAAAAAAAAGCCTATTTTTTAAAGAGAGACGACGGTTTTGCCCGTTACATGTAAAACTATGATTTAAATGACGTGGGGTTCGACTTTTGCATGCTGTCTGAACCAATATTTTGTCCTTTGATTAAAAAAAGCTATTACATCAGGAAAAAGGTTTTAAAAACGTTTCCAGAAACTTTTTATGTACTACTAAAGTGTTAAAGAAGCTTGTCGGTAAAATGTAAATTAACATAAAAAATAATAATATTTAAACCTAATTTAAAATTTATAGATGACTGTATAGATTATCCATGCCAATCGCAATACGATTGCTTTATTCACTGATTATTTGTAAAAATTCATATTTCTTATTTTAATGACGAGGCAATTAGAGAATAGATTCAGAAAATGATCAAAATACCTTAAAATAATCACTTACATTACAATTCTACAGTTTTCTTGAAATATTTCATTACTATAAGCAAGCTTTTAGAATATTTAAATAGTAAAAAGTTTTTGGAAAGGTTTTTTAAAAGTTTTCTAAAACGCTTTTAAAATCTTTTTCCTGATTTTTATTGATTCTCATTTACAAATCGGCACACTAAATTAACCCGTATATATAAAAATTTTTTTTTAGATAATAGTTTATGACCCTAATTTAAGAAAATATCATATTCAAGACGGAATTTTACTCTAAAGTCAATTTGGGAAATAAGAAACACCCTAATATTTTTATCGTTATTATCTCTCATATGTAAATGCAAATCAAAAAAAAATTTTTTATATGTATTAGTCGCGCACGTGGATTTTCTGTTTCTTTTTTAACTATAACTGATATACTGTTCTACCAAAATAAACATTTATACTTGTATATAGCGTGTTTACCGAGGTGTTTACTGTTTACTAAAAAAATCAATTTGAATGCTGCCAAAAGAGTTTTTATAAATGCGTAAAAATTAATTTTATGGTATAAACTCTGTTTGGAACAGTTTTTGAACCAGGCTCTTTTTACTCTTTTCACTAACCCGTACTGACCTAATCTGGTTGATCAAAGTGCGAATTTAAATGTGTTCCGAAAAGATCTCCCGGAAAAGACCCCGATTTTCGTTATCAGCGACCCAAAAAACATATAATAGAGCAAATCTCATATTGGCCAGTGAAAATACACCCCCCCTCCACGATTTGACTAGAGGGTTTTAAGAGAATTTTCTTTTGGACATATTTCCCTGCAACCTTCTTTTGTGGCTACTATTTTTTGTCTACTCCTTATTCTTTTTTAAAATGATCGAAATTGAGATTGAAACAGCTCCCTTGCACTCCCTTATAAACACTTTCCCGTCAAAAACTACCAAACGCTAGATAATTTTTCTATAATGTTGCTTAAAATATTCCCTAACTAATACATATATGAGATCTTATTCAAATGTAACAGCTTAACTGTAAAAATTCTTGTCCGAATAATTACTATCCTGATAGTAAATTTACTAACCAGATAGTAATTATTCATGCAAGAATTTTTAAAGTGTATTTTTTAAATAAGGGACAAAGTATTTGTTTTGACTTTGTATATGCAATTTTATATTATTATTTTTAATATTGCATAGACAATTTGCAAAAGTCGAACCCCATATTTTGCCCCGTGATTTAAAACATAGCTTTACTTATATTGGGAAAAAATCCGTTCCCAGCTCTTATAAGACAGGATGTTTAGGGAAAAGGCTTTTTGCCTAATATAAGTAAAGCTATGTTTAAAATCACGGGGCAAAATATGGGGTTCGACTTTTGCATGCTATGTGCAATGCAACTGCATGCACGGTCAAAACGGCTATTTTTTGCCAGTGATCAAAAAATTTTATTTACTGGACGGTTATTTTTACAAAACTACATCTCGAAAACATCAAAAATAACCCAGATTGTATATGTAAATTGCCATCTAAAGCCTCGTGAAATGGGGCATTCGAATGGCCAAGAGTCATTATATATTGTTTCTTTGTCATTAGCAGCAAAATAATGTATTTACTAGCCGTGTAACTAATGCTAACCGTCATAAAATTAGTGTGTTTTGACATAAATGGCAAGAAAATAAATTATTCAAGCAAAAACATTATTTTCTTAAAAGATATTTAAAAAATATAGTAATAATATGATTCCCTATAAACAGTCTAGGAATAGAATACGTTTTTGCTGCAATATCTGGAGTTGGAGCTGGGGTTTTTACGAATCCAATTGACGTTATTAAAATAAGGTTACAATTACAAGGAGAGTTAGAAGCTCGAGGTGCTTACAAAAAAGTTTACAAAAATACATTTCATGCTGCATATATTATTTCAAAATACGAAGGGATTTTAGCACTTCAATCTGGATTTTTCCCTGCATTAGGATTTCAAGTATTTCTTAACGGGATACGATTAGGAACTTATCATTTTGCAAAAGGCCAAGGCATAATATTAAATGATAAGGGAGAAATTAGTATTTATAAAACATCAATAATTTCAGGGATTGCAGGTGCCGTAGGAGCAATTACTGGTAGTCCCTTTTATCTGGTATTTTATGGCTAATTAATGCATAAAAAAAATTGAATATTTTGTTTAGGATCAAAATAATGATTTTGCAGGTAAAAACACAGCTTCAATCTCAATCGGCTAAAAATACATCATCAGTTGGTTTTCAGCACCAACATGCAAATGCACGAGCAGCCTTCAAGCATATTTGGAAAGAAAATGGTTTTTTTGGACTTTATAGAGGTTGGTATGCGAACTTACCAAAAACGTGCCTTGGTTCAGCTGTACAGATGACAGTATTTGGACTTCTTACAGATTTTTTAAAATCCTTCGAGGTTTATTGAAAATCTTTTGATACAAAGTAATAAACTTAGTAATAACAATTAAAAACTCTTTATTTTTTTCAGAATTTATCAGACAAACCATTAACAGTAACTTTTTTATCATCGTTAGGTAGTGGATGTAGTTTAGCTTTTGTAACACAACCATTTGATGTTGTATCAACAAGATTGTATAACCAAGGTAAGATTTATATATTTTTTATCAATTATTAAAATATAAATTTGATAAATTCTGGAGTAAAACTCGATGCTCTACTATATAATTTTACGTTTTATCAATTAATTATGTAGTTAATATTTTTTAATGCAGGTACAGATGCTTCAGGAAAAGGTGTATATTATAATGGATTATTTGATGCATTATATAAGATTTTCAAAATAGAAGGTATATTAGGACTTTACAAAGGTATTTTTCCAACATGGATGAGATCAGCACCTCATGTTATACTTTGTCAAGTATTTTATGAAAATTTGGCTGAAATGTATGATGAATTTTATTCATAAAAAATCTTTAAAAAAAAAAATTATCAATCAAGTAATAATTTCAATTTTGAAAATTTTCTTGACTTATAACAAGAAAGTTTAAGTATTATAAATTATTAGAATAAAAAGATTATTATTTTTGTTTTAAACTCATTAATTTTATGATATTTCTGTAAATATTTCTATAATTTTTTGTTTTGCATTTTAATTACTATTCACTTGTTCATTTATAATAATAATAAGAAAAAAATTATTTATATAATATAAAATAATTGTTTTAATATTTAAAATTTTCTCGTTTTTTTTACGTAAAATAAAATAAAACTTAAGTACGGATGTAAAAGTATATATTTATAAATAAACAGTATTTTTATATACAGTTATAAAAAATTTTCATAAAATAAATTATTTTTTATAAGATTTAAATATTAAAAATGTTTATTTTTTTTTTGTCAATTTTAAATCTTAACAGATTTTGGAAAACTTTAGCAAAATTTAATAGAATAAGTCCGTAAAAAAAAAAAAGATATATTTTATTAAAGCTCTTTGCTGCAAGCTGCCTGTGCTTTTTCTTATCCCAGTGTATAGCTTGAAACGAAATTGACTTTAGTTAATTATTTATTTATACAAAATCGTATACCTAGGAAAGCCCAGATAATTGTAAATAATAAAATAGCAAATAAAGAAAAATCGCATTTTAAGGACGTATCAGAGTAGGTATATACTATTTTTATTTTTAAATTTCCCGCTCTTTTTTTAATTCATGATCACACACAGAGGCGGGGTACCTGCAGACTTGTCTTCCTTAAAACAGAAATTTAGTATAGTGCGTGTGACGTATACTATACATAAAATGTAAAAAAACTTAGGAAGACAAGTCTGCAGGTACCCTATGGCGCTTTATAGCAAAAATAAGCTGTAATAACTTGGCCCGCAAAGGAAATTGAAAATGAAAATTCGAGCTGGATTTTCATATAGGCGATAGCGCGTTGCTATTTTATGCACGAATCTCGATTATCTCAATAGCGCGTCCAATATTTTCCGAGAAAATGCAGTTTTCCCAAAAATCATCCCGCGGCAATAAAACGCTGTTATCAATGCAAAAAATAATTAAAAAAATATTGTTTTGTTGAAAATATCAATGTTTTCGATAGCGCGTTTATCCCGCCGAAGAAAGAACCATTAAAAACAATAATTTTGTTAACTATTAACAAATTTTAAATAAATAATAAAAATAGTGCACGCCTGCGCGTGGTTGGCAAAAATAGTGCAGTTAAATTTCTTTCTCATAGATGTCGGCTGCTGTAATTTCGCTAATATCATATATGGGTAACGTATACGTGATAAAAATCGCCCGGAAGTTCGGCTTTATTACAAAAAGCGCATAATTCAAATATTTATTAATAAAATAAATAAATAATGCTTGTTTAAAAATTATTTTAATTTTTTTCTACTAATTTCTTAACGTTAATAGTTTGGGTTTGAGGTTTGACCTTAAAATATCGTACATGTTAAAAAACTTCAGACAGTTCTGAAGGACTGCTTATGCAATTTAAAACCAAATTTTTAATAATTCTAAGCCCAATTTTATTTATTCAAGCTTAGGATTTATTATGTTGCAAGTTTTTTCTTATTTATGAATTTGAAGAAGTGTGCTAACTTAATAAATAATTTAAAAGACTTTGATTTTTATAATATTGAAGAAACAGTATAGGTACTACTGTTTCACGTTCCAATTAATTAAATTAATTTTATGAGTTATTATAAAATTTGATTTTTATATTGCATCCTTTAAGATTATGCAAAAGAATCTTGTTTTTGTTGATTTATAATACCTGAATTTATTTTAAAGTTAATTTAATTATTAGAAACAAAGTAATTAAATATAAATAAATATGGTTTAAAAAATTGTTTATTAGATTTCTATACTAATACGTTTTTTTAAATCTTGTGTGCCATAAATACTTTTTGTGATAGTAAAAGCACATATTAAAAAAAAAAAATTATTAGGTCTAGAAAGGGCTTTAGTCTGTACTCGAGCTAGGGTGTTGAAAATTGCAGGAAAATAGAGCAAAAATACCCTCTTCCAAATTTTGAATTGTACACTGATAAATTGAATTGATTAGTTTTAAAAGTTGTACACGTTTGTACACGGAACATTTTCGCATTCAGGGCTATTGAAAATCATTTTTACTGCGTAATTCTAATTGCTTCGCGAAGAGAAAGTTTGCTTACGGAAAGTGAAACATCTGAAAATATCGACTTTCAGCGAGTTGAAAAATTTATTAGTGTAGAGACAAAAAAAGTAAAAATTGTTTTAAATAAAAAAGATATGAATATTGCTCCGTAATAAATATGGTATATGTAAATTGGCCCGATTTATAACAGTGCGGCAACACTTGAGAGCGAAAACGAAAACCGAAAACCGAAAAGCGAAAAATCATGCGGGAAATTCAAACTTTTTTTTTATTTTATAAAAATTATTAAAATTTTTGTATCACATTATCACAAGTTAATATTTGTGTAATATTAGATGAATAATAATAATAAAATAAATATTTTCATATTAATTATTGTTGTATGAAAATAACCTAAAAAATAAAAATAAGCTTTTTGTTTTATAAAAAAATTATATAAATATATGTTTATAATGTTTTTTTTAAATGTTCGTTATTTGATAAAAATTTTTTTGAAAAATGACAAATTTAGTTACAAAAGAAGAATAAGTTAAAGCCTTCTTCTCTAAAATAATTGGCTTAAATTTTGATTATTTAGGTTTTTTTATTTTTGAAGCTGAAAGAATTGGGGAGTAAAAAATTTTCATTTTTAAAAATTAATGTGTGCAAAGATTTATTATTTAATATATTTTTTAAATGTTGAGCTGATTGGTGACATTATTATACAATTTCAGAGTATCAATTTTTCAGTATATCGTAAGTTGTACCCAGTTAGATCCAGATTCATGTAACAATTTGGATAAAATGAAGGCTACAATCATATTTTTAAGGCTAATTCATATTTTATTAAATGATACTATATTTATTATTAAAAAAATGAATGCAGACAATGGACAGAGACATTGCTTACATACATTTTTATTTTTGAGTATCAACGGAACATTATTGGAATCAAGTACTAACGGTTTTCATACTTTAATTTTAAATAATTAATATTATATGCTCTTCATTTTATTTTTTAACTTAAAAATTCTTTCTTCAGAACCAGTCAAACAATTTTAAAAATTTAAAAAGTCTGGATAATATTCCTAGACCTAATTCATCCGCTCTCATAACAAATTTTGTGAAGCTGCAGCTAGAAAATGATTTAAATTAAAAGATTATGCTATATATTCTGGAGATATTATCAATATTGAAATACATACTTGAACTTTTTAATTATATAGAATATGAAATAGCTTTAAAAATATGATTTTAGCTTTCTGTTTATCAAAATTGTTGTATGAATCTGGATCTAAATAGGTTACCGCTTAGGCTGTACTGAAAAATTGATGCTCTGAAATTGTATTGCAATGTCACCATTCAACTTAGGTAACATTTAAAAAATATATTAAATAACTATTTTCATACAATAATTTTTAAAAATGAAAATTATTTACTATTCCCAATTCAGCTCCAAAAATAAAAAAACCTAAATAATCAAAATTTAAGCCAATTATTTTAGAGAAAAGGACTTTAAAACTTATTCTTTATCTTTTTTAACTAAATTTGTCATTCTTCAATAAATTTTTTATCATAAATTTAATAAACATTTTAAACATATTTATACACAGTATACATACTTTTTTTATAAAACAAAAAGCTAATTTTTATTTTTTAGGTTATTTTCATACAACAAATGTGTCCTAATAATTAATATGAAAATATTTATTTATTTTTTTTATCTAATATTACACAAATACTAACTTGTGATAATGCGATTCAAAAATTTTAATAATTTTTATAAAATACAAAAAAAGTTTGAATTTCCCGCTTGATTGCAAACGCAAAGAAAATTGAAAAAAAAAACATTTAACTGAGAAGGAAAATTTATTCCAGGATTTATTCGGATCTAGGAAAAGCACACAGCCACATTTTTCATTCTATGTTGATTAATATAATTCAAGAATTAAAGCCGTATTTTGTTTACTTTGCATCTGATTGGTCGATATCTAAAAAAAATGGCTGCCTTCTAGCCTTCTTTAAAAATAAAAATGTTAAAGAGGTTAATTGTAATTTTATTAATCAAATAATTTCTTTTTAGGTAAATTATTACCTATATTTTAATTATTATAATTATTTAGGTAATAAATAAAATATTTAGCTGTTATTAGTTAATTAAATATCAAAAAAGATAAATAAATAAAAAATTCTTAAATTATCTCAATTTTTAATTAATAAAAAAGTATTTTAAAAAGCGCGGCTTTCCCTCCATGGATAAGTTTTTTTTAAATAAATCATATGGTGTGTTGCACCTGGCACCGGGTTGTTTCTGCTATATAACAAAACAAGTTTAACGACTCCCTATATACTCTCTCAATCATCTCTCAATAATTATCAGTTATTTTCATAATTTATAACCAAAAAAAAAAGTTTATAAAAATAATTTAAAATGAATAAGAAAAATAATTCAAAAACAAATGAAAAACCGTAAGTTATAATCAACTTGAAATATACACAGACGCAACGAAACGTTTCTGAAACATTTCTATATGTGAACTAAAAGTTGTAAACAAACGTTTCTGAAACATTTCAGAAACATTTCGAGTTGTTATAACTTTTCCAACATTACTCTTTTTTTGCAAAAAAAAAACTTTTTGTTTAAAATTGTATAAAAAGTAAAAAATACACACAAAATCTTGAAATTTTTAACTATGGAAAAATTTTTTTCCGATTAAAGTATTTAGATGGTTGAAAAAAATGATGACAGAGCTTAATGAAATAGGAAAATTATTAAAATTTAAACATTTTAAAACTTAAATATTATAATTATAATTTTACCCCTCTTATAGCATTAACTTTTTTTTAATTAAGAAATAAAAGTTCCGAGCTTTAGCATTGATCTTATGGGAGCAATACTTTGGAGCTTTGAAAAAATATAAAAATGATGACACAGGAGATTAAAATTAGCAGTAAATAATAAATAAATGATCAATGATTAAATTTCCAATTTATTTTTCCCACTTTATAGAGTTTAAGCTTAAATAAATAAATAAAAACTAAGCATGCTTAAAATCTACACAAAGTCTAATGACATGAAAAAATCTTCCCCACCGCTTTTTAAAAATTTCCCCTTAATTTGTATGGTTTGCATGCATTTCTGCACTTTGATTTTTTTCTTTTAAAAATTTTGTCAATTGTTATTCAGTAGTAATCAAATACGTATGTAGCGTCGATAATTTAGAATGCGATAAAAAATTGTTTAACCATGGATATATTCATAAACGAAAAATTTAAAAAATTTTTTTATCATCAAGATGGTGGTAATGATGGTAAAATTTAAATAGTGTTCATAAATGGTCACGTGGTTTGAAAAATATGTATGCATCTTTCCCATCTTTTCCTACATTTAATTCTATATTTTTAGGCTTTGTAAATTATTAATAATTAAACAATTTAATTATATTTTTATTAATAATTTAAAGTTCTAAATTTGATCGTTCAAATAATATTTTTATTTATGCTTTTTACTATATGCAATGAATGATTTGTATGGCTATCACTTAACCTAAATATTCCCGTTACCCAAAAAAAAATAACTTATTTTAAATGAAAACTGTATAATATAATAAATTTTTCTAATGATAAATAAGGGTGAATTGGGTTTCGGGTTGACCATAATATATTTTGGGATAAGAAACAATATTTATTTTTTTATATATATTTACGAAGCATATATATAATATCAATACATGCTTCTGCTTTGGCATATTTTTTTATTATATTTTTTTAAAACACGTGACCATTTATGAACACTATTATTTTAAATTTTACTATCATTACCACCAACTTGATGATAAAAAATTTGTTTAAATTTTTCGTTTTAGAATATATCCCATCCTTAAACAGAGAAGCCGTTTATGGCATAATGGTGTTTAAGTTGGTAACATTGTTTACAATGCTTTTCTTATGGGAGCAAGTGATACCAACCCATTTATACCATTGTTCATCTCACTTGCTCCGACAAGAGAAACATATAAAAAATGTTACCAACTTAAACACCATTATGCCATAAACGGCTTCTCTGTCCTTAAAAAGGTTAAAAAGGATTTAATTTCAAAAAGAATTATAATCAGAAAAAAATCTTTCCATAGTTAAAAAGTGTTAAAAAAGGAAATAATTACCACTGTCAGATGCACTGCCAGAGTATATTCTTAACAATGAAAATGAATTTTTAAATTCATATTTTACGTGTTATCACTCATGCACTTTATCCTTTATTGTAAAATATGAATAAAATTTGAAATTCAAATGAATTAATGTTTAATAAAATATTTTTCATTATACGCTGCAAAAAAGATCTACTTTCTTACTTTCGGGCGATCTTTTTTTCGCTTTTAATGAAAAACTATGTGTTGAACACGGGAAAAAATGTAGGAAGTTTTACTTTCAATGCTGTCTGAACTCGTTCGCTTACGCTCACTCGTACATACAACTGCATTGAAAGCCAAATCCTATTTTTTTTCCCTTGTTGAACAAATAGATATAATAATTATATTTAATAATTTTTCATTACACGCTGCAAAAAAGATCTACTTTCTTACTTTCAGGTGATCTTTTTTCCGCTTTTAATGAAAAACTATGTGTTGAACACGGGAAAAAATGTAGGAAATTTTTTAAATTTTAATTTAATCCTATTTTTTCCCCTTGTTGAACAAATAGATATTATTTATCTATAGCACAAAATACTATTTTGCCCTCCCGAGCGTAAAACTCGCGCGTTAAGAATTTTCTGCACTCGTTCTACGCCTAGGTAGGCAAAAAATATTGTAAGCACCATGGGCAAAATACTTCAGACACTAGCGTGAGCACTAGCACGAGTGCTCGGCGAAGCAAACTTTTACGCCCTTGATACTTATTAAATACCTCGCTTTATACATAAAATATCTGATATATATCAAGTCCAAAAATAATTTTATTTAAAAAGTAGCGGATATATAAAATTATTTTGTCAAATGTGATTACTAACCCTCGGGGCTGCACCCCTCGGACCCGTAAACCTTCAAACATTTTTACAACACGTAAGTAATATTATTACTCCAGTCAAAATACGGGGGGGGGGGGGGTTGTATTTTCACTGGCGAACACGAGATTTGCTCTACTATAGGTTTTTTGGGTCGCTGAACACGAAAATCGGGGTCATTTGACAGAGAAATTGGGGCTTCACCCTTAAATTTGCAAAAACTACCCCCAAAAAGGGGTTTTTTTTACATATTTGCAATTTGAGCGCTCAGATTGGCACCATACGGGTTTTTTGGGTCGCTGATCAAGAATTTCGACTCCTTTTTCACAAAAAATCAATATTTCCCCCTTAAATTGGCTAAAACTCCCCCCCCCCCCAAGGGGGTGTTTTCTATTTTAGCACTTTGACCATCCAGGATATGTTCATATGGATTTTTCGGGTCTCTGATCAAGAATTTTGACTTATTTTTCATAAATAATCAATATTTCACCCCTAAATTGGCTAAAAATCCCCTCCCCCAAGGGGGTGTTTTGCTATTTTAGCATTTTGAGCATCCAAGATATATCCATACAGGGTTTTTGGGTCGCTAATCAAGAATGTTGACTTTTTTTCTTAGATAATCAATATTTCACCCTTAAAATAGCTACAACTACCCCTAAAAGTAAAAAATAAACTTACCTGAAAAATAAATTATTATTACGAAGATAAAAATGAATAAATGAAACTTAAAATTTTCTTTTTTTTTTATATAATGCATATACTCAATAAAATCATTTATTAAGATGGTCAAAGTGCGAAAATAGCAAAAACACGCCCTTGGGGGGGGGGGGGGAGTTTTAGCCATTTTAGGGGTGAAATATTGATTGTTTATGAAAAATAAGTCAAAATTCTTGATTAGCGACCCAAAAAACCTATATGGATATATCCTGGATGCTCAAAGTGCGAAAATAGCAAAACACCCCATTGGGGGGGGGGGGGAGTTTTAGCCAATTTAGGGGTGAAATATTGATTATTTGTGAAAAAGGAGTCGAAATTATTGATTAGCGACCCAAAAAACCTATATGAACATATCCTGGATGCTCAAAGTGCTTAAATAGCAAAACACCCCCTTTGGGGGGGGGGGGGATTTTTAGCCAATTTAGGGGTGAAATATTGATTATTTATGAAAAATAAGTCAAAATTCTTGATCAGCGACCCAAAAAGCCAGTATGGTGCCAATCTGAGAGCTCAAATTGCAAATATGTAAAAAAAAACCCCTTTTTGGGGGTAGTTTTTGCAAATTTAAGGGTGAAGCCCCAATTTCTCTGTCAAATGACCCCGATTTTCGTGTTCAGCGACCCAAAAAACCTATAGTAGAGCAAATCTCGTGTTCGCCAGTGAAAATACAACCAAACCCGTATTTTGACTGGAGTATATATACTAAACTTGTTATAAAAAATATGAATAAAAAAAGTTTATTGTATCAAATGCAATTACTGTTGGGTCCCTAAACCATCGCTTACGGCATAAAAATTGTATATATTTACGGCTCGCGTCCAAAAAAATAAAAATGGCCTAAACCGCAAGTTTAGTAAAGGAAGTAAGATCTGAAAGGACTAATTTGAGGCAAATTGCAGATACTTGAAGTAACTTGAATTTTGTTAAGAAAGATGCCCAGTACCCGAGTAAAAAACTTCCGTTAATTGGAAATAGCGCGGGGGTGAGGGGATGGAACTCCTTAGGGGGGGGGGGGGGTAAAAAAAATAATGTAACCAATCGATAAATTATCATTTTTTAACATAAAAACATTGATTGCAATTTTTTATAAAAATGCACCCCTTTCGAGTAATAGCGCAAGGAAAAGTGTGATTTTGCAAAAAAAATTTACTGAAAATTTGTTAGTATTACAAAAAAAATTATATATTTTAGTTGACAAATAAAGTGATTTTTTTTTTATTTTTGTACGATTAATATTAAAGGAGATATGACATGGCAAAAATGGTTGCTTAACGAAAAATGAAGAAACCGGATCTTTCTGGCGTAAATATCTCGAAAAATATTACTTTTAAAAAAAAAATGATTCCTATCATTTTGCAAGATGACAAAATCAGGAAAATTTTGAGACCAACCAGTACCGTTTAAAATAAGCAGAAAAAAAGTTATGGGCAAAGTAAACTTTTATACAATTTTTTTCATGCCAATTTTTTAGTGCCATCTGGGCTGAGGTGCTTGAAAAAAAAATCCTTCAATAAAAAGTTAGATCACTTATTTCTAAATATGTCCAGCCCATTTTGGCCCTATCGGGTAATTATTGTTTATGTTTTTGCCTGATAAAGTTGGGTAAAATCGTATATTTTGTAAGACATTTTAAGTTTTTGGCCAGCAGCGTGAACATTATTTATTTTAAACAGCCAAATTTTTTAGCATTTAATCCTGGATATTTGTATTTCAATTTTTTGTTATAATTTTTCATCTGTAAGCAGATTTGACCGTTTAAAATTGCCTATTTTATGTGCTCTTTTTTGTCGGGCGAAATTTAAAAAAAATGGCCAATCCAATTGAAATGTTGCATATGACGTGAAATTTAGAAATGGTTCATTGTACATCTCGTTATCATTAGCCAAAAAAAAGTTATGGCCAAAAACCTCATACGCAAGAACGATTCGGTTTCTTCATTTTTCGTTTAGCAACCATTTTTGCCATGCCATATCTCCTTTAATATGAATCGTACAAAAATAAAAAAAAAAATCACTTTATTTGTCAACTAAAATACTTCATATAAGTAATATATAATTTTTTTTGTAATACTAACAGATTTTCAGTAAATTAAAAAAAACTTTAAAAAATTTAAAATTTTTTTTGCAAAAATCACACTTTTGCTTGCACTATTACTCGAAAGGGGTTCACTTTTATGAAAAATTGTATTGAATGTTTTTATGTTAATAAATGATAATTTATCGATTGGTTAAGTTTTTTTTTACCCCCCCCCCCCCTCCGCCTTCTGCGCTTTTTCCTAGTATTTAAAGTTGTTTACTCGGGTACTGGGCACCTTTCTTGACAAATTCCAAAAAATTTTAAGTTGATCTGAATTGCCTCTAATTAGTCCTTCATTTTACTAAAAAATTCCTTTCCTGGAGTATGTAATTACCGGGGATGGAAAACTGCGATTTGGGACATTCTTTATTTATGAACAAGGGCCGTATACAATTTTTCTGCGTCTATGGCGAGAAAACGCGCTTTTCAGGACGCGCAGCGTCCGGGAAATACATGCTTTCGTGCCTGAGTCTAGAAAAACTTTTTTTCTTGCCAGGCCATTCTTTATTTTTGCGGCCTAGGATAAAAATATACTATTTCTTATTAGTGGCCAGAAACCGCGTATATATATAGTACGTACTTTCCGCAGTGCGAATCGAAAATTCGTGTTTTCTTACCACTGACAAAGAAAAAACTTATAACCGGTTTGTGTAAACACAACCTAAATGCATGGAACATGTTTACTTCCAGCTGAGGACTAGATATAATACAATTATGTTACTCAACATTACAATACAATTTTCTAATTTTCTAATTTCTAATTATCACCTTTACTAGCTGTAAATATTCTAATACCAAACTATATTTTGATTCCCTAAACCTGAATTATTCGAAGTCCCTTAATCGATATTATTCCAAGTCCATAAACCTGTATTATACTAAGTCCTTAAGCCCAGATTTTTCGAAGTCTTCTAATTATTCTAAGTCTCCTTTGACCCCCCCCCTCCTTAAATAGGACAAATTTGACCACCCCCCTTAAATACGACGAATTTGACCACCCCTCTTAATTTTCAAGTTCTGAAGTACCCCCTCCCTATAAACATGTTCCAAGTTAAAAATTGTGTTTTGCCCTCCTCCGTTAAAAAGAATGCCCCACCCTCATAAATGAAAGTGGAGTCCTGGGCGCTGTAAAGTGGCGATAACTCGAAGCTTCATTTACAAAGTGAGAGAAACGTTGATATCCACTTTACACAAACTTTACAGCTACCCCCACTCATGATTTGAAAGTGGAATCAACCTACATGCTCACTTTCAAATCGTGAATAGGGGTAGTAGAAGGGGTAGCTGAAAGTGGATATCAACGTTTCTCTCACTTTGTAAATGAAGCTTCGAGTTATCGCCACTTTACAGCGCCCAGGACTCCACTTTCATTTATGAGGGCAGAACGTAATTTACGTTCGATCTGGGACATTCTTTATTTTTCGGCCTAGGATAAAAATATACTATTGCAACATGATGAGTAGGTAATATTATTCACGATAAATTAAATATATCTTTTGTTTGTTAAAAAGTAATATCTATTTGTTCAACAAAGGAAAAAAATAGGATTTAGCTTTCAATGCAGTTGTATGCACGAGTCAGCGTAGTGAACGAGTGCAGACAGCATAGAATGCAAAATTTCCTACATTTTTCCCGTGTTCAACACATAGTTTTTCATTAAAAGCAAAAAAAAGATCGTCCGAAAGTAACAAAGTAGATCTTTTTTGCAGCGTATAATGAAAAATAATTTTCTTTAAAAAATGTTAAATATATAAAGTGCAAGTTTGGAATTTGCGTTTGGTGCATCATCAGCAGTTGGTGCTGGATTATTTACAAATCCAATAGAAATTGTAAAAATTAGACTTCAATTGCAAGGTGAATTAGCAGTTCCAGGATCATACAAAAAAATTTACAAAAATACATTTCATGCTGGATATTTAATAGCAAAACACGAAGGAATTTTAGCACTTCAAGCAGCTCTTATTCCAGCATTAGGTTTTCAAATAGTACTTAATGGAATTCGTTTGGGTACTTATAAATTTGCTAAAAGTCATAATCTTATACAAAAGGAAAATGGTGACACAGACATAATTAAGACTGCAATTGTAACTGGAACTTCTGGGTGTATTGGTTCTAGTTTAGCAAGTCCTTTGTATTTAGTAAGTAATTAATTTTTATTTGTTCGCAATTTTTTAAAAATTTAAGATGAAATTTTCAAGTAGCTTTCATAAAAACGCATAAGTAACTTATTTTAGCGTCTGATGGAATACTTAAATCAAGGAGAAGGAGTTTCCTAACGCGTTAACTATACTGCTCCTTATTATAGTTTGTTTTTGAATTTAAGAACAATTTGCGAGACAATTTGTGAAATTGCAAAAAATAATTTAAAAAATTAAATTTTCTTTTTTTAGTCATTATGTCTCATCTGTTACTTAATTTTATTTTCTATTAGGATTTTTTTGGATGTAATGCCTCATTTTTTTCCATGAAAGTACATCTTGAATTTTATAATTTATTTTTTGAAAACTTTTGTCTCAAAATTTTTGCCGCCAAAAAATACAAAAAAAGATAATTTTTTTTTTTTAGATCGTAGTACTTTTTTCTATGAAAATACTAATATCCAGAATGATCGTTTTTACTAGGTAAAATAGACGATTAAAAATATTTTGTTATTGTTAATGAGGAACCATAGTGCCAATTACTGGACAGCGTTTTCATAATTTTGCATCGAAACGAACAATCCGGAATATTTATAATCCGAGGTTGAATATTAAAAATTAAGAATTTAAAATAATATTAAAAAATAACTAAATCAAAATTTAGAAAGTGCTAAGTAGAATTCTTAAAATGTCAGAATAAAAATTATATTTAGTTGACCAAATATTATAATTTTAAGAAATTGCAAAGCCCAGAATTAAATTTTTCCAATTTAAAGTTGTTAATTCAATACAAAACTATGAAACATTAAACTTTTCACGGGCGCCAGGCAAAACTCAGAACTGCTGTTCAACAGAATCAGCACCAGATAGAATTTCGAAATAAAGAATGAAGTTTTTAATGTAAAATACACCCAATTATTTTTAAAGTTAATATTACAATATTCAATTTTTTCTTTATATTCGTTATATTCTTTTAAAAAATTGATCCAAAAGTTGTCGATTCTGCTAAACAGCAAATCTGAGTTTTAACTGGGACCCCTTTTCACAAATTTGGAAAAATGTCTTTAAAAAAATAAAATTTTTATTTCGTAATAATATTTTTTTGTGAATTGCTCTTCTCAAAATTACTTACTCTAATTTGAACAGATTTCTTAAAAATAATATTCTAAAATAAAAAAATTCTAGAATATATAATAATGGGTTTGAATAAACGTTTCTGTTCTTTAAACTTCTGAATTTGGACCCAGATAGCCATCAACGTTTCTGAACAATAAATGGTCATCAAATTTTTCGGCTTACATACCTGTTATAGTCACTAACTCGTAATTGAACTGTTTATATTTTCAGTCCCCCTTCTTAAAAAGCGTTAAATTCTCATTAATTATATCACAAAATCAGTACGTTTAAGGTTAAATCAGGTGGATAGATATAGCATTTTTTGGGTAAAAATTTCTGGAGATCGAAACTTCTGGAATGTTTAATATTTTTAGTCATTGATCATGTTATGTGTACCTTAAAATTAAAAAACGCTGCCAAGTGATTGGCACTATGGTTCCTCATTAACAATAGCAAAATATTTATAATGGTCTATTTTATCTAATAAAAATTATAATTTGAGATATCAGTATTTCATAAAAAAAAGTTAAATACCGTATTTTATAAGAAAAAAAATGTTGCTGTGATTTAATATTTTTTATTTAACAAATTTTTAGAAAAAAATTTTCAATAAACTAGGTATTACACTTAAAAAAAAAACAATATTACAGATTTTTTAATTTTTTTGTTTTATTAATATTCAGAAAAAAATTTTGAAAAAATCCGGTATCAGATCCAAAAAATTGCTATGAATAAGCTTTCTAAAACTAGTACTCTCATAGAAATTAATTAGGTACTACGTCCGAACAAAAAAAAAATTTGGTATTCTTTGTATTTTTTTGTGAAAAAAATTTTGGGAAAAAAATTTTCAAAAAATTAATTATCAGATTTGAGATATCGAGTAAAAACCATACTTTCAAATATAAGTACTTTTATGGAAATAAATGAGATATTACACCTAAATTAAAAAAAAAAAAAAGTATTTTGAAATCTCTTGATGAAAAAATTTTTGAAAAAAAAATTAGATCTTAATTCCATAATGGTTGTTAAATACCACCGATTGCAAAATTTTCAAATATTAGTACTTTCATGGAATTAAAGGAAGTATTACACTAAAAAAAAAAAAAATATTACAGATTTTTTAATTTTTTTGATTTTTTAATTATGAGAAAAAAATTTTGAAAAAATTAAGTTTCAGGTCCAAAAAATTACTATAAACGATATTTCTAAAACTAGTACTGTCATAGAAATCAATTAGGTACTACATCCAAAAATAAAAAAAAATTAAGTTTTTTTTTGTATTTTTTGGTGAAAAAAATTTTGAGAAAAGAATTTAAAAAAAATTAGTTATCAGATTCGAGATATCGAGTAAAAATCGTACTTTCAAATATAAGTACTTTCATGGAAATAAATTAGGTATTACATCCAAATTAAAAAAAAAAAAAAAGTAGTTTGAGATTTTTTGATGAAAAAATTTTGGAAAAAAAAATTAGGTCTTAATTCCAAAATAAAATTTATTAGAAATTATTTGTGAAATATCACCGGTTACAATATTTTCAGATATTCGTACTTTCATAGAAAAAAATTAAGTATTACGTCCTAAAATAAAAAAAATTTTGGCATTTTTTGTATTTTTTGGCAACAAAAATTTTGAGAAAAAAATTTTAAAAAAATTAAGTATCAGGTCCAAAAAATTGCTATAAACGATATTTCTAAAACTAGTACTTCCACAGAAATAAATTAAGTACTGCGTCCGTAAAGAAAAAAAAAATTGGTATTTTTTGTATTTTTTGGTGAAAAAAATTTTGAGAAAAAAATTTTCAAAAATAAATTATAAGATTTGAGATATAGAGTAAAAACGATACTTCTAGATATCAGTACTTTTATGGAAAAAAATGAGGTACTACATCCAAAAAGAAAAAAAAATATAGTGTTTTTTTAATTTTTTTATGTAAAAAGTTTTGAAAAAAAAAAATTTCGAAAAATTACGTATCAGATGGAGAAATCCTTTACAAACGATAATTTTAGATATTCGTACTTTCATAGAAAAAAATTAAGTATTACGTCCTAAAATAAAAAAAATTTTGGCGTTTTTTGTATTTTTTGGCGACAAAAATTTTGAGAAAAAAATTTTGAAAAAATTAAGTATCAGGTCCAAAAAAATGCTATAAACGATATTTCTAAAACTAGTACTTCCACAGAAATAAATTAAGTACTGCGTCCGTAAAGAAAAAAAAAATTGGTATTTTTTGTATTTTTTGGTGAAAAAAATTTTGAGAAAAAAATTTTCAAAAAATTAGTTATCAGATTCGAGATATCGAGTAAAAATCGTACTTTTAAATATAAGTACTTTCATGGAAATAAATGAGGTATTACATCCAAATTAAAAAAAAAAAAAAGTAGTTTGAGATTTTTTAATGAAAAAATTTTTGAAAAAAAAATTAGGTCTTAATTCCATAATGGTTGTGAAATTTCACCGGTTACATACATACACACACACACACACACACACACACACACACACACACACACACACACACACACACACACACACACACACACATACAGACTTTTTTTAAAAACCGGTTTTTTAGCTTCCTGAGGTCCCAAAACGTGCTTATATGCCAAAAAATCAAAAATCAAAATTTCATCTATCACAAAGGTTCCTCTATGAGGAACCAAAAATAATTTTGAAAATTTATTCACTACTGATGGAGATATTAGCGCTTGAAATTTCATTAATTTTTGAGGTTCTTATTTAATCAAGACTTTTTTATAAATAATCTGATTTTAAAAATCTTTGAATATAATATTTAGGACATTATTTAGCATCGATTCACTAAAAAAAATCTCAATTTTTAACAATAATGTGAAATATATTTCAAGTTTTTTGATTTTTGGCCTAATCTAAATTTTTCAAAAAATCAAATTATTCGCGGCGAAACGTAGAAAATCAAGATTTTTTTTAGTGAATCGATGCTAAATAATGTCCTAAATATTATATTCAAAGATTTTTCAAATTAGATTATTTATAAAAAAGTCTTGATTAATTAAGTACCTCAAAAATTAATGAAATTTCAAGCGCTAATATCTCCGTCAGTAGTCAATAAATTTTCAAAATTATTTTTTTAATTTTAAGGGACACATAACATGATCAAAGACTAAAAATATTAAACTTTCCAGAAGTTTCGATCTCCAGAAATTTTTACCCAAAAAATGCTATTTCTATCCACCTGATTCAACCTTAATAATAATTCAGAATTATTTTTAGGTGAAAACCCAAATTCAAGCTCAGTCATCCGAAACAATAGCAGTAGGACATCAACATAACCATTCAAATTCATGGTCAGCTTTTAAAAATTTGTGGAAACAGAATGGATTCAACGGATTATACCGAGGCTGGTATGCAAATAATCCCAGAGCCTTTATAGGTTCTGCAACACAATTAACAACATTTAGTCTTATTACAGATTATTTAAAAAATTATGAAGTAAGCCCATCTTTAAATTATTTAAAGTTATAAAAAATGTAATTAACATTATTTACTTGCAGATTTTCAACAATAGGCCAGTATTTTCAACATTTATAGCTTCACTTTTAGGAGGAAGTTGCCTTGCTCTTGCAGTGCAACCATTTGATGTAGTTGCAACAAGATTGTACAATCAAGGTATTTAAAAAATTTTCAAAAAATTAAATTTATTAGTAAAAAAATTTTTTTTATTTCTCAAGAAACCGATGCTACAGGTAAAGGAAAACTATATGATAGTTTTTCGAGTGCAGTTTTAAAAATATATAAAACTGAAGGAATTTTTGGCTTATATAAAGGAATATTTCCCACTTGGTTGAAGATAACACCACATACAGTACTTTGTTTAGTATTTTATGAAAATATGTCTAAATTATATGATAAATATTATATAATTATTTAATATTATATAATTATTTATAATTATTCAATATTGTTTTTTTACCGTTTATAGATATTTTTCTTGTAAGCGGCCAGAAAGCACGTATTACGATCCTTGTCCATAAATAAATAATGGCCCAAATCGCAGTTTACCAACCTTGGTTTCACCTCGGATGGTAATTTCCGTGCGATTTGGACCATTCTTTACTTTTCTGGACACGAGCTCGTAATATATACTATTTTTAAAACTGTAAGTTAGACCTAGTAGCTAACAATTACCATAATAATATAATAAAATAATTACAATAAAATACAAGTATTAAAAATCGAAAGCATATATAAAATATGGTAAAACTGTAAATAATAGTCAAATTTTAAAAATTACTGAAAGTTTTTCATATTAAATGAAAATCAGTAAATGCAGGTAATAAAGCTATAGGCTCGGCTATAGGCAAACTTTGCCTCTTATAAAGAAAATACTTGAACGAAATTTAAATTTTATTTACTTTTTTCTATAAATTATAAGAGACGTTATTTTAATTACATTTTTATTTTTTTATCGCAGAATTATTTTTTAACAAGTTTTTAGGCATATCGAGATCCTAATTTTTTCATAACATTTAAGCCATGTTTTTCATATACTCTTCTCGGAGAATCCAGACGTTATCTCGACTCGACCTTTAATTATTTCAGCTAAAACTGCACCTCTGATAATTACGTTATCTTTTCTTCTTGGCGAATCTTAAATTTTTATTTCAAATTTCTAAAAAATTTCAAATTATTTAATTTATTTTCCATAATTTTTTAGGACAAATATGGGTAACGCCATCACCAGAATCTATAATAACACCACTTATTAAGCACTGTAAAAAGTAACTTCCTTAGATTAACAAAAAAAATAGAATATTCTCGAAAAATTAGTAAATTTTCGAAAAAATTTGTTATCGATAAAAATTGTAAATTTACTAAATTTATTATATTAACTAAAAATTCGAGAATTCTTGATTTTCAATGTAATACCCACCCACTCACTATATGCAAACATGTTTCATGTCAATACACTGTATACAAACGTGTACAACTTTTAAATTTAATCAAATCAATCTATCAGTGTACAATTATAAAACTCAAAATTTGAAAGGGGGTATTTTTGAATATAAAATAAAGAAATAAAGATAACAAAACGTGTTTTACGACTCTCTCTAATTATCTCTCAATTATCCGCATACGTCACTCAACGTGCATAAAATTACATTTATTAGTATTAATAGTTATTTTCATTATTTATAACCAAAAAAAAAAGTTATTATAAAAATAATTTAAAATGAATCAGCAAAATAATTTTAAAACAAATGAAAACCCGTAAGTTAAAATCAATTTGAAAATTTTTTTTAAATAGAAAATATAAAAAAGCTAATTAATTTTGTAATTATAAATAAAAAAATAAAAATATGAAGTTCTCAATTCTTTTGCAATTTTTTTGCACATGACAGATACATTTTCTTCATTTATCGATCACAGTATCTCTCTCATATGTGATGCAAAGCACGTGATAGTATAAAATAAGCTAGGTGTATAATATTCAATTTTTCAAATTTTAAATTATTAGTATTTTATGAAAAAAAAATAATTCTTTGTTTAAATGCGTAAATTGCAATAAAGAAATAAATAAATTTTTCCTCACGAAAATATTTTTTCGTGTTTTTTAAAATACGTGAATAAAATACGACCAAAAAAATCAAGTTAAAAATGTAAATTTTTATTCAAGTTAACATTTTTTTTTTTTTTAATTACATTTGATATAAAAAATCTTCAAATTAAAAAATTAAACAATAATTAATATTATTTTGCAATAAAAGAAATAATTTAGTCCTGTCGCCAGCAATGCTATTTAATGCCTTAAAATCCTAAAGTGCCATAAAAAAGCTCCATGGAAAAAAATGGATGGTATTTATGTTTTTTGACCCGCTAAACACGAATCCGCGGGGTCTATTTCGCAAAATCCGTCATCAATTTTTTGTTATTAACAAATTTTTCCATGGAGCTTTTAGGTATTTTAGGTATTTTAGGATTTTAGGGCATTAAATAGCATTGCTGGCGAAAAGACTAACTGCCGGAGTAGGTTTTCAACAATGTAAGACATTTTCGAAAATTTTACTATGTTATTGCTAATGTTTAAAAATTTTGACTTTTTATAAAATTAAACATTTTTTAAATGAGGATAAAGTAAATGAATTTTTGAAATAAATTTTTTTTCAATTTAATATTTTTTATTTTACTCAAATATTAATTTTTAGAAAATTCGCGTAAATTCATATTTTACATACGTGATCACGTACTTCCTTTATGAAATTTTAAATTCAAATGGATTAATTTTTCATAAATTATTTAATAATTTTATATGCGTCTAGAGCAAAAAAGACTATTTTTTTATCTGTACGGTCTTTTTTTTGCAATGTATATATTAAATATCTTACCAAACTTGTTATAAAAAAGTTTATTATGTCAAATGCGATTACTGTCAGGCCCGGTGAACTTTCGCATCCGGCAAATATAAACTTTTTTGCAACATGTGAGTAATATTATAATAATTTTCCAGTGTAGTAGTAGTAGTAGTTTATTTACTTGTTTAACATAAACATTGTTTTACAAATTTTCCAGTGTATAAAAAGGTTTATTTCACGCTAAATTAAAATTATAAACTTTTTTTTGTTTGTTAAAAAGTAAAGTAATTTTCTTTAAAACATTTTTAATATAAAGTCCAGGTTTAGAATTCGCAATTGGTGCATTATCAGCAGTAGGTGCTGGGTTATTTACAAATCCAATAGATGTTGTTAAAATTAGACTTCAATTACAAGGTGAATTAGAAGCTCGAGGATCGTACAAAAAAATTTACAAAACTACTTTTCATGCTGGATATTTAATAGCAAAACACGAAGGAATTTTCGCACTTCAAGCAGCTCTTATACCAGCATTAGGTTTTCAAATAGTACTTAATGGAATTCGGTTAGGTACTTACAAATTTGCAAAAAGTCATAATCTTATACAAAATGAAAATGGTGACACAAACATAATTAAGACTGCAATTGTAACTGGAACTTCTGGGTGTATTGGTGCTAGTTTAGGAAGTCCTTTATATTTAGTAAGTAATTAATTTTAATTTCATTCGCAATTTTTTAAAAATGGAAGGTGTGTATGTAAATTTTGTTTGTTTGTAAATTCAAGAATGATTTGTAAAATTACAAAAAATAATTTGTTAGTTAAAATTTTTTAATACAATAAATAAAGTATATTTTTAATAATGAATTCTAAAAAAAATTTTAATCTTATACTGCGCGAAAACCAAAAAATTTAGAAGACCTTATTTTTTTATAAAATATGAGGTATTTGTTTGATTTTTTTTACTTAAAATTAAAAAAAAATTTTTATTTCGACAAATTTCATTAAAAAATTTCTGAGTAGGTTACCAAGCATATTTCGAGAAATTAAAATTTTCCGGCTTACGTACCTATGTTAAAATCACTAATTTGTAATTGAACTGTTTTTATTCTCAGTCCCCTTCTTAAAGTGTTTAATTCTAATTAATTGTACCACAAAATCAGCACGTATAATATTCAGAATTTTTTTTATAGGTGAAAACCCAAATTCAAGCTCAGTCAGCACAAACAATAGCAGTGGGACATCAACATAATCACTCAAATTCATGGTCAGCTTTTAAAAATTTATGGAAACAAGGTGGATTTAAAGGATTATACCGTGGCTGGTATGCAAATAATCCCAGAGTTTTTGTAGGTTCGGCAACACAATTAACAGCATTTAGTCTTATTTCAGATTATTTAAAAAATTATGAAGTAAGCCCATCTTTAAATTATTTAAAGTTATAAAAAATGTAATTAACATTATTTACTTGCAGATTTTCAACAATAGGCCAGTATTTTTAACATTTATAGCTTCTCTTTTAGGAGGAAGTTGCGTTGCTCTTACAATGCAACCATTTGATGTAGTTGCAACAAGATTGTACAATCAAGGTATTTCAAAAATTTTCAAAAAGTTTAAAACTTATGATTAAAAAAATATTTTTTTTATTTCTCAAGGAACAGATGCTAAAGGTAAAGGAAAATTATATAATGGTCTATCAGATGCAATTTTGAAAATATTCAAAACTGAAGGTATTTTTGGCCTATATAAAGGAGTATTTCCCACTTGGTTGAGGATAACACCACATACAGTACTTTGTTTAGTATTTTATGAAAATATATCTAATTTATATAATAAATATAATTAGTCAATATTGTCTTTTTACCAATTACTTAGTTACAGGCTATTACTTGGCTATTACAAGTAAAAAAAACGTTTATAGATATTTTTTAATTCTATTTTTTTTTAAATACTGTAAGTTTGTTACTGATAGTTTACAATGACAATAAAATACAGGTATTAAATATAGAAAGCATATTTAAAATATGGTAAAATTGTAAATAATAGGCAAATTTTTAAAATTACTGAAATTTGTTCATATCAAATGAAAATCAGTAAAGATAGATAATACAACTGTTATAAATTTTAGCTACTAAAATGAAATTTAAAATTTACAGATCTGATAGATACATACAGACTCTAAATTTTTTAATTAAAATTTAGAATGGGAAAATCTATAATGGTTTATAAATAACTATTTTTTAATTACAATGAAATAAATTAACAAATTTACATATATTTTGATGTATTTATTTATAGAAATATTAGTTGTAATTGATTTGTATTTTTAGAATAAAAAACTTATCTGTACATTATTAATAATATGGATTTTTTATAAAAAATTTTTTTATATTATATAAACAATAAAAAAATATTAGAAAAAATCAAAAACTCATAAATTAAATAACCTTATTTACAAAATTATATTCTATATGTATTTAATAATTATTTAAAAAAATTTGCTTTTTAAGCTTTTAAAATAAAAAAAGTTGTACTTCATAAGATTTTTTATTTTTTTTTTTATCTTATGATTTGGATAACAAGTTAATTTTTTATTTTTACAGTTAAAGTCTCTTATAAAGAACTTGAATAAAATTTAAATTTTATTTAAGAAAATTTTATAATTTTATTTTATAAAATTTTAATTTTATTTATTTATTTTTTTCTATAAATTATAAGAGACGTTATTTTAAATGCATTTTTATGTTTTTCTTGTCAGTAGCTAGAAAGCACGTATTTCCCAGCCGCTGACGAAGAAAAATCGTATACGACCCTTGTCCATAAATAAAGAATGGCCCAAATCGCAGTATACCAACCTCGGCTTCGCCTCTTAGGCTTTTTTGTCCATTATATACAAAACTATGTTTTAAATCACATGACAAAATATGGGATTCAACTTTTGCATGCTATCTGCAAAGTCAAAACCAATATTTTGTCCCTTGTTTAAAAAATATAGCTTTTTTAGCAATGGTATTTTAGCATATCGAATACAAATTTTTCAAATAAAAACACACTGTACAAAAGAAAACCCATACCCCTACAACGCCTCTTTGTTAGACTTTTCTATTTCTTTTTTCAGTTTTTCTATTTCTTCTGTTGAAAGTTTAGTATACTTAATTATTTTCTCTAAAGGTTCATTACCAATTATCATTTCTTTTGCTACTTCTATATTTCTTTCAGCGTAACCTTCAGCCTTACCTTTTTCTTTAGCTTTCTTAAGCGCATTTGCTTCGATCATAAGCCACTTTAAGCGGTCTTCATAAGTGTTTCGCTCTTCCTTGTTAAAATTCATAACTGCATCCATTACTGCTCCAACATTATCTTTTCCTCTGACCTAAAAAAAAATCAATTCAACTTTTAATTCTAACAAATTCATATTCTAACATTATACTCTATATAAATCTCTTAATTAAACTCTATTTTTTTACCTCATGCATTTCAGAAATTCTTATATTTCTAACTTTTTCTATCGGTTTGTGCTCAGAATATTTTGCATGAGAGGCAAAAAATCGGTTATTTAACTTAAAAAAAAAAAGGATTAATTAAAATAATATTTATATAGTTTTAAATTAGAATTTAAAATTATAAAAACCTGATATAAATGGTAATGTAATTTTGAAAACTTTTTTGGTTTAAATTGGTATTTTATGAAATTAAATATAGCCATTTTTAAAAAATAATTAATTATAAGTAACAAAAATTTTAAATTTCAAAATATTTCAAATAATTATGAATAACCAATTATTTATTTTAATTTAAGAGGTTATAAAATTCTAAAGTGCCCTGTATATACGCGTACACAAATACACTACACATTCAACACCCCAACACCCGCATATACACAACACAGAATGCAGACAGTGTTTTGGTTACTCTTACATCTCCGACAGATTCAATACCAACTTAAATATTTTTTATGGGTTTAAAACGTAATTAAGTGCACCCTTGCGCCCCCCCCCCCAGCTAACCTAACCTAACCTAACCCTAGGGGTGCCTTATAACGAGAAATGGTTATAAAACACATAAAAATTGGCGCATGGGGCCTTCGGCCCCCCTTGCCTTTAGTACAACAGTACATACTATTGTGTTATTTTTAATGGTAACATTGAATCTGTCGGAGATATAATTCTAACGATTAAAATAAATAATTGGTTATTAATAATTATTTGAAATATTTTGAAATTTAAAATTTTTGTTACTTATAATTAATTATTTTTTAAAAATGGCTATATTTAATTTCATAAAATACCAATTTAAACCAAAAAAGTTTTCAAAATTACATTACCATTTATATCAGGTTTTTATAATTTTTAATTCTAATTTAAAACTATATAAATATTATTTTAATTAATCCTTTTTTTTTTAAGTTAAATAACCGATTTTTTGCCTCTCATGCAAAATATTCTGAGCACAAACCGATAGAAAAAGTTAGAAATATAAGAATTTCAGCTCACATTGATTCTGGTAAAACTACATTAACAGAAAGAATACTTTTTTATACTGGTAGAATTTCTGAAATGCATGAGGTAAAAAAATAGAGTTTAATTAAGAGATTTATATAGAGTATAATGTTAGAATTAAAAGTTGAATTGATTTTTTTTTAGGTCAGAGGAAAAGATAATGTTGGAGCAGTAATGGATGCATTTATGAATTTTAACAAGGAAGAGCGAAACCGTTATGAAGACCGCTTAAAGTGGCTTATGATCGAAGCAAATGCGCTTAAGAAAGCTAAAGAAAAAGGTAAGGCTGAAAGAAATATAGAAGTAGCAAAAGAAATGATAATTGGTAATGAACCTTTAGAGAAAATAATTAAGTATACTAAACTTTCAACAGAAGAAATAGAAAAACTGAAAAAAGAAATAGAAAAGTCTAACAAAGAGGCGTTGTAGGGGTATGGGTTTTCTTTTGTACAGTGTGTTTTTATTTGAAAAATTTGTATTCGATATGCTAAAATACCATTGCTAAAAAAGCTATATTTTTTAAACAAGGGACAAAATATTGGTTTTGACTTTGCAGATAGCATGCAAAAGTTGAATCCCATATTTTGTCATGTGATTTAAAACATAGTTTTGTATATAATGGACAAAAAAGCCGTCTCCCTAGGTCCAAAAATAGGCTTTTTTAGCACTCGATATGTAATAAACATTATACATTTAAAAATTGCATAATGTATGGATAAGAAAATCCAGAAAATTAAAAAAAATATTTAGTTTTATTTTGAAATATTTATACCAAATAAAAAAGAATAAAATACAAAAAATTTATTATTTCTATAATACTATCACAAAAATTTTTTTGTTAACTCAAGGTAATTATTTAAAATTTAATGATTATACTTAGATTTTTTTTTATTATATTATAAAAAGGTTTATTTCACGCTAAATTAAAATTATAAACTTTTTTTTGTTTGTTAAAAAGTAAAGTAATTTTCTTTAAAACATTTTTAATATAAAGTCCAGGTTTAGAATTCGCAATTGGTGCATTATCAGCAGTAGGTGCTGGGTTATTTACAAATCCAATAGATGTTGTTAAAATTAGACTTCAATTACAAGGTGAATTAGAAGCTCGAGGATCGTACACAAAAATACTTTTCATGCTGGATATTTAATAGCAAAACACGAAGGAATTTTCGCACTTCAAGCAGGTCTTATACCAGCATTAGGTTTTCAAATAGTACTTAATGGAATTCGGTTAGGTACTTACAAATTTGCAAAAAGTCATAATCTTATACAAAATGAAAATGGTGACACAAACATAATTAAGACTGCAATCGTATCTGGAACTTCTGGGTGTATTGGTGCTAGTTTAGGAAGTCCTTTATATTTAGTAAGTAATTAATTTTAATTTCATTCGCAATTTTTTAAAAATTGAAGGTGTGTATGTAAATTTTGTTTGTTTGTAAATTCAAGAATGATTTGTAAAATTACAAAAAATAATTTGTTAGTTAAAATTTTTTAATACAATAAATAAAGTATATTTTTAATAATGAATTCTAAAAAAAATTTTAATCTTATACTGCGCAAAAACCAAAATATTTAGAAGACCTTATTTTTTTATAAAATATGAGGTATTTGTTTGATTTTTTTTACTTAAAATTAAAAAAAAATTTTTATTTCGACAAATTTCATTAAAAAATTTCTGAGTAGGTTACCAAGCATATTTCGAGAAATTAAAATTTTCCGGGTTACGTACCTATGTTATAATCACTAATTTGTAATTGAACTGTTTTTATTCTCAGTCCCCTTCTTAAAAAGTGTTTAATTCTAATTAATTGTACCACAAAATCAGCACGTATAATATTCAGAATTTTTTTTATAGGTGAAAACCCAAATTCAAGCTCAGTCAGCACAAACAATAGCAGTTGGACATCAACATAATCACTCAAATTCATGGTCAGCTTTTAAAAATTTATGGAAACAAGGTGGATTTAAAGGATTATACCGTGGCTGGTATGCAAATAATCCCAGAGTTTTTGTAGGTTCGGCAACACAATTAACAACATTTAGTCTTATTTCAGATTATTTAAAAAATTATGAAGTAAGCCCATCTTTAAATTATTTAAAGTTATAAAAAATGTAATTAACATTATTTACTTGCAGATTTTCAACAATAGGCCAGTATTTTTAACATTTATAGCTTCTCTTTTAGGAGGAAGTTGCGTTGCTCTTACAATGCAACCATTTGATGTAGTTGCAACAAGATTGTACAATCAAGGTATTTCAAAAATTTTCAAAAAGTTTAAAACTTATGATTAAAAAAATATTTTTTTTATTTCTCAAGGAACAGATGCTAAAGGTAAAGGAAAATTATATAATGGTCTATCAGATGCAATTTTGAAAATATTCAAAACTGAAGGTATTTTTGGCCTATATAAAGGAGTATTTCCCACTTGGTTGAGGATAACACCACATACAGTACTTTGTTTAGTATTTTATGAAAATATATCTAATTTATATAATAAATATAATTAGTCAATATTGTCTTTTTACCAATTACTTAGTTACAGGCTATTACTTGGCTATTACAAGTAAAAAAAACGTTTATAGATATTTTTTAATTCTATTTTTTTTTAAATACTGTAAGTTTGTTACTGATAGTTTACAATGACAATAAAATACAGGTATTAAATATAGAAAGCATATTTAAAATATGGTAAAATTGTAAATAATAGGCAAATTTTTAAAATTACTGAAATTTGTTCATATCAAATGAAAATCAGTAAAGATAGATAATACAACTGTTATAAATTTTAGCTACTAAAATGAAATTTAAAATTTATAGATCTGATAGATACACAAAGAAATTAAATTTTTTATTTAAAATTTAGCATGGAAAAATCACTAATGGTTTATAAATAACTATTTTTTAATTACAATGAAATAAATTAACAAATTCACATATATTTTGATGTATTTATTTATAGAAATATTAGTTGTAATTGATTTGTATTTTTAGAATAAAAAACTTATCTGTACATTATTAATAATATGGATTTTTTATAAAAAATTTTTTTATATTATATAAACAATAAAAAAATATTAGAAAAAATCAAAAACTCATAAATTAAATAACCTTATTTACAAAATTATATTCTATATGTATTTAATAATTATTTAAAAAATTTTGCTTTTTAAGCTTTTAAAATAAAAAAAGTTGTACTTCATAAGATTTTTTATTTTTTTTTATCTTATGATTTGGATAACAAGTTAATTTTTTATTTTTATTCTCTTATAACAGTAAACAGTTAAAGTCTCTTATAAAGAACTTGAATAAAATTTAAATTTTATTTACTTTTTTCTATAAATTATAAGAGACGTTATTTTAAATGCATTTTTATGTTTTTCTTGTCAGCAGCTAGAAAGCACGTATTTCCCGGCCGCTGACGAAGAAAAATCGTATACGACCCTTGTCCATAAATAAAGAATGGCCCAAAGCGCAGTTTACCAACCTCGGCTTCGCCTCGGAAGGTAATTTACGTGCGATTTGGGCCATTCTTTAATTTTCTGGACACGGGCTCGTAACATACTATTTATCGCAGAATTATTTTTTAACAAGTTTTTAGGCATATCGAGATCCTAATTTTTTCATAACATTTAAGCCATGTTCTTCATACTCTTCTCGGAGAATCCAGACGTTATCTCGATCTTTAATTATTTCAGCTAAAACTGCACCTCCGATAAATACCATATCTTTTCTTCTTGGCGAATCTTCAATTTTTATTTTAAATTTCTAAAAAATTTCAAATTATTTAATATATTTTCCATAATTTTTGGTAATTGGTATAGCTATGTTACTTACATTTAATTTTGTTGTATCATTTTTCAATACTCTTTGAAGGTAAAGTTGTTTAATTTCTCGCTCTAACCTTGACGGTAATCCAGGATACATTGTACTTCCGCCACTAAGTACTATGTGTTTATATAATTCGCTTCTCATATCTATTTCTGCAGTTTGGATTGTATTAAAAACTAATTCAGCTATACCTTGAGCTTCTACATTTATTAAATGCGGTTGGAATAATGCTTCCGGAGCAGCAAATCTTTCTCCACCAACTTTTATTACCCGACCATCTGGCAACTTTTGAAAGGTAAAAATGTATTAATAAACTAATAGTTAAATTTTAACAAAATCAATAATTCGACCTACTGTATAAGACTCAACAAGTACTGTTGTTTCCATAGCTAATTTTTCTTCAGTTTCAATGTCATAACCAATATAACATAATTTTTCTTTTATCATTCTAACAGTTTCAAAATCAGCAGAATGATTAAATGCATAACCTCTTTGTAAAAGTAATTTTATTAAATACATTGTAATATCACGTCCTGCAATATCTAATCTTCTTGTTAAATGAGGTAAGGCATACTCTTCATAAACCGGACAAATATGGGTAACACCATCACCAGAATCTACAACTACACCACTTATTAAACCTTGTGCATACAATGTTAATACTGCTTGAATAGCAATGTATGTTCCAGCAAAACCATATTTTTCAAACATTACCTATTTATTAAAATCAAAAGTTAAAATATTTGTATAATTAAGCAAGTTGAATATAAAATTTTGTGGGCACAAACTTCTATCATTTTTTCTCTGTTAGTTATAGGATTCATAGGTGGTTCCGTCAGTAAAATTTTGCATTCTTTAGGGTTGATATTCATTTTTTCAGGACCAAATGTATAATCCCATACATGACACATATCATCCCAGTTTCTGCAATAAATTTAACTTTATTTTTCACTGCTAATTAAGTATTGAAACCTATATTTTTACCTAACAATCCCATTTTGCATAGGGTAACTGATTTCCAGCATTGACCGCAATTTACTAGCTTCCTCACCAACCATTAAATCCTGTAGGTAAATTAAATAACAATTATCTTGTTCACAATAAATAAAAATGCAACAACGATGACAATTTATGATAAAATACAATCACAACATAAAACAATCGATAAATTAAACAAAAAATAACGATACACTTTATTCTAAATTAATTTAAAAAAAAAAACTACAAAATTAAAAAAAGAAAAAAATATTTATTATAAGGATCATTTGATTTTAAACTTACAGGCATCTCAAGCACATCCTATATAGCAGGATAAAGTCAAAGCACGCAACATACAAAAGTTAGATATTAGTAGGTCTAAATAATTATATTACTTACAGGGAATTTTTATTTGGTTAATAATTATTATAATTAGGGTTGTATTATCTCCTCCCTTTTTTTAAAGGATATTGGTATTATAATGCACTAAATTGACAAAAACAATTCTAATTTAGCTTATATGTTAATATAAAAACCTTTTTAAATAATAAAGGACTTTAAAATGGAAGAAATTTTGTGTTATAATTAATTTCACTCTCAAATCTTTTCAAAGCGTGCAAGGATAAGTAAATATTAATATATTCTTTAAATAACCGAGCTTATCCTATATAAGTATGATTGATGTCATATTGTATATGAATCCAGAAAATCACTTACACGAACACAAAGTTCTTTCTGAAAATAATAATAGAAAAACCGAAAAATTGGCTTATTTTATTTATCTTTTATTTTTTATAAACGGTTGCAATTATTGAGTAAATAAATTTTTTATTAAATTCTTTACTTATAATTAAAGCATAAATTTTACCTTAACATCGATGTCTCCAATTTTGTTAGCTGCTCTAATAATTGGTCGTCCTACAATTGATGGAAATATATGAGCTGGAAAATTAGCACCTGCATAACCACATTTCACAAACTGTATGTACATGAAAAAATAATTTTTTAAATAAAAGAAAATTTATTCATAAAGTTTTGGAGTATTTAACCTTACCCCTGTTCCATTATCACAAACAATAACTTTTCTGCCTTTGCTATCCATTATCTCAGAATATGACTTTTAATTGCTGGTTATAATTTAAATATTAATTTTTTTAGAAAATAATAAATTTTTTAATTTTTACTTAAAATTAAAAATAAATTAAGGGCGTCACCGGCATAGTTTAATTATACATCGAAAACTGACTGTAATTTCTGTAAATAAATAGTTTTTGATAAGTTTAAAATTTTCCTTCATTAAATTGATACCTACACTTATGTATCACTAATCACTAAATAATAAATATCAATAATTAAACATTTAATTAAACTAAACTATCAAAAATTTTAATAAAAAAATTATATGATGACTAAATTAAAACACTGTCTGCATTCTGTGTTGTGTATATGGGTGGACGGTGTTGTGTAGTGTCAATGTGTAGTGAATTTGTGTGTAGTATATCCTACGAGAGATAATTATTTGAAATATTTTGAAATTTAAAATTTTTGTTACTTATAATTAATTATTTTTTAAAAATGGCTATATTTAATTTCATAAAATACCAATTTAAACCAAAAAAGTTTTCAAAATTACATTACCATTTATATCAGGTTTTTATAATTTTTAATTCTAATTTAAAACTATATAAATATTATTTTAAATAATCCTTTTTTTTTTAAGTTAAATAACCGATTTTTTGCCTCTCATGCAAAATATTCTGAGCACAAACCGATAGAAAAAGTTAGAAATATAAGAATTTCTGAAATGCATGAGGTAAAAAAATAGAGTTTAATTAAGAGATTTATATAGAGTATATAATGTTAGAATTAAAAGTTGAATTGATTTTTTTTTAGGTCAGAGGAAAAGATAATGTTGGAGCAGTAATGGATGCAGTTACGAATTTTAACAAGGAAGAGCGAAACACTTATGAAGACCGCTTAAAGTGGCTTAAGGCTAAAGGTAAGGCTGAAGGTAAGGCTGAAGTTCAGGCTGAAGTAGCAAAAGAAATGATAATTGGTAATGAACCTTTAGAGAAAATAATTAAGTTTACCAAACTTTCAACAAAAGAAATAGAAAAACTGAAAAAAGAAATAGAAAAGTCTAACAAAGAGGCGTTGTAGGGGTATATGGGTTTTCTTTTGTATAGTGTTTTTATTTGAAAAATTTGTATTCAATATGCTAAAATACCATTGCTAAAAAAGCTATATTTTTTAAACAAGGGACAAAATATTGGTTTTGACTTTGCAGATAACATGCAAAAGTCGAATCCCATATTTTGTCATGTGATTTAAAACATAGTTTTGTATATAATGGACAAAAAAGCCGTCTCCCTAGGGCCAAAAATAGGCTTTTTTAGCACTCGATATGTAATAAACATTATACATTTAAAAATTGCATAATGTATGGATAAGAAAATCCAGAAAATTAAAAAAAATATTTAGTTTTATTTTGAAATATTTATACCAAATAAAAAAGAATAAAATACAAAAAATTTATTATTTCTATAATACTATCACAAAAATTTTTTTGTTAACTCAAGGTAATTATTTAAAATTTAATTATTATACTTAGATTTTTTTTTATTATATTATAAATATTTTTTTACATTTAATTTTTGGTTTTTTTTTTATACATATTGTCATTTTTTTTTCATTTTTAAAATTAAATAATAATGAGGCTTTTATAAAAAAATTACATCAAAATAAATAAATAAATAAGTAATATAATTGTAAAAAAAATAAATATACATATAGCATTAAATTATAACTCATTTATATATTACATTTTTTAAGTAAACTTGTTAGTTTTTTCAGCGTAAAAATTTTTTAAGCAAACAATGAATTTTCTTCAAAAAATTCATAATAAATTTATATATTTTCAAGAATTATTTAAACTTAAGCAATTTTACATGTAAAATTAATAGCTTATGCTAAATAACTACAATGCATTTATTTAATCAATGTATACTTTACTGTGTTTAAATGCCTATAACATGAATCAGTCTTCTCCGTACTGCGTTTATAAATTACAATTTAAAATAAATAAAATATTACAAAATATATATATATAAATATTAAGCCTCTTTTAGTTTAATATTTACAATTAAATTCTTAATATATGCACTATATGTAATATTATAAATTGACTAGATAATATTTCTGAATACCCTATGTAAATATATGTACAAAAAAATAAATAAAGCTGCAGTTAATTTAAATTAAAAGCATCCACTGCTAAATGTTAACAATTTTTCTTTTTTTCTTCCTTTTTTTTTGGCAGTACACAAGTTTATTCAATTGTGTTGATAAAATTTACAATAAAACCAAAAAAATTTCCTAACTTTAATAATTATGTACGATGTATTTTTTAACTTGTTATTAGCTGGTTGATTGATCAAAAAGTTAAATATTTTTTTTATAATTTTATAAATAAAGCTTTTAAATTTTAATAACTCTAGATTAAACTTAATTTACTCAATACCAAAGGTATTAGTTTCTTCTACAGCTAGAAGTAATTTTTCGTAAAGGATTTCAGGTGTCGGATAAGGCGGTAAGTCCAAACGATTAAAACAAGTATGAGCTCTGAAAATAAATAAAATTATATAGTTTAGTTAAATTTAAATGCAATTTAAAAAAACATTATTTTGCAAGTTTTTGGACATATTTTAGTAACAAGCTAAATTAAAAAAAATAAAAATACATTTGCTATAATCAAAATTTCCCTACAGAAAACAAATTTTTATTTTTAATATTAAAAAAAAATGAATTTAATGTAAATAAAACAAAAAATAGTAAATTAGTTGTAACCATTATTAAACAGATATTGATATTCTGGTCAAAGTTTTTTATACTGTACAAGAGCTCGAAATTTCTAAACTTTTAGCTTTTATAGGCAATAATTTTACTGCAAGAAGAAGTTATTTTATGCCTCATTTTATGTTATACTTGAAGGTTACTTTATTATTAAATTATTAGCTAAAAAATTTAAACAGTAGTGTAATATAAATTTTATTTTACCTTGGCAAACTATTTGGCCTACCCCACTTTTCAATACAAAATTTTCGAGGCCCTGTAGATCCTCTTAAGGCAGAAAATCCTTCATAAGGAATACTTGAAGTTCCAGTAACAAATTGCAATAATCTAAGTCTTTGTTCATTTGTAAATCGACTAATACTACCCCAAAACCATTCTATGACAGGGTGTGCGTCATGGTATCCACTTCGATACTCTGTATTAGATCTCCAATCATTTAAATCAATTTCTGCAGCACCAACTATAACTAATTCTAATTCTCTTGCATCAAATACTGAAACCAATCTTGGATCAACGACTTCATAAAATCCTCTTACAAGTAAATCTGTTTGTTCAGCAACACCGCGTTCAAGCCTCCACCGTAAAATACGATCCAAATACTCTTTTTTATTTTTTTCAGTAACTGAAATATTTCTGCCCCCTGGTTTTAATTCTCGTTCTACAACTCTACCTAATAATTCTTCTGTTACAGAAAAAGTAAGTTCTAAAGGCTCTATACTTATATCCCTTTCCTTGATCCATAAAAGACTTTGATGAAACTCTTGATCTAAGCTTTCTAAATCACTGAGAGTTGGTGGTAGTCTTAATAACACTTTATAAAATGGACGTGTAAAAAATGCATCTAGCAAATACTGATGAACCAAAGCCAATCCTAATACTCTTCCAGAAAATCTAAACCAATCTTGATAGTTATCCACAAACGCAGACATAGGAGATACTTGGACTGTATACGTGTCATTTGCAGAATATTCAAAAAGACCATAATATGGATTAAAAAGTTCTCGAGATAAGTGGAAAAAAAATTCTCGTGAAGGACCTCCATAATCAAGACCTTCTTCTCGATCAAATATTACAACTAATTTTCCTTTTTGAAGGTCTTTTTTAGAAACTGCCATTATGTGAGTGAAAGCATCTTCTAATAAATGTTCTCTTCGAATGTGAAGTCTAAAAATAAACATTAATATTTTAATTTATTTTCTAAAATTTCCAAGTAATATAATAATTAGACAAAATAAAAATAAAATACTTTAATTTTCCAGGTCCTTGACCATAGCCTTTGCTTTCCAATTTTCTATAAAATGTCCTAAGTTTTGCTTCAAAATCTCGTCTGTAAGGAGCTGGGGCTCTAGTGGAAGCTCTTGCTAAGCCTGGTGAAGCATGAGGACTATTAACAGGTGATCTTCCACTTGTGCTTGGAATATATGACATAATTTCTTGTTCGAATAAACTGAAAACCAGCATTTTTTTAGAAACATCTAAATAGCTTTATTGTACTAAATGAAAATTTTTTTATTTTGAATTTTTTAGACAAAATATTTTTATTTTAATTCACTGTAAATAAATCATACAAACATGTTAAAAGTTTTATGTCTTTATGAAAGTTTAATGAATTTTAGGCTAAAAGGTTGTTATTTTGAAATCAATTTTTTTTTTAAATCTTAATTTAAGACTTTTTATTTCTTAAAATGACGCCATTTTTACAAAAGCCTTGTGAAAGATTGAAATAAGAAATTTTGGCCTGTTTAAGATTTCTCAAAATATCTAAAGCTTAAATAAAATTTTAAATACCCAAATTTTAATTTGGAACTTTGATATATAGCCTGACAATGAATTTGAAAATTCTAAACAGTTGCATGTTGAAATTTACTACTTTGTAATCTTTTTTTTTTTTCAAATTGAGATTGTAATTAAAAATTTTTTGAGATAAAATGAGATAGAAAAACAAAATTTATAAAATCGATTGTAAGCCAAAAAATTGACTTAAGATTTTACACGCAATCTAAGAAGATATAATGTTATAATAAAATACGCGTTTATGAGACAAAAAAGTAAAATAGCCAATAAAATAAATTTACCTAAGCAACAATGCTAGTGGTACATCGTGACCGAATCTTTGTAGAGCCGTTGACCCTTCTGCCCGAATCAAATTAATTTTCTCTCTTAAAGCAATATTTTGTCCTAATCCTGAATGACGTTCTTTTAAAATATCTATGATGTTTGGTTGACGCAAAAATGCTACAACCTTATCATTGTAAGCTGTAGGAATATCAGGCTGAAATGATGCTGATAACTGTTGTGGTCTAGGTAAGGGTACTGGTATTTCATCAAGCATTCGTGGACGTATTGGCTCTGTAGGTAATCTTGGATCAATAAAAGATGTTGCTCTTCTTGCATGATGTATGAAAAATCTCTAGTAATTGTTAAAAAAAGAAATTTATTTTATTCTACTGCATAGACAATACAAAAAAATAAAAACTAACTTTTCCTGTCCTATCAAGTTTTGATTCATATCTACCAGGCAAATCTTTTGTAGGATCAGCAAAATAATTAATTAAAGTGACCAAGTCTTTATTGTGCTCATAACGAGGAAATACTGAATTATCTCTTCTTATTTTATTTATCATGTACTTTAAACTAGTGTTTTGATTATAAAGTTCCATAGCCTCTGAATTGGTGTGCAAAACAGTAAAAAAGTCTGATCGGCAAAGAAATTGTACAGGAGGAAGGGACGAAATATCAAATGTTTGTGTATCATTTCTTTCATTTTGTCTCTCTATATCACTTCGTTCTTCACTCCGGCCATTAACTGATGCAACACCTGAAGTTGATGCTTCTTGATCAATATTGTCAGGTCTAGAAATAGTTCGGCGAACACTCTGATAACGTCTGTCAAGTTGTTGAAATCGTAAATCAGAACCTGCGTTTGTGCTTGTTGAACCTGGTCTTTGCCATGTTGTCACTCTATTTATATGATCAACATAAAAAATTCGACCATGACTGTCAATACGAGCTTCCCAAGCTAATTGTAAAAAAAACAATTTTTTATTAGACTATTAATTAATGTTGTGTATATAAATATTTTGTTAGGCTTACATGCTGCAGAAGGCTCATTTAAATGTGATGTGCCTGATTTTGGACGTATAGGCAACTGTATAGGTTTTGGACGGTGTATTGGAGTAGGTGGACATTCAGATTGATTACCCATACTTGATTCTAGTCTCATAAAGGGTCGCCGTAATCTAGGAGAGTTGACGACTGCAATATTATTTGCTGTAGGAATTCTTGCCTGTAAGAATTCAAATAATTCCTTGAATAAAAGTAGAAAAATATTTTAAAAATTACTAAATAAATATACTAAACCTTTGAGTTATTTGTTTCATCAACATCAACAATTTCAAAATTAAAACAATCTTCTGGGTGTAAGGGAGTAGACATTTTTTGATTATGCCTTCCAGAAATTTTCAAAGATCTAGGTAATACAGTCGGCATTTTTTGTAAAGGATACACTCCACGAGGGGGAAGTGGAGGAGGATACATTGATGGGTATGTTGCATCTGAAGATGACGGACCACCAGTACTTCGCCATAATTGATAATATTCTGTACCACCTTCAGATGATGCTCCACTTGTTTCACCAACCTTCAAATAAATTTTGGAAATTTCAAGTAAATTACATTTTAAATAAGAATTTTTTTAAATACCCAAGTGATACTTATACCTAAAACTATTATAATGTATATTACCTGATTTATCAAATATACAAATATTTAAGAATAAGTATTCTTAAATATAAGAATATAATTTTTAATATTTTTATTTAAAAAATAAAAAAAAAAATAAAAAATTTTTAAATTCTTAAATACAAAACAACTTAAATTTTCTGAAATTTATTGAGTTATCAAGCATTTTGTAATTTTAAGTTTACAAATAATTTTATGAGATATAAAAGTCTTTGTTCAATTCATTTTATCCATTATAAGAATAAATTTACCTTTGTATTACTGTACAAATCTAATGTCTGCAAAGAATCATTATTTGAAATATAGTTTTCAGTATTAGATACATTTCCTCTTTCAGCATTAGAGGCTTCTGCTTGATGGGATTCATTTGATTCGTATAACGAATGTACTTTTGGCAATTGAAATGAATTTTTATTATTTGAATCATTGTTATCACAAGTTGTCTCAACAGACCCTAAAGAAACTATCACAGAATTTTGTAAAGATAAGGATGCTGCTCCTTCTGATTCGCAACTTTGATCACTATTTTTGAAATCATTTTCAAATGATTTATCTGTACTGTAAAAAGAACTGTTTGTTGATGTAGATTGCGAACTATTTAAAGTAGATTCAATACACCTTCTAAAATTTTTTCTTAAAGCTTCAGTTTTAGAATTTTGCAAATAATTAGCAGATTGAGTATCTTTAGAAGAAGCCTCAGTTGTATTATCAATAATACTTAAAGCACTGGCAAATTTACTAGCATCTTCATCATTTTTACAATCTGTTTCAGTTTCACATTTTAATAGTTGCTCAACATTATTTTCAGAATCATTTTTTAAAACTCCATTTTCAACAGATTCTGTGTCACAGTTAAAAATTCCATTTTGTGGTATAATATCCGCATTATTTCGTGATAAAACATCATCAATATTTTGAGTATTATTTGTGTACGCAAAATTATCATTTTCTAAAAGTGTATTTTCATTCTCAGTATTTAAAGCAATATAATTTGTTTCTTCTCTCGTTGTGCTATTTTCCAAAGTTATGATTTCTGTATCTCCTTGATAATTACATGTACTTTCTTCATTCTGTTTAGACACCATATTTTCTGTGTCTGTCAATGATGGCATTTCTTTTACATAATATGAAACTGGATTTCATTTTACAATTACATGTTCTTTCAAATCAGCTGCATTCAAATACCTGTAAAGAAATAAAAGATAAGAATAAAGAAATGAAAGTGGTCAAAAAAATAATTAACTAACCAATTTCCTGCCGTCCTTGTCTTCTGCTCTTTTTTTCTGGGGCTCTTGGAGGCAGACGATTTTCACAACTAAAATAAAAATAAAGAAATTCCAGTTATTGGAAAAATAATTAACTAACGTCCTTGCTTTCTTCTGTTTCTTTCTGGGGCTCTTGGGGCAGACGATTTTCAAGACTCTGGGTGCTGTTTTTGTGAGTAGGGAGGGGGACATAAAAGTACAAAACTTGTGTACTGTATAACATTAAGCTACGTTTACATAAGGCAATATTTTGTAAAAAATTGGGCGGAGCTGTAAATATTGCGGACAATATTGCTCATATTGAGAACGCGTGCCTCCCTCTTTTTTCGTACTTCTAGCGGCGATCGCTGTAACTTTATACCCAAGCGCGTAGAGTTTAAAGAATTTAAAAAAAAATAATCAAAATATTTTATTAAAAATAAATTTCTAAAATATTTAAAATTAACTTTATCTTTTATTAATAAATTAATTTAAACAAATTAAAGTAAACAATTATTTCTAAAATGCTATTTTAATTTATACTAATTTTCAAACTTAAACCGCTTGGGTATAAAGTTACAGCGATCACCGCTAGAAGTAAGGAAAAAGTGGGAGGCGCGCGTTCTTAATAGGCGCAAGTGGGTTGATAATAAAAACAATAAATAATTAAATTATAAAAATAAAATTAATTAAAAAAAGTAAATAAAAGGTGATCCAAAAAAATATTATGTAAACGTACCTTTATATATATATGGCTCGTTTTCATTTTTTTTGAAAAAATAGCTTTCAAAAAATAAAAATAAAAAATTCCTTTTTTAAAGTCCAAACAAGACTTTTTAGACTTTTTTCACCAATATTTATTCAGTGTTGCATAAAAATCACCATAACGAACCTTTTACATCAATTTATTACATTTTTTCATATAATTATAAGGTAAAAACAGGTTAAAACCATTAAAAACCAAAATCGTTACATACGGCCTTAATGTATGAATTTTTCTAGGTTTTATGTATTTTAGAGAACAATATCATATATTTTTAAAGAATTCTTACTAAAAAAACGAGTTTTGGAGGTAAATTTTAAAAATATTTAATAATTTTAACAAAAAAGAGGAACGGTAAAGGCAGGAACGGTAAAGGCTTTTTTATAGAAAAATCAAAATAATTCGTAGACAAATGAACAAAAAAACTTTTCCGTTTGGAAAGTAAAGTATTTTTATGATTGAAACTTACTAAGTTTTTAATATTTTAATTACAACGCTTCTTAATAGGAGATCTAGGGGGGTACGGTAAAGGCTTTTGTTTTTGTCCCTTCGTGATTTCTGAACTTAAACTGATTTTGTTTTCCTATTTAAGGACCTCTTAAAGTGCTCTCGATGTGAGAATTTATTTGTTATGTATTTAAGTTGTCATTTATGTGATTAAAAGGTTTTAAAAATGTTTTTATGAAGAGAAATCAAATTTAATATAAATAAAATACGTTTTACGTACACATTTTGTAAAATCGTGTGACACACCTTCTCACCCTTGTAATAATTAGTAAAAGTAAGTTTAAATTTATTCTATATGGAAAAAGTTTAACCTTATGGTATAGCAATTAATCCCCAAATAAAATTTTTTGAAAATTAATTGATAGGTGTGAGTGACAGACACTCAAAGTATAGGAATCTCCTTTGTGACAGGGAACGGTAAAGGCTTTTTTGCTATATTTTTATGTTTTATAGTAGTTAAAACATTAAAATATGTTGATTTTTATGGTGTACCATCAAAAACTTATCGAAATTAAAAATTTAAAAAAAAAAATTTTTTTAATTAATACATCTGGTAGTCAGAAACGTGCTGTACGTCACTTTTGCAAAAAAAACGATAATGAGCCATATAGTTGTTTAAGTTTAAGTTTAAGTTGGTATTGTTGTTTCAAAAAAAAATTTAATTGTGTTCATAAATGGTCACGTGGTATAAAAAAATGTAATAAAAAAATTACAAAGCAAAAGCATAAAAATATTGATTGTTTATTATCAAAAAATATTATGATTAACCCGAACCCCATGATACATCTATAAATTTACCTTTATCAATTTATTTATTATATTTCAACAATTATTTTCATTTAAAATAAATTGATTTATGCACATAAGTAGTTAAAAGCATTTAAAAAAATATAAATATAATAACAAATTTACAACTTTTAATTATTAATCATTTGTAAAGTCTAAAAATATCCAGTTAAACAGGGAAAAATATGTGTGCATTTTTTAGTATACACAGAGATATTTCTATTTGTAAATCACGTGATCATTATGAACACAAATTTTTTTTACTATACAAACTTACTACCAACTTAATTTTTAAAAATGTTTGTTTGGATTATGAATGAATGAATTAATCATGAATTAATATTAAAAACCCTTTTTTTTCAATTTTTATATTTCTTATAAAGAAAAATTATACTTTTTTTTTTTGTAGATTAAATATATTTTATTATTTAATATTATCTAGTTCAAATGGCATTCATTCTAATCTCATTCTATTATTCAATTCAATTGCGGAGCCAAATAGGCCCCGTGCGCCAATAAATTTAGGACCAATAGACAACCCTTGCTATATGTACAAGGCACCCCTAGAATTAGGATCAGCTTTTTTTCAAAAAAATATACTTCCTGGGACCATCTCTACCCAATCTTTGAGGACATGACATATTTGGAATTAAAATATTTTGAATATTTGATAATAATAAAATACTTCGGGCTGAAAACGTGATATTGATCGATCAAGCCTCGAGGCTTTTTAGCGAAAACGACGACCATTCCTATGTTTAAGCCTTGCCAATGGCGTGTTTTTCGTTATAACAGAGTACTTGAAAAAATGTTGAGTACTCTATTAACAAAAACCACCGAAAACAACTCTATACGTAAATATTGAAGTTGGTGCACTCTTGGTTAAAATACCACGATATCACCAAGTCCTGTAGCGTCAGCAAAGCGCTGTATAAAAATTTGTAAAGAATTTGCTAGAAATCAAAAATCTTGAAAAAATCAATTTTCGAGCATCAGAAACTTTTGGTAGAAATTAAATTTTTTCAAAAATTTTGGTGAAATCGTCAATTCAAGACCTAAATCACCCATTTAGTATCACCCATAAGACATTTAGATAAAAATATTAGTCCATACTGTGGAAAAATGGACAGAAATCACTCTTGGACTGAGCTATTGACTCGAAACTATATATTTACACGCAAACAAATATTTTCTTCCTAGAAGGCCGAAAACACTTTTTCGCCCCGCAAGAGATAAAAAAAAACGCGTTTTCACCCCACTGAGAAAGAAAAATTTCGTTTTTTCCATGGGAACAAAAAAAAAATACCCCAGATCGCAGTTTACCATCCTCGGCTTCGCCTCAATTGACGTGCGATCTGGGCCATTCTTTTTTTTTGCTCCCTTGGTTAAAAATGTACTATTTCTTATTAACTAAAAAAAATTCCATGTGCACTATTATCGATGATAAATTTTTTAATCACTTTATCAATTCATTATTACAATGAATGTCTTATATTAAAAATAAAAATAAAAATAAATATACGGGTGCTTTTCACAGAAATGGTATAAATACTGTCCATCGTATACTTATATCTGAAACAAAAGCTCCTTTGCACTTTTTTTTCTTTTAAAAAGTTAAGTCTAAATCAACTGCGTATATATTGGTAAGTTAAGAAAAAAATTTTCTTGAGCATAAGTGCTGAAAATGTCCAAACCCCCCGCTGTTCTTTTGCTTAACACATTGGCTGTGGCATGGGCGAAATACGCCCATGGTCCCATGTATTTCAAATGGAGTCACGTGACCTGCCGCAGCCAACGTGTTAATATTACATACCATATAAAATTTGAATTTAAATTTTTCTGTAAGATCCATAGGACGTATTTATAGCTTCCAAAAATACATTTTTTTCAATGAAACAAATTTTTACGCTGGTAATTTTCTCAATATGCGTACCCGACGAATTTTCAAAATATGTCTTATGATCTACGCTGATCTTTTCAGATCTTCGGAGATCATTTTTGAAATTTCGGGTTATTTCTTTAGTTCTCCGTAGATCTCAGGAGATTACTTCTGATCTCTGGAGATTATTGAAGATTTAAATAGATCTAAAGTAATCTTCAAAGATCACTGAGGTAAAAAAAAATTTAGAAAGAATATTTCGAATCATTAAGCAAAGTTGTAAAACGATAAACTTGATTGTTTTACCTTATTTTTTGACTTTATTTAAATTTAAAAATGCTACTATTAGCTATTTTACTAAAATCTGTTGCAGAAATAATTATTGGAATTGTCTCCATAAAAAATACGATAAAATTATCAAATTACCAAATTATTCTTTAATACCTTCATTCAACGATATATATATATAAATGATATTTATAAATTTTTATAATTTTTTTTTCATTCCACAGATCTCTGAAGATTTCTTTAGATCTATTTGAATCTCCAGTAGTCTCCAGAGATCAAAAGTGACCTGCGGAGATCTGAAGAGATATACGGAAAATTCATCGGGTGATATTAAAATATTGCGTTTCTGTGACAAGCTCCCATATACCTATACTGCAAGTTGTCTGTGATTCACGTCGTTTAAATTAATGCATCTTATAATTAAATAAATTCATGAAAAAAAAAAATAATTTAAAAATTAAAATATAATACCTATAAATGTTTATAAAGTATAAGTATTTTTCTGATGATTCACGTACAGTAATTAGTTTTTTTTTTATGCATTGTAATCATACGACTTTCCTCAAGAGTTCAAAATACTTAAAAAATTCATAATATTATGTTAGTAATAATTAATAAACTGCGCCACTTTATTATAAGAGTATGCAATTAAAAAAATTTTGTAAATAAACAAAAAAATGTAATAATATGTACACTTTATTAGTTATATTTGATGCCAAAAAAACAAAACAAAAACTAATTGCGCTTAAAAAATTTTATGTTTTTTTTTAATTATTTTTTGCGGGACTAAGGTTGGGGTAGTACCTATCACCCAGACGGTTTTCTCGGTGATTTTTGATAGTTGCACGATAGAGCTGCTTTGGTAGAATTTTCATCCAATTTTTTGAATATTAAACCAATTGGTTGAAACTTAGATCAATTAGTTGAAAACTCAACCAAAAGCTAAAATGTTTTTAAGTGTTTAAATCTAAATTTTTTTTTTTTATAATCATGACAAATAATGTTAAAATTAAAAAATAAAAAATGCTAAGAAAAAGACAATAATTTATTATTTAATTTATTACACTTTTATAAACTTTTTAATTTTTTGTCCAATTTTTCTTTTTTTAATTAACTAAAATTAGGCATATATATTATAATAATACATAATAATTAATTTTCAAAAAACTATTATTAATAATTATAATATTTAAGGAAGACATTTTTGTAAATATTTCTTATCGATGATTCATTAAAAAATTCTGAAACGTTGATATATTTTTTATTTTTTTTTATAATATCCCAAGATTCAAATTATTTTAAACAGCTGAAAAAAAATTATCCCATTTCACCCCCCCCCCCCCATCTCAATTAATGTGCTAATTTAAGTACCCTTACACGGCCAGGCTGCTTTGCTTGAAACTTATTTGTTGCTTGAATTTTCAAAGCAGTCTGGCCGTGTATCTACAAACTTGATCAATGTTTCAAATTATTGCATGGACAATAACATGACATCCTTTATAGATAACCCTTATTTGCATAGAAATAGAAAATTCCTGGTAAAATTGAATCTTTGTCACCACCAACATGCATAAAAAAGAACTGTTTTACGTTATAAAACAAAACAAAAATCTTTCAGCCCAAGTTTTCTTCAAAATATTGTAAAAAAATATACATAAATAAAAAATTTTATTTTTATGCAAATGCATAGATTAAATTAACGACTCCAGTCAAATCGTGGTTTTGTAGTTGTTTTTGGTAAATAAGATGATAACAGGTCTACTAAGGTTTTCGAGATGCTGATTCCAAAAATTGCAGATTTTCTCATGGGGGATTTGTCTAACATCCTTAAATCAGCAATAAAACACCACTTTCTAAGGGGTTTTTGCAATATCAAACATGTCTTGTTTGTCTAACCGTAGCGAGATTTACCCAGAATTGGACGTTCTCAGCACGCAGCGTGAACGTAACGCAGTGCCACCAACTCAAAACAAAAAAATGTTAAATTATTGATATTTTTTGTTATTTATGCAAAAAAATGATTGCATAATTATTTTAAATTAATTTCGAACAAAATATTAATGAAAAATAATATAAACCTAAAAAAATTGTAACTATATAATAACCTAAAAATAATGTAAGTAATAATTATTACTTTAGAAAATTAGTTTTTATTTGCTTGAATTATTAATTAGCTTTTATTTTTTGATAATGAAATTTCTTCTTTTTAAATTAAATAATTTATCTTTTGACATAATTTAGTAAATAACTAGGTCTGTAAATAACATTACCGAAGCAATATTTTTTAAGTGATCGGTATTATCTTAGATAGTGAAAAACTAAACTTAAATTTATTAAAAATTAGAAAACCATTCTTGGTTCCTCATTTTCTACTCGATGATTAGAACTACTTCTGATAATTTCAATATTCTATCTCTTTTGGGAGAGTAAATATTCATTTTTTTATACTTTAGCATTCGAGTTAACGATACCAAAGGACACTGGTTTATTAAGACTTGATCTTAAATAGTATAAGAAACTAGACTATTAAGAATAAGAAAACTATTTTTTTTTTTCTTTTTTAGTCATGCTTAAAATTATATCTGAAATATTTTAATTCTGTATCACTGCTAGGAAAAAAACATTCACATTTGCATCTTTCCAGTTAGCGGAAGCAAATAATTGTTTTTAAGATACTATCTGAGATAGTGAAAAACTAAACTAATAAAAATCAGAATACCATTCTTGGTTCCTCTTTTTCTACTCAATGATTAGAACTACTTCTGATTATTTCAATATTCTATCTCTTTTGGGAGAAAAAATATTCTTCATGTTCTATAGCATTCAAGTTGATATAAAATTATCAATATTTTTTCTAGCCATTAAGTTGATATAAAATTATGGATATTTTTTCTCCCAAAATAGATAGAATATTGAAATTATCAAAAGTAGTTCTAATCATTGAGTAGAAGAAAAGGAACCAAGAATGGTTTTCTGATTCTTATTAGTTTAATTTTTTAGTATCCAATAGTGTCTTAAAAAACTAGTCCTTCTGTATCGTAAACTTGAATGCTATATAAAATTATGGATATTTTTTCTCCCAAAATAGATAGAATATTGAAATTATCAAAAGTAGTTCTAATCATTGAGTAGAAGAAAAAGAACCAAGAATGGTTTTCTGATTCTTATTAGTTTAATTTTTCAGTATCCAATAGTGTGTCATAAAAAACTAGTCCTTCGGTATCGCTTACTTGAATGCTATATAAAATGATGAATATTTTTTCTCCCAAAAGAGATAGAATATTGAAATTATCAGGAGTAATTCTAATCATCGAGTTGAAGATGAGGAATCAAGAATGATTTTCTAATTTTTATTAGTTTAGTTTTTCACTATCTCAAATAGTGTCTTGAAAAACAGTTCTTTTCTACCGCTAACTGGAAAGATGCAATTGTGAATTTTTTCTCCTAGCAGTCATAAAAAATTAAAATTATATCAAATATAATTCTAATCATTGGCTAAAGAAGAAGAAAAACCAAAAATAATGTTCTTATTCTTATTTAGTTTAGTTTTTTACTAATAACTTAAAAAATATTGCTTCCGTATTGTTATTTACAGACCTAGTTATTTACTAAATTATGTCAAAAGAAAAATTATTTAATTTAAAAAGAAGAAATTTCATTATCAAAAAATAAAAGCTAATTAATAATTCAAGCAAATAAAAACTAATTTTCTAAAGTAATAATTATTACTTACATTATTTTTAGGTTATTATATAGTTACAATTTGTTTAGGTTTATATTATTTTTCATTAATATTTTGTTCGAAATTAATTTAAAATAATTATGCAATCATTTTTTTCCATAAATAACAAAAAATATCAATAATTTAACATTTTTTTGTTTTGAGTTGGTGGCACTGCATTACGTTCACGCTGCGTGCTGAGAACGTCCAATTCTGGGTACTGCCTACACAGAAAAAGGTTTGAACCGCTCAAGTCGGTTCTAGTAGGAACCGAATATTACTCTTACCATTAGAACGGAAAATGTTTATGCCTAGAACCGAGATTCACGGTTCTAAACACTAGTTAAAAACCTTCTCTTAAAAAATTATTATTTTTTTCAAAATCAAAATTAGTTACAAATATGTTTTTTAATTTAATGTACGCGATTCATAAAAGAAATATAAAAAATATTCTTTTAACTAATTTTGACTTTGAAAAAAAGAATAATTTTTTAAGAGAAGGTTTTTAACTAGTTATTTAGAACCGTGAATCTCGGTTCTAGCATAAACATTTTCAGTTCTTATGGTAAGAGTAATATTCGGTTCCTACTAGAACCGACTTGAGCGGTTCAAACCTCTTTCTGTGTATATTGGTTTTTGGAACCCTTAAATTAGAGTGATTTTTCTATACTCGCAAATTATAACAATACTTTGCCTCCGATACGTTTAAAATTCACTGATCTCAAATGTCGGGGTCCTGCATATAGAAATAATGATCAAAACTTGCAAATATTGCAAAACTACCATTACAAAGGGATATTTTTTGTTAACCAAACGGTAATTAGATAAGTTTGACACGCGAAACCACAATTTTCAAAATAATCAACCGAAAAAAACTTGAACAGCCTTTTATCATCTTGGTTGCCAAAAATAACCCCCTCTAGAAGGTAGAATTTTCCGATGATTTATTTTCCGAAATAATTAAAATTTTTACCCATATTATAAGTTTATATTATATTACACACCTATTTATGATAATAAATTATTTGAATCAATTATTTAATTAATAAATTAAATCGCACAACAATTGTTTTTTGCCAAAATTTAATTGAAATTACCTCTTTTGCTTTATACTGATCGAGTTGCGCATAATCCGCAAAATTTAATTGACGGTTTGTAAAACAAATTAATAAAATGAAACTTAAAGACATAAAAATTCAATGAATTTAAAATTTATTTTTATTAATTATTTATAAACATGTGTATGTAATAAATTAAAATAAAATTTTACAATGCAGAAAATCAATTATCGAATTTTTAAAAAATTATGCAAAATTTGCAATTATAAATTAATTAGATATTAACGACTGCTAATAAAAAACAGAAGAAAAAATATTTGTTTAACAGGAAGTTACCGGAAGTTACTATATATTATAAGTGTGTTTAATTATATAATTAATTAAAGAAGATTATTAACGTACGAATATTCATTGTTTTTTGGCTATAATTCAAATAAAAATAAAAATACATAATTAATTTATTGTTAACTAATTACAATGTTTGCGCATATAGATATAGATATTAAATTTATTTTAAAATAGAAAGCTAATAATATCCTGCAGAATAATTAGTTAGATTTAATTTTTTAGAGCTTATAAATATTTTATAAGCAAACGGGAAAATTTTGTGAAAAATTTATTAGTTATATATTAAGAAACGAAGAAAAATCAATATTTAAGGATTTACTTGAATATTTAAATAATGTGATATTATTTGTATCTTTTAATTTTTTATTTTCATTGGGGATTATTTCTATCCTCAGATGGTAGGGTCAAGGATGGGGTTTTGAACACTTTAAGGTAATTCATGACTTTACTAAAGATTAAAAATAAAAAATATAGTATTTTTTAACGTAATAACTTTTTAAATAGCAAAATTGAAAATAATTTTTGAGGAATAAACGGTTATTTGCCATATACGGTCAATATTTTAATTTTAAATAGAGCTTTCATATATAGAGAAAACCTAAAATACTAGGGTTTTGAACCTAAGCATAGGGCTTTGGACATGAAATTTATGTGGTTTTGGACACCATTATTAAAACTAACTACCCATAATATTTTTTTTTTAAATAATAATCAAAAAAATTATATTAAAAAACTATACCATATCAAGTAGTCTATTTTGATTCAGGGCTTTATTATTATAAATAATTAGTAATTTCCAAATAAACTAGAGGTAACCGTTTAAAGAATATTTTTATAAAAATAATATACTATCTTTTCACTTATTTAAATCTTAGTTATTTTGCTTAAATAACGCTAGGTGTTCAAAACCGCATCAATGTCCACCACCCCATCCTTGACCCTAAATATAGTATATTACGATCCCGTATATCCAAAAATCTAAAGAATCGCCCAAATCGTATGTAAATTACCATCTGACGCGAAACCGAGGTTGATAAACTGCGATTTGGGTAATTCTTTATTTATGTACAAGGGATCGTATACGATTTTTCTTCGTCAGTGGCGAGAAAGGCACAGGTGAAAATTTTAACGTATCCGGATACGTATCTAGATACGTATCCAGATACGTAGCTATTTCGTTTTAGGTTATTTTTTTTTAACTTTAATTAATCTTACCAAAATGATTAATTAAGCATGAAATTGAATAATAACCACAAAAAACTTTCCTATAAGTATAAATTTACTCCTAACAAAAGACTTTAAATTTTTTCGGGACTTGTAATTTTTTTTCTTTTTTTTTAAGTTGTAAAATTTTTTTTTTAAATTTTGTATACTTTAAAATTTTGTTTTTAATTTTAAAGGTCTTTCAAAATATTGTAAAATAATTATTTTTATGACTATAAAAGATATTGGGTATGAGGAATCGGGTCAAATAAGGTGTACAATTAAATTAATTAAAAACAATCATTTTTTATTTAAACAAAAAAAATTTAATACAATTTTATGTCTTGATGTGATTACAAATACAGCTTTTATTAATTTTTGTTGAATTAAATAATATATACCTTCAAGAAAGCACATTCATGTGACATCTCAGCTTTGATCATATAGGTGATAGGTTGAGTTTTGTCCAAATTCCTTCAAACCTATATATTACAGAAAATATTTATTCAAGGTTCTACACTGAAAAAAAATTTCGCTTGCCGCAACCGGAGATATTCCGCTTGCGGCATGCGGAATTTTTTTTTCTTCACAAACGATTGCAAATGTCTTTTTGTAAAATTAATAAAAACAATTTTTTCTATACTTTTTTTTAAAATATTCTCATCTCTCATTATACCGATACACACATATACCAAAAAAGTTGAAAAACATTTTTTTTTTAATTTCCTTTACGTTTTAAGTAATTAGTAATCGTTTTACGAGACAAAAAAATCCACTAGTTACAAGCGGAATTTTGTTTGCGGCAACCGGAAATCCGCTGGTGGATTTTTTAAAAATGTAGTGTTACTTAAGTTTCTAGTGTTACTAGTAGTATTAGTAGTTATCAAATATGAAAAAAATCTTGTTTTCTTGCAAATTCAAAAATAAGTGTTTTATTGCCACTGACAAAGATAAATGTGCAGCACTTGGCCGTAAAATTAAAGAATTTACGCGCTATATCGGGCAATTTTTACTTTTACAGCCTAAGGTTTATGAAATGCTAAATATGTGAATACGAAATCCATTTGCGCCGAAAATGAACCAGTTGCCCACAATAGGAATTTCGAGTTATCTTTAGCGGTTTTTTAAACTTTTTTATCTGTTACTTTTGTTTTTTGGGTTTCTGAACACTATTATGGTGTCAGTTGAATTAAAAATTCTCTGCTTGTACAAACAAAAAAAGGACTAAGAAATCAAAATAAATAACCTGCAGTTTCTTTTTTCGAGTTCAGAGACTCAAAATACATAAAGAACGTAACTGATAAAAGATTTTAAACACACGCAAGGAATAACCTGAAAGTTCCTATTGCGGGCAACGAAACCGTCTTGGGTAAAAAAATATTACTTTACGAAAAATTCAGGCCAACACTACATTTTTAACCGAGGGCGTAAAAATAAATAATTTCCCAGGCCCCATATTAACTGTTATCTGGGGATTCAACTTGGGGTTCAACCCATTATCACATAGCTTAAGTCTCAAATCTCAAGCGCGATCGAATAAAACTTTCCCCACTGACAAAGATATGATTCATTTCTGAAAAAAAAGAATATTTCAGATCGCACGTTAATTATGGTAAACTGCGATTTGGGGCATTTTTTTTACTCTAATGGGACCGAATACTCTATTTGTTAATTAGCAAGTTAATTGTTTATATTAATTAGCGCTTCCATTCTAGAACTTTTTTCAACTTGGCAAAATTTAGGTATTTATTGTTTCAATCAAATAAAAAAAAAAAATTTCAAAAATTTAACAGCATGAACCGAATACTCTATTTGTTAATTAACAAGTTAATAAATTGTTTATAACAATTAGCTGGTCAATTCTAAAACTTTTTTCAATTTGCCAAAATTTAAGTATTTATTGTTTCAATCAAATAGAAAAAGAATTTTCCAAAAATTTAATGGCTTGACCTAAAAACTCTATTTGTTAATTAACAAGTTAATTGTTTTTAATAATTATGGGCCAAATTTATATTTTTCAGGACAAATCTTATGCTATTTCATGCTGTTTAATAAGTACGAAGCAAGAAAAGACACTTTAAACCCTGTCAAACTGATGCTGGCCACATCGGTAAGACATTGGGCACATGGTACAACAAATTATAAGGTCTTTAAATTTTTTAAATATTTTATTGTAATGAATGTAAATTTGTACTTGCCTTATTAGTCGTATAACAAAAAATTAGTCTCCTATATGTAAAAATAAGAATAAAACATAATTGATAAACTTGATTCCAAATGTATCGAGCAAGGACACTTTCATCTAATACACCTTTAAAAAATATAATCTTATAAAATCTAAGTACAGTGCTTAATTATTAATTCAGACTAATTATATTCATTACCTGTAATACTTTTATTTATAAAAACAAACTCCATGGATATGCAGCAAAGTAAGCCATTTTAACCTGTAAAAAATTATTTACAAAGAATCAAGTTTTTTATCAAACAAATTGTAATATTTATTAAAATTTTTATCCTTATCTGAATTTGATAGTGATGCATAAATCCTTGCTTTAAAATTCAATACTTCTTATTGAAATTAATTATATTTTAACAAAAAAATAAGTGTTTATTCGAGAATTTTTGTTGAAATTTCTGTTTGTTTGCCTTACATGTGTTGCACCAAAATGAAGTACGCACGAGAATTTGAAAAAATTTTTATGCCAAAAAACTTTTCTTTAGAAAACTTAAGAAAATAAAAAAAAAAAATATTTTTCAAAGTAGGTAAAAGTATTTTATTTAAATTTTCTTAAATGTGTTCTTAAGTAAAGTTTTTTGGGATAAAAATTTTTAACAACGTTAAAATGTCCGTGCGTACTTCATTTATACGTACAGCCACATGTAGACAAAAATTCTCGAAAGAAAACAGTAAAACACTAAACGCTTATTTTTTTGTTAAAATATAATTAATTTCTATAAGAAGTATTGAATTTTAAAGCAAAGATTTATACATCACTATCAAATTCAGATAAGGATTAAAATTTTAATAAATATTACAATTTGTTTCATAGAAAACTTGATTCTTTGTAAATAATTTTTTTCAGGTTAAAATGGCTTATTTAGCTGCATATCCATGGACTTTGTTTTTATAAATAAAAGAATTACAGGTAATGAATATAATTAGTCTGAATTAATAATTAAGCACTGTACTTAGATTTTATAAGATTATATTTTTTAAAGGTGTATTAGATGAAAGTGTCCTTGCTCGATACATTTGGAATCAAGTTTATCAATTATGTTTTATTCTTATTTTTACATATAGGAGACTAATTTTTTGTTATACGACTAATAAGGCAAGTACAAACTTACATTCATTACAATAAAATATTTAAAAAATTTAAAGACCTTATAATTTGTTGTACCATGTGCCCAATGTCTTACCGATGTGGCCAGCATCAGTTTGACAGGGTTTAAAGTGTCTTTTCTTGCTTCGTACTTATTAAACAGCATGAAATAGCATAAGATTTGTCCTGAAAAATATAAATTTGGCCCATAATTATTATAAACAATTAACTTGTTAATTAACAAATAGAGTTTTTAGGTCAAGCCATTAAATTTTTGGAAAATTCTTTTTCTATTTGATTGAAACAATAAATACTTAAATTTTGGAAAATTGAAAAAAGTTTTAGAATTGACCAGCTAATTGTTATAAACAATTTATTAACTTGTTAATTAACAAATAGAGTATTCGGTTCATGCTGTTAAATTTTTGAAATTTTTTTTTTTTATTTGATTGAAACAATAAATACCTAAATTTTGCCAAGTTGAAAAAAGTTCTAGAATGGAAGCGCTAATTAATATAAACAATTAACTTGCTAATTAACAAATAGAGTATTCGGTCCCATTAGAGTAAAAAAAATGCCCCAAATCGCAGTTTACCATAATTAACGTGCGATCTGAAATATTCTTTTTTTTCAGAAATGAATCATATCTTTGTCAGTGGGGAAAGTTTTATTCGATCGCGCTTGAGATTTGAGACTTAAGCTATGTGATAATGGGTTGAACCCCAAGTTGAATCCCCAGATAACAGTTAATATGGGGCCTGGGAAATTATTTATTTTTACGCCCTCGGTTAAAAATGTAGTGTTGGCCTGAATTTTTCGTAAAGTAATATTTTTTTACCCAAGACGGTTTCGTTGCCCGCAATAGGAACTTTCAGGTTATTCCTTGCGTGTGTTTAAAATCTTTTATCAGTTACGTTCTTTATGTATTTTGAGTCTCTGAACTCGAATACGGTATCTATTTTTATCCAAAACGACTCAGTCGCAAAAAAAAACTGCAGGTTATTTATTTTGATTTCTTAGTCCTTTTTTTGTTTGTACAAGCAGAGAATTTTTAATTCAACTGACACCATAATAGGGTTCAGAAACCCAAAAAACAAAAGTAACAGATAAAAAAGTTTAAAAAACCGCTAAAGATAACTCGAAATTCCTATTGTGGGCAACTGGTTCATTTTCGGCGCAAATGGATTTTGTATTCACATATTTAGCATTTCATAAACCTTAGGCTGTAAAAGTAAAAATTGCCCGATATAGCGCCTAAATTCTTTAATTTTACGGCCAAGTGCTGCACATTTATCTTTGTCAGTGGCAATAAAACACTTATTTTTGAATTTGCAAGAAAACAAGATTTTTTTCATATTTGATAACTACTAATACTACTAGTAACACTAGAAACTTAAGTAACACTACATTTTTAAAAAATCCACCAGCGGATTTCCGGTTGCCGCAAACAAAATTCCGCTTGTAACTAGTGGATTTTTTTGTCTCGTAAAACGATTACTAATTACTTAAAACGTAAAGAAAATTAAAAAAAAAATGTTTTTTAACTTTTTTGGTATATGTGTGTATCGGTATAATGAGAGATGAGAATATTTTTAAAAAAAGTATAGAAAAAATTGTTTTTATTAATTTTACAAAAAGACATTTGCAATCGTTTGTGAAGAAAAAAAAATTCCGCATGCCGCAAGCGGAATATCTCCGGTTGCGGCAAGCGAAATTTTTTTTCAGTGTAGAACCTTGAATAAATATTTTCTGTAATATATAGGTTTGAAGGAATTTGGACAAAACTCAACCTATCACCTATATGATCAAAGCTGAGATGTCACATGAATGTGCTTTCTTGAAGGTATATATTATTTAATTCAACAAAAATTAATAAAAGCTGTATTTGTAATCACATCAAGACATAAAATTGTATTAAATTTTTTTTGTTTAAATAAAAAATGATTGTTTTTAATTAATTTAATTGTACACCTTATTTGACCCGATTCCTCATACCCAATATCTTTTATAGTCATAAAAATAATTATTTTACAATATTTTGAAAGACCTTTAAAATTAAAAACAAAATTTTAAAGTATACAAAATTTAAAAAAAAAATTTTACAACTTAAAAAAAAAGAAAAAAAATTACAAGTCCCGAAAAAATTTAAAGTCTTTTGTTAGGAGTAAATTTATACTTATAGGAAAGTTTTTTGTGGCTATTATTCAATTTCATGCTTAATTAATCATTTTGGTAAGATTAATTAAAGTTAAAAAAAAATAACCTAAAACGAAATAGCTACGTATCTGGATACGTATCTGGATACGTATCTAAATACGTATCTAGATACGTATCCAGATACGTATTCGGATACGTATCTAGATACGTATCCGGATACGTTAAAATTTTCACCTGTGGGGCGTCTTCTCCGGTCGCACAGAGGCTCTTTTCTAGACTTTCTAGACTTCGGCGCGAAAGCACGTATTTCCCGGACGCTGCGCGTCCGGCAAAAGCATATTTTCTCGCCGCAGACGCAGAAAATTTATATACGGCCCTTGTCCATAAATAAAGAATGTCCCAAATCGCAGTTTATCATCCTCGGCTTCGCCTCGGCAGTTAATTTACGTGCGATTGGGCCATTCTTTAATTTTCTGGATGCGAGCCGTAAATATACTATTTTTCCTACATTGATTGAATGTTTTGATTTTGATTGATATGATTTGAAACAACCTATAATTAACTAATAATTGAGCTGAATTATTTTAAATTAAATTTCAGGCCTAAAAAATTGTATATATACCGTAGCTTAGTCTGTTAATCAATAATTTAGTCAAAACTCTTCATGGTTTCCCCAAATTTCATCTAAAATATTCAAAAACTCACAGTAAATACTTACAGCTTTTTTGATAATAATTTTTTAATAAAATTATTCTCACAAGTGAAATGATTTCTCAGTTCTATATTATAGGTAGAGGCAAAACATTGTTTTGTGTCAGTACTACTAGACAAACAAATTTCCAAAAAAAAATCTTCTGTCCCTATTTCTCGCTTATTTTCATTCTGTAGGAAAAAAGAAATACACGCTATTTTCTTTCAATTAAAGAATGAATTCGAATGAATTTTTGGACGGTATAAACCGAAAAATCAGCAAAATTTAAAATGTTTAAAATGCAATACTATTTTTGGCTATAAACATGGCTGCACTCTATCACGTACTAACAGGTATACTATTATATGATAAAATATGGCCGAAAATGTTACAAAAAAAAAAAAAAAAAAAAAAAAAAAATGAAAATGAGTCGATCAGATACGACACTTTAGCATATTATCTGTAGCCCTTTTCATTGCGCTCTATACAGAGTCAACTCGGTGTTTCTGTTTGGCGAAAGAACTTGTAAAAAAGTTCTGAGAAATATGTCATGAGTAACATTCTTCCACTAGTAATTCTAAAAACATGCTTTAAAAATAAATTCAAACAAATTCATACTCATATAGTAAACTCTGAAAGCTCTGTGCAATATAACCAACCGGAAGTATACAAAATTAGTTGGTGAAAGATAAAATAAACCTCATATTTCTATAAAGAAGATAAAATTATTTATTTTTTAGAGTCATAAATAATTTATGCGATAAATAAAAAAATGAATACGATAATTTGATGATAAGCAGAGAGCCTATAAATTATATGCGACCGAGTTTATATTACAAATTTTTTTTTAATTATAAACACGTGCTTTAAATAAATTAAAAATTCACTCATTAATTTTTTTTTTTATTATAAATAAAAGAATAAATAAAAACGATTTTTTGCAAAAAAAAAAAATAATTCGGCGAAAAAAAAATCATAATTACAATGTAAATTTTATGTTTTTTAAAGTTTAAATGCGCCTCGTGCAAAAGTCACGTGTGTGCATTGAATCGCGCAAAATTTTACTCCCCCACTCTTCAATTTTATGTGAATACATAAAGGTACATTTAAATTTTTGTTCCACTGACTTATAGAAAGTAGTAAATCAAGTTTTTTTAAATAATTTTCTTTGTTTTTACAATACGAATTAATTTACACATGATGAGGCGAAAGTCCTTCATAAAAGAATTATAAACACCATTAAATATATTACCCAGTGCTCCAATTCCCATTACATTTTTCAAACGAGTGTCGTCTGCTAAAATGCATTCTCTTCTATAAAGTCCACCTCTCCTCTAAATAGTTTATCGAAAAATAAAAAAAGTAATAGGAAAAGAGCGCAAGCTCATTTAATGTAAGACGAAGAAAGATTGAAAATTCGTCATACACAAATACATATACATATTTATATGAAAGTCCAAGCGCGTTTGAAAACATTCACATATACATCGACATAATATTAAATATATTGTGCAGTAAAGAGCGAACCAAAAACGACGACGCTCTTGTATATTTTTCTTATTAAATTCTGTATAAAACTTTTGATAATATTTTATTTATTTTAATTTTCTTAGTTAATTGTTTATAATGTCTATTAATAGTACGAACTATTATTTGCCGTTTTTATCTTTTTATATAAAACAAATTTTATATACCTAAAAAAAGTAAGTGTGTTAAATTATCTATAAGTACCTTCAGTTTTGTGAAGTTTATTTATTTAAACAAAAAATTGCTTGTTTTGTTTTATAAAAGATTTTTATTATTAAAGAAAAAAGTGTTGAAAAGTATGAAATTTAAGTATTCAAAAGTAATACTAAACCATATAGAGGGCATAATGTATTATGTGAAAAAAAGTATTGCAATAACAAAAGGATCACACTCGCATATACAATATTTTTAGTTACTTACACGAAATCTATGTAATTAATGAAAAATATACGTTTTAATTAAATAATAAATTTTTTATCTGCAATAATTTATTGATATATTAATAAAGTTAATTTATTTATTATTTAAATAATTTAATAAATTATGAAAAATTAATAATTTTTCTTTTTTTTAAATTAATTATAGGTATAATTTAATTAAATATTTTTTTTTGTTAATAAAAATTATTTATACACCTAATAGGTACATACGTAAAATAGTGTAAATATGCGCAGATTCTGCGCCACATTATTCTATTTGTAAATTTTGTGGGTGTTTTGGAGTCATATAGTATATTATGTTATTTTTTATAGGTATATTATTAAAAAAATAGGAAAAATAAAAAAAATAAAATTAATATTTTATGGGATTATTATGCTAATTACAATTGGTTATTTTTCATAATAAACAATGTTGCAAACAAAAAAGAATTTTTTATTGTTCAAACGATTGCATGCAGTTAATAATATAAGATGTACCTATTACTACTATGCAATATGTACTTTTTTTTTATAGGTATACACACTATAGAATAACTTTTATTTTTCTATGTAAAAAATCATGTTAGATTAAAATATAAAATGTCAACATACACACACACACACGCATGTACTTAAATTTGTTTCAAGATTATTTAATTTGTGACCTTAAAATAAAAAAAACAATATTCTTGTTTTGGTTTAGATAAATTGGATTTATATCTGCATGTATAGTATGTGTGTGTGTTTCAAGTTTAAAAAAAATATGTGCTAAAAAAAAGTAGTTAGGTGGATTCAATACAGTGTAAATAAAAATTTGATAATTAAATTTTACTTGAAACAAAATTTTTTTTCCAAAGTTTAATATTTTCTGACCACGTGCTGTGACATACTTTTTTTTAAAATAGTGTTCATTTTATTATATCAAAACTCGTACCTATTTACTCTTTGAATCGCTCTCCCTTTAACCTTATACATCAATACAAGTATAATAATAATAATAAAAGTTCGCGTGTCCTCGCATTGTGTATATTAGGGTGGTTCGCATTTTTTTAAATTTTGTTTATTTTAGCAATATTTTAATAAAATTTTTTTGAATTTTTGAAATTTCAGTTTTTTTTGACAAAGTTCCATGTAGTACTCAATTATTAGTCTTCATAATAAATATTAAGGACCACTCTAATATATACATTAAATTTTAAATGTATAAACATCACGGAAATTCACTAAAATATTATTTACAAAAAAACGTTCAATATTTCAATAGCATGTAATTATTATATTATTACATTTTTTTAATTTAGAAAATTATTAGAATTTTAAAATGAAAGAAAATAATTATTTACTTGGAAGACCTTGATTTTTTATTAGAAAAAAAAAGCTTTCTTAATAATTAAAAAAAATCTTTAATTTTTTTTTCAGGATATTTTTTGATATTTACTGTGAAATTTAATTTATTACAATTGATAAGGTGATAAGAAAAATATGAGTTTTTAAATTTAATTTTTTTGAAGAAAAAATCTTTTTTTTTTAAATGTGTTTTATTTATAGTTTCAAATTATAATAACAACAAATATAAACATTGAATGATAATTAACGTATATATTCATTATTTAGGTGTTAGGTGCCAAAAAAATAAATTAATGTTATTTTGTTTGTTTAATGTGTGTTAGCTACGCTCTAAAATTATTTTATTGAGCAGAATTATACTTTTTTTAGAGTTAAAAATTAGTGAAATTTTGCACAAATTTTTGAATATCTTCGATTCCTAGTTAAATTTCTAGCCCTCTAGGTTCAATAATATGCCTAATTGAAATTTTTGAGATTTTTTGGTCATTCTTTAATAAAAAAATTTATAAAATCAACTAGATGCACTAAAAAAATTGTTGTGAAATTTCGGTACTATATCTCGTTGGAAATTTCCCACCGAATCCGATATTTAGTAAGTTTTAGTTTATATAATGCATTATAGGGCACCAAAAATACGGTAACTTAATTTCCTCAGTATGCCCTACTCAAAAATTCTTTCTGTATAAACAGTTTTTTTTTTGCATTTTCATAACTTTACAATATCCCAGTATTATTACAGGGCTTGACAGCCTATAATTTTTTAAATCTCATTCTATTACTGTACCTAGAAAATTCAATAAACTACCAGTCTAATATACAATACTTTCCTCTAACTCATAAACGACAATTAAAATTGATAAATTAATTAAAATTTTTATTACCAAAAAAATATTGCGTTTTTAAAAAATAAAAAAAAATGTAAACACACAAACGTCAATTGATTAAAAAAATAGCATATAATATGCATATAACAAACAATATATCGTTTAATGATAATATATATTATTAAAAAATTTATTAAAGAGAGCATACAATATCTTTTTATTGCACTAAATATTTTTTGCTATTAATCGATTCTTAGCAATATTATTATTATTATTATTGACATTATTTTTTATCTAAAAAGAATTCAGTTATCAATGAAATATAAATAATAAAATAACAATTTTTTTTGCTTGCAGGATTAAAAAATAGAGGCGCAGAATTGCGAGAAGCTCAGATTATCAGAAAAAAGGAGCAAAAAATTTATTAGTGTTTAATATAACTCATTTATGTATAAATACATAATTAAAAGTACTTGTGTTTATTTTTTTTTTTACTTAGTATTATAAATGTGTGTGTTATTAAGTGTTCTAAATCTTAATTATTGTGCTGTTTTATCATAAAGATGATTTTTTTGAATTTCCAATGATAAATAATTATTTTATTTATTTATAATAATTAAAAAAAGTTTTAAATATAATATTGAAGAAAAAAAATTAAATTTTTTAAAGTAAAATTAATATATTAGAGAAAAAAATGAAGAGAATAATGTTATTCATAAATTCACGTGGTGAATCAACATCATCAACAAAAAAGAATTTTAAAGAATTAACAAATAATGATAGAGATGACGAATTAAAGAAAAATTATCACGATGAAGATATTGAAGATGATGATCAGGATTCTGAAGATGAAGATGACGAAGATGATGGTGATGATGAAGCTGAAGAAGAAGAAGAAGAAGATAATAATGAAGAATTTGAAAAATCAAATAATTTAATAAAAAAACCAAAGAAAATTTTTACCATTTCAACAGCATCATCATTAAATAATACAACAAATAGTAATGCTTTGTGTCTTTATGACTCTAGTAATTTTAGAATATACAATAATGAAGATGATAAATTTGAAGAAAGGCTTGATTTTGGCAGCCTGCAGTGCGCCACGAAAGTCTTCGAGAAAGCTATTGAATCATTTAGTAAAGCAATGCTTTGCCAAGATTCGTGGAATATACTCGGTTTTCTTCTTGCAATCAGTCTTCTTTTTTGGTAAAATTTTACTTTTTTTATCATTCGTTTACCTGTAGCAGGCACGTAGCCAGAAAGGTGGCTCGAGGGGCTTAACCCCCCCCCCCCAATTTTCTTTTGCACTGTATTTTTTTCAAAAGTAAGGGTAAAATACAGTTTGGAGAAGCAAATTTTACATTAAAAGCCGGGGGGCTGTCCAGGGGGGGAGGCGAATTCCTGGCTACGTGCCTGCCTGTAGCTATACATTGTAAAACTGAGGGAAAAAAATATTGTTATATATGTGTTTTACAGCATGTTTTAAAGTAAAGTAAATCAAGGTCAAGCTTAAATTTTTAATAAATAATATAAGTTATCATCAGTACAAATCACTATCTTTTCCTGTTTTTTTTTTAGATTAATTTAACGTGAATCGTTCTCTGTGGAAGTGAAAAATCGTGGTCGAGAAATGTTTTCGATATGACCTACACTGAAAAAACAAATCGTTTACCGGAAATATTTGGCTTGTGGCTCGGCTTGTGGCTAGCAGAATTCACTTTTCTTGCTCAAATGATTGCACACGGTCTGGGAAATTTTTATCGTTTCTTTTTAAAAAAAATTTTTTTCGCGTCGTCCACTGCGGGCATATCCTATATAGGCGAAAATTTTTTTTTGCTTCAAATTTTCTTTACATTTCGGGCCATTTGTAATCGTTTGAGCTCGCGTTTTGTTTTTTTCCTAATGAATTCCTTAAGAAATCATTTTGCTCTGCAAACAGAACATGATTAGCGTATAGTCAAGTATTATATGGCTCATCACGTCGAAACAAAATATTCAAAATTAGATATCAAAGAATTAAAATCATTTGTTTTCAAAATAATTATCACGGCTGTGTTTACCAATTAAATCACGTAAATGCGTATTTATAAATTTTTGTCAAACAAAACTTTTAAAAATATTTACCTTTTTTATTTCTCTTACGCATAAAAAATAAAGACTTATAAACGAAATAATATCTTGCAAGATATCTTATTGAATTTACAAGCAATAAATTATCGACAATTTCATATTTTGCTCATACATTTTTAAAATTCTTAGTTAATTTTATCGATGAAGTTTAATTATATGGAATATTCTTTCTGAACTTAGCCATATCCCGAGCAATATCCTATATGTTAAAAATCAATCTAAAAGTATACTATAGTTCGAATCCCCATAAATGGATACCCAAATATATAGCCAAATGTCATAAAAAAATCATCCGAGAAGAAAAAATTTGAAGATCGTCCTAATCAATTCATGGCCAGTTCAAGTTTTTCTCTCAACTCATAGCCGATATCGCGTCCTCATATATAGTCTTTAGAAATCATTTTAGTTGCGAGAAAAATTTTTACCTAAAATAGCCTTGAAATATCTTTGTGCAAAAAAACTGTGTTAACACGGTGTCTTTTCATCGCATATTTGTAATAACTCGTGATAAAATTTTTCTCGTAAGCAATATAATTTCTAAAGATTATGTTTGGAGGAAAATCAAACTTCAGGGTGGGTAGCTACTGAACTCTTTTGAAAGGGCAATGGAAAAAATCTATAAAATTATTCTCTCTCGGGCAGAAATAAGATTTTATTGATAAAAAAAAAATTCTATAAGATTAGTATTTTCTGTATACTTTTTAAAACGAAATAAGCAATATAATATCTGTTTAGACTTTTTGAGAGTTTTCTGAATACTGAAAATTTCTGACCATGAAAAAATCAAAACTTTGATAATATTTTGAAAAATAAATGCAAAAAAAATGCATGCAAAACTAAACATCTGTTTTTCGATATGTTAATTTTTGAGTATAGGAAGTGACAAAAGAAAAAATCGCTCGTTTAATTAAAAATATAAATAATGCAGAAATTCGATATTATTTTTTCTTGTTTTTTACTGATTTAATGTTTTTGATAATCTTTTATTATTATTATGTCTTTTTTACTACTCTTTAAATACTTACGTAACCTGAAAAAACGTTGATAAAAAAGATTAAAACGTGTTAAAATAAAAATAATAATAATAATAATAAATAGTATTTATACAGTTTTCAATGATCATAAAAACAAGAAATAAAAGCAATTATTTTTTATTGCATGCATTTTTTACATATGATTATTACCATATATGGCTCATTTGCAAAAAAAGTGTAAGATTACTAATTTTTTTTTTTACAAGTAAGAATACCAAAAATAGATTATTCTAAAATCGTTATTTTTTACTATAAAAATCATGAAATTTTCATAAAATTTACATTTAATTTAAAATTTTAATTAAAGTTCTGAGCTTGAAAAATTCGAACTAAAAATTTATTTTTAATATTATAAGGTTAAAATACTGAAACAGCGACTAAATTTTTCTTAAATTCAAGATTTTAAAAAAAAGAGTGCAAATTATTTTCATTACCAAAAGATCGATACAGCCCGATACATTTATTGATTAATTAAGTAAAAATCAATTTTTTTTTTAAAGCAATTATATTGGGTAACCTGTGGATAGTTTATATAGTTATTGCATCACAAAATACAATAAATATATATAGAGAGCTGTATAAACGATTTATAATACCATTTTAGACCAAAAAAGTCAACATGAATCTTTATTATAATTTGACCTTAAATTACTTTTTTGTCTATATACGGTAATATTAATTTGTATTATATCGGAAAATATACATTAAGTACATATTATAGTACTAAATAATAAAATTAACTTTTATTTTTTAAATTACTTCCTTAAAATTTTTATTAATAGGTACCTACCTCTACACTCTATAGGTATAATAAGAAAATTTAATGCTATTAATGATATTGATATATTTTTTTTTACAAATAGGGAAAAATTTATATTAGTCTGGTCGTCGTTTTGCAATTTTTAGTTGTTATCAGTCCTGGTGAAAATTGATTTTTTGAAAATTCCTGGCTTAACAATTCCAGGCGGTATTTGACTCGATTCTGTCCAAAATTTTTTAAATAGTTCATTTCTATGCTTTTCCAGTTTTCTCACGTATTATGAAATCAAAGGAACCCCCACAAAAGGAAGGAAATGGATTTTCGGTCGAATTGGTTGAATTTTTGATGTTGTAGATTTCGTCATTCTGAACATCTTTTGGGGTCGCTAATTTCGAATCTGATGTCAAATTGACGAGATTTTTAATTGGCGGCTGTCAAATAGCTGTCAAAAATTGAAATATAAAAAAAAACATAAAGTTTAACTAGGATTTACGTTTTTGAAACCGCAGATTTTGAGTCTGATGTTAGATTTACAACTTCAATTGACAGTTATCAATTAGCTGTCATAAATCTATAAAATATCCTGCAAAACTTAAAAGTTTATCAAATACTTACGTTTATGAGGTTACTGATTTCAAGTCTTATGCAAATTCGAGGTTGCCCATTGAAAATAATAAAAAAAAACTTCCAATATTGAAAAACTTCTGACATCAGATCTCGCATCAGATTCAAAATCATCATCCTTAATAACATGAATATCATCTAGATATTTTAGATTTTTGACAGCTATAAATTTTTAATCTTGTCAATTTGACATCAAATTCAAAGTTTTTGAGTTTAAAAACATAAAGTTACACATTAAAAACAAAAGAAAATAGTTTTTAAAAGGTTTTAAGGCAATCATGCTGTGATGGAGGTTTTTGAGGCTTTGGAGCATGGTGCCCATGGAGAATTCTGTTTAGAATAATTAAATCTACAACATATCAAAATTTCATTAAATTTGAATAAAACTTCATTTACTACTCTTTTGAGCGGGGTCTTTTAAATTTGAAAAATCCTATAAATTTTCTCCAATGTATTTTTAAAAATAGTTTTGTATATTTAGAGAGATAATATAATTTTTTGAACTTTTAATAATTGCATTCTATACATAAAAGCAATTCAATTATCTCACTGAAAAAGTTCATTTTACTAAACTTGATTGTAAGTATGAATTGCAAGATCAAATCTAATATAAAATATTCTTCTATACGACAGAATGAACAAAATGGTTTTAGCAAGAAATTTAAATAAATAATTGTATTTTATAGAGACTTTGCAAACTTATTTTGAATTTCTTTCGAAATCTGTTTCTAAAATTTGTGGGATATTTTATGCCATTAAGCAGTTTGTGGCCTGAAATTCTTAAATAAAATTAATTCATCATATTTTGGGTATTCAAGAACTATAATTGACTTTAAACTATGGGCCTCTTCAAGGATAAATGGAAAACTTTATTAAACAGAGTTAATGTCACTTGTTTTTCCAAACTCAAGTGATTAAAAAAATGAAAAATATAAAATTTTCTCACACAAACAAGAAAATTTATTAATTTATAAAATTTATTGAATGAATTGCATTACTTCAAATGAAACAATAATAACAAAAGCTGAAATTTTGTAAACTACTTGCAAATAATAAAAAAATAAAAAACTGTCTATTAAAAAAAATTATAAAGTATAATAACCCACTATATTTAAAATTTCTCATTATAAAAACACTGCATCACCTTATTATAAATTTTTAAATTATGTAATATTTATTATTGAAGAATAAAAATTTTTTTTACAGGGGAATTGTATTAGAAGTACGTGGTTGTCCAGCATTAACTGTTATGTTTTTCTTTTCTTTCATCTACATACAATTTGGAAATTTATTCTTTCAGTAAGATGCATTTTTTATTTAACATATTGAATTTTTTTAGTAAAAATTAAATATTCAATTTTTATTTTTCAATAGAACTTCATCTAATGCTGAACAATTTATGAATAAATCAATGGAAAAAGTTAAATCAGTTACTGAAAGTTTAAAAGAATTGGTTCAACAATGTACAGTTGTAAGTTTATTATTTTAATTACTTAACAAAATAAAATAAAATATTTAAAATTAAATTATTTATTTATTTTTTTAGATATGTTGTGTGCTTTCTGTATGCATGTTAACATTGTGGTTAGATGGATCAATTAGTGATGTCTTATTAATTTATACATTATTTATAAGTATATTTTTAATTATTCCTGGAAATTTGTTGCAAAATTCTTCCGATAATTTATCTTGCAAAGGTAACTTCTAATTGCTATTTTAAAGTAATTAATTTTTATTGTAAATAAAATTTTTTTCTAGACTGGGATAATGAAATCGAAGAATTTTTACCAGTCGTTACAGAAGATAATATGAAAGTATTAAAGCGAGCTGGAGAAACTGGAGATAATTCATCAACTCCCACAACTCCTGATCATGATAATACTTTGGGTACTATTTTTAAAATAATTCTATTTTATTAAAATTAAATTTTTGTAAATTAATTTTTTTTTTTCGTTAGGTACATTTGATGATGACTTCACTGGTTTAAAAATGCCATCTCATGAAGAAGGAAGTACCGATGGTATGGAATTTTCAGAACTTGAATTAAATATAGGTGATACAGATACAGATGGCATTGGACTTAAACGTAATTTAAGAAAAAATAAAACTAAAAATAAAAAATTGGAACATAGTTCATCTTCGGAAGATGAATTAAATTTAAAAATTACAAAAGTAGATGATAAATTAAGCGATGATACAGATGAAGAATTTGAATTTATTCATGTCCAAGAATTATCAAATATTAAAAATTTTTGAACAAAAATTTAATAAAAAGTATTTTATGTGAATTTTATTACCTGTAAAACTTTATAAATGGTTAAAAAACAAGGAATTAAAAAATTTTCTCATAAAAAAATTGAAATATATTTCTCAAAAACAAATCTTAGCAATTTGGTTTGATATTGTGAAAAAACGTGTCTATAAAATAATAAATTGTACTATATTAAATGTCAAACCAAAAATTGTGTATAAATGTACCTGGCTTAATTTAAAATAGATGTTTTTTGCTTATAAATATCAATGGACTTAAAAAAAAAAATTTTTATTATATGCAAACCGAAAAATATATAAATTAATAATTTCATATTAATTATTTATTTACTTAATTGTTACTTGATTTTATTAGAAAAAAAATTTTTTATTTTTTTGATCTATTTTTGTTTTTTTAATAATTCTCCTGTGATGATGTAATCAACAATTTTGTTGTTTACATAAATAAATATAAAATATTTGCAACAAAAGTGTTATAAAAAAAAGTCTTTGAATGCTAAAAAATAGATAAATTTTATTTATGTATTATATTAAACACACACACAAGTATAAAAAAATATTTACCTATTAATTATATTTAGGATTAAATATAATTTAGTAATAATCGTATTTAATATTTTTAAGAAATATATAGATTATGTACAGATTTCTCAATTTTAATTGAGTAATATTACTATTATAATATATATATATATAATATATATATACAAAAATAAGTATTTCTGTAATAATGAGATTGCTTTTAAGAAAGAAATTTAAAAAAACAATCTCTATTTTATTTGAATAAAGAAAAATATTTAAAAAAAAAATTTATTTTACCCTATCTTGTTATATTGCTACTTTGTTCCAAATCATTTTTTGATTTTTCAACAATGTTTTCAATTAATGAATCTGTTACTGGTATTGCATTTTTTCTTTCTGGTAAAACTTTTAAAAATGCATCTTGCCATGTTAGACCTTCTGTCACACGAAGAATTATTTCAAATACTAAATCAAAAATTAATTTAATATTAATTACATAATTTAAGAATACAAAATAATACAAAATAATTAAAAATTTAAGTACCATGATCTATAGTTAAAACTTTTCTAGCTTTCATACTTAAAAATTTATCTAATGGTAATCTTCCGTGTTTGACTTCATTGGTTATTGCTAATTGATGACATAAGCCCTAAAAATATTTATTATTTATTAGTATAAAATTTATATCTGTCTATTATATAGACAAATATTTCTTACCTTTTTAGAATTGTGATCAACAAGTCCCCCAATAATATATACAAAATCATAATTTAATTCTTCAATAATATTTTCAGACTCACTAGTTAAATAAACAATTTTTTCTTGCGGAAAAACATTCAAGTAATGATCAGAAAGAAACTTTACCTGCATTAAATAATTTTATAAATAAGTAAAAAAAATAAATTATTAATAAAATTTTATTAAAACTTACATCCCAATGTTCGTATCCATTATGTTTAGACATTTCTTCTTTAGACGTTCCTTCAAAACTAGTCAAAGAAAACTGTAAAGGAGCAATTGCTCGTCTATTTAATGTGTAACACCTTAAAATTTGTTTTATTAATTTTGCTTGATCTCTTTGAATCATTAATTCATCAAATGATAAATCAATTGAAACATTTAATTTACAAGAACTTTCAGCCATTGTACACATTTTTAAAAATTTTCTGGATGGACCAAGATTTATGTTATTAGCTCTTGCAAATGCTCGCCTTTCTTTTGCTTTAGCTTTTTCTTTTAATCTGTAAATTATATTAAAACTTTAAGTACTGTTTATAATATCTATAATTTTTTAAATGAGTATTAATGCGTTTATTTTATTACCTTTTCTCTGGTTTTGATTTTAACCATTTTTCTCGTTTTTTTATTTTTTTTAATTGTCTCTTACTCAACAAATTATCATTATTTTCATTTTGTAAAAAATTTCTACATTCTTTTTCTTTATCTTCGATAATATCTGAATCTTTAATGTTATTATTTTCCATTTTAATGAAATAATTTATCAAAAAAATTTAATTTAAATCTTTGGAATAACCTATAATACATGAAAATTTTGTATTTATAATTTTATATTTATTTTTGAGTATTTCTTTGATTTAATTTGCAAATGACAAAAATTTATATTTTACATATAAATTTTAACTTTGAAAAACAATTTACCTAAACTTATATAGTCTTAATTATATTATAATGTAATTTTGTCAATCTCGTAAATATAAGTCTTCTGCCACTCTTCTGCACATCATTCATATAGCGGTTTTTAATTCTATTTCCACGTTGTAAAGCAGAAGCATCTTGAGCGCAGCAAAATATAGCATAATATGCAAATGCAAATAATTTTTGCATCTTTTGATAATGATGAAATATGTGCATGTGTGCTACAAGTGCATATATGAATGTTTTGGTAATTGTGTAAAAAGCTCCAAAACTCCGAAAGTTTTCGCGCAAGCTCAAACTTAGAACGATCAGTCATTTATGCAAAAGGTACAAGCTTATTATTTTTTTATCATAAAGTTCGAAAAATTAAGCTTAAATTTTTTACAATTATAAATTTGTACTCAAGAAAATCAATTTGATTGATTTTTTACAACTACTTGTTCACGCGTAAATAAGACTATAAACTGACTGCAGCATTATATTATTACAAGGACTTAATTAAAACATGTACAATCATCACAGATAATTGGCTATACTATTATATTAAATATAATAATAAAGGTGAAAGTTTAAAGTTAAAAGAAAAATGAAAATGTGTGGTAGCTGTTTGACTAGCTATGCATTATGTTTCTTGGTGATACAAGTAAAACTATCAAATTCTCGAACATCCTGGCGATTGAACGCCGATAAAGTTGTTAGAGTAGCAGCATCAACAGAATTTTTACCTTCTACATTAGATGATGATGTTATATTTGATATTTTGACTGGAAGCACAATTAATGGGAATGGACAAGGTTGGAGCAGATCAGCTGCTCAAATCACAACAACTTCGGACAAATTTCAAGTCTATTGTAATGAATGCAAAAGTAATGCAGGAAATAATAATAAAGAAAGGTATAAAATCCTAATGAAGTTTTTTTTAAAATTGTTTTATATTTGGCATGATTAAATGAATTTTAATTTTTAAAATTTTTAAATGCATTAAAACACCTATGTCAATAAGAATTGAAGCTTTTTGACGCTAGTTTAATAAAAATGCATGATATAAGAATAGAGTCAAAATAGAGTTGTATTAATTTAATTTTTTATGTATCTGACGTAGTTTTTTGTTTTGTTTTTGCCAGTAGTTAGTGTTTTGTGTGTCGCCTGCCAATTCTTTCAGGATAAAAGAAAGTTTTAACTTTCATATATAAACATTATCAGACACTTCTCCACCTATGCCATGAAGGACTCATTAACCAATGCCACTGAAATGTCATATGTTCTGAATGGATTACAAAATTCCAATGGACAACAATTGGCTTGTAGTGGCTCAGTTGGACAAGCTTGTGACGATATGGTCCTTGATTGTGGAAAGCCAGTTAATTTCACTTATTATGACAATCTTTTGGGGGTTGCAAACAGAAATAAACACCCTACAGTTCCAGAACCAAATGTAGTACTTATGTTTAAAAGAAATGATGATAAATCTACAGATTTTGATATTGATCTTCTTGAACGAAGATTAAAACGCGCAAAAAGAGAGGTTGGTAAAAAAACATGTTTATTTTATTAACTTTTATAAATTTAAATTGTTTTTTTTAGAAACCAAAGTCTGTTCAACTATATAATCAAATTGGTAATTTTTGGAGAATCAAAGGAAACGCACAAAGATCTATTGAATGCTTTCGAAGAGCTCTGGCTGTATCTCCACACAATGCTGAAGTTTTACTAAACTTGGCCAGAGTTTTATTAGTTCTTGAATATTTAGATGATGCTTCATACTTGGCTAGACGATCATTAGAATTACAACCTCCAGATAGAAATGCCTGGGAACAATATCTAACTCTTGGCCAAATATTCAAGGTACAGTTTTTACATAAGCTTTGTTAGGATTACTTTTGAAAAAATTTTTAATTTTAAATAAAAATGAAAATAAAAATGAATTTTTAAACTTTATTTATATTCGAAGGCATTTGGACATTTTCAAGAAGCAGCAGTTCACTTAAGACATGCATTAGAATTAAAACCTGATCTAAAAGATGCTGCAGAAGAATTGAAAGAAGTTGAATCATTTCCAATAGCCAGTATTCATGTTTATACACTTTTAATAATAGTGTGTTTGGTAAGTTTTAAAATTATTTTAAATTTCATTTCATAAAACAAAAAATTTCTACTTGAATTTAATATATTAAATTTTAGGTTCTTGGAGTGCTACTAGTCGTTTTAAGCAGTGTTGAATGCGAAGATGATTCAACAATAACATCAGAACAATCTCAAAGATCAACTCAAAGACACTTTAATCGTGCTATGGCTATGAGAAGTCTTAGATTTAATGTTTCAAGAAGTAAAAGATGTTGATGGTAACTTTTTTTTTTTGTGATAGTAAAATAAAAAATTCTATATATTTATGTTTTATTTCTTATTATATAAAAAATTATATTATAAGTATCGTCTTTAAGACATGTTTTATTATATATACACACTAAAATAAAAAAAATGAATTTAAAGACAAAATTATGGATTTCATATTATTTCCTTACAGCAATTATTTTTTATATAAATACATTTTGAAAAATTATTATACCTTAAATCAATAATAGCTACCTTGCATTTTATTTTATTAATAACTGCAATAAAAATTCTTAAATAATAATGAGCATAGGTTACGAAATAAATGTTCTAAAATCTTAAATTATTTTAATATTTAAATATTCTATATATTTGAAGAAAAATATATGTCGAAGTTTTTCTTGCATAGGATATTATATATATATATATTTTTTTTTTTGATTAATATTTTTAATCTACATTTTCTTTTTTTTTTAAACTAATTACACAACAGTATAATTAACCCAACAATATATTTATAACTTTCTATTACATCATTTTAAACCAATATTACAGTATATATTTAATACATCTTTTTATCCTTAATCTTATTCGCTTCCTTCCAAAAAATTTTTAAATCACAATCTTTTTAATTCAACATTCATTATTTATTTTTCTTATTTGACCATTTGAATATATATATATATGTATATATATAGGCCTATGGTTGTAAACTAGTATAGATATATATAATCATATTTCCTTTATTTTTGCATCATCACACAACAGTATTTACATATTTCACTTAAAGAACTGATACATAAATTTTATGTATGTATATATAGGTATATGACGTTAATCTATTTATGAATTAAAATTTAAAAATGAAATTTTATAATGTGAAACATACAAAAAAAAAAGATAGCTTTTTTAATACTGTGTCTTTTATATATCTAACATCTATTAACAGTAAAATGGACAAATAATATTAAATGCAAAAAATTATAAACGTCATTTTCTTAACATTAATATATACGTACACTAAATAATACGTATGTATTTTACATTTCATTTTTTTTAAATTAAATCTCCTCGTTTTAAATTTTTTTATGCATAGAAGCATGTATAAATAAAAAGTTTGACATGTACATACGCAACATTACTAATTAGTAAAAATATAAGTAAATATTTTACATTAAAAAAAATCATAAAAAATTTCTGTTGCGATATGTAATTTAAGTAATTAAATAAATGGAATTTATAAAACTATTTATTAAAATTGAACCCAACTAGAATTTGTTGATGTTGGTGCTGATGGTGTTGCGTTTTGCTGATTTGCGCTTGCATATTCGCTCCATTCTGATCCTTGACCTTGTGTAGGTTTATGTGCAGGTGATAAAGTAGGAGTTTTTGCTGGTGGTGGAGCTATCTTTACTCCTCCAGGTGGAGGAGGTAAACCACCACCTGCACTTGTTCTTTGTTTAGATTTTGATGATACATCGCTGCCATCTTTTTTCTAATTATAAAATATAACAAGTAATCAATAAATTATTTAACAATATTTTTAGATATATATAAATACTTACAGTAATTTTCATATTTATTTTTATCGTTTCACCTTCTTTAAATTTAAGATCTAATTCTTGTTTAGGTGTTTCTTTTTCTTTTTCAATTTGTTCTTCATTTTTAACCCATTTAAAATGATCTTGTAAAGCAACATTTAAATCAAAACTATCAGATCTATCCAAAAAACCTACGCCAATAAATGCTTGTCTACCATTTTCTCCCTGAATCCTTAAAACAAAATATCTTGACGAATCTGTAACTGCTTCTACAGCAATACTTGGATAAGTTTCAATGGGACATTGTGCATATAAAGTTCCAGAATTTTTTTCTTCCAATTTTATACAACATGTTTTACCAGTTGATACTAATCGCATTCTACCTGTCCAAGCTGGTTCTTGAAGATTCCAATCAGCAGCTCTGAAAAAAGAAACTATTTAAATAATTTTATCTAATTTAATTCACATGTAAATTAAAATTAATTTTTTATTCCTATTTTTGTGATTTAAAATGATTTATACTATGTTACAAACAATTGAACTTAATAAAAATAGGATTGAACAATTTTGAAGGACAAAAAGTATCTACCTGATGGTGATGAAAATAATACTCTCACTGAATAAAAATATTATATTGCATTTTAACAATAATTACCTGTAACCCCTATTAGATGTCCTTGGAGGAATCTTGAAAACGAATACTTCAGATTTAATAAGCAAGACACTTTCATAAGTTTCCATTATTTAAACTTGGTAAAGTAAATCAATAATTATTAAAAAAAAACAAAAATTTTTAATGTTTTGCGAATTTCTAATATTGACAAATAAAAGGAGTTATATATATAATATGTTTTGACACGAGTACCGTTTTTTGATCACTTTTTTTTCTTTGTTTTTTTATATTTCTGTCTTTATTTTACTTCCTTTATCAAAGAGGAGCTTTCTCTTATAATAGTCTGTAATAATGGGATAGTGGGAAAATTATTATAAAACTGTCTTTATTTAACAACCTGTTATTTTAACAATTTTTTCTGATATGATTGTTTACACTATCTTTTATTTTTTTTATCAACTATTTCACTCTGCAACATAAACTTGAATACATAAATTTTCTCACTTTTGCTTCACTCACCCGCGCAAAAAGACGTAGTTATAACGTACGTACGTATTGTACTATTGTACACCTATATACGTAATAAAATAATGTAACTCCGAAATAATTGCAGACTCCGAAATATCCTTGCTCTTTTGTATTTTTAATATTTTTTAAAATAAAAATACAAAAAAAGTAAATAAATAAACTGTATATGTTCCTTATACGTTTGTAAAATCGATTTTAATTAATTATTAAATTATTATGATATATATTTTTATTATAACAAGGCATGAGAGTATATATATTTATTTTTCCAATGCTTATTACGTAGGACTTTCCTCATCATTCCATTATTTTTAGAATTAAATCAATATATTTTATTTTTTATATATTTATACACTAAAAGTGTTCCTGATTAATAAATTAATTTTTTAAGTATTTAAGTATAGACTTATTAAGCAATAAGTAAAAATAATCTTCATACTCTTACTTATATTATTTTATTAAAATTATAAAATTATTAAAATAGTTTATAATTTAAAAAGAATATCAATTTTTATACTTTAAGCGGCAAAATATTATCATTACAACTGACCAATAAAATTTTAGCAAGTTTTTATTGTGCGCGTCAAATATGCGCGCCTGTAATCGATCCCGGCGTTGTGTGGCATGCAGAAGGATTGAATCGTCGTGGCAAAAGCCGCTAACCAGATATACAAAATCTGTATTTTTATAAAATTTTATTTATTTAAATGAAATAAATATTATAAATCATTTTTACAATACAAGTTTTTACACTGTAAAATATTTAGTTCAGTTGCTATTTTAGAAATATATCAAATAAAATGAAAATTTCAGTCTTTGTATTCATTTTTTCATTTTATACTTATGTCAGTGCTGGAGGTCCAACATTAGTACTTTTAGATAATTTGGCAATAAAAGAAACACACTCAATATTTTTTAAAATCTTACAAGGTTTAAAAAAACAATAATTTAAATTTTTTAATTCTTATTTTTATTAAACAATATTTATTTATATTTTTTACACTTTCAGATAGTGGATATACTTTAACGTTTAAATTAGCTGATGATGCAAATCTTATACTTTCCAAGTATGGTGAATATTTATACAAACATTTAATTATATTTGCACCAACTGTGGAAGAGTTTGGAGGAGCTTTAAGCGTCGATGCTATAACAGATTTTATCGATGGTGGTGGCAATGTTCTTGTTGCCGGATCTTCTCATTCTGGTGACGCTCTTAGAGATTTAGCATCTGAATGTGGATTTGAATTAGATGAAGAAGGTTCATCTGTTATTGATCACCTGAATTACGATGTATCTGATGTTGGTTACCATACAAAAATTGTAGCCAATCCTGAAAATTTAATTGATGCACCTATTATTGTTGGAGATGAAAATGATTCACCAATGTTGTATCAAGGAGCAGGATTAATTGCAAATGAAGATAATCCTTTGGTTTTGAAACTGTTAACGGCTTCAAGTTCAGCTTATTCATATAATCCTGAAACCCCAGTAAAAGAATACCCTCATGCTATTGGAAAAAATACTCTATTGATTGCAGCTTTGCAAGCAAGAAATAATGCAAGAGTATTATTTTCTGGCTCATTGTATTTCTTTAGTGACGAGGCATTTACAAGCTCAATTCAAAGAGCACAAGGTGAGAATTATTCATATTTCTTTCATTATTTTTTAATTTGTAAATTTAAAAATGAATATATAAATTTTTACAGATGCTAAAAAATACGATGTAACTGGAAATAAAAATGTAGCTGAATCAATGGCCCGTTGGGTATTTAAAGAAAATGGTGTTATTCGAGTATCTTCAGTGTCGCACCGTAAAGTTGGCCAAATAAAACCACCAGCATCTTACACTATAATGGAAGATGTTGTTTATACAATTAATATAGAAAAACTATCTGGTGATAAATGGATTCCGTACGAGGCAAATGATGTTCAATTAGAATTTGTACGAATTGACCCATTTATAAGAATAACTTTAGCTCCAGTTGGTAAAGGACGTTATGAAGCATTATTTAAAATACCTGATGTTTATGGTGTTTATCAATTCAAAGTAGATTACAAAAGAATCGGACTAACATATTTGTACAGTTCAACTCAAGTTTCCGTTAGGCCATTACAACATACTCAATATGAAAGATTTATTCATAGTGCTTATCCGTATTATGCTAGTGCCTTTTCAATGATGTTTGGTGTATTTTTGTTTTCATTAGTATTTTTACATTACAAAGATGACACTAAATCTAAAACAGAGTAAATAAACTTAATTGAAAAATGGCACTACAAACAATGATTAGTTATGTCATGCAACTGTGATTGTCAATTTATATTAAAAAACTTAAAAGCGTATTGAATAATATGTGGTTTTATAAAATTAAGTAAATATAATGCATTTCATAATCTTAATTTTCTTGTGTATATAATTTTGTGAAATAAATAATTTTATATTTTTTTGTTTTTCAAATATATTTGAGTACCAGAAAGTATTTATGTATACTTTGATTATATGTTAATAATTATTAAAAATTTGAATATTTATCAAATTTTGTGAATTATAAATATAATGAGATTTTATGAAAAAATGAATTTTTAGTTTTATTCTATTTTTACAGACCATTTTATGTTCATAATTATTAAATTTTTTAGTTATTGATAATAAAAAAATAATTTAATAGATAAGGTACTTTAAAAAATAAAATAATTAAACAAACGAAATTTTTTAAAATTGTTTTTAATATAATTAAAAAATAAAAAAAATAAAAAATTTTTCTATATCCTAATTCATGGATCAACCTGGAGACCTGGAGTGCATTATTTTCACCCCTCTTATTAAAAACAATAATTACATATAATAATATGTGTACTAAAATATTTATAAGGTTTTGCCGCAGTAAGCGCTACACTCGTAACGCTAGCATTATATTAAATAAAAAGGTAATCTTTAAAAAATAGTTTTTGGCCTAGTTATAGAGAGTATGTTTGGAGTTTTCGGAGTTAAAACTTGTGACGATGTTTTTTGATTAAAAAAAAAAGAAGACATTTATCATTCTTTATCATAAATATTGTATTTAGTTTGCTTTATTTCAAATTAATAACAATATTCCACAAATTTTTTATATTATTTTTATTGTTTGTAGATTATAAATAAACTTTTTTGAGCGCAGAAATCAAGTTCTTTAAGAAATAGGCGCGCAAGAAAGCTTCACTAACATAAATACAACACAGCTATAGAAGGTTATAAATTTGCTCCAAAAAAATTTAATAACAAATTAGATTTAAAGTTTTTTTTTTAAGTACAATGTTTAAATTTTTAAAACTTACGATTTATTAGTCATTTAATAGTTAATGGATATTGTTATTAAAAAGTTTCTACAATAATGAACGGCGTTTCTGATGACGATAAAAGTATAAAAATTGAAATTCAAAATGTTTTGCAACAAATAGACAAAGAAAATATTAAAATGTAAGAAAAAATTTGGCAGTTGTTGGATAAATTTTTAATGACACAAATGTGTTTATTTTTGTTTTATTTACAGAAAAAAAGAACTATCAATAATTAATGATATTTTATCAGATAACGATAATGAATTAATTAAAACAGCAAAATTAACAAACGAAGGATTAATTTCAGCAGCCAGAAAATTAGGAATTGAATTACCAAATTTTGATGTTAGTGTTAGAAATGGACCTAATGAAAATGATCAGTCTGATACCCAACAAAGTCAACATTCACAAGAAATGACTGCTAATAGTAAAAGTAATTAATTTTTATCTGTAAATCTGCAATGTAAGTAAAATATTTATCAATAATTATTGGATAATTTTATAATATACTGTTTAATTTTAGTTTTAGGATTAATTTTTTTTTATTAGTGTAATGTTAAAGAAAGTAAAGCATTTAATATAATAAAAAAAAAGAATGACTTCAAGAAATTGCACAAAATCTTATAATCGTAAGGTTAATAATGTTGCTGCTGGAAGTATTCAATTTGATAAATTATTTAGAGAAAACAGCAATAGGCCATCTGCTGCAAAATCTACAGGAACTTGCGGTAAATGGGGTATAACTTCATTTACTTCGATTCGTAGTTCAAGGGTACATGCAAGCAGTAGCGATAATCATGGAAGTTTCAAAAGTAAACGACCAAGAGTTGATTATGGTAATCAGAATACTTCGAATAAAGAAAGTAAATTTGTATACAGTGAAGAAAAAGAGAAAGAAGTCAAAGTAGATTTTATAAAGCCAAAAAAATTCTTTAAAAGTAGAAGTGTTGCACCATCTCAAGGTTCTAAAAAAGACTCAACGTCAAGTACTACATCAACTCGGACAACGGGATCTACTTCTCAAAATCATATGAAAACTTATAAACAACAGAAACAAACTCCAAGTAAATCTAAGGTTACTGAAATTGTTTCTGAACCTGAAACAAATAAAGATGAAAGTAAGCCGCCAATAGTTCTAAGAATTTGTAAAGGTACCGCGAGACTTCTTTCAGCTGATGATTCTGCAACTCCTGTAACAAAAACTCAAAATCCTGATTGTAAAAATGAATCTAATTATCGCTCAAATTCTAATGCAGAAGATCCATCTTCCAAACCTTCTACAGTTTTGACAGAAAATTCTGAAATGAGGACTACTCGAAGTAGAGCAAAAAATTTAGGTATCACTGTAGTTCCTACGAAATTAAGCCCTGAACCTACAATAACATATCCAAGCGAACCAGTTGAACCATTGATAGGTCATGATCAACCTTTACCAACATCTACGCAAGAATTGATTGCCATACTTTCTAATGATGAAGATAAAAATGCTATGCAGATGGAGCAAGAAAATATTAGTAACGAAGAAGAAAGCATTAAAGAAGAAATATCAAAAGATAAAATACTTGACACTAATAGTGTTCTTAATGAAAAATCAAATTATCATATAATAAATAAAAATACATCAAATAAATCTGATACAATAGTTATTAAAAATGTCAAAGATGTAATAACAGAAAAGTGTATTGAACAAGATTGTCAATCTTTAAATAGTGACGATAGTGACAGCGTTACTGGTAGTTCACAAAATGAAAATACAAGCCAATATTTTCCATCTGAAACAAAACCATCATCTCCAATAAAAAATAATAACTTAAGCAAACTTGCTACTAATAATAAGAAAGGTAGTATTTTCAAAAGTCGTCAAACTGGCACTGCTAATGGAAACAATAAACGACGTGCATTGTACAAACATAAATGGAGTGATAATGACAAAGAAGCAAAACAAACAGGAGCTACCAACAGAGTAGATGCTCCAAGTTCTTCTTCAACAGCAGCCAAAGTATCTGAACCAACAGCATTTGATGAAGAATTCGAAAACAATCCTTTAACTAGGGTTGTCACTTACCCGCAAGGAGACGACAATTTACAATTTGGAGATGATGACATGATAGTGACGAGTTTACGTTGCAGTAAAAATGTTAAAGGTTTTTATACTGTTGTAAAAAATGTCAAGAAAGCTCATCAAATCCAAGAAAGTGGAGAATTTCAAGAATTTAATGATGATGTAGAATATATTTTAGATACGCTTAGAGAAAATAATCCTAATGCTACTCGTTGTTTATCGGCGATACGTTTGGCAAGCAAATGTATGGCGCCAGCTTTCAGAATGCACGTGCGAGCGCATGGTATAGTTGCGAAATTTTTCAAAGCTTTACAGGATGCAACTAAAGATCAAAGCCTTGCGCTCTGTACAGCAACTGTAATGTTTGTTATGAGTCAAGATCGTTTGGCTATGGATTTAGATAGAGATTGTTTAGAATTAATGTTAAGCTTATTAGAGTCTGATGCAAGTCACAATAATGCACTTGAAGATTGTGGCTTAAGTCATGCAGAATTATTAAAAAATAAGGAAAAAGTTCGTCAATTATGTACAGATATTCAGCAACAAGGTCATGCAAAACATTTGAATCTCGAAAATATTACTGCTGGACAATTAGCCATGGAAACTTTACTTAGTTTAACTTCTAAAAGAGCTGGAGAGTGGTTTAAAGAAGAACTTCGTGAATTAGGTGGATTAGAACACATTGTTAAAACGATATCAGAATGCCATCGACACATAGATTCCAGTTATATTAATAAATTTGGTTGGGATGAACCATTACTAGATAAGTTACAAAAAGTTGACAGATGCTTAAGAGTATTAGAAAATGTCACACATATGAACGAAGAGAATCAAAATTATTTATTAAAATATGATGATAGTATTTTAGTTTTAACTTTGACTAATCTTTATAACATTTGTGGTAAGGAAATAATCTCATATCCAACATTCGACGTAAGCGATAAAAGTTCAAAAGGAGCAATAATACGGGAGTGTTTATTTGCAACAATAAAAGTCTTAATTAACCTTACTCATCAATTTAATTCACAATCTTGTGGAGGTAAAATTGTTGGTAGTCAAAATGATATTGTTAACAGAAGCTTACAACTTATCTTACAAGTACCAAAATCGATACCCGAAGAAAAGCGATTCGATCTAATGATGTTAGGATTAATTTTACTAACTAATTTAATTGAACAGTGTGATGATAATAAAATGAGATTAGTAAATTCTAATATAATGGATGAAACAGGAAATGAAAATAGTGGATTAGCTTGCTTAATTAATCTTTTTTATAGTCAAGAAGAATTAGCTCGATTAGAAGAACAAAGAACTGATGCTATTTTAGATGGTAAAAAAGATACTGATCAATCAGGAAGCAAATCGACTACTTCAAAATCACAAGAAGAATTTATTGAAGAAACTGTTGCTAAATTACTACAAAAGGCTGGGAAACACATGGAACACACATTGATTGCAGCTTATGTTGTATTATTATTAGGTAATTTAATAATGAATAATAAAGATTTTGAAGATTCGGTTCGATCAAAATTACAAGATGGTACATTTAGTATGATGATATCGGTATTACAAAAATTCTTTAACTTTATGAATTTAACGGCATCTAATGAAGTAAGTAGTTGTGGAATCGCTGCTACAGAAAAAGTCATCAAGTTCCTACAAACAGCTGATGCAAGACTAATACAAGATAAACAAAATGATTCTTCTGGATCATCAGCGGCCTTAGATGATTCCATTACAATCGATGCTTGTAGTTAAAATTGTTTTTCAACATGAAAAAGAGCTAAAGCCAAAAGGAAAAAAATTCATCTTGTAATTTAATTTTCATAAAACTTATAACTTGTATTAAAAGTGCATTTTTTGCATAAAAAAAAGTATTTGGAAAGCTTGTTAAATAAGTGCTTTCCGTCCGAAAGGTAATAAATAAACATTTTCAAATTTTAGTATAAAATATTTGTTAATAATTATTATCTTAAAAAAAAAAAATATATAGTTATACACGGAAGTGAAGTTTTTTAGTGTGAACTTTTTCTGTACATATAAGTACAAATTATTTAAAAAAAGACCCGATCATTAGCGAGTTAAATATAAATATGTTATAAACTTCTACTATTGTAAGTTTTTTTAATTAGATTATTTTTTTATATTAAAAGTGTATTCTGAATTTTTTGTGTGAATATAATCGTATTTAATATTATTTTTTGAATAAATGACATTTTTCTAGGTTTTAATAATTATAAATAAATAAAAAGACCTTTTTAACGTTTAAGAAGTTAATTATAAAATATACTGAATTAAATAAATTATAAATTATACTTAATTAAATTAAGGAAATAATTATTGTAACTAATATTTTAATTTTTAATTGTATTTATAAATGAATACTGGAATGTATTAATTAACTTGTTCGCTAAGACACACAGTTTACAAAAACTAATGAATTTTGATCGAATTTTAAACAAATTTTGATAAATCAACTTGAAATTTGTTTTAAATTACTGGATACCTATTATTAAGTCTGGATTTATGAGTGTCATTTTATTTGACTCTTTCAGTTTGTGATTCAAAATTTTTATTCAAATATAGAATAAAATTTTTTACTTTAATTTTGATTGGTAATTTAAATAGAATTTTTTTTTAGAATTAATTACATTAAGTAATTAAATTATTTTAAAATAAATAAAAAAATTTCACTCATATTTTAAACTTAAAATTTATAAAGGATAAAATTTTAAAAAGTAAGCAGTGTGAAAGTAAAAAAAAAAAAATCTAGTAAATAATTTTTAAAATCTTAAAAGTGACTTGGAAATATAGTTCTTGAGTAATTTAAAACAAATTTAATTTAATGGCTCACAATTGAAACCCTGTAAAATAAATTTTTCAATTTTGACACATTGTGTGACATAGGTCATGTTTGATCCAATGTATTTTAAAAGAGTTAAAAAACTTATCACAGCGAACTTGTTAAATAGAGATTTTGTAAAACTACTTTATACTTTTCATTAATATTGTCAAAATTAATTTTTTTTTTTCAATTGGTTAGTTAAATTAATTTTGAAAAAATTCTGGTCTTGACAAAATTAATGTCAAGTATAAGAGAAGATTTTTAATAAAATCTTTAAAAAACTTCAATAACTTATCGAAGTTAACTGATTTCATAAAATAACAAGCATTGTTGCTTTAATAAATAACTGTATAATTTGAAAAATTTTCAAATAAATCTTTATTACATAATTATTGAATAAATTAATTTAATTTTTAATAAAAAATAATAATAGAATTTTATAGTAAAGCATGACAAAATTTTTTTTTTTTATTTTTATAGATAAATATAAATGCACCAATAATAATTCGTTTTAAACACTTATAAATAGAATTAATAATAATTTTTTTCTTTTTTTTTAATTGATATATGTACAAACACATAAAATAAGTATCACAGTTTTGATTCAGTCAGCCAATTAAATGTTTGTTCTTTACGATCAGCTTGAGGATTAATTTTTATATTAATAAGACTTGGAGTATCTTGTACCTGTAAAATATTATTATTATTAATATTATTATTATTGTAAAACAGTGTAATTTTTTTAATATTAAGTTTGCTATTGTATATTAAAAAAAAAATAAATATTTAAGTATAAAAAAAACCTTAAAAGATTCATTTAATGCTTGTTTTATTTGTACGATGTTTTTGCAAAAATATCCTTTTTTACCAAACATTTCCATTAATTTTTCATAATGAGTGTCAGGAGTTAATGTATTTGGTGGAGTCCTGTATTTTAAAAATAATATTTATTAAAAATGTTTAATAAAAATAAATAAATGAAAATAATTACGTTTCTGTTGGATCTCCAGAATTCTGTATAGAAGAAAATACATTTTCATCGAATCCACCATATATTCCATTATTATTAATGATAATTATTATAATTGGAAGCTTGTACCTAAACATCGTTTCGATTTCTAAACCAGAAAATCCAAAAGCACTGTCACCTTCGACACAAATAACTTTTTTGTTTGGAAAATTATCTTTACAATAAAGAGCTGCAGCTATTGCAAATCCAAGACCAACTCCCATTGTACCAAATGTACCTGCATCAAGTCGATGCCTTGGAAGATTATTTAACAATATTGTTCTGCCAATATCCATTGTATTAGCACCTTCTGAACAAATAATGCAGTCTGAAAATATTTTTTTATATTTTATTAATTTTTGGGTTTTTTATTCATAATTTAAAAAATTTTTGGAAGTAAATTAATTTTTTTAATTACCAGGAGGTAAAGTTTCTTGAATACATTTAAAAGTTGCGTAATAATTTAAAGGCTCACTGGTGTCTTGAATCATTCTCTAAAAAATTAATTAAAAAATTATGCATTTGATAAATTTGTTGGAATTTTTAGAATTTAACTTATATGGGTCATTCCAAATAAGAGTTCATATGAGTTTTTCAAATCTTTTAGGTAAATGAACTGATTTTTATTTTTAAACAAATATTTTTGAATTCAAGGACATTTTTAGTTAAATTTTCTTTTTAAGTTCCAAGAAATACCTATAGTAATCATTTGCATTTTTTTTTTAAATTAATTTCCATCGTCAGACAGTTTTAGTTGTAATAGATGCAGGTATTATTGGTATATACTATTGTTTAACTTTTAGACGAGCTTTTAGAAGGAAACATAAAAAAATGCAGTGAAAAGTGAAAATAGCAAAATTTTTTAAAATTTATATTCAATCCGGATATGGCGACAAATTATTTACATCAATAAATGTTTTTAAATTATTTTTTTTTGAAGCATTTAATCGTCGCTTCTTAAAATTGTTACTAAAAAGATTCAAAATAAAGTTTAAAAAAATTAATTACCTAAAATTCAAAAATTCTATAATTTGAACAGCTTTGACACCGAAAAAGCTAGATTTTTTTTTTTAAGTAAAAAAATGTGTCAGAAAAGAGAAAAATTAGAATGCCTCGTAATTCGCTATGCAACCGTAATATATGACTTATTTTGGAACAAATTTTTTGCAAATAATTATAAACAAGATATTTTATCCCTTACATTTATAACTTCTTTATTTTTTGTTCCTTTATTATTTAATTCTATCCACCATGGATCTTTATTATTTAAAATGAAATTTTTCTTTTTTAATGAATTTAATAATGCCCCAACAGTAGGTGTTATATCTGCTTGAATAGCTACAGACGACATCACAGAATTGTGTAATTCCTCGGCACAAATGTCAACCTTAAGTTTAAAATTAAAAATATTCATTTATTAATTTTATATAAAATAAATAATTTTTTTATAAAAATAAAAATTACTTGAATTATTTTAACATCTTTGCGGTATCTTGGTTGTCTACCAAAATGTAACATCCAATTTAAACGAGCGCCAAGTAAAAGAATAACATCGGATTGTTGTAAGGCTAAAGTTCTGGCACTTGAAACGGATTGTGGAAATATATCTGGTACAACACCTTTTCCCATTGGTGTTGCGAGAAATGGTAAATTTGTAGATTGTATTAATTCTCTACATACTGACTCTGAACGAGCATAGGCTGCGCCTAAAAAATTTTGTTCCATCACATTTTTTTAGCTTATTTTATATGCCACTTATTTTACTAATTTAGGTTCTAGAATTAAATAAAAAAATTTAAACCTTTTCCTACAATGACCAAGGGTTTTTTTGCTTGTACAAGTAAACCTACTGCAGTTTCAATAGCATTATTATCTGGAAACAGTAATGGTGGTTCTGGAACTTTTGATACTTTAGCAATTGAATCAACGTTAACTTGCTGTTTTAAAATCGTCGCTGGCAGATCAATATAAGCGGCACCTAAAGTTTTTTTTTTGAAAATTTGTTTTTATTATTTAATATCAAAATTAATAGATATTTACATCGAAAAAATTGCATGCCGATTTTTGACAGTTAATTACTAAAATTAGTAAATTTATGATAAAATCGTTAATAAATTTCCAACATAAAGAAGATTTTCAAAATATCCTGCAAAAAAACCAGTCGCGGAAACATATTATGGTGAACGGATTTGTTGGAAGAAAAAAAAATTTAATGTCATAAGATTGGCGTGTAACAATCAACCAAGTAAAAAATTTATATTTTATATGAATTATAGCATTTTCTGTTTTGAATGATAGTTAATAACTTTATAATGAAAATTTTTTTTCAGACAAAAAACTGGACGACTTCGATGGTGTCAAAATCGAAGCCGAAACTGCTATGACATTAGTTTTGATACATATAATGTGACAACCGAGGTGAAAACAATCTTTTTGCGGAAGAATGAAACAAAATTTGCCCCAAAATGATTATTTTCTAAAAGAGAAAAAAGTTTTTTAATTTGCAACAAAAGGAATCCTATTGCATAAACAAATAAAAGCTTGTAAATAATAAATATTTTTGAGGTAATATAAAAATTTTTTTTAACTAGTAAATTATAATATTGATAAATTTATGAATATTTCATCAAAATTTTAAAATCAGGAAAGAAAATCTTAAATTTATCTAAAAAAATTTGAATATACAGAATAGCTAAATTTTGAATAAATATAAGATTTGTTAAATAATATCAGATAATTTTAAAAGGTAAAATTTATAATAATAAAAATAAATTTAAAAAGAATAATTTATTAAAAATGAAATATTCACCAGGCCTCCCATATGTAGAAAATCTAACAGCTTTTTCAATATGCAATGGTATAAGTGCTGCAGTTGGTGGTCTTGCTGAATATTTACAAAATGAACGACATGAATCAACTTGATTCCATTCTTGAAATCCACCGATGCCTTCGTGATCTTGTGGACATGATCCACCAATTATTATAACTGGCCTGTAAGAATTTATAAGCTTAAATTTACATAGACTCAACAAAAATTTATTCTTCTGTCAAAAATATAATTATAAATTCATACTATCTCAAAAGAATATTATTTATTAATTTTCTATTATATTATTTTGTAAAAAAATTAATATTTCTTAAAAATTTTTTACAATAGAATATCAGTTTCATTTTTTTGAATATTTAAATCCTTTTATAATCATAGACTATCGATTAAGCAGACACAGCTTAGTCTATAATCTGGAAGCAACCTAGTAAAGAATGTTTTTTAAATTCTATTGTTGTACAACAAAATAAGTATTTAAAAATCTGAATGTTGATCTTAAACTAAATATTTTTTCATCTGATAATTACTTCTGAATACATGAGTTGCAAATTTTTCTCTTATAATATTGATTTTCATTTAATTTTTTTGCTATCCACCTGCTACAGTCTCATTGGGGGTTTAGAAATATTAAATTTTTTATCAAGAGATATGAAATTATTTTAGTTATAATATTCATATTTATTGTTCATAAACCATTGACTTTTTTGATAAATTATGAGGATCAGTCTTAATATATAGTAAATAGTTTTTGATTTATTGAATTATTAAAATATCGATTAAACCCGCATATAGTTTTTTTGTAAAATTTTTAGATTTTAGTTTGAAATTTTTTATTTGTATTACATATTTTTTTAAATTGCATATTTTGATGATTAAAAAATTTATTTCCTTTATTATTCTAAAAAACTTACCAACAATTGATTTGAGCATTAGCCATACCACCGATCGCATGTAAAACTCCTGGGCCTGATACGCATAATACGACTGCTGGTTTTTCTAAAATATTTTTTTAATTTCTTTAAGAAAAAAGCATTTTTTTTAAATCAAGTTTATAGTTAATTATGAGCTTTTTAAAATAGCTGCACTATATTTCCAAAAATTAAATAATATTCGCCGCAAAATTATTATCTTCTAAAAGAGAAAACATTGTTTTTTAATTTCCAAAGATGAAAAGCGTATTTTTTCACTACTTGCAAAAAAAGTCGCAGAAAATCTTATAGACAGAAACAAATAATGCTTTAGACGATCATTAAATTTATTTGATAATTATTTATAAAGTATACTTACTAGTTAAATAACCATAGGCCTGGGCTGCATAGCATGCGGATTGTTCATTTCTAAATCCTAAATATCGAAGACCAACTGACTGCATAGTTAATGCAAGCTCTATTACTGGGTGTCCCATTATTCCAAAAACATATTTGATACCCTTTTGAAAAAAGGAATTAATAATTTTTATGTATTTATGTTGAAAGAAATTATATATATTTATTAATGACCGCAATGCAGTATGAGTATAAATTATGGGCAATTACAACAATAGTATATGGGTAGATTTAAATGAAGTGTGTATGAAATGTATGGTCGGGTCTTCAAAACTGTGTTTTTTCTGAAATTGCTACCAAAAATAAGTCATCAACCTAATTTTTAGCCTCCCAGAGCAAAATCTCGATTTTTGGCACCCATTTTTCTGTTTTAGACTCTTATAAAAAAAATAAGAAAAATTAGGGATAATTTTTCTTATTTTTTCTGTTAAAAACTCTCATGAACATGAAAAATTTTTTTTCTCTTAGATCCGAATAGGAAATTTCCCTGGCTATCTGATTCTGGGGTCAAATTTGTTTTTGAGCAGCGCGTGCGCGAAAAATTACTAAGATACAGTTTTGGGTGTATTAGTAAAATGAATTTTGGTAATTTTCCAATACACTCCATGAGTAACCAAGAAAAACCAATTTAAAAGAAAAAAAACTTGTTTTAAATATTTTGACCATTTAAGTAAATAAATATCGAGTGTAGGAAAAACTAGCAAAAAAGTGAAATATCTGGGAAACCCAGCATTTAATTTATTTAATTTTTCGGCAGCTTAAGCAAAAATAATTTTTTTTATCAACCCCTAAATCGGGGTAAATTTTCAAATGTGTTCCCAAACGCTAAAAAAGTTTTTATTCGATTTTTATTTGTCATTGAAAATTATTACTAGGATTCCCAAGAGATGTTAAAAAATCAAATGCGCGTGTATTTGCCATTACAAACCTCCCTTTTTAGTAAGCAAGGGGCTGAGTTTTACAACTAATTGAAATATTGAATATTTTGGGCTATAAATCTCACCTAGCTAGTATGTAAATTGAGTCGCTTTTTTCATTTCTGGAGTCGATTCTTACCTGCAACCCCTACGAAATAAAATATCAAGTCCTAAAGTGGGGTAAATTTTCAAACTTTAAATTTTTGACTAAAAATCTTAACTTAAGGTATTTCGGTTTATTTTTTCATTTTTCACAAAGCTCAGCCTTATTTAGGGGTTGAAATCCCAATTTTTACGGGTTTTAGATAAAAATGGGATATGAAAATGAAAAAAGCGATCTAGAATACTTACTGGATGAGATTTTTAGCCCAAAATATTCAATTTTTTTTAGTTCTATACAGTTTGTTCCCCTGATCAAAATGTTACCACTCCGCCAAAAGGGGTTGATATATCATTTTGTAGGGGCTTTAATTAAAAAGAGACTCCAGAAATAAAAAGGACCACCCAAATTACATAGTAGGTGAGATTTTTAGCCCAAAATATTCAGTTCTTCATTTACTTATAAAACTCTGCAGCCTTTTGCTTACAAAAGACACCCCTAGGGAGGGTTATGAGGGCATTTTGGTCTCTTTTGCTAGTAACTATTCTCATTGCCAAATAAAGACTTTTTAGAATATATAATAAAAAGGTAATAATTCTTTGCTTTGCATTCTATTAAAAATATTTTAAGTTATGGGTAGTTAATATATTGTATAGAATATTTGAAAAATTATTACTCAATAATTTAAAATAACGTATTATTGATATATTTTAGAATTTCGTGATTAGTTTAATTCACGATTTTTTTTTCAAATAAAATTATATAAATATCATTTTTATAACAGTCGGGCCTGATAACAATCAGATTCAAGTAAATATAATTTAATCTTATACTAAAAAATTAATTTTTTTTACATCAGGGAAGTAAAAAAATGAATATCAAAATTTTAACATTTTTTTTGCTATTTTCTGTTGTGAGGTAAGTTTTATTTTTAAGTGACTTCATTTTTCTTAAAATTTATTTATTTTTTCACATTAATTTCAGGTAATATTTGCCCATTTTTCTTTGCGTCAACTTATGAAATTAAGAAAATTTTACCCCTCAGTAAAAAATTTAGTTTCTGGAATAAACGAAGTTAATTTGAAAAATATACCTAAAAATATGGATTACGATGAAATGATTCGAATAATTGATTCGATTCAAACGTCAACAGTCTGTTCTAAAGTTGTTAATCATGAACAATTGAAAAATACTTTTGTACGTATTGATGATATTTTAAAGAAAAATAATTATAAGGTAACAGAAACAAGTCACCAAAAAAGTTTAGATGAATTGGTTAATGATATAGAAAAAAGTTTTGAAGTCCCAAAATCGCAACCGTTACAAAATTTACTTTTTCTGGACGCAATGAACAAAATTCAAAATGATATTAAAATTTCATATCCATTTCTAAAATTTAATATAAATACTGAAGATATGAAAAATTTTGTAGAAACTTTTAAAAAATTCATTGGGGAATCATCTTCGCTAGAAGAAGCCATCTCAAGGAATAATGACGAAGAAAAACAGAAGTTGAAAAGCGTTATAAATGAATTCATAAAAAAATATTTAAAGGAAAATGAAGAATTTAAAATAATGTTTGACGGTGAAAAAAAACTTAAATCTGCATCAACTATTTCAAGAACTTGAAAATCAATTTGCTAAATATTATGAAAATCCTAACATAATTATAAGTAACAATTTAGTAAAATTAGTGGTAAAAATTAAAACTCGGTTATTTGTCCACCCTGGGTTTATGCCCTGCATTAGGAAAATTTAAACGAAAACAAATATTTTTTGAACAGCTAATTTTCTGTAAGGCTGACTCTGCCAGAATGTGAAATTTATTTAAGTCAAGATGGATTTTTATTACAAGTTTTAATTTTTAGGTTCATTTTTGGTACAAAACTTTTTTATGCAAAACTTGTATAAAAGTAAATTTATTTCATTAATAAAGCAACTGCGAATTACACTTTGATTTAGTTATAGTAAAAATTTTGTTTTTTTCACATGCAAATACGTTTTGTGATCTTTGGATGCCGAAAACCCATTTTCAAAAATTCTGACTCAATTTTGGATTCTTCAGAAAATTTTACTATAGACCTTGTTTTTGAGAAATTTTGGACGTTCCTGTAATCCAAACACCAAGCAACTTTTTAAGATATGAACCCTATTTTTTATATTGTCCAATTTTTATTTTTATTAACTTTTGTAAGAATTATTTAAATCAAAACTATTAATTATTTTAGTTGTCACAATATCGTATAATCGAAAATTATAATCAAAATATTGATAAAAACTTCGTAAAATAAAAATATATAAAATACTTTATTACTTTTTTTTTCGTTAAAGTGACATTTTGCAGTAAATATTTGCCAAGCAAAAAAAATCTTATTTAGTAATGAAATAATAAAAACGAAATTCATTTTTTTACTTTTCTTGGCATTTTTTGCTTTTTGCTTAGGAGGAAATCTAAATAATGATGATAAGTACACCATGAATAAATAAAGAGTAGAAATTACCCTTATTAAAAATATTTGAAGTGACATATCTATGAGAATTTTCACTAATTTATACTATTTTTTTGAGTGATTTTTACTTTGATTAATCATAGAATTAAAAATTAAGAGTATTTTGCAGTATTTATTTAAAGATTATAATGCCATTTAATCAATGATATTTATGAAATACTGAATCTTTTGGGCTCGCTTTAATTTCAATTTTTAACCTATTAGTGACCAAGCGACCTTTATTGGACACTTGAATTTTTCGGTACTAAAACCAGTGTATTTTAGGCTAAAAAACTCACCTAGTAGATAATTTGAGTCGCTCTTTTCATTCCTGGAGCTCATTTTTAGCTACAACCCCTACCAAATGAGATATCTACCCCTAAAGTGGGGTAAATTTTGAAATAATTCTTAAAGAAACTTAAGATGTTACAAAATGCAAAAATGTTTTATATGACATGAAAAATAATTGCTAGGACTCCCAAGATATGGTAAAAATCATATACGCGTGTATTTGACCTTACAAGCCTTCCGGGGGGTGTCATTAGTAAGCAAATGGGTGAGTTTTATAAATAAATAAAAAATTGAATATTTTGGGCCAAAAAACTCAGCTAGTAGGTAATTTGGGTCGCTCTTTTTATTTTTGGAATCCCTTAAGAAATGAGATAACCACCCCTAAAGTGGGGTGTATTTTCATATAATTTTTAAAGAAACTTATGATATAACTAAATGCAAAAAACGTTTTATTTTACATAAAAATAATTGCTTTAGAGGTTGATATCTCATTTCATAGGGGTTGTAGCTAAAAATGAGCTCCAGAAATGAAAAGAGCGACCCAAATTACCTACTAGGTGAGTTTTTTAGCCTAAAATACACAGGTTTTAGTACCGAAAAATTCAAGTGTCCAAGAAATCTCGCTTGGTCACTAATAGGTTAAAAATTAAAGAGAAACATTTTTTTTTTTTTGTTAATCTAAGGAAGTTACTTTTTACAGTGTAATTGAAAACCGTAAGTTTTGAATTTTTTCCCGTTTAAAAAATAGTTAGAATAAACGGCCCAATTTTTGATAAATCCGTCTCACAGTTCGTTTATTAAAATTCTTGGTCATAAAAATATATTTTTAAAGCATTAGTAGATTGAAATTTTCTTAAATATTCGTGCTTATTTTGTTCTCGTACATTCAGAACCATATTTTGCTAAAAATAACGTAATGAGGAGAAGGCTTAATTTGTTTTAGTCATTTAAAATATTAAAATATTAAAGTCCATGCATAATATTTAGTATTTTTCTAAAACAAATAAATTTAATCGCTCACAATAGGCGTATTCTTTGGTATACGTAAAATATTCAAATTTAATCGTTTAAATTTAAAATTCATCAATTAATACGCTCCATAGTATTAATACTAAACCCTTTAATTTTTCTTTTATTTTAATGAATTGACTTTTCAAAGTACTTGACTTTTTCATGCATTATTAATTAAACTTTTATTTAAAAAAAAAAAGTATCATATTACTTGATTTTAATTTGAATTATTTTTTAATAACTGAAAAGAAATTTTGATAAAATCTATTGTCTTAAATTATTTTTGTACAATGTGTGTGTGAAAATATTTAAGATTTTATCTATACTTTTATTCATATTTTATATGCAGAAGGTATTTAAAATATATTATCAAAGGCTTTTATAAAGAAGCTTTTATAAAAATTTATAACAACAAAGAATGTATGAATTACAATATTTAAATTTTTTTAAAGAATAACTTCATTTTATGGAGAAATAATAAGATAAAATTTTTAAATATTACATATGGTAATTAACTTATATTGATTGCTGTAAATAATTTTTAGATGTGTGTAGAAAATATTATATATGAGGAAGCCCATGTTTTAATTTAGACAAATTTTGACTATGAGTAAACTTTGGATAGAGTCATAAACGTTTTTCCCAATAGGGTCGGAGGGGTGGTTTTTGACACAGCTAAGAAATTAATGACTTAAATAAATTTTAAATGAATCTATGCAATTAGCATAGATTAGTAAATATTAAATTTACAATTAGTAAATAATTTTCATTATCAGCAAAAATTTTGTCTAGAAACTCTTAGCTATTTGGGTACAAAAGAACATAATATTGGCTTTGCTCATAGCTTTGCCTTAAATCCTTTATTTTGTTATCAGGTCAGATTGCTTTTTTTCAAAAGTTCAACTGATTGGACAAATCTGCAACTCGAACTCTGATAAAAAGTAATTTTAAACCTAGAGTAAAGTAGTATTTCAACAAATTGAAGGCATTATTAAACATAGTTTTGAATTTGGCGCTTAGATTTTTATACATCACGTGATAAATTACTGTTATTTTTTTGCAGATCATGAAAACAAGAAAAAATAAATGTTTTTATTTTACATAAAAATATAAATTTATGCAATTATAAAAATTAATTCTTTTATTTTTTAATTTTGATTTATATAAATATTTGCGCAATTTTGCATTTTTTAAAACAATAAAAAATCATTCAAATTTTTGGCTTCAAAGGCAAAGTAAATTATAATTAAAAAAATATTATAACCTAGCTATAGCAAAAAAGTATAAAGATTTAGTAGAAAAAAAATAAAAATTTACCTGATTTTTAAGAGCTTCTGCAGTAATTTGATCCCCGTTTATTTCACCCATTACTTTAAATATTAAAAAACTTATAAAATTAGTAAAAAAATTCGAGTTTTACTTTTTGCTTGTTATGATAAGAATAAATTACTTGTGGAATGTTTTGTATACACACGAAAGTTTGTGCAATTGACACTTGCGACAGCAACACAAGATCAGAGATTCAAGATATATATACCTACTTACTGATTACAAAATTTTATTTAAGATATTACTATATTACGTTTATTAAAATATTTCTTTTTTTTAAAATATTTATTATGCAAATTAGTTAATAAAAAGTGATAATTACAAGAATAGAAGATTTTTTTTCTCCTTGTTTTATTGATAAATAATAATAGATTAAAATAGAATATTTATTGCATTATTTGAACTTTTTTTTAATAAAATTTTTAGATGTAGATGGAAGAGTCTTCTAAAAAAGTTGTAAATAAATAAAGTTAAAAAAACAAATTAATTTGAAAAACATTATGGGGTGAAATTCATAAAATGCCCATGGCTGTTAGGTCAAAATCTAAAATTGACACGAGATTGACATCATAATTATACTCCAGCATCTTTTCTCCCAACCCAAGCAAAAATAAAGTTTCGGAAAGTTCTATGAGGATGGCTGCTGAAAATGTTCGTGTTCAAGCTGCATCTTGCCTGAATCTTAGAAGAGAAGGTTTTGAACTGCCTGTGTTTTGAGGGTCTAAAAATTTTTAACATTTATATCAATTTTTAGCAACAATTTTTGAAAAACTGATAATAAGATGTGTTTTAAATTGGGTTTATTTAAAATAAAAAATATACCAAACATATTAGCATCTATAGTATTCATAAATTTAGCTCTACTAACTTTTTGGTTTATAATTAAAAGAAGTATCTGTACGTTTTTAATAATTTTTTTTCTTAAAATTTTTCTTGTTCATTTAAATTTTCAAGAAATATTTCGAAATTTTTGTTTTCATATTTAGATGAACGTTTCATAATTACTTAATTTTTGCCAGTGGAATTTTAGTCTATAAAAATAGTATATTACGGTCCTAGGCCAGAGAAATAAAGAATGGGCCAAATTGCACGTAAATTACCTTCCGAGGCGAAGCCGAGGATGGTAAACTGCGATTTGGGTCATTCTTTGTTTATGGCCAAGGATTGTACAAAATTTTTTTGCGACTGTGGCGAGAGTACTTTCGGGCCGCAGTACAAAAAAGAATTTTGTCCTTTACTCCAGTTAAACCGTGGGGGTGGGGGAGGTGTATAGTTACTGGCCATGGGCTTTGGTCTACTGTAGATTTTTTGTATATTGGCGGAACACCCTTAAATTTGCAAAAACTACCCCTAAAACAGGGTATTTTTGATGTACTCCAACTTTAAAGGTCCTGTCAACTAAAAATTGGAGCTCGACTCTTAAAGTAGCAAAAACTACCTCTAAAAAGGTTATTTTTTATGTATTTCACGTATTTGTAAATTTAAGGGTGAAGTGCCAATTTTTGGTAGACAGGACCCTGAAATTCGTGATCAGCGACACAAAAAACCATGTGGACCAAATTTGGGCACTAAAAGCGTGAAAATAACGAAAATGACCCTTTTTGGGGGAGTTTTTGCTAATTTGAGGGTGAAATATTAATGCGAACCAAAATACTCTTTTGGAGCAAATCTAGAAGCTCAAAATGCGAATACATAAAAAAAAACCTTATTTAGGGGTAGTTTTGCAAGATTAAGGTTCAAGTTCCAATGTTCCAGCTGAAACATTAATTATCTGAAAATGGATAAAAATAATCAAACTTAAAAATATCTAATCTTTCTAATCAGCTGTATAAAATTTGAATTAGGTGGGATAATAGCTCGGAAAAATTACATTTAAAACTCAGCGAACATAATTAAAAAAAATTAACTTTTGTTTTTTAATGCGGAAATGTAAAAAGGAAAATAATTATTTGTTCATATTGTTAATTTTTTAAAAAATTTTTTTATATGATTGATATCTTTCAATTTGTTTGTGAAAAATGATCTTTATTTGTTTATTAAATTACGTAAATAAACAATGGAAATGTCATAAAAATAATTCAATTAAATTTATAATACTTTATGAAATAATAAAAAATTTCTTTTTTCAAACTTATAAATAAAAATACTATTAAATGATTTTTCCATTTCTGTAACTACGAAATACAATTTTATAGGAATCCATTGCTACATTGAAATTCAATTAAAGTATTATCTACACTGTAAAAACATATTGCTTGAAAATTCAAGGAAAACTTTTACATCATTATAAAATCAATTTTTTTAATTTGAATTACTAGTTAAATTGTGGAGTTTTATGATGATTGGTATACATTTTTGGTCATATAGCAGCAGGGCAAAGTTTTGAGTAACTGCTTGAATTTTCTAGCAATTTTTTTTGAAAGTTTACTGGTCTATTTTTTTTTTTTAAATTTTTAAAAAAGCTTTTTTATCATACTTTCACCATGATATTCAGCAAAACAAATAGTTACTGATTACAAAAATTCTGCAGAAATATCAGTTTTTGTTATAATTAAGCGGAAAAATTTTGAATTTGATTCTATAATTTTTAAGTACTAAACGTTTTTGAAAGCTTAAAATATCTGCAAAATTTTGGAAATAAGATTTATTTTGAAAATTAACTATTGATTTAATGAAAAAATAACAGCACATTTAGTTTTATTAATTGCAACTATAAGGAAATTAACATTTTATAATTTTATTTGAATGTATTGGTGTGTATCGGAAGTATTTTTTTGAAAAAAAATTAATAGTGTCTTCGGATAATTAAAAAAATATTTTTTCTTACGTGGAATAAAAATGAAAAAATTGAAATTGCCGATGGTATCTTAAATTAACATTTTTAAAACTGGATATTTTATACAAAAGAATAAATGAAGTTTTTGAATATTATAAACCTAAGGGGAGGAGAAAAACATATTTAAAGGGTTTGTAATTCTGAAAAAAAAGTAGGGATGAAATATTCAAAAAAATTAAAAATGCATCACCTGACGAAGATTAAAAAATTCATATAAATATCGATTGTTTAGAAAAATTTTGATCAGTTTATTTTTGGACTCGAAAGTGTTTGTCTTGAAATATGAATGTTTGTTATTTAACATTTTTTATATTACAATTAGGCATTGGTTAAAACATTAAAAAACGTATATAATTTTGAAAAAAAAATTATATACGATGACAAAAAATATCGACGGTGTAACTGCTATTATATATTATTTACTGCAGCTTTGGATGTATAATTTTGTATTTTTTACAAAAAAAATTTATTATTTTATTTCATTATTCATTTTTGTGCAATCGCGGATATTGTATTATACATCTTCAGTAGTTTTGTTTTTAAAAAATAATCATTTTTTTGTCAATTATGCTGGATGAAACGATGAAGAAAAAGTTTTCACCGGATGGTAAGTAAAAGAAATTTTTTTTACAAGATTTCCTGTTAAAATAAATTTCTTTCTTTGATTGTTAAAATGAAAATATTAAATTTTTTTTTTTTTTTTTGTAAAAAATTCTGATTCCTAATACATGATATTTAATTTGTTCGTCTCATAAAAAATTTTCAATTATGATTATATTACTGTAAAAAGTAACTTCCTTATATTAACAATAAAATTGGTAAATTTTCGAAAAATTCTCAATTTTTTTTTTTTGTGAATTCTTAAGAAAAATTGATAATTTACAATTTTTTTTCGAAAATTTACAAAAAATAGTCGCAAATTTCCGAAAAATAGTTGTGAATTTACAACTTTTATCGTAAATTCACAAAAAAAGTCGAGAATTCTCGAATTTTTTGATAATATACTAAATTTAGTTAATTTACGATTTTTATCGAATATTTACAACATTTTTTGAAAATTCGTTAATTTTTCGAAGAAATTCTATTTTTTTTGTAAATCTAAGAAAGTTACTTTTTACAGTTTAGTACTAATTATTACAGGCAAAATTTTTTAGTTAAAAAAAATTTTGTACAATTACAAAAAGTACCTAAAAAAATATTATAACTTAATATTTCAAAAAAAAAAAAAAAAAATCAAATAGGTAATTTCGGGTAATTTAATTTTGAATAAATAAAATATATATACAAAATATTATGCAATGAAATTTATTTGTTGGCATGGTAATAATGACATAAAAATTACATAAAAAAATTATCTGACATATTCTCTATTATTATTGTTATTATTGTAAACAATTTTTTTTTAATTTTAATAACAAAAAATCATTATTTTATTGACATGCACTAATTATTATTTTTTTTAATTTTTTTTTTTAACCAAATTTTATTTTTTTTGCTACTATGAGTTTATTATGGAAATGTTTTGGTAAGATAATTAAAAATAATTATTTATTATATTGTAATTAAAATAAGGCCAAATAATTATTTTTTTAGGATGGATTCCAATGAGAGTTTTAATTTGTGTAATGATGTTTACTGCTTGTTGGACATCTTACACTTGTCGTCTACAAATGTCAATACTTTCAGTACCAATGATTGGAAAATTAAATGAAACAAAAGCTCCAAGTGCATGTGCAGAAAATAAAACTACAATTTCTCAACAAAGTGGTCAACCTTCATCAGGATCCCCTGCTGGTCAATTAAAAAAACTTTGGTTAAATGAAGATGAATTATTATTTCAATACGCTCATCAGTCTTACAAAGAAAGATACAAAAGGAATGCGGAATCAGACGGAATTAAATCTTTTATGGGTTCTAATAAAAAATTTGATTGGTCACCGGATATTAGAGGTAATTTTTGAATTATTTTATTTTAATTATCGTTATTTAATTAATATTGGGTATAGGGATAAGCTTTAAAAGAAATTGAAAATTTTACATTTGCCAAATAAGTACAATTACGCTTTGGCAGATAGATTTTTTTTGTTCAAACGTTAACAAAAAAAATTTCCAAATTTATTTTACCCACTGCACGGCATGATGGGATATAATTTTTTTTTTTCTGTACTGCGGCCCGAAAGTAAGTATTTCCCGGACGCTGTGCGTCCGGCAAAGACGTATTTTCTCGCCACGGTCGCAGAAAAATTTTGTACAATCCTCGGCCATAAACAAAGAATGACCCAAATCGCAGTTTACCATCCTCGGCTTCGCCTCGGAAGGTTTACAGGCATTTACATGCGATTTGGGCCATTCTTTATTTTTCTGGCCTAGGACCGCAGTATACTATTTTTTTAATTGTATCTTTTTCAAGTCATCTGCAATACTTTGAACAGGAAAAAAAATGTATTTTCCGCGACATGATTTTTCCGATTGAGGCATTTTTTTCAGTATCGTATGCTAGGACCCCTTGGCTACATTGTCAGGTTACTGGGCTTGAAGTTTTAAACTTTCAAATTTACTTGAGAATTCAAACGTTTTAAGTAGTTCAAGCAAAATTCAAACACAGCAATCTGACATTGAGATACAAATATTTATCTTAAATTCTTTTCGTCTTATCAAAGGTGCTCACTCCGCTACTGGGTGTTCCTGCAATGATACATTTTGAATTAAAAATTTTTTTACCTTATATTTTTATGAAAAAGTCAATGGTTTTCAGTATTTGGTACAAGAATATATAATAAAAAAATTGAAAAAGTTTATTTGTTTAATATTAAATTTTTGGACCATAAAAACCTATGTTTCCAGATCTGACAAATTTGGATCAAAATTCTACTTGAAGATTATTCAGTTCTAGAGGGAGATATCGTGGAAAATTTTTCGCTAAACCTTTATAGTAATGAATTAAAAAAAAGTTAAAAATGCTCTAAAATTTATAAACAATTAGCTGTAAATCATTATTGAAGAGGTTTAGGGAAAAATTTTCCACGATACCTCCCCCTAAAATTGAATGATCTTCAACATGAGCCAAACAGAAGTTTGATCTAAGACTTTTTTGACCCAAAAATTTAAAAAATTTAACATGTATTTGTTTTATATATTCTTGTACCAAATACTGAAAAGCATTGACTTTTACATTAAAATATTTTTATGAATAAATTTATGTTTGAAAAATCTCAATTTCAAAATGTGTGGAAACACCCAGTGGCGAATAGAGCGACCTTATAAGAATAAGATTATTATTTTTATTTTAAAATATAAAATCAGAATTCTTAATAATAAGCATATAAAATATTTCAGGACAACTTTTAGCTGGTTATGGTTATGGAAATATTCCTGGAAATTTTTTCGGTGGAGTCTTAGCACTAAAGTTTGGTCCAAGACAAGTTATTTTATGGACTTCAATAATAGCAGCATCTTTATCAATGATGAGTCCATTTTTATCTAACATTCATTGGTTAGCGTTAGTAGGATCAAGGGTATTAATTGGACTAACTGGAGGTGTTGTTTTTCCTTGCTGCCATGCAATGGTTGGTAAATGGGCACCACCAAATGAGAAGTCACAATTTGTTTGGTCATTATTAGGTGGAACATTTGGTACAGTAATAACGTACCCTATGATTGCTAGTATCGCTGATAATTTGAGTTGGGAAATGGGATGGTATATTCCATCGCTTTTAATGTTTGTTTGGATATTCTTTTGGTGGTTATTTGCATACGATTCACCAAACGAGCACCCAGGAATTACAGATACAGAAAAAAATTATATTATTACGTGAGAAGTCTTTAATGTACATAATTATAATTTATTAAATAGTTTTTAAAACCTAAAATAAATATTATTTTTTTAATTAATAGGGCACAACAAGGTACTGTTAAAAAATTGTCAAATGAGTTAAAAGATATTCCAACCAAAGAAATCTTTACATCAATACCATTTTTGTCATTGGTTGTTTTACACTTTGGAAATATAACGATGTTATTTTTTTACCAAGTTTCAATGATTCTTTATTTAACTAAAGCTTTGGGCTTCAAGCTAACAAAAGGAGGCTTTTTAGCATCATTGCCGTGGTTAGGACGTATGGTGTTTGGATTTATGTTTAGTTGGCTTGGTGATTGGATAAAAAAGAAAGAATTGATATCGCTAACGAAATTTCGTAAATGTGCAACAATATTTTGTAAGAAAACTATATTTTTAAAAAATTGTTTAGTTTTAAAATTTGTTTTAAAAATCGATCATTACTTTTAGCTCACCTTATACCTGGAATTTTCTTAATTATGGCTGGATATATTGGTTGCTCATTTACGTTGGCGAACCTATTTTTGTTTTTAGCTCTTGGTTTTAATGGAGCAGCTAGTATTGCAAATTTATCCAACAATCAAGATCTTTCACCAAATTATGCTGGATTTCTCTATGGAATTATGAATACCATTGGAACAACAAGTTCAATAATATTGCCTCCGTTAGTTGAAGTTATTGCTGGAAAACATGGGGTAAAAAAATATTTTTATTTAAATAATTTTTTGTATCCTACTTACAGATTTTACAGAATAAAGGATTTTAGTTTACGTTTAGTAAATTTTTTACATAATAGATTTAGAGTCTTTTTACTGTCTTGTACTATTGTACTTTTCAAAACCAATAGTACAAGTAGTATTAAGACTTTGTGTCTAATAAAACTCATCATTATCCACGAAGCTTTAAAAATATTTTAAAATTAATATTAATTTATTTAAGCAAAAACGAAAGTAACAAAATCATCTAGAAATTTAATTACTGAATATCACAGGTCCTTAGAATTGTATGTACTAAGTTACAATTTAATTATCTTAGTACGTATAATCCTCTGGGTTTGTTATTTACATTACATTGAAGTCTAGACGTGCATTTTAAATGGGAAAATTGCGATTTTTAAAAATTTTATTTTGATAAAATAAAGCAGAATGGGACTTCTAAAATTTTGGGGATCAATTTTTATTTTAATTTAATTTTTAGGGTAGTTTTAAGGGTATGTTGGTTTTTTACAAGGGTAATTTTTATTTATTATTAAATTCTTGCTATTAAAACTTATTAATGCTTATTTTTATAGCTTTGGAAATTTTGGGCATTTTTAATATTTTTTAGAGGTATTTTATAGAGTATTTTAGGGGTGAAATTGAGATAACTATAGTATAATATTATCTTGTCATCATTTTCGTTAAATACGTAGCTAAATTCCGAAATCGTAGCAAAATTTACCAAAAACCCAACAAAAAAATTTGTTTTCTACTTTTTTTTTCATGAATTAGTGTGCTCGATTTCCCTAACTTGAATCTAATTAATTTTTATTACTACAAAAAATATATAAATTTCAAATTTTCATAAGGCATGTAAAATAATTAAAAAAATGGTGGAAAAAAATATAATTTTTAAGATATTTTATAAAATTTTTCATCAACCATCGTTTTATTAAATCTTAAAATCAGTAGTTTTATTTTATTTTAGAAAATTTTAAATGAAATTATTTTAAAAATTGAATATTAAATATAAATAATTTTATTTTTTTAGAATCAAATCGATAGATGGCAAATAATATTTTGGATCGTAGCTGCCAGTATAATATTTAGTATAGTGGTATTTATTATTGGAGGTTCTGCAAAAATACAATCTTGGAATGAACCAAAATCAAATAATTAATTTGTTATTTTTTTGCCAAATATACAAGTCATATTATATAATCATAATTGTTATTTATTTTTTTAATGTAAAATACCAAAAAATATTTTTGTACATAATTTTTATAAATATATTAAATTATCTGTTAAAAATAGTAAGTTATCTTTTAATTAAATGCATATATAAAATAATAAAAAAACATTTTTTAGAAATTTTATTTATTCGACGAAAAATACGAGCAAAATAAACAAATTTTAACCCTCTAATTTTATTTTTCAATTTTTAATAATACAATAGCTAATTTGAAAGTTGGTAACTAAAATAAATTTATACCCATATATAAGCTGAATTCAAATTGCACTTCAAAAGTTTTTCTAAAACCGATTTTTTTTGCAATTTATCTAAAAATAGTCCAAGCTAAAATTTTTTTGACATTTTTAGCCCAATATATTTTACATGTAGGTCCCCTCATCTTCTTTTACCCTAAATCGTTTATGCAAACATCAAAATTTAATTTGGAACCATTTAATTTTTCATTTCAAAATTATTGCAATTATCGAGTAACAAATTTTTCGAATAATATATCTATTTTTTCAACAATGGAAAAAAATAGGATTTGGCTTTCAATGCAGTTGTAATGAAAGTAAAGAAATAAAGAACATGTTCCGCCTAAATGAGTACCCTTGCGAAAATTCGTAAATGATGGCAAAAGACTTTATGATACTATAAAGCATATGATTACAATTATGAAAGTCCTCGGAAAAATAAAAACTTTTACATATTAGGGGCAAAACTACATTTCAAATCACGAAACAAAACATGTTGTTCGACTTTTGCACGTCATGTAAAGTCAAAACCAATAGAAAAACTATTACGCCCTTATCAAAGACTCTTGTTTCATAATCTACTATCTTTATGAAAATGACCCATATAGTATTGTGAATGCAAATCAATATTAGCTGATAGTGACGACCTTAATGTATTCTCCGGGCACCCGCACGATTTTATGATTTTGAATGAACAAAACAAACGCATCATATATCTGTATATATTTTTCCGAAAATACTGAATGTTTGCAGTATACATTCATAGTATATTGTGGCAATAGGCGAAATAAATATAGGAATATTAAAAAATTTCTAAAGCAACCAAAGAATTATAACCTTGTTATTAAAGACTTGCGCGCTTCAATTGCAAATTTTTATATATTTTATTTTATTGTAGTTATAGTATATAAAATAATTGTTTAAATATTTTATAAAATTAAATTGTTTTTAAAAAATAATAAAGGATAAATATCGGGTGTTTAAAATAATAACATTTTGTGAAAATTATAGATTTTAATTAATATTATTTATTAAATAAGGTAATTATTATCATATTAAATATAATTGTTTGTTTTTTCTTATCTTGCTCCATGTATTATTTTACCTATTAGCAAATTTTTAAATTTAATTTATTTCTTTCTTTACAATATTTTTTTTTTTTTTTGTTATTTAAAATTTTGTAAAAACTTAAATGTCTCCATTTTTAATAACTACTTGTTAACTTGTAATTAATTCATTAATTTCAAACAATTATAATTAAGACTAGATTATAAGAAAATAAGATTGCCAAATCCAGTTGACATTTTGAATTTTTTTTTATTCAAAGAATAATATAGGATTAAATGAAAATATTTTTTAAAAAAATATGTCTTTTATCACATGAATGTAAATTTAAAACAGAATCGCTTAATATGCATGAAGATTAAAGTCAATTAAATTAATTTCAATGTATAACAATAAATTAATTAATTAAAAGTTTGTATGTTTCATTTATAACATTTCATTCTTTAAATTAATAATAAATAAATTAATTAAAAGTTTGTTTGTTTTATTTATAACATTTCACTCTTTAAATTAATTTTTAGTTTTAATCGATGTATAATAACATACTCAAAGCACAGTTTTTACCAACTAAAGTAGCGTATTCTTTAATTTCTTCAGTTAAACTCGCAAACATGTAATTTGTTTGCTTACAGACTTGATATAACATAACTTTACGTTCATATAAAATTAAAACCTGTAAAAAGTGTTTTAATATTATTTTGATCCCTAAACTTCGTGCAGAATTTAAATATTACCTGATCAACATCAACAATACCATCTTCATCAGTAGCTGTTAAGTCTTCATTTAATCTGCTATATTTTGATGCATCTAATTTAGGCAAACATTTTTCTATATTATGCCATGTATAAGTTTCTGGGCATAATAAACGCGAAGGCCTCATTCTTGCTTTATAAAGCATTTTTGGACAAGAATGTATATAGAAACCCATATAATAATATTTTAAATTTGGAGCACTTTTATTTAATTGCCTTGTTAAATATATTTCTCGAAGAGAGCTAACAATTAAATAAATTTATAAACTTTAAGTTATAAAATTTTAAATATTATAATTTTTTTTACCTAAAAGTTCCCAAAGATAAATGATAATATGATGGATCGTAAAAAAAATAAACACTTGAAACACATGATGGTAAAATATCAATAACACCTACAGCAATTAATGTGCCATTTAACCAATATTGCTCGTGAAAAGACCCATACCCATGGGGAGGGCCATCTTTTGGTGTATATTTCTAAAAGTAAGCTTACTTTAATATATTTATATTAAAATAAAAATAAAATAAAAGTTAATCAGCAAATCTGTAAGGGAACAAAGTGGTACCTTCAAAGGATTTTTTACAAGAAAAGAAAAATAAGTTCGTTTATCACATTCTTCTGGCTCTTCTTTATGAATTGCCATTTGATATTTTTCAAATAACTTAGCACTCTCTTCAAAAGTACTAAGAAACTCTTCTGACAATACTTGCACTAATTTAATCTAATAAATGCAATAGAAACAAGGTTTATTAGTGTGTCAGTTTATTTATTTTGCTAACGGTAGGTCCACTTTGCTCCATTATTTCAAAAATAATTTTTGATTATATCTGTCTTTAATTTTACCTTAAGAGGAGATTTTACAAGAAAATTTGTATATTGCCGCTCTGTTAGTTTTTCTTCTCTGTCACCATGAACAATTTTTTGATATTTTTTATAAAGTTCATAAGATGCCCTGGCAGTTTCTTTGTATGTTTCACTGATTGGATTAGTTCTTACAAGCTTTATCTTGCAGTTATAAAGAATTTAAAAATTTTTAAATTTATATTTAGGAGTAAAGAGGACCATCTACGTATAGCATGATAAGGTTATAAAATAAAAAAATACCTCTAATTTATTGACCCCATCTTTTAATTCGTCAAATAAATCTTCCAGTGTTTTACAGGTATTTTTCTGTTTATTTTTATTCATCAAATTATGAATTTCTTCTTGTGATTTTCCTTGTGCTTCCAATTTTTGTCTTTTTCTTTCTATCCTCATTAATTTAGCTTTTTTTTGAAGTCCTTTACTAGGATCGTAACCCATACTGTTTTTTGAAGTTCCTTCGCTTGATTGACATGGGTCATTTTTTGGAGATTTTTTATTTTGTTCAACGGATAGACTATTACACACTTTAGAATTAATAATTTCATTAATTTCTTCCGGAACTGAATCTATTTGCATTTCTGAAGATTCATCTTTTAATATTTTAGAAACTTTTGGAGGCTCTAAAAAATCTAGACTCCTCACGTCTGAAAATCACAAAAATTAGTTATTCATATTGTATTTTTTGTATAAAAAATCCACAAAATTGAATTACCCATATCGTCATTGGCAGGTTTTGAAGAATACTTGTTATCATCATTAGTTTGTTCATTTTTAATGTACTTAATCATGCGTTTAAAAATTTTTTTTTGTGACTTAGATAATTGAAAATTTAAAGCTTCGCATCTAAAAAAAATTAAAACTTAATAAAATTGTGGGATAGGTATAATTTTAAATTGAACGTACGATATTGTGTAACTTGGACAGCAAGTTTTTTTCATCATAGGCTTATAACAGTAACAACCGCTTCTTCTCCAGCCACGATCAATTAATTTTTGATAATGTTGTACTGTCAAAGTTTCAGCTGTCATTCCTGTTTTAATAAATACATAATTTTTATTATTTTATCAATTGCATAATGAAATAATTCTAGATAAATGTTAATTTTTTTTAAAACAATATTTAAAAATGAAAAAAATTATTATGCTTTTTAAAATGGCATTATAGCAGTTAACTTTTTTTAATTAAGTTAGATACAGAAAAAATTAAAAATATATTATTAATTAATAAATATTATTTAAAATTATTTACCATGGCTGTAACTAGAGTTAGAATTCTTGCAATAACCACATCGACTTTTTTCTTGTTTTGAATGATATTCAACAATACTGTATTTATGAGACATTTTTATGTAACTAATGTCTACAATAGAATGATTAACTAATTTTTTACACTATGTTTTTGTACCTAAAACACACTTATATCACAAATTATTCATAATTATGTATGCGTGAACCGTGAATTAAAATCGTGATTAAAATCAATTATTTGTGCAGGTTATGTATGATAATAATAACAATAATAATAATAACAGTACCATTAGGGAATCCTAGTGGGAAATTTACATTGTGTTACTAGAGAATTTTCCCACTAGAATTCCAACACTGCCTATGGCCAGAGTCTCTGCTATGGCTCAGAAAATGCGAGACTGGCGATAAAAATTTTATTGTTGCAATCTCAAAGGGAAAATATTACTAACAATTTTAACACGAACTCGTATTATCATTTTAGAATTTTTATTTTCTTATTAGGTGTAATATTCCCACGGTATTTTGAAACTTTTTTGCAATTTAGTTAATTTTTATTTTATAACAAGAGGTGTATATATAGGTAAAATTATTTAAATTTATTGTTATATTATATCTATGTTGTAAAAATAATTACTTTTAAACTTCTAAAATTATTGAACTCTTTAAATTCTAAATAATTTGGATAATTTTGTAAACAAACTATATATGGGTTTTATATTGTGTGAAAAACATGCGTAATTTATTAATTTATACGTGGGCATCATAATAATAAAATACTACCACGTGTGATTATGTAAAATGAAGCCTTAGGTCTATCAAATTCAGCCTTATCTTGAAAAAGAAGAATTAAAAATCTCGCGACGCAGGCGCTCGTTCCTTTATATATACAATTTTAATATTAATAGACAAATTATAAACGTTCAATAATTAGTTCTTTGAATTTAATAAAATAGTGAGTACAAAAAATTAAAGTAAAAAATACAATCTTCCAAGTGTAAAATTTTGATATAAAAATTTCATTGCTGGGTAATACAAATTAATTAAAAATTATTACATGGGTTTTGAATATTAAATTGCTTAAGGCAGATAACGGAATTTTTTGAGTGAAAGTACTATTTATATTTTAAGAATTATTTTAGAAATATTTAAAATATTAGAATACTTTTTATAATAGAAAATTATCTTTAAATCAGCTGCAGTTTAAAAAAAAAATTTTTTAGAATTTTTTGAAAAAAAATTCGAAAGTATATTAAAAATAGGTTTTTTGAAAAGTCCGTTAAAAAATTTTGAGGTGATTTTTTTGTTGAAATTATTAATTTTGTGCTAACGTATTAAATTTTTATTTTAAAAAAATTAATTTTTGAACATCACAACTAAGTATTTTTTAATTCACAATAATAATATTAATACTGTTCTTCCTATTATAGATGCACAGTTCTTCCTGAATATAAAGCTAAAAATTATTATTTTTTTTAATTTTACATTTATAATTATTAAAAAATTTTTTTTTTTTTTTTATTTTTTTTTGTCACAAAAATGACTTTTTTAAAAATGAAAAAATTATATAAAAAATGTTTTTACAAAAAATGATAATAATAATCAAAACCGCTGTAGTTATTTGAAAAAAAATTGTAAATAACATTTAATCTAAAATTAGACAGTAATTTTAGGAAAGCACGAATAAAAGAGTGCAATTTTTACATAATAAATAAAAAAATAAATGCATATTACTCATGACACATAATATTTTTCAAAAAAACATTTTGACATAGCAAATAAAATATTTTATTAAAATTATGAAAAAATGTTTATATTTGGTATCATAAAGAATAATCAAGATTACATTTTCTTGGTATAAATTTAGCGTCTAAAAATAAAATTCAAAAAAACTAGTTCATTTTAATTTATAAAAATCTCAAGTATTTACATTACAAAAAAATTTTTTATTTCTTTAATATTATCATTTTAATAAAAAAAGAATAATTTGACTAAATATTTTTATTTGCAGAATAGAGCATGGCAGAGCAAGACGATATGCAATTAGACGTTGTTCAAGTCGTAAGTAATTTTTTTTTTTATAATTCTTGACAAAATAAAATTTTATGTAACTTTAAAGTATAAGTTTTAATACCTAAAAAAATTTTTTAAGTTTTCAAAAATCGAAAAAATTATTGAATTTTTTTTTGATATTTCAATTTTAACAAAAAATTATTACAATTATATTTATTTCTTATAGCTTTTTAGACATGGGATTCGAACATTTTCAAAAATGGAAGGCCAATGTCTTAAGGATACTGATACTTCAATTTGTGATCCTTATGGATTTGAACAGCTTACGAAGGTAAGTATTTTACTAAAGTAAATAATAATAATTAAAAATCATTTGATCAATTACGTGTAAATTAATAAATATAATAAAAGATGACTTAACAATTATTTTTTTTTTCTAATTGAGTTATATATACAATAATTTATTGATTATTTAATCATGACTAATTATTAAAATTTTAAAGAAGAAAAAATATATAGTCATCAATTTTTTCAATTTTTCTTTTAATTTTTAATAAAATATAATTATATCCTAAGCTTTATAAACATTATGTCAAATTTAGGCAAAAAAGGGCACGCCGATTTCAAGTATGGGAAAATTTAAAGACAAATCAGTTTAAAAATTTTCCAAATAAGTCTCAAAATTATTGGAACTATACAAAATGAGCTTAAAAATTATATGAGTCAGTCTTAAAATTTTACCGTTTATATGCCCGAGCGAACAAGTCGACCCTCCTTAGGGCCGGTGGGCCGCCTGACTTATGGTGGCAACTGGCAATCCACCCGATTGGTTCGCTCGGGTGGGAATCTGTTTATGTGCCATTTTTACCCGCGTTTTTGCTCAATTCTGCATTATGTACAAAATGTAAAATAGAAAAAATCTTTAAAATTGCAGGTTTCATTGATTTTTTAAAAACATTTAGTTAAAAATATACATATTATATAGATGAAATTTTTAATTTTTACCGAAAATGTTGAGAAAAAATAATTAGTTTTGAAAAAATCCTTTGTTTTATTTTTTTTCGTTTCAAATCATTTACAACCTTTTTAACAAAATATAATTCTGCCTGCTGCGAGCGGATTTCCACTTGCGACAGCCGAAAATCTGGTTACGGCAAACTAAAAAATTCACCGGTTATCCGGATTCTTTTTTGTATCGAGGGCTTAAATTTAAGACCAACATTTTATATTAAAATCGTATTCTGGCCTGTTATAACATCGAAATTTCATGTTATTCAAGATTTAGACCATTCATATAGATAATTTTTCATCAACCAAAATATCTTTGCTGACATCCATATACCTTAACAACTTTATTCAGAAAAATTAATTTTAAAGATAAATTTTTATAAATATTTTTTTTTTGTTCTCAGGAAGGAAAAAATTTAATGTATAAATTTGGTTGCCTATTAAGAAATCGTTATAATGATTTTCTTGGCGATAAATTGAAATTAGAAGAATTACAAGCAGTAACAAGCGATTATGACAGAACAAAAATGTCATTATTATTAGTACTCGCTGGTCTTTATCCACCAAATGAACAAGAATGTTGGAATGAAAATTTAAATTGGCAACCAATCCCATATAGTTATGTTTCAAGAGATAAAGATATTTTATTTAAAACTCAAAATACTCATAAGTAATAAAAATAATTTTTTATTCTTGGACGAAAATTAAGTAGATCATAAAAATAATTTTTAATTTTATTTTAAATTTTATAGATTTGTCCAATATTTGCGCGATGTTATAAAATTAGAAGAAGTTAAAAAAAAAACTACTGAATATCTTCCAGTATTTGAGTTGGTAAAAAATCATGCTAATAATATTTCATCAATCATACCACCTTTGTTTTATTCATTCGCTGCTTTTAATACTTTAAATAGTCAAGTAAGTGTTTATAAATTAATAAAAAATATTATAAAATTAAAAAAAAAATGATTAAATAAATTTTTCAGAAATACATGAGCAAGCCATTACCAGATTGGTGCAGTGAAAAAACTTATGAGGACATTAAACAAATGGGAAATTATACATTATCATTATTATCATACAAACCAGAAATGAATAAATATAATGGTGGACCATTGATAAAAAAATTTTTAGATAATATTTTAGATGATAATCATAAAAAAATATATCTATATAGTGGTCATGATTTAAATGTTAGTTCATTTGCATATGGTCTTGGTTTAGACAATTATGGTTATCCAAATTTTGGTTCTGCTATTATTATTGAAACATTTAAAAATTCAAATAATCAAAAATTTGTTCGAGTAATTATTATTTTTATTTAACATTATTTAAACTTTTATAACGTAAGAATTTTAATACAAAATTTTAATTTTAGGCTTTGAGATATACTGGAGTTGGTGAAGAATTATCTGTTATGAATTTAGGTAATAAAGAATTTTGTCCATTGAATGAATATAAAGAAATAATAAAAGATGTTTTACCAACTGACGAAGAATTAAAATTTCTTATGAATAATTTAATTGAAATTAAAGATATATTTCTTGAATCTGCAAGTATGTAACTAGAAAAATATTGAATGTTAATTAAAAATATGTTTGTGAAGTTTCATGATGTTTAAGCAAAAATAATTATATGTATTAACAAAATTCCATTAAAATTTACGCTTATTATTTCATATACTTAAAGTGTACTTATGTTATTTTTAGAGTTCAATTTTATTTTTGAATTTTTCACATTTGTTTTTTTTTACTTTATAATTAATGCAAAGAAAAATTGTAAATTATTATACCTAATTTTTAAATAAAATAGTATTTTAATTTTTAAAAATATTTGTATACATTTTATTTATTTATATAAATCCCTGAATAAAAAAGTTATTAAAAAAATCTAACTTTTTTTAGTAGTATGTGTATATTATGTAGTGTACTAAATAGATTATTATCAAATTATATTAATTTTTATTTTAGTTTATTTCAAGGATAAAATATTCAATAAATATTAAAATTCGCGGTTATACTTTGAGATACAGGAAGTATAATGATTGCGCGCGCATTAATAGTAAATACGCCATTTCTTTGATCCATTTTCGACCAGATTTTCAGTCGTAGTTAAAGAGAAAGAGAATAAACAAAATGGAGTTAATAAAAAATCTATAAAATTTTCTTTAACTCGAGATTTATTATTTTACAACGTTAAAAAACAAATAATTTATTATTATTCTTCTTTATTATTATTTAGTCTTATAAATTTTTCATTTTTGATTGATTTAAACATATTTATTAATTATAATTCATTTTATAACTATTATAAGCGCGAAAATATCATTTGTTAAGAACCACCATTATTCTTCGTTGTTAGTGAAGGGAAAAATCTAGGGCAAAAGTTTTAGAATAGAAGATAAAAACTTTTAGGTAATAGTCAAGATGTCAGAAAGTGAAACTTTGACGACTTCTCAACAAAAACAACAACAACAAAATGAAATTGGAGTTTCAGCAACATCTGCAATGGCAAATATGGCATGGCAGTATTCTCAAAATAACATGCAATTGTACTCACATTACGCGGGGTAAGTTTATTTTATGTGGCCTTATAACTTTTTAAATATTAATATAAAAATTATTTTTAATTTTTATAGGCAATTGTATGCTCAAGGATATCCACAAAGTCTTTACTATCCACCTTATGGAATGATGGGATATGGACAGTTTCAGGTACCACCTCCAATGCCACAAACACAATCGCAAAATCAACAGCAGCAAGGTCAAGCGCAGCAGAATCAACAGTCAAATCAACAAAAATCTGACAATCAATCGCAGCAGCAAGAACAGCAAAAACAAATATCCCAAAATCAACAAAATACTAAAAGTAACGAAGAAAGTTCCCAATTAACTTCACCACCTACTCCTCCTTTACCAATGTCCATTGATGATGATTCAGAACAAATTCCTCTTCCTCCAGGACCTCCACCACCTCCTGCAAATATCCAAAATCTTAATAAAAATAATTCTAATCAAGTTCAATCTCCAAAAAATCAAGCCAATCAAATGGGTCAACAATCGATGCAAGCTCAACAATTCAATCCTTACAACTCTTATCCATTTAATGCATGGAGTGGAGTACAAAACAAGAATGATTCTAATCGTGAGTTAAATTTTATATTTTAAAACTGTCATTTATTTTAAATAATTTAAACAGTTTAAAATTTATTATTATTTTTTGTTTTCAGAAATGAAAAGCAATATACGTTTTAATCTTCCAAACAATAAAACAGGATTAGGCTTTGCAACTTCACCAGGTGCTAATAATAATACTAAGAAAAAACGTAAACGAAACAAAAATTTATCAAATCAATATAATTATCCAGAGGATGATCAATTCACAGGGCAAAATCAAAATTTAGAATTGCCTCCTCTACCTCCAAATGAAAAGTCTGTTCAACCAGTTGTTCTACCTTTAATGTCAATACCTCCACCTCCTTTTCCACCAGTTATGCCAAATTCCAAAATTGATACTTCTGTGCCACCTCCTTCAATAGCAGTTCCTCCACCACCACCTCCACCACCTTCACAACCACCTCAACCAAAGCAGCAACCACCAAAAGCGGTAGGTATTAAAGCAGCAGCTAATCCAGTAGGGGATTGGCCAGAAAGCTTAAAAGATTATGTTAATCGATGTTATGAAAAATGTAAAACATCGGTTGATAAAGATCAGGTTGAAATAATATTGAAAGGAAAAATAACTCGTTCTGCGAATGATGGTTCTTTATGGATTAAAGATTGGGATAGAGAACCTCTTCCAAGTATACATAGCGAGCGTATGACTATGACAATTAAAGCCCAAAATCAGCCAATGAAAGGCCAAAATCAATCTCCTCAAAAGTTAACATTTACTGTAAATAACTCACAAGGTTTAGGACAACGTAAATCAAATCTTTCAAATTACATGGGAGCTAGGTTAGGTGTTCGTTTAGCAGCTAATGCTATGAATAATTCATATAGGGGTAATGAATCAAAAAGCAGGTCTCGGTCAAGGTCACAATCACCACATAGTCCAGCATCTCGTCGTTATCGTTGTAGTTCTTCATCTAGTGATGAGCGCGATAATAATCTTAACAACTCTGTTAAGCAAATGAATATGTTAGGCAAAAATAAAAAAGCAAACAATAATAGGAACCCAGGTGATATGCAAGCTAATGAAGCTCACAATAATTTTGTTGCTAATGTTATGGCAAAGTCAAACATGAAAATGGGACAAAAAAATAAAAAAGGAAAAAAACTTAATCCTAATTGTCACTTTTATTCAGAATATGGTATGGTTCCAAATATTGAAGAATTCGGAACTCAGGAAAAGTTACAACAGCGGGCAGCTAGATTTAAGGACTTATCTAAAAACTCAAGTATTTTAGTGAAGGATGATCCAACAGCAGATTTTGATTTTACAGGGTTACATATTGTTGGAACTTGTACGGATCTGGAGAAACCATATCTACGGCTTACTTCAGTTAGTATTTGTCAAAATTAAGATTATTAAAAGTAAAAATTTATTGTTTAAAAATAAAACTTTTTTTTTAGGCTCCAGCGGCATCGGCAGTCCGACCAGTACCTATTTTACAAAAATCGTTAGTTCACGTTAAAAAGCAATGGGTTGAAAAACAAGACTATCGTTACGCGTGTGATCAATTAAAATCAATTCGTCAAGATCTTACAGTGCAGGGTATCAGAGATAGTTTTACTATTCACGTTTATGAAACTCATGCTAGAGTAGCTTTGGAACGCGGGGATCATGAAGAATTTAATCAGTGCCAAACCCAATTACGTATGTTGTATTCAGAAATCGGTGGTGAGAATCGTTGCGAGTTTATTGCATATCGTATTTTATATTACATATACACAAAAAATACGTTAGGTAAGATAATAATAATTTAAATAATAAGTTGTAATTTTTGTAAATTAATTTTTTAATTTAATTAAATTTCAGATTTAACGACAATACTCGCATCGCTCTCAGAAACGGACAAAAACGATGAGTGCATTAGTCACGCGTTAAAAGTACGGTCGGCCTGGTATTTAGGCAATTATCATAGGTTTTTTAAACTTTATAAACAAGCTCCAAAAATGGCAGCATTTCTTATGGACTGGTTCATTGCTAGAGAAAGAAAAATTGCCCTTAAAACTATGATTAAAGCGTATGTATTGACCTTATGCTTAAGTTTAATATCTCTTCATTTTCCATATACTTTTTTATTTATTTTTCACATTAATATTATTAAAAAAGCGATTACAAAAAAAAAAAAAAATATTGAGGTAATCAAAAAAAGAAAAAAAAATTATGTTTTAATACATCATGAAACTAAAAAATTTCATTTGCTATGGAGCCTAGTTTATCACTTGAGTATATAGTATATACAAATTAAATACATTTTATTAGCCGATATGCAATTAAGTAATACTGTTAAAATGCTCTATAAATCTATAAATCTATATAAAAGGTTTCATTTGCTTAAATTAAACTTCATGTTAAGAAATGATAAAATTGATTCAATTTGTATATTAACTATATAAAAAATTTGTTAATTTTTTGAATGCTTATTTTTTAAAGTATATAGATTGATTGAAAATTTATTTTATTTATTAAATTTTGTTATTATTTTTTAATTTTTATTTGTTAATTGTGGAGTAGTATTATTAAAATTATCAAAATAATTCCAAATTAATCTTTAATGATTGATATCTTGTATCAATTATTTAGTCAGTTGGTTAGCTGGATCTGCAATTATTTACTGGAATTAATTGCAAATTAACTGGCTAAAGAATTAGGATATGGCAATCGGCTTAGTATTACTGAGTTACCCTTATAAACAAAAATTCACCATCTTCTATGTAGATTGAGTCCTATAAAATATGCAGTAAATGTGTTAATAAGTTAATAATTAAGTCTTATTTTTATAATCTAGTCAACATTTTTATTTATTGGAAATTGGTTAAAAAATTCCGTTTCTAAATTTTTATTTCTAGTCTTTGATTTGATAAAATATAATTAACATAAGCATTCAGTATTTTGCTAGTAAAATTAATTAATCACGCATAATGCTTTTATTTTATGACTAAATTCAAAAGCTTTATAATTATTCATTATCAGTGCTTTTTACATTTTATCTGTTTATATTAATAATATTAATTATTACATTTAAAAATTGAATAACTAATAGTAAATATTAACAATAATTTAATATACCATAAAAGTAATAATGGCATGAAATAAGATTTTTTATTTAAATGTATGTGAATGACTAAATTTGTTTTTTATTAAAGCATTTATGCTATTTTTGTTTGTTTTTAATTTGTAGTCGCATTTTTAAATATTTTTTTTCTATATATAGCTTTTAGTTCAAGTGCAATCATAATTTTCCTGTATCATAAACAAACATAAATAGGATTTATGATGGAAAAATGGAGATTGAAATAATTTATTTAAATTTTTTTACTTTCAGGTCAACAATGATTTTTATAATGCAAAAAAAAAATAATTTTCTGAATTTTATATTTATACATTTTAATAATTTATTTATATATATATATATACGTATTTTTATAATAATAACTAATTATAAAATTTGTTCTACTGTTTAGCTATCGACAAAATTTGGCGGTTGATTTCATCGTTATGGAATTAGAATTTGATACGTTGGACAAGTTTTATGAGTTTATAGCTGAGTTCGGATTAGTATTTTCTGATCCTGGACGACAGCAGATTGATTGCAAAACAAGTAGTACTTGTTTAAATGGATGGTAGATTTAAAAAAAATACCAAGTCCTTCTTACTCCCTATTTTTGATTATTTTATAAAACTTCAATATTCCTGAGATTTATATATGAACATCTAATGATGCTTTTAAAGCAAAAGAAGTGATAAATGGAAACAAGAAACTTTTTTTTCGAATCTGATATTTGGAAGAAAATCCAAACGGCCCTTTAAAGGATATAAGTTTAAACTTTTCCAAATACCTGATTCCAATTGTCGCACTAAGCAACGGTTAAGTTAATTTTGTATAAAATTAGGATTCATCAATTTATCCACATATAATCAAAAAATTTTGACTTATATTTATTTCTAGTGTATTATATACTTGCTAATATTTCTTTTTTTGTATAGTCATTAAATATATATATATATATTTATATATGTATTTGTATATTATAAGTATTTATAAGTGTAAATATTTAGTTATAAGCGTTGATTAATTCGTCATATAAAAAGATATCTTCAAATATAGAGTGTAGCAGCAGAGGATTCGTAATATCTCAAAGAAGATTTATTTTCATCTTACTTTTTTATCGAATAACGGTAGGAAATTTTCTAATATTCTTCTATATATCCAATAGTTTTTCGCTTCATCGTACTTTTTTAAAGATATTTCTTCATAAAAAAAAATTATTATTTTTCCATGTATAATTGTTAAGTTATAAAATTTTTTGGGATTTACAAAATTATTATTTATCAATAAGTTATCCAGTATATAAAAATAACAACATTAGAATTTAGCATTAAGCAACTGTATTTAAGAAGAAAAATGGGTTAATATATACATAAAAAAATTATTCATTTAATTTATCTCAGTGTATCACAAATTAATAATCCACAACAAATAACAACATTTAACTATAAAAAATGCACATTACAAGTTATTGTTCATATATTTGCTTTTGTATGAATTGTTCTATTAAACAAAAAAATTTTTTTTTTATAAATATTTGTATGTGAACGTCAAAAATGAAGAGTGAGAGAGAAAGAGGGAGAGTAAGTAAGAATGCTATAAATAATTAAGTATATATCACTGTATAAATTGGGAGTATATAACAAAAAATAACAAGTATATTATTAATGGATTTTAATAAAAAACAGCGTATCAAGAAAATATAATCAAGAAATTACATCGTCTGCATGCATCGTCGTCATCATCATCATCATCTTCATCATCGATTGTATAGGAGGATCATCAAAATGTAATTAAAGGATTTAATAAATTACTAAGTTATTTTAAAAATTAAAAAAACTGTTTTTTTTTTTCTGAATTATGACCTAAGAATAAAAATCACTTCCAATTTATATTCCATATAAGTTTGTTTATTATAGAATTTCTAATTACATCGTACATGATTGTATATAATTTTTTTTCTTTTTTTTATATTACTAATTTTTCCTGTTTTTTTTTTTGGCTTAAATACAATATATATTAATTATAATCACGTATACAGTAATAATATTAAAATATCAATGAAATAAAAAAATTGTAACAACTCGATGATACATATCTTCCATATGTATATTGTAAGAATTCACAAAAATTATCAAAATTTAGTGATCCTTTTTTTTGTTTTTTTTAGTGGCATGTTTTATTTTTTTAATGAATTTATACTGATAATGATACAAAGCTGTTGTATTGAGTGATGTTGCGTTTAAGAATATCAGCACATAGTCCAAGTACACGTTCAAAACGTGCTCTGTCCAATTTAACACATTTTAGTGGACCCCGAGCTACCACAGTTGCTGCCCTTGGCCTGTCCAGCAGTAAGGCTATTTCACCTGCAAAAATTATCATTTAATTAAAATTTGCTTATTTGCAATAAATTTAAATTATTCCTTACCAAAGTAATCCGAAGGTCCAAGTCTACCAACTTCTTTAGGTTCTTCACCTTCTGTGCGTTGTTGAAGTACAACTGCAGTACCTTCAACGATAATATAAAAATCTTCACCAGGTTCACCTTGACGTACTATCGTTTCACCATCTTCAAAAGCTACTGGTTCTAATGCATCGGCTACTGTTAATCTTTCCCATTTATCTAAAGATTCTATTTATTTTATAAAAAAAAAAAATTTTATCGATTAAAAAGTTTTTCTTAATAAAAGTTTCTTTTTGTTTGTCTTTTAAAAATATATTTTTTAAAAAGTTTTTTTCTTTTTTTTGAAGTATCTTTATTTAGAACTAGAAAAGTAAAAGTTTTTTTTATTAAAATATACTAAAATTTTTTTAATATACATTTATTCAAAAAATTTACTTTAAAAGAAAATATTATTTTTGAAAATATTTATAAATTGATCTATTGTATATTAAAATAACTGGGAGGAAAAAATAAAAGTTTTAATGTATATTTCAATATTACACAGTAAGAAAAACTGTGCTTTGGTATTCAAGTATAAGTCAAATCAGTAAAGTTGCTAGAAAGCATTTTTATATTCCAAATTGAAGTAAGTATAAAATTTTTGAAAAAAAAAATAAAAAATTAGGTAATGAAAATTTAAGCCTCACCTAAAATAGAAACTCTAGAAAGAAATTCTTCATACATTTTTCTTTTTCTTATCGTCGAACCCATTAATATCCTTCGATACGAATCACGATCAATACCCCATAATTTGACATCAGTTTTCGCCCTAACTGTTGCTGCTCTTGGTGTACCATATATCAATGCTAATTCCCCAAAACTACCACCTTCGCCTATTGTTGTTACTAATTCACCTTCGACGAATACTTCAACTTCTCCTTGATCAATTACATAGAAATTATCACCTTCGTCACCTTTAAACAAAAATTTTTTTTTTTTAAGATAAAAATATAAATAAAAAAACAAAGTAGATATTTTTATAATATTATGTTACTGTATTCTTCTCCTCTTTGTTGTTTTTTTTTTTTAGCTTTCAAACAATATTTTTTTTTTTTTCTTTATAGATTATGTACATATATTTAGGTCATCGATTCTTTATTATATATAAATAAAAAATACAAAATAAAATTTGTAAATATATTAAAAATAAAAAGAAAGATTTATCAGTTCGTTTCATTTTGTATATGCCAATGTAAAAATAAAAAAAATGCCTATTTTTTTAAAGTTACATGAAAAAAAATTAATAAAACATAGTTTGAAAAAAAATCTATTTTTGTTAAAAAATCAAATTATTTATATGCATAGATTTTATTTTTATATTTTTTTTATTTAAATTTTTTTTAGTAATTTATGTAAATTATTTATTTAAAAATTCAATATTTTACAAGATGCTGGTTAATAATTTTTTAAAATTTAATTTATGAAAAAATATAAATAAATTTTTGAAAGAAAATAATTATATTGTTAAGGAGGTTATTCAAATAAAAAACTTTTGTTTTGCAGTATTTTCAAGGTAAATGTCAATTAATTGAATATAATTAATTGAGTAAACTAAGATGAAATAGCAGCTGAATTTTAAAATCTAAATTAAAACTTGTCAAAGAATTGTTTTTCAATTATTATAAGCTCTTTTCAAACTATGAAGCCATTTAGTGACCCAATTTTTCCTGACTTCAATGTTTAAAAAAATTTTATCTTCATTTATTTTTATTAATTTAATAAAACATCATGTAACATAATAAAATTTGATTAAAATCATCAGTGACACATTTGATAAAAAACGTAATGCAAATGTTTATAAATATTAAAAGATAATAAATTGCTCTAACGGCTTTTTTCACGTTGCAGTGTATAAAAAAAAAGTTAATGCACATGTTTTTATTTAGATAAAAAAGTGAGGGTTTTCATAATAAAAAATTACCTTGTCTAATAATAATTTCTCTTGGCAAGAAATTAACTGGAAACATGGCATCAAATATATCCGAACGTTCATTTTCATCTAAATGAGCAAATAATACATTTTTGGCTATTGCTTTACTAAGTGCTGCCATTGTTTTGTAATCTTTTGGTACAACTTTTTTAACGTAACTTGTGGCATCTTCCTCAGTGACCGGCTCTGCGGATATACCACCACGTCTTTTGGGTACTTGAGGACCTTGCTGACCAGCAGGCATGTCCTCAGTATCCTCTGGACTTGTTGCTAATCTTAATTTTGCATCGTGTGCTTGCTAAAAACAGAAATAATAAAAATTTATTATTAAATTATGTCTGATCAACTTGTCTGTTACTACTGATTCGCATATAACAAGCGCATTTCATTTATTCTACTCAATAAATTTTTAATTCACTTGAAACAGCTTAGTAAAATAAGTTTTTTGTTTTAAGTTTATTTCATTAATAAATAAATTGTGTTTTCCTAGAAATTATTTTATTTTTAAGCAATTAATATACCGAAAAAAGTTTGATTACTCAAGAAATTAGAATCAAGAATTATGATTACGCTTGATGAGCAAACTGTTTTTTTTTTTCCAAAAAAAGTCACAATTCAAAGGTTTTAGATGAATAAACAATAGTTTATTATGACCAGTAACCAAAAAAATACAAGAAAAATCCCAGTTACTAAAAAGATTTTTTTTTCAGTGATAAAGTATTTTTATATAAAAAAGTACTACATAGTAAAAAATTCTTTTTTAAAATTTACATTTTACACGAAAAAAAAACAACGCAAATTAACATAAACGAAATATTAAACTTTCTTTGTACAACACGAGCTTTAAATGTAACATACAAGAGAAAAAGTACTTAAAATAGCTTTTACAACATTATCTGTTAAAAAAATATATTAAATATATGCAAAAAAAGGTTTATAGTGTACAAATTTCTAAAAAAACTATAAAGGATTATCTTATATCGCAAATTTATTTTTATAAAATATTATAATGTGTTATATATGCGGGCATATATAAGTGTGTGTGTATTTATAAAATAAATACAAATTCAAAGTCAATAGAAAATACTATAAAGGCATGTCAACGATAAAAGCTTTAGATGAATGAAGCGAAATAATTAAGTTACGTACACTTTTTTAAGCAAAGTAAGAATAAAAAAAAATTTGCCTCTTTTTAAATTTTTTTTTTCTCATCTAAGCTCTTTTTTACCTTTAGAAAAAATATGCTTTGTCGTTTTTTTTATATAAGAGAATAATAATCACAAGACTGGTCAATTTACAAAGGAGTAATGGATTTTCTTGTAGTTAAAATGCAGATTCATAGGATTTGTGATTTTTTTTTAAAATTTGATTCAATTGCTTTAATTACTTGAAATTTACATATATAACTGTTGAATGTTTTAATTAGAAGCTAAAATCTGTTTTATTGACACTGGGAGTATTCTCTTGAGGGTTTCTAAATTACTATACCATACGCCTTAAAATCTCTAAACTTGGAAAACCGAAAAGTCATTTATTTCGTGTAGGTGGCACACTTGATTATTGTCTTGGGAAAACGCAGTTTTAATTATTTTCAGATTCGTTTTCTATTGCAAAAATTAAAAGCGATCAGCTATAGATTTTATATTTATACTTTGGAAAATTATTTAATTTTTATTTCAAAAATGATATTTATTTAAAACAAAAATATTGACTAAAATTATTTGTTTGTTGATATGTCAAACTATTTGAAATCAAACCAATTTTTAATATTAAATAAAAATATTTGATTTTTGAGCTAACAATTACTATAAAAACGCGTTTTTTTTTATTGCGTCGCGGGGCAAAGAAAGGGTTTTCGTCCTGCTAGTAAGAAATAGTACGATTTTGCTCCCTTGATTAAAAGTGTACTATTAAACTTTTTTAATAAGCTTTTTGTTCGTATCAAAACCCCGCACTTCTATGCGTTGGCCGAGAAAAATTAATAAATTTTAAAAAAATCATTTAAAAAAATTAATCAACTTATTTGATTTATAGGAAAACAAAACGTTTTATTTTTTGTGCTTTTTTTGATAAATTTTGAATTAAAATTAAGAAAAAAAACTGATAGTACATTTAAAAAAGTCACAATATTCCGCGGGTAACTTTACCTACATAATATTAGAAATTTTTTTTTCCAATGATTTTGGAAAGGCTCCCCAAAGAGTGTTTTTATTTATTATGAAATAGAAAATGATTTTGCGGTAGGTAAAGACAAGTTTAAATGATGACTGCCTATTAAACAGAATCTAAATATTTTCATTCGTACTCCAATTCGCCTATGAATTTTCTTATTTATTGGAAGAAAAAAATGGATTTGGTATACTGAAATACATTTTCACTAAATATTTATTTATCAATCATTTAAAATTGTCAAAAGTTTAAATTTAGTAGCAAAAATAAAGGAACGTTGCGAAAGCATTCCAAATTTCGTGTCCCTTCCATTATTATTTATTACAAGATACCGTGCAGCGACTCGCCGAATCGCACGCTTACGTTAGACACATTTTGCATTTTATTTTTTTTTAATATTTCAACGTTCATTTTGCTGAAATCAGTGATTTGCAATAATTCAGATTTTGTTTTGGTAAGTATAAACAATAAATTAAACTATTGTAAACTGCTATTGCGAATATTTTAAATATTTGCAAATACTTTAAGAAAGTTTATAACCTCCAAAATTTTGCCCACGTTTATTTGGACTTAAAGTTTATAATAATTTTTTATTTATTTATATTTATTCTTTAAAACGATTTAAATGATAAATAAATTAAATTTTTTATTATTTCTTGTATTGCAAAATTCCTGAAAATTATATTTATTACTTTAAATTTAAGGACGCTCTGACCAATGAATTCCCCAAGTAAGATATATACAGGTTTTTAGAGAAAAGCCTCAGGAATCGAATGGTATGGGTCTTATAGTCGATTGTCGTGCAAAAATTTGAGATATAAGGGTACAAATAAATAAAGATAAATAAATATTACATTAGTCTTATGGGGAGAATTCAGGAAGTTGATTTTTTTTACCATCAATTCCCGAATGAAGATAGTGATAAATTGAAAGTTCAAAGCTTAAAGAATTTATTGGTACTTTCCGAATATGAGGTATACGTGGGAAATTTCGTGTAATTAAACGAAGAAAATTTTATAACGCAATTTTAGCAGCAAGGACGCCATATTGTTTGTTTATTATACAAAGCGCGCGCACTAAGGTTATGGTAAATAAAAACACAAATTTAATATTATTCTTTAATTCGTAATTTCATATTCATTAATTAAGTAATAATTTATTATTTTAAAATAAATTTTTTTCCATAAAATAATTTGTAAACTGCATTTAATAAAAAATATTAATATTTACTTGATAAATATATATACACGGAAGTTTAAATTTGAGTTTTGAATTTTTTCTTTTTGCAGAAGTACTGGGTGATTAAAAAGTAATAACAAATTAAATGTTTAGTAAAATTAAGAGATATTTACCATTAAATTTGTGAATATTATTTAAAAAATTAATTTTTCGGTGCTACGCACCTCGGGCCCTGTAAACCTTCCCATTTAATATATTCTTGGATATATTATAACTTTATATCACACTTTTTGGATTCCTCATAAATAACTAATTATTTATTTAGGACTGTCAATAACATGTTAATATTATGAAAATTATATCATATTATTAACTAGTATTATATTTATTTTGCATCTATTCGTTGACAAATAAATTGGTTTTTTTTTTAATTTTCCAATTTAAAATTATTCTGGAAGAGAATATAAAGTGGCAGGCATGTAAAATTTTCTTGAACAATAAACTTTTATTTACTTGAAATTGAAAATCAATATATTTTTTGAAGAAGACAAGACCCAAAAATTTGGAATAACGCCTACACACCAAATAAACTATCCAGAAAATAATCTTTCTCTATGAATATGCTTGGAATAAAAGCTCAAGAAAAGCTGTAAAAAGTACTTAAGTATAGAGGCCTCTAGAGTATTTGGCTTGAACCAATTGCTGTAGTTATTAAAATCTTAAAGCTTTTAATTTTCACAACTGTGAATTCATTTTTAATTAGCACGAATTTACTATCTCTAATTAGATTTTTTGAAGTAATTTATATTTGGTTTATAAAATTGACAATTTAATTGGTTTTTTTTAAAAATATTTAAGGTAACAAAAACATTAAGCCTCTAAATTGAGATACGTAATTCTAATAAATATTGACACGATGAAAAGATTATTACATTATTTTTGGCAAATCATCTTCGTATAATTTAAGATAAAAAAATATTTCCATCATCGCAAAAAGATAAATAAATTAAATTGTGACTTGCGAAATTTTTTTTTTCTAATTTATAATTGTTTTTGTAAATTTGAAAAAAGTATCCTATCTTCATTACTAAAAATGACTACTCAAAAAAATTAAAACCTAATTTGTATACTTTTGTTTGCATCTAAATTCAGATGCAGTACTTGGATTAACCCATTTTATTTATATATATATGCACATATACATACATGACCGATGACACCAAAAATAATGTAACTATATCAGTGGCGACATCAACAAGAAGTTACAATAAAATATGACCTAATTGAATATATGTAGTATTGCAATTTTAAAGATTAAACTGTCAAAGATTAACTGATGCATTTTAAAGATATATTTATACGTGTTTTTAATAACAAGTAAATCATTACTTTTTATTGATCTTGATATGCAACTTTCTTTTATTACTTTTTTAAGTCATTCTAATAAAAACTAGAATTACTTTGTCACGTATTTACTTTTTATATTGAGACTTTTACAAATTTATTTATTATGAATTTAAGTATATGAATGATTTTTTTTTTTTAATAAATTTTTTATTTTATTTTATTCATAATTATTAATTATATACACTGAAAAAAATTCCTTGGGCTAGAAACTTTATTTAAAAAATATGCTAAAGAGTGTCTCTTGGCGTGAAATTTTTATGAATAAAACTGATTTTCTTTTGTCAAAATAGTCTCATGGGTAATAATAGGCAAAATGGAATTTTCTGTGGGTCAATTTGCCCGTTACCCATCAGGATAAAATTAAATTATTTAAATATTAATAAACTTTTCTTAGAGTTAATCTTTTAGCCCAAATTTTTTGATACTATAATTGTAAGAGTGTCACTTGTTCAATTGATCAAACAATTTATATATGACCATGCTTTTTGCTCGCCAGAATGTAAAACTTGAGCAAAAAAGTTAGATTTCATGAAACCACTGTTTACCGAGGGAAATAAATTTTTCATCCTGCATAATCACTATATCAGACAAATATGGTTGTGATTCCCTTGGCCTCTTTATGGATACGTGCCTGCTATATTATTAAGGCTCACACACAAACTCATGAGCACGAGCAAAAAAGCATACGAGCACGAGCAATATTGAACAAAGTGGGATTAACATTTTTAATTTCTCCTCTTTAGCCCCTCCATTCTAACTCCCACTATGTACTACTTTTGCTCCTGCTCGTGTGCTTTTTGCTCGTGCCCATGAGTTTGTGTGTGAGCTTTTAGAATTCAAACGAGAATTTGAATTATATCTAAGAAACTATTAAAGAACTTTTAAAGGAGTAGCTTTAAAGGCCATGATTTTACAACAAAAAATGTTTTTGCACTAGATTAATATTATTCTCTCTAATAGCGGAGAATCATGATTACATTTCAATTTTGAGAGCCCTTTGAGAGTTGAAAAAAAAACATTCGGAAACTCGTGTTAGAAATACTTATTGCGAAAAGTGACTATAATATGTCGCATTTGCCCATATAATCTAATCGCTTCAGAATTTACTATTACAAACAACCCGTTAATTTTCTATAAAATATTGCAAATCAAAATTGTAAAAAAACTTATACATAACTGATTTGTGCATTAACACAAACCAGGAGCATGGGTCATGTTGACTTATAAATTTTAACTTATTCTCCCTAATTATTATAAGTCCTAGAACCTAAGTCCTGAAACCCAAATTATTCTAAGTCCCTAAATCTAAATTATTACAAATCCATTTGACCTTCCCTCCTCTTGATATTTGAACCTTTTTCAAGTACCTCTCCCCATAAAAATGTCACATGTCAAAAAAGTATACAAAGAACTTATGTAACAAGGGAAACTTTGAAAGAAAGTGGATACAAGTAGTCATTGAAAAACTTAACATTAACCTATCGTATTATATTAATTGTTTAAGTATATAATTAAATTTTATAACCAAAGTTGATATGAATTTTATGTATCTTTGTTTCGTATATTGGAAATGGAATAAGTATCACTAGAATCAACAAAAAAGTTAAATCTACTTATGTAATTATAAGATTAAACGTGGATTGCATGGATTGGACATTGTAGTCGAGATTGTAGTATAGCTAGGGTAAATAAATCGTATTTAATGTATGCTAAAGTTTTGAAAAGTATAAAAATTGTTGGAATTAGTTTTAAATCTCCTTATTTCCTTTTTATGTATTTAGCTACTTTTTTTAGTATACAGCCGAATTTTTAGATTTTTAAAATAAATGATAAATTTATTTCTAACTTGTTTACTTTGTTAGCAGCAGTTATTAAATGATTTTGGATCTTTTCTGAAAGTTCGAGTGAAAGTTTTAAATATTTTCTCGAACATTCCGAGTAATGTTGTTTTTTATTTTGCTTTTTCAAGTGCTTTTTTGGTATCAAAAGACAAAATTAAATAAAAAATAAGATAGCAAAATCAATTCGGAACGTCTTCAAACGCGAAGTAAACAATTTTTCTTGACAAATAGCAAACAATATTTTATTAATAAAATTACTTCAATAATAATCGATTTCAGCTATTAGAAAAGTGCAATGACCTAAAATAAAATGATATTTTTATTTAAATAAAGTAAGAGGTCTTAGATTTTGCAAAACAAAAATTTAGGCTAATAGTAGTTGGACATTTTTTTGAATAACCAATTGAATCAATTTGAAATCCTTTGAATTTGATAAAATGTGCAAGAAAATGAGCATTAACAGTTATGCTTTAAAGATCAGAAAAAGAAACTCACAAAAGTTGTGACGAGACAAAGATCTACAACAAACAGCATCTATACACAATAGAAAATTGTCTAAATATACGTATAATACTCCAGTAAATTTATGTCAGGAAGAAGGAGGGGGGGTTGTAAAGTTTCCGACCATCGCCAAATTTGGTCTACTATACATATGTTTTTTGGGTCGTTGATTATGAATATCGGGGTCTTTTCTATGAGAAATGTGCATAACACCTTTAAATTTACAAAAACTATCCCTAAAAACCTCTTGTGGCCCAAATCTGGACACTGAAAGCGTGCAAATAGAAAAAAAACTTCAAAATACTTCAAAATCATTGAAAAACCTATAGAGAGAACTTTAAAGAAAAGCAATAAATGACAAACTTCAATTTTACTACCTTGTTACTAGAATTTAATTAATTTGTATATTTTAACAAAAGATTACAGAAAATAAAAAATTTTAAACTTAAAAAAAAATTTATATTTTTTCCAAAATGTAGGTTAAAAAAATGATATGATCTTTTAAGGTAGATATCATAAAATAAGGATCAAAAATAGTTTATAAAATATTATTATTAAAGAAAAAACTTGAACTACTTTTTTAATAGTACTTAAAAAAAAAGTTAGAATCAGTTAAATTTCATCAGTTAAAGTTGAATTTTTTTATCAATATTTTAATTTAAATATGATAATTAACGAAGAGATAAAAAGTACATACAGACTATAGTAAAAATTATAATTATATATTAATTAATTAAAATCGTGTACATTTTTCAAGTAACTAGTGATTTTTTAAGATAAAAAAAGTAATTTTAGATTAAAAAAAAGGAGGATAAATCTCTAGGTTCTTCTTTTTTTTAAGTACCTACGTTGTTGAAGTTCGTAAAATACACCAAAAAAAATTTTTAATCGATTTTCAAAGAATGAGTATGAAAAAAGGGAATTTTTTGTAAGATTGTTGGGTCAAAAGACGAGGAAAAAAAAGGATGATTTGAGATAGAAAAAAATGATATAATTTCTTAATATTTTAATGATTTTGCTTAGATTGTAAAAAATGGATAAATCGAATATTTAAGGTAATCGATAGTATACGAATTTAAAAAAAAATTATATAAGTTTTCGAGTTTGAATTTTGAATGACAGTTGCTAAGGTATTTGGCAAAAGTCAAAACACGTTCAAATGTCAATTCTACACACAGAGTCGTAAACCTGGAAATTTTAAAAACAAAACTCGGTTTTAACGTTATTCAGGGTTTTGAAACTTAGTTCTAAGCGTAAAGAGAAATGAAAACCTGAATCAGACTATTTTTATGATTCAAAACCCGAAAGCAAGGTTATTCCGAGTTTTCGTCTATAATTCAAAATTTCCGGGTATATGAGCAATTATTTTAAAAGTGCTACTTAATTTGAGCCTGGAATCGTAATTTTTTTTTTGAAGGCACATCGATATGACCCGTGTTTTCTGTTAGTTTAAACCTTCAGAAAACCGAAAAAAATCGTGAACAAGAAATAGGCGATAGGTGCCAAAAAGATTTTTTCACTTTTATGTCAAAAAACGCGTTTTTCGTATCTGAGCTACCCCAAATTTTTAAAATAACTTTTTAGGTAAATAAAATTTAAAAAAATAGATAAAAAAATCTGATTGCCAGGGAAAAACCACCCTAGAAGAAAAAAAAACTTATCTTTTTACGATGAAATTTAGCCAAGTTATCGTCAATTTAAGATTTTGCTCAAATTCGTCTTAAAAAAGATTGAAATTTTATTGAAAAAAGCCTGTTTCCTCGCCTGTTTCTGAACTTTAAACATGCATTACCCGCTTTATTTTCACCGTAAAATAATAATTTTTTTTTTAAAATCGATTAATTTTTCCCTATAAATTCATTTTTGGAGAAAAAAAAATCATTTTTATTGACTGAATTTCAATTTTTAGGTCAAATGCCTTTGAAAACTGTAAGTAGCAAAATTTACTTAACACAGTTTTTGACCTAATAATTGAAATTTGGTCAATAAAACTGATTTCTTTCTTGAAGAAATGAATTCTCAGGAAAAAATTAGTTGATTAAAAAAAAAAAATTATTACTTTACGATGAAAATCAAGCGAGTAATGCATGTTTAAAGTTCAGAAACAGGCTTTTTTCAATAAAATTTCAATCTTTTTTAAGACGAATTTGAGCAAAATCTTAAATTGACGATAACTTGGCTAAATTTCATCGTAAAAAGATAAGTTTTTTTTTCTTCTGGGGTGGTTTTTTCCTGGCAATCAGATTTTTTTATCTATTTTTTTAAATTTTATTTACCTAAAAAGTTATTTTAAAAATTTGGGGTACCTCAGATACGAAAAACGCGTTTTTTGACATAAAAGTGAAAAAATCTTTTTGGCACCTATCGCCTATTTCTTGTTCACGATTTTTTTCGGTTTTCTGAAGGTTTAAACTAACAGAAAACACGGGTCATATCGATGTGCCTTCAAAAAAAAAAATTACGATTCCAGGCTCAAATTAAGTAGCACTTTTTAAATAATTGCTCATATGATTTAAAAAAAAATTATTCAAAGTTCGAAGAATTCGGAACTCAATGCTTCTAACCCACAAACGATTTTGGGCTGTATTATGCAACTTTATTTCATGAACAAAGCGCACAATTTCCGCGTGCTTCAGGAGCCCGGTAAAAAAATAAATAAAAGGTTGCGCGCGCACGTACATGTCTGTTTTATTAATAAGTATATAGCAATCAATCGGAATTAATTTCTTTTAATAATTTTTAAGATTTATTAATCAAAATGTTTGCTTATTAATTATTATTAGTATTTTTCGAGTATTTTAAAATATTAATTAATATATTTCTGAAAAAAATATTATAAACAATAAAAAATTAATATCAGTATGTCGAATGTTAGGTTATATTTTTATTTTGAATCTATGACAGATGTGTTTGGACTGATACTCCACGGGTTTTTTTCTCGGTTTTTTTTGTCTGCAGAAAACTTTTTCAATCATACTGGTGACATTGAATTATTTATTTATTTAGAATAACAAATAAAAGTCAAAATATATTCTTGATAATAGATTTCTTGTTAAAAAGTTTCTGTTTAAATATTCATTTTTTATTCAACAATTGAACTTTGATAGAAGTATAAAGAAGAATACTATCAGTGACAAAAGTTTCTTGATCAAATAAAAAGAAAAAAAAGGTAAAAATCTATTTTAAAACTTTTGAATGTTTGCATGAATCTTGATACTAAATCTTACTTTGTCAGCAATAAAAAGATTTTAAGTTAACAAATTTTTCATTAAAAATAAATTATTTCGCTATTAACTTCAATAAAATAAGCTACTACTGGGTAATAAAACAAATATTGAAAATTTATGCTATTTGCCAAATAGTTTAAACTATAAATGTGATATTTTATTTGTATTATATTCATAAGTCGTAAATTTAATGCTGTCTCGAAAGAACAAATATTTATTTTCTGTATCATAAGTTCCTTTCGTGTCCAAGTAATTTCTGCTTTTGTGTGCATACTATCTTCGATCAGTATGTATAAATATATGAGAAAATTGAAACGAATTCTGCAAACAGGTTATATTTACTCCAGTCAAAATACGGGTTTGGTTGTATTTTCACTGGCGAACGCTCTACTATAGGTTTTTTTGGGTCGCTGAACATGAAATTTGGGGTCATTTCGTAAAGAAATGGGGGCTTCATCCCTAAATTGTCTAAAACTACCCCCGAAAAGGGGGTGATTTGCTATTTTCGCACTTTGAGCATCCAGAATATGTCCACTCGCACAAAAAAAAACATAATGATTTATCATCATGTTTTATCATTATGGTAAATCATTATGATTTACCATAAGGTATATATTATTGACAAAATAATTTCTGTTATCTCCTGGACAACCTTCGGGATAAAAATGAACCCTCCTAGGAAAAGCTGATATCCTGGAGGTATCATTTTCATTTTTTCACCCCAACTTATTTTCCGATTTTCCAAAATGGCGGAACAGAAAATATGAAAAAAAGAACTTTCTACACTACCTGGGGGTTTTGGAGGTTGAGAAAAACGTTTTTATGACTGAAAATTTTCATTTTTTCACCCCAACGTATTTTCTGATTTTCCAAGATGGCGGACCAAAAAAATATGAAAAAAACAACTTTCTACCTTACCTGGGGGTTTTGGAGGTTGAGAAAAACGTTTTTATGACTGAAAATTTTCATTTTTTCACCCCAACATATTTTCCGATTTTCCAAGATGGCGGACCAAAAAAATATGAAAAAAACAACTTTCTACCTTACCTGGGGGTTTTGGAGGTTGAGAAAAACGTGTTTATGACTGAAAATTTTCATTTTTTCACCCCAACGTATTTTCCGATTTTCCAAGATGGCGGACCAAAAAAATATGAAAAAAACAACTTTCTACCTTACCTGGGGGTTTTGGAGGTTGAGAAAAACGTGTTTATGACTGAAAATTTTCATTTTTTCACCCCAACGTATTTTCCGATTTTCCAAGATGGCGGACCAAAAAAATATGAAAAAAACAACTTTCTACCTTACCTGGGGGTTTTGGAGGTTGAGAAAAACGTTTTTATGACTAAAAATTTTCATTATTATAATTTGGGAAGAGCATGAAATTTTACTATAAACATTTAATTCAAATTGCTTAAAAACATTTAATTAAAATTAATTAAAATTATTGCTCTAATATTTCTAGATAATGTAGAAAGTTTTTTTTTCATGTTTTTTAATCTTCCATCTTGGAAAATCGAAAATCATGTTAAAATTAAAAAATGAAAATTTTCATTAATAAAAACGTTTTTCTCAACCTTAAAAACCCCCAGGTAAGGTAGAAAGTTGTTTTTTTCATTTTTTTTGGTCCGCCATCTTGGAAAATCGGAAAATATGTTGGGGTGAAAAAATGAAAATTTTCAGTCATAAAAACGTTTTTCTCCACCTCCGAAACCCCCAGGTAAGGTAGAAAGTTGTTTTTTTCATATTTTTTTGGTCCGCCATCTTGGAAAATCGGAAAATATGTTGGGGTGAAAAAATGAAAATTTTCAGTCATAAAAACGTTTTTCTCAACCTCCTAAACCCCCAGGTAAGGTAGAAAGTTGTTTTTTTCATATTTTTTTGGTCCGCTATCTTGGAAAATCGGAAAATATTTTGGGATGAAAAAATGAAAATTTTCAGTCATAAAAACGTTTTTCTCAACCTCCAAAACCCCCAGGTAGTGTAGAAAGTTCTTTTTTTCATATTTTCTGGTCCGCCGTTTTGGAAAATCGGAAAATAAGTTGGGGTGAAAAAATGAAAATGATACCTCCAGGATATCAGCTTTTCCTAGGAGGGTTCATTTTTATCCCGAAGGTTGTCCAGGAGATAACAGAAATTATTTTGTCAATAATATATACCTTATGGTAAATCATATGATAAATCATAATGATTTACCATAATGATAAAACATGATGATAAATCATTATGTTTTTTTTTGTGCGAGCATATAGATTTTTTGGATCACTAATCAAGAATTTTGACTCCTTTTTCATAAATATTCAATATTTCACCCTTAAAATAACTAAAACAACCCCTAAAAGGGATTTTTTGCTATTTTCGCACTTTGAGCATCCAGGATATGTCCATATAGGTTTTTTGGGTCGCTAATCAAGAATTTTAGGGGTAGTTTTAGCTATTTTAAGGGTGAAATATTGAATATTAATGAAACAGAAGTCGAAATTCTTAATTAGTGACCCAAAAAACCCCTTTTTGAGGGTAGTTTTTACAAATTTAAGGGTGATTTCCCCATTTCTTTACGAAATGTCCCTGATTTTCGTGTTCATTGACCCAAAAAAACTATAGTACAGCTAGGGGTAGAGCAAATCTCGTGTTCGCCAGTGAAAATACAACCTGAATTTCATTTTCAAAAAAACTGAAATAAAAACATTTAATTAAAACTCCTGGGTCAATAAGTCATGGGTGGAAAACGGATGGCACCTTATAAAGTTTGGGGACCAAGCCCCCACCAGAAAAAAAGTTTTATAATCATTTTCAAGAAATACTTTTTTATAGAAAACGTTCTGAGACGGGGGGAGGGCTGTTCGGGAATCAGTTTTTCATATTTGCGAAATGACTATACCGATAAAGTTCAAATTTGATAAAAAGAACGTCCATATAAATTGCTTTGATTTTTTTTTGAGTGTAGTTATAAGTTTCTACTAGTTTTAACCGGTTTTATAATAATAAAGCCATTTAGAAGCATCACACACTCATAGTTGACTTATAGCTTTCATTTTTTTTTTTTTTTTTTAAATAATAATCATTAAATGTATTTTAATTCATTACCAATGCTTTTGTAAAATAATTTTTAATTATATTAATTGAGTAAAAATTTTTCAGTTAATAAATGCAGTTAATAATTCTAAAAATAATTCCACGTAATTATTTAGATGCAATCTGAGCTGAATATGATGTTGACGGCATTATTTGAGGACTGTGTTATAAGTTTTCAACTTTTTTAGTTTTAATGCAATACCCACACTCAAAATAACAAAGCAGATTTCAATAATATTAAGAATCAAAAGTAACTATTGTTATGAAATTTATCAAATATAATGTTGTTTTAATACCAAGTTTGAGTATGTTTGAATGTTTGTGATAAGATTTTTCTTTGGATTATTGGTTATGCAAAATATTTGTTTTTCTGTTTATTATTAACCGATATAGGGATCTATTTTTGGATTTTTTTTGTTTCAGATCACATAATTGTTTTAAATATTTTTTTGTCCAAAACTTTTTCTTTCTCTGAGTTCAACTATAGATGAACTTTTCCCTTTAGCAATTGAAATACCTTTAATCTAATATATTTCCAATCAAAATGTTTGTGGTAACCGAGTGGTAACCTATAGTATATAAATTCTTGTATATGTAAACCTGAAACAAGTAATAATATGGTAATTTATTCAACACACTTTTGGAAAAAATAAAAAGTGGAGTAAATTTAGATAACAAATAATAGTCGAATAGAAACAAATTTCTTAGCACAACTGTAACAAAAGTTGTTGGATTTTTAGAAAAATTCAAGAGAATATGTATTTTCAAGTAATCATCACGTGGTTCAAATTTTAAAACAAAATTCAAATTTTCAAGTCCATAACTAACGTATTCAAAAAATAAAAATAGGGGATAAAACTAGCTGAAGAATTTTTCCGGCATTTTTTTTTTGCTTTATATTTTAATAGTTTTAAAAAACAGGTGAGCACATTGAACATAATTGAAGCCCAACGTGTTGTATTTTATCTTTTTGAATATTACAATTAACAATCATTTTCTTTCTATATTATTGTAAATTGTCAGAGGTAGGTGTATATTTACTGTTTTTAAAATACTGTTAAGTTTTTCAATTTCACGGTCAATAAATATTTCTTCATTAATCTTGATGAAGTATTCGGTTGGTGCAAATTTTTTTTTCACTTTCTGATTAGCAACATTGTGCAAAGAAAATCTTTGAGTGTTTTTTTCAATTTCAGTTGATATTCTATTTAATTGGCAATGAATTAAGTCAATTTTGTTATTTGAGTTAAATTGATATCAATATAGCAAAAGTAGACTTGGAAAATATTTGGAAATTTTTTTTTTTAAAACCATTTTTAACATTTCTTTAGGTTTTATGTCATAGGCAAACATTAAAATAAAAAAAATTCCGGCTACTAAAACCGGAATTACGGTAACAAGAACCAGGCATTTTATTTTCAATGTATAATTTAACCAGGAATTTAACATAAATATACTTCAAGCTATACATTAAATTACTTCAAAAACTGTTAGATACTATAGTTGAACTAGTCTCTAAAGCCAAGTTAAAAATTATTTAAAAAAATGATTATCCTTTTAATAAATAACTCATATAAAACAGTACACAATTTAAAACTGGCAATATTATTTATTAAGTTTATGAAGAAAGATATTTATACACGTTACAAAAGAAAGTTAACCCATTGTGGTTACATATTTAGAATCGTTATAAACTAAAAATAATATTTTTGAATATTTAATATCTAAGTACTTTATAAACTATTTTATCATTTTTTTATTAAACTTTTTTAAAACTTTTTTTATTTTCAATTAAATATTCATTTCAAAACTTTTTTTTTTTTTTTAATTAAAATGACGTAGAAAAAAAAATTAATAATTAAATATTAAACTTAATTTCATAACAACAAAGTATATTTATTATTTATAAACAAGAATATAATTAACTTTTTTATTATTAAGTTTAAACTATAGCTAAAGCTCATATTATTATTATAAAATTAACTAAAAACTTTCTTGTTATGTAAAATAAATATAACAATTTTATGTTCATTAAAATGAAATTTAATTTACGAAACAACGAATGATAAATATTGTCGTATAAAAATTTTATTTTTATTATTACAAAGATTTTGAGATTATTAAAATTGTCATGTAAAAATTTTATAGTTTTGATGTCGGGTTTTGGTGACCTATAAAGGTAAGAAGTGAAAAAATTGATCAATTTAAAAGTAAAAACTTTAAAAAATAAGATGAAATGCTAGTAGAGCAAAAATAGAACTGTTTGAAGCTTTAGGTTTACTCAGGAATAAATAAAAACTAAAGAATTGGATATAAACTGTCAGAAGTCCTGAAAATCATAATCCATAAGTTACTTTTGCTGTATAAACAAAGCAAAGAGTTAACAAAAAGTATGTTATATCGAGGTTATATCTAGGGTTATATCCTTGGTTTTTGCTAAATTTTGTGAAGGAAAAAGGCTTGTTCTCAACTTTGTTCTAATAGACCACAAAATTTTAGGGGTATTTTCAGAAACTACTATGGTGACTAAAATTTCAGTTTAGGCATTCAAGACAGTGTTACTTGAGATGATTATTGACCTCCCCTATATTGTACAAGGGTAAAACTTGCTGGTTTCAAAATGGTGCCAGGGGAATTTTTTTATAACAGTCTAACTTTCAGGAGTTACTCTACACTTAATTCTAATTATGTACCCAGAGCTATAGTTCTTGTCCTACTGTCCAAAGGAGTTGCTTTGCCTCCCTTTCAATTTATTGACCCCTGGGTTGTCATGATACAACAGGCCTAAAATTTAAGAACGAGTTCTTTTTAAGGCAAAGCCAATTATTTTTTAAGTATTACCTAGCCTGTCTAAAGGGGATAATTTTCTCTGGTAGTTTCCATTAAAAAGCCCTATTTTCATGTTTTTTTCAAACTTCCTCAACAAAACAAAAAATCCTTTTGAATTAAAGTTATCCAAAATCCAATTGACTTCATTAATAAACACAAGAGTATATTTATTGTTTAGCCTCGATGCAAATACTCTAAGGGGGTACACTATCCTCTAAAAAATAATGACCCCTGGATTGGCGTAAATTATAAGAAAAAAGTAGAAAATTTTACTGATAGTAATTCATGATGTGAAGAAATTTTTCGGAATTTTTTTGATGGAATAGAATTCAAATAGTATTTTTTTAAAATTGAATTAAAATTTTATTGAGCTTGAACCAACCAAAAATTTCTTTATTTTCGAATTTTAATTATTCAAAAGCTAATATCTTAAAAAAAATTTAATATTATCTGTGTATAAGATTATTTCATTGTAAAATCTGTAAGATTGCCAAAGCATACACGTTTTAAGTGTATTATAGCACCTACGCAATATGCAATTTTAACCAAAATATCTTTAAAAAAAAAAATAAGTTTATTTTTTGGCCTATTTTAAACGAATATAGGTAAACGAAAAATTTAAATAAATTAAAATACAAAAAAAAAAATTTTAATTATAACTTAATTTTATTTTTAATAAAAAATATGCATTAATCTATTATTAAGTGTCATTAATTGAATTATTTAACCGAGTTTAACTAAAAAAAAAAAAATATTTCAATTAAAAATTTGTTTTTAAAAAAATTATTATTTAAGATTTTTATTCAATTAAATAATCAATAAAATTTTTTTAAAATTATTAATTACATAGTAAAAATTATGCATTGTAATTTATAATTAAATTTTTAAAAAAATTATTATTGTCAGAGATTTTATGAAAAATATTATTGAAATTAAAAGGTAAAAAAAATATAAAATGAGATAACAAATTAGTACTTTATAAGAATTAAAATTTTAATTACAGTTTTAATTTGATGCTGTAATTCATTTTTTTTTTTTTTTGAAAGATAATTTTATCTTTTAAAAAATTTATGAAAATGAGGAAAATTCGTGATATTAAATAATGTTTATTTTTTTTTTAATAAAGTTAATTGAAATTTTTTTTTGCACATTTTTTTTTGGTTTTAATTACACGTATAAAATAGTAATTGAATTTAATTTTTTTTTATTTTGTCACGAATTTAATTATGTTATAAGTATTTCTAAATTAAAAAAAAAATTAACAACGACAAAAATATTTAGTGAGGACTTTTTGGCTTACTTGAAAAGGGAGACCTACCTTTGGGAACTGAATTATGATCTATAGTAATGAATGACTTTAATATGTTGAAAAAAACTCAATATCCTCCGTTTATTCGTTTATTTAAATGGGACTTCGGGGATCAGAAACACAGGGCTGAATTTTATTATTATTAAATAGGGTTTTTTTTTTCATTTTCAATATAACGCTGCAACCTCGCAAGTTAACAAAATTTTTATAAGTATTTACAATTCTTAACGTTATAGTCAATTAACCAAATGGCCCAAAATGACCAATTTTTAAATTGTTGTCAAAATTGTCATTTTTGACGAAAATGGGTTTTAATAGGTCTCAAAAATTTTCTACAAGCTTCAAGTTTTCAAAAACTCTTTACTCTTATCTTTTTAATTATTTTTTTAACCAAAAATGTTAATTTAAAGCCTGAGTCTCCATTTCAGAATTTTAAAAAAAGTCGAGATTTATCATTATCTTTGAAAAGAAATATCTTGAAAACTAAGAGACGAGTAAAAAATTTTTTGAAACTTGAAGCTTATACGAAATTTTTGAGACCTCACTTTTTTCATCGAAAATTGCAATTTAAAAATTTCGTCATTTCGAGCCGAAAATGAGCATTCGGGTTACCAATAAAAAATTGCAGTTTACAGGGCTTGTAAGGCGATACTCACGCCAAAAAATTAGACCAATCAGAAATGTTTTGGATAACTTGTGAGGTTGTAGCGTTACATTGAAAATCACCAAAAAACCTTATTTAATAACATTGAACCCTTCTAGGCCCAAAAAGCCCATTGGAATAAATGGAGTTTTTTCAACATATTTGAGACATCCATAACTATAGAATATAGTAATTTGGTTTGCCAAAGGTAGAACTGTCTCTCCTTGTAAATGATTATTGGGGTGGTTTGAGCCCTGTCGAGGAAGTTTCGATAGTGCAAATAAAATAATTTATAAATTCAACAAAAATCGAATTTCTAATATTCTTTTCTAGAGAACCCTATCATTTGTGACAAAAACGAAAACAATTAACGTATCCTCGACGTATACCGGTTACAAATGAGCTGATTTTTAACATATGTAATGAAAAAAATGTTTTTATGAAAATTTAGAGTAAAAAAATGATAATTATTTATCAAACGAAATAATAAGTTCATTACAATAATTTTGATCATTCTTTTAAATGTTGCGTAAAAAAGATGCTATATTATTACAAATGTAAATAACGCATTTACGTATTACTATATACTTTTGCAATTTTTTTATTTTTTTGATTTACGAACATTTTTTTATCTTAATTTATAATAGCTGACATTTAATTTATCAGAAAACACAAGAAAAATTATTTTTGTTTTTTTTATTTCAAAAACATCATTTTTCTATATATTTTTTTTTTAATTTAAAAAATAATTTTAAAAAATTTTCGCGAATTAATAAAAAATAAATTTAGAATAAAAATTTACCTCACTCATGATTTCTTATAAAATTTTTTTTTATTTCCGTCTTAAAACTTCAATATTAAAAAAAAAAAAATCTTTTTAAATATACAAAAAAAAAACGTATATTATTTTTTTTCACTCCAACATTTTTCCGGCCTCGCTAAATCAAATTAAAAACTATAGGACAGTTAGTTATATATATATATATATATCTGCATATAGTTTGTAACTTCAATTTCTTTGAACACACAAAGTATTTAACATTATTATCATTATTTATAATTATGTACTTTTATGAATAATTTTTTTGTACTAAAAAGTTTTTAATTAAATCCACTTTATTTTCATTTGTTTTAAAAATACACCTATAACTGAATAATATGTCATGTACTACACTTTAAAATTATTCTATACTTAGAATTTTATATCACATTTAACACATAAAACTGGCATTGAAATAATTTTTTTTTTTTTTTGTAAAACACAAATTCCTGTTCAAATTTATTGGATATTAATTTTTTAATAATTGTAAATTAAAATGTTACATAATTGTTATACTTTAATATTTGAAATATTTCCAAATAAAATACACAGTTTTATATTTTCGCACAACACAAAATTTTAAGATTACAAGATAGATAATAACCGTCAAGCGCGCTTTCTTGGCGCGTTCTGAGAAATTATATGTTTTCTCTTTTATTTCTAGCAAAATTCTAGCGCCGGCTATGTTTAGAGTTTGCGGCGACGCGCGCGCCACTGTGTCACGGAAAAATACCACTACTTACACTAGACTATTATTATTTTTCTTATTATTATCATTATTATTTTTTAGCTAGACACTTGATAGTTTTGTATATTTTGTAATATAAGTTAAAAAAAGAAAACTTTTTAAAAACGAAGAGTTACCAAAGTGTGAAAGTTTTCAACTTATAATATTCTTATGAGCTTATATCTCAATGTGTTTATAATATCGTATATGCGTGTAAATATAAAATATATGCTGAATGAACAACGTTTACGAAAGACCTAGTTTTGATTTGTGTATAGAGCACTTCATGACAACTTAATCGTTGCGGAAAATTTATATTATTTATATCGAAAAAAAATACAAAAAAATATTTTAAAAGTGACTATAAATCACTTCAATAAACATATTTTGCAACAACATTTTTTCACCCTTTTTCACCCCAATTTTCTACCCCTAAATGAAGTTTTAGTATTTATCGCAGTTCATATTAGAAATCAGTAACCTCGAAAACCCCGCGAATAGTTTTTCAAGTAAAAATAAAGCTTTTTATAAAAATCAATTTTTCACCCCTTTTCACTTCGATTTGCCACTCTTAGATGAAGCTTTATGATTTTTTTGAGTTCATATTTTAAATTAGCAACCATGAAAACCTCCGGATGCTGATTAGAAGAAAAAAAACATGATATTTTACGAATAGTAAAAACTTACGTCAAAATGGTACAGCAAAACAGGGCTAAAATCGCTTGTTTTTTAAGTTTCCGCCCCTCTTAGACATTTTCTGAGGGTTTGTTGATAAAAAATGATTCAAAAATTGAATCCCTCATGAGTTTCTAGTCTTAAAACAATTTTAAAGTTTAATTTTTAATTAAATCTAAGCCGGTATTAAGCTGTGGAATGTACTGGTTTTGGGCTAATTTAAAAGGGGAAACAAAATCAGACATTCCAACTCAGATGTTGTACCTATTTGTCCCTTTTTTTAAATATTTACGTATCTTTTGTACTTATTTTCTGCTGAAAAAGGGCTGTGAACCCTGCAAGTGGCACGTTTTGGCTGCCTGGGCGGTAATGGGTTAATATAGCTGGTGGCAAACAGTTCCAGAAAATTAAAGTCTTACGAAAAAGGAGGACAAATAAGCATCATGAAAATGCGGGGTCATACACGATACATTAAATTTAGGCCTTAATTTTTCGGGAAGAAACCTATACTTTATTTTAGGAAGATAGATAGTCCATCTCATCAATCAATATCTTCAAAATAAAAGAGCATCTATTAACTTTGAATCTGTCATCAATGTTAAACCAATGAAAACTAGTTCTATAATTTGATACATGGTCAAATTTAAATTAAAAATATTATGATAGCTCAATTTATTGTGCAGTAAGTTAAGGGTTTGAGATGATAATTTTTAAAAGAGCTTAGAATATCTGTGCAGTAGTCTAGATGTGGCATTAAAAGGGCTTGAACGAGTTTTTTTCTTGTTTTAAAATTTACATACTCCTTGACGTATCTTAATCGGTACAAAACGCTATTAACGTTATTTGATATTTTAATAATATGCTCATCTCATTTTAATTTGTAGTCAAGAGTGACACTAAAATTTTAGCGATCTTGGATTTAATTCGGTAGAGAAGGATTTAAAAAATAAAATTTACTTACAGTTTGTTATATAATAATTCTTATGGATTAATATTCTTAAGATCAGTGAAAAGAAATAAATCTTAAATGAAGTAAAATGTATGAAGGCTGTGGACAATCTTTCTACCTCTTTTTTAATTTCCTTCCCTCTTATATATTTCTCTATACAAATAGGTTCGTGGTCTTTTTTTACTCTTTACCTCATTTTCTTCGACTAAATTTTCTTTATTTTTTCATTTTAATTCTCTTCTGCTCATTATGACCAATATAATAACTTGAATTTTCGAATCTAACCAAGAGAAACCTCTAAAGTCGTCTGTATGTTATATTTTTCTTCCATTTTTTGAATATTGAGATAATTTTGTCATTACAATTTCTCTATCATAACTTTCCTCCTCTAAATAACTTATGTTATTTTTAACCAGCTCAGTTTGCAAACATTCTTGTAAATTATTTAGAAATTCTGCGGTAAAGCTATGTTTTTTGTTGACATTTTGATTGAGGATTCTCTTGATTGTTCGGCAAGGTGTTGAAAAATGTGACAGCTTCGTATTTACTATTTTTCTTAGTTATTTCTTTATTATGGTCTTGTGGACGAATTGCTCTATGTCTAGTTTTGCTGTTGCTTTCTTGGAATCGTTTCTTGAGGTTTTGATAATAATTATACGTTGTAGCCTTGATTGTGTATAAGTCTTTTAGATTAAGTAATTTGGTATCAAAGTTTAGCAGATATATAACTAGCAATTGTATATTTAATATTTGCTTTAAGCAATTATGGTAGGCTCCACCCCAAGCAAGTAACCTGTAATTGATAATACTGTAAAAGAAAGCGTAATAGATGGAGAAAAGTATACGGTGATTCCAGTATTTAAATTTGTACAATATAAATAGAAAATATCTGGATTTTTTAGTTATATATTCTATATGTTCTTCCCATCTTATTCTGCAGTCAAAAATAACGACTATAGGTATTGTATAATTTCAGATCTGTCAATCGTTTGATTATTAATATGTAAATGAAGATTGTCTGGCAAGCTATTTTGATAACAACCAAAAGTTAGGTAAAAAGTTTTTTGGGTATTTAATTTCAGCTTATTAGAATTGAACCACGTCCTTACCAATTTCAAATATTCATTCATTTTTGCCTCTGCAAGATCCCAAGTTTTTTCAACACTCAATATGACTGTGTCATCCGCATAAGAGATAATATATGGACATAGATATCCTATTTTAATTTTTCCTTCTAGGTTGACTGTACCAACTATTGACCAAAGTTTTCCCTATTAATGACCACTTGTCTTCAATAAGAATAATATATTATTGGAATTATTTGGGAGGGGGGGTATTAATTGGTAAATTTACTATTTTTTTATGTATGATATGATAGATAAAGTATCTAATGTCACTATATATTTTTCGAATCATTTATCTTTTGCTATTTCACAGCAAAATTGCCTGAAACAATCTGAAAACGTTTCAGCTTTTATTTCCTCACTACCTCTTTGGTTTTTTCTGTATTTATCAGCTGCTCCCCAAAAATATTCCATTTTAAATACCTCTTTAGGCACTCCTATATACATTTTTCTATTGGTTTGCAACTTCAACTATTTGATGACAAGTTTCCCAAGTAATACCATTTTAGATTCATAAAAATTATTTAAGGTGATTTGTAATTTAAAAATATTTTTTGGCATGAGAAAAATTTTAAGTTAATAAGAATGTTGACATGAACATCACCGAGCGTATAATGTGCACATATTACGTATTTTAAATGAAAAAAAAGAGTAAAGATAAAACTCGAAAAATAAACTTTTTATTAGGTTAAAACCGTGGTTAAAAACATTAGAAAAGTCAAGGAAGTATATAAATATATAAATCTTGGTTTTCCTTTTAAACTCATTTTACATCAATTATTAAAGAGTAGTATACAAAGTAAATAAGATTACATGAGAATTTGTTGGGAAAATAATAGAGGTGAGCTTGCAAAAGGTATAATTAATAGAATAAAATGTTTACTTTTTTGGTATAAATTAAATTAAAAAAGGTTTTTAAACAAAGATATATTTCATGACACATATTCTTTTTAATAAAAATTGTTTAAACAATGTATACTTTATGGGAACTTAGTAGAATTTATTATATTTGAATTCTTATTTTTAATCAACATAAAATTCTTAATATTGTTTCAGTAAAATTATAATAAGGGTGTGCAGAGTCTTTACGCCCTGAGACATTGTCCATTCGGAATCTTGGACAACCGGGAATTTAGCCAGGAAAAGTATATGAGTATACTCAAGAATATATTAAAAATTTAAAAATAAATTTGCATCTTAATAGAATAAAAGGAGGATGTATATAATGAATCAAAGATTTTAACTCCAATTATATGAGTTACAAATGATTACTACAATAAATAATATATTCTGATAGCAATACTTAAATAATATCTACTGTTAAAGTTTCTTTCTTTCATTTTAGATTCTAATTTATTATTAATATTTTTATGACAGACAACTAATATTGGCCTTGATATTGGCAGACTCTGATAAGTCTTAAGATGAATCACAATTAATTTTGAAATAAAATAATAAAGTTTCTTTAGGGTTAAAGTTTAAGAGTTCTGCCTGGACGCCATTTTGTTTTTCAAATTTTTTATTTCTTTTTCGTTTTTTTATTAAATTAGAATTTTTTTTTGCATCTTATCAGAGTTGTCCCACATTCTTTATTCAATTTAGAAAAGTTTGGCATAAACACTTTTTTAATTTAATCAAAAATAAGGACATGATTCGGTGAGAAAAATTTTGAGTAAACTTTTTTCGACAATAAATTTTTCTCACCAAATCATGTCCTTATTTTTGATTAAATTAAAAAACTGTTTATGCCAAACTTTTCTAAATTGAATAAAGAATGTGGGACAACTCTGATAAGATGCAAAAAAAAATTCTAATTTAATAAAAAAACGAAAAAGAAATAAAAAATTTGAAAAACAAAATGGCGTCCAGGCAGAACTCTTAAAGTTTAAAGTTTCTTAAAGTTTCTTTATCTAAAATTTTACTGAATCATAATAATTAAATTTAATTAAATTATTAATTTTTGACGTCTTTTACCGTAAAGCATATACATATTTCATAAAAAGTGCATTGGTTTTGAGATAATTAAGCTTTTTTGAAGCCCTAAAAATCAAAAATCTAAAGAAAAATCAATTTTCGAGCATCAGAAATTTTTTGCCGAAATTAATATTTTTTAAAAATAGCGGTGAAAATGCAAATCCAAGCCTTATGAAGTAAAAATTTTGATTCGATGGGTTAACCTGTACCCGAGCTAGACCTGAACATGCATAATTAGAAATTTATTTTCGAAAAATTATTGTAACTTTTGACAGATTGAACCGATTACCTTGAAAATTTAGGTGGATTCGTAAAAAATATGGTCAAATCGAATGAAATTCTTTTCAACATTATAATTTATCCTTACTTTTTGGATTCTATTATCCAATTTCCAATTCCAATTTAAACCAATTTAAACCGCGAAATGCTCCGTAAACCGCAAATTCGTATAATTATGATCAAACTTCACTTACAAGTACGTTTAATTATACAATTGTTGTTGAACGTTTTTATTTAAGATTTAATTTTTCTCAAGAACAAATGCTACTGATTATAGTAAAAAATTAATTATTTAAAATAACCTTTAAAAGTTCTTTTTAATATATCTTTTAATTAAATAAAAAATTATTTTTTCAGATACAGTATAACCAATCAACACGAAACAATTTATGTTTAGCTGCTTGATGAATGTATAATATGTTGTAAAATTTTCGATAAGCATAAAAACGAAGCAAAATGAAAACACCAATAAGTAAAGAAAAAGAAAATACTTTTAAATGTGACAAGTGCTCTGCCTTATTTACCCAGAAAAGTTCTCTCAATAGACACAAAAACGACATTCATTTAGGTTTAAAAAAGTATGAATGTGATTATTGTGGCACGAAATGCAGCAGAAAGAAAGACTTGGAAAATCATATCAACATTCACACAAATAAAAAACCATATAAATGTTCGGAATGTCCAGCAAGATTTAATCAAGCAGCTCATAGACGTCGGCATGAAGTTTATCTTCATTTAGGTATTTTCAATTTTGAATGTGATTATTGTAAAAAACAATTTAAGACCAAGGTTGCGTTAAAAGACCACATTGATTTTCATATTGGTGAAAAACGATACAAATGCATTTTGTGTAATAAAGGATTTCCTCAAAGAAGTGGGTTGAGTTATCATAAGCGGTACAAACATCTTGATGCTAGAATCCGTAATAAGTATAAGTGTTTAGATAATTGTGGAAAAGCATTCTTTTCCAAAACTGACTTGATTCGCCATCAGGCAGTCCATAAAAAAAGACAAAAATGTAAAATTTGTAAAAAAAGTTATCTTAATTTAAAATATTTGGATAAGCATGAAAAAAAGTGCATTAATAGTTTTAAAAATCGCTCCATTATTTTGTCAAAATGTGATGATTATGAAAAAAAAAATTCAGTCCATAATAAAAAAAGACAAAAATGTAAAATTTGTAAAAAAAGTTATCTTAATTTAAAATATTTGGATAAACATGAAAAAAAGTGCATTGATAGTTTTAAAAATTGCTCCATTATCTTGTCAAGATGTGATAATTATGTAAAAAAAAATGTAAGTGTAATTGCTGCAATTAATAATAAAAATTGCAATTCGAATAAGAAAGAAGATAAGAATCAAATAAGAAAGGGTGTACTGGATAGATTTTGTACAATCTGTTAATTAATAATATAATATAGATAATAAAATCAAATCATATAGTTGCATAAAAAAATTTGTATAAGAGAATAGAGTAAATATTTTGTTGTTATTTTGATGTTATTTAACTAAAAAGATAAAAATGCTAAAAGGACGATTCCTTAAAAAGTATGAGATAATGCACATTTCTAATATTTTCTTTAAAAAATGAACAAATTTCCATTATTTACTTTATTTCTACTAAATACAAATTAAATAAATTTGTACGTATACTGTTCGAAATACTGTGGATCTAAAAGTATCGATATTTAATGAAGTTATAGTAGATTTCTGAATAGATTAATACTATATTATTTTTAATTTGCATTTCTGCCTATAGAAATCAGCAACATCCACCGAATTTTGAAATTTTTGGCGCTAGTGTACGTTATATTGCCAATATGGCTGCTACAAAGTGTGAATATAAACTTTTAAGTCTTTAAGTATTGGGGATATTAACTCTTACTTTAACCACGCGTGGCGTCTAAAGTGTTGCTTTTCTCTATAACATTTATTATTTATATTGATTTTCTTTAAAATTTGAATGTTATTAATTTAGCTCTAATTGATATTTTCATATTGCATTATCATTAACCAATAAAATTTTATTTTTTTTAGAACTTATTCTAAAATCTATTTGTTATATTCTAGATGTAATTTACTTATTTATTATATGTCGCATATTTATAAGTAAACAATTAATAAAATGATTGAACTAAATAAATTGACTCTTTAAGAAAAATAAATAACAAATTTTTTACACAACTTTAATGATAAAAAAAAATAAAACCTATTTCCAAATTAATGCAGAAATTAAAAAATAAAAAATAAAACAATTCGAATAACTAAATTAAATTGGTATTGGTAAAAAAACAAAAAAAAAAATACGGTTAGGCTATAGCGGTCCCAGAAATGTTGAAAGCAAAAATTTCTAAAACTAAATTAAATTGGTATTGGTAAAAAACCAAAAAAAAAAACGCTGCCAAGTGATTGGCACTATGGTTCCTCATTAACAATAACAAAATGTTCTTAATGGTCTATTTAATCTAATAAAAATGATAATTCTAGATATTAGTACTTTCATGGAAAAAAATTAAATACTACGTCCCAAAAGAAAAAAGATATTGCTATTTTTTAATTTTTTTATGCAAAAAATTTTAAGAGAAAAATTATCAAAAAATTAAGTTTCAGTACCAAAATATTGACTAAAAAGCATACTTCTAAATCTAGTACTCCCACAGAAAAAAATGAGGTACTACTTTCAAAAAGCAAAAAAATATTGCTGTTTTTTTTATTTTTTTAAGCAAAAAGTTTTGAGAAAAAAAAGTTCAAAAAATTAAGTGTCAGATTGGAGATATCGAGTAATAACGATATTTTCAGATATTGGCACTTTCATAAGCAAAACTTAGGTACTATATCCAAAAAGAAATAAAATATTGCAGTTTTTTTTATTTTTATTTTTTTAAAATGTTGAGAACAAAAATTTTGAAAAAATTAAGTATCAGGTCCAAAAAATTACTATAAACGATATTTCTAAAACTAGTACTTCCACAGAAATAAATTAAGTACTGCGTCAGTAAAGAAAAAAATTTTCAAAAATAAATCATAAGGTTCGAGATATCGAGTAAAAACGATACTTCTAGATATCAGTACTTTCATGGAAAAAAATGAGGTACTACATCCAAAAAGAAAAAAAAATATAGTGTTTTTTTAATTTTTTTATGTAAAAAGTATTGAAAAAAAAAAATTTCGAAAAATTACGTATCAGATGGAGAAATCCTTTACAAACGATAATTTGAGATATTCGTACTTTCATAGGAAAAAATTAAGTATTACGTCCTAAAATAAAAAAAATTTTGGCATTTTTTGTATTTTTCGGCGACACAAATTTTGAGAAAAAAATTTTGAAAAAATTAAGCATCAGGTCCTAAAAATTACTATAAACGATATTTCTAAAACTAGTACTTCCACAGAAATAAATTAAGTACTGCGTCCGTAAAGAAAAAAAAAATTGGTATTTTTTGTATTTTTTGGTGAAAAAAATTTTGAGAAAAAAATTTTCAAAAAATTAAGTATCAGATTCGAGATATCGAGTAAAAACCATACTTTCAAATATAAGTACTTTCGTGGAAATAAATGAGGTATTACATCCAAATTAAAAAAAAAATACCCTGCCAACTAGCTGGCACTGAGGTTCCTCAAACAATGGGCTGTAATCTTAATTTACAACAAATATTATTGATTACAATCATGCAATTATACATACATTTTTCGTTTTTAGTAGCTGGTAAAGTAGATTATTAAGATAATTTTTTATTAAAGTGAAAATTCTAGCATCCATGGATTGGTCGCGCCAGCGTTAATGGATTTTAAATCATTTTTGCATAATTAAAAAGAGACAAATATAAAAAAAGCTAATTTTATTTTTTTTTATAAAATTTTATTTTATTAGAATATATAAATATCCCTTAATAATTAAAATATTGGGTAACATGATTTTTTTTGTTTTGTCAAAGAAATGGTTGGTAACGATACGAAAATTACAAATATTCGCTCAATTATTATAAAAAGATAGGAGCTTTTACCAGAATTTATAATAATTTCTTATAATTTATTTTCTGAGTGTACTTCTTGCATTTAACCAATCTTCCGCAACAATGATAATAATAATAATAATAATAATATTTTGTAATAAAAAAAATAACCACATTAATTGCTTCAAGATTTTAACATTATTTATATTATTTCTATTAATCACAAAATAATAAATTATTTAATTCTATAAATTGTTTGATTCTTTAAAAAATGCCAATATAACTTTTAAATCTTAATTTTAAAATGCAAACATAACCATTTAATATTTTTAGGCTGTTTATTATTGTTTATAATTTCATTAAGCTGCATACATAAATAAACATAGCAACGAGCAAAATAATCCAAGGAAGTCAAAAAGAGGCAAGATTTCCATTACTCTTTCTTGTGTATTATAATTTATATCAAAATAAAAAAAAAAATTGTGATCGGATACAAAAAATTACTATAAAATAAATTTCTAAAACTTGTACTCTCATTAAAATAAATTAGATATTTCCAAAACGAAAAATAAATTTGGTGTTTTATGTATTTTTTTGTGAAAAAAATTTTAGGAAAAAAATTTTCAAAAAATTAAGTATCAGATTGGAGATATCAAGTAAAAACCATACTTTAGTACTTTCATGGAAATAAATGAGGTATTACATCCAAAATAAAAAAAAAGGGGGGGTTTGAGATTTTTTGATTAAAAAATGTTTGGAAAAAAAATTAGGTCTTAATTCGATAATGGTTTTGAAATATCACTAGTTACAATATTTTCAGATATTAGTACTTTCATGGAATTAAATGAGGTATTATTGCAGTTTTTTTTATTTATCTTTTTTTTTAATTTTGACAAAAAAAATTTTGAAAAAATTAAGTATCAGATCCAAAAAATTACATTAAACAAGGTTCTTAAAACTAGTACTTCCATGAAAATAAATTAGGTACTAAGTCCAAAAAGAAAAAAAAAATTGGTATTTTTTGTATTTTTTTGTGAAAAAAATTTTAGAAAAAAAATTTTCAGAAAAATAAGTATCCGATTCGAGATATTATTTGAAAACTATACTTTCAAATATAAGTACTTTCATTGAAATAAATGAGGTATTACATCCAAATTAAAAAAAAAAGGGGGGGGGGGTTTGAGATTATTTGATAAAAAAATGTTTGAAAAAAAAATTAGGTCTTAATTCGATAATGGTTTTGAAATATCACTAGTTACAATATTTTCAGATATTAGTACTTTCATAGAATTAAATGAGGTATTACACCCAAAAAAAAAAAATATTGCATTTTTTTTTTATTTTTCTATTTTTTTAATTTTGACAAAAAAAATTTTGAAAAAATTAAGTATCAGATCCAAAAAATAACAATAAACAAAGTTCTTAAAACTAGTACTTCCATGGAAATAAATTAGGTACTACCTCCAAAAAGAAAAAAAAAATTTGTATTTTTTGTATTTTTTTGTGAAAAAAATTTCACAAAAAAAATTTTCAGAAAATTAAGTATCCGATTCGAGATATCATGTAAAAACCATACTTTCAAATATAAGCACTTTCATGGAAATAAATGAGGTATTACATCCAAATCAAAAAAAAAAAAAAGTACCTCGAGCTTTTTTGGTGAAAAAATTTTTGAAAAAAAAATTAGGTCTTAATTCCATAATGTTTGCGAAATATCACCGATTACATACATACGTACACACACACACACACACACACACACACACACACACACACACACACACACACACACACACACACACACATACAGACTTTTTTTTAAAACCGGTTTTTTAGCTTCCTGGGATCCCAAAACGTGCTTATATGCCAAAAAATAGAAAATTAAATTTTGACCTAACACAATGGTTCCTCTTTGAGGAACCAAAAAGTACCTCGAGCTTTTTTGGTGAAAAAAATTTTGAAAAAAAAATTAGGTCTTAATGTCGTGTTGGCTGTGAAATATCACCGGTTACAGTGCGACATACATACATACATACATACATACATACATACACACACACACACACACAGACTTTTTTTAAAAACCGGTTTTTTAGCTTCCTGAGGTCTCAAAACGTGCTTATATGCCAAAATATGGAAAATCAAAATTTCACCTATCACAAAGGTTCCTCTATGAGGAACCAATACGATTAGCCTATACCGGTCTTAGAAATGTTAAAAGCAAAAATTTTAAAAACTAAATTAAACTAGTATTGGTAAAAAACCAACAAAAAAAATACGGTTAGGCTATACCGGTCCCAGAAATGTTAAAAGTAAAAATTTTAAAAACTAAATTATAAATTAAATTGGTATTGACAAAAAACTAAAAAAAAAAACGATTAGGCTATATCAGTCCCAGAAATGTTAAAAGCAAAAATTTTAAAAACCAAATTGAATTGGTAAATAAACTATATTAAAATAGGCTATAACGGTCCCAGAAATGTTGAAAGCAAAAATTTTAAAAACTGAATTAAATTAGAATAGAATAGAATAGAATTGATTAGTTCTTTATTTGTGAAAATAAAAAAATTGTATATACACATTTTATAGCAGTCTTTTACATATGTAGAGTAGATATAAAGTAAATACATAATTAAGTAACAAGATATACAATATTTATAAATAAATCTAACTCTTTTATTAAATTAATAAAAGAATTGAGTGTAATTAAGATATTTGTAGTACTAGTTTTCGCATATAATATATAGTTAATGTAAGCTCGGTAAGATAATGTATGGAATGACTTATTATGGGTAAACATGAGCAGGTATTGACGAAGGGCAGCTTTAAAAGAATTTAAGCTGGGCAAAAATCTGATGTGGAAGGTATAGAGTTTCAAAAGAGTGCCCCCTGTAAGTGAAATGATGTAGACCCACAATCCTTGATTGCAGGGAGAGATAGTTCTTTATTACGTGAAGCACTCCTGGCATTATCTTTAGGCAGATGTTTAATAAAGAGAATTGTTAAATAAAGAGGCTGTTGTAAACGTGAAATTTTGTAGATAATTATGCCAGTAAAATAAAGTCTGCGCGATTCAACACAGAGCCAGTTGAGTCCGGTACGGAGTAATATGCTCATCCCTTCTAACACCAAATATATACCTTAGCCCAGAATTACTTAAGCGTTGTAGTCTAATTTTTAGTGTCATGCTCACATCTAGATAAACTGTGGTATAGTAATCCAGAAGTGTGGCAATGAGTGCCTGTACAAGTTTTATGCGTAAGTCCTCAGTGGTGCAATGTCTTATGAATCGGAGAGAATATAAAATCCTATTTACATTATTTTCAATGGATTTTATTTGTAAATTCCATGACAGTTTGCTATCGAGAATTACGCCTAAGCTTTTGACTTTCTCAGAGAATGGAATTTTTGTGTCTACACCTAGATCAATTTCAAGATTCAACGCATTAAGGCGCTCAACAAAAGTCGGTGAACTGAAATAAATAGCCATAGTCTTTTTGTGATTTAAGCGTAATGAAACGATATTGGCCCAAATTGATACCTTATCAGCAATGAGTTTGAGAGTTGTAATTGCTGCATTTACATCTTCAGGAGGAGCTTGTATATATACCTGAAGGTCATCAGCGTAGAGCAAGTGAAAGACTTCCATAGGGAGATGTGTTTTTAGATCATTGATGTAAAGAGTTGAGGCAGAAGAGCAAAGAGCCAAGCACTGACCCTTGAGGGGCACCATGATTTGTGCCAAGGACATCAGAGCGAGACGATTTGGAAACAACCTGGAGCTGCCTATCTTGAAGATAGGATTTGATCCACAGTAGGGCCGTTCGAGAGAATCCCATATCTCTTAGCTTTATAAGAAGTTTAGAGGACGGGATTGAGTCAAACGCCTTACTGAAATCAAACTGAAGCAAGAACGTTACCAGACTGTTTTCCATACCACGTCTAATATCATCCGTGAGTTTAATAAGCGCAGCTCCAGTGCTGCGAAATTGTCTAAAATCCGTTTGTAGGGGATCTAGTAAGTTGCTGTTTTTTATGAAAGATGTGATCTGGTCATGAGCTAGTTTCTCAATGACTTTAGATAGAAAACATAGGATCGCAATTGGTCTAAAGCCAGAAGTAGTTGATGGAGTAGATGTTTTTTTAATCGCAACCAAAAAAGATTTTTTCCACGATGCAGGGAAAATGCCACTCTTCAGAGAAGTATTGAATAACGTAACTAATAGAGGGCCTAAAGTCGGCAGTAATTTGCCAATATTTCTCTGATGAATTTCATCATCCCCAGTAGCTTGTGTGCTGAAGTGTGCTACAGCCAAGATCACATCATTAAAAGATACTTCAGTGAACTTGAACCCTTCATCTAGAGCTTCTGATATTAACTCTTCTACACTATCGAGATTCTCAGTGGGTGATGTAGAAACTCTTCCAAAATAAGCATTAAGGTCATTTAAAGAGAAACCATGAAGGTTGCTCTTAGGAGCAGGTAAGAGACCTAGATGCCTTAATTCATGCCATATATCCTGGTTCTTATTTAAGGCGTTGGCAATGTGCTCTTGTAGGAATGAGCTGCGAGCGACTTTAGAGAGTTGCTCTATTTTATCCAATAGGGAAATGAGTTTATCAAGTAAAGTACCATTTTTGGACCTAGTATAAGGTTGCTCTTAGGAGCAGGTAAGAGACCTAGATGCCTTAATTCATGCCATATATCCTGGTTCTTATTTAAGGCGTTGGCAATGTGCTCTTGTAGGAATGAGCTGCGAGCGACTTTAGAGAGTTGCTCTATTTTATCCAATAGGGAAATGAGTTTATCAAGTAAAGTACCATTTTTGGACCTAGTATAACGACGTTCAGTTACCCTACGCTTACTGATTAACAGTTGATTGGTATTGGTAAAAAACTAAAAAAAAAATATGGTTATGCTATACCGATCACAGAAATGTTGAAAGCAAAAATTTTTTAAAGTAAATTAAATTTGCATTGACAAAAAACCAAAATAAAAAAAAAATTTTAAACAATTAGGCTATACCGGTCCAATGTAGGTGTTGTTATTTTAACAAATAAAGAACTAATCAATTCTATTCTATTCTAATTTAATTTAGTTTTAAAAAATTTTTGCTTTTAACATTTCTGGGACCGGTATAGCCTAACCGTATTTTTTTTAGTTTTCTCCAATACCAATTTAATTAGTTTTTAAAATTTTTATTTTCTATTACTGCGAGGAGAAAAAAATTTACAGTTGCTTCTTTCCAGTTAGCGGTAGCAAAGAACTGTTTTTGAGGAAACTATCTCAAATAGTGAAAAGCTAAACTAATATAAATTAGATAACCATTCTCAGTTTCTCATCTTGTACTCGATGATTAGAACTACTTCTGATAATTTCAATAATCTTTCACTTTTGGGAAAAAAAATATTTATCATTTTATATAGCATTCAAGTTAACGATACCGAAGGACCAGTTTTTTAAGACTTTATTGGATAATAAATTATTATTATTATTATTATTATTATTTACCATGACAAAAGTTGAAAATAATTTTACAGTTTACATAAAAGAATAGCTTTACAATACAATAATTCAAATTGAAACAAATTAAAAGTCAGCAACAATCAGTCAGTAATAAATAATTAAAATTAATAAATAAATTTCATATATATATATATATATATAACAATTGCTATAACGTCAATAAATTATAAGTAAATATTATAAGTAAATAAATTATGTATAGTCAATAAATTAATAAATTAATAAAGTAAAATCAAGTAAATTAATTAAATAAAGTTAATTAATGGTCATTTATTGTCCAAACTAAATAAATATTTAATACTTTTTTTGAATTGTTTGAATAAGGAGAGATCAAGTATGCATGGTGTAATCATGTTACAAAATTTGGCATATTTGACTTGAAAAGAGTGCAAACCCTGTTTGTGTATAACAGAAGGTATATCCACATCTTTACGAGGTCCACGAGATAGTCTTTCTCTTTTATATGGCTTAAATAGTGGTAAAAGAAAAGGGGATTGTTTCATACGTATTATTTTGTATATAGTCAACGATGCAAAATAGTTTTTATTGCATCCAGTTAAGTCGTCTTCTGTAAGGTGTGATGTGTTCCGGCCATTTTAAACCAAAGATATATCTAATACTCGAATTAGAAAGCCTCTGAAGTTGGTCACCCAATTGTTTAGAAATATCAGAGTAAATGACACTACAATAATCCAATTGTGGCATCACTAATGACTTGAGTAAACGTTTACGGAGAGATTGAGAGGTGCAGGGTCTAATGATCCGAAGATCATAAAGTACCCTATTCACTTTTTTGGTAACTTGTTGAATTTGAGAACGCCAGGAGATGGTATTATCAAGTATAATACCTAGGCAGGTAACTTGCTCCACAAATAGGATACAATCACCATTCATATTGATGTTTATTTTTGGTACATCTAGCTTTTTCTATGTTTTTATGGTTTTACAGGAACCAAAAACGTTAGCCCTGGTCTTTTTTATATTTAATGATAAGCCGCTTGACTCTGCCCATGACACCACTATTTTTGCTGACTTAGATAATTGTTGTATGCCCTGCTCAATCAGATGCGTTGGGGTTTGGACATATATATGAAGATCATCCGCATACAAGAGCCTGAAAGTGTTATGCTCATCCAAGTGATCCTTTAGATCATTCATGAATATACAAAACAGAAGTGGACCAAGTACTTAGCCTTGGGGAATTCCTATGTTTGTATCACGATAAGAAGAAGAGGATGCTTTGGAAGCAACACACATGGAACGTGTAGTTTTTGAAGAAGCTTAGATAGTGAAACATTGTCAAATGCCTTAGAAAAGTCAAACTGCAATAGCAGAGTGGCTAGCTTCTTTTCCTTGCCCAGATGTATATTATCAGTTAATTTTTCTTTTGGTCAAGAAGCCCGCCACCTGATCATGAGCAAGCTTTTCCAAGACCTTTGACAGGAAGCATAAGAGAGATACAGGGCAAAAATCAGAAAGAGTCGATGGTATAGGGACTTTTTTGATTGCCAGAATTCTGGACTTTTTCCATTCCGATGGGAAAATAGCCTTAGAAAGCGAGGCATTAAATAGTTTGGTGAGATGCAAAGCTATTGTTGGAAGTGCCTTAGCTATGATACTTTGAGGAATTTCATCGTCACCTTTCGCCTGCGAACTAAAATGAGACACTGTCAGGATAACATCAAATATGGATACCTCTTTGAAAACAAAGCCCTCTGGTGAAGAACTGTTGATGATGTTTAACGGCAAGGAGGAATCTTTAGTAGGAGAGATGGAGATATTTGAAAGAAACAAATTGAGTTCCTCCGGTGAAAACTCGTGAAGGGCATCATTTACTTTTAGAATGAGTCCAAGCCTCTTTATCTCCTTCCAAAAATCTTTGTTAGCATCAAGAGTGTCATAAATGCGATTGTGCATATAGGAGCAACGAGCATTCTCAGACTGCTCCTCATATTCATTAGCAAGCGATAGACACTCATTTAAAAATTTTTTAGAGCCTGTTCTATAATACCTTCTACTAGTAACATCACGCTTTGATTTTAATAAGCGAAGTTCTAAGTTTAGCCAAGGAAATCTAATTTTTTCAGGTCTTAAGTAATTAAACTCAAATTGAAATTATCAGATGTAGGCTAATTATTGGTAATAAGAAAAGGAACCAAGAATGGTTTTCTAATTTTTATTAGTTTAGTTTTTCACTATTTCAGATAGTATCTTTAAATACAGTTCTTTGCTACCAATAACTGGAAATATGCAACTGTGAATTTTTTTCTCCTAGCAGTGATGGAGAATTAAAATATTTTAGATATAATTCTAAGCATTGACTAAAAAAGAAACAAAAACAAAAATAGTTTTCTTATTCTTATTAGTTTAGTTTTTTACTATCTAGGATAATGTAACGTAAAAAATATTGCTTATTATTTATTCCAGCAAAAAAATAAATCGTTTATTCATTAAATAAAAATTATAAATTTTCCAATGTAACATAATAGCTTTCAAAAAGTTTAGAGTAATAAAAGGACCTATTTAAAGAATGTAAAGAAGAACTCAAGGAATTACAAAAATATTTATATGTGCATAATATCATAAATATTTGTTGCAAAAAAAAGAAAAAAATTTATATTTATAAAAATCAGGTCACCAAGATTAAATTAAATCAGAAATGAGATCAAAATTGTTGATGATACAGAAAATGTATATAAAATAGACGACACAAACACAATTCCTTAAGTGGTTATACACAAGTATAATTTTATCCATTGACAGAAAAAAATTTTTTTTTCAACTTGAGTTTTATATAGTAGTATACTACATTGAAGCATTAATTTTAATTAATTTTCTAAGGAATCGTACTTGATATTCTTTTTCAAGTTTTTTTAATAAGAAAAAAAAATAACGGAGCATAAAAATTACAAAGAATTTATTTTAATATACTTTTTATTCAGTTTGATCTAAAGGACTTAATGAAATTTCTGTAAAAAATATAAAGGATTTCTTGATAAGGGTGCAGAGTATTTTTTTTCGGTTTTTTGCGAATTTCTCAGAGACGCATAATTTTTTATACAGATTTACACTGAAAATGATTTTGATCTACATCAAATTTTTAAAGATTTCAATCGTCTTATTTGTTAGTTAATTTGCGACGTACATTACATCAGTCAAAATACGGTTTAGGGAGTTTAGTTACTGGCCACCACTAGATTTGGTCTACTAAATGAGTTTTGTAAGTCGCTTATAACAAATTTCGGGTTTTTTTTCTATTGAAAATTGGGGCTACAAATCTAAAAAAAGTCTTTTTCTTTCCAAGTTGTGCAAAAGCATTTAAAAGCATAAAAACTTACTTTATAAACTTCAGAGTTAAAATAAAACTTATTTATCAAACGAATTAAAAATACAAAGGCTTAAAAAATGCAAGCACACATAATACAAGCATAAAAAAAAAGTTAAAACATTGAATAAAAGCATAAACAATTTTCTAAACAACTATACGCATACATAAACATATTGAATAGATAAATATAGTATTATTATACATATATATAAGTTGGATCAAGTGGATACCCTAATTCTACGCTTCATGAGACACTTTTACACGAGTTTTTTTATTATTTTTCTAACATATAAATATAATTATTGATTTAAAATATATTTTCTATCTACATAAATAATTTATAACAGATTAACTAATTATAAATAATTTTTTTTCTACTCTTCATAATTTTCCCTTTATAATGCAAAAATATGTACATATTAATAAAAAAATTAAATATTTATTATTAAAATATGTGTATCTGAAATTTTATATAAATTTATTGTAATAAAAAAATTTTTTTTTTGAGATATTGGACGTTTGTAATAGATTTCCAGAATATAAAGAGGCCTTGAACTTTTCAACTTATCAAAATTATACATATAGGTATACAATAGTTAGAATTGTAACCTATTTTTTTTTTATTTACGTTATATTTATGTGTGTGGGTGTGTATTGCATGTAAATTGAAAACTTTAACTTTTAATATTCCAAATATATTAAATTCCTTTTCCTGAGCACAGATATCATTTATTCTTTACTCACATTTTTTTGTAGTATATTAGCTTGGTACTTAGAGTTTAGATATTTTTTCAATTTTCACTTTCATTTAAAGTTTTTTTTGATGCTTAAAAGCAAATGTAATCTTAGAATTTGAAATCACTTTGAATTTTTACTATTATTTTTTGATCGTATTTTAATTGGTGAAAAAAAAAATCAAAATAAATTATAATTACTTTCAGAATTTAAATTTTTTTAAACTGGTCAACTTTTTAAAATAATGAAAAGACTAATGTATAAAAATATGAATGACAAATAATACTTTTTTTAAACTTATTAAAAAAATTTATATTAAATATTTTAGCTGAATATTTCAAATAGTTTTTCATCAATAAAATGAATCCTGTAATAAAAGTAGAAAATATCAAATTTTTTTTTTTTAAAGCTTTACTCGATTTACTCTAACAATAATACTACAGGGATAAAGTTCAAACATATAATATTTAAAACTTTTTAACAGTTACGCAAATAATGTTCTACGAACATGCTAACTGATGCTAATGAAAAGTACTGTATTTAAATTTTTTTTGCATATATGGCTCATTATCGTTTTTTTTGCAAAAGTGACGTACAGCACGTTTTTGACTACCAGATGCATTAATTAAAAAAAATTTTTTTTTAAAATTTTTAATTTCGATAAGTTTTTGATGTTACACCATAAAAATCAATATATTTTAATGTTTTAACTACTATAAAACATAAAAATATAGCAAAAAAGCCTTTACCGTTCCCTGTCACAAAGGAGATTCCTATACTTTGAGTGTCTGTCACTCACACCTATCAATTAATTATCAAAAATTTTTATTTGGGGATTAATTGCTATACTATAAGGTTAAACTTTTTCCATATAGAAAAAATTTAAACTTACTTTTCCTAATTATTACAAGGGTGAGAAGGTGTGTCACACGATTTTACAAAATGTGTACGTAAAACGTATTTTATTTATATTAAATTTGATTTCTCTTCATAAAAACATTTTTAAAACCTTTTAATCACATAAATGACAACTTAAATACATAAAAAATAAATTCTCACATCGAGAGCACTTTAAGAGGTCCTTAAATAGGAAAACAAAATCAGTTTAAGTTCAGAAATCACGAAGGGACAAAAACAAAAGCCTTTACCGTACCCCCCTAGATCTCCTATTAAGAAGCGTTGTAATTAAAATATTAAAAAGTTAGTAAGTTTCAATCATAAAAATACTTTACTTTCCAAACGGAAAAGTTTTTTTGTTCATTTGTCTACGAATTATTTTGATTTTTCTATAAAAAAGCCTTTACCGTTCCTGCCTTTACCGTTCCTCTTTTTTTTTTAAATTATTTAATACTTTTAAAATTTACCTCCAAAACTCGTTTTTTTAGTAAGAATTCTTTAAAAATATATGATATTGTTCTCTAAAATACATAAAACCTAGAAAAATTCATACATTAAGGCTGTATGTAACGATTTTGGTTTTTAATGGTTTTAACCTGTTTTTACCTTATAATTATATGAAAAAATGTAATAAATTGATGTAAAAGGTTCGTTATGGTGATTTTTATGCAACACTGAATAAATATTGGTGAAAAAAGTCTAAAAAGTCTTGTTTGGACTTTAAAAAAGGAATTTTTTATTTTTATTTTTTGAAAGCTATTTTTTCAAAAAAAATGAAAACGAGCCATATAGTAGGAAGTGGCAAATTTTTTATGCATTTATCTAACAACTGAAGTTGATGGTAACTCAGAGGTGTTGCCAACCTAATAAATGATTGCATTATATGTAATTTGTGATTAAAGTCAGACAACACGATGGAGGCGGATTTAACTGGTTCCAAAATAGATGATTCTTTTTGGCTTCGGTGGAAAAAATTTGGCCGCAGGAAACTCGATATTTAGGGAGGTCAAATCGATTCAAGCCATAAGGGCTATGAAAACTGGACGTAAAAATGGATTTGAAAATTGATTTTTACTTTTTCGACAAATGTTTGTAATTTTGTATGCGACCCAACCGATTTGTTTGAAAATTTAGGAATAATTGTAAAAAATATTCCAAATATATCAAATCATTTGCGACCATAAAAATTTTCACATCTTTGAGTAGTTCATTATTTTTCAAAATTTTTCTGGAGAATTACGTTAATTATTATTTTCTATTACGCAATCCCTTTTTAGGGTTTTTTTTTGCAGATTTAATGGTGAACATTCGTTTTGAACTCTTATAGGACCATGAAATCCATAATTAGGGACTACAAAAGCGTTTGTAAGCCAAAACTTGTTATACTTAATACACATTTTAAAAACATCCTTTTTCAAATATGTTGTAGTTTTAAAGGTGCTGAATTTATTTTTAACCCTTGGGACCAGAAAATTCAGTGACTAAAAAAATTTAATTAAAAAAAAGTAACATAAAAGGCAACATTGTCTGCTAATTTTGCAAAAATTTTCCTTACACCCCTAAAAAGGGGATGTTTGACCAATTTAAAGGTGTTGCATTCTCGGGAATCCTTCGGGATCCCAAAATTCGTGATCAGCAACTAAAAAAACATAAGGCAGAGAAAATATCAAAATGGTAAGTAATATCTACTCTTAACCGTGTATATTTTGACTGAAGATATTTTTAATGAATTTAAATTGGCAATTTCGTTATTTAATTCAAAATATTAAAATAATTGTTAATTACAAATCTTTTGTTACCGATTTATAAGGGTTGTCTCAAAAATGCATAAAATTCCGAAGAAATATTATAAAAGGCATTTTAAGTGAAAACAGTAGGGTATGGTCAGACAAAATTATATACGAAAAAAAAACTAGTTTTAGGAGTTTATTTACTAGATTTCATTAAAACCGATTTTGAAACTTTGTAATAGTAAATAAAAGTAGATGATGATGAGAAATTCTAACAAAGGCTATATTTTCAATAAATAAAAATAAAACTTCAATAAAATAATCAGACAACTTTTTTACTTAATTAAGTTAAGATAAATAATCATCATCATTTCTAAAAAAATCAATTTGATATTAAAGAAGTATATGAAGTGTATTAAACTTTTGCAAGCTTTTATATAAAAAAAAACTACAAACAATGACGTATGCATAAAAATTTTAGAAAGTTTAGTCCTATAATTTAAAATAGATAATAAACACGAAATTTAGGCTTACATAAATAAATTCGAAATAAATTCTATGACGTATCATGAAACATCACTCTGTTCCTTACTTGTGACGTAATATTAAAAATATATTTATTACTCTGACGTCAGAATTAAATTTTTAAATACTGATAATTATTTTATATATTTAAAAAACTTTTTAATAGACAAGTACTTAATACTTGTTACTTTTAAAATTTTTTATTTATTCATTTTGGTATAAAAAAACTAATTTTAAATAATAAATTTGATTTTAAATTAGCATTTATTTTAGTTTAATCAATATAACTTCATTTGTTTTTGTTATGTATGAATAATTAAAATTCTAAAAATGTATTATAATTAATGTTTTTTAATGTTTTTATCAAAATTACTCAATCTAGAATAAAAAAATGTTTCAAGTGTTATTTTTGTTAAAGTAAAAATAAGCATAAAACTTTTAAAACATAATGTACATTAAAATATTTTTAAATATTCAACAGATAATAATTACATGTTAGGGTTTGTATATTAGGTTGCTCATAAAAAAAATTTCTAAACATGTATTTTATGTATTTGAAGCTTACATAAGGGTGTAATGAAGAAAGAGAAATTATAAGATAGGATGGGAGAAAATTGATTTTAATAATTAAATTTTCTAAGTTTGTTTACTCTCAATTCGGTATAATATACTTTCATAAAAGAATTTTTTTATTTGTACCTACCTAATATACACTATTATAATATAAGGGTAGATAAACTTTGTCTTGACGTTAAATTTGTATTCTGTTGATGTATTTAAACGATTCAAATGAATTTTTTTTCTCCCTATTCTAATTTTAGTTATTTATAATTATTGTTATTGATTTTTATATATTATTTTTATAATTGAAAATATTTTAATTAATCTAAACAAGTTTTTTTAGTATATTTTATATTGATATAGATCAAGCATGCTTTTAAAACATTAAGGTTTCTAGGATGTACTATTGTTAAAAATTTAATAATTATAAATGAAGATAAATTAGGTTGTATTTTTTATTTTAAAAAAGTATAATAATTCATGCATGTACTTAATTTTTTTTACTTTTGAATTTAATTTTGTTTTAATTAGATTTTTTTAATTTATTTTACTTGTTTTAGTTTGCATGCATCAATTTTATATAAATAAATTTGAATAGTAATAAGACTATGTTGGATTGTTTAGAAAAATATTATTCGGTTGATTGATCATCAACCTGTAGTCATTTATTAAATATTATAAACAAAAAGATTATAAATGTGGATAAATTAATTTTTGGAATCTCAATATTAAGCAACAGTTGATTATTTTTTTCAGTTTACCTAACAAAGATAATCTTAAATAAATTTTCCACATGTTTATCACTTTTAAAAATCTATTAATATAAAAATATTTATAAGATTTCTCTTATCGCTACATATAGTTTTAATTATTTGTGACTAAATCAAATTGAAATCGCTTAATCTATTTTTAATAAATAAAATAAAGTAATTTTGTTTACTTTGTTTTTAAGTTAATTATTGTATCTCATACAATCTCTCTCTAATGTAATTATTAAAAATTAATAAATTTTAAATTAATATTGTCTGCTAGTGGTGCAAGCATTATTTTGTTTTTTTTGAGTATGCGCTTATAAGATCTTTTAAGAATAATTTATTAATTAATCATTTAATATTGTTTTTCAAAAGTTTTGTTATTGAATTACATAATTTATAAAAAAATGAGAAGATTGTTGTTGTAATAATATCAAATGTTTTTATTGGTCATCTAAATTTTGATGAGTGCTCAATAAATGAATAATTATTGGTATATTTATAAATATATTTCTATTTGCTTTTAATTTGCAAAAAATAACCTCCAATAAACTGTTTTTTAAAATCAACAAAACTTAAACAATGAGGATAGAGTACTTTTATGCAATCATAAATAACAAATGCTTGATATAATTACCAAGCAATTGTTGCCAAATATGTTTATAAAATGATAAAATACCTATATATTCAATTGAAATGTAGAGAATATTATTTGAATATACTCACTTTTTCAAGCTTTTGAAAATATTCTCGTAAAAAAGGAATTGGATTTTCAGGCCGAGCAACACATAATTGTACAATACAATCTTTCAGAACCTGCTGAATATTGTATCTCTGAACATATTCTTCACATTCTCGCAAACTTTGCTCCTCCTCGAGATTAGACGCCATATTTATTTTTCTTAATAACCCGGATGACGACAAAATCAATTAAAAATAATATGAATTTTTTATGTATTTTTTGTTTTTGTGTTATTTGTTTACGCTGTTTAAATTAATTTTCTTTTATTTTCGTTTTTTTCTTATCCAAAGTGTTGATTGTTTGCAAAACAATTATCACAAATGAGGCCGTAATAAATGGAGCTCAATGACCGCGACTCCGTTTTCTCATCTGCGTTGGTTACTACTATGAAATTCACGGTTCATTATTATTATTGTCATTTTCATCTTGAGGTATAATCTCCTGTTTTCCCAAAATAAACTTGTCTTTTTAATTTTTTGCAATTAGAACTTTTTTACGTACACAAATTATAACAGACGACAAACTTGATTGTTGACATTATTATTGGAACGACAAAGTATACTAATTTACTACGCATGCGCTTCTTATTTTTTTTTTTATAATCAAAATAAAAATAATTAGAAATTAATATATTTTACTGTTTTTTATGTTGCTGTAATTAAAAAATAAACATTGGAAAATGTTAAATGAATGGTTTATTCGCAGATTGCCATACCGATGGTGAATACATTTAAATAGTGATCAGATGTAGCTGAAAAAACATTTTGCTATAGATTTATAAGTAAAATTTTCTTAATTTTTTACTGATATAAAAATAAATTTTTATTAAATATGCATAGTAAGATCTTTTTAATAATCTTCTTATGAATATTTAATGAAAAGATTAAATTTTTTAATAATTATTTAATTCAAAAATAGCTCTTTTTTACCGCCTTTAAATTTTATTGGCGCTTAAGTAATTTATTGGTTATGTACTTGTGTACATGTATATATAGTAAAGAAAAATAAACAAACTGCTCATATGCCAGAAAGCATGAAAGCATTCTATATAATTTGAAATAATAAAAAGTCAAAAATATGGACAAAAAAAAATGTAAGTTACTCTCTTTTTTGTAATATTTATAAATTCTAAATATAATTAGGGTAGAGAAGGGGGTTTTCGCCAGTGTATACAGTTTTCGCCACCCTCGCTATTTGAACTTTAACCTTTTAAAATGTGGTGCTAATTACCTTAAAATTCTAAAAAATCTATTTTTTAATGACTCATTGCATCTAGCCACAAGAATATTGACCCATTTCGCTAATATGCTTGGTGGCGAGAACCCCGGTTTTTCAGGGTTTTGGACCTAAAGGTTAGGTTTTACAAAAAATAAGTTTTGGAAATTACCAGGGTCGGAATTTTAATTAATAATTATCTTTCTCAAAAACATTTAAACACTTTTTAGCCATGCATTTGCATAATATTTTTAAATATACATAGTTTAATTTCAAATTTTCTTAATGGTGGCGAAAACCACCCCTTCTACCCTACTTAATTATTTTTATTTTAAAATTTTTTATCTAGTAAACATATTGGGGCCACTACCATTGAGTATTGTCAATCAGGCAACTTCTTCTGAACAACGAGAACATTATCTTCTTCGTTACCTTCAAAATGTCATACCCAACTGTGATCTTAAAGATATCGATGAAGAATTGCAAAAGGTAAACAAAATTTAAATATAACTCATCGCAATGCATTATCAAACAAACAATAATAAAATTTCAGAGTTTTACTTTGTGCAAACATAAATCAAAAGTAAAAAAGAAAAAAATGCCCAAATCTCCATTTTTAACAGTCAGAAAAAGCATTCTTTTTGGATTAAATAAGTATTCTAAAACAAATGTGCAGTATAGTAATATGTTACCGTTACATGATTTATGGCTTGAATACATGCATCACATGCTTGGCTTAAGTAATTTATCAAAAATTCCTACAAAACCAACCTCTTCACAATGGGATGCAATTAGTCAAAGATTAATTAAAGCAGATTATCATGGTGCTAAAATTTCAGTTATTAGTTCAAAATGTCCAAGTAATATAGGAATTGAAGGAATAGTTTTACAAGATACAAAAAATACGTTTAGAATATTGGGAACAGACAATAAGATTAGAAGTATGTTTAAAAATATTAAAAAATTTTAATGAATTAACAATGAATATAAATTTAATAATTTTGATTTCAGCGGTACCCAAAGACTCTTCTGTATTTCAAATAAAAATGAACAATATACGCTTAGAAGTTTATGGAAAAGAATTATGTATAAGACCAGCTGAACGATCTGTAAAAAAAATTAAAAATTGCCATATATCAATTTTGTGAATCATTATTCGACATGATTCAAAATTTAGTTTACATTTAGAAATAAATGTTCTTCGTTATAATTGTATTATGATTGTACATACATGTAGTTAACAATTTATCTATAATATAATTTAGTCCTCTTTGAATATAAGTAAAATTACTTATTATTATTTTATTTAAATAAAAAAAAAATATTTTTGTTTTTTATAAATAATTATTTTAAATTTTTACAAAGAGGGAGCCACTTTCTTAATAACTTGATTTAAACTGTTTATGATATCTTAAATCTTATAGGTAGCTATTTTACCGTTCGCTGATTTAGAGAAGGGACGTTGATGGTTGGATTCAAGATTTCTTTTGTAATAAAAATTTTTTGTTTACAAAAAATAGTGCATATTTTTGTAATTTGTTATAATATACAATGCAAAGAAAATACTTATTTAATTTGTATTTTTATTAAACTTTACGTTTCTTGGACTCAGAGTATTAATTTATTAAATATAATAATGTAAATTTAATAATTACTTTTTATAAAAAAAAATTAATTATTGTTAAAAATGACAATGAATATAAATTGGGAGGCAAGCTATGCAAATATATGTCGTGGTTGTATGACTGATGAAGGTGAACTGTTTCATATTTATGATAATAAAGATTATTTTAATGCAAATATACATGGGAAATTGATGGAAATTACAGGAATTGAGGTTAGACTTATAAAAATTAAAATTAATTTTTTAAATGCTAAAAAGTATCCTGAATTCTTTTTTTTTTGTAGATTAAAGAATTTGATGAACTACCAGCAAAATTATGTCCAAAATGCATTGATAAAATCAATGGTTTTTTTGAATTTAAACAGCAAGTACAAATATCGGATTCAAAACTTCGTCAAATTTTTCAAATTACAACAGATAATACAGAAAATGTAATTATTTATTATTTTAACAAACATTTAATGTAAAATTCATTTTATTATTTATTTTATTTTTTTACTTAGGATATTTCTATAATAAATGAAATTATGACTATTAAAACAGATTCAAATGATGCATTTATTTTCAAAAATGACAATTTTGAAAATAATAGCGTAAATGAAATAAAATTTACAAATTTTGAATTTATAAATTCTGATGAAGAAAATAATCAAGATGATAGTGATATTAATTTGAATATTATTAAATCTGAAGCTCTTGATATTGCAAGCAAAAATATTGAAGGCAATTTTGAGGATGATTTTGAAATTATTGGAGAAAGTATAGTTAGTAATTTAAGAGTTGTTAATAAAGAAAATCATGTAAAAGAAACTCTATTAGAAACAGAAGATAATCTAAATCAAATTCAGTCTATTGAAACAAATTTAAATGAAGGTTCAATTCAAACAGTTAATTATGAAATTGAAAATAATAAAATCAATGACAAAAATATTATCCAGCAAGAAAATAATAGTTCTGCAGAAGTTTTTTTGAATTCATCTGATGATTTTAGCGATGTTGAATTACTTGTTGATGGTAATGATCACGTGATTGGTAGTCTTAATGATACAGTGACCAAGATCAAAGAAATTAAAATAAGTGAAAAAGTTACGCAATATCAATGCACACTTTGTACACAAAATTATGAAAAATTATCAAATGCATTAACTCATTTAGTAAATTTTCATGTTCCTAGTTCTGGACCATTTTATTGTATAGTTTGTGAAAAAGATTGTTGTGACATACAGGAATTAAAAGATCATGTAAAACTTCATGATGGAAAATTTCCTTACAAATGTTTTTTATGTAATAAAGCATACATGATGAGAAGGTATTTGAAAAGGCATATGACATGTCACACTAATTTTCCTAGATTTAGGTGTTCAAAATGTGGCACAAGGTTTAAACTAAAAAAAGATCTTGATAGTCACATATTAACTCATAGTCAACCAGCTCCTTACAGTTGTAATTTATGTTCAAAAGTTTTTAATCACAAAGGAAACTACAAAAGGCATCTTGTATCACATTTAGATCCAAGAGGAATGCATTTACCAAAGTATCCTTGTTTAATTTGTAATCGTAGATTTATAAATAATCGTACCCTTGAAACTCATATGAGAGTTCATACAGGAGAAAAACCTTATAAATGTGAGACTTGTGATAAATCCTTTTCTCAAAAAGGAAATCTCAAAAATCATTACAGAATTCATACAAATCCTCGAAGTTTTACATGCGAAATTTGTGGTAAAAGTTTTAACCAAAAAGCTACATTAAAAGATCATAGTTTACTTCATTCAGGAGAGAAGCCACATATATGTACTATATGTGGAATAACTTTTACATTTAGTTCATCCCTTCGAAGGCACATGTATTCACATTCAGATGGTAAACCATATCAATGCTCAGATTGTAATGCACAATTTGTAGGTAAATATGATTTAACTAGACATATGAAAACACATGCTAATAAAATGAATATGAAACCAAATAGTAAAAATAATAAAAATAAGCAATTGAATTTATTTGAAATTTCTGAAGAAATAGTAGATATTGATTCTCTAAGTAAAATTATATCAGTACCTGATACGGTTTCAGTTGATCAAGTTTTTATATGTGATGATAGTGTTCAATTGATTCCACAAGGAGAATCAGAAAAGGAAAATGTTAATTCTTTTTTTAATCTAATTGAATATGAATAAACTTTGTATTTATAAATGACTGTAATTAATTTTATAAAAAAGCTTAATTTAAGGTTGAATTTTATTATATAATGTTAAATGTAAGTAATTAACTATTTTTAATATTGCAAAATTTCATTGAAGATGAAAGTATTAAACTTAAAACATTATATTTTATTTATTAATGATATACGTAGGAAATTTTATTTGTATACAATTATGTACAAAATGTAAATAAATTTTTTGTTTTGTCAATTTAAAAAAAAAACAAAAATAACTGTCTAATAATCTTGGTTTATGTCTCTAGCTTTATTCAATAAATAAACCTAATCAATCGATCAATAAAAACGAGTAAATTATTTATATACCTTTTTTTGAAAGAATTTATAAGTATCATTTTTGCAAAAATGTAGTTTTTGCAAGTAAGGTGAACAGCTGCAGCGATGTGACAATATCACGAGTATCGAAAAGTGCGCATAACAGCTGTAGAAACAGTTACGACTCCTTTTCTGTTCGCTAGCGCCACCTGTATGATGCTTTAACTTATTTGCACGTGCGATTTTCGTTATCTTACACAAACATACAATAGTGTTGTGTTATCTATAAATATATAAAATAACAGAGCTTTTATAAGGATTATGAAGGTGGAACTATCATCAGCGCCGCCAACTACCACCACCAACACCACCTCCACTACCACCTCTTGCTGAAAAACGGGCTGGCCGAACCATGCCGCGCGGAGCGGGTAAGTACCACCACTATTCCTTTAGCATGTTATTCAGTCAGTCTGTACTCGCATGCTTCCGAAGCAGCTCTTTAAAATTGCTTGCTTTTATCCTAAATTACCTGAACAAACCTAATTACCAGGTATTTTTTATACCCGGTAATTCCTCGAAGATTACGAGGTACGCGGCCGACGCGCCGGCCTATTTTCGAGGTTAGGTTGTTTAAGGGATGATCAATTATCCCCATAAAAACAATGACAAATCTATTTTCTTACATTAATTTCTCCTTAATTATTGTTATTTTAATTAGATATCATAAAATTTATAGATAATTATTATGAATATTTAGGTATTCTTGCTGATGATTTGTTGTTTATTATTGTTATCTTAAAGCTTTTGAGCGACGGTGAAAGCGTGTGTTATTGTTTTGTGGAAGGTTAGGTGCCGGTATAACGCGCGATGTTTGAATTATTACGATTGATTTAATTGTTATTTTGTTATAAGTAAAACCAAAATAAATGAATAGTGCAATATTAAAAAGTAATTTTTGAACATTAGTGATGTTTTATAAAATTAGAACGTATGAAATAAAATTAAGTAGTGTTAATGTTATGAAAAAATTTACGAGGGGATGTTTTATTTTGAATAATCGACACGTGTTGCAGTGACGATTTTTGTGCAAACTTAAAACGTTTAAATCAATAAAATATATTTAAATGAAATAAAATTTCTGTGTTTATTTAATTAACAAGGTAAAAAACAAGAAAACATCTTTTTTACTAAAATATTTTTTTTTTATGAACCACTGGTTTTAAATTCTTAATACATTCATTTTTAAATTTTATTAGTATAAAAACTTTTGTTAATAAAACAAATTTTATAATGATTATTTTTTTGAGAATTTAGTTATTATTTATTAATTTTTTTTGGAAATTTTCAGTAATATTTGCGTTCTAAGAAAAAAATTTTTTAATCACAAAGTGGCTCGATATTTTGTGAAATTTTTATTTTTATTGTTTGAAAAGATTTACTTAATATTTTAATAATTTTTGGTAAATTGTAGATAATTAATATTTTGTATATTTTGAAATTAAAAAACTCAAAAATTGATAAGTTTAAATTTTGAAATATTTTTTATTTGAAATCTTCGAGTAAAAGATGTATTTTTCAATCATTAAACTGGTAAATATTTGTAACAACAATTCTTAAAGTACATGTAATAACTAAAAGTATTTGTAATTAAATTTCTTTATTTAAAATAGTTTTTAGAGGGTTTTAAAATTCTGCCCAATCAGTCTTAGGTAAAAATTCGTATTTTAAAATTTAAAGAAGGTATTTTTAAATTAAAGATTCTGCGGATGGTTTTACGCTTTTAATATTTTAAGAGTTAATTGTTTTAAAATTAATTTTTGTGAATAATATTTAATATTTTATGGATTAACGATAAATTTCTAAGCCACCTGAAAGTAAACTTGAATAATCATAAATATTAGTAAAGACCGAGGTAAGGACCATGCACTTAAAAAAAAATTGAAAGTGTGTCCCGGTACAAATAATTTTCTGCAAAAAATTAACATTTTGATTACCAAAACTGAACGCATGCAAAAAATTGTTTGAACTGATTAATTCTTGAGTACCTCGCGTTTTGCATGTTTTAATTTGCAGAATTTTGCGTAAATTATGTCATAAAGTACAAAAAATCTCAGAAAAGAATTCGAGATTCTTCAAAATCTGTCTTTTTTACTAATTTTCACAACCTGGTCTTATAAAATACTGAGAATTCTCAAAGAAAATTTTTATTTTTACTTATTTCATTTTTCAATGAATTTTGGTATCAAAGAAAGACTTTGATAAAGAACTATAGCTAAGATCTTTATAACTTAAACCTGTTTGAAAATGTACACACATGTTTAATCTTATAATATTTTATCGATGATAAAAAATCAGTTGTTTTTTTACAGTGAAATAAAATATTTTTGCAGATAAATATTTTTTTGTAAGACTAAATACAAATTTATTCATTAATAACTCAATTACCAAATGCAGATCACACAATAAGCTAGTCAATATGAAAAATTTAAAGAATTTATTAAAATTGAATTTTACTTGGATTCATCCAGGTAATTTGATATTTATTCAACTTTAAAACTTCAAAAATTTGATAAAATTTGATACACTTCCCTTAAAAATGAAATTATCAAGTTTCATACTGAAAATTAAAAATTTTTTTACAAAAATAACCAGTGGTTCATAAAATAAAAAAATTCGGCCAAAAACGAAAAAAAAACCTTCGATGAAATTTTAGATGGATAATTCAGCATACGTACCAAATCAGTTACCACCACCGTTGGTTGTGTTTTCACAAGCTGGGGGTTTTTCTGAAGCAGCCCTTAGAATGCAAAGACCTTTCAATCCACAAGTTAGTATCCAAATATCCAACAAAAAATTCCTTTTTACATGCATAAATCTATTGTTAATAATTTTAATATCTTCTTTGCACACGACTAAATATTCAAGAAAACAATAAATGTGCATGCAATGTTTTTTTGGAATGCTTTTTTTTTTCAGGCTTTTTTATGATTTATAGCTTATAGATGCACACTTCTATAATAATTTATAACAAAGAAGAAGACGTACATAATAACGTTCGAATGATTATGTGTCATTTTTAAAAATTTACTTGAAAAAAAAAATTTCATAACTCTAAAGATGAGAATATTGTATTCATTTTATTTCTTCCTTTATTCATTTACTACTTACCTATTTACGTTTATTGTACATTTTTATTGTTATTTAATATATTGGTATTTTATTTTATTATTTTTTTAATGACTATTTAGTCATTTTAATTCTCGAGTTTTAATATATTGAAACCTTGTTTATTTGAAAAAGGAAAATAATATTAAATATTGTGATTAGCTTAGAATTCAAATTGACGTTAATTAAAAAACAAAGTTATTATTCTTGAAACATGTTTTGCAACGTAAGAGTTGACAAGAATTGCATTTGGTTAATAAATTCAGTAAAATTACTACTACGTAAATTTGTAATTTGATATAAAGTACATTTATGCATAAAGCTTCAAAAGTAAAGAATGCCCTAAATCTTATGTAAGTTTTCATTATTTTTAAGAGGAATCAAAAATTTTTTAATAAAGTTCTTACATTATTTTTATTTTATTTTTTTCAACATTTTTTTAAAATAGCGACGGAAAATGCGCTGTTTCTGTTGAGTATCCAGAAAAACAATTATCTTATTTTTGTTACCTTACCGATGAGAATACATTACAAAGCACATGGCGAGAAAACCCGAGGATGGTAAACTGCGATTTTGGGCATTTATTTTTTATGGCCAAGGATCAGGCCAAGGATCGTATATTTAATTCTTGCCTTTTAACTACTTTTTGAATTATGAATATTGAAATGAAAGTTAGCAAACATTTTTTAAGAAACTAAATGACAAACTTTGAATCATAATCATTTGAACATAAGTTGCTGTGCTTGGTATACGCATGTATAACTTCAAATTTTCAGCTACTATATTATTTTTAAAATAGGAGGCTTACGTGGGTCAACATTTAAATATTTTTTTATCCAGTTTCAAATTGTGCAAAAAATTATTAAAACTCTGACCAATGCAAGCTTCCTTCCCTGAGTAGTCAATTAAAAAAAACCTGCTTATGGTTAGCAGAATTCCACTAGCCGCTAGCGGAATTTTTTTTCATGCTTAAACAATTGCAAATGACTTGAAACGTAAAGAAAACTAAAAAAAAGTTTTTCTTACAAGTGGGTCGAAAGCACTATTTTCACCCCGCGAAGCGATAGAAATAAACGCGTTTTCTCCCCTTTGAAAAAGAAAAATTGCGTTATGTAACTTAAGGCTCATTGTAAGAATATAGCAAATATAGCAAAATAACCCATTTCAGGGTTGGTTTTTACCAATTCAAGGGCGAATTTCGCATTTTTTATAAAAAATGACCTGAAATTTTGATTCGGCGACCCACAGAACCTATACTATGGCAAAATTATTGCTCATAGTAAGAATATGGCAAAACACCTTCTTGTAGGGTTGTTTTTTGGTAATTGAAGGGCCGTACGCACATTTCCCATGAACGAGTATTTGAAATTTGGTTTCAGCATCCCAAAAAATCTATAATAGAAGTAGAGTCTAACAAATTCACTAGAGTAATGGGAGAAAAAAAAGTGTATCCCAGATCGCCGTTTCCTACCCTCGGCTTCGCCTCGGATGCTAAATGACATTTGATCTGGGCCATTCTATTTTCTTGCTCCTTTGGTTAAAAATGTATTATTTTTCGCTCATATAAGAAATGTCAGCGGTGTGATGGGCCAAAAAAAAAAAAATATTCTTGAAAAGATAGCAAAAAATTTTTTTACTTTTTCTTTACGTTTTAAGTCATTTGCGGAATCTTTCCACTGGTTTCAAGTGGATTTTTTTTCAATGGACTATTTAGATTCAAGTGTTTGCTTAAATTAAAAAAAAAGTTGGTTTTGTAGCAAATTAACTGCTGTAGAGAAATAGTTTAGTATGTTTTGATAATAAGTTTCATTTAAACTGCTTCATTTTTCTAACTTTAACAAAATTTTTTTTTAATTTTGAAATAAATTTAGAAATATTTTACGAACATTTATTATTATTTAAAAGTTCTGTACTTCCTGTAGTAAATTGATAAATTTTAATATTTTCAAAATGAAACATGACAATTAGATTGATCAACCATTAATTCAAGGTCATTATGAATGTTAGAAACAAATTTTGAGGAATTATGTTACAAGAATTTAGAAGAGTTAATTTTATTTTGTATTTTGTATTTGACTAAAATTTTTCTAAAAATTTATTTGTATTGCCAAAATTATACTGTTTTATTGGCCCGAAATAATCATTTTTTTTATTCATTCAAAAGCATCCTAGAAATTTTGTTTAAAAAATAATAAATTTTTTTTAATATTTTGAATTCGTTTTGGTTGCAATTTTCCGAAAATAATTTAAATTTGGATACTCGGAAAACAAGGATTTAATAATATTTGGTATAAATAATAAACTTTTGAGCTTAACTGTTGTAATTCTGAAGCCAAACCTTAAAGTTTGTTTTTTAGTTAATAATGACTCGTATAGAATAATTTGTCAAAAAATATTTCTTATAATTTTATAAAACTAAACAACAAAAAATAAAAATGTTTGAATAGATCGGTGATACAAAAGAGCTTCAAAGTCCATTTAGTGCAGCAGCAACACTTGATTATCGTCTTCATCATATGTTACATCTTCAACATCAATTTCTCCATCCATTTGAGCATCGTATACCATTCGGTAGTGCATTTCGTCCATTAGCACCGTCGGCATTCGCACCACCACAAAAACGTTTAAAATTAGAAAACGATACAAATACAAGTCAATCAACAACACCAGGAATTGTTGTTACAACACCAACATCAAATAGTACAAATATATCTGTAACTGGTGGAATTGCTGCATTAACTGGCATGTCAAATATATTTCAAGGTGCAACTGCACCACCACCAACAACACCTGGTGCACAAAGTGATCATTTAGGAACAGCTGCTAGTCCAGCTAATTCAACAACGAGATCGTCACCAGCTACGGCACCACCATCGACTATTCGTGGTCCGTCGCCCGATGATGAAGATAGAGAAGCTAGTGCAACACCCTGTTCAGAAATTACCGAAAGGTCAACACCGGAAGAAGGACGACCATTTAGAAGTAAGTTTTTTTTAAATTTTAAATATAATTTATTGTTCATAAATTGTTTTTGAATATTTATAAATGTATAAAATTTAGTTTTTTTTTGTCATTTTTTTATGTATCCGAGAGTTTTACTACGCTGTATGAATGTCGAGTTTGTATTTTGTCCATAGGGTGATTTTTTTATTCCGGTTAACGCGTCTTTTTTTTTCATATATAGTACCATTTATATTTATTCTTTCAAGCGACGTTGAGGGCGTAATTACTAAATGATAGAGCTATTCATTTTTCTTGTGCTAACACAAGTGTGCTAATGGTTAGTTTTGGGTGATATATAAATATATATATATTTATTCTTTTTAATTATAGTCACACTACTATATACATAGAAAGATAAAGATTTTTTATAATATGCGTAAAGTTAAACTTTAGTTTAGCTTTTGTTATACAAGTCTTTTGGGGTTTTCACAAATAAATAATGTTTAAAAAAAAAAGAATGCAAAAATTTGTCCTCTACGAGTTTGCAAAAGAACAAAAAAAGAAATTCTTTTGCTCTAAAAATAAGTTATTTTTTTAGAAGCTAATATTCATATAACGAGCTCATATTATCTCTTTTTTAAAGATTTTTTATTAATGTAACTGCTGTTATGTTATTTTCTTTTGCTTAAAAAAAAGAAATTAATATATATTTGTGCAGTTTTATATATTTACGATGCGTGATTTCCAAGAAAGTTTAGCAATGCGGAGCAGCTAAGTGTAAGGTTAAAAAAAATGACCTGTGTTGTAATTAATATATCAGGCTGCATAAAGTTTTAATTGCTGTCTTTTTTTATCATATTAATTAAAAAGAGATATAGACCAAAGGTATGGTGACTGGTCTTAATTTCAGCCGAGATTTTGGTGAAATTGGCGAAATCTAATAAAGGTTAGGATGTTTTTAGTTACCTTGAATTTTGTTTATTGTATTGAATCGTATGAAGCAATTTACATCAAAATAAATGTAAAAGATACTGCTTGAATTTCGCTTAAAAGCTAATCGATGTGACCTGACATTGGCAAATTTTGGCTCAAAAAGGAGGTAAAAAAGAATAATTTTTGCGAGTTTTTGTTAAAATTTAAAAACTACGTATTTTTCGGCCACAGCACTGTCAAGAAAGTCATGTTTTTTTATCTTACTGTCAAAGAAAAATCGTATACAAAACCAAATATACAACCCTAGGCGATAAAGAAATAACGTCCCAAAGTGCCAGTTACCACCTTTTGGCTTCGCCTAGGCTATTAATTTACATATCATTCTTTACTTCTCTAGCCATTTGTCGTTAGATTCCATTTTTTGTTTTAAAGAGAAATTCTAACAGCTGCATTCAGTAACTACTAAATGCAGATTCAGCTCAAATTTCAGCCATAAATTCTATTCTATACTGAAATGAATCAAATAAAATAAGTAATTTTTACAAAATATTTTTAAAAACAAGATAATCATTTAATAGTAAAAATTACATTATCCTTTGAATATTTCATTCGATATTGAAATTAAATGAATTAAACTGATAAATAACACAAAAATTATTTCAGCTAAATATATCAATCGTAAAAACCAAAAAATATATATAAAATTCGATTATTCTCTTAATTATTCTCTTTTTTTGTTGATTTTAATTTATAAATAGTTTGACAAAAAGTCAATATAAAATAAAAAATATTTTTAAAATAGCCAAAATAATATATATGTACTAATTTCTTTTTGCTTTTGAATAAAATTTTCATTCAATGAAAAAGTAATATACCAAAAAAAATATTATTTGTTTGTGTATGAATTAACACAGAAAAAGAAGTGTTAAAATATATAAAATTATTAAAATATTTTACAGGAAATAATACATTTATGTACAGCAGTAATATTATATATATATATATATATATAAAATAATTTTGATATTTTGAAATTTGATAATTCGTAATAATAATTTTGTGTGAATATAATATTTAGTCACCCTTTTTACATTTACAATACGGTATAGATAGAAATCATAAAATACACATAATATTCAAAAACATTTTCTGATCTGTCATTGATATTTGATACGTGTTGTATAAATAATCATAAAACATATATAATTTTTACACAGTAAACAAATTATCGGATTATTTACTTGAATTATTAGTTTTTAATTTAAGTATTTTATTATACTTCAGGAGCTTTTTATTTTGTATTTTTACGTATTAAAGAGTACTAATTTTTTATTTTTATAACTATTGTATTAATTTTACGTATTTTAAGACAATTTTCAAAAATGTTTTGCATTTAAAATTTAGACTATATTCTTTTATCAGTTGCAATTCAAAGTGCATATTTTTTAAAAAGTATAATTTATCGTCTGCTACCAAAATTTGAAAAATTCTTTTAGACCGTTTGTTATAAAATACTTCGAAAATACTCTTGGCTATACTTATAATTAGCATATTTAGGGGTAGCCGATGTAGGGCACTGAGTACTAATAAATAGAAGGGGTTGAGGTGGCGTGCACTAGCAGGTGACTTTGAAATCTTTAGCCGAGATTAATAATTAAATTATTATTAAAGAAAAACTGCAGAAAACCAATATCAAGCACAGTATAAATATACATATTTTACAGAAAAATTAAATTACAAAAAAAAAATAAATTAATTATTAAATTTTAATCAAATATATTTTGTGTTTAATTAAAAACCTTATCGTGCGAATAAATATTTATTTGATAATAAAAATACAAAATCCTGTGTAAAAAATGTGACAATTTTAGATATAAGAATATAAAAATTGTATAAAAAGAAAATTTTTTCTTATAGATCTAGAAATATCAAAGATTTTAACGTATTTTAGGAAGCTTTAAAAAAAATATTAAATATAAAGTACTTTTTTTTGTGAATATTATAGTTTGAAAAGAAAGGATTCCCAAACGTATTAGAGAATATATAATATAAATTTATGTTCGATCCTATATTCTGCACTTATTATTTTTTCCTTTTTGTTTATTTCGGCTTTTTATTGGTATACAAGCAAAAAAGTATATTTTTAACTATTTCTAAATCAGTACTTTAGTTTATATATATTTTTTATTAAAGACAGTAAAAATTTTTTAACTCAGTAGGTATCTTCTTTGAATTTTTTAATACACGTGTGATATTTTGTTTTCCTAGAAATAATTTAATGTGAAATTTATTAATTATGCTTATTTATATTTGGGTGTAGAACTGAGCTGATACACCCCAATTTCCAGATAAATATTTTTCTCTTTAATTTATTTAATTTTGACCTCGGTTTTGACTTATTACATGTATACGCTTACAAGAATATTTGATTGAGTTTTGAAGATAATTAGAATATTGTAATATGCAATGCAATGCCTCGAGCGTTTAGTTATTAACATATATGTGTCTATATGGTTATTACTACTAAATATTTAATTTTGTACGTAGTGCCCTTCCTGCAAGTTTCATCGATTTAATTTACACTTTTCATTAATTAATTTAATAAGATGATAAAAAAAAATTAATCCGATGATGAGGATGATGAGAATTTACTTTCATAATTAGTCTCCGTAATTAGTAGTAGTTGATGAAGAATAAATTGTAAAAATTTAAGTAAAATTAAAGACAATGGACTTATTAAGTATTGCAAATCATGAATATTACAATTTGGAGCCAAGCATAAGAAAGAAATAAAAATAAAAACATTTTACGATATTTAACTACATTTTATGATGATTTAACTACAAGTATTTCAAGTAGCAAAGTTACAGCAACAAATATTATTACAGAAACAATTAATCCAAATTCTGCAATACAAAAATCTTTAAATAAAGACTCAATACCCAAAACCGAAAACTCAAAACCTTTCATTATCGCTAACAAAAATATCTGATGGTTTTCCTTCAACATCAAAATTAAATCAAGACTTTTCAATTGTTAATAATAACAATGAAGATAACTATATTACTACAGAAAACCCAGAAGACTTATTGACTACTACTTCCGATAAAATAACAACAATTGAAGATGAAGAAACTACTGAATTCACAACTGCGCAAGAAAAAGACGATATTATATCTCTCCAACCAAGTTTCTGGTCAAGTATAAAACCAACTGAAGTACTTGAGACTTATTATACCACTTACACTAATTTTACAACAAGTATCGGAGAAGATCGGGGAAGATCAAGCAGAAACATAAACTCGTTCTGAAGTTTTTAGTAATATTGTGAAGGAAACTATTAATCCATCAAGTGTTATACCAGTAATAAAATCAACAACTGTTGTAAATTCTTTCAAACCAGTACCTCTGCCCGAAATATTAGCTTATTTAGAGGCTCTGAAGAAACAAAAATCTCAAGAAGAGTCTAAATTAGTTAAAACACTACAAAGTACTAATGAGGTAGCAAATGAAACTATCACAGAAGACGTTACAGATTTTATATCCGATGAAACTACAACAATGGACGATATCATTACTACCGAAAGAACGTCAAATGATGTCGAAGTCATAAGTTCAATGAAAACTGATGTAGTGTTTACTTCTAGCTCAGGTGGTAGCACTGTGATTGATAACCCAGATAAAAGAAATTCCATAAGATCAAGTATTGTCTGAATCAAATAATCACGAAGTAGGACCTGTACCAACCCTATTATTTGAAGCATCATACACAACTTAAACTTATTTTACAACAATCTATAATGGAGATGCTACTCATGTTGTCAGTAGATCGAGCAGTAGATTTAAAACTGTGACAAACGTAGTTACCGAAACTATTAGGCCAACTGCTGTTATACCTCCACAACCAAAAACTTTACAATCTTTGACTTATTTTACTACATTTACTTATTGTTAATTACTTATTTATTAATTTTAGTTTAACAATTTTAAAGTTACAAGCGACCCTGGTTCGAACCTTCAGGTTCCATTCAAAACCATTCCAAAAAGATTGTTTAAAAGCATAAAAAACAGTTGAAAAAAACTTATTAAAAATGATTTATTATTTATCTACTAAATATTCACGTCATTGCTTTTCAATTTTATACATATAGGTTGTAATACCTATTTAATCAGCTTAAATTAAAAAAAAAATATTTTTTTTTGCCCTTTTTGGATCAATTAATTATAAATTTTTATATTTTAACTATACAAAATGTCAAATATAAAAAAAAAAACTTTTATGTAAAAGATATTTTGTTATAAAATTTTCATGTATTTGGTTATATAGTTGCTGTTATTACGAAAATTTTATTGCTCCATCATCAGAGTACTACTAATTGAAATGACCCTTGTCGTTATAGATAGATATCAAATTGTCAAAAATCCATGCCTATTTAAATATATATATAACTTTATGGTATTTTAATAAAATTAAATTTTTGTAAATAATTATGTTTATTTTTTTTGGTAATTAATTAATAAAACAATTAATAACAGATCAAAATTAAATTGACGTTTTTATAGTATTTGTTGTTTTTATTAATATTTTATAATTTGTACAAAATTAAAAAAAAAAATAAAAATAAATATTTACATTGACTTTTGTTATTATTATTATAACTTTTTATATATATGCAAAAAAAAAATATTTAATATAGATGATATTGACGTACTACCAATTTAACTTATACTAGGTGTATGTATTGCTTTATAAAAAGTTAATGCGAAATATACAAGTAACACAGCTGTGCCATTTATATTATATAGAAAGTCCATATATATATATATATTGCTAGTTGACTATTCATTTATATATATAGAAAAAAAAGAGTTATATATTCTATAGTAGTGATGTGTGTGGTTGTTTGTTATAAAAAAAACTGAATAAAAAAAGTAAATTTGCTAACAAAACGTGAAATGTTTCAAATTAGTTTGCTATATATATTTACTGTATGTATAAACTATGTACGTTTAAAGTTGAGTTTTTTTTAAAAATATTTATATTTTTATTGATTAAATAATGACTTTTTTATATGTTATAATGATTTTTATTTAAGGGAAATTTCGTGATTTAAGAATGGGCTAGTTCTGCAATATTATTTGACTGTTTTGTGAGTTTATATTAAATTCTGTACCTTTTTTCTGTTCGACTGGAACTTGATTTAGACAAAATTTCACTTATGAAATCAATGGTAAAGTTTCATAGTCATTTATTGCCCCGAAATGACATGTCAAAAATAAGCAAACTTTAATATAATTTCTGAAAGCAATATTTTTTAAGAAGTAGCTCGTAAAACTTACAATCAGTTTGTGAATTTACGAAACAACAAACATGGAATATGTTTAAATTTACATTTTGAATCTTGAAGCCTTTATAATTTTAAGCAAAAAAAGTCCATTTGACCCTCCCCCCCAAATATGGCACATTTGACCCCACCTCCAATGACATGTTTTTTGACCCCTCCCCCAACTTGTAAACACGTTCCATGTCAAAATCTTTTCCAGAATACATAACAGTGCTTGAAATTTAAAAATATTTTTGTCAGTATTCAAAACCAGGGAAGTAATAATAAAAAATTAAAATAATGATAAAAATTATAATTAGCTAAATTAACAAATAGTTCCTACTACTTTCTAAAATACTACTTAAAATGCTTGTGTCACTACCTAAACTTCTTAAATACTTAAAGCTTTAACTACCACGAGAAGTAATATTTAATTATTTCAATTTTAGAACCTTTAAAACTTCAATCTAAAGTACTTCTATAACTAATAGTAAATTACTAAGTTTCTTATGTTCATTAGGTCCTGGTCAGGCCCTTACTACTTTTAACTACCCCTTGATTTTAAGTTCACCAAATATCACTTCCTATAAACATGTTCAATTATCAAATATTTTTATACACTTGAAGGTCCAGTAAACTTTTTCAAAAAGCGAATTCCTTGAAAATATTTATCTTTTCTAAAATTGCAACAATATGTTTTGTTTTTCACTGTCATTTACTAATTCCAATTTAAGAATTAAAACAAAATTTGAATTCTTAATTTTAAGAGTAAATTAATTATTTTAAAAAAAAAATTTCAAATTTAAAAAAAAATAGCGTTAAGTATATATGCACGTAGAGAAAAAATTTTTTTTATCTCACGATAAGACCGTAAAATAGAGAAATCATTCTGAAAATAAAAAATAAAATAAAACCAGCAATTTTTCAAGTCTTTTACTTTCAATTTGTTGTTACACATACTAACTTAAATATACATATTTAAATACATATGTCTGTGTAAACGTTATATAGATATAGAGAAAATAAAAGACGAGATCTGTTAGTACCGCGAGAGAGATTTGATTACTAAATAATTCGTATTACGTGGATATACTAAATCGAGGCAGCAAGAGAACACTCGTGTACTTTCGCACTAAGAATACAAATGAGGTTAAACTGTTATTTCGTATGTATAAATGCAACATGACGTATGTATAAAATAAGCCAAATATAATTTATATATATATATATATAGAAAGGGTTAAATTGCGTTGTTACTACTTTTTTTTACTTTTATTTTATTCTATTAAATCTGATGTCCTTTCAATTACATGTATTTTAAGGACTGACAAATCAATTTATATTTTTTTATTGTACTATTTCTTTTATGTTTTTATTATTAATATTCTAAAAGAATATAGGGAAAACACTTTTGTACTACAATTTTTAGTGTAATTAAATTTACGGTTTTTTACTTTTTACCTATTCTACTTATAATTTCATGCTGCACATTCTGAACGATGTAAACTTTGGGGTTGATTTTTTTTTTTCAACCCTTAACTAAAATATTTTTATATAATATTTTTCAGTATTCGCTTAAAATAAATTTTATATCTAATTGGTGCGTTTGGATTCAACTGTGTCATTTTTTTTTTTAATTTCATATCACAATGATTTTTACCAGTAGATTTGGTTTTTCAGGTCCCTTAACAAAATTATATTTTTTTTCAACATGAATGGACCAGTTGCATAGAATAAGAAATTTTAGGTTATTTTTTACAGAATTTATACATTTCCTTTTGTGGACAACTAGCCATTTAAGGCTGAAAACAAATATCATATTTTTGTAAAGGGACCTAAAAAACAAAATCAACAAATAAAAATCATTAAAAACCTGCAAAACATAACCATTAAATTCCTATTGTGGACAACCAGTGTTTCTTTGGTAAAAACAGATTTCATATTCGTATTCAACGACTCAAAAAACATAAAAACCAAATGAAAAATTTAATAGATCTTTCGACAAAAGAAAAGTGATTAGATGAAATAGTACCTATATTCAAAATTTAAATTAAAACAAACATATTTCCAAAAGTAATTCACATGCTATAATTTTCTCATTATTCTTTCATTTTCCAAAAACGCATCGTTATATAACTTAAATTTTTTTTACAATGTTTTATACATGTTGTTATACCGCACAGTTTTCGTTACTACATTTTAATTTTAATTCTTTTTTTTTAACATTCAATCGGTTTCAATATCCCTTGTGTTTGTTTGTTATTTATATATATATGCTCTTTATTTCAACGCACTCGCTAATTGGTAGAATGCAATAAAAATGCCATTCGTTGATATCATATCATATTGTGAATGTACTTTTTTTTACATACCTATATATGCAATATGTATATATTATAAAAGCGATTATATAGTTTTTTTCAATTTTGATTGATTCTTTATAAAGAATTTGTCCCCTTTTTTTATTCGTTATACGCATACTAGTTACAATAATTATTATTGTTATTTTTGTAATTATTAATTTTTAAAAATATATACATTTTTGTTAGTTAATCATTTGTATTTCATTATATTTTGTATTGGCAAAAAAAAAATAGTAAATCAAATAAATTTTATCCGATTTAATATTAATAATATAAACATTCATAAATAAAGATTTAGATTATGATTTTTTTTTTACTGAATATTTATTGTTTAAACAAATTTTTTTTACGACAAAAAAGTATGCGTTGGATTGTACAATTAAATATATTTTTCAAATAATTGGTTTTTATATTTATTAAAATTTATGTAATTGTGCAATGCTTCTTAGCACCTTCTACTACATATACAAAAATCTTAAAGAAAATTTTCTTAGCACCTTCTACGATATTCAAAAATCTTAACTGCAGGATCTGTAATCCATAGTTTGGTAGTAGTCAACATTCGATAAAAATACTTGAATTTGCCTGGATTTTTTTTGTGCCCGTGTTGTAAATAAATATGATTGTTTACATCCCGCAAAATTATTATAAATTTTAGCAAAAAAATTTTTCAAACATTTTAAAGAGTCAGGCTTGGTACAGGAAAATTAAAAAATTGGGTTTTTTCATTTTTACAAAGATGGTGAAATTGAAACTAGAAAATGCTTAAGATGGTTTTTTCAGTTACCGTGGCTTTATCATGAAGAGATAGAAGAAGCATTTTTTGAGGAACTGATGAAAATTATACTTATAGAAATGAAACCTTTTTGTGAGTATTTACATGAGAAAATTTTAGAATTTAAAAATTTACATTCTAATTTACATTAGAACTAAACTATTGTGTTGTTTATTTATAACAAACCCACTGTTGATTCTAAAAATCCTGCGTCTATTTCTAACAGGTTATGGATCCAGGATCGCATAGAGTGTTATAAATAATAAAATGCAAACCAGTTTACATGAAAAAAAAATTATAAAAATAAAAATAAGGTTCACGTTAAATAAAGAAAATAGTTTACTATTTAAAGATGCAGATGAAGAATTCTATGATACTTAAGATGGAAATAATATCAAGTTAAGGCATGAAACGGAATTAAGACGTTCAGGAAGGGAAAATACAGGTGCACCACCTGATTGCTATATGGGTACCTTAAAAATGGTAATTGAGGATGAACCTAGAAGTGTAGAAGAAGCCTTAAATAGTCCAGAAAAGGATTTTTGGATTCAAACAATGAACGAAGAAATTGAATAACTAATTGAAAATGGTACTTGGAATCTTGAGGAAATTCCACAAGGACGACAAATGATAAGCAAATGGGTATTTAAAAAAAAACAAGATGCAGAAGGAAGAGTAATTAGATACAAGGCTCGACTCAGGACTGGATTACGCGATACCGATACCAACAAAAGTGATACCAAAAGTGATACCAATATCATTGGTATCACTGGTATAATTGGTATCACTATAAAATTTTATAATTTTCTTATTTTAACGTTAAATAAATGTTTTAATTAATAAAACAATCAAATATATACATAAATTAGAGGCTCCGCCCCTGCACCCTCCACGCGCCAACCCCCGTAAAGGGTAAAAAGTAATGTTATGTCCATTCACACCTGTCCAGAATGAAAATATAACTGAATCAAAATGCTAACAAGAACGGATTGTTTCTACTCAATAAAGATACTTTATACTTGACAAAATCACCTGGCAAAAAACTAGAACTGCTGCTCTTTCTAAAAATCGTATTTTAGATGCATACCAATATAAAATCTATAAAATTTTAGGTTTTCAAACATAATTATAGAATTGTTTTTTATATCAATACTGTCCTGTTTTATTCATGATTCCAGAAAAAATATAGCAATAAAACATTCAATTTTTTGATAAAATAGTTATAGACAAAGATTATTTTTAGGTCAGTAGCTTAATTTTATCCTGTCTCTTATACATGTAATTGGGTTATTATTATGATATCAATCATCTCTAAACACTAAAACTTTTTTTTTTTGATATTTATATACTAGAAAAATATATTCTATTATCAAATAATAATCGATTTCATGATCAAAGAAGTTTATAAAATGCTTAATTTATAAATTTCACTGATAGTAGGCGACAGTTTCCATTTTTTCATTCAAGGATCCAAGGAGTATTTCAACTATGATTGTAAACTTTTTTTCGGATATAAAAACTACATAAAAATATTACAAAAAATTCTATTCCTCCCCCCCACCCCCCTGACAAAAATTTCTGGATACGTGTCTGCTTATGTTGATGTATTTTTGAATGCTAAAAGAAAGGTTTTAAAAAAAATTTTGATTGCCTTACTTTTTTAAAATAAATGGCAGTTTTTACCCTTTTTCACCCTCTATTGAAGGGTTTTTAAGTCGTGGAATAGTAAAATATCATTAAATATTATTTAATACAATATTCAAAAATTAAAAAAACAACCGGTGTGGAACTCAGAACCACACCGATGATAAAACATGTTCAAATATATTTTTTTAATTTTAAAACCTTTATAATTTGAAATCTTTAAACCAAAAAAATATAATTTTAAGCGCTCCTATTATCCATATTATTCTAAAGCCATTTATCGGAACTATTTTAATTCTTTAAAACTGAATTATTCTAAGTTCCTAAAATCAAATTATTTTAAGTCCCTACATCGAAATTATGCTTAGTCCATTTGACCCATCCCCCAAATGCGGCACACCCCCCCCCCCAACCGAATGAATTGCTTGAAAAACCCCCTCTGCCTATAAATATCTTCCATGTTAATATACAAAAAATATCTTATGTAAGAAAGAAATTTTATACATTCGATAGTAAATTAATATTTTTTAATTTTAACGACGGACATTTAATGATGGACATTTTTTTTCTTCAAGAATTAGCTTCTTTAAGCTTTAATTAGCTTAAAAAAGTTTATAAAAATTATTTACAAAAAGATCTAGTATTTTTAAAAAATTATTTAAAAACTGCTTCTACATAGTATGAAAATACATTGTATTTCATATGTAAATATTTAAAAGCAGTATAATGATGATTAAAAGTATATAAAATCTGCATTCGTAAAAGGTCGTTAAAATTAAAAAATATCTTATGTTTTTATAGTTATTATCATTTTTGTAGTTTTTCTCATATTGGGGGTAGATTTTCCCCCCTAAAATATACCCTTATATCCCAATTATGCTTTAGCATTAAGTAAAACTAACATTTTGTTAGTTACTTTTGCAGGGTGTATACCAAAATTTGATCCCGATTTATAAGTATCATAATTATAAGGACTGTAAGGACATTTATTTGCAAAAATAAAGACCAATAAAATCTATTTATAAGCTTCACAAAAAAAAATCAACACGTATATTAATGCAATTTCTACATTGTTAAATAATTATTTCATCATTTCTGGTTCAGTTACAAAATATTATAAAATAATCCTAAAAATAGGTACTTTTTCTGTTTTAAGGTTATCTTAGTTTAAGGGTTGACACGTCGAATTTTATCATGAATTCCTACCTTTGGTACACCCACATAATATAAGGGAGTATTTTATAATAATAAACGACACGACAAGCCACACACCCACATAACCTACGGCAGTAATTTATAATAAAAGACGACACGTTAAGCCTTACAACCACATAACCTGCGGGAGTATTTTATAATAGAAAACGACAAACTAGGCCTTACATCCACATAACTTAAGAGAGTAATTAAAAAAAAAAAAACGACGCTTCAAGCCTTATATCTACATAACCTAAGGGAGTACTTTTTGGCAAAAAAACACGCTAAGCCTAACATCCACATTTATTTTAGGTAACAAAAATCGACACATCCAGACTTACACCCACTTAACCTAAGGCAGTAATTTAAAATAAAAAAAAAACGTCAAGCCTTACACCCACATAACCTAAGGGAGTAATTTATAATATAAAACTACACGTCAAGCCTTACACCAACATACCATGAGGGAGTATTTTATAATAAAAAACGACACGTCAAGCTTTACACCTAAATAAACTATGGGAGTAATTTATAATAAAGGACGGCACGTCAAGCCTTACACCCACATAAACTAAGGGAGTAACTTATAATAACAAAGACACGTCCGGCCTTACACTAACATAACCTAAGGCAGTAATTTAAAATAAAAAACTAACCTAAGGGAGAAATTTATTATATAAAACTAAATGTCAGGCTTTATGCCCACATAACGTAAGGTAGAAAATTGAATAACAAACGACAGGTCAAGCCTTTCACCCATATAATCTATGGGAGTAATTTATAATAAAAAATGACATATCAAGCCTTACCCACCAAATAACACAAAGGAGTAAATTATAATAAAAAACGACACGTCAAGCCTTACACCCAAATAACCTAGGGGAGTAATATATAATAAAAAATGGCTACCCAAAAATAACATAAAGTATGCATTTATAATAAAAAACGACACGTAAAGCTTTACACCTACATAACCCAAGGGAGTAATTTATAATGAAAACTACACGTCAAGCCTTATATCCACACAACCTAAGTGAATAATTTATAATAATAAATGACATATCGAGTCTTACACCCACATAACTTAAGGTAATAATTAATCTTAAAAAATAATATGTCAGGTTTTACACCAACATAAATTAAGTGAGTAATTTCTGGTAAAAAACGACACGTCCGGCCTTACACCCACATAATCTAAGGTAGGAATTTAGATTAAAAAACAACATTTTAGGACTTACACCAACATAACCAGAGGCAGTAATTTATAATAAAAAAAGCCATGCCAATCCTTACACCCACGATACCTAAGGTAGGAATATATGATAATTTACTACATGTCAGACCTTACACCAACAAAACCTAAGAAAGGAATTTATGATAAGGTAAGAATATATGATAAGGTAGGAATATATGATAATTTACTACATGTCAGACCTTACATCAACAAAACCTAAGACAGGAATTTATGATAAAATACGAAACCTCAAGCCCTACACCCAGGTACCGTAAAACTGTAATTTAAAATATAAAACGACACTCAAGCCTTACATCCACATAACCTAAGGGAGTAATTTATAATATAATACTACTCGTCAAGCCTTATACTCACATAACCTAAGGTAGTAATTAATATTAAAAAACGACACTTCAGGTTTTACACCCACATAACATAAAGGAGTAATTTCTGGTAAAAAACGATACGCCAGGTTTTACGCCCACATAACCTAATGTAGGAATTTATAATAAAGAACAACATTTTAGGACTTACACCAATATATAACCTGAGGCTGTAAATTATAATAAAAAACGACACATCAGACCATACATTAACATAACTTAAGGCTGTAATTTAAATTAAAAAACTACACGTCAAGCCTTACACCCAAATAACCTATGGGAGTAATTTATAATAAAAAAAAGTTGACTACCCCCAAATAACATAAAGTATGCATTTATAATAAAAAACGACACGTCAAGCCTTACACCCACATAACCTAAGGCAGTAATTTATAATATAAAACTACACGTCAAGCCTTTTACCCATATAACCTAAGTTAATAATTTATAATAATAAATGACATGTCAAGCCTTACACCTACATAACCTACGGTAGTAATTAAAAACAATAGACGACACGCCAGGCCTTATACCCACATAACCGAAGGTAGGATTTTATAATAAAAAACGACATGTCCAGGCTCAAACCCCCATGAACTAAAGCAGTAATTTATAATAAAAAACGACGCGTCAGGACTTGCAACTGGCGTTTCGTTTTTTACCAGAAATAAATCCCTCAGTTTATGCGGCTGTAAGGCATGATGTGTCTTTTTTATTATAAATTATTCCTTTATGTTATTTGGGGTTAATGCTTAACATCTCGTTTTTTATTATAAATTACTCCTGTATGTTATTTTGGGATTAGGCTTGATGTGTCATTTTTTATTATAAATTACTCCCATAGGTTATGTGGGTGTAAGGCTTGAGGTGTTTTTTATTTTAAATTACTGCCTTAGCTTATGTTAGTGTAAAGCATGACGTGTCATTTTTTATTTTAAATTAACTCTTTTACTATAAATTCCTACCTTAGGTTATGTGGGTTTAAGGCCTAGCGTAAAGTTTTTTATTATCAATTACTGCCTTAGGTTATGTGGGTATAATGCCTGAAGTGCAGTTTTATATTATAAATTACTCCCTTAGGTTATGGGGGTGTAAGGTTTGACGTATCGTTTGTTGTTAAATTCGCTCCCTTAGGTTATGTGGGTATGAGGCCTGACATGTCGTTTTTTATTATAAAATACTCCCTTAGGTTTGTGGGTGTAAGGCTTGACGTCTCGTTTTTATTATAAATAAAAATACTTCCTTAGGTTATGTAGGTGCAAGGCCAGACATTTCATTTTTTATTATAAATTACTCTCTTAAATTATGTGGGAGGAAGGGCGCGTTCATAGTGAGTATAACTGACCGGTCGATCGATCAACTGATATTATTAAAAAATTTTTAAATGTTTTTATTTATATCTTGTGTCTGGGTCGTGTTTTGACTTCCTAGATTCAGCTAGTAGCTGCAGATCTACCCGGATCTAAAAAACAATGCGATTATAATACTCTTGATAAGATCAGTCGATCGATCGACCGATCACTTTTACTCACTATGAATGCGCTGTAAGGCCTGATTTTTTTTTATTTATTCCTTTTTTTATTTACTAGATTCAACTGCGCTTCGCGCAGAGACTACACTTTCTGTATTAAACTTCTGTTCAGTATAAGAAATAATATTTATTTTGATCATGATAGTAAATTTTTGCTTAAGAAATTACGAATTAACTGTTGTGACTATAATTTATATTGATTAGGAATTTACATATACGAATAAGCATCATGAAAAAAGATTTCCTTAACTGATATTTCTTTGCTTCGATAATTCTTTGAATAACACTTATTTTTCTTAAAAAAAAGATGAATTACAAAAAAAAATTGTAATTTTTCAAGTTAAACACAATTTAAATACATGGAACTTGTATGCTGCAACAAAACAAATCGCTAATTTTATAATTCGAAATTTTTATGCATAGTAGGTGTTACGTCTTAAAGCCCAAATTATTATTACTTCTCTCAAACCGGATTATTTTAAGTCCCTAAATTTAAATTATTTTAAAACCCGTTTAACCCCTTCCCCTTAAGTCAGGAATTTTTGAACCCCGTTCTATTTTTAAATTCACCAAATCAATTTGTTTCGGTAATTATCTAACTTTAAAATCATTTTAAACCGATTTGACCTACCCTTTTAATTAATCTCTGGTACCTTTCTTATATCTTCTATACATGTCTTAACACCTCTTATGGATTTCCTACCCATCTCCTATATTTTTCTTAATAGGTTACTCCCAAAAGTTTCAATTTTATGAGCATTGTAACTTTTTTAAGCTTATTTCATCTTTTAAATTACATCTAACTTATGTTTTTTAATATTAAATATTACAAAAATAAATAACTTTTAACTCCTGTTTTTCTCTGCTAATCGTTTTATTTTATTCTATATCATAAAAATAATCCTTTTTTTAAATTTTAGCTTCCTCTCGATTCTAGATTTTTTGCAACTATTTGATTATTTTTAAAAATATATGAAAATTTTTTTTTTCCACGCAAAAACGTATTTTGAAAACGTTCTTTGAATGCATAATTAATTTTTATGGACAGTGGCCAATAAAGTTCGATTTCCTGGCCATCATGTAATGAGATTTAGGTTATTAAATAAAGATCCCGTACATGGAAAATGGATCAACCATCCTTTAATAAAAAAATACCCTTCACCAGGAATATGTCATAACTGTATTCGCAAGTCTTAACAAATTTTTGCTCCAAGTACGTTCCTCGGTCACAAATCTCGAATTCTAGGGTCTTGCGTGTGAAAAATTCTCAAAATTTGCGATTATCTAAGAATCACCCCTAAAAAGAGATTTTTTTAGTAATTTAAGGATGTTTGACCCATTTCCCATGCATGGGATATTGAAATTCGAAATTAGCAGCTCCAAAAACCTATGTAATAGGCTAAATCTTCCTACAAATAGTGAATGTTGCAAAGTCACCATTAAAAGGGATAATTTTGCTTAATTAAGGGGGTTAGACATATTTTTCCCTGAGCTAAACTCTGATTTTCAGAATCAGCGATCCGAAAATACCCTTAGTAGACTTTCTTTCATTATTTAAGTTGCTCACCCCCCCCCCCCCCCTTCAGAGGTCAAATAATTTTTAAATTATTAAGTCTTTAAATTGAAATTATTTGAAATGCCAATACTCGAATAATTTGAAGTCTAATTTCACATCCCCTTGCTATCTCGATTACTGGACCTGATGGAGAACCCCTGCTTTTGAATATGTTCCTTATTAATATATTAAAATCTAATTATTTCACATTTTATCTGAATTATCAGTTTTTTAAATTATTTTTGGTTCCTCATAGAGGAACCTTTGTGATAGATGAAATTTTGATTTTTGATTTTTTGGCATATAAGCACGTTTTGGGATCTCAGGAAGCTAAAAAACCAGTTTTTAAAAAAAGTCTGTATGTGTGTGTGTGTGTGTGTGTGTGTGTGTGTGTGTGTGTATGTATGTAACCGGTGAAATTTCACAACCATTATGGAATTAAGACCTAATTTTTTTTTCAAAAATTTTTTCATCAAAAAATCTCAAACTACTTTTTTTTTTTTTTAATTTGGATGTAATACCTCATTTATTTCCATGAAAGTACTTATATTTGAAAGTACGATTTTTACTCGATATCTCGAATCTGATAACTAATTTTTGAAAATTTTTTTCTCAAAATTTTTTTCACCAAAAAATACAAAAAAAACTTAATTTTTTTTTATTTTTGGATGTAGTACCTAATTGATTTCTATGAGTTTGCTAGTTTTAGAAATATCGTTTATAGTAATTTTTTGGACCTGAAACTTAATTTTTTCAAAATTTTTTTCTCAAAATTAAAAAAACAAAAAAATTAAAAAATCTGTAATATTTTTTTTTTTTTTAGTGTAATACTTCCTTTAATTCCATGAAAGTACTAATATTTGAAAATTTTGCAATCGGTGGTATTTAACAACCATTATGGAATTAAGACCTAATTTTTTTTTCAAAAATTTTTTTATCAAAAAATCTCAAACTACTTTTTTTTTTTTTTAATTTGGATGTAATACCTCATTTATTTCCACGAAAGTACCTATATTTGAAAGTACGATTTTTACTCGATATCTCGAATCTGATAACTAATTTTTTGAAAATTTTTTTCTCAAAATTTTTTTCACAAAAAAATACAAAAAACACTAATTTTTTTTTTCTTTTTGGACGTAGTACCTAATTTATTTCTTTGAGAGTACTAGTTTTAGAACTATGGTTTATAGCATTTTTTTGGACCTGATACCTAATTTTTTCAAAATTTTTTTCTCAATATTAATAAAACAAAAAAATTAAAAAATCTGTAATATATATTGTTTTTTTTTTAAGTGTAATACCTAGTTTATTGAAAATTTTTTTCTACAAATTTGTTAAATAAAAAACATTAAATCACAGCAACATTTTTTTTCTTTTAAAATACGGTATTTAACTTTTTTTTATGAAATACTGATATCTCAAATTATAATTTTTATTAGATAAAATAGACCATTATAAATATTTTGCTATTGTTAATGAGGAACCATATATAGTGCCAATCACTTGGCAGCGTTTTTTTAATAGTGTCCACTTATTTGGAAATATTTTTCGTAAAATTTAATTTTACTTGGTTAGATAGGACTAAGTAAAACTTGACACCGTTTAGATCGTTCAATACATATATTATGTATTATGCGGGATAAATTAATAAATAAAAAAAAACTAAATATCTCAATCCATCCATAAAAAAAAAAATTATAACCTTTCATCCACAAAGAAATTTTATTTTTATATTTGAATTAAATTTTTTATTTTTTTTTTTTACTGCACTGAATACTGGAATACCTAAATAAATTATATAACCTAACTTTTTGGGCTGACTTGATGTTTATGTTATTGCATTTAAAATTTGAATTTGTGTATGCGTATTGTTTACATTATTGTGAGAACCAATCAGAATGACTCTTTAGCTATAACAATGTACATAGTTACTGTTGCGATCAACATGTCCTTTTTAAGAAAAGGATCCCTATCATATGTTATATGGGTATAGACTTAATTAGAAATGAATTTAGTAATTTTATTTGCCTTGAATATGGGATAATTACAATAAAATTTTTAATAATTATAATTTGTAATTATTACCTATAGTAGATGCTAAGATTTTAAACTCAAATTTTCTTAAATCCATTTGAAAAGTTAATTGTTTATTACAATTACCTAGTCAACTCTAAAATATTTAGCATGGTGGCAAAGAGTTAATATTTATTATAACAATCAAATAAAATGAATCTTTCAAAAATATAACGGATGGACCCCAAAACGCTAATTGTTAATTAACAGCTTAATTGTTTATAACATTTATGAGCCAAATATATATTCTTTTTAATTATTTATTTGGTACCTTAATTTTTGTTAGATTTGTTAATTTAAGTTTTATTTAATTTTTATATTTTATTATCTTTTGTATAAAGATAAACTTTTTTTCGTAAAACTTTGGATGGTATTTTTGGACGATAGCGTGACTTTCATAAGAAAATTATAAATATAGAGAAATGTATTAATTAACAGTGAAAATTTTTTGTTAAAAAAAAAATTACATGTTCCTATTGGAGATTCAATTTATTTGATACATTGCAGGAAAATATATTGATTCTATTTTGTAAAACGGAATTTAATTAATTTCTGGTTTTAAATCCAGAAGTTATTTTGTTATAATTTTTGAAAATCTACTTTCGTGTTTCAAATCTAGAAATAATTAAAACTCTGGTTTACAAAACAGAAGAAATCTATTTTTTGGTTTTAATCAAAAAATAATTTCTCTCTTCTTTTCCAGATTATATCTTTTTGTTTTAAAGCCAGAAAATCAAATTCTTCCGAATTTTGCTTATTTCTTGTTTCAAATCAGTACATTTAGTTAAATCTAGTTTTGAAACACGAAATATACCTATTTTCTGGATTAATGTTCTAAAAGTCTCTGGATTAATGCGAAGTGTATGGCTTGTGGTATAGTTTTTTTTTTTATTTAACACGTTCTTGATAAATATGGATATAAGGCTTGGGGTGTTGTTAACATGGAACATGTTTATAGGGAGGGGGTACTTCAGAATTTGAAAATTAAGGGGGGGGGGTCAAATTTGTCCCATTTAAGGGGGGTGGTCAAATATGTCCCATTTAAGGGGGGTGGTCAAATTTGTCCCATTTAAGGGGGGGGGGGTCAAATTTGTCCCATTTAAGGGGGGGGTCAAATATGTCCCATTTAAGCGGGGGGGTCAAATGGGACTTGGAATAATTTCAATTTTGGGACTTATAAAATATACTTATAGAATAATTTGGGTTTAGGGACTTAACAAATTTTTTTGATTGAGGGACCTAGAATAATACGCGTTTAGGAAATCATAATAGTTTGGGTTTAGAATCTTAACATTTAGTAAATGTGATAATTACAAATTATAAAAATAGGAAATTGTATTGTTTTTTGTGTGTCTATGCTGTAAGATTACAGATGTAAGTAAACATGTTCCATGCATTTTGGTTGTGTGTACACAAACCGGTTATAAGTTTTTTTATTTAAAATATTAATTCCTTAGGTTATGTGTCCAGAAATACGGAATCCTACTTTTCTTTAAATTGTCGGGATATTTTTTACACATTTTTGCTCCCTGGGGTTAATATGTTTTATGGTGTGTATAATTTCATAAAATGTTATTAAATATTCAAGATTGAAAAGTAAAAGAGAGTCGTTTGTTTCTTTTTGCATAGTTTTAATATTTAAGGGCGTGTCCCTCCCCCCACCCAGGTTGCTGAATTTTTTTTCTACTTTTTAAGTTTCTATTTTTTCTGTTGCATAACAAAAAGTAAAAGAAAATTTTAACTATTTTTCTAATATTTTTATGATTTTTAAGGGTAGTTTTCACCCACTTTTTAAGCCCTGGGGACGACTAACATATTGCAGAAGGGTAAATTGCCACGAAATGTTATTAAATACTAGACTTTAGATTGAAAAGTTAAAAAAAAAAATTGTTCATTATGATTTTCATAGTTTTCAAATTTAGGGGTGGGTTTACCCTCACGGATGGGGGGTTGAAAAATTTTTTTGTACTACTTATATTGCTATTTTTTCGGTTGCAAAAGAAAAAGCAAGAAAAAAAATTTAACCGTTTTTTAATTTTTTTTTTAATTTTTGGGGTAGTTTCTATCCGTTTTCACCCCCCTCCCCGAAGGATGATTAATATGTCATAATATTATTAAATACCATAAAATATTAATAAATACTAGAAACAGAGATAAAAAATAGAAAAAATGTTCTTTTCTTTATGTTTTTTGTAATTTTCCTTATTCTAGGGGCAGTTTTTCTCCCCTATAATTTGCCCTACTTAACAACTTTTGGTGTGTTATCAAGTTCACTCAATGTTTTGTTAAATAATCTTGAAAAAATGGCATTTACTTGATAATTTTAGCTTCAGTCCCATTATTTTGCAAAAATAACTCTAAAAATGGGTAGTTTTGCTGTTTTAAAGGTTTTCCCTTATTTTCCAGCAATTTTCGACCCCGGATTCGGATTCAGCGACCCAAAAAACCTATAGTAAACCTTTCAAAATTAATAATTAATAAATATAACAAAAGTGATACCGATACCAATACCAATATTAAAAGTGATACCAATATCACTGGTATCACTGGTATCATTGGTATCGCGTAATCCAGTCCTGGCTCGACTAGTAGCAAAAGGTTTTTCGCAAAAATACGGTGTTGACTACGATGAAATTCTCCAGTTATAAAACAAGCTACCTGTAGAACTCTTTTAGCAGCTTCAGGTAACAAGAAACTCATTGTCAAGCATTATGATGCAAAAACAGCTTTCCTTAATGGAATTTTAAAGGAAATAATTTACATGCAACAGCCAGAGGGATATGTAATTAAACGTAAAGAAAATTTAGCATGCCGGTTAACAAACCCACTGTTGATCCATAAAATCCTGTCTATTTCCAACAAATAATAGATAGTAATATTTGCAGGGGATTTCTCTACTCTTAGTACTGTGTTCCATATCAAGTATAGCAAATATTACCAAGCATTACAAGCGAACATAAACAAGTAAATGTAAAATAAATAAATTCTAAATACTGAAAATTAAGTAAAAAGTTAAAAGGTATTTGAACATTATATCTTTGAAGTTGTAGGCATTAATAAAAAAATACAAGAAATCCATGATTTACAAAGTTATAGGTTATAAAAAAATTTTTTTTTTCTTAAAAGTACATGATATAAAATATTATAAATGCATTTAAACCTTCTACATACATAATTTAAATATATACATAAAATAAATTTTATTACGTTTTTATTTACGTATAAAAGTTTATACATTAGCTTAGACGATTTATTAAAAATTTGGTTTTATCTAAATTTCTTTGGGTAATAAATATTGAATTAAAAAAAGAAAATTAGGATCTTGAAAATTTTATTTAAAGCTGCATGTGATCAATATTTGCTCAATTTAACGTTCTGTTATAAATATTATTAGGAGTTGACATCTTAAGGATTTAATTTTTTTTGGTTAATAGTAATTTAACGTATACAAAAATTTAATACTTTATAGAAATAATTGCCAAGTTAATATATGTTTAATGAAAATAAAATGTTTAATTTAATCATATTTTAGAATACTTTAACGATTATTAATGCAAGTATCTTTAAATTATTTTCATAAAATGCATTTTTATAAGTTTTAAATTTTATTAAATTTTCAATGTATTGATAATAATGAATATAGGTTTTAATAAGTAATGATTATTTATATGGGAAAAGTTTTCGAAATATGTAAAAATAGTTTTTTTTAAACTGAAAGTAAGATATTAGTTCGACGTATAAATTATAAGAAAGCGATGTAGGAAAAGATATTTGAGTGTGGGAATATCTGCTATAAAAATATAAAGAAAATTTTATAAAACCATAATTAGTGATGAGAAAATAATTCAATACATACCAATAAACCATAGAAAATGATGATTTTGGTATCAAAGGTGTAATTTTGTTGTATATTAAAAGCATCTAGATACAATATAGCTATTTTTCAAACAAAGGAAAAAATATTAGATTTTGTCCCTTGATTTAGAACATAGTTTTGCATACAGGAATCCCTCGTTATCCGCGGGAGAATTCTTGTTATCAAACTGTGATAGCTACGTTTAAATCATATTATTTGATGACAGTCATTGAAAAAATAGTAGACTGTCAATCACCATCGCAATTATGAAGAATTTAATTCTATCAACGTAGTGAAACAGTGTAGGAAAGATTTTTCCATTATGGATGCCATCACAATGACACAAGTGTCTTGGGCTGAAATTACAGAACCTATTTTAAATTCTTGCTGAAGAAGAGTTTGGCCGAATGTTTTGCCACCTAAAGAAAAATCGATAGAAGAGAATATTAAGAGTGTTCGAACCACCGTAAATCTGGCTGGAACGATAGTTGGAGAGGGATTTGCCGATCTTTAAGATACTGACATTTTAGATTTAATGTTGCATTCAGCAAATTTAACGCCAGAAGAAACTGAATAACTAGCCACACCCTTATCAGAAGTGCCAGTAACCGAACCAAATGTCGAAGTTTCTCTCAACGGAAAAACCATTTTACAAATCATAAATTCCTTGCTAACTGCCATTGATTTGGCAATGAATTATGATCCAATAATGACTAGGAGTTTGAGTTTCAAACATAGTTGTGAAAAAGCAGTAGAAATTTATGAAGAGTTATATGAAGATGTTTTAAGTCAAGCAAAATAATCGCGGATGACAGACTTTTTTGAACAGAAAAATTGATCCTGAATTTACTTTCATTGAAATTTTGTATTTTTTGAAATAAATTTACGTACTTTTAGACAAAAAATCATTTTTATAAAAAATAAAATTAATTTTTATATCATTTGAATTTCTTCGAACGTAACCCCTATTTTCCCATAAGAGTAGGGCCCTAAATAGGTTTTTTTTTACTCTAAAAATTTTCAGTCATTATAGTTAAGATAGCAGTAGAATAATATTTGTTTTCGGGGTTAAGATATAATTATAACTTTTCAGTACTATCTTAAAATCTGAAATTTCCCTGGCTACATGATGGTGCCATTTATTTTTTAAATTTCTTTTCAGTTATTCGTAAATCACAAAAAAAAATCGTTTTTTTTGCATGAAATTGCATATTTCTGCAAAGAAAAACATTTTCAGACCTTTTTTGGAGCATTTCAGGCTAATAAAAAAATTCAGATTTGAAAGGGTTAAATAAGCTATCGTGTACTTGCTTCTAAATCAGTATTTAGATACCTTTAAACAAAAAAAGCTAGTAGCCAGTAAGTAATTATGTTTAAAAGATTCAAAAAACAACAAAACTTCGAAAAATTCTATAAAATAAACTCGAGCCTTCAAAATTTACTGGTACCATTTAAAAGCAAAGTCTAATAATCTAAAATTTTCATGATCTTGGTAAATTAATAAAAAAAAACATATTTAAAAAAAAATGGCATCTTTTATAACTTCCCACACAAATACATTCACATATACGACATCCAGTCACTAAAATACAGTAAGAGCTTTTTCATAATTCAAGTTGTGCTAAAAAAATAGAATATAACTCTGAAAAGTCAACCCACAAACTATATATATATATTTATATATCCAGCCCACATATTTATAGTCTTAAAAACACCCACCAAGTTAGTTCACCAGTAGTATAGTTATCAAAATATGGTTTTATCTTAACTCAACTTTCTAAAAAAAAGCTGTATAGATACGTAATATTAAGTTGTATGAAAAAAGTATAATTTTATAACCTCTTTTTGTGTACATGTGGGGATAATTGAAGTAAAGAGGCGGGTATATAACATAAGGTAAAATAACATAAAATCTTTCTATATATATCTAGTAAAAGTATAGTTTTCCTCCTCAAGGCGGAGTTGACTTTTCAATACATATATATATTTGATTCTTCAATTTTCTATATATATAAAGTTCCTCTTTAGCGCTTGCGCTTTTTTATATTACTTGATATAAAATTTTATATCATCGTTTCGTTTAATATAAACATACACACCGGAAGTAAAAGAAGACATTTGAGATAAAAGATAAAGATAGTTAAAATAATAATAAAAAAAATATATATGTTTAACCAAAGAGAGTAAGAGAAAGAGAGAGGCGGAGCTTGCAGTTATAGAGAATATAACTTTATAGAAATAATGTTAGTTCCTCCTCATATAAGAGGAGTATAGTTGTAGTATAGTAGTAGAGTAAAGTATAGAGAGGAGTTAAGTTATATATTTTGTTCTCCAGAGTATAAAAGAGAAACTTTATATATATATAAATAGTTTATATGGGCGTGGTGAACCACTATACTTATTTGAGGAGGAGTTTTACCCTTATCTATATAACTATTATGTTTAAAATAAGGTTAATCTTATATGAAAAATATCCCAGTTTATGTAACCACTCTTATAAAAAACATTTTAAAAGAACAAATACTGGATTGGATGAAATATTAAAACAGAGTTAGAGAATACAGAGGATATATATAAATAATTATGTTATATATGTAAGGGAGGAAAATATGCTATATATGAAATTTTAGCTGCAACTCTTGGTTTTGCATATTAATCTTTTATGAAACATATTACATACTGAATTGCAATGTATTCGTATTTATCATTATTTATTCTCTATCTCTTTCTTGTTTTGTATTATATTTTGTTTCCTCGCCTTTTGTATCAAATGTACATATGTGTAAATTTTAGGTGGTATTTTAACTACAGTGTTATATGGTGCATTCTTGAAATGATTTTATACATCATATGTTATAAGCTTATATGATATTTCACTTTTGTTTTATGTGTCTAAAGAATTTAATGAGGAAATTTGTTGAATTTTTGAAAGATTTTTTTTTTTTATACTTTGTAATATTTTAATAAATTAAAATTTTAATATTAAAATGTTGTTTTTTTGTAAAAAAACATTTACACATTTAAAAATTGTATACGACCTTTGGATATAAAAAAAGCTTGCTCCAAATTGCAGTTTCTTGGTTTTGCCTTGGAATGTAAATTACGTATTATATAATTATGTCCAATTTTTATTTTTCTGGTTATAGGTTGTAATATACTATTTAAACGAATAATATAGTTTAAAATTTTAAATGCCATTAATTGACACATCGTTAATGCTTACATTTTACATTTATTAAAAATTTTGAAATTTAAGAAACTTGAACCAGAAAATGTCTTATTAATTAAATGGGGTAACGTAGACACTTTTTCTGAAATGATTTTAGATTCGAAAGCTAAATCTGGAACCATTTCTGACCTAAGGACAAAAATTCTTACTTTTACCCCAAGGGTGACTATAGCGTACTACACTAAATCGCTAAAGTCGATTATAGTAGGAGCAGAACTGAAAATATTTATCCCAGAACAGAGATTCAGATTTTTAGAACCCTGAGTCTAGGTTTTAGCACAAAAATTTTCACTTCTATTCCTACTATAACTGACTTTAGCGGATCAAGCCTATTTCTGAGTATATTAGCAAGTAAATATTTTAAAACTTTCGCCTATATGGCTCCGATTTTGAAAATTTGGATACCCTGGAAAATTCCTTATTGGTAAAGTGAGGGAAAACTTGACTGAAATTCGCAAACACTGAAAATATTTAGGATTTCTGATCACTTCGTCTGTAAATCATTAATATTAAAACTCTCTTTGATTTACTATATTCAGGGCCTCTAGTTTGAAATTTCAGAATTTTGCAATATAAAGTTAGGTGTGTGACTAAAATTTTATAACTACTTTACAACAAATTTTAAAACTTGATAAAAACAAAAACAAATCATTATTTGAGACGAATAGGTAACGTTTTGGTGTTCTATTCTTCTAGTTTAGGCTGAAAACACTTCAAATAATTAGTAACATAACTTGACTAAAAGTTAAATTCTTTGACAATCATTGACGCGATAACCTTTTCAGAGTAAAGAATTCTTAATGAATCTCATAGTCTTTTCTCTGCCTTGGAAAATTCAAAAACTTCAGTATTTTTACATTATGTCGAAAAATTATTTCACTTGTGAGAAAACTTTACGTCCAAAATTATAAAAAGCTCTATGTTAATTAAAAGTATAAATGTTCATGGTAAAAGTTTCAATAAATTATCTTACGTACATAATAATCGTGTTATTGACTTATCTGATTCTGATAGTTTCCATATGCATATAACTTCTAGGGGAATGTATTAAATTTAGTACATACAGAGCTATTGATTAATTTTATATATTTGTGTCATAAGTCAATCGATGAAGTTTAATTGTACAATTAAGTAGAATTCATACTTGACAGTCGATCAGTTTCAAACGATTTAAACTTAATATAGTACTATTGACATTATATGTATTATGAAAATTGCTTCGCCTAATATCTATTATCATATTAACATTTCTACGAAATTAACTAACCAATTATGCAACTGTTTAAAAAAAATGATTTTAAAAAAAGTCATTTTGATAATTGTTCCTGGTTTTTATTTTAATTACAGCGTATCCTATAATATAAAACAATAATTAAACGGTACATAAAGACCGGATATGCGATACCTGGAAGTGAGAAAATGACCTAGAACCGCAAAAATGAGAGAAGTAACGTTTAAATTTGAATTGGAAAATCGTCTGGAAAGAGACAGAAATCATAAAGTAATAAGTGGGGTATAGAAAATTGTGGTTTTTGTGGGTTAAATTTCTACCACTTTAACGCCAAAATTTCAAATTGAAATGTCACCAACAGTTATTTTCTATATTTGTATACGTTCGTATCTCGTATAATGTAACATATTTTTCGAAATATTGACCATTAATATTATATTTAGCATTTTAAAATGTGTTGGTAAATAATATTATTTTAAAGTACATTTTGTCATTTTATTAATATGTTTTCATTTTGTACATATGATTTTCGAGCTTTACGAGATAATGTGGTTGATTTTATGTTTTGATGATAATATTTCTCCCTATAAATACATAAAATCGAGTCTTCAGTTTTGTTGGTTTGTTATACACATGCATAGAAAATTTATTAATAGTTTAATGAGTTCATATTTTTGGTATAATAATTTTTAAATTAATCAATTTTTCGGCTAAAATCAAATTATCTAATTAAATTTTCGTTATTTTAATTTATATTTAACTACTGACCCTTTTTTTCTCTTTTACTTCAATTAGGTTTATCTTGTACAATCACATATACGTTAGTATTTAGGTATGTGTGTGTAAGTAGAGATTTGAAATAAGGGTGGAAAATCTTATTTTGTAGAGCTGTAAATCTTTCAAAGGACGTTTGGATTTTCTAAGATGTATTACTCACTGATTTACGTTCACCTTCTTTTTTTTTTTTGATAATATATATTAGGTACGTTTGTGTTTTCTGAAAATTTTATTTTATATGATAAAATTTTTTTTTGAAAAATTTAACAGTTTTTGGATTATAAGTGATTTAACTGACTTATTAATAAAAAAGATTGAAATCTTAAAAAGCTTGTATAAAAAAAAACTAGTCAAAATTATTTTATAGTATAAGGTTCAAAGTATGAGATTGCCGCATGAACAAGCAAAAGCTTTGACGTTTATGTTCATTCTTAGAAATTTTTCCCTTATAAAAAAACTTGCTAAAAGCATTTTATTTAGCCTCTTTTTTTCTTAACTTCTTGTATGTAAAAGTCATATCTTTTTTTTTTATAGATTTTTGGGAATGTCAAAATGACAATTGTTACCATTTTTTTTTTTATTTGACGGAAGTTTTACGTTTATATCAAGGAACTTCGTTTTTTTTAAAATAAGAAATGAAATTTTTATTTTTAGGGCTTTTTTTTTAAAGAAAATTAAATTTTTTATAAAATTTTTTTCACGTAAGTATTTAAATATTGCTTCTGGCTGTCTGTGATTTACAGTATTGGAAACTTGACTCAAAACTTGACTCCCGTGTAAATTAGAACTAATGTAATCTCAAAATTAAGTACTAATTGATTCCTGTAATAATAAGACAAAATTTTCAGGAACAAAAAAACATTGAGTCCCCTTCCAGATTTCACGAAGCTCCCTCCACTATAATCCATGTTAATAAAACAAATGGTAATTTTTCGCCTAATTAGACGATTCGCCCACTTTGGCACTTACTATCTTTTCAAAAAAAAATGCAGACCTCTAGAATTTTGGAAAAATTTTCCAGAAAAATGGCTTTAAAATATTCGGGTATAAAAAAATTTATTTCAAAATTATCCTTTGACCTGTATACAAAAGCAATAAATGCATTAAGAAATAAAAAAAATATTTTAGCTTGCGACAAGTGAAATTTTTTTTTAGTGTACTTATCGTACAAACGTAATTTTTTTTTTCAAACGACAGGTAATCATACCTAGATTATAGTTTTAGAATTCGGTCATCAACCGAATATTGTTTTGATAACAGAATCTACAAAACTATTGCATTTTTATAAATTTCGTTTTAGCACCAATCTCTATATGATAACACTGCTTCAAATGAACATTCAACCAATTGGTTGAATTTTCAAGAAAATTGAATTTTCAACCATTTTCAATAAATAAATTGATGAATTTAAAACTCGTAGTACATAAAAATAAAGATTCCTTGGCTAAGTCAAATTTTGGTGAAAATTCAACATTTTGAGTTTTTTTAAGTTAAATACCAGTGGGCATCGAACGAGTTATATTTTTTAACTATACTCACTGCTAAAAATAATTCAGTAATCTATTATTAATTTTCATTTATAAAAAACTTAAAACCAATTTTTTTTTAAATGTTAAAAAAATTTTATTTATAAATTAACATAAAAAAGAATAATTTAAGAACTAATTCAAAAATTATGTACTGGTATTTCCGTTACTAATAATAACTTTAATTTTCATGTATTTTGAACAAAAAAATTTTGATAAACGTCATTCTATATTTATATTTTACATAAAAGTCATAAATTTTAATAAAAAAGAAATCTTTGATTATAATAAATCAGTTTAAATTAATGAATTTAAGAAAAAAAAAAAGTGACAAATAACCTAAAAAAAAAGCGAGAGATTTTGTATAAAATATTTATAAAACTATTTTATATAGATTAAATAGCAAAAAAAAGAAAAATTAAATGAATCCTCTTAATCAACAAATAAGATTTTCTGTGATAATCGTAAAAGCTTAAAAACATTTTTTTTTTTTAGTATTAAAAAAAGAATGAAAAACATGTTAGCTCGAGATTGAGAAATGGCAACCACAGCAATGATAATTAACTAAAATTTACCACTAAAATCTTTTAAAAAAAAGCTTAGCATTTTATCAATGTCTCTTTTATTTTATGTTTCATTCTCTAATTTTATTTTTTTGCTTTAATTATTTTCAAGTTTTTCATATAAAAAACACAGTTTTTTAAAATAATTAATTAAATTTGTAATAATTCAATATTGAAGTAAGAAAAATTGTGATGTCATTCAATTTTATGAAAATATGAGTGTAATAAAAGTATTTTTTTTTTGTGTAAAATTTCATTTTGTCCATCAAAAAAGAAAGAAAATGAAAAATCATCTTTCATATTTTTATCCCTTAAAGCAAAGATGTTTTTTTAAAGATGCTTGACGATGTTAAAAAGAAACTTGATGTTGTAATAGTCGTTGGACTGAAAAACTCTTTCAAGCATCGACGATTTTTGTTTTATTTTAATAATAATAATAACTGAGTATAGTCAGTTAAAGTCTTTGACTCTTTTTTTCAGAGAAGAAATTTTTGTATAACGCGATTAAGAAATTAGGGGATTTTTTTTTTATAAATCTTTTTATGCCTTTAAGGGTAAAGATCGTCATCCTGGATATTTGGTCATGAATCGTTTGAAAAAATAAACGTGTATAAAGAGCTTCCTCTTTTTTTTTTAATCGTTTTACAGTGTGTATGTATTTCTCTTTTTGAAATTAAATCGTTGATTAAGAGTTTAATTTGCCATGCTTTTTAACGTAAATTTTTTTTTTGTTATTTAAATTTTTTAAAACCTTTTTTTCTTTTAGTCATAAATTAGTAAAGTGAGTTAATTTTTACTGAATTTATATGTACTGTGCTAAAAAGTGTCTAATAAAAAAACATCAAAGCAGATTAGCAAACATGATGTTTACTGGAAAATTGGGAAAATTCGTTTTTTGAGTTTTTAAGTACTAAAGTAATTTCTCAAAAAGTATTTACCGAAAAAAATCAAATTTCCACTTTTTCGAAATCAATTCGTATTTTCAATTTTCTGGTAGTTTTTCTATTTTCTTTGTTTTGGATATCGAAATTTCAGTTGTGGCAGCAGGGATTTTTTTTTCGTTTAAACGATTGTAAGTGGTTGGAAATTTTTAGCAAATTTAAAAAAAAATAAAAAATAAAAAAATGATTTTGTCCATAAATAAAGAATGCCCCAAATCGCAGTTTACCATAATTTACGTGCGATTTGGGTCATTCTCTATTTTTCTGGACACGAGCCGTAAATATACTATTGAACAAAAAAATTTTTTATTTTAAACTTTGCTTTAGATTTTATATATCATTTGCAACTATTCAAAAGAAAAAAAAATTCCGGGTACCACAGCCAGAATTCTAGTAGCTGCAACCGAAAATCCGGTGCTAATAACCGAAATTTCAAATATTCCGATAACGGCAATCGGATTTTTTTTCAGTGTATAAAAATCATAATATAAAATTTATCTCACACATTACTTAAAAATTTATATTCGAAAAAGGTCTGTTAATATTTAAATATAGAACTTTCGAAATTAGCATGGCATCAAATTTTTGCATACTAAACCTAATCAATCTTCCTTTTAGATCTTACTTTCATTAAGAATTACTTTTTCTGGAAAGTAGCCACGAAAGTACGATTTCCTACAATTTCTCGCCACTGACTCAGAAAAATCGTATAAGAGCCTTGGCCATAAAAAAAGAATGGCCTAAAACGCAGATTACCATTCTTGGCTTCCCCTCGGAAGGTAATTTACGTAAAATGTGAGCTATTCTTTATTTTCCTAGCCATGGGTCATAATATATTATTTCTTGTCAGCGGCCAGAAAACGCTTGTTTTCTGACCTCTGTGCGCCCGAAAAAGACGTATTTTCTCGCCACTATCAAAGAATATTCGTATGGCTGGTTCTACAAACTTCGTAAAAGGGGGTCTCGACCACAAATGTAGCCGCAACGCAATGCGCAGATACGAAAAACTGTGTTGTGTGAATAGCGTTGCGGCTAAATTTGTCGCTAAGACCCCCTTTTATGGCGTTTGTAGAACCAGCCTATACGAACCTTGTCCTTAAAAAAAGAATTTCTTAAATCACAGATTTGCTCGGCTTCGCCTCGAAAGGTAATTCACGAGTGATTGGTACCACTCTTTACTACTTTTGGCAAAGAGCTTTTATTTAATTTAGAAATTTAAGAAAATTCTTATAGTATTTTATAACTAAAGTTCTAAAAAGTAAGGTTGGGAGTCAAGATAATCGTATCCATATATCTGAATTTCATAAAATTTTCCATTTTTATTAACAAAACTAAGTACAAAATTTTCAAAAAAAAAAAAAAAAATGTTTAATTTTTAAACCTGCTACTTGTGTATAAAAAAATAATTAAATATTGCATTAAAATAACAGTTTCACCCGAAGACTTGATTAAATTTCCAAAAAAAAAAAGTATAACTTAATTTAATTTTCGTTACATTCTTACATTGGCTTTAACACGCGATATTATATGTCGTTGAGACACATATTTTGTAAAACCAAGTGTATAACATAACATAAGACAAAAAAAAGGAAAGAAAGAAGCTAAAAAATGTAATAGTTGAACTGAAAGTCCCTTTTTCTTATAATATTGTAAACTTAAATATAGGAAATTCTATCGATGTAAAAAATGCTAAAAATTTAGTTACACATTTTGCATAAAATTGGTTCCCACACTCTTAAGTTTTTGCAATGATATACAATAATGTTTATAAGCTCAAGTTTATTTTTTTGAAAAAAACTATTTAAAAGGGTGAAAACCTTGAGTATAAATGTCTTGTTGTATGTAATTCAACACTCTCTTTTTAACACTTTGTGTATTGTATGTATAATACTTACTATCATTTTATTTTTTTTGAATCTCATTCAAAGTTTTTAAAAAAAATCGTAGTATATTCTTTATTTATGTACAATTCAGGACAAATAAAGTCGACAATTTTTATATTCATCGAACGAGATTTTTTTTTACATTATACTTACAATGCATATACACTCTGCTTTGTAACTGTTTTTTTCTTCTTCTTTTTACAAAGATACTTCAGAGTGCCGAAGTCAAGTTGCTGTAAAAAGTATCTTATTGTTTTCTTTTTTATTTTCGCGTTTGACAATTATTCGGTAATTTATCAAAACGTCCAAACACAATGGGTTTTCGTGCGAGTATTTATAGAAAAAAAAACTTTCTGATTTTTTTGGTTTTTTTTTATTCAACTTTTTTTTTTTTAAACCTTGTTTTATTTTATGTATGTAAGTATGTATTTATTTTAATTTTTTTTTTTTTCTTAACAAAAATAAATATAATAAGAACATGATTGATTAATGTATTTTATTACTTTATTTTTATATGATGTTTTTATTTATAAAAAATTTTTTTTTTCAAAATTATTAGCATTTATATTGAATTGAAAAAAAACGTGTTTTAAATATTATTGACTTTATTAATTGAGAATGTAGGATTTCTTGTATAATTGTTTATGTGAAAGTAAAGTAATATCTAATTTTTATTAATAAGGAGAGTCAGTGGTATTTGGAACCAGAATTATTTCGTATTTATTTATAGTAATAGTAGCAATGGATTTTTTGGATTGAAATTTTAATAAATAGTTTTGTAAAAAGTTCTGTTTTACACCTTTAGACCCTAAATTACCAAGTTTTAAGTGCTAGTTCTTATAACTCAAAAATGTTCTATGACCGTTGGTTGTATAAAAACAGAAATCAATTATAAATTTTTACAGCCTTGACAGGCTTTTCATGTTGAAAATTTCATTGATCACCTAAACATCTAAAATATTATCCAATATTTTAAATATACGAAAAAATCATCAAAATTCTGTTCACTCTCCTTATTACACCTAAAAAAAATATTCTAATTAACTTAAATTAAATTTCAAAAACTATTAGTTTCTATATTATATTATTGAAAAAATATTAATAAATAAAATATTTCAATTAAATTTAATCTGGTTTTTCAATTTAATTTTATTACTATAATATGATAACTACATAAATATCGTTATATCTCACTTTAAAATATCAAAATATAGTAGCATTCAACATGTATTCGCTCCCTTTCATATTAAAACGATTAAATTTTAATATCGATTTTAAATGAACAACATACTTTTTTTTAATAATAAAAATATGCACAACTTTTATAAAAATTTAAGCGCAAAATTACTAATTTTGAAAAATAGATAAAAATTACAGTAAAATAATTAAAATAAGTAAAAAATTCTGATTTTTGTAATACAGGAAATAATTATTTTTATATATATAACAAATAATAATAAAAAAAAATTTATTTTATGTCAAAATTGACAAATTTAACACTTTAGGGTCGTTTGAACATCCTACACTCCACCGCAAAAGTTTTATAATCTACATCATAAAACATCCCTTTTATAAAATTTTCAATTTCCTATTATATATACTTTATATATATATTTCCATTTTCGTTCTTTTTACCACATATATATACACACTTTTTTTTAAATATATACGTTTATTGCCCTTCTGTACTTGATTGTACTTTAGCATACTTGAAAGTAGATTGTTGAGTATTAGCAAAAAGAAAAAAAGAGCAAAGATAAATAAATATTTGAATCAAAAAATAAACAATAACTATCTCATTGTATGTTAATATTGTTTTGTCGGTATCGTCTTTAACTCACACATGAATATATAGGCACGTGGTAAATATGTATGTAGAACGCGAGATAGAACGTTTATCATGATTATCTGAATAAAAAAAGTTACTTGATATACATTCTGACTACGTATTTTATAAAGCTTGGACACTGTTTATTATTCTTACTTTTTGGTTTCGTTTTTTTTGGTACAAATTGTTTTTTACGCTTTTGAAAGTGATATGTTTTTTACACTTTTTGTATGCCAATAAGAGAAAAACCATATTAATCCTTTTTAAATAGATCAATAATAGCTATTAAGTTATCTTGATTTTCAAATTTTTGACTAATACTGGGTACAAATCATTTTTTTAAAAAATAGAAGTATAAAAATCATTAAGATACTTTAAACGTATTCTGAAGTGGTTTTTAACGTGTAAAAATCAGTAATTGCAAATTATAACAAATTTTTAAGAACTGATTGCACTGAATTTTTGTCTAGGTCATTTTTACATCAAAAACCATCAACCCATGCCTTCATATATATTTAAGAACCTAAAATCAGCAAAGATTTTTCATTGCCTCTAAAGAAAAATGTCCCTGATTGTTATTGTCCCAGACTTGGAATATTATATTAGGCATCTTTGCTTTCATCTTGCATTAGATTCTCAAGTAATGTAAATATTGCTATAATTTATTGACCTTGCCCTATTTAAATAGTTTGTAAAACATTTTGAAATTTCTCTGTCTTATTATAGGCTTTTTTTAATTTTATCGTTAAGATTCAATTTTTTTTATTTAACAGTTCAACTCATTTTATTTATTTTATCTTTTATTTATCAAATTATCTTAAATATGAAATTATGTTAAGTTCAATTTGCTTTTACGAGAGAAAAAGAACATTATATAATTTATTTTGTATACATGGTTTAGTGTGTACAGAAAAAATATGCAATAAATTTATAAATTACGTGAAAATTTGAGTGGCAATTTTCAGAAGCTTAGTAAAGCAGATAGAAACTAAGGGTTTTGGTACGTACATAATACGAGTAGCATAAGAAGGATGAAACTAAAAAAACGTATTGGATCATAATATCGTACTTTTTTTCTGTATGAATAATTTATATGTTCCATAAAAGAAAAGAGGATGTTAACTAAGTTCCTTGTTGTATATCTTGTTTAACGTTTTTACTGAATTTTTTTTTTAGTATGGCGAAATTTTGTTCAGTACATTTATTCATCATAGTGACTACTTTTCACCTGTTTATTAAAATTATTAAAAATGCAGCAAAGGGTAGATTATCGGGGGAAAGTAAACTAAAAAAAATTTTGCTTGCGACAACAGAATTTTTTTTACATTTCAAACGATTTTAAATGTCTTGAAACGTAAAGAAAATTTTTAAGAAATATAGTTAAAGCGGCAACAAAGTTAAATGCATCCAAAAATTTTACCTGCACGAAAAAGGATCCACCTCAATGAAACGTATGTATTTTTGGTCACTGAAACCGATTTTGAAGGTTTCATCCATTTTTCGATAGCCAGTTTTGAGTAATGGACGCTATATTATCATAAAGTATCGACAGAAAATTTGCAAGATACAAATTTTTTTTGAAGATAAACTATACAGCTTCAAAAATAATTGTAAAACAATACTGTTATCAGTAAATTTGGACCTTATTAGGTTTATTGAATTATATCATCGTTTAATTGAAAAAAAATGAAATAATTGATTTTAGAAAAAAAAAAAATTAATCCTTGTTGTGTTAAGTTATGTATTTTGCATTAACACTTAAACAGAAAAAATAAATTTGTATGTACATAAATCTTAAAATTTAAGAGCTTTAAGTAAAATCTTATAAAAGCAAGGAGGCTTTGAAAACCCTCCTTGTAAAAAAATCAAAGTGAATAAAATTTAATTTTTTTAAAAAGGAGACTTACAAAAATAATATATTAAAAAATTAGAATTTACACAAATTTCTAATTTATACTTTAAAAAATTCAAAAAAATTTTTTACACTAAAAGTATCAGAAAAAGCATATAATTTAAATATTGGATTATCAGAAAAGATGCAAAGTCAAAGTGGTCAAATACTTTAAGAAGAAAATATATGTACATAAATGTATATATAGAGTAAATATATACATAAATGAACAAAAGCTTATCGAGGATTTTAGAAGGTGATGTGAAACAAGCTCTAAAGCTAATACCTATGTAATCCCACATAAGCGTACTTAGTTCTCTTACCAGTTTAGTCTGAATAATTACAAATATTTCTACTTATTTTAACAACTGATTTATAAAAAAATAAATATTTTTTCTATAGCTTATATTTTTTTGTATTATTTGAGTGAATCGTTTGTTTAAATCTTGGAAAAACTTTGTTTTTGGCCACTTAGTATATTTGGACTAAAATTTTTTTTCTGTTTTTTCTATTTATTAATTCTAAAATTTAGTTGAAGATAGCCTAAAAACACAATTTTAGAAGAGTCCAATTTCTAGGCTCAGGAATCCTATTTAGATAAATATGGGGAACGTTTTTTCATACCACAACCTGACCTTAAAGTTAAAAGCAAATCAGCTTCCCAAACAGTTGACACTCCCCTTGTAAAAGTAGTAACAAAATTTAATATTAACTTTTAAAACAGTCAACAATATCTGGTTATAAAATTACAAAAGTGACTTAAAAAAAGAAGGAATTCAATTGATGAAGTATCTCCAGTACTACGATGACTACCATCAAGAGTATATAATAAGAGAAGCCTCATCCGTTCTCAAAACCACACATTGTTTCTTATATAGTATCCTCAATTGGGTTAATAATATCTACTCACTTTTCAAACAATACCTATATATATAATTTAACGTCTGAACTCTCTAAACAACGCATGAAGTCTTTTGACTTATATATATCTTTACATTTTCTTTGTGTATGTAATATCAACCAACTTGAAATTTGATTACCCTGAGAATCTTCTGTTTTAATACATTATTTTTTAAAACTTTTTTACCCAATCTCTAGTATAATGTCGGTAATTTTATTAACATATATTTAATTAAATTTAAGCTAATTATGAATAATTTAATTATGTTTTTAATATACATTTATGAGTTTTTTTATATTTGAATACAAATTCGCGAAAGCAATTCATTTTCAATTTTTATCCAATTTTGAATTACTGTTTTATATTTATAAAATAAGGTTTGTGTTTCCGAAATTTGAATCCTGTTACCGAAAAATTGTTGAAATTATTATTTCTTTGGAAAAATATTTGCAAAACAGATAAGGTGTGAAAAATAATCAATATGTTTAACCAAAATACTTTCAACTTTTTGTATTCCATCTCCAAAAATTTTTAATTTATAAAACGAGATATTATTTTTAACTTGTGTCTAATTAATCAAACAGGATTCTATAAATTGATAAAAGCCCCAAAGAATTTTCATTAAAAATATTTTTCAAAATTTATTAACCTATAAAAATACAAAATAATAGTTAAAAAATTAAAAATGTCTAATTTTTTGGTTATGTTTTCTCATAAAATGAAATTTCTTATTCATTATAACATGTTATAGCTTATAAACGCATTCTTGCGGCATGTAATAACAGCTGATCTCATCTCAAGTGGCAAATACCCTTGCCGGTTAAATTCACCACAATCCTTATATATATACAACTAACTTTACTGGCTCGTGTTCCTTATATTTTCCCTATCATACTACTCTCATCTTAATTCCCTTTCTTCTTTATAATATCGATTTAATATCTTCTCATTAAATTACTTTCGTTTTTAATTATTATTTTATAGTTTATTAATCTTTTATTATTATTAAAAAATACCTAAATAATTAAATATCAAGACTATTGGCATTTTTTTGAAATTTGTTTTTTTGCGAATAGGACTTTTTTAATTTCAGCCCAAAAATCACTTAATGAGGAGCTTATTCAATCAAATTTAGTTTGATTGGATTTGCAAAGTTACTTTGTCATTCTTGGAGCTTTGATAATAATAAATATAATCAATTTTAAAAAGTTTTAGTTATGCAATTTTAAAGTTTATACTTTGAAATTTATGGTAGATTAAACCTTTTTTTTAATGTCCCAACTTATACATAACATGTATATATTGGGGGTGTACGTTTAAGGTCTCGACAGATTCTGGTACACTATCAGTGCGCTTTACTTTCCGAACAATCAATTTTCGCGTACCATGCATCTGTCGAGAACTTTACCCAAAGCTTCAGATCAGATACCCGAAAGTTGAGCTTTTTTTAGATAAATTTGGACCTGAAATTTATCAAAAAAGTACTGCTGATACAGAGTAAATCGAAATTTTCTCTGGCTGAAAATCCGAAAACCCCAAAAAATTCTGAATTTCTGGGTCGTGTACCTAATATCGTCAGGTAAACGAATATCTCAATATTTAATAATCTCATTTTTCAAGTATAAACGATTCAGTACATGAAATGAATCACAGTATAAAAACTGTTCTCAATTCCCTCAATAAATAAAGAGCTAAAATATCAAAAATAAAAAGTCAAAGAGAAAATGCCATAAAATTACATCTCTTTGATTTAAAAGAAAAAAAAAATTTTTTTATATTGTATTTGATACATAAGTAATACATATAAATAAAAAAACTATTACAAGACAAGATTTAAGAGAAGTATAGTCAGTTGACAGCTTTTAAACTTGTGATCTTAATCTGCTGTCCAATATCTATAAAAAAAAAAGAGAGAAGCCAAGCACGTCTTAGTATAAGGAAGGAAAAAAAAAGTGTTATAGAATATAAAAGTTTATATAAAAGATGTATAAGAGAAGGAAAATACCACGGATATCGAAAAGACTTTGAATTATTCATTGAATTTGGAAATTTATATAAGTAAAAGGATTTCGACGATTATATTTCCAGTTATATATGTTAAACGATGAATAATTGTTTAATTTATGAATTTTCGTCTAGATTATTTTAAGATATTTTTACTCATTTATTTATTTTATAAATTTTAAATTATTTTCCTTTTATTTAATTTTTATGTTTCTTGTATTTATGTATACTAGAGGATTGATGATTTTTCAAAAAAAGATAATTGATTAAAAATTTAAAAAAATAATTTTATTTTTTTTTTATCTTTTTCTATTTTTGGGGGTAATTTAACCACTTATAGTTAACCCTTATAACTCATATCGATTGCTGTGCTTGAATTTGGGACTTTTTACAATCATCCGGTAAACTCTTGCGGGCGGTCGCTAGAGCTCTGTAAGGTAGTGGCTCCAACTGAAGTAAATGATAAATAAAAATAATAGTTATTTATTTAAACAAGGGATAAAATATTGGTTTTGGCTTTGCATGCAGTTGTATGCTCGAGAGAGCGTAGCAAGCGAGTGCAAACAACATGCAAAAGTTAAACCCCATATTTTATCCCGTGCTCTAATACATAGTTTTACATATAATGGACAAAAAATCCATCTCCCTCGGGTAGAAAATAGGCCTTTGTTACCCTAGATATGTAAACATCTATAATTATTTATTTTCTATACAGTTGACCCATGCAGAGCTTTTGCTGTTGCCCGCAAGATAGAGCTTCTCGGATGATTGTAGAAAGTCTCGAGAAAGTCCCAGAATATGTTAAATTTTATTATCAGCGGACAGAAAGTAAGTATTTCCCGGCCGTTTCGTGACCGAAACAGACGTGTTTTCTCGCCTATATAATATAATAACACGCTAATTTAGTATATTAATTTTGCTCTCGCAAGTAAAATGAGTTTTTGGACCTATATAATTACTACGTATTAGCCAATATTGTTTCGTTGGTATATTGATGTTTACACTATTTTATGGAGACATTTATTCGTTCATTGTTGATTACCCTCGACTATACGATGCACCGACGAATAAAACAGTACCGTGAATGGGTATACTAGGAGATTAAGCAGTCGGATCCTTTTTCCCGTATAATATCAAAAGAGGCTAAAAATTAAAAATTTATAAAACTTATATAATAACTGAAACGGAAATCTGTTAGACTATGTCAGTTAAAAAATTCTTACTTTGTTTGGCGGATCGATTTATTTATAGACATACAAATAAAATTTTTCAAATAGATAACATTTATCAATAATTTATTATATATTGGCTGGAAATAAAATAATATTTTAATTTTAAATTATAAAAATAGCAGTATTTCTATTAATAATTTTTTAAATAAAAGGAAATTGGAAAATAAAGTATTTTATCTTTATTAATAATTATTTAATTTTAGCATGTATAGATAGCTAAAAATATATCTATTTTAAATTGATTTTTATATCATAATTATGCCAAAATTTTTTTAATTTAAATTTATTGACCTATTTTTACAATGTTGCATAAATAATATAAAATATTTTCTTTAGATTATGTAAAAGTATTTTTATTTTGCGTGATTGCTTTGAATATTTTAAAACTTTGTATCCTGTTTGTAAAAGAGGGTTAAGTGTTTTATTTGTTTTTTTATAAAAGTATACAAATATATAAAATGCTAAATTAATCAACAAGTGTTTAAAATTTACCCTTTTTTAAAATTAAGTGAATTCTAAATTATTATGCACTTGTTTTATACAGTATTTTTCAAAATTTACACTTTAAAAAGTAACTTTCTTATAGTAAAAACAAAAAAATTAGAAAATTTTCGAAAAAAATCGTATATTTACTAAATTTAGTATATTAACAAAAAATTCGAGTATTCTCGATTTTTTTTTGTGAATTCGCAAGAAAAATTGATAATTTACAAAAAATAGTTGTCAATTTACGAAAAATAGTTGCAAATTTTTCGATAATATACTAAATTTAGTAAATTTACGATTTTTATCGAATATTTACAAAATTTTTTGAAAATTCATTAATTTTTCGAAAAAATTCTATTTTTTTTGTAAATCTAAGAAAGTTACTTTTTACAGTGTAGAGTACAACGAAAAGTAGAATTTTAAAATGGGGCAAAAAATAATGTCAAAAAATTTTTTTTTAGTTTGTTAAATTATTTCTAAACTTAAATTAAATCTTTACAAAAACTTTTCATTATTTGCGTAATTGAATTATTGCTTTTGTTAGTTTTTTTGTTCAAATTTCAATTATTCGTTAATATCACGTGAATTATGAAATTAATAAAATAATGTCAGATAAAATAGCGACAATAAAAAAGAAATTTAAATTATTTGAAAATTTATGTTGCATGTAAATATTATGTGGTTATGCGTATGAGAAGAGCAACAGCATATATAACGAAACCAAACGCGTTGGAAAATTGAATGGTCAAGTGGGTAATCAACAGCTTAAATCTCTAGCGCGTCATCAGGTTCGCGTATAATTTCCGATTATCTCGAAAATCAGTGTCTCTCATATATACTATGTGTAAAATTTTCTATATATGTATGTGTAGAAGTATATATACGATTGGTAATTAGGCTGAAGTGCTTTTACTGACAGGGCTTTTGGTGGTACGTCAGTTGTACCCCGGAGATTAGAATTGACAAAGTCAGTATACTGTCGAACGCGGAACTTCTGTACATTCAGATTTATTCTGTTAATGTTTAGTAATATATAGAATTATTTCGATTTTCATATATATATAGGTATATATGAATTTTAACCTGTCATCAATTGATGTAACTATAATCGACAATGAAAGACGTGTTTCTTTTTTTTTGTATCCGAATACGATTTTTGATAAAACAAAATAATTATTTATTTATTTTAGTTTTAATGCCAAGCAATTTAATTTATATTTATAATTTTACATATTTATAGTCACTGAAAAAATACACTATTGACTAGCGGAATTCCGATTGTGGCTAGTGGAATTTTTTTATTGTTTAAACGATTGCAAATGGCTTGAAACGTAAAGAAAATTAAGAAAACAAATTTTTTCATTCTTTTTTAAAATTGCTCATCATATTTTTAGGCACATATCTTAAATGAGCGAAAAAATTTTTTTTTTATTTTTTTATGTTACAAGTCATTTGCAAATTTTCGTTCAAGCATGAAATAAATTCCGCTAGCCACTAGCAGAATTCCCCTAAAACGGCTATCGGATTTTTTTCTTTCAATTTAGAGAAACTGCACCAGATTTGGAACCCTTAAATTTTTATCTTTTCAGAAAATTGAATAAAATATTAAAAAAAGAAAAAAAATTAAAATTAAAAAATTAAATTAGGAAAAAAAAATTATTAAAAAAAAAAAAAAAAAAAATGGCTCGTGGGGGGATCGAACCCGCGACATCCGCGTTATTAGCACGGCGCTCTAACCAACTGAGCTAACGAGCCTACATGTCTTCGGGAAATCTTAAAACCATTTTTAAATAACAGCATTCCCTTTCCTCTATAAATATTTAATGTTCATAATCTAACAATCAGTAAGATCATCAATAACAATTAATTCAGATTATTAAGCCTGAACTTCTGAAAAATGCATCATAAACATTTTTAAAATCAAAATTTAAAATAAAAAAATATTTTTTTAAATTATAATAATAAATTCCTTAATTTTCCGTAAAAACAAATATATATAAATGTCGACATATCACGCTTTAAATATATCCCTTTTAACAAACATACATTTTCTTTTATCTAAAATATGTATCAGTTTATAATTGTCATTATAATATAATACACATGGGAATATAATAACTTTTTTTTTACGTAATGATAAAAGTTATTAAAATAGTATAAACATAAATAAATCTCTTTATTAATCTACAAATACCTAAAAGTTTATATATATAAATAGGAAAGCTTTAAAAATAATTGAGCATGAAATAAAAAAAGAGTATAATAACTTGTTAGTGCGGACACATCCGATGATAAATACATTGTCACGTGACCCTTATCGATTTTAATTTAATCTCCTGATGATATATATATTTTTTTTTCAAATTTATTTTTATTATGTGTGTGTATGTGTGAGTTTATATTATATATATGTTTAAATAATTAATTAATAAATAAAAATTTTTTAAGGGATAAATTATTTTATTGGGTTAAATTTATTTTTATAGTGGGAAATATGTTTGGGGGCCGATGCGGCGCGGAGGCACTGGGTCTTGGGCTGATGTCACTTAACCCGGCCTACAGGTTCGCTCTGCCCCCGGGTCTCGCCAACAAGAACACACGCTGCCTTGTATTTGACCAAGGTAGGCAACAATATTAAATTTAATTTTTTATTTAACCCATCATTTTTTTTTTTTGTATTTTTGTAATTTATTAACGCGGTTTTTTTTTAAGAATTGATGTATTTTTTTAAATTAATATTCACTTTACCCATGCTATGCACATAATATAAATAATTATGCACATTTTATTTTTTAAATTAATTTTTTAGCTTGGATGCTTTATTTTAAGGATTTTTAACAGGCTTGAATGCAAAATTGGCCACAAATAAAATTTAGATTTTCAATGTTTTAAAGTTTTTAAGCAATTTTTAATTCAAATATTTAAAAAAGGATACTTTTTTATATCCCAATTAAAAATTGTTCAAATTTTTGAAAATGTAATGATCTCAATTTTTATGAATGGATAATCTTAGCACCAATTTTCTATTGATTTGTGGAATGTTTGATGAACTACAACGAGGTTCAAAATTGGTGAAAAGAAATGCAAAAAAGTACAGAGGAGCTGCACATAAGTGTAAGAAGTTCTCTGTGCCTTTTTGTGCCAATTTTGAACCTCCTTGTATTGTTTCAAAGAGGCACAAATTGATCAATAGTCAATTAATTTTCAAGCCTAAAAAAACCTGTGAAATGGCATCCAAACTAACACATATAAGTATAAAAGCTTATATAAAAAATTAAAAATTTTATTAAAAAAATATTAACACAGAAACTAATAATATAAATTTTCTAACACCAAGATAACAAAGACAAAAACACAAAATGCTTTTGGCTTCTATAATCTAACATTTTCATCTTTTTTTTCCTTTTATATTCATTGTTTTCTTTACATAATTAATGTTCATATATTTAACTTTTAAAATATACAAATATGTGTTTTTATATTATAATATCCTTATTATCCTTTTATATTTTACTTTCTTATATATTTTATTTTTCTTTTGTTTAATTTTTTGTTATTATTATTGTTGGTTTTTTTTTTTGAAAGAGAAAATAACAAAATTAACACCATAAAATTTTATTAACGATGTAATTATAATATTTAATTGTAATTTTGAATTTTATGTTTTGCACAATTTATTTATTGTATGTTTTTACTGATAATTTTTAGGTGTAATGTTGATTATACTTTGTTTTAGAAAATGTAAGAAATATATTTTACAGATTTGTAATTTTTTTTAAAAAATATAGTAATTAAATTTACAATTTTTAGGTTATTTTTTATTATACGTAATAAAGTTAATTATTACAAAAACTTTTGTAAAATAAAAATGTATTTCAGATTAATTTGTTTTCATTCTTTTATTGGTTTAGAAAAACATAATTTAGCAATGTAAATATATAATTCAGAATTTAGAATCTAGATGGCGCATCGAATTCTCGTAAAAGAAATGTAGTTCGAATGCTATATAAGTTCTTCATTGAAAATTATTAGTTTTGTATTTTAAAATTTATTAATCAAAATATTTTTTCAAAAATAAAAATTATTATTATTTTGGATTTATAGATGTTTTTTACCATTATTTCTGTATGGCTAAAAAATTCTAGAATACGGCAGCTGTCTGCAGTATGATTTTAATTTGCATATTAAAATTCAACCAGTATTTAAAATTCGTAATAGAACAGCGCTTAGAGCCTAGAGCAGCGTTTCTTTCACTAGTATTAAGTTGTCTTTTTGGAATTCAAACTTTTTTTTTTTTTTTTTTTTGGACGTTCCAAATCCAATTTTCATAAAACTTTTTTTAATTATTTGGATGCAATTAAAATAATAACTTTCAATACTACTCTTAATAATAAAATTGTAAATTGACAAAATTTTTATTAACATACAAATCTGTCATATATATTTTTCCTCTTTGCTGTTAACAGAGTATATTTTATAGCTTTATTTTGCACTGATTATTTTGTTTATTTTGGATTAATTAAATTTTTAAAGCATGTGATGTATTTTTTTTTTTATTCAGTAACATAGTCATTAGAATTTTTATAATTTACATATATATAGAACTAATTGTTATTTTAGTTAAATAAAATTTATTGATATTGTGTATTTTAAATTATTTATAAATGTAATAAAAATTATAGATTGTATTAGCAAATTTATTTTTTTTGATATTATAAAAAATATTATAATTATTTAGTTTCAACTGTACCAGGTATGATAAAAATGTTTTTTTATAATTTTTATATTCTATTTTTAACAATAAAATAATCAACTATTTCAGGTATATTTTAATATTTTAGATTTCCCTTAAAGTATTTTTTTAAAATTATTTTCCCAAAAACCAAAAAGTATTTACTTTTTTTGGGCTAGCAAATTTTACTTAAGATGAGTACGTTTAAAGTGAGGTTAGGTTGAGTTAAATCGAAGATGGATTTAATTTTTGACTAAAAACGAAGTTTGATTAACTTTTAGTTTCTAATTTTTTACAATTATTTTGTGCTAATTTAGAGTTAATTTAATTTCAACTTAATTAGGCTTCACTATAGTAGTCATAAAATATTTCAATTAGCTTAAGGTGAATTATTGATTTAGAATATCCTCTAATTTATTTTGTAAATATTCATTTTTTATTATTTAAATTTTAGCCCTTTTAAAAAAACTTTTTCTATCAAACTAAGCGTAAAATTTGGACGTCACCGTATTTCAATATGATCGTGTTGTTGCCGAAAACTTTTTCAGATTCCTAGGATGCAGAATATAATATACCATTATGAAAATGAACATTCAAAAACTTATATAAAAAATAAAGTTTACTTTACTTACTTTGCATTTTTTAGCGTAATTTTGTGAATGAATTGGTAAATTCAATCTTTAGCCCAAATTTCATTATGTTCTATCTAGGTGCTGGTTTTAGAAAAGCAAGAAATGTATTTAAGAAATAGTGGTTTTGACTGATGAATTTGTGCTTACAATTTTGTGATTTTTTTTTTACTATAATGTTACTTTTATCTTTTTCTGTCACTTTATTTATTTTCAGACAAACACAAGTTTACATCTTTTTACTTTACTTTTTTTTTCCTTATTATTTCTGGACACAGCTATGTCTATGCATACAACAACTTTACTAGTACACCTTTGCACACATTTAAATACAATTATTAAACTGGGGAAGGACAATTCTTCAAGAATATACTTGTTAAGAAATCTCACTTTTGGTGACTGTCAGACGTTATCTGATGGCATAGATAACTTTGCTAAGATAAGTTTGCTACTCCTCAAATCCGAATAATAACACTTTTAATTAGGTTTTACGTGTAGTCCTGTCGCCAACAATGCTACACGGTTCGCTTATAGAGGAAATAGGTCTGGCAAAAATGCCGAAAGATTCTGAGCATGGGGGGTCAATGTTGGTACCGTACACAAACAGGATTTACCTTCAAGTAAATCAAACTCGTTCCTTTTTTGCCAATTTTTAGACATTACTTTATTTTTAAAATCTAGTTTTTTTTACATTTTTTTGTTAAAATCTTTTTTTTTTAATTTTTTTTTGAAAACGAATAAAAAATTATTATTTAGTGGAAAAAATTATTTAATCTCGGTAGAAAATTATATGAATAAGATACTAGCATGAATTTCCCCCCCCCCATATCCCCTCTTCTACGCCTACCAAATGCTCTAAAATGGCTTAAAAATGGGAAAAATCATGTAGAAAACATAAATGTAAATAAGAAATATATTTACTTATATACGTGTTGTTTTGTGTGTGTTTATGAATGAGAAGGTGTATATGTGTGTACATTCATGAATGCAAATACTTTACAGTGGATCTAAAAATGGAGTTTTAAGATAAACTTTGCTCCCTTGGTTTTTTGCTTAACATTTGGTCATAAAAAGTCCCTAGCTCCAAGGATTTTGGTTTTGCTTGTCTGGTAATAAACATAAAAAAATGCTCCATTTAAATTACATGTAGCCATATTATTTCAATCATCGTAAAAAGAGCTCCAGATCTTTCTATTATGATTTCAATGAGGATTTTTTTTACATTTATTACCGGTAAAATTGCTTCTAAAATATTTTTTTTTGCTACTTGAGGTTGGGTAACGTTTTTTATATATTTAAATAGTATTTTCATCGATTAGCAGCTGTTCAAAACACTTTTTAAGCTTTGTAAAAGATTAGAAAGCTAAAAAGTCAAAATTCCCATGTTATTTAAATGGGAAAATTGAGATGCTTAAAGGCACGCGTTTTTGAAAAGCGAAAGCAAAATCCTTGGAGCTGGGGACTTTTTATGATCAAAAGTTCACGAAAAAACCCGGGGAGCAAAATTTTTCTTAAAACCCCAATTTTAGGTCCACTCTAAAATATATAATAATTGTAATATTAAGAGAAAAAACATTAATTTTACTTTATGTATTTTTATATACATTCCAGTAACACACATGCATATACACCTTCTCATATATAAACACACACACACACATACACACACATATAAACATATACATTACTTAAATATGTTTATGTTTTCTAAATGATTTTTCCCATTTTTAAGCCATTTTAGAGCATTTGAAAGGCGTTGTAGGAGGAGGGAGGGGGGGGGCCAAAATTCATTCTAGTATCTTAGTTATATTATAATTTTTTACCGAGTTTAAATAATATTTTACACTAAATAATAATAATTATTCAAATTATCAAAAAAAAAAATTTTTTTAAATGTAAAAAAACTGGATTTTAAAAATTAATTAATATCTAAAAATTGGCAAAAAAGGAACGAGTTTGATTTATTTGAAGGTGAATTCTGTTTATATACGGTACCAAAATTGACCCCCGATGCTTAGAATCTTTCGGCATTTTTGCCAGACCTATTTCCTCTATAAGCGAACCGTGGCTATTTAATACCCTAAAATGCCATAAAAGCTCCATGGAAAAAAATGGGTGGTATTTATGTTTTTTGACCCACTAAACACGAATCCGGGGTCTATTTCGCAAAATTGACCACGAATTTGGCAAAATAGTTTGTCAAAATGTTTTTCCACGGAGCTTTTATGGCATTTTAGGGCATTAAATAGCATTGATGGCAACAGGACTAGTAAGCTTGGTAGCTCAATGTTCGTAAATTACTCATGCAGAGCAAAATAAGAACATTTTAAAATACCGATTTTATAGAATTGTATGAGATTAAAGTGCGCAAATTAATTTTTAATAGGCTGATTTAAGACCCCAATCTTTACGACTGCTTAGCTTGAAATTACAAGCAAAGCAACCTAACTGTGTATTGATAAAATTATAGAAGTTTTCTATAACCTTCAAGATTTTTTTGGGTCATTTTACTCTACTGACACTTGTAGATTAGCAATTAACTTCTTAGTTTCTAAAATTTCAAAATTTTAACTATTTGACCAAATTTTCGTTAAATTTTAATAATTTATATTAAAAAAGAACTGAACCGTTTTAAAAGCATCAATAGAAAAATTATTTTTATTATTTTTCGTTTTCCACTGTATGCACCTTTATACAATTGCATACAAAACAAAAACATGAAATAATAATACCAATATTGTGTTGATATTTTAATCCACTTATATTTAACATATGAACATTGAAAAAACGATGCAAAAATTAGACTCTATAACAGTACAGATAAATTCAAAAATATTTTATTGATTTTTTTCATTTATATTATAACATAAAAGAGTTTTTCATTAAAAATTTTTTTTTTAAAAAAAGGTAGATTATTTTAAAACTACATTATTAGTCGTCAAAAAAATTATATTTCAATATCCGGAGCTACTTTTGTCTTGAATTTTTATTAATACGATATTATTGGTATATTATCTGTTTTCAATAGGATAATAAGCATAAAATAACAGTGATTTTTTTTGTTATTAATTGTCTAGTATTACAATGCATTTTTACTACTTACACTTGTATGCAGATAAAGGATATCAAAATAATATTTTTTATTATTGCAAAAAAATTTAGATATTTTAATGTAAAAGTTTTGTGCTTTATGAATTATTAATATGTTATGAAAAAATCATCTATCATTATTTTTGAAACAATGATTTTTTTTCTTTTATTTTTATTTAAAAAGTACTGATGAATATAAAAAATATTTTCATTATTAAAATTTTAATCTTAATTATCATCGAGATTATCATTCATATTGCTCATTATTGTTTTTATTATTGTTATTAATATTTTAATAGATTTCACTATTCTAAATTACAGATTTAACAAGTTCTGGTATGCCAAGATTTTCTCACAATTTTTTAATTATGATTATTTTTATTTTAGCTTTAAAATTATTCAGAAAGTAACTTTTAGTATTGAGGTTGAAAAATTTATTTAAAAATTTAGAGTACACTTTATACATCATAGATGTCGCTTTTCTCGTAAGATAAATGCATTTTTTAGAATATATATAAGGATCTGAATAAAATTTAAAGATATCAATTATTTTAATTTTTATTTTGTATAACGAGATTTTAAATATTAATAAATAAATTGTATTGTGTTTTATAAAATAAATACAGTTTTCATACATTGTCAAAAAAATGTTAACAATTCTCCCAAATGGTAAACTTATAAGCCAAATTAAAATCTGTTACATAATTCACTTTGATGAAAAAGTATAATAAATAAAAAAGTTATTTTAAAAAAAGATAAATAAAATAATTCCTGTTGTTAATAGCAATTAAATAAAACACAAAATACAAGTATCACTAAAACACAAATTAATGTACATGCTAATTAAAATTTTAATGACAAAACTTAAAAAACCAAAAATTATTAGTCATAATAATAATGTTTTTTTTAAAGCTTCTGTAATTGAGATAATAAAAGTTAAAAACATAACCTCAAAATTATAAAATTTTACATAAACTTTTTTTTTATTTTTACATGTCAATATTAAAATATATACAAAAAGTATTAAAAAAATAATAATGTTTTAGCCAGAAGGTCGCGTGTAAATAACTATGTAGAACCATCAATTTCATCGCACCATTTGGTGTCATAACTGCTTTAAATTCTTTTACTTTTTTTATAGTTAAATTAATGCTTAAACCTCAATAAAAAAAAAAAAATCAAGTTCCCTGACAATTTTTTTTAACTCTTCTATACGTATTATACTTTTTTAATTATTATTATTCTTTTTTTTTTTATTCATGTTAAAAGCAAGCATATAAAAATTTAACCCATCGAAACTCAAATTTAAACGTCGTTTTATAACTTTTTTTTATAGTTTTTGGTTCATGTATGTATTTAATTTTGTAAAAATAATAGTGCAGGTTGTTAGATTAACCGACTAACATTTTTATTTAAGTCTAAAATGAAATTTTATTTTAATGGTTTTTTTTTTAAATTTTGTTAAAATTGAAAATATTTGTAATAATAGAGTTGTAAATTTTTTAATGCTTGAATATTAAAAAAATAACTAATTTTTATTAAGAATATAAAAATAAGAAAAAAAATATTTTTTTTTAAAGTGTAAAAATAAAATTTTATTTCAAGTTGTATTTAGCACTAATTATTATGAAAAAAATTATTTTATAGTAATTTAACTTTAGATATTTTTTGTTTTGTTTTTTCATTGCTGTAACATGTGATTCTGTACTAAAATAATAACAGTTTTTTTAAATTGTTATTTTATTTTTACTTCCAAGTTTTGAAATGATTTTTAGAAAACTAGGGCAGAATAAGAATTTCTAACTTGAATGAGAAGTCTTTTGCCCTAAGTATCTTTGATTTTTCAGGATATGTTAGAAATTTTTACTATTTCATTAGTTTATGCAAAAACTTTGCTATTTGTAAAATTATTATTTTCAATAAAGTCAAATTTTATTAATACATCTCAAACACGTTATTTTTAAAAAAAATTTGTAAGTTTTAAATTTCGTATAAAATTTATAAAAGTGTCAGTTTGAAAATTTATAACATAATAATATGTAAAATTCAAGTATAAGTCAGTGTAAAGACAAGAATCTTAAATAATACCTAGCTTAAGTAAAATATTCTATAAAGACTGTAGAAAAGACACTAGTGTACATTTAATTAAACACAGTACCACGCTTTAGTTCATTGGCTAAGTTTTCCTAGTGAAATTCGTTAGTTTGAAAATATACGGAAGGTATGAATATAACTATATATACCGTATTCCCCCTTAATGTTTCTTATCCGTGGCTGGTTTTTTTGCTAAAGAATATTTAATTAGTTTTTCCACGAGTTCGCGCGTTTTATAAAAAAGAAAAGAAAAAAGCATAAGCTTTATATATATATATAATGTAATAATGTATAAAAGTGCTAAAGAGAAAAAGAAATGAAGATGGGAACTCTGAGCAAGCGGTTATAAATGTTAATTGCTGATGAAGTGGTAATAAGATTCTATATAGCTGCGTCTTGGCCTTTAGATCTTGAAACCTCTTAATTTTTTAGGGCACTTAACGAGAACCGTTTTATTACGATAAAAAATAATAATAATAATTTTTATCCCTTTTTGTTGTCTTTCTTTGTATCAAACTTATATCATAGAGTATTATATACATATCATGACAATTTTATTGTTCTGATTTAATTTCTGATCCGTTGAATTTTAATTTATTTTCTACTTCATTTTTTGTTTTTTTAATTAAAATAAAAATATATTTACGTAAGAAGCTTTTTGTTTTTTTAAATTTTCTTGGTATTTTAATAAATGTTAATTAAAATATTGCAATATGATTCAGGAATGTTCTTTGATATATATTTTATGTGATTTAATTTGATAATGAAAAATTGAGAAATCAAAACTTTTGCAAATTAGAAAACATAGAATTAGAGAGTTCATTGGGCTCAGTTTAAAATATATTTCAAATTAGATGGTAACTTTTGGTTATTGAACTTTAAAAGATCACTTATGGTCAGCTAAGCAGCGAGTGTCAAAATCACTTTCAGCCATATCAGATTTCCAATCATCTATCACTATTTTGTGGCTGTAATCAGAGCAGTAGGAATGTAAGAGCTGCACGGATTCACTATCGGACCAAATGGGGACATCATGAGAGCGACAGGCAAGTTATTTCAGGTCCTGTATCTTTTAGTCAATTAGTTTTGTTCATGTTGTTTGTATTAGTATTTGAAAAGGGTGTTATTAAATTTGATAAATTTCTACTAAGTCGCATAGGATTCATATTCTCCTGAAGTCCAGGTATCGAATGTAGATTGGAAACTGACCTGACCACTTGTAATCTGTGCCTGGTATACCTGAAACCTAAGCTTTTTCCAGTTATTGTTTTACGAAATATCTTAACTAGCGCACAGAAAATGTACTATTCTATTCAAATATACAAATGTATTCTTAGATTTAAATAAATCACCATATAATAACCCCAAAAGCAGGTATGAAAACAATTAGATTTCTAAATATTTACCACAATAATCCAAATATCATTATAAGTCTCAGAAATCCTGACTAAACATACGTTATCGAGGTATCAACAGATTACATACAAAATATAACACTGTAGGAGAAAATAAAATGAGTCTGGATAAGGTAAATTCATCAAAAATAAACAACAACAAATTCAACAAGTCAATAGACATTTGCAGCTATAACTTCGAATATTCAATGTTGAATATGCGGTTCAACATTGAACACTTTGATATGTATAGAAAACAACCACTACAGATCACCCTCATACACAAAAAATGGCAAGTTTCAACTCCTTTATACATAGATTGCTTACAGTACCTTTAAATCAAGAAAATTATATTAATGAAATCCACACCATAAAATATATTGCTATTGTCAATTGATACAAGAGTAATATCATTGATAAACTAATCTGCAAGAAAAAATCCGTAAAATAAAACCTGAAACCAAATATATGTCAGCAATATATGGAAATTAATAAATGCTTTCAGAAATTTTAATTATCAAGTAAGCTTCAAGTCGAATAATAAGTTATCTAAATTAATAAAGAAGAAAAAATACACACCCTTAGAACAAAAATCAAGAATTTCTAAGCTTAATTTAATGATTGTGATTCCTTTTACATCGATCAAACTGGGAGGAAGTTTATGGCTAGATATCCTGAGCACATACCACCTAAAAATCCAAGAGCTCCTATAGTTATAGAAATTGTCAAGTCTAAATATGCCAAATTCATCATCAGTAATAAACAACTACAAAATAATTTAACCACCCTTCATATATGCAATAAGGATAACATCATGAACGCCTTAGAAGAATTTGAAATTTACAAAGCCTTTAAAAACCAAGGTTCTAAAACTAAAATATTAAATGATCAGTTGCATTTTAAATCGTGTGCATTATATAATACAGTGATTAATATTCTGCAACAACAACAATAACAATAACAAAAAATTTACATCTAAATATAAAGATACGGCATAATATTCTTTGAATTTAAAAATTAAATTTTATTAAATCAAGATTTAAGCTTCAAAATAAAATATTAAACAAATTTTAAACTATTATTTTTTAGTCTGAAGAGGGTAGTAATGAGACTACCGAAATTATCACTATAATAAAATAGTTATGGAAAAAAATTTACTGGTTCCTTATTGACTGATAAAATTAACCCTAAATTTATTTAATAAAATATGAAACCACATCAGTGCCACGCCGGCTATCTAAACGCGCGCTTGTTATATTTGCAAACGTTATGTTCACTTATAAGTGTGGTGGTGTTGTAAATGTTTTAAATATTTAATTTATTGACTACATGTAAATAATATTAGTGTTTTTTAAACCCTGATGATGAAATTATTAAGTTCCAAAACGCGTATATATTGACGTAATTCAATAAAGTCACTAGAATGATATATAAAAGGCCTGGTAAAAATAATATGTACAATTGAATATGTGGAAGAAAATGATGATAACGGTAGCTAGTTCTAGGCAGAGAGTTGGATGGCGTGAGTAAGAGATATTCAAATAGAATAATTGCTTCTGCAACAAAGGTATTAAATTAGCATCTGAAAATAGAGCAGTACTCATATTTATGAAACTTAGTTAGGAAGTTGAGTTTTATTAACACTGGCGAACACTTTTGGTGACAACGTACAAGCAGATCCAATCGATTTCTCATATAACAACGTATTGCGTTAAAAAAATTGAGCCTTACAGAATCATTCATCTTGCCGGTTTTTATAATTATAGTATAGGTTTTCCCAACTATAAAAAAATCAGTACCTGAAGACAAAAAAAGATATTTATTACAACAAAAACAAGATTCCTATTACAATAAAAACTTTAAGCCTATTTTCACTAATCATTTACTCCCTAATTAAAAAATACTTTAGATCAACATGTCTTTTAAATAAAAAAAAATCTTATTATACTCAATATTATGGATACAAGTAAATCTTTTTAAGAAAGAAAAAAAAATCAGTGACACTTTCTTTTTTGAACAAGAATTTTTTTTTTAACTAAAAGAAAGAGAGCTTTAATACTAAAGTACTTGGGGTGATGACTAGCCATCCAAGTGTATAGTCAAAAGCGTAAAGTAGTTTTTCGCGAGCTTAGTATAGAAAGAACGGAATTTAATTAAGTAAAATTATTGTCGCACAAGGGAAAATATATAGAGCAAAAAAGACAAGCTTTATTTAAAATTAAATATATATTGTAAAAAAAAAAATTATAAGTAAGGTGCCAAATAGTAACATAGAAACTTAAAGTCTTTACTTTCTTAATATTGTATCTACTAACTGTTTTTGTAATGATATACTCTGTTATTTTTTTTTTTTTGTGAAAAACAAAGTAATAGAAAATAAATGAACATTCTTGATTTTTTTTTAATGTATATATGCTTCATGATGATCAGGGTGTACAGTTTCTTTAATTACCTTGATTTCTACTGTTTTTTTGTTTTAATTAAGAAATTTATTTTGGAATAAATTAAAATAAATATTACTGTATTTAAATTTTTTGTGAGCTTAAATAAGGAAGATGATTATTAAAATAATTTATTTTTTAATATATTTTTTTTAGTTATTATTTATTTATCCCACCCAAAATGGAAATTATTGTCCAAAATTTATGTGAACATTTGCAAATTTGATTTCTAAACTGAAAATGATTTATTTATAGTAAACGGTTTTTTTTGTTGAAAAAATGAAGTTTTTATTAAAATTCTTGGTCCTATTTTTAATAATTTCTAGAATAATCCTAAACTAAAACCAGCATTCATAATCAATTTTTATATTGGTGTTTTATTTTAAATTCAATTGAATCTCAGAGTTTTACTTTTTTCCCAACTTTATAAACAAGTGAGTTTTTTTAACCAAAATAACCAAAGTGAACTTTGGTTACTTACTTTGAAGGCCTCTGCCAATCTTGGTGTGCCCACGTGCAAAAGAGGTAAACAATAAATACAAAATACAAATACTAAAAAAGCACGAGAAAATTAAACCATCCTTATAGAAACTTTTTATTTTTATAAAAAAACTTATATAATCATATGTGTAAAAGAAAAGAAAAAAAAAATTCTACATAATAATCGAATTTCGCATACGACACCCTCAATAGACAATCTTTTATAATTTGTAACACATGAATTGAGATAGTAGATTTTATTTAAGACTATAATATATTTTATTAAGTTCAAAATAAGATCAGATATACGTAAGAAAAAAAAAAAAATTTGAATTTAAAAAAAAGCGTTATTACCCATTTTCAAGTACTTGTTTTTAAAATATATGTTACATACGTGTAATTTTCGAGGATAAAATATATAATCGAAGGGTGGTTAGTTTTAGTTTTAAAAATAGATACATATGCATAGAGAGAGAAAGAGGTTAAGCAATCCACATAAGCCCTCTGACGAACGATAAGCGTTTATACTGATAAAACGCGAATCTTTTCAACTCTCCCCAAAATTGTATAAAATTTAAATATATATATATAGCTTTAAATTTTCACTGTTTTTCTTTAAAATTTTGTCGTATAGACCATCACAAATATATAAATACCACATAACATACATGAAAATTTTATACTACACGCGCCTTTTTAAATCCCCTATAATATATCCACGATATAACAAAATAAACGTACAATTTTACTGATAACAGTGACGGATAGGATAAAAGGAATTTATTTTTATTTTTTTTTTTGTATTTTACACAATTTTTTTTTTTTTTTTGAAGGGTGTTAAAAGGCGTCGTCGTTTAGAGATTTCGTTATTTAAGAGATTTTATTTTTTTGAAAAAATAAATGTAATCAAATTTTTTATTTTATTTCTGCTAAAAATATACATAAAATTCGTTGTATCAATTCTTGACCGTATAAATATAAAATAAATAAAAAAATTTTTATACATACAGGGTTGAAAAAACTAAATTTACATTTTCAAGTTTTAGTGCAATATATAAATATAGTACAAATAAAATCAAATAATAGATAAATCCCCCCGTTCCTCATTGTCCCGTAATATGTTTCTCGAGTATATCTTCCGGCAAATATATAGGGAGGAATGAATATATATTTACAAATTTGTAAATTTTTATATAAAAGTTAGTGATACGATAAATTTTGTAGATACCTTTTTTTTGATGTAGAATGATAATATTTTTTATTCAAGAATGTGTGAAAAATTTTTTATATTTTACTGATACTTTATTTATAGGTAGATTTATAAAAATAAAATATTTTTTGATAGGATTTTGTTGTGCAGTGATATTTTAAAAATTAAGTATTGATATTTAATTGCAAATGTAAAATAAATATTTTTTATTTAAAAAACTTATCAACGATATCTATTAATAAGTAAAATTATAGCTTTAATTTTTTAACGATTATTTCAATTTATTGATAATAGAAAATTATGATTTAGAGTGATTAAAAGTAAAATCTTAGACAAAAAATGAGACCAACCGAAAGCATTTTGGTTGATTCACAAAGTATTTATTTAAAATTTTAAAATTAATTTAAACTGAAAGAATTTTAACAATTTAATCGTTTTATATTTTAGTAAGTTATTTAAATTTATAAGTTATAACTTCTATGTTTTTTATGTAAAAATTATTCCCGCAAGCGAAATGAGGTTTAAAGGTTATATAAGAAATGAAACAGTGTTACACATTTTGAAAATTTTGTACCAAGTTATAATGTATTTTTATTTAAGAAAATTTTTATTTTGTTTATACATTATTGTATTGCTCACTGTGTATTAACCTGATTGATTATTGACTGTATTAGTTGATTTCTGTAATATACAATAGTACGAAGTTTTCAAGTAATTTTTACTTTGTATTCTGAAATATCTATACATATAATTATTTATTCACTTGAATATGTTTAAAGATGCAATGGATTGCTTGCTCTAAAATATAAGGGTTATTTGGTAACGTAAATTAATACATCATAAAATTTGCCATTTGTAAACAAAAAAATATACAAATTTAAAATGTAATTGTAAATGTAAACTTGTAAGTTAATAAATATATGCTTTATACATTAAGCAGTTAAAATTTTGATTGAATAAATGTAGTTATATGTATATTAAAAAACAGTGTATCTTCCTACTTATATAGTTTTGGAATCTCATTTCACTTGTGAGAGTATGATTGTTATAAAATTGTGTCATGCGTTAAGTTAAAAAAATTTAAAGATTGGCTTAATAATATATTTATTTTTATTTTTGGATAAGTTATAGTCTATTGGATAAGTTATTATCTATCATAACCTAAAAGTATATTTTTACAAACATTTGCTTTTTCATATTAAATGTAATAACAATTTACAATAATTTTGTTTTCATTATGTTACTTTACCATATATTTGATACAAAAAAGAGTATTTCTCTCTACAATTTCTTATATTTATTAAATTTATGCCTGTCAACATTCTGACATTTGTTAGTCTTATTCCATTATTTTTTTTCTAAAAACCTGTACATAAATACATAAAACTTTATGAAAATAATATAATATATAGTTAAATAAATGTTTTTTGGTATTTACACATACAAGCATATTTATATTACATGCAAGTGTACCTAGCATATAAACAGCTAAAAAGCTCAAAATATAAATTTTTTAGTAAAAAGAAAGAGCATATAAATATATATATATATATATGATACATGTTTGTAATATACACATTATAAGCAATATGGAAGATCATATGTCATACGAAGAAAAGGATAATAGGGGGAAAACAGAGTTTTTGATTGTATATATATGTATGTACTACTGTAACTAAACTGGATTGTTGTTTCATAGATTGAATTCCTCAGTTTCATATATTTATGTACATTACTTATAAAGCTATGAAATAAAAAAAAAAGTTAATCATAAATACTATTTTTTTTTTAAAACCACAAAAACCAAATATAAGTGTCAAAAATAAATCTTTAACGTAACTGTTTAACTAATATGTATATATTTTTATTTGAATTTACTTACTAATAAGAAGAAAATATATAATTTTTTATAATATTTAAGTATTTATGTACACTAAATAAATATATATTTTATTTAAAATAAAAAAAATTGTTGACCATATATGCGTAAAAGCTTTAAATTTAAGCAAGAACAACAAACTAATATATATATATATATATTTTAAAATGAAGTATGTGGCTTATTAATCTGACTCTAAAGCTCTATAAACTAAGTTGACCAAGTGCTACCGTCACACGCACACACATATATACTTTAGCAATGAGGAACAAAACCTATGTTTTGTATATTTGATAATCGATCACTATAATATGTATTATGCTTACAGATTAAGTTTAAGCCCATATGTTAATAGTTGATACTTATTTTCTTTTTATAATTTTTTGTAATATTCAACTCGTGGTTTAATACCATACATATTTGTGTACAAGGGAATTATTTAGGATTATTACGATAGATTTATTATGTGTTTTATATGAAAGGTGTTATATGATATACATCGCTAATTTATATAAATATGATATTTATATAGAAAATTTATATATTTTTTAATGTACAACCAAATTATAAATTAATATATACGAGTTTTATTTGATTTTGGTTGCGTATTTGTTAACAAGATTGCTTAAGTCTTCTTACTAAACAAATAGTCTTAGACAGCTTGAATATTCGATTTTATTGTTCAGATTTTTATAAGTCGTTAAAAAAGATATCAAAAATACAGCTTCGTAACATACGATAAACTAGATTTAAAATTAAGCCAAATTTGTGTTTAAAATAAAATGTGGAAAAAGGAAGCATTTTGACGAAAGTGTAATCAATAAATTTATATTTATATATAGTAATTTGTAGACGTGATAGATTTAAAAATAAAGTTTTTAATAATTATTTGTCGTAAATGTCAATTGTAAATCTAATGGTTTTTAAAATTATAAAATGGAATTTTGGTATTCTTTCACAAAATCAAATTTTCTTCAAACAGTTCAAATTCTAGTTTTAATTTAAGAACTGTTTAAATTGCTCATTAGTCCCTTGGATCAAAATTCTTTATTTAAACATAATTTTGTCTTATATTCGAATAAAATTTTATTAAAAAATGAATGAATTATTATTTAAAAATGAATATAAAAAAAAATATATTTGAATTAATAATTTCATAAAATTCAGTAATAGTTTAATTTTATTTACCGCATTTATATATGTATAAAAAAATATTATTAAACTATATATATATATGTATATATGTATGTGTGTCTATAAGCTTTTTACAACCGGACACAAGCATACTCGAATTTGGTAAATCGTGCTAACGGGACACCGCAGGACCGCAGAAAGATGCAATAACATCCAATTTTATGACATCCTCGTATTTTAGTATATATATGCACATACACAGATATAAATAATAAATATACATATATCTAGATAAATATAGAAGAGTTTTTAAAAAGGGGGTGAGTTTTAGTATTGGCTTATTTCCGCGGGGTAAAATGTTGCACGGTACACGCATCAATCACCGGTATTTTAATATCACACAATACTTCTGTATACAATATATGTGTTTAACCTAACTTTTTTTTTTCTTTTCATATATATATATGTTATATTACATTTTTCTTGTTATGAAAGTTTAGGTACTTTTACATGTGATTCAGGGATCGTTTTTATAACAAATTCTTCTAATTCATTCGTTTTGTACTTCTATATTTTATTTATGTTCTGAGTATGAAAATATGAACGGAGGGTAATTTATGTGACAATTATTTTTTTTATGAAAAATTGCTTAGAATTATTACATTTAATGGAATGTATAGCTAGCCATAATTTTTTGGCTTAAAACTACTTGTCGATTTACTTGAGGTTATTTCTTCGCCTTATTAGCAACTGAAATATTTTTTTTTGTTCTGAAAGCTATAGTACTATGTTTGAGTTTGGTATCGGTAAGGAAATTTAGATTCCTGGAGGCATTTCATCCATTAAATCCAAACATTGTTTTCTCTGTGTTCATAAAGCACAGCTACCAAAGCCGAGACCAAAGCTTTAGTTACCCTGTACATATTTTAGCACCAATAGTATTTTGTACTTTTTATTTTATGTTTTATCTTTTGAAGACTCAAATTTTGCAAGACTCGTTTTTACATTCTTCAAGTATAAAACAACAAAAATCTTAAAAATAAAAAAGAGCATCGTCTACATCTACACTTGAAACATCCCTATTTTTTTAAATGTGTATACTTATTTATGCATATACATTGAGATAGTCAAGAAATTTTACGCAGGGTGACGCAAATGATTTTATCCCTCTTATTTACAAAGTTTTTCAAATTTACTCACACGTTGAAATATTTATTTTTCTTGAGCTTGACTTCTAGCTGAGAGAATATTAAGAAATTTACAAGCTTCAGTTTAAGAGTTAATTTCAAATTCATGGTTCAAAAAGTGGACATTTAGGTTCAAAAAATTCAGTAAATAATTTAAAAAAATGATATTTATATTTTTTAAAACCCACAGATTTCCTGCATACATATATGTGTGTATATATAAATATATGCATATATAAGTTTACGAAAATGTTCTTCCAAGCGAACAGATGGATGTATATCACTTAAAATCATTCATCTGCAAAATGCAAATTTTTGTTCAGTTATTTTTTTTTTTAAACTTTATACTCAAAGATTCAGAAGCCTGTTAAAGGTGAGGGTTACTTCACCTTGTGGTATATATAAGTGAAATTTTTTTGAAATATTATCTATGCATGTTTATTTTTTGTAACATCAAGTTTTGATACTTGAGTAAAGATTATATTTATAATATACACATGAATTTCCCTTATATTTCGATGAATTTTTAAGTTGTTTTATGAGAAAAATAATTTTCATATTATTAAAATTCATAAATATATTTATTCAAGCTTTTTTTTTAGATAGCATTTTTATGACTGGTTTTATTCTATACACTGTTAAAATTAAGTCTTTTAAATGGTAAAAAAATAGTTTTTTTGCAAAAAATTAGTAAATTTTTGTAGTAAATTTATCAAAAAATCGAAAAATCTAAAAATTTTTCTTTGAATTCTTAAGTCTTTTTTGTTAACGTACAACTAATATTCGCAAATTAGTGGTAAAAAATTTTGTAATAAAATTTTTTTTTGTGAATTTTCAATTTAGCAGTTTTGATTTTTTCGTATATTTAGGCCAGCTGCAGTAAATTTGAAATTGGTAATAAATTTAATTCAAGTTATGTTCTAATTAACATTGGAAAATTTAGCCAGAATTAATTTAAAAAATTTTTTAAATTATTTTTCTATTATAAATTTCCACAAAAAGCCTTTTTTAATAAAAATTTCTGCAGTAATGATTCTAAAATCCTGATTGAAATGATAATAATATGCGAATGAAGAAATTGAATAGTACATATAATATATAGTTTTGAGTAATATTAAAAATTAAAAAGTAAAATAGCTAAAGTTAATATTGAATATAATCAAAGTGATACAACTATAGTATTGAATATATATATATATATATTGAAAAGCTTAATATAGAAACGTGAAAAGAGGGATGAAAGAGAAACATTTGAATGTTACACATCAACAATCTCATTATTATCGATAATATTCTCAACTGTCATTTTGTTGAGATCGACACGTTTCTGATGGTTTTGATTATTTTGTGAGAATTACAGAAATTCAATAGATAATATTATTTTAATGGATAATATTATTATTTTATAAACTAGGAATATTAAGTAATATATTAACCTGCGATTTTCAAAATTTTAGTTTTTAAAGTTTATTGGTTGGCAAAGAATTTAGACTCAGAATAGTGATCGAGAATAATAAAATTTTTGAAAATATGTATTATGATTTAAATTAATAAATTTTAAATACATTGTAAAATGTAACTTTCTAATATTAACAAAAAAATTAGAACATTTTCGAAAAATTAGTAAATTTTCGAAAAAATTTATAAATATTCGAAAAAAATCGTATAATTACTAAATTTAGTACATTATTGAAAAATTTGAGAATCCTCGATTTTTTTTGTGAATTCGCAAGAAAAATTAATAATTTATAATTTTTTTTCGAAAATTTTTAAAAAATAGTTGTAAATTTCCAGAAACAGTTGTGAATTTACAACTTATTTCATAAAATCAGAAAAAAAAATCAAGAATTCTCGAATTTTTCGAAATTATACTAAATTTAGTAAATTTAGGATTTTTATCGAATATTTACAAAATTTTTTTAAAATTCACTAATTTTTCGAAAAAATTCTATTTTTTTTGTAAATCTAAGAAAGTTACTTTATACAGTGTACATTTTAAGTTAATTTTAAATAATGTTTTATTATTTAAAAGTTTTAAATAAATTTTCTAATTAGCGTCCAAATGTGTATTTTCTTTAAATAATGTATCTTGCTAATTAATATTGATATTAAAGTAACAACATATCAGAAATCTAAACGTGTCAAGAAAATTTATTGTTAAAATCAGTTTTAAAACATTGTATTTATAATTACCTCGATAATTATTTAAATTGTATTCATATTATTCAGAAAAATTGATATATCTAAATATAATTTTTAATAATTATAAATTTATAAAAAATCAATAAATCTTAATAAAAAAAAATTTTCAACTTAAATAAAAAAAATGAAGAATTATTAATTAAAACAAAATTAAAATTTTTTACTGTACGTGCGTGTACCCACAAAATATAAAATTTTTTCATTAATTAAAATAATATAAAATTGAAAATAAAATTTTTTCTACAAATAAAAAGCTTATTGAAATTTTTGTTTTCACTTCATTAAGATTGGTATTTGATCAAAACAAAAATATAAAAAATAAAAAATGAGTGAAATATATATCATCACAAACGCATATTTCTGTATGTAAAATAAATATGTAAAATTGCATATTTTTGATATTAAATTTATTTCATTATTAATTGATATAAAAGATCACGTGCCATGTTCTATATGGAATTTAACCACAATAATATCGAGTTTAAAGGGACTATAGAATTTACTTGTTCAAGTGGTCATTTCATAATATATTTTACATATTTCTATAATTTTGTTTCATTTTTCAATAAAATATTATATATTACGTGACCTTTTTGTTTTTTTTTATATTTAATGTGTATTTATTCAGTCACGCGAACTAAATTCTTTATAGTTTTAATTGTCTATCGATATATTATTTATTTATTTGTGTGTAATTTATTTAATTTTAATTTATATATTAGACTTTTGGTTAAATTTATGTAAAAAAATGTCAAAAACGAAATTATGGTTATGCAGGGAGTCCTTATTTTTTGTTTTTCAAAGTGCAGTTGGTGACAAATTTCATATTTTTACCTCGAATAGATAAAAAATACTCTCTTCATTCAAAATTTATCATCAGATAGTATTTAAATTCACCCGCTATTATTTAGTAAACTGTAAATAAAATATGGAGATTCGAGGTATAAATTAAGGACTCAAAAAAAAAGTAGCTCAATTACAATTACAAAAAAATTATAAAAATTTTAAAAAAACTCTATTTATTTTTCAATTTCTCCACATACATATGCCCTTTTTTCCGTTTATTTTTTGTATAAAAAGGTTCATACGCGTAAAAAAAAAGTTTTTCTGGCTATTATACATTCGCTGATTTCACTTAAGTAATCAGATCGTACATTGTGGTTTTATGTCACTTTGCATTTACAAAATTTTCATTCCTTCCTTTTTTAGTTTTCTCTCTAAAAAAAAATATATTCATGTATCTGTGTGTATGTGTTCTGTCTTTTCGTTAATTACTAATAATATTCCTACAAAAAAAAAATATGTACGATAACGAGAGGGTCGTTTTCTATATGAAAAATATACACTAAATTCTCGATGACTGGAGTGTTAAAAAAAAGGAAAAGAAAGAAGAACTTTGACGAGCTGTCTGTTGAATTTCCATAAGCAAACAAAACTTCGCGTGAGATCGTCAACTATTACGACGTTGAGAAAAATGAATAAAATTATATCTAAAAAAAAAGAGTGTTAGGAAAAAAGAAAAAAATTTGAATTTAAGCGTATCATTTTTTTTGCTGGTTTTAACGCTTCGTGGAAGATATTACGTTTAAAAATTTATACGGTTTTCGTTTGTGTTAAATTTTTTGGGCAAATATAGAAATTTGTAAAAAAGTCATAAATGATGAAAGCTAAAATATATTGACACTTTTGGCTGAATTTTATGCGAAGGGAATGGTGGAGTTTTTCAAAAGATCACAGAAAAATTTTAAAATAACAAAAAATTATGTCCAAAAATAGGTGACCATTTATAATTTCTATCAATGATTTTGAAGCTCGGGAGAATTCTGTTCTACTCATGAAAAATTAAAAATTTTTGCCAAAAACTACTAGTACACCTATTTGGTGAATTAATTTATTTATCTAGATTATTTTTACTAAGAAAGAAAGAAAAACCAAATAAAATTAAAAAAATTTTAATATTTATGTAAGGTTATAAAAAGTATAAAATAAAATTTGTGGGTAAAAAGCAGAAAAAAAAGATAGAAATGAGCATAATAAAACGAGTCAAGTTAAAATAGCCTGATCGTTGACGTGTTTTAAAGAGGTAAAATGTGTTGGTATAATAATATATATAAGTGATATAACATTTTGAAAATTGAAATAGCTCGACGGGTTGAAGGATGTATGGTATAAGTCAGAATGCGGACAAGCGCGTGGTTTAAAGGGATGAGAAGTTTAAATGGCCTTTCCGTATGTTACCTAACTATGAGTTTTGCCCTTATATTATATGCTTTTTCTCTTTTCACTTTATGAATCAAACCCTCTTATAACTTCTATACTTCTTCCTTTTTGACTATATCTATTTCAAAATATTATACATTGATGTATTTATAATGCTCAAAATATGTTTCATCGGGTGTTTTAACATTTAATCGACTTTGATACTACTTTTTACTACTTGTTTCAAGATTCAGTTTTTTTTTGTACATATTTTATTTTTTGTTACCTAAGTATCAAATGTGGCTCAAATTGGTTGTAAATTCATGAAAACAAGTTTCAAATTTTTTAAAATAAAAAAAAATAAAGAATTTTTTGATTCTTTCGGAAAGGCCGCATCGCCAGATAAGTATAGTAATTTGATCCCCGCAACTAAACCTAGTCAAAGTAGCATATCATCTAAAAAGTTCGCCCTATGTATTTAAAAAGTAAAAATATGCGTAAAGCGCGAATAAACAGAGGTAGAAGATTCTGCATTTTTGGGTATTAGAAAGTGGTTTCCCTTTCTCGGAGACTGTCTAAAAAATTAAAAAATATTATTTTTCACCCCACCATGAAAATAAAAAAAAATTTGAGAATGATATATTTTTATGTTTAAAAAACCGATTTTCGAAAAATTTTAAATTGTATTTCGGGATCTAAAAGGGTCCCTAAGACCAAACAAAAATATTAAAATTTCTAGCCTATGGACAAAGTACTATCTATTTAGAAAATAAATAAACCCTAAAAGCAACCCCAAATAAAATAGTTTTTTTAGGATTTCGGGGGTCTGTCGTGGCCTAGAGATCTAATTTCAACAAGTATCAAAGAGTTTTTCAATAACTTTTCGGATGCTAATAATATTTGGCAAGGTTTATTTATCAGGCAAAGTCTTTACTATTGGTAAGATTTCAATTGATAATAATTTAAAAATTTTGTTGAAAATTGACTCATTTTCTGCAAGAAAACCATTTTTTTTACACGAGTCACATTTCACAGCGTACTCTTTAAATAATTTCAAAAGAATTACAAAACTGATTTTCACCCACTTTTGGTATAAAGAGTTTTTTAACTGAATTGTTTCTACAATAACTTAAAAAATAAAAATTTTGGTTTTATATTTAAAAATTCATGGTGTCTAAATAACCTTAAAAAATGCCCTATTAAGAAAAGCTTTCTTTTTTAAAGCTGGACACGAAAGCTCTAAACAAATCATCCCTTAAATCATATAATACAAGTTAAATAAACATAACCTAAAAATTAATAGATATTTAATAATTTATTCATATTATTTACTCAAAATTCATAGAAATTAATACAAAAGGGTCATTTATAAATGGTCAAACATTTATATATTTACAAGCTTTCATATTACTTCTCTCTTTATAAAACTTAAATATATTATTATATACAAAACAAGAGTTAAGTTTCTTGATGGTTTACCACATGGAAAAGGGAAATGTTAAGTTTCCGGTATACATACAGAAATAGAAAATCCTAACTCGTCTGTCACATTATTCATGGAATATGCTTTTAATAAATATGTACTCACTTGTTAATTAAATTTTTAAATAAACATAATATTTTCATTTATTTATAAAAATTTTTTTCTCAAAATTATATATTTTTCGTCTAGTAATAATCATAAGAGTATTGAATATACAAGTTTTTACTAAAAAGCTTATTATTCTAGCAAGTTTTGTCGATTCGTTGCATCTGTGCCTCTGGCAGTAAGTTAGCATTAGTATGTTATATATGGGTCAATATTTGTGAAGTGTATACAGTTTGGATTTTCGAGTCTCAGAATGTACTCCAAAGTATGTTTGGTCGAAAGTATATATAAAAAAAATAATTTTCCCCAATTTTTAGCTTTTTAGATCCAATCCTCTATTTTTTACAGCGATTTTTGTTTTTTTCAATTTTTTGAAATTTTTAATTTTTGAGAAATTTATGTTCATTAATTTTTCTCGCAAATGCGCACTTTACAATAAAATTTTTTTTCCTTATAGTACCCCATAGGAAATTTCCCGTAGAATTCGATTCTGGGGTCCAAATTTTTTTTTTGAACTGCGCATGCGCGAGAAAATCAACTTTCTTGCTTTGCCTTTTCTAGCTTATATGCCTCAGCTGCAGACAGCTCAATTTTCATCCTGTTGGTCTCAAATTGTGGGTTTTTTCATATACTTTCAGCATATGAAATCATTTTTTTGGGTAAATTTATTTTAAAAGCACTAAAATTGAAAAATAGCGATTTTTAAAAAATCATTTTTCACAAATTTTGAATTTTCCGCCAATTCACGTGACCAAATGAAAATCTGACTGAAAATTCGGATTTAGCGGAAAATTTTACACAAGGACACCAATTTTCGTCTTATTTCATTAAATAGTTTCTAAGATATCCCATTTTAAAGATAAAGATTAAAATTGACTTTTTTTAAAAAACCCTAAAAATGGGACTCTGACTTGAATTATCATATCTGTTAAACAAATAATTATAAAAAGACGAGTAAAAATTTTTTGGAAACTAAGGGCTTGTAAAAAATTTTTGAGACCTATAGAACTCGTTTCTTTTAAAAATTAGAATTTTGGCAGCAATTTAAAAATTGGTCATTTTTGGGTAAGAATAGGGATTTGGTTTATTGACTATCGCCATGAGAGAATTAACAACAAATAAATGTGGTGTACGGTAAATAAATGTTGATATGTATACCGAAAAAATAAGACCAATTGGAAGTATTTTGGTTAGCTGGCGAAGTTGCAGCTTTGTATTAAATATTATGAAAAAAAATCCTATTTTATAACATTGTTGTATTTTGTAGCTATTCTATCTTATTTTCAATTTTCCGAATTTTCTAGTTACCTAATGAAAATTTTGACGAAATTTTCGGATTCCTCGAGAAATTTTACAAAAAACCCCCTTTTTGGAAAAGTTTTGGATGTTTCCGTAACGCTATAGAAATAAAAGAAATAGCAAAATACTAAATAACTACAAAATACCACAATGTTATCAAATAGGATTTTTTCGTAATCTTTAATACAAAGCTGCAAACTTGCCAGTTAACCAAAATACTTCTAATTGGTCTCATTTTTTTGGTATAAGTGTCACTATTCAGTTACCGTACACTGCAATTATTTGTCGGTAAATCTCTCATGCCGATAGCCAATAAACCAAATCCCTATTCCTACCCAAAAATGACCAATTTTGAAATTGCTGCCAAAATTCTAATTTTTAAAAGAAACGAGTTCTATAGGCCTCAAAAATTTTTTACAAGCCCTTAGTTTCCAAAAAATTTTTACTCGTCTTTTTATAATTATTTGTTAAACAGATATGATAATTAAAGTCAGAGTCCCATTTTTAGGGTTTTTTAAAAAAAGTCAATTTTAATCTTTATCTTTAAAATGGGATATCTTAGAAACTATTTAATGAAATAAGACGAAAATTGGTGTCCTTATGTAAAATTTTCCGCTAAATCCGAATTTTCAGTCAGATTTTCATTTGGTCACGTGACTTGGCGGAAAATTCAAAATTTGTGAAAAATGATTTTTTAAAAATCGCTATTTTTCAATTTTAGTGCTTTTAAAATAAATTTACCCAAAAAAATGATTTCATATGCTGAAAGTATATGAAAAAACCTACAATTTGAGACAAACAGGATGAAAATTGAGCTGTCTGCAGCTGAGGCATATAAGCTAGAAAAGGCAAAGCAAGAAAGTTGATTTTCTCGCGCATGCGCAGTTCAAAAAAAAATTTGGACCCCAGAATCGAATTCTACGGGAAATTTCCTATGGGGTACTATAAGGAAAAAAAATTTTATTGTAAAGTGCGCATTTGCGAGAAAATTTAATGAACATAAATTTCTCAAAAATTAAAAATTTCAAAAAATTGAAAAAAACAAAAATCGCTGTAAAAAATAGAGGATTGGATCTAAAAAGCTAAAAATTGGGGAAAATTATTTTTTTTATATATACTTTCGACCAAACATACTTTGGAGTACATTTCGAGACCCACCCATGCAAAGTCATATACAGTTCACAAATATTGACCCATATATAAACGACAGCTCAAATCACTCTTATATATATAATCCGCTTTCGACTGGAAAATTATACAGGGGAGATCTTTTTTGATAGTCTAGTTTCTAAAAAAAAAAAACGTTTCATAATATGTGAAAAACTACTTTTATTACTTTTATAAATAGATTTTTTTTATCTTCTTACTTACTTAATTTCATTAGAAATTTTATTTTTTGTTTAGGTAAATTTTTTGTTAAAAATTTAGTTTCTTATTTTCTCATCAGTAATACCACAAAAACGTCATCAGCCTGTTTCGATTTCTAACAAACCCACAGAGAGTGATTAGTAAGCTTTTCGAACTTCCTATCCATACATACATAATTTAAAACCCCCCTATCAAAATTACAGTGTCGATAATAACACTGACCCTTCAGCTGTCCAGTATCTAATCTTTCTTTGATTATAATATCAAACTTATTTTAGACAAAAAATATTTTTAGAATTTTAATTATCTTTTTTACTTCAATTACTTAATTTTTAAAAAAATTAAAATACTATAATCTCTTATAAATACTTAAATTTATTTGGTTTAAAAGTTTCTTTAGGTAATACATAAATTTTACTTAAGATCAGTTTTTTAGTCATTGGTTTAGTTAATTACCTAAAATATATATATGCACTTTACGCATTTTAACAAATGAGAAACCAAAACCACAAAAACAAGTTTACTTTAATCCTGTTATCCGATTGATCACCCTTCGAGATCCTTTTCCCCTAATTGTCCTGTTACTTGTTTTACTCTTTTGCTAAGCTAACGTTATCTTTAATTTTGTTAAAATAAGGGTCAATTTTTACTGTCCACTATGATTTTTTTTTTTTTTTTTTATAAAGAAAACCTGTAAATTAATGTTTTTTTAATGTATGTGGGTGTTTATTTGAAAAGAGTTGTTCTACAAATGGTTTTTTGAGGTAATACAAAATTTTTAACAATCTTAGCTTGAATCTTTTGCTAGAAAAATTTTGTCATTTATTGTGGCTTTAACGTTTTTGGTTTCCTTCTCTAAAATAAAAGTTTGTGTTAGTCTGCTTCTCCAACGCTAAGTTATAGGCAAATAGCTTCATCATTCAGTATTTAAAAAAAATTTTTGCACCAGATAAGTTATTTTCAATAAATAAATTTTAACTACTTATATAACTGAAATAGCTCTTTAAAAACTTTCCTCTTAGCATTTTCTCTATGAAGGCTTTATGAAAACGAAGTTTTTAATGTTTCTTTGCAATCAATCAATTGCATTCTTTAAGCTATTTGCTCTTAGCGATAGCTAACTAATTACTTTCCTATTAAATTATTACCTTCTCATAATAGGAAAATAGTAAAAAAATATATTTAATACAGACATAACCTCAAAATAAAAAAAAAGTCTTTTAGCCTCATCTAAATATATCTTAAACATCAGAAGAAATAACTGAGTGTGCAGTTAGTAAAAATAAAATATTTTATAAAACAGATCGAAAAAGTAGGAATCGTCTAGGCGTGAAACGGAAAGGAAATGCCTCCGGGAAAGAACAAACGTAGCTCTCTATCTCTAAATTTTTTTTTTTTTAAACGTATATCATCCTTATTTTGTTACATAGCAAGTCTCATAAGAAAAGAAACCAAGCGAATAGCTTAAAAATACGCAATCTCGCGGTTTCGTCAGGCTGAAGAATTGAAATACCCCTGTTTTTTTCTCGCTGTAATCCTATCAAGACATATATGTATTATATATATTTTTCATTGGGATGAAAATGTTACTTTATATACATTTAAATTGAAATTGTAAATACCTTTTTTGAAAAATGTGTTAACAAATATTTTTTTTTTTTTAGTGAACGTAATTATTAAATAAAATTTTTTAAACAATCACTTTTTAACCAATTTAATATGTTTGAATTTCAATATGTATTCAAAAGATTATACCCATTTCTACAAAATCGTATAATACGCTTATATTAAAAATATAGAAAAAGGTATCTTTTTTGCATATAAACGAAGATCTTTATAAATATTGAAATTATTAAGAAAATGAAAGAAAAAAACCGTAGAAAAAGTAAAAAGAAAAAGAAATATATACAATTGTTGTCTATACTATTAAAGAAAAAAGGTACCGTGTGCAAATAATATTATTGTATGAAAAAATGTGTCAAGAAGCTGATCCTGTACTGACATTTGAATATCTAAAGTAAGGGCTCGTCATTACGACGTTTTCTAAAGAAAATGAAAAAAAAAATTGGTTTGTGTTTCTTTATTCATTTTTTTTTACATCTAGGATAATATAAAAAATATAAGTACGCGTTTATTTGTATATCTAAGGAAAACCAAATAGGCGGATCAAGGAGGATATAATATTTATAAGGCTCATATACAATATGAGAAGGAAGAGACGTCGATATTTTACAAGTCATCGTATCTTTCGTTTCATTTTTTTTTCTTTTATTTTTTTATAAAAAAACGTCAAAAAATGTATATCGTCTTGTTATTTTATTCTTTGAATATAAATTCAACGAGTAAAGTGACAGATATTTCTCTAAACACTATGGAATAATAGTTTTAACCCTCGAGTAAATTGTTATTGTTAGTGAAATTGAGGCGATAGCTTATTTTTATGCATGTTTCTGTTAATATGTGAAAATGTCAAATTATGTCTTTTCAGTTAAATTTGAAATTTTTTATAATTTTGATATCATATGTAAGAAGTCATTTGTCATATCGTGTTTTGATGGTAGCCGAATCTTGTCTTGGTCATATAAACGTTCCTGCGCTAAAAAGAATTCCGCTTGCTGCTAAAGGATTTTTTTCAGTGTAGTTACAGTATTAATCGTCAAGATCATAATCTTAGTGCAGCAGATTAATTATCCACATTAAAGCATATTAAGGTAAATTTTCGCGCTCATCGACCTCCTGACGCATCTATCAATCTGAAAGATGATAATACGATTACTTCACTCTACTTCTCCTCACAAACTCATCATTGGAAATTGAAATGGTGTTAGTTTCAGAAGCTTTATGTATTATTTTATTGTTCTTTGTTTTACCTTATATGTGATCCTGAAAAGAGCCGATAATGATCTTGTAGAAATTTGTTGCTTCGCTCCAGCCACATGTTTTAAATATAATAAACTCACACGCACGCAGCAAATTCAAGCAACCAAAGACACGCAACAGACTTTCATACCTAAACACATGAATGAAAAACCCGAAACTTACGATCATTCCAATACGAGCACCTTGTGCTCAGGTGATGTCTCTTGGCCAGAAATTTCATAATACATCGCTTCAAGCCTACGAGCTCGAAAAATTGCACCAAGTGATTCAACAATCGCAGCTTACGAGCTGCTTCAATAAATAAAGATCCAATGTCCTGATACCAAGGACTCCTTCAATGCACCAAGCACACCAACAACAAGCAAACCAGCAATCAGTTACCAGCAAGCAATTAATTTTCCACCACAGCCTAACCAGTAAAAAAATCAAATTTTTCTTTGGCCAGAATAGTGGTCATATTTATAAGCCTTCACTGATTTCGACATGCCATTAGTGAAGGCACCAAAACTCTTTTAAGCGCTACATTTTTTACTGAGAAAAAATATAAGTACTCGTCGTGGCCAGGGAACAAAAGTCAATAGTTAATAATAAGCGTTGCAAAGCAAGATTGTGCGCGGCAAAGCCCGTGGCAAGGCTGTCAAGAAGCACAGCAAGGCTAGGGGGCCGCGGTAAAGCGCCAAGCAAAAACTGCGCCTTGTCACGGATATTTTTTAATGCCTAAAAGTAACAAATGGCGATATGCTAGATGACAAAAACTCTGTTACTCGTTTTGTCAGTAAAATTAATGCTGAATTTACAGTAAAGTTGATTGGGACTGCACCCCTTCAACCCTCCTCTAATAGCGACACCTAGCTTAGTACCATTTTTGTGAATGAATGCGAAAAAATTATCAACTATAATAATCCCATTTCCCGAGTAGACATGAAACCGTTTGTGTTACGATCCATAACTGTGAGAGAAAACATAACTTTTTAAAATTCTCGTCTTATGATATTTATTCTACCGTATTTTAACCTATATAAAGCTAAAGCTGTCATTGAGTGCTGAATTGATCTGCCCAAAAGTTTAATTAATATTTTCTATGTGTGGAGATTGCAGCAAAATATATTTTAAAATCAGCCAGAGAAAAGTCATAAAGATCACTATAAGGGATACGTAACCGATCTAAGTGTCTCATTGCATGTCAAATGTCACGGTTGTTGTCAATTGCTTCGTCAAGTCTAGTGCGTATGAACGTGTTGTGAGCGATTTCAGAAAGTTATTTTATCTTTTCATTCAGCTGTATTAGTTTATTTAAGAGAGAAGCACTTAATTTATCATCGATTGAGGGATGTTTTGATCTTTTGGAATTGATAGTTTTGAGTGGTGCTAGTTCATCAATCGCAATCTGAAAATTGTCACTGAGACTGGAGACAGCAGAATCTACACTGAAAAAAAATTACTGGCCTTGATTTCTAGTACAGACGACAAATTTTTTATGTAAAAATCTCAAACATGTGTGCGTGACTTGCGAAAAGTATATAAGAAAGAGCGTTCGCACACCACGCAACACTTGTTTGGGATTTCTCGAAGAGCAAACTCGTGAGAGTGAAGCTCTTTGTAAATATAAGCACTCTCAATAAATTTACACATTGATCAAATAAATTAATGTTTTCATTCATGCTAAAAAATCCCAGACATTCATCAGCATCGAGACACAGATGTGTATCAACTAATATTAGAGGCACAGCCTCGCTATTCTTGTAACAGTCTTCGGTCCAAAGGCTAAATACCATTGTTTCAAAGAGATAGTAGGCGGGTAGTGAATTAGTGTTCGTAAATAGGCAAGAATATATTTAATTATTGTGGGCTACCCTTATGGTGGCACACAGTATAACTTTTCCTCCTGGGTTTCTACTGCTCAAAAGCGTTATTCAGCCTGCATGTGATTATAGTGACCTCTATAATACATGTTTATTGGTGTGCTGTATTATCGTTGCTATGGAGACATCTATGCTAAGTTTATTTTATTTTTATGAGATGCATTCAATGCACATTGGAATAATTATTCCAGATAAAGCAAGTTCATTGTTTAGCTTCATGTGTATTTTTTTAAATTTGAAAATTTATTTGCTGTAGATATTCTAGTAGTTTTTTAATATAAAATGTGTTTCTTGTTGATAAAATGTTGCTTAAGTTTGGATTATTTTGAGAGTTGCTGTTTTCTGTTATAATTAATGTTAGGCACTTGTCTCTGATATTCTTATACAGGTCACAGCTAAGCACATACTCGATTGTTGCTGTGTATTCGGATATTAGGCTTAGATATCTAACTGCTTCTTTCCTGCTCCAGTTTTGTATTTCAGCAATTTTGTTATTTGAGGCCTTGACCAGGAAGTTTGTGTTATTTGCATACCTTTTACAGCCCTGTGTGTCGCTCCATGCTTCTAACTGTAAATTCCACTCCTGAAGAAACGTAATTTGTACTCCTTTTATAGGTATTGAATAGTCAATGAACAGATTTTCCAATTTTTTTTATAGGTGGGCCTTTTTTGCAGCTATAGCAGCTTTTTCATTTCCTATTATTCCTTTATGTGCTGAAACATATGCTATTGTGATCAGATATCATACGTATTGTCTGTTTAACGAGATCGGTGAGGGTCTCGAACGAACTTGCGTTTCACGCGTTCCCCAACATTTTCTGCATACATTTTTTTGATTCCGATGATCAGGCCCCCTCTCCAAACGTGTGAAACGCAAGCTTGTTCGAGGCCCAGAGCCCGTTCTCGTTGAACACGCTATACACACATAAAATTCAAGTCGTATGGCCAGTAATTTTTTTTCAGTGTATATTAAAGTTTCTCATATTAAAATCCAGTTCACAACTTTACTTTGATTTCTTAACGATATGCAGTAATATTTGCTAACTATTTGGAAAAGAAACTAGTTTAAATCAATAAATTGATTAATTTCTAAAAACTCCTACCTAACGAGTTAATTTCAGTACGATAACTTACAAAAAAAAAAATTACTCAAAATAAATAAAAATACGTCTCTCAGATGTAACCCTCTAGATTAAAGCAGTTTCTATTTATTTTTCTGGTTAAAATATATATAAAGTACTGTATATACAAAAAAGAATATAAATATAAAAACGAAAAGTATAAAAAAAAAAAATTTATTTTAATCAAATAATATAATTATAATTTAATTTATTTGAAATTTATTCTAAAGTCTGAAAAATTAATCAGTATCGCATAAAAAGAATTGGGAAAGAAAAAGTATAGAAAAGTTTAACCAAAAAAATTGAAATATATACGAGTTTGTACTTATTAATAATTCATAAATTTAAAGCTGTAGAGGAAACTAACTATATCTAAGCTTTAGAAAAATTATTTTTGAATATTTAACGGTACTGAATATCAGATTTTATTTATTTATTTTATAAGAATCTATTGATGTATTTTATTAAAAAATAAATAAATATTGGAGACATACTTCATACATTTTATTATAAAACAACTTCTTAAATCTTTAAAGGTAGCTTATTAAATTTTAAAAAATAAAGTACTGTAATTTATGTAAAAAGTAATATTATAAATAATCATTTTATCTAACAAGACGACAATAATAATTCGAGAGAAAAAAAAAGTCAATTTTTTTACGATCTATCAGAAGAAAAAAAATTGATGCTTTAAAAATTATGACAACTTTCATTGAAAATTTTTTTTATAACTGCGCCCCAAATCCTTTAGTATAAAAAATCGTAAAAAATAAACTAAATACTTGTGTAATCTAAGAAAATAAACTTATTTTTTTTACGAGCTTGTAAATCCTTTATTTTCATTTTTTTATGCAAATAATAATAAAAAAAATCCACATATTTTGCAGTTAAAATATTTTGATTATATTATAATTTTTTATTACGTTATACTGTACAGTGTTTAATGATGAAAATTTATAAATTATATTTAAAAAAAAATATTTTTTATACTTTATAAATATTTAGTTACTTATGAAATTGCGTGTTCAGTAAGAAAATTTATTATTTAAAATATCTTTGGTACTTTATCGTAATTATTGAATGAAAAATATTTTCAGATTTATACAGTATAATTTTCAATTTTTCAACAATAAAATACATTTTATTTTACTGAATTAGTATTATTTGACTTATTTTTTAATACTTAAATTCTTGTTCTTTTATGTATTTAATGTCCAGTTTTCTATAGTGTCGTCAAGAGATGAAAAAGGAGTAAATATATGAAAGACATTTAAAAAAAAAGAGTAGCAGCAGAATCACACCGATAAAAAGGGGATTACTTTTGAATAAGCGTATAATATAAAGATACAAAGTGTTTGAAATTCCCTTATGTGATTTTTTTTCTTTTTTATTTTACATAATAAGAAAGAACGAACCGGATTTCTATATGTTATCTTCATTGTATTTACTGCTTTTTTATGGATGTATTTTATGCATACGTACATAAAATGAAGATCAGTTTTTTTTTTGGTATTTTTAAAGATTAAATAATTATTTTTATCTACGTGTTAGTATTTTTTTTTAACAGTACTTCAAAATCAAAGATATCAATTATTTGTTTAATTTTAGGCTATCAAGGCATTAATTTTTTGTCATTTATAAAAATAAATACTTTTATGTAAATATACTTTTTTTTACTCGTACTATAAAGTTATTAATATTAAAACTAATCCAGCTCGAAGGACCAAATGATATAATCAACAAGAATTAAGATTTGGCTTTAGAATTTTTGCATCAATTTAAGGTGACAATTACAAATTGTAAAATTAGGAAATTGTATTGTAATGTTAAGTAACATTTATGCATTATACCTAGCCCTCAGCTGTAAGTAAACATGTTCCGTGCATTTTGATTGTGTTGAAATTGGGGTAAACCCTTAAATTAGGAAACTACATTCCGTTTTATGCTGAATGCGAAAAATTCTATAACATTCAATTAAATCAGTAAAATTATGACAAGATTTGTCCCGTTTTTGCGTCGCTGATTATGATTTTCGAATTGCTGCGCGCGAAAAATTTTAGGAAGACTCATAAACTAGTAAAAAAAAACATCCTAAAAAAGGTATTTCTTCTAATTGAAGGATGTTCCGAAAATTTCTGGCGTGCAAAAATCCAAAATTCGTGATCAACAACCCCAAAACCAACCCAAAAAACGTTTAATAGGTCAAAACGTGTCATGATTAGCAAAAAAATTTTAAATAACTGATTAAAGAAAAGCTTTTTACTGATTTAAGGGTGTTACGTAAAATTTTCATGCAATAAGCCCTAAAATTCTAAATTATGAGCCTGAAATATGTACAAAGTAGGCTAAATCTTGTTACGTTTGCGAATATTGTCAAAACACACCTAAAAATGATGTATTTTGCTGATTTGGGTGTACATTTAATTTTTCACAAGCAAAGTCACGATTTTTGTTATCTGTGACTCAAAAAACTTATGGGAGTCATTTCCTGTATCTATTTTCAAAAAAAAAAAATTGCAAAACCTTGTTTTGACTAGAGTACTTGAGGTTACTTTATTACACTGAAAAAAAAATCCGCTTGCCGCAAGCGGAATTATTCCGCTTGCGGCAAGCGGACAATCCGCTTACGGCAAGCGGAATTTTTTTTTCATTGCAAACAATTGCAAATGACTTGAAACGTAAAGAAAATTAAAAAAAAACATTTTTTCTTTTCTTTTTCAAAAATTTTCTCAAATCTCGGCATACCGATATACGCATATCCCAAGTAAGCGGGAAAAAATTTTTTTTTTAATTTTCTTTACGTTTCAAGTCATTTGCAATCGTTTGACGAGAAAAAAAATTCCGCTAGCTACAAGCGGAATTCCGCTTGCGGTAAGCGGAAATCCGCTTGCGGCAAACGGAATTAATCCGCTTGCGGCAAGCGGAATTCCGCTTGCCGCAAGCGGATTTTTTTTTCAGTGTAGGTATATTTATAGGGTATATAGAAGGAAAGGTAGTACGGGGGGTACTTCAAGAATGCTGCTTAAGGAAGTGGGAAAATATGTGATCCTAAAGTAACGTTAATTTTTATATTTTCATACTTTAAAAGCATGATCTGAAAGTATATCTGATACATTGAAAAAAATTTCAGTTATGATAGTTGGATTTTTTTTGTTTTCAACAACTGTAAACGTCTTGAAACGTAAAGAAAATAATTTAAAAAATTAATTAAGCCATGTTTCTTTAGTGAATTACTTTTCTAAAGTTCATCTTTTAACTTGATTATTGAAATTATCGCCCATTTTGTTTTTTCTTAAATATTTTACAGAATTTATCAACCTTATACATAATTTTATATTTCCATTAAAAAAAAAAATAAAAAAATTAATTAAAAAACTTTCTTTTGAATTTTTATTTGGTAAATAATACGGTGATTTTTTTCAAACTTGCTTCAAATAATCTTGTTTTTATATTTATAATACTGTAATAATATAATTATTAATGAATACGAAGTTGAAGTATAAAAAATTAAATATGAATTTTTGATTACAAAATAATACCTACTATAAAAAAAAAAATTCATTTTTATTATTAAAGAAAACAGATTTTAAAAGATTTTAATGATACAATTTTTGAAAATTATTGGAATATTTACAGCTTGAGAAACTTAATCTAGATGAAAATAATCTTTTATTATTTTTTTTATATTTCAAGTAAACATAAAACAGGAATTTCCAATCATATAAAAATTTTTGTATATTAGCCTGGAATTTTATTTTATAAAGTTACTTAGTGACTTTACAACAAAAAGATATTCTGATGATAATCAAACAGGTAGAACAGAGAAGGGAGTTTTCGCTACTCTCGCTTTTTCAACTTCAAACTTTCAAAATGTGGTACTAATTGTCTTAAAAGTCTTAAAAAACTATTTTTTAATATATTTGGTGGCAAGAACCCCGGTTAATTACTATTTTTTTTATGCGTGAATTCAGTCAAATTAAACCTTTTTGGCTAAATTCACGCTTAAACAAAAGAGGTTGTACGTGGGTTGAGACCTTTCCTTTATTTATTTATTAAGTTATTTGACGGTAAAAATTAATAATTCGATAGTAACTAAATCTTCTTTGCTAATATACTGCCCAAGTATCGTAAAAAATTAATACTTAAATTTATAATACTTACATTTGCATTACATTGTATCGCATTATTTTCTTTAATAAATTTATTATAAATGAAAAAAAAAAAGAAGATTAAAAAATTTTTTAAATTTTAATTCCTATTTTATATTTTTTTTATTTTTTTCTTCTTCAAAAATAATATTATACTTCAAAAATAAAATATTAAAATTTAACGTTTATTTATACTATTAAAAAAAAACAACATTTTTTTTAATCACAAATTTTATTTTTTTTTTTTTTTAATTTTATTTTTGAAGTAAAAAAATTTATACTTAAGTAATTTGGTTTATAAAAAATTTTAATATTCTTTTAACGAATACAAAAATAAAAAATAAAGCAGTGAATTTTTAAATATCTAACCTAAATAACATGAAAACAATTTTGAATTTTAGTGTAAAAAGACCTCCCAAAAAGAGTCTGTATAATTAATTTTTAAAAACTTGTCACATTTTTTATCTTCATTTTTTTATAGATTCTGGCTTATTTTTAAAAAAAAGTTATAATTCACCCACACACAATATAATTTTTTTAAAAGGTAGGTACTAAAGGCTATAAAAATAAGAAGCTTTCATCATATTTTTTATAAACGGAAGCACGTAATAGTGTTCAATTAGTTAAAGGAGAATTTTTTTTTTTTAATTTAGTATCCTCTGTTTGCTTTTTATTTTACCGCTTTTTTTTTAAAAACGTTGATTAAACGAGTTCTAATTTACATGCGAAAAACTTGGTACTATTAATGTCGATTCTCTTGATTATTTAAAGACTTGGTTATTACATAGTGCATAAACTTGTTGATTTTACAAGCGAAAAATAATTTTTTTTAATATTACAGTTTGCTAAAAAATATTGGTTTTCAATTTTTTTTTTTTTTTTATGTATCTTGATTAGTTTATTTTTTTATTCGTATATACAAAAAATTCATATTCATAAAATATCGTTGAATGGTTAATTCCTGTGGTCGATAATAAGTTTATAAATAGAAAGAGATAAAAAATGAATAAAGAGTGAGATAAAAAGTTAAACTATATAATACGAGAGAGAAACTATACTTGTCACCCTGTCAACCAAGGGATAATTTATCCTGTTATGCTAATCGACGACGATTTGTCTAAATTAAAAGGCGCTCCGGGGCTGATCCGCGTGGTCACGTCCCTATTTTCTGACCGTAGGTGTGATCTCGGAATAATATATATGTAAGAGAGAGAGAGAGAAAGAAAGAAAATATAAGTTTTTCAAATGAAAATCCCCTATATGTACGGTTTTACTTGATGTACGTAATACGTGGATTGCATAATATTTATGCACACTTATATGTAATACGTATGTATTGTGATTATGTGAGGAAAAAAATTTTCAAACTTTTTTTAATACTTATAGGTACGTAAAAAATTACAAAAGCAAGAAATAAATTAAGTTTTTTTAGTAAGTGACTGCAGACCATTTCGAGATATCTCGGACTTTACAAAAATCTGACCTAAAACATAGGTCGAAATTTTGGTTACCTGGCCCAATATTCAGTAATCGCAAACCTCTTATATAAATTTAATATTATAAATCAATTTTCGAGGAATAATCTGCCCTAATACTTTTGAAAAATAGTTTTACGTACCTTGTCTTTGATCTATATTTAAAATTATTCTGAGTTGAGGGAAAATTAAATGCATCTGCATTACGAGGTTATTTTCATACATTTTAAAATTTAACGATACTTGAGGATCACATATTTTCCCACTTCCTTAACCCTTCGAGTACTCACCTATTTTCTCGAATACGATGTACAAACCGGGTCAAAATGACCTGGACAAATTTGCGGTCATATAATTCAGTAATTATGGTATATTTAGTTTAACCAAAGTTCTAAGGCAGTAATTTAAGTCTATAAATAAGATTCATGAATGTTATAAAGATTTCCAAAAGGTATAGGGTACACTAATAAGTTTCCGAAAATAATTTATTAAAATTAATTAAAATGTTCAAAATTCACAAAATTGCTCGCCAAATCTTCAATTTATAGAATTTTTAGCTATAAATGTAGATTTATGTATTGCTGAAATAAACTTAAATCATAAAAAAAATAGTCCTATACTGTATTGTGAAAAAAAGGTATTTACTACTAGGTCAACCTGACCTGAGCTCCAACTTTGACCGCCTCCCACAGGCGACTAACTGTGCCAACTGAAGGAACCTGTTGTAAAACTCTTAAAGTAATTTTACATTGTTACGGGACCGCCAACAATTAAAACATGTAAAAGATATAAGCACTTAAAGGCATGGGTTTGGGTCAAAATGACCCGTGATGTATTCCGAGGGTTAAGCAACATTCTTGAAACACCCCCTAATCTCCCTCTCCTTCTATAGACCCTATGAATATGATCAATTTTAATATTATTTATATTCCTCCCATAAAAAATACTCACATATTTTTTAAAAATATGATTACATAAAAAAATTTTTCCTTACCCTTATTACATTAAACATAAAATAAAATTTGTTAATATAGAACCCTAAAAAAAAAATTTTCTTTTTTTTGTTGTTGTTTAGCCTTTGTCCATTACTTTGACGATATAAGTAAAGTAATAACAATAGAAGTAGTATACCATTATATCTATATATGGTCTTCCAGAAAAAAAATATAAAGCTAAAAGAAGTGATGGGCGTACATTATCGCTTTAGAAATCCCTGTTACGATGATGAGACTTTAGTTTATTGTACGTGATGTTTTTTTTTTTTTTTTTATATATTGAGGATCATCTTTTTTAAAACATAGAGAAAGAAAAAAAAACTATACGAGTCTAGAACACTAGTCTCAATATTATATCCCAAATGGTCAGTATCAAAATCCTTAATAACGCAAAACAACTACTGGATACAAAATGAGCTTTTTTTTTCTAACTTATATTTTTTTTTCTTAAGGCTTAACCTATAATAATAATATTGAAAGCATAAAAAATATAAAAAAAAATAGTCATTTTTGTACGTTAACATATTTTATATAAGTCCAAGCTTTTTTGAATAATGGAAACAGGTCGAGTAATCCTTCGTATTATCTACTTTTATTCTTATATTTATTTACGTTTATAAGTACATTTATTCTTTTTATCATATATAAATAAAAAATATTTCACACATACATACATAAAAGAAAAAATAAAAAAAAAAAAGTCACTTTATAACTAAGTTTTGTGCCACTGCTGGTGCGAGTATTAAATCGCCCGCATTACTTTTTTTTCTTATAATACTGCTGGTACTTTTTTTTTGGTGATGTTATTGTCGTAGTAGTTATATTACAACACATGAAAAATAAAAAAAAGAGAGTGAAAGAGACAGAGATAGAAAAAATAAAGAAGTATATATTCGTGTGTGAAATCTGTCGGCGCCTGAAGTTAAAGAAAAGAGGTGTTATAATGTATAAGTTTCAAGCAAGATAAATCTGAGCATCTTAGCAAAATTTATAAGTCCTGGGATTAGTAAGCTCGTTTTCATCTTATATTATCTCTTTCTTTCTTTTTTTTTTATTTTATTTTTGTATTGTGCTTTAATTCCTATATATATACTTTTTTTTCTGGTACGCCGCGAATAAAGTGCCTTTTGCTACTGATCACCTTGAAAAAATAAATAAGGTAGTTGTATTGTTGTATGCGAACTTTATTTATTCAGTCTTACATATTGATAAAAAAATAAAATGTAAGTATTGTAAATGTGGAATATGTAATTTTTTTGTTTTTGTTTTTTTTTTCACTTAAATTATTGAGAGCAATTTAGTATTTTAAAAAATTTTTTATTTTTATGAAAAGGTGCTAAAGTTTCTTGGTGTAAGTGTTCGAGGGAAAATTTCAAAATAATTATAAACTTTCATTTTATTAATGGTTCGAATTTGATTTAAATTTTAAATTCATAATAAATAAAAGTTAACTCAAGATATAGAAACGAGAAATTGAATATTAGGAGTCATAGCCTGGAAACTAGAATGGCTCAAATTTCACGTACATTACCATCTAAAGCATAGTCTGTGATTCGTATTTTTCTTTTTTATAGCAGAGGGCTGATTTTTCATACCTCAACCTACCATTTACTGACAAAGCAAGAATATATATAATTGGTATAGATATCCAAGTTAGATATTGTAGATCTATTATTCATGCATCCATGTTGCTTGTCTAAAATTATGCCAGGCAACAAGGACTTAAGTTTAACAGACATTATATTATCAAGAATCTTAGGTATTGCACAAATTAGTGCAACAGGCCTATAATTCAGAGTATCTTGCAGAACTGCTGATAGTGCAGAACCGATTTTATAAATTGGATTAATATTAGCTGACTTCCAAAGCGGGTGAAAACTACAGAGCTGCACACATAAATTAAATAGAATATTTAAAGGTTTTATTAATGACAAATAAATATTAATTAACAAATCTCCAAAATCCTTGAGGATCTTTCCTTAAATTATATTGAATTTTATTTAAATAGTTTTCATAACATGTTTTAACTAATTCTTTACATTCATTTCCCAGTTTATCAAATACTTTGTAATTTAAAAAATTTTTTTTTTATTTTTTGAAAATTTGTATTTTTTGTGAGCTATCTTTTTTTAAAATGCTTTTGACTTTAATTCCTGTGTGTACCAAACTGGAAATTTAGATTCAATATACTTAAACTTTGGTACAAATTTATTAATTATATTTAAAATATGTTCATAAAAAACTTTAACAGCAGTTACCGAATCTAAATTATTAAACAAAACATCCTAATTAATTAATTCTATTAATTTCATTATTTAAGTATAATCACATTTCTTAAAATTATAATAAGAAAAATCATATTTTAAATAATTTTACATCAACCTCAAAATCAACATGAATATAAAGAGGATGTAATATATCTACCTTTGATATGATCTGAAGATTCTGATATTTTAATTTTACAATTTATAAAACATAGATCTAACACATTATTACAACAATTAACTATGTCATTATACTGTAACAAATACAAACTTTTAAAAGATTCAGTTAATATGTAACAACAATTTTTTACATAATTAGTTGTAAAGTCATTATAAATATAAATATTATTTTTCCAATTAACTGATGGAATATTATAGTCACCAATTAATATAAATTTAATTTCACCATAGAAGTTTTTCAATTCTTCAATGCACATCTCATAATCTTGATAGAAACAGATATCAGTTAATGGAGGAATATAAGTGGCTCCAATTATAAGTGCTAAATTATCAACTTTAACATTAACATATATATGATCAATATAATTAATGTCATATAATAAATTTTTACACATTTATTACATTATATTACATTATATTTTTTATTAATGCCAATTAATACTCCACTGCATATTGAAGCTAAATTTTCATTTCTATCATCTATGTAAACGTCAGAATTTTGTAAAACAATTTCAGCTGAGTCTATATGAAAATTTAACCAGGTTTCTGTGAGTACAATTACATCATATCCATGAAAGAAATTGGCATTGAAAGAAACCAACTCAAGCTTGTTTCTTATACTGCGGCAATTTTGGTAGAAGATATTTAGTTTTTTGGTTTTTAGGAGTATTAGTGGGTGAATTTTCTTCTGAAAGAATATCACTGTCACTACTATTTGCTTTTCTTTTCTATCTTAATATTTTATTATCTGGATTCTGTTTATTAATTTTAGGTAATTTGTTACTTTTTTCATTAACTGCTATACCAGTGTTATTATCTTTATCATCTGTATCATTTTTTTCACTATGATCAGAATTTATTAAATTATATTTATATTATTTTTACGAAAAATAGCGACAGTTGGTATTCCATTAATATCTTTAATAAACAAATTTTCGTCACTATTATTTTTCTTTTAGCCGATTCTTGAGCAGCTTTTTTGTACATTTCTCTTTGTTTTTTTTGTCTTATCATTTTTCGCTATAAGATTTTTAACAAGATTCTTTTTTTCTTTAAGTACTTGATCTACTTCCTTAACATCATTAAGTTTTACAAGAAGAGGCCTGGGTTTATCTGCTTTTTTATTAATAGTTCCTAACCTAGAAAATTTTGAGATATCCACAACTATTCCTTTTGTTGCTTATATATTTGAAATGAACTTAAAGTCTTCTTGAATACTATTCGTATCATTTAATCCATAAATACAATGTTATTTCTTTTCAATAATCTATCTTCAACTTCTTTCAATATATTTTACTTATTTTATTGTTTAATGTAATCACACAAGAAAAAACTACATGCTGCGTGGAACTTATTTTGGACTTATTGGATAAACTTTGTTTGCCGGACTTTTTTGAGAACTTTTAGTCATAAAAAGTTCCCAGCTCCAAGGATTTTGCATTTTGCAGTTCAAAAACACGTGCCTGTAAGCACCTCAATTTTCCCATTTAACATGGGAATTTTGACTTTTCAGCTTTCCAATTTTTTAACGTGCTTCAAAGACTTTGTTAACCCTTGCAAATCAATAGAGAATAATGTTTATACATAAAAGAATCAATGCAATGATGGCAATAATGACAATATTCCAATTTTGAGATACTGTCAATATTGCCCTTCGTAAAGAAAAAAAAAATTCATAATCTCAACTAGAAATATTTATTTTTACCAAATGCATTTGAGAAAATAAAAATTTCTACGAGCTGCTATCTACTATTATGTCAATTGTTTCATAAAAATTACTGCTTAAACCGATTTTTAAACTTTAGTTAAGGGGTCAAAAGTAACTTGTTGAATATAGAGAATCGTGGCAATTTTTTCGCGCCATTGGTTTTAAGGATACAAAGATTCAAAGTGGAAGTGGCCGGGCTTCTTTGAAAGCTGAAAATTGATACAAATACGTGATTATAAGATTTTTCTAAAATTTTTATTTAAAAATACATTAATATTGCTAAAACTTTTTTTTTGGTTATGCATGTTTATTTTGGGTTATAAAACAAAAACAATTGATTTATCAACACAATCATACAATCGCCGGCCGAGAATATTTTGTAAAAAAAAAATCTTTCATTTTGGAACTTTCATTTTTGAATCTTTCATATTTGTAACCACTACCTACTACGACCTTAAATCTCTTGTTCCTTAGAACCAATGGTGCAAAAATTTTTATGATTCCCTACATTCAACACGTGCCCTAAATTCAGGGTGGGGGGTAAAAAATTGATTTTTTCAAGGGGGGGGGTCAAATGGACTTAGATAATCTTTTTGATTTTAGGGACTTAAAATAATTTCAATTTTGGGACCTTGGGAGTTAATAATTTTAATTTTGGTTCTAGGACTTATAATAATCAGGCAGTATAAGTTAGCATTGTAATAAGTCAATATCTTATCAGACACGTAGCCAGGATATTTTGGGGGGGGGGCTAAAGTAAATTTCTCCCTTCCATCTCCCCCTACTTGAAAAAAAACATTACAGAAAAAATCTCGGGGATGTGGGCTAAAGCTTCCGACCCTAAAAATGAGCAAAATATTAAGTAAATTTTAACATGGAACATGTTTAAAGGGAGGGGGTACTTCAGAACTTAAAAATTAAGGGGGGGGGGTCAAATTTGTCCAATTTAAGGGGGGTGGTCAAATTTGTCCTATTTAAGGGGGGGGGGTCAAATAAGACTTAGAATAATTTCAATTTAGGGACTTTGAAAAATCTGGGCTTAGGGATTTTGAATAATATAGGTTTAAGGATTTAGAATAATATCGATTTAGGGACTTAAAATAATTCAGGTTTAGGGGCTTTGAATAATTTTAATTTAGAGACCCAGAATAATTTGCATTTAGGGGATTAAAATAATTGGGGTTTAGAATCTTAATATCTGGTAAGGTGACAATTACAAATTATAAAATTAGAAAATTGTATTGCAATGTTGAGTAACATTTGTATTATACCTAGTCCTCAGCTGGAAGTAAACATGTTCCATGCATTTAGGTTGTGTTTACACAAACCGGTTATAAGTTTTTTAATTTTTAAATTAGAGTTACATTGTAAAGCAATTAAATAAAATTCAACGGGAATCTCTAAATTATCTTTTAGCAAACTTATAGTTTCAAAAAATATTGCTAACCGAAAAAGGATAATTTCATAAAATCTCATTCAAAATTCTATCCCTTGCTAAAATCAAGATATTTTATATAATAGATTAACCATTTTAACTTCTGATTTTATAATGAAATCATAAAACTTGTAGGAACAATAAAATCTTTTCTTTAATTTGTAAATGCAAAATAAATTTTATATTTGAATAAACAAAATTATAAAAACAGAAAGTTGGCTATTTAGAAAAAAATCTATTTATTTTTTCGTAAGATAAAAAAATCATAAGTATGTACAAAGTATACTTTTGTAGTCATGTAATCTTACCCCTATCTAAAAAAAAAAAGAAAAAAAAACGAGATCGAAAACACTTGTAAAAGTTGTATAACTTGGTATTATAATATAAGCAGGGAAGTTTAGACGAAAAAAAAAGGAAATAATATAAGATCTGCATTGCGCAAGAGAATTGAAGGATACAGGTTTCCCAGGGGAAACTGATGAGCTATTGATGATAGGATCGCGTCAACACCAGCTGAGCCAATTACAAGTTTAAATCTCATGTCTGTTTATATATATTTACAATAAGCCCATCAACGACTGTTTACTAATAGCTATATAAATTTATGTTCTACAATTGATTATTGAAAATTTTGTGGCTTACTGTATTTGTACATACTTATCGGAATATTCTAATGAGAATACTAAAAAAAATTTAAGAACTTTAATATTTAATATTTTTTTCTAGCGATTTTGGGCCTTGGGTTTTAATTTTAGGTTACGTAAATTTTGGGATATTTAAGCTCAGAAATAAATTTTTTATACTTATACATAATCTGCAATTAAATCAAAATTGAAATTTTTACACTCATATAATATACTCTTTTAATTTTCGGTTTTATCTAAAAATTTTACGTATATAAATTTTAATTTATAAAAATAAAATTACATATTATTACTTTAGTTTAATTAATAAAAAAATGTTTTTTTGTCTGTTTTAGGTAAGTCAACAAATTGAACTTTTCATATTTTTTTAAATATAAATCTACTAATATAAACATTCATCTAAAAAATCAACATGAAAAGGTATTTTTATTATTTTTTTAAGTTTGCAGTTAATTAAAAAAAATTTAATCAACAGTTTTCAATACAACCAAATTCTTAACTTAATATTTATATACAACTCGATACGCAGTTTGATCAAACGTATAAAAAATTGAGTTCAATAATTCACAAATAAAAACAATTGAAAAAAAAAAAAAAAATAGAATAAATATAACGCTTCGAATAATACATAATCGTGTGGTTTAAAGTATCTCTCGTACAAGAATGATGCTTACGATTTAGATTCCCATTATGTATCCCATACACATGTAAGTATATATCCAGAGTATTTTATACAAAAAGAAAAAAGGAACAGTAAAAAAATATATATGTGAAGAAAATGTTAAATTTAAAAAAAAAAAATAGATATCGTTTATTTCCTTTATAATATCCTAAGAATATAACAAACGATTTGGTACATTGAAATAAGCCATACTTATTCTCTGTGGACAAGTACTTTTCTTTATCTGTACTCGTATTATTTGCTTTCTCGAAAAGTCAAAGTAAAGTATATATATGAAAAAATAAAATAAAAATAACTTTTTTTTTTTTGGAAGATCGCCTCTCAAATCTCGCGTGAAAATTACCCTATTGTGTAACCCTAACAATTTAGCAACATATTTCATTCTTTCATGCTTATGTATATTTTTGGTAAGGGTATATATACACAAAAAAGAAGCTTTTTGTTTTACAAATTTTTGGGTTTTATTTTATCATGTTTTTATGTGTCACATATTTAAAGACATTCTCTTGGAATTGGTTTATCAGACTGTATGTTGTTTTATGCTTAAATATGCTTATTTTTTGGTTTTTCATAGAGGAACCATTGTAATTCGCTAAATCTATAGAAAACATTTATACATTATAATTGAATTATGATTGGATTAAATTATGTGATTAATTATGAAAAAACTGTTAAATTTAAAAATTTCTTTATTAATTGTGATAAAAATATCTTTAATAGTCCAGAAGCCGTATATTTATGCACTTTTTATCTGAAGTTTGTACAAGGCTACTTATATGAGATATTTTTGTTACGCTAATTTCAAATTTTTTAGATCCAACGCTGAAGAATTAGCTCTATTGCCGAAAGTTTTTTTTTCTGTCAATTTTTATTCAATTATTATTTGTACCGGACATCAGGACAATAATATTAATAACCTTCAAAATTGACCAAAAAATACGGTTTTTCAGTATAAGGGATGATTTTTCGTGCTCATCAGGGTCTGAAAATTTAGAATCATTGACCCCGAAAACCTTAACTCAGTCATTTTTATAAGAACTAGATAACTATATTATGTAATACGTAGAAAAATGCAAAAAACGGGCCGATAGATACCTGTAAGCTCGCCTGTAAATGGCAGTAGAAAAAAGTTTTCGAATCCGGGACCTGGATATTCTTATTCAGAGATCTCAAAAATATATTGCGCCTATAATTTTGAGGCAATTAAAAAACTTCTTTGTGACATATTTTAAAATAATACCTTCAAAGTTTAACAAAAAGAAAACAGTTTTTCGGTATTAGGGCTAATTTTTCGGGGTTGAGACCTAAAAATTTAAAATCAGCGTATCAAAAAACTTATTTTTCACATATGAGTAGCCTTGCACAAAACTTAGAAAAAAAGTGCACGCATCTAACATATAGGGCATCTAGACTAGTACATTTATTAAATACAAATACTATATAATTGGTTTTCTAAATTATTTAAAATTAGCTATGTATTTACAAAATTTTATTTTTACTGCAATTATCTCATCCTTCTTTACACTTTTTTTTCACTCAAATTTTCATTAGAATATACTCACATATAATTTCTGTAAAGTCCAAGGAACGCACTAGGTTATCCTACGTAAGAAGATTCAGCTTAATTTTGGGTAAGCTTATGGACTAACCTAAAAAAGCTTAATAAAATACATAAAAGATTAATTGGAAGAATATATAAGTTAATTTATAAAAATATGAAGTTTATTTTACGTAAATTGTTTATTTATTTATTTTAATTTTTTCCAAATAACCTTTTATATGTATTTTTATTAAGCTTTTTTAGGTTAGCCCATAAGCTTACTGAACTAAGCTTACTGTCCCAAAATTAAGCTTAATCTTTTTACGTGAGATTATTTAAATAGTCCATAAAAGATTGTCTTATAAGTTCAATAAAAATGAAAATTCTAACGCGTATTTTCTCAAATCTTCAAATCTGCCTGATGGTCCTCCATGACCAGAACTCATATCAGTATTAAGTAATATCATATTATTATCAGTTTTAGTATAACGCAATTTAGCGACCCACTTAGCAGGTTCCCAATAAGTAACTCTTGGGTCAGTAAGTCCTGCAGTAACAAATAAATGTGGATAATCTTGCTGAATCACGTTATCATATGGTGAATATGATTTTATGTATTCATAAAATTCTTTATCTTTCGGATTACCCCATTCTTTAAATTCTCCAGGAGTAAGCGGTAGAGAATCATCAAGCATTGTATTTAAAACATCGACAAATGGAACACGTGCTACTGCTGCTTTAAAAAGTTCTGGTCTCATATTGATACATACACCAATAAGCATACCTCCAGCACTACCTCCACTAATCACAATTTTACCTGGCGAAGTATAATTATCTTCTATAAGTTTTTCAGCTGACTTGATAAAATCAGTGAAGGTGTTCTTTTTATTTAAAAACTTTGCTGTTTCATGCCATGATTTACCCATATCATCACCACCCCTAATATGGGCAATAGCAAAAGTAAAGCCTCTATCTACAAGAGAAAATATATACGATCTAAAACTAGCAGGTACTGCATAACCATATGAACCATAACCATATAAATACAGCATGTCTGAACCATCAAGCTTGGCCTTCTTTTTATTGTATATGATAGAAATAGGAACACTAATATTCTCATTTACCTCAGCCCAAATTCTCCTTACAATATATTTTGATGGATCGAAACCCCCTGGTACTTTTTGAACTTTTAAGACTTTTTTCTCACCTGTTACGAAGTCATAATCTATCGTAGTTTTTGGTGTTTTTGGTGAGCTGTATAGATATCTCAAACTGCTGTCATTAAAAGTATTAAATATAATTGACATGTCATAAGATTCGTCTTCAACATCAATTATCTGGGTCTTATTGCTTGTTATGTTGATAATCTGTATCTTTGCTAATCCTTTTAATTTAGTCAACAAAACTAAATGATCATTATAACCATAAATATCTTGAATATAGTAATCAGAAGGAGGTACAAATTCTTGTCTGTTTTCAAAATCATTGACTGGAATCTTAATAATTCTTGAATTTGGACTAATATCATCAATTTTCAAGAAAAAGTTGTTTTGAATATCCACAACTTTGTAAATATGATTGTTTGATCTATCGTGGATAACTCGAGGTTTCTGAGAAGGATTCTGTGAATCAATGAAATGATACTCACTAGCAGTAGCACTTTTTGACATAAAAAATATATATTTCTTACTGCTACTCTTTTCAAGAGACACATGAAAAGTATTGTCTTTTTCTTCATACAAAAGTTTATCATCTGACTTTTCTTTACCAATTTCATGATAATAAATTTTATCAGCACGCCAAAATTCGTTAGCTGGAGTATAGAACAATCCTTTACCTAACTCATCCCATTCAATATTTCCAAAAACGTTATTAATTTTATTTTCTATTATTTCACCAGTTTCTATATTCTTGACATAAATTGTGTATCTTTCATCACCTTTGAAATCAGCAAAATAAGCAATTTTTTGATGATCTGGTGAAATTTTCATAGTATTTACTTTTAAATATTTTTTATTCTCAGCTAATTGATTCTCATCTATTAAAATTTCTTCATTATCACCAGATGCATTCATCCTTGCGTGAATCCAATACTGCTGACCTTCTTGAATGTATGAATAGTAATAAAAGCCACCATCCAAATATGGTACAGTTGTATCATTCTCTTCAACCATTCTTTTCATCTCCATAAAAATTTCATCAACTGAATCTTTTGAAATGTGAGCATCGGTGTATTCATTTTCTTGATTTAAATAACTTAAAATCTCAGGATCTTTCACATCTGGCCAATTTGGGTCTCTTAACCAGTGATAATAATCTATTCTCCCATCAACAGTTTTGAACTCTTTTCTTGTAGCAATCGGTGGCTCAACCATTTCAATTAATTTTAAATAGAAAGTGGTATAAATAAAAATGTGAATAAAAATTTTTGAATACATTTTTGTAAAATTAAAACTTTTATAAAACTCGTTCTATTCTTCTGAGTGCAGTTTCTATGTCATATTCAGTACTTCGATCAAACACTACTACCGAACATTACACAATTAATAAAAAGAAACACCACTACGACCTTTAATTGTAACCTCGAATGCAAAAAAAAAATAATTAAATTTTTAACAAAAACAAAAAATCGACCTTTCAAGAAATAAAAACACTATTTTTCATTGATCTAGTTAAAACTTCGTCGTTCCAAATCATTTACCGTGATTCCTCAATAGAGAAATCTACGAGAATGGTATTTTATGTTTGTAAATATTATTTGTATACTATCCTACTTATACTTAGTTCTTGTATTGTATTCTTGTTACGTGATTACATAATAAATATATTTTAAATAAATACATAATTATTTACTATAAACAAGTAAATTAATGTATTTTTTCTTGTTATTTTATTTGCATGATTGCGGATTACGTAAATGTTTAAAATATTTTTAGTTTATGTTTTTTTTTTTGAATTACAGTGGAACTTGTATAATTCGAAATTCACGGGACCAGGCTCTCGTTTCGAATTATAAAAGTTTTATTAAAAATTGAACTTTATATATATTTTTTATTCTCATTAAAATATTAATCTTTATTTAATTTTATTTTTATAATTTTATAAAATAATTTTTTATACTAGTTTGTTTAATATTTTTGATTTTTTTAATAAAACTTGTTCTTCTAATAAATTAATACATTTAAATAAATTTTTATCTGTGTCTTCTTAACTTTCGAAAAAACTTCTAAGTAATTTTAAACTTTGATAAGCTTCAGAACTAGATGGTATTGGTTCTTTAAAATCATCATCTGAATTTTCTTCTTGAATTTGCTTAAACCACTTCAACACACATTTATTAACTTCAGGATATTTTAAACTTTTGAGTCTTTTACTCAATTTATACTTTTTTGAATCACAATCCTGCAAAATTTTTTTTTCATTTTTAATGTACGTTGACAATGTTGAAGGTGGAAAGCCCCAATCTTTAGCAATTTGCCTTTTAGATTTATCACCTTTTTTAACTTGGGCAATTATTAATTTTTTTTGGTTTAAATTTAGTGATGATTTATATTTAAAAATATAAATATTGTTATAAAATTAAACTAATGTTTTCATTTTAAAACTTGTTTAAAACTTGCTTAATTCGAAAAAATCTTGTATTTTTACAAGTAAAACTTGTACAAATCGAAAAATTTATGAAATTTTTTTTCGAATTATGCAAGTTTTTTAGCATTGTTAATTATTATTATTTCCATTTCATAATTATTTCCCAGGTAAAATTTATTCATTTTATTTAATCCGCGAAAAAAGATTTTCTATGTAATATAATTTTTGTCCCTGTTGAGACAAAAAGTTTATCTATTTAAAATTTTGAAACTTTGTGGATTTTTTTAAATAATAATTTAGGCGTCGCGTGGGGTTAGAACATCTCGTCCAAACCAAAAATACTTAGTTACTACACATAGAAAAAAATTTATGCATAAGTCATTAGAATGTAAAACAAATTTTTAAGCAACAGATGAGCAGTATTAACAAGTTATTATCATGGCTTATCTAAATAATATCCATAACTGCATATTAAAATAAAAAAAAAATAAAAAGTAAACAGATGAACAAATCTCATTAATTTTTATTTTACATTTTAAATAGTGCATGCATAAAATATTTACTTATGTTATTCTTTTGTCTATTTTTAAACCACAAAATTATGCATGAAGAAAAAAAAAGCATCCCTCTTTTTTATATTAGAATATTTGAATCTACGAAAAGTATAATTTCGATATATCATTTCAATGAACGCCTCTACATTTTATCGTCATGTGGTTTCATCTCCCTTTTATGGACTATTTTTTTTTTCTGAATTTAGTTCTATACATATAGTAAATATAATATATGGATATTATCATAGTTACATATTGTTGGAAAAAAATAAGGGAAAAAAATATGTTATAAGACCAAAAAATTATGTACAGATTGAGAATTGAAGCAAATATTTTATGAGGTGAAATTCGTAATGCTTGATGATATTGCTTTTAATTTAGAGTCATTTTTTTAGAGGATCCCCACTATTAAGAGCCTTGGTGATCCGAATTTGTCTAGGCTGGTAACCTAAAAATCACCCAGGTGAAAATTTTCTAACTTGATGATAATTTAGGATTTTCTTAAATACATCCCCCAGAACTTAATTCCAAATCGGTTTGTAAAAAAACCTAAAATGACCTGAAGGGTGAGGGGTTTAAAAAGTTTCAGCCCAAAGTAAAAAAATTGTTACCGCAAAGGACTTTGGTTAATGCATGTACATGCCAAATGTAGCATAAAATTAACCTCTATAAATTTTGTAAATACAAATTAATGAATATTGGTAAATTTAACCAAAAAATTAGTAAATAATATAATTAACTAATATATTAACCAAAACTATTTTTTGTAATGTGTAATTCTGAAATTATAGCAAATAAGCAAAATTTTGTAGTTACTGTATAATTTTTTGAATAATTTAAACAAATTTTTACATTAAGTTTATACTTTACGTAACCAATCCTTTTTTTAAAAATAAAATTACCAAAAATCATAATTTCACAAAAAAAGGTTTAGTCTTTAGAACTATGCATAATACACAAGGACATAAAAAACTTAAAATTAAATTTAGCATAAACTACAAATACGTGAGTCTCTAAAATCCAAACTAAATCCTGGTAATTATTATTATTATGAGATATTTTTGTTAATATGAAATATATATAACTTTATTATTGTCAAATAACAATAATTTGATGAATTATATTATTCGAATGACTATAATATTTCTGTATTATAAAATTTAGTAATAACATGTTACATATTATGAGAAAATTATGAAAATTTAACGTATATATTGAATTAATAATTTTCTAATAATTGTTCATATTTTAAAAGAGAAATTATAACGTATAAACAGGTAGATTATACTATTACTGTGGATAAAGCACACTTTTGTTATTATATATTTAACATTTTCAAATAGTATATTAAAAGGCAAATTTATGTTTTAATTTAGTTTTAATATCTGTTTGTACGATGTGTAATTAAATTTTATACTGTTATGGTTTTTCATTTTTTTAGGGGACGAGTCAAATTGGGTAGTTTAAAATCATTTTTGGAAAATTTAGGGAGCAGGAGAAGATATTTAGTCCCCAAAGTAATTAAAATTTTTTTTTGAACTTTACATTTATATAGGCTTAAATTTCCTATCTGGACAGAATTTTTCGAATAACTTTTCCCAGATCAGAACCTCCAATAAATTTAATTTCACTAGTACCTTAACCTCATCCCAACCTTAATAAAACCAAAGCTAAAATTAATAAACTTAAAAATAAAAAATGATAAAATAAAAAATCATGAATATATATTAAATGAAATAATAAAATACAAATTAAATAAATCAAATAAAAATTAAAAAATAAAAGAATTATCATAAAACATCATATACTGTCTTAAAAATCCATTGGTGGTTTTGTGGTTTTAAAATTCTCAGACTTATAATATGCAATCGTAAAGGATTTAAGCTTCATACATATAAAACACTACTATAAAAGGTTATAAGAATTGCTGCCGGTACGTTAAAGCGTTGAGTTAATGGTCAAAAAAGAGTACCTTTTTTTTTTTATTCTTGAAAAACGATCTACTAATGCAGATGTCCACATAACAAACCACATTGGTCCATACTGTAAATCGACCAACTTGACATTTATATTTTCTTGTGTCATTTTATGTAATATTGAACGTAAATAATGCAAAAAAATTTTAATATTTATTTCTATTCTTAAGTTACTTTCAAATAAAAAGAATTTTTTTTTTTGCTAGAGGTAAATTTTTTTTTTTAATGACAATTACCAATACCTAATTTGAGTATATATTGTATGAATAAAATATTTTTATTTTTTTTTGACATTGATGGAAATTAAAGAGTTTTTTAAAATATAAATGTCAGGACTACTGTTATTACTTTCTCAGCATTGTTTGTGAACTTGAAGTGATATATAATATAAAGTAGTTAAAATTGTAAATATTAAAAACTATATGAATATTATTTTTTTTTTTAAACCTTTTTTTAGTATAATACAAAGTTGACAAAAAAGTAATAAATCTATCATGTTGGATGCCTCAAGTTTCTTTTTTCAATAAATAATGTTAATTTTTAAATTCTTTTTTTAAAAGTACTGTAAAATTTTGATGCTTGGGTAATTTATAATTTTTGCTGGTTGGGCACTGTTTACAAAGAAGTTCGATTGGTAGAAATTTAAGTACTGGGACTTTAATTAAATAAAAAGGGACGAAAATACCTACCACTAAAATACTAAAAATTAATAATAACATAAAATTTTAATATTTTAATAAATAATCAAACAATGCAAAAATAAATTTATTTAAGAAATTAAATGATTGCCTAAAATTTACATTTGCAACTTAAACACATTAATTAAGATTTATCAAATTTGACATTTGAGTAAACTATGTTAAACATACACTTAGTGTATTTACAGTATATTAGATCACTTATAAAAACACGTATGTGTGTGTGGAGAAGTGCATACACAAATATACAGATATAACTGCACTAGCTATATAGTAAACTTAACTTAAACTCCGTAACTCTGTCAGTGATTTGTGTCTATGCCCTCCTCAAATAGTACACGTATGTATATCCTCTTTCGATGTATCCAAGCAATTAACAAGTTACCCCTTAAGGGATAATCCTGCTAATCCCATGACTGATGCTCTTACTCTGTTTATATACACATATGCTTTTCTGAATATCCTCTTTATAACACACGTATGTATTTAATGTCTGTTATAGATAGATACTATTTTTTTTTTAATGCTGTTGAACTTAATTTGTGTCAACTGGATGGTACTCATTTTTAGGTTTCTAGAATGATTTATTCGAGATTTGGGACATAAATATTGCTGCCTGTGTCTTTTATTAAGAAGTTATGTAAAATATTAAGTTATTTTTTAGTTGATTCTCCTTGTTCGTCTGACACAATTTGGCTTTACCTGAAAATACTTTTAATAATTGGTTTAGAAGATAATTTCTTTTAAGTAATGCAAAATTAGTTCGAGTCTTGTCATTTTTATTAAAAATTAACACAAATCGATTAATTAAGTCTACCAGTAAGGAAAAAATTATTTAAAAACATGAACACTGATTAAAAATTTTCATTTAATCCAAGTTTATTTATTGTAAGTAAAGAAACATCTGGTACAATTTAAAACACAAATATAAACTTAGTACTTGTAATTCTATAAAAAAATATTTGTCTTTTAATATTTATAACTGCCTTCTTCCTTTACACGATAATCTTTGTGTTTTTCATTCAATTAAATAATCCAATTCAAATGTAAATTTCGTATAATTAATTAGTGAAACTTGATCTAATAAAAATTTTTAAATTTTATGTCCAAAAAATGGGGCTCATATAAAAGTAAAAATTTTATTAAAAAAAATTATCAGATAAAATTTATCTGCTAAATTTAAATCGATTATCAAGTGTATAAAATAACATAAAAGTATCAATAAAAAAGGAACAGTAACCTAACCTAAAAAAAAGCCACATATGTACATAACACAAAAATAATGTAATAGATGATAAACGTGACAAAGTAAATTTTTCAAAGCATGTTATTAGGAAATTAATGGTAAATCAAAATACCCCCCTCTTATCTATTTCATGTAAAAATTCTTTATTATTTTTTTTTGGTATACATAAAAATGAACATTAGGGTTGTGTAAAACCGTGTCGATTATTATGCCAGATTTTTTATACAAATAGTTTTCTACCGATTAATAAATCAAATATTTTTTTCTGTATTTATTTGATGTCTATGTAATAACTGCATATTAGAATCGCGAAATATCCCCTAACTGAAAGAAAAATTCTTTTTATATTACATTTATAAATACATGAATTATGTACTTAACAATCTCCAGGGTTTCAATTTTTTTTTTGGGTTTCCCCCCTTCTTTTTTTACGTGGTTTTGTCGCGTATTTTTTTTTTTCTTTTCTTTGTGTTTAATAGAAAATATTGTTATTTACTGATATTATTATTATTTTTTTCGTGTAATTAAAGTAAAGAAATTGCCATAAATCGACCATATATTGCTGTTTTATTAGAAATTTTATTTATGGTAAGTAATTTTTTTTCTGATTTATTGATTGTTTAATTACTTTTTTTGATAAATTTTGTAAGATTCAATAAAATTATATAATTCAGTGCAGTTTTTAGACTAAGAAGTCAAAAACTGATAAGAAAAATAAATAACATTTTTATCAAACAATAAAAATGTTAGAACCATAAAAACGATTAGAATTTAATATTCTCATTAAAATGATACCAACTAATTAATAAGCGACTTAAATAGTTTATGTATCATAAAGCATATAATTAATACAAAGTATTTTAATAAAGTGATATATAAATTGAATTAAACAATCACCAAACCGTATCAATTCAATTGCTTTAAATAAGTAATTATTTATGACCGTAACAACCCAGTTATGTGTACGTAATTAAAATATAAACACTTTTTTTAACCTTGTTCTCATAAATTTAATTTTTTTTATTTATGTAGAAATTTTTTCTACAAGTGTGAAAATTACCTAATAAAAATTAGATTAGTGTACCGGCAATTATGGTGTGATTTTTTTTTTTTTCAGTTTTTTGTACTGTTTTTTGATACTTTTAATTTAATAATTAGACATATTTTTAGCTATGAAAAAACCTTTAGCCAAATCTCATTCAGTTAATGAGAATTCACAACTTTTATTGCCTATTGCCTTAATTTCTAATTAAAAATTAAAATTTTTAAATTCAAATTAAATTGGAAGCAGAGAAATCAATGCAAACATAATATTCAGTATGCAATCCTAACAAAATTATCTAGTTTCCTAAAGGCTTTAAATTTAGCATTGCTGTCATTTTTGACTCAAAAATAAATCAAATAAATCATATAAAATGAAAAATTTTGTCAAAAACATAATTTTTCTAAGTTAAACATTGTTAAAAAAAAAAGATGTTAAAATATAAAAGGGATAGTTCTGTGTAATATCTGTATAATAAAAGAAGAGAAACAAATAAAACGTTAAAAAAGGGCAAATTCTTCTTTAAGGGTACAAACCATTAAAATGAAAAATGATCTTTTTCACAAATCTTTCTCATTTTTATACATTTTCACATTATTAGTCCTCTAAAAGAAAATATTTAAAAAACATATAAAAATTAAATAAATAATTTTTTTATCAAAAAAAAAGTCAAAAAATATAAATTTTCTTATCTTTCAACTTGTTTATATATTTACAATACAAGGTAATATAAATTTTCTTTTCAAAAACATTATATCCTTTTGAATTCTTCTATTCTCTTGGTTTTTGTTATCATTTTCGTATAAATTTTTTTTCAACATAATACAACAACTTTTATAAGAAAAAAATATACAATTTTAAAATTCTATGTTTTTTTTTTTTGTTCTTTTGTATAAGAAAAAAAAGTACAACAATGCATTGTTTTGAAAAAGATCATGACGTATATTTCAACCCCAAAGGATAGTAGCTTCCGTTTTATATTTTATTTTCTAAAAAAGATAGAAAAAAAAGAGGGATAGATACTTTTGGATTATTGGCTACGTTTTCTACCCTTAAAATTCCGTTTAACTATTTTCGACCCTTCTCTTCTTTTAACTTTATGTGTATGTAAGAGTGTTAAATACCATGTTATTTATTTTTTTTTTTTGAAACTTAAAAGAAAAAAAAAACCACCACTTGTCGACACTTTTTTTTTATCACACTTTTCTTTTTATTTAGAGTATATTTATTCATCTTTTTTTCATTTTAAGGATAATAAGCATCTGTGTGGATATTAAAAAAAAGAAATCACGAGTTGTTAATGATGATGATGATAGTTAAGATTATACTAAATGGGTTTATAAGATTTAATTAAAAAAAAAACTGAAGTGTAATGTAAATATGACTAATAATATTTATGCTTTGATTATGATAATATTGAATTATTTTCATAAGCTTCTTGTCGAGCTTCTTGTCTTTTATTGAGTAAGTGTATAAATTTATTCGCACCATGACCTGAGTTTCTGCATTTGAGTAAAACAAAACAAGGTCTTCGAAACGTGGGCAATTTATTGAAAAAATAAAGCAAATAATTGTTAGCTCAAAAATCAAATATTTTTATTTAATATAATTATTGGTAACCATACGAAATTTCATTTTGAATTTGTAGCCTGAAATTTGATAATTTATAATTAGTTGTTAAAATTCTAAGCGATTTTGAGACTAATAATTTTATACTAAAAAGCTCGGTGCTCGTTTAATTTAATTCGTGTTACCACCTACAACTTGGCATAGGACTACTTTTTTTAAATATATGATTCATTAACTAACATAATATTACACTGATTTAGGAACAACCTAAAAGAACAGACCATAAAATTTATAATATTTCCGAAAATCCAACGGTTATGACAGCCTCAAAATAGTATCACATGACCTTAGGCATTTCACTTCCACGTCGAAAACCTTCATATTCCTAATAATGGTTGATCAGAATGTTTCCATTCATGATTTTCATAGTTACACCCATGTTAATAACCAACATCTAACTTACGTAGCTCTGAATATATTCTTCCCTGAACCTTATTATATTTAGAGATTTTAAGGACCTAGATAGTGATGCCTGTGTTCATGAATTATCAAGAATTGTCTGCGCACTACATATTGACTGGTTATCTCTTTTAAGTTCATCTAACTTAGATTTCTGTGCAGCTTTATTAAAAAAAAGTTATTATTGGTATTAGATATTCTAGCTCAGAAAGTGGAGTGGAGCCTAAAATATAAATCTCATCAGGATGAATCCGATGAATTTAAATTTCTTTTAACTAACCTATAGTCAAAAACCCAAGAGCTAATTTTAATACAAAAATAAGCTTTCCAACGTAGTTAAAACTCACGAATCAGGTCTTGTGGAAAGAAAAAACAGTATAACAACAACAACACTGAAAAAATCCAATTAGCGGAAACACGTTTGTGGCTAGCGGATTTTTTTCCGTGAAAATCTTGATTTTTCGCCAATAACGCAGAAAAATACGACCCTTGGCCATAAAAAGAGAATACCCCAAATCACAATTACCATCCTCGGCTTCGCATCGAAAAGTAATTTACGTGCAACTTGGGCCATTCTTTATTTTTCTGGTCATAATATACTATTTATTTCCTTTTAAAAGTTGACGTATTTGCAATCGTTTGAGCGAAAAAATATTCAGTTAGTCACAAGTAAAATTTCGCTAACCACAAGTGCAAATCTGTTAGCGGCAAACTGAAAGTACTACGCTTGCGGGAAAACGAGAAATTCCGCTTGCCGCAGGCAGATTTTTTTTCAGTAGAATATAGTAATAACTTTACGAATTTATCGGTGGACAGCATCAATAAAAGTTTCATTTCATTTCAAAATTAGTTACCCCCTGCCCTAATCAACCTCTTAACTCTGCTACTTTTCAAAATAGTATATTTACGGCTCGTGTCCAGAAAAGTAAATAAGGGCCCAAATCGTACGCAAATCACCTTCCGAGGCGAAGCCGAGGATGTTAAACTGCGATTTGGGACATTATTTATTTATGGACAAGGCTCATATATGATTTTTCTGCGGCAGTAGCGAGAAATGTCGTTTTCCTTGGTCACGCAGCGTGAATCTCTAAATTAAATCTTGAATCTCTAAATTAAAATCAATGCTTTCTCTTAGATTTAATTGTGCCTATGGATCGTTAGCCGTCCCAAAAAAGTTTTTAATTTTTGTCCAATTGCTTTACTCTGCTTAATTTCTAAAGTTGTTCTAAAGTATGTACTATTTGAAAAACTCTACTTCACCGAATTATATACAATTTAGATTCTAATAACATTCTAGACAATTTTCAGACAGCGTAAAGAAAATCCAGGGATGATCAAAGTATATATTATAATTATTAAACTCCTTGAAGATGTCACCAGACAAATAGACAAAAAAAAATTTTCTTGTTATAAAGTAAAACTTGACTGTATTATATCAATTCTAATAGATATTTTAAATGATAAAAAAGTATTTGAAATATAATTTAATATTTATAAAATTCCTATTTTTTTATTTAAAATATATAAAATAACATGAGCAGTTAAGTCAAATGTTATTTCTGAGTTTGAAAAATTTTCAATTCGATATCGAATCATCAATATATTTATTGTATATACATAATCGAAGAAACTTTGACATTCGTCAAAGCTTCCGGCGGATCAAAGTTGGTTATAAATCGACGTTCACTATAAAAACAATTCTTTATATATATTTCTTAAATTTTTTTTTAGTTTTAACTTTTTACGATACATCTTCTTGACTACCTACATAAACATAAGTGTAGACAGACTGTGAGGAACCACTTTTCAATGCCGTATTGACATGTAACTGTCATCGGTCAAGATGTAATTTTTTTTACTTTGGTATAATTTCTTAAGTTTTTTTTTTTTGTAATAAAATAATATAACATAAACAGTCAAGTTTCTTTTCTTTTTATATATAAAATACAGTTTATAAATACTTTTTTATTATTTTAATCGATAATATCATCTTTTATACTTATAGTGTATTCGGTTATAACAAAAAAAGCTTACTGCGATGTATAAGGTAAACTTTTTTAAAAGATGCCGCTATTATTCTTTATATTTTGACATATCAATTGTAAAACCTGCATAGTTTTCTTTTTTTTTATGCTTGTTTGTTTCTTTTTTTAGCTTCCTTTTTTTATTGTTATTGCAGTGTCAGTTTTCACAATTTTTTTTTATTATACTTACAAATTAAATAATATGAAAAAAATGATGTTTTATTATTTAATTATTCATTTATTAAAAAACTAGTCGTGCATAATTTTAAAAATAATTACAGCTAATTCTAAGGAGTTCAATATTAATTTTCTGAAAAAAATTAGAATTAGTGCTTTTCAATATAGAAACAAAATTAAAAAGTTAATAATTTTGTTGAAATTAAATTATTAAGTACAATATTTTGCATCGTAGTCTTTTCAGATAATAAATACCCCATTACAGCTTACAGTAACTCTCAGTTAATCTTTGATATTTATTCAGTATTTTGGCACCCCGTTGATAATGCAATCTGATAACGGTAAAGAATTTATTGAAAAAATTATTAGTTAATTTATTTTTATACGACCTTAATGTAAAGTAGCACGTGAAATGAGAGATTTATTTTATAAGAGCAATAAAAAAATAGTGATTAATAAAATAATTCCGAAGAATGTCTTTGTAACAGCTGAGTGAAGATTCTAGTAGCTGCTTGTGTACTTGCTTGAATTTCCAAGCAAAATGAATTAAAATTACTGTTCTTAAGTATTTGCCTGAATTTTTAAGCAATTCAAGCAAAATTTAAGAGCAGTAACTTAAGAGTGTGGAAACCAAAAATTGGTACCCATAATTTGACAAAAAGTATGACCATATTTTTAAAAATGTGATTATTATTCTACCTTAATCTTTAATTTGATTCAATATTGTTAGTTTATTATTAAACATAATGGATATTTGGATAAGAAAATACTTTATTATAAAATGAATATTTAACTACATGATCATACACACTGAATGAGTGCTACTTGAAGACAGAAGATGGTATACAATATTTGGAGATGATTCCTCTCCCACGATACATATAGACAAAACTAGTCCTGATATGATTATATTATAAACGGAAGTACATCTGTTTTCTATCAGAGCATTCTTACATTAATTAGCATACGATACATAAACATTCCCATACAAAACTTCACAGCGTGGTTTTTCTATTTCTAACAAATATGTTACGCGAAATTTGCACATTAATTGTTTAGTTATTAAATAGTTATTGATTCAAAATAAAAACTTAACAATTAATCAAGAAGGGGTTTGCAAGTTTTCTACGCTTGTCCCGTCCTTCGGACAAATTTAACGTAAATATAAAAGAAAATTTAATGGTGTTAAATTTTAAAGATTTAAATTTGTGGGAAAAAAAATTATTAAACTATACGAAAAGTATGTTTCAGTTATCCCTTCGTGGTTCCGATAGTCAAGGACTTCAGCCTTGAATTAGCATTCTTTTCGGCAATAGAAAAATAAAAAAGAAAATATTTAACTAAATAAACACAAAGAAAAGTTAATTTGAAAAATTATTTAATTTTAAATAAAAATAAAAACTGAGTATAATATGATGAGTAGAGTAAAATAAAATATATGTTTGAAAATTGAGAAATATGAATTTTTAATAGCATGGGCCGTGTTGGTCCCAGCTGAGCCTATCGCTTGACTTCCTGGTTGAGACTGTTAAAAATGTTGTTTTTGGGAAAGTGCTTCCTTTGATTTCCTTTTCCATGTGCATGTTTTCAAGAAAAACGTCATAGACAAGTTATCAAAAGAATTCCCATGACTACATTTTATCCAAAAAAATTGTTTACCGTTAGATAATTACAAAGATTTTATTCTTAAGATGACTAAATAATAATTAAAATTTTATAATTTTATCTTATATAATAAAAATTTTGAAGGTATAAACCCAAATTTTTTTTCTACAATTATCTTGTATTTCAACTTTAAACATTTGCATTTTGTTACTAAAAATAAAAATTAAGGTCATCTAGAAAATTTCATTCCTTAAATTATTCTTAAAAATAAAAAAAAAGTTATTTAATAATTAATTAAAATATAATACAAATCTATCATCACGAATACAAACTTTTGCAAAAACCATAATCTTTCAACTACCCTGTCTTCATCTCCAGTATCGCTATAATTTAATAAAACCATAAATAATTTCGTTATAATTTTTCAACCTTGAAAGAAAAAAAAAAAACTTTTTATAAATTAAATTTTCAAAAAAAAAAGAAATTATTAAAACTTATATATTATTTTTTTCATGTACCTTAACATCAAAAAAATAAAAGTTACATGATCAGATACGAATAAATATCTACTGATATTTTCTTTAAGGTATAAAATACATATAAGAATTTTTTTGTAACCTTAAAAAAAAAAAAAAAAAAAATTAAATGCAATAAGAAGAGAATCCAACAATGATAGTTATACACGAATATGTTATAATCGTAAATTAGTTCGAAATGCAACATAATATATTCGTGGGTTGGTTATAATGTTTCGCGCGCTTATATATGCTTTTTATACGCGGTTATATTATATATGACAGGAGCAGTCATAGCTGCCCGCCTCCACTCTCAAAAAAACTTTTTTTTTTTTATCTTTTTATACAATATTGTACATGTTCATTTTTTAATTTTATTTATATATAAAACAAGATAGATATATTAAAAGTAAGAGAAGTCTGAAATAAATATATATATATATATAAATACCAAACATCTTAATGTCTTATTAAGCCTATTACTTTTATAAGCGCCCGTAAGCGACTTTCCAATAAGAGAGTAATGTTAAAAAAGTCATATTTTTGCTCTAGATGTTTAACTTTTTAATCGTTTTTTTCTCTTTTCACTCTTAATAATTTACGTTATAGTTTCTTTTAAATACTTTTACAACTTACTTGCTAATACTACTACTACTACTACTCAACGCCTAAAGCTTATATTATGAGTAAATCGAGCCTGAATTAATAGCTGTTTAACAGTATTTCATATGATTATAAAATTGTTAATTTTTAGTTACTAAAACGTGTTTATAAAAAAATTTTTTTTATTTACAATCCGTGAGAAAAATCTTACAAATATATCATATATAAAGTAATTTTTATTGAAAATATTAATACTCAATCTTATAACAGTGTTAAATTAAAGCATATATAAAGTAAAATTAATTTTTTATTATAACCAACAGTGAATAAATGATAACTCTTCTTGCTACCGTAAATTTTAAATATATAAAAGTAGTTTATAATGTACGTATATATGCGTGTAAAATGATCATACATATTTATTTAAAAAAAGAAGTAACAAAAATTTTTTTAAAGCTCTTTTACTTTATTTAAAATAATTTTATTTTTGTTTATTAGCTGTAACATAAAATACAGAAATACATTTTTTAAATTATTAGTGTTGTATTTTTGTGTTAATGTATAAATTTATGGATTAAAATTTTTAATAATTATCATAATATTTAAATTGATAAAGATGTTTCTTTTTTTTTTAAGAAATTGATTTTTTTTTGGTAGTTTTACGTGTTATGTCTGATGACAGTGAGTTATAATTATAGTATCTGTGGTACCATTCATTTAGATTTTAGAAGAACTGCGACCTGTAGTATATTATATTTTGTGTCACCGTCAAAGCCATTGAATAAATTGAAGGATATTGGTTTTTCCAAGCTTTCTCTTCAGTGGATCTGGACATACATTAGTGGAAGATCGTTTTTTGTAACTTCTAAAACTTTAACATCATCATCTCGGAAAATTAATATTGGAATGCCCCAAAGATCCGTCTTTGGGCCATTACTTTTTTATATATATATGAATGATCTAAAAAACCACTTAGCAGATAGTAATACTTTTAGATTGTTATTTGCAGATGATCTCCAGATTTATGTCCAGGTTCCAATTAATGAAGTTGAGCAGGGTATTTCTAAACTATCAGAGTCTGCTAAAAAAGTATCACAGTGGGCAGAATTAAATTCTTTGTCCCTCAATGCAAAAAAAAAACCCAGGCAATAGTCTTTGGATCCTCTAATACATACCATAAAAGTGTTTAGTGAATTAAACATCAATTGTATAGATATTAATAGTAGAAGTGATATAGGGTAATGTTTGTAGATGAGATAACAAGTCTTGGTATAAAGCTTGATAACATACTTTCTTGACGGCCACAATTTTTGCAAGTTACTAAGAATTTCAATATATTGCTCTATTTTCTTAAAACCATCAGGCTTTGCACTTCTCTTTCTCTTCGTAGACGATTGGTTGAATCCTTAGTAGTTCCTCACCTAGACTACTGTAATGTTGTATATTCTGATGACTGTTATGAGCTACGTACACAATTACAAAGATTAGCTAATTCTGGTATTAGGTACATTTATGGTGTTAGACGTCATGAACATATAACCCCTTTCCGTAGAAAATTAGGTTGGATGACTACTTCAACTCGTACTGACTATTTTGCCTCTTTAATCATCTATAGAATTATAAGATTAAAGGAACCTCCTTTATTGACATCCTTTTTCAAGGCTTATAAAACCGAAAGGCCAATTTGTGGTTCTAGAAAAGACTTAGAACCAACTGCTGTAACAACTGAATGGGGTCTTTACTCTTTTCAAGTAAAAAACTTTTGGAATAAAATACAACTTTGTATTCGTGATTTACCATCTTTTTCAAGGTTTAAAAAGGCTATAAGGCAATATTTATATAAATCAGATATCTAGTCTTAAAATGATTTACCAAAAATAGCTTTACTTACTTAATTCTTATTATTTTTATTTTTTTTATATTATTTATTAATTATAAATTACTTTCTATTGACAAATTGACAAACTGATATTAATTATCTGACTATTGACATACTAATTGAAAACTGATTGTTGTTATTATTAACTTAATTTTAATCTCATATATGTAAATAAAAACTCTCGCGTTTTTTTTATAATTTTTGTATATCGGTAGTACTTAGCTATTTTTACCCAAGTCTGAGGTCGATGTCTTGGATTTAAAAAATACCAATTGCACTGTGTTTGGTATGTAAAAATATGGTTACTGGCCAATTTTTAAGGCTCTAGGTGGCTTGGTTGCGATTTGGCAGCTGTTTTTCCAAATTTGATTTTTTTCGAATTCTCAGCCACCCGTTTACTTTTTATTTTCTGGACGCCCTAAATAAGCCTAAAAAATAATTTCTATATAAAGGTGGGTAGTAAAAATTCCCGCCCAATCCGAATCTGACCATATTTTTTCGGAAAAACCTCAGGGAAACCCGGAAAATCGGAAAAACTAAAGGAAGCTGGAAAATACAAATTTCTCAAAAAGCGTCACTTTTTTTTTTTTTTTAAAATTTTTTTTACATGTGTTTTTCCATACTTTTCATGCTGGTAACCTCCTTTTTTGACCCATTTGCCTTTTAAGTACTTAAAAATCAATTTTAGGCTCAAAAAAATGATTTTAAAAATTGTTCATTTTCTGAATTTTCCAATTTTCTCGCTTTTCCTGATAGACAATGAAAAATCGGACTTGATTTCCGGATTCCTCGGGAAATTTTACATTGAAAACCTTCTTGGGTAAAATTTTAGAGGCCTCTGTGACGCTGTAAGAAATAGAAAAACAAAATAACCTGCTAAAATCAAAAAAATAAACAGAATAAAAAAATAGCAAAATTTAATTATGTTTAATTATGTTTGATTTTAGCAGGTTATTTTGTTTTTCTTTTTTTTACAGCGTCACAAAGGCTTCTAAAATTTTATCCAAGAAGGTTTTCAATGTAAAATTTCGCGAGGAATCCGAAAATCAAGTCAGATTTTTCATTTTCTATCAGGAAAAGCGAGAAAATTGGAAAATTCAAAAAATGAACAATTTTTAAAATCATTTTTTTGAGCCTAAAATTGATTTTTAAGTACTTAAAAGGCAAATGGGTCAAAAAAGGAGGTTACCAGCATGAAAAGTATGGAAAAACACATGTAAAAAAAATTTAAAAAAAAAAAAAAAGTGACGCTTTTTGAGAAATTTGTATTTTCCGCCTTCTTTTAGTTTTTCCGATTTTCCGGGTTTCCCTGAGGTTTTTCCGAAAAAATATGGTCAGATTCGGATTGGGCGGGAATTTTTACTACCCACCTTTATATAGAAAATATTTTTTAGGCTTATTTAGGGCGTCCAGAAAATAAAAAGTAAACGGGTGGCTGAGAATTCGAAAAAAATCAAAATTGGAAAAAAAGCTGCCAAATCGCAACCAAGCCACCTAGAGCCTTAAAAATTGGCCAGTAACCATATTTTTACATACCAAACACAGTGCAATTGGTATTTTTTAAATCCAAGACATCGACCTCAGACTTGGGTAAAAATAGCTAAGAACTACCGATATATAATTTTTTTTTCTGTTTTATATATGTAAATAATTTATATATCTGTTTCATTATAAGTAAGCTGACAAATTTTATATATATTATAACTTAAATTAGAACATATTGTAGGAGTGTAACTATTTTTTTGTATTAAATAAAAATAAAGAGAATAAAAATAAAAAATAATAATATTTAATAAGATATATCCTCGGATATATCACTTTGTTTTTGTTTCTGCATTTTTAGGTAACCAAAATAAAAATTAATTTCAAAAAATTTTCTTTCTTTTAAGCTTGGACTCTTATTTTTTAGTGATTTTATTTTGCTGAAATGGTCCATAAAATTTTTCAACAAGTATTTTTATTTTTTAGATCGCTAAATATTAATATGAAATACTTTTTTATCTAAACTGACTCAGTACCCCTTAGCAAGAAAATTTAAGTTATGTCTTAAACTAAGGTATTTTATAAGTGTCAGGGTCACTTAAATAAATACTACGTTTCAATTAAAATCACTTGTCTTCATAAAAAATCAACATTTAAAATGAGTTTAGAAACCAGAAATAACATTTTTTGTATTCGTTTAAAAGCTGTACTTTATTCACCTAACTATATTGTTTTTGCTACACCCTTTTATGTCAACATTTCCGTTTTAGTAATTTAAGTTATTAATGCGTAAAGTTTAAAACAAATTAAATCTAAAATAGTATAAAAAAGGGCATAATGACTCAATTAAAATTTTATTTCTTACTTTATTCAAAATTAAATATTTTTTCTTTTCACACGTATATTACAGCTATATACACTGTAATTATACATAGAAAGTTGAAGTTTATAAAAAAATGAATATTTTATTACTTGGATTAGAAATTCTTTAATAATTCATAAATATTAAAATTTAAAAAAAAAGGATTAATAATTTATTAACAATTTTGTAACGATTTTATATTTGAAAAAAATATTATTTATAAATATTTTATATTATGAACGTAAATTAATTGATATTTGTTACTTACAGCAGTATATTTATTCAATAAAAATTTTTATTTTTTTGCATCATGCATGTATATGGGCATATCTCACCAAGTGGTTATATTGCATATATGAGGGTTTTAATGAAAATCCAGCTTTCTGTTTCAAAAAAAAATTATTGAAATTTATTTATATATATTTCTTCTCAAGCCTCAAGAAATTTTTTTGCCTTATTTCGTTAATTATTATGAAATAACAACCTTGGAATGATTCGAAACCCTAATATTTTGTTGGTAACCTTGTTAAGTTTTTTAAATTCTTAACATTACAGTGGGAATGCCGTAAAACCATTTGCCTTTTTATAAATAGATTTTGATAAATTAATAATATATTTAATTTCTTCACATAATTAAAACAGTGTGCTCCCTTTCTAAAAAAAATTCTGCCAGCCGAAACATTGGTAACCACGTTTTCAAATAAATACGATCAAAGAAAGTTTTTTAAGCCACAAATGAATGCCGTGAACAATTTTTATTTCTAACTATTGTGAAAATTCTCTACAATGTTTCACAATTTGAAAGTGATTTGAGAAAAACTGGTGCCTCCAATAATTTAGTAGATATCGACACCAAAAGAATTTGTTGTCGATGCGTAATTTTGATACTAAAATCACATTTTTTAATGGCACTCGTTCAATTTTCAAAAAATCTTCGCAAAATCTTTTGTGATTTATGTAAAATGTTATAAGATTTCAGTTAAAAAAAACGGCATTGCTTGATTCAATGCGTTGTATGTATAAACCTCAGTTTTATATAAAATAATCGTATAATTTAGAAGCGTTGTTTACCAATAACCTAAAAATAACAAACGTGTAAGAACTACCTATATTTCATTCTTAGTTCAAAAAAGATGTTTTTGATTTGAATTTAGTGCTTTAAAAAAATAAATAAAATTAGAAAATGATTAGCCCAAAGAGCGTGAAAAAAATATGTAGTTGTAGTAAAAAAATTATGTAGTTGTAGGTCATACTTAGTGGATCATTAAAATCTATATTTCAAGAAAGATACATTTTGAAAAAAATCAAAAACTCTAAAAAAATGTTTCAAAAATCATAGAAGGCGCACTAAATGATTTAATAAATTATAATAAGATAATGCGATCATATTTTAACCAGTGGCGGATTCAGAAAAGGGCCTAAGAAGGTGGGGCGCTTAAGCAAAATTTTGTGTGTTTTCTTATGAAATTTGTATAAAAAAACAAAATTATGAACAAAAAACATGCATTTTTTGGAGCTCAGGGGAGGCAATTACCCTTACAACCCCCCTTTTGATCCGCCCATTTTAGCAGTAACTTTAACGTTAACTATATATTTTAGGCTTTATGTGAGCAAAGCGAGGAGCAATGAGTTAAAGATTCAGGGAGCTTAGCCTAACTATGCCTATAGCGCAGTCTGTAGAACATTTAATTTTTTGTTTATAAAAAAATTGAAAATTCTTATTATTGGTTTTTGGAGAGAAATAAAATTTATTGTTATATACCTCTATATTTTCCAGTATTTTTGAGAACTAATTTCATCATTTAGTATTTATAACCTAAAAACCTAATTATACCTAAATATATTTTTTAATTTAAGAAGTTCATTTATCAAACGCCGTAGCTTAAAATTAAGTTACGCAAAGAAAATCTTAATTTTTATTGTTTTATTAAACTTCTGTCCAAATGTCATTATTGTGCTCTCAAAAATAAAATTTATTTTATAAAATTAGAAATATAACCACTTGGTGAGATATGCCCATATTTACTTCATCTTTATAAAATTTTTATCTAACTCATAAAAAAAAAATTATTTTATATTCTATAAAAAAAAAACATAATTAATTATCCTATAAAAAAAATATTGTTAATTTACTGATGATTCATTTTATTATATTTATTTGTGTATAAATTTGTGCATAAAAGTGTATAACGTTAAATTGAAGAAAAAAATTTATGCATTTGTTAAAAAAAAAAATTATATTTAGGATACAAAACAAATGAACTGGCCTCAACGGCGAATCTTATCGTTTTTCGAAGAAGTTTTTGTAATTCACAAAAGAGCACCTGCATATTATCAGTTCACACCTTTTTCAATATGTTTAAGTCTACATTTTAATTAGTTTAGTATATTAGACTAATTTAAGCAAAAATAAAATATTTATACTGTGAAAAAAGACCATGTTTTGGCCAAATGAATACCTTAATATTGAATTTTCTTTCAACTGAACAGAAAATTAGATTAGGTTTTCCGAATTTTTAGCATTTTTGACGTAGAGACACATATATAAATTTATTTATTAGAAACAAATTTTTGCTTAAGGTATTTTTATTTTAAGGTCCTTTGTTAAAGACAGTCAAGGTTGATCAAGCAATTTTTTTTTTTTTTTTTTTTTGAATGAAAGTAGCAGAAGTCCTGTACACAATATCTCTCTTTTACACTGTTTGAATCCAAACCAGTAAAGTAAAAGTAACATCAATATCTACAGAAAATTGTAACTGGGCTGCGGAATTTGATTGAAGGAAAACTTTTATGGCACCCTTCAGCTTAGAATCATTAGGCTTAAGATGCATGAGGTTGATTTGATCAAGAACTGAATTATCACAATGATTGCAATTGATTGCTGATCTGTGTAAAATTGCTTAAAGTAGAAAAGCAATATGCTGATTCACTTGGTACCAAAATGGAAGAGAATCAAAAGATACCAAAGAGAAAAAGAGTTACTACAGTAACGCAAATAGAGAAAGCTATTTCATTCATTCTATTATTGAGATATGTTCTAAATTCAGCAAAAAGTATTACAAGAACGAGACATTATCTTTATAAGATGTGAGAGTATAGACCAGTAAGAACTCAGACATAGATGTAAATTAAAGCTTCAGAACATCTACCAATCCTTAAGGGCAATACAATATTTGCATTATAAAATTGTATTATTATAAAATATTTATTATTTAAATATTGTGTATTTTCGCGCCTCTTTGACCTTGTTTAAGGTATTTCAGGCATTTAAGGTGTTTAAGGTATTTTGTTTAATAGCAAAATTTCTATACATATTCAAATCAGCAGGATCATAAGTTCTAGGGCAATAAATAGAAGTACAAAAATCCAAATTTACACCTTTTGTATCTCACTCAATCACTTATTTAGCATAGATAATGTTTTTTTTAACTGTAAATGCATTTCTTTTTCGAACCTATTATTGTAAGTTAAAATTCAATACACCAATTGTCAATTTTTGAATAAATCATCCCAATATTTTTAATATACTTAAATTGAAATAAATTTATAAGATAAAAAATTTATTGACAAAAATATTGAAACAAAATTTGCTAAAAATAAAATAAAAACAATAAGACTTAGAGTTGTATGATTTTTTGATTAATACAATCAAACATAAATAAATGTATGTGTACGTGTACGTGTTCGTGTAAGTAAATATGTATAAATGTCGCAGGCGTTTTGTTATTTTCCGTCACTTTGTAAATAGCCTAGGCGATTTATGAAGTGACGAGGCCGGATTAGGCACTTTGTATTTTAAAATAAAAATATAATTTTTAAATAAAAATTACCATAAAAATAACGAAAGTACTAGTCATTTTGTAGCGAGTGAAAAAGATTATTTTAAGAGGATTAAAAAAATATAAAAGTACTAGTCGTTTTAGAGTTTTGAAAATTTATCATTTTATGCCTCTATCAATCTCATATTTGTTTATTTACGTTTATTGAAAATTTAAAATAGCCTAGTCACTTTCTAATTTCTTTGTTCGCAATTAAAACTTGTTTAATAATTTTAGAAATCTGTTTGCATTTGCTGTCATGTAGAAACCACAGATGCTCTAAACTGTAAAAAATGCAATAGTCCTATTCACACGAATTGCAGTAAAACAATTATTGAAAAAAATATTAGCAATATATTTTGTTTATTTTGTTCAAATGAAATAACTATTAAAAATGAACAAAATGAAGCTTACAATGGTATGAAAAGAGCAGCTGAAGACATGCTACAAAACTTAAATAATTGGTACCTGCGGAATGAATTACAGCCAACAGAAATCGAAATAAATGAGCCTTTTCAAAAAGAAGGTATTTCAAAACAAACTTTTATGTAATTCACGATGCCATGGTAAATCAACATGCGCAAATAAAACATAGTTAACTTTCTTATTAAAATACAAAAATACGTTTGAAAAATATTGCTAATAATTTTTTAATATTATTTATATTTATATTATGAGATTGAATGAGTCATTAAATGATAAATTTTCAAAACTCTAAAACGACTAGTACTTTTATATTTTTTTAATCCTCTTAAAATAATCCTTTTCACTCGCTACAAAATGACTAGTACTTTCGTTATTTTTATGGTAATTTTTATTTAAAAATTATATTTTTATTTTAAAATACAAAGTGCCTAATCCGGCCTCGTCACTTCATAAATCGCCTAGGCTATTTACAAAGTGACGGAAAACAACAAAACGCCTGCGACATAAATATAAAAAAAAGAACAGTTCGAATCATAACTTTAAAAATATAAACCAAACCAAAAAACACGAATTTCTCTTTCAGTCAGACAAATTATTTCAAGGGTTATATTTTAACTGCGCCTTTTAAATTAATAATCGTTGTCGATGCAACTTTTTATTTCTCCCTTTTTTATTTTATTTCATGACGATCTTTTTTTTTTTTTGTAACAAATTTATTTATTATACTTATATATTTAAACACATAAAATATTTACTTCTTTTTTTCATATTTAATACACACACACATATACATACGGCGACTGATTTTCAAATAAATGACATGATATTTGTAAGTTTTAACATGTAAGCCTTATTTTCTTGTACTAAATTATATTTTTAACACGTTCGCATATAAAAAAAAGGAAGGTGAAAATTTCGATATTTCATTTTTTATATTTATAAAAATTAAGAGTACTTGATAAAAAAAAATGTGAAATTTTAATCCTATAGAGAAAAGAGTTGCATTTTTGATGAAAATAATGATATTAAATTTGAGAATTTTGTCGTACATATAAATAATACCAAAGTAGCAGTTTTCGTGTTAAACGGTAATCACAGCACGACGATCATTGAATATCCAAACAGATATTTATTTGTAAGTGTGAGTTAACAAATTCACATATATACGTGTGCTTGCAGGCATAAATCGTTTCACCAATATATACATAAACAAAATCGAAGTATACAAAACGTGGTCAGGGCGATAATTATGATGTATACATACATATATAGTCTGACAAGTGGCTTTGGTTTAGGTTATGTTGGAACTTGTGAATATAGGAACGAAATTCATGTATTAAAAGGGTGGTTAGGGACTCATTCGAGGTTATACGTATATAGACCGCACGTAACTGGCCAACAATCTACATATTCGTCATTGTTACAGTTTATAAAGAATTAGCTCATTTTTAATTAGATATATCAAATGCAGATAAAAATCTGTTTTTTTTTTACCAGAATTTTATTTTTTTAAATATCAATTTCCAAAAATATGGGATTTAATTGATTAAATTTTTTAAAAAGCTTTACTATTACAAAGTATAAAAGCTTTTAGGATTGTAACTTTTAAATTGAACATTTGTACCAAATATTTTTTTGTGTGACTGATAAAATTGTTGATTTTTTTACATCATGAGCTTTTAAAACAAATTTTAATGCTAGTTGAAAAGCTTTCATAAAATATTTAAACTTTTTCATTCTTTCATATTACGTAAAAATGAAATTATAAAGCACTTATCAAAATTAATTATTTGTATTGATATGAAACTATTAGTAAGTAACAATATTTTGTTATTTTCGTATCTGTGAGTTAACATAGTCATAGGGTTTTGAGTTTTACCTACATGGTTCAGTAGACTTTGCAATCTTACTTTGTTAATAATTTGGTTTTTTATCGAAATCGAAAATAATAAGTTTCTACCGGAAAAAAAATTTATCAGTGCTAACAAGGGAAATAAAAGGATTTTACGCATCTTTTGCAAAAAGATCAACTTCTGCATAGACGTCTTTTTTATCTTTTTTGTGTAAAATAGGTATCAACCTAAAAGTTGTATAAAAAAATTTGTTCTGATGAATGAGATTACTGACCCTTTTCCATAGGACATTTTCCTCAAAGATATTTCTTCCCAGAAAAGTCTAGATTAATTTAGGATAAAGTGCGAGTAAACCATTTGAGAGTAACTAAAATTTTTGTTTATTATTGCAGAAAAACCGCGAGGGGGCTGCGCTTCCCTCGACCCCCTTCGATCTAGTTTAATTTAGAAGCTTTTCATATGGTTTTTGGCTAAGAGCGAAAAAGTGTTCTTTGAGAATTGAAAGTAGATAATTGCTTCAGCTTATAATGAAAAATATACTATGCAATTATTGTAATCAATCAAGTGAATGCAATATAGTATATTACGAGCCCGTGTCTAGAAAAGTAAAGAATGGCCCAAATCGCACGTAAATTACCATCCTAGGCGAAGCCAAGTTCTTTCTCGCCACTGACAAAAAAATTCATTTTGATTAGCAAGATTTCATTGATTCGGTGTTTTGTAAAATCAGGTGGTACTTACTGATAAAAACTGTGTATTTTGATAAAGTAATCACGTGTAAATGTATAACCTTAATATTTAAATCTTTACTTAATTCAATAACAATCTACTATGTACTTTAAAATTAAAATATTTATTTAATGGAGTTTAAATTACAGTTGATTAAATCTAATGATAATTTTTGTTATTTTTATGATAATTTTTAAATGTTATCCTGTTTTTGAACTAGGATAAAATGGTGTCGGTGTGTTAATTATACCCAAAAATAGCATCATTTTAGTTGTTTCATCTCTGATAAAGAACAAAAATGGTTTATTAACCATAAACCTTATTGCAGAATTATCTTTATCTATTGGATCAGCAACAGTTGCTGCTGCAGCAGTAGTACCTCTTTCATTTATTGTCATTTCAATTCTATGTATAACAGCATTTATTTTTAATGCTGGTGCTCTTAATAAATTACTATTTCTTAATTCATCAATCGTTAAATTTTGTGTTGTATTTGGTTTTATTTCTTTGCCATATAAAATACTAAAATCTGCATTTATGAATGCTGAATTCATACCAAGTGTTGCTAATGTTTCTTTCATTTTTAAATTACTTGATAATTGCATTTTTGGTAGAACAACCATACAATATCTTGATTTTTGTCTTGCTATTAAATTTTCTAATACGTAAGCATTTAATTCATCTTTTAATGATTCTAATATTTCTGAATTTGATTCTCCTGTTGGCATAATTATGTACATCGAATTCTGAAAATTAAATTTTGTTTATTAAGAAGCAATAAAATATTATAGATAAAATTACGTATAGAAAAAGTGTTACAAACAAACATGTTATTCAAATTTTTTACGTCAATGATTACGTGTTTATTTGTATTGAATTTAGTAAATATAAGTAATAAAGTCAATATTTATAATTTTTCTTACTTTCTTGCTAACGTAGGGTAAAGCAATCATTTGAAGACCAAGATAATCATCCCTAACATAAGGATAAAATTCTTCAGCAACCATTGCATCAACTTTTATAACTTTATCTTTTGAGACTCTGAATGGCATTCTCATTGGTGCTTCTTCAAATGGATGGATCCAATCTTCGTTAAAATAAAACGCACTTGCTAATACAGCTTCAGTGTCAGATGTTGTTGGTTCATCTAATATATTTGGTATCATACCCATTGTTTTAGAATTGATAAATTCGTTAATTACTGATTTAGCATATTCTCCTTTTTCAAATTGTAAATTTCTTATCATACTTCGGTATGTTGCGTTATTTATTTCTTGGAATTGGTCACGAATTGGTACGCCTTGCTGTAGAATTGTATTAAAATTTTTCATTAACTTAATGATTAAATTTTTTGAGTTAAATTTACCTTTACGAATAAACCAAATGCAACGTATGAGCTTGGTGATAATTTGTCTAATACTAAACTTCTAAATAAACGATGAATTGCTTCTGAATTATTGTAAATATCAGTACCATAACCAATTTCAAAAAGTTTTACGATTTCATTAAATGTTTGACCAGATGAACCTAATAGTAGCATTAATAAAGTTGTTCCTAAATTTAATGGTGAAAATAAGATGTTTTCATCAGCCTTTTTAGTTTTTATAACTTTACTTAATTTAAAGGCTAAATTTGTCATTTTAATCGAAAAATAATTTTGTATCTGAAAATTATAAATTTTTTTAAGCTAAAAATTTAATTTAAAATTTAGTAAATTTAACTCACGTATTCTTCTCTCGATAAAATTTCTTTGGAACAGTTACAGTTTGCTGTTTCATTTTCAGCTATTTCATTTCCATTTTCATCATATAAATTTTCTGATTGTGTTAGACAAATTAATGTTGTCAAAAGTATTAAACAAAATATTTTCATTTTTACTGAATTTAATTATTTTCAAATCAATAAAATTTTTAAAAAATATTTAACTTGTATGATCGTGTATTTTTCATTAACTAATTTAATAATGTCAATGAATAACTCAGCAAATTCTTATCAGTAAAAATTTATCACACTTTTTTTTAGTATTTGAATAAATTAATTATCTTATTTTTTTTATATATTTTTTATAAATCCAGATGTATTTATTAGGTGTATTTAATTTCAGTATGAAATTTCTATTGTTAGATAATTATTTATTTTTAAATCAAAGTAATTAAATCAATGCCAAACAGTTATTTTATGATCATTTTTGTTAAATTATGAGTAATTGTCAATACACTTATAAATAAAGTTTTATGCAAAAATTTTTTTCTTTGGACGTCGATATGACGTTGTTTTATGATCTGAGCTTATGTCGTCTGATAAAATGTACTAAAATTACTGTGTATAATAAGCAAATAACTGGTTTAATATAACTCTGTCATTCATTTTATAGCTATCGATGACAATACTGATAAGTAATTATCAATGGCAATGATTTCAAAATAAAAATTTCTATTTCTCATAAAGTTAAATTTTAGAGAGAAACTTTTAATATCAAATTAAATTTACATGCTTTTTATAAATCAGTATCCAAAATTTAAATTTTGAATTGAAAATCAACACATGAAGGGTCTAGGGTCATCTATACCCCCCTTCCCTCCACCAAAATACCTTTTTTCATCTAAATTCTGTTATATTAGATAACACCATTTTGAGCTTAAATGAGGGTATTTCCCGGAAAATGCAGTTTTCCGACCCCAAATATTTTACACAATATTTATTTCTATCATTTTTAGTGATTTCCATTAATAGGCTTAGTTGGGGACCGACGAATATCTGAGTAGAAAAAATGATAAAAAATATAATCTACAAAAAATCACTAAAAATTGATTTCTTTCTAGAAACGAAATTTCAATTTCTATCTAATTAATTTTTAATTGATCTTATAAAATTTGAACCTTGTTCTTTTGCCAAAAAACTGAGTGTGCTTAATATAGTTTTCGCTCATGTAGGTCACATTTTATGTCTAAAAATAAAAAGAATAAGCAGATCTACGTAAAAAATAAAGGAATCTAAAAATTTTTAATAAATAAACACATTTAACTTATTGAATTCTAATTGGATGTTATTATTTTTTATAAAAAAAATTAATTTCATATTTATTTTATTTAATATTTTATAATTAATTAAATTAAATAAAAGCTATTAATTTTTTTCCTTAATATCATATATTTTATTAAAAAAATTATAAAAATGAAAGTTTTATTTGTTTCAAAAATTTAATTTTTAACAACTAAGCAAATATGTGAATAAATCAAAATTAAAAAAAAAAATTATTATATTTCGTGATACTTAGAATATTTTTTATTTAAAAAATTTTGATTATAACGAGAACAGTCTGCAAATAATCAAATACAGCATTGCCATAGTTAAAAATCGCGGGTAAACGGCGGGTAATGTTTACGTCCCCATAACTAGCCCCTCAAACTTACAAAAGTGATGAGCAGGATCGCTAATTCAAGGTTATATTTTAGGCCCAAAATTTTTCACCAAAAAAACAATTCTTTTTTGTATATTCTTTTTTATGAACCCCTTTGATAGACCCCTTAGGATTGACCAAAAGATCTGAAAATTTATGGGGGTTACTTTTTGGCTAAAAAGAACCTGTGTTCTTTGAAATCTCTAGTTCAGACTTAGGTTAGAGCGGCGACACTAAATGCAGAGGTTAAAGCATCTACACCCCGTGTGAAATTTCTTCGTCACTTTTTGTACTTTACAGTGCGATAAAATTTTCCAAAGACTCATAAAACATAACCTAAAATGTCCTCGAAATGGCCTACTTTGTAAAAATGGACATTTTTTGTGAAAGTAGTTATTATATTCGTGTTTAGCAATCTCAAAAATTTATAACTTATAAAAAACAAATGGGAAATTCCATTAATCTATAAAAGACAAAAAGTCTTTACGAAAACATTTGTCCATAACCAATTTCAGTAGCAAAATCCAGTATTAAAAATTTAAAGTACACAACTTGATGCATATTAAAATTTAATTAAAAAAGAATTAACTCCATAATTCGATTATAAAAAATACTTGCGATCTTATTAATAATTGAAAGTTCAAAACCCCGAAAATTAATTTTAATAAAGAAATTCTTATAAAAGCGTAAAAGAACAGTTAAAAATCTTAAAAAAAAAAAAAGCGGAAATGTGCGTCTAGTGGAAATTTTAAGAACGGAAATTGCTTAGACCGTCGTTTCACCCAAATTTTAAGATTATAAGAGGGGCTTCAAAAAGTATACGTAAGTAGTAGTCCCTTTGATTGTCCCTTTTATTTTATATATAACTAATAGATCGTCACGTTTTTTTTTGTGTAATATAAAAGAAACAATAACCGTGTATAAGACTTTTTAATAAACGACAATTAAATGACTTAAAATGTCTCATAAGATTTTAGAATTACACTGCGCTTCGTTTACTTTTTTAATAACAAGACAATATTAAAGAAATTTTTTTTCTTATTCCTCTCTCTTTTTTTTTTATTAATCTAATAACTTTAATTAGTTTTTTTGGTCCTTTAAGCAGTGTTTATATTAAAATTTAAAAATATTATGAAATAAAATTTTTAAAAGTTAGTAAATCACTTTGAAAAATATTTGAATATTAAAAAATACAAAGTACAGTTTTTATTATATTGCAAGCTCTTAAAAGTCCAGTCTTTCATATAAAAGTCATCGTATCTCTTGTATTTTTCAATACCAAAATGTGAAAACCTTATATATAAAACGGGTGCTCTTATATGCGTTCTCTCGCAGGTTCTTTTATGTTTTTCTTGTAAATTGTATTAAAATCCTCGTCTTTTACGAGTCTGTAAACTACCAATATATATATATCCTTATATTCACAAATATGTTCCCTTCTTAAAAAAAAAAAAGACACTGTACTGCGGCATCAGCTCAAACAACGCCAGTAAATATGCGAATTCTTTTTTATTTACTTTTTTTATTTTGATCAAAACAGGGTAAAGTAAAAAAAAAAGTAAAATAAGATAAAGAGAAAATTTTTTAACATATTATATATACGTTTTATATGACATAAGTCATTCTAACCCTCTCTCGAGTTTCTGTAGATATTGAATAAAACCAATTTTTATGATCCTTTTTGAAATATATTTTTTAAGTGTTGTATACAGTTTGCACTTATTTTTTTGATGTGTTATAAAAAAAATTTTTATATGAAAATATATATGCATGTTTTTTTGTTTTTTATTTATAAAAAATTGATTTTTATAAGTGGTGTTGTGTCAAATAAAAAAGATTGAAAAATATTCAATGTGTTTTAGGATTCTTAAGTTTTTGTATCGTAAAATAAATGAAGCTTTAGAAATTTATAGTGGAAATGAGGAAATATATATTTTCTAATAAAATTTTTTTATTTCTCAACTTTTATTTATTTTTTTTAAATGTTTGGATTGTGTTGTTTGGACTTTGATTTCGATTTTATGGGTTGTTATTAAGCTAAATATTCGCATAATTAAAGATACCTTTACCTAAAAGTTTATCAAGTTTGGGATACTTTTTTATGCTTCTATTTGAATACTTTTTGGCTCTATTTTAAGTCTATTCTACAACCGTCCAAAAAGCTGCAAGAGTTCACCAGAATTTGTTAAACCATTAAAACTTTCTGAAAACTGTATAACAAGCAATATTTTAAATAAATTCCAGTCTAACGTATACCAATAATAAGATCAATAAATAATCGTAAAAGTAAATTTGTACAAATTGAATATATTGAGGTGATATATAGTTTATTTATATGTAGAAGATACTAAAAAGTAATGATATTCAATAATACATTCGCGAATATAATACGTATAAAGAAGAGGACTTAAGTACATATTCAAGTAAATTGTAAGAAAGAGAGATACCTACCTAACAGAGGGTTGAATCAGAAAGTTAAAATCGGATTCCTAGCTCGTACTTAAAAGAAAGAAAAAAACAAGTATTATTCAATGAATTATCGAGGGTACTTTGCACACTGTTTCATTCTTTCCTTCTTTATGTTCCCTTTTTTTTTCTTTATTGTTTTAACTTATATATATCGTTACGGTATTTAATAGGATAATGTATATTTACGTTGTATAATCGACTTTCAATGCTGTATAGTTTATCAAACCATGCGACAAAGTATCGTTTTATCACGAAATTAGTGTATTACTAAAGATTATCTTTAATGATATATTAGTATTTAAATATGCTTCTTTTTATTGAAACTTAATTAGACTAAACTATTTTACTTACTTGATTGTTAAAAACTACTTATATCTATTTTTTGAGTAAGACTTAACCAATTTGCTAGAGAATTGATGAAGTCGGGGTCAACATGGTCTTCAGCAAACATAAATTTTTTTAAGCAAGTCAAATCAAACAAGTAAAAAATTTTTGAAAACTTTGAGCTTTTAAAAAATTTTTTAGACCTACAAAAACTATTATTATCGAAATTTTCTTTTTTGGCAAGAGTTTAAAAATTGATTATTTTTGATCAAAAATTTGTTGACTACAGCGATGAGAGAATTACTGTTAAAAATTTCGGTTTACGAGGCTTAACAGACGACACTTTCACTCAAAAGTGATTTCTAGACTTAGAAGTCTATTGGCATGAAGAGAGGGTGGTTGACGTCTTTATTCAACATAATAAACTGATCTATAACCATTTGATATGAAAAATTTTACTAATTGATCCAAAGTTTGGTACCCCTATCAGATTTTTGGAATGCCGATTGCAATTTTTTAATTAAAAATGGAGGGTTTCTAACCTAAAAATCGATAACTTAAGTTGTTGCAAGAATATGGAAGATTTAAAAATTTTTGGGGTAGCTAATCAGGATTCTAAAACCAAATTTTGTAAATCTACGTTAAAATAACTTAAAGTTAGACTAAAAAAAATTTCGATCGTGGCTACCAAAATTCCGGTTGATTTTTATGTTGTTTTAACTTATGTCAATGGTTGGTTACATATGTAACTTTTTTGTCTAAAAATTAAATTTTTTTCAACTTTTACTCAATTTTTTTTTGAGCTCTTTGGCCAGCTTCAAGCAAGTTATTTAGTTGCTATCTATGGATTCAGAAATTAAAAAAAATAATTTTAAGTATTTAATTAATTTTTTTTTTCAAAGGAGCCCGTATCCAATGGCTGGGTTACAAACCCTTTTGCGTATATGTGCTTTTACAGTTTTAAATCGATTTTATAGCACGTAATATTAGTAAATAAGTGTTATTAATGTTAATAATATTATCTTTAAATAATTTATAACAATTAAATTGTTCTCAATAATATGTATTAAATGTTCTTAACAAATTGGTTTGTTACATGTTTCGCAGGAATTTCTTCTTTTTCTTGTTTTTTTTTAATTTGATTTTTGCAAATATAACAATTACCAATAATTTTTTTCTTTCCAAAGCTGTTGGAGTAGGCATTTTTTCTAATTTATCTATGTATTCATCGCAGTCTTAGTAGAAAATACTTTTGTGCCATAGCTTTTAGTAATACGTTCTTCAATAAGTGCTTTGGCTAACTCTTCTGTTAATTGACGATAGAAGACTCGCCTTTCACAGGTTTTTTTTTTAGCATATAGTATTGTTTTCATAATATATAATATACGCATACGCGGCTAAACCTGCGATAACAAGCATATTATAAAACATAGCTAAAGACCATCTATCTGTACGCCGCTGTAAAGAATATCGACCAATCATTTGATCCATTGTATCTACACCTATTTTATAATTATTATAGTGTAAAATTATGTCGGGTTTCTTTTTTATAGTGTTCTTGGTTGCTGAATCTAAGTGCGTACTTGATAATAAAATTACTGCTTTTTTTTTTGAATACATACGAACAAAGAGTAATTTTGTTCAGAAAACCAAAAGTTGTAGAGTATAATTCTCTGTTTTTTGAAGGAGCCATTGCTTTGAATATGCAAGTCTAATTTTTTTTCCAAGTTCCAACAACTGTTCCTTTCCAATCCAGCAAAAATTTAACAACAGGAAGCGTCGTGAAAAAATTGTCCATACAGAAGTTCTTGCCACTGTTCTTGTAAAAAGCTGCCATATCTTTTACGACTTTGGCTCCTTGATTTTTTTCACGGTTCTCATCCATCCCGTATATATCTGACCCTGAAGGGGATATTTAATTTCAATATTAAATATCCACCAAATTTTTATTCCGTATTTAATATTTACTTGGTTTATAGTGCGTAAAAGTTCAATCAATAGTCATATTTTCTGTAGCTTTATATAATGAAAATAAGTTTGCATTTAGCATTGCCCAAAATCTCTTATTGGAGCAGCCTTGTCAACTTGTGAACGCTGAAGTCTTGTCTGTCTATTGTCAAATCTTATGAAGCGGGTAATAGCCCAAAATCGGTTAAAGCTCATTTTGGCTCTGTACAATGGAAATGACGATGTTTTCCACATTTCAAGAGTGTGATCTGTATTAGAATTATTTGCACCAGCTCCAATCAAAATGACAATGCATGCATATATTTTGGTTGATGTTACTTTATCCCAAATTTTTGGTTATATATCAGGATGAATATTATTCCATTCCTGATAACATGTCTCAGCCTTTTGATTTGTAAAACGAATTATTCAATTAACAATTTCTGAGGTGAAAATTTTTTTTAAAGATTCTGCTTCAGATTAATTTTGCGACCACATAATTTTCATCCACGTGCGTTTCAGTTGACCATGTGATATTAGGTTTAAATTAAAAATAAGAAAATCATCATTGCTGGTATCTTCACAAACATCATCATTTATTTTTATAAATTTTAATAAAAAACTACTCTCAATTCAGACAAAAATTAATATCTGATTGTAATATTTCTCAGCTTTAAAAGAAAAAATCTTTTTATTCAACTTTACAGTAACTCATTTTTTATCTTAAAATTTTTCTTATTTCATTTATCATCTTATTTACTCTGCGACTTAAATACCTTATTCAGTAAACCTTTAAGTTTAGATCCTGATACTGTGATAAGTCGATTATCATAAATTCAAAAAATGTAAACAAAAAATATAAGACGATAAATAAAATGCTTTAAAACTATATTGTAATCTTTATTCATATTGTTTAGTCTCTTTCTCTATAGTACAAACTTTGTCTCTTTATTCAAGTAGTATAATTTTGTATAAGCTTTTATGTATAGCATCCTTAACTGATAGTAATGAATATACTTAATTTTAACTACACTGTTTTGTATATCATAATATTTAATTTTAAAATAACGTCTTGAAAAGCTTTTGATTAATTTTCTAAAAAAACGCAAAATTAATTAAAAAATTCTTCTTTCATGAATAAGTTTTTTTTTATAATTTCTTAGAAATTAATAAATTAATAAAAAAAAATATTTTAATTATTTTTTTGAAAAAAAAAATCGCACATTTTATGACTATTCTTTTATTGAGTTATCAAAGTATAGGTATAATAAAGGTATGATGTTTTACAACTTATTTTAACTATTTTGGATGTCATAAAAATGAATAAAACATGCTAAATACTCAAGTTTTAATAATAAAATTCTCTTAGGGTACAGCATCCTTTTTTTATTTTAGATAATTATCTTGTACAAAAAAAATGAATTACTTTATTTATTTGTTACATGACAAATAATTAATAAATTACAAATATTTACAGGTGTTGAATTGGAAAAAAAACCGGAAGGTATAGAATTTAATATTTCTTAATAGAAGATTTTTACAATAAAAATTAAATGAATTGAAAAAGTAGACAAGTCAATGAGCCGTCAAATTTAACTGTTATAAATACTCTTGATAGGTACAAAAAGAGAAAACTTACTACTGTTCAATTTTTTATATACATGTATGCACGTATGAATTACTACTACTACTTAAAAGGTATTATAATCTGTTAGCACTCTCTTTATATAGTCATGTTGTAAAAGAGAGAATTCACCGACAATAAAAAGGCTAATTCTTGATTTTTTTTTTTTTTATTCTTCTTTTGTCCATTTTTTTTTTTTATTCAGTGCAAAAACTGAGATCTACCTATAAAGAAATGTGTTTGAATGTGTGTATTGAAAGTGTTTCACAGGTACGTGATATTTTTTTTGAAGCTGCTTTATATATAAAAGGGAGATGATATATAAAAAGGTATAAGAAGCTAAAATGTTGTTTTTAAAAAAAAAGGAACGTGACGACAAATCGCACTAACGTAAATCAAATTGTTGACTCGTGTATTTAATTTTCTTGAATCTTTTTTTTTAAATGGTACATAAATGAGTGTATTTAAAAAATTTTGATTTTTTTAATTTATGTTGTATATGCTAATTTTATCTGAATTTATTGGTGTATCTAAATATTTTGATAATTTTTGAATTTATTTTCTGCTAAATTTATATTATGTGCGAACGATGCATTCGAGCATAAAAGAATATAAACAGGAAAACTAAAAAATTTTTTTACCCTTGAATTTTTCATTTTTATAATATAATTCGGTACACTGATTTTGGACAAAAAAAAAACCACATTTATATCTCAGTGTTCGCCTACATATATTATAATATTTAATACTTTTTTTTTCATTTTGCATTAGAATTTATATCAATACAGTAGTCTTTAAAAAAATTTACTACAATACAGTTTTTATTCGAAAAATAGACGTTTCGATGAATTCATCTGTAAATTATTTTCGGTGAAATATCAATCGAATTTTTATATTTTATGTTTTTTTCTTTAAACTGCATAATGCATTTATTTAAATAAATGAAATTATTATTAGTCACGAAATGATACACTTTTTTTATTGGTATATTAGACTTTGTGTTATTTTGGTTTTTTTAAGCAATCTGCTTGTTTTACTGATTTATGAAAAAAATAAGATTTCCAGAGTTTTTCCTTAAATTTTTAAAGATATTGAGATTTTTTTTTCGTAGCTAAATAAAAATAAATAACAAATGTTTTCTCAGTTAGTACAGCCACGCGCCACTGTAAAATATGAAAATGGCCCTAAAAAATTTGTTTTTTTAATCGAATTGCTGGAGTTTCAGTCCATAGAAATGTGTGTTAAACTGCAATCTGGGGCAGCATCTTTTCAAACCAGGGTCATATACGATTTTTTTTTTGTCAATAACAGTTTTTCAACTGCTGACTAGAAAAAACTTTTTTGTTTGACATTTAAATAAGAACACTTTAAAAATTTTGATGATTATTTTATTGTAAGATAATATATTGCATATATATTTTATTGATAACAAGCACCTATATTTAATAAATAACACAGTACAATAACACGGGTAACATAGAAAAAAACATGTCATTTATTTGTTCAATTATATACATTACATTATCATTTGAAGAAGTGACATAAAGAGTATAACAACAATAAAAAAAGGGAGACTAAAAAGTCATATATACAGATATTTATTTAGGAAAAAAAAGAGTGATAAATATATATATATGGGCACGTCCAGGGAAGCACGACCAGCCGAAAAATAAAAACTGAAAAAAAAATTTTTTTTGTGTCACTTTTTACCTAGGATTTGTGAAACCACTCCTATTTTACACTTCCTGATGCATAATTTTGAGATACGGCTGCTCCAAAATTGGATTTTTTCATTTTTTTGATTTCAGCTTCCCAGTTCAACCTAAAATAACTATGAACCATTTAACTTTTTATATATACATATGATTGGAAAAAAGTTGTATTCTTACCTGGACTACTCAAAAAAAAAAAAAAATTTCCATTTTGACCCTTTTCACTTTTTTTCCTTCTCGACGGTGGCTTTGAAACATCCAGAAAACTTGTTTCGCCATGATTTTTTTTACTTTTTTTTTTCTCAAAATTTACCTTAAAGGGTCTAATTAATGTCCTGAAAATCCTGGGATGTGATATGCCATGATCGGTCCACAATCTTAAATTTTAGTTGTTTAATTTACCTAAAAATGATCAAAAATGTAAAAATTTAGGAGTAAAATTTAAAAAAAATTAAATTAGACCTTACCAACATGTTTACACTTGAAAATCTTCATCTCCTGGACCACATGAATATATTACAGCATAAAAGTAAGTCTGGATACTTTTCCTGGAGCTGGATCACCTAGAAACAACCTCGCGTCACCATCCAAAAATTAAAAAAAATCTGTAAAAAAAAGAAATAAGTGAACAAATTAGTCTTCAAATTACTATAAACTATTAAAATAGACTAAAAACTACTTGAAGTAACTTACCACAAATAATTTGGACTAATACAAATCAAAATTGGCCCCAAGTCTAGCATCTGTAAGCGCAACCATCCAACCCAGTTCTTGTAAAAAGTCTGAAAACATTAAATAAAAATTAATACACTTAAAAAATATAATTTTATACTTTTTCTTATACCTAAATAAATAATAAAAATATTTTTGTTTAGAATCCTGTACCACAAAACCTGAAAAAAAAACACAAAGTATCAAACTCCACATAAATTTAAAAAAAAATAATAAAACACTGTTACATATCTGACACTTTATTCATTATTTTAAACTAATAATAAAAAAATATTTAAGAATAAAATTCATTAATAACAATTAATTATGTTGTATAAAAATCACAAGTAAATAAACCACATGTTGATCTTAAAATAACGTCTGCTAGAACTAGATATCAGTAACTTTAAGGCTGAAACGCAAGCATAATGGCAGATGGGACTATTTATCTATATGCTTGCGTTTCATCCTTAAAGTTACTGATATCTAATTCTAGCAGACGTTATTTTAAGATCAACATGTGGTTTATTTACTTGTGATTTTTATACAACATAATTAATTGTTATTAATGAATTTTATTCTTAAATATTTTTTTATTATTAGTTTAAAATAATGAATAAAGTGTCAGATATGTAACAGTGTTTTATTATTTTTTTTTAAATTTATGTGGAGTTTGATACTTTGTGTTTTTTTTTTCAGGTTTTGTGGTACAGGATTCTAAACAAAAATATTTTTATTATTTATTTAGGTATAAGAAAAAGTATAAAATTATATTTTTTAAGTGTATTAATTTTTATTTAATGTTTTCAGACTTTTTACAAGAACTGGGTTGGATGGTTGCGCTTACAGATGCTAGACTTGGGGCCAATTTTGATTTGTATTAGTCCAAATTATTTGTGGTAAGTTACTTCAAGTAGTTTTTAGTCTATTTTAATAGTTTATAGTAATTTGAAGACTAATTTGTTCACTTATTTCTTTTTTTTACAGATTTTTTTTAATTTTTGGATGGTGACGCGAGGTTGTTTCTAGGTGATCCAGCTCCAGGAAAAGTATCCAGACTTACTTTTATGCTGTAATATATTCATGTGGTCCAGGAGATGAAGATTTTCAAGTGTAAACATGTTGGTAAGGTCTAATTTAATTTTTTTTAAATTTTACTCCTAAATTTTTACATTTTTAATCATTTTTAGGTAAATTAAACAACTAAAATTTAAGATTGTGGACCGATCATGGCATATCACATCCCAGGATTTTCAGGACATTAATTAGACCCTTTAAGGTAAATTTTGAGAAAAAAAAAAGTAAAAAAAATCATGGCGAAACAAGTTTTCTGGATGTTTCAAAGCCACCGTCGAGAAGGAAAAAAAGTGAAAAGGGTCAAAATGGAAATTTTTTTTTTTTTTTGAGTAGTCCAGGTAAGAATACAACTTTTTTCCAATCATATGTATATATAAAAAGTTAAATGGTTCATAGTTATTTTAGGTTGAACTGGGAAGCTGAAATCAAAAAAATGAAAAAATCCAATTTTGGAGCAGCCGTATCTCAAAATTATGCATCAGGAAGTGTAAAATAGGAGCGGTTTCACAAATCTCAGGTAAAAAGTGACACAAAAAAAATTTTTTTTTCAGTTTTTATTTTTCGGCTGGTCGTGCTTCCCTGGACGTGCCCATATATATATATATGTTAAGTTTTTGGACAGTGACATCTGTATTAGCCCGATTAGACTTGGTGCATGAGGTAGAAAAATTTTAGGGGTTGTTTTTAGCTTATAACGTTTTCTTACTTAAATATATATAATCTGTCAACATTTTTCACTTTATATATTATGTATAAAATTATCTAAAAAAAAATTTCTTTCTTTTATATTAATATTATATATGTGATGATTATTTAGATTATCTTTGTAGTATTAGTTCCTTTTTTCTCTTTGTATATTTAGGTAATCCGATTATATATTTGATTAAATTGACTGTTACATATGTGCAAATAAAATATATATCTTATTTTATTAATTATATTTTATAGATTTTTATTTTAAAAATGGCTCTTGTTTTATTTATTGAGGTTAACTACTTTTGGTCAATTTTTATAGGATATTAGGGGTTTTAATGAATAAAATACAGATTTTTGGAAATACTTTCATGAGCTTACTTGATTTTCCTTTTTTAAAAAAATCCTTTATACCAAAACAAATTTAAAATTCATTCTAATAATCATTAATTTTTCATGATTCGCTAATATTTGGTTATATTTTGCTTAAAAAATGAATTGATTGAAATTCGACCCCAGCTGAAACTTTCAAACCTATCCATAAACCAGTAACTTCCAAACTAACACACATCCTAATATACACACCCTATACATACACAATCTATGTCAAATCTAAAAGTCAAAAGGATTATAATAATAAGTTAACAAGCTAAACGTATATCAGATCAATGAATTAGCTACTTTTTTTTTCTAAACTAAATAACAATATAATTCTCTTATATTATACACACTATTGACATTCCAGTTCCTCCTGGTTATATACATTATAAGTATCTCTGCAAATGTCTGCATAATAATAATTCAAAAGAAGGTGCGAAGTTCACTAATCTGTTAGGGAAAAAAAAGATACCTTTTGTGGCGGCACAAACTAAAAAAAAATATTATAATACAAAAGTTAGCACATTATAATAGTATAAATTTTTGATATAATCATTTTTACACACACACATGCAAATTTTTTATTGCTAAATACATACAAATGAGAGCAGCTGTTTCTTTATTTTTGGTTTATAAATTTTATTTAATGAGATTTTTTTGGGTGCAAAATATGAAATATTTTCTATTGTTTTATTGATTTAATTATTTAGAAAAATTCATTAATTTCTGTAAATTAAATAAGTACACATCTGCCAAAACGTATTAGTCTTGTAATTTTCACACATTTTGACAATTGAAACTTTTTTTTTTATCCTTTACAATTTATTTATCTCTATAGTTAAAAACCATCGTATCATATAAGTGTCACATCAGTTGACTCTTATAGGGACTAATATACAAAAAAACTTATACTCTTGATGTTCTTTTACCCCTCTAGTCAAAAAAAAAAAGAATTTATGTAGGGTGAGTTTTGTGCATCTTTCAATGTATTAGTAATATACATGTTTTTTTCTAGATGAAAATAACAGTCTCAACTTTTATAGTTTGGGGCGTTCATTTTTATACTTTTTTTTTTGTGTGCTGACTTTCACAGTGACAGTCCTTTTCGATTTAGTCTTGAATTCGATAGACCGGTGAACAGACGAATTTCATTATTATTATTTAAAAAATTTTTTTGAAAAATTGAGATATACGTAATAAATTTGTATTTGTATTTTTGTTCGTCAAGTGTTTATTATGATTTTAATTAGTATTGTGTTAAAGTGTTAATTTTTTTTTTGAATATTTTTTATTGTTATGGTAAATAAAATGTGAAGAGTTATTAATGATTTTATATGCATTGTGTGAAATGTATATGAATAAATCAGTGAATTTATAATATAGAACATGTATCATAATGTTAGGCCAAATTTTAATGCTGCACTTTTTTGGAGTCTTGCTTTCAATAAATTTGGAGAGAATAATTTTGAAGGTTTTTAAAATACTTTTTATTATAATTTTTTTTATGCAAAATAATATAATTTTTTAGTTATTAAGAATTTGACAACTGATATTTACAGTTTTCTGAATTGTTAAAAAATTTTTTGGTTACGATTTTTTTGCTCGTCCGGATCTAAAATTTGTGTAGAAAACTTGAACTGAAAATTTTTGTGCTTGTACGTGCAGAAAATATCGATAGGTCCATGGTCGATAAACTTTTATTTCTAGAAAAATCATATTTCACTTGAGCACGGATTTCTCGTACACTAATGTTCAAATTTTTGCGCCATTATCAAGAAAGATGTAATTTTGGTAGTTCCAGATTTATCATTACCAAAATTCCGGCTATTAATTTTTCTGAATTTATGGAAAAGTTTTTACAAAATTTTAAACATCGTAAAAGTCTAGAGAATGATATTCAGCTTAACACATGTTTAAAATTTCAAGCAAACTTTTTAAATTCTAGGCAATTTTTGAATATTATGAACTGAAAATGGATTTTTTAAGTGAAAACGGAGTTCCAAATAATATTAGATAAGTTTGCAAGTTTGCAATTCTGTACAAAGACAGCATGCAAAGGTCGAAACTTCATTTTTTTCCTGTGGTTTGAGCCATGATTTTTTATCAAAAGTGATAAAAATGAAACCTTCTCGGATAAAATGGAAGTAATTTTTGGGACTAAAACTGGAACCAGGCTCCAGAAATGAAAATTTAATTCAACTCGGTCGATATCTCTGAATATATACCTGAATTATCACTTCCTTTTTTACAAGACCGCATATTCAAATATCAAACAAAAAAGTCAAATTTCATGCAAAAAAAGCATAAACATCATAATTAAATAAAAATACACTAAACCCAAAACACATAAAAATATAAATTTCATATTAATACCTTATAGACAATATAATGATACATAACCTAAAAAGAAAAAAAAATCTAATATATAAATAAAAATGAAGTAGTAAAAAAAAAAAAAAAAGAGTTAAAAAAAGTTACAAGTCGCGGTATTTACGACATAATATATATCAACGCAATAATATAAGCATCAATGGGGGGTATCAAAGAGACCGCATTTATAACCCCCGCTATATAACGTTTATAACCTCAAAAAATCCTGACATCTCTATATATACGCACAAGGATATAATATCTTCCTTTTTTTTTTATTATTAAAATAATAAAATATATTTTTATTTATACATATTTTCTTTTGATATTATTATATGCTAAAAGCGTGAAATCAAATACGTATTTGTTGCAAAATTTATTTATTTATTTATTTATCCCCTTTTTTGTTGCTGTTGCATGTTAATGCATTTACTACCGTTAGATTTTACCCCTTGTAGTGAGACATTATGCATCTAATAAATAATTTTTTAACATGATTTTTCAGTTAGTTAAATTTATATAAATTTATATTTATTGAATTAATTAATGGCTTATTTTTTTTTACTTTTTAATTTAAATATTACTTATTAAATATTATTTTTATTTATTAAAGTCAATAAATAAAAATTTTTATTTTATTTTATACACACCAAAACATAAAGATTGTTTTTAATACTACTTTTTATTAAATTTTGTATTTAATATTTTAAAAATATTGAATTTTAAAATAAATCTTATAAAACTATTTAATTTCATTTTCAATCTTATTGTTTTTGTTTTTTCACGAAAAAGATTTTTTTTCGAAAAAAATATTTTTAAATAAGGTTATGAGTATATATTTTTTATTTTTAACTCAAGCTTGTTTACCGAATTTGATCGGTTATCGAAATATACTTAATTTTTTTTTAGTTTAATGTTATTAATAATTAAAAATAATTAAATTAATTTTATTTTAAATAAGCGTAAGGTATAATATTTAATACTTTTTGTAGTTGAGGTAAATATCTTGAGGTTCAAGGATTTTTAAAAGCGTTTTTTGAAAGCTATATTATATATTTTTTATTTTAATAAAACATTTATATTGCATTTATTTTTAAACTTTCGTCTTCAAGCAATTTCTTAACGTAGCTTATCACCTAAAACTAAAATCTTTAACAGGTTTTAATTCAACTTAATCCAGGTTTTTAAGGCAAACAGCAAAGCACAATAAAGCTAAATTATCATGAATTAATTTAAAAATATAAATCATTTAATTAAACTTGAAAAAAATATGAATTATCACTTTACGCCTATTTTTTGAAACAAAAGTAATTAAATTATTTTTAATCATTAATAACGTTAAATTAAAAAAGAATTAAGCATATTTTGATCACCGAACCAATTCGATAAACAAACTTGAGTTATAAAAATAAAAAATATATACTCATAACCTCATTCCAAAATATTTTTTTCGAAAAAAAATCTTTTTCGTGAAAAAACAAAAACAATAAGATTGAAAATGAAATTAAATAGTTTTATAAGATTTATTTTTAAGTTTAATATTTTTAAAATATTAAATACAAAATTTAATAAAAAGTAGTATTAAAAACAATCTTTATGTTTTGGTGTGTATATTTTTTAATTTTATTGTTTTATAACATCAGTTTTTTTTTACATTTTTAGTAACAGACATAGTCGTATTTTCGTTTTCTGAGAATTGTCGTATATAGTTTATAAAAATTATAAAATTTTTAGATTGTAAGGTATAATAAAAAAAATAATATAATTTATGCGATATTAATTAGTCAAAGATCCCGCTATAATTTCGATAAATAAGGACACAATTTAAATTATGACGTGATTGAATACCTGAAATGAAATTGCAAAAAAGTGCCATTAAACCCAAATTTTATTAATTTAATGTTTGAGCCAGATAAATCATAAACACTTTTAGATATTTTTGAAACACGTATTGTACAAAAAAAAGTAGCATATATGTTGAAAATATGAAATTAGGCTAGCTAGTTTTATTCATCATGCATGTTGTTTTTAATTTTGTGGAATTTTATTTTATTAATTTTTTTTGCACAGTGTCTCATGAGTATCTAGAAGTTGCCTAAATAAGTCGATTTTAATAAAATTTCTGTTAGGATCCATTAGTTGAGTAAAAATTTTCATTTGGTATAAGAAAAATCTGGATCCGAAAATTCAGTCCAGAATTTGCCCAAAAATCCTCAGAACCCAGATATTTAGGACATTGCTTTTATATTATTGTTTGATTTTAATGGAAAAAAAATCATAAATAATACCATCCTAACGAATTTCGAAATATCTCTTTGTATAGATCTTTTTTGATCCTTAAAAATCTTTGGAGACTAAAAATATCATTGGAAATATATTTCGAGAATAATTTCGAAAATTCTTCGGGATGTAAAAAATTAAAATTTTAGTGATAAGGAATCAGAGTGACCTCTTATTATCCAAGATAGCCTTTCTCTGAAAAAAACCAGATTGCCACTTTTGGAATTTTTCTAATTGCTGTTAACTGAATTCCAGTTCCGGCAGCAAAAATTTTGTTTTTTTTTAAATGGTTGAAAATTACATAAAACAAAAAAAGTAAAAAAAAATTTTTCTTATTAGTCCAAAAATTTTGTTTAGTCCCAACATGAACCATGGTGCTCGCATTTTAAATGAATGAAAATCATTTTTTTATCATTTTTTTTTTAATTTTCTTTAAGTTTTAAGACATTTTTAATAGTTTGAATGAGAGAAAATGGTATAGAACGAAGGCCCCAATTAATAAATTTTATATATGGATACCATTGACATACTCAATTTCCTCATGAATTTCTTTTAAATTAATTAGAAATTTTATTTTAAATATTAAAAATATATCACCATACACTTTATTACTATTTTAGTATCTACAGAGTCTACACACCCCTTCTTAAATATCCAAAGGTGCCGAAGAAATGTCATTGCAGATAATTTTAATATATTTAATTACTTTAATATCCCATTTTAATTATAGTTATCTAAAACCTATATAAATAAAAATTTAATAAATAAATGCAAAATACTTTCAATATCGAATAATATTATCTTAAAACATTCGTTGCATTATATCTTTAAAACACACCTAATTATATTTAAATGACCTATTACATAAATTAAACGAATAAATAGAAAATTGTATTAAACAATAATTTTCTACTAAACAATTCAAAAAAAAAAATTTTTTATATCTTATTTAATAAATATATATAATAAAGAAAAAAGTAAAATCCCTAATTGAAATTTAGCACTATACTTATTTTACGATAACACTTACAAGAAGACATTCTCGATAAAGTTAATAAAACAACTTGAATATACGTTTCTTATTATTATTATTATTACACATCTGTATAAAATACTTTACTCACTTTTTTTTACACAATCTCTTCTTATATTTAAAACAGTAATAAAATTTATCGAAATAATTGCCATTTTTATTATATTATTTACAAAAAATAGGTACATATATAAACACCTATATCTTTTTAATTATTTTAAGTCTTTTTAAATTATTGTTATCTCTTTTTGATAATAACAATTATAGAGATATATCAGTCTTTTACATAAATTACAACAATTTTAAATGACAAGTTTTTTAAATATTTTTATTTTCCGACTATTTTGAGTGTTAGATTTTTTTGGGAAGAAAATCGATGGTTGCTGTATGGTTAAAAGACCTCGTTACCGATTGTGATAAGCTGGAGATAATTTTTTCTTACAACTTTGAAATGCTGTTTTTTTATATCAATATCTTTCTCGCAAGTGAATTGATTTCCATAGGTTATATAAGCAAGACGATATTTCAGAATTAAACTATCTATTAAAAATTTAAACCTATGTAAATTTAATAACATTTAATAACTTAATAATAAAGAATATATCAGTAAAAAAATTGAATTTTTGTCGACCTTTTTTCGAGCAAATGATATCAAATAAATTTACAAATTCATCACCCCCACTTTTCATATGCGGATGCTAATTGTCATCTCTTTTTTTATTAAAGCATACAAAGCCTTGATATTAGATAAAATATTAAAAATTTACTAAATAAAAAAAAGATGTCCCAAATTTGGAACTTATGAGTTTGTTTAGAAAACCTGGCATTTGTTTCGCATTTTACTTTGAAATTTTTCATCACAGGTGTTTTCAACCAATAAAAATAGAGATAAACTCAGAGTAAAATAACAAAGATAACAAAACACGACTTTTCTAAAACTACCTCATTAGCTTTTTTTTGAAATTTTTTTATTACAACGAGTTTAATCAATATTCATTTATAATGTATAAAGTATTGTTTAATTAGCTAATTTTCTCTCTTTTCAATACTTGGATAGTGAAAATCTCGTTAGGTAAACATATATACTTATGTATAAACATATTTCTATATCATACATATATAGAAATCAAATAGAAATTCCATGAGTCCAAAACATTATAGTTCGACGAGCCGTAATATCACAATCATAACCTAAAAGGGAGAAAGCGAGAAACCTAATGTTATATAGTATTGAAAAGCTTGTTTCTCTATATGATGTTGTTGTTGTTGTTGTTATATGTTGTTATAACGTACAAGCATATTTGTAGAATCTCACGCTTCAACGGTATCAAAGAAACTGACCCTCAGTATTATTCTATATATATAGGTATACATATTTATATATATATATATATGGATGACACTTTGTTATGAACATTTATGATGATCATACAACTAATATAACTATTGGTACCATGTAATCATCCTGGAATTCTAAATATACATAACGAATACCCCCCTTTCCTTTTGCTATCATTATCGTCATCTGATATAAGAGAACACGCTTCAATACACATGACCTGTAATTGCTATAATGATAAATTATTAAAAAAAGAAAAATTAATTACTTTCATATTTTTTATTCTATACTTATGCTATGTACTCTATGTTAACAATTTTCTAAAGATGGGAAAATACGAGTTTGTAGACGTATATATACCAGCTGCATATATGGAATATGATTTTTAATATGTTTTTAAAAACATCAAAGTACATTTATTCGCTATAAATATGATACTTTTTTTAATACCGAACAAATTTAATATTAGATAAGTCACTTTTTTTTTAATTTATTGTGCTGTTAGGTTGATGAAACAGATTTGGATTGTATACAATAGTTTTTATTATGATATTTCTACTATTGAGGCATCCCAGGAGGTCTTATAAAATTACAAGGGTGGGAGCTAAATGCAGTGCCTGAGAACTGCATAGAATCTCTAAAACAGCTCAAAAAGTCTCTGTGGGTGAAAATTTGAATTCTTGAATCTCTCTAAATTATGGTTCTAAAAAAAGTAAAGGAAATAATTTTGTCAAAAATTGAAGTTTTTTGAAAATCAGTGCACAGTAAAAAATAATGCACTCAATATTACTACCGTGTAGTAATTTTACTACAGTTTAGTAATATTACTACAAGTATAGTAATATTACTACAAGTGTAGTAATATTACTACAAGTGTAGTAATATTACTACAAGTGTAGTAAAATTACTACAATTTGTAGTAAAAAAAATTTATTTTTTTTCCAGCCAGATACGACTAAAGATAGCCTTAGGAGGTCATTAATGTTTGTAATACACAATATTAACTCTTATTTTTCGTTTTTAATATTATAAGCATACTCTACCTGCGTCTATATTCAGCAATAATAATGAAATAATAACTAAAAAGAGGAGACCGGAACATTTGGATTGCCAAATTACAAGCTATACTTCTGAACCACTTTAACCCATTACCGCCCAGGCAGCCACCTTATTGCTACCCCTATTTACCTCAATTTTCCATCCCTAGATGAAATTTCATGATTTTTTGACTTCATATTGGAAATTAGAAACCTTAAAAAACTCTCGATACTGATTAAAAAAAAAGAAAAGATTATTATTTTACGAATAATAAAGACTTACATCAAGTGGCACGTTTTGACCGCCTGGGCGGTAATGGGTTAATATGTTGAAAAAACACCAAACATACCCTCCGTTTATTCCAATGCGCCTTCTGAGAAAAAAAAACGCAGGGCTCAATGTTATAAAATTGGGTTTTTTCGATAACTTCCATACAACACTGTAACCTTGCAAATTAACTAAAATACTTCCGATTCGTCTCATTTTTTCCGTATGAGTACCATCTTTTAATTCCCGTCAGCCGCAATGTTCCATCACCTATTCTCTCATCGCTATAGTCAATAAACCAAATGCTCATTTTCGGACCCAAATGACCAATTTTTAAAAATGCTGCAAAAATTGTAATTTTCAATTAAAATAGGTATTTTAAGTCTCAAAAATTTTTTATTAGCTTAAAGTTTTCAAAAATGCTTTAATAGGTTCTTTTTTATTACTCATTTAGCAGATATGATAATTTAAAGACAGAGTCTCAATTTAAAGTTTTTTAAAAAAATCATATTTTACCACTAACTTTGTGGAATCATATTTCGGAAACTTTGAAAACCAAAAGAACGAGTAAGAAAATTTTGGAAACTTGGAACTTGTACAAAATTTTTCAGACCTACAAGACCTATTTTCATTGAAAATCACAGTTTTGACAGCAATTTAAAAATTGGTCATTTGGGTCCGAAAATGGGCATTTGGTTTATTGACTATAGCGATGAGAGAATAGGTGATGGAACATTGCGGCTGACGGGAATTAAAAGATGGTACTCATACGGAAAAAATGAGACGAATCGGAAGTATTTTAGTTAATTTGCAAGGTTACAGTGTTTTATGGAAGTTATCGAAAAAACCCAAATTTATAACATTGAGCCTTGCGTTTTTAATCCTAGAAGGCGCATTGGAATAAACGGAGGGTATCTTTGGTGTTTTTTCAACATATTAAAGTGATTCAGAAGTATAGATTGTAATTTGGCAATCCAAATGTTCCGGTCTCCTCTTTTTAGTTATTATTTCATTATTATTGCTGAATATAGACGCAGGTAGAGTATGCTTATAATATTAAAAACGAAAAATAAGAGTTAATATTGTGTATTACAAACATTAATGACCTCCTAAAGCTATATTTAGTCGTATCTGGCTGGAAAAAAAAATAAATTTTTTTACTACAAATTGTAGTAATTTTACTACACTTGTAGTAATATTACTACACTTGTAGTAATATTACTATACTTGTAGTAATATTACTACGAAATAGTAAAATTACTACTAGTAGTAATATTACTACAATTTGTAGTAAAATTACTATTTCTGTAGTAATATTACTAAACTGTAGTAAAATTACTACACGGTAGTAATATTGAGTGCATTATTTTTTACTGTGTGTCTAAAAATTGTCTGCAAAAGAAAAAACTCGAAAAAAAACACTTGTAATACACTCTTTTTACACCTTTGTTGGTGTAGTTCTCATATACAATTTACTTTTATTTGATGGGTATTTTTCTCATCTCGCAGATCAAAATTTTTCATATAATACACTAAATATAGTACCTGTAAATCTTGCCAGCAAAGAAAACTGGTACGTGTATAACCCCCAATGATATTTATCTTTCTTATCCATAAGTGGTGGTCACTTTATACCAAAGAAATTGCCTTTACGCCTTGTGATCTTCTTTTATATCTATATATTTATATTTATTTCCTTAATATACATGTATATATACTTACAATTCACAACATACAATCTTGTTAATGTGATGGTTTTTATTTTATTTTTTTATATATATCTCATGACTTTCAAAGTACGTATGTATTTATATTATCAGCAGTAGTAGTTGTAACCATATTTTGGGCGGACTTTATGACTTTATACATCTAAAGAAAATTATTATATGCGTATATATAAAGATATAGAAATCCAAGTAGTACATTTGTACTTATTACTTCATGGCAAATATATATATAATCTTATTTTTTTTTATTATCTTTTTTATCTTTATAAATTATTATTATTTTTTATTAAATTTTCGTATAAATTTTTTTAAACTGAGCTATTTCATATATAAACAAAAAATTATAATATTCATGGTTTAAAAATATATATATGCACCTATATAGACACATGTAAGTATAATACATGTAAAAATAAGAAATGAAAAAAAGGTAGATACAGTGGCAAAGAGAAAACGCGAAGGCGTCTTTATAGTATACCGGCAAAATATAAGATATTACCGAGGATTTGACGTGTTTATGAATATTGGCATTCGTGTATATCCTGTCTTACCAACTTTTGGCTCCTATATATATTTATTTTATATTGAGAAAAAGATCGAGAAACCAAACAAGTACAACATTTGTTTTATATATTTGAAAATTCATATGGATGTATCCATTAATTTTGATCCACAGTTCCAAAATTTAAACATTCAATTAAGAGATTAAAGAAAACATTTAACAGATAAAAGTTTAAACATTTTTACAATTAAAATTTCGATATTTTTAGAGAAATTTGACCTTTATAATCTTAAAAATTTAGTATTTATTATCAGCTTACACTTTTTTTAACAGATTCTAAGTTTGTAACGCTAAAGAAAGCTCAAAAAAAGAGCTAAAGAAGCCCTACCTTCGGGTTAAGTAACAGACATCAGAAAAATTATAGTAATTTGGGCTCTATTAGTTTCTATTATGTAAAGCAAGATGTATTTCTAACAGTAAAATACTAAAATTTGACCAACATCAATTACCCCAGGTGAAACTTTTTAGATACATCCATATAGTACGTCTTTATTCATTTTAAAACGGTCAGCGACCGATGATATTGATGTTCCTAACATGCCAGATGTAACAACAACAAGAAGAATATTCGTTTTTTTTTTCAAAGTAGCAAGTTCATAAAATTAAGATGTTAAGAAATTTTTCTTTTTTTAATTTTATTTATTTATTTATTTATTTTTATTTCATTCGCTTGTACTATATTATAGTGTATTTGTAAGATTGTATATATAAATATAAATATCAAAACCTATATATGGTTTGATATGTATATATAACATTTGATATTTTATTATTATTTTATGAATTGAAATTTGCAGATGGTGTTTTTTTTTGCTCTTCTTTATTTTTTTACATTTTAATATTTACTGTTTGTACATGTTCGTGACGTTGTATGAAGCTTGTACGTTTGTTGAGTTAATAATTATAAATGCAACAAAAAAGTAACAGATCAACAAAAAAAGCAAGGTGTATATAGTATATTGAGAACATAATTTTTTTTGAATGCTTTATAGTGATAAATTTAATTGAAAAAACTAATTCAACTGACAAATCATGCAAAAATAATAATTTAAAGAAATTGATATAAATTTTGTCAAATATAATTTTTTTTACACTATAAAATATTATAATTTTAATAATATCATTCGTTTGATATTTAGACACTAATTATTAAGTTTAAAATTTTATCTTTGGAGGTCATATATATTATTTTTATAATTAGCAAATTTGTATAAATCCAGTAATATGTTTTTTATCATTTTTAAATTTATAATTTTAGTATTTTTTTATTTTACTTAAATAATAGCTGTTAAAAAAATGTTTAAATATCGCGGACTTAATTTAAACCATGATTGAAATGCACGAGTGTAACGGAATAACCCTCTCCCTAGATAAAAAGGGGGTATTTTCACACCACCTTCAATAAATACTATCACCTACATATATTCGAAATTCCCTAGGTTGAAAACCTTTAAATTTAGAAGAAAGAAAACACGTTATCAAAATCGTAAAAAAATTTCCCTGTCAATTCCATCTACCTGGCGACTCTACATCATATACCGATCTTATACAATACAAAATTAATACAAACGGTTTATTACCTGTAAATATTAGACAGTTTAGACATCCATCCAATTTACGCGAAGAAATTCAAAAGCAAGTAAATGAACTTTTAGAAAATGATATAATACAAGAATCGCAGAGCCCATATAATAGTCCAGTTTGTTTAATCCCCAAAAAAACTGGGCCATGGCGATAAAAAACGTATAAGATTAGTTTTAGATTTTCACAGACTTAATGAACTAACGGTTTTGGACGTTTTTCCTTTACCCAATATTACATTGAGCAACTTGGCAAAGCCAAAATTTTATTACTGGCTAAGTGCGTTTGACTGTTTTTGTCACTCTGGCTACTTTTGTTGGTTAAGTACTGGAAAGAAAATTGAAAAAGACACGCTGAAACTTTTGCTGTTGACGACCAGGTTTGGCCAAGCCCGAGTCAGGAAAAGTTTGTCCAACAGCAACTGTGAGCTGTGGTCAGTTATTCTAATACCAGGTGTTTCAATGAAATCATCTACAAATTTGTCTGTTTGAAAGGATACCTTCAATTTTATGTGTGCGTGTTTGTATATGAATAAATGTTGGTCAAGGTTGTATGTTTTAGGAAAAAACTGACAGAAAAAAATTCAACAACTATTCATACTCAAGCTCTTACACTTGGCAGACTTAGTAATTAACAAATTCATTTTAAAAGTTTTTAAACAAAAGGTCATTAAAGACTTTATTTTTTGAGGTAAATTAGAAACATTTATTGAAAAATTTTTTTAAAAAAGTGATCCAAAAGTATTAAAAAGCAAGTGAAAATAAAAGAAAAGCTCTGAGTCTAAAATTATAGAAGAAATTAATACAGGAAATATTTAGAAAAAAAAAGTGAGGTTAAAACACATGGACACTTAAATTTAACAAACAGCATAACGAATACAGAAAAGAAAGAATTTATAAAAACATTCTTCAAGATAAGTAAAATAATGATTAATGAAACTTATACCAAACACCACAGGCTAAAATTTTTACCTGTGAGTAACTCAAGAAAAGCTAACTTAAGAAAAAACAATTAATAAAAAAACAACAACATTTAGGGTAAATGAAAATGAAATTTGGAATAACCTCTAGAAAAGCTAATCAAGAAAAGAAAATTTGATTAAATCCATAAGAATTTCGAATGGAAATTGATCAAAAAAAAAAATTCAAAGTTTTTAATAATTTATCCATGCTAAATTGTCAAAGAAAAAATAAAAATTAAAAATCAAAAAGAAAAGAAATAACAAACAAGAAAAGAATAAATCAAGTAAAAACAATCATTGAAAATAGGAAAAGAAGAAATAAAATTTAAATTTAAACAATATATAAGATAAAAGTTAACTTTAGCTAAAGATATCAAAATGTAACAATTTAAAAACAAATTTAACAACAAAAAAACACACTAAGATTCCATAAGACTCTCCCCGTGCAATAATTATTTGAACATATTGCACTGTGGTATTTCATTTTAATAATTATGTTTGTATACTTAAAAAATGTATCGAAAAAAAAACTTTTGTATTTAATATGATGTACCAAGCATGATCTTGTAAAACAATATATATGTTAAACAAGTAAATAAACTACTGCTACTACTTTTTATTAAGTTATTATAAACAATTGAAAGTAATATATTTAAGCGAATCTGTAATGAAGATTAATAGTCAATACGATCGAGTCATAGCATCTACAGGGTAATCTGGTTGAGCAGTTTCATTCAGAATGTTTGGAAATATGAACTGAAATTCCAATAATTATAAAGGCAAATGTGGTCTTATATATCAATTCCGGATGCAAAACCAAATGAGAATTTGGGATAATATTTTAGAAAATATGTACTCAAATTACAAAAACTGCAACAACAACGGAGAGCAGATTAGAGAGAATCTTCTTACAATGGCAGACCAGTAGAAACAGAGTTCCCAAACATCAAATTCCATCAAAAAATTATATATTGGGTATTAAATATAATTAAAAAGGCTGTGGGAGAACCAATATATTAACTGGGCAGTAAAAGACAATTATACAAGCTTGGATGCAATGTAATCCAAACAACGTATCATGTTATGTTTTTATGTTTAAGTACTATGTAAAGAACTACATCACAGTAAGGCATGATATAGTAGTATACTGGAAAAACAAGTACATATTATTTGGTACAGAAGCACCATTCTGTAACAGAAAGAAGCAGAAATAATGTTCTAACTACAATTATAAAATTCACTATAGCTGTAAATTATAAATGGTAGCAATATAAGAGTTAGGATGAAAGAAAAAACAGAAAAAGCCTTATTTCATAACAAACTGGGTATTATTGTAATGATAATAAATCAAATAAAGTCTATTTAATCGAAGTCGCCACAGCACATTTGCAAAACATCCATTCTAAAAAATTAAAAAAATTAAAAAAATAAAACATACAATATAAACTTAAAAACTCAAATCACTAATAGTGATATAGATGACATCAATAGAGATAATAATTTTATTGATCAAATAAACGAAGAATATGCAAAACTCTTGGAGATAATTGAGAACCTGCGAAATTTGACAAATTGATTCTAAATCCCTTAATTCCTAATCTTCTTAATTAATAATGAAACTAAGCTCTGTATTAAAGTGTTTAAATAATTATTATTAGTTCTACTTAAAGCTGGACAGCTTGAAACGGTCCCCATACCAATAAAACATAATTAATATATTCGACATTTTCTAGTTCTACTATAACTCTAAGTGTTCAATTATTTATTCAAGTCATCAATTAATATTTTATTACAAATTTACCAAAAAATAAAAAAAAACTAACGAATAAAAATTCTTGTACTTACAAACACATAAAAATTCACTTAAATGAATTTACATGCGTATAAATGTGTAAGAAACATAAGTTTGAAGGGATTTGTCTAAAATTCTTTGTTAAGTTAGCACATATAGCGTCGTAGTAGTAATCGCACGCCATATACCACAAATATTAACTGTGAAACAAGGCCATTTATTCACTTAATTACAAAGAGTCATGATTTAAGGTCTCGAAAATAGCTATAGGGGTTCCAACATTTAGAATCTAAGCTTTTAGCTACTTAACTTTCTTGGCTTTTCTCTCTACGTAAGAATTTCATCTTTCATCAAGATATGTTTATATATATATATAAATTTTCTTTGTAGTACATAATTTATAAATTTCATTATATATATAAATATCACTTGAAAATAAAAATTGCTTCAATTTTTTATATACCATATTATATTTAATAGGCGAAAATCCAATTTCATTTATATTTATAAATATACCTAACATATATATAACTAAATTTTAAATTGCACGTTAAATATTCATTTTATACATATTATAAAATTCCTCAAACGTTTTCTTTCGTACAACTAATAAGTAAAAAAAAAAAAATGTAAAAAAAAATTAAATGGCATACGAAGATCGTTTAGGTTAATATCAAAGCAAACTAGTAGCATAAAAAGAAATAGTATCTATATCTACTAACTTTTAAAACCTTAATAAATACGGAAATAAATGAAATACTACTTTAAGGGAAACCAAAAGAAGAAGAAAAAAAAAACTTGAATTACAAAAAAGAAAGGTTGTTGAGTATGCAGAGTAGGTATCTCATCATCATATTATATATATTTACCATAAGGGTTCTTTTTTTTTCTAGAAAGCGCAACCAGTAGGTACTTAGTGAAAATGTTGGATTGGAATTTCTATGTATATAAGTCAAGACTATGTCAAACTATATATGTTACGTAATAATATATAAAGTGGACGCGGTGACGCGTGACGATGCACATTGGGTAAAGTAAAAGAAATTACTTCTCTGGTCGTGTGTTTCGTATTTTTCCTAGTGGCTGACTTCTCTTTAATCCGTAAATATCAGTGCTACTGAATATGACGACTTATAGACGATATATATAAAAGAGAAAACTCTTTGATATTAAGCTTCCTAGTCTTTACATGATAGTATGGGGAAATTTCGAAGGTACAAGAGGGAAAATTTAACCAAAACGAACTCGTGCGTGCATTAGTTGTATATTTTTCATATATATATATATATTAATATATAATATAAACTTATATATAAAATCTGTTTGAGCCCCATGGAATTCGATGAAAGTGTCGATAAGCCTTGCAAGACCCGATACGATTAAATCCCTTTCGCGTTATTAACTTTTTACTATACAATCATAACTATCGTAATATATTGTAATTTTAAAAGAAATAAAAATTTTATTTTTTTTATTATCCAACTTATTAAAATATTAAATAAAATTTTTGTTATTTTTGCAGTTTTTTTAGTACGATAAAAATAATTTTTGGTAAATCAAGTTATATATTAATTTAGTTTTAGATAGCAATGATTTCTCAGCTATAATTCATTAACCTAAATTAACTTCACATACATAGTAGATTAATTATGAAATTAAATGAGACATTAAATAAACACATCAATTAAGACAAAACATGAATAATGATTAGAGTGAAATATTACATAATAAATTTTTTACTCAATTAAGCTGTCTTAGAAATTAATTAAATCAATAAAAAAAACTATGAAAAGTTTGAAAAATTTATAATAATCCTTTAATAAATATATAAAAGCTTATATATATATATAGCATATGCCAAAAATTTTCTTTATATATTATCTATGCATAATACTCTAATATGCATGAAAAGAGCTAAAAGGACTTGTTCTTATATTATAAGAAAACTATAGTACTATCTTTACTATATTTCTTATACCCTCTTGTAGAAGATATCCTTTAACTACCAAAACTTATATTCGTTTGGCATTTAAGTCAAGTTTCTGTAAGCATCTTGTTTTCATGGGTTTTCTTATATTATTATATATAGGAAGGTTTATGTGACTTTCCTTTTCTTCTTAAGTATCAACTCGTTGAAATTTCTAAGGTAATTTTCTGAATTATATTTTCAAAATACTACTCTTTTCACTATTATTGTATTTATATATAACATATATTATTCAAAATCCTACAATTCATTTAACTTTATATTACTCTCTTTAGTTTCGATTAAGTATATTCTACTACAATGTATTACAATTTAATTAATTGTATAATATCATTTTTATTATATATGCTATAAAAATGTATTGTATATATACATGGAAAGAACAAGATAATACGTGTAATAAAAAAATTAGAATACTTAAGCTTGTTAATTGTTAATAAATTTTTGTTACGTTTTAAGTAATAGTTTGCTTTTTTTAAGAGGGTTATGTTTTATTAAAAGGATTAAAAAGTTTTTTATTACACTTAAATTAATTGGAAGTATGATACTGAGATTATCATCTTTATGAATTTTATAGATTATTTTAAATGTGTGTTTTGTAATTCTTTAGTTTATGAAAAAATTTATTGAAAAAATTTAGTTTTTTATTGTTTTGGTAATTAATAATAGTACTAGAGGGGTTTTTTATCAGATTTTTATTTATTGCATATGTAATATGATATACTGTGTATGTATGTGTTTTAATATATATCTTTTAAATTTGGTTAATCAATTATTTAATTAAATGCAAAAAAAATTTTAGGAGATTTTTGTAATTACTTATTTTCCAAGAAATTTTGACAGAATATTAATGAGAAATAATATTTTTCCTTAGTTTTTTTAAATTGGTGCCGAAACCCGGGATATTTTTTTGAATTTTTTGCTGATAATATTAAAGATACGATAATAGTTTTGATTTAAAATGTGATAAATAGCAAGAAATTCAAAATAAAAATAGAAAAAACATGAGAATATCTTTTTTGAATGACTCGTTGAAAAAACAACACCTAAAAATATTTTATTATCATAGAAATTAAAATAATTTATTAAATAAAATTTTATTACTTTTTTTTCATAAACATGAAAATAAAAAATAAAAATTATATTTAATTCGTGGACAGTAAAATAAAGATATATAAATTTACAAAGAAATAAAAATTCACGTTGTATAAAAGCTTAAAAATCATAACTCACCCCATTGGAAAAGACGCGACAGTTGTGGTTAAATGCCTGATATTTAAATGTTTTACAGCAGTAAATCTCCATATATACATCTCATTTTATTCTTCAACGTACAGAAATTTCATTCTTGATTTTTAGTCCATTTATATCATAATCTACCACTACATACACATACCATTAAATCTATAGACCGCGAAAATTTCTAAACTTATTCAACTCTTTTTCATTTTCTCTCATTCTATATCCATAAACTTTATTTCAGGATGTTTCTACTCATCTATGGGTTATTTAATTAAAACCGGATTATACAAAATCAGTTCTCTTTTACTATTTTAAGTGTCCTAACTGCTGTGCTTTTTGTAACATATTCGTTTATATATAATATAAGTTTAAAACTTAATAATTTATTTCATTAAAAAAAATATAATTATTAAAAAATCCAATCATGTATTGGCTATATCTATAAATAACGAATAAGAAAAAGCAAGGAATATAAAATTGAAAGTGAACGTTGAGAGAAAACTCGTCGTCAATAAAATAATGTTAATTACTTTATTTGAATTAAATGCGGTAGCATAAATATCAGAGATTCAAAAAAAAAAAGCTAATTGCTAAATACGTTTTATCTGCATTTTTGCTTCTTTATATATTCTTATAAGAAGATCTTCTATTTCTTAAGTCACGTGCCAATACTATAGATTTTATTTAACGTTTATAATTGGAAAATTAAATATTGTGATTATGTGGTTTGCATTTAATTTATATTTTACTTTTTTTTGTTAAGTATGTAAATCAATCAGAAAAGAAATTAATATGGAAATATATAAATTGAATAAATTTTAAGAAATTTTAATTTATTTGGTATTTTGATAAACAGAAATTAAAATTCTAATTTTTTGATATTGATCTGATAAATTACCATTAAAGCTTTAATGCAAATATTGATAATGTAAATGATAAGTTAGATAAATAATATCTGTTTAAACATAATTTTTGACCAAAATTTTAAATTGAGAAAGCATTTATAATCTATGTTTGACTATTAACCAAATATCTGATTTATTGTATTTGTTGGATTTGGCTTGTATTGTTAGTGAATTATCTAAAATATAATTTTGAGCGTCGAAAATGGCAATTTTAAAGTAAAATTAAGTTTTTTAAAATTTATTTGATTTTTTAATTAATACTCGAATGTAGCAACTGACCCAGATGAGTTAGACATGCCTTTCTTTAACTGTATTATAAGCTGTAATAGGCTTAGGTTTCATATGAAAATATTGCCAAAAATTGCTTGCAAATTGAACTATTAGTTTTTTTTTATTTAACTACAATTTTAGCTCAAAATATTTGTTTTTTATTTTGTGCTAAAAATCCTCCCCCTACTGGAGGGATTAAATATGTTAAATTGGTATTATTTTTTTTTTTTAGTTTCTGATAGCGCCATTTAAAATTTTGATTTTTGTGCATGGTATCAATTTTAATGAGATCTAAAAACTATTCAAAATTTACCCCATATTTGGGGGAGGATATTAAATTTTCTAGAGGTTATACATAAAAACGGATTTTAGAAATGAAAAGAGCAGCCCCAATTAAATACTAAGTGAGAAGTCTAGACCAAGCTATACATTATTTGAAATAATGATATCTACAGCATCCCATTCAATGTCAAGTAGTCTAAGCTCTCTCATTTGTAGGTTATTATCACATAACGATTTTATGGGAGCTTTTAAATTCTCAAAAACTTCCAACTTTTGAAGACTGCTATTCCATCTTGTAGTTTTTAATAACTAGTAAATAACTTTTAATAAATATAAATAATTTTTAACGGTTTACACAATCAACGCGTGAAATTATTTTTCTGCTAGTATAAATGTGATTGGCGAAATATTTTAAATTTGTTGCGAGGCAGAACGAGGCGAGGCGAGGCGAGTTGAGGCGAGTCCGAGGTTTACAAAAAGACAGTCTCGGCCTCGCCTCGGTATAACGAGAATTTCAATTTTCCGATCTCGCCTCGATCTCGCCTCGGGCTCGCCTCGCCTCGCCTTGCTCAAAGCGAGGCCACCTCGTTACCTCGGTGAAGGTCTAATTATTTCATACAAAAAAATTAGTTTGCCCGTAAGAAATGTCGATTGGGCGTTAACCGGTTAAAATATAAATTTTAGTTGTTTGCACGATTTATTGGTAACTAGAATTAGCCACTGGAAGAACTTTGGTTGCATGCAGAATTGTAAATTAAAGATTGTTTATATTTGCATTTCAGAAAAATGTTGGTCCTTTGGATAAAAAGTACTTATATTACAGATCGCTATAGATGATATTCAATTGATAAATTTGCTTAAATAATATTTGATTTAATCATATTTAATCATATTTAATTTGCTTAAATATTTGTTGTACTATCTATAGATAGTACAACATGAGAAAGAGAAACAACCTAATAAATGTATTGCTTTTTTGCTTACACTGAAAAAAAATTCCGCTTGCCGCAAGCGGATTTTTTTTTCAGTGTAGGCAATCATATTACACAATTTTCACAACTAATAATAGCATTAATAAAAGAAATGTAACTATTCAATTTTCTTTATTCTAAAATTTTTTTACTTATCAAAATTATTTATCTGCAGAAAATGTATTATTTAAATTCAAAAAGTAATTCAATAAATTTCAGAAATAGTTTTTACCAACCAGTTTACAGCATCAAATTTTCAGTTTTCTTTGTTTCACTATAAAATTTTATAGAATTGACCAAAACCCTTTAAAAATAAAAATGCTAAATATTCTTTATTTTTAGTATTACCTAAAAAAATATCAAAAATCTAAGAACGAATAAATAATAAATTGGTTAAATTAAATATTATGTGAATCACGTAACATTGGCATACCAAAATGCACATAGGGAGAAGAATAAAATAATACACGATTTTGCTGTTTAAGTATTTACCCATATACGAAGTATTTAACTATTAAATGCATTTATATAAGCTGTCTCAAAAGCACCCAACTACCGTTTATTCTCCATTAAATCAGAGAGTGTTGGTATTCAAATGTCGAACCAATGCATTGAGAATTCTAAATTTTCTACATACAACATACTGTCCCTTTACAGTCTTGTATTAAATAATTTTAATTGTTAATAAATTTTATTTTAATTCAAAATTTAACATTTTATATCTCCCTCTCTTCTTTTTTTAAACCTCTTTATATAATAGTTAACAGATTTTCTTATGAAAATAAAAATAAAATAAAAAGCGTATCTTTTCTAGCGATAAATATATTTTTATGGCATCATTACGAGGTCCATAGCTAATGAAAGAAGAAAACTATTAAGTAAAAAAAGAAGTTTTTTGGATAAAAGAAAAAAATATATAAAGACATAATTTTTTTCTCTTTAAAATATTAAGATATCCCTTAAGGCAACAAAATAAAAAAGCCTTTATTTTGGTTCTTTCCTTATTTTCACAACGTTAGTAGCACTTTTTATTTTTGTTATCTTTATAATTTCTTTTTACTTTATTTAAATAAAAATAATATATTTACACAAGTACTTAAAAAATTTTTTTTTTTTTTTTTTTGCTTTTAATTAAAATTAAGAATTTTTTTATTGTGTGTAATGTCTTTTTATAGCACTTTTGTATCACCTTTTTTATTTTAAATTGTATGTTTGTAATCTAATGTAATGAACGTTTCTTTTTTTTTTGTTCTTTTTTTTTATCATTGGTGTTTAATGTGAATTTTTGAAAGAAAAAAAAGGGTTAATAAATATTAGTAATGGTTTTCTGGGTCTTTTAATATTAAAAATTAATGTTTTAAAAATGATTTATTGACTAGTGTACTTTATGCTTTGGCTTTATCTACTTATTTTGCAAAATTTCATTTTTCTGTGAGCTGTACTTAAAATGTTTTTCAGAAGTTCTTAAGGTAGAATACTTTAGAATCCATATGTAATTTAATTTCTATAGGAATTTTCGGTAATTTTTAATGAGACTGAAAACCTAAAGGTTATGACAAATTTTTACCAATGTATTAACAGTCATTCTCGCCATCTTTATTTTTCACCAGATTAACAATAATTTTTGTAATTTTTGACAATTATTTCAATCCTGAAGAGAACTCTATATGAAAGGCGCAACGCAGTCTCGTTAAAATCTTACAATTTTTTATTAATTTCTTAAGTCAAATGACTAAAATGTTTTGAATTAATTTATTTTTGCGGCTGAAATCAATTATTGAAGGTATAAAAGTGATTATAAAGTGAATTTACGAAAAGTACTTACTTTATTGAACAATACGTGAAATCAAAGTTATGCTTTAACCGACGGACTTGAAAAAATCTTTTTTAAGTTAAAATCTTTTAGTACCCAATTTAGACCAAATTTATTCAAGATTTTACCCAATATAGGTACTACCCAACATCTGATAAAACCTTGAAAAAAAATCTATTTAATTAAAGTCAAATAAATAACAAGAAAATTTGTAATTTCGAATTTTTCAACATGCCCTATGCTCTTAACATGCATATAAGATCTTAAAAAAAAGAATTGTAGGTAGTTGTAAGTTAAAAATTTTATTCTATTTTTTCTATATAAAAGAAAATAAAAAAAAGGAACTAACATAAATTGTGTTCACATAAATTTCTAAAAGTACTTAATTGAAAGGGGAAAAGAATAGTTTGAAGAAGATTCTCCCTAAAGATTATATTTCTTTCCTTTTTTTAACTTATATATATTTCCTTATTTATCTTTCTACCCTTAACATTATTTTTTATGTACATATGTATTACGTGTCTTAAACGATTTACAAATATCTTTAGGCGAAATTTGACATATATATAAAACTAATCTATAAATATTTAATTTTTTATAATTTAATTTAAAATTTACTAAATTTTTTTGTTACAGGAAAGAAAAAATATCAAGCAGATCCAACATGTTGTCCAGCATGTGGTATTACAGTAAGACCACAAGAATTGGAACAACATTTTTTACAGGAACTTGATAGATTATTTAAAGTATCATCAAATTCTGGTCGTCCAAGGCCAAGATCGACATTACCACCAGATCATCATCCACAACATAATCAATTACATCATACACCATCAGCAGCTGATGGTACACCACTTGGTAGATGGGAAACTTATAAAAGAATCAAAGCTAATAGACAAGTTAATAAAAGCAACAATATTTATTGTTTTTTTTTTTTTAATTTTTATTTAATTGTTTATTTGTTTTAAATTTAGGCAAGAATACGAATTAAAAATCGAAAGAGAAAAGCAGATGAACCAATATGTCCAGTATGTAATGAAAGACTTTCAGGTACACCTGAAGAATTAAATCAACATGTTGAAAGGTGTCTTCATAAACATAATGGTAATCCAAATCACTCAAATCTTGACGATGAAGAAGTTGATGTAGAAGGTGATGCCGAAACTTTCGAGGAGTATGAATGGGCTGGACAACGTAGGGTTCGTGCTACGTCGATGCTCGTTGGTGGATTTTCAGGTACTTAAACTAAATCAAAAAATTTTTTTAAAAAAGAGAAAAAATAATAATAATTTTAATATGAAAACAGCTGTTGGTTTAGCAACATCATCTAGTACAAATCGTGGAACAGATGGTAATGCTAATAACGAAGATGATGACGTAGATCTTGTTGTAGACGGCGATGAATCTGCACAATTTGGTCCCTCACAATACACAGAAGTTGATTGTGTTGCACCAAGACTTGATACACCAAAAGAACAAAAAGAACGCGAAGCATTACGCGAAGCTGTTATGTCACCAAATCCTAATTTACAAACAAGTAATACAAACAATAATAATAATATTAATAATAATGGTACTAGTAATATTAGTCAATTAGAAGTTAAATCAGAACCTGGACAAAGCCCTGTAAATAATGAACAAGATATTAATAATGATATTAAAGGTGATAGTAATGATATTAAAAATGCACCATTATTGGAAGCATTAAGAGGTAGAATTAGAGAACTTGAAGCTGAAATTAAAGGACAGTCTTTAAAGTGTCTTATTTGTATGGTAAGTTATTAATTTTTTGTAAAATTATTAAACTTGATTCGTATATTTCAACAAAAAAAATTTTATTTGATTGTTTAGGAACAATACAAAAAACCAGTAACTTCAGTATGCTGTTGGCATGTACACTGCGAGCAATGTTGGTTACACACTTTGGTAAATAAAATTAATTTTTATTAATAAAATTCTATTCATTTATTTTATTTATTTATTTATTTTTGTTATTTAAAAAAAAAAAAATTTAGGGTGCTAAAAAATTATGTCCACAATGTAACATGATAACATCACCGTCGGATTTAAGACGTATTTATATGTGAGCCTACGATTCATCAGATAATTACAGCAATAAACGTATTAGCTGTTTAACATTTAAACCATCGTTGTTAAATAATTCAACAAATATGTACATTTGTAAGATACCAATAATTAAATCAAAGTAACTTTTTTATTTTTTTTTGTTTCTTTAAAGCAACGTTATGTAAATTAAAATTAGGAAATTTAATATTCAAATTTTTAAAAAATAGTGTCCATTAAATAAATAAATTAAATTTTAACTATAAAAAACGAGGAAAGTACCATAATATAATAAATGTTTAAGACATATGGGCAGCTTATGTTATTAAATGGAAAGGTATAAGAGAAAAAGCACTATTTATAAGAGCCAGTTTTTTTTTAAATTCAATTTTTGCTAAATATTACTATATTAAATTATTATAGCTCTCTAAGAAATATCTGTATTTTGCCCTGAGTATTTGCTCCTTTTCTCTTGCCCCTCTATAAAGCAAAGCATATTTTGCCCAATAGTCTCAAATAATTTTATTTTATAAAAAAACTTGTACAGAATTTTGTCATTATAAAGTATGTGTAACCTAATTTATTACGTGCAATAATGAAAATTTGATAAGCATCTTATTACCAAATTTTATTTTCCATTTTTATTTATTATTTCAAGCACAAGCTTGGCTAGATCTGCATAAACGCAAAATTGAACAAAGCAGCGCAAAAGACGTTTTTGTAAGGCTGGTTCTCCAAACTCCATAAAAGTGAGTCGTAACCGCAAACGCAATCATGGCGCAATGCGCAGAGCACGATTTCCGTCTCTGCGCATTGCGTTGCGGTTGCGGATGCGAATCACTTTTACGGAGTTTGGAGAACCAGCCTAAAAACTGTTTTGCGTTGCACAGATAAACAATCAGCCTTCGAGTTCTTCTACAGACCTCCGTAAACGCAAAACCACAGCCGCAATGTAATGAACACAACACTGATCTGTAGAAGCATCTTCGTATTTGTACGGCTCCTTTTACGAAATCCATAAAAATGAGACGCGATGCGCAGAGACTAAAAATCGTAAAGTGCGGCTCAATCTACAAACGCCGTAAATGGGGATCGCAACCGCAAGCGTAGCCACAACGCAATGGGCAGAGACAAAAATCGTGTTGTGCGCATTGCGTTGCGGCTGCGCTAGCGATGTACATTTACGGCGTTTGGTTATGTAGACTAGGCCTTAGGCCCCATCTACGCAATGCGCAGAAACCAATTTTGTCTTCTAAGCAACTTGAAAGACACAAAATCTTCTTCTGCGCATTGCGTGGCGCTTGCGTTTGCGATGCGCCTCGGTTTCACAGTTTCTGTCGATGGAGCCTTACAGCTTTTACGCTCCAACTACAAAAGCCGCAAAAGGGGGGCGCAATTGCGGTGCAATGCACAGAAACCATTTTTGATCTCTGAGGCTGGTTCTCCAAAATCCGTAAAAATGATTCGCAACCACAAACGCCGTCGAGACGCAATGCGCAGAGCATGAGACTCACTTTTACGGAGATTGGAGAACCAGCCTGAGGCTGATTCTACAAACGTCGTAAATGGTGGATGCAACCGCAAACGCAGCCACAGTGCAATGCGCACAAACCAAAATCGTGTTGTGCGCATGCGTGTTGGGTTGTGCGCATTGCATTGCGGTTTCGACCCCCATTTACGGCGTTTGTAGAACCACCCTGAGGCCCCATCTGCAGAAACCGTAAAACCGAGTCGCACCGCAAGCGTGAGCGCAACGCAATGCGAAAAAAACAAAATTTTCTTCTGCGCATTACGTTGCGCTTGCGTTTGCGGTGCACCTCGGTTATGGGTTTCTGTAGATGGGTCCTAAAGAGGATTGCCACCGCAAGCGCAGTAGAAACGCAATCCTCACAATACCATTTTTCGTTTTTGCGCATTGCAATGTCGTTGCGCTTGCAGTGGCGCCCCCTTAGGGCCTAAGTCCCATGTACAAAAATCGAGGCGCAACCGCAAGTTTTGTCTTTTGCGCAACTCAAATATTTAAGATCTTCTTCTGCGCATTGCGTGGTGGTGTTTGTGGTACGCCCCCCTTTTCCAGCTCTTATAGATGGGGCCTAAACACTTGAGTTCGGATCCTTATATATTATGTGAAAATTTAAACGTGGTTTTCATGCGGCCTGCGAAGAAATATGGCCCAAAAACTAATTCCTACGCGTATACTTTAAAATTATATTGCACGTATTTTAAATGACTAGTATTTAAAAAAACTAAAAGCTTTGTATAAAATAAAAATATTTTTATTTCAATAACTTTTGTTTCTTATATTTTTATTTTTGCACATGTAATAAATTATTATTGTTATTAATACAATATATATATGCATTATATATTAATTATGTATATATTTTTATTATTGTATATAATTAAATAAATGTTTAATGAGGTATTATTCCTTCTAGTAACATTAAAAAATAAAAAAAATTACCATAAAATATAATTATAATAATATAATTAAATTCTTTAATAATAATAAATAATAATAAAAATAACAATGTGTTTTTAAAAAAGTAAATGAAAAAAAATGTTAATAGACGTTGCACATAATTAATTAATTAATTGTAATAATAATAATATTTTAATATTTCATAGAAATGATAATTAAAAAATTTTTTAATTTTAATAGGAATTTTGTGGAAGGGCTGTGAGAGAGGTGCACGTAATGATAGATAATGAATATTATTGTTTATTGTAGAAGTATTTAGCATTTTTAACAAATTTTATTGATTTGAAATTAACAAAAAATTTTATTATACATTAGATTGCAATTTATCGTTACCAGCTGCTAAAAGGGCTGAATTTTACTAAAAAATTGGAAACTTTCAATCTTTTATTTTTTTTGAATTCACAACCATTTTTGGTAAATTTACAATAAAAAAATTATGATTTTACAACTTTTGCGTGCTCTCAACAAATAAAATTGAGAATTTTCGATTTGCTAACGAAATTTTTTTAATTTTTCGGAAATAAACTATTTTTTTTGTTATACAATTATAGCAGTTACTTTTAAAAGTGTTCCTATTTTTGCAATAGTGAATATATGAACAAATTTTCAAAATAATTGACAAACTAATGTATGTAAGATTCTTTTATATATCTAGGACAAAAAAAACTATTTTCAATCTGGACGAGACGGCTTTTAGCCCGTTATATGTAAAATAATGTTTTAAATCACGGGATAAAATATGGACTTTGAACTTTGGTCCTTTGCATGCTGTCTGCAATCGCTCGTGCATACAATTGCATGCAAGGTCAAATTCAATATTTTGTCCCTTGTTTAAAAAATAGCTACTTTGTTATATTCACAGCCCTAATGACGAATATGTATTAGAATGATTTTTATTAACCATAAGGTGCCAATAATTTACAAATAGTTCCAATTGCCAAAAAAATGATTTTGAAAATTAAGATCTTTTGAAAATTTTTATTATTTGGAACAAAAAGCAGCTTTCCATTTTATAAATATTTTCCCTAAAATCTGATTTTTTTACGTAGAACCATGTCTTTGTCTATTGTCACTATTTTTAGAACCATATTTTTTTGGCGCATCAAAGAATCTCAAAAATAAAAAAATCAATCTAATATATAGAAGATTTAGAAAAAAAATTATATACTTTTTTTGATAAACGGTATATAAATAAAATAATAATAAAATAAATTTTTTCCTTCCACGTTGCCTCTTCTTGATCTTGTAAAAAAAAATATGTAAAAATGTGTTCAAAAAAAAAAAAAACATGATAATTTTTAAATTTAAAGTATGCTCAACTATAAAATTTGAGAAATAATTTTCTTTTAATTTATTTTTTATGTTTTAAGCATCAAGAACTGACTAAATAAATTGTAAATACACACACTTAAAACCTATATAAATAAATCAACCATTAATTTTTTGTGTAAATTTAATTTAAAATAAGAGTTACAAATAATTTTTATCCTTTAAATATCCTTAAAATTCCTTTACAAATTAAGGTAAGTACAATTTATTTTAGAAAAAAAATTGGGAGAAAATGAAAATGTTTTATTGCCACAAAAAATTGAATGAAATTAAGTAGAAAATGCTGAAATTCTAAAAAATACAAATCGAATTCTTAAAAAACAGACAGAAATATAAAATAAAGAATATAACAGCTAAAAAAGGGATGGGTATAAAGAGCGGAAGGAAGAAAAAGGTTATTTCCCATTTTGAAAAAAAGTAAAAAAAAAAATATATAAATGCATAAAAGTGAAAAAGGCGTGTCAAGAAAATGGCGTTTATTTTTCAGTATATAAAATATACAGAGAGAAAGGTGGACTCTTTTTACTCTTTTATATATAAAATACAGCAGTAATGCACAATACTAAAGTACAATATTTGCAGGTATGTATGTAGTATCAAATGGTGGGGTTATGAAAATTTTATATAAAGAGGTAAATAAGCTCCGCCTCTATTTATACATATTTTTTGCAATGCAATGTTATAATAATTGCATCTGTGTATAAAAAACTTTATTTTATAGATTTTTTTATCTTAAAAATAATGTTCACTCTATGTATCTACAGTCTACTACTACTTTAAGTAGTATAAGTTTATATTTGTATAACTTTTTATAAAAGAAAAATGGATAGCAAATTTATGTGTTTTTAATAAAGACTAATTTATTCTATTTATTTGAATTTTTAGTCATGATTAGAAAATTTTTATATATTATTTTTACAATGTGGATAAAATAGGGAATTTTGGATACTTTAAATTAAGCTTTAGCTAAAATGAATCGAATTTTTATATTTTCCCTATTATTTTTACAAATACAATAGCATAAAAAATTATGGGAAGCAAAAAATTTCACATTGTAAAATGTTCTGCAAAATAAATTTGCACGATAAAATTGACCAAATAAAAATTAAATAAATTTTTTAAATAAATGTTCGATTATGACTTTCAACTTTAAAATTATTCATCTTTTTTTACACCAAAAATTTCATATACGTATTGCTGGAGAATTTGAAATTTCAGTCAGATTTTGTTATGGTCACTTAAAATTTTAAAATGGTAAAACCATTATTTTGCAAGCTGGTACTTTGAAAATGAGTTAACCCAAAAAAAAATCTGATATTTTGAAATTAGACATGTAGCAAGTAATTTGAGATCAACAAGAAGAAAATTGAAGGGTCTACAGCTGAGATATTAAGATATCTTAGATACTATTTTCTATGAATCCCTGAAAAGAAAAATTTTTTTTTGTAAGAAACGCATATGATCACAAAAAAGAAAAAATTTAAATCTTTATAAAAAAGTAAGGATATAGGATTTTGAAAGCTGAAAATTCGGTAAAATTATTTTTTTATCAGACTTTTGTACAAAAATATTTTGAAGCAGTTTTGATGATTGGACCATTTAAACTATATATTTTATCCAAATATTGACCTACTTAGCATAAATATACTAAAATATAGCAATAGGTAGTGTTTTTTTCCCCAGTATTATCTTAAATAACAAAATTTCAACGGGAATCAATAGTTCATAATAGATAAATGTATTAATAGTAAATTTCTGACAGAGCTTTGAAATAGTATATTAATTATCAAGGTCGCAAAAGTTTTGGTACTAACGAAATCACTATCATGATATGTGTTCGCGCTAGAGTTTAATATTTTTTGCCTGCCTATATGTAGAACGAATGCAGAAAATTCTATTCCAAGTTTTACGCACGAGTTTTACGCCTAAAAGGGCAAAATAAATAAATATTTTATTTTACCAAGTAATCACATTTGGTGTAATAATATTTCTAGCTAGTTATGAAAAAGCCTATTTTTGCCAAACACCAAAGTTTACGGGCCCAAGATACAGTCATTGCATTCGACGGTCGACCTAATAAAGTTTAGAATAATGTTTTAGAGAAAGGGGGAAAAAATACGTCCTATCCAGATAAGAAAGTTTAAATACAAAACCAAATGTTAATTGGTTTTGTCCAAAATTTCGTGGTGATAAACGAAATGTAATGAAGCCAAAGGCACAATTATTGAAAGAATTTTAGTCTTTTTCTGCCCAAGTTGTGTAATAGCTTTTTTTAAACAAAAGACAAAAATATTGGTTTTGATCAGACATCATGCAAAAGTTGAGCCCCATATTTTACCCAGTTTTTAAAACCATAGTTTTACATGTTACGGGCAAAAAAGGCACCCAGATTAGAAAATAGCCTTTTTTTCCTTAGATATGTAAAGTTTCTTTTCTACCAACAATGACAATCTGTCATAAATTACAATAAATATACATAATTTTTAGCTAGTATAGAGAAGCAAATATCGTTTCAAGAGCTGAAAAATGCAGAAACATTAATATTGAAAAAATAACTAAACAAATTTTTAAAAGAAGTAATCAATCGAGTATTTACTTTTTTAGTCTTCAAAGATTTGTAAAATCAAACCTACAATGTTTAATAAGCAATAAAACAAAATATAGACATATAGCACATAAAAATGTTTATACAAAATCTGCGGAAAAGACTCAATAGTTTATTTAATGTGCGTTAAAGTTGCCCCAAAAGTAACATTTTCATGAGCGCATACTGTCAGATATCTGTACCTAAATTTTATTTGAATTTTCAATTCAATAATGAATAATCAAGTAAATTATTATAGAAATTCGCGAAATTCAGGCAAAATTCAAACACAGCAACCTGACAGTGTACCTTCAGCATAAAAAAATACATCATTGAATCATGTTAAGAATTTCTACTAACAATTAAATGTTAATTATAATAAAAAAAAGTTCTCATCAAGAAGCATAAAAATTCATTATTATTAGTACATAATTTAAAATTATAATGTGAATTCATGTACAATTTAATATTATAAAAAAAAATTTTTATGCTTATGTAATTTTTTTATATTAAATTTTGCATGTGAAAGAAAATTCAGAAATTTGCAAAAATTCTTGTAGGCGGAGAGGTTATTTGCACGCAGCTGCAAAGATATTGAGTAGGGAGAAGGTAAGTTCAATTCTTAGCACCGCCTACTGCCCTATCAAGACCTCTGAGTTTTATATAACAAAAACGTTACTCAACTCATAGTTAACCTTTTGCCCTCTCTTTTGTATAATATTCTATGAACATTACATTCAGCAAAAAAAAATTACCTCCTCTACTTATCTCACCTAGTAGGTTTATACACAGATTTTCTTCTCTTTGATTTTTTTTATATCTCTTTTTTTTACTTGATATTTACGTGGAAAAGTACATTTTCTTTTTTTTTTTATAAAAAATTAAATGTAGTCTACCTTAAATTTTCAAAAGCCTCATGAATAAAACACCAAAAAAAATTCAGGAATAAATCAATCGAGGAACCTTTAAATCTCTGTGAATAAATCAATGTTTAAAAAATCAAAAAAATATTTTTCAGCGGGGAGTAAAAAAATTATAACAAAAAAAGTAAAAAATATTCTACAAACTTTACTGGATGCCGTTAATATTTATGTTTGTTGTTGCTAATTGTAATAAACATAATTGGATCAAAATAAAATCACTAGAGAAATTGGGTATTTGTGGTAAAAATGGAATTTATAGTTTTCGAATTAAATTTTATGAGCAAAATATGATTTCTTTTGGTGAAACTGTTCCTCTAAGATGAAATTTAGTGTTGCGAAAAGTCGATTCTTTATAAAATTTATCTCAAGCCAACAATTTTTTTTGTAGAATAGACAATTCTAAAGCTCACATGTTAGAAAGCTATGTCAATCAGCCAGCTATGAATGTAGAATAATATTATGAACTATTATATTTTAAAATGAAAAAATTTTCTTATAGTTAAAACCGTAATGACTCAACGCTCTGCAGACTTTTTAAAAAATAGTTTTAAAAAAGTTTTAACTTAAAAAATTTTGAAAACACCGAAGAAATTTAAAAAGCTTCTTTTGGGTATATAACTCGGCTTTCTGAAGACCTAGAGAGCTGAAAATTTTACAGAAAACATATTTTACATTTGTAAAAAGGTGGTGAAAAAATTAGTCCGATCGGGAGACATGACCTGGTAGGACCATGACACGGTATCCAGATTGATTCATATACAAGTGGGCAATAATGACTGCATTTCAAGTTTTAGAGACCATCATAAATGCTATTTGTAAATAATAGTATATTCTTAAACGGATCTTAAAAAATGTATTTTGGCAGACGCATAGCGTAGAGGGACTGTACTGTAGTCTCATTTGTTATGATAAATATTTTAACTCGCGGTTTCAGAATATTTTTTCTCTGCTAAGAAAAATAATTACAGCCTCTCAGAATTGGAATATAGCTATTATTTACCGCTAGTAGAGAAAAATGCATTCATAACCTCATTTAGAAATATTTATCTTTACCAAATGCGATTACAGGACCTCGGCTCGGGCCTCTGACCTGTAAAACTTCGCATTTCGCAAAATAAAGAGTCGGTTAAGAAATTTCTATAATATGAAAATTTTTTTCAACGGTCAAATCTAATTAAATTTCTTTTTAAGGAAATTGTATATGTAGCAAAGGTTATGAGACTTCCCCGAACAGTCCATGGCGTATTCTGGTTTCTCCCATAATTTATAGTCGAAACCACGTCCTTATATTATAAGCTGTAAAAATCATTTCACTTGCAAGAAAAAGTTTTTACTATTATCTGGACTTCAAAATGCTATGTGCAACTAGTTGTTTTTTACTAAAAAAATGAAATAAAATTTTCTCGCAAGTGAAATGATTTCTAAAGATTATACAAGAAAAAAATTAAGAATATAAGATAATGTGATGGTTAGAGCTTTTCAAATTTGAATTATTAGAAAAGCGTTGCAAACTTGCAAGCCCCTTAATTTGCCCTGAAAACATGGTTCATAACTCCCTTAATAGACCATGGAAAGGCCATGTGTAACTTTATTCCAGTGAACTCATATACTTTTTAATTGAATTTGTAGAGTCTCAAAAGAAAAAATAATTTATAAAGCTAAAAAACAAATGGAAAAGGTTAAGAAATTTCTTAACCGACTCTATTTGTTAAACTATTTTTTTATTCTCAACTCTTATAAAAATGTATAATTTTCTGAGGACAAAACTTGTTTTGTCAAGCTCTTGGAAGCAAAATTAAACTCTTTGAGGATAATTAATATCTGCCTTCTGTTCATGAATTTATGAAATACAATTTAAGATTCTTTGCCTCGCGTTATAAAAAACCTGGAATTCTAATTTTCCTTAACCCATTAAGACCCAAGCGGAAGTTTACGGATACTCGATGAAAACATTAAGATTTTCAATAGATAGAAGGCTAAACATCGTTCCCAACTGGTAAAATATCATGCTTTTTCCAAATCTGCAATTAGTTTTGACCTACCACCCCTCTATATACTCGAAAAATAGGGATGAAACGAGAATTTCAAGGAAACGACGGAAAACAGACTGTTAATGTCAGAAAATAATAAAATGTTTATGAAATATCTTTTTTATATCTAAAATTTATATTTTGCATACAAAAATTTGACTACATATCTAATAGGGTATGATCTCCACCCCTATCCGTTGCATTCGGGGGGTTTTTTCAAAAACTTTAAAAATATTTTTCTTTTGTTTTTCATGGAGTTCCAATATTAAAATTTGCTGCTGAATCGAAATCCAAATTTTGTTTTGAGATACAATCCCTCCTAGTACTTAAAAATGGGGGTGAAATTAAACAATTAAGTAATATCCGGCAACGGGATAAAAAAACGCGTTTTCTCACTACTGAGAAAGAAACATTGCGTATTATCCATGGGAGCAAAAAAAAATACCCCAGATCAGTTTACCACCCTTGACTTCGCCTCGGATGTTAATTAACGTGTAATCTGGGCCAATCTTTTTTTTGCTCCCTTGGTTCAAAATGTACTATTTCTTTGAAAAATGTCAATAAAAAAAATACTTTCATATTATTTTTTCAAGAAACAATCGTTTCAAATTTTGGCGCTCAAAACTTTTGAAGTCACGTGGGCTTAGCAGGTTTCGACAGGAATTTTTTAAAAACAACAAACAAGTGTTTGCTCCAAAATTGATGCATTGCATATAGTAAACAATTTTTTGTTTATTGTTATAAATTTATTACGTAAAACTGTAATCAACAAAATTTTAATTGTATAAAATTCAAAGTAATTTTAATTTTAATAATTTAGTGAATAATTTGAAATGTTAATGGTATTAACAACATGAATAAACTTGTAAGTTTAATTTTGTTTTAAGTTATAATAAATAAATCTTTTTTTATACCAAAGTTTTAAAAAGAATTTTTAAACAGATGGAAATACCAATCAAAACATCTCAGTTTTACGGTAACTCTTTGAAAGATATTTATCGTGAAAGAGATAAAAAAATTGAAGAAAATAGAAAAAGATTTAAATTAGAAGAAGTAGATATTAAACCAGAAAGATTATTAGCAACTACACTAGATACTTACAAAGAGTTTCATAAGCAAAATGAAGCTCTTACTTATGCAGCAGAAAATTCTATTGAAGATGATATATTATGCTGTTTTGTTGGTCAAGATGGAAATGGATACAGGCGATTTGTTGTTACTTACCCTGAGCAGTTTTGGAAACGATCATTGAAAATTGTACCTGAAGAAAGAAATTTTTTTGAGGTATTGTTATTTAAGTTATTAAAATTATTTATTTTTACTATTTAATAAACATTTTATAATTAGGTGATCCCAGAAAATTCCCCTTGTTTTCTTTATTACGATCTTGAGTTTGCTAAAGACATGAATCCAGAAAGCAATGGAGTTGAAATGACTAACTTGTTGATAGATATTACTTGTGCATATTTTATTAAATATTGGAAATATACTTGTACTAAAAGTCAAGTAATTAATTTTGACTCTACAAGAAAAGAAAAATTTAGCAAACATTTAATGTTTTGCACAGATGTTGCATTTGTAAATAATTATAACATTGGACGACTTGTTAAAACTATAGCTAATGACATACATAACTTTTTAAACAATGAAAATCCTGACCATGATATTTTAAGCAACTTCAATAAGACTGAGATTGAAAAATTGTTTGTTAATACAGATAAAGGTAAAAAATTATTTATGGACTTAAGTGTATATAGTAAAAACAGACATTTTCGTATATATAAAGCCACAAAATGGGGAAAATATTCACCCTTACTTTTAGCTCCTGAGTGCGAGTACAATTATACTGAAACATGTGAAAAATTATACAAAGTTTCAAGTAATAAAGACTTAAACATTTTTTTACATTCTTTGATATCCTATTTGCCAAGAAAAAAAAAATTACCTTTATTAGAATTTCGTGAAAACGTAAATGACTCTAAAATACACAAATATTCTACTCAAATAAAGCAATCTTTTGCATCCAAAGAATACCCAAAGTCTCCATATCCAGCTTTAAATAAATACATTTCTCAGTTTGTGAATCCTGGAAAAGTAAGAGATAGCAAAGTACTTGAAATTCAAAAAATGATAATATTTGAAATTGTTGGTAACAGGTAAGCTATTAAATTAAGTATAATTTTTATAATATTAACAAACAAAATAATGATAAAAAATATTTATTTATTAGATATTGTGAAAACATTGGTCGACCACATAAAAGTAACAATATTTATTTAGTAGTAGATATTGTTAAAAAAGTCATGTATCAAAAATGCCACGATGAAGATTGTTCACATTTTGTCTCAACAGCAAAATCTTTACCATTAGATGTTACTTTTCAATTTGAAGATGAAACAGATTCTTTAATAATGTTAGTAGATTCAGTTTAAATTATTAAAAATTTATTTTTCAATATGGCATCATAGCACTTCTTTTGAGAAACTTGAAAAAGTCGTTTCAAATCCTCAAAAAAAGGAGTTTGTACAAAAAGAAATTTCAAATTTTAATATATTAAAAATTGTTTTTTTTTTTTTTTATTATAAATAAGCAAGCAAAATTATTATATTGTAAAATATACTTATATCAATAATATTAGCAAAATTATGTCTTAAATTCTCATTAGCTATTATTTTTTTTTTTTTTTTAAAGGGGAAAGCTGTGATGCCCTTAGTTACTAAAAACTTGAAATTAGTTGTCTTATTCAAATATAATTATACTTAAAAATAATGCAAAAGCAAAAACAGTCGTATATATAATAAACATAAATTATTATTTTTTTTTACATATTCTATTATTGTAGTTAGTAAAATATTTGTTAAAATAATTTGAGTTAAAATTGATTTCTATACATCGGTAACATAAGTAAATAAATCATATAAATATACTCATATATATATATATTCACATATTTTTGTATAATATTTTCAGATTGTTTTATTTACATAATTATCATTCTCAGAATGTAAAAGTATTTTTGTACATAATTAATTACATGAAAATAAAATTTCTTACATACATATTATTATTTAATTAATGGTTTAATAGTATACATAAATTAATTTCTACATATTTACATAAATAAACTAATTATCAAGCAAATAATTTAGAAAATAATAAAAAATCAAAAAAACCTCGACCTTTGTCTTGAGAATTAATATCATCTTCAATATTGTTTTCATTTTCATTTTCAGTATTTCCAGATTTACCAGGAGGTTTTGATTTTGGTGATTTAGGAGGCTTTTTATGTTTTTCATCATTTTTGTTAAGTTTATCGGGTGATAATTTAAAATTCTCTTCTAGATTCTCATTTTCTTTGTCACTATTACTTGTATCTTCAGTTTCTTCATCTACATTTAATTCTGTACTTAAAATTGTTAATGATTCCTTAGATTTATTAAGCAATTTATATTCTTTGTAATCTTTGCCAGCTTGTCTCATTCTACTTAAATAATCTGGCAACCCTAAAAAATAATTTAAAAATTTTGAATTTCTTTATTAAAATATTTAAAAAATATATAAAGCTTTTTTTTTTCTTACCAGACATTGCAACCCATGTCGTAACTGCTGATGGAATATTAACTCCAGGATCATCAAAATATGTTAACCCAAATTCAATTCCAGATTCATGAAAATTCGTATATGGCTTGATTACCATATATGACCAATATGATGTTACTCTGTTGATTAAAAAATACATTACTTTTTACTATATTAAAATTAATAATGGCTCTGCTAAATTACATCAAAATCAAATTTAGCCAATTTTGTAATAATTATTATAAGGATTAATTTTAAATGTAACAATTTACTTTTTACTCTGAATGTATCTTGATACATCCTACTTTTTTACCTTAATGTTTTTTTAACTGCATTAAATAATAGAATTCTATTAACTAATTTTTAAAAACTTTAGTAGATATTCAAAACTTACCTATAAGTATCTGTTCGGTTGGGAGCATTTGGATGATCAGTTCCCTTACTAACAATAACAATAATGTTATTTTCTTTATCATACAGCCATCTTCTTTGATAAACATAATCTCTATTTGCAAACAATCTCTGTAAATAATTAAAAAATTCATCTTGTTATTTTATACATCATATTATCAAATATAAAATATTAAACACTCACAGGCCAAACCATTTCCCAATATATTACATCGCAATGACTAATAAGAGATTCATTTATTAATTTAGCATCAGAATCAATAATTTTTAATTCCTTAGCAGTAGCATCCCATTCCCGACGATAATCAATATCAATTTGAACTTGTAAAAAATCATTAGCACTAACATCAGAAAAGGATCCATATACTTTATAAGTATATAATCCTGTGGTTTCATCTTTTTTCCTCCAAACAAGCATATCTTGACGTTCAATAAATGGTATCCAATCTACATCTACAAAGTTAATTATTCAAGTTTTTAATTTGTTTTTATACACCCTAAAGTATATTTACCTTCTGTTTTTACATTTTGTACATATTTACTTTTGTTACATTGACAATATTTTACACCTTCTTGATTACTATCTATTGCTAATCTTGAATTACAATCATTACATGTTACAGTTAAATCTCGTAATTTATGAATTTGTTCAATTTCTTCATAATAGCTGAAAATACATTTTTAAATTTATAACTGAAATTTATTATTTCTATTATAAATAAAATACATTATACCTGTGAATTTCATTGTCTGGTATTCTTTCTTTATCCCAATTATATAAAGTTATTCCAGTAGCGCCTAAAAGAAAATCTTTAGAATGTTTTGAAACTCGATATTTCCAAATTCTTAAAAACTCTTTAAGTTTTACTTCATCCCATATTCTTGAATATAAATGAAATATTTGCATACTTCTTCGAATTCTTTGAGCTGCTATAAATTCACATTGCCTTGTGCATGCTTTAAAGACTAAAATACTTTGTTCGCGTAACCATACATTCATTTTATGTCTATACCACTTTAATGAACCTCGCATTGTAATACTGCTATTATGGTTTTTAGATAAATATATATTTTTGGTTGAATCATTTGATATATTTGAATGTAATCGTCTTAATAAAATACCCGAAAGTTGTCGTGAATACATTTTTTTAAAAGTATTAAAAACTTTTTATTTCATGTACATGTCATTATATTACTAATTACTAAAACGAAGAATAAAAATGTAAAACTTTTATTATTTATTATTTAGTTAATTTTTTGGTTATACTTGCTCACTGTGTTATTATTAGTATTTGATTTTAGTTATAAATAATCTATTTTTTGGTTTTTTTTTTAAGATAACCTATAAAAACTTATCACTTGAATAGTTGAATACTTTTTAATATTGATTTAATTTAATCAATATAATAATTCGTATGTAGAATAACAAAAAAAAAGTATTTATTGCACAATTGTTCACTGAAATAATAATTTAATTCTTATAATTTTAGTCAGTTTTAATCAAGTTTTAATATAATAAAAATATTCCATGCAACTTGCAAGAGAATATAAAAAAGCTTAAAATCTTCTGCTCTTAAATTAAAAAACTACTTTATCGAAAATCAGTTGATTATACAGACTTACAGAGAACTATGACAACAAAGAACTGGGGTTAAAGTTAAGAGATGTCGCTATGACAGTTGCCCACGTGTTGGAAACAAAACTCCAAAAATTTTTGCAAAAAGTAACAGTTTTTGATCCTAATTTGTATAATGAACGTTTATAATTAGAGAAATTTTTGCATAAATATTTAATTGGGTATATATAATCTTATTATCGTTCCAAACATAATTTTAGCATAATTTTATACTCACAAGTTAATTAAAATGGAAGAAGATATCAAATTATTTATTTCTATTGGACTAAGTGAAGCAAAAGCTAAAGAAACTATAAAAAATTCACAAGTAACAAATAATTTAAAAATTGCCATATGTGAACTTAGCAAAATTACGAAACCAAACCCAACTAATGGAACTTTGTTATATCATCTTGCCTCTAAAACAAAGGCTCAAATTGCTAATCAAATTCCATTTGTTGCTAGATATATTGGGCAAAATAAATTAGATACTACTCAAAGAGTTGATGCAGCGTTAGAATACTTATTAAATACTATTAAAGATAAAAATGTTAATGAACAAGAATTTGAAAAAGCATGTGGTGTTGGAATAGTTATAACTACAGAAGAAACCAAGCAAGCAGTTGCAGTTCAAATAAATAAGTTTAAAGAAGAAATTGTAGCTAAAAGGTATCGATTTAATGCTGGACCTTTAATGCAAGAAGTAAGGAATAGTTTAAAATGGGCAGATGGTAAATTAATAAAAACTGAATTTGATTCACAAATCGAAAATTTAATTGGTCCAAAAACAGATGCTGATAAAGCGGCTCCAAAAAAACAAGAAAAAAAATCAAAACCAGTGAACGAAGTAAAAAATAATGAAAACTCAAATGTTTCCAATAAAAAAGTTGAACCAATATCAATGAAAGAATTTATAAAAACAAAAGTTCATTTTCATAAGCCTGGTGAAAATTTTAAAACAGAAGGTTATGTTGTGACACCTAATACCGACAGATTATTAAAAGAGCATTTAAAAGCTACTGGAGGTAAAGTAATAACAAGATTCCCACCAGAACCCAATGGGATTTTGCATATAGGTCATGCAAAAGCTATAAATATAAATTTTGGATATGCTGCAGCACATGATGGCATTTGTTACCTTCGATATGATGATACTAACCCAGAGAAAGAAGAAGATAAATTTGTAAAAGGAATTTTAGACGTGGTACAGTGGCTTGGTTATAAACCAACCAAAATAACTTATTCTTCAGATAATTTTACTCAGTTGTTTGAATGGGCCATATGTTTAATTAAGAAAGGATTAGCATATGTTTGTCATCAATCAAGTGATGAAATGAAAGGGTTCAATCCACCGCCAAGTCCATGGCGTGATAGACCAGTAGAAGAAAGCTTAAGACTCTTTTATGATATGAGGGATGGACTTTTAGATGAAGGAGAAGCTACATTGAGAATGAAAGTAACACTTGAAGAAGGAAAGCAGGATCCTGTAGCATATCGAATAAAATTTTCACATCATCATCGAACAGGAGATAAATGGTGTATTTATCCTACTTATGATTTCACACATTGCCTTTGTGATAGTATTGAAAATATTACTCATTCATTGTGTACTAAAGAATTTCAGTCTCGAAGATCTTCTTATTATTGGTTATGCAATGCCTTAGACATATATTGTCCAGTTCAATGGGAATATGGTCGTTTGAATGTTAGCTATACTGTAGTATCAAAACGAAAAATTGCAAAATTAATTGATGAAAAGATTGTAAATGATTGGGACGATCCAAGACTTTTCACTCTTGCAGCTCTTCGAAGACGCGGTTTCCTTCCAGAATCTATTAATAATTTTTGTGCCCAAATGGGAGTTACTGGAGCACAATCTACTGTTGATCCTATGGCACTTGAAGCTGCAGCAAGAGATATTTTAAATACAACAGCTGCACGCTATATGGTTGTATTAGAACCATTAAAAATTATAATTAGTAATTTTCCACATGAATCTTCAGTAACATTAAATGTTCCTGATTTCCCTGGTGAACAAGAAAAAGGTGAACATAAGGTTGTTTTTGATAAAGTAATTTATATTGAATCTTCAGATTTTAAAGAAAAAGAAGAAAAAGATTTTAGAAGATTAACACCAAAACAATCTGTAGGATTAAAATATGCTGGCATTGTACTTACTGTAGAAAAAATTGATAAAGATGAAAATGGCAAAGTTGTTAGCATAACAGTGCATCAGGAACCAATATCTGAAAAAAATAAACCAAAAGCATTTATACATTGGGTATCTGAGCCAGTTGAAGCTACTGTTAGAATATATGAAAGACTTTTTAAACATAAAAATCCTGAAGACTCAAATGAAGTTCCCGGTGGATTTTTAAGCGATATAAATCCGGATAGTTTACAAGTCACTAATGCTTATATTGATAAATATTTAAAAAATGATGTAAAAGTGTATAATAAATATCAATTTGAACGTATAGGATTCTTTTCTGTTGATCCAGATACAAATGATAAGGAAGTTATATTTAATAGAACTGTTACATTAAAAGAAAGCACTGGAAAAATGTAAATTTTTAATAAAGCATAATTTATATTCAGAAATTTTATAATTTTGTCTTACCATATTATTATTATTATTATTATTATTATTATTATTATTATTATTATTAAAAAACTTTAAATATTTGTATAATAATTAAATTTTTTATTCATCTTCCTTGCTGTTTTTAAAATTTTAATTTTTATTCTGATTGTATATTTTCTGATAATATACCTACAGGCTGTAAAAAGTATCTTCCTTACATTATCAAAAAATTCGATTATTCTCGATTTTTTTATGTGAATTCGCAAGAAAAATTGATAATTTACCATTTTTTTCGAAAAATTACAAAAAATAGTTGTAAATTTACGAAAAATAAATGTGAATTTACAACTTGTTTCGTAAAATCAGAAAAAAAATCGAGAATCCTCGAATTTTTCGATAATATACTAAATTTAGTAAGTTTACGATTTTTATCGAATACCTATTTACAAAATTTTTTGAAAATTAACTAATTCTATTTTTTTTTGTTGATCTAATTTATTTCAATTTAATTATTTATTTCTCTTTTGGTAAAACTCTAGTTCTTTACACATATCATTTTATAAATTTAAGTAATTTTATTACAAAATTATACAATTTATAGGTACTCAAGTAAATACAATCAATTTCTTTTTCACTATTCTTTTTTATTCAAGTTATAAAAACGCCTGAAAATCTACGATAAATAAGTTAAATTTCCTGAGAAATCCTTAACGAAACTCAGAAACTTAATTAGGTGACAGAAAAGGCTGAAAAAATAAATTGGAAAGTCGACTTTTAAGTCGTGATCACTATTGCTTTTTTGAGTTTTTTTAAGAATCTTTTGAACAAACTTTTTCTCAAGTTGTAAAATCAATAATTTTGTACCTTTTATTTAAATTTATTTATATACCTCATAGGGTTTTAGAAGAGATTTAGATTCAAATAAATTATTAATAAAAAAAACTATAAATTTAAACTGCAAAACTCTATCCCTTGCTCGATCTCTCGCTAACAAGTTAATTTAATCGCATAAGTTAATTTAATTTAAGTCTTAGTAAAGAAATGAATAAACATCAATTTTATTAGAGTCATTCCATATAATTATAAGCAGTGAAAGTCATATTATATGGTTGCCAGAAAGAATCTCACTATATATGGCCCATTTACTAACCCATTTTATGCTCACTTTTTTATATTATAACGCAATATAATCTTTTTCACAACTTTCTAGTTCTCTAGATGCAAACTGTCCCATTTTAAACCCAAATTACGGATTTGGTCATTTTTTAGGAAAAAATCTCTTGGTGGTTAAATATAATTAAAACACGAATAAAAAAGTTATACGCATTTGAACTACCGTAAAACATTAATTTTTATAAATTTTAAATTTCCCGCTTAGTCGCGTGACCACATTAAATGAAAATTCGGATTCTGAGGGAAATTTTAAATATATGAGATGAGTACCCATTTAAGTTTCTTTTGAAGTTTTAGCGTAAAAATGACGAAACATTAAAATTGAAATTCCCAATTTTTATTTAAAATTAATTTAAAAAATTTTTTGGAATTAATCGTACTTTTTCCAAGAAACCGATGGAAAATTTGACACACTCCTATTCTTGCGATAAATCAAAATTGAAAAGTTAGTTTATATTCTTGAAAATATGTACTTAAAAGTGAATACATATTAATATTCATCAAATTTTGATCTTTGCAAAGTAGTTTTTAAAATTTTTCGAAGATTAAATCTTTGATTTTTAATGTCAAACAGTTCTTGACAAATGAATAGTCATAAATAACTTTCACCTGTATATCTATCACAATAATAAATTTACAATCCGAGCATAAATTTATTGAAAAAAATATACCATTTTTAATCAAATTTTCAAATTATTAATAATATGAATTCATTTTTCATTAAAATGGAATTCATCTAATATCTAAAAATGAAAAATTCAGAAAACCACTTTTTATCAAAATGTACTTTTTTTAAAATATGGCTTATTCTTTAATAATTAGTTAAACTAAAAAATGAAATCCAAAAAATTCGAGAAATTTTACTATGAAGTATTTTTAAAAACTAAATTTAATAACCCATTCTAATTCGTTTTTTAATTGTCAATATTTTACAAAAGAGCTAAAAAATTGGAATATTTCTTTCTTCGTGAATGCATAAAGCGTGTCAAAAATGAGGCTGATGATCGGTCAATTTCTGGCAACCATATAACTTTTTATCTTAATTATATACATATTTACTACTATAATTATAATAACAGAGGCCTGCTTTTTCAAAATTAATTTTTTATTGATGAACTCATAAAAAAGCTTTTAGTCAAATAGCATTTTGTTAACTAAAGGACAAAATATCACTGTAAAAGTATATCGCTTAAATTTCGAAGTAATTGCTTGAATTTTTATTTTAATTAATTTTTGCCCAGCTGACATGTGAGAGTAAAAGCTTGCCGATTAATAGAAAATTTGACATTTGAAAATTGATCAAGTATATCATGAGCTATACGCAATTATAAAGATTATCAAAATGGAAATTTTTTTGAATATAAAAACAATAATTAAAAATATATTCCAAAAAAAAGTAAAATAAAGAGAAATAATATAAAAAAAATTAATGTTAATAATCTTTAATTGCGTATATAGCTAGTAATTTTTCAATTTTATTTTTGTTTTTATTTTATATAACAGTGTGACAGGTCTGTAACAAATTGCAGTTTCAAACAAAAAGTACCTATTTTTTTGCAAAAAATTTTGAAAAAGTAACCGCAACTCAAAACGTTTTTAAAACAGATTTTCAGATTCAATTTTTAACATGGTTAAATATATAAGCAGAATTCCAATTATCCGGAATCGTCGGGACATGGGAGTTGCCGGATAATCAAAAATGCCGGATTATCAAATGCTCATAAAACTCACATTATACTTAATCACTATATTGTTACAAACTCTACGTAAGCTGTTGATTCAGGTTTTAAAAAACTAATAATAATACTAAAGAAAATAATTTTAAATTCTAACATAAGTTTCGAAAAAATTTTTTCTAATACTATATTATAAAAAAAATTTCTCCTTCTAAGAGGTCAAAAAACGTAGGGTGATCGAAGCTGTTAATTTTGATAGGCTAATAAACATTAAAATTTTTTTTATATCAATAACAGGAAACACTAAAAATATCAAAAATCCTCTGCGGCAGGACTTTCTCTCATTCGTATATTCAGAAGTTCAATTTTTTTTTCTATAAATATAAAAATAAAAAGAAAATTTAAAAAAAATACATTTGAGCTTGATCCAAAAAAGTGCCGGATTATCAAATGTTCCGGTTTATTGGATGCCGGATAATTGGAATTCTGCTGTACATTAGACTGTGTCTTATTTTTTATTTTTCGATATTTTTTGGCTCCCCCCATTTTTTTCGAATATTTTGGTCATACAAAACCTCCAGCTCCAAGGATTTTGATTTTCGATTTTTTTAACCCGTGCCGCCGAGCACTTGAAGTTTCCCATTTAAATAACATGGGAATTTTGGGTTTTTAGCTATACAAATTTTTACAAGATCCAAAAAGCTTTTTTAAAAGCTAATTTTTACTGAAAAATTTTTTACTCGTCTCTTTTCTTTAAATAGTTTTTAAGATATCGTTTTTCAAAGTAAATGATAAAAATTGATTTTTTTTTTAAACCCTGAAATTGGGACTATGACTTTAAATTATCATCTCTGGTTAATAATTTATTGAAAAGCAGTGAGTAAAAAATTTTTGGAAACTTGAAGTTTGCAGAAAACTTTTAAGGCCTATAAAACTCAATTTTGTCGAAAATTACAATTTTGGCAGCAATTTAAACAAATTTAAAAATTGGGCCTTTCGGGTCAAAAATTACCAATAGGTTAATTGACTACAGCGGTGAGAGAATCAGTGATAAAAATACACGGTTTACGTCGTTTGAAAGGTGACATTTACACCAAAAAAAAGTAGACTAACCAGAAGTAATTTGGTTCATTTTTGAGGTTGTAGCGTTTTATCGAAAATTACCAAAAAACCCTGTTTTATAAGATTGAGCCAACATGTAAATTTGCGTTTCTAGCCCCAAAATGCCCTTTGGAATGAATGCAGGGCTTTTTGCATGTCTTTACAACATATAAAAGTATGTTTTCAGTAAAAATTAGCTTTTAAAAAAGCTTTTTGGATCTTGTAAAAATTTGTATAGCTAAAAACCCAAAATTCCCATGTTATTTAAATGGGAAACTTCAAGTGCTCGGCGGCACGGGTTAAAAAACTTGAAAATCAAAATCCTTGGAGTTGGGGGTTTTTTATGACCGAAATATTTGAAAAAAATGGGGGGAGCCAAAAAATACCGAAAAATAAAAAATAAGACACAGTCTAATATACATGTATAATATTCGTACAATTTAAATATTTAAAATTTAGCAAAGCAAAAAATAAACTACACATATAAATACACAATAAATACATAAAATTTATTCAACAATCCTGCGGTCACGGAACTAGATTCCAAGCTTTTCTTTCGTCGACATTATTCACCTAGATTACAAAAATAAATTACTTTAATGTAATTGCCTGTTTTTAAAGCTTGACTTTAAAACTTTACCATTTTCGTGAATTGGTCAATGCAAGCTATACGAACTCTAGCAGTACTTGCAGGTGAATCCAATTTAAAGAAATCATCAATACCCTCTTCCTTGCGTGCATCTTTTATAGCATTTCTTATGGCAAAAAATACAGAAGATGCCAAAAATAATGGTGGCTCTCCGACAGCCTATTGAAAAAACATTGGTACATATAAATTTATTATTAAAAGTGACATTTTATGACACTTGCACCTTAATAAAAATTATTTTCACTAGCTGCAAGCGTAATTAAACTTGCGGCAAGTTGAAAATTTTTTCAGCAATATACGTACTTTTGAAGAGAAAACGGCTCGAGGATTTGACGTTCCTTCTAGCAACGAGACATTAAATACTTTTGGAATATTCGTCATACTTGGTATTTTGTAAGTGCCTGGACCCCTGCTGAGTAACATTCCTTTCTGAGAATATACCATTTCTTCCAAAGCAAATAGACCATAGCCTTGCATGAAAGCTCCTTCGATTTGTCCTATGTCAATTGCGGGGTTCAAACTCTTACCGATATCCATAACAATATCCGTCCTTAATACCTTTTATCGAAAAAATCATGCATCGCGTAATTAATTTATCTACGACCCCTCATGTAAATTTAGATTGTGCCAACCATATATGGGATAATTTAATTCCCATATATTCATAAAAATAGGCTAAATATGGAAAAATTAATAATAAACCATTAGCACCGAGGTGAACAAAACGTGCCACTTGATACCTAGCAGCTATTATTTTTATAGAATTTTGAATTTAACAATCAATTTCTGACTAAAAACTTTTCAATACTTCAGTTTAGTGGTCATTTTTAACCTTTCGTCATTCAGGAAATATATATTAAGGGTAAATTAGATCATAAATAAGTAATTTTAGACGACCTACGTTGCGGACAAAACATCCCCTTTTTGATAAAAATCATTATTATTCGAAAATTAATTTTTATATATTTATTAATTAACTCAGAATACCCTTAGGTTTTCAAGGTTACTAAATTCAAAAATCAACATACAAAATATATAGCATTAAGGCCTCGTCTCTCTTATCTTGCGTAAGGCATCAAAAATGATCTCTAACGATATATGGGAAAATACATTTTCATATATGGCTGGCGTAATCTAACACGGGGTACCTCGTGATCTCCAGTCAAACAATCAATTTCTACTTGTGAGCAGGCAGCTCCGTAAGTATAATAATTAAATCGTTTTCCTGTATTTTTTTCAAAGTCGTAGCCTAAGTCAGGAATAAAGTAAAATCCAGTTGCTGACAGACTTATTTTTTCAACATAAGCTTTATTTACCCATTCTTCCCAGCTACTATTAGGATTCGCTTTTATGATATGTTCTATTCTTTTCATGATTTTTTCGCAAGCATCCTAAAAAAAAAGTATATTTAAATATTTAGTATTCTATATACAAAGTTTCTGTTAATTCTCACTAAAATAGCCATGCCATTGATGTCTGATCCTAAGCTTGCAGCAGTTGCCAAGGTATTGGGAACTTTATCTACACCAGTTTCTGAAGTATAGATTTTGTCAGGATTTACTTTTAAAATTTTACTTGCCACTTGAATCATTTTCGTGTATAAACCTTGACCCATTTCAACACCCCCATGGCTGAGAAGAACAGAGCCATCAGTATAAACGTGGACTAAAGCTCCTCCTTGATTTAAGAAATCCTTTTCATAACCAATGCCAAACATAACGGGAACAATTGAAATCCCCCTTTTGATATGTCGATGTACCCTAAAAGTAAAAATTCCGAAAAATGCAATTAATTAAGTGTCAATAAATAATTGTCGAAATTTATACCGATTAAATTCCTCCACCGCTTTTTTATTTTCCTTGTAGTCTGATCTTAATAAGCATTGTTCCCAACATCTCGAGATTGAACAATTTTCAATTTTTTGATTGTAAAAAGTCACATCTCCATCTTTGTAAAGATTTACTTTACTTATCTGAAAGCACAATACGTTAATATTGTCTATCATTAGCCTACTTGACTAATGGTAATTTTTACCTCTTCTTCCGATCTATGTAAATGATGAGCGATATGTCGAATAATATTTTCAGCCAAAAACATCCCTTGAGGTCCTCCGAATCCACGGAAAGCCGTATTAGATGGTAAATTAGTTTTACATAAGTAGCCAAATATTTTTACCGTTGGCACTTTATACGCGTTTGCAAAGTAAAGCATGGCACATTCCATGACCTGATGATATTCGCGTATAGTATAATATAATAATAAAATGGCAATATAATTTTTTATTATTAAAAATACTTACTGCGGGAGAAAGGTCTGTCGAGTAGCCAGCATTACAGTACATGTGAATTTCAGCTCCTTCAATAATTCCTGAATCTGTAAAAGCTATTTTATATTTGCAAAGGAATGGATGTCTGGTTCCCGTTATCATCATATCTTCGTCCCTATCTAACATGCATCTTATTGGTTTGTTTAATCTATTAAAATAAAAAATTAATCTCTTGATTAGTGACAATAAAGTTTTATTTGCTAATTCAGAAATAATTAAAATAACGAACTTGTAGGCAGCGAAAGCCACTGGAATCGAAACAAGCGCATCTCGAGTTTCCTTCCCTCCGAAGCCACCTCCTAAACGTTTTACCCGTAAATGAACTCGATTCATATTTATGTTGAGTACCTGAGCTATAAGTTTCTGAGTTCTTGTTGGATTTTGAGTGGCAGAATATACTTCAATTTCTTTTCCTTCTTTTGGTATAGCTAAACAGCAATGAGTTTCTAAATAAAAATGCTCCTGCCCGCTTATTCTAACTTCACCTTCTATAATGTTTTTAGATTTTTCAAAAACTCTTTCGATATCACCATTTTGCAATACTTTTGGATACCCTTCGTAATAAGAATTAAATTTTATGGCATCCTAAAATTTTAACATGATTTGCTTAAGTTTTTCAACATGGAATATGTTATACAGTGAGGAGTACCATGAGAAACCGAAAATAAAAAGGGGAGGGGGTAAAAAATGTCCTCTTTAAGGGGAAGGGGGTCAAATGGGACTTGAGATAATTTCGATTTGGGGACTCAAAATTATACGGGTTTAGGGAATCAGAACAATTTGGGTTTAGAATTTGATATTTTTATAATTTGTAATTATCACCTTTAAACCTTTTAATTTAATATAACATGGAAGATAATCATGAAGTGGGTATACTCCGGGAAATCGAAAATTAACAGGAGGGGGGGGGGGGTCAAATGTGTTTGATTATTAAATCGGTGGGGAAGTCAAAAGTCCCTTAGAATCATCCAGGTTTAGGGACTGAGAATAATTTCGATTTAGGGACATAATACCAAGAATACTAAAACTTCTTACATAAACTTATAAACTTAGAGTTTAGGGTATCAGATAATACGGGTTCAGGGAATGAGAATTTGGGTTTAGAATCTTAACATCTAGTAAAAGTAATAATTATCAATTTGTGTATCAATTTGTAATTACAATTTATAAATAAAATAGCAAATTGTATTGTAATTGCCGTAACATTTATGTATTATACCCAGCCCTTAGCTGTAACTAATATGTTGCATGTTCCATGTATTTGTTTATACGAACCGTTTATAAAATTTTTTTGTCGGGCTACTAGAACTTTTATTTTACCTCTATCGTTATGACTGGTTGGAGAGGTGTATAGTCAATTTTCACAAGTTTTGCAGCTTTTTTAGCAATGGCTTGATCCCTTGCCACAATAGCCCCGATCACCTGTCCATGGCTGTTAACCTGGAATAAAAATCTTTATATATTTTTGAATATGTTTATTAAAAATTTATACCTCATATGAGGCGAAAACTTCTTCATCGTTTAAAGTACAGCCAATGAACCGATGTGTTTTTGGAATATCCTTAGCGTCAAAAAAACTGATCACTCCTTTCAACCGCAGTGCTTCGGAAGGATCAATTTTATCGATTCTCGCATGAGCTTCAGTTGACAGAACCAAAGATAAATAACATTCTCCTTCGATTTGCGGAATGTCGTCAGTGTAAATGGCTTCACCAGTTGCTTGAATTAGTGAATTTGCGTGAACCATTGGCTTACCAACTAAATCTGAATACTCCTCTAAATTATTTAAGATCTGTAAATATTTTAAATTTTAAAATGTTTTTTATTTGTGATTTTTATGATGAGTCTTTCTGAGCCAAAAAAGCCATGGTGGGCCGGTCGAGTAATCAGATCGGTCCCAAATGTTTACCCATGTTTTTATAACATAATGATAGAAAACTCCAGAAATTTTTGACCCTCAAGGTCTTAAGTAGCCCGAGTCATGGCAAATCAAACTTATTGGACAGCTCTCAACCAGCGTTAGTGCAACATGTATTTCGGGAAAATGCATAAAAATCATGAACTAAATATAAGCTTGAAAACAAATTTTAACTGTGGGTATGTAGGGAAATCCCTGGATAATCGGTTCTTGCCATTCGTTTTTCAGAAAAAAAAAAATTTTTGGCCGATCCGATGACTTAACCTGCCCACCATGGCTGTTTTAGCTCAGAAAGACTCTTAACTCACCTGAAAATATTGAGAGCCGACAGGTTTAAAATGGTAAATATCTTTAATTGCGTAAAATGATGGCGTTATTTTATTTTGCTTCAATTTTTCACTAACTTTTATAAAACCTTTGAAAAATAAACTGCAAATAATATTTTTGCTTTTATTATAAATTCAATTGATATCATGTGTTCTTTTACCTTAAGGTAAGAATTTTCCTGTACAAAATCATCCCCCCAGGCGCATCATCAGATAATGGCAATTCCTTTATTAAAGAGTTCATCACATCTTCAACTAATGTTTTATCCCATTGCCTTAAAAAATTTTATTCATATGAAAGCACTAATATTCTTATTTTTTTGTCATTCTATATTTATTCTTAAGAAAATTCATTTTTCTGGACAGTAGCTACGAATGTACGATTTCCTGGCCGCTGCGCGGCGTAAATTTTATTTTGTACGTAATATGTACGTAATGTGCGTAAATTTTATTTTGTTGTATTCCGAAACGGAATAAATTAACAGAATAAATTAAAAAGAAAACGTTCATTTCGAGATATTTGATAGTTTCTGGGGCTTGGCATAAATTTTCCCAATAATAATTATGGAAATGCAAAGTAAAATACAAAATTGGCCTACCTTCCAATTACTAAATTGCCTGTTTCTTCAGCTAAAACAGTTCTCTCTGCCATTCCTCCAAAAGACATGAGAGCTTTTTTGACGATACTTGTATTTTCATGAAAAAATATATTTAACGCAAAGTTTACAATCGCTATATCATCGTCTCGTCGTTTCGACTGCTTATAAGCAACAAAATATTGGTTCTAATAAAACAAGCGAATATTTATTCTTTATAAAAGTTAAAAATCTTTTTAAAAAATTGTTTCTATCGTCTTACTTTCTCAGAGTACGGAATTTCGATAGATACTAAGACTTCGTCGTCTTTGATGCTATTTCGACGATAAGCAGTAAAAAAATTTTGGTCCATTTGAATTTCCCTAAGTCCTCTTTTATAACTGGAAATATTTAATTTTATTCCAGACGCTAAGAAAATTGGATTCAAATCAGAAATTGGACTTCCAGTCATAATATTTCCCCCGACAGCCTGCAAATATTTAGCTACTTCAAAATGATATTTCATTTTTTCAAAATGTATTATTTCTTTACCGCGATATTTCTAATTTGCTTTCCTGCAAATCTATTAAGCATTTTAACGATCTCGACAAATATTCTTGTTTGTTCTTCTATAATTTTGAAAGTAAGAAAAAAATGATGTATTCAGGGCTTCACGCAAAATCTAAATCGTAAAAATTACCTGATTTTATTTTTATTTGATTACGTAAAACTTCTTCCATTTCAGTTAGAGTTACACTGGCACCGATCTTGATTCCGTCTTTAGTTTCAGTTACGTCTCGCATCTCATGTATCCTTACCGGACTAATAAGTATTGGATATTTAAAATTTTTGAATTTCGTTTCTATGCCTGGAAATATTTTCTCTTAATCTTATTTTTTTTTAAATTATTTAAGCAAAACTAACCGACTTCGGTGTTTCCAACAACAATTCTCGCATTTGGAAATCGAGATTTAAGTTTGAGAACATCTCTTAAATTCATTGGTGTGTACCAAGTAACATCGCTTCCTTTTACAATAAAACATTCGTCGTTTTTATCCAAAAAGAGCTAGAAATTAATAAAAGAACCAAGTAAATACTATTTTTTCGAAATAATTAAGCTTGTACTTGTAATTTGGGTGGAAATATCGGCTCTCCTGAAGGTTCCATCGGCAATAAATCTTCTATGTCTAATAATTGACAGAAATTTTTTTCTGAATTTTTTGCAAAAATAGAACTAGCGTTCGTAAATGTTTTGTATCCATCTATTATCGGTCGATAACCGGTGCACCTACAGAGGTTCCCTAAAAAGTTTCCCACGGTAAGAACTGTCAAATCTGCGTATTTTTCAACAAAGTATTCTCACCTTGAAATGTTTCTTCGATGTCATCGATATTCGGAAAACTTTTAGACCTTAACAAAGCGTACATAGACATTGCAAAACCTGGTGTGCAAAAACCACACTGAGAACCGTGAGCTTTTGCGATGCGCTCTTGTACTGGATGGAGTTTTGTCTTTGTGCTCCCAATCCCTTCAATGGTAGTAACAGCCATACCGTGAATTGAGCATATTGGCACCAAACATGCATTTATCGCTAAGTTTCTGGGTTTAAAATAATTTACAATTTTTTTTTAAAATTGTCTTTATTTCATGTATGAAAAATCTACCAAGGGCTTACGTTACGTTCTTTGTGTTCCGATCATATTTTGAAATCATGACAGTGCAAGCTCCGCAACCTCCTTCAGCACAACCTAATTTTGTTCCTTTGATGTTTACTTTTTTAGGTAAATAGTCGTAAGGAAAATTGCAAAAAGGTGCTCGTGAAAAATTAATTTGTATAAGAAATTTGTATTTATATGCTGCCTCGAGGTCATTTTTCTAGCTGCAAGCCTATTCCATAAACGGATACTTTCTGACTATTTTGAGGTTTCAATTTTTATAAAATAAGTTAATAATCTGTGAATAATAAGGAGCGCAAAAATACTAAATATAAAATACGAATAGATGGGAATTTATTGCAAATATAAAGGAAAAACTGGTTAGCTAAAAAATCAAGTATTTTTATTTAATACTTTGTAACCATTTAATTAATAAAAACAAATATATTCTCCAGGGTCATCTTCTATAAGAAACAAGCGGAAAAATTTTATAATGGATTAAAGTATTTGTTTATATAAAAACTGAGAGTACTCACACTTTCCTTATTGCTTATAGATTATTAATACATTTTTATTTTTTTTAATTTGATTAAAATTGATAAGAAAGCGACCGTTTATAGGATCGGGTTACAGCTAGAAAAATGATAGACTATCTTTTAAAAGGATACACTTGTTTCGAAGATAAAAAAGTAGAGTCCATTCTGGCTCTATATTCTTGTCAACTATCTATAATAAATTAAATTCATTCAAGTATTTTTAACGTAAAATTTCGCTTATCCGAAAACCTACCTCATTCCCATTAACATAAAAAACAAGAGTTGAACTCATTTTTTTTAGAAAATACAAGTAAGAAGTTGCTATCTCGAAATAAAAATTAAATATTATGAGGATATTAAGTATTATAGCGTACTAAGATCTAAGTAATTCTATCTGATAGTTATACTTTATCATTCTGCTAAAAAAGACAAGGGAGGGGGTCGATTCTATTAATTTGTCATGCAATATGCATAATAAAAATGAGAGTAATTTTTGTTATCTGATAAAGCTGACATAATTCAATAAAATAAACTTTTCAAAAAATATGCCTTTTTTTGCAGAGCTACCAACTGAGACATATATAGAAAATATGAACTCTTGGCTGGAAAATTTTCTCATCCCATTACTAGAAAAAAGTATAGGCTTTTCTTTCTTTAGAATTTTAACACTGTATAATAATAATATATATTTAAATTATTCGATTTTATCAATGCTGTGTATTTTCTAGAAATATAGAATTTAAAATATACACTGTAAAAAGTAACTTTCTTATATTAACAAAAAAATTAGAACATTTTCAAAAAATTAGTAAAAATTCGAAACAATTTGTAAAAATTCGAAAAAAATCGTAAAATCACAAAAAAAAATCGAGAATTCTCAAATTTTTCGAAAATATACTAAATTTAGTAAATTTATGATTTTTAACGAATATTTACAAAATTTTTTGAAAATTCATTAATTTTTCGAAAAAATTCTATTTTTTTTGTAAATCTAAGAAAGTTACTTTTTACAGTGTAATATAATATTATAATAAAAATTTATTTAATATAGTAAAAAATTGCTACAAATATAACGTCGAATTTAAGTTGCATAAAGTAATTTGCCCTATATATTTTTTTATAAAATTAATTTGAAATTCATAATAAATTATTTATTAATAATAAAATTTTTAATTAAAAAATTTTTTGTTAAAAAGTACTATCGCATTAATTTATTTTTATTTTTACTTAACTCGGCCCTGGAATATAAAAAAAAAAATTCAAAGGCACATCAGTCATCCCATGTTTTCAGATAGCTTGAAACTTCAAAAAACCAAAAAGAAAATCATGAGCAAGCAATTAGCCATAGGTGTCAAAAAGATTTTTCCATTTTTATGTTAAAAACTGCGTTTTTTATGTCTGAGCAATTTATGAATACATAAATTTCAAAATAACTTTTTTTTGTAGTTTTTATATTCAATCATATTCTCATTTTAAAAAAAGACGGAAAATTCGGATTTCCAAGGAAAAATCACTCTTGAAGAAAAAAAAACTTTTACAAAAAAATTAGCCAAGTTATCGTCAAAACAAAATTCATTAAAAAAAATTGAAATTATATTAAAAAAAGAGGGCTTATGAACCTAAAAAATACATAACCCGCATGAATTTCAACATAAAATAATTTTTTTTTTACTATCAATTTTTTCCAAAAAAAAAATTTATAATCGGTTTGTGTAATTACACAACCAACGAGCATGGAAAATGTTCACTTATAACACTGATAATAAAGTAACTATTGTGTTCATAATATCAATATTTATATCAAAATATTTATATATAAATTTTTATTATGAAAATCATGCTGCTTACACATCAGAGTGAACAAAATTAATTAAATTTTCAAATTTTTATTGTTTTTTAAATAATATGAATAATTGAAAGGTCCCTAGGTACTTCTGCACCAAAGATTTTTAGGGACTTCTGCACCAAAGGTCCCTAGGTACTTCTGCACCAAAAGTCCCGAGGTACTTCTGCACCAAAGGTCCCTAAATCAAAAACATTCTAAATCCATTCCACCCCCCCCCCCCTATCGAACCAGACTTTTTCAAATACCCCATACAATGAACATGTTCCATGTTAAAAATCATTATTCTTTGCAAAAATTTATTTTTCATCTCAAAAACCAGTTAAAATTAAGAAGCAAAGTTTATTTACGACAGTTTTGAACGTAAAACTTTTGAAATTTATAGGTATTTATTTATTTTAAAAAAATTTAGCGCAGGCGTAGCCATGGCCATACTACCAATCCAGGTAGTTCAAACAAGACATGAAAAACGCAGTTTTTAACATAAAAATGGAAAAATCTTTTTGACACCTATCGCCAATTTCTTGTTCACGATTTTTTTTCGGTTTTCTGAAGGTTCAAGCTACCTGAAAACATGAGTCGAATCGCTGTGCCTTCAATTTTTTTTTTGATTCTATGGGGTTAAGTAGAAATAAAAATATAATGTGTCATATATATGACTAATTCCATGTGAAAAGTTTGTTGACTTGCAGATTAGGTCTGCGGTTTGCACTGAAATTGTTCAAAGGTGATCATAAATATAAAATTTCCTCACTGCCCAAACTTTATTTGTCTTAAAATCTGCTTAAAATCGTTTCTGGTCATTTCTCAGAATTTTCGTATTTGGGTTCGATTTCGAAGCCCAAAATGACCAATTTTCATTTATTATTATTACGCTGAAAACCCTCTACAGTTGAAAATAGTTTTTGAGCTTCATTCAGCATGTAGAAAAATTAAGATAGAAAATGTTACTTCGATTTCTCTTAAAAATATTTTTAATTCGAAAAACAGCTGCTAAAAAAATTGTTATAATTTTATATTTTAACATGCTAAATCTAGTCAAATCGGATTTTTCAAAATCCCACACCTTCACTTTCCCTTTAGGACATTTTTACTAAAGATCACTTAAATAAAGTTTTTTACAAATATAGCATTATTTTGTAAAATTGACCATATAAATAAATAATTTTTTTTCATAAAAATGAGATATTATGAAAACAGTTTTTCGTAAGTTAATATTTGCAAAATTTTTAGTTAAAATCGGAAAATTTTACTAAATATTGATATAGCTTTTCTCTTTGTGAAAATATCTAAACCTATATTAATTCCATGTGAAATATGAAGGATACTCTGTCTTCAGTTTCAATATCAAGTCATTTGGAGGAGCAGCTTCAGAGTTATGAGCAACAACAGGCCATATTTTCTGGATCCTCGGCTTTCCTCGGGAAAATTAAAAAAAATGGATTTCAAATTTGGATAACCAGAGGAATTCTATTATCAATCGGAAAAACTTTTCTAATAATTTTAAGAGCGTTTCTTTGTGTTTTTATACAATAAATAAAAATTGATCACTTCAGGTTCTGGTCATTAATGGTTATTGATCATGAGTCCCAAATTCGAAAATTCACAGGAACGGTGAACAATAGAGTGTAGTAAAAATTTAAATTTGAACGGGGGTGGAGGGGAGGTGAAGTGCTGAAAAGTTCATACTTGGTGAAAAAATAAAATTGTCGCAAACCTTGACCCAATTTAAAGGGAAACAAAAACCTGTTATGTAGAAAGGGAATTTTACAACGGTAACTTGGGTCGCTGAATGCGTATCGAACGGTACCCGAGCCGGCGATCAAGGTGATAGCGGGAGTCATTCCTATCGACCTACTTACGCTGGAGCCTAAAAACGTATACCATAGTTACGTGGAGTCGACATGTGACGGAATCATGGCAGCGACGATGGAATGGCGACCCAAAGCTATGGATTGACCGGGGACATGGGGAGGTTGATTTCTACTTCACCCAGTTCCTGTCTGGCCACGGATACTTCCGTAGCCAGCTCTTTAAATGGAGCAAGGTAGGAACAGCACAGTGCTTGCACTGCGTGGGTGAGGTAGACACTGCGGCACATACCCTTTTCGCGTGTACGAGATTCGCCGATGAGCGACCAGCCGTCCGCGAATGGAGGCCAGAGAGTGTGGTCCACTAAATGCCACATAGTACTGAAAACTGGTACAAGGTAGCTGATTAAGTACGGACTATGCTTAAGTGGAAAAAAGAGGAGAGTTTCCTCGAATAGAGAAAACGCTCCTCCTAAGGAGGCTTTGGGGTTAATTTTTTTGAATTTTTTAATGTTATTTTTTTTTTAGGCACGATGGGTGGATGAAGATTTGCGGGCGGCACGTCCTGGGTTGATTTTATTCCTCAACAGGGAGTCTCGGCTCGGGACAATATGTGTCAAAGGTAATAGGGAGGGGAGTTTAGTGGATAGGACCTTGCATCATTGGCCGTGCAATCGTGGATTATAGTTCACTATGATTGATGATTCCATTGTCGATAATGCAAGGTAGAGTTGCCACACAATCCTTTGGCCCGTTGCCAAAAGATATGCGTAAGATGCACTCTTCACTCCCTCGGAAAAAAAAAAAAAAAAAAAAAAAAAAAACTTAGGTCGCTGAATACGATTCCGATATCCGTTCTTACAGCAACAAGTCCACTTGCCCACAATAAGCCCCTTTAGGTAATATTTTAGGTCTTTTATGGACTTTTTTTCAATAATTTTTGTTTAAATTTCGGTTATCTAAATGACAGGTTATATAGTGATCATAGTTATAATGCCTTAAACTATGTAGCTAGGAGCGAAATAATCTTCAGAATTTTCCGAAATTTTCTTCGGATTTTTCAAAAGTTAATATAATTTTTATAGAATTAAAATTACCTAATTCTTTCCAATCATATAATTCTTATTACAACCAAATATTGTTGTTCCATAATTAATCATTTTTTCATTTTATTATGAGAAAAAAAAATTATAAAATAAAATTGCATAGTTTTTAAAGTTTATTTCAACTGATAATTATTTGTATGGATAAGAATTTTAAATTCATAAAATATGTTAAAATTAGGCTATAAAATTCTTTAAAAAAAAAGCTATTCACAATTTTAATGCATATGGGTTATAATATCCATAAACATAAAAAATTCCAAATGATAAACACTTTCTTAAAACTTGATTTTGGGCCTATATATATCATGACTTAGCAAATTTCTTCTTTGTTTATAAACCGCTATTATTTTTGAAGAAAAATTGAATAAAAAAAAATTGTAAAACAAGATAATAATATTTTTTTTTTTATTTATTTACTTTCTTATTATATATAACTTAATTATATAAATAACACAAAAACTTATAAAAAAATTTTAAAAATAATAAAAATTATTAATACGTAATAAATTAATTCTATAATTTAACATTAAATAATTATAATAAAATTGTGACATATTGCTAAATTTGATTTTTTTTTTTTTTTTTTTTTTTTTTTTTTTAAATTTTGGAAACGCAATATTTTCACATTTTTTGTATATTTATTAATCCAAGTCTTCATTTTGATAAATGCTATTTTGTTCTTCTAACTGTAAAAAAAAAATTTTTTTGAATAATTTGAAATTTAAAAAAAAATGAATAAAATCTTACTTTTCTTAAACGTCTTTGTAAACGTAAAAATTTTTCTAATAATGGTCTTTCTTCGATTGATTTAATACGTTCTTCAATGTTACCAATTAAGGCTTCACTTCTTTTACCCCAACCAGTTGAAAAATTAAGTTGTGCATCAGTTTCACTATTTATTAATAATAATATTAAACCAATAATTACAATACTCGTCGAATAAATTTTTTTGAAATGCCTAAAAAAATGAAAAAAAAATTTTTAAATTATAACACTTGCACTTCATTACACAAAAAAAAAATAAATAAATAAATAAAAACTCACATTTTATTTATTAAGTTTGAGAAAAAAAAAATCAAATATATAATAAAAGAAAATTGAATAGTCACTTTATTTTAAGTAAGTTCTAAGTAAACAGATAACTTGAGATGAAAAAAGTCGAATGATGTTATGAGAATCAAAGAATACGATATATTATGTACAAGGAAGCTCTTGATTTTTTTTTATATATAAAAACCAAACCCCTCCAAAAAAAAAAAAATACGTATCTTTTGATTTTCCAACCCCTTTTTTTTCTTTTTATCAACAAATTATATAGTTTATTGGTCAAGATTTTTTTTTACTATTACACATAGTATTTAAAAGCATTGACGTAAATCAACACTATATTCTATAAAAAGAAATTATTTTTATTTTCATTAATGTAAATTTATATCTTCATAGTATGATTTAATAAGTATCTGCTATACTAGATACACTTCAATTATAAAATGTTTTGATTGGTACATAAATATTATTCTGGTTGGGAGTTATTTTTATCGATTTTTAACAGGTGTCATTTACCAAAAAACTAAAAGGTTACGTCAAGTTAAACAAACTTTTTGTCCTATAAGTAATACGTAGGAGGACTTTTTATATTCTGATGAAATAAAATTTTGGTCATGTTAAAAGGGGTGTGTCAAGTATTTGAGAAGTCGATTTGCTTCAATCTTTCAGGCAGGCTATGGCTAGAAGTTTGGCCCCCTAACAGAGTTTTCGCAGATTACCTTATAAGGTAATCTGTGAGAATTTAATGCTACAAGATAGAATGTCTTTTAAATTATTCTGCTAATTTCTAGGCTCAATGGGTGCATTTAGATAAATTGAGGGTATAGGAGACATTTTTTCAATTACCAGAACCTGTCTTGAAAGTTAAAAGCAAATCGGCTTCCCAAACAGTTGATACTCTCCTTGTTAGTTTTAGCACTTTACAAATCACAATATACTTGGATCTAGAATCCTTCGAGTAATGGAACCAAACAAAAAGCCTTTTTTTTCAAGTAAATTTTAGATATTTTTGAAAAGCTGCTAAAAAAAAGTAGCATTTACTTGACAGAAGAAACTGGTCTCAGAAATTCTATCAAAAATAGCAGATCCTAGTAATTCAATTGCTTTTCTGTTACTTTTTTAGAAGACTTAAATTTTTTTATGAAATAAAAATTTGTAAATATATGTATAATGAAAAATAGAATCAATGACAAAATTCAAATTATACTTGATGAATGAAAGCAATAATTTAAAAAAGTTACATTAATAAAAATTAACTTTTTTTTGTAGTTTAAAATTTTGGATACATGCCAATAATATACTTTTTTTATAAATTAAGCTTTAGCTAATAAATTTAATAATTATATTTTACAGACCTGATATTTTATTATACTGGCATATATTTTTTTAATTATTATAACATATACTGCATACTGCATAACTCAAAAACGGTGCATGCCATATTTCTATAAAATATGCATATATTGCATAGAGTAAAAGCGAGAAAAGCTTTTTAGTATTTAAAATTTTACTATTTTTTAAGCCCCTTTTAACTACAGCAGAATTTTAAAGATGATAAAATATTCATATTTGTATTAATATTTTTTTTCAAAATATTTATTTCATGATTATTTTTTCATTTTTTTGTGTCATTCAAAGGTGTTATTGAATTTTTATTAATTTCAAATAAAATTTTGCAATAAAAATATTTAAAAAATCAAGAGGGGATTGCGTCATTTATTAGATTTTTAAAATAAAAGATCTATAAATTTAACGCTAAAGATATGGTTTTTCCAGATACAAAATAAATTAAAAAAAAAAATTTTTTTCTTTATATATTTAAAGAACATTATTTAAAATATATTAAATTATTAAAATAGCAATAAATTTATTTATTTGATTTAATAGCTCAGAAAACCCTGATACGTTTAATTTTATCACAATATAATATATGCTTTATACATATGCCTACTATTTTGTTGGCCTTATAAGTAAAGCTCCTCAAATATTTATAAGCTTTTTTCGAAATAGTTAGAAGCATTTAAAGATATTTGTTTATTTTGGCAAAAATCACATTCTGACTATCTAATTCATTCAAGCAAACTCTTTAGGCAACCCTTAAATTTGAAACGCATAGCCTAAAGTCTTCTCCTTGAACGTTCGAGGATTTTGGGCTGCATGTACACAGCTATTTAAAGCTTTTTCTAGACAAAATAAATTTTTTTTTAATTCCATGTGCTTTTACTATACTAAAGAGTACAGGATAAGCACACAAGATTTAAAAATATTAATTAGATCTAGAGAGGACTTAAGATAGCAGATAAGCTTTTGTTGAATATTAATAGTTTGGATACATAATCATTTGAAAAGAAAAGTTTTCACTGTTCGCTAATTCCTTGAATAGTTGAATTTTTATTCAAAAACTTACCGGTTAACCCATAAGCGTCTAATCGACAATTCTTGGACACATGAATATTTTTGTATGAAAAAATGAATATTTTCGGCTAAAAATCTCATCTAGTATTTTTATCGCTCTTTCCTTTGGAAATCCAAAGTCCGTTTTTACCTACGACCCTTGGGTAATGAAATATCAACCCCTAAAGTAGGGTAAAATCCCTAAAATTGTTAAATTTTTCAAAAAAAGTTACGCTTTTTTATAATTTAAAAAAAAATGATTTACCCTACTTTAGGAGTTTAATCTCATAACCCAATGATTGTAGGCGAAAACAGACTTCGGAAATGGAAAGAGCCACCAAAAATACCTACTAGGTGACGTTTTCAGCTAAAAATAATCATTTTTTATACAACTGTAAAATCCACCCCATGATCCCTATTATTTACCCCCTCGAGAGGTTAAATGTTGTGAGAATACATAAATTTGCATCTTTTACTTTTTGAAAAGTAAAAAATATAATTTCCAAGATGAAGAAACTTTTCTTTGCGTGTAGTAACTTTTTTTGAAAAATTTTACAATTTTAGGGATTTTACCCTAATTTAGGGGTTGATATTTCATTACCCAAGGGTCGCACAGTGTGGCAAAATGGACAAAAATCGCTCTTGGACTGAGTTTTTGAGCTATCGACTTGAAACCTGTTTTGAACGGCTTTAAAATAAGTTGGATTTCGTGCATCACTGCGGATTTTCAAATTTTTTTATTTTTAATTAGCCTATTTACACTACCTCAACCTATTCATTTATCGAAATTTTCACTTCCTATATTTTTTGCACTCTAAAACAAATGGGAAATTTTTTTGTGTTCATCCTGCATTATATACATAAAAATTAAAAAAAATTTTTAAGTCAAAAAATATTCAATCATAATTTTTGCCTATTTTTGGATCTCGCATAAAATGCATTTTTAGTGAATAGATTAATTAAAAATAAAAAAATATGAAAAATCCGCAGTATGACACGAAAGCAGGCTTATTTTAAAGTCGTTCAAAACAGGTTTCAAGTTGATAGCTCAAAAACTCAACCCAAGAGCGATTTTTGTCCATTTTGCCACACTGTGGGTCGTAGGTAAAAACGGACTTCGGAATTGGAAAGAGCGATAAAAATTACCTACTAGGTGAGATTTTTAGCCAAAAATATTCATTTTTTCATACCAAAATATTCATGTGTCCAAGAATTGTCGATTAGGTACTTATGGGTTAAATAAAGTCAAAATCTAGCAGCGAAAAAAATATAAATATAAGTGTGAAAAAATATATTAATTCTCAAGAGACTGAAAATTAATTCATATCAAAGTTCACATAATTTTTTGTAATTTTTAACTTAAAAAAATATATAAACTTTTAATCTTTACAAATTTCTCAAGAACTAAATTTAAATAATTTAAGGCACGTTTAAGGTAAAATCGAATTTTACATTTTCATGTAAATAGAGTATAGGAAATCTATATTTATTGAGGTAACAAAAGTTCTTGAGTCATCAAAATACTAATCTAACTACTATTTTGTTTATGCAAAATGTTATTTGATTTCAGAGCAAGATTTTCATGTTATTTGTGTGTACCTTTTTTATATATTAAAACTTAAATTTTGGTTAAATATAAAATATAATTTTTAAAATTCAATAAATTTTGGTTAATTATAATATCTTTTATTATTTTGAATTAATATTCCAATACAAATATGCTGATTCAAGAGAAAATATATATTTTATTCAAGTATTTTCTCGTATATTTTGATTATAAATATTTTATTTAATCAATAACTTCAATTATTTAATTATAATTTATTCATGGATTTGAAAGAGGTTTTATTAATAATTATATATTAAGAAACATTAAATTATTTTCTCTATATTTCTAGGTCAATTAAAATTTACTGCCTTTTGAAGCAAATTAAAATACCACATTTTAAAAATATAATTCATCGATGGATATTTGAAGTTTTACGAATTTTGAAAGCTCCCATAGAAATTAATACTTCGAGGCTTTAAACTATAATTCTTACGTTGAATAAAAGAATTAGAACAAAAATTGTATAAACAGGCTCTAAATACTTATTTTTGACGCCAAGTCCGAAGAAACCATTTTTTTACCGACTACTTGATCCACCAACCAGAATTTTCGATTTTTTGTCTTAGTCTTGTCTCAAAATCAAGAAAAGAGAAGGTTTCGCTAAGACCAAAAAAGTGCCGAAATTTCAAGGTACCTTTTGGACATTATTTGCTATATGAGTATCGATTCACTTTTTTAACATTTCGGATCATTTAGTCTAGCCAAACCCTATAAAGAAATTTTCTCTACTATAGGTTTCTTGGGTTGCGCTGAACTTGAATATAGCTTGCAATTTTGGTCGTTGGAAATACGAGGAACACCTTCAAATTTAAAAATTGTTTTCGTAATAATAAAAAAACCTTAAAGACTGTCTTCTATATTTCCTCAAGGCTTATAAATATTACAAATATTTGCCAGTTTAAGAGTATTCCGCATATTTTCAACAAGTGAATCCCTGATTTTTTAAATAAATGACCTAAAAAACCTGTGGTAGAGAAAATCTCTTCAGGGTTAAAATACAAATCCAAAAATGAATGGAGTATTATAAAAGTCTGAATAATTTTTAATGGCTTTTTGGCAATATTTCAAAAATAAGTTAAAAAAATGACAATAAAGAAAATTTTATTAATTAAAACAAAATTGTTTAGAATATAGTAGTCTAGGTCATTTAATAGGTCAGCTAATAGAATATGGTAGTCCTTTATTGACTGTATTAAAAAACTTACAACCAGTTTGTGAACTCACAACCAACGATCATGGAACATGTTCCAAGCCTTAAAGACAAAAAAAAATAGTTTTTATCTCCTAAAATCCTCATAATACTATACCCCTCTAAGCTCTTAAATTGAATTTATTCTAAGTCCCTAAATTGAAAATATTTTATATCCCTAAATTATTCTAAGTCCATTTGAAACCCCCACCCTATGACATCCTTGAAATACCTTCCTGCTTATAAATATGTTCCATGCTAAAAATTAATCTGATTTAATAATGTTTCATTTTCTCGCAAAATAGATGGTAGATGGGTAAAAATGGCTTTCATCGGATAGGTACTATGTGAAAAAAAATATTTAATTTTTCTAGTAAACAGAAATCATAAAATATTTCAGAGGCCTCAAAATGAAAATTTTATAATATTGAAAAATATTGCCAATATCCTCCGTTCATTTTAACGGGCCTACTGGGCTAAGATAATCAGGATTCAAGTTTATTAGATAGGGTACCTATTACTTGTATTACAAAGTCTTCTAAATAGGTAATACTTTCAAGTCCCCCAAATAACTTTCGATTAGCATCAATTTTTTGTCTGAGGGTTTAATTTTAAGCCCCGCAAACAGCGATTCTTAACCACTAATTTTACGACCGTGATATTCAATATGCAAAATGTTTATTTTGTAAAATGGACAAATTTTAAATAATTGCTGCTAAAATAGCAGTTTTAAAAGAAAAAGGTTTTGCAGGATTCAAAAATTTTTTTCCTGCTTTAAATTTGCAAAAATTCTTTACTCCTCTGTTTTTATGAATAGCTAATAATAAACTGGATTTTCGTTACTTTAGATTATAAAATCTTGCAAATAAATAATGGAAAGAAGATAAGAAAATAATTTTTAAAAATATAAATCTTGTATGCATAATTTTTTAGACCAACGAAACCTATTATTACTAAAAATAGTAGTTTTGGTTGCAATATTAAAATTTTCCACTTTAGGCCAAAAATTAGCATTAGCTTAATTGACCATTGTAGAATTATAATAAAAATCGCAATTCATGGGGCTTAGAAGTAGACGCACACTGATTCAGAAAAAAAAGCGGAAAAAAATTAGCTTCAAGCGAGGTTTTAATGAATTTTGATGCGGTTTGCGGCATTGAGTTCCTAAAAATGTGTATTCACCGAAAAATGCGGCAAGAATTTCTGATTATTTGAATTTTCACCCCTTAAGTACTTAAAACTACCCCTAAATAAGAATTTTTTTAAAACATTCATTTTATGCAAAAATTAGTTGCCAATCACTTTTAAAACTTTTATAAACATTAAAAATTGTGAATTTTAATGAATTTAAAGTAGAAGAATAAAAACTGCCCCTATTAAAACCCAAAAAACCTCTGAAACTACTCAAAGAAATTGAGTTGCACATGCAAATAAGCCTTAGAATTTTAAGGGTAGTTTCAGGGGTACTTTGGGTTTTAATAGGGTCAGTTTTTTTTCTTCTACTTGAAATTCATGAAAATTCACAATTTTTAATGTTTATAAAAGTTATAAAAGTGATTGACAACTAAACTTTGCAAAAAATGAATGTTATAAAAAAACTCTTATTTAGGGGTAGTTTTAAGTACTTAAGGGGTGAAAATTCAAATAATCAGAAATTCTTGCCGTATATTTCGGTGAATACACATTTTTAGGAACTCAATGCCGCAAACCGCATCAAAATTCATTTCCGCTATTTTTTTTTCTGAATCAGTGTGAGACGGTTAGATAAATAAAAAAAAATGAGAATAACCAAAAATTATTTAATTGTGAAAGGTAGCAGCATTATTTGGAAGTATTTTAAAATTATAAACGTATCCATAACTATTAACCATACATCTCAATTTTAGTGTCTTAAGGGTTGAAAAGTGCGAATAAATAAAAATTAACAATGTATTTTTTAAATTGTTTATTTAATAAAAAGAAAAATTACAATTAATTTTTACTATATTTATAAGTAAATGTATAAAAGATTTTTATGTATATAATATTTTTGATATTTTGTATCACAATATAATTATTTTGTGCTACTTATTTGAAAATAAATATTGTATATAATAATTTTTTTTTGTTTTTAACAATTATTTCACATTTGCTTTTGTAAATATCTTTGCATTATTATAACAATTTTTAACAATTTTATTGTTTTTACATATGTGAAAAAAAAGGTTCGAAATTAATTAGCAAAATAAATATTTTTATAAAAAAAAAGCTTATTTTTATAAATATTTCCATGATTAGTTTTTTTTATACAAATATACATATAAATATTTGTTTTATTTTCATTTTTATTGACAAATAATTGTTTTTTTGTTTTTTTATTTTATATTTATTTTCATTTTATTTATTTATATTTAATTATTATTATTGTTATTATCTTATTTTATCATTTTTCAGGCAGTATGCATAATCGATATCTAATTTTCTTTTAATACTATAAAAATTATAGACATTACTATTGTACAAAAAAAAATGTTTCTTTCGTTAATTTTTAATACTTAAATTTCATTAATCTTACAAATACATGTATAAAAAATTTTTATATTTAATAATTAAATAGTATTTTCACTTAATTATTGCCTCATTTTCAAAAAAAAGTTTAATTTAAGTATAAAAATTTATTTTTATAATATTTAGTTACAATAATTTCTTTTTTGTTTTCGCATATAAACTTAATATTAAAATTATTTGGTAGCTATCCTTTTTGAAGTATGAAAAAATTGAACATGTACGATTTTTAAATATCAAAATTTTAACAAGTCAAATTCATTGCAGTCTTTTTGAAAAAAAAAAAAAATTGAGATTTAAGTTGAGAAAATTTTTAACAAAAAATTTGGAAAATAATTTAAATGATAAATGCAAAAAAAGTTCATATCTAAAATTCGAATTGACATGTTAAAATTTTGGGGTATCATAAACGGTACATTCCATTTTTGGTCTTTCAAAAAGGATAGTTCTCAAATATTTTTGATTTTACATAAATAATATGTTTATTTATTGTACAATTTACTTCATATTTACAATTAAAAATAATATTTCTGGAATTTTATGAAAATCATTTTATATAGAGATCAAAAATACTCTATACCTTATATTATAAATATTATACACTATTTCAACGCTTGTAACGAAAAAAACGTCAATTTAATTTGGAGACAGGACGGTTTTCACAGCCATTTAAGCTCACAAATTCTAAATGAGCTTGAATGGAAATTGACATAGTCTTTGCCTAAGCAAATTCAACTATCGTTATTTTCGCTAGTAGCAATGATTTATTACTAATATTATCATACAAAAATTCTTAAAAATTATTTCTAGCTGCGCAATTTACTTTTTTTATCACTATTACAATTATAATTAAGTAAAATTAAACATAATAATAATATAGGAATTTCATAAAAAATAAAAATGGAATCAATTCAAATTTATTTAAATAATAATAATACTTAAGGTATATTAATTTTAGAATTGATTTTATCATTTTTTATTAGTTGATGTGTGATACTAAAAAATAAATACTATGGCAAATAATAAATAGTGGAAGAAAAAAAACCTCATAAAGAGGTTTAAAAAATTTAAGATCAACAATTATATATTTAATGCATATTTATAAATAAAACATGAATTTTAGTTATTAAGCATAAATAAAACACATGTTCTACATTTATTATGCATAACGTGAAAGACACGTTTTAAAGGTACTGCAATTTAATATTATTATATAATTACATATACAATATTAAAATGCATATAACAAATCAGTTTATTTTTTTATGTCACCCTGTATATAATTAACAATTCTAAAGTTAATATATATAATATATATATTTATATATTTTAAAAAATGCAATTGTTATATTTAAAATTTTAAAAAAATATCTTATATTATACATAAATTATGTATTTTACAATTTTTATTATATAGCCTACATATATTTATTTATATATAAATGCTTCTCGGAAGCTCCAATATATATGTTAATTATGTGATTGTCAATCTCATTATTTGAGATTTAAATATTATCATTATTATTGACATACAATGTTATACATTCATTCAAATTATTATTTTAGCATATTAAAATTAAATGCAGTTTTAAGAATTTAAAATTTAATTAACAAAAAAAATTATTTTTGTGAAATTTTTTTTCTTTAATTTCACCTTATTTCTTTTTTTTTTTTTTTTTTACAAAAAATCAGTCAAGTTAAATTTTCTTTGAAAAAATACTAGAAAAGAAAAAAAATTATTTATAACGAATAGATAGTAAAATAAAATACAAAAATTACACTGGTTTACTTGAGATTTTTTAAATTTCATAATAAAAAACAAAAATAACTATGTTTTAAAGTTTCTTATAAACTTTCGTGATAGAAAATTATTAGCTGCCACGCGATATATCCTATTTTACAAACAAAATTATTAAATCTATGGACATTTTTATTGATATATAAATTCTTCGATAAATAATTAAGATATTGCTTAATTACTCGCTTAATTATTATAGAAGAATTTAACATCGATTAACAGTTAATTTTTTTTACAACATAATTTTTTTTTGCCTTGAATTATTCTTTGGCGTTTATATTTTCACGTAATAAATGTTACTATTTATCATGTTCTAATATTAATTTATGAATATTCATGATAATAAAAAAGTGTTTTTTTTCATTTATAAATTATGACATACATTTAAGTACAAAATTCATTGTCTGTCTATTCACTCTATGAAACACTGATACAAAAGTGTTTTTTTTAAATTAATTAATTTGTTGAATTAAGAAAATAGAATTTGGTATTATTATTTTTTTTTAAGTATTGTCCTTATTATAAAACTTTATTAACACCAACTTTCACTTTCTCTATCACCAACGCCTTCACTTTCTTCATCACTTGGTTCTTCTCCATACATGTCAGCAAGTTTTCTAAATCTTGGTCCAAAGTTAGATAAATAATTAAATTTGAGATCACCATCGTCAGTACAAGATGCTAAAGATGATAAAGAACCATCTGAATTTCCTTCACCTTCGTAAGCATAATGCCTTACATCATCAAATGGATTTGTTTCAGGATCTTTGTCACAGCTTTCTTTTTTACCATCAAGGAAACCACAAATATCTGGAACTTCATCAGCTTCTATAAAATTAGCCAAAATTTATTGATTTACTCAAAATTTACAAAAATATTCATTAGATTGATATTCTTACCTCTTCCTTCAAGACTAGCTGCTTGAATTTTAGAATCTAATGGAGGTTCATACAAAGATCTTAAAACATTTAAATCATATCCAGTATCTACTTCACCACCACCTTCATCTTCGTAATTTATAATATTTTCTCTAATATCATCCATATCCTTGTACAAATCATCAGTTTTCTTTCTATGTACAACTACTGCTAGTAAAAGAATTAATAAAATTACAATACAAATCAAAAGGGCTAGTAAGAAATTTCTATCAATTCCAAAAGAAACAGCTCTTGCCATGGCATGATTACATCCAGGATTTGTATTTTTTTCTAATGCTGGTACTCCTAAATTAAATGCCTAAAAATATAAGATTTTTCGTTTTAAAATTTTGATTTTTATTTATTTTCGAGTTTATTTTATTTTATTGCAATAAATAATAGTATATTACATTTCCATTCAGTGTCATATTACGAATACAGCCAATAAATCCATTATTTGTGGGTGTATGATCCCAGCCATAAGCATTAGCTAGTTTTGATAACTCATATATGGTTCCTCCAATTTGAAATGGACCATTCACATTGAGGATTTGATTAGCTCCTTTGGGTGCTACTATTTTCATACACTCTGATAAATAACAGTTGTCTACTTTCATCTCAATAAACTAAAAAATTAAGTCATTAAGTTATTATATTTATAGAGTTTATCATGAACTACAGAAATGATTTGTTTCTTACATTAGGACTAAATTCAATTTCTATCTTATGTGGTTTTCCATCTGTCAATTTGAACTTTTCTTGATGCAAACGCGCGGTACCCGTTCCATAATCAACTAATAAGACAGGAGTACCTTTGTACAATTCAAGGGACAAAAAATCTTGAATATTTAATTTTTTTATTTCAGATACCGGTCCAAAATAAAAAACTAAACCATTTTCTATTTGTGGCTGAAGCTCTAAGCCTAAAAAATTATTAAAATTTACTTAGAATATTTTATAATTTGAAAAAAAGAATGGCATTTTTGAAATATATATAGGTTGAATAGTAAGGTCTTGCTTTTGGAATAATATTTCCTTTTTATGCGACTTTTAAATCTTATCCTATTATATAGCAGTCGTAACTTTTCTCATTTCTTAAAACCTTTTTAATTTTTAAATAAGCCTTTTATTCATATTTTAGATTATTTTCATTTTAGAACACAGGAGCCAAATTTCAGGGGGCGAATTTGTCTGGATCTATTGGTAATCGTATATATTTACACGAGTGGACTAAACTCTCGCGCGAGTCTAAGATATGAAATTTGAAGAAAAAAAAACTGAAAAAAGTGAGCCGGTTTTCTGTTATATTTATACTTTATTCAGAACAATATATCAATTACGAAGAAAACCATAATTAAATTAAAAATTGATAATACTAATTTTAATCTTAGCTCTTGACTGTTTACCCGCTCTTGATTTTGGCCCCCGTGATCTGTCTTAGCCAAATTTGGTCCTCGTGTGGCCACTGCGCGGCCAAGGAAATCGAAATTTCTTGCTACTGCCGCAGAAAAATTTTATATATATCGAATATGAAAAGAAATTTTTTAAGCACTTTTAAAAGGAAGTCAATTTTATTAATAAAAGTAATCTTGCGTTTGCAAGAAAATAAAAGAAAAAAAATTTGCTTTAAAATTTAACTATAGTCACAAAATGAGAAAACTGCTGTAAAAAAGAGAAATGAGGATTTCAAAATCTGAAAATTCAAACCTATATATATTTTAAAATATCATATCACCCTTTCAATAATGCTTTAAAAAGTTTTATTTACTTAAACGTAAGCTGGAGCATGCTTGTCCTGGGGACGGGAGTATTGCGTAACCATCGCCATGAAAACCAATAGCTAGTTTTTCACATCTAGGCCCATCAAAGTCCGGCGGGCATTCGCATCTTCCTTCACCCAGTTTGGTGCCTCCATTATAACAAATTGGATTAACAACTTCACACACACATAATGGGTCAATAACAGCTCTAACGCCAACAAATGAGCTAGTATTTGTAAAGACTGGGTAAGGTGTTGAACTTATATTTAAAAATGTCTTACAAGATTCATTACAGTATTTTCTCTCAAATAAACACTCATCTATATTAACCATTAATATTTCAGCTCCCATTAATTGTTCTATATCTTTAAACTTTAATGCAGTAAATGTATTTAGTTTTTCAGGTGCATAATAAGGGCTACCGTGTGCGGAAAATCTAACATCTAACAATGAATCATTAGAATGATGTGGTGAGTGAAGTACCGTTAATATGTCAATATTTTCAACCGTTACATTCAGTATATCATGTAAACGTTCCTGTAAAAGATCTTTCTTGCTAACTCCACCCTCATCTTTTTTTTCGATAAACTCTTCAGCTGTAATTCCATAAAAACGAATCGAACCGGAGTTTTCTACAGCTTCCTTGGATATTTCTTTCACGGTGACATTCACAAAAGCGTTTACATTATGATTTTTAAGATTGATGGATTCAGATACGATAAAATGTAATCCGAATTCACCGCTTCTTACACCTTGTTTTAGAGTTATCATACCAGTACGTTTGCTTAAGTCAAAAGATTCTAAATAATCTGGCAAGGCATCTCTCATTTTTTTGTCGTCCCAAACAAACTTTTTGTCGGGTAAATCCCAATCATCAGGATCGTCCACATAAACACGACCAATTTCAACATCGGGTGATTCGCCTTCATAATTATAAACGAAAATTGAACTTGAACCGTACATCATTTCATTATCATTTTTATCTCCTATAATAACTTTTAGCATTGAACGTCCAGTCATTGAAGGTGAACCACTATCTGTTATGTTAATAGGAATGTCATAACTTTTACGTTCTTCACGATCAAAAACAACTTTAGCGTATAACTTGGAGCCAAGAATATCAAATTTATTTATAATAGCATATTCAGCTACACTTTTATCCATTTTATATGTGAAAGGTGGTCCATTGTCGTCTGAATCGTAATCTTCAGCTGATAGTTCGGTTATTAATCCTGGTTCAGTATTTTCATACCAAATAACTGGTCCATTCATTTTTAAAAATGGTGCGTTATCATTTATATCGGTTAATGTTATGTTAATAGTGGCAATATTTTGTAATGAAGTTGGACCTCCGTCTTCGTCTCGAGCAATCACGTTTACCTGAAAACAATGTACTAATTATATCAATTCCTTTTTTTATTAGAAAAATAAAAAGTTATAAATTCTTACAGCCCAAACTGGATATCCATGAGGTAAATCTCGATCCAAAGGCTTTTTTAACATCATACATCCATTTTTCTTAATGTCGAAAAATTTCATTTGTTCAGTGTTTACGAGACCATAAGAAATATGTTGATCGGCAGATCTATCCTTTATATCAGGATCATAAGCCGAAATTGTTGTAAGGCAACCTTAAAAAATTTTAAATAATTATTTTAAATAAAAGAAAAGAGTAAAAAATTATAATATTAAAATCTTTTTACGATCGAATCATAAAAAATTCTTAAAAAAATTATTCACTTGCGACCAGGCTTGCGACGAGAGGAAATTTCTGCTTGCGAGAAGCAAAAATAATTTTTCTGGTCAGTGGAATTGGTATTTTACGTGTAATTTGGGCTATTTTTTACTTTCCTGGACACGAGCCGTAAAAAACTTTTCTGAATTTAGAAAACAAGGGATCCTGCAGCTAAGTTTTCTCTAACATACACAATTACCTTCCTTAGATCAGCAAAAAAAGAAATAGAATTTTTACGAAAAATTAGTAGATGTTCTTCTATTGGTTCCCCATAGAGGAACCTTTGTGATAAATGAAATTTTGATTTTCGATATTTTGGCATATAAGCACGTTTTGAGACCTCAGGAAGCTAAAAAACCGGTTTTTAAAAAAAGTCTGTGTGTGTGTCTGTGTATGTATGTATGTATGTATGTCGCACTGTAACCGGTGATATTTCACAGCCAACACGACATTAAGACCTAATTTTTTTTTCAAAACTTTTTTCACCAAAAAAGCTCGAGGTACTTTTTTTTTTTTTTTTAATTTGGATGTAATACCTCATTTATTTCCACGAAAGTACTTATATTTGAAAGTATGGTTTTTACTCGATATCTCGAATCTGATACTTAATTTTTTGAAAATTTTTTTCCCAAAATTTTTTTCATAAAAAAATACAAAAAACACCAATTTTTTTTTTTCTTTGAACGTATTACATAATTTGCTTCCATGGAAGTACTAGTTTTAAGAACCTCTATAAAAGTAATTTTTTGGACCTGATACTTAATTTTTTGAAAATTTTTTTCTCAAAATTTTTGCCGCCAAAAAATATAAAAAATGCCAATTTTTTTTTTTTTTTAGGATGTAGTACTTATAGTCCTGTCGCCAGCAATGCTATTTAATGCCATAAAATCCTAAAATAGCATAAAAGTTCCATGGAAAAAAATGGGTGGTATTTATGTTTTTTGACCCGCTAAACACGAATCTGAGGTCTATTTTGCAAAATTCGTGGTCAATTTTTTTTTATGAACAAATTATTGGCCAATTTCGCAATAATTTGTTAATAACAAAAAATTGACCACGAATTTTGCAAAATACACCCCGGATTCGTGTTTAGCGGGTCAAAAAACATAAATACCACCCATTTTTTTCCATGGAACTTTTATGCTATTTTATGGCATTAAATAGCATTGCTGGCGACAGGGCTATTTATGTTTTTCTACGAAAGTACGAATATTTAGAATTATCGTTTTTAAATGATTTCATGTGATACGTAATTTTTCGAAATTTTTTTTTTCAAAATTTTTTTAATAAAAAAATTTAAAAAATACAATAATTTTTTTTCTTTTTGGACGTAATACCTAATTTATTTCTAGGAAAGTTCTAATATCCAGAATCATCGTTTTTAAAGGATTTCTCCATTTGATATGTAATTTTTCGAAATTTTTTTTTTCAAAATTTTTTGTATAAAAAGATTAAAAAAACACAATAAATTTTTTTCTTTTTGGACTTAGTACTTAATTTATTTATATGAAAGTACTAATATCTAGAATTATCGTTTTTAAAGGAATTCTCCATCTGATACGTAATTTTTGTAAATTTTTTTTTTTTTTAATTTTTTGTATAAAGAAATTAAAAAAACACAATAACTTTTTTTCTTTTAGGATGTAGTACTTAATTTATTTCTATGAAAGTACTAATATCTAGAATTATTGTTTTTAAAGGATTTTTTCCATCTGATACGTAATTTTTCAAATTTTTTTTGTGAATATTTTTCATATAAAAGAATTAAAAAAACATCATTTTAATTAGATAAAATAGATCATTATAAATATTTAGCTATTGTTGATGAGGAACCATAGTGCCAATCACTTGGCAGCGTTTTTTTTTATTTTATTTTGTTCTATTTTTTTTGTTAATCCAAGGAAGTTACTTTTTAAGTGCATGTTACAAGGCCACAGTTTGGTACATGGTTTCCACTAACCCAGTAGACTTTTATTAGAAATAATCGTTTTTCCAGACTTTTTTTGTATTTTTTTTTTGAATAGGTTGTGTTTTTTTTGAAAGCTGGACACATATTTTTCTTTAAGAAAGCCTTAACATCAAATTATCTTTCATTATTATCATTCTTAAATTGTTATTCAAACATCGCGGACACTTATTTTAATTAAGAAAATCTGAGAATATGAGGTGGATTTTCGAGATGGTCGCTCGCCCAAGCGCTGCACCGCTTCACCCAAATGGGACGTATCCGAGTTTGGCAAATCGGATTATAAAAAACATACACAAAAGCATACTTAATCATTTTTATTTAAAAAATTTTTTCAAATTTAACAAAAAGGTTATCCCTATTGATTAAATAGTAAGCTGGATAATTTTTTTAATTCCTTTTTGAGTAACTTTGAATTCTCGTTTGAATTCCGAAAATGTATTAAAAAATGAATAAAAATTGTTAAGATTAGTTTAAAAAAATATGCTATACCTTATAATGCAAAATTTATTTCAATTATTACAAATATAAAAGAGGATATATTTATCTATATGGGGTAGAAACCCGCTTTTTAGACTGTAAATGCAATGCATCAACTTTAACGTTCAGAGAGCAGAAATATTTTGAAAATTGACATCGGGAGTTCATCTTGTACAATTTAAAAACTAGGTTAAAATTATTCTATGTATTAAAGTATTAGAATAATCTGTAAGATAATCGGATATATTATTTGCGGAACTCGAAAAGATCGTGTAGATAAGAATTTGTAGAATTTGTAAAGATTTTGTAGATAATTAGACTAATGCGTCAAAACCACAATCTGCATAACACATTTAATTATGTTTAATTAATAATAAAAAAATTAGTACCTGGTACAATTGTTTCTTCTTGTATAACAGGATTTTTATTAAAACTATTAAAAACTGGTTGTTCATCATTAACATTTTGAATTTCAATAATTACTGTTGCTGTGTCTTCAAATATACCATCAAATGCTTTGACAGTTAAATTATATTCTATGATTTTTTCATAATCCAATGGCTTATTCACACGTATTTTACCAGTTGTAGCTTCAATATAAAAACTGTTATCAAGATTTCCATGGAGTATACTATAAACAACAGGACTTGCTGTATCCTTATCCTCAGCTTTAACTTCAGTAACTAATGCATTAATGTTTGCATCTTCTGCTATAGCATGTGCATTATAAACTTTTTGGGTAAAAACTGGTGGATTATCATTTTTATCAGCAATTTCAATTTGGAAATTTTGTTCTGCTTTATTTGGATCACCAGTTTTTAAAATGGCACTTGGCGAATTATCAAAAGCTAATACTTTTACAATATAAAACTTTTGATCTTCTCTATCAAATGTTGTTAATGTTGTTATATTTCCAGTTTGTGGATCTATAGCAAATAATTGACTGGGAGTTTCAAACCTATAACTGACCTATAATTAAAAATAAATAAAGTATAATTAAAGGATAAAAAAAAAAGAAAATTTTCTTTCAAAATAAATATATTGATAAATTATTAGTAGCTCAAGAATATAATATTTTTTTATTTTTTTAACCCTTTAAAGTAGGGTTGCGATATATATAAATAAATGTTTTAAAAAATGTGTATCTATTAAACATATTTACTTGATTATGTTCTGGAGAGACATCAGCATCAATAGCTCGAACCTGCATAACAAATGTTCCAGGAGGTTCATTTTCTAAAACACTTCCAGTTTCTCTTCTTCGAAAAACAGGGATATTATCATTTACATCTAATACTTGAATATTAATTTTTGTTTCAGAATAAAGTTTATCAGTATTAGAAACTCTTACAAGAATTGAATATTCTGTATTGCTTTCATAATCTAAAGGTTTTGACAATAAAATGTTAGCTTCACAATGATTTGTTTCCAACCTGTTGAAAAATATGTAAAATCAGATTGAAATTTTGTATTCCCACTTTCAATTGTATGTATATTTTCATCTTCTGACATTTGTTGTTTATAAGGACAATTAACATTTGTTGTTTATGATGACAATTAATTAAAATATTAAAATTTTTAATTTTATTTAGAATTTTTATTTGTTAAAAGATATAGGTATGTATATAATAAACCTCGATTTCATGTATATTATTAGTCACACCCAGCTTGAACGAGCGAAAAGTCGAAAAAAAATGACGACAAAATCTGATACAGCAAAGTTTTCGGAAATAGTTTGTTATTTTCATATTTCCATAGCAGTAAGTTGGAGCTGATTGTCTAAAAAATTTTTAGTCAATTTTGTGGGTGGCTGAGAGATCAAAATCCGAAAATTTGATTTTTAACAATAAATCTTTATTAAATTTAAAGAAATAGATGAAAAATTTGGATTGCCAGGGAAAAACCACTCCAGAAGAAAAAAAAACTTTTCTTTTTACGATGAAATTTAGCCAAGTTATCGTCAATTTAAGATTTTGCTTAAATTCGCCTTAAAAAAGATTGAAATTTTATTGAAAAAGCCTGTTTCTGAACTTTGAACATGCATTACTCGCTTGATTTTCATCGTAAAATAATAATTTTTTTTTTTTAAATCAATTAATTTTTCCCTAGCAATTCATTTCTTTAAGAAAAAAATCATTTTTATTGACCAAATTTCAATTTTTAGGTCAAAAATTGTGTTAAGTAAATCTCGCTACTTACAGTTTTCAAAGGCTTTTGACATTAAAATTGAAATTCGGTACATAAAAATGATTTTTTTCTTAAAGAAATGAATTGCTAGGGAAAAATTAATCGATTTAAAAAAAAAAAATTATTATTTTACGATGAAAATCAAGCTAGTAATGCATGTTTAAAGTTCAGAAACAGGCTTTTTCAATAAAATTTCAATCTTTTTTAAGGCGAATTTAAGCAAAATCTTAAATTGACGATAACTTGGCTAAATTTCATCGTAAAAAGAAAAGTTTTTTTCTCTTCTGGAGTGGTTTTTCCCTGGCAATCCAAATTTTTCATCTATTTCTTTAAATTTAATAAAGATTTATTGTTAAAAATCAAATTTTCGGATTTTGATCTCTCAGCCACCCACAAAATTGACTAAAAATTTTTTAGACGATCAGCTCCAACTTACTGCTATGGAAATATGAAAATAACAAACTATTTCCGAAAACTTTGCTGTATCAGATTTTGTCGTCATTTTTTTTCGACTTTTCGCTCGTTCAAGCTGGGTGTGTAGTGCTTCTAAGTTTAGAAAATTATTCCAATTCGCTAAAACCGCATTATTGTAAGTCCCTTAACCCAAATTATTTTCCAAAATCAAAATTATTTTAAGTCCCATTTGAACCTCCCCCCCCCTCCTTACCCACTAAATCGAACACATTTGACCCTACCTTGGTTTTCAGATTCCCAGGGTACCCCACCTTATAAACATTTTTCATGTTAATAAATGCGTACCTGAAAACGTTGTCTTTATTAGTTTGATCGGTTGATCCAGGAAGAAGTTCATACACACATGAACCATTTGTAGCCTCAGGAGCAGCTTCTATTCTAGCAATGCTATTAGAAAAGTCTGTAGTATTTTCAAGTAATTTTATTGGCTGTTGTGGTAAATATAAAAATCTTGGTGCCTTTTTTTTACTTTCTATAACTTGAATGCTAACTTCAATAACACTTTCTCTTGGTTCATCTCCCAAATCTCTTGCAGTTGCTGTCATTACAAAAGTATAACCAATGGGTTTCTATTAACAAAAAGGGAAGTAAAGCTTATAAAATTCATATTTATTTGACATAAAATATATTTTGATTAAAATAATAATCTTACATCGATTTTATGATCTAAGAAGATAACACCAGTATTTTGATCAACGTGAAAATATTTGCCATCCTCTAGCTTTTTAGGAGTAATAGAGTAACGAACTGCCGAATTATTACCATCGTCAATATCAGTTGCAGAAACTCGCATTACTTCAGCTTTGACAGCTAAGTCTTGAGGTACAATTTCTTGATATTGCTATTTATTTTCAGAAAAACATAAATAAAAATTAATTTTTGTAACTATTGAATTGTTCTTTATAAAAATTTTATTAGTAATTTTATTTTAAATACAATAAAAATCCAATGTTTTTATATTCGTTAAATGTTGATTTTATTTTTCCTTATATGATTATAACTAAATTAAAAAGAATGTATATTAGTTACGAAGTTAGTTAGTTTGTTTGCTTGTTGGTCATCGCGTAACCAGCGCGTAACGCTAAGTAAAGTCCAAGATAGTTAACTAACTCCAAATTTGTACGGTATTCTGATAAAATTCAATTCAATTTCTTGGTGAATTTGAATTAAAAAGGTATGGATTTTTTTTTGGCGCCAAAAGTTTCTCTCCGCCATCAATTAAAATTGTGTTAATTTTGTAACTTTTCCTTAGATTATTACCTCGATATTCTTTCGTCAACCTTTCCTAAGGTGATTTTAATTACCTCGATAGTAACGGATATGCAAATAATGGTAAAACAAGGGCTCATCCAAGGGAAAGTTACGAAAGGAACAAAATTTCTGGAGAGCGAGGGGGAGAGAAATTTTTGGCTAAAAAAAAAAAATAATTCATACACCACTTTATTTTAAATTCACCAAAATTTTAATTGATTTTGATCAGATTACCGTATACAAATTTGGTACAAATTAGTTTTAAAACTTCTGAAAATTTCATTACTGGATTACTGGGTTAGAAATTGTATTCAAAATCAACAATCTTTAGTTTGAAAAAATTGGATTATTTATAATTTAATTATTATGTACGAATATTTATTTATTTCTAATTATATTAATTTATGCTATATTAATTAACTGCTAAAACTATTTTCTAATACTATATATTTAAAAGCATAAAAAATTAAGCAAAAAAATTTTTTTTAAATTATTGATAAATAAATATACGTTAAATATTTAACTAAAAATATCTAATTAACTATAAATGTTAATCATTTCTAAAAATCATATTACCTGTAAAAATTAATTAAAAAAAGACCAGGTCTATTTACCCAAAAAATCTTAACCCCTCTATTTTTTTGAGGTAAATAAGTATTTCCCCTGTTTTGCTTTTCAAGGACAAATTTAAATATTGTTTGTTGTAAAAATATATAAAAAAATGGAAATTTTAATAAAATGAAAAAAATAAATTATTAATTAACGAAATAATAGATGATTAGGTATTTCTAAAAAAATGTTCATATTTTAAAAATAGAGTCGATAAAGCTAAGAAAATATTAGATTCCAAAGGTAGAGACTATTTATAGCTGCTGATATTTTTATCAGACGAAAAACATTAAAAATTTACACGAATATATATAAAAATAGTGGTAAAATCAAATTTGAATTATTTTAATAATATAATTAAATAATTTAATTATTAAAAATCGAAAAATTAAGTTTTATGATAAAAAATAGATAAATTTAAAATAAAAAAATTTTAACGATATAAGGAAAAGAATTTCAGATTTGGTCTGCGTTTATTTACCTTAAAAACTCATTTTCTTAATAACAGAAAAAAGAAATAGCTCAAAAATTCTTTTTTGGTTAAGAAAAAATTTACGAGAAAATTCTTTTGGTCTTGGAGTGTAGGTTTTACTGATTAATTTATTATTCATTCATAACCAAAATAGTTTTGTTTGTTTGTTTGTGCACTTTGAATGTATATAGCAAATGAGGGGAAACATTTATTTATGAGTGGGGGATTTTTTTTTGGGGTAAATAGCTCTGGCGTTAAAAAAGTATAATAATAAATATAATTGCTTTAAAAAAATGAGGGATTATAAACAATCAAAAATAAGACTTCAGATGATTGACATGATTTATAAATTTAATAATTTGCATTTATTTAGAATTAATTATTCATCAGTTATATTTCAGCTAACTTTACATTTAGATTATTCATAGATTATTTAATTTAATAGATCAAAAATAACTGTCAGATAGATTTTATTGAAAATATGTTTTTTTTTTTTTAGATTTTGACTGAATAATTTATCTTTAAAAAGTTACAAGGTATATTTTAGATGGTAGCATACACTTTGAGATCAATCCTCTTATAAGTGTATACTTTGAGAATGGTCCGGTGTATATATTGAGATATGTATTTTGAGAAGGTGAACTTGTACACTTTGAGAAGTAGGCGTATTTTTTTTTTTTTAATTAATCTTGAATAATAATACATTTAATAAAATAATTTGAGTATAAAGTCATTTATTAAATAAATAGATGTATATTGTATATGTACGTAGTCTGATTTCCTCTGTGCCTCTCTCCTTCTATAATTTTCTTTACCCCTTTTAATAGTAGATAATATTTTTGAATCTGTTTCTATTTGGAATAATAGTAAAACCTCAATAACTTTAAATTTGCAACCAAAAATTGAGCAAGCCAAAAAATGGGCTGCGACTTCAAAATCAGCTACGAAGCTTTTTATTAAAAGATTTATCAAATGAATACACAAATCTATCAAATCTAGCCACATATCAGTATAGGTAACATTATTAACTTTGTAAACACTCTGTCTCATTTATTTTAACTGCTCGTAATCAAAATGCATGCCAGTATTCTGTACAGCCTTTTTTTAAATAAATTTGTTGGACCCGTTCGATTATCATCAGCTGCCATATCCATTCCTAAAAATTTTTAAGTCTATATCTTCTTTTGAATATTCATTATGATTCCTGTAAGCATTACATGCATTCAAAATTTTTTCACAATTTATATCCGTATAAACAGCAGCGGAACATAAATTTTTCGTACACGTAAATTTAATTCTATTATTTTTCAAAATACTTTTCTCACTAAACTTTTAATTATCCACAATGATACATTTTTTGCCGCTCCGAGTTTTTGTGGTGGCTTGAATTACCAGGTCCATAATGATTTGTATTATTTCGGTTGTAATAGTAGATATCAAAATAATAATAATAGAATTAAAAATAAATAAATATAAACAAAGGAATTAAGCATCGATCTCAAAATATACAGTGTACCGTTCTCAAAGTATACATACATTTAAAAATTACCTCCTCAAAGTATACACCAAAAAAGATTAATATAAATTGGATTGTTCTCAAAGTGTTTGCTACGATTTTAGATACACTGTCAGGTTTCTGCGCTTGAATTTTCAAGCTATTCAAGCAAAACTCAAGTGCAGCAATCTGGCATGTTTATTTTACCATTTTATGAGGTCAATTTGAAATTTATTTGTTTTTTTATGTCATAAAAATTGAATTGGTATTAATTTTAGGTAACAGATGTAATTAAATTTTAATATACCAATTATCTGAGTTCTTATTTATCGAAGTTGGTTATTATAAGATTTTTTTCAGGTATAATTGGGTATAAAGTGCATATTGATAAATTCTATTTCAATTGTAAATACTACAAAGTTTATTGTAAAACTTTTAACTAAAATAAAATTTTTTGAATATCAACATATATATGGACTAATTTTTTTTTTCATTTTTAATATTTAATGAATATAAAAAAACCAATACTTTTAACATGTTCTTAAATAAAGTTTCAAGTTACCTATATAAATTTTTTATAAATTTATTTTCGTAATTGTTTTTTTATCGTTTATTTTCAACTTATTCAAAAATGTTTTTAAATATTTAATAACTCAAACTTTTATAAAAATTTCGATAATCAATTTATTTGGAAATTTTAAATAGAAAAAGAGCATATTAAAAAATTAAAAATTAAGTCCATATTATAATAAATAAATAAAAAGTGTATGATACATAAAATACATTTAAAAACACAATTGTAATTTCTAAAAAAAAATACAAAATATTTACTAGAAGTTCCGTACAAAGCAGTACAATGAAAAAAAAAACCTAAGAAAAACAATATTTTATCTAAACTGATTAATTGTGTAAAGTGTACACGTGCCTGGCAGTTATTTTAAAAAATTAATTCTATTTTCGATTACCGAGTGAAAAAAGTTACTAATAACCGAACTAATAACAAAAAATAAAATTCCAAAATACGTCTCATTCAGTCACTTTTGTAAGTATTACCACCAAATATATTAGCTCTCATGGAGAAAATTTTTGGTTGTAACACTTGGGAGTGATTTAATAATTTTGGGAATCTTATTTTTTTGGTAATTGGAAACTTTTTGCACATGGTAATCGAAAATCCAAACAATTTTTGAAAATAACTGCCAGGCTAGTATATACACCTATATTTCTGGATGTATTTATTGATTTTTATCAGTACAGATAAGCTTAATATTTTTTTAAAAATAAATACTTAAAATATTATGAAAAATATTAGATAAGATAATTTTGATGAATAATTTATGACGAAAATATATTTCCCCATTTTTTTCATGGGTAAAATATTTCGGTAATTATTTACTGTTCAACTCTATACCATTTTAATTAATGCACTTATGCAGATACTTTTAAATAACTCTATTTTATACATAATGGAAAATATTAAAATTTTACAGCTAAAAATATGTTTACGAAGTGCTTATCGAGTGCTTATATTTTCAAAATTTCTAAATTTTGCAATCGAAGTTTAAACAAAGAAAATAATTTTTATATAGATAACAGCATGTAAACTAAATTATCTAAATACGTGTTTGTGTTATGTAATAATAATAATAATTTTATTTATTTATACTTATAAAAAAATTTACAACAATTTGAAAAAAAAAATAAATTTGTTAATAAAAAGTTGTGAAGATATGTTAAAAGTTTTTAAAGTTATTATATTAGGAAAGTTAAAAAGTTTTGAAAAATCATGCAAAAAGTAAAAAATATTATTTATAGATTTTAACGATACAATTTTTATTTTCATGCTGTTAGAAATTAGGCAGAAAATAGGATTTTTTTAAAATAAAAAGAGTAAAAAGATTTTTAGATAGATTTTTTTAAAGCAAGTCAATGTTGACTAAGAAAATAAATAAATGATCTAAAATAAATTATTTTTTAAAATTAAATTGTTAAAGATAGGTTCCAGATAAATTTTGTTTAATTTTATAAAAATAGCAGAGGGGAAATATTTCTTAAATATATTGTTTATATTAAAAGCCTTTTAAATAATAATAGTGACTAACTCTGGTGATTTTTGTATGAAAAAATAATTTAATATTTACATTACAAAAAAATTTTTCTATATAAACAAGCAATTTTTTATTTTTGTCCACTCCGAAAGTGTTCTCGAGATCTACTCGCTGGTACTTTGTTGGTGCTCAATTGGTTAAGATATTATTTCATCAAAACTAACTAAATCTGTTGCAAAAAAAAGAATGTTTAAAATCTCGTTTCTGATTCCATGAATAACAAACTCGTTTTCACTAAATTAGTTATATCAAGCTATTAAGTTCAAACCCAGACAGAAATGAATATCATGAATTTGGTTTTAGTATGGCTGTATTCGTGGTTAAAATCTGCTTCAGTGACTGTATGGGAAATCTTATAGATTTTTTCTTTTGCTCAAACTGTTCCAAATTACATATTATATGCTTAAAAAATATACTTTTTAAAAGATGCACCCAGCAAGTATTTGTGCGTTGCACCATGAGAAATCTTAGAAAAAATTTTTAACAGAAAAATGAAAATTTTATTTTTTACTTTTTTGAATCCAAAACTTGTCACATGAAGATTTTTTTTACATTGTATTTTACACTCGATTTTACACCACGTGAAATTGCCACACTTCATTTTTGTCTGGGATGCTGCTAAAAGTTATTATTTAATTGTGAAAAGACTCTCATGAAGAAATGAATAGTTTTGATTAGACATAAAAATGATCTATATCTATGAAACATAATCTAAGCTTGAATGTAAATTTTAATTATGTTGCATTATTATTTTGATTTTATTTAAAAAAAAGCTTTTTTCTTGGCTTTTATTAGCTTAATTAGCCACAAAACTCAAGAAAAATTTTTATTCCACTCAAATACCATTTTGCATCCTTTTGAGCTCCATTTAGTACCGACGAATATATTGCCTGATGTACGAAAAAAAGTAAAGTTTAGCGATGCCTACAAAAAAATTTATGAATCCATCTTTTGCTCAACATTAAATTAAAATAGAGTTAGTTAGTTATATTATTGATTATGTACAAGGGGTGATTATTTATATAAAACTTGTAACTAGGATTTATTCGCTTCAGGATTCACTTTGAGCATTAAACCATAAGCTAATCAATACTTGAAGTTGCTTGGAAATGCATAATCTTTTTTGAAAAAATTAAGTATTAAAAAGCCGAGAATAGCTCTTTGTTAACCGAAAACTTAGGTTCTGGCTATGCAGTTAGAATGAAAAGGCCAAATTCTGTGTATTGTTTCTGGTGTTGTGATTACAGTGGCATGATTTAACAAACGATATTTCATTAAAAGTGTAAATAATCGTTAGGGAGTTTAGATAGTTATTTAAGCATAAATGATGAAAAAACCTTTGTAACTATATGTTTAAAATGACCTATTACGATGCTTTAAATATTAAAGTAGTTTCAAGAGCTAGTGCATAAAATATATTCCCTCATATTTAAATTAAATTTCTCTATTGAGTACAATCTTTCTCCACTCCTGCAAGGCGCCTTGATTAAATTTAAGTCAGGCACCAATAACAAGTTAAAAATTGGTGCTGTTAATGGGAATTTTTGTAATTTTAGGTCCGGAATTCAAATCTGCCAGATCTACATAAGGCCTAGTCTACATAACAGCACCGCACAGTGTGACCGACTGCTATTGATATAGGCATGCGTTTGCGCTTGCCTTAGGCCGACCTTAGGCCTAGTCTACATAAACGGTGCAGCCCAATGCTTTTGGTATAGTAGTCACGTGACGCCGCAAGTACAAGCCTATATCAATAGCATTGGGCTGCGACGTGTGGTGCGGTTATGTAGACTAGGCCTAAGGCCCCATCTACAGAAACCGTAAATCTGAGGCGCACCGCAAGCGTGAGCGCAACGCAATGCGCAGAAGAAGGTTTTGTGTATTTGGAGTTGCGCAGGAGCCAAAATTGGTTTCTGCGCATTGCGTTGCGCTCACGCTTGCGGTTGCGACCCCCTTTTACGGCTATTGTAGATGGGGCCTTAGCCCTTAGGCAAACGTAGCCGCAACGCAATGTGCAGAAACCAATTGTATCTTCTGCGCAACTCGGAATACACAAAATCTTCTTCTGCGCATTGCGTTGCGCATGCATTTGCGGTGCGCCTCGGTTTTACGGTTTCTGTAGATAGGGCCTTAGGCCTTAGACCTCCGCCGTGCGCCGCGCCGGTTATGTAGACTAGGCCTTAGGCTGTGTCTACATAACCGCAACGCACGGCGCAGCCCAATGCTATTGGTATAGGGGTCACGTGATGTCGCAAGCGCAAGCCTATATTAATAGCATTGGGTTGCGCTGTGGGGTGCGGTTATGTAGACTAGGCCAAAGAGTGAATCTACAAAAAGTGAGTCACAACAGCAAGATGATGCGCAAAACATGATTTTCGGTCTTTACGCATTTTGTTGCGGTTGCAACTCACTTTTAAGAGGTTTGTACATGCAGCCTAAGGCTAGTTCCACAAATCTCCGTAAACGCAAAAACGCAGCCGCAACGCAATGCGTACAACACGATTTTCGTTTGTGCGCAAGCGTGCTGTGTTGTGCGCATTACGTTGCGGATGTTTTTTTGTGCTTACGGAGGTTTGAGGAACCAACCTAAACGTCATGATTATAAAAAAGTAATTTCACAACTTAAAAAAAATTCGCATTCCAAACCTTATTCAAGTACATTTGAAAATCTGCTCAGTACTAAAAGTGAATTACCTGGATTTAATAAAAAAATTCTTTAAAAAAAAGTATTTACACGTAATCTAATAATTATATTCATAAATCGATTAAAAAAAAAACTAAATTCGAGCTAAAATAAAAAAAATTCGTGCAAATATCTAAAAAAACAATATTTTTGAACTTTGTAAAAATAAAAAAATAAAAATTGATTAATATAATATATAGTTGTATACATATATTATGTTGAGAGAAAATTTTTTTGAATAGAACCAACCTTCGCCCCAGGTCCCCAGAAGTCCTAGAATTCAGGATAAAAAAAAAAACAAATTTAAGCAAAATGAGAATATGTTAGTAAATATTCAGCCAATAAAAAAAATTTTCATTTTTAATAAATTTTATATATATATTTGTTTTTTAAATAAAAACATACATAACACAAAAACGAATAAATATAAGAAAAAAAAAACAAACAAAAAATAAATAATTTTTATAGTATATACTTATATTTTTTTATTTATGTATATATATTATAGAAAATAATAAAAGATATATTGTTAGTTAAAAAAATTCTTTTCTTTCGTATTCAAAATAAATAATATATAATAATAGGCATTCAATTAATAAAAAAAAAAAGAAAAGAAAGGAAGATTAAACATTGAAATTATAATGTAAAATAAAAAACACAAACAATAAAGAATATAAATAAAAGAAATGTAATAATAAAGAATTACTGTAAAAATTAAAAAATAAAAAGCATTTTATGTATAGTAAATAATACTTTTTTTAAATTAGAAAAAAAAAATTATATATTAATATAAGTAATTGATAAAATAATTTTAGTACTTACAACTTTATCAAAAATTGGACTATTGTCATTAATATCTTCGATTGTTACTTTGAAAGTACAAACGTCGTCAAGTCTTGGCCTACCATTATCGGTAGCTAATACTGTAAGATAAACACTTTTTTCACGTGCTGGTTCATCTCTATCAAGCATTTGTGTTGTTCTTATTACACCAGTAACATTATTTATTTCAAATTTAAGTTTTTCATTTGGAGATGTTACAAAACTGTAAGTGATTGTACCTGAAATAAAGAATTAAATAATTATTAAACTTATATCTGAGCTACCAATTATATAGAGTACCAATTTTTAAATCATGTTACAAACAGAATATTACACTATCGTCCAATCTCTCTTATTTCAAATGTAGCTAAAATTTTTGAACAGATAGTTTATAATAAGTTAATAAATTTCTTGAACAGTAAAAAGACTATTTCTAACAAGAAGTACGGTTTCTACGTAGGAAAGGGAACTAAAGAAGCTCTTACTGAACTTAAAGATTTGTTGTATAATGGCATTATTAATAATAAAGCTGCTTTGGTTACTTTTATAGACTTAATTAAATCATTTGATGTTAACCACAGTTTATTAATTAAAAATCTCTATAGACATGGAAATAAAGGAGCACCTTTGGAATTACTTTGTAGTTATTTAAGTGATAGAAAAATAGAAAACAACAGGTCACGCATAATGATTTCTTATGTACCACACAAACTGGTTACAACTGCTGATCTCCAGCTGATTGTGTAGAGGATTCCTGGGAAACAGCTGAGAAAATTATGAAAAAGATTATAAAATATAATCCAATGGTTTATAGCTCGGTTTATAGATAACAAGCTTACAGTAAATGTCAAAAAAACTGTATATGTGACTTTTAAGAATTATTGTGACAGTGGGGGCACTCAAGAAGGTGCAGTAAACATTAACAAGAGTTGAAATTTATAAGTACTACGGTGTCATTTCGGTGGTCACTATTGACTTCAACCTAAAATGGGATAGGGGGTGGTTATTAAATTATATAATGGCTACAAAATTATTTCACCCAAGACGAGAGAGACGAGATTTGCCCAGATCTCGCCACGGTCTCGAAAAATCTCATTTTTTGAAAGTCTTGTCTCGTCTTGAAAAAGTCTCGAAAGTCTCGAATTTTCATTTTACAAAAATAAAAATTTATGAAACTTTTTTTTTATTCTACACTTGATAATAATTATTTACTAGCTTATTGGCCTCGCGATGCTCGGCGTAACTTAACAGTAATTCTCATAACGATTAATTTTGGATCAGTAACTGAACAGGATTTATATGATAAACAAATCAGTTACTTATAACTTATGGTCCGGATGACTTAAGTAGATTCTACCTGGGTAATGTAATATTAAACGCACAATTAAACCAATTAACATTTTTTTCAACTTTTCGTAGTTTCTCAATGTTAGAATGAATTCGATAAAACTTTGTAATCCAAAATTACAACGTTGTAATCCAAATTACAATTAAAATTTGATTGCAAACTATGTGAACTGGAAATTACTGCGGGATTGGTAGTTTTTATTATTATTTACAGAGGCAGGGGGCACTTCGAATCGCTTGCTCGTACAAGACAGTATCAGAGCCAGCGATCCAGGTGGTGGCTCGGGTGATTCCCATCGACCTGCTTGCCTTGGAAAGGCAGGCGATCTATAACCGTGGGGAAGAAGAGCGCGACGTAGCTTCCGTTCGCGCTCGCTCCCGCACAATGGAATGTTGGCAGTATAGGTGGAATGGTGACCCGAGGGGACGTTGGACGCACCGCCTTATCATCGATATGGAAAGCTGGATGAACCGTGATCATGGAGAGGTAGACTTCTACCTCACACAGTTCCTAACTGGTCACGGTTATTTCCGCGATATGCTTTTCAAGTGGAGCAAGGTGACATCTCCGGAATGCTTGCATTGCCCGGGCGAACTGGATACCGCTGAGCACACCTTTTTTGGGTGTCCTCGCTTCGCTGAAGGGCGACCGCCCTTCGATGAATGGAGGCCGGAAGTAGTCGTCCCGGAAATGCTGCGCAGTGCCGCTAACTGGTACAGTGTGGCAGAGTACGTACGGGCGACACTGATTGGAAAAAAGGAGGAAGGTTTCCTCTCGTAGGAAAATCTCCTCCTTTATTGACAGGGTATGGCGAAGAAATGCCTGGGCTGCATTGTTTCCGGACCGAAGTAATACCTAAACAGGGAGTCCCGGTCCGGATTCTATGATATTGTCATAAATGCAGGAGGGTGGGGAGTTTAGTGGGTATTGTAATTCCTCAATTGTGTATATCTGGGCAACCCCAGATACAGATTTGAGGTTGAGTCCCACATAACCATACAGTACGCGTATATGGTATGCGTAAATGCATTCTCCTCGTCCTACGAAAAAGGCCCCTTCTTGAAGGGGGCTGTTGTTTTAGAAAGAAAGTAGTTCTCTTTCTAAATGACTAATATCGAAGGGAGATGGCGATTTGAATGAATGCGTGTGTTCGGAGATGACTTTTATACGGAGTAGACGTGTGTACTGTTTTATCAAAGGTTTTATGTATAATAATCAGGCGTGAATGTAATTAATCCGTAGTTCAGTGTAGTTTTGACATAATTGGTGTAATTGTGTGTGTATGCAGGAGTGTTTAACTTTTTGTAATTTTTGTAATGAATAAATGTTGTATATATGTTACCGTTAAAGTCCGCTCTCCCGATAATGTTAACATTAACCAGTTAAAGTTAACTTTAGCGAAGCGTTTTCGTCCACGAAGACGATTAAAATGAATAAAAATACAACATTAACGGGTGTGTATACGATAAAGTTAACTTTAACCAATCCTTGTCAGTTAAAGTCCATGAAAGCGGTTTAGCATACTAAAAAAAATTTGTATTATAATATATTATATACGACTCTGGCTATAAGGCATCCAAGGATTTAGGTTAGGCTACTTTTTTAAAAATGCATTTCTTGGAACCAGTAATCAATCCTAGTTATAACACGCCCCTAGGGTTAGGTTAGGTTATTTTTTTTTTAAAGGCATTTTCACGCAGTAAGGCATTCCCTAGAATTAGGGCAAGGTGGGCTTAAGAACCCATGCGCAAATTTGTAAACAATACTGTGACAATGCCTTTAAAAAAAAATAGCCTAACCTAACCCTTGGGGTGTCTTATAACTAGGATTGGTTACTGATCCTAAGAAATGCATTTTTAAAAGAGTAGCCTAACCATAGAGATGTTTCACAATATCTTTATGAGCCTAACCTAAGCCTTGAGAGTACCTTATAGCGAGAGTCGTATATAATATATAATACAAACTCGAACTCTTATTTGAAACCGCTTTCATGGACTTTAACTAACAAGGATTGGTTAAAGTTAACTTTAACGAACATGATGCCGCTAATGTTATATTTTAATTCATTTTAATCGTCTTCATGGACTTTAACGAAAACGCTTCGCTAAAGTTAACTTTAACTGGTTAATGTTAACTTTATTGGGAGAGCGGACTCTAACGGTAACATATATATTTTTGTAAATTAGAAGGTGTGTTTTTTTTAATAATTTTGTTATACCCCAACCAATAACCCTACATTACTTTTAATAATAAAATTTAAATTATATTTTTGTATGTAAATATGTATCTATGTGTAAATACGTGTAAATAAAATTTTGACATATTGATTAATATAATAAATAAATTTTAAATGGATTTAGTTATTCTAGGTATACATTCGATGTTTAATTTTTGTATTAATAGATTATATTTACAGTACTGGTAATAAAACAAAAGAGTTTTTTTTAATATTGTTAAAGAATATTGAATCATAAATACCTTTACAGAAACTATAATATTTAAGGTGTCTCACGGTTTTAGGTCCGTATATTTTAGGGTTACATCAGAGGGGGGCATAACTAATTAATTAAATTTTATTATTTGTTTTATAGATACGTCAATATTTAGAAGTTATTATTAATAATAATGAATTTTCTTATATAATGAGTTCCTCGATGAGTTCGGTATAAACAAAATTTTAAAAATACAAAACATTTTATTGAAAGGGGCCCGCGACTAAAATTATCTGTTTATAATTTGATTGGCAACTATTGTATTTTTTTCTTGGATAAGTTTTTATTTTTGTTAAATAACACTTGTGTACAATTTAATCAAAAAGATTCGTTATTGAATGAGTACGGAGTAAAACAATATCAACTCCCATAAGAACGCGGTGTTAACCTTAAGAATTTTCAGTCGCTTGTTTCATTCTTAATTAATGGGGAGCCTGGGTATTTTTTGGGATCAATGGATTTGTTTTTTAATTATCTTCATCTACAGTAAATTTTAGTTTAAATTATTCGTTTTTTATAAACTGCGTGAGCCACCTTAATATTTAAAATATATTTATTATTTTTGTAGTTATTTATTACCAAGTTTATTACACTAAATAAGTCACAAAACTTTTATTTCTTCTTGTAAATTAAAAATAAAATTAATCCCAAAAAAAAAGAAGCATTTATATTTAAATTTTTTTATATTCTTTATTTTTTTTTCGGAAAAATATCCTATAACATTAAACGAGCAAACCTTGTATGTTTGTTTGAGATATTGGATAAGCTAGGTGTCGTTTTCGGGAAAAATTGCTTTCTTCGAATTTTCCAAAAGTAAAAAATACACACATGTATAACTATATATATTATACTAAATGGATGTATGAGCTTGACAATGAGCAGAGCTTCTGAGGGCCGCGTCGCGAAGACTCTTGATGTTAGTGTCACTTTCTGTCCTGCTTTACGGATCGAAAATCTGGATAGATATCACCAAAACTGCCAAGTACAGAAAGAAAATTTCTTCTGTACAACGGCAAGCCGATTTGAGGATTGCCTGCGAATACCATACTATATCCCTAATAGCGATCCAGCTGGTAGCATCAGTCATCACCTGCTAGCGATGGAACGGAAATACATCTACAAAAGCGTAGAGGAGCGCGAAGTGGCTGTCACTCGTGCCCGCTCCAGCACAAAGATCGAATGGAAGGAACTATGGCATAACTACCGAAAGGCCCGGTAGATGCACACTATGCACACACTGATTTCAGATCTGCAGGCATGGATAGGGCGACACCATGGGGAGGTGGACTTTTATCTCACCTAGTTTTTAACAGATCACGGGTACTTCCGTTACCTGCTGAAAAAGTGGCACCGAGTACTTACACTGGCAATGCAAGGAGGGCACAGCATAGCACACATTCTTCGGATGTGTGCGCTACTCGGAAAGGCGTCCGCATCCTCCCTGATTTGGAGGCCAGAGCGGGTGTCCCCGGAAATGTTACGGAGTCCTGAAAATTGGAACAAGGTAGCAGAGTACGTAAGGGCCGCCTTGTTCAAGAAGAAGGAGGAGGGCTTTCTATTGTAGAGAACTCTCCCATCCCTAGTTAGGGTGGAAGGCAGTGGCCAGTTGCGCGTTCTAAACTGAAGCTATAACTGAAAAGGGAGTTCTGGTTTGTGACAAACAAGCGCAGGGGGTTTAGAGTGTGTTTACCCAGTAAGAATCTGGGACGATTCTCTCTGCGCTCGTCGGCAAAGTCTCTCATTTGTACTTGTACAACATGGCGGTCATGGAAATTTGTGAGTCTTTAAAGCCCGCAAACACTCCATGGCTGATGCAATATTCACATATTTCCCGTGAAAAAAAATGGATGTGTATTTCAGGTATAAATTATTTGTTTATTCTTATTGCGCCTATTAGCTATTAAATTTTTTTTTTTTTTTATTTATTAATGATTATTTTATGATGTCCACGAAAATTAATAAAAAAAAAAATAAAATAAAAAAGTTTTTTATTAAAAAATTTTAATATTATTTTTTTATAATTAAATTTTTATGTGTATGTACTTGTATATAAAGCATGTGAGTAAATAATACTAGTATTTTTTTTTAATTTGTTTTTTGGTGTATACATGGTTTTTTTCACGGGTTTAAAAAAAATTTTTTAGTTTACTTTTTCATCTTTTTTAAAATCCAAAAAGTTAAAATTTTTGAATGTACCCAATTGTAGTGTAAAAAATTTTTTTTAAAATTTCCACATTAGGTTAGATGGGTGCTTTTATCTAAAAAAGTGAATAATTTTAGTTAACCACTTTTTAGCGTTTATCAAGATCTAATAACCTCAAAATTTTAAAAGTACCCTCTTTTTTAAAAGAAAAATCAATTATTTAAAAATTATGATCCTTTGTTATATGGAGTCGTCCTACTAAAATATGAAAAACGTATTCCATTATCCTTTTTATTAGTTAATTGACATAAACATTATAAAAAAATCCCACAGAAAGAAGTTTAAAAATATACTTTTATAATTTTTTAATATTTATAATTATTGTACTTGTAATAACAAAAACAAATTTTTGCAGATGAGACCTTAACCCGATCGCGAGATCGGCTTATCCCGGTACGGTTTTACATGTATTTACAATTTTATAGTTTTCATTGCATTTTATTGAAGCTATGTCCTAGATTTATAAAAAAATATTTCGAGACTTCCGTCCCGGTATTGTCTCGCAATTTTTATAGCCAGATCTCGGTCTCGCTTGAAATAATATTGTCAACTACTTAAAGCTGAAAAATAAGTAAGGAAAAAAAACGCGCATAGTGATTTTTCAATTTTTTCATATTTTTGGAATAGTTTTTAGCCCCTCTAATTAGCCCTAATAACCCAATTTTGGTACGGTATTGGCGAAACTCTGTATTTTATTACTATAGGGTGTAATTGTATTACTTCAAAGCCTAACACAGATAAAATTACCCTCATCTCTTTATACAGAGTATTGTATAAGATAATTCAGAACCATAAATAAAAAAAATATATCAAGACAAAAATTTTGTTTTAAATTACCTCCATCATTTGGCGGATCTTGATCATCAGCACGAACCTGTATAACCCTTATTCCAGGGTTTTCTTCTTCTTTGACAATTGGTGCATAATTCGCACAGTCGAAGAATATTGGTTTGTGGTTATGATTTTGTTCAATTCTCTGCTGTAAAATAATAAATGAGCAGGTTAGGAATTTTAAATACCTTTTATTGAATAATTTTTATTGAATTCCATATTGCTTCATAAGGAATTTTCTAATTTAGTACACAAGAAAACAGTCTTTAAATTAATAGTTTCTAATGCATTTGCTAATGCACTAGTACATAAATTACAAGTTCACAAATATTTTGGAAACCATTGTTCTCTATCTTTATTGTAATCATTCAGTATGTACAAATGTCTTTAAGCAATAATACGACAAAAATAAGTCTAGGATGAACGTAAATTCTATCTATGAGTATGACTGACTGTAATTTTATTAAGTTATAATTAATAATTAATACATATTAACAATTTAATAATTGGTCATTTTGGGCCAAAAATAGGTATTTGGTTTGTGAATTACAACAGTAAGAGAATTACTGATAAAAAATTGCGATTTACGAGGATCAGAAGATGGTGGTTATACAAAAAAAAATGAAACCAAGTAGAAGTATTTTGGTTGCAAGGCGGCAGCGTTATTTGGAAAACTGCCTAAGAATTCTATTTTATAACTTTTACGTAATATTAAACTCTGCGTTTCTAAGCCCAGAAGGCGCATTGGAATAAACGGAGGGTATCTTGGGTATTTTCGCAGGGTATTTTCGAGGATATTTTTCTAACATATTAGTCTTCCATAAGTTTAGATTATAATTTGGCGTCCTAAATTTTCCGGTGTCCATTTGTCAGTCTAAAAATTTAGACTAATCTGGACATGTTACTTATAAATTTTTTTACGTTGATTGGACAACTTTATCAGTAAATTTCAAAGTCCATGGGCTCTTTCATATAAACTTTAATTATAGATTACTATAAATGTAGTTAAAAAAAAAATAAAAATAAAAATCCTTCATACCTTTAATTCGATGTTTTGTTTTTCTCTATGACTCCTTTGATATTTTACACTGTCAGCATTAACTGTAACAAAAAACAAAAATATTAATTTACAAATAAAAAAAATTCGTTGTTTTCGTGCAAATCATAAAATTACACATTTAATGATTGTATAAATTAAATGTTAAATAAGACGTGAAAAGGTCAATCGATACGTTTTTGATATAATGCATAATAATTTATATATGTATAATAGCTATTATTATATAATAGTAAACACGAAATTAAACATACGTTTAAAATACTTTAATAGGTCAATAAGACAAATAAATAAAAAAAGTAAATAAAAAATATATTTATGTCCTCTAAATTTTCGTATAAATTACTTTTATTTTTGGCTTATGAAAGCCTATAAAAGTGATAGGAAAAAATAAAAAAGGAACTAATAAATTTAAAAAGGAAATTGAACTGCATATGTAATATAAAAATATAAAACCAATCGAAATTTAAGTCCATTCATTTTATATGTATTATATATGTACGCTACTATTTTTATGGGCTTTCTGAATTTTTTTCAAAGGCTTCTTCTTGATATTTTTCGATCTTTCTCGTAAATTTACCTTATCTATGTTTGTATACATGCAAATAAAATAAAAAATGTATGTATGCATTCGTTTAAAAATAAGTTACTTGTTCTTAATAATATCAGCCATTTATTTATATATGTTAATAAATTATGGGTTCGTTGTATGGGTCGATCTTTTTCAACTCATTTTTTTTGCTGAATTGTCTAGTTTTACGTCTAGTTTTCAATGTTGCATAGTACTTTTTTACTTTGAATATGGAAGCTGCAAAATTAACCATCGAGAACTGAAATCTGCGAGTGATATTGGGCACCGGAGGCCCAAAAATTACTGAATCCAAAACTTCTCGATGAAATTCAAAGGGATCGCAGTATTAATAACAGAGATCTAGATGTTTTTGTTTTCATTACCAGAAAATCATTTGCTCGATTTGAAAAATAATGACCGATATAATAGTACTTTATAAACCAAGGGTGCAATAAGAAAGAATAACCCAGATAGTACGTAAACTGTGAATTAGAGCATTCTTTATTTGCTGTCATGCTCTAAATATAATTTTTATTTCTTGGCGGGAACAAAACGTGTTTTCTTTTTGGGATGAAAAAATTTTTCTTTATAGAGAATCAATTAAATATTTGAAAATAATTTATAATCAATAAAAAATGTTAAAATTAATTAAAATTTCTTATATTATAAAAATAATGTCTTTAATTGAAACATTATTTCAATTATTGATTTTAAAAATTACCTATAAATCTATAATAGTTTTAAAAAAGTATAGAAAACTTCCTGTACACACTCTGTAATAAAAACTCATGTAAAAACTGCATAAGTATATGGTATTATTATTATAAAAAAAAAATATATTGTGCTTTTCTTGCAAAAAAAAAAAATTTGATATGCTTACATATTTTTTTCACGTACATGTAAACTCTATTATTATTACCCTCGTTATTATCATTATGTATTAGAGATTTTTTTTTCAAGTTTTACGCACGTACTTAACATTTATTGATAAAATCAAAATAACAAAAAAGGAAAAGACTATTTTCGATAGTAAATTTATTTTTCAATAAAACTTTAAAAATTTAACTATTAGAGTGAATTTAGAATCTTAACTTTAATATTTTAGTGATGAGGGTGAATTTATATCTACTCCCTGTAGAATACGAAATTTTTCTGGAATAAACATCTCGATAAACATTAAAATGTTTGTTTTACGATTTATATTCTTGTTAAAGTTGAGGTAGCAGCATTTGTGGTAAGTTAAAATTCTGGTTAGAATTTCGAAAAATTTTTTTTTATAATTTAGAGCTAAAATTATTGGAAAATATAGTTTACTCCATGGAAAAACTACTACAACGGAGATTTCTACATTTAAAGTCTTACATACTAATCTTACAGAATATAAAAAAAAATTAATTTTTTTTACATGGAAAAATTAAATTTAAAAAATAAATCAATAATTTTTACACAATTAAACTGATCAAAGAAAATTTTGACAAAAAAATAACTAAATTTTTGTTTCCAAATTTTACATAAAATTTTTGACCATCGGTAAATAATTTATTTTGTACATCAATTAAAATGATATTTATTTTTTTTTTAATGAGTAATTCTTACAATTACTTTTCTTACATTGTAAATTATATTATCTGTACATTTGTAAAAAAAAAATTTTTTTCTATTTGTAAACATATTTTTATTTTTATTTTTTTATAATCAATCGGAACGACCTTTTTTTCTATAGAATTTTTAGTTAAATGCACTTAACATGTTCAACATCATACAATAAGGAAATGTAATTTTCGAAATTAGATTTATGTCCCGATTTACCTAGATGCATCATTAAAAATTGAATAAAAAAAAACATTTTTTATTATATTTTATAATTGGTGGATAAAAGTGGAGAAAAAATGAGCTATGAATTACCCCTCGTAATAGAAAACGATTCTCCTTTGGGACGCTTTTTTGCAATATTTTTCGAAAGTAAATAAAAAAGGTTTCATCTCGATTCTTGACCTTTCAAAATTGGATATAGGTGAATCACAGAATTTGCCGGACTAGTTTTTAAGTTTTAAAAACTACAGGATCATTTAGGGGCGACATCTTTTAAAAAACTATTGTAGTCCTTACTGTATCATGTTGAACCAACATGTTAAGTGAATTTAACTAAAAATTCTATAGAAAAAAAGGTCATTCCGCTTGATTATAAAAAAAAAAAAATATGTAAAGAAAAATTTTTTTTAAGGATAATAATATATAATTTAAATATTTTTTTTTACAGATAATATAATTTACAATGTAAGAAAAGTAATTGTAAGAATTACTCAGTTAAAAAAAATAAATATCATTTAATTGATGTACAAAATAAATTTTTTTTGTTTACCGATGGTCAAAAATTTTATATAAAATTTAGAAACAAAAATTTAGTTATTTTTTTGTAAAAATTTTCTTTGATCAGTTTAATTGTGTAAAAATTATTGATTTATTTTTTAAATTTAATTTTTTCATGTAAAAAAAATTAATTTAACAGAATATTCTGTAAGATTAGTAATTTAATGTAAGACTTTAAATGTAGAAATCTCCGTTGTAGTAGTTTTTCCATGGAGTAAACTATATTTTCCAAATTATTTCTCATGTAATATAATATTTTTTAATAAATATTATAATAATTCGATAATAATTATAATTTATAAAATAAATAATTATTTAAATAATTTTATTATTTGCATGTAAAATAATGAACTTTTGTGTAGTTTAAATTTAATTCATTACATTGTATCTCACATTTTACGTAAATAATTTAAAAATTAATTTACAAGTACTACAGGCTGAAACTTTTCATTTTTACTAAAAAACAAATTCTTCAAAATTTCAGCTCATATTACTACTTTTAAGTGGATAAAATAGTTGAAATAAAAAAAAATACCCTGCCAACTAGCTGGCACTGAGGTTCCTCAAACAATGGTCTTTAAACTTCAATATGCAATAAATATTATTGATTACAACCATGGAATTATACAAACATTTTTCTTTTTTACTAGGTAAAGTAGACCATTAAGATTATTTTGGTATTAAAGTGAAAATTCTAGCGTCCATGGATTGATCGCGCCGCGGCGTTAATGGATTTTAAATCATTTTTGCATAATCAAAAAGAGACAAATATAAAAAAATCTAATTTTATTATTTTTTTTGTAAAATTTTATTAGAACATATAATTATCCCTTAATAAAATTTGCTCGTAAAGGCTGTTATTATTTCAAAAAATTTTATCCCTTAATAATTAAAATATTGAGTAACATGATTTTTTTGTTTTGTCAAAGAAATGGTTGGCAACGATGCGAAAATTACAAATATTCCCGATTTTCTACTAGAAAACGAAACATAGTGCTCAACTATTATAAAAAGATAGGAGTTTTTCCAGAATTTATAATAATTTCTTATAATTTATTTTCTCAGTGTACTTCTTGCATTTGACCAATCTTCCACAACAATGATAATAATAATAATAATAATATTTTGTAATAAAAAAAATAACCACATTAATTGCTTCAAGATTTTAACATTATTTATATTATTTCTATTAATCACAATATAATAAATTATTTAATTCTATAAATTGTTTGATTCTTTAAAAAATGCCAATATAACTTTTAAATCTTAATTTTAAAATGCAAACATAACCATTTAATATTTTTAGGCTGTTTATTATTGTTTATAATTTCATTAAGCTGCATACATAAATAAACATAGCAACGAGCAAAATAATCCAAGGAAGTCAAAAAGAGGCAAGATTTCCATCACTCTTTCTTGTGTGTTATAATTTATATCAAAATAAAAAAAAAAATTGTGATCGGATACAAAAAATTACTATAAACTAAATTTATAAAATTTGTACTCTCATTAAAATAAATTAGATATGTCCAATACGAAAAATAAATTTGATGTTTTATGTATTTTTTTGTGACGAAGATTTTGGAGAAAAAAATTTTCAAAAAATTAATTATCAGATTCAAGATATCGAGTAAAAACCATACTTTCAAGTATAAGTACTTTCATGGAAATGAATGAGGTATTACATCCAAATTAAAAAAAAAAAAGGGGGTTTGAGATTTTTTTAATAAAAAAATTTTTGGAAAAAATAGTTAGGTATTCGTTCGATAATTGTTTTGGAATATCACTGGTTACAATATTTTAATATATTAGTACTTTCATAGAATTAAAAGAGGTATTACACCAAAAAATATTGCAATTTTTTTTCTTTTTCTTTTTTTTTAATTTAGAGAATAAAAATTTTGAAAAAATTCAGTATCAGTTCCAAAAAATTACTGTAAACGAGGTTCTTAAAACTAGTACTTCCATGGAAATAAATTAGGTACTACGTCCAAAAAGAAAAAAAAGTCTCGTATTTTTTGTATTTTTTTGTAAAAAAAATTTTAGGAAAAAAATTTTCAAAAAATTAAGTATCAGATTGGAGATATCAATTAAAAACCATACTTTCAAGTATAAGTACTTTCATGGAAATAAATGAGGTATTACATCCAAAATAAAAAAAAAAGGGGGGGGTTTGAGATTTTTTGATAAAAAAATGTTTGGAAAAAAAATTAGGTCTTAATTCGATAATAGTTTTGAAATATCACTAGTTACAATATTTTCAGATATTAGTACTTTCATAGAATTAAATGAGGTATTACACCAAAAAAAAAAAAAATATTGCAGTTTTTTTTATTTTTCTTTTTTTTTAATTTTGACAAAAAAAATTTTGAAAAAATTAAGTATCAGATCCAAAAAATTACAATAAACAAGGTTCTTAAAACTAGTACCTCCATGAAAATAAATTAGGTACTAAGTCCAAAAAGAAAAAAAAAATTGGTATTTTTTGTAATTTTTTGTGAAAAAAATTTTAGAAAAAAAATTTTCAGAAAATTAAGTATCCGATTCGAGATATCATTTGAAAACTATACTTTCAAATATAAGTACTTTCATGGAAATAAATGAGGTATTACATCCAAATTAAAAAAAAAAAAGGGGGGTTTGAGATTTTTTGATAAAAAAATGTTTGAAAAAAAAATTAGGTCTTAATTCGATAATAGTTTTGAAATATCACTAGTTACAATATTTTCAGATATTAGTACTTTCATAGAATTAAATGAGGTATTACACCAAAAAAAAAAAAAAAAAATATTGCATTTTTTTTAATTTTTCTATTTTTTTAATTTTGACAAAAAAATTTTTGAAAAAATTAAGTATCAGATCCAAAAAATAACAATAAACAAGGTTCTTAAAACTAGTACTTCCATGGAAATAAATTAGGTACTACGTCCAAAAAGAAAAAAAAGTCTCGTATTTTTTGTATTTTTTTGTGAAAAAAATTTTAGAAAAAAAATTTTCAGAAAATTAAGTATCCGATTCGAGATATTATGTAAAAACCATACTTTCAAATATAAGTAGTTTCATGGAAATAAATGAGGTATTACATCCAAATAAAAAAAAAAAAAAAGTACCTCGAGCTTTTTTGGTGAAAAAATTTTTGAAAAAAAAATTAGGTCTTAATTCCATTATATTTGTGAAATATCACCGATTACATACATACGTACACACACACACACACACACACACACACACACACACACACACACACACAGACTTTTTTTAAAAACAGGTTTTTTAGCTTCCTGGGGTCCCAAAACGTGCTTATATGCCAAAAAATAGAAAATCAAATTTTGACCTAACACAATGGTTCCTCTTTGAGGAACCAAAAACATTTTTTTTCATATAACATTATTATTTAGAGATTTTTTATTTCAATTCTCTACTGTGTCTGTGTCTGAGCATGCATGTAAAGTTATGCTAACAGATAACTAAGTGGGAACCCAACTAAGTCACGATTTTTGGTATTATAAACAATAAGAGGTTTAAGAAGTTGCTTTAAATTTAAATTAATGCTGAAATCACCGAGGAAATGACCAAAAAAAAAACAAGATTACCAAATGTTACTGCTAGTGAAAAAAAAATTTGTAACAGTTTCTTAAATGCAATTTTCAAATTGTTAGCAATACCAGCAGTATTTAATTGATGAAATATAAGCTAATTAGATTTAGTAAATGGCAAACAATTACTCCCGGTAATAAAAAATCCAAACAAATTTTTAAAATATCTGACAGGCTAATATACATATACTATGCATAATATATGGATAATATAATATCAAAAGAAATATATAGTATTGTCTAGTAAGCATATTATTCATATATACCCGTATATTTTAAAATTATAATTTGTATAGTAATAATAATAATAATCATAATCATAACAAAAGTTATGTTACGAAGTTAAGAACAAAACTAAACAAACGTTTTTCCTTATTCGCTTATCCATATCGTGCATATTATATAAAATATATAAACCCTTTTTAAAACTTTTGCGAAATAAACTCATACAGATTTTACAGTTTATGAGCATAGATACGCATTAGCCTAGCAGTTTATTTTAAAAATTCGCTTCATTATTTAATTACCGGATGAAAAAAGTTGCCAATTATCAAAAAAATAGATCACTTCTGAGTATTGCCATCAAATATGAGGGCTCTTAATGGACTAAAAATTTTCTCCATAAGAGCCAATATATTTGGTAGCAACACTTAGGAATGATTAAATAATTTTGGGAATCATATTTTTTTGGTAACTGGTAACTTTTTTTATCCAGTAATCTAAAATCCAAGTTTAAAATAACTGCCAGGCTAATACGCATATATAAATACATAGTATTTTTTTTTACTATATTAAATCCTTTTATTTCTATGCATATTCAATTTTATGTTTCGTAAGCAAAATTATCATTTATCTTAATATTATCTTCATTTTTATATATTTTTTCTGCATTTTTTATACTTTCTGTGTATTTATTATAACTCACTTCAATGTAGATAAATTTTAAGGTATATGAGGCTTGGCTTATTTTTAGTAATACTTTCGGCAAAAAGTACTTTGGAACTGAAGATCAATTTTTGTTTAGGGACAATGCGAGGACAATGTTAAAAATTAAATTTCATTTTTGAATATAACAAAAGTTAAAAAGGTATGCGTATAATATTATTTAAAATTTTATTCAACACCACGTCCAACAGGCTGATGATAAAATATTTTGAAATTCGTTTTCATATTTCTTGCTTATTATATTGCTTATTATACAACCATTTATCGAGCCATTTATTTTCAATTAAAACCTTTCACATAAATAAATAAATTAGGAATGGTCAAAATGTTTACAACATATTTATGTACATATATACAAATTATTGGACAAACTGTACTCTGTAAATTCGTGTTATATTGTATAAAGTTTAAATGAAAACTGATATAGAATAATAATAGTTGTTCGTAAAACTATACCAATATTCTCAAATTCTAATAAATAATTACAGGGTACTTGCTAATACTTTATAATATGAATGTATAATTTTTAAACTTTATAAAAACTTTTTTTTTCTCCCAATTATTACGTTTTTCCAATGCTTTGTAAAAAAAATCTACACGGCTAGGCTGCTTTGCTTGAAATCAACTAAAAAAAACTTTAGTAAAGCCGAAGTAAAGCTTAGAAAATAGTGAATTCTATTTTTAAATGAAATTCCAAAAACAATATTCTGCAGATTTTTAGTAATAATTCCAATATAAACCGCTGTGTTCTACTTAATTGTGCTTAATTGCCTGTATCTTTCCTGTTAAGTTATCAAGTAAGAATATGAGGCAAACAAAGTTTATACAGAGTCAAATATTAAAAAAATGCAATATTGATTTTCAAATAATAACTAAATTTTCCAAGAAATTTTTCAAGTATAGAATGTTTTAATTATTAAAAAAAAAATTACTTTTTATTTTTCTTTCATTCCTAAAATCTTTTTTTGCCTATAATAGTGTAAATTTGTACTCGAATTTGTATAATTCTTTTGGTATAATTAGAAAATTATTGCTAAACGAAATTCGTGAGTTACAACGTAGTAATATAAATTGACAAATAACATTATTCATTTGATACGATTTTGAAATAATAAACCATGTTAAATTTATATTTTCATTTATGTTGCTGTTTGATGTTGTTTAATAGATTTTTACATTATTACATGATTGCAGAATGAATTAGTCAAATAAAAATTTAATAATTACAAAATTTTGCTAATTTAAAATTATATTTAGTAATACTTTAATAAATAAACTACGTAATAAATTCTTTATCTTATGAACAAGAAGAATAAGAACGAAAAAGTAAATTTGATAAATTTTAAAGATTAGTTTGAAATTTTGGTGCTTTAAAAAAATTAGTTTATACTTCTTTTAAGTCTTTATCCTGAAGTTTCCTATTGTGGGCACTTTAATCATTTTCTATAAAACCCGATCATATTCGTGTTCAGTAACACAAAAAACTTACTAGGGGTCTTTAAAGTAACAAAAAAAAAATCTATTTAAAAATACCCAAAAATTAACCAGAAGTTGCCTATTGTGGACAACTGAATAATTTTCGGTAAAAACCGAAATTATTCGTGTTCAGTGACCCAAAAAACCTACTAGGGGTCGTTAAATTTACAAAAAAAGATCTATTTAAATTTTAGGGATTAAGGGGGGGGGGGGGGTTGGGGGTAATTTCACCCAATTTTCACTTGCGCAAGTTTATATATTGTATACAATGTTCTTTACGCCTATCTGAAGAGATTCCCATAGATTTTATCGTAAGTCAGCCAGGGTCGTGGATTTCATTTTTGAATAACAAAATAGACCCGACTAATAGCACATTTTTAACCAAGGGAGCAAAAAAAATGACCCAGAACGCACCTTTTCATAAAAATTCTTTTACCAGGTACAAATAAATTGTCTTCGTTATTTTGAATATAAACTTTTAAATCACATCCTTGTTCCAAGAATTCAGTTTCTTACAACTTTGATTACTCTGATTCAAAGAATACTTTTTTATCTTTTACTATTTTCACTCGTATTTCCATTAATTTATATATACTTCACTTACACAAGTTTTTAGTTTATTAAGCTTTTATATATTTCCAGTTACATTATCATGACTTTTGAATTTATGTAAGCACACTTAAGTTTATTTTATTTTTTTTTGTTGGTGATTTTATATACTTAAAATAATTAATTTTTCTTATGCATCTTTTTTTATGATTGATATTTAAAAAATTTTATTACTTATTTTGTATAACAAATGAATTATTTTAAAAATAGCTATGTACGATTAGGCAATTTCAGCTAAAATTAAAGCAAAGTAATGTTGACAGTATACTTAAATTGCTTAAATTACGTTGAATTTAAATTACTATTTATAATTTTTTTTTATAAGTTATTCATTTTTTCTGAAACGAACTGTTAATTTTCTTTTTAGCATACAAATAGAAACATTAAGAAAATGTTATCACGCTGTGTGTATAATAATTTAAACATTGTAGACGTACATATGAAACTTGATTAAGATTAAAAAGTAGAAAAAACAAAGGAAAAAAAAAAAATAAAAAATTAAAGGGATGAGATAAAATTTGTTAAAACAGTAAACCCTTTATACAGAAATAAATAATTAAATATAAAAGAACATAGTTTTGTTAATGGAATGAGATCTCTTCTTCACAGCCACAGGATATAATTTATTTGTATTTCTAAAGTTGACATATACTAATGAAAGTACTTAAACTTGTTTATAAAAACAACAAAAAAAAAATTTTGTTTTTACGAAAAATATAAAACATTGTAATTAGTTTTATCTATGATTAGTTTGGTTTCTACTCGGGTTTCTAGTTACTACAGATAAAGTTACTTATTAAGCTAATTTATTTAAGTTAATATTTCAAAAGTGTTGACTGTTTAAATCAGGTTTTTAAATAATTTATTATGTTTTTAATACTGAATAATAATTTTAACTTCTGATAGTTAAAAAAATAATTGACACAGCTTAATTTTTTAATTTTTTATTTAGATTTAAAAAGAAAAAAATGATCTAAAAAGTTTCAAATTATCAAAAGTTAAGATATTGAGTATGTATGGCAAGAATATTTTGGAATCTTTAGATTTACTTGGAAAAAAAAATAAAAAAATTGAAATTGTTTTAAATTAATTTTCACAAGGGATGCCAAAAATCGGTTGAAAAATAGTAAAGCGTTGCTATTTTTTGTTTTTATCCAAATTTGTATAAATTTTAAAAAAATTATAAAATAATCAAAAGAAAATCTTTATATTATTATGTTAATAATTTAATTTTTCTAATTTAAAATTGTAATTTAAGTAACTTAACAATTACAAACATGAAAAAATCAAATAAACGTTTACTTGTTTACATAAAAATAAAGCATAAGCGAGAGCATAAGAAAAGAAAAAAAAAAGTGAACAAAGAAAATTTAATCTAAAAAACACGAGATTATTATAATTGCACACCCTTTTTTTATTTCTTTTCTTTTTTAATCTTAAAAAACTTCTAAATGAGAGAGAAACAAGTTAACAATAAAAATTTATACATAAAAGTCTCGCCACGTGCCATATTTAAATCTCTTGATGTGAAATAAAAAGTATTACCCTTCAAAAAATTATACTTTTATATGAAAAGTATATGTATATGTTATGGGCAAAAGCTTAAATACAACTTTATTGGGAGTAATGCTTTAAATAAAATAAAACTACCAGAAAATTAATGGGTTTAGCCTTTAAGTATTCTAACCTTTATTTTACTTTGTTTTTATATGGTTAAGTAACCATTTTTGTTGAAATATCCAAAATTAAATTTTTCTATAATATTTTACTTATCTTGTAAGTAAAGATGTACCATTATGAATATTAATTATACAAGCACGGAGAAAAATATTTTGTATATTTTACAAGGTTAATTTTAGTAAAACGGGGTTAGTTTTAATTACAAAAAAAATTTGTAAATTTTACAAATATGAAGTCAGAATATTGTAATTCTAACTATAAACATGGTTATATTTACAAAATATTTGAACAGAAAATAACAAAACTTTATAATGTAAACATAACCAGCAATTTTGGTTATTTTTAACAGTTATTTTTCTCCGTGAGGGGAGGTACACTTGCACTGCATCATAGAGTCAAAATATATCTCCCGCGCCCTCAGTTCTATATGTAATATCTTAGAGTACTGTGATCTCCTTGATGCTTACGCATCAATAAATGGATATAATTAATTATTAAACAAAATGTTATTTTATTTATTTGACCTGTAATAAAAATTGTCGCTCTTTTCAAAATTTTCCCTAATTTTTGTTTTTTGTAATTCAAAATGTCTTTATGGAAAATAAAATTTCAACATGAGACATTTTTACTAGATTTTTACATTGCCAAAACTGCAAACGATTCTAAGATAGATTTAATAATAAGTTTTATAATATTTTTTACATTTATTTTTCTTTTGTTAGATAAATATGTTCAATTTGTATTATACTTTAATGGTAAAATTTGAAAAAAACCATATTTAACCTAAATTCATAGCTGATATTGCGTCTTCATCTCGGTCTTCATATAGCTTGTAAAAGTCAATTTACTTGCGAGAAAAATTTTAACTGTTGTATTGTCTTAAAACGGTACTGTGTACAAAACTAACTATTTTTTGTAAGAATGAAATGTGTCATGCAACGGTGTCTTTCATTACAAATTTAGGATAAAATTTTTCTCGCAAGTAAATTGATTTCTAAATATTATATAAGCCAAAAGAAAGCCAGCACTTAATTTAATTTGGCGCTTAGCGCTTCTTTAAATTATAATTCTATTTAAGGATAAGACAAATGACAATCTAGGATCAAATATTTTTTTATTTGAATTTTGATTTTAGAGCAATAGGCTTAAAGATCAGATTTCACCGCCGATTTTCTTCATAACATATACATTATCCTAAATAAACTATACGGCACAAAGCCACTGGATTAAACATACTTTTAGAGCTTTATTTGTGTTAGTAACATTCAAACATTGCATAAATTTAGTCCTCGTGGCACTCTAATCTCTTTTTCTTATTCACTAATGTTAATAATGTTTGTGTATTTTCAACAACAAGTTGATATACCGGATAGAGAGTTAAAATGTTAAAAGTGCCTTTAGTATATAAAAATACATAAGTACTTTAGGGTTTCTTTTTTAATATAATATGGGTGTGTATCCACCCTTGTATTTTTCTTCTATTAAAAAAAAATCGAATAAAAAATATCGAATATAATAATCTGAGAAAAATAAATATTTATTAAACTTTACACTGCAAAAATTGCTAATATTGAATTCCACGAAAATATGAATTTAAATTATTCAGTAATAAAAAGTAAATATTGGTTATCTACCAAAAAAAAATTCATTTTGTTTATTTATTTTTTTTTTTATTATTTTTGTATTAAAATGTATATTATTTTAAACTGTATAAAATCCAGTCCAGGTTTTTTTTGCAATGTTTACTATATTTTCAAATTTTAAAAATGTAAATTTTGCAAAAACAACTAGTTTATTTGTGAAAAATTGATGAATTTTCAAAAAAAAAATCAGATATTATCGATTATATTTGTAAATTCGCGAAAAAAGTGGTGAAATAATATAAAAATTTGTTAATATTGAAAGATATAGAAAATATTTTATTGTAAATTTACACTAAGAAATTGGGTAAAAATTCGTTCTCGCACCCTTCTCGCACATTAATATTAAACCACACCCATTGTAGACATTAATTTTATTATTAGAAAACTCAGCAAAATTACCAAAACCACTGTTTAGAAATTAGTAATGCTTCTTTGCAATATTACTTTGTTCATTATTATCGAGATTATAAAAGTTTTGAAGGTGATATTAAAAAATGTCAGAAAATAAAATTTAGACTGCAATTCTCAAAAATTTTTATTATTTAATAAATTTAATAGCAAATTCATTTAAAATAGCATAATTTTAAAAATTTTACAAAACAAAACTTAAAGTAAGTTTCTAAAACGTATAGATTTATAAATAAAAGTAACCTAGAAAACACATTAAACAAAGAATGTATACATGAGCTAAATCTGTTATTTTGCACGTGTTTTCTCTAAACATAATAAATAAATATACTACTATATTTAAAATTGGATATACATACAGTGGTTTTGAAACTAGCTATTATTATATTTTCTTATATGTATTACATTTACAAATATATAAGGACCGCACGCGTTAACAATTGTTGCCCTATGCAAATGAAATTAATTCAGGCCAGTGGACAATCGCGGAAATACGTACGAGGGTTTCAAAGTTTCCTATATATACAGTTTAGATTTGATTTTAGTTCAATATTATGTACACATGTATAGTAAGCAGAGAATAAACTTACTTATTTGTATTATGTTTACTGATGCATATACTTTTATAATGCAGATATAATAGAATTTTAACTCATAATCAAGGGGAATTTATAAATTTTATACTATCTGATATCAAATTTATAAATTCAATTCAGTTTTTTTATTATTATTATTATTATTATTATCCCAGATAATGTAAATTTGTTTAATTACATAATGTAACATAATGTATTTTCAAAGAAGGATGCGTGGGTTTGAGTTGGTATACACACTGAAAAAAAATTATTTTTGTTTTATTTTATGATACTGACTTGTTTATCGAAATTAATAATTTTTTTATTGTCAATACCAGCATTAAATAATCTGTCTTTAAATCATAACTAGTTTTCGAGATAATTTTACAATAATCGTGTAAATTTTAATTTTAAATCACGGTATAAATTAAAATAGTTTTTTATTTTTTTAAAATTTAATTAACTTTATTGATAACAATCTTAATGACAGTAATAATAATAAAATGAATTCTATTTGATCTATATTTCGATAGATGTTGAATTAGCAATTAAAATGCTGAGATATGCAATTGATTAGTTTACACTTAGATGGTTAAAGGATCAATTAACTTAACATATTATCATCTCTCATTAATAATCAAAAAGAAAATATCATTCAAATCAAGATTTAAATATAGGTAAATATTTGGTATTTAAAATCTTCAAATTATTTGATTTTTTTTTTATGAAGAAAAATAGTGGAGGTGTATGGTTTTCCGAAAATTCGTTTTTTTTTTTTAGGGTGGTTTTGCTGATTTTCAGTCTCAGAAATTTCTAATTCACTCATTATCTGCAGATATTTTTCGAGAAATTTCAGGTTTTACCCAATTTGATCCAACCCAAACTATTCTGAAAAAAGTAACCACACATCCCTAAAAAATAGTACATTCTTAACCGGCTCATAAAAATGTTTACTTTGAAAAGTCGACAGGTCCGAGGCGCAAATTTAGTAAAAATAAATATTTCTAGATGAGTTTAAGAATGTTTTATTATTTATAAAGAGCAATAATTACGGCCTATCAAAGTTGGAATATAGTCATTATTGCCCACTACTATATAAAATAATATTATAAAGCTGGGTTGTCAAAAAGTATGCAGACTTATAAGTAAATATTAAATAGTCACATTAAATACTTAAGTTATGCATACGGGCAACCATACAATATTAGAAAAAATTGATTGTCAAATAAAATTCTAATTTTATTTTAATAAAAATTGCGACGTTTAAATATAAAAGAAAATAATTTATTCATGAGAGAATTGTGAGAAAAATTATTTTTCTAAGTACATATTCTTTTATAATTTAAACGAATTAGATGAATTTATTATGGGCATATGTTTCTGAAGTATATTTATGGTCAAACTTTTTTTCATCATAGTATTTAAAAGTAAAATCGAATACTATGAGGAAGACAAGGCTCCAAAAAAAGTATTCATTATATCATGAAAATATTCATTATAAAATGAATACAAAATGAAAGAACAAAACGTATGGATTTTTTGAAAGGATTTTCAGCTTCTGAAAATACATGGCTTTAAAATTACCCTGAAGTAATGTGATAAACGGCTCTAGGGTAATTTCCTACAAGACAGGAAGGGAGTGGAGTTTTAGTGGGTATAAGAAGTCCCACATAACCGAACCATTTGGGCTGTCGGTATGCTGAATTGCATTTCTCCACTTCATAAAAAACTAATACTATACTGCTACTAACTCCGCTTTAGCGGTCCCAAGCCCAGCGCCTCATATAAGGCTAAGGAAGGAGGAGAGAAGTTCAGACCGCTTTTTAAGGTTGAACTAGAATGAAAGATACTGGGCATAGTTTCAAGTCAGACTCCTCTAAAAAAGACGGCTGACGGAAAAAACCCAAAAAAGGGGATATAAAAATCCCATTCTATAGCGGCCGTAACTAAAAGACTTTCAGCTACCAGGCCAACTAAGCTGCGTACATATAACGTTAATGTTAGCTCTCAGAGAACGTAAACTAAGATGAATATAAGGGAGACGATGGGAAAGACTCCTATTTCGCCCTCTGAAGACAATGAAGGCTTTGAGCCGTTCACTGGCCGAAGAAAAAGGAGGAAAAAAAAGAAAAAGGAAGAGAGACAGCAAGAGGAAGAAGAAAATGTACGCCAAAAGCAAAAAGAGGATCCCCAAAGCTAGAGATTAGGCGGCCACGATAAAGTTGTCGGAGGACAGGGCTTATTCAGGTATTCTCAAATAAATAAAAGTAAAAGGTAGCGGAGACGGCACGAAAGCCAAGATCAACGCGGTACGGAAGACTCAAGCCAGAAACGTACTGATTGAGATGAAGGTAATAAAAGTAGGGTAAACATCCCTTTTCGAAGCGGTTAAGGCAACAATTGGAGAAAATGTATAAGCGGAATGCCTGACACCACAGCGAAAACTCCAGATAAAAGACATCGATTGTCTTACCTCAGCAGAGGAAACAGAGGCAGCCTTGACAGCTACATTGAAGGAACAGTTAGAATGGATAAAAAGGCCACTTTCAAGCTGATTAAGAAAGGTAGCATTAAGCTAGGTTTCGGTAAGTGCAGTGTAAGATTACAGGCAACCCCGCTCAGATGTTTTAGATGTTTGGAATATGGACGTGTAGCAGGTAAATGCACAAGACTAAGCATTGTTATTTTGAACTTTTTGTTGATGATTTTCAAATTTACATCCATACTACTGTAAACTCTTTCACCTCAGCCATCAACTTGATGAATTTAGACATTAAAGCAATTGAAGACTGTTCTTCAGCTAATAACTTAAAACTAAATGCATCAAAAACAAAAGCTATTATTTTTGGCTCATCCTTTTACTTAAATCACTTAAACAAAACCCATGACTCAAATCCACCCATGCTATCTGTTCTAAATATCCCTATCCCCTACTCATCTTCTGTTCTAAATCTTGGAATCATTTTAAATCCTACGCTTAACTGCTCAAATCATATTTAAAAATTATCTAAATCCATTCACTTCTCTCTTCACCGCCTTAGATCTAGATCTAAGCTACTGTCTCAAAATCTCCGCAAACTTTTAGTTTCCTCTCTTATTATTCCGTTCCTAGACTACTGTTGCTTAGTTTATGACAAACTTGATACCATTTTATTATCAAAAATTGAAAGAATTTACAATTTAGCCATTCGCTTTATTTTCAATGTTGGCTGTTATGAACGTACTTCAATTACTCCACTCAGAAAACAATTAAATTGGCTTACCGCTAAAAATCGCAGACTCTATTTTAAATTAATACTAGTTCACAATATCATTTCCACGCAACGCCCATCATACTTAAACAATAAATTCCAACTTCCTGACGATACCCTCAGACGTTCTCAAAGAAATATTCCTAATCTCCCTGTAAACACCTCCTTACCCTTAAACTTTGTTGTTCTATCTTTTCCTGATTCTACCCTTACATACAAAAATTCGTTCATTGTCACTGCAACATCCGAGTGGAATAATCTACCTCCTACTTTAAAACTTTATACCTGCATTAAAACCTTCAAAAAACATCTCTTCATCCATCTAAGTAAACAGGAAATCAATGTAACTACTTATCCTCTTTTCAACTACCAATATAAACTCTTCAATTCCTATTAATCTTTATATTACCTTCTCACAATTTGTATATAGCATTATTTTAAATTTAAATTAACTGTACTTTTCTTTTGATAAAAATGTATCTTAAATTAAGTTTTTTACAAAATAGCATATTTTTATTTTTCTTTTGTACTTTATTTTTAATTTTATATACACTTATACTTAAGCATTTATTATTATTATAAATTTTCAAATTTACTGCTTCACATTTTTATTTAAAATTATATAATATTGTAATCGTGCATCGGTAATGCCTGCACTAACTTTCATTAAATAAAATAAAATAAATAAAATATTAATAAATAAAATAATTTCTTTTTTAAATACAACTCTTAATTAATAAAGTAAAATATAAAAGATAAATAAAGAAAACATAATAATTAAGAATTATGGTAGATTATAACTCTATATAGTATATAAAAAATTTCATTTTTAATCTAAAAACAAGAGAATTTTCATCTTCTCACCAAGGAGGAGTATAAATAAGGAAAATATGTATTTTATTATTATTAAGCATATAATAAAGTGTCTTTTTTCCTATATATATATATATATATATTATGGAATAACTCGGTTAAAAAAAAACATATTATCAAGGATCCAATATCTCGTGGTATAGTAGAATATGCTCGACGATATATTTTATTATTTATGTCATATTTATTATAGCATTATTTTAAAAAAAATTTATATTCTGTTTTTCATTAATTTAAAAGGTTTATTTGTCTAATAATTATAATTTTTAAAATAAATATTATAAATGAAAGAGAAGCAAAAAAAATTAATATATGTTTTAGTGAAGCTATTAAAATAATTATTATAATAATACCTTTATATATATATATTATTATTATTATTATTATTATATTATATGGCGTTCTCGTTATGTCAATTATTTTTGAGCATGCTATCAAATTTTAAAAAGAGAGAAAGAGCGATAGATATAGATATATATGTAGTGAGAAACCACCGCACTGCAGCTCTAAATTTTCGTTTTATGCACTATTATATTATGTCTAATGCATGATATACTTAGTTTAAGCTTATATATATAAAGTTTATTTTATGCATTTCTAAAAACTAATAATATCAAAATTTTATTTTGCAAGACCATATTTATTTATGTCTCAGTGTATATATTTTAAATTCTGTTTAAATCATTTAACTTCGTTTTAATGAAAGTTATTAAATAGCTAGCTTTTGAACATTTTCCTGTGATAAATCTTGAATTATGTTTCTCTTGATGTTTATAGAGGTAAAAATTTGTGAAACTGGAAAAAGGTGATTTCATGGTCGTATTCTTACCAGATTTTTAGGGACAATAGAGTTAAAACAATAGTAGCTATTCATGCAGCGTATTGTTACTAGATTCTAGGGACAGTAGACTAGAAATAATTAATTATGACTCAAAATTTATTAAAATTCTGGTTGAGCATGATCCATGAAACTGTCTCCAAGCATAATTTTAATACATTTTTGGTTATAATTACTAAAGTTCAATTTTTTCAATTCTACAATCCACAGAATCTCATGAAATTGAGCCTTATAAAAAGTCTCTGATTAAATTATTACCTTATTTTGAAATCCTTAAAGGGTCAATTTGGAGTGTATTTTTGCTAGATTCTAGGAGCACTAAAGTAAAAATAATTAATTATGACTCAAAATTTATTCAAATTCAAGCAGGATCCATAAAACCGCCTCTGAGCAATATTTGAATTAATTTTTAGTGATCATTACTAGATTTCAATCTAGATTTTAGGAAATTTTAACCTACTTAAATCATTAACTTATAATATTAAAATGTAAAATTGTATGTAAATTTATTTTATAAAAAATAAGTTTTTAGCATTAATAATTTTAAAACAGAAATTGTTTTAGAAAAAATGTCTATAAAAAAAAATTTTTTAGAAAACATTATTTTCAGAAAATAAATTTTTAGAAAAAAAAAATTTTAGCAAAAATAAATTAGAAACCGTATACCTCGATTCAAAATAAGATTTTTTGCACCTATTCAAGCATCTTATTAATGAAAAAGTTTAAGTATTAATGGCTTGTGGAAAAACAAATTTCTCGATATATTTATAACAGTCAGGTCTTTACACTTGCGAGAAAAATTTTAATACATTAAAACATTCCCTCTTTCACTTTTTAATTAACTTATTTAAATTCTCTTTTAGATTGAAAATTAATTATAGTTCATTAACTTCATAAATTACACTACATTAATATTTAATTTTGACGTCAATATGTTTATTAGAATTAAATTTTTAAGTCAGGTGAAAGGCGAGAATTTTTTAATTATGAAAATGTAGTTTTTGAAGTAAATTTTTGAGATTTAGTTGGGTAGAGATAAATAAAATAAATAATTTTATAATTTTCAAAATTTTTTTAAATTTTACAAAACAACTCAATTAATATTTTATTTAATATTTAATATTTTATTCTGTCAAATACCCAAATTTAAAAGAAAAAAAGAAATTCAAATAACCTACGTGAATCATAAGAAGAAAAAGAAACTAACAAAATAATTTTTATTTGAAAAAAAAAATAATCAATTTGTACAAAAGAATGAAAAAAAAGATGACTCAGTATTTGAGAATTCATGAAGTGTAATGTATATGATAACGAATAAAATAATATAAATTTTGAATTCCCCCCATTTTTTTCGTCTTTTATTTTCTTTCAAAAAAAAAAACTAAAATTAAATAAAACTTGCACCCCTATCAATAATAATCATCATAGTTAATTTATATATTGTATACGATCCCTAAAATAAGTGATCAGAATATATAAAGATCAATTTATAGCCCTTATACATATAAATATAATGATAATGATTATAGAGTATTATTTATAGAAAAAAACATGGGTTTTTATTATGTTATTTGAATCAAATAAAAAAAAAATTTTTTTTTTTAACACACCTGGATACAAAGAAATATATTGTATAGAAGTAGTATTATAGCTTTTCTTTTTATTTATAACATGATACTTTATACGTTTTACCTTTATAATATTACAAACTGATGAAAAAAAAAATTTTATTTGAATGAATTAGACTAATGTATGAGCAGCTGGATGATTTACGATAAGATACTTTTTACATTTGTGTAATATTTTATTTTAACTAAATTTTGACGAGGTAGCTTTTGATTCGCTTTTGATGCATCTATATTCATTAAAAAAGTTTTAAGTTATTTCTATAAAGTTTTCAATTCAGAAGTATTAAATAAAAAAAATTTATTAAGATTTTTTTTTTTATCTGTTTTAATAAAATTCTTTTTTATAAATTTCAAATTTATAAAAGTTCTTTCCAAGTTCTTTTTTTTAAGAATATTATAGACTGATTCCATGTAAAACGTACGGTGAGTTGCAGATGGGTTCTTCCGATTGAGCTATAACTTTTCATAGGTGATCATATATATAAAATAGCCTCAATCCCCAATTTTCAGGTTTTAAAATCGTTTCTAGCCGTCTCTATGAATTTTTGAAATTTTGGACAGATTTTAAACCGATTTTAAAGCTCTTAGCCACTAATTTGCTTCATTATATTATAAAAGAATGAAAAACAGCTCAAACAGCTATCCAAATTTATAAAATGATTTTTAATTTTCACGTGAAAAGCCACAAAATTGGAAAATGTAAGCCGTTTCTGCTATTGCTTATAAATTTTTCAGGCTACCATAAATAACTTCATACTGGGGGTAAAGTTAGAGTATTCCATATACTTTTACCTAGTATTAATATGGGTTTGGCTTTTTTCACACAGGGAAAAGTTACACCAATAATTAGTGAAATTTTCCGATTTTGAAAATGCAAATTTAGCGGAAAAAGCTATTTTTTTATAGTCGGCTAGAAACAATTTTAAGTCCTGAAAATTATAGAGTGAGGACATTTTATATATGATCGCCTGAGAAAATTTTCAGCTCAATCGGAAGACCCCATCTGCAAGTCAACGTACGTTTCACATGGAATCAGCCTATACTTATTGGTTTTTTCATTTATAATTTTTTATTAACATTGAAAATGGGATTTACAATAATTTACATTTACCATATTTAGCACTATCTTGGTTTTAAATAAATAATTTTAATGAGATTTTAGAAGCTATTTTATGAGCTATTTTAGGAAAAAGATGTGTTTTAATATAAAATAATATTTACTCAATATTATTAAATATATTAAAATATTAAAATATGCAAATCTATTTTAAGTTTTATTTTAAAATATTATTCGAACTTTTTAAAATCTTTTGTACAAATTAAGGTCAATTATTTTCTTTTAATATAATTAACAATCAATTTATATTTTATTCTTAAAGTATTAAAATTAAAGAGGTTTTATTGATATAAGAATAATTTAATGAAATAAATTTCATTTTATTTAAATCAGATTTAAATAATATTGTCGTATTAAATTATGACAAGTGATGAAAATTATAATTCGTTATATGAAGCTTTTTTTTTTGTTATTAAAATTGAATTTTATTTTTTTAATAAGAATAAAGGATTTTAACTATTTTTAATTTTTAATCATAATTTCTTTTTATTTTGCTTTTATTAAAATTATTTTAATAAGCTTAAATTGGTTAAAATTTGACTGAATTATTTGTACAAAAAGTTTCCAATACTAGATAATTTTTTATACAATTGAAAAAACTTTTTTAATCTATTAGTTTTCAAGATAAATATAACATATGTTATTGTTAAAATATTTATATACTTGGTATGCATAACCAAAAAATCGGGCAAAAAATTAATAATTTTTTATATATTTAAATAAAGGATTTCTGATGAGGTTGGCAAAAAGGCCAAAGAAACGTTGTTTTATTTTATTTAATATAACAACATTAGCCCTGTCTTAGTCGTTTTATAGAAAAAATTTAAAATTATTCTTCTTAAAATATCAATTTTCATAGCTTAATTTGATTTTAATTTTTCAAGTAAAAAAAAAAATTCCGTTTACTGTAACCGGAATTTTTTCAGTGTACATTATCATTAAAAATTCAACAATATAATCCGTAAAAGTATTTTTGTTGAAAATTATATTTTAAATTTTATAAAATATTACACAAAAAAGAAAGTATTTTCCTGGTACTTTCATCAATATTTTCATGAAAATGAAAAGAGCTTATTTTTTATAATTTGTTAATAATTAAGTTTTTAAAACTTCACTTATATGCATAATCCGATTGTATAATGTAATTGATATTAAAAAAAAATTTTATTTTTTTCTCATGTCCCGAGAAATTTTCAATTATTCATCATTAATTGCTCATCGATTATTATTTCATTAAAACCTTTTTTTTAAATAAAATTTATTTTTAATTAATCCATCAGATCTTCTATATACATAATTCAATTTTATTTTTAAAAAAATTAAGTAAAACGTTGAGAGTTTAATGAAGTTAAGTTTAAAAAAAAAAAAAAACATAATATATCCAACGATGCGAAACGAAGATCGACGGAAGGGCAAGGTTGTTCCGCGTTTTATATATAAATTTTCAATGATCAGGGGAACGAACTTAAAGATGTTTTTTTTTGTTATTATTTTTTAGTCTGCCAAAAATAACTTTAAAAATAATGTCTGTTTATGTGTGTGTGTGTGTGTGTGTGTCTTAACTGATATAAAATATGCATGTTTAAAATATAAACAGAAAAACACTTAAGATTAAACCGAGAAAATGTGTTTTTGGAGATTTACATATTCATTTTGATTGTATTCAAAATTCTTTTGATCGTTTTATTTATTACTTTTTTTTTTAAATGCTGATTTCTTTATTATTTTTTACAAGATTTGAATTAAATTATAAATATGGAAGAAGTTAATTCAAGCTAATCTTTATTTCCCCAAATTTAGAAATATTTATAGTTTATGAATCAGAACAGAGGAAGTGAACTTCAAAATACGCTATATAGTGATTCATAATGTTAAAATAAATTTTCTTATGTGATTAGAGTTCGTTTTTAAAAATATTAGCCTGAATTTAGTAAATCAACGTAAAACTTACTTTAAAATAAAATTATCACTTTATGAAAAATATTTCTTAAGAAATTTTAATAAAAAATTATTTTTTTTAGCAACGAATGAAGCATTAGTATTTAAAACAATGAACCTCTTAGAATTACAGTATAGTATAATTTTAAAATTTTATGTCAAGTATACGAGGTCAAGTCTAATTTCAAATTAAATTAACTAAATATATATACTTGAAAAATTTTTTTAAATGTCATACTGAAGTACAAGAACAAGCAAAATATGAAACAAATTTTTTTTTTTACATGAATATTTAATTTAATACTTTTTTTTTATTGACGAAAAATTCTATTTCAGTATATATTTTTTAGAGTACCCCAACCATAAAAAATTAAATTTTTAAGAATTTATTGAATTAAAAGTTTTTCTGTATATTTTTCGAGATATTTTTTAAATAAATAAAGTAAAAAAAATATAATTTTAAAAATATAAAAATTTTTAATTACATAATGCATGTAAAAATGATTAATTAAACTTAAATTGTAAAGTGAAATTTTTTTTTTATGCTTTAAAAAAAAAAATTTGTTGGACGAATTTGCATATTAAAATAAAAATTACAAATACTAGAGTTAATAGAATAAACTTTACGAAGTTAATAAAGTTTTTAAAAAATAAACTTTAAACAAAATTTTATTAAAAAATATTCAATTGAAACAAAAAAGTAGCATAATATTTATCAAAGAATTTTTAAAAGTGTACTTGGTTAAATATTACATACTCGATATTTTTAAGTATACATTCGCATTTCGTATAAAAAAAAGGGAGTAAGTATATGGTACAGCAAATAACAATCTTTTTAAATAACGAGCGACTAAACATCCCAGCAAACATTTAATTTATATAAAGAATAGCATATTGAAATAAACTGAGTACTTTCTTCCGGTATATTTACGGTTGATGATTTTTTATTTATTTTTTTTTCTTTGAAAAAAAAAAAGATTTGTTTCTAATTTTAAATTTTATTTGCAGCAGACTGATCAATAATTTTACTTTAAATTCTATGCCAATATTATACACTTTGAAATATATATACCGAAACTTAAGTTTTTAATTTTTATGTTTGACAGTTATAGACAAGTAAAAATAAAAATAGGGGGAATTATAAGAGTTTTAAAAATATTTTTTTTATGGTATACAATTGCGTAATGAAAAAAAAGATAAAAAAAAATTTAATAAACAGATCTCCCTTTATATTTATTATGGAAGTTCCCTAAAAACTTTAGAAGATTATTTTTAAGTCAAATATAGAACAATAATACATAAAGGAACAAAATTTACTTAGAAAAAAAAGGTCCTTTTATATTTTTGATAAATAAAATACTTGAAGTGGAAATAATGTATAAATCAAACTGAACAACTTTATTACAACGACATTCTAAGTCAATATTATTAGGTCCCTCTTGAAAAAATCACTCTTTATAAAATAATCTAAGAGTCACGTGTTTCTTATTTCATTTCATGTAAAAGAAAGATATACACGGTGATTCCGAAACAGTAGTAGTTGCGCGCGCACATTAGTAAGCGCGAAATATAATTTTAAAAATTTTCACAGTGGAGCCACAACATTTCAAATAAAATTATAAAATGGTAAAGAAGTTTAGGTAATTACCATCTAAACTTCTTTACCATTTTATTATTTTATTTGAAATGTTGTGGCCCCACTGAGAAAATTTTTAAAATTATATTTCGCGCTTACTAATGTGCGCGCGCAACTACTACTGTTTCGGAATCACCGTGTATGAAAAAATAATTATAAAAAACTCGAAAAAACTTGAAACTCTATTTTAATGCAAATTAATGAAGGACCCTTTTGCCAAAAAAAAAAAAAAAAAAATACACTGACAAGGGGAGTTCAATACATTTGGAATACTAAATTACACCAAATGGTTATGGATCATTTTATTGTGTTGAAAAAACATGCCGCCTACCCTATGTTAATTCCAATGAGTCTTCTGGGCCTAGAAACGCAAGGCTTAATGTTATAATATAGGGTTTTTTGGTAATTTTCAATGAAACGCCAATTCCTCACAAGTTAACCAAAACATTGCTGGTTGGTCCCATTTTTCGGTGTAAGTGTAATATAAACTATAAGACGAACAGGTGCATAAACATTCTTTAAAAAAAATCTTCCCTTGCCAGTTACAGCTTCTAAAAGTTTGATATTTTATAAATTTAAAATAGCATTACACAAACTTCAGAGGGCTGTCAAGGGATGACTATCATCTGCCAAGAAATGCATTTTTTTGAAAAATTTGTGAAAAAACACGCTTTTCTTGTCAGTGGCCAGAAAGCACGTATTTCCCGGCCGCAGCGCGATTCGAAAATGCGTGTTTTGTAGCCACTGACAAAGAAAAATTATGTTTTGGCTCGGCCGTGAAAAAGGATGTCCCAAATCGCAGTTTGCCATCCTCAGCTTCGCCTCGGATTGCAATTTACGTGCAATCTGGGCCATTCTTTAATTTTGCGACCTAGTATAAAAATATACTATTAACATGGAACATGTTTATAGGGAGAGGGTCCTTCAGAACTGGAAAATTAAGGGGGGGGGGGGGGTCAAATTTGTCCTTTTTAAGGGGGGGGGGTTCTAATATGTCCTTTTTAAGGGGGGGTCTAATTTGTCCCTTTTAAGGGGGGGTCAAATATGTCCTTTTTAAGGGGGGGGTCAAATTTGTCCTTTTTAAGGGGGGGTCAAATATGTCCTTTTTAAGGGGGGGTCAAATTTGTCCTTTTTAAGGGGGGGGGGTCAAATGGGACTTAGAATATTTTCGATTTAGGGACCTTTGGTGCAGAAGTACTTAGGGAGCATTGGTGCAGAAGTACCTAGGGACCTATGGTGCAGAAGTCTCTAAAGACCTTTGGTGCAGAAGTACTTAGGGATCTATGGTGTAGAAGTACCTAGGGACCATTGGTGCAGAAGTACCTAGGGATCTACGGTGCAGAAGTCCCTAAAGACCTTTGGTGCAGAAGTACCTAGGGACCTATGGTGCAGAAGTCTTTAAAGACCTTTGGTGCAGAAGTACTTAGGAAGCATTGGTGTGGAAGTACCTAGGGACCTATGGTGCAGAAGTCCCTAAAGACCTTTGGTGCAGAAGTACCTAGGGTGCAGAAGTCTCTAAAGACCTTTGGTGCAGAAGTACTTAGGGAGCATTGGTGCAGAAATCCCTAAAGACCTTTGGTTCAGAAGTCTCTAAAGACCTTTGGTGCAGAAGTACTTAGGGACCTACGGTGCAGAAGTCCCTAAAGACCTTTGGTGCAGAAGTACCTAGGGACCATTGGTGCAGAAGTACCTAGGGATCTACGGTGCAGAAGTCCCTAAAGACCTTTGGTGCAGAAGTACCTAGGGACCTATGGTGCAGAAGTCTCTAAAGACCTTTGGTGCAGAAGTACTTAGGAAGCATTGGTGTGGAAGTATCTAGGGACCTATGGTGCAGAAGTCCCTAAAGACCTTTGGTGCAGAAGTACCTAGGGTGCAGAAGTCTCTAAAGACCTTTGGTGCAGAAGTACCTAGGGAGCATTGGTGCAGAAGTACCTAGGGACCTATGGTGCAGAAGTCCCTAAAGACCTTTGGTGCAGAAGTACCTAGGGACCATTGGTGCAGAAGTCTCTAAAGAACTTTAGTGCAGAAATACTTGGATATAAATATTGATATTATGAACAGAATAGATACTTTATTATCAGTGTTAGTTATTAGTGAACATGTTCCATGCTCGTTGTTTGTGTAGTTACACAAACCGGTCATAAGTTTTTTGTTTTAAAATAAAAAAATTAATGGTTAAGTAGTGTTTAAAAAAAAAATTAATTTCACCCTCCAAGAATCCTCGTAAGCGCCGTAAGCGAGCTTGAAAGAATCAAACCTCAAACAAACTAACGCCCTCTTTACACCAGATTAAAAGTCGAGATTAAATCTAATCTAGCATTATAAGTTATATAGTCTAGTTGAAGATTAATCATGAATAACTCCCAATTACCTAATAAAAGAATTGTAGCCAGGAAACGACCAGGAAATTAAAAAAAAGTTTTTCTAAAGGGGAAATTCGGAAAATTTTAAAAGTGAAAATGTTAAGACTTCGCCGCTAGCTTTACTCTCATAAGAAAATTAAGATATTAAAAAAAACTTCCTGCTAAATTAATAAAAAACAAAAAAGAAATATGACAGCAAAAGCACTTACTTATTCTACTGTCAATTAAACTGACATTTAAATAATTATATTAAAAATAATTATTACATAACATTTTTTATAATTTAAAAAATGACTGAAATAATCCAGTTTAAAAACTAATGCCACATCTGTGCTTTAAATCAAATTACAGTGAATTTAATTAGTATATATGTATATTTAAACTGTTTAGACATTTATATGGATGCCTTGAATGTACAGACTATCAAGAAAGGATATTTAACAATATTACATTTTAATTTGATTTTAAAAAGCTAAAACTATTTAAAAAATATGTAAAATTTAATATTTTTTTTTAAGTAGATAACTTTTTTTCTTTTTTAAATTTTTTACATACTTTAATCGAATTTCAAATTATTGGAAAAGAACGAGAAAAAATATATGCATAATTAAATCAGTCGCTTGTATCTATTTTCCCTTTAAAATCAGGGTCTCGTATTTCGTACTATAAAAAAGTTGCTTTGAGCTTTGTGATTTTGAGGGATTGCTTTTACTCGCAGGACAGGTGGTCAAGTTCATCGAGTTCATCCAGTAGAATTTTATTAGATTACTAGGGATCCTAGAGTTGAAAAAATTAAACTCTCTAGTTAGTTGTAGTAAGCTTTTTACGATAAACAGATTAAATTAACTTAAAGAGTGTGAGTAAAAAAAAAAAAAAATTTCTCACTTTTTTCATTTTTAATTTTTTTAAAGAAAATTATTTAATCGTAGCATATATAATTATTATTTATCATTAAATTTGTTTATAGAAATAAATAATTATCATAATTTAAAAATACTTCAAATATACAACGAGTATAACAAATAAAAAGAAGTTGATATAATCTCAATAATTGTTTAAAAGTTAAATAAAAAAAAAAGGAAATAAAAATAAAGGGAGTAAAATTAATGAACTATTTTATTTTACAAACATAAAGGGGATAAAGAATAGTTAAAAGATTAAAGTTAAATTTTTATTTTATTTAAAAAAAAAAAAAACCTTTTTTCTTGATTGTTTTTTATTATAAAATAAAATTTTAAATGTGTACAACCGAGTGTACAACCAAGTAAGTTTTTTTATTTTTTTTTATTTTTTTTGTTGATCTTATTTTTTTTTTATTAAAGAAAATTTACAAAAAGTTGATAAGAAAGTTTATGTATGTTCTAAAACTAAAAGTTTAACGTACATGGTCCTCATTTATACCCTCGTCACCCTCAAGTACACTAATCTCCATTACTTTTAACTCATTCTAAAGGATTGAAATATAAATATATATATGTATCTTCTTATTATATTCTTTGTCTCTTTTTAGTTTAGAAAGTAGTCCATACAACACATTATGAAAAACGTGGCTTTAAAATTTTACTTTTTTTTTATTTTATATACAGATTATTTAATTTAAAAGCTATTATCAAGATTAGTTTTGAAAATTTTAAGTTTCAGATGTGTTTTTGTACTTTAAGTGTCACTTTTATTTAAAATTTAGATAAAGATTTGTCCACTGAGTCATATGTTAACTTGGTGAACCAAATTTTCCTAGGCTGGTAACGTAGGTTGTCATGCAGGTGAAAAATTTGTTAACGAATAAAAATTTTTGATATTGTTGAATACCCCCCGCCACCTTCTCGAACATAATTCTAAATCAGTTTGTAGAAAATCTTGAACTGACCTGAAGTGGGAGGTAATCACAATTTTAGCCCTAGCTAAAAAATTTGTTGCTGCAACAGAATTAACTAATGAATATTGATGTCAAATATAGCCGATATGCCAAATTCCACCCCTGAAAAATTGAACCGAAAAGAGTTATGGCGGTCAATTCAAATTTGGTGTGACGAGGGTGCTATTTTCAAAATTTAAGTTACACGGCCATATTAAATTTAAAAATAAAATTTTATAAATCCAGCTCTGCTCATTTTATAAATCCAAAGGACCAAAAAAATTAAATTTTTATAATTTTTATAGCATTAAATTGCATTGAAAATAAATGAAACAAAATTCAAAATCATTTGCACAAATGGTACTGGCAGTAACCACAAATGTAACGCCCGGGAAGGCAAAATTTTTTTTTGCTGACTCAGGCTTTACGCCTAAAATAAAACCTTTTTACTGATATTTCTACACTCGTTGGACGCCAAAATTAGCAAAAAACACAAAAGTGATGACTTGTTACTCGCTCGTTACTCGTGCCCAACTTCTAATTTCATTTTTTTTTTAAATAATTTAATTATTCAAAAAAAAAAATGAATACCCTCTATTTTGATTAAATATTAGCAGGTAGAATAAATAAAAAAAATTTCTTTAGGATTATCGGGTATTTATAAAATGAATTCTCGAATGAATTATTGCAAAAATACCTTTTAATATCTATTTTTAATTTATAAAAACACTTCATAAATAGCTTCAGATTAAAAAGAATATTAATCTAGCTGATATAAAATTTATAATAAAATTTGGATAAATTATAAATCATGAAAAATAATTTAAAAAATAATCATACCATATATTTATGTATTTGTGATAAATTTTATTATTATTAATAACGTGTATTAAATTTACACGGGTTTTTACATGAATGGTTCATTTATTATTTGCGTTTACTAGTCACGTATAAGTCGTCTAAACATTAGCTACGTGCCAACACGTAAATTCAAAAACACACATAGGTTTTGCAAGTTTTCTGTAACGTTTGCATATATATATATATGATATTCGCAAGTATATAATACAAATATTCGTTATAAAAGACACAACATATAAACAAAAGAAAATATAATTTTATGAAAAAAGAAAAAAAAACGAATATGAATAATCTAACAAAATGAAATGATTAAGCCGGAAATAAAGAAAGAAAAATAAAAATTTTTGCTATATATACGTGGGGATAGAAAATTTAAGAGGATTACAAATAAAGTGAGAATATATACAGTTAGATTATTATTATTATGTAAAAATTATTTTAAAGTCATCTCTAAAAATGAGTTTTATGAATATTTTTTTCTTCTGTTTGTCAACTTATATTAAAATTATATTTCTTTATAATAGGAATCTAATTTAATTTTAAGATTTTTTTAGGTATAATTAAGAATTTTTATTTGAAAATAAAATCATATTTTTTGCTCCTTCGGGAGTAAGATTCAACCGTAAAACTTTTCACGAAATTTTTCTACACTAGTAGTGATTACGCTAGTACCAAAACTTTTGAACTATCTGGTCCAATTTATATAATATCCAGATACTAAATTTTGTTACAATATAATTTAAATTTAAATCTAGTTAAAGTTTATTGTAAAATTTTTTCTGCTACAAAATTTTTTTTCATAAGCGTTTTTCCCTCATCCGTTTCATTGTTTAAAATTTTAATGATTGATTTTGTTACAATAAAAATAAATTTTATAAATCAATAACGGTAAATAATATAAATTGATATATTTTTTTATAAATTGTGATAATAATTATAAAGTTTGCCCGGAAAAATTGTTAAAATTTGTTTTTAAAATAATGAGTAATGTGTATTGAATAAACATTAATCATCTCATTATTTACTTATTTACTGGTTATAGATAAATAAAACATTTAATTAACTTTGAATAATAAATATTTGATTCGAGTTGAATTTATATTAATTTATTTATTATTTATGATATGGGTGATTCTTTATCAACTCGGACAACCCCATACCAATCAATTTGTTTTGTTTGAAGCCATTATCGATTGTTTAAACTAATAAAAAAAATTTCCGCTGCCACAACCGAAATTTTTTTTCAGTGAACCGATTACTAATTTTGAAACTAAGAATTCGTCATTTAGAGTCTGCCATTTCGATTATTAAAAATCTAAGTTTTGAATCATTTTGTGATCAAACACCCCAAAACTCCTACAACATTATAATTTCTTATTGTAGCTTTTTTGTGAAAGTAGCTCTTTTAGTTTTTGATTTTATAATCCTCTTATATGAAATTTTTTTATTTTAAGTAAGTTCATCGATGTAAGCCTTGGAATTATCTTAAATTTCATATATATATAAAATTTTTTTTTAAATAATAAAAATCAATAGCTGAAAAATAAAAAAAATATTTAATAAATAAAATATATTTTATACCTATGCTTATTTTTTAGATTATGTAAGCTATAATGTAAACAATTGTAGGAAAAACTAAAAAATTAATGACAGTTTAAAAATTTAACATAAATCCGGCTCGAAGGACCAAAAAATAATTTGTGAAATGATGAATATCTTTTAAAATATTTTCATTTATTACAAAAATGGTCGCATTAATAAAAAATAAAGAAAAGTCTAATATATATTCATGTGTACATTTTATAATAATCTTCTTAAGAATAAATGAAAATACTAAATTTTATTCACGTATCAGCAAAAATTTTATAAATCTTCATATATTTAAATTTTTATTATGGATTATAGATTAATAAATGAATTGTGTCACACTTTTTTCTCTACAATATTTTTTGCTCGATTTTTAAAAAATTATATGCATTAAAAAATCAGGTTTAAAGTATATATACTTTTATAATAATAAGAATTTCTAAAATCCAATAAATTCTTTGACTTGGCAAAGCAAACAATTCTGAAACTAACATTTACTTATACAAAAAAATAAAAGGAAATTGCCGATTTTATTCGTAGATCAAACTAATTTCTAAAAATTTATTCAACATATATTGTACTTAAAAAATAAAATTAATCTGACTGCGCAATAATTATAATGTACATATTAGCTCGATATTAGCTTGAAAGTTATTTGGAAAAATTACTTGGATTTTTGATTACTGGACAATTACTGGATAAAATTAGCTGCCATTAATCTAATAAATAAGATTCTTAAATTAACTACAGTTCATTTAATATTACTGCTAAATTTTGACATCAAATACATGGGCCCTTATGGAGCACTCATTGGCACTTTTTAGGAGTCATTAAATGAGCTATAACTTTCGGAATTTGATGGCACATTATTTCCTGCTAAACGAAAATCCAAGCAACTTTTAAAAATAACTGCCAGGTTAGTATATTATGTATTATTTTATATTTCTAATTTCTCTGTATTTTTTTTATTATTATTGGAAATAATTTTCGAATAATTTTAGAGTTTCTGGTATTTGTATAAATAATTTGCTGAAAATCAAGCTTCTCATATTAAAGTGAAATTTTTTTTCTATGTTAATAAAGACTTTTTTAAATTTAATTTTTATTTGCAGAAAAAAAAAAATTTTTAGTGAATTTATTTCATTGATTTATATTGTTTGAATTATAATAATAGGAGTAATAATACAAGAAGGTTGAAAATACATGCCTTCCTTCAGGTTTTAGATAAAAATTTTTTTTCTTTTGTGTACTGAATCATTGAGTATGATAACTAATATGATACTATATCAGTGAGTATCTAATTTCCTCTTATTAAAAAAAATGTAGCTTTATTAACCTAGTACATCAACAGTCATTTGGCGGTGTTTGCCGTTCGAGTTAATTAAAATTAAATCGTCCAATACCTATATGCCTGTGCTATATATATTGTGTAAAGAATATATCAATACTTTCTGAATTTTTAATTAACAAAAAATTTGCAAAAATTGAAAAAATATTTTAAATAAAATAATATAAAACGGGAAATTCGTGTAAGAGCAAAATTAAATATTAATAAAGATAAAAGTGGCACGCGCGCGGTGTGACTGCAGCAGCTGCAACAGTAGCTTCGATGACGGCAAATCCTCCAGAAATACTAGCGAAATAATTTGTAAAGATCATACATGCATATTGTGTGAGAGGTTACCAAAGGGCGCATTATTCTAAAGTGAAGAAAACCCTGGGTCATGCCTGAGCTGTTATTCTCTTCTAGTTAAGAAAAAGCTTGAGGGGATGACTAGTTCACGCACGTAGACACCTGGAGTTCAAACATTAACAACCACCCGATCGGAAATCTAGCGCGGCTTGCATCGCTAGTAAGCGAGTGCCTTTATAGTTTAAAGCGTGGTTTAAGCGCGGAACCAATATAGGAACGTGGCGCGGCGTTAGCTAGATTCTACCGAGTTTGCCTCGTTTAGGTTACAGCGCACGCGCCAGAATTATTATTTTTTTTTTATTTCGTCTGCTACTAATAATTTTACACTGTTATTACAAAGAGCTTATGTTATTATCATAAAGTTAAAATAATTTATTGATTATTTTTATTAATATTTACACAGTACAATTAATATATTAATATTTACAATACGATTTTTTATTTATATTTAACCATTTACTGAAAACTATATAACTTTCTGGTTTCTAAAAATCAATTTATTATTATAGATTTTTACTATAAAATAGTTTAGTATGTAATCGTTTTTCAGTATCATATATTATCTAAAAAATTAAGAAGTAAATATTTTAAAAAGAAAATCTTTTTATTATTTTAGGAGAAATAGTATAGAAAAAATTATTCAAAGTAAATTACAATTACCTTTTTTTGCCTTTTTAAAATTTTTTAATGGATATAAATTTATATTTTAATATTTAAAATTTCATTTATCAATTTTTAAAACTTAATATTTTATTATTAAATGCAAAACATTTTATTAATTAAATAATATAAGTGTTTAATACACAGTTTATAACCTGTTATAACTCAAACATTGTTTGTATTTGCACGTTGAAGAAAAAGTGGGGGTAAATTTTCTTGCAACTCGCTTTCGCCAAGGTAGGGCCTAGCTAATATCGCGCCACGTTACCATGCGAGAAACTAGGTAGTTAACATGGCTAAACTATAAAGGTACTCGCTAACGCCGTGTTTCGATTCCTGATCGGGCAATTGTAACTTAATACTTATTTCTTATTTATTAATCAAAGTTATCTTAAACAAGACCCTAAAGAGATGAGGGTAAGCTCATCTATGCTAGACTCAGAAAAATTACAATAATTAAGTAAAAGTAGATCTCGAAGTAGATACAATTAAATAGTAAAATTTTAATATTTTAAATTACAATTAAAACAATATTAAAAGTTGAAGTCAAAATATTTACAATTATGTACAATATAATTTAATTTTGAAATTTACTGCATTAAACTAAAGGATATGTTGATTTAGTAATTAAAGATTAAATAAAACTAGTTTCAACAAAATATTAACAAAATCAGAATATAATTTATTATATATAAAATTTTTAGTTTTAATTTATAAATTTATTTAGTTTTAATTCTACTTTCATTATAATACATTTGATAACCGTCAAGGTTATAATGTTCAGGATAATTTAATATCCAAGTTTCAGTACAAATTAAGACAGAGGGTTTTGATTGAAAAGATTGGTTTATGTTGGGTTTATGTATTGGTCAAAAAGTTCTATTTTAAAGTAAATCGCTCTCGCAAGTGTTAAAATCAACTTCTCTCCTTATATATATATTAGCTCGTGGTTGAGGCAGTTGTTAGGGTCATAGCTTAAATTAAGGTATAAAACTAAACAATGCGCAAAGTCAAGACCAGCTTTACTTTGCTCACTCTTTTCACCAAACAGTGCGCAAAGTAAAGTATTAAAGAATGTATCACTTTGTCTCGTTAATTTGGTTTGCAAAGTTAAGCTTTGGCGACGGAATTAAAAAAACATAATTTTCTACTCCGTGCAACTTTACGTAGCTTCCAATTGGTTGGGAGTTGTAATCAGCCTTTGAAATTCATAAAAAATAGTCATTTTTTTACATACAAATTTACAATTTTAAATGGCTAAAAATCAAAAATAAAAACAAAGTAAACAAAAGAATACATTAATTGTTTATTTTGTCATAATAAATTATTCATTTTTATATTTTTCAAAAAATTCACAAAAAAAAATTGTATGTATATCAAAGATAAAAGTTTGTACAGTAATTTTTGTGAACAAAAAAAAAACAAAAAAAAAGAAAGGATTGTAAAGAAAAAATAAAAGGAAGAAGTTGTAGTTGATTTCTTTAGAAAATTTATCTTTTATTTAAAAAAAAAAGTCATTTTAAATGAGTATGGTAAAAAAATATAAAAAATTAAAAAAATTTTTTAAATAAAATTATACTAAAAAAAATATATTATTTAAAAAAATAGTTAATTTAAACCCGAGTATAAACCAAAACAAAATTATATATAGCTAAAAAATTCTTTTTGACAAATTTTACTCAAAGAGAAATATATAAAATAACATGAAAAATATATTATATAGTACCACCGAGTACCACATAGTACTGTAACATACAAAAGAATTCCAAAATCCAAATCAAAAACTTTATTAAATATTAATAATATTTTATTAAATTATTTTTCTTTTCTTTTTTTTTATTTCTTTAAATAAATGAAATTCTTAGATAACAAACAATATATTTAATTTAACAATAGATTTTAAAAAATAGTGCTTTTCTTTATTAGAATAAAAAATAATAGTAAAATTTATACTGTTTTTATATAAATAAAATCTTTTTATTTTTTTGTTATGCTAATTTTTTTAAATTTATGTAAATATAATAAATTATGTAATAATTATTTAAACAATAAATAAATAAGTTATTGTCAGTAGAATGCAAAAAATTCTGTGCTCATTAAGCATTATGAAGTATTCTAGTGATTAACATTGGATAAATAAAGTAATTTTAAATAAATAAATCTTTCAGATTAATAATAATCTAGGACTCGAACTTTGATACAGCAATCTTAATGCAGATTTGTATAAAAAGCTTGCAAAAGCTTGAAAAAGTCATCTGGGGAAGGCTCTCTAAGTAAATGGATGTAAATGCGGTTAAATGATCCAATAGACCGCATAGTGGGACTGATTTTTGACTTTAGTCTTATTTGCAAATGGAATATTAATAGAGATAACATGAGCATTGTCCTAGCGGTCTAACAAAAGTTGACGTTTGTAGTTTTTTAGGTCTTAGAATAAGATAGACGATTCAGGAACAAAACTTATAATAACCTGAAAAGTACGTTCAGAAAGAACCTTTATGTCAAGAATGAATAAAATTAAAAATTAAAAGTAAAAAATTTTAAATAACTTATTTTTTTTTTAATGTTAGTTTTTGCCAAGATTTTTAAATAAAAATGTGCATAATTTAAAAAAAAAATCTTTGTTTAAAATAAATGCATATTTCAGATTTCGGCGATCAACGAAGTAACAATAAAAATTTTATTAAAAAATCATTCCATATTCTGATCGAAAATATTTTATATTTCCAAAAATAAGAAAATAAAAAACTAATATTCTCTAAGAATTTTTCGATTTACAAACATAACAGCTTATACTACCAAACACGATGTAATAAAAATATAAGAAAATATGTTAATGAAATATTGAGAAAAATCTTGGAAAAATCTTATATTTTTCTCATGAAATAAACCAAGGTTAATAATTTTTTATAACATCATGTTTGTAAGATTCAACAAGATATAAAATAAAAAATAATTTTGTTTGTTATAAAAAATAATAAGCTCATTATTATAAAAATAAAATTATAGAGCAAATAATCAAAATTTTAGATGTGAAAATATAAAAAAACTGTTATATATAATATTTTTCATTCATTTGTTAATAATAATTTTCTTATGAAGTCAAAGGAGAAATCTATAATCGTGTTACTCATATATATTAAAACTCGTTATAATACGTTATAGTAATAGTATAGTACTAACGAGAGTACTAAATACATAAAAGATGAATCAACACACAGGAAAGGAATTTTTTATTTCTTATTCATTGATGATCCACTGTTACACACGTCACGTTTACCCAGAAAAAGAGAGCGAGAGAGGGGGAAAGAAGTTAAAAATATGTTACGTATAATTATTATCTTATCTTAGATACCTTGAACGACATACATAAAATCTTCTAATAAACACATAAGTTCTAATGATTCTTATTAAGAATATTTTTTTTATTTAGAGTTTAGAAGCATTTTTTAAGTCAATCTCAATATGTGTAACAATTTGAAAAATTACAAAATTTATTTTATTTTCAAGGAAATATTATTGGCCTGTCAGTTATTTTAAAATGTTGCATTAATTTACGTGCTACCATAAGAATTAATCTCGGGATTCATTCACCAAAAAAATTATATTCCCGAAATTGTGCACTGAAAAAAAATCCACTTGTCTTAAGTTATTTGCAATCGTTTAAAGCAAAATTAAAAAATTTCAGTCATTTTATCATCAATTTTAGGCTGGTTTTAGGCCGGTTAACGCTGGCTAAACGCAAACCGCAGCCGCAACGCAATGCGCACAACACAGCACGCATGCGCACAAAACAATTTTGGTTTTTGCGCATTGCGTTGCGGCTACGCTTGTGGTTGCGACCCCCATTTACGGCGTTTGTAGATCCAGCCTAAAGCCCCATCTACAGAAGCCGCAAAAGGGGGCGCAACCGTAAGCGCAATTGCGGCGCAATGCGCAGAAGAAGATTTTGTGTCTTTCGAGTTGCGTAGAAGACAAAAATGGTTTCTGCGCATTGCGTTGCGCTTACGCTTGCGGTTGCGCCCACCTTTTGCGGCTTCTGTAGATGGAGCCTAAGCCTTAAGGGGGTCGCAACTGCAAGCGTAAGCGCAACGCAAAGCGCAGAAACCAATTTTGGCTCCAGCGCAACTCCAAATACACAAAATCTTCTTCTGCGCATTGCGGTGCGCTTCGGATTTACGGCTTCTGTAGATGGAGCCTTACGGCTTTTGTAGATGGAGCCATACATTGTATTGTCTTGTGACTTGCGTTTGCGTTGCGTCGACGTTGCGAAGCCCGATTTTCCGGATTTCAAAAATAAGTTTGGGTATCACCAGTAACTCGAAGAATGGCCATCAAATAGATGCGGGCTCTTATACTGTAAAGCGAGTAAAATCTGAGTAAAATATATATATATATAATTTTTCCCTTGTATAATAAATAGCTATAATCTTCAGTATTTTTATTTTACTAGAGATTTTAATTTCTTTATCTCCTGTTTAATTTCTCTTGTTCATTTCATTTCTGTCATTTGTTTAACGTTTTTAAAAAGAAAACTTTTTTTTCCTTTATTATGTAGACCACTTTCGAGACCACTGTACAACTTTATTCCTTGTAACTTTTCTTATAGTCGAGCTTATAATTTTTTTTTTCTTAAAAATGAAAAATGTTAAAATGAATTATGAGAACGAAAAGTATTCCTGCTGCGGGTGCATAAAAAATAGGTTATATATATATACATTTTTTTTGTAAGAATAGAGAATCATATTTCTTTTTTTATGTATATTTATCATATTATCATGTTCTTTTGATCATTAAACTGTAAAAATAAAAAATTTTATTGTTAAAAAAAAAAAAATAAATGACAAACGATAACAATTAGTAATATAGGTTTACGAGAAAGAATACTTATTTTTATGTAAATTAATTTTATTTATTCTTGACGACAGACAGACAACGTTATTGATTATTTTGACAATTGATATATAGTTTAAGCTACGACGTTTTTTCGTTTTTTGATGTTCATTAATTAAAATAAAACATTTTTTTCTTTTCACGAAACTCTTTTGAATTATATTTTCTTTTTTGACATTTTTTTTATCTTCATTAATTTAGTAAATATAATTGTAAAATACATATTATGATTCACTTTGTTCATTTCTTTGACAGAGTTACTTTATTATTAATCTTGTTTTAATTAACAAATAATTGTTTAGATAAATGTTTTTTTGAATTGTTATTTCAATTTTATTTTAAAGGAAGACTTAACATTAACTGTAACCTAGATTTTATTTTTTTGCATTTTAATCAAATTACGAGTCAAATTTAAATAGTATTTTAAGTATCAAGGGCGTAAAAGTTTCGGCACTAGCGTGAGCACTAGCACGAGTGCTCGGCGAAGCCGGGCACGAGTGATTTGTGTTCACGCTCGTGTCTAAAGTATTTCGCCCATGGTGCTTACACTATTTTTTGCCCCCCTAGGCGTAGAACGAGTTCAGAAAATTCTTTACGCACGAGTTTTACGCCCGGGAGGGCAAAAAAGTTTTTATTGTTTAAGTTTTTTTTCCAAATTCATTCTTATCAATTACTGATTTAATATTCAGCACTGTAAAATTTATAAATTTCTTAGTAAGTTTAGGTTTATATAAAAAGCTCTAATTAAAGCCTACTCTCGACATAGGATTTTTTTTTCTTAATTTTATATGCTTCGACTGTAACAAAAACTTAAAATTTTTAAACTATTTGCTACAGTCAAAGCATATATAATTAAAAAAATAAATCTATGTGCGAAGGAGGCTTAAGGTATTAACGAAAGTTAAGCACACTTAAATTTCTTTTTTATTTTATATCGATACTTGAAAACTTTTACAAAAAAATCTGAGAAAAACATTCACAAAAAAACAATAGTTTATTATAGTTTCAAAACATGTCGAGAAGCATGTTTAAGTTTACCAAGTTTAAAGGAACAACTATTACGTAGCTACTATTAGCGAAGAAAAAAAATTAATAATTGTTAGAATAAGTAATAGGGTTGAGATTTTTTTTTTACTAATAGAATCAAGAATAAAATCGTTGCTGTTTCTTTGCCATATGTATATTAGACTGGACACTATTTTTACATTTAATGAATTACGAGATGAATTAAGTGCTTCTTTTTAGAATTTCTTCATCGAGTAAAGTCTCTTTCAAGTACCAAATTTCTTGCTCAAATTTCAAAATTGAAAAATGACTTACAGTCTAATATATATATAATTATATAATATAATTATTATATAATGGGAACGTCCAGGATAAAACGACCAGCCGAAAAATAAAAAATTAAAAAAAACTGAAACCATTCCTATTTTACACTTCGTGGCTCGCTTCCTGATGCATAATTTTGAGATACTGCTGCTCTAAAGTTGGATTTTTTCAATTTTTTTATTTCAGCTGCCCAGTTCAACCTTTTCCCTAATCGTATATATATATTATATTAAAAGTTCCATGGTTTTGAGTTATTTTGGGTTGAACTGGGCATCTGAAATAAAAAAATTGAAAAAATCCAACTTTGGAGCAGCTGTATCTCAAAACTATGCATCAGGAAGTGTAAAATAGGAGTAGTTTCACAAAACCCAGGTAAAAAGTGACATAAAAGAAAATTTTTTTTTATTTTTTATTTTTCGGCTGGTCGTTCTATCTTGGATGTGCCCATATATATTTACTCGTAATTATTAACATGCGTGAATTCACATTCTATGTATAATTGTGCAAAGAGAAAAAAAACCTTGGTTCACATATTATAAGAAAATATAACCAAGATATAACCGCATTTTTTTTTTATAAAGCTTGGTTATAGTCTTAGTCAGTGATGCAGCAAAAAATTTCCCCTTTTTTTACAACAATTTTCTTTTACTTCTTCCGTTTTTTTATATTTACTGCACTCTTATTTAAAAAGAAGAAAAAGAAAATTTTTTTTAAACACGTTATATATGCAACATTTCAATAAACTTAAATTTTACTTACGTTATGTGTATATGTATCAATATGTATATAATTATATATATATATATTATATATATATATTAACCTGGCAATTATGCTAAAAAGTTGCTTGGATTTTCTATTACTGGGTAAATTAGTTGCGATTTGCTAAAATAAAAAAATTTATTTCAGAAGTTATAGCTCATTTAATGACTCCTAAGTATTGCCATTGACCACGTGAAAATAAAATTGTTTCAAATGAAATTAAAAATTTACTCCGTGATCTGTAATTTTGAGAATTTTTGTAAATTACAACTAATTTCACTTGGTAATTGAAAGTCCAAGTGATCTTCCAAAATAACTGCCAGACTAATATATATGAGCATATATTTTAATAGTGCTACTTAATTCGATCCTGGAATCGTAATTTTTTTTTTTTGAGGGCACATCGGAACGACCCTTGTTTTTGTGAAGTTTGAACCCTCAGGAAGTCAAAAAAAGTCGTGAACAAGGATTCGGTGATAGGTGCCAAAAATATTTTTTCACTTTTGTGTCAAAAACCGTGTTTTTCGAATCTGAACTAACCCAAATTTTCAAAATAACTTTTTACGCAAATAAAATTTAAAAAAATAGCGAAAAATAGACAAGAAAATCTGATTGACAGGGAAAAACCACCCCAGAAGAAAAAAAAACTTATCTTTTTACGATGAAATTTAGCCAAGTTATCGTCAGTTTAAGATTTTACTCAAATTCGAAATTTGAAATTTTATTGAAAAAAGCCTGTTTCTGAACTTTAAACATGCATTACTCGCTTGATTTTCATCGTAAAATACTAATTAAATTTTTGCAATAAGCAAAATTTTTATCCTTATAATTTAAAAGAATCAGTAAAAGACGATTTACTTGAAGAACTGAATGTTGATATACTGGTCTACTAAATTCATCAATAACTAAAAAGTTTAATATTTTTTATTGATAATCAAAAAAAATAAATCGTTCTCCGAAAATTCCATAAAATTCGTAACAAATCATTAAAATGGCAAAATTTTGATTTTATACTATACTATATGAGCAATTATTTTAAAAGTGATACTTAATTTGAGCCTGGAATCGTAATTTTTTTTTTTGAGGGCACATCGATATGACCCGTGTTTTCAGATAGTTTTAACCTTCAGAAAACCGAAAAAAATCGTGAACAAGAAATCGGCGATAGGTGCCAAAAAGATTTTTTCACTTTTATGTCAAAAAACGTGTTTTTCGTATCTGAGCTACCCTAAATTTTTAAAATAACTTTTTAGGTAAAAAAACTTTTTTAAAATAGATAAGAAAATCTGATTGCCAGGGAAAAACCACTCCAGAAGAAAAAAAAATTTATCTTTTTACGATGAAATTTAGCCAAGTTATCGTCAATTTAAGATTTTGCTCAAATTCGTCTTAAAAAATATTGAGATTTTATTGAAAAAAGCCTGTTTCTGAACTTTAAACATGCATTACTCGCTTGAAATTCATCGTAAAATAATAATTTTTTTTTTTAATCGATTAATTTTTCCCTGGCAATTCATTTCTTTAAGAAAAAAATCATTTTTATTGACCAAATTTTAATTTTTAGGTCAAAAGCCTTTGAAAACTGAAAGTGGCAAAATTTACTTAGCACAGTTTTTGACCTAAAAATTGAAATTTGGTTTAAAAAAAATGATTTTTTTCTTAAAGAAATGAATTGCCAGAGAAAAATTAATCGATTCAAAAAAAAATTATTATTTTACGATGAAAATCAAGCGAGTAATGCATGTTTAAAATTCAGAAACAGGCTTTTTTTGGGCTTTTTATAAGCAAATTTTGATGAAAATTTATTTTAAAAAATAAGGCTATGACATTTTTTGATACTGATTTATCAGTTCGTGTTATTTTTAGCCTTATTAAATTTAATAAAACTCTGAATGTAATTGTATCTGAATTTTATAAAATTAATAGAATAAAAATGCCAGCTGTATTTAAATTAGAAAGAGCAAACAAAACTTCTCCTTTCTAACGGTGACACAAGCAAGCATTTTTAGTCGTTTTGAAAACATGTGAAAGAAAAGTACTTACACAAAATTTCAAAAAATAATTTTATATTTTTAATATTTTTTGTTTTTTTAAATAATTAAACGGTGTCTAGATAAGGTATTAGGAGTCTACTGACAGGCCAACCTAATACACTATGGCGAAACACTGTTACGTTCCTATTAGTTTAAAACTAACCAATTTATTGGTTAAATTAATAAAAATATCACAAAATTTCAATCTTTTTAAGACGAATTTGAGCAAAATCTTAAATTGACGAAAACTTGGCTAAATTTCATCGTAAAAAGAAAAGTTTTTTTTTCTTCTGGAGTGGTTTTTCCCTGGAAATCAGATTTTCTTATCTATTTTTCGCTATTTTTTTAAATTTTATTTACCTAAAAAGGAATTTTGAAAATTTGGGGTAGCTCAGTTTCGAAAAACACGGTTTTTGACATAAAAGTGAAAAAATCTTTTTGGCACCTATCACCGAATCCTTGTTCTAACCTAAGCCTAACCTAACCCTAGGGGCGTGTTATAACTAGGATTGGTTACTGGTCCCAAGAAATGCATTTTTTGAAGAGTATCCTAACCTAAGGCCTTGGGATATCTTATAAAATTTTTTTTAGTATGCGAAACCGCTTTCATGGACTTTAACTGACAAGGATTGGTTAAAGTAAACTTTATCGTTTACACACCCGTTAATGCTGTATTTTTATTCATTTTAATCATCTTCGTGGACTTTAACGAAAACGCTTCGCTAAAGTTAACTTTAACCAGTTAAAGCTAACTTTATCGGGAGAGCGGACTTTAACGGTATATATGTCGTAGTGAAGTAGAGAAATCCGTGATTTTGGCCAAACCGTACGTAGTAGACTAATGAAAGTTTCGATCGCCTACTTCCCTAAAATTTTTAGTAAAATAGACGAAAATTCAGGCGAAAATTATAGCTGTTGTCTACTACACCGATAGCTTTTAGGGAAGTAGCCGAATCGTCTACTTCACTGATATAAACTCAGTGGAGTAAAATAATTTATTTTATTTGTCTACTTCACGGATGACTACAAAGAGAATTTAGTGTTTATGCCTTACATATTTTATTACACAATAAAAATTATCGCAAAAAGAGTTACAATTTTTAATTAATATAAACATTCCCTATTAAACATTGTCATTTACATTTTTTTTTAAATTTTATTTATTATTAAGACATGAAAGTCCTGTACGAGTCTTGTATGACATCGAGAATTGCACGGGATTCCTGACTTAAATCATTTGTAACTATTAGTGCCGCATAATTTTTTGGCTGATTTACAGTAGCATTTGCGGAAGCCTTGTACACCAGCCATAGATTGTTGAGTAGTAGCTTCACATAAAGGAATTAAAACATCCTTAGGCACTTCGGAAATTTGAATTAGCTTTGATCTCGGCTTTGATTTACATTTATGCAAATCGTTTCTCGGAAAATATCCGTTTATAAAACCGTTATTTGTTCCGATTTTATATAAATCATTCTTTTTGTCCAATACAACCCCTCGTATGTTGGAAAAATCTAATGGCCCACGGTCAACTGATGGTACTGTTACAGTAACTTTATAACCTTCATCTAGAGGAGGAAAAATCTCAGAGCAAATATTTATACTAAATTCTCTTTGTTCTTTACTTCCCTAAGAGCCATCCGTGAAGTAGGCAAATAAAATAAATTAGTTTACTCCACTGAGTTTAAATCAGTGAAGGATTCGTCTACTTCCCTAAAGACTATTGGTGTAGTAGACAACAGCTATAATTTTCGTCTACTTCACTAAAAATTTTAGGGAAGTAGGCGATCGAAACTTCTATTATTCTACTACGTACGGTTCGTAAATCCCTAGTGATTTGGCCAAATCACGGATTTCTCTACTTCACTAAGACATATATAACTCGATATATAATCATTAAAGCAACACCGAGCAGGATGAAGATAATTTGGAGAGTATTATGTATTTTATTCATATTTTATCGAGGATTTTATTTAAAAATTTTAAACAGAGGCAAGTACGAGGGTAAGTAGATCATGATTTTGGACCAATTTCGAATAGCGATCGAATAACAACTTTAAAATTTTTTAAAAATGTATTTTTTATTTAAAAGTAGCAATAATGAATATTTCTAGTAAGCTAATTTTCTAACATTTAAATAAATTTAATCAATAACAATAATTAAAATATTTCTTTATTGACAGGCCAGATGACAGGCAATTAATATTTATCGATATGTACTATATATATTTAGTATTATTTTTAATTCTGAACACGAAATTTAGATTAAAAATTAAAATTCTCTGGAATACGAGCTGGAATAATAAAAATATCGTGACTTGTTTTGCTTACTTTATTATTAACTATTATGAATTATGCAATTTAATCGCAATTTAATTAAACTCTTCAGAACTTCTATTTTGCTCCTGATTTTGCTATTTTAAGACAAATCAATTCCTGTCAGTACCTCGGTCAATCTAAAATGACTTAAACAAATATATAGCTAAAAATAAAGATAAATACAGATAAATATAAATAGAAAATTTTAATGCATTTTTATGCATAGTGAAAAAAATTTATTTGTGAACCAAGTGGAAACTATTTATTTCAGCTATATGAATTAAGGCGAAATTAAGGTGTTTAGTGTGTATAAACTTTTAATGACTTAATGAAAGTTATGAAATATCAAAAATACACAAATAATATTAACATTTTCGTTATCGAAATTAGGTAAGTGTTCGGGTCAATGTTACATGAAAACAAAAAATTTTTATACTTTTCTCTGAGCTTAAAAAAATTACGATTTTCATGGATTTTCAGATTCAGCAAATGAAATTCCAGTTATACCTGACTAGGATCCAGAACACCTAAACCTAACTAAAAAATATTTTTATACTTTTTCATTTAGCCCTAATTAAAAAATTTCTTATAATATTTCTTATTATAATAATTTAAACATATTTATATTCCACTCATTTTAATTAATTAATTAAATGTAATAAAAAAAAAAAGATTTTTTTATAACAACAACAATTTATAAAATTAACGATTACATTTATTTATAGTGATTTAAAAAAATAAAAAGGGAAAAAAAAAGAAATTAAAGAGAGAATAATTCAGATTATAAAATGCATTCTTTATTGTTAACGTAATTGTTTACAACGATGAGTAAATTGAAAGAAATTGATTCACGTATATAAAAGTCAAAGTATTTTTTCTTTTATAATAAAATTTCATAAAATTATTATATCATTTATCCAACATTTATCTTAATAATGAAATTTTTTATTATTACAAATTTTTAACATGTAAATTGGAATTATTCCAAAAGTTACGAAATATATACAGATTTTGAAAAATAAAAATTTATATATAAACAAATAAATTAAATTTTAATTATGAGAAATTAACCATGTGTATATGAATTTAAACAATTTTTTTTTTTAATAACATATTTATTTAGGCCCTTTCAAGGGCCCTTTCTACACCAACACATAATCATGTTTTATGATAATCGTGTTTGTTGGATATTTTGTGGTATAGCTGGGATCGTATTCGAAATTAAAGTTATTACAACATGGCGCCACTAGTAGTATTAGTAAATATTTTTTATACAAATTAAACAATAAAATGTAATTAAATGGTATTTTAATTATAGATTAAGTTATTTATTATAAAAATTATACACAATTTATGTAACTAATAAGTTTTTAATGAGTTATAATCAATTTAAATATGTAATTTTGAGGTTATGTATTTATTACAGTGTAGCTGGGAAAAAAATATCCAACAAACATGATTATCATAAAACATGATTATGTGCTGGTGTAGAAAGGGCCTTATGTAGGTTTAGTAAATTATTTTAACAAATTTAAAACAAATATATCGAGAATAGCTTTATTTATCAAAAATCCTAAGTAAAGAATATAATATTTACCAAGAGATATTCAAAATATATTTTAATAAATAATATTATATTGAAAATGTATTCTATTTTTTACTATAGGATTTTTGAAAATTTTTATTTTTTTTGTAAATTAAAAAAAAAAAAATTCGAGGTGTAATTAAAAATAATAAAAATATTTTTTTTTCTTATGGATATTGGTGGGTCTATAATCTAATGGATATTGGTCTAAGGTTTTGTTATTCAAATAATAATAATAATAATTATAGTATTCAAACTAATTAATCTACCTATATATTAATATCTGTCGATTTTTTGCGTGCCATTAGATAAGTCCTAACTGATACATAAATAAATTTTGAATTTTTGGTATTAGTGTCAATATAATCTGCCCTTCTAAGTGCGCTATATCTTAAAATTTTAATTTTTTATGTGTATTAGGAGTACTTAATAAATACACAATTTCATACAATTTCACTAAAATATTATTATTTTATGTTATTACTAAAGTATAGAATATTTGAGTCTTCAATTTTAGATTTCGATTACTATATTATTTACTATATATTGATAAATAATATTTTAATTCTCATTAATTTTCATTAATATATAACATTTAAAATTTGATGAAGTAACTTATTTTTTAAGGATGATCAGTCAGAGAACATTCCTCGCGCGCGGAAGCGCTACTACCGCTAGTCTTTATTAATATATGTATACTTCTAAATTCTATATAAGTCGAATCTAGACTACTCTAATGTTGTTTTTAAGAGGACCGCGGTCCGTTGCGTAATACAACTGACCCCTACTCTTAATAAAGAGCTATGTCGAATTACTCAGTAGGGATACAGGACCCTACTCCAACATTTTCAAAAATTGAAACTTTTATATTCATTTTACGGAGTAAGAAACTTTTTTAGTATATTTAAAAAAAATTTTTAATTAAAAGTATATAAATAAATTATACTGTAATAAATTAAAGAGAAAAAAGTAACTTGTAAGGATTGTACTAAACTGTTTTATTGATTTAATACCAAGTTTTACAACCAAAGTTTAAAAACAATTTAAAAAAAAATAAAATCATAATTTTATAATATTTTTTTAGATTAGAATAAAATTTTGCAATTGCTTTGGTATTGTATATTTTAGGAAAAATGTATTACCCTGTAACCATATCTTGTATTTAAGGGCAAATCAAAAATGATTCATACTATTATTTTTTTTTTAAACAGATGTTTTTTTTCTTGAAAAAAATAAAAGATTTTATTTTTTTACATAAAAAAGATCTGCACAATGGAAATTTATATTTTGATTTATGCATCAGTGTATTATGCAGTGCATTCTCAATCTTAATTCAATTTTAATATCTTTTCTATTTTTTCTTTTTCACTTTTTTTTTTATTTTTATTAAAATATATTTTTTTTGTAGGAATCGAGCATTTAATACTCATGCTTAAATATTTTAAATATACGTTTTTTTCTCGCAAGTGATGTCAATTTTAACTTTCTAGGTCAAAGCCTTAATTTTTGGCATCCAATTTTTTTACATTTTTCCCAGGATTTTTCCTGCTTTGGTTAATTGAATTAAAATATTCTTATTTTTGCTGCCGAATCCTAATTTTGTAGTGTTTTGTAGTTAAAAATATTTTTCCTCCAAAATGGTCAAATCACTTTTTTTCAACTTTTTTCACCCCGCAATGAGATCGAAAAAAACGCGTTTCCTCCCCTCTGAAAAAGAAAATTTTCGTTTTTTGGAAGCAAACGAAGAATGCCCCAGATCGCAGTTTACCCGCAAATTTCTATTACAGGTTCCAAAAATTTGCCACATGTAACATGCGCGAGAAGTTAGATTTTTCATCATTACGCCTTACAGTTTAAATTAAAAAAAATGTGCAGGTTCAAGAAAAAAAGAATATTTTTTTGCAGGCTTATTCAAGTTTTGAATCTGCGACTGAAATACTGCAAAAAATTTCCTGTAAGCAGCCAGAAACAACATATTTTGACCCGCAAAATAAGTCAGTTTTATGAGAGCAATAAGTCAGATTTGGCCTTGAAAGCTAAAATTGGCTGAGAATCACTGAGAGCATACTTATATTTTTAATTTTACTTTTGAAAAATATTGGGCCTAGTAGGAGTGAAATTCCTCATAATTATATAAAAATGAGAAAAAAATACCATTTACCACGACATATTAATTAAAATTTTATAATATAAAATTATAATTAAAAAAAAAATTATTAGAAAAATTTACTTATAAATTATTTTATAGCGATATACTTTTCTTTTAACTAAACCACCATTAAAAAATAAAAAATGTAACTTTATATTTTAGACTGATAAAGAAAAAAGAAAAAAAGTAATGCTGCATAGAACGTTGAAAGTATAAATAAATGAAAAAATATTTATAATTATTATTACTAAATGTGTGTATAGAAATAAAGAAGAACGATCAAGTAACACTCGAGATAGTCTTCAATCAGGTTTCTTTTCTCTTATGATTTATAACGGCCATCTTCCTGTTAAAGAAGTATCTTTTATCCTTCTTTTTCTAACAGACTTTATGTCTTTTTTATCAATTATAGGTATGTATTATACATTTTTTTATTTTGATAAATATTTCAAACAAAAAAAACAATACTGTAAACCAAGCTGCAAAATAAAAAAATAATACATCCACATTTATTAATATAAAATATGCATAACATATACATATATATATATTTGAATGCACCTGTTGAAAATACGCTCCCCTACTTCCTATTTCGTATATTCTTTTTATTATAATAAAAATTATATAGATCAAATTTTAATGAAAATAATTACCAAAAATATTCTGACGTATTTTAGGATAATAATTTCAAAAAAAAATTTCTGTTCAGAATGTAAAAAAGACGTATTTTCTCGTCACTAAGTCAGAAAAATTTTCAATAAATTTTTATAGAGCCCTTGTCTAGTTTTGATGATAACAGTGATAATCCAAATTGTAGGTATATTTAATACGAGATTTAATATTAAATGAAAACTTAGTTTCAAAGAAAATGATACCATAAAAGTAAAATACAAGTTTCTTCTTCCTCTTAGGGGTTATTATAACTATATAGTTTTCTTTTTCGTTTTGTACGTTGCATGTGAAATAAACCAAGTTTTTTTACCTCTTTTTTTTGCAAAACCACTCCCTTTTTGTTATAAGTGTATTATAATGTTAAAAAAGAATTATATAGGTATACATATATGAAGTTATTTTGTCATTGTTGGTTTACACTTTTCGATATTGTGAATTTTTTCTTTTCAATTTAAATTTTTGTTAAATTTTAACAAAATTTCTATAAAATTGATGTCAAAAATAAACGAAAATTCATTTTGAAATTTTTTTTGTAACTCAATTGTTAGGGTAGAAATAAATCATACTAGCAAAAATTAGACTAAATTGGTTAAAAAATTAAAACTGAAGCAATCTAGTTAAAGTATTCAGATATTTTCGGGTATTTTAGTGAAAAAGTACAAAGTATAATAGCATAATAAAACTTAAAAATATCAATATAGCCTAAAAACAGCTATTTATTATAATTTTCAATAAAAAGTACCAAGAAATATTACAATTTTTTTTTATTGAAAAAAAAAGCAATTTTAAAAATTTAACTTTAAAAAATCTAAATTTTTAAAGTTACACTGTAAAAAGTAACTTTCTTATTATATTAATAAAAAAATTAGAAAATTTACGAAAAAATTATTTCGAAAAAATTTGTAAATATTCGAAAAAAATGTTATATTTACTAAATTTAGAGTACATTAACAAATAATTCGAGTATTCTCGATTTTTTTTTGTGAATTCGCAAGAAAAATTGATAATTTACAATTTTTTTTCAAAAATTTACAAAAAAAAATAGTTGCGAATTTACAACTTTTTTCGTAAAACCACAAAAAAATATCGAGAATTCTCGAATTTTTCGATAATGTACTAAATTTAGTAAATTTATGATTTTTATCGAATATTTACAAAATTTTTTGAAAATTTACTAATTTTTCGAAAATGTTCTAATTTTTTTGTTAATCTAAGGAAGTTACTTTTGGCAGTGTAATTTAAAGATTGATATATATCAAGCTAATAACATAAATTTCTAAATTATCTAAACATAAATTCACTAATTTATTGTATTACTGGTTCATTAAAACTTTTGCATAAAACTTTTTTAACTTTATTAAAATTAAACAATGTTTATCTATACTCTACTATATTAATCTTGTTTAAAATTTACTAAAAGTAATTTACGTAATTTAATAAATTTTTGTTCAATAAATTACTATGTACTCTCTAAATAATATCATATTATTTAATTAATTAATTATATATAATCAAAATTTATGGATGATAAAATTTTAAAATGCAATTTAATTGAATTTTTGTTTTTTTTTTTTTGGAAATTTAAGATTAAATAAAAATTTTATGGTTTATTAACCTACTTTTTATAAATATGTTCTTACGTTCTTAAAAAGATTGAGTCATTTTAGACCATGACTTATGTAATTAATCTACAATTGAATGATGCATTTTGTCTCTTTAGAATGAGGAGATTTAAAATATATTTAAAATTTTATATTTTACTTTCAGCACATTGTTCATTTTTAGGCAAGATCAAAAATTCATGTAAACCAAAATGTAATTAATTAAATTAATTACAAAGATAAATCTCGAGATAACTTAATAATTTAAAACCAAAATTCGTCCGGGAATTCGTCAATATGTAATTAAATTAATATGAGTAATAATAAAATTTTAAGCATGTATGTGTCATCTTTTTTATTATTATTTCATAATATGCAAAATTTAACATATTTTATTAAATCTACAATAATTCATAAAAAAGTATAAAAAATCTAGTTAATTTTAATTTAGTTTAATTAAAAAAAAAAATGTAATTTTTATACTGTAAATACTCGTGTAAATATAAAAGTGAGTATAATATAAATAAAATTTTTAAAGCATTTAAATGCGAACAAATTGACATACATAAATGAAAGTAGAAGCAAAAAATAAAAATACATAGAGTTTAAAAAATTATAATTATTATTACCTCGTGGATTTTATAATTATTAAAGTTTTAATTAATCTAGTAATTTATAAAATAACATTGAATAATTTAAAAAATTAAAAATTTTTTCTTTATCTAGAACAAATAAAATAATTTATATAATTTAAAAAAAGCAAAAAATTTTTTAAAATTTTTACCTATATTTCATATTTATATTAATATTGGTACAGGCTAATATATACCAATTTATTATTTATTTAATAAAAATATTGTTTTATTAATATTTTTTTCTTATATAATTATATAACTTTAATAATTTTTAAGGTATAAAAATATATATTGATCATTAAACAAATAAAAGATTAAAAATACATACTAATATTTTTTTACAAATTCGATGAATCATCAAAAAATTCTCTGCAGTGTACAAAATTAATAAATGTAAACACGTATATTTTATTCATTAAAAACGTTTATATTTAATTGTATAAAAAGAAAAGTTATTTTTTTTTTAAATTTAATTATTTAGAATTATTACTCATTACAATTAAATAGTCTGATAAACATTTTGTTTGATTCTATCAAAATTTTAATATTTTGCTCCGAAATTTTTTTAAAACTATTAAAATACATACCTCGATTTATAGGTAACCTATAAACCACATAAATAAAATATTTATGAATTTACTTGGAAATAAAATAAAATGAGGTTAGGTAAGGTATGGGGCCCTAAGAATACTTAGTACATGTTTTTATTCAAAGAAGGTATATACTTATATTCCATAATAAAATAAAAAAAAAAAGGTGAACTAAAGCCATAAATATAGTAGGTATACAATACATACACATACAAACACTGATATATCAGAAACTTACCGTGAGTTGTAACAGCAAACAACGTTAAAAAGAAAATCCAAAGTAATATTATGTGCAAGGACAAGAACTTATGGAATTGTGGCAACAGCGGCGAAATATTCAATGACCGGGCCCAACTACTTCGTTTTTTCTCGGGCCTCATCGCCATTGTTGCGCTTTCTCTCTTATTTCTTCTTCGTTTTTATTATTTTTTTTTTAACCTTTTCTTCGTCTTCTTCTTCTTCTTCTTCAACTTTGAAATTTTTTTTAGTATACGTTATTGTTGTAGTAATTTTGACTGTTATTTTTATTTTATATAGAATTTTAGGTCCGTTTTTCTTTTAAAATAATACTATAGCCGGTTTTTTTTTATTCAATACATATACACACACATACACCTACATAACTTGTATTTTTTTATGTAAGTATTTTACCTGCTATAGAGTAGATTTTTTTAATGCTGTATTTAGAAAGAATTTTTTTTTTAGTTTTAAATATATATATAGGTATACACCTATATTACCGGTCCATTTTGTATTTTCGCGGGCACCAACGCCCACTCTCTCTCAACAATATTCAAACGTGTTGTTTTTTTAATATTATTTCACATTTAATTAATTTGTTCATTTATTTGAACATATATAATTATAAAAAATCACTTAATATTAACATTTTTTTATTTTTTCACTTGTTGATAATACAAAAAACTTATCTCTTCATCAACTTTAAAAGTTGACGTTATAAGTAACGAGGGCAACGGCACATTTATATATTATACACGTGATACACAAAAAAAAAATAATATATAAAACAATAACAACTTATAATAAATAATTTGCAAAAAAAAAACCTTTTTTTTTTATTTTTTATAATAAACAAACACAAAAATAAAACAAAAAAATATATCAATCACACATAATCAACACAATAGAAATTTCATATTTCTAATAAACGCGCGAATAGACACATCGATTATGAAAAATAATAATAATAATAATTAAAATGACAATAATAAAATAGTAATAACATTTTTATCGTCTATAAATATATGATCTTAATAGTGCCGCTTCGGTTGGCCGACTAAATACTACATTCTATATAAAATAAACGAGAAAACGTACATGCAATGTATGGTTTCTGAACAGCATGTTTTAAAAGTAGGGATACACATACATATACATATATAAAGAATGTTCGTTCTTTCACTTCACTTTTGAGCGCGCGGTTGTCGTGCTCTTTTCGTATTTTACCCTCACTCTTTATTTTACAATATTTCTATCTTTATTTATTATATACAACTATCTCTTTTCTTTTCACTTTATAAATAAAAAAAAAAGCCCTCCGACAACTTGTTGAACGTTTGTCAGTAGTGTATTAAGAAAATTTCGAGCCCTTATGCAGTAAAAATATGCTATTTACTGCATTTTTTTTCTGTATTTACATATAGTAAAATAATATGAGACATGGAAGGTAATTGACCGAGCCGTGAGAATTTTTTTTTCTTTTTTCTAATGTAATATACCTATACCTTTTTTCTTCTTTGAAAACGCGTGTAAAAGAAAATATGCATAAAGTACATTATCTAAGAAACGGAAAAAGAATTTTTTTTATTTTAAAGTTTAAAAAGTGTGTTATATTTACTTGCATTTTATACATGTAATATAAAGAAAACGAAAAATAGAGTAGGTACATATAGTAAGTACATTAATTAAATATATAAGAAAGGAAGAAACGCGCGGGTGGATGACGTCAAAATGAAATATTATTAAAAAAAGGTTCTGTTGTTTTTAAAAAAAATAAGGTCTGTGTGAAAGAGTTTTTAGATACTAAAATATAACGAAGGGATGGGAAATGATAGCGTGATCTTAAAAATAAGTACTGATACGGTTTTTTTTTTATTACCTATGAAGTTATAAATTTTTTTTTAGATATGGAGTTTATTCTATTGTATTTTTTAATATATACCTACCACGATATACCTACTAACTCGGTTTTTTTTATATTAATTTCTTTTTTTAAGGTGTGGTATAGGTAAATTATGAGAGTTGTACATGTCTGTAAAAATTTGTATTATACCTACTCGTCGTATTTGTTATAGTTTTTTTATTAAGGGTTTGAACTAATTTCCGATATGGATTCTCTTCATTGATTTCTTTTTGTTGTTAGTGGTGTATAATTATACCTATTTATTTTATACGAGTAATGCGAGACAAAATTAATTAAAAATTTTTTATCAAGATAGTTGTGTAAATATTACATTTGAATTAATTAGATATTTACTTATATTAATTAATTTTTATTTGAAGGTTTAAAAAAACTAGTTTAATATTTGATTAAATTGAAAAAATAAGTAAATTAAATATTGTGGATGTATGTGGTTCTATTTTATTCGTTTATATGCATTAGCCTGATAGTTTATTTTGAAATTTTTATTGGATTAATTAATAATAGATTTTATTCGTTGAAATTTGTTAATTATAGATTTATTAATTAATTTTAATCATGGATTTTATCAACATGCAAAATACTTACATTATTAGAACTTACATATTTACAAAACATGCAAAATTTATATTTTTTTATTGTAAAAATTTTACAAATAATAAAAAATAAAGTTTATTATTTTTATTATATTTAATGAAAATAAGTTTAAAGATTTAAAAAAAAAATGAACTCTAAAAAATCAAGAAAAAAAATAGTAGTTTCAAAAGTTTCATTCGAGCCTTCATTCCTGTTTCATCCTCAATGAACTTAGAGAAATTATAATTATAATATAATATTATAATTATAATTATAATACTTATTAAAAGAAATAAAGTTTAAAATTTTGGATGATAAAGTTCTAAGATTAAATTATTTTAATTGATTTTCCTGACTTGATCCAATTTTGTACTCTATCTTAGTTATGTTAACGGTAAGCAAGTACCAGATATAAGGCTTATATGTTTCTTAAACTTGTAAACCTGAATAGTCCAGGTCTTAAAATTTGTTTTTTCTAGTTCTGATGGGTAAACAGAACTAGGAAAAACAAACTCCAAGGCTTTTGAATGTCAGGTTTCTAATTTGACTCCAAAATTTTTAAGATTTGAAAAAAAATCTTCGAGTCTTCAGATGACTTCTATAAAGCTTTTGAGAATCAATTTTTTATAATTCTGAACTATAGAAAAATATCAAAATTATTTTTAGCAACTTCTAATAGGTAAAAAGAACTAGAAGAAAATAACCCAATTATTCTATCGGTTGCAGTTATGGTTTTGGTTCTGAAACATTTTCTTATAGTTATAGTTTTCAATTCGACAAACGAATAAGATGTATCTTTTACCTTATAAGTTTCTGTATGAATCTGATAATCTTAATACTCCAAGACTTAAAATTTTTTTTTTTAAATTTGGATGGACCAATAGAACCAGAAAAAAAAAACTTTCAAGCTCCAGCTTTTTCAGGTTCCTGATTTAACACCAAAATTTTTAACATTGGGTGACGCTGTTTGGTTCTTTGGATAAATAACTGGTGTAAAGATTGAGATTCATTTCATATAATACTGAACCAGAAAAATTGCAAAGTTATTTCTTAGTCTTCATAGCAGGTTAAGAGAACTAGAAAAAACTAATCCAATTTTTCTAAGTGCATTGCAGTTCTAGATTTGGATCTGTAAAATTTTTTCTTATAGATTTAGTTATTGAACCAGATGTATCTTTTAGCAAAGAAAATAACTAGAAACCTGGCATGCTTTAAAATTTTGGAGATGGCTATATGACACTCCCTATAGTCCTACCTTTAACTATTCGCTTTTCAGTTCTAATAAAGAAAACAAACTCAAAAGGGATTTATATTCTGAGTTACATACAGAAACATTTCTAGCTAAAAATACATCTTGATCTACTTGTCGATTATAACTAAAACTATAAGACAAAATTATTCAGATCCAAATTAAGAACTGCAAACTATAGAATAATTGGGTTATTTTTTTCTAGTTCTTTTTACCTGCTAAAAATAATTTGATATTTATCTATAGTTCAGAATTATAAAAAATTGATTCTCAAAAGCTTTATAGGAGTCATCTGAAGACTCGAAGATTTTTTTTCAAATCTTAAAAATTTTGGAGTCAAATTAGAAACCTGACATTTCAAAAGCCTTGGGTTTGTTTTTCCTAGTTCTATTACCCATCAGAACTAGAAGAAACAAATTTTAAGACTTGGACTATTCAGGTTTACAAGTTTAAGAAACTTATAAGCCAAGTTATATCTGGTACTCGCTTACTGTTAACATAACTAAGATAGAGTACAAAACTGTTTCAGGATCAAGTCAGGAAAATCAATTAAAATAATTTAATCTTAGAACTTTAGCACCCAAAATTTTATTTCTTTAAAAAATTTTTAAACTTTATTTCTTTTAATAAGTATTATAATTATAATAAGTTAGTCAGATTTCTCTAAGTTCATTGAGGATGAAAGAGGAAGGAAGGCTCGAATGAAACTTTTGAAACTACTATTTCTTTTCTTGATTTTTTAGATTTCATTTTTTTTTTTAAATTCTTAAACTTACCTATTTTCTTTAAATAATAAAAATAATAAACTTTTGTAGTTTTAAGGTTATTTTTTATTATTTGTAAAATTTTTACAATAAAAAAATATAAATTTTGCATGTTTTCTATTTAGTCCGGGGAAATGTGTTTTTCACCTCGAAGTCCCTATGAAAGTGGATGAATTTTGGTGAAACCTTTTGCAATCGCTTCAGCAAATTAATGCCGACAAAGCGCCCCCCCGGAAAATTGTATAGTATGTCGGGGGGGGGGTGATTTTCCCAGCCATTTTTCACCCCTTTACCCCCAATATTGAAAAGTAGTAAAAAAACTTTTTAACGATGCTATGTAGTAAATTAGAATGTGGGGTCAAAAATTACATTTATCAGGTTCCCAGGGGTGAATTTGGCCTTTTTTCATCACAGTTACCCCAAAATATGACATAAATCTTAAATATACATTTTTTCAAAATAAAATTAACTAAATAGGTTTTTTTTGGGCGCTGATTTCAAAAATGATGTCAAAAATTACATTTAGCAGGTTCAAAAAGTGTGAAATTTCACACATTTTTCATTTTGGCCATTTTTCACACCTTTCACCCGTCAAAAATTCATTTTTTCAAAAGAATTTATTTTTATATTTTGAATGGGTCTAGTAGGTTTTTTTGGGCGCTGATTTCATAAATGATGTCAGAAATTACATTTAGTAGGTTCTAAAGGGTGAAATTGGCCATTTTTCATCCCTTTCGACCCGTCAAAAATGCATATGTAATATAATACAATTAATTAATGTAGAATACTTATATACGTATATTATATTATGAGATCTGCGACCTAAAAAACCTAATTATTTAATTTAATTTGTAAGAAATATTATAAAGGTTTATGCAAATTTTTGGAGTATTTAGGGTGAAAATGGCAAAATTCACCCTTTTGAACCTGCTAAGTGTGATTTTTGACCTAATTTTTTAGATCAGTGCCTAAAAAAAACTACTATACCCTTTCAGAATAAATAAATAAATTCTTTTGAAAAAATGAATTTTTGACGGGTCAAAAGGGGTGAAAAACAGCTATTTTCACCCTTTAGAACCTGCTAAATATAATTTTTGACATAATTTTTGAAATCAGCGCCCAAAAAAACCTTTAGACCCTTTCAAAATAAAAAAAAAATTCTTTTAAAAAAATGAATTTTTTAGTGGTGAAAAGGGTGAAAAATGGCCAATTTCACACTTTAGAACCTGCTAAATGTAATTTCTGACATCATTTCTGAAATCAGCGCCCAAAAAACCTACTAGACCAATTCAAAATATAAAAATAAATTATTTTGAAAAAAATGAATTTTTTGACGAGTCAAAAGGGGTGAAAAATAGCTATTTTCACCCTTAAGAACCTGCTAAATGTAATTTTTGACATAATTTTTGAAATCAGCGCCCATAAAAACCTATTAAACCCTTTCAAAATAAAAAAAAAATTCTTTTAAAAAAATGAATTTTTTAGGGGTGAAATTAACCAGCTATTAGCCAGCTATTAGCTGGCTATTAGACGATTTTTTACATGGGGTCAATACTCCAGTGACATTAGAGGAAAATGGAGGTTTCACTCTTGCAAAATGATAGGTAAACACCTTTACATATCTAGAACAAAAAAGCCTATTTTCTACCTAGGTAGGCGGCTTTTTTGCCCGTTATATGTAAAACTATTTTTTAAATCACGGGAAAAAATAGCTATTTTCACCCCGCGATGCGATCGGAAAAAACACTTTTTCTCCCCACTGAGAAAGAAAAATTGCCTTTTATCCATGGGATCAAAAAAAGAATGTCCCAGATAGCTCTTTACCGTCCTCTTATTGTATACCCTTAATTTAGCAAAAATATCCTTTTTTAATATTCATAATCTTTAGTTCAATAATCTCGAGGTTCAAACTATAAAAAAGTTTATAAAACTCTTAGTAACGAAATTGAAGATCCCGTGCTTGAAAACCGAATGAAACATCCTTAAATTGGGAAAAACCACCCTTTATTTACGAGTAAATTTTCTAAACTCGTAAAACATGCAAAAATTTTACCTCTTGTACGCACTGTGTGCTTGAATTTTGTTTGAATTTTTGAATTTCGAATAATTAACTAGGAAAAGATTCAAACACAGCAACCTGATAGCGCGTATTTTAGGTCGTTGATCCTGAATTTCGGAGCCCTGCAGAAGAAGTATTATAAACACTTGCAAATATTTAAAAATCATCCCTAAAAAGGTTTGAGAATTTTTTACGTTAAGATGAGATTACCGATTAATAGTCGTAACACTCAATTACAGTGGGGCGAGGGGGGGAATAGTTACTAGCTCTCACCAGATTTGTTCTAATATATATAGGTTTCTTGGGTCGCTGATTACGAATTTCGGAGCCCTATATTAAATAAACTTGAGATTCACCCTTAAATCATCTAGAGTAATGAATATAGCGAAAATACCTTTCTTCGGGGTTAGCTATTGCTGATTTAGGAGTAAAGCCTTATCTTCTATAGAAATTACCTCAATAATCGTGATCAACGACCCAAAAAACCTATTCTAGACCAAACCTGGTGAGGGCTAGTATATCAACAAAACCCGCATATTGAGTGGAGTATAACGCTTTACAAAAAAGAATATAACATAATTTTTTAATAGAAAAGAAAAAAGTGCTATAAAGTATCGGGGCCAAAGACTATTTTATTCTTTATTTCATTTATGTGAGGCTTTTAAATGATGCTTTACATTTTAAAATATTAAAAAGATGTAATTAAATTTACAAATATATTAACAGTAAATATTAATATTTTGCAGAATTTTTAATTTTTTACAATTAATTCAATTAACCCATTTACGCCCAAGCAGACGTAAACGGAAAGTCAAAAAAAAAATAGGTTCCCGTATAGATAGAGGCTTTTAAATTACATGTCTATCGTAAAATTTCATGCTCTTACTGAATCTGAAGTCAGATTTTACTTACCACGCTTTTAAATTCTCCAAAAATAGGGATAAGGGGGGTGAAAAAGGGGCTAAAATAAAAATGACGGAAAAATCAATATAAAAAAAAAAATGATACCAAAAAACATTTAAATTTATTTATTTGTGCAAAAAGCTTACATTTTATAGATTTATGAGATATTTAATTGAATTTCAACTCTTATATTGCAACTGGGGGTAGTTTTTCCCAAAAATTTCAAATATTGTTTTTTTAGTTCCAAATCGGTTCTAATTGGTAAATTTTACTCCTGATTCCATTTTTTGAATTTGTTTTGAGCTAAAACGCTTCTGTGAGCGTAAAAATAGGGCTTATCAGGGCTAAATGGAACCTATAGAATTTACTATTCTTATATTTACCTTTTAAGGGTAATTTTTAAGAGCACAGAAGCATTTTAGCTCAAAACAAATTCAAAAAATGGAATTATTAGTAAAATTTACCTATTAGAACCGATTTGGAACTAAAAAAACAATATTTGATGTTTTTGGGAAAAACTACCCCTAGTTGCAATATCAGGGTTAAAATCCAATTAAACATCCCATAAACCTAAAAAATGTAAGTAAGTAAAAATGTAAGTTTTTTGCACAAATAAGTAAATTTAAATGTTTTTTGGTATCATTTTTTTTTTTTATATTGATTTTTCCGTCATTTTTATTTTAGCCCCTCTTTTGCCCCCCTTATCTCTATTTTTGGGGCATTTAAAAGGGTTGTAAGTAAAATCTTACTTCAGATTAGGTAAGAGCATGAAATTTAATATAGACATGTAATTTAAAAGCCTCTATCTATACGGGAACCTATTTTTTTTTTTTGACTTTCCGTTAACGTCCGCTTGGGCGTAAATGGGTTAACCTAGTCGAGAAATCTATTTTAGAAAGGTTTTATCGAATTTTAAATTTTCGTTATATAGTTGTTCATTCATTCGTATAGCGCGAATAAAGTTCGGTTATAAGGGAATCAATTTCAGAGTGTTTTCGCAATAAAATCTAACCTAAAATTAGGAACTCACATTTTCAATAACTAATTTCCTTCGACTCACGTACTTTTAACCTAAAATTGCATGCTTTCACGTGAAAACAGCGTGAATCAAATACAGAATAGGCCTGCAGCGTTGATTTGGAATTATTACATTTTACATTTTTTACATTTTCATGTAGTCACCTTGTATAAAAATTGAATAATTGTTTACAAGTTCACTTTGTTTATTTTGTTGGTTAATAAACTATAATTAGTTATAAAACCGTAAAACCTTTATAATTATGCCGGAAAAATTTTTCATTAGTTGCTTTTTAAATAAAAATTAATTTATAATACTTTTCTTGAAATTAATTAATATTATCTAATCAATATTTTCGTATGCCCAAAATATAAACAGAGTGAACTCGGTGACGAGAAATTCGATTTTTACACAGAGTGAAAAAAATAAAAAATTAGAATATAATAATTCCAAATCAACGCTGGTGCTCTCTGAATTTACCAGCTGATAATAGTCGGGGCCTAGGTGTAAAAAAAGGCCAAACCTCTAAAAACCACGACCCTGGCTGACGATGAAACGTATGGGAATCTCTTCAGATAGGCCTAAAGAACATTGTATACAATGAATAAACTTGCGCTGGTGAAAATTGGGTGAAATTACCCCCCATTTCCCCCTCCCCTTAAGCCCGAAAATTTAAATTGATCTTTTTTTGTAAATTTAACGACCCCTAGTAGGTTTTTTGGCTCACTGAACACGAATATGATATCGGTTTTTACCGAAAATGATTCAGTTGCCCACATTAGGCAACTTCAGGTTAATTTTTGGGTATTTTTAAATAGATCTTTTCTTGTATATTTAACGACCCCCAGTAGGTTTTTTGGGTCACTGATCACGAATGTGATATCGGTTTTCATTAAAAATGCTTGAGGTGCCCACAATCGGCAACTTCAGGCGTTTTCATTCACTTTAACGACCCTTAGTAGGTTTTTTTGGTCGCAAAATCCTAATTTCATGCAGAAAATTATATTTAAGGGTTGCAACCCCCGGATTTTAAAGAAAGCACTAAAAAATGTCTCGTTCTTAATAAATCTCAACAGCATAAAGATTGACCTGTGATGCGAAGGTACGACTTTTTCATATTTACTTTTGTGTTCATCTGCAAGTTTACAAAATGCATCCATAACTCTGTATGCAGCTTTTAACTAAAATTAAAACAAAAAAAAAGAACTTATATAATTAATAAAACTTCAAAATGAATAAATTTGATTTTTATTTGATTTTTTCTTTACGTATTAAAAAATATTAAGGTTGAATCAGGTGGATAATAATTTCATTTTTTTATTTAAAATTTCTGGAAATCTAAACTTCTGGAATCTTTAATTCTTATAGGAATTTATCAAGTTATATGTCCCTTAGAATTTTTTAAAAAAATTTTGTAAAATTATTGACAGCAGACGGAGACATTAGAGCTTGAAATTTCGTTTATTTTTCAGCTACTAAATTAATCAAGACTTTTTTACAAAGCTTCTAATTTTAAAAATCTGTGAATATAATATTTAGGACATTATTTAGCATCGATTCACTGAAAAAATTTCATTTTCTAACAATAATTTAAAATACTAGATACAAATACTAGATACAGACCCAAAAAACTAAAGGTCGTTAAAATTACAAAAAAAGATCTATTTAAAAATTCCCAAAAATTAACCTGAAGTTGCCAATTGTGGGCAACTTAATCATTTTCGTTAAAACCCGATATCATATTCGTGATCAGTGGCCCAGAAAACCTACTAGGGGTCGTTAAAATTACAAAAAAAGATCTATTTAAAAATACCTAAAAATTAACCTGAAGTTGCCTATTGTGGGCAACTGAATCATTTTCGTTAAAACGCGATACCAAATTCGTGTTCAGTGACCCAAAAAACCTACTAGTGGTCGTTAATATTACAAAAAAGATCTATTTAAAAATACCCAAAGATTAACCTGAAGTTGCCTATTGTGGGCAACTGAATCATTTTCGGTAAAACCCGATATCATATTCGTGATCAGTGACCCAGAAAACCTACTAGGGGTCGTTAAAATTACAAAAAAAGATCTATTTAAAAATACCTAAAAATTAACCTGAAGTTGCCTATTGTGGGCAACTGAATCATTTTCGGTAAAACCCGATATCATATTTGTGTTCAGTGACCCAAAAAACCTACTAGGGGTCGATAAAAATACAAAAAAAAGATCTATTTAAAAATACCCAAAGATTAACCTGAAGTTGCCTATTGTGGGCAACTGAATCATTTTCGGTAAAACCCGATATCATATTCGTGTTCAGTGACCCAAAAAACCGACTAGTGGTCGTTAATATTAAAAAAAAAAATCTATTTAAAAATACCCAAAAATTAACCTGAAGTTGCCTATTAGGGGCAACTAAATCATTTTCGTTAAAACCCGATAACATATTCGTGTTCAGTGACTCAAAAAACCTACTAGGGATCGTTAAAATTACAAAAAAAGATCTATTTAAAAATAACTAAAAATTAACCTGAAGTTGCCTATTGTGGGCAACTAAATCATTTTCGTTAAAACCCGATATCATATTCGTGTTCAGCGACCCAAAAAATCTTATAGGGGTCGTTAAAATTACAAAAAAGATCTATTTAAAAATACCTAAAAATTAACCTGAAGTTGCCTATTGTGGGCAACTGAATCATTTTCGGTAAAACCCGATATCATATTTGTGTTCAGTGACCCAAAAAACCTACTAGGGGTCGCTAAATTTACAAAAAAATATCAATTTAAATTTTAATAACGAAAAAATAAACACATGCATAATATTAACATTTTTATAGTATAGAAATAATATAAAAATTGACGCGCGTCCGTAAAATTGGGATAACTTTGTTAAAAAAAAACGTAATTAAAAAATAAAATAATAGTGAAGATTCTGATGAAATTTTGAATATAATGGTCTAAGTTTTATATATATTCATAAAATCAATAAAGCGCAAACTAACTCACCTTAGATCATTTTCCTGCGGGGATATAACTTGAGTAAAGCATGCTAACGCATGCTTCACTCAGACTAATTAAATGTTAGCAGATATAGTATTATTCTTAATGTAACAAGCAAATAATGACGTATCTAATTTTCTGTATTAATATAATGAAAATTTTTTCTTTATTTACCTAATTCAAAATATCATTTTTTATACAAAAAATTTTTTTTTTTTCTTTTTTCTGTACTTTTACTGTAGCAGATAAAATTTAGTAATTTCTAGTTCAATTTCGTTTAAAGAATTAAAGATCTGGTTTTTATTGGTCTTTAGTATCTATTATTTTTCTGATAATAAATTAAACGAGAAATTAATAATTAATTAATTAATTCAAAGGCATAGATTCAGTAAAATTGCCCTTTTAAGCCCAAAAAAATTTTGACAACGAGTTGAATACATTTTCAAATAAACAAAAAAGAAAATTGGGAATCAACTTTTTAATTATTAGTCAAGCTAGCAGTTTTCGATGCATCCAAAAATTTTTAATGGATTCACTTCAATGAGTCTTTCGGTATTTTTTGTCACTAAAAATAATATTCAAGGTTTCATGCATTTTCCAATGGCCAGTTTGGAGTATTTAGCACTATTAATATAATTAAGACAAGTTTTGCTTATTTTTGACGATATGGCGTTAGTTACTCATAAACTGGCCGTCTGAAAATGGATGGAACCTTCAAAATCATTTTTAGTGATCAAAAATACGGTTATGATCCATTCAGATGGAACAATTTTACTCCAATTATAATTTTTGAAAGCATTTAATATTTCTGGTGATTTGACTAAATAATATAAGGGTAGACCTTATTATACATTTTCTTATTGAATCAAAATCTTGAGTAATATTTTAGTTGGAATATATTTAAAATTAACTTCTAAATAGAATTGAAACAATTCAAGTCTAGTAAATACGTGGTAAAAATACGGGCAAAATTTTTCGCACTTTTTAAATAATTTCAAAAATTCCCCTCCCCTTATTTTACTGTATACTTTATTTTTTGATTTCCTCACTTAGCAATAGTGATAATAGCTATTTTTTAAACAAGGTACAGATAATTAATGTTTTGATTTCACTAGCAGAAAGTTTCAAAACCTTTTTTTCCATTGTTTTTGTGATTTTTCATCATTAAACGTAACATATTTTCTCCCCTCTGACGAATTATTTAACAAAAATATAATAATTATTTATAAATCCTATACTTTAAAATAAAAAATTCAAAAACTCCAAATTTGAGAGATTTAATTTAACATAATATTTTTTGAACAATAATGTATTTAATTTCGTTCAATATATTTAAAAAAATCGAGCAAATATAGTTGTATTATAAAATTTTTAATAAGCTTGCACTTACAATAAATTAAAATTTAAAATTTTTTAAAATACATTAAATTGCTCGTTAAATTGAAATTTATTTATAAATAATTTTAAATTTATATATATATGAAATAAAAATTTATAAATAAATTAATATTTATATTTGTAATTATGCACTTATAAAATAAATATTTATATAAAATACAAAATATATATTAATTAACTTATTCCAAGTTACATAAATTAAAATGTTATAAATTTGATGTTACTTATTTTTTATTAAAAAATCAAAGTTCGGAAAATCTTTTATCTTGTCACCACTTTTAAACCATATATAAGTCTATATAGCACCGAATCCGTATTTTACACTCTCGACAGAGCAAACAAATTGTTTTTAATTTAAGTTTACTATAAAGATATAGGTGAAAATTTTTATATATGTTACTATCTACAGAAAACACATGTAGGTTATACAGTCATATATCAAAGTGGCATTTTCCAAAAAAAAAAAATTTATTACACTAAAACCCGTACTAAAACCTGTCCGATAAATACAAATATTAAAAACTTACACATATTTATTATTTATTGCATATATGCATATACAATCAGCTATAAAATAAAAAAATATAAATTCGTCATAAACGTTGAACTTTCATCTTTTATAATCATTATTATAGGGAATCCCAGAAAGAGAGAAAGGTTTTGACATATATGACGTCATGCTGTGGAATGTGCTATATAATACAATAAACGTTAATTTGTTTATACTCCGACAAAAAATTTTCAAAGCTTTTTATTTTTGATATTTCAAAAATGTTTTGTTTTTATAGCTTTTAGAAAGTTATTTTCAAATTGTAAAAGTTAAGAAAAAAGGTAACTAAGAAGTATCTGTGTACAAAAACAAAAATATTGACAAAATAATTTATGAAGTCTGAAATAGTATATTTTATTTTGCCACAAAAATAAAAAATGGTCCAGAAATCGTAAATTGCAATCCGAGGCGAGGCCGAGGCTGGCAAATTGCGATCTCGAAAATTTTTTTTACGTGCGAAAGCAAAACATAATTTTTCTTCGTCAGTAAGGCTGATTCTACAAACGCCATAAATGGGGGTCGCAACTGCAAGCGTAGCTGTTGTAGCTGCGTTGCGCAATGCGTAGAGGCGAAAAATCGTGTTGTGCACATTGCGTTGCGGCTGCGCTTACGGTTGCGGCCCTCATTTACGGCGTTTGTAGAATCAGTCTCAGAAATCACGTATATTCGAATTACGATGTGGCTGGGAAATACGCGTTTTTTGACCGCTGACAAGAAAATATCATTGAAAATGAAGTTAAAATTTTAAAATTGCAATATTTAATATACTCTGAAAAAAAAATCCGTTTAGGACTTAAATAAATTAACTGTTGATAAATTATCAAAGTAAATATTTGCTAATAAAATTTAAGTCATTCAAAAAGTTTTTATTCTATTTTTTAAACTTACCTATTCCTTTAGAAAAATATGATTATTAAGTAAAACTTTTAAAAAATTATACTTAAATTTTATTAAAAAGTTTTCTCTAAAACCAATAATTTACAAGATTACGTATTTTTTATCCATCAGTGTTCAATAATGACTTTAACCAACTTCTACAAATTTGACAAGTCGCTTTGTTCATAGTTACATGGCTTTATAGCCTTTTACAGACATAGAAAATAGGATATTATGTACTTAAGTTTAATAAAAAAGTTTATTACCGAATCAGAAGGTTTAGGAGCACAAGTAGCGTTATAGCTTAAGTTTAATAAGATCACAAATTTTAGGTTCCTGTGTATGAAAAATAAGTGTTGAGTCCCAGAAATTTTTCATTTATTTGAGCCACAAAGTAAGTAATTTGCAATCCCAAAAATTTACATAGTTGGCTAAATTTCGTTACGGTTTGTAATGATAATAATTCTTATTATTATTATCAGTGGCCCAAAAACCTATAGTGGACCTTTTCTCTTTATGTATATTTTCTCAAAAAGCTTATAGTGGACCTTTTCAATTTATATATATATATGTATATGTTACGGTTAGAGTCGATCCTATCTCTGGATAAAGCTAAGACTATCCGGTTAAAGCTAGCTTTATCCAAGCCGTGTTGGATAAAGTCCGATTCTCGACAATTTTTATTTTTTTGCTCAACATTAACCGGTATCGCTTGGATAAAGCCCGATTCTTATAAAATTTAATACAATATAGTAGAAAACCAACAAACATCTTTTTTTTTTTTTTTTTTTTTTTTTTTTTATTATTAAAGCTTTCAACTTTTACATACAAAGAAAAGTTATTTAGCTGATACATTGTTTTAATACAGTTTTACCTTACACTATTTCATTTTACAATTTTATTACAAAATTACTTATTACATACCATCTTCTCTTTTTTTTAAACATTTAAATTACAGTTTTGCAAAAAATTAAATATTTTTTTTATAAATATGCTATTTGGTGCCCAGAGAAACATCTTTATATCAAATGGAGGAAATTTTCGGTGCTTTAACAGCTCATTATATAATTGTTTTCTCTGGTTATTATATAAATCACATTGGCAGAGAATGTGATTAATATCCTGTGTATCATAACCACAGGTGCACGCAGGACTATCTGTAATTTTTATTTTGTAAAGTGAGGCATTAAGATTGTAATGTCCAGATCTTAATCTATTTACTGTCGTGATTAGATTTGTCGGTAATGAGCTATCAATGAACCAGGGTTTTGGAGTATCTTTATAGTATATTTCAAAATAGACTTTTCCTTTCGTTTCTCCATCTTTCTTTATTTGATCATTATTTCTATTTTTGAATTTTTTTTTAAAATATGCATAAAAGTCAGTATATGGTATAAGAATATTGCTAGGATCGTTTTCAGTAGCTTGCTTTGCCAATTCATCAGCCTTTTCATTGCCAGGTATACCAACGTGTGCTGGAATCCATACAATTTACAAACTATCGTCATATCAAATAGTCTTAAAAGCTCTTTTATTTTATATATATAAAAGTTGATTTTTACATCAAAATTATGCGTATTTAAAGTTTCCAGCACACTTAGTGAATCTGTATAAATAAAATACTTATGCCCGTAGTTCTTTTTTGCAAATTTTAAAGCTTCTAATATGGCAAAGCATTCAGCAGTACATATTGATGCGTATTTTGGTAGGCTTTTGGTAACTTTTTTTTTTAATTTTATTATTTTACCGCTATCATATTTTTATATTCAATTTTTTAATATACAATTAGTCAATTAACTGTAATTTTATTTATTTTACATTAAAATACAATTTAATAAATTTTATAAAATTTCCATTTTTTTTTTTAATTCATATTAATTAATTGTTTTTTTTTTTTATTTATTGACATATGTAAATTAAAAAATTTATTCAAATGTAAATATTTATTTAGATTTTTTGTCAAATTAAATCAAATAATTTATATTATAAGTTAACTATATAAATTTTATTTATAAATTTTATAAAATTTATTAAATTATATTAAATTGTAAAATAAATAAAATTACAGTTAATTGACTAATTGTATATTTAAAAATTTAATTGAATACAAAAATATGATAAAATAATAAAATTTTTTAAAAAAAAGTTACTAGATGTTTGTTGGTTTTCTATTATATTGTATTAAATTTTATACGAATGAGACTTTATCCAGCTCGCTTGGATAAAGTTAGCTTTATCCAGCGATACCGGTTAATGTTAAACAAAAAAATAAAAATTGTCGAGAATCGGACTTTATCCAAAATGGCTTGAATAAAGCTAGCTTTAACCGGATAGTCTTAGCTTTATCCAGAGATCGGACTCTAACCGTAACATATATACAATTCTGATATAATTCTATGGTTCCAACATACACACAGCAGATTATACACTGAAAGAAAATTCCGCGGGTTGTTGCATTCGAAATTTATTTTTTAAAATTTATTTAAAAGAACGTAAAAAAATTAAATGTAAAGAAAATTAAAAAAAAAAAAAATATGTTTTTATTCACTTAAAAATATTTCAATAAAAAAAAAAATTCCGACTGCATTAAACAGATTTACGGTAGAAGCTTTATGTATAAGTTATTTCGATATAATTCGATTTAAAAAAAAACTTCAAATGAAACGGATATGATTTTATTAATATTTGATAGAGTTATATTTTTTATATATACATAATTAATAATTATGTATAATAAAAAAATGAAGAATAAATGTTTTTAATTAAGTTATCCCTATAATGTGAAGTTAGTTTCCGTCGTAAGCATAGGATATTCATGTAAAATGTTAACCGCAAGAATAATTAATTAATTAAATGATAATATATTTATAGATATATGTGCTAGAAGCGATTATTAAAAGCCCAAGGGATGATTATTTCTATACTTGAAGGCTTAATATAAGTCTATATTTGTATATACAGTTCCACCCTTTTGATTAAAAGTTATTTGAATTCTGTTATAATTATAATGCGATTATAATACATTAAAAAAGGAAATTTTTTTTTAGATTATAGTTAACCTGATTAATGAAACTTAATCGTAGCATAAATTCATTTATTAATTCACTATTAAATATAGTATACACTATAAAAAGTAACTTTCTTATATTAACAAAACAATTAGAACATTTTCGAAAAAATTTGTAAATATTCGAAAAAAATCGTATATTTACTAAAGGGTAATTCCATGGATAAAACTCACAAAATGATATGCCAGGTCTCAAAAATAGGAAATTTGGTTTTTTTTCGATAAAACAACTTAAAAATAGATGGTTCCCCGAATTTAAAGGTTTTCTATAAATTTTGAAGGGTGCTATGCTGATTTAAAGTTTTTTGGTCAAATTTCTCTCCTCAGCCACCATTTTTGAAAATCCCGTAAAAAAGCTCTAAAAAACGTTAAAGAAAGAAAAAAAAGTAGGTTTTCAATGTAAAATTTGATAAAAATTCGAATTTTCAGTCAGATTTTTCCTACTCTATGTCGATTCGCGGGAAAATTCAAATCTGTGTTAAACTTTAAGTGAAAATAATCAAAAGTTTCCCGCTAAAAAAAAAATTTTTTTCTTAAAATCTTCAAAAATTGCATATATTTTCCTGAAAAAAATTTCCCGAGAGTAATTTTTGTTTTAAGCGAGTAATACCGATTTTCGTTTTTTTCAATTTTGACTTGTTACTTATTTTGCTGATTCCCGGTAAGTCACGTGACCAAGTGAAAATCTGACCAAAAATTTGAATTCTGCGAGAAATTTTACAAAGGAATAGTAATTTTGGTATCCTTTGAATGATACATCTCAATTTGACAATTTAATTAAAATGGTTTATTATATAAAATATAGAAAAAATGAAAATTTATAAAATGGGATTTTCTTGATTTTTTTACATTTTTAGCCTAAAAATCATGTAAAATCTAAAAATAAAAATACTTCTTTTGGAAAAAACAAAAGTTATGTCTATTATTAATAAAAAATAAATTTTTTTTAAGTTTAGATTTTATTTTCTATCAAAATGTCTGTAAATAGTTAGAAATGTACCCAAACAAACACAGATTTGAATTTTCCCGCGAATTGACATAGAGTAGGAAAAATCTGACTGAAAATTCGAATTTTTTATCAAATTTTACATTGAAAACCTACTTTTTTTTTCTTTCTTTAACGTTTTTTAGAGCTTTTTTACGGGATTTTCAAAAATGGTGGCTGAGGAGAGAAATTTGACCAAAAAACTTTAAATCAGCATAGCACCCTTCAAAATTTATAGAAAACCTTTAAATTCGGGGAACCATCTATTTTTAAGTTGTTTTATCGAAAAAAAACCAAATTTCCTATTTTTGAGACCTGGCATATCATTTTGTGCGTTTTATCCATGGAATTACCCCTAAATTTAGTATTTTAACAAAAAATTCGAGTATTCTCGATTTTTTTTTGTGAATTCGCAAAAAAAATTGATAATTTACAATTTTTTTCAAAAATTTACAAAAAATTTTTGTAAAATTCCGAAAAATAGTTGTGAATTTTATAACTTTTTTCGTAAAATCACAAAAAAAATCGAAAATTCTCGAATTTTTCGATAATATACTAAGTTTAGTAAATTTACGATTTTTATCGAATATTTACAAAAATTTTTGAAAATTCACTAATTTTTTGAAAAAATTCTATTTTTTTTGTAAATCTAAGAAAGTTACTTTTTACAATGTAGTTTTACATAGGTATAGAAAAATTAACTTGCATGGAGCATATCGACTGAGCATAAACGATAATTTTGGTTACTTATTTATTTTAAATCCCTGATTTTAAGTTTTTAAGGTCTTATAATTCACTTGAACATTTTACATAATTTACAAGAAATCTTGTAACTTCTAACATATCTGTCAGCTTATTCTGCTTGAATTTTGCCTGAAAATTCAAGTAAAATGTAATCAGATCGATCTGACAGTGTATAACCACATAACTCCATGGATTAATTAACAGACACAATGTGTGGTGCAGTGTTACTGTTACTTAATTAACTAAACATAATTAATTATATATAAAATTAAATATTAATTTTCATAATTATTATAAATGTACATAATGTAATTGTTATTATTTATAAAGGGTCCATTATAATAATAATAAAGCTAACTGAAACAATGATCAAAAAATTAAATGCCAATAGCTTGATTATATATTAATAAAATACAATATGTGTCAATAGTTATAATAGAACGTGTCAGAAATTATAATATAACTGAATAGTATAACATTATTATAATTTTTAACATTAGAATAATTAAAAAAGAAAATTCTGTAATGATATGATTAATTTTTAATTTTTTTGTGCAAAAATAGATTTAAAAAATATATTAAGATAGCGTGAGTGTATCAATTAGTGATCAAAGTTTTTCCTATTAATTTTTCCCCTAAAAAACTTTATAAAACCAGTTTGTGTAAACACAATCAAAATACATGGAAAATGTTTACTTACAGCTTACAACTTATGGCTGTAATGCATAAATGTTACGCAATATTACAACACAATTTGCTATTTTTATAACTTATAATTATCACCTTTTACTAAATAGATGTTAAGATTCTAAACCAAAATTATTCTGATTCCCTAAACGTGTATTATTCTAGCTAGGACTAGACCTAGTCCTAGCTAGACCTAGGTCACTTTATGGGTGACGGTTCTGACATTTTTTTTAGTCACACATCTTAGCAAAATTAAATTGTTTTCTTATTTTTTGTTTCATTTTCTGGTACCGAATTGTGCAAAGCATCGACGCAATAGTTGAAAAATTATTATTTTAAATATCTTTAAAATGTGCAACACAATGACTGGAGAGCCTCCTTAAACCAGTTTGATCCTTGAAATAAAAAATAAATTTTACGCAGCAAATGAGTTAAAATTTGAACGGAATAAAATGATCCTTTGCAATCCTTCATTCATAAATGCTAAAAATACTCTAAAGATTTTCTTAAAGCAATTTATTTTAAATTTAATAAAGAAATTTATTAAGTCGAATAATTAAATTTAAAAAAAAATTTCATTATTAATATAGAGTTGAATAAATTACAGTAATATTTAAATTATTAAATTTCTTAAAATATAAAGAATATGTTGTAGGTGTAATAGTTACAGCTCTCATATTATGATCGCTAGATTCAACATTATATTATTTATATACATAAATTAGAGCGTTAAAAAAAGTTCTAAATAAGCTACTGAAATTTGATTATAGTTTTACCATATCCGTTTCCTGGTTCATAACCAACTTAAATGAAAAATGCGAAATTAAATTAAAATTGAAAATGCAAATATTTAAATACCTTTATTTAAATCATATAATAATGGTATATTCGTTGCCAGGAAGCTGCATGTTTGAATTAGTGAATATCTAAAAAATCATCAAAAATATCAAAAAATTTCTTATTTAGCGACTTAAAAATTCATTTTTATTTCAAAATTTGTTTGCTAAGTCGATCATATAATAGTAGATCTCCCTTAAAAATAATATTTTTAAATATTATACTAAAAAATAAATATGCGCCTGAAAGTCCAAAAAAACAAAAACAAAAAAACAGTATATAAAACGTAAAAATATGGTGTGTTATCTTTCATTTCAGATATCTACTAAATAATATATAAATGAATAGAAAATTTATTTTACGTTACGATTTTATCATGTGGACAGCCACATACAAATATCAGTACACTGCACACAACTGAAATAATAAATCTGGATATTTTTTTTTCTGTTTTCTGCTTGTATATTCACACAATTGTTTTAACTTGTGTATATACATTGATTTGTGGTATTATTTTCTTTTCATTATATTTTTTTTTTATTTAAAAAATGATTTTTGAAAAAAAATAAATGATAAAATTTATTAGCGCATATATCAAAAAAAATATTATAAAAGTTTTAGATAGGGGTTAAAGGTACTGAAAAATTTGCTTAGTTCATAAGTTTCTCAATTTTTTTGCATCACTGCGGTACGTCTGAAAATTAACTTTCATCATACAAGAAAACGAAATAAAATAGCTATTTTTTAAAAAAGGGACAAAATATTGGTTTTGATTTTGCATGCGGTTGTATAAGTTGCAAAAGTTGAACAGTATATAGTTTTCCTGGTGATTCAAAACATAGTTTTGCATATTATACTGAGCAAAAAGTCTTCTTCCTAAGCTATACAATAAGCTTTTTGCCCCAGATATGTAAAGTTATATTTTAATTCTTTCATCTACTGGCTAATTTTAAACAAAATCCACCAACTGCTCTAATTGAACTTCTGATTCTATTATTATATACGAAATAAAACTATTTACCGGATAACTAAAAATGTTTTTCTTTACAAAATTAATCAATATTTTCAATTGAAAAAAATAATTTTCATTATCGTGTATTTCCACTCAATGTAAATTACAACGTATACACTTTAAAAGGTTTAATAACCAATTATCAGATTATTGATTTCTTTTCACCTATTGTTAATTTTGCAATTTTTTTTTTTTTTTTTTTTTTTAATTGATTTTTTTAGTAATCGTGCAACTGTATACACTGAAGAAATTTTTTCATTTTATAAAGAACGAATTCTATACTATAAAAAGTAACTTCCCGACGAATTGTCCTGAGATCTCTCAATTGGGGAGATCTCCGGAGATCTCGGGAGATCTCGGGAGATCTCTGGAGATCTCTAAACTTGTTTTTAATTATTTCAAATGATTGAAGCTTATTATGCTAAAAATGCTTATAAATAGCTCCAAGAAGCCTACATTATTCATAATACATGTAAAAAAAATTCAAGCTGTATTTATACATAGCTAAACCATCAAAATTTGCCTTTTAATCAAATGAAAATCTGTAAAAATATTATTTTTTTCTATAATTATTACGAAAATTGAAGCTAAACTTGGGTTTCTGACAAAAGATTTTTAAAAAGTGAATTACTATTAATATGATTAATAAAACTTGTATATTTTGTAGCTCAAAAAGCACTCTATGTCAATAAAATCATAAATTGCTTATGGAGAAATTGAAGAAATTTCAAAGATTTAAATCATTTCAACTGTTTGGAGATATTATTCAGAATTGAAGAATCCTTTTTCATTTAATAGACAAATAATTTATCATACATACCTTCAGTCTTCTTGAAAGAACCTACTGAATCTCGAGCCAAGTGCCCCAACTTTACATGAGAAGGGGATTCTGAGACGAATATTTTAAATTTTGCTGTAACTTTACTTTTCCACCAAATAACTTCCTGAGTCTTATTTTTCTACTCACAAAAATAAACATCTAAGAAAACGCAAAAGATAACCTAATGTTGCTTATTATGGGCAACTTGGTCATCTTAGGTAAAAACTGATATCATACACGCAAAAAAAATAATAGTAAAATTAACCTATAAAAATGTAGTAAAGACAAATTAATAAATATTGGTAAATATAACCAAAAAATTAGTAAATTTTTCTAAAAAAATTGAGGTTTTAGTTTTATAAACAAATTTTATTAGTAAATTTTACTAATAATTTATAGTGACTATTAACCAAACTGAATTTAGTAAACAACATCGTAATTTTAGTTATATTTACTAATTTTTTGTATGCGTGTACTTGCGTTCAACGACCCGCAAAACGAAAGTAATTAATAAAAATGTTTAATAACCACAAAAAATAACCTATACCTTCTCATTGTGGTAACTATGGACGATTTTCGATTAAAATGGATTTCATATAAAATTACTACATATCTTAACTATTTTCAAGTTTCAAGTTATAACTCTTTAAAGATAGTGATTTTTGATATTTTATAAAATATTTCAATTGGGATTCTAACCTTTAATCGCGAAATCTCACAAACGATTTTAAGAAATATTGTAAGTAAACATTTTAAAAAATTTGAAGCTTATAAAAATTTTTTCCATCAACGGACACAGAAATAGCGTATATGATCCTGGGTCATAAAAAAAGCTTCGCCTCAGATGGTAATTTACGTGCGATTTGGGTCATTCTTTACTTTTCTGGGTATATGCGAAAAATTCTAATTTTAGCAGTAATTTAAACATTTGGTAAAAAATTGTATTTTAATTTTTTTACTATCCCTGATAGATCATTTTTGATATTGTAAAGAGGCCGGTTTTCGGAACAAATTTTGTTTATATGTGATATTAAACGCTTTAAATTTTTACTCGCAATATTTCATTAATTCGTTTGTGATCAGAAAAATAAGACTCAGGAAGTTATTTGGTGAAAAAGTAAAGTTACAGCAAAATTTAAAATATTCGTCTCAGAATCCCCTTCTCATGTAAAGTTGGGGCACTTGGCTCGAGATTCAGTAGGTTCTTTCAAGAAAACTGAAGGTATATATGATAAATTATTTGTCTATTTAATGAAAAAGGATTCTTCAATTCTGAATAATATCTCCAAACAGTTGAAATGATTTAAATCTTTGAAATTTCTTCAATTTCTCCATAAGCAATTTATGATTTTATTGACATAGAGTGCTTTTTGAGCTTTAAAATATACAAGTTTTATTAATCATATTAATAGTAATTCACTTTTTAAAAATCTTTTGTCAGAAACCCAAGTTTAGCTTCAATTTTCGTAATAATTATAGAAAAAAATAATATTTTTACAGATTTTCATTTGATTAAAAGGCAAATTTTGATGGTTTAGCTATGTATAAATACAGCTTGAATTTTTTTTACATGTATTATGAATAATGTAGGCTTGTTGGAGCTATTTATAAGCATTTTTAGCATAATAAGCTTCAATCATTTGAAATAATTAAAAACAAGTTTAGATCTCCAGAGATCTCCAGAGATCTCTAGAGATCTCCGGAGATCTCCCCAATTGAGAGATCTCTGGAGATCTCCGGAGATCTCCGCAGATCTCTGGAGATCTCCAGAGATCTCAGGACAATTCGTCGGGTTCCTTAGATTAGCAAAAAAAATAGAATTTTTTCGAAAAGTTAATATTTTTCAAAAAAATTTGTTAATATTCGATAAAAATCGTAAATTTACTAATTTAGTAAGTATATTGTCGAAAAATTCGAGAATTCAACTATTTTTTGTAAATTTTCGAGAATAAAAATGGTAAATTATAAATTTATCTTGCGAAAGCACAAAAAAAAATCCAGGATACTAAAATTTTTTGTTAATATATTAAATTTAGTAAATTTACAATTTTTTTTGTAAATCTAAGGAAGTTACTTTTTACAGTGTATTTCTATAATATACTCCATTCAATTTTCTCGTACAACTTAGGAGTATCAACCCATATATACCACTACATATTATAAAAAATATTTTAAAAAAATTAAATACATATCTAAAATATTAAATTTAATTAAAAATGTAATGAACAAACAAAAGAAAAAAAAAATTAGTTGAAAACAAAAATCAAAACACATTAATGTACAATTTACTAAAATTTTTATTTCGTAAACAAATCCATAAAATTTGATATTGAGAAATATAAACTTTTTTTTCATATAATAATAAAGTATATTTTTTATGAAAACTTTTATTTTTAATAATTTTTTTTTGTACTTTAATGTTTTAGACTACTATCTATTGTAATATACATAAATTTTATAAGTTTTTTTTTTATCAGTATAGGATTTTATTGTATATTTTATAATTTAATTTTACTGTATACTTTATTCACTAAATTTAATTTTAAAACTTTTCACTTATATACGAAAAACTTTTTTTTCTTTTTTTTTAAATTATAACTTATATTTAAAATTTTTTTTTTTATATTTTCGTAAGAATTTAAGTAAAAGTCTGTGTTTTTTTAAATAAGCTATTTTAAAAATGTATGAACTGTAAATTGTATTTCTTATGTTTTTAAAAATTTCTTTGAAGATTTTTTAGAAACTCTGTGAGGTTTAATTTTAAACGAATTTGAAATAAAACGTCTATAAAAATACATTTCTGAAACTAAAAATTGACGAAAACTTTATTTGAAAATTAGCTGAATTTTAGTTTTAGAGTAAAGTTGAAATGACAATCCTTTGAGGTGATATTTCAATCTAGAGGGTCGAATTTGAAAATTTGATTTTACAGCCAAAAGTTTCACTTTATCAAAAATCTATTTTTACCTAAAAAAGTTAACATTTTTATCCACAAAAGGTAATAGAAAAGTAACTGAAGTTCTGGCTAAGTAATTAATTTATATTTCATGAAAGATCCCAAATTATTTGTAGAGTTTATTTGCAAGATTTTACTTTTTATTTGATAAAAAATTAAGAAAAAAAAAACAAAATCACAAATTCAAGCTTTCATTTCAGCCTATTCTTTAGAACTCAAATTCACTCTTAAACTTTAGTTATAATTAGTAGTAGTATAGTTTATTCTTGTTTATAATTAATACCTAATTGTTACAAGATATGGTAATTATTATAATATGATACTGTGTTTTCACAATATTTTACATCTACAATAAAAGATAAACGAATTTACTTTACAATGTGAATATTTGAAATTTTAACTTCAGATTAGTTTATTTACCCCCCTTATATAGAAAAACAAAATTACCCAAATACAAATTACAATATATGTAGTTACCAAATTTATAAATTTACATAAATTACTTAAAATTATATTATTTATTCTTTACAGAATTTATAAGCATAATTTTATTTCATCTCTTGATTTTCTTCTATTTAATATTTTTTTTCTTCTGCTCTTGATTACATATACTTTTTGATTTTTATCTTTCTTATATTCTTGCTTTTTTGTTTCATGTTTGAAAAAATTTTTCAAAATCTTTAACAATATTTTTCTCTTTTCAATATATAATTTATGAAGACAACCAATTTTTCACTGTACTATTATAAAGGGTAGGGAAAAAATTTTCCCTCTTTTTTATTAACTTTTCAAAATATTTTTTAGTGATAATTGGCGTTTCCATACTATTCAAAATCATTTCTATATTTTTCTTCGAGGCTTACTATAATTTGATCTTTACAAGCCACGTTTCTAACCTAACTTTTTCTCAACTTTTTTTTCTTTTTTTTTTTTTTTTTTTTTTTTTTTTTTTTTTTTTTTTTTTTTTTTTTTCTTTTTCTTTCAATCTTGAACTAATTTTTATGCTGGAGTTTTTTTCTATTCGTGTTTAAAAATATTTTTCAATATCTTTAACAATATTATTAGTTTTTCAAAAAATAAAATTATGAAGACAACCAATTTTTCACTGTACTATTATAAAGGGTAGGGAAAAATTTTTCCCTCTGTTTTGTTAACTTTTCAAAATATTTTTTAGTGAAAATTGGCGTTTCCATACTATTTAAAATCATTTCTTCTTTTCGTTTTCTTTCCAATAATATTTCTTTCTTCGAAGCTTATTAATTTGATCTTTACAAGCCACGTTTAATCTAACCTAACTTTTTCTCACTTTTTTTTTTTTTCTTTTAATCTTGATTTAATTTTTATGCTGGAGTTTTTCTTTTATTTTCATTTATTTAATAAGTTTTATTTTGATACTTTTGACCGATTTTCTGGTATTTTTTTAACTTTTTCTATAAATATTAAGTATTTTTTCACGGAGCTATTTTATAACGTGACTGTGCGCTCTCGCGCCCATCCCCTCTCCTACTTTAGTTATAATTATTTACCAAACTGAAAATAGCTTCTCATTATTGATATCCTTGTATATACAATTATTAATAAAAATTAAAAGTAGGTACTCATATTAGGGTTCTTGAGTTGATCAAGTGCCAGATAATTTGAATTTTACTGTTTATGAATTGGTGTATTTGCTGCACATAGCCCAAGGGGAACGTCAAATTCGTTAAATTTTAGCATATTGCTTTTTACAAACTGCGCATTATTTCTGTTTGATATTTTCAAACGTCCCAATAATTCCCTAATGGTTATATTCAGGATATAGATAATTTTATTGAGTATAGGTATAATATTTAATAAAAATATTTTAAAATAGCTTTTATGCGATAAAGAGTTTATTTTTTCAAATTCATTTTCTATAATATATAACATATAAATAATTAAAAAAATGTTTATTCCGTTTTGTAAAATAATTAAAATTTTCATTTTTTAATTAATTATTATAGAATTAATAAAAATTTAAACAAACAAAATAAGCTGAATAATTAGTACTAAGAAAATTTTGTAATTTATTGATTTGTAAAAAAATAAAATAAGAATTTCAGATCGGCGAAATAAAATATACCTTGAGTTTTTATCATGTAAAATTAGTCATTGTAATAGATAAGATTAGATTAAAATATGTCTTTTGTAAATGTATGATTGTAAAATTTATATATAGTAAAATTTTGCCAGATATGCCTAATATTATTAAATAAATAAACAATAAAATATTCAAAGTTTCGCTCACAAAATTTTTTTCATTATGAACAACATACACATCACTTGGGCTCTTATTGGAGCATATTTTTCAAACCATGAAAATATTGAGATCCAATATTAATTTTTTGCAATTTAGCTATTGAAATGTACTACTCATTTCATAAAACAATGTGAGAAATATACTTACCTAAATACTTAGGGTAATAGTTGTCCCTTAAAATAATAATAGACATTAGTAAGCTTATGATTAAATTTTTAAAATTTTACACTTTTTAGGTCGTCATATTTTTGGAACAATGAATTTTTTTTTCAACGTCAGTATGATTTTACTTATAGAATATTTTATTATGAACTATGAGTTTTTAATTTTTTCATTTATTAAATAAAACAAAAATCTGTTTTATACGATAAAATCTAAGAAAATCAAATTATAAGCTTTTAAATAAAGCCGGATGCAGAATAATTGAAAGATCCGTATTTATAAATTCGAATTGAATGTATATGGTTGCTTTTCACAGGAATACAAGGTGCCCCATCCCCCGCTTTAATTATATATGAAACGAAAGCTTTTTTTCTTTTAAATAGTTAATTAATAATTTTTTTCAAAGTTTAAATCAAATGCGCATGTATTGGTTAGTTAACGAAAATATTTTCCTGAGCCTAGTGTTCAAAATGTCAAAAAGTTCCGCTGTCCTTTACAATGTTTGAGAATTAACATTCGGTTTAAAATTTGAATTTTTCTGTAGGATGCATATGAGCGTTTCGGTAGAATACGGGCGTATAAATTTTTATTAACAAATTATTGCAAAATTGGCCAACAATTTGTTATTAACAAAAAATTGACCACGAATTTTGAGAAATAGACCCCGGATTCGTGTTTAGCGAGTCAAAAAACATAAATACCACCCATTTTTTTCCATGGAACTTTTATGGCATTTTATGGCATTAAATAGCATTGCTGGCGACAGGACTATTGGATAATAAAAGGTTTATCAACGAAAATTTGCAATTTAAAATTTTTAAAACGCTCATACAAAATAAAAATGTCAAAAACGTCCAGGTCGTTTTCTCAAAGTGTATGCAATATTTTACTTAATGCATCTGGTTCAGTAACGTGTTTTGATGAAAAAATAAGGTACCCAAATTATGAGAAAATTTTGTGGCTTCAATCAAGAACTGTTTAAATATTAGTCTCAAAATGTCAATAACGTCCGCATAAATAAAAAAAACCCATAAGAATAAAACGTAAAATTTATTTTTACATTTGCAGCTGCAACATTGAATATTTTAGGTGTTTGGATCTTGTAAAACAAAAATAAAAAAAATTTTCTTTGAAAGATAATAAGTATTGTGCCGTAAATAACGTGAAAAGCACCCATATATAATATATCAGAAAGTAAGAAGAATTTTATGCATTTAAAGAGGTCAGCACATTGCAAAACTATATAATTATGTGGTTATAGGGATTCACTATAATTGATTTTATGTAAGGGATAATCTTATTAAGATTGATTAATTATTACACAATATTTTGTATGTAACAATAATTATTTATTAGCAAAACAAATGAGATTTTTCAAGAAAAGCTTGTTAACAATAAACACTCGTTGTTTAACGGATACTAATGGCTGTAAACAAAAATAAAATTAAGTATTAATTTCTAATTTTTGTATTTTTTGTAACTTAACAAATTAATGATTGTTTTTAAAATTTTTGTTAAATTACATTCACAATTTTAATATTATTGTTACAATTTATTGTACCTGTTTTTTTAAGAATAATTTTTTTTAACAATCATACATAAAAATCTACTAACAAAGTATTTTTCGGTTTTATAAATGCTAAACTACGCTAAATCTTGTGGTTTTACATCTTTACAATCTGATAGAGGTTGAGTAGTTGGTTGAAGTAAATTTTGCTGAAACCATGATGGTCTTTTTTTTGGCATTTCTACAATCCTTTGTCCCTTCCAAAATTCAGCAGGTTTTGATTCTCTTTCACCTTCATAAAGAATAGTGATTTCATCTTTTACAGGATCTAATTTTAATTCATTCTCTATTACTTTTTGCATTTCAATTGTTTCTGCTTTAACTTTTTCCCAACAATTCTTGCAAATTACATGGGCTTCATGATAATGACCACATGCTCTGCAAGTTACAATATTTGTTTTTGGTACGAGTGGTTTCCAAACGTAATCTTTGCATCCAAACTCTCTATTTTTACGTTTTTCAATTGATCTTCTATGTTTTGGAACAGCCCAAAGAAATCCATTATCCCATATTTTCTTTAATGAAAATTTATCATTTTCAGTTTTATAATTATGGTTACAATTAATGTCTGCTAAACATAAACTTTTTTGTAAATGTTGAAAAAATAAATTTGCTACTGCATTTTCAAACTTATTTATTGCTGCTGATATACTAAGTAATATTTTGGAAGTCATATTTAACTTAAATGTTTTTCTGATGCACCTCAGTTTTAAAAATTATATTCTTTTGAAATATTTATAGGTTACACCACCGGCACTTTCTAAACTATTTTTTTCCTTTTAGTATCACTAATGTGCAGATTTACCTGTAAAAAATAATTACAATTACAACTCATTTGCAAACACCCACTATTTTGTTAAGAAGCAGTAGCTATTTATTTTGTTTAATTAATTTATTTTCGACATTTAATACCTTTTCATTCTCCAATCTCCATGTAACTCCATGTTCACGTTCACGGTGTACGTGTACGTGTTAGTATAGTTTTTGTATAGAGCACCACTTGTCGGGCTTAAAAATAAAAATAATGGTTTTTTTCATCTTGTTGTTTATGGAATGTATATAAAATATCTAAGAAAACGAAAAATAAAATAACTACAATGATTATTTTTACTTGCTAAATACCTATTTAAAAAAGTAACTAAAGAGTAAACTTCAAAATGTTTATTGTTACAAAAACAATTGATGCTGACAACATCAGCAAATTATGCCGAACTTGTTTAAGAGAAGATAATGATAAAATGGTATATTTATTTATTGGTCCTGCAGGTTCATCTTTGGCAACCAAATTACAATCTTTATCATATTTAGAGGTATGGTCTTAATCTTAAAAATAAAAATTCTTCACTTTACAGAAAATTAATTTTTAGGTTATTCAAGGGGATGGACTACCAGAGAAAATGTGTGATAAATGTGTTACAAGAGCAGAATCTGCTCTTTTATTTAGGGAACAGTGTAGAGCCGCTGATCAAGCTCTTAGACAAGCTTTACATCGAGTTTCGAAATTGGCTAGTTATGAAACATCTCAAACGTACTCTTATCAAAGAACTGAAAATCCATTGCCACTCCATAATACCAATATTCAGAATACTACAAAATTTAATGATTGCAACTCTTACCCAAATCATCAAGATTTCTATTTACATAATCGATTACACCCTTCATTTTTTCATAAAGAAACTGAATCCTCTCATAATATGCATATTGTTGAATCGCAAAATTCTTATTATAGTACAGCACAGTACTATAATAATGGAATTGCAAATCATGAAAGTTTTATACCTTCAGTTATGCATCAAGAGTACACAGATTCATTAGAAAGAGCATCTTGTGCACTTCATTGTTCTTTATGCAATCATACATTTTCTAATAGAATGCAATTAGCTAGTCATAATTATACTCATAGTTCAATTAATAATTTAGACATATCATGCGATGAAATATTAGTTGATGTTGAGGAAAATTCAAATCCTGTAGATAGGAATATAAATTATGATAGAGCTGCTGATCAAGCTTATGAAAACATACACAATTTTTCAAATCATAAATCTGTATCAGATAACAGTGATTATATTGCTAATTACAATTCTACTAATTCAAGTTTAAATAATTTAAAAGAAATGAATGTAACAATTCCAATGTCAGAAGATAATCATACTTTAAAAGATTGTCAAAATTACAAGACTAATGAGAATAAATTAAAGTGTACTAAATGTTCTCAAGTATTTGACGATAAATCAAAACTTATAGCCCATGGCTTAACTCATGATGGAAAAAAACCTTTTGAATGTGTACATTGTGGTAAATCATATTCTTCTAAAAGTAAACTTTCTGCACATGTGAGGTTGCATACAAGAACAAATGTTCATCAGTGCAATATTTGTCAAAAAATATTTTCATATCCGTCTTATTTAATGGAACACATGAAAGTTCACAATTCTGTACAAGTAGAAAAGAAAAAAATTTATGAATGTCTACAATGTAGGAAAAAATTTCAATTTATTAAAAGTTATAAAAGACATATGAAAATTCATGAAGGTAGAGATCTTTTTAATTGTGATATCTGTGATAAAGTATTTAGCCATAAATATTCTTTAAAAGTTCATTTACAATCTCATTTACCAACCAAAATTCACAAATGTGAAGTTTGCAATAAAACATTTAATCAAAAAAGTAATCTTGTAGAACATAGTCGTACACATACTAAAATTAAACCTTTTAAATGTAAATTGTGCGAAAAAAGTTTCTCTCAATCTAGTCATCTTAAAAGCCACGAAGCATCTCATAATTCTGTAAGACAACATCAATGTAGAATTTGTGGGAAAAGTTTTAAACTATTGAGTCATTTAAAAAGACATTATAATTTGCACATGGGTACAAAAATGTATAAATGTAACCAATGCGATCAAACTTTTTCCCAAGCATTCAGTTTAAAGCGTCATTCAAAAAAGCATTCCGAAGTTTAAAAAAATATATTTCTGAAGCTTATAGAATTTATTTTAAGATTTTTTCTTATGTGTTATATAAATATATAATTAATAATTATATTAATACAAATTATTTAAAACAAATTAATATAAAATTTTTACACTTTAGAATAATTGTATTTTATTTTTTAAAATTATGGAGTGTTGATGTAATAATCTTTAATCCTTCTCTAATTTGTTCTTCATTGATATTTAGAGGTGGTGAAATTCTTATAATGTAGTTATGAGCTGGCCTTGTTAGTAATCCATTTTCATTAAGCTTTGTACAGATATCCCAACCATTTGCAAAATCTATAAATATGTCATTTAAATAAATAAAACTTATTAAAAATTCCAAAAATTACATATTAGCTAATATTTTTCATTTGAAAACTAACTAATATTTTCAACTTTAGAAATGGGAAATTTTAAAATAGTTAAAAATCTGTTTAACTTTGAAAAGTATGATTTAAAATTCTTATTCTATAAGAAATGAGGATTCTTGTTATAAACTATAATTTTGTATAGTTCTTTTCATTTTTTAATTTAAATGTTGAAAAAATGATAATTTAATTGGCCCCTTTTACACAAAAGTTTGGTTAACTGTATTGCAGGAAAACGATTAAATTAAATTCAAAGCTTTATTTGCAAAAATGTGGTTCAAACACCTTTTTGCTAGCCTTTAATTCAAACATTTTTCTGTAATATGTTTAACCAATTCTCGGTCTAAATTGGGCAATTATTTGTTTCAAACTTTTAGAAAAGATTCTGTTTATTGTTAATAACCCGAATCTTTGAAAAATCTAAACTTCTTATTATTTTTATTAGATCACGCTTAATTTAAGTAAAATGCTTTCGAAATTTTAAAATAGCCAATAAAATGAAAAAACAGTAAAAAAAAAAGTATTATTTAAAAATATTAAAAAATTTTTTTTTGAACTTAAAAGTAAAATTCATTTTTTATTTTTTTTTTAAATTTAACCCCAATGGTCCATTTTGATTCAATGATTAAAGTTCGCATAATGTTCTTTTGAGGCTGATTTATATATGAGTAATTCTTAGTGAAACTTTACTAATGGAAAGGTAAAAGTCGGGGATTTGAAAAAAACTAATTGCGTTGGGTTTGGTATACGTTCATATGATACCATACCAAATTTTAAGGTTTTAGGTTCAAAGGGTACAAAATGGCGGCTATTTTTCGGTCTTATATGGTTTTAAAAAAAAATCATTTTTAAAAATGACAATTTTCGATTTCATTTTTTCTACGCTCTGAATAAAGCTGAAAAATGGTTTTCTTGACTATGTCTTATGTAAAATTTCCCGCTGTATCCGAATCTGCCACCAGTTTATCAAAAAAACGCCAAGGAAAACCGGAAAATTGGAAAAACTAAGAAAACTCATTATTTTTCAAACGCAGATTTTTCATACATTCGTAACTTTTTTTTTTCCTAACCGGTCTTAAAATTTTTGTTTTTGTATGTACTTTTTAGTAAAAAAAAAATTTCAGCGAGTATTTGCCTTTTAAGTACTTAAAAATCCATTTCAATATTTCCCATTTTCATTTTTTCATTTTCAATTTTCCAGATTTCTTTGTCATCTAATGAAAATTTTGACCAAATTTTCGGATTCCTCGAGAAATTTTACTAAAGACCCCCTTTTTTGAAAAGTTTTGGATGTTTCCATAACGCTATAGAAATAAAAGAAATAGCAAAATACTGAATAACTACAAAATACGACAATGTTATAAAATAAGGTTTTTTCGTAATCTTTAATTCAAAGCTGCAACCCCGACAGTTAACCAAAATACTTCCAATTGGTCTCATTTTTTTCGTATAAGTGTCACCTTTCAATTTTCTTACAACGCAATTTTTTATAATTAATTCTCTCACGGCGATAGTCAATAAACCAAACGCCTATTCTTACCACAAAATGACCTATTTTTAAATTGCTGCCAAAATTCTAATTTTTGATAGAAATGGGTTCTGTAGGCTTTGAAAATTTTCTACAAGCACTAAGTTTCAAAAAAATTTTTACTCGTTTTTGTATATAGTTATTTGTTTCGCAGATATGATAACTTAAAGTCAGAGTCCCATTTTTAGGGTTTTTGAAAAAAAGTCAATTTTAATCTTTATCTCTAAAAAGGGGATATCTTAGAAAATATTTAATGAAAAAAGACGAGTAAAAAAAAATTTGGAAACTTAGTGCTTGTAGAAAATTTTCAAGGCCTACAGAACTCATTTCTATCAAAAATTAGAATTTTGGCAGCAATTTAAAAATTGGTCATTTAAGGGTAAGAATAGGCGTTTGGTTTATTGACTAATGCCGTGAGAGAATTAATTTAAAAAAATTGCGGTGTACGAGAATTAGGGTGACATTTATACAAAAAAAATGAGACCAATTGAAAGTATTTTGGTTAACTGTCGAGGTTGCCGCTTTGAATTAAAGATTACGAAAAAACCCTATTTTATAACATTGTCGTATTTTGTAGTTATTCAGTATTTTGCTATTTCTTTTATTTCTATAGCGTTATGGAAACATTCAAAACTTTTCAAAAAAGGGGGTCTTTAGTAAAATTTCTCGAGGAATCCGAAAATTTGGTCAATATTTTCATTAGGTGACAAGGAAATCCAGAAAATTGAAAATGAAAAATTTCGTGAAAATGGGAAATATTGAAATGGATTTTTAAGTACTTAAAAGGCAAATACTCGCTAAAATTTTTTTTTTACTAAAAAGTACATACAAAAACAAAAATTTTAAGACCGGTTAGGAAGAAAAAAAAAGTTACGAATGTATGAAAAATCTGCGTTTGAAAAAAAATGAGTTTTCTTAGTTTTTCCAATTTTCCGGTTTTCCTTGGCGTTTTTTTGAAAAACTGGTGGCAGATTCGGATTCAGCGGAAAATTTTACATAAGACATAGTCAAGAAAACCATTTTTCAGCTTTATTCAGAGCCATAGAAAAAATGAAATCGAAAATTGTCATTTTTAAAAATGATTTTTTTTTTAAACCATATAAGATCGAAAAATAGCCGCCATTTTGTACCCTTTGAACCTAAAACCTTAAAATTTGGTATGGTATCATATGAACGTATACCAAACACAACCCAATTAGTTTTTTTCAAATCCCCGACTTTTACCTACCTTTCCATTAGTAAAGTTTCACTAAGAATCACTCATATATAAATCAGCTATAATACACGGAAAAAAAATCCAGTTTGAAACGTAAAGAAAATTTTAAAAAAACGGGCTTTACTTATTTAAAATGCGGGCATCTCGGCATAATAAGACTTAAAAAAAAAATTTGTATCAATAACTTTTCTTTAGGTTTTATTCTATTTGCAATCATTTAAAAGATTAAAAATAATTCTGACCCCACAACCAGAATTCCGGTAGCGGCAACCAGAGTTTTTTTCAGTGAATCCGTTTAAAAAGAATTCTTTTTATTAGCTTTCTCGTAAATTTTGCAAAAAGACTAAAAAAAATTACTATAGATTCTAAAATTTAATTCAACATTAAAGCGGATATTTTGTCTTAATATAAATTGAATTAATATATTAAAAAAGAATCATATTTCTGTCCCATAAATAAATATTTCATTGAACTTTCATCTTTTTACAATGAATTACTGTTACAAAAACCATTGATGCTAAAAAAGCTCTCGTGAAGCTCATGGCATAATAATTTCACTTAAATAAAAATTCTTTTTACACTGAAAAAAACGCCGGTTACCGCTACCGGAATCCAGTTGTGGGGCCAGAATCATTTTTTTTCTTTTAAATGATTAGAAATAGCATAAAACCTAAAGAAAAATTGATTAAAAATTTTTTTAAGTTCTACCATGCTGAGGTGCTCGTATTTTAAAAAGCTTATTTTTAAAAAATTTTTAATAGGTCTTTATAAATAAATTTTTTTTCAGAGTTATGTAGACTTCTTATATATATTTTCTATTTTATGGTTTAGTTATACCTGGATTTAGTCGAAGTCCAGCAAGTAACCCTTTACCACGGAACTCTAATGCAATTTCTTTGGGTACTTTTTCTAATTCTTCTTTGACAATTTTCCCCATTTTTTCAGCATTCTCAGCAAATTTTTCTTCTTCCATTATTTTCATTGCTTCCAAAGATACTTTTTGTCCCAGTGGACTACCACCGAAAGTACTTCCGTGAACTCCTGTTTCAAGAACTAAAATTATCTACAAAAGTAGAATTCATATTATTACTGAATAAACTAACCAGAAAACTAATTATTATGCAAAAAAAATTTTATTAATCTTTGGTCTTTCTTATATGGTAGAAATTTGATTTTAAAAAATGTTAATAAAAAATTCTTCTTTATTCATAATTATAACAAAATTTTAAATATTATCCCATTTTTAAAATATTTTTAAGTAATTTATTCTGTTTTATTAAAAAAATAATTTATTTGTAAATTAATGTAAAAATCTTTACCTCGTCTTTTCCTAAAACTCCTGATACAGGATACATTCCACCAGACAAGGCTTTCCCAAGAACAACTAAATCAGGTTTTACATTTTCGTGATCAACTGCCAAACGTTTTCCTGTTCGCGCAAGGCCTGTTTGCACTTCATCGGCTATCCATAAAATATTGTACTTTTGGCATAATTCTTTTACACCTTTTAAATAACCTTTCTATAAAAAATAAATTTTTGAAAATACAGGTTTGGCTCTCATAGAATAAGCAAACAATCTTAAGACTCGTATTTAATTATATAATTTTTAGGCGCTTCCAGAGTTTACTCTCTTCATGCAAAATTTGAATATGAAGACCAGATTTTTACGACAAAAAATACTTTTTTATTGAAAACGTTTCAATAATTAAGTCCCGTTTATTGATTTTTTTTTATTATTAGAAAAAAAAATTAAATTGCGTGTTAGAAAATGTTCTATATATTTGCTGTCAGTGCTTCACTTGAAAATTCAAGCAAAATAATTTGAGTTAATTTTTTTTGAAAAATTTGAGTTTGAGTATAAAAACATAATTCGAAAATTGCTTGCGAACAATTATAAATTGTTGACTTGGATAAAGAAATTTCGTCCATTTTTTAGTTAAATAATGACTGTGATTAGACGTATAAAATAAAATTATTAAAATTAAAATTTACTTATAAAAATAGTAGTTAAAATTTTAGGACACGGGTATTATATTTGAAAATTTGAGAAACTTTTTTTTTTATATAATTGGGAGAAAATATTCTAGGGTGAAATTGAGGATCCCAAATTTAATTTTAGGTAGTGAATATACCCATACGAAAACTTAAGTTAATAATAATATTAAAAATTACCGATGGAATGATAACTCCAGCTTCTCCTTGAATTGGTTCTACCATAAATGCACAAATGTTTGGATTTTTAGTAAATTTTTCTTCTAATGCTGGTAAGTCATTATAAGGAACATGATCAAAAAGTGGCATATATGGTCCGAAATCCTTGTAACAATTGACATCTGTTGATGCAGACAGTGCAGCCAAGGAACGACCCCAATAATTACTTTTCGCAAATATTACAGTTGCTTGATTTTCAGGAATTTTTTTGACCCTATATCCCCAACGTCGAGCCATTTTTAAAGATGTGTCACCAGCTTCGACACCTTAAAAATTTGAAAAATACATATACCTACAATATTATTAAACAATAAATAATTATTTTAGATAATCCTCATATTTTATATCATTTATATGTTATTATTATCAAAAAAAGTAAATAAAGAGCTGTAATTTTAAAATTATTTAAGCTTTGTTCCCCAGTATTCTACAACGAACATATTTTTTATAAAAAACAGTGGTAATATGTCTCGAGGTATATCTAAAAGCAATTCCCGTAAATTACAAAAAAAGCATACACCTAAACCGTAATTTCACTAATTTTAGTAAATTTAAAAAAAGAATCGAAAATACTAAAAAAAAATTTTTAGTTTTTTTTTAATAATGAAAAAAGTTGTGAATTTACTATATACTACTTTTTAAATTTATTTTAAAATTATTTTTCGTTCATTCGTGAACAATAAAATAGTGAATTAATAAATGAATAATAAAAATAGTGAATTAAAATAAATTTACTAGAATTAGTTTTATCAAAACTTTTACTGATTTTTTGCAAATAATAAGCTATTTCTTTTGTACATTCGCAGAAGTTATTTTTAACAGTGCTAGTGTAACTTTGATGAAAGGGGTGCTAATTTTCCGATAATTTTCAAAATTAACCTGTGGGATCAAATTTCCTAAATAAAAAATTTTCTTTAAAGTTGTAAAATATCCAGAAACACGCACAAAAACAGAATTACCAAAAATACCTTTGATATCCAAAAAATGTCTAAAGTATACACGAGAAAAATTGACACTACAATAAATTTACCCCCTTTTAACCCTTAACCGGTTACCCATACGGAAAAAATTATTTTATTTTCTTTATTTATCATCAAAAAATTTCATTTCTTAACTTGATTGTTTTAAGATTTTGCACTTTACCGTGAGTATTTAATATTGAAAATTGTCCTTGCTTGATTACAAGAATTATTTATGTTTGCATGATGTCAAATAAAGTTTCCATATAGTAGTAAATATTGTAGATTTACAAATATATAAATCAAGTAATGAATCACATATTTTATCATTTAAATTTTACGAAAATTAATTAAATTGATAATCTTATTATAAAAACACGCCGGAAACCTTATAAAAAAACGATCAATTTTTGTCAATATAAATCCGCGGTAATTTGAAATTCAACATTGATAATATTATAGACTAGGTGCACCTTAAAACATAAATAATCGTTTTACTATTATTATTATTATTAACTTGGGCTCATCTAAGTACTTTTTGACCATTGAATGAAATTTCAAATCAAAATATCACCCGTAAATCACCCTTTTTTTTCTCTCCAATGTTTTATAGGATAATTTAATAATATTATGTATCGGTAGTTCTTAGCTATTTTCACCCAAATCTGAGATTGATGCCTTGAATTTAAATTATACCGATTATGTACCGATTGCATTGTGTTTATTAGTTACCCAACTTTTCAGACTCTGGATGGCTTGGTTGTGATTTTGCAGCTGTTTTTCCAATTTTTATTTTTTTCGGTTCGTTCAGAAAATAAAAAAGAAATACACAGTGCAATCAGTACTTTTTAAATACAAGACATGGTAAAATCGACCTCAGACACAGAATCGAGAATTTTCCAAGGAATTTTCGAATATTTTGTTAATTTACATTTTTATCGAATATATTTACTTTAATCGAAAATTATTTACCAATTTTTCGCATTATCTATTTTTTTGCACATTAACAAAAGTTTTTATCAGTGTACAAATGAATGAATTTCGCACATTAAAGAAAAGTAAAATTTTTATTTTAAATACCTGTATTCATCGGTAAAAATCTGTCATATCCTGTCAATTTCGTTATATATTCTCCAAGCTCACCATGTGGTTCTGTATAAAAAGCACGAGAAGTATGTGCCAATTTACCTACTTGTTCTCTCATTACCTTAACTAATCTTGGATGCGAATGTCCATGACTCATGGTTGCAAAACCCCCAAGAAAATCCATATAACGCTTACCATTAACATCCCAACAATAAATACCTTCACCTCGATCTAAGACTATTGGTAATGTTTTAAAATGATGACCACCATATTTTTCATCCCTTTCGATTATTTCACTAACGCTTAAAAATCTTTTTGGTATTATCTCTTTTGTTACATTTAAAAATTTGGATATCGAATGTTTCATGGTTTTGTATTTTTAAAATCTCTTTTATCTTAAATTTTTTATTTGATATTTAGTATAATTTTAAAATATCCTAATTAAAAATCAATAATTTCATTTAAAAAATACATATTACAATTTTTTTATGTTAAAATAAAAAATTTTCATGTTAATTTTTTTATATATATACTTGGTGAAATCCTAAGTAAATTATAAAATTTTATTGTAATCAGAACAGTAAATTTAAATATTGACTTAATTTTGTTTATTTTATTTTTTTTTTATGTAAGTAAGAATAAATCTTTGAACAAATCTTAAAAATATGAGTAATATAAATTTTATCAAAATTAAAATGTTTTATAATTATATTATCGTCACATAAGCTACTTGATTTTTGAGAAAAATAAAACATTTTTTAAATGAAACTTTATAGAAATTTGCCTTTTTGAAATTGATTTGTATATTAGAATTTTGGCATATTTAATCAAGAAAACATAGCTTTAAAATTTTTTATTTGTATACAAACGCCAATTCTGTTCTCAAATTCGAAAATTTTTCTAAAAGGTAGCAATGATTTCATGATATCAAAATTTTGCAAAATCTGACCAAATAATGTTTCAAAGAAATGTTTGTATCATTTTTTTGCCTTTTGATAAAAATTTAAAACTGGGACTTTTTTTACGTAATTATAATATATTTTAATATAAAATTTTCATAAGATGAAACATTTACATTGCAAAAAAAATTTTTATTCTCTATTTTTTATAGAAAGACATACGTTGAACAACAACAAAAAATGTAGGGTTTTTACATTCAATGCTATACAGAAATAAAAATCATTAAAAAAAAAAACAATTCAAATATTTTTAATTATTATAAAAATTCATTTATTAAATCTAAATTTCTCAAAATATTTACTTTTCTACAGTTAATCATTATTATACTTTTTATTAAACAAACATATTATAAAATGTAAAACATTATATTTTAATAATAATGCAAACTTTTTAATCTCAATATTATTAAATTATATTACATTCGTTTTTTATTGCATACATTTTTAAAACAAAGTACATAATTTAAAAATTTTTTGTTATTTTATAAATTTTTTTTAAGAATTTGATAAGATATGAGAAATAAACCTCATGGAAATCTTAATATTGTTTATGTCTTATCTAATATTATGATTATTATTATATACTTTAAAAACAAAGTTTTGTTATAAATATTTTTTAGGTATGTTTAAAGATAATAATTTTTTTTAAATATGACAGGGATTATTTGAAACAGTATTTATACACATCAAAAAAGTGTAACAAATTTATTATCGTTAATAATTAAAATGTAAAATTATTGTAAATTAATTTTAAAAAACTCTGGTATTTTAACACTTGAAATATTTTATTTTATCATTTCTTTTAACTAAACTTAAAATTAATATCAAACTAAAAACATCTGTTTATAAAATTAAAAAAAGGTTCGAGAAGGTTTCAAAAAATTTTAAATAAGTCAAAAAACTAATTTTTTTAGTTTTTTTGAGATGTTTTTATGCCTTTTTACATCTGAACCTTAAGTTACCTAAAATTTTATTGCAATTACTTTATCAAAATTTCAATTGATTTTAGAAGTATTTACTAAATGATTTATACTACTTATAAAAACTTATTTCTTATCAAATATATGATAACTCAATTTCGGCATCTTTATTTTTATAAATCAAAGAAATCAAAATATTTTTATAAAAAATAAAGATAACGTCATATTTCTAGAACATATATAATTATCTATAAATATCAAAAATATTTTTTATATATTTATTAGATTATAACATAATTAAAATATGTTTCATTAATAAATTTTTATTTATTTAATTCTTTTCTTATTACTTTTTCAATAATTCCAACAGATTCATTAATTTGCTCTTCGTTAATAACTAATGGAGGTGCTAATCTAATAATATCACCATGAGTAGGTTTAGCCAGCAAACCTTCATCTTTTAATTTCAAGCAAATATCCATAGCATCATATTTTTTATCGATAACAATAGCATTTAATAAACCTTTACCTCTAACAATTTTAATAACTTCATTAGGTAATTTTTTAAGTCCATCTCTAAATACAACACCTAATTTTTCAGCATTTTCAGCTAAATTCTCATCTTCTAATACTTTTAATGATTCAATAGCAACTCGACTTGCTAATGGATTACCACCATAAGTTGAACCATGTTCACCAGGTTTAATGGTTAACATAACAGAATCATTTGCCAAAACACCAGATACAGGTAAATAACCACCAGAAAGTGCTTTACCAAGAATCACTATGTCAGGTTTCACTTGTTCGTAATCAACTGCCAAACGTTTTCCAGTTCTACAGAGACCAGTTTGCACTTCATCAGCTATCCAAAGAATGTTTTTACGGGTGCATATTTCCCGAACTCCTTTTAAGTAACCATCCTAATTAATAAAAATTAGTTGCAATATATTTTTATTATTATCATTATTATATCTATTAACAATATATACATATATGTATCTATTTACTGTTGTATATTAACTAAATATATTTAATTATGTAAAACAAGTGTGAAGTGTATTTTGTTTCTTTGGACAAATAAATTCTATAATAATAATAATAATTCAGATTACAATAATGTATTATTCATCCCCAAGCCTTAGTTCTTTAAATTGAAATTATATCAAATTTTAATCCCATTGACAGTAGTTAATTAATAATTAGCATTTAATTAACTGTATTATCATATCATTAACCAATGGTTAATTATGATTGGTATTATTTTGCTAAAACATTATCATTTTTATTAATAAGCAACTTCACTATATGCGAGATTCCAGTTCAATTTTGACTGAAGGGTCAATGTAATTAATAATTTTTTTTAGAGTGTTGCCATTAATTGCTAGCCCTGTAGATCTAATCCTGATTTTTGATAGCCAATTTTTTTTAAATTTTCTTATTATTCCTCCCAAATGCTTACTTTACACGATGAAAAATATTTTCTTAATTGCACATAGAAAATTTTCCGTAAATATATAATTCTGTTCCAGGGTCCAAAAACTGATTTGAGATGCGCATGCGCAAAATCATTTTTTGATTTGAAAATTTTGACGATCCCAAGGAATTTTTTTTATTGTGATAGTAGGTAGAATAATTCTGTGATTTTCAAGACATTTCTAATTTAAACTTAATGACAAATCAGCTTTTGGACCCCAGAAAAAAATTAAACAGAAAATTTTTTTCGGTCAAAGAAAATATTTGAATTTCTCACCTGTGGAAGCAAAAATAAAAAAAAAAATTCAGCTTATTTAAAAAAACGCTAAGAAAACGAAAACTGCAACCAAAAATCGGCATTGGATCTGTAAAGCTTTAGACTAATTTATATAACCCTTCAGTCCAAAATATTTTATGGGAACAGTTGGCGTGGAACCCCTCATTAGGACTGTGTAAAATACATGCATGTATTATATTGCTGATAATATGTAATTGGATGCATTATTTAATTTTATTCAAGATAATAGTTAGTAATAACGAATTAAAAGTAATTTAATATTTTCAAAGAATAAAATCCGAGAAACCGAAAAATTTTTTAGAATTTGAAAATGCTTTATGATCTTGTATTTAAAGTTTTGTTTTTTAATTTAAGCAATTAATAAAAATTTATATGAATAATTATCACCTTAGGTACAACAACGCCCGCTTCACCTTGAATAGGCTCAACCATAAATGCACAAACATTTGGATCTGAAGCAGCTTTTTCTAAAGCATTTAAATCGTCATATGGTATAACTTCAAATCCAGGCATAAAAGGTCCAAATCCACCATAACTTGAAGGATCAGTACTAGAAGATATGGCACTTAATGTTCTACCCCAAAAATTGCCTTCAGCAAAAATGATTTTTGCCTTATTTTCTGGAATTTTCTTATGATCATAGCCCCAACGGCGTGCAAGCTTACAGGATGTTTCACCACCTTCTACACCAGTATTCATTGGCAGCCATTTATCATATCTAAAATAAATATTAGAATTAATAAATACTATAGAAAAATAATGGCAAGAATTTTTTTTTGAAAATTCGGAAATGTCATTAATATATAACATGTGATTATAAAGCGCGAAATTAAATAATTTAAGAGTTTAGCATAGTAAAATAACTCACCCAAATAATTTAGTAACGTATTCTTCAAATTCCCCTAAAACGTCCGAATAAAATGCTCTTGATGTAAGTGTCAGTTTTTTAGCCTGATCAACAAGTGCTCGATAAATTCTAGGATGACAATGACCTTGATTAACTGCTGAATAAGCACTTAAAAAATCGTAATATCTTTTTCCCTCAACATCCCACATAAAAACACCTTCTGCTTTAGTTATTGCTACTGGTAATGGATGATAGTTATGTGCACCATATTTATTTTCTCTTGTAAAAATTTCTTGCGATGTAATTGATCTAGAGGCATTCAGTTGATAAAATTTTGTTGTAAATCGATTAAACAATTTGACTGCTACTAATTTTGATGATAATGCCATGTTTTTTTATTGAATTTTCGTCTTTTAAAGTTAATTTTGTACTACCTGTATAAAAAAAAATGAAATTCATAACATGCAGGTACTTCGAATAAAGAATTAATCTGTGATGATACTGTTTGGTATAAATGAACCATAAAGATATAAAAAAAAATGCAATTTTATTTTTAAGATAAAAATTAATATACTTGAGACAATTGCTTAAATAAATTAAAAAACGTCTAAAAAAAAACATAAATCTAATAAATCTAATAAGTCTTTTTTCTTTAAAATTTTTTTTGTTTTTTTAATTGTTCATTTATGTAAAAAGCAGAAAACGGGGATTTCCTTGATTAGATTTGCCCTTAATGTAGATCGTGTTTATAATTTATAATAAACTCATGAAATTAATTTAATTACAGTATTTACACTGTTTTCTCATTATTATTAATTTTTATTTATTTTAAAATAATACCTATTTAAAAAATTAATGAATATAAAAACAAAGAAGCGGATACAAAATTTAATTTACTTAACTCAATGAGTATCAAAATTTAAAATATTACTAAATAATAAAATTTAATCTTACGACTGGTCACTTAAAAAAAAAAAAGATAATTTTAAAGTACTTGTTACCCAATAAATTTTATTCTAAATTCAATATTTATTTATATTTATTTTATCAAAATAGGTACTTACAAAATTTATCAATACATTTATTTTAATGACTAGGATTTTTTTCCTGCTTTAAGTTTAAGACCAAAAATAACAAAAATGTAATTTTTATTAAGCTACTTTTTTTTTAGTAAGAAGAGATTATTATTTATGAAGAAAAAAATATGCTGCGTCTAATGAATTTTTATATAATTCATAATCGTCAAATTGCATTAAATGTTTAAATTGAAATATAATCATAATTAGGATGAATCATTTTTATACATTGTAAAAAGTAACTTCCTTATACATGTTAACAATAAAATTAGAAGATTTTCGAAAAATATTAGTAAACATTTTTTTGTAATATTTTTTTTTGTAAATTCGCAAAAAAAATGATAATTTACAATTTTTTTTTGAAAATTTACAAAAATAGTTGTAAATTTACAAAAAAATTATAGAGGATTCTCGAATTGTTTGATTATATACTAAATTTAGTAAATTTACGATTTTTATCGAGTATTAACAAATTTTTTCGAAAATTTGTATTAACTTTTCAAAAACATTCTATTTTTTTTTGTTAATCTAAGGAAGTTAATTTTCACAGTGTATGTGACACGTTTCTTCTTTCAAATTTGTCGTAAAAATATTTTGTTTTAAATTTTTCAGTTATTTAAATCTTGGTTTTTGCTTTTCTAATAAGTTTTTAAAATTTGCTCATTATCATTATTTAACTAGCAAAATTTTTGTTGTAGATTCAATAGATTGAATATTTATATATGTTTCTAGAGTTTAGTGTAAGTTGATTTTGGTTGCAAATGTTTTTTGATTTAAAAATTCTAAAGAGTAACCGAAAAAAACTAAAAATATGCCCTTATTTTTGCAATCTCGTTAATTTTTTGCTGAATAGATCTAAGCCAAATCTTTACTATTATCATGGTTTTTTCAGAATTCGTCAAAAAAATTACCCCCAATCCATCCCAATCCACTTGATTAATAAATTAGTATACTAATTACTAATATAAGATATATCTTATATTCCAATTATGATGCAGTGTATAAGGGCTCCGAATTCAATAAACGAGTTTAGAAGTGGTCTACAAGGTTTTTTGTGTCGCTAAATCCGAATTTGGGGTCCTAATTCATCCTAATTGGTTAGAAAATAAAAGAACACCCTTTAATCAGCAAAAACTACTCTTTTAAAGGGTTTTTTTTGTTGCAATTTTATGGAACTAATGATCAAATAAATGCCATATTTTAAGAGTAATTAACGAAATGTAGGGTTAATTTAAATATGTACATATTAAAAGTGGAAAATTAAAGCTAATTATCTAAGGTTTAAAATTTTTCCGTTCTTATGCGTGAGTTTATTTTAATTCATAAAAAAAGGCATGAAAAATTGAGACGAAAATTTATGGTAACTACTTAAAAGTTATTATAGACTTCAAGTATTGTTGGAAAATTGAAAAACTTGAAAAGAAATACACGTTTAATTTTTATTTTTCATATAAGAACAGTTAAGAATCCGCTTTCAATTAGGCAGGAAATTTTGTATTTTTTTTTTTTTTTTTTTTTTTTTTTTGAATATTTGACCGATTTAAAAACTATTAATAAAGGATCAGTTCCACGGTTTCTTTTTTTAAATTGATCTAACAAGAAATTTTCCGTTTGCGAAGCATTATTAAAATGGATCAATGTTAAAATTTTTCGTATTATTAACATATTATTATGACGAATGTCGTACTAGTTTGTTCATAAACGAACAATAATCATATTATAGTCTCTTCCAGCTTTGAATACAATATTAAAGAGACTAATTTTTTTGGTTTGGAATGACCCATTTATACACTTATTTGAATGTTGGGTGATTTAGCGACGGAGACAAGGGACAAGTAATCGCTTCTTATAGAAAATAGGTATGTAAATTTAAAAAGTTGTTGGGGTTTTTAGGAAATTTGTGCTCTTCTCCCTAATTTTAAAATGAGAACACTTTTTAGATCCATGTGAAGCTAATCTTTTTCTTATTAGGTCTGTTCTTTTTATCCCAAAAAAGTAGAACTGGAGTTAAACAGAGAAAATAAATGCGCGCTCATTTTAAACATTTTGTAGGTTAGATTGTATTTTTTTAAAATTTTTCTAATTTTTTTTATTTTAAATAATAGATTATTTACTGCTATCGATAAAAAGCTAAATTAAACATGTTTTAACATTTAATTTTTAGTAAAAAAATTTTATCCCAAAAAAACGTTTTCCTTTTTAAATTACCGCCATGAAAAAGAACGCGCGTTCTTTTTAGTTTTACCCCAGTTTTGCTCCAGGTTAACTTTTTAGGGGAAAAAAGAACAGACCTATTATTACTTTGAAAATTCTTAGATTTAAAAAATATATTTACCTTAACATTGAGAATCTTTCTCTGCTAAAATAAGCCAATTTCGTGGTGACTTCAATGGATCAAAAATCCTTGCTATTCGAAGATTCACACAAACATTAGATTTCTCTAAATAAAGAATTTTATCTAAAATTATTGCAATTTCTACTATAGGAGCCAACTGAATTCTTAATAATTGAAAAATATAAAAATTGTTTTTTAAATGCTCGTGTTTTTCATAAAATTCCTTTAGGTATTCTGCTGATGGAATCTGTAAAAAGAATAATATTAAATAACTAATTAATAAATTTTTGTTTACTCTATTATTACCTTTTCATAATTAATTTTCTTTAAAGCCCACTCAGCATATGTTTGAAAATCTTTTAATGGCGCTTTGCGTCCAATTTTAATGTTATTAATACCTGTATTAAGAAATTTTGGATTTAAAATGTTTTTTTTTCTTTTATAAAAAAATAATAGAATAATATGATAACAAAATGATGTACTCTGTCAGTTACTCAAAAACACGATTTTTTAAATATTTGAATAATTCAAACTGCTTTTAAAGTATGTTTGCAATCGTATAAGTTATTTTATAAAGAGAATTATCATTAACATCTAGGTTAAAATTGTTTAATATTTTTAAATTAAAAAAATTATTTACCAATACTCTTTAAAAAAACTTCTAGAACAGTTCTATAAAACAAGGAAGGAGATAATTCTTTATTTTCTTGAATTTTTTCAACAGATTGCTGAGCCAACATTCTTAAATTTTTTGAGAATTCATATGAACCTGTTAATGATTCTGTTGCTAAATGATAACAACATGGTACAATGCATAATTTGTCTATTTCAGTATTATTCATAAATCCTTTTATTATACAATCTGAAAGAGAACCGCATGCGTGTAAAGCAGTTATAAAGAGATTGCTTTTTAATTTATTATCTAAAAAATGCTCATTAACTAATTCAGAGTAGTCTGTTTTTTCATCAATATGCTTAACTGTATAATGAATCTGAAAAATAAAAATGTTTAATTTTTATAATACTAAAATTTGTCAATTTATTATTATTACCTCTGAAAAGGATTGTTTATGTATTTTTTGTGCAAGGTTTCGTTGAACTAAGGCACTCTTGTGTTTAACTTGTGATGATTCAATAGCTAATATAGGTAAATTAAAATTATTATTTAAATGTAAAGACGAATAAGCTTTACCAGCACCAGCATCAATTATAATACTCTTTTTACCCTTATTTAACCAAGAAATAGTTTTTGTATAAACATCAACTTCGTGCCATTTTTTATTTTTCATTAATTTATTTTTACTATCACTATTTACTATACTGTTAATATCTATTTTCTCTAAGAGATCATTAAAAAAAAAATCTTTTTTGTACAAATCTAATATAAGCGTTTTAATTTCTTGAATAAAAAAATTAGATTTTTGAAAGTTATTATTATAAAAAAAATTAAAATTAATTTTTATAACAGATAATTTTAATTCATTAGGTAAACATTTTTCCCATAAATTTTCAGTTAAATAATCAACTAAATGGCAATCAATTAAATTCTTATATTTATCAATAAATTTTATCACTTGAACAAAATAATGTTCTATCTCAGACATGTTTAAACTAAAATTCTAATTTATTTGCTTCAGAATACTGTAAGTCTATTTTAGCTGAGGAACATAATTTTCTAAATTTTAATTTAATGTCGTCGAACTTAAGAAAAATATCTACTGTATCATCATTATTTTTAGGAAATTGTTTAATTTCTTCAATTAATGATTTTGATTGGTCAATAATTTTTGGAACTTTAGAATGTTGTTGACAATATATAAGAACTCCATAAAAATATCCCAGCTCTGCAGCAATAGCACTTGCTCTATGAAATCCTAGATGGTAACCATCAGTCATCTGATTTTTCCCAGCAAGAAAACCTTCTTCATAACTTTTTCTTTCAGCAATGTCTTCAGCAAGCAACAAATTATCAAAAGCAGTATTTATGTCAATATCAGTATTTTCAGACATTTTTTAGGCTAAAACGTAAATTAAAATGAAAATTTTTGTAATTAGTTCAACATAAAATTGTCTACTGTTTCTGAATAAATTTATAAAAAAATGGAATTTTCTTTAACTTTTAAGATTAAACATAAGAAGTCAAAAACTTAAATTAAGTATTCAGAATATATAAAACAAAAGAAATTACTTTACACTTTACGAAATTTTAATAATTAATTTAACACAGTTCCTATCACAAAACTATCACGAAGTTTCATTATTACAACAAATATCTAATATATACTTTACCATAATAAAGCTTTTTTTAATAACAAATAACTTGGAGGTTCAGAACTCAGTTAAGCGAGTGATTCAGTCGAGACTTCCCAGTTTCAGAAACTCGGAAGCATTGTCAGAAGTCAGAAGTTCAGAACCAGAACTCACGTTCTCTTGAAGGTAAGGTTATCCCATATATATATGCATATTATGTGCTGTACAAATACGAAAATTTACATTGAGTGACAAAACTTAAATTGAATTTAAATTATTTAAAAAAAAACTATACGAATAAATATTGCTAATTTCTATTAATAAATTAATTTGCATTTAAAAGTTAACTGACAAACCACAAACATTTATTTAAATATAATTTTAGTCATAATTTTTAACATTTTAAATATTACCGCTACTACAAAGAGTCGAGCGCCATGAACTTCTTCGACTTTTGCGACGCAACGCTGCGCACATATATAGTGCGTAACACGAAATTGTACCGAGCAAATATTTATTTACTAAAAAAAAACTTTTTAACTCCAAAATATATTTTTTTTACAAATATTTAATAAAAAATTATAAATTAAATATTATTTCAATTTTTTTCTAAACTAATATAATTAAAATATGAAAGTGTAATTAATAACAACTTGTTGCAATATTTCTTTTTATTTTATAATTAAAGGTTATATTTTTTATAAAATTAATTTACTAAAATAAATCATGAATTATTATTATAAAATAATATTTATTAAATTATGATTTTTATTTATTCACTAAAAATATTTAAAATATATATAAACAAAAATATAATCTTTAGAAGAATGCAACCATTTTTTGAATATTGGTTGTGGAACAGGATCCGTGGAACACATTACTGTGATAATGTTTTGTACCTTTATTAACAAAGGTTAATATTGTTTCAATTATCAAGTAATATTCAATTTACTTTAAATTATATAAAAAAGTAATTTTTAAGAAACATAATGAATCGTGATGAATCTCGGCGTTCAAAACGTTCTAGAGTAGATCGTGATTATGAAATGGTTCCAACTAGTGATCTTATTGTTAATGATTTTGATGATGAAAGAACTTTAGATGAAGAAGAAGCATTAGAAGGATCTGAAGATTCTCACAATGAGTTATCATGTTTACAAAAGGTTTTTTCTCTTTTATTTATATTTAATACAATATATAAACAATGCCTATTTTATTTAGGAAGGAGACATGCCTTTGACGGAATTACTAGCAAAATATGGTTACGGAGATATGTCTTCTCAAGATCCTGACAAATTAGGCGAGGGAGAAGATGAAGATGAAGAAGAAGACGAAGAAGATGAGGATGAAGATGAAGAAGACCAAGCAAATTATGAACCAGATTTAAAACAATTTTACAATGAAATGATTAAAGGTGAAGAAAATGCTAATAATGTTAAGAAGCCAACAAATATGAGTGATGGAACTAAAAATAATGACATCATAACTAACACTACTGTCAATTGTAAGGCTACTGTTTTACCTAAAAATGATATTAAAAATGATGAAGGAACTGGAGCAACTGCTAGTACAAGCGAACCTACTACTACAACTAATGCGGAAACTACTAATAGTATTGAAAATATAAATAATTCTGGAAGCGGAGGAAGTTGTGGTTCTTCAAGACTATTACGTAGTGTTTCAAGACCTCAAAGCGAAGAAGAAGAAGATGACTGCGATTACAGTCCTGATGAAGAAGAGTGGAAAAAAACAATTATGGTCGGTAGTGATTATCAAGCTGCTATTCCAGAAGGTTTATGTAAATACGATGATGCATTACCTTATGAGAATGAAGATAAAATGCTTTGGGATCCTAATCATATACCTGAAGAAAAAGTAGATGAATTTTTAGAGAAAGCTCAGCCACCCGTTAAAGGAACTATTTTACCTGGTGGATCTCACATAAGAGATGACGAGCAAGCATTATATTTACTTCTTCAGTGTGGCTATAACCTTGAAGAAGCACTGAGAAGGCGAAGAATTAATACTTTACCACAAACGGAATCAATTAGCCTTTGGTCAGAAGAAGAATGTCACAATTTTGAATCAGGGCTTAGAAATTATGGTAAAGATTTTCATCTTATACAGAAGAATAAGGTACTAAATTTTCAACATTAAAAATTTTTTTCTTCCTAGCGGGCCAAAAACACTTTTTTCACCCCGCAACGAGATCGAAAAAAACGCGTTTTCACCCCACTGAGAAAGAAAAATTTCGTTTTGTCCATAGAAACAAAAAAAAATACCCCAGATCGCAGTTTACCATCCTCGGCTTCGCCTCGGATGCTAGTTAACGTGTGATCTGGGCCATTCTTTTTTTTGCTCCCTTGGTTAAAAATGTACTATATCATCACATACCAATTGATACATAAATACAAATAAAATATACAATTTCGCGCCATTGGTTTAATGCAAAATTTATTTATCCAAAACATTTTTATTTTTTAAATCTAATCGAATGTAAAATAATTTTTTATTTAGGACAAGTAAAATTTATTTCTCTATAAGATAAGTTCAATTACTTTTGCTTAATATTTTTTTATGCTTCAAACCAATGATGCATAAATTTACATGTTGCTCGTAAACTAAGTATATCTTTATAATGGATCCTTTATTTTATTTTAATAAACGGGTAATTAGCCCTAATACATCATCTTTTATTTACAACCGTATACAAAAATGTAATTTTATTTAATTATAAGATTTAAAATATTAGTTAAAATATTAAAGAGTTAACAATTTATAAAAGAATCCTTTTAAAATTATTTTATCAAAATAATATATTTATAAAGAGAAAAATTTAATAAATCAACAATATCAATAATATTTGAGCAATAATAGTTTAAGTCAATTTTTTCTGCTTCTTTTGCTTATTAATTATTAAATTTGCAATATAATAATTTTAATATATATTATAGGTAAAAACTAGATCAGTTGGTGAGTTAGTACAATTTTATTATTTATGGAAAAAAACAGAGAGACACGATATATTTACTTACAAATCACGGTTAGAAAAAAAGAAATATGCTCTTCATCCAGGAATAACGTAAGTATTGTATTTGATTAATAAGACAACAGCAACAAAAAACAAAATTAAGATTTCTATTTTAAAACAATTTAAATAAAGCTTTGTTGTCTTTGCTTTTTTATTACTTTTGCCTTTTCTAATAAATCAGAACATTTTTTTTGGACTGAGTATACTGGCATCATTTGCTATGATTTTTGTATAGTGTGTGTGGGTTGAAAGCCTTGCTAGATATCCAAAGCCCTTAAAAAATATTTAAGAAAAAAAAACTATAACTTACTCTTTGATACTAATTTTCTGGAATACCATGAACAAAAAAATTTATAAAAGCCTTTTTTAACAAAATATGATGAAATTAAAGTAAGAAAAAATTTTAAATGTAAATAAAATTAATAATACAATTTTTCAGGGACTACATGGATCGATTTTTAGAAGAACAAGAAGGAGTACGAGATCGCAGCAGTTCTCCAAATGTTCATTGTTTACTATATGGTGATGCAAAAAGGCAGAGGACGAATGCAAATTTAGCAAATCATGAAGAAATAAAATCTTCAGATAATTGGGATGGCACATCGTCAACAACTACAGCAACAACATCGGTAAACAATGGAATTTCCGATAATAATTCATCTGCTTCATTAAATCCGCTTAATTCATCAAAAATATCAAATCAAAACCATAATAAAATAGATCATACAAATAATTTGAATAAAAAATCTGAAAATAATCAAATTTCTTGGGCACCTACAACAACAATTACAAATATTATAACAACGGCATCTGACACTTTATCAACATCATCATTATTGTCTTCATCAGCATTAATATCATCAAATTCACCCCATCTTAACACAACTACAACGTCTAATAACATAACCAGAGTTAATGAAGTTGTTATTCGACCTCCAGAAAACATTCTTTCTCATTTACCATCTTAACGAAAGATTTACTTTCAAATGCTGAAATAAAATGCGTTGAACGCATTTTGAAATACGCAAATAATTCTTAGTGTTTAAACTTAAATGCGTTTTGAATTTTATTGATGTAGTCGATAATACTTAATTATGATTTTAGATTGTATATTTTTCTACTGCATTTCATGTGTTTCCGTACAGTGCGTAAATCGGTTTTTGCGAGCAAATACGTGTGTATATATATAAAAAAACTTATACTTACAATTAGTGTTTGAGTTTAAAATTCTGAAATAACGTTTAAGTTTTCAATATTATATTATTATTATTATTATTATTATTATTATTGCAAACATAAAATTAATTAAATTTAAAAGATATATGATAAAAAATATTAAAAATTAAATTACTGTTTTTTGGTCTGACTATTGGGTTATTAAATTACCCCATAATATAAATAAGGATCCAATAAATCTACTTCTGGATGGCCTCATTTTCTTAATTTAAATTCCATATGTCGTCTTTTCATAAACCCTTTGGTCATTGTAATTCTTAAATTAAAGAACTATTTTTCTCAATGAACAATTTAAAAATTTTTTTAATTAAAAGGTTTCAGTGGTCTCATTTCCCAATCCCTTTAGCTCTGAGTAATAAGTAATATTTTAACCCAAAAGTCAGACTTTTTTTGTATAAGTGTAGTTTTTATAATTACGGTTATTTTTTTTTATAAATCAAGTGTTTAAAAATAAAATTTAGAATTACTGTAGATATTATTAAATCAAATATATTTATGTATAATAATTATGTACAAAGATAAGCAGTTGTGTAAAATATGGCATAATAACTAATTTTTTGATTAAAAATTGTTACTGTAAATTTAAATTACTATATTGGTTTATTTAATTATTATGTTATCCTAATATTGTTAAATTAAAGAATTTTTTTATTTTTAAAGACTGCCCAAATTAGTGTTAAAAAAAAATTTGATTATTTAATAAAATATAGTGATATAGGGTAATTTGGCTTACATTTTTTTTTTTTGACATCAAAAACATATTTACAAAAAATGAAAAAAATTTATAACACAATTTACTATAAACAAAAAACAAATATACACAATAAAATAGTTAATTACAAAAAAGTATTATCTTCATTCAAATTGAGCTGAATCTAATGATTCGACAATCGTTTTTAATAATTTTCCTAATAAAGGTAAAAATTCTGAAGCACTTATTTTGACGTTAAAACAACCAGATGAAATTACATCATTTGGTGATCTTGTTTCTTTTTCTGGTTCTCTGCTGATATTAGTTGAAGGTTCATCCTGTAAAGGTGAAATTGGAATTTTTTGAATTGTTGTTTTATCTGTTAATCTAGCAGGTGATTTTTTACAGTATTCATCTGTTGCAATAACCATTTTCTTCTTTTTAAATTCAGTATCTATAAGAGTTGCTTGGACATTCCAATCTTTTAAAAAGCCACCATGTTCCAAAAAATCAAAAAATACACTTAATTCAGTTGCAGTTTCTCTACCAATTAATTGTTGATCTCTAACAGCTAATCTTGAGCTTCTGACAGCTTCGAAAGCTTGACAAATTATTAATGTTAAATTCGTTTCTAATGCTAATCTTGTATTATTTTCTTCCATAGAAGCAAACCAGGGATCAATGTTGCTAGAAGTAATTGCGACGTCAGTTGAATTTCTTCCAAGACTAGAAGATTGGCTTTCTTGAGTTCCTGGGCTACTTCCTTTATTTCTGTGAGTTCTTGCTGGTAATGGAACTAAAGCAGTAGCTCTTGATAAAATGATATTTTCACAAATTAAAGGATCAAATGGTCTTTTTATTAATCTTGGGCTACCAAGTAATGGCACCGTTAAATCTTGTCCTGTAATATAACTTGAAAAATCTATATTTTTTGACGACGATGCGCTAGCTACAATTGAAGTACCTAAATGTGATGAGCTAGTATGTAACATTTTTCTTAAATCTTTAGCGTGCATTCTACGCAAATTTTCCGGAGTTGCTCGTTCCCATTCTTTTTTAGCAGAGTCCATTTTATCATTTGTACCTAAAGAACTTTGAATACTCGAAGTAGGTTGTAAAGAAGATGTAGAAGATTGCCATTGAGCTTGTGTAAAAAGTTGAGCTGAACTTATTATTGTACCATAAGTTAGTCTAGGACCTGATGTTATTGACATCTGAGGTGGTCCAAAGTTCATTTCTGCCATTGGGGCATACCAAAAATCTTCTTGGACAGTTAATGTATCAGCCAAAACATTTAGGCAAGGTGAAAATCGAACAAAACATTGAGCACATAATGTGTTAATTAAAATCAGTTTATTTACAAAAGATTGTAATTCACCACTGACTTGACTCTCATCACAACTTGCAAGTTCTTCAGCACTTTGTACACTTATACCATCAATTATAAATTTTAAAATACGTGGTCTAAGTATCAAATTAACTGTACTATCATAAGACAGGTACAAGCATTTCTGAAAAAAAAAAAAATATAATAATAATAATAATAAAAACATTTAGTCATAAAAACTCATTCATTGCATAATTTAGTGAATAAAAAAAAATTTCATTTTAATTATTTACAATTAATGTTTCTCTAGCAGATGGATCTAAGGTCTCCCAAAAAATGGGTTTCGAGGATAAAGCTGAGATGAGAGTAACAAGTGATTGTATTAAATTAGCAGCAACTGGATCAGCAGTATGTCTTAAAAGTGTTGAAGCTTCCATCAATAATTGTTCATGGGATGCCAAAAATAATATTATTGGATTAACGTAACAAAATATTTTACTGCTTACAAGGCTCGTGACGAATTCTAAACCAGCGGTATATAATGGCCACCATTCTTGACATTTCCATTTATTACCATCACTATTTGAAAAATCCTAAATTATTAAAAAAATTTTTAAATGTAAATTTTAGAAAATTATAAAATATTATAAATAATTAAAAATAAAAAAACTAATGCTATTTTTTTTTTAATTAAAAAATTTATTTTTAATTCTATTATGACTCACATTATACAGCGAATCTAGAAGACTATTTTTAAGATCCTTTGGAGGAATCAGAGACAGCCAAAGCTTAGCTACAGCTTCATCATTTAAATTAATTTGTATATTATGCGATCTAATAATTGAACAAAGTAAAATTAAAGCTGTTTTACTGAATCTAGAATAAGGGTGTTTTTGCAAAGTGATACCAAGACAATTCAAGATTTCAGGTACCAGTAAATAAGCTTGTTGAAAAGAATTTCTATTCCCGTTGAAAGAATTATTTGTTAATCTTAATAACCGAGTAACTAAAGATAAAGTAAGAGTTGCTGGTATTGATTCAAAACTTGTAAGCATTTCTACATTTTCTTTATTTTCTTTTATTTCTTTTCCTTGATCAGTAAACAATTTCCTTTTTCGATCACGATTTTTTATTGACTCCTTTAATTCTTCAATATCTTCTATAGCTAAATTGCTGGCTTGGTTTAGTAAATAATTTAAAATAACGTAATCCTTAGTTAAGGATTCCTCAACTAATTCTATCCAACTAAGAATTAATGAAATTAAAGTTTGTCGAAGTGGTTTACTATAAGTTCTGTAAGACTGACTGATTTCTTGCATTGATTCAACTAATTTATTTTTCATTTTTTCTTTTGAATTAATTTCACCAATACACTTTTCTTGCCATGTTGTAATACATCTTAAAGATATAGATGCTAATACCATAGTTAATTTAGCAGCAGAAATTCTTAACCGAAAGGACACTGGTATTGGTTCTTTTAATCTAAATAATAAATTATCAAGAGCTAAACTTGTTGTTGATTGTGCTTTTTTTGTATCTAAATTTAAAGTTTTCGATGTTCTTTTGCTTGTTAAAATAACTAATAATTGATGCCATGATTCCAAGTTAGTTTCATATAGAGTTTTAACTTTAATATCTCTATCTAAAATTGTTGCTTCTTCTGTTTGTTCATTATCGTTAACATTATTGTCAGGTTTTGGAATACTTTGAAAAATATATTCAGTAAGTTTATCCCAATGAGTTTCGTTTTCTTCAACAAGTTTATCTAAATTTTTAACAAAATCTTCTTCTAAAACTGAATTATTAAATAATTCTAATGTTATAATATCAAGAATTTGAGAATACCCTTTTACTTCAGGAATAAGGTTTCTGAATAAAGGAGTAAATAATTTACTCCAAAATTCTGATTTTTTACGGAAAAAATTGACCAAAATTTCATTTCTATGATGCCATATAGCTCTTAACAAATTCATTGTACTATCAAATAATCTATCATAAACAATTCCGTTTTCTTTTTTAACTCTATCTAAGTAAAGATCTAAAAATCTAGTACAACCTTCTGAAAGAAATTCATCTGCAGGTCTAGGAAAAATCCTTTGTCTTTCAGCTTGATGCATTATATTAAATAATGCCTCTGTCAAACCTGGTTGTTTATCAAGGCAAACTGTAACTAATTCTAATATTGCTACTTTAACTTCAGCTCCGCAAGTTGGGGACATTAGTCGTGATGCAAATGTTTCTCTGATAGCAGTGCCATCCATACCCATACAAACAAGTAATGACATAGAGAAACCTTCAGCAAATTTTGTTATTAATCTAATGGCCATTGCTTGAAGAGCAGTACTGAACCAAACATGCAAATAACCAACAATAGTTGGGACGATTAAAAGAGCATTAGGAAGTGAAGGTGATGCATATAGAGCTGCTTCAAGAGGTGATCGTTTTTCTATACCCATGCCCAAATTTTGTCTGTATATCAGTAATCTATTAACTACAGACAATGCTAATTGGACGCTTTTTATAATCTGTAAATAATTAAATGCTTAATTGTAACAATTAACTCATAGAGTATAAAAATTAAGTTAATACCTTAAATCCTTTGCCAGCAACCCAGTCAGTTTCATTCATCATTTTTTTTCTTAGCGACTTTTCTCCTGTTCTTACTAATTTTAGTAATGCGTGTCTCGGTTCCAGGTGTAAAAGATTATAAGTAACTATTCTCTTTAACTCGCTTCTAGATTCGTCTTTATTACTTGATTCTAATGCTTGATGAAGGCAATACACACTTTTCAACCATAATTCAATTTGCTCAAAGTCTGATTGGAAATACCAGGAGTCTAACTTAGGTAATACGCTTTGTAATAACATTATCATACCAGGTATTTCAATTGTATTTAAGGCTTCTTTATTATGACGAGCAATTAAATAATTTAATAGAGTGTCAAGATATGCATCAAGAATTGGATACGAATGCTGGATTGTTTCTATACTGGAAATCCAAGATCCTATAAGACCACCATCAAATGATATTGCTTGAGCATATTCTGCTGTATTTTGAAAGCAATCGTCAAATTTGGGATAAACACCATTTCGCATTCGAGATAAGACATCTTCAGGGTAACGAGAAACTAATTTAGCGGTTACTTTTATACAAGTAGCAACTACCTGTAAAAAGATAATTACATAATTATATATAATATTATGATTTATAATTTAATTTAACTTTATATTTATTAGTTAATAAAAAAAAAAAATGTAAAGGGTTTGTCCCGTCAATTTGTTTAATAAATAAAAATAAAAATAAAATAAATATTCATTTACCTTGTAAATATTTGTGGGTAGGACTGGGTAAGCAAAACGATTGATTAATTCAAAACTGAGTTCAGTTGGAATGACCATACTTTGTGTTATATCAAGATCAGCTGATAAAAGTTTTTCTAACAAATTATACCCTAGACAAACTAATTCTGGCATTATTGTTTTATTCTCATCAAGATTAGCAATTCCTCCAGAAGCTTCGTGAAGAAGTTGTTCGATTTTAAAATGAAAAGCATCCCAAAAATTAGCTTTTACATACCAAATCATAACTTCTGTCTGTTCTTTATTTTTATTATTTCTATTGATTATCAGTTTTTGATATCTACTATTAGGTAATATTTGATAGTTATTCTTATGAATAATACATTCACTATATGGGATGAAGATTTGACCAGGATTAAATACTCTTTTAGGTATTTCAAGTGTTATTGATGGTAAATTTTCTAATATTTTTGCAGTTTTGATAGCGCTATTAGTAGATGCACTAGCTAATCCGGTTAATAAACAAGTCAAAGGTTCAAATTTACAAGGAAACCATTGTATTGCATGTTTGACAATCAACCAAAGCCCTCCTTCTTCTTCTTTATCTTGCCAAAATCTATCAGCTGTTTCAGGAAAACTTAGGACAGCTGAACATGCTTCAAAAATTCCTAACAAGAGTAAATCAATTGAGAATTTATTTATCAAATTCATAAACTAAATTTTATTACCTGGAAAAGAGTCATATTTGTCTTCATCGATAAATGAACACAGCAAAGTAAATAAATTATAAATGCTCCCTCTAACGGTAATAGCATATTGAGTTTTTTCCTTTATCATTTCACTATTTAGCATATTTTGAATAAAATTAAAAACATTTAATTGTACAGCTCGAATTCCAAAATGTCTATAGTTATTTAAAGTATCTTGATTGTCAGGTTCAATTGCATAATTAGCTAACATCCAAGCTAAAAAGAGTGGTCCATCTTGTGGGTTATTATCACGCAGACATTTATGCTCTAAACTATCTTGAATAGTATTACGAACTTCTCGAATCCAATCTTCCATTCCATTGTGTTTCATCATATCAAGTCCAACAATTAATAAAGCTGTTTGACTAAATTGAATATCTTGAATTTTTTTTAATACAGCTTTTTTATCTTCATGACTTTTCGTACTAATTAATCTTCTTGGCTCGCCACTTATGCTTCCATAAATATCCAAAAATTTATTTTCAGCAACATGAACTTCATACAAAATAACAGTGAAAATATGCAATAATTCTCTCATTTCAATTAAACTGCTCTTATACAATTGATGAAGATGTTCGTCATTCAACAGTTGTGATCTTATAGGTGGATTAATAAATTTCAAATTTTCTATTTGTTTTCTTACTGATTCAAGTAAATTACCAAGAAGGAAATGGTCAAAAAATTTAGCAAAATGTTGATAATGAGGATGTTTTTTATTATCACGATATTCAACCATTAATTTCAAACATTTTATTAAAGTTATTCTTTCTGTGTAATAAAAATCCCATAAATCTTCTATTAATGCTTTCATGGAAGTTAAATCTGTCAACTGAGATGCAAAAGTTTCTGCACAATTTCGATATTCATAAATCATAAAATTACAAACAAGATCCCATGTTATTGTTGCATCTAAATTCTAAATAGATAAAAATAAATGACAACTATAGATCTAATGAAAAACAATAAAAGTAATAAAAATAATATTGGTTTACCAAAAGAGGTGCTAATTTGCTGATTAGATCAAACATTTTTTGAGGAGGATTTGTTTTTTGAACAGATTGTAATGATGATTCCGTATATGCTTTAAAGTATGACAAACCTTCTTGTAATACTGGAGTTGCATTTTTAATTTCATCTTGTACTAATTCTTTATCACATCTGCATATTGTACCAGATATTACTGACCAAACACCTTTCCAATAACTGTTTAAAATAAAAAGTTTTAACAATTTTATTTTATAAAATTAGTTAACAAGTTAATAAATATACGAATTCCATAAATATAAGTTAGTTAATAAACTAATAAAATTATTTTCTTACGGTAAATTTGCAATTGGAGTAATTGACATATTTGGTTTTTAATAACAAAAATTAACTAAAAGCAATTACAGAACTTTTATTCTTAATACGACTTTATTTGTGGTTTATTTATAATTAATATAAAAATAACACAATTTAATAATCTAATTTTTAAAACTTTCACAACAAAATATGATTTAACCTCACATGTAATATCATTTTTGAAATGAAAACAACACTGAAACTTTTCTTCACTACCGACAGCGGTTACTAAAGGTTACTCTTAATTCAGGTGACTAGTCACTCTTATTTTCTGTTACTGTAACCGGGAATCGTTACTACAAAAAAATATATTTTAATAAAGCAGACGAAATTTTTTTAAACATTGTTGAACAACAGAAAAAAGTTTGCAAAAATGACTCTAATTAATTAATTAATTGTGTAATTTATGAAATATATTTATTTTTTATTAAAAATATCAAGTTAATATATATATTCTAGTGATAAATTAGGTTAATTAAATAAATAAAAATACATGATCTGCCGCTGTATGAAAATCTGTTGACTGTTGTTTAATTTTTTTTTTTATGTTTTTTAGAAATGTTTTATTAATTTATTATTATTTGATATGCAAATCGTTTTTTTATAGGATAAAAAATAATGAAAATTTTTATATGATATATATTTTTATATAACAAAAAATACCCAAGATATGTGCACTGTATAAAAATAAATCTTTAATTTATGGTACAAAATTTTTTGTACATGAATATATAATATTAATTTATGATTCCAAAATCCTTTATAATTTTACTTCTTGTTTTTTTTTTACTTTCTTTTATTTTAAAGCAATATAGTTACAAAATAAAAACCTCGGTTTCTTGGTCTTAAAATTTTGAAAATAATACTTATAAATATAAATTTTAAAATTTCATAATTTGTATTTCAACGATAAGAGAAGAAAAGTATTTTAGAAACTACAGTTTATAGTTAAAATCAGAATGCTGTTAATGCTGTTGTTAACTGTCTCCTTCAATTTAAATATATACAATTAGAATCTTGAATGCCAGTCAACGCAAACAAGATATCTCCAAATTATCTAGTTCTTTGTTTGGCTAAACCTTTTTTCATATTATAAGTTATCTATTGGCTAATTATCTATTAAAATTAGCCATTACCTGCCATAATAATGATTAAAAAATACTATATAATAAAACAGAAATTTTTCCATGACCTACACGTATCAGATCAAATGAAATTTGGTTTTTATTTGGAAAAAATTAATTACCTGGGATCATATTTGAAATTTAATTTAGAAACAAGAAATAAAATAAATAATGTATATTTATTTCAAAAATGATGATAAAAAATGTAGGGATAATGAGGAGTTCACTCTGCTGTTTTTAATATGTTTGTAATATATACTAATTTAGCAAGAAGTAGTTTTGTGTTCCAAAAATTTTTAGCCAAACCGATAACTAGTTAAGTAGGTGATATCTTGTTTGTTTGTTTTACAGAAGATAAAAAACAAATGTACATTCTGATTTTAACTATAAAAACTACAGCTGTAGATCCTAAAATACTTTTCTACGCTTACAAATTATGAAATTCTAAAATTCCCAAAAACCAAACTAATTGTATAATACAAAATTGCCACAGACAACAATGTAAAAAATTTTATACATGGCTCTAACAGCTGTTTTAAAATAAAAGAATGTCATATAAGAATTAAATAAATAATTGTTACAAAATGAAGGATCATAGGGTATTGTGTATTCTCATGCTTAATTTTTAACTCGTATTATTGGTACTTGTTTTTTTTTTTGGTATATATTTTATTCTGCTCCAATAACATTGTTATAAAATTATAGGGATTTCTTGATATATTAGTATCAAATAATATACTCATGTCTAAAACTTTATCAAATTAAAGTTTTATTTATCTTTTTTTTTATGCATCTGGGGTATATTTTTTATTATGATTGTTTTTTCTAAACGCTTATAACAATTGTCATTATTTTTTATCCTATAAAAAAACGATTTGCATATCAAATAATAATAAATTAATAAAACATTTCTAAAAAACATAAAAAAAAAAATTAAACAACAGTCAACAGATTTTCATACAGCGGCAGATCGTGTATTTTTATTTATTTAATTAACCTAATTTATCACTAGAATATATATATTAACTTGATATTTTTAATAAAAAATAAATATATTTCATAAATTACACAATTAATTAATTAATTAGAGTCATTTTTGCAAACTTTTTTCTGTTGTTCAACAATGTTTAAAAAAATTTCGTCTGCTTTATTAAAATATATTTTTTTGTAGTAACGATTCCCGGTTACAGTAACAGAAAATAAGAGTGACTAGTCACCTGAATTAAGAGTAACCTTTAGTAACCGCTGTCGGTAGTGAAGAAAAGTTTCAGTGAACAAACATACTGATGGCGCCATAATTTTGGAGTCAGGAGTCAGGACTGTTTTATTTTAGAAGGCCGGTATTGCAGAAAACGATAGAGTTTTTGTGTTCCATAAAAATCCAAACCTGTCCAAACTCGCAATCGCGGAACTAAAACTTTCTTTTGATTTTTATATTTTTATCCAAATTTTACTTTATCAATTATTTCATCCAAATTATCTAAATATGGATTTCGAAAGTGGATATAAATTTAGTAAAAGTTATATATTCGACTATTTTGGTTGGAAATTTTTTTTCAAATTGTGTTGTTGATTAGTTAGATTTCTTCGTTATCTATGTAACCCTGTAAATGACAGTAGTTGAGTAGTAACCTCATCATCCATCCAAAATATCCATCGGGCATCCAGTTGTTATTTCAATGTTTCATCATCAAGTCACTTCCCAATATGACGCAGTGATTTTTTTTTAAATAACTAAATGAGTCTAATTAAATAATAATTTTTAAATTAAGGTAATGTTTATATTATTAAATAAATCAAGATATAATTTATGAAAATAAGTATACAAAATCAAGACAATCTTAAACTTACAGAAATAGTAACCTTACAATTCATGAAGAAAGATTAAAATTTTAAATAATTTGAACATAGTGTTTCATTGAGAGGTTATAGAATTTAAGAGAACAATATTTTATTAAATGTTAATTATAGTATAAAATACTAGTCTTCATAATTTATCAAAATATAAGTTGAGGATGGCAGACTTTGAACCTGGTGATCTTATTGGCGATCAAATTGAAAAAGTTCTTCAGTTTCAAGTAATAAAAAAAAAAAAACAATAAATTAGTTAAAAAAGAAAGGAAAATTAATTTCAATTTTATTCTTATTTAAGGATTTAACTGGTATAGACGATCTTTCCGTTTGTAGAGATGTATTACAACGTCATAATTGGAATTTGGAAGTGGCTGTACAGGTATGAACTTGAATTATAGAAATCTAAAATTTTTTAGTCTGATATTTGATAATAATAATTTTTTCTCAAGGAACAATTAAATTTATATGAAGGTAGACCTTCAATGTATGCTCAAGATGCTCGAGCAAGACCTCCAGCAGTTGTTGAAGATAGCAATTCAAGTATATACTTTAGTGCTTCAGAAAGTTCAAATAATAGTGGTGGAATTTTTTCTTACGTCATGTCATTTTGTTATAATTTTGTCACCAGTATTTTACAGTTTATATTTGCAATATTTAGGAGGAATGTCAGGCCTGGTAATATTTAATTTTAATTATTAAAAAAATATATTATTTATTTGATCATTGAACCTATTATTTTTCTGTATATACACTGGCTTTCAAAGAAATGATAACAATAGTACAAAGTACAAGTATAATAATTTTTTATTTCTGCTATAATAAATTTATATTAAAAAGAGTTTAAAGAATATGTTAATATAAATATACTAAATTTTCAAATTATTATTTTAACCTTACAAAATTTAAATAATTTATTTTATTTTTTTTGAATAGTTTCTTTAGATCCCGTAGAGGATGTTATGAATTTCATAAGATCATATGAAGAGCAGCATGGTAAAAATCATCCAGTATTTTATCAAGGCTCTTATAGTCAAGCATTATCTGATGCAAAGCAAGAACTAAGGTTTTTGATTGTTTACCTACATAAAAATGATTCACAAGAAATTGAACAATGGTGCAGGTAAAAAATATTGAAATTTTTTTTAAATTTAAACTTAAGAATAAATTTTAAAAGTATATTTTAAAATTAAAGTGAAACATTAGGAAACCCAGAATTAATTCGTTTCATAAATATGCATACCTTATTCTGGGCATGTAGTACAAAATCAGGTGAAGGTTTTAAAGTAGCAGAAGCTTTAAAGGCTGGTGCTTATCCATTTTTGGCAATAATTGTTTTGAAAGAAAATAGAATGACAATAGTTGGAAGGTAAAATTATAAAATAATTTTTTTTTTTTTTTTTTTTTTTTTTAATAATACTTTAAAATTTTATTTTAGAATGGAAGGTACACCTTCTCCATCAGAATTGCAATCGCGTTTACAAACAATTATTGACAATAATGAGCTAAGCCTTATTCAAGCAAGACAAGACAGAGCAGAACGAAGTGCAACTCAATCATTAAGACAGCAACAGGACCAAGCTTATGAAGAATCCTTACGTGCGGATCAAGAAAAAGATCGCCTAAGGGAAGAAGAGCGAAGAGCGAGAGAAGAACAAATAGCAAAAGAGCAAGAAGAAATAAATGCTCAAGAAATGGAAATTGAGCGCATAAAACAAGAAAAAATACGCATTGGTAATTTAATTCCCGAGGAACCAGAAGTTACAAATAAAAATGTATGTCACCTTCAGATAAAACTTGGAGAAAGAACAGTAAAACGACGGTTTCTCAGTTCTGATATAGTGGAGGTTAGTAATGCATTGAATGATATGTTTTAAAAAAAATATTTTTAAATTTATACAATACATGGGTAGATCCATTAATTTTCTTATATATTTGAGCATATTTAACTAAGATGAAGTTCGTGAATTACTCCCTTGGACGAAATTTTACCTTTTTAACATTCCAAGGGGCAAGGATATGTTCATTAAAAGATTTAGAAAGACTTAATTAAGTTTCTATAGGAAGATCTAAATACAAATGTTATTATATATCTGAATCTCGCTTTATACTCCTTTTTTTATCTTATCCAAAGCACTTACATTCTTCTGTATTATATTGTTAAAACCTCAAATTTTAGTCGTTTCTAATTAGTAAATTTGTTTGTCAGTATTAAAAGTATAATGTGACTTACGTTTTTATAAACTTTAAATTTTATAAGCAAAATACAGTATTTGATGTTTAAGCTTTCCGATGTATAACTTATTATTAAAAAAAAAAAAATTTACTTTACCTTTTAAAATTAAATATTTTGACCTACTTAAAATAAAACTAAAACTTCGTAGATTGATCGGGCTTTAATTTTTATAGTAGTTTTAAGATTGTGAATTTTTAAAGTTGTATTTATAAAGTTAAATTAAACTTTTCTTATCATAAGCTAAAAAAATGGGTTTTCTTGTCACTGAGAAAGAACATGTTTAATTTTATCTCTTAGTTTAAGTACAAATTACAATCTAAGGCAAAGCAAAGGATGGTAAAATATTGAATGACATTCTTTATTTTTTGAATCGGGTTTAATAAGCAATATTGTAGTTATATTTTAATTAACTTAATATCTCAAGTTACTACTAATCTGAATGAAGTTTTAAAAATTTATAATTAACATTTTTTTTAGGATGTTTATAACTGGATTTTCAGTTTACCTGATTCACCATCTAAATTTGAAATTACAACAAGCTATCCAAAAAGAATTCTTTATCCAAGCCTTAGTTCATCTACATTATTAAAGGCTGGGTTAACAAATCGAGAAGTCCTACACATTAATAATTTAGATGACTAATAGGTATCATCATTCCATTAAATAGATTATTCATGAAAAAAAAAAACGAGACATTTTTTACGTTTTAAAAAATTAATAATTTAAAATGCAATTAATAATGTGTATGTGTGAATATATTTGTATATATTTATTATGTATATAATAGAAGAACCTGGTAATGACAGAATTTCGTGAGACTATTAAAAGAAAGTTTTATCACAGAGTACTAAATATCACTTTTTTACAAAAAAATTTCATACATGAGTTTAAATCAATAAATGTTTCAACCAAAAGTAACTCTTTTTGAATTACAAAAGATATACAATACATGGAGCCTTTGTAACCTATAGAAAATTGCTTTTGTTTGAAACTTTAATTAAATTAGAACTTGATTAAATGTCAAAAGTTGAAAACTTTTTTGAAATTAGCTTCATAAGGTCATAATGAAAAATTATAAAATATAAATCATTTAACAAATTAACGTTAAAAAAAAAACACAAATTTTGTTTATATTTATAAATAAATTCAAAATATCAGCACAGTTATTTAAAATATTTTTTTCATAACTAAATTTAACTAAAAAATCACTGCCTAAAATTTTATTTGCGATATTATTATGAGTTTCAAATTAAAATGATTAATGAAATTCGTAATAACTTTTTAACGAATGCCAAAACTTTTTTAAACTCCATTTTTTTAAATCAGTAAAGAATTCATTATTATCAGGTTTGACTTTATATTTATGTACACAAAAATGTTATATCTTACTAATATAAATTTCTACAAATATATTCTATGTATGTTTGTACATAATTAAAATTGATACATTCTAATTATATTTGCGAGTGAAAAAACTATCACCGCATATTTTGTGATACAACAATAATATACGCAAAAAATATTTTTCATTTTGTTATATTTCTTTGAATTTTTTAATCTGATTCTTAAATTTTATATATAAAAAACTATTTTTTACTTTAAAAATAATGAAAAGTTATATTATAACAGGTCTTTTTGTTTTATTGATAACAGTTAAATTTTATGATTATTTTATTTATATTGTATAAATTTTGAATATCTTGGCTTATATTGTATTTGCATTATATATCTATGAGAATATAATAATTATAAAATATATAACTGTTACCAAGAATAGATAGTATAAGTCTATTAATTTTTTATGAAAGTTGTACTGTAAATTTGATTTTGGCACAAATATTAAGTATTTTATTATTAAAATACACATTTTTCAACATTTAAATTTATATTTATATTAAAAAATGTAAATAATGCACCCTATTTTTTAGTTTATAAAAAAAAGTAAGGCACATTGCTTAAAAAAAATTTATTTTAAGAGGGGAGACCATGGTTTGCATTATTTTTATGTTATTTTGAATGCTGTGGTACTTCTAGTCTGTCTCAAAAAAAAGTAATTATAGAAAAAAATTTTAGAAGATTGAGACTTTTATTAATATTAATATAAATATTTTTTTTTTTTAATTTTCAAACATTTTTTAAATTTTAAGGTCAGGTTCGACTCGGAATTTCGAACATAACCCCTAAAACTACTTTAAGCATTATATTTGCTCAAAATATGATTTTAGCAAAATTTTAAGAGAAGAGGCACCTCAATAATATAAAAATTAATTAATTTGCAAAATTACAAGTTACAAAATGCTATATTTTGCGAGAAAGTTACTTTTTTCGTAAATTTTCGTAAGATTATGAAAAAAGCAACTTTCTCGGAAAATATAACACTTTGGAGCTTCTAATTTTGCAAATTAATTCATTTTTATATTATTGAGGTGCCTCTTCTCTTAAAATTTTGCTAAAATCATATTTTGAGCAAATATAATGCTTAAAGTAGTTTTAGGGGTTATGTTCGAAATTCCGAGTCGAACCTGACCTTAAGTATATAATTAAATATTAAATAAATCATTGAACTTTATTTTTGCAATTTTTTATTGTTAAACTTCCAGTCAATTCCGTCAAAAGGTTTTTTTCTCAATTTTTTCTTTATTATTTATTTTCATTGATGGTTTAATAGAAGAATTTTGGGTTGATATATAAATTTCTGTCAAAATCACGATATTTTTTTGCATTTTATGACTCGAAAAAATCACGTTTTTGTTGGGTGTCTGCTAATAAAGTAGCAGACGATTTTGACAATTTTAATAATTTTTTAATAAAATATTTCTATTTATATAGGTAGGTATATTTGCAAATAATTTTTTTATTTTTATTTAAACATTTTTTACTTAAATGTTAAGTAAAAATTATCTGAGGTGATTTCCCCAAACTTATTGAATTGTCACGGTATTGAATTTACTTAATTTTACCGCGTGGCACATGATGTTGCCAAAGGATTTTTGTTTAAAGATCTCTCACACGCGCTAATCGCTCCTTTTATTTCTTCTTCAAGAATTTGGAAATTTGGAATGTTTTTTTCTAATTTTAATTGTTTCTACTATTATTACTTTTCAATAAATTATGGACAAATAAATCCAATGATTGATAAAGTAATATGAAAAAATGGAATTAAATTCTATATCAAATCAAGTAAGTTTATTAAATATAACCTTAAAAAATTCATAATGTATAATAATATATAATTTTCTCTATGAAATTTTTAAGGATTATAATTTGAATGATAATTATGAAGATGATGATGACAGCGATTTAGAATCAAGATTATACGCTCAAATTTATTTTGATGATAGCAAAATTAATTCAAATTTTATAACTAATAATAATTTAGTTGAAAATTCAAGCAAATTAAACAATTTAAATATTAAGTCATCTTCTGCAACAAATACAGAGCAAAGTAATCAATTAATTACAAATAATAGCACAATGAGTTCTTCAGAATCATCTTCAAATACCCCCAATAATGATACAAATTCTACTAGTCCCAATAAAATTTCAAAAAATTTACCCAAGACTCCCAAACGTAAAAGAAAAAGTTGTAATGAAGATCAAGAAAATGATACAATTGAAAATTTAAACAAGCGTAAAAACAGTAAATCTGTTCAAAATAATGAAAAAAAAAGTAACTCTAAAAATAAAAGTAGTCCAGAAAAGAAAGTTAAAAAAAAAAAATTTAACATATCAGATGACTCATCCGATAGTTCAGCTATTATTGAATTAAGTTCAGATTCATCAGACAATTCAAAAGATGAAAGTAATCCAAAATATAAAGTAATAGAAACAAAAGACAAACTAAACAAAGTTGCAAATATGAATAAATCTAGTAGTGAAGACTCTGATAGTGACAATGATTCCATTTTTGAAGTTCCAGTCCCACCAAAACCAGCTCCTCCAGTAATTGAATTAAAAGATTCAGAATCAGGAAGTGACTCTGAAGATGAAAATGATTCAGACATTAGTCAAAGGAAAGAAGATACAGTAAATGATTCAGAAAAAAGTACTATAGGTAATAGTATTGTTGAAGAAACAAAAAACAATACAACTATTAATACTACCTCTAGTTCAATAGAAGATGATGAAATTCCCACTTCAAATAATCTTATTTTAAATTGTACTCTAGTGCAAAAAGGCGCAAGTAATATAAATGAAATTAAAAAAATGAGTGCTTCTCAAAATTTAAAAAGTACCAGTATTAACAATAGCGTTGATAAGAGATTAAAAAAATTACCTAAATCTTCAACAAATATAACAATCACAGATAATTTAGATACTTGCAACCCTGAAATTGAAAAAAATGCTAATCCAAAGATGAGTTTAGAGGAATACTTTTTCCAACCAATGACAGACAAGATGAAAGCATTTTATAATAACTCTTGGGGTGGTGAAACGTTTGATGCAGATGAAATCAAAAGAAAGATGTCTAGTACGTTTCATAAATAAAAATTTATAATAAGAATAAAAAAAATTTTAATTCGATAAAAAATATTTTGTCTTTCAGGAAATTCAAAAATGTGGGCTATATTAGATGATGATTTAAGAGTAAACATTTCTCAGCGGAAAAGATATTTTGGAATGACGTGCAATAGATGTCAACAAGAAGGACATCGAGCAAATGAATGCACACAACCAGTTAAAAGTCCCATATGCTACATGTGTGGATCTAATAATCATTTTGAAAATAGATGCCCTCAAAAGCAATGTTTAACAGTAAATATTATTTTTTATCTGAAATTATTATTTATCCATTCTTATGTTGTTTTACAAGTAATATTATTTTTTAGTGTGGTAGCAGACAAGTGATGTATCGGAAAACGTGTCATAATTGTGAAAAGCTTATCTGTAGTAGGTGTTCATCGCGAGGTCATACTAGTGACTTTTGCCCTGATCTTTGGAGGCAGTATCATAATTCTGTAAGTTATTAAAAATTAGTAAAATACATAAAAATTTTATTAATACTTTGATAAAAATATTCTTATTCTTACTCTTACTGCTGAAATTTCATGGCTAAAAAATTAACTTGGTATTTCCAGTAAAAATCTCTTTGAAAACATTTTGTAATAAACTTGAAATTTATATCTTCTTATTTTTATAGCCAAAAATGAATGATTTTAAAACACCAAAACATATTAGTATGGTTATGAAACCTTATCATACAATATACTGCAGTAACTGTGCTAAAAGGGGTCATGAATCAATGAATTGTACTCGGCTTCGTTGGTCTCCACATTACCCTAATCCAGCTTATGTTACTTGTTATGATGGATCAAGTTATGTAGATAATAATCCAGAAGGAGAAAATTATTTCAGACAAGAAAATAATTTTAGGCAAGAGAATAATTTTAGGCAAGAGAATAATTTTAGACAAGAAAATAATTTTAGACAAGAAAATAATTTGAGGCAAGAAAATATTGTCAGACAAGTAGTAAACATGGCAAATAATGAAAATCAAGAAAAAAATAAAATCGATTCTTCCTTACAATTACAAGTTAACAATAAAATGATTATATTTGATGTTAATTCGAATTATAATAACAAGGAAAAAAATTCTACAATAGTTGTTTATTCAACTGCAGACTTGATTTCCTTTGATGTACAATCAAACGCAACAAATTGGACTAAGTTAACAATATTTTTAAATAAGTTTGTACAAGAATCTCCAGCTCAGTTTCAGCTTGTCAAAACGGGAAACAATCTTACAATGAATATGAATGTAAAAACTGGCCTTAAAGTTAAAATGAGAACTATTTTAGATCAATACATACATCGCGATGATATTCATAGAGAAGCAATGTATTATAATTGGAATAGATCGATAGATTTCAATCGAACTCTAATAAACAAAAAACTAACAGAGCTTGAAAATTTGAATCAAACCCCTATTCAACTTTATGAAGAATGTGCTAAATTGAGTTCCACTGTAATAAGTGAAGCAAGTAATTTAAATGCAGAAAAGTTAGTAGAATTAAAAAATAATTTGTTACGTTCTCAAGAACGATTGGTAATGTCACTGTATAAGCACAAGTGTATGGCAGATAACTCGTTGCAAAGCTTAGAAGAAATTTTAAATTATATGGGAAAACCATTGAAAAAAAAGTCGGAACAAAAGTTTCAAAAAATTGAAAAATTTTTAAATAACCGTATGATGTCTTTGAATAAATATGTCATCTTAATTATAGCTTATAATAATATATTTGTGCCTTACATTCCATCTAATTTGTCTGATTTAATTGAAATATACAGAAAAAAACATATTAACACTTTACCTATGGCGGTAAGACCAAATCAAAAAATTATTTTTAATATTGATGACTTAGATGATAGTAGTGCATCAAAAACTGATCAAGATAAAAATGACGCTAGTAAAACAGTCAATGTTAATGAAACTTCAAATAGTTCTTCAAATCAAAACAACTTTATTCAAAATAATGTAAATAAAATAAGTTGTTTAACAGATGCACAAAATTTTATTAATTCAAATGTAATTAGCAATACATTAAGCAATAATTCTAATAATTTAAACAATAGTGGAGGAAAAGTTGTTTTACCTAAAAATATAAACAAAAAAAAGAAAAATCCACAAAAAAAAGACGCGGATACACAATTTTTAGAACATGTGAGAAATGAAATTAACAAAGCAAAGAAGGTAGAAACACGTGAATTATCAAAGTTAATAGTTAGAATTCAAAATAAATTAAATAAAAATTTACCTATAAATGGTAAAGAAATATACCAGTTAACAAAGGGAACCGAAGAGGAGTTAAAACGCAGGCAAGCGTTAAAAAAATCTAAGAAAAATAAAAAATAATTTTTTTATGTATAATCTTTTTTATTATTACTTTTTTTTTTACAAATTGTATAAATTGATTGGTAAAATAATTTTTTTTACTGTAGCTATGTATAAATTAATTTTGATAAAAAAAAAAAGAAAAATATTTTTATAAATATTAGATAAATATTTAATTATTTGTTGAAAATATTTTCAAATGTACAAAAAATTTAATTAAGATGTTAATAAATTTTTTTTCCATCTATATAAAACTGTAAAAATTTATTTAATTTTGATTCTTAAAAAACAGTATAGGTTTATTATGAGATTAAATTATACACAATATTATTTCATTCGTTAAATTTTCCTGGACGTTTTTTATACATTTAAATTACTAGGTAATAAACTATATTTTTTATCAAGAGCCCTTATTCATAGTCACATAAATGAAATATTTTATAAAGAACTTCTTTATTTAATGAATAAAGTTGTTAGATATTAACACAACTTAACTGTTAACTACAGTTTAAGACATGCTTATTTGAAAAATTAATTTTTGAGATTTATTGTGATTTTATTTGAAAAAAATTTCATTTGTATTTTTATACTTTGGTATAAATATTGCAGAATAGAAATTAGGACTCTTTTTTATATACTTTATAAATACACATTTTTTGATACATTGATTTACACTTGATATAAACACTACATATTGTTAGTTAATTTTTTATTTTTTCAAATATTTTTTAAATTACTAAAATAGCAGGTTTTAAATTGATTAAAATTATAAAGTTCAAAAGTCCATCTATAATGTAAAAGTTTACTAAGATAGAATTTCATTTATGTGACTAATGGAAAATTATTAAATTTCTGGAATTATTATTTATTTAAAATTAATTTTAATTAAAATTTAATTATAAATTGACTAAAATAATTCTAAATTTATTTTTTTTTCATTATGATTAATTGTAAAAAATATACAATTCACTTACAGTTAATACTATTGAAACTTAAATAATGTTCATTATTATATTAATCCTTCTAATTAATCAATAAGAAAACATTTTCTTATTACAATTATTTTTTATTCATTTGCCCAACTGCTATTGAAGGTGGTGGGCCATTTAATTGCGGCCTCATTGGACCAACTGGACCCATCATAGGACCCATAGGTCCCATTGGACCCATCATTGGTGGTCGAATACCCATCATTTGTGGCATAGGGCCATGTGGACCCATCATCATTGGTCCACCAGGGCCCATTGGTTGGCCAGGATGCATACCTGGTGGCATCATACCTAAATAGAAAAATATTAAAATTAATACTATTTGCAAAAAATGTTGTATTTATTTGATAGATTCTATTTACCTGGTGGAGGTTGTGTTGGAGGTGGGACACCTGGCCTTGGTTGAAGACTTGGTGGTGGAGGTATGGCTGCCCCTTGTTTTGGTGCAAATGGATTCGATGCTATTTTACCTGCTTTAAATGCAGCTGTCGTTGCATCAATTAAATGTTGTGCTTGCTCTTCCATCCATTTTTGATAAAAATATTTTACGTTATCTTTGTGTTTTCTGCCTTGGCAATGAGTTTTTCTTACACTAGGAGAATCATGTGTCAAGTATGTGTCACAATAGTCACAATAATATTTTGGCATATTTGTTTACTATGGTTAATTCTGAAAATAAACAATACTAATTTAAATAATAAAATTTTAAACAATTTTCATAAAAAAATAATTTATAAACTTAAATTTAAATAAGTAGGTATAGGTTATGTTCTTATAAACACCGACTTAAAAGTAAAAATTTTTTGACAAAAAATAATAATCATATAACTATTTTTCAAAATGTACAAATACCAAAAAAATCTTACCTTATGTTATGAACAAAACAATATCTTAAGTTCGAAAATAAATATGCAAAATGTTTTGCTTACTATAACTTATTTTTCGAGAAATATCAAACACAATATCCAATGCTTTATTTTCATTCAAACCAAATCGCCATGTGGGCATTGGACAATCTGAATCAGATCTGAATTTCGTATAATATACTACAATTTGTTAATTTTATTTACAGGAATAGATATAAATATATTTACTTTCAATATAATATATTGTTTATTAGAATTTTAACGAGGAAATTTTAAATGAAATAAAAAGTTTTATGTTTTCGCCGTTCGTGGCACAAAAGCAAGAGTTTGAGTTTATCGTTTATCATGGCTGACTCACACAGCTAATAAAATTGACGGGAAGAAATAAAGCAAAAGAAATAAACATTTTGGAGCAAATAATAATTGTAAAATATGTTGTTTTCATCAAATGACCAATACTCTAGTGTTTTATGTTAAACAAAGTACCTAATGTTTTGAAAATATTAACATTTTTTTATTAAAGTGAAAAAAAAAAATACGTGTAATAATATGTGCAAACAATCGCAGCAACAATGTTATATGTTTATAAGAAATTCATTAACTGAGACGTAACTAAACTTTTTGTTTAGTATATAAAACAAAATAGCTGTAAATATAAATTTTTTGTTCATTTATTTAAGAATTTGAAGTGTAAGTTATATAGAAAAAAAAAACTTATGATGAATGGGTTAAGTCTTAGTGAACTATGCTGTCTCTTCTGCTGTCCACCTTGTCCGTCCAGAATAGCAGCAAAATTAGCATTTTTGCCACCTGAACCTACTTATGCATTTATGGAAGATTCAGGTTCCAAATATACAATAACGTTTTCTGATAGAGCAGAATGGCAGTATACCGAAAGAGAAAAAGAATCAATCGAAGGATTTTATGCAAGAACATCAAGGGGAAATCGTATAGCATGTATATTTGTTAGATGCTCTGCAACTGCTAGATTCACAATTCTCTTTTCTCATGGAAATGCAGTTGACTTAGGACAAATGTCAAGTTTTTACTTGGGCTTGGGTTCTAGAATCAATTGTAATATATTCAGTTATGATTATTCTGGTTACGGTGTTTCTGGTGGCAAGCCATCTGAAAAAAATTTGTATGCTGATATCGATGCTGCATGGCATGCCCTAAGAACTCGTTATGGTATCAGTCCAGAAAACATTATATTATATGGACAAAGTATTGGTACTGTTCCAACAGTTGATTTAGCTGCTCGATATGAAGTTGGTGCTGTTGTGCTTCATTCCCCTCTTATGTCAGGAATGAGGGTTGCTTTTCCGAATACTAAAAGAACTTGGTTTTTTGATGCCTTTCCCAGGTTAGTGAATTTTTAAAATTTTGATACAAATTTAAATTTAAATTAGTTTATTAATTTGTCGTTATTTTCAAACTTAATAGCATAGACAAAGTGCCAAAAGTAACTTCTCCCGTTTTAGTAATACATGGAACGGATGATGAAGTTATTAATATTAGTCATGGATTAGCTATCTATGAAAGATGTCCAAGAGCAGTTGAACCTCTTTGGGTTGAGGTAAATAATTATTTAGAGTAGAAAACATTAAATAATACAATTTTAAACTTGTAAGACTTAATTTAAACTGATTGTAAATAATTTAATTAATTTTCTCCAATAAATATTTATAATTTAAATAATTATCTAAATTTAAAATAAAATTTATTTATTTATTGATTAATTAATAAAATTTTAAAGATTCAAAATAATGTATGAAAAAAAATATTATTACTTGCAAAATTTCAAAAAGCAAATGTTAATACAAATTTTAGTTTTAATTTTATCTAACTTTATTTTAAAAATATTTTAGGGAGCAGGACATAATGATGTTGAGCTATATAATCAATACTTAGAAAGGCTTAAACAGTTTGTTAGCGTTGAGTTAGTAAACTGACAGAGACTTAGCCTCTCTAAAAGCCAAGAGGGGCAGGGAGTAGCTGTTGAATTAAAAAAAGAACAAGAATCAATTTCAAGTAATTTAGGTATTTCATCAAGTTCTGGTTCTTCTAATTCAAGTCTAGATAATTTACCAGGTAAAATATCTCCTTCTCAAAAAAAAGTTAATTTTGTAACCGAAACAATGTTATCAAAAGATGATAAAACTGAAAATCGTAAATATCAAAATGCTAATAATGAAAAAAATAAACAAACAAAAAATAATATTAATAAAAAGAATATTATAGAAAATAATTCTGAACATAACTCTAATAAAATATGTAATTCAAAAGAAAGATCAGTTGATTATGTTTCAAAAAAAAAAAATAATGAAGAAACGGCTAATAATTTTTCTACTGGGGTCCACGAAAATTGCAATACAAAGTCAAAATTAAATAAAAATGATGAATCTTTAAAAAATAATGATTATGCAAACCATAATAACAGTAACAATCATTTTAATGATGATACTAATTCTGTAGATGCTGCCGTTGACGCAGTCTCTTTTACTAACAGTAAACAAATAATTACTCCAGTTAATTTAAATTCATCATCAAGAAAAATGTGTAATAGCGATGAGATTGTTTTTAATAAAAGATCATTATCTGATATTAAAAAATATACATGGTGTAGAAATTGTAAATCTACAAAAAATGGTGGAAATAACACAAATTCCTCAAAATCTAAAAGCAATAACACAGAAAAAAAAAACAAGAAAATAAATTACAGTCCTTTAAGAAAATTAAGTCGTTCTGCATTAGCTATAGAATCTGATAATAAAATAATTAATCTATCAAAGTATTCTCCTTGCGCGAGTAGATTAGCAGCGTGTTCAAAAATTTTGTCAAATGAAACAGTTAATAATCCAGAAAGTCCATTACATGTTGTAACGCGATCAAAAAGTCCAAATTTAAATAATACCAATTCAAAATCAATGCCTATAGATAATACGTCCGTATCAAATAATCTTCAGTATCAAAAAAGTTCACAACAGGTAACTCGAAAAAAAAATAATCCAACTGTTGATAGTAATGTTATTTCACCAATAAGCGATGGGACTAATTTAAGCTGCTCACCAGCAGGGACTGAAATTATTTCATTAGAAGAATTAGCATCACAAATATCTATAAGTGAAAATTCAGAAAATCATTAACAATATTTTAAATAAATCGTTATTTACATATTTTAATAGAGGCATAAAAATTAAAGTATTAAAAAATTTGCTTCCATTTATAAACGTATAGGTTTATTCTTTTATTCTTAAATCTTGAATGTGTTTTCTTATGCAACGTAGTGCCAGTGAAACTTAATTTATTTTCTTGAATTATAAACTAGATTTTTTATTACTAAGCAATGTGTTTTTTCTAATTTTTTTTTTGCCTACACTGTTGTTTGATTAAATTTTTTAATAACGGAGTTTTATATATCAAGATCATAAAATCCTCATTATCAAAACAAATAATTAATTTTTATATGGTTAAAACATATAATTTACATGATAAACCTAAATTTTAATAAAAGGTTTAAAAATATTAAAAATTTAGACAATCATGTAAACTGCGATGAATAAAATAAAAAAAAATTTATTCATTGCCCTTCTATTGTTGTATACTGTGATGTTATTCCGATCTTTGATACTTATTAATAAATATTTGTTTTTGAATACTAAAGCTTTGCATTTGTATATGAAAAAGTGCCAAAGAACACTGGTTATATACTCAACGATTTTTATAATTGTTGCTCTTCTGAGTCCAAAAAAATCTTCCATCTTAGACTTATCAATGAATCATATCTCTTTTTAATTAAAAAGTACAGTAAAATGCCTAAAAATATTGTAGTTAAAAAATTTTCATCCTATATTGTGCAAAAACAAAATTTTTTTTGAATTGGTTAATTTGTTCAATTAAATTAATTTAAAAAGTTTAAATGAGTATAAGTTGATTGTTGTTAATGTTGACGTTAAGAATAATTGAGTATTCTATATATAAATACACTTTTTTGAAAATGCCAAATTTTCTAATGAATTTGTATTGTTTTAAAATTATAAACGCAATTAATTTGATAATAAAATGATGAATATTAAGAACCGATGTACAATATATACATATATTTATAAAATACATTCCTACGATAAATTTTAAATCATACAAAACAAAATTAAAAAAATTATTTTTTAAAAAATTATCTTCCATTAAAAAAGAAAAAAGTATGTTTATAAATAATTTGGTTAATAAAGTAAAAGAAAATGTAATTTTCATTTTTAATTATTAGAATTAGGATAAGAAATATTATAATTACTGCCAAATTAAGTATGGTTGCACATTTTTTTAATACAAAACTACTTAGATAATAAATATAAAAGCAAAAAAGACTAAAATAACTGACCATAATAAGTTTTTTTGTTAATATTTTTATATATAGGTAAAATATTGTAAATATACAATAAAAAAAAACAAACAAAATTTACTATTTTTGATTTTTGTATAAAAAAGTACTAATAAAATTTTTTATAAAAACAAATGTTTCGCTGGCCAATTGAAAGATAAGAAATTTTTTAATGTATACTCAACTACTATAATAGATATTATTCATTTTGTAAAACTTTCAATTTTTACCTATAAATAAAATATACATAATAAATACTCTTTTATTGAGTACGACTATGAAGCATTTATAATTATTTTTACTAATAAGAAAATTGTATCGAAAGAAATGTTGAGCGATGTTAAAATTTTGTTATTATGGTTCTTTTTTTTTTTAAATTTTGCTTTTTATATATAATATTAATAAATAAAAAAAAAAATTAAAAATAAAATTAAAAAAAAATAAATAAAAAACTGAAAAGAAACAAAAAACAGGAGACTAAGTGTGCAGGGTGCACTGCAATTATAAATTATGTAAATAATGGTTATATATATATAATTTTTAGAATTTAAGAATTTAGAATTAAAAAAAATATTCATATAATAAACTTATAAGTACTTCAATATATGATAGAGCATAATTTTGTTTTCATTTTTGTGATTTACAATTTTTTTAAAGCATTTTTTTATTGTACTTATTTGAACAAAAAAAATTATATATTAAATATTATGTGCAAATAAAATTTATCAGCTTAAAATATACTGTTTAGTTAAGTTATGTTTATTCTACTACACTGAATATAATGAAAAAAAAAAAAAAAGAAAAAAAAACTGATGTTACAAAGTTAGATATATATTTATAAAAATTGTGTTCTTTTTAATTAATTAAAAAAAAAATAGCAAAAGTTGATTACATTTTATAATATAATAAAACAGTATTATTTATAATATGTGCAAAGATAAAAGTATATGCATTTTTTGTTTGAAAAAAAAAACTAATAAATAAATCAGTTATTAATTATTTGTGTAAAATTATTGCTCAAAAAAAAAAAATATATATATATATAAAGCATCAATGCAAATTATATATAATCTGTACGTGTAATTATATATTTTTAAATAGACTTAACAAATATATTATACGATTGCTTCAAATGTTAGAAAAATATTACGATGAATAGTAAAAAGTAAAAAAAAAATAGAATTCTGTTTTGATTTGTTTATTTTTGGCATATTTATATATGTATTGATTAATTGCACTGTTTTATATATATTTAATGAAGCAATCAAAGAAAATTTTCAAATTGTATTGCATACTTGTAATTTTTTAATTTTAGTTTATAATTTATAAAAAGGTGACTATTTAATTATTTAGTTTTCAACAGTGCTTAAAATAATTTCAACTTTTTTTTTAAAATAGTTATATTTTATAATAATTAATTATATTATGTAAAACATTTAAGGTTCTTTTTTCTTATAGTTTAATTATTTTCTGTCATAATAATGTGTTAAATCACTTCTTATTAAAAAAAAAAATTATATATTTTTGCTAATTTTCTTATTTAAAAAAAACCTAACTTGTTAAAAAAATGTTACATATGTAGGTATAAAGTTAAAGAAAGACTATTCAAATAACAGTAGTAGTTAATTGTCTTAGAAATTTGATTATTTGAAGTTTAAAAGCTAATTTTTAGTATCTTAGTGTTTAGGATCTAGGATTAAATTTTTCTCAACTTTTTTTAAACTAAATATTTGCAACATTAGTATGAAACATTGTTCCAAACTCGAGGAGGTATAAGACTATACCCTTAAATTTATTTTTCGGCAGCTTTGTCTCGAAAGCTAACTTACGTGCGATTTGGGCCATTATGTACTTTTCTGGATATGAACTCATAATAATTATACTATTTGAATTTTTTTTTGAAGTAGGGATGCTTTTGAACCCCTGGGTGAAGCAATTTTTCGTACTATTATTGTTTTTATTTTTTTGATTGTATAAAAGGAAGTTTTTAACAAAACTTAGAAAGATTAAAATTTTTTTTTTTCAATTTAGGGGTAATTTTCACGAATTTTCACCCCCTGGTGAAGGGAGTTAACCCATTTACGCCCAAGCGGACGTAAACGGAAAGTCAAAAAAAAAAATAGGTTCCCGTATAGATAGACTTTTAAATTACATGTCTATAGTAAAATTTCATGCTCTTACCGAATCTGAAGTCAGATTTTACTTACAACCCTTTCAAATGACCCAAAAAGAGGGGTAATTGGGGTGAAAAAGGGGCTAAAATAAAAATGACGGAAAAATCAATATAAAAATAAAAAAATGATACCAAAAAACATTTAAAATTATTTATTTGTGCAAAAAACTTACATTTTTTAGGTTTATGGGATATTTAATTGGATTTCAACCCTTATATTGCAACTAGGGGTAGTTATCCCAAAAACTTCAAATATTGTTTTTTTAGTTCCAAATCGGTTCTAATAGGTAAATTTGACTTCTAATTCCATTTTTTGAATTTGTTTTGAGCTAAAACGCTTCTGTAAGCGTAAAATTCTAAAATTTAGTTTCCTATATAAAAATAATAAATTCTATAGGTTCCATTTAGCCCTGATTACCCCTATTTTTACGCTTATAGAAGCGTTTTAGCTCAAAACAAATTCAAAAAATGAAATTAGGAGTAAAATTTACCTATTAGAACCGATTTGGAACTAAAAAAACAATATTTGAAGTTTTTGGGAAAAACTACCCTTAGTTGCAATATAAGGGTTGAAATCCAATTAAATATCCCATAAACCTAAAAAATGTAAGTTTTTTGCACAAATAAGTAATTTTAAATGTTTTTTGGTATCAATTTTTTATTTTTATATTGATTTTTCCGTTATTTTTATTTTAGCCCCTTTTTCACCCCCATTATCCCTATTTTTGGGGCATTTGAAAGAGTCGTAAGTAAAATCTGACTTCAGATTCGGTAAAAGAATGACATGCAATTTAAAAGCCTCTATCTATACGGGAACCTATTTTTTTTTTTGACTTCCCGTTTACGTCCGCTTGGGCGTAAATGGGTTAATACATATTATCATAGTAAAATACAATAAAATATTATCAACCAATTTATTACAGAATAAAAAGTAAAAAATAGCTATTTATAACGTTTTTTGTAAATTTTCTCTTTTAAGGGGCAGTTTTTACCCACTAAAATTAGCCCTTGTATAAACAGCTCTGCTTTTAAACCCATTATTAAAAAAGCCCCGATATCTTGTCAAATTACTATTGAAAAAAATGAATTTATCAGCTGATTTAAGGGTGTTCTATTTTTCAACGTCTTTGAATCTTGGATTTGGATTCAGCGACCCAAAAAAGCTTTAGTACTAGACATTTTATTAAATCGGTTGTCGATATAGGCACCCCCCTCCTCTTCCTCTTCTCCTTGCATCTACAATTAATCAAATTGCCTTTTTTGACCTAAAATGACCAATTTTTAAATTTGTTTAAATTGCTGCCAAAATTGTAATTTTTGACGAAATCGAGTTTTATAGGCCTTAAAAATTTTCTACAAGCTTCAAGTTCCCAAAAATTTGTTACTCGTCACCGTTTTTTAAATAGTTTCTAAGATATCGGTTTTCAACGATAATGATAAACATTAATTTTTTTTAAATCTTGAATTTGAAACCCTGGCTTATTAAATTATCATATCTGATAAATAAATTATTGAAAATGGTGAAGAGTTTTTTAAAACTCGGAGCTTTTTGAAATTTTACCGCACCCTCTAAAATAGGAGAGAACGGGATAAAGCAGCCGTATTAGGATTATATGCTTTATGGAAAATTTGTCAAAGTCACCCCTATTTTAGAGGATGCGGTAAAATTTTTGCACAAAACTGATGTTGAATTTGAAATTAGCAGCCAATTTTACTTAAGAATATAATTTTAATTATAAAAAATAAGTTTTATTTTAATTTTTTTTTAAACTACTCTTATACACCTTTTAAGGGTTTTAAATAGGACCAAAATGAATGAGATCTCAATTTATTCAAAGTTTACTTAAATTTACTTGAAAAATAATATGTTCAAAAATTTTTCAATAAAGTTTAATTCTTTTTTCATTTATTTTTCCAAAAATTTCCTAATACCCCTTTCACCCCCGTTTTTAGGGTATATTTAAGGGTCGTAGGTGAAAACTAATGTCAGATTCTGAAAGAGCGTGAAATTTTACTGATGAACTTTTTAGCCACGTAAAGTTACAAAACAAGGGATTATATTTATTTTTGCTCACTTCCAAAACTCTCCGCCTTATAAAGTTATTTATTTAAACAAATACAACGTGTTAATTTTTGGGTCACAAATGACACTTTTTTCAGACCTGGGCAACTTGGATCAAAATTTTAGTTGGCTTATGTAGAAGAGCATTAAATTTTAGGTGGGGGGTAATTTAGGATTCAGCCTTTCAGTAACGTGTTATAGCTAATTATTTATAAATTTTAGAGAATTTATAACTTCTTTTTATAAACAATTAGATATAAATCTAATGCTCTTCAACATGAGTCAAGGAGAATTTTTATCCAAGTTGCCCTAGTCTGGGAAAAGTGGCATTTATGGCCAAAAAATTAACACGTTGTATTTGTTTAAAAAATTTTTTCTTCCATTTTTTAATCCTGGCATCACGAAACTGCCTTGTTAAAATGTTCTCCTATTGTAAAGATAAATATTTTTGTAAAAAATCGAGGCATACTTAAGTAATTAAATTAATTTTTATGAAATGAACTTTTAATCCTCAATGGGACCATTTATTATCGCTAAGCTTCTTTTTGAAAGCGTGATTATCACCAACTATGAATTTTAGCATTTTAAATTTAAAAATAAAAAATTTATCCCGAGTGCTTCGAATTACCCCAATCTCCCCAATATAAAAAAATAGGATAAAAATAAAACTTAAAATAACTTTAATTAATTAGAAAAAAAAAATCATACAACAATAAAAGTATTCTCTTAATTTACGAGGATATAAAAAAAAAAATTTTTTCTTAACTAATTAAATGAAACTGTCATTACTTGGCTAATATTATAACGAAGAAGCTCGTTAACACTTAAAAACATTAAGAAATCATCGTTTATACGGTTAACTTTAAAACATTTAGCAATATTATATTCAAGCAATATAATCGTAAGGCTTGGCATGTACATTGAAATTCTGAGCGAAAGGTTTACACACATACTAAATAATTGCAAATATTTTTTTTTATTATAATGTATACATATATATTTATATTTGTAGTTGTTATAGTATTCGCGTCCTCGGTAAATGCCCCTGACTTTTTTTAATACTTTTTTTTTATTTTTATTCACGACGAGATTGTTCATTGCACTCAAAAAGTTTTCAATGGTAACTGGCTTTTATAATAAAACTTATTATATATATTAAATATTTTCACTTATCACCTTTTGACATCAACTTTCGACTATTTTATATATAAAGTTGTAGTTTTTTTTTTTTTATATAAAATAATAAAATAAAAAAGTTTTAAAATTAAAATGTTTATTTTTCATGTACTTCGTACAATAAAAATTTATAACAGCCATTAAATTAATTCAATTATTATTATTATATATAAAAAAAACTATTTTTTCGAGCTGAGTGATAAAATAATTAATTTTTTTTACGTATTTTACAGAATCCTTGAGATTTAAATTGTATTAAAAAAAACAAAAATGTTGGTTTTTTTTTTGGCTGTGATTAATCCTTGAATATGACTTGAATTTTATATATTTAATTAATGTGTATATATAAATAAATAAAGTAAATTATAAAAAAATTTGCAACAAGTATTTTATCTTGCAAGGTTAAAAAAAAGGATTTTAAAATTGTCAGCTAAATTATTTAATTAATCAAAAGGGAAATCCTTGTGGAGTAATTATTGTTAAAAAGAAAAAAATTGCAAAGATCTAGACACTTTTTATGATAAAATGTTTTATTGAATTATTTTAAAATGTTTTTGATTTATAAATAAAATATGGAGGCGAATTCATAAGTTTTGTGGTTTTATTATATGTGATTATTAAAAAAATTTAATTTTCTCTAAAATTTCTATTTCTTTAGAGAGATTTTATTGAAGTTTTCACATTTTGTTATGAAACCTCTGATTATTACTTATATTCATAGGAAATAGTAAATAATAATAATAAGAAGAATAAGAAGGAAATAGTAACCAGTAGAAACAGGAGTAGAAAGGTTCAGAAAATCAAATTTTGAAGAATAGTCTAAGATGAAATAATGGGATATATATATCGAGTTATTTGTATTTTCCTCTTTCATTATTGAATGAAAAGACCGTATACCTACACCACACCGATGATGCGATCGCGATGGAGGTAAAAAATGTACGTTGGTATGAAAAAGGCAAATAAAAAATTTTCTGGTAAAAATACTAAATTTTTTCTTAATTTTAGTTTGATATATTTGGTTAATAGTATTAATACAGGCGCCAGCCATACAAATCACGCCCAAAAATTAAATTTCTTTTTCCGAGGATAAAAATATGTGGTATTTGTGTTTTTCGACCATGAATCCGGAGTCCGTTTTGCGAATTTCGTGGTCAATTTTTTGCTATTAACAAATTATTGCGAAATTGGGCAATAAGTTTAACCCTTAAATTTGCAAAAACATAAAATTAATAAAAAATACTCTGGTTAGGGGGTAATTTTTAAAAATTTAAGGGTGAAGCGCAAATTTTTCGTAGACAGGACCCTAAAATTCATGATCAGTGAACTTAATTCGAGCTAAACTTTGCAGTAAACATGCGTAAAACGTGGATAAACGGTGGTAACAAAGAAGGACGATTGGGACTGCAGAATGATGGTTATTGATAAAAATCAGTTTTATTTATAACTATGCCATTACATTTTTGCAAAATAATAAAGTGTTTAAAACAAAGATTTCATAGCAGGTAAAAAGCATGGGTAAACGGCGGTAGAAGATTTTGGATTTTCGGGTATAAGAAATTGGTTACCCCCCCAGGAGATTTTCTGAAAAATTTATGAATACGTTTTTTCACCCAAGCAGAATTATAAAAAAAAATTTAAGGCTGGTACATTTTTTTTTATGTTTTAAAAACCGATTTCTGAAAAATTCGAAATTATATTTCGGGATCTTAAAGTGACCCTAAAGGCCGAAAAAAAATTTTTCTTGAACAGTAGTGGAATTTTAAGATTTCTAGCCTATGAGCAGAATAGTATCTGTTTATGGGTCAGAAAAATTAAAGAAAATCTCCAAAAAACTCCGAAAAAACGTTATTTTTTATGTTTTCGGGGATCTGTAGTGGTCTAGAGGTCTAATTCGGTTAGTTTTAAGATAGCTTTTCGGATGCTACTACTTTGGATAGATTTGTTTTCGAGGGCCAAATCACTATACTTTATATTTTATATATATTATAGAATATAATAATGTTGTAATAAGACTTCAAAAAAATATAAGCTAATTTAACCGAACCATTTTGGAACTTTAAATACTATACTTAAATACTATACTACAACCTTATGCTTGACAAAGTGAACTTATAAAAATAATCCACCGTCTTTGGGTTTCCAAATTGCTTCAAACTTTTAGGGCGTGTGAATGAAGATAAAACAACGTACTCCATACCAAAAGTTCGTTTATATTAACTTAGAATAGTAAGCCAAGAAACAAATTGTTACATAGTACCATAGATACTCCAGTAAAAATACGGGGGGGGTTGCACTTACGGTTGCGAATATGAGATTTGCTCTAGTATAGGTTTTTTGGGTCTGCTGAACACGAAAATCGGGGTCATTTGGCAGAGAAAATTGCGCATCACCCTTAAATTTGCAAAAACTACCCCCAAAAGGGGGTATTTTTGATGTCATTACCTTCTGAGTTAATAGATTTATCCAAGAATTGGTTTCTAGGGGTTTCTTGGGTCGCTAATTAAGAATCTTGATCATTTTTTAAGGTAACATTAATATTTCACCCCTAAATTAGCTAAAATTAACCCCCAAAAGGGGTGTTTTTGCTGTTTCTGCACTTTTTACGTCAAGATTAGGTCTAAAGAGTTTTTTGGGTCGCTGAAAACGATTTTCATGTTTATTTTAATGAATAATTGTTATATCACCCCTAAATTACCGAAAACAACCCCCAAAAGGGGTGTTTTTGCTGTTTCTGCACTTTTTACGTCAAGAAGAGGTCTAAAGAGTTTTTTGGGTCGCTGAAAACGATTTTCATGTTTATTTTAATGAATAATTATTATATCACCCCTAAATTACCGAAAACAACCCCCAAAAGGGGTGTTTTTGCTGTTTCTGGACTTTTTACGTCAAGAAGAGGTCCAAAAGGTTTTTTGGGTCGCTAAAAACGATTTTCATGGATTTTTTAGTGAAAAATTAATATTTCACCCTTATATTAGCTAAAACTACCCCTGTAAGGGGCGCTTTTTACTGACTGATTTTAAAAGTATACAACGTTTATAATACATAAACTCATGAATTCATTGTCGGTAACAAAGTTTTCATTTCTTAGCAACGACGATAAATCAATATATTTTATCATATACAAAAATTTTTTTTGAATTCAAAGCAAACAAAAAAATTAATAAATAAAATTATTCGAAAATAACGAAATCCTTTTCAGAGAGTAGCTTAACCTACTTTAAGAGTGAAATATTAATTTTTCATTAAAAAATCCATGAAATTCGTTTTCAGCGACCCAAAAAACCCCTTGGACCTATTCTGAACGCAGTAAGTTTGAATATAGCAAATACGCCCCTTACAGGGGTAGTTTCAGCTAATATAAGGGTGAAATATTAATTTTTCACTAAAAAATCCATGAAAATCGTTTTTAGCGACCCAAAAAACCTTTTGGACCTCTTCTTGACGTAAAAAGTCCAGAAACAGCAAAAACACCCCTTTTGGGGGTTGTTTTCGGTAATTTAGGGGTGATATAATAATTATTCATTAAAATAAACATGAAAATCGTTTTCAGCGACCCGAAAAACCCTTATGAACCAAATTTGGCAGCAAAAAGTGCGAAAATGGCGAAAACACCCCTTTTGGGGGGTAGTTTTAGCTAATTTAGGGGTGAAATATTAATGTTACCTTAAAAAATCATCAAGATTCTTAATTAGCGACCCAAAAAACCCCTGTGAGCCGAATTTGGCCGCAAAAAGTGCGAAAATGGCGAAAACACCCCTTTTGGGGGGTAGTTTTAGCTAATTTAGGGGTGAAATATTAATGTTACCTTAAAAAATGATCAAGATTCTTAATTAGCGACCCAAAAAACCCCTAGAAACCAATTCTTGGATAAATCTATTAACTCAGAAGGTAATGACATCAAAAATACCCCCTTTTGGGGGTAGTTTTTGCAAATTTAAGGGTGATGCGCATTTTTTTTTTTATATTATAATATAACCTTGTTACCTTATTTTCTTACTAAAAACTTTCAATTGGGCTAAATTCAAACCTTTTTGGCCTGTATCTGGCCCATGTTCTGAAACTTCATTTCTGCTTTAGAACGTTGAACTAAAATAGGTTTTGCAGAACTTAAAAACTTATCACAAGTTTGTCAAGCAGAGTTTTATTTGAAACTGGTTATCGCGTTTACTTTTTTTTTCGTAGACGTTACTAATTTTTCAACTATTTTCATTAATTTGGGTTTTTTAACTTGGGTGCTGATTACAAAAATAATCTTTGAATCTTCTAGATTATAAAGCATAGTGTCAAAATGTAACCCAGTTTTAAAAAAAAATTACCTTAGCTACACTCTTGAATCCAGGATGTTTCCAGCTAGCAAACTTAGTACTTTAATAAAAAATAAAGCAGTATTTAAGAGTCAAAAAAAGATTTTATTGAATTAAATTTTCAAGCTTAAATTTTTCTTAGATTTTAGTCAAAGTTCTATAATAATAATATAGGATTGTACAATTTTTGGGATTGTACATAACATACTATTTATTAGAAAAAGACTCGTGCGGACCTCTACATACTATGAATGCGGAGAGATCCGTTTTTATGTTTCAGGGTTGGCGCGTGGAATCTTTAATTTATTAAAAAAGCCAAAGGATGCGTCAAGGAATAATATCAATGTGATCATAATAGATTAGGTAGGTATATAATATACAGTATACCTAATTATGCATACAACGAAAAATATTAAAAACTCTAAATTTGTTTCATTAAAGTAATGCATGTAGTCGTCTCTAATCGTCTCTGCAAGCTGGTTATATAATCTCAAAAACACATTTCGCTTGCGAGAAAAAAAATTTGTAGGTTTGTTAAAATTATTTTATTGTTTTTCTTGATAAACTTACAGAAAAATTGTAAAGATACAGAAATGTTTGGCATTTTTCGAAACAATATGTTCTTTATTTTATCGTATATTTTACTTCAAAGTAATCCTTTTCATCTCAATAAACAAAAATCGCTTAAATCAATTAAATTTTGAATACACGAAATTATAAATTAAAAATAGCTTAAAATTTCACATTTATAAAATTTAAGTAAAAATAATCTGCAAATTTTATGCATTTTATTCGAGTCATTATAATATAATAAAGAATTTGACCTAAATTACACATATTTTATTATTACTACAATATAAATATTTTTTAATCCTATTATAATTGTATGTATGTGTTTTTATAATACATATTTTAATATTCTTTTCATTTCAATTATTTTATTTACACAGGTGAATGTCTTTCATGATTTTCTGGTATTATATAATTTAATGCAAGTAATTATTAAAATTTATATTTGACAATCCGGTTAACATTAATTCTTTTGTAATATCTTAATGAATAAAAACTCAGCAGGATATTATAAGTTTACCTATAAGTTAAAATTTATTTTTAGTTTTTGTTTTCTTAAAATTCTATTTTAATAGTAATTAGTTCCCTACTAATTAACAAATTTTTTAGACAAAAAAATCTTTATAAAATATGAAGAAACAAAAGAGCCTTATAGTTTCTCACCCATTCTCTGGTGTTACGGTAGATTTTTACAAAATTTTCGGAAAAAGGTTTTTTTTTTTCTATAAAAGTCTTTTACTAAACTTAGCATAGAATTTCCTGTACTTGTTTTACACCTGCATGGGCAAAAAATATTCATCGAGTAACAAAATTTAGATACTGAATTGATCTCTCGTTTTACCAGGCACTCGTGAGTCGTGCTAGTAAAATCTCAATTTCCTAAGGAATATAAAAATGTAAAGTTTAAAATTAATTTTTTCTTTGGTTTTGGGCTGAAAATTAAAATTGTATCTTCGGTTGTTGATAGCGTCAGAAACTTTTTTTTTTGTAATACTTTCCAGTCAACTGGAATAGGAAAATTTGTTAATTTCAAGCATTATTTGGGTTGGGATGGGGGGGGGGGGGGTCAAATGGACTTAGAATAATTTTGATTTAGGGACATTGAATAATTGGAAACAGAATAATAAAGATTTTAGGCTTAAAATTATTTTTTTTGGGTTAAGGACTTAAAATTATAAAGACTTCAAGATTCAAAATATAAATTTAAACATGTTCCATGTTCGTTGTTGGTGAATTCACAAACTAGTTGTATAAGTTTTTTTACCCTAGACGTCGGCCATGGGAAGAAAATGCAAGTGTTTCCTTTTCTTTTCATCTAGTTTTTGAGACTCTTAATTCAAGTTTTAGAAATTTGTTTCTAAAAAGTTACTTTCCAAGAGAAGCTTATGCGATTTTTCCTGAAAACTGAGAGATTTTTTTGAAACCCTTAACTTCATTTTAGTGGAGAGAATAACGTTTTTAAAATTAAACTAATTTTTTCCAATTTCATAAGTTTTGTATCATTAGCACGATGGAATCATTAGATAATTCAAGAATAAATGGTTGATTAAATTGATTATCTTCTTGCAGTATTGAATGGTTAGGGAAAAAATTAGCCCAAAACAAAAGAAAAATTTTGTATTCCTCCATTTAATTTAACCAAGTTTAATGTTCAGATTTGGTTCAGATTATATGAAATTGGCCATAGTTGAAATATTTTCAATATAAGGGGTCGATTACTAAATTTAATTTAAAAAAATAGATAACTTTACAATTTTCATCGTATAAAGGATAAATTTTGGACAAAAATTTTATTAAGGAAATTTTGTTTTTTGGTCAAAAACGAAATATTAAAGACCTGTATTTGATTATTAAAATTTAGAAAGAAAAATAAATTTCTTGCAGTAAAACTAACGTATATTTACAAATAAATTCTAACAAATAAATTGCACATGGTCCATAAAAAAGAATGGCCCAAATCTCCTGCAAAATAATTTTATAGGGAAAGCAAATTCTTTATTTTACTATTTACAGTACTAACGAGGTAACGATATTACTCGACACGAAAAAAATTGAACACATCACTTTTGAACACTCAAATTAAAACACACAAAACTCAACACAGAATATTTTTAACACTAACTGTTGCACACTATTTAAATTAAACACAGAATTTTTCAGCACATTTTATTTTACACAAATTCAACACAAAAAACTGAAATTTAATTAGTTTTTCATAATTTGCATAAAAAATTTAATTTTTTGTGTCGAATAAAACGTGTCGAAAAATTTTGTGTTGGATTTAAATGGTGTGCAAAAATAGTGTTAAAAAATAATGCGTGTTGAGTTTAGCGTGTTTTAATTTTGGTGCCCAAAAGTGATGTATTCAATTTTTTTCGTGTCGAGTAGGATCGCTACCACTAACGATAAAATCATGTCTCTCAAATTATACGAACAAAAAAACTGTCACCTTTATTTCAACAATCTGTATCAAAATATTTCAAAAAACGTCAATCATCAATTTTATAATTAATTATTCAGTTTTGAAAAGAAAAAATTGAATGAAAATTAAATAAGAGAAATAGTCTACTCACTCAGTACATACATATAAAACTTTTTACACCAATTGTCAATTATTAATTCATACAAATATGAATTTAAATTTATCTCTCAAAATAATAACAACACAACAGCCAGCTAGAGTATGTATAAATAAATAAAATAATTCAAGTCATTTTGCATCTGTACATACATAAATACATTAATGAACGTTAAAGTTATTATGTATGTAGAAAATAAATATGCATGACTTGAAATAAATTTAAAAATAAAAAAGTTAAAATTTTCTTTTTTTGTATTTTTTATTTATACATATCGACTATACAAAATGCTTCAACACTATATATGAAAATTACAATATAATATGGATAAATTTCTTTATTTTCAAATTACATAGCACACATAGATACATATTTGAATTTAATTTATATATTAGGGTGTTTCTTATTTCCCAAATTGACCGTAAAGGAAAGTACTGGCTTGAGTATGATACTTCAGGTAATAAAACTATTTTCTAAAAAAAAAAATTTACCCATGGGTTAATTTAGTGTGCCCATTTGCAAATGAAAATCGGTCAAATTAAGAAAAAAGGTTTTATAAACGTTTTAGAAAACTTTTAGAATCCTCGCTAAAAACTTTTTAATACTAAAATGTTCTAAAAGCTTGTTATTAACAAAATATCTAAAAAAAACTGTAAATTATAAAATTTTTCGTGATATTTGTACTTAGTTTAAAATTTACAGTCGTCTACAAATCAAATATCCACAACAATTGCAATTTGACTGTTTTATTCATTGATTTCTTAAAAAAATGAATATTTCTAATTTTAGGGAAGAGGCAAGCAAAAAACAGCTTTTATAACTGGTCAAAATACCTAAATTAACCTCTCATATTATAATTTACAGTTACTTTTAGATATTTTGTTACTAACAAGCCTTTAGAACATTTTAGCAATAAAAAGATTTTAGCGAGATTTCAAAAAGCTTTCTAAAACGTTTTTAAAACCTTTTTCCTAATTTTTACCGATTTTCATTTGCAAATTGGCACACTACATCAAATTGTTTATAAAAAATTTTTTTTTAAAGATTTCTTTTATGACCTGACGTATCATATTTTGTCTGGTATTTGTTTCTATGGTCAGTTTGGGAAATAAGAAACACCCTAATATATAAATATATGGGTGGTTCCAGTACTTTTCGTACAGATTAGGGCGCACTCATGTCACCGATTGAGCTCAAATTTTAGGGAATAGTTTGGGGTTACAAAAAAGTCACTCAGCCAAAATTTTAGCCCTCTAGCACCTCATGGGGCCGAAATATGGCGGTTTAAAAGTCCAAAAATAGCCTAATTTAGCCCTTTTTTAAAATTACGCCATTCCCTTAAATTTACTTCAAATTTCATCTTACTGATCGCATTTTAACCGCTAAAGAGTTTACATTTTGTAAAAAAATTTTTAGCCAATTCCATGGAGTCAACTTTTTTCGGCATTGATAAACGTAAAATGAATTTTATTAAAAAAGCTGATTTTCAAAATAATACCGCGGCTTAAGATCAACTCAAAAATACTTCTGGTTGGTTGCATTTTTTTTGTCTACTCAAGACCTTTCAAACGCAACCCTAAAATTTAAAATCGGTGGATTTAAACCGGAGATATTTTGATTTTAGTGGCGGCTGTTTTTGAAAAATGCGTTTTTTTGAAATTGATAATAAATTAAAATTTTTTTTTTTGTCAATTTTATAAATTTAAATTTATTTTTATTTTTATGCAAATTCTTTTTTCTTTTTTTTATACAGCATCACAGAGATGTTTAAAATTACACAATAAAGAGGGTCTATAGTAAAATTTCCCGAGGAATCCAAAAATCGAGTCAGAATTTTCATTAGATTACAGGAAAAGCCGGAAAATGGAAAATTCCGGAAAATGGAAAGGTTGAATTTGGATGAGTCAAAAAAGGGCTTTAAAGGCAAATAAGCAAAGAAATTTTTTATGAAATTTGTAGTACATATAATGAACTTATTTTCCTGAAAGTTTCAGACATTTTGAAGCACTTAGAAAAAAATGCCAGGTGGTGAAAAATGTCAAAAAAACGCATTTTTCAAAAACAGCCGCCACTAAAATCAAAATATCTCCGGTTTAAATCCACCGATTTTAAATTTTAGGGTTGCGTTTGAAAGGTCTTGAGTAGACAAAAAAAATGCAACCAACCAGAAGTATTTTCGAGTTGATCTTAAGCCACGGTATTATTTTGAAAATCAGCTTTTTTAATAAAATTCATTTTACGTTTATCAATGCCAAAAAAAGTTGACTCCATGGAATCGGCTAAAAATTTTTTTACAAAATGTAAACTCTTTAGCGGTTAAAATGCGACCAGTAAGATGAAATTTGAAGTAAATTTAAGGGAATGGCGTAATTTTAAAAAAGGGCTAAATTAGACCTTTAAACCGCCATATTTCGGCCCCATGAGGTGCTAGAGGGCTAAAATTTTGGCTGAGTGACTTTTTTGTAACCCCAAACTATTCCCTAAAATTTGAGCTCAATCGGTAACATGAGTGCGCCCTAATCTGTACGAAAAGTACTGGAACCACCCATATATAATAATATATCGAATTGATAAAAAAAATATTCAAATGAAAATATCCAATTCGTTTCTTTTATTTATTATTATTATTATTATTATAATATTTGAAATCGTCAACGAGAGAATTGTAAACAATATATATGTAGAATGAAAGTTAACGATGACAGGAGATACGGGAAAGCTGCACTTTATCCGCGAATCATCCACTCAATTATTTGACTATATGTACATTGTTACAATTTGCGTCAACGTCGAGAGTTGTCATATATAATATTGTATTTTGGTATGCATATTATGATGTCCTGTATGTATGTGTAGTGAAGATACATTAAAAGTAATGAATTTTGAATTTATATATGGCTTGTTTGCAAAAAATATAGAGTTTTAATTTGGGACTTGAATTTTACTCACTAAAATATTCAAATATGCTTTATAAGAACCTATCTTTTTTTTTTTTAATGAAATAGTTTTTTTGGTTATCAATTAATTTCAAAATTTGAAAAAATATAATCTCAACTTATAAAACTGATACCATGAACGATGTGATATAATTTACTGACTTATAATTCAAAATAGTGTTTTTTTTCCACTCCGAAACATCAATATTGTATATCAGAGACTTATAATTAATTTCTAAAAAAGCTTTTAGAGATTGAGGAGTCTTAAAGAGGTATAGAAAATGAGAACCTTAAAGTATCACAAATAATTGAAAAATGAAAGAACAAAGTAAATTTAAAAGTTTTTTTAAGTGAAGTACTTAAAATGCAAAATAATTTAACCAATTAACAATTACACTGTATTTTTCGCCTGATTAAAAATGCAACCAAGCCATATATATGCAAAGAAAGAAAGAAAGAGAGAGTAAGTGAAAGAGGGAATTTTGTTAAACTCAATGTCAGTATTATAGTGGTCGGTCATATTATTATATTATGAGATTATAAGAGAACAGCACTCCTCTCAACAAATTATATATTTTTTTTGAAATGAGATACCACAAAGTCATATAGAAATACTTCAAATTCAGGAAATTTCATTATTCAAGATATTTGTTTTAATGTATTTATAGTTTCAGATATACATATATAATTATATATATTTTTAACCAATGGGGTATTTCATATTTTTTCGTTTAACTTTTTTTCTTTTATGTGGTGATTCTTTAGCGAACAGAAATTACAATAAACCTTTTTATAACGATGTAAGAACTGTATTATGAAGATCCTTCAAGTCCTAGATTTGAGAAAAAAATTTTATAAATATATTTAAAAAATTTTATAAATAAATTATTCTAAGTCCCTAAAACCAGATTATTCTGAGTTCCGAAATTGAAATTATTCTAAGTCACATTTGACTCACCCCCCTTAAATCGGAAAAATTTGACCCCCCCTTGATTTTCAGATTTTCAGGGCACCCCCTCCCTATGAACATGTTCCATTAGACTGTTTTTTTTTCAAAGTATCTGGAATTCCTAACGCGCCGGCAGAACTTGAAAATATAAGTAAAAAAAATAAATTTCTCGTTGGATTTAGACCAAAACATCGATTATGGAAAAATCGGTTAATTTTAGAAAAATAGATTTTCTCGCAAAAGAAATGCCCAGATAAAAAAATTAATTCTTCCATTAAATTCCTCGAGAAAAAATACATAAGTCTCGTTAGTAAATAATCTTCAGAAAATTAAAAAACTCTTATAATAGATTTCATTAAAATTGGGACCCTAAAAGGCTAAGAAAATCGATTTTTCTTCTATAAAACGTGGTCAACAGCTAAAATAAATGGTTTTATCGGATTCCTGGGGAAAAATTAGGATACTAAGGGATATTAATTGGAACATTATCTTATAGGTGATTTTAATCCACTAGAAAATCTGAAAGTTTTAAGGAAATCCCAATTTTAAGGAGGCCAAAAAAAAACTTTCGAGAGCTATCGTGGGCTCAAAAATCGATGTTTTGGTCTAAATCCAACGAGAAACTAGCTTATTTTTTTTACTCATATTTTTGAGTTCTGCCAGCGCGTTAAGAATCCTGGATTTCTTGAAAAAAAATCCAGTCTAATGTTCCATGTTAAAATAAAAGTAAGTTTTTGGAAAAATTATAATATGTATAATTTTTATCCTATAATAATGTAGTTCGTAAAAATTAGATATTTAAAAATTTAATCCCATTTATAATATTACTGAGGCACCGAAAATTAAAAAAAAGTTTACTTTAATGTATTTTCCGGGTGGGGGGGAGGCTTTTTCTATGGTTTGCATTTCTTGTCAGCCACCCGTTGTCTAACTTAACACTTTTAAACCGGTGATTTACTCCATACTAAATGCGCTGTTTGGTCTAATATCAAAAACCGCTTTGAGAAAAAGACTACATAGGTTTTGAGCATTGGCGCTTCACTTTTAAATTTGCAAAAACTACCCCCTAAAAAGAGTATTTTTTATTAATTTTATGTTTTTGTAAATTTAAGGATTGAGCATCAATATCTCGTAGCCAGGATCTAAAAATTTGTGATCAACGATCCAAAAAACCTATATAGACGAAATCCGGACACTCAAAAAGTGAACACATCAAAAGTACTCCTTTTTGAGGGCAGGTTTTGCTTATATAATGTGAAATATTTATTTTTCATTAAAAAAATCTCTAAAATTCGTGATCAGCGACCTAAAAAACCTGAAAAAACCTGTATGGACCAAATCTGGACACTCAAAAAGTTAAAACACCAAAATTACCCCTATTTGAGGTCAGATTCAATTTTATAATCTTTTTATTAAATAAAATTACTTAGTTTGACTAGATTTGAACTATAGTTCAGTTGTATTTCAGATTTTACATAAAGTCATTGCATTTTAAAACTTTTTAAAGCTTTTTAAATTTTTAGCTAAGTTTTTTTTCCTCAAAGTAGGTATATCACCTATATATGTTAGTATATGATATAAATATATAAATTTTATACTATTTGATATAAAAGACTTTTAGAAAAAGTAAATTTTTACATGTATAAAAAAGTTAGTAAAATTTAAATAAAAAAGTTTATAAAAGTAAATATATTAAAATTACATGAATTAGTTTTTTTTTAAATTGGCAAAACTTATTTGTCAATACTTAATAATAATTAATGAGTAAAAAAGTAAAAGTCAATAAGGTTAATTCCATTGACAAGAGTTTTTCAAAGAAAAATATGAGAAAATTAAATATTTTACATATATCGATCCACAAAAAATATTTTGATTTTACGATTTTAAAACAAAATTTATACTTGGTGTTTCCATATGACCTACTTTTACTAATTTTGCATTAAAAGATTAAAAATAATTAAAATAAATTTATAAAAATAAATCTTTGTAAAATAATTTTTTTTTAACCTAGCAGAATCCCTTTGGAAATTTGGAAAATTAGTTTTTATTTATATGTCAAATAGTTTGTCAAATATATAATTGTTATAAAGTCTTCGTTTTTTTCTTAAACTTTTTATTCCCAATTCTTTTTTAGTATCCAGAAAACGAAATAGGAACGTGCTCGATTAAGTTCTTTAAAGTTAATTCCATTAGATAGTTAGCTTCAAGTATATATATATAATATATACATTAGCTTGGCAGTTATTTTAAAGTATCACTTGGATTTTCTATCACCGGGTGACAAAAGTTGCCAATGATAAAAAAAAAAGATTCTCAAAATTACAGCTCATTTAACACTTCTACATAAGTGTTGCTACCAAATACATGGGCTCTTATGGAACCAAAAATAAGAATTCACGTATTCGGTGGGAACGTTTAAAACCCGAACAGATATTGCTTAGATGGAACTACGCAGGACATCTGCGGGCTAGCCATACGACTACTGAGGCCATCCCACGGCATAAATGTATAAAATAACATATAATGTAACGCGGTACTCGGGAGGACATATGATGGCATGCCATATTACGCATGCGCATTTCGCAAAAGTATAGTATGTGTAACAACAAACTATAATAAAAAAAGAAGTACTATATTATTATTATTATTACTGAGTAGAAAATAATTAAATTATTTTATTATAATTGTGCATATCTTGAAATTGTTATTTCAGACAAAAAATAATAATTCAATAATTATTTTTTTATATAAATATTAATATTATTGTGCATTATTTATTTTTTAGTAATAATTATTGTGCATTTATTTATTTTTTTTGAATTGTAATAAAAGAAATAAACAATTGTAAGATCTAAGTTTATAATGAAATAGTTTAAACGATTTATGTTTTAATTAACTATTTAATTTTTAATAAATATTACTAATATAGAATATTTTTATTTAGCTTTAAAAAGAATCCAAATCCAAATAAAAATACATTTATATTAGCTACCTTATTGCAAAAAAATATTTTTCATACGCAATAAAATTATTATGAACCTGAATTAATTAAATAAATAAATTTGTTCTTGTGATTTTGTCATAGTTTAATTATTTTTAGTTAAGTGATTCGAATTTATAATGAATAAATATAAGCAAAAGTAATAAAAAAACAGCTTTGTTATGGTAACACGTGAGATTATTTAAATACAGAGCATGCGCAGAACAATACTACGGCTTGCCGGCTGAGTGCCCTAGGAGTACCGCGTTACATTTAGCGTGTGGCCCCTACCTCATTTCGTATGGCTAGCGACCGAGTACCGTACAAATACTGCTGGCTCGCCACCTATGAAATCCGTCCGGGAAGTGATTAAATGAGCTTTAATTTTGAAAATCTTATTTTTTTGATAATTTTCAACTTTTTTAACCCTTTAAGGTCTTACGTACGTCAGGATTTTTAACTATCGGCATCTTTGTCTTACACATATATAAAAGTAAGGATTGCAACTTCAAATAAATAAAAAAGTTTTATCAATAATACTTAATTATTAGTATTCAAAGCTTAAAAATAAATTTCATTAACTTTATTTTGGCATTAAATAAATTATTTATTATTTAAGGGTGTATCCATTACTTTTCATACAAGAGTGGGCGCACGCATGTCACCGATTGGGCTCAAATTTTAAGATTAAGTTTGGGGTTATAAAAAACTCACCTAGCCAAATTTTCAGCCCTCTAGAACAATATGAGGCCAAGTTATGACCTCCAAAAGGTCCAAAAAATTACCTATTTTAGACTATTTTCAAACTTTCGCCATTCTCTTATTTTTCAGTCAAATTACTTTCAGTTGGTCGCATTTTTTTGGTATAAGCTTCAGAATTTACCAAAAAAATGTATAGACACTTTTATTACGTAGATTTTATTTGGCGATAAAAAATGTTAGATGACTGAAACGAAAAAAAACAGGAATTTCAAATTAGTGCCAAATCTGGAAATCTTTATATAACTACTTCCGGTTAGTCGCAAAATTTTGTACTACTCAAGACCTTTCGAATGCAACCTACAAAATTAAAAACGGCTTATTTTATCCGGAGTTATGCGTATTTTAGTTTGGTCGTTTTTCGGAAATTTTGATTTTTTTGCGTTTTCAAATTACTATAACTTTTTTCTATCATAACCAAAACGGCCAAAAATTTCAGAGAATATTCTTCAAACATTAATAAATAATCTCTGAAATTTTGGTGGATGATATTGGCTTCTATCCGTTTTTATACATTCCCAAAAAAGCCTTATTCTTCACGTATTTTGTGTATTAAAGTGGACCTATTTTTGGACTTTGTGGAAAAACTTTGCTCCCCGGGTTTTTTTGTGAAGTTTTGGTCATAAAAAGTTCCCAGTTCCAAGGATTTTGCTTTTGCGTTGCAAAAACACGTGCTTGTAAGCACCTCAATTTTCCCATTTAAATAACATAGGAATTTTGACTTTTCAGCTTTCTAATTTTTTACAAAGCTTGCAGAATGTTTTGAAAAGCTACTAATCGATGGAAAGTACTATTTAAATATATAAAAAATGATACCCAACCTCAAGTATCCAAAAAAAATATTTTTAAAACGATTTTATCGGTAATAAACGAAAAAAAAGTACTGCATTTAAATTACATGAAGCCATGGAGTACTTTTTTTTCGTTTATTACCGGTAAAATCGTTTTAAAAATATTTTTTTTGGCTACTTGAGGTTGGGTATCATTTTTTATATATTTAAATAGTACTTTCCATCGATTAGTAGCTTTTCAAAACATTCTGCAAGCTTTGTAAAAAATTAGAAAGCTGAAAAGTCAAAATTCCTATGTTATTTAAATGGGAAAATTGAGGTGCTTACAAGCACGTGTTTTTGCAACGCAAAAGCAAAATCCTTGGAACTGGGAACTTTTTATGACCAAAACTTCACAAAAACACCCGGGGAGCAAAGTTTTTCCACAAAGTCCAAAAATAGGTCCACTTTAATACACAAAATACGTGAAGAATAAGGCTTTTTTGGGAATGTATAAAAACGGATAGAAGCCAATATCATCCACCAAAATTTCAGAGATTATTTATTAATGTTCGAAGAATATTCTCTGAAATTTTTGGCCGTTTTGGTTATGATAGAAAAAAGTTATAGTAATTTGAAAACGCAAAAAAATCAAAATTTCCGAAAAACGACCAAACTAAAATACGCATAAATCCAGGTAAAATAAGCCGTTTTTAATTATGTAGGTCGCATTCGAAAGGTCTTGAGTAGTACAAAATTTTACGACTAACCGGAAGTAGTTATATAAAGATTTCCAGATTTGGCACCAATTTGAACATCCTGTTTTTTTTCGTTTCAGTCATCTAACATTTTTTATCGCCAAATAAAATCTACGTGATAAAAGTGTCTATAAATTTTTTTGATAAATTCTGAAGCTTAAACCAAAAAAATGCAACCAACCGAAAGTAATTTGACTGAAAAATAAGGGAATGGCGAAATTTTGAAAATAGGCTAAAATAGGTCATTTTTTGGACCTTTTGGAGGTCATAACTTGGCCCCATATTGTTCTAGAGGGCTAAAAATTTGGCTAGGTGAGTTTTTTATAACCCCAAACATAATCTAAAAATTTGAGCCCAATCGGTGACATGCGTACGCCCACTTTTGTATGAAAAGTAATGGATACACCCTTAAATAATATTATTTAATTATTTATAAAGAAAATAAATAAATAAAAAAATAAAATAAATGACTCTACCTCAATAGCAGAATAAACGTTAATTTTTTATACATTTTTTTAAGTAAAACCATAAAAAATGACGGTCGATTGTAAATTTTAAGGTCTTTTTTTATTTGTTAGGACATTATTTATCAACTCATTAAAAAAAATATCTAAGTTTTGTATTTTAAATGCTTTTTTTTCATTTTTTAAAATTCCCCATAAGAGCCTGTGTTAATTTATTTTTTATTTATTTATTTTCTCAAAAACTATTCGGTCAATTATAAAAAAAAAAAATACGTGTAAAATTAAATTATATTTACTTTACTTTCTCCAAGTTTTAGCTTTTTTTTTGCATTTTACCCCGGACGTACGTAAGACCTTAATCAAAAATTGAAGCAATTTTTAAAAATAACTGCCAGGCTAATATAAATATATATCTTTAATATCAAATTACTCGTATTATTTGACGTTGTCTAAGAAATTTTTTATATCTTTAATTATCTTTAAAAAAAAAAAAGGTTTTAATTTAATTACAAAATAATTTATTTTATTTTATCTTTTATTCATTATCATTTTATTTTAAATTCTGATCCAGTTCTTATTATTTTTAAGAGTGATTTTCCAATATCAATATTATATATATTGTATATATTGTAATAATGTTTTTAATTTAAAAAAATAGTCAATTTTTTGAAAAAATTTTTTAACCCAAGTTATCTTGCTTATAAAAGATTGATTCATTTCAAAAAAGTCAATAATCAGTGTTTAAATCAATGCGTGAAACAATTTTTCTTTTTAGTGACCAGAAAGCACGTATTCTGATTAAGAAAAATCATATGTACATGTACGATCCTGTGATACGACCCTTGTCCATAAAAATGGAATGCCACAAATCGTAGTTTAATTTAGGCGATATTTGGACTCGTATTTAGAATAATACGCGAACTCTCACAACCGCTCTTATAAGGTAAAATCTATTCCAATTAGAATATTGGTTAAAAATAAACAAAAAAAAATTACTTGTAAAAAATATGGATCATAGCTTAAAATGTAAAGAATAATTTCAATTTTTGGCCAATATGGTATTTTTTTCTATTATAAAATTAAAAAAAATAGATATATATCAGATTTATTTCATGTACTAAATTCATAAGAATACTTCTTATTTTCCAACTATGGTACATAAATGTAATTTCATTATCGAATCTTCAGTAAGAAACTCAATGCATCGCTTTCTTACAACTCATGTCAATTCTTGATTACTGATTAGGTTATTACATTTACATTTAATACCATTAATTTGGTGCTTTGAATAATATATTTTATTCAGTTATAACATTTGTTAATATAAAGTGGTTCATGTTATTAATTGATTTCAAGTATATATTCTCGCAAGGGAAATGCATTTTCCCATATATCAGCCATAAGTTTCCCATATATGAAAAAAAGTTTTTCCCATACATCGCCAGAGATCATTTCTCATATATACATAATATATGATAAATAAAACGCTTAAAATTAGCTTTTTTCAACTTTTAATTCAAAATTTTAAGCAGAAAATGAGGAAAACAAGTTATTTTAAATAAAAATAATTTTTTAATGATAAAAAATTTATTTTAAATATTTAAAAAATGATCTTTATACAATTTATTTACAAAAATAATTTATTTACTTGTAATAAAAGCAATAATATTAATTAATGTATTATCCAGCTACCTTATCCTCAAAACTAAAATTAGAACGTATTCAAAATCTAGCAATAAGACTATTTTTTGGCTATCGAAATAGCACTCCTAATAATATTCTTCTCTCTGAATCCAAATTATTTAAAATTAAACAATGGACCAAATTATTGAAAATCAATCTCATTAACAGATACTCTAATATAGTACAAAAAAATTTAAGTCAGCTATTCAAATTTTTACAACTACAGAGACAAAAAACAAAACTTACTCGTATCATCTATTAGAAAAATTATGTGCTATAAACAATGTATACAGTTTATCAATTAAAAAAATATGTACTTTTATTTTTTAATAAGCAAGAAGAAGTACTGCAACAATTGGTGATTCTAAATTGAACCTGTAACACAAAAAAATTCATCATCAGCATTGTAATTGTGGAATTTGAAAAGATTTTCTAAATTTTAATTATAAATTCAAAAGTAAATTATTTTATAAGGTTGGCCGAAAATCCTGAAAATTTATGGGTGTTACTTTTTTTTGCTAAAAAGAGCCTCTGTCTCTAGCATAACTTTAATTTTTGAGTTTTTTTTCGGATTTTGTCCATAATTTGGGATCTAGGGCAGCTACGAGGTTCCACGAAGTTTTAAAAATTACGTATGTCCTACATTTACGACTTTCCTATAAAAAAAAGTCAAACAATTTTATGATATATCTATAAGACCTTCTTTCGGTATCTTTGACTCCCATCCCTCCCGGAAAAACCAGAAGCCTACCTTGGAATCGAGTAAACTTTTTTCCCTTGCAAAATATATGAGCTATTTGGTAAAAAAGTATTTTAAAATGCCACATAAAAATTTTTTTCTGATACATATAACCCCAACCATCAACTGTATGCGAATATATGGGATTCAATAAGTTGAGCCAAGTTTTAAAAAAAATATTTGTAAAGATAGCTGTCAAACTCAAAAATTCTGTACAAGTATATATTTTAATTAACAATAATTAGAAACTTAATAACTTTGTCTATAATATATAGGAAAATAGTAATATTAAAATAAATTTATGCATATAGTTGAACATAAATAGAAATTCAATTATTTTAAAAGTTAACGGATGTTAAAATTGTATTTAGTTTAAAGAATGATAAGTAAATAAAATGTAAGTATGCCAAATACAAATTATACTATAACTTTTATACTCCTATTATTTCATCCAATTAACTTAAATAAATGAAAATACTTTTGTCGATAAATTTGTTAATCGAAATTCGCTTGTTCTAAAATATATATAAATATATATATATGTATATAGGTCATGTATTTATTTATTTGTAGTACATTTCTTTTTTGTTACATAATTTTAAGTTTTAATAAAAATTTAATATTTTTAATTTTCTTATTTATTTAAAATTAATTTAATACACATAATATATTTTATATTTTTGAAAAATTGCTTATATTTATGAAAGTTAAGTCCGACGAATATGAATTTAATTTATTCGAATGTAATTATATATTAATAAGTAAATATTTAAATCCCAGTAGGGTTTTTAAATATAAATATAATTTATTTTCATTTTAAATGATATATTATTGAAGTACTGTGTAACTTTATTAAAAATTTTTTATAATTATAACTTTTTTTTTATCTTAATATTTTCATTTATGGGAATTATTTTTCATTTATATTTTTTGAAAAATTACAAAATTTTTAGTTTCTAAAGAAAATTTTATGTTAACTTTGTATTGCTTTGAATTTCAAGTGGCTTATACAAAAGAGATAAAATTTTTGACAAAAAAGATCCTTTTAACTTTATAGTTTTCAAGCAGACTGTTAATTAAGCGAAGCTTCATTAACCATGCCATTCAACACTGTAGGTTGTTATTAAGCAATTGAAATTTCCACTTGTCAAATCAAGCTCTATTGGAAAACTCTTTAACGGTCAAGCAGTAGTCTGTTTGTACAGGTTGTTGTGTTCTTTCAAGTGTTTATCAGAAAAGCATCTTTTTCGACTATATGTACGTCTTGGATTATAAATAATCGATTTCGAATAGAAAGTGTACCGGCGTGAATAGACACTTATATTTTAGAGTTGAATGCCCTACGATAAATTTTAGATAACTACGAAATCGTACTATTTAATGGTAAAAGAATTCTTTAAAAGTAAATGAAAATAATTTATTAATAATTGTATTTGAAGACATCGAATGGTGGTATGTTAAATAAGAAACATTGATGTTAAGTTTCGATTTTCCTCAACATTTCGATTTCAACTTTTGGAATACTCTTTCAGGAGCTGTAAATTTATTTATAAAACTAAATTATACAAGATTTTACAAATATTAAAAAACATTGAAAAACCATGTAAAAACACCATATAAAAACTGTAAAAATCACATTAAATATACATTATTTTGACTATTAAACATAAGTTTTTTAAAGTTTATAAACAAAAAATATAAATTTTTAACAAAAACAACTTCTTCAATTTATAATTTATAATTTACAAGAAGGTTTCAACATATTAGGGACAAGCATGGACCAAATGCATCCAAAACTGTTAAAGACTTCTAAAACTTGAGAAATAAAGTGAAAACAAAAGAAAATATAATGGACAAAAAGAATTCGTTCTATCTTGTATAGGAAAAATTATGTTTTTAATAGTAAAACGAATTACGTTACTCAGACCATTGAAGATTCACACTTTTTTAGTACATCTATTAAAAAACGAGCAATTAGCTTAGCAAAAAAACTTAAATCTACTATCAAAATTTACCGATCAAAGATGTACATAACCATCTAAACTATCTAAATAATCTATCTATCTACATAACTATCTAAATAATAAAAAAGAAATCCTTTTGACTAATATTATTGATACTCTACCTAATAGTACTGCCAGCAATATTCTTAATCATCAAGAAAATCTTTTAAAAATAAGTTCAAGCAAGATTAAACAAAATATAAAATTCAAAAGCCAAAAAATCATGACAGCAAATAACGATATTTACAATTTAAATTTAAATTTAAATCAACACAAAAATTTAGATAAGGAATACAGCTATAATAATGACCCTTTGTTTGTTTACCTATCAGATAAAAATATTATCACAGATGTAAAAGACTTGAGATTAGGTGGTAGCTTTAGTGATCCCAATTTCGTCTCTAAAAAAGATCAAATTTTTGAAGTTATAAAGCATGTTGAAAATAAGATTTTTAAAATTCCTGAAGAATTTAGAGCAGAATTTTAAAAAACGCTGCCAAGTAATTGGCACTATGGTTCCTTATTAGCAATAACAAAATGTTCTTAATGGTCAATTTTACCTAACAAAGTATAATGTCATAAGAAAAAATAATAATGATCTTTGAATGATCTTTTCCTTGATACTGTTACTTTAACATCTCAAGGAAAAAATGAGGTTTTTTAAATAAAAAAAGAAGATTTTTATACACTAGTACATAATCTCCTTTTATGATAATTGTGCCTGTTAGACAGTTTTTGGTGTAGCTGGTGTTATATGTTGAAGACATAATTACACCAGCTATAAGAATAAAGTAAAAATTTTTGCTATGTTTAAATTGAGGAATAAAAATGATACTTAGTAAAAACTTTAATTCTAGATATTAGTAATTTCATAGAAATAAATTAAGTAATACGTCCAAAAAGAAAAAAATTTATGGTGTTTTTTTAATTTTTTTATGTAAAAAATTTTGAAAAAAAATTTCGAAAAATTACGTATCAGATAGAGAAATCCTTTACAAACGATAATTCTAGATATTCATACTTTCATAGAAAGAAATTAAGTACTAAGTCCTAAAAAAAAAATAATTGTTTTTTTCTAATTTTTTTATGTAGTTAGATTTAAATGAAGTGAGGGCGATTTGTATGGTCGGATCTTCAAAACTGCCCCAAAGTATTTTTTTCTGAAAGTACTACCAAAAATAATTCACCAGCCCAATTTTTAGCCTCCCAGAGCAAAGTATCGATTTTTGGCAGCCTTTTTTGTGTTTTGGACTTTTGTAAAAGAAGTAAGAAAAATGACCCGCCTGAGACATTGAAACAGTGTATAACACAGTTATATTATGTGTAAATTATACGTAAACAGTGTTATAACATCAGTTACACATAATTTACACATAATTTAACACTGTTAACCTATATAATACGTACTATTTTCTTGTTCAAGTTCAAAATATCCGCTATTATTGAAAAATATTGTTTGAATTCAACTTTTTTAGTGAAAATTATACTACAAATAGTTAAGGACGCCCTCTCCGACACTGACACCGGGTGTTTTCTCACAGCATATTTTGAAATCAAGATTTTTTAACCATATATTTATTTATAATAATTTTTTAATAAAATATTCAATGTTTTTCAGTATTTGATTATATTACAAGAATATAAAAAAAAATTAAAAATGTTTATTTCTTTAATCAAATACTTCATGTTAAATTTTTGATATTTTTGGGTATAAATGCCTGAGATCGCAGATCTGGATAACTTTGATCAAAATTCTACTTAGCTCATTTTAAAGATCTTTTAATTCTAGAGGTGTATCGTAGGAAATTTTTCTCTAAAGCTCTTCAGTAGTGAGTTATAGCCATTTGTTAATAAATTTTAAAGCAGTTTAAATTGTTTTTATAAACAATTAGCTGTAACTTATTACTGGAAAGGTTAAAAAATTTCTCACGATACCTCCACCTAGAATTAAATGATCTTCAATATGAGCAAAGCAGAATTTTGATCCGAGTTGCACAGATCTGGGAAGTCATGCTTTTATGACCCAAAAATTTTTTAAATTTAACATGAGGGGGTATATCAAGACTATCATTGTGGGGGGGGGAGGTCAAATGTGCCATGTTTGGAGTGAGGGTTAATGGACTTAGAATAATTTTGATTTAGTGACTAGAATAATCTGAGTTTAGGGACTTAGAATAATTTTTAGTTAGGGATTCAGAATAATTTCGATAACGGGATATAGAATAATAAGGATTTCAGGATCTTAAAATCATTTTATTTTGGCTTAAAATTATAAAGGACATAAAATTATACAAGTTTCAAGATTCAAAATATAAATTTAAACATTTTCCAAGTACGTTGGTTGTGAGTTCACAAACCGGTTGCAGTTTTTTTATTTTTTTATACCATGAATAGTGGCCCAGGATTCAAGGGGTAATTACCCTGATTGGGGGCTCGTACAGTGAATAGTTTTACGGTAAAAAATGTTTTTTCCTAATTTATCTCCAGAACATTTTTTCGGGTTAAAAAGTTTATGATTAGAATGACAGTCTGCTTAAAATTCTTAATAATTTTAAAGTTCAATAATAAGTTGTTACTATTTTAAGTATAATTTTCACTAAAAAAGTTGGATTCAAACAATATTTTTCAATAATAGCGGATATTTTGAACTTGAACAAGAAAATAGTACGTATTATATAGGTTAACAGTGTTAAATTATGTGTAAATTATGTGTAACTGATGTTATAACACTGTTTACGTATAATTTACACATAATATAACTGTGTTATACACTGTTTTAATGTCTCAGGCGGGGAGTCATAATATTTTTTTTATTATTGCTGTAAAAAACTTACATTAGCATGAAAAATTTTTTCCGTTTAGGTCCGGATAGGAAATTTCCCTGGCTATCCGATTCTGGGGTCAAAATTTTTTTTTTGAGTAGCGAGGAATCGCTAAGATAGGCTGTTTTTTTTCAAAAGTCGATTTCTCAAATTCCTATTTGTGAAAAATCTTCTAACCAGGCTTAAAATTTTCCTTGAACCTTATATTTTTTGGCAAAAAAAAATTTCGATGGCACACAGCTTTTTGGGCGCTCTAGATAAAAAAAATAGCAGTGAATTTTCAAAAAATTTTGTAAATATATCGATAAAAATCGTAAATTTACTAAATTTGGTATACTATCGAAAAATTCGAGAATTCTCGATTTTTTTTGTGGTTTAACGAAAAAAGTTGTAAATTCACAACTATTTTTCGGAAATTTACAACTATTTTTATTTTCGAGAGAAAAAAATTGTAAATTATCAATTTTTCTTGCGAATTCACAAAAAAAAATCGAGAATACTCGAATTTTTTGTTAATATACTAAATTTAGTAATTATACGATTTTTTTCGAAAATTTACCAATTTTTCGAAATTGTTCTAATTATTTTGTTAATATAAAGAAATGTCATAGTCTTTCTGTATTCTATATAATATAAAGTATAGTATGTGCTGGTACATGTATATGATTAATTGTAAGTTAGAGAGTAGCGTAGTCAAGTATGGTTTCTGTATAGTGTATATGAGAGATTATTCTTGTATAAGCGTCTCTGTCGGTCAGAGCTGTATGAGCGTTGAGTCGAGTAAGTCGATGTCTGACAAGTGTGTCGTATTTTTGAGTAACGATTGTAATCAGTAATATAGTAAAAGAGAATAAAATAATGTGGAATAAATAAAAACTGTGTTTAAAATATAAAAATTAATAACTATTTTATTATTTCAACCTGACTATAATAATTCAGAAGTGGGATAGGAAAAGATTACTTTTTACACAGTAGATAATGACAAAAATAATGAATAAATATAAGGACGATGCACGTTTAGTAATTTATTAATTTTTATAAAAAAAATAAAGTATTCATCAATAAAAATAATTTTAATTTTTCTACTGAAATTTGTAATAGACAAATATTTAAAAATTTTTTTTACTTATTTTTTATTGTTTATCTGTTTGGAACTTTAATTATTTTTATCCTTTTGGAACCACTTATACCGAAAAACAACCTTAACCTTTTGGGTGCATGCTTGTTAAATGTAATTTTAGCATTCAAAATATTTTTATTGCACCTGATTGCTTCTTTAATATCCTTATCGTACAATCCTAAATAATAACAATCAATATTAAAAACTTCAAGTTTATTTGCTTTTTTTAGAAAATTGCAAATCCCATCACGTGTAAATTTATCAATATCGTGAAATTCCAAATTTTTTAAATTTATCAATGCTGGTAAGACAGCATTAGTTACTTTAAATGATTTTTTCAGATACAATTTTTCAAGTTTTGGAAGATTGCATAGAGTCAATATTCCTTTATCAGATAATTTTCTACAATTAACAAATGTTACACTTTTTAATTTATCACACTTTATTAATTCTTCACATAACTCATCAAATATTAAATGATCACCACGAATTTCAATTTCTTGCAAATTAACAAAGTTATGAATGCAAGGTAATAATTCTTGGTAGCTATTACCATTAAAAAATAAAAAATTTTCAATTAATCCTAACGGTAAACTCATAAATTCTGCTTGACTTAAACGCAGATTATATAATTTAATTTTTTTTAAATTTTTAAGTCCAGCAAAATAAGTTGATAAATCTGTCTTGTAGGACAGTGAGTCTAATTTTTTGATTGCTTTGTTTGTTAGTGATAGATACTTTATTTTATTTCCATCAAAACAGATATGTCTTAAGATAATTTTAAATAATAAATTGTTTGCTTTGATGGAACAAAATTTCAAATTTTTTAATTTACTGAATGTTTCGTCTATGCAATCCTCAGTTTGATTATTAATTTCCAAATCAATTGATTTTACTGATTTAAATGGCAGGCTTAATAAACAATTACCTGTCATATTGTTGAAATTATGAATTTTTAGAGTATTTAAATTTTTATTTTTCTTAAATACAGTCTTTAAAGTATCATCAACATCCTCAAGAGTATCAAAATATTTATCAGAGTCAATTAAACTAAATTTTACAATATTTTCACAAAATTCACCAAAATATTTCAACACACTTGTTAAATAACTGGTATTGAAGTCATCAGCATTCAATTCAACTTCTCTTAGAAACAATCCACCTCTGGATAATATATTAGAAAATGCTCTGCAAATGTTGTATTTCAAATACGGTTTTTTACTTAATTTATCACGTAAAAAACAGGAGTTGAAATAATTAAATTTATTCCAACTTGTTTTAGAAATAATTTCCCATCTTGTACAAACTCTTTCGATTTGAATTCTTTTAATAATGGAAAGATGCTGGAAAATTTCACGGAGAGAGTCATCGTCCAATTTATTTATCTCGCCTGAAAATTAATTCATTTTTTTTTTTAATTTAGAAAATTTTATAAGAGAATAATAAGCTGTGAGAAATTTTCTTTACCATTTATTAATGAGCTCATGTTACTTTCAGCTTCGCAGTCGTCAATCCTTTTGGTTAAAATATTTTCATCCATTTGTTCATTCATAATTTGCTAATGAAAATTATAATTTTTAAAAATAAGTATCAAAATTAATTTGAGTAATTAGTGAACAAGCGCTGAACGCTTTAAGATACAACTTAAAAATGACTGTTGCATTATAAAAGTAAAAAAATATATATATTTTTATCTAATATTCCATTATCATTATTAAAATATAATTAAAAAAAAAAAATATTTTAAAGATAGTCTCGTAGACAAAATTTATCGTATTTGGTGCAGACTGAATGATTACATACTGCGTCTATTATTATTAAGATTCAATGTGCTTTATATAACAATTAATTAATCTATAGAATTTAAATTTTAAATAAAAAAGAGTATTAGTTAAATAGAGGATTATAAAAATGAAAAATATTTTTTCAGATTATACCGATGCAATAATTATCTGTTCTAATTATTATTAGGCTAGGTAATAAAATACTTAAAAAATTTTAATTTTTTTTTTAAAGGCCTAAATTCAAAAATGTTTTGCCTGTCTGCACATAAACTTAAAACAAAAAATTTTCTGCTTTTAGTGTAGATAGAAAAAAATAATTGCCATTTAGTAGAAAAAATTTAGATTCTATTGTCTGGGTTGGGCAATTTATAAGAAACAAAAGAATCAAGTTTCCACATTTCATAAGTACGATAAATAAACGTAATTTTAATTTTCGAAAAATTATTATTCGAAAAACAGTTTTTTAAAATTAGCTGTACTTTAAAATATAATTTTAAAGTTTCAAAAGACATTGATTCGAGATTCCATGCAATTTTAAAAAATAATATAAACTATCACGTTTAATTTTTTTAACAAAATAAAATTCTAAATTTAAAAAGTTTTTTAATGCTGGTAAAATTTAATGACTTATTTTATGTAAACGATTTAAAATCAATTGCTCAAGTTCTAGGGGTTTTTTATGAGTTTATAACAATTAATAAATTTTATAATTTTTCATTTATTATATTTTATTAATTCTTCACACATTTGGTTGGATAATTTTGATACTTTAAATTCTATTTTTTTAAGGTTCATAAAATGCGATAAGAAAGATAATATTGCTCTATAACTTTCTTTATAATTGATAATATGATAAATAAAATTCTCAATCCAAGTTATTGATAAATTATCTTAAATTATCTTCTATTTATTTATAAACTATCTTATTCATTTTACTCATTTTTACATTACGCAATACAAATGTAAATAAAAATTTTTAAATTTTCCATTGATAAGAAATATGTTAAATAATCTGGTTTTTTTCTGGCAAACTAATCAAATCATCTTTCTCAAGACTATAAAAACAGTCTGGATTTTAAAAATGGCTTCATTAGATAAGTATTGATTTATTTAAAAAAAAGACATTTTTTGCAAGATACATTAATTATTTATCTACACATTCCACATCTGGTAAAATAAGTATTATCAACAACCTAGTAGACAAAGTTTTAAAATTATCAGATCTTCAATTTCACAATAAAAATTTAGAATCATTAAAAAATGATATATTTTTAAACAATTATCCAATAGCTTTTATTAAAGAACAAATTAAAAATAAATTATTCCAATACAATGATTAACAGAATAATGACACAGATAACGATAATAATTATATTGAACAAATTGCCGAGTTTGATTAAAAAAAAATTTTTGATCTACCATATTTAGGTGACTTTACTAAAAAAATACAGTATATAAAGTCAAAAATAAGTTTAATATTAATACAGTATACAGGTCTCCTTTTAATCTAAACAATATAATTAAGCTACAAAAGGACAAACTATCGCTATTTAATAATAAATATGTGGTGTACAACATAGAATGCAAAGACTGCGACTAAAATTACATTGGCCAAACAAAACGACTTTTAAATACTAGATGTGTAGAACACAAAAAAACAAAGATCTCAAAATCTTGAAAGTCATAACATGGATTGGGAAAATATATCCATCCTACATAAAGAAAAAGTGTTACATAAAAGAAACTTTGCAGAAATGTTCTTTATAAAGAAACATCTAAAAAGCTGAAAACCAAGGGGTTGTGGGTCAAAAATAGTCTGATTTAAGGTTTGGTTCAAATGTGTTTGATTAAAGTGGGAGTCCAGTGGGACTTAGAATAATTTTGATTTAGGGACTTGAAATAATTCAAGTTTAGGGACTCAGAATAATCCCTGTTAAGGGACTTCTGTAATGGAATGAAGTGATGCTGTTAAATGCAAAAATTTCACTGTTATAAATTATTTAGATTAAAAAAAAGTAAAAAACTTTCTTAGTATACAATCTGAAGATGCAGTCAAAGATTTTGCTAGCATGTTCAAACTTACTAAAATTCATTTTCAGCTTTTAAAGGGAAAAATAATTAGTAGCATTATTCTTTTCATTTTCTTTATATTTTGCGAAATACTTGAATTCCTTAAAATAAGATTTTTGAAATTTAGCAATTCTGAGCCCATTACAGGTTTGTAATTTTAAAATTATTCTTAACGTATAATTTAATAAATAATACAGGATGATAAAATTTTTAAAAATTGGTAAATTTAATATTTATAATATAATATATTCATCAGAAATACGCATGCATTATCATTTACGTATATCCAATAAAATTAAATCGCTTTCGGATATATGTATGATCTCATTGCCGATCTTCAAGATTATAATATAATATGATGGTATGTTTCCATAATAGTTAGAATGAATTTTATTTAAACGCATATACAACATGCGTTTTTGCATGCGTTTACATATATAACTTCTATAAATTAATGTACGAGTGTTTGTGGGTGTTTTAATGTATATGTACGAGGGCATGTTTATATAAATGAATACATAAACAGTTTACATTCTTCATTTAGTATTAGAGAAAGACAGTGACATAACAAAAAAGGAGAGAGGAACGTGTATGTATCACCTGTATATATATAACGCAAAACCACGTAAAACCTGATATATAAGCATGAAAAGTCAACGAAGAAAAATCCTCGGAAAACAGGTTGCAGCCTCGGTCGCAAAAGTTGCTATATAGCAGCTGCATTAATTTTCTATGCATATATGTATATATATAAGTATATAAACAGACAACAATTTATCTATACATGTATATATACCAAAGCGAGGAGAGGCTTATGTATTGATTGCGATATTTTATTTTGAAATTGGAAAACTCAATGATGCATAATATATTTATAAATTTATTTTTATTTTTATTTGTGTATACTAATATATTTGAATGAATGATTTTTTGCTTTTTTTTTGTACGTGCATTCAAATAAAATTAAATTTACAATTATTTATAAGTTTTTTGCAGTAAATCGTTAAATTTCATATTATCTTTATTTTAAAGTTATTACATTATATGTATAATTTTATAAATTTTTAGACTTAAAATATTAAAATTTCTTTGGAAATTAAGTTGATAAAATTTTTTAGAAAGGTTCCCGTTTAGTAGGTTTAAAAAAAACTCCCATCAGTGGGTTGAATTCCAAAAAAAGGGACTGAAGATAAACATGCAGGCTTATTAATACAAATATTCATTTAGCCAAAATAAATAAGTACAGATTTCTAAAAATAAGAAATAAAAAAGTTCATTTAATTTTCATTATTGAAAATGCCAGTTTGAGGTAAAAATATATCTCCTAAAGAAAATGAACTTAAAAAAAAAAGTATGACAATAAAGTTGGACTTCAAAATATCTCAATGAACCTCTGTGGTAAAAATAATTTGTGTCAGTAAAATTAAGAAATATTTTCAGACAGATATATCACTTCCGGATGATCAGTTTTATCGCAAATCTTGATTTTTAACTTTTATAGGTGTATATTTCAGAAAATAAAATATTAATATATTGCGGTATTTAATCCTTTATAAGAGGTATGAGTCATATAAACTTAAAGCTGGTTTTAAAACTAACTACTGGAAAACTTGTGAAAAACGCGGAACTTGATTATAAGTAATTTAAGTTATCAATTATTGCTTGCAGTAAATAACTATTTTACTAACGTGTTAAGAAAAGGTTTCTAAAGACTGAATTCGAAGGTTTATGGGCTTAAACTCACTCAAAGAAAGGCTACTATCCTCATGGGTCAGTAATCGCATTCGCAACAGCAAACATTTTTAGAACAAGATTTAATTCAACTCGGGTAGTCGTGTCATAGATATTTATTATACCAAATGCGATCAAGTTCTTCGATGCATAATCCGTCGTTATTCCCAAAATAAATTTTTTAAGATTCGTTTAAAAATTAACTATTACATATTGTCAAAAAAAGACGATTATCTGGGCGTTCCGTCATTTTCGCCCTTTACATGTAAAACTATGTTTAAAATCACGGGGTAAAATACGGGGTTCGACCTTTATATACAAAGTCAAAACCAATATTTTTCATTATTTAATAAATAAATATTTTGTTAAAAAAGTTAATAATATAGGATTAGACTCTCAATGCAAATTTTAATTATTAAACAAAGAAATTTTTTTTTAGCTTTAACTTTTGTAATTAAAATAAAGTAAGTAGTTTCAAAATAACATAAAGTATTAACAAGAATTAAGTAGTATATTGACCTCTCTTTTGAATTCAGTCCAGAAAAATCCTGCCACCCCAAAATTTGAGTTAAAGCAAATATCTCCAATTCAGAAAGCAGGATAAGTCTCGGTAATCATACATAACAAATAAACGAGTAAAAGATTATAAATTCCTAATTTTTTTTATTGAATAATTTATTTAAATCATGATAAAATATATATAAACTCTATTTCATATCGTACCTAACTCACTAGATCATGCGAGACGTTGGGAGGTCAAGGGAGGCTAGGCAAAATAATGACAATGACAATTATATTATAAATACATAAATAAATCGAGATAAACTACATTTACTTATTTTTATCGTAGTACCTTATTCTACACTGTAAAAAGTAACTTTCTTAAATTAACAAAAAAAATAGAATATTTTCGAAAAATTAGTAAATTTTCAAAAAAATTGATAAATATTCGATAAAAATCGTAAATTAACTAAATTTATTAGTATATTTTCGAAAAATTCGAGAATTCTCGATTTTTTTTTGTGATTTTACGAAAAAAGTTGTAAATTCACAACTATTTTTCGGAAATTTACAACTATTTTTTGAAAATTTTCGAAAAAAAATTGTAAATTATCAATTTTTCTTGCGAATTCACAAAAAAAAATCGAGAATACTCGAATTTTTTATTAATATACTAAATTTAGTAAATTTACGATTTTTATCATATAATTACAAATTTTTTCTAAAATTTATTAATTTTTCGTAAATGTTTTATTTTTTTTGTTAGTATATGAAAGTTACTTTTTACAGTGTAATTTACGTTCGATTTACACGAATTTCTAGGAAAATGATATATTTAAAAAAAAAAACTTAAAGATGAGTTAATAGTAACATAAAGTTGGAAACAATGTCAGCCAATAATTGATAAATTAAAATGTTTAATTTGCAAAATTTGTTTGAATAGTATTTTGGGATTTGGTTATAATCAAGTTTTAACGACGCAATCATTAGGACATTTTCAATAATTTCTGAAGAACATATGAGTTGCATGGCAAAATTTTCAAAGTGGACTCCAAATATTTTTGGTAAGACACTGTAATTCCTTAAAAAACAATTTTTTTCTCTAATTAATATTTTTCAAAAATATATGGATGGGAATTGTTTTAGCTAACCGTAAATTTTTAATCTTAAAAAATTGAGCTAAAAATATTGGTATTTTAAATTACTTTTTCCAAATTACAAATTTTGTTACAATGGCTACTTTTATAGTACAGAATCTGTTAACTAACAGATAAAATCTTTTAAAATAATAACCTAGTTGACACTTTTTGGTAATAAAAAATTTATCTTCGTAACTCATAATCATTTATCAAACATCTCATAGATCATTTAACAAAAAAAAAAAAGAAATAATTTTTTTGCGGTATTAAATACAGATGTATCGTCGTGTAATCAAGTAAATATTTATTAACTGTTAATAATTTTTTTCATACTTTTTTTAATTTATACCTATGCGATCTTTTAATATTTATTTTAATCAATTATTATTATGTCATATAAACAGTTTGATTTAAAATACAGTTATTCATACCTCTATATTTATATATAGAAATAAATTTATTTCGAAATCTTTTGGGTCAAACATTTTATGTTACCTAAGTTTTTCGAAAATAATTTTTTTTTTTTTAGTTTATTTATATTTTTTAAGCATTTGCATATGGTCATGTATTTTTAAAAATTGTTTATTTTATCGACAACTTTCTTTTAAATGTATAATAAAAATAATATTTTTTTTTTAATTGTGTCAAACTAAAAATATTAAATTTCATTATTTAAAACAACACTTTTTTTTAATAAATTTTTTTTTTAGATGTTAGTTTCTCACAGTTATAAAATTTTTTCTGCTTTTACTTAATTTTTAATGTTAATTAATTTATTATACTTTTATTACAATTATCGTCCTCATTCACTGACTAATATTGCTCAAGAAATAACACAGAATATTTTGGTCAATTTTTTTTCTTAGATTACGTTTTTGGCTATTTTTGGTCATTTTATTATATTATTTAAATATTTTTTATTCGTCATTCAAGCTGATTCAGTCTTATGTTGTAAATTTCGAGTTTTTTTCATTTAATTTTTAGATTTATTTTACTAATTTTAATTAAAGACAAATTAAATGTAAAAATATATGATAATTTACTAAATTTTTGTCAACATTACAAATTTATTTGTAAAAGAGTTAATTTTAATTACTCAATAAAGTATGCAAAAACGTAAATGGCAAAAGAATGGCGTTGAAAAAATGTTAAATACTGTAAAAAACAGAGAATGAGGTCTAGAAGACTAAAAACTATGGAAATCATTTTTTTTATCATACTTTTGACCAAAAATATTTTGGAATAGTCCTTAAGGCCAACTATTTAAACTATATGACAATCAATAATTAATATCAAACCATATTGTTTCTAAAAATTGGAATTCTTCAGAAAGAAAAAATTACAAATTTAGGTAAGGGTACTCATTTAAAAAAAATTAAATTGTTAATTCTTTGTCAAATGTGAAGGAAATCAAGGGTTAAATTTAAAATACAACTTAATAGATCGTTCTGCCCTGAAATTCAATATTAATTTTCGTTCTCAATATACTCTTATGCAAAAAAATAACTAAAATCCTTGTAATATTTTAAAATACCAGTGTGAAATTTTAATTGCACATAATAGTTTTTCATTAATGATATCAGTTTTTCGAATTTATCTTATCAAAAAAAGATGTATAGTAGTATGTAATTAATTACCCTTATAACTGTGATCTGTAAATTCTCTCATTTATAACTTGTATAAAAAATTCAGCGTGGGCGATCTCTAGTTCAATTTTATTTTTTTATTAGTTGTCATATAGATATATATAAATACGCATATTTATGTTTGCATAAAGTTGTGTGTTATATTGAACTCATATAAAATTTTATATATATATATATATGTAAGTTGAATGCTGATAACAAGTACGACAAAATGTCTAAGAAAATCTGAACATGCAATGAATTTTTTTTTTAGCCACGCCTTAATTTATTTCTAATATTAAAAGCATGCGATTTCTTTGGCATCTCGATTGCTCTTATTTAAAAAGCGACACGCAGTCTACGATGTTCTGATCTCTGTCTCGTCGTGATTAACTCTGCCTTTATATAATATTATATATATATACAAATACCTATAGATAAATAAATATACTTTTTATTTATATAAAAATTTATATTTTATATATTCATTTATATATTTAATTTTTTATTGCGATGTATTTATCATGCAATTTATTTTACTTATTAACTATCAAGATTCAAATTTTTTTGTTCATGATATTGTAAGTTTAGTTTTAAAATAATTATTCAGATGGATTATAATATATTCTGTAAAGTAAAGAACTAGCAGCTCTTTAAAATAAATTTGACATATTGTAACAAATCAGCCAAATTTTTATTGGAAGGGATCCAGGAGAACTGGTCCCAGATTGAATTAAAGGGCTACTGAAGCAGATCAAAATCCATCAATCCGATATCTCTATAGTCGTAATATTACACATAAATTTTCTCACAAGTGAAATATTTTTTGATGTTATAAAAGAATTATAAACTTTAAAAATTTTAAATAGAGCACAAAAGTCTCTCTCTCTAAAATCATGATTTTACGGTTGTTTCTGGCAACCAAGATGAGAAAAGATTTTTTAAAAGTTCGTTAGAGGTTTCGATCGTGCAAAATTTAACTAACGCCTTTAAATTAGCAAAAATCACCCCTCATAAAGGGTGCTTTTGCAATATTCACAACCAGAAATGAGATTTAGCCCATTATATAGGTATTTGGAGCTTCTAATTACGAATATGAAGGTCCCGGGCATGAAAAATTGATCAGCCACCCTTATGCCGGGAAAAATACTCTGTATTAGGGGTTGACTTTTCTATAACCGCAAATCATAACAAATGGGTCACTAATCTTGAATTTTAGTGTCTAGCATGTCAAAAATTCTCAAAACAAGCGAATATTGAAAAATCAGCTTTAAAAATAAGTATTTTTGCTAATTTAAGGGTGCTAGATAAATTTTTCACATTAAGGACCATGAAATTCGAGATTAGCGACCCAATAAACGTGCTAGTAACAAAATTTTATTATTATTTTCGAATATTATAGAACTAACTCCAAGAAGGGGCATTTTTTCCTCATTTTTCATGCATGAAATCCTTACATTCATAATTAGTAGAAACCTCAATAAAATTTATTGTAAAAACACCCTGAATGAGGGTCGATTTCTGTTAATTTAAGGGCGTTAGACAAATTTTGAACGAGTGAAACCTGGATTTTTGGAATCAGCGATCCCAAAATTCCTTAGTAGACCTTTTCTTATCTTGGCTTCCGAAAGTAACCTACTCCCGCTTCTGTGATTTGACTGAAATTTAAAAATGCAACAGATGTGACAGGCTTCTAACTAACGGGAAAATAATAGCTAAAAAATTCTTTCCTTGAATTTTTTTATAATTAGGGAAAAGGAGATATTTAAATAAATTAATTATAAATTTAATTTTATTAATTATTATCTTTAATTTAATAAAATTGCTTGTTGGGCGCCACGATATTTTCAAGCAAATATCAAAACCAATTTAACATAACAAAATATATTATTTATAGAAATTACTTAAATTCTAGGAAAAACCGGAATACATATATTTAGGGCGTTTCTAACTAGAACATGTATTTATTCATTTTTGATATAGAATTCTATCATTATAACTACACATGTAAATAGGCAAACTCTAAAGTACCTTTTAATTCTGCAATGAACGTACGCATGTGCATATAATATCTATTTTTCAATTTTCTCATTCTTCCACAACTTTGAAATAAAAAAAAGGTATAAAAACACGCTTGTTGACAAGCTAAGTTGGGTGGTTCAATAGTTAAAAAGTATTTATAAGTTGAAAGCGCGAGAGAGCTTTGTTCATATATACACAAAGTACCTCTCAAACTACCCTTAAAATTCTTAATTACATTTACAACTCAATTTGTTTTTTACAAATAATCTATAAAATGCTTTGGTTGTTGAGGAAAAATATCGCAGTAAACTATTACTTAATAAATCACCCATATAAAACCCCTAAAAACCTTTAACAACCACCCCTAATTATAAAATTTAATAATAAAAATAAATTTTCCTGCAAAAAAAATGTAACTTTTAAAATAATTAAAAAAAAGGGGGAATAAATAAGCTTGGAATTGTAAAAATAGTATTAGGGGTGCTTTGAGGCTTATTAGGGGTATTTATATTATTTATATCATATATATCATAAGACATTTTCCATGAAATTTTATTTACAGGGGTAGTTTCTAAGGTTGATAGGTGGTTTATAAAGGTGATTATTAAATTAAAATATATAATAGCAACTTTTATTTCAACTCAAATCTAAAAGCATTTAAAAGATAAATTTTATTAGAGAAAAAAAAATGAAAATTTACATAATTTTTTAAACAATAAGGGTAGTTTTAGGGGGTTTTTGGGGGTTTTTAGGGGTAGTTATATTTTTTATATCATACATATCTTAAAGATTACCTTTTTTAATGATTTGTAAAGTTTTTAAAATTTTTTGCAAATAAATAGGCTCTCTATGAAATTTTATGTTTAGGGGTAGTTATAGGGGTATTTTGTGGTTTATTTCGGAGTACTTAAATTTTTAAAATTATGATAACCCTTCCCGACGAATTTTCGAAATATCTCTTGTGATCTCCGCTGATCTTTTTATATCTCCGGAGATCACTTTTGATTTCTGGAGATCTCCGGAGATCTCCAGAAATCAGAAGTGATCGCAAATTTCAGGTGATTTCTTTAGTTCTCTGGAGATCTCCGGAGATCTCCGGAAATCACTTTTGATCTCTGGAGATTACTGGAGATTAGAATAGATCTAAAGTAATCTCCAGAGATCACTGAGGTAAAAAAAAAAGTTAGAAAAATGTAGAAAGAAAATTTAGAATCATTATGCAAAGTTGTAAAACGATAAACTTGATTGTTTTACCTTAGTTTTTGACTTTATTTAAATTTAAAAAATGCTGCTATTAGTTATTTTACTAAAACCTCATGCAAAAATCAAAAAGTACAGCAATAAGTTTACTAATTTTTATAATAAATATAATTATTGGAATCGTCTCAATAAGAAATACAATTAGGTAAATAAATAAAAAATATTAGTTATTTGATCATTAATAATTTTAATAAATATTTATAATTTTAATTACAATATATTAATATTAGTCAACATAGTCAACAATTTCTATAAACAAATAATTATAATTCATTTTTATAATAAAAATAATTATTAGCATGTAAGGTACTTTATAATCTATTTATAAAATAAAAAAAAATAATTTTTTACTTATCTAGCTAATTTTTTATAATTAAGTTTATTACCACGAAAAGTACTTTTTCATCTAATTGTAAAATAAAAAAATAAATAATTGTTTACTAATCTGGCTTAATCTTAAAAATTATTAATAGTATTCTTCAAGTCTCAATTACCAGAAAAAATTACACACATTACATTATAACATTATAACTATGAGGCTCTATGCAAATATAATTTTCAACAGCAATTAGATGTTTTATTTTCATTATTTCCTCCAACTGTGGTAGTATCTTCACTGGTAAAATATGTAGTAGAAGCAAAAACAACTCCCATGAATCCACTAGCTTTGCAAGTTATAATAGGTAAAAAAATTTTATCGATAAAACATATCCTATTTATTTAAAATTTATAAGTTTCATGTTTATTAAAAGTTATTTGTATAAATTTAAAATTTTCATTTTTTCAAACATTTTTTAAACAAATTTTTTTAATTACTTTCAACCAATATTTTTATTTGATTATATTTTTTTTTCAGAATTTTCAAAATTTGTTCAACAGAAAAAGGATTGGGAAATTCAAGCATCTGATTCTATAGCTAAGGGTATAACTATAAAAGTAAATAAATTGAAAAATTTAATTATAAATGCAGAGAAAAATAACAGAACTTACGAATATAAGTAATATTTTTTACTTTTATAATGTAATATTCTACTTTTTCTGGTAATTGAGACTTGATCTTGAGACTTGATTCTTCGAAGAATACTATTAATAATTTTTAAGATTAAGCCAGATTAGTAAACAATTATTTATTTTTTTATTTTACAATTAGATGAAAAAGTACTTTTCGTGGTAATAAACTTAATTATAAAAAATTAGCTAGATAAGTAAAAAATTATTTTTTTTTATTTTATAAATAGATTATAAAGTACCTTACATGCTAATAATTATTTTTATTATAAAAATGAATTATAATTATTTGTTTATAGAAATTGTTGACTATGTTGACTAATATTAATATATTGTAATTAAAATTATAAATATTTATTAAAATTATTAATGATCAAATAACTAATATTTTTTATTTATTTACCTAATTGTATTTCTTATTGAGACGATTCCAATAATTATATTTATTATAAAAATTAGTAAACTTATTGCTGTACTTTTTGATTTTTGCATGAGGTTTTAGTAAAATAACTAATAGCAGCATTTTTTAAATTTAAATAAAGTCAAAAACTAAGGTAAAACAATCAAGTTTATCGTTTTACAACTTTGCATAATGATTCTAAATTTTCTTTCTACATTTTTCTAACTTTTTTTTTTACCTCAGTGATCTCTGGAGATTACTTTAGATCTATTCTAATCTCCAGTAATCTCCAGAGATCAAAAGTGATTTCCGGAGATCTCCGGAGATCTCCAGAGAACTAAAGAAATCACCTGAAATTTGCGATCACTTCTGATTTCTGGAGATCTCCGGAGATCTCCAGAAATCAAAAGTGATCTCCGGAGATCTAAAAAGATCAGCGGAGATCACAAGAGATATTTCGAAAATTCGTCGGGTTTTTTTTAATTATTTTGAAAGTTACATTTTTATTGCAGGAAAATATATTTTTATTGTGAATTTTTATGATTAGGGGTAACTGCTAAGGGTTGTTAGGGGGTTTAGAAGGGTAATTTGTTAAGTACAAGTTACTGTAATATAGCCATTACTGTAATTTAGGCCAATGCCCAAATCACTACTTAAATTGCGATGCTTTTTTGGCATACTTTTTTTTACCAAGGATGGTATTAGTATATTATGACCCATGGAAAGAGAAATAAAAAATGACCCCATTCGCATATAATTTACCATCTGAAACGAAACAGTAAACTACATTTTTTTTATGGTCTAGGTTCGTATACGATTTTTTTTTCAACAATAGAGAGAAAGCACATCCATGACTACTACAAAGGGGCTAAAAATAGTCATTTTCGGGCCATTATGAAGAAAAATATTTTATATATTTTTTCGCCCAACATAATAATTACAACATGTATTAAAGCATTAGCGAAATAAAAAAAGGACGAATTTACCCCAAGGGGCAAAAGTACGGACTCCAGGGAACGAATACAGTAATGCACAATATAAGTTTTTCCACCCGGAATCAGGTCAGAAATAGTTTCTGCATATGTTATTCCATGATGTATTCAATTTTTTATATTGTGTGTTTGAAAAGCTTAGGTAGCTGCATAAGAACAATTTGCATGCCTTAGCGGCGTAGGTCAGGAACTTCGCTGTCTAGTTCATCAAAATGAGCCTTTTATTGAGGAAACTAAATTTTTTTTTTGCAAATTTTTAACGGGACATAAAAACTTTTTTTAAAGGCTTTATTAAAATTTATAATAATTTTAAAATACATAGGTATTCAAAATTTGGCCTAATGCATTAATTATAACATATAAAAGTATACTTCACATAATATATACTCTGCATACATACCTGGTTATATTATACAAATGGTATATTAGTAAAAATATACATTAAATAAAAAAAATAAGGAGTTTGTGAACTTATAATACGAGTGAGTGGCCGCGACGGCGGGCAGAAAGAATCTGCGCTACGTAGTGGGGGCTCCGGAGGACAACGACGCTTTCACAATTCAACTCCGCGGCAGTTGCAAACTGACTGTTGCGCGGGGTCTCTGTACTCCTTTTAATTCAAAAAAATATAATAAAAAAAAATTTATACTATAAATCATATGTTTTTTTTTTCTTTTTTTTTTTATTAAAAGTTATTAAACGTGAGTGAAATAATTTATTTGTTTTTAATTTAAAAAATATTTTAAATATACGATTTTTTGTGTGAATTACTTTATTTATGTAATTTTAAAAAATATACAATTGAAGATTATACGCAAAGTTGAGAAGAGAATAAAAAAAGTGTACCTACCTACCTATACCTGTACCAACATAAAAGACGCATGAGAAGCGTTTTTTTTTAAATAGTGGCGTGCTTTATAAAATTATATTATGGTTTTACAATGAAATTAAAAAAGTGACTATTAAAAAAAAAAGTGTAATTTTTGTTGTTTTTTTTTTTAATGAAAAAAAAAAACAAAATCCTAGTTTTTGGTTGAAATAATTAAAAGTGATTTTCAGTTTTGTTTAATTAGAATTAAAAAAAAATTTTTGTTCGAATAAAGTGGTTTAAATAATAATAATAGTGTAAACGACAGTGACGTTATTAAAATATAATTTTTTTGTTAAAATTTCGACATTAATTTTTTTTATATAATAGTGTATAACATTATTGTTATTGTGTGAATATAATATATTTTGTTTTTGTTTATTATTAAACCATCACATAATTGCTGTATAAAATTCGTGTTGTTTATTTTTGTGTGCTCTAATATTAATATATTATGAAGTGAAATTAATTACAAATATATTTAATTTTTCAATTAAATATATGGAAAGGAAGAAAAATTTTTATTAAAAAAAAAGTTTTTGCTTCGTATATTTTGTGATTAGTGCATACGATTTCGGTGAGTAAATATTTAATTTTTAAATATTTTGCATTTAGGTATGTTAGCTTGGACGTTATTTTAAAAATTTTAATTTTTGATTGATGATTACTGTTGGGCGGAATTTAAGATAACTTCTAAACGGTGCTGCCAATCATGGAAGATTTTTGGAGATAAAATTTGATGATTTGTTTATTTTGCTCGTGTAATTTTTGAATCATGTAGTAAATGGTTTTCAAGATTTGGAGCGAATTGGAATCTACCGAATATTCCTTTATAGATTTGAAATCTAAGCATCAAATTTTAGTTTTATAAAATTTTAAACAGTCTTCAATCATATTAGAACTGCTAAAAATAGTTCTTTATAGTTTCAAAGAAAAACGAAAGGTTCAAAGAAGTTCAAAAGTTGCAAAACTCTCTGAAACTTATAAAAAATTTTTCACAAACCAATCTGAATTGAGGCTTTAAAGATGCTTTAATTATTGAGCGAAGTTAATGATTTAATTATTGAGCGAAGCTACCTTATACCAAGAAAAATTCCAGTTCTTGTGGACACGATTTAGAGGAAACTAATCACTAGTTAGCTTTGATATTTGAAACTTAAGCCTTCGCCATCGTGAAGATAAGCTATATAAATTTTGGTATAACTTTGATGTTTTGAAAATAATGTTTATACGTGCATCAGAAGCTTTACTTCGCTCTACCAATTTTCAACGACACCTACTAACAGTAATCAAAGAACTTAAGAATTTTTAGCACCATTTGTTTGGTGATACCATTCAAAAAAATCTAAAATTTTTATAAAATATTATCTGTATATTTGACACCATATTTTAAAATGACACCCAAGCTAATATACTACATGCATAATATTAGAACCTAACGTACACACATATAAATTATTATTATTAAAAATTCTATATAGTTTTAAATATATATAAGGGGTAAAAAAAATTAGCATATATAATTTATTTAAATCAAATAACACTATATATACCATAGTCTGTAACTACTATAATATTACGAAGAAGAAAGTTTTTAGATTATGAACCTTACTAGTGAAGCGAGCAGTCCCATAGAGTACGTTTTTAGTTATATATATAACTCGATCAATTAGCAAAAGGTTTATACGTATACTTTATATTAGTAAACGGAGCACGAAACTACTTTAGTATTGGTAACTGCATATATAACTTTGTTGCAAAAGTTAAGGATTCTTTTATAGAAATAGAGAATCTATATGATTATTGTCTTTTTGACTTATATATATAGAAATTTTCATTCCAATTTTAGATAACAGTAAAAATAAAGTTTTTCAAAACTTTAAAACAATATTTTTTTTAAGTTATTTAATATGACGTATAAATATTTTTTTTTTGTTGGTAGGAACCATTAAAAAAACATATATAATAATAATGATAATAAAAGGTGAAAAAAACATGTTTGACTGGTATTATATATTATATTTTTAAGCAAAAGATCCTCTCGAGTATCGTGGGATACTAAAAATCATATAATAATACTCTGAGATTCAGGTGCCCACACGTTAATGCCCCCACTTCTAACTAATGTTTTTTTTTTTTTGGTAAAATTTAAAAAAAAAAAGGTTCATTTTAGAAACAAACATATTTTTGATTGATTATTTTTTAAGTATAGGTGTTTTTCTTTCTGATTAATTATTTAAAATTTATAGAGAAAAATTTTTACTCTTGGGACTGAGATTTTTTTAAAATAAATTGGAAAAATTTAATTATTGATTCTTGCTATATAAGGAGGCTAAGAAAAATGTTGGTTTTTGTATTTTATAATTGAAATATACAGGTATTGATTAGCTGTTTAGATATTGTACATAGAGTGATCAGTCAAGTTGTTGGTAATTGACTATTGACTGAATTATAAACTTGCTTTTAAGCCAATTCATCTGTATCTTAATTACATTAATGTTATCTTGTGTACCTATTCGATTGAAAATTAAAAAAAATATTTTTTTTTTATGTGTGACAAAATGTATAATAAAATTTTGTATTTTATGTGATTTTTTAATGTTTAAAAAAACCACAAAAGAGAATTACGTTACATTACTCCTCTCTTGGCCCCTGGGCAAATCATAAAAAACCGGTTATACTTTCATATTTTTTTATGTTGTTGTAATGATGATGCAGACCTGGTGTTAAATTTTTTGAATTTTCTAATGGTTTTTTGGAGGACTGTGTTTAAAATAGATGATTTTTGACCTCGTTAGGAAAACGGGTTTTGAGTTGAATGAAAAAAATGATTACAAATGTAAGAGCTGAAATACTCGAGAAATCGAGAAAAAACAGCTTACAGTTGGCTAAAACCTCTTTCATAGCACTTAAAACTTTTTTGTTGTTGATTAATTCGCGAAAGTGTTTCCGCTTCCTCTCATATAACTCGTTGGAAAATATCAACAAAATTTCATATCTCGTCTAAAAAATGGACATTATCAAAAAGTCTCATGGATTACAAAAAAACTTTTTCCTTGACATTTTCTTAATACTGGTCAGAAACCTTGTCAAAAACCTTATATTGTAATAAATACAAATCTTTTATTACCTGATTATTACGTGATTAATACTTACAATTGCTTAATTCAAAAACGGTTTTAAAAATTAATTATTTTACCAAAAATTAATTTTTTTATTACGTTTTACAAAACTGTTTTTAATTAAAAATAAAAAAAATTGCCACCTGGAAATTTTTTTTTGTAATTTTTAAATATTTTTTACTCTTTTTGTCAAATAAAAAAATTTAATTACGTTTTTTGCTTTTTTAAAGAGCTTTTAAAATATTGCCTACCTTTTTTTTGAATTTTAATTAAACGTATTTATTAAATTTTTTTGAATAAAATATGAAATGCATTTTATTAAAAAATTAAAAGAGCAAGTAAAAAACACAGCGAAAAAATTAAACGATTAAAAATTATTATGAAAAGTATTTTATTTAGGTATTTAATTAAATTTTTTAATGTTTACATATTTTAAGTTAAAATTTGCTTTTTATTAGAAAAATCAATATGAGATTTTAAAAAAATAAGATTTTGATTGTCTAGGGTTTATGCGTCATGCATCTTTTTAGCTACCTGAATATCTAGAGCATATTTATTGAAAAAAAAACTACCTGTAACGAAAAAAGGAGAGGTACAAAAGCAAACAAAAGTTTTATTGTAATATTAGAGCTCACTGAATTACATGAATTTACAAAAAAATGAAACCGACCGTATACTAAAAGTTACTCAACAAAAATTTAATATTAGTTAATGTGGCAATAAGGTAAATTTAGCCCTTTTTAATGAAAATTCTCTATTTAATATAAAATTTGGCAAAATCGGTTGGTTTAATTTTCTGAACTTAAATTAAAAGAATAGTTTTTGAGGTCAATTATAAATTTAAAGACACAAATATTGGGTTACCGATGGGTTACCAAGTGCAGTTAAAAATAAAACAACTGCAACTAAAAAATTAATATAATTTCTTGATAAAATTAACAGTTTTAATTGAATTTCAAAAAGTAGGACAATTACAAAATTTTGTATTTTATATAATAATTTAAGGACAACAAAAAATAATGAAGCATATAAAATTGAAAATAATATCGGCAAAAATTTTATTGAATTTTAACCCTTATCTAATATTCTGAATATTAAAATATATATATTATAGAGAAACAAGTTTTTATACCCCGTTCGATTCCAGTACGTCTCTTACACACAACAGTATGGGACTGTTCAACTATGATGTCACGTTTTTTTTAAGGTTTTTAACCCCTCCGTCCCTCCGTATCCAACCCTGTCACATTCAGCAAACCCCTCCCTGTAAAATGATGTCACGCAGTCTTTTGTAGACCCCTCTTAAAAATTTATGAAAATATAAATATTGAAAAATTTTTTTTCACCAAATTATATACATTTTTTAAAGTTTTTATGATTATAAAATATTTTATTTTTTATATTAATATTATATTGTTAATATATGCAAAATAATTTATAATATTAGTGGTTTTTTTTTAATTTAGGGGTTGTTATCTCATTCCCTAAGGATTGTAGAAGAAAACCAACTTTGGAATTGAAAATACCGATCCAAAATACCTACTAGGTGACGTTTTCAGCTAAAATTAATAATTTCACCCCCTTAGCCCAAATATTTATCTCCTCGAGAGGGTGAATGTGCTCAAAATACATAAATTTGCATCTTTTACCTTTTGGAAAGTGAAAAATATAATTTCCAACATTAAGAAACTTTTTTTTTGCGTGCAGTAATTTTTTATCAAAAGTTTTACAATGTTAGTGATTTTACCCTACTTTCGGGTTTGATATTTCATTACCCAAGGTTCCTAGGTAAAAATAGACTTCAGAAATGGAAAGAGCGACCAAAAATATCTACTAGGTACACGTAACTTACTAAATTTAGTGGATTAACAAAAAATTCGAGTATACTCGATTTTTTTTTCGTGAATTTACGAAAAATGTTTTAAATTCACAAATATGTTCACGATTTATGACCCGAAAGGATTTATTATTGTCTAACAAGATGGTCCAACAAAGTGATAACAAACAAAATTTAATAAAAAATTTTTTAAAATTGCACGAAACAAATAGTACTAAAACTATTTTTTGTAAATTTTCGAAAAAAAATTGTAATTTATCAATTTTTCTTGCGAATAGGGGTCATGCATGGGTCAAAATTTTGGTAATTTTTGTGCATAATCTGAAATAATTAAAAAAATATTAGACACGTATTTTTTTTTTTAATATTACGAAAATTTACAATGTATTTGTATAAGGTAGGCGTGACGTCATCACTTTTTTAATTTTCATTTTTTTGAAAAACACAAAAATACGTGTCTATTATTTTTTGATCTAGTTTCAAATTATGCAAAAAAATCATTAAAATTCCGACCCATGCAAGTCCTCTATTCAGAAAAAAAAATCGGTATATACTCGAATTTTTCATTAATTTACTAAATTCAGTAAATTTACGATTTTTTTTGAATATTTAAAAATTTTTTTGAAAATTTTTTAATTTTGTTGTTAATTTAAGGAAGTTACTTTTTACAGTGTAATGTTTACAGCTAAAAATTTTCATTTTTATACATCTGTAAAATCCACTCCCTTAGCCCTAATATTTACCCCCTTGAGAGGGTGAATGTGCTCAAAATACATAAAGTTGCATCTTTTATCTTTTGGAAAGTGAAATATATAATTTCCAACATTAAGAAACTTTTTTTTTGCCTACAGTAACTTTTTTTTTTAATTTGACTATTTTATAGTGATTTTAACCTACTTTAAGGGTTGATATTTCATTACCCAAGTGTCGTAGGTGAAAACAGACTTCGAAAATGAAAAGCGATAAAAAATACCGACTAAGTGAGATTTTCAGCCCAAAATACTCATGTTTTCATACCATAATATTCATTTGTCCAAGAATTGTCGATTAGGCGCTTATGGGTTAATAAAACACATGCATTTAATAAATTAATAAATACTTATAATATCCTATATTTTAAATACTATATCATATCTAAGGATATACGTGTAGGGGGTCTTCCGTGATTTTCAAATATCTTCAAAAATAATAATTTTGATTTAAATATTAAAAAAAATCTTTCGTGTTATATAACGCTATAATTAATAGCATATGGGCCATTAAGTTACATGATAGTAAACATGGTTTTTAAAGCTGTTCTCAGTATGATTTAAGATTCTCTTAGACAATTTTTAATATATAGTATTAAAATATTTTTTGTTTTTCAAAATATGTGACATCACAGTCATATTTTATCCTTCCTCCCTCCCTGTCACATTTTGTCACAAATCTCTAACCCCTCCCTCCGTCTGCCGCCGTGACATCATAGTTGAACAGTCCCTATACACCTGAGCTTGACAGCTGCAAAATTTTATAATATTATGTACATGTGTGAATGAAATTTTGAGGGAGAAACTTGGAGAAAATAAGGGACTTATATATATTATTATATATATTACTTGATTGTATAAATAGATATATTTTACAAAATTATATGGAATAATATTCTACCTCGTTTAATGGAAAATAATAATGATAATGCTAATTTGTAAAAAAAAATTTTTTTATTTTTCATATATTTTTGATATTAAAAAATTTATATTAATATTATTCCAGCATGTATAAAATCTGTGTAAACATTTAAAGAAAAACAAATCTTTTAGTTCGTAGTGCACCCTTACTCGACATATGGATGTATAGAAGAGTAGTTTTTTTTATATGATGTGCAGGGGTTGTAATATAAAAGTTTTTAATATATGTAAAAAATCTTTTTATTTACGTTAGTGCTACACGCAGACTGACAACTTCTGCGTTATTAAAAGGATAGAGTTACGTGTAATTTTTATATAAATTTATGCTTGTAAAATATAAGAAAAAATTAATTTTTTCTATAATGTATGCATGGGCAGGTTGCTCTGCTTGAATTTTGCATGAATTAGTAATTTTTAAGAATTTTAATGAAAATTCAGGAAAATTGTTGAGAATCTAAGCGAAATTCAAGCAAGGGAACTTTAAAGTATGATTTAAATATAAGGAATTATTGAGGATAAAATTGCTTAAAATTTCAATAAATATTGCATTATTTAAAAACCGAAAGCAAGTAAAAACACTTTTCTTTATCATATAATTACATAGTTTAAAACCAAAAAAAATCTAAATAAATTTTACTTTCTCACAGCACAGCCACAGAATACAAATTTTCTTTCAAACACTCGAATTACTAAAAAAACAATAATATCTCTTTTTATTTAAAAAAATTAGAGCATAGAATAAAAAAAAAGTGTATAATTTTACCTGAGTTATATCTCAGTAAAAATAATTATGATCTAGTATTTTGTTTAAAAAAAATTTTTTTTATCACGTACTATAAATATTTGTACTTGAACCAAATAGCATTATACTTTTACTTAATAATAAATAAAATAATACACACATATGCATATACAATTTATTAATTATATATCATGTAAAAAAAATTTTTTTTTATTTTGATTTTGTATGATAAAACTCGTTGGTATTCTTCATGAGATGTGTTATTATTAATACTGTTACATATATAATTTTTTTTTATGTTTGTTTTTATAATTTTATTGGTAGTACGTTTATATATGGGTCATGTATGGATGTTTTTGAAAAATTTATGTGATTTTTTATTTGGTAATTAATAAAATAAGTTAAATAATAGAAATTTATTGTAAAAATTATTTAATTGATTCTTTTGTTTTTAATTATTTATACGTTTTTGTTATTTACTAAATGAGAAAATGGATTAACAGAAATATATATATTGTAAATTTTATTATTTTCTGTACAATAAAACTATGATAATAAAAGCCACAAAATAGTTATTTTATTGTTTAAATAATAACACAAAGTTTCCTTATTTTATTAACTAAAGTAAAAGTCATAACATTTAGCAATTCAATATTTAATGAATCATTTAGAAAATTTTTACAAAAAGTCAATATTATTTTAAATATTAAATCATTATTTTTTTTTATGTAATTACAATGACATTAATTATTTATAAGATTAAAATGACAAAAAAAAGTGAGAGTTAATCGATAATATTGTGAATATTTTATTATTCAAATTAAGGATTTAGTATAATTAAATTGATTTTTTAAAATAATATTTTATTTATAAATTGTTGTATTGAAATTGGTAATTTAATTTTTTTCTTTATTTAGTTTATAATTAGTTAGTTTTATTTTGATTAATTTATTTTAAATTTTTTGCACAGGAAATATAGTCTGCCTCAGCGTGACACTTTTTTGTAAAAAAGATTTTATCAATGGCTATTAAAATAAAATTCATTTGTGTAACTGTATAATACATGAATATGTGTCGAAAGAAAAAAGTATTGATAAATTAAATATTCAGTTGCTAAATTTTTTTATTTAGTTAATAAAATAAGAAAACTTCGCTCCATTATTTAAACAAATTATTTTGTTGCTTTTGACAATTAGATACATTAAAATTGTAATATGCTTTTTTTTCTTCAAATTTTTCGAGAAATTTAACATACAAAATTACGTTACTCCATTTAAAATTTTTGAATACATTTAACATCGATGATGCCTATTTCGAATACAGATAATGTTAAAATCAAGGCCGGCCAAAATCAAAAAATTAAAATTGTATTTTATTTTTTAATGATTATTCTATTTTTTTTAATTTTAGGCAACTTTTATTTTACAAATTAAACAATTTTATGCCAAGTATTTTAATTTTCTTTATTAATTGTTATTTATATTAGACTGTATAAAGGATTTAAAATAAAGATCTAAACAAAAATCGTAATTTTGAACAAATTGGTTTTACTCCATTGGTTTTATTCCATGCGCAAAATGGCGACTTTGCGATTTTTTTTACCGACTGGTTCAAATGTAATATAATATTGTATAAAGTATTTGTTTTGTTCCAATTAAATCAAGTCGCAAAAAACATATTTTTTGCAAAGGTATTTTAGCTAATATCAATAATATATACTATTATTAGCAAGTGGTTATTATTTTTGTGAAGGAGTTATGCAGTACTTAATGCAAGACTTAATGCTAAGAAGCACGTGCATTTTAAATAGTAAATTTTTGATTATAGAGATTTAAAAAAATTTTTATGAACAGATATCTTAGTATATCTTTGGTGATTACTTATATAAGGTCCGAAAGTCATTTCTCTTTCGAGAAAAAAAATTATTTTAATTCAGCACAAAAACAGTAAAAGTTCTAAACATTTCAACATTCATCTATGCTATGTAAAATTACATTTGTTAGTTTATTATTTATAATTTAGAGAAAGTCATTAAAAAAAAAAGAGTAAAATATATTTTTATATATAAAAATTTTAGTTTCTTGCAATTTAAAAAAACCGAGAAAAAACGATAAAAGCATAAAATTTGTACTGAATTCACAAATAAATCTTTTAAAGTTTCCTGCATAAAGAATCGAAAATTTGCTTTTGTTCAGATGCATTATAATAGAAAATAATAAATAACAATAAGATGGCTTAAAGATAAATATTTCGATAAGTCATTTATAATGATTTTCTATATGCATAGTCTATATCGACATTAGACAGTCAGTGACATTGTTTCCCACGTTGCAATATAGAGTATATTATAATAATGATTATTTATAGTTGTGTATTAGCCTAAAGGCGTGGTATTACCATATAGAAGACTAAATATTAGTACTATGTAAGACTAAAACTTGACAATATAATATGATGATTATTTTTAATTAATTTTTTTTTTTTTGTAATTTAATAATGCGTACTATAGTAGTATTTATAATGTAATTAAAGAATGAAAAAAAATATTTTTATTTTTTTTTTTTTAATTAGGTATGTAATTATTTATTTTATAATAGAATAAAGGTAACCTACTATATATTAAATTGAAATTATTTTTTAATACGTAATATTAAATTATATGGATATTTAAATATATAATTACAGAAAATTATATATTAACAAATAAAATATTATTTTTTAATTTATTGAGAACTTTTAGTTTTTGGTTTTTATGTAATTATTTTTTAGGATTTTGAAATTAGATTATAGTTTGTTATGTAATGTATTCAAAATTTAATTATTTTTATTGGCAATATTAAATTAGATGCTGCTAGAGATTTTTTAGAGGTAAAATTTATGCAAAAATTAGATTTTGTTGAAGTAAATTAGAAATTTTATGATTTATAAGAAATTTAGCAATACTTTTCAATACTTTTCTAAATGTGCTCTAAAATTAATAACATTGAATTATTCGATGATTAGTTGAAATATAAAAATAATCTTGTAACAATAAATGTTATCTAATTTTATAATCGAAAAGCAGTAAAGACATTAACTAATATCAATTTATTATTAGCTTCTGTCAGAACCCATTTCGTACCTTAATTGAAAATTTATAGCGACAATTTTTATACTACTTTAAAAACTGTACTTTAGTATAATTAAAAAAAAATGTTAAGTAAAAAAGAACTTTTAATTCAATAACGATAGCACAAAAAAAAACTTGATGTAATTATTAGAGCCAAAGTATATTTTTAATTTTTTTAAGTTGATTGAATTAGATTGGAATAAAATATAAGATAATTTTGTTAAAATTTTTAATTTTGTAATTATACGATCATTAGTTTATTTCGTAATGAAAATTGTGTAAAAATTATTTTATGTATAAATATAGTTATTTAGTTGATAAGTTTATTTTTTTATAATTGTTACTAATTTTAGGTTTTTAAGTTGTAATTATGTTTTAATTAAGGGAATGTGATGTTGTGTTTTTTTGTATATATTAGATTTAATTAGGCTGTTTTTGCAATAGTTGTGTGCGAATGAATTTTAAGGTATATTTAAACTGAGACTGACAAATCTTGACCTGGATAAACCTGGTAAATATGTTCTTCTTAAGGCATCTGTCCAAAATATAATTGCTATGGATCTTATTTGGATCTTATATGGATCAATATTTCTTAAAGTATTTTTCGAGAAAATTTCTATTTCGTTGGTAACCTGGTAGGAAAACTGCGAGAAAACTGTGTAAATATGTAAACTTTAAAGTTTTCTTCAAAAATTACTCATCATATCAGTCAGATATTAGTTTGAAGTGTTCGAAGTTATTTCTACTTAAAATTACCTCATTAATTTGTTTAAATATTACCTTTATAGAATTTATTACCTAAAAACTTCTCTAAACATCTATTTTCAGTCCAGAAATAAGGCAAAAACAAAAATCCCAAACAAATGTTTATAGTTGCTTCCGAAATTAGCCAGACATTTTATTTAAAATTTTTTATCCAAATGAAAGACTCTTAAGTCTTTAACTTATTTGTTATGCTTATCAATGATGAAATTCTTTGGAAATTCTTACTAAATGCATATATGTAATTTTAAAACCAACAAGAATTTTTCCAGGAAACTTTGATATCCCTGCTTTTTATTCAACTAAACTTTTTTGGTCATATCTTTTCTTCAACAGTACCTTTATAAAAACCAAGATAAAATATTCATATTTATAATGTTTTTTTTTTCTTTTTATAGGGCAGCAGCAGATTGTATGCATGAAAAATAAATATGCAATGCATAAAAAAAAGAGTTATCTTCTTCTTATAATATAAATGTATAAATATAAAACGCAAAAAAAGATAGCTATATATAGAGTAATCGTTTTTTATAACCATTTTACATTGAGAAAAAAAAAAATTGTAACAAAAGAGCGTAACGACTCTCGCGGCAATATTGCAATGTTTATATATATAAACTTTGTATTTTATAATAAAAGTAAACGTATTTTATATATTTTTTAAGTCTCAATGACCCAGACCAATCGTTTATCATTTCTTGAAATTACTACACTCAAGTGACTTTTACGCGACGTTTATCTCGTATAAACATTGGTTAAAAAACTCTTTTTTTTTTTTCTTAATTTTGATGTTTTTTTTTTATTGTACACACACACTATGTATTTAAGGAATATAATATAGCCAGAAGCTGATTTTCTAAAATGAAAAATATATAGGAAGGTTAATATTATTATTTTTTTTATTCTTTATAAGTGGTACTTTAAAAAAAAAATGTGAATTTTAAATCTCTTGACTATTTATTACAAGAGAGAATTTTATTATACTAGTTTTTGTACTATAAAATAAACATAACCTTAAAATTTATATTATATTATTAAAATATAAATTGCATTAATAAATAATTTTTATTGAACTAGTTGTTTTTTTATTTATTTTTATGTTTGTTTCTTTACTTATAACTACTGGTTGTTATTTTAAAAAAAATAGATATTTAATTTTTATCTTTTGTGTTTGTTTCTTGATTTCTTTTCAGCAGTTTTTTTAGAATTTTTTTATTTTTTAAATTGATTTTTTTTTTTTAACATTCAATGTCGCAATTTTTAAAAGCTTCAGATTAGTCTGAACTGATGCGTAAATTAAAAACTGAAAAATAAAAAAGTTATTTTTAAGGATTGACTTCTGATTTTAAACACCCTTTCAACAAATCGTTTCATAATACATGCGAACTTTCTTATCTATGCATATTTTACTGATATCAGATAATTTCAGTCTATCAACCCTAACCCTCTTTTCTACAACATTTCTCACCCCTTTATATATTTTACAATCACACGAAAAATTTTTACTATCTTTAAAACCATAGCCGAAATCACATTTAAGGTTTAAATTTTTTGAAATAAAAATTTATTGTGGTCGGGAAACTTTATTCAAATTTAGATGCTATTATAATCGAGATTATAACCAAGGTGTTTTTATCCCAACTACTTTTAATTACTTCCTCAAGATGCTTATTTTTATTTGCTGCAATGTTGATGATTTTCTCTAAGTTATAAATATATACCAATAAATGAATGTATTATCACAGACTGAATTGTTACTGTTTTTGTGTTTTATTAAAATAATTTTTTTTTCTCGAAAGAGAAAAGACTTTTGGTTTTTATATAAGCGAGTATATAAGTTATCACCAAATATAACTAATTTATGTATTCATAATAAATATTACTTATTCTACTTTATAAGAAAATATTTAAATTAAATTGCTACTGGTAAACATTGCCTACTAATCCAAAATTCTTTGATATTTAAATTTGCCTTCAAAAGTCATCATCTTTTGTCTTCTTTATTGTCTTCTTGGGCTATGTTAATAAAATACCTTTGAAGTTCCATCTTGTATACGTGTTTATATATGGAGAGTATTTACTTCTAGTTGTACTTTTCAAAAAGATCAGTTTGATCAGTCTTCGATCACTTGCTAGTGTCTTAACTACTGCACAAATGTGTTCTTAAGTAATCCTGAATAACATACTTCATTGTTTTCATTACATTACATCCTACGTTGCATAGTCTATTAGATCTAATTATTGTAAAAAAATAATCCAGATCAAGGTATATTATACCCTACTTCTAAATATAAACTAGCACCACCTTATCCTTAATATGTTATTGATAGTGAAAAAAATCGCAACTATACATTCATGTTAACCAATTCACTCTTAAATAGTTAATTTATTTCCTTTTATGGATTTACAACAGCTAAAAACTGCGATTTGCATCTGCGTACCTGAAATCGTAAAACAACTGCATAAAAATATTTGCTTGAGCTTAAGTTGATATAAAAAGGGATAACATACAGATATAAATTTTATAGTAAAAATAAGAGAAGATCTTATTTATGACATCAATCATTTTGAATCGAATTTATATGAAATCCTATATCTAGAACAAGATACAACACAATGTCAGAATGTTTCAAAGACCTTTATACACATGTACTTGAATTGCACTTTCAGTACACAGTTTCCAATAACCCGTTGAAATTTTTTTTATTGTTTAGACATTATGTTACAGACAAGTTTCTACTACTATTCAAAATATCGAATATCTATGAATGTGTTAGTGTGTTGTTGGATCATATAATGCATGTGATGTAATAATAATACTAAAATACTGTAACATAACGTTCGATACAATTAGAGTTTAGTTTAAGCTTCTACATTTGTATCTGCTTATGGCATATCTAATTTAACTGTTTTGACATTAATTAGTATTGGTGTTACGATATCTCTATATTTGTCATTTTCTAAGAAAATAAGCTCCCTTGGTTTATAGTTTTGAACTAAAATTTTGTTTATTAATTAGTAACAGAAAATTTGATAATTCGAAGAAATTTGTTTTACTACTAGATTTTAATTAATTTAATACTGTTTTTGATCTTTATACTTGTTCATTTATTATACGAATCCGTTCAAACTTTAATTTAAACTTGATTTTAACATTTAATTATACAAAAGAGAAAAATATGCTTCATACACTTTTTTATTTTTGATATTAAATTCGTATTTAACGAGATTAAATTATTTAAGCTTTTTTTAAATGTCAAAAAATAAAAGATTAAATTCATTATCACAAATGATTTCATTTTTTTTATCAAAAGAATTTTATTTCCAGTGTACTGAATTGCGATGAGCTTAAATTTAATCAAATGTTCAAAAAAATTTTTTGAGTCATAAAAAATTCATCAAAAATTAATTTGATAAACAAAAATATTTTTGATTTATTAATTAACAGTAATTTAAAATTTCGCGGTACGAAAACAAAAGGTTTTTTTATGTGTATGAGTTAAAATCAGTTTTTTAAAAGGTTTTTTTTTATATACTAATTTATTATGTACTCTTTTTTTATATAATAAACTGATAAATATACGGTGAGAAACGAGTATTTATAATCTTTAAAATTATTTTTTTTTTTGCCGTTTAATATAATGAGATATTTTATTTTGCTGTTTCTTTGCCCTGTCATATTATATAAAAAAAAAGAAATTTGCATTAATTTATATTAAAAAAAAAAAATAACAAAGTTTTTTTATCTTTTTTTCAGATCTTTTTATAAAATCATCAATTTTTTTTCAAAGAGATTTATATTTTTATGATTTTTAATCAAATTTTCAAGGATCTTTTTGTTTTCGAAAATAAAATTCTTAATGATTTTTTAAAAATACTTGAATTAAACAAAAAATTTAAGAAATTCAATTTAAAAAATTATATATTTCTGTATATAAAATTTCAATTAGCCAAAAGAAAAATCTAGCATAAAATAGAAATTAAGGAAGTTTTTATTTTTAAATTTCTTATTTTTCTATATAAAAAAGAAATATTAACTGATTAAATAACATAAAAACGTATTTTATAATTTTTAATCAAGAAAAAACTATCAATTTCTTTCTCTTTCTAAAATGAAAAAAAAAAACGCATACAAACAGAGATTATCTAATTATGATAAATTTTAAGATAAATTTTAATACGGAAGAGAAATTATTATTTTTGGGTCTCTCACCCTATAACTTACATAATAATGTATTAAGATATATTAGTAAGATTTTGCACAAAAAAAAAAGTATAAGATTATTTATTATTACTGTTTTTTCGATTAAAAAGTAAAATATGTGCACGTGTGTGTTTTATAACTTTTATTTATTAGTTTATTATAGGTAATTCAATTGTAATTTTATTTATAAACTTTCTCTATTTGTAAATTATATCGTGAGATTTAATATTAATTTCTATATTATTTTATATTATAGAGAGAGAAAATGAGAAAATGATATTGATACTTTAAGTAATTGTATTTATATCGATAGTTTATTGTAATATTGTACACGTGTGCTATTCTTTTATTCGAAATTTTGTGATATTTAAATTGATGGAAAAGAATTTTTACTAAATTTAGAATTTTATGCGAATTTTAGTATGAAAATTTATGACTGTGGTAATTTTATGAACAGACGATATGATGTTATGAATTTTTATGCAATTTCAATGTATTTAGCATGGGACATGCTATCGAGTTAAATTTAGTATCGTTGGTTGAATAAAAGAGTCAGTTACCTTTGTTTGTGCAAAATCAGAGTGATGATAAAACCAAACTTGCTAATTAATGAATCGAAGAAATAATGAGCAATAATATTCAAACTATTATTGGTAAGATTAAAACTTGACTGAGTGTATATATCTAAACAAACAACTTGCATGGAACATGTTTATGTTTACTGAATACTTATCTATTACAAACATTCTAGAGCTTGCTAAAGTACCTTGTAAACTCTAACAAGTCCATAACTAGAAATTCAAATATTATAAGTCCTTAAACTAAAATTACTCTAAATCTCTAAAACCTAGATTATTCTAGATCCAATTTACCTCCACAATCTTTTTCTCAATCGGAGCCATTTAACCACAAGCTCGATTAGTCTCGATTTTCAGGCCTTTTAAGGTACTCCCTCCCCCCTTAAAGATGTTTAATGTGAATAAATCTACTCCAACGAATACGTAAATACTGTATTATTAAAAATCAAAGACAGATAATTCAAAGATGATAATGTATAATAAAATTTTTAATAAATAAGTTCAATACAAGAAATTATGTTAGTTTAGAATTTAAAACTTTATATTGACCTATCCATTTATATAGCCTCAGAAGCTCATTTCACTTGCGAGAAAATATCGTACATTATTTCAATACACCATTCATATATAAATTATATTAAATTTACTACAGTAATCGTCTTTATTTATGTGATTTAAATATCATTTTTACGTAACCATTAAAAAATTGAAGAATAAAAAAAAATTATTTATTATTTCACATGCATTTAAATAAATTTTAAATTTATCTCTTTTTGTACAAAAATTTGTATTTTTTGTTATAACAATATAAAACAAGTTTCTTTTTTTTGCATAAATATATATAAAAATACGTATCATTGTGTTAGTATCTACTATAACACTACTATATGGTAAATCTACCATAAAAAAATGTCATTTTAAATTTCGGTCAAGATAAATACATCCTATATATATTTTTTTTTTTTGACACATTAATATCCATGATCGAATCTCTCTTTTTTTTGTATTATTATATAAAGCTTATTTTTTTTTGTGAAAAGGATTTCTCTTATTTTTTTTTTTAAATATACCTAAAATGAAGTCCATTAAGCTTTCTTGGAAGAAGAGATTTTGCAAATGTAAATAAATTTTAATGACCGACAAAAAAATTGAATATCAATAATATAAATAAATTTTAAAAAATATACCAGAAAAGATTAAAAATTTTTATTAATTAGGATTTTAGTATTTGTATATTAGGCTGAACGTTAATTTAAAAAATTTTGCTGATTTTTTAAAATTTCTGATGCCAATTGTAACATCCTAAATAAATTTATTTATGGAAATTCATGATCAAAACTATAATTTATGTGTTTTCCAATCACTTTCATATATTGACAGCATTAAATTCGCCATATACTGAAAATATCAAAATTATGCATTTCAAATAAAAATTTTAGTTAAAACTGTCAGTCTAATATATAAAAGTAAATAAAAGCAATCTAATAAATAAAAAATTTTATTATAAAATTAAGTTCAATGACTGAATATACAGAATTTACAATAATGGTATTTAAATATTCTATTCTCATCTCTCTTGCATGTAGCCAACATTTTATAGTAACCATTTGTAATAACATTATAAAATAGTCTTTTCGTTACAACGGAAGTAACGAAAGAGAACGGTCACGTCGGTTTGTTATTGCTGTCATTAACTTCATCACTCTTTTTTCTTTATACTTTACTTATGTAGAATGTAGATGTAATAACTACTATGTTTTTTTTGTTGCTTTTTTTCATTATTATTATTATTATTATAACTGCAATATAACATTTACTACTACAACTACTGTGATATTATGTTCTTGTGTAACACGCGTGCGTGTGTTGTCTGCATATTTTTATTTTTTTTTAAATTGTATAAATTTTATTTTAACTTTTTTGATTAATATTTTTTTAGGCAGTGTTTTGTGTTAAATGTAAATGTAAATATAATTTATTTGTCCAGAACAAAATATGATACAGAAATATAACAGTATATACAAAGTTTATAAAAATATATAGATGTAGCTATACAATAAATTATCAATAACATTATATAACAAAATTATATCAAATGTTAGTTTGGTTGCTTAATTTGAAATTTTTTTACGGGAGCTTAGATGTTGCTTTAAAACTTTTTTCTGACGATATGCAGCAATTTTTGATTAAAATGATAAATACAGACAATTTTAATGGTTAATACAATTCATCATGTTTGATATTCTGTTAAATCACTAAAATATAAAATAATTTCTGTTTATCATCATCAAAAGTTTCAATTTTTATTTTGATAATTTAAAATTTTGAATTACTTGAATTCAAAATTATTCTGAAACTTTTTTGTGGAGTTTTTTTATCTAGGTTTGTTTTCCCAAGAAAATACATCAACCCGTTTCTAAAAAAAGTTTTATTTGCTGACCACGGACTAACTTAAAAATTAACACGTTAAACTGAAAATTTTGCATTCTGCCCACCTCTATTTTCAGTTGTGGCACGCTCTAGGCTCGCATAACTGTGCTTCTTTTATTTCTGTTCGGGGAATAATTTTTGTAGTCTTTTAATAGCCCCTAATCTAGAAATCCTTAACTTTGGCTTTGAAAATACATATTTTTCACACAAAAATACAAAATTTTCCATAAAAAACTCCATATATAAAATGCATAATAAAATTTTTTAAATATTTACCATTAAAAAGTAGTATTTTTATTTATTTATTTCAAAAAAAAAGTTTTAATATTTATTTTAAAAGTAGTCACACACATACACACACATTCGAGTATATGTGAAATACATTAGACTATATGCGAAAAAAGAAGAAATATATAAAGGAAACATAAAATTAGCATTTACAATATTTTTTAACGATAACCTATTTCACTCACTTAAAATATAAAAAATTCTTTATTTTTTAACATGCATATTACTTAAATATATATATTACAAAAATATATAATCTGAAGAAAAAAAAAATTATCTTAAAAAAAAAAACCTAATATTTATAGTAAAAACAAATACTTAAAAAAAATCTTTGTTAAAAAAAAATCCTTGAAGACCAAAAAATAAAAAATTTTAAGTATTTTACATCCCATATAAGAAAAAACCACACACACAAGATATTATCACGATCAAAAAAAAAAAAAGTGTAAAAATAACGATCCTCTTCATGCACATATAGGCGTGAATCGATTTTGCTTATCGAAGTAGTATTACCATTATTATTATAATTTAAAAAAAAAGATGATAATAAAATGATATAAAAGATTTTTTTTTAAAATCCAATCTATATTGCATGCCTTCGTACCTACATGTAATATATTTCTTTTTTTATTTAATTTTATAATACATAAGAGACTAAATAACAAAGTTTATATATATAGGGTTTCTAGACTGTAAACATACCTTGTGGTTAATTAAAGGCCAATGGTATTCACTTCACGCGATCAATTAAGCTCCTTTCTCTCTATAATATAAACTTATGTTATTAAACTACTATGTGTTTAAAGAACAATGTGTAAATTTATAGTTTTTATAAGAATTTTTATTAACTTGATATCTTTTTTGCTTTTTTGCATATTTGGTAATTATCGATGAATGTATTCATTTCAGGAAATTACTATTATTATAAACTTTATTTGGTTTTTGGGGATTTTTTTTGAATTTTGAAGATTGGGTGATGTAAAAAGGCGTGAATTTTTCAGAAAGAATCGCAAAACTTCAAAAGTGTTATCGAAAATCTTATAATTACAGTGCTTATACACTATCTAAATTAAATTCTCTCGAACCAGAGATTTATATCTATAAGTAACCTCCCAAAATCCTGTCCTTAATCTCTTATGCACTTACAATTTTATTCAATTATTAAACACGCAGCTTTTATGTGATCAAATCTTTGATAATGCTAGAGTTAGTTTTTAAAAAATTTAGTAGCCAAAAAAAGTTTAATGCACCTTACATTTTCAATTCTTCTGTTTTCAGTATATAAGCATACTTTAAGAGTTCTTTGACCCATGCAATTAATATTGGAATTTTTTATAGCCATATTCGTAATTATAGTCCATAAGCAATCCAGATTATAGTATCATCAATTCCTTAATTTTATACACATTGCGAACCGACAAGTTCACAAATTGAAATTCCATTTACTACAAAGCTGTGGAGACTTCAATCCATTTGCAAGCTTGGGACGACCATTATATAAATTAATATTTACATATTTTATGGACACCATTAAATTTATAACCTGCTTTTAGGTACATAAAGCTAAAACACTTTGTTTTCACTAAAAGTTTTCTCTGCATTGATGACTTCTGAATAAAATATAAAGAAATTATATTCTTGACCAATTTTTTTGACCAATACATTAATACGAAAATTTCATAAATTAATCAAATATTCCGAGTAAATTAAATTAGAAAATTTTATATGCATAAAACAAACACTCGTACGTAGTCCTTTTTGTGTTCAAACAATTTAATTTTCTTCAATTAAAATAAAATAAACAAGCCAACATTTCTGAAATTGACACATGAATAATAAAATACTTCATTTATAATGAAATTAAGTATTAACCATACAAGAGGCTTTTTCATTTTATATAATAATAATAATAATAATGAATGTTTTATAAAGTAAAAGAATCTCTGAATAAAGTAAAAAAAAAAATATAATTTCTGAAAATATTATAATATAAAAAAAGTTAAAAAGAAAAATTGAAATAAGCAAAGTGGAGAATCAAGAGATCTTATGATTGGTATAATGGGCCAATGTATTTCCCCTAAAGGCTTCAAAATATCTATACATACAAGTATATTCATTTTCACACACACACACATACGTATAAAAAACTTCTCTTCCATTATATTTCTTCTTCTTTTTTTTTGCTACAATATAGCAAACCTTGTTGTTCTTTCCAGTTAAACTGCTTTAAAGTTATATATGTGTAGAGTTTTCTCTGTCTTTTATACAACATGGTAGTCTTGTTAAGATTCTCCAAGAGCCGTTTATATGCTATTCTTTTTTTTTTTTTTGCTTTTTATGTCTTCACAGCATTCTCATATATGCTAGTATGGATGTGTACTAGGGAATATAAGAAGAACTAAAGTCTTTTATTGGTTGCTTATTCTTATATTATATTGCTTTTAGCTTTGTATGTTTGTGTGAAAATTTTCTATACATGTATGTATGGGCTAAGTAACTATTCTATTGTTTTGATAAGTTATGAAATTATATTCTTTTTAGGTGATCAATAATTTTTTTTTCAGTTCTTGAGTAGTTTCTAATTAGATTTACTGAAATGGCTTTGAATTTTGATTTTGTCTAGAATTTTATTAGAACATTTTAGTGAATTTCTAAAAAAAAGGTTGAAAATCGAGTGTTTCATCAACTTGTTGAAAAACCTATCAAGCAATACTCGGACTCTCTTTAGTACAAAATGACCCATTACGTAACTAAAAAAATCTTACACCTTTTCTCATAAAACTCACCATTAATCATATTATTTAATATTACATAACCTATAAACGTATCTAATTATAAAATATTAAATCAAAAATTAACCAAGAAAAAAAAATTTTTTTTCATAAATTTGTTCATGCATTCATAAAACAGGTATTGTAACCATAAAAATCTGTTGCTTTATATTAATAATAAATAATAGAAAAATTTTTACACTATAAATTATGTAGAATAACATGACAAGTGTAAAAAATACAATATAAAGATATTAAGGACAAAAGCACAGTACCTGTAACTTATAATCTTTCTTTATTTTTAAAATTTAAAAGAAAAAAAAATGCATCTGATCAGGTTTTTATTTTTAAGTAAAAATTTCAAGGTGTATTAAAATTTTAAAAAGTTTTATTACACACAAAAAAAAATCTCAGAAAATAAAAGACTATCTCTGTCTCTTTCTCTCTCGCTGGGTAAAACTTTTAAATAAAAGTACATTAAATGTGTATTGGTGTTAGTAGATATTTTTTATGTGTATTTTTTTTTTTTAAATAAAATTTATGCCTGATCGAAGGGCAAAGTGTATATCTCTTAATATTATATTTTACTTTTTCTTATTTTCTGAAGAAAAAAAAATTCTTATGAATATAAAAAAGTTTTCCAATTTTTTTTTTTCAGTTCATTATCACAAATTAATGCAAATCTCATATTTTTTCTTCTGTATTATTTAAGAATAAAAGTAGCTTAGATATTATTTTCATATGCAAATTTTAATAAAAAAAGTATTTTTCTGTTTTAATTTTGTTTTTAGTTTACATATTTATTAGTTAAGAATTTTTTAAAATAATAAAAATAAAATAAGTTTTGTTTACAAAAAAAAAAAGGTTTGCTTAAAATATTCTGATAAGCTTAAAGTTTTTTTATAGTTTAAGAAAAAATAATCACCTAATTAGTTTTGGTAAAAGTTAGTTACGTAAAAGTTTAATTTTAAATGAAATACAATAAATATAATTAGCAACATGAAATAAATAGAAAACCACTGAGCTATTATAGTAAATTTTCATTTTAACCATTATTATGTAATTAACAATAATTTTAACTTATACAAAGTAGATTATTTAGTCTGAACTTTGGTCAAAATTTTTAAAGACAAAGAAAACGGAAAGTGACAGAAATACAATAGTTTTAATTGTTAACTAATATTTGTTAGTAAATTTTAACTCTCGTTTATTGTAATAATATTACTTATTATATTTAAAAATTTTTTTACGATTCATAAAAGTAAATATTATTTTTTGATTTATCATTTTTCGTAAAAGATATTTATTATTAATTAACAACATAAATGTCTTATGATGTCTTAGTAATCGCTACCTTTTTCTCGCAATAGAAATGATTTTGTGAGATTATATAATCCCATCAACTCATTTCAGACTTTCAGTTACCAAAATTTATCCATTTTCAAAGAAGGAAATGAACGAATTAAATATTCAGCCATACATTTGTAAGGTCTCTGAATTAATATCTGAAAATTTTATAAAAACCTTTTATGCATATATTTATCGCACGAGTAAACTCTTCATACCGCTCTAATGGTTAGCCACACCCAAAAGCATGAACCTCAACAATAAAATACACAATCAAGATTAAAAATGGATAATTAAAATTGCTATAAAGCAATAACTAATAGTCTTATTATGTAATGTAACAATTATTAACCAATATTAAGTTCAAATTTTATATATTTCTTGATATCAGATTGCGGGTCTAGTAACGTGCTTTTATATCTTTTCAAAACCATTTTACTTGCGAGAAACAGTATATTGTATATTGTTATTTCTTTTTCAATCAATGTTTAAATAATTGTTTTAATCTGATTAGATGATTCTGTTTGCTCAAAAACCTCTTTTTAAGATTAGGTAATTGACATTTTTATTTAAGTTGTGAATTCTTTAAAAACATGAGAAAATATATTAACTAAATTTAAAATTTATACTAAAAAATATTTTTTATTATTTATGTAATAAATAACACTTGGGCAAACATATAATATTATAGCCTGTTCAATTTCATATTTGAATAATAATTAGCCAAGAAGCTATTGTAAGCAAGGAATTAGGGAATTTTCTTTTAGTGCTAAACTATTGGTTAAGTCTTAGTTTATACGATGATTGAAATTTCTGTTTAACCGTAAACAAGGTATAAAATTGAGTATAAAATAATTGATATTTATACCATAAACTAAATAATTCATAATCACTAACCTAAGCATTAAATTTATCTGTAAAATATTAAAAATTTTTTAAAATACGCTTCAAACAATTTTTTTTATAAAATTGAAAAATATTTTTATATAGAATTTGTTTAATATTCTCAACGAAAAAATTGAATTTTCAGTATAAAAAAGCAATTTTTAGTATTAAATAAAAAAAAAAAAAAATAGAAAGAAAAATTTTTATAACAGATAAGGGAACGATTAAGTTGTGAATTATATAAGTTAAAATTTCATTTTGATTTTCATGAGTTGAATATATATGGGTTGAAAGAAAATTTATGTACTTTTGTATATTATTATTATTATTCGATTTAAATGTTACTTCAGGGAAAAGTAAAAAAAATTTTATTTATTTAAATTTAGTTTGTGTATTTTTTTAATTAATATCATTTTTTTTTGTTTTAACAAAACTGTAAAAGATGCGTGTAAATTGTTAAAAAATAACATTTATTTAAATCAGAAAAAATTGTTTAACTAAAAAAAATATATAATTTTTTTTATTCATGCAAAATAAAGGAAAATTAAATTAAAAAGTAAAAAAAAAATTTTTTTTTGGTTTAAAAGATTATAATTATTATTATCTATGTGTTTAAAAAATAAAGTGGAAATATGTATAAGTGGCTAAAAAGCAAAGCTAAAATAAAAAAGTTTTTAATTTTTTTCGCATATATAATTTACAAAATATATATGATATACTATTACAGGAAATTTATAAAAGTAAACCTTGTGAACAAAAAAAAAAAGTTTTAAAAAACAGGAAAAGTAAAATGTATTTAAAGTTCCGCTATTAAATCATGTCGTGCTTATGTATTATATTGTAATATGTTTAATATCAACATAAAAAACAAACTCACACGTATACAAATTTTATATTACTTTTTCTTTTATTTTGTGAAATTATTAACTTAATTTATTTTGTTGATGTTTATTATTTAATTTATTATTATAATTGTTTATGTTTATTTTTATGTGCTTAGTAATCAAATTTTGAATGTGCTCAAATATAATAAAGATAATTTAATTTTGAATTTAATTGGATATAATCAGATTTGGTGTATGTTTGTTAATTGTGAAATTATTGTTTTTACTGTGTTTGGATTTTGAAACAAGTTTTAGGAACTAAGATATCCCAGCTTTTTGTATTTGTCCTCTGTCCCAATTCCTGGTTCCAATGATTTAGAAACAAACTTTTGACGTCTATAAATTATACAATATTAAAAAAGTTGGGCTGGAAATCTGAATTTTCTTACAAAAGCACTTTACTTATACTTTAAGGAGAAGTGTAGATCTAAAAAGTGATAAATATTGCTTGTGTAATTTATTGAGGTCCTCTTGATGACAAAAATTACCTTTAAGGTAACTAAATTTTGACATTTAAGATTTTCCCTGAAAAATTTCTCTCTTCTGGTTTATTATTTGTCAATTTAGGATAGGAAGTCTCATCTTTTCAGCTTATCTCTTTTTCCTAACAAGCCCAAAAAAAACTTTTCTAAAGTTTCCAGTAATCCAAAATGATGTTTAAATTAATTCAATAAAAACAATATCAAGATAAAATCTAAAATTAACAATAAAATTAGCCTTGCATTAACAATAGAAAATTTATCAATAAACCTCATTATGAATCATAGTATTTATGCTAATAAACCAGAAAAAGTAAAAACTATATAATTAAAATATTAAAATTAACTCACCAGACATAAATTTTATTGCAAAATATTAAAAATTACATAATTCTTTTTTCATAATTGACATATTATGTATTTTTTTGTACTTTGTTTTATAAATGATGATTGTAATAATAACAATAAAAAAAATTCAATTGTTTTTTAAAAAATTTTCTCATTCTCACGAGTAAATCAATAAAAATTAAAGAGTTTTGTGTATTATTTATTTTTTATTAACAACCACTAAAACTACTTAAAAGTAATAATAATTGTTATAAGATTTGGAAGGTAATTTTCGAAAAGTTTAAAATGTGGTTTTGTTTATACAGAAATTTTCAAGTTGTGTATATAAAGAGCATATAAAGTTAAGTCAATGTAAGTTTTGTTAATTTTCAGATTTATCTTTTACTTTTAAGAAATATCCTTTGGATTTTCTGTATTTCCCTATGGATTATTCTCTATGGTATTAAAATATACACAAAGCAACGTAATATATAGGACAAAAGTTATCATCGTGTAAACTCTCTTGATTTTGTGGTTTTTATTATGCTAGAAAGTATTTACAAATATTTTCTAATTTAATTTAACTTTATTTCAATAAAATTAACTTATTAAATTTTTTGTGTGCCATAAAAGTTCATGTTTTACACTCCTCTTTTAGATGGATTTTTAATAAATATAAGAAATTTTAAGTCTAAAAAGAGTGCCAGTAATTATTAACTAAAATTTATTTCAAAGATATAATATTTTAGTAGTAAATGGTTTTTTGGTTTTATTAAGCTTTACTTTATTTAAAATAATTTCCAGTCTAAAATACATACACATAAAATATTTTTAAAAGTCATTCATACACACTCAATTAATTTCTATTTAATACATAAAATGAAAATCCATTAATTATTATCTGAATACTAATGAATAATATATTGATTTTAATCATTAATATACAGAAAAATTCTTTATATGGTACATACACCGGCAATAATCAAGTATTCAAATTTAAAATCATCATAATAATAACAATCTAATATTTTTTGGCTTTTACTGTTGTAATGAATAAAAATTCAATGGATTTATTACGAAAGATATAACCTGAAATAAAAAAAACTTTCATTACATAGAAACATTAAAAATCTATTGTTATAAATATTAAAATGAAAATTTCAACTAAATTTAACAATATGAATTTTTTTTTTTGGCAAATAGTTAGGTATTTTTGTTTGTCATGTAGATGTTTTTTTGTTTGGTATTTTTTTATCGTAATTAAAAAAATAGTAAAAATTTTTTGTTATATTAGCTACTATTGTTGGGTTAGAGTTTGAAACTTTAAATTATGCCAAAATTGAAAGATTTGATGGTTTTTTGGTTTTCTGATTCGAAATATGGCTAAAAAATTGTATATTTTTATAATGAAGCCAAAAAGGTATTCAAGTAAATTAATAGTTTCTTTGTCCCAATAACAAAGCAAAAAAAATATTTAAGATCCGTAATCAGTCTAATATTTGCAGTTAGAAAATCCGGATTCTTCCAAGTGATTACCTTCCTCATTCTTTCTAATATATTTTAAAATGAATCACCGCACATTTTAAACAAGAAAAATGTTACTTTTATCTAAAAACTTCCTTTATTATACTAAAAATTATTTCTTTCGCCTGATGACTATATTTTTTCAATATATTACTTTGAAGAAAAAATTATACTATTAATGATCTATAATGATTTCCTTCAAATTATTGGTTTATTAAATTTAACGGCTGTAACGTTTCCTGATTTTTGCATCATGCATCAGCAAGCAAAACAGACAACATGCGGAACTCATTTTTCTATATTTGATATGCAATAATAAAATTTATATCAGATTTGTAATTTTAGAGTAGAAAATTTCCTTTGGAAATTATACGCACCGCAGGTATAATACAAGCTTTCTGCTATTGTTGGATGCACATTGCAGGTTATTATTCCAATAAAGACTTGAATAAAGAATATTTAAATTTTTTAAAAATTTTATATGACAAGCATGTTGAATTCATAAATAAGTCCAATAAGTTGGAATTTTTTTCATATTTAAAATGCTGAAATTTTAGCTACAACTCGATAGATCATTTTGAAAATAAAAATTAGTCTAATTAGCAATTTTAGAGAGCTGAACTCTTTATATTAATGAGAATATTAAAAGTAACCTTTCTTACGTATTGTCTGCTGCTTATACTTCAAAGCCAAATTTTTCTCTATTCGTCTACCTACAAGTTACTAAAAGGATGCTCGTTTTCAATAATGCAACTTTTGGATATCAAAATCTCAATAGCGAAATAAGACTGTTCAATTTGTTATTCTTTCATATTTTTTTATCCTAAAACTTTTTTACATCCTTGTCTATAAACTTTTCAGACATATTGTTGGCCAGAAAAGTAACCGTAGAAAGATTTTCAAAGTAGCTTCTTGTTATTTAAAAAAGTTTTTTTTAACTCGTAATTTATGTGTGATTTACCAAAAACTTAAAATTTCCAAAACTTTAGCTAATTAGAGATCAGTTTTCAGTATTCCGAAGAAAAAAATGAAAATCCAAGCAATTTCGTAAATTTAGTTCCAATTTAATATACTTTTAATATACTTTAATGAGTAAATATTTTTTCGCAATATAAGCAAAATAGTAATTTAAAAAAATTTTTATTTCTTAGATTCTTTTATCTTATTAAAAACATTACTTATACTTAATTTTAATAGATTGATAAAAAAAATATATTGAAATAGAATAAAAATAAACTTTTTTTCCCATAAAAAAATATTCAATATGAGCCAAAGACGCAAAGTTTATTTTTCATTTGATAAAATAAACACACAAATTTACCTTCATTTCTGGTTATTTTCTACATATTTATTTATCAAATAAAAAAAAAATAGGTATATATCAATATTTTATAATAAATATAAATTTCTTTAAAATTAGAAAAGCAAACAAAAAACTGACATAAATATTAAAAATAATAATAGCTTTTATACCAAAAGAATCCTAAAAGAAGCAGAAATTTTTTTATACATAAATATAAATAATAGAGCTAATTAATTATGAGCAAAAGTTTAAAAAAAAAAAACATATTTAGCCAGCTAAAAATAATGTTAATTATTTTGAATAATAAAATTTAATACATTATGAAGAAATGAAAAATTGTTTATTCTGAGTTTACCTGACACCAAACGGTTAGCCTTGAAGCTCCATAGTCAACGTACATTTATAATGAAAGGTAATGGGGGGAGTCTCTCTTTTATACATACTTCTGTCGTTCACCTTACTAATACAATCATAATTTTCTACACATATACAGTTATATAAATTTACAACACTAACACACCTGCATTAAAAAATACTCGTTTGATGGTGAAGCTTCTTTTTTATTTTTTTACATTTTTTTTTATATGCGTTAAGATCGGTCGACTTTATATTATTATATACCTATAGATTGCCTGAGGGACATTGCTTCTGAGGTAAAAAAAAAACGAAGAAGAAGAAGAGAACTGATACGGTTAAAAGAAAATCTACACCTTGCGATTTCCTTTCTCATATTATTAAACTATGTGTGCCTACGCGATATATATTTTTTAATATACACTTTTATATTCAACTCAAGATTAAAGTTAAATATTTTTCTATAATTATATTATGTTTATATAGAAAATTTAATTTTTTTTTTTTTTTTTAATTTTTATATTGAAATTCCTTTAAAAACATGTTTTGACGTTATGTGAATTTTTCATTATTTTTTTGTGAAGAAATTTTTTTTGAATTTTATTCTATTATTTGATACTCTAAATCTGCAAAACAACTTTTAATGATTGAACTTTATATTGACAGCAATGTTAAAAATTTTAAATTTAGTCATATGGATCCAACACAGTGATTCTTATGCATTTTTGGTTGCTAAAAATGATTTTGAAAATTTTATCAATTTTCTGATGACCAGTTTTGCATAATTAATGATATATTGTCCAAAAGAGGTTAAAATTTTGCAAACTGAAAAATATTGCTTATTGAGCGAAATTTTGGTACACCTGTTAAATTTTTGGGGTCGCTGATCACGATTCTTACAATTACTTATACAATATGCACTTTTTATTTATTTATACTGCTTTTAGCATTGTTTTACTACTGTTATATAAAATAATTTATATAATTTATTTACTAACTTTATTATTCATTTTTACTTTTATTGTTATTAAATAATTAATTCTAGTCATTTGTATAAGCACATAAAAATTTTTTATTGAATGTTTCTTATTATGTATACTGAATTTTGTTGATGCAAATAAAAAATTTATTCTATTCTATTCTATTCCAAAATCAGATTTTTAAAGTTCAAAGTAGCTCTTTCAAATAGTCTGATTTCAGAATCGTGATTAGCCCTAAATCTAGTTAAACATGCTTAAAAACGACTAAATAATCGCTTTAGGTTATAAGTTAGCCATTTTGGGTCCGCCAATTCGAATTTTTAATCTGCGTTTTCGGAATCGTAAACAGCGACCCAAAAAAATGTAACAGGTATACCAAAATTTAGCTTAATAAGTAATATTTTTTAAGTTTGCAAAATTTTTACGCAAAACTGGACAAAAATAGATGAAACCTTCAAAAACCTTGCAAAAATGCAAAAGAATCACTGGGTTGTATTCATATAAGCCCATTTAAAATTTTTTGATGCATTCAAATATTGCTGGAACCTTGACTAATAATTTTTACTAATGCTACCAAATACAATCCGAAAATTTATTTTCCAGATTATGAAATAAAAATTCTTTTAAAATATATTATGATAATTTTAATATTTTGAAATATGCTTGGAAATATTCATATAGATTTTTAAATTAAAATTTTATAAATTTATAATAATAAAAAAATAGGAAAAAATATAGTATTAATTATTCAATTAAACCTAATTTTAAAATAAAATTTATTAATTAAAAAAATCATAAATTTATTTATATAAATAGCAAAATAAAATTTAATATCAAAAAATACAAAAACTTAATTAAATTACCTATATTTATATTTTTCATAAAATTGCTATTATAATAAAATTAGTAAAATATAGATAAAAAAGTAATAAATAAATGTAAGTAAAGGACAAATATTTTAATTTTATTTATACAAAATTACAAATGACATTAACATGTAACTTATTAAAATACATAAAAGCTGACTTTGAGTTTTAAGATAATGAGTTAAGATAATTTAAGCATATAGTATGTCATGTGATATATATATTTTTGATGCTTTTAATTTTATTACATACACATAATACATACAAAACTTTATGAGTTATTAAAATAAATTTTATGCACGTTTAGTCTCATTATGTGCATTATTTATTTAATTATTATTTCAATGATATTTTTTTCATTAAAAATTTATTAATTAATACGTAATAATTCAATGATTTTTTTTTAATTTGTATTTTTTGTTTATAGAGTTGAATTAATTTAAATTATGTGTAATTAAATTTTGTAAATAAATAAATGTCAATATTCAAATGATTATTAACGTCTGCACGAGGCGAAAAATAATGTTATTGCTGTATTTTATGTCTTCTAAATTTAATATGACGTTCATCAGATAATTTGTAAATTTCATATTCAATTCAGAATATTAAACAATGTGTACGTAAATGTCAATTCTGTAAATGTATAAAACAATTAAGAAATGTACCTAATTATGATGCCTGTTAAATCAGATTAAATGATTGAAAATCCAATTAATGAATAAAGTATTAGAATACATTTTTTCTCGAAAGTGAAAAGGAAAGCACAGGCTATATAGGTATCGCTTCTATTTAAATCGTTTCGTAGAATAAAAATATGGTTTCTTTCAAATTATTTTAAATTGAGGTTTTGTGTATCATTATGAAAATTAATATAAAATGATTTTTTTTCTTAAGAAATGAATTGCCAGGGAAAAATACATCGATTAAAAAAAAAAAATTATTATTTTACGATAAAATTTAAGCGAGCAATATGCATGTTTAAAGTTCAGAAACAGGCTTTTTTCAATAAAATCTTTTTTAAGACGAATTTGAGCAAAATCTTAAATTGACGATAACTTGGCTAAATTTCATCGGAAAAAGAAAAGTTTTTTTTTCTTCTGGAGTGATTTTTCTCTGGAGATCAGATTTTTTAAACTATTTTTTAAAATTTTATTTATCTAAAAAGTTATTTTGAAAATTTTGGGTAGCTCAGATACGAAAAACACGGTTTTTGACATAAAAGTGAAAAAATCTTTTTGGCACCTATCGCCGATTTCTTGTTCACGATTTTTTTCGGTTTTCTGAAGGTTCAAACTATCTGAAAACACGGGTCATATCGATGTGCCCTCAAAAAAAAATTACGATTCCAGGCTCGAATTAAGTATCACTTTTAAAATAATTGCTCATAAATGCAGAATCTAGGCCCCGTTCAGCACTTGTAAAAAAAATTTGATTCGTATTTAAGCTTTCTCACAGACAAATTTGAAAAGTATAAATTTTTTAATGTAGTATATTTTTTGAATATTTTATTGATCTAAAAATACAATCATGTAACCGGAAAATTTTATAAATATTTAAAACAAAATTGAAAATTGTGATTATGTTAATATAATTTATTAAAAATTAAATGATACATATAGATATATTTATATTTATACCCTTCCTAATTCATTTCATTTGCGAGAAAAAATTTATGTAAATAATATGCATTATATGTAGTAATAGTTTGGTAATAAGAAACGTCAATTAATAGAAAAGAAAATTTTAACTAATTAGCATTAAACTAAAAAATTATAACTCTTAAAACTTGCTAAATTTATTAACAATTTTTACTACTTTTACTTGCTTACAATGTTGTTGAATGGCTGTACATTTTAACTATTTTTCAAAAAAATTTCAAAAAATTATGCCAATCTTATTATAATCTCATTAAATTAAGAAATAAAATTTAATTTTATAAAATAAAATAGAAAAAATTTAGTAAGATAATAAAATTATGTAAAATCACAATTATTTATGCAGATAATATAAAATAGATATAAATTCAATAATAAAATTTAATGTCGAAGAAGAGACAGATGAGAAGAAAAAAAAAATTAGAAACTCGTTTTTTATGTAAATTATTTTGCAAAAACATTTAAAAAATTTATATCTTTTTTTGATATTATAATAACTTTTATTGTAAAATAATCTAAGAAAAAAAATTTTATAACCGAAAAAAGAAGTTATTGTCTGTAAAAAAAAAAAATAAATCAATGAACTTTTATTCATGGTTTGAATTTTACAAATAGGATTATGTTATTAAAAAAAATATATCATATTTTTCAACATCACACACACATAAATTAATATTTCACAAAGATTAATTTATTTAAAAGTTTTTCAATACAAGTTAAACATTATAAAGTTCAATCTTTTTAATTAACTTTAATTTAATTTACTTAATGTAATATAAATAATTATTACTTTTCTTTATATATTAAAAGTAAAGAAACTCATAAAAAAAGGAAAAAACTTATATAATAAAATTTTCTCTCTTATATGTCATTTTTAGCTAATATAGTTTTATAAGTCACGCCTATATAACTCTTTTCAATAATAATAATATAAGCTTTAACAAATGTTTTAAGGAACAATATTACATAAGAAAAATAAGGTTATGTTACCTTACTACTACATGTTTACAAAAAAAAAGTAAAGGTTTTTTTATATATCTTTAAAATTTTCAACTATAAACTTTTTTTTCTTCAAAACTTTATTTTACTTTTAGTTTAGTTTTTAAAGAGCAAATTTATATTAAGAAAAATTTATTTTGGAAAACCAGATTCCAATGTTGGTTTACTAACTTTATTAAAGAAATTTTTATATTTTATTTTTTTGATTAAATGAGTTCCTTTTTTTTATGTTTTTATTGAAAAATTAATTTACTGTCGAATAGTACAATAAAAAATATCAGATAAAATAATCAGATATAGAAAATACACGTGAGTCTTATAAATCTCGAGCTTAGGGTATAAAAAATTAAAGATAATCACTTACCTGAAGATAAAAGTGAAGAATCTTTTGATAATTTAATGTACTTTAATCGTTATGAAAATTATTAACTTCTTAGAAAAGTAGTTTTTAACTATCCTTTAGATTTCCACGCGATGATGTTTTTCTTCTTTTAAAAACTTTATAAAAGACCTTGAAAGACAAGTAAATTGGTCTTGATTTAATGTTTCTGTAAAAGCTGTGTACAGTAAATTTATGAATAAATTTATGTATTTAATAAGTTAAAGAAAAACGAGAAAATATAAAATTATTATCTTTATTTTCTTCAAATAAATTCTCAAGTTTTTCATAACAGTGACAATATCATTCAGTCAAGAAAACTAGAAAATTCAGCAATTCTCTACTGATTATAGGTTCATATATCATTAGAGTTAAAGTAAGAGCTAAAGAACTTTCTTATATATAGAAAGATAAAATATAATCTTTAAGAAAATTTACTGTTTTTTTATAATTTATCTTTTAAAAGATAAATTATTGAATCTTTGAATTTATGGATTTTCTATCAAAACTATATTTAAAGAAAATATTTTTACAGCTGTTTAAATATTTTCATTTATTTTTTTTTCTTTTAATTATTGGTACAAAAAGCTTTAACAATTAACTAATTAAGAGAAATGAATGAAATAAAAGATTTGATATTAAATATTATCTGAGATAATAAAATGAAAATCGATAATTCAAAAAATAAGCTAAAACATACTGTTAAAACATACCTTGGTTTTGAATAATCAATAATTTATCTACATAAACGAGGAGAGAAAAGTAGAAATTTTCGTTGGATATAATAATATTATCAAACATTGACCCATGATGTGAAATTATAGAATAAAGGAGTGAAAGAGAGAGAGAGAGAAATTTGAAACTAAATCAAAAAGACTTAAATAATTCCTTTTTATTCAAATTTAACCTTATTCATATTCATATTATTTTCAGACATGCAAAATATTATAGAAAATTTAATCTTTTTATCAATACAATTATATATATTTTTAAGCTTTGTTCAAAAAAAGGATCAAATTTCATTTCATTTTATTGTCTTCCAAATCATTTGTTAACACGCTTTATATGCTTCTTTTTTTATTATACTAATAAATCATAATCAATAATTTATTGTTATTATAACACGTGTGAATTTTTAATGTGAATAAAAGTTAGTTGTAATCAATCAAATAAAATCAAATAGTTTATAAAAGAACAATTTATTTTTTATGTATACCAAAATATTAGAAAAATTTTTTTCTTACAGTCTTTTTTAACACATATTATTATATAAAAGTTTTAAATTGATATCAAACTGTAATATGTAACTTATAAAAAACTATATATTGTACTTATATAACAATCTCAAAAACTATATTCTTTTTTTCTCCAATATGTAGTATCGGTACTGCTGAGGATAAAGTTTTTGATCATGTAAACTTTTTTCCTGTTTTTTTTTTAAATTAATATATAAATTGTGTAATTTTGTTATATTTCTTAAAAGTTTAAGGTTTTTGAGATATTCTATTTTGTGTGAGGAAAATAACGTTTTTCTAATTCCAAATAAGTATTCATTTAGAATAAAATACTCAACAGAAAATAAATAGAGCAATTTACGGCAATTTATCGAATAGAAAATTTAAAGAAATTTAACGGATAATTTATGAAATTTATTTTTATTACAAATTAATTTATAGATATTTATGTTTTTTATATTATATGCAATTTAAACTCATGGCTTACTTTTATACTTTCATAAAACCATTTCACTTGCGAGAAAACTTTTATTTTGAAAATAAACATCAGATATAAATTTATTATTGTTAAACATTTTAAATTTATTAGAAGTTGGCTGTTTAATTATATTTTTAAATTCAAATATTTATCAAAAGTGAATATTATATTTAATAATTTATCCATTTTTATGGGTATAGAAATGATGTACTTTATTAACTCGATAATATTATGATGATAACCATGTTATACGTATATAATTCGTTACCGAATGATTCTTATACGAGTTCTGATAATAGGGTTGTAGCATAAACAAAATTTTTAAATTCTTTTTGAATACCTTGGTTAATACTAAATAAGTGTTTTTTTTATTTTTAATTTAAACAATAATAAAACGTACTCGAAAACGTACATAATAATAAACCAAAGAAAAATTGAGTTAAATAAATTACGTGTGACGTCACAATCCAGATTTACTATACTTTTAACATTGCGTTTCATCGACTGTGACATAACGCCCCCCCCCTACTAGTTTTTTCATTATTTTAATTATTAACTTAATAGAGTATAGTTAGTTACTCATTTTTTATTTGTATGAGAAATAAAACAATATTTTTAGGTATATATTTTCAGGACATCAAATAACTTTAATAGTACAACCTAATTAATTTCACTTTTATAATTGTAAAAAACACCAATATTATTCAAAAAAAAATAAGGGCGCGTTCATAGTGAGTACAAGTGACCGGTCGATCGATCAACTGATGTTATTAAAACATTTTTAGGTGGGATTTGCTGACAAAATATTTTCTCGTATCTTGAGTCTTGGTCCTGATTTGATCCCCTGGATGTCCCGAGAAGCTGATGATCTACCCGGGTCAAAAAAAAGATGCGATTTTTAGTACTCTTGATAGCATCAGTTGATCGATCGACCGGTCACTTGTACTATGAACGCGAACTAAGAGAGATGCGTACGATATTACCTTTAAAAGATAATTTACTATAAATATTTTTATTAGGTAATACTTTACTTTTAATTTATAAAATTTATATCAATTTTAAATTACAAGTAAATTACCTGATTAAATGTTAAATTTATTGTTTGATGGATAATTTTTGTACTCATGCTTTCCTTATATAGCTTTGTAAAATCATTTCACTTGTGAGAAAATTTTTATTTTAAAATTATTTCAATTTATCATTTTTATAAATTTTAAATTCGTTAAAAATTGGCAGCTGAATTCACAATAGTTAACATTAATTTTATTTTACAAACTTTTCGTTATTTATTAAATAAGAGGAATCTATTAAAAGATTTTCCATTAAGAAAAAAAACATTAATATAATTATGAAAGTTAAATAACAAGAAACTTATAAAGCTAGAACTAAATTTATTATTAAATCAAATATTTTTCGTTAAATCCTAATAAATATTTTAATACTAAAATAATAATTTTTTATTCCATTTTTGTTCATCTATAAATAATTTCATGTACATTAAAAGAGGGAAAAGTGATTTCGTTTCTTTACATAAGTAATGAAAGTAAGAATATTTCAATTTTCCAGTTGGTTAATTTTTTTTTCATTAAACAATCTCTATCTTCTCTTTATACATCCTTTGCTTAATTTAATTATATTATTTACATTTGCTTTTATTACATCAAAATTACATCAATTTTTATTTCTTAAATTTTAAATAATGATTACTGTGGTTTGAGAAAAAAAATTTTTTTCTTTTCATTTTAAGTTCTTAATTTAAACATTTTTATTTGACATTGTTTATCCTAAATTGAAATTTAAAATAAACTTTGATGTTAAATTAAAATTATTGGTTTGAGGAAAAAAGCCACTCCCTTTTTTTAGAATATACGCATTTGCTTCGTTTGCTAAAAATATTATTTTTATTCGTTTCTAAAAACCATAAAGTTAGTCAATAAAGAAAGTCTATTCTTGAACATTTGTGTTTTTATTATTGTAGTAAAAATTTTGCTTTTTACATTATTATTTAATTTATTTTCAAAGTAATTAATTTGCTATTTAATTTTTTTTAATAAAAATTTATAATTATTAGACATTTTTTAGCATCTGGGTTCTGATGGGGTACATCGGGCCATTAAAGTTTCGTGGTTTATCTAAGCTTAACATCATATATCCTGTCTCATCAATTTACCATCTGAAAATTAATGAAATAAAGACGCGAGTAAATGGTGAGACTTCAATGGTCGTACATCCCTATAACCTAGATACCGAAAAAGTTCAAATTTAGACTATTTCACAGTGTCATGCTTTTATTTTTTTTAAACGAAAAATTGGCGAAGACCCCAAAGTCAAAAAAACTAGAAGGTGGCCTAAACTATCTCCGAACAAATATTCAGCTATCATAATTACACGCCCATTTTAGCATAGCCATCCCCAAGGCCATCCCTTAAACTATTATCATCATAAATAGGCGAGGGGCTATCGTCTTGGAAATCACAAAATTGATTTTTTTTGATTTTTTTTGATTTTTCATGACTTTTTGTGATTTTTTTTGGTAAACATCGCTAAATATTATATTGAATAGTAAAAAATAGATTTCTGAGGTCTAGGGTGAATTATAAGGCTAAAAAACGCAAAAAATCGCGAAAAATTACGAAAAAAATCACAAAAAATCACGAAAAATCATTGAATGACGGAAATAAACCATCTCAACTAGTAACGATTCATGGTTGAGGTACAAATAAGCCAAAATCAGAAAAAAATCAAGAAAAATTTTTTAAAATCAAATTCGCGATTTCCAAGACGGTAGCCCCTCGTAAATAGGAAAACTTAAAACTGAATAATTTATTTTTGAAAGAAAATCAAAAAAAAATATTTAAACGACTAAGTGTCAAAAACAAATAAAAAACTGTTTAAGAGATAAAAGCTTAGATCGTATAAAAAAATTTTTTTAATTTAAAAAAAAAGTTTTGATTTATGATGATATTTTGAAAAATGACAAAGTTCAATAAATTTTTATTTTTTTTCTTGATAATAGACGTTTAACTAAAAACTATACATAAATTAAATGAAATTTAGTTAAAGTCTGGTACGTGCTTAGTCTTAATATCAATAGATTTAAACAATGAATCTTTGTCATCTTTTGAATCGATATGGCTTATTAGTTTTAGTATATTAAACTATTTCCTGCTTTTTAGATATAGCTGATTTTAGACAGTTTTAACTTTTTTTTCTTTACATTTATGACAGTTTTAAAGTCAAAAAATACTATTCACACAACGGGTGGTATTATGTATGTGCATGCTCACGTTTTTTTTATTCGGTGTATTATAAAAAAAAAGAAGTTTTTTCGCGAGAAATTTATATATATATTTATACCTAAAAAAAATTGTAATAAATATTCTATTTCTTTTGCTTGAGATCTAAAGGTTAAGAATTTCTTTTTTATTGTAATAAAATTCATATATTTTTTGAAAAAAAAGTATATTGAATTGAATTTTTTATTATTTTATTTTTATCTTTTTGAGAACAGGTATATATATATATATCGTTTATTTTATTTATGATTTTTCTTTATTGATATATATATATATATATACCTGCATATAATATTTATAAATTAATTTAGAAAGATGGTACACTGTAAAAAGTAACTTTCTTATATTAACAAAAAAATTAGAACATTTTCGAAAAATCAGTAAATTTTCGAAAAAGTTTGTAAATATTCAAAAAAAATCGTAAATTTACTAAATTTAGAATATTAACGAAAAATTCGAAAATTCTCGATTTTTTTTTTGTAAATTCGCAAAAAAAATGATAATTTACCATTTTTTTCGAAAATTTACAAAAAATAGTTGTAAATTTCCGAAAAATAGTTGTGAATTTACAACTTTTTTCGTAAATTCACAAAAAAAATCGAGGATTCTCGAATTTTTTATAATATACTAAATTTAGTAAATTTACGATTTTTTTCGAATATTTACAAATTTTTTTGAAAATTTACTAATTTTTCGAAAATATTCTATTTTTTTTTTGGAAATCTAAGAAAGTTACTTTTTACAGTGTAGCTTTTATATTGCAGTGTTTTTTTGGTATTTTAAGAGTACAGGGTCCCACCTCCTAAAATAAAATTACTCCTATATTTTTCATCGTAAATTACTCAAAATATAAGCTTTTGAGGTTCCTATAATCTTGTTAAATAGAGCAACACGACCATTACTTGCAGTAATTTACATTTAAAATAAAATTTTCAAAGATATCTCAAATAAAAGTAAATTAAAAGCATGCAACTTCTGTTTTTTTTAATTAAAAAAATACTATTTTTTAATTTAAAATAATTTCATTATAGACTCAATTTATTTAAATCTGCATAGACTATAGAATATTAAATATAATTTACCACACACATACAAGACCAGAAATCCCGCTGGTTCTAAAAAACTTATTCAAGTATCCTAATATGACTCGAGTCAATTAAAAAAAGTACTTTAATAATTACAAATCTTTAAGATCTAATAATATCAAACTGTATATTATTATCTGACATAATGTTATCGTAACAAAAAAAAAAAATGAGACCGTTACATTATTAGTATAATCTATAGTAGAATCAGTTGTCTTATTAAAGTCTTCTACAAAATAGAACAAAAAAAAAAGCTATAATAAAGCCTCTTATGTATCTAAGTTATAGTTTATACAGATTAAAATAACAAAAAAAAATGTTATTATTGCATTTTCTTATGTTATTGTGTTGAACTTGTATATATACCGCAGGATTGGTTATATTCTATGAAATAAGTTTTTTTTTTTTTGTTGTTTTCCTTCCGTTTTCTTATTCATTCAACTAATATAGAAAATTTCAATGTATATATAGAATACTGTTTGTTTATATTAAAGGAAATGACTAAAAAGAAAAGTTTAAGGTATATATATAATGGTAAAAAAGAATCATTTTCTTATACTACTATAAAAAAAAAACATCATTTCTGAGTGCACTTGATTATTTTTATATAAAAAAAAAGTATAAATATAAAAATAATAAACAAAACAAGAGAAAAAAAAAGTTTTAGTAGTACAGTCTGGTGTACGTCAAATTGAGTTTACTTTTCTTTTTTTTTTTATTGTTATATATTTTTTGAAGAATTTATTATAAAATCTATGACATTAATTATATAATTTCTTGACAGTACTTTTTTTTTCTTCTTCTTTTGCTTCAATTATTATGAGATATAAAAATATTGTTATTTAGAGAAAAATAAATTATTAATGTTTTCTTGTGTTAGTGATGTTGAGGTAATAGTTTTAAAATAATAGGGAAGTAAGTTTATTAAATTAGTTAAATATTTTGACATTATTTTTGTATCAGGTAAAAATATATATTTTTGATATTCTTTTCATCTATAAAATAGACAATGTGTAGGATTTTTTTCTAAAAAGCCAATCCGTCCAGATTAGCTGGATTCATGGTACGTGGAATCTGTTATCGAAAGAGACGGTTTCTTTTCTCAGACTTGAGCGGTAACGTGCAAAAGCTAATCGACTTTTTGTCCAAGTGAAACACAAGAGTAAACCGAATAATATTTGGCATCGAAATTTGTTAAAATTTCGTTGACGTTCTATGACAGTATATCAGGATGCAATTTAAGCACAATTTCGAAAAACAACATTGAGATTAAAGCTTCCCAAGTTTTTAAACGCGTTCTTGTTGCTATCCAACGAAAAATTTACCATCGGCTAACAGCTCAAGAGAACTGCGACTTTATAATGCATGAAATGCGTGAGATGTGACAATGAGAAACTGCAAATAATAACAATTATTTTTTGAACGCCATTTATAATTTTTTAATAATAATGTTATAATAATTTTTTGAATTAAATACTATACAAGTTTCACTTATATTTATACTGTTGCAAAGAAATTTCGCTTTCGAGAAAAATTTTACTAAATTATAATTAAATTTTTCAATACATTTCAATATATTTTTCAATATATTTATTAAGAAAAAAAAGATATTTTGTTTTTTAGATATTATATCTCGTATTATATTAAGCTTTTTACAGCCAATTTCAAATATTTATAAAATTAACCTGGCTATCACTGCGTAAAAAACTGTAGCACATCGAATAAATCCAGTTAAATTACAAAATCAACTCGAAAATTAATAAAAATTATTATCATAGGACGTGTTTATCATCCGGCGCAGAAAAGACGACCTTCATAAATAAAGATATATTATTTTTTGTTAAAATTTAGTTTCATATTTTATTTTAAATTAATGTATTTTTTTTGTTAAAATATTTAGCTAAATAATGATGAATATAATAATGACTTCATTAAAATAAAAAAAAACTCTGAATAGCACAATGAATTTTCCAAATATACACTATTATATTCAGGGTAAAATTTCTTTGATACATATAAAATATAAAAAAAAAAATGTTTTAAAGAAGAAGAAGAAAAAATGTACAAGATAGTCAATTCTTCCGGTTTTTCGTTCACAGTTAAACACGCGGAGGTACCTCCCACGCGTCACGGAAGCACATAAAAGATCCTATCTTTTTTCTATATAGAATGCGAACTGTAATGTCTTTTCCAAACGATGCAAACTATCTTATGTATGCTTGTATGTATATTAGACTTGATAACGTTTTTAAAATTTGACTTATTTTGAAGTTTTTATTGGCGGGAAGTAAATTTTATTTGACTTTTTCATTGGTACTATTCAAGGTCTTGTAGACTTGCTTCGAATTTGAAAATCGCTTCTTTTTTAATTTTCACAGTTAGGTTGCTGTGCTTGAAATTGAACTGCATTCGTATTCATGCAGAGTATTTAACGATAACTTATTAAAAACCAATATAACTCTAAAAATTCTTAATTTAAAGAAAATTTTGAACCTTATTTGATAATTAAGTCACTTAACCATGCAATACCCACAATAGACAAACATTCCAAACAACGTCCAGGCTAACATACATATTCATAAAACTACAAAAATATCTTTTACTTTATAATCCGAGTAAAAATCCTTTTTTAAGAAGTATAAAATCAAATATATTCTAGTTTTCCTTTATTTTCTATATTATTATTATTACATTACAAAAAACAAATGAAAATTTTGTATATTCTTAAACTCCAGACAACATTTGGCTATGAGAACAAAGTAAATTTTATGGCACAAAAGAAAATGGGTTTCTTCTTCGTTATCTTTTTTTGGTTTTATACATAAAAAATAACGAAAAATTTTATATACTTTTTTTATAAGAAGACTTTGTCGAGCTTTCATCTGTGCTTAATTCGAGTTTCCACTCGTGCGTTGAAAACAAAAATTTTTTACCTTTCGTATTATTATATAAACTAAGAAACCACAAAAAGAAAATATTTTTTTGAAAAAAATAAAAAAAAAAGGCTTCCTTTTTGCAAAAAAAATATTTGGTTTTATTAAATTTAAAAATAAAAAAGAGAGTTTGTATTGTTAAACGTATAATTATATATATAAAATGAGAGAATTAAATAATAGATTATACAATTTGGTCAAATAGAAGTTTCTCATTTATATAAAACCCCAGAGTAGTTTAAACTCTGTACAGAACAAGATATATAGTATTTTACACAAGTTTTAGGCTAAAATGCTTAAAGCTAAATCGATAAAACGATTAGCAAGGTAATAAAATAATTTTAACTTTTCTTCTATTCTCTTTATTATGTGTTTAATTAAAAAATAAAACTTGCACAAAATTCAATTTTATTTTTTCTTTAAATTTAGATTTAATAGACCAATCAAGATGTCCAGTGAGTGTCATTCGTGTTAAATAATATAGTAAAAAAAATAAACTCTTTTTTTATTATATTCAGCAAGCAACGTCGGCAGTTTATTAAAATATACGTTGTGAAATTCCAAGTTTCTTACCAAGCATAAAATACCATTATATGCTATATATACTAACACCCGCGTGTTTTAAAAAAAATTTTTTTCAACGAGCATATATTATTATAAAATAACCCCATATAAAAAAAAAAGCTTCTTTTTACTTCTTTTTGCACATAATATAACGACGTTTTTCTTATATATTTTATGATAAAATGACTTATATATATATAGAAAAATCTGGATAATGGATAAAAATTCTATAAGTTCACGCTTTATGTTATAGTCTGTGTGGATGTATGAAAATATCTCATAAGTTGATAATAATTTTTTTTTTATGCATATAAAGAGATTTTTTTAATAGACCATATAAGCTTCAGATAGTTAAAATTCTTCCTTTTTTTTTTTATTATTGTTTAAAATATTAAAATTATGATTTTTATGTTTTTTATATGACTCAAGTATAACATTTGAATAAATTTATATTATTTTTGGGTTATAAAATTATTATTATGTGACTTTTATTTAACTTTTTGATGATTATATTAAAATTATGTATTTAATTTTAAGAAAATCTTATGGTGTTACAAAAAAAATTTATATTTTTGGTAAAAAGATTGATTTCAACAGTTAAAAATTATTTTACATAAAGGATAATGCGACTAATAATAACTAACAAGTGGCGTTCAACAGTTTAACATTAAGAGCTCGGCGTTTCTATGCTCAGAAGGCCCATTATTATGAACGGAGGGTGGTTGAAATGTTTTTTCAACGTAATAAACTCATCCGTAACCATTTGCTGTAAACCGGCGTTCCAAAAGAACTGAAATTCCCTTGTGAGGTTTTTAAACTAAAATTTTCTTAAATTTTAAAATAAGAGTATGTTTACACATGAAAATACTGAAATATTTGAAAATTTCTCTCGCAAACAAAATGACTTTATGAAAGTATATAAGTAACACTGTAAACTATAATCGTATATGTTAATCACAAACTTAAAATTACCCAATATATACCAAGTACACTGATTCAAGCATTAAATATTACTTTAAACTTACCCTCAAAAATGAAAGTGGAAGCCTGGGCGCTGTAAAGTGGCGATAACTCGGAGCTAAATTTATAAAGTGAGAGTAGCGGCAGATAACAATTTAAAGAGGGGCGCGCTACCATATTTTTTTTTTCAAAGTGGAGCAAGCAATTCGTTACAATTTACAAATTGAGAGCATGCGTATTACCACTTTGAAAGTATAAACCAGCCTTAAAGTATGCTTTTGGAAATTGGAGTTATTTTATGTATACACTTTATTAACTTTTTTTTTTTTTGGTGGTTAGAGTCGAAAAAAAGTGTGCTGAAAAATTTCAAATTTTAAATGACATTAATGTTTTATTGTGGCTGAGAAAAATTTTTTTAAATCCCAGCATATTTTCCGATTTTCCAAGATGACGGATAAAAAAACTGAAAGAAAGAACTTTCTACATTACCTGGGGGTTTTCGAGGATAAGAAAAACATTTCAATGAATGAAAATTTTCATTTTTTTTTTTTTTTTTTTTTTAACTAATTGACGGGATTATTTTAATTTTAATTTTAATTTACTTTATTCAGGGAGCTAATTCCCTTTATGGCGAAATCTATCTTTTGATCTTTCAATAACAACAAATTAAAGCTTTCATCCATATTATTCAAATAAAAATAATAATGTATCACTCATTAACATCAACGCTTGATAATTCTTTATAAACTTTTTTTTTAATATTATAATTATTATAAATAATAATTATTTTTCATGAACACAAAAAAAAAATTCATATAAAGTTTATTAACTTTTTTTAACTTTCTTTTTTCCGACTCCAATTATATCAACAAATTTTTTCGCACGTGGCTGAAAAAAAAAGTTAATAAAGTTTATACATAAAATAACTCCAATTTCCAAAAGCATACTTTAAGGCTGGTTTATACTTTCAAAGTGGTAATACGCATGCTCTCAATTTGTAAATTGTAACGAATTGCTTGCTCCACTTTGAAAAAAAAAATATGGTAGCGCGCCCCTCTTTAAATTGTTATCTGCCGCTACTCTCACTTTATAAATTTAGCTCCGAGTTATCGCCACTTTACAGCGCCCAGGCTTCCACTTTCATTTTTGAGGGTACTTCATCTTTTCAATCGCGTTCTAAATGAACGATTTTGGTTAGTTTCCTTGTTTAATTGTTGTAAGATGTTACTTTCTTCCCTAGAAAAAAATGTGACTTTCAAGCATAGATTTGCGGGCAGAAAGTGCACCATATTTACATCATACAATGAAAAATGTTTACTTACCTACTCTCGTGAAAAGCAAAAAAAGTACTAACTTTTAAGAAAATATTGACTTTTTTTCTTGTTTTTTTTAGCAAGTTAGCTAACCTAATTAAAATTTTTTATAATCTTATTTCTAAAAACATTTATTTGCACATGCGTAGTACCATATATCTTAATGAGCTTATCACTACGGTATAATTGCAGAATCAAGTCCCAGTTTTTATTATTATCTTACGTCAAAAGTACATAATTATGAAATCTAAAATTGTAAAAACACCATTAAATTAAACAAGGGGATATTATAAAGCTCATGCTAAAGAAGGATGTAAATATTTTATTCTCTATCAAAAAAAAAAGTTAATGTAAACGAGGGTCAATCGTAATTTGTTAAAAATAGTGATTTTATTAAGTTAGAACTTACGTTAACAGAACAAAATTTTTTTACCTTTCTTCAGACAGAGAATTTTCGTATGTTATTGCCAATAAATAAAAGCAAAAAATCTATATTGGGTCCAAAAATTATATTAAAATACTTGTTTATTTTAAATTTATTCTAACCTATATCAAAAATTAATTTGTGCATACATAAAGTTTTTTTAACAAGGTGTTTATTTAATTTATTATTTTAACACGAACATTTTTTCTGCATTACCTTAATTTTTATCAACGATCTATTATAATAACCAAAAAGCAAAAAAAAAAAATCCTCATCCTCTGATTATATTTTAGATAATTAAAGGGGTTTCACTGTATATCATTAAAAAACTACATTATATTCTCTATTCAAAGAACACGCGGTTAAAAAAAGAAAAAATATTTTATAAAATAAATATTGATAAAAAAGAAAAAAATTTACAATACAAACTATAAAATAATCTATAATAATGTTCACATGAATAAGCTTTTATAAACTAAATAAAAAAAAAAAGCATCAGCTCTCTATATAATAGAGAGTATAAAAAAAAATAACCCTTAATTAAAATACCGCCTACCACCGCATAATAATGAAAAACTGGTATGACCGCCTATGAAAATTACAAAAAAAGTTTATAAAATCCTTGTATGTAAAATTTATATCTATAAGTGTATCTATATATATAAAATTTTATTTCAGTGAAATATAAAAAAAAATTTCCCATATAATATACTTACTCTCTATAATACAAAAAAGAGGGCTCAAGGTCGGTGATGTCGTTTAGCTTATTGTAGATATACAACGTTTTGCATTGTCCGTATTATAAGAAAAAAGCACATATTACAAGCTTCTTAATAGCCTTTATTGGTGGTATATATATATAAAGTTTATCTTTTAAAGGTTATATATGCAAAAAAAAACTTTTCCTTTAGGGATAATATTCTATATATTATGGTTTACTTTATAAAATATTAAAGAAGGAGCAAAAAGATTCGTAAAAGATTACACACGCACCTTCTCTTGTTATACGTCTTTGATATTATTCCCTTACTTATTCGAGCCCTTTTTTTAGTACTCATGCATGTTTTTAGTATGCACCCACGATATCTATATTTTATGTATATTAAAATTTATTATTTATTTAAGATATAATAATGGATTTTCTATTTTTTTTCTGTTTTAGGTAAGTTTTTTTGGTTCCTGATGATAAAATAGTTCGACTTTAAAATTTGCTTTTTTTTGTAAGTAATTTTATTTTTGAAATTTATAATGATTTATATAAAACAGTTATTTATGTGTATTACTCGGTGTATAATATTATAGAGAACGATTATTTTATGCTGTAATGGCTACAAGCAAGCTTTTTTAATAAAGATAAAGGATTTAAAAATAAAAGCTGCAATTGTTCAAATATCATTTTTTTTTTCAGAATCATTAGGAATCGTTACTTTTGGTAATTGTGTTTATTAAACCTTTTTGCAAGCTTTTTTGGTAACTTTTGAATTCCTATAATCTTAATTTTAAATATTATTCACTTCACCCACGCAGATCAATTAATGAAGTTAAATAGTCAATTTATTAGATTTAAAATAGAAAATATTGCAGGAAATCTTATTTCTATTGTGAACTTGGATGTATGATATTTTCTAGATTTTTATTTCATTTAATTTATTATCCACGTTAAGTTCTTATATATATATTTACAGAATCATTTCATTTGCGAGAAAAATTGTATATACATTATATGGTTTTATCTTGAATTGGTCTGGTTTATTATTTAATATAAATACTATGATGAAAAAAATATGGTTATTTGTAAAACTTTATTGGTTCCTCATAGAGGAACCTTTGTGATAGATGAAATTTTGATTTTTGATTTTTTGGCATATAAGCACGTTTTGGGACCTCAGGAAGCTAAAAAACCGGTTTTTAAAAAAAGTCTGTATGTGTGTGTGTGTGTGTGTGTGTATGTATGTAACTGGTGAAATTTCACAACCATTATGGAATTAAGACCTAATTTTTTTTTCAAAAATTTTTTTATCAAAAAATCTCAAACTACTTTTTTTTTTTTTTAATTTGGATGTAATACCTCATCTATTTCCACGAAAGTACCTATATTTGAAAGTACGATTTTTACTCGATATCTCGAATCTGATAACTAATTTTTTGAAAATTTTTTTCCCAAAATTTTTTTCACCAAAAAAATACAAAGAATACCAAATTTTTTTTTTGTTCGGACGTAGTACCTAATTAATTTCTATGAGAGTACTAGTTTTAGAATGTATTCATAGTAATTTTTTGGATCTGATACCGAATTTTTCCAAATTTTTTTTCTCAATATTAATAAAACAAAAAAATTAAAAAATCTGTAATATTGTTTTTTTTTTTAAGTGTAATACCTAGTTTATTGAAAATTTTTTTCTAAAAATTTGTTAAATAAAAAGCATTAAATCACAGCAACATTTTTTTTCTTTTAAAATACGGTATTTAACTTTTTTTTATGAAATAGTACTGATATCTCAAATTATAATTTTTATTAGATAAAATAGACCATTATAAATATTTTGCTATTGTTAATGAGGAACCATAGTGCCAATCACTTGGCAGCGTTTTTTTTCTCGCAATTGAAATGATTTCATTAAGATATATAAGATATTAGAATTTCATTAAAATTAATTTTAGTTTATAAAGTATCAAATTTATAAAAAAATTATATACTTCAAAATTCATTAGTATACAGCAATAGTTTTTTTTTCAAACATTTGACAATCTTAAACGCCCAATCAACATTTCTTAGATAAATTATCGATTTTCGATATATAAAAAATATTTCTTGTGGGCTCAAAACTTCACGAGAAACTTCATCTAGGTAATTGGTTTTTCAAGTCGACGTTTCCATTTCTGAAGTCCGTTATTATCTGCAACTCCTATAGATAATCGATTGACATCGATTCCGCTGTCTCTGAATGCTTGTTGAAGTTGGCTGAGTTTTCGTTAAATTCTCCCGGATACCCTAGATACAAAAATTAATTTTTTCAATTTTTATCCTATTTAGAGAGGTTTTGAATTTGAAATTAACTGTTTTTTGATATTTTCTTCTGTCAATCAGATTAGTTTAGAGATGATTTATTGCGTATTTAAAACGTATAAATCAAAAAAACAAAACGAGAAATAAAAAATTATACTTTTCGATACACTAAACAAATGAAAATTATTGCATTCCTATAGGTTATATTATCGTTCTAAGTTAATGTTGCGCAATAATATAATGTTTGCTAAATAAATTCGAGTTTCAATTCGAAATATTGTCAATACCACTAGAAATCTAAAACTACAATTCTTTGAGTTAAACATACTTAAAAGTTACTATTAACATGGAGTTTATAGAGAGAAGTATCCTAGAAAGCTTGAAAATCAAAGGGAGGGGTGGCCAAATCGGATTTCGAATAATTTCAATCTGGGGACTTACGATAATCTGGACTTAGGAAGCTAGAATGTTTGTAATAAATAAATAGTCAGTGCAACTTCTTTGTGTGTATATTCAAACTCTTTACTAAGTATTTAAAATTTCAAATAATTCGATTCGATAAAGTTTATCTTAATAAACGATCCACATATTATACGGTAATCTCATTGAAATCTGTAGTTAATGAATAACTCTTTAATTTAATTTTAAAGTTGACACAAAGACCAAAGCAATAGAAAATCAGCTAGTAGTAGTAGTTGACAGCATATTTGTATTTATCGTGAATTTATAAATAGACAATCATGCCTAAATACAGTATCAATTTGTTTGTACTTGCTCTTCATGTCAAGCACTTATTCATGCATGTATGAAACTTTTTTTAAAAAGTATTTATTTATTTATAGGTTAAGTTTAAAATTCTAACAGTGTATTTAATTTTGTCAATTTTTCAATTAAAGAAGAAGAAAATTATCGATTTTTTTATTTTTACTTGCACTAGTTATAGATTTCTCGAAGGTTTAAATTCTACTGCTTGAGGATATATCTTTAAAACAAGACACGTCCAAGTCGTTGATCCTGGATTAAACTAAGACGGTTAATTACTTACACTTAACTCGAGGAACTGTTTGTACAATTAAGAAAAGAGTAACTTTTTTTTCCTTGTTATTTTTATTAAAGGATTTAGCTTAAGATCGCTGAATTTTTTTAGCTTAAAAATAAATGATTATTATTATTGTAGTTTTTATTTTAACGAGATTTATTTTTTAACTTTTTATGTTTCATCAATTTATTTTTGTTGCAAGTTTATTCTGAATTAAAATTAGATTGGGTTAAGTGAAATCGATTAAAATGTGATAACTAATTTAAGAGATTTGGGATTATCTAAAACTGTACAGTCAAATTATTTGATAATAAAAATTTTTAACATTAAATTCTATGTCGATTTTTTAATTCGATAAAACGTATATTTTGAAACATAGAAATTGTTAAAATTGAAAAAGTAAAAATTTATCAGTAATAAAAAATAATTTCTTTATTGCATTTATAAATCGAATAAAATGTAATTTACAGAATTAATTATTTAATAAATCAATTTGAATATATAATTATCAGATTTCTGACAGTTTTGTTTTATTTATATTTTTTGATAGACATTTAACTACAATTTTATTGATTATTGGATCTTATATTAGATATAAAAAATAATTAAACAAATATTTCAATAACCTAAAAAAAAAAAATTTATAAAAATAGTTTTAATAATAAAAGTTCCAATAATTTATAAAACTTTTTGTTAATTCTTAAAAAACGAAAAAAAAAAAAATAAAAATTCCAATAAAGTATTATATATGAACATATTATTATGTGAACTAAAATACTTTTTAACTAAAAAACTTTTTTTTTTATAAAAAAGAGAGAAAAACTTGTTCAGAAAATTTTCCATTGTCTTGTCAAGGCTTAATTTACGAAGTTAAATTAAAGGGGGCGCCTTGCAAAAAATATATAAAACAAAAAATAAAGATTTCTTTATTTATACTGGCAGGCCAAGTAAAGAAAAAAAAAAGTAGTCGGAAGTTTCAGAAAACGTTAATAAGATAAAAAAATCTGTTTACTATTAAATATCGATTTTTTGTTCCAGAGACCACATCGTGATTTTCTTAGTTTTTAATAAAAAAGTTTCTTGTATGTCACTTTTTTACTCTAATCGAACTTTTTTTTTTCAATGACCTTAAATATTATGAAAAAGTTTATATATTGCATTTTTTAAAAAATATAAGAATTTTTTGTATCAGCAACTAACGACTTCCGTGTCTTAATCACAATGCCACATATTCTTTTTTTTTATCTCTATGGATAATCTTTTTTTTTTTTTAATTCTTTATTTATTTTTCAATACAAAGTAGGTACTTTTGTTTAATATAATAAAAATTCTTTTTTATCGTTATTTATCGATAATTATGTGAATTTGAATAAAGATTTTAGATAATCGATATTTTAATTAGGATTTGTTATTAATTTAATTAAAAATTTATATTGTGAAATATTTTAGTGTATTGAATTTGTGGTTTATTATTATTATTATCACACAGTTACCATAATTAGCTTAGAATAAAAGTACAATTCAAAAATATTCATTATGCAAATGTGATGTCTAAAACATTTCATTAAAATATTGATTTTTAATTGTCTATCAATAAATATAATTATATATAATTATATAAAATAAGAATTTTTAATTAAATAATATTCAATTTATTACACTTTGTGTATGATATTTCTTTGATATATATCAAACTTATATATATAATTAAAATAATGAATTAATTATAAATTTATAACGTTTTTATAATATTTGCTAATAATTTTTAACTTTTTCTCAACAAATATTGTAATAATAATTATGATAACGTTTCTGAACGTACTTATTTGATAAATTGCTATATATAAATTGTTTTAAAGTTCGAAATTTATTCTATATACATGAATATAATTAATGGATTAATTTTATGTGATGAGTTGTTTAATTAATTAATTGATATTAAAAATTAATTTATATATGTAGCAGCTTTTAATTTTATTCATTTTATTAGATATAGTGATTTTAGGTTTATTGTTGCTATTGGTTTTGTAATTAGTTGATGAAAACGTAGACACCTAGATAAAAGGACAACAAGCACCGTATTAAAAAAGTGAGACTGAATAAAATTTTTATACATATAAAATAGGGTCTGGCTCGATTATTCAGCCTTAGTAATTAATGTCGGCACTATTTAAAACGTAATAAATTAAATTTCAAATTACATCTCAAAATTTTTTGTTTCAGGCAAAAATATAATTTGTAATTTCAAATTTTCTTCAATTCTATATTAACCTGAAATCATATTATGCTTGGGGTCCTTTTCTCTTTATAGCATTCATGAATATAAGGTAGAAGAACTTATTATTGTTTGTATATTTTGTTCACTACTTACTCTCAGTTTATTTTGACCAGGTAAAATAGGTAATGAATATATATTTTGAAAAAAAAAGTTACATTAAAAACAAAACGCGCAAAGAACTCCTTGGCTTTAACCAAAAAATATAATATATCTTTTCTTCAATCGCGAGAGCTTTACACAATTCTTTTAATGACAAGTAAAAAATCAAATAAAACATTATAACTCTTTAGGATAAATTTAAATGATTAAAATGTTTACTTAAAACAATATTTTATAATAGAATTAGAAAAATATACAATTATCAGAGTATTCCGAAATTCGGGCGCGCGGCGCTAAAGTGTACCGTTTTTAACATGGTTTTTAACTACGTCTTTGATTTTAGTACGTACTAACCTGAATCAAAAAGAATTATTTGTTATTGTTTGTTATTTATAAATGAAAATAAGACAAAAGTTTTTATAATTTTTACTTTTTAATAACAAACAATAACAATTTTCTCCTTTATTTCAGGCTATTACGTACTTAAATCAGAAAAAATCAAATTTTTAAATACGTATTACGTTTTGTGAACAGCGCGGCGCGCACGATTTTTGGAACACCTTAGCGCCGTGCGCCCGTATTTCGGAATACTCTGTATAGATAGGTTTGCTTTTTAACGTGAAACTAATAAGATCTTTATATAACCTCACAAGACCATTTCACTTGCGAGAAAAAATATAGTAAACAATTTTTCTGGAATATAATACCCTAGGGGTATGTGCTTCAATATGCATAAAAAAATTAACGAAGGCAAATAAAATATATTTTCTCATAAATTTCCTAGAATTTAATTTTTGCCATAATTTAGGACATGATTAAAGTTTCAAATTACTTTAATTGGTTAACTTACATGCACATCTTAACCCATACGCATCAAGTTAGTTATCTGGATATAAAATAAACAATATAAATACTAAAAATATTTGAAACATTAAAAACCCATTAATAATTTTAAATATTCAATTAAAAAAAATAAAACTGCTAAAGAAAAATAATAAAAAGATTTTAATTAAAATTTTGCTATAGTTTATTGTGTTTTTTAATTATACGTACATATATTAGTAATAATAAGTATAATTACCGGAAATATTTTATTAAATGAAAATTGTTTACCTGTACAAGTTGACAGGAAATGAAAAATATATATAATGCATATATACATAAAGTATATATTATTAAAGTAAAGAAAAACGACTTTCATGAATCAGCATTTCTTTCGTACGCGTTGCACGTTGGTCAAAAAAAAAAAAAAAAATTTCTTGTATTCCTTGTAACATTTTGCCAAAATTGCACTTTTTTTGTTGTTCTTGTGTGTGTATACGTCTGCTAATATATATATAGTCAAGAGTTTTCCTGTTCCGTTTTAACATGTGCTTATATGTAAATGTTATATATATATATAACGGAAACCTTTTTCGCTTAAGTCGAACTTTTGTAATGTTATGTATATATATATATATATAATATAATATCCCTTGAAAACTATATACATCAGATGACATTAATTTCCCGTAGCGGTGGCAAAAGTATTTATCGCCCTGTAAAATGTAGCGTTGAGCTTTCTCTCTAGACCGAAACCTTATTTTTTTTTATTCTGTTTATTTTTACATATGTACTGTATTTTTATTCTTTTTAAATTTAGAACAACAACTATTAACGCCCAGAAATATATATGTCTTGAAGTTCTGCTCAAATAATTATGTTTGTGTTCTTTCTTTTGAGCTTTTACGTCCAGTATGTATCGACAAATTTTATGATGAAAGTATAAACCACAATTCATCAAGTATCTATTTATCTACCTATTCATGATTTTTCAAAGACCTTAACCCTCTTATTCAGATTCACATAAAAAAAAGCTCTTCGAGTTTTATCCTAGGAAATATATATGGTTTAACCTGGAATTATTTATTTCTTTGAGCAGCTTATATATATATTTTTCTAACTGTATTTAAGATATATATATATATTTTTCTGTAAATAACCTATGTGAGTGTACTTAAATTTTTGAATGGCTAGCTTGAAAAGGGTCAATGTAAATAAATATATATATCAAGCAGTCTAATAGCTTTTTGAAAAATTGGTAGGTATTGGATTAAGTTTTAGAATTTTTTAGCAAAAATTTTAGTTTTAGAATGAAATTTTATTTAAATTTCGAGGCATAAATTAACTTTTTAATAAAATAATTAAGTAAAAAATTTTTGTTTTCTTAGCTTAATAATATATAAAGTAAATTGTGTAAGAGAAGAAAGTTTATCATAGAGAGAGAATAATTAGCGTTCAAATGAGTAAGAGAGAAAGATACTGAGAAGAGAAGCTTAATTGATGAGGTTATATATTCTAGCGTCGAAACGTTTATTATAGTAAAATTGCGACTATGTTAAGAAAGTTAGGTAGTAAAGTTTGTTGTTAGTAGTATGTTAGTTCCTGGAATGTCTCGATATTATATAATATGCATCTCTTTAGAAAACTATTTCAACATATTTCTTCCTCGAAATTTTATTATTATTAATAAATATTTATGAATATTTTTATTTAATTATATTTTTTGATATTTTCTTCGACTGTCTTGTAATTAACGATTTTCACATTTTTAATTACAGTTGAAGTTTAATTAATGATATTTTAATTGATGTATGATGAATATAAAAAAAATCTTTAAAAAAAAATTTCTGTTATCAGGAATAATAAACATTATGCTGTAACTATACGTTTCTAACCTTTACACAGTTTTTAATTAAAAGAAAACGACATGCCATGAAAAATATTTTTTTATGAGCTTCATTGATTTTGGATACTGATAAACAACGTACTTTCAAGAACTGCAGTGTAAAAAGTTACTTTCTTAAATTTGCAAAAAAAAATAGAATTTTTTCGAAAATTAGTGAATTTTAAAAAAATATTGTAAATATTCGATAAAAATCGTAAATTTACTAAATTTAGTATATTATGGAAAAATTCGAGAATTCTCGATTTTTTTTTTGTGATTTTACGAAAAAAGTTGCAAATTCACAACTATTTTTCGGAAATTTACAACTATTTTTTGTAAATTTTCAAAAAAAAATGCTAAATTATCAATTTTTCTTGCGAATTTACAAAAAAAAATCGAGAATTCTCGAATTTTTCGATAATATACTAAATTTAGTAAATTTACGATTTTTTTCGAATATTTACAAATTTTTTAGAAAATTTACTAGTTTTTCGAAAATGTTCGAATTTTTTTGCTAATATAAGAAAGTTACTTTTTACAGTGTGTTCTTTATTCTGGGAATGATTTTTTCTGTATTGTTTTATTTAGCTCATAAGTTGAAGAATAACTAAATAAAATGATTATCCCATATAGTATAATATGGTTCTAAGCTAAGTAAAAATTTAATGTAAGCAAAAATAAAGTTTATAGTAATCAGCTAATTATTCTTAGCTTCTTCAAACTGATCTTGCAGGCTTCTTTAATTTCGAGTCATTTGCAATCATTCGAGGGAGAAAATCCCACTAATCAAAATCGTATTTTTTTTTCAGTGTTCTCTTGTGGTAAAAATACTATTTCGTCTAACCTCCAGTTGAACTTTGGATATTTTCAATATCTCCTACGTAGAAACAACAAAATTCTTCTAAAGAGGCTGAATCAGTAAAATTGGGAGACTCCTTATACTAAACTTAAAACTTCTTACCTGGAGTTACCCTGAAGTTAATGCTCGAGTAAATATTTATAATTGATGCATTCCGCACACCTCATTTAATATACATTATTAAAAATGTGATTACTACGCCGCCATCGGCGCGAAGAAGACTCTTAACTGGCATTTTGAATTATGTGTCGAGGCGCCATGCTTATACTCAGACATCTATAATTGAGTAAGCGTAACTCGAGGCGTAACTCAAAATGCCAGTTAAGCTTTTTTTTCTTACCTGTAACAATACGCTGATGGGTTAAAATTATGTTTTAATTTTAATTAAAAATGCAAGTAGCGTAGGCTTACAGTGTAATTTATCCTAAAGTGTGGAATAAATTAAAAAATAATTCTTTGAAATATCAAGAAAGTAACTATAAAAGAATATATTTTATCAGTTTTCCAAAATAGTATACTTATTTTTAATGAAAAATCAACAAGTAAGCATTAATCTTGTTAAAAGACTGCAGTTTAAGTAAAATTACTTTAACAGGATTTAAATAATAACAATTTAACAAAATACTGTAATTTAGGTTGATGTATTTAACATTCTTGAGAGTTATTCACTGCGATACTTAAGAGATACTTAAACAGACAATTACATTTTTTTAAAACTCCTTTTGATTAATTTATTAGACAAATAAATTTTACAAAACTGAACTATTTTATCTTACTTTCCCCTAAATGCTACTAATCAAAAATTTTACGTAATATATATTCTAAAATAATAATTATTTCATAATTTAATAATAATTTCCAAGAAAATATAATACAGAACAGGAAATACATTTTGAATATTATTGCATTAAATTTTGATATTAAATATGAATATTATGAAATAATAAAACTATTGATTGTATATATAGAAAATTGATAATTAATATTTTAAATTATTTCTTATATCATATTAAAATTTAATTAAATAATTAAATAATTTATTTTATGTAGAGAAAAGGTGATAATATAATAAGATACGGAAATTGATCAATTTTAATAAATAAAATTTATTCATTCAGAGATATTTTCGTACATAATTTGAATTATTTATAAGGAATAGTATTTGTGGTTTACCAATCATTCAAGCTATCTAAATTGCTATGTATTTAAATATTTTTGCATTTTTATTTCAATTTTATTATGCTTTTGGCATTTTTTAAAAATATTTTAGCTGAGATTTTATACATTTTATTTAAAGGTAATTTAAATTTTTGATAGAGTCGCGCATTTTTTAGCAAAATAGAATTTGAAAATTTTGTAGCTTTAACAATTTTTTTTTTAATAATAAGTGGGTGACAGGAGAAGATTTTGAGATAACATAACCTAAAATACCTGGATTTTGAGTATTTCTTGAAAGATGTAAATTAATAAAATTAATTGAATTTTTGGTCTAATAAATTATTTTTGCGAATGATTTTTAAATTGATTTTTTTTGCAGATTTTGGTTAACATATTTAACTTTTAGGTTCGGTTTTGAATTCTTAAATTATAAGTCAAATAAGGTGATCACTTTTGATAAATAAAATGATATGATTTTTATTATGATATTAAAATATTTACAAATCGCCAAAACGACTCTTTTAGGTTACGATAAAACGAAATCTAGATTAGCCAGTCATTAAAGTAACCGAATTTTCGTAGTTAGCATCTAAAAATCCTGCGGGTATACACATAATCTTTTGACTGGGTAATTACAAAGAAAGTAAAAAGTAATGTTTTTTCCACGAAACAAAATTACACAGTGGCTTAATTTGAATCACGATTTTAATATTTTTCACTTTTCTACAAAACCAAATTAACCATGAAAAACATAAAATTTGATAAATTTCTAACCATCTACATTAGATACATGTAATAAACTTTTTTTCGTGTAAACCCTAAAAAAATAGAGTTTTATAATACATAAAAAAGCCTCAAAGTAGCAAAGATTGTAAAGAGTATATAGAGGAAAAGATCTAAGAAGAAAACCAGTGAGAAAAGTAGTTCCAGTTTCTTTTCAAATTTAAAAAAAAAACCACATACTGGTCAATGTTACCTTCGGGCGTAACGATAAAACTCGTTTTGAAATAAAAAGATAAAAAAAGAAAAGTCTATAAGAGATATAAAAAGAAGAAGTTCACTAAGAGGAAAAATATCGAAGAAAAAAAAAGTTTTTCTATATATAGAGTATAAAAGAGAAGATGAAATGAAATTTATCGAAATGATTTTTATTCTTTCTAGTCTTGTTATACCGATTAATTTGACGAGATTTCTACAAGAAGATATCAATTTTTTACTCAAAATAATACTTTTATCCAATAAACTTTGACATTTAACTTTTTATTAACTTTTACTTTTTTTACTTCGAAATTTACATCGATATAAAAAAGCTTTTACATAATTCTCGATGATCAAGAAAACTTTTGTAACGATTAACTAAATATCAGATTAATAAACTTGCGGATACCATTGGGTACAAATAAAAAATAGATTAAATTTTTCTATTTTGCATACTCATAGAAAAAAAAGAAATAATATGTGTAACGGTTAATCATAAAATTAACGGTTAAAATGATAATATACGTTAATTTAAGCTAAAAATACTCTTAATAACAAATTATTAGTTACATAATGTGCGTTTCTATATAATTTAAAAGAGTATTAATGCTTATAATATTTCTTCAAAAATTTATTAAAAATTTTAACCATGTCTTTTGAGTTACACAAAAATTCTCTTCACAAATAAAATATCTTGAGCGAGAGAGATAGAAGAAAAAATATATAATAATAACGGTAATAATTTTTTATAATACACATATAAATATAAATAACTGCAATAGCGCTTCCTTTTCTTCTTGATGCTCAATATAAGTACCATCTCTTTAACGTGTTTAACTCGTTCATCTTTTTTTTTTTTTATTTGTGTATGTGCAGCAGTATTGAAGAGATATATTCTTCCTTATGGACGCCTGGTGAGTTTCAGACTGTCCACGATTTTTTTTTATGCTGTTGCTGGTTTGCTAATAACGTATAAGGAATATCTTTCTTCTGTTCTCGTCTAACACACCTGTAAAAATATTTTTATGGTTATTGCCATTTTTTTTTTAACTTTATTCATTCAGTTCTTTTGTAAATTTAATTTTTTTAAAATGGTTGGTTGAGGCTTGTCAGGTTTTGACAGTTTTAATAATGCTTGAGCAAATATTTGAAAATTATAGTGGGAGTAGATGATGTTTTATGATAAAAAGTTTAGAGATATTAATTTTAAACAAAAAATTGACTTCTGTTTCTGAAGCAGTTTAGTTTACAAACTTGAATGATTTTAATTTTGACAAAATATTGAGGATAATTTTTGCTGAAAATTCTAAAATACTGAAATAATTTTAATTAAGTGGTGCTTGAAGTAGCTTTATACTTTAAAATATTTAGAATCTTATATTTTTTGCACAATGGAATCCTTTGACATCCGCCGAAGCAAAATACGCATCAGCCTAATGTATGGGCTATTATTTTTGAATTCAGACACGCTTTCTGATTTAAAAGTAAATTTGATGATCTTTTATTAACGAGAAAAGGATAAACGAAGACAATAAGACTATGTTATTTTGTAACTGATTGTCATTAATGATAAAGTAAAAATGAAAAAATTGTCGATTTTAAGCAAACATAATGATTAGAAAAAGTTCATCGAAGGTTTTCAAATTGGTAAATTTTGGATGCTGATACCTCATAGAATTTTCTTCGGAATAATTCAAAAGTAGTGAGTCTTATAATAAACCTAAAACGAGTTCGAAAAGTAATTAATTTTCAGAATTTTCAGAAATTTTGTAGGGTTTTTAAGCTAAAAACGACGCAAAAACAATCATTTACAATGAATACTGCTCTCTTATTCTGGTCTATGTCTGCAACTATTTTCAAACAAGAGATTGATACCTAAACTCAAAAAGAATCACCCATATATATATATTCAATACATTTTAACTTTTTTAATATATATTTTCAATGAATCGACGTCTCTTTCCAGATAAAAAAAAATTGCGTTTACTGCTTTGACACGTACACTGAAGACTTTAGCCGGTATATATATATATGTTATATTTACTTCATCTGAATATAAAATGTCACGTTTTCTAATACTTATAAAAAAAAAAACTTTTTAAAAAGTAAAATCTTCATGTACACACAACAAGAATTAGTCTTACAAGTAAAATGAAAAATTTAGTTAAGAACTTTTCAATGCGTAAAAAAAAGTAAACCTCGAGTCTATTAAATAACAGAGAGAAAGCGAATTATTCATGTGGTTTTTAAGTTGAATACTGTGTTCGGTGAACCAAGATATTACACACTGTATAAAAGAAAAGTCTCTCTCTCGCTATGTATAAATGTGTTAGTATCGATAAAAGCACGTACGAGATGCATCGTGACAAGAAAGTTCTTTATTTCAGCAATACCTTTGTGATTTCGATCTATATAATATTTAACTTTAAGTATAATCAACCAATGACAGTTAGTTTTTTAAAAATATTGTATACCTTTTTTTTGAAAAAAAACTAAGGTATTTTAAATATCATTAATTAGTGGAAATTTATTAACTTTATACAGAATTTAAAACAAGATGAAGAATCCTATGTGGAATATAAATTAGTTTTTTTGCTCTTTTTAAATACTTTAAGTTTAACGGAAAATAAAAAAAAAGGTTATGATCTTAAAATTGATGTTTTTTGTAATTTTTGGGCAGTTTCAATTTTTAAGAGGAAAAAGGTTCGTCCTGCTGTAATGTAATGTTCAAAATAAATTATTTTTGTAAGTACACACCTATTTTTCATTGTTAAGGCGAAGGGCTTGTTCCTAAAAAAAATATGATTTTGAGAACATAAAGCAAAATTTAACTGCTTTTTTATGCTCTTTGATTTTTTAGATTGTTCCAGAGTAAATGACATCGTGTGAAAGAAGGCATATATTACAATTAGTAATTGAAATAATCAGAATATTTGGGCTACACGACCCGAAAATTTTGGTTTTTGGAGTTTTTCGGATTTTTAGTCAAAGGGAATTTTTAATTTGCTCCGAATCTGTGTCCTTTCTTGAAGAATTTCTTTCTAACTTGATCTGAAAAAAAACTCATGCTTTCGGGTCAGTACCAAACATTTCGGATAACCACACACCTCCAGTAGCAAAATTACTAATATTCAATGCATTATTTTAGCAAATGCATCCAATATTTCAAAACTCGACTTTTTATTCTGATTCACGTTGATTTACTAAACTTAAACTCAGGATGCACATAATAATAAAATAAAATTATTATAAATTTCGAAATAATAAATAAAAAATAAACAACTCAAAAAGATAAAAAAAAAATAATTTTATTATTTAAAAAACAAACAAAACAAAAGAAGTGCAGGAAAACAATGCTTTTTTATAATATTGATATTAATCTTTATATTTTATTATTATAATAAATATTTCTACCATGAATATAAAAATAGTGTTAATGACACTTTTTTTTAAACAAAAAATAATAATTATTTATGTCGCTTTATATCCTTTTTTACTATTATTATTATTAAAATATAGTACGTTACACAACAAGTGTGTAAAAAAGAATTTTTGTAATTTACGAGAAAGTTCAAGGAAGATAAATTCATATCCACAATTACGAAAAAAAATTGTATTTAATCTTGTTTTTCCTGAATTCAAAATTTATAACTTTCTAATAAATTATAAAAAAAAAAATTTTCTCCTCTATTTTTTTTAATAAATAAAAGTTCAATCAACTATAATGCAGATACTTCTTCAACTTATGCTCACTGAATTTTTTGATATACATAAAAATATTTTTTAACGATACTGCATGAAAATCGCTTGAATAAATAAATAAAATTATTTTTTTTCTAAATCACGTGTTAAGAGTTTTATTTTATTAGAAATTTATTGACTTTTTTTATTATGCAAATATTTTAAAATTTAATTATTTTTCAGTATTTTTTGATTAATTTTATTGTAAATTTTAACGACTTATAATTATTTTGTATTTAGAAAAAATTTATTTACTGCTGAATAAAAATACTAAAATTTACTTATTTTAAAAATTACTTGCACTTGATTATTTACGTAAAATGAATATAAATTATAGAGCTTTATTTATATACAAAGTAAGAAAAAAAGTCTTTTCTTACCCCCAAGGGTTTCGAAGTTTCTAATTTATAATTTATACTGTACGTAGAGAGAGTAAAAATAAAAACTATTTACTGCAACAAGTGGATTAAATTTTTCTGTGATTTATTAAAAAATTTCAAATTCAAGCTTTATAGATTCTAATTTACTGTCGCGTGAGTGAATGACAAAAATTTTTGTTAATTAAGTGTAAGTTTGAATTAATTTGCTTAAACTTTTCTAACTGTCACGCACAATATTTGATAATTAAGTAGGAAAAGAAATTTTATACACCTTAAAAAGTTAAAATAATGGCATTGTATATTAACTAAACATCTCTTATTTCTTAAAGAGCTTTTTCTTCTTAAAAAGTAATTTTGCATAGTTTAACAAAAAACATCGAAATATATAATTAAAGAAACTTTTAAAATTATTTAGATAAAATTTACTACTTTTTTTTTTTTAGTAATGCTTGTCAGTTGTATTTAAAGAGTTGAATTTTCTGATATATTTATTGGTCCAAAGAGTTTAGTTTAATTCGATTCTAATGTTTGTACGGTTTTTCTCAACGGTATTTGTTTTTTAAAACATATACGTCTATGTAAATAGAGACTTTACAATATATTTAGAAAACTAACTTAACTGTCTTTACTCGTCTGTAGGAATGTTTTTAAATATCTATAGATACCTTTTTTTTTATTTATTTGTTTAGAGATGCTAATTTATGTGTTTGAGTTTTTTAACCTGTAGTATACACGTAAAATGAGTTTTGAGCTGGAAAAAAATTGTGAAATCAAAAACTTTTGTTAAGTGGTAATATTTTGGACCATAAATATTTAGAAAGTTATATTGAAAAAAGTTTGTTGTAAAAGTCGGAGATAATCAAAAAAAGCTTCGATTAGGAACCTGCATAATTTTTCACGAGACTGAGATACCGTATTACGGTCGTAAAGAGGTCAAAAATCAAAATCCTAGTAAAACTTTTAAATGTGTGAAATAACTTACGTACATAAAATTTTATAAAAAAATTTTTTCTCTGAAACTAATAATATTATTTCTCAAATATTTATTATCCAAAGTACCTCTGCTCAAAAATTTTTTCCAATAAATTCCTTATCTTTCTTTATTTTACCTGTACTACCAAAAAATTTTCTAACTTTTTTTATCTGTAACTCAAAAATTAAAAATTGAAACTATATATGCAAATTTTCTAAAATTTCGTACAAACTTATTCAATGTATTTAAAGTTTTGACAATACAAGTAAATACATAATTATGCATAAACTATAGAGATGAAAGTAAAATACTCGTATAATTATATTTTAGAAATTAATATTTATTTGAAATTTTCTATTTTTATAAAAAAATACAAAATTTTCTCTATATACACTACTTACAGAATATATTTATAACTTTCTCTAATTTTAAAAATTATTTATCTTTTATAAATTAACTATATTTAGTGATAAGTTAATTTATTTTATTATTAAAATTTATTATAATTTTACTGTCGATATTATTATCCATTTGGAGAGAATTATTATATTAGATACTTTCTAAAAAAGGAATGATTGACAATTTTTTATATGCGGTTTAAGATATAAATGTGTTGTAATTAATTATGCATTTATATTTTTTCTAAAAATAAAACTGAATAAAACTTTGTCTCTTTAATTTGTTTTAACGTTTTATTTATAGATTTTCGATATTTATTTAAATTTTTTGCTGACAAATTTAGCAAATAATTACTAAAAAGAAATATGCTTCTTATTTTTTCTGTTTTCTTAATTGGTCCTTCGGGCCGGATAAACGAGTTACACTACATGATGACAGAATCAAAAAATGATTATTTTTTCGCCAATGTAAATAAAATATAAAATTTGGCCAAAATAGATATTAGGTGTTAATTTACAGCTATTGACAATATGAGCTATTTTCTCTCAAAACATTGTTTCTAAAAAAACTTGTTTCAAAATAAATTGTAAAATTTCATAATTATACAAAGCCCTAATTCTATTGGATTTGCTCATATACCCAACTAATTAATAAGGGTAAAAAAATTAATATTTATTTTAATATAAACATGCACAACTCATTAAAATTATCTGATTCCTTATCAAAAAAAAGGAAGTAAGTAAATAGTACGTAAGTAAAAGAAGAAATATGAATAAATATTAATTTTTAAATGCTACCGGATCTTTGAATATTTTCTCATCTTAAAAAATAGTAGCATATTGATCAATGTTTCATACAGGTTTTTAAACACATACACAAAGATGACACATGTATGAGTGTATGAGTAAAAGCGATAAAATAAGGCAAAAGATATAAGTTGAGTGAAAATAGATTGGCCATATCCAGAAGTGCGCTGTAATGAGTGAGTGCCTGTGAAAAGCCACACCCTAAGAGTTAGTAATATACCATCTAATAAACTTAAAAGCAATGAGACGATCGGATAACATCAACAGAGAGAGAAAAAAGACGCCTCTTCTTTCCGTTCTGTCATTTAATTTTCCTTCTTGAAAATTATTTTATTATTTTTTTTTCTTTTTTTTCTTAACTCACTACGTATAAACATATTAAATTAATGGTTTTTAATAAAAATAAAAAAAAATTGTCTTTTTGCACTATTTATAGTAAAAAATATTATAGACATTATAAAGTAGCAATAACAAAAAAAAAAAACCAGTTTGAAAATATAAAAAAAAAATAAATTTATTATATGGCAGTTTTTTAATAAAAAAAAAAAGGAATAATTCAAATAATTACTGCATATAAGCTCATGCTACATAGCTTGTCAACCTTGAAATAAGATTTCAATGACTTTAAAAAGTAAGCTTCTTCTTTATGTTTCAGAATATTATTATGTTCATTTACTATATTTTTTATACAAGAAAGAATTTTTATAGTTTTTTTTTTATCGGTTTTATTTTATTTTTTTTTATTCCTCTAGAAGAAATTTTATTTTTTATTCAGAAGTATTACTGATAAAATATGAAAATTCGTATTGGAGGATCAATAATATGAATTTTTTAGATTTTTGAACGATTTTTTAAAATTAGGCAGTTTTTTTGTCAGTGTTCAGCTGAAAATTGACTTATGGTTAGGTAGTTTTCCTTAAAAAAGTGAATTTAAAAAATTTTTACTCTTCGAAAGTATAGGTCCAGAATTATAAAAGAAAATTTCAGCATAAGATGGTTTTAAAATGAAATTTTACTATAGAAGATTGATTATATTTTTACTCAAATTTTAGAAACTAACCTTAAATAAAACATGTCAAAAAAAAAGTAGAGCTCCACCAAAATTGTTGTTTAAACCACAGAACCCAGTAACCAAAAACCAAGGTTAATAGCAAACAAACCCACATTTCAAAAATCACAAATAAAAATATTTCCATACACATAAAAGAAAAACCTGTAACAACACATGCATAAAATTACAATCATAAACCAATAATAATAAAATAAAAAAAAACGTTAGGATAAAAATAAATTTTTAACGATTGAAAAATCATAAAAAACGTTATTAACCGGATGCAAATACATAAAAAATACTCCAGAATATGATTACTTTTTTATAAAAATGATACAGCAAGCTTACATTAAAATCATGAGAAATTTTATAATTTGCAAAAGTAACTTTGTAATAATATTAATGCCTCTTCACATACATAAAATCTTAAATTCCATTTAGCAAAGTTTCTACCTAGCTAATTATGCATAAATTTATGTTGGTATATATATAAAAAAAGAATAATATTTAAATGTACTTTGTTGTTTGTGTTTGTGCGCCTATATTATATCAAGTTAAAAATATGTTTATGTTTAAGCTGATTAAATATAAAACAGAGTATATATGTTATATGACTTTATTATACTTTTATATATGTATATATGTGTGTGTGTTTTAATAAGTTTATCATCTTTCTCTATATACTCAAAAATGAATATGCATATAAGTGCATCTATATTAGCTTTGACGTTTTTTTCTTTTTACTTTGCTTGTTTATGGATATTTTTTGAGTTTTCAAAGCTACTATAATAATTTAAGTTGGTTACTTGAAACTAAACAGTTAAAATTTTTAAGGTGATCATTAATTGGAGTAGTTACCCTAAATTCTAAGTAACTATTATCAATAATTCAAAAGTTCCCAATATGATTAAATTTACAATTATTTTGTGATTGTTTCTGATGATGATAATATTTTTTAATAAACTACATTAATTAATCCATTTTAATTATACAAAATCAAAGAACATAACAATCAATCTATTAAATTAGTATATTTTAATTAAATAATTGTATATTTAATAACTGTATAATTTGTTAATATTTGAATACAAAAGAAGGTGATATATATGGAAGATAATTGAAAATTTGGTTATATATATAAACCTAGATTTATCTCTTCGTTAATTCGTATACATCAAATATATATAAATCAATAGCTAATAAATAAACGTTTTTGGAATTTACTTTCTCTGTTAATTTGTAGGATTTCATTTTGACGTACCATAAATCATACTACCATTTTGTTACACCGTTTATATACCATTTTTTTACTTTTTATTAAAGTATATAAGAGTATAAGTATATAGAAAGAAAATAAAGAACACTTTTTTTTTTTGAGCTTGCAATGTTGAGTGTCAAAGCTGGATCGTACGTTTGGATCGAATAAAAGACGACTGTGTTATATATATAGACGCCAACTTTTCATATTACACTTTTTTTTCAATGTATACGTTGCAACTGACTTTATAAGAAAAATTTGTTACACATACACATACTAAAGCTCATATATATGAGACACTTTTTAGCAGGACATATCAAAACTGATGAGTTTCCAATATATATATATTTTTTGCTTCTTTTTCATCCTATCGATTTATTCTTTATAATACTCCCATACTTTTTTTACTATATTTCTTTTGCATTTGTATTCTAGGAAATATATTTTGATGTATTGAGATATTTCTTATATAGATTCTTGTTTATGTTTTATATATAGACGCAGATGGAGTTTTGATCTGCGTGAGAAATTCTTGATTTTTCAATCGAAGATATATATACCTACTTTAAGAATTATGCATTCAGGTGTATATTATATTTATTTTATAAAAAACATTTTTTTTTATTAATGGATTTGTTTGTATATTAGCTCAGGTGTTGGTTTCAAATTTTGGGCGTTGAATGTAATAGTAAAACTAGTTTACAAAATTTTCAGAGTATCAAAATATTAACTAATACGTACCATCAAATACTATTTAGAGAACATAAAATATTATAAGCAATCAATCTTACAACCAGTTCTTATAAAAGATCTTTTTTCAGTCAACTAAAAGTTTCGTGTATTAAAAAATTTTTTAAATTACAAAATTTCAAACAAAGGGTAGTTCACTAATTTTTGAAGACCAAATTACACTAAATTTTTATGGATAAGTTTATTATAGAAACAGCAATTTTTGATAATCAATTCTCTCATCCGATCGCTATAGCAAATTAATTATATGTCCATTTTTGGCTCAGAATGACCAATTTTTAAATCTTAAAAAAATCTATTTATTAATATTGAGCCCTGCGTTTCTAAGTACAGAAAGCCCATTGGCATGAATAAGAGGGTGGTCCTTGGGGTGGTCGGCATGTTTTTTCAATATAATAAATTCACCCATAACCATCGGGAAAATTTAGTGAACTTACGGTGAACCAATATATTTTATAAATGTTAAAAGCAAACTATAAAAATCAGAAATTTGAAAAAAGCCTGAAACTTAAAAAAAAAAAATCTACAGTAAATTTAGTATGAATATATTAGATAAAATAGTGATTTTTCAAGCATAATAAATTCTAAGAAAATTGACATAATTAAGTAAAAAATTATTATACGAGTAGTACCATGATGTAAAATATGTTCATGTATAAAAAATTTTTTAATATAGTACTTTTGACATACATTTTTATATGTTAAAGAGTTAATAAAGGTACTTGAATAGTGTTCTTTTTTAATCATCTTTATGAACTTCGTGCCTTTGCATAAGATGGTTTAATATTTATCTTCTTTTTTTTTAATAATATAGATCAGTCTGTATAGATATAGAAAGGGTCTAATAACTTAGAAATATGCTTTTAATCATGCTATATTAATTTAATTAACAATTGTATTTAAAAATTTATTTTTTTAATCTAAGCCAAAAAATGGATCAAATGAATCCAGAAACATAATTTCGACCATATTTTAAATTAACTTTGCGAACAATTCACAAGAAGAAAAAGACTCATTATCTTAAAAACTATCAAAAACGGGTAGTTTATATAACCTACATCGTATAATTCAATGCTAATCAATTATGAGAAAACCTTATCGAACTTTTAAATTTAATACTTAAATTTTTATAAACTTTTAATGCATATAACTTTGAAATTTATTATTAGTCTTATATAGACTCACAAACTCATTTCGTTTGCGAGAAAAATTGAACATGTCAGTCAATATCAAACCTTGTATTTTATTTTTGTAATAGATCTTTACAAATTATAAGTCACAACATATTTGTATTTTAATTTATTTATTTAATTGTTACACCAAATATCAAATAAGCCTGATTAATAAAAACATTAAAAATAACTTACAAAACTATAGAAGTTTTCTATAATTAACTATAATTTAAAAATCAGCAATTACAATTCCAAAGTTAGTTTTAATTTCCCATTTACAATTACCAACACATTCACAATATTCAAATTAAACCCTAAATTATATACATATTTAAAAAATATTTTCAAGAACAGACATGTAAAATAAGAGACGATGTGCATATATAAGGTAGACAAAGTCTCCAAATGATAAGATAGATTGGAAACATAACGCCTGCAGGGGACAGAAACCAAAAAAAAAAAAAGCTACATACGTGAGATGAAAATTAACATTTATACCTAAAGTTCTATATAGAAAATTTTTATTAATACAAAGAAAAAAAAATCCACGTGGTTAAAAAATTTGCCACACTCATTATTATAGTTGTTCTTTTCCTTTTTTTTTTTATTTTTTTAATTCCCTCTGTTTATTTGAATTAAACATGAATATAAATGCAGCAAGGATAATTTTATATATATGTATGTGAGAGTTCATTTTCCGCAATTATTTTCATGTACGAAAAATACGAGAAAGAATTAAAGTGTGAAAATTCTCTCTACAGAAAAGATAAATCGTCGCTCAGTGCTTATAATTACAACTAAAAATAAAAAAAGAATATGTTGCATTGGACGTATGTGATTAACTTTTTTTTTTCTTCTTCTTTTTTTGTTTTAGAAGTTACTTGATAAAATGTCTCCCCTTTTTTTCTATAAAAGAAAGGTTTATTTAACTTTTATGACACATATTTCTGAATATTATAGAAAAAAATGACAATCGAATGCAATGTTAATTAAATGTCAGAATTTTTTACATAGATTAAACGTATTATAAAGAATCTGAGTGTAATTTTAATGTTGATAAAATGCATAAGATTATATCCTCTTCTCTCTTTCTCTTTTATCATATATAAAGTGTATGTGTGTGTGGGTAAAGTATAAGGTTCTCTGCAGACATTAATTTGTGGTCGACATTATTTCTGATTAAAACTCTCTTATTCCCCTTATTTTTAATATCAATAGCTTTTTTTTTTCTTTACATAATAATGGGTTTTTCATGCATATATGAGTAAATCCATGATAATTTATGTTTTTGTTTTTTTATACTAAATTTTTTTCTATAAAAAAATCAATATATATGAATACTTTTTATGACTTTTAATATCATTAAAATAAAGTTTCAATAACTTTGCAGAAAAACTGTATTTATAATAAAACCTAATAAGTGTTTAAATGCTCTTATTTTTTCTTTTTTATTTTATTATAAATGCAACAATCAACAATAAAAGAGAATAAAATGCGATAAAAATTTCTTTTTTTTTTATCCATTATAAAATTTAAATATAAAAAGTACTGTAAGACTATTTCAGATTATCTATAATTAGATTTAAGATTTTTTTTTTTTTTTTTAATTAATCGTGATTTATTGTACTTGAGAAGATAATCTAATTTTTTTTTTTTTATATTTTAGTTTTAATAATGAGGTAAAAAAAATTGATTTTTAATGATCGAAGAAAATGAAACAATTAAAGAAGTTTTAGGAGTGTACGAATTATATAATCGAATGGTATTGAATAAATATTGAATTTTTATTTTTCTCGAAAGTGAAATGGCGTTTTAATGTTATATAAGTAGGATTTTAAAATTCTAAATTGTAATTAATATTTTGCATTTCATAATAAAATTTCATATTTTAGGATATTTCATAACATAAATATCTTACCGTTTTTTATAGTATATAATTAATTAAATATCTTAGTCCTTATTGAGTTTTCGAATTTCAATTTCTTGTAGCAATAGGAATAGCTTTGCGCATGCGTTCCTTATAACTGTCGACTACAGAATTTATTGATGATCTTCGTTTCACAAAAAAGCATACTAAATCATGCTTATTCAGCTTTATTTCTCCTAGAACAGTTATGAGCGTACGATCGCGTAAATACAAAATAAATATGTATATTGCCACCTGCTCGCGCAAGAGTTATACACTAATTATATGCAAGGTGAAGTATAAAAGAATTGAATTGAATTTTCACAAGTCTTTTTTTCCTTGGAATAAACTGCATTATTGATATTGTATAAATCGCCACTTTCTTAAGGCCTGGACAGATGCTCGCGCACCGCACCGTACCGAGAGATCGGAAACCAATCAAATCTCGGTACGCTTCGGTACGCCAAATTTGATTGGCTTACAACCTCTCGGTACGGTGTGGTACACGGCATCTGTCGAGACCTTTAGTCTCATTCCTTGTTGCTTATTCAAGTTATAAGTTTTTCTATTAAGATTACCCTTAGCCTTTAAAAGTACAATTTTGTCTCGAATTTTGTAAAGCACACCTGGAATTGAATCTTTGATTCTTTCAATAAAATAATTTTTATAATTTATGTAAAAACAGAGCAGTATACTAAAATTCCAAACCCTCATGTTTCCAAAATAACAAAACGATCCGATTAATCCGAGTAATTTACTGCGTTAATTAATTCAAATATTCTAAAACATTTTATGAAGATAAGCTTAAAATTTTTAGATTAAATATTTAAGTTTAACGATAAGGTCTGTTTTAATCGAGTCTATTTTATTTCACCATATATGCCAAAACCCAAAATTCTAAACTTAACATAACTTGTACATCAGTGTTAACGATGTCATTATATTTTACTACCGTATCGTAGGTTATGTTAATTAATAGGAAAGAGGGCTTACATACACTGGTATTTATCTTGATAAATTTTCGAGTAAGTAAATTGATGAATCTTTCCAACAAAGCTCTCATAAACTAGAGAATTTTAGAAAAACATAAAAAACGAAGCAAGATAGAAAATATTAGCTTAAATTCATATAATATGAAAATTTTCTCCTCTTGTATACAGTAACGAAAGCCATTAGAAAAGCTTTTGTAGATGTAGATATGCAACCCTTACGAGCACTTAAGATTTCTCTCATGGGATGATAAAACGAAAAGGGAAGTCATTTTCCTGAAAATAGTTCAAACTAAATAACAAAAGGATTCTTCTTCTGCTTCTTCTTTCTCTCTTTTTTACTACAAAATTTATACATTAAAACCAAAAATATTTTTATCACTTTAACACTTTTTTATTTATTTATACGTGTACGAGAAAAAATTCTACATGAGATATTATCTATTAATGTTGTACATAAAAAACTTTTTTTTTTTTTTTGTTAAATTACATTTTTTTTTGTATAAATTATACATTTTATCTAGAGAATAATTTAATATCATAAGTTAAATTAAAAGTTTTCTTTTATGCAAAGTTTATTAAGTTTATTAAAAATTATTTTTGTTAAATTCGTATAAAAATATTTTGTTCAAGATTTTTTTTATTATCAAAATTGATTGAGTTTTTAATTACTTAAGTTTTTATTTAGATATGCTGGATAATTCATTGTTTTTTTTTGAAAAGAATTTTTCGGTTGTTACAGTGGCCTAATTTTTAATAAAGCTTATAAAAGCTTATGTACAGTCATTGAAATATAAAAAAATTTATTATTTTATGGAGTGGTTTAAAAAGCTTGGTAAATTTAATTTAAAGAATTGCACGCTCTTCAAAACAAATAATAGCCATTTAAAATGTTAAATGATATAAATGACACGTCATATTCATCTTTTTATGAATAAAAAGTGCGTTATATATTAGGCTTTCATTGAATTTTCAAATTGTAATAAAGTTGTTTTAAAGCGAGAATTTTTCTTTTGGACTTCATTTTTGGAAATTAAAATAATTCATTTTTCTATAACAAAAACCGATTTCACTTTAAAGGAAAATTTGATTACAATTTGGGTTATTTTTTCGTTTTTAGACGATTTAAAGATACTTAGCCTGAAATTCGAACCCAATCCCATTACACTGAAAACAAAAAGCAGAATTTTTTTATCTTCAAACGATTGCAAGTGACTTGAAATGTAAAGAAAAATAAAAAAAAAAATTTTTAATTGTTTGAGAATTAAAAAAAAGTTCTGATTTATACAAGCGGAATTTCGGTTTCAACAAGCAGATTTATTTTTCAGTGTACTAACTTCAGGCGACTGCAGCTTACGTATTACATATCGAGCAAATATATCCATCAATTTTTTTTAATATTATTATTTACTGGTCTCTCTAATAATTAATTTTATATTTGAAATTCAAAGCTATAAATTCTCACGTATTCATTTCGCTGGTTCTCAATCCGGAAAAAGGAAAATGTTGAATCATATATAAATAGTGCGCATATATTGATTACATTGCAGATTTACATTATATTAAATAATATTTATAATTTAAACAGTCATATAAAGTATCAGAACAAAATATCCCAATAAAAAAATGAAATTTATGCATTTTGACTAGTTTTGATCAGTGTCGGTCTATTTTGATTTTTAAGCCTGTGTTTGTACATATCTCAAAACCAATATATCTTAAAATATGTTTAGAGTATCCTGTATTGACCAAAAGTCTAAAATAACGACAATTTAAGTCCTAATGTAATACCAAAAATTTATTCGATTCACATAAGTATTTAATTTAGTGCATGTTAATACATAATTTATAACCATAGATGATATGTTACAAAGTTGTTAACAAATGCACATAATAGTATTGAAATTTAGGCTTAATACAAAAGCTTAAAAGCTATAACATATATCTAGAATTATCGAATTGACGAAAATCGATTTTTTGATAGAAAATTCATATATGAATAAAATAACAACTGATAGAAATTTAATATTTTACTCTCATTAATAAATAAATAATACTAAAAAATAATATACTTTCACTTGTATAATTATCTATAATAAATAATAACAGCAAGCATCATTGATTATTATTATTATTATCTTATTAAAAAAGTAACATCAATTTTTACATAAACTTTCACTATTAAAAAATAACTTTCAAACTATCAATCAAACTATTTGTTCTTTAAATACCAACTCATTATTTTATCTTTTTTTTAATGTAATTAACAGAATATTTATTATTTGGTATTATATTATTATTGCAATTTTTTAAATTTAAATCCAATTTGTCAATATACAGAATGACAAATATAGATAAAAAAAAAAAATTGTCAATTCTTGCTTCATATTGTACGTGAATGTATATTGAGTAAATTTTTTTTTTTTCATGTTGAATTATTCATAAAAAAAATAAAATACTACACGTAATAATACGGTATTAAATATACATTGGTTTTTGTTTAATAAACTTTTTTTTTAGTTATTTTAATTTTAATTTATGATACTTTTTTTATAGAAAAAATCATTTGGGTATGTAGATTCAGGTCAAGTTTTTTTTTTTTGACTGAACTAGTGTTCGGAGAAAAAGCTTAAAAAACTAATATTCGGTTGTACAAAGTAAATATTTGGTAGTTTTTAGACTCAGTTAATGTTAAGTTATTTTTCTTGTCAGTGACCATATTCGAGTTTTCTCGCTACTGAAAAAGAAAAATCATATACGATCCTTGGATATAAAAAAAATGCCCTAAACCATAGTAATTTAAGTGTAGTTTGGGCTGTTCTTTACTTTTCTGAGTACAGATTCCTACAATAAATATTATTAAACAATTTGAGAATTAGAACCATGAAGTAGAAAATAATAATTTTTGTAAATTTTACACCACACATTAATTAAACTGCATTACAAGTTATCACGTTACTATGACAACCGAAAACCACATAGTCACTTTATACAATTGCAACTTCACTATTTTATGGATTATTAAATTTAAAATCCACGAGGATCGACATTTGAAAAATTTTTTTAAAAATGGGTACTGTTAAATTTAACGTACTTCAAAGATCTTACCCAGGTATTTCGTTCTAATTTAAAACCTAGACCATCCAGTACCAACATCTTAAAAAAAAGATATTACAATATTTTTGATAAAATATTTGCCTAATTTATAACAACACATACATACATACATAAATATTATTTTTTTGTCAGTACTTGTATTTATATAACATCGCAGTTAGAAAGATAAAATAGTTATATTTGTATTTGTGTATATCCTAAGGGAATATGTAGAACATTATAAAATATGACAAGATATTATTACACACATAAAAACATACACCTTCATTCTATTCCACTTTTTAAAATAAAAATTATTATATTATTGGTATAAGAAATAAAAATTGTTATTATTTATTTTTAAACTTCCTGTCTTACATGTGTAATTTTTTTGGTTTAAAACAGGTATATATGTCATGATTTTTATTAATATGGGATGGGCTTCTTATATTAACAGGAAGTTGTTATATGCAGAAATAATATTTACTGTTACAAAATACTTTAATGAGTCAAGTTGTAATACACTAGTTTATCAATTCATGATTAATTGATGTAAAACAAAATATAATTTAATTTTTTATAGTAGTTTGTATTTGATTTAATTTATTTGTCAAAAAATGTATAATCGATTATTTATTATTAAACTGATATTATATTTTCAAGTGACTGTTTTGAGTATCGTGTGTAGGGAAAATTCAATTTTCAAAATTCAATAATCTGAAATGTGACATATATTTAATATAAAGAGTTATTGACAAGTGCCAATAAAATTTTTTGTTTTTTAATTACTTTTTTTTTGTGTATAATTGAATTTTAGTTTTTGTTGGGTTTTTTATATTTTTTGGTGTCTTGATTATTACTTACAAAAAGTAACTAATAATTAATTTCTGCTGGTTCAGAACAGTCAAAAAATAAATTTTTTAAAAAAAGATCCAAAAATAATAAATTAATTAAAAAATAAATTGACTTCATTCAAAACATCAATTATTTTAAATAATCCAAAGAATATCATTAACAATAACCAAAGAATATAAATTAAAGAAAAAAATCAATTGACTAAAAATTTATATCAATTGACAAAAGAATTCAAACAGCAAAAAATAATTCTTTGATCTTATAAATTATAAATTTCTCTTCTCTAAAATTAATTGATATAAATTTATCGATACAAATAAGAATCCCAAGTACTTTTAATTTATTAACGTGCATTGTTTTAAAAAATTGTCGTTAAAAATTTTTAATAGTCTTTATATTACTTTTTATTTACTTGTTTATATGTGTGTGTATAATATAGTGAACAGAAAAGTAAAGAAAATTTTCTCTTATACATGGAATATTATTATAGACGTGCCCGGAGAGGAAAAAAAACTTGCATACAATTCGTTTATAAAATTCGAATATTATCATTCGCCACGATCTGCTTTTGTGCGTTTATATTCTTCTTTTCTCTTTTTTTGCATAATATAACGAGGGGCTATCGTCTTGGAAATCACAAATTTGATTTTTTTTGATTTTTCATGATTTTTTGTGATTTTTTTTGGTAAACAGCGCTAAATATTATATTGAATAGTAAAAAATAGATTTTTGAGGTCTAGGGTGAATTATAAGGCTAAAGAACGCAAAAAATTGCGAAAAATCACTAAAAATCACAAAAAATCACAAAAAATCACGAAAAATCATTAAAAGACGGAAATAAACCATCTCAACTAGTAACGATTCATGATTGAGGTACAAATAACCCAAAATCAGAAAAAAATCAACAAAAATTTTTTAAAATCAAATTCCCGATTTCCAAGACGGTAGCCCCTCGTAATATAATGAAGTCTAGAGAATATTATAGAGTCTTCAGTTTTTATCTATATAAAACTTTCCATATATATATTAGACACGGTTTTATAAGAAAAGAAGTACATCTCAAATTACTGTCTGTTGTATAAAATTTTTTTTCATATTTTTTTCAATTGGCCTTTATAGAACTTGAAATTTGAATACTTTTTTATGTGTGTATCATCTTTATATCGTTTTACTTTTGTATTTTTTTAAGTACTTTTGTATATTTGCATACTTGAATATATAATTAAGCATGTTTAACAATTATTATTTCAGTTTTTTTTTGTTTAATTTAATTAAAATAGAAGAATAATATGTTTTTTCATTTTTAAAGTATTTTTTTAGGCAAAAGTGGTTTTTTAGGCTCATTTATATCGAGCTTTATAAGTTTGAATTTTTACAGCCTGGTAATGTTTACAATTGCGTAATATTAAACCCACGCAGAGGCGCCAAAATTAAAATTTTCAAAAATAATCCGTATTTATTTAAAATATGATAACCCAAAATTGTAATTTTAATCATTTAATCAATAAAATTCTGATTTAATAATTAATCTATTTATATACATAAACAGAAATTTATATTAAAGGGATTATTTAATCCGCTTAAATATTTGAAATATATATTTCATACTCGAACATCTATCTACAAATAATTATTAATTTTTATTTTTAATTGATACGATAATATCGATATTAATTTGGATTAAAATTATATAATATATATGCATTTACATGCGGTTTGTTTATTCTCTAAATGTTTTTTGATTTTCTATAATATGTTTGATAATTTATTAATTAATGGTGAATTGACAACTGGGTATAAATTTGGCTAAAAGGTAGTGGAAATCAAACAATGTTTTACTGAAAGTGCAACTAAAAATAAGTCATCTTACTAGCTTTTAGCTTTCTGGATCCAATTCTAGATTTTTGGTAGCTATTTAAGTGTTTTTGGCCCTTTTTTGTAACTTGAATCAAAATTTTCTTATTCTTGCTGCCAAATGCTTATATTTAAGCTGAAGGGCAAAATTGTAAAATGAAATTTTTCATCCTGGAATGGAATTTTAGGAAAAATTTACTGTAAGAAACTAGAAGGAAAATATTTTTCAATGTAAAATATAATTACTGATTAAATATCTGCTGCTTAAATATCTCACAAAATTCTGGTTTTAATTTTTAACTTTCAGCATTTTCGTATAATTTCTTCAAATGCTGCCAAAATTTACATACCCATATAAAATTTTCCGAATAATCCAAATTCCAAAGTCTGATTTTTATTGGCTCAATCGTAAAAATTTCAAAAATTTAAAAACCAGTAATTAAAAACATATCATTTTTGGATCTAGAGCTTTCGGATTATTAGAAAGTTAAAAGATGGTGGAAGGACTTTTTTTTAGTTGTGCTTTCAGAAAAAATATGATTTATACCGTTTTCCACGACCCTTCAGTCCAACTTGAGCCCTGTAGGCATGTAATACAGTATTTATCAATCACAAAATTATTTTTAAATACTAAGATACTTTTTCACGAGTTACATTATATTGCGAAAATTCAATTTAAGTTGATAATAAATTACAAACTTTTTTTTTCAAGGTACATAATGATTTTGCATATAGAATTTATAGGACTTTGATGTTCGGTTATTTACCAACACTCTCTTTAATGTTTGACTTTATGGTAAACTTTACTTGTACATTACTTGTTGAAGACAAACAATGAGGATCTTTGAAGACAATAATTTATACTAGCCTTGAAGAGATGCAATAAAAAAAACTTTCTTTTTTTTCTTTATCTTCAAGGTTTCTTCAAGTTTTATCTTGCATATCAAACGCCGCAAATTAAGGTCTCGTACCTTCAAGCCAACTTTAAATAATAGCTTGCAATTTTTCATTTAAATAATTTTTTTAAAGACTTCAATTTCTTAACAATCTTGCGGTCTTTTTTCAATTCATTGGCTTAAAAATAATCAGTAACTTCTATTCTTTCTTCAATGTAATCCACAAGTTAACTAAAATAAAGCTTTTAGCTTATTCAACCTTTACTTTCCACCTTTTGCTGCATAAAGTTCATAATCTCTGAAGCACAACAGAGGATAATTCCGGTTAGTCTGTCTTTTGTAGTAATATTGATATTCCTTAACTTCACTGTTTGTACTTAACAATACATAACTTAATGAACCAAGTTCACTTACTCCTGACACTGATAAACAAACAGTCTTTCAAATAAAAAGGACAAAAATTATAATTTTTTTTAGGTTATGTCACAATAAATTTAAAACATAATAAATTACTTCTAAAAAAGTCAGTAGAATAGTTAAAAGAATTGAAAATGAGTCAGCAAAAAAAAAATAAAAGTAAATTAACATCTTCTTTTGTCAATACTTGCGACTAAAAATTCTCAAATATCTCATTTATCATAGTTTTAAGCCTTTCCACCCCATTTATAAAAAAGTATAGGGTAAATACTTGAAAAATTAAAAGAATGTTTTAATTAATATATTTTATAAGAAAGTTAAAAAATTTGTTGAAAAAAACTTTGTTCATTAAAATCAATCAGTGTATTTAAAGAATTCTCATAACTTATTATTATTATTATGTCTAAAAATTTAATTTTCAATTGAAAAGTTTTAAATAAAATTTTATTGAATATATCAAGATGTTTAAATAATTCAACTGCCAAATGACTTTTATAACTAAAAACTGAATATTCATTAAGTTTATAAGGAGAGTTTTAGAGTTAAAATTTAAATTTGTTAAATTTTAACAATAGAGATTTCAATATTTGACCTTATATAAGGAAAATTCCTCTCTCTCTCTCTCTCTTACTCTCTTCTAATTATTATTATTATAGTTTTAACCAAAAAGTTTACTCTTCTATATTATAATATTCAATATCTTTTGATTTTATGTCCAGATGTGGCTTTTATACAATAACTTTTAATGAACTGTAAAATTTTCTTAATTATTACGTACATGTGAATAAGTAAAATCTATGAAAAACGTTTCTTCCTATTTTATTACACCGCCACACAATATTACATCCTATATTTTATTGTTCTTAAAGTTAAAAGAACATCGTCGTAGATAATAATAATTATAAAACTTTTTTTAAAAAAAAAACTAACATAAATTATAAAACTTTGTTTTTTTAAAACTTTTTTAAATAAAGATTCTTTTTTTATTTTGATTAATGAATAAGTAACTAATTTCTGTTTTTTCTGATTACAGGTTATAGATAAAAGTTGAAAAAAGTATACCAAATGATAAAAGATGACGAGGTTACTAAATAATATTAATAGACACTGATAAATATAAAGGATCGTGCTGATAAAAAGCGTGGTCCTTTTCATTTTTTTCCCTTCCTATTTTCTTCCAAAAATTATCTCTTTAAATTAATTGACGATAAAAATCATCATCAAAATATTAAAATGATTAAATTAAATTTATTCGTTATCGTATCGTTTATTATTGGTATTACTGCATGGCCACACGATCCGCTGCCGAGGCTGCATATTAAACACAGTGAGTATATTTTTTTTCTGTATTTAAAAAATAATTTGCAATAACTTATTCTCCTTAAGTATTTCGTTTAAATACGATTTTCGATAAATGAATTATAATGTCTTGAGTTTATTTTGTTTTATAAGATTGACTCTGAAATTAATTAAATATTAAGTTATATATTTTAATTATTCAAACGTTCTATTTAATTAATTCTTCGAATTTTAATATTGTTGAGTTTGTGTTTATGCAGAACAAGTTATTACAAATATAAATAAAACAATTATATTCTCAATAAGATTTATTTTACTTGGAAACGTTATTGTAATTATAACTTTCTTTATCCGGCTCGAAAGGACCAAATCTTAAGAATTTGATATTGCTTTTAATATTGTATGAACATATTGCTTTTGGAATCACGCAAATTCATGAACTTAGATTTTTGAAATTTAAAAAGGGAGAATCTTAGCCCAAAAATCTACAAATTAGTATATTTTTATAAAATAATTTCGCAAAAATCAGATTAAACTATTTTTTTTCCGAATTTATAACTAAAAATAAGTAATCTCAGTCATTTTTAGATTTTTAGGTCAAACCATTGATTTTCGTTAGCCAATTAAGTGTTTTTGGCCTACTTTAATAAATTTACTCAAAATTTTCTTAGTTTTGCTACAAAATGATAATTTTTTTCCAAGCTTTTATTTATGATTTTTAACCATTTTCCTGAAAAGCACTAACGCTGGTCGAGAGCCACCTAATGAGTTTGATTGGCCATAACTCGGGCTGTTTAAGGCCTAGAAGGCTAAAAATTTCAGGATTTTCCTATCTTTATGTTATAAAAACATGGGAAAAATTTGAGGCCGATCCGATAACCTGACCTGCCCACCATTGCTGTTTTGGCAAAGAAAGACTCGTAAAAAAATTTAATTTTTTTTTGAATATTTCTTCTTAAATTAAGAAACTCAATTACTTCAATTAAGCACTAATTAATATTAATTATTCATATCAACCTTAAACAAATAAAAATGGAATATCAAAAAAATTAAATTTTCAGGTTATACGTAGAATGAATTATTTTATCAACGATATACTATCCTTGCACATACAATAATTCATATAATACAATATTTTTCACGTTGATATTAAACGAATATGACAGAGTTTCATTTTAAAAAAAATTTCCAGTAATACATTACAAAAAAAAGTGTTGAAATATGCTTTAAATCAAAAAAAAATATATATATAGTTCTTATATTTCGCTCTACAGTGATACATTTACTCTGTATTTTATTCAAAATGTAATAAATGCAGTCGTTAGCAAGTTTCAATTTTAGAAATTCAGCTTGAGCTTTATTTAATTATTTTTTAATGAATATTCTTTCTCTTTATTATTTTTTTTAATCTTTTGAAATTTAATATTTCAGCTCTTATTTTTTTTTCTTTCTGAAATTTTAAAGTATTGAGTTATACTACCTTCTTGTCTTTCACTTTTTTAAATTTAATTAAAATAATTATATTTTAAAATTTTAGAAAATAAGCAGCTAAATTTAAACAAAAATATCTTATTCTAAAACTAGGTCAAATAATAAATAAATACCAAAAATATTCAACTATTTCAAACTTAATCTCGCATAAGCTCAAACTGACAAAAATAAAGTATGCAGATTTTTCTACACATTCTAACCTAACCTATACATGTTTCAAAATTACTATATAATTAAAGAGTAGAATATTACTGTAATATTTTAATTTTATCTAAATTTTCTAAAACCATATCTGCTAGTAAGTATCAAGAGTATAATTTTCCTTTTAATTTAATTTAAAAGGTCTAATATATTATTTAACTTAACTTTTATTACATCTACAAAGACATTATAAAATTAATAAGGTCACATATTTTTCTTTTTTTTTTATTAAATTAGCAACAATAGGTTAAATATCAACGAAATTCAGGCATATTATACGAATTTAGGTTAACAGATACAATGACTTTTGATGGCTTTCATTCTCTTTCAATAGTATATGTAAGTCCCTTTGAAACCTTAGAAATATATAAGGCGTTGCAGTTTGTGTAAAGCTTTATTTAGTTGTTTTGCTTGAGCTTTTAAGATTTTATTCATTTACCTAATTATTTTTATTTTATTTTGAATAAATGTTTTACTTATTGTACTAACAGGATTTTTAGTTTTGGGTTTTGCCGATAGATGGCTAATGTTTGATTTTAGATCTCGTAAATAAAATGTGATTCTTAGGTTATTTAAGTAAGCGGCTTGTTATAGGGTGGATTATAATTACTCATTTTTAATAATTTATAGATAAAATAGTTAATCGTTTACTGATTCTATAACAAGTTTTATTTTACATATGTTAGATTAAAATTATTGCATAACGCTATTTTGTAATGTTTTTCTTAAATTAAATTATTGTAATTTGCAGAACGATATAGTTCTTGCGCGTATTATAAACTTAATAAACTACAATTTTTCTTTTAAGGTTCAGTTTCATTTATTATATAAATATTTATATGTTACTTAAAAGTCTTAACGCACTCTAAGGAATGACATTTAAAAATTTATCTATTTGTTTAATGAATTTTCGATGAATTTGGGTGTATCTAAGTCGCATTTTATATGATTTAATTGATTTTTTCTCGGATTTTATTTTTAAATATTTAGTTATAATTTTTTAACCTAATTTCAAAAAATTTTTCTTCTCTAAACATGGAAATTTTTATTATTTTCATTGGAAAATGCTTATATCATGCAATTTTTGAAATTATTAGTTTTTTCATTTGTTTTTTCCAATTATTAATACCCATAGAATTTAGGATCATCTAACTTCTACTTTACTCAATTGTAATGGATCTGTTATTGTTACTAATATTATATTGTAAGCATATTTATTATTTAGCATTTTATTATTCTCCCGATAGATGGCTACTGCTAGTATTCAGTAGTCGTGAATGAAATTTTATTTTTAAAGTATAAAAGTTCTTCACTTCAAGTTATGAAATTCAATAAAACTGTTATATGTATTACAAAGCTAATTTAAATTAATTTTTTTGTATTTCAATCTGTCTTCGTACAGTACCCATAGATTGTTTACAAATTGTAATTAAAGCCTATAAAAAATTTTATTTTACGAATTTCTTGTATGTGGTTGTATTTTTTTTTGAATTATGCTTTTTGTATATTATATTTTTATGGTCTTATAATTTTGTAATGAATCAACCTTACAAATTAAAATTTGGTTTTCGTAAAAGTTTACTTATTACGAAATCTTAGCATATAACTAAAGGTATTAAGAGTGTATGATTACTTGAATGTCGATTCGGTTGTCCGAAATTTCGAGTTTTTTCTTTAAATTGGGTCAGTTTTTGAATAGTCAAGAAAGCTTTCGATTCAAAACTGTAACTGCAGACCTTATTCAAAAAATTTCGGGCTATACACAAAATCCAACCAGACAAAAAAAGCCGAAATTTCGGGTACCCAACCCGGGATTCGAGTTACCACTCAGCCCTAATGTGTCCATGAATTTTTGAACCAATACCTTTTCAAAAAATTAGAATTTTATTTATAGAGTTACAGCTGATTTATTTCAAGGCTCTGTCTGTTCAAATGAAACTATTTAATTTGGCAATCACGTTTAATTCGTTTTTAGAAAATGAAAAAAAATTAATAATTATAATGTATTATTGACAAATCACATTTTCCAATAAAAGTCTTCTGAAATTAATTTATGGGTGAATAAATATTTTATACATTCGATTTTCTATTTATTGATAAATTTTTTTACAAAACTCATATATTGATGAAAATAAAAATGAAAAAGAATTTTTTTTCACTCTTATAACATGGTTGAATGAAAATTATTATGTCAAATATAACTCTTCCTTTTTCGCTTTTTCGTAAATGCGAAACATTTCAATAAATTTGAGTACCTACTTTATTTACATAACATTTACTTGAATTTTATACAAAAATAGAAAAAATTAAACTTGCGTGTAATAAAATATTGATTTTAGATTTTGTACGTTTAATTGGTTTTGTTATTAAATATTTTTTTGTATATGTTACGTGCAAAGTTTGAAATTGACTACTGTCAATTTTTTCGTTTACTTTGAACCAATTTTTTTAGTTTTTTAAAATAGAATGTTAAATTACACAATTTGCCTTACATAAAACGCAGAAAGGACAATATAATTGTTCACGATTCGCTTGAGGCTAAAAATCGATAAAAATATATAATTTTATCATATTTTATTAATAATATAAATCATAAATAATATATAAATTAATGCCATTCTAAAAATCTTGTCACGTTGACCACATGCAATATTTTTTAGTCAAATTAAAATTATTTATTACGAAAGCTAAAAATACTATTACCCAAGATCTGTTCAAAAACAAAGTTTGAGCGTAACATATACATTACCAAAGACATCATAAAATTTTTATTTATTTTTTCAAAAAAAAATAAACAGTTATACTTTAAAATAGTGTCAAAAAAAAAAAAAAAATTATCACAGCCTTTTTTTGTGTAAGTAAATCTAATAATAATAATTTACACTCATTTAAATACATGAACAAGACAAGTTTTTAAAAAAAATGACTGATTATACAAGAGAAAGTAATTTTTAAATAAAATTGTAATTTTTTTTTTACATGAAAAAGATATACAATTTTATTTTTTGTGTTTAAAATTTTAAAATAAAAAAAAAAACCGTTATAATTTATATCTTGGAAAATAAAGAAAAAAAAAGTAAATATTGAAATAAAATTTATTAGTGTACTCGTAAATTGCTTTTAAAATTAGTGGGTTAAGTGTACTATATATTTTACAATTACATGATTCTGTACTTTTTGGTAATTTACGCTTTTAAAAAAAATTATTTTACTCTTTTATTTTAAAAGTGCTTTTAATATTTTATTTTGAGGAATATGAATAAAAAGAGATTTAAGGTTTTAGAGTACAAAATTAATGACGAAGGTATAAATCCTGAAAAATTGGATTACTCGGAATGATGCTCGGAATGATGTTGTAAGAGAAAAGAGAAATCGAGTTGTAATTGAAGATTTTTAAAAGAAGTATTTCGAATTTTTACAAATGGATTTTAATTGAACTTAATTTAAGCTTTAATGGTGTCTTTAAAATCTGTTAAATTAAAGTAATTCTCATTTTTTTAGAGTAGTTTAAACTAAGATACGGTGATATCTTTAAGTCTTTGTAGGTGTTTTTTCAAAGCATCCACCAAAAGCATCATTTCTGCAAAACAGAGTAAACATTTTTTATGCTAATATGTTTTTTTTCAGCGAAGCTTTTTTTTAAAAAAAACAAAAGAGACTTTTGAAATCTGTGTCAAGTAAACAATACTTTACGTAATTTAAAAATATCAAAGTAAAAAAAAAAAATTACGTTAATCACCAAATAAAAATAAAATTGACCTAAAACAACTAATAATCTTTTACGACTAAAAAAATGACCTAAAGCTATTTCTGAATCATTACAAAAAAAAGTGAAGTATCCAGTAGGTAAATTTTTAACTTTGATAAAAAAAAAAAAATTCTCAATTATCTAATCCTTATATATTTATTATAGTCTTTATTTTTTATAGTGTGAGGTAAATGAGGTGTTTTAATGCTTCTGGGCAAAAATCTCTAGTTTTTTAAATATACCAGATAGGTATATTAAAAAAAGCTTTCTTTGTCATTTTAAATCACTTTCGTTCTTTTGATTAAAAAATAAAAAAGAAATTTTATATTTACCTACTTTAGTTTATTTTATAAAAAGTATATATAAAGTGCCGCATATATTATGGTAAAAGAGTCATTTATTAGGAATGAGATACTGGGGGTGTTTTTTTGGTTTTTTAAATTAAAAAAAGGGTGATTAAGGTTATTTTATAGTGATTTTGCTGAAAATGATAAAAATTTGTTAAAGTATCAATTTTTTTACTCAACCCTAATATAAATGACTGTACAAAGTCTATTATTATTTAAAAACAGAATTCAATACCCTGCTCTTACATCTAAAAATAAATAATCAATGAATTAATTTAAAAAATTTACTTTTTATATATAAAAATCGTTAAAAATTATTCATTCATACACACACACACAGAAAGCCTAAATTTTCGTAATTAAAATCTCTTTTTCCAAACCATCAGCTATAAGTTCATTCCTTTTTTTTTAATGCAACAATTACTAACTATAATGCTTGAGGCTATCTAACAGACTTTATATAAGCACATCTGCTTCAATTCTTTTTTTTTTTTTTTTGCCTCGCCTCGCTTTTTTATAATACTATAAATTATTTTTTTATTTTAAAAAACAAGAAAGAAGAAATAATTAATTAAAAAAAATATTAATTTTCGCGTATAATCGAAAAAAAAAGGCGAATAGTGTCAGTAAAAAATATAAAAGTGTTTTTCAGCTTTTTACTTACACATAGATTTTTGATGTAAAAAAAAATTTTATAAAATTGTTTGTGTGTTAAGTAAAAAAAGAGAGAGTAAAATTCGGACGATATTTTAAAAAAAATGCTTTCAAAAAAAAAAAAAAATCTAATAGTTAATAAAGAGTTCATGTTCTATAAAAAAGGGGATGTAGAAATACCCAAGTTACTTACGTAATGGAGCATATAGTAAAAAGCTAGAAAAAAAATCCCCAGAGTCTTGCATATAGTACATTTTATACGTAGTCTAAATCACACTGGTATAAAAGAAAAAAAGAAAAAAATTTAGTTGAAAGAAACCATGTTCGTTTGGGATAACCAAAAAGGGTTTTCTATTTTGAGATTACATTTATGTAACTTATGATGTAATGCATGTGAAGCTTTTATTTTTCAATATTTTTAATAAATTGTGAACTTTAAGGTTAATTATGAAGACAAAGGATTTTTTCTTTTTTTCTTTTTTTTTTTTAATAAAAAATGTAATTATCATTATTTTTAATTTGAAGAAAATTAAAAAAAAGAGAGATAATGAGAGCTTTCTTTTTATTAGATAAATTTTCATTAATTTTTACTTTGTGTAGGGTTGAGTGTATTTATTATGAATTTCAGAAATTGTAAAATTTTTATATGGGTCATTTCATATCGTATCAGTCATGCCCTATAGTAAATAAAATAAAATGAAAGCAACATTTTAGAAATTTCGAGCTTTATTTTGGTCAGAATTTTTATAATTATGCATTTTTTTTTAATACAGCTTTTCAGAAATATCTAGAATTTGAATAAACAAAAGGACTAATTTTAGTAGTATCTCAGAATTGTTTTACTTTTTTTTTCACTAAGTCCAATTTTCGTAGTGCAACAATATTTTCCCTGAACAAATTTTCATCTTCATTAAAAAAAAAAAAATGAAATTTTCGCCCCCCAAAAAACCCATCAAAACTTCACCCACCCATAACTTAACACGAAATAACCCATATACACCATAATTTATATAAATATTCATACATGCGAATAAAAAAATAAATATGTTACAAAAATAGATTTTTTTTTGCCTAAAAAAAAAAAAAGAAAAAAATATTATATGCAGTATAAAATATGACATTAAATAAAAAAAGGTTGATATGATAAATAATATGTAAATATAGTTTACTTTCTGTTCGTGTCAGTAAATTAAAAAAATGAATAAAATTTAATTTATTACCTGTATGCATAATTTCAAAAAAAAATTTTCTTTTTTTTATTTACAAATTAATTTACCTCTTTTTTACGCTTTAAAAAAAAAATTAATTATTTAAATATATAAACGATAAGGATACGTCACACACTCTAGACTACTTAGATAGTATATTTTATCCATGGATTAAATTTTAATATAACTTTAAAATCTTTAGTATTAAAAACTTTTTTTCTTCAAAATAACTTCCTTGTATTTTCTCGATGATTTATGTCATCGTTACAAAATTTTTTTTTTTTCGTTATGATTCATTTAATCATTGGCTAGAAATTTTTTGATGATGCATACATAAAATCATTGATTAAATTTCGATGAGGTCATCGTGTGTGTATGATATAAAGTCAATGATGCTTTGTAAGTTAGTAAATACTTAGGTATAAATCAGGAGCTTTATGAGCTTTCATAATTAAATTAATATTCTGTTTTGTTTAGTGTTAAATTTTTAGAGCATTTTTAACCTAAAAAATTATATGACTCATCTAAGCACACACATTTTTTGCAAAACTCGATATGGGTTTTTCAATAAAATAAAAAAAATTAACATCTTCATAGTGCCAAGAGGCTAAAACGTACTAAAATCATCAGGGGTGATAATATGTTAAAAAGTTCTCCCTTGGTGATCAAGAATACTCATAGGGGCTTATTTTATTCGGTTTATTCAGTAAAAAAAAATATTTTAAAATAAAAGCCACCCTTGCACAAGTTCTAAACCTCAAAAAAAATACAATAAAGTTTTATTTGGTTATTTTAAATAACTTTTCAATGTATTGGTGAAAAGCTCTTATGAATCGAAATAATAGACAACTTTAAGTTTATAAAAATATATTTAGAGAGAAGGAAGTTTTTTTTTACTGGGTGGTTTTAGGCTTATTTTGTGGGGGCAAGAGTGTGCTATGACTTTAATTAATTTTAGAAGAACTTTTCTACTAAGCTTCTCATTTTATTGAGTGTTTGTTATTTTTTTCAAAAATTCTTTTATTCGAACAATTTTAATTTATTTTATATGTGACTGATAATTTGGAACAAACGCATTTAAAAAAAGTACTTAAATACAGGTTAAACTGCAGTACCTCAATTGCTCGATTACACAATACAGAAAGTGAGTAAATATTTAAATGCTTCAGTAAATTAAACCATGTGAAATGAAAAAAAATCAAGTTCCTACACTCAGCAAGTAGAACATTGATTGATACCTGGACAAATTAGCCTCTTATCTTTCTCATCTCCTAATTAAAAATATTTATTTTTTTTCTCGAAAAATTAAAAAATAAAAATCAACGAATAATTTGAAAATTCTTTTTTAACGATATAATTGGTATGCACACATAAAAAAAAAATTTATATATAATTAGGTAATCGATTTTCGTAATTTTTATAAGTTAAGAAAAAAACTTGAACGCCTTTTTGTGTAAAGTCGTAGTCGTAATTTATAACTGAAAAGTATTACTTTTTTAATTTTTTAAGACATTCTTTGTTGCAGTTTACACTCAAAAAACATTTAAACGCGTAACTGCTTGAGCTCGTTACCTTCTTTCTTTCAAACTTGAAAGTAATTCTCTTTTTTTTTTTTATGAATATATGTAGTTCATTTCTTCTTTTTTTTTTTGCATATATTGGTTAAATGCGTTTTTAGGTGTATTGGTGTAAGTAAAAGAATGGTTCTATAAGAAATTGCATAAGAAAAAAGGCAGAAAAGTCAGTTGAACGAAAAAAAAAAAGTCCAAAAGTATAAAAAAAAAGATAATAAGTATAAAAAAGAAAAGGGCAATTGTACGAAGAGTACGAAAAGATAAAAAAAAAAAAAGTAAAAGAGAGAAGATGATAGTCGCGGTGTGCCGCATTTACCAAACCAGCCCATTATTCTTGAAGCTGTATGTAGTAGTAAGTACGATTAACCGTCCACAACAGAGCTAAAAGATTATATATAAAATGAGAGACGATTTTTAACTCAACAATATATACTTGCGGGCTTTTGAATCTTCTTATATATATAATAATAAAAGCCGTGAAGCTTTAAGTCGACGGTCGTATTAAATGTATAAGATATAACCACTATCTCTTCTTTTTTTTTTTTTGACCAAAAATGCTGATTCATAAGAAAATTTATATTATATAGTATGAATTTTTCAAAGTATAAAATAAACGACTTCTTTCCTTTCTTTAATTTTTTTTTTTTCTTTTTCGGTCGAAATGTACTTATCCTACTTATTACTATAGTTTTATTTTATAATTTCATTATTATTGTAATAAAGACATTTTTTTATATGGGCTGTTCCAGGAATATTATGGCTTTTTGGGATTTTTGGTTTATTTTATAAATTTTGGCACCTGAACGGTGGAGCTAAAAAGTGAATTTTTTATGTTTGGGTATATTCTCGTTTTTCTGCACTCTTGAATGAGGGATTCTACACCAGTTTAGCTGGGTCCAAATTGAACTGAAAGGTCGCAGAATTGGGCCCAAATTATTTTTTTCCGAAAGTACAAATAAAAAATAAGTACCCTTAGCCAATTTTAGGTTTCTTGGTCAAAGCCTTGATTTTTCGCAGCCACTTTTGTTTTTTGCCTAATTTGGTAAATTTGCCCAAAATATTCTTATTTTTGCTAGATGCTTGTAAGATATTTCCTGCAGCCAAAAAGTATTATTTTTGGGTTAGGAGCTTTCAGATTGGCATTGAACTAAACAAACATTACAGAATCTCTCATATATTCATACTTTGAGTTTATTAAAATTCTATACTTTATTGTTGACAATAATAATAATAAAAGTAGTTTTCTTAAATTGATAAAGTTTTTTATTGTATAATAATTATGATAAAATAAAAATATTTATTACTTAAAAAGTATTAAAAAAGTATCAGCTGTATATATTTTTTAATCCGATTTAAAAAAATAAAAAAGCTTATAAATATAATAAAGGAAGGAAAAATTTTAATTAATTTAAATATTAATATAATAAAAGTTTTGAAAAGTTGTATTAAATATTTAAAGTTTATTGTGTTTTCAAGAGACTGAATTTAAATTATGCAAGTTTTTTAATAATATTCAAGGTATTTTACAGAATTATTAAATTTTAGCTTGGGTATATAGAAATATTTAAAGGAATTTTAGTCGTTTTTTGTTAAAATAATGCATTACTTAATGAAATTACTTAATTTTTTTACAAATGATAGCTATTCTAAGAAGATTATAATACAAAATCAATTACTACTAAAAAAAATTCTTTAATACCAAAATCTAAAGCCCTTTCTAGACCTATAATTAATTTTTTTAAATCTTGTGTGCTTTGACTATACTCTTTGGTATAGTAAAAGCACATGTAATTAAATTTATTAGGTCTAAAAAGGGCTTAACAGTTCATTAAAAATTAAATACTAATTAATAACTTTCAGGTACATAGTAACTTGTTATTAGTATAAATTTTGATGGCTCTTTCAACGAATCAAAACATATTTCATTCAAGCTATTCAATTTTATCAAACTATGTTACATAATTTTATTACAATACATTGAATTCTTGTTTATAAACCAAACACACAACAAAAACTTGTTAATATTAAATACTAAATTAAATTTTATAAATCATTTTGGTACATTATTGATGCAAAAATAAATTTTTCAAAATGCTTAATTTAAAACTTAGAACAATCCACATCATCAAACACAATCAACAGAATAATTAGAGAGAGTGAGAGAGAAAATCCCCTAGTACATGATTTAAGATTCATCAATCCATGAAAATACATAGATGTAAAATTACATGGACAAAATACATAGATTGATACAAGAGAGCTTTTCTATACTCGATATTATATATAACAAATTCCCTAATGTGTTATGTTTTCAGGAAATAACATGCAGAGGGTTACACACGTACTAGTAAAATTCGGACATTGACTTTGATTATTTAATAATTTTCTTAAATTAAAATTTACATTTTTATCAATGTTTAATATTAAAATACATTATCATATATAATTTTTCTTCGAGTTATGAATATTATTATTATTATAAGCACAGTTTTTAAATTTTTATCAGAGAGAAAACTACTTTTTTTTTTTTGATAAGAATAGAAGAATGTATAAAAAAAGCAAATAAAAAAAAAGGGTTCTTGAGTTCAATGAAGATGAAAATTTCAGGCCAACAAGGTTTTACAGTTCGGTGCACGGTAAATAGAATTACAATAACGTGATTGAAACCTTCGATTTTATATATTTTCTCTCTTTTTTTTTTTGCTATTTTCTCTACTTCTCGTCATTTTTACTTTTTTTTTTATATAACGAACATTGAGCAAGCAATTCAACAACGAACATTCATAAATTTTTTTTTTTGTATTGAAAATCTTTTATTTGAAAGCGTTATCGAAATATTATGAAAAGTTGACATTAAAAAAATTTTTTTCTATGTGAATCTAGGAAATGCGTATATTTCAAAAATTTTTACAAACGTAATTGGTATAATTCTACTTATTTTCTTTTTGTATGTATTGAAAAAAATATAGTTAATACGATTGGATACTTTTTTTAGAGCGTAATTTTGATATATGATTTAATGCTTTTGTATTTTAAATTGAACTGTTTATTAAAACAATATAAAAATATTTTTCCAATAAATTTCATATTAAAAAAAATGGTTTATGTGTGATTCGAGGATAAGATAATCAAAATGAATAATTTTAAAATTTATGTGAATTTAATTTGTTTTTCCAATATTTTTATGTCGTAAATAATGTTTTGAATAAATACAGTTTTAATTTTTTTTTTGGGTGATTGTGTCAAAATTTAGTTTTATAATTTTTGTGGCTAACTAAGAATTGAAAAAAGAAATTTCTTTCTGTTATTTGATTTGATCATCTTATAATTCTGCGAAAAATTTTATTCAACTTCTTTTAGCGAATTAAAAAATTTGGAATAAAGTAATCATACTGAAATGACTGGAAAAATCCCTCACTATTATTATTTGAAAAGGCTAAATAGTAATCTGTTAGAAACTTGAAACTCCAAGAAATAATAAAATATTTTTAACTAGTTATATTTCAATTTAGTAGAAAAACTGATGAAAAATTAATGCAATCTAAAGATTAATTTAAATTTATTTAAATCACATATTATAAGAATATACTATTAATTTAGTTAACTTTATAATTTTTATTTATGATGTAACACCATGAGGCTTTATATAGCCTTGCGAAGTCATTTTGCTTGCGAGAATCATTATTTAACTTAAATTTTAATTTTATAATTGCTTATTATATTTTTAGTCTGGTATTTTAAAAATTTAGAAAAAATTTTATGAAAATAGATAATTTTTTACATTTTAAGTATAATTCGGAGAATATAAAATTTCTAGTTAAATTTGCATATTGTAACTAAAAACTTTAAAATGTCCCAACAAAAACTAGCTAATTTCAATTTTTAAAACTTTTCTGTCTTTGACAATAAAACTTGTAAAGAATAAAAAGTGCTTTTACAAATTTAAAATTAATTTAACATTATTTCCTAAACATTACTCAAATAAAGTGAAAGTTTTTATCGAGTTTTTATTATTTTTCAATAAATACAAATAAATTCATCAATATTTTATTAAAAAAAATAAAAATAATTCATGCGTAAAAAAAAAATAAATAAAAGACGTTTATTATTTATCAAGGAAATATGTCATTTTCTCAATCAATGAATTTTAAAATATTTTCTTTTCTTTTTTATTTTCAATTAATTATATTAAACTTTTTATATGCGTTTTTTATAGTTTTTCTGTTTGTGTAATAAAATTTTATACGTGTAATAAATAAGCATTATATTGTTGACATTTTTTGAAGAAAAAAAACGCATCTTCTTTTGTGAAAGTTTTTTTTTTAAATACTGGTTTTTTTTTATAAAAAAGACAAAAAATAAACGATTATATTGAATGACTTTCATGTACGTAATGCACATTTAAAGATAATATTTAGATGTAACTTTGCTTTATATTAAAAAACTTTCTTTTTTTTATATATAAATCGAGGTAGATTTTCTCACGAAATTAATAAATAATCAGACTTTTTTATATAACTTTTTTATAGATAATTTTTAATTTATTATTTGTTTTTGCGAAAAAAAGATAATTTAAATGTATATTAGGTTGCAGTTTATTTTTGAATTTTGGTTGTTTTTTGGTAATTTTTGTCGGTTTTATAGGAGGATATTTAAACCTATAAGTATTTGAGGTTTTAAGGAGATTCCGGAACTGAAAATTTCACAGTCTTGGAAAAAAAACTTTAACCACACATAGAAATTTCACAAAATCAGTTACAGTTTAATATACACATTCTATTATGTATTCATTACTTAAAAATGAAAATTTATTTAAATCAATATTTATTAGCCAGTAAAAAAAATTATTTTTACGTAAACTTTTGAAATATTCACTAATAAAAATCATTAATTTATTAATTAAATTGAAATTATATATAAAACTGCAATAAAAAAAATAAATTTGTAAATAAAATTGTACTAGATTAAAATTTTATAATCATGTGAAAAATAATTTTATCAAAATAAAATAAATTACAAAATTTTTTATTAATAATAAAGACTATCAACAAATTAAAAAAAAGAAAAACTTTTTTTTATTTTAGACATAAAAAAAAAGTTTTCTTACTTGTTATATTATAAAAAAAAAAAATTTTTTTTTTTTATTGTACATAAAAGTTATAAAAAGGTTAGAAAAATATATCTAGAAAAGTTTTTCTTAATTATTAGATAGTAATATAAAAAAAAAACGTATAATAAATTTTATCACACACGTTAGAGTTAAGAAATTTATCAAATTTTTTGAAAAAAAACAATTTTTTTTTAATACAATAAAATTATTATGAATTCATGTAACACAATACATAAATATTAAATATTTATGAGAAAGAAAAAATTTTTTTGTCAATTTAAAAAAATATTTTTATGTAATATAAAAAGTATAAGAAAAATTGCAATCGCCATATAGCATTTTCTGGATGTATAATATAAGTCAAGTAAAAAAAGGCGACGCACGTATATGAAGCTTGAGAGCACAGCTTTTGCAATTCCGTTTTTTTTACTATACGGTTATTTGTTCTTTAAAAAAAAAAGCTCACTTACACATTCATGAATTTTTATATAACGGAAATCCATCAAAAGGATTTTATATTGAAAAACTAAGTTTTCAAATTTTTTTTATTTTCTATGTGTATGTCAAATGAATATTGATGAAGTCGTTTTTTTTAGTTAATGGAAACTTAATAAAACTTAAAGAATTTTCTTTTTTCTTTTTTTCTATGTTATTGACCTTTTTCTTATTCAAAAGAATTAATTATGTACTATTTTCTTTTATAATTAAAAAATCTTACTATTGGTCAGTTTTTCTGTGTAAGTAATTTTTTTAATTTATTTATTCTATAATGAAAGTTTTTTTAATTAATATGGAAAAAGTGGTATCGATGGAAAATTTAATGCTTTTGATTTTTTATTTAAATCTGAAATTGGTTGACTTTTAATAAAATCATATTTAATTATGTTCATTCTAAAACTAAAGAATAATTTTTGAAGGGGCCAAAGTTGCGTTGAATATCAGCAATCATTGCGATTTTTTGTGCTTAGAAACCAGGAATCCAATACTGTTTTGGACCAGGTTATTTAAAAGCTAAAGGTATATCATATCTGTAACACAACACTGGAACTATTTTGAGCAAACTATTTAGAAAAAATTTCTATGTAGACACGAAATTCTAATGGTTTTTAGGTTTAAAATAAGTCCACACATTAATATCTTGGATGCCTGGTTTCTTAGATTCCCATTGATTTTTAATCAACAATAAATAATTTTAACAAAGGTTGACTAAGTTTTCAAACAAATCGCCTGAAAATTAACAAATCTAACAAAATTCAAACAGAAACAAAAACGCAGTAATTTTTTCCACTTCTCTTTTTTGACTTATAATATAATTACTTTTTAATGTTATCAAAAATTTAACCACTTCTAATCCTCAATACAATAATTTTAGTTTAATAACATTTCCATTAAAATATTAATTAAATTAACATTTACTTTAATGACCTAAAAAAAAAAATAAAAATATTTAATCTCTAAAAATACGTTATTTTAATTTTATAATAATTAATTCTATTTTTATACGAATATAAAAATTTTTTAATATTATTTTAGTTAAATTAAAAGCTTTTATACGATAAAAATAAATATAATTTTTATCGATATTATAAAAATTTGTTAAATATAAAGTTTGATAAAAATAGTTTAATTAAAATAATAAAAATCGGTATAATTATCATAATTAAATTATTTTATTTAAAACTATTTTAAAATTATCGATTAAGGATACTTGAAAATAAGAATATTTAAACTAAAAACCAAAGTCAAGTATCAAAATTTACTTACATACATATTTCAAAAATAATTTTATTATTAAGTTTTATATTAACTGATTTTCTTAGGATATATATAAGATTAAACAAGTTTAAGTCAAAGTTAAAGTGTTTGAATGATTTGTTTTAAGTTTAGTTACTTTAACAAACTAAAAACTTTGCTTGTATTAATTATGCTGCATATATAGAGCAAATAAAATCTCCTTTATCAAAACTTATTTTTAGATAAGCAACATATTCATTTACAATAACTTTTAATTTAATTTACTTTTTATTTATTTTCTTTGAATTATTTTAACTTCGATATTTTAATTTTGATAAGAAATAGTTTGTAAAATATGTCCATTATTTGTAATCGACAAAGTTTTTTTAATATATCTCGTGAATTCATTTCTTTTACGAGAACAAAATCAGAAGCTTATATGTTATCTTTACCCTAAAACACATGATCATTTATAAGGGGGAACCGTAATGTTACTAGCCATAAACCTTTAAAACCATTATTTAGTTAAATGTAACTTTTTATCAACATTTTCTGGATTAATTCTGTTGACATGTTTATTTAAATTTGGACAAAATAGTCACTAAATAGATACTATCAAGACAGGAGGATAGAAGTGTCTAAAAATGATCTCTTTTTATGACTGATATTAAAAAGATTCATTCGATGCGGTTAGAATTTGTCATACGTCATTTTTATATTATTCTTTTAATTTAAAAGAGATCAATTTTTTTTTCTTATCTTCTTTCATAGCATAAATCCTACATATATATTAACAGTTTTCTATGTACGCGTAATAAATCCTCAGAAAATCTCGATGACAATTTCATCAATTTTTATGAGCACATTTTTTTTTCTTTTTTTAAAGATACTTTATAGAAGATGAATTTTCTAACCTATAATCCTTTTTTTTCTCTCTATGTCGTTCAATTATCCGTTAAAAGATCCGTAAAATATATTACATCATCTTCTTCATATATATTTTTTTAAAACAGAAAATATATATAATATAGAGCTCTTTCTTTATCATTAAATTCTCGTTTCTTTCTATTATTATAAGATATTTTTTATATATTTCCAATATAAACAGTATATTATTATTATTGCTGTATAAGTTTAAGTATACGTAAGCTTTAGTAGTGTATGTGACTAGAATATTTTTTTCAATGTTGAAAATTTAAGCCACGAGAGGAACTAAAACCATACTGAAATCCTATGTTTTAATTTTGATTGATATAGAGACCCATTGATTCATCAAAAATAGAACTCTACAATATGATATTTAATACAATAACCATTATCATAATAGCCAAAATGAAAACTTAAGTTCATTACCCAAAAGTTGATATTAACATTATTACAATTATCTGAATTATATTATTTAGAAATTCTGCATATATAAGTTTTTAAATTTTTTGCTTGTAAGACACTATATATATATCCTCGTGAATCCATTTCATTTGCGAGAAAATTTTATGAAATTAATATACTTTCTTATACTGGATATTATAATATAAAATCGCATTTTGATATAATTCAATTCTACCTTAAAACTATGAGATTATATTTCTTCAAATACATAATCGTACTAAGCTTAACTAAATTAATATCTCGATTAATATATTCCATGAATTTTAAAGTCGAAGAAAACTGTCAGTAAAATTTTTGAATGCATTTTGCTGCTGTAATTATTCTAAAATGTTAAATTCATACAAAACTCAAACACTGTTGACTGGAACTTAAAAATGAACCTCTAAAAGTTTACTTTACTTCAATCTAAATGGTTAATTTATAGTGTAATAAATTTAAATACATATATGTTTAAAATACTCAATAATATGAATTGTTCAAGACGATTATTATATATCCTCATAAATTCATTTCGTTTGCGAGAAAAATAAAAAAAAAAAATCTATAAAACATAATACTAATTTTGGACTAAAAAACGCAATTTACGGATACATTAATTAAGTTTAGGAGTTAAGGTTTTAAATTACAGCTCAAGACCACGTAAATTCTGTAATAAATAAAAATTAAGTTTTTTTGTCTGACCAAATTATTTGTAAACATTCATTACTTTAAACAAACAATCTTTTGAATGAATATTTAAATAAATCCAAATGAATTAAATTTTATTAATGTTACTTTTAAATAGAAATATATCAATAAAAAGGGAAATACATGGTAAATAGTCTGTCTTTAGCAGAATCTGTATTTGATAAAGTTTATCTATATATAAATAAATATATACAGTTTGATGAATCATGTAATATATTGAAAAAGTTTTTCAAAAAGAAGGGTGTATTATTTATATAAACATTGAGAGAAAAATAAAGCCAGAATAAAAAAAAAAAGAGTCCTTGGAAATGACTCTCCTATTGTTATAAAAGTTGAGAAGAGTCAGAAGCCAATGAATATATGAAAATTGTTAGAGAATTTTAACTAATGTGCCATCGGATATCCTTTTAAAAGCTTCCCTATATTTTTATATAAACTCGTATAAATTACAAAAAGGGGTTACTAATTTTAGGTTATAAAATTTTGTTGATTTTAACAATGATAAAATTCGACGTATGCTTTTTTTTAATACCATAAAACTAAATTTTTTCTTATCATAAAATACTTGAACGATAATTAAAAATATAAAAAACAATAAAATAAAGTATTTTTTAATTATACCCAGTTATATTATAGTCTTAAAATAAAATTTATGTACACATCCTTACCTTTTTTTTTACTTCATTGATTAAGTTTTAATGGACTATTTACACTTAATCTTATGCGACGCGCAATTGCATAATAAAATAAAATTTATTTTATCGTTACCTCTTTTTTTTTAATGAACAGAAGTATAATTTTAGAAACATTAAAATTTTTTTTTTTTTTTGATGGCGTACTTTAAAATTACCATGTTTTTTTTTATTAATGACCTTTCGAGTGTAACAGAAAAAAAATTGTAATAAAATAAAAATTATTGTTTTAAGTTTAATTTAGAAAAAATCTTATATACGCAATTTTATTTAAGAACGAGTTAAACAAAGATGAGAAATATTTTTCCATCTGGCGCCTTACATTAATTTATATAATGAGACCAAAGTTTTTTTTAAAAAATGTATATTTACCTTAATTAACAGTGTAAAAAAATCTTTTTAAATTTATAGTTAAAGAAAAAATTTTTTTTTTTAATTTTCTACGTCAAGCGTGCAAATATTGGATTTAAATATTAGTGTACATTGTTTAATATGTAGAACTTTTTGATATATTATGAGAATTTTTTTTTTTTTTCAAAAGAACAATATGGTAATAAAAAAAGACATTTTTTTTAAATTAAATTTTTTAGAAAAATTATGTTTAATTACGAAAATTTACAATAGGTTGTAATTAAAGTAATGACAATAATTAAAAGTTTGTTGTCTTTTTTGTTTCGAGTATTTGATAACTAGTGTGAACCAGGGTATGAAATTATTTTTAGTATCTTACCTTGCTTAACAATGCTAGAGTTTCTGTACTTCATAAAATTGTCTCAACTGCAGCCAAGACATGTTAAATCTTAAACGTGTTTCTTGGTTTAGAATTTTTCTAAAACTAGTGCAATTTACTTGGCAATTTATGTATTTTGATTCTTACACATCCATAAAAGTGGTCAAAAATTTTTTTCTTATTCATGTAATTAAAAAGGTTTATTCGTTAACAAATAAAACCAATTTCGCAGAAAAAATTTTTTTCAATATACATATCTAAATAGAATTTGAAAAAAGTATAATAAAATTTAGTAAATCTTAAAAAATTGTGTAAATTTAGCACTTCATTATTATTATAATTAAAATTAATAGTAAGACAATTTGTTTCAATATGGCCTATTACTTTTTTTTTAGTATTCAAACGACATTTCTCTTTCGAGAATACCTAAGATTTCTACGAAAAAATTAAAACTTTGGACCTTTGGTAGAAAAAGTTCATAGAGTGAACTTCTACAATTTACATTATCAATAATTATTGTTACATTGTACTTAAGTGGTTTTCATTTATGTAACATCCATCATTCAACCGTTAATTGCATTTAACAAGCATAATTAAGTGGTGCAACTTTAAAATTCTTTCCCAACTTTTTACAATTTCAATTTCACCAACTTTTTTCAAACTATATAGATAACTTATTAATTATTGTACAAATGTGATAATAAAATTAAAACGCATAGTAAAGTAATTTGTATTAACGCAGATAATGCAATGGTCCTATTACTTATATAGTATTTAAACGACATTTCTCTTTCGAGAAAATAATATTTTAAAAAAACTAATTTTTAATTTAAAGTACTCCTATTCTAACAATTGTACAAATTGCATTGTACTGTATTTACTTACATTTATAAAAAATCAAAGAATAACTAAATGCTTAATTTGAAAACTTTAAAAATAAGTGCATAAACCCACACATTTAAAAATTATCCTAGACTAAATAAGTATTAATAAATAGTAAAATAATATTTTTTATTTATAAACAGATAATCAGACAATTTAAGTCTACCAAAAAAGTTAACACAAAAAATATCCATTCTTCGTTTTTTTATTTATATTTATTTCAGTTTTTTAAAGGATTTTTCCCATTCTCCCTTTTATATATTGTGTACTTTAATTTATATATATGTGTATATAATACTAGAGAGAATTTTTTTTTTTGCATTCTATTACGTACTTAACAAAAGTATATTGCACATACGTAGAAGTGTGTTCACTTGAATATTCAACTATATAGGGGTATTTAAATATAATACGTGTATTTTATGTATACAAAAAACTTTTTTTATAAAGTGGAAATTTTTTTTTTTTTGATTGATTGATTGAAATTTTATATTTGCTATTGAATTTAAAAAATTACTAATTTTTATGAATTTTTTTATTTGTTTTAGGTGAGTATCATTGGAAATATTACATGAGTAGTAAGTCAAATAAAATTATGTTATAAATAAAATTTGTTGATTGTATTTGTGTGTTACGTATTTATAAAACAGTCTCGAGAGATTTTAATATAAGCTAATATTGTATTTATTGAGAAAGCTTTTTCAGATTATAATTTATGTTTTATTATTTATTAGTCACTAGGGAAGACAGTCAAAAAGATCTTTATCTATATGGATTTATTAATTTATTTATTGTTTCATTTTAATTTTTATTATATACATATATACCTTTTTTTTGTCTTTTAAAATTAAAAATGAAATATAGAAAAAAGGATTATTAATCATGTCTTGAAAATCTGTGTTTTAAAAATTTATATCACACAATTTTTTTTTAATAAAGTTAAATTTTTTTTTTTTTAATTAAATTGATATTTTTAAAAGAATTTTTTGTTCAATAATTTTTTTTAAATATTTCATGCAAAGTTATTATATTTTATATCTAAATTTTCATTAGATTTTAATTAAAGTGTTCGTCGATAATTCCATAACATTTTTCTATTTAAATTTATTTTATTGAAATTTTTTTTTTAATTGAAATATGTTTGATTATGATGAGTTTTTTTTTTGAATACTTGGGTAAATTGATGTTCGAGTTCACCTGCAAAAAAGTTTAAATTGTAAAAAAAGTGAAATGTTCCCCCTTTATTTTTTAATTTAGTAAAAAATTATTATTATATGGGGTGAGTGGTTTGGGCGTTTTACAGTTAGAAATGGGACAGATCGATTTTATCGGCTTAATTTTTCGCAAAAGGACTTCAATTGAATTGAATTTATTGAAAACTCCTGTGGTTGTAAATTCAAAAAATCCCTAAAAAAACTTATGCAGGTATCTGATATTTCATTTTCTATAAACCCCTTAAATTTAATCGTCTTAAATTTTGATAAGAATCATCTTCATTACTTTGGATTGTTTTGTTGATAATAAACTATAGAATTACACAATCTCGATAAAAGCTCAAAGTTACTATCTTCATGATGTCATGATCCATCTTTGTTTCAGGAAACAGGTACGAAAAACCTCATGTTTTACGTTTATACAAAATAGTTTAACCTACAAAATTAATAGATTTTTGTTAATTTTTTTAATTAAAGAATTAAGACTTATAATTTTAAGTTACAATTCATTAAAAAAATTCGAGTTACTTAAAAATTCCGTATAATTAAGTCAAAAAATTTCATGAATATAAATTTTGAGTACTTGTAATAAAAATTAATTTACGAATATGATTTGACGTTATCTACGATGTATTTTACAGTATTTAATACTTGATGGGAATTATGGTGGTTCTTGTGGTATATTGATTGATCTAAGTACCAAATAATTATGTGAAACCATTATATAACACCAAGGGTGATATGATTATGTATTTATTGTGATACTCTCTCGTTTATATCTGTGGTGAGATTTAGCAAATAATTCAAGCCTATTTAAATTATTTTCGATATCCATAAATTTCTATTCAATTTTTTTTCTACTCCAATTATACAGTTTTTTTTGTAAACATACAAAAAAAAAGGTAAAAAATCGGACGTCCTATTTTATTTAGAAAAATATTGATAATTTTTTTTTAGAGGGCGTTTTTAATTCAAATAAATGAAAAATGTAAATGTATGTGTAGATAGAGAAAGATCTCAGTGAAATGAAAAACGAGCGCTTGCGGGGATTTATTCGTCCATGATAAATATGCATTGGACTTGATACGCATCGTCAGAGCTCACCCATGTATTATGTCCAACCATGCTCTATACTATTTTAGTTTATATATATCAAAAAATTTTAAAACTCACATACACAAGACCAAAGTTTGGTTAACTGTACTATAAACCAGTACGTAGTCGCGTATGATTCTGTACTGTGGAGTAAAATAATAATAATAATAATATAATAGAAAGAAATCAAACTTTTTTAGAGATAAAAAATTAGAATATATTTTCTGACCATCAAGTTTGATATGGCATTGTACGGGGTTTAGTGGTTGACGTTTAAACGATTTAACTGAATGAAATTTGTAAAATTTAACATTTCTAAAACTGACATTTTCAGTAAAAGAGAAATGAATCAACCCCTCGATATATTATATTATAACACCGTTGTATAAAAATAAAAGATCATATATTGGATGAAATTAAACGAAGTATACATAAAAGAGAGTAAATTATGTTAATTTCATCTATATTTTTTTGACAAGGGGTTTTCAAAAAATTTTATTTCTTTTTTGTCAGTTTGATGATTCATATTTAATATAAATAATATAAAATGATATTTATTTTTTATTCTATATATATATATCTATATTTATAATGATGAAGAATTTGCAATGTCATTTTAATGTAGTAATGACAATTGAATACTAAAAGAAAAAAATCAATTATAATTCAATTTATCAAATGTTTTCTCTATAAACATTCGTGTATTTATTTTTATTTGGTGTATAAATAGAATTTATATTATTTTATGTTTTGATTGAATTATTACTTTTCCTTTTTTTTTTTTTTAATTGGAATTCAGTAGTTTTAAAATAATCAATAGTGAAGAATATTTTTGGTTATTTGTGATGTTTGAAGTATTTTAAATATTTTTTGTATTTGGTAATTATTATTGTTGTAGTTTCTATAGATTATTATAGATTATAATAATGAAAAAATCTTTAATAATTTTTATTTGCAGAAATATATACCTATAAAACCTATTTAATGGTTACTCGGTTGCTTAAAAGTATCGATATGGGAATTTTTTAATTTTATAAATCTGCCTAAGCCGATTAGTCAAGGCGCCAGCAATGTTAAATGCATCCAAAAATTTTTTCAGCACTAGAATGGATGCACCTCATTGAAACTTATGTATTTTTGGTCGATGAAACCGATTTTGAAAGTTTCATCCATTTTCGGATGGCCAGTTTTGAGTAATGGACGCTATATACTAAAAAATCGGCGAAAAATTAGCAAGATTGGTAATATCTTGAAAACAATAGCTAATTGAGCCTATTTTGGGTACCCCAATAAGGTTTTCGGGGTCACTGATCACGATTTTGAAGACAGATTTATAAAAAACAAAATGGCGTGTTTCTAACCTTAGAAACGGCGATTTATGCTGTTTTGAGCATATTTACGTTGTCTAATAAGTTTTTAGGACCAGTTATAAAGATTCTGAGGTCATATTTTTAACTTTCAAAATAGCAGGCTAAAATTGGCGGATTCCTAACCTCAAAATCGACAATAAGAACTATTTTAAGCATTTAAACCTCAGAATCGTGATTACCGACCCCAAAAACTTAAAATGCAACACGTTTAAATACTTAAAATATCATTTATTATCGATTTTGAGGTTAAAAATTCGTAATTTTTAGCCCGCTATTTTGAAAATTAAAAATCTGGCCTCGGAATCGTGATCACCGACCCCAAAATCATAAAATGTAACATGTTTTAATGCTTAAAATTGCATTTATTGTCGATTTTGAGGTTATGAATTTGCCATTTTTAGCCCGCTATTTTGAAAATTAAAAATATGACCTCAGAATTTTTATAACTGGTCCGAAAAACTTATTAGACAACGTAAATATGCTTTAAACAGCATAAATCGCCGTTTCTGAGGTTAGAAACACACCATTTTGAGTCCGCCATTTTGTTTTTTATAAATCTGTCTTCAAAATCGTGATCAGCGATTCCGAAATAGGCTCATTTAGCTATTGCATTGTTTTCAAGATATTACCAATCTTGCTAATTTTTCGCCGATTTTTTAGTATATAGCGTCCATTACTCAAAACTGGCCATCCGAAAATGGATGAAACCTTCAAAATCAGTTTCAGCGACCAAAAATACATTAGTTTCAATGAGGTGCATCCATTCTAATGCTGAAAAAATTTTTGGATGCATTTAACATTGCTGGCGCCTTGACTAGATTTTGTCGTCATTTTAGGCCAACTTTCCGGTACGTCCAAGCAGGACGAAAGGACAATCATGTCATTCAAAAGAAATTATTTAAATTAGTTCAATTCAATAAAAAAAATTATTTAATTATTTATCTGATTTGTTTGAGATTAAAAAATTGAAAAATGAATTGCTTATATAAGGTTCGTAATGCTTTTTGCTTGCGAGAAAATTTTATTTACGTTACATGCGAGGGGCTGACGACGCGATTTAAAGTATTTAAAGTATTTAAATCGCTTTTTAAATCGCTCACAAATTTTTAAATCGCTGTTAAATTATTGCTTTAAAATTAGATTTTTAGCATAAAAACTGTTTCTAGGGGTTTGTGGGATCACAAAAATTGAAATTTTAACCGGATTTAACCCCAGGTTTATCCCTGCCCATATTTATGACCAAAAAATTGGCCAATTTTTGAGAAAATTAACCAAATATTTTAAATCGCTTTTAAATTATTGCTTTAAATTTAATTTCTCGGCATATAAACTGTACCTAGGGGTTAGCGGGGGTACAAATATTGAAATTTTCATCGGATTTAACCTCAATATCATCCCCACCCTTATTTTAGACCTAAAAATTGGCAAAATTTCTAGAAAATTTGCCGAATATCTTATTTTTTTTACATATTCGCACTTTTAGCATCCAGGGTATGCCTATATAGGTTTTTTGGGTCACTGATCAAGAATTTGGACTTCTTTTTCATAAATAATTAATATTTCACCCTTAAAATAGCTAAAACTACCCCCGAAAATGGGGTGTTTTATCTATTTTTGTACTTTTAGCATCCAGGGTATGCCTAAATAGGTCTTTTGGGTCGCTGATCAAGAATTTGGACTTCTTTTTAATAATTAATTAATATGTCACCCTTAAAATAGCTAAACCTACCCCTGAAAGGGGTGTTTTTACTATTTTCGTACTTTTAGCATCCTGGATATGCCCATATAGGTTTTTTGGGTCGCTGATCAAGAATTTGGACTTCTTTTTTATAAATAATCAATATTTCACCCTTAAAATAGCTAAACCTACCCCTGAAAGGGGTGTTTTTACTATTTTCGCACTTTGAACGTCCAGAGTACGTCGTTATACGTTTTTTGGGCATTTAATCAAGAATTTCGAATTTTTTTCATAAATAATTAATATTTCACCCTTAAAATAGCTAAAACTACCCCCGAAAGGGGTGTTTTTGTTATTTTCGCAACCTTAGCGTCCAGTATGCCCATATAGGTTTTTTGGGTCGCAATTCATGAATTTAGACTACTTTTTCATAAATAGTTACTATTTCACCCTTAAAATAGCTAAAACTACCCCTAAAAGGGATGTTCTTGCTAACTTTGTACTTTAAATGTTCAGAGTACGTTCATATACGTTTCTTGGGTCGCTTATCAATAATTTTGACTTCTTTCTTATAAATCTTTACTATTTCACCTTTGAAATTGTTAAAACTATCCCTAAAATGGGTGTTTTTGTTATTTTCGCAATTTAAGCGTCCAGGATATGCCCATATAGGTTTTTTGGTTCGCTAATCAAGAGTTTTGATTTTTATTTATAAATTATTAATACTTTACCCTTAAATTAGCTAAATCTACCCCGAAAAGTTTAGATTCTAATTTTTGGCCCAGAAATGGACATGGTATGCAGAATCCAACTGCTAACTACATTTTTAAATTCAAATTTTGGACCAAGATATTGGACCAAAATGGCTGATTTTCGGGAAATCTGTCAAATCTTCTAGATTGAAAAACAAATTATTTTCTATATCTTATGCAGATTTCGAATATGCAGAATCGGAATCTGCTATAAAAATTTTAATTTTCCAATTTTTTCCTTAGATATTTATAGAAAAGTTGGCTAGTATTTGAAAAAATTTGCTGATTCTTCAAGATTATACAAGTAGCTACTATCGATGCATCTTATGGTGTCTTAGAGTATTTGGAATTCGAGTCTTTTAAGCTTGCGGTTTGAATTTGTTTCAAATAATTAATAACTTTCAGGAAATTATTTAAAAAGAAAATAAAAACAAAAGAATATTTTTTGTTGAAATAAGTAATATATATTATATTTTTTTGGAATCAAAAATAAATATTCATAGCAAATAAAAATGAAAACGAAAATAATTAAATGAGTAGCAAAAGTTCCAGCAATTGAATAAATATTAAAAATTGAATAGGTCCACCCCATCCTTGACCCTATTATTATTTATTACCCTCAAAATATATATATATATTTTTCTGAATCTGGTCACTGTATTATTGAAAAGCAAACATTTTGAATTTTGCGATTCTGGTGCAAGTTTTGCACTGAGTATACTCCAAACTTCAAGAATTTTTTTGAAAAAATACCAATTTTTTGTTTAAATTCTGAGCCTAAATTTTTGATTTAATTATTTAGTCACCATACTCCAGTCAAATCACGGGGGGGGGGGGGGGTGATATTATCTCCACTAATGAGGTTTTTTCCCATATAACTTTTTTTGGGTTACTGATCACGAATTTAACGGTCTGAGAGCCGACCTAAGGGTGGAACACACTTAAATTTGCAAATTCACCCTTTTAAGTGGTATTTTAACAATATTTTTAACAGAGTTATTCATAAAAATTTAAGCAGGTTATAATAGGTTTTTTGGCTGGCTAATCACAAATTTGAGGCTTCCAAGTAATATTGATTTGCAAATTTAGGGATGTTTTATCAACTTTACACACTTGAGACCCTCAAATTTGTGATTCGCCTAACAAAAAATCTATTATTGCTTGCTTAAATTATTATTAATAAATCTTGTTACAAATATTGTTAAAATATAAGAGTGATCTACCCTTAGACCGGCTCCGGGACCCCAAAATTCGTAATCAGCGACCCAAAAAACTTATAGAGAAATAAACTTCATTAGTAGGGAAAATATCAACCACAATCCCGTGATTTGACTGGAGTACCAGTTTCGCATTCTTCATATTTAAAATCATCAAACAAATAGAAATTAGTTTTCATGGAACATGTTTATAGGGAAAGGGTATACTGGAAATTTAGACTTTAAAAGGAGGGGAGGTCAAATGTGTCCGATTAAATAGTGCCAGATTCTACATATTCCAAAAACCCACAAAATATTTAGAATACTATTCCTTCTATCACCCAGGTGATTCGGCAATTTTTTTTATAACTTGGTCAATCGTTTGTCCAATTTATGGCCAAAGATCGGATTTTCAAAATTTAGTTAGCAGGTTCGGATTCTGCCTACGCTGAAACCCCATAAGATACATTCGAAATAATCTCTTGCATAATTTTTGAGTTAAGACGAATTTTTTCGAAAATTGGCTAATTTTGTCTAATTTATTGGCTAAAAATTTGAATTATAAAATTTTTAGTTATCAAATTCCGTTTCTGAATACTCGAAAATCCCGTAGGATATATATAGAAAGTAATTTTTTCTATAATCTAGCAGATTCGGCAAATTTTTTAGAATATTGGACAAATGTTGTCCAATTTCTAAGAGAAAAATATAAATTTTAAAATTTAGTTATCAGATACGGATTCTGCATACTCGAAAACCCCATAAGATACATTGGAAATAACCGCTTATAATCTATATGATATCATGCGAATTTTTTCAAAAACTGGCCAATTATGGTCCTATTTCTTGGTCAAAAATTTGAATTTAAAAATTTAGTTAGCAGTTGGATTCTACATACCCCAAAATATATTTAGAATGTAATTTCTTCTATAATCCAAGAGATTCGACATATTTTCTCGAAAATTGGACAGTTTTTTGTCCATTCTGGGGCAAAAATTGGAATCTAAACTTTTAGGGGCAGTTTTAGCTATTTTAAGGGTGAAATAGTAACTATTTATGAAAAAGTAGTCGAAATTCTTGAATTGCGACCCAAAAAACCTATATGGGCATACTGGACGCTAAGGTTGCGAAAATAACAAAAACACCCCTTTCGGGGGTAGTTTTAGCTATTTTAAGGGTGAAATATTAATTATTTATGAAAAAAATTCGAAATTCTTGATTAAATGCCCAAAAAACGTATAACAACGTACTCTGGACGTTCAAAGTGCGAAAATAGTAAAAACACCCCTTTTAGGGGTAGGTTTAGCTATTTAAAGGGTGAAATATTGATTATTTATAAAAAAGAAGTCCAAATTCTTGATCAGCAACCCAAAAAACCTATTTAGGCATACCCTGGATGCTAAAAGTACAAAAATAGATAAAACACCCCATTTTCGGGGGTAGTTTTAGCTATTTTAAGGGTGAAATATTAATTATTTATAAAAAATAAGTCCAAATTCTTGATCAGTGACCCAAAAAACCTATATAGGCATACCCTGGATGCTAAAAGTGCGAATATGTAAAAAAAATAAGATATTCGGCAAATTTTCTAGAAATTTGGCCAATTTTTAGGTCTAAAATAATGGTGGGGATGATATTAAGGTTAAATCCGATGAAAATTTCAATTTTTGTACCCCCGCTAACCCCTAGGTACAGTTTATATGCCGAGAAATTAAATTTAAAGCAATAATTTAAAAGCGATTTAAAATATTTGGTTAATTTTCTCAAAAATTGGCCAATTTTTTGGTCATAAATATGGGCAGGGATAAACCTGGGGTTAAATCCGGTTAAAATTTCAATTTTTGTGATCCCACAAACCCCTAGAAACAGTTTTTATGCCAAAAATCTAATTTTAAAACAATAATTTAACAGCGATTTAAAGTATTTAAAGTATTTAAATCGCTTTTTAAATCGCTAATTTTTTAAATCGCGTTGTCAGCCCCTCGGTTACATGATTATCCCCATTATTTGTGTTGAAATAATATTTTTCAAAAAAAAATACTCATAAAATAACTATAAACATAAATTGATAAAGTAATAATTGACATTATACAATAAAAAATCGTAGAAAAGCAAAACAAACTATCAAAAAAGTTTTTGTTATTATTTCATATTAACTATGTGAAATAATCGGAAATAATATCATACATTAAAAATAATAGGACAAATATTAATAAAATATGTAATAAAAAGAATGAATAAAAAAAGTAAAATAAATTGGTTAAATTCTTAAAATATTCAGCTTTTTGTCTTTTAATAATAAATATATTTAATATATAATATCTTTTTTATTTGCAATATAATATATGATTCAATGTGGTTGTTGAATAAGTGATATGAAGAAGGGCGTTAATTTAAATATTTGTCATTTTACTTCCAAGATATGGAATGTCGTAAATTTAATTATCCTATTTTTAGACTTTTGTTATTCTCAATTATACTTGCGAATATTAAGTACACTGTTAAAAATAATTCTTGTGAGTTCACAAAAAAAAATTGAGAGAAACGATCACAAGTTTTTTCGAATATTTGATAATTATTTTATTAACTACACTGTAAAAAGTAACTTTCTTATATTAACAAAAAAATTAGAACATTTTCGAAAAAATTTGTAAATTTTCGAAAAAAATCGTATATTTACTAAATTCAGTATGTTAACAAAAAATTCGAGTATTCTTGATTTTTTTTTTTTATGAACTCGCGAGAAAAATTGATAATTTACAATTTTTTTTTCAAAAATTTTCATAAAATAGTTGTAAATATCCGAAAAATAGTTGTGAATTTACAACTTTTTTCGTAAAATCGTAAAAAAAAATCGAAAATTCTCGAATTTTTCGAAAATATACTATATTTAGTAAATATACGATTTTTTTCGAATATTTACAAAATTTTTTGAAAATCTACTAATTTTTCGAAAAAATTCTATTTTTTTGTAAATCTAAGAAAGTTACTGTTTGCAGTGTAATTTATTTGTATGAGTTATTTTTAACAATGCAACCAGTTATTGTTGTTGGTTGTTATATTGGGCAAAATCGAGAATTTTTTACAACTTAGGTAAATATATTTTTAAAATAACTTCCTACCTAATATACCTACTTGCATAATAAAAAAAGTTTTTTTAATTTAATTAAATTTTAAAATGATGAACTTTTTGCTTTATTAAAATAATATTTTTATTCATTTACTTTTATATTTTTTTGAAAATAAAAAATATTTCATACACTAAGTTTGCATTTGTATTTATAATAATCCTATTATTTTTACATTTAATATAAAAACAGTAGCAAACAAAAAGTAAACAAACAAGTAAACAAAAAAAAGTAATTATTATAAAAACTTGTATTTTTTGTTTTTTTTAATTAATTAATTAAATTTAAGAAATAATTATTCATTAAAAATGAAAAAAAAAATTGTACAACGAGAATAATTCAAAGGTAAAAAAAAGGATTAACTTTGATAAATTAGTATTTAAATATACGTGGATATATTAGATTATTTAAAACTTGCGAATATTCTATCATTTTAATTCTTGTCAATAAATAACGAACAAATGAATGTATAAACTCTAACATTGGCATTTTTGTGGCATTTGGCTTTTATTTATACATATAGAAATTTTGTACTTGGTTGCATTTAATGTAAATATTTTAACACTTTAACATTTATTTTATACTGCTATAATGACATTCCACTTTTAGTATAATAATAATATAAATCAAAAAGTCTCATTATCTTTATTCAACGTTTAATGATCGTTACATTTATTTAGGTCTTATATAATAATATTCTTTTTGTTAAAAAAGTAAATATTTCGAATTTTTTCATTTAATTATGTTAAATTTATAAGAGAAAGTGGACTGAATTTAATCATTATTTTTGCAGGATTTCATTAAATAAGTTAAATAGTTATGATTTTTAAAAGTTTTTACAAAGATTTACCTTGATGGACCCACGTTGGGCACCAATTATATTATTGTACACTTTAGTAAAAAATTATATATAAAATGGATATTTTTTCATTATTGCAAACATTTTCAGTTTAATTTTAATGCATTTGGTATCATCAAATAGTCATTGCCCTTGAAAACGAAAGTTTTGAATAATTTAAAATTGAGGCAGGGATTGGCCTTTTTATTTATGTGTTGGGGATAGCTACGATAAAAAGTACGTGTGAGAATGGCAGCTGAATTTTGACACAGGGTTAGCCATGAACAAAGTATACTTAAAGAAAATTTTTTTCGCGGGATCTGCAAAGACTTATGGGTCATCAAAGATAGCTAATTTTTAGGGAAAAAATCTAGAAATATGGCACCTTGGAATAGCCTGAATTTGTATATTATGCCAAAAATACAAAGTTTATATTTGAAATTTTTCGGTATCTGGATTTTAGAAAAATAAGTTAGACAATTAAATTTTCCCCATTTACCACTCTCTCCTATCGATAATCACATGAATCAAACTAGATATTTTCAATACATCCTCAAAACTTATATTTAATTGAATTTAAAAAAAAAATTACATTGATAACCAAAATGATACTGAAATGTAATTTTATTTATTTATTTACTCACTCCTGTAGTATATACAAACAAAATATATAAAGAGAATACATCAGTCAATCATGTTTGTCGTGCACACACACACTGATAACTCATCTATAATAGCAGTTTGTTATAAATACAAAAACAGACAATTTTATTTATAAAAAAAAAATAAATTGAGATGGTTTTACATAAAACTGTCACTTTACAAAAAAAAGAAGTTAATTTAAAAAAACAAATAATAATGATAAAAAAAATAACAATAATAATAATAAAAAAAGGAAAAAAATTGTTAGTGAATTTTTTCAAGCGTAAATTTTTGAATATTCAAATATAAAATACTTTTATTATTATTATATTAGTGCTTAATGAATTGTAAACTCACTTATAAAATCTTATATAACAAAAAGTCTTTTCATTTTTTTTTTCTAATGCAAATATATAATTGAGTTTTACAATAGTCAATAGTAAATATCAGTTTTTTTTTTTTAAATGAATGGTATCATTTAATTAAATTTTTTCTTTGTTGTGCTGGAGTTATTTGACCTGATTGTATTCAAGTTTTTGGATTTTAAAAATTGAGCTTTTTATTCAACACCTGAAAATTGTTTTTTAAAAATATTTAAGTAAAATTGCTTGAAAACATCAATTAAATCTTGTTCCAGATATTGCAAAAATTTCTTTAAAAAAAAACCAGGTCACAAAAACAGAGCATGTACTTAAAGAAAAAAATTGATATTTACATTTCATTTTGAAATGTAACTAATTAAAATCTCCATTCATCTGTAAATAAAGAAAAAATAAATTGTTGATTAATTATTCCAAAAAGTTCATAAAACTACATTTAGAAAAATAAATAATTTTCTGCTGATAGAGAAATAAATAATTTATTTACACATAAAATAAATATTAAATATATCTCCCAGAGCAATAAAATTGGTTAATTTCCTTTAGAAAGGTTGATACCTCTTTTGCCAACGAAGCTCTTTTCATGCATCAACGTATAAATTTCCTAGCTAAATAAGTTAAAGTCAGTAGTAAAATTAGTTCGACCCTTTAGGTCAAATGTTTTAATAAAACCTTAATACGCAATTTCATGTTAACAAACATTCGTACATATTATATAGTAGTAGTTCATCTTGATTTGGAAACCACTTGAAACTAAGTGAAGTGAATCCTTTGACACCAAGAAGCAATTTATCTTTGATGTACTTAGACGATACATTTACTTCTCACAAGTTATATTATATTATGTTGATAACAGGATGTACTTGTGCATATTTTCTTTATGATTGATTTAAACACACACACATCTCTCTCTCTCTCTCTCACTCTCTATATTATACTCTAGAAAATTTTAAGAAAGTAGTTCATTTAATAAAATTTTTTCTTTATTGAATTACGACTTTTTTTTAACGTTAATTTATTAGAAAGTTCTAATAATAAAGTTAGCATATCTGAAAGTACGTAAATGTTACAATAAGTTTCAATATTTATTATAGTTGAAAAAAACTTTTTCTTGTTTTTTTTTTTTATCAAGAAAAATTTTACATATATTTGAATGAAAAGGTCTATTTACTTAACTAATTTAGAAAAAAAAGAAAATTTAATTTTTTTATTTTGGTTGTAAAAGTTGTTTATGTCATTTTTTTAGAATGCTAATATTCTTATTTATTAAGACTATTTAGGTTAAGTTAATTTTAATAAAGCTAGTTAATCTAAATAAAGTTATTTTGGTTGTACCTTTAAAAGAGCAAAGAAATTGTTAAATATTTATTTAAATAAAATTGATCACGTATTTTTCGAAGTAAATCTCAATCAAGTGTAAAAAGAAAATTCTACATGGAGTTGCAACAACGAGTTGCACGGAATCGTAATAGAATTGCATATAATTGCATGGATATTTTTGATTTAATCAGCGGATTATTACATTTTTAAGAGTTATTTAAGCTTGCAAATGCATTTTTGATATTTTTAGATGCTCGTAAAAGAAATCTTATGGGAATTTCCCGAACAGTTCATGGTCTCTTCAAGTTTTCTCCGAGTTTTCTCTGTACTTCTTACTCGATGTCGAAACCTTATATATAGCTTGTAGAAATCATTTCACTTGCGAGAAAAATTTTAAATATTAAAACATCTTAAAAAAGAACTACGTAAATACCTGTTTTTAACTGTAAAAATGAAAACTTTGTTATCGTGGTGTGTTTTGACCAATAATTCGGGATAAAAATTTTTTTCGCAAGTTAAATGATTTTGTAAGGTTACATAAGGAAAAATGCAAGCTTCTAAGAGACGATGAGCGCTTATTAAATTTGAATTATCGGAAAAGCTTTACAAACTTGCAAGACCTCTTATCTTGGCTTAAAATTCCTATCAAAGAACTTCAATGGTCCAATATCTTCCTTAATGGGTCATATATAACGCTTTTTCTAAGCAGTTTTTTATAAAAAAATTTCAAGCTCTTTACAACTCCATATAGCTGATTTTCATGGGGCCTTAGATTAAAAAGTTAAAACTTTTTAAAATTTAAAAACTTTTAGCCAAAAATATAAACTTGTGTCACTACCACTTGTGTCATATATTTCAAAAAAATGTTTAGAATCATAATAAAGCCCTATAGATAGTTTATGAAGCTTTTTAAAAATTAGCTTGTTTTTTAAAGCTTTTTTATGTTTCTAAATTTTACTAAAATAATGCTGATTAGATACAGACAAAATCATACAAAAAAAATGTCCAAATTATCTAGCAGGAATCAAAAAATTTTTTTATTATATCGTGTGCCCCTATGACACAGTAAGCTTTACCTTTTTCTAAAAAAAATTTAATATCGATTAGCATTTAATCAAAAACTTGGAAATAAAAGAGTTAATTATAAAAGTCCTAAATATTTTCATAAATTTTTTTTTTGGATAATTGGCAGACGTTTGGTATATAAATAACAAAACTTTTTTCTATATACAAAGAATAATAATTATCAGTAAATGGCATTTAAAGCATAAAATGATGGCTTTAGGTAAAATATATATTAAATAATAACAATAATAATAATAATAACTGAAAGACGAAACAGCTGGTTTTAATGTTATAGTAATAGATGTTGGCGATTTGCCGAGAAGATATAGGCGCATAATACAGAGAAAGTTTTTTTATTTTCGCCTGCTATTACGTGTCTTGAAAATTCAAAAAAATTTTTTTTAAAAAAAATACGCCCATTTATTTATTTATATGTACACAAAGTCTACGATATATATGTTAGAGAAAAAAATTATACATATAAAAGTTGTTTACGCAAAATTGTATATGACGCATTATTTTTTTTTTACTACTTAATTCGGACAAAAAACTGAAAAAAAAAAATTTGAAAGGACATCGATATGACCCATGTTTTCTGGTAGTTTGAACCTTCAGAAAACCGAAAAAAATCGTGAACAAGAAATCGGAGATAGGTGCCAAAAAGATTTTTCCACTTTTATGTCAAAAACTGCCTTTTTTCGTAACTGAACTACCCGATTTTCGAAAATTTTTATTGTAGGAGTTTTTCACGGTATTTTTCGGGATTTTTGTTTATAACAAGTTAAAACAAGTTCAAAACTAATAGAAAAAAGGATTTAGCATCGGTTTTTAGCAATATTTTGATATTTATGAGCTAGAAAACCTGTTTTTATTTTTTGCTTTTTTTCAAATTTGGTTTTATTACTTTTTCATGCATCTTAGGCTGTTCTTAATCTATGTAAGAGTTAAAATGGTAAATATTGATAATTTTTAGTCCAAATTGTTTGTTACATACCATTAAGATGCCCTAAAATAATTATTTTAATGTGCTACAATGATAGAACCCGAGAGTCCCAATTTTTTAATTCTTGTTAAAATGAAGTAATTATACTTTTCTGTCTTAAATATTTTGTCTATTTTATTTTTATCTCATAAAATATATTTTTCCAAGCAAATAATACTCCATTAATTATTATATGCCCAAATATTTTTCATTTTTACACGTTTATAACCAATTTTTTCAATTTTATACAATACGTAATTTTTGACTTATTATACATATTTTCAAGCTGTAAAATTAATTTAACAAGGGGAGTTCAATGCATTAGGAACACAAATTACATCAAATGGTTATGAATGAGTTTATTATGTTGAAAAAATGCCGAATATCCTCCGTTCATTCCAATGGGCCTTCTGAGCCTAGAAACGCAGGGCTCAATGAAATAGGGTTTTTTGGTAATATTCAATGAAACGCTAAAACCTCGCAAATTAAACAAAACTCTTCTAGTTGGTCTCATTTTTTTGGTGTAAGTGTCACCTTTTAAACGCCGTAAACCGCGATTTTTCATCATTAATTTTTTTATTAATGTAGCCAATTAACCAAATGGCCATTTTTGGCTAATAATGACCAATTTTTAAATTGCTGCCAAATATGTAATTTTTGACAAAAATGGGTTTTATAAGTCTCAAAATATTTCCTCAAGCTTCAAATTTCCAAAAATTCATTACTCTACTTTTTTCAATTATTTGTTCATCAGATATGATAATTTGAAGTCAGAGTCCCAATTTTATGGTTTTATAAAAAGATAATTTTTAATGTTAACTTTGAAGAACCGTATCTTAAAAACGACTCAAGGAAATGAGACGAGTAAAAAATTTTTGGAAACTTGAAGCTTGCGGAAATATTTTGTGACTTGTAAAACCCATTTCCGTCAAAAATTACAAATTTGGTAGCAATTTAAAAATTGGTCATTATTAGCCAAAAATGGCCATTTGGTTAATTGGCTACATTAATAAAAAAATTAATGATGAAAAATCGCGGTTTACGGCGTTTCAAAGGTGACACTTACACCAAAAAAATGAGACCAACTAGAAGAGTTTTGGTTAATCTGCGAGGTTTTAGCGTTTCATTGAATATTACCAAAAAACCCTATTTCATTGAGCCCTGCGTTTCTAGGCTCAGAAGGCCCATTGGAATGAACGGATGGTATTCGGCATTTTTTCAACATAATAAACTCATTCATAACCATTTGATGTAATTTGTGTTCCTAATGTATTGAACTCCCCTTGTTAAATTAATTTTACAGCTTGAAAATATGTATAATAAGTCAAAAATTATGTATTGTATAAAATTGAAAAAATTGGTTATAAACGTGTAAAAATGAAAATAAATAAAAATATTTGGACATATAATATTTAATGGAGTTTTATTTGCTTGGAAAAATATAATTTATGAGATAAAAATAAAATAGACAAAATATTTAAGATAGAAAAGTATAATTAATTCATTTTAACAAGAATTAAAAAATTGGGACTCTCGGGTTCTATCATTGTAGCGCATTAAAATAATTATTTTAGGGCATCTTAATGGTATGTAACAATCAATTTGGACTAAAAATTATCAATATTTACCATTTTAACTCTTACATAGATTAAGAACAGCCTAAGATGCATAAAAAAGTAATAAAACCAAATTTGAAAAAAAGCAAAAAATAAAAACAGGTTTTCTAGCTCATAAATATCAAAATATTGCTAAAAACCGATGCTAAATCCTTTTTTCTATTAGTTTTGAACTTGTTTTAACTTGCTATAAACAAAAATCCCGAAAAATACCGTGAAAAACTCCTAAAATAAAAATTTTCGAAAATCGGGTAGCTCAGTTACGTAAAAAGGCAGTTTTTGACATAAAAGTGGAAAAATCTTTTTGGCACCTATCTCCGATTTCTTGTTCACGATTTTTTCCGGTTTTCTGAAGGTTCAAACAACCAGAAAACACGGGTCATATCGATGTCCTTTCAAATTTTTTTTTTTCAGTTTTTTGTCCGAATTAAGTAGTAAAAAAAAAATAATGCGTCATATAACTATATATAAAAGTTATAATTTTATATTACCTACCTTATAATACAAGTAAACTTTATTATTATGCAGTGTACTGAGCTTTAATATTTTTAAATTATTAACAAGGGGTTAGAAAAAGGTGAAAAATTGACTGCTGACTCTGTTCGTTTATTTTTTTTTATGTATATGCGTGACATGAAAGTATTAATAATTGAAATTCTGATTATGTTAATTGTATAATTTTTTTATTTTTCTACACTGTAAATAAGTTTTATGGTGTAATTTTAACATTCTTGTATGTTGTGAGCTTTTTTGGTTAAATTTTTCATTTTATACACAAATTAATAAATTTTTTGTATTACAGTGTATATTTATTTTATTATACGATTACTTAATAATTTTGATGACTTTGATATTAAAAAAAAAGAAATTTTTATTGTAGTATAAAAAAATGTCGAAATACTTAGTATAAAAAAATCTGAACTAAATGTTTCTCGCGCTTATACTTAAATTGCTGATTAATAAAATATTTTATTACTTTATAGCATGTTTCTGAAAATTAAGCTATTTCATTCGTTTAACAACATAATTGTTTTTAATATATTAATTTAAATATATATAACACACATACACTCTAAACAAAAATTTATAATTTTTTAAAATTCTAAAAATGTGTATGAAAAAAAAAGTATTTAAAAGAGATTATCTTAATTTGCAAAAGAAACTTTAAAACTTTGTTTTTCTTTAAAAAAAAAAGGTAAACAAATATAAAGTAAACGGAAAAACCACGCGGAACTCGATCCTTAAAAAAAAACTTTTGCTTTTTTACTACTCCTGACTTAGTAAAAAAGAGAATTTTTAAAAAGAAAAATCATTCGAGCAGTTAATTACAGAAAATGTGTGTTTTTTAAGTATAAAAAAATTGTAATAAAAAATAATTGTCTGAAATTTTTGTTTTAATGTTTGAAGAAAAAATAACTTGAGACAATTAAATAAATATTTTAATTTTATTAATCATCTTAGCTGGTTATATGTAATATTCTCACGTATTTAACTACTTGAACTTTAGCTCCAGATAATCCATTCAAGCTGCTATTATTATTAAGAGTTTATGAATTTAATTTGCATATTTAATCCTTTTATTATTGTTATTATTTTCTTTTATCAGCTATTTTATTCAATTTAAGAATATTTTTGTTTGGCCAAAAACATAAGAGCTTACTCAATATTTAGTTTGCTAAGAAACCCAATACCAAATTGAAGCTTGTAATTCTAGGATACCAGGCTTGTTATTTCGACATAATAATCTGATTCTCGAACCTACAATATCAAAATAGACCAGTACATTCATTTAAACTTGAAATTACAAAAAAAAACATTTATTCATCATACTCTTGGCCTAATTTAAAAAAAATTGCATTCCTTATTATTTCATCATTACAGAACAAAAATAATCTAATTTTATTATAATTTTTTTAACCTTGCTTTTGACCTTATTTTTTCTTTCATTAAATAATCGCATTATTAACAACAATTTTTAGATATGCGTGTGTGTATTTAAGTTAGAAAGGAATTTTTTTAATTCAGTACTATAAGAAAGAAAAAAAAAATGAATAAACACAGCTGTATAATAATAAACTTGATGATTGTTGCTATTTTTATTCAATATCTGCTACTTGAAAAGACAATAATTTTCTGTTTGTTTGCCTTTTTTTTTATAAGTATAATCTCTTTTTTTTTTGCTGATTTTATATTTTTTAACTTATTATTATTATAAAAAAAAAAGAGATTTTTTGACCTTGCTTATTTTCTTCTCTTTTGTATATAAAATTTTCTTTGTGTTTTATAAATACAGAAATATTTCTTTTAAAAATATTTATTTGAATGCAATTTTTTTTTTTTTACTCTTTTATATATAAATATAATATTTTATTTATTTTTATTCTTTCTTTCATCTCTCGTGATTTTTTCTTCTCTCTGTGCTTTAATTTTTATTTATTTATATAAATTATGAGTTTATTTTTAAAATTTAATTTTACAGAAATTCTTTTATCTTTTTTTTTTACTTTGATTTTATTTATTAAATCTTTTTGTTTTTCAAAAGAATCAATTAAGTGAGGGAGAGTATTTTATGGGTTATAACATTTGGTCCTTCGAGCTGGATTAACAGCATTTTAGCTAGTAAGTCTAAAAGGATATTCAAATAAAGTGCTTTATATGTAATTGAAACAAACGAAATTTCATACCAAAGTCTAATAAATCCAAGAAAAAATAAGCACCTTAAATTAAGTTATCAATAAGAACCTGCACCATCAATTTCAAAACCCGAAAATCCGTTAAGTAAACACCAAATTAAAACCGTTCCAAGCCTTCACAATAACATTTTTTCTCGATATTACAAAATAAACATGCAATTTTTTGCTTATTAGAAAAAAAGTAGACCATAAAGAAACAATAGAAAATTTTTTATTTAAAATTACTCTGCATAAAATAAATCAAAAAATCAAATTACAAACTAAAGCATAGCATTAGTAAAAGTAAAGCATTAGATAAAAATCGTTTTTCTTAAACCTAAAATTTATATAATCGATTACAATAACAATCGTATAAGATAATTTAAAATTATCTTCAAAAAATAAAAAAAACAATAAAATAATTTGATATATCGAAAATTTCTTTAAATATCCCATGCAAATCGGTCACGGTCTCTTTAATGCATTTTATTGATACTTTATTTTGTCAACAATTTTTTTGTTTAAATAATTACGTCATTTTTATAAAAAAAAAAAAATCAAGATAAATATATCTTATTCGTTGCATAATACAAAAAAAAGATAAAAAAGAATTTATAAGAAGATTGCAACTATTAAATGATTCGTATCAGCAGAGAAAAATAGTATAAAAAATATTCTACTAAATTCTTTTCTTTTTTTTTTAGAGTAGCATAAGAAGATTTTCTATTTTTTTTATGTGAAATGTACGTAATACTTTAATGATTTAAGATTTATTTTATTCCAAGAATTCTTATACTAAAAAATAGCAAAATTTAATTTTGAGTTTGACTCGTTAAATAAAGACATTAGGTATTTTTTTGTCAAATCATTCTTACATAATAAATAATAAAACAATAAAGATTAAAAAGTTTTTTAACAATATAATTAAATTTTTAGAAAAAATTCACAAGACATTTTATATTGTTTAAAGATTTATTTTTTAAGATTATCTAATTTTATTATGACTGTTTAAATACTACTTTCTCTTTGGTGTGTGTGTCTGTATTTATTTAACGAGTTATTTTTTTATGTATTTGTGTGTAGGCAACAATAAGATGATTTTTGAATTTATTATTTGATGTGTCAATTGATTCCTTTAGGTGATTTGCCTTTCTATTATCAAGATATTTACAACTTCCTTGTGTAGACACGTGCGTTTAGGGTTATTAAATGCGAATGCAGCAGATTGGCTTTGGAATATTAAAACTTTGGAGGATTTGGTCCTAAGTACTCTTAAAGCCTAAAATTTTACAAAAACATGAACATTTTTAAATGTCATAGGGTCTAAATATGAATTTAAAAGCTCTAAATAACAAAATGCTCAAATAAATAAAACTTTAAGCAATTTGAATATTTCAAACTTCAAAACTTTGTAAAACCTATATAAAAGCTCAGATTTCAAAATTCTGTAAAGTAACCCCAGGCAACATTAAAAGCTCTCAAAACCATTACTTTAAAATTAATCTTCAAAATGTCCATATTTGTATTTTCATATAAAGACTCATAAAAAAACTACGAAATTAAAAGACTTTAATTACGTTAATTAAAAATCAGAATATTAAAATTTTGACTTTTTTCTGTCTTATTAATTCTTTCAAGAAACCAAAAAGCTTTATAAACAAAAAAAACTTTGCCTTTATGACAGCAAAAAAAAAATCTAATTTAATCATACTTTCCTATTATCAACACATTAAAAAAATATTTTTTTAGAGACAAAAAAGGTCCTTTCAGCTAATAATAATTACATGATAAGTATATGCAAGAGTTTACAAAGGCTAGAAGAAAAAGTTTAATGAAAGCATAAGCTTAGACACACAGAAACTTTTTCGTACACAAAAAAACTCTAATATATCCATTTATAATACTAATTAATTAAATTTTAAAACTTTTCATCCTGCTGCACTATTTTTCTTTATTTATTTAAAGAAAATTTTTTTCAAATTTTTTTTAAATTAAAAATTAATTAATTAGTTTTTCGTAAACTTTATTAACTTGGCCAACAATCTAAAATCTTAACATAAGAAACCCTGCTGCAGTATTTTAAATGCATTAAATTTAATTTCAATCAAAAAACAAAAAAAGTAGTAAAAATCAAGCATTTAACTTAAAAAAAAAAAAAATAGGTATAAAACATAATTTTATTTTTTTTAAATTATACATAAATTAATAGCATGTTTTTCGTGTTTTGTATAATTCAACAGAAAGTTTATTATTAAAGAATACTTCCTTTAGAGAAAAAAAAAAAATTTTACGTGCCTACCTATTTAACTGTTATGCAAATATATAATTTTTAACTGTATTTGTGTCTGATACACCCCTTTATACATAAGAAAAGTCGCGTGTCTATTATAACCTTATCACTTAAGTTCATATCTTAACGATATATATATGTGTGTGTGTATGTGTTATTCGCATTTTAAAACGCACGAAGCTTGTAATTCAATGCACCGAAAAAAAATGTATAAAAAAGTTTTAATTTAAAGATCATTGAATAAATTATAAATTTTTTATAAATAAATATAATTTTCTTTATTTTATAGTAGTAGTGGTGATTGTATAAACGGAAATAGGTACTTTTATCATTTTAACTCATCTTTTAATCCCTTATAGTATAATGTATTACATGATTTTTTATTTACTATATTGTATATGGAGAAAGAGAGTAAGTTAATCATTCTTCCTGTATGTTTATATGCACTAAATACAGTGTAAAGCATGAATAAAATAACTATTTTTTTTTTATCGATACAGAAAAAGGAAAATTATTTTTCTTAAATGTGTATATATTTATTAATCGATACGTTATTACATGTTAACACTTGTTACGTATTATAACATGAAAATACTTTATTAAACTTTCTATGTATATTAGACTTTGTCTTAGTTTTCGATTTTTCTATGTTTCCTTTACGATGCCTATGATTTTTTTGTCCATAGACAGCAACTTTTTTTATTAGAAAAGCATAGTTCATCAATAAACTTGTATCAATTATAGTTTGATTTGAATTGTTAATTTCTAGAATTTATTCAATATATTTTGGCTAAAACAATCTTATTTTGGTGACTTCCTACGCCACGAGGCTAATGAGGCAAAACTAGCTAGGATGTCGCTAGTACCGGATCACAATTTTCAATCTGATAAAGCAAGGAATAACCTTATTCGTTCACCAATAATCAAATTAAACGAATAATAGAAGCATCAAATTTTATAAAAATTCGCACATACCAAACGCATAATAAAGTAATAATTAAAAATATCAAATATTGAGTTAAAATTAACTTGTATAGATGCAAGTAATTATTCTTTTAGCGAGGAATACAAATTTACTAGATATGATTTACAATAGATTAGATGGAATTGCTGGCTGCATTTTAAAATCTAAACACCAATTCTGCATTTATATCATCTATCACATATCACGTGAAAAACAAAAAAAGTACTAACTTTTAATAAAATTGACTTTTATAACCAAACTTCATAGGAAAAAGTACTAACATTTCTAAAAACATTTGTTTGCGCATGCGCAGTATCACATATTGTGAATGGTATGGCTGCTTATCACTGTGATATGATAGTGATATGAATGCTGAATCAGGTCCCAGCCGGAATAATAGCGAAGCTTCAAATATAACCCGAAAGCAAAAAGAAATTAATCAACTTCAAAATAAAGTTGTTGTAAATCTTGAAGAAAAACAATTTTAAAGAAAATAGGTTACTCATATTTGAGGTAAATCATTGAGAGAATATCATTCATTAAAATAGTGCCTATTGGTTTATTAATTCATTGTTTATATAGATTCAATCAGCCATTTCATTTGCGAGAATAATTTACTTCAAAATTTTCATATTAAACGCATAGATCAAACTTATTTAAGATTTATATATTTAACTACACAGAAAGAAAAATTCGGTTACGTCAAGCTGATTTCTGCTTTTCTTGAAATAAATTTTTCATGTTTTAAAATTATTTTTTATCAATGCGCTACCGAACATATAATATCAAAAAAGGTAAAAGATATACTTATAAGATTCTGAGTTTCGGTGAATGTGGTAATAATCAATATAAAAGTTGGATAATTTTTATAATTTTGAATATTTTTGGATTGTAAAATATTATTCAATTTATACATTTGTGTAAATTAACATTTTAATCAAACTTATTTTTTAGTTGACATTTTAATTCAACCAGACTTTGGTGTAAACGTACTCTATTTTTTTCAAGAAATTTATTCAATCAATCAACCAAACCCTATATAAAAATTTATCACCTGCAATGATCAATTATTGTGTAGTCGAACAATGCAACGCAATTATTGAATATTTTGAAATACATAATTCAGTATAATTTTAGTAGAAGAACTACATGTACATCTGACGATTAGTAAAAATTTAACATATTATCAGTATAATTAAATAATCTTTATATTTTTATATAATGAGAGATAAATTTATTTTCTTCCTAGCGGGCCGAAAACACTTTTTTCGCCCCGCAACGAGATCGAAAAAAACGCGTTTTCACCACACTGAGAAAGAAAAATTTCGTTTTGTCCATGGGAACAAAAAAAAAATACCCCAGATCGCAGTTTACCATCCTCGGCTTCGCCTCGGATGCTAATTAACGTGCGATCTGGGCCATTCTTTTTTTTTGCTCCCTTGGTTAAAAATGTACTATTCTTATATATAGATTCAAGTATTCATTTCATTTACGAGAAAAATTTTTTTTCAAAACTTTCATAAAAATGTATATAAGAATGTACACGCATAAAAAAAATTAGTAAATATATAACTAAAATTACGTTGTTGTTTACTAAATTCAGTTTAGTTAAAATTCACTGTAAATTATTAGTAAAATTTACTAATTTTTTGATTACATTTATTAATCTATATTAATTTGTTTTTGCTCGATATTTCTCATTTGTTATAATATACCACTTATACAAAAAAAATTAAAAAATATCTATATGATAAAAAAAACTTTAGCATTTTAATTTTCTCAACTTCTAATCCCTGTAAAAGAAAACCCCACGTTTATAAAACAAGAACCACCCTAATATACATATCCATATAAATAATTCCTTGGAAAATAAGTTAAAATCTTAAAGTAAAAGAGCTAAAGTATAAAGTAAAGTTTGCTTTAGCTAATGCTTTTATACGTCTCTAAGGTAATTAAATGATTAATGAATTATTATGTGCATATATTAATATAAATTACACACATATAACCTTATTTAATTAATAATTTACATATTATATTATATATTGATTATATAAAAGATGATGAAGAATATTTGTCTGTTGGTTGGTATAAATACATAAATATCTTCTGGCTTATAGCATGTTTAGAAAGCTCGTTGTGGTATCGTAAACGTTTTGTTGATAAACTATTATTATTATTATTATATCATAAAGTTATTTTCACTAACAAGGTTATGTTACAGTCAGAAGCTACTTTTATATTGCATATTATATAGAAACTTTTAAAACAAATTTTCTTAAATAATTTAAGAGGAGTTTTTTATGCCAGAGTTTTTGGTTATATATAAATTCATTTAATTGTACATGCAATACATATATATCATTCAGATATTATTATGTACATGTGGTAACTAACAACAATGATAAACTTCTCTTGCTTTGTAATTGATGTTATACCCTGTTTATAATATATATATTTACACTTATACATATGACATGTGGACATGAAACAATGAAGCACCACTTATGGGTTCATTATTTTACGCATTGTCCTAAAATATTCAAATATGCATCGTGTGTGCGGTTAGCCCCCAAAATTTATACATATAAAGGCTTCTAATTAATAAATAGAAAGGGTAAATTTAATTTTTATTACCTACTCTGAATATTAATTTTTTGAATGTTCATTATGAATTCTAATTTTCAATTATTTATACTTCAAAGAGTCATTTTTTTGATGATCAAAAAGAGGGATGCCAATTTTTAATAAAACCCAATTACTCATAAATATGTGGCCATGAGTACAATAATAAAATATACAAAAGAATAAATTATTTTTCATTAAAAATTTGCATAAAAAAATTTTTCAATAAATGCAATTTAGTAATTAATTAAAATTAATAACACGTGTTGCACAGTCAATTGATAATATTTCTCTGAATAATCTATGTATTGATGATAGTTTATTAAATTATTGATTAATAAATATTAATGATGCAATGACAATTATTTTTTATAATATATATATATATGTTTGTTTTGTTTCATTGTATGATTTTAATGATAATTATAAATTATTTTCTATTTATAAATTTGATTGTTTTTGTATAATTAGAGAAATACAGTCATTCGTGCTAATGGATATTTATTAAATAAAGATATTTTTAGGTTAATTGTAGAAATAAAGGTCGACGAGTATTATTAAATTCAATATTTATGTGTATTTTTTATTTGAAAAATAACTTTTTAAACAATTCGAGGTTAAGTATTTTTGAATATGAGCAATAAAATTATGAGTTTTGTTGTAAAAATAAACATTGACTCACAAAATACTTGCAGTGGATTTAAAATTGATTCAAAAATTGATGAAAAATAGGGAATATAAAAGTAGATATAAACATGAGCATGCAGGCACATGTAACAAGATGCGGTGAATCTGAGTCCAAAATTGTTGTACCTTAAAAATGACTTCTAATTGGCTTAAACTTCTAATTAAAAATATAAAGTGTCATACTATTATGGCTTTTATTCCTTGTGACGTGCGTGTACATAATTTCACATTCACATATACTCACTTATGAGCATTCTAGCGTTTTCAAAATACATCCACGCACACATAAAAACGTTTTCGAATAGAAATGCAAACCTAAAAAGCTGAAATTGGGTGGAAGGGCTTACATTTAATTGCATTTTCGAAAAAACATTTTGCTCTAAGTTCCGTATCCCTTCAGTTGAATTAGTCCCAATTCTCATAAAATCTCTCATATAGCAAGTACAAGTGCATAATAAAAATTAAATTTAATTAAACTTTTAAATATAATTCTTCTCTATTAAAAAATAAAGAAATAAAATATAATAAGCATAAAATAAAAAATTTATTTGTATATTTAATCGAATAAGAAAACTAGGAGCATATTGACCAATAAATAATAAATTTTACAATATTCTAAAAATATATATATTTATTTTTTTATGCTTTAATGATTAAACGCTCTCTAATTTCACGTTAGTTTACACTATATTTTATATATAACCGTAAAACACAAAGAGTTAGTCACTTGTAAATAATTTTCATAATAAATATTAAAATTTTATTTATTTTTATTGCAATAACTGAAAATCACAATAAATATAAAAAAAAGGAATTAAAAAATTTATTTTATATTGCATTATGTTATTTTAATCAAAAGATATTGTAATAATTTTTTCATAATAATTTTTTATTTTTTTATAGATAACTACTGTTTTTGAATAAATAATAAAAGGAAAAAAATAAATGTAAAAATTCAGTATCTAGAAATGTCAATATTACAAACCATATAGTACTGTATAATATCTTTTTATGTATGACAAAAATCGATTTTACAAAATAATATTGTCAAATATTGAAATTTCTTTTTAGCTAAATGCATGTTAAAAAACAAAATATATACAACTTTATTTTTCTATTTTTCTTTTTTTTTTTTGTTTTGTTATATAATAAAAGTTTTTTGAATGCAAAAAATATTATGTCAATATAGTTTATTTTTATACTTTTGTTTATTTATAATAAAAATGTATACTGAAAATAAATAAGTAAACAATGTGAATTTGATATTTTAATGAATTTTTTATTAATTAAAAAAAATTGGGTTACTGGGCCCTTAAAAATATTGAAAAATTAGTTGGATATAGGTTACAACAAACTTATTTTTTTTTATTTTCGTCCTAGTGTGACAAGTTACTGATTTGACCCCCAACGAAACCTAGCCCACATAGTAGAGTTCAAAAAGTTGTTAGAATACTCGCGGATTCCCGTTGGAGTTTGAATTTTAGGCCACAGGCTTCCAAAAATACGGGTTTTTAGGTTTAATTTAATTTCTCTAACCCGTGAAATACTTTGGCTTGAAAACTTAACATATCATCATTTTCCAAAATAAATTTTGATTTGGCCTTTACCTTTTTGCAGAGTAATAATAATATAATAGCAGAATAATAAACTGTTTAAAATAAAAATTTTATGGCTGTTATAAAATCGAGGGTAAACAGCGATAGGAGATTTTGAATTTGGGATATTAGAAAAAGCTTTCCTTTCTAGAAGATTTTCTAAAAAAAATAAAAACTATTGTTTTTCACATCATTAAAGCTAAATTTTTAGGATGGTATATTTTTTTATACAATAACCGATTTTCGAAAAATTAAAAAGTTTGGGATCTTAAAGCGGTCCTAAAAGGCAAGAAAAAATTTTTTCTTGAAAATTGATACGTACACCTTTGTTAAATTTTTCAGCCAATGTGTAGATTATTCATTATTTTATGAATTAAATTAGAATTACTTGAGCTAGGTTTGGTTCCGGGAGCCAAATTACTATATTCATCTGCCAACAGTCTTTATTGAAATTAATCAATGCAGGATTATTTGAATGCCTCAAGAAATTTTTGACGATTTTAAAAAAAGTTCTGATGCAGCCTCTCGAAAAATTTTCCTCGTGATTTTCGAAAATTCGACAAAGAGATTTTATCAAAATTACATAAACATAAAAAAACACGAAACAAATTAGAACAATACGACAACAACAAAAATTTGTATTCAACATCCAAGAAAAAGTACAGATAATCCATCATGATTTACTTGTCGTATTCAAGATATCTTATAAATTTTCAAACGACAATTTCGAAGTCGGCGCAGCGGCGTCGCAGTGATATATATCATGAACAGCTTATCATTATACTTCTATAAACTCTTTTTTTTCCTAGACATCTTCTCATACCTTTCTGTACACAGAATGTCCTGTTTCAATGCAACACTAACACATAAATTCATTGATATATTCAACTTGTTGAGACTTTTCACATCAACGACTGCATAAGACTCTTTTTTTTTCTCATTTTTACGTCATTTTCGTCCATAAGAATTTTTCTTTTTAGAGGTACAGAAGAGCATACAATTTTTGTCTCTATCTATGTGTGTGTGTGTGTATTTGTAGTTAACGCTGAAAGGAACTGCAAGATTATTATATATATAAATAAAAAAATTAAAAAAGAAAAAATGAAAGATGAAGAAGGATTTGTGCTGTTGCAGTAAATGCAGTTGTGGTCTAGCCGCAATTTCCGTGAGGTTTCATCGTTTCGTCTGTTTATATATATAGTAGTACCTTCTGTTTTATTGCCGCAGTATTTTCTACACTTGAACCTTATTTCTATAGTTATTTCTTTTTTTTTTTCATATATAACCGTATATATTTTGTTACTGCTATAAAATATATATTTTTTTGATGTCATCTTTCTTATATTGCACTTTTTATGTAGGCTTTATTTCTCTTGATGATAAAATTATTATTATGGTTTGGATCAAAAAAGGTTTTTTTTTTGTTCAATATTTTAATACGTAGTTTTAATTTTATACGTTTGTGTGTGCAGTTCTATTATTATTAATTTTGATTCATTGAAATTGATGCATTTTGAAATGCATATATTTAAGAGTGCATATCAAAAGAGATCTTTATATTTTTTTGTCTATTGTTTAGTTGTCACATGTATAATACACTCCTTTTTTTTGTTTTTTAAAGCAGTTCTTTTCATACAGTACATAAAATTATACGTGTATTTATAAAAAGAGTTAAAAAGAAGCCACCTCAAAGAGAACAAATGTGTATATGGAAGTAAAAAAAGAGAACTTTGTACTTATGTATGAAATGAGCAATCACGCGTAAAAGCCTTTTTAAAGATTGTGCCATTTACTATGGGGTAAATTATGTGTATTTGTTTTTTTTTTTTATATTTGGAATAATGGTTTGACTTGGTTTTTATGAGGTTTTATACGTTTTTAAAGGAAATTTTTGATTTTAAAGATTTTTTGAATCTAAATTTATTCTGGAAGTTGGAATTGATAATAGCATATTTTTAAAAAATTTTGCAAAAATGGGTTATGATCCTGTGTATTTTTATTGGTAGATTATTTTATTAAATAACTGGAAAAAATGAAATTTAATGCTTGCAAGAAAGATTGGGGTATGTTGGTAAATTTTGTAAATTATATATAATTTGTCTCAAAAATTCATATGTAATCACACTGGATTATGTCATTTAAATAAAATCTCACATTATTTATAATCCAGTTAAAATACCCAACTTTAGTCATTTTTCATTTAGCTTTAACGTAGTTAAGATTATTTGTTGAACTTGATGATAAATTAACATTGTCTTAAATAACGTTTTCAAAAAATTTCTTGTACCAACAAAAACCCAATTAATACAAAAAAAAAGGATGATTTTAATAAAGTTCGTATAAATATGGATAAAAATTTGAAACGTCATAATTTCTAATATACATAAACTTGAAAATTTATCCATCAACAAACATAAACTGCATAAAAATTATGCAAACATGTCAGGCTATCCCCTTACCCAATTCACCAATCTCTCCCCTATTGTATTAAATATTTACACAAATAGACACAACTGAACTGACAAATATTTAATTAAAAAAAAATTAAAACATAAAATATATATAATCCGGGTATTATAAGTAGATATCCCCCAATGTAGCATTGATAATCAAAAGTTTAAGCGTTATATAAGGATGACATTTAACGCAAAGGTTTATATATATATTTATGTAAACACCAAAATGCACACTTATATATAGTTTAAATCCTCGCGGGAAAATTTTCTTTATACTCTTTCTCGCTGTAGAGCTAAAGTCCCAAAGTCAAGTCTTTTATTTTTTTTTTGTACCTAGTTTTAAAACGTTATACGTACAAACTGTTTATTTATCGCAGGATTTTCTTTTCATATCAACGTAATATTACAGTATTATATATAATATTCATATATTTATGGAAAGAAAAAATAATAGTAATTTTTTTTAGCTATGTGTGCGTAAAAACTTTATTTACAAAATATTTAATATTACATTTTTTTTATTAAACAAACATTTTATACTTTTAATATAGAAAATTTAATAATAAAAGTCATTACTACATTTATTGAAATAAAGGGCTTTTTTAATATTTACCTGTTTTTGGGTAGTCTGAGCGAAAGCTACAAAATTTTTTCTAAATTTCTCAAGCCAAAAAGGATTTTGGTTTCCTTAAATTGGTGGGAAAAGGGTTTAGTCTCTTTTTCTTATTGGTCTTTTCAATTCTGTAAATCTAAAGAACCCATTTTTGGCACTGTTCGGTAGCAGGTCGAAAATGTTACAAAATTACGATCTAAGATAGATACTTAAGTAAAATTTCCTCAGGAATCCAGTCCTACCATTAGTTTTGGAAAATTTCTACACGAAAATTATAATTTTCTGTTATTTGATGATTTCACTCAGAATTGCTCAGTCATTATTTTCAAAATTGAAAAAAAATTCGGAATCTAATCTTTAGACACTTATATTATCAAGTAATATTATAAAAATTATAAAAAAGTTATAAATATTTTTTTCAAAATTAAAATCCCAGCACTACTTTTGATCTTTTGTCCAAATTTAACCTTAGTATGTACCCTAAATAAAACAATTCACCAATGAATTTTGCAATTAAAAACTTTTACCAACTCTACAGTAATATAAAAATAAATATAATTTCAAAATAGCACTAATACAAAAAATCATAGACTTCAAAAACGTACATTATTGATAAAAAACAATCTAATAACAATAATAAAAAAAAAATAGGTACTTACAATAAAAAAAAAAATATTTTTTCTTAAACTCACGATTTATATTATTTAAAACTATATATTACATAAAATTTAATAACATAATGTAATAATAATACAATCCAACTACTGTTTAATAATAATAATAATATATATGTATTTTAATTTATATAAATCAAAAGATAAATCTTTGTATTTGAAAAAAAAGTATATTTAGGTCTGCCAACTAATGAATCTGATATACAAAAAGCTATAATATTAAGTAATAGAAACAAATAGTTTATGTATTTATTATTACGTAAACATATACATGTATAAAATTTTATAACATATAAATATTTAATTTTTTATTGTGTATTTAAATATTGATTGTTATTTATTTATTTTAAAGAAAAAAATTAAACTAATTATTATTGATTTTGTAATTTGAATATTTAAATAAAACTTTTTTTTAAGATACAGTGGTGAAAAAATTTTTTGTGTATAAAATTCTAGTTTTATTTGATGAAATTGTCGATGCAGAAACTGACGAAGGTATAATTTCGCGGTGTCTGCACAATATGTACATTTAAGATGAATGTAAAAATTATTTGAAAACGAATATACACTGGGTAGTCTTGAAATTTTTTTTTTTGCATATCATTATTATGTAACTTGAAAAAGTTATTATTTTTTAAATAAGACAACTGACGGATTTATTAGAAAAATATTGTTTTAATTTTAATGCATTTGAATTAGTTTATCAGATTATAACTTAATTTTAGTTCAATAAAATCTTTTTTGCCCTTTCGAGCGTAAAATTTATGCGTAAAATTCGGCAAGGAATTTCCTACCTCAAGCTTGGATAAACAAAAAATATCATAATTACTATTGGCAAAAACTTTAGACATTAAAGTAAAACATTTAGGCTTCATCAAGCATTCGTGCTAGTGATCATGTGAGTACTAAAACTTTTGCGTCATTTGGTTTTTCATTGTTATAATTTTAAAATCCATTAAAAACATAACCTATATGAAAAATAATTTTTAGGTTATGTTCAAGTTATTTACATACCAGCCGGGTGCCGGTAATTTCGTTTGTTTCTAAAAAATTATTTTTCTAGTAAATGCAGGATTTTCTGACTTCTAAGCTAAATTTATTTAAATATCTAAATTTAGTTCTAAGATTAAATTTTAATTGACTTACATACTGATATAAATTTATAAAATTACTAAAACTATATTTATATACTAAAATTATTCTATTTTTTCTGTTTTAGGTAAGTTTGAGCAAGATTTAATAAAAACATAATTCTATACATGTATTATAAAAAGGTGAAGTTTTGTAAGTAAAACATAGTTTATTTTGAGGTTAGGACGACTAAAGAATCGATATATGCATGCTATATACGTACATTCATTTAATAATAATTTGCATATCTCAAATATGATACGCATTGAGTATTTATTGTGTACATACGGAAGGGTCAGAAGGTCATATATATATATATATATATCTAGTACAGGAAACTCCTTTAGCTAACAGAAATGTATAATTTAATTAAGGAATATTCAATATATCATTTTATACACACGCTAAATGTAATATGTGTATTTAATTTAGTCCAGAAATTTTTCATTTAAATATTTATTTTTATTTTTAGTTAGAAATTAGCTTAAAGTTTAATTTTGAAGATTTTATAAATTCAATTTATTCTGTTTAACCTTTTCATATTAACTTTTAATTTTGTAATTTGTGTATCTGCAGACGAAATAAAATTTTCCAAATGCTAATATTGAAAATTATAATTTTTTAAAATGTCCATTTTGTTCGAAAAACAAAATTAATTAATTTAATGTTTAATTTATTTTTAATAAAGTTTATTTAAATTTTTGTTTGTTTTATAATTTAATTAACTAAAAATATTGAATCGATATTTTTTAAAATATAAATATCTCGAGTTTCAATTTTTACTGAATCCAATAAATTGTTAGCTATAAGAAGACGTAGAAATAATTGAAAATTTTGTTTAATTGCGAAATCTTACAATTAAATAAAATATTTTCTAATTAACTTAAATATAAAAAAATAGAAATAATTTTCTCCAATTTAATAAAAATTTTTACTAAAATACAGTACTTAAATATCTTTTATTTTTATTGAAGCTAAGAATTTACACTAAAAAAAATCTTGATAACGTCTCCTCATTAATATAACACAATAATGTGTATATTACATAAATAAAAGTACAAACAGCTAAAAATTTCAAGAGAGAAATTGCAAAAACCGTTTTTTATATAATTCTGTTTCTTGTCGACTTTTTTTGAGCGTTAACATTTTACACATACAAATCCACATATAAAAAAAAAAAGAAAACTGACATATATGCAAGAGAATGCTTAAATATACCGTTAACGACTGGGAAATAACGCAACGATTTAATCTTATAATATTTTACCAGATTTTAAACTCTTTTTTGATATTTTATTCTCTTTTATATATACTTCTTATAAACTTTTGCAAAAAGCTTTCTTTAGTTTGTTAATTACACTTGATGAGTTTGAAAATCTTTTTCAACTTTTATTATGTGTGAAAAAAAAAAATAAATTCAAATAAAAAGAATGAGTGTTACTACTTGTTTGTATGGGGACGTTAATGGTTTACTACAAGTTTTTTTATTGAAATTTTAAAATCATTTTCTGGTTTACATTTTTATTGATTTTTTAAGGCTTTTTTTTTGTTCTTTAAGGAGTTTTTTGCTATTAATGAGTTTCGAGGTAACTGAACCTAGAAAGGCAAATATGTAATGATAATTGTTTTATATTTTATGGGTTCTTGCTCAGATTCATTTGGGTTTGGCATTGCATTTTAGCCACAAAAATTTCTATCTGAAATTACAGGGATTCCGGTTTTGATAGCTGGAATGTTGGTCAAAAAATTTTTTTTAAGTCCCACTATGCCATGCTGCTCGCATTTTAAATGAGTAAAACTCGTTTTTTTTTTAATTCTCTTTACATTTTAAGCAATTTGCAATCGATTTAAAAAAAATTTTAGCCAAAAATTTCTTCGTTTACGTACATTTTTAGATTACGGTAGCTTACAATTTATACGCAGCAGCTAAAACAAATAAGTTAGATTAAATTTAAAATCTGAAAATCCTTCATAACACGCCCTGCAAATTGCTTTTTGTGCCTGAAAATTTAACAATCACTCATTCAGGATTCATGACACCTAAAAAATCAAATTTTTAAAAAAAAAATATCTAAATTGATATCTTTGAAAAATCCCATTACAAGTACAAAACTCACGATTCCCTTAAAAAAATGCAATTCAATTTATATCTAAAATAAAATATTGATCTGAAAAATCCGAAAAATTAATAAATATCTAAAGTAACATCCCAATATTTCTTATTCATAAAAAAAATCAAAAATTTTTCATAAAAATAAAAAGAAAAAAAAATCCTTTTAAATAAATTGACAATACAAATATTTTAGTATTATATTCTTAGCATAACAGCAGTTTTGGAGAAAAATATCTCTTATATATTTTATGCATTTCATACTTTTTTTGGTCATTTATCAACACATATTCCAATTTCTCATATTAGACAATGTATAAAATATTTTCTAAATTTTTCTTTTTGTTATTGTTTTTTTTATTATTATCATCATTTCCTCTCTCTCTTTTTTTTTATATTATAACAAACAAAAATAATGTGTATATATAACTTTAGTTTTAGGATATACATAACCCAAAACATCTGTCGCCTTCCCTTGTATAGAATCCTTTTTTGCAATATACCCCCTGATTTCTTCCTTGTTTTTTTACTTTTCCATAAAATTTCTTCCAATTTGGCTGTCATATACCATTCGGACTTTCGCATCCCTATACAATCAAATACATTCTCTTTTCCTTTTTGTTTTATTCAACGAGCTTTTTTTTTCAATTTTAGCGCACGTCTGCCTATATAAGCTTGGGTTTTTAGTTTGGCTAACAGCCAGCCATATCTTTTCCTCTCTATATAGTCCAACGACGAACAAAAATCTATCCCCATTTTCTATATATAAAGGTATTTGACTCTTTTGTGCATACAGAAAGGGAGTAAAAAGAAGAAAAAGCTTCAAGAGTTTCTTTAATAATAAATTGAAGCCATGAAAGGAAAAAAAAGAGCCTGAATCAAATGCCTACTGGCTTTCGTCCGATCAAAAACGATATAGGCATCATTCCAAAGATATTTTTTTTACTCTCGTTTATGACTGAACTTATGACTAATACTGTATTATATACAATTATATGTAGTTTTCGTTATATTATTTCCGGGTTGGACGAACCTTATCGGATGACATCTCAGAGGGAGGCCTGTTAGATTAAATTAAATGTCAGAGTAAAAGAGAGATAGAAAAACTGGTGTATATATAAAATCATGCCAGAAAATATATATATATACAGAAGAAGATAAAATGATATTATGAAAATTGGATTTGGATAAAAAGTTGAAAATTTTTTTCTTCTTTTATACGCTTGAAAAAGTAATTTTATTGATAAAATAATAGATACTTGTTGATATTTAATAGTTTTTTAACGTTATTTAAATTTGATTAAATTGAACGTAACAAAATTGGATTTTGATTGTACATGTACTTTAAAAATAAACGAAAAATACTTATGAAATAATAGTTTTGGAATTGAAAATATTTTATAGTAGAATTCTTTTTTTCAAAAAATCGTCAAATTTCAAATTTTTTGAAAAATTATAAAATTTAATTGAGTTTGTGAAATTTAAAATTAAAAATAAATCAAATGTAAAAATTAACTGTTTATAAAGTTTAGTGCCTACAGCCTTTCACAAACATAATCTGATACTGCTTATTTAAAATATAAAGTTTTTTGTGATTAGTACGAAAGCACGTATTTCCAGGACGCATTATCGAAGAAAAATACACGCCCCCTTGGCCGTAAAACAAGAATGCCCCAAATCACCATTTACCATCCTCGGCTTCGGAAGGTAATTTGGGTGCGGTTTAGGTAATTTGTTTATTTTTCTGGCCATAGATCTTAACGTACTATTGGTAAATTCTATTGAAAAGTTCGCTGAAATTTATGGAGATTTTCTCATTAGGTGCACCGAACTTGCATAGAGCATGTTCTTATGATAGTTTCTGAGATCACAGATTTGAAACAATGGGACCCTGGTAACTATCACTAAGAATTTATTAAAATTTTGCTGTGAGGTGATTTTATGGATCCTGCTATGCTAGAATTTTAATAGATATTGAGTCATAAATAATTATTTCTACTCTAGTGCTCCTAGAATCGAGTAATATTACGGATGAAATCGCATTAATTGAACTTGTAAGTAAAAATTTAATTGCATATTTAATTCTAGCAAAATAAAAACTTAATTCCGTAGTTTTTATTTATATGTTAAAATCATATTTGAACCATTTTATTCCATTCAACAAGAAGCCATTCTAAATACTTGATAGATATTTACTTGAAAGTACTAATTTTGGCAATTAAATTTTTGATTAAATTATGTTTTTTTATGTGTTAATATAGTAAATATAATAAATAGGTATGTAATTGTACATTTCATTTTAGAATTACTTTTCAATTTCAATTTTCCGCATACTTATATATTATAGCTAGGTCATTTTACTTGCGAGAAAAATTTTGATGCAATATAAATTTTTTTTTTTTTTTTTTTTTCAAAAGTATATTTTTCTAACTTATACATAATTTTTTGTATAAATTAAAATATGTGCAAAGGATACACCTTCTAAAAAAACAGTCAACGAAATGAATACCATGCATAAATTAAATATAGGTTTTGAATTAAAAAAAACAGTGATATCCTTCTATTAGCCTTAATACAGGTCACACACGTCATTAAAACATAATGTACACGTGGCGATAAGTACAAATTATATTATATATATATACATATTTTTAGTCTATAAACAAAACAACAGAAATTTTGCATATACATGTGTGCGAAATGTTTATATATGGATATACTTATTAAAGGATATTATGTGATCTGCACTTGTTTCTATACTACTAAAATTTTATAAACGAACAAAAAGCCAATCCCACGCGTTTAATATTATATATACCTAAAGAAAACCCACACTAATTTGTAAGTGAATGTAACATATTGCAAGTTTATTTACATTTTATGTGTGTCTAAATGTCTATGCATATTTTTTTTTAAATAAAATATTAAACTTATTGCTACCTTCTAATACTTTTTAAATTTATAGGGGATAATTGTTTGGCTCTTTTTAATGAAAGTTTATGGTATTTCTAAGTTAAACATTTTATTATTTTTTTACATTCAAATTTCATAATATACATATATGTATATTGGGTTAAACTCTGTTTTTAGAGAGCTGACAAATAAGATTTTCAAAAAAATAAATCTTTCAGTAATTGAAGTAAATTTTTTCGATTCTGTATTTGAAATAGAAATATTTTGGCAACAATTGAAGAATTTTATTTTCTAGTATTTGAAAAACACCAGTTAATTTAAATTTGAGTCTAATTTTAACTTTAAAAAATTTAATTGCTTTGATTCCATAAATTTCTAACGTGTTAAAAATTATTTTAATTATTTTGTTATTTAATTTATCTTTTAATTTTTTATCTCAATCATATTATGCTAATTTAAAATTATAATAAATTGTTTTTAAAATAAAAATTAATTATTTTTTTTTCTTAAACGTCAGAAGTTATTAATAACACTGATGGAAAAAATAATACAGCTTTGTATAAATTACATTTTTTTAGATGCGAAAAAGCTGAAGTAATATTTTAAAAATACAAATAATAAAAAAATACAACGATTTGACGCGTTTAAGCATTTTTAGTTGAGAAAATTTATTTTTAAATATTTTTTTTGTAACATGTATGTAAATGACAATTTTGAAAATTGAAGTAAATAAGCAATTATTCAACTAGGAATAAACTTCAAGTTTTTGAATGGTTCATTCATGACAAGCTCGTGTACGTTTCAAGTATTTAACGTTTTTGATTTTTTCAAAAATCATGGTGCCGATTTCGGTTTACATGTAACCTAGAAAAATTATTTCACTTTCGAGATTTATTTAAATAAAAAGACATAAACATAAATTAATTCATGAAACAAGTTTGCCATTTTAACTCAAATACTTCTATTTTTTTTTAATATTTTGACTGACACGAATTTTTTATTTAACTTTGTTTCTAAAAAGAAAAAGAGATAATACCGTGCTGCTAATAACACAACGATTTCCTTTCTCTAAAATATAAATCACAATAGTAATAGTAGTTTTTTACATATTTTTTATCTAAATTAACACTCCAATAAAAATGATTTGTTACTTTTAATATAAAAAATTTTATTTTTCTATTTATATACCTACTAAATAAAAAAAATTCATTTGAAATATATTTATTCCATTATTAAAATTTAATAATAAAAAAAGGTGTATTATATATGAAACAAGTTCATCACATGAAAATCTAATTCTCTTTTCTTTTTTTTTTAATAGAGTTGAAACTACTGCAATGGTATAAAATAAATTGACTTTATTTTTTATTGAGATAGAAAATATTTAAATCAAATAAATCTTATTGCCTTTGATATATATATTTTATTTATTTATTTATATCGATACTTTTTATTATATATAACGCGTTATTTGTATTTTAATGACTTTATTACTTTTATTAGTAATTTTATTTAAAAAAATATGATTTATTGATTTTTAATTGAGTACCTTTTGTAAGTATACACTGTTAAAAATACCCTATGGTAATAGTACAAAATTTTCGTAAATTTACTAATTTTTTTAGTAAATTTACAATTTTCTTGCAACAAAAATTCGAAATTCACGATTCTTTCGTATATTTACGAAAAAAATCGTAAAATCACGAATTTTTTGTAAATTCAAACGATTGTAAATTTACGATTTTTTTAGTAAAATTACGACAATTCGTAATTTTACGATAATTTCGTATATTTACCATAGGGTATTTTGAACATTGTAAATAATATTTGACTTAATGTATATTAAAAATATAAATTTATTTAATAAAAAAAATAATAATTAAAAATTTGTTAAAGCATCTTTTAGTAATTTAGATTTCTCAATGTTAATATTATTTAGTTATCATGAGAAACCAAGTACATGCCAGAAACTTTGATGATACGCTTCACGCAAGGATTCATTTTATAAGATATAACTTATAATAACATTGTTATTATTATTATTAAGTCTAAAGACACAAAGTAAACTTTTTTATTATTAAAAATAAATCTCTAAAAGTATATTAAAAATTTACATAAAAAATAATAATAATAAATATAAACTGAATATATATAAATTAGTGGTAGTAGTACAGTAGTAATATTTGAATGCAGTAATTGAAATTATGATATATATGATACAGTACAAAATCTAGGTTTCTGGAGTTTCGTTGATTACGTATGCATAATGATGTATATAGGAATAATGTCTCGAGCTAAATATTTGCATAGGGACGAAGTTTAGGAGGTTAGGTTATGTATAATGTCTGGGTGAATTATGGATATAGGGATTTGAATTTTCGAGGAAATAAATGTTCCTTAGTTCCACGTTATTATTATTACCCTGGGTTATATATATATATCTTCAGAATTGTATAATTTTATGGCTCTTGAGAGAAACAATTTTAATATATATATTTTTTTCACATATGGGTTAATATTCCTGGATTGTTAGTAGTGTGGAATTGAAGAAATTCTGTTTTTTCTGCCAATTTTATGTAAGTGCATTTTTTATCAAATGGAATATCTGTTTTCAGATAATTCAATTTATAAGTTGACCTCTTTTGAGAATTGAAAAATTCATAAATACAGAAATTTAGTAGAAAAAATCAGCAAAAAATATTTTAAAACAGAATCAATAACTAAAAACCTTGTACGATTTAGGAAATATCAATCCATATAAGATTAAAATTTTTTTTCTTTTCTTTAAACTAAGTCGATAAAAGAAATTGGCTGTTATTCTTATTGAAAGATTTATTGAATCGAAAAGAGAAGATTAAATATACTTGAATAAAAAAATTATTACTTTAAAAAAATTCAGTTCTTCCTTTGTTAATTGATTTAGATGAATAATAGTTTAAATTATTGGTATATACAATAAGTTTGTTGAAGCTTTTAGTTAAAATCAAAATTATATGGTTCCGACAGCTTTTACATTTACTTTTGATATAACTATAAACTCTTTCTATATATATAGATAAACAAGGATGCGACTAAGGTTCAAACCTTACGGTTCACTTAACTTATAAAAACTAACTCGTCGGTACAATATCTATCTTTGTCTTTGTTTGTGTATAGTATTTTATATGCCAAAGGACATAACCTTTCATCTTCTATGCTGCTGCTTCTTATCATTTAGAAAAAAAATAAAAGCTTTTGACTTTAAATTTTTAATCTTTCTTTTGTTATTTTTATTGATTATTTTTTATACCTTAAAGGATTTTTATTCTAAAGCGAAATACCAAAAACCAATACTTTTTTGGGTAAAAATTTCATAAATAAATAATTAAATAGAAAATGATCCTACTGCATGTATTATTCAAACATAACCTTAATAACTTAGAGCTTTTAACATGTAGAAGCTTAATTAAGTACATGGTATATATAGATTATAGCTGGAACAGTAAATTTTCATATATACACTAAAGTTAATAGCGTTACTCTCAAGTTTTAAGGCTATTGGCTACTTAAATTAACCTGTCAACATTTTAAGTCTTGGTTATTTCCTTGTAAAAAATTACTAATGAAATTATTATTTTTTTAATTATATGTGTAATATACGTACTCATTAAAATATTTGTTTGTGTAATATCTTATTATCGAGTTATTTGTTATTCAATTGTTAATTACTAATGAATCATTTCAAGGTTGTATTCGATTAATATTTATTTATTCTTTAATTGTTGTTTTGTTAGTAATTTAATGTTTGTGGCGAGTGTTAATGGAATATTTGAAATTGTTTATGCATTTATATAATTTTTGGTTGGAGTTTAATTATGTTCCAAAACAGTTATAGATCTTATACTTTTAGGGTTTTCTCCTGGGGGTGATTAATGAACGATGTTGGTTGTTCGGTGTTATTTGTTACCTGTTAATGGTCAGTAATTAACGTCTTTCGTCGATAATTAAATGATGAAAATATTAATTTAATAATAAATTAATTTGTTTATTTTGACATTTACTGACTTTCTCTGTAATAATTGTGGATGAAATAGGAATTTAACTATTATAGGAACTATAAGCAATAAATCCTAATCTACTAAAAATTAACCAAAAACTAGTGTAGCTAGAATAAATTCCATCAGCAAAGAATCACGCAAAGAATAGTGAAGATATCCAACTCGACAATTAATATTCTGTGATTTTAAAATTTATTAAGAATTATAATTTTTTCCACCACTACTATTATACAAGATATTATTTTATTCTGTAACAAACTGACAGAGATTATCTTGAAGAAACTAATTACATCGTTATATTATTAATCAAATCATCTGGAGTAAGTCTTTGATTCATTATATACCCTTGCAAACGCATTTTGCTTGCGAGAATATTTTACTTGTCAAAAATTTATTATTTAACAAGAACAACATTTGCGACATCGAATTTTATACTTTTATTCAGCTATAACATTCGATACCACAAACGTGATTCATGTTATTTAATGATTTCTGGAAAATATTACATTCTCGCAAGAGAAATGTACTTGCAAAAGTATATAATAAATCAAAGATATCCGTAAATATTATGTCAAATTATATACATTGAATATTAATTTGTTCCAATTATTTCATAGTTAATAGTATTTCTAAAACTATCACAGTTAATCTTTTGGGTTGAATCAAGGGATTGAATTAATTAATTAATTGATTCAATCAATCATTATTTTGGTTTTCATTCGCTATAGCCTGATATGATAAGATTTGTCCCATTCGCCCTGAAAAATCTTTGATTTACTGTTGTTGGAAAATCAGAAATAGTATCACTACACATATATTATACTCGCATTGATTTCCAGATTGCATAATTATTTTAGAATTTTAAGAAAAATTGAAATATTTACCCATATACACTAACATCTTTATAAAATACTTTTAAAATTTTCACAGTAAAATATTTTCTTATCTCACAAAAATCATTTGCACATTTTTATTTGAAATATTTTTTATTGCACTTCACACACTCCATTTTAACTTAACAATTCCAAGAAAATATATAAATATGTTTCTATAAATTTTATTATACTTAAACGATTTTTTTAGATTGATCTTTATTTTTTTTGTTGTAAAACATTTTATATATGAAGAAAAAGATAAGAAAAAGGAAAATGAAGATCGACATCCTTTTTTTTTATTCTTGAAAAATCGTAAAAAATACTCTACGTGAAAATTCAAACAATTTGTAGTTTATATTGAATGGTGTAATTTTTTTTAACAACATTTCTTTTTAACAAGATTTTTACGTACTTTTCATACTTGACGTTTAAATTTTTTTTTCTTTTGAATTATTTAATTAAAAATAATAAGGATATGAATCATCATTTTTCTGCATCAGAGAAGACACTACACTTTTTTCAAGATTTTAGGCAAGACCTTTTTTTTTAAAAAAGAATAAAAAAGTTAAATTACTTGAATTCTCACGAATTTTTGGGTGGTTTCCGATAATAATAACGACTTTTTTTTTCTATATCTTTTTTTCATAAAACTTTTTGTGTGTCCCCGCAAGCTAAAAAAAAATCTTTGCAGACTTTGCTAAATAGTTTTTATTATTTTATACTTACTTTTTTTTTTACAAATCTTTAAAAGCTTTAAAAAAAAAAAATTTTTTTTGTTACTAGAACAGAAAATGAGAAAATTGAATGAAAAAAAGAATATTAAAGTTTTTACATTACACGAAGCTTAAAAATTTTCTTTTTTCTATATATAAAATTTTAATTATATTACCTAAGATTTATGTCTAAAAAAAAGAACTAAAACCATTGGGTTAAACAAATAATTTATTTTAAGAAAAGTAAAGTTAAAATTTTATTTACATAAAAGTAGTTTTCTATGCTTAAGTAAATATATAAATTTTTGGGTTTTGTTATCTCAGTGAAACTTGATTTTATATATTTTAAGACGAGGTAAAGAGTTTCTGATTGTTTAATATAAGAATGGATTCGAAGTTGTGGTGACGAAGATAACTTGACGTTGTTATTTTGTTGAAATTTATAAATCTTTCGTTTAGTTTTTTTGTTTGGAAGTGGGTGTTTCTCTTGAGCTTAAAATAAGACTGTCTGAAATAAAAATTATGTTTAAAATATCTTGGCATTTTTTGGGGGCTGCCCTTTTTCTACATCTGTGTATTTAAAAATGTGAGCTCGTATGTTTGGGATTAAGATTTTTTCAACCACAAAGAGTACACTTTAAAATTTTTAGTGCCAAAAACTCCAACGTCCTAATAATAAATCTCTAAATAAATCAATAAATTTAAAAATTAAAAATAAATTTCTCTATTCATAAAAAAACATAAATTTTAATGTGCATAATGAATAAATTAATTTACAATTCAAAAAAAAAACTAAAATTAATCACATAAAATACAATAAACAAAAAAAAATCAGTAAATAACCAATAAATCTTTTTTCAAAAATACACAAAATAAAAAAAAAACTTGTTTATCAATAAAAATAGATAAATAAATTCAAAAAAATCCATAAATACAAATTTGACAAAAAAAAATGTTATTATGAGTCACATATTTTTCACATAATACACGTGCATAAAAACATAATTTTCATACTCACAGACACACACACAAGTAATATATCATCTTTATAATTTCTTTTATAAATAAAAAGTATCTCATAAATAAAAAAAAAAAAAAGCTCAGTTGTTGTTGTAATACAAGTTTACACATAATTTTGTCATAAACTCTTATTTTATACTTTTTACCCTTATATTATTATATCCCTTTTTTATATTATAATAATAAAGTATGACGTCACGCAACTAAGTCACATAATATTATACAAAATTTACCTATACAATTTTTTTCTAAAAAAAAGTTTTTAACACTAGAAACTTACAAGCTTCTTATCCGATTAACTTTTTTTTTAGCATGCATTTCCTTTTTTCTTCACTCGATCGTTCAAGTGATCCTTTAAAGCTTTTCATAGTAAAAAAAAAGTATATATACCCTACTACCCCCTATATATATATTTAATTCTTCCTAACCCCTAATTGTTCAATGTATACATAACTTTTTTTTTTTTTCTAACAACGATCCCTTAATATCCCTTTTTTTTTAATAAATATATATAAGTTACACACCCTGTTTTCTTGTTTACTTTTTATCTCATCATTCTTTTCTGTATATATAAGTTTCCTTTGTTTTCTGTATTCGTTTATGTATTATTATACGCACCACAATTTTATTTACACAATATATATATATATACTGGGAAAATATATTATATATATGCAGTTATATGCTCTATTTATATATGAGAAATGTAATAAAAAAAAAAATAATAAGTTATTGTATAAAAAAAAAAATATTAAATTTTTTTTATTTCGAGTATAATCCGTAATATTTGTATGAAAAAAATTATGTATGTGATTGGATATGGAAAAAATTTTTCTTATTAAATGCAGTTATATTTCAAATTTTAATGTTTATTTGTGTTTGAATTACTTTTTTTTTTATTTTGTAATATTTAATTAATGTAGTAGTTGAAAATATTGCAAGAGATAGAATATAGCACAACATTTCTAAATTCAAAATAAAATATTTTTTTTTCTCGCAAGAGAAATGACTTTCGAATATTATATATAGAATAAATTATATTATTATTATACATTATATAATTGTTCTCTATTTTAAAATAAACATAAATTCTCAAATTTCTATAATCCTTCCTGTTTTCAGGTTCGCTGATTATTTTTTCTGGTTGACTCGTGTGACTTCTGTAAAAAAAACTTATCTGTTTGTTAATTTCGTTCAAATCATTCATTACTCGTAATAATAAATAATTGTTTTTGGTTCATAATGGTTGTGAATAAAGTTCAATGATTAGAGAAGTAAGAAAACTTCGAAAAAAAGTACCTAAACAGAAAAACTTACACCTAAGATATACGAAATTTTTATAGATTTGTATTCTTTAGTCCCCATAGGGTGAAACTAGTTAAATTAAGAAGGTATACATGAAGGTATACATGTATTCATGACAGTAGTTTGAAAAGCATTCCGTTTATTATAGTTTTTCTTGAAAATTGTCAATTATCTAATTTTTAATGAAAATTTGATTAAATTACTATCTAATCCTAACAACCCGGCCATACTATTATTTAAAATTAAAATTGAAAAAAAAATGGAAAAAAAAAAAATCCATGTAGAAGGAAGCCGCACTTTTTAAAATTTATTTATTTACTAATTAAAAACTGTTTTAATTTAACAATTTATTATTTATTAACGCGTTTTTTAGTTATTAACTACATACTAACATTTAAATGTTTCATTTATTAGAATATTATATTTATTTGAATATTATTAATAAAGTAACAGTTGACCCCTCCTCAAGCATTTTTAATTATAAATTTAGTTTTAAATCATAAGGTGGCTGAAATGTATAACTTTTTTTAAATAAGCGCGAATTTTTTTTTCTCTTAGTTGACTCTGGTTCTACTATTTTGGGACAAAAGAACAAACCTTATATTTTGGTAGCTTATACACCATTTAAAGGGACTAAAAACCAAAATTTTTTTAATAGTATTACCCCTTTCTTAATTTTGAGGCCTTCTAAAAATGATAATAATTAATAGACGGTGTCTATTTACACTTACCGTTTCCACACGGCATTTCGTTTCTCAGATAAAATTCACGGGTTTTCATCTTTTCCGTGTATATCCGTGTGACTTACAAATAAGCCAAACTTCTGCCGTGTCTAGCCGTATAAAAATTTGTTTTACATTTTCCGCCGTTTTTAGCCGTGTCAATATAATAAAATGAGCTCAGCCGTGTGTAACCGTATGAAAAATGAATTTAGTTGCAGCCGCGTGTTGAACCGTAGCACTGTTAACGGAAAAGAGATCAACCGTGTCTAGCCGTATGAAAAATAAATTTCAAAGATCAACCGTGTTTAACCGTGGATTTATAAGCATACAATCGATCAACAGTAAACAACCGTATGAAAAATGCTTGCCGTGTGTAACCGTATAAAAATTTAATGTATAATTACGGCCGTTAAAAAAAAAAAGAATTATTAAAAGTGCATAATATTGGCGCATGGGGCCTTTGGCCCCCTTATGTGCTGTCATTCAATATTTCTGTCAATAATTTAATTTAGTTAAAATTTATTTTTACGAAAAGGGGCCGAAGGCCCTTTGAGTGAGCTAATATATAGAGTACGTACGGTTAAAAACGGCAGAAGCTATAAATTCATTTTTCATAAGGTCATAAACGGTTGAGCTGTTATTTATTGTATTAAAACGGTTAAACACGGTGGATACTTTAAAATTATTTTTCATACGGCTAGACACGGTTGATTCTTTAAAAGCATTTATCATACGGTTGCACACGGTAGATCTATTGTATGCTTATAAAGACACAGTTAAATACGGTTGATGTTTCATTAATTGTTATACGGCTACTTACGGTTTACTTTTTTTTTGTTAATATTTATACGGTTAAACACGGCAGTAGTTATAAATTCATTTTTTGTACGGTTACACACGGTTGAGCTTTTCCTTATTATATTGACACGGTTAAACACGGTTGATTCTTTATATAAATTTTTCATATGATTGAACACGGCATTCCTTTTTATTTATTTATAATGACACGGTTATACACGGTTGAAGTATTTGAATTGTTTTCACACGGTTTTTTACGGTAGATATATGATTAAACCTGCGAGTCATACGGTTATATACGGTAATTTTGTACGGTTACATACGGAAAAGATGAAAAACCGTGAATTTTATCTGAAGAATGGAACAACCGTGTGAAAACGGTAAGTGTAAATAGACACTGTCACCGCAAAAAAATTTTGAATTTATATGTTTCAATTGTAAAATTAATTAAACTCTGAATTAAATATCGATATTCACGTAATATCCATGGCACAATATATTATACTATGGTACTATCCTCATTCTTATACACTGTAAAATTTCCTGTTAAATCTACTATCATTATAATTAATTACTTGTTCAAAAATGATCTTGTCTTCAACCTAAAAAGCTCCAAAATAAATTGAACAGTAAAAATACTGATTAAAAGTGATTTTAATTAGTAGTCTAATGAAATATTTAAAATTAAATTTATTTTCAAAATAGTAAATACCGAGGTAAATACTACCTTGACAAGAAATTTTACAATTTATTCAAATATTTAATTTTTATTATTCCCAAAACAATTTCACAATTTTTTATTTATAAATTTGAATTCTTCAAGAAATTATAGAACTATATTTTCTGGTATGATATATTATAAGAAATAAAATTTCTTGATTTTTGTTAAAAACATTTTTTCTCGCAAACAAAAAGATTTTTAAACATTATATATAGACCTGTATATCTGTGGCGAATATGAAGAACGGCATAAGCCCTATGTTTATATATAGAACATATGCTTTTCTTCTTACTCACCACAGATATAAAGTTAATTATGTAAATTTTTCAATAATATCTAAGTTAAAAATATGTATTTTGTTAATTTAGTCATTATAGGTACGTTATTTTTAATTATTAATGTACAATATGTACAAAAAGTCTTTGTTCCTGCAGTATCTGTGGACTATATACTATAACCTCTTACAGTTATTAATCAAGAATAGTAGGTAACCTTGCTTTTAATATAAACAAATTTTAAACTCAAATCTTAGAAGCTTGGACTAAAAACGAAAACTTTGAAAACAGGAATAGAATCAAATACTAAAAGGAATTTTTTATAATATAACGCCAAAAACCTAAAATTGAATAGCCTAATTGCTATAAGTTCTCTATAGAAAAAATTAGTAATTACAATACTCCGTAATGCTGTTAATATTATTTAATTGATTATGAGTCCGAGTATGAGTCCCCTATAAAAAACCTACCCTAAAATAAATATCCTAGTCAATTTACAAAATATTCAAAATTGCAGTTTCACAAAAAATGTTTTTGTTGGAGAATATTAAAAAAAATAAAATTTTATTTTTTACATTTAATTTCTTAATTCTTTTTTTCTCACAAGAGAAATGACTTTTGAATATTATATATACAGAATAACGCTAAGTTATCATGAAACCTTATATAATTATATATGATATATTTAAAAGATTGTAATTTCTTATTTTCATATTTATAATCATTGCAGATTTAATTGTTGTTAAATGCAATATTTCTTATTTTCAAATTAACTGGCTTATAAACCTTTACAATTTTGTCAAAAATGAAATTGGACTAGAGAATTTACTCTTGATTTTTGTTGTTTTATCACAGCATAAAATATAATAATCTCTTAACAGTTTCAGGATGTTATGGTTATAATCGATTAAATTAATCGTAGTGACGTAATCTATTTTTTTTTTCAGATATTGTTTGAGGGATTGGTTATTAATATCATTAATTTGAAGTATTTATTAGGTCTAGAAAGGGCTTAAATGACTTATATGAAAACAATAAAAATTTTTGACTTATAAACTTAATTTTTGTGAATTTTTAAAATTTGATTTTTACTAATCCCTGAGAAATTAGTCATTTTATCTCTGCACGCGAATATTATTTTATTTCATGCTAATGTAAAATCAAAGTTTCGTCACAAATGTAAAACGACAGTAAAAATTTTATAACTCTGAATAAAAATTTAAATTTGAAATTCAAATTTGAAATTTTTATAAAATAATGTAAATTCATTTTAATACTTTAAAGCACATTCTGTACAAACTTTTCGTATTTAACTAAAAAATAAAAAAAAAAATGAATTTTAACAAGTTAACAGCCCAAAATTTGAACCTATAATTTAATTAATTAAATGTAAACAAAAAAATAAAATTCCTTAAACTTCATTCAATTATAATTATATTCAATCTTCTTAAATATATTCCTTTCATCCTTTCAAAAATTTTAATAAAACCATCATACCAAAAAAAAAGCTAAAACAACAAATTAAAAAGGGGTGTTAAACATGAATATCAATCAACATAATATATATACCACATACTTTATTTTGAATAATGAATACTTTGGTTACACACACACACACACACACATAAAAGGAAGGGAAGTACTAAAATGAAAAAAAATTGTCGATAAAAATTCAAGAAAAACTTTATTACTATATTACAAGGTAAAATTTCATATGCATTTTAACCAAAAAAAAAAAAAATAAGTAAAGTAAAGCATATATGAATTTTCTGTCTTTCTCATATATATGCACACTAACATAGAATTAAAGTTGACGAAGAAAGGTTGTTGTTATAGCTTAAGGCGTTATATATATAAAGTCTGCTTGCAGAAAATTTCAATATAGTATAAAATACACGCAAGTTTGCGTGCAAAAATAACACAATCCTTTATATATATGAAAACACGTGGTTTCTTATATATATATACATATATATATATAAAAATGTATAAATGTCTTGTTATACATCTTAAAATATTCAGATGAAATAATATACTGGTGACGAACTCTTTAAGTCCCACGGTATTTTAATTCGAAATTGTATAAATTATTGTCCAAATTCGTGATTATTATGTCCCAAATATATAAATCGTGATTTTAATGTTACATTTTATAATATTTATAATTGACAGATACTTAAAATAAAATTGACAAGAGCAAGAACAACAGGAAAAAAAATGGTACTTATAAATATTTAGAAAGTTTTCTCTGTATTTATAAAGCGAGCCTCAATTAACACCCTGTTATATATAAGAGAGAAAATGTGTTTAAATTTCGTGACGAGTTACTAATGGAACCAATAAAGAAAAACTTTTTGTTTCCTTTTTGTTAATGTTATTTTATGCTGTATAAATATTTAACTTTTTTGAATTTATAATCTTTTATCTCTAAACCAAACGTTACTTATTAAAATTTAAAAAATTCAATATATATATATTTTTAGATAATATATAAATCTGTTAATGTCAGATATAATAATAAAAAAGATAAAGAATATTGGTATAAATCTTGAATTTGTCATATTCAAGTATAAATCATAAAAAAAAAAAAGTAGAAAAATGTCAAAAAATAAAGCAGATAATAATAGGAAAAAAATAAAGATGTGACAGATAAAATAATTTAAAGGATTTAATCTTTGTTGTATAGATATTGAAACTTACTATATAAGATAAGATCCAATTAAGAATCCTCGAAGCACACAAATAAATAGGTTCAATTTCAAGAAAGAGATGTGGACAACCTCGTTATTTTATAGAAACATTTCTATGTATGTGCTTGGATTTTTCATCATTTCTTTTTTTTCATTGAATAAAAAAAAAAAAGGAACAGATTGACCTCTTCTTCATCCTCCCTTTTTTTGTTATACGCTTGAATTCACACACTGTTATAAAGAAGAATAAGAAAATTTTTTTCCTTTGTAATGTAGTTATAGTACTAATAAAGTTATATATAAGAATTGAATTATCTTGAAAATAAATTGAATTTTTTTATTCTACTTTCTTGATTTAATTTTAATTATTTTGATATTAATCTATTGGATAAAGAATTATTGAGTTTATTTGTAGAGTATTATTTGATATCTGATGTATCTCGAATTTAATAACAAATCTTGTGGTAAATTGCATTTTAGCAAGCTATTCGAAATATCATAAATTAATTATCAACTAAAAACATTCAAAAAATAATTTTTCTTTTCCTTAGCACTAATAAATTTTGATGTATTACAAGCAACGGTTAAACAACAATTTTTCTTCTTTTTTTTTTTGCAAATTCATCAAATAATAAGCTTTATAAAAAAGTATATATAAATTAATGTATTTTTAAATGATGATATATGATCTGAAGAAAAGTTTGTTAACACAATTGATTATAGTTGTAATTTTCGTCGTTTAATTAAATGTCACATGCCCTTATTTACATTTTACTATAATTTTATTTGTCTTAATAATATGAATTTGCGTGTAAAGCAGAAAATAACTGCTTTTGTGTATGTGTGTGTGTGTAGAAAACTTTGATTAATTCATGATTAAAATACTAAGTTTTTCTTTTTATTTATTTAACTTTTTTTAAAAATACATATTTTATAAAAAAGTTTGTTACAGTTTGCATGTGTTATGATTGAGATTGTTTTTAAATTGTTGTTTATTATACTTTGTTACATGTAATTTAAGTATAAAAAGAAAATGTTATGAATTACTTACTAAAACTTATGAGTGTGTTGTTTCTTGTAATTACTGCAAGTTTTTTAAAATTAGTGCCGAAGCCCGGAAATAATAGCAAAAAACGTTTTTTTTTTTTGAAATACGTTAAAATAGATAATTTGAGAAATAAAGAAGTGTGTTTTTGTAAGATTTAACAAAATTCATTAAGTAATTTATTGAAAAAACTCTTAAACCTTTTGTACTTTTCATTATTGATTATTAGTTTAACGACCATAATTCATAATATAACGAAAATTCATAATTACAAGAAATTCTATAATTTTCTATATTTGACCTTTCAGATACTAAGATTGTTATTTTACGTCATTATAGATATTTCTAATTGGATAAAGTAAACCTACTTAGATAGCTCAAAGAAAATTTACATTGCATAAATTAAATTCTCTTGGATAAGCTTAATCATCTTTAAATTGATTTAATCTCAAATAAGATTTAAATTTAAATCTTTCTCTAAAAATAATATATTCTAATCAGTAAGTTTAAAGCAAAATATGTTGAATAATAGTAACAGATTTCTCCACACTTTGGACTATATGTGTGGTTTTATAACATAAAATATAATTTCCAACAAGAAAATTTTTGTATAAAAATAAAATTAAACCAATAAATAAAGTATCAAATTAAAAAGTAAAGATAATCTATAAAAAAAAACTTTAGTCAATACTAAAACATTATATCCAATTTCTATTTGACAGTGTCGATTATATATGTATCAAGTTTTGTAAATAAATACTCGAATGGTATAGATTGACATCATTTATCAAGTGGTCAATTTTATAAAACTTTAGGCAAGCCTGCTTTAGATGATATTGACTTTTAAAGTCAATTCAGTTTCTATCCATAGTAACTTTAAACCATACGTGTAAAGTGTTTCGGAATTGAATATCAATACTCTACTCGTTTTTTATTTTACTTCTTTTTGAAACCGAACAATTACGATTTTTATATTTTTTTGTTGTCTTCCTTTTGTATATAATACACCCTTTGTGTAATTCTTGTTTTACAAGTGTTTATGTACGAGTTAAAATTTCAATTTGCTACTTTTTTTACATATCCTCTTATTCAGCATTTTTGTTGTAATCCAGAAAAATGGTAATTCGTTATTTTTTAGGCCTATAATAACCTGAACCTTTTTTTGCTGGCAACTTATGATTTTTTCAAAAATTTTGAAAATCTTCCAAAAATATTAAATTTTGAAAGTTAAATCATTCAAAAACTACATTGTGAAAAACTGTTCCAAAATATAAATTATGCCTCATGATAAGACATAGTTTTGAACGGGAAGGGAAAAATTCGGTACATTTATCCAAAACCCCAAAATTTCCCTTATTTCACAAACTTTCGAAATTCTTACTACCCTAAACCCATAACCCCCAGCACCAAAAATCTAAAAAATAATATTCCGTTCCATATACAAATAGCCCTTCGTTATAAAATAAGCTATAAAAATTTTCTAACTACTTAAACAAACTCTATGTACAATTTTAATTAAGTAATGCTTTAAAACATAATTTTCAGAGTGCAGCAATACATTTAATTTATTTTTTTATTGTCTTGTTAAACAATATACATTTAAATATGCATAATGAAGTTTAAATGCAACGTTTATACTTAAAATTTTTTCATTTTTTTTACTACCAGATTATGAAATTTAAAATTATACTGTTATCATAAAAAACGTTTATATGAATTATATCATATTTTTTATTTTTTATGTATTATAATCATAATATATTATATCAGATTTTATTATTACATGAAACTCGTAAAATGATAAAATTTATTTTTTTAAAAAACAACGCGAAATTAGGCCATTTATAGACAGGTTTTAATTTATACAACTAAATTTTTTCAGCTCGATGTAGGTGTACCTATTTTTATTGTTATTTATGTTTTTAATAGAATATACACTCTGTGTAAACAATATTTATTTTTTTTAATCAAATATATTTACGAGATAATTTAATTTTTTGTTGATAAAAATCAATTTTATGCAGTAAACAAAAAAATGCTGATACTGGTAAACTAGTTTTACGATAATAAAAATATTTTTTTCAATTTATACACTCTGTTTTATTTTGAAAAATTGATAATAAATTTATTGCTTTTATTGGTTTGACTGTATTTATCAAATTTATGTGAATTATTTTATTGGGTGAAATTTTTGTGATTTAGATTAGGAAATTTTTATGCTCTGGAGAAGAGTAAAAGAGCTTTGTTGATTTTTGAGAAGTGCACTGTAAAAAGTAACTTTCTAAGATTTACAAAAAAAAATAGAATTTTTTCGAAAAATTAGTGAATTTTCAAAAAATTTTGTATGTATTCGATAAAAATCGTAAATTTACTAAATTTAGTATATTATTGAAAAATTCGAGAATTCTCGATTTTTTTTTGTGAATTTACGATAAAAGTTGTAAATTCACAACTATTATTCGTAAATTTACAACTATTTTTTGAAAATTTTCGAACAAAAATTGTAAATTCTCAATTTTTCTTGCGAATTCACCAAAAAAATCGAGAATACTCGAACTTTTTGTTAATATACTAAATTTAGTAAATTTATGATTTTTATCGAATATTTACAAATTTTTTCGAAAATTTACTCATTTTTCGAAAATGTTCTCATTTTTTTGTTAATATAAGAAAGTTACTTTTTACAATATGGTTAATGAAAAAAAGCTGAAACTTTTATATTTTCGTGCCATAGACATTACACCCTTTAAAAAAAAACCTAAAAAATGTAAAAACGATAAAACTATTCAGAACCAAACATATATTTAAAAAAAAATTAAAACTTTCTACATAATTAAAAGTATATATCTATTAAAAGCTGACACGATTTGTCCTACTTGTTTTTTCTGCAATAAATTCGTGTGCCAATTAAAAAAAAAATAAACAAACATTTAACAAAAAAAAAATAGAAATAAGTAAAAAAATTTGTTTACTTACTAACATGTTTCAAAAGATATAAAACTTTGTATTTTTAAAATGAAATTAGTCTTTGGCACCTTATATAGGGTTTATTCTGCATATGTATATTCATTAAAACGATAAAACTAATAATAATAAAATTGGTGTATGCATATTTTAGACACATCGTGTGATAGTTTATAATGAAACGACATATACAGCTAGTAAATAAGATTGCGTGACTGAGTGATTCACGTCAAATGATGTTTTTCAACTATAAATATAGTTTAATTATTTAACCCTTTTTTATTATCACTGTCATTCGAAGCATACCATATATTTTTTAGAGGTATATGTGGGATTGGTAGTTTTTATTATTATTATTTTTATTCATATATACTTTGATTTCTAATACGTTTGTTTCTAAGTTTTTCGTAGATAACGGGAGAAAGGCCGAGAGGGCCCGAGCGCCTTCGGGCAGCTGTTGTTTTAGAAAGAAAGTAGTTCTTTTTCTAAATGACTAATATCGAAGGGAGAGGGCGATTTGAATGAATGCGTGTGTTCGGAGATGACTTTTATACGGAGTAGACGTGTGTACTGTTTTATGTATAATAATCAGGCGGGTTATTGTAAAAGATGTAATTGATGTGTGTATCTTATGCGCTTGGCGAAAAAGTGCATAAGATTGGTGTGCATTGGAGTGAATATACTTAATATGTAGTTCAATGTAGTTTTGGCATAATTGGTGTGATTGTGTGAGTATGCAGGAGTGTTTAACCTTTTTGTAATTTTTGTAATGAATAAATGTTGTATATATTTTTGTAAATTAAATTAAAAGATGTGTTTTTATTTAATAATTTCATTATACCCCAACCAGTAATTCTACATATATGTTTAAATTATAGCTTTAGTTTTTAAAAAAATTAGTACTTTTATTTATACTTTATTTTTACTCATATTTGAAATTTTTCGGTATCAAGACATTTAAAAAATAATAAATTTCTTAAATTAATATCCAAGCTAACGTGTGTAGAATTTATAAAAGAGAAATAATGATAACAATAGTAAAATGACCCAAATATGTTTTTAAAACCCTAATTAGAATTTATATTTCCACATTTCTATGCAAATATCACATTGAAATTCTCAAAGATAATCATAAAATTATCAAGGATTCTCTACAAAATGTAAATTACATCAAAAAATTCAGAAATAAAATTTTAATTTCTCAAGTTTATAACCTAAAAATAGTCGAAATATTTTTTTAAGGTGTCTTAATTAAGAATAAAAAGGTAAGAAATTTACATATCTGGAAAATTCAAGTGTCATTAAATACAGAATTCGGGTTTGTTTGAAGTATAAAGTTGAACGTTTGTTTTTGACATTTATTATTTTCTATATATATATATAGTTTAAAAATATATATAACTTCAATTTAAATACATAAAATATTAGATAAAATCTTAGGCTTGTGTATATTCTAAGAAAATACAATCGTAACCTATTTTACCACTTGTACTGATAAAACAAACTTAAGTAACATAAAATTTTACTCTCTTATCCGAATATATTCTCTTCTAAAAACTTTAAATTTTCTTTCTCTCTTTTGTCCCTTCAGTTTCAACTTAGAGTCTTTCCTGTTCTTAATAGAGGATGTTAAATAAAGTATAGTAGTAGTAGTAGTATTAGTATTAGTTTTTGTTATATATATATAGTATTTCTGCTCTCTTCCTGGATAGTTTATGATGGTACTTATAGTTTGTATGTTGTATAAAATGAATCTTAAAATAATGATGTTTAAAATAATGTAATTTAAACAATTTCTTATCATAAATTTTATTGTACTTTATTATTTATCTCTATACTTTATTAATTATTCTAGTTTAGCTTATCAATCGATATTACAGAATTTTATTGAACAAAAATTAAAGTCTCTTGAAATTTTTCTTAATAATTTGATCTTCTTACAATTTGTATGATTTTAAGTCCTTTAAGTATAATCTTTTTCAAGTGGACGTAAATCTTTAAAACTCTTGAACAGATCTTTGAAATTTTAAGTGTTTGAAGTTTTCTTATATGTTCCATACTACGTTTAATATTTGCTAAATGTTAAGCTTATTTTCTTTCATTTTCAGCTAACTTTTTCAAAAGCAAAAAGAAAAATCGCCCTAATAATATATAAATAATTATTTCCATAATTTATAGTTTTAAAAATCGGAGTATTTGCACTTTTTTTAGTATTTTTATTTTTTTCAAGGAAGTATATTCGTGAAGTAATTAAAGAGAGATATTTTTCGTACCTCTATCTTCCTTGATTTTTGTATAAGAAATTCCAAAATATTTTTGTTTCTATAAACAAACATCTTGGAGCTCTGAAATTTTTTCTATGAGTTTTTATAACAATAAATTATATTTTAACCAAATATTATCAAAACCTGTTCTGTACATTTTTTACAATACGTACTTATTAAAAAAAATTTACAGAGCAAATTTTTATAATATTTGGTTAAAATATTATTTATTGTTATAAAAACTCATAGAAAAAATTTCGAAGCTCCTAGATATTTATTTACAGAAATAAAAACAAAAACATTTTGGAATTTCTTATACAAAACTCACGAGAGGAAGAAAGAGGTTCGAAAAGAAATACGAAGAAATATCTCTCTTTTACTACACAAAGATACATACTACCTTAAAGAGATGAAAGTGGTTAATTATCTTTAATCAAAATAATAATTATTCATTTTTTTTTTATAAAACACGTAACTAATTACAATCGGCTGATATTTGGCGTTTTTTCGTTTTTTTCACGACTTTTGAATTATAATCTATTCTCGCAAGTGAAAAGAGTTTTCAGGGTTATATAAGTATTCGTCCAAAACTTTCGAAATACACGAATAATATTGTAAGAATTTAACTAATGCTATACGAATTTAATTGTATGTTTCTTATTTGATCTTAAGTTTTTCAGAATTGTTTGGATGGATGGTCATTTATGGTACCACAGATAAATTAATATTATTGAATTTAACTCTTTTTTCATCCATCTTCTAAATAAAAATAATACAAAATTTGACTGATGGTTATTAGGTAAATTAGGTTAAAAAGTTTTAAAAATAAATTAACAATTTCATTATGCTTTGCAAAGATTATGCTGTTTAGCAACCTTTGAAAAAGATTGAGTTTTATTATTTTTAATTTTATATTTAACTTGATTTAACATTAAAAAAAATGCGAAAAAAATATATAAATTAAAAATACCCTAAAAAAGAAAGTAAATATATATAAAAAAGAATTTCATTAATGCAAATTAAAGTATAAAAAAAATTTTATTTATAAAGATTTTTTTTTTTGACATCTACAACGACTTTTATTATTAAAAATAAAGCTATACTACACAAAGAATCTTAAAAAGAGAGCAAATCGTAAAAATTCAAACATATTTCCATATATATACACAGGCACATAGACTATATATATTCAAATTCTTTTATTTTTCTGGAAAATCTTTTTCAGTGGCAATTTTCCAAAGCTTTTTGACGCATATAAATAAAGCTCAACTAGCTTTTCCTCAACGTTATTATTTGCTTTTGATGACAACAATACGATATATATATTTTACAGGCTAACACATTTTTTTCTTTTTCTTTCGAAAATTTCTTATTAAAGTTTGATATATTAGAGGGTTCCTTATTTTAGAAATTTCGGTGATTTTTATAATGCTGAGTATTTGAAAGTTATTCAATTTTCTGAAAACGTTTATCTGATAAAACTTTAAGGCTTTCAATACTTTTCAACTGAATAAAAACAATCACTGACAGTTTGTAGAATAATCCAAGGCCTTCAAACTTCTATTAATAACATTTGAAATTTTTGAATATTTTTTTTAAATAATCATATATTGAGACCAAAACCCAGTCTAATATCTAATATGTAAATTAATGTTCATTAAATCGTAAAATAAATTTCACCTAATAAACACACATATTAACTAATAAAAAAATGCAGTATATAATAATAAAGCCATAACGGTGACATTATAATATCAGAACAATTGGAATAATATAATATAAAAAAAGGTAAGATACGGTCAAATAGATCCAATTTTAGTTTTGTTTATCCAGGTAAAAGGGACTTATTTTCTTTATATAGAGTTGATGTCAGGTATTTGCATCATCCAAAGAATACTAAAAGAGCGAGAGAATCTGTCTTTATATAAATTTGCATGACTGTGTACGTTGACATGCATCAAGCCTTTGGTGAGAAATTTCAAAAGATACAGTCTAGTTTTCTCGAGAAATAAGCTAGTAATATGGAAAATGTACTATATGTCGAATGAGTTTTCTTCTCATCTTCTGTGTATACCTGATATAAATATAAGAAGGAAATGCTCGTTTTATCGAGGCACGCGCGCCTACGTGCTAAGATGCTTCCGAGTTTTCTATTGCAATACTAAAGGGAACTAGCCTTTTCTTTATGCACATGATCTTTTAGATGCATGGAATTTTACAATAGACGCAAGTTTATATTATATAAGTATATCCACAGTCAAGATATAATGTGAAATACTTTTGAAGATGTCTTGAGAATTTTTTTTTCTTCCTTTTCTTCTCTTTTTTAGTTAGAATAATGTTACTGTATAACGGTTTAAATGCCATTTTTTTTTACACATACTACTATCTTGCTGAAAATATTTTTTTTAAACAAAAGTTGTGTTACTTATTTACGCAAATATGATTAATATTTTTATTGTTTATGTTTACATGTTATTCAATTCACGTTTTTGATAAGGTAGATTTTGCATAGCACACCTTTTTCAAGTGCCCTTATTATTCAAAAGGGCGCTTGTCCTTTTTGAACTGAATTTCAAAGGGCGTGGTCCCGAAAAATTTTTTTAGTGCTAAAAATTGAAAAAAGTGGCAGAGTGCGAAAGAACTATACTTCGAGAAAAAAAAAATTAGAGTTTTCTATTGAATGCGTCCGATGCCTCCCTGGGCAATATAAGGTCAGAATTGATCTGACTACGATGTTTGTCCCACGTTATCGAAAGTAAATCCTGTAAAGAAAAAAAATAGTTTATTTGTGAAAAATTTGCGAATTTTAAAAATATTTGTAAAATATTAATAAAATTTTCGATTCTTTTGACGAGTTTTTTGAGATTCGAAAAAAATTGCAAACTTACAGTTAATCCGATTATTTAGCTTATTGCTAGTGGAATTTTTTAGCTCAAACGATTGCAAATGACTTGAAAAGTAAGAAAAACCTCTAAAAAAAAAAATTTGCACCGTATCACTGCGCGCTATCCTAAATGAACGGTAAAAAATTTTTTTTTAAATTTTCTTTACTTTTAAGTCATTTGCAATCGTTTAAATAAGAAAAAAAAAATCGCTAATCACAAGTAAAATTCCGCAAATAGAATCCCGATTTTCGCAGGCGGAAAACTGTTACTTTTACATGGGTGTTAAAATAAACAAATTTAATAAAGTTACATAAATATGCAAAACTTTGTTAATGTATAAGACAAATAATTACTTATTTATTGATCAAAGTTTAAAAAGCATAACTTTCAGGCCAATGTACCCAGTAAACAAATATATGCATCTAATATTAAATTACTCATTAGAATACTGATTTGAGAAATATGTATCAGTGATATGACTAATAGTCTTATTATTGGTTTCATTTGTAATTAATACCTCGGTTGCTATTACACAAAGTTTCTATACCATAAATAGCGTAATTCAAATCCTTAAGTAATTACTTTGAAAAAATGATAGCTTAAGTACCTGCACCACTGTCTTAAATTTACAAACAAACAATTCATATTTCTTTTCAATTATTCTTTACAAACTTACTGTCAGTATAAATTTTACTTTTATATTCAGAAAAAATAATAATAAGCATAACCTCTTTTCTCTAAAATTTCAATTAGTATTATGAAGGTATTATTAGCATAAAAAAAATTACTTTTTCTTTTATATACCTATATTTATAATTATTTAAAAAAAGGAAACAGAAACTCTAATAACACTAAAAAATAACAACAACAAAAATGTATAATATAAATGCCAATGAATGTAAGAAAAAATATAAGAAAATGTTTTTCAATTTTCTTCAATACTTTTTTTCTTACTTTATCCTTTTTAAGATTATAAAGCTTCACCAAAAAAAAAAGAAAATATTCAGTATACATAGAAGAGTTTGCCAATATTCATTTTATCTTTTTTTTTTTTTAGGAGAAGTGATAGGGCAACGTTTTCTTGGAAATGAGTCTCACGTGGAACACTTCAAACTATTGGAACGTGCTTCAACTTTTATCCTGATTGGTGCAAGGTAATGTTTTTTTTAGGTTTTACAATATAAAACGAACTTTATTTTTGACCTTATTTTTATTTTAGAACTAAAATTTAAAATTTTTCGAGCTTATTTATCAATATTTTTTTAAAAATAAATTGACTTTGATATAATTAAAATGTTGTATATACCAATTAAAACTTTATACTTAATTATTTTCTAAAAACAATTTAATAAACTTAGATAACTAACTCCTATATACATACACATATATAATTTTCAATACAGAAAATTACTTAAGTAAAGACACAGATTGCATTCATTTATTACATTATCAACGACGAAACTACATAATGAACTGAAATTCTAACTCTATAATGTAGAAACTTCTAGTTCAACTTGTTGCTAAGAAAAGTTCAATATTCTATAACACAAAGGAATAATTCATTTAATTGACCTAACTTATTATATAGAGGTTAATAATAAAAATATTGTTTAATTGAAAAAAAAAAATTTTAATGTCGTTTCATTGAACATGACTTAACTTGTATGTTTTCGAATTAATTCAAGTTTAGTAAGCTTTATAGCAAATAAAACAAATATTTGAAAGCTCTGTATTTGTTTGACCCTTGTTTCTACAACATATATATATTTACAAATTATGCGCTTATAGTTTCTGATATATAAGTTCCAGATGCTTTTCTCTCTGTTGAGTAAGCATTTTATTCAATACTTGAATATTTATAGTTAATCTAGAAACTTTTTAACATTTTAACCTCAGGTTATTTCGAATGTCAGATTTGATGCTACAAAAAAAATCAATTTTTTTTACTATTTAAATTTGAGATTTAAGGGATTTGGTTTCCTTTTTATACTTTATTGTTTAAAAAACTAAAATTTCAATTACAATTTTATCGAAAATTAGTTGAAATCATAAAATTGATTATAGTATTTTTAATAATTGATAATTGAGGGCAACTAACTATTTTAAAATCAATTTCTTTTTACTTATTTTAACTAACTCGGGTAAATTACATTGAATCTAATTCTGGCAAAGTGGAAATGATGTACATTTTTTATCACAACGGGACCTGGTAAAAACCTTTAGATAGAAATTATTTTTTTTCCAAAATTTTTCTCGCAAGTAAAATTTCTTTGCAACGGTATAAATATAACTCGCTGTAACTAAAATTTATCTATTTGACGTGATTATTATTAATATTTAATATTTTATATTAATTCTCTATATATACTTTATCCTTTACCTTGCTATGTTACTCTGGTATGAAGTTGGGTCAGTTTTAATTTTAAGAATTAAATCTTGCATTCTTTAAAGGAAGTTTAGATTAAAGTATAAATACTATAAATAAACAATTTTGAATATAGTAATAAAGAGATAAAAATTAGGATTTGGCTTTCAATGCAGTTGTATGCACGAGTGAGCGTAGCGAACGAATCCTATTTTTTTTCCCTTGTTGAACAAATAGATATTAATTTACTATGTTTGAGTTTCATTTTTTATGTAAAAGAATTTCAATCCAAAAAAATATTATTTTTCGAATTGTCGCCATCGCTTTTTCTTTTTTTTTAGTTTAACCCTAGTTTAGCTTAGTTTTACCTTTTAGGATAAAAAAACCGGTTTGTGCAAACACAACATAAATGTTACGCAATTAAATACAATTGTTCTGTTTTAATTTTCAAATTATTCTGATTCCCTAAGCCTTTATTATTCTAAATATTTTGAGTCTCCTTTGAACCCACACCTTTAAATTGGACACTTTTGACCCTCCCCTTGATTTTCGGAAAAGAACAAACTTATTATTTTGTCAAACGCATCACTGATACCTAGCTTCACTTAATTCTCTCATAACTCGCGCTGCTTTTAAATTAAATAAGGGGTAGGAATCCTTATCAGTAACTTTGTTATAACATCGCATAAATCAACGTACTTGACACAAAATCCTGCTCGTTTTCTGGGAATGTTTGATAACTAAAAAGAACTTAAAATTTGTTTTTACTCCAAAAACATAAATAAAAATAGAGAAAAGTAAAATATTTAAAAAAAAGAAAATTTATATCTGCCGTTGCTGTTTGTTGTGGCTTACCATGTAATAATTTACAAACTTTTAAATAAATAAAGCATACAATTATAACACAAATTTTAGTATGTAAAAAATTAAAAAGTTTAAAATATTCTAGCATAAAGGAATAATATAAATTTTCATTTTTCACTTATAAACATGAAAATGAAATATTATAAACTAAAGTATAGTTATTTCGAAGCTTTTATGTTATTATACCTAGTGTTATCATAAAAAAAAAATTTTTTACTTTGAAACATATATATCTGAGGAAACAAAAGAGCGGTCTTTTTGATGAACGACATATTATAGTATACTTTAGGAAAAACCATTATTATGTGGTTTTTGAGGTTAAATATGTGGTTTTAAATTATACAAAAAAATTTTTTTAGATAAAAAAATATATCAGGAATTATATAATACACATACTTAACAATTAGTTAGAGGGTACGATTTTTAGTTATCTAAAAGGTTTCTTTTATTTCGATAAAAATGTTTCGAATTTCACAAAAGAAGCTTAAATTTCAAAGCTATAAAAAAAAGCATTGAAAATTTATCAATTTATCCGAAGTTACCCCAATTTTATTTCCGGGAATTTAAGTTAATACTAAAAGATATCAAATATTTATGCTCGTATTTTATTCTTGGAAAAGTTTTTAATTGTTATAGTTTTTCCTGGAATTATATTTATTTTATTTCTAGATTATTGAGAATAAAACATTATTACAATATAATTTCATGGATATTTAATAACCTTATATATTGTTAAAATTTATATTATATCAAATTTTTTGCAACTAAATTCTTGGAAATCAAAATGAATTTTTGAAAATATATAAAAAAAATTTTTTAGAGCTGAAAGATATAACTTATAAGGGTGAGATAAGACTTTTGCAGTAAAGTCATTCCTAATTAAAATTTTTATATTAACCTTTGATAATTTATTTTTTCTTAGCAGATACATTTTTAACCCTTAGGAAAGTTCTTAGAAAATTAAATAAATTATCTTAAGTACTTGCTTAATATTTCAACAAGTTTTCTTATAAATAAAAATTTTTTAATTTTTATAAAAACACTGCAATTAAAACGTTGCAATTTAATTAAAAAAAAATTATAATTCAGTGAATTTTCTTATTATTTAATTTTATTTTTTAATATTTTCTGTTTCTGACATATATTTTAATTAATATAATAACAACGAATATAATCTCCAGTTAAAAAGAAAATAAAATAACCTTTTTTTTTTAAAAAAAAAAGAAAAAATATTAGACTACTTTATATATTTTTTCAAATTTAAAAAATAAATACTTCTAAATTGTAAAATCTTGATAAAGAAAAAAAAAAGAAATATAAGAAGAAAAGTCATTCTAAAGAAGAAAAAGATGGAAAAAAAGGATTCACTATATATATATATATATATAATGTCATATATAGACACAAAGTTTAAAGAAAAGAATTGTGAAAATACGTGACTTGTGAATTAAAAGAGAAAATATACCATAATAAAAAATTTGATAAAATATTTACCTATGCTTATGTACTTTTTTTTTTTAATTTTTTTTTTTTGCAAATAAAAATTCTTATGCTGTTATATATGAACTTTAATTTAATTGTCATTTCATACATATTTTATGCGTATATAAAATGTAAGAAATTTAAAATTATAATAGTTTTAAATATTAGTATACTGAAGGTTATTACTGAATATTAATGTTATTGCTAAATTTTAGTTTCGAAGCTTTACTTCTTATTCTTAGTGTATAAAAAGGGCATTTGTGTATACTGGTGAAATTCCCGAGGTAGTTTCTATAATTATTTTAAATATGCTTTAAGTTTGTTGATATAAGATCTTATGAATTTATAATCTTTAATAAGGGATTAAAGAATATAAGGAAAGATGTTAATATATTTTTAGCATACTAGAATTTTTCTCACAAGTGAAATTACCTGTCAATGGTATAAATATGGCTCGCTGAAACCACAACACCTATACTTCGTGATAATGCTCTCCGAGTAACTAACGCTTATTCCTCCAAATAAAAACAAACTTCGTTTCAATTGGAGGGAAATATTGCGCTTGTTTGCTTGCATACTCTGATGGTGGATGGTTCCCTAAAGAAAGGAGCGAGGAGGGTGGCTTTTTTCTTCCTATAAAAAGAAAAAAAAAACAAAAAACCTATGTAAAATAATGTAATAAAATTGATATTCAAGAATTTATTTACTAAATTTTCTTTTTTTTAATTTTCCATACTGATTACAACGTTTTAATTGCAATATTAATTCTTCTTAAAGTTTTATAAAAAATTAAAAATTTTTATTTATAAGAAAACTTGTTGAAATATCAAGCAAATGCTTAAAATGATTTATTTATTTTTCTAAGAACTTCCCTAAGAGTATAAAATCTTCTAAGAAAAAATAAATTGTCAGAGGTGAATATAAAAATTTAAATCAGAACTGAATTTGGAATTTTAGTCTCATTTAATATTCGGGATCTATTTTCATTACTGCGAAGGTCTTATTTCACCTTTATAAGTTATATTTTTCAGCTCTAAAAAATTATTTTTACATATTTTCAAAAATTTTCAAGAAATTTATTTTGATTTCCAAGAATCTACTTGAAAAAAAATTTCATACAATATTATTCATAAAATTTTATTGTAATAATATTTTTATATTCGCAATAATATAGTAAAAAAATGAAAATATTTCCAGAAAAAACTAAATATCAGTTAAAAACTTTTCCAAGAATAAAATACGAGTATAAATATATTTGTTATATCTTTTAGGATTCACTTAAATTCTCGGAAATAAAAACGGGGTAACTAGGGGTAAATTGATAAACCCAGACGCGAAACAAAAAAAACGAAATTTTTTAATATTAACTTTTAATTATTTCTATTAACCGCCAAATATTTTCTAAGTATATATATATTATTATTTTTGTTTTTATTGAAAACATTTTTTAAGTTTTGGCCAAAAATTTATTGTCAATCAGAAAACGTAAAGTGAGGAAATTGCTGAAAGCTACTTATACATCCATCCAAAAAAAATAATCACGGCCAGGCTGCTTTGCTTGAAAACTCAAGCAACAAAAAAATTTCAAGCAAAGCAGCCTGGCCGTGATGCAACATTGAAACTTTTGATTTAGAATTTTACCAATTCGAATTCCTTCGCTACTTACTATAACGGGCTTCGTAAATTTATAATGTAATAATTTACAAATAATACTCATCTTGAATAATTATTCTATTATCATACTTAAAAAATCATTTTTAATAAACAAATAAATATTTATTTTTTTATAATTAATGACTTTCAAAAAGATCAAAACAAAAAGTAACAAAGAATGAATATTTATAAGTTAATTAATACTGTAAATAATGTGCGAATATAACATATACATGTAATTAAATTAATAATAAATGATTCTTTTGTTAAAACACTTCTGTTAATTAAAAATAAAAAAAAAATGAGTATAATACATAATAAAAATGAACAAAATATTTTATCATAAAATATAATTTTACACACAAGATAATATGAAAAAAAAAAAAAATTTGCGTGATGAAAATAACTTTTTTTTTATAAAATTCATGTGACGCATACCAAAACAACACAGAATTTTATAATCCTGTTTCCTTCCTTTTATCCATCTTGTTTTATAATACAAAAAAATCGCATTATGCACTTTTATATTGCAACTGCACTTCATATTATTTCTTCACATATATAATATTTTATAATTTATTGTTTATATATTTTTTCATTTTTTCTAACGTGAGAAATTTATTATTTTATTTTTTTTTTTCAGAAATAATATTTACAACATTAGTCTACATGATCTTACTGAAATTTCAGATCAGGTGAGTTTTTTATTTTTTAATTAAGGAAATTCTTTGAATATTTTTTTTAGCATTAATTTAGTTTAAGTGACATTTATTATTAATGTATTTTTTTAAATTATTAAGTGTACGTAAGATAGATAAGGAATTCTTGATGAAATTAGAAAATTCAATATTTTAAATACCGATGAAACTTTTTTTAAAAAAAGGGATTTATAGTGAATTATTTACTTGCTGTATTGGCTTAGGTTAGAATGATATAATTAATTTGAAAAATTCTAAAAATACTAGTAGGATCAAATTCAAAATAGAATTAAGCGGTAATCAATTTGCGGCTACCCGAAGATATTCGGGTTTTGGGTTCCTGACCTGAAATTTCGGCCTTTTATGTCAGTTCAAATTTCTTGTAAAGCTCGAAACTTTTCAAGAAAGGTTTGCAATTTGAAAAGTTTTGATTCGTAAACTTTCTTGACTATACGAAACCTGAACCAACTGCACCCCCTAGTACTAACACGTGTAAATGAGTTTCTAATAAAATTTAAAATAGGAAAATATTTTGTTTAAAAGTGGTTTTTGAAGAACTTATTCTTTTGTTAAATTTAAAATTTTTAACTTTAAATCTGAAATAAAATTTTCATGATAAATTAACGAATTTCAAATTATAAACCAAAAAATATTTTAGCTACAGTACACGCTAAAAAAATTAATGCAAAAAATAAAACGAAAATAAATTGCAATGTAATTCCGACTACTCCACCCATCTCTGTAAACTTGTAATCATACATAAAATATTTACTTATTCATATAAATTAGTGAAGTCAAAATTTAATTACCTAATTATAATTTTATTTACTTTCATAATTTACCCTTACATCTAAAAGAAATTAAATTAAAAAGGGTTGAATTTTTAAAATTTTATTTGAAAAAATGAAGTTAAGTAATTAAAAAAAAACTAGGTTCTATATGCAAAACATCATGTTTTGATACCACTTCATTTTTTTCGTAATCTGATGGTTACAGTTTGATCCTGCTGATGACACATGTATATCTGATTTTCATCACATTCAATTTTTTTTTTTTTTTTTTGATGAATATGACAAAAAAAAAGATATATAGAATATTAATATTTGCACATATTCACTCTTCTAGTATTAAGTTTATTAAAATAAAAAAATTTTTATGATAAATTGTCTTGTGTTGTATATAAACATTGATCGAGCCACAAGTTTTGCAAATGTTCTCGCCCACAAAACGTTAAAAAAAAAATGATGAATTGCTTTTTTTTATAGAATAAAAAATAAAAAATAGAGGAAATTATTTGATATACTTCATTTATATTTTGTGTTGAGGTTTTTTATTGATTATTGATTACTAATACGTTTTTTCACACGTTATAAATTCAACTTTTTATTCAATATAAGATTTATTTATTTAACTTAATTTTTAATTTAAATTTCTAGTCAATATTGACAAATATAAAGTTTTGAGATTTTAGATAACTGAGTGAAATTTAATTATAAAATTGAAAATTAATTCAAATTATAAATTTTACTAAATTGTAATTTTCATACTAACTAAAACTTGAATTTACAAATATTTTAGTTTAGTTTCATGTTTTTAAACGATAAAATACTATTTTACAAATAAAACTTTTATGTAATAAAAAAAAAAATTCATAAAAATTCAAACGTTATATTTTTTTTTTTTTTTAACGGATTATTTTGAACAATTTTTTCGTTGTATAAAAAAAAATATAAAAATAATAACCTTACTTTTTTTTTTGCAAATCTTTATCGATACGAAAGATATAATTATGAAGTGTATAGAAGTATATATTTTTTTTGTTCGAATTAAAAAAAAAATATTTGTATACTAGGGTGACACTTGTTTTGGAAATACAGCGATTTTTAAGTTATATGGGCGCCAAATGCTATGTCTAAAAAAAGTCAGTAATTAGCATTTTTTGTCTATTTTTGTAAATATCGAAATATAATTTTTTGGTAAAATAAAAAATTTGCTTTTATAGTTTTTTTCCCCCCAGAGTAGTTTTAAATGAAATAGGTTTCATTGAAATTATTAAGTTGAAATTTTTGAAACAATGGTTTTGAGAAAGTTCATTTTGAGCCTTTTATTTTAGCTAAAAATAAAGCAGAATTTCATTAGAAACTTGAGATTTTACCAACTGAAAGAACTTATTCCTTGAATCAGCGAACTGCTATTGCCTCTAGTTCTCAAGCAGCTTCAAATACCTACCGTACTGGCTCAAAATTGTTAGGAATTTCCCATATAAATGTGCCATTAGGTACAAGCACAAATTAAGTGGATTCGTGCGCCCGGTGAAATTGGGTGAAAATTTATTAAATGGATAGCTCTTGGCATACTGAACAATTGTTCTCATGGGCACAAAGCTCAAAAGTGCGTTATATGAATTTCACGAGGCGTGATAATTCAGAATTTGAAATACGTGGTAAAACTAAGCTTATTGGAATTACAGCGGTTTTTTAAGTCTTATAAATAATTAAAAAAGTATGTAGAGAGGAATAAAAAGGTTTGTTAGATAGAAAGAGTGGGGTCAAGGCATTTTAGATGAAAATTAGACGCAAGGAGACAAAAGGATTTATTAATTTTACTCTTTTTCGCTTATATTTTGTATTATTTTTACTCATCAGTTTTTTTATCAATTGCCTGAGCTTATAAAGACCGTAGTATGTCGAAAGTATGCCGTACCTGGAAATCAAATATTTTCTATGGCAAATGTACCACATGTTTGAAACTACAAACTTAAGTTACTTTGCTTGACATATCAAGCAAAGAAACCCTAAATCATATTTCAGTCTCGTATCTTAATTCACATTTTCCAGAAAATTTTTACAACATTGAGTCATTATGGCAGGCTCTGCTTGAGAGGCCGCTGTTAAAAAACATAAATAAAATATTTCAGTTGGGTAAATCTAGAAAAAAAATAAATCTAAATCTAAATCTCAGCTTCGCATTTATAAGTTCTTTTGAACCCTATTTTTTATGTATTGTTACCCCCTTGTGCCCCTTCAAAATCTTCTCTAACAGAAAAAAATGTGCTCTATATTTTTTATTGTAAATTACACAAAAAATAAGAATTTGAGATTCTCATTCTTTTTCCTATCTGTAAACTTTTTTCTATTTTTAAGCTGCAAATATAAGACAATATTAAAAATCTTATTCCAACCAAAAACTTTGAATGCATACTTTTTTTAAACACCCTTTCAATGCACCCACAAACCCAAAAAATCAAAATAAATGCCACCTTAATATATACAAATTTATAACAAATACAAAGGATTAAAATACTGTTGATTGCATTGTTATAGAAGGATTTTATTCAGAATACAAAAAAATATATAAAGTTTAAAAAATTTAATACACACACATACACACAGAGAATATTGGAAAAAAGAAGAAATATAAATTTTTATTTATAGAGATTTACACGTAATAAAAAATAGTATTTTTATCTCATGTAAAAAACAATTATTTATTTATTTTGATGATTTAATTTATTTATAAACACTAATTAAATAAAATTACTAAATTTAGTATAAATTTAGGTTAATTGATTTAGATAATTATTTTTTTCTTTAAATAATGACAACATTTTTTTTTTCAGTAAATACAATAATTATTTAAGTCCTTTTTTTCAAATAAAAATAATAATACACGTTTAATTAAAATAAAAATTTTATTTTGCAAGTAAATTTTTAAAATTCTTAATAACATAATAATAAAAAAAAAAGAAGCATTCCATTAAATGAACATAAAAGAGAAAAAAGAATATTTTTAATTCAATTCGAATAAAGGTATATAAAAAAAAAATTTTAATTAACGTAAATATATTTTATTTCTTAAAGTCTTGTGCATTTTTTTTTTTAGTTTGAAAATCTTAAACCATCTTGGGTCATCATTACAAAAAAGAAATGTCGTTTTAAATTCACGTACAAAAATACCACACAATCTCTTTTATATAAAAAAAAATATTTATCAAATGGACAGCTTGTGTGTGACAGACGAACTATTTTATGTCGAACATGTCAACATTTTTTATAATCAGTTTCTTATTAAAATTTTTTTTTTTATTAAAAGATGCACTTTGAAGAAAAAAAAATATTTCTTTTATTTAATATTAAGGTCGTTCACATCTTTTAAATAATGAGGAATGGAAGGAAAAAAAATCTTTTAATTTAATTGATTTAAAAAATTTGTTGTTTGTTTATATGGACATTGACACCGACAAATAAATAAATTTATGTTAATGAAAAGTTTTTTTGTATGTTTACTCTGAGATGTATCATTGGTTTTTAAGAGTGAGTCCAAATTTGGTTTGAATTTAATTATTAAATGCCTTTTTAATGATTTTAACCTCGTCGATCAGTTTTTTGGTTTTTTTAAAAACAAATCTGAATATTTAATTGATTTTCAATCATTTTTCAATTTTAAGATACACGCTGTTGATATAATCAATTAAAATCTTTTTTTTCTTGAGGTATATATTCGAATATATTAATTAAAGATCGTAATGTTAAAAATAGGCGAATATTAAGAAATTTATTATTTTTGATATTTATACAATAAATTTTGGAAGTTGATAAGCTAAAAATATTTATTTGTTAATCAAGAATTATATATAATATTTTGTTAAAATTTTTCTCAAAAGCGAAATGACTTTCAAAAACTATAAATACAAGGCTCTTATTATACCCAAAAATATATTCGTTCAATATCTATTCGTTTAAAACTTACTTCATAAAATTATGTTTACTTTTAATAAAGACAAGTATTTAAATAATATAAAATCATTATAATTTTGGTATATAATGTTTAGATTCATGTGTCTTCAGCGTGGAATGAACTGACGATGTTTTTCTTAAGAGCGTTGATATGGTTCCGACAGTACAGAAAAGTTAATAAATAAATCGACTCTAATTATTTAACTTAATATTATAATATAATCAATGTTTATACATTTTAGTTTTTTATAATTTCGGACTGTGGTTTGTACTTTTCCCTGAATACTTATCTTTTAATAAATGATTCTAATTTCTTGCAGCATTTACCTATGAATAAAAATTAATATTCATTTTTGAATCAAAAAATAATATTTTGTTTTCATTTTTCCCGAAAGTAAATTGGCATTTAAAACCTATAAATAAAAGATACTTTTTCTTATTGAATATTATGTTTTCTAGAATAAAAGTTCATGATAGTTTATTAGGGATATACACAATATATTTCATAAAATTGTGCTTTCTTGCAATAAGGATAAGGTTTTATTAAATGAATTATACATTTAGACTGCTGGTATTACTACTCTCTGGTGATTCGATCATCATAAATTATGGTAAACTACTGTCAGTTATGACTGATTAGTACTCTAATATATATATATATTTTTATTTTGTAAACAAATCAACAGTATGACAACTTTTATAATATTTTTAATACTTTCAATTAATTAATTATTTTTCGACTGCAGTCTTGCCTTCTTCGGATACACTAAATAATTTTTAGTAATGACGATGATATTTAAAATTGTAATTTAAACCGAAAAAACCTTACAAAACCTATTAAATTTTTGGCAGTAAAAAGTTCGAAATTCCGATTCGTGTTCTAAAATCCCAAAAATCTTCAACATACGTTTAAAAAACCTTTAAAGATTGTACTTAAGATATCTTTAAGATAAAAAGAATATTACTTTGCTAAGTAAAAAAGAATAAAAAAAGGAAATTTATGTATAATAATATAAAAATAAAATTAACATACATGTTTTTTTCAATATATAGGTAAAAAAAAAAGCTTTTAAAAAAGAATTGTATAGGTAGTTAAATTGTAAGATATAGTAATACCTACATGCGAAGAAGTTTTATACGCATTTAACGTTATTTAAATAGATATTTTTATATAAAAGACTTTTGAAAACTAACGGGTTATATAAAAAAACTTTTCTTTTTACACACACACACACATATATATATAACTTCAGAGGGATTGGCCATGCACTTGACTGTATAGTAGGTAAATGCGATTCATCTTGATGAGAATAAAATGTATTTATATAAATGATTTTTTAAGATGATATGATTGAAGAAAACACTGTGAACGGATAATATTATTTTTTACCGTTGCTAAAAAACACTTATTTTTTTTTATTAATTATCATGCTAAAAAATTAGTTTGATTTAGTTTTTAGATTAATATATTTAAATGCTCTAATTTTTGTTTCAAATATTTTCATAAATTAATTTTTTGGAAAAATTAGCTAAAGAAATTTGAGTAACTAACAAGGGGAGACTGCTGCCTTTGGTAAGCCAAATTATAATCTATAGTTATAGATGACTTCATAGTTGAAAAAACACCCCCGATGATCTCATTTATTCCAATGAGCCTTTTAACCTTAGAAACACATGGCTCGATATTATTAAATAAGATTTTTCGGTAATTTTCAATAAAACACTGCAACCTCGCAAATTAACCATATCATTTTTATTTGGTCTCATTTTTTGTATCTTGTTGGAAGTGCCACATTTCAAGTCCTACAATTTTATATAACTAATTGTCTTATCGCTGTAGTCAATTAACCAAATAGCCATTTTTGGCCTAAAATGAAATATTTTTAAATTGTTGCCAAAATTTTTGAAGAAAATGGATTTTATAGGTCTCAAAAATTTTCTACAAGCTTTAACTTTCCAGAAATTCTTTACTCATTGCTCGTCTCATTTTTCTAAATAATTTGTAAAATATCGGTTTTCTAAGATAATGATAAAGATTGATTTTTTTTTAATCCTGAAATTGGGACTTTAACTTTTAATTATCATATCTATAAAACAAATAATTGAAAAGAAATGAGTAAAGAATTTTTGTAAACTTGAAGCTTGTAGAAAAGCTTAGAGATCCATAAAACTTATTTTCGTGAAAAATTACAATTTTGACACCAGTTTAAATATCATTTTAGGCCAAAAATTTCCAACTGGCTATAGCATTAAAAGAATTAGTGATAAAAATTTCTGGTTTATGGTGCTTGAAAGGTGACATTTAAATACAAAAAAATGAGATGAAAATTTGTTGGTAAACTTGCGAGATTGCAGCGTTCTAGTGAAAATTACCAAAGACCCTGTTTATTAACATCCCGTGTCCCGTGTTTTGAAGCCCAAAAGGCCCATTGGAATAAGCAGAGGATATTGGGAGTATTTTTCGAATATATTAAAAAAATCATACATAACAATAAATTGTAATTCGATCTCCTTTTGTAAGAGTAGTTGATATAGGATAAGGACTTAAGTAATTGGTAAATTTGAACTAAAAAATAATAAAACGCTAAAAAATTTTTATTGTTTTTGGTGAATAAATTTTATGCAATAATTTTATTATTCTATATTTTTTTCTTTCATAAAAACATTTGCTTTAAATTATCAAATAATATTTTTGCATAAAAAAAATAAGTTATAAGCATTAAATATATAAAACAACGAAAAATTATAATAAAAGCATAACAACATTTTATGTGTTTACCTTATAAACATTTATATTTTCTCTTTCTAATTATTCACTATTATTATTATTATTATTGTTAAATTTAAATATTAAAGAAAAATATTTTAATTATGTTAAAATAAAAATTTTTTTTTTTTTTTACAAAATAATTTTTTTTAACAAAAAAAAAAGTTTTATAGATTTTCTACTTAATACTTTTTAAATTTTAAACTTTTTAGTTACTTATAAAGTAAAACTTTTTCGAAAACTTTTTTCTATACGTTATTAATACAGTATTATATAATTTAAATAATTAATAATGAATAATTTATAAATAACATTAGTATTTAAAATTTTTGACTTTGTATTTTAGACTGATACACTGTAAATTCTAAACTCTGTACATTTTAGAACCCAAGACAATATTTGAACAAAATTTTAAACTTTTCATTACCTTTTTTACCCAAAAATTGCAAATCAAGCCAAGCTATTAAAACAGGGTTCTAGCTAATATATATAAATTAATTCTAATTTCATATGCAAGAACATGTTATATATATCTATAATACAATTATGCACATATACATAGTGAGAAACCACATTGTATTATATACGTGTCTAATTAGTATAGAATTGTAGAGAGAACAATCGGTGTCATCGGTATATATAAGCTTTATAGTAGAAGCATGCTTGCAGATCTCTCGTAGGGAAATCAACGTAACTTTACTAATTTAGGAAAATCCTAAGAGATTCCTTTGACAATAATTCTTATAAATTTTCAATTAAGAGCAGAAAAATTCTTTTACCATATTTACACTCTGCATTATTTAGTTGTATATATTAGTCTGGTATAGGTGTTGATCATAAGGGAGAAAGGTAAACATACTCTTTGGTAAAAGGCAATATTCTGACCGGTCATTCACTTGTATTATACAAACATTAAAGTTAATAAAATTTATTATTTAACATTTAAATTTTTTCATTTTTGATAATCAGAATATTTAGAAACACGCAAATATATATTTATTTTTCGATCGATGTTTAAATAAAGAAGCACCTCTCTCTCTTTTTCTAACGTTTTATGTATATATATAATGTTTCTAAAATATCAGCAACTACTTTTGCACGATCGACCAAGCATTTTCGTTGTCAGCACGATGTCGTCTTTTTTAGATGTCATTTTTCTATATTATTTCATGAGAAAATCTTTAAAGAATTAAAAAAAAACTGCATTTAAAAAAGTAGGTAATTTTTTTAAATAAAATTGAGGTTAATAAATCTTTATTTATACATATTTTTAAGTGAGAGAGAGAGGGAAAACAAGGGTGTCATTCATTTATTTATAAAAACAAAAAATTTCTTTGTACATAAGTTAACAGTAAATTTGTTATTTCCGTTAATTCAGGATTGTATGTATGTAATGTTCGTTTATAATATATAGCCAGTCCTACATATGTATAAACGATTGATTTAAAACTTTAGAAAAGTGATAGTGGGTATATATGAGGGAATCTTTGAGATTTCTGGTTATTCTTGATTTGGTTTGAGTTTTATTGAAAGATTGTTTTGGTACTTTTTGTTTTAGAAAATTTTTTTTGTTACTGCAACTTGATTTGGAGCCTAAAAGTGGATACCAAATTTGGAATACAAATTTTTAGTCTTACATAATTTAAGTAACTAGTTAGAGTTAGTTCAGAATTCTTAGAGAGTTGTTAATATATTAAATATAAAATCTAAGATTTATGTAAAAAGATTTTTCAATTAAATAAAAAATAAGTACAGAAATAATCGAGGTCAATTTTTACAACAGTGGTAATTTTTTCTTCAAGAAAACTGCAATTGTAACCCAAAATTTTTACAAACTTTATCATAAATTATTTAAATTTTTTTTTCAAACTAATTCAACAAGCACTTAAAAATCCTAAATAAAATATTACCAATTTACCCCATTTTCTGAAAATTAACGTTAAAAATATAATAAATTAATTAAACGAGTAAAAGTTAGTTAGTAATATATTCTAAGAGTATCATGCACAAAGCATATAGAGAAGGATGCGTTAATTCGATTACAGCTAAGAAAGCTTTCATCTAAACTTTATAAACTACTTCCTATATTAAATCACGTATGCATTTTCAATTTAATGAAGCTAATAATCATTAATTTTTATACTTTCCTATATATAAAAAATTTAATTATTTTGCAAAAATTAAATTCGTAATTATTTAAAATTAATATTTTTTATTCAAATTCAAATTCATACGGTTTTATCAAACAATTTGCTCAATGATATTTCCCTAATTAATTTAATTATTTTATTAGAATTTTTTTTGCTAAATAAATAACTTTTATGAAGCTTATTAATTATTTCGTATAACAAATGTGAATTTCATGTAATTCCAGGTATATCCCTGCAGGTATTTAATTTACGAAAAATTATAATTACATTTATATTCATTTCCAAGAATAAATTATTACTATTCTGTGAAAATCTAGCAGAAATTGAAAAAAAAACAAAAACATTTTTAATTAGTTTTAAAAAAAACTTTATTTATTAATAAAATTTTAAAAAAGCTTTCTGTATAATATAAATTTTCTAAAACTTTCATCATTTTAATCTTATAAAATATTCAAGAAAATAAAATCCTATACAAAGTTTTTTACTCTTTTTCAGTAGGTGCCTAAGTTCAAAAATATTTTTTTTTTATTTTGGGTTTTATTCAGACACAAAATATTCGTTTATTTTATAATATTGTCTGTTTTTTTTTTTTGGTAAAATGGCTTTTTAAACTTTTTCATTTAGATTTGTTTATCAATAATAAATTTATTAAGTTTTTTGTGATATAAAGTTTGAGAAATTGAATTTTTTTTAGTAATTAATGACCTTTTAGTGGAAAAGGAGAATTATGGATAGAGAATATTTTCTTTTTTAGGTTACTTTAGACCAATTTTCGAGAAATGGAGAGATGCTTTTGTGGTATAAGTTCACTGCTCCCCAAGTTTAAAAATTATACCCTAGAGCCTAATTAGAATTTTGAGAATACACATTAGCTTCTGAATATCAAACATAAATTTCTCTACTCACAAAATTTTCATTAATTTTTCAATTTTTAAAGCACGTCACTATTATTTAAAAAAAGTAAAGAAAACTAAAATCTATAAAAAAAAAATATTAAGAATATAAAATTGACATACATAAAAAAAAAAAAAAATAAAATAAAATAAAAACCCTTTATGATGAGCGCTTTTCCATGTCAACGGTACATTAATCCACAAGCAAAGTTTAAAAAAAAAAGAAAAGGTAGAAAGGAAATAGGATAAAACACGATGATGGTATATTCCTGTCAATACAAGGTTTACATTCAATTTTACTTTTTTTTTATTAGAGTCTCTTTGGAGACCAGTAAGTTTTCATTTTTTTTTTTCGAAATCTCTTGAGTATTATCAAAAACTGTATATAGAGCATTTATATTGTGAAAAAAATAGAATTTATATATTTTGAGCATAAATTTATTAACGAGATACATGAATTTAATAATTTTTGAAAGATATAAACTAATACTAAATTAAACAGAGTTAAGCTTCGATAATGAACCCATCAATAATTCATCACATCCGCTTTGTGTATTTCTATTTACTAATGCCTTCTATCCTATTATCGTTATTATCATTATTAGTAATATTGTTATTATTCTTCTAAGCTTTGATATTATAAATTACTATTTTTAATTAGTTTTTGTTGACAAATTTTAATTATTAACTGGAAGATTGATAAGTGTATGGGATGATGTAATGAAATATACAATACAAATACTGCTTTCGTTCCCAATTTTATTTTTTGGGTATAAATAATAAAATTGATCTATTAGGTACTAAGATTTTTAATTTTTGTTTTTTAAATGTTTTTTGAAGAAATCATTATTACAGTAAATGTTGTAAAAAATTTTTGTAATTTTTTAAGATCTTGAAAAGGGAGGCTAAGTTCCTTTCAAACGTAGATGATTGAAAATCTATATGAGATAATGTTTATTAAATTAAACTAATGCTCTTTTTTAGGTCAATTTTTTAATTTTTTTCTATCTTTGGCTCAAAGATTTAACTTTATCTAGGCATCCGAATTTTAAAAAAATAAAGAAAATTATTATATATTCAAAAATCTTAAAATTTGCATACACCCCAAGAAATATAAACCCATATTTTACAATAAAAATATTATTTTCAGCACTAAATTAAAAAATAGGTATATTTCTTCCTCCCCCTTTTTTGACTATTATAATTTTTTTTGTTCTTACTTTAAAAAAGATAAATCGCTTTTAATAAACATTTTTTTTCTTTTCAACAAAAAAAAAAAAAGAATTTTTTTAAGTAAATTATATTTTTTTTTCTTTAAATTCATAAAACGTAATCTTGCATATAATAGTTCATTTAAAACATAAATATTACTTTTTTTCGTTGGTACTTATGTTTTTTTTTTTGTAATTTCATAAATTATATTTTTTTTATTCATAAAATTACAATAATTCATAAAAAAAAATTTATGTTTAATTTTTTCAAACTATTATTTATAATTTTTTTTTTCTTTAAAACGATGATTTAATGTTGAGGTCATCAGGTAACTTCATATTTTTCATTATTTTAATAGAACCAAAAATTTAGTTAAATTTTCATGAATTTAAAAAATAGTTTTATGAAGCAGAAATATAGGGTACGACCCTAAGACAGAAAACTAATCGAATTGATACCCTAAAAACGAGGAAATAGTTTTCTAAGGGGAATGAGCCTTAATAATCTGATAATTTACTTGTACTACTGGTTTACGATCCCTTAATAACTGCGTTACGAATTAAAACTGAACGGTGCGATATTTTAATTATTTTATCGCTTTTCGAAAATAAATTTTCATTTACTGAGATTTTTTACAGTTAACGTGTTCGTGTTTCGTTTAGATTTGGTTTAATTAATGGTAATAAATTATTTGTTTTCTTCATGTTTGAGAAATTGACTTTTTGAGTTGTCATCACTAATTTATCTAATTAGATTGTTATTTTTTATTTTCCTGAAATATTGACTTGTACTACTCGCGTTTAAAATCTAACTTTATTAATTTTATTCTTATAGATTCTCATTTAAAAGATATTATTACCCTGGTAAAAAAAAAATAACATAAAAGGAACAGGGTTTTCGGGATCCATCAAAAAATGTTTTAGTTCTTTTTTCCAACAAATTTTTCAGAAAAATTGTACAAAAAAAGAAGCACGAATTAAAAATTTCAAATTGGAATATTTTTATTAAATTTTCATTCTGTGAAATATTATTTTATTTTTATTATCATTACTCACAGTGGTCTGGAACGCGAAAAAAGTTTCACCACGATGCCCCCAAAAATCTCTGGTATTTTCTTATTTTATAGGGTCTCCTGAGGCAGGAAATGCTTGTCCTAAAATTGAAACCGTAGCTCTCGGGGAGAACCGCCCAAATTTGGGGGTTCTTGGGGGGGTAAAAAAAATTTTTTTTTTTTTTTTTTAATTTAACATTTTTTACATTATTTTAGACCATAGAAAGTGACGAACAATTGAGGAACACAAAAAATTTGGCTCGCCCCATAGTTTTTTTTGAGTTGGAAGGCTCAAAATTATATTTTTTCAATATTTGAAAAAAACCAATTTCTGAAATTTTTTAAATAAATTAAAATTATTTTTAATGATGGTTTATTTTTTTTCAATTGTTTTGTGATTATAATTTACTAAAATAAGTTTATTTAGGACCAAAAAGTACAAATTTTCAATTTTCAAGGTCTTAGAGCAACTCAAAAAATATTGGATTTTTTTAAAATTTCACAGACTTGGGATTTTTCTATCAGATTCAAATGAGGTTATAAACTGGATTTAAAGACGTATTTCATAGTAATTTTTCCAGTACAATCTGAATTTGCTACTTATTTTAACATTTTACCAAGATTTTTAGGAGAAAAATCCGTTTTTTTGTTTATTGTGGTTTCAATTTTCAAGGGACCAATTTTTTAAAGTTTCGCAGGTTTCAAGAAAAAATTTTCTGAATAATATTTACAAGAGTCATTTATATATTTTTTCCTCTGAAACTCAATGAAATCACTAGTTTTTTCATCCGGAGTTTTCCTTTCTAGTTAATTAATGATTTTGTAATAATTCCCCTATAATCTCAATTTCACGTAACTAAAAAATTGGTTAGGTCAGTGAATTTTCACCACTAGACAAAGAAAAGTTTTTATATTTTCTAGAATCGTTTTTTTCTGAATATTCATTTATTTAAAAAATTTTAGACATTTCAAACCCTTCAGGCTCAAATTGACTAGTTTAGCATAATAGCAAATATGAAATTGGACAAAACCAGTAAAAATAGAAACAAATGATTTTTTGGCTAAGGAAAATTCCGGATGAAAAAACTAGTGATTTCATTGGAATTTCATGAGAATTTCAGAGGAAAAAATATATAAATGACTCTTGTAAATATTATTCAGAAAATTTTTTCTTGAAACCTGCGAAACTTTAAAAAATTGGTCCCTTGAAAATTGAAACCACAATAAACAAAAAAACGGATTTTTCTCCTAAAAATCTTGGTAAAATGTTAAAATAAGTAGCAAATTCAGATTGTACTGGAAAAATTACTATGGAATACGTCTTTAAATCCAGTTTATAACCTCATTTGAATCTGATAGAAAAATCCCAAGTCTGTGAAATTTAAAAAAAATCCAATATTTAACATTTGAGTTGCTCTAAGACCTTGAAAATTAAAAATTTGTACTTTTTGGTCCTAAATAAACTTATTTTAGTAAATTATAATCACAAAACAATTGAAAAAAAATAAATCCATCATTAAAAATAATTTTAATTTATTTAAAAAATTTCAGAAATTGGTTTTTTTCAAATATTGAAAAAATATGATTTTGAGCCTTCCAACTCAAAAAAAACTATGGGGCGAGCAAAATTTTTTGTGTTCCTCAATTGTTCGTCACTTTCTATGGTCTAAAATCATGTAAAAAATGTTAAATTAAAAAAAAAAAAAAATTTTTTTTACCCCCCAAGAACCCCCAAATTTGGGCGGTTCTCCCCGAGAGCTACGGTTTCAATTTTAGGACAAGCATTTCCTGCCTCAGGAGACCCTATAGAATAAGAAAATACCAGAGATTTTTGGGGGCATCGTGGTGAAACTTTTTTCGCGTTCCAGACCACTGTGTACTGAAGACATTCCAACAAATTGAATCATAAAATTGAGTCAAAATTTTCGTTAGTTGACAAAAAAGTCTCGAAATTCTGCTTAGAAAAAAAATTTTTTTCTCAAATATAAAAATCAATATAAACGACCTACTTTTCTATAATTTTTTTAATTAATTTTGACAGTCATCATTCTATAAATACTCTCAAGTCTAAAACACAATAAAAAAAATTTCTTAAAAATTTAGACAGATATCCAAAATGAATTATTTTAATGAATTATCACTAAAACTATTAAAAATGAAAAAATAGGTATAAAAACTTACCAGTTTATCATTTTAATTATTTAAATTCCTCGAAAAAAAAAGTAGCAGATACATTTCATGTTACTTGAATATTTAAATGTCAGACAAAGTAAATTAAAATACAGAATAAAAAAGAAAATAATAGAAAATTTAGTAAAACTGTCAAAAGTGTAGAAAAAAAAAAATCTCTCATAATAATAAAATTCGTAATTAACATTTTTTAGTGAAAAAAAGAAAAAAGTTTGTTGTTGTTGTTGATTATTATTATTATTAAAGAGTATAAGTAGTCTAGAACAAAACTAAATTTTAGTAGACGTTTAGCGTCAGCTCTTGTCAGTTAAAGAGACAAGTTATGCATCTGGCGTATAAATTTTAATCCTTTCACTATTTTAGATATGAAAATCCTATAATTTTTTCATTAAACTAAAATCAATAAACTGAATTTTTAAATAAAATAAACAATAAACATCAGATCTCGGGTTCTAGAGAAAGTATAAAGAAACAAAAGAAATTCAATCCAGAAGGCTCCTATTTTTAATGTGTCAGTAAAAAAATTGAATATACTCTGATTACAATTCAAAGTCGTGACAGGAATCTTATTTCTCTTTTATATTTATAAAATGAAAATCTAAAACGAACGAAATTAGATTTTATTTAAAATATCGAAAAGTTGATGAAAATTTAGGTTAATTTACTATAATCAAAATGTAATTTACTTACTCAGAATTAACTGATATTTATCATTAAAATTGCATTTTACTTTATAACGAATCAATTTTCTACACTTCGAATATTAAATAACGGCAGATTTTAAATATAATAAATACTAATTACTTTTACCCACACACATATACGAATAGAATACAACATTTTTTTTTAAACAGATGTTTAAAATTGTGTAATTATCACATTATTTATGTAATTGTTATTACAATTTCGAAACAAAATGACCAATTTAAAATAAAAAAAGAAACTCGTCTTTTTTATTATTATATAACAAAAACAAAAAGATTTCATTATCGTTAAGAAATATTTAAACTTTCAAAATAGCAGTAAAATAAATAATCTACACTACAGTAAAAAAACAATAAATTTTTGTTAATTTTAACTACTACATAACACTAAAATTTTTTTTTATTATTTTTAACACTTTGTAAAATTATTGTGTTATTATGTGTGTGTGTGTGTAGAAATATACATATATACAGTTTTACACTTTCATCCAATTTTCCAGTCAGTTACCTCTGTGAATTATAGACAAGAGGGTAGCATATTCTCGTCGTTTTTTTTGCACCTACAATATATCAATCGTTTTTTTTATATTTATTTTACAAAAAAAAAATTTATACCCTTGATAATATATAAAGTTTTCCAGGTATAAATGGAATATGAAGTATACATATATGAAAATTTTAAGCAAAAGAGAGAGCTTTTATACACGTATTTTATAATAGTGTAAAAGGTATTTTAGGATCTCTATACTAAAAACTAACGTATTAACGTTGACTAATGGCGCTTACTAATTGTCTCTCATATATGCATGTAGAGGAACTTTTTTTTTCGAATTTTTGTTTTTTTTTTTTTGAGATAAAAGAATAAAATTTATTAAAATTTTTAATTAATGGAATTTAATACTATATATTCGTCTCTTTTTTTACCAGTGTTTAATAATGTAGGCTTTGTACTTTTTTTTTAATGCAAAAATTTAATTATTTAAAATATTGATTTTTTTTTTCATTCGAGAGAATGCTTATAAAAATTAATTAAAAGAAATATTATTTATCATTTTATGCATTTTTTATTACTGTTAAGTGTTGATATTAGAAATAATTAATGCATTTTTTCTGCAAATAAATAAATAATATTTTTTCATTATTGACGAAATAGTTTGTTATGGTAGTCTGAGCAATAGTTTTTAGAATCAACAACTTTTAGAATCTGAATAATTGATAAACAAGTCGTTACATCAAACATTATGCCAATAGATTTAAATATTCTAAACGAATTGATTGTATCAAAAAACCCCGAAACTTGAGCACCCCAGAGAAACAAGAGAAACAATATTTGTTACAACTATTTTTAGTTTTCATAGTTCTAGGTAAATATATTCTAAAAATTACTTTCTCTAAAGTCACAGAATAAATCTGAGTTTCACTCAACCTAATAAAATAATTAAATATTCAATAAATTTTCTTAATACTTTTTTTATGAAAACATAAATTTTTTTTGAAAGTGATTTATATTTTATAAAATTCTATATATCACATTTTTATGCTCGTAATAAATTTTTAATTACTAAAGTTTGCATTAATATTTGAGTGCTTATTGATTTTAAAATATGATAATGTTTATACTTAGAGTTTATATTTAAAGAATAAAGTGATTAATTTACTGTTTAACAAAATAATACTTTTATTATATAAAAGCGAGGATCTTTTATGGGTTTTCTGGGCAGATTTTGGATAGAATTTTAAGCAACAGCCTTTTCAGTCATTAAATAAAAACTTTGACAAATTTTATAAATTTCTAAACGCTGTATAAAAAAAAAAGAAAATTTCATATAAACCATTGATAAGATAAAAAAAATTAGCCTAATTTTATAATTTAAACTAATTTTTTTTGCTACTCTTCAGAACTTCAGCGAATTTTTCTGCTAACGAGAAACGGAATTATGGGTTCGGAATTTCGTTTTTTGCTCATTATACCGCTACGTGCATATCTTAAATGAACGGAAAACATTTTTTTTTAATTTTCTTCACATTTCAAATCATTTGAATGAAAGAAAAATCTACTAGTCACAAGCGAAATTACGCTTAATAATTTCTCGAAAAGTCAAGATACTAAAAATTCCTTTGTACTTATATTTTTTACTAGAAAAAATACTAAAAATTTTAACATTTAGGATTCACTATTAAATAATGCTCAAGAACAAACACGTAACTTTAAAAATAATATAATTATATCGTCCTAAACACGAAATCCAATAAATAATTGATCCTTGCAATAATAGAAAAAAATTTTAGCACAAAGAAAAATATTATATAATCTAAATCCAACGACACATCCGGACAATTTATCTAAAAATATTGAATAATTCCATTATTTAACAGAAAAACTATTTCTCATTATAGATACATTTCAAAATAAAAAAAATAACGAATTAAAAAAAAAGAAGAAAATTTTTTTAAATTAAATTTTCCATTATATTAAAAGGATATTTGTATAAAAATTTTTACTGTTAAATTGTAATTGGATAGTTTAACTAAAAAAAAAGCAAGAAAAAATACCATTAACGGTATAATATTGTCTATACAAAATTTATTCCAGTCAATGAACGTTTGTTATATTCGACTAAAACACACACATTTATAATAATAGCAAATGCTGCAGGTATACACTGAACCTGATATCGAGAAAAGCTTCTCAAAGCTCTCTTTTATCACGTTCAAGGGCTCTCTTCAACTATTATAGATGAGAACAATGAAAAAAAAATTTTTTTTTTCTTTTGTAAACGCTATTTTAGTTTTTTTTTTCCTTTTATATTTTTCTCAATAGGTACCCTTTTTTTTATTATTTCACACTTTTTTAAATACTAAATTTTAATTGATTTTTAATTGAATTTTTATACTTTGATTCGCTAATTTTAGATTATATTTGTTGACCTAATTTTACAATTTTATTTTATTTACAAATCTAAATCATATAGAGCGTAAATTATAGTATTTTAAATAAGAACCACAAAAAAAACAGTTATAAGAAATAATACGCAAATATTAAAAAAAAAAAAAATTTAAATAAGAATTGAAAGTTAATTAATTTGAAATATCCGAGAGAAGAAATAAACAATAAGTAAAATCGAAAAAGCAATAAAGTGTTATGCTTTTACAGAGGAAATTGAAGAATTATTGAACGATCTAAAACAGTTGTTGTTGTCTTGTTATTTGACATCCTTTTTTATGTATATTTTGAATTTATACTGTATAAACATGAAAAGATTTAAAATAATATTATTTCTATTTTTGGGTAATATTTTTTATAAGAAAATAGAAATTTCATAAAAATATGCATGAATTTTAGAAGTTTAAATAAGTCACACATATAGTTCAATATCAAAATTTAATCTTTAAGACTTTAAAATGACAGTATTATTTTTATAACGTCTTTATTTTCATTTATATATGACTCGTTTTTTTAAAAAGGTTCTTTGGAAAATTTGATTAAAAAAATTTGTTTTCAACGCCATACTGGCGTATTTATAGTAAAATATAACAATTTTTATCACTTTTTTTAGGGATCCTTTAGGAATTTTGACGAAAGCTTAATAGTATTAAGAATACGTTTGTTTTATATATATATGTAACTTTGTCCATAATTTAATCTTTCAAAAGTGATATAAAAAATCGACTTGCGATCAAGAAAATAGTAAACATATACGCAAGAGATGAAAAAATAGAATTTTTCTTGCGGAAATTTTAAGTATTTTCCGACTATGGTTGAGTATTTTCACCTTTTTTTCAACGAATATAAATTTAGCGACCTCAAAAACCTCCGAGTAAAACTTGAAGTCATTAGTGCAAATAAAAGAAATTTCTAGTTTGTGGAAAATATTACGATTTTCCAACCGCCATATTGAATTTTCACTATTTTGACGTCATATTTGGAATTACCGAGCTCAAAAACTTCTAGGTAGTAAATTTTCTTTATGAAAACACCGAAGATTTAAATTTAATATCTAACTTTGAATTTTTGTTACGTCTTACGTTTGTCCGCTGACTTTGACCGCTAAGATCAGTACCATGAAAAGTCGACAGAAAATTACTGAAAGCATTATTATTAATAAGGTAATTTATTTGTATATTTTAAAATCTATCTTTAGACGCTGTATCATTTAACTAAAACAATTAAAACTTGCATTCAAGATTCCCTTTTATATAACTTCTAAAAGTCATTTCGTTTGCGAGAAAAATATATATATCAAGAATGATTGAGGTTTACCAGTGTTATCTATAAAACAAGTATTTCCAGAACAAATATTTGCTTGTTATAGCAACTGTTTTGTTGACCATTTAAAACAAACTTTTTGAAGAAACTATTTACAATGAAAATAATTTCTTTATAAAAAAATTACTAACTTTTAAATCAAAAATTTTCAAAACTAGAAAAAAATAATTCTGCCAAAAAAAACAAACTGTCATTATTTCAAAGTTTTTAAGATCTAGCTATAAACTGCCTTTTTTTAAATTTAGTTTTCTGATTAGCAGCCAGAAATTACATAATATTATAATTACAAAAACAGGTACTGTTGTAAATGATTTCAAAAACTTGACATATATTTAAAAATCAGTTTAGAAAATTTTTTTTTGCGATTATATTTTAAAACCTGAATGTAATAAAGATACTTCCATGGGTGTAGTTTTTAGCAAATGCAATTAATATTGATATTGTAATTGCAAAGATACATAAAAAAATTTTTTAAATTTCTAAAATAGCTGCAAAATATTGATTTTTTTAATAATATTGAAGGCTCAAAGTTAGAATTTATTTATGATAAACATAAATCTAAGCAGCCCCTTTGGAGAAAATTTCTTTATTTAAGGGTGTGTTACTAACTTCTGATTAAAAAAGATCACGGATTCGTGATCAACGGTTCAAAAGGCCTATGATGGAGAAAATTTTATCTCTTTAGCTCTTAATATAACCAGGTCCATACTTAGGAATAGTTTTAATCTTCTTTAATTAACCCTCGAGTTTAAATTTATTATATATTATTGTCTAATGTTTAATTGAGAGCAAAAAAAGTTTTTTTTAAAAATTGAAGACTGAAATTAAATTGTGTACAAAAGTACCCCTTTTTGAGGTAGTTTTTGCTAATTTAATGATGAAATATTAATTTTTCTTAAAAACGTGGACACTCAAAGTGTGAATAAAATTTTTTCTAATTCGAAAATGAAACCTCAATTCCATACAGTACACATATTTTTATCTATACGGAACTAAAAAAAAAGTGGATTACGAAATAAATTGGTGGTGGGCTGGGGGCCAATTCTAAACAGAGTACTTATCAAAGGGATAAAATTAAAGAATTGGCCCCCTGGTGGCAAAGAATCACACACACTAAATTACTAACTAAATTTAACCACACAAAACTTAGACAAAAATAATAATTTCTTATCATTATCAGTATAATTACTATAAGGCAGATTAACAACATTCGAAAAGAATTATTATTAATAATGTAACTCATTTGGTTATTATCAAATCTAACGTAACATTTAACTAAAAAAAATTTTAATTTGCATTTATATAACTTCTAGAAGTCATTTCGTTTGCGAGAAATATATATATATATCAAGAATAATTGAGGTTTACCAGTGTTATCTATAAAACAAGTATTTCCAGAACAAATATTTGCTTGTTATAGCAGCTGTTCTGTCGACCATTTAAAACAAACTTTTTGAAGAAACCATTTACAACGAAAATAAGTTCTATATCAAAAAATTACCAAAAATTTTAAAAATAAAAGAAAAAATCGTTACTTGCATAAAATTATCTACAAAATGTCTATTTTTTAAAGAAAATTTAGGTCCAATAAAATGCATAAAAATAAAAGTCTATTTTTAAATATCATTGCAGTGCAGTCCAGCAAACAAATTAAAAATTATTTATACCACAATAAGCACTAATAAATCCTTTTACCATAAACCATAACAAATAATATCTTAGAAAAATAAACAATAAATATAATGACAATATAATATTCAAGCGTATAAATTATTTAATTTAAATATATATATTTTAGTAGGTTAATAAAGAAAAAAATAGTCAAGCATAAAAAACTACTGAATAGATCAATAAATATACAGTTTTCTTAAATAAATAAAAAAATTTAATAATAAAAAAAGTTTGAAAAATTCAGTGTTTTATATTGATAAAAAAATTTATTATAATTTAAAATTCAAAAAAATTTTATTCAAATTTACAATAAAACGTTTTAAAATACATTTAATATACTTTAAATTATTAAATATTTTATTCTATTTTCACAAAATAAAAAAAAATAAAAATTTGTAGTAAGTAAGTAGTCTAAAAAAAAAAATGTTCGTGACTACTTTTTAACTTTTTGAATTTACATATAAGTTCAAAAAAAAAAACGATAATACTCGTAGAAAAAAAAGAAGCTTTGTTGTATAGAATCTTTTAACCTCTTTGAGTATTCTGAAATCGTAAAGATATAGATTTTTACGTTTATCTTGTATCTTTTTTAAAGCCTATCTCTGTCTAAAACTAAGTATTTCACAACAAGAAAGTACTACTTTTTTAGTAAAATTCAGAGAGATATAGATTTTTTATATGAGTGGGATTGATTCTATCATCAAAAACGTAAAAATGCGTTTAAGTAAAAAGTTTAATCGAGCGATATATAAGCGTGCCAACAAAAGGTACTCTAAAAATGTTGCAAAAGTATAAAATAAAAGTTAACAAAAAAGAGATAGAGAGATGCTAGTAGTACATAAAGTAGTATGAAAAAAAAGCCAATAGGGAAAGACGAGCTTGTATAAATTTCCTTCCTGAATTTGAGTAAGGTAGTACAACTAAGTGCATAAAAGAAAATTGAGGTTTATTTTTTATATTAAATAGTAAAATTCGTTTTCCTTGTCATTATAATTTTTACTAGAATCACTTAAAAATAAGACAAGCTTCTTTTGAGTTTATATAGAAAAAAAAGTTATTTCATACTCTTATAAAGAGCTTAATAATAATAATAATAAATTTTTTTTACAGAGGTTACATTGGCCAAGTACACTAGCACACGAAGAATTATGTTATTTAAAAGGTGGTGATAAAGATACGTGCCAAAATTACGTGAGGGTTTTTGGAAGGTTGGGACCAGACAAGTTTATGACATGCGGAACCAACGCCTATAAACCGCTTTGCAAGCACTATTCGATAACGGTAAGTCTTTTTTACTTTTTTTTTTTAGTATGTCAGTTTTTTTTTAAAGGAACTTAATGTCAGTAGTTTTTTTTTAATTCATTTATTTCATTCAATTATTTTTATATCAAAGCTGCCTCTGTATTTACTGAAGATTTTATCATGAAAATTTATATTATAAATTTCATATTTTTTTTTAAGCCCGTATTGTATAAAATACTTTTTTAACGAACGCAAAAAAATGGGATATTTTATTTTATACCTAGGTACTTTTTTTTGCATTTAATTAAAATTTTATTTTAATATTAATTAAAAATATGCAGAATTTAATGTTTTTAATTGATGTGCACTACGGGGTAAATTTCTTTGAAAATTGTATTTTAAGAAATAAAAAGATTGTTGAAAAAAGTATAAAGAAAGATTGATGTTGTAGTTGGTTCTTTTTTTAAATAAATTGAGATTTTCTTATTTCGTTTTTATCTTTTTTTTTGTGTTTCTTGGGCTAAAATAAGAAAAAAAAACGTCTATTCAGTATGTAACATCAATCTTTGGTCATTTTATTTAAAAGAAACATTTTAAACGAAATGTAATTTTGTTTTTGAAAAATTCATTAAAAAATTTTTTTTTATGTTTCAACGTTATTTGATTTCTGTTTTAATAATTTATATTTTGAAATTATTATTTTATATTTTGTTTTATAATTTAATAAATATTCGTTATAAAATAATTATTATGTTTAACAATAAAGTTTATAAAATTATTTAATATTTTATTTCAATTTTTTATATTTTTAATGATATTATATGAACAATTCCACGGTAAGTTTGAAATTCTGTTTTGAAATAGTTTAGCAAGATTTTATTTGCAAAGTTGGATTTTCTGACAGAATTTAGTTGATAAGAAGAAAAAATTGATTTTTTACCTTTAGACTCAAATAAGTATAGATTATTTTAGTATTATCGTGAAAAAGCAGCTATTTAAGAAATTAATTTACATGATTTAATTTTTGGAGGAATTCAAGTTAGGAAAATTAGCCCCCAAAACACCAATTTCAAGTATCATTTATAAAAATACTAATCTTTATTTCTGATATCAAACTCAGTCAATTCACCTGGAATGACCCATATATAAAAAAAAGAATCAAATTTTTTTACTCCACTTAAAGCTTTTAATTTCAGCTGATGTAAAAGCAATACACAATACATTTAGTTATTTTAACTACTAACATACAGCTTTTTTTAAAAATTAAATTACATTTAAAAACAAAAAGCTTTTTCTATATTTTAAGTTTTTAACTTGAATTTTCAATAAAAGCTTGAAAAAAATAGTAAATTTTATCATACATAAAAGATAAATTTAGAAAAAGTAGCTTTTGATTTATTAGATCGTTAATCTCTTTATTTATACGAAAGCAAACGTTGGCAATTTTCACTCATCGAGAAAAAAAAAGTGTAACATGCATGTGTGTTTGATATAAATATAACAGTCGTTATTATGACCTTGCGCAGGAAGTCAAAGGCAAAAAAAAGTACTTCCTTTCGATTATGTCATCTCTAGTACTTTTATGATTTTTTTCAAGTGTATCCTTAAAAGTTGAAAGAAAACTTTTTTTTGTTCCAGTTAGCTAGATTTTCATTCTTATAAGGTTCTAGTAGTAAAGTAACTTAAAATTTTTAGTTTAATTTAAAAAGCATTAAGTGACCTAGTAAAATAAGAAATTTTCTCTCTCTCTCTCATCTTAAATATCTAATTTTTGATTAATTTTCTCATATAGATAAATCTATTTAAATTTAATGTAATTTTTAGTTTTAATAGAGTTTACTAGGCTGATGGATTACTTTTAACATGTTTGCATTATTATCTTTTAATCAATATTATCATGAATTTACTTATTTACTAGAAAGATTACATTGGCTAATTATATCAACACGAAAGTATCTATCTTGAAAATTAATTGTTATTTTATTTTTAACAAAAATTTAATTTATAAAAAAATTTTTCCATTGTTTTTTTTTTAATACAAAAATAAAAAGAAAAACGATAGTTTATTTTGCGTCAGTCACTTAATATTTATAACGATCTATGTATAAAACATATTTTTTTACTATATGTACCCAATTTTTTTGACGTTTATTGTTTTATATACCAAATTTTTTTTTTTTTTAATTAACAGATTTCATGTTTGTTTGTTATGTCAACAAAAAAATGTTTACATGGATTATTTCAGGTGAAATTGTTCAGTTGAAATCATGAATTTTTATATTTAATTCGATGAGTGTCCAAAGTTTTCAAATTTTTTAGATATTTGAAAATCAAATAATTGAAAAAAAATTTAGAACTGCACTAGTAGGACACTAGTAGAATTGAGTCTAGTTTTGTATAGCCAAGGAAACTTCCGAATCTAAACTGCAACTAAAGACCTTTTTCGAAAAATTTCGGGCTATATACGAAATAAAACAGAAAAGACCAAAATTTCATATAGCCGACCCGACATTAGGGTAAATTTTAATTGTTTTCAAATGAAATGTAATTCAGTAAATTCTCAAAATTGTTTAATCGGTTGAAATAAAAAAATGTTAAATTCCTCAATAGTAATAAAAAATTAATTCCTAAATAATCTAAAACTTTCATTTCTAGAAATAAGCTTATTCAAGCAAAAATTTTTTCGTACAACTTAGTTCACAACCCACTGCACTTGTTTTGCATCAAAAAAACCCATTAAATATCACGAACACCTAGTTAAAAAAGACAACAATGAAAATAAGCTTCATCGAGTCCTCTTGCTTGTGATATAAAATTTTAAAATAATTCATTATAAAAAAAGTCAATTATTTAACTGGATAAATTAACGTGAAATACCCTATATATAACCTAAATAAATAATATAATAAAAAAGCATGTATATTTTGGCTTTTATTAATTAATAAATTGTTTGATTTTTCATTTAATTAAATATTTTATAAATGTATTTTATTTTTTTATTTGTGATGCAGATAATCGAATTAAAAATAAAAAATTTAAATAATTAATTTTTATATTATACTGTCTAAAATTATGAAGTGAAGAATATATTCAAACGAAGACCACCCAGCATAAAAGAGTGCCTGAAGTTCAATGAATCTTACTTGAATTTTTCCACATCCATAAAAGACTAGTCCATGACTATTTATTGTATGACTTGAAGTTAGTTTTCATATACCATTTTATCTGCTAATGAACTCTCTTCATTCTTCTGTGCATATAATTCTCACTTTCCTTATATTTTACCTTCAAGAATATTCGTTTGAGTAAATCTACCTGCTGTATAAATTCTATTGTGGATAAAAGATTATTTTCTTTGACATTCAGGAACTGCATTTCTTTATTTATCAAAAATATATAATTTATCAAGATATTTTAAAAATCTTTCGTAATTATGTTCTTTGCTTAATTTTCCTTAATTTTGCTCTTCTTATGTTAATTTAAGGTCTGCTCGAAGCCTTGATTTCTAGTTTTTGCTTGTGGTTTCAACTGTTTGTTTCCTTGTTTCTTCTTCGTCCTTCGGTCCTTTTTTGTTATATCAACTCTGAATAGTTTTTGGCCACCTTATCTTTTTTGCTAGCCAACAGATTCTAGTTTAACCCTTTTTGCTTGCACTTAAAATCAAATATTCAAATTTAAAGAGCTATCTATCATAGATTAGACTAATTTACTACCAATATCAAATTTAAATCCAATTTTTTCATCAAATATTTCAAGTTCAATCATTAAATAAAAATTTTTAAATATTATCATATAAAAACAAAAAAATATTTTTATTATTTTAAAATTTTACATATTCTATCCATCATTTCCATATTAAATTTTTTTTCTCTGCATATAATATAAAAATGTCGTTAGTTTTTCGTATAACTTGTGGATAAAAAAAAAAGACGATTTGCAAATAGAGAAAATATAGAAAGAACAAGAGAATATAGAAAAGTTAAAAAATACACACACATACATACAGAGAATTTGATCATTTTGAACGAGAAGTTATTATTATAGTAAACGAGAGAGAAAGACTTTTTAGAGTCACGTTCGTACATATAAATGAGAAAATAAATGCAAAGACCACAAAATTCATAGCATAAATAGTAATACGTTGCGTCATTTTGAAAAAAAAAGGGTAACAATACGTTGCTAATGAGTTTAAACTTTGTAATTTTATAATAGGTTATATATATAGAAAGAAAAATTTATAAAATTTTAATATTTTTACATATCATAAATAATTTATTTTTTGAGAAATTTTTCTACGATTTTTATGTATTTTATCGATTATTATTTCAGAGTAAATAAAATTTTTTTAGCATTAAAATTCTGAAAATTAGTACTGACAAGTGTAAAGATAAGATTTTATGCATAAATTACTTTTGAATTTTACATGATAAAAGAATAAAAAATTTTATTTTAAGAAAAATAGTTTTTTTTTATCTCTTTTGTATTTTATAGAATCAAATTTAAACCTTTTTTTTATTTAAGTGCTGTACATACTTTTAGGAAAATTGAAATAAAAGATATTCAACCCTGTATTTTGATGTAGGGTAGAGTTTTAGTATTTTGTTGGAATTAGGTTTTGTTGAAAATATATTCAAAGGAATTTTTGAGGGTTTCTGGTTTTGTACTTTTTTTTTTGGAGTAATAGAAATAAAAAATTGAAAAATAAATATTTTAATTTTTTTTTTTTTTTTTTGTGGTTCTTTTGAAAATATTGAATTAATTAGTCGTTAAAATGAATTTAAATCGTGCATTGCCAAATTTTATTTTTCTCCACAAATTTGTGCAAAAATGTTAATTAAAAATGAGACAATAAGTGGAATATATCATTTACATCTTTATTGTTTTTACCGTTACTTATATCTTGCACCCTAAATTCTCTGGTATTTGAAATATTCATATAACAAATGGTTTCATTAACCTATAAAAAGGACTTTATTTATTAGAAAAGTTTTTAAAGAGGAGATATCATTTTCATTTTAATTAATCAAGTTTTATTTTAAATACAAAAGTAACTCAAAAATTTTTGAATTAAAAAACCAATGGGATGCATCTTGATAGCAAAAATTAGCTTACTTTAGCTTCAGTTCTTGCAACATACACTGAACCGAGCACTGAACATTGCCGCAAGCGGAAATTCCTCTGTCTCTTTCTCAAGCGATTACAAATTACCTGAAACATAAAAAAATTTTAAAAAGATTTTTACAAAATTTTTTTTTAATTTAACAAAATTTTTTTGTACATTTAGGATATGCGTACAGCTTTTAAGATGCGAAAAAAATTTCTCGTCAAATTCTTCAGTCAAATCGCGTTTTGGGGTGTTTAGTTACTGGCCATGGTCTACCATAAGTTTATTGTGTTACCGATTACGAATATTGGGGTCTTTTCTATGAGTAATTTGGTCTACACCCTTAAATTTTTAAAAACTACCCCATTTTAGGGATAGTTTTTGTCCTTTTGAGATGCTAAGTTTTTGAAGACAGGACACCAAAATTCGTGATCACTGATCCAAAAATTTAAATATTAATAGATTAAAAATACCCCTATTAGAGGTATTATCTGCAAATTTAAGGGTTTAGCCCAAATTTCTGATAGAAAAAACCCTGAGATTTGGGATCAGCTGCCCAAAAAACCCATAGTAGATCAAACCTGGTGAGGGCTAGTAACTAAACATTCTAAACCGCGATTTGACTGGAGTAAAAGCAATTTTTGTCATTATTTTTTCATAGAAATCCCAGGAAAACCTAGAAAAGTCAATGAAAAACAAAACATTTAAAAAAGTATCTTTCAGGACGTTTTCCACTCTATAACTAAAAACTGAAATATTTCATTAGACGAAATTCTATTAAAATGAAAAAAAACAAAATAAAGTCAAAATTTTTAAGTATATAACATTACTTTTCGCTGAAAAACTCTTAGTTTCTAAATATCATTTTTGAATTACCGCTTGCGGCATGAGTGAAAAATTTATTCAGTGTATATCCAACATTGTTCATTTAAATGCCAATTTAATCTCTGAAGAGAAAAAAAAACGAATTTTCAAATATACAAAAAATAATGTTTCATCTAATGTACCTGGAATATAATAGAGAATCTTTTATGTAAAAAAATAATTTCTTATAAACCGCAGATAAATATTTCCGGTATATAATATAAAATTCTATTTGTTTCAAAACTCATCTATAAAAGTTATGTAGACATATAAAAAAAGATAAAAAAAAGTAAAATCTTTCGATTTGATTATATTTTCAAGATATCGAGTCAAAAATAGGAAGTAGGAAGAAAAAGAAAAAAAAAATAATAATATTGAGAGAAAATTGTTATAAAATATATTGAAATCTTGCACGTATAATATAAAAGTTAGCCAAAAGGAAGAAACCTTGATATTATAGTTTATCGATTGGTATTTGCGGCTAGCCTTTGACGCGTTTCTCTCTCTATGTTATCGAAGTCTGAGGTGATCAGTGCATTGACCACGACAAAATTCCAAACATCGAACATCTTATATCTATAGATTTATTTTAACAACATGATATAATACAAGGATTGTTGTTATTCTTGATGTTGATGCTTGTGGATTTGGAACTAACAACTACTGCATAATATATCAAATATCTTATATGTGTATTTGAATTACGCAAAGGATTTTCCCTGTTATTCTCCTATGTATAATCTATTATGCGCTGTGTTAGAGTTTATTAGATATTTTACTCAAATTAATGAAATTCTATTCAAAATTATATGCCGCTTATTATTTCATCTTTACAAATTTATATATTATTTCATACGTGCATTCTTCCGATATTATTATTATTATTAGGTTATTAAAATTAATATATTTTTGTGTTTTTTAAATTGGATTTTATTTATAGCTGTAAGTGCTTTTGAAATAATGTTTTTATGTTTAATAGTTTTGTAGATCTCGGGGTTGCAGGTGAGCGGGTGGGTTTATTCGAAATTTTGGATAAAGCTTTGGGTGAAGTTCCACATTTTTTGACAAAATATTGCAGTACAGAATGAACCCAAAATTTGTATTGCTAAAGATTGAAAAACCCCCCAAAATCCCAAATTTTTGGGCCGAGTAGTCGATATTCAAAATGATGGCATGGCTCGAAAAGCGAATACTCTACTAATCTAGTTACAGGAATTTTTAGATTTCTAAAGTTTTCAATATTAGAGTTAATTAATTTTAAAAAGACACTTTTGAAACTTTCTACTTATTTAAAATATTCAACTTGAAAAACGTACTCAAAAATTAAAAAAATTTAACAAAATCTAGATTTCAGAACATTTTTGGAGTTCAAAAAATTAAAAAATTCTCAGAAATAATCTATTAAGTTTTCATGTCCCGAAAAATTCCTGAAATTGAAAAAAAGTTGGTACTGTCAAAAGTTTTACCCCAAATATCCCCTGAAAATTGCCCATTTTTCACAAAAACCCCTTATATGAATTTACACGTTACAAAAAAAAATGATAAATTTCTGTAGATATAAACTTTTAAAAAATCGCATCACATCCTAAATAGACAGTTATAACTATATAATTGGCATTAAACATATATATAAAATATATAAATTTAAATGTCAAAATTGTGAAAAATTGTAAAAAAAAACATAATAGCATAGAATTTTGTCGAATAAAAAAAATATTTTAACAATCGTGTACTCTAACAACCTATACTTTTGATATTTTACATACATAATAATATATTGAAATGCAAAAAAAAGAGAGTATCATCCACTTATACGTGTATATCATCCAAAAAGAAAAAAAAAAAAAGTTGTATCGAAAAAACGAGACTTGACTACATAAATCCTTTATATGCTATCTGTTTATTCAAGCGACACTATTTCCTTTATATATAGAGAAAAAATAAAAATAGGAAAATGATATTATAAACTTTTATTTTTTAAAAAATAGAATTTTAATAATATAAAGTGTTTTTTTTTTTTAAATAAATTTTATTTGACAAGTGTATTTTAAGGAAAATTGTGTTAAATTTATAAGAAAAGATTTATATATTATACAATTGTGTTTAAGTTATATAATATAAATAAAATAAAGAAAGTTAGTAGGCCATTCTTTTAGTGACAGTAGTAAAGATACAGATTACTTTTGTTTCTATACAATACATACCAACCAAAAAAGCTTTATTTGTATATATGAGACTAAATATCAATTTTTACAGCAAGTGCATTTTTATTGACTATTTTTAGCCATCATTTTTTGACTTTTCGTAACTAATTTAAAAATTTTAATTAATACCAAGTTAGTCTAACAAAAAATTTATAATACAATATTTTGAGTTTTATTCAGAGCTTTTCTAAAGAAATTGTGAAATTAATGAAATCTACCCAGAACTCCAAAACTAACATTTTAACCCATATAGACTTAACAAGAACATATCTTTAACTTCCCTATTTTCTAAATCTTCATCGTTTCCAGCTATATATATATGAAAACTCTATACAACTAAACCAAGAAACATATGTATAGAAAATCAAGAAAGTCATATATATATATACAAAGGGTTTGTTGGAACTTGGCCAGATTATGAATTCACCCTAATATCAAAAAACTTGTATATAACGACAAAAGGTTTATTACCGACATATAGTGAATAATTTTTTGATGACTAAGTTATTTCTAAATTAAAATTTTAAGTATGCACAATTGTACTATACGTGCTGTATTTTATGTAAATTATTTCTCTATCATTATTATTATTATTATTATTATTATTGCAATTAGAGGAGAACAAAAATGCAATTTATCAAGATATTTTAAGTTTTAAATTGTTTCTCTTCACATTTATTTACTTATTAAAATACCTTTGTTTATAGATGAAGAATTCTTTGAAAATTAATTAGATTATTTTTTAATAATGAGAATTCAAAATTTTTCAGATTTGAAATTGAAAATTTTGCCATTAATGAGTAACGAGAATTTAAAATTTTATTTTACTTAACGTCAAAATATAAATTAAAACACACTTAATTAATGCACTATACCTTACTTGTTTATGTATATGTGTTGTCTATAAGCACTCGTTAAGTAAATGTTAAATAACCTATCATAAAAATTTTAAAATACTGTCAGATTATTGGAAAAACATCAAAAAATATGATAAGAAAATACGTTGAAAAGAGAAAATTCTCAAAGATTTAAGTAAAAATAAAAAATTTTAAGATTTTAAAAAAATTTACAAGTATTGGTATATAAATTTATGCAACCATTTAAGTAATTTTTTAAAAAATTTTACAGTTAAATTATTTAATACGATCTTTTAAAGATTATAAACAATAAATCAATGTACATAAATAAAATAATTTATATTTGGAATTGTGTTTAAGTTGAATGGTTAAATATTACATAATTTAAGTTAACAAAAATTTAAATACAAATGCTTGAATAAATTATTATTGTATATGAAGAAATTTTATATTAAAAGCTTTTTATCTGAAATATAACCAATAATATTAGAATATTTTAGAGTATTGTGTAAGAATTATAATATTTTTCCAAAATTTAAAATTATGCTTTTTTTAATTAAAAATAACGTGACGCTTTTATACAACATTTTTATTTTTAATAAAATGATTCTCGCAAGTGAAATGGACTTGAGAGACTATATAAGCATGAATATTACACTATATTATCCCAAATATTATATTCAATACTAATATATATACTTTAATGTTAAACGTAAAATTGAAAATGTAAATTAAAAATAGAATGTAATAATTATTATATAAAATAGTTGAAATTGGTTATATTGCTTTATAGTTGTTCATTGGCACCTTTAGGTTGCTAATAATAGTAATTGATTCGGTAATTAATTTTTTCATTTTAGATTATTGCTGTTCCCTTGAATATTAAATTAACAATTTCAAGTCAATTTATCAACTAAATTATTTACATTTGCATGGTAATTATGTAGAATTATTTTATTTTACTTCTATATAATCTATGTGAATTCTAGAATAAAAAACAGTATTAAAATGGTTAGAAATTGACTAGTATTCAAAAAATTATTCCTGAGCTTCTGTCCGAATAGTAAAAGGAGTGAGTTTCCAGTAACTTTAGGTGTCAACTTTGTCATACCAGTTTTCCAAAACTAACGAAACTACCCAAAAATTCATAAATTACAATAAATGTTATCTATTTTCTGGTTATTAATTATTATCCAATATTCAAAAAAACTAACAGAGTGTTACATAATTTTGATTTTTATAATTTTAATATTTTTTACTATCTGAATTAATATAATTTTTGCTACATTATAATTATCTTTGATGGTTTAAGGGGCGTATTTATTTTTCAGAAAATATTTTTAATATTGTTAATATTTTTGTTTGATGCATTAAAAATAAGTTCAAAATATTTCTGTATTAAGCCAAATCTTTTCCAATCGAAAAATTATTAAATAATTTAAATCAAATTAACCTTATATCAAAGTAAAAACTTGAAATATTTTTTAAACTCTTAAAAATAATTTAAACTAATACATAAAATACAATAATTATGAATATTACAATAAATAAATAATTGAATTGAATGAAAAAATAAATAAGATAAAAGAAAAAAAAAATTGTATTGAAAGAAGCATATAATTAAATATTAATTTCTATTAGTCAAAGAAAACGTACATAATAATATAATTATATAATAACAAAATTGAATAACTATTGTTCTATTCTTACAATAAATATTTATTTAAATGATATTTTTATTTTTTAATTATAATAACCTAACTACACTCTATTATTTATTAAACTTTATTATACATGACAAATTTATAAATATTGGTTATGATATTATTTTTTTAATGGTTCCAATCTTAATTAATTACCTGTATTGTTAAAAAATATTTAAATTTTTAGTTTATTAATTATTTAGCAATTTTTTAATTAGGAAATGAAAAGAGTGTTTTTTTATTTTTTTGGATTGAATTTAGTTGAATTTTGTTCACGTTACCATTTTTCGTATAAAATTGTACATTAAATTACCAAATTACCACTTCTTATCAAAATTTAATAATTATTTAAAATCTTAAACATAATTTAAAAAATATAATTAAAATTCTTGTCAATAAAAATTTCTCTTCCCATACAGTAATTATAAAATAAAAATCGATCAACAAATAATACTTTTTTTTTGCAATTAAAAAAAAAAATCCATCAGTTTTTTTTTCTTTAGGCTGAAAATAAAATTGAAGTTAACCATGAAAAAAAAAATTATAAAGAAGTATTTTATATATAAAAAGTGTCATGACGAGTTTTTCTACTCTTTCTCTTGTGTCGCTTTTATAAAAAAAAAAGGAAGATATATAGAAAGAAGCTCACTACTGGTTATATAGTAAAGATAACACAAACACACACACATACATGTAAGAAGATATCATTTTTTTTTATTCGGAGTGTTTGTGACTCATATTTATGGGTATAGTAGACTAGACGTTCTTTTGCAAGATAAGGTTCCAGGGTACCAAAGAACTCTGTTTGCCAACTTAATAAAATTGTGTCTTTTTTTAGTTTGGGACTAAGATTCGACTATATCTTTGAATAGCAAAATTTTAACACGTTTTTACTATCTGAAATTTAAAAATTTCACTTACTGCAGCCAGTCTAATATACATATTTACTGGTGTTTTTTATATTATAGATATATACTCAGAGGGATAAAAAAAAAATAAGGGCATGTGTCATTTATATGTTTTTCTTTTATTCATTTTTTTGAAATAACCTTCTTTGATAAAGTCAATTTGATTTATACCAACAGTTTATACAACCACCAAGAAATAAAAAATTAATTATTACATTTTCACTGCTCATAATTAAAAAAAAAAACTTACATTTTATTTTTATCAAATAAAAATTTTTATAAGCTCGTGTTATAAAAAGATACTTAAAATAAGAGATATTTTTTTTTCTCGATATATAAAAAAAAAAGGTGACATTTATTGTTTTTATGTATGTGTATTAAAATTTATACATAAAAAGGACAATTCAAACCCTGCGTAAATCCGGAATCTTTTATCTATGTTTCCGACAGTTTCTATTATACATACACTTAAATTTTCATCTCTTTTTTTCTTTTTTTTGGCTTACATTTTCTTAAATGCATATAAATTTTATATACTAAAAAAAAATTATGGCTTTTATCCAATATTTTGTGGCATTTTCTTTTTTTTTTAATGTATGTGTAATTATTTACATATTAAAATTTTTTAGACGTTTATAATGGGCCTTATAGTTTATTTTTCTACATGAATGAATTTTTTTACTGCAAAAAGGAAAAATTTTTTTTTTTATTTTTAAAAAGCTTCATACTGAAGATCAACAATGACAAGGGGTAAAAAGGAAATAAAAAAAATATATAAAAAGAATAAGAAGCCTTCAAGATTTTTTTTTCTTGTTGAAAAGAAGAAAAATACTTTTAAGTTTTTAACAATAAAAGAAGAAAAATATTTATTTTTTTTTTACTTTTAAGTATTTGTTTTTTGTTGTTTTTTGTTTTTTAATTTTTTTTTTTCTTTAACAGATAAGTTGAAATTAAGAGTAAAGAATTTCTTCTTTTTTTTTGTTGGTAATAATGGAAATGATACTTTTGTTGTTGTTTTTTGAGTGGATACTTATTTTGAATGTTTGGGTAATTTTAGATTAAAATGAAACAACAAAAAATTTTATTTATATTATCTTTGTTGTGAGACAATATTGCTTTTTTGAAGACAATTATTGGGTTAAAATTTTACTTCTTACAAGTGAAGATAACGATCAAATAAAATAAAATATACACTATCTTTGGAAAACCAAATTACAATCTATAGTTTTAAAAGCACCCCTGATATTCACCATTTATTTTAATGGGCCTATTGGGGTAAAAACACAGGGCTCAATGTTATTAGGATTTTTTGATAACTTTCACTAGAAAGCTGCAACCTCGCAAGATCACCAAATTACTTCTGGTCTTTAATTTTCAATTATTTATTTGCGAGATATAATAATTTAAAATCAGAGTCCCAATTTCAGGATTTTAAAAAAAAGTCAATTTTTATCATTATCTTTGAAAAAAGACATCTCAGAAACTAAGAAAAAAGTAAAGGTCTTTAAACTTAAAACTAGTAGAAAGTTTTGGAGTTATAAGACCCATTTTCGCTAAAAATTACAAATTTGCAACAATTTAAGCATTAGTCATTTTGGGCCAAAAATAACCATTTGGTTAATTGGCTATAACGATGAGTGATACGAAATTCGGTTTGATAGCTTGCGAGGTTGCAGCATCGAAAATTCCCAAAAAAAAACCATTTATTAACATTGAGCTCAGAAAGCTCATTGGAATAAACGAAGGGTATTGGGAACACATTTTCGACATATAAAGTCATCCATAACTATACATTACAATATGGTTTCTCAAAGATAGCGATTTACCCTCATATCTAAATTTTAAATAAAAAAAAAAGATTTTTATGAGGTAAAGATACGCCTTTAAATTCAAATTTAAATTTATTGTTATAAGATTATTTTCCCTAGCTCTTAATTTGTATTCCAACACCAAAAAGAAACTTTTCTGAGACCCATGTACAAGTAAGATTTTTTTCCAGTGTATATATAAATTTAATAAAAGTTAAATTTCTATATATAAGATTAAAGGTAAAAAAAATGAATAATTGATAAAAAGCTTTTGATTTCTTATATTTTTCGATATATTTCAAGTTTTCATTTTTTTGAATGATGAATTTTCTTTTAGACAACTTACTCTTAAAAAACTTAGATACATCAAAATAAATAAAGTTTGAATGAAATAAATTCAATTTTTATATTATATTATATTTTAAACAAAAATATTTTTTTGACCTAGTTATAGAAGCTAGGATCTTAGAATCATAAAAGTACTAAAGATCTTGGTATCATAATTAAATAAAGATTACTTAAAATTTATCAGCAGTATAAATTCAAAAAACTAATTTGTCAAATCTATATTTAAATTCAGTATATTAAATAAATAAATTCTATACATTTTCCGATACATTTAAATATTTAAAAAAAAAGAGCGAGAGAGAGAGAGGTAGTTTTAAAAGTAATCAATTTTTAATATATATTATAGATTAATATGTCATTTATAAGTAGTTCATTTCCGTTATTATAATATCAAAAGTATATAGATATTAAAGTGAAATTCGATATTTTCGTTTATGGATTAATTTTTCATTAGATTAATTCCTTTTTTTTTCTTTTAAGCATATCAATTTTCATTTAATATTTACATTTTTTTTTATTTTTAATAATAATTAGAAAATTAAATTTTTTATTTTTGTATTTTGACGTTGGAATTTTTAAATTATTGAATTATTAATTGAAAATAAATCAATTTATCAGTTTTTTTTTTGTTATTTATAAAATTAATTAAATAATTAAATAGTTGTTTTATTGACAAGGATGAAAATGAAGTATTATGTGTAAATTGCTGCTGAGCGATTTCTAAAAATACGTAACAAATATATTTTAAAGCGAGTTTTAAAGTCAAAACCAACCAAATAGAATTTTAAAATGTTTTTCGTGATACAATCAAATTAGACAAATTTTACACTTAATAAATAACTAGCTATAGATCAATGTTTGACGTACGGGTCAGAATTATTCTCGCAAGTGAAATGCCGTGGCAACCTTATAAATATAAATGGATCAAGAAATGAAAATATGATACAGATATGTAATTTTTTATTTTTTAATTTAATTAATTTACAATTCACAATCATTGGATTTAAATGTCGTACTCCAAAAGAACCTTCGAATCCTATATGTAATTTGTCTTTATTTAAATAATCTATAAAGGAATCTAAATTTTTTGATACAAATTCTATGTCTTTTTTGTTTGATAAAATTACTCAACGTTTTCTTTAAATATGAAAGTTCTTTTTCGGGGTATTTAATAAACTAAAAAAGAGATTATTGCATTTAAATTAATACCATATATGCGTTTAAATTATCATGTTTAAAATTTTAAATTTATTACGTCTCTGCAGCTTTATCTAATATTTGTCTTTTATTTTCTGAAATAATAATAATATGAATAATAATAAAATGATAATAATTATAATTATAATTATTGATAATAAAAAAAATCTTAAAAATTAAATCGTAAATTATATTATTAAATAAATTATTTTAGTAAAATTATTAGTTTTTGGCTAATTTACAATTAACCTTGCACTTTCGTTGGCATGCTTTAACTATTAAATATTTGTTTCCCAATTAGGCAAATTACAGTAATTTCGAGTTGCAATTACTTCATTGTGTTATTCAGCTATGTCAGTTTCTAGAATTATAAACTATTATTAAAATAGATCAAAACAATGCAGAAAATAATAATATATATTAAATAAAAAAACTCCAATCTTAAGGTTGAATCAGGTGGATAGAAATAGCATTTTTTGAGTAAAAATTTCTGGAGATCGAAATTTCTGGAGTGCTTAAAATTTTTAGCCATTGATCATGTTAAATGTTCCTTAAAATTAAAAAAAAAAATTTGAAAATTTATTGACTACAGACGGAGATATTAGCGCTTGAAATTTCATTAATTTTTGAGGTACTTAATTAATCAAGACTTTTTTATAAATAATCTAATTTTAAAATCTTTGAATATAATATTTAGAACATTGTTTAGCATCGATTAACTAAAAAAAATCTCAATTTTTAACAGTAATGTGAAATATATTTCAAGTCTTTTGATTTTTGGCCTAACCTAAATTTTTCAAAAAGTCAATTTATTCACGGCGAAACGTAGAAAATAAAAATTTTTTTTAGTGATTCGATGCTAAATAATGTCCTAAATATGAAACTCAATGATTTTTACAATCAGATTATTTATAAAAAAGTCTTGATTAATTAAGTACCTCAAAAATTAATGAAATTTCAAGCGTTAATATCTCCGTCAGTAGTCAATAAATTTTCAAAATTATTTTTTTAATTTTAAGGGACACATAACATGATCAATGGCTAAAAATATTAAATATTCCAGAAGTTTCGATCTCCAGAAATTTTTACCCAAAAAATGCTATTTCTATCCACCTGATTCAACCTTAAGTCCACTCTTCACGTTGTAGGTTTAAAATCGTTAAAATTAAGTTTTGTATCTAGTTTGACCAGTAGAGAGATTTATAGTAAATACTAGACTGTCTCTGAATGCTTTTCGTCAATGGTGTTCAAGATTAAATCTCTGTTCTCCTGGCTAAGCTAGGAAACACAAAACTTAATTTTGTCGATTTTAAACCTATGTGGAGAAGAAGCTATACCTATACTGAAAAATTTCAGGATAAAAAAAATTTCCTACTAAAACTAAATTATATTAAATTTTGTCCTGGTTATTTTTATCCGTGTATATCCAGTTTAATATAATTTAATCAAGCCTAAAAAAAAACACGCTATTTAACTTAAATCATAACTCAAATATCACAAAACAAAAAGTAGAAAAAAAAATCTGCAAATGTTATAATTTACCTTTATATATTTAAACTTTGTCCTAATCTCTCTTAAAACTAATAAATTTTAAAACTCTAAAACACAGTATAAAACAAAAAAATTATTATTTTTTTACCGCAATAGAAAAAAAAAGTACACATAAATACACATAGTCTGTTATTTATCAAGACAACAGTTAAAAAAAAAGGAGTAAAACTTTTTCTTTTTGTTTTGAACAAAATTGCTCGTATACAGTTTAACTTTAACTAGAAACATTACACTTCATTTTTATACTAAAAACACAAACATATACATAAAATATAAAGATTTTAAATTACAATTTTAATTTTATATACACACACACACACATATATATAAAGAATACAACTTTTCTAATTAATGATAATTAGTTTAGAAGTTTTTAAATTTAAAGATAAGAAGTAAAGAAAAAAAAAAGCTCATCTGCTTTTATGTAAATACTATTTAATATGTATCCAAAACTCACTTTTTATGTTCACTTAGTTTTTAGTATAATTTCTTCTCTACACCTCCTTCCCTTCTTTTTTATATTAAACACAAAAGCAAAGCAACTGAACTAGTACATAAAAAAAAAGTTTTTTTTTTAATATTAAATTATCTAATAAGTAGTTAACCATAGTTAAAAAAGAAATTTAATGACTTTTATGTAAAGATTAAAATTTTAATTTTCTTAGTTTTAATGAAAAAAATTAAAATTTTTTTGCATAAAATAGTTTAGTTTACCTTCAATGTTTATAGTTAAAAACTAATTTTAGTGATGTTAAGTGTAAATAAAATAGAATTTTTGTCTAAAAATTAAAGATCTTGTTTTTTGTTAATTAAATTTAAAATTTTAATTTTAACAAAAACAAACAATTTCGAATAGAGAAAAGTAGAAATTTTCATAAAGTAAATTTAAATTCTGGTTTTGTATATAAAGATTATTATTATATTAATATTTATTTATTTAAACGTTTATATAAAGAATAAACGATGCGTGAGTGTATTTTAAAATATATAAAATATCAAAGTATATAATAGAAAATTCCTTTATTTAGTAAACCAAAGACTGGTGGTAAACAGTGATATGAATACGTAATATGAGTGCTTTTTTATCTTAAACAATTAGCTACAGAATAATAATAATAATAATATTTATTTTTTAAATGTATTTTTAGTTTTTTGTTTAATTGTTTAGCATGATTTTATAAAGAAACTTTTATTTATGATTTAATTTTAGTTATTTTAGAATTTTTTAAAATACTTTTAAATTTGAAATTGGTTTTTGAAATTAAATGTTTTTAAACATAAGATTATTAATTTTCTGAAATTTTATATATAAAAAACGTCATAACATAAAAGACCAGCTCTGACCCGAAATTATGCAACCCTTAAAACAAGTGATACAACATAAATATGGTCAGACGGAATCCAAAAAAATAAATTAAGAATTTTACAATTTACAATGAATAACCACAACCAAATACCTCTAAACCAAAAAAATTTTTCCCTAAATACCCTCACCTCCCCCCACAACTATCAAAATTCCAATAAAAAAAAAACTTAATTAAAGTAATAAAGTAAAAGGTGTATATATACAAGCATAATATAATAAAGTCAATAAATATTTTTTTGCATTATACGGTTAATAATGCGCATATATAAAAATTCAATATAAATTTACTTAAAGGAAAGAAATACTTCATATATATAAATCGATATACTATATATACTTCAAAGTGAGAGATGTCTCTAGTTCTTTTACTTAATATAATATACATATATATATATATATATATATATATTTTCAACCCTTATGCAACATATATATTTTTCGATTACATTATATATATACAGTAGTCTGAAAGTTATGTTTACACTTTATATATATATATACCTACGTTCAAAAGGCTAATTTCATATTCAATGGAATTTTCTTCATACTATGCTTTTTTTACACTATCTATATAACTTTATATTGAATTGGATTTTTTTCTTTTTCTTATTTTTCTCTATGCTTTTTATTTTTTTTTCTTTTTTTATTATTATTAGAAAAAATTGTATAATTTTACCATTATTGTATATTATTTAACAATTTTTATTTTATTAATATACCTAAAAGCTAGGAATTTTTTTCTTTTAACGTAAAAGATCGTAATTTTGAAAGCTTTTTTGAGATTACTTTTAACCAATTTTTAACAATTTTCATAAAATTTTAGGTACTAATGCTAGGTTTTAGATTTTATACACTTGTTGCATTATATACTACTTTTTAATAAGCAAGTTAATAGAAATTATTTATTTTTTTACAGTTCCCAGATTGAAATTCACAAATTTTTTACCTCCCTTACCAATTAATTCAATGCTTTTTACCTTTTTTAAATCTATTGAAAATAATGTTTAAAATTACTTTTGAACTTGTTTTCGAAATCATCAGAAAATTTAAAAAAATAAAAGTATTTACAATATATATAACGTTTGGTTGCTACAGCTTAGAATTTATTTCTATATATGTTTTTCAACTCTTTTAAAAAAAGTTTTTTAAACATTTTAAGAGTTATTTCCTAACTTTTAAATTACTAAAAGACATTTTTTAAATTATTTATGTAACTCTTTAAAAAGTTTTAAAAACTGTTAAAATATCTATTATTTTTTACCTTTTTTTGATACGTCGTAAAATTTTTCATATAAGTTATTTTATTAAAAATTATACTGAATTTACATAAATTTTTAGTTTTTATTGATTCGGAGTTTATAATTGCTGGTCTGGCTTTATTTTGGTTTCCAAAATTAGACAGATTTGTGTTGTCTGGCTTCTGCACCAGCCTTAACATGCTAAAAATGACAACTTAATTTTATCTGAATTCAATGAAAATTAAAAATAAATTCATTTGACAAGGCTTTTCAGGTATAATATCGCAGAAGTTTATAATATGTAGTATTATAAAAATTTATGCTTGAACAGATGATAGTACTAAATCAAATAACATTCAAAGTAAAAATAAAAATAATTTTTCATAAATAAAGTTACGTTTTTTTCTCGCAAATGAAATGATTTCGTAAGGGTATATAAGAACGTCGTTTCTAAATTTTTTTTTAATTATTCAAAAACAATTGTACAATATAAACTATTTATTAAATTTAAATTACGCTTCTGAAATATTTTCAAGGAAAATTCCGGGAAAAGGATTTAAAAAGTAAGAAAAATAATTGAAATCACGAAATTAAATTTGAACTTTTTTTTTTATTGAGTTTATTATCGTACAAGGTTGTACAAAATAAAATAACAATTGCAGTCACCCATTACATAATTAATTTGATATTTAAAATTTGAATTTACTATAAAATAAAATAAAATGATTAATTTAAAAATTGGGAGAAAAATGATTTAGAGGGAAGGGTATATAGGAGAGATGATATTAGGAATTTAATAAATGTAGGAACTATGAAGGTTTGAAAAAGAAAGTAAATAGGAATGGAGCAAAGATTTGTAGTGATTAATTTAATAATGGTGTCCGTCCTCGACACCCAAATTGTTTATTCAAATAAAACTTAATCTATTAATTATACACAAAAAAAACTTGAACTTTTCACTTACAAATTTTGAATAATTTTCGTGAGCACAAGGCACGTTTTATTATTGGCGAAAACTAATTTCCCGAAATTTTGATAAAGAAAATAAAGATAATCGGAGACTGTACATAAGAATTTTAATGTCACTGACACTTTGAAATAATTAAATGAAAAAGAGAAAACTGAAACTGAATATAATTGAATGGTATAAAAAGAACCGGGCGGTACGTGATATTTAATTTTGATTTTTGACTGAACAACGCGACGATTGACCACCAAAAAAAAAAGAATTTTGTTCGTCAGTTTTATTGAATTGAAAAGATTTTAATAAGGAAGGGAACTCGTTATCTGAAAAGTGGGGCCAAATCAGTCGGTAAATAATTTGAATATGACATTTTTAAATTGTATAAGGTAATAACGCGAGTTTTTTAAAAAGAATCAATAAAGGTCACAATTAACAAAAAGAAGTACGGATCTTTGTTACTGGCCGTAACAGCTTCATTAAAGATTCAAAGATGTTATTTATTTTTATGCACGATCAATTAAAATTTACAAATAAAGAAAAAAGTTTTTAATATTTATATAAGATTTTATAAAAACTCTTTACAAAATCTCTGAAATAATATACATTGCGAATACAAGAATATATTAAACTAATATTAAATCCGTTCTTATTAGCTTAAAATTTTTAATACTGCAATATTTACAATAAATAATTGCCTAAAAATTAATTTAAATCTACTTTACATAATTGTTGACATAATTTGTTGCAATTAAACTTTGGTAACTGTCGTTTTTTACATTTTTTATTATATAATTTCATAATGTCAAGCGTACAAAGTCAAAGAATTCTTTTTCGTCCTAGCACCAAAAAATTCTAAAACGTAATTTACCTAAATTTTTCCTGTGAAATATTTCCATTTAGATGAATTTCTATTTCCATAAAATACAATTAAATCAAAATTTCGAAGATATTTCGAAAAATCATATAGATTGTTTATTTTATTTTTTCGTGCATATATTTGTACCCTAAAAAACTTGATTTACTATATATTTGAAATAAACATCTGAATAGAATAATTTACAGTGTATACTTATTAAAAATTAGTTAAACTTAACTCTTATCCAAAAAAATATTAAAAAATAAGTAGGTATATAAAAAGCGAATAAATAAATAAATCTAAATATTTAATTATAATTACAGATGATATTGATTCGTAATCATACACAGATATATAAAGTTTCAAAGTATAATCAAAGAGAAATATAGGTTAAATTGATCGTTAGAAAATTGAGCACGTATAAATATAACCGAACAGTTTAGATATCACCCAATGGATATATAATATTAGAATGGACCTTAGGGTTTAAAATTTCTAGATTTCTACTTTATTTAAATATACATTAAATCTAGTAGATCTATATTAACTTTATGTATATTTCCTACTAATAATATTAACATAATCAAATATTTTATAAATAAAAATGAAATCTCTTGAGGTTTACATGATATTTAGTTACACTGAGAAAAATTACTCTAATCAAAATTCAAATTTTACTTTTCTTGATTTAATTTTATACAGTGTACTATAATTTTATTAAACATTCAAGTATCTTCAAATATCAAATTTTAATCAAACGTGGCAACAAAAAATTATTTATTTAAAAATTCGTTATTAAACAAAGTTCTTTTTTTAGTTGAATTTAATAATAAATTTGAATGAATAAATCAAAATATGCAATTCTTTTCATGTAGTATTCGTATTACAATATATATAATATGATATTGCATTTGAAAATTCTATATATATATTTATTTATGGTTTATTATAATTATATATTAAAATATTATGCATTGTTAATACAATAAATCAATTGTATTAAATTTTAAAATGCTTTCATATTATAATAAAAGTAAATTTTCAAATGCTGAATAAATTATAATAAATATCAATACATTTTCTAACTTATATCTACACTCGAAAAAAAATTTTAGCAAAATAAAATTTTTCAATATTTTTAACAAAATTTTCTATATAATGACGTAAGCAAAAAAAATTGCTGTGTATGAATAATAATGATAAAAAATGTTTTTTTTATCATAAATAATTTTACATTTTCTTTTTGATCTGATGACTGTAATATGTTAGACATAAATATGTATATAAATTTTTTTCTCTTCTTGTGTGAATATTTTCACTTGGGAATAAAACTGTTTTTTCATATATAAATATTTCTTGGTTTAGTGTAGAAGAAGTAAACAAAAACTTACTAAACTTATAAATGATGAAAAATGATGTTTTTTTTTTTTAATTTATGAGTATTAGAAAAATTTTGCATTTACTAATGTCTTTTTTTGGATCTAGTAAAAATAATATTTTAGGAATTTGCAAGTTTTGAAATGTTTTAATTCATGTTGATGTTTCCAGGATTTATTTTTATTGAACCTAATATTTTAAAACTGTACTATTTTTTTCCAAAAATTTTATGAAAAAGTAAATTTCTGCAAATATGTGTAAAATTGTACTGCAAACTAAGCTGTATTAACAAGAGCTAGGCTTCAAATCTTACTGAAGGACAAATAAATCGTTCCCTGAGAATAACCAAAGTTTTAAGCACAACAAAAAATTTTTTAAACAAAAAGTATAAAAAATTGAAAAAAACTTTTTTCTAGTACCTAAACGTTTTATTGAACACAAAAAATTAAGAACATAGTAATATGAACGCGATTTTCTGACAATATAATTTATTTAGGGAGAAAATACAATGAAAATTATAAATAAATAACCTCGTAAATAACTGGGGGTTGATTCTGTAAGCGTTTCGATGTATATCGCGTGATATGCGTGCTTTCTATCATAAATTTAGACGCAAAGCGCATGCGCGGACTGATGTTTTTAGGAACGAGAATATGTTTTTCGATAAAATATTCATGACCATAACCTTAAAATCAGTTGATACGCCAGCAAAGTAGGATAAGTCTTTGAAATGGCGTGATAAAGCCCTTATCGTAGTTGGGATTTTTTTTCACCTCCTAGAAAAATAACCATATCGAACAACGCGCGTTTAATAAGTAGCGACAATCTTAATTAAAAAATAATGATAACTATTTTATAAATAATAATTAAAAAATAATGACAAATATTTTAAGTTAACTTTTTTAAATAATAAATTTAGAAGAAATTTAAAAATCGTTATTTAAAAAAAAATTATATGCAAACCCTATTAAGAAAAAAAATACTATAAAATAATTATTGAATTTTGTTAATTATAATTATAGAAAAAACGTTGTCAAAATTATTTTCACTTCCTCAAGCAATAACAAAATATTTTTAATGGTCGATTTCATCTAATAAAGTATAAAATAACAAAAAAACTAAAAATTATCTTTTTCTTGATATTGTCATTTTAAATTCCCATAAAAAAATTAGGTACTACGCCAGAAAATAAAAAAAAAAGCTGAAAAATCATTGGCACTACGATTCTTTAAGCAATAACAAAATATTCTTAATCGTCATTTTTCCTAAAAAAGTATAATGGCATGGCATAAGAAAAACTAAAAATTATCTTTCCCTTTGATATTGCCATTTTAAAATCTCATGGAAAAAATTAGATATTACATCCACGAGTACACCCATAAAGAAAAGAAATTAATATAATAAAAAATTATTTACATTGGACGGAAAAAATAATGAGAAATTTTTTTTAAATTATTCAGATATAAAAGTGACGCCAAATTTCTAGTTTTCTATTTTTATATGCAAAAAGTTTTGACACTAAAGCCTTCAAAAAATAAAGGATTAGATCCAAGAAATCGAGTAAAAATGATATTTATAAAACTATAGTACTTTCAAATGAGGTATTACATCCAAAAAGAAAAAAAATAATGGTATTTTAAAAAATTTTTCAAGGGGCCAAAGGTCACGTTTTAAATATAGAGAATCATGGCAATTTTTTCACTCCATTGGTCCTGAGGAACTATATAGAACCAAGCTGGTAGAGGGTATTCAACGTGTGACCTTTGTTTTGGATACAGATTAAAAAAAAATTAGGTATCAGATCCGAGGGATTGAATAAAAGCGATATTTCTAAAATTAATATTCTCATACAAAAAAATTAGATATACTACTTACGTTCAAAAATAAAAAAAAAAACAATGCTGTTTTTTGTATTTTTTGAAGACAAAAATTTTCAAAAAATTAATTATCAGATTCGACATATATGAAGTAAAAATGATATTTCTAAATCCTAGATATTAGAACTTTCATAGAAAAAAATGAGGTTTTACGTCCAAAAAGAAAAAAGATAACGGTGTTTTTTATTTATTTTATTATGTAAAAAATTTTGAGAAATAATTTTCAAAAAAATAAATATCGGATACGTATTAAATATGAGAAGTCATGTAAAAACGATGTTTCTAAAATTAATACTTTCATAGATAAAAATTAAGTATTACGTCCCAAAAGAGAAAAAATGTAGGTATTTTTTGTATTTTTTGGTAGCAAAAGTTTTGAGACAAAAATTTCCAAAAATTATAAAAATAATTAGATCCGAGATATCAAGTAAGAACAATATAGGTATCTAGATATTAGTACTTTCCCAGAAAAAATGAGGTATTACATGGGTAGATTTAAATGAAATGTGTTTGAAATGTATGGTCGGGTCTTCAAAACTGCCCCAAATTGTTTTTTTCTGAAAGTACTACCAAAAATAAGTCACCAGCAATTTTTAGCATCCCAGAGCGAAATCTCGATTTTTGACAGCCATTTTTGTGTTTTGGACTCTTATAAAAATACCCTGCCAACTAGCTGACACTAAGGTTCCTCAAACAATAAGCATAATACATTAATATGCCACTGATATCAACGATTACAACCATGCAATCATACATACATTTCTCTCTTAATTCCATAATAGTTGTGAAATATCACCGGATACAATATTTTCAGATATTAGTACTTTCATGGAATTATATGAGGTATTACACTACAAAAAAAAAAAATATTGCAGTTTTTTTAATTTTTTTGTTTTTTTAATTTTGAGAAAAAAATTTTGAAAAAATTCGGTAACAGATGGTAACAGATCCAAAAAATTACTATAAACGAACTTTCTTTAAACTAGTACTTTCATAGAAATAAATTAGGTACTACGTCCAAAGAGGAAAAATAATTTGGTATTTTTTTTATTTTTTTGTGACGAAAATTTTCAAAAAATTAAGTATCAGATTCAAGATATCAAGTACAAACCATACTTTCAAATACAAGTACTTTCATGGAAATAAATGAGGTATTACATCCGAACTAAAAAAAAAAAAAAGTACCTCGAGCTTGAAATGTTTGAAAAAAAATTAGGTCTTAATTTCATAACGGTTGTGAAACATCACCGGTTACAATATTTTCAGATATTAGTGCTTTCATGGAATTAAATGAGGTATTACACTAAAAAAAAAAAAATATTGCAGGTTTTTTATTTTTTTTGTTTTTTAAATTTGGGAAAAAATTTTTGAAAAAATTCGGTATCATATCCAAAAAATGACTAAAAAAGAACTTTCTAAAACTAGTACTTTCATAAAAATAAATTAGGTTACTACGTCCAAAAAACAAAAAAGTTTTTTGTATTTTTTCGTGAAAAAAATTTTGGGAAAAAAATTTTCAACAAATTTTAGTATTAGATTCGAGATATAGAGTAAAAACCATACTTACAAATATAAGTACTTTCGTGGAAATAAATGAGGTATAACAACCAAATTAAAAAAAAAAAAAGTAGTTTGAGATTTTTTAATGAAAAAATTTTTGAAAAAAAAATTAGGTCTTAATTAACTCCATAATGTTTGTGAAATATTAGCGATTACGCACATACACACACACACACACACACCGGTTTTTTAGCTTCCTGGGGTCTCAAAACTTTACTTATATGCCAAAAAATCAAAAATCGAAATTTGATCTATCACAATGGTTCCTCATTGAGGAACCAAAAGTGAGCAAAATGACGGATAATTTTTCTTATTTTTTCTGTTAAAAACTCTCATTAATATAAAAAATTTTTTCCTCTTTCATCCGGATAGGAAATTTCCCTGGCTATCTGATTCTGAAGTCAACAATTTTTTTTTAGCAGTGCATGCGTGAGAAATCGCTAAAATAGGCTGTTTTTTTTCAAAAGTCGAATTGTCAAATGCCTATTCGATAAAAATCTTCTAACCAGGCTTAAATTTTTCCTTGAACTATATATTTTTTGAGAAAAAAAAATTCGATGGAAAATTGCCTCGAAAATTGCTTTTAGAGAGCTCTAGATCAAAAAATATCAGCTTTTAAAAGTTCATTTTTTACAAATTTCGAATTTTCCGCCAAGCCACGTGACCAATTAAAAATATGACCAAAAATTTGGATTTCGCGTAAAATTTTACATTATATCTTTTCATGTTTTTACGAAATTTTAAATTGAAAGATTAAATTAATTTTAATAAAAATAATCTCGGCACGGATCTGCCGCCGTGATTTTTCCCATTCCGGTACCAGTGCAATAACAGGTCATGGCCGGAACTTTAAATCCCGGCACCAGACTTGGGCCGCAATTTACCATTAGTTTTGCTTCTGTTAGGTTGGGTAAATATAATTAAGAGAAAATATAAGTTAGAAGCATTTAACTACTTTGATTATTATAACAAAAATCGTTTTTATTTACTCAATAAATACATTAAATAATACTAAATATCAGGCGCGCACACACGCTATAGGCTACTTAGGCTGTAGCCTACCCTTTCAAGGTATCTTTTTCACAAATATTTTAATTTTTTTCATATATTTTAAAAAATTTATCATTATTAGCCTACCCCAGCGCAACTTTCTGTGTGCGCGCCTGAAATATTATAATTATTAAATTTTTTTACGCAATTTTTTAACTATTTTTAATATTAAGTTAAAATTTTTAAACTTATTAAATATTAATTAATAAAATAATTAAAAATTAAAATATTAATTAAAAATATCAATTATTGGCAATTTCAAATATGAATGTCAGTTTAAATACTCCTACGTCCAACTTTAAAATAAAAAAAAGAATTATTTAGTTAGTTTAAGTTGTCAGCACTGCGAAAAAATTACATGTTTTCTGAAAAGTTAATACTTTTTTTAGATTACCGGCGCGGTAAATGTCTATCGAATTTATCAGTATAACGCATATCGGACGAAAAGCTTACAGAATCAGCCCCCTGCATTCGGCGAAAACATTAAATGATTTTTCAGCTACATATCATAATAGGCTTGTTACACAATTACAAAAATAGACCTAATAAGAGAACGATATTAAATAAGATTTAAAGTAGTATAGTAAATGAAGTTATTACACATTTTATATTTTCTCGCAAACGAAATGACTTTATAAAGGTATATAAGATTATTGTGCAAAGATTTCAACATATACTAAATTGAAAACTTTAATATATTTTACTATTTGAAAAATTTAATTTTTATAGCATCACGATTACTAATGGCGAATCACAAATTTGTACTATAGATATTTGCGGATGTTTGAGAAGTATTATCTTGTTAGCGATAAACTGCTGTTTCTTTCTTTAATCAAAAAATTATTATTTATTAACTTTTCCGTACGAAATTGTAAAAAGTTTTTTTATACTCTCTTTTTCCTAGCAGAATAAAGGCATTAGGCCATTTCTGCACCAGAACATATTCATCTTTTATGATAATCATGTCTGCTAGATATTTAATAGTAAATACCCAATTGTATAATTATGTAAGATATACCTAAAAGGGGCTTAAAATTTCATTCTTCCTTTTGATAGCTAAAAATAAAAACAGATTTTATAATTATAACATTAAAATATAAAAATAATTTTTTCAATCTCAAATAACGTTAAAATTCAAATAATTATTATATCTAAATTACTATCGAATTAAAAACAAATTTTTGACTCGTTAAGTGAATAAATTTTTAATTTTATAATAAAAAATAATTGATTTTACGGTTAAAATATTCAAGTATTTTTAAATTCAATTATTAAAACCAATATTCTATTTTAATTTTTATATATCCTTCCCGCGAGAGGGCCTGAGAGTGAGAACGGTCTTTTATTAAGCTCCGTATTTTTATTAAATTTATAAATTAAATAATTAAGTTTTTTACAAAAAAATTAGTGATTAGTGGCCCTTTCAATTCCATTTATAATTTTTCTATATAAATTCGTAAACAAGTTGTGTGTTAACATCATAAAAATGCCAAAGAATAAAAATAGTCCAAGCGTAACTTGTATCAATAAAAGCGGGAAAGATCTCTCCACACACGTTGAATTAACAAGTGATGATGTAAAGTATATATTAAGCCTTAAAACAGGATTCATAGAATGTCAAAAACAAGTATTAGAATCTTTTAAAGTTTTTGGCAGAGAAATAGATAATTTGAGTAAATCTCTTGATTCCACAAAAAAGGAGTTACAAGAGCAAAAAAATGAAGTTCAGAAATTAAAAGAAACAGTTAATAAATTAATTAATCATAACAACAATCCATCATCATCATCAACATCAATAAGTGAACTTCAGCAACGTGTCGGTAGGTTAGAAAGTCACAATTTATCAACAGAAATTATCCTGAGTGATAAAATGATAACTGAAATAAGCAATCGAATTCATAAAACTAGCAATTTGCTAATACACGGGGTTCCAGAAAAAGAAACTAAAAATAATAACTTCAATCAATTGGTGAAAGTGATCAAATCTATTGATAAGACCTTTGACAAAAAAAGTGTAACCCTAGAGAGAATAGGCTTACAAAAACATAACAAGGTTCGTCCTATAAAAATTCATTTTAAAAATAAGAAAAGTATTCCTCAAATTTTAAAGCACAAAAATTTGTTTCCTAAGGAATATGTCGTTACTCAAGATAGGACAAAGAAACAAAGGGAAGAATATAAAAAACTGGTGAAAAGTGTAAAAGAACTTAATAATTTGAATTCAAGTGAGAAAAGATCAGTTAAATATGTTAATGGGATACCCCAAATTGTTCCCGATATGGTCAATAGACCTGTCAAGTACGTTGGTGCTGCAGGGGATGAAAATTCCACGAGTGGCACGAAATATTTCAGTGATACATCTGAAACATCTCTAATGTGCGGTGAACAATTGTGTAAATGATAAAAACTATTTATTATCCATAAAGAACATTTAATGTAAAAAATGAAATTAAAAAATGAAAAATAAGTTATTTAATTGTGATAATACTTTAAATTTAAATTTATTTTTAAAAAACCTGTTTGAAGAGAGATATTATCAAAATTTTGTAAATATTGTGATTTTAAAATTTGTTTTTATTTGTTTAAATTAGAATATTAGTAAAATCTATAAATTTAATATTTTAAAATAATTAAATTATTATATCAAATTTTGACCAGTCATCCTCTTTTTAAAGTTTATAAATACTAATTTTGTGATGACCTTGACTATATGTATTGTAAAAAGGGCTCTATAGCCCGTGTATCTTATGTATAAATAAAGAAATAAAGAAATAAAGAAATATATTTTATATTAAGAGCTTAATTTTTTAATCAATACACTATAAAATAACATTGGCTACACAATTCAATATTTTTTCATTATGTACTCTTACATAAAAAAAATGACAATAACGTGAATAGAAAAATAAATATTGTTTTTGAATAAAAAGACAATTATTAAGTAAATAAAAAACATTTAATCCAACAATATAACAAAAAAAATTTTAGCTTCGAAAAAAAAAAGGAACGATAACAATAAGTGTTTTTAAACATAAATTATAAGGGTATATATAGGATACAAGAGAGAGGATGCTTTATTTCTTCTTTAATATATATTTTAACTAAGAAAATTGTGGTTTTTCTTTTTTTTATAAGCAAAACAATAGTACAGTAGTAGGTACTTCTTTTAAATATATATAAATTTTTTTAAGAGACAATTTTCATTTATAAATTATGTCTCGACTGTGGGTAGACCTTTTGAAAATTTAAGGGGATAATAATTTATGTACACTTTTCTTTATTTAATTAAGTTTAGAAAAATCTTAAGGATAATTAATGTTATTTTATATTTATTTTAAAATGAAAATAAATTTTTGTTCTAGAAAACTTAAAATGAGAAATTATTTCATACATAGGTATTTCTTTATAAAATCAATTATGCATATATAAAAGAAAATATTTATTTTTTCTAATTCAATTATCTATAAATATGAAAAGAAAAATTCTTAACTTAATTAAAGATTGAAAAAAAATAGTAAAATTAATTCAATTTATAATAATTATTAATATAAGGATGTACTAATATAATTATTGAAAAATAATTAATTATTTTAAAATACTTGGAATTTATATTTTATTCTTATCACACATAAATTAAATTATTGATAAAAATTTATATTTTTCTGTTTTTAGAATGGTAACTACAAGAGTGTCAGTGATATGGATGGACTTGGACTTTGCCCATACGATCCAGCACATAATAGTACAGCAATATTTGTTGGTAAGATATTATGCTAAAAATTTTTTTTTTTTAATAATCAATTATGTATAAATAAGTAAATAATAAATAGTTTTATTTATCTACTTATTTTGACTAATTTTAATAAATCTTCAAATTTTATGTGATATTAATTACAAAAATTTAATAAGTCAACATCTTTTAATTTTTAATCGTGGACAAAATATACTTTACTTTGTTGAAAATTTTTACTTGAATATTTTTCTCGCAAGCGAAAGGGATTCCTGAGTCTATATAAGAAGATTCTATAAACGATGTTAAATTAACTGTCAATCTTATTTTATTAATTTATTTAAAATTTAATTTATAATTTATCACATTAATTATATATTCTGCAAGTAATCTATGTAAGCATCTTATCATTTTCTCTATACATATTTTCTGGATAATATTATCTTATTCAAATGATTAACTTTTTCTATTATGTATATGTTGCTTTCTTTGAAACTGAGATATTTGGCCATAATCATATTTAATTGTGTCCGTGAAAAAGATGAAGTTTAAGGATGTTCAGAGTACGAATTCGTATCAGCTTAAGCTGGGATCGTAGACAAGAACAGCTGACTCCTTGTCTCTTTCTGCCATATTACTAAAATAAATAACATGTTCGTTATAAAAAAATCACCCAAGTCTAAAATAAATTGATTACTTATATTCTACGATATAGTTTTAGCAAATTTGAGGCCAAACACCTAATTCTCATTTTAAAAAAACGCGATTTTCGTGAACAGCAACCTAAAAAACCCCTGTATACCAAATTTCAAAGGCTTACAATGAATACAGCAAAAATGCCCTTTTAAAGGGCAGTTTTGCCCGATTTAAGGGCCAAGGGGTAATTTTTCATAATTAAAACTGCAATATTCGTTATCAGCGACTCAAAAACCCCTGTATACCAAATTTCAAAGGCTTAGAATGAATACAGCAAAAATGCCCTTTTTAAGGGCAGTTTTGCCCAATTTAAGGGTCAAGGGGTAATTTTTCATAATTAAAACTGCAATATTCGTTATTAGCGACTCAAAAAACCCTTGTATACCAAATTTCAAAGGCTTAGAATGAATACAGCAAAAATGCCCTTTTTAAGGGCAGTTTTGCCCAATTTAAGGGTCAAGGGGTAATTTTTCATAATTAAAACTGCAATATTCGTTATCAGCGACCCAAAAAACCCCTGTATACCAAATTTCAAAGGCCTACAATGAATACAGCAAAAATGCCCTTTTAAAGGGCAGTTTTGCCCGATTTAAGGGTCAAGCCCCAATTGCGCACAGAAAAGACCCCGATTTTCGGATTCAGCGACCCAAAAAACCTATAGTAGACCAAATCTGGTGGCGGCTACAAACAATACCACCCCCCCCCCCCCCCGTGATTTGACTGGAGTAATTTTTTAATAAGACTTCTTGTTATATACCAATTTTTATTAAAATCTGTACTCAAACAAAAAAGGTAACTTAATGTGTATTTTTGAAAAAGAAAATGAAAAAAAATTCAAAATGTTCAATCGTTGAAACAAATACGACATATAAAAATGTGGCTTTTAACCAGTACTGGGTTGTTTAGATCAAAATTCTGCGTGACAGATCTTGAAGAACTTGAAGGTTCATTTTGAAGATCATTCAATTTCAGCTAGAGAAGCCGTGGGTAAATTTTCGGAAAAACCTTTTTTGTCATGAGTTATAGATATTTGTTTATAAATTTTAGAACATTTTTAGTTATATTTTGTAAACAACTAGCTATAACTCATGGTTAAAAAGGGGTTTTCGAAATTTTCCCCCGGCTTCGCAAACTGAAATTGAATGCTCTTCAAAAGGAACTAAACAGAATTTTGATCCAAAGAGCTCAGAAATGGCAATCTTTGACTTTAGAGTTTGCTTAAGAGTACTGCCTGTTCGGCATGCATCTCAATGACATAATTTTTGTTGCTTAAATAAACAAATAAGCTAAAATTTTTGGAAACTCATATTTTGGCAAAAAGTATACCCAAATTTAACCAATACAATAACTCCTTTAATTATTTCTATTTCAAAAATATGGTAAACAGAAAATGATCGAAATATCTCAATAAATCAAATTACCTATTTCCATCAAACATAAAATCTCGCATAAAATTATTTACATTTAAATATTATTCATAAAATCAATATATTTCTGCATGAAATTATTCAGTTTTTTACATAATAAAAGTAGCCATTAAAAAGATTATATTTACATAAGTTATATAGACATATTAAAGGTAAATTTATAAGAGTCCACTACATAATATATGCGGTTAGATGATGATAATGTTGATGTCTTTCTCTCTATATATATGCATAGTACATAAAACCCATTTTTTTTAAGCCAGCTACTCAGATTTTTTTAAAACAGCTGTTAATAACGAGAAGCATTAAAAATGGAAAATTTCACACGTCTATACGTTATGGTAAAATAAAAGGTCTATTATATAGGACTATTATTAAAAATTGTAGGTACTATGACCTAAAGAAAAAGAGACCTTTTTTTTAAGTCTCTGTTAAACTCTCATACATATTTAAATGAATATTTAAGCTTTAAAAAAATTTTATTTTGCTGAAAATATTATTACTAAAACAAAAAAAAAAACTTTTTTTCTCTAAATCTTTTTCATTTTTAATGTTTTAATCGTGAATTTTAAAAATATGATTATAATATATTAATATTTTAAAAAAGTTAATTTTATTTTATTGCATGAAATTATTGCTAAAGTTAGATTTTATTTTTAAATTTATTAAAATTTATTAAAATATATTAGTTTTTAAAGTATTAATACTTCAACTCCTACTTTTATTCTGTAGGCTGATTTTTTTTTTTATGGGATGATTCTTGTAATTTATACTTGCAATTAATGCAAAAATTAGAGAATTTTGAAACCAACGTTTACCTGCTTGCATTTTCTTTAAATTTTCTAATATTAGAAGCATTTTTTTGAATATCAAATGAAGGAACCTGACAAGAAGTAAATCTTCCAATATTGATTACTCAATCTTTTAACACATATAAACACAATTTTTAATTTTTGAGCACTTTCTGAAAGTTAAAACTATCCAAAATCAAGTTACCTTTTTATTCGTTAAGGACCCACGCGGTAAAAAAAAGTAGGACAAACAAATAATGAGAAAATCACAATAAAGAAAACGAAAATATAATATAATTTGTATATTTTAATGACCTGAAAAATGTTCAATAACATTAAATCATTAATACATCGATTAACAAACAATAATGTCTCAAGTGGTGCAAATAAAATTGGTCTTGAGTGAAAATAACATTTGTTCATTAAATTGAATTTATAATTAAATAAAAAATTTTGTTGTTAAGGTTTACTAACCAATATAAAAAATTTTTAATATTTTATTTAATTTAGATTTATATTGAATTTATTTATCCGCAGTTATTATTACTTTTATAATTTAATTTTTTTACAGAATACCCAGAAAAATGTTAGTAATCGAATCAAAAAAATTGAACCAGAAAATTACAAAAACTGTATTAAAATTTTGAAAATCCTCTATAGAAAATACATTTTTCATACGTAATGCTTAAATAATAAATTAAATTATTGATAAATTTGTCATATTACAATTAATAAAAAAAATGCATTACAATACAATTTGAAAATTCATACAATTTAACCCTGGTAGCTTTTTTGCCCGTAGTATACAACTACGTAAAGTGAAACGGCGGTAAACAGCGCACGTACTCCAAACGTAGAACGGAGCCTCTACTTGCGCGAGAAAATGCGCACATTAATTTTTACAGTTACTCCGCGTTGAGATGAGAGAGACACGTGTATAGAGACTATATATTTTTAACGTTTCAAGTTAATATGGCGTCGTTGTCTGTGTTTATTCTTTGTTGTTGTTTTTATATTGTTAATTCAATTTTCAGAATTTAAGAAAAGTTTATAGAAATTGCGAAGATAGCAAAAATTTTAATTCAAATAATTTATTAAAATAATTTAACAATAATGCAAATACGGTTATCTCTTATATCTTTTATGCACCGAAAAAGAGTGTTATAATTATAAGGCATCGGAATCGATCTACTGTTGAATTATTTATTTATTTTTTTTAAAATACAGTGACAGTTTTACAAAAAGTCTGTATCAAAAATCTATTTCAAAATCAAAATTAATAAAAAAAGGCATCAAAATAGTTTTGTTTATATGCAATATGGAAGTACACAACATACCTAACCATACTTTTGCTCTATTTATTTAAAGAATTTACTTTTTCTAATTTTTTAGTTTTACTTTAATTATTATTTTTAAAATTAAAATTAAAATAAAAACGGTATAATATACACATTTGGTTCATTTTTTTATTGACTCTAGACAATTTTAAGCAGATTAAGATAGTTCAATATGTAAAACGTGATTTTAAAGTAACTAGCGGCCGTGCTACGGACTGGAGCAGTAAATACATGCGAAATACGGCCGTCCTACATTGATTTTGGCTACCAGGGAATATAATTATTTATTTAACTAATATTTATTTATTTCTATTGATAATATTGACATTAAATTAATAAATCCTTTAATGTTGATTTTATTTAATTGTTTATTCTTGCGTTTATAATATTTGTATTTATTGTTTAATTAAATATTAATTTTGATGCATTGATAAATTTCATGTATAATATTGCATTTAATTTATTAAATTTATAAGTACGTGATTAATTTTACAAAGGTTTTGTTATTGAAAAAATGATTTTTGAAAAATTTTTGGTCTTTTTATGTAATTTTTCTCTAGGTTTGGTGGTTATCAAGAAATATAGCTTGAATTTAATGATGTTTTGATTTATCATTTGGATTTAGGCTACCTTTAATTTTTCTTTCCAATAATTATTTATTAAGTTTGTGAGTATAAGCCGTATCTGCAAAATATCTTGAAAGTTCTGACTAAAGCTTTCAATATTTATACTTGTAGCCAGCAGCTCAAATAGCTAAATTAATTAAATTTTAGCAAATCTTAAATCAGCAAAAACTACCCCAGTTCAAAGGTTTTTTGCAATATTTGGAAAATAAAGCAAAAATTCTATAATACCAATCAATTGCTTAAAAATTCAGGAGAATAATTTTTCAGTGTACTATTTTAATCCAGTATTGAATAACATCTTTCTAAAAATTCAAATTTAATGCAAAAAATAATAAATTTTGAATAATAAATTCAATTTGATCTTTTTAAATTGACAGTATAGAAAACTCCTAAACTGAAGAAACAAAAACAAAATAAAAAAGAAATTTTTATTTTTCTCCACTTTTATCAGAATAATGCACATTTATATATATAATATTATGTATTTATTCCGTTAAACAGTACACATTTGTTATTTGTATCGTGTGCGAACATATAAGTATAAACGTTATCGTTAAAAAAAAAAAGTTTGAAAAAAAAAATTTTTGTTTTTTGTCTTTTTTTGGTATATTCCATTCGTCTAGAAAGTACATACAACTATACTAAAAGTACTATAAAGTAAATTTTATAAAAGTAACTTTTGTCACAAAAACTTCTTTTCGCGCTCTATAGAACACAACTAAAAAAAAAAAAAAATTTTTTTATACATACACTCTTATACTAAAATGTCACATAAAATTTGAAGTTTAAGTTTCTTATAATACAAAAAAGGTTATATGCATCCACGCAAATGTAGAAGAAAAAAGCTAAAGTGAATTTTATAAAATATTATTCTATATAAAAATTCTTTTTAAGCTATTTCAAAATTAATAAATAAAGAAGGAATTTTTTTTTTTCTTTTTTTTATAGATGGTCAATTATATGTTGCTACATTCTCGGATTCTTCTGGTGGTGAACCTTTGATACACAGAGAGAAAATTCGTACTGAAAGATCAGATTTAAATCAACTTAATGGTACGTAAATTTAACTTTTAATTAAATGTGATTAATTTTAAAAAAATTTTTTTGTTTCTTTAGGTCCAAATTTTGTGAGTTCGTTAGCTTATGGTGATTACGTGTACTTTTTTTATAGAGAGACTGCTGTTGAGTATATGAACTGTGGCAAGGTAAATTTCAATCTTTTTATTTCTTAAATAAGCTAAAGATCTTAATTCTGTAAATTCTTAGGATCTTTACCCTTATTTATAATCACTTTTTAATTACTATAAAAAATCAATAAAGTGATTTAAAAAAATTTGATCTTTGTTTATTAGAAGATTTAATAATAAGACGTTGTAATATTAAAATGAGCTTGTTTTATTTTTCAATTAAATTCAATAGTCAGTGTATTCGAGGGTGGCAAGAGTATGCAAACACGATAAAGGCGGACCACATGCGTTTAGTTATAGATGGACAAGCTTCCTGAAAGCAAGACTCAATTGCTCAGTCCCTGGTGATTATCCGTTCTATTTTAATGAAATACGTAAGTATACTTTTTTTATTATTTTATTTACAAGATTTTATACATTCTCTATTATAACTTAATTACCCCTATATTTTTTACGTATTATGTGGGTCTGTAGTATAATAAGGATATTATTTTACTCCTTTTCAATCCATTCTTTAGAATGTAAAACACCTACTATGAGTGATTATTAAAATAAAAATTCGTTTGTTTTTATTTTTAAAAGCATAAAAAAATACGATTTTTTATAAATAAAAATATAAATAAAACGTTTTTTTTGGCTCAAAATCTATAAAAATAAAATTCATATTACGCATGATTGAAAATGGAAAAAAAAAATAAAGTCAAATTTACAACTTTTTTTTTTATTTTTTTGTATTCACTCTAGTTATGTTATTGTAAAATAATAAAAATAATACTTTTTTTTTTATTATTCTTTAAAATGTATGGCATTTTACCATTACAAGTGAATAAAAAAAGGGTTTTTTGATTTTAAATTTTATTACGTTTTGATAAAAAAAACTATTGAACAAAAAAAAGTAAATAAATAAATAAATATATAAAATTGGCAATTTTATTGCGTTAAGCCTTTTTTTTAAAAATAAAATGCTTTTAAATAAGAATTTGTATTTTTTTGTTTTGTTAAATAAAGGTTCATAAAGTACACTGTTAGGCTGTTTTGCTTGTCAAATTACGTAAAGGAATATAAAAGTAAAGGAATTTTTAATGTTAAATAAAAATATTTGATTTTTGAGCTAACAATTATTTGCTTTATTTTTTCAATAAATTGCCTACGTTTCAAAGACTTCTAAAGACTTTTAAAAGTCTTCATTAATTAATATTCTTAAATAAAGAATATATAATATTTTTCACTGAGCTTCTGTCAAAAAAGGTTTTATAATTCTTTAAAGTTTGTTTATTATAAATTTTATTTAGAAAATAAGTTTTTATACATTATTGTATTTTAATTTCTTAATTGTATTTACAGTCTTGAGAATTCATTTTACTTTCGAGAAAAGTTTTAAGATATTTTATTTCATAATTTGTTTCTCTTTATTAATTTCAAAACGTGTATGCTTTTATTTTATATACCTATTTATAATTTAGAAAATTGTCATTTTTATAAAAGATATAAACAAAGATAAGTTTTCAAAAATTAGTATAAAAATAAACACTACGAGTAAATTCCTATAACCAAACCCTTAAATGTCAAAAATGTACACTCTTACGTTAGGAAAACTATTAAATATCTTTTGCTTGTATAGCATAATCAAAAATAATAATAATGAATATTTTAAACTATAAGATATTATTATAAGAAATTATTTAACACTTTGTATATGAAAAAAGTGAATAAAATAAAAATTTTTAGCCTATAAGTTTAAGATTCCAAACAACACATTATTTTTTTACTTAATTTAATTCACTCTAATTTTTTTTCAGCAATCCAAGTTTATAAAAAAAAACTAAAATTAAATAAAACCGAAGACAATTATCTAAATATTATAAAAAGTTCTCTATTAAATATTTTTCTTTCAATTTTTTTTTTATAATTATTATAATCCACATGAGCATTATAAAAAAAGAAAATGTTATCATTACATATTAATAATCTTAGAAATAAATTTTTAATTAATTTTTTAATTTAATTATAATAGTATTTCCAAGGAAGATTAAGAGTTTATTAATTAACCATTTTTATTTTATCTTATACTTTTTTTTTTTTACTTTAATACGACTACTTAAATTTAATTATTTTCTAATATAATAAAAGGTTATTAAAAAAATACCTGTATAAAATAATTTTTATATTATTTTTATTAAAATAATCTTATAATTAAGAAATGAGTATTAAAAATAACTAAGTAGAGGTCAAGCTTTTGGATTAAATAATAATTTTTATTTTTTAAATTTTATATAATTGAAAAAATTGAAAATAATTTAATTTTGTCAATAATGAAATGACCTAAATTTTAGTTTGATAAAAATATCAATTTTTAAATTAAATTAAAAGAATTTTATTATCAAGTTTTTTTGTAATATAAAGCACGTACAAGGGGAGACCGGAACCTTTGGGTCGCCAAATTACAATCTATTGTTATGGATGACTTTAATATGTTGAAAAAACATCCAAGATACCCTCCGTTTATTCCAACGCGCCTTCTGGGCTTAGAAACGCGGGGCTCAATGTTATAAAATAGGATTTTTAGACAATTTTCAAAATGACTCATTTTTTCCGTATAAGTACCATCTTTTAACTCCCGTCAGCCGCAATGCTCCATCACCTATTCTCACAGCGTTATAGCCAATAAACCAAAAGCCCATTTTTGGACCAATATGACCAATTTTTAAATTGCTGCCAAAATTGCAATTTTCAATAAAAATAGGTCTTGTAGATCTCAAAAGATTTGTACAAGTTTCATGCTTTCAAAAATTTTTTACTCGTTCTTTTAGCTTTAGATGTTTCTGAGATATGACTCCACAAAGTTAGTGATAAAATATGATTTTTTTTAAAAAACTTTAAATTGAGACTCTGTCTTTAAATTATCATATCTGCTAAACAAGTAATAAAAAAGAAATGAGTAAACTATTTTTCAAAACTTAGAGCTAATACAAAATTTTTTAGACCTACAAGACCTATTTTTATTGAAAATTGCAATTTTGGCAGCAATTTAAAAATTGGTCATTTTGGTCCAAAAATGGGCTTTTGGTTTATTAACTATAGCGCTGTGAAAATAGGTGATGGAGCATTGCGGCTGACGGGAGTTAAAAGCTGGTACTTATACGGAAAAAATGAGACCAACCGGAAGTATTTTGATTAATTTGCAAGGTTACAGCGTCATTTTGAAAAGTGTCTAAAAATCCTATTTTATAACATTGAGCCCTGCGTTTCTAAGCCCAGAAGGCGCGTTGGAATAAACGGAGGGTATCTTGGGTGTTTTTTCAACATATTAAAGTCATCCATAACAATAGATTGTAATTTGGCGACCCAAAGGTTCCGGTCTCCCCTTGTTAGTGAGAAAATTTGCAAAAATTAGAATAGTAAATTACCATCCAAGGTGAAGTGTATGGTATGCTTTTTATAGGGCCAAGGGTTTCATTCAATTTTTCTTTGTTATATAGATGCTTTCAATAAGAAAAAATTATAAACTTTGATTTTCCTCATTTTTTTTTTTTCATTTTTTCAAAAAGGAAGAAAAAACTATTTCTGCTTGATTTTTTTCCAAAAATTGATATTCTAACAAAACTAAAACTTGTTGAAGTAGTTTACTATAAATTTTGTATCATTAAAAAAAGCATTCTCATGCGAATACTCTGATTACTCGAAGATCACTTTATTCAATAAATAAAAATTCAATTTTTCAAGTATTTATCTCAACCGACATGAAATGACCCATATATTTATAATTGCAATATTTCTAATTTCATAAGAACTGATATAAAATCAATAAATAAAAAAATGGAACAAATTCAGATTAAATATAAAAAATATATAAAATTCATAAAAAAAACTAAACTATACATAAATTTTTGAAATATATATCAGTACATTAATAAACTTTTATATATAACTTTTATTTTTCTTCTTTTTTTTTTGTTATAACCAATAATATTCATCAAACTTTTCATGAATTTTACCAAAAATGGAATTTCACTTGTATTTACGAATGTTTACTGGCTTTCATCCAATAGTTTCGATACTTTGGTATTTTCAACTTATATATATTATAATATATATATACTTGATTCGATGCATCAACCAAATAATACAGATATTTTCGATTTTCTCTGCATTCCAAATATTCTCTCGATAAAATAAGAGAAAATCTTATAATATGTAGAAATGCAATTTTCATATAAAAAATTCAATTTTGTATATATGGGCCATTCTTTGTCAAATTGGTAACCCCCCGCCCTCTGTACAATAAAATTTTTTAGATAAACTGATCCGCAATAGTTTATTTTTTTATTGAACCATCTAGTTTTCAATGCCATATGGTACTTTTTTACTTTGAATATCACAGCTGCAAAATGGCATACGAACCATCCAGAGCTAAAATTAAAAAGTTTGAAGAATCCAAAAAAAGTAAAAAAATAATTTTTTTTTATAAAGTTAGTTTTCTCATAATTTTTTATTTTTGATTTTTCTAGGTTTTTTCTTTTTCAAAAATAAAATTTATGAGAAAACTAAATTTATAAAAAAGAATTATTTTTCTGATTTTTTGATATCAGCTTTCGACAGTTCAATAGTCATTTTAAAGCTGTGGTATTATAAGTAAAAAAGCACCATACGTCATTGAAAGCTAGAGGGTTCATTGAAAAAATTAGCTATTGTGGATCAATTTATCTCAGAAACAGTATTGTACAGTGGATGATGGCTGATTTGACAAAGAATGACCCATATATATTTATATATATTACTGTACTATAAAAGTCGCAAACTTACATAAATAAATAAAAACCACTTAACTAAATTAAAAAATCTACTTAAAAGTAATTAAAAAAAAAAAAATTTTGTTTTAAATTACAGAATCAACAAGTGACGTTACAGAAGGAATATACAACGACGTACATGCACAATTAATTTACGGTGTATTTACAACACCAGTTAATTCAATTGGTGGTTCAGCAGTATGTGCATTTTCAATGTCTGATATATTACAAGTATTTCAAAGTGCATTTAAAGAACAAGAAACAATAAATAGTAATTGGTTAAGAGTATTACCAGAAAAAGTACCAGAACCAAGACCAGGTGCATGTGTAAATGATTCAAGAACATTACCTGATGTTACTGTTAATTTTGTTAAATCGCATCCATTAATGGATGATGCTGTTCAATCATTTTTTGCAATGCCTGTTATTACTAAAGTTACTTATAAGTAAGCTTTAAATAATCAAAAAATTATTTTTATTTTACTCGTGTATTTTTTTAATTAAAAAATTCTTTTTTTCATTAGTTATCGATTTACAAAGGTTGCTGTTGATCCTCAAGTCAAAGCACTGGATGGAAGACTTTACGATATACTTTATATAGGAACGGGTAAGTAATAATTAAAAAAAATAAGTATAAAATCTTTAATTATTTTTCATCGATTTATTAATTTGAAAAAAAAAAATAGACGATGGCAGAGTAATGAAAGCATTAAACACAAGAAGTCCAGTATCAAGAAACGACTCAAATCAAGTTATAGTTAGCGATATTCAAGTATTAAGATATGGTTCAGCAGTTAAAGATTTACGAGTCGTACATTTAGCTGGTGAAGCAAGTAAATTAGTCGTAATTGCAGATTCTGAAATACGTGCAATACCATTACATCATTGTGACTCAATGGCTGCTGGTAATTGTGCTGCATGTGTTGGTTTACAAGATCCGCATTGCGCATGGGATGCAATAACTAATTTATGTGTTGCTGTACCAACGAGATTACATGACAATGATGCTGATAAAATGCTTTATCAAAATATAACTAGTGGTAAACATAAAGGTTGTGGATATGAAACAGGTAAAATTTTATTTTCATATTTAAAGTTTTATAAATTATAAATTAAATTTTATTTTTCGAATAAGTTTTACATATGTCAGTTTATATTAGTTTTATAAAATGTCAGTTTAGATATTTAATTATAAACTTTTCACAGTCTTAATTAAAGTTATAATTATAGAAGTAAATCAATTACAACTTCTTATATTTTATTCAGAAAGTTCTAAAATTAATATTATTTTTTTTGTTTTTAAATAAATTATTCATTAATGCTTAATTTATAATTGTTATTAACAATATTTTTAATTTAATGTATCATTTCATTAATTTATAAAAATATTTATATGGACAGATTCAAAAAAAATTTACTCTGTGTTTTTTTATAAATTTTGGCCTCAGATATGAAAATTCGTTGAGTAAATGCGATTACCAGTTTATTCTTTCAGCGACAAAATCCTCCTGGTATTTTTATTTTTTATTTTTGAAAATAAATTAAATTGAAAATAAAATAAAATTTTAACTTATCGTCTAAATGTTTCTGAGAGATTCCACTCCAACTGGGACCAAATTGGACTAAATAATTGCGGAAATTGGGCAATATTCTTCTTTTTTTAAAAGAAAACTAAGAATAAGTATTCTCAACCAAATTTAGCTTTCTAGGTCAAATCCTTGATTTTTGGCGGACATTGTTATTTTTGAAAAATATTTTTCTTAGAGGCGCTCATAGAAATTTTTTTCAGATTTCAATTTTGGAGTTAAAATATTGATTCGTACTGCGTAGGCGAAAAAACTTACGTTTTTTTTAATTTGAATAAAAAAAAAAAATGTACAGGCTCAATTTTCTTCTTAGTTTTAATTGTTATTTCGGAATAAAATAATTTTGACAGATTTCTGCTACCCTTCAGTCGAACTTGGGTCAGTTGGGGTGGAATCCCTCATTCACAGAATAATTCGGGTTCGAGATGAAGTCTCAGAAAGCAAAGCTGTATAAAATATTTCTTTTCTGGTCTGCGTCGAGAAAGTACGTATTTCCCGGACGTTACGCGTCCGAAAAAGACGTGTTTTTTCGCCACAGACACAGAAAAATGTTATACGAGCCTTGTCCATAAATAAGGAATGACCCAAATCGCAGTTTACCATCCTCGGCTTCGCCTCGGAAGGTAATTTACGTGCGATTTGGGCCATCCTTTACTTTTCTGGACTCGAGCCGTAAATATACTATTAATTCGTCGCAAACTATTTTTTAGGGCTAATTTTTTCCGAAAATTCTGCAGTGTTGCATAAAAATTAAGTATAACATTTTAGACTTAAGGGGCATTTTTCATAGCTTAAAAGTATAATTTTTTCAAATATTTTTTAGCGATATTTAATTTTGAAAAAATAATTTGATAATTCAAACTTGGTACATTTTACCAAGCATTTTACATGCTAAAATAAATATTATTTTGTCTTTTTTTAATTCTTCTGAAATTTGAATCTGTCCATCAAAATATTTAATTAATTAACTTTCATTACATCTAGTAACAAAGTTAATCAAATACTAAAATCATTATATTATTAACTCGTTCATGGAATTGTAAATACTGCTCTTACAAGAATGTTTTTCTTCGATTCTCAAATTTTAATTAAAGTAAAATAAATACAAAATAATCAAATAAATATCTTTTCTAATTTGTCTCTTGTAATTAATAAATTTAAAAATAAGTAAAAACAAGTAAATTTTGAAATTAAAATTAATTATTGTAGCCTGAATTAAATAAATTGAGTGAGCGAGTTAATGTAGCTTATAAGTGAATAAATCATTTTTTTATAAATCATAATATATCATTTCACATATCATATTTGTCAATCATTAAATGTTGCTTCAGAAATGACCAAACCAATGCAAGCAATGACTCCACCTCGATTAGGTAGAGGTGAACAACCCGATGACCGTGATAATGAAATCATCATTGAATTGGATCGAGAAAACCAATATAGTCGAACGCAACCAAGAGCTAATGATCCACAAGGTAATTCATTTTACAAAATAACTAACTAAATAACTGTTTCTCATATTTTAATTATAATATTAATATGCCAATATATTTTATTTTTTATTAAAAAATTAAAATTTTACATATCAAAATGTCTACACATAAATATGTTTTAATTAAGGTGTATGTTTTTTGTCGACATTGCACTCATTAGTTTTGCTGATTCACACGATTTAAATGCACAATTGTAACTAATATTTGAGTATTTGTTAAATAATTTTACAAAAAATAATTTAAATAATAAATTTCAAAATAATTTAATTTTTTAAAACTTAGTAAGATTATTAAGCTTAATTAAGATGACAGTTTATTTATTTTGCATTAACTAGATTAAAAAATGTCTTTTGAACAATTTAATGATAATATTTTTAATCTTAATGTAATTAAACTGTTTTAATTGTCCTAAATTTTTCAAGAGACCCTTCTGCCCTTAGTGGCCTTTGTCTAGGTATTTACTTTTCAGATACTTGCTATCCAAAGTAAATTAATAGTAAATACCTGGACAAGATATTTTACAACGAAATCTAGATCCTTTTTTCAAAATTTCCAAATTTAAGATTATTAGTTGACCTATCTTTTTAAATAGCTGCTTATTTATTCGCCATTTTTGGTACAGAGCCCTTTTCTTTATTAAATTTATTTTTACATTAGTTCATTCTCTACTTTCTGATAGTTCTTTCTACAAAACTAATTATATAAATTCAATATCGTTAAATATTCCGCCTCCCCTGTAAGAGGTTCTCTCTTATACATCAATGGGGTTTGAAATAATATAGTCAATACAGAATACATTGACTCTATTATCAAAGGGACTGTTTAAATATTGAATAGTAAACTTTACCCTCTTATTTTTTAATAAAATTTTTAGCATATCTTTATGAAACATTTGACCACTTATTAAAGAGGCTAATTTTGCACCACCCCTTAAAAATTTATTTAGCTTTTCATGTTGAAATTTTAATTTTAAATTTATTTGACAATGAGATATCTTTCAGAGTTCAATATTAGTATTTTTATATTAAAACAAATTCTATTGTTGCTTATAGTAGTATTAATTTTTAGAATTGTAGTTAGATTAACAAAGTTTAGATAGGCCTTAGTACTCAATAGTTATTAAACGTGATAGCAAAAAATAACCAATGCATCAAATTAAATAATTAATCAAAATTAATGTTTATTTGTTTCAGGCGTTACTGTAACTCCAGTTGTATATTCAGGCCAAACATTAACAGGTGCTTTAATAGGCACATGTTTCTTTTCCTTAATAGCTGGTTTTGCATCAGGTTTTTGGTTTTCTCAAAGGCTACGTAATCCAGGATATCCAGATCCACCAGAACAAAGGCAACAATTAAATCGTTTAACAGAAACAACAGATTCCCCTGCATTTAATAACAAATCAATAAATTTAGTATTAAATGTAGCACCAAAAAACCCAAATGGTAAAAATGCAAATTCATCAGCAGAAAATAAACCGATGCAGAAAGTTAAGAAAACTTACATATGATATAGAACAAGACGATCTACCTGAGGTTTACCTAACGAACCAGTATCGACTGGTTCAAGTACATCAGATGACAATAATTCTGTACGTACTGATCTTGAACATTCGAATAATAATCAAGATTATACAATAACTCCTTGTACGATATCTGGTAATAGTCCTGATAACAATGATTTAGAAATTTCACAACAGCAACAACAACAACAACAACAACAATTACAAGCATACAGTAGAACAAGTACAATAACGGCAAATCCAGGTCGTGATGAATTTTATCCACAAATATTTAATAATCCACAATTAATGAGTAATTATGACGACATGATGAGATTAGTCGGTTCAAATGGTCCATACCCAACGCGTGATTTTAACAATTACGTGCACGATAATAATGATTATAACGATGATTATCAAGAAATTGGTGATTATGGTATCAATGGTTACTCTGATTATTCAGAACCAACAACAAGGCATAATAATCATAATCATCAATTAACAAATAATCAACATCATCATATTCGTCAAAATTATTCAAGAAATGATCTCAATTCATACGATGATTCAGTCTTCCTATCGTAGTAGGCCATGAAATTTAATTTTTTCATCTATTGTTATTATTGTTGTTGTAGCTATTATTATTATTATTATCATTGTTGCTATTATCAATTATTCAAAAAGTACCAGGTTATTACATACTTCCAGATATTATGTACAGATTTTAATTTTTTGCTTTTATTGGTTAATTTGTGCTAAAAGTGAATTTAGAGAGTGGACAATTTTTTTTTACTGTAAATTATTGACTAATTAAAAAAAAATTAATGCTCGATATTTAAATAATAAAAGCTTGTTAAAGACTTTGTGTAAAGAAAAAAATGAGATTTAAAAAGGGGGAAATATAAGAATCTAGAATTAGATAGAAACATGTTTTACTATAAATAATAAAAATGTGATAAGGTTTTATTATAAAATATAGTACGATAATTGTATATTTCTCTTTGTAGTGGCCTGATATAAAAAATTAAGTAGTTTAAGGTGCTTAGAAAAATTGAAGAAAAAAAATTTAATTATTTTATAAATTTGCAGCAGTCAGGGCGTGCCTTTTTCTCTTATAAATATATAAAAAAAAATATTGCATATTTATTAGCAAATTTTTCTCAAATTTTAAAAATAATGTAAAAAAGTATGTAAGTGAGGATCTAGACAAAGAGTGCCTCATTTTTAGGAAGGACGAAAAAAATAAATATTTGTAGATGTTTTTTTGAGTATGTGAATGATAAAAATATGCTTTTTTTAAAAAAACTAATTTGTTAAACGCACTTGTTGGCTGTCTAATTTTTAGGACAAAAAAGTAATCGTATTTTAAATTTTATAAAAATAAACGATTATTTTTTACAGCACCGAATGTATTTTTTAATAAAAAAAGTATTAATATTTTTTTTTGAATGTTAGAAACGTTTTATGAGATAAAAATTTACATATTAAAAAACGATTTTGTAAAAAAAATTTTTTTTCGCTTATGTGATATATAAAACTGCAATTTAAAATACTGAGGAACCAATGAGATTAATGCAAATTATTGAAATAAAATATTCTTTCATTGGTAACTGACAAATAAAATTTAAAAAAAAAAAAAAAATGCTGAAAATTAATTAAGTATATGCCAATAATATTACATTATTAACTCATTTTAATTGTATGTGTGTGACTGATGTATACGTGAATAGACTAAACGAGAAAAAAAAATACTCTTTATTTTTTTAAAAATTAAATACAAAAGATAAATTTATTTATAGAAAAAAAAAGTATAAATGAAAATTATTGATTATTTGTGCGAATATTAATTTTTTTTAAAGTGGATTATGGTCTCAAAAAATTATTTGTAAGTTATTATTATTGTATACTAAAAATTTATGTACACTGTGAAAATTTTTGTCCAGGTAATTATTACTATCTGGGTAATAAAATTACTATTTGGAAAGTAAATTTACTAATCAGATAGTAATTATCTGGACAAAAATTTTTACAGTGTATATTAGACTGGCAGTTATTTTAAAAAGTTACTTTCAATCGTAATTTCTATCAATGTTCATAAGATTCAATTTTCAAAAGTTTCAAAAAAGTATTTGAGTTTCTAAAAAAACTTTTAGGTCCTTTATAAGAACTTTAAGTAATTAAGCTAATATTTTGGTTATACCCTAAAAATTCAATTAAAAAAAAACATTTTTTAAAATAGATGCCAGCCTAATATACAAATAATTTTCCATTAAAATATTTTAAAAAATTATATTTTTTATTATTTACTTTAAGTATTACAAACTGAAAAACAAAAAAAAAAAGGCAAATTAATATTTAAAAATTTTTTTATATATATTAAAGTATTATAAATTATAGTAATTATTTTGTAGAAAAATATAAAATAATAATAATAAAAAAAGAGGAAAATTTTGTAAATATTATATAAAATACATAAATTAAATATAGTTTTTTAGATTATAAATAAATAATAAAAATGACATGACAAAATATGCGCAAAATAAATAATGTCAAAAGTGCGAATGACTGATATATAATAATAATAATGATGTTATATATATATTTCTTTTGAAATAAAAAATTCTATATATTCTACTGTAAAATAAAGAAAAAATTTATAATTATAAGGTATATATATGCTTTTTATTATTATTTTTATTATCGATATTTTATGTAAAAAATTAATTTTTTAGAATTTTGCAATTTTAAATGAAGGAGAAATCCTAAGGATTGAAATTATAAATTTTGGGATTTCATGTGAATTCAGTTGTATTTAATATTTTGGTTTTAAAATTACAAAAATCTACAAGTTTTTAGGTCTATTTTTCTACTTAAAATCATTATTTTAGTTTGCTCAAAGAAAGAACCTCATCTATAAAAATTCTGAAAAATCTTAAAATAAATGTTGAGTTAAAATTTCCAAAAAAATCTAAAACAACTGATTTAACATGAAATATTCCATATATAAATATTAAAAATTACTCTAACATTAAATAAAAATGTATAAAAAGATATAGAATTTAATAAAATAATAAAACAAAAAAAATTCTGTTTAAAAATTTTTGTTATACCGAAAACTTTTGATTTATTTTTTTGAAAATATATATAAATTTATATATAAATAAATAGGATAATAATAAAAATGTATAGCATAAAATTAAAAAATATATATATATATAGATGCTTCATAAGTATATTTTTTATTTATTTCATTGTATTATTTAGAATTTAAAAAAAAACGATAACAATAATTAAATTAAAAATGTATATGCTTATATATATATATATATATTTATAATAAAAATAATTATATATATGAAATATTTTTGATTAATTGCATAAAAAGGTATATATATTGAAATTATAAAATTAAATTTTTGTTTGTGTTATAATTTTTTTATTTTTTTTTTTGTTATTTTTTATATCTTTATTTAAAATTAAATGATTTAATACATGACATTAAAATTTTTATTTATATATATGAGCGATTCTATATGAAAATGTTTTAATGATTAGATAAAAATTTGAGATTCTGAGAAAACTAATCTTTTCGGGTTCAGTATGAGAAAATATGGGACACTAAGCAAATTATCTTTTAAAATTTTATTTTTCATTGGTTTTAAACAGCAGCTGTTTTAAACGTTTAGTTAAAAATTACTGATAACAAATTTGGCGCTAAAAATCACTTGAAATTTAAATAATTGCCTTTTTTAAATAGCGCGTTTATACACAGCATGAAATAAATTTTTCAAGCAATTAAATTTGGTTAGACTATTCTTAATGAAAACTTCAAGCATGCAGAAAGATCTTGAACGAATTTTAGAAGATTTTTGTTTTCTCTTTAGGCTTTGGTACACAGAAAAACAAAACTTTGAAAGTTGACTTAAAAAAAATTTTTAAATTAGAATTTTCAGAAAAATTGATTTTTGCTAATTCCTTATTTTCCAAATTTTTACTCAAAAATAAATGGCCGAAATTTAAATTCAAAGGCAAATTTTCGAAGTTTTTTTTTAGCTTTCAATATGAGGAGCGTAAAAAATGAAGGATACAAATTAGGTCTACCCAGAATTTGAAAGCTGACATTCATGACTTTTGAACGTAATGAAAACTAGCCAATTAAAATTTTTCAAAATTTCATATTTTCACTCAATCTTTAACCCAATTTCATTTTGAATCGCCCACATATTCTACAAACAATTTTTTTTTTTTAATACTTTTGAATGAAAAAATTTATCAAAAATAACATAAAAAATATTAATAAAATATATATATATAAAACATTCCATATAAAATATGACAGGACTGCCAATAAATATAATAATAATAATAAATAAAATAACAATTTTTGTTTTCTTTAATTAAAAAAACAAACAAACAAAACAAAAAAGTATACAAATATTATTAAAATATAATTAATTAAATTAAATTTATAACAATTATAAGAAAACAAAAAAGAAGAAAAAATTTGTAGATAATAAAAATTAATTTATAGGTATTTATAGCTATTATTCGTACTGTAAAAGATTTTAAAAAAATATACTAATTAAATTAATTATATATAATTATGTCAATAAAAATATATATCGTTGATTTATATGAGCGTATATTAAATAATAATTATGTAATGCGAAAAACAAAAAAAATAATAATTATAATAATAACAAAAAAATGGTATTTCATATAAGTCACGCGTTTAATAATAAAAAATAAATTTTTTATATGAAAAACTCTGTAAATACTCCTCTTTTCAGCTCATAAAAAACAAAACAAAAAATGCATTTTTTTAATTATAAATAAAAAAAAAAAAAGAAAATTTAGCAAAATATATGCACTTCTAAATAATAAAAATTATTTGTTCATTTATTTTTTACAATATATTATTCCTTTTCATATCCTAATTTAGATAAAACCAAACAATGATTTTATAAAATCTTTAAAATATTTATATTTGAGAATTTATTTGTACCTGCAACATATTTTTCATAACTCAAGGTGATTAGGATTTTCAGATTTTGGTATTATTTGCACAAAATTTTCATAACTTTTAAGTGAAATACTTATAAGAAATTCAAAATATTTCAAAAACATAAACTAATTTTACTGTCATAAATAATTTCATTCATAAACCCAGAATTGTTTCAATTCTTTATAATTTTATTTGATTCAACGCAAAAGTATTCAATAAAATATGTTTTTAAAAAAGATAAAAGATTTTTAGAAAATCTAAATGGAAAAAACTTTTATTTTTTTATTTAATGTTATTGATGAAATTTACAAGGAACATAAGAAAGCAGAATAATTTACTAGATAAATTTTATTGATACCTATATATTGTTACTGCTAAAACTCAAAAATTGGCAAAACTAGTATTACCCAAATATATGTATTTTTGACAGAAGATTTTTTAGTTGAAGAAATTATCCAATGACCCCCTTTGTTTTACCTTGAAGATTTACTTTTTATAAAGTTGTTATACAAGACGTATAAGAGGACCAAAAAAGGACAAGTTAGAGTCAAAAAACAATCAAATTAACTAGTTATTCATAATATTCAGTATTTTTACAAATTTTATAATAAAAAATGTAAACCATATAAATCTTTATTTTTTCTTTATTTTTTCTGACTATAAAGTAAATACCTAAAAAAAAATTTTACCTTTTGCTTATGCTTTTTTCTATATAATATGGGATACATAATTTTTTAAATAAAAGACAATTAAATTTTTTAGAAATATATTTGTATAATCAAAATTGTACTATAATAGTTATTAATTGTTGTACTACATCAATTGCTAATAATAATAATAATAAATAAAGTTGCATGCAATTTACCAATCATAATAATTAAAATGAGTATTTTTAAATATTAAAATACATTGTTCTTTATAAAAATATCAAACTAATCATGAAAAATCAATCATATACTTCCAATTTGGCACAAATAAAAGCTTGGGCTTTTTGTAGCTTACATAATGAAATCTGTAAAAAGCTTACAATAAAAGCATTCACTTATCATCATTTTCAATATTTAAATAAATGTGATTAATATTTTATTTTTAAAATTATGTAAATGATTTATATAAAAACTTAAATTCTCTTCTAATAAAGTTATCACAATTAAGATTTGTAAATGCCTAAAAGAACACCATTTGTTACTATATCAGGCAGTGTTGCTGTATTATTTATTTTAACGTATGGATCACATTGATAGGTCAGTACTGGATGATGCTCTAGTGCAGGAATTGGTCCATTTTTATAATCTCCAAAATCACAATGACTTCTATTAAAGCAGATAAAAATTTTATTAAAACTTATTCATTTAGAGTAATAAAAATTGATATATTTATTAATACCTATGACGATTATTTAAATTATCTTCATTAATGCCTAAGAAGTTTAAGACTTGCTGTTTTGTACTTGTTAATCTTAACATTTTTTGCATGTATAATTCTAAAGCTACTCGTCTGTGTTCTAGAACTTTGGGATTGGTGTTTCTTACTCGCTTAGGTGGAAATGGAGCAGTATGGTAATCTTTTTTTAACTGTATTAAAAAAATACTATTATCAGCTTAAATTTTAATATAAATAACAAATTTCAATGATATGTACAGAACCATAAAATATTTAAGTAACAACAATATATTTTTCTGCATCAGTATAAACTGATCATTTTGAAGTGGAGTTTTTAAAAATTAATTAAAGTAAAATAAATAATATGACAACAAAAAAATTACCATTCGATGCAAATTATTAAATTCGCTGTATCTTTTTTCTGTAAGATATCTTGCACCATTATTTAAATTGATCATTTCAACATCATAAATGTAATATGGTTTTCCTTGTGGTAAATTCATCAACCTATATCCTTTAATAAAAACTTGATACATTTCATTGCATTCATTTAAAAATTCAATAACTTGAAATGGTTTTATGCATCAGTATTCAGTCATAATAAATCACAAAGTTAATTTTAATAATTCACTTATTTTATTTTCTGCAAAATGTAAGACCTAATAATTTTTGTTTGACATTATCAATGTATTGTTTCTCAATTAACTTTTGGTGATAGTGCATAGTAATATAATAATTATCATATAATAAAATTTGTTTATATAATAATATATGTATAATATAAAAAATTTACTGATTAGGTAATTAATAAAGTATCGTAAACTATATATAGTTATGAATTAATTCTTAAATTCATTATTATTCAATAAACAGCAAACAATGATTAGTTGTTTTTTTTTTTTTTTGTAAATAATAATATAAGCAGAGATTTTTTTTAAAAACTTTTTTAAGTTGGTATGTATCCATGGAGGGGGAAACCGCGCTTTCGAAAATTTATTTATTTGCGTATTAATAATTAAATTAAAATTATAATAATTTATTAATTTCACATGGTTTTTAGTTAATAAATTTTCATTTTTCGTCTTCATTTTATTTGATTATTGACAAAATAATAGTTTCTCCCATACCACGAACTTTTTTTATTTTATTATTTTCATTTTTATTTTATTTTGCAGTGTGACAGGTCTGTTAACGAAATTGATACTTGTAAACGTACCTAGAAAAGTGAAGTAAGTTAAAACCTAGGGAAATTTAAATTTTTTATGTTAATTAGAGTGAAATGTGCAAGTGTGTGTAACCAAAAAGTAAAAAAAAATATATATATTAATATTTTTTTGTTATTGTTGTAAATAAACTTAATTAATAACTAAGTTAATTTGTGATATTGTTTTTAGAATCGAATAAGTGTATCATCTGTTAGTTTATTAAAATTATATAATTAAATTTAAGAAGTGATTTTACCTAGTCTAATAATATAATTTTTTCAAAACAATATTATTTAATTTTATATTAACAAATACTTTTACATATTTTTAAAATGTCTGCTTGGAAAAAATTAGAGCAATTTGAAGAGAATACTAGTTTTGATGCTATAACATCAGAACAACTTGCCAGCAGTTTACAAGAAAAGTTTGTATATTTATTTTTGTAAAATTATTATTTTTATTTATATTATTTCCAAAAACTATTATACATGCTAAATAATAATCAAATTTATTTTTAGAGAGTTTAAAAAGCTTATAAATGAAACTGAAGTACAAAGTAAAGAAATAGTAGATGATCCTCCCTTAATTGAAATTGACCAAACAGAAAGTGACAAAACAATTGCTCATTTACTTCAGGCACAATTTGATCAAGAGCATGATCTAGAGCTCAAAAGAACAGAAGACAAATTTAATCGAGGCTCCAAAGGTTAATACAAATTTTTTTTCAATTCAATTGTATTTATTATTTTTGCTAACATAAATCTTTTTTTTTTCAGTTAATATTTCTCTATTAAACTATAGAATTGGTTCTAAAGATCCTGAAGAACCAAAAAAAGATGTAGATGATGAAAACAGAGACTTTGATCGATTTGTTGTAAGTTTTGCTTTATAAGTTCTACAAACAAAATGTATAATAATTTATGTTTTAATTTAGAGCATAGAGAAAGATTATGCATCAATTCGTCGCTGTGGGTATAAAAAAGTAGGAGAAGGTGAAGAATCACAAATAGTTACAAAACATGATATATTAATGAATTCAAGAATTAATGCATGCAGAGTTTTAGAATTTCCTCCAGGTATTGAAACTGGTGATACTGGAGGATTTGATGTTAAACTAAATAATAATGTTTTTAATTCATTAAGAGTTCATAGCCATGCCCATTGTTCAAGAGAAAAGGCTAAGGCTCGTCCTAAAACGCAAACAAAATAATATTTTTTTTAAACATGTAAACATGTAAATAAAATTTAAAAGTTTGCAAAAAATATTTTCAAGAAAAAAATTATACACATGTATAAAAGAAAAATAAATTTTTGATTATAAAATTTACATTCTATGAATAAATTTATTTATTAATATATTTTATTTCTCATAATTACAAAAAATATATTTAACAAAAATGAAAAATAATCATTTTTTTCTTTTTTAAAGTTATACAATTAGTATTATAAATATTTTTATTTACATTATATACATTAAATAAAACATAATTTAACAGATTTACAGAGATTAAAATAAAAAATATATTTTACTGATTTACAAGAAATATGTTTTAGTAATTATGATTCTATTATATACATTTAAAATTTTTTAGAATTTGAACTATCACATCTTATTTTTATGATAAAAAAAATGTATTTATATTTTGATTTAACAATTTGAAAAATTAAAAAAGAAAAAATTTTCTTTATAATAAGCAATATTTTTGCTGAAACTTTCCAATATTTTTATATTCAATTTCTACATAAGAGTTAATTTTTGAAAAAAAAAGGTTTCTATTTTTTATGGAGTTCTTAAATTAATATGTTTATAAACACAAAATTTGCACAATTTTAAGTTTAAAATTATCTCAATTCTTTGGTTGGTGGATTCATTGGAATTTTTCCCATTGAAAATTTTTCTGAGCTATAAGCAGCTTTTTCATCATCTGTAAGATTTTCTTCAAGGCTGAAAGCTGTTTCATCTATACATACGTTATTGGCAACATTAGCAGATGATTTTATTAAGTTCTGACTTGGCGAAACTCCAAAAGGATTAGGGATTTGTATTTTTGTATTTTGTAGAAATGGACTATTTGCTAAAGATGTTACTGAAGTAATTGGTGTATTTGAAGTAAAAATTGATGTTGTTTGGTTATTACTATTTTCAAAACCTTGAGATTTTCCAAAAGTATTGTTTGTACCTTGTGAATCTTGAGCAGAAAAATTTAATGAATTTGAAAATGCATTTGTTCCACCAAAAGTGTTACCAGTTGATCCAAAAGGTGAACTAATGTTATTAGTTGACATACTAACATGTGAAGGAGAATTTTGTACAGCTCCAAAAGTGTTTGTTGATACAGGTGTTGGTGAAAAAGCATTTGTATTTTGTTGCATTGGACCAAAAGTAGCAGTTGCAGTATTACTATTTCCAAAAACATTTGGTGATGACATCATTGGTGAACCAAAAGTGGATTGATTATTAAAAGCTAATGTATTTTGTAATTGAGAATAGTTTGCTGAACCACCAAAAACTGGTGTTGCAAAATTAGCATTAGTTGCTTGTTGCCCAAAAACTCCAGAATTTCCTGCTGTTGTAGGAGTAGAAACCGCCGTGCCAAAAACATTATTGCTTGTTGAAATTGATCCAAAAATATTATTTGTATTTGCAGAAAAAACTGAACCACCACCAAAAACTGAATTTTGAGCAGTTTGAGGTTTAAGAAAAGAATTATTTGTAGTATTTGTTTGGCTATTACCACCAAACACAGGGGCCTGACCAAAGCTTGATTGGTTTGTAGATCCACCAAAAACTGAAGGTCTTTGTGAGGCTACAGAACCAAAAGTTTGTGTATTTTGTGTTCCTCCAAAAGCTGTTGAAGTTGCTGATGAGCTCCCACCAAATATGGATGCGTTAGTTGCAGAAGATCCACCAAAAACATTTCCACTACCAAATACCGGCTTAGCTCCAAAAACTGAATTGGTGCTCGGATTAGATGGTCTATTAAATATTGATGATGCAGAAGAAGTAAAAACATTTGAAGAATTATTAGCAGAACCAAAAGTATTTTGACCAAATATATTTGAATTGCTGGTAGTGCTTGTTGGTGTAAATTGTGGCGAGGCAAATAAAAAATTTGATTTATTTGTTTCAGAACCTGTATTTTGTAATTTTTCCTGAACAAGAAATATTATAAAAATTAATCAGATATAAGTAAATATTTATATGAATTATTATTTTATTATTTACAAGTATTGATGCAATAGCTGGTGAAGGATTTTTAAGAGCATCTCGTTTTACTTTCATTGCTTCACATAACTGTTGAAATTGTTGTTTCTAAAAATTATAAAAGTAATTAAAACCAAATTTAAATAAAAATTATTTTTTACCAACCACTTGGTCAACTGTTCCAGTTTTTTGTGCTTGATACATTTCCCATCGAACTTCTTCTGGTGAAAAGTCCTCCATTTCTGGTATACTAGGTTTTTCTTTGAAAGGGCCATAACAAGACAAAAGCCACTGTCCACCTCTTTCAGCAGCAACAACATCTTCCGCAACCACCAAACTATAAAATTTTAAAAATATTTATGATGAAATTCAATAATTAAATATAAATACTTGTACCAAATATTAGGTTTTTCTGGATTGTTAAAAATTTTGCTCCGATTTCCTAAAAAAGAAATATAACCTTAAAACTTTATTTTATTACAAAATTTTATTCCTATATTTTTATTATTTTTATATATTTTATTTACCAAATGAATGCTCAAATTTACAATACTGCCCATTCCGACAATTGTTTTGTTGAAAAAATTTACAAACTACCATTTTGAATCTAATATAAAATATATTTTGCCACCCTGTATTTTGCAATAAAACTTTGACGTATGTAAAATTGTCCCCGGAGTAAAATTGTCCCCTAGCGTAAAATTGTATAGCGTACGCGTATTGTCGTCTGCTATTAAAATTATAATGTACGGAAGCACGAGGTTTCATAATAATAAGTTATAGGCGTGTAATTAATTTATTGAAGTAATTAAATTAAATAAATTGAAGGAATTCTTAATGAATAAATAAATGATTTTCGTTATTTAGATTCGTTGTAAGGTTATTTTTAAAAGATAGTGTTGTTATTAATTTAAAGAGAAAGCACCGGCCATGAATTATCAAGTTTCTGTGAAACATGCAAGAATATGCATTAAAATTTTTTTGTTAAAATGTAGTAAAAATTTTGATTAAAAAAGAAAATATTTGGAAAGAATATGCTACTTGTAAATAAAAAATAAAATCATAACCTTCGAGTAAAAAGTTACTCCAAGGACCAAGGTAAGCATAACTTGAATAAATAAGATAACATTAACTGAGGTTACTTATGAAAATCAATTATACTATTTTTTTGCATATTTCACTAGACATTTCTCCAGACTGTCTGAATAATGTAGTTTCAATTATATTGAGATTATTCAAGTTTGACTGCCAACGAACCAGTCCAAAAAACATTATTTCCAAAGGAATGATTCATCATTCGCAGTAAAAAAATTGAAGAATGAGCCAGAAGTAATATTCAAGAAGTCCTAATAGTACTGTGGAAGCTGAAGGCATTTGCTTTTGATTATTTAGTTAATGAAAATTCAAATTCAAGATGTCCGTTAATGAATATCTTGGTGAATAAATAATCGGTTGATGGTGTTTCACCTAAAGCTTCAATGGAAGATGCTAACAGCTAAGTAAAATTTAGAAATTTAGTTTATTAAGTAGATGTACATTGAAAATTTATAACCTATGCTTTTCATATTGCAGAAAAAATCTGTAGCCCACAACAGATTACAGTATAAAAGCTGGAATAATTGGTTTTCAATTCATCGGTTGATGTAAAATGAAAATTGAGAATTTTCTTCCATTAATATCCTGGTGAATAAAGAATCTGAAGGTGGTGTCTTGGCCAAAGCTTCAACGGAAGATGTTACAAGGTAAGGAAAAGTTTAAACTTCAGTTAAATTAATAAAAATCTTAATGTGTTCTTTAAATATTGCAGAAAATATCTGTTGCCTAAAACAAGAATTTCTTAAGTGCTTAAAAAGCACCTAAATGTTTATCCTGGGATACCAGTTATTTGAAAGCATTCATTTATCTTTTAGCATCTTTAAATTAGAGTAATAAATCAGGTTATCGAATTTTTATTTGCAAATATTAACTGGTCAATTTTTTATAAAAGTTTTAATAATCAAAAAATCAAGTTATTTATTATTTTTTGTTTTTGAAAATTTGTGCTGCGAAACAGAAAGTAATAGATAATTAAATGTTTATGAAGTAAAAAAATAATCATTTTATATTAAAAAATATAAACAATTCAATATTTATAAAATAAAGATATGAATGTGTAATTAATTGTAAATTAACAATGCGTTTGGACTTTTTTGTTTTCATTACATGAAAATTTATTTATACATGTATTAAACATTAAGTTGTACAATATTCAATTTCTTTTTACATAAAACTTTTTTCCTGTATAAAAACATGCAAAAAAAACAGTACGAACACAGAATTTATTAAAATTAAGTTTCTCTTATATAAAATTAGCAAAATTAAAATTTTAATAGTTATTAAATTAAAATGTCCAACAGAAGCAATGGTTAATTATATTTTTTTATATACTACAAAGAAAGATATCAGAATTTTTGGTGCAAAATAAATTATAAAAAAAAGCATAAGCAATTACGTAGTATAAAAAAACTTTTGCTAGAACACGAACGAAATATTTGGTAAAAATGCTTTGCTTTTCATTTTCAGATTTTAAAATATTTCAATATATATAATTATTTATACAGAGGAGTTTTTTTAAGCAAATAATTTTAAAATATATTCTTTTGATTAAATTTTAAACAGATAAATGTATCTTATTAAATTCATACAAACAAATATTGTGATAAATGGAAAAAAAATAATAATAATATTAACAATATTAGTAATAACAAATTGTGTATATAGTTTCTTGTTACTTTTTATAACTGAAAATGTTTTTTGCAAATCTTATATTTGAAACTTTGCACTGTTTATATTTTTTCTTTTGTAATAATGACATTTTTTAATATAAGGTTTTCTTTTAAGTAATGAATTTTTATGTTAAAAATTCAATCAAAAAATAAAATCAATATTTGTTCAATAAATTTCAAATAATTATGTATAAAATTTAGCTTTAATATTTGTTAATTAATTTTTGAAATTTTATTTCTTTGATATTTAATATTTTCTTTAAATAAATTATTTTTCATTTATTTTAATTAAAATTGTATGTTTTATAATATGAGCTTATTAGCCAGCATATTATTGTACCAAAACCTATAAACTATAAAAATAATCCAAATATATATTAATTTTGTTGCTGGTTCTCATAATATAGTACAATCAGTATTTTTAATTATTCTTCTGAAATAAAAAATTTTGTTATTAACTGAAAGTGCAAAAATAGCAAAAATACTCCCTTTTAGAGGTAGTTTTGCTAATGCAAGGGTGAAATATTTAATTTTCTTTAAAAATTTCCAGAAATTATTGATTAGCGACTTAAAAAACACTTTTAGACCAAATTTGGCCCGTAAAAGTGTGAAAGTAGCAGACTACCCCTTTGAGAGTTAGTTTTTGCAAATTTAAGATCTTTCCCCCCATAATTTCTATCGAAAAAGACACTGAAATTCGTGATAAATGATTAAAAAAACGTGTAGTAGATTAAAGCTGACAGCCAGTAACTTTGCAACCCCCTCCTCCACCTCCTCGCGATTTGACTGGAGTATTTAAATAATGAATATTGATAAACATTAAAATACATTTTTTTGATATCCTTATCAAATGAAGAAATTTTTTTTTGGCTTATTAGGTGTAAAGATAATCAAATAATAATTATTGCATAACAATTATTTAAAAAGAAAATTTCGTAAAACATTTAATTTTGTTTTATATTATTTATGCAATTTGCTTATACTACTATTTCTGGAAATTAAATTTCGGAAAACTGCAGGTTAATGTACTTTCTAAATTTTACTTAAAATTTTCGTATAAGTTTTCCAATGATATATATGATTCTTAGCATTTACGTATTCGATTATTTCATAGTATTCATTTGTAGACATAATTTTATAATAAAATCATTCTTGGTATTTATGATTCTGTGTATTTCTTCCAGTAGCGAAGCAATTCCAAAAATATAATATTTATTTTCCCACACAATTTTTATGTTTGCTACCGAATTCTGAAAGTAAAATCATTCAGTTTAGAGCACTGGTCAAGAGAAGTTGTTCTTTTCCCATACATTTTTTATTTTCAATTATGAACATGGAGCAAACTGATAGTGAATATACTGATAATAGTAGTGATGATAATTTGTTTTCAGACGATAGTGATAGTGAGTTTTCAAACAAAAATCAAATTGATTTAAATAAAAAAGAAAATCTAGTTATTGATAAAAAAAATAAAATAAAATGCACACAAAAAAAAATATATGCATTAACTGATCACTCCTCTTTTAATAATTCAGAAAGGGAAAGTCCTTTCTTCAAAAACAATAAAAATATTGTGCCGCATTGTGAAATAATTTTAAAAAACAATACTACTAACAAATTTATTGATAATAGTTCTCAACAGAATAAAAAAATTAGTGCATTTAATAAAGAAAATCCTCAAATAAAAAAGAAAAAAGTGAAGGGTGAAGACCCTATGATAGTAAATGGGCATACTTATCTACAAAAGTATATAAATAAAAAGACTCAAATAATGTAAGTAATAAGAATTAATTCTTGAACATTAAAGTAATTAAGTTAATATAGTTCGCACAAAATTATTACCATTTAAATGTTCATTTTACGAGAACTCATTTCATTTTTCTCTTTCGAAAAATTATATCAAATTAATTTGCCGCAACTTTCTTAGGAAAAAAAACAGAGAGGTGGTCTTTATCCTTGCCAAATTTAAAAAACGTTTCAAGGGTTTACAAAATAAATTTGTAGCAAAAATATTTTTTTCTAATCAGTTTGGTAATGGTGAAAAATTTTTCTTGCCACAAAAGATAAATTTTCATTTTCTTACAAAGCGAAACACCATTTACATGTTTTTTTCTTACAAAGCGATAAACCATTTAAATGTTTCATTCTTATAGAGCGAAAAACCATTTAAATATTTTTTTCTTACAGAGCGAAAAACCATTTAAATGTTTTTTTCTTACAGAGCGAAAAACCATTTAAATGTTTCATTCTTATAGAGCGAAAAACCATTTAAATGTTCATTCTTATAGAGCGAAAAACCATTTAAATGTTTTTTTCTTACAGAGCGAAAAACCATTTAAATGTTCATTCTTATAGAGCGAAAAACCATTTAAATGTTCATTCTTATAGAGCGAAAAACCATTTAAATGTTTTTTTCTTACAGAGCGAAAAACCATTTAAATGTTTTTTTCTTACAGAGCGAAAAACCATTTAAATGTCCATTCTTATAGAGCGAAAAACCATTTAAATGTTTTTTTCTTACAGAGCGAAAAACCATTTAAATGTCCATTCTTACAGAGCGAAAAACCATTTAAATGTTTTTTTCTTACAGAGCGAAAAACCATTTAAATGTTTTTTTCTTACAGAGCGAAAAACCATTTAAATGTTCATTCTTATAGAGCGAAAAACCATTTAAATGTTTTTTTCTTACAGAGCGAAAAACCATTTAAATGTTCATTCTTATAGAGCGAAAAACAATTTAAATGTTTTTTTCTTACAGAGCGAAAAACCATTTAAATGTTCATTCTTATAGAGCGAAAAACCATTTAAATGTTTTTTTCTTACAGAGCGAAAAACCATTTAAATGTTTTTTTCTTACAGAGCGAAAAACCATTTAAATGTCCATTCTTATAGAGCGAAAAACCATTTAAATGTTTTTTTCTTACAGAGCGAAAAACCATTTAAATGTCCATTCTTACAGAGCGAAAAACCATTTAAATGTTTTTTTCTTACAGAGCGAAAAACCATTTAAATGTTTTTTTCTTACAGAGCGAAAAACCATTTAAATGTCCATTCTTATAGAGCGAAAAACCATTTAAATGTTTTTTTCTTACAGAGCGAAAAACCATTTAAATGTTTTTTTCTTACAGAGCGAAAAACCATTTAAATGTCCATTCTTATAGAGCGAAAAACCATTTAAATGTTTTTTTCTTACAGAGCGAAAAACCATTTAAATGTCCATTCTTACAGAGCGAAAAACCATTTAAATGTTTTTTTCTTACAGAGCGAAAAACCATTTAAATGTTTTTTTCTTACAGAGCGAAAAACCATTTAAATGTCCATTCTTATAGAGCGAAAAACCATTTAAATGTTTTTTTCTTACAGAGCGAAAAACCATTTAAATGTCCATTCTTATAGAGCGAAAAACCATTTAAATGTTTTTTTCTTACAGAGCGAAAAACCATTTAAATGTTTTTTTCTTACAGAGCGAAAAACCATTTAAATGTCCATTCTTATAGAGCGAAAAACCATTTAAATGTTTTTTTCTTACAGAGCGAAAAACCATTTAAATGTCCATTCTTACAGAGCGAAAAACCATTTAAATGTTTTTTTCTTACAGAGCGAAAAACCATTTAAATGTTTTTTTCTTACAGAGCGAAAAACCATTTAAATGTTTTTTTCTTACAGAGCGAAAAACCATTTAAATGTCCATTCTTATAGAGCGAAAAACCATTTAAATGTTTTTTTCTTACAGAGCGAAAAACCATTTAAATGTCCATTCTTATAGAGCGAAAAACCATTTAAATGTTTTTTTCTTACAGAGCGAAAAACCATTTAAATGTTTTTTTCTTACAGAGCGAAAAACCATTTAAATGTTTTATTTATCTGGACGAAAAAAAAGCTCTTTTCGTTTGATGCTTTCAAAAATCCTATCACTTTTATTTATAACGAATTTTTCATAACAATAGAATAACATTTAGATGACCTTTTTCAATATAAAAACGAATAAATTTTTTCTTATATAGCCTAAACAAAAATTTTTGAAATTTTTTTTCACCTCGGGAATAATAAAAAATTGGTCTCCAGTAAATTTTTATTTTCTTACATAGCGAAATACCTTTTAAATATATTATTTAAAAGCTAGAAGAAAGCTTTTTTCATTTATTGCTTTAAAAAAATCTTACATCACGTTAACTTGTTATGACATTATTAGAATAAAAAAAAATTCAGATGGTCTTACGAGCAATTTTTTTACAAATTTTTTTTATTATAATTATCTCAGGAATGATATACAAAATACAATTTCTGGCTCTCAGGTTATTTTTTAATAAATGTTCTTTTTGTTTTAGGTTTAAAAATTTCTCTAGTTTGTTGCTTTTTTAGAAAAAGAAATCATTTAAGTAGCATTTTTTTGGAAAATTAAATTTCTTTGTTAATAAATGCAATAGAATAATTAAAAAAAAACGACATTTTTGCTCTCCTTAATGCTCGATATGTCGCGGAGGAGAGCATCAAAAAATCTGGTGCGTTTCGTTCTTAAAAGCTTCTGATTACATAATTTTTACCCGTATCGAAATAGTTTACCGGGATCCGGATCGAAAATTTGATCCGATTCCAATCAAACACCCGATAAAAATTTTCGTCTATCGAGTTTTCGATCAATAATCTAAATTCCGATAAAAATATTTTGATCGAGAAGTAACGATCGAGGCATAATGTTTAATTTTTCATCTAAGACAATTTCCCGATTTTCCAATATGGCAAACCAAAAACATGAAAAGAAGAACTTTCTGCGTTATGATCTATATTACCTGAGGGTTTTCGAATTTGAGAAAAACCTTTTCAATTTTGAAAATTTTCATATTTTTACCTAATTCCGATTTTCAAGATGGCGGATCAAAAAAACATGTAAATAAGCTTTTTACATTGCCAGGGGGTTTTTGAGGTTGTAAATTCACTTTAATTAATAAAATTTTTTATTTTTGGGTCTCAGCATATTATCAAATTTTACAACTTTTTAGAATAAGCTTTTTACACACGTGGGAGCTTTGGAGACTAAAAAACACGTTTTTTTTATCGATGAAAATTTTCGTATTTTGAACGTACTATTTTTCCAAATTTTCCAAAATGGCGGCAAAAAAACATGAAAAGTATATCTCATGGGGGTTATCGAGGTTGAGAAAAACGTTTTCAATGAAAAAATTGTTCATACTTTTCCATTTTTCCAAGATGGCAGACCAAAAAACATATCAGAATAAGATCAGAAAACCGAACAATTATTTTTTCGGAATCCCGATCAACTATTTCGATACGGAAAATTTTTTCAAAAAAGTTTTCTAAATAAATATTTTATTGCTTTTTTAAATGTTTCTTGTTTTACAACGCTTATACTCATTTACTCACCTAATTTATTTTGTCTTATATATTTTAAAGTTTTTATATTTGGTATTATTTATTAAAATCTTTTGCTTCTTTTCCATTTAGAACGTATTTTTGCCTGAAAAAAAGACCAAAAAAAAATGAGAATATTGCAATGTGTCGTGCGATAGCTTATGCACATGTAAGTGCTCCTAGAGATATTTGGATGCACTCTAATCCAAAATACAGTACTCACAGTCATCCACCCAATGAAGATGCTCAAACAGATGCTAACTATATGATAGAATTTAGAAACGAGGCAAAGAAAGGAATGGCATCATGTTCTCAAATTTGGAATAAATTAGCGAAGTAATTTCTATTTGTAATGTATTATTTAGAAGAAAAAAAATTTTATTAAAAAATGATTATTTTATTACAATTAAACTTATGATCATTGAGAAAAAAATTATGAAATATTTAAAGAATTTTATAATATAACTCTTTATTTTTTTATATCAATTTAGGAAAGATGGTTTTTATGACATATCTACTAAACGATCTATTTCAAAAATGGCTCACAATGCTAACAATTGGTGTATTAAGGGCACCGGAAGACTAAGAATTCCCTCTAAATTAAATAATATATTTGATTTTGGAAATTATCTAAAAGAAAATCCGTACCATACGACTTATTCATTAGCTAAAAGGATACCTGAAAAACGTCAAATGCAAGTAATTACCTTGAAATTAAAGGGTGGTAATGTTACGATATTTTATGATGAAGGTTTTATACAAAAATTAATATCGTGTGGTATCCATAATATATTTATCGATGGTACCTTTAATATAATCCCTAGAGGATTGGGTACGAAGCAAGTTGTGACTGTACTTGCTGAATTTTTTGGAAAGGTTATTATATTTTGAATTTCCTATAAAAGAAACGAACAATAAAATAATTTTTTAACAATTTTTTATCGCTAAAGCTTAAATGCTCTTTATTTCCATTTCAGGCCATCCCTTTCGTTTGGTTCTTATTTGATCGAAAGCTTGAAGAACATTATGAAGCTGGACTTCGTGCTTTTTTTGCATTATTCCCAGAAATTCAGCCAACCATCAGCATGAGCGACCACGAGAAGGGGTTACAAAATGCTATACGCTCTGTATTTCCGAATATTTTAATTACATCGTGTGTTTTTCATTATTGCAAAGTAAGATAAAAATTTTCCTAATTATTTTATGTATAAGCTTTTTATTTTATACTTATTATTGACATTATTTAGGCATTGTTACGTAATGGAATAAAATGTGGCTGTGCAAAACGTAGAAATAAAATTGAAAACCCAAAAGGACATATTATTATGCTGAAATTTATGGCTTTGGCCCTTTTGCCACCTAACAAAATATATGAAGCTTTAATAAATTTAATTAGAGAGACGATGAAACAGTATCCAGAAGGAACTTTTATTAGATTTATAATATATTATATAAGAGAATGGATAATAAGGACAGGCATAAAACGCTTTTGTGTATTTGGACTGAAATACCGTACAAATAATGAAGCTGAAAATTACCATAGCACTTTAGATAGCCTTTTTGGAATAAGTCCATCGCCTTCTAAATTTTTAGGTAAATAATATTGCGTTACTTTTTAATCTGACAATTAAAAATACCCGTTATTACTTATAATCATTTGCTGTTAAATAATAAGACCTAATATTATTATCAATTGTTCCGATGGCATTGAACCATGAAAAAATTTTACGTTTGTTCTCTTAGAAGAGTTGAAAAATTTACAAATTAAATCATGGATACAATATGATTCATATTCCAACTACGAGCAACGTCAAAGTGAAAGGAAACAGAATAAGAAAGATCAAAAAAGAGCAACAAAATTGGAGAAAATTTGGGAAGATGCTGATAAGCTGCCAACAATGCAGCTCTTAACTGCTCTATCAAATCTGATTGATGCTGAATGGTATGCTGAAACTGAAAAAAACATCGAAGAAGAAAAGGAAGAAATTCCAGAATTCATTGAAAATCTTATTGTAGATATAGGTTAAAAAAAATTAATTAATTAATATACTTAACTAATTAAACATTATTTGAATTTATTAAATATAATACATAAAGTTTTATATATAAAACATGTTTTTCTGTTTCAATTTTCAGATGGACAAACCGATATTAATTAAAAACTAGATCAAAGATTAAAACACAAAGATTATAGGTCTCATATACATAATATTAAAATATGTTGGGGTCTCATAAAAATAAATAACCCAATGATTAAAAACATTTTTTGAAAATTAGAATTAGAAATGATTTTAGGTCCACTTTTTTGTCAAATTATTTTATAAAATAATGTTTTTTTTTAAATTTTTAAAGCCCTTTTCGAGGACATTTAAGGAAAGGATACTTCATTTTATACATATATCCTTTTTTTACATACTTTTTTTCTTTTTAGATACAAAAAATAATTATTTTAGAAAAAATAAAATTAAAAATTAAATAACTGAAAGAAATTTTTTTCATAGCATATCATGAATTTTCAAAAAAGTGGATAAGTCATTTTCTTATTAATTTGAATAATTTTACTGCTGAAACGTTTATATTTAAATAGATGTATAATGCTTTTAGTAAGCAATACATTTTAAAACAATATTGAATAACAAATATATAATCAGGGCCAATATAGGGCCTGAGTAAGTTTATTCTTTACTCTGATTTATATTACCATACGTGACATTTGTGCATAGGCCCATATATGTATTATATATATAATGTAACAAAATATAAAAAAATTTTTTTAAATCCAATTTTCAGATTTTAATTTGATGAAAGTTATTGAAAAAAACAATCTTGCGTCTTTGAATAACCCCAAAGAAGAAAAAAAGATCTTTAAGTATATTATTACAATACTTCAAAATTATATCAATGATTTAAAAAAGGGCCGTGACGATGAGGACGTATTCAATCAAGTACAAGAAGACGTTAACCAAATTGGTATTGAAATTGACCAAATTCTTCTAGATACAGACGAAAATGTTTCTAACGAAACTAGCAATAATCAGAGTCATGTAAATAAGGAAAATTCTCTTCAAGGTATATAGTAGACCTTAATCGGTAATATTAAAAAAAATATAGTAAAAATAATCTTATTGAACATTTTTTTAGGTTCTAAAAGTAATAAAAGAAGGCCAGCTAAATTAAATTTATCAAAATTAAAAAAAGCGAAAACTAATGATCAATGTATAAACTTAGAGCCAGAATTTGATGAAATTAATTATACTGAAGGATTTGAGGAAACGAGTGCATTTTTTGAAAATGCTAATAATGATACTTCTTTTGCACAACCCATAAATTTGGATGAAGCACAATCAATGGGTAAATTTTTTTAAATAAAATGTAAAATTTGCTTTCAAAAGTCAATCAATTAAAAAAATTATTTATTTAAAAGGCATCGAAAATACAGAAGAAGAATTTCAACATAAAGTAACGGAGTCCAGCATCCCCATTCATAACTTTTATATATACCCAGGGGAATCATCTTATGGTTTGTGATTACGTACAGTTAATTTTATTTGAAACTAAAAAGTTATTGTCTAATAACAAATTTTGTTTCAGATCCAAATGAACAGCATGAACTAAAAATTCTCAACACACTGAATATTCCTGATGATCAATTAAAATTGATGATTGCACAATATTATGAGAATCTGCAACAGAATTAATATTTATTTTTGATTATTTTTATTGTTTATAGGTTTAGGTAAGATAATATGCTGGCTAATAAGCTCATATTATAAAACATATAATTTTAATTAAAATAAATAAAAAATAATATATTTAAAAAAATTTTAAATATGAAAGAAATAAAATTTCAAAAATTTAATAAACACGTTTTAAAGCTAAATTTTATACACAATTAATTCAATCAATAACAAAAATTTTGATTTTATTTTTTGATTAAATGTTAAACACAAAAATTTTATTACTTAAAAGAAAATGAAAAAAAAAATGTTTAAATTGTTAAGAATAACCTGAATCAAGATTGGAATATTCACTTAGGTGAATTTTTATTTATTATTGCTATAAAATTCTATACATATACTTATCAATATTTTGTAGTTGCCAAACTTGAATTTTAAAATCTGAAAATGAAAAGCAAAGCATTTTTACCAAATATTTCGTTCGTGTTCTAGCAAAAGTTTTTTTATACTACGTAATTGCTTATGCTTTTTTTTATAATTTATTTTGCACCAAAAATTCTGATATCTTTCTTTGTAGTATATAAAAAAATATAATTAACCATTGCTTCTGTTGGACATTTTAATTTAATAACTATTAAAATTTTAATTTTGCTAATTTTATATAAGAGAAACTTAATTTTAATAAATTCTGTGTTCGTACTGTTTTTTTTGCATGTTTTTATACAGGAAAAAAGTTTTATGTAAAAAGAAATTGAATATTGTACAACTTAATGTTTAATACATGTATAAATAAATTTTCATGTAATGAAAACAAAAAAGTCCAAACGCATTGTTAATTTACAATTAATTACACATTCATATCTTTATTTTATAAATATTGAATTGTTTATATTTTTTAATATAAAATGATTATTTTTTTACTTCATAAACATTTAATTATCTATTACTTTCTGTTTCGCAGCACAAATTTTCAAAAACAAAAAATAATAAATAACTTGATTTTTTGATTATTAAAACTTTTTTAAAAAATTGACCAGTTAATATTTGCAAATAAAAATTCGATAACCTGATTTATTACTCTAATTTAAAGATGCTAAAAGATAAATAAATGCTTTCAAATAACTGGTATCCCAGGATAAACATTTAGGTGCTTTTTAAGCACTTAAGAAATTCTTGTTTTAGGCAACAGATATTTTCTGCAATATTTAAAGAACACATTAAGATTTTTATTAATTTAACTGAAGTTTAAACTTTTCCTTACCTTGTAACATCTTCCGTTGAAGCTTTGGCCAAGACACCACCTTCAGATTCTTTATTCACCAGGATATTAATGGAAGAAAATTCTCAATTTTCATTTTACATCAACCGATGAATTGAAAACCAATTATTCCAGCTTTTATACTGTAATCTGTTGTGGGCTACAGATTTTTTCTGCAATATGAAAAGCATAGGTTATAAATTTTCAATGTACATCTACTTAATAAACTAAATTTCTAAATTTTACTTAGCTGTTAGCATCTTCCATTGAAGCTTTAGGTGAAACACCATCAACCGATTATTTATTCACCAAGATATTCATTAACGGACATCTTGAATTTGAATTTTCATTAACTAAATAATCAAAAGCAAATGCCTTCAGCTTCCACAGTACTATTAGGACTTCTTGAATATTACTTCTGGCTCATTCTTCAATTTTTTTACTGCGAATGATGAATCATTCCTTTGGAAATAATGTTTTTTGGACTGGTTCGTTGGCAGTCAAACTTGAATAATCTCAATATAATTGAAACTACATTATTCAGACAGTCTGGAGAAATGTCTAGTGAAATATGCAAAAAAATAGTATAATTGATTTTCATAAGTAACCTCAGTTAATGTTATCTTATTTATTCAAGTTATGCTTACCTTGGTCCTTGGAGTAACTTTTTACTCGAAGGTTATGATTTTATTTTTTATTTACAAGTAGCATATTCTTTCCAAATATTTTCTTTTTTAATCAAAATTTTTACTACATTTTAACAAAAAAATTTTAATGCATATTCTTGCATGTTTCACAGAAACTTGATAATTCATGGCCGGTGCTTTCTCTTTAAATTAATAACAACACTATCTTTTAAAAATAACCTTACAACGAATCTAAATAACGAAAATCATTTATTTATTCATTAAGAATTCCTTCAATTTATTTAATTTAATTTCTTCAATAAATTAATTACACGCCTATAACTTATTATTATGAAACCTCGTGCTTCCGTACATTATAATTTTAATAGCAGACGACAATACGCGTACGCTATACAATTTTACGCTAGGGGACAATTTTACTCCGGGGACAATTTTACATACGTCCTTTACACAAAAACATCAACACACTGCGTTGTCAACACAAGCGCACATTTTTTTCAGATTTGTTTAGTTATAAGTAGAAGCGGCAAATTTAAAACAATTTATTTTATTGTTTTGTTATAAATAAATTAAAGTGTTTTAATTTTATTTCTAATATTAGGTATATTAGATCAAATTATTGATTATTTTTCTACATTAAAATATGAATATTATATTCGTTATATAGTATTATGCGTATATTCAGAGATCAAGTGGTATTGTGATATATTGTGATATGTCCGTATGTATATATTTGAGGTTAAAATTGTAAAATGTAAAACTCATGCAATTTCCTAAAATATAAGATTATAATTTAGTTATTCAGATTAAAAAGACTTGTATACAGTACTGCTTGTATATTAAAATAGTAATTAGTAGAATTAAATTTGTTAAGGCTTTAGATTTTATTGGTTTGGGTGGAAATTAATAAACCACGTAGTGTAAAACTGTAAAGTGTTGTATATACAGCAAAAAGTCTTAAATCTGATCAGATCTGATATGTACAGTGTACACGTCCACTAAAAAGGGGCACCAAGGGGTGGGTTGATCAGTGTGCTGAAATTAATACAATTAAATTTGTACATTATTTTTTAAAATATACCCATACTTTTTTTTAAACAAATTTTGTTTTTAATTTAGTTCTGAAATGTCATTGCTGTTAGCTAGGAGGATTGTATCTTCTCAAACTGTAATTAAAATATTTTAAATTTGCAATATATTTATAATATAATATATTATGCTTATTGTAATTATTTTGTTTTATGAAATATTTGATACTAATACTTGCATAAATTTTAGAACAAATTCTAAAAATTTCCATTCATTTTTCTATAAATTAAGCTTTTATGTATTCTGCAGTTCTTATTTAAAAATATTTTTTCAGATTTCTACTGATTCAATATTTTTGCAATTATCATCCTACTCTAAGTATATTTAATAAAATTTCTCAATTACTTAATTACTTTTAAAAAATATTCTATTTTATTAAAATAAAAATTACAGATCTGCAGTTTCAAGCAATGACGATTTTTTACAAAAAAGTCATGTCCCAACAATGCATTTTCAAAAATCATTACCTAGACTACCAATTCCTAAATTGGAAGATTCTTGTAGGCGTTACTTGAATGCCCAAAAACCTTTATTAAGTGATGATGAATTTGAAAAGACTCAGTTATGGACGAATAAATTTTTAAAAGAAGATGGATTAGAGCTGCAAAAAGAGCTTGTGCTTCAAGATTCCCGTAATCGACATACAAGTTTTATTAGTGAACCATGGTTTGATATGTATTTGCGTGATCGAAAACCACTGCCAATAAATTATAATCCTTTTTTAGTATTTTCTCCTGAGACTGATGATAAATACAACCAACAATTAGTCAAAGCAACAAATCTCATTATATCATCGTTGAGATTTCTCAAATCTTTAAGAGCCAATTTGTTAGAACCTGAAGTATTCCATTTAAATCCTAAAAAATCTGATACAAAATTTTTTCGTAGTTTTACTGGCTTATTACCTAGTTCTCTTTCATGGTATGGCGCATATTTAATGAATGTAAGTTACTAAATTTAACGTATATTGCAACATAAATTTGCTAATTTTTTTTAATCTGTTTTATAACAGGCTTATCCATTAGATATGTCCCAATATAAAAATTTATTTAATTCTACTAGAATTCCATTACTAGAAAAGGATAAAATTAAAATGGATACTTCAGCCAAACATATTGTTGTCTTAAGAAAAGGCAAATTTTATACTTTTGATGTTTTTAATGAAAATAATAATATTATTGATGCTCATCAAATAGCAAAAAATTTACAATATATTTTAGAAGATCAGAGTACTCAAATGGAACATTCTGTTGCAACATTAACATCTGCAGAAAGAAATACATGGGCTCGAGCTAGATTTGACCTTGAAGAAATTGGTAATAGTTCAGTTTTAGAAAAAATTGATTCTGCAGCATTCGTATTGATTTTTGAAGAAGACAGCATTAATAATGATGAACAAAAACTATTAAAAACATTTCTTCATGGAAAATCAGAAAATCGATGGTTTGATAAGTCATTTTCTATTATAATTACTAAGGATGGTTATGCAGGTATCAATTTTGAACATTCATGGGGTGATGGTGTAGCTGTTTTAAGATATTTTCAAGATGTTAAAAAAGATATATCTGAGAAACCAAGATTCCACCCAGATGATGTAAATTATCTTTCCACAAAATCAGCTAGCGTTAGTGAATTAAATTTTAATTTAAATAAAAAATTGAAAGATATTATTTCAATAGAAAAATTAAATTATAATAAATGGTGCGATGAACTTGATATTGGTTTTATGATTTATGAAGGTTTTGGAAAAAAAGAATGTAAAAGTTTTGGAGTTAGTCCTGATGCAATCATGCAATTGGTTTTTCAATTAACATTATACAAACAAGAAATGAAATCTGTTGCTACGTATGAATCTTGCAGTACTTCGGCATTTAAACATGGAAGAACTGAAACAATTAGATCTTGTACAATGCAAACTAAAAAATTGTGTTCAATAATAGCAAAAAATTTAGCAAATAATTCTGAAGATTTAAAAAAAATGATTGTTGAATGTAGTAACGCACATAATACTTTAACTAAAGAAGCTGCAATGGGTAAGCTTAATTTTTAAAATTATAATTACAGTTGAAAAATAATATATATAAAATTTTAGGGCAAGGTTTTGATCGTCATTTATTTGCATTGAGAAAAATAGCTGAACAAAACAATAAAAAATTAGATATTTATCAAGATCCTGCTTATAAAATGATAAATCATAACATTTTATCAACTTCAACATTATCAAGTCCAGTAGTGATTGCCGGAGGTTTTGGACCTGTTGTTGATGACGGATTTGGTATTGGATACATGATTCAAGATGAAAGACTAGGAGCAGTAGTAACAAGTTATCGTAAACATAGAAAAGCTACTGATTATGTGCAATTAATGAAATCATCTTTTCAAGATATTCATGTTTTATTAAGTAAATAAACTTTTTAATCTACAACCAAGCGATTTAAAATTTCATAATTACTTTTTAATTTTACATTGCAATTATATTGAAATATGAATTATAGGTACGTTTTTTGAAATCATTTTTAAAGAACATTCCAAAAATAATGTTAAATAATCCAGAAAAAAAAAAAACTATTAAGTGCCTTTAAAATATTATTTGTCTTGAATTTTTAAATATATTTACATTTATAGATTATTACATATTTTTTTATGATATATTATTAAAACTAATTTATATTTATATATATATATATATATTTACGTGTGTTGATGTACAATAGGTTTTTAAAATAAATATTTTTACTGAATAAAAAAAATGTTTATACCAGTTTTTTAAAATAAAAAAAAGTTTTTAAGTTAATTATAATACTTTTATGTAAATTTACTACAAGGAAGAATTATTAAATATTAATATATATTTTACACAACTAGGTAAATACACTTTTTTTTTAATTATTTAATAAAACACAATTTAACTATCCGATAAAATATTTTTTTTTTTGAAGACTTAAAAATATTTACATTAATTTATAATAAAATACTTTAATAATAATAAAAAAAATTTTAACAATAATAAATGAAATAAACCACTGAATGCAATAAGCGATTTCATGCCATATAAATTATATTTCATGAAACAGATAATTCCTTACAGTGGTTTTAATTAGCTTGTAACCACATAGCGGTTATTAATAACTATTTTATAGGACTAATTCTCTATAAAAAAAATGCTATGTGATAATATCACATTTTTATTTTAAAGTAAAATTTTTAAATTATAAAAGTACTTTTTGTTTTTTTCTATAATTTTTCTCATTTTAGATGTTTTAATGCTTTAAAAAAGAAATAATGTTTTGAATGAAAGTTTTTTTGTATACTTTTAATTTGCGCGTTTTTGTTTAAAAACATTTTTTTTTTTTAATATATAATTTAATCTCCTTTTCCCATTTTTGCTTTTGAAGTCTGTAAAAAAAATTTTTTATTAGCTATTTTCAATGATTATGTAAGAAATTTAACTCATAAGAGGAAATTAATTATAGCAGGTTTCATACCATGTAAATGCCAACAATGAGACCAAATAAACCAATGGCTGAACCAAAAATTTCAATGATTAGGATTTTAACAAATAATGCCGAGTTAGCAGCATCGGATAAAGCAGCACCAGAACCAACAATCCCAACTGCTATTCCACAAAATAAATTGACTAAACCAACAGCAAGACCTGCGCCAAACATAACGTAACCAGCATGTAAATTTTGAGCTTTGGTCTCAATTTTATCTTCAATTGAAGCAGGATCATAAGAATCAAGGAGTCCTGATAATACAATAGCTGTTATAAGACCGTATATAGCAACTGCTTCACAGAAAATTACAGAAATCAAATTTTTTGTTTTTATTCTTGGTGCCTTAACACCTCCTCCAATTATAGATACACCCGTTGTATGAATACCCCTAAAATAAAAAAAAGAAATCAATATGCCTGAAATATTTTAAATGCATGTAAAATATATTTACATGGCTGCTCCAACAACAGATAGTGAAACAGTTAGCCCGATTCCAAGTGTAGCCCACATGTACGGTGAAGTATTTTCAAGAAACCTAAGATAAAATTATTTGAAAATAAGATTAATTCTTAAATATAAGTAGATATGATTTAAATGTTAATTAATAAAGTAAAAACCTCACCATGCAAAGCTAACACTCTCTCCTCTCCCAGTAAATACATGATACAGAACTGGAATGATAAAAAAAGTATTCTTAAACATATTTTTAAACAAATTTTTAATAAAATATAAATAATTTTAGGAACAAATCTTACCCAAAATAAGAATAACCGCTGAAGCGGTGCTTGCAAAAGTATAACTTAAAATGTACCTCATGGTTATTTATTGTGTGATGTTATTAATTTAACAAATAATTAATTCGGATTATGAAATTTTAAATAAATTAAAAGAAACAAATAACTTGTTAAGAATTTATGTTATAAAGAAAAATTTTTATTATTTTCTTTAGGGGTGTAGAAAAATTTTTAGTTCTCGGAGCAGACACCCATATCGATATCATGTGATGGACTGACGAACGTAGACACAGTGTGTTCATCATTCCTAAAATTAATAAATGTAACTAGAAGTATAAAATTTAGAAATAAAAATTTAGGGATTTTTTATTTGTATATTATAAATATTTATGCGGGAATTAAATTCAAATTAAAAAAAAAAATTTATATATAATTTATTATAATTATAATTTATTATATTACAACTTTATGTTTTTTACTTCAATTTTTGTATACAAATAATAAAAGAGCATATTTGGATACCTACATGATTACCTATTAATTAATATTGTTTATACCAAAAGTTTTTTATATTAAGTCGCATGCAAAAGGACTGCAAAAGGATATAATATTGAGCCAATTTGCTATAAAAGGATTTTATTCTCAATTTTACGCTAACGTTTATTTTTATTTCAGGATTCAACTTTTGCATCCTGTGCAATTCAATATATTTTTTACCCTTTTAGTTAATAAATATAGCTAATACATCGTTTTAAAAAATTACGCACCCGAGTGCGTTAAATACAAAAAATAATACATAAAAAAAAGTCTTAAAAAAGCTTATTTTGATGAACATTTTGCAACACGTATGCGAGTTTCAGAATGTTTTTTCTGAAGTATTTTGCCCATGGTGCTTACGCTATTTTTTGCCCTACTGGGCTTAAAACGCGTGCTGAAATTTCACAAAAAATTTTACGCCCGGGCGAGCAAAAACTCTTTTTTCGTCCCGCAATGAGATCGTTTTGTCCATGGGAGCAAAAAAAGAATGCTGCCTCAGCTTCACCTTGGATGCTAACCCGAATAGAATCTGAAGTATGGGCTGATCTGGGCCAGATCAGCCCATACTTCAGATTCTATTCGGAAATTAACGTGCGATCTGGGCAATTCTTTTTTTTTTTTGCTCCCTTGCATGGTTAAAAATGTACTATTACATATCTAGGGCAAACCCCTATTTTCTACCCTGGGAATACACTTTTTCCCATTGTATGTAAATCAATCTATTTTAATTATAACTTCTGAATGCTGCCTACACTCGCTCGTGTATAAAACTGTGTGCAAAGTCAATTAAAACAAATAACTTTTACCTTTATACATGAAATGGATATTCCTCTATATATATATATAGTATACTAAAGGCAATAATGACGGTTTTTTAAAATTGGAATAGAAAAAAAAAAGAAGACAAAACCTGAATTTGCAAACTTTTTGTTAATAATTTGTTATTTTCGAATTTTCATAGCAGTAAGTTGGATGTGCTCATCTAAAAAATTTTTATTCACTTCAATTTTGTGGGTGACTGAGAGATCAAAATTAGAAAATTTGATTTTTAACAATGAATTTTTATAAAATTTAAAGAAAAAGATGAAAAATTTGGATTCCCAGGGAAAAACCACTCCTGAAAAAAAGAAACTTTTCTTTTCACGATAAAATTTAGCCAAGTTATCGTCAATTTAAGATTTTGCTCAAATTCGTCTTAACAAATATTGAAATTTTAATGAAAAAAGCCTATTTCTAAATTTAAAACATGTAATATTTTCATCGTAAATAATAAATATATTTAATTTTAAATCGATTAATTTTTTCCTGAGTATTCAGTTCTTCAAGAAAAAAATCATTTTAATCTGCTAAATTTCAAATTAAACGTACATCTAAAACCAATAAAAACGGTCTCAAATAAATACTGCTATTTGAAGCTATAAACAGTTTTTTACTTGAAAAGTAAATTTCAGTTCATGAAAATGATTTTTTTTTAAATCAATTAATTTTTCTCTGAATTTCATTCAGAAAAAAAAATCATTTTCATGAAATGAAATTTACTTTTCAAGTTAAAAACTATTTATACCTTCAAATAGCAGGATTTATTTGAGACAGTTTTTATTGGTTTTGGACGTAAAATTTGAAATTTAGCAGATGAAAATGATTTTTTTCTTGAAGAAATGAATACTCAGGAAAAAATTAATCGATTTAAAAGAAAATATATTATTTACGGTGAAAATATTACATGTTTTAAGTTTAGAAATAGACTTTTTCATTAAAATTTCAATATTTTTTAAGACGAATTTGAGCAAAATCTTAAATTGACGATCTAACTTGGCTAAATTTTATCGTAAAAAGAAAAGTTTTTTTTGTTCGAGAGTGGTTTTTCCCTGGCAATCCAAATTCTTCACCTATTTCTTTAAATTTGATAAAGATTCGTTGTTAAAAATCAAATTTTATGATTTTGATCTCTCAGTCACCCACAAAATTGACTAAAAATTTTTTAGATGAGCACATCCAACTTACTGCTATAGGTATACCTAGGTATAGCTATAGTACGTGCTATGAAAATTCAAAAATAACAAAATATTTAAAAAGTTTGCAAGGTTAGATTTTTTCGTAATTTTTTTTCGACTTTTCGCTCGTTCAAGCTCGGCTTAAATTTGGAATACAGTCATTAATTATAAAAAAATTTATTAATTCAAATTTCGCAAATGGAATTCCAACTGGCGAAATTTCGCAGAGTTACCAGGCTTAAGCCTGGCTTAAGCAATTGGGTGTTACTGAAAACTTATTTTTTTTGTTTGGAAAATTTTATGTTGACACAAGCCCTACAAACATTTAAAAAAAAAAAAAACGAAAAAAATTCATGATTTCTGTCCTATAACAACACAAAATAAAGAAAAATAAAAAATTATTTTAAATTTTGTTTGGACGAAAGATCATGGATTAACCCATATACCTATATATTCGAAAAATACTATTAGTTATGGAATAATAAATAAATTTAAATATTATTAAAATATTTAGAAAAATATAATTATTGCAATGATGTATAGGTATACCTGATCATCGTAAAAAGTTCTTTTTACGATGTACCTGATATAACAATAAACAAATAAAAAATAATTATAGTACTACGTGGACAAATATAATTACTTAGTGTGAAAGAAAGCGATAGAAACTGAGTATTTGGGGTGAGGGACACCAGAGAAAAGTCAAAAGTTAATAAGTGTTTATACGATACTTCTAGGAGAAGGCGGTCACGGGAGGAACGCTCTTTTATGCTATTTATTAATATTTTAATGCATTTATAGTAAATGTGTGAATTAAATTTATATTTATCAATAAACTTGAAACATTACATATTTCTGAATCTGATAAATGAGTTGTAAAGGTACTGTTGTGCGCCGGCATATTTTATTTCAACATATGCATAAGGTATATGTATATTTACACGTATACATGTATAAAACTATAAAGTACTAACTTAGTATAATTTTTCTTTTTACACTGTGTGGTATATAGAGTAGCAAGAAAATTTTATAGATGGGAGAGAGTGTGTAACCGTGGATGAGTGCTGTAAAAAAACAGAAATTTTGCAATTTTAAAATAATTACATTATATGTAAGACGTACAGGTGAAAAAGTGAATCCTTCAAGTGAGAGAGAAAAAGTATAAAAAAAGAGTTGTGTATCCGTGACGAAGACGCCGGAAGTGCGCCAGGAAGCGAAATCGGCCTCTTGGATAGTTTTTAAACAACGATTGGAAACACCAGTTATCAAGGAAAATGACGACGTTATTACCAATCAAATTCCAGGAACATCTGCAGGTTAGTAAATATGATGAAATAATTTTCGATTTAAAACTACATACTGTTACCTCCATATAACCAAAAATTTAGGTAAACCCTGAGGCGTGTTTATAATATTTTTAGCCACGTTTACGATTAATAATAAATATGATATGATTAAATATATTTTTTATTAAAAGTTTTAATATTTTGTATGAATCAGTATATATGGTAAATATAAATACGCCCCTTCATTCAACCTTGCAATTTATATACTTTTTAGCTCCGTTTTTCACATTTTTATCATTTTGGAGTTGTATATTATATATTAATTTACGTTTATTATAATCCTAGTTTTATGTAAACAACTCAAAAATGATTAAATTTTTTTATATTTAGTCATTATTTCATCATAACACGCTGTATATTTAGGTACCTGAAGAATGTATGAACGAGCGTACATATATATTACATATATTACAAATGTATATGCATTAAAGATCATTAAACTCTATCAAATAAGAAAATTATTAATAACATTAATTCCTGAAAAGATTATTTTAGATGAAAAGAAAACGATATTCTTTCAAAGAATTTTTTTGTGTCAATGAATGCTATGGTACAAAATTTAATGATTCTTTGCAAAGAAGTAAACATTTTATTTTAATTTGCATGCATTGATATTGACATTCATATGATTGTTTATTATAAAAGAAAAAAAAATTGGTATTTAAATAATTTTGCAATAGAATATTATTTTGGCACGCAATTAATGTATTTTTTTTTAAGTATACATAGATTGCTTAAAAAAAAATATTTTTTGTTATACATTGATTATTTAAATAATCTTTTACAATGCAAAAAAATTTTCCTTTTAAATATATGATTTTTTCTTAGTTTTATTAGTTTTTATTAAATTGGAGTCAATAAATAAAAATTATTTTAAAATCAAATTATCAATTTATCTATGCAGTAAGAACCAAGTACTTATTCAATTTTGTTTTTTATATATTCAGCTTACAGCTGTTGGAATTAATGCCAACAATGTCAGTTTCAATACTGTCACTATGGAATCAGACAAATTTATTTGCGTACGAGAAAAAGTTGGTGATACCGCCCAGGTAGTTATCATCGATATGAATGATTCAAATAACCCAATAAGAAGACCAATTTCAGCTGATTCTGCAATTATGAATCCAGCTAGTAAAGTTATAGCTCTTAAAGGTAAAAGCATTTTAAGTAAATTTTAAGAATAAATTTTAAATATTGATAACTGAATTAAAATTTTTATTTTTAGCTGCAAAAACACTGCAAATTTTTAATATAGAAATGAAATCAAAAATGAAAGCCCATACAATGACAGAAGATGTTGTATTTTGGAAATGGATATCGTTAAACACATTAGCCCTTGTCACAGAAACTGCTGTATATCATTGGTCAATGGAAGGTGATTCAACACCTAATAAAGTTTTTGATCGACATTCATCATTAAACAATTGTCAAATTATAAATTATCGTACTGATAGCAAACAGACATGGCTACTTCTTATTGGAATATCAGCTCATAATAACAGAGTTGTGGGTGCAATGCAATTATACTCTGTTGAAAGAAAATGTTCACAGCCAATTGAAGGGCATGCTGCAGCATTTGCTCAGTTTAAAATGGAGGGTAATTTAGAACCAAGTAATTTATTTTGTTTTGCTGCCAGAACTGTTCAAGGTGCAAAATTACACATTATTGAAGTTGGACAACCAGTTGCTAAAAATAATCCATTTCCTAAAAAAGCTGTTGATGTATTTTTTCCACCAGAAGCAGGAAATGATTTTCCCGTTGCTATGCAAGTTAGCTCCAAGTACGATGTTATTTATTTAATTACTAAGTACGGTTATATACATATGTATGATATTGAATCTGCCACATGTATCTTTATGAATCGAATATCCAGTGAAACTATTTTTGTAACTGCTCCTCATGAGACTTCCGGGGGAATAATTGGTGTTAATCGTAAAGGTCAAGTACTCTCTGTATCAGTAGATGAAGAAAATATTATTCCTTATATTAATGGAGTTTTACAAAATCCTGATCTTGCTTTGCGAATGGCAGTAAGAAATAATTTGTCTGGTGCTGAAGATTTATTTGTTCGTAAATTTAATATGCTTTTCCAAAATGCTCAGTATGCCGAAGCAGCAAAAGTTGCTGCTAATGCTCCAAAGGGTATTCTTAGAACTCCTGCAACTATCCATAAATTTCAACAAGTTCCGGCATCTCAAGGCCAAACTTCCCCCTTACTTCAATATTTTGGAATTTTACTAGATCAAGGACAACTTAATAAATACGAATCCTTGGAGCTTTGTCGTCCTGTGTTGGTTCAAGGGCGCAAGCAGTTACTAGAAAAATGGCTAAAAGAAGATAAGCTTGAATGCAGTGAAGAATTAGGTGATCTAGTAAAGCAAGTTGATCCAACATTGGCTTTAAGTGTTTATTTAAGAGCTAATGTACCAAATAAAGTAATTCAATGTTTTGCCGAAACAGGTCAATTCCAAAAAATTGTACTTTATGCTAAAAAAGTTTCCTATACTCCTGATTATATATTTCTGTTAAGAAATGTTATGAGAATAAATCCCGATCAAGGAGTACAATTTGCCCAAATGCTAGTTCAAGACGATGAACCATTAGCTGATATAAATCAAATTGTTGACATATTTATGGAGCAAAATATGGTACAACAATGTACTGCTTTCTTATTAGACGCATTAAAAAATAATCGACCAAATGAAGGAGCATTGCAAACAAGACTATTGGAAATGAACTTAATGTCAGCGCCTCAGGTTGCTGATGCTATATTAAGCAACCAGATGTTTACTCATTATGATAAAGCACACATTGCACAACTTTGTGAAAAGGCTGGACTTTTACAAAGAGCATTAGAACATTATACTGACCTTTATGATATTAAAAGAGCTGTAGTACATACTCATTTGTTATCACCAGATTGGTTAGTCAGTTTCTTTGGTACTCTTTCGGTAGAAGATTCATTAGAATGTTTGAAAGCTATGCTTACAGCTAATATTAGACAAAATTTACAAATATGTATACAGATAGCTACAAAATATCATGAGCAATTAACTGGTAAAGCTCTGATTGATTTATTTGAAAGTTTTAAGTCTTACGAAGGTCTTTTTTATTTTCTTGGCTCCATTGTTAACTTCAGCCAAGATCAAGAAGTTCACTTCAAATACATTCAAGCTGCATGTAAAATTGGTCAAATTAAGGAAGTTGAGCGAATTTGCAGAGAAAGTAATTGTTATAATCCTGAAAGAGTAAAAAATTTCTTGAAAGAAGCAAAGTTATCTGATCAATTACCTTTAATTATTGTTTGCGATCGTTTTGATTTTGTTCACGATTTAGTTTTATATTTATATCGTAACAATCTTCAAAAATATATTGAAATTTATGTACAAAAAGTTAACCCATCGCGCTTGCCAGTAGTAATTGGTGGATTATTAGATGTTGACTGTTCAGAAGATATAATTAAAAATTTGATATTGGTAGTAAGAGGGCAGTTTTCTACAGATGAATTGGTAGAAGAAGTGGAAAAACGCAATCGTTTGAAATTATTACTTCCTTGGTTAGAGTCAAGGGTACATGAAGGTTGTGTTGAGCCAGCTACTCATAATGCATTAGCTAAAATTTACATTGACAGTAACAATAACCCAGAAAGATTTTTAAAAGAAAATCAATTTTATGATAGCCGTGTTGTTGGAAAATATTGCGAGAAACGTGATCCACATTTAGCGTGCATTGCTTATGAGCGTGGGCAATGCGATAGAGAATTAATAAGCGTATGCAATGAAAACAGTTTATTTAAAAGTGAAGCGAGGTATCTCGTAAGAAGACGTGATCCTGAGTTATGGGCTGAAGTTTTAAATGAAAGCAATCCTTTTAAAAGACCACTGATTGATCAAGTTGTACAAACGGCACTATCAGAGACCCAAGATCCAGAAGATATATCAGTAACTGTTAAAGCTTTTATGACAGCAGATTTACCCAATGAATTAATTGAATTATTAGAGAAGATTGTCCTAGATAGCAGCGTATTCAATGATCATAGAAACTTACAGAATTTATTAATTCTTACAGCTATTAAAGCTGATCGTACCCGAGTTATGGAATACATCAATAGATTGGATAATTATGATGCACCTGATATTGCAAATATTGCAATCAATAATGAATTATATGAAGAAGCATTTGCCATTTTTAAGAAATTTGATGTTAATACTTCAGCTATTCAAGTTTTAATTGAACATGTAAGCAATTTAGATAGAGCTTACGAATTTGCAGAAAGATGTAATGAACCAGCAGTTTGGTCCCAATTGGCAAAAGCTCAATTACAGCAAGGACTTGTTAAAGAAGCTATAGATAGTTTTATCAAAGCTGATGATCCATCAGCATATGTTGATGTTGTTGAAACTGCTCATCGAACTTCTCATTGGGAAGATTTAGTACGCTATTTACAAATGTCTCGTAAAAAAGCACGCGAATCATTTATAGAGAGTGAATTGATTTATGCTTATGCTCGTACTAATCGATTGGCAGATCTCGAGGAATTTATATCAGGACCTAATCATGCTGATATACAAAAAATTGGTGACCGTTGTTTTGATGATAAAATGTATGAACCTGCCAAGTTATTATACAATAATGTTTCAAATTTTGCAAGACTTGCTATCACTTTAGTACACTTAAAAGAATTCCAAGGAGCTGTTGACAGTGCACGTAAAGCCAATTCAACTCGTACTTGGAAAGAAGTTTGCTTTGCTTGCGTCGACAGTAACGAATTTAGACTTGCACAGATGTGTGGCTTGCATATCGTTGTGCATGCTGATGAGCTTGAAGATCTTATAAATTATTATCAAGACAGAGGATATTTTGAAGAACTCATAAATTTATTAGAAGCAGCTCTTGGATTGGAAAGAGCGCATATGGGTATGTTTACTGAATTGGCAATTTTGTACAGCAAGTATAAACCACAAAGAATGAGAGAGCATTTGGAGCTTTTCTGGTCTCGAGTTAATATTCCAAAGGTAATTAAAAAAATAATAATTTTCATTTTTAACCACTTAACTAAATTCTTCAATTTTTTAGGTGCTACGAGCTGCTGAACAAGCTCACCTTTGGGCCGAACTTGTTTTCTTATATGACAAATATGAAGAATATGACAATGCAGTATCAACAATGATGAAACATCCAACAGAAGCATGGAAAGAAGGTCATTTCAAAGATGTAGTTACAAAAGTGGCTAACGTAGAATTATATTTCAAAGCCATTCAATTTTATTTGGAATTCAAGCCATTATTATTAAATGATATCTTATTAGTATTAGCACCAAGAATGGACCATTCAAGAGCTGTTGCTTACTTCACTAAAACTAATCATTTACAGCTTGTAAAACCTTATTTAAGATCAGTTCAATCATTAAATAATAAAGCTATTAATGAGGCTCTAAATGGTTTATTAATTGATGAAGAAGATTATCAAGGATTAAGAACATCGATTGATGCTTTTGACAACTTTGATAATATTGCATTAGCTCAACAATTGGAGAAACATGAATTAATTGAATTTAGACGTATTGCTGCATATTTATACAAAGGAAATAATAGGTGGAAACAGTCTGTTGAACTTTGTAAAAAAGATAGACTTTTCAGGTAAATTTTTTATTTTTGCACTACATTTTGTTTGCAGTATAATATAAATATATTAATGCTTAGGGATGCAATGGAGTATGCAGCTGAATCTCGAAATCATGAAGTAGCAGAAGAGTTATTGGAATGGTTTTTGGAGAGAGGATCAAAGGACTGTTTTGCTGCCTGCTTATTCCATTGTTATGATTTACTTCATCCTGATGTAATATTAGAACTTGCATGGAGACATCAAATTTTACACTTTGCAATGCCTTACATTATTCAAGTAGCTCGAGAATATATAACTAAGGTAAATTATTATTTTTAATATGTGATATTTTATGCTAACTGGATTGAATTGGGACTGAGGAAATGTATTGTATATTCTATGCGGAAAAGTTACACATTTTCTATAAAAAACAAACATATTTAATTATTGATTAATTATTGTTATTAAACATGTTTAAATTATATCTGCTAAATATTAAGGCCGATTCCAGAGCTAGCGCTGAAAGACACGTATTGGATTCATGAAAATTGACATAAAAGCAATAGCTCTTATTTTTAGGACTTATTTTTTTTACTCAGTCCTTACATATTAAAACAAACTACCCTTTCAAATGACTTCTTGGTTTAGCTTAAACCCAGTTATTGTACGATTCTTCGTGTATTGAAATGTAAAAATTAGGTTACATTAACTTACAATATATTTTTTAAATTTCAAGGTTGACAAATTAGAAGAAGCCGAAAATCGACGTAGTGAGGAGCCAGAATTCCAAGAACATAAATCTATGATTATGCGTAAGTTTATTTATTAATATCTTTAATTCAAAAGCCACATATAAAATTTCTCAAGGCACTGATTTATTTTATTTGTAAAATTATAGCTGAACCTCAGTTAATGTTAACTGCTGGCCCAGGCATGATGGCTCCAGGTTATGCTCCTCAAGCAGTATACGGTTCACCAGCACAAAATGTTTACACGCAGCCAGCTACTGCTGCTTATCAAACTTACGGTATGTGAGATGCTCTATTCAACAATATTTAAAAAAAATTTTAAATAAAAAAAAAATATTATTGGTTGCAAGTCTTACAACTTTTTTTACACAATTTTTTGAAAGAAAAGCAGATTATATATGCTACTAGATCATTGTAATTAAAACATTAATCTATCGTTATATTTAAAAAAAGGTCTTTACGCTTAGTATACTCTCTTTTTTAAATATTGTTAATGTAATTTTTGAAGATAAAAGAAACACTGTGTAAAATTTAATTTTATAGATTTTATTAATTGAGGTACATATATTAATCATTTTTTATTAACCTAAAATGATAATTGAAAAATAATTGTAGATAAAAAAAATTATAATAAATTCCTTATAAAATTCTACTTGATTTACAAAAATAATTATAGATCTAAAAAATTAAAAATGAAATGTATAAGTAGTATAAAAACGAATTTTTTTTATTTATATAGATATAAAATTAACATGAAAAAAAGTTGGACATAATTCTTTTTCCAATATTTTTGCATGCTGCGCTATGCGAATAGAGGCAAAAAGAAGACAAAAAATTGTGTATAATAAATGTAGCTAGAGTGTATGTATAAAATTATCTACTTCGTAATGAATGCTCCACAATATTCTAAAAGTATTGCACTTTTACTAAAAAAAATACTCCCAAGTTAAATGTTTCGTTATTTTGACAAAAACTATAAGTCTATATAAAAAAATTAATGTGGTCTTGTTTAAATTTTTTTTTAAATTTTCTTATTTATGTACAATGTTCAAGAATTTTTAATTATGCTATTATTATTGTTGTAATTATTAAGGTATACTAAATAAATTAAGAAAGTACTATATACGTTATAGTTTTTTTTTTTTTAATGCATCATAAAATTATCGTCCATAAATTCGAACGAATTTACATCAACAAATTGTGTCGATTTAATTAAAAAAAAAAGTTGTAATATTATATTAAAAGCACAGATTTTGTGCAAAACAATCAAACATTCCCTTGAAAAAAAAATTAGTATCAACTCGCTTTTTTCTTTTCTTCGCTTTTTGGGTATCTCAAGTATATATAAAAATTATTAATTTATCTTTATTAACATCGTATATGAGCAAAACTCACACAAGGAAAAAAGTTACAATAAATAGAATTAAAAAAAATTAATATATATAATATTATTATGTATTAAATATATTGTATTAATAATTATTATTATAGATTATAAGTTTACTGATTTATTAATGCATAATATATTTAGAGAAATAAAAATGACTTAATATAAGAAATCAATTTAAAAATTAAAAAAGGCTTAGAAAGTTATAATGAGTATAAAATATCAATCCTTTAACGGTTTTATTATGGGACTGTAATTAAATTTATTTTAAGAGTTTCTAAAAGAACTCTGAAAAAATTTCATTAAAGTTCTGAGTTTAAGGTTTGAAAAAAATATATCTATTTAATTAAAACAACTTTGTTATTGAATCTTTAATAAAAATTTTCATTACCAAAAATTCGATTAAGCCTTTTAAAATAAAAGAAAATATTATGAAGATTTTTAGTAAAGTTTAATTGTAAAGGAAAATGTTAACTCTGATGTTCTATTTTAATGGTAACACGAAAATAAATGATGTATATTACACTTTAATTTTATGAAAGTACTATAAAAATATATACTAATTTAAAATAAATAAAATTTCATTAATAAAAAAGTCTAAAAATTATTCTTTACTAAAAAAAATTTTCATTTTTATTTCTAACATCAAAAAATAAATAATTGTTCATTTTATGAAAAATATTGTTGTATTTTTAATAATCAGATGTATAAGTTAGAGTATAAGATAAATTTTTATTTACAAAAAAAAAAAAAATAAAAAAAAATAAAACGCTCTATTGGCATAAAAATTTTTAAATGTTTTTGACAAAAACAATGAATTTAAGAACAGTATAATAAGACTCTTTCGCATACTGTGACTCAAAGATATACTTTACAACAAAACTTAATACTCAGTATATCAAAAATATGTAAAAGATTATGAATTTCCAATTTTATGCAGAATAAAAAAGTTTCTATAATGTATTTGGGTTATAACTTATTATTCATAATACTTAAGACTTATTTTGTTACTCATTAAAATATTAAAATTTTCAAATGGAAAAGGCTTATTTTTATAATAATAGGAAACAGGATAAAGTCCTTTCTAGATTAGATAAATTTGTTTAAATCCTGTTTGCTTTGCTATACTCTTTGACATAGTAAAAGCACGTGGAATTAAAAAAATTCATCTAATCTAGAAAGGGCTTAAGAAGATATAAGAAGCATTTTTTAAAATTATTAAAATACGCAGAAATATGGGTAATAAAATTATATTTAGTAACTTCAAAAACAATATAAAATAAGAATATTCCCTATAAGTATACAGAATTTATTTTTAATTAATATTTAAAGTTTTTATGAATTTTTACAATAGTAATTTTTCAAAGCAAGGTAAATTTTATTCAAAAATGAAATGAGTTCACTTTTTCATTTATTTTAAATTTAAAGTAAGCTTTGACGAATTAAAATTAAAAACCCGAAATTCTTCATATTAAATTCTTTCTGTATAAAATTTTTTACTTATGGTACTATAAGAAATTTGTTAATATAAAATTTTTGAAATATAAACAGAGTTTTTTTTTATTTAAGCCAAAATGTTATTATTTTTATTGGATAATTCTTTTACATAGAACGTTTCAAATATTTATATTACATGATTTAATAATAATACTTTGTCACATATGTTAATATTATGCAATTAATAAGGATTTTTTAATATTGGAATGTATAAAGAAAATTATTATTTTTATTTTATACCTACAATTGAAGAATTTTTATAAAAAAGTATCAAAAAATTTTTTTACAAAACGATTGCTTCATGGATCATAATTTTACTTACATTTTTAGTAGGTATGAACAATTTTTTACATTTACCAAATATTAATAAAACTTTGAATAAAATGAGTAAAATTAATATTTGGCTAAATTAAATGTAATATTTTTGGATTAAACAATTGTTAAATATATGAACCCTTTAAAAGTAAATTTTATTTTACACTTTTAAGTAATCGATTCTTATCGTTAAAATAATTTCTTAAATTTAAAAAACTAAAAACATTCGCATTTATTTTCACAAAATATTAATTAACCTATATTATCTCATTTTCATACACAAGTTTATATATGCTCAACATATTTACACTTAAAAAAAATAAAAAAAACGATTTTACTATTTATTATATAAAATTTTAATCATATTCATGAGATGACTCTCTTCTACTGATAAGATTATCTCTTTCGTCTTCGGTTGATGGAATTTCAATAATTTTATTAACTTTTGTTAATTTATTTGCTTTGCCATCTATCAAACTGTTATTACCAGACACACTAGAAAATAGCCTAAGATAGAATAATTAAAAAAAAAAAAAAAGAAAAATTTAAAAAAATGAAACAATTAAAAATAATTTTTAAATTATAAATACTTACACAATATCCATTTCATCATCATCTTCTTCAAGTTCTTCAGTCGATAAAGTAAAGTAAGGATTTGCTGATGCTGGACGAAATTTGTAACCAGTTAAAACGAAAAATACATAAGTCGCCATTTCTTTAAACATTTCATTTAACCATTTATATTGAAAAGGTACAGTTATCTGCAAAAAATTTAAATATTTTTTAAATTTTAATAATTAATAAAAAAAAAATATTTTAACTTCTCTGAAAAATTTACCTTTAGCAAATAAACAATAACTCTTGTAAAGTATATGTAACAAACAATCATTATATAAAAATGTCTAAAAAGCTTTAATTTACGAAGATTAGCAGCAGCTTTTCCATCCATATGAGCTGCATCTTGAAGATGTCTAATGCTCCAAACAACTGGGAACATTATTGCACCACAGCAAATTAAGTCAACAAGAATAAATACATCTTTCCATCTTTTATGCTCTATATCTCCTTCTTCGCTTTCTTCAATTATAATATCTGCTATGTTTGCTAAAACCTTTAAGCATAATTTTTTTAATATTTTTATTTAAACATTTTAAATATAAAATTAAAAAAAATATTACTTGTAATGGAATCACAATCATAAATAGTTTTTTATCTTTATCAGCTAAAATATGTTTAATAAATGTCCAGCCAGTGCCTACTAGTACAATTGTAATAAAAAGTACAGCTCCTTTTAATAAATGTGTAATATAATATAAAATAGCCCAGGCAGCAACATGCTCTCCTTTTGTTTCAATGAAATGAAAATTAATTCCATGAAATAGTAGCGATAAAGATTTTAAAAATACAAGTATAGTCATTAGATAATGTATTTTAAAAACTGGATTTCTGAAATTGAAGATTAAAATTTTTAAAATTATGTAAATAACATTTAATTGGTTTAAATTATACATACTTGCTATTTCTTAAGATAAAAACCCAAAAACAACCTGATAAGAAAAATATCACAGCCATCATAAAGTAAAGTGCTGGTAATGGCATTTCACCAGCGCTTAAATAATTTCCATTATTTCTCTCTTCTATTTGCATCTAAAAACGTATTTTTGAATTTGTAAAGAATCTTATGCATAATTTTTTAAAACAAAATTTTCTTACAGTGAAATCAACTGCAACTTTTGGAGAAGAAATAAAATAATTAGGACAATTATGAAAATATAAATTATATAATCCTTCTTCAGCCTCTGTAGCTACAAACATTGAAAAACTAAAATTATAATATTTTTCATGTTTTATTTCTACCATTGTCATTGGTAATTTTAAATCGTTACATGAACTTTTATCAGTTCTTTCCATGCCAAATTCTATGAATCTTTTGTACTCTAAAATGAATGGTAATGAAATATTAGAACTTCTTAAATTAAAGTAAAAGAAAATATTTGTTAAAAAAGTCATAAAATATGCATATAATTTCAGAATTTGTAGAGAACGTGTAGAATTTCATAATAATTCATACTGGATAATTTGCTTTGAACTCTCAAATTAACTTAGAGAAAAACATTAAACTAATATGGTATAATAAATTCAAACTTGAAAATTTAATACATTTTTGAATAATTTAACTAATGTTTCATTCTTACCATGATTTAAATTGTTTATCTCTTTTTCGTGATTCAATGGATCATCTTTTGATATGGCTAATGAAATATCCCTTTTATTTTTTGATGGCATTAATTTTTTAATGTTAACAGATTCAAAATTATTAGTACAATTTACTTTAACTCTGCAAAAAAATTTAATTAAGAAATAATTTTTATTTGTAAATTATCATTTATAAACTTACTCAAGATTTTTTAAATCAAAAGTAAAATATATAACTGCACTGTCATCTCTCTGTTCCAGATTAGATCTTACATTAGATAATCCTTCAAGCAGACATTTATCATGACTATCCAAGTAAGGATTCATTGCGTCACTTTTAGTTCTATCCAAACTAAACCCAAACTTTTGATACATAACAAAAAAAAAACATTATTAAAAAACTTTAGTAAAACTACGTAGAAAAAAATATAGTTTTAATTACCACTTCATTTTCACTATAAGGAGTAGGTTTAAAATTTATCAAATTAACTTTCAAACTTCCATATTTATAAAATCCAAATGTACTCAAAGATATGTAACGACGTACGTCATTCTATAAAAAATAGGTATTTTTATTGAAAAAATCTATTTTTATAATACTTTATGATAAAACAAAAAATATTGCTTACCTTAATATCAAATTTATGAATTCTACCAAATGAAAAATTTGTAAAAAATATGATCAGGAAGCAAATATTTATCAACATTTTATATCTCATTTTTTAGTATGATTTTTTTTAAGCTTTTTCTTCTTAGGAAAAACCATCTACGAAGTTTTTAGTCAAAAATCACAATGCTATATTGTAAACAAACAATAAAAAGATGATAAATATCAACGACACATCCTCAAAAAACTGAAATCTTTGGCTGCATCAATGCTCTTTTTCACAATTGCAACTATACTAGGTTAGGTTAGCACAATCCGCGCAGCCCCTGCCCGGCGCACAGCAAGAAGAGAAGCGCCTTCTTTAAATATATGCTAATTTCTAACACGGATAAGAAAATTTTCCTAGGCGTTGCAGAAGGTGCATATTGAGGCATTATTTTTTGTTTACTATTTAAATTGATCTAAAATCCGAAAAAAAAATTTGAAGGCACATCGATAAGACCCGTGTTTTCAGGGAGTTTGAACCTTCAGAAAACCGAAAAAAATCGTGAACGAGAAATCGGAGAATAAGGTGCTAAAAAGAATTTTACACTTTTTTGTCAAAAACTCCCTTTTTTCATAACTGAGCTACCTGATTTATGAAAATTTTTATTTCAGGGTTTTTTCACGGTATTTTTCGTAATTTTCGTTTTTGACAAGTTAAAACAAGTTCAAAACTAATACAAACAAGGATTTAGCATCGGTTTTAATTTAACAAAATTTTGACATTTATAAGCCAGAAAACCTGTTTTTATTTTAGAAAGGTCTAAAATCAAAACGCTCAACCTCTTTCGTTTAAGCGTGGATTTAGACAAAAAGGTTTAATTTGACTCGATCCACGCCTAAAAAAATAATAATTAATCTCAAATAAAATTTATTCTAATAAAAAATATAATTTTTTTTGCATTTTCAGTGCATAAAAAAAAAATAAAAAAAAAAAATAAAAAATCATTACAAATAAATATTTGTTAAGTATTTTTAGATAAATATCGTAATTTTAAGAAATTTTATCATTAGGCGTGGATGGAGGTTTTTCGTTTTATTTTTTGCCTTTTATCAAATTTTTTTATATTACTTTTTCTTGCATCTTTTAGGCTGTTTTTAATCTACGCACAAGTTATAATGGTAAATATTGATAATTTTAACTCTAAGAGCCCAAATTTTTTAATTTTAGTTAAAATAAAGTAATAATATTATTAATACTTTTCTATGTTAAATATTTTGTAGATTTTTTTTTATCTCATAAGATATATTTTTCCAAGCAAATAAAACTCCGTTAATGATTATATAGCCCAAATATTTTTCATTTTTACACGTTTATTTGTCAAAAATTACCAATTTTTTTAATTTTATGCAATACGTAATTTTTGACTTATACATTAGGGTTGTTCACTAAAAAAAAAAAAGTGCGCCAAAAATGTTCTTCCTGAAGTATGTTAAAGTTTAGGTGACAAAATGATCGCATACCAATTTTCAGCTTATTTGAGAACGATTTAGGGGTCGTACAAACCCAGGGTAGCTCTCAAGTGGTTGGCTAATACCGATAATTAGTGCGAACCACAAAATTTGTTTTCAAAATACGTTTTCTATGCTTCCTAATATGTTTTCGGTGTCGCTAAACTCGAAAATGAGGTCCTCAGAGTCCGAAAATACCTTAATCACCCTTAAACACCGAAAATACCCCTTTTTTTACCAAAAATTTTTGGATTTTATAGCGAAAATCGTATATATTCGAAACATCTGGATTATAAATTACAATTGATGACTTAAAAATGTTAAAAAAATACCGAAAACTCCTTCCGTTAATTCTAACGCGCCTTATTGGCCGAGAAACGCAGAGCTAAATTCTATAACAATGTTATAAGATAGGGTTTTTAGGCAATTTTCCAAATAACGCTGTCATATTGCAATTCTACCAAAATACTATCGTTTGGTCTCATTTTTTTCGTATAAGTTCTACCTTTCAAACGCCGTAAACCGCAATTTTTCATCACCGATTTTCTCATCGCTATAGTTAGAAAATCAAATGTCCATTTTTTGCCAAAAATGACCAATTTTAAAATTGCTATTAAAATTTTAATTTTTTATGAAAATGAGTCTTAAAGGTCTCAAAAATTTCAATTAAGCTCTAAGTTTTGAAAAAATTTTTACTCCTTCCTTTTCAATTGTTTGTTTAGCAGATATGATAATTTAAAAAAAGAGTCTTAATTTAAGGTTTTTTAAAAAAAAATCATATTTTATCACTATCTTTGTCGAGTCATATTTCGAAAAGGTATAAAGCAAAATGGACGAGTGAAAAATTTTTCGAAACTTGAGACTAGTACAATATATTGGAGACCTATAAGACTTATTTTCTTCAAAAATTACAATTTTAGCAGCAATTTTAAATTTGGTCATTTTTGGCAAAAAATGGACATTTGATTTACTAACTATAGCGATGAGAAAATAGGTGATGAAAAATTGCGGTTTACGGTGTTTGAAAGGTAGAACTTATACGAAAAAAATGAGACCAAACGATAGTATTTTGGTAGAATTGCAATAAGACAGCGTTATTTGGAAAATTGCCTAAAGACCCTATCTTATAACATTGTTATAGAATTAAGCCCTGCGTTTCTCGGCCAAGAAGGCGCGTTGGAATAAACGGAAGGAGTTTTCGGTATTTTTTCAACATTTTTAAGTCATCAATTGTAATTTATAATCCAGATGTTTCGAATATATACGATTTTCGCTATAAAATCCAAAAATTTTTGGTAAAAAAAGGGGTGTTTTCGGTGTTTAAGGGTGATTAAGGTATTTTTGGACTCTGAGGACCTCATTTTCATCACCGAAAACACATTAGGAAGCATAGAAAACGTATTTTGAAAAAAAATTTTGTGGTTCGCAATAATTGTCGGTATTAGCCAACCACTTGAGAGCTACCCTGGGTTTGTGCGACCCCTAAATCGTTCTCAAATTAGTAACCGATCATTTTATCACCTAAACTTACTTCAGGAAGAACATTTTTGGCGCACTTTTTTTTTTTAGTGAACAACCCTATTATACATATATAATTTATTTTTAAGCTATAGAATTAAATTAAGTAAATAATAAAGAATAAAAAGTAATAAATATTGATAACCATCTCTGAAAGCTCTTCCTATGACTAAAGAAGTCCATCAATTAATTTGGTCTAAAACACAAGAAAGAGAAATTTCAACCCGTTACTCTAGATGTACGGAGTGCAATTTCAATAAATTCTCTCATTATGGTTTTAATAATAAAACAATATTTGATTTGGACATGCCAATAGAAAATTTAAATCAATAACAGAATATTTCTGAAAAACCACAACGTACTTTTGATGTGAAAGGTTGAATAGCAGTAATTTATGTTTGGTATCCAGGTGAAATTATTCGAAATTATTAACATTAAAAAAAATACTTTAGTAACAAATTTTACAAAAATAAGATCCGTGAGGTAAATTACTATAAATATAATTGCTTTAGATAAAAAAATGATGATTTCTAAATACAACATTTTTAAGATTTTAAATTTATGTTTGGTAAGTCACGTTAACAAATGAAAATCCGACTTTGGGTTCGGATCTCTCGGGGAATTTTACGTAAGTAAAGTAGTTTGGATATCCTTTAAATTAGAAGAGTTTACGTAAAATAACGAAATTTAAAAGTTGAAAGTATAATACAATAAATTTCCAATAAATATTTATTTTTGAAAATTTTATTTAAAAAATGTTCAATTATAATTTCGCCATTTTTACACAAATCCTTCAAGGGGTACCGAAATTACGATACCTATATTTTTAAATATTATTATTTTGATTTCATTGACCTGTACTGGGCATAATTGTTAAATGAATTATATTAAATTAAATTAAATTATTTGAAAACATACACATATCAAGATAGGACAATTTAATTTAATATAATTCATTTAACAATTATGCCCAGTACAGGTCAATGAAATCAAAATAATAATATATATATTAGAAAATATGGGCGATTAATAGAAATAACTAATAATTTAATATATTTTTAAAGTTTACCTCGGAATCCGAATCTGAAGTCAGATTTTCATAATAAAAGTTTCGATTTTGGACGTTCACTGATATTTGTTATATTTTCAAAAAGGCAGCATAGAGTTTGAGAGAAATCTTTTAAAACTGTATTTCGTTGGAAATACACAAAGCATGTAACGGCCATTATTTTGTAAAAATTTTTCACATCTATTTTCGTGTTTCTAATTTAGGCATATTTTTCTCCCTCAAGGGGGTAAATTATTTTCTTTACTATTAATGTCAATAGTTTTTCTTTAACGGAAAGAAAAGTTTGGAAAAAAAATTTGATTACGTTTTTTTCCTGGAGGTAGGAGAGGGGGGGGGGCAGACTTTTGATCGAGCCTCTGCAATCTGGTACATTAGTGAGATAAACCTCTGGATTAACATAAAAGATCGATCCTTAACTGAATGCACATGTTTAATTATTTATTTTTAATGTTTTTAAGTTCCATGACTTTAATTTGTAGCTAATATTTTGGTATTCTTATATTATTTTTTTGTATTTAGAACCTAAATTTATTTGTTAATTAAAATTCAACAAAAAAAAAATTATTTATACAAAACAAAAAATATTTATAAAAAATTTATGAACTAAATAAAATTAATAATAATTAAATTGCCAAAAAAACTACCCTGTGTAAAATTTTAACCATAATATTGCCATAATTTACAGTGTTTTATTATGGCTATGCAATTGACGTTTATTGGTCATTTTTATCAAACGTCATTTTAATCATTATACATTTTTTTTTGTTTTCCTTTCTAAAACTACCATTTATACCCCTTATAAGCTCATAACAAGTGTAAAATAGCCGCACCTTTTCTTTGAGATCATGAAAAATACAAATAATAAAATACCCTGCCAACTAGCTGGCACTAAGGTTCCTCAAACAATGAGCTTAATACATTAATATGCCACTGATATCATCGATTACAACCATGCAATCATGCATACATTTCTCTCTTAATTCCATAATAGTTGTGAAATATCACCGGTTACAATATTTTCAGATATTAGTACTTTCATGGAATTAAATCAGGTATTACACTAAAAAAAAAAATATTGCAGTTTTCTTAATTTTGAGAAAAAAATTTTTTTAAAATTCGGTATCAAATCCAAAAAATTACTATAAACGAACTTTCTAAAACTAGTACTCTCATAAAAATAAATTAGGTACTAGGTCCAAAAATAAAATAAAATTTGGTGTTTTTTTGTATTTTATGTGACGAAAATTTTGAGGGAAAAATTTTCAAAAAATTAAGCATCAAATTCAAGGTATCAAGTAAAAACCATACTTTCAAATACAAGTACTTTCATGGAAATAAATGAGGTATTACATCCGAATTAGAAAAAAAAAAATTGATGAAAAAATTGTTGAAAAAAAAAAATTAGGTCTTAATTTTATAACGATTGTGAAATATCACCTATTACAATATTTTCAGATATTAGTACTTTCATGGAATTAAATGAGGTATTACACCAACAAAAAGAAAATATTGCAGGTTTTTTAATTTTTTTGTTTTTTTAATTTTGAGAAAAAATTTTTTAAAAAATTCGATATCAGATCCAAAAAATGACTATAAACAAACTTTCTAAAACTAGTACTTTCATAGAAATAAATTATAGGTACTACGTCCAAAAAGAAAAAAAAAAATGTTGTTTTTTGTATTTTTTCGTGAAAAAAATTTTGGGAAAAAAATTTTCAAAAAATTAAGTATCAGTTTCGAGATATAAAGTAAAAACCATACTTTCAAATATAAGTACTTTCGTGGAAATAAATGAGGTATTACATCCAAATTAAAAAAAAAAAAAGTACCTCGAGCTTTTTTGGTGAAAAAATTTTTGAAAAAAAATTATTATGAACGGCCTGTGTTCATGCACTGAGGAAAATTCCTATTTGAATCAAATAGATTCTATTTGACTCAAATACAAAATCTTCTTGTATCAAATTCTATTTGAGGTAAAGAGATTTCTATTTATTACAAGAAGAAACGCGTTTCTCGCGCAAAAAAACCATGACGGTTTACCACCTGGTTAACCACAAGATATTTTAAGTAAGTAAAAAGGTTAATAAAAAGGAAAATGACCTTTCTAGTTAGAAAAGGATACCCTGGGGGTATAATTTTTGTTTTTTTGACTCAGGATATTTTCCGATTTTCCAAGAAGATGGACCGAGAAATTTAAAAAAATGAACTTTTAACTTTACGAGAAGGTTTTTTAGGGCAAATATGAATTTTCGGTGGAAAATATTTAATTTTTAAACCCAAAATATTTTCCGATTTTCCAAAATGGCGGACCGAGAAACTTAAAAAAATGAAATTTTACCATCTTGGAAAATTGGAAAATATTTTGGGTTGAAAAATTTATTATTTTCCACCGAAAATTTTTTTTCTAGCCCTACAAAACCTCCTTGTAAAGTTAAAAGTTCATTTTTTATAGTTTTTTCAGCCATCTTGGAAAATCGGAAAATATGTTGGGTAGAAAAATTGAAAATTTTCCACCAAATATTCATATTTCTTGGCCAAAAAAATTTTCTTGTAAAGTTAAAAGTTCTTTTTTTTAAGTTTCTCGGTCCAGCATCTAGGAAAATTTTTTTTTTAACACATAAAGCAGTTTTAAGTTCTTATCCTCTGATTTTCCCATCTGGTAACCCAGAACGATATTCTTTGTGAAAAATTTTAAATTTCTGTCAAGAAGATTTTTTATTTGTCTCAAAAAGAATACGTTATTTGAAAAAAATAGAAATCAGTCAATATATCTTTTTTCTCAGTGTGGTCTAGTTGGCTTTGAATACGTTAAAAAAGTTTCAAAACATACTTTCATGCACTGTGTTGTATTCTGGAAATCATTTGTATGCTAAAAAAAAAAATATTGGCAAAAGAAATGAAAAGAAGGTTTTGCTTCTATCACTTTTATTACTCAAAAATTAATGTGTAAAAATGTTTTAATTTTAAATCCTACACTGAAAAAAAAATGCGCTAGCGGATTTCCGTTTATCGCGAGCGGAATCCCGCTTGTAACTAGCGGAATTTTTTATCTCATCAAACGATTGCAAATGACTTGAAACGTAAAGAAAATTAAAAAAAAATTTTTTCCCGCTTACTTGGAATATGCGTATATCGGTATGATGCGATTTGAGAAATTTTTTAAAAAAAGAAAAGAAAAAATTTTTTTTAAAATTTTCTTTACGTTTCAAGTCATTTGCAATTGTTTGCAAAAAAAAAAAATTCTGCTAGCCACAAGCGGAATTCCACTTGACGTTAGCGAATTGTCCGCTTGCCGCAAGCGGAATTTTTTTTCAGTGTATTTTTATTTATAAAAATTATTGCGTATTAAAGAAATTTGAATGACTATTTTATTTTAATTTAAAAATTTAAAAATTTTTACTTTTTTATTCATAAACCTCAATTTTTTTTTAATTAAAAAAATTTTTATTATGGACTTTAGAAAAAACTTTTGGGTTTTTTACGCTTGCTATAAGCTTTAGGATGAGGAGAATAAATGATGATTTTATACAATAAAAGAACAATAAAACATTTTTTTTAAAATGATTTAACGTCAACTATTTAGATGTACATAATATGGCCATAATTGATGGCCAGTTGATGTCCCATTGCCATAAATTATGGCCATAATTATTTACATTTACATTCACATAATATGGTAAAAATTTTTCGCAGGGTATCAGATGCATTATATATAATTTTCACTGTTTCAATATATTTTTTTATTTTTTAGTTTCTAGTGAATATAATATAGGGTAAGAGACCATTGTGTAAATCCATCCTCATAGCGATCTTCAAATTAAAAAGAAAGCAAAAAATAAGGGCCAAGTTATATACAAAAGAACATCAGGATCATGATGCAGTAAGTAATGTATAACTAAAACGCACCCTTTGCATAGTGTATATGTACTGACAGAGGAAAATATACATTCACAAGATGTCTTGAAGGGTGATTTGATGTAGGCTACGAGGGTGAATTCTTTATTCTAATAAGAAAGACAGTTAGCGAATGTGAAAGGAAGATGGAAAGTTTTAGGCAAGAAAGCAGTCAATAATGCAATGGATATTTTATACGTATTTATACAAAACTACCCTCTTAAGTCCTATTTAGATATATTTGCATTATTTCGTTTCAAGAAGGGTGCTCGAAACTTTTTTTTAAATAAGCATTTTTTAAAGTTATACTTTATGAGTTTTGACTAATTAAAAGTTAAAACAAAGAACATAGAGAATAATTCTTCTCTTTGAGTCTCTCTTCATGCATTAATTTTAAAAATTATGTACCAATACTTCATGTTTGAAAAATCATATACATTTGCGTTTAAAAACAAAATTGCAGCAGAGAATATGTAGGAGTAAGAAGCAGGGTAAGCTTTTGTAAAAAACTGATAGAATATAGTTAAAAAATTTAACTTTTTGTAAAAAAATCTTAAAATCTGGATTTTTGAGAAAACTTTAAAACTAGGACTTTTCATCATAATTTCACGATAATGCAATTTTTGCTCTGATGGTTTTAATTAACTCATTTGTATGACAAATATTCAGAAATATAAATTTTTTCCTAGAAAATTTATGTAGGTTTATTGTTTCAACATATGGCAAACAGACATGCAGTTTCGTAACGATGTTTGCTGTACACAAGGGTTCCTAATTTTTAAATTAAATGTTGTACGTAAACATCACAATATATTAGTAAGTATTATAGGACCAAATTTTAATTTAGTGATAACTTATAATATAAGTTTAAAAAAAAATTTTTAAATACGCAGAAAAGATTTATTTTTGCACACTTATTAAGCACGGTGACCTGGAAGCGTTTTATTATTCGATCAAAATGACAAAAAAAACCGTATGGTGGGGTGTTTTCTACACTAAAAAATGTCTACGAATTTCCTATCCGAACCTTCTATCCAGCTACTTTAAGCGTTTGCTGTCAATATTTTCATATTTTCAATATTGTCTTGATTTTTATAATGGATTTCCTTAAAATTATAACCCTGAAAAACGACAAAATTCGATTTTTCTCATATAAGACGTGGTTGAATTTCTGGGGAAAAAATATACAAGATCCTCTTGTAAATAATATTCAGAAAAACATATTTTGAAAACTGATAACCTTTTATAATGGATTTCCTCAAAATTAGGACCCTGAAACACGACAAAAATCGATTTTTCTCATATAAGGGTTGGTCAAAAGCGAAGATAAATGGTTTCATCGGATTCCTGGGGAAAAAGTATACAAGACCTTCTTTTAAATAATAATCAGAAAAATTTATTTTGTAAACTATTATACTTTTATGATTGATTTCCTTAAAATTGGGGCCCCAAAACACGACAAAAGTCGATTTTTCTCATATCAGAAGTGGTCAAAAGCTAAAATAAATGGTTTCATCGGATTCCTGGGGAAAAAGTATACAAGACCTTCTTTTAAATAATAATCAGAAAAACTTATTTTGAAAACTGCTAACTTTTGATAATAGGTTTCCTTAAAATTGGGACCCTAAAAACCAATAAAATCGATTTTTCTCTTATAAAACGTGGTCAAAAGCTAAAATAAATGGTTCCATCAAATTCTTAGGGAAAAAATAGACAAGTCCCTCTTGTTAATAATATACAGAAAAATTTATTCAGAAAACTGCAAAACTTTAAAAATTGTTCCCCTTGAAATTTGGACCCTAAAAGGCAACGAAAATTGATTTTTCTTCTATAAAACGTGGTCAAAAACTAAAATAAATGGTTTCATCGGATCTGGGGAAAAAATACGAAAGTATATCAATTGTAACATAATTTTAAACGTAATTTTAATCCACTGGAAAAACTGAAAGTTTTAAGAAAATCCCAATTTTAAGGAGGCCAAAAAAAAAATTTTCGAGAACTATCGTGGGCTCAAAAATCGATGTTTTGGTCTAAATCCAACGAGAAACTTATTTTTGTTACTTATATTTTCGAGTTCTGCAGTCTTATAAAAAAATTCAAATCATCATTATTCAAATTATGAAAATATTGACAGCAAACGCTTAAAGTAGCTGGATAGACTGGATAGAAGGTCCGGATAGAAAATTCGTAGTCATTTTTTAGTGTAGAAAAGACCCCAACATACAGTTTTTTTTGTCATTTTGATCGCATAATAAAACGCTTCCAGGTCACCGTGTAAGAAATCAATTTTTTTCAATGACGTTGATTAAATTAAGATATCTACCTAAATTAATTTTTAAAAAGTAAAATTCAAGTATTTGATCCAAGTAATGCAAAAATTATCGTGAAAAAATAATTTATAATATTTTATTAAAATTTTTTGCAAGTGGAAATGAGTTTTAAAAATATGATATAAATGTTTTATAAATTTTTTACTGCTCAAACACCGTACATATGTTAAAGATATATGCATTTTATTTTAAAGATTGTGCAAGGCTACTTCTATGAGAGATTTTTCGATACGTTGATTTCAAATTTTTCGGTACTGACCTTCAAAATGATAGTTAATATGTTTTTGAACCCAGGGCTCAAATATCCTAATTGAACAAACTCATTCAATATATCATTAAGTTTCTAAATACAGTTTTTTGTTATTAGGGCTAATTATTCGGGTTTAGAACCTTAAAATTTCAAATCAGCGTATCAAAAACCTTACCTCTATTATATAAGTAGCCTGGCACAAACTTCAGAAAAAAATTGCATGCTTCTAAAATATACGGCTTCTGGACTAACTCTTCCATTTGTATAAATTAGGGTTTTTCAAACATTGAAAAAATCAGAAATGTACCAGTGCAAATATAAACTACAGCTTCACTTTAATTACGAGGTATTCCTTTTTATCGGTCTAGGGTTTGTATTTAGTTTTTTTGACAGTGGTAAAAAATGAACAGCTAGTTGATTCAAAATAACTGCTTCTTACAATTAGTTGAATAGTGCAGAAAAGTATATTTTCAATTTGCATATTGAACAAATTTTTTTTGTTATTTATTATCAAATTTGTTTTTTATTTTTCTAAAACGGTTATACCAAATTGTTTCCAAAAATAAAATTGTCCTTTCTGGCTTCATAAAGTGTTGCAATTTTTAAAATAAAACCTCACATATTCGTTAAGTTTAGATAAAAAAAAAATTATCCTTTACATCCCCTGCAAAGCTTATACAATAATTTTTACAAAAAGCTTACTCTCATGATTTTATTTTCGGTAGTTGTCTTGCAAAAGCTTTAGAAAAAAATATATAGATATATATATATTTTTTAAATGTTCTAAAGAGCTTTTATCTTTTCAAAAAATTTCTTTTTTATTATGAATTCAAAGCTTTATTTAAACAAATAAAAGTAAAGTCGAGCCAAAATGGGCATAAAGAGTTGAAAATTAAGTATGCAAATAAATAAAAAATTTTTTAATTAAAAAACTAGAAGATGGTTATTATTTTGAATTTTTTATCTGAGTCTAGCCGGTAAATTTAAAGAGCACCGGCAACGTCGATACTATTATAACATACATTTAAGGGGTAGTTGTATATTGCGGGTGTAACGGGGATATTTCTAGGGTAAAGAAAAAGCCCCTTTTCAGAGAAACGATATTTTGCAAGTAGTCACGAAACGCCATCCTAACGAAAAGCCACGTGCTTTTCAATTTTTATTTTTTAAATCATCAAACGCGGTTTTTTGTTTTTGTTTTTCTTATTTTTTCGGCATAATTTGTTTCTTAAAATGAATTGTTTTTTTTTTTAAGTATTGCGAAAATTTTTTTTTTATTAAATTGTAAATAAAAAAGTTTGCGTCCATAAATCCGTCTAATGTAATTAAAAAAAAAATTGTAGTGAATTGAAAAATTTTGAAAGTTACAAGTGCAATAATGAAGTGAAAAATTACAGTGAATTTGTGATATATTTATAAAAAATATAAAAAATGTTTATTTGAAAACCGTTCCAAAAAGTTCGTCCTTTTACACCAAAAAATAGCATATAATATTAATAATCGTCCATGTTTTTAAATTAACATAAATATAATTAATAATATAAGTTTTATACAAAAAAAAGTACAATAAATAAAACATACATCTCATTAAAAAAAATTACTTTTAACAAGTGCTTCAATAGCACAATACAAGTTCATTAGAATAATAAAAAAAAGTTATTTTTTACAAAATTAAAATAATAGAATCTCAGCATGAAAACTTTGTTTTTTTGTGAAATCCTGTGAATGAAATGGTGTTTTTTTTATATAAAAAAAAATAGAAGAAAAAGTACATAAAAAAGTAACCACAAAAGACGCACGTGTATGTCACGCGTACATGCATTGGAGTTTGCGTGTAAAGCTCGAAAATAGTATTATGTATTTAATTTTTTTTCTTGGTAATTATAACTTTTTTTTTACGTAATAAAAATTAATTATTTAAATCTTGATTATTGATAAAATAATAAATAATTCCGTATTTTATAAAAAAATATGTCCTTTTTTTCTGTAAAAATTCTTGTACAGACTTTTATTTATCATGCATTTTAACTATTATTACTATTCTGATCAATACCTAAATATATATCGCCTGTGCCTTGTCATTTCGTTTAACGAATTAACTTTATGTATGAAAAAAGGGACATTTTGATTTATTTATGTATGCAAAAAAAAAATTATATATTTACATTTTTTTTTATATATGCATGAATATTTTTATTAGTGACAAAAATGAAAAATAGCTTTAAAAAAGAAGCTGATTTTTGGTTACTCTAGCCAAAAAAAGTGATATTTTCTCCTGTTATCTTAAAATTCATAAAAGAAAAGCCTTAAGAAAAGTTTTTTAAAAAAATATATATTTTATTTATTACTATAAAGAATTTGAGTAAAAGAAAAATTGCACGTGATTTAAACGGGTCTTTGACCGCATCGTATGTATATTTGAAACCCAAGTAGCAAAAGTCACCCTTCTTCTTATTCTTCATTTATATACAACATAATAGTAAATTCATATACATAATACTGTATGTAATATTACCATGGTAACCCGACGCGTCATCCTGAGCTTAAATATAAATGCGCACCAAGTTCTAAACTATAACAGTGCTTTTTTCAAGGGCGCGCATTTCCAAAAAAACTGGTCGATATTTTATATACATTTTATATCATAAAATACTTAACCCTAACGCAAGCCTTCACATAAATAGGGATAGAAAAAATTTTTCCTATGGGTTTATAGTGTAAACCTATATGCACATTTAATACATTAAGTGTTTACAGAAAAATGTTTTTTCAAAGTTTCCCTCTTTTTATTTTATCCTCACGCATATGAGAAATTGTTTTAATGACCTGATTTTTTTGTTTTTAAATATTTTTTTTTTCTTTGGAATGCGGGTTAAAAAAAACTTTACGAGAAACTTGCATGATATTTATATATTTCAAAATACAAAAGCAAATAAACTTTATTTACTTTACTTTTACTTTATAGTTGTATAAACGAATACAATTTTGTTTTTTATTTTATTTTAACTTTTAAAGCTTAAATGTTTTTCCTTAATGCGGTATTATTATTTAAGTTGTTTTACTTTTTATTATTGTTTTAAATTATTTATTTTTTAAGGAAAAAATTTTTTTTTTTATAGATTTTACTGAAATTATTGTGTGATTGAAGGGTGAAGGGTTTCAAATGTGTTCATTTTTTTGGGTTGGATTGACACATTAAAATTTCGTTAAATAATTTCATAAATATTGGTTTTGTTTATAGAAATTCATCATAAGTCTGTTTATAAGTATAAATGATTTACATCAGTTGCAAAAATTATTGACAATTTACTGCCCGAAGCAATAAATGTTATAAAATTTTTTTAAATTATAAGAAAGATGTATGCTTTAGGCACAAAAATATCAATAATATGCATGATTTTAATGAAAAGCATTTACATATGATTGAATAAATCATAAATATTTATTTTATTTTTTAATGTTATATTTTTGCGTTTAATTTTTAAGCATGATAACCTACAGTTATCCAATACGTTCAAATGTAGATAATAATAATTTACCATACAATTTTTTAAGCCAAAAAATTCCTTAGACTGTCATAGGCGGGATTACGTGGGGGCAAAAAGAAGAGGTGCATATCTAAAAAAATTAGCAACAGTGGTTATTATCGAATACCCAAAGTCCTTTTCTCAAAATTAGTCGCACTCATTCTGGTAATGGTTACCCGAGAAAGAACTTTGTAAAGGAGTTTGTACTAAAATTTATTGATTTAAGCTGTTCATTCAGTCGAATCACGGATAGGGGAAGTTGTTTTCGGAAACCTAAATGAGGAAAGGTGTACTAAAGGTTTCTTGAGTCACTGATTCCAAAAATTGAAGTTTTGATTGTACAAAATGCGTCTAACACCCTTAAAATAGGAAAAATATTATTTTTAGGGGTGATTTTTCAATATTTTTAAAAATAAAATTTAGTTAGGTAAATGCTTAATTTTTTTAAGGAACTAACTACTGATTAAAGTTATTAATTAAATACTTGTAATATAAATTTTAATTTAGAAAAAGAAATGTTAATAAAGGACAAGAGTAACATCGCAAAAATCGACAGACTTAGGCATTATCAAAAAGTTAATTAAAATAATACACAATTTAAAAAACATAAATACTTTTAAGATGAGCTAACTAATAAGGAATACGATACAAAAATAAACATTTTAAGTTTTGATTCATAATTTCTTATATTTATATATCCTCAAAAATTCATTTGATTGGGAGAATACATAATAATAATAATATAGAAAAAAAACATTGTAAGACATTGATAAAATGAAGCTTATTTAAAAATATTAAATTCTTATGGAAAGATATAAGATTCTCGCAAGTGAAATGAGTTTCTAAGTGTATATATAGCAGAGCCATTCGTAACAAATTTTGTAATAGTAACTAATAAATTAGCCATTATAGAATCTAAATCTTCATACTTTCTCTCCATAATATTATCTTCTTTTTATCGATAGTGACAATTGGCTCAAAAATAGAAGTGTTTTCTGAATCTTCACTTATGTCAGAGTTATTTTAACAATTTTCGCTGCTTTAACCTTTGCAGATGTAGGTGGAAGCTTGCGAATATCGTAATCTCCAGTTAAATTCTTTTTGATCATATTATACCTATTTTGAGTATTTACTGGATGACCATATAATATGCAAACTATATCTAACGCTATTTTCCAGAGGTTATCAATATTTGCGTCAGGATTAATAATTCTTCAGCCTTCTTGGCTAAATTGTCATTCTCCTCTGCATCTATAAGTTTTTATTAAAAATTTTTTCTTTACCTCTTAAAAAAATGCAGAAGTAGTCTCGCATCCAGCAAATGCATGCAAAAAGGCAACAATTTTTTTTAATTTGGTGTATTTAAACTTGTCAGGATAATACACTATTTTAGGTTCTCGTTTTTTGTGTCTTTTTATGTTAGGTTTTTCTAAGTAAGCATTTAATTAATCGCCATAAAACTGTATTAACAAAATTGATATATCTGTATCTTCTGTAACTATTTTAACGGCTTCGTCGTACTCTTCAGAATTATTAATCGCCGTATGTACTATTAATGCATCAGCATCATCGACGGCTTGGATTAAAAAAAATTTTTTGTGCATTAAACAAATTTTTATTATGCTTCAAAATAACCCTTCAAGGACTGTTTATTGTGATCAGTGACCTAAAAAATCCTATTAGTCCAAATCTTGGAGGGCTAGAGCGAAAGTAGAGAAAACACCCCTGTTAGGGATAGTTTTGGCTAATTTAAGGGTCAAGCCCCCATTTCTCATAGAAAAGACCCCGATTTTCGTGTTCAGCGACCCCAAAAAACCTATAGTAGACCAAATCTGGTGGCGGCCACAAACAATACCACCAAAACCGTGATTTGACTGGAGTAGGTTTCAGTTAGGCTTTATGGACCACTGAAATAAAATTTCATAAATATTTGTAGGAAAACTAAATTTTTTTTTTTTAAAGCCTGAAAAATAAATTTGTTCCTTTTTTTTAATTCTAAGATTTTAATTCTAAGAAATTTCATTAGGTAAATAAATAAAGTATCTGTCTTATGTTAGTCTGGTAATACTTTCAAGTTTAAATATATTTTTTTTTAAATCCAATAAATATAATTTAAATTCAATACATTATAGTAATCGGGAAAACAGGTCTTGATGAAAAGACAGGAAATCTTGAAAAAAAGCTTTTGGAAAATACTGCAAAAAACTCGGGGCTTAAATTTTTCTAATAAATGTTAATCGATTTGTATATTAAATATCAATAGCAATTTATTTTTTGAAGTTAATTTTTGGCTCTTAATCTTTAAAATTACATAGCCTTTGTCTCCATACAGTAATATCAGACTGATCAATGTTTTTTTTAGTATGTATGTATTAGCATTGTTGATAAGAAAAAATGTAAATTTTCTTGACTTCATAACTCTTTACGAACCCTTCTTTTTGAATGTTTTTATGAAAAGCTTACAAAAGGTTTAAAGATTTAGCAAAGAAGTAGATACGAGAAGTTTCAAAAAAGTTTTTATTTTTATTTATGATTGTTAGCTCTCAAGTTTCTCTTATCTCCTCCGAAATAAAAGTATAAAAAATTTCATCTGATTCTATTGCACGGAAAAGTAGATAGATTGTATTATAGATTTTTATTTTACAAAAAAAAATGCATATAAACTGCAGGAAAATTACAATTTGCGTGCGATTTGGGCTATTCTATATTTTTCTGGCCATGGGTTGGAATCAGAGGTGGGCATATACGGTAATTTTTTAGAATGTAGCATTGTAACCGTATGTCGTATAGATGGTTTTTTGTACATAAGGACCTCGACAAGGACCCATTTGTTACTTGAACCCTATACACGACAACCAGCATATGGTAGCTGTATATCCACGGTATAATAATATACGGGAACCTTATGCACCCAAACCGTTTTTAATGTTTAGGCGCTTTCTACAATAGCCAGATACACAAATATGGAAGTACCTATGGATAGACATATTTGTGTATGGCCAACCTTCAGATAACTGCGCTCTCTATTTTTCTACATTAATTATTGTAGACTTTTTACCTGCTGGTAAGGCAGATTTTAATATTAGGTTGGCCATACACATACATGTCTATCCATAGGTACTTCCATATTTGTGTATGTGGCTATTGTAGAAGCTGCCTTAATCTCATAAGGACCTGTATACTCTCGAACTGTACATACGGTTCAACTGCATATGGTCCTGTTCACACTTGTTCTATATATTACTTAAATTTTCAAAATATTATTATACTTATGTTTATTATTAATTTTAATCACGTGAAAATTGGTTGGGTGTAAAATATTGTTGATTTCATTTTTAAAAATAATTATAATTTATTTAATTTTAGGAATTTAGTGAAATGTCGTATAAACAACAATGTTGTTGGCAAGCGTTACGTCAATACCTACGATTTCTGGTGCCATTGAAGAGGAATATGCCAATAGCGAGGCAAGTTATTGTGATGGTTATATCACTGACCATACTGACCTCGCATCGGATTTCGATGAATCTGAATATAGGCGCCAGTTACTCAAAGATGTAAGTTTACTAATATTTATTATTTTTACTTAATTTGCTTATTAAATTCCATATATTTAAAATATATATTGCAAATTTAGATCAAGTATACCGAAACTGGTGGTTGGTTTTAAATTAGGATCTAAAATGTTTTCTTTTATAGTTATTAGAATTTTTTAAGAACTCTCCAGGACTTTCTCACGCGATACCAGTTATACCAGTTATACCAGTGATATTGGTATCACTTTTGGTATTGGTATTGGTATCACTTTTGTTATATTCGTAATTATTAATTTTTATGGGTTAATTATAGGTTTTTTGGGTCGCTGAATCCGAATCTGGAGTCCAAAGTTACTGGAAAATAGGGAAAAACCCTTAAATAAGCAAAAACTACCCCTTTTTAGGGTTTTTTTGCAAAATTTTGGAACTGAAGCTAAAATGATCAAGTCAATGCCATTTTTTCTAAATTATTTATCGAAATATTGGATTTATTTGATAACCCACAAATTTTGGGAAATTAGGGCTAATTATAGGGGGGAAAAACTACCCCTAAATTAAGGAAACTTATGAAAAACATAAAAACAGAATATTTTAATTTATTTTTTATCCCTGCTTCTAGTATATTCATAAATATTTTATGATATTGAAAACTATTGCAATATATTAACAGTCCCCCAGGAGGTAAATATGGGGGAAAACTGCCCCCAAAAGTAAAAATATTAGAATAACGGTTAAATTTTTTATCTTGCTTTTTCTTTTGTAATCGAAAAAATAGCAAAATAAATAGTATTAAAAATTTTTTTACCCCCCCCCCCCTGGGGGTGAAAATCTCCCCTTAATTTAAAAACTATGAAAAATACGATGAACAATTTTTTTAAAAACTTTTTAAACTCCAGTAAAATCGCCGGGAGGGGGGGTTTAATTTCACTGGCTATCATGAGACTGGTCTACTATATGTTTTTTGGGTCACTGATCATGAAAATCATGGTCTTTTCCGGGACATAATTTCGTAACACCTATAAATTTGCAAAAACCAACCCCCAAAAATTTATTTGTATTTTGATGTACTGGAAATCAGAGTTTCTAGATTTAGCCAAGAATTGGTCTTTACAGGTTTTTTGGGTCATTGTTCAAGAATTTGGGGAAATTTTTTATGAATATTTACTATTTCATCTTTAAATATGCAAAAATTACTCCTAAAGGGGTGTTTTTGCAGTTTTCGCAGTTTGAGTGACCAGGTTAAGTCCATACGAGTTTTTTGGGTCCCTGATCAAGATATTGGGGGAACTTTGTATGAATAATTAATATTTCAGTCTTAAATTAGCAAAAATAACCCCTAAAATGAGTCTTTTCAATATTTTTACACTCAAAGTGTGTAAATTTATACTATTTAGGTTTTTTGGGTCGCTGATCAAGGATTTGAGGGATTTATTTATGAAAAACTAATATTTCACCCTTGGATATTGCAAAGACAATCCCTAAAAGAGTGTCTTTGCTATTTTTGTACGTTGAGTATTTAAATTTGGACCATATTGGTTTTTCTGGTCAGTGATCAAGGAGTTGGGGTCTTTTTTATTTAAAATAAATATTTCACCTTTAAGTTAGCAAAAGCAATCCCTAAAATGGGTGTTTTACTATTTTTGCACTTTCAGTGTATAAATTATAAAATACTCCCAAATTCTTGATCTGCTACCCAAAAAATCCATATAATCCAAGTTTAGACATTCAAAGTGCAAAAATAGCAAAAACACCCCTTTTAGGTTAAGGGGTACACCGAGGGATCCACCATTCAATACTGTGTTACAATCCCACAATTCCAATTCTGAACAATTCCAAATAATTCTAATTTTCGACAGTTCCAAACAATTTTATCTGCTTTACACGTGGCGAGCTCGCCTTCAAGTGGGGATACGAACGGATAAAAGATAAGAGAAATCGGGAATAATTATAATTATTAAATAATTATTAATAAATAAATAATTTGTAATAGTTTTAATAATTTAAAAAAAAAATAATAAATTTATCATTTTATTTTTTTTAATTTTGGTTGTTATAATATATAATCTAATATATAATTTATCCAATTTGTCTTATTGATTAGTACTACACTGAAAAACAATCCGTTTGCCGCAACTTGAATTTCTGCTGTTGCCGCTACCGGGATTCCTGTTGTGGAATACGGAATATTTTTTTCTTTTAAATGTTTGCAAATGTATGAAATGTAAAGTTAGTAAATAGGAATATTTCCAATATTCAGAAAAAGAAAATTGAACGCACTATTTTTTTAATAAAAAATCCCAGAATTTGAAACCACAAGTGAATTATTATCTTGTTTACAAAACGGAAAAGTTCTACATCCAGGTTTTATAATTAATGGAATTTCGATGCTCGTTTATAAAAGCATGATTCCTAGATTTAAAACCAGAAAACGAATTATTTCTTTTTTATAATTTAGAAAAACAATACAGTTACTCTCAACAGAGAAACTTTGGTTGATTTTAGCAATGATATCCAGTTTTACCAGATATAGACCAATCACCCACAATAAAGAAAAACAAAACGAAAAGCCTTACGCTAAAAGAACCTAAGGAAGTAGGCTATAATAAAAGAACGACACGTCAAGCCTCACAATAAAATAAACTAAGGAAGTAGACTAAAATAAGAAGGAAGTAGACTAAAATAAGAAGTAGGATATAAAGAATAACGACACATCAAGCCTAACATTAGCGTAACCTAAGAAAGCAGGAGATAATAAAATAACAATACTTCAAGCCTTACACTAAAATAACCTAAGAAAGTAGGATATAATAAAATAACGACGCGTCAAGCCTTACACAAACATAAATTAAGGAAGTAGATTAAAATAAAAATCGACACGTCAAGCCTTACACTTGCGAACCTAAGGAAGTGGGAGATAATAAAATAACGACACGTCAAGCTTTACACTAGCGTAACCTAAGGAATTGGGAGATAATAAAATATCGACATGTCAAGCCTTACACTAATAGAACCTGAGTAAGTAGGAGTTAATAAAATAACGCCACGTCAAGCCTTACACTACCGTAACCTAGGAAGTTGGATATAATGACACATCAAGCCTTACACTAGCGTAACCTAAGAAAGTAGGATATAATAAAATAACGTTACGTCAAACCTTACACAAAAATAAATTAAGGAAGATGATTAAAATAAAAAACGACACGTCAAACCTTAAACTAGCGTAACCTAAGGAAGCAGGATGATAAAAAATAACGAAACGTTAAGCCTAACACTACCGTAACCTAGGAAGTTGGATATAATAATATAACGACTCATCAAGACATACACTAACACAACCTAAGTAAGTAGGAGATAATAAAATAACGACACGTCAAGCCTTACAATACCGTAATCTAAGGAAGCAGGATGTAATAAAATAACGAAACGTTTAGCCTTACACTAGCGTAACCTAAGAATGTTAGATATAATAAAATAACGATACGTCAAGCCTTACAGTAGTGTAACCTAAGGAAGTAGGCTATAATAAAAAACGACACGTTAAGCCTTACAGTAGCCTCACCTAAGGAAGTAGGCTATAATAAAGAACGGCACGTCAAGCCTTACAGTAGCGTAACCTAAGGAAGTAGGCTATAATAAAGAACGGCACGTCAAGCCTTACAGTAGCGTAACCTAAGGAAGTAGGTTATAATAAAAAACGACACGTCAAGCCTTACAGTAGCGTAACCTAAGGAAGTAGGCTATAATAAAGAACGGCACGTCAAGCCTTACAGTAGCGTAACCTAAGGAAGTAGGTTATAATAAAAAACGACACGTCAAGCCTTACAGTAGCATAACTTAAGGAAGTAGGCTATAATAAAGAACGACACGTCAAGCCTTACAGTAGCGTAACCTAAGGAAGTAGGCTATAATAAAGAACGGCACGTCAAGCCTTACAGTAGCGTAACCTAAGGAAGTAGGTTATAATAAAAAACGACACGTCAAGCCTTACAGTAGCGTAACCTAAGGAAGTAGGTTATAATAAAAAACGACACGTCAAGCCTTACAGTAGCATAACTTAAGGAAGTAGGCTATAATAAAGAACGACACGTCAAGCCTTACAGTAGCATAACTTAAGGAAGTAGGCTATAATAAAGAACGACACGTCAAGCCTTACAGTAGCGTAACCTAAGGAAGTAGGCTATAATAAAGAACGGCACGTCAAGCCTTACAGTAGCGTAACCTAAGGAAGTAGGTTATAATAAAAAACGACACGTCAAGCCTTACAGTAGCGTAACCTAAGGAAGTAGGTTATAATAAAAAACGACACGTCAAGCCTTACAGTAGCGTAACCTAAGGAAGTAGGCTATAATAAAGAACGGCACGTCAAGCCTTACAGTAGCGTAACCTAAGGAAGTAGGTTATAATAAAAAACGACACGTCAAGCCTTACAGTAGCGTAACCTAAGGAAGTAGGCTATAATAAAGAACGGCACGTCAAGCCTTACAGTAGCGTAACCTAAGGAAGTAGGCTATAATAAAGAACGGCACGTCAAGCCTTACAGTAGCGTAACCTAAGGAAGTAGGTTATAATAAAAAACGACACGTCAAGCCTTACAGTAGCGTAACCTAAGGAAGTAGGTTATAATAAAAAACGACACGTCAAGCCTTACAGTAGCATAACTTAAGGAAGTAGGCTATAATAAAGAACGACACGTCAAGCCTTACAGTAGCATAACTTAAGGAAGTAGGCTATAATAAAGAACGACACGTCAAGCCTTACAGTAGCGTAACCTAAGGAAGTAGGCTATAATAAAGAACGGCACGTCAAGCCTTACAGTAGCGTAACCTAAGGAAGTAGGTTATAATAAAAAACGACACGTCAAGCCTTACAGTAGCGTAACCTAAGGAAGTAGGTTATAATAAAAAACGACACGTCAAGCCTTACTTTAGCGTAACCTAAGGAAGTAGGTTATAATAAAGAACGGCACGTCAAGCCTTACAGTAGCGTAACCTAAGGAAGTAGGTTATAATAAAAAACGACACTTCAAGCCTTACAGTAACATAACCTAAGGGAGTAGGTTATAATAAAAAACGACACGTCAAGCCTTACAGTAGCGTAACCTAAGGAAGTAGGTTATAATAAAAAACGACACGTCAAGCCTTACAGTAGCGTAACCTAAGGAAGTAGGCTATAATAAAGAACGGCACGTCAAGCCTTGTGTTCAGTAGAGCGTGTTTCAATTTTTTGTTTTCGAGATTTTTTGCTCTCCCCACATTTGGATATTTTGGTCATAAAAACCCCCCCTCCATCTTGAAGGATTTACCCGTACCACCGAGCACTTAAAGTTTTTCTAATTTTTTACATGCTTCAAAATTTTTTTAAACACTAGCCAGCAGATAGAAAATGATATTTAGACATATAATATTAAAAAATGATCATTTTATTTTTTTTTTTTAAATACCTTTGTCCGTTCCTTTTTAAATCAATTTAATAATAAAAATATATAATGCAGAAAATATAGTAAATTTAATATCTAGTGTGCAGACATAGTTGGGTATTTAAATTTAATATCAAATTTTAAAAAAGAAAATGTCTGAAATTTACTAAAATTTGTTTATAGGAAACTCTGGAAATTCAGGGAATTTGGTTGAAACACTAAAAAAGTAAAAAAAGTACTGGAAAATTTAAAAAAATAGTCTGGAAAATCAGGGAATTTCAAAACTTCACTTCACTCCGTGCCCACCCTGTGTAACCCCTCAGAAGGAGGAGTGACAATAATTATATTTTTTCCTATATTCGAGCACTGTAAATCCTACCCGCCTAGTATCCTTATCGAACCAAGGGTATCTAGCCCTTGGACCTCAAAGGGTTTAAGTAAATAACGAGGCTGTGCCTCTAATTTTGGTTGATGCACATCTGCATCTGAAGCTGATGATGTTTTGGAATCCCTTGCATAAATAAGAACACTAAGGTTTTAATTCAATGTAATATTTATTGAGTGTGTAAATAATGAAGGTCGTTCAAAGAACTTGCTTCACCAGACATTCCAGAAAAAGTGTGTCGTGATGTGCGAAAGCTCTTTCTTATATACTTTTCGCAACTCACGCACACATGCTTGGAATTTTTATACATAAAATTTGTTCTCGAACTTTCTGGAAGGAAATTTGCGTTTGGCGCGAATTTCTTCTTTTTAGTTTTTTAATTGTTTTAATTATTATTTATTGTTTTTATATATTATATTTATTACATTAATTATTTTTTTATTTATAATTAATTTCTATTTACAACTTAAATTAACAAATACTCCTTTTTTATCAATAAAATCTATTTTTACCGTTAGTAGATTTATCATTTATGTTTAATTAATTTATTAAATATATTAAATGTATTATTGATAATTGTTATATTTTTTATTAATAATAAAGCTGCATTTAATTATTTTATAATTAAATTAAATAATTCTAATTTACTTAAAAACTAATATTTTACTCATATTTACATATTTACATATTTACATTTAAGAGGCTGCCGGCATAAATAAATACATGCTGGATAGTGCTGCCATTTATGTAATATTGGATTATCATTAAATAATCTAAATTTAGGAGTTTATAATTGTATCGATACATATATTGATTTAAATCGCGATTTCGGTATTTTATACACTTATGCCTGTGTATTATGCAACACACGTATAAGTAAGTAGAATTAAACTATTATTTGCATGCATTATTCATAAATATTTGCATATCTTAGGGGTCTAGGCATTTGGTACGTTACACCTGACTATACCATTGCATTAGGTTATGTTGGTGTAACTCTTGTGCTAAATTTTTGTCTCAATCTAATGCTTTCAAAAATTATAAAAAATACCTAAATTTTTATTATTTTTGGACGTAATACCTAATACTTTTCAATGAAAGTAATAATTTTAGAAAACTTGGTTTAAATAGATTTATTGGATCTGATAATTAATGATTTGAAAAATTTGAAAAGTTTTGTCTCCAAATTTTACGTTGTGTTGATGTAAGTCTTGACGTGTCATTTTTTATCATAACCTACTTCCTTAGTTTAACTTACTGTAAGGCTTGACGTGCAGTTCTTTATTATAGCCTACTTCCTTAGGTTACGCTACTGTAAGGCTTGGCATGTCGTTTTTTATTATAGCCTACTTCCTTAGGTTACGCTACTGTAAGGCTTGACGTGTCATTATTTTATTATAGCCTGTTTCCTTAGGTTACGCTACTGTAAGGCTTGACGTGTCGTTTTTTATTATAACCTACTTCCTTAGGTTACGCTACTGTAAGGCTTGACGTGCCGTTCTTTATTATAGCCTACTTCCTTAGGTTACGCTACTGTAAGGCTTGACGTGTCGTTTTTTATTATAATCTACTTCCTTAGGTTACGCTACTGTAAGGCTTGACGTGCCGTTCTTTATTATAGCCTACTTCCTTAGGTTACGCTACTGTAAGGCTTGGCGTGTCGTTTTTTATTATAGCCTACTTCCTTAGGTTACGCTACTGTAAGGCTTGACGTGTCATTATTTTATTATAGCCTGTTTCCTTAGGTTACGCTACTGTAAGGCTTGACGTGTCGTTTTTATTATAACCTACTTCCTTAGGTTACGCTACTGTAAGGCTTGACGTGTCGTTTTTTATTATAACCTACTTCCTTAGGTTACGCTACTGTAAAGCTTGACGTGCCGTTCTTTATTATAGCCTACTTCCTTAGGTTACGCTACTGTAAGGCTTGACGTGTCGTTTTTTATTATAACCTACTTCCTTAGGTTACGCTACTGTAAGGCTTGACGTGCCGTTCTTTATTATAGCCTACTTCCTTAGGTTACGCTACTGTAAGGCTTGGCGTGTCGTTTTTTATTATAGCCTACTTCCTTAGGTTACGCTACTGTAAGGCTTGACGTGTCATTATTTTATTATAGCCTGTTTCCTTAGGTTACGCTACTGTAAGGCTTGACGTGTCGTTTTTTATTATAACCTACTTCCTTAGGTTACGCTACTGTAAGGCTTGACGTGCCGTTCTTTATTATAGACTGCTTCCTTAGGTTACGCTACTGTAAGGCTTGACGTGTCGTTTTTTATTATAGCCTATATTATAGCCTATAGAAGTAAATAATTTACTTCTTTTTTCAAATTCTGGAATTTTTTATTAAAAAAATAGTGCGTTCAATTTGCTCGTTTTGAATCCCGGAAAGATTCCTATTTACTAACTTTACATTTAATACATTTGCAAACATTTAAAAGAAAAAAATATTCCGTATTCTACAGCAGGAATTCCGGTTGCGGCAAACGGATTTTTTTCAGTATTGTATTAATCAATAAGACAATTTAGATAAATTATATATTGAATGTATATGTATTATAACCAAACTTAAAAAAAAAGAAAATTATAAATTTATTTTATTTTTTAAAATTATTATAAACAACTATTACAAATTATTTAGGTCAATTTGAGACTAAAACAACGATAAATAAATAATATTTTACAGGCCTAAAAAAATTAGATTATAAAATTTGGGAATGTGATTTTGTCTCTTCAAATGGGAGAAATTTTGAATAATTTATGGTGGTAAATTTTATCACAAAATATTAACTTTTTACTTATCTAGAGCTGTGAATATGACAAATTGATATAAATTTTTTTTTATGCCGCACTAATAGTGGATTTTAAAGTTTTATATTCCTGCAGATTTTTTTGTGTGCACAGTATCAATTCAAGTAACGCTGATAACGAGGCCTAAAAGTAACTTGAAGTTTACCTCAAATTTATGGGATAATATCAGATATTCTAGAGGGATCATACGTAAAAGTGGACTTCAGATATGAAAAGATCCACCCCAATTACCTTCTAGGTCAAAAAATTGATTTTTTTTCGTCAGTGGCAAGAAAACATGACTTTTCCGATCACGTAGCGGCGATTTATTCGACCCTTGTCCATAAATAAAAAATTACCCAAATCCCAGCTTACCAACTCGGATGTTAATTTACGTGCGATTTGGGCCATTCTTTATTTTTCTGGACACGGGATCGCAATAAACTATTTTTATTTTGCTATAATAACATCCCCTTACACCCTATCTAAGGGAGTAAATATAACAAGTTGATATAAATTAATTTTTTTGGTTTACGAATAGCCTTTTACAGAGTCTTGTATGCCGTTAAATATTTTTTTTTTCACATAGTCACCAGTTCAGGTGACGCGCATAAGTTATTTTAAATTCACTCCGCATTGAGGGGATGTTGTCACATTTCCTAGGGGTTGAACATGAAAATGGATCCCAGAAATAAAAACAGCCACCCCAGTTTCCTTCTAGGTAATATTTTTAGCCCAAAATATTCATTTTTTGTATTATGCTATAATACCGCCCCCTTATACCCTATCTAATGGGGTAAACATGACAAATTTATATACATTTAATTTTTTTTGTTTACGAATAGCCTTTTATAGAGTTTTGTATGCCGTTAGATATTTTTTTTTCACATAGTCACCAGTTCAGGTGACGCGCATAAGTTATTTCAAATTTACCCCACATTTAGGGGATGTTGTCACATTTCCTAGGGGTTGAACATGAAAATGGATCCCAGAAATAAAAACAGCCACCCCAGTTTCCTTCTAGGTAATATTTTGAGCCCAAAATATTAATTTTTTGTATTATGCTTTAATACCACCTCCTAACACCCTATCGAATGGGGTAAATATGACAAATTTATATACATTAATTTTTTTTTTTTGGTTTACTAATAGCCAGAGTTTTCCATGCTGTTAGATATTTTTTTGTTGATATAGTCACCAATTCTGATGACACGCATAAGTTATTTAAAATTTACCTAACATTTAGGGGATGATATCACATTTTCTAAGGGTTGAAAGTGAAAATGGACTTCGAAAATGAAAAGAGCAGCCCAAATTACATACTAGGTAACACTTTTAGTTCAAAATATTGATTTTTTCTAATTTGTTATATTACCACCCCCTTACGCCCGATCTGAGGGGGTGAATTTGACAAATTGATATAAACTTATTTTTAATTGTGTTACTAATAGTCCCATGTAAAATTTTATATGTCTTGAGATTTTTTGTGTGCACTATATCATTTTAAATAACGTCTAAAAAATGTTTAAAATTTAACCCACATTTAGGGGATGAAATCACATTTTTTAGGGGTCGTACGTGAAAATGGACTTCAAAAATGAAAAGAGCAGCCCCAATTACCTATTAGGTCACATTTTTAGTCAAAAATATTGATTTTTTCCAGAGTGATACCAGTTATACCAGTTATACCAGTGATATTGGTATAACTTTTGGTATCACTTTTTTTGGTATTGGTATCGCGTGAGAAAGTCCTGGAACTCTCGATTTTTAATAATTAGTTTAAATTTTTTACTTTTTGATCATTTTTGTTCTTATTTTATCCAATAATAATAAATAAAATTTTCTAAATTTACTTGTAAATGCTAAAAAAATGTCTGTTTGTTACTGACAAATTAAAATCCTATGTGTACAACCCTTACCCATAAAAAAAGTTATAGTGCTCCGGATCATGCTTTAATTGCAATCTGGGCCACTTTTTACCTTTCTTGAAATGAGTCATAATAAAATAATTTTTTTGGTAACGATTTTTTGAGAAAAATATCTAAAATCCTTCGATAAAAAATGTTTTAATTATGCCCGTCAAATGTTTACTTTTTAAAGGATTTATTGACAAATGTTTTATTAAGAATAATTATAAAAATTCAATATTTAAGTAAAAATGATTTTATTTTTTCCAGAAATGGAGATTGTTATTCGATAAGGTTCGTAAATATCATATTTCAGTTAATAATATAAATATATATAAAAATTGAGGAAAAATTTACTAAAAAGGATATCCGGTTATTTATTCTAGTACGATCCTGAGGGTTTTGGAGAGATTCCTGTTGAGGATTTCTTAATAGCATTGAGAAGCATCGAGTGGCAAACGGAAATCCCAGAGAATAAAAGGGACATTCTTTACTTAAGAGCTAAAGAATTTCGTAGAGAAGCTATTACGTTTCAAGATTTTGTCAATGTGGTAAGTCAAAAAAATATTTTTTTATTTTTTGTTATTGTCAATTATTATAACTTTCTATATAATTAAAGTTACATAAAAAGAAAAATAAGCAAAACAAGATGTCATAAAAATACTTTTGTAAATTAAAAACCTTTTTTTTTCAAAATTATTGGTATTGACAAAAATTTATGGAATGTCAATTAAAATACTTAATTTTGTGAAAAGGGATGAAAAAATCTTTTTTTCTTCTAAATTTTAAGCTACAATAAATAAATACATTAAAGCTTAAACTCTGCATACATGATTTAACAATATCGTCAATTGAAAGGCTTTTTTAAAAACACGATAGAATTTTTCTTTTTGTAAAATCGGAACATCAAATCGTTGACGAATAAATAAATTTTTTTTTCTTTTTATTTGTCATTGAATGCGAATATGTGAATTAGTCTTAAGTACATTTATACCTAAAAAAAGACATCACAGGATTTGACATCGAGTGTATTAAAATTGCTTCTGTTACGTTTTATTTTTTTATACAAATTTTATTTTATTTTTTAAAACCTGAATAAAAAAAAATAATAATAAATCATGAAAATACGAAATCCAATTTTCGTAAATCGGTTAATCCTAGCGAAATGATCGGTGAATCCATGCAATATTTTACAAGTATTACAATAAATATAGCCAAAAAAAAGCGAGAGAGAGAGATAGATAGATAAAAGAGAATTTTACTATAGAAATTCAGATTATTATTATAAATTGTTGTACATTAAACGAAATTGACATTTCGCTTATCGAGATAATAATCTTTATGTACTCTATTGATGATTATATACACAATTTCCTTTTATATATTTATTTTAAAAAGAAACTAATTATCCATGATTTAAACCAATATTTAACAAGATTTAGGATTTTGAATAACATGAGAAACCACTACTTCTATTGATATTCATCGCTGACATAATATGACATAATGGACATTTTTTATGCTTTATTTGTAAATTCAGACTAAATATCTTGGGACACTTTCGATTTCTTTATTCATGAAGAAAAAGGTATTTAAAATTTATGAAAATTTTGGTATAGAAAAAAGAATGCCGATTTGCTCTGACTTGAACAAAATTGTCAACACGTTGTTGGATTACTTGCGATTACTTATTGACTATTGAAATCTTAACCATGAAATTTGAAATCATTTTTTTAAAATTAATTATTTATGGCATGATTTGACTTGACTTGAGTTATAATAAGTTAATTTTTTATCATCTTTTTGAAATCAAATTTCAGTTAGCTGATTTCCGAAAAACTGAATAATAATTATTTTTAAACAAAAAATTCAAATTTTTTTACAGATATTTATCAGTTTGCTTTTTTATAATATATGATCTCTAGTCAGAATATTTTCTCATTAATATAGTATATTTACGACTCGTGTCCAAAAAAATAAAGAAATGGCTCAAATTGCACTTAAATTGTGGGGGCTGTGAGTTGGGACATTATTTATTTATGTACAAGGGCCGTATAAAACTTTCCTGTGTCAGTGCCAAGAGAGCACGTCTTTTTGGAATACGCGCGTATCCGGAAAATGCGTACTTTCTAAGCACTGACAAGAAAAAAAAATTTTTCGAAGAAGAAAGATTTAATAATTATTTTTCAAAATTTTTAACCTTTTATAAAATGAAGAAAATCAACATAGTTACAACAAACGTTCAACATCGCTGGATCATCAAATATCTTTATAATCAAGATAATGTTTCCCCAACCAACTTTCGTAATTTTATTATTAGGTGAAATAAAAATAAAGTCAAGAAGTATACATCCTTAAAAAATAATTATTTATCTAGAATAATTATACTTTCAACTTAAATGAATATAATACAATAAATGATTTTTTATTAAAAAAAAAATATTTAGCGCTAGAAAATAGATTTCTTTATATTTAAAAAAGTTTGTGATAAGTGGATATAGAAATCGAACTCAGATTTCGGCCTTATAATTAATTTTAATACGTGACACTAATCAGGCTGCTAAAGGGGATTTTTGTCTATATTTTTTTAAAGGTAATTTTTTTTCACACATATTTATAAACATTTCTTTCAAAATAATTGATTAGTGCATTTAAAAAATTTTTCTTTTAAATTAATTCAGGTCTTTTTTAGTTATCGACTCGATTATTTGACTTTTATTCAAAGGTATATAATTTATAAATTTTTTATTAACCTATTAACGCCTAAGCGGACATCCTTGGACACTTGCATTTTTCGGTAATAAAAACTGCATATTTTAGGCTAAAAATTGATACAACCCTTGCGAAACGAGATATCAACCCCTAAAGTGGGGTAAATTTTCAAATAATTCTTAAAGAAACTTAAGTTCTTCCCAAATGCAAAAAAGTCTTTATTTAGCATAAAAAATTATTAAAAGAACTCCCAAAAAATAGTTAAAAAGTCAAATAAGCATATATTAGCAATTGCAACCCTCCCTGGGGGTGTATTTAGTAAGCAAAGGGGTGAGTTTTGTAAATAAATGAAAGATTGAATATTTTGGGCTAAAAAACTCACCTAAAAGGTATTTTGGGTCGCTCTTTTCATTTCTGGAGCCCATTTTTAACTACAACCCCTACGAAATGAGATAACAACCCCTAAAATGGGGTAAATTTTTAAACGATTTTTGTTACGCGTGAGATGTTCCCAAATACAAAAAAGATTTTATTTGACATTAAAAATTATTACCAGGACTCCCAAAAAAGAGGAGGTTCGTAAAATTGAAGTAAAAATGAGCTCCAGAAATGAAATGAGTGACCCAAAATACCTATTAGATGAGTTTTTTAGCCCAAAATATTCAATCTTTCATTTATTTATAAAAATCACCCCTTTGATTACTAAATACACCGCCAGGGAGGGTAGCAATGGCTAATACATACGTATTTGACTTTTAACCTTTTCTTGGGACTCCTAGTAAAAATTTTTTATGCTAGATAAAAAATTTTTTGCATTTGAAAGTAACTAAAGTTTCCTTAAGAAATACTTGAAAGTTTGACCCATTTTAAGGGTTAATATCTCATTTTGTAGGGGTTGTAGCTAAAAATGAGCTCCAGAAATGAAAAGAGCGACCCAAAATTCTCACTGGGTGAGTTTTTTGGCCCAAAATATTCAATCTTTCATTTATTTATAAAACTCACCCTTTTGTTTACTAAAGACACCCCCAGGGAGGGTACCAATGGCTAATACATACGTATTTGACTTTTAACCTTTTCTTGGGATTCCTAGTAAATATTTTATATGCTAAATAGAGTCTTTTTTGCATTTGGGAAGAACTTAAGTTTTTTTAAGAATTATTTGAAAATTTACCCCTATTTAGGGGTTGATATCTCGTTTCGCCAGGGTTGTATCAAAAAACGGGCGCCGCAAATGAAAAAAGCGACCCCAATTACCTACTGCGTGAGTTTTTTAGCCCAAAATATTCAATCTGTCATTTATTTATAAAACTCACCCTTTTGTTTACTAAAGACACCCCCAGGGAGGGTACCAATGGCTAATACATACGTATTTGACTTTTAACCTTTTCTTGGGATTCCTAGTAAATATTTTATATGCTAAATAGGGTCTTTTTTGCATTTGGGAAGAACTTAAGTTTTTTTAAGAATTATTTGAAAATTTACCCCTATTTAGGGGTTGATATCTCGTTTCGCCAGGGTTGTATCAATAAACGGGCGCCGGAAATGAAAAGAGCGACTCAAATTACTTACTAGGTGGGATTTTTAGCCTAAAATATGCAGTTTTTATTACCGAAAAATGCAAGTGTCCAAGGATGTCCGCTTAGGCATAAATAGGTTAAAATGAAAAATTTAAATGAAGTAAATATAAACGGAGAATTTTTACAAGACTAAGTTATAAAAAAGAACAAAGAATCCTGATATGGTTTATACAATTATTAAAAGCTTGGCAAATGGTAGAATAAAGTTACAGCCTTAGTTCCCGGGCGCAACAATATACATAATTCCAAATTAATCAGAACATTCAAATTTATTGTTTGTATAACTCTCAATGACACTGGATTTAGGAAGGAAATATTGAGAATGAACTAATCCTCAGTTTAAATTTATTTTTATTTATTTTAATATTTCATTTTTGTTTAGGTCTACTTATATATTTAGATAAGTTTATATAGTCTTGAAAAGTCATTTCATTTGCGAGAATAATTTTTAAAGAAAATTTCTATGAAACGACTAATTACTCTATTAATCATAAAAAACAACTATGGAAAGAATTAATAGTGATCACTACTTGGTATTTTAGAAAGCGTGGGCGAACGTTTGCGTTAATTTTTAGATTTCAACGATCAAGATTTTGACTCGCAAGGTTTATTCGTAGGTTCTTCATTAAACAATTTTAAAAGTAAATTATCAAAAGACTTCAAAAAAATAAGATTAATTTGAAGATGGTATTTTTATTAAACGGAGCTATAGCTTTCGAAGATTTGACTTTTTTTACATATAATAATTAATAAAAATTTAAGTCAATTTAAACATACAAGTATATCGTTTAAAAATCCAAAATAAAATTATTTATATTTCGGTCTATAAATATAATATTATATCATATTAAAATGATTTAATTCAAAAAGCCTGTAAATTTAATTAAAGGTTATACCTTTATCTCGACCTTTACTGTATAAAAAAACCATATAATTGTTGTTTGCTAAAGATTGAAATCAGGTATATATGATTCATATATAGACAAAAATTTAGTCGCAGTTAATATATTATTATTATACCTATTTTAAAAGACATGTATTTTTTTATGCTATAATAAAATCAATATAATATAAAAAATTGAGGGTTATTCAAAAAATATCATTTGAGTCAGATTAGTAAATTATTTCCTAACAAAAATATTGTTAAATATAATATAAAGTGAAAAGAAAGAAAATTGGTCTTGTTCGTTTGAAGTTATACCGACAGGTTTCAATCGTATTTCGTGCCGGTACTTTATTTTTTTTTTTTACCTTATGGTTTTATAAATACTATGTATAAATAATTCGTTTATTTGATTTACCAGTGAAAACCACATAATTCAACAAAGATTAGTGTCAAATTTCAATTTTTTAAAATCCTTTCCTCTTCGTCTTTTAAAATTTGAGTTATTTCAGGTAAATAATGTAAACAACGGAATATAAAAATTTTACTTTAGAAATACAGTAACAATTAGGGGTGTGCGGTTACCCGAATTTCGGGTACCCGCCCGAAAGACCGATTTTATTTTTTTCGGGTCGGGTCGGGTCGGTCTTCGGTTATACCCGAAAATGCGTTTTTTTTTATTTTTATCGTTGAATCGCGTTCAAACCTGTCTAAAAAAATTTTTTTTAGGTGTATTTTATTATTATAAATTTTTTGAGATCTCTCGCATCCCGATTTAAAGTCACGTTCTTCTTATAATAATTTCTAAGTGAAGTCCAAAAACTGACGCGGGTTGGCAAGTGGAGGAGGGGATTACCGACCGATTAATTTGGGAATAGGTTTCATTATTTTTTACCATTAAAAACATAGCATATGAAATATTTAAAAAAATGCAAATTTATTTATTTATTTATTTAATTTACATAAAAAAATAAATAATAACTTAAAGTTAATAAAAATTATCCTTTTTTTAGCAAGTCATTTTTGACCCTTTTATTCTCATTTTTAAGAGCGAATGGAAATTTTTCGCAAAAAGTATGATAGAATCGTAATGCCAGGGAAATTTCCCACCTAAAAACTATACCTTCAGACCCCTGAAGCTTTTCGGGTATAACCGAAGACCGACCCGACCCGACCCGAAAAAATCCAAGACCGCCCGAAGCTTCGGGTCGGGTAACCGCACACCCCTAGTAACAATATATATGGTTTTTGGGTTAAAAGATTCAACAATTAGTGGATATTTTTTTTTTTTTGGTTTTTAGCTTCTTCATTTTTAATTTGATGACAATGTCATTAAAAAGGGGTTAAATGCAATTTTTAGATATAGATTCTTATTTTTTTCATCATAAAAATATATTAAATGACAATTTAAATTAAACAAATTTTTTTTTTAAGGATAATTTTCATTTTTTTAAAGTTTTATATATGACAACTGGCCAAAGTTTTGAGTAAATTGCTTGAACTTTCATCCAATATATTTTTACAATGTATATTTGCTTTGGGTATTTAAATTTTTATCTTAATATTACAATATAAGGTTTATTTATATTAGATTCCAATTTTGTTTTCTTGTTATAGCGGTCAGAAAGCACATATTTTCCGGCCATTACACGCCTAGAAAAGACGTGCTTTCTTTCTTCTGCCAAAGAAAAATCGTACTGTATACTATGAATAGTATGATAGATGAGAGTTATGGAATTCCTAAAAACAACACGGCCAGGCTACTTTGCTTGAAAATTCAAGCAACAAATAAATTTCCAGCAAAGCAGCCTGGCTGTGAAAGCTTAAAATTTTTTTGGTATTTGGAACTTTATTTAATAAAGGTAATTATTTTAATTATCCAGCACTTAGCTTTATTAGGTATGTTCCATGCATCTAGGTTGTGTTAACACAAACCAGTTATAAGTTTTTTTGTGTATAATTTGGATTTTTTTTTTCTAAAAAAATAGTACATTTTTAACTTTGCCAGTGGCGAGAAAATACGTCTTTTCCGGCGGAAGGGAAAAGACGTAAATAGCTTTACTTAAGACTTTAAATAGCTTTACTTAAATTTTGAAAAAGGAATGTATATGGGTGGTTTTCGCAGGAACGGTATACATAGTGTCCCCTCCATTTATATCCGAAACTAAAGCTCTTTTACACTTTTTTTTCTTCTAAAAAGTTCATAAATAATATTTTTTTAAAGTCACAACCTACTATGCATATATTGGTAACTTAATAAAAAAATTTTCTGGAGCATATGTGTTCAAATTGACGCCACCGTCTGCTGTCCTTTTGCTTAACTGTAAACTTTGAGTATTAACAAACGGCTTAAAATTTGAACTTAAATTTTTCTGTAGGATGCATATGACGTATTTAGGTCCCAAAAACTCAATTTTTTCAACGAAACAAATTTTCATGCAATCCTCTTAGCGTATCGTCGCATATAAGTCTGTCCCCCGGTTTTAGCTATTTTTAAGCTTCCCATCTTTTATTGGAGCGCACTCTATATGTATGCACTTAAAAGCACTGTTGTATTTTTTTTTTTACTGAACTACTCATATATGAACCGTGGAAAAGTTAAAATTTTAAATATAAAAGCTTTAACTATGAAAATTAAACCTATTAAAATTTTAAAACGCTTTTACAAAAAAAAAATGTCGCCACCGTCCATGTCGTTTTCTCCAAGTGTATGTCATATATTACTTAATATATCTTGTTCAGTTATGTGTTTTGATGGAAAAATAAGATACCCAGAGTTTGAGAAAATTTGATGGCTTCAATACAAAGTTATTTCAATAATACATTCAAAATGTCGCAACCGTCCATGACGCCACCGTCTGCATAAATAAAAAAATCCCATAAGAATAACACGTAGAATTTATTTTTACATTTGTAGCAGTACCACTGAAAATTTTAGGTTCTTGGACATTGATAAACATTAAAATACAAAAAAAATTAAAAAAAAAATATAATTAGTGTTGTGCCGTAAACAATAAAAAAATATATCGTTACAGTGAAAACCACCCATATATATATAAGCCAAAAATTTCAGAGCTTTAAACAGCAAAAACTCATTTCTTTTATATTTTGGAACGGTTTAGCCGATTTTTGAGCGAATAACAGCATTAAAAACTTTGGGTTAATTTATTTTTATTTTAAGAAACTTTTTAAACTTCAAAGCTCAGGCTCTTGAAGTTCAATTTTCAATTTAAAATCTCTAAATGCAAAGGTTTGGAAATATATTTGAATACGGCAAGCTGTATATTTTCATAAAATTCATAATCTAAAAAAAATTTTTATCTCAGTGTTATAATCTGATTACACTTTTTAAAAAATCATAATTTACGCTCCAAAAAATTAATTCTAAATTATATTACATAAATTAAAAATTAAGCAATCTACTTAAATAAATAAATTAAAAAAAAAAAGAAGCTATATCTTTAAAATATATGTGTTCATAAAAGCTTAAACTTTAATAATATAATAAATCTTTTAAAATTCTAATAAGCCATATGTGCTACTAATATTATCCCAGTGGGAGCTCATGAAAATTGTAAAATCGTTTTTTTTTTATTCCAAACTACTTTTTGGCAGCAGATATAATATCGTTAAGTTCATCATTTTATATTATTACTTTATGTAATATTCTTCAAAAAATTTTATATTTAAAAAAAAAAAAAAAATAAAATATTTATTGAAATTTTCTTTTATTAAATTACATAAATAATATTATATTAAATTTTTTTATTATTTATTATGTACCCTTCTGCAGGGTCAAATTTAATATGATTTTTTTTAATATACATACATAAAAATCGATTTAGGTACCAAAAAAAAATTTCATAAATACGTGTATAATTTCATTATTGTTATTTAAGTCAATATTTGATCATAAATTGTATAATAATTTTTTTTACACACTTATTAGAGTCAATTATCCTTTATATTTCATAGTTGTATAAATCTGGATAATTTTTTTCTCCGCAAAAATTTTAGCCTTAACCAATAAGATCTCCGCCTCCCATATCTTATTTATTCTTCATCATCGTAATAAGAAAACTTTTCAAACACGGTGGTCTCTATCTAAAAATTCTCATATTTAACAATAATGCATACACACACACATACACACAGAAATATTAAAAAAAACGCAATGACCTGGTCAACAAAATCTCGGCTTATTGTTGATCTTTCGCGGAGATTATTAATTAAAGGGACGAACGTCAGGGTTGGACTCGACGAAGACCTCGTTAACTTATACCTTATATTATTGGACTTTTGCAATATATCTATAAGCGCCTCGAGCACCGAGTTCTCGCACCGGAAGCCGCGAACGGCTCGTTTGTATTGGAAGAAAGTATCTAGAGCGGCTTCTTTACCTTCAAAACCTTTGATTTTTGACCGACTAAACGATTTAATATATTTTTTTTGTTTTATATCTATGCGTTCGCACATCGATTATATTTCAAATCTGTTGATGGTGTGTTGATAATATTTTTTACAAAAAATATTAATTTATTGTTGTACAGAAATGAGACATGATTGATAGAAATTAGTTTTTTGTAAACTATGGTTGTAATTGTGTAATCTAAAAAAATATCCTTTGACATGATGTTTTTCACAATAAATTAAATTGGTCATTTTTTTCAAATTTTAATCAGTTTTGACATACTAAGAAAACTAGTTTTGTTTTAATCATTAATTTAATACATTATTATTAAAAAAATGGCACCAAAATTTGGATAAAATAAAAACTTATTTTTCTATAATAAAATAGATTGCACTCTCTGGCTGTTCTGCTGTTAATTATCATTTTTCTTTATGATGAGAAACGAGTAAACTCAAATGAAAATGATCTAATTGCTATTTTTCTATAAAAATTTAGATATATATGTAAAATTTGTATATTTAAAGCATTTAGATATTTTAAATTTGGATATTTTAATTTAGATATTTGGTCCTCCAACCATTCTAACCTGTGGTCCTTTTGGACTTTATCTAAAACTTGATCTGATCCAACCCTGTCAGAAAAAAGCCCTAACTTACGTATACCCAACCTAAATATTCAGATAAGTGCACACCCCTAATCATAATATTTATTTCCATTTTTACATTTAAAAAAAAATTATTCATGACATTTTATCCATAAATTCACTATTCTTACATAAAATATATAAGGTTATGAAATATAAATGTTAAAATGATTTATTTGCCTAAAAGGGGTAAGTCCGGCAAAAATGTTACATGAGAGTACTTTAAAAAATTTTAAATTTCAAAAAATATAAAGCTTACAAAGTAATACTTACACAGTCTATTATCTAAATAGACTGCCAAAATCCATGAAATTATTATTTTATGCAAATGAAAGAGCAAATAAATTTTTACATTATTCAAAAGCTTCCAAAAGAAATAATTATTTTCACAGGCTTAAATAAAAAGATTAAAAAGTTAAATAAAACCAAAAGTGTTATTCATAACAATGATGACATTACTTAAATTTAAAATGAATAATTATTTATTTATCTCTTTAAAACAATCTTTTCATTTTCAAAACTGAATTACATTAAAGTGTATTTTGATCCAGAATGACTTTTATAAAGCAAATTTTATGAATAAATATATTTGTAAGAATCAAAATAAACATTGATAATACACGTTTATTTTAAAAGCCAGGGGACATAAGTACCAAGTATCGGGGTGGCACCGTTCCTCCTTTTACCGCCTACATTTTAATATGTGTGTGTATTTTAAATACATTTAAATATCAGCCCCTTGATTTACATACATACTCAAAGTTTATTTTTTAAGTTCCCAAGATCCATTTCTTGGCTGTTGACAAGAAAAGGTTCAAGAAGTATAATGAATAGAAAATTGAATTATTGCAGAATTTAAGTTATAAGAAATGAAATTAAAGCGTGAAAAAAATATCTTACAAACGTTTTAAATTAGTAACAATGTTATTTTAGCACCCAAACTATATTCTGAATATAACATATTGGCTATTAAAAAAGTATAAAAAATCAATTACCCAAAATCCAATTACGATTCTGATGATAATAATTATTTTCTTCATTATTACAAGCTTAAATAAATAGATATATTATCCCCATGAAAAAGTTACTCACCAAAATGATTAATTAAAAATTGTTTAGGATTATCTTATTTTTATCGCTGGACATTGTGTAAAATAGAAAATGAAACAAAGTTGATTTATTCCAGTAAAAAATTAAATTTTTATTTACATGAACTAGTTATAATTATTGTTTGCATATTGGTCAATACTTTTTTTAAACACTGATATTGCTCTTAAGTTAATTTAGATTTTTTTTAAATACAATATTCGTGAGTTTTTTTACGAAAGCAGAAGTTTTTTTTTCTTGATTTTTTTTAATTATTAGAAAATGTTGACTATATATGTATCTTAAGTTCAAATTTGTAGATTCTAGAGTTTATTAAATTATATTTCTTGTCAGGGGCCAGAAAGCTCGTAATTCCCGGCCGCTGCGCGAACACGCGTTTTCTCGCCACTGACGAAGTAAAATCATATACTACCCTTGTCCATAAATAAAGAATGACCCAAATCGCAGTTTACCAACCTCGGCATCGCCTCGGATGATAATTTCCGTGCGACTTGGGCCATTATTTACTTTTCTGGACACGGGATCGTAATATACTATTTAAATAAATCTATGTATAACAAACCAAAGCATACCCAATTAATATTACTCATATATGAGAAATATTAATTATTAGGTATGTATACATAAGGACAATAGTTACTATATTCACTTTGGTTTTGCGATTCATGGTTGCATTGACGGATTCGTTAAAATATATTTACAAGGTTTGAATGTTAAAGTACAAATGCTCAAGCAATGATGCTCAAGCAATGTGTTTTTTTACTGTGTCAAAACAATGAATAAATCGGGAATTCAACAAATTATTACCTTAAGAAGACATAAAAGCAATATAATATCACATCACGAAAATACATTTTAATGTTAATGAAAACAAAAAATATTTAATCATATGTAAGTTTAATATTTTTATTAAATTTGGTACAATATTGAAAATTTTAAATGTTTCAAGGTTTATATGTAGTTTGATTTGCATTTTAATTTCGAGTTTAATTAACGACATCTTTAGTCAAATTTTAAAGCTTAAATTACATGCATACAAAAACAACTATACTCCAGGTAATATATAAGAGGGGGGAGGATTTTCAAGTTTCTAGCCATCGCTAGATTTAGTCTAGTATAAATTTGCAAAAAACCTAAAAGAGGTATTTTTGATGTATTCGTACTTAAAATGTCCAGATGTGGTTCACATGGGTTTTTGGATTGCTGGATACGAATTTCAGAGGTTTACCTACTAAAAATTGGTGCTTCACCCTTAAATTAGCAAAAACTACCCCTAATAGGAAGTATTTTACATTTTCGCAAAAAGGGTGAAATTACAGAAAAGTAATAATAGAAATAATAGAAAAGACCTTGTAATTTGTGATCAGCGACCCAAAAAACTCGTGAGGACCAAATCTAAACACTGAAAGCTGAAAGTTTTGCAAAAATAGCAATAATATCCTTTTTAGGGGTAATTTTTGTTAATTTAAGGGTGAAATTTTAATTTAAAAAAAATACCCCTAAATTCTTGATCTGTGACCTAAAAACCCATATGAACCAAATTTGGACACTTAAAGTTGGAATAAATCAAAAATTTCCTCTTTTAGGAGTAGCCTTTGTAAATTTAAGGTTGTTCCGTACATTTCATATAGAAAAATCCCCGAAATTAGTGACCAGCGACCCAAAAAATATATAGTGGATCTAAAAATCTAGGCTTATCCAGGGTGTCATACTTTCAATTTTTTTTTCAAAAATTGCCCAACTTTGTGAACCCCCAACTTTTTCCATAGCCCGTGGCTAAAAAAATTTTTCTGTGCAAAAATTCAGCTGTCATACTGACACACACACACACACACACACACACACATACACACACACTTATTACCATAGCAGGCTCTTATAAAATGTTTGTTTTTAAATTGGAAAATTTTTTATATTTTTATAGAACTTTTGCTAATTTATTAATACGTTTATTTTTGGAAGTGATTCACTATTATATATTTAAAAAATTTTAAATTATTTAAAAAAAAATAACATTAAAAATTAAAATAAGCAATATTAATTAAAATTTTATCAGCAACATAAAAAAATTCATAAAATTTCAAGAATATAAAAAAATTATACAAATTAAGAATTAAAAAAAAAAAAAAGAAATGTTATCATCTTCGATCTAAAAAATAAAAAAAAAATACTGCAATTTACTTAAAGTCTTATTAGTTTGGCTTGATGAGGGTCATAAAATATTCACAACACCGTACAACTGAAATTCTCAAAATAACAGTCAAACTCCATTTCTTTCTACTTAACATACTATATATTGTAAAAAAAAAAAAAAAAAAAAAAAATTGAATAGGTGCTAACGAGAATCTTGGTTCCACACGTGCCTAAATTATATACGCACTTATATAAATAAAATACCCACAAATGTATATATAATTATCATTATAATTCCCACGCAGCATCAGAGCTTCCGAAGAATTTTTTCTCTATATCGCGCTGACAATGACTCTAACTTGGACAAGCGCCTGTTAACATTCAAGAAAAGATATTGGCTAAGATAAGAGCCTCGAAAGCGCGATCAAAGTCCCCTGGGGCCTTAACTTTTTAGCATTTAAAAAGTTAAAAAAAAAAAAAGTAAAAATTAAAAGAAAGAAAATGATACGAGACAAACAAACAAAAATAATACACGGTCCCATTTCTCATATACACGTACCGCCTATTACCCAAGGCGCACGGCTTGCGATCTTCCTAAAAGCATTCTCAAATATCTTTGCTTATCGGATCGGATCGATCCTCCTCCTCCTCCCTTTTTTTTTCTTATAAGCTACGGAATGCCAAACTCAGACCTCCCGGGCTCCAAAAAAAAAAAAAGTAAGATTCACTTACTTATGTATGCACGTATAAAAAAATACACTAATACATTGAAAAAGAGGTGATGTTTTGCCTTTGTTTATATGCTCATCAGGGGAATTTATGTATATTTTTCAGATCCATGTGTGATTTGTCCGAAGGATTATGCAGGTATACAAAGAATTCGAGAATTTTTTTATTTCGTTCTCTTTATTATTATTATTATATTTATTATTACTTTTTTAAAAAAATATTATAAGTATAGGTTTGCTTATCATAAAAAGCAAGGTCAATAGAATAATAATGAAGTTTTAGCTTAATAAGTCAAAAACTTTCGGTAGATAATTAATATGACATTTTATATTCGATTAATTAAAAATAAAAAAAATTTTTTTTTTTTATATATGTTATTATTAAAAAATTGTTTTTTCTCGTCTCCTGACACTTTCTTATCTTATTATATTGGAAGAATTATCGTATCCCACGATTAGTTTTATTATTATTATTATAATATAATAAAATATTATACCTGAAAAAAAAAGTTGCATCAATGATTTTTGGCCTTGGTATTTTAAACGTCTTCTAATTAGGGATTATAGAATCGAAACATGACCAATCTCGAATGCTGCAAGATAAGAAAACGGGTAGTGCGGATTTATATTTAAAAAAAATTTAACTTGAAAGACATAACTTTTTTTTTATGTATATTTAAGATTTGTTTTAATAAAAGAGTCACTTTATTAATTTAAAATGATATGTTTAAAAAAATAAAATTAATTGGTAATAATAAAGATTATTTAAATTAAGAAAAATTATTTTTACAGTTTTATTTGAACATTTGTTTTTATGGTTTTTAAGGCAGGGTTCAAAGTTTTGATAGCAGAGTTTCATGAAAGATAGAAATTTTAAAGTTTAAAGATTTTTGATCTGAAAGAAATTTTTTTTTTTGGACTTTTTTGTAAATTGATGCAAAATGATTTTATTATTGTTACCAAATGCAAAATATAAAAATTTTTTTTCTCTTAGGTGTTTATACGAAATTTTTTGTAGAATTTGATTACGGCATACAAAAGTTGATATGGAAGCATATTATTGACAATTTTAATTTTGAACTTCAGTACCTCGAAATATGCTGATTCGACATTCTTATAATTGGGCCTCGATTTATAATTTTATAACCCACTTCTACCCTTTGAAAAATTACCGATAAAAATATTAAAAGCTCCAGATCAAAAAATGATGTTTCTTAAACCAATAATTTTTCAATATTTTAATTTGGATTGGCGTGGAAACCCTTTTATTTTTTAATACATTAATTATATTTTATTATACTGCCAAATTAACATTTTTTTTTGTTAATTTAATTGAAATATTTCACCATAAGTATCATTATACTGTTGGAATTAATTTCTTAAGTAATTTCAACGAATAATAGTATGAAATAAATTTGATTTTTTACTCCTAACAATACATTCTTTTAACATTTCCATACATCATAACCACCAAGTTTGAACATAGCCTGAAAATATAATTTCAGATTTTTTTTGATTAACTCCTAGCCAATTTTTTCTTTTTGATAAAATATATTTTTATTTGAAATATCTTATTTCTCGTAAATAGAACATTTTGATAATCTTCTGATTTCAATAGGTTTACTACTATCAAATTGATCTGTGGAGTAATATATAAAATTTAAAAGTAACAAGGGATTTTTATCTTTCTATTGTGGATATATTTATCAATCAAGTGAAATTTAGTAATTTACAATCATATTTACCTTTTCTAAACATTTAGTTGCTTCAGTAATTTCTAATTTTTATGAAACAGCGTTAGAATAGCACTTTTCTGCTTTTACTTGGTAGTCGATTAATGATAATAATAGTTTTATATTCCATTAAATTTCTTTTGACTTAGTATCTTATTCAGTTGATGAAGGTTCATAAGCTGAATTATTATAAGTCCCAAAATTGAAATTATTCGAGGCCCTTAAATTTAAATTATTTTAATTACATGTAAGACCCTAAATCCAATTATTTGATACCCTCAATGCGATGGTGGTATTTTTTAAATATACTATCCTATGAGCATGTTCCATAAAACGAATTTTATTGTTCTTAAAACTTTATTTTTGGGCAAATTCTTGAAAATCTTCATTGGATAAATCCGCATATATTTTAGGTAAATCAAGTATTTACTTCTATAGCTCTGTCAATTATTTTAGACTAGAAATGTGTTTTTGCAATTAATCATGAATATTTTTCTGCAGTTAAATTAGTTCCTTATCTATTTTTTGTATATTTTCTTTACCCCCTAAGTCCTAAAAAACAGCAAGTGACTGTACGCATTTACACTTATCACTACACAAACAATAACTTGTACACACTAAAGAGTAAACTTCATAAAAAATCAACCATCAAAAGAGTAAATTTTATAAAAAAATCACATCAAAATACAAGAGACCAATAGCGTTTATAGAACACAATAACAAGTGTAAGTTTTATATTTCTCATAAAGAGCATACCATAGTACCACACCTAAAGCCTGAAAAATAAAACAAAAGCTCAAAATGTTAAAATTTTGTTTTTTTAGTCATAAAAATGAAAAAATAGCGTTTGGTTATGATTGAATAACCCGACAGTATTTTGAAATATAAAAATGAAAATTTTTTTAAAATTCTTTTTACAGCATTAAAAATGAAAATTTTTTTAAAATTCTTTTTACAGCATTAAAAATGAAAATTTTTTTAAAATTCTTTTTACAGCATTAAAAATGAAAATTTTTAAAAAATTTTTTTTACAGCATTAATTGTAAAAGTTGAATAACAATTAATACTAATAATTATAATACTAATAATTATGATAAAAAAGTAAACTTAAAATATTAATTAAATAATTAATTTTATTACTTACACCAGCACTCGAAAAAAATATCAATGATAGAAGAATTAAATATTTAAGCTCCATTTTAATCTTTTGAATTCTAAAATTGACGATTACTTGTAACAATCAATTTTGTTCTTTATATACTTAAATTTTTTTATTATTATAATTGATAAATTTAAATAAAATTTTAATTTCTTGGAAACATTTATTATGTAATATTTTTTTACTGTACAACTCATTATTTAAATAGTTTATTTGAAGATTATGTGTCATTGTTTTAAGCAACCTTTTGAGCTATATTTGTTTTTTTTTATCTACAACCCAGTTTTATTCTTCAAAAAATAAGTTACAATTAACAAATGATATCATAATAAAAATATTTTTTTGTTTCATAATTTTTATAGTTATTTTAATTATGTTATTCAAATTAAAAAAAATACTTAATTTATTATTACGAAATTCCTTACAATTAAAAAGTTAAGTCATACTTTATAGTGAATTCCGTCCTCAAATTGTTTCAGCACATTTCGGAAATAAAACTCTGGAAAGTTATTAGAACTGCAGTTTCTTAAACATCAGTGGCAAAATATATTTATGATGAATGAAAATCTATTTTATTTGCATACAGTAATATGAAAAAATTAAAAATGACCTTTAGAGACAAAAAACTTTTTTTTAATCAAAAATTTAACTATCTCATCCTAAAAATCGAATAATAAACAAAAACTAGAACACCCATAGAAAAATATTAGATATTGCGTTGAAAAAGAAAAAAAAAATACTATAAAATATGAATTTAAATTTTTATGTATAGGGTGGATATAACGTATTTAGGTCCCAAAAATGCATTTTTTTCAACGAAACAAGTTTTTATCGAATCTATTTAGCATATTGTTTCCATTTAGCATAAGTTGCCCACCATTTTCATAGTGCGTAGTCTATATTTAAGCACTTGAAAACTCTGCTGTATTTTTTTCTTACTTAACTACTCATAGATAAGCTGTAGAAAAATGAAAATTTTGATAATAATCAAAGGTTTATCAACGAAAATTTTTAATTCATTCGTCCAGGTAATTTTCTCAAAATTTATGCAATATTTTACTTAATGTAACTTGTTCAGTAAAGTATTTTAATTTTTAATGACAAAATAAGGTAACCAAAAAATGAGAGAATTTGGTGGCTTCAATCAAGAACTATTTAAATATTAGCCTGATTATGTCACAAACGTCCCCATAAATAAAAAGCTCAATTGCATAAGAATAATACGTAGAATTTATTTTTACGTTTGTAGCAGTGCTATTTGAAAATTTTCTGTATTTGTTTTTTCTGTGAAAAGCATCCATATATATATTATATATATGAGTATCGTTATATCCATTACTTTTAACAGAAAATTAAAAGGTCACAGTTGTGTAGGTTTTTTGCAAAAATTTTCAAAAAACGAACTGTGGTTTTGACTTATTTCTGCAGTTGGGGTTAAAAAAAATAAATTGTTATGGTGAATCAGAATATTAATAAAACTACAAATGATTAAAAAATTTATTAAAATCTTAAATAAAAAATCCACTTGATGCATAAATATTCATTTAAGATTTAAGATTATCTGATTATATATATATAATGCAAGTCCATATATTCAGACAAGCGCCGGTGTGACTTTATTTAATTTGATATACACATATATAAATTTTTTTTAAATCAGATCTTTATATTTTATATAGCAACATACATAAACAGTTAAAATAGAGTCGTTGTAAAAGTTCGCGTGAATTCCGTTCATGCAAATTTTTTTTTTTTATAATATAAAATAAGATACAGGTCTTAGATATATAACAAAATGTTGCATTCTGATCATCCAGTTTTTATCTTTAAATCAGTTTGGCGACACGCACCTCGTTTTAAACATCTTATAAATTTTTTTTTCTTTCAAATGGCTTTCAGAGTCTTTTAATTACATGAATCTATATCTTTCTTATGTAAAATGTTAAATGGTGCTAAAAAGAAACAAAATTGTAAATATTATGTGTTTGTATATAAAGTACATTTTTTTTTAAAGTACTTATTTTTTAATTTTCTTTTCTTTTTTCATTATTTTTATTTTCAGACTTTTTTTTTTAATTTTAAAAATTTAGATTAATTAATCTTATAGATGTAGGTATCTTAAAATCAACAAATTTTTACAAAATGAGATAACGTCATCAAGCTAATAACATCAATTAATAATATTAAGAAAAAAATTATTTTTTTTACTTTTCAATATTTGCATTTAATTTATAAAATGGTTTTCTTTTTTGTTTAATTTTACTTCAATTCTTAAATATTTCAGTTCAGTAATTGAATTATTTAAATTATTGACTTATTATTATGTAGATGACTTAATTAAACTCAAGTATAGGTATGTCAAGTTATATCTGTAATTAATCAGTGAATTTATCAATTAGTTAAGTTATTTTAATTCTATCTTGCGTCTTCATCTTTTTTAATTATATATACCTTTGAGAGGATGTATGTAAAACTGTTAGGGACTTTAGTCTATCATTTATCAAAAGATTTTAACGCATAATTAGTTATGTAAGTCACTTAATTGATATATCCAGTTTGTTTTTGTAGAAAATAATATTTATGGTTAAACCATTGTCAAATGAGATGTTCTTAAAATGTTCTTTATTTCAACTATTGACACAAAGTCATCTTTTTTTACACTCTTTACCTTTTTATTATTAAAGCCTCAAGTATTTTAAAAACTTTAAATTTAATTAAAATACTCGATTTTTGAGCTAACTAATTATCTTTATTCAGGCTATAAATTGCCCACGTTTCGAAGACTTTCAATCTTCATTAACAAGGCTAAAAATCTTGCTAAAAATTTAACAATATTTTACATAATTTTACAAAAAAAATTTTATTTTTGTGCATATCGTTAGATGTAGCTCCAAATATAGATACAAAAAAAATAGTTCATTTGAAAAATGGTATTTCCTTTTATGAATTGCTGAAAAGAACTAATATTAATTATGTAATTTTAATTTGTATATAAACTCTAAACAAAAAATTGATTTTACAAATTTCCACGCAAATTTACTAAAAAACTCTAGGAATTTTCGATATTTTTGTGAAATTAGTAAATTTAAGATTTATTGTTAAATGTTTAATAATATTGACAAAAATTTACTTATTTTTTGTAATTAATATTCTCGAAAGTGAAAAGATTTTTTAAGAGTATATAACCAGATCATTGATTGAATAATACATCTCTTTCTAAATATTTAAAAATTGTAAATCATTTTAAATTTATTAAAATGTGACATAAAATGTTGTTTACCATTGAAGTTTATTTTGTTTCATCAGTTTAGGGTACTTTCCGCCGAAAAAGAGTCCATAACGAAAAATGTTACGAAATTGTTTGCACCTAACCCAAATATACCGAAGATTTAAGTTTAAATTTATAAATAAATTTTTACGATTCATTTTTACTAAAAATATGGTCTTTACAATGAAATTTAAAAACCTGAATTTTAAATAATCCTTCTGTTCAAAAGTTATATAATCTTGGATGATCCATAATCTTTTTGAAGAAAAATTTATTTTACAATTATGCACATCAGAAGTTTTATGTTATGAATAAAAATCATTCCGAATAAAAATGTAACAAGTAAAGAATTTGTAAACTTGAAGCTTATGCAAAATTTTTGATTCTTATTGAAACTTTTTTCATTAAAAATTGTAATTTTTGCAGCAATTTAAAAATTGGTCATTTTAGGTCAAAATTGGGCATTTGGTTTAATGAATATAACGGCGAGAGAATTACTTATAAGTAAATGCAACTTACAGGGCTTGGAAGGTGTCGGTTACACAAAAAAAATAATAAAACCAACCAGAAGTTTTTTGGTTAACTTGTGAAGTTGAAGAGTTATATTGAAAATGACCAAAAAAACCCCGATTTAATAATATTGAGCCTTGTGATTCTAAGCCAAAAAGATCCTTTGTAATAAACGGAGATATTGGGGATGTTTTTTAAAACATATTAAATTTATCCATAAGATAATAGATTTTAATTTGGTTTCCCAAAAGGTATAGCGATTTACCCTTGTAAGTATATTATAAAGTTTTCAAAGTACAAAACAGAATGTCCTGACAAGTGGTGCTGCTAGTTGGTGAATTCAAGAAACAAAATATGTACCCGATCAATAGCGCCAACTTGTATGATAAATCTGCAACAAAGAATAAGGTATAAATGAAAACTGCTTTGCAATACTAATAGAAATTTACTATTTTACAGAATGCAAAAGTATCAACTGTGAATTTTATAATTTTTGTTTATAAAAAAATTAATAAATGATGTTTATAGATCCTGAAAAAAATTTAAAGTCTGAATATTTTCTTCATCTTAGAATTTTTATCGTTATATGACTTCAAATAATTAATTAAAAATATTAATTTTATAATTCTTTAAAATAATGTTAAAATTGGCTAATTTGCAAATTGTAGCCAAAACTATAAATGCTAATAAAAAATTCTGAAAAATTTCAAATAAGCATTACACAATAAGCTTCAAAATTCTATAAAAAATATTTATTTATCTAACGCAATAATTCCTTATGAAATTTTACGCGAATATTTGCAATAATTGTTATACGTTCTAAAGGATTACGAATTAAAAAAAAATTCGAATTTTACGCCTAAGTTTTTGGATAATCGCCTTTTGACTTATATAATGAAAAATACAATTTCTTACTAATTTTAATAATTACCAAAATTTATAATAACAAAAAAATAATATTTTGGCATTTAGAGTCATATGTTATGATAAAAAAAAGTATAAAAGACAATGCAGAAAAGAATGCACTTATGTTAAAAAAATAATAATAACAACAACAATAAGTATAATGAGTTACTCCATATGTGCGTCAGCAGGTGCTTCTTTTGCACCTGGAAATTTTTATAATATACTAATTTTCAGGGTCGCGTGGGCCTCTACTTTTTATTCTGTTATTTTTTGCAAAAAAAATTACAACATCTTGTGCATATTATAAATAATAATTATATATATTGAAAAATAAAATATTTTTAAAATTTTAATAAAATTATTTTTTATGTACAGCGATATATCGAAAAAATAAATTTTCTTTTATAAACGTAATATTCGAGTTGATAAATTCCTACAATAATTTGACTGCATATATGTAGTTGAAAATATCTATGGAATTTAATATATATGGTTATGTTATTGAATTCCATTTCTTTTGTGTCAAAAACTTAGATAATTCAGATTTTTTTTTTTTAATATCAAATGTATTTTCATAATGTATAACGTTTTGTTGAATGAATCCAATTTTATATATGAAATGAAAAATTTTTTTTAAAATATTGGATAATATTCTGAGAATTGAAAACTATTATTTATAATGTATTGATATAATGGTACCTCGTAAATTTTTCAAGTCAATTTTTTTTGTTTAACATAAAATTAACATTATTACTAGGTGTTGCACATGCCTACAAAAAAATTAGTAAATATAACCAAAATTACGATTTTGTTTACTAAATCAAATAAATATAGTTAAAATTCATTATAAATTTTTAGTAAAATTTAGTAATAAAATGTCCAAAATTACGTTATATTTTCTTAATAAAACCCCCTCCCGCCTTTATAATTGAAAAAACAAGACAAATTCGTTGAATTTATTCAAAATTATATGAGAAAAATTACGAATTGTAAATAAAAATAAATTAACATAGTTACAACTGACCAAATAAAATATATAAATCACAAAAAAATGCAATAGCCCAATTCCAAGTTTGCAACTGACAATTTTAACTTTGCAATTGCCAATTAAAATAAACTATGAGAGCCTAGGTGAAACAAATCCACATTGGCGAAAAGATAATGGACACTAGGATCCAACATGTTATTTTACACACCCTTCGTAGAATATTTTTCGTCGCTGTTTAGTTAAAAAAGGTAATCTAACTTGTTAGGAAGGAGTTAATTTTTTATCTAAACAATTTATAACTTAAAATTTTGAAAAAACAACATAATATATTTGAAGGATTGTCGCATTAACGGTTCTGGAATTAAGTATTTTCTCAAAAAACATGCATTATAACATTAAAAATTTTATACCACTTTACATATTTATTAAATTAAAAAAAAAAATAAAAGATTCAAAAAATAAAAAAATTTATTCTTTGCAAAAATCTCATAAAACTTTTATTCAAATTTATATAAATATACTATTAAAATATAACAACACATAAAAAAAATTGTCAAGTCATATTAAGCCGTTTATTTAAAAATAGAAACGTTTAAAGGAAAAAAATTCTTATTATAATAAAAGGAACAATATAAATTCATATAAATAAAGTAGTAGTCGTTTTTTTTCGCATAAAAAAATATAGGTATACATACCACATTATAGTATTGTCTAGTATAAATGCGGTTTTCTTTATTATTACACTGTTTAAACAAAATTTTTATTTTTTTAATATAATTTGACAAATTTTTTTATAAGTACGTGCGACTTTTTTTTTGGGGATTTATGAAAACGTAAGCTATTGTGAATTTTTTCTTTTTTTGACAGATTTTTTTTTAATATTATAAGTAAATACTTATATAATCATGAATATTTCAATAGGGTCACACGTGCTTTGAATTAAATTTTATTATTATATATTAAAGTATTTATGTGTCATTTGAAGAAAAAAAATATTGAAATTATAAGAAAATTTATTTTTAATATTATTAGTAATGGCTTGATTCATCGATGAAATATTTTTCGGATTAAATAATGACTTTTACTGTGATTGGTGATTAAATTTTTTTAATTTTTTCATAAATAAAAAAAATTTTGCAAAATAATCCTAATTTTGATACCAGTATTTTTTTGTGGACTACTTTTGTATTAACCCTTTTTTATGTAGTACCCCTTTTTTGTGGTTATTTCTGGGGACAAACTCTTTTAGGACGATTTTTTACCAACATTCTTTGAGGATACTTTTTTTCCATTTACTGATGTTTTGATCCCATCAGACTCCTAAAAGGTTATTTTTTGTAGTGTACCACTCCTTTTATTTTACAAATTTTCGACTTGCAACAAGTAGAAATGATTTTCAGTATATGTTTTATCTAAAATATCCTTATAGTCCTTATAAATATTTTTCATTTTTATAAGACTTTCCGATAAAAATATCACGAAAAAAAATAACTTCAATGCTGACTGAAGGGGTAAAAATCAGTTTCTAAAATATACAAACAAATTATTGAAATTTCAAACTCAATAATCTTACAATTTACATTCAAAAGTAATGAAGTTATGAAAGGATCAACTATTTCCATAAATTTAATAATTTCATTTGTTGGGATCAGTCGAAAATTATAACAAATGTTATTATACCTTGGTTTTGAATATAGATGAGCTAATCTTACTCATTTTTATAAATTTTATTAATAATTTAAATATAAATTAAAATTAGTCTAATAATAAAATTTTTTTCTTACATATAAAGGCTTAATTAACCTATTAAAATTTATTAAAGAATAAATCAAATGCAGAGCAATTCTAACATATATATGAATTATCCAAGCATTTAAAATTAAATTAAACGATATTAGAATGAACTTATAATAATAGATAGTTTCATCATTTTCTTATTCTACTTTCTATACATTTTTTTTTTATACAAAAAAGACAACTGGAGCATAAGGATTGTCATTCTGTATATTTTCATCTTTTCTTTAGATTTATATATCCATTTCAAAATCTTAAATTGCTCTACTTAAATTATTCCACTAAAATTATTTCTTATTTTATTTAAAATTTCATTTTTTTTTCTTCTTCTTTGCATTTCAATATTTTTATTTTTTGGTTTTTTTTACTGTTTTTTGTTTATTTTATTGAGGAACTGTAATTTGGGAAAAAGGGCACAATGATGCTACTTTAAATTTTTGTTTTATGGAGATGTTTTGCAAAAAAATATTACATAAAATGTTAAAACATAAAATTTTGAAATAAAAAATTTTTTATGTGCTACCAAAAAGAGTAAGAGTAATCTGGATCTTAAAATTTTATATAGTAGAAGAAATAATTACAGATTTTTGAAGCATTTACTATATTCACCGCCATAATAAAATTACTTAAAACTTTTTAGCAATGGGTTCGTTATTGTCCCATAGTCAAAAATGTAAAATATCCAATATCTTTAGACGGATCGGGAGAGGGGGGTGGTTTGTACCTTTTTGGGAGTAAAAATAAATTTTTTTAGACACTATGATCATTTAATTTTTCAATTTTAAGAACAAAAGGGTAAACTCGTTCCCCCTGGATTTTGTACAAAAACACTTGTTGCTACATTTTTGAATTGGACGATAAAAAATACGAAAAATTTCAAGTTAAATGATTTCACTATAGCGGTGAAAAAATATTAGGCTGTATAATTATTTCTTCTCGAAAGAGAAAAGACTTTCAGACTGTATATATATATATCAGCACTTCGGTTGCATAAATTTATTTTTATCGTTAGTTAATTCTTATTTCGCTTTATGAATTTTATCATTTTCTAATAATATATAAATTTTGAATATTTTGGTCTCTCGTATTCATCTCTCATATAATGGTCTCCCATATTCCTCATTCTATTTAAAAATAATCATTTTGGATTTTTCTATAACAATCATTGTTAAAATTGTTATACCTGACATTTTTTAGATATGCATGGTAATATTAACTTTTGAAAATCTACTTCAAATGCATGTAAATTATACCTGATTATGGGACTAAAATTGTATTTACGCAATTTTTAAACATATTATGAATTATTTACTATAAGTTTTTACATCTACTTTATTTTACGTATGCATAAGAAAAGTAAAAGTAATCATTATCAAATGAAAAAAATATTTTATTTAGTAAATAAAAATAAGTAAAATAAAAAAACTCCTGACAAAACAAATTTTTACGTACAAACTTAGAGCATGCCGTTAAATATTAATAGGAACCTAACAAAAAATTATGTCTATTCAAATGTACCAATTTAAAAAAAAAAAAAAAAACTAATTTTCAGCTTTTTTGAATAATTGAAATAAGTAACAGCATCTTAGTCTTTCATATAAAAAATTTAATTTATTCTAAGTCACGAAAAAAGTTGGAAGAAAAATTGGTTTTTTTTGTTGAAAAAATCTTATTAATACTTAAATAAATAGCTTTAGAGATCGAATTGTTATTATTATGCGATTGTAAAAATATTCTATAATGTGCATCAAAATCGTTTAATACGTGTATTAAAAGACGTGACATCGATATTCTTATGGTTATTATTTGAATCAGATATAAGCTTTTATTATTATATTTTTTTTTACAGAATTTTTTTTTTTTCAGTACCTATAAAACTATATAAATAAAAAGAATTATAACATGAAATTTTTGTGAGTAAAATTTGTTTACTTTTACATTATATTGTTTGTAAATTAAGTATACTTACCTAACATATGAAATAAAGTAATGTAAACAAAAGCAATTTTGCTGATACTTTAATCAGTAGCAAGTTTCTACTTTTTAGAAATTTAGTGGAGCTTAATTATAAATGTTTTTTTGTAATCTAAAATAAATAATTATTTGTCGAGCATTATTATGCATTTCGTTTGCAATTTCAAACGCTTCATACAATCTAAATCTAAAAAAAGCAAGGTTAATAAAATAAAATAAAATAATTTTGAAGTGTGATATTTAAAATCAAAAGTCAGTAGTTCTTGGGATGGGTTAAAGAATTTTTTATTATTCGATGGTATGCATATTTTATTAATAAAATCAGGTATCCAAAAAAAGACTGCTACATCATTGTTATTCATTTAAATTTTTAGCTATCATATTTCCTCAATAATAACAATAACAAAGTATCATTTTTAAAAAATTAAAATCTTTTAACTTGTTAACACTTTCATATTTTTCAAATAAAAGAATAATTTTATGCTTTAAGTAAGTACATATTGAAAATTGAAGGAGTAAACCGTTTTTTTTTTAGTTTACATACGAACACCCGTGTCACAAACATAATTTTATATAAAATGCTTTTATGACAAAAGGTAAAGGATCAAATAAGCAAAAAAAAAAATCTATACTTTTTTTGTAAAGGTTTACATATTGCACCTTTTACAACGTCTTTAAAGTCTTTTTACTCTTGTTCAAGAAAATTGACATGGTGTGTACACGTCAGAAATCCTTTGTATTTATACCCCCAAGGCTCAAATTGTGTGTATACCAACATAACAAACAAAAAATGTTTAAAACAGCTGCTATTATTATTACGATGGATGTAATATACAAAAAAATTTTTACCAAATTGTTATTTTCGAAATGTGAAATTATTTTTGTTATTTTGTATTTTTCTCATTTTTTTTTCATCTTCACTTTATAAAAGCACTTTTGCCAAAAGGATTGAAATTTAATTTATTTTTTATGTACCTACTTACTTATATGATTTTTTTTGTTGATTTCGTAAAGTAACTTTAGTAAATATAAAATTTTACAATCAAATATTTGTAATTTAAATGAATCTATTAAAATGTAAGTCAATTTGTTAAAATAAAAAAAATTAATTAATATATGCTAATCATTTTGTAGTGCAGATATTCGACTTCGATTCATTTCAGACTCTTTTAAATTAGAGTACATATGAATAGTTGTGTTTGTTCAGTGGAATTCTTTTCGAGTACCAAGAAAAGTATTTTTTAACATTTTCAGGTCTATTTTTAAGTTTCATAAAGTTCTTGACTGGCCTCGGGTGGCTCAGATATGTATATTTTCAGCCGATATTTGGTCCAAGTTCTGTTTGCAATTATAGAAAAAAATAGGAATTAATATTAAAATATGAAATTTATCTGCTATAGATACATTCCTTTTCAAAAAGCTTTTTCAAGTAAATTTCAGAAACTATTCGATGTACCATTAAAGCTTCGGTATAAAATTTTTTGAAATTTAGGTAATCTAGTTTTTACTTTTAAATTATTAACTAACTTAAATCAGTAATTTTAAAATAAAACCAATAGAATCTAGAAAATTATTTAAAAATTAATTTTTTATTTATTTCTTTTATCAACAGTTTTTGTTAAAAGTAAGCTAAATTCATTAAAATTTTCAAAATTCTTACTTAAGATTTTTTTTTACTCAACAGTATAATAAAATTTGAAGAAAAAAAATCTGATATAAGAAAAGTTGTAATATAAAATTTTCTTTTATCATTAAAGAAAAAGTATATCTATAAGGATTCGCACTAAAATAATATATTTTTTTTTTCTTTTTATATTAAATAAACTTTTTATATTAAATCGTGCTTTTGATCTTTGAAGTAAGAAAATTTCACTTTGAGATATTTTTAGCAAGCAATTATAAGTAATGGATTTTATTTTATATCTATACGTTTGAAAATCATAAGGTTGCAGTAATTAAGAAATATATCATTGAATAGTTGTTGAGTACCTGGGGGTCGTTTCAGTAATTTTATTGATTATATCGAGCGAGATAAACTGTTTTTATCATATATTTAGCAGTTATGCACATGTGTGGCTAAATTTTTTTAGAAATTAGAGTATTTTTACTGACAAATATGATAAATAAATTGTAAGAATAACCTAAAATCAGTTAAGACAGCAATAAACCTCGATATGCCGTGATAAACCTCAAAATCTTGGGGAGTGACTTCTAGAGTCTCCTAAGTTTTTTATAGTTATTACTTATCGAAAAGGTTATATTTTTATTTAACTACTATTCAGTGTCTTTTTTTCATAATATTTATTTTGATTACTATTTTTGAATCTATGAGTACCTAATGAGTAAAATTTAAATGCAAGATTTTCAGAAAATTCAAAAAAATTTTTTTAGTTATAATCAATTTAAATTTTGAATTAATTTTATAATTGTTTCAAATCAACACTTAAAAAAATAAGACTAAAAAACTTTCTACTGAAGATGTTAAATTCTTTATCTTCTTGATGAAGAAGCTCTTATTCAACTATATTTCATTATTTTAGTGTAATGGAAAGAAACTATAATATTTTAAAAGTAGCATTGTTAAAATTTTTGATCGTTGTTACTTATATAATTATTAATATTTTTTTACAAGCATTAGTGGTGGACTTTTAGTTTATTTCATACATGAATTCAAAATTATTACCAATTCTTCTTTAGTTCTATGAAGATTGTTTTTCAAATATTAAAATTTATCATCATCTATAGATGGCGCATTTTCTCGCATTAAAAAAATTTTACAAAGTTTATATAAATAACATGCTTTTAGAGAAAGTTTTAAAATTAACAATATCTATAAGCATTATTAAATTTTTTGTTTCAAACATTAATTATAAAAATTATTATGTATGATTCTTAAGTTTTTTATTTATTTAAACGAACTTTTAATTTACGAAAGAATTATAAAATATTACAATTTTAGATTTTTGATTATTTAAATATTTGTTTCATGTGTTTTTTTTTGCGAGGGCATGAGACTCGTTTTTAAAAAATTAAATCAATAAATTTTGTTAAAGCTGGCTCAAGAATTTTTTCAATTCTGTGTCCCTTTAATTAAATTGAATTCGGCCGGTCTACCTTGATTTTGGGTAACAGGGCATATACAATATTACTAAGTGTCTGATAATTATTGTAGAAATTATTTTTCGTGAGTGCAAAATGGGTACATAAATCATTTTTAAAATGTTAAATTTTTGTCAACAATTTATAGATCTATAATAAAACTAGCGTTTTGAGAAAGATTGTAAGTTCCACAGTTTGGTAGAAAAAATCAAAGAGCTAAAATTTAGGCTATTTAAGCTTTCAATAATCGTAAAATATAACTATTTTAATGTATATATTAAAGCATAATGTTTTTAATTAACCTAATTAAAAATAAATCAATAAATCATGTGTTATTTTATTTTTTTAACAAAAAAATATTTTTTAAATAAAATAGTCATAATAGAATAAAAAAAGATACAAATAAATAGTACAAAAGTAATACATTTTTTCTATATATATAAATTTTAACTTTTTTTTTCAAACAAATAGAATAATAAAAAAGTTTTCCAAGTGTTGTAAGTGCAAGGAAAATTACATTTCCCAAGAGTTATTATTCTTCGAGTGGGCTTAGTATACACTAGATATAACATTTGGAAAGTTATTTTTGTATCCATAAAGAATTTTCACTCCATTTAAGAATTGAGTGTACTGTATTGTTGATTTTTATTTTATATACGTACTATTTTTTATTTTTTTTTATTCTTACTAATACAGAAACTAATATTATTTGTAATAAATTTTAAATTACATTAATAATATAATTTATGAATTTATTTTATTGTGATTGATTTAGAATTATTATAGGAATTAACATATATGGGTATTAGTTTTAAAGTTTTTAAGCTCGAAAAAAGAATCTGAAGGATTGAATAATTTTGAACATTTTTTAGAACAGGATTTGCCATGAATTATTAATCAATTATAAGCTTTGATAATTTATTTTAAAAATAGCCTTATTCATATAGCTGACCAGTTCTATTGTATTCAAATAATTTTATTTTTAAAATAGATTTGACCTATTAGCTCCTAATTGACCCTTCTTGGAGAGATTAATATTACGGAAGTAATAATATTAATCTTCATTTGGGGTTGATACCCTATTTTTTAAGGGTTGTAATTAAAAACTGATTTTGGAAATGGAAAAAACTACCAAAATTTATTACTAGGTGCCATTTTTAGCCCAAATTATTCATTTTTTTTATATGAAAATTCATCTGCTCAAGAATGGTTGATTAGGCACCAGAGGGTTGATGTAAATCATTGAAAACAAAGTTTGCTTAAATTTACACCGCAAGTTCCATATGCACACCCAAAACTCTGAAAAAAATAAATTCACATTAAAAAAAAAAAATAAAATAGCATTAATTTAAAAAAAAGTCTCAATATATAGAAAAAAAAAATGTAATCTGAACAAAATACAATATGAAAATAAATTTATTGCATAATATTTCAAATAACCTAATCCATACATAAAAAAATTGCTATATGGGACATTTGAACAATTTTGTATGATACGTGTTCAGAATTATTAGTATCAGAAATAGGTATATAGTAAGTCATAGAAGCACATATTACTTATTATAATACAAGTAAAGCACTTACATATATAGCGGTTTCCTGTATGCAAAGATCAATCTCCTTTATGAATTTCCGGACGGTTAAGCTTCGCAGCAGTTGGTTCGTACGATCATTTTCTCTCTTTCTTTACTATATATAATATATATCCAATACTGAATTTATGATAATGGTTTGTGGCTTTTCCAATGATTTTCAATTTCAACGGCTATTTCCCTTGGGTAACTGCCTAAAATTATTTATTATATAATATCGCATTTTAATGCAAATTTAATCGCTTAGATTTTATAATAAAACCAGAATTTCCTAACTAATTAGAACCTAAATGTCTTAATAAGTGTTGATGACACGCGCGACCATTATACATTTTTTTGCCACGTGTTTTAGTTCATTCACTCTCAAAAAAAACATTATATTTCTCGCTATTGTTAATACACAACCCTTAAAGTTAGAATAATGAATTATACGGTTGCCAGGTGAGTCAGAAAAATGTTGTTCTTCCCCTTTCTCTATCTCATTTTCTCTTGGTATTTATATATAAGTGTAATAAGACACCCTACATCACCTATATAATAACAATAGGTGCACTCCATAACGATCATACACAAAATGCACATATGTATATATACGTTTATAGTGGACCAGAAGTGACGCCCACGCGCCAGTTACCAACCCATACCAGGTGCATTTATGTGCTACTGACGCGATGAATAGTAGGCATTCCTTGCACGTGCTTTCTATACTATATATCCTGTATATTCATTTATAATGCAAATTCCACACATGTAGTGGTCCTTTTGGGTATATGTAAGAGGAATTTTGTAATAGGACTGTCTGGAATTTTGATATATAGCTTATTATAAATATTGGACTATAATTACACTCTATATAAAACTAATTTTTAATTTTGTTTTTTAATATTATTATTGGCAGATATTTTAATTTATAGGTTTAAAACAAATTATTTTAATAATATAAAGCAGATAATAACATTCTTTAAATATTCATTTTCATTGTCATTAATAAATAGTTTATAAACTTTATGCGAAAGCTTATGCTTATGCTAGAAAAATTTTATTGTTTTAATTGGTTTTTATCAGAATTATTTTGTAAAATAGTTTCAAACAATAAAAGTTGAATTGTTTGAATATAAGTACGTGGTTTCAGTAGGTTGTAGTTGGACATAAAAATTTTATTTGACATATTTTTAATATTTGTTGTCCAAAATAGAATTTTTATTTTTGGACCTAAGTAGTTTTGAACTAATTCCTTTATAAACCATAACACAACAAAAAAACCACAATAAAAAAGCTTTTATGTTCAATAACTTTGAATCGATGATGCTTACAGTGGTTAATTTCTATATGAAAACGTATAAGTCTAAATGGTTCAGCAAATAAAAAACTTAATAAAATTTTTTTCTATTCAATGACTTTTTTAACAAACTTTAAAAATAAATAAATTGTTGAGTACTCATCGACTTCCTCCAGGTGATCAACATCAAGAGAATTATAAAAAAAGCAGTCTGCGTTAAAGAAGCCCTATTGTAATAATAAATGGTATAACATAATGATATCGTTTTTTAAAAGAAACTACTCATTTTATTTCAGCCCTTTATAATATGAAATTTGTTTTTTTGTGCATATACGCTTGATTGTATTGTTTAATCAAGTAAATAATTTAAAATCAGTTGACTGAACATCAAGACAAAGTGTTTTATGTATTGAGCCAAAAGTTATGTATTTAATATGTGCTTTGTAAAATGTAGTACAAAGTTACAAAGGGCTGGTACATATTGCAATAAATTAATTTAATTTTATTTAATAAAAATAAATAGTTTGGTAAATTATTATTGATATATTATAGTTTATTACATAACAAGGGCGTGAAGCGTTGGCATTGGTTGGTTTATTATTTCCAATAAATTCGATATACCATTGATCTCGATAATTTACAAAATATGTACACTGTTAGATTAATCGAATTGAATTGTGTTTGAATTAAGCAAATGCTTAAATTTTCAAGCAAAATTCAAGCGCAACAGCTAACAGTAAACGGATTAAGTCTGTATATATGTTATTTTAAACACTATTGTGAGAAAATATTTAAAAAAAAACTTTTAACGATAGGCTTTGGAACATGTAGACTGGTAGTAGTTTTAACAGTTATGTCCACTCTTTTTTGTCTGTTATTTACTTATCTAATAACCTAATATTAATATCTAACCCGTATATTTTGAGTTCCTAAATATTTTTTAAAGTCCCTTCCAACGCCTCTCTAATAATTATGTCAATTTTCACCTTCCTCACTTATATTTGTGGTTTTAAGCAAAGACCCCTTCTTACAAAAATGCTCCATGTTAAAAAGCTTGACGAGCGAGCTTTTTCAGAAATATAAATTCAATTTATTATCTCAAAATTTTTAAAATTTCTTCCCATAAAAGTACTCTTGAAAATACTATTTTTATTAAATTAAATAATATCATAATTTTAAAAAATATAAAATTGATCAGCAATAAGATAAAATTAATTTGAAAAATGATAGAAATTTAATGCTCATGCAAATAATTAACTATTCAAAAACAATCTCTAATTATTTTATTTACATGATAGATAAGTAAAGTTAAAATGAAATCATCAAAATAAAACTATCAATTTAATCTAAATAGATATAAGTACAATATTTGTGTATACGTCCAATTAAATTAAACGCATTTCGTATACGTAGAATATATATTAGACTGGTGATTATTTTAGTTTATTTTTATATTTAAAACTGAAGAATTGAATGTGGACTAGTATTTGGATTCATATAAGCCTATGTGATTACAGGAACTTTTGCAAAATTATCTGAACTGAAATTTTGTCTATATATATTATCAATTTCAGCCTCTGCAAACTACAAAAAAATAAAAATTTTTATTTTAAAGTCAAAGCTAATGTACGTATTATCAGGATACATAAAATAAGATAACTATTTGCATATTAAAGTATATATTTATATATAATACATGTATATCAGTACACAGTAGTTATATCCTTAACTTTTCTAATTTTAAACTTTTACTTCGTCAATGAAATTCCCAAACGAATACAAAAACGTATTTATATAGGTATACACGCACATACTACCAACGCAAAACCATACTCAAGTTACAATTGCATCATATATAATATATACGTATGACTACCGTTAATTTTCATAACTCAACCCATGATTAGCAAAACTTCAAGTATTATGTACAAAATGTAACTTGTGCAAAAAACTTATAGGGTAACCTAGCAATTTATTTTGTGTTGTTAATTGTATATACACATATATGCATAAATATATTGCTAGTCATTTTCTTAGTAAAAACGAAGAATTCTTTGATGTGGGTTTTATGCATGTGTATTTATAAATATATACGACACATGGTATATATTATTATGTCATATTATTTAAAAAATTTTGCATGATTATATTTAAGTTTTAAGACCAGCAGGTGACAGCACAGGTATGTTATTGGTAAGCGCCACAATATGCTCTTAATTTTGCAATATGGTCTTTATATTTGATAAATAGCCCTTATGTACAGTTAACTATACATGCATTCTTTTAATGTGTACCAAGAAAAAAGTTTGCCTACAGCAAACAATTTGGATGACTAAATATAAAATTTCAGAATGAGGTCTTGGTAATTACGGTTTTTAACTTGGCAGTAAAATTAAAGTAAATGTTTTTAATATAGATTCTCGAGTGTATACTCCAGTCAATATACAGGGAGGGGGAAGGGTGGTTTTCTTTCCGGCCACCACCAAATTTAGTCTACTACAGGTTTTTTGGGTCGCTAATCATGAATTTCGAGTTTTTTTTCGGGGAGGAATCGTAAACACCCTTGAATTTGTAAAAACTACCCTTAAAAGGTTGTTTTATCTATTTTCGCTAAATTCCCAAAATTTATGATCAGCGATCCAAAAAACCCATATAAACAGGATCTAAACACTAAAAGTGCAAAAATTAAAAAACAACCTTTTAGGGTTAGCTTCTACTAACTTAATTAAGGGCAATAAACTATTTTTTAACAAAAAATTCCCCAAATTTCATGTTTAGTGATACAAAAAACCCATTTAAACCGAATCTAAACACTGAAAGTGCAAACATTAAAAAAAAATACAATTTCCTATTTTTATAATTTGTAATTATCACCTCTACTAAATGTTAAGATTCTAAACCCAAACTATTATGATTTCCTAAACGCGTATTATTCTAGGTCCCTAAATCAAAAAAATTTTCTAAGTCTCTAAACCCAAATTATTCTAAGTCCCAAAATTGAAATTATTCCAAGTCCCATTTGACCCCCCCCCCCCTTAAATAGGACATATTTGACCCCCCCTTAAATAGGACAAATTTGACCCCTCCCCTTAAATGGGACAAATTTGATCCCCCCCCTTAAATGGGACAAATTTGACCCCCCCCCCTTAAATGGGACATATTTGACCCCCCCCCCTTAAATTGGACAAATTTGACCCCTCCCCTTAAATGGGACAAATTTGACCCCCCCCCCCCCTTAAATGGGACATACACCGTTATTCAGAGCGGGACGTAAATTTGTAACATTGGAGTATATATAGGAGGCGTATATTTTTAAGTCCAAATTTACGTCCCGCTCTGAATAACCGTGTATTTGACCCCCCCCTTAAATGGGACAAATTTGACCCCCCCCCCCCTTAAATGGGACAAATTTGACTACCCCCCTTAAATGGGACATATTTGACCCCCCCCCTTAATTTTCAAATTCCGAAGTACCCCCTCCCTATAAACATGTTCCATGTTAATAATATCGATTTAGGGACTTGGAATAATATTGATTAAAGGACTTAGAATAATTCAAGTTTAGGGAATCAAAATAGTTTGGGTTTAGAATCTTAACAGCTAGTAAGGCGATAATTACAAATTATAAAATTAGAAAATTGTATTGTAACGTTGCAAAAATTTTATTCTTTAAAGCTAGTCCTCAGCTGGAAGTAAACATGTTCTATGCATTTAGGTTGTGTTTACACAAACCGGTTATAAGTTTTTTAGTAGTACTTGGTATGTATAAAGTAATATTTTGCATAACAAAATAATAAAAGTAATAAATGCATCTAAAATAAATTAAAATTAAAAAAAGGAATTTAATTATTTTTATAGAGGTCTAGAGAAACGCGTTTATAGAGGAAAATTTTTATTCTTTTATCAACATATTTTACAATTTTCCAAGATGGTGGACCAAAAAATTTAATAAAATGAACTTTTTACATTAAATGGGGGTTTTCGAGGTTGAAAAAAACGTTTTATAAAGAAAAATTTTTATTTTTTTACCTCAAAATATTTTCCAATTTTCCATGATGGCAGGCCAAAAATTTAATAAAATAAAATTTTTACATTAACTGGGGGTTTTAGAGGTTGAAAAACGTTTTTATATATACTACATAACCAAAATCCTATTGTAGACCAAATCTAGTGGTGGCCGGAAAGAAAATCGTTGAAACCTTATATTGACTGGAGTAATTATAGCATTTAAATTTTTTATTTTCTAAAAAATCGGAATTTTCTAACCTGTACTTTTCAATCCTCAGAAATAACGATTTGGGTTATTAAATTTATTATTATAAATTGGTTTATTATACATTTTTTTTGTCAATATGTATTTCGGTCTCCTTAGGGTATTTCCTTCATTTTTAATCCTAGGACCCTAAAATTCGTAAATAGCGATGAAAAAAATTTGTAGTAACCAAAACAGGACATTTTTTTATGAATTTTGTGAATACACTCCTAAAAAGTAGAATTTTTCAATTTTAGGTTGTTGCACTCTTAGTAAACTTTCAAGGCCCCAAAAACCCGTAACCAGCAACCGAAAAATCCACATTAGAGAAAAGATAGTGGGTAATATCGACCCCTAATCCGCATTGTGACTGGACTAGGATTCCAGTTTCTCGCTGCTTAGCGTTTATTGGAGTTTAAAATATTATCCACATTTATCAAAATTGTTTTTTTTATATATGTAATTTGTAATTTTTTACTAAAAACTACTAAATATTTAATTTTACCGAAGTTTCTGACTTTTTCTTCTAGTTAAGCGTTGATGGTATACATATTACTAATCTTTGAAAGAATGTTAATTACTAAGCTATCAAAATTTAGACCCTTTGCATGTAAGCCCTACATATTTTAATTTAAATTTATATACCAAGTGACTTATTTTTAATTTAATTTAAAAAGAGAATAAAATTACATGAAAGTAACTAAATTAAAAATGTTTGATAAATTAATTGTTTTATTCATGTAAAATAAAGGTAGAGAATATAGAAGAGTGGTATTATAAAATAATAAACTTTGAAAGCTAATGTAATTTAAAAACTAGTAATTTTAAAGTAAAACTTTATGAGTAATTAAATTTAAAATATATACCTCAAAACAAAATTCAAACAAAAATTACTAATTAAATCACTTATTTTTCATTCATATTTTAATAATATAAAATTTTGAAATATTTTAAATATCTAATATTATATTCCAAAGTTAGCCACATACACTGTAAAAAGTAGTGTCCCTTTGAATACCCAGAATCAGATATTCAGTATACTTTGATTGAAGCTTAAAATTTTCAAAGTGCTTAAATTTTGTAAAAAAATAAAAATTAAGCTTTAATATTCTGAATATAATATAATTAAAAATTACAAGGATTAAATTTAATCTTTGAAGCAAAAATTTTAAGTATCTGATTAAATATATAAGCAATATTATTACAAAGATTTTTTGCAGTGTAGAGAAAGAAAATTTCTATTTAATTTTAAAAAGAGAAGATTTAATATTTTATACGTAAAGAATATTTCTAATGATTTAAAAAGTACATATATTATTATGCTTTGAATTTCTGCATGGAAAAATTTTATTTTAATTTTAAATATATATAGTACATTAAACTATATAATGTATTTCAAAAGCTTTGTAAAGATAAAAGTAAACTCTCACGTATTGACAATGTATTTCTTTTAATGTTTCTTTAAAAATAATTTTTTTTATTATTTTACTACTTTTTTTTTTTTAATTTTACTTTAGAAAAGATTCAGTTGTATTGAAGCAAAAATTTATTTTAAAAGTTTTTTTGTGTAATTTTAATACTTATTTTGTAAATTAATAAATATTTTGTCTTATTTGGCTAGAATGACTATTAAATAGTATATCAAATCAGCAAAAAGTTTTGGGCTAATGGGATAGTACAGGGCTCGAGTAATTTTTTATCTCGTTAGTGCCTAAAATTTGTCACCTACATGTTGGTGCTTACAATATTTTTTTTATAATTATGACGTTTAAAGTCAGCTGTTTTGCTGTGATGCCATGGTTTAAAGTAAAACTTTTCTTTATTAAGCTGTTTCTTTAATCGTGTAAATTCCATAAAGTTGTGAGTCGCAACCGCAAGTCCACGCTGATAAAAATTTAGTCAACAAAAACGTAAAAAGATTAGCTTGCATTTAAACTAGTGAGATACAGGATATAAAATGCATTTTGAAACTTACAATGAGAATATTGAAACAATCAAAAGAATTAAATAAACAACTTTATTTACTAACATATTCTAATAGTTTCGAAAAGAGTCACTTTAGACTCTTGTTTCAAAAACCGCTATTGCGATATGTTTAAGGTACGAATTTTACACTCGGTAGGCAAAAATAAAAATTTAACTTATTTACACTTTCAAAAAATTTAGATGATTAAAATTACAATTGGAAAATTATAATTTTACCCAAAGAAAATCATATATTTTATTAAATTTTTTGTTATTATAATAAAAATGTTTGATTTGAATAAAACGTTAATAAATTACTTCATTTTTCAATTTATTAAGCTAAAAAATTTGTAACTGCATAAATATATTAATATTTACATAATTAAATATAAATTAATACACACGAATGTACAAAACTCATTTAATGTAATGTGTATATATTTATATGAGTTAAATGCAAATTTTCAATTGTTTGAGAGAATTATCAAGCATTTGCGGCAAACATTTATATTATAAGTATATTATATATTATCTTGGAAGTTATTTAAAAAATTTTATTTCATGTAATGATGAGTTATACCAAAATAATTAAGATCCTGATAATACAAATTTTTGATGCAAGAGGCTAAATTAATCATATCTATTTAGCTTTAAAATCTTAAAGTTTTAATTTTGGAAATTTTGTGGATTATAATTTTATATTGAATTAGTCCTGTTTGGTAATTAACAAAAATAAAAATAATCTAATTTTTAAAATACTAGACTATAGCGGGCTCACGTTGTTCGCCCGCATTATAATTTTCCCTAAGCTTTATTTAAAAAATATCAAAGAAATATAGGTTATAATCTATAAAGAAAATAGAAAAATTCAAATTTGTAAACAAACAATTTGATTGGTCTTTATATTGTCCACAAGATGGCGGCCCTCATAAAGCCCCATCAATTTTTATATAAATAGAAGATATTTTATAGAAATTTAAATGTGTCCTCCAGGTTAACCAGAGCAGTGTGGTCAAGATAGTACTTATCAGCTCCTCTGTTTTTATTAATTTAACCACCATTTGGCGATGGTAACTGAAGATTGTTCATTAAAAATTATCTTGAAAATATATAACTAAAGAAAGTGACCATATTTAAATTTGTTTCTTATAGTTAACTTAGAGGCATAAGAAATGGTCTGCGGTCTATCAAAATAAAGCAAAAAACTATAAAAGTAAATTCTATGTTGACTGCACTACCAGAACGAACTTTGGATTTTGCAGTTTGTGGTTGCAGGTCGAAGAAAGGAAAATCCGAGATCTGTAGTCCAAAAACCACATAGATCTATAGTCTGAGAAACACATAGTCAACGTTGACCACAATTCCCAATTTGAAAATTTCAAAAAATTTTTAAATAATGTCTAATCTGATATAGCAACTATATATGCGGCAACTACAGGCTTTTACATTAACAGGACTTATACAGAAATCAAGAGATTTGATTCATGAATAATATATAATTTATGCTATTCATGTTGATAAATGTATTTAATAACGCGTTAGTTTTTTAATGAACTCTAATTTTACAACTATTGTTACACGTTTAATTGAAAATTGTTTCAAATTATTTAAAAATGTTGTTAGCTAAATTTAAAAAATTTGAATTTTATTATTCTAACGGACAATTTTTCAATTCTTTTTACTATTTTTGATTTTATTGAGTATTTTTAAAAATGTATTTTAAGTTTTTTGTATTTAGTTCTTATTATTTTGGTCAACTTTGAAAATACAAAATTTAAATTAAAAAAAAAAAATTATGCATATGTATAACACACATATATATATTTTTTATTGATAATAGAATTAAAATTTAAGCTTTAAATTATATATGTAGTATAAAGTCTCTTCTACATAGCTTTGTCCTAGGTATTAAAATAACCGCAAACTGAGATTTAAGCACGATTTTCGTTGTTGGCTTAAGGTAGCTCTGGCAAGTTGACTTTTCTCTTATAATATGTTTTAAGCGCGGTGAGGTTTTCAATATATATGAATAGATGTATGTTTGTTATAGTTTTATATATTATAATCTGGTAGGTGAATATGAAACAAAAACTTTTAAATTATTTTTTGTTATTCTTGGAAAATTTATAGAAAATATTTATGTCATTCTATAAGCTTTTAGAGACTTAATATTATGAAAAAATAAATGATTATTATAAAAAAATTTTAGTATTTAATTGAATAATTTAGTAAATAAAAGTTTATCGATTAATTTTCTTATCATTTGAATTTTCTTTAATAAAAGTGCAAATTTTTAATATGATTCTTCAAGAAAATTTTTTTAATTATTTTACCGTTTAAGAAAATATTGAGCTTTTTTCTATTGAGCCCCAAAGCTATTTACTGTAAGACTGGTTAACAAGGGGACAATTTTTCAAAATTATCATTCTTATTAGCTATCACTAGAGTCCAGCATTTAAAAATTAAGATTTATTAAGGAAAATTTTTAATAATTTTAAAAATATTTGTTAATTAGAGTAAACAAAATTTTATAGAAGATTTGTTACTTTAATTTGCGTTTGAAATAGTTTTGTAAACTTCCAGTTGTTTTTGCATAGTTTTCTAAAATTATGACGTCAATTATATGTCTTTTGAACCAGTCCTTTCTGCGTGATGCACATTTAACCATACAAGCATACAAAAATCATTTCACCTTCATATAAGTAAGATATAAGTTTTACAGTAAATATGACATCTTGTTTAAAAAAATATATATATAAAAGAACATTTAGAAATTGGAAAAGACATAGAAACATACAAAAGGCTTAAAATCGACGTGCATAAAACAGAAAATCCGATTTAAACATATAACCTTTAAGAACTAGCTCTGTCTGAGTATAAGAGAAATAAAAAAAGGAATAAGAAAAGTAAAGTCATAACAAAAAAAAAAAAAATAAAAAAAGGGCCCAGAAAGTGAACAAAGAATCAAGGCAATAGATCCCTGTGGTGTATAATCGTCTTTGGTGTAGGTCCAAATACACTAACACAAACATACATATATTTATTTTGCATACATGTAAAGTAAAGCTCCTGTTCCGAAATTGCCAAAGGCTACACATATAAGACGAGCCATTATATACGCGTCAGCACAGTCGCACGAGCGCAACGCATCTTTGTCGATTTATCTTTTCTTTTTACCTTTTAGATTCGCACAGCAGTTAAATATATATATATGAAGAGAGATCTAAGAGAGATTGTCTTTTATTTGACCGATCATCTCTGCCTTTTGGACAAATTGTGTTTGGATAAAGGTGTCGGCGAATTGAGGAACCTAAATATATTCAACCGTGAGGTCTTCTTTGATATACAAAGTCATATATAATCCTTTTCTTTTTAAAAAAGAATTAAAAATAAAATATATATTTTATAAGTCAAATACTATATTTATACTGTATAAAAGAAAAGGTACAAAAGATATAAAACAAATCTACATTGTCACTGATTATAAAGTAGATTTTTAACTATATGAGTATAATAAAGATTTTATTTGAATATATTAAACGTATAATTTTATTTAGTGGGAGAAAATGGGGTATGCTGGTATATACTCTTTGGTATTTCAAACTCAAATTCACATGCAGTTTCATATTAATTATGGTTTTAATATGCTCTTGTAGATTACTGATTTAAGGGTTAATTATGTAAGCATTAATATTCTTGGATGTATAAGTTATTGTCAGAAGTGAATTCAATGTTATGATCAATTAAAAAAGATATTCGAAGGTAACCCTTGGTCATAAAAAAAATACCCCAGATAGCAGTTTATCATTTATGGCTTGACAAAAATATAATTTACAAATCTGGGCCAGTACTTAATCTTCTTTTAATCTTCTGCTATGGATCGTAACATACTAATTTAAAACCATATCATACATTAATGATAGCAGCCAAATATTAATATTGATTTCAGGTTCTCTATTTTTGATGTTTCAAATTGCAGTATGAACCTATTGAACACTTTATTTTTGGTTAGTTCACGTAATTTAACAAAACAAATATTTATGTTTCTTGAGTCTTTATACAAGATTATTTTTTACAATTGTTTTGACATTTTAAAGGAAAACTTGGGCATTTTGGGTAAAAATAGAAATAACCTAATCTAAGGCAACTGAACAATTTCAGGTAAAAACACATATGAAATCAAAAAACAAATGTTTGTTGAAGAATTTCATTAAAATATCTACAAAGTAGGGTCCACGCCTACTTTATTATTTTTAATAAAAAATAAAAATAATTGCATCATATAAATTGATACAAGCACATCAAAACTTCAATTTAAATAATGAACATTTTATTTTTTTATTAAAAACTATTTTTATTTTATGAAAGCAAAAAATTTTGAATAAAAAAATAAATATAAGCTTTGAAAATTAAAAAACTTCAATATAAATATAAGTAAATATGTTTTGTAAAAAAAAAACATTTAATTAAAAAAGTTTTGAAAATTTAAAACAGTAGAATCCTTTTATAATGTTTGATAAAAAAATATGTACACTGTTAGGTTAATTTGCATGAAATAATAGGCAAATGATTTTATTGTATTTTTTTTCATTGAATAGTAGATCCCTGAAATTGAATATGGAATCGAACTTTTTTAGTCATGAGTCGTTAAATAAGTTCATTTGATAAAACAGACTCATATCATGCAAAAAATATAAGTATTTTTTTTAAACATTTCCTAAGTTAAATTCTACTTTGAGATTTGATATTTTTAGCATCAGAATATCGTTTTTCTCAAAAAAGTGAAATTTTTCCACGAAATTCTAATTTGGCTACCGAAAATCCAATTTCAAGACTTTAATCATTCACGAAAGCTTACTGAAAAAAAAATTCTATGTAACGTTTCTAAACTTTCCACTAGCAAATGTCAAGTTCTCATTAGTACGATACATTTTAAACGAAAGCATAAAAATTTCAAACAGGATAAAATTAGAGTATACATTTGAAAAAATTAATTCTATTTAATTCCTCTAATAAAATAGAGTGCTTTTAATTTCATAAAATTCAAATATCAATTTTTTCACTCCAATAAAAATTGAATAAAAGATAAAAAATAAATAAATTCAATTTTATATATTATAATACTGATATGATCACTTTGTTTACATTTAAAATCCAAAGAGTGCAAAAATAAAAGAAAGCAAAAAAAAAAATGCATATCTACATAATGACTATATATAGTCGCACCTTCGTAATATAATACGGTATTACAAAAGGTAGAGCACCCCGTGGCGCGTGCGGCCCATTCCCATGGCTATTTTATGTACCGATTTCTTCATTTGTCGGGAGGTTGGCACGTATATACTCAACTCTTTTTTTTTTTTATTCATATAAGATAAAAATTAAAAAAAAATAAATGTGTATAAAAGAAAGCTGGTACTTTTGTGTGTGTGTGTGTTTTTATGTACAATTCTTTAAGCAATTTAAAAAACAGATATAATTATATTATTTATGTAACTATGTTACATACGAGAGGTTCTCTACTAACTGATGAGATTAATTAGAACTGTACTAAAACTCGTAAAATACTTTCTCATTTTGTCCATATTTGTCCACATATTTTTCAGAAATTAGAATTTCATAAAAGTTTCACAGAGTTAGGCAGAACATTTTTTGGATCTTTTATTCATAAGGTTTTGTTCAAAAAGTAGCTGATATAGAAGGGGATAAGAAAAATTAAATAGAAGTTAGGGCAAACGTGGTCCATAGACAGGAGTAAATTTTAGATTATTGTGTCACTTACTAATTATAATTACACAAAAATTAAAAGTAAGCGACAAAAAATAATTTGAATTGGTTAATTGTACTAATAATTTTTTTTCTCACAAAATACCAAACGAGGGCTCTGATAAGGGTAAATCAGTCATTTTATTTAAATCTATAAATTAGACCTATTGAGCTCAGTTATTTTAAATCTTCTCTTGTAAGAAATGTAGTTTTACACCTTTTAATAAAAATTATTTTTCAAATAAATAAAAATATAAATTACTTAATAAATTTTATGAATAAAGACATTAAATACATAATTTTTTTTGAAAAGAAAATGTTTAAAACAATTTTTCTCCTTTTTATTTTTTAAGTACGAATATTAAAAGCAACTTTATGCACACACCATAATAAAAAAAATATAAATAAATAATACTCTTATTTCATTTTCTTTTTATATTTCATTAAAAAAAAAAAAAAAAAAAATAAAACAGCTAACAAAATTCTTTTTTATTTCGATATAAGAAACGAGAAGCCGCAAAAGAAATTAAATGCAAGACAGCCCAAAGAAGACTATAAATATGATAAAGAGAAAAGAAAAGTGTATATTTGTGGGTATTTAAAAAAAATATTAAAGAAGAGCATAAGAAGAAGTAAAAAAAAAAAAAAAATTAGCTGCATAATAATTTTTTATAGTTTTGGTTCCTCAAAGAGGAACCATTGTGTTAGGTCAAAATTTGATTTTCTATTTTTTGGCATATAAGCACGTTTTGGGACCCCAGGAAGCTAAAAAACCTGTTTTTAAAAAAAGTCTGTATGTGTGTGTGTGTGTGTGTGTGTGTGTGTGTGTGTGTGTGTGTGTGTGTGTGTGTGTACGTATGTAATCGGTGATATTTCACAAATATTATGGAATTAAGACCTAATTTTTTTTTCAAAAATTTTTTCACCAAAAAATCTCGAGGTACTTTTTTTTTTTTTTGATTTGGATGTAATACCTCATTTATTTCCATGAAAGTACTTATATTTGAAAGTATGGTTTTTACATGATATCTCGAATCGGATACTTAATTTTCTGAAAATTTTTTTTCTAAAATTTTTTTCACAAAAAAATACAAAAAATACAAATTTTTTTTTTCTTTTTGGACGTAGTACCTAATTTATTTCCATGGAAGTACTAGTTTGAAGAACCTTGTTTATTGCTATTTTTTGGATCTGATACTTAATTTTTTCAAAATTTTTTCTGTCAAAATTAAAAAAATAGAAAAATAAAAAAAAATGCAATATTTTTTTTTTTTTTGGGTGTAATACCTCATTTAATTCTATGAAAGTACTAATATATGAAAATATTATAACTAGTGATATTTCAAAACCATAATCGAATTAAGACCTAATTTTTTTTTCAAACATTTTTTTATCAAAAAATCTCAAACCCCCCCTTTTTTTTTTTAATTTGGATGTAATACCTCATTTATTTCCATGAAAGTACTTATATTTGAAAGTATGGTTTTTACACTATATCTCGAATCTGATACTTAATTTTCTGAAATTTTTTTTTCTAAAATTTTTTTCACAAAAAAATACAAAAAATACCAATTTTTTTTTTCTTTTTGGACTTAGTACCTAATTTTTTTTCATGGAAGTACTACTTTTAAGAACCTTGTTTATTGTAATTTTTTGGATATGATACTTAATTTTTTCAAATTTTTTTTTGTCAAAATTAAAAAAAAATAAAAATAAAAAAAACTGCAATATTTTTTTTTTTTTTTTGGTGTAATACCTCATTTAATTCTATGAAAGTACAATTATCTGAAAATATTGTAGCTAGTGATATTTCAAAACCATTATCGAATTCAGACCTAATTTTTTTTCCAAACATTTTTTTATCAAAAAATCTCAAACCCCCCCCCTTTTTTTTATTTTGGATGTAATACCTCATTTATTTCCATGAAAGTACTTATACTTGAAAGTATGTTTTTTACTTGATATCTCCAATCTGATACTTAATTTATTAAAAATTTTTTTCCTAAAATTTTTTTCACAAAAAAATACAAAAAATATGAAACTTTTTTTTCTTTTTGGACGTAGTACCTAATATATTTCCATGGATTATTTTTTTTATTACAAAATATTATTATTATTATTATTATCATTGTTCCGGAAGATTGGTCAAATGCAAGGAGTACGCTGAGAAAATGAATTATAAGAAATTATTATAAATTCTGGTAAAAACTCCTATCTTTTTATAATAATTGAGCGAATATTTGTAATTTTCGCATCGTTACCAACCATTTCTTTTATAAAAAAAAATAAAATTAGCTTTTTTTATATTTCTCTCTTTTTAATTATGCAAAAATGATTTAAAATCCATTAACGCCGGCGCGACCAATCCATGGACGCTAGAATTTTCACTTTAATAACAAAATGATCTTAATAATCTACTTTACCAGCTACTAAAAACGAAAAATGTATGTATAATTGCCTGGTTGTAAGCAATAATATTTTTTGTAAATTAAGATTACAGCCCATTGTTTGAGGAACCTCAGTGCCAGCTAGTTGGCAGGGTATTTTTTTAACTATAAGCATATTATCAGTAAAATAAGTTAGATCGCGTGCTTCTTTTAGCCTAAAGGAGTCAAACAAGAATATTATATATGATTTTTGATGATGATACTTGCATGTGTCGGCAGCACGTGTGTATTAACCTTTTTTTGGGACTTAGGTATGCAACTTATAATATATCGTAATATATAGACTAAAAATAAAATTACGTTTCAAAGATTTTTTTAAAAATCCATTTAAATATATGAAAAATTGACCAGCTGTCTACTGTTTTATTTAACTTTTTCTTTTTTATGGATTATGCTTTTATCTTTGGCACAAACTTTTTGTTTTTTTTAGTATTTATTCAAAGTGTAATCTGCAAATATAGTTGAAAATATTTTTGATGTTTAATCTCATATGGTGTAAAATACAAAATAAACAGACTAAAGATTAACACGTAAGATTTTTTTATCAAATTTTTTCATCATCAACATTTTTAACCTTCTTGAAACAAGATTACTTGTAAAGATACATTTATAGATACAACAATTTTTACATCATAGGATTAAAAAATGTATATATATTTGACGCAATTTTCAAAACATGCGCTCATCACAAAATAGCCTTATTTTAATTTATATCAAATATTACCCGAATAGAATCTGAAGATATAGCCCTGATCTGGGCCAGATCAGCCCATACTTCAGATTCTATTCGGGTAGTAATTCCACTTAATTAAGATAGGCGATTTCGTTTTTCTTGATCATATTTTTGAATTCTGATCAAAGTATTTGATTTTTCACTGAAATTTTAAATAATTTAAATGAACGTAAATATTTATATTTAAATTGCTTTCGTAAGTTCATGCAAAAATTTTAAAATTTTTATTAAAGGGCAGGTATTTAAGATCATAACGGGAAAATCCATTTTTTCAGTAGTATACTTGGGGGCATTTTTAAATCACTTAATACAACCTTCTTTTTACATATTCTAAGGTTTTAGGAGATTATTTATGTTTCGCTCAAGCATGGATTCTGAAATTATATTTTTGCTTGATTTTGTTACCAGAGACTTAATAGTTGAAATATTCTAAAAATAAATTTTACTTTTGACAACAGCCGCTAACAGTTCAGGAAACACAAAATTTTATTGATTAAAATATTTTTTTTTATTTTGCATCAGGTGATACTTTTATTAAATCCGACTCATATTAGCCAAAACTTTTATAAATTTGAGGTTTTTAAACTCATTATTTTACATTTATAGCCCTGCATGCTGAAAATATTTCCTTCCCAGTCCTTTACTCCTAAAAAAATGGTTTTATTTGTTGTCTGATGCCTTAAAATTATAAACACATTTTAAATGGTGCTACCAAAAATGCGAATAGACTACTATTGTGAGAATCAAAATGTTGCCTATTATTCAAACCCCATAAAAAGAATTCTTTTATATTTTCACAGAAAATGTCAATTTTTTTCTAAAAAAAAGTTTTATAATAACCAAAACGCTAATTTATAAAATATTTATACTAATACATTGTAATTAATTATATTACTGTTTAAATTATGCAAAATACAAATAAATATGTTTCGGTTAATTTAAAAAAAAAATATATAAATAAATTAATTTACATATAGCTATAAAATATATTTTTTTAACAAACCGTATAAAAAAAAGTAATAGATTGAAATTCTTTATTAAAGTGTATCGTTTTTAATATAAATATTTAGCATTTTATTACAAAATATATTTAAATTTAATGAATATCTGATTTCAAAATATTTTTATACTTAAAAAAAAAAAATTTTTCAAATATTTTTGCCAAAATAATTAATTTGTCATGCTAAAAATACCAAAATTATTTGTCATATATTAATTTTTTAGCATATATAACAAAGGGTTAAATTATATATAAAAATAGAATATATCGTGTTTTGTATGCTCGATGCAAATTTTAATTAAAAATTGCTACTTAAAAAAAAACAAATTTAAGTCCATCTGGTTTATATTTATCAGTCATTAACCGCACGAGCATTATTCAAAATAATTTTATATACTTATTTTGGAATTTAAGAAACTGGTATATGAATTTTCTTTTTAACCAATAATTTTAGTATATTAAACTTTTTTTTTATTTTATGTATATTAGAATATATTTAACTGGTTCTCTTTTTTTTTTGACGTGTATATTAAATTTTTATGTAATAATTAATTAATTATATAAATCAAAGTTGTAAAATAACTTATAAGATATTGAAGATTTGTATATGGGTTGATCTGCCTGATATGATTAATTTTAATTTTAAAATTTGTTATGAAAATAGAAAGATCCACTTAAAAATTACCAATTTTTTGAAACGCGGAAAACGTGAAAAGAATCTTTTTATAAATAAAAAAATATTTCTAAATCAGTACATGAATGTAATAAACATTAAAAAACTTTTTTATTTTTATAATTTTTCAGGGGTTTTTTTTCAACATATTAAAGTTCTTCATAATTATAGACGGTAATTTGGCGTCCCAAATATTACGGTCCCCCCTTGTTAGTTTTCCTCGGATGGATCAACCCATATATAAATATGTTAATTTTATGATAAGAAGAAATTAAATAGCAAATACAGGTTATTTCTTAAAATATAAAAATTCCTCAATAATAATAATAATAATAATAAAAATGTAAATATATGAATATGCTTCTTATACAATATTATCAGTCGTAAAATCATCATTTAAAAGTATATTTTTTTTAATGTATTTTCATAAATAAGTAGCTACTGAGTATACACACACCGAAACAAGATTTTATTAAAAAAAAAAAACGATTTATTAATAATCAGATATAAATTCCATATAAATATATATCATGATTAACTAGGTATTTCCAAAAAAGAAATTAAAAAATCTCATGAAATTTTAAAAGTATTAAGCGTGTCACTTATGTAAATTTTATTGATTACCTATATTTTAATACAGTAAAACAAAATTTTGGGCATAAAGAAATGATTAATTTTGGACTTAATCGATTAAAATATTGGGTGGTCTTTTTCGTGCTAATAATTGTGACACTTTTATTTATTATAAAATACAATAAAAATATTTACAAGAAATTTACTTTTTTTTGTAAAATATTTTATCTCTGGAATTTTTGCAATTTTTTTAAAATTTAAAACTTTAGTACAAAAATAAAAAACCACATAAAATTTAAACGAATTGGAAAACTGATGATTTTGTGTTTTTAAACTGAATTTTAACTTTTATGTATAATTTAAATTTTATTTCTTTTGAAAATTTTAGTTAATTAACATAAAACTACTTTTTTATCTTTACTAATTATTTGTTTGATAAGAAATAAGATTTTTTTAGTTATCTGTAATATTTTAATCTAAAATCGTAATTTCATAAAAAATTTTTACCGGAAAATTAAAAAAAAATTAAAGAACTTGTATTACTGTAATTACACAGCAGTAAAAGTAGTTACTATTGCATGTTGTTTAAGCCTCGGTTTAAGCTAAAATATCATATTTCTCTATATTTATCTTTACCCTACAAGTTCATTAAAAACTTTATTTAAAACTTTATTTTCACTTAAATTCTAAGTTTTAGGTAATCATTACATCTTAAAAATAGAAATTAGAATGTAATTTACCTACTATCCAAGTTTTTCAATTTACTTAACAAGTTTTAACTCAAAGGTTAATTTCAACAAAAAAAATTTTAATTTTATTGACGTAAAGCATTCATTCACGTCACAAACGATTATTTATTCCTTTATTTTATTTTTTTTTATTTTACGATAATAAATAAGTCAAATGTTCCTGAAAAAAAGTAATTTTGAAAAAGTAAAAGGACTTGTAGAGAGTTTCGAATACGTGTTAATTTTTTGAAGTTCTTTTAACAAGTAGTAGGGGTTTGAAGTATATTTAGGTACTTAATGCTCTTGGTTCAAAAGCGTGTTTACAAGAAAAAGGCGTGTTGAATAAAGGCTGATTTTAGTCTCTAATTTCTTTATTTTACTCTTCATTTTATCTGCAAAACAATTGAAAACTTAAATTGCCTAAGGGGTTTATTTTTTAATATTTAGAATTTTGACTGATTGTACTTTTTTGCAATTTTCAAAAACTTTTTTATTATCAAAAAGAGTTAAAAGTTGAAATTTTATTCACGCAAAATTTACAATAAAAAGACACGAATATCCTGAAATTTTTGTATAGAAGATTGACATAAATATCTTTAAGAATCAAGTACAAAAAAACAAGACAATAAAAAGAAAAAAAAAGTATCAATTTAGTAATACATCGGTAAGATAAAACGGAAATGACAACAGCTTTCTTCTCTTTACGTCAGAAAATGCATGATGGTACAAGATGAGTGTACTGAAATGAGAGAGAATATTGCAATTTTTAAAGTTATATATAAATACGTTTGTATATATTATCTTGGTAGTTATTTTAAAAAATTTGAAATGGGATTTCTATTGTTGGGTGAAATTTGATGCCAATTACAAAAATTTTCAAATTTTACTGCGTGCAAGTGGTTTCATAAAATACTTGGAACAAATTTCTTAGTCTGATTCAAGAAACAATGCAATTTTAATATGCTTAGTGGCAGTAACAATTATAATTAATTCAGCTTCAGTTTTGGAATGTATTTTTTTACTAATTGGCCCCTAATTTTAGCTGGTCATCAGGACTTCAAACCAAAATTAAAAATTCCAACTCCCAGGCTAATATTTATCTGTAACACAAATAATACATTCAAATATATTGTGTACGCAAATTTTCATATTATTATTTTTAAATGCACTTAAAAATATACAACTTGTATAGTATATAATACAACAACATTTTGTAAATAATATTGCAACTAAGAGTAGAGAGAGTCACACGAATAAACATAATGCCATGGTATAACGTGAGAAAACGTTTTCGATACGCCTTTAAATTATTACCTATATACCTAAATATACCTATGTATGTGTGTATGTATTCAAATTATTATCGCCGGTTCCAATGAGTCTCACTGGGCGGCGTGGGCGTGATAATTTTTATGGGTCCTTTTTGGTATTATATACTTCTTCGCTTCTTCTTTTATCTTTTCTTATATTATTTTTGTCTCTTTTTTATCTAACGTTATATTATTATACAACATTTACATCGCGGGAGGGCATTTAAATTAAATTATAGAATTGTTGGCTTGCTTTTTTTTTCTTCGAGTCTCATCTCTCTATTCAAAAAACATAAATCTTAATCGAAATTGTAGGCTAGGTATAAATCATTAATAGTTTTTGTAATTATAGAAAATTATTAAAACAAAAAAAACAGCTTACAAAATTAACAGCATTCTTTTTATGTAAATAATAAAAAAAAAGACAGGGATTTATGGTTTTAATTGTATCTGTATCTATATCATTACAATTTAATTTATGCTGCGTAAATTTGAACCCAAAACAAGATTGCGAAATTTCATACGAGGGAATGGAGTTCAGAAAATTATTTCGAGATGAAGTTTCTCAAAATCCAAGCGAAAACTTATAAACCAGTGTTGTTTTGGATTATAGGAACATCGTTAGAATATTTAATAGATTAGTAATAAATGGCAATATTTTAGAAAACACAAAAAGCAATCGATTTTTAATTACTAGTCTCCAAGATTTAAAGATAGTGTAAAAAAAGTGTATTAAATTACTTGCCGCCTTTCCTTACGTTGACCTTTACTACTGATTTATCTCCTAACTTAATTTCAATGAAATTTTAATCTTTTTTAACCAGCCTCGTTTTACTTGTTCTTTAAATCTAAAACGGATAAAAGTTGAAGAGTTTAAAATTACGATTTGAAAAAAAAAAAACTTTTTACAATATTAAGTCAGACCATAGGATAGCCATCTTACTTTCAAGGACGGGCGAGTAAGCTTTTTGGCATTGCATGTAGTGAACCTTTGGTCTCATTATTAGCACAGGATCAGGATTTTTATAAGAAACGCTAGGAACAGACCCTTTATACATATTATAGTATAATCATATTAGTCGGGTTTCAGGTGTTAAGAAAACAGCTTCAGGTTAGAGTAAATTTCAAAGGCACTTTTAATACTTAAAACCTAATAGAATCCCTTCAAGAGCGCTTTTTGAACAAATTAACGAGTTGATTTAAGTGGTGAGGTGAAAAGGGTTAAAAACACCCTCATTTTCCACCCTATTAACTCACAAGGCTTATTTTAAGTTTTTTTTCATTTTGAAAGGTTCAAATAGGTTTTTTGGGTTGCTGGATCTAAATCTTGAGTTAATTATTAAATTGGGATATGTATGACCCTTATTTCACCCCTGTAGCCCATTAAAATACATTTTTTAAAATAACATCTTTTTTTCATTTCAGCAGGTTCAAGTAGCTGAGCCGAAAAACCTACTTGAATCTAATAAAATTAAAAAAAGGGTTCTTTTAAAAATTTTTTTTAAGGGTTGCTGGGGTGAAATGTGAGTGAAGCAGACCCCTAATTTCATTTTTGACTCAAGGTTCAAAATGAAAAAGTTTCTCAAAATGAAAAAAATATTTAAAATAAGCTTTGTGGATAATGGGGTAGAAAATGGGGGTGTTTTCACCCCTTTTCACCCCACTACTTAAATCAATTCAATGATTTGTTCAAAAAGTGCTGCTGAAGAGGTGTAAAATATGTGATACCCAAATATAAATATAAAAATTTAATTTTTCTCGCAAGTAAAAAGCGTTTTTGAACTTATATAACCAGATCCTACAGTATTTCCTTAGTTAAATAAATAATAATAATTTAGTTTGAATTAATTAATTTGATTATGAACATTTGATGATTAACATAGAATTAAAAATACACAATACAATGTTTTTGTTAAATCCATTCCCTTGCGAGAAAGTTTCTTTTCAAATTTTGAAATGTAATTTTATTAATAAACCGCGAAAAGTAACTATTGCTTGCTCTGTCTGATAATTAGGTAAATTTCAGTAAAAATGAATATTATATTCGTATTTAACTCGGTATTTAATTATCAAAAAAAAAAAATATTTGTGAATAATTTTACTAATTAATAAAATATGTAAAGTGTCTACGAAACATCAGGTTATTAGTATTATTTGTAGATTTAGGTTGGATAAAAATATCGAATGCTCTGCAGATATAATAATTTTGTCAATTAGTTAATCACTCATGTTTTAATATTATTTTTGACTTACAAAAAATGTAATTAAAACTAAAATATTTAGTTTAAAATAATGTATATAACACAAATATGACACAAAATAAAATATTTTAAAAAGTTATAGGAGGATTATATTAAAAAAAGAAAGAATTTAAAAACTTAAATTGAGATGTATCGCGTTATTAAATATAAATATAAAAAATAACATCAACAAGATTGGCTTAATTTATTTTAGATACATTCTTTATACGTATATAAACACATATTCGTATACACTGAAGAATTTGATTCTCGTAACAGATTAGTCAAAAAGTAAGGTAAAAGTAAAAAAAGACTGGAATCTGATAAAAATAAAAAAAATCAAGAAGCCCAAAGTTTATATTATACAAAAAAAAGATGAGATGGGCGCAACAAATCTAATATTTACATCAAATAGCACTTATGATATATTTAAAATACAAAAAAAAACACGACTTTTAAATTATTTGATAGTTTGGCTTTTTAAAATACCTGCGTTATCGAAAGAATCTGTAATTTATAATCATCTAAATTATACACCAGTCAAACAACTCTAAACTTCATTATAAGATAATAAGTAAATTTTTTAGTCATTTCTTTTAACTTATTATATAAAGAGGGAGATGGGAGAAACTGGGGTCATTAGAAACAGGTTTCAATTAAAATTTGATGTTTTTTTAAAGTTTTTACTTTAAACTTCAAATACTTAATTTGAAATTTTATCGTTATCTGGTTTTTTTTTTTAATTTTGGACATTTTACACTTTTTTCGTCCAAAATTAGACACTGATGGCTAAGTTTACTTGAAAGCCGAATTTAATAGCTGAACTGACAATAAATGCCAATTTATCAAACAGAAAACCTGAAAAATCTAGTCTTTGTTTTCAAGAAGATTAATTAGATAAAATTTTTCAAAAAGATATTACTTTTTTATTCCAAATAACCAATAACCATTAAAATAATTTTTCACAGTGTATTTTTTTCTATAATACTAAAATTAATTACTTAAAACCAAAAAAAAAACATTTATTTATTTTATATTTATAAAATTTAATAATTTGTTTATTTTCAACGTCATAAACATTTTTTAATCAATATTTGCTTTACTAATTTTAAATACGTAATGCATTACAATTAATTAAATATCATTCAAAACATGCATTATTTTTTTAATTTTATTTTATTTATATATATTTTTTTAATAAATAATGTAATTATTTTTAATTAAATTTTTATTTATAAAAATAATAATTTTGAGGATTATATATATTTTTTAAATACAAATAGATAAATAAAGTTTTAAAAAAAATTCTTTTTTAATTACACTAATTACACTAATTTAATTGAAGAAAAAAAATAAAAGTTTCAATTATATTGTAAAAATCAAAGTTTTATCTTAAATCTATATCTTAATTAAAAAAGAAAAAAAAAGTAAAATTAAACGATTAAAACTACTTGAGCGTTAATTTAATATAACAAATATTTGAAAAAAAGGGCAAATTTTTATATATAAATTGGAAGTTTTGTATGGAATTCAATGATAACTATCGTTAATTTCCTGAATATAAAATCATTTATGTCAAGATCGTGAAAATAATATTTAAAATAACAATCATAATAATAATTTGTCTTATTACTTTTTCTTTTTTATTTCCTTTAGATTTTTTTATTTTACAAATTCCTTAGAGAGTTTTTTTAATGCTTTTTGTTTTTACGATTAATTTCTTCGTTTTTCAATGGGCAATTCTGAGTGAAATCAGCAAAATATTTAAGGTTTAGTCTTTGGAGTGAGCTGAAAACTTTCTTTTTTCAATTTCCTACTCAAAATCTCCCGGTTTTTAGTCGTTAACATAGGAACTTAAGTGGGCAAATTAATAAGTGTATTTTTAGCTTATCTTAAGCCCTGACTCCACTGCGTATTAATTTTCCTCAATATTAATTGTAGTCTACAATCAAACATAATGTAACCTGTGTTTACTAAAATAATAACATAAAAACGACGTAATAACGAAAGGATATTATTTTTTTCGATATAAGTCCTGGTTACATAATGTTTTATTTATACTATACAGTTAATATTTGAAATTACTCCCTAAATCAAAATTATTTTGTCCATTTGACATGCTTCTAAATATTTCATATTTGACCCTCCCCCCCAAATTACATGCTTGAAAATTTCCCCTACCTGTCAAATCATTGAAAAATATGCAGGTGTAACATTGGGGTTTTATTTGCTTACGATGTTTTTTGAAATCTTATAAGCCTTTTAAGAAATAATTTTGAAGAAAAAAATTTTGGTCCAGTGACCAGAGACGTTTTCAAAACGCACGTGAAACGTATTAACTATAATTTTACTATATGTGCATTTAATAAGATAATATTATAAACACGAGGATAAAAATATGATTATAAATTTATGAATTATAAGCACTAATACATAAATATGAGCATAGCAAAAAGCTTTCTTAGAAATATATTAAGTTCAATGAGTGTCAAAGAGGAAGTATATTTATAATTGTAAAAGAGTAAGTAAGGAAGCAAAGCATTATTACCTTCTATGACATTTATATAATTCATAATTCATCTTTAGATACATTATATTAAATAATAAGGCACTGGCGCCTACATGATTTGTTTATCATAGTCTCGGGCCATGTATTCAATTGTGTTTATTATAATTATGTTTTTATTCTTCTTTTTTTGTTAATTTAATATATTTTTAGCCTAATAAGGAAGTCATTTTTTAATGTAGAATGTATATTAGCCTTGAAGTTACTTACTTTTTTGGACTTTGTTTTTACTGGAAATTTGAGTCTGTTAAAAGGGTGGAAAATCTTTTAAAAAAATAGTTTTCTTCAAGGCTTAGGATTTTAGATTTTTAGAGATTTGTTTTGGGTATAGATGATAAAAATGACATTCTATATGGATAAAAATACATTCTTAAATCAAAATAAAATCAGGCACTGAAAATATTCGTTCTATACACTGAAACTTTGTGGTACCTAATTGTTTACCCATTTATAGCATCCAGGAATCTAAAAAATTGAAAATACTTTAAGTGAACATCCAAGCTAATATATACCCACATGTAATTTCAGATTTAGAAAATGAAATATTATTATTATTATCTTTTTTTCCTGTTAAATTCTAGTGTATAAAAAAAAAAATGCAAAATAATTTCTATAATTACTCCATAATACTAGGTATTTAATATAGTCAGTGCAAAATAATGAATAGAAAGAAAAAAATGTATAAAAGCTTTGTAAATGAGAAAAAAAAAGATACTAATTAGCAAAATTAATTGTCCTACCTCGTTTCCCTTTAATTCATAGAAAGGCAAAGTTTTCATTATGTATTATATATATATATATATATAGTAAGTACAAATGAAGTCAACAATGAGCACGTATCTTTTCTCACATTACGTGAGCTCTTTGATTACACCGACCCACATTTTACAAATGTACTCTTAGATAATAAAGATGCGAGAATGAAAAGAAAGCGTTATATTGTGTGTATATATAGAAAATTATAGCTTTTTTTTTTATCAAAAGAATTATTTCTGACTTTATTATATATAGAAAATTCTTTTATTTTTAATTTATCAATGATTCATTACTTATTGTATTATTGTATGTGTAGAATAACATCAATTTATTTAAAATGTACACATAATACATTGATAATGATTTATTGCCATAATAAAATAAAAATTAACTACTTATAAAATGATTTTTTGTAAAAATTATACTTCTAGTGTCATGTCAATTAGCTTTTTTAGATAATGAGACTAGAATATGAATGTTTGGACATTTGCTTGAAATTTAAATGACTAAAATTTGATTATGAATAGATTGACAATAGAAAATAAAATTTCAGAATTTATTCGAATAAAATTGTAAATTTTCTAAATAATGCTAGTGAACATGTAATATCTTCTTGTACTACTACTTTTTAAAATTAAAAAGCAGGCGTGGAGGTGGTTTAAAAAAAAAAAATATATTGGTCCCCAACTATATAATTAATCTAAACATTATCAGCGCTGCCAAAATGTTTCGAAAGTTGTCGCACACTTGGTGCACAGTCACTGTACGCCAAGTGGACCGCCCCTTGAATATAAAAGGAGCATCAAATTTTTGACTATCTACTTACATTTGTAATTTGACTTATAAATTCTGACAAAACTAATTTTAATATGAAAAAAAATGTTCTTTCTTCAAAAAAAGTTTTAACTTTTTCCATGTTTAATATAGATCCAGTCTTTAATTATTAGAATTCCTACTGATGAATAATAAAATTCTTTTTCTTAAACTTTATATAAAAAAAAAAAGTTTTTAGCTTTTTTAAATACGTATTAATAAAGTTTAAGAAATACAAAAACTAAACTTTCAAGAAAAATACATAAGACATGCATTAAAATAATTACTTTATACTAGTTAGTCATTATAAATAATAAATAGTCTGATGACTGAAGTTAAAATATGGAACCATTTTGTCCGTTCAAATGTTTAGTTTTATTATTTTAATTCCCTGTGTAATTGGTATAAGCGTTTTATTTACCCATTACTCCGCATTATTTATTAATTAAAGGAAAAACTGAGGCTGCGAAAAAATCTTTAAGCTGATAATGAGGTGTTGACAGCAAATTTGAAGTTGAAAATTATGTTAACGCATTTAATGCTGATCGTTTTTCAGAAAAAATAAAATTACTGAAAGAGCCATTCGCTTTGAAGGTCTTATTCATTGTAATAATGGTATACATTTCCATGCAAGGTACCGGTGAAAATAGTCTTTTGGTGTATGCAGAATTAGTATTAAAGGCCACAAAATTAGAATTAATAAATCCAACAATTTTGATAACTTCTGCTGGTACTTGTACAACGATAATTTCACTTGTATCGATTTTCCTTATTGATAATTGCGAAAGAAAAGTTGTATTGATAGTATCCAGTATAGGAGTGCCGTTATCGATAATAATATTAGCAACGCATTTCTTATTATTGAGCATTTCAGTTGATCATAAAAAATTACAATGGCTACAAATAATTTCATTTGACGGTTTTTATTCAAGTGCTGCATTTGGGTTAAATATTATTCCCAGCATATTACTGAGCGAAATGTTCCCATTTAACGTTAAATTTTTAACTTCATGCATAGTTGGCATATTCGGAGCTATTTCTGGTTTTGGGATTGCAAAAATGTATCATCCGGCACAGGGTGAAGAAAGGAGGTGATGTTTCTGTTATACAAATGCTATGTATAGAAGCAGTCCTTAAACACCGTATTTTCTAAAATTATCACTAGGCGGCGCAGTTTTTTGTTCACTATCCGTGCAGGTAGTTACGTTTGTAGTAGTATTACAATTTGTATGTGTGTTTCTGTTTATAAATTAATTATTATTACTTGAAAGGAAAATTAATTTAAGTTTTGTGTCTTAATAAATAGTTTTTTTTTAAATTTGTTAACTTTATTTGTTTTAATGTTTTTAGCTAATGAATTTAAATAAAAAAATATTAATATGAGCGAACAAAATGTGCAGTGCCTGATTGCGATTCAGAAAAAAAAATTCATAAAAATTATAGCTTTTTTGGTATTCCCAAAAAAGATGAAATAATTTGACAACGGTGGTCTAAAATTTTAAATTTTAATTTAAATAAAAGTTCTCATATCTGTGAGAAACATTTTGATAAAGATGCCTTTTATGATTCTCATTTTTATGGAGAAACTAATAGAACTGTTATATTAAATGTAAGTAATTTTGTGCAAAATTAGACTTTTTTATACATTTTTGTTGTTACTATTTTGATGTTACTTATAAATAATAGCCTAATTTTATATATTTTTATATTATAGATTGATAAACAAAAAAAGCGATTGAAACCTGGAGCTGATCCAAAAGCAAATAACAGTTCTGTTGGTACCTGCTCAAATGAATGTTTAGAAAATGAAATCTTAGAAAACAATTTGACTAGTCCAGAAAGAAATCCATTAGTTTTAAAATTTTATTGAAATAACTACAACTCCTATTAAAAAAGTACTATTTGCACCACAAGCGCCCTCAGTACTTTTAGCAGATCCTGATGTAAGTGTTTCTGATGTTAATTATTAGTCAATTAACTGCATCTTTGAATGTGTCTTACGGTATTAATTTATTTACAGATTGAAATTAGTGATGATATCAGCAATGATTCACTTAATTTAATACAAGATCAATCTATAATTGATCAAAACGTACAGAAAGAGATGGAAGCTGAATATCAAGCTAAATATTCAAGTTTCATTGAAAGTATCTATCAAGGGACTAATATAATTGATTTATCTAAAGATGGTTGGAAATTCATAAAAGGGATGTTATCAACTTTTGTTTTATGCAAAATTTTTATGAAAAAACAGAAGATGATTATGCGAAAGTGGAATATAGTAAACAGGTTTGTTTTGCAAATCATCTTCTTTAATTTTTTAACAAAAGCTTTTTTGTTCATTGAAAATTATCATATTTTACAGGTTTTACTTACAGGAGATAAAGTGGAATTAAGGTTAAGACACAAAACTTTACCTCCAAATTGCAATCTACTTCCTAAAGAAAAACCAAATGACAAGGAAAGCTTGTGATGCTACGTAATATAGATTATTACAGCTCTGCATTTGTATCGCAATACTTAATTACAGTGCTCCAGAAAATATCCACCCGTTTGGAGGCATAATGAGTGCTCTTTAGTCATCAGTGAATATAGCACTGTATGCACAAAAAGTTTTTTACTGCATTCACTCTTTGCACGAGTTATTGATAGAAATGTAAAAAAGTCTTTGAAAAACTTTTTGTTTACGGGAAGAAAGAATGCAATTAAATTAAAAAGATGTACAACAGAAAGCTGTAGAATAAATATAAATACAAGTCCACAAACAAAATCTAAGTTTAGGAAATTACAAAAAAGGGGTAAAGTATGCCGTCAAAGATTGACAAGACGAATGAAAAAAAATATTCAATTCAATTAGAAGTTGGATGCTTTACAAGAAAAAATTAGTTATCTTTCTTCACCCTGATCCGGCAGTTAATATGTTTGAAAAAAGCAGCGTTTTTTATATTCACAGTATTCTTTACGGAAAATAACTATTAATTCAAAAAGCAAATTCTATGGACAACTATACTGTACTAGATATGTTATAATTATTAAAATTTCAATTTAATGTAATTTGTAAATAAAATGCGCTAAGTACATTTCTTATATATAGTATAAAAATCTTTTCTTTTGCAAGAAATTTAAGCGACATCTAGATTTTAAAAAACGAACTAAAAATTTTAAATTATTAAAAATTTTAAAATATACCGCTTATTTTCAATTGTGATATTAAAAGGTCATAAATTTTTATAATTTTTAATATTTAATTGTTAATCAAAATTTATTTGAAAAAAAAAAAATATTATTCAATATTAATGTATAACATTATAACTTGATATCGTTTATTAATAAAAATAATTTATTATCTTTTCACTAAAATAGCTATAATTTTGGTCTGACGAGACATTTTGTGAAAAAAAAATAATCGTGAATATCCTGATAAAATTTCAAAAACAACTGTCTAAATTTTATATACATTTATACAGCCGGTTTCGCACAAACTAACGCACCTCATGTCATTTTCCTGCAGGGATATAACTTGAGTAAAGCATGCTAACGCATGCTTCACTCGGATTAATTATTTCTTTAGATTAAATAAAAAATACAAGTTAAAATTTTAAGTTGTTTTTGTTTTGCCTTTTTAATTTAATGGCTGAGTAGCTTTTTATATATGTATGAGAATTATAAAAATATAATTTTAAGAAGATATTAGAAAACGACAGGTGCAAAAAGCTCATCATATAAATATATTTTCAACTAAAAGTTTCGTCACGCTTCTACATTTTGTTGCATATCCATTTAAAATTGACAAGAGATCCTTCTCTATATTATAAGTACTGTACAAGTTGCAATATAGGTATATATAGCGCCTATAAACTTGATTTTAGTAGAAGGTTATAATATTATAAATATACTTAAAGTGCGTTGATGTGCGGTACATTGCCTTAAGGTAAAATAACAAAAAAATATAATACATTTGAAAGTAATTCGTATTTATGTATTTGTATACTGAGCTTTTCGTACCAATAATTTCAGTTCAATTTTAGCTTTTTTGAAATAAATTAGTTTTTTTGTCAGTGACCAGAAAGCACGTATTTTAAATAAATGTTTTCTCAGACCATTGCCAAAAAAAAATTGGATACGACTCTTAACTACAAAAATCTATGCCCAGGTTGCTTGTAAATTATCAACTAAAACAACCTGGGACATTCTTTTTTACAGGTTCCACTTGAGGCAAGTATGAATATTTTTCAGTGTAGTACACAGTGAATAAATGAAAAGTACAAAATTTTCACTAATTTATACTATTCTTTAGAACGATTTTCACTCTTTTTAATAGTAATTTTTAAACTGGAGCTAGTAAATATTACAGTTAAAGTTATGCTTATAAAGTATACAATTTTTTTCTTCAATGGCAAGAAAACATCTTTTCAGGCAGAAAATGAGTGGTTTTTGGTTTCTAATGAAAAAATATTTGTTTCTTTAAAAAAGAAAGGTTGGATTTACATAAAATGCTTCATATATTTCTTCGGTTTATGATCGCGAATCTTTTGGTATCGTTGTTATTGTTTTTGTTGTTTATATACTAATATATACGTGTGGCGCATCCATCAGTCTGTTTCTTTTTTTTATGAGATGCCTGATTGATGTGAAACAAAATATGAAATTTATCGTTCCGTTGTGTTCTTTGATGTTTTTTTCTTTTTAAAGTTATGTTTGCTGTTCTGATTGAATTAATTGTATTGTTGCGAAATCTATAAAGTATACTTTGATGATTATTTCTTATGACTCTGTCAAAAATATTTTGATAATTGAAAGAGAGTTTTGAAATTTTAATACAAAAAGACCTAAGTTATAAAAAATCCATTTGCCACTAGCAGATTTTTGCTTGTGGTTAGAAAAATTCCGTTTGCGGCTATATCAGCTTCTTTTTCTTGCTCAAACGGTTACAAATGACTTGGAACGTAAAGAAAATTAAAAAAAAAAATTTTCTTACTTTGTTAAAAAATTTTTTTTGCATCGCGCCGCTGCACGCATATCGTAAATGAGCTTTATTATTATTTTTTCAATTACCTTTACTTTTTAGGTCATTTTCAATAGTTTGAGCAAGAAAAAAAAAATTCCGTTAACCATAAATTTGTTTTCAGTGTACCCAAAGCAAACATTATTTTCATTAAAAAGCTCAAAAAACAGATTAAAAAAATATGATCCTTATTTTATTCAAAATACTGGCTAAATTACCCATTAGATAATAACATTAATAAGATATTTTATGATAAATGGAAGACTAAGATTAGTCGGTTACAAGGATAAGTCGGTACAATTAAAATGGTTTTGCTTTATTTTATAATACTAAGTACTATACCTAGATACATGGATTTATAGTACTTTATAACTTTGTTAATATGATTAATTTTATAGTTTCAAATAAATTTCTAAATCCATTTTAGAATGTTTTTTGGGGGTTTCGTAATTTAATTTTATATCTTTTGGATTAATTTTACTATTCTTAAAAAAAAAAAAGTAAAATAATTAATTTTTTTTTTTCAAATGTGTTATTTTATTCCTACAAAATTTAAATTTTATAGTTTGATAGAATTCTTTTGAAATAAAATTAAAAAAAAGTGTAAAATTAAGATCGATTACAAGCAAATAATTGCGCTGTTATATTAAAAAATAGAATATTATAATATAAGTCATTTCAATAAATTTGTCCGTGTCGCCGGATTTCCCACGGAATACCAATTTTTTTTAATTTTATTTCAAACAAGTATTAACTACTGTTGCGTATACTATACAGTTTCAAGTGTGGATTAACTAAAGTAATTAATGTCGGATATTTTTTTTTTCTTTCTTCTTCTTTCTTATTTCTTTTTATACCGTGAAGATCCGTGAAGTTCTATTACAAGGATCAATGATTTCTTACCATTATTTATTTTTCTTATTTCAAAAGCACTTACTTAATTTTTTATAAGGTTTTTTTTTTTTGTATAAAAGGTATAGGTATAAGGATTCTTAATGATTAAGATTTCATTTGATTTTATATGTATTTTATTATTTGTCTTTCATTTATTTAAGTTTTTAGGTTACCTACTATAATTTATACTTTTTTTTAAAATGAAAATTCATGATTGCATTTACTTGAGTCAAAGTAAATAGAGTTTAAAATGAGTCGTTTTTTAAAATTATTAAATTTCATTTAACGAGGGTGATAAAATAGGTATAGGGCTCAAAAAATGTTCTTTTGAAGCTGAATTGAACTGCCAAAATAATTTTAGTTCATAAGTACACCTGATAGCAATTTTAAATACTGGAAAAAGTCACAAAAGTATTTTTTGCAAATTGTACTTTCAAATACAAATCTTTTTGCATAATAGATAGCCAAATTTTGGTTAGTAAGTAAAACCGAACCTTTTTTAGGGAAAAATTTTCGTGTAAAAATTAAAAGCAAAAAAAAAAACAGTAAAAAAAATTATGTTCTACCATTTACAAACTTGCTGAATTCTACTGATTTTTACCTAGTTAAGGCAACACCTAACTTTGAAACCAAAATGTTTGTAAACAAATAAATAAATTAATTTAAATAAGCAGTTAATACATGGTTAAGATTTTGAAACTCCTCTAAAAGTTTCATGAAATTATGCAAGTAAATATGTAATAGCAGTTTCTTTGAAACGAACGATATAAACTATTAAATATATATTAGGTAAAGGCTTATTTATATTTAATATAATACATGCATAGATAATTATTGATTAAAATTAATTAAATTTATAATTACAAGTTATGGTTTCTCTTTGAAAATTGAGTATATACACATATGAGTAAATCCATTACTTTTTGGTCAAAATTGAATTCATGTAGAATCTGATTTTTTAACATTTTTGTTTGTTTTTTTGGAAAATACATAAAAGGTTTAAATTAAAAATGGGTCCTTAGGATTTTCCTACGTTCTAAGATAAAGTAAAATTAGACTTTGAATTCTCTTCCTCAAAGATTTCAAGAATTTACTTATTTTTAATCCCGAAAATTCGATTTGATTAGAAGAATTTTTGTTGGTATTACGAAAGAGTTATTAAACTTAATTAAATAAAAACTGACCGAAAATTTTTGACATTAGTTAATGTTCCAAAAATTCTTCTTAATTTTGACCACATATATGCATCCCAGTTTATTGCTACTAAAAAAGAGTACCTACATAGAGAAACACAACAGCATATTCTTCGTCATATATTACAAAGGTACTAGTATATACTTTGTACATCCTTATATGTATTAAAACCAGACTCCTTTGGTTATGATATTGAGTCTAAAACCACGTAATTTGTTATAAAGTGTTTGACTACGTATATTTTCTATCTAATATCTTCTAGGAAGTCAGTAAATGATCTAAATTAGTATGTTCAAGATCCAAATATTGAAGCCAATTTCTAAATTTAATTAAAAGTGGTTTTACCGTCAAGTAGGTCTGTAGGTGTATAATTAGTGAAAATTTTTGTTTCATTATTTTACATTCAAAAATAATATTATTTTTTATTATCGTAATTTTTTTTTCTTTTTAGATTTAATTTTTAACAAGGTAAAAATAATCCTTCAGGAAATCAGAAAAAAGATAATATTTTGCGTTATTATACTTTATTAGATAAAATAGCCTATTATAGTATTTTACGACCCATGGCCAGAAAAATAAAGAATGGCCCAAATCGCAAGTAAATTACCTTCCGAGGCGAAGCCGAGGATGGTAAACTGCGATTTGGGGCATTCTTTTTTATGGCCCAGGGTCTTATATATGATTTTTCTGCATCAGCCGCTGCGCGTCCGGCAAAGACGTGCCAGAAAGGCCGCTGACCAGAAAAGAATATTTTGTTGTTGCATGAGGAACCGTAGTGCCAATGCAATAAAAATCTTGTGCTATACATTTTGGACAAGTTATATTACCAAATTTTTGAAAAATTTTAACCAAATGTTAAGAACGTAAGTCAAAACTGAAAAAAAATTCCAGTTGCTGCTACCGGAATATTTTTCATTTGTTTAAAAGACTGAAAATAGTTTAAGGTTGTATCAGGTAGATAGAAATAGCATTTTTTTGGATAAAAATTTCTGGAGATCGAAACTTCTGGAATGTTTAATATTTTTAGCCATTGATCATGTTATATGTCCCTTAAAATTAAAAAAATAATTTTGAAAATTTATTGACTACTGACGGAGATATTGGCGCTTGAAATTTCATTAATTTTTGAGGTACTTAATTAATCAAGACTTTTTTATAAATAATCTGATTGTAAAAATCATTGAGTTTAATATTTAGGACATTATTTAGCATCGATTCACTAAAAAAAATTTTGATTTTCTACGTTTTGCCGCGAATAAATTGATTTTTTGAAAAATTTAGGTTAGGCCAAAAATCAAAAAACTTAAAATATATTTCACATTATTGTTAAAAATTGAGATTTTTTTTAGTGAATTGATGCTAAATAATGTCCTAAATATTATACTCAAAGATTTTTAAAATCAGATTATTTATAAAAAAGTCTTGATTAATTAAGTACCTCAAAAATTAATGAAATTTCTAGCGCTAATATCTCCACCTGTAGTCAACAAATTAAAAAAAAATTTTTTTTAATTTTAAAAGACACATAAGATGATCAATGGCTAAAAATATTAAACATTCCAGAAATTTCCATCTCCAGAAATTTTTTCCAGAAAAATGCTATTTCTATCCACCTGATTCAACCTTAAAACGTAAAGAAAATTTAACAAAAATGAGTTTCACTCATTTAAAAAGTAAGAATAACGGTATGGTGGAAATTAAAATAAAAAAATTTGTTATTTCTTCAACTTTTCTTTAGGTTTCATCTAGCTATTTGGCAACCATTTAAAATAAAAAAAAATCTGCCTGCAGCAACCGAAATTCTGTTTTCAAAAACTGGATTTTATTCAGCTTACATGGTCTTTACTTTCTTTTATTTGCTGCTCAAAGTTTAGCATACGTTTGGCAAATCGATTTTGTGCAAAGGATCCTGAATAAAACACATAAATCTTGCATTATTGATACTTCCGTCGCGTCGGCCACTATGATGGTTATAGGAAGGACTTGTAATATAATGAATTAAATTATTATAGTAATAACTACTGTGTCAAAAGACTTCATTATTAGAAAAAAAATTTTATAATCCCAAGAACCAGTTATATTAACCAAAAAGTCTTATTAATTCTAGATAATTTTGATTTGATTTATAGTCACATAACAAAGTAACCTCTTTATAAAAATTAAATATTTTAATAAATTATTCATTACAATATTTTAACTTGACAATAAAATAAGCCATCTTTTTATTTTCGTTATAAATAAATATAAAAATTTTAAGAAACCGGAAATTCGCACAACTGTTTTTTACACATTTTTTATATACTTCTTGTTAACCGCATGTCATTGTTGAGTGAAGAAACATCTCTTTCACCTGCACAAAATTTTTATTTTTTTTTGTATGCTCGATTTCATTATATTGTTAAAAAAAGCAGATAAAAATAATGTCCTCTTATGCATATATATTTCATCGAAACAACTGACCATGACTTTGTTAATTGAGTATATAAAATACAAGTAAAATAACAGTAAAATACGAAGACAAAAATTTTGAAAGTTTTTGACAGAATATCGATCCTTTATTTTCATGGCCCAATTGAATTTTTTTTAAAAATTTGTATTCTATTCAAAAGAATAATTTACAATTCTAATTATCGATAATAAGTACTTGATGAATGACATCAATAAGGTTTATTAATGTGGGAATACAGGATGTGAATGCATAAAGTTTCTAAAATATAAATTACGGAAAATTCGTTTGTTCATCACGGTTCATAAAATAATCTATTTTGTGCAGTGTTTATGGTAACAATCAAATACATATAAGAAATCAAATAATTCTAGAATGATAAGCAAGCCAATATCATAACCACGAGAAATGACATATAAGATTACGTTCTGTGGTGCTCCAAGAAACCAAAATCTTGACAGTTACTGGTTAGATGATAAAAATTACCCTATAATTAAATCTTAAAATAATTAAAATTAATTTTTAACTTAAAACTAATTCAATTTTAATTATTAAACATTTTCAAAGAGAATAATAAATATAATATTTGTAGAATAAAATTTAAAATTAAAAGCTAATTTAACATAGTTAAAATTATATTAGCTTCAAATAAACAAACAAGATAGAAAATACACTGGTAACAAAATTCTATTTAATTAACTTAATTTACATCTCAAATAATTATATCCAATATATATTTGCTATAAATTTCAAAGAGCCCATTAAATTAATACAAATAACGTGTGAGTACAAAGTTTATTTACATATATGACAATTTTAATCAAACTATTTGTAAGTTACTTTTTTGCGTGCTTGTTTTACTATAACAAATTAAATATTAATTAATAGGAAAAAAAGGAAATTACGTGTTTTGCAATGTTAATTAAAATAGATTTAAAAAAATTTTTTTAATTAATTTCTAGAATATTTATTACATCAATTCAATAAAAAAATAAACCTTGTAATAAAAAGGTTACAAAAGCAAATAAATTAAATTTAAAGTTCACATATTTCAACTTATCTTAAATTGAAATTGAACTATATAAATTTAATTTTATTTTTCTTTATATATAAAATACACGTGTGTTTAAAAATGTCAAACTCTCTTGACCGCTTTATACATGACGTTTTGTTGAGTATTATTTAATATATAGGAATTTTCAATCCCTTCGTCATCGTATTGCCCGGAAGCATTGCATTTAAGTTCTTATATATATTTTGATCCCCAGGAAATCAACTGCGAACTGGCCAGCGGCCAGAATGCCTTGACGATTTAATTTGATTTCCCTTTGAATTCCGTTCTGTAAATATGCCGCGAACTCAATCGATTATTCTCTTTAATTCTTTACTTTTTATATTTAAACTTTTTTTATTTTACTCGTTTATTTATTTTTTTTTTTCTTTCTTATTTGTAAATATACGCGTATGTTTGCTAAATTACGTCTGTACTGGAATTTCAATTATTTTAGATGCTCTGCTGGTTTTAGAAATAATTAGATAAATTGAATTTTCTTTTTTGGTATGTTTTTTTTATTTATATTCTTTTTCTTTTTTGATTTTGGTGTCAGAATACCGAATGGCATCTATTAGTTAAAATTTTTTTTTTTAAATTAATGGTACCTAATTTGACTTATGTCAGCAAAAACTAATTCAAACAACTTTGCTCCAGTACTAATATTTAAAATATAATATTACTAGTACTAATATTCAAAATATTCTTTTCAGCTTATTTCTGTATGTACTATAGATGTATACGCCGCAGTCTTATCGACGAATCAACCTTTACATAGAAAAATTTTGATTGCATATCACTCATAACCAAAGTATCTGAAATTGCGTCTTTGAAGATCTTTTAGACCTCATAACTTTAATTCGTTAATTTTTTATTCACGATTTGAGTTACTTTCATAAACTATTAATAAATTAACGAGTCAACATTTTAGAGTATAAAAGGTTCTAGAAGACGCGTTTTCAGAAGACAATCAAATATCGTATTTTTAATTTTTTTTTCTAAAATAAGTTTATTTATGAGTTATATGTAAAAATATATAAAAATTTTGCTATAAAGCGAATTCATCTATAACGCTGCTATAACATGTACATAACTAGGAGTACAATTACTGTAGTACTTAAATTATATCTTCATTTTTTAATTGATAGATGTCACTTTTCTCAATAAAGAAATTGCTTTTTAATCTTATATAAATCAGATGTTGAGATGAAATTTTTTATTCAAATTTTATATATGCCTAATAATTTATCTACTGTGATAGAATTATCATACTTTTAAAATTTAATTTCAATAATCTTATGGATATGCTTTTATCTTTGATAAAATATTCTTACATAGACTAATTTTTATTCTTAACATCTACTTATATCCTTTCGTTGACTATTTTTGGTATCTATATTTTGTTTAAGGCATACTGTAACAGTAAATTTACTAACCTCTTTTCTTTGAAGCCTCTTGAATTTGGTTATTTCATTGTACCTAAAATTTTGTTTGTGTTAACAAACACCAAAAATTGAAATGCAATAACTTCATATTCTTGCTAAAAATACTTCTTACATACCATCAAAAAAATAAAAATTCAAATCCAAAATCTACATACAAGCAATTTATTGAAAAACAACGAAAAATGAAAAAAAAAATTTATTTTCTATCCAAGTGACTACGTTTTATATTTAATACAAATAAAACAGAAATAGAAAAAAATATACAATCTCATATTATATTGTACAAAAGTTTCTATATATTTTTGCTGATTGAATAATATTCGCTTTCAAGTTAAGTTTATTTTCTTATTTTCCTTTTTTTTATGTATAGATTTTTTGTTTGACTCATAAATACTTTTTCTACTATCTTCGATGTTATAACGAAATTGAAACATGTACTGTAAAATAAATTGAGAAAAAGGGAGCGAATATAAAAACTTTTAAATTTTTTAGTTTTTTTGAAGTTTTTTTTTCCAATTTATAAAATTTTTAAATAAATTTTGCTTTTTTTTAAATTACTATAATAAATCAAACAAAAAATAGCTAAAAAAAAATTGTAAATCGTTATAATATATTTTATCTCTTGTCACACGATTAAAAAATAGTGAATCTTGTCAATTTTACAACGTTAACTCATTTAAAAAAAAAAGCTCCACATTTTTTTTATTCTATGGACATTTTTAAATTGTATTTATAGTCTATAGTTGATTATTCAATGAATCATGTTTATTTAAATCGACAAATCTCTTGTGTGACATTATTAAAATTCAACCGCGAAAATGTCAACCATTGAATAACAATAGCTTAAAAATCGAAAATTCGGATAAAGGATATCCTGTTTTTGTTCTCTCTTGATTTAAAAAAAAATACATTTTTAACCTTCTCTCTGTCTCTCTTTAACTGTATTTCCTTGTATATTTTTTACATTTACAATATAATCAAGCCTTTGAACAAGCCTTTTGGTTTTTCTATTGCAGTATATGCATAAAATGTTTCCCGCGTATCTATGCCACAAAATTGGACAAAAATTTATGATAGAGGATGGAATCGACGCCCACTAGAGCCTGCGGATATCAAGTGCAACGATATATATATATAGTGTCGAATTGCTCCCTGGATACAATATATATATATCGATGCAGGACATAAACGTTTGTACGACTTTTTTTATAAACAAAATATATAAAAAAACATGAGGATTTCTCATATTTCCGCTATCGGATCTTAATACTTTTTTTGTGTTATACTGTATATTATAATATATATGGAAGCCAGTTTTATACGCCTTTGTTTTTATGTACACTATTTTACTACTTTTTTTTCGACATATAAATACACGTGTTTTTGCTGATTCTAAAGTACAAAAAAATAATAAAAAAAATTTATAACAATAAATAGATTTATAAAAGTAAAAAATTTTGTTTGTTTTTTTCATTCTGCAAAAATGTATGAAATATACTACTAACAGGCGTTTTATAATGTAAAAGCTGATAATGCATTTTTTGTGTAGTTTTTCACACCTTTTTTGCTGCGATAGATAAGGTGAATTTTAATATGCTGATTCTGAATTTTGACGCTGAAAAAATTGCTTAAATGGTATTTGCGAAATTAACCTTGTATATTCACAATTTTACGAATTAGATAGGAGTAACGTTTCGTCAATAAACGGCCAACCTCATCAGAGTAAATTTTATTTAATTTAAATTCAATGCATATTAAATATTTAAATAAATTTTAGCCTGATGAGGTTAGTGGTGTTCAAAACGTCACATTTAAATAAAGAAAAAGATTTTATTTAATAATTGAGTTGCATTTTTAATAAGATGTATTCGTCAACTTATATTTTTTTTTGGCTTCAACCTCTGAAAAATAGCTTCTTTTTTTCTATAGACATTTGCTACTACTCTAGTTTGGTATTAGGTAAACTAGCAAATTACCAATTAGCAACCTGTGACATCTACAGAAGTTTCGAAAATATCTATGATGAGTATTCCTGATGATATTTTTTTTTGGCATCGGGACCTAACAATTCTGAGACAATTTACAGAAAAACTTACCTTTAGCTTTTTAGTAATCTTGCACAAAAATCTTGAAATAAGTTCATATACAAAGTGCATTAATTACTTCTAAACTGTTATCTTAATTACAGAAAGTATATATTTGACTAATCACAAAAAAAGTTGCATTTTGCTACAGAAAACACTGATTTATTTCTTTGCATAAAAAATTTATTACATACACAACAAAACTTAAATATTTGAAGCAACAAAAACTTTTCTATTTACAAAATTTTCAAGTAAAAAAATAAATGTAATTTGAAAATTCAATAAAGTATGAGATGAAAATTTTATTATAATCATATAAATGTACCAATAAATTTACAATACTTTTTTTTTCTTTATCTTTTTATTTACTTTTTATATTCTTATACCTTAAGGCAAGATTCTTTAGAATTTACTAATATCTTTCAATAGAAAATATTGTTCAAGAAATATACGACCAGACTATAAATGAACTTTTTTTTTTTATTATTTTGAGATTGTTATCTTCATAAAAAATATTGTTCGAGTATAAAAAAAAAAATAGAAAAGTTTATTACCAGAATTGTACGTAGTATAAATTTTGTTAGTGAAAATTTAGATTTTACTATTATTGCAAAACAAGTTTATTATCATAAATATATTTGATTTTCAATTCAGTTAATGATTTCTATTAACATAAATAAATTATCAGTATTTTAACTATAATGTATATGAAGAAACACATCATATATTCGATCATAAAGCTTAATTATCAAGCAATTCGCTAGAGTGTAAAGCAAGATAACAGCTGCAATGCATATATAAGCAATTGCAAATTATATTATTAGATATTTCTATCTGGGATAATCCAACTAATTTCAATATTGATTTAAATTTTTCAATTTAATAACTTTATTTTTGGTATCGAGTATTTAATGATAATTTACTCATTTTTTTACAAAATTTTATCTTATACAGCCCATTTAGGGATTAAGAATTAATTCAACTCAAATAATATCACGAAATTTCTAGGCCATACTTTTACAAAATATAAATACAGTTTTAATTATCTTTTCACATTTTTTTTGGCTAATGATTACGTGTGATCAATCTTCTTAAAAGAAAAACATTTTTATAAAAATCAAAAGAAAAATTTATAACCGGTTTGTGTAACTACACAACCAACGAGCATGGAACATGTTCACTCATAACAGTAATAAATCCAAAAACCTAAATTACAATAAATCCTGAAATATAAATTATTCTAAGTCGATAAACTTAAAGTATTCTAAGTTTTTGTTGTTATCAAGGCCTGACTCCAACTTCAAATTATTATAAGTTCCTAAATCGAAGTTCATTTCACCCCCCCCCCCAAAATCGTCAATTTTTGACCCCCCCCCTAAAAGCGTCAATTTTTGACCCCCCCCCTAAAAGCGTCAATTTTTGACCCCCCCCCCTAAAAACGTCAATTTTTGACCCCCCCCCCTGCCAAGCCAAACTTTTTCAAATACCCCATCCAATGAACATGTTCCATGTTAAAATTTCAGTATACGTAAATTGGAGCAACCCATATATGTATTATTATTGACGTATTTTGAGATATCTTTAAAGCTGTAAGTTTATTAAATTTTCTGCATATATTTAATAAATATTAAATTTTGATGTGTTATACAATAATTACACATTATTTTATTATATAATATATTTAGTTGGATTATAACAATGAGGATTAATTTAAAATTTAAATTAAATTTTAATAAAAAATCAAATAATTAAATTTAGTTTATTAGTTATTTAAAATTTAGCAATTATATTATGAAGAAATTCATTCATATTAAATTTTTTTGATAAAGGGTAGTGGAGTAAACAAATTTTACAGAAATGTCTTGAGGAAGTGTTAGATTTAAAAAAATTTTTAGGAAAATCGTGTGTTTTACAAAAGGGGTAGAGCAAGTCATTCCTTTTTAAAATATTTACAAGAAAAACGCAAAATTATATAGAGCCAATAATTCTTCTATAAATTACAATTTCAAAGTAAATAATAATTATTTCATTTTGAATATAAATTACCATTTCTTCTCATAAAAAAAATTATCTATCAGTATTAAAAATGATAATTTTTATTGAAAGTAAAAAAACAACAATAAAAATAATTATTGATATATTATTATGTAAATTAGTGTTCCAGTTTCTTATACCCATATATTCCTTTTAATGTAACATGTATCATTAAACAATAATAGATAATAACCATTACAATAACTCATACAATAAAAAGTAGCAAAATAAAAGTAAGAAAAGATCGTGTTAATCTTATCCATAAAATTATAGTAATTAAATTTACAACAATGATTGAAAAGTTATAACAAACCATGAATTAAAATAAAAAAAATAATAATAAAGGAATAAGATTATAGTTAGCACGTGGCCTCGTCAAAGAGGCGCCTTTTTGGTGTATATTTTAAAAGTTCTTCCTGACATAGTATATTTAAAGTGTGGGTCGTAATCATGCGTGGGTCGAACCGGAACATCATGACTCATAATATACGCTATAGTTTTAAATATAATTTATTTTATTTTATCTATACCGATAAACAATTATTATATGATTTTTCTATAAAAACTAGGCTTTATTTATAGTTTTTTACATATTTTTAAAGGATATTTTAAATTTATTAATATTTTCTATTATCATGCAACACTATTTATTTAATGAATGGTAAATAGATATTGCAGCCAATATTTAATCAGAAAGATAGTTAGATTGTGACATCACGAGAAAGAAAATAAAACTAAAGTCTACTAAATGGCAAAACGTATAACTCAGTTAATAAAAAACATCACAATTTTGAAATAAGTTAATTTTTTTTCAACCCTCTACCCAGTTCTGTTAGAATTATTACTTAATAATGATTATTTATTTATTAATTTTGAATTAAGGTAGTATAAGCGTGGAGTGAAAGAGAGATATTTTTTTTTCGGACCTCTTTCTTCCTCTCGCGAGTTTCGTATAAGAAATTCAAAAATGTTTTTGTTTATATTTCTGTAAATAAACTTCTAGGAGCTCTGAAATTTTTTCTATGAGTTTTTATAATAATAAATTATATTTTAACCAAGTATTATCAAAATCTGTTCTGTAAATTTTTTTTTTGAAGCTTTTAAAATCTCTTACGGTGAATAAGTATGTAATATAAATAAGCACGTATTGTAAAAAATTTACAGAACAGATTTTGATAATACTTGGTTAAAATATAATTTATTATTATAAAAACTCATAGAAAAAATTTCAGAGCTCCTAGAAGTTTATTTACAGAAATATAAACAAAAACATTTTGGAATTTCTTATACGAAACTCGCGAGAGGAAGAAAGAGGTCCGAAAAAAAATATCGCTCTGTCGCTCCACGCTTATACTACCTTAAATATAATATAAGCTGTTTATGTAGTACAAACATAACAAGATCTACTTATATATTCTCAATAAGTCATTTCATTTGTGAGAAAATTATATTACTGAAACAGGCGGCATCAAGTTAGTTTTACATTAAACAATATTCTTACTGCCCAAATTTATCAAGCATTACAAACCGCGAACTCGGGCATTTTTTTTCTCCAAAGGTTACCTATATACGGATTTTTATGGATTTCTCGCATGCTTTCTTTTTTTAATGATAGCAAAAACTTAATTTACTTTTGAAATTAAACTTCGAAAATCTCTTAGTAAATAATTTATTAACAAAGGCTAAAATTTTAACGGGTGGGATACTTTACGACGAAAAAAAAAAGTCCATAATGAAAAGCGTAACGAAATCTTTTGCACCTAACCCAAATATACCGAATATTTAAGCCTGTAAATAAATTGTTACGATTGATAAGTAAAACGAATGATCTTTACAACGAAATTTAAAAACCCGAATTTTAATAATCCTTCAGTTCAAAAGTTAAATAATCTTTTTCAAGAAAAATTTATTCTATAACCGTGCACACCAGAAGTTTTATTTTACGAATAAGAATCATTCCGAATAAAAATGCAACGAACGATCAGAAACCCGAAAATAGAAAATATTTTATACTCAACAGGTCGTAGAAATTTTTCGGGTATTTGAACTTTCGGGGTAATTTTTTTCTTTTTTATATTTTTCGTTACATAATATTTCCTTACAAAATTAATGGGAATTTTTTTTTTAATGCTAAATATATTTCTAGAAAATAGGTTTTCTTGGTTACAACTCTTATTTGATCACATATTCTGTAATGTAGTTTTCGGGAAAATATCTAATCGCAAAAAATTGATTATGTTATAAAAATTTAGGAACAATAAATTTCGTTACATTTTTCATTCTGGAATTTTTTTTTTCGTCGAAAAGTACCCCACCCATTTTAACTTTCATTTTTTACTCTCGTTTTTACTAGTAGCATCTAAAGATAATTTATTCGATTTTTTATTTAAAAATTTATTATAAACTATAATACGTTACGACGCAACTATATATGCTAAATCTAATGCTTACATTCGGCTTATATCAGCCCAAGTTCGGCCAACAGTCTGAACTTTAAATAAATCCGTCATTGTTAATTCATATTACAGAAATATTGTCCAAGAAATTTACCAAACGTGTTAAACAGAATGAAATGTATTTAGTAACTAAACAATCGTTAATTAATCAGAATAATAGATAATTCGTAGTATTTTTTTATGTTTGAAGAATATATCTATTAACGATCAACTTATATATTCTCACAAAATCATTTCATTTGCGAGAAAATATTATTACAATATCAAAATTTACCATTCATGAGAATCTGCGATCTTGGTCAACTTTTTTGTTGCCAAAAGTAAAATACAATTTTTTTTATTTAATTTAAAAAAAAAAATGTGCTTTTTGGCTATTGACAAGAAACATTAATTTAATGTTTTCAACTCGGTTTACTATAAAATAACATGCGATAGACTGCAATAAAATATTCGTTATTTAGGTTAAAATTTTAAATTTGTACTTCTCTTAAATAAAAAATTCAACCATAGACTAACATTACTATGACTTTAGTGTTATATGTTTTTGATTTTTAAATAAATAACACGTATTTTAATTACAAGCTTGTAATAAATTCAACAACTATTATTTCAACATTTATATGCTCCAGTTAAATAATTGTCAACTGCAAAATAAAATTCACTCATAAATAATGTAAAAAATTAAAAACTAAAATTTTAATAACAATTAAATAAAATTTTTATTTTTCAAAAAAATTTTTTTAACAAACAATATCACACAATTGTGGTAATAACACTAAATTTAAGGAATTTATTCTTTTATTTCTAATCATACAATAAATCTGTAAAAAAAATTTTTTTTGCAAAACCCTATAACAGTGAATTGCCACTGCACTTGGATATCCGGTCGGTATTAAAAACAAAAAGACAATAGAAACGCGTGGGTCTTTGCACAAATACACGCAACCTAGCATTAAATATTTTTTTTTCTAGTTGATTTAAAGCGATTACTTCCGGTAAGCATAAACGCAAAAAAAAAGTATCAAGTGAATTATATATTTTATGCGTTAATTTTATATCACATGAAAATCTTTTGTTTTAAATTTATGAAAAAGATGTAAAGTTTTTTTAAAGATTTATTAAAATTATTATACTTTATTATATTAATCTGCAATGCGGAAATTTAAATAGTATCTCGTAAATTACAAAGTATTAAATACTTAACAAAATATTAAAATAATAAATTATTATAAAGTATAAGCAAAAGACAGTTTTTTTACTAAAAAGAGAAATTGAAAGGGTTACTTTACATTTTGCCAAAAAAAAAAAAGATTGTACGTATTTTATAATAAAGTAGAGCACTCATCAAGTTTAATAATATATTTGTAAAAGTACACGATGCACGAGTATTAAAATATAGTTGAAAGAGTAAAAAAAAAAAGAAAAAAAGATTGTTATCAAAATTGTGTCTCTCATATCTTATATATATAAAGTTAAGAAAAGTTTATTCATGATGAGAAATATAAAGTTGCAACTTTATTCAGAAAACTGTTATTATCTAAAGCTTTTGTTTTGAGAAAAAGCTTTTTACAGTTCAAACTGCGCCAAAAATTAATCCCTCTTGACTAAGCAGGAACTTATAAATGAGAATTTTTTTTTTTTAACGTCCCTTAAGGCAAATACTTTTTTTTTTTATTTTCGTTCAATTATTTTGACCTTACTGCCAAAAAAAAATGCCTAACATAGATAACGTTTTGAAAGTATATTTTTAATATATTTTTTTTTTTTAATATAAATGATCAGATAATTTGAAGCAAAAAAAAATGCTTAATAAATAATCAATCATTTTTAGACAGAAATCTATTTTTTATGCAGTCAGAATATTAATATAATGTCTTAAAGTATTAGCTAATTGAAAGAAAATATTGATTTTAATTTTATGAAATTTAATAAATTTACTAGATGAGTTATTCCATAGAAGAAGTGAAACTTACAAGTTTGCAAAAAAATTTTGAAAAATAAAAATTTTATTTAACTAATTTGTAATTATATTGAAAAAAGATCCTAGGTTTCCTCTGTTTATTCCATTAAGTCTTCTCCTTAGCCAGGAGTTACAAGTGATAAAAGAATTGTGTTCAGCGACCCAAAAAACATTAGGACCCATTGGGAAATTCCATGGTCATATCAGCAAAAAATTTGCTACAAAATAGACTTCTACGCCTATACTATAAATAAAGAAAGTATTTTTGGCCCAAAATCGATCATCTTTATTCGAAATTTCTAATTAAGGACAGGGGTATAATAAGAAATATTTTAAAGAGATACTTTGAGCTACGTGAAATTCCGAGTTAATAAGGATAAAATTATGGAGGTTCCAAAATATAATTATTTTGTGCAAATGGTTTTAGCTCAAAATAACTGATTTTTAAGTTTTTCAAATTCTTTTAAAACATTAAAAATAAAAAAAAATAGCTTTTTTGGAATTTTAAGTTGAAGTAACTCAAAATTTTTACTAGTTTAGTGCCTAAAATTTTTTTAGACAAGTTAGTAAGGTTTTTATTCAAAACCGATATTAAGATATTTAGTATAATAAACTAATTAAAATTCTTTAAGAATAATAATAAAATTGATTATTAAAACTTTTGAATTAAAAATTTTTAAATCAATATTTCAAATAATTTATAATGACGTTTATGCATATTAATAAATTTGCACTTTTGATTTTTTTTTTACTCTTTATCGTAATTTATATTATGATTTATAAATTTATCAGCTTTTAAATATAAAGCTGCTGAGAATTCTGTCAAATAATAATGATTCTCATAAATTCATAAAATAATATATATTTTTTTTTGAATAATTACCTGTTATTTATGTGCTTAGTCGCTTTACTGAGTAGCTAATTTGGTGATTTTTTGAAAAAATTCTGTTGACAATATCTTGACAGCGCAAAAATATGATTCGTTTTCAACTATACTTTCATCGCAATTTTTTTGAATAATTATAAACAAATTTAATATTTTACCATACATACCTGTATTGATTAAAAAAAATATAAGGAAAAAAAAATATAAATAAAAAAATCCGGTAAGACAAGTCCTTGAAATTTACGAAAAATTCCAAGAAGCTTAAAAGACCGTCTTCTTTTTTTTTTGACTAAAAATAAAAAAGAAGCGACATTATTATATGAGCCAAAAAAAAGAGGAAGAAGAAAATAATGTCCTTTGAATAAATAAAATATGTATATTAAAATGATATTGCCAAAAATATATTAAAAAAAATAAATATATTTAGCGGCGACACTTTAAACTCTCACACCTACAAAATTTTTATATATATAAAATTTATCTTGTTTAATTCAGTAGACTATAAGAAGAGACACCGCTAAGACATTCATATATATTCTTTATTACACCTTCAGACGTTTTTTTTGTTGAATTTTTTTCTTTTTTTATTGACATTTTTTTGACCCCACAAAGGTTTTGGGTATAAATATGTAATTATATCAAATGATATTATTATTTATTATAAATATATGGGGTATTTTATGCACACCAATGATTCTTCAAGTGTTCAAAATTTATTTTGAATCAGTTCCACTTTGGGATTAGTTTGAAGATGATACCAAGTTTTAATAATCGTAATAATCGCAATTTTTTTCTGTTTATCTCAAAAACAAATTTTTACAAAAAAAAAACTTATTTTTCAACTTTTTTTTAACAATTTCTGGGAATTTCTTTTTATGACTGAATAAAATTTTTGGAAAATTCTGACTCGATTTTCGAACTTCAATTCCCCTGTTTTAAGTAAATATTAGACATTTTTTAAAATACTGAATAAAAAAAAACAAACCGATGGAATTTCATAAAGTTTGTTTAAAAAATTCTTTTGATATTGTTAACTTTTCCGAAAAATCTTAAAATTAAGTCAGACAGAAAATTGGATCCCAGAAATTGTAATCAGAATCCACCCTATAATTCGAGAATTTCTGTTACTTCTTTATTTTTTTAAAGACAATTTAGTGGCTGTAAATTAAGTACTCTGTAAAAAGTAACTTTCTTATGTTAACAAAAAAATTATAACATTTTCGAAAAATTAGTAAATTTTCGAAAAAATTTTTAAATATTCGAAAAAAATTCGAATATTTACTAAATTTAGTACATTAACAAAAAATTCGAGTATTCTCGATTTTTTTTTGTGAATTCGCAAGAAAAATTGAGAATTTTCAATTTCTTTTCGAAAATTTACAAAAAATAGTTGTAAATTTCCGAAAAATAGTTGTTAATTTACAACTTTTTTCGTAAAATCACAATAAAAAATCGAGAATTCTCGAATTTTTCAATAATATACTAAATTTAGTAAATTTACGATTTTTATCGAATATTTACAAAATTTTTTGAAAATTCACTAATTTTTCGAAAAAATTCTATTTTTTTTGTAAATCTAAGAAAGTTACACTTTACAGTGTAGTAATAAATTAATAATTTTTAATTTTACTTGAATTGATATTTTTACCAAACTAGCATTGGTACTAATTAAAGTCTGTATTGTTATAAGGGTTTAAAATCTCTTAATTAAAAAACTAAAATTTCAAGCAAGTGATGAAGTTATCATGAAATGCCCCATGCATATTTTTAAAAAAATTAGTTAAGCTTCCGTTTTAATGTGTGGTAAAAAAAAAAGAATTTTAAATTCACAATTTATGTTAATTATGTAATCAAATATAAATATTATACCTGTTTTAAAATACTTAGATATTTAAATTTTTAATGTTGATTTACGAATAAACGAGTAAGAAATTTTTTTAATCAATTAAATATCAAAAATTTAGTTATCTTTAAAATTCCAATTAATTTTACAATAATAATAATAACAATAATCGAATCAATTCTTATAAAACTTGTATAAAATTCGCATGTCTTCAAAAGAGACATTAACCTGAAAAAAAGTTAAATAAAATGCATTTTTATACAGATATACCCTTAGAGAGCCAAAAAAAAAAAAAAAATGAATCAGGAATCTGAAGAACGTTGTCCCATGAGTGCTAGCTCACATGGACATGTCTTTCGATCGAAGGTATATATAAGTATAAAAATATATATAAGAAGCATCAAACAATTCCCTCAGGCGATATGATTCGCGGTTGAATTTCTTGTAATTCGGCATGATCGAAAGAAAATCGTACGCGTGAGACCCCCCATAGAGATTTAAGAAATCAAGAATATATACACAAAAATTTTTATATTCGTTATACGTGCGCTTGCATTTTACTCTCTTAAATTCTTTAGAATTCTTTATTTTTATTATTAATTCTCTTGGGTGACCTATAAATATTTATTTTTTTTTTGTTTTTTTCAAACTTTTATTTTAAATTGCTGACTTTGATATATATAAATGATGATTAAATTATGTAAAAATTATATATTTAAGAAATCAAAAGTTTCTTTAAATACTTACTTGAACTACTTAAAATTTATTATTTGTTTACGTAACCTACTATGCCTCGAGTCGTATCATCAGTAACAGTAAATTCATTATACGATGAATAATAAGAAATTTAATTCCCAAAGTGTTTTAAAAAGATTGAAAATTAAAATATTAGAAAATTTAATATATATTTTAATATAAATACAAAAAAATGCAATATAACTTTTAAAATTATCTTTTATCTTCTTCTATCTGTTTATATATGGGTACTTTTTGCAGGAATTGTATTTTTTCTTAATTGTTTACGGCACAAAACGTATTATCTTTTTTTTTTAATTTTTTTGTATTTTTAAGGGTCGTTTTACCTAAACTTTTTTTTGATAATCGAATTTTTTTTTCTTCTATTAATTACTTTATATAAGTCTCGAGAGTATGTAAAAAAAATTTATTTTTAAATCCTCCCCTCTAAGTATATTTTTTTGCCTGTTTTGCCGGCGCCGTTAAACGTGTTTTTGATAAAATTTAACGGTATGGCTCTAATATTTTTTTACATATCTTCTAACTACTGTTAAATAGTTAGAAATCATGTCGGAACTGGTCACTGATAGAAATTATGAGCAAATTTTGCTAATATTCGCGATGGTTTATGACTCCAAATTTAGCCGTGCCAAAATGGTAAAAAATAGCAAATCGGCCCAGCAGCAGGGATAAAATCAGCTACAAATTCAGTATGAAAACCAGAAGGATAGTTTTATGGCTCAAAAATCACTGATAACTTATAAGTATACTTAAATATACAAAAAAAAAATGTTTTGTTAAATTTTTAAGAAAAAAAAATATTTACTCTTATTTAGAAAACTATGTTTTTACACCTTCTAATTAAGATTTCTCTAAAACTATTTGGCCGATTTTTATTTTTTTGGTCTAATTTTATTTGTTGTAAGTTTCTTTACGCAATAAAAAAAAATAATAATAATTTAATGATTAAAAGTACCGAAAAAATTATTCCAAAACTTCAAAGTCGTTTTACTCGAAACAACGTCTGTAAAACCCTGTACTCGATTGCGCGATAACTTCTGCACCGATTTTCTTTAAATTTACTAAGTAACTTAATAAATGCACTAATTTCGGGATGTCGTCGAGTTTTTTTTTTTTATGTTCTGAAAAAATTTTTACAGCTGCTTTTGCCCGAAAATTATAGGCTTTTTTTTCATTTTAACTTTGCGTAGCCGCCATTTTGTTCGTAATTAATTTTTTTGAAAAAACTCGACGACATCCCGAGATTGCGGGTTTCCAGTCTTACCAATTTTTTTTTCGTACGTTTTAGATTATCCTAAGTCAAGATATCAAGTACACAGTTTTGAATTTTTTTTTTCAGAGACGCAAGTTCACCTCTCTCACGCAAAACTGACGTCACAAAAAACAAAACAAAATTTTTTTTTTTAATTTTTAATATATTTGTAAACTATAAAAAAAATTTGATTCAAATATCTCTATCCGTTATTTCACAATCCTACCTTAAAAATCAGCTAAAATATCGACATATTTAGGTAAAACGACCCTTAAGGCCCAAATACCTAAAATTTTCAATGTTACTGCTACAAATGTAAAAATAAATTCTACGTATGGGATGTTTTATTTTTACGGACGGTGGCGACATTTTGGGTGTATTATTGAAATAACTCTGTATTGAAGCCATCAAATTTTCCGAAACTCTAGGTTCTACACCTGGAGGAAACAAAATGGTTGGTTGCGACATTTTTTTTTGCAAAGGCGTTTTAAAAATTTAATAGTTTTCATTTTCATAGTTGAAGCTTTCATATTTAAAATTTTAAGTTTTCCACGGTTCTCATAGCAGTAATTAAGTAAAAAAAAAGTACAACAGTGCTTGCAAGCGCATAAATATAGAGTGTGCACCGATAAAATTTGGAAAGCTTAAAAAAAGCTACAATTGAGAGACAGACTTACATGTGACGATAACCTAAGAGGATTGCATGAAAATTTGTTTTGTTGAAAAAAATGAGTTTTTGGGACCTAAATACGTCATATGCATCCTACAGAAAAATTTAACTTCAAATTTGAAGCCGTTTGTTATGCTCCAGAAAATTTTTTTGTTAACTTAACAATATATGCGTAGTAAAAAAAGTGCAAGAGAGCTTTCGTTTCGGGTATAAATATACCGTTCCTGTGAAAAGCACCCATATACAGTAAAATTGAATTCAGTAGAAGGAAAAGTGCCAAGATTGTTGTTATAGAATTTACCTCAGGGAGTGTTCTTAGAAAAGCATGAGCTTCCAAACTGTCAGTTTATAGACTTCGACATTGACTTAAACGTCAACAAGAAATGCAAAATAGTAACAGCAGCTTGTGAAGACACAAGAAATATCTCAAGGATTTCAAGTTATTTTCCTAAAAGATGCATATATATATGTATATATATACGAGCTTTAAACGTTAAAGATAACATGATCGAATGAATTTTAGTTTGGAATATATTACAATAGAAACATTTAAATAAATAATTTTAAGTTTGTATTATTGATAGATTTTATTATTTAAAATTATTATTTAATTAGATTGCTGAAATAAGTAATTTTATTATTATGTATCGTTTTGTATATAATTATGTATTAACGTGTGTGCCAGTTTTTATAAAGAGAGAAATAGAACATTGTTTCTGCTTAATATAACATATGCAATATTTAGTGTAAATTGTTATTATTCTGTCAGTAAAATATATGTAGTTTCAAGTAAAAACCTAAATATAACCTACATCTATGTATATTAATTCAAGGATTCTTTTTAAAAAATTAATATAAATTTTTGTCTTCATTTTTTCGTTATTTTTAAGAGATTTGAAAAAAATGCATATTTCTTCATCTGTATTCGTGTAGTTGCAGCTTTTTCGACTGTATTAACTATGTATATCAATAAATAAAAGGTCTTATCGTAATAGCATTATGCGTTGTAGCATATTCAGTTAAGCCTTTGGATCCTTATGGTTTCAACTGCATATATAGGTAAAGAACATGATAAATATTAAATAAAGATAACTACTTCAATAAAATAATTTTCCGAATTAAACAATTTATTTAAATCGATGAGTACAACGAAGTTTTTGTATTTTACCATTTGTTCATATTCACCTTTGATATAAATAAAGCTGTGAACAATTTTTTTTAAATTTGGGTGCCTCATTTATTTTAATGTTTTCAACATTTTTTAAAATACTTTTTAAGAAAAATTATTAAGTAATTTACAGAACTATTTTTAATTAATACTTAAAAAAAATTAATTAATTTTTAAACAAATTCTTGAAAGTCTTGATTCGAAATTCATATTTATTAATTTATCGTAAATTAAATATTTCTGTTTATGATGTAATAATTCTATAAAATTAATTAGGTCACATAAGTAATTACTTATTTTCATAAAACTGACATTTTATTTTACTTATGTATCAAAGTATAAGTGTGTGAAGTTAAAATGCGTATGCTAATTAATTAATATTAATTTCAATAATGAAATGTTGCATGTTATGTAACTGTTGACACATTTATAGGAACATAAATTATGTAAACACAATATTTACATATAAGCAAATCTTGCATTAATTTAAACATATGGAGATAATTTAACTTCTGATTAAGGATGTCTGTTTTGACCAAGATTTTTACTACAAAATAACCTTACAAGGAGAGACGAATATATTTAGGATGGCAAATTTCTATCTGTATAGATATGAGCGAATATATTATATTGAAAAATAATTCCCGATATTTACTGTTCATTATTGGCATTCTGTCCATGTTATCAGATAAGTTTCTTTTAAAAAACATATTTCATGAATAAGTTTCTTTGGTTTTCAAATAATACTGTCACCTTGCTAATCATCGAAAACTTTTGAATTGTATAAATTTTTTTGTGAAAGTGTCACTTTTTAAGCCCCATAAACCGTAATTTTTTATCCCCAATTCTCTTATTCCCCAATTCTCGTTATAGGCAATAAACCAAAACCCCATTTTTTACCCAATTTCCAATTTTTAAGATGTTGCCAAAACTGTAATTTTTCATGTAAATGTAATTAGACACGAAAATTTAAAAAAATTTGTTAACTGCCCCTTTTGCGCTAATCGTATCTCTAGACCCAAAAAGCCTATTTGAAAAACCCAGAGGGTACAGGGGAAATTTTTTCAACTTAATAAACTCGTTGATAACTAGACTATGAAAAGTAGTTTCAGTTAATTTTAAATTGAGTAATATGGATTCAATCCAGTGATTCTTATGTATTTTTGGTCACTCAAAACGGTTTTGAAAGTTACAGTGGCCAGTTTTGTGTACTTAATGATATATTGTCCAAAAGAGGTAAACATTTTGAAAACTTGAAAAATATTGCTTATTAGGCCAAATTTGCATCGAAAGAAGTAATATATTTTTAAAATAATCTTTGGAAAGATAGGTTTGAATCATAAAAAAAAATAACACATAGAGCGAAAAATGCCTAAAAACTACACAAGAACAACGAAAATTATAAATTCTCATACTTATAATAATTAAGTCGATAAATCAATGTTTATTTTTAATAATTTTATAGTATTATATAATTAATGTAACTAATTAAAATACTAAAAATTTATTTTTTTTTCTGTTGCAGGTATGTTTCAAATACTTTTTAGGCACGAAATTTCCGTAATGTATAAGAATTTACTATTATAATTTTACCAATGTCTTTTCTGAATTTTAATATGGAACGTGCTTATAAGGAGGGGGTGCTCTGGAAATCTGAAAATCAAGAGGGAAGTATCAAATGTGTCGGATTTAAGGGTAGAGGCAAATAAGACTTAGAAGAATTCGGATTAAGTGACTTAGTACATTTTCTATTTAGGGACCTAGAATAATACGCGTTTAGGGAATTAGAATAGTTTGGGTTTAGAATATGAACATCTAGCAAAGGTGATAATTAAAAATTATAAAAATAGCAAATTGTATTGTAATATTGCGTAACATTTATACATTCTACCTAGACCTCAGATATGTTCCATGCATTTAGGATATGTTTAAACAAACCGGTTACAAGTTTTTACTTATTATTCATTAGAAATATCTTAAAAAACGCATATTTTATAAAAATTCAAAAAAAAAGTTTTTATTTAAACCTAAATTAAAAATTTTTCATCTACATCTTATATATATTTTATATACTTTATTTTGTAAAACTAATTAATTCAGGCAAAGTCAGGTTTTAACAGCTAGTATAAATATAATACAGATCGTTACTTTAACGAGGATGAACAGACAAGCTTTAAAATATGGTATATATAATACGAAGTAGGTACTTTTCTTGCACGCGGTGTAAATCTCAGAGACTTTATTGCGAACTAAATAAAAAAAATAAGAAGATAAAAAAAAAAAAAACAAAGTCTCTTGGAATCTTCGCGAAATAGCACCTTCGTTCGTATAAATATAAAAGGGAAGAAGCGCCAGCCATAAATTTTTGACCAAAAAGAAGTAGAATAAGAGAAGAAAAGAAAATGAATATATTGAGAAAAAGAAAGGGTTGGCCACCCGGTATATATAAAAGCCCAAAAAAATAGTTACTCTATAATGGAATTTCAGAAATGAATTATTTAAATATTTTTGTTTGCAGTACATATATTTTCTAAAAATTTTTTTCAATGTCCATTTTTTTAAATTTAATCTCATACAAATACTTGTAATTAAATGCTGTATATTATTATAATTAATATATTATATTTATAAGTCTGAATTACGACATGTACACGAATAAATGTATAACAAGTTTTTGATCCAACAACCATGCATATTTAGATACCATATATATGACAGCCATGCAATTTTAATAAAAATTCTTGTTCACGGGAGATTATTATTATATGTAAAGTATATATAAGTAAGTTTGTTGATCCCATAATTGATTGGTCTGTAAAGTTAAATTTACGCCGTACATGGACGGTATACTTGTAAGCTGATCAGTTTATTGAATATCTTAATGGTCCTTTCAAACACGTCGTTTATTCAAAATTTATCGACGACCAAACATATACAATATAAGCTAAAAGATATAGAAAATGAGATATATATATAAATTCAAATAAAATAAGAAATAAAAAATAAAGAAGATATCTAACTCACGCGTTTCGTATAGATGCCGATAAATGGAAACGAAAATAAAGATCGAAAGGGCAAAAGAAGAAAAGTAAATCACAACATGCTGGAATATATAATATAAGAAGCATCGGATCGCGCCCACGCTCACATACCGAGTCGCTCTTTAAAAAAAATAAAAAATATAAAGTTAAAAAAAAATTTAGTCCGGATTCCTTATTCCTGTGGTAGGGTTTTGGCTCTCTCACGATTTCTTACTCGCACTACATTCACCTAACACCTTCATCGAAATCGAATTTATATTATGTTTCTTATATATATAAAGAAGGAAGGCGCCGGGTATTTGTATTTATTTATATATATATGGATGAAACACAAATACAAATATATAATACTTTTTTAAAGAGTAGTAGTTTCAAAAATTGAGAAGGAGAAGTTGAGAACGCGTGTGTGATGCCACCCAGGATCACGATGAGAGTGATAAAGAAGTTGACTGTGGGATAATCCGCCTACGTATACTATATAACTACTCACATATTCTCTTTTGCTGATTTTAGCTTTCGGGGTCCTTTGTTTTCATTCGATACCTATTTGGATAAAAGAAAGAAAAAAAAAATAATAAAGAAGAAATAATAATAATAATAATAACAATCATTTTATAATAATTACAATAAATATTGTATGCATAAAAAACATACAGATTTTTTACACATTTTTGATGATATATTACGTACATAAGCAATAATTATGTACATTCAATTATTAAAATAAAAATACATTGGCTTATGTTTATGTTGTAAATGTAAGTACTTAATGGGTAAATATAAAATATTAAATGGTTAGGAATTTTTTTTAATAAGAACATTAAACACACTCAGCGACTATTGGTATTGTGGCAGCACCAACGTTCAAAAGAACAATAGACTAGTCTATTGTATTTTGAATGTTGGTGCTGCCACAATACCAATAGTCGCTGAGTGCAAATGCAAAGCAAAAAATATATAATTAGAGGACAGTATTTTTTTAAAAGTTGTTATAATGTTAATTATTAAATTCTTGTAAAAGTAAACACTAATTTTAAAAAATGGCAAAGGTTTTTAATCCCTGAGTTTTCATATAGGAATCTCTATTTAGTTGGCCTTAAACATTTTTAAATAGACTTAGTTAGATCATCTTCTTTGTTCTTTAGCACAGTCATAGCATAGGTGTACACCATATATCTTTTGGTGCATAAAAAAATATTCATTCCTTCTGAAACTGTATTCTACCAAAATGTTTTTTTGATCTCGACCTTGATTTTTACAGCTGACCTAATACCTGTTTTTTGTCCTACAAAACTTCTAATTGATGCCTGTGAAAGAAAACTAATGGAATTAGAACTTAAAACTCCGAACAATAGCTTATTTTAGTTTTTCCGATAAGCCTTTTTTTTTAGGAATAAAATAGTCCCTCCTCGCTACATTCCGTGAGGAACAACCACCGAAAGACGCGACGCGAGCACCTGCATACAAGTAAGCAGATGCATTGTTTTTTTTCATTATCTTTTCCATTTTCTCTGTCTGAAATAAAATAATGTTAATTAATTTTTCCTAAAGTAAAATCTTTTGGCATTTGATATTTATTTGTACATTGATAATCATAGCTGCCAAACATACATTTTTTATAAAAGTTTTTGATTAGCTTATTTGTATAGTCCTTGACCGTTTCAAATTTTTGATCTTCGTGGATTTTCGACAGCCTCCTGTACATGGAAGCGTTCGTAATTAGTTTAATTACAAACTTGTATATTTTTTCTCGCAAAGGAAATGTAATCGTGAGGGTATATATAAAAGGCAGCAAAGGTTCGATAAGGCTAAATTTGGTATATAAGAAAGATATATTGGGTTTCTTACTGATGATCTCGCCCAATATATATCGGAGTGAAATACCAATATGTACTGTGTTGGAAACTAAAAGGGAATTTTATTCTCGTGATTTTCATTTTTAAATTCATTTAGTAGTATATGGATCATATATAAATTTTATTTTTTTTATAATTACTTTATTTTGAATAACTTGTAGTTTATAAAGACTTGTTACCTCAGATGGCTAGAGTATATGTATAAACTGGTCTAGTGAACATTTTATACATAAGTAAGCCATTTTTATTGCCTAATGTGGAATGATCCTTTAATATCTGCATAAGATTACCAACTACACCCTAAGTTTGATTTTTTTTATTTGTGATATGTTTACAAAAATTTAATTGATGATCGAGAGTAACTCCTAGTTAATTGACACTGCGCTTCGAATCAATCGGAATGTTATTGTATTTCGGAGGGTCAACATCCTCACCTTTTATACCTCGTTTAAAGATGATTGCTTCTGATTTGTCAGCATTTATTTTTATACGCCATTTAGTGCACGATTTGTGCGTCAAATCTAATTGATTATTTAATTTGCAAACTCTATTATTACTATCTTTTGACGAGGTATAATATATCCTACATCGTCTGCATAAACTGTAGTTTCCACCCCCAAATGTCTTGGCAAAACCTCGATATATGTATAAGTTAAAAACTTTGGGACCGACCAAGCTTCCTTGAGGGACACCCAAATCAATGGCAAATTCTTCAGACATTGCGTTCTATACTTGGATAACAAACTTATGATGTAAGGTAAGAATTAAGGAAAATCATGAAGCAATCTGGTGCTTATGTTCTATTAATTTGCGTAAAAATCCCCCAGACGCTATCAAAAGCCTTGGAAACGCAATCAGAACAGTACCAATGTTTTGTTTATCCTTAACACTACTTTTGGTAAATTTGGGTGTTATATATTCTGTGACTCTTAGAATTTGCTGTTGAGTCTAGTGTTAACGACGAAAGCCAAACTATTCGTCACACATTAAGTTATTTTCATCGATAAATGTTGGTAGGCAGGTCATGAACATAACTTTAAGATATTTGCTCATAGCATTAAGAAGCCTTATAGGTCTGTAAGTATTGGGTTACCTAGGGTCCTTACCTCTACCTTCAAAACTTACCTTAGTAACAGCTTTTTTCAAAACCAGAGAAAATTTCTAAAGAACATGCGTGAAAATTTCAACTATGAATTTTAATGCAAATTCGGGTAGATATTTTAGCACGAAATACCGTCAATTGCTGGTGCTTTGTTATTTTTGTTACTTTTTATGTATAATTTGACGTCGTAAGTTATTTATTAAATTTTTTGCTATGGGGCTGAAGTGCTTACGATTTACTCTCAAAGTTTTTTTCGGGTTTTGATTAGATCTTTGATTTCTATCGGCAATTCTTTGGAGACGAATTTACCTGTTTTAACAGGTGTGGATTTTTCAAGTGTATTACAGGGAGGTGGTCGGAGTCTAGCTCATCAGCTACTGCTGTTTCAACTAGACCAGGGCAGTTCTTTAATATCGCAAAATCGATTATATCCGGTTTATGATTTGCATTGTCATATGTGTAAGCATTTCGGGAGAATGAACGTGGAGATTATGATATGCCTTGTCATTACGATAGGCCTTGTAACCAAGAACTTTAAAATTTTTATTTTCCAAATTAGTTTCAGAAACCAGACAAATGTCAATATCGTTAGTAGCAAGGAATCTTTAAGTTCTGATTGTTTAATTTGATTTAAACTGCACGCATTCCAATGGCAATAAATAATTTTTCCGGTTTCGGGTTTATGATCCATTATCCTTATTCTCTTAATGGACCATGGAGACGCCATACGAAACGTTTTTACTAGGGTAGCTTCTGTCAACTGCTACTGCAAATGCACAAAGTTCTCCTTATAATCAAAATTTTTATTCTATAATTTGAATATTTTATCTTTATATACCAAGATCCGTTTAGCTGAATAATTGTTTACTAAATTGATGATTATTAAATTATTATGCATTATATGAAAAACTTAACATAATATTTTGAAAACATATAAATCAAATTTTTGTGTTACAAAATTGACCTTTTAAAAAAAACTTTTATTTTCATTATTATTAAATTATATGGGTACATGATATTATAAATATATATTTGTATAAAAATATAATAGGGGCGTCGACTTTCGTACCTTTTAAGACTGCATCATGGACGCTAGATGAAAGGACCCCAAGTACCGTGTTATTTAAGTGAGGCTAAATCAAATTCTTATACATGTAAAATAGGGTCTGGCTCAATTATTTAGCCTCAGTAATTAATATAGGCATTTTTTAATTAAATTATCGTACAAAATTAAATTTCAAACTACATGCACTCAAAATTTTTTATCTAAGGCAAAAATATAATTTATAATATTAATTTCAAATTTTCCTCAATTTATAACCTGAAATCATATTATGCTTGGGGTCCTTTCATCTAGCGTCCATGGACTGCATCTTAATATGCAAATTCATTTTATTTTTAGGTTATAATAAAATAAAAGAAATAAAATGTATGTATAAAATTTCGGGTCTTGATTGCTTCTTCATGATTAAATTTAAATATCCAAACATCTTTTATATTTCAATATTATTCCTTTTAAAGATATATGTTTTATATTATAATACCCTACATAAAATATAAATTTATACATATTAGCCTGGGAATTATTTTTAAGAATTGCTTTTTTGATCTAATAGTGCTTGAAGCTAAAGGTCCAATTGATCAATTAATAATCAATTAACTCTCGATGATCAGAATATCAGTCTTTTATAAAGACATAAATTACGTACTGGTTATTTATACGAAATAGTTAAAACAAAAATACTTTCAGGGTATGATAACCTTACTCATAAATTATAAAATTTTTGTAATAACTTCCGGGCCAATATTTGTAATATTCCTGTGTTTATTTTATGTATTATTCACACCATAAAATTTTAAATATATTTTATCGATATTTTATTTATATTCTATTTGTATTTATTTTTACTATTTTAAAATATTAAATGAATAATTTATACGATTTTTGAAAATTATGATTTATTTTTTATTTATTTATGAGTTTGGATTTTTAGTAGAAAAAAAATAAAAATTCTTTTCATACTTTTTATTAAGGTATATAAATTTTATTATTATGATTATTTAAAATTTTTGGAAAGAGTACAAGATACAGAATGGCCTAATACCTATAAATTTGATAAATTATATTACTTTGGTAATGCAAGAGCGTGAACTAAGTTTGAAAATCGCTAGAAGGTAGCAAGAAAATTGCCTATCACAATAAGATAAGCCCTGGAGAGCCATTGGAATAAACCGAAGAGTGTTAGGGACGTTTCTTATTAACATATTGAAAACATCCTAACTATGTATTGTATGGGAGTTTCCACAAATTCCTTTGGTTAAAAAATGAACTTTTTCCCTACCCCCCCCCCCCCACCTCTCTGTCAAAAAATCGAAGAAATTATGATTAGAGAATATACACTTGTCGTAAAAAGTCTTGAAAAGTTTTGAATAAACACCACCCCCCTCTTTTATCTTATCGACGTAATTAGTGGAAGCTCCCTATTTTGGCACACCAAAACGAGTTGATATTTTCTCTGGATAGACGACCCCTTGCCACAATAAAAGAATGCCCCAAATCGAAGTTTAATATCCTCGGGTTTGCCTCGAAAGGTAATTTATTTGCGATTTGTACCATTGTTTATTTTTCTGACCATGGGTCATAATATACTATTTCAAACTATTTTACAGGATTCCCACGGTGAAAATAAATTATTAAGCTCCGAAAAAATCTTTAATACGTCCATTAAGTATTTATCATTAATAGGCTCGAATTTACAATAAAATTTACCAAATTAAATTTTTATAAATGCAAAAAGAGATTTCTCACAGTGCATCCAAACCTAACCAAAATATAAAACTAAAAATTTAAATAATAAGTTTGTATTGTTTATTGAAAATAAATTTTTTTTTTTTTATTTTAAATTTCTATTCATATGCATTGCATTCAATAAATAAATAAATTTATTTAACCAATAATTTAATGTAAAGCAAAAAATGAGTAACGAGCTTTTATATATGATGTTACTTCACGTATTTGTATTTACATTCACAATTGTTAAAATATACAATTCCATTTGCCAATATTCTACAAATTGAATTTCATATTGGTATATGTATTTAACAATTTTTAAACGTATACAAATTTTGTATTACAAATCATGCAAAATGTATAACAAAAATCACAAATATATCCATTTTATATAGTGAAAAATGTGAAACAAATTTAAATTCTCTCGATGTACTTTTTTTTTATCTGAGTAAGTAATAGAAATGTCATAGACACGATTTTACTATATATATTTTCAATATAGTTCATTTTTCTTCTAATACTAAATTAAATGTATTTATTTCGTATGTATATGCTATTGGCAAAGCCTGAAATAGAATGTAAAACTAGAATTATCCTACAATAATTTATCTTGGATGCATTTTTGGCCTACTGATCTTACAACTATTTGGGTTTTACAGTCTAAACTCGAGTAGCAGAGCTCAAAAATTGTTGTAAATCCACCAAAAATGGTTATTTCAAAATTTTTACAAAGTACCTATTCGTATAGAAAAACCCTAAAAATTGGAACCACGGGTTACTCTGTTAAAACTAATAATCATTTTTTATTTTCCAATTCATACTTAAAAAAAAGTATAATTTTTTCTTATTTACAGTGTAATACATAATAATAAAATTTCACTTAATAATACATAATTATTCCATCATCACATTATCTTTTTTTTATTTTAAGTAAACTAATCGAAATAGTTTTAAAAGATCTTAAATAAAAAAAAAAAAAAATTGAGAGAAGAAAGAAAAAAATGCTAAGTGCTTTAAATCTTCATCAATTGAAAAATAAAACGAAAAGAAAAGTGTTTACCAAAGACCTCACTTATACGAGAAGCTATTACAGTTAACTAAAGTCTACTTAAGAATAATAATATATATACTTTTAGCTTTTAATGTTAAAATATAAAAAGGAAGCTTTTTTTATCTTACCTTTTTTTTTTTTCTTTTTTATTAATAAGAAAAATAAATTATATATGCACATTCAATTTATAATATTTAAATAAGTGATAATAATAATGATAATAATTTTTTTTCTTTTATTTTAACATTGATTCCTATAATTTATCTTCGTATTTCTTGTAGGTATGAAAAAAATAAAATATCTTTTCAGCTTTTTTAAACGATTCAAGCTCGAACGTCATTTCTTGGACAAACTTATTTTTCGATAAGAAATAATGAATATTTTGGTCTAAATATCTCACCCAGTAAGTGATTGAGGTCAATCTTTTCATTTCCGAGTTTCCGTTTTTATCTCCCACCCCCTAAATTTTAGATAACAAAATCCTAATTTTGAAGAAATTCTCAAATTTTCAATTAAATTTTAAATGTTACTGCACGTAAAAAAAATAATATTTTACTACGTTGGAAATCGTTGCTGCAACTTTTGAAAGATAGAAAAGTTTAGGAAATAAGTATTTTATATGATTAACATTCTGTAGGAGGTATAAATTAGGGATGAAGGGATGAGCATGTTAGAAAATAAAAAAGTGAATATTTGGGGCTAAAATTTTCATTATTACATCTCCAAATATCTAAGTTGCACCCTCTAGAGTGCACGACCAGGCTGCTATGCTTGAAAATTCAAGCAGCTATATTTGTTGCTTGAATTTTCAAGCTAAAATATATTCCTGCTAACGGCCCCTGTTTAGAAGTTTAGTATCCTGACTTCTTAACTATTTTTAAGCTCGTAGGCTTGGCATTTTATATGTTGGTCTTTTAAAAAAAAAAGGAGGTATATCCATAACCTAAATGCATAAAACATTCTTCTGGAAACTAAAAGAAAATCAGGATATTAAAATTTTGATAGTCAGGATATTAAGATATATGTGAGTTAAAATATTTTTGTAGGAAAAACATTTATCCCACTCTTTTTGTAGAAAAGAATATCTTTTAAGAAAATTTTGACTTCTTAATTTCGAATTAAACTGTTATACATATGCTAGTAGTAAAAATAAGATCCATTACAAAATCAATTTATTTTAAAATTTTTTAAACTATTCTGGCAAGATTTGGGCTAAAATTTCAACGGAAATTGGCAAAAAGTATTATTTGTACGTTTTTTATCCGAAAGTCGAATACTTTTGAAATTAAGTTATTTTTAAAATTATGTTAACCTTTGGCTTGATTACTTGTAAGAACCTGAAATCCAATTTTAATAAATTTTTAGCTACCCTTAAATATTGAACATATAGGCATTCGACGATTCAAATGTCAGATTCTCTCTTTGTCAGTACCTTTTTTAAGGCCAATCAATCAATTATAAAACATTCATAGTCAGAAACCATAAATCCATATAAATAAACTGGATTGATGATCTTACATAAATAAAAAATCAGAGGAAATAAAAAATTTTTTTTCCTCTGAGACATCTCAATGAACAAACTCATTGACCAAACCTTCATTACTTCAATTATCAGAGAAATTATTATATTTACTTTTATAACTGTGTGAAATAAATTTATATTTATTTATAATATTATCTCGTAAAGTTCTTCTTCAAAACGTAAAAATAAATCTTTAAAAACAAAAAAAAATTTAAAGACATAAACGTGACTTTTGTTTTTTTTTTCTTCAAATGATTAAAAAATATAATGTCCAGTAAAAAAATAAAAACAACAACAACAACAATAATAATAAGAAAAATAATAAAAATAAATACAATAAGACAAAAAAAAAATATATACAATTTTATTTATATCCAAAGGCATTTCCAAAAGGTTATAGTAAAAAAAAAATAGTAATGGAAATAAGTGTCTCGCGAGAAGTCTCGAGAAAAGTTTTTCACTTTTCTAAAGCAGTCAGGCTTGTAATGGCAAACCTGGACAGGAGTATAAAAAGAAAAGAAATTTTTAGTCTCTCTAGGGAATATCACACACATATATATATTTTCCTTCTTTGTATATATATATTTATTTTTCTCTATTTTTTTTTTATTTTATTTTAAGACACGGTACATACGATCTATATACAATTGTCGTTCTGGTCTATTCATCTGAAAGAAAAACAAGATGTACATTTTTGGTCGTTCGTCTATTTGAAATACTGATTGTATAAGACTTTTTCTTATACTATATAAACTTGATTTTTTTTATATAGAATTGACAAAATTTATTGGTTTATAAATGCGAAATGATCAAATAAAAAAGTTAAAATTAAATTTTTTTTATTTTTTATATTTAAATTGAATATTTAAGTTCGAAATTTTATATTTTCGAAGTTTTATACGTAAAAAGTTTTCTTATACTTTAGCAACATCTTCTAATTGTAAGTCTATAAATTTTAATAAAATTTGGTTTATATTTCAGAATGTAGATGGTGCATTGCTATCTCATAAAAGAAATGTAATTTATATGTTATATAAGTTGTGCGATACTAAGTAAAATTTTAAATTACTATTTTTTTGAGAATAATAATTTTGAGAAAATCTGAATAAAGCAAATCATAAATTTCTCCCGAAGAATACTTCGAGACATCTCCAGGCAGTATTTTATTCCATCTTCACTGAGATTCAGCTCTTTATAGGTAAATTTACGCCACAACGTTTTTTGTGTATGGAATGTGCATAAATAAAGTTCACACTTCAGAATCCCTGAAATCACTTTCCTATCTAACAAGTTTTCGGATCTAATATTTTCAGATGCATCATAATGTCATTTCTTAAATTCACTCATTATCCACCGGAGTATTTCTTCCGTTTCATTTTTAACTATGCCAAATCCAACGATTTCTGCATGACCATCTTATGTTTAAAAAAAGTAAAATACATACCCAAGATACGCGAAATACAGAAAAATTATTTCAAACCAAGCTTTGAATGTCGCTACCATGTCTTTTGTTGCAAAAAATAAACCTTTAAAAGAATTATTTACCTTAACGCTAAATATTACTTCTAAAAAAATAAAATATATTACAATTTATTATAAAAATGAAAATGAAACATTAAAATTCATTTTCCAACATTCATCTTTTAATATTATTTTTCAGTGTCAATGAATTTTTTGGATTCATTCTTTTTTAACTTGGAAGTTTGATATTAGAACAACAAATCTTTAGAGAAAGGTGCATATCCTTTTTCTTCAAATAATTTAATTTTTATGGTGAAGTTATTTGTGCCATTAAAAATTTTTCCTTCTATTAAATGTTTATCCTCTACATTCATAGATTTTGATTTAGCATGGCATTTGTTTAACGACTGAAAAATAAAATGATCAATAAATATTTATAGACAATAGTATTTGTAAATAAGACTAATATTTGTACAAATGCATTGGCGCATGGGGCCTTAGGCCACCAATATTCCAATATTATAGGGGGGTGAGTGCAATCCCAGGGGTATGGTACATAGTAGTTCTAATATTCTGATTTGAAAAATTCTGTAGTTCATGGAAATTTTAAGCATAAGATTTTTTTATTATTTTCGGGATCAGAAAATTATATTTTTATTAAAATTATTTAAACAAGAGTTTTTGTTGTTTTTATCGAATTTCTGATAAAAGCAAAGTCTTGTATACGGATGAATTCATTTACTCGATTGTTCGTTATTTTCCGTTCATTAATTATAAAATTAGTTTAAAAATTCTATAAAACAAAAATCTTTTTCATGTAATTTTTTTTTTTTAAATTGATACAATTTTATTAAGATAAAATTAAATTTCATTTTTAAATAAATAATTGTTTCTAAAGTACTTATATTTTTTTTTCTTTGTAATTATCACCAAATTCCCAAGGTATCATTGAAAATTCCACCTAATAAAAATCTGTTTCATTAAATAACCTCAAATTAATTAATTTTTCTTTTTATACATTTAATAAACAATGCAGATATAATTATAGCGTTAGTATATCATAAAAAAACGCAGATAATAACAAAAAAAAAGGATTATAATAATATTTAATAATAATAATAAAACAGTTAACGAGAGATTCCTTTTTATACACATAAAAAAATGCATAATTTTTTTTTTATGATACACATGAATTTATAAAAACTTGATGATGGGTTCCATCTCTCTCTCGTATTTTTAGGGCATTTCATAATGCGTGGAATATAATAATCCACGCGAATAAAGAAAATCGATGACTTTCACTGGTATTTTTATTTTTTTTATGTATAAAATACCTATCCTTTTAATATAATATTTATAAAATAATGTTATAATATTATAGACTGACGATGCAACGAAAAAGCTTACTGAGGTAAATAACAACGTCAGACCGCGATCAATAGGCGCGCCGAAGCAAATTGGGACGAATATTAGGCCATAATATATTTATTTATTTTTATATGTGTGTGTATATACGTGTAAAATAAAAAATAAAAAAAAAATTGTACGTGTGCTTCTTATAATATACAAAAAGTAGCCGCAAAGAATCTTGAATTTCAAGGACGAGGCTAATTACTTTATCCCCAAAACTAAAAAAAATAAAAAAAGCTTTAAAATACTGCTCATCATTTTTCTTAATAGATTAGCTGATGCTATACTTATTATCAATTATTAATAATTTTATTTTGTATTAAAGTTTATTCTGTATTTTAATAGTAGCTAAATTTTATCGTATCCTATAATATTAAAAAATTTTAAAACATTCTTTAAATATTTTTAAAAATACGTGGATCAGAAGACTACTTGTATCAAAATTTAATTATACAAAAGAAATAATTAACTTTTTGAGTTTAATCACTGATTAAATTAAGTCACTACAGGTTGAAATTTTTATAATTGTAGATATTGGAAATCAATTTAACCAATTTAACCAAATTAATTAATTAATAATTGAACAAATAAAGTAAAAACGATATAATACTATAAGTATTTAAAAACTATAAATTTTTAACGCCAGTGGCGTATTAAAAAAAAATTTAGGAACAGCAAAGGTGTTCAAAATATATGGGAGGGCAAAGTTATTAATGTTATTGTTGAAAATTGCCTATTTAATCTCGCAATGAGAAAATAGAATATCTTCAGCATTTATAAACATATCACTTTTATAACCAAATTGTATCACGAAAAGTACTACCATTTCTAATAACATTTGTTTTGCGCATGCAGTATTATATATTGTGGATGGTACGGCGTCTTACCACTGGTGATATGAATGCCGAATCAGGTCCCAGCAGCAAAAAAATATTGGAGTAATCCAAAATTTGTATAAACTGTATAATTTTGGGGATGTCAATTACCATCTTCGTTATTTCTGTTAATACATTAAACACGCTTCCAATTGTGTAATATTTTAAATTAACTATATTAACAAATAATGTTATTTATTATAATCTTATGATATAAAAAACAAAATTATTTTCAAAGAGAATTATCCATGTATATAATTACGATTTGCAAAAGCTCCATTTTCAGTTTTTTTATATATTCTTTAAAACTCATTTCACATGCGAGAATAATTTTAATATAAAATTATCCTGAAAATCTTTAAAATATTATTTATCAGTAGTAGATTTATCATTATTATGAAAAAATTCTGTATTATCTCATTCTTGAATGACTAATTTGTTTGACACATGTGGTATGCAAACACTTATAGATCTAGAATTTTATAATCAAGAAGCAATCATTCATGGATCAAGTAATTAAATGAAGAGGAACGAGACTCTAATAGAGGAGAGACTTTAATTCTTTAATTGTAATTTAATACTATCTAAAAGTACAGCATAACAGTAGATTATCATCAATATGTTCATTATTTAAAAAAACGAAACTAATACAAAAAACGCTGCCAAGTGATTGGCACTATGGTTCCTCATTAACAATAGCAAAATATTTATAATGGTCTATTTTATCTAATAAAAATGATAATTTGAGATATCAGTATTTCATAAAAAAAAGTTAAATACCGTATTTTAAAAGAAAAAAAATGTTTCTGTGATTTAATGTTTTTTATTTAACAAATTTTTAGAAAGAAAATTTCAATAAACTAGGTATTACACTTAAAAAAAAAAACAATATTACAGATTTTTTAATTTTTTTGTTTTATTAATATTGAGAAAAAAATTTTGAAAAAATTCGGTATCAGATCCAAAAAATTACTATAAATAAGCTTTCTAAAACTAGTACTCTCATAGAAATTAATTAGGTACTACGTCCGAACAAAAAAAAATTTGGTATTCTTTGTATTTTTTTGTGAAAAAAATTTTGGGAAAAAAATTTTCAAAAAATTAATTATCAGATTTGAGATATCGAGTAAAAATCGTACTTTCAAATATAAGTACTTTCATGGAAATAAATGAGGTATTACATCCAAATTAAAAAAAAAAAAAAAGTAGTTTGAGATTTTTTGATGAAAAAATTTTTGAAAAAAAATTAGATCTTAATTCCATAATGGTGGTTAAATACCACCGATTGCAACATTTTCAAATATTAGTACTTTCATGGAATTAAAGGAAGTATTACACTATAAAAAAAAAAAAATATTACAGATTTTTTAATTTTTTTGTTTTTTTAATTTTGAGAAAAAAATTTTGAAAAAATTAAGTTTCAGGTCTAAAAAATTACTATAAACGATATTTCTAAAATTAGCACTCTCATAGAAATCAATTAGGTACTACATCCAAAAATAAAAAAAAATTAAGTTTTTTTTGTATTTTTTGGTGAAAAAAATTATGGGAAAAAAATTTTCAAAAAATTAGTTATCAGATTCGAGATATCGAGTAAAAATCGTACTTTCAAATATAGGTACTTTCGTGGAAATAAATGAGGTATTACATCCAAATTAAAAAAAAAAAAAAGTAGTTTGAGATTTTTTGATAAAAAAATTTTTGAAAAAAAAATTAGATCTTAATTCCATAATGGTTGTTAAATACCACCGATTGCAAAATTTTCAAATATTAGTACTTTCATAGAAAAAAACTAAGTATTACGTCCTAAAATAAAAAAAATTTTGGCATTTTTTGGCAACAAAAATTTTGAGAAAAAAATTTTGAAAAAATTAGGTATCAGGTCCAAAAAAATGCTATAAACCATAGTTCTAAAACTAGTAATCTCAAAGAAATAAATTAGGTACTACGTCCAAAAAGAAAAAAAAAATTAGTGTTTTTTGTATTTTTTTGTGAAAAAAATTTTCAAAAAATTAGTTATCAGATTCGAGATATCGAGTAAAAATCGTACTTTCAAATATAGGTACTTTCGTAGAAATAAATGAGGTATTACATCCAAATTAAAAAAAAAAAAAGTAGTTTGAGATTTTTTGATAAAAAAATTTTTGAAAAAAAAATTAGGTCTTAATTTCATAATGGTTGTGAAATTTCACCGGTTACATACATACACACACACACACACACACACACACACACACACACACACACACACACACACACACACACACACACACACACACACACACACACACACACACACACACACACACACACACACACACACACACACACACACACACACACACACACACACACACACACACATACAGACTTTTTTTAAAAACCGGTTTTTCAGCTTCCTGAGGTCCCAAAACGTGCTTATATGCCAAAAAATCAAAAATCAAAATTTCATCTATCACAAAGGTTCCTCTATGAGGAACCAAAATAAATTATTTTTGTGAATTACGATTTATAAAAAATGTTTAACGAAATTATTATTTTCACTATTTCTAGTCAATTTATCATTATATATAGCTTACAAAACTCATTTCGCTTGCGAGAATAGATTTAGAACTTGTTCATAGCAATCAATTCATCAAATCATCACCACTAGAAATAAACGTTACTTTATTAAAGCAGCGTGCGTCGACGTACGCTTTCGGATATATATATGGGCATATCCATTACTTTTCATACAAAAGTGTGCGCACCCATGACTCCGATCGGGCTCAAATTTTCAGGGGTGGTTCGAAGTAATAAAAAACTCAGCCAGCCAAAATTTCAGCCATTTTGCAGGACGGGTTGCCGAGATACAAGCTCTAAAAGGTCCAAAAATAGCTGTTTTTAGCCAATTTTCAAAAATTTACTAGGCTTCAAGGATTAGTCCAAAGAACATCCGGCTGGTCTCATTTTTTTCCTTGAACATTCAAATTTTACCAAAAAAATTTTCAAGAAGTTTCATTGAGTTGATTTTTACTGGCATTGATTAACGTAAGACTTATTTTATCGAAAAATGCTGATTTTTGAACTTGAATTGTGACTCAGCATCATTAGCTAAAGACTTCCGGTTGGTTTCATTAAAAGCGTCTATCAAAGACCTTTCAAATGAGATCTTCAACGTTAAAAAAGCTTATCAGTGACCGGAGAGATAAGCAATTGAAAAATTGCTGTTTCCGAAAATATCGATTTTTTAACAACTTTAATCGTCTGCAAAATTTTTCTCTGAGCACTTTAAGGGCTGAAAATTTCAGGAAAGCTTCTTTTGATATTAAAAAAAATTCCCTAAAAATTTGGGCGATGGTATTGGCTTCTCTTCGTAGATATAAGACTCTGAAAATGTGTAATAATTGGACCAATATTGGCCAATAAATGGTTAAGGGGTCAACCAAAAAATTTTTCTTCTTCAATATTCGAATAGCCAGGGAAAAATGAGCTGATTTAAAAAAAAAAAATTTTTATTTTTGACCGAAAAATAAGCAAGTTATCATCATTTTAAGATTTTTTAAAAAATTTTCCAAAAATCCCATTTTTAGGGTCATTATACAGTATTCTAACTCGAAATAATGATAACTCGCTTATTTTTCGGTCTAAAATAAAAATTTTTTTTTTTAAATTGTCGTATTTTTTCCTGCCTATTCGAATATTTACAAAAAAGAAACTTCTTATATGCAAAAATTATTTTTTTTTGGCAAATTACTTTAGAACTTACTTTATTTTGTCAATGTATTCGGGTAGTTTTTGGTCCAAGTTTTTATAGCTATATGAAAACTTTACTCGACTTTAACAATACTAGAATGTTTCATTAATGCAATTTATAACAGTGGATCAAAGTAGAGTGTTTTCATATAGTTCTTTTTCGAATTTTAATAGATTTATATTTTTTTCTCCCATAATAAAATTTTAATTGGCTGTATAATTAATCGATTAAAACTATACTTATTATAAAAAGAATCAAGAGATAGCCGTAATTGCTGCTTTTATGTTCATTATAGACAAAATATTATCAATTTCGAAAAAATAGATAAGTAGTTAAGTTTTTTAACAACAAAAAATTTTAATTAGTTAGAAAGTCAACAAAAATAGACGTATCTAAATCCAGAAGTACACCATATCCATATTATAAATTAAAATTATTAATCCATGATTTAAATAATCTCAAAAGGTCTGATTTGAAAATGCATCAATGGATACTAATTTTTGAAGTCATATTTTTTCTCATTCCTTTTTTAACCCTTTTTACACAAATTTTAATTTCAAAAAATAATTACAAGAAAAATCAATTAATAAAACTATCAATATTTCATTTAAAAAAAACTACATCTACATAAATTCATAAAATATTCTCTCTGTATATAAAATAATAGATAACAGAATATCAAAAGTTTGTTTTATATTTATTGAAGTAAAAATAAACCTTTGAAATAAACAAAATATAATAAAAAAAAAAGTAATAATTAAAAATAAAAATTATCTTTGTTCAATATTAGAATTGTATTGAATTCATAAAGAAATTTCAATATAAATTTAATTATAAAAAAATGCAATTAAATTGTTCAATTTCGAAAATTTTTGCAAATAAAAAAATATTTTAAATAAAAATATATAGCAAGTTTTAATTTAGCAATTTCAAAAATTAATGCTTTTTTATGAAAAATTAATAATTACATAAAATACTCTTATATTTTCTTTGTATATTTCATTTTATTTTCAATTACATAGTAATACCATTAATAGATTATTTCGTAGTTATATTTAAAATGTTTAAACTTCCTTTGTAAATATTAAAAATCTGTTTTAAAATTTTCCATTTATATTTTAATGCTCTTTTATAATTAAATTTTTATCGTTATAATTTTTTGATATTTTTAAAATATATATTTTAAAATTTAAAGTAGAAGAGCAGCCATTTATAATATTATAAAGTCAATATTAACTTTATATAATAAATTTTTTTTTAATTTTTTTAATTTTTGTAACAAATTTTCTTTAAAGCTGCGAGGAAACTAAGAGTTAGTTTTAAAGTGCTCTGATCTCAAGTTTTGGGCTCTGGCTATAAATTTCCAAGATATGGACTATTATTAATCTATTTTGATGATATTAAATAATATATTTACGTCTTGTCTCCAAAAAAGTAAAAATTTACCCTAATCACACCTAAATTACCTTGCGTGGCGACACCGAGGATGCTTAGAGGTCGGTTCAAGTACACCTATAGGGGCTAAGTAAAGTGGCTAGTTTTTTATTGCGGGAAATATCTTCTCGAACTTAACGATAATTATAAACCTAATAACTAAATAACGATATTTGTGGTATCGTGGGGGCTGAAATCTCTGCGCCCCTTTAATTTAGTTTGGCTTAGGAGTTGGTGCAAATGCACCTTAAATAGTATAATTATTAATATATTATATTTATATATATATTAAATATAATTATATTTATATTAATTTTTAATAATATTATCCTTTTTTTAAAAACTTTCTCTTCTTGGATCTTGATTATTTTATTAATAAAATTTTTCATAGACACATGGAGCAATTGTTCAGGGGGGGGGGCAACTGCTAGATGGGCTCTGGGCTGTACACATTTGTTTTTGACTCATTAAAGGGTGTTTCGAAAATTCGCCACATGTAGGACATACAATATTGGTGATCAGTGACTCAAAAAATCATTATAGAATTAAGACCGAATTTTTTCAAAAATTTTTTCTCATAATTAAAAAAACAAAAAATTTTTTAAAACTGCAATATTTTTTTTGTTTCTGTATGTAATACTTCATTCAGTTCCATGAAAGTACTTATATTTGAAAAAATGGTTTTTACTCGATATCTCGAATCTGATCATTAATTTTTTGAAAATTTGTTCAAAAATTTTTGATGAATTAAACTTTTAAAAATTACACGCATACAAAAAATTAGTAAATATGACTAAAATTACGATGTTGTTTACTAAATTCAGTTTGGTTAATAGTTACTATAAACTATTAGTGAAATTTACTAATAAAATTTGTTTATAAAACTAAAACCTCAATTTTTCCAGAAAAATTTACTAATTTTTTGGTTATATTTACCAATCTATATTAATTTGTTTTTACTAAATTCATTGAGGTTAATTTTACTATTATTTTTTTTGCGTGTAATAGAAATGAGTGTATGATTGTATGCTTGTAATTGGTGATATCTGTGGCATATTGAAGTATTAAGCTCATTGTTTGAGGAACCTTAGTGCCAGATAGTTGGCAGAGTATTTTACTAATTCAATTATAGATAATCGACAATTTTTTCACACGCATGACCTGAAAATTCGCAATCAGCAACCTAAAAAATATGATTTCTTTATTGGTACACAAATAAAAGCTATGTTTCTTCGTGATCTTTTGTTTTTAGAAAACACAAGTTTTTCATATATAATTTTTTTTTCAAGAAATATGCAAAATAATTAACAATTAGACTTATTTTATTATTTTTATTTTCTTAAAAAATTTCAAAAAAAGTACAATATTTCCATACGTGTGGTTTACCTACATGAAGTAAATTGTACGTTTGAAAGAGAAATCAGTAAAAAAATAACATATGAATACATAATAACTTCTTTTATTATTTTTTTTCATACTCTCAAAAAAAAAAAAAATTAAAATATGGCTTTAATTTTTTTTTGTGCAATAATCCAAAGAATTATTTTTAATTTTATGCAAAAAAGAGAAATCTATGAGTGTGTATGTATGCAAAAATTTTCAATTTACGAAAGGTGCTTTTTAAATTGTTGTACTTAAGAAACTAAAAAAAAAATTCTAATGAGTTTTTAATAAGCTTTTTAGAAAGAAATTTTTTTAACTAAAAATAATAAAGCTTTTTAACTTAAAAAAAATAAGAACGAAGTTAAATAACTGTAATAAAATAAGAGCATTAAAAAAAAGAAGCGAAACAAAACAAAACAAAAAAAGGGTACTTTCCAATCAGTTTAATGATTATATTTATTCCAATAAAAAAAAAAAGAGTCAACAAGACAAAAAGAGTTAAAAAGAATTTATAGTTAAAAAAAAAATGAACCAAACAAACAAACAGCAATCAAAAAAAGCGAATAGAGTCACAAAAAAAAGACAATAATCTCAAAGTTTATCAATCAAAAAATTTACGAGTTTTTCGTGAGAATATAATTACATATCTGAATGATATATAGCTATAAAAAAAATTGTTTAATTTAAATTCAATCGTTATTATTTTCTATAATACAACGTTAAACAAAAATGAGAGATACGATGCATCTCGTAAATCGTTTTACGATTTCTTGACAGAAAGGGATCCTTAAAAAAAATTTTTTAACAACTCATTTTAAGGTATAACTGGCATTTACTGCTCTATTTTAATCATGAGAGATATTGGGATGTATAATGTAATATATTTTCAAGGATTAATAACAAATTTTCATATAATCTCGAAACCTCCCACAATATTTTTTAATGTATTCGTGATACGCGTAAGTTTCGCGAAAAATGCATATATACCTTTTATATATTCAAAAAAAAAATAAATATATATACAGTAAATAGCTTGTCTGTGGTCCTTATTAAGTCGTCCCTCGTTGGCGGGCTTTGTGCGTTTTGCGCGCACGTGAGATGAGACCACACAGGAGCAGTGGTCGCACATTTCTTCTCTTTGGCAGCATCGCAGGAGCATCGCCAGGCTTTTTGGCTATATACAAGTTTTTTTTTTTCATTTTGTTTTTTTTCTCTCTTTTTCTCTTTGAAGTTATTAGATTGAGCAGTCGCTTTGGCCTCGTTTATTTTCTCTTACTCTCTCTCTTTTTTATATTTTTCTTCTTCTGTTTTGGCCATATACGGTGTGTTTCTTTGGCTCTTTGCCGCGGTTTAAAAAAAAAAAAATAATAATAAAAATAAATAATAAAAAAAAAAAAAAAACTATCGCGGACTTTCACACACCCATACACATATAGAAAAAGTAAATCACCAGGTTCTTCTTTTATCTCTTTCTTTTTTTCTCTTCATCGATTTATTTTTTACATACTAATATAAGTTCATAAATATATATAAAGACATACACACATACATAGACACACGTACAATGTAATATCATATAACATTTACGGTCTTCATTCGCCAAAAAAGTCTTTTACTTCTTATATATACCTTCATCTTCTTTAACTGTTTGCATTTTATCTTAACTCTAGTATAACTAAAATCTTATTTAAACATATGGTGCTTTGGAATTGGATGTAGTTAGGAAGGATATAAAAGAATAAAAAGAAAATTTTCTTAATTTTTTTGGTTTTTTTAATTTCTTGATCTACCTTAACTTCTAATTTTTATGAAGATTAGTATTTGCACTTGGGAAATATAAGTAGTGATAGGAGAAACTTCGTAGATGCTTTGTATTGTTATAAACCAAGTTTTATCAAATAAGATGAAACAGAAGAATTAAATATCATTAAATACCTATATTCACATATTTTGGGTAATTCTTTGCTTTATAATTTATTTAAAATTTGCTAGAAGAACTCATTTTATCTACTGTGCTATATTGATGAGCATGCAAAATACAAATTTTCCCTTTATACGATAAAGGGTAGATCAACTACTACAAAAAAATCTTAATTAATCAACTGTTTTTCCAAAGTACCAAAAAAAACTCAAAAATGCATGAAAACATTAATAAAAAATAGAATACATAATTATGATACCAAATCAATTATTATAACTTTCTCCTCTTACCATATACTTGTATGTAATTATTGAATCACCTGCATTTAAGTCTGCATACCGTATATAAAAGATGATCTTTAAATTGTAACTTAATCAGTCTACAATATAAATACCTTGTAATACGATAAGAATTTTTTTTTTTAAACTGGTTTTAATAATTTTTAATAAAGAAATTTTTAATGGAATTAAGGAATAAAGATACAGTTTATTTAAAATTTATTATTTTATAAATTACACTGATATCTGAAATTCAATTTGAATCTTTTGTCCTTAGATTTCATAGAAGTACAATAAATAAGATTCTCTGTAAAGAATCAAATAAAATTGGATAATAATAAAATAGCTATAAATATAAAATTTTTAGAGATATAAAAAAAAAACAATAATGGCATTTCTATTAGTCTCCAAAGACTTTTACATATTGAAAAAAGAAAAATTTAAATATGTACATGCTCAAGACAAAGATATTTTTATTATAATACAAGTAGAAGAAAAAAAACTTATCTTTTATATGCATACGCTTGAAAAATTCAGAATTTTTTGAATCGAAACTAATATATCAAGTGCAACAAGCATATAATAAAATATATTTATATTTTCAAAAAAAAAAAGTACTTGACATGTAACATCAAATTGAAAGCTTCTATATATATAAGAAGAAGAGAGCTACTTGGTACACCTTTCTTCAGCTGTTATAATATTATAATATATATGTAAAGATTGAATCGACCTGTTACTCAAGGGAAGTTCATTGTTCTCAAGTTCGCGACATAGACAATGCATCGTTGATTTCATGACAGTTGGCCATATATATATTATAATACACTTGATACTATATATATATGCATATATTTTATATTTTTCGTATGCAAGATGTTTTAGCTTTATTCTTCTTTTTTTTTATAAATATTGAAATTTTTTACATTATTTTATGCAGTTTAATGCCAGTTTGATGAATATTTTTAACTATTTATTTTGTCATTTTGTTCAAAAGTATTTATAAATAGTTTTTGATGATCTTAGCTTACATTATTTAAATTAATTATTTTTATTTTAAACTTTTAGATTCCTAAAAATATTTTGTGTTCTGAATTACCATTTTCAAAAAATTATTCTAAGAAAAAAACAGAAAAAAAATCTTTGCAGGCAAAAGTAAATTTTATAAAATAGTACCCAAGAATATTTTCTATTTGACTTAAAATTAATACTAGAAATCATTTTACGTCAAATAGAAAAAATTCTCCGCTACGAATTTAACATTAACATGTATTGGAATTATTGTAAATAATATTTATGTAAAAATAATGTGAATTCAATATTATAATGTGTCAGCTAAGTAACTTTTCTTCATATGTAAAACTTGAAAGCTTTAATAATAAAAAAAAAAACACAAAACCACCTTTCAGCCCTTAAATGACCATTTGGTAATAGCAACTGTTATATAGTCATTATTATACCTGATATGGTTACATAGTAGTCACATTGGTATAGTTAACTTATTACTCATAAATCATATGTCTAAATTTCTACAGTAAAAATTTTTGTATCCTTGATGTCATAAAATATTTAAACTATTTTATATTAAATTATTTTTATTAATGAAAATATTGAAAATATAATACTCAAAACAACTTTTTCAATTTAAAGATGTACCAACAACTGCAAAAAAAGTTATCGAAGTGCCAAAAACATGCATTTTTTCAGAGTATTTATGTAGATAGATCAGAAATTCAATTCCTAATCCTTTTTTACAGTGTAAAATTGAAATGTCATAAAATCTTGTTCCTGATTTATATGCAATTGATGAAACTGTTTTTTTCACGTCGCTCATATATATACTTCTTATTTTATAAATTATTTTTTTGTAATTTTTGAATATAGAACCAAAAAAAAAAACAATTTTTGTAAATAAGCATCTAGTCAATCAATTTGGGATGCTGCATGCCTGAAAAATAAAAGAAAAAAAAATTCTGCAATAATTAATAAGTTTACATCAATTAATTAAAAGTATGTAAATATGTCACATAAATAAGAGATAAAATAAAAAAAAAAACAATAAAACAAATTAACTGATTGAGAAAGTTCATTACACATATAAATTTAATATACAATTGTATACTAGCATTTTAATTTACAACAACAATAGATTATAACTGATATTACTTGAATAGTACACGATTATTTTAATTATATCAAGAGACACACACATATAAGTCTTTTTATACATTTTATTTTTATTATCAAATAAATCGAAATAGAAAGACACAAACACGTTTTTTTTATATGTGCGATGATAATAATTACTTTTTAATACTCTTATGTGCTGCAAACAAAAGAATATAAAATTATTATTTATATAATTAAAAATTCTTTTTTATATAAAATTGGTATATATTAGCCTGGAAATTATTTTAAATAATTGTTTGATGGGCTTTAATGGAGAAAATTTTTGGTCCTGTGAGTGAGCAAATATTTGGTGCAACACTTAGGAGCTATAATTTTAGGAATCTTATATTTTTGGTAATTCTCTCCCGGTAATAGAAAATTCAAGCAATTTTTTAAAATAACTACCAACCTAGTATATATACACTACATGGTTTTTTTTAATTAGAGATAATAAAATATAAAAATGTGTGTAATTCTCTCTTTGACAATAGTAAAATAACTATAATTGGTATCATAAATAATTTTAATCATTCTTCATTTTTTTTTCTGGGTAATTTTATATGAAATATTATTTTTATTGACGATATAAGAAGAATATTAAAAAAGATACTTCAATTTACAACCTTTGTTACTAAAGAAATATTAATAAATACATTTTCAAAGATAAAATCAAATTTTGTACTTCATTTTCATTTCCAACTGTATTAAATTTTAATAATAATAGTTATTTATTTATTTTTTTCATGTTTTTTCATCAAGAGAAAATAATTTTAGAATTATTAATTAATTTTTTTATTTATTATTGTGATGTTTTATTAGGTTTTACAGAAGAAATGAATAGGGAATATTGAATTTTTTAAGGATTGTAAAAAGTGTCTAACTAAAGCTCTTTTTACTTATAAAGACCACTGTCACAATGTAGAATAAGTCATTAATTCCCAAGAATTATAAATCAAAGGGAGAAATTAAAAAGGAGATAAAGAGAGAGGGTGGGAGAGAAAAATGAATCTTTTTCACAAGTGAAATGACCTGGTAAGAGTATTAATAAAAATGAGACATTTTGAAAACTCTTTAGAGCGCAGTCGTAGTCCAGGGAGTGCAAAAGGAGATCAAGTTTATGAGAAAAAAATGAAAAATGAAAACAAAAAGCTTACAAGGGGATTTCAATACATTTGGAACACCAAATTACACCAAATGATTATGGATGAGTTTATTATGTTGAAAAAACATGCCGGCTACCCTCCGTTCATTCCAATGGGCCTTCTGGGTGCTTCTGGGCCTATAGAAACGCAGGGTTCAATGTTATAAAGTAGAGTTTTTTGGTAATTTTCAATGAAACAATTAAACCTTTCTGGTTGATCTCATTTTTTTGGTGTAAGTGTCACCTTTCAAACGCCGTAAACCGCAATTTTTCATCATTAATTTTCTCATCAATGTAGCCAATTATCCAAATGGCTATTTTCGGCTAAAAATGACCTATTTTTAAATTGCAGTCGAATTCATAATTTCTGACAAAAAAGGGTTTTACATGTCTCGAAAAATTCCTACAAGCTTCAAGATTCCAAAAATTTTTTAATCGTCTCATTTCCTTGAATCGTTTTTAAAAAAAGTTAACATTAAAAATAAGCTTTTTCATAAAAAATCATAAAATTAGGACTCCGCCTTCAAATTATCATAGCTGATTAACAAATAATTGAAAAAGGTAGAGTAAAAAATTTTTGAAAATTTGAAGCTTGTGAAAATATTTTGAGACTTATAAAACCCATTTTCATCAAAAATTACAAATTTGGCAGCAATTTAAAAATTGGTCATTTTTAGCCAAAAATAGCCATTTGGGTAATTGGCTACATTGATGAGAAAATTAGTTATAAAAAATTTCGATTTAAAAAACCCTATTTTATAACATTGAGTCCTGCATTCTAGGCCCAGTAGGCGCATTGGAATGAATGGTGGGTAGTCGGCATGTTTTTTCAACATAAAAAACTGGTCCATAATCATTTGGTGTAATTTGATGTTCTAAATGTATTTCTAATTTCTATGTAATTCTAATTTTTTTTTGTAAAGCATACTGATTTTCCGGTGCCAAAAAGATCGATTTTTTTTCTTCAACACCCTCAAACAACCCCTTAGAAATGATATAAAACAATAAAATTTTATACACGCAAGTTATTCGTCAAAAACATCTTTTGGGCCAAACTTGAAGTTTCAACGACAACTTTAATTTTTGATCTTTTTCGTCTGTAATACGATGTCTAAGTTACAAATAAACATGTTCCATGACCGATGGTTGTGTTAACAAACGAGTAATAAACAAACCAGTTTAAAGTTTTTTATTTTATACAGTTGAATATTTCTTTTTTAATATTAAATTTTTATTAAGGTAATTAATTAATTAATTTTTTTTTGTTTCAGGTATGTTCAAAAATGACTTAAACATAAAATCCTCGTAAAGTATGAATCTATATTATTAATTTTTTTTAAAACTATTTGTATGATTTTGGCATTTTCTTAAAAAGTTTTTAAAAAAACTTGTTTTTTGATTTATTTTTCAAATACTCCATATCATAATTTTTAAATTAAAAAAATATTAAGTAAGTATAAAATTAATAATATTCTCTCAAATCAAAATTTTTTTGGTCAAAATAATATACTTATAAGTAAATTAAATGCTTAAAACAAAGAAATTGTATTTTTTATTACAAAGTAAAATATTTCATAATGTTTACCCTTGATTTACCTTAAATAAAACAATACATAAAGTCTATACTTATTTCTTACAGTTGTAATAAAGCTATTATAAAATTTTATTTATTTTTTATATTTTTAAAAAATTATACACCATAAGCGCCTCATCTTATTACAAAGTATATTACTATAAGAAACATTATTATTATCGTCGTTTATTTACCAAAGCAAAATTAAAAAATTTTAATACATAATATACAATATTTACATAAATATACAATATAATAATATATACAATAAATTTAATACAATATAACACAAAAATAAAAAATAAAAATACAATAAAATAAAATGAATATTCTCTGTTAGGATACAATTAATTAGAATTTAATAAGTTATAACACAAATAAATAAATAAATTTTTCTGTAATGATATAATTTAAAGTACATGATTGGATAATTGAAAAATAAATAGAATATAAAATTAAAAATTAAAAGATAAAAGTGATTTTGGTCAAATCTTTGAGTTAAACTAAGAGAAAACGAGGCGGTCAAATTATAGAATTCATGACATATCAAAGTTACAAGTAAAAATTTATAAGTCTCTACTATATAGATGTTGTCTGATACTTTTTTTGAAACGTGTAAATGAATGTAGATCGCGTATACACGGTGGAATATTATTCCAAAAATGAGCATATTTTACTTGGAAGGAGTTTATACCCCAGTCAGTTATTATAGATGATGGTATTTTCAAGTCTTTGCGAACACCGCGAGATGGTTTATCAGATTTATACGGTTCAAATAATGATAAGAGAAAACGTGGTTCCTTCATGCGTATTAGTCTGTACAGGGTTAATGATGCAAAGTAGTCGGTTCGGGTTTTTGTACTCATCCAGTTAAGTTGTCGTCTGAAAGATGTGATGTGGTCATGTCGTCTTAGTCCGAAAATGTAACGTATACAGGAGTTTGACAGTCTTTGTAGTTGGTCAGCTAGCTGGTTATTGATGTCAGAGTACACTACGTTGCAGTAGTCCATGTGCGGGACTACTAACGTTTCTACCAGTCTCTTACGTAGGGCTTGAGATGTGCATGGTTTAATAATTCTGAGCCCGTATAGTGCTCTATTGACTTTCTTTGTTACGTTTTTAATTTGTTGCTGCCAAGAAAGTGTCCTGTCAAGAATTACTCCAAGGCTTTTTACTTCATTAACAAACGAGACACAGTCACCACTGTGGTTTACTATTATTTGCTCGATATTTAGCTCATCAAATATCTTTATTGTGTTAGGGGAACCGAAAATGATTGCCTGTGTCTTGCTAGTGTTCAGCTTCAGGCGATTTGATTCCGCCCACACCGCTATGGCCTTAGCTGATTCGGAAAGTCTTAGGACTCCCTGTTGTATTTGATTAGTCGGAACCTGGACGTAGATCTGCAGGTCATCCGCATATAATAATCTAAACGTGCTTGCATCTAGGAAGTTCCGAATATCGTTCATGTAAATGCAAAAGAGCAGAGGTCCTAATACTGAACCTTGTGGTACACCGATATTTATGTCACAGTAATCAGAGACGGAACTTCCCGAAGCTACACACATGGATCGACCACAGAGATATGACCAGAACCAACTCAGGGTTAGTCTTGAAAAACCTGCATCCCGGAGCTTTCTAAGCAGTATTGAAGGAGACACATTGTCAAAAGCTTTCGAGAAGTCAAATTGCAAAAGTATTGTGGCTAGCTTCCTTTCATTGCCCATGCGTATATCATCTGTTAATTTAATTAAAGCTGATTGGGTATTATGATGTTTCCGAAATCCAGTTTGAAATTTATCTAAGATATTTGATTTAGAAAGGTAGCTAACCACTTGGTCATGAACTAACTTCTCGAGAACCTTTGACAAAAAGCAAAGCAATGACACGGGTCGAAAGTCAGAAGGCGATGATGGGATCGAGCATTTCTTAATAGCCAGTATGCGCGATTTTTTCCACTCGGTTGGAAATATACCTTTTGATAAAGAAACATTAAACAGTTTGGTAAGATGGTTAACTGTGGAAGGTAATGACTTAGCAATGATTCTTTGAGGGATGCCATCATCGCCTTTTGCCTGAGAACTGAAATGAGACACAGCCAGAATTACATCATTATTGGTCACCTCCTTGAAAGTAAATCCTTCAAGGGGTGCACCATCAATAATGCTGTTAGAGATAGTGGGGTCCTCAATGGGAGAAATGCAAATGCTTGATAGATATGTGTTAAGCTCCTCAGGAGAGAAGCCGTGAAGGGCATCACTGACTGTAGGTATGAGGCCAAGCTTGCGCATCTCAACCCAGAAGTTTTTTCCGTCATCTAAGGTGGTACATATGCGATTATGCATATAGGCACAGCGAGCAACTTCTGACTGTTCCTCATATTCATTAGCAAGATTCAGAAATTCATTAAGGTATTTTTTACACCCAGTTCTGTGGTAACGTCTGCTAGTAGCGTCACATTTCGATTTTAATAGGCGAAGATCTGAATTTAACCAAGGATATTTTGCTTTTGAAGGTCGTAAGGATTTTTCTGGAGCCAGTTCGTCTATTGCTTTATGAATGTTATTTGTGAGAGTCAGAATAGCTTCATTAATATCAAAATCGTCACCCTTACATGTTAATGTGGTCCAGTCAAGTTTTTTTAGATGTGAGTTCAAGTCATGCAAGGTTATGTTATTAATCGGTTTGTAAGTTACTGTCATGTCCGGTGGATCTGGATAAAATACGTCGATGGTGACTGAAATTATATCATGTCTATTAGCATTATGTTGAAAGAAATAATAAAAAGCAACTATTATTATAAAACAACTATCAATTTTCCACTCTGTTATATTAAAAATATCTAATTTTTCCAATTGCACAAAGAGAGAGAGAAAAATATTTCTTTTGTTATTGTGCAAAAATCGTTTATTATTATTCTTCTTTGATGATTTTAACGCCGATCATTAATTTTAGCATTGAAAAATATGACAAGTATATATTTATATGAAACATTGTCGTTGGATAAATTATATTCATTATTGGTTATTATAAAAATATATACGATTTTTCCGTACTTGAGTTTTCAAGTACTTTTTAACTATACTTGAAAATATACTTTACTTAAATGGATAATAATTATATTTACTTTTGAGAAGAAAAAATAATAATAACTTTTTATTTTTACCAGTATTAAGTATACTTGAAATATACTTTTATTTTAAATATATATATATTGGATAAATTTATTCATTAAAAAAAGTTTAAGCGACCTTCATGACTATATATTGGATAACATTCATTTAAATGTAAATTTTTAAAGATTATTACTGTATAAAAAGGTAGAAATTTACTTTGTTCTTTAAGATAAAAAAAATTCGATAATATTTTTGTTAAGTATACGTTATGTATAACAAATAATGAAAAATGAAAAAAGCTTGTAGATATAGGTTTAGTAAATATAATTGCTTTGAAATTTTGTAATTTTACATTATTTTTAACTTTTATATCTAGTTGAAAAATACTTAATGAAAAACTTTTTTCACAAATTTAAAAAAGCAATTTTGCAAATTAATCAGAAAATTAGCAAATTTTAATGATAATTTCAAAACAGGAAAAACAGTTTTTTTTTATAATAATATATATGCTTTGTTACAATGTAAATATAAACTAACTATGTTGTTTAAAAAATTATATAACATTATATTCTCGTAAACGAAATGATTTTGTAAGAATATATAAGTAGATCGTTGGATTAAAAAAATCATCTCTATTAAAATATGTAAAAATTATTCTATTATTATATTAAGTAAGTATAAAATTAATAATATTGTCTCAAAACAATTATATTTATTTTATTAAGCTTTTGTTTCCACTTTACAGTTTAACATAATCATAAGTGTCTTTGTCGCACTCATATCCTAATCACTGAGAATTATTAAAACTCTATAAATAAACAATTAGGCTTTACGTTTTTTTCAGAATTTTGGTGAATGCAATCACCTCTTTTGATTGATTTCATCCCTAGCCAGAATGTAACCTATTTACAATGTGATTGCAAAATGTTTTGATAAATTTAACAAAAGTCACATATAAAAATACGAGAAAAATAAACTGATATAAAATTTTAAAAACCCAATGGTGATTAGGTACAAACAGTTTTTTCATTATACGCTGCAAAAAAGATCTACTTTCTTACTTTCGGGCGATCTTTTTTTCGCTTTTAATGAAAAACTATGTGTTGAACACAGGAAAAAATGTAGGAAATTTTACTTTCAATGCTGTCTGCACTCGTTCGCTACGCTCACTCATGCATACAACTGCATTGAAAGCTAAATCCTATTTTTTTACCCTTGTTGAACAAATAGATATTTGGGGTCAATAGTTAAAAAATTGAAAATCCAAAAATCATTAAATAATGGATAAAATGTATGAAAAAGGTTATTCTCAACAAAATCAATGTGGAGTAAATTATACAAATAATTGGAAATTTTTCGTTCTTTTAATTTTCGACAAGTACTGCTATTAATAAATTTTTTCTACAAAGCAGTTTTTATATATATAATAAAATTTAAAAAGAACTGCAAGTATAAAAATTTTTGATTGAACCTATCAAGTACTTCACTTTCTCGCAAGTGAAATGATTTTATAATAGTATATAACTAGATCATTGACTGAATAAAGTAACTATTTCTTAATATGTAAAGATTATTGTAAATCATTTTTAAATTATTTAAATGTGACATTCAATTTTAATTCCCATCGTATTAACCGTTTTTTTTTAATTTGGTGTATTTAAATTATATTTAGACAATCCCTATACTTGGTTTAATGGCGAAATTTAGATAACATTAAATAAATTTATGTCTGCGATTAATTAAGGTCTTTATTTGATTGGCTTCCTAATTTTGGTATCATTTTCTGGTCACCACACAGCTATATTTCAAGCGAGATTTCATGTATTTACAAATTTATTTTAGTAGTGAAAATACTATGAATATAATTTTTTGGAAAGATGTTAATTTAGTTTATGGAATGTATATAATTATGGATTTAAAAGTTATAAAGATAAAAATTAAAAAATTTATAAAATGAATGCATTATATTAATAATGATAACAATTTCATTAACACATCTCGATTATTACTATTATCATCTTCTATCAAATTTCTTACCTTATTAAAATAGAATTATTTAAATGGAAAATTTTACTTAAAAAAAGTATTGTTTTATTTTTCAAAGCCTACATAAGTATTTTGAATCATATCTTACAATACTTTTTAAAAACTTTGGTAGTAATATTTTCTCATAAATGAAATGATTTTTTGAAACTATATAACTAGATCATTGATTTAATAAAACATCTCATTTTCAACATATAAAAATTATAATACTTTCATAAATTTTAAATCATATTCTGATTATTGAATATTCAAATTTTTGACTATTTCTTTAACAGTGAATGTCCCTTTATTATTATCACTATTATGTTATAAATATATCTTTAGTGGATGTATACCTATTTTATATTATGTAAAGTATGTAAAGTCCTTTCTACATCAGATTAAAAGTCGACATTAAATCTGGTAAGTTTTAAATTTTGTATAGTGTAGTTGGGGATTTTTTACGATTAATCGTAAATAGGGTCGATTTCATGGAGCATATTTTTACTAGATTCTTGGGGCACTAGAGTAGAAATAATCAATTATGATTTTAAACCTGTTAAAATTCTGCTTGGACAGGATCCACAAAATCGCCTCGGAGCAAAATTTTAATAAATTTTTAGTGATAATTACTAGGGTTCAATTGAAGTCAACTCTAGTGACCCTAGAATCTAGTAAAAATATGCTCCATGAAATCACACCTAAATATCTCCCAATTACACTATATAAATTTTAACACTTACCAAATTTAATATCGACTTTTTATATGAATTGTATAAATTCTGTAAAATTTTATTTTTTGTTTGTATTTATTATTGCTACAGGTATCTAAAAACCAAAATTTTTGTGTATAAATTAGATTCTGTAAAATTGATTTTTTTACATTTTTTACAAATTCATATCATAAGTGAAATATAAAAAAATGATGAATTTCATAAATAAAAAATTAAATAACTTTTATAAGTCATAAAAGATTATGCAAATAAATAATAACATTAATATCATAGCATAAAGTCATTTATATGAATAGGCTCTATTATACTAAACCACAAGTACCAGACGCGAGAATCCTCTATTATACGGTGGTCTAGACTTGAATACCACACGGGAATACATATTGTTAATATATAACTTTTCCGGAACTCCAGTATTCCGCGTTCCGTTTCCTTTTCCAAAAGTTCCTTTATATATATATAACTCGTAATAAATATATTATCATGACGACGAGGCTAAATTAACATAAATTTATCATTAATTATTTCAAAAAAAAATTTCTTATTCTCAATTTATATATCATATTTTAAAATTGTAAAATAATAATTTTTTTTTTATCTTAAATTTAATTTACAAAGTTTATTAAAGTCTAACAAGTTTCGGTTTTTATAATATACAAGACAAGTATCACAGCGGGTGGTCGCTTTCATTTGTAAAAACCCATGTCCCTTTACTTATTTCACCTGCGGCCACAATAACAAACTCTGCAATTTGCTTTTTTTTTTTTAAAGCTCGTTACTACAATACGATCGTAACTTTATTATTGCCCAATATATATATATATATATACTTTTTTTTTTAAATTGCTTTTAAAATTGTATTTATGAGAAATTTATGATTTTTCTTATGTATACATACAAAAAAAAATGTATGTTTACTTACAAAAAAAAAATGATCAATAACGTGATTTGAATTACTTGTTTATTTGCAAAAAAAGAATTTTTTTATGACGTACTTACTTTATTTACATTTTTAAATGCATAAACCAGATACATATTTATTAATAAAAAAGGATAACTCAAAGAAAAAATAATAAAAAGTCAAAGAAAAAATCTTTTATTATTTGCACAAAAAAAAGTACTTTGATATAAAAATTTCTCCTTTTTTTTTGTGTACTGTAAAAATATTACAGAAATTTTTGTAAACAAATCATCACTTTTGATGAGATAAAGAGAACAAGCTGGTAAATAACAAAAAAAAAATTTTTTATCAAAATTAAAGAATAATAATAAATATATTGCTAGTACATAGTCAAAGCAAATGCAAAAAAAAATGTCTGATATAATCTCGTTTCAGTCAGCAAATCTCTCTGATGCGAAGAGTTCCTCTCATAATTATGAAATTGCCTCCTTTTTTTTCCTTTATACTTGATAAACAAAAAAAAAATCTATAGCTCACATGAGCATTTATTAATATTTTTGTGTGTGTATTAGAATAATGCAAATATTAATAAAGTATTTAATGAAATATTGGTAAAAGCTTAAGGAATTTTTTTTTCTAATATTAAGAATTTTAATAAAAATGTTATAATTAATATTTTATCTATTCAATTTAAAAATTAAAAAATTATCAGATAAAAATTTTCAATGCATAAAAAAGCCCTTATTTTTTTAACTTTTGTTGATATTGAATTTATACAAGAGTAACCTTATGGAACGAATGCACCGACCCGTAAGTTTTAACAGAAGTCATAAACTTGAATTATTCACCTTTATGTTATAAAACATTGAAGCAGGTGATCACTACTAAAATGATTCTACCGAGAAATTTTCTGATTATTTATGTAATGCTTCACTGAATTATTTAGATTACTTCAATGTTTCTTAAATTATTATTTTTTTTTATCTTTAATTTAAGAAACTATTTATTTATGTTTCTTTTAGTCAGAAATATTAATTATTTAAAGCACTTGTTTGAAGTAAGAGTCTCAAGGACCTTAACTTTTGTTACGGTTTGAGCTTTGTTAATAATAGCAATTGTATGTACAGTAATAACATTTTTTTTTTAAATAATGATTTTATTTTCATTGAAAAATCACGTGACTACAAGGGCAGAGCGCTACCTTTGGGAAACCAAATTACAATAATTCAATATTACGCTGCAACCTCGTAAGTTAACCAAAACACTTTTGGTGGGTCTAATTTTTTTGGTGACATTGTCACCTTTCAAGTCTCGTAAACTGCAGTTTATATCACTAATTTTCTCATCGCTTTATCCAATTCACCCGATGGCCATTTTTGGGCAATTTTTAAATTGCTGCAAAAATTCTGATTTTTGATGCAGATGGGTTTTATAGACCCCAAAAACTTTCTGCAAGCTTCAAGTTTTCAAAATTGTTTACTCGTTTCTTTTCAATTATTTGTTTGCCAGTTATAATTTCTAGTAAACACACCCTTAAAATAAAAAAAATCACACCATTTATCAAATAAAGTTATATAAAATTTCCAGTTAAAATAATTCTATGAAATTTCATTTAAAAAGTAAATAAAATTGTGTTAGAAACATCCTTCATAATCAAAAGGGTAAACTTTATATGACGAATGTAGACAAAATGGTGTAAATAAATATTATTAAAATTGAGGTTATTGGAATAACAGGAAAGCAAGTTTAGCAAGTAGAAGGTTATGATAAGATAGTATCAATAGATGGTTTATTTCTTAGGTATTACACGTCAAGATATATATTAACTATGAAGTATCGGATGTCCAGGATATCGGATATAACTTTTCATATAGTTTTCTCTTTCCCCTTGGCTAAGTCTTACGTTTGGCCCTTCGAAAACCGCATGACCGATATGCTTTCAGTCCAGTCAACTGAAAATGCACGATTACATTTTAATATATATATATTATAGATGCTATATTTGTATATGGGGTATTCCAGATATATTGACTGAACAGTATATTTTAAACATCAAAGGTTTGAGGATTAGTCTATTAGTTTTTTTAGAAGTTTTAATAGAAATAAAAATAAGCAAAATGTTTTTTTGTTATTTGGAAAAGTAAATGTTTGAAACTTAAAATTAAAATTTTTTTTAATTATTAATCCTCCAAGAACACTCAGGATCAATTTGACCCACAAAAAAAATTTTTTTCCTAAATATTGTTAATCTTCTTAAAGGCATAAAAAGCTATGCATTTTTTTTTTTAAATTAAAGGAAACCGTTCGTCTACGATAGTTAAACAAAATTTTTGGAGGTTGTGAAAAACATAAACCAAAATTGAATTATATTATAATCATTTCTATTATGCCTTTAGAGTACATTAAAAAAGTTTTTGTCTTATAATGTAAGAATTTTAGTCGAAAAAAAACACAAATTGGATCAGATGGACCCATAGAGTGTTTTTTTTTTATTGAAAAAGTAGATGTTTTCTCGGAGAGTTAACTTTTTGAGCTTGCAGGAAGATACTAAATTCTTATTAAAATTATAAATTTTATAAATCAGATTACTAATTAATCTTTCTGATAAAAAATTTCTACAAATTATTTTTCGGAAATTGACACTTAATACTAATCATTACATAAAAGCATGTGCGTTGCATACAAATTGGCATCCCTAAATAAGTTCAATTTTAATTTCGACAAAAAATAAATAAAACTTTGTTTACTAAAATAATTTTTCGAATCATTAAGAAAAAACCTATTGCATTTTCTGATTACAATAAAAAGAAAAAAAATGTGTGTTGGTTATATACTTTTTTCTTGATTGTCTGTTACCATCTGCTTTATTATTTTTTAAACCTATGTATATTCATCAGCCACCGTGTAGATCTTTGTTGCAGCTGATTCAAAAGATTATTATTTTCTATATAAATTTATTTGCAATGCCGATGTATTGGTATGGTTAAAAGAATTATATTAAAACCGACAGATGCGAAAAGACTATTCGTTTTTGATTAGTCGCAATACCGAAAGTGCATTTAATACATGTGGCTTATCTTATATATACGGTTTTTAAGATATATTGGATTAAGGTGAATGGAATTTACTTACCTTTTTTTTGAAATACACAAACAAATATAAGTTTGGTTTATTGAATTATAACTTAAGTATAATTCTTTTTCATATAAAAGCAATTTCTGCCCATCTGGAAAATATTTGATTTTGTTGTTCAAAATATTTTTGACCTAATTAGATTTTTACTTTTAAAGATTTTAGATTATGTTGACAATAATGTTTAAAATACTTTTTAGAAAAATTCTTCCCTTAATAAATCATTATAACCTAAATTTACCTGTCCAAATTACATACTATTCCCCTTGAAGTCGAAATTTCTTGTCATATAAAAAACTACTCTCATAGAAAAAACGTTACACATTGCCTATCAATAGACCATTATGGGATTTATGAGGCCATGCAAGTTCTTTGATGAGATTTTCAGGGCAAGTTAATGAAAGTTAACCCCCTTTTTGGGGGTAGTTGTAGCTAATCTAAGGGAGGAATATTAATTTTTCCTTAAAAAATCGCAAAAATTCCTTATCAGCGATTCACAAAACCCCTATTTACCAAATCTGGGAATGACCCCAAAATACGTGATTATTGGCTTATAAAACATATACCAGACCAAATCTGATGGTTACCAGTAACAATAGAACCCCCTCCATATTTTGACTGGAGTATAACTTGTAATTTTTGAGTGCGACATTTAATCATTTTGAGTGTGATAATTCAAAAACTAGTAATTTCTGGACATTTCGCGCATGGAGATTATTGCTCAGAATGACGTTAGGGATATTTTAATAAATTTTTAGCTAATTAGACTGGGGCTCAGTTTCCATAATATTTGTGCGGGACCCTTTGCAAAAACTATAATAGAAAAGTGCTTTTATTTTAAAAGGACTTGAAATAAATACTTATAATACTTTACTTATAGAAGATCAATTTCGTCACTTTGTTTCCTCCCTTCTTTGGGGGGTAACATCACACCACCTAAAGTTTATAGAGAATCTCGTCACACTTCCATTTGATAACGTATTTTTGCTCTTCATTCCTTTTATAACATTGTTCCTAAATTCCTCCCAAATTTTCAATTAATGTTAAACTAATAAAAAATAAATTTCACAAGGTAATTTCAAAAATTGACTTAAAACATTATCTTTTTAATAGAAACTCTATAATTTAATAAATTAAATTAAATGTCTCTTAAGCATTAAATCCATAAATAATCTTTTTACAAAAATAAAGTATTTTTTCCTTAACTTTTTTTATCTTCTTTTCATCGTTTCATTTTTTTTTTTTATAAATAATAAGTCTTTTCAAAGTAGTAGATACTTACTAAATATAAAGAATATGAAAAAAAGGAAGAAGTACCATTAGAATGAGAAGTTTACGAGTAAGTTTGATTGGCAATCATTTCTTTATACACTATGTTTGCTCTCATGCTAAAAACTTATTACCTTACCGTGTATATATTACTCTTTTCATAGAAAATGAAAATACGAAAAAAAAAAAGTTTATTTTTAAAAGTAAAAAAGACCACAGAAATTCAGTAAAAGAAAAAATCTTTCCTTTTTATATTTATATCAACCTCGTCAAGTGTTAAAAAAAGTTTTTCATAGAATAATAAGATCTCATAAAATATTTCCTCGTTAAAAGAAGTCCTTTCCAATATCCTCGAGTTCAAAGTTTAATATTACTATTAGCAGGCGTTTGTCCACAATATTTTTTATTATATTTTTTATCTGAATCGGAAAAAAGAAGGATTTAAATCACTTATAATATCAACATAATATGAATAAAAAATAAAACTTTACCAGTTTTAACTTTTTAACAACTTTTTTTTTTTTCATTTAGTTATTATTATTTTTTTGTATTATATAAACTTGCTTAATATGAATTTCTTTTATTATTTTTTTTTAGAATTTTAACTTTTTTAATATTATAGAGATTTTTTTCAATTATCTTTGACTAAAATGTTTTATGGGAAACTTATTTATTTAATTTTATGTAGTTTTATATAGTTTAATAAAAAAAATTTTTATTTGCGCATTTTTATTGTATATATTAGCCTGTCCTTTAGTAATTTTTAAAAAGAACACTGTAAAAGTAACTTTCTTCTATTAACAAAAAAATTAGAAAATTTTCGAAAAATTGTGATTTTGTGAATATTAATTCGCAACAAAAATTGATAATTTACAATTTATTTTCGAAAATTTTCAAAAAATAGTTGTAAATTTACAAAAAATAGTTGTGAACTTACAACTTTTTTCGTAAAATCAAAAAAAAAATCGAGAATTCTCGAATTTTTCGAGAATGTACTAAATTTACGATTTTTATCGAATATTTACAAAATTTTTTAAAAATTCACTAATTTTTCGAAAAAATTATATTTTTTTTTGTAAATCTAAGAAAGTTACTTTTTACAGTGTGGGTACATCGAAAACGTTAATTAATAGACTGTTTTTAAATGAGACGAAGCAGTTGTGTACTAAATTACCAAAATACCCACAATTTCCCCTAATATTTCAAAAGCAATAAATTAAATTTTTTTCTTTCGATTAACTCATGCATTATGTATAATAAAATTATATAACTTTATTGATTTACTTTAAATAAAAAAAATAATCAATGCAACAAAAAAAAAAAAGTACAGGAAAAAAAGTTTATATTGGCATATAAAAAAGAAAGTTACAAAAAATAGCCTTTGCCTCCCATAGTGTTTCTCAGGCAAATCATTAAAGCGTGTCGTCCTTGCCAATGTTTTAATCATTAGGATTTGAGAAAAAAAAATTACAAATACAATAAAATTTTTTTCTAACGATATTTATTTAATACTGATAGGCATTTGTTTAATAATATTTATAAAAAAACAGTTGTTTTTATATAAAAATGAGAAAATTACTGTATTATCGTTGATCTCACAATTATTGTTACAATTTTTTACACTTTTTTATACTCGTTTAAAGTACATTGAAAGATAATTGCTTGCGGCAAATAGATTTTTTTGCTTTATTATTTATTAGGCTACGTGAAAACTGTGATATTATTTTTTCATTTTTAACTATGAAGGCTGTAATTGTCGGATAATCATGGTTTGGCCTTTGCAACCAAACTTAGTTGAAGTAGTGCTGTCCAAAAAGTTAACTTATTCTAAACTTATTCAGATTTGACATTCACCCTTAAAAACTTAAGAAAACCGAAAAATTCAGTATTTTAATATTTATTTAATTTCTCCAACCAGATCCTCTGTAGGAGGAAGTAAAATCTAAAAACCTAAAGACATTAACGCCGTTCACTCGCGCTTTTTAAATGGCAAAAAAATTTATTTTATAACTTATTTTTAGAACTAATAATTTAACCGACTTTCATCCGCGCTTCGTGTAATTTTTCAATTTTAAAACGTGAAGAATACATGAAGTGCGGGTAAACGGTTGAAAAACTTTTTGGGTTTTTGGATATTAGGAAATTTTTCCTTTAACAAAAGAACCAAAAACGCAAAGGGTATTTTCTATATTTCACCAAGTCAATTAAAATAAATATAAGGATGGTATGTTTTTTTAACTGCTCGAAAAACTGATTTTCAAAGGGGTCCTTAAAGTAAAAAAAAATTTTTCCTATAAAATTGGTAATATGAAAAAATATTCAGTAAATGTTTAGAATTCCATATATATATTCATAAGTCGGAGAAATTAAATAAAGCGTAAAGAATCGCCTTTTTCCATTTTTTTGAAATTCCTGAATGCATGTCGTAGCTTAAAGATTTAATTATAATGGGAATAAATAAATTTTTTAGCAGCTTTTTAAAGGCATTACTCAGACTAAGTTTGATTACAGGCATCAGAATGCTGTGCCTATTCGGTAATAGTCTTCTGACAAAAATCTTTTTATTAACTATGGAACGACAAAAATTTTAAAATGATTGCTAAATTCAGGAATCTTACTCAAATTTTCAAACACAATTTTCATTACTTATAAAAAGTAAAATAAATTAAAATGAGCTTAATATAGTACGCATAATTTTATAAAATAAAAAAAATAAATATGAATACAGAATAAAAATAACAAAATAAAATAATTTTAATAAAACAATAAATTTTATTCATGAATTATTTTATATTTTTTGAACTATAAAAATAAATTCACCAGAGATCATAATATTTTATAAAATAAAAATAAAGAATGTAAGCTTTTTCTTGTTTTAACTCTGCATTAATTTTTATTTTTATAAAAGTCAGCAAAAAAATAAAAACTCAAAAATGTAATTTTGCATCTTTCTTAGGTACATTTCTATACGCTTAGCTGACCATGTTTTTTTTTTAAAGAATTGCATGTTTATGTCAAAATTAGAACGCGTAACATTTTAATAAATCCAATTATTAGCCAAGGGCGGTGTTATTTTTTATTTTTTTAAGAATTTAAATTTAAAAAGAAAAATTGTAAGAACTAAAGAGAAAAACTGTCTACTTTGCATTACTAAACTAATTAATTAAATAATTAGAATTATTTTTTAAAAATCTTTACAGTATAATGAATTTTAATTAATCATATAATTTTCTCTTATTTTATGCATAATTTATTTTTGTTATAATGCACATTAATTATAATAAGTAAAAGAAAAATTAATTAATTATTTAATGAAGCAATTATTGATTACTGTTTAATATGCTTTTTAGTTAATTTATTAGATGCTCAAATAATATGTCAAAACAGAAAGCTTTTTATAAAATAAATCCATTGGGAATCAAATTTAACGAACTTTATTAATTAGGATAAATTTACGTTTTCCTATATCTATTGTTTATTTTATTACACTGCACTGTTTTATTATAATTAAATGTCAATATAATTGTTTAATTTCAAATTTTAAGCATCATTAAATACTAATTATTCAAAGTAAATAGTTGCAATTAATTTAAATAAGTTAATGAACGAATAAACATTTTTAAAGTTTTTGCAGATCTATTTCTTAAAAAATAGCAAATTCCTAATAATACAGCTAAAATAATCTGACAGAGCTGGGCGTGCACGGCATTTTGGGCACGGAAAACTAACAGCCGTATATACGGCCAAGCAGTACAATGATCCGTGCACAGTCTGTCCATACTTTGTTTTTATAAGTATACGGATCAGTTATTAGTATGTTAAAGTTTGAATGCATACTGCCCACGGACCCGTCAGCATTATGAAAAACCCAAGTCTCATACGCATACGGACCCGTATGCATATAGGACCTGGGTATTTTCATAATGCCCACGGACCCGTATGCTTATAGGAGAGGATATTTTCATAATGCCCACGGGTCAGTATACGTATGAGACCTAGGTATTTTCATAATGCTGACGGGTCCGTGAACATTATGAAAATACCCAGGACCTATATGCATACGGGTCCGTATGCGTATAGGACTTGGGTATTTTCATACTGTGTACGTATCCGTGGGCATTATGAAAACACCCAAGTCTCATACGCATACGGACCCATGGGCATTATGAAAATACCCTCTTTTATACGCATACGGACCCGTGGGCATTACGAAAATACCCTCTACTATACGCATACGGGTCCGTGGGCATTATAAAATTACCCAGGTCCTATATACATACGGGCCCGTATTAGAAAAATATGGAGCCGTATGCCATACAAATAGGTGATTTTCGGGTGATTTTGTACTGATTTTTGTCGTACGATTTTTCATACGGCATAAATAAATACGGGAGCCGTAGGTAATATGCCGTATTAATGGACTATTTTATACGGCTCCCGTATTGGATTTTGCCGTATGAAAATCCATACGGCAAAAATCAATACGGGGGCCGTATAAAATGGTCCATTATTACGGCATATTTTATACGGTTCCCGTATTGTATTTTGCCGTATGGATTTTCATACGGCAAAAGTCAATACGGGAGCCGTATAAATTGGTCCATTAATACGGCATATTTTGTACGGTTCCCGTATTGACTTTTGCCGTATGAAAATCTATACGGCAAAATCTAATACGGGAGCCGTATAAAATAGTCCATTAATACGGCATATTTTGTACGGTTCCCGTATTGGATTTTGCCGTACGGATTTTCATACGGCAAAAGTCAATACGGGACCCGTATAAAATAGTCCATTAATACGGCATATTCTGTACGGCTCCCGTATTGACTTTTCCCGTATAGATTTTTATACGGCTGAAGTATATACGGGATCCGTTTGAAATTTGCCGTATTAATGGGCTAATTTATACGGCTACCGTATGCAGTTTGCCGTATATACGGCTGATTACATCTAGTACCCGTTTACCGTATGCCGTATATACGGATAACAGCGTGTCACAGTATCCCAGCTCTGTAATCTGATAAAGTTAGAATATCTACGGACATTGTAATGACAAAATTAACTTGATTATTACTGTAAGCGAGGACCTAATTTCGTCCAAACTTTTAATTGCTATACACGTCAGTAAAATTTTAAAATAATTATTTATTTCTCTTTTTTTGGGCCGTGTCCACAAAGGGATATTTATTATAAGGCTAATTTTTATTATAAAAAATTTATTAATTTTATCTCTTATTCATATTTTGGGGTTGCAATCCCAACAAAAAAGACAGCACAATTAAATGTCAAAAGAAATTACTAAAAATAAATTACAAATTAATTGATGATTGTGGAAAATCAAGCTATTTTTGGTTCCTCATAGAGGAACCTTTGTGATAGATGAAATTTTGATTTTTGATTTTTTGGCATATAAGCACGTTTTGGGACCTCAGGAAGCTAAAAAACCGGTTTTAAAAAAAAGTCTGTATGTGTGTGTGTGTGTGTGTGTGTGTGTGTGTGTGTGTGTGTATGTATGTAACCGGTGAAATTTCACAACCATTATGGAATTAAGACCTAATTTTTTTTTCAAAAATTTTTTCATCAAAAAATCTCAAACTACTTTTTTTTTTTTTTAATTTGGATGTAATACCTCATTTATTTCCACGAAAGTACTTATATTTGAAAGTACGATTTTTACTCGATATCTCGAATCTGATAACTAATTTTTTGAAAATTTTTTTCTCAAAATTTTTTTCACCAAAAAATACAAAAAATACCAATTTTTTTTTTCTTTACGGACGCAGTACTTAATTTATTTCTGTGGAAGTACTAGTTTTAGAAATATCGTTTATAGCATTTTTTTGGACCTGATACTTAATTTTTTGTAAATTTTTTTCTCAAAATTTTTGTTGCCAAAAAATACAAAAAATGCCAAAATTTTTTTTATTTTAGGACGTAATACTTAATTTTTTTCTATGAAAGTACGAATATCTGAAAATATTGTAACCGGTGATATTTCACAACCATTATGGAATTAAGACCTAATTTTTTTTTCCAAAATTTTTTCATCAAAAAATCTCAAACTATTTTTTTTTTTTTTAATTTGGATGTAATACCTAATTTATTTCCATGAAAGTACTTATATTTGAAAGTACGATTTTTACTCGATATCTCGAATCTGATAACTAATTTTTTGAAAATTTTTTTCTCAAAATTTTTTTCACCAAAAAATACAAAAAAAACTTAATTTATTTTTATTTTTGGATGTAGTACCTAATTGATTTCTATGAGAGTACTAGTTTTAGAAATATCGTTTATAGTAATTTTTTGGACCTGAAACTTAATTTTTTCAAAATTTTTTTCTGAAAATTAAAAAATCAAAAAAATTAAAAAATCTGTAATATTTTTTTTTTTTTAGTGTAATACTTCCTTTAATTCCATGAAAGTACTAATATTTGAAAATTTTGCAATCGGAGGTATTTAACAACCATTATGAAATTAAGATCTAATATTTTTTCAAAAATTTTTTCATCAAGAGATTTCAAAATACTTTTTTTTTTTTTAATTTAGGTGTAATACCTCATTTATTTCAATAAAAGTACTTATATTTGAAAGTATGGTTTTTACTCGATATCTCAAATCTGATAATTAATTTTTTGAAAACTTTTTTCCCAAATTTTTTTTCACAAAAAAATACAAAGAATACCAAATTTTTTTTTTGTTCGGACGTAGTACCTAATTAATTTCTATGAGAGTACTAGTTTTAGAAAGCTTATTCATAGTAATTTTTTGGATCTGATACCGAATTTTTTCAAAATTCTTTTTCTCAATATTAATAAAACAAAAAAATTAAAAAATCTGTAATATTGTTTTTTTTTTAAGTGTAATACCTAGTTTATTGAAAATTTTTTTCTAAAAATTTGTTAAATAAAAAACATTAAATCACAGCAACATTTTTTTTCTTATAAAATACGGTATTTAACTTTTTTTTATGAAATACTGATATCTCAAATTATAATTTTTATTAGATAAAATAGACCATTATAAATATTTTGCTATTGTTAATGAGGAACCATAGTGCCAATCACTTGGCAGCGTTTTTTATATTTGAATTCATTAAAAAAAATATTCGTTAGAAAATTTCGAAGACCAATCAATGAGAAAAGCATCTATTAATAGATAACCTGGTCTATAATAGAAGTGAAGTACGCTAAAATGTTTTTCTATCATAAGGTTCATAAGTTAAATTAAAAAAAAATTATTTATTCAAAAAATAAATAAAGCGTTTATAAGATAATTCGTAATTCTTAATAACATTATTTAAACAAGAATCAACGACTTTAATATTAAAATTATTGCTAGTTCTGTTGAGACCATATACAATATGACTGAAATTAATGGATATAAAATAGAGAAGGTATCTTTCGATGAATCGATAATTGTAACCACTAGTACCTTTTTTGCAGAAATTAGAGAAAATGAATGATAACACTGATTTTGAATCTATCATAGAAGTAATAAGTTGTTGAGTAAGATTCCAAAAAGGCTTCGATTAATAAATTTAAGAAGCAGTAAGAAAGTAGAAGTGTAATTGCTGAGCAATCACATGATAAATGTGATATTGGAAATGACAATGTTGAGGGTTGCAATCCAGTTAAACCCGAAAAATATTATGCCAGGTAAAAAAGAGCACGTAAAGAAAATACAAGAGAAGAAAAAAGAAGGAAAAAAAGTTTAAAGCAGCTGAACCATCAAAAGCTGTTGTAATAGCTATTCGAAAGAGAAAATTAAAATCCCATACAAAAACTTCGTATGAAATGAAATGATTTAAAAACTTTAATATTAGTAGACAAATCATTCAATTTATTTTTTAATAATTACGATATACTTGATTTCTAAATTTACTTATATAATATAAATATTCCAATTCTTTTGCGAGAAAGGTGACACCTAGTTTCTACCTGATGCTATTTGTTTACTTTGTTTATATATTCGCATCAAGTAAACTATATAGAAAATTCTTTGCTTCTGAATAATATTTTCTTAGTGGCCTTTAATAAGATTTCGGGCTTATACTTTGTTAGTGTTTTTTTTCAATCTCTCAAAATTAAGGTTTTCTATATGTCAAAACGCCTTCGAATTATTGTCTTATGTAAAGAAATAATTTGAATTATGTTGATTCCAAATATTGCTGTATCTTTTTTTCAAAAATATATTTAACCAAAAATACATTAATTTTATTGTTATTTAATTATTTCAGATATTTCATGAATTCAAACAAATAAAAAAATAAAAAGAAAATTAATTTAATGTACATTAAACAACTACTAATTTACAAAATGTATGTAACAAATTGGTATTTCATAAAAAAAAATAAAAATTAACGTAATTAAGATGATTAGCACTTTTTAAACTACGAACAAATTGCAAATTTTTTATTTTTTCTTTTTTAATTAATATAAGTACTTATACTTTTTGTTGATCAAAGCCGAAACGGGGATTTACGGGCCAATGATTTAGCAAGTTTATATGGACGTTTCCTGTTACTAGGATTATTCTTTAGTTTGCGCTGCATTCCGTGACGAAAGAAATATATATAAAATTTTAAAATCAAGAAAAATTATAATGCAATTTATTTTATTTACTTTTATCATTAATATTTATAGATTCTTTGCAATCGTTATTCTTAGTTCAGTTTTGAGATTTTTTATTAATAATTTGACCCTTTAATGATATTCAAGTAAAAAATTTGCAATATTAATTAACATTACTGAATACAAAACTAATAATATCTGTTTTAGATGCCAGACCACTAATTTTAATAAATAATTTTCTTACCTTTCAACATGATATGAAAATGTGTCAATTATAAAAATAATAAATAGATATTCAGAAATACAGGAGAATATCGATAATAATTTATAATACAAAATACTAATAACATACTTGAATTTGGATGATAAAAGAAAAAATTTTTTATCTATAAAATACCAAGTATTTTATATCATATAATAATAACGTATTAACAAGAGTGTACGCCGAGTATAACTACTACAGTTATTATATAACGACAAGAAGTACTTATTATCTAAAATAACTATAAGTAAGGTTTAATAGAGTTGTTTAGAAAGTTTGTTAAAAACTTTGTTGATAATATATAGGGAAAAAAAAGAAAATTAAGAAAATATTGATTAAAAATTGATTTACTGAGAAAATGTATTTATAATAATAACAATATTTAATCTCAGAAAATCTATAAGGATTTATTATACTTTTAAAAATTTACCAGAACTTAAAACTTTTTTGTATTGCATGCCATTAGAGGGTTTAGAATTAAAACGTATTATAGCTTTAAATTATAAAATAATTCTTATGAATATAAAGTTTACTATATATATTTAAATTTTTAGCCATTCCTAATTATTATAAAATATTAAATATAATTTTGACGCATGATTGAATAATCTAAATAATTCAATTTTATTTTTTTATTAAACAATGATGTCATAACAATACTGAGTGCAAAATAAAAAGTTTACAAAATTCTACTACTACTTCAGTCAAATCAGTAATTTGAGGTTGTTTTTTCAAAATAGATAGAAAAAAGGTCTGCTATAGGTTTTTTTGGGTCACAGATTACGAAAATCTTGCAAATTGGAGAAACCCCTTAAATTAACAAAATACACTCCTTCTTAGAGGTTTTTTGGCAATTATCACAAACCTTAATGAGATTTAACCTACTTTATACCTTTTTTTAGATTCATAATTACGAATTCAGAGGTCCTCTACATTAAAAATGTACGTACTTTTAAATTGGTTAAAACGCTCCCTTGTAGGTTTTTTTGTGGTAATTTTTCAGTACTTATAGTACCTTTCAGTACCTATTGTACATTTTCAGTACCTTATAGTATCTTGAAAAGTTTTGACCAGCTGTAAATTTTTTAGATTCCTGAACACTAATTCCAGGTCACTGGAAGGCCTAAACACTCCCTTTAAGGGGTAATACTGTTATTTTTACTAATAATGAGAAATTGTGACCTATTTTAAGTTTTTAGAGCTCTTTATTACGAATCTTAGGAGGTACATAAAAAATATACGTACCTTGAATTTAATAAAAACAATCTTTTTGGGGGTGAAATTGTTTTTTTTACTTATCATGACAAGTTTTAACCTATTATGATTTTTTGGAAACGATAATTACGAATTTAAGGGTGTTGAAAATCCGAAATTTATGATCAGCAAGACAAAAAAATTATAATACATAGGTTGAAACTTGTCATGATTAGTAAAAAATACAAAATCGTCCCCGAAAGAGTTTTTTTACTAATTTAAGGAAGCTACGTTCATATTTCATCTACAGAACCCTGGAATCCGTATAATTAGGAATCCCAAAATGTATAAAATAAGCTAAATCTCGTCATGGTTTGTGAATATTTCAGGGTGTTTCACAAGTTTCCTACGAGCTCCTCTCTAACAATTGCCACTCTGGAAAACTACCCCTTGGACAAATTCTCCCTGTACAATTATTTATTGGCAATCCACCTACCCCTAAATATTTGTCCCCCAGACAATTGTCAACCTTAAAATCTAAGCAAATAATTAAGAAAGAGATATTTTTTTAAATAATCAATAATTATTTTTTTTCTCTCCAGGCTATATCCTTTCCCCAAAACAATTAAGGCTAGGTTTTTTTTTAATGCATCAACTATTGAATTTCCAAAAATTGTTTTATAATTTACTAAAACTTCCAAGTGACCTATTATAAGCCATATATTATTAAATTTAAGTCTAAAATTTAAAAACAAAACAGTTATTTTTCTAAAAACAAACATTAATTTTTACATTTAAAGTTAAAATGTATTTCAAGTTAAAATGTATTTATTTTAATGCAGAAAATCCTATTTTCCTGGTAGCTGATAGCAAAAAATATGAAAGCTTTCAAATAAAATAAAAGTTATAATCTGTTTTTTTTAACGCATATAATATAAGCTGTATGTATTATAAGAAATTTTAATATTACAATAGTAATAAACACAAAAATAATAACATTTTTTTTAGTTATTTATTTTTAAAAAAAATTTATTTATTAATTGTAAACTATTTTTTATTAATTTAATAATTTGATTATTTATTGAAATACTAACTATAAAATAAATTTTTATCTTAATTTTGAAGAAAATTCTGCCCAATTTTGAATCTAAATTGAGTTCCTCAAAGTTATTAAAAGCAGTTTTAGGATACATGGGACTTTATCAACAACGTTTTTATCCATTAAAAAAGTGTAATTAGCAATTGCAAGGATGTAAGCCTGAAATTTCAGATTTTTGAAACGCCTATAGTTTGATCTAAAAGTTTGGACGCAGTCACTTCAAAATTAAGGTTTGGTTTATGTTGATTTAGAGGGAAACTTTGTTTCAGTTCAACATTTCTTTCTTATAAAAGTCTCTTCTATTTTAACCCCTATTTTATCCAGACTTATCATAATTTCTCTTGAATACTGCGAAAAATGTTATAATTATCACTCACACATTGTTATTAATTTTACGTAATTTAATAAAATTCCACTTTTTTTCATAATAAAAATAATTTATACCAAGAGTTATAAAATATAAAATTTTATTTTAGTTATTAAAACAGATTTTTCTGTATAACGATCTAATAATGATGCAATTACAGATGACGCTTTTTAATTAAAATCCATTATTCATTTCTAAATGCCATATATATATATATATTCAAAAACTTAACGTTACACAGTTTTGAAAGTAAAATATATATATAATTATATATATAATAAAAATATTATTAGAGTATAATTTTTACAATGTCTGGGATGTCAAAAAGTACTTAAAAATATTAGTTAAATTTATTAAAGCACTTATTATACCCCTATTTTAAATAAATTATTTATAACATTTTTAATTAAAAAATTTTAAACTACGTGCAAAAAAAAAGGTATAAAAAATTATAGTTTTACATTATTTTTAATATAAATGTCAACTATTATAATTGTGACATATCCCATCAGAATTTAACGTCTACACAGAGAGAAAGAGAGAGAGAATCATCACTTTTAATGCATATTCATTTAAACTTTCTATTATGCACTTTTGCACATTTTATACATTGTATTTATACTACCAAAATTTTTAGTCACACATACATATGTAAACAATAATGATAACAATACAAAACAATAACAATATATAAGGAAAGAAAGGATGGAGAAAAAATAAAGTAAAAAATCAGAAAGAAAAAAGGACCACATACGAGGTAAAATATTTGTAAATAAAGCTCTTATATATACGAATGTTCTTGTTTTTATATTTTCATCTTAGTCTTCTGTTTTTTCTGTTTTTATAATTTGTGGTTTATTGGGGGTTTTAATATTACTCGTTATTTTTATCTAATTAAGCTAAACTAGTAGTTACGAGCTTGTAAATTAATGCTTTGAAATTTAGTTTTTTAGGAAATATTTAACAATGTTAGCTAGCTAATCGAACTTGGTTTTTGTAACATATGATATTTTCTTTAACGAACTTTATTTTTAAGTTTTTATTACTATTATAAAATTTGGTTACATTGTTTGTTGAATAATTTTACGAAAAAAATTTTAGTGAAAAAAATACGATTGCTGCTGCCGGAATTTAGGTTGTGACAGCCGGAATTTTTTTTTCAAAGGATTGCAAATGATTAAAGTAAATGGCAGCCACTTACTTATAATGTGAGCTCCGTGGCATAATGAGACAGAGAAAAAATTTTGACCAAACAAATTTTTTTAACTAAGTTGTATATCATTTGTCATCAAAAGAATAGAATATTTACGGATCGTGTTTGAAAAAGTAAAGAATACCCAAATCGCAGTTATGAATTACCGGTAAACGGGGCATTCTTTATTTATAGGCAAGGCCCGTATAAAATTTTCCTATGTCAATGACGAAAAAACACGTCTTTATTAGTCGTGCAGCGATCGGGAATGATATAACATTTGAGCTTTAGTTAGTTTTATGTTTTGAATATTTTTAATCATAATATTGTTACATTTTAAATAATTTAAAATAAAATAAACAGCCCTATTGGTGCCTTGGGATTAATTTAAGGTACAGAGTATATTTTCTCAACATAAAAATATTTCAATTTTAAGGGTTCTTGACTCCGGTCTCGCCTTGTTAGTAACTCATATTCTGTATAGTAGTTATATTTTGTACCTTAAAGATTCAATTTAATATTTTAATAAAAAGATAGCACAAAACATAATAAGCTATTTTAAAATTTATTTTAAATTGAAATTTTGTTTTTTTTTATAATGTTATATAATAAGCTTTTGTAAGAAATTTGTGATTATGCATTTGGGCTTGAGAAATACTTTAGTTTCTGTAGTTTTTCTATCATGGAAACTTTTAATTGTTATTGAATTATGCTCCAAGAAAGTTTTCACTATATATCACTAAACTTTTCAAGTACGTTGAAAATGTATCAAAAAATATTTAATTAGGACCGTGATTGGGACAGAAAGACTCAGCTACTCTTAATATGGAACGTGTTTACAGGGAGACTTATCTCAAAAGGCCTGAAAATCAAGGGGGGAATAAAATGAGACTTTGAATAATTTTGACTTAGGGACTTAATAATTTTGACTTAGGGAATAATTTGCGTTTAAGGACCTAAAATTATCCGGGTTCAGAGGCTTATTTTATTTTACTACTTACTTTAGGAAGTTAGAATGTGTGTAATAAATAAGTAGCCAGTAAACATAAACATGTACCTTGCAAGTAGTGTAGATGTATAAGCCCTTTATAAGTATTTTAATTGTTCCTGTACATTTTCACGAATGTTTTAATAATAAGGTGTACATTTTAACCTAATTTTATCTCTTAATCAAGTTTCTTAAATATACACGTCTTTTCAAGAAAAGTTCTTTTAATTATAGAATTTAAATTAACCTAAAAAAAAGAAAAAAAAATAATTTAAAAGAGTAAAAATTATCTCAAGAAATTTACTTACAATGCGGTTTTAATATACTGCATAACGCGATATAGTCTATTTTATATGTATAGAATTTAAAAATACCTTTAACACGCGACATACTACACTATATTATATACCTATATATATAAGTTTTTGAAGTCTAAGAGTTAATTAAATCGTGAACAGAATCTTCAATTTAATTAAGAAACCGTCGTTTTATATATCGTTGAATTCAAAAGTAAATTGTTATTTAAATTACCAAATTATATGTATATTTAAGTTTCATTAAATAAATTTTTCTTTTTCTAATTAATTGATTGATTTATTAATTAGACTTTTATGCATATTAGCTTGGTAAATATTTTAAAATTTTTTTGAGATTTGTAATTATTGTGTAAAATTAGGTGACATCTGTAAAAAAAATAAAGTTAAATATTTTCCAATTTAGTTATACGAAATTTTCTTAAGTCTCATAGGGAAAATAAAATAATTTTTAATTACTCCATGATCGAACAATAACTTTTAAAATACTAGATTTTCCTGGATGTATGATCCTAATCATATGGGGTATTTAACTATGCACCTTTTGATTTGTAAGAAATAATAACTTTCCAGACTGTATTACAGCTAACTTAATTACTTCTAAAAACACAGACAATTTTTTATGACATAACTTACAATCATTAAGATATCATAAAATATAATGTTCATATAATTACTGTAATAAGTTGTATTTTTAAATAAAATTTTTATCTTGTCTTGCAAAATGACAAATGAAAATCTTAAAAAAGCTTTATTTTTAGACGAATATTAATTAATAAATTTTTGTATATGAGTGATTCTGTTCTTATTCAGAAAATTCAGACCTAAATTTATTTATTGGTATCATCTGTATTCAAGAAAATATTTTAGGGTTGTTAAATATTGAAAGCATTTTTAAACTTGAAAACAATATTTAAACAAAAATTTTAAGCTAAATTGCACATACCTATTTTTGTAAAACAAATACGCCTAATGTTAATTATAAAATGTAAAAAAAATGCTTCCTTTATTTATAAAGTTCTTATGGTCGACGCTTCACCTGTTTCCAGGCCTCTTCAGGAATAATTGAATTGATGCTATTCGATTGGGTTTGATTTGACCTAAGCCCTTGTTCAAATTAAATCAAAATTTAATTATTAAAGGAAATATTTCTTGGACTGAAATTGGCTATATTTTATTCAATATTTTAAAATTAACGTCAGCACACGTCAATAAATACTTATAAACAAGGGTAATCTATTAGGTCAAGTGATACCCTCACTCGTAACATCAATAAAATTAATCCTGAAGAGGCCTGAAAACAAACGAAACGTCAACCATCGAAATTTAATAAATATAATAACCATTTTTTACCTGAAATTTCCTATTTTAATCAATATTTTAAAAATATTTTGTATTAGAAAACTAAATAATGCTTGTGTACTAATACCCTTTGAAAGAAAATTTTTTGAGATAATACGTAATTAACGGTTAATTTTTAAGTTAATATTTTAATAAAGTTTTAAACATGACGTAAAAAGAAAAATATATGTCAATTAAAAAAAAAAAATTATCTTTTCATGTACAATTACCATTAAAAATTCATTTTTCTTCAAGACGTGTAATATATCTTGTCTCATTTTTAACTGTTTCTTATCAATTATTTAAACGATACCAAAAAAAAAAAAAATTCTGTAAAATTTTATAAATATTCTCAAGAATCACATTAATAAAAGTAAATTATAATAAATTAATAAAAAATTAAATAAAAAATATAAAATTAAACTAATTAAACTTACATGTGGCACATTAAAATTTTAAATAAATTGTAAATTAATAATATTTTTTTTGGAGAAAAAGATCTATTACGCGAATATAACAACTCGAACAACAATTTCAAATGCCGTAAATCCGGTTATTTCAAAAGCCACCGACTTTTACTTTAAAATCCTCTTCATTCTTTTCTTTTTCTTTCTTATATTTACTACTATATTTTATTTTTCCCTTTTTTAGATTTCATGGAGTTATATATACGCAGTCACGCGATTGCGGCTGTATCTTCTAATTTTTTTTTTTACTGCTGTTGTTCTTTTTTTTTTAAAACTACTTCTGGTAATAATAGTAAGGCATGCTTCGTTTCTTCTTCTTTTTTTTTATTATTGTCTTAAATCACGAATTATCAGAGGTGGTGATGCATTAATTAACATGTCTTTTTTAACTTTAATTTATTTCATATATACCGAGTTTTATGCAGTGATAAGTTTTGCTTTTTTTTATTTTAATCAAGACACATTTTTTTATCTTTAGTTGTTTGACATTAAATGAGGTTGCATTTGAGTATATAAAGATAATATTCATTTTAGCTGAAAAAATATGTGATAAAACTAAGATTTACAAGGGGAAAAAGAAAAAATTAACTTTTTTAGCGTAGGTGGAGACTAGTTTAATAGCTGTTTAGAACTATCGATTAAAAATATAAGGAAAGTAAAAAGTGCAAAAGGCAGCGAATGGATCCATTTTTTCATACATTAAAAACTGTAAAAATTAATCCTCTGCAAGCACATATTTCTACTGCAAACATTATGAGAAAAAATGTAATTAAAAAATTAAAAGCTTCAATTCATGTAAAGTTATTAAAAAAAATTTTTTTAAATAAACTTTCGATAATCCAAAAATTTTTAAATTTATAAGAGGATAAATGTTGGATAAATTGCAATTTTAATATTAAAGTTTGTTTAAAAGTTTATTCAGATTACACGTTAAAGTCTCATTGAAAATTTGTCAAGTTTAAAACGTAGATATATATTTTGAACTAATTTAAATTCAAGAATTGGGTTTATATCTAGCTTTAACCATGTTTCTTGAAAATGTACTATATATATATTTGTAATTGAGGTTAAATAGTATGTAAAAGGTCTTCTCTTTAGTGATTTCATAAAGTGTAAAATTAAATGTAAATTTACTCAATTATTATTCATCAAATCAATCCTACCAATATCCTATCCAATGGTTATCTGTCATTTATTCACGGTTAAATACATTCAAGCTCGCAAATAAAATCAAGTTTTATAAATATATGACATAGTTTTTTATGCTTGCTATGTACGATCAACGAGTTGAATTAATCAAAAGTAAATAATTTTAAAAGTTAATTAATTGCTATTTGTTATACAACGGACGAAAGTAGATCATTTTTTCCTTCAATCAGAGAAATGATCAATTATTTCCAACCTGTAATTAATATCGATCTTTTATTATAAGATGACTAAATTTTTTCTAAAATAAATAAATAAATAAATGACTTGAATTCATGAAAATTCTAAACATTATCCACTTCCACTATTGAATGATTATCTGATCTTATAATAAATTTTTAATAATGGAGAAAAGTGTTTAAGAGCTGCTATAGAGATTTCATAAAATTGCAAGAAAAGTTGCTTGGGCAGCTAAGAGGAGGACCCTAGGAAATTCTCTAAAGCAGTCGATGTTAGGGGTGCAAGCACAAAATTTGGAGATATTTCAGTCAAATCATGGAAGGAATATTGATTTATTCAACTCTAATCTTCTTATAAAATTAATTTAAAAAGCATGGCTGAGGAGATGATTGTATCACAAACTACACAAAACTTTCCTGTAGCAATTTTGGAACGTTACCTGAAATATTAACACGGAACATGTTAATAGGGAGGGGTACCCTGGGAATAAGAAAATTAAAGGGAAGGGGGGGGGTAAATGTGTCCGATTTAATGGAGGAGGGGTAAACGTGGGCTTGTAATTATTAGGGAGCATTCAATATTTACCCCCTCTCGTTCCATTCTTGCATGCTAAATAATAAACAGCGGGAGTAAATTTTAGAGGTGGTGGTTAAAATTTTTTTCTCGTCTGAATGCTCCCTTACTATTTAAGGACTTAGAATAATTCAGGTTTAGGAACTTTATCCGGGGTTAGAGATTTGTAATAATTCGGGTCAAGGGACTTGAACATTTTTTATTTAGGGACCTAGAATAATATGGGTTTAAGGAATCAGAATAGTTTGGGTTTAGAATCTGTATATCTAAAATAGCAAACTGTATGGTATATTAATGTTTAATTTTTACTCGCTGGTAATCATTCTTTTGTCTTTTATCAAAAAAATATATATTAATCAATGAGAAAGATAGATAATTAAATATTTCCATGACAGTATGGAAAATTGTAATCTTATATGAAAAAACAAAAATAATGATCTTCTAAGGGTAAAAAATAAATTAATGTTTATAATTGCAAGTTTTTTTATTATTTTATGTAATAAAAATTATTATAATTCCAATTTTTATCTTAATGTAATCAGAGTTGTATTATAAATTTTTATCTAAGTACGTAATACAAAATTTATAGAAAAACAAATTATATTTTACTATCATAATAAACATGCAATATTCATAATATTTAATAAAAATTTAATTAACATTTTTTCACAATAATAACAATAATAATAAAAATAAATTTTTTTTTTTAATAAATCACTGTAATAATAATATGTGTTAATACAAAAAAACAAAAAATTATTAATGATATAAAAAATATAAATAATTAATATTATAAAATCGAAGATATTCTTTGTTAAAAGTAAAAAAAAAGTAAACTTGAATAACAAATAATAAAAAAAAAAATGTGTTTGTGTTATATTCATAATTACATCCTTTACTGTTATTGACGTCATACACGCGACCATAATAAAATAAAAATATATACAAAAAAGATGCATACACATAAAACGAGATGCATACGCTTAAAAGTATAGATTGGCTTTATGTATATTGAATATAATTATAAAAAAGAAATTTATACAATAATAAAAGTTCATACATGTTAAGAATTTTTTAGAAGTAAAAAGGTGTATAAAGAAAAATTCCCTGCCAACTAGCTGGCACTAAGGTTCCTCAAACAATGAGAAAAAACTTTTTTAATTTTGAGAAATAAATTTTGGAAAAATTCGGTATCAAATCCAAAAAATTACTATAAATGAACTGTCTAAAATTAGTACTCTCATAGAAATAAATTAGGTACTACATACAAAAAGAAAAAAAAATTTGGTTTTTTTTGTATTTTTTTGTGAAAAAAAATTAAGGAAAAAATATTTTTTTTAAATTAAGTATCAGATTCGAGATAGAGAGTAAAAACCATACTTTCAAATATAAGTACTTTTATGGAAATAAATGAGGTATTACATCCAAATTAAAAAAAAAAAAAGTACCTAGAGCTTTTTTGGTGAAAAAATTTTTGAAAAAAAAGTTAGGTCTTAATTTCATAACGGTTGTGAAATATCGCCGGTTGCAGTATTTTCAGATATTAGTATTTTCATGGAATTTAATGAGGTATTACACCCCCAAAAAAAAAAATATTGCAGGTTTTTTAATTTTTTTGTTTCTTCAATTTTGAAAAAAAATTTTTTTAGAAATTCGGTATCAGATCCAAAAAATGACTATAGACAAACTTTCTAAAACTAGTACTTTCATAGAAATAAATTAGATACTACGTCCAAAAAGAAAAAAAAAATTGTTGTTTTTTGTATTTTTTCGTGAAAAAAATTTTCAAAAAATTAAGTATCAGATTCGAGATACCGAGTAAAAACCATAATTTCAAATATAAGTACTTTTATGGAATTAAATGAGGTATTACACCCAAAAAAAAAAAAAATATTGCAGGTTTTTTAATTTTTTTGTTTTTTTAATTTTGAAAAAAAATTTTTTTAAAAATTCGGTATCAGATCCAAAAAATGACTATAAACAAACTTTCTAAAACTAGTACTTTCATAGAAATAAATTAGGTACTACGTCCAAAAAGAAAAAAAATATTGTCGTTTTTGTATTTTTTCGTGAAAAAAATTTTGGAAAAAAAATTTTCAAAAAATTAAGTATCAGATTCGAGATATCGAGTAAAAACCATACTTTCAAATATAAGTACTTTCGTGGAAATAAATGAGGTATTACATCCAAACTAAAAAAAAAAAAAAGTACCTCGAGATTTTTTGATAAAAAAATTTTTGAAAGAAAAATTAGGTCTTAATTCCATAATGTTTGTGAAATATCACCGATTACATACATACGTACACACACACACACACACACACACACACACACACACAGACTTTTTTTAAAAACCGGTTTTTTAGCTTCCTGGGGTCCCAAAACGTGCTTATATGCCAAAAAATAGAAAATCAAATTTTGACCTAACACAATGGTTCCTCTTTGAGGAACCAAAAAAATACCCTGCCAACTAGCTGGCACTGAGGTTCCTCAAACAATGGGCTGTAATCTTAATTTACAACAAATATTATTGATTACAACCAGGCAATTATACATACATTTTTCGTTTTTAGTAGCTAGTAAAGTAGATTATTAAGATCATTTTGTTATTAAAGTGAAAATTCTAGCGTCCATGGATTGGTCGCGCCGGCGTTAATGGATTTTAAATCATTTTTGCATAATTAAAAAGAGACAAATATAAAAAAAGCTAATTTTATTTTTTTTTATAAAATTTTATTTTATTAGAATATATAATTATCCCTTAACAATTAAAATATTGGGTAACATGATTTTTTTGTTTTGTCAAAGAAATGGTTGGTAACGATGCGAAAATTACAAATATTCGCTCAATTATTATAAAAAGATAGGAGTTTTTAGCAGAATTTATAATAAACATCTTTGCTCTGGAAAAGTCGATTTCTCATTTATTCAACTATTAAATCCATACCAGACGAAAAAGAATCAACAATTTCTTATAATTTATTTTCTCAGTGTACTTCTTGCATTTGACCAATCTTCAGCAACAATGATAATAATAATAATAATAATAATATTTTGTAATAAAAAAAATAACCACATTAATTGCTTCAAGATTTTAACATTATTTATATTATTTCTATTAATCACAAAATAATAAATTATTTAATTCTATAAATTGTTTGATTCTTTAAAAAATGCCAATATAACTTTTAAATCTTAATTTTAAAATGCAAACATAACCATTTAATATTTTTAGGCTGTTTATTATTGTTTATAATTTCATTAAGCTGCATACATAAATTTAATAAACATAGCAACGAGCAAAATAATCCAAGGAAGTCAAAAAGAGGCAACATTTCCATCAGTCTTTCTTGTGTGTTATAATTTATATCAAAATAAAAAAAAAAAATTGTGATTGGATACAAAAAATTACTATAAATTAAATTTCTAAAACTTGTACTCTCATTAAAATAAATTAGATATGTCCAAAACGAAAAATAAATTTGGTGTTTTATGTATTTTTTTGTGAAAAAAATTTTAGGAAAAAAATTTTCAAAAAATTAAGTAACTGATTGGAGATATCAAGTAAAAACCATACTTTCAAGTATAAGTACTTTCATGGAAATAAATGATGTATTACATCCAAAATAAAAAAAAAAAGGGGGGTTTGAGATTTTTTGATAAAAAAATGTTTGGAAAAAAAATTAGGTCTTAATTCGATAATGGTTTTGAAATATCACTAGTTACAATATTTTCAGATGTTAGTACTTTCATGGAATTAAATGAGGTATTACACACAAAAAAAAAATATTGCAGTTTTTTTTATTTTCTTTTTTTTAATTTTGACAAAAAAAATTTTGAAAAAATTAAGTATCAGATCCAAAAAATTACAATAAACAAGGTTCTTAAAACTAGTACTTCCATGAAAATAAGTTAGGTACTAAGTCCAAAAAGAAAAAAAAATTGGTATTTTTTGTATTTTTTTGTGAAAAAAATTTTAGAAAAAAAATTTTCAGAAAATTAAGTATCCGATTCGAGATATCATTTGAAAACTATACTTTCAAATATAAGTACTTTCATGGAAATAAATGAGGTATTACATCCAAATTAAAAAAAAAAAGGGGGGTTTGAGATTTTTTGATAAAAAAATGTTTGAATAAAAAATTAGGTCTTAATTCGATAATGGTTTTGAAATATCACTAGTTACAATATTTTCAGATATTAGTACTTTCATAGAATTAAATAAGGTATTACACCCAAAAAAAAAAAAAATATTGCAATTTTTTTTATTTTTCTATTTTTTTAATTTTGACAAAAAAAATTTGAAAAAATTAAGTATCAGATCCAAAAAATATCAATAAACAAGGTTCTTAAAACTATTACTTCCATGGAAATAAATTAGGTACTACGTCCAAAAAGAAAAAAAAAATTTGTATTTTTTGTATTTTTTTGTGAAAAAAATTTTAGAAAAAAAATTTTCAGAAAATTAAGTATCCGATTCGAGATATCATGTAAAAACCATACTTTCAAATATAAGTACTTTCGTGGAAATAAATGAGGTATTACATCCAAATAAAAAAAAAAAAAAAGTACCTCGAGCTTTTTTGGTGAAAAAATTTTTGAAAAAAAAATTAGGTCTTAATTCCATAATGTTTGTGAAATATCACCGATTACATACATACGTACACACACACACACACACACACACACACACACACACACACACATACAGACTTTTTTTAAAAACCGGTTTTTTAGCTTCCTGGGGACCCAAAAAGTGCTTATATGCCAAAAAATAGAAAATCAAATTTTGACCTAACACAATGGTTCCTCTTTGAGGAACCAATAGGCTTTATAGCAAATATAATTGAATTTTTCAAGTATATTTGCATCAATGTAATTATAAACTCTATGTCTATAACTAAAACATATTTAATATGTATTTCGATATTAAATGCTTTGATGTCGCTTATTTGTATATCATATGCAAAAACCTGCACCTCGTGTATGTGTGTAGTACATTTAATTGACATGAATCGACGTCGTTTAAAAATTATATTTTTAGCTTAATTAATATTGGAGATTCGGTAGATATTCTCTAATATTGGACAATTTATTGTCCGATTTCCAGGACAACAATTTGAATTTAAAATTTATTTAGCAGATTTTGATTCCGCATATTCTAAAACCTCAAGAAAGAAATTTACTTGTATAGTATTGGAGATTTGTCAGTTTTTCTCGAACATTGGCCAATTTTTTGTAAAAAATAAGGATAGAGATGAAATTGGAGTTAAATTCGATTAAAATTTCCATTTTGGTGACCCAAAAAACCCTAGTTACAATTTTTATGCCAGAGAATTAAATTTTAACCAAAAAATTCAAAGTGATTTAAATATTTATCTGCGTTTTAAAAGCGATTTAAGTATTGAAATATTATGATATTTTGTTATAACTTCTTTTTTGTTTATATAGTATACTTGATATATAATAATTTTTGTTATATTATAATACTCCAATTATTTATGTTGATGCTTTTTCCAAACAATAATTTGGTGTTTTAAAAAACACCTGATAATAACAAAGACATTTGTAATGCACCAAATATATTTTTGTATATTGTAATACTCCAAAATTTTTTTATTGTTATTTGTAAACCACCAAATTTAAGAATAGAAGATTAGAAAGTGACGAAGTTGCTTTTGGACTTTTATAAAGCGCCTTCTTAGCCATTTGGTGGTTTGATAAAGGAAATTTGGTGATTTTCATTGAAATGAGTGCATAAGATTCTTTAAATTTAATAAGATTTTATAAACAAGGGATTAATTCGTTAGGGTTTGTCCCAAACAGCTCATGGACTGTTCAAATTTTTTCTATAATTTATGGTCTATATCAGGTTCTTATATAGCTTGTAGAAACCATTTCACTTGTGAGAAAAATTTTAACTATGAAATCTCTGTATGAAATTGTCTTAAAATTCGCTTAAAAGGACACTGCGCAATATAAAACTATATGTTTTTAGCTTTAAAATTAGGAATTTTGGAGAAAATTTTTGTTGTTAGTGAAATAATTATACTCCAGTCAAATTACGGGGGGAGGAGGGTTTTATAGATACTGGCTAACACTAGATTTGATTTAGTATAGATTTTTTCGGTCCCTGATTACGAATTTCGAGGTCATTTATTTAAGAAACAGGCGCTTTTCCCTCAAATCAGAAAAAGCTACTACCAAAAAGGGGAATTTTTAATGCATTTGAACTTTGAGTGTCCAGATTTGCTGTATATATATAACTTTTTTGGGGTCGCTGATCATGAATCTCGGGCTCCTAGCTATGAAAAATTAATGCTCCACTAGCACCAGTAGAATCAGCGGGGGGATGAAGGGGGCAATCACTGCAATATGTTCGCGCCTTAAGTACTTAATAACGAGAGTACCTTTTTATACTTTCAATTTGGGTTATTTGGTAAAGCTCTTACTGACACAAATTGGGAGCTGAGATACATAGTAACTCCTCTCCGAGTTAAGCGGCCTTTAGTAATTATATAAAATTTTTATGCTTTAAGAGTCTAGAGTCTTAAAATGATTTTGTTTATATGCTTTTAATCCTTAGGAACAATTGTTCCAAAAAATACAAGAAAATTTTTTTTCAAGATAAATCATTTTATTTTAGGATGATAATTACAAGAAATTCATATTGTAGTTAATTATATCAACATAATACCATGATGAAAACCACTGAAACAAAATTTATATAGGCTTCTCTAATAGAAAATCGTATGGATTAACTAACATTTATTTAGTAACAATAGTAGTATTATATGACTTACAATGTTATCAAAAACATTGATTTTAGACCTGAATATAATTGATAAGATTGACATTTCAATTACTTAGAACAATATGGACTTTGTTTAAGATTATTTAAATGGCATCCTTTTGATATCCTTTTAATTATGTGGTATTAATTTCAATTTTGTAAAGTAGTATTTTTTGCTAAAAAAAAAAATTATCTATTTATTATATAGAATTAAAAATATTATTGCTTTTAAATACAATTCTAATTTATTTATGTATTATTTTTAAAATTATAAAAATAAAATAAAAATAAAGTTAAAGTAAAATAAAAGTAATAAAAAAGATACTTATAATTTACGAATACACATTTAACATTTTAGATAACTATCTAGGGCTAAAGGAATCTTTTTTAAAATTTTTACTCTACTACTTTTGGGTATATTTGAGCTCATTGCAAAGCCTGCAGGAAATCCCCAGTAGTATCAGTATGTGTAGTTAGCCGAGAAAGTACTTTTACCTCTTTCGAACTCGATAACATGCACAGATTAGATACATCAGTTTACGCTAAAGCTTGCAATTCCACATTGTATACATATATGGGCACATCTAATATTTTATTTGAAAAATTTTGTACGTTTATGTGCTTTGATTGGATTTTCACAAACTGTAGGGTTAATTTATTGACTTTTGGGTTTAATATGTTTTTAAAATGAAACTAGTTTGAAGGCTTCCTAACGGCCTTAAAAAGGATCTTTTCCTGAAATAACACCTAAAATAAAATAAGTTTTTGAAATTTTTTGAAAAGAGAGGTACTTTTTCTGGTTGTCTGGTCAAAAATGAGCTCATAGTATAGTAGCTGAGACCATGCGAATTAAGATATTAAGGAAATACTACACTGTAAAATGTAACTTTCTTATATTAACAAAAAAATTAGAACATTTTCGAAAAATTGGTGAATTTTCTAGAAATTTTGAAATATTCGATAAAAATAGTAAATTTACTAAATTTAGTATATTATCGAAAAATTCGAGTATTCTCTATTTTTTTTTGTGAATTCGTAAGAAAAATTGATAATTTACAATATTTTTTCGAAAATTTTGAAAAAAATAGTTTTAAATTTCCGAAAAATAGCTGTGAATTTACAACTTTTTTCGTAAAATCACAAAAAAAATCGAGAATTCTCGAATTTTTCGATAATATACTAAATTTAGTAAATTTACTATTTTTATCGAATATTTCAAAATTTTTTGAAAATTCACTAATTTTTCGAAAAAATTCTATTTTTTTTTGTAAATCTAAGGAAGTTACTTTTTACAGTGTACTTATTTTAAGCTGTCCCCTGTTAAGAACCTGAGTAACCCAAATTTGCTTAGTATTATTATTCAGCAGATCAGGGAATATCATGATTTGAAAGCTTATCAAAATTAAGACCAAACCAATGAACAAGGTGTTAATAATAATTTTATCTTTAAAAACAAATATAGACATGTTCATATAGAAATGTATACTCAGCGAAAACAAAACTCTGTTTTAAACACAGTAAATATTTCCTATATAATGTTATAATAGTATAGTTTAGTATTTAGTTTATTCGGCCGTATATACAGAGTAAATTCCATTTTCCGCCTTCATTTCCTGAAAGTCATTTTCTAAATGTAATTTTTAACCCCTTTAAAATAGAATATAATGTTGGTATAAATTTAAATTAAAATATGCTCTCTTAATGAATTTCTGATAAAGAGTATATTTAATTTATTATTAGATATTTAGAAAATATATCATTAAAATAACGTTTTATAATGTCAAAAATCATCAGCTTATATTTATTATTATAAAGTATAAAGCAATTTTCTTATAATTTACAAAGTTATATACGCTATAAGCTGTAGAAATAATTATATTTTTTGAATATGTATACTAAGGTGATACTTATTTAGAAAATAACATGTCAATTATATCTATTAATATGAAAAAAATATTTTTGTTTTCATGAAGACTGAACTCTTGAAAAATTCATCTCTTTAGAATCTGAAAATATTACATTGCTTATAAAAAAATAAAAGTCAAAATAGTCAAAATTTTAAAAATAATTGTCATCCTAATATAGATATTTTATATAAAAGATTATTTCACATATAAATAAGCTTAAAATTGTTACAAAAGTTTAATGAATTTCTCCAAAACTATACATCACATGCATAAATATAAGAATGTATAGATGTTAAATATTATAAATACTTAATATTTTCATAGAATAAAGTTAGCTAGAAAGTTTGTATTTGCTTTTTTAATTATCTAAGATTTTATATCAAGCCAAAAATATATTAGATTTTTAGATATTTGTTAAAGCTTTTTAGATTTATTTTTATTAAATTACTTCATTTTTGCAGATTTTAAAAAAATTTATTAGAGATTCGTGATATTAGGGTATGCAGACTGGGTATTTTCATTTTAAAAAGGATTTTTGCAATTCTCAAACTAATGTTCCAACTTTATGTTTTTTGTAAATGTAAATATTCTTTATTTGCAATTGTACAAAAATACAGTAATCAAATAAAATATACATCATAGTAAATAATTGATAATTAACATCGATAAATTGTAATAAGTTTAAAATATAAGTGATAACATTATTCAATTTTTATAGTAAATTGAAATAAAGTAGTTATTAAATTTAATAATTTGCCATAGGTATCACAGTCAATTAGTTAGTTACATGTACATGGTAAAGTTAATTCTAAATAAATTATTAAAATAAGTGAAATATATTAAAATAAAATAATAAAATAATAAGTAATTGTCTTGTAACAAAAGGCTGGCATGTCATATTTATGAAAACACCCTTGCTAGGGATCAATTTAACCAAAAATAAATTTTTTTTGAAAAAACACTTTTTTATGATACTTGCTTTCAATAAAAATATTGAGGTTATGAATTAAAATTAATTTTTTTGGGAGGGGGGATATCTTGACTATTTAAGAATCCAGAATATACAAAAAACTGATCTAAATACACTTGCTGTAAATAAATTAACAAATAAATAAAGATTTCCTAAAATTTGTGAATTCCCAGTGTTTTTTATCCGACATTTTGGATTTGCTATTTTGAATTTTTAAAATCTACACTGTAAAAAACAACTCCGGTGATTTTACGACAAAATTGGTAAATTTAGAAAAATTTAGTAATTTTTCAACAAAAATCGGAAATTTACTAATATTTGTAAATTTGCAAAAAAATTAAAACAATCGAAAAAATTTACAAAGATTAGTAAATTTCCGATTTTTGTGTAAAAATTGCAAATTTTTTCGAAAATTTACTAAATTTTCGTAAATTTACCAATTTTGTCGTAAAATCGCCGGAGTTGTTTTTTACAGTGTAATTCTTGATTCTTAATTGGTTAAGACAATATATTCTTTATACTGATTTTTAGAAAATTATGTGGAGTAGTTTAGCCAAAAAATAATTTTTTTCAAAAAAAACCCATTTTTTTGTTAATTATTTATTCATAAAACTTTTGAGGTTAAGAATTAAATTTACTGTTTTTTTTAAGGAAATTTTAGAACTGCGCAAATCACAAAAAGGGGAGGGGGAATGGGGAAAAAAGGGGGGAATACTAATTTTGCCTATTTATCATCAAGTTATGATTCTATGCTATTTATTTACAAAATGTTATCTCTTTAAATTTTTAAAATGGTACCTCAAAAATTACTTGTTATTAAATTTATTGAACATGTAAATAGGTCAATATGAAGTGCATACAGTTTGGATTTTCGAGTCTCAGAATGTACTCCAAAGTATAATTTCTAAACATTTTTTATTCCGCAACAAGTTTTTGACGTCAAAAACTATCCAATTTTTGATATTTTTACCACTGAATTTAGCTCATAACTTTTTGCTTTTACGTAACCTAAAAGGAGCAATGACGTCATAAAGTGCTCCTAACAGGAGCAATGACGTCATAAAGTGCTCCTGACAGGAGCAATGACGTCATAAAGTGCTCCTGACAGGAGCAATGACGTCATAAAGTCATTTGATAGTGCAACAGCGTTTATAAGGCCAATAAAAAGCGCTTCTTATAGGTTGTAAATAAGGGAACATTTATCAGCAGGAAAATAAATATTTAAATTTTTTGAATAAAAATATGTTCCAAAATGAAATATATTAACTGTTATTAACTAAATTCAATTTCGCTCAGACTAATTTTGAAACTATTAATGTTAATTTACATATTTACGTAAAAAAAACCTAACCCCTGGACGTAACCTAAAAGGAGCGATGACGTCATAAAGTGCTCCTGACAGGAGTAATGACGTCATAAAGTGCTCCTGACAGGAGCAATGACGTCATAAAGTGCTCCTGACAGGAGCAATGACGTCATAAAGTGCTCCTAACAGGAGCAATGACGTCATAAAGTGCTCCTGACAGGAGCAATGACGTCATAAAGTGCTCCTGACAGGAGCAATGACGTCATAAAGTGCTCCTAACAGGAGCAATGACGTCATAAAGTGCTCCTGACAGGAGCAATGACGTCATAAACTGCTCCTGACAGGAGCAATGACGTCATAAACTGCTCCTGACAGGAGCAATGACGTCATAAAGTCATTTGATAGTGCAACAGCGTTTATAAGGTAATTGCCTTATAATTGCCTGGTAATGCCTTAAAAAAATAATTCAAAATAACTGATTCCATCGTTTTTAGCGACCAAAAAAAATACGAAATACCCCCCGAAATTTTATTTTTATGTTGCCTTTTAAGTTTAGTAGCTTTAGTCCCTCCCGACGTTCCTGCTGAGCCCATTTTCAAAAATCGAAAATGCTTTGGCGCTGTCCAACGACTAAATATATTTAGATGCGGTTTACGTAGAACTTATTTTTTCATTAAATGACATCCAAAAACGCTTGAGCACCTTAAAAAATCGAAAAGTCGATTTTTTTTTTGCAGTCTAGAAAGTATATATAAAAAAATAATTTTTCCCAGTTTTTAGCTTTTTAGAGCCAATCCTCTATATTTAAAACGATTTTTGTTTTTTAAAATTTTTTTAAATTTTTAATTTTTGAGAAATTTGTGTTCATTAATTCTTCTCGCAAACGCGTACTTTACACTAAAATTTGTTTAAATAAAATAAAAAGACGATTAAAAATTTTTTGGAAACTTTGGGCTTATACAAAATTTTTGTGGCCTATAGAACTCGTTTCTTTTAAAAATTAGAATTTTGGAAGCATTTTAGAATATAAAATATTCTGTATAAAAAATCAAAAAATTTATATTTTAGGACTGCACAAACTAGGTTTTAGTACTGCACAAATTTTTTCAGAACTGCACTTTTTGTGTAGAACTGCACATTAAAAAAATCACTGTTTTTTAGGGGGTTTCTTGACTATTTAAGAACCAAAAAAATGCAAAAAACCCAATTTAAATACGTTAAACATAAATTAAATAGTTAAAAATCAAAATACAAAATGACCCTGTAAGAATACACAATGCTTCAAAAGGTTAAAATAGCCTTGCACTATTTGATTTTTGTTAAAATTTGAATAAAAATATACAAAACCACGTTTAAAAACTTGAATGCAATAAGTAGAAATCATTCTGCAAAGGACTTCCATTCCTTATTTTTTACCAACATATAAACCTACATAAAATTTCAAAGTATTAGATTAGTTTATAAATAAAAACTTTTGCTTAGCCTTTACAAAAGTAATTATTAAACAACTTGAAAAGAAAAAAAAAACTGTAAAGTACATACTTATATAAACACAGATTTTTTTTTTTTTTTTTGAATAAAATGTTATTAAAAAGTTTTTTTCCTTAAACTTGTATATTAAGGAAATTAAAATCTTCCTTTTAAAGATTTGTCCAAGTAAAGTTTAAAACATATGTATTTAAAAGAAACAAGTTAAAACAAGTATATATATAAAATTTTGCATTACACAAAAGTTTAATATATGAAATTTAACTAACTTGTATATTATATAATTGTATAGTACTGAAAACGATTCTGAAGAAAGGAATTAAGTTTATAATGTAACATATATATAATTTATAAACTACTGTATGGAGCTTTTCTTACATTGCTATATATTAAGTTGTTAGATAAGTGGTAATTGCAAATTCTTGCTAAAGGCATTTAAAGTTTATTGGAGTATATATATATATGAAGGATGTTTTAAGAAGAAAATATATATGTTACCGTTAGAGTCCGCTCTCCCGATAAAGTTAACATTAACCAGTTAAAGTTAACTTTAGCGAAGCGTTTTCGTTAAAGTCCATGAAGACGATTAAAATGAATAAAAATATAACATTAGCGGCATCATGTTCGTTAAAGTTAACTTTAACCAATCCTTGTTAGTTAAAGTCCATGAAAGCGGTTTCATATAAGAGTTCGAGTTTGTATTATATTTTATATACGACTCTCGCTATAAGGTACTCTCAGGGGGCTGATTCTGTACGCTTTTCGTCCGATATGCGTTATACTGATAAATACAATAGACATTTACCGCGCCGATAAACTAAAAAAAGTATTAACTTTTCAGAAAACATGTAATTTTTTCGCAGTGCTGACAACTTACACTAACTAAATAATTCTTTTTTTGATTTTAAAGTTGGGCGTGGGAGTATTTAAGCTGATATACATATTTGAAATTGCTAATAATTGATATTTGTAATTAATATTTTAATTTTTAATTATTTTATTAATTAATATTTAATAAGTTTAAAAATTTTAAATTAATATTAAAAATAGTTAAATATGTGCGTAAAAAAAATTAATAATTATAATATTCAGTATTATTTAATGTATTTATTGAGTAAATAAAAACGATTTTTGTAATAATAATCAAATAGTTAAATGGTTCTACGTCTAATTATATTTACCCACCCGAAGAGAAACAAAACCAATGGTAAATTGCGGCCCAAGTCTGGTGCCGGGATCTACAGTTCCGGCCAAGACATGTTACCGCACTGGCACCGGAAAGGAAAAAGTTACGACGGCAGATCCGTGCCGGGATTATTTTTATTAAAATTAATTTAATCTTTCAATTTAAAATTTCGCTGCTTTAACATAAACGCTCTTAAAAACGTGAAAAGATGTATCCTTATGTAAAATTTTCCGCGGAATCCAAATTTTTGGTCGGATTTTTAGTTGGTCACGTATCTTGGCGGAAAATTCGAAATTTGTAAAAAATGAACCTTTGAAAGCTGCTATTTTTTGATCTAGAGCTCTCTAAAAGCAATTTTCCATCGAAATTTTTTTTCTTCAAAAAATATATAGTTTAAGGAAAAATTTAAGCCTGGTTAGAAGATTTTTAACTAATAAGGTATTTGAGAAATCGACTTTTGAAAAAAACAGCCTATTTTAGCAATTTCTTGCGCATGCACTGCTCAAAAAAAAATTGTTAACTCCAAAATCAGATAGCCAGGGAAATTTCCTATCCGGATGAAAAAGGAAAAAATTTTTATGTTAATGAGAGTTTTTAACAGAAAAAATAAGAAAATTTATCCCTCATTTTGCTTACTTTTTTTATAAGAGTCCAAACACAAAAATGGATGCCAAAAATCGAGTTTCGCTCTGGGATGCTAAAAATTGGGCTAGTGACTTATTTCTGGTAGTACTTTCAGAAAAAAACAATTTTGGGCAGTTTTGAAGACCCGACCATACATTTCAAACACATTTCATTTAAATCTACCCATGTAATACCTCATTTTTTCTTGGAAATTACTAATATCTAGATATCTATATTGTTTTTACTCGATATCTCAAATCTAATTATTTTTAAAATTTTTGGAAATTTTTGCCTCAAAACTTTTGCTACCAAAAAATACAAAAAATACCTAAATTTTTTCTCTTTTGGGACGTAATACTTAATTTTTATCTATGAAAGAATTAATTTTAGAAACATCGTTTTTACATGACTTCTCATATAGTACGTATCCGATATTTAATTTTTTGAAAAATTTTTTCTCAAAATTTTTTACATAAAATGAATAAAAAACACCGTTATCTTTTTTTTTTGGACGTAAAACCTCATTTTTTTTATGAAAGTTTTAATATTTAGTTTAGAAATATCATTTTTACTTCATATCCCGATCAGAATCAACCTCGGCATGTGGCGCGGCGTTAGCTAGGCACTTGCTAGTTCTAGGTAGAACTAGGTAGAATCTAGCTAACGCCGCGCCACATGCCGAGGTTGATTCTGATCAGGATGTCGAATCTGATAATTAATTTTTTGAAAATTTTTGTTTTCAAAAAATACAAAAAACAGCATTGTTTTTTTTTTTTTAATTTTTGAACGTAAGTAGTATACCTAATTTTTCTGTATGATAATATTAATTTTAGAAATATCGCTTTTATTCGATCCCTCGAATCTGATACCTAATTTTTTTTTTAATTTTTATCCAAAAATTTTTTGCATTAAGGTGCCAAAGTTCTCACGTTGAATATAGGGAATCATAGCCATTTTTCGCGCTATTGGTTTAAGGAATCAGAGATCCAAGCTGGTAGTAAGTGGGCTTATTTGAAAACTAAGAACCTGTAGAATTGCGCGGTTAAAAATATTTCCCAAATTATTTGCTTGAAATAATTTTTTTTACAAAATATTCTCTGAATTTATGTATGATTATGTTGGCAATAAATTTTTGGTTTCTTAAAGAGGAACCATTGTGACAGGCCAAATTTCGTTTTTTGATTTTTTAGGATATAAGCACGTTTTGAGACCCCAGGAAGCTAAAAAACCGGTTTTTAAAAAAAGTATTTATGTGTGTGTGTGCGCGCGTGTGTGTGTGTATGTGTATGTGTGTGTATGTATGTATGTAATTGGTGATATTTCATAAACATTATGGAGTTAAGACCTAGTTTTAGAAAGTTTGTTTATAGTCATTTTTTGGATCTGATACCGAATTTTTTCGAAAATTTTTTCTTAAAATTAAAAAAACAAAAAAATTAAAAAACCTGCAATTTTTTTTTTTTATGTAATACCTCATTTAATTACATGAAAGTACTAATATCTGAAAATATTGCAATCGGTGATGTTTTACAACCGTTATAAAATTAAGACCTAATTTTTTTTTCAAAAATTTTTTCACCAAAAAAGCTCGAGGTACTTTTTTTTTTTGTAATTTGGATGTAATACCTCATTTATTTCCACGAAAGTACTTATATTTGAAAGTATGGTTTTTACTCTATATCTCGAATCTGATACTTAATTTTTTGAAAATTTGTTTCCCAAAATTTTTTTCACGAAAAAATACAAAAAACACCAATTTTTTTTTTTTCTTTTTGGACGTAGTACCTAATTTATTTCTATGAAAGTACTAGTTTCAGAAAGTTTGTTTATAGTCATTTTTTATCTGATACCGAATTTTTTCAAAATTTTTTTCACAAAATTAAAAAAACAAAAAAATTAAAAAACCTGCAATATTTTTTTTATTTGGTGTGTAATACCTCATTTAATTCCATGAAAGTACTAATATCTGAAAATATTGCAACCGGTAATGTTTCCCAACCGTTATGAAATTAAGACCTAATTTTTTTTTCAAAAATTTTTTCACCAAAAAAGCTCTAGGTACTTTTTTTTTTTTTTAATTTGGATGTAATACCTCATTTATTTCCACGAAAGTACTTATATTTTAAAGTATAGTTTTTACTCGATACCTCGAATCTTATAATTAATTTTTTGAAAATTTTTTTCCCAAAATTTTCACCACAAAAAAATACAAAAAACACCAAATTTTTTTTTCTTTTTGGATGTGTAGTACCTAATTTATTTCTATGAGAGTACTAGTTTTAGACAGTTCGTTTATAGTAATTTTTTGGATCTGATACCGAATTTTTCCAAAATCTATTTCTCAAAAGTAAAAAAGTTTTTTTAAACTGCAATATTTTTTTTTTTTTTTTTGGTGTAATACTTCATTTAATTCCATGAAAGTACTATCTTGAATAATTATTATCCAATGAATTACGTTAGATTTTATTTGAAAAAAATAGATTCAGTTAAATTCAATACATAAATTTTCTTTTAACTTTTAAAAGTTAATAGAAATGAGTGTATGATTGCATGGTTGTAATCGGTGATATCTGTGGCATATTGAAGTATTTAGCTCATTGTTTGAGGAACCTTAGTGCCAGCTAGTTGGCAGGGTATTTTTGTTTTGTAACAAAAAATAAACATATTCATAAACGAAAAAATAGTTTTTGCAAAATTAGCCTTTTTTAAGTAAAAATTTTAGAAAAATCTTATAATCACGCAATTACACCAATTTTTAGCTTACAAATAGGCCTACCCTCTACCAGCTTGGTTCTATGGTACCTCAGGACTAATGGAGCGAAAAAATTGCCATGATTCTCTATATTTAAAACGTGACCCTTGGCCCCTTAAAAAATTTTAAAAATTATAATTTTTTTTTTTTTTTTTTTTTTTTGATGTAATACCTCATTTGAAAGTACTATAGTTTTAGAAATATCATTTTTACTCGATTTCTTAGATCTAATCCTTTATTTTTTGAAGACTTTAGTGTCAAAATTTTTTGCATTTAAAAATAGAAAACTAGAAATTTGGCTTCACTTTTATATCTGAATAATTTAAAAAAAATTTCTCATTATTTTTTCCGTCGAAATAAAAATAATTTTTTATTATATTAATTTTTTTTATGGGTGTACTCGTGGGTGTAATATCTAATTTTTTCCATGAGATTTTAAAATGGCATTATCAAAGGGAAAGATAATTTTTAGTTTTTCTTATGCCGTTATACTTTTTTAGGTAAAATGACGATTAAGAATATTTTGTTAATGCTTAAATAACCGTAGTCCCAATGATGTGACAGCTTTTTTTTTATTTTCTGGCGTAGTACCTAATTTTTTTATGGGAGTTTAAAATGACAATATCAAGAAAAAGATAATTTTTAGTTTTTTTGTTATTTTACTTTATTAGATGAAATCAACCATTAAAAATATTTTGCTATTGCTCGAGGAAGTGCCAATAATTTTGACAACGTTTTTTCTATAATTATAATTAACAAAATTTAATATTTTATAGTATTTTTTTTTTTTTAATAGGTTTTACATATAATTTTTTTTTAAATAATAATTTTTAAATGTCTTCTAAATTTATTATTTAAAAAAGTTAACATAAAATATTCATCATTATTTTTTAATTATTATTATTTATGAAATAGTTATAATTATTATTTTATTAAAATTGTTGCTACTTATTAAATGCACGCGCGTTGTTCGATATGGTTATTTTTCTAGTAGGTGAAAAAAAATCCCAACTACGATAGGGGCTTTATCACGCCATTTCGAAGACTTATCCTACTTTGCTGGCGTATCAACTGATTTTAAGGTTATGGTCATGATTATTTTATCGTAAAACATATTCTCATTCCTAAAAACATCAGACCGCGCATGCGCTTTGCCACTAAATTTATGATAGAAAGCACCCATATCACGCGATATACATCGAAACGCTTACAGAATCAACCCCCAGGGCTTAGGTTAGGCTCATAAAGATATTGTGAAACATCTCTATGGTTAGGCTACTCTTTTAAAAATGCATTTCTTAGGATCAGTAACCAATTCTAGTTATAAGACACCCCAAGGGTTAGGTTAGGCTATTTTTTTTTAAAGGCATTGTCACAGTATTGTTTACAAATTTGCGCATGGGTTCTTAAACCCACCTTGCCCTAATTCTAGGGAATGCCTTACTGCGTGAAAATGCCTTTAAAAAAAAAATAGCCTAACCTAACCCTAGGGGCGTGTTATAACTAGGATTGATTACTGGTCCCAAGAAATGCATTTTTAAAAAAGTAGCCTAACCTAAATCCTTGGATGCCTTATAGCCAGAGTCGTATATAATATATTATAATACAAATTTTTTTTAGTATGCTAAACCGCTTTCATGGACTTTAACTGACAAGGATTGGTTAAAGTTAACTTTATCGTATACACACCCGTTAATGTTGTATTTTTATTCATTTTAATCGTCTTCGTGGACTTTAACGAAAACGCTTCGCTAAAGTTAACTTTAACTGGTTAATGTTAACATTATCGGGAGAGCGGACTTTAACGGTAACATATATATTATATGTATATTTGATTAATATTTTATTTTTTATTTAATTAATTTTAAAGTTCTTAAGAGATTTTGATAATTTCGTAAATGCTATTCATTATAAAGTTATTAATCTAACTTCAAATATGAAATCATACTTTTACTATACAGTTTTTACTTTGTAATGGGCTTTCAAAATTAAATTAGAACTTTAAACAAGATATTCAGGGTGTTTATTTCTTTAAATGTCAGAATGAAGATTGGTTATAAAAATAATTTGATGCTAAAGAGTTACTTGACCCAAAAATCCTAGTTTCTTTTGGGTTGTTCAGATTTCCAGTCAGAGAAATTTGCGAATCCCTACCTGTAGTCCATTTTTGAAAAAATTCAGGCTTTACCCGAAACTTGATCCAACCTAACCTTATCTAAAAAACTCCGAACTTTCGGGTACCTGGCCCAGAATTTGGATAACCACAAATCTCTTGTTTCAATTATCGAATTTTTAAATTAAAATGGATGCTTGCTGAAATCACTGGGATACTTTGAATAACGTAGATTATTGGATTTCTTGAGATTATTGAATTTCCAGTGCAAGTATACATTTCTTATATTCAAAACTGCATATTTTGAGCCATTTTTATAACATTTTTTAGATTATTTTAGATTCGGATGACACGTTGCTATACTTGTAATTTAAAAAATTTTTTAAAGATTAAATGAGAAAATCAGCCAGCACGTCTTAAATCAATTATTCAATCGCAAAATTAAATCAGTAGTTAGGCAATAATTAACATACCAAAAAATACAAAAAATAGCAGATATTCAAATAAAAACTTTATCCTAAAATTTTAAATTTTACTAAAATATGCAAACTGAATATATAAAAATAAAGTAATTTCAACAAAATTTCAATTTGACATTTTTATTTATTTTTATACAAGTACAATATAAAATGAATATATATCTATTGTTAAATACACATAATATATTTTATTTTTTTTAATTTTATTTTATACATAATTTGCTCTGTTACTTTTTAATGTCGGCTCTCTTTAAAAAAAAAAACATTTCCTCATTTATATAGTACTGAATATGCCGCTAATTTATTCTCATAGTCAGTGGCTTGGAAATTAAAATTTTTAGTATACATAGGTATAAAGAGAAAATGCTCTTGGTGTGTTATGCATCGGTTGAGAAATGAGAAAAAAAAACGTTGATTTAGTGATTATAATTCAAGGGCACATTGCCATTTTATCTATTTTACTATTGTTTTTTTAAACGTATATGACTACATCTAACAGATTTACTGTATTATACCGAGTTAATTATTTTTTTTTTATTTCAGAACTACAAAATAAATAAATTTTCTTTTTCGAAAAAATTTCTGTACAGAAAAGAATCTCTTTGTACCTTACTCAAAAAAATCAGTTTTTGTTAGTAAAGAAAATAAGGAAATGCAAATATAGAAGATTTCATAAAAAACTTTAGCAAAAGCACAAAATATATAAAAGTAAGTAATTGAATAAAACTTAGGCCTTCACAAATAAATCCATTTTACACAAGTGAAAATATTCCAATCGTTGTTAGCAAAATCCCGTTTGCGCCTGGCTGAATTCTGCTTGTGGCTAATGGAATTTTATTTTCCCTGCGCAAACTATTACAAATGACTTAAAACGTAAAAAAAATTTTTTTAAATTTTGTCTTCTTTTTCTAAAATTTTTTTTTTGTATACCACTGCACGCACATCCTAATTGAGCGAAAACAATTTTCATTTTCACCTCGTCAATTATATTGAAAAACATATAGAGGATTGAAATCTGAACAGGGATTTAAATTTTTAGTGAATAAATTTCTATAAAATACACTCCAAGAACTTGAATCTCTATCATATTGATCACAAAATAGTAATTCAGCTGGATTTTCCCATATACCCGCAAATAAATATAGTAATTAGTTACATACTCTTTTACGTATTCGCGTAAATTAAATTTTACAATAAGTGAATATACACATAAAATAAAAATATAAATAAATTTAAATAATTAAAAATAAAAATTTTATTTATAGTCATTTTTAATAATTAATATTTATTTTTACGTATAGCAAAAATTAACAATAGAATAAAGAAATTTTTTTAATTATCCTGTGAGAAATTTTTTTAACAGTTTCGAAAAAAAATATATTTTATGTAAAAATTTTTAATTACGAATATGAAGAAATTATTTTTTTGCTTTTAAATATAATGACACGTAAAGAAAAATTGTTACAATGTATTTTGCCAAAGGCGTAATTAGCTTTGTTCCTTTCAGAAAAATACACATGCATACGTTCGGAATTGAGAAAGCACAGTTTTTTTGTTATGAAATTCCAAAATATCTGTTATTTTTTATTGTCAGTGGCTAGGATTCAGTCATTTTATTCGCCCAGCAAAGACTCGTAAGATTCTTAGCCGAACAAATAAAGAATGACCCAACTCGAACGTAAATTACTATTCAAACTTGGCCTGAAAATCTGAGCTATTCTTAATTTTTTTGGATCTTAGATCACATCATACCATTTAAAATAATAAAAAATACCAGATAAATTAAAAAACAACCTTTTTTTATGAATTTTTTCTTAATAATGAAAAGCGTAGTAATATAAAAAATATAAGGCATTAAGCACCAGTATCTTTTTATTGAAGAATCTCAAGAGTCGTATATATCATTTTTTTCAAAACTAGAATCTTTTTATAAAGTTATTTTTCTCACGATAAAAATAACTCACATAATCACAAAGCGCAAAATTTTTCTTAGAATTTATTATTAATAAATTAATTATAATTCACATAATTAAATAATAAATCTTATTCATTTTTAATTAATTTTACAAATTAGTATAATTTTACATTTGTTATGGTTACAATAAAAAATAATTTTCTTGAAAAAATAAAAAAAATTACAATTTTTTAAACACGTAAGCAATTTTCAAATGATCAAATTTCGGGTACTCAGCGTTCATTTTACAATCCGTTTATATTATATAGATATCGTTGTTACGACAAGTACCGGTAAAAGGAAGTCCCGTGGGAAAATGGAACGTGCCCGTTTGGTGAGCTTTGAGACGTGACACGAAGAGATGACCCATGCACATGAAATTTTCCCTTGGCAAGAAAAGTAAAGTAAAAAAAAAAGAAGACAACCTTATATTACATATCGCTTATACGTACAAAAATATAAATGTGTGTGTGTGTGTGTGTGTGTGTATGAGTATATCGTTGTCCAGCTGAGGAAATTGCAAAAGCTTATATATATATATATATATCGAATACATAAAAAGCTGATGCATCTAAAGATATATATTTATTGATAGATATATACATAAACTCGATTTTTAATTTAAAAATTTTTTGAATATTATAACGGAAATAGAATCGTGCAAGCGTATAAAAAGTATATATATATATATAAACTTTTGCTGATCAAAAATCTTAATGGACAATTTTCGAAAGATCTAACCAAAAAATAAAAAGAGAATATAAATTCAGTATTGGAAAAAAAAAATTCGTTTATATATACGTAAAATCAAAAGATTATTTATTCGTATAATATTATTTTTATTGTACTTTTAACAAAAAATCTATACTTTGTAAAAAAAAATATAATCAAACTCAGGTCTTTCAGAGCTTCGTAATAGAATTTCAAAAGAACTTTTATAAAATGAAGTTCTATAGTGAATTTTATGTAGGGGAGGTTGGGACAAGTTAAACACTGGTTTTATTAGTATACATTTTTTTACTTTTAGATTTTTTCAAATTTTTTAAGGAATAGACATGGTGAAAAGTGGGTTTCAGTATTACAACTAATTTTCTTTTCAGAGATAGTCAAGACCAAAACTTACTAAACTTTGCAACCCAGTTTCTTTGATCGTAGGGATTATGAATACCTTCAAGATATAAGTTGTGAAAAATTTCGGTCTTGTCCATCTCTCAGCAAATGAGTAGTTTTTAAAGGCAGAAGTTAAAATATTTCTTGAATGATATTCTAATAATTTGATACATTTAAGGTTGAAATCAAGCCCAAATTTTTCACCAAAAATTTTATCTTTGCAAAATATAATTAATACATAACAAAATTAATAATTAAATCAAAATATAAATATTACAAAATCCAAATAAAATATGCTAAATATACAAAAGCTAATATAATCTAGTGTCAAAATACTGATTATAGCTGTCAAGAAGGTTATAGTAATTATTTTCTATTTAAAACAATATACATGGATTATAGTGTGCGTAGGTGTGTTTCATTATCGTTAACTTTGATGAAATTTGCTTTATATACAATGACAATGTTTGACAATTACCTGTACACTTCGCACATATATACATAAATTAATATACTCTCTACGAAACTCTCCCTATTGTAAATGTCTTATATTATATATGAAGTATATTGCATTGATGCTTATTATTATGCATTGTAAATTTGATATTTTCTCTTAAAATTATTAACATATTAAATTATATATTATACGATATATTTTAATATTGTTTACTATTATTTAGTATTATAATTATTATATTGTTTATAATATACGTATTAATAAAAGCTATTTTCTGAGCAATACTAATTTTGACAGACATTTAAAATTTTGTAATTTTTTGGCAAAAATTGAGGTTTACTTTGTTGATGTCAATATTGTAAAGAATTTATAAAATAAACATTTTTTGGAACTTAAAAATTAGACTCTAAAATAAAAAAATTATATGACAAAAATAATGCGAAGATAATTTAATAATCCCAATGAAATATAATTAAAGCATGTGTTTTTAGCATCAAAATGCCCAATTAGATTGACTGAGGAAAATTAGATATGTTATTTTCAAATACCCTAAACTGTTCTGCAAGCTTGAAGTAATTAAACTTTACAAACATATGATATTCGCATTCCCAATATTCTGGAATAAAGATATTTTTCTGGAAAACATTTATTAAAAATTACCCAGGTAAAAAAGTTAAAAATAAACAAAATGAAATCAATTTTTGACTATTTAATGTAATTTTAAGACCCAAAAATCATCTTTTCGTAAAATTAGAATAAACTTGACTTTTTTACATGGGTAAATCTTTCATTATATTTTTATTAAAAATTTGATTGAATTAAAAAAATAAATTTCTCGTACCTGAGAATATTTTATTATCATTGGTATAAAGAAATTTTATGCTCCAGTAAATACCTGTAAATTAAATTTAAAAAAAATAATGAAATAAACATAAGTAATAATAAAAGTTAAAAATTAATGTTGAACAAAAGGTTTTTATTTAGATTCTCTTTCATAAAATAGCTCGTAAAATAGTTCATTGTAATTTAATAATAATAATAATAATAATAATAATAGCTTATCTGTATATACAAGCTAATTAAATTAAGTCTTTTGAATTGATTAATTAAAGTAATTAAAATCAAACTCAAGATAAAAATCTATCATTCTTATAGGTCATATTGATCTTCTTTATAGTTTTAATCTTCTTCTCTTATGTATTATTTTTACTTGATTTTAATAAAGTAATTAACATCAATGAAAACTTACACAACTTGTTATATCTTCTTCTTTTTTGAATGAAAAGCTTTTTAAGAAAATTAAAAAGATTGTTTGTTCATTAAAAATAAGATATTTTTTTTAGCTTATCTATAAAAGTTCAAAAAAAAAAACGTTGTTTTTTTTTTTTTTACTTTATCTATAATTTGAAGAAAATTAATTAAAATATTTATAATTTTCATAATTTTAATTAATTAAACTAATTACTTTATAAAATTATTTAATTATTTATTTAGCACTCAAAATTAAAGAATAGGCCAGGGGAGTGTATTTTCGCCGGCGTATACAGCTCTCACCACCCACATTATTTCAACTTGTGGTGCTATTTTTTTATTACTCACATCATCTGACCACAAAAATATTGATCTATTGCATATTTTTAATATTATTTGTGGCGAGAACTCTAGTTTTTTAGGTATTTGGATAGGATTTTAAAGGTTGGGTATTAAAAAAATAAATTTGGAAATTACCAGGTTAACTAATTTAATTAATAATTATCTTTTTTAAAAACTTTTTAGGCATGTACTTATCCATAGTTTAATTTTCAATTTTCTGAAAGGTGGCAAAAACCACCCCCTAACCCTTGGTAAAAAATTTATAACCGATGTTTGTATAAACACAAACTGAATGCATGGAACATATTTACTACAGCTGAGTGCTGGAGATATTACATGAATGTTACATTAATGCAATACAATTATCTATTTTTTTAAAATTTTTATAATTTATTATTATCATTGTTACTATAGATGTTAAAATTCTAAACCCAACTTATCCCAATTTGTTAAACCCGTAGTATTCTAAGTCCCTAAATCGAAATTATTCTAAGTTCAATTAGACCTTCCTCCCTTGATTTTCGTATTCTCAGGGTACCCGTTCCGAAAAACATTTTGTGAGGTAATAGAATTTCTGAGATTTGGGCAGGTTCTGGTTGGACTTTTTGGTACCTTTTTTTTGTCATCATTAATGAATTTCAGTAAATTTTGGCTCAATTTGTTTTCGACATTTTGCTTAAATGTTTTTTTGAAAATTGAATTTTTTTTATAAATCACTTCATATTTGTCTCAAGAATATGTAGAAAAAATCTGTTTTCTTGAAACAGGTTTTTTAAAAACTATATACAAGATCGCGTAATGACTATTCCACCAATTTAGTTCATATTTTCTGAGTAGTAAAAAAATATATTTTTGAAGGTCAGACTTGAAGTTTTTTTTAAAAATAGTCCTCAAAAAATTTTTACAGCTACTTAAGTCCTAAAAATTTCGGTCTTTTTGCATTTTAACTTTGCACTGCCATCAGTAGTTAATTTTTTTAAACAATAAAAAACACTTACTAAAAAATCTTTAACCGTTTTTCACAATCCTTACTTAAAAAACTCCTCAAATTTTGAAATTACCACCATCTCCCTCCCTTATTTTAAAATGAAAGTCTCCGTTGTAAAGTAGATACCAAAGTTTAACACAGTTTATAAATTGAAGTTTAGGATTCTTGCCAATTTACAGCGCACAGGCTTCCACTTCCAATTACAAGGGCTACAAAAGATCAAGAACATATAACAAACAACATATTCTTTAACAGTAATTCAAAATATTTTCAATTTATGAGTATTAATAATCTTGAAATAATTACTGAAGATTGAAGCTTCTCTTGTATTTATAATATCGCAAAAGTATTTTAATTGCAAGAAAAATTTTAATATAATATTATCAAAATATCTTCATCTTCAATCTTATTTTAAATATCTCTAAGTAAAAATTTATTTTAATATTTTTTCATTTCTAAAATTTGTATGATTAATGAAAAAAAATCTTAAATACAAAAAACTGGGCTAAGCCATTGCATTTTTATTTACTAAATAGAAAATTAAAAACAATGAAATATCCTAAATATTTTATAATTTGCATGGAAAGAAGAAAAATTTTCAGAAAATTTTTTGAAATTATTATCTGGTAACAGGTAAATGGCTCCTGAAATTCTGCTCAGAATTTTTTCAGATCTCAGAAATACTGTTTTTTTCATGTTATTTTATTATCAGAGTCAAATGATTATATTCAAAAAATTTCTTAAACAGAAAATAACAAAAGTTTATGATGTAAACATAACCATTAATTTTGGTTACGGTTAAAAGTTATTTTTCTACATGATGAATTTAAATTTTATTTATGATCGGTTTAAAAAAAATTATAATTTCAATTTTTTTTTTTAATTTTGCTTTAAGTATGTGTATCATATCACTATTGCATTCCTATATTTAACTTTTAATACTTATCTTAACTTCAAAAAATTAAGTTAATAAATGAAATTGTGGACAAAATGGGACACATTCATAAAATCCAGCTAAAGTGGAAAGGACATTTTATGTACCTGTTAAAAAATGGTGATGGAAAAAAATATTTATAGCACTCTTGAAAGTACATAATATTATAATGATTCTCAAAAAGTAGCATTAAAAAAATATCTCCAAAATGCGCAAAGAGAAAAATCTGAAAAGAAAAGTGATAATAGTAAAAAAAAGCTCCAAAAAAGGTAGTTTAAGAGTAGCACAAAAAAGGAGGTGGAATAAGAAAAATATTTCCTGTAAAGTCGGTGTGCAAATAATCTTAAAATATAAATAGTAAGTAAAAGCCCCAAAAACAAGCACAGAGTAATGAAACTTTGATTAGCCTTTTAAAACTTTGTTCTTTTCCCCTGAGCAACTTAAAAATTATACACAAGTAAGAAAAAAAAAAATAAAAATCGAGTAATAAAAAAAGTTGATAAGTTTATAGTTAATATTTTGACATTTTATAAAACTTGTCTTATTTAATAAAACGAATATTTAAAATTAAAAAGTTTTTAATCCCATTTTAAAAAAGTTAACTTAATAATAATAATAATAAAAAGAAATAAAATAATATATTTAATTTTATTTTAAATAGGTTAGTATAACTTTTTACTATCTTATTAAAATTCACAGTAAGTTGTCTGAAAAAGTAAAATGCAAATATAATGAAGAAACCAATTTTATCAAAAGTCTCTTGTAGAATTTTGAATATTGTTAAACTTACTTATATATAAGAAAATTTTACTTAAAATCTTAGGATATCTACTTCAGTTATATTATTGTACCTTTTCTTCGTTTTTTTTTTTCTTATTTTATTAATAGTCAAGGAAAGGGGGTAAAATCTGGTAGCAGTAATTATACGCAAGTCAGATCAACTTGAAACCTTTTGCAATTTGTTAAGAAAGGTGTCTAGTTCAGAAGTAAACAACTTCCGTTGGTTGCCAAAAGGGTGGGGGGCGGGGGGAGTGGAACTCATTGGGGGGGGGGGGGGTAAAAAAAAAATAACCTAACCAATCGATAAATTACCATTTTTTAAGATAAAAACATTGATTGCAATTTTTCATAAAAATGCACCCTTTCCGAGTTACAGCGCAATGAAAAATGTGATTTTTGCCAAAAAAAATTTTTTTTTTTTTTTAGTTTTTTTAATTTTATTTGGAATCTGGTAGAATTACAAAAAAAATTATATATTACTAATTTTAAGTATTTTCGTTGACAAAGACAGCGGTTTTTATTTTTTTTGTATACGAAAAATATTAAAGGAGATATGACAAGTCAAAAATGGTTGTTTAACGAAAAATCAAGAAACCGGATCGTTCTGGCGTAAATATCTGGAAAAATATTACTTTTACAAAAAAAATTATTCTTATCATTTTTCAAGATGATAAAATTGGGAAAATTTTGAGACCACCTAGAACCGTTTAAAATAACCAGAAAAAAAGTTATGGGCAAAAAAAATTTTTTTCCAAAATTTTTCATGCCAATTTTTTAGCGCCATCTGGGCTGAGTTGCTTCGAAAAAAAAATCCTTCGGTGAAAAGTCAGAAAACATGTTCCTAAATATGTCCAGCAATTTTTGACCCTATCGGGTAATTATTGTTTGTGTTTTGGCCTGACAAAGTTGGGTAAAATCGTGTATTTTTTAAAACATTTTCAGTTTTTGGCCAGCAGCTTGAACATTATTTATTTTAAACAGCCAAGTTTTTTAGCATTTATTTCAAGTTGTTTGTACTTCAAGTTTTTGTTAAAATTTTTCGTCTGCAAGCAGATTTGGCCGTTTAAAATTGCCTATTTTATGTTTACAACGGTAAATGCTCTTTTTTGTCCGGCGAAATTAAAGAAAAATGGCCAATCCAATTAAAATTTTGCATATGACATGAAATTTCGGCGTTAACCTTAGCTTTGAAATGGTTCATTGTACATCTCGTTATCATTAGCCAAAAAAAAGTTATGGCCAAAATTCCTTTTTTTTTCAGCAATTCCAAACAATTTTTATACTTAATCCATTAGGTCACTCGATTTCTAAGTTTTATGAAAAATTTTCGTACAGTACCTTATGTTTACATGATAACTGAATAAAATGCTGCTATAAAATTTCAAATTCAGACTTTTTTCAGCTGTAAATTAGCCGTTAAACCTGAAGTAAGTAATAAATAAGGTACGAAAGTCAAAGGTTTGTGTTTTTTTCGTATAAATATTTAATTAAACGGAAAATTTTTACACGTCAAATGTTTATAGGCAGGGGGTTTTTTAGGCACGTTATTGGGGGGGGGGGGGTTGAACTGTGGGGGTGAAATTTTAGTTTAAATTTAGAAGTAAAAATTATTTTCATTTACGGACATTGTAGGGTACTTTTTACACCCAGGGTTGCAAATCTTGTTACTTTTTCTGCTGTAAAACGAAAAGAGGCAAAAAAAATTTAATAACAAATAAATTTAATTTTTTTTTTTTTTAATAAATTTAGGGGTAGTTTTAACCACCCCCCGGGGGAGGGGTGTAATTAATTTCTTAATAGTAAATATAAGACAAAATATTTTCGAAAAATTGATCCAAATACAAAAAAAAAAGGAGGTCATATTTTTTGTACTTTTTCTTACTCTGGGGGTAGTTTTAACCCCCCTATTATTAAACCTTATATCTCAATTTCAGTCCATAATAAAATAAATAAATATCTTCAATTAATTTTTCTAAAAAAGTGCCATTCATTTGATAATTTTAGCAAAAATCCCAAAATTTTTAAAAACAACCCCTAAAAAAGGGTAGTTTTTACTCTTTACAGGGTGATTGAGAAATTTCTGACATTAAAATCGTAATCAGCGACCCAAAAAACCCTCTAGAACCTATTTTCAACAAAATTCATTTAATATTTCCCGAGATATTAAATATTTATTTATTTTTGGCCAATTTTTGCAACATTTCGGACTAATTGCAACCAACCAAAGTTGTTTACTTCTGAACTTGACACCTTTCTTGACAAATTGCAAAAGGTTTCAAGTTGATCTGACTTGCGTATAATTACTGCTTCATTTTACAAAAAAATTTACTTCCTCTCTTGGATTATAAGTAAGTTAATGAAAAGTAAATAAAAAAAAGTTTTTTTTTAATTTTTATGTATAATAAAAATTTTTTAAATTAAAAAGTATTAAATATTCTATTTTTATATCTATTTCAGTATTTATTATTCAAAATAAAAAAAAATTGTACTTCATTAAGCTCTTATTCATACTTTTTTCTTTTTATGGTATAAATATACTAAATTAAGTATAAAATTCATATATAGAGAAAGAAAGAACCAATTTCAATATCGAAACTTTTATTCTTTTATATATGAATAAGTAAGAAAAATTGTTCTAATAAAGAAAATTATTTAAAAAAGTTTTTATTTGAAATTAGAATTTTTTTTACTTTCTTTTATTAAAAATTTTTTTTTATATACCACAAAAATTATTTTTATTCTACTTACTTTATAGAGAGAAAGAGAGTTTTATAAGTAATTTATAATAATTGGTTTATATGATTTTCGAACTTTAATAATAACTTTTATTCGTAATTTTTCAAGCAGGTACTTTTCTATAAGAGAGAGAAATTTTTAAAAAAGAAATGGTAATATTTACTCAGTAATTGCTAAGAGAGAAGAATAGGTAAAAGGGATAAAATTTATTTAATCTTTTATTGATTTTATTCTTTGAATTCTTTGTCATTTAGGAAAAATTTTATTTTATTATTATATCTTTATTTTGGTTTAAATTATGTAGGTAACGGTGGTTATATTGGTTTTTATTAAATTAAAAAAAATCGTCCAAGTATGTCGAATAAATTAAGTTATACGAGTCAAAATAATAGATAGCTACCAAAATATTGGCAAAAATTTGATAAAAAAGTACTATTGGTTTGCCCTGTAACAACCAGATTTAGAATTATTTTTTTATGGATTCATGTTTAAAAATTGAAATAATTTTACATTTTGATAAATCACATGTCCACTTTTTGACTACAGATAAAACTAATTCAAACCAACTATACTACATTTAAGTAAACCTTACATTAAAAATCTAAAAAACTTAAATTATTTTTACTTAGTATTAATTTTAATTAAACTGTCAGATTATTTGGTGAACCATAAAAAAACAAAAATAACAAAAAATACTTTACAATTTGTTTAAATTTCAATCCAATTAAGGTTAAGTCAATTTCTAAAAATCTTATCGCGAGAAACAAATAAATAATCTATTTAACTTTAAATAATAACTAATTTAAGTAGAGTAATAACAAATTTCTAAAAACTAGATATTACTTTCTAAAAACAACAAAAAATAGTTTAAAATTTTTTAAAGGCAAAATTTTGAAAACAATTAGGCTTTAGTACGTTAATATTTGAATATATTAAAGGGTTGCTCACAAAAAAAAAGTAATAAGTAATTACATGATAAATTTGCCCATATTTAAAAGATTTTTCAGCAGAAAACATCAAAAAATGGACACAAAAAAAAATGTACGTTCTAGGGGTTACAACGCCTATGTGTGGGGGTGCAGAATCATATCCATGCAAAATTTTACTTCCATTAGAAATAAATGAATCAGTAACCAAAAGAGTTTATGATTAAAACAAGATAAATAAGTTTCTATGCCAGAATATAATTTATTATTTATGAAAAATACTATAATTTTCAAATGTTAAATTTTAAACGTTATAAAAATCAATCAATGATCTACTTATATAATCTTAAGAAATCATTTCATTTGCGAGAATAAAATCCTAACAAAGTATAGTATATTAAGATTCAATTTTTTAACAGTTTATAACTGATTTTTTATTTTTATTATTAATATCTTTCAATGATTTGCTAATTTTATGTATGTAAGTATTTATTAGGGTTGTTCGCAAAAAAAAAAATTGCTCCAAAAATTCGCCAAAAATGTTCTTCCTGAAGTATGTTGAAGTTTAGGTGACAAAATGATCCCATACCAATTTTCAGCTCATTTGAGAACGATTTAGGGGTCGCACAAACCCAGGGTGGCTCTCAAGTGGTTGGCTAATACCGACAATTAGTGAGAACGACAAAAATTTTTTTCAAAATACGTTTATTATACTTCTTAATATATTTTCGGTGTTGCTAAACTCGAAAATGAGGTCCTTCAGAGTCCGAAAATACCTTAAACACCCTTAAACACCGAAAACACCCCTTTTTTTACCAAAAATTTTTGGATTTTATAGCGAAAATCGTATATATTCGAAACATATTGATTGTAAATTACAATGGATGACTTAAATATATTGAAAAAATACCGAAAACTCCTTCTATTTATTCCAACGCGCCTTCTTGGCCGAGAAACGCAGGGCTCAATTCTATAACGCTGTCATATTGCAATTCTACGAAATCACTACCTTTTGGTCTCATTTTTTTTGTATAAGTTCTACCTTTCCCTCATTGATATAGTTAGTAAATCAAATGTCCATTTTTTGCCAAAAATGACCAATTTCAAAATTGCTGTTAAAATTGTAATTTTTGATGAAAATGATTTGTAAAGGTCTCAAAAATTTTATACAAGCTCTAAGTATTGAAAAATTTTTTTCTGCTTCCTTTTTAATTGTTTGTTTAGCAGATATAATAATTTTAAAAAAGAGTCTCAATTTAAGGTTTTTTTAAAAAAAATCATATTTTATCACTATCTTTGTCGAATCATATCTGGGAAAGGTATTAAGCAAAATTGACGAGTGAAAAATTTTTGGAAATTTAAAACTAGTACAAAATGTTGGAGACCTATAAGACTTATTTTCTTCAAAAATTAAATTTTTAGCAGCAATTTTAAAATTGGTCATTTTTGGCAAAAAATGGACATTTGATTTACTAACTATTGCAATGAGAGAATCGGTGATAAAAAATTTCGGTTTACGGCGTTTGAAAGAACTTATCCAAAAAAAATGAGACCAAACGGTAGTATTTTGGTAGAATTCAAATATGACAGCGTTTTTTGGAAAATTACCTAAAAACCCTAACTTATAACATTATTATAGAATTGAGCCCTGCGTTTCACGGTCAAAAAGGCGTGTTGGAATAAACGGATGGAGTTTTCGGTATTTTTCAAGATATTTAAGTCATCCATTGTAATTTACAATCCAGATGTTTCAAACAATAAAATCCAAAACTTTTTGGTAAAAAAGGGGTAATTTCGATGCTTAATAGTGTTTAAGGTATTTTCGGACTCTGAGGACCTCATTTTCGAGTTTAGCAACACATTAGGAAGTATAAAAAACGTATTTTGAAAAAAATTTTTGTCGTTCTCACTAATTGTCGGTATTAGCCAACCACTTAAGAGTCACCCTGGGTATGTGCGACCCCTAAATCGTTCTCAAATGAGCGGAAAATTGGAATGGGATCATTTTGTCACCTAAACTTCAACATACTTCAGGAAGAACATTTTTGGCACACTTTTTTTGTGAACAACCCTAATAATATATATACTTACATACATAAAATTTGCAAATCATTGAAAGATATTAATAAGAAAAATAAAAAATCAGTTATAAACTGTTAAAAATTTGAATCTTAATATACCATACTTTGTTAGGATTTTATTCTCGCAAATGAAATGATTTCTTAAGATTATATAAGTAGATCATTGATTGATTTTTAAAACGTCAAAAATTTAACACTTGAAAATTATAGTACTTTTCATAAAATAAAAACTTATTTATCTTGTTTTAATCATAAACTCTATTGGTTTCTGATATATTTATTAAAGGCGTTGCAACCCCTAGAACGTGCATTTTTTTGGCCAAAAAACGGTTTTGGATTAAAACTACTGTATTATTATGTACCAAAAATGTTGCAAATAGTTGAAATATTATAAAAATATAAAATAAATCAAATTTTTCAGGCGTATAAAAAATATAAATCCAAAAAAACGTAATTTTTTATTTTTCTCGAAAAAAATTGTTCTCGTTTGCGAGCAAAATTACATTTAAATATGTGCATATATTGATTTGAATACATATGGATCTCTAATAAGTAATTCCATGATAAATTTGCCCATATACAGGGTGAGTCATTTTAAAAGATACACCTAAATATCTCGAAAACTAAGTTAAATCGAAAAAAATATTTGGAACAAAAGTTTCAGGGTTTTGAGAGGGACATCTGATGGCGTTATTAGATATTGGGTCCTAAGGCCCGAAAAAGGCCCACGGGTACCAACTTTAAAATTTTAAATGGGAAGTATATTTTTTTATTTTAAATTCGGATTCCGCAGGAAATTTGGCGTTCAAATACGTTTTGGGCCAAAAAAAAACATAAGGCCCTTTTGTATTTAGGCCCAAAAATCGATTTTCTAAGGCTTTTTATGATGAAAAAGATATTCCAAATTTTTCCTATTCTTCTTAATGCATGTGAGTTTTGGTGGGAGATATCTGATGATAAAAGCAGATTTTGGGCCCTTAATAATCAAAAGGACCTCATAGGGCCCAATTTTAAAATTGAAAACAGATTAAATAACTTTTTTTTTTTAATTTTAATGATGAAGAAAAAATTAATTATGCACAAAATTTTGGCTAAAATAAAAACATAAGGCCCCTGTCAGGGCCCAAAAATGATTTTGCAGGTCCTAGTACGAATAAATACGATGTTTTGAGATGTTCCTAATTTTTTTAAACTGTGCATGTCATGATAGAGGAAACATGACGACAAAAGAAAATTTCTGGTTTCTAAAGCACCAAATGGGCCTCACAGGGCCCAATTTTAAAATTTGAAACAGATAAGACAACTGCTTTCATTTAACCCATTAAGGCCCAAGCGTACATAGCTGGACTTTTGATTACAAAACTGTTAAAAAACCTTTTTTTTTTATTCTAAAAAGTTTTCTAGGGGTAAAAACGATTGCTTGTTTCAATTTTTTCATTAGTTTTTACGTACAACTCTTCCAAAAGGGGTAAAAATAGGGTTAAACCTGAATTTTTGGCTTTTTTTAAATTTGCTCTGGACTTTTAGCTATAAAACCTTTATAAATTACTCTTATTATTACCTAGACCACTTTTTACAGTTAAAAGTGTAATGCGCATGTGGACTGACCATAATTTTTAAATTCTAACCCTTTAGAGGGTGGCTAACCTTATGCATACATGAAGAAATTTTTTGATTTTGTATTTTTGACTTTTTTACCCTTTATATAGGGGTAGCCACCCCTTAAAGGTTTAGAATTTAAAAATTATGGTCAGTCCACATGCGCATTACACTTTTAACTGTAAAAAGTGGTCTAGGTAATAATAAGAGTAATTTATAAAGGTTTTATAGCTAAAAGTCCAGAGCAAATTAAAAAAAGCTAAAAATTCGTGTTTAACCCTATTTTTACCCCTTTTGGAGGGGTTGTACGTAAAAACTAATTAAAAAATTGAAACAAGCAATCGTTTTTACCCCTAAAAAACTTTTTAGAATAAAAAAAAATGATTTTTAACAGTTTGGTAATCAAAAGTCCAGCTATGTACGCTTGGGCCTTAATGGGTTAAATTTGATTGATCTCGAAAAATTTAATTTTCATACAAATTTAGGCAAAAAATAACATAAGGCCCCTGTCAGGACCCAGTAATGATTTTTTGGTCCTGGTACAAAAAGAAAGAAAGAAAATTTTGTATCATTTTATATCATAACATGCATGAAATAAAAAAATTAGTAACATATTGAAACATCTTTCTTTTTGTACCAGGACCTAAAAAATCATTACTGGGCCCTGACAGGGGCCTTATGTTATTTTTTGCCTAAATTTGTATGCAAAATTAAATTTTTCGAGATCAATCAAATTTAAATGAAAACAGTTGTCTTATCTGTTTCAAATTTTAAAATTTGGCCCTGTGAAGCCCATTTGGTGCTTTCGAAACCAGAAATTTTCTTTTGTCGTCATGTTTCCTCTATCATGACATGCACAGATTAAAAAAATTAGGAACATCTCAAAACGTCGTATTTATTCGTACTAGGACCTGCAAAATCATTTTTGGGCCCTGACAGGGCCTTATGTTTTTATTTTAGCCAAAATTTTGTGCATAATTAATTTTTTCTTCATCATTAAAATTTAAAAAAAAAAGTTATTTAATCTGTTTTCAATTTTAAAATTGGGCCCTATGAGGTCCTTTTGATTATTTAGGGCCCAAAATCTGCTTTTATCATCAGATATCTCCCACCAAAACTTACATGCATTAAGAAGAATAGGAAAAATTTGGAATATCTTTTTCATCATAAAAAACCTTAGAAAATCGATTTTTGGGCCTAAATACAAAACGGCCTTATGTTTTTTTTTTTGGCACAAAACGTATTTGAACGCCAAATTTCCTGCGGAATCCGAATTTAAAATAAAAAAATATACTTCCCATTTAAAATTTTAAAGTTGGTACCCGTGGGCCTTTTTTGGGCCTTAGGACCCAATATCTAATAACGCCATCAGATGTCCCCCTCAAAACCCTGAAACTTTTGTTCCAAACATTTTTTTCGATTTAACTTAGTTTTCGAGATATTTAGGTGTATCTTTTAAAATGACTCACCCTGTATATAAGATTTTTTAGCTGAGAATATCAAAAAATGGACACTAAAAAAAATGCACGTTCTAGGGGTTGCAATGCCTACGTGTGGGGTTGCAGAAGTATATACATGCAAAATTTTACATCCAAATACATACTATTATATGTAAAAAAAACCTTAAATACATCGATTGAAACATCGAGTGAAACATCGATTTTTGAAAATTTGGTAAAAAAGGTCTAAACTTTGACCGCTTATAACTCGGTCCCAGTGCGTCCGACTGAAAAATTGCTAATGACCATTTTTGTAGGAAATTTTTCTCAGCTACAACTTTTATAGAAAACTTTTTTTTTATTTTACTTACTTTTTGAGTTATTTGCAAAAAACCGTTTTGCCCCAACTTTAGCCCAGCGCTGGTTTGGAATGTCCGATTTTGTTTCCCCTTTCAAATTAGCCCAAAACTAGCACATTTCACAACTTTTTTTCTCTGGAGGATTTTTGTCCAAGTTTCCTCTCTTAAATTAGCCTTTATTCAATGGTGTATGTATAAGTTTTCAAAAGTTTATCACCGAAAATTATGTGACTTATAAAACCATGTAAATTTTACTGTTTGGCTAAACTATGCGTTAACTCTTTGGCACCGATGCTAAAAGTGAGAATAGAATATAACCCTTAGACTATTAAACGAAATTTTTTTGAAAGGTGCAGGGTTAATTTAGCCTTGGAAATAAAATTTCACAGATTTGCGGTTCGTTGTTAAAAATTGTTTAATTTATATATTTATTATTTATTATTTTTTTATTATTTATTATTTATTTTATTAGTCTCCTTATTATCGAACGATAAAAATATTAAATAATATTTATTATTAAAGCTTAAGACCCTAAATCAAAATTGAAATCTCTAAATTGATATATTCTAAGTCCATTTGACTAACCCACTTCAAACATCAATTTTCTACCCTGCCCTTATGAATTTGGAACTTTTTTCAAATATCCCTCCCTTTGAACATGTTCCATCTTAAAATTCCTAAAATATTACAAATTTTTCAAGCTATTTTGTACTCAAAAGCTTGAAAGCCTTAATTAACTGAATCAGAATATATTCTTTAAATTCTGCTAAAAATTGCTGAAGAATCCGAATTTTCATTTTTTAATTTTGCCAAAATTTGTTAATTTTTATATTATTACAGTAATAAAGTATAAAAAAAAAATGATGACACTGCTGCTGACAAAATCCCTTGATACAAAAAGTACAAAATTATTTTAATTTCTGCAAGTTTTAAACAGAAAAGACATAGACTGGCAGCTGTATTTCTTGATTAAAATTTTGCATTTTTAAAAAAGAAGGTAAAAAATTCATATTTTCATTCATATATATGTACTTAATATAAGTTTTTTTTTTGAAACTTTTTATTTAAGCAATCTAATCAAAATATTAAACATAAAAAAAAACTTTAAACTTTTAATAAACTTATAGAAACTTTTAATAACATAAAAAAGTAAAAAATAATCATAATAATATATTAAATGATATTCATATATATATCATAAATTAATGCTAATAATATCCAATAAATTTTTTCTTTTTCATGATAAAATATAATAAATATTTTTAATGTACATTAATAATAAAAGAAAAAGTATAATAATTTAATATCTCTAAAATTAACCTACTTTTTTTAAAATATTTTATTTGAAAAGTCAAGCGATTTAAATTAAAATAAAATGATATATTTTTAGTCACGTGTGTCTTTCAACAAAATGAAATAAAAATTAACTTTTGTAATTTTAAATACAGACACGATTTCTCATGAGAATTTTGAAAACTTTATTTATTTATTAGTTATTTTAAATAAAATTTCAATAACACAAGCACGAAAGTTTTTAATTTTAAAAGTTTTAGTCCTAAAAAAGCATTAACAGAAAATTTTTATCCCTCAAAATAGGACCAACTGTCAAATAAATTATTAGAGTTTTGAATTGAAATTTTTTATTTATTGATCCTAAGGTTTTAATTACACTGAAACAAAATCTGTTTGTCGCAAGCGGATTTTTTTCAGTGTACTAACATGGATGAAAAATAGCATAATTTTGACTAATTAAATTAATAATCCAAAATTTTAACCCTATTAGTCCAGATATAGCCCAAAGGGTTTTTCTAAATAGTAGATTTTATAAGATAAAACAATTAAATTAAAATTTAATTTTTTTTAACAGAAAATATTTATCTGACCGCTTTACAACTCGTACAGCGTTCATATTTATCGCTTTTGATGATAAACAATGTGTTAAGCAACGGGTATAAACATAGAGATTGAACTTTTCATTTTGTCCCTTATTTGACAAATAGCTATATTTATTTGTATTCAATCTAAGAAAAGGGACATATATGTAGAGAAGACCGTATCATTCTCTAATATTAACTATAATTTGAATTAGTCAAAAGTGGATGTTTAAGATGTGAAGATACACAGTGTTAAAGAATTAAATTCTTTAATAATTTTCAATTTAAAAGTATTAACAATTTTTTCATGATGATCGGAGGATTGAAGCTTTTCTTTTACTTATAGTATCGAAAAGACATTTTGATTGCGAGAAAAATTTGAATAATATATTATCAGAAATATCTTTTTCTTCATTTAAATGCTTCTAAATGAAATTTATTTTTAAATTTTGCCATTTCTAAAATTTGGGTGTGAAACATTTAAAAAAATCTGAAATAACAAAAACAAGTTTGGGCTTAAGCATTGCGTTTTTATCGAAGTTTTTATTCACAGACATTTTAGTTACTTCGCACACTGTAAAAAGTAACTTTCTTAGATTTACAAAAAAAATATAATTTTTTTGAATATTTACAAATTTTTTCGAAAATTTACTAATTTTTCAAAAATGTTCTAATTTTTTTGTTAATATAAGAAAGTTACTTTTTAGAGTGCATATTAAACTTCCTTATTTCTCGATCTGTCTTTGATTCAGATCAAAGTTAATTTTAGGCCTTTTTGGCCACGTTTTTGCAGTTTTTTAATCCTTAGTTCCTATATCACTTATTTCATATCTTATTATTGGCCAGCCATTCATTGAAACATTTACCCTGATAACAGAACTTAAAATCTCAAACTGAAAAATTTACTATCTATACTTTGATAATTTCACCCACAACCATAAAATCAATTAACAAAAAAATAAAATTTTATTTAAATTTAGATTATCTATAAAATAATAAATAATCTATTGAAATAATTAACGACAATAATAACAATTTAAACAATCAAAATCAGCAATTATAAATTGTATAGATGGAATAATTAATGCATGTATATTATTTATGAATTAAATCGAAACAGAATATAAAACAAAATATACATAATATAATTATTGTATGTGTGTGTGTGTATGTATTTTATTCAGAACAATCAAAATTAATAAATGCTTAAATCGACATTTCTAAATTTTATTATTTTAAAAGAATCATAAATTATTATTTTATTGTTTAAGTATTTACTATTTTATTTATGCTAATTACATATTTAAAAATAATACACAAAAAAAAAACGTCACCAATTTTCAATAATGTTGGCTACGTATTAAATATTCAATTCAGTTGTTCTTTTGTTCGTATTATAATATTCATTGAATTTAATTCTACATAATACACATTGTTAGTTATTTATTTTTTAAAACCAATAATAAAAAAGAACAAAAAATAAATAATTTCCTCTATTTTTTTGCCTATTATTTTTCTAAAAAAAAGCCAAAAATAATATGGTACATTATATTTTACCTTGTAATTTTAATTCCTCATAGAGAAACTATTATTTTAGGTGAAATTTTGATTTCCGATTTTTTGGCATATAAGCACGTTTTGAGACCTCAGGAAGCTAAAAAAAGGTTTTAAAAAAAGTATGCATATGTATGTATGTGTGTGTGTATGTAAAAAGAGAAACCATAGTGCCAATTGTTTGGCAGCGTTTTTTCAATTATTTAAATACTTTTTATTCCATAATTTTTTTTTTGCTTCAAGCCTTTAAAATTTATAAGAAAAGTATTTTTCCAAGAATAAAAGTTTTTTTTTTAAAAGAAATTTTTGCTTTTTTTATAACAAAAAAATATAGAAAATAAAAATTTATAAATTTTCTCATAAATAAATAAAATATATTTCAATGAAATTGAAAAATAAATTGACTTTTATATATATGGGTATTACAAAGTTAAAAAGGGCTTAGTTTTTGTAAAATTTTGTGAAAGCAAGTTATGAGAGCTTACTTTGAAAAGTTGTAAAGGAGCCTGCACAAATCTTATGGAAATTGGGTCCTGGTCAAATTCGCTGAGTTTTTGATATGTGATAGAGTTCATCATGCTGATCAATTGTCTCAATGGCCACAAAGCTCAAAAATGGATAGTTTGACCGGTACAGAGCTTTAAAGCTCCGAGTATCCTCCACGGATTTATGCATATGCGCAGTGTGTATAAACTTTTGATACAGCCTATTTTTTTTTTTTTATTATCTAGGTTTATATTTTTGAGGTTGTTGAATTCAGATCTGTTGTTAGATTTTCAAAATTGACAGTTTGCAGCTGTCAAATAGCTGTCAATATGCTATAACAAAGCCTAAAACATGTTTTTTAATGTTTCATCTTACTTTTTTTTTAGTTCAATAAGTTCAAAGATGATATAAAATCAATAAAAATGACTATTGGCAGCTGTCATTTAGCTGTCAATAATCTTTCAAAGTTCGGTGTTAAAGTCAAAAAATTATTTTTTGTTTATAATTTCAAGTTTTTTATATAAGTGAATATCAATATGATATAAAATTATGTAGTCATCGGCTTATAGCTTTCAACAAGCTGTCAACTAACTGTCAAAATAGAGCAATAATAGAGCAAGTAACTTATTCTCTGTGCATAACTTTGTGAACAAGAAATCAAACATAATTTACTTTACTGAAAACGATTATTAACCCTTGGGCCCATAAATCTTCTCATTTTCACAACAAAAATAGTTATTTCTTTGTACCTATATATATTAAAACCCTTAAAAAAATGTCGTAACTTACAGCTTAACATCATTGACCTTGTTTTTGAAGGTAATTTTCGTACAATTTAACAAAACTTTATCTAACCTGATTCGATCTGAAAAAAATCCCAAACTTTTAGATCACGTACCCACAATTTTGTTAACCACACTCCTCTAATTGAAAAATACTATATTTTTTTTAGAATAAAAATTAACATAAAAAAGTTATGTATCTAAAAGTTAAATATTTCAATATATGAAAATTTTTAGTTTACGTATCTATAACAGGAAAATATTAAAATTTTTTATTTAATGTTTTATAACATGCGCATTATAAAAAAGGTACAAAAGTAGAATATCCTCTCAAAAACTTTTACAAAAAATGAAATTGATCTACAACTCGTTAAATTCGATTATAACTTCCTCTATATCTACATATAATTATGTAGTTACGGAAAATAAATTTACTTTCTAAATGATCATGATACACGCATTTATAATAAAAGAAAATATTTAAAATTCAATAATTGGAAACTTCAAAAATTATGAAACATATAAATTATAAAAAATAAAATAAATTATATATACTTAATGTGTGAGTAAAAAAGCTACAACTCTTGCAGAATGACCAAATTTTTGTATAAATGAAATAATATTAATCCCAACTTTGTAGCCCTTTAAGTCGAAATGTGCTTAAATCGGACCCATTTCAAGTTTTTAGTGACCCAAAAATAAATAACAAATTGATGTCAAAAAATCGGAAAAATATAACCCAAAGTTGCCTAGAATCAAAACAATCTTAAATTGTAATCATCGGCCAAACAAAAATAATTCGACAAAAATTTCAATGGCTTATGAAGGATAAAAAGTATTTACAAAACAGAAGTTGGCTACAGATCTATTTGTCCCTTCTTTCCAATCTATTCAATAAACGAATAAAAAATAATTTTCTAATCCTATAACTTACCAATATCTTTTGCCTTTCATTAAAATTTTTTTAAGCCTTATTAACGTCATCCCTTAAATTGGAAAAATTTTACCCCATCCCTGTGAAATTTTATTGATTTTTTTTCTTTTGAATCTATCAAAATTTTAAAAAATAATTATTTTAATATTATCAGAATAAGTGATAAAGTAAAAATAAAGTGAATCGAAAAATAGTAAAGAAAAAGTGTGTTTTATTTCATTCAAAACATCAATATATTTTATTCGTAAAATAAAAAGAAAAAAATTTTTTTAATTTAACTAATGTACTAAAAGAAAAGTGTTATAATAATAATAATAATAATTGAAATTATACTAATAGATAAAAAAAAAATTCTTTCAATATTTATCTTTAATATATAATAAATTATTCAAAGTCAAATAATTTTTTTTTTTCTTTTACTTCTTTACATAATTCTTGGCTCGCGTTTTAGTTTACTTTTTCACTTATACAGACGATTTCAAACAAAATTTCGTATTAAAAAAAAAAAATTCAGCATTTTCACTTTTTTTTGCCATAAAAAGCAGCATCTGATCTAAACGACTTATATACATGTATAATAACAATAATAATAATAATAATAATAATCTATATCTATCTCTCTCTTTATCTCTAATAATACTACCGTTAAAAAACAAATTAAGTTTTATAGTAAAACGTTCTTAATTACAAGCATAAATTATATGAAAAAAACTATCTATTTTTTTTCTTTTTTTTTTTAATGAAAAAAAAAAAAGAAAAATTACTTAATTCTTTTTAATATTACAAGTTAAAAAAAAATAAATTAAGAAAAAGCTTTATTTTATGTATTCACTTACTGATTTTACATTGAAAATTTTCGTATAAATGAGCAATTAAGAAGAAAAAGAAAACGTAAAGAAGATTTTACAATAACATGCTGATAAATAAAATTTTACTGAATTTTTTATTTTTATAGAATTCTTATTGAAAATATTAATTAAGTAATGTATTAATAATTATTTTTGGTTAAAAAAAAATGGTAATGTAAATAAAATAAAAACTTTCGGATTCGGCGCTGGAAAAATTTTTATATTAATATTTGTACCCTGATATCTCAAAATTATGCAAAACTATCGACTATAAGGCCTATATCATTCCTGAAATTTTACTCTAACAAACTGTATATGCCTTTACTCGGGGATTCAATAGAGACGGAGAGTGTCAGCTTATTATTATTTGCTGAACAGATGAATACGCAGGGAACACTTTAAAAACCAATAAAGTTAATTTAAATTATATACCCATTAAAGAAGCAATCGATCTAGTTCAATTATTTAATATTTACTAAACCTTTTTCAATGTCAAATGCCCGCGTGGAACCGATCAAGCCCGGGCGAGAATGTTTCACTAATTTTGATCGTACGTTTAATCTACGGTTGATTTTACATGTTTAAAAAAACGGTAAGACTAAAGAGTGCGTGACACATTCTCTTCCGAAAGGCAGTAGATGTATCCGATACGAAATTAAAGATTTACTAGATACAGACATTCAAATATTTTTTAATAACTAATATTAATAATTTTTACATAATCACTGAAGTTTCAAGATTCTCTTGTATTTATAATATCGAGAAGGCATTTCAATTGCGAGAAAAATTTTACAAAAATATTTTTTTCTACATTTAAATACCTCCTCGAATACCTCTGAATAAAAATTTATTTTAATATTTTTTTATTCCTAAAATTTGGGTGTAATATATTTTTAAAAAATCTGAAATACAAAAAACATATATGAGCTAAACCATTATGTTTTTATTCGCAGATATTTCATGTGTTATTCAATTAAGATTTCTATTTCTTGATAAATCAATTATTTTAACCCTTGGTGTAAAAAAGTGCTAAAAATTTTGAAAAATATTTCAACTGACTCATAAAACAATACATACTTAATAATCTCCGGATACATTTTTAAAATTAAAATATCTTAAAACAAACTAGAAAAAAATTAAAAAAACTTACCACACCCCATATAACGTAAAAATAATTATGTTCATTTTTATTTTTATTAAAAAACAGTAAAAGAAAAAGATAAAAATGTCATATATGTAAAAATAATATAATATATGAGTAAATTTAACTATGTTTTACATTAAATAAAAAAACGGAAAAAAAGAACATCATTTTTCTTGGCACACTTTAATCATAAACTGACGTCTGACGTATCATAATAATATAACCTCAAAGAAAAAGTTCACTCGTCATGGGAATTTTTATTTTTCATTTAATGTAAAAAAAATTTTTCTTTTTGTCACATATTTTTTTCTTCATTTTTTACTTTTATTTTGAGCTTATTTTATTTATATTTTAAGTATCCAAAAATAGTTTATTTTATTTATTTATTTATTTATTTATTATAATTTATCATTTTTTTTAAAGCAAAAGTTTTTGAAAAATTACAAAACTTTGTGATAAAAAAGTTATCTTTATAGTTGCTAAGTCATTTAACAGCTATTAAATCCTTAAAAGTTGGTTAAAATTTTCAAAATTTAGCACATTAAAGAATATTTTTTTAAAAACAAGCTTTAATTTATGAGTATTGTCTCATTTTATAAAAATATTTTCCTTATACGTTTTAATCTCATCATTTCTTATCAAAAAAGTTTAAATAAAAAAAAAAACATTTTATTTAAAAATAAATATATCGACTTTTAAAAGGTCGATTGACAAGTTGATTTTATTTAATATAAGATGCTTATGTTATAAATTAATTTAATCAATTTGATTACACATTTTATAAATGCATTTTAAATATGAGAATCAAGTTATATCTTTTAACATATTTAAAACTTGATAAAAAGTTTTAAAAAAATTTACGAATGTCGTGTTATAAAACGTGGGAACACGAGTAGGAAGGTGTCTGTCCAAAAAAAAAAGAAGATAAAAAAAAGTATCTGGACATCGTATGCATAATTTGAATCTGAGAAGTTGTTTTCATCGTATCTTCAAAATAATAATTCATATTGTAAATTAGGGTGTGTCGTTTTTACGTGCTAGCTACATTATTATAAAAAATAAGAATAAAGATTCAATGAACTATATGAAAGAAACTTGCTATTTTAACTAAAAACTTACTTTTTTCTTTTTAGTCACGTCTTTCTACTTTTTTTTTGGTTTTTTGCAGTTTACTGTTTGAGCATTAATCACTTTTAAAGCGTTGACAATCCTAAATTTATACATATGTTTCAAATATGTATATTTTTGTTTATTTTTTGCACTTATTAAATCACCAGATTTATAAAATATTTTTATTAATGTAAGAATGTGGTGTTTTGTAATTTTTTTTTTTTATTTAAATGGTTTAAATGACCTAATACAGTTTTGCGATTTTTGTTTTTTAAATGTGATATTTAAGAAGATAGGGTGCAAATATATAAAATTCGTAACTAAAAATAACTTGTCTTTCTCAATAGTATTCATTTTAAGAAGCGTGTGTCTTTTTATTGCTCAAAAAATGATCCTATTTTGAGTACATTAATATGAAATTCCTCAAAAAATTGAATCGTTGTATTATTGTTGATTGGAAATATTAATATTTACGTGTCCGGGCTATTCCCCCTGCTAAAGTTCTCCCCTTCTTCTCAGAAGAATTTCTCCCTAGGATATTTTCTCCCAGGAAAAATGTTTGCAGAATAATTAAACCAAAGTTGGTCGAAGACGACCCGTTGAGATTAAGAAGTAAACCCCCCGCAATAAATAACCAAAATTTTACCTACTTCCAAGTAGTGTTCTCACACCTACCCCTAAATTATGCTAGTCCGAAAGGGGTCAAGAGGGGTGTAGCTCCTTTTTGGGGTTGGGGGGAAGTTCCACGCAATAAAAAACCAAAATTTCATTTAACCCCAAATGGTATACTCGTACCTACCCCTAAATTAAACTAGACTGTCTTGCAGGGAATGGTCCAACAGCAAAATTTACGAAGGTATTTAGGTAAATTATTGATAAAGCTTTTTTTTTTTAAATTTAGAAAAACAAAGTTAAGCCGCAATTATCTGGCAATTATATACGCAGGTTCAAATGCTTGCAGCAGCATACCTATTTTTAATTTATTTTTTCTTACTATTTTAATCTATTTTCCTCTTAATCTGTTTTAAAAACAGGGTCAAACATAATCTTTTAACACTTAAAAAACACTCTTATAAAAATGATTTCACATCGAATTAAGCAATTTCGAAAGATTCGCAAGTGAATTTACAAGTATTAATTTATAATTTGCAACCTCAATTTAAAAATTTTCCACTTTAGAAATTATAAATTTATAATTGGAGTTATATTGAGGTATACTAAAACTTTTAGGTATAGATCTTGAAGCAAGTTTTAAGTTAAAATAAGTATGTTGAACATGCTGTTAAGACTTTTTGACATGTATATAAGAAATCGATCATGTTTTCCACTTGACGAAGCGTAAAAAAATTACATTTAACAAATCTATTGATTTTAAATATATGCAAGAACTTTTTATACATAATATTCTTTATGTTAACAAAATTATTATATTTTATCTTATGTGTTTTCAATTTGGGAAAAAAAAGTAAATGATAGAAAATTTTACAGATGTTTCAGTACCTCTTTAAAAATCAAAAATTAGAACAGTAATTTATAAAAAAACAGATAACTTTATTCTTTAAAAAGAATTAAAAGATACTTGTTAGTAGCAAAAGGAATATTCTGTCAGACTTATAATATTATGCATTTGATATTTTCTATTTATAGTTTTAAAAGTTTCAAGAAAGTTTGTGACGTTGACCTTTAATTTAGTTAATTTTAAAGAAATCGTATTATTATTGTTTTGGCAATAATCCAAAATTCCTTATTTCTGTTTATCTTTTTATTTTATTTTAAATTGCATTACTTTTCTTTGATCAATAACTTTACTTCAGTATTCGAGTTTGTTTAGTAAATTTAGGAGAAATTGTATAAATGGATATATATTCATTCAAAATGTCTATTTTTGGCTTATCTGCTTTTTATAATCTAATACAAAATTTTGGGTTACGTAATTGTTTTGAGGGATTAAAGATATGTGAGCCTAAATACTTCTTTTAATAGCGTACCGTGAATTTTATTGGCTCAAATACGTCAATGGTGGGTCAAGAAAATTATCTTAGAGGGTAAAGGGGGTGGGGGTTGGACCAACAAAAAAAAATAACTTCATAAAATATTTTAAAATTAAACAAATATATAGGTTTAGCCCAAGTTAAAACGTCGGATCAATTTTTTTTTTTTAACATTTTTTTCTTAATATCTTATTTTAATAGTGTTTTTAAAAATTTTGACCTGGACCTGAAGGATGCGGTCCATAGAATCATTTTGGGAAAATTGTATTATCAAAGAGAAAAATAATAATAAGATAAAATAAAATTTTTGAATGAAAACTATCTAATTACGATAAAATTAGGTTAATTTTCTTTTTTGAAGATAAAATGATCAGCTAATTAAATGGCTACTGATCAAATAATATACACGAGCTATATTAAACATATTTTTTTATTTAGATTATTAAATTCAAGAAAAGTCATTATAAATAAAAATTACGAGGAAATTATTTTAATATTATATTTCTTACGATAAAAATCTTAAAAAATATTCGCATTCACATAAAATTTTTTTTTAATTACATAGTAATATAGCTAAATACACGGTAAAAAAATTAATTTATGATTAAAAAATTAAATAAGCAAACAAATAAATATAAGAAAAATAATTAATTTTTTTATTTGGGTTATTAAATTCAAGGAAAGTAAAACATAATATTTTCTCCCTAATGAATTTATAATTTTTTTTCTACGACAAAAACTAGGTACAAGGAGAGTCATTATAAAAAAGATGAGGAAAATTATTTTAATATTATATTCCTTATGATAAAAATCAAATAAAATAAAATTACAGTATAAGCACAGTATAATTTACACTGTAAAAAATTTAATTTCTAACTATAAAATTAAATAAGAAAAATATTTTTAAATAACTTGTTACTTCGTCAAAAGGAAAAAAGAAATTCAAGAAGTAAATTTTATTTATACTTTAATCAAATCTTAACTTTTCATTAATTATAGTGAACAATTTGTGCAGCTGCTTCAAAAATTTATGAGTTAAAATTGGTTTTTCTAACAGCGTACGCCTAAAAATTCTTCTTATAAAAAGTTCTTCTTCCAAAAAAACCTGTCCTAAAAGTACTTCTTTCAAAAGTATCATTTCTAAAAAGTTCCTGTCCTAAAAGCCCAAAAGTCCTAAAACCATAAATTTATCACATAAGAGTTAAGTAGTTTAAAATTCAAATTTTTTATTATATGCATTGCTAAAAGTTTTCCTAAAACATCCAAGCACCAAAATTATAAGCCTATGAAAAGTTTTTAAATGGATAAGTCCTAAAAACTATGAAAATATAAATTTTTACTTAATATTTAATTTGCATAAGAATCTCGAGGTTATCTTAGCTTTTTTAGAAAAAAAGTACAGAATAAAAATTTGAATTTGACTCAATTGATGTAAAACTTTTCATAAAACTAGAAACCAAAAAGCAAAGTTTTTGCTATACTATATTTGAGGAATTTATATTTATTTGACAAATATAAAGTTATAATTCTTTTTAAAGAAATGCAATATAAAATTTTGCAACAACCATATAAGAAAAAAGAAAAATGAAATTGGAATATATAACAAAATAAAAACTTTTGTCAATTTATATATTTTCTTTACTAGACAAAATGACTTTTAAATTAAATTTATTATTGAATAAATATAAATTACAATATTACATAAGAAAATATTAGTTTGAATGACGTAATATTGTATTCCAAAAAATAATAAGGTTTCAGTTTGGTGGTTCGATAAACGATCTAGATGACGCTTTATTCAAAATTACATCGTCAATCACAAAATCAACCTCCGTAAAATTATAGATATTTTTTTTTCTTCTTTTCTTTATTTCTCTGGAAAATTCATTGTTATTATAAACCCATACCTAATTCTGATTTATTTTTCGAAGAATTTTATTTTTATATTTTTTTGTACTTTTTTAGGATTTGTCGTTAAGAGCTAAATTGTGGTTACTTGTTTAATTTTTCTTATTATTTCACATTAAAAAGTAAAAATGAATCAGGATTGAATGAGCTTCTAATAAGAAAGAATGAAACTGCAAAAATATATTCTGCACAATGCATGAAATAGATATGAATCAGGTTAATTTGAGCAACTGAGGTTTGATAAAGCCAAATCAGCTAACATGGAAAAAATTTGTCATTTCATCTAATTCTAAAATTTTATCATTTTTTTGAAAAAGATATAGGAAGTCTAAGTTTTTATATGATTTTATTTCACTTTGTTTTGAATGTTAAAATATGTTTTAAACATTTTAAGGCCCTAGGGGACCTGGATGCAATTTGGCAGCTGTTTTTCCAATTTTTATTTTTTCACATTCTCAGCCATCCGTTTCTTTTTTATTTTCTGAACTCCCTAAATAAGCTCAAAAATATTTTCATTACAAAGATATGTAGAAAAATTTTCCACCCAATCCGAATCTGACCATATTTTTCGGAAAAACCTCAGGAAAAGCCGGAAAATTGGAAAAACTAAAGGAAACTGAAAGCTTTTTTGAATTATTTTTAAAATTTTATTGTAATTAGCTATTTCTAAAAATCTACTTACATATCAAAATTTAATCTTATTAAAAGATTTCATAGAAAATTAAATCTTTATCTGATTTAAAAAGTTATTTTTTTAGGCGCAATCTATGTAAGCGTTTGTATACGTATACGCATGCAAATATTTGCATAGTGCCAACCTATGCAGAGAAAAAAAGTAATTATAGTCCGCGATGAATGGCGCGAAAATTCAAATTTTAAATAAAACGGAAGGTATGAAATGATCAGCTAATTAAATGGCTACTGATCAAATCATATACACGAGCTATATTACACAAATTTTTTTATTTAGATTATTAAATTCTAGAAAAGTCAGTATAAATAAAAATTACGAGGAAATTATTTTAATATTATATTTCTTACGATAATAAACTTTTTAAATAGTTTAATTTTTAAAAAATTATTGTTTATAAAACCATTTTACTTTATTTTAAGTTTATTTTTAAATAAGACGATTCTAATTCTTGTTATTTAAAATTTAATGTTTGCATAAAATGATATAAAAGTATGAATCTAAAAGTATGTTACTACGTAATAATAATAATAACAAAACCTATTATTAAAAAAGTACAATTTAAAACTTTTTTGAATATAAAACTTTATTTTATTATTTTTGTTCTTACATAACAATAATTGCTGGAATTATAAAATTTTATTTAATTCACAAGTTGAAAGTAATTTTTGAATAAACATGATAATATAATAATACAAATATCACAAGGGATTTGTCCATTTAATTGTAATTAAGTTTAAATTATTTTTTTAATATTCAAAAACAATTGTTTTTTTGTTTTTTATATATCTCTAAATAGAAATAAGTTTGAATTGTACAGAAATAGAGATATTTAATGCACTATCTTTTTTTTTTTTTTGCGTAGAAAGTGGAGAAATGCGTTACGAATCCTGTTCAGCATCCGGACTGACATTTAAAACTCCACTTCCTTCCTACCTTATGTAGGCCTATCCTGGGACCATTTTCACATTACTTCAGGACAGGTTCAAGGCCATTTAGTTCTAATCGTGAACTCCATATTTTGACTTGCATCCAATGACTCGCCAGTCTGGTTAAGGACTCATTCATTCCATCTGATTAAAATTCCGTCTTTTTGTGCTGTCATCTTCAATAAAATATATGTTAGCTAAAAAATATACGTCATTTCCTAATATCGTCAAAAGAGAAGGTAATAAATAAATATATAAATAAATAAATAAATGAGCCTAAGTACCTGATCGTACATGATGTTCCATAGATCTGGCCCGAGGACCGATCCTTGAACTCAATCTTGTTCCTTGCGCAGTCTCAAATATTATTTCTCGATCGCTCAGGTAACTGCTGATGATTCTTCGCAGATATTTTGGCACCTGGAAGTTCCTTAGCCCCTCCATGAAATCGCTCCATCTTGCTGAGTTAAAGGCATTCTTCACATCTAGGGTCTCGAGTAGCGTGATTTTTCTAGAGTAGTGATTGCCTGTATGTTCATTCTTAATGACATGGGTGATGCTTCTGACATCGATAGTTGACTTCCCTCAGTAGAACCCGTATTGTTGGGGAGAAAGGTCTCCTGCAGTTTCTACAGCCCTCAGTATCCGTGGTTGCAGCAACTATTCATAATTTTTTCCGTCTGTGTCCAGTAATCCTAGAGGACGCCAATAGTTTTACCCTTACTGATAAGGACTAGTCTGGCTCTTTCCCAGAGTTTGCTGAAGACGCCCGCTCGTGCACAAGTATTGTACATACACAGAATAAGCTGTGGACACTCGTGTGCGGCTATCTTCAGAATCTCAGTGGGTATTCCATCAGGCTGAGGTGCCTTTCCATTTTTGAGCGAGTCTACTGCTGTTACAAGCTCCTCCACGGTGAATTCGGAGATATCCTCCTCGTCAACCTCTTTTAAGTCATTTTCTTCCTACCTCTCAGGGTGGTTAGGGAAAAGTCCGTCAACTATATGGCCAAACTCGAAGAGGAGGTCTCTTCGTTCATAACGCCACTTGTGGAAAGAGCACCAATTCTCTTGGTTACTATTTTGTATTGTCCACCTAATTACACAAAGCCATCTCGCATGCTCTCTTGCTTCTCCTAACAGCCAGTCTCAGGCTTTTCTTAACCTGCTTATGCTCTGCCATCAGCTCAGCAGCATCTGCTTTGGTCCTAGCACGTGTAGCTCTCCTTCTTGTCGTTAAGCTTGCACTAGACGGGCTATTTCAGCGTTCCACCAGTAAGCTGGTGGTCTTCTTTCATGGGTTCTACTTTTGGGCATGGCTTTGTTACATGCCTTTTCCAACAGAGTCATGATTTCCTTGACTAATATCTCTGCGTCGTCAATATTTCCTGGCCTTATTGCTTTCTCCAGGATAGCAGTCTCTCCTCATTTAAGCATGTTCTCAAATATTTCGCTGTTTAGCCGCTTGATTTTCCATCCACAACATTTCCGTGCTTCGTCTCTTCGTATCTGTCGCCGTTCGTCATGCACCTCAAAAGAGATATATTGGTGGTCTCTCGCTGAGAAGTCCTCCAGAACTTGCCAATCTATAATTCTAGCAGCTAAATCTTCTGTTGCAAGGGATATATCCGGGATGGTCTGTCCGTAGCCAGGTCTTCTGAAAGTTGTAGTGTTACCTACATTTAGCACCGCTAATTTGAACCTGGTACACAGGTCGAGTATATCCTCTCCTCTGTCATCCGTTTCGGGCATACCCCACTCTGGAGCCCTCGCGTTGAAGTCGCCTCCTATGACAATTTCGCCAGTCATGTACCTTACTGCATCTTCCAGACTATTAAGTTTGGTCAGAGTGTCCTCTCTGGACTCATTTGGTTAAGTACACGCTTATATAGGTAACACTTTGCGTCTTCCAGACAAAACCTCTGCTGGAGCCATTCTCTTGTACAAGTACCTTCCTTGGATTTACTATCCAAATAGCTGCTTTCCCCAGCTCATCCCAAAACCAGTTCTGGGAGCGTGATCCAGCCCACTGTTCACTTATAAGGAGAAGGTCCGCAGACTTCTCTCTAGCAAGTTGGTACATCATGTTTCCTGCTAAAGGGCTTGTGTGCACATTACCTTGAAGCACCTTTAACATTCTTTGACTTGCTAGGATCTGCGCCGCTTCTTAATTTATAAAGAGTCCTGCGTAGCACTTCGCACTTTCCTTTTCCTAGGTTATGTTTCAGCTCCTTGCCTTTTGCCCGAGATCGGCACATAGCATGCACCTTGGGTTAGCTGTGCAATCAGTTGCTATGTGTCCTTCTCCTCCGCTTTTATAATCGTTTTTCCTCCTGTCTGGTCCATTACAATTATTGGCTATGTGCCCGTAACGTAAGCACTTAAAACAGCGCGTTAGTAAGGTCCAGAACCTTACCCTACAATTCATCCACCCAATTTTAATACGTTCAGTGCGAGCTAGTTTATAGGCGCTTTTTTCATCAATGTCAACATAGGCAGTCCTCTGCTCTTTTGAGTTCCTCTTAGATATAGTCATCCTAGCTATCTCTGCGTCTTTTTCTTTGCCTTTGATGGCATTGATGACATCCACTGGCTTAGTGAGACAATCCAAGTTAAGAATTTGGATGACTCGTTTAAGAGTGAGATCCCTAATTTTGACTTGATCATCCAGCACTTTCCTTACTTCTTGTGAAAAGGAACCTACTTTGTCACTAGGTTCCTCCAATTCAACCAAGATGTCGCCTGTCATCGTTAATGCACTATCTTAAACTTTTTTAATTTATGTTATTAAGATTGAGACATCTCTTTTTATATAAGAGGAATTCCGCGTCAACTGTACTTAAAGTGCATTGAAAAAGTGACAGGAAAATAAATTTAAAAAAATGTTTTTTCTGGAAAATGTAAACTTAGGCCTATGCAACAAATTTCTTACTCTTTTCTAGCAATAACTTGAGCTGTAGTCTTTTTACACCCAATTCACCATTAATTTAAAAATGCAAAGTCAAAAACACCAATTGACTAATAATTTTAACTTTAATTAAAATTTCAATTAGTAATCCGAAAAATCCCAATTATCACCTTTTTCATAAAACCACAAATTACTTGCAATCAAAATTCATTAAAAAAGTTAAAATAATAAATTAAAAATTTCATATATCTTTTTTCCCAAAAAAATCCCATAAGATTATTTTGTTATTAATATTTAACAGAAAAAAAAAGTTATACATAATTAAAAAAAAAAAAAAACATAAATATAATTAAAATTGTTAAAACTTACTCCGAGTTTTCCCTATAGACATAAGTAGTAGTATAAATATAAATACTGAGTCACATTTCACGTAAATAATATATGATTTGATTACTTTTTACAATGTACCACTGATGAAGCGAGAGTATATACAACAACATCCTTATTATGTAATTTCCTCAATTCTCAACAAACTCACATTATTTAATATATACTATACTAAATATATATATATTTTTTTTTGTTAAAAAGTTGTTTTATATATATATATTTATTAATGTACATTATTTTTAATTCAAAAATATTCTCTTAATTATGATGTTTATTAAATAAAACAAGATAAAATAATTTAATTTTTTTCTTTTTACTCTGTACCAATTATTTTTTACTTCATCACTGTAATTTTTTAATATAATCTTTAAAATTTAATATTATTACTTAGGATTTTTATGTTTAATTAAATTTTTTTCATTTACCTTGTTAGAGTTATTATTTTAGACACGATAACTTCGTTTATTTCTGTATATGGGTAAAATTAGGTCTTGTAAATTCTTTTTGGTAAAATAATAGGCAGTTTGTAAATGTCCAAAGTTTGTAGCTATATTTTAACACTAGAAAATTTTTGTCTCTCTGATGTACATTATCAGTTATCTATGCTTTAAATTTGCTGCAATATATTTGCTTGCTGTAGGCAGTTTTACATTAGTTTCAATATACTAATTTGCTTGAAATATAAACTTAAAACTTGAATTTTTTACAAAATTTGAAGCAGAGCAACCTAACAGTATACTGATATTAATATGCAAACAAGTAAATTAACACTTATAATTTTGAACCCGTACTATTTTGACCAAAGATCAAAAAGAGCTTTTCCACCCCTATAAAATGTCATACTATCATAAAACAAATCCATATACATAATTTAACGTTGTGTAGAGTAAACTTTTAAAAGGTCAATCTATATTTATTTCAAAAACTAAAGATCGAATACTGTGAATTGTTTCATTTTAACCACAGAACCGCAAGGAAACGGAAATCCATATAGCCAGTGTACACAAAATTCTAAATTATATATATACAAAAGTATTATATCTGATTAATGTCCTACTTTCATTTTAAGTATGTAAATAAATAAAAATATTATTTTGATAAAAATAAATAATACTCGAAAAATTTTCAGAGATAATGGATTATTAATGATAAAAGTTTTAACATAATTTTTAGAATCAAGCACTATAAATAATTATAATTCTGAATTGTTGAATAATGTGATTATATATGTAGTTTTTTTGTTTGAAAAGTTTGTAATAATTGTTTTAACTATTAGTCACTCTAAAGTCTTCTAATATAAAATCATTTTTCTGTTACATCATTTTTATAAACGAGCCCCATACTTCAAAAAATTGAGCTTTTAGCTCTAAAATCGATTACCGTTCTTTTTCCCGAATAATATTTCACGAACAACCTTTTGCTCGAACGAATCATTTCATGAATGCATTTTTGACGAAAATTGATTTCCCGAACGTTATTTTCCCGATTTGAATTTCCCGAATTACAATTATCACAAATAATATTTATAAAATAAATTATCGGTCAATTGTCGAGATTTGAATTCGAAAAAAATATTATAAATATAACCTTCGATTGTTTTTTATTATTTGCAATGTAAAATAGTTACCTCAAATTGTTATTGCAGGTAACCCCAGCTTTGTTTACTCAATTACTAACAGTTATTAAATTGGTCACAATGCATAATAAGTCAGTAGCTCTGCCATTTGTGTATAGCCTTCTTAGAATCATATATGATTTTGAGCAAGGCATAATTAAAGCTAGCACTGAAGTTTTTAATTGTGATACTAGTTGCTGTTTCTTCCATTTAGGACAATCTATTTATATAAAGATTCGATTAGAGGGATTGCAAGAGCAGTATCAAAATGTTCACAATGATGTTATAAAAACTCAAACACATATGTTATTATTATTAGCTTTCGTTCTCATAAATGATGTCTCTGCTGTATTCAAAAAGCTTAGTCGATCTGCAGATCCACTGCTTGCACCTGTTTTGCAGTATTTTGAAAAAGCATACATAGGCATACCTGCACGAGGAAAAAGATACGCTGTAAATCCAATATGCAATATCCATCTCCACCCACCAGAACAATGGAACTAGCGAAAAGCAGCCCTAATAGGTTAGTTCAGCATAAGACAAACAACGTAAGTGAGGGGTGGCACTGTCGCTTCCGCCTTCTTGTAGGAAAAAACCACCCTGATATGTATTCATTTTTACTATAGCTGCAAAAGAAACAAGGTGACACAGAAATAGCAATTACAGAGTTATATTTAGGTAAATCGGTTAGGCAGCACCAAAAAAAATGTGGTTAATGTATCAAAATAGAATTGAAAATATTGCTAATGAGTACATCAATTATAAAAATAATGGCACAGAATTTGTGTTCTTAGAATTTATTGGAAGCAATATTTTACTGCAGATCAATGAAAAAAATGTTTTAAAAAAATTTTTTGTTATTTTATTCGTAAACAAAGCTTTTCGGGAAAAAACGTTCGGAAAATAAGTATTCTTGAAATATGAATTCATGAAATGAGTCGTTCGTAAAAAGGGTTGTTCGTGAAATTCGATTCGGGAAAAACTTCGGAAACCCTAAAATCATTATTTAAGTAATTAGGCTCTGAATATTACCTTAATAGTAAAAAAAAAAACAATTAATTAATAGTATTTGCATTCATAACATTAAAATACTAAGCATTTTATTCCAATAAAGTATAGGTAAATATAACAACTCTACGTACATGTGAGTTCAAGTACAGAATAGTTAATTTGATATCATTGATCGAATTTCTGATGGCCACATATATTATAAACATAGTCAAGTATCTATAATTTCAAAGCACTTGAAAATAATAAATAACTGACATTAGTTTGGCCTTGATACATAAACTTTATAACTCATTCCGATCGAAAGCTTTTATAATATTATAATTTTTATGCTTTTTATTTATGTATTCAAAAGCTTTTATAATCTTTAATCGTGAATATATTTAAAAGTCAATTATTATGTGGGCTATTTTTAAACTTTATTTTTAAACAGTTAAATTTGGGCTGAAAATAGAAATTATAATAAATTTCTTGGCTATTAAATATTTAAAAATTAAACAAGTATTCATAAATTATTCCAGAAATTATTAAATTTTAATTATTCTCATGAACTTAGTATATTATTATAATAATTCTATTATAAAACCACAATAAATACTGAAATATTTCGGTCGATTTATACAAAATAGAAATTAAAGTATCCATAAAATATTTATAAGATTTCCATTCGAGTATTTCTGTAAACATAAAGTTATTTAAATATTTGGTCCTTCGAGCCGGATCCAATTTTACAATTTCATTAAATATTTATCAAAAACTTTTTAATACATTAAACTATCAATAAATTTAAGTTAAAAATACCTTTAAAAGTGCATATTTACATTATAAATAAAAAATTTTAAATAGAAAAACCATTATTTTTAAAGTAACGCTTTTTTTTAAGAATTTTCTCTATTTTATTTTTTTTAATTTCTTAATGTAATTTATAAAAGACGGGATTTAAAATTTATTTTCTATTTTTCCGGTCTATTTCACATTAAAAATCTGCATGTATAATACGAAGACTCTAGTCTTTAATCTATAGATTCTTTAGTTTCCTTTTTATACGATTTTTTTTTTATATTTTAAAATCTAAATTGCGTTATCTATTAGATTTTTCCCTTTTATATCTATTTTTTCTTATAAGAAAATATTCTTTTACTTATTCCGTTTTTTAAATATCTTTTAAAATGTAAATGTAACGTTCTAAATTTATATATTGTAAAAGTGTAAAGCTTTACTTTTTTACACTTTCTGTTAAAGCTTGATATTCTAAAGTTATATATGTAAACTCGATTTGAAGTTTTAAACGTGGAAATTTATAAGAAATAATAGGCATTTAGTTTCGTGTTTATATTACATAGCGAGATTGGTGGATTATGGTCTAGAAAGTTGATTTAGCTGCAACAAAAAAAAATTTTCTTGCAGTGGCCTGAAAGCAAGTATTTCTTGGCGTAATCGGTAAAGGCACATTTTCTTATCACTGAAAAAGAAAAATCGAATGCAGTCTCATCCTTGTGAAAGAAATGCTCCAAATCAAAAGTTTGCCATCCTCCCTCGGCTTCGTTTTAAAAAGAAATTTTCTTGCAATTTAGATCATTTTTTATTTTTCTGACCATAGTTTGTAATTTTCTATTAGTTATTGAAGGTTCTTTGATTGGATTGTAATATGACAGCGTTATTTAAAAAATGGTCTAAGAAACCTAAACTTTTAAAATTGAACTTATTTGTTGTATACTTTGAAAAAATTTCAACACTCAAAGAAAATTAATTCTTGCCTATATTCTGTAATTTTGGACTCCAGATTTCTTGTCTTTTCATCCTGAGCATAAGCCAACAAAGCGAAGGCAATTCTGAATGAATACATATTGTTTATTTTTTACTTTTTAACTACAAAACATTCAAATACCATATTGAAAAGTATGCTTATTATTTAATAGAAAAGTTTAACGTAATTAAAGCTTTACACAATTCTCTGAAACTTTTTTCTGTTTACTACTAGTTATAATTGTATAATAGTGAAAGTTGAGTTGTTCAACATTAAAATAATGATTATAGAGCTTTTACACTTTTATTAATCAGCATGTAAAAGTTTGAAAAAACGTTCTCAATTACAATAATAATTTTTACACCTATGTAAAAAAAGAGTTTAAAAACATTGGCATTGGCCCTGGTGTAAATATATTGTCTGGTATTCTCTCAACTTGTTCGGCCTCGTGTCTCGACTATTTCCTGTCGCATTTCCCGCCTCTGTGTATAAAATGTTTTAGCCTCTTATACCATATGCTATATATATTTAAAAATTTACTATATACTGACGTATATTGTAGACACTTTAGTATATATTGCTTACTGAAATTCCCGGAACCGTCAGCTGTTTCTTCTTTCTTCATTGAGCTTCAACAGCACGAGGTGTGCAATATATATATATATATATATTTGCTTCTTTTTATTATTATTTTTCATACAAGACACGCGCTTAGACACACGTCTTTTAAAAAAGAAAATATTTAAAGAGCATTTTGAAGAGGATTCAATTGAAATTGAAAATATATAGGTTTTTAGAACACTTTAACATTTTTTTTTTATTTGTTTATTTAGTTTATTTAATGATTCATTTTTTTAAGTGCTTTTTTTTAGATAATATTTATATTTATATTATTATAGTTATTTAAACAAATATTTATTTAACTTTGTTTAATGTTTTGGCTTAAAAACATACTTCTTGACTGATTGGATACAATGGTAAAAATTGAAAAAAGAGAGAACTTTTTTTAATCATTATCAGTTGCTCAGACGAATTGCTTCGGTTGAACGTTCAACCATTTGGTTGTTAATTTTTAACAAACTTGAGTTACAGCCAAACTGGTTGAATTTTCAATTAAATTGCTAAAATATAAAATAAAAAATATTATAATAAGGTGAAATTAAGCTTTGGGCGAACAAAATAAGCAATAATTCTTTCAATGGTTGAAAATTAGATATTATTTAAAAATTCAAAACATTTTACAAGGTTTTTAAAACTAATTTCTCTTTAGTATCACCTGGAGTCACCTGGTATATTTATAACAAGCAACGATAAAATTAAAGATTATTTTTTTATATGCTTCAGAATCAGTTAAATTATAAAATACAGAAAATTCCAAGTGGAAACAGTATGTTTCACTTTTTTATATTTATAAGAAGCTGATAACACTCATCTTATTTAAATAATCCAAGTTTTCAGAATAGATTTGGAACCAAAAAAAGAAACCAAAAATTCAATGAAGATTGAATGTTTTCGAAACATAGACAATTTATTGTGACATACAGTAAAAATCATCTAATAAAGGATTTTCATTTAATTTTAAAATAAATTTATTTACTATTACTTTCTACACTTTTCATTAGAAAAATACCAAAAAATACCATAAAAATTTGTAATTTTTTTCATAAGTATTTTTAAATTAACTTTGCACTTTAAAATTTACAAAATAAACAAAAACGTACACAAACACTCATTAATATAAATTTCTTCTTTTTTTTTTTCAAAAGTAATTGCATTTTTATTTTTATGTTTCCATTATCGATTAAATTGTAGAGAAGCTTTTTACGAGTTGGTATTTTACAAAAAAAAAAAAATATATTCATGAAAATAACATGCATTGCTTTTTTTCGCACTTCCGAATATTTCATGTAACTTCCCTTTTAAAATAAAAACTTTTTTTTTATGTATATTACATTTGAATAAAAAAGGAAAAAAAAAAAATTTTTTTTCGTTTATTTTGTTTTTTAAAGTGTTAAAAAAACAAGAAAATTGAAAGGAAAAATATATATAAAATAATCATTAAAATAATTGATTTTATCGCAATTGCATAAAAAACTTTTTTAAATAAAATCAAATATAAACCTAAAAAAAAAGTTACTTTTATTTAATTTCTCAAAATTAGTTTAAATTTGTAAAAAAAGTCAGTATATTTAAAAAGGGCAAAATAAAATAAAAACTAACTTGATAAATTAAAATATATAAACAGAAAAATAATAATAATAATAATAAATGTATATGCATAAGCTTTATTCGCATTTGAATAAAATCCAAAGTTGTGTATAGTGTAAGCATCTGAAAATTAATTTCCCTACATAAAAGGAACTGGTTCACAGTTTTATCCCTGGGAGGTTCAACATCAACAGGAGTCATATGCATATATGTATGTTCTTGTTTGAGGAGAATCAGCAAAAAAAAAAAAAAACCTTTTTTTCGGCGATTCGTTTCGCTGCTCTACGACAATAATTTATACTCTCTTTTCATATATAATAATATTCAAAAGCCCTCTCTTGGGCCGTGCCTTATATTATTCGCGAAAGAGCACAAATTTATATCCTCGCATATCTTTTACTTGCCGCCTGATTCTCTCGTTCTTTTTTTTTTATACAATTCGCTACTATATATACCTTCTGTTATTTGGACTTTTTGTTATATATATTCTTGCGATTCTACCTCACCACCCTTTATCAAATTTTTAAAGACTACTTTTTTTATAATAATTCGCCCCATATTCGTTACTTCCTATTATGAGCGATCGTCAGAAATTTAATCAAGAATTTTTTATTATTATTATTTTTACCCACAAAAGCTTCTCTTTTTTACTTACGAATATTCAACTCTGTATACGTATGTGTGTTTGCATCAAAAATTATTGCGCTTAAGTGGAATTCATTGCCGTTCCTCTGAACTCTTTGTGAACACACAAGAGAAAAATGGATTAAAAAAAAAAGGTAAAAAAGTTTATGGCTTTTTGTTGAGAAGCGACAATCTTTTAAATAAAAATGCCCTATATGTGAGGTTTTCTTTTTTTTTTTCTTTTTGAGAAATTTGTGCATTGAATAATATATTTCAACTTTGTTTCTTTTATCAAGAAAAAATATATATGCGCATAAGATATATAAATTCAAATTTATATTTTATACATATTTTTTTTATTTCACTAAAATAAAGTTACTTTTTGATATTTAATAAAAATTTTATTTATATTTTTATGCTTTAACAAATAATAATAACAATAATAACGTATAGTAAAATATGTATAGGGGAAACTGAAGTAAATAACATTTGGTTGTTGTATAGAGTATTAATGGATGGAATATGTCTATAGGGATAAGAGGGTATTTCGCTATGTCACAAAAAGAGGTTGGATTGAAATGTCCTCCCAGTCAAGGTATTAGAACAATAAATTCTGTAAAAAAGAGTGAGGCTGAATGTACTCCTAAATTATAGTATTGAAGGGTTATATAGGGGGATAAAGAGTAATGTACAAAAGGGCACCGGAAAAAACATATCCTTGTATAAGCATTTGAAGCAAAATACAACTTTAGAGAAGGAAAAAGGAATCTAAACCCCCTTTACCATTTTCTGGAATAATTTTCAAATAAAAAGGTTAAAAAAATGTTGTTTAATATATAATTACTCTTTTAGCGTTTTTGGGATAGAACCCAGCCCCTGTTTTTATCTGCCTTATTTTTTCAACCCCCGACGTATCATTCATCGCTTTCCCTGATCTATTACGCGATCTATTCTCATCACATAGTCATAAAATCATCATGAGAGATCTTAAAGTCACTTTAGAAACTTTAAAAACCTGGCTAATGATCTCCTATACTATAAATAATTGATCATGGCGCAACTAATCGCATACCAGGCTCGACTAAAGCTAAGTACTGTACTGACATTACATGCTTAGATAAAAGCGATAATGTCAATTTTTATAATAACAAAGGCCCTTCTTTTCACAGTGGTCAGAATCTGGCTGATGTAGAAATGGAACTATACTTACCTAAACCTCTCGATGAAAGTTTATTCTATAGATTAATAAGATTTTACTTAAAAATAGATTCAGCGCTGTGATGCCTTAGGAACAACGTCCCAATAGTTGAAGTACTCATTCCCATAAAAATTACGAATCCTAAAAATTCTTAACATCCTTAAATAAATGATGAGCAGACAGATATTAATTAACAAACGGAAGACCACTAATCATAAAATTTTAGGACCAGCAGGTTTTTCGTAAGCGCAAAATTTTGCAGTAAGTACAAACTATAACAAAATTTGGCTTCCTATACATTTTTAGGTCCTCTGATAACAACTCTAGAATCCCGAGAAAAATTACTGCTTTGGAATCAGGAATCATTAAATTCCAATATTAAAAATTTACTATATTTTATCAAGTAATAAAAAGCACAATTTATAATATTTACGTATAAAAATTCATCGCAGTTAACTTACAATATTAAATAATCCTATTCTACTCCATAACTAATTAATTTTTGCTTTGTTTTTTTAAAAAAAGAAGAATTTAATTATTATTTAACTTTTATGTATAACAACATTAATAACTTTATTTTATATTAAATATTTTATTTAACCAACCCGATAAAACTTTTTTTTTAATAAAAAAATTCTTTTTTACATTCAAAACTGTGAAAAAAAAAAAACAATTCCTTTTGTAAATTAAAGTAAATTAATTATTTTTTGTATATTAAAAAAAACTTTTCTTTTTTTACAAAAAAAAAATCTTATTATATCTAAAATTAAAAAAGAAAAGTAAACTTATTCTTTTCATTATTAAATATATATATATTCAAAGAAAAAAAACATTTAATATTAAGTTACAATAAATAAAACTTGTTTTTAACCTACAAACACAAGAAGAAAAGTTTTAAACAACAAGAAATACGACTTTTCTTTTAGCGATAATAGATTTATGTTTTAAAAAAATAGAATTTCAACTATATGTATACAACTACAAAAAAATACAATTTTTTATGAACTTATTTCTTATAATTTAATTTTATTAAAGATGTTGCATGGAAAATAAGATTTTAAAATTTTAGGAGAGGTATGATATTTTTTAGTTTAACGATGAAATTGTAAAAACTGGGTTGTTATTTTCCTATTTACAACTTGAAGATGATTATGCCACCCCTCCGATGTTATTTTTTTGAGCACTTCCACGTATTACGGAATTATATTGACTCCAAAATTGTGGACTATATCGATGGACGACATTACGTGGTTTCCCACGTCCTCATATAAATTGATTTTAGATGTAGGTTTTTTCAAAATAGTCATAAATTCGTCAGGCATCACATCCTCTAAAGCTTTCAGTCCTTTCTGAATATCCTCTGATGGTAAGTAACCCAAAGCTACAAGTAATAAAGCTACAAGCGACTATAATGATAGAGTTATTTGGCTCTGCATATTATTGTTATATTTCTTCAATCTGTACCTGTCTATAAACTGATTGATTTAGCTAATTATAAGTGAAAAAGACAACAAAGAACTGTATTCTCTCTAATTACTTTTTTTGCTGCATTGATAACTCCAACCTCAAAATCGGCGATAACTACTGATGACAATTTTATAATTATATTAAAAAAGTACTTGAATCTCCTGTCAGTAAATCACTTTTAAATAAATTTTTTAGATTTTCAATAGCAGCATAAATTATAATCCTGCCAATCCTGTTATCATCTTTTCGATGTGCATTGAATAATAAAAATGTTTTACCAGATAATATGTTTCTAAACTCTAGCTGTAGAGTTATAAGGCATATTATGAAGCCTAAATACTTTCTGGTAATTCTGCTAATACACCTATTCAGTAAAAACTTCAGTGTAAACACAACCAAAATGCATGGAACATGTTTACTTACATTTGAGGGCTAGGTATAATGCATAAATGTTACGCAAAATTATAATACAATTCACTATTTTTATAATTTTTAATTATCACCTTTACTAGATGTTAAGATTCTTAACTCAAACTATTCTATATCAAAAATATTCTAAGTCCCATTCGACAATCCTCTCCTTAGATTCGACAAATTAGGTTGCTTTGCTAGAAATTTTAAGCAATACAAGAATTTTGCTTGATTTTTCAAGCAAATATTTAATAATTCTAGGAACATTTTTATACCTTGGAAATCTGAAAATTAAGGGGTGAGGGTCAAATGGATATAGAATAATTTCGATTCAGGGATCCAGGTTTAGGGACTTAGAATAATTTCGATTTAGGAACCTAGAATAACACGCGTTTAGGAAACCAAAATTATTTGGGTTTAGAATCTTAACATTTAGTAAGGTAAAAATTACAAATTATAAAAGTAGCAAGTCGTATTGTGATGCAGTGTGACAATTATGCATTAAACCTAGCCCTCATCATTAAACCTTGCCTTCTAGTTTCATGCATTTTGGTTGTGTTAAAAATTTTTAATTTTGGGCCAATTTTTGATCTTGAATTGTAATTTTTAATTGTGATTTTTTCTGAAAATATTAATGTTTTTATGTCAAAATATCCCGAATTTCGATAAAGAAGGTGGGGACTCTTTTCCTTTAACCAAAAAAAAATTCTATGTTAAAACAAATAAAAAGTAAATAAAAAATTTCAAAAACAAAATGGCCAATACCCAGTACACTCAAAGAAGTCTAATATTTAGAAAAAAAAATTTTAATTCAAAATCATTTTATTATTTTAAGTATTAAACTTTCCTAGTCAACATCATTCAATTATTTTTCATTCGAAAAACAATTTTTGTATTTACGCTAGCTGAACAAATTCTTACTAAAAATTTCAACTCACGTAGTGACCTGAAGAATAAGAAAAATAAAGTTTCCAAGAAAAAAAAAAGACGTTTATATTTATAATAAAATTTTTTTTTTGTAAATGACGTTAATAATTCTTTTCAATCTGCTTATGCATATTTCAAAAGTAAAATTTATATTCAACTATAAATATTATTTTAGCTTTTCATAGTAGTATTACATTACACAAAGAAAAATAATAATATTTAAATTTAAATTTATTTAGAAAAAAAAAAATGTTAAATTTTATTAAATTCATAATTAATATTGAATTCTTAAAAATTAAAGCCTCATTAATTTTTCACTGACAATTTAATATATATTGAAATATCGACAATTTTGATTTAATCAATTTTCTCAATTTTCTCATTCACGCCTCGATGAAGATATAAAGAATATATTATGAAAAAATAAATAAAACAAAAGCATAGTTATGACGTTGGGGTAAGCTTTTTTGAGTTAAAGCGGATCGCCGTCACTCAAATAGGATTTATGCAGTAAAACGCTAGACAATAATTGTCCAGAATTCCAGTTCGCGTTTCCTACAGTTACGTCATGCCAAGATGTAGACTTTCCTGCAAATTTAAAATTTACCCAAGGCGCCAGTCACGTCCCGATTCGTGACAAGGTTTTTAGAAACCCCTTTTGGGCATAACGCAACCCTAATACTTACGCGGCCAAAATCCGACTAGCACAGCTCGTAAATACGACAGGAGAGAGGGGGGAACTCATAAGTTTAACGTCGGAGTTCCTAAAATTCACAAAAAAACTTACTTAACTTAAAAATCCTTATAAACTATTAAAATTTACTAATTTTCATGTTTAAAATAACGATAAATCCAAAATTTATATTTTGTGACAATAATTTTTATTAACGAGAGTATAAAATGTTTTATTTTATTTATTTATCGATAAACCAAAATTTATATTTTGTGACAATAATTTTTATTAACGAGAGTATAAAATGTTTTATTTTATATCGATAAGCCATGATTTCTACCATTTATTTAAATAATTAATTGAATTTTTAATATTTTATTCGACAATCCTTAATAAAATAAACCCGTACTCAATTTACTCTAATTTAAGGTTATTTAAATGGCGGAAAGTGCAATTATAGAAAATTTACAAATTGATATTAAAAATTTCAAAAAAATGTATGTTTATATAATAATATAATAATTTAACGATATTCCATAATTTTATTCTCAGTTTGTTCTAAAGTTTTCAATTTTACTAATTTTAAGTCGCGGCGCGCTATTTTGGTTAAAATAGCAACAAATTTTACTTATATTTTATTTTAAGCCGCTGGGGTTAATTTTGAGGCTAATTTAACGATAAACCATGTTTTCAGCCACTAGGGGTCGCCTAAAGCTGATCTGGACAAAATTAATTATGAACTATAATTTTAATTTCGTTTTGTGACAATACTCAACATTGTTTAACTTAACTTAACGATATTCCATCTGAGGATAAAAAAAAATGATGGTTAAACCAAAATCCCGCAGACATCCTCTGGTCTGCGCGACAAGCCAAAATCAGGACTCATTAACTTATACTTAACATAAATTTTAATTTTGAGTCCTATTTCTAACTTAGATTTTAAGACCTAAACCGCGGAGGGTATGTACGGTACACGCTGTGCTAACTGGGTTATCATATAATTTTATAAACCTGCATTGTGACTCGCAATCACAATTTCATTATGGGGACTATAGTCCCGGAATTGTTATTGCTGTAACAACAGCCTTATACAATACATGTTTGTATTTAATTATTTAACTATTTTAATTAAATAATTAAATACAAATAATTTTAATCACTGTAGTTCCTATTATTTTTACTTCCCCAATTATGTAGTATAAATTTCTGTGTGTTGATTTAAGTGTTATTTGTGTAAATTTATGTGTTATTAATATGTCAGTGTATTTGTTATATTAATTATTATAATTTATAAGTGAAATTTGTAATAAATTGTGATTTTTCTCTAGTTGCATGTTTTGTGTGTCTTAAATGTGGTTTTACCTTTTATAGTATTAAGCTAGCCCTGAAATCCAAAAAGGATCCGCTAATTTGAGTTTTTCCTTAAGCAGATATAGATGTATGTCCAAGTTTTGCAGAATACTTAACATATTAATATTCTGCAGAACTTGGAGAAAATTTTAATGTATTTCAGCAAGCAGCGGAGCTCCTACAGAAGCCATTTTCCCAAGTTTTGGATCTTACGCAAGGACTAAAAATTGTTGTTCCCATGTATAAGCCAAACTCAATTACCTTTTTCTTTTCTAGGTTTTTAATTAAGTTCTTGAGTCCAAATTAAAGAAACTTTTTAATTAAATTATTCATAATTGGCCTTATTTTAAAATTTCACAAAATTATTTTGGACTTCAGGTGTTGATTTTTTGTTCCGCATGTTCTAGACTAAATTCAATTCATATATTTTATTTTACTTATTGAATAATTTTTAGAATTCAATTATAAGTAGCTTTTAAAGTAATTCACCCTTTAATTTTAGTACTTCAAAATTTTACTTAAATTTTCTGAACGATCAGAATTTGTAAATTCTAACATTAAACCTTTCTATTGTTTTAATTTTGCAAAAGTAGCTAAATTAGGATTAAATTGACTTAGATTACTAAATTTAAATGTTGAAATGGACTTGAACAGAATTTGGAACCTTTTATACGAACAAAAGATACCATGTGGCTTTGCTCTTTGTTCAAATTTCGACCTTTTAAAGTTGTTTTGACTTGGCACAGCTAATTTATTTTAGTTAAAACATTGAATTAAAGAAAATTTTAGTACCAAATGCCTGAAATTTCATCAAGTTCAAAATTTTGTAAAATTTTGGAGAGCGAGTAAAAGTGTGAAATTTTTTTATTATGCAACTTTAAATGTTCCATTTGTTAATTTACTTAGCAGGACTATCGCAACTAATTAAGAGCATTAAAATTTAGCATATTTTACTATTAGATATCCAAAATTTTACCAAAACGGAATTTTGGTCATTTTCCTCAATACGTATGAAATTTTTAGTTTTGACTTTTTAAGATCTTAAGGGGATTTCTATTCATAAACTTTTGAGAAATAGTTAGATTGGGATGAGTTAAGTTTAATTTAGCTAAATTTGGACCTTGGGAATTACTACGTTGGCTATAGCCAAAGTCCAAAATTTTACATTTTTACATGTAACTTTTGACATCTAACGATAACCACATCTTTTTAAATTTTATTACTTTAACGAGAGACCAAATACTCAATTTTAACAATAAGTTAATTTTTATTAATTATTAAGCGGTATTCCATAGTCTCAATTAATTTAGCTGATAATTAATGTTCAAAGTCTCACTTTATATGAGGGAAATCAATTTGTAATTTCTAAGAACGAGAAACCATAGACTTAAATTTTAAGATACGAAAACCATTATTTAACTTTTATAATTCGATAAACCTTCATTTTAATACATTTCGATACACCATTTTGTTTTAACTTTTATAATTCGATAAACCTTCATTTTAATAAATTTCAATAAACCTTTATTTTAATAATTTTCGATAAACCATTTTGTTTTAACTTTTATAATTCGATAAACCTTCATTTTAATAAATTTCAATAAACCTTTATTTTAATAATTTTCGATAAACCATTTTGTTTTATCAAGTGAACCATAATTTCCAGCAATTATTGGTCCTCTTGATAAAAGGAACTCAGGAATTGATCCATTTGTTTCGTGAAAAGTCCCATGGACTCCTCATCGAATTCCAGATTAATTTTCATCAGAGTTTCCCGATATTGTGAAATCAAATAACGGAATTCCATGTTTAACCTCCTGGAGCAAATAATTTTATCAGCTCCAGGTAATTTTAGTTTATCGAAATACCGAGTTACCGAGTCTTGGGAATCTCCCAATAATTTTTTGTACGCCATTGCATGGGCCCGTAATTGCTTAACTAAGCAATCCTTTAATTCGTTATTCATAATAAAAACTCTTTTTAAACTTACTGCACTGCAAAATTTTCACTACACAAAACTGTTTGCCACTAATGTTCCTTCTTTAATTTTCAAAATTTTAACTGAATAATTAATAAACGAAATAAAATTTAACGAAATGATTTTACGGAATTTTAACAAAATGAACTGTAAATAAAACTGAATTTAATAAACTAAAGCGGAATTTAATAAAACAAAACTGCGACCGAAACTGAATTTAATAATTAGAAATTTTGAATAATAAAAAAAAACGATTAAATTTTATGAACGGAAATTATAAAGTTTAACAAAAAAATATTGATTTTACTAAAAGTCGACTAGCAACTATAATTTCCAAAATGGAACTGAACTGGGAGACCCGCGTGTCTCTCGAGTTCACCTCCGTTTTACCCCACTACGTATAAATTTTATAAAATCCCTTCCCGATATCTTAAAGGTGCCTATACCCCCCCCCCGTGAAATAATCCATCTGTATAAAAGTAAAGTTAAATATTATAATGCTTGCGCTGTTTCTCGCTAGAGGCGCCAGCGCATGTTTTAAACTTGCCCTGTTGAGGAAACTTGTAATACGGTGAAATTCACCGTGTTACAATTCCCCTCTCCCTAGAGAAGAAAAGGCGCAAGGCTTTTCTTTACGAACAATTACTATCCTTGGATATACAATCTAGCTTGAATGCTTTGCCCTTTCGTCCAATCACCCCGTGGTCAAATGTTGAAACGAAAGGCCCTAAAGAGTTTGACTCGCGTCGCCCCCTCCACGGTTTTTTATTAATTTGCAAGTATTAACTTGACTTCGCAGCGCCTAGGGCCGATATTGGCTAAACCTACTCCCCTATTAGCTGCCCCGAAGATTTCTAACCTAAACTATCCTTGAACCGTCCATTTCGTTCGTCGGAAGTTACACCAAAAATTGACTCTAAAACTAATCGAGGACCGGCCATTTTGTCCATCGACAGTTACTATACAAGAACCCTTCCATTTTGTTCTTGATAGTTGCAAATTGACTCTAAAACAGCTCAAGAACCCTTCCATTTCGTTAATGAGTGTTACAAAATTGACTCTAAAACTCATCAAAGACCCTTCCATTTTGTCAGTGATAATTACAAACTTAAACCTATTCTAAAATTGTTCAATAAAATCCAAAATTATTTTAACTAGGTCAGTGCCCAAGTCCTAAGAGAGAGCTACTGAACCGCGCCTTCAGAGGCCAGTACGATCGTATATCCAATTCATGAAAACGCGATATTGTAATTAAATTATTTAATTTATTTTATCCTTTAAATACCCTATGATAACCCCGAATATAATATGAACTAACTTAACCCTTAATATATATCATACAACCCTTAAAGTATTTAACGCGAATCAGTGGCAAAAGAATTTTATTTTATTATTTATTCTTAAACTTAAATTAACCTAGATTACTAAAATTTGCTGCTTTCATTTTCAGCTTCTGAAAGAAAATTGATTAGATATGTATGCGTTTTTCAACGCCGATATTCCAAATATATACGTTTATTTAGAAAATTACAAAATTATATATATTTATTATTCTGATAATTCAAAGTCTTATTAATTTTGTAGTTACATAATTATATAACTAAAACTTAATGTATATTTTTACATTAATAATAAAAAAATTAAAAAAATATTTGAAATTTTAATGTAGATTTGTACATTATTTAACAACAACAAAAAACTATGATTATTAATGTAAATTTTACTAAATATAAAATTAAAATAATATTTAGTGCCGTTAATTTTAAAGTTTAATGAACTACGCAAATTCTAATTTCAACTCAAAATATCTTTTTCAATTGTAGTTGTGATTGTTGTCATAATATTGCTGATAGAAGGTCGTTTGAGGTTGATAGTTGTTGTTATTGACTATTGGTAGATTTTGAGGAGGCATATAGTTAACATTTTGTATGTAAGGCAATGAATGATTATATTCAGACTGTAGCGTATATAAATTATTTTGAGTATACCCTACGCTATTAACTTCTTGATAACTTGTTGAACTAGCCTGGTTAGAATTACTTGCGTAACCATATTGTTGTTGATATTGTTCTTGATATGCTAGTGCATTTGATATCGACCGGGTATTCATCTCAATCAGATTCCTAATTGGCTCTGTGTTGTTTAATAACTGATACCCTTGTTGTACAGTCGTAGTTGTCGCTGATGTTGGCAAGGAATTAGTCCTTGATGTAGAAGGTCTTATGATTTCGTGAATTATCATTAACTCATCATCGTTTTCAGACTGCCTCTCATCTGTAGTAGCTTGAATGTTCTGTTCAGTTTCTGAAGATTCTTGTTCAGTATCTCCATCAGAATCTTCCCATGTTTCCCATTCACTATCCGAACTCTCTTGAATTTCAGGTACATATGGCCTTACTATTGCAACAGGTTTATTGTACTTCTTTGTATTCATTTTAACAGCTACCTAGGTAAAATCGATACTCCATAAAATTTTGTGACTTTAAAATCTACTGTAGCTAACAGTGATAGACCAAGAAATTATCGATAGTTTGATAACATGCTTTGAACATAAATACAATTAACTGACGTCTGAGATGTGCCATTACTATTCAAAATTTATATTACTTGTATAGGTTACCGATACATGAAGGGGATGCGAATGAATATACCTAATTTGTCCTAAATTTCCCTAAAGGAGGCAAGATCAGCGCTAGCCTGATCTTCAGTTCCTTATTTATATATAGATTACGACCGCTGCGTTATGCAGTAGCGATAAACCTAGAATGTTAACTTGAAATTCTTTTATTTCCAGAGCGTCAATAATCATATGTACTTGGGCTTTTAACATTATTCTTTTAACGATACCCCTTTAATTCCATGGATACTCTGTTAACATATCTTCCATAAACCCAAGTATAAAATTAATTTTTATTTCTTAGTTTTATCGGCAAACTTAACAATATTCCGCAAAGAGATATAAACATATTCAGATACAGCAAATTGTGCATTCTACTAGCTATAATGCTACTAAGAATATCTTATTCTTGGTTTTTTGTCATGGAAAATTTCTCATTAAATTCTAACATTGATATTTTAATGTTATTTTTAGATTCAATATTGTAGTCCTTTATTAGATTGTAAAGGTTCCATAAATTATATTATCGTTTATATAACTTTAATCTTTGTATACGATATACCGGAGTTTCTCTCAAGGACAATCTTATATTTTCCTTTACTTTATTCGATAACCCAATTTTGAGCCATATTACATTACTGTTAAGCGAACTACATAGTGAATCCAAATTAAAGATTTTAAGAGCCAAATCCTCATAATTATTATTTATATCATAAATACACAATTCACGGTATTCTAAATTCTTCGATATTCCATACTATAATTTAACGATACTGCTTTTATGAGCTAGTTTTCAGGCAATCTGGGCAATTTTCCTGATTAAAGCCGGATAAACCACAATAATTACAAAATATAATTTCTTTAATCTTTGGACAATTACTGCATGTTCGACGCGTAACTCCACGAGTTCCACAGTTAAAACAAAATACCCTTTTAAGGCCTTTACAATCACTCGCGAAATGTCCAAGATCTCCACAATTATAACATCTGTTATCAGACCGACCTGATTTTACATTACTTGGGTTCTTATTCTGATATGTCACATGAGCTAAAATTTCTGTATTCTCTAACGGTAGTCCGATTAATTCAGCCGTTTCTTCTGCTGTATACAAATTTGCTAGAGTTCGCGGTGGCTGACTAGAAACAGCGGTAGTTCTAGTCGTTTTGGGTCCTTGATAAGCAAGGCTGGGTAGCAAGAAATTTTCAGGACCTGGGGGAGGTCGGTATTCCTGAGCAGTTTGAAAGCTACGCTCTTTTCTAGTAGCTATAAATTCCAACTGAGCCCAGTCCCTGAAATATTCTTCCGATAACCTGAGCTGCATTCTAGGGATCATGTTCCTAACTGCTAACTCAATTTGACGCTCTTCGGATAAAGCAGGTTCAAGCCTATTAAACATGGCTTTTATACATGTCAAATAATCCGCGACGCGCTCTTTTTCATGTTGAGTCCGTTTTCTAAGACTCTCATACAAAGCAAACTGAAAATCAGGATCGCTAAAACGCGCTCTCCAAGACTGTTCAAAATCGCGAAAATTACGCCACTGGGGAAGAGTATTCCTGAACCAGTGTAAAGCTACTCCACCTAAAAAGAACGGTAAACAGGAAAATAATTCCTCGTCACTAACTCTAACTAAACGGCGTCCTTCTTGGATCCGTTTTAAAAATTCTTCACCGTCTTCGTCGGCTTTACCGTCAAAATGTATACCCCATTTTCGCATTAAATCATAAGCAGGGGCTGGTTTTTGATTATCGCGTAACCTGTCCCTTTGGTTAGCTCTATCATAAAGTAAATTTTCCCTTAAATTATTTTCCCTTAAATTTACATCGCGATTATGCTGTCGCTCTATTTGGTCATAAAAACTTGCATTATTTCTAACGGTATTGACATTAGCTCGCGGTTCGTGCGCATTGCGAAAATTTTCTCGAGTATTATCAAAACCTAACTGAAGCTCAGGACTTCCCCTCAGCTGTGGATTATTATTATTTCTCAAATTCATATTCCAAAAGGGATCAGCTTGTGGCCCAGGGTTTCCCCTTAACGGTAAATTTCTATTAAATTCACGGCTATAATTATTAAATAGAGGATCAACCTGTGGCCCAGGAGATTCCCTTAACGGTATTTCAAAATTATCGTCGTAAAGAGACATTTCATCGACTTGTACTAAAGGCATTTGCCTTTGATTAGTGGTATTTAAAGGCCTATTATTAATACTGGGGTTTTGATTAAACGGAGGTAAGGGCCCAGGACGTCCCAAGGCGTTATTATCTTCCGCCCTATTATTTACTGATTCTAACCAAGGGCTTTGAAATGAACTAATTGTTCGATTTCCTAGCACTTCAGTCCTAGTAGGTCGTGGTCCCATAGGCAAATTTCTACTAACCTTTTGATTTTGCGGTCCATTATTGACCCTTGACATTGTTTGATCTAAAGGCCTATTATTCACATTCAATTGTTGTAAGCGATTTGTTATCGCGTCGGCTTGTATTGTAGTTTGCACTGTGGTTTCGCGCACTGATTGTTGTATTGGGCTTGATGTTCCAACTCCAGGAGCTACAGATAGTAATGTATTTTCGGTAGCGGCTGTTCTTTGCGCGACTTCATCAGTCAATATTCTAATCAGTCTAGCAATATTTTGATTCCGATTTCCGCGACACTTAACACCACGCTTTACGAGTTCCTCCTGAAGTTGCTCATTAGTGAGCCCTTCTACATAACCGTTAATGTCCATAGCATTAGCCATAATCACTAATTTAAATAAATTCACTGATAAAAAAAAAAATTTTTATTTAGACTCAATTGACTTCACTAATTCAAAGTTAACTTGTATATGAATTGACTAGGTTTAACGATATCCAATTGTGAACAAAATTAATTTAAAATAATTGATGTGTTTAAGTTAAATTTGAAATAAATTGATAAAATGTTATCGATAACCGAAATTAATTAACTAAAATTTTCGATTAGTAACGATAACCACAAAATAAAATTGCAGAATTTGACAATAATTAAGATTTATTATAAATTCTAACGATAGCCTTCAATTAAAATTATTCTATTTAAGTTAATTTTATATTAGCTTAGCAAAATTTTAACGGTAAATAAAATTTAAAAAAATTTTTTTTTTTTTTTTTTTTTTAACGATAACCAAAATTAATTACATTTATTGAATGTTAACATTAAATTATTCAAATTGTAACGATAACCTTTAATTTAATTTATTTAAGTTAATTCAATTCTAACGATAATTTAAGTTTAATAAAGAATTAGTTTGTAATTAGTAAAGTTAATCAAATCTAAAATTAAAAAAAAATTTTTAATTTATTTTAGCGATACTCATTAAGTTTAACTTAAGATATTTATTAAATATTAACAATAGTTAATAAAATTTTGAACGATAACCAGTAAGTTAAACTGAATTTAATTTAATAAACTAAAATGTTAACTACAAATTAAATTTGTTCTAAGTTAACGAAAGAAAATTATTAACCAAAATCAAAATGAATTGAAACTTGAACTTCAATTGTAATATTTAAACTTTAATTGTTGAAATCCAAAAATATACTGTATGCTCCTGAGGCAGGCTCATCGCCTTATATACCCTAATTTTATTCCCACTACGACCACTTTGGGGGGTTCGAGCAGAAAGGGAATTTTGGTGGGGATATTTAAGAGATGACCAATCTCAGACGCTCGCATAACAGAAGTGGGGTTACGTTATTTTCCCACTCCTGAAAGTTATACTTTTAATTTTTAGAGTAAGGGTAACAGTGACTTTAGTGGGCACTGGACAGCACAAGAAATTGTTAATAGAAATTATTAATAATTTTTATCATATTAAAATTTATAACCTTAAAATTAATTATAAAATTAAAATTTTTCTTAAACTAAAATTCATATTCATACAAATTTAAACTTATTTCTTAAAACTACTAAAATAGGACTCTGATTTTCCTAGATTTTTCCTAAAATATACCAAAATATTCCAAAAGATTTTCCAAAAGATTTTCCTAAATTTCTATACTAAATAACGCAAAACTTATAAAATATCAAAACTTAAAATTAAAAATTTTTACTCACAAAAAAAAATTTTTAATTTTTTCAAAAAAAATTTTACAACTAAAATTTTCCAAATTTTCCAAAATTTTCCGACGCTACGCTAATTAGGCCCCCCACGTTGGGCGCCAATTAAAACGCTAGACAATAATTGTCCAGAATTCCAGTTCGCGTTTCCTACAGTTACGTCATGCCAAGATGTAGACTTTCCTGCAAATTTAAAATTTACCCAAGGCGCCAGTCACGTCCCGATTCGTGACAAGGTTTTTAGAAACCCCTTTTGGGCATAACGCAACCCTAATACTTACGCGGCCAAAATCCGACTAGCACAGCTCGTAAATACGACAGGAGAGAGGGGGGAACTCATAAGTTTAACGTCGGAGTTCCTAAAATTCACAAAAAAACTTACTTAACTTAAAAATCCTTATAAACTATTAAAATTTACTAATTTTCATGTTTAAAATAACGATAAATCCAAAATTTATATTTTGTGACAATAATTTTTATTAACGAGAGTATAAAATGTTTTATTTTATTTATTTATCGATAAACCAAAATTTATATTTTGTGACAATAATTTTTATTAACGAGAGTATAAAATGTTTTATTTTATATCGATAAGCCATGATTTCTACCATTTATTTAAATAATTAATTGAATTTTTAATATTTTATTCGACAATCCTTAATAAAATAAACCCGTACTCAATTTACTCTAATTTAAGGTTATTTAAATGGCGGAAAGTGCAATTATAGAAAATTTACAAATTGATATTAAAAATTTCAAAAAAATGTATGTTTATATAATAATATAATAATTTAACGATATTCCATAATTTTATTCTCAGTTTGTTCTAAAGTTTTCAATTTTACTAATTTTAAGTCGCGGCGCGCTATTTTGGTTAAAATAGCAACAAATTTTACTTATATTTTATTTTAAGCCGCTGGGGTTAATTTTGAGGCTAATTTAACGATAAACCATGTTTTCAGCCACTAGGGGTCGCCTAAAGCTGATCTGGACAAAATTAATTATGAACTATAATTTTAATTTCGTTTTGTGACAATACTCAACATTGTTTAACTTAACTTAACGATATTCCATCTGAGGATAAAAAAAAATGATGGTTAAACCAAAATCCCGCAGACATCCTCTGGTCTGCGCGACAAGCCAAAATCAGGACTCATTAACTTATACTTAACATAAATTTTAATTTTGAGTCCTATTTCTAACTTAGATTTTAAGACCTAAACCGCGGAGGGTATGTACGGTACACGCTGTGCTAACTGGGTTATCATATAATTTTATAAACCTGCATTGTGACTCGCAATCACAATTTCATTATGGGGACTATAGTCCCGGAATTGTTATTGCTGTAACAACAGCCTTATACAATACATGTTTGTATTTAATTATTTAACTATTTTAATTAAATAATTAAATACAAATAATTTTAATCACTGTAGTTCCTATTATTTTTACTTCCCCAATTATGTAGTATAAATTTCTGTGTGTTGATTTAAGTGTTATTTGTGTAAATTTATGTGTTATTAATATGTCAGTGTATTTGTTATATTAATTATTATAATTTATAAGTGAAATTTGTAATAAATTGTGATTTTTCTCTAGTTGCATGTTTTGTGTGTCTTAAATGTGGTTTTACCTTTTATAGTATTAAGCTAGCCCTGAAATCCAAAAAGGATCCGCTAATTTGAGTTTTTCCTTAAGCAGATATAGATGTATGTCCAAGTTTTGCAGAATACTTAACATATTAATATTCTGCAGAACTTGGAGAAAATTTTAATGTATTTCAGCAAGCAGCGGAGCTCCTACAGAAGCCATTTTCCCAAGTTTTGGATCTTACGCAAGGACTAAAAATTGTTGTTCCCATGTATAAGCCAAACTCAATTACCTTTTTCTTTTCTAGGTTTTTAATTAAGTTCTTGAGTCCAAATTAAAGAAACTTTTTAATTAAATTATTCATAATTGGCCTTATTTTAAAATTTCACAAAATTATTTTGGACTTCAGGTGTTGATTTTTTGTTCCGCATGTTCTAGACTAAATTCAATTCATATATTTTATTTTACTTATTGAATAATTTTTAGAATTCAATTATAAGTAGCTTTTAAAGTAATTCACCCTTTAATTTTAGTACTTCAAAATTTTACTTAAATTTTCTGAACGATCAGAATTTGTAAATTCTAACATTAAACCTTTCTATTGTTTTAATTTTGCAAAAGTAGCTAAATTAGGATTAAATTGACTTAGATTACTAAATTTAAATGTTGAAATGGACTTGAACAGAATTTGGAACCTTTTATACGAACAAAAGATACCATGTGGCTTTGCTCTTTGTTCAAATTTCGACCTTTTAAAGTTGTTTTGACTTGGCACAGCTAATTTATTTTAGTTAAAACATTGAATTAAAGAAAATTTTAGTACCAAATGCCTGAAATTTCATCAAGTTCAAAATTTTGTAAAATTTTGGAGAGCGAGTAAAAGTGTGAAATTTTTTTATTATGCAACTTTAAATGTTCCATTTGTTAATTTACTTAGCAGGACTATCGCAACTAATTAAGAGCATTAAAATTTAGCATATTTTACTATTAGATATCCAAAATTTTACCAAAACGGAATTTTGGTCATTTTCCTCAATACGTATGAAATTTTTAGTTTTGACTTTTTAAGATCTTAAGGGGATTTCTATTCATAAACTTTTGAGAAATAGTTAGATTGGGATGAGTTAAGTTTAATTTAGCTAAATTTGGACCTTGGGAATTACTACGTTGGCTATAGCCAAAGTCCAAAATTTTACATTTTTACATGTAACTTTTGACATCTAACGATAACCACATCTTTTTAAATTTTATTACTTTAACGAGAGACCAAATACTCAATTTTAACAATAAGTTAATTTTTATTAATTATTAAGCGGTATTCCATAGTCTCAATTAATTTAGCTGATAATTAATGTTCAAAGTCTCACTTTATATGAGGGAAATCAATTTGTAATTTCTAAGAACGAGAAACCATAGACTTAAATTTTAAGATACGAAAACCATTATTTAACTTTTATAATTCGATAAACCTTCATTTTAATACATTTCGATACACCATTTTGTTTTAACTTTTATAATTCGATAAACCTTCATTTTAATAAATTTCAATAAACCTTTATTTTAATAATTTTCGATAAACCATTTTGTTTTAACTTTTATAATTCGATAAACCTTCATTTTAATAAATTTCAATAAACCTTTATTTTAATAATTTTCGATAAACCATTTTGTTTTATCAAGTGAACCATAATTTCCAGCAATTATTGGTCCTCTTGATAAAAGGAACTCAGGAATTGATCCATTTGTTTCGTGAAAAGTCCCATGGACTCCTCATCGAATTCCAGATTAATTTTCATCAGAGTTTCCCGATATTGTGAAATCAAATAACGGAATTCCATGTTTAACCTCCTGGAGCAAATAATTTTATCAGCTCCAGGTAATTTTAGTTTATCGAAATACCGAGTTACCGAGTCTTGGGAATCTCCCAATAATTTTTTGTACGCCATTGCATGGGCCCGTAATTGCTTAACTAAGCAATCCTTTAATTCGTTATTCATAATAAAAACTCTTTTTAAACTTACTGCACTGCAAAATTTTCACTACACAAAACTGTTTGCCACTAATGTTCCTTCTTTAATTTTCAAAATTTTAACTGAATAATTAATAAACGAAATAAAATTTAACGAAATGATTTTACGGAATTTTAACAAAATGAACTGTAAATAAAACTGAATTTAATAAACTAAAGCGGAATTTAATAAAACAAAACTGCGACCGAAACTGAATTTAATAATTAGAAATTTTGAATAATAAAAAAAAACGATTAAATTTTATGAACGGAAATTATAAAGTTTAACAAAAAAATATTGATTTTACTAAAAGTCGACTAGCAACTATAATTTCCAAAATGGAACTGAACTGGGAGACCCGCGTGTCTCTCGAGTTCACCTCCGTTTTACCCCACTACGTATAAATTTTATAAAATCCCTTCCCGATATCTTAAAGGTGCCTATACCCCCCCCCCCGTGAAATAATCCATCTGTATAAAAGTAAAGTTAAATATTATAATGCTTGCGCTGTTTCTCGCTAGAGGCGCCAGCGCATGTTTTAAACTTGCCCTGTTGAGGAAACTTGTAATACGGTGAAATTCACCGTGTTACAGCAGACTTGATGGACCGTGCAGAAAGCTCTCATTTCTCTTTCCTATATCAGTCCATATCATCCACTGCACCTGACGACGCGGCATTCTCTCTCTCACTTTTATATATATAGTAACTTCCTCCTGATTTATGTATGTGCATATTACAGTAGAGAAGATTCTAATGTTCATCTTTTACTAGAAAAAGAAAAAAACTTTTGCTTACCCAACGCTTCTTTTCTCTCTGATGTATAAAATCTTGAGTTATTTTTTAAAAAATGCGTCAGTTAAGAAAAAAAACAATTTATATTAATGATAACACTTTTTTAAATATTTCATTTAATTAGTTTAGTCAAGTGCTTTAATTACCGCTGAAAAATAAGAATAAATAATTGAGTGCTATTTAATATTTTTAAGACATTAATTTTTAAATTTTGGAGAAGGGTGTAGAAAAGTTTCTTTTGACAAATGAGCTATTAGGGCAAAAATTGAGCGTGGAAGAATAAATTTTTTAGAAATTAGGATAATATTGACCGTCCAAAAGATGATTTTATTATCCCAAGTAAATTTATCCTTCAAACTCAAGTTCGATTTAGTTTATACCATCAAAAAATATACGAGGAGTATTTTAAACCCACAAACTCCTTTCTGGTAATTTTCAGTAGAAATCTAGAAAAATTCTGCTGCATAAAATTGGCCTCATACATTTTCTGCGTATTTAGATTTACAGCTTCGCGTGTGTGTATCAGTACAATTTACAAAGTCAATCTATGAAAAAAGTTGTCAGAATTTCATTCTTGTTTCAATAGTTTAAAGTTTCATTACTTCTGATTCTCAATTAACAATACCCTTTAGTTTACATTTAATAACTTGATTTTCAAAAAAAAAAATTTTATAAAAAAAGGAGAAATCAGAATAATGTATGAGAGATTCCACGTCAACTGGGCCTAAGTTGAACTGAGAGGTTGCAAAAATTGGTCCAAATTATTTTTACCCAAAAGTGCAACTTAAAATAGGTTCCTCGTCCTGCTTTTACCTTTTTAGATGCAATTCACGTTTTTTGGCAGCCATTTAAATGTTTATAGCCTCTTTTTGAAAATTAATTTAAAATTTTCTATTTATTGCTGCCAAATGCTTATTTTACATTGAGAAATTTTTTCACTATTATGCACTTACACGAAATTTTACGCAGTATTATAAATAAAAAAAAATTAAAGCACAATTAGAAAAAAATCAAACCTTCACATTTTGAGATAAGGACAAAATTGTAAGCAATCATTTTCTCTCGTATGCGCAATTAACATCAAGTTTTAGATCTTGGAATCAAATTATACGGTAAATTTGGAATCAGTATTTGCAAGGAAAATATTTTTAAAATGAGCGTTTGGCAGCAATAATCCGAAAATTTTAATTTTTTTTTCAATTTACAAAATAAGACCAACATCACCAAAATGGCTACCAAATATCGAGAATTTGAAAAACAATCTCTGTAACCCTTTGACGTGGAATCCTTCATGTACCATTGTAAAATATTTTCATAAAATCTAAATTAACTTCAAATAAGATAAAAATTAAACTCAGCAAATCAAACATAAAAGAACAAGAGAAAATTCTGAATATAAATTAAATATTTTATTCAAATTAAAAAAAAAAGCTCATCTTAAAATAAGTTAAAAAAAATAAATTTTCATAAAAAGTATATAACAACTTTTATAATTTTATTAAATCGTCAAACAAAACAAGTAGTTTTCATAAAATATAATTAGTGCAGGAAAATAAATTAATTATTAATTAAATAACAATTAATTAAAAACTTATTATTAATTAAATAATAATTAATTTTTTTTTTGTTGTAAAAAGTTAGCAAATATCTGAATAAATAATAATTTAATTATTCTTTTGACATTTACAATTTAATCTATTTTTGTAAATTTTGATTTAATTAAATTATTTGAAGTTCATTTTCAGTAAACTTTTATTCTAAATATAGTAAAAAGTTTTATTAAATTATATATTACAAAACTTTATTAAATTCGATTATAAATAATTGAAAAAAATATAAATTAAATATTTTTATAATTATTATTAAATTAACTTAATTTTTGTAAGTCACTTAATAATATTATATACTCATACGAAAGAAAACATTAAAACTTTTCTGTTACCCTAGAGAATTATGAAAATAAAATAATTCTCCGAAGAATAGAGTAAAAAATAATAATTTTTTTTAAAAACATTTTAAAATAAATAGAAAATTTTTATAGAATTTTTTAAATAAGAGAATATTAATAGAGTATGTAATAAAATTTATAAAAAGTTATTTGATGTTTCATTTATATTTTATTAAAAATCAAAATTTAAGTAATGACCATGAATCAAAATTTATAGAAATTGCAAAGCCCATGGAATTGATTTTTTCCGAATTTGAAGTTGTTCGTTTTAATTCAATTTATACGAATTCGGGACACTGACTTAAAAAAAAAAATAAAATTTTTCATTTGGCACTTAATTCTTTTTGTGAAAAGCTATTCTTAAAATTACTTACTCCAATTTGAAGAGATTTCTTAAAAATATTTTTCTAAAATAAAAAAATTCTGGAACCTATAATAATTGGTTTGAAATAAACGTTTCTGTTCTTTAAAATTGTAAATTCAGATCCGGATTGCCATCTACGCTTCTGAACAATAAATGGCCGTCTTTACGTGAGCAAGTTTCTTGTATCATTAATGCTTTCTTGATTCTGAAACTGTTTAATGTATAAAAACTCTTGAGCATATATAAACTGTTCTTATTACGGCGTCCGTTAGGACGCGCGACTAAGTTAAGTCCTACTAACTTAGAAGCACTAATATACAGGAAAATGAGGTTTCTCTCTCTTTTTTAAATATGACCTTCAAGAGCTTCGAGCTATTATCTCGAAAACCTCGAATTTCGATTATAAAAAACCGCACTCTCGTCTGCACTGGTTATGGATATTATGGAGTGTTGTTATATTAGAGTAATAATAGAGTAATGAATAAATGATATATGATGTGAAATATTTACTAAAAAATAATAAATATTTTTTAATAAAAATTTATTTGTAATATTATCTATATGAGCATTTATTTTAAAATTGATACTTAACTCGAGCCTGGAATCGTAAATTTTTTTTTTGAGGGCACACCTGAACGACCCTTGTTTTTGTGAAGTTTGAACCCTCAGGAAGTCGAAAAAAGTCGTGAACAAGGATTCGGTGATAGGTGCCAAAAAGATTTTTTCACTTTTATGTCAGAAACCGTGTTTTTCGTATCTGAGCTACCCCAAATTTTTAAAATAACCTTTTAGGTAAATAAAATTTAAAAAAAATAGATAAAAATTCTGATTGCCAGGGAAAAACCACTCCAGAAGAAAAAAAAACTTATCTTTTTCCGATGAAATTTAGCCAAGTTATCGTCAATTTAAGATTTTGCTCAAATTCGGGTTAAAAAAGATTGAGATTTTATTGAAAAAAGCCTGTTTCTGAACTTTAAAAATGCATTACTCGCTTGATTTTCATCGTAAAATAATAATTTTTTTTTTAAAATCGATTAATTTTTCCCTGGCAATTCGTTTCTTTAAGAAAAAAATCATTTTTTATGACCAAATTTCAATTTTTAGGTCAAAAGCCTTTGAAAACTGTAAGTAGCAAGATTTACTTAATACAGCTTTTGACCTAAAAATTGAAATTTGGTCATAAAAAATGATTTTTTTCTTAAAGAAATGAATTGCCAGGGAAAAATTAATCGATTTAAAAAAAAAAATTATTATTTTACGATGAAAATCAAGCGAATAATGCATGTTTAAAGTTTAGAAACAGGCTTTTTTCAATAAAATATCAATCTTTTTTAAGACAAATTTGAGCAAAATCTTAAATTGACGATAACTTGGCTAAATTTCATCGGAAAAAGATAAGTTTTTTTTTCTTCTGGAGTGGTTTTTCCCTGGCAATTAGATTTTCTTATCTATTTTTTAAAATTTTATTTGCCTAAAAAGTTATTTTAAAAATTTGGGGTAGCTCAGATACGAAAAACACGGTTTCTGACATAAAAGTAAAAAAATCTTTTTGGCACCTATCACCGAATCCTTGTTCACGACTTTTTTCAACTTCCTGAGGGTTCAAACTTCACGAAAACAAGGGTCGTTCCGGTGTGCCCTCAAAAAAAAAATTTACGATTCCAGGCTCGAGTTAAGTATCAATTTTAAAATAAATGCTCATATATATAAATATTATTTATAATTTATTTTAAGTCAAAGTGCGAGTGTTATTATTTGAAATATTTTAATTTTATATTATTTTTATAATTATAAATATACATTTTTATTTATATAATAAAAATAAATATTTCTTTTAGGTTATCAGCTTTTAACTAAGGGAATAAAAAATATAATTCAGTTCGGCTTTACATTTACAGTCTCATGTATTCTTAAGTATCATGAAATCCATGGCTGGAGCAGTGTTTATTCTTACGATGAATGTATTGCAAATTAAAAACTCATTAATTGCAGAAAACTTGTATAATCAGTACCTAAGGATGAAAAGACTCATATGGTGTAATAGCTTGTCTGCTTTTAAAGAAAGATACATGCTAGACGCATAAAAAAAGAGATGGTTTTTTCATTATTTAAAAATATATAAATAAATAAATTAAGAATTTTTTTCTTTTAAGTTTTTAGTTTTTAATTAAGGAATAAGGCCTTCAAAAATACAATTCAGTTCAGCTTTATATTTACAGTCTCGTGTATTACTTAAGTATCATGAAATCCATGGCTGGAGCAGTGATTATTCTTACGATGAATGCTCTGCAGTTTAATAACTCATTAATTGCAGAAAACATGTCATCAGTATCTAAGGATAACAAGACTCATATGGTGTAATAGCTAATTCCGTTTGAACTCCAGAACATTGATCGTAAGAACAAACACAACACCAGTCATGGATTTCTTGATACTTAAGTAATACATGAGACTGTAAAAATAAAGCCGAACTGAATTATATTTTGAAACCCTTAGTTAAAAACTAAAAACTTAAAAGAAAAAAAATGTTCATTTATTTATTTATTTTTTTTATGGATGTTTAATGTCTGCTTTAAAAGAAAAATACATGCTAGACACATAAAAAAAAGAGATGGTTCTTTCATTATTTAAAAAAAATAAATAAATAAATTAAGAATTTTTTTCTTTTAATTTTAGTTTTTAAATAAGGCCTTCAAAAATACAATTCAGTTCAGCTTTATATTACTTAAGTATCAAGAAATCCATGACTGATGCATAGTATTTGTTCTTACAATCAATGGAATTAGCTATTACACCAAATGTTTCTTGTCTGTCTCAGATTATTACTTGTTTTGCTGCAATTAATGAGTTTTTAAACTGCAGAACATTCATCGTAAGAATAAACACTGCTCCAGCAATGGATTTCATGATACTTAAATAATACAGGAGGCTGTAAAAATAAAGCCGAACTGAATTATATTTTGAAACCCTTAGCAATTTTTTCTTTCAAGTTTTTAGTTTTTAATTAATCTTACGATCAATGTTCTGGAGTTCAAAAGGAATCAGTTGTTACACCAAATGTTTCTTGTCTGTCTCAGATACTTATCACTTGTTTTGCTGCAATTAATGAGTTTTTAAACTGCAGAGCATTCATCGTAAGAATAAACATTGCTCCAGCCATGGATTTCATGATACTTAAATAATACAGGAGGCTGTAAAAATAAAGCCGAACTGAATTATATTTTGAAACCCTTAGTTAAAAACTAAAAGCTTAAAAGAATAAAATTGTTCATTTATTTATTTATTTTTTTTATGTATGGTTGTCTGCTTTAAAAGAAAGATACATGTTGGACGCATAAAAAAAAGAGATATAGTTCTTTCATTGTTTAAAAAAAATAAATAAATAAATGAACAATTTTTTTCTTTTAAGTTTTTAGTTTTTAACTAAGGGTTTTAAAATATAATTCAGTTCAGCTTTATATTAACAGTCTCATGTGTTACTTAAGTATCAAGAAATCCATGACTGGCGTTGTGTTTGTTCTTACGATCAATGTTCTGGAGTTCAAAAGGAATCAGTTGTTACACCAAATGAGTCTTGTCATCCTTAGATACTGATGACATGTTTTCTGCAATTAATGAATTTAAGCTGCAGAGCATTCATCGTAAGAATAAACATTGTTCCAGCCATGGATTTCATGATAGTTAAGAATACATGAGACTGTAAATATAAAGCCAAACTGAATTATATTTTTGAAACCCTCAGTTAAAAGCTAAAAACTTAAAAGAAAAAAATTGTTAGTAAGGGGTATTACACTATGGAGTAAAATACATGTCAACAATATGAAAAAACCTCAAAAATGTCGCTATATGGAGTAAAATAGATCTCGGCTATCCTATATATATGAAAAACGAAAAATTTCACTCTATTGTAAAATCAACAGCTAATTTTTCTTATGAAGTTTCTTCACATTGACTTTACAGGCTGTATTTTAAATTGATATTTATATATGTATAAAATAGATCGTATCAAAAAAGGCTATTGTTAAAATTAAATTATTCGTTCAAGTATTTTTCTTCTGATGAACTTCAAAGTTTTGTAGAAGGTGGATTATAAATGGATCTACCCTTTTATATTTTCTTAAACTTTCGGGCCATAAATGTTGCTAGATGAAATTTTATAGCCTAAGCTAAATTATTTGTTTATATGTTTTGATGGTTATAACCATCAAAAGCAATATGGCTCTCATAAACAAAATAATAATTTTTTCCTGCAATCGTAGAAAGCGCTTGGGACGAGAGACATTAATCTTATTTCAATCTTGACACGACTAACCCAAGACTCTTGGATCAATCGAAACCTTAATCGTAACGAACGATTTGCGAGTAACGTTCCCCGAGCGGGCTATAAAGAAAATAGAAAAATTCAAATTTGAAAACAAGCAATTTGATTGGCTAATAAACTGTTGACACAAGATGGCGACCTCCATAGAGCCCATAAACTTTTTTATAATAGATATAATTATTGATACAATTTGCATTCACACCGTTTACTGCTTATTTAGGGGCCTGGCAAGTTAAGCAGTTTCTGAAGATAATAAATTGTTATAATATAAGCTAATTATATTTATAGTACAGCCTGTGAGCTCAATGTGAAAAAGCTGAATAAGAAAAATTATCTGTTTACTGTGAACTTTTGCTGAAATAAAAATTCACTTAGCTTAGGCCATTTAATTTCATCTCACAACATTTATGGCCCAAAAGTTATAATACATTTATTAGGAATTAATATTTTTGCTAAAATAAAATTTTACTTAGCTTAGGCCATAAAATTTCATCTCACAACATTTATGGCCCAAAAGTTATAATATATTTATTATTAGGAATTTATACTTTTGCTGAAATAAAAATTTACTTAGCTTAGGCCATGTAATTTCATCTCACAACATTTTTGGCCCAAAACTTAAAATATAACTTGTGATTATAGGAAACAACAAGACTTAACTTAGTTTTAATTATACTTTAATTTATTAAAGTTTTAAAAACATTATTAATTTAATGAGTATCAGTATTTTGAAATATACTTTTGCTTTAATTAAATTTTTACTTAGCTTAGGCCATATGATCATTTTATACCTATATAAACTACTCAACATATAAAATTAGTAGCTATTAGATTTATTCTATTATTTATTCTATTATTACAACAATTTTTACATAAACGTACATTCACATATAATTCAAGGGTACATTATTTATATATTATATAAAATACTTTTCATTTGCGAGAAATAAAACGCCATCTAGATTTTCAAAATGAACTAAAATTTATACATGTATATTGAGTCACATGAGACTTTAATAAACTTTTCCTATAAAATTTTGAAGCTGAATTAAAAATTTAAAGCTAATTAGTCTCCAAAACAGCTGACTCGCTTCTTTTAATTTGAATTATAGAAACAATTAACACATTTGCTGCAGCAGGAAATGTGACGCCATTTAAAATACATGTAATCATGAACGCATTGCGCAAATGTGTTAATTTATAATTCTAATTTAAAAAAAAATTTATTTATAGACAATTACTGTAAGTATAAATCAGAATAAAACATATAATAAAACATATTTATTGATTTAATAACAAGTACAATTTAATGAAGTCTATAAATTAGTAGATAAAAAAAAGTAACAATAATTCTTAAATGATACTAATACCTCATAATTCTTTTTAATATTTCAACAAAAAAGATATATTGAACATAGAATAGCATCATATCTTTTGGTTATATAGTCGAGTTAAAAAAAAAAACCATATTAATCTCAAGCTCCAATAAAAATATCTTACCTTTTTCTAAGGGTAGATTTGTAGTATTACATATAAAAGTACACTAGAATTTCTTTCATTTTATCTAAAAAATAGAAAAGATACATAACTTTTTGGTTATATAACTTTTTTACCAAGAAAACCAATGATAAATAACACAAAAGATTCCAAGGCAATGAAAAATAGGAAAAGAAAAAATAAATACTCTAGACCAGATTTTTTTAGAATTATAAATGTGACCATTTAATAATGTGGACGTAAGTTCACATGCTACTAAAAAGATATATTGTATGTATAAATACTTAAAGTATATATATTTTTTTACAAGCTTTATTATTAAATTTCTTGAGATGATAAAAAATAAATGGCTATAGTAATTCAAGTTAAATGTATCTTTTTTTAAGAGTTTATGTTTTTGTATTGACTTAAATTTTGTGCTTGTGGAGTTTTTGAAAAAAATATTCATTTTATTAAATGTAGGTAACCAATTTTTAGATTTGTGGCCAAGAATCCATTGTACCAATATAAAACAGATTTCAGAAAGTCACACAAATTTTGTTTAGCCAATAGTGTTTTTGAGGCCATCCGACTGGTTTCCTAAAAGTGGACCGAATTCTTATGGGCCTGTCTATTAATTTAAAACAGTGTATCATGCAAGTAATTCATTCGAGTTGAGACCCCATATAAAGTCAAACTTTTATTATTTTGAGCTTTCTTCCAAGCATACTATTAACTTTGAACCAAATAATGTTTTTTAAAAAATTTTTTCATCTAGACTTTAAGGTAAAATTAATAGTTGTGCCATAGATGTAACACCAAAAAACTAATTTCATTTTAAAACGTCATTTGCAATAAATTATAATTAATATTTTATAATTTCAATATAAAATTTGAATTTTTGTTTAAAGAAAAATCAAAGCTTTCAATTGACAAAATACATTTTAATTATAATTCCTGGTATTTCTAGAACTAATTAAAATTTTCTAAAGCATATGTTAAAGTTATGAATTTTATTTATTAAATATTAAATCAAATAATATTTATAACTTTAAATTACATATTTAATTTAAATATAAATGAAAATATTATATTTTGCGGTAGTTACAACATGTTTGTACACTACTACTGAAGAGTCTCTTTTATATAATAATATAGAAGTAACTTTAAGCAAAAGCTTCAGGGCAAAGTGTGCCAAGAGAAGATCTTGAAACTTTACTTGTAAGTTTATAATCTAAGTCAATTTAATTGAGAGAAAGTTTGAATTTGAAAACTGATTATTAGTTTATGAGTCTCAATGATCACTTAAAATTAAATTTAATTTATTTAAAAATAAACTTTTATTTCCATTTGTCCCAATATTAATTATTTAATTTTTTTTATTTTAGAATAAAACCATGTTTTTTGTTGACAAAAATTGATAGATAGGCATTTCCTAGTTTACCAAATAAGCAATTATTTGTAATTACTAATTTTAAAAAATCAATAAAAAACTTAAAATAATTAGTCAATAGAATCCATTGAATTTAGTTTGTGAATTATCTTTCATGACATTTGCAGTTTATATTATACAGTATATAAATGAAAGCTTAGCAATTTAAAATCTTTATAGAAATTCAACTTGTCAATTGAAGATTTTCTATTGAAATTTCTTATCATAGAAAATGAATTTCTTGCATAGTTTGCTAAATCTGTGGTTTACTTCTCATCAAAACTATATATAAAAGATATAATAATCTTATTGTGATGACTCAAATTTCTTTAATTGATTTTCTTTATCAAAAATAATGTTAATTTAGTTTATAAACTTTGATTAATTGAAAGAAAAGATATGACAAATTAGATTAATTTTTTTTTTTTTTAAATGAAAGCTTTAGATATTAAAATTGATTAGTTTGTTTTGTTTAATAATTGGTTTACCTTTATGATTCAAAAAAATATGAACATAAGACAAATTAATATTTTGCATATTTTAATTTTTTCTCTGGTACTCTGAACTTAAATATTACTTTATTAAATAATTCTTAATATTAATAAAAATTATATATTTAAAAATTACTAAAATCTAAACACATTCAGTAGACTAAAGTAAATAATAAAGTTTAAATATTCTATATGTGTTATAATTCAGATGGACATAACAATATTAGGCAAAACGTAAAGTGCAGGTGAGAGAAAATTATATAACACATGAAAGTGAGAGGTAAGAGAAGTCTCGAGGGAAATTTTCAAGTTTACTTAATGGAATTATAAAGAGCTTGAGTCAGTATAAAGTTGGTTTTGTTATGTTTTTTTTTTGTAACTTGCTAAAAATTTTGTTAAAATATTATAAGTTTACATATTTTTTTATTAATAAAGAAATATTTGAAATTTTAATTTTTAAAAAGTAGGATGAAATTTTGTAATAAATAAAACATTTTATGGGCATAATTGAAAAATACTGTCTAAGGATTGATATTAACGTTTCTTAAAAATGATTATATAAAAAATCCTATTTTGGATTCTTATACAAAAAAGTAATAAATAAATTTCAAGTATAATGTAGGTATAATCAAAAAAATTGTATATTTTACTTTTCATTTTGTAAATTTTACTTTGAAATAATATTTTACTTGAACAAAGAGTTAATAATAGTATTTTAGATCAAGAAGCTTTCAAATATAAAAAGATTAGCTTCTTTACTATCTTTTATACACATTTTATTAACAAAATATAACGACACAAAGAAAGTATAAATTATATCAAAAACTTTTCAAATTACATTTTTGAAAAAGTTGTAAAATTGATTTTAAAAAAAATTTTAAGTAGTTACATAGGATTAATGTAATGAAAATCAGTCGAAAGAATTTTATTTATAACTATATGTAAATTAAATTTTATCACCGATGTTATTTAAAATTTTCTAAATTCTAAATTTGAGTTTGAGTCAAACTAAAGTTTTGAATAGAAGATTTTTTTTAAAGGTTTTTTAATTTTTTACTCTAGATAAAAATGAATAAGGCGGATCTTATATATATATATATATATATATATATTAGAGTGGACCTAAAATTAGAGTTTTGAGAAAAACTTTGCTCCCCGATTTTTTTTGTGAAGTTTTGGTCATAAAAAGTCCCCAGCTCCAAGGATTTTGATTTTGCTTTGCAAAAACACGTGCCTGTAAGCACCTCAATTTTCCCATTTAAATAACATGGGAATTTTGACTTTTCAGCTTTCTAATTTTCTAACGTGCTAAAAAAATTTTTTTAAACACTACCAAACAAATAGAAAATTATGTTTAGACATATAAAAACTGATCCCCAAAATTATAGCAGTCCCAGAACACTTTGTTTTATCAAAATAAAATTTTTTAAAATCGCAATTTTCTCATTTAAAATTTATTATAAATAAAAGACAATGTATTTTAAATGGGAAAATTGAGATTTTAAAAAATTTTATTTTGATAAAACAAAGTGTTCTGGGACTGCTATAATTTTGGGGATCAGTTTTTATATGTCTAAACATAATTTTCTATTTGTTTGGTAGTGTTTAAAAAAATTTTTTTAGCACGTTAGAAAATTAGAAAGCTGAAAAGTCAAAATTCCCATGTTATTTAAATGGGAAAATTGAGGTGCTTACAGGCACGTGTTTTTGCAAAGCAAAATCAAAATCCTTGGAGCTGGGGACTTTTTATGACCAAAACTTCACAAAAAAACCAGTTTTTCTCAAAACTCTAATTTTAGGTCCACTCTAATATATATATATATAAATGGGCGATTATTTGTCAACCCGACAACTTAAAAAGATTTTGGTTTTCTGAAATTGAGTGGAAAAGGGTCTAGTTTTTTATTCTCATTTTTTATTCCCTTTCAACTCTGTAATTGGTTGATTTCATTAAAAGTTTTGTGGGTTCTATGCAGTTTTTAAAAATGGGTAAAAAACGGCTACTTTGGCTGATGCTATCTCTGAACCAAGATATCTAATATAAAAAAGTTTTAGTGCAAAATGGTAGTCTTTTGATACATAATAAGTGTGCCAAATATCATGGGATTTGATCGAGTAGTTTCGGATTTAGCAATTTTCGGGTATTAATTCTCTTAAAAAAATGGGTCAAAATTTGTCTCAGAATTACCTTTAAAATTGCTAAATCCGAAACTACTCGATCAAATCCCCTGATATTTGGCACACTTATTATGTATCAAAAGAGTACCATTTTGCACTTAAACTTTTTTATTTTGGATATGTAGGTTCAGAGATATCATCAGTCAAAGTAGCCGTTTTTTACCCATTTTTAAAAACTACATAATACCCACAAACTTTTTAAGAAATCAACCAATTACCACGCAAGTGGTCTAATTTTTATTTGTTTTAATAAATAACAACTTTTAAGAGAAAAAAATTTCAAAAAACTTACCGTTAATCTATACTTTTATTTCAATTATTCTGTTTTTAAAATATCGACCTGCCGCCGCTCAGTGCCTAAAATGGGCATAGTAGATTTACAGAGTTGAAAAGGCCAATGAGAAAAAAAACTAGACTCTGGTCCAGTCAATTTGAGAAAACTAAAATCTTTTTAAGTTGCCACCATTTTTGGACAGAGGGGGGTGGCCGGGTTGAGAAATAATGGCCCATATATATATCTATAAACAGGTTGAGAAAAATTGTATTCCATTTTTTTTGGATCGCTGAATCCGAATTCGGGTTTAAAAATAGGGCTGGAAAATAGAAAAACATCTTTAACTTAGCAAAATTTACCCTATTATAAAGATTATTTTGAAATACATTTGAAATAAAGCTAAAATTATCTAATTAATTCCATTTTTGTTACATTTAATTAGATTTTTTTAATACTTATTGAAATTGAGATATAAAGAGGAGGTGAAACAAGAAAATATATTGTTTTTTTTATATATTATTTAAGGAAAAAATTCAAGTTTTTTTATTTACAATTAAATTTGTTTAGTTTTTACTTAAATTTATTTTATTAATTAATAGGTTGGTTAGTTAACTGTTTAAGTATGATTTTAATTAATTACACTTAGTAAAAAAAGGTCAAAATTATATAAGTTTCTTTCCAAATCCATATATTCGATACGAAGATTAAATTTATACATTCGATTTTCTCGCAAGCGAAATGGTATTATGAGAATATATAACTGAAGCATTAATGCAATACAAATAAATTATGTTTTAGAAATTATTAAAATACAAGAAATGTAATATAATTAACAATTTGAAAATATTAATTTGATCAATGGTGGGTTGGAATGGTTGGTTGTTTATTAATATTATTGAATTACATCAATATTCAAAAGATGGTTTCTTTCTTCAGTTTCTCTAAGGCGGAATTGTCGCTTTCTGTTTTCTAGTATTTTGTGATTTTCTGTCATACCGACGTAATGTTATTTAAATAGAATGCTAGAAAACGGAAAGCGAGAATTCCGCCCCTGTTTGGCTTCTAAATTTACAAACTAGTCGTGTGCCATGCCGTCATCAATATATTTTTTTAGTTCCATAGATAAAATAGGTGCGTTTTCGATCCCCTGAAGCCAAATTGGGAGGTCTATTTTGAACCAAAACTGCCAGATTAATTGTTATTAACAAATTATTGCAAAAGTAGCCCGAAATTAAGCGAAATTGAGGTGTGCCAACAAAATTTTGTGATGTATTCTAAGTTATAGTGCTTAAATTTTCTAATATCTAATACCTTAGATTAATTGTTGAAACAATTTATTAAACGATCCCCCAGATAATTTTTTATGAAATCAAATTTTAATTTCGCAATCAGGGCATAAAAAAATACATGTAACTTAATGCTTAACACTTAGTTTTGATCCAAGATAGTAATTAACATTTATATAATTTAATTAATTTCTTGTGTAATTAACATTTGTAAACAATTAATCTAATATATTAGGTATATTAGAAAATTTAAGTACTGTAAGTAAGAATACAACAGAAAATTTCTTTTTACTCAAAAATTTTAAAGTTTGTTAGCATTTAAAACTTGATTTCAAACATACAAACCTTTAGGCAGACGTTCGATAAAAGTATGCTAAAGGCAACAAAATGACCTGGGGACCAAAATTTTTCACAAATTAGACATTTTTAAGACTTTTCCATTTTTTGATTTGACAAAATTATAAAGTACGATTTTATCTATATATTGGATATATAGGGTAATCGTGCCTAAAAAATCTTTAAAATACATATATCAACTTTTTTATGTCATCAACCGTAGTTCTGGACGGACTTTTCCCTTATAAAATAAAATTTATTTTTCCTAAATACAGACAGAGTGTTATTTCTTTATGAACCCTTTCATGTAAGTTAAGAGCATTAAAATTTATCAAAAACCAAAATAAGCCGCATGAAAAATACGTATATTTTAAAAAATAGTGTAAAAAAAATAAATCCCAAAAAATATATTATTATTTTAGTGTAAAAAATATATTTAAATTTTGTGACATTAGCATTTTCAGTGACTTATTTAGGACATACGATATTTTAAGGAATAAATATTTATATTTTATGAATAAAAGCCTTGGTATTATATTTAAGCTACCAAAAAAAAAAAATAGTTTTTTACTATTTACTTATTTATATATATGGACAAGATTTTAGATGCATGTATGTATAATAAGAATTTTATATTAGATGCAGTATACTATAATATTATAAAAAATCAACGATGCGCATTTTATAATAAATTTTATATGTCGTAAATAATGTTATGTTTAAGGAAAGAAATCATTTTTAATAAAAATTTTTTATTTTATGCAGTAAAATTTTTTTTATTTTTTAAATTTAGATTCACGGTAATATTTACAGAATGGAACGTATGATCGTGTCTCAATTGAAGATTAAAAATTTTTAACAATTTTTTGGCTTTTGTAAAATTTTTTTGCGAATTTTTTTTTAACACCATAATTCTATGAATGTATTTTGGTTAATAAATTTAGATCCACGGGGTTTCATGGGCTTAGAAAATTTATTATTTTAGCTTTGAAAAGTTATAAAATACGAATACTCATCTTCCAGCATTAAAATTAAAAAATCTATTCTAATTATCTAATAAATTAGAAACTTTTTTTAAAAGCTTTTTTTTTTATTTTCGAATCGTCGAGTAATTTAGTATTTTTTAAATTTTAAATTTAAATTAATATAAAATGCTGTAAACTAAAAACTATAATATATCTTGTATTTCTATATGAACAAATCCAATGAAAATCGTAAGAACGAAGCTTCATTTACATTTTTATCTTGTTACTATTTTAATTTTATTTTTAATTTTTGGCCTTGAATCTTCAATTCCGTTTTTAGTACTGTTTACTCATTTAGTCTATTTTAGGCTAATTAAAATCTCTTATGAATTTTGGAGTTTTTTTTAAATTCACTTATTTCATAATTTTGCAATAAATAAAATACATATAAGCATATATAGTAAGAATAAATATTTTTTGCCCTCCTGGGTGTAAAACTTAACACGAATTTTTCTGCACTCGTTTTACGTCTGAGTGGGAAAAAATATTATATGCACCAAGAGCGACAAATTTTTGACAATAGCCTCACCAAACACTCGTTCTAATAATTAAGCTAGTACCAAATCTTTTAAGCCCTCGATACTTAAAGTACTTTTATGATTCATTTTATTTAAAGACTTTGATTCTTACTGAAATCACTTTTGCACACTTTTAAAGAACTATAAAAACGAATTCCTATATTACCTCAAAATTTGAAAAATTTGAAAAAGTTAATAATCGTATTCTAAATAATTTATTTGCAATTCTAATTTTCTTACTTAGCACTTAAAAAATCAATTCTTATTATCAAAACTTTGAAAATTTTTACAAAGTATCTGTAATTTTTGGAGTTACTCATATACATTTAAAAAGGATGTACACTACATGTTGTTTAGTAAATATATCTTGTCAGTAATTAAAGTCACTAATGTAAAATAGCTTTTTATATTATTTTGATATTTAATTCGTAAACATACATATTCACTATTAAAAAGTATCTAATTTTATAATGTGACAAATAGAATTTAATCAGTAAGTGAGGAAGAGAGAGAGAGAGTAATAAATGTCATTTAATGTAAAAACAAAAACAAAAATTTATAATATTATAAACCATGTGTATGATTCTGTGAGTACATTTGTGGCTATATTATAATACATGAACATTTGTCTACCAGTTGATGTTCTTTAAACTTGTTAAGTATGTGCACGTCATGAATAATAAATCGTTCTTGTGGTTTCTTTCCGATTAATGTTAAGCTAAATGCTCTTTATATATCAGCGTACACTAGCCATTCATTTATTCTCTCGCTTTTTTTTTCATTTTTAAACTAATTTATATTTTTTAAAAATGTAGGAAATGATATTTTTTATTTTAAAATTATAGGGAGCTTAAATTTTTTTAAAGCACGTTTTTTTTGCTAATAATTTCAAGGTGAAATCAATATAAGGGACAATTGATTCGTTTTATAAAAGATAGCACGTTTATAAAATTCAATTCGAATCCCTGATGATTTCTTTTAGTGCGTGGAAGCATGCGTCAGACATATATATATTTAACAATAAATACGTAATTTCATTGAATTTTTTATAGTTTTAAATAAATCCTTATGCATATTATTTTATATTCTGTCACGTTTTTTTAACTTTTTTTATCATGGATTCACTTTTATTGAGTACTAAAAATACAAATAAAAAATTATATTAATCGATAAAAAATTTAAATAAAATAAAAAACAGAAGCTTCTTTTAAATTTTTCAAGTTTTATCATATTTACTTATTCTAGACGCGAAAAAATGTTTTAAATGTTTTTAAGCAGGTCGTGAATTTTTGAAATGCCAAATATTTCTTAAAATATTTAACTTATTCATTTAAAAAAAATATGATTCCTAATTTTCAGTTAAGAAATGAATTATGTTAAAAATAAATTGTAAGCTAAAATATTAAGATTTTATTCAGTCTACGTTTCTACTCTCAAAGTGGACTCTTTAGTACATTTAAAAGAATCGTACAGGTTATAAAATTTCATCTTGTTAGTTAATTCAAATAAAATAGTAAAATTTAGAATATGTTTAGAATATGTATAATAAAAAGTATTTAATTTTTTGGCGCGGAAAGTTAAAACAGATTTTAGAAGTTATTAGTAAATAATATATTCAAACGCTGCTGACTGATGCTTAAAAAAACTAAATTTTCCTATATTATATACTCCACTGGCTGGTACCATTTTCTTAAATGAGTACTAATTATGAGATTTTATTAAAACAGCTTTTTTGCTAATAAAAATTCTATAGCTAAACGACTAATTCAAGAGAAATTTGACTCTTCGTTTTAAAAAATTATATATTTTTAAATTTTCAGTCCAAAATACCACTACATCTAAAATGTGTTTTCTACAATTATGTTTTGTTCATAAAATTGGATTGTTTAAATGATTTGTTAAGCTCAATGCAGTTATAAATGTCAAATCAGAGACTTATATTGTCCTTTTGCAATTCATTCTTTCAAACTCGTCCTTTAACTATTTCAAAAATACACCTAAAAACATAAACTATTAATAAAGGAATCAATAAATTCCATATAAAAAAACAAAAACAATAAAAATCAAAAAGATGACGTAAATAATCCTAAATAATACATTTAAAGTGAGAATTAAAATTAATTAATTATTTAAATCGTTCAATTCTGTTTACTAAATTTATTTGAACTCAATATCTATGTATTTAATGTATAGAGCATTAAAGTAAAAGCATTTGGAATTTGTGGGTTTACTGCGCATTCAACCAAATTTTCATGTTTATGGTTATAGATATAATATATGCTTGAATAATTATCGATTATTTGTAAAAAGGAGAGAATGAAAATCATCATTATATATTTAGATATAACAAAATAATTGTGGTTTTAGGTTCTCTACTTAAAATTGTATATAAGTAATTTTATGTTTTTAGGTTAAATATATATATATATATACCTTGTTATTTAATTAGTTAGTATATATCTTTGAATTAAATTATTTTATTATAAAACATATATAAAATTCATTTATTTTAGTACTAAATTTTGGTTTATGGAATGAATATTATTTGTTTAGATGTAGGAAGTGAAGAAATTGAAATTCAGGACTGTAAAAGATGAAATTTTTTTTAATTATTTGAATTTTTAAAAATAAAGCTTTAAATTCGTTTTAAACCCATGCAAGTTGTAACTGCAAAGAACTTTGAAGACTCTTGAATTATAGTTTTTTATGTTTAGAAATTCAGATCCATTATCAGTGTATATAGTACACTATTATAGTACACCAATATGACTTATTGATCGAATACTTGCAAAATTTTTAGAAGTTCATTAGCAAATCTTAAATAACCAAATCATCTCTATATCAATTTTTAAAATAATTCGCGATTAATAATGTCTCACGAGACCTTCAAGGCCAGTTTTCAAAATTTTAATTTCTTGAGAAACCTGAAATTTATTGACAAATCGAGCTACATTAACTGAAATATAAGGCCAATAATAAAATCTTTGTATAAGTTCCAAAGTTTTATCATGACTTTAATACGGAATTAATCAAATTGGAATTGAAAATAGAAATAAGTGATAAATACCCAATTTATATTTTAAAAATCAGCTAATTAATACATACTTTATACAATATATGAAACTTTGATATATATATTCGTAAAAGTAAATATATATATGTCGCAGGCGTTTTGTTGTTTTCCGTCACTTTGTAAATAGCCTAGGCGATTTATGAAGTGACGAGGCCGGATTAGGCACTTTGTATTTTAAAATAAAAATATAATTTTTAAATTAAAATTACCATAAAATTACCATAAAAATAACGAAAGTACTAGTCATTTTGTAGCGAGTGATAAAGATTATTTTAAGAGGATTAAAAAAATATAAAAGTACTAGTCGTTTTAGAGTTTTGAAAATTTATCATTTTATGCCTCTATCAATCTCATATTTGTTTATTTACGTTTATTGAAAATCTAAAATAGCCTAGTCACTTTCTAATTTCTTTGTTCGCAATTAAAACTTGTTTATTTTTATTCGTGTTTATTAACGTTCAGTTTCGTGCGTAGTTTCGAATTTGATACATAATTTTTTTTTAATTGTTAAAATGGAAATAACTAAAGAAAATAATGAAAATGTAACAAATATGAAACAAAAGTTTTATTTACAAATACAAGAATATTATGAAAAATCGAATTCCAAAGTGAAAAAACCGTGGACTATTGAATATCTAAATAAAGTAATAAACATAATTAAAAACGCGAAAAAAAATCCAAATTCAATTTCAAGAAAAATGTTTGGATTTTATTATATTTCTAAGTTTGACGTAATAACTGTGGGTGAAAAAGACATATTAAAAAGAGGCTAGGCTAGAGATACTAGGCTATTTTAGATTTTCAATAAACGTAAATAAACAAATATGAGATTGATAGAGGCATAAAATGATAAATTTTCAAAACTCTAAAACGACTAGTACTTTTATATTTTTTTAATCCTCTTAAAATAATCTTTATCACTCGCTACAAAATGACTAGTACTTTCGTTATTTTTATGGTAATTTTATGGTAATTTTAATTTAAAAATTATATTTTTATTTTAAAATACAAAGTGCCTAATCCGGCCTCGTCACTTCATAAATCGCCTAGGCTATTTACAAAGTGACGGAAAACAACAAAACGCCTGCGACATATACACTGTAAAAAGTAACTTTCTCAGATTTACAAAAAAAATAGAATTTTTTCGAAAAACTAGTGAATTTACAAAAAAATTTGTAAATATTCGAAAAAAATCGTAAATTTACTAAATTTAGTATATTATCGAAAAATTCGAGAATTCTCGATTTTTTTTTGTGATTTTACGAAAAAAGTTGTAAATTCACAACTATTTTTTGGAAATTTACAACTTTTTTTTGGAAATTTTCGAAAAAAAATTGTAAATTATCAATTTTTCTTACAAATACACAAAAAAAAATCGAGAATACTCGAATTTTTCGTTAATATACTTAATTTAGTAAATATACAATTTTTTTCGAATATTTACAAATTTTTTTGCAAATTTACTAATTTTTCGAAGATGTTCTAATTTTTTTGTTAATATAAGAAAGTTACTTTTTACAGTGTATATATCAAACATAATCATAGTATGATCTAAAATATCAATATATAATATACAGTATATTAATTACTTTTCAGAAATTTCGCACGATAGAATTGAGCAGTGAAAATTTAGTTATATCACCTTTGAAAATGTTTCATTTAATATTGAAGTCTAATTATATTAAAATCTTGAGGTCATTCAAATTTTACGAAAATTTTCTATGTATTCTATTATAGTTGTTTTAAAACAAGAGTTTTCTAAAAGCTTATATTATATGTAGGTACGATAGTTTTATAACAGTAAGTTGAAAATTTTAAACATATTCTAAATTTTACTATTTTATTTGAATTAACTAACAAGATGAAATTTTATAAACTAAGCTAAAAAAAAAGAAAATTATCAAACTTTATTCTGCATATAGGAAAATTTATACATTTTATATTTTAATTTCTGACTTTGTAATATTGCGGGAAGATGTTTTTGGTGGTTTTCGCAGTTTGACGATAACATAGTAAAATTAAGCTTCAAGTAAATTATTATTAAATTTTAATTTTAATATACACTGTAAAAACCTGCCATCAATTTACTATCTTGATGGTGAAATTTCCTGATAATTTCAAAGACAGATCCTAGAAAGTTTTACAATCACGATAGTAAATTGATGCTAGCTTTTTTGCAGTATGTATATTTTTAAAAATTTAGTTCCATTTTTGTCTCATCTCTATTCTTAATTTACATTAAAAAAAAAGACAAAAACTCCTTTAAAATAGGAAAATTACCTAATAGCTAAAATACTCGTTTATTTAGACTCGAGTTAAGAAAAATTGGGGTTATCTTTTAGGCTTCAAACATTTAGGAACTCTTGCTAATTCTACTATTAGATTCAAATCAAAAATTTGTATTTGTATTGGGTTACAATTGAATTTTCAGTTTTGTATTTGGGTTAATTGATAGAGTAACAAAAAATTAGTCTCTTAAAAATTAAAATTATCTGAGATAAGTACCTGTCTATATAAGAAATGCCATTCTAATAAAATAATTTTTAAAAAAATGATAGTCAACAAATTTTTTACCAAACGCAGACAATAATTATAGCCCCAACAGATTTTCTCATATATTATGAAAATCCTATGTATACTTAAAGTTTTTATTAAATTATTTGTCATATCGAACAGAGTTTTATATATAACCACATTTTAAGGTCATAGCTAAAGTTTTAGTTTTTATATGGTAGATATCTAATAAAAAGGTTTATATATATAATACATATACAATATATATATATATATACCTATATTACAAATGATTAATTAACTGATATAAAATTCTATAATACCGCAGATTAAATAATTTATAGATCATGCGCTATAAATTATCCCAATAAAAATATATTTGCATTATCTTTTTTTATTAATTAATTAAATGGAAATTTATTAAAAAATAAATAATACAAATTTAATATAATTTAAATATATAAAAATTTATACAACAAATATTAGCCCAGCAATCATATTACTGGTTGAAAGAAATATATTTATTTATAGGGCCAAAAATTAATTTCATTAAATTTACTTGAATTACTCAATCTGATAAATTTAATTTTTCAAAATCTTGTATTTTTGGTAAATAGCATCCAATTTCAACTGAAAGTAGAGAATCGAATCAATTTTTAAAAATAACTCTCGGGTTAATCTGCATATTTTTGTTACGTAACAAAGGCTTTTTTTGTTCGTAAACCTAATAAATTACTATATTTTACATATTAAAGTTAAATCCAATTAAATTTTTGATATATGCGTGAATATTCTCATTAATTTTAATATTATACATTTTTTAATCCTTTGTTAAAAAAAATTAAAATGTTTGCTTTTTTTTTACAAATTGGATAATTTTTTATACAAAATATTTTTTCTCAAATAATGGATTAATAATTAAAAAACAAATATTGTCGATTTTGAAGCAAAAAAATTTGTGAATATAAATTCATGTAAATTTTGAAATATAATTTTTATTACATACACTGAAAAAAAAGTTAGGGCTTCTGATTACTTCAAAAGAAAGTAATAATTCTTAGCTTAAATGTAAGAAATTTGTTTTACTTTGATAGATTCGAGGGATGGAACCCGAAATTTGAGAATACTGGAATACAAAGTCAGGTTCACGACTAAATTTTTATATTTATTTTGCAAAAAATTTTTAAACTTAAGGATATTTTCTTACCTATAATAATCAAAGATTTGGGAGCTCTGATATTCGAATTCAGAGTGTAAAACCTTAAAATAGTTAGAAACAAAATTAACAAAATAATAAGCTTGTCGATCGTTAAAACAAAAATTCTTTCCAGATTCTTTCAGTTTATGAATTAAAATTTAAGTAATTTTTTGAGCCTAAAAATGTCGCTATGGAATTTTTATTTGCGATAAACTACACTGAAAAAAAAACCGGTTAATCTTTTTAGAAAAATATTATTTTACTACATACATTTTTGAAAAAATTAATATACGAATATCAAAGGCGTTCGTGTATCTCCATTTATTTTCTTGTAAAGTAATTTTAAATAACATAGTTGCAATTATTATTATAATTGAGTTAAAAGTATATTTAATAAAATTCTTATCCTAATTCTAATTTAAATATTATTTACTGTGCATAACAGGTTCTTTTTATCATTACTATTATTATTGTTATTATTATTATTCATGTACATTTATTTATTTTTATACATGTATTTGCACACATGTTACATTTTAAATATGTATATAATATTTTAATACAGAAGGATTTAAATGTAAAATGTTTCATAATTTTAGTAAATTTAATATTTAAATTTAATCTTACACCTGATACCATTTTATACAATGAAATGTACAAATAATTTTTAGTTAAATTTTTTTGGACATATTTTAGCCATTACATCACATCGCTATAAAAGTTGGTCCAAATAGCATACAAATTATTCGGATCTACCTTGGATGGTAAACTGTGATATGGGACATTTTTTTTAAGGTCATTTTTTTCACTAATAATGTGACTTCTAATCTTTCTAAAAAATTTTCAGTTTCTTTTACTTTTCAATAATAATAGCGACCCACAGAAACATTAATTTATTTATCATTATAATACCTGCATATGATAATTTTTTAGTTTCAAAATAAAAAAAACACATAAAATTTTATACTTAAACAATAAAATTATATTTACAGATAAAAAAGAAGAAAACATACATTCGCAGTTATTTTTTAAATACACATGTGTTTGTAAACTTAAACGTAAGCGATTAAATCTAATAGTATAGTAACATTTTCTCAAGATTAAAAAAAAAAAAAAAAGAAAATAAATATTGATCCACTTAACTTTTATTTTAAATTAAACTTTTTACCCTTAGAATTTTATTTTACTTTAAGTAATTGCTTGTTTTATCTTAATAAATGTGTAGTTATGATGCGGCTTAATTTTAAAACGTCTAACGTGTATGTGTCCGGTTTAATTAAAGCCACCATATGCATTTACTTTATATATATTAAATGTGTATTTTATATAGACGGAATTCATATACCCTTTAATAATCCAACATGTATGTATGTTGTTTGCTTCGGGAGATAACGAGTGCAATGAAGATTTCCCTCTTATTTCGCACTATACTATACAAACTACTGTATGTACGTGCTTTTATTTCAATATAGGTATATGTTGCAGAAAGTATAATCGGTTAACTGATGTATAGAATGTGTTGTTTAATGAAAGCTTATTTTCGTTTTTAATATTACAGATAAACCAATTATTTATCTTTATATAAAAATATAATTTCATTACATAAAATCATTATACTTAAAATATTTTTGCTCTCCCGGGAGTGAAACTTACGCGTAAAACTTGGGGCGGATTTTTCTGCACTCGTTTTGCGCCTAGAAAGACAAAAAAAATCGCAAGTGCAACCGCAACGCAATGAGCAGGCCCCATCTACAGAAATCGTAAGGCCCCATTTACAAAAGCCGCAAAAGGGGGCGCAACCGCAAGCGCAGTTGCGGCGCAATGCGCAAAAACCAATTTTGTCTTCTACGCAACTCGAAAGACACAAAATCTTTTTCTGCGCATTGCGTCACAATTGCGCTTGCGGTTGCGCTCCCTTTTGTGGCTATTGTAGATGAGGCCTATAAGGCTGGTTCTACAAACGCCGTAAATGAATGTCGTAACCGCAAGCGCAGCCGCAACGCAATGCGCACAAACCAAAATCGTGTTGTGCGCATGCGTGTTGTGTTTTGCGCATTACGTTGCGGTTGCGCTTGCGGTTAAGACCCCCATTTACCGCGTTCGTAGAACCACCCTAAGGCCTCGTCTACATAACCGCACCGCACAGCGCAACCCAATGCTATTGATATAGGCTTGCGCTTGCGGCGTCACGTGACTCCTATACCAATAGCATTGGACTGCGCCGTGCGGTGCGGTTATGTAGGCACAGCCTAAATACGAGATGCACCGCGAACGCAAGCGCAACGCAATTCGCAGAAAAAGATTTTGTGTCTTTAGAGTTGCGCAGGAGCCAAAATTGGTTTCTGCGCATTGGACTGTGTTCATGCTTGCGGTCTCGCCTCGATTTTACAGTTATTTTTTGTAGATGAGGCCTAAGGCCTAGTCTAGATAACCGCACTGCACGGCGCAGCCCAATGCTATTGGTATTGGAGTCACGTGACGCCGCAGAGCACAAGCCTATATATCAATAGCATTGGGTTGTGATGTACGGTGCGGTTATGTAGACTAGGCCTAAAAACGCCGTAAATACGTGTTGCAACCGCAATCGTAGCCGCGACATATTCTGCACAATATGATTTTTCATCTCTGCGCATTGCGTTATGGTTTCGGTGAGGTTGATTCTTCAAACACGTAAAAATAGAGTGCACTAAATATACAAAAAGTATTAAAATTAAAATTGTTTTAAGTGAACCTGTTCCATGTTATTTGGTTGTGTTAACACACTTAAATTGAAAAAAAAAAATCTGGATAATTAAAATTTCAATTTATATTATAAGCTTTTCATTAGAACCTTTTGAAATTTTCAATTCTTCTTGAATTTGTCTCAATGATTTGCCTTTTGTTTCAGGTATAAAAAATATAATAACAGCTAAAGCTATTGTTAAACTTACAACTATAAAAATAAGTGTATAAAATACACCAATAAGCTTAAACAATTGATAAAGTAAAACATAAACAAAATTAATTCTAAGACTATTAAATAATCTAACCAAATTTACAACTATTGATACTATAGCTTTAATATTTGATGGAAATATTTCACCTAGCATTATATTTGTTAATGTGAATAAACCAAAATTAATGCTAACAGAAAATAACAAGCTTGAAATTGGTAACAATGTTTGATAATTAACATTTTTTTTAACTTGTAAATAATCAAAAGTATAGCAAATAATTAGCAATATAAATGATGTAATCATACAAAAATATAAAATTAAGAAGCAAGTTTTTCGGTTTAATCTTTCTATGAAAAATACTGAAACAAATAAAAACATTATTGATGCTAACCATAATTCGTAAAATGAAATATTTTCCTTGATATTTTCTAACAGTGTAAATGTAAATGTAAAAATAGGAAGACTATCGAAATATTGATAAAGTAAAACACCACTTATTTCTACGAACATGTACAACGTTAAAATGGTAAGCAAATTTTTTAAAAAATTAACATTTCGAAAATTTTCAAATAGACTATTTCTAGAAATATATTTTCTTATGTCTTCAAATTCTTCATTAACATTTTCATTTCCTCTATAAAATTTTAATGACTTTTTCGCTTTCATGGAACAATCTAATTTTTCCAAATTATACGGTGAATCAGGTAAGTATAGCAAAATTAGAGTTCCAATTAAACTAAGAATTAAATATATTAGGCTGAAAACTGTAGCTGAAGTAATACTTAGTAAACAGTTTGATACTGCGTAACCTAATGGAAATCCAATGGATATCGTTGCATAAAATATTCCTCTAATTTTTTTACTTGCCACTTCTGCACAATAAATTGGAGAGCTAACAAATACCATGCTGATTGCAAATCCAGAAACAAATTTAATTATATATGACCATAAATTTGAATTTGTAGTCAAAATTAAGACCCAACTTGATAAAAATGGAATTGAAGATAAGGAAATAGATTTTTTACTTCCATAAAATTGTGTTATGAGTCCTCCAATTAATATTCCAAATAATTCTCCGATTGAAAGCATTATATGAAAGTTTTCTTGTAAATGATTGGGAACATATTTATATGTCCATCCAAAATGAGCTCCGATTTGAAATTGTAAAATTAATGCTAAAAAAATATACAATTATAATAAAATTAGCTTTAAAATATTTAAGATAAAATAAATTCATTAATAATAAAAGGGAAATTTTTACTTTACGACATAGTACTCTTTCTTTCCTTCGGGATTTTTATTAGGCAAAAAAAGGTAAAATCATTTAAAAATAACATTATCTGATACGCCTTACTTAAATTTAAAAATTAAAAAAAAACTATTTTTGGACTAGATTTTATAATTGATAAAAATTTTCAGTTTATTTCTACTACATAAAATATTCAGAGTGTTTCGAAATTCGTGCACACGGCGCTGTTGTAAATTTGTTCTCTGCACGACTATATTGTGATTCAACTTTGTAAAAGCCAAAAATACTGGACTTTCTTTCTTAATTTATTGTTATATTTTCGATTGCGCCAGAATTTCGGAATTCTCTTATTATAATCAATAGAGCAGCCAAAAATGGACTATGCATTTTATCACTAAATATATTTGAATACGAAAAATAAATGGTCATCATTTAATAATTTTTAAACTTCCAACATCTAATAGTTTTTTTTATCCGACCTCATATGCAGAAATATGGCCAAAATAAGATTTATTTTTAACGTGATATTTTTTATTTATTTTATACATTACCTGCAAAACCTGTGATCCATAATGCACTAAAACACCTCATACTTTGAGATTAAAAAAAAATGGTTTAAAATTATATATTTGTTTGAAATAAATTTTTATTATAAATCACAGAACACTTCATAAAGTTTTCAATGTAGTACTATTATTTTGAAATAAAAAAATATAAATTTTTAAAATAATTACGAAAGCAAAATATTTATCGTTTAGATATTATCACAATTTATACGAGGTAAGCCCCGTCAACTGGGCCTAAAAAATAAAATCCTTATTTAATTACAAAGTTTGATACAGATACCATTTAGTATTTCTGTTAAAATTTATGAAAAGTTTGCACCATTTAAAAAATTTTTAAATTTAATTAAAAACTTAAGCTTTAGTTTTAAAAATTTATAGAAAAATTTTGATTTTCAATCAAATCTGCGTTATATAGTAATTCAGTGCTGAAGGTAAAAATCAAGAATTTTCTTTTAAGTATTAAATTCGAGACTAATATTTGGGAATTGACCTAATTGTAATGGTTTCCCTCATATATTTTTATTGTTATCTATTGAAACAGATAATAATTTAACTTTAGATTACAGAGATTTTTTAATAAATGAATGACTCATGATGAACTTACTTAAATTGTTGTCTGTAGATATAAATTTTTATATAGCTTTACAATGTGTCTGTTACTTCTTGAGATAGTTATGAAATTTTTTTTTATATTTTAAAATAAGTTTTAATTAATTAAAAATAGTCTTAAATTTTCAAAGTTCAATAATCTAAAAGGTATAGGAACGATTTTAGTTAATTAAAACGTATTAAAAAAAAATAAAAATTTTTAAATTATCTGCTTGCAGCTTTTTCAATGACACTTTGGTCTTATAAAAAATAATACAATTTTAAGATTAATAGAGATTTAATGAATTAAAACTATTTTTTTTTTTAAATAGCACCGAATTTCAGTAATCGAGATCCAAAGAAATTTTCTAACATTAGTCTTAGTCAATACATATAAAAATAAACTCATATGACCATATAAATAAATTACCATTTAAAAATAAGCTTTTATATGAAAAAATAAAGATACATACTCCTTCGGTTTTATTCCCAGGTATCATCAATATTTTTTTTATAACCACTATTCTTTTTTGCACAAAATCTAATCGTTATTTATGTTAGTTAAATATCTGATTTATATGTTTCTTTATTGAGTTATTCACTTTTTCGATAAGATTGCTAAATAACTTCTTTTTTTTGTACATTCCTTAATTATGCTGAATATATTTTACATAACAAGTTTTGAGTAATTTATTTTTTAATATTTATCCTCATTTTTTGGTACTATTGAAATCTTCTTTTGAATTTTGTTGAAAATTTTTAAATAATAAAGATAACAGTAAATACTGTCATTTTTGTTAAAAATTTAGGCATTGTAAAAAAGAAAATAGTATGTCAGCTGTTTTGCCAAACAAGATCTTGAAGCTTTCTGTAAACGAACTAAAAGTCTGCATTTCCAGTATGAAATTACGAAACAATAAATTAACTAAAATTCTGTATAATTATCTTTATTATTTTGTATTTATGCGTTTAATTACATTTTAGGTAATCATACACTGAAAAAAAATTTTTTTTGCACAAATCAGTATTTCCGTCTGTGGCTGGCAGAAATTTTTTTAACGACTGCAAATTATTTGAAATGTAAAGAAAATTAAAAAAAAAATTGTTTTCTTACTTTAAAATAATTTTTTTGCATCAGGTCACTGTGTTCATATCTTAAATTAGTAAAAAAAAATTTTTTTAATTTTTTTTATGTTTTAGGTAATTTTAAATCGTTTGAGCGAGAAAAAAATCCGTTACCAGAATTTCGGTAACAAGAAGCAAAAACTCCGCCTGAGGCAAATAGAAAATTTCTACCAACGGAAACGGTATACCGCTTCACACGATGGAATTTTTTTTCAGTGTATATATTTTGTACTTATTTATATTTAATTAAGGATTTTTTACAACGCTATTCGAATATGTATCGTTTATAGACGGTCCGTAGTATATGAAATAAAGGTACTTTATCGCAACAGGGCTTCTACTCTTACGATATAGAGTCTACTCGTACGTATAAAAGTATTATCGTAATAGTAGAGACCGAGGTAGAGACTGCGCATGATCAAAGTTCGATGAAGAACCGAATAAAATTTAGTTGTAACGTGGCCGTTGTATGTAACGCATGAGCGTGTTTTTGTTTAAAACATAAAATGGCGGAAAATAATGTTAAAGAAGAAGATGATAATTTATTAATAGACGAGAATAATGATATCGATGCCAAAATAAATAATCAGAAATAAATGTAACATTTTTTCTAACGTATTAAAAATGAATGTACATATATGAAAATAAAAAAAGTGTATAAAAAAAATGTTTTGTTTTTTAGTAATGTTTTATATTCTGTCTAAAAGACGATGAATATTCGAATATTGTTGAAAAAAAAATATATCGCCACTCGTTCGATACAAAGCCTTTCATTGTAGTATGACGAGAAAGGCATTGTATCGAAACTCGTGACGATATATACTATATAATTACATTACTGCTGAAGAAAGAAAATAAATATTTTTATAATAAGTTAATTTCAAAAAAAATACAAGATTTCGAAAATTAACAACAACTAGAGAAAATTTTCAGCCCTAAATTTAAGGCCAAGTTATTAATTGTTTAAGTATCAAAAAATCTTTTAAACTATCTTATCAATAACTAAAAGATTCTCAATAATATTAAAATACTAAATTGACAGAGTTCTGAAAGTTTCAAATACATATTAGGCTTCTATATAAAAACGAATTATATTTTAATTTGATAATCAAAATTTAGTCAATAAATGCAGTGAGATAAAATGAAAATTATTGTCAACCACTTTACGAATAAATTGCAATGGTAAATGTGTTACAAATATAATGTTTCCAAAATTAGGTCACTGGGTTATCAATTCTTCGTTCGCCGATTAGTGTAAATTTTACTTAGAATTTACGAGCTTTTTCTTCTCTAATTTATCAAATTTTAAAGAATTAAATGTCGATGTTTGCTTGCTAATAAACTAGAAAATTATTATTTCCAAACCTTGAAAAATAACTTTCAGTTTAATATAATTTTTATTTTTACAATCAAGTACAATAAATAAATTTAGAAAATTTATAAAAGATGTTTATTTAAATTTCAAAAAACTATGTTATTACCGATGACTGCTAAAAATAAATTTTTTTTTAAACAATCTGTAAGAAATATTTTTTAATAAAGAACAAAAAAAAAGTTGGCTAAAATATATGAAAGAATGAATTTCATTGTCAATCAAAAGTTATTCGCATGACTCGACTTCTTTAAAATTATCAAATAGTAAAAAAAAAAAATCATTCATTTGAATAGATGCTTGAGAAATGAATGACAAAAAAAAAGTATAATCTATCAGATCATCACACGTTTAAATTAAAAAAATAATAAAAAGATGAATCACATGATTAAAAAAAAATGAAGTGAATTGATTATAATTAAAATTTTTTAAACATTTTCGTAAATTTTATGCATAAAAAAAAATTTATTATTTAAAAAAAAGAGGAAATAGAAAATTATGAGAACCTTAATTTGCTCGAATAGGACACCCACTCAAATGCGACTTTCATGATATGAGTCACCTGGCTACAATTTATTGTATAAAAAATAATATTATATGTGCAAGTACTCGTGGGCGCACGTGCATGTATGTATTACACGGGAAGTACATTATTTTTTTTTATTTTTTTTGATTGTGCGGAAATCAACGGAATTTCACTGTTGTAATATAAATTGATAAAAAAAGTTTGAATTAAAAAAAATGAAGACGAAAAAAAATTTTTTTATTTGTTTTGTTTTGCTTTTTTTATTTTTTTAAATGCTTAATTATGTATTTTGTCTGAGGAAGGTATAGTGTGAGAGAGATAAAAAATTATTCTATGGAGGTCTCAATTTTGTCACCATTAATAGTCTATAATGACGTATGACTTCCAAGAATTTTAACTTGATTATGAACATTTATTTTGATTAAGAGAATAGGTATAAAATTTTATACATATTTACACTTGTTTAAAATACTTTAAAAATACATAGGTATGGGGGGAAGTTGGGCCAAAGTGGGATATTTTGTTCAAATATTTATGTTCGATAATATAGAATTTAATAGTATTGATAATTATTAAAGGTATTTTAAAATCAATGTTAAGAAATTTTACTGCAACCTCTACGATTGCACCAATTTACCTTATTCTGATACAGAACATCTTATTTAGCGACGGATTCAGAAACTTTCTCAGGAGAAAGCAATCTAATAAAATTTTTTCTTTAGTCATCATAAACTTTTTTGAAATCAAACACAATCATGTAAATTTTTGCTTCTCAGTCGAGGAGGGGGGTCACCTTTACCCACCGCTGAATCTGATGGTGCCTAAATAACCAATTTTATCAAATTTTAAATACTTACATCTTAATTTATTAAAATTTTTACTAAATTCATTACTCCTTTTTGCCCTATATTCCCCTAAAATTTATCAAAAAGCAGGTATACAAATAATATTATTAAAATGTTATAATATGCACGGATTCGTTTGTAATTTATGAACCTCAAGAAATCCTAGACGTTTTATTTTTTCTTTATATTAAAGAGAGTGTGAGGTATACCGCGGTGTTTTAACTACTTAAAAATATTTGATTGTACATAATATAATAAATATTGTTGTTATATAAATTAAATAAATATGCAAATGATTTATACTAATAAGTAAAAACAAAAAATTATTTATTATAATAGTTATCACATCAAAAGAATTTCTTATTTACCTAAAATATTTAATAATCATAAATTACATTTTGACATTTTTTTAAATTTAACCAACTTATAAATTAATATTTAGGTTATATCATAGTAAATTTATTATTTTTATATAATTTTTTTACTTATATTACACAAAGTATAAAAAGCAACCAGTTTCCCGACGTTTCGAAGTTATCAAGACTTAACCATCTGAACTACAAATACACAATGTCAATTACATTTTAGTTAATTAATTCTACTTATCAAATATTAATTTTATATTGTAATTTTTATATTTTTCAATATAATTAAGTAGATTTGAAGATAGGCTATACTGTTATTGAATTTTAAGCTATTCAGCATAGACAAATAATTTTGGATTTTCTTTATAGGTACAGAATAAGGGTTGGAGTCTAACAAGTAGTTGTAATTGTAATTGTATATTTATTTGCAATTGAAAAAAAATGAGTACAGTAAATAATCAAGTAAAACTTACCCAATTATATTGTTAATCAGCCTTTTTTATTTAATTTTTACTAGGTAATTCTTGATAAACACTGATTTTTTTAGGTCAAGAATTAATAAGAATAAATTATAACTAAAAATAATTTATCGATTATTAATTTAAAATTATTGAGTGCAATTTTTGAAATTTATAAAATCTATTAATAACGAATGTGGTTATATAATTATAAAATTATATTAATAGAAATATAATAATAACAATATTTCAATACAGATATAAAATAATTATATGCGATTGCTCTATATAAATAAATGAAGAGTCTACTTGTTCTATATTTGCTTGATAATAAAATTTGCATTTTAGTTAAATTAAAAATATTCGTATGTTGCTCTAAATATTGAAATACCTATATGGTTATACGTCAATTAATAACTAATTTATAACTCAAATCTCATATTTAATGATATGATTATATTCTATCGTCTATATGATGTAGCTGATATTTAATTATTTAATACTGTACATTAGCCTGGTAAAAATATTTAAAAATAGTGTTTTTAGTTTATAAGATTCAAATAATATTTTAGTCAATAAGGTGAATTTTTAAAATTTATAACAATATCATCATTTCTTTGTTTTATCAAAGAATAATTTTAGCATTTAAAAATTTTATAAAAATTTTATAGGTATAGAAATTTTCTAAAAACAAATATTTTTAGATATGGGCGATTCTTTCTCAAGCCAAGCTTTGTCCGAAAATGGAGGCAACCTAAAAGGATTGAAAAAAAAAAAAATTGACGGAAAAAAGCTATATAGTTTTAACATGGAACATGTTCATTGGATGGGGTATTTGAAAAAGTCCGGCTCGGCAGGGGGGGGGGGTGAAAAAGTGACGCTTTTAGGGAGGGGGTGAAAAATTGACGCTTTTAGGGGGGGGTCAAAAATTGACGTTTTTAGGGGGGGGGTCAAATGGACTTAGAATATTTTCGATTCAGGGACTTTTGGTGCAGAAGTACCTAGGGACTATGGTGCAAAAGTCCCTAAAGACCTTTGGTGCAAAAGTACCTAGGGAGCATTGGTGCAGAAGTACCTAGGGACCTATGTTGCAGAAGTCCCTAAAGACCTTTGGTGCAGAAGTACCTAGGGAGGATTGGTGCAGAAGTCGCTAAAGACCTTTGGTGCAGAAGTAGCTAGGGACCATTGGTGCAGAATTTTTAAGAATTTATTGTAAAAATTAATAAAAAATAAATTCATATTATTTAAAAAACTATAATAATTTGAAAATTTAATTAATTTGGTTCATTTTGATGTCTAAGCAGCATGATTTCTATAATAAAAATCTAAATATAAATATTTGCATATAAATATTTTTATTATGAACACAATAGATACTTTATTATCCGTGTTATAAGTGAACATGTTCCATGCTCGTTGGTTGTGTAGTTACACAAACCGGTTATAATTTTATTTTCATTTACCTTTTTAACTCTATAAATCTAAAGTTCGCATTTTAGGCACTGAGCCAAGGCAGGGTATTTCGATTTTTCTGGTTTTTAAATGTCAACCTGCCGCCGCTCAGTACCCAAAATGAGAACTTTAAATTTACAGAATTAAAAAGGCCAACGAGTATAAGAAATTAGACCCTTTTGAGAAAACCAAAATCCTTTTGAGTTGACTTCATACTTGGACAGAAGATGCCTGGCTTGAGAGAGATTCGCCCATACTTATTATAAATTTCAATATATTCTTAATTTTATATTTATTTATTTCAGTTTTTATAAATATTTTCGTAGATATTTATATAACTTCTTTTAATTAAAATTTTATTATAAAAGTTAATAAGACTCTTTAAATTGCAAAATATGTTTATTAAATTTTTATTATATTATATTTTCTTTTTCATTTAATTTTGTAAATTTTAATATGGCGTTTGACCTAATTAGTAACGTGTACGTTACTGATTTTATAAGATAGAGCTTTTAGTTACTTCAAAAGGTATCTATTTATTTTTATAATGCGATTATTTTTTACTATAAAATTATGATAAAATAATAAGATCAAGGTCCAAGCTACTAAGCATAAAAGAAAATGAAGCAGTTAAAACAACAATGGAAGTAGCCGCCTAAACAGTAAAACCAACCAGCTGAAAAGCAGGATAGGCAATAAAGCAACAAGTTTAATCACTGAATCATTAAAAAAATCAACTAGTGCAAGAAACGGAACTTTGGAAGCTCCTTAATCTTACGATCTAAAGAAAACTGCCTTGTTTGGGCCAAATGCGGCGACACAACACATAAACTCTGGCGCCGTAATTCTTGCTGGATTTTTGAACGCCATAGCCATGAAATAGAAAATGGCAAGGATCAATTCCGCAGGGAGAAAAGTACTGAATATGGCCACAAGATGTAATCTGGTGGTCGAAAAAACAGTAAACAGACCAACCTATGAGAGTCCGAGGTGAAGTACCTTAATTACAACAAAAGGTACTTCTCGAAGGTTTTGCAACAGAAAAGTAATGGATGAATACACAGAAGTGATCATAACTATAGCAATTTCCAGACACAGGAGAGGGCCTTCGTGTATTTTTATTATTTTTAAATCACTCATTTTTGCGCTGTCTTCACTCCTAAACCTCTCCCGAACTAACACTGCAGTGCTACCTATATTTCCTTCTGTTTCCACGATCACTCTAAAAAAATCCACTTGCGCCAAGCAGAATTTTTATCCGTTTACCGCAAGCGGATTTTTTTTTTAGTGTAGCGGTTTGTCTCTAAAAATTAAAAGCTATTAAAATTGAATCTTTAATTATTGAATAAAATGAGTATAACAAAAACGAGCATTGTAAAATATACATTTAATCAAAATATTTATAACGCATAAATAAAAGATTTATACAATATAAATAACCGAAATTTTAAGCTAAATTAAACCCTATTAAATACATCTAGCTAATGATTTATTTACATTATAAATATATTTATAACAATGAAATTAATTTAACATAGTATAAACATAGTTGTTCCTATTATAATATAAATTTTAATGTAAAATAATACTTTTGCATAACAAATTTTATATGATTTATTATTATATTATATTATATATTCTGATAATGAATATTTATATATATCAAAAAAATAATATAAATTACATTTTTTTCATTATTTTTAATTAATATAAATAATTTTTGTATAATTAAGATATTTTATGTATTTAATATGGGCTTGATTTTAAATTTTTTCTTTAAGCATCAAATTTTTAATACATCATATTTAATTTTTAATAGCTTTTTGAATTTATTTGATCCCTATTTTAGCAAGCAGATTTTTATTTTGTTCTAATATGAAAAAATTATATCAAAGGTTTTAAGAAAAAAAAATATTCGATTAACTTGTACTTTCTTAAAGCTTTTGAGTAATTATGGCAAACTACTTACGAAATTTTATTTTTTTAAAAAACTTAAGAAATTGACTAAATAACATTATTGGAACCATTTTAATATAAGAATAGTTCAACATTTAAATCTAAATATCATTTATTTATCAAGCATTTTCATATTAAATTTTATATCTTAATTAATTTTTAATCTTTAATGGATAGAACCTGATGAAAGTATTAAAGCTTCAAGATTAACTGGATAATAACTTTGTATCACTAAAAAAATTTTCTGAACTATAAAATAAAAAAATTAAAAAACTGCTTCATATACATTTTTTAAAATGAATAAAATAATAATTATAATCTTAAAGCTTTTCCTCTTTTTGTAAATAATATTTGAACATTTAAAACTAAGAAAGCATAATAATAATAATAATAATGAGAAATTCCTTGCTGTGAATATTTACGAGGTCAAATCTAAGTTACAAAATGAAATAAATACAAGACAGTACTTTTTAACGACATCCAATTTTTTTTGTGATTATTTTATGCTGTTTATATTCCTGGAAAATTCAGTAACAGTTTTATTTTATTTATTGTAACAAAATTCATAATTAATATTTTTAGTTTCAGTTAAATAAATTATGTTGTAATTAAAATTTTATTTTGCATTTTATTTTTCATTAAAAAAAAATAAGATAAAAAAATATATTCAGTAGATTTAGCGTTTTAAATATTTTATTCAAAATTCTACAAAAATCGAATATTTTTCGATTTTGTTTAAAAAAAAAAAATTATTGCTTTATATTATCAATAATCATGTACCGTTATTTAAAATAAAAAGAGTAAACTAATAAGATAGTAAAAAAATATATTTATTTTTTAAAACAATATATTTAAAATAATCAAATGTGTCATTTAACAGTAAATAATAAGGTGTGTTCACTTTATTTATAAAATTAAATATTTACAAGTTAAGATAAGAGATTATTACATTTTTTTTTTTGAATAAAAAAATTTTTTATATTGTTTTCTGAGAAAAAAAAATATGTGTACTCCTATGTAAAAATTTTATATTTTAAACTATGAAATAAAGTGATGATAAATAAGAGCTTAATATTAAAAAAAATTTATTCTTAAAAAATTTTACGTTTTAATGAAATTGTTTATATTTTTTTATCGAACAGATTGATTTATCTAATCTTGTTCCTTTATTTTTGTTTCCTGAGATTTTAGTCGTTTTAGTCCCCAAAATTTTGGGTTTTTAAAATATTGGTTCATCGCATACTATTGTATTTTTTGGGTCCTTTTACAAGATTTTTCTCCTAACACTTCTGGAATATTAATAACATTTAAGGATATCTTTTAGTGCTCAATACATGCTAGAATAATATGCAGTAACAAATTGGACTAAAATAAGATAATTTACAATAAAATAAAAATAAAATTTCTGTTTATTTATTTGTTATTCTAAAAATTATATGACCTCAATTCCCAAGAGGACAAGTTTCCAAAAAAAGAAAAACCTAGAAGTAAAAATCAAGAAAATTCAAATTCGTATATGACCCGAGATATGACCAAAATCTCAAATGGCTAAAAATCATAATACCAATTGGAACCGATGAGTTATTTTTACCTTAATTATTTATTTATATTATACGCGTTTAAATCATTAAAATCCATATGAAGACAATTTTACATTATTTTGTATATAAATATATTCTCGCAAGCAAAATGTATTTTCAAGAGTATATATATAAGGTATGTTATATGTATAATTTCAATTTAGTAACTTCTATTTGATAACCACTTTTATTTTTATATTTCGTATTGTGAGGAAGAAAGGTTTATTTAATGTGAACTATAATCATTGAAATATATTCAAAAATTTTTAAATTAACCAAAATATAACCATTATTGTTTAAGTAGTACGAAACTTCAAAACTTTTAATATTAGTTACTCTTATTTATGGGTCTACTCGGAACTTACACATTTCGATCTTGGACATCTATTTTCTTACACATTTTATTACACGAAAAAAATATTACACATTAAATAAATTACCAAAATAAATCTTACACAAGTGTAGGAAAATTGATAATTAAATATTTTATATATTTTATTTGTAAAACAATATGAAAATTATAAAAATATATAAAATATTTAATTATCAATTTTCCTACACTTGTGTAAGATTTATTTTGGTAATTTATTTAATGTGTAATATTTTTTTCGTGTAATAAAATGTAGGTTCCGAGTAGACCCTTATTTATTATTGAAATTATATGTATTTTTTGAACCTTCGATAAAATAACAATAAATTAATCTAATATTTTAAAAATTCTTTTTAAACTGTTTCCCTAAAACCTGAGAATTAATAATTTTAGCAAAATAAAAGACATAAACCATCATTAAAACCTCTAATAATTACAAAAATATTAAAAAATAATTTATACTTGCAGCATACTTTTTTCATAAAAATAAAATAATAATCTAAATTATAAACGACAACAAACGTCCCCCACATAAATAAAAAAAAAAAATACACATAACGTACATCACATACTTTTTATATACCTATATCTAATTAAAAAATTATTTTATTTTTAATTTAAATTTTTTTTTAATAACATATGCACTATATATCATACACAGTCATATTATAAATGAAAAAAAAAATTAATATATCAAATTTTTAATTATTTTAAAAAAAAGTCATAAAAAAAAAAAATGATATTATAAAAGATTACAAGTACACATACATACTTTAATGATATCTTCTTTATGCATATTAGTTAAAAATGTATGTACGTTTGCTACTTAGAACCCTTTCTTTTTTTATATTTTTTAAGTGAAAACATTATATAGTGCGTATGCACACAATTTTAATGTTAACGAATAGTAGTTAGCTTTTTTTTTTCATAATATAAAGTACTTTTATTTTATTTCTCAAGTTATTTTTTCATTAAAACTTTTTTTTAATGACCTTCTCAAAGGATAAAAAAATTGTAAATATTTTACATATACTTAAATTATGGAAATGTAATTTTTGACATCATTATAATAAAACAAAGAAATTAAAAAATAATAATAAATGACATGGGGATTGCACTACATTTGGAATACTAAAAATAGCTATTTGGTTAATTGGCTATAAAGATGAAAAAATTAGTGATAAAAAAATTGCGATTTATGGGGCTAAGAATAAAATGAGAAAAAAATGAGACCAACCAGAAGTGATTTGGTTAACTTGCGTGATTCCAACCTTACGTTGAAAATTACCACAAAAAAAACCATTTAATAAAATTGAACCCTGCATTTCTAGGCCCAGAAAATCAATTGGTATCAACGGAGAGTGGTGGGCATGTTTTTTAAACATAATAAACTCATCCATAACCATTTGGTGTAATTTAATGATCCAAAGGTAGTGAAATAATCCCCTTTGTGAAATAATAAAAAAAAAATTAATTCCAAAAATTAAAAATTTTCATGTCAAAAGACATGAAAGCTTAACTGTTGTTTATAAAGTAATGAACTTACAGTACACATAAGAAAATACACGTTTAACAGTAATCAATGTAAGTAAACAACCCTACGTCAATGTCTCGTAGCTTTCTTTGCTTTATATAATATCGTGTAAGCTTAACATCTTTATTATATATTAATATATATTAGATCTTGGTTTTTTTTTGGATTTTACTAAATCTCATACTTTCTATTGGTGTAAAAAGTATCCTCACATTTTAGTACGAAAGTACAGTATTATTTTAACCCTTGAAAAATACCATATTGACCCAAAATAATTACCCCTTACTGGAGTAAGCTTACCCAAAATTAAGCTTAATCTTTTTACGTGAGGATCACAAAATTTTATTAAATTTCATTGATTATGAATACAAAAGCTCTTTATTAACAAAATATAATTATTGATCACAACTAGGGGTGTGCGTTTACCCGAAAGTCGGCTTGGGTATCCGAAATTTCGGGTTTTTTGCTTCGATTTGAGTCTAATTTAGAATATCCAAGGAAGCTTTCGATTCAAAATTGCAAGTACAGACCTTTAACGGGAAGTTTCAGGCTTCACACAAAATCTAGCATGCAAAAATTTGACAAAAAAGATTGAAATTTCGGGTACTCAACCCGACCTAATCACAATATTCACACAAAAAATAGATTATTTACAAAAAATTAAACTATATATATTAATCTAATACTCAAAATTTTCGCATTAGTTTTAATGTCAGATACTTAAATTCTTATCAATTTAAGCAAAATTCAAGTGGAACAACTGAGCAGTTTATAATGTTAGAATAAAATCTTAGATTTTATAAGCTTTTTCAAAATTTTCAGGAATAAAGAAAGTAAAATTATTATTGTATCCAGCTTTAGGACCTAAGTACTCAAATTTACCGAAAAAATTAAATTCCTATTAAAAATCAAAAAATAGCTCAAAGTCTAATATATAATAAATGCATGTTTTATTCAAATATAAGCTGTCTAAGATACACTAGTCTATCGTATATATACCTAAGGTAAATTTTAAACATGCCAAAGTCATGTCGATTTATAAAATATATATTTATAAAATAAAAATTGAAAATTTTTCTATACACACAAGAAAAATGAAATTGAAAATTTTTTAACACTTCGATAAACAATAAATTGAGATTTTTATTTTATGCATAAAGTAAAAAATATGAAAAATTTTTTTTAAATAAAAAATTTTTTAATATTTTTCTTTCTATATATATACGTTAAATTTGAACTTTATGGGATTGTTTGACCCATAATATGAAATCACTCTAAATTTAATAAAATAATGTTCATTTTCATTGCTTCCAATACACTTTGTATTTTTATGCACCTAAATCAATATTTTCTCATACATAAAAATCTGAATTTTTCCTTTGTTCCATAAAAAAATTTATTATATAGCCAGATATTTAATTTTAAAAATGATGAAGAAAAAAAGCTAAATAATATAAGCTTTGCATAAAATAATACTTATCTAATAAGTTTATATATTCATATACGAACGATGAGACGGATTTATGGCATAAGAACGTAAATTGGATTTCGTGATGCAGTAGTTATAGCCAAGGTTTTACCTTAAATGTGCATCAACATATGTAACGTAAATTTAAGTTGACTGCTTTATATATGGTTGGTATAAATGTATATTCATAAAATAATTTTATGCGTGTAATATTATTTATACGTGTGAGAATAAGTTAATGCTAATATTTCTGCATGTCACTAACGAACTTCCCTTGATGAAATTCTGTAATTTTGAATATTTTGATTTTGAGTACAAGTAATTTTGCATAAATTTTAAAGGTTCGATCAATTATCAGCAATTTTTTATAATTTTGCTGCAAAAGATAGAAAAAGTACTCAAAAATTTACATTTTTATTTGCTAAGTTTTTTTGATAATGTGTCAAACATTAAATAACGTTTAATTTACATTAAGTAAATTATAACTAAGCTGTTACCTGGAAATATTAATTTTATCCCTTTAATTCTTTTGAAGTTTGACTTAATATTAAATTTATTTGCCAACATTACACATGAGTTTTATAATTCCTTTTCTTAGAAAAGTATTATCGGTAGTTCTTAGCTATTTTTACCCAAGTCTGAGGTCGATGTCTTCGATTTAAAAAATACTAATTGCACTGTGTTTGGTATGTAAAAATATGGTTACTGGCCAATTTTTAAGGCTCTAGGTGGCTTAGTTGCGATTTGGCAGCTGTTTTTCCAATTTTGATTTTTTTCGAATTCTCAGCCACCCGTTTGCTTTTTATTTTCTGGACGCCCTAAATAAGCCTAAAAAATTTTTCTATATAAAAGTAGGTAGTAAAAATTCGCGCCCAATCCGAATCAGACCATATTTTTTCGGAAAAACCTCAGGAAAAGCCGGAAAATTGGAAAAACGAAAGGAAATCAAAAAAATACAAATTTCTCAAAAAGCGTCACTTTTTTTTTTTTTTTTTAATTTTTTTTACATGTGTTTTCCCATACTTTTCATGCTGGTAACCTCCTTTTTTGTCCCATTTGCCTTTTAAGTACTTAAAAATCAATTTTAGGCTCAAAAAAATGATTTTAAAAATTGTTCATTTTCTGAATTTTCCAATTTTCTCGCTTTTCCTGATAGAAAATGAAAAATCTGACTTGATTTTCGGATTCCTCGGGAAATTTTACATTGAAAACCTTCTTGGGTAAAATTTTAGAGGCTTTTGTGACGCTGTAAAAAAAAGAGAAACAAAGTAACCTGCTAAAATCAAAAAAAATAAACAGAATAAAAAAATGGCAAAATTTAATTATATGTTTAATTATGTTTGATTTTAGCAGGTTACTTTGTTTCTCTTTTTTTTACAGCGTCACAAAAGCCTCTAAAATTTTACCCAAGAAGGTTTTCAATGTAAAATTTCCCGAGGAATCCGAAAATCAAGTCAGATTTTTCATTTTCTATCAGGAAAAGCGAGAAAATTGGAAAATTCAGAAAATGAACAATTTTTAAAATCATTTTTTTGAGCCTAAAATTGATTTTTAAGTACTTAAAAGGCAAATGGGACAAAAAAGGAGGTTACCAGCATGAAAAGTATGGGAAAACACATGTAAAAAAAATTTAAAAAAAAAAAAAGTGACGCTTTTTGAGAAATTTGTATTTTCAAGTTTCCTTTAGTTTTTCCGATTTTCCGGCTTTTCCTGAGGTTTTCCCGAAAAAATATCGTCAGATTCGGATTGGGCGGGAATTTTTACTATCCACCTTTATATGGAAAATATTTTTTAGGCTTATTTAGGGCGTCCAGAAAATAAAAAGCAAACGGGTGGCTGAGAATTCGAAAAAAATTAAAATTGGAAAAACAGCTGCCAAATCGCAACCAAGCCACCTAGAGCCTTAAAAATTGGCCAGTAACCATATTTTTACATACCACACACAGTGCAATTAGTATTTTTTAAATCCAAGACATCGACCTCAGACTTGGGTAAAAATAGCTAAGAACTACCGTTATATAAAAGTAAAAATTTTGCTTTAGATTTAGAAATTTATCTTTATTGACATCAAAATTAAACATTTTTAAAACTCTATTTTATGCATTCTGTAATTTATTTACATAAACTCTATAAACTCTACCCCAGCCCAAAATATTGTAGGTATTTATAGAATTAAAGACTGCGCAATAGATAATCTTTAGTTGTTTATAATCAATGAACCTTTTTAGTTTATAAAGAAAAAATTGGATATATTAATTTTTTTTAATAAGGTTGTTGACATGTTAATCCCAGTGCATATGGTAATTCCTAGATATTTAGTTTCATTGACTCGATTAAGATTAACATTGATGTAATTATCAGTAGTATAAACATTTACTTTTTCTGGCACCATATCTTCAGCCATAGTGAATACGATATATGATGACTTGTTGTAATTGACAGTAAGTAAATCATCATCAAAACAATGACCTACTACCCTCATCAGCTTGTTTGGCTTAGACTCAGTCTCGTACCATGTTCTACCATTCACCAATAATACTGTATCATCAGCAAAGGGTACTGTGCTGCTATCAATTCTCAGTAAATCGTTAATAAAGATATTAAAGCGAAAAAGAATTCCAGTTAACACAATTATACTCAAAATTTGGCCTAAAAAATGGCACATTAATAAGTAATATTCAAAATTTTTCTATATTATTCTCAAAAGCTAATAAAAAATCGCTACATTCTAGTCACTCTGCTATTAAAAAAGCGAATAAAAAAGGAGTATTATTTTCTGAATTTAAACTTCGGTTTCACACTCAATTTTTAGTACCTAAGATTCTTGTACCATAAAGAAATAAAATAAAATTTGAAATCATCCCACAGGAAATTCATTTCAAAAACACTATAACATTATTTAAAAAAAAAGAAAAGTTATTTTCAATGTTTTATTTATATATTTGTTATTTACGATTTTACTAATATAAAAGCATCATTGACCTGTAAACTTATGTTTACTTTATATATAATAATATTAAACTAAAAGCTTTAAAAATTCTTTTTAAAAAAGTTATATAGAAAAAGAAAAAAAAAATTTTCTAAGAAAAGAATTAGAACTTAGATGCACCGTGTGATAGTTTGTTAGATAGAAAAACTGGAATTTACGTTCTAGAAGCTTATAGTATAAAAGCTGTTTCGACTATTTGGCTGATCCTTTTCTTTTCTTAACTCTTATTATGTTCAACCAGGGAGTACATCTTACATATATATAGTTAAGCTCTGGAAATAAGCTCGACTATGTACTATCACTTTTCTTTATATTTTTCTTTTGTTGTATATAGATGTTTTTCATTTATATATATTAAGCTGCATCTTTAATTTAATAATTAATTGTTTTTCTGAGGTTTTTGTGCAAAAAAGTTTTAGTTACCAAAAATGAAAATCTAAAAATTGTAACTCTTTGAATTCTCTTTCAACGCTTCGTCAATTATACAGGTTGGTATGAAATTTTATAGTCTACATAGACACCAAATAAGTAGTGGTATCATGTAAAAATGAAACGTACAAAAATGGACACTGTCTTCATTGAAAGCTCTCAAAAATGAACGACCAACTTATTAAAATAAGAACCACCCTAATATACACGTTAATATAACTTGTACTATTCCAATAATTTAATGTTATTGCAAAGTTTTTCTGCGTATATATATTCAATACAAAAACATAATATTAGTTTTAAAAAAAAATCAATGTACTTTTTTAAAAGTACAACACAATACTTATTTGATAGCAATCGCACAAAAAGCTTTGTTGTATATATATATATTAAATAAAAGAGTAGCTTTTGTTGTACACCATTATTATAAATTATTCAATACGCGAGAACACTCACATATATACAGGTTATGTGTATGTGATTTTTTTCATCAAAAACAATATGATTTTTGACAAAAAGTGGTTTTTAATTAACTTTTTATAAAACTAATCGATATTTAATTTGTAAAAAAATGGAAAAAGCAATATTGTAAGAACTTAGTTGATATGGTTTTGAGATTTTTTAGCTTTTTATAATCAAGCTATGCCTAAAAAATGAAAATAAATAAAAATTATGATTATCATTTTTTCTGAGTCAGATCACGAAACCTCATTTAAAATATATAAGACCCTATAGCTTACTGTACCTATGCCACAGTTATTTTTTTGGAAAATAGAATATGGAAAAGTTTCTCAAAAAATATTATATTATAAGGTAGTAGCATCAATATTCAACACTGGCTCTAAATTATGGTTAACATTCCTGAAATTTAATACCTTTTTTATACCTTAAAAGTTTTTACACCTAAAAGAACTTACTATTCATTTGAGTTATTAACACTGGACATATTTAATATATATAAATAAATAAAGGAAACGATTTTTTCCAAAAATAAAATTAATTTTTATTTGTCGACGTTTCAGTACTTTAGTACCTTTATCAAGACTGTAAATCAATATAAAAAATTTTTAATCATAATATAATCTTTGCATAAATAAATGAAGACCTAAAAACTGGTGATCCCATGGGAGTTCCATGAGTCTGTTGATAATACTGAATAACTTGTTATAAAGTAAGTCTATACAGCTTCAAGAATATCTCTCAACAATATTTTCAATAATGAAACTGATGAATGATATAACAATTCCGAATATTTGTTTTAATTAATGTGATTACTCAATTTTTAATCTATTTGCTTAAATGATAAAAATATTTAAAAGATAAAAAATACATTTGATAAAGTAAATTTCGCTGCATGTAATATACAAATATGTCTACAGCTTATACTCTATTGACACGATATCGATTATATTTAATTTTATCAGCTGATATTTCACTACAGACTTGTCAAATATGTTTATAGTCAACTTTTTCTTAATATTTTGTAAATGACCATAATTTGTTAATATTTTGGTATGTAATTTTGTAGTATTTATTTATACAAATTTATATTATGATTAAAAAATTTTATGTATTGATTTACAGTCTTGAGAAAGGTGCTAACGTACTGAAACTTCGATAAATAAAGATTAATTTTATTTCTGGAAAAATCGTCTTCTTTATTTATTTGTATAACTTACTATTAAGTTACTGTTGGAGCTATGAATTTGCCTAAATTTCTCAAAATTGGTACTCCTACCCTATTATTCAATAATTTCAGTTTATAAATTAAACTACTTTCAGGGAATTAAAAATTAATTTGTTATTATACCAACCAATCAATATTCCTGCTATACAATTTAAATAATTCAGTAAAATTAAATTAATTTTAATCATTCAGATATTTAATATTTAATAAATTCAAAATAAATGAAATGTTGTAAAAAAATTATGTTAAATGTACAGAAAATAATATATACATAGAGAGAGAGATATGAATTTGTTAATACATTTTGACATAGGTTGGTAAATCAACGGAAACTAAAGCAGAAACACTCGAGCGTTTAATTCAATCATCGCCATTAGGCCACATAAATGTTCCTATATATATAGACTCATATTTTCGATGCAACAACAAATTTCTATACGTGTAAATATAACATAAAATCAGTGATCGAAGTATCCAAGGGAATCGAACACATCAAGTTTCCGATCGTTTTAGCTAATCGAATCAAGTACCTCAGTTGATACCACAGGAATGTTTACGAGGATAGCAGAAGCAGCAACAGCAGCAAGTTGTATTATTATACTACATATATGGATCTCATTCTATATATTATTTCTCTCTTTTCAATAATGGACCTCGTATAAATTGTATTGTGTACTACCTGCATCAATACTTATATATAGATTATGGTTATATGCACATCAAGCATTTCGACGCTAATCAATTCGACAGCCTAATAGCACGATAAAAGGATATTAGATTGCGGAGACTTTCAACGAGAAATATTATATAAAACGACCAATCATTGATGATTATGATGATAATTACGATAATGATTATGATGAGTTCTGATGAGCCTATTTATTGATGAGAGGATAAAATTTTTGAAATTCTTATTACGTGTAATATTATTATTAAAAAAAATAGTTTTAAAATAATTTTTTCATTTCAATTAATACTTTCATTTTATTCGATTATTTAAATATTCAATGATTTTTAATTTAATTTAAAAAATTAATTATACAATTCAATGAATTTATATAATTAAATTAATTTAATGCTTTAATTTATTATATATATATATTATTTAATGTGATTTATAGATTAACAGAAAAATATTATATTATAGGTAATATAAATTATTTTTAAAATATTTTTGACTTTTTTGGACATATTTAGGTGTAAGAAATTATTTTTATACTATTAAACAGGAGGAGAAAAGGTATCAAGAATTTTTTTTTGTAATGTCTTTTTCTCAAAAATGGGGAAAAATGCAGTTTGGAAGGAGAAATTTTATATTCCAGCCTTACTCCCCTCACCAAAAAAAAATCCTGGATTCATACCTGACTCAAATTTGATTAGCGGTTAATTATGAACTAAAAAATAAAGATTAATTTAGATTTTTTTAAAATAAAAAGCATATTTCTCTAGTTTTGAAAAAAATTATCCAGACACCGAATATAATAATGTCAATCCCTCTCATCATAAGTTGTAATAATTAAAATTTGACAAAAGTTAAAAGTAACCAAAAAATGAATTTTGTGGTTGCATATATTTAAATATTTAAATAAGATGTAAACCCACAAAAATAATTAGAAAAAATAGGGTTTTAATGATTTACGATCTAATAATACTATTTTTTTTTTTTTTGGTCAAAATTTTATAATTTTTTAACAAAAAATAATAATAATAATTTGCTCTAAGTTTTAATTTTTGAATATGTAATAAACCTTATGCAGGTAGTTTGTGGTTAAATAAGAAAATTAAAATCAGTGACATTGTAGTACATATACATAACAATTTATGAATAAATTAAATATATATATATATGTTTTAAATTTTCTTTTTTATTATATATACATATACATATATATTATATATATAGAAAACAATTGCGTAGGTTTTATGACTATCAAACTTTATTGGTTTATATATGAATAAAATTAACAGATTATAGAGAGAAAAGAAAATACCATTTTTTTTTATTCCTGTAATTTTTTATCAAATTGATGTCACATGTGTAGGGTGTATTCTATGATACAATATGTAAATTTATATGCATACGTTGATATAAATTTAAGTTGATTTGAATTTTATTTACTTATACATATATAAAACTAGAATAAATCATTTTTAAGAAAATAAATTTCTTCTTGCGTTTTTATGTAAGAATTTTATGGAAAAGTAATAAAATAAGAATTAAATAATCTTAAAGAGTTTGGTATTGTACTGTAATGAACAAAATGTTAATTATGAATTGCTGTGATTTAATAAGGCTTCACAAATCTAATCATATTCATTGGAATTATAAGTTAATCGTTAAAACCTGTGTTTCGGCTATTTTTTTTTTGAAGAAATTAATTTTTAATGCAAATTGAAAAAAATGTAGTCCAGGAATCCTGTGTATATATAAAAATACTAACACAAATATATATCCCTCATGCATACGCCTTCGGCGTCTTAATCCATTGATTCCCAATTGACACACTCAAGCCGTTTGAATATTTAATGAAAAATAAACTATTTTGGGCTAAAAATCTCACTTAGTAGGTAATTGGGGCTGTTTCTTTTTGTTTCTAAAATCCATTTTTATTTACACTTCGTAGTTAAATTCATACTGTGCACACAAATAAGATCTCATAGAATTTAAAACTTAATTTATGGGATACAATAAAAAGAAATTTATATTAATATTAAAAATATATTGTTGCATCAATTGACCAGTACTGGATTCAAATAAATTTTTTAACTAATTTTTAAAAAATGTGATGTTTTTTATTATCTAGTTATACGTTTCGCCTGTTTTAAATACAGGCCTTATCAATAACTGTAAAAAATATGTTTACATATATAAAAATGATTAAAAATTATTAATACAAAGAAAGTGTGTATAAAAAATTTACCTATAATATATAAAAAATTTATCAGTAAAAAGTTTTACATTTTTTATTATTATTTAAAACTATTTGTTGTGTTGGATTGCTATACATTATCACTTAGTTTTCATAACAAATAAGACTGTGTTTAATGGTGTGGCCGTTTTATTGCAAATCTATGTAGTTTTGAGAGTATAAAAGGTTGAATATCAATGACTGAAAATGATGACTGTTTGAAAATTAATATGTATTTATTTATATTTGTAAGTTGATTCAGTGTGTTTATTGTGTGTATGTAAGAGTCATTTAAATTATTGGTGTCTTCTTTTAAGTTGATGGTTGGGTGATGTAGTTGAATTTGCATACTTTCGGATACCTTTCGTTTGCCCCAATTTGCTTCTTTATCTATGACTTCAAGTTTTTTAAAATTAAAAGTATGATGTAAAGTATTTGCATGTGTTGTAATTACATCAGTTTTTACTTTATTGTGTTCATCAATGCGCATAAAAAGGGGTCTTTTTGTCTCACCTATATACAAACTAGGACAATCATTACAAGTGATCTTATATACTACTCCCGTATTTAAAACAGGCGAAACGTATAACTAGATAATAAAAAACATCAAATTTTTTAAAAATTAGTCAAAAAATTTATTTTAACCCAGTACTGGTCAATTGATGCAACAATATCTTTTTAATATTAAACTAAATATGGGTGATATATTAAATATTAATCATGATAACATATTAATATTATTTTCAATCCCATAAATGGAGTAAGAGGTAGATTTTTATCGAAAAAAAAATGGTTATTTTGGGCTAAGTTTGTCGTCCACTAGGTATTTTTGCTCGCTATTTTAATTTCTAAAGTCTGTTTTTACAACCCCTAGAAAATAAGATATCAGCCCCTAAATTTATACCGAAAAAAAGTGTAACTATTTAAAATTTACCCTATCCTTAGGGGATGATATCTTATTCTCTAGGATGTATGTAAATGTAAATGTAAATATTTTTTATTTGCAATTGAACAAAAATACAATAATCAAATAAAATATACATCATAGTAAATAATTGATAATTAACATCGATAAATTGTAATAAGTTTAAAATATAACTGATAAAATTATTAAATTTTTATAGTACATTGAAATAAAGTAGTTAATAAATACTTATATTCTAAATAGATCAAATTTAATAGTTTGCCATAGGTATATCACAGTCAATTAGTTGCATGTACGTGGTAAAGTTAATTCTAAATTAATTATTAAAATAAGTAAAATATATTAAATTCAAATAAAATAATAAGTAATTGTCTTGTAACAAAAAGTTGGCATGCCATATTTATGTAAACACCCTTGCTAGATATTTAATATTAGGTAAAGTGATTTCCTTTGAACGCAGAGTACCCCTTGCATTCTCTTTAGGAATGTACTTGATGAAAGATTCGCTCAGATATGAGGGTTGATGTAACCACAAGATTTTGTAAATTATTATGCCCAAAAAGTAATGCCTACGTGAATCAGTGCATAACCATCCCAACTTACACCTAAAAGGGGTTATATATTCATCTCTGCGTATGCCGTAAATATACCTCAGTCCAGAATTGCATACCCCAATAGCATTATGGCATAAATATGCTTACAACATTACATCAATTTATGTTGAGGCAAACAGCAAATTTGCATCTAAGTGCATCCTCATATGACGTAAATTTGACATCAAGTAGGTTAGATGTTTTCAAATTGAATACAATTTTACAACAACGTAAGATTTCATCAGGGAATAAGATTCTTGATGGAATATTGTATTCATATTGTGTCATGTTTTTTTTTTTAATGCAATTTTAATTTTAAATAAATATGCCATATTTGTGTTTTGTAAATAATAATTTAAAAAAAGGACCTAAAAAATATATAAAATTTACAATAAAATTTGAAAGAAATAATTCATGTCTCAGCATTTTAAATTTATATGGTGTTGCCTAACCTGTAAATTACACGATATTATTATTTATATAGTAATTACTTATTTAAATAAGACTATCGTTTAATATTTAATATAAAATTTATATAATTAATTAATAAGAATATATTGACAACAAAGTCACAATCCTCATGTGTTTCAAATTTTACGTAAATTAATGGTAAGCATGAACGTAAGGTTCATGCCAACAATATAACAGCAATATAATGTCAACTTTCATTTCATTATTATTGATGTAATATTGACGTAATTAGTTGCATGGAAGTTGCTGTAAAATTGAGTAAATTAAATTGAGTATATTTTGTTGCTGTTGGATTGCAGAGAAATTGTTCTCAACAATTTTGTAGCAATCGATGCACCCGTATTGAAAATCAAGGAATGCTATTGGGGTAGTCTTTGTAACCTCATTTTTAATGTGTTGTTTGCATTTAAGTAAACAACTGAACAATAATCAAAATGAGGTATAATTTATGCCTTTACCAGTCGCGTACGTAATGCCTCTGTAATACAGTGTCGGATGAATCTAAGAGTGTATAGATCACGGTTTACTTTTTTTCAATTGTTGTAACGCGACTGTTTCAGTTAAGTCTGCTCTCAAGTATGACACCTAGGCTTGTCACCTCAACTTCCAAAAGAGTGATGATGCCATTTCCTAAGTCTATTTCCGATAAATTTAAGCTGTTTAAACGATTGACAAAGGTACTTGTGCCAAAATGTAAAGCTTTTGTTTTTCCAAGATTAAACCGAAGGGAAATACCGTCAGCCAAAGCAGAGATGTTACGAGCATTTTCAGATAATAAAGCTGTGGCCTCCATTTTCAGGTGATACTTGACAGTAGACCTGTAAGTCATTTGCGTAAATTATGTGTCGCACATTAGATGGTAAGTGTAATTTTACATCATTAATATACAGACAAAACAGCAAGGGTCCGAGTACCGAGCCTTAGGGAACCACAAGATTAACACTAAGTGGATCAGAACGAGATGTTTTAGAGATAACTTGTAAACTTCCACTTTCTAAGTAGGATTTGATCCATAATAGTGACATCCTGAAAAATCCATTTTCAACAACCTTGTTAATAATTTTGAGGGCAAAATCGTATTGAACGCCTTGCTGAATTCAAATTGTAGTAATAATGTAATCTGTCTATTATTCATTCCTTATTGTATATGGTCAGTTAGTTTGAGTAACGCTATTTCTGTACTACTGTGCTGTCTATATCCAGTCTGTAATGGGTCGAGTAAGCTGTTACTTGTTAAAAATGCAGTAATTTGATCATATGCCAGTTTTTCTAAGACCTTAGATAGAAAGCAGAGCAGAGCAACTGGCCTAAAATCAGAGCATGATGAGGGAATACGAGTTTTCTTAATTGCCACTAGTAAAGATTTTTTCCACCTAAGAGAAAAAATGCATTTAGATTACAAATGCCTTTAGATGCCAAAATTACGTCATTGAGTGAAACCTGCGAGAATTGAAAACCTTCTTTAGGCGCATTAGCAAGTAGATCTTTGATGTTGTTGAGATTTGAATCTTCAGATGACGAATAAGACACTTCCACAAAGAATTTATTTACTTCCTCGGGGGCAATACCATGAAGATTTGATTTAGGCGCGGGCCCAAGATGTCTGAGTTCTCGCCAAATATCTTTGCCATTTGTAAGCACATTATTAATATGTTCTTGATAAAAAGAGTTACGCGCTTGTTCAGAAGACATTTCAACTTTGCTTGAGAGCCTTATAAGTTCTTTCAGAAGATTAGGACTCTTTGATCTTAAATAGCATTTTTCAACCACCTTACGTTTTTTAACAAGCAATTTTAGCTCACCATTGATTCAAAGCTGCATGTTTTTCTTAGGGTTCACTGTTTTGAAGGGAGCAAGCTGATCAATAGCTGTCTGTAGATTATTATTCAAGCAGTTAACAGATGATTGGTTTTCAAAGTCAGGATTATTGTACAAAGTCCGTCACATACCATCAGAATCTGATGTTATATGTAAAAACAGACTTCACAAATGAAAATAGCGAGAAAAAATACCTACTGAATGACAATTTTAGCCCAAAATATTGATTTTTTCATTAAAAAATATTCAATTGGCTTGAGTGCGTCGATAGAGCGTTAATGGGGTAATAAAATCTGATTTTAAAATAGCAGATTTAAAATACTTTACATAATCTGAAAGGGAAACAAGATATGAATTTAACATTTTTCTATGCAGAGCTTTTATCGAATTATCGAATAGTTTTATAGATTAACTGAAAACATACAGCCCCAGTGTCACCATAATCTGATCAACAAATCGTTTGATAAACATGTTATAAAAATTTTTTTATTTTTTGATAGGAAAAAATCTAGAGCAAGATTATATTACAATGTTTAGAACCGCCAAAACTAAAAATATTATTATAAAATAAATTAATCAGAGAAAATAGATAAAATTTAAATAATTCTTTAAATTAAACTTCTATTTATTAGCAGTGTTGTTGAAAGTGTCGGTTTAAATTCCAAATATATAATAAGGATTATCTAAAGGCACTTTTGAAGTCAGCCACAGAACAGCCACATCGTATTAAAACTTAAAGTTACTATAAATACAAATATATATATATATCCAAAGTATTTACTCGCGAAATATTGAATTTATACAGCTACTTCCTTGCTAATAATACATATATATATATATATATATATTTGAAAAGTTACAACAAACCTCAGAGAATTTAACAGCGTTCTTATACATTTATTTAATATGAAAACCTGATCCAAATAACAAAGTCTGCTTATATATAAGACTATATGTTTATATTTAACATTATACGATACAGGAGTAGATAGTTTATTCAAGTATATATATTTTATACTATACTATATCCATGTGATCTTAAAACCATTGTTGAATGATCTTATAGTGTATGTATATATATATATGTAAATCTTTTGAATTTAAACTTTATCTACGTTGTTCTATAGCTGTTAAAATAAAATAAACTTACAAGTGTTTATTTGATAACTATATATATATATATAGACTATATATGTTATACCTATAGTTCATTTGAATACAAATAATTATATTATATTAAATTTAGATTCAAATTTTGATTTTTTATTTTAGTTTTTTGGTTATTTGTTGAGGTTGCAGCGTTTTATTGAAAATTACCAAAAAAATCCTATTTTATAACATTGAGCCCTTGCGTTCCTGAAGCAGTTAACCTATTGGGTGGTCAGTTTTTCAACAAATCAAACCCATTCATAACCATTTGATATAAATTGGTGCTCCAAAGATAGTAGAATACCTCATAATCAAGGATGTATTAAGAAAAAAATTGTCAAATAACGTTTTTTATATATTTATTTATTTTTTTCTTTTTTTTTATTTATTAAACGAATTTACGGGACTCGCCCTTTACATTCTATTATATAATTATTTTATAAATTTTTATACATCTTACTTACTAAATAAAGCTATTACAATATAATAAACTTTGTTTGTAGTAGGAAAGAAATTTTAAATTTGAGAAAACAAAAGATTTATAAAAAATTGTTCAATAAAACGTAGATATTTTAATTAAATTTAGCAACAAATTTATTTAAGGTTTCATAAAAGCCAATTTCACTCATATTAGTGATATCAATCTTTTTTTTATACATATTAAAAGTTTCTAGAATTCTAAACAAGGACCAACCTTTCCTACTGTTTTTAAATTCAATAGGGATTGTAAACATCAGTTGTCTGTCCTTAGACCATCTCTTTTTGGTTATTAAAAATTTATGACAGATTTGATTTCATTACATACTATTTTATTATTCATTAAATTATAAAGAAATTTAAGGTCAGCAATCTCTCTAGTTAATTAATTTTAAATTTGGCATACAATTCTTTGTAATCATGATCAAAATAATCAAAATCAATGTTTTGTTTAAATGCTAAAATTCTTAAGACTTGATGTTGTATTTTTTCTATTTCATAAATTTTTTCTTTTGTGTGTGGAAACCAAATAATTGACCCATACATAAGAATAGACTTAATATGTGAGTTATAAAATAGTTTTAATGAATCAAAATTTATAAATCTTTGCAAAATTTTTTTAAAAAAATATGTACGTTTTTTTGATTTAGAGATGATATTATTTAAATTATCTTCAAAGAAGATTCCTAAATCTAATTACTGAAGTTTGTATAATTTTATGTTTACCAATATTATATTCTACATTATCAGGGCCGGCTCGAGCTAAAATTGGCAACCGGGCAAGACCAACTTTTGTCGCCCCCCATATCGCATTCTAAACTCAATTCAGTCTTTTAAGACCTCGACAGGTGCTCGCTTACCGAACCGTACCGAGAGATCGGAAACCAATCAAATCTCGGTACGCTTCGGTACGCCAAATTTGATTGGCTTTCCAACCTCTCGGTACAGTACGGTACACGCATCTGTCAGGACCTTTACTGCAGATTTATGATGAGGAGAGTGTTCATGTTCAAATAAGTGTTCACTCGTGTGTTTCCAATCAGAAAACCCTTTTTCACTTGATAGAGATATGAACGCGCGCTACAAAACAAGCGACAGCAAAAACAAAAAATTCGATCCTTAGTTACAGAATAAAGTAGCCAATTACGATGGAACTTTTCACGGTTTAAAAATTATTATCTGTAAATTTTCGTCCATCACTATTTATAGGATAATTAAAATTTTTCACTCGCACTGGACCACGCTGCACTAATAACTTTTTCTCACTGTCAGAAAAACGAATAGGCCAATTTCCAGGATCATCACTAATCAATTCAATATTAGAATCATAAACAGCACTTTAAAAATTTTCCTTATTATTGTCATTTATCTCAATTTTAATTTTTTCATTATTATCTGTATTATTATCAATAATAGAAGAGTCATTAACTTTAATTTCCAAATTTTCAGCACTTTTTTCGGCATATTCAAAACTTTTAAAACAATCTTCCGCATTTTGATTTTCATCTTTTAGATGTTCTTTTTGATGTAAGTAGTCTTATCGATTGATGAATTACATGACTTTTTTAATAATTTTTTTAGAAAAGAACCCTGCTTTTTATCCTCCTCTGCTTGTTCACGTTTCCTTTTTCTGTTAGCAGCCCCTGAAGCTTTTTTAATTTTTTCATTAATCGTCATTATTGAAAATTATACGATATAAAAATATTTACGTATATATGCGTGGCAGATTAAAAATGATTTCTAAGCTAAGAAAAATAAATAACTAATTATATTTTTATTTTTTAACTTTTTTAAAGTCGAAAAAATCAATTTCAATGCCTAGTAAGTTTTTTATCGCGTAAATAAACATTTCAAAAGATTCTGTAAATTTTACCCTACTTTAGGGGTTGTTATCTCCTTACCTAGGGGTTTTAGGTAAAAATGGACCTGAAAAATGAAAAGAGCGGCCCAAAAAACCTACTAGGTGACGTTTTTAGCTCAAAATTTTCACTTTTTCATATAAAAATATTCAACTGTCCCTGGATGGTCGATTAGGCGCTAATGGGTTAATAAGATTGGAAAATTATTATATTTTAGGTAAATTCTATAAGATTATGCGCCTCTATACTTTTTGTTTAAAAAATTTTTTTATTATTTTAGTAACTCATTTAGTATTTAAGGATTAAAAGTTTTTAGGGTGTGACCGTAGGTATGACAATAGAACTGAAATCGTAAGCTAAAAATTTCTATATTTATTTGTTTTTGTTATATTATATTTAAAACGATATGTGTATTGTATTAAATGCATATAATATTAATTTTTAAGATGAGCGAGCGACAATTGTCGCGACAGTAGACAAAAAGTTTAACTGTACAAAGGACTTTGGAAAACCCAAAAGCCAAATTTTTAATAAAGAATTTTTAATAAGAATTATTTTTCTTAGTTAAAAAGAGCATATTATTTCTTGATATTTTGAATTTTACAGCGCCCCAAATTGATGGCGCCCCGGGCGAGCGCCCGGCTTGCCCGGGCCTTGAGCCGGCCCTGTACATTATAGTTATTTTTAGTTTTTCATTTATCATACACCATAATATTACATTTATCAAAGTTCCATTTTAAACCATTTAGATAATTCCAGTTATGTAGCCTCATAATATCAGTTTTAAATGGTTTAATGTATTTTTCTTAAGTAATTTCTTTAAATATTTTTGAGTCATCGACATATATTAAAAATTTTGAATTATTTATGACATTTTTTAAATCATTTATATATATAATATAGAGTAAAGGTCCTAGATTGGAGCCTTGTAGGACTCCAAATGGAGGAACAATCTCTTTTGATAATTTGTGCTTTTAACCAATTGTTTCCGATTACATAGATATGAGCTTAGCCATTTAACAATATTAGAGTTGACTTTATAATTTTTAAGTTTTTGTATCATTAGGTTATGATTAACATATATAGTTGGAAAAAATAATAACTAAAATAATATTTTATAATATTTAAATTTTTGTATACTAATTAAATTTATTTCTTTCCAGATGAGTGGTAAACGTACCAGAAGCTTCAAATGTGCAGTTCATCATCGAGATCGTGAAGTTTGCTCCGAAAATGATTTTCATCTTCTTATACACGAGCCACCACTTTTTAAAAGGTACCAATAATATTAAATTACCAATAATATTATTTGAAAATCCATTTTCAAAATTTATTTAAACATATTTGAAAATGACATTATTATTAAAGTAATATAGATAACAGAATTTTTTTAGATTACATACTAACATTTATAGACTAAAATCATGTTAAATGTAATCGAAGATAATATAGAAATGGTATTAAAGCTTTTATCAGTGCTATCATCTTTATATACTTTATACTATACTTAACTGAATTCTTTTGGAAAATCTTCTTCTACTACTACTATTTATCTTAATATCTTCTATTTCTTGAAGCTATTTAATATAATCTTAAATAAAATCGTACGTAGTTACAGAAATTCTGATAATCACGACTACCTACACGTACTTTTTTTTTTTTTATTATTTCAAAAAAAAAAATAACTTTATTTTTTTATTTTTAAAAGGATTATTTTTTTTTTACTGTTAATTTAGAAAATAACGATTTTTTCAAATAATTTTTTTAATATACACTTAATTAATCTTTACTTAAAAGCCTTTTTTTTAGTACTCATTTTTTTAATATCACTTAATGTGTGTGTAAAAATAAACCCTCTAAATTAAATATATACTATTCTAAAAGCTTTTAATCTCCCATCTACCTAAATAAGAAAAAATTAACCAAAATTTTATTTACAGTATAAATTTTAGAAATAGAATACTAAAATAAAATAAAATTCATATGTACGTAAAATTTGATTTTTAAAAAAAAAAGGTAAAAGTTTTACAAAAGAACAGAAGCAATGAAATAAATTATCAAATTTTGGCAAAAACAGTAAAATCAAGAAATATTTGAACCGTAAAAATAAACGAACCACAAAGCATAATGACCTTTTGAATTCTTCATTTCTAGCTTTATACCACAAAGATAGGAAGTTAACACAGACACATTAAAAGTATATTTAAACGAATCCATATTAATATAATTATGACAATGAGAGGAGTAACTGCTTCATGAATCCTTTCGTTTAAATTAATTACTAGAAACGAGTTGAACCAAAAAAAAAAAGAAAAAAATTATGCAAGGTTCACTTCTGGCACGCTCCGGAACCTGAACGTACCCTTAATTATGCTTAGAGAGAGAGAAATGAGAGAATTACTGTACTATATATATAACGCACATATATATTAAGAGAAAGATTATGCTTTTGCGAGCATGCTGGGTGTCCTGGAGTCCTGAAAATCGGTTTTTCATTGTGTCAAGAAGTCTGGATTATATATTACGTACAACGAATATGTGGTTGTCTCTAAAATATATTTACATATATGTATATTTTATATATTCATTCATATTTAAAACAACGCCTAACGCTGTATATTATATTTATGCATATATATAGAGATAATTAGCTTTACATTAACTTTATTTCAGTACCATATACACACTTAATAATATATTGTACCCTTTTTTTTATACTTAAATAAATTGTAATTAAACCATTTTTGTAAAAAACTAAAATTGTTTCCTTTTTTCTAAATTTCATTTTGGGTGTTAAAGTTATACAATGTTTTGAATAAGGGTTTGAAAATTCTAAAAATTTGTGCTTAGTTTTAAAATTCAAAAATTTATTTATTCTTGAAAATGTATTATTGAAAACTTATAGAGAAAAGTCTTCTAAAACTTTTTGGCTCTTTGATTTCGAAAATCAATATAGAAAATTGAATCAATAGTAGAAAATTGATATACTTTAAATTAACAAAATACACTACTTATAAATGAAATAGGGGGTCAATTTACTTATTCAAGAGTTTTCTTCCAATCCCACGATCGAAACCACGATTTTTATAATCAGCGTCCTAAAAACCCTGTAGTAGACCTTTTCTTTATCAGTAACTTCAAAAAGCAATAACAAAATCATGAATTTACATGAGTATATTACTAGATACCGTCAACGACGGGTAGAGCGAAGCTGATCATATTTAAAATAGTTTAAATAATTTTAAAATTTTTGGGTTTTACAAGCTTTGCTCAGATTGAGCTTAAATATCAATATTAAACGTTTAAATCAGACGTAAAATTCATTAATAATAATTATTATAACTCGTTTTATAATGCACTTCACTGAAAAAATAAAGTTTTTGATATTTTCTGAGTTTTATAATTAAAAAAGGATGTTCAATACATTCGTAACACCAAATAACTCAAAATTCTAATGCATCAGTTTATTATGTTGAAAAAACAGGCCGAAACGCCTGTATTTATTCCAGCAGGCCTTCTGGGCCTAGAAACGAAGGATTTAATGTTATTAAATAGGGTTTTTTGATAAATTTCACAGGAATTCTGCAACCTTTCTAATTAACCAAAACACTTCTGGTTGGCACCATTTTTTTGTGTAAGCGTCACTTTTTATGCCCCAAAAACTGCAATTTTTTATCACAAATTCTCATACCTTTATAGTCCATTAAATCCCATAATGATCAAATTTTTCAATTGCTCCCAAAAATGCAATTTTTGAAAACAAAGGCTTTTAGATCTCAACATTTTTGGTTCCTCAATAAGGAACCATTTTGATGCGTCAAATTTTGATTTTTGATTTTTTGGCATATAAGCACGTTTTCGGACCTCAGGAAGCTAAAAAACGGTTTTTAAAAAAAGTTTGTTTTCAAAAATATAAATTTTTCAAAAATAAGAATTTTCAAAAATTTTTTCATTAATTGAAAAAATCTCAAACTACTTTTTTTTTTTTTTAATTTGGATGTAATACCTCATTTATTTCCATGAAAGTACTTATATTTGAAATTACCATTTTTACTCGATATCTCGAATCTGATAAGGAATTTTTTTTAATTTTTTTCCCAAAATTTTCGTTACAAAAAAATACAAAAAACACCAAATTTTTTTTTCTTTTTGGACGTAGTACCTAATTTATTTCTATGCAGTTTCTATGAGAGTACTAGTTTTAGAAAGTTCGTTTATAGTAATTTTTTGTATCTAATACTGATTTTTTTCAAAATTTTTTTCTCAAAATTAAAAAAACAAAAAAATTAAAAAAACTACAATATTTTTTTTTTTTTTTTGGTGTAATACTTCATTTAGTTCCATGAAAGTACTTATATTTGAAAATATGGTTTTTATTCGATATCTCGAATCTGATAATTAATTTTTTTTTAAATTTGTTCCAAAATTTTTGATCAATAAAAAAAACTTTTTAAAGTTAATAGAAATGTATGTATGATTGCATGCTTGTAATCGGTGATATCTGTGGCAGAGGAACCTTAGTGCCAGCTAGTTGGCAGGGTATTGTTTGATTTGCTTGAGTTGTTTTTGAGTTATGGTTTTACAAAGATAGAGATCAAAATAGACACTTTTTGAAAAATCAAATTTGGGAGTTTATAAATTATTATATCTCGCTAATAAATAATTGAAGAGAGGTAGGAAAGAAATTTTTGTAAACCTGGAGCCAATACAAATTTTTTGAGACCTAAACCCTTTTCTCTATAGAAAATTGCAATTTTGGCATCAAATAATTGGTCATTTTTGGCAGAAAATGGGTATTTGGGCTGTTGATAATAACAGTAAGAGAATTATATAAAAAAATAGGCACAACTAGAAGTGTTTGATTTCTTAATAAGGTTGCAGCGTTCTATTAAAAATTACCAAAGAACCCTATTTAAAAATGTCAAGCTCTGTGTTTCTATAGTCCAAGAAGGCTTAATGGCATGAACGGAAGGTGGTTGTCATGTTTTTTCAACAAAATAAATTATCTATAACCATTTTGTATTATTTGGAGCTCCAAAATTATTAAACTCCTCTCCTAAATAAAAATTTTGTTCTTTAAAAGTATTTTTAAATTTATTTAATCTAAGTCTTTCATGGCCAAAATACGGTTAAGTAGTTACCAAAATTTTATTTAAAAAAGAAGCAAATCAAAATAATCTTTTATCATGTAAAAGTTTTTTTTTTCAGTTTCGGAGATAGTATAAACTTTTTGTACTTAGCCCTCATAGTCCAATTACGATTTTTGACGTTTAAGTCTGAATAGATTCTTAATTTTTCTTTAAAAAATGTAATTAGTTAGTTATTTTTGACCCTTCTTCTGAAACATTGCAAAAATGAACCCTTAAAATTGGGTAGTTTTTGTTGTTTTCAGAGTGTTGTCATAATAATAGCCTAGTTTCTTATCCTATCAAATTTTTGTTGGTTTTAGTTTTTAGTGCAAGTTTTCATTCAAAGTCCGTCAGTTGTAAATTTTTCATGACCAATTTTAAAAGAAATCTCTCACCGATAGAATCTAAAAATCAAGTACCTTAAGTTGCTGCGAAAATTGCAATTATATTAATTTTATATTTTATTTATTTAATAAAACTACACACCAAAACATAAAGATTGTTTTTAATACTACTTTTTATTAAATTTTGTATTTAATATTTTAAAAATATTAAATTTTAAAATAAATCTTATAAAACTATTTAATTTCATTTTCAATCTTATTGTTTTTGTTTTTTCAGGCAAAAGATTTTTTTTCGAAAAAAATATTTTTAAATAAGGTTATGAGTATATATTTTTTATTTTTAACTCAAGCTTGTTTACCGAATTTGATCGGTTATCGAAATATACTTAATTTTTTTTTAGTTTAATGTTATTAATAATTAAAAATAATTAAATTAATTTTATTTTAAATAAGCGTAAGGTATAATATTTAATACTTTTTGTAGTTGAGGTAAATATCTTGAGGTTCAAGGATTTTTAAAAGCGTTTTTTGAAAGCTATATTATATATTTTTTATTTTAATAAAACATTTATATTGCATTTATTCTTTAAACTTTCGTCTTCAAGCAATTTCTTAACGTAGCTTATCATCTAAAACTAAAATCTTTAACAGATTTTAATTCAACTTAATCCAGGTTTTTAAGGCACACAGCAAAGCACAATAAAGCTAAATTATCATGAATTAATTTAAAAATATAAATCATTTAATTAAACTTGAAAAAAATATGAATTATCACTTTACGCCTATTTTTTTAAACAAAAGTAATTAAATTATTTTTAATCATTAATAACGTTAAATTAAAAAAGAATTAAGCATATTTTGATCACCGAACCAATTCGATAAACAAACTTGAGTTATAAAAATAAAAAATATATACTCATAACCTCATTCCAAAATATTTTTTTCGAAAAAAAATCTTTTTCGTGAAAAAACAAAAACAATAAGATTGAAAATGAAATTAAATAGTTTTATAAGATTTATTTTTAAGTTTAATATTTTTAAAATATTAAATACAAAATTTAATAAAAAGTAGTATTAAAAACAATCTTTATGTTTTGGTGTGTATAGCCTTTAGCACTTTTATACAAAAGTTTAAACTAATTTAAAAAATCCGTTGTCAACCAGCTACTTCAGAAGCATTAAAAACATCCGTTTGTAATCAAGTCTCATATAAATTCAACGATAATGGAATTCCGCATAGAATGCATGTGGATAAAATTACATTTTCTTTGAACCAGGTTTAGTCCAATACAATATAATCTTAAGATTAAAAATATTTTATTTGCATAAGATACTTAACGCCATCATATCATAAGCTCCAATTTTATTATTTTTAACTGTCTTTGAATACTTAATTAATTTTACAATACTGATAAGCAACTTTTTGATTTTTTTTAGTGGCCAACTTTGACCCGAAATATTGAGTTTGCAGTTTATTTGATCGCAAATTTGACATCAGATTCTGAAAGTTGAGACTTTATTACATGGGGATATACATTTTGAAATACATAAATTTTGGTTTTGAAATTAATTTAGTATGCAAAAACAAAACTACACGTAGGAAGATAAGCTCTTGGGCGTCAAACGTGTAATTAAATAAAATGTCGATTAATTAATAATTAATAAAACTATATCTAGTGTTCTTTTGCATTTTTATGACATTTAACTGATGCAAAGTTTATGCAAAAGCTATGAAATTAATCGCGCGGATAACATTTAGAAGGTTTTTCACCTGTATGAAGCAAAAGTACAAGAATAAACATACCTTTAGAAATACTGGATTGGGCCTAAAAACAATAGGGTTCATTAACTCGATAATATAAACTCAGTTTTAAAAAATGAAAGCAATCCGTTTGATCGTTTTGGCTATATCGTGTCCGAAAGGTGTCGATTTTTGCATCCATTAAGGTAGAGCTTCGCTCTATAATTATAGTATATACATTTATAGTTAACACATTTGACCTCCAATTATTAAATAAAATTTTGATAAATATATATGCTATGAGTATTTCTTTCAGGTATGAATTAAAAAATTTTTTCAATTAAAATTTTCATTTCCAAAAATTGACTATTTAATTTAAATACCAATTAAATAATTTAAATAAAAACATTAATAATCAATTTAAACAGATTCATAATAGTTAATTCTTCTTAGACACATTATAAATTTAGCTATAAATAAATGAAGTTGACATTTCACAAAAAAAAACTTCCGCATATTTATCAGGTTCCTAAATGGATTCCATCAAGAATATTTAGATGTATACCAGTGTAACCGTTCTTCTGGTTTGGATTCCGGATGTCAAAACTTGTATAAACCTGCATTTTCGTGTGATACCAAATATGGAATCTAACACACATATATTATGCCTGTAGTATATATGAAGTAATATAGTGATTTAAATAACAAAAAAAGGACAAAATAAAAGAATTTTTTATTTAATTGTGTAGTTATATATACGCGTTAACCTTTCAACAAAATCAGACTTATTTCAATAAAACCCCTGAAAAAAATCCTTTACAAAAAAATGTTAATAAATGTCACCAAAGGATCTTTTTATTTATTTAAATTATTTATATTAATTTACCAATTTAGGCTCACGTAAAAAAAATTAGGGTTGGTAGGATTAGGTCCAATTTGACTGACACGAATCAACTAGGCTATATCCAAAAATATATATTATAAAGTATATTTATATTCTTAGGTTATGCCTGCTAAATTTGACAAATGTCGTAAAAAATCAGTAGAATTTGAAAATTTTTAGTACGACAATTATATTATTTAAGCCGAAATTTATTAGCTGAATTTTTTACCGTAGATATCTTGCCTTTGGATACTTTTTGCCTATTGCTGCCAATTATTTTTTGAAAATGAAAATCTTAATAATCAACATTTTTGGGAAAGTCAAATTTTATTAAAGCATTGTTACTAGGCGATTGCCCAAAATGTGGGGTACTGAGTCAAAAACCCGGGATTTTTTTTTTAATTTTTTGAATTTCCAGGCAGAGAAATTTTCAATTAACTTCATTCTTGCAGTCCTTTTTTGAAAAATTTTTGACTTAACAGAAACTTGATCGGACGCACTGCAATTTAAAAAAAAAACCCAGAAATTTCGGTTACCCAACCCGAATTTTGAATTCCTATACTATAAAAAGTTTGCCCTCGCTTTTATTATCAGAATTCTAAATTTACTAAATTTGCCATCACGATAGTAAAATTAAAGAAAATGTTTTTCACAGTGTAAGATAGAAAATAAAAAAAATGTAAACCTAGTAAAAACTTACAATGTATTATACGCATAGTTTCGGCAAATTATCTTTGTAGTAATTCAAGAACTCTAATTTCTTAAAACCGTGTGTAAATTCACACAGCATATTCCTTTGAAAAGATAGACTACGCCAACATAAATATGTACAAGAAAATAAAAAAAATGTAAAAAAGTGTACTAGCGAACTATGTAGTCTAAGTGAAATAACGTACATATATATATATATATATGAAGATTTTGCCTAGACATTTCCGTCTGTAAAAACGTAATTCGCAAGTACTAGGTTTATGGTCTATACAGTAGTAGTAGTATACAGTAGTAAATACGTGATGCGCTTTGGGTTTCCTTGCAAGAAGCTACACATACGAATGTTGGCCATCTTGTTATAAATTTGTTTGTTTATATATAAAACACACATAAACATGTAAAATACAGTAAACATACATAGATCCAAGCATTAGAGTTTACTTGTAAGTTTTATGATACCTTATTACATTGTATACATATCTATAGAGAGCAATTCCTGAGAACATATAACGACTTTGTGTTGGAGAAAATGCAGAAAGTATCGTGTATATATATATATATACATAGAAAATAACATTTCCGAGGGTATAAATGTGTTTAACGTTTGTCCCTTAGTGAGCTAGCAAATTTCATGCTGATTCTAACGACTTTTGGATTATGTGCATAGCTATAAACTATGGTTTTTATAACGATATTTGCTTGGAAATTCTTGTGTATAACTAGAATTTTAATATATATTTTTAAAAACACGTATATACAGCTTAAAATAAAATTTTTTTTATACTTTTAAAACATAAAACTTATTTTTAATAGGTTTAATTGAAGATTTAAAAAAATTTAACATAAACATTTTCTAAATTTTCTAGTTTGTAATTTTTTTTATTTTTAATATGATTTAAAGCTTTTATAATTACATTATTACATCTATTACTAAATATTGCTCATTTTCTGCACAAAATTTTTGGACTATGGTTTAAGCAGAAATATCCAAAAGCTTTTAAAATTTTTTAACTAACATTTATTTTTTTTCTGATCCAATATCAGTACAAATGTTTTAAATTAACTGACCATGCATATATATTCTACCGTAGAAGCTCCTAATGTGGTCATATTTAAAATACACCTTCACTTTCTTCCGTAAAAGTTCTTTTTTCATCTTGTTTGTTTAAAAATATCTATGTCTTCTTTTCCTTTCTGCGTCCCTTGAATATTTTGGAAAAGAAAATTAAAAAATATAAGAAAAGTTTTCGGTAAAATCGTTAAATAAGGTGGGCGGAATGTTTAAATTTAGGCTCGCAAATTTTTGTAAGTAACAAATTTTTAAAATTTTTTTCATTTTATTCTAATAACCCATTAGCAAAAATTTAAAAAGAAAACTACTGCAGCTGAAATTTGTAGAAATCTTCATTCGTTACCTTCTTTGCCCAGAAAAATGTATTCTTAAACATTATTTTACTTTCACCGTTTCATAAATATTTTGAAAATAAAGAAAAAAGACAAATCAAAAAAAAATTTCGAAAGTTATCGTTAAATAAGGTGGGCGGAATGTTCGAACTTAAGTGCATATTACAATGTAAATCACTGATTCATGAATAATAGTTCTTTTTCAAAAAATTGTATTTTCTCCCCTAAAAATTTAAAACCTTAAATTCGTGTTTAACAATACAAACTTTCAATATTCATATAATATATTGTAAATAGAAAAATAATAATAAATATAAAATATTTACATAATAAAATGCGTTGTTATCAGTGCACTTGACAGATAAAATTGTATAATAAAATATAATAAAAAAGTAAACAGAAAAGTGATTTAAAATAAAGTAGCTTCATAGCATGTAGTTATATATATATATATAACCAACTATTCTTATTTTCTTACAATATAGACGAAGTTTATAATAACATAGAGAGTCTCTCTATATCTCTCTTATATAAATTTTCAAAATTCCTGAATACACAAAGATAAGAGGGATGCGGTATTAGATAAACAACCTCACTTCGATTTTACAAATAAAGTATATATAACCTCAAACTTGTGTGTCATTTTATTTTTTTTTCTTTTTAAAAAAAAAAAAGTAAAAATATATTCAGCATTTTTATATAAATGTAACAAGTTTTGTACACATTTTTAAACCCTTAGGGATATATATACCGAGAATAGAGGAATAAATGGTACCTTAAAAAAAGGTAGTAACATGCAAAGTATATTACATAGGCTTTAAATAGAATATATTGTAGTTTTATGTGTGTATACATAATAAAAAAAAGGGATGAATTTGCATTTTTGAGTTACACGAGTCACGTTTAAGATGGTATAAAACGCGCGCGTCATATGTGTGAATTTTCATATTTTAATATACTTACCAAGGGAGTAATTATTCATAGGTGGTCTCAGGAAGCTAGATATAACATCAAAACACCTTTTTTTTTTATTATGAATAATGCTAAATTATTATTATTGTAAACAGTAAATATATAATAAAATTACTTATACATAGTTTTTTATTTAATAAATTTATAAAGTGATTTTTTTAAAAAATTAATTTTTGACGATCTGCATAATCAATCTTAAGCACGAGAACGAAAATTATATAACTTTAAAATTAAACATTCAAACCTTGACCAATTTTTTTATTATTATTAATGTAATTCTAAAAAATTTCAAAATATGCGAGTTCGGTAATTAGTTACTTTCATTTTATTTAACGAAATTACATTATTCGTACTTTTACTATAGAACCACAAAAAATTACAATAAAAAATTAGTAAATTCTGTAATTGTTGTCAATTCAAATGTTTTTATTAATCTTGAGAGTAAAATTTCTATTCATTGTTTATTTATAGCGAGAATAAGATTTTTAAATTCCAAATATTTTTAATATTATAGTTTTAGATATTTGCAAATGGTTTCTTTATCGATGCTGTTTTTTTGTCCAAATAAATTGCAAACTAAATTTGCTGATAAAGGTTCTTTGTTTACTAGATCATTAATATCAAAAAATATTTCTATAAATAAAAATTTAATTAATTATTTTAAGTATCACGATAGAGCTGCTTTGGTTGAATATTCAACCAATTGGTTAAATTTTCAACCAAAAGCTAAAATACAAAATGAAAATGATTAAATTATAAAACAGAGTAAAAAAATGATCTGGGCAACATAAAATTCTTACTGATCAGGCCTCTTACCATACAACAAACGACTTCTTTTAATTATCAATTTTCTCTCGGATTTACTTATTTCTTTGGCAAAGACCTGGGTAGTTAAAAATTTTTTTGGGGAAATAAATGTAATATAAGTACAACCTGTAAGATCAATTTGAAAAAGTTAAGAATAGTTACCAATTGGTTATATTTTACTATTTTTAGTTGAATTTTCAACCAATTGGTTTATTATTCAACCAGAAATAGTAATATAAACCAAAGAAGCTCTACCGTGTACCTATATGTAACGTAACGGTTTAGCTTATGTTTTAATATTTTTACAACAGTATACCTAACAAAACAATATTTCTTTTGTCTCTTAACATTTCTTTATATGCAATTAAAAATAAAAAAATATATATAAAATACTTGTGTTTCATTTTTTTACCTAATTATTTATGAAAAAAAAAAAACTTAAAAACATTTTTTTTTTTACACAAGAGAGTAGAAAAATATTTAACGTAACATATATAATTTGCATAAAACAAAAAACGTAACATAATAAAAAAGTTACTCATCATTTTAATTATTATATGAGAGAGAATATATAGAAAAAGACTTTTTGATAATATTATTATAATAATAATGATAAAAAAAAAAGAAAGAATGTAGTCACATATTTTTTAATTTCTAGGAATTTTTTTTTTTTTTATAAACTTTGTGTTTTTGTTCATATTATTTTTAAGGAAACAAAAAAAAAAAAATTTTTTTTTAGCATCTTTTGCACGTATAACTCTAGAGTAACTATATTATTTATACATGCCTTTTGTCATTTTAATTTTTAGCTGTTTTATTGTTATATAAAAATAATAAGGATAATAAAAAAGATAAAAGAATGATGTTTTCTTTCTTTTATTCTAATAAATTTTATAGAATGCGAATATAATAAGACTTAAAAAAAAAATTTTTTTTTTGATTATTCAGTCAAAAGATTATATTAATATCCCTAATTCGCTTTTGTTTATTATTATTATTAAAGCCTTCTCTCCAATATAGGTTTAAGATAATGTAAAATCGATAAAATTGATTCTGTAATGAATTTTTGGTGTGCCATTAAAATCAGCCATCTCTTATTCGTAAGATCGTGTAATATTCTCTATGGGGCGAAATTATTTATTATCTTTTTTCCATGATTCTTCCGGCAGCACTGCTGTACATAAAAGTAAAAGGGGTGAAAAGGGCCAAAATCACCCTCGGAAAAAGGCATTAAATAGCATTTCTAACATAATTATTGAAACTTGTGGCCCAAAAATCCCATGAAGACATTTAAAATTAAAAAGAACAGTGCATTCAAAGAATTAAATATTTTGGGGGGTAAAAAGAAGATACCAGAAGAAGATTCAAATAAGGTTAATAATATCAATGTAAAAAATTTGAAATCGCGAATGCGAACCTCATGCGGCTTTTTAAAACAAAACATTGTTCATAAACAAATTTTAATTGATAAATTAAATAAAATAAATAAATTCTGTTAATTTTTTCACAACTCATAAAAAAAATAATGTTTCTATTATATTTATACTATTGTTAACTCATTTTACTTGCGAGAAAAATTTTAAATATATAATATTATATTACGTTTATTTGATGCAAATCTTTTTTTACTTTAAGCATTAGTTTATAGTATTCTTATTTTTGATAAAATTGAATCTGTAGGTTAATAATTTTGAGAAATACTGAAATTTTATAGACGATAATTTTTTGTTTATTTCTATATACGCTCACCTAATTATACCTAATCATACTATATTATAGTATATTCGCATCCTTAAAAAAAAATTTCTTAAGTTTTTTGTTATTTGAGTTAGCTAGTTTTAAAACTAAAAATATTTCAAAATAGATTTATATTTTTGAAATTTTTATTTGGTAAAAATTAATTAGCATGAACTTTTTGATAACGTAAAACCGCAAATAATACCTTAAGTATAGAAAACTAAAAAAAAAGAAAAAAATTTTTTTTTTTTTGAAAACTGTATAGTTGTTTTAAAAATAAAATATTTCTCTAAAAATTTTAAAGAAAACAAAAATTTATCTTGTTTACAAGTTATTTTTTGTACAAATATTATCGTGTGTCGTATGACTATGTTAAGATAATATTTTTTAAAACGATTAAAAATTCATATAAATTAAAATATGAGAATACCAATTTTTCAATATTCCCATAATAACCGCATTTACTTTATATAAATTTTAAATTTTTTGAGAAAAAAACGTGATTTTAATGCATTTAAAAACAAGAAAATAAGGTAAAAAAAAGAGACATAATTTTTTTTTTATTATCTTACGCACGATTTCCCAATTTACCAAAAGTCATTGTTGCAATATAACCTGTATAAATACACATTCACCAACGGGTGGGCTAAATATATATATTTTTTACTTTATATTATTATATTTATATGTAACATAATATAATAATACACTAATACTATTATATTTATTATGTAAAAAGACCCCTTGTGGACTTATAATGTAGTTGCAGGTGCCGCACGTTTTTTTTTTATAGTTTACACACAAATGTTTTTGTTTGGTTGTACCGTCTCGTTAGCGACCGTTTCCCGGAGTGACTTTTATATTTATTAATAGTTATTTTTACCCCTGATGGTTTATTTTACATTTTTTTTACAAGAAAAATAAGAATTTTAGAAAAATAAGTTTTTGGGTTACTGGTTTTGAGATTAATTTAAACATTTGTCTAAGTAAAAGTATTATAAGACACATGGTCAGAAAAATAAGGAATGGTCCAAATTGCATTTAAATTTATTTGATAATAAATGTAAAAATATTTGTCGTTTCAATAATAATCAACATATTATCAATTGGTTAGGTTAAATTTCTTTAGGCAGCAGCGTCTAACAACGTTGTTTATAGCTGAGTATATGTATGTATTTCAGAATCAGCCTTAATTGCTTACAAAATTTCGCTATGCTCCAGAATTGTCTGTTTGTTTTTTTTTTTTTTAAATCTCTAAGCTACTGAATTTTTCATTATAAGACTTATTTTAATGTATGATTATATGAACAAATTTTATATTATTTTTATTCGGACTACTAAAAAAAAAAAATTTGGATTCGGCAACTAAAGTTTTTAAGCGAACCGAAAACCAACTTAGCTTTTCTAACTTTGCTGCGTATCTGCCAAAGTATCTTGTTTTTTTTTCTTACAGACTGTTATACAAACTTGTATCTAAAAAGGAAAAATAAAAATTTACTTTCAGTGATATACCAGCATTAATTTTAAGTTTTAAGTCAGGAAATCTCACAAAAAGGATAAAAAATTCTTCCTCACTCTTTTCCCCTTCTGCTACTTGTATTATTTTTATTGGGATATTAACCACAATTTGGAGATTTTCTCTACTATAAGAAATTTGTTGGCTGATCACGATTTTTTTTTGTCCTGAAGGATTTCTGAATGTGCAATATCTTTAAAATGAAAAAAGTTTCTGCAATATTTACAAAAAAAACTACTGTTGGGTTTTTCTGTAGCTAAATAAGAATTTTTTAATCCCGGGGTTTAAAAATAAATTCAGCACCCTCAAATCTGCAAAAACACATTTTTTAAAAAGTATTTTTGCAATATTTGTTAGATAACAAGTATTGGGTTACTATACGTTTTTATATTTGATAATTACAGATTTTATGGTCCAAAGACCTAAAAATGAATATCAAATTTCAAAAATATATCAAAAGAATATCAAAAATATTTGTAAAAAGGTCAGGGGTTATTTTACAGTTTTTCAGGGGTTTTTTACAGATTTTTAGGGCGTTAATTTCCTTCACGATATCAAAATTAATAATTAACTACCAGAGAAACGAATAGAAACCCAAAACTATAGTTATTTTTTCTTAGTATCGTAAGAACACAAACAGGTTCACAGATTCGTGATCACTGAACAATTTGACTCCTTGACTGGAATTTTTTTTAACTTCTGTTAGGTCACCCCTTAAACTATTTTGAACGCGAATATTCAAAAACTTTTTAAAATATCGATATTTTTGAAGTATTGCGTAAAATAAAATCAGAATTCATAACCTAAATTAAATTTTGAAAAATGAATTTCAATAATTTTGCAAATTATGCTATACTAAATATGTAATTTTATATATTTTATTAAAATTTAAAATTTTAAAACTATTTTAATATAAAGCTTATAAAATATTTATTATTATAATTATGATTTCATATAATACAAAAATAAATTAATAAAATTCTTTATATGTGATAAATCAAAGTTTAATTATATATAACTTTATATATATGTGATTATAAATTTAATTATATTTGTTTTATAAATTATCAAAATAATAATTTAATTGAAAAATAATTTTTATAATAAAAACAATGCTTAATCGATGTAGTTTATAACGATAATAATTGTTATTTTATTAATAAATCTAATTAAAATTTTAATTTATTAAATTTTATGCATGAAATTAATGTATAAAAGTGTTATGAGTCAAAACACAATAAAGATTAATTATATATATAATTATATATATCGTGAAATAGATCGGTTTTTAAAGTTTACAATGATTCGTTATTATTTTGAAAGAATTTTATTTTTTCAGTGACTTTTGATTTCATACTTGATTTTATACGCTGTAAAAATTCTTCTACGGGTAGTAAATTTACTGCCCGGATTTTCATTAGATTACGCTTTTTGTAAATTTCAGAAAGTAATATCTATAGATAGTTATTATTGGGGCAAGAATTTTTACAGTGTAAGTTTAAAAAAGTTTATGCTGCTATTTAATTCCAGAAGTGCACCCTTATTTATTTGATTTTTAGCTATATTGTAAAATGGTTGTGTGCAATATTCAGGAAAAACCTTGGCTCTAGATATTGAAAATTTCAATTTTTAAAATTACTTTAAAAAAACTAATTAATTTTAGAAATTTAAGCTTTGACCTTGGTTTTGACCTGTTTAAAACAATATAATTAATTAATGGGCACCATTTACTAGTCATAACTTTGGTCATAACGGTCGTAAATAAATATTGAAAAATAATCATTAATTAATTATAAAATTTCCAGATAAATGTTGAATGGATGGATTCAATTTATCGCAAATTCAAACCAATTCCTATCGAGTACAGAATAATTTACTATTACTTTATTAAACAAGGGTAAAACTTAAATAGTATATTTATTTTTTCAGACCATCTGCTTTCAACAATTACCTATAACGTTTCTTTTAAAAGTATGTGTGTGTACTAATAAAGAAATATATATACTTTTAAAAAATTGCACAATCTTTCTTATATCTTTCTATTAAAAAAGTAGAAGCCGGAAATCGCTTATATACATATTTTGATAAATTTATAATACACTAGCAGTAAAAAAAAATTGTCGGTGATTGAAAAAAAAAAAGATATGTGAAAGTAAGTAATATTCCATAAGAGGGTAACCCCCGCAATAGACCATACTTGAAATCCGTTGCTCGCCCACGTCGCACCTGGTATTTATTATAATAAGTTAAAAAAAGACAGAAAATATATATTTTTTGTTGCTTTTCCGGAAGTAAATTTTACTTTTATTAAAATATTTTATTGATCGGCATCCCTTGATGATGACGATTATTGTAATAAATTTGTGCGGGTTCTAAAAAATATTTTTGCCTCCCTTGGATTCTATTTAGCTTTGTTACCTTAAAATGTGCCTAACACCGGATGCATGAGTGTTATTTTATTTAACAGGGGAACATTTTTGTTTTTTTCTTTGCATGAGGTCTTTTTTTTTTGGTTATAATTTTTTTTAGCCAGGTGAACGATCCTCTACAAATATCTTAGGTAGTGTGTGTGAATATTTTTATTTTTTTTTTCATTCTGTCTTGATGTCAAAATGAACGACAAGTAATGACGTGTTAACTTAAGTATATAAATTTTTTTTTTGTTGTTGTTAAGGAGTGATGGATATTTTTTAAGGAGTTAAAAAATACAAAATTTTTTTATTTTAATTATTTTATTTACACAAAAATATTTTTCTTTTTATTTATATACATTTTTTAAAATATTTAGAAAGTTTTTTTTTTGTCAGATAAAAAATAATAATAAAATATACTGATTAGATTATTTCTATTTATATAATTAAAAACTATCATTATTTAAATATGACATACTTTTTTTTTTTTTGTTATTTTTGACATAATTTTTTATCAAAGAAATTTTTGTTTTTTTGTTACGTCAATAAAAACAAGAAAAAAAATTGAATGAAAATTTAGGTTAAAAAAAAATTATACCAGAAAAAATAAACTTTACTTGTTAAAAATTTGATGTAATTAAAATAAATGATTAAGAAGTCGAATAAAAATTCAGTAAAAAATAATTTCTAAAACTTCAAAAATGCTCATTTGCAAAAAAAAAAAATTTTTAAATTAATACTCATTATTTTTAAAATGAAATTCATTAATTTATGTTTCTCTCTCTTTCAAAAGGTGGTAAAATAAAATATAAGGTAAAGAAACTGATTTTATGAGTTCAAAAGCACTTGTTCAAACATATTTATACTCATTAAAAAAAAAAAAAAATCATGAATCACCGGAAATTCATGGTGTTTTTTAAATGAAATTTCTTGAGGAAGTAAATAACACAGACAGAGAAATACGCGTTTATTCAGGTAAAGAAACTCGTACTAATAATTATAACTTTTTGCAACAGCTTTGTTTTGATATTGAAATATAAAGTAATGAACTTTAATCCTATGGATTTATCATGTATTTGTTTTTAATGATAAGAGTTATTGCATTCTTTATTTCATACAATAATTATTGTCTTTATTTTATAATTTTTTGTATGTACTTAATTTTCAAATATATTTTTTGAAATATATGAATTTTTATCGAAATTTTGGAGTATTTTTTATACTAAAAATTTCGGAGCAAAATTATTTAAAATTGTATTTTAGAATAATTTATTGATTTTTTAGCACTAAATTTTTAAATATTTTTGTCTACCAAAATTTTGAATTAATAATTTTCGGAGCAATTTTTCAATTTTACAATTTTTTTTTTTTATCTTCAAATAATTTACTTTGATAAAATTTTGGAGCCAAATTGCATATTTTTAAATTTTTGAGTAATTTGTCATAATTTAAAATTTTGGAGCGCTTTTAATTTAAAATTTTCAAATAATTCTGCTCCGAAAGTTCGCTTGGAGTAATACTTTTAAATTTCGGAGCAATTTTTTAAATTTTAAATTTCGGAGAATTGTTAATATTTACAATTTTGATGCACAATGATTTTAAAATTTTATGAAAATTTTCGGTTCAATGTTAGAAAATAAAATTATTACAATTTATTATTTAAAAAATTTTGGAGTAAAATTATTTGAAAATTTTTTTACAAAACTGCTAATAATTTCATATACTTTAAAATACACAATTTTTATAAATTCACTTGTTTGATTATTTTAAAATATAATTCACAGTTTTAAAAAAAATTATTTACAATAACAATAAATAAAAACCACTTTTAACATCACAAAAATAAAAAAAACTAAAAAGTAATATTCACTTAAAAAAATTCACTCGATAAAAGACAAATATATCGTACTTTAAAAATTAAAATTTAAAAAAATCGATGCTGCGATCCTCCAGCTCTTTACAGTCCCGCATCTCGCGGTGGAATGCCCTGCCTGCACCTACCTATTCCTCGCCCCGCACTTATTCACTTTTATTCCATTGGTTCAATTTCTTATTTCTTTGCCAATCGTTTTCAAGTTCTCCCTTCTACTCCATACCTCATGCGCCCTCTCGCCCCTCAGTATCTACGAGTATTCGAACTCTTGCTCTTCGGGTGGCCTCATAGTCAGTAGTAAGCCTGCGGCGCCCGTGACGTTCCATCGGCAAGAGAGCGCCAGGTGCGATTGTTATTATTTGCGAATACAAAACCGAAAAAGTTTGTTTTTTTCTTCAGTTGAACATTCGCGAAAACGCGAAAAAGTTTCTTCGATGATAATTTTATTTAAGACTCCTGGCCATGTGCCTGGGAAAAGAAAAATTTTGAAGTTTCTTTATTTTTGAATTATCATTGAATGTTTTTTGTTTGTTTGTTTGCAAAATAAATTATTTTTTTGTGTTTTCAAGTGATTCGTGTTGGTTTTGTTTATATCTACATTTCTTTGGTTTTTTTTACGTTATTATAAGTTTATTTTATTTTCTCTTAAGTTTTTTCAAGTAAGAAAAAAAAACAAGAGAAGTAAAATGTGTGTCACAGCGCCATTAAAGGCCAATAAAATGCAAAAAGATGTATCGAGAAACGAAGTGTCAGTGGCACATCAGCCAAATGGACAACGACATCAAAGACCACCGCATACTTCGATTATGTAAATATTTATTATTTTAAATATTTTTGAATATGAAATTTTAAATTCTTATCGATTTAAATAGTTGCCTAGTGTACAAAACTTTTGTTTTTATTTAAGCAAATCCAGTGATTGATCAGTGCTTAAACCTATAAAATTATGTGTTGTTTTATAAAATATCAGTGCAAACGTTAAAAAATATTGTATTATTTCTCGTCAGTTTCTCTATCTTTGTCTTTGAGAGCACGTGCCGACAACGAAGTGCGCCACGCGACTCTGATGCGAAAGTTCGCGCTTTCTCTCTCTTCGTCTGTCTGTTTAACATTCTTTCTTTCTCTTTCTTGATCTCTAGAGGCGCGTGGCATAAAGTTGTATATGTGAACCATTAAAATATGTTTTATATACTCTTTTTTTTATTTTTTTTATACTTTGATCTTTTACTCTTATTAAAGAAATATTTATTTGTACATTTTTTTATTTCTCAAACGAAAAAGATCAAGAGCAAATTGTTGTTAAAAAAATGAGGTTAAAGAAATATTAATGATGCTTGTTGTTTATTTTTGTTTTTTTGGCGCGAAATTTTGATTTTATTTGTATAAATAAATGAAATGAAGTTACAAAATAAAAAATAACTCGTCGTGAATCATTTATTTTAGTGATAATTATGAAATAATATTATTTTGTAAATTTTATTGCGTTAAGAGTTTATTGTGGTTATTTTGTGTTAAATTAATGATTTAATATATTTTATAAAAAGAAATTACCAATAAATTATTTATAGGTATAATATGGCGTATTGTTAAATTAATTGGCAAATAAAAATAATTGATTTTAAAAAATAAAAAAATATAAATTTTTATTTTCTGCTAAAAGTAGGTTTTGGATTTTTGTTTCAATTACTAAAAATTTATTTTTAAAATCTTGAAAAAAACTCAAAAAAACTAACTATTTAATTTATCAATATTCGATACCTAAAATAGTGTCTAAAAATGCAAATTAATTTACCAAAAGGATAAAAATAATTTCTATATAAAAAAACCAGTTTCTGCAACCCCAAAAAAATGAATAATTTAATTAAAAATAATAATCGATTCTAATTAATTAACAATGCAGTCCAATGCATATTATCTATAATACCCTGTAAACACATTAAAAAAATTCTCTCTCTCTTTCTCTCTCTCTCCGCATAATATAAATTTTTATTTTATAATATAGCTTAATCTGTTGGCGGCTGCCGGCACAAATTACTTTATCTTTTATTATATTTTTTTTTTTGCTATATTAAAAAAATTTTTTTTAGGCATTATAACTTTTATAAACCATTAAAAAAAATAAGCTTTGTCTTGCGGTGAAAAAAAAAATTGCAATGTATTAGGATTTTATTTAATTTTGTTTCTGTTTTAATCTTTATTTTTATGATTTTTTGTAATCTTTTAAAATTATTAGATCGCTAAAAAAATTATAATATTATTAAATATTTTGCAATGTTGTTCAAAGCAAATAATTCAAGCGATATATTATGATCCTAATTATAATTTAAACCCAGAGGACCGTCATCGTCGTATAATCGATTAACTAGTTTTAGCTTTTAAAATATCTTGATTTTTATCGATGATTTTAAAATTCTTTTAAAAAATTCTTTAATTTTTGCCCCGCTTTATATTTTTTTCTTCTTTTCTCTTATAATGATGATTCACACATTTATAAAAAAAATGAAGAGATTATTTAATAAAAAAAAATTTCTCTCTTAAAAAAAAAATAATTAAGAGATAATCAATTGATAGTTATGTAAATAATAGATAATTTATTATAATATGAGATTATAAAAAACAATTAATTCTAAATATTTAAGTATATTTTGATGTTCAGAAAAAATTTTTTTATTATTATTATTTTTTTTTAAATTAAATATCTCGTTTTTTTTTATAAAATTATGGTAATTTTTTTGTTTTAAAATTTTTTATTAAAAAGTTACTTTTTTTTTGAATTTTAATTAAATAAAAAATTGGTAATTTTTATATGGCGTGATTTTTTAATTTTTTATCCTCTATGCGTCAAATAAAAAATTGCTCGAAAAATTGGCTGCTGAGCAGTAAAAAATTGCCAAAAGTCCACAAAAGTCACTTTAAATTTAATTTTTGAGCTGAAAAATGTGAGTGATTCACCAATGAAAAATTTAGAAGGCAATAATTCTATTTCATTTTGGTTTTTACGGTTTTGAAATTTCGCATTTATTATTACGCAAAATCTATTTATCCAATTTTTGATCATGTAAAATGAACTCATACATTGTCAAAAAAAAATATTTTGAACCTCGAATTGAGATTTGTTATTGCATGCTTTTTAAACATAATTTTTAAAAGATTTAAGTTATTATCAGGCCTGTTATGAGCAGGGAGAAATCTTTGAAAAAAAGTTTTTGAAATTTTAAGGTTATTTGAAAGGTTATTCATCAAGAATTTCTGGATAAATCGACGCAGCCTTATAATTTATCATCATTATTTTATAAATTTAAAAATTTTAACTTAACGTCGATTTGAGTTTGATTCAAGTCTTTTGCTCGGCCTTAAGCATTTTGCTAAATAATTAAATAATTAGTATACTTTTACGAGAAAATTTCCGAAATATCAATAATATATTTCGAATAAAATCGAATAAAAAATTTTATTAAAAAGAAGCCTATATTTTTGCTCAGGAACCAGTAGACAATTTTTTTGCCTAAATTTAGAAGCGCAATGAGTTATTATCATCTTTAAATTTTTTTTTTTTTTTATTAAGTTTATTATCGTACAAGGTTGTACAAAATTATAGAAGTACATTAGAAATAATAAAATTTAACAATTTTCCATAGTAAAACAGTTATTTTACTTTAATTTGAAATAGAACTTGGAAAAAATTAGAATCATATACAAATTCAATCAAGTTCTTATGTATTTAACATTAAAGTTAAGAGACATTTTTATCTTTCTTCAATTCTGTATGTGCTATTTATATATTTCATGCGACGGCATTCCCAAGAATTTTGCGACGGTTCGCAAAAAAAAATATTTTAATTCAATAATGCATTTGAATCTTTAGAACTACAAAAAACGTTTTTACTTGAATAAGATTTTAGAGAATTTTCTGCTTTGGAGGTATAGGAAAATTTACTAAACATCCAAGGAAATTTACAAGTTTTTAGAGCCATAGAATTACATATTTGCAAATATTCAAATCTGTAACCCCTATATCTATAGATATACACTGTAAGGTTGATATGCTTGAATTGCTTGAAACTACAAGCAAATTCTTAAAAATAGTCATTTTCAAGCAAAATTCAAGCGCAGCAACCTTAGAATAATAGGCCTATATATAAAAATCTAGAGTTATTATTTTTCGATATTATATGAAAGCAAAAATCAAATTACATATAGAACAGAATATAAAAGCGTATCACAGTAAGAGCTTGTATGCTGTTGAAAATGAAAACAAAAATACACAAGTCCTGTTACTTTTAAAAAAGATTTAATTTTTTTTTAAGGGAAGAGCTCGGAAGAGTACTCCACGAGTACTCTAAAATAGTATTAAGTGTGCGGTTTGATCTTCAGACTTTTTTAATGTACATGAGTGATTTTGAAAAATTAATTCAAAAGGGTAAAAAGAATCTGCTCGAGTAAAGAGAAAAAGGGTAAAGTTAAAATATTTGAAGATTCTATGACGAATTGTTTGCACGAGGTATTTTTAAGTGTCAAGTAAAGAAGTTTTTTATTATTTTATCATTTGAAAAAAAGCATTCCACTTTAAAAATTACATTCGCAATCTTATGTAAGCTAAAAATACACTTTTTGAAGTTTTTTTTGGTTAAGATATTTAACTGCAAAGATAATTAATGGAACTGAAGTAATTTAGGTAAAAGTAATTTTGTCCTCCGATTATAATTTTACTCGTAATTTTAAGTCATTTTAGGTCATTTTGTAGAAATAATTTATCATTAAATAAACCCATGACTACAAAATTGATATGAAATTTTTATCAAAAAATGAACCAACTCGACTGGAACTTCATTATCTCGTTCATTATTAACTCATATATCAATTTTTTCATTTTTATTATTTTTGGGGCTCGTTTTGGGGTTTTCCACAGTATTCAAATACGAATTTTAAAATATTTAAAGGATAAGATAAGTCCATTACAAAACTTTCGAATAAACAATTTTATCGTTTTATTTTAAAATTTAGACATTCTGATTACGTAACAATGAATAAAATTTCAAAAGATTAACACAGTAATAAAACAATTTTAAAAAAAGAGCCAATACAATACATTCATATAATTCTTGGCAAATAAACAATAATAATTTTTTTTCGCATTAAAATCCCAAAAAAAAAAAAATAAAAAATGTCAAATTTCTTTATTTTCTGTCACGTATATAAATAAAATTATGTATTTTATTAACCTACATTAACAGGGCATTAAAGAATACAATAAAATCAAAATTTTAATAAGAAAAAAAAAAATCAATATTATCCAGAAATTCACATTTTTTTTATAATATCAAGTTTATACGAGTTTATTTAATTCTAATAATAATAATAGTTACTTACAATAATAGAAACTAATAATAAAAGGTAGAAAAAAGAAGCGTGAAAAGGTATATTTAGAAAAAAAATCGCGTAATTTTTATTCTTATAGAAGCTCTGATGAATAGAACGAGGTACATAAAGAAAAAAAAAACGTGATTATATTTTTCTATGGGTTTATTGTATCGACAGGGTGGACAGTTAAATTTGTCAAGCATTATAATATCAAAATTAATGGGACAGTTTAATTTATTTTAGGGGATTAGAGTTTTAGTATTCAGAAATATTTTTATAATAGAGAAAGTAATTAATTCAATATTTTAGGTATTATTTATTGGATCGAAGGGGATTATACATTTTTTAAAATATGAATTTTTGAAAAAGTGAGGTTGGTAGAAGGTACATCTGATTCATTTTAAAATATGCAAACGAAAGAAAACCGCCATCCAATTGCAATCCAAATTAAAAATTATTCAATTACAAATTTAAGTTTTTTTTTAAGATAAACAATCATAAAGCAATAAATTTAAAGATAAATTTTACTTTAAGTAATAGTTGCTTATATACCTTCGTAAATACATTTCACTTGCGAGAAAAATTTTTTAAATTAATTTTTGTGCTTCGTATCCAGAAAAGCAGGCAGAAAAGTAATATATAAAATAATATAGTTTTAAATATTTTATTTTATTGGTATTGTGTACTACAAATACAAATGTAAATTAATTTAAAAGATTTCTTATTTTTAATTTAGTGTAAATTTTTTAAAATTTTATCTTTATATAACATAAAAATATCGACTTAAACACAAATTCAACATTTAAAAAAAAATTTCGTTTTGATAATATTAACTGGATCATCACCTATATATATCTATAAAATAACATTTACACGAGAGATAAACTACAATATATAGAAAGAAAAATAAAAGAATCGAAAAATGATTGAGAAAAATAAAAATGTATAGTCTATAATTTAAAAAATGAGAGTGGTGTATGAAGTTAAAATACGTGACAATAGAAGATAACTTTTTTTCTAAGTATATTTTTTTTTATCATATTATCAATGAATGGGAAAAAAAAGTAAATTATATATCTGTATTGGGTATAGAAAAAGGTATGAAAAAGTGTAAAAATTGTAAAAAAATTATTTTCTTTGTATAAAATCCAATATTACATTTAACTTCCGTTGTCACGTGTAAATTTAAAAAAAAAAAAGTTAAATATTTAATAATATTGATTTAAAAATTACGTAATTACTTTTTAATTTTCTATTACTACTACAATAATAAATTGATTCTTGAATGTTAAAAAATTGATAATTTAATTATTAAAATATGTAAATTTTATTGTAAATATGCATATATGAGAGAAATTATTATTTTAATGATTTTTTTTATGCAATTTAAATTAAATGTACATAATTTATACATTCAATTTTTTAACTGCGGAAAAAATGTATTACTTTAGTAATTTATGAATTTATTTTGTAATTAAATCAATATTGATTTTGATGAATTTTTGTAAGAATTTAATTGGAACAAATATTCATTGGTGTTCTACTTATGTCTGATTAATTAAAAATTAAGAATAGCGGTAAAGTAGGCCCAAACCCGTGAAACAAATCATTTAACTCAAACGTGAAATTAACAAATCTGATTCGCATTACATTCAGAAACACAGTTTGTAAGAGGTACCAAATTACCAAGCTGTCCAATAATAAATAATTCAATCATTGGCAGATAAAGTACTACAATTTTCAATATATCGAAGGAGATCTAATATTTACATTCCCAGGATATTGACAAGATTAATTACAAATATCAGAGAATTACCTATTTATATATGTTAGTTTACAAATAATTTAAAAATTCATTTTTTCTTATATAAAATCCTCGAAATCATAATTTCTTATATAGCCTTTAAAAGTCATTTCACTTGCGAGAAAAATTTTAACATCATCTTCTCTTGTATAATACTAATTACTTCTGTATAATTCTTTACTAATATGAATTAACTTTCTAATAATTGACATTAATTTTTCACTTTGAACTACCACTACTTTTTCCAATGCAGTGTAATTAAAAATTGATATTAATTGAATGTAATAAATAATAAAAATATAAAAAATATCAAACCATTTTTCTTCTCATATAAGGTCAATTAATTTTTGCAAACTCATTTTTTTGTCGTCAGCATCTCTAAATAAATCACCTAAATTAATTAAAAAAAAAAAGCTTTAATAAATTGATATATTAACAGAGATAAAATATTTCTAAAATAAGTAATAAAAAAAAAAAGTTGATTGAAAAAAAAAAAAAAAAGCGTTTGTCCAACACTTTTTAAAAATATAAAAAAAAAAAATTATCTTTTAAATCATGAACAAGGATATTTCCAGAAGAAAAAACAGAACCGCGTTTTAAAAGATATAAAAAAAAAAAAGTTTAGCAATGTGTTCTATAGATACGATAAATTTTTCTGGCGCGCGCGGTTCCTTTAAATTATAACTCAAGATTAAAATCAAACTTTAGTACATATCTTTCTCGAATTATATTATGTTTTTATATATAAAAGTAAAAAAGTATCGAACAATGCGAATGATCTTTATAAACAATTCGCACATTTTTTTGATAATAAATTGACTTTAGACATATTATAACTTCTCTTTTATTTTTATTTCATTATTTTTATTATTTTATAAAAGATTTTTGTTGTGAGTTTTTCTCACTGATAAAACATTCGTTGAAATAATCAAAATGCCAAAGTTACCTTTTTTTTTTTATTATTATTTTTCTTTCTCTCACGCCTGTAGTTGTACGTACCTATATTTTTTTTAAGTACAAGTATTATAACATGGTTGAGGTGTCTGACGGGTAAATACGATCACGATCGTTAACGATCTTGTACTTGTATTTTTTTTTTATTTATAAATTCATGGAATATAAATAAATTTTATTTTTTATTGTCATTTATTAATTTATTTAATTTATTGTTATTTTTCCTGACTTTTTTTATTTGAAATTCTTACCATAATTTATTGAAAAGAAAAATAAATTTGCTTGTATATTCGAGGAAGTTGTTTTTATATTTTTAAGGACACTATCGGGTTATCGTGTTTGACTCATGAATTGTTAACAAAAATTAAAGCACAGTAATGAGAGAGTGATTGAGATTTTAATTATAAGAACAAACTAACCCCGAAACTAACTTAAGAAATAGTGTACCAGGATGCTAAAAATTTTGGATCATAAAAATTAAAGTTAAATAGATACTTTTCGCATTCCTCATTTTCTTATTAGTAAGCTTATTAGGAATCAAATTGCTAGTTATTGAATTTTCGAACCCTCAATACCAAAATAAAAAATGTTTTAAATTTTTTCATCATAAAATAAAAATTCGTTTTACCAATTACAAATAACTCTTAACTAAATACTTCGCTCAAACTACACGAAATTTTAATATCCTATAACATATTATTACAATCGATTTAAAACATAACCTAAAAGTTCATTATTATTCTATTATTATATAATAATAATAACAGGAAATGTTAAAAACTCAGTCATGCATTATTTTAAGTAAAGAAAATCTTGCTGCTTTTCCTTTTTTTAATTCTAATTAGAAATTATACCTTAATTGTCAAACTAATTGTTCAGGCATAAACACGCTCTTTTACGTTTCAAAAGTACTTGTAATTTTCTTTTTTTTAACTTTTTTTTTTTTTTTTAATCGATATTATAAGAAAAATACTTGAATAAATTAACTTATTGTTTTGTTTGTTTGTAATAATTGTTTAAATAAATAAAAGAATAATTTTTTAAAAACTAACCTAATTTTTTTGTTTTAATTCATGTAACCAATTATTAAAAATTTTATTGCGGTCATCTTTCACCGAGTCTTTTACAAAACAAAAAAAAAGCAGTTAAACTTGGCAAAATACAAATAAATAAAAAAAAGTTTATTTAAACAAAAAAAAGTTGGCTCATAATTTCATTTGGTCGCATGTATATCTTGATGTGATAATATAGAAAAAGCGATATGGAAAAGCGCGCAGCTCAGACCCTTATTCTCATGCAAGTATAATTTAAACAGTACGGCGGACTTTAAGGCGCCACGGCGTATAAATGTTTTATTTCATTTTTGTTTTTATTTTGGATAAGGGGTATAAAATTAAGAAAGGGGGTAAAAAAAGTATAATAACTACTAAATTGTAGATTTAATTCTACGAAAAATATGATTTGCGGTTTGTTTCATTTTTATATAATGTGAATACTTGAGTTGATTTTGTTTTTATAAAAGATAATATTAAGCAGAAAAAAACAGACTACTGGTAAAGTCGATATAAAGCATAATATGTAAAACTTGGTAAAAAATTAATGGATTTATCGTTCGTGATGTAAATAATGTTAATATTTTAGAACAGTAATTCCGCTACTTTCTTGATTGTTACTAAATTGAAAAAAATTGAATGTAATTAAATAAAAGATGTTAGATTCGTGGAATAAGAATTTACTTTAAATACTTACACTGAAAAAAAAATTCGCTTGCTGCTATAGTGAAATTGAGCTTGCGCGGAATTCGTTATCTTGTTCTAGAGATTGCAAATGACTTAAAATGTTTAAAAAATTTTTTTGGGTTGGATTTTTCGGATTTTTAGCTAAAGAAATTTTTTAATTCATTACGTGCATGCAGCCTTTTTCCAAAAATTTTCACCCGAAATTTACCCCAACTCAATATTTTCTGAAAAATTACCGGTACTAGAATTCGGGTAACCACGAAACCCTATAATATACACACCGAATAATAGTTCCTTGATCCTCAGCAATAACCAACCTAAAAGCAAAAAAAAGAAAAACAAATTTTAAATTCAATACACACAATCAACTGCAATTTTAAAATAATCAATAGAAATAAAAATAATCAAAAAAAAAAAAAAAAACAAACTTATATACTACAAGTAACATAAATTCGACATAAATTATACATTTTGACTCGAAACTCATCAAATGAATTTATTTTAAATCATATGAAAAATTTCTACAAGTCGTTTGAAATTCCTTAAAATATACACAGTTAAAGAAAAACTTTAGTATTTTTCATGTAGTTTCCTCTTTTACGAACTTGTAAACTTTTTTTTTTAAGTTACTTTAAAAACTCATCTAAAAAAAAATTTTTTTATTACTTTTATTCATAAATTCTTTTTTTCAACAGGTATAAATAAATATGTGAAAAATTTTACTTGATCTATTTGTATGGAATCTACGACTCGCTGAATGCGACAAATGAACGACGTGCATATTTTTAGTAAAAAAATTTTCATAAATATTATTTGAATTTAAAAAAACTGTTAGCAAATTACAAATAACTTCAAATAAATTGTTATAGTAAAAGAGCTCATTAAACGTACTACAAAAGCAAGTAAATTAGGTTTAAACAGATAGCGTATACTTTAACAGCATTAAAAAGCAGAGATGATCATAAAATAATTAATTCTTGTCGTTTATCATTATTTTCATCAGGAACGCTAAAAAGAAAATAGAAAAAGAAAATTTAAAAGCACAAGACTTTACATTAAAAACACTTCTAAATTAAGCCTTTTAGCGTGTATCCAAAAAAGCTCAAGTATACTTCCGGTCTTTGCTTACAAGAAGATATTCAATTTAGCAGTCATCAAAAGTGACAATTACCGGCGCTAACGAGCTTTATTCCAAAGTATCTCTTTTTTTTAAGAGAAACGGAAGTAGATACTTTAAAGAAACTTCCTCTTTTACTTTTTTTTTTACAAAGCGAATATTAATAATAATAATAATAAATGACGCAAGTAGATATTTTAAACGAAGCAGAGAGTGCATATTATAGAAAGTGAGAGACGATGCAGCTGCGATTCGATCTTTCTATATTTTTTTAAAGGCTTCCTACGCGTGCGAATATAACGCACGCTGCTGTGGCTTTTGTCAAGTTTGGTTTCTAGCGTTTAGTGTAATATTGGTTTTATGGGAAACTAATACTAAATATGAGAAAATAAGATAAAATGATCGGATATCGTAGATTTAAGAAAAAAATTTTATTGTAATTTTATAAGGTCTTTTGTCCAAAAAAATAAAATTAGGATTTTTTTAAAAAAATATATTAGGTGGGCATTTTGTATTTATTGTATAAACGTGTTACATTATTTGTCTAACTGACAAACTACATTTACTTTGGTTCATTTTTAATATTTCTTGACCCTAAATTGAAATTTGATTTATTATTGTAACGAAGAATGCGAAAGAGAGAGAGAGAGAATTGCAGAGAATATGGAATTGGATATAAATATGTAGTAATAATTATTATCTGTTTGAGATTATAATTTAGTTTTGTTTTAACCTCTAGGGTAGTTATTGTTAGCTAAAGAAAATGTAATTAACGCAAATAAGATAATAATTATTGATTTGGAATTATTCTTGTTATCAAAATTTAATTTATCTAAGCGAAGAACTTTATACGTTTTGGTGAGAGTTTGTTTAATTATTGTTTAGGAATAAATTTATTTTAATTGCAAGTATAGGAATTTAATTACATAATTTTATTTAAATATCTTTTTTATTAATTAGAACGAATAAAAGATATTATTTTTTAAATTTGTAACTTGTGTAATATAAATTATTTGAAATGTCAATTCTGCATCTAAAAATGAATTAAAAATTTAAATAATTAAAAACTCATTTTAATTAAAGGTTATTAAGAAACAGCCAATTAAATTTTATTTAAATTTATCAAGTAAAACTGTCTGTCCAGCTGACGCAACAAATAGAAACAGCTTCAAAATTGATGACAGTATTACTAATTTGTTATTCTGGACTTTGAGAATAGCAATGATGCATTAATCCTAATATGAGAATTTGTGTGTATTTGATGTGCCAGAGAGAAATTATTCCCTTCTCTATAATATTATACGAAAGACGACCATATGCTACCATCGGATTTGTGCTCTGTCTTTCTCTATATGTTACAAGTTTCTCTCATTGGAATTATATTCCGAAAACCCTTGGGATAATTAGACAAACGAGAAGACACTTGTTTTCTATCTCTATAAATTGCATTGGTCAGTTTTAGATGAAAGACGATTCGCAACTTTATATATACATTGGAGGAAGATTGGAAGTGTCTGATTTTGATTACTAGCTAACTACGCTACACTGATTTAATCTAATTCGAATTTCTCAAAATTCTATTAAAACTAATATTGAGAGATAATAAACATTCGTAAGCTGATTATTTTGTCTTATAACTTCGTTTTAAATTTAAATATAAATTAATTTCTTTATGTTGTTAATTAATATTCAATATTGGCAGGAAAACTTAAATTTGTTTAAAGTAACATTTTTTATCTACATAAACTTCAAGAACCTAAACAATCTACTTGATTACTCTGCATTAGTCTTCTACCTTTTTCTCACTATCTATTTTATTTTATTGCTTCCACTTAATCAAACCAACTTATATAAAGAATTTCGATTATTTTAGTCAAGAGATTAGTATAAGGAGTCTTCCAGGTGATTTTAACAAAAATAAAATTTGATTCAGAAATTTAAATCATTAATAAAGTGCGTTTAAAATAGTCAAATTTTATTTTTTTAGCAGCAATAAATTTTTACTCTGAAATCTTGTTCAAATAAATGAATACCCTCGCTGACCAAGAACTTAAGGCAAGCTAGACCCCTAAAAGTTCAATCAATATAATACACAAATTTTTGGAACCGTCAAAATTTTTAATATTAGTAAATGAAGGAAATAATAATATTATTAAGAGAAGAAAATAGCATCTTACGACAAAAATATTTAGAAAATTATAATCCAATTCCGAAGAAGTAATTATTAAGTTAAGAAATTCAGGTAAATTTATAGGAAGACACATTATGCAAAATCAGCACTACGTCACTCCGAAATAAAATTAGATTTATTTCAGAAATAATAAAATTTTAAATACATTGAAATTCAATAGAAGTCACCTTCTATATATAGAAGTTAAAAGTCTTTTCTCTTTCGAGAAAAAAAATATTTACATCAAATGCTGCGACTATTAACAAGTTTTTTGAAATACAGTTTATTTTAACCTTATATATTTAAACTAATGTTTACTGAATTTTTAAATTATCTAATTTTACCCGAAAAAATTCACTAAAGCAATCCTTTTTTTTTTGGATTTAATTTTTTCTTAATATCACTGAAAGGTTAATTTCAAAGAATTAAATTGAAATGTTTGACTAATTGAAAAAATAAAAGTTAAGTCTTTTGACCAGAGTTAATGTTAATACTTGTTTGATATTTATTTATAATAGATTAAGAACCACGTATATGTCAAAACTAAATTAGAAATTTTCTACTTTTCTACAGCTTAGCTAAGATCTTGATGATAGCCTTAAATTATAAAAGTTATACTAACTCATAGTAAAAGTTCTTAAAAGATAAAATACTTCAACAAAATTTTTCAAAAATATTTTAGAGCTTAAATTTAAATTTAATTGTTTATTAAAAATAGTTGGCTGTTAATAAATACTAAATGTTTAATCTATAACTATTTTACATAAATTCAATTTGATCCTCTTATATAGGATTATAAATGTTTGAATTTAATTTTTTAATTTATCAAGTTTAACCATTAGTTTAGAACTAACATTTTAATATTATAAGCTTAAAATTTTTGACTAAACTTGATTGATAAAATTGAATCTTACACGAAATAAAATAAAACTGAATTTTATCAATTCATTTAAATCTTTTAAAATAACAAAAAAAAAGTTTAAAAAAATTCAATTTTCTAAATAAAATCTACTCAGTATTCATGGTGTATTTATGTGAATTTATCCCAGTATTTTATCCTTTAAAAAAACGAAACAAAATTAGGCAGATTCTAAAAGCATGAAAATTTTATTTTACTTAGTTTATATTTTCAAAAGAAATCGATATGGAAACTAAAGAAAATAAAAAAATATTTTAAATCCATAGAAAGCTGTGAATTGCAAAACTGTGCTTAAAAAAAAAGTAAATCGACGTAAGCCTCTTTAAACTTAAAGCAAAAAAAAAAGCTTCAGTTCAACGTGATTCTATTGTTATAGAAATAAAAAAGTTTTTTTTCGACATTTTTATTGGTGTTTTTTATGCTTTTTGAATATTACTATTGCGATTAAAATTTTTACAAATAAGACTTTTTCTTTATAATCTGCCTTAATCGATCTATGTATTTCAAATGATTAAAAATGTTAACTTGAATAATATTTCATAAAATGTTATTAAACGAGATAATTAAAGTATCAAATGAATCTAGAGAAGCCTATTAAATTTACATCTTATTCGAATGCATAAAAAATAAGAAGCTTAAAACATATCAAATTACAAACAATTTAATTGAGATGGGTCCTTTACCCTGCTGGTCATCTACATTTTGAGGTTATATAAATACCACATTTATATATATATATGATATATGGTGGTAAACCGCCTACCGTGAGCAGTAATTTCCTATCCCTTTTTTGGGTAATCTATACTAATTGCTCTATAGTCTCATCCTACATGCCCACCCAGTAGCTTTTAATGTCATTTTGGCATATTATAAAGTTATTATTCTGTATACCGTCATTTTTTAAAATAACAAAGTAATTTCAAATAATACAATAGATTATTATTTAGAGATAAGATGTAGAAATATTTATTTCACGTTACACAGTTTAAACTGCATTTCTGTCAAAATTCCAAGTATAAAATACGTTTAAAAAATAATAAATTCATACACCGGGTACATATCTGCGTTTAAACATATTAAGCAAATATTAAAATTCGGATATTCCATAAAAAACATGTCTGAGCACGCACAGACTTTCGCTTGATTCTTTATAGCCATTTTTATATATATTTAATACATTCCGCATATTAACCTTCCTTTTTTCTTTAAGTAATGTATTTTAGCCTCAAGGTATGTTTATATATATCTTAGAGCACCTGTGCACTCTCATTTTGCCATAAGGTTCTTATATATGAAGAAATGCGATAAACAAGACTATGAATAAAACCACCTGCGTTTCCTTCCGCATATTATATTAGTGGACCTCTTATATTCGCAAACGAATGAAACATAATTTAATATGCTAAAAAAAATTTTTAATTTTTAATATTTTTTATTATGAATTTTATCGAATTTAAAGAAATTTTAATGTAAGAGGAATATTTGTTCAATGGTAAATATTTGATGTAGAAATTTAAGAAAATTAAAGTAACTTAAATGCATTATTCTATATTTTAGTAATTTTAGGCATCGAAACATGAAAATCAGGAAACGAAATAATCAAATATTTTCTTAAATTTACTCATGAATTTATTTCCATGTATAAAATATTTAGTTTCTAACTCTTCAAATCTTGCCTATTTGTTTAATTATTGAAACTTTAATTTTGAAAGGAACATCCGGAAAAAAATAACAAGTGTTTATTTTCATATCTTTGCAATTGGCAAAATTTGCAAAACAAATAATAAAATAAATTATCTATAATATTTCAGTAACCAAGTGCGATGAGCAGGGCGATGAAAGTGATTTTTCTGCTCTTGGTTAGGATTCGTTCTCTTTTTAGCTTTTGTGTTTTTGGATCCTCAAAGAGGTTACCAATAAAACGTTTTTTTTTAATTTAATCAAAAAAATGTTTATGTCAAAATTTTCTAAATTCAATAAAGAATGCGAGACTACTCTGATAAGATGCAAAAAAAATTTCTAATTTAATAAAAAAACGAAAAAGAAATAAAAAATTTGAAAAACAAAATGGCGCGGGTGCAGGACTCTTAGTAAGTCTTATATGACAGTGGCAACATTGAAAAATGAACTAAAAATCTCCAAAGTTAATTTCATATCAATCAAATTAAATATTAAGGATATAAAGTTAATGGTTAAAGTTATTTAATTTGCACGGTCAGTTTAATACTTTTCTTTAGTATATAATACAGTAATCTTCTATTTATAATCTATAAAGACCATTTTACTTTCGAGAAAATTTTAATACAATACACCGTTTATAAAGTAACATAAATCAGTAAAAATATCATAAAACAGTACGTACGGCTATTTAATCCCAAGTAAATAAGACAAATATCTATAAATGCAAAGTTTAAACAAAACGTAAATGAACAAGGCCAAAAATCTACCTAAACATCTCACTAAACATCTACCCTAAAATTTTAAATACAAAATTGCGCGGGTGCAGGACTCTTAAGGTTACAATCGAGCCTGCAATCGAGGGCCTCCTCGAATAATACAAGCATAAACACATTTATAAACTTATAACCATATTTTATTTTTGACCAAATTTGGCTCAAATTTGGACCAACTGGGACCTGATTCAGCATTCATCACAGTGGTAAGCAGCCGTATCATCCACAATATGTGTTACTGCGCATGCGCAAAACAAATGTTTTTAGAAATGGTATTACCTTTCGCAATATAGTTTGATTATAAAAGTGAGATGTTATAGATGATATAAATGCTGAACTAGGCCCTGAGCCAACTGAAAATAGTTAACTTCTGGAACAGACAAGTTCCTTAATTCTCAAGTTGATCTCGTATGTCAATAATTTTTGCACCCTGTGTAGAAAAGAAAATATTCAAAGGGGTTAACATTAAAAATTCATTATAAAAAATAAGAATATATATATTCAATAATAATAATATATCTTCTATAGTCTAGGCGCCAGCCATACTAATCTCGCCCAAAAATTAAGAAATTAAATTTCTTTTTCTGAGGATAAAAATAGGTGGTATTTATGTTTTTCGACCCGCTGAACACGAATCCGGGGTCCGTTTTACGAATTTCGTGGTCAATGTTTTGTTATTAACAAATTATTGGCCAATTTTGCAATAATTTGTTAATAACAAAAAATTGACCACGAAATTCGCAAAATGGACCCCGGATTCGTGTTCAGCGGGCCAAAAAACATAAATACCACCTATTTTTATCCTCGGAAAAAGAAATTTAATTTTTGGACGAGATTAGTATGGCTGGCGCCTATATTACTAATAATAATTTACTTAAATTCAATTTTTTACTTTATATATTCTATTGTAACACTGTCTTACTTATACTATTGGCAAGACATTTCTATTGCGAGAAAAATTAATATACTATTCCAAAAGCAGCATTTATTTAAAATATTACCTTATATTATCTACTAGAAAAATTTTTTTGAAAAACCTATTAATTCAGAAAAAATAGCGATACAAAACAAAATGATTGTTATTTCAAAATAATAAAAGAAATTATTGCTTGAAATATTTCAAAAAAAAAAAGATGTTTTATCTCAAAGAAAAGAAAAACTTATTGGCGATTGAAATAGTTTTATATAAAAATAAAAAAAGTTTGTCTTTGATCAAAGCTTTGACTATACACCAGTTATATTATTATTATTATTATACTCAAAATGTACATTTTATACAGTCACATATATATTCAAAACTCTTTTCATAAAAATAAAGGTTTATATATATTGTATTTATTTATTTGAAAGTACGTAGCATGAAAATTCAAGTCTTTTGATGTACCTTGAGTTTTATTTTTTTCGTTTATACATCTTAAATATGTAATTTTTAAATTTCAAAAATTGCATCTATTTTCTGTTCTAACCTCAATATCTTATATTACATTACATTGAATTTATTTATTCATCTAAACTAATTTTTTATTTTTTTTATACAAATTGATAAAAATCTTTACTTTATAGTACAATTTTTTTTATTTCAAGTACTTTTTATTATATAATAAAATATAAAAATCTCTTATATATATAAGCTACCTACTATTAAATTGAAGATTCTTAAAGAAAAGTAAAAAAATATAATTGAATTTTCTTCAGAAATACTATTTATTATTAAATTAAATTGTGAGTATTGACATAATTGAAAATAAAAAATTTTTTATGCAACAAGTGTTTGATAGAAAATAAAAACAGTATAAAAAAAAGTTTTTTTTTTACTCAACAATTTGTTAAAAAGCTTGTCTAAAGTACTTTTCTTCATTAGAAAATTTCTTTTTCGTCATCAGAAAACTATTAACTTTTTAGTATAAAACTTGTTTTTTAACAATTCTAATAGAAATAAACTTGGTTCTAAAAAGAAAAAAATGTACTAAAATTTTCAGTATTATTAGGCAATACAAATTTTTATTTTCAACTTTATTTTAGCAGAAGAAACTTTTAGATAAAATCGTCGAACATTTTCCAAAATGCACAGTTTTATTTATATTTTTAAAGTTCCAGTAGTAGTAATGCCTTAAAGGACGTAAACACTAGTATAAAAGAAAATTACTCTAAACATATATAGAAATGTCGTTTAAGAAAAGTTACTGTATAAATTTTTTTTCTCTTATTTTACTAAAGCTTTTGCTTTTCATGGAAAAAAAAATGTTTTTCTAAACAATACCCACAGCTTTTTTTTTTTTTAGTTTTTTCTCTTATCTTATGGCTTAACGAGCATGAGAACTGTTCTTTTTTTTTCTCTAGTGGTTCCAAAATAACGAGTTTTTATCTATTATATTGGTTAGATTATATAAGAAATTATTACTTGTAATTTGTGTTTTCGAGCTGTTTTATTTTAATTCTTTCTTTTTTTTAAGATAAAAATAGAAAATGTTGGGAAAAGAGATAAGAATTTGTTTTATTTGAAAATTTAATATTTTTGTTTTTATTATTTTTGTGAAGTGTTATTTGGGTACTAAATTTTTATGAATTTTATGAGATTCATGTTTCGAAAAAATGTGCTTCTAGCTAGGGTTAGAAAGTGCAGCAAAGAGTAAATTGAAAGTTTCTCTGGCTAAAAATTTAAAAAATCTAAAAAATTCTGAATGGGTCGGGTAACCATTTTTTATTCAGAACATTTTGGTCCTTCGTGAGCCGGATAATACCATCCTCCCAGATAAATATTACTACAAATCCCAAACAACCTTTTAAAGTAACATAAACTCATAACCTAATTTACTTCTACAACCCCATTTCACTTAAAAATTGACATTCTAAAAAAATCTAATACATAAAAAAAAATTCAATTCAATACTTCTTTTCAATAAACTAGAGTGCAAATTTCCTATTCTATATTCAAGTAGTCAATATATTTTACGTGATGATTCAATATTTTCAATATATAAATTTAATAATTTTTTTATTTCTATATTCATATCGTCACATATGTGAAAATTCCAAGATGAAAAATATTGTATCGAATAAAATTTTTATTTATTATAGTAAAATTAGTAATTTAAAAAATATTTTTATGCCTTTAAAGTACTTTTTGAAATTTTATTTTCTTTCTAAGTAGTAGTCAAAGCACGTGCTTTAACATGCCAGAAGTCAATTTCCTTTTTTTAGTTTTCTTTAAATAAAGAAGGAAAAGTACTTACTTTTTTATAGGTTAGTTTGATAGATATGACGTCAACAAAAAACATCATTAAAATAAAAATTTAATATATTCGAACCCTTAATTTACAGCACAAATTATTTAAAAAAAACTTGTTATTTTGTTTGAAATTCCTTAAAAAGCAATATTTCAATATTCAATTTATACTTCGGAATCAATAAATAAAAAATCATACCTTTTTTTAACCCCTTTTAAAATAAAGCTTTCAAAAAATAAATAAATAAATAAATATCGATAGCCACCAAATTTCCTGGTGTATAGAAAAAAATAAAATACAAAATAACATAGAGAGTTAGGAAAAGTGCTTTTTAAAGCAATTCGAGCATCATACTGAAATTTTAACTCGTGCGTGAAAAGCGTGATCAGAATTTATACTTATAAAAAAAAAGATCAGGAGAAAAAGCTTGTCGAGTAAGATTATTTCTATAATCTGAATTTTTTTTATACGGGATTGACATGATGACATTTTTTTAAAATTGTTTATTTAATTTCTAAAAAAAAATTTTCTAAAGGTTTTAATTAAATTCGAATGTGATGGAAAAAATTTAGTTTAACATTTTTATTTTTACTTGAAATTAACACATAGCTTTATTTTTATGTAATATGCTCATAAATGCAAAAGTATTTTTTTACCATTATCATTTAGGGCACAGTTTTATATATGGGTAAGTACGTAATGTTTTGTTTCTGTTTTTTAGATTTTTGGTCCTTCGAGCCGGATATGAAACTTTTTACATATAATAAATCATTCAAATTGTTTAATTAAATTTTTGGTAAAAAAAAATGGTACACGCTTTTAAACCAAGTTAGGGGTTATTTGTTATGAACAATTCAAATTTGCAGTATCAATCTTTAGATCCTAAAAAATTACCAAACCTCAAAGCCAATTGCAAATCCATCTATATCTAAAATCTTCTTCATCCAACCAAATCTAAAAATTCCCATACACACACCCCTAAAAAATGTAAATAATATTAACACAATAATCAAAAAAATTCCTTAAGCATAAAAATTCTTACCACGTACAAATACTCTTTGGGTAATAAACACTTTTTTTTATACATTTTAAAATTACAACAAAAGTAGTCCAAAATGTCGTCTTGATTCCTATGCAATTTTCTTATTTTAAACAAATTTTACCGACACACAAAATATTTACAAATTTTATATTTTAAACTTCTTTGGATTTTTAAGTTTTTATTTACTCGAGAATTACTTAATATTACTATTATTATTTCGAAGAAGATTTTTCTGGTAGTCAAGACACGTTCTTATAAAAAAAGTACATAAACTACTAGTACTACCCTTCTCAACTGCATTTTCATTGTTTTTCAATTTTTTTATTTAAATTATTATTTTTTAATATACTCTTGTACAGAAGAAAGTTACTTATTTATTTACTTTTCGTTTGTGTTTTTCTTTAATAACATTATGTACCTATATTTTTTTTATTTTTTTTTTTATAAACTTTGCAATTTCCTAAATGGATGCAAAAAAAAAAGTAAAAGAAAAAATGCATTTTTTTATTTTTTAGCAATAAATTTTATAAAATTCATATAACAGGAAGTAACAAAAGTTACACATCAATCAAAATGAATTTTTATTTATCTAATACTTTTTTTTTAAATTATTTAAATGATTGAAGATGAAATAGTAAAAATTATTATTAAATTTAGAAATTTTCTTTTATTTTGTTGATGGTTCTGAAAAATCTTTACTGGGTTAGCATTATTCAAGATCTTTGGTTTGATCCTATTTGGGCAAATTCTCGTATTCATGTCTGATTTTCAAAGATAATTTTTAGTAGGGGTGTCCGAAAATTCGGAATCAACTCGAAGCAATAAACCGCAATTTCGGGTAACCGCACACCCCTAATTTGTAATATCGCAGTTTGCTTTGTCATTACACTATCACTAAAAATACAAGCACACAAAATGTTTACAAAATTTCAAGCCAAATTCCATCACACTTCCTAAAACAATATTGGTTTTTTTGTTTACTTACTAAATTGCATTACGTCACGTTGTAAACAGTTTAAAAGAAACTGCGACCACTAATCTCTGTCCACAGAGGTCAGTCATCAGGATCTTTGATATAAAAATCAAAAAAAAAAAAAATATCATTCACAATCCATCAGTCATTTTGCTCAAAAATAAATTGCTTCAGTTAACTGAATAATTAAAAAAAAGACATTTCTGAATAAAATCCTTTGTATAAAAAATAAAAATTTTCTTTTATTGCATAAAAATCACGTAGACACACTAATCGTTTTTACTATTATTTTTATGATATTTTAAATTTCTTACTCGTAAAAATAGAGAGAGAGAAAGATAGAGGGATAGAAAAATAAAAAAAAGAAAATGACAACGACAACGTGTACGACAAGACAGTAAAGAATAATGAGCAATATCGCATGCAAAGTCGTTGGTTGTTTGTGCTCGTAAAAGTGAGATTTTGATGTGCAGCAATGAAATTTATCTCCAAAGACTTTGAATATATATATTTATATTTATATAGTACGTGCTTGTTCTGATTTTACACACACACACATAGAAATAAAAAAAAATGGGAAATAAAATGCATAATAAAAATAAGATCAAATTTCTTATTTATATACGATTTTTTTAACGTTTATTATGGAAAATAATAATTATTAGCTCGAGACATTCATAGTATTTGGAGCGTTAAAAAAAAATTTTAGATTTAAATGTGTAAGAAGTGTAATATAAAAAGAGGATCTTTTATTTAATGCCATAACGATTTATGTTGATTGCTTACTTTATTCAACAAAAAAATGTTACGTTATTTTGGTTTTTTTTATTATCTTAATGGAAATCTTTATGAAAGAAAAATTGATGATATTGTAAATATTTTTTTATGTTCCGTTTTAAGTTTTTCAGTAAATTTTCAATCTTTAGTTGTTTTTTAATGCCTGTAAATATTTGTTTTATATTAAAAAAGCACTTAAAAAAGGCTTTTCAATCGGGTTTTTTTTTTTTTTTTTTTTATTAATTTTTGAAATTATTTTTATTCGCAATTTTTTATTGTTCAAATAAATTTTTTGTTTTAATTTCAATTAAAATGAAACATTGCTTAAATTTTTACAGTATAATAGCGTTTTTCTAGTCAATCTACTCGTCAATATACTACCAAATTTACAAAAAAAAAAAAAAAATTAGAAATTATTCATTAAAAATGTTTATTTATTTACACTTAAAGTTGCTCTTTTTGAACTTCGGTCACTAATTGGTACAATAACCCTAGATACTAACTTGTTTCTTACGTTTTGCACACGTTTTTGGAAAAAACTTATTTTTGCTTAAGGCTCATCCCTGATAAAAATAATAACATAAACAGAATTACTGCGATTTGGGCAGATTTTGACCAGAATAAAAATTTCGAGGAATGTTTACTAAACTGAAAAAAAATCTGCTTTCTAAAAATTTTTCCATTTTCCGCAGGTGGATATTTTTTCAGTGCACAGTTGCAAATTTTAAATTATTTTAAAGCAATTTAATTTACATAAAATTAGCTAAAAAAGCATAAATTGCTAAAACTATTCTCTTAGAATTTCATATAAATTTCTATTTATCAAAATTCATAGAGCAAAAATTCGCAAAATTTCCTTGTTTGCAAAGCTTACGAAAATAAACAAGTTGCATATTTTCTAAAATATTTCCTAAATTCATAGAAAATTATTTTAATTAATAAAACAAAAAATTTATCATAAAAACACTAAAAACATAAATAACTCATTTTTACATGTAATATTAAAATAGTTTTTAAAAAAATATACAGTCAAATAAATAAATTAAAACCACAAAGCAGCAAAAATTCTATCCATAAAATCATAATAAAAAATTCCCTGTTAAAATTTATTAATATAACTTTTGAAAAAAAAAAAACAGACACAATAACCTTGCTTATAATACATTTTTTTAATTAATTCACAAGCCTATACACACACACACTAATAAAAAAGTTTTTAGAATTTCTTGTTAAAAACGAGTACTAAACTGAAAAGCTTCATTTTATTATCTCTCGTATATTTCATTTTTTTTATTCGTTAATATTGCACTTTTTTTTAAAAACTCTAATTTTATTACATCTTTTTATAATAATAAAAGTAAACACTTAAATTGTTTCATTGTGCAGTCTTTAGAGTACTTTTTTTAATAATAAGCCTGACCCTTTTTTACTTAACTTTTTTTTTTTTTAATAAAAAAATGATTTAAATTATATAATTTTTACTCGAATTACTATTTTTTCTTGGAACAAGATTTTTTATAAAAGCTTTTAATTGTCGTTTATGTACATAAAACTATTACATTTACGAGGTACTTATCCAAGAAATAACATTTTTTTATAGCTGTTATTAAAAATAAAAATAATAATTATGAAAAAAATTGCATTAAAAATTTCATATTTGCTATTAATTTATAAAAAAAGTAATTAAATTAATTAAAAAATGAATTTTTTTCAGAATGGTTAGGATGATAGGAGATGAATTCCTAACGGATGAACGTGACCGGAAGTACTATGCAGACCATTACACCTGTTGTCCGCCTCCACTTTTCATAATACTCATTACTCTAGTTGAGGTAAGTTTAATAATTACAATACATAACCTAGAAAACCCTTTTTGACATCATCTAAATTAACAAGCTTCTGTTACTTTGTCCAGTGTAATAAACGCCTTTATCTTGTTGTAAATTCACATTTAAATTATACATTTTTTTGGTAAAACGAAGTGTAATTTTAAGTTACTTTTAAAAAAAATTACTGGTTTTTAACGAAATTTAAAGAAAAACGTGTAAATTTATTTTGTATTCACGTTACATCCAACTAAATTAGGTTTTAGTTTACACAGAAGGTCCGAGGTTAATTAAACTCGTTATCTATAATATATAACAAACACTTCATATACATAGCTTTATAATTTGTATTATTAAGTATATACATGTAAAAGATGACTTTAAAGATAATTAAAACTGCTTTTGAAAACCAACATTATTTTTTATTTAATTTAATTAACGTTAACATTTTTTATTTTCTCTAGAATTTACGAATTGAATTAAATAAATTAATTATTTAAAATAAATTTTAAAATTCACTATATGTGTAATATTTATAAAAAATTTCTCACAAGTGAAATGACATGTCAATAGTATAAATATAAGTGCGATAACGAAAGTTATTGATAAATTATTTTGTGTATTCAAAAGGTATAAATAATATGTATTTTTGTAAATTAGCTTTTTTTGGTCTTGCAGAGTTTCACCTTGGTCTGTGAACTTGACTCTTTTTTATTACTAATCTAATATTAGTTTATTTTTAAACTTAATATCCATAAACTGGATTGCTATGTTAGTTAGATTCAAAAGTGTTAATAAATGAATCAGAAATTAATTGAAAGAATTAAATGGTTTGGTTACATAATGATAAAAAAGTTTTTTTATTAAGTATTCCTAAAAAGAACCTATAACATCATTATTTAAACATCTTTACATGAAACTAAATTGAAAAATTAAAATTTTTGCTCACGAAACATAATGAAATGAAGATATTCTAATAATTTAATTAATCATAATATTATTATTTATATCTACAGTTTATAAGACGTGCCTTTGGATTATTTATTTACTGTATGTACTTAATTGGTTTGTAATACTAAACAAATTATGCATTTTGGTCAATTTGCTACAACTTTAAAATAAAATTTTTCTCGAAAGTAAAATGTCTTTGAAACAGTATAAATATAACTGCAAAAATGAAATGACAGTGTAAATATAAATGCTAAGATTTAAATTCTGAATTCTAACGTCAACTTCGTTATAATATATAAACTGATAAAAGTTATCATTTAATTTTATGTCATAGTAATAGAATGTTGGATGCTTGGGCTCATATATGGAAAAAATTTGGTCCTGAAAGAGCCAATATATTTGATGGTAACGATTAGGAGTGATGAAATGATCTATAATTTTAGAAATTTTATTCTTTTGTTAAATAGCAACTTTTGTTTAAATCCAAATAAAATTGTTTGAATAACTGCCAGCCTAACGCCCTGATAAATTTGTTATATTACATGTTTGATAGAACAGAATAAATATTTTAGGTTATATTTATCTCAAAAACAATATCTAATATTGGGAATCACGATTAAATTCATGCTTACATTTTTACCCCCTCCACACGTAGATGTGTATAAAACATGGCTACTCTTTTTCCGTGAATAACATAGGAAAAGTAACAAATTGTTCATTATTAGTTTAAATAAAGATATTAAATTGAAAAAAACACATAAATTTATTAACACAATAAATTATTATTTCTAATATACACTGTTTTATTTTTGTAAAAATTTTAAACCTTTAATTCATTTTATTAAAAGTATCAATTTTTGGTCTATATGCACAATGTTAATTCATACCTTAGGGTAGCCATCTTACTTACACCGACGCGCGTGCTGCATGCATGCATGTGTTTAATCATGAATCCCAATACCAGAGAAATTAAAATACCTTAAAATAATCATAATATCTAAATTTTATAAAACAAATAAAAGAGTTAAGAATAATTAAAATAAAACACAATTAATAAAATATTCTAATAACTTTATTAATCATAATATTTTCTCATAAAGTGCAGCTCATTATCCAAAAATGTTCAGGTAATTTCAGTGAATATTTCTATATCATAACTACAGCCAGCACATAGTACAGTATATAACATAATAACGTGTGAAATTTACAAAGCCAACGTCAATCGTTCAATAAATCATATATGCATTGCGTATCACACACACATATTTAGAGTTTATGCGACACCAGTGCAGTGTGTTTCGTCCTATAACAAGGCTTGTGTATCTGCATTTTATTTTATACCTGAATAGATTTTTAAATTTATGAGGATGAAAAAAAATGAAAAAAAATTTCTCGTTTAAATCGAAATATCAAAGCTTAAATTTTGTTATTATTGATGCTTTATGACTAAATAATAATTTGTTTGTGTGTTTAGCAATTTAATCAAAAGGTTCATTAATATTTATAAAGACAAAATTTATAAGCTGTTTTATCTGACATTATATGAGAGATTTTAGATTAAATGGGTTTAGATTTAAAGTTATTCAGCAATATTTTCTATTTTATTGTTTAATTGATGCTCCAATATGGTTTAATTAACAGAATTTTTTTTCTAAACAGTTTTTTGAGCCTTTATAAAGAAAATTGAAAGTACTTGTTTTAGAACGAACTTCAACATTATAATAAACAGTCTTTTAACCAAAATAATTCATTCTGTAATTAAAAAAAAACTATTTTTTAAATTTAATCAAATTATCACACAATAGAACCCAAAAAAGCTTAATCACGTGAAAAAAAAAAGAAAATTTCTCTAAATGACAACTATTGTCACTTTTCAAATGACCCGTTAAACAGTAGAAAAACACACAGAAGCTTTTTATGCTACATACCTTTTTCCTCTCTAAAAATTCATTCACCAGCCGCAATTCGTGTATTTTTTTTTATTTAATGTGTATAACTATGTTTATGTGTGCTTTTATAGTCGCACCTTTTTAATTCCGTACAGCAATAAAAAAAAAGCGTATGTGTCGAGTCCAAAGTAAATGATAATACTCTATAATTCGTAGGGCGTTTTTTTTGTTATAGTAGTTGAATTTACATAAAAAGTTTGTCACTATAAACATTTATATAAAAGTCTGTATGATTATACAAACTAATATTTATGTGAAAATTTTTAAAAAAGCTTGAATATGTAATAAGAGAAAATTTAGATCCGAGATATAAATTATGTTGGTTAAGAAAATAGAAAACCTGATGTAGATTAAAATCGGTAGAAAAAAATTGTTATCGTGAAAAAGTAAAATTTAATTTAAAAGGGTGAATATTTAGATTAAATTAATTTATATGTTATACACAAAAAACATTATATATTAAGCTGTTAATTAAAAACATACAAACTTAAGTTAGGCTATTTCTGATTAGGACCAGCAAAAATTCATGAAATTTATCAGCACCGAAATTTAGTACAATTTAGAAGTTGTGTTATTAAAGCTTTTATATTTTTTGAAACCCTATGGTAAATACACGAAATTATCGTAAAATTACGAATTTGTCGTAATTTTACTAAAAAAATTGTATACCCATGTAAAAAGATTAAGCTTACGGAAAGCTTAATCTTTTTACGTGGGTATTTACTAAAAAAATCTTAAATTTACGATCGATTGTAGAATTACAATTTCTTTTTTTAAATTTGCGATTTTTTAAGTAAAATTTCGTAAAATTACCTTAGGATATTTTTAACAGTGTATTTTTCAAAAACACCTTTAAATTTCTAAACTCAAAACCGCTCAGAGCTTTCAAGCAACAGCCTAATATACATGTAAATTATTCGTTTAATATTTTTTTCTACTTTTATGAGCTTGTTTGTGATAAACTCACATACACATATAAAATATATATTTTTTAAAGTTTTTTACTAGGTGTTTGTGATGATATCGAAGTTTAAAAAAATTATATCGCACATAAATAATATGTAATTTATTTTATCGCATACACGTTTTATGTAATAAACAGCAACATTAATAAATTTTTTTTTTTTTATTTATGTGGTTATTAAATCTAATTAATTAAAAAAATTTTATTTATATTACCCTAAATTTTAAAATTTATAATCTATTATCTTATAATCCAAAAATATTTTAATACGATTAAAAATTTAAAATTTCTGAGCTTTTTTGTAAAAAGCTTTATAATAGTTTTAGTATTATGCATTACAACTTTACATAAAACGTTAACTAAATTTAATCTTCACAAAAGAGATAAATACAAAAGTTTTAATTTTAACCTGCAAGCAGTTTTTTTTACTGTTATTTCGCTAAAAAGATCAAAAAATCCTTTTATATTCTAAGAAAGAGAGAATAAACATCTGTTTTAATAGCACAAACTAATAAAAAGTTTCGGATTTACAATTTGAAGTAAGATCAAGTTTATTTTCTTAAAACTAAATTTTTCAGTAAAATACGTTATCTACGAACTTGTGTAATTTCGGTTAGTTTATTATTAAATTTGTAATTTTTCTGTGACATTTTAATTATTTTAATATCTTTTGTTAAGTTAAAATTAATTCTTTTGCTCTTTGTTGATAATTCTTTGATAAGATCTTTGAGGATAAATTCTTGAAAGAAAGATATTTCTTTGATGCGATTTCTAATATAGGAAATAGTAATGCATTCATTTCTAAATTGAAATAGAACTTTGTGTGAAAATCTATAGTTTTATTGAATGCCAGTTGTATCAAGTCTTGTTGTACAAATGATTAAATCTTTTATAGGAGTTACAAAAGAATTATTTCATTTGATTTTGAAAATTTTACAATAAATAGTTTAATATGAGTCAGTATCCAGAAATGAGCACATGAAATCAGGATAATAAAAAAAAAAATTTACTCAATTTCTAATTTTTCTTAAGCATTTTTCAGGGATGCCAATTGTTACCAATCTGTTTACATTGCTTTGTATGTAGTGTGATTAAGAGTGTTAGATAAATTTTTCACTAAAGAAACCTCGATTTACTAATACTGTATTAACCAATTTATTCATAAATTAAAGAGTTACAATAAAAACTAATCGAAATTTCATTAATTTCCAAAAAAAATCATAAACTTTCCTTCCACTTAAATCACATAACCAAAAATTTAATATCTCATATATATAACATATTTCAAAAAATATCATTTCGAATATTTTAAAATTTTATTGAAATACAGATAAAATAAGTTATAGAACAACGGATACAACATAAAGTCAAAAAAAAGAAACAGAAATAGATAGACTATTCATGCGTATTACTGATTTTCTACATTTTCGCGTGTTAAAAATCAAGAGGGTTTGGATATAATCTTCGACGCAGAAAATACACGGTTTTACACGCTTATCTATTTTCCTGTATTTTTCTTTTTCTCAAATATATACATTTTTTTATTTCACATACTAGTAATACGTATCTACAGTCTTATGCACACTAGAATAAATCTTGCAAAAAAAATTACTTTATTCATCCATACAATGTTGAAAGTATTTTCTCGCTTTTTATTTTTTCTGATACTTTTCACTTATTCTTTTTTTTTCAATAATAATCCGATCATCGTCACATAATGGTTTTATGTATGTATAGGAAACCTTGTTTATTATACTGGTATTACTGTTCATAATCTTATTACGTAACGCGTTGAATATTGTTATGAGATATTACATTTATTACTTATGTTAAAAAAATATATATTGCATATATATTGTATTTACGAGGAAATTTGTAATTGTTAATTCTATGTTCGGATGACAGAGGTCAAACTAACGTATGGTTATGATTTGTACTGGGAAACCGTATGAATTAATCTGTTTTAAAGTAAATTTACATAAATTCATTTAATTAACGAAGAGGTTCAAATTTTGACATTTGTAATAATAAGCAGCTCTTATAGTTGCTTAATTTGTATTAAAGGTGCAAGCTGTACCGACAGGAAGCCTCAAAAACTGAAAAGCACATTTAAAAAATTTTTAATTTTTATTACGTTTATTTCTTTATTCAGCTAATAAAATACTGCTGCTAATCATTTAGAGATAGAAAATTGGGTTATTGAAGCATTTTGGTCCTTAGCGGGCCGGATAGTTCTAGATTTTCAAACATAACGTCAAAATGAACTTTCATATCAGCGGAAAATCGATTTTCTTTTACTTTTCTATAAGTACTTCTGTCAAATTGTGGATTTTCGGTTGATATTTCTTGGCATATAAACATTTTCTCTATTCTAGATTTTTTTAATTTAACATTTTTAAATTGGCAGAAAGTGCCTCTTTTATCGAGTCTTCTTAAAATTTCCTCAAAAAATAACAAAATTTGGGTTAGAAAACATATTTTTATTCGGTAATTACAAATTTAACGATTCCATGAATTCGATAATCAATGTAGCTCTCTCAAAAACAACCCTAATAAGCATGATTAACCAAATTAACTTATAAATTAATTTTGATATAAAAAATTAAAAATTTTCAACAAGAAGTAAAAAACCCATCAATAAGAAAAAAAAAAAAAGTAATAAATAATTTTTATTAGATTCAACAAGAAGCTCTCTCGACTTACTCTTTCATGCTATACAAGTTGAATGTTTCTATCTGACATTTTGAAAATCCTTAGCGATTAAGTTAACCCATTCTAAAAAGTATAACGCGAGCATTAAAGCCAAGAAAGTGAGATAAGTCTCGCGTACTTGTAAGATCTTATGTTATATCTCTGAAAAACTACTACTACTAGTACTAAAAATCTCTTTTTCCTTTTTTTACTTAATATCTTTCTCTATCCTATATAAATTACTAGTTAAAGGGGTGTACAAAAGTAACTCAGGCTTATAATCGAGAGATAAGCTTTTGCTAACTAACATCTTATACGTTTAGGAAACAGTTTGAAAATTTATAGGCACTCCCCTGTTTTTTTTTTAAATTTATTATTTTTCGCAGAAATATTAAATACTTACTCTCCATTTTATTATTAAAATTTAAATAAATATTGTGTAACAAAGAAAAGCTTGTATAGAACGTAAAAGTTTTTATTGTACAACACAATGTAGCATGCACAACACTTTAACCCTTTTTTAATACCCATAAAGAAACCATAAAAAAAATCTATACAAATATATCAAATTTTTCTCTTTTTTACTTTACTTTATTACATAATATGTAAGATTATCTCGTTAAAAAAAATTTATTAATTTTACTAAATCAGCAAGTAAATGAAGAAAAAATCAATTTTTTTAAATTTGTCTTAATTAGTTTTTATTGATTTTTTTTTTAAATTTAAATTAAGAAAAATAATAAATCAGTAAGAGGATTAATTATAAGTGGTTTATCGATGAGTATTCAGGTTTTTATGGTAAAAATAATAGAAAAATTAAATTTATTAAAAAACACATTTTTTGTGGGATTCAAATTTTTACATATTTTTTTAAAGATTTTAAGAAAAGTCGTAGTGTCAAGTCGATAAAATAAGTGAATTTTAAAAAACTTTTTTTTAAGAAGAAAAAATCGATTGAATATTTTATTGAAATTCAATGAATAATTTCAAAAAAAAAAATTAAATATAAATATCAAAATGATAAATGACTTACATAAAAAATTTAAAAGCCCCAAAAAAAATGTTAACTTTATCTCCTCTTTGAAATAATTTTAAGTAAAAACTCTCTCTCAGACTATTTTTTATTTCTATGAAGTGAAGTTTATACATAAATAAAATATATTTGGCTTACGTATCTAAAAATTTTCAAATATCAAAAAAAATAAAGGCTTTTTTTTAGGTATATCCACTTAGATGATATAAACCACTCATAGTGGTCAGATTTTTTTATGAAATACATGAAAATGTACTTGGGCTAACGTTAAATTTTAAAATGGATTTTTTTTTTAAACTAATACTGTTATAGATATTTTTGGTTGTATACGGTTGTATATAAATAGAAGAAAAGTAAGATTTTTAAAATTTAATTATTTAAAATGTTAAGATTTAGTTTAAATAATGAGATTTTGTTAAATTAATGTTAATAGTTTCTTTTTGACGTAAATTTATGTTTTCATTATTTATACATAAAGCAACTTTACATAATTATGTTAATTTGTAGATGAATGCACAATGTGATAGTAAGGTTCTGTAATCTGTTGTCAATTACTGCAAATTTTCATATTAATCTTAGAAAAACTGTTTTTTTTTTTTTTTTTTACTATTTCATACTGATGCTCAAGATTGCAAATCTTGAGTGGATGCACAATCAAAAATTCTTAAATTTTTTAAGAAAACTAAATATGGTTCACCTAATTTCGACGCTCTGAGATTTTAGGAACCTGAAATTTTTAGCCCCACAGGAGGTGGTTCGAAATATTTGGCAGCAATTATAAGAAAATTTTGTGCTAATCGAGTGCTAATTTACAAAAAAAAGCTAAAAACACCAAAATGAATGCAAAAAATTAAAAAATTGACCAATAAAGTGAAAAATAGATATAGGCCGATTTTAGTTACCCCTTAGCCCAACTCGGACCTAATTGACATGAAAAAATAAAATGTACTAAAATTTGAAAATTTTATATTTGTTATAAAATCTAGAACTTTTGCGTCCCTCGCAAAAGTACAAAAGTAAAAAGTCACTTGTAACCCTAGTAACAAAAACCGTCAAAATGCCGCTTTTGTCAAGTAAAAATTTCAAGCCGCAAATTAAAAAAATCGCCGTAATCAGCGGAGCTACCCTATATATAAAAAAAAGTATTTAAAAAAATATTTTATTTTTTATTTAAATATCAATCAACTGTATTTAAATGAAAAAATAATGAGTTTTTATATCACATTTTATTGTCAACTATATTGTTTTTAAAAAAAAATATTTATTTTATTTATTTTCTCGTATGTATCTAATTTTCATTCAATTTCAATACAAGCAAAAAATTTGTCTTTTATTTTTTAACTGATTCAATACTTTATGTATAAAAAAAAATTGCATTGGTCACACTATGAATTCTTTTTCAGGATATTTCAAGAACATTTTCAATAAACCTAAAAAATTGCATTGTTAATTTTTTTTTATTTGTTTCGCGTACGTTTATTTTTGTAAATAATTGTGTTAAAAAAAAATTTCTGGTTTGTGTGTACCTAAAACTTAAAAAAAATTGAATAAGTTTGTTTATTTCATTGAAAAAAATATTTATTTTTCGCGTGACTAAAAAATAATAATATTTAATTGAATAAAATAAGTTAAAAATAATACCTTGAAATTAACGTAATTAAATATATCCAACAAAAAATAAGTTACTTAACCTCCAAAAAAAGTATTTCAATTATGTAATTTTTCTTAAAAAAAAAAAAATAAAAATTTGCAAAAATTAAAAATTCCGTCATAAAAAAGCAAGATAATAACATTAGAATATATCGTTTTATAGTATAAAACAAAATATAAAATGCGGCCAACCAAAATACTGACTTATACTACTTTCTCGTTTAACGACTTAAAGTTTTGATCGTAAATAAATACTTATTATATTATAGCGCTGCGTTCTATGCTCTTAAACTAGACTTTTTTTATTACCTCATTTATTGACTCTAAAAAAATATTTTTTTTTTTTTTTATTATAATTAATTAATTAAATTTTTATTTAATAAAATAAACTTTGGTATTCAAATTTAATTTCAAAACTTTCTCAAATGGAGTGGGAAATGCGATATTGATCTTTATTAAATAGAAAGTTTTGAAGCTAATAATTAATGTTAACTTATTGTGTTATGTATCGAATTTAAATTTCGTTTTGTCTTACATTTCTCTGACGTTTTACCTAATTTTCATTATTGTTTTAGTGTAAGAACTTGATTATTAGTAGAATTGGGTAACTCGAAGCCTTTGTGTGGTGTATTATTTATTCGTTTTTTTGAGGTTTTAACAGAAACGCTAGACGTATGATTATTAAATTTCAAAGGTTTTGTGTGGGTGTCAAATATAATACAATATAGTATATTATGTATCATGGTTGTAAGTTACGACAGGCTTTCGTAACAAAAATAATTTTATTTAAAACTCGTCAAATAATTAATTCATTTTAGGTCTTGCAATAAATACTAAAGATTCACAACAAAAACTCCAATATAATTAGTTTAAAAATAAAAATTTTTAAAAATCCAAATGAATGACTAAAATTTGTCTTATTATTAAAAGTTTACAAAAAGTGATATTTTACTGCTAAATTGAATTTTAATTAAGGTCACATAATATTGCTAATGTATGAGTAATTGCATTATGTCATAACATAATGTATATGACTATGTCATTATCTATTCATAATGTTTCTATATATATTTTGAGGTCTAAAATCACACTTGTTAATGGTATGAAAACAAGATAGCAATATTTAGTTTATTTCGTAGAGGATGTTGATTAAACTTAATTTTAACAATTTAAATAATTATTATCATTATTATCTTACTTGGTATTTTGATAAAGATTTACTGAAACAGTTCATTAAAACCAATTAGTTACAAACTTGTAGATATTAAAGAAAACATATTTTACAACTATTAATACTACCAAAAACCCAACAACAACTAATACCTTTAAAGGTTTGTTTAAAATGAAGAAGTACTTAGTAAACAAGTTTGTCTATACACAAAGTAATAAATCATTAATAAAATCGAGTCTAAGGTTTTGACACCTGTTTACGTCTCTATTGTTATATTGAGAGAAAACTTATGTGTTGAGATAAAATTTACAACAGCAAAATTTTGCTATTATGTGGATATGCCTAGAATGCCAGGTAGAAAATAACATGTGGTTAACCGCCCTCTTCTAGTTTCTAAACCATTAATACTTGAATAAACATTTGATTTAAAGGTTATGTGTCATTCGTTAAATTTTGGCTTTTATCCTTTTCTTTTTAATCATAATTTTAAAAACAGTAATTTTTTTTGTATCTTTGGTTTTTACACAATTTTCAGGCTGGTAAAATAAAATTGACTAAGTTCAAATAAACAGAAATTTTCAACTGTTATCAAAAAAAAAAATGTGAACTAAGTACCTTATTATAACTGTAAGTTAAAAAGGGATGATAATCCAAAAGCTATAAAATTGACTCGTTAACAAGTTAAAATACGTAAAGAAAAGATTTACCTAAAAGAACCAGGCTTATTTTATTAAAATATTTCCATATTCTCATGTAAATGAATCTCCATAGGATATCTCTCTTACATTTTGGCTTTTGTCCAATTTTAATATTATAATCAGACTGCAATCATTATTCTTTCTTATTACAGTCTCCAAAAATTAAAATTTTTATTTTTCTCCTAAAATTTTAAAATATTTTCTATATATGTTTGAATAATAAAATAAATCTAGTTTATTGTTGATAAAATAAAAATAAAAGAATTTAAAGAAAATTTATTGGCTTCCGGTAGAAAAAACAAAAGTAGAAAAGATATTTAACATAAATTATTTCTAAGTAAAAATAAAAATAATCTTAGAAATTTTTTGCAAAATTTATGGTATTTGAATTTTCGAAAAAAAAATTTTTAAATTGGACCCTAATAGGCATATGCGGATTTCCGGGGTTAATAAATATTTTTAATAAACTTAATTTTACCGTGTTTATTTAGCTTTGTAATTTTTTTAAAATGAGATTTTTATTATTCATTAATAAAATTCATACATAAATAAACAAGTTGAAGAGAAAAGAAAAAAATCAATTTTTAATTTTAATATACCTACTTTGTTATTATAAGTGAGTAAAAAATGAAATTTTTTTAATAGAACGGAAATTACTCTCTAAATTATTGAAATATTTCAATTACAAGATATCAACTTTCCTTATTAAAAATTCACAAGCATTTCTATTGTTCAAGAAATTTTTTCTTTTTTTTTTTAATAATCTCTTCTTTTTTTTCTATTATAAATTTTTCCCACACAATGTATCCTTAAAAAAATTCTTTTTTTTTATAAATTACTTTCTGAGTTGTATTACATGCAATTTTTATTTATTGGGAAAATGATGAAAAGAAAAGCGTTGTAAAGATTAGCTTAGTTATTTCTTTAAGTTGGTAAACTGCCTTTCCAGAGTGGAAAAGGCAAAACCAAAAGTTAAAATAACAAAAATTTTCAGTTTGTTCATTATTTTTTTATACACTGATAAAAAAACTGATTACCATAAGTTTTTTATTTGTATCATAAGCAAACCTATCTTATAATTAAATGGGTTTGTTTAGCATATTATCGGTTACAGAGTTCCGAACACCGAAAACAACAAAAAAACCAATCAAGCTTTCAAATAAAAATACTAGAACGTTAAGTTTTATACCGGACCCACAGAATTAGCTTAAAATTTATTACACCATCATGGTTAACTTGCCCAAATTGTTAAGTTAACTTGGAGCAAATTGACAATAACCCGTTTACGATTTGAGACAAGTTGTTCTAATAAAATTTACTACTTGTTGGTGTAAATGGATCTTCGTCAAAATGTTATGGGTTAACTTAAAAATTTGGGCACGTTAACTATGATGACGTAGCATTTATCACATATTACGCGATAGTTACGATAAAATATACTCACTCGTGTAAAACAATAAAAGTACTAAGTTTTAAAAAATTATTGACCTTTTTATCAAGGTAGCCAACCTAATAAATTGTTTGCTCAAGCATAGTACAACTTATTTTTGATGATACAGCTGCTTGATACAAATGCTGAATCAAACCCCTAAATCTTATTTATACCATGTTATTCCATTCTAATGCAAAGCCATGATACCACAATTGCGATTCACTGAAAAAAAATTACCGGCTACGCGCCTAGATTGCTAGTACAGGCGTAGTGCCTGTTTAGCGAGACCGGCGAGGGCCTCGAACGAACTGGCGTTTCACGCGTTTGGAGAGGGGGCCCCAGCATTTTCTCTTTGTATTTTTTATATGTCACGTGATCTAAACGTGTGAAACGCAAGTTGTTCGAGGCCCGGAGCCCGTTCTCGTTGAACACGCTCTGCGCCTATAAAATTCTAGGCGCGTGGCCAGTAATTTTTTTTCAGTGTTCAGAATATTGTAACTATCGCGTGATATGTGATATAGATGATATGAATGCACAATCTAGGCCCGAGTAACGTCAGAAAACCATAATTATTCTGATAAATTTAATGCATATTTTATTGATAAACTCATTTATGTAATTAATTATAATTAATATATATATTAACGAGCGAGTATATTAACATTAAATTATAATATTAAGAACAGTAATTTTTATTAACTTATAATTGTCACATGTATAATTTAAATTTAATGAAATATTCCCTTATATTTATAGTATTTCAATCTCATTTTACTTGCGAGAAAACTTTTTATGAAATATAATATACTCGGTTATATAATACTAACGATACTAACTCATAATATCTCTCTAATCTTTTCTCCTGTAATAGTTTTTATTTTTTTACCTGTATTATATTTCATGATTTACATAATCAAATAAATAAATAAAGTAACTTTGTTTTTGGTTACAATAATCAATATTACTAAAAATATCCTAAAATATCTTTCGTTTACAAATATTTGTACTGATTGCCATTTAATTAAATATAAAGTAAATTTTTACAATTAACGTGGAAAACTCAATATATAAAAGCTAAATAATTATTTATTATTTAAATTTTATTTGTTTTACAGATATTTACAATAAATATTTGTTTTAGTGACAAATATTCAAATTCTCATATTGTATAATTATTAAAAATTTTATATTACGAATAGTTTATTAAATTAAAAAATTTCAAAATAAAAAGAACAATATTAATTTTAAATGAAAAATAACTGAATGTGTACAAATTCTATTATTGCAAATGTACAATAGAGAAAATTTATAATAATAACAATAAATAACGATTGATTTTAAAATACAATTGAAATTTTAATTGTATTAATAAGGTTATAGACAATCAATCGCATATATATAAATTTGTATGTGTGTGTGTGTGTGTAATTTAAAAAATATAAATACAAGCTAACACCACTACTTACACAGGATACAATAAAATAAAGGTGTTACAATAACATTAAAGAAAATCTAGAGTAGAAATTCAACATAATCATTGGACTACAAGTGAAAATATTAAAAAATTATAATTTTAACAAAACAATTGTTAAAACCACAAATACACTGAAATACCTTTGAATCAAAATTCATGTATTATTTTCGAATTCAGTTAATGTTATAAATATGCTTTTGTTTTGCTTTTACATTGATATAATAGAAGGCTGTCAGAACAAGGTTAGAATATAGAGAGTACTTTTGCATTAAATTTAGTTATATGTATGTATGTGTGTGTGTTAGGTAATTATTGTATGTACAAAATATATAATAATGTACTTTAACAGTTTTGTACTCTTGGAGAATAAAATTTTTGAAAATTTATTTTATATAATCTGTTAAATTTAATAAAATTTTGATTGTGCTTTGTTGACGAAAATCGTAATTAACGTATTTTAATTAATGTTTCATTAAATACAGTATTAATTATAAATATAAGTGATTATTGTTTTATCATTATTTTTCATTAAAATTTATTATTGAATAATAAAATTAGCAATCGATTTTCATAAAATAGATAAAATTTTGCCTATAAAATATTTATGCTGTCAAAAATAATATTTATGTCCTTTTAGGGATCAATAAACTATACCTAAATTTAGTATATAGACTCCAAGAATCTTGGCGCCGGATGAAATGCTGATAACTTTTTCAAGTTGCATGAAACAAAAACTGTTTTATACTTTTATTATCTAAAGATTTTATTATTATTATTATTGTTGATATTATTTTTGCGTGTAAAAAATTAGTATACAGTTTTGTTTTTCATTTTTTCAATTAGTTAATAATAAATAAAATTTTAAAACATTTGGTCCTTTTCGAGCCAGATAAACTAAAATTCTAAAGGTTTTTTAGCTCTTGCAATAAAAAAATACTAACTATAGGTAAACAGTAGGCACTTTAACCTAAAATTGTTTTTTAGTACCTAACCAAATTAATTAAAAAAATGAAACAAAATCAGTATATTATAAATTAATTAATTAAAATATTGGAAAGAAAATTATAGAATCATATTATAAGTTTAAATATAAAACAAAAGTTTATTAAGTTTTTGAATACTTATAATATCAATTTTAATATTAACAAGATACTTGAATGTACATAACATAATATTTACCTATTATATATAAACTTTTCATTATTTTATAGAATATTTTATATTAAAAGATTTTTTAATTAAAAAATTTATAAAATAATAAATAAACATGAATGTAAAACTGATGAAAAGCTGTTAATAATATTAAGGAAAATCAGTTTTAAATTTTGACACAAATGCGTTATAATCTTTTCTGTAAAGGGTCGATGTTTGATCTGGTTCATTTATGTTTTGTTTAAACTTTGCATTTATAGATATTTGTCTTATTTAATTGGGATTAAATAGTCGTATTTATTGTAATTTCTTTACTGTTTATGATATTTTTACTTATTTATATTTCTCAAATGTTTCTTTATAACCGGTGTATTATATAAGAGTATTGTATTAAATTTTTCTCGAAAGCGAAATGGTCTTTATAGACTATAAATAGAAGATAACTGTATTATATACTAAATTTGAAAACTATTAAACTGACTACTGTAACCGTAAATATTATAACCTTAATGTTCATTTGATTGATATTAAATTAACTTCAAAAATTTTATGAGTTCTGTTATTGTAATTGACCACTGTCATGTAAGACTAACCTCTTCATTATTTAAAATAAAAATAATCATGATAATAAATAGAACATTTTGGGTAACATATTTATAATCATTACTAATGCTTTTAATGAAACATTAATTAAAATACGTAATACTTGATTTAACTTTGGGGTAACGTTCGTAGCGAAGTGAATCAATCAATTTATACTATCTAAGATAGTTAAGACGGTATCATCCCTGTTAAAGTGTCTTAATAATCATCCAAAAACCTAGCAACTATAATAACCGTAGGCTCTTCCAAACAAATATAATTAATTCACTAAACCAAACAAAAAAGCATTTATATATATTAACACTAACATTAGTACAAAGAATTTAACTGGTTCACTGAATTTAGTTACAATCACTATACTTTGAGCAGATTTGATAAATAAACTTGTATCACGTTCAAAAGAGATTTTCGGAAGTAATAAAACATACCACAAAGTACCAACTAAATGAAGAAATAAATTAAAAAGCTTCTCTAACTTTACAAAAAAACTCATTATTTTTGACTTAAAAATAAATTTCATAAAATAGATAAACTAGGTCATAACCAATCACCCTATTGTTTTTTTCTTCTGAATAACCCTTTTATCAAATGTCAATAAATTTTATTTCTCTATAATAAAATATACAATAAATATTTCTATATTTTTATTATACTTTTTTTTAAAAAAAAGGAGTCATTTTTATTATTAAAATCATTTTGTGTCCATTATAGATTTTTTTAATGTCTTTCAATTGTAAATTTAACGCTATTCAATAGCATCAATTTTTTTATAGCTTATTTGATATCATAAAAATATGACGATTTTTTTTTTTTTTTTAGACTTTTGGTGTAATAAAAATATATTTATTGATTTTAATATTCTTTTTTTATTGAATAAAATATTTTTCTTTTTAATGCATATTAATAATTTTTTTGGAATTTTTTTTCTGTTTTAGGTAAGAACAATTTTTTTGCAGTTAATTTTTGGAGTTTCGTAAGTAATTCAGACATCTCAACAAAAGTATTTCTGATAATTAAATTTTTTCTTTAAAATTTCTAAAATAAAAAAGTATAACTCAAAGAAATTTTCTTATTTTTAATGTCAAAAGCTCTAAACATAAAAAAAAGAGTAAACTATTAAAAAGTTTTTTACTTAATTTATAAAAAAGTATTGTTGAAATCTTATTTTCATCAGAAGAAGAAGAAATAAAAAAAAAAAAAAACACTTTTTTTTTATATTACAATCTTACTTTGTAGAATAGAAACTTAATATATATTGTATGTTACTATGTGATTTTCTTTTGTAAAAATTTTTTTCTACTGAAATAATTAAGGTTCTAAAAAAAAAAGGAAGAAATAAGATTCTCTTGGGTTAAGTTAAAGTTAGTATGTATGTAACTACTCAATTATACATAGTGCTGCCAAGTTAATTTAACCACTTTACTTTATTTTTCACCAATGCGTCGTCCTTCTTTTTCTTTATATAGAAATTTATCATTCCACGTATTTTTTTTTTGTAAGTTTACGTGTCTACAAAAAAAAGTGTTCTTTTGCTTGAAATAAAAGCTTTCTGCTAGGTCATATAAAATAGTGTGAAAGATTGTAAAGAAAAGAGATAAATAAAGGTACATGTCAGTTAAATAGTAACTTTAGTATTCAATAGTAAAAGTTAGGTTTTTATGGTAACTTTTCAATTTTATAACATTTAACAACTTGAAGAAGCAGATGAGACTCTAATTCGGTTATTGGTCAAGGTTATGAATAGGTTTCAAAAACGCTAATACAGAATAATTTATAGTATAAATTTAAAATCAACATCAGGTATATTTATATCCTAGCAAAGTCATTTCACTTTCGAGAAAAATTTTCAAATGTATTAATGAATTTTATTTTTTTTAATTAACTTAATATTTTACCTACATTTAACCTAATTTTTATAAAAATATATATCGACATTTGATTTTCTTAAAATAACAGATTTAAATAAAAAAAACTTTTTTCTTATTCTCTTACTTCCTTTATAAATAATCAATCACTTTGACTCTATAGTCTATTCCCTAGTGTAAATGTGAATAAAGAAGACTGTAGGCTATAAAATATCCTTGCATTATCTGGCTAGACTGAATCAAATATATAAAACATATATCAGACAAAAAAATATTGTTTACAATCTGAAAGATGTTTTAAAGACAAGAATTAAAAGCTTATTGATTTTATATTAAAACAAAAGATAATTTAGGGAAAAAAATTTATCTGATTTTTTTTTTTTTTTTTTTTTTTTTTGTTAAAAAATAAAAATAAATTTTCCGTAATTATAAGGGGAAAAAAAGTTTTAGGCTTTTTGATTGTACAGTAGAAGAAACATTTCTAAATTCTCTTACTTTTCATTTTAAAATAAAATATGTACATTAGACTGGCAATTATTATAAAAGATGTTTGATTTTTCGATCACTGTAAAATTATGGCTCATTTAGTCATCCCTATTGCTACCAAGGACACGAGTCCAAAAAAAATTAAATTCATTTCCACGTACACACACTTTTAAGTAGTAAATTTTCAATGTAATATAAGAAACAGTGATATCGTTAACTAATAATTCAAGAATCTCAATTTTTTAATTTTGGCGAAAATTCACTTTTTGAACCCCTTAAGACAAACAGAGAGCTTAGCTGTTTTTTTAAAAGAATCATTCTAATATATAAATATCTAATGTTGATTGTCGGTTGGTTTCGAAAAATACACACAAAACTCTTCATTCTTGTTTATTCAAGCTCTATACTCTCTGCTGTCTTGTATTCTAACAAAGTTCAGTACACATAGGAAGTTCTTTTACGTTTTAGTATTTTGTACAAATACAAGTTAACGTTTATATTATAAAAGCTAGTGTAGTGCAATATTTATTGTATTATATACCCTAAAGGCTCAAGAATAAATTTTCTCAAGAAAATTTCCTCAATTGCAACTTTTTGTTATATATTCTTGTGTAAGATTTTTGTGGTTTGCGCTTTGTTGCTTGGCAAATATCTTTTCACTTGTGTATTATATAAAAAAAAAATTTTATTTAGTTTTTCTTTTTTAGACAAAAAAATTTGTGTACAATTTTGTAAACAAAAAAAAATCTGGGGAGTTTCAGCCCTGAACTGGTCGGTACACCTACGGGACTCAATTCTTCTAACCCACTAACAATTTTGGGCTGTATGCATCTACGACAGGATCTACGACACATGTGTTTGGACTGAAACTACCCAGCTTTTTTTTGTGTATTCTTTGTGTGATTTAGTCAAACTTATATGATAAACTTTGTTTTTAAAAATATTTTCTGTTAGGTTGTTTTTTTTTAAAGTTTTTATTTTTACTTTAAACTGTTATGGAAACGAATAATTTTGGTTGATGCATAACTGCACTGAGAGAAAAATATTTTTTCAGGAATCAGATTTTTTTTCAATCTAAAAGTAACATATTTGCAAAATGATTGATCTTACTTGTACATCTTAATTTAATTTTTATTAACATTTTTTAACTATTTATTAACTCTTCAGTTAAAAATTTGCTAAATAATGGTAAGCTCAAAGAAAACAACTTAATTACATTTAGAGCTACTGTTTACTCTATAAAAATATCCAAAGAGTACGAACCAAACCCAATGATAAGCAAAAAAAGCCTAACAATTAAGTTTAAACATTTAAGTATCTTAAGTTACTTAAAAACATAAACACATAATAAGGTTGGTAAGCCTTCTTAACTTTATCTTATTTACTATAATTTTCTTCATCCATCAAGCTTTGAGAGAAATTTACTATTTATATATATAACGTTTTACCGAGCATAAAATATTGCAAGAGAAAATCTTGTGGCTTTTTTGGTTACTACAAGACCATATTTATGTCTATGTTAATTATTTTTTCTACTCTGCATGGCTAAAAATATGTCCAAGCTCTAATCCTTTTGACTAAATATTTATTTGGTTACTAGGAATTTTGTTTTTGACCACTAAAAATATTTTATGCAATGTGATTATGTTTGTAAATTTTTTAGATTCTTTGGTTAACAAAACTTTATTTTTATTACAGATTTGTAAAAAGTATTTTGGTAATTTTAAAAATCTTGTTTCAATTATTATTTTTTAACGATTTTATTAATTTTTAACGAGCACGTCAATTTAAAAGTTTTTAATTTAAATTTTTTAAATTTTTAGTTCTGATTGTGAACTTTGTGTTCTCAAATTTAATTTTTTGTTCTTTAGCTACCACAAAATTTTAATTCCACTAAATTAAAGTTACTTTTCAAAAATACTATAAAAACCCAGCGTGTAACAATTATTTAAAAGTACCTCTAACCATAATAATTTCTTCAAATTAACTTGAGTAAAAAGCCAAAAAATTACATTTCTTCCCCTTCTAAAAAAAAATAAAACTCCTTGCAAATAATTGAATTACTTGCCAAAATTCAAGTAGCACAAAAAAGTGTAATGCAGTAAACATTATAATAAAAAGTATAAAAAAGCAGGGTCGAGGTTAAATTGTTATCGGACACTGACGTACGTTACTGTCTATATATATAATGCAGCATATTAAAATTTATTTCTTTTTTCTATTCTCCGGGTGGTTTAAGAATCTGGTTACAATTACATAAAAAACCTTTTTTTTCGACATTTTTTTTACAATAGAAAGAAAGTAATAATAAATTTTCTACTTTTACGTCTAAATTTTTCACCCCTTTAAGTATCTATTGTGTTTTTTAAAAGATCTTTTTTTTATGCGCATGTAGTAGAAAGTTGAAGGGGAGTTTCTAGTTTCTTAAAGTCGCATCACGTTACGGTATATATAATGAGTAGTGTAATAGACTAAAAAATAAGAAAAAAAAAATCAAATTTCACACTCTCTGTAACGCGATCTATTTTATTCTATCTCTATTGTGTATTTTAAGTAAAAAACGTATTATTATTATTGGCTTATGTGTTATGGGAAAATTTTGTTTAAATATTAAATGGGTCCTGAAAGATAAGTAAAAATTAAGTGATTATTTTAATAATCATTTTTTAGACGTTCTCAGTGATGCTAAAAAAGATTTTAATTGTTAAAATAATTACTTTTGTCAGTTTTAAAGGTGTTAGGTTACTTGACCTGAGAGTTCAGGTTTTTTTTAGATCAGGTTGAGTTGGATCAAGTTTTTTGGTAAAATCTGAAGTTTTTTTGAGCAAAACAAAAATTTCCATGTCTGAAAATCCGAAAAATCCCAAATTTTCGGGTAACCGTTATGCCCTAATTGGTTTCATTGAATTAAAAACAGAGATTTCTAATTATTCTTTTTAATTTTTATTTAACTTTCAATACCACGGTAAAACTGAAAAATGTTTAAAAAATTATTTTCATTAAAAAAATAAAAATTTCGTTGATATATGACTTGAAACAAAAATTTTCCCATTGTTTTTAAAATTAAAATTGCTTGTTTTTTATTTATAAATTTTAAATCGTCGAATGTTTCATAAAAATTTGAACATTATTATTAAATCTTCACGCGCTTTTTTCAGTGTTTGTGCAATATTGAAGACATAGGTGAAAATGAAATTAAATAAATTGAGTTTTTTGTGACAGTGGATGATAGACAGTTTAATAATAATGTCTATATTTTTATAAAGTTTGAAGTTTGTAAAATATATACTTTTTTAATTCTGATATTTTTTCATCATTTTTTATTTTTATTTTCCACGATATTGTAATAAAAATTTTTCCCTAAGTTTTTAGACTGTGATATAAAAATGAATGAATAAATGAAAAAAACTAATAATTATGTTATATTTAAATATTATTGTAATTTACTATGTAAAGGGTCACAAACCCATCCAATTTTATCATCATATTGATGTTAAAATGTTAAATAAACAAATAAATAAATATTCGATAGTTTACTTTGTCAATTTTCAATAACAATTAATCTAGGTATTCTCCGAATTCTTGTAAATTGGAATTTAGTAGCAAATTATTATTCAACTACAAACAGATATTTGTTATTCAATTTTTAGAAATCAGTCAAAGTGAATTTGAAATTATTGAAAATATTTGAATAGCAAACAAATTTTTTAAAAACTATTAATGCTAATAAATTAATAATTTTGAACTCTTAATTTTATTTTATGCTTTGTGTATAAATAAAATAATTAATAACCAAGTTAATAACTCTTTGAATATTTTCAATAATTTTCTAGGAATTGAATAAAATATTTTTTTGATCATTTACTGTTTGAAGTTGAATAGTAATTTGTTATTAAATTGCAATTTACAAGTATTTGGAGAATACCTAGATTAATAGTTATTCAAAACTTGCAAAGTAAACTATCGAATATTCATGGAAGGACTTAAAGTTCATTTCTCTTGTGAGAATAAATATTACTTGCAAAAAATTTTCATAATTTTGGAGCTACTTATTCTGTAAAGAGTACTTGATTGCTTCATCAGTACATCGATGTACCTACTATCACTTATTGTGAAAGCTCTCTAATTTCAAAGTTTGATACAGTAAATTTATTTGATCTTCAATTTTTATTTTTTATAATTTTCACTGATAAGCTCAAAATACTTTGAAGTAATTACTCAGTAAGTTTTAACTTTTTTTTATTAAAAAAAACGAGTATAATTGAAATTTTTGCTCTTAAAGTTTGAAAGAAAAAAATAATTGATATTACTAACTTGTTATGTTTAAACTATACATGTTCAAAAAATTATATTACAACCCTTTGATATTTTACCTTCTACGAAAATCTCTTGCATATTTTGTTTAAATTAAAATTAAAATTTCTAGTGTGTAACTAAATTGTAACAAAATGAAAATTTTATTTCTGACAAGTGTAAAAAAATTTTGTACATGAAAATAGAGACAGAATAATTACTAATTATTTTTCTATAATTTTTTTACATTTTTCAATTATTCTTTTTTCTTTGTGTTATTCAAAAATGAAGTTAAAAATTAAAATATAAAACGTACAAAATTTAATTTAATCTCTACTATTTTTTCCTTTATTATTTAAAATATATTTTTAGTACTTGAGTAAAGTACTTGGAATGTACCTTGAGACTTTGATTCGTGAAAATAAAGTTTAGTTTGTTACACGCTCTTAAGATATAATTTTTTTTAAGGAAATTATTTCTTTTTTATCTGAGTTATTATTCTTTAATTCATTAAAATTTTGCTGTATTAAATACAGCCTTCTAAAATCATTAAGTTACAGCTGAAAGTAAAATTTGCAAAGGAACCTGAATTTTTCGTCAGATTTTCATTTGGTTATGTGACTTGCTCAGAAATTTTAAATTTGTAAAAAATTATTCATCAGTTATACCCATATTTTTGGATCTTGCACTTTCAAACTGAAAAAAGTCAAAAACTTTGGAAAAAAGAAAAATTTTTTTTCCCAATTTTTTTTTAGGTTTAAGGTAATTTGAAACCATATGAAAAAAAAATTCAGCTGTTACAACCAGAATTCCTCAGGAATTCCTATATACGTAACCAGATTTTTTTTTAATGTACAGAAACGAATAACTTTATTTTACAAAATTAAAATTTATTTAACTTTAAATAATCAGATACTTTTATAAACACAAAATGAAATAATGTCAAAAGCTGCTACCTTAAAATTAGTCCACTTTGTATTATTAGACTGAAGCAAATAATGATTTTGTTTCAATTATCAAATGACTACCCTGCAAATAGTAAATTATATACCTCAGTTTGGAAATACGTGGTTAATTACAAAATTTTATCTGATAAACAACAATAAACATCCTTTTTTCTCCAAAATTTACTTTATTCCAAAACAAACAAATTTTCGATTATTTGCAACATTTTAAATCAATTTTGTTTTTCAATTAATCATAATAAAAATTTTTTTACTCAAAATATTATGTCGTGTAGAACCAAAAAAAAATATAAATTTTTATATAAGTTAAAATTGACATATATCTTTTATATGAAAGCATAAAATTGGCTTAAAAAAAAAAACGATCATAAAAAACAAGCCTTAAATAAAAATAAATTTTCCAAAAAAAAAAAGTAAAAAAAGTATACATCAATGTTATACAAATACTATAAAAGCTAGCCATCTTATAAAAAACTATTAACAAACGGTCATTTCATTTGACAGCTCGTAAATTTTTTTATATCTCTTTTGTTTCATGTATTTTTATATATTTTTTATGTTTTATACGAGTATTGGTTGAAATGAAAAACAAAAACAAAAAATTTTTTTTATACTCTATGTGGGTAATAATATTCGACAGAAGTAGAAAAAAAAAGATTTAGTTTGATAAGAGATTAGATAAAAATTTGAGATATTTATTTTTTTGACCTTTTTTTTAGTAATAAAATTTTAATATTTACGTTATTCATTTCTTTGAAAATCAATGAATGGTTATTTTTATCCTGACAGCTTGTGATAATAAAACTTTTCAAAATATTCTGTTAAATAATAATTTTTAGGACAAAGGCAGTAATAGGGGACATTCCCTTTTGAAAATTTTCATGTGCCAAAAAAAATTTAGCAGTCCTGATCAATAAATTTTTATAAACAAAAAACTAAAAATCAGCCCAAAAAACCATTTTTTTTAAAATCAACCATATACATATTATCTAATATCTAAATGCGTTTTCAACAGCAGCAAAAAAAAATAACTTCATAAAAATAAACAATAAATTTATATAATTTAATGTAAAGATACAAGTAGGTTATACGATAATCGAAAAAAAAGGGAAATGTAAAAATCTTTTTTAAAAAAAAGCAGCACTATAAAGGAACTGGAGCATGATAATTTATAAAAAAAGTAAGTTTTAAAAGAAGTAAAAAAAAAAAACATATATATTTAGATAAAAGATTGAAAGAATTCAGAAAAAAGGGGGGCACGAGGTGACGATAGGTGAAAAAAAAACAGAATTGAAGAAAATAAAAAAGAGCAATTGTGCAACGATGAAAAAGCTTGAGCCTGTTGTTGGAATTTCAAGGCACGCTTCACGAATAAAAAATAAAGAAAGAACAACGATCAAAGTCTCTATCTTCTTCTTCTTCTCTCTCTTTTTTTTTTAGTTAGTAATAGAGAAAATAGTAAAGCTCGGAGTAAAGCATTTTTATAGAAAAAGAAAAATCGTCATTTTACGTTTTTTTGAACATTTATGCCAGAATTTATAAAAAAAAAGTTCAATATATTTTAATTCTTCATTTTATTTTTTTTGCTTCTTTTGTATTTTTTCATTCACTTTTATTTCTCTTGTATCTGAGGTTTTTTTTATTCAGTTGATTGAGATTAAAAAAAAAAATCTTTTTTTAATGCCTTTAGGCGACTAATCGTAAAAATAAAGGATTTAGAGATTTTTTAAGCCCAATTTTTATTAATTATGAAGCTTAGATTTTTTGTTTTGATTGGAGAACGAATTTATTTATTTTATTGATAAAATGGATTTTTATTAATTAATTGAAAGGAAAAATTAATGATAATATAATTAAAGCAAAATTAAAGTAAATAATAGAAAATAGTAAGTAATAAATAGAATTATTTTTATATTAAAAAGCATTTAAAAATAAATTTTATCAATTAAAAGTTAATGGAAAAGTTAAATAAGAAGTTATATTGACATTGTTACTTAAAATTTTATTGTTTTCTCAAATAAATTTGTTTTATTGGAAATTGTGTATTAAGGGTTTAAGTTTGTTAAAAATACATTAATTTTTTTCAATATTTAGGTTATGTTCAAAAGTTTTTAGAACTAACAAGCGGAGTTTAGAGCTAACAAGGGGAGTGTCATTTATTTGGGAAGCCGATTTGCTTCTGGCTTTCATGACAGTTTGTGGTAGTTAATAAAATACTCCCATACCCTTACTTTATCTGGCCCCCTGTATTTCTAGACCCAGAAGGCCCATTCAATTAAACTGAGGGTACGGGGGGTGTCTTATCAACTACCGCAACCTTAAAAGCTGAAATTCTCCTTGTAAATCTCTTTTCCTTTGATATTCAATACTTTAACCCAAGACAACAAAGCTTTAAAAAAAAAATGAATTTTAATAAAAAAATTTAATGACTTTATTTTGATTCTCAACCCAAACAATCAAAATATGTAAATTCACAATTATTAAAATTTTCTCATTATTTATCTCGCTATCATCCACCCTCCGAATCAATCAAACAAATACAATCTTAAAACCATCACAATTTACACATAAAAAATATAAATCTCGAATATTTCTAATAAATTCATATATTCATCCCATTTATTCATATTTATGTATGTAAAAGTCATTTACTTTGTAGTATAACAGATGCATCCAGAAAAAAAAGTTTGATCCTTGGGTTTCCGAATCCCATTTTTCTTTAATACTACATTTTTTTTTTCTTCAATTTATTCTGTTGCACTTCTTCGTTTTTTCTAAAGGATCATCGAAGATCTCCTTAGGAACATAGCTTTAGATAAAAGATGTCTGAAGCGTGTAACGTGACTTCGATTCGAATTATGCAAAAGTCAACTACAGATATTTTTATCATTGATTTTTTTTTTTCCAATTGAATTGTACTTTTTTTAGCTTCGAGCAATTTTTATGTACGAAATATTTCGTTCCAATTTTTTTTTACTTTCTTTATTAGCAGCTATTTCCTTATACATAACTTCCATTTCTCTATACACACCAAAAAAGTCATACTTTTGGCATCGAGATAATTTTTTTTTTTATAGACGTCTTAAAAGTTCAATTCCTTTTTTTTAAATATAATACTCTGAATATTATTCTGTTCATATAATCCAGAGACGTATAATATAAAAGAATTGACTTTTTCTTTTAAAAAATTTTTCTTTTCTTCATCTTTACTCGAGGTGTTAAAACGCGATGTTAGCTATCTATATATCTTTTTTTTTGTCGGCGTCATTTTTTTTTCTCATTCTTTTATATCTTTTTTTTTTTTTGAAGAAAAGTAAGAGAAATTAAACAAGTTTTATATTCTTTAACTTTGACAAAACTTAATTTAATGAACATAAATTACGTTAGATGTTGAAAATTTAATTATTTAATTTTCTTTTTATTTTATTAATTTTTTTAAATTAAGAATTATTCTCATTATTCTATAAGAAAAAAATTAATGTAAGATTTAATTGTGTATTTTGCAAGGTTGAATTATTGGTACACGTAAATTTTTAATCAATGAATAATTAAAGGAAAATTTAAGGATGTAAATTTGATTTTATGAATCTAAAATTACGACTGAATAAATTTTCATAATTAGGTATATAATATTTTTGATAGAATATTTAATGCTAGTTCTTGAATTTATAAATTAACGAAAGCTAAAAAAGGCAAAAAAAGCAAGCTGTAAAATTATCTATCAAGTTACTGATCATTAATTTTGTTATTTTGCTTATACTAAATTTAAAAAGTATTGCATGACAAAAATAGAGTATTAAAATTTTTCTCGCAATTGAAATGACCTGACAATAGTATATATATGAGTAATTGTTAAGATTAATTTAAAGTTTAAATCTAAAATTAAATTAAAAATTCTAAGATTTTTCAATTTCTGTCTATAATTTGTAACTAAGGAATATTAAAAGCCCGTAGAGAATTCGCTACTCGGATCGCGCTCGATCCGAGGAAATTTAACATTGGCCGTCCGCGGAAATTTCGAACATATACTATAGCATTTTTAGCATATTGTAGGAGAAAACAAAAATAAGAACGCATGGCGGCGCTATATTCCTTCACAGCAGCAGACTATATTCACATAAATCATGTAATATTTTGTTCAAATGAATTACATATTTACTTTATAATATTAAATATTAAATATTTAGGATTAGTTGTATCAATTTTTATATAAAAAAGCAAATAAAATTATAGTTTTATTTAATTTTGTAGTGATTTTAAAAAATAAAAAATATACTCGGATAGCGCTCGGAGACCGAGTCTTATACGTGTAAAAAATGTAATATACACAGCTTCTCGTTTTCTACTCGTAAACCGAGTCGAAACCGACAGAATTTCATCGAAATCCGAGTAACTCTTCCCTACGGGAGGTTGTGTCATTGGATGGTACTTTGTAATATCAAGTCCATAACTTTTAAATCTTAAATTAAATAAAAATTAGCATTACCGTATCTTATGTACTTTTGTATTCCATATTCTGTACTCTGTAACAGGCCAAGGTAACAGGACAATTTACTAGATTATATTCTGTAATATGGAATCCTTATTTGCAATTATTAAAATTTAAAAAATTTGAATTAAATTGAATTATTACATTTGTAGAATATTAAATTCAAATAGTGAATTCTTCGCTTTTTTAAATATCTTACATCTAATACAATTTTTTATACAAGCAAAATAATTATTCAAATTTAATAAAACTAGAAAATGCCATTATTAAATACCCATCGTCATTACACCAATTTTTTCTTTTATTTTCTGTATTTTAATTTAAAAGTTTAAGTCAATAAATAGAAATCGGCCTTGTAGTATATATTAAAAGAGCTTTTGTAATCGAATATCCAAAGAATCCAAGGAATTTTCATCAATATAATATTGAAACAATACTCAAACTCCTCCGCACTTAATTGTTATTTTTTGCTTGGAAAATAAATGAAGTATCATTATGATACCTTTTTATTTAAGTAAATGTTTATTTACTTGCATTAATTAATTTAAAAATTACTTTTTTTGTCTGTTAGAATAAATTTCTTGTGATTACCAAAAATTCAAATGGAATTTCATTTCAGTTACTACAAAAAACCCTAAATCTACATAATTTTAATACAAATTCCAATAAAAAAAAGTGTATCCCTTGATACCAATTTACACACATTTTTTTAAAAATTTATTTCTTCCTAGAATAATAAAAAAAATTTGTCTATATATACGCAAATAAATAAATACGTGGTTCAATTTTCTTCAAATGGTTTTTCGATATTACACTTTTTACTCCCGGAATAAATTTACATTAAAAAAAACTATTAAAAATAAAGTATCCAAACACATAAAAAAAAGGTTATGTTATTTCATATATTACGTGCGAAAAGAAAAATTCATCGATGATTTCTCTATACATTGCGTGTCGGTTTGTCATTTTTTGAATGGTATATAAACCATAAATGAAAAATATAAATTTATGAATGTGTAAATATGAATTTTCTTGTTATTACTTAACTATAAACATAAAAAAATAAAATGATATACACTAGGGTCACGATATATGAAATTCGTAATATTTTTATGTGTGTTAGGGCTGTTGAGCACCCTAAGTTTTACTCATGTAAGTATATTTTATTCAGATAGATTATATGGTAGCATGTTTTTTTTTTAAAGTAAAATTAAAATTACCGTGTGTAATTTAGTGGTATAAATTTCCGTGAATGTACTTGTTTCTGTAATTATTGCATGCTACCGGATTTTATTAAATTATAGATCTTGAAATTACTGTTTTTTTAAATAAAAAAAATGTATTATTTGGTTTTTTGCTTAAAAATGAAATGGCAGTTTAGTAATTCGTTGAAAAAAAAATCTGAAAAAAGTATTAGAAAACTAAAACATCTGTAAATAAATGATATTTCTTTAATTAAGAAAGCACCTGTTGAAAATTATCTTTTAGTTACATCTCGACAAGAAATTCCATTTTATAATTATAATTAAAAAAAGTAAATTATTTTTTTTTACTTAAAAAACAAATGTAACAATTAAAAAATGTTTCTTTACATTTTTTTTATTCGAAAAACACCTGTGTATTTACATCGCTGAAACTCTTGCTAAATTTAAATTTAAAAGTATAAGTGATAATTTAGGGCTCGTGAATGTAAGAGTATGAGTTAATGAAAGTAAAATTTGTTTTTAATTTTTTACTGTATGGATTAACATTTTTTATTTTATTAGCTCCTTTTAATTATGTTTTTAAATAATAAATCCCTTTTGATGAGTGCATAGCTTGAAGGACTAGTTTTTTATGTAAATAAACTAAAATAAGACTATGTAAAATTTATCTAACTGTTATTTTGCCAACTACTGTTTTTTCATATACTTTTGCTGGTCTATTCAATAGAAAATTAAAATTCTGCGAAATTTTTGGTCGACTTTTGAATTGAATTTTTTGCCTGAGAATCTCATAGGGGTTTGGCGTAAATTAAGGCTGGCTGTGGCTACTAAGGGTGTACGGTTACAGGAAATATCGGGTACACGAATCAAAATTTTTAGCCAGAAATTTTCTTTGTACCTGTAGTACTTTTTTGAAAAATTTCCGATTTTATCCGAATTTTCGAAATTCCTTTATTTTATTATTCGAGTTAAATAATAAATTCAAAGATGGCGATCCAAATTTACGAGCAACCATTTCAAAATTAAAATTCAATTCAGCAACCAACTTAGCTCGAACCAATACCTCGAATTAGTAAACTAATTTCAAAAGAATTACAGTAGACACTAATTTTATTTTTATTTGATTATTCGTTTCTTTTGTTTTTAAGTCATAAAAAATATGCTGTTATTTGATGAGAAGATAATTACTGAACAGAACATAGAAATACTAGGTACACGTATATAATTCGTGTGGTAATTTTTATTACCCGAGTAAAGTAAACTTGGCAGTAAAATCTGCTATCTAAGTAATAAAAAAAACCAATTAAAATAAAAAAAAAAATTATTGCAATTATCAACCCCAACGAAAGCAGCAAAATATCGATCAAAGAATATTTGTCACTAATTTTCTAAAGCTAAAATATATTAAAATTTTTGTAAAGTAGTTACGAGTAAAGAGAAAAGTATATGTAAAATAAATAAATAAAATGATAATTTATGTTATCATGTCACATCCTTTATATTTACTCTTTTCTCTCTACACCTTTATATATTCAAAACTCGTGTTAAAAGAAAACTAAAACGCAACGTGACATAAAGGTATTAACTCATAAAAATTCTTTTTATCCTCCATTTTTTTTTTTTTTATTACGCTTACAATATGTCAACTAAAATTTATTTATTTCATGAAATTCATTTTATGCTTAAATTAATTATTCAAACTTTTTCAAGTTGTAGTCATCTTTGGCTGACCTAACACTATTTCTAATTGATTTTATTTTCTCATTGCCAACGTAATTTCATTTACACGTCGATAGAAATATTTTTTCTGTCATTTATTAAATTATTGGTTTTAATATAAAAATTTTATTTATTATTACAGACATACAAAAAACTATAAAAATCAATCTTTATTACGTTTTTTTTACGTTTTCTGTACGTCACCTTGGTCATATTAATAAAATAATCGATTTTAATACAGAACATTATTTTAGGTTTAATAAAATACACTGTTTTAGACAAAAAACTTTTCTCTTTGTACCTTTTTGTAAGTCTGTTTTTGAAAGGTACACACTAATTAATAAAATTATTCAATAAAATATTATTTCAAAAAGTATTGTTTTCAATTAAAACGTCCTTTACACTATAAAATTAAAATTTTGGTATCAGATCTGAAATTAATAAAATTAAAACTTGTTAAATTCAATTTAAGAAGAAAATTTGCTTACTGTTGTTAAAACTCATGCCAGATCTAAATTCAGTTACTTGTCATTGATTAAAGTTTGTTGTAGTATTTGAATTTCTTATCAGTAATACTAATTTAAATGGATATTGAAAGCTGTTAGAGATAATTAAAGGTGTAAATTTACTAAGTAATATATGTTCTCGCATTTCAAATTAGGTAAATTGTTTATAAAAATTATTTTATATTGTAACTTTTATTATAAATATTTTTATTTACGAGAATTTAAATAATTTAAATACTTGACAATTTTGTAGATGTTTAACACATTCGCTGCGGCAGGTCACGTGACTCCATTTAAAATACATGGGATCATGGGCGCATTTCGCCCATGCCGCAGCGAATGTGTTAAAATAATATAAATTTTATTCTCGAAAGTGAAATGACTTTTTGAGGATATATAAGCTTCAAGTTTTTAACAATTTCTATGATTTTACTATTATAAACTTAATAAACTTATTAATAAAACTTATATATGTTATAAATTATATTTAAAGATATGGTTTAGGTTTTATAAATTGTGAATTTAATAATTATACTTAAACAATTGACCGGTGGCTAGAGTTTCCGAAGAGTTTCTTCCTGGATTTTCTTTTGAATGGTGTCTGCCACTCTGCCCTATCTTTATATATGTAGTATTATAGTATATATTGCTATTGTAGAAGCAGTAAAAACATCCTACAATAATAAAATATTAAAACTTTAGTTTTACACATTTAGAGTTAACCTATACGCTTAGTTTCTTTGATAGTTTTTTCAAAGTTCTAGGAAATCGTAAATATGTAAAATTTTCTCTCGCAAGTAAAATGACTTTTTGAAGATATATAAGTAATGAATTTGCAAATTTGTAGTTGAAAATTATATGAATGCATTATTGATAATATTTATGTATCCATTTTTTCTCATATGAGTGGTTAAACTTATTATTTATGAATTTCTCTTAAGGAGTTATGACCCTAATTGGAAATGATGACAGAACTGAATGAAACAGGAAAATTATTAAAGCTAAAGATTTTTAAAGTTGAATTGAACTTGGTTTTTTATCTATTACCACATTAATTATCTTTTTATTGCAAATTAAAAGTAGGCAGTTTAACATTGCTCTTATGGAAATTCATATTTGGAGCTTACAAAAAGTATGATAATGATGACACAGGGAGATGATATACTAATTAAATATGATAAATAAATTGTCAAAGATTATATTTCTAATTTATTTTATCTAAGTTACCACATTCAATCATTAATTATTCAGTGAAAACCAATTTTTAGCAAGTACCATAACCTAAAATAATAATGTTTTTTCATAATTTATAAAATTAAAATAATTTTTTTTGCAATAATATTACATAATAAACACATTTTTTAATATTTATACAACTAATTTTATTTTAAACTGCAAATTATTTTAAAAAAATAACGTCGGTAATGTGGATATTTGCTTTTTTTTTCCAATTGGGGTCATAAGTCCTTAAGATTTTTTCCTATGAAATTTATGATATGTTCTAACGGTCTTAATTAAACTGTAAATAGATTTAAAAAAATTACAGATATTTTATTTCTGAAACCTAAGATTTTTCTCATCAATGCTTCAAGCAATTATTAATATTATTTTGATATACCTACGACCCGAAGGACCAAATATTCTATAAAAATTATAAAAATAGTAGCATTCAATTGATAGTATTAAATACATATCCCGTGTAAATAATTTTTTTCGAAAAAAACACATAAATGTCAAAAATGTAATTAAATACACCAACACGTAAATTAATAAAATTACACGATTTAATTGATCCTGTCAATGCATGTTCACCTATTTCTCTCTTTCTCACTTTTAATATTAAAATAAAAAAGTGTCATAAATTAATCGAATTTTCCGTTACACGCGGTTTACTCTACATTATTTGTACAAATTCGATTTTCGCAATATATTTATATCGACATTATTATCTATTGTGTTTATAAATAAATAGCTTAATTAACTTTTATAACAAATACATATGAATATTTTTACATAAATTAGTTATAATTATGAAATGTTTTTGTTTTTACAATAAAAAGTTATTAGTCATACATACATCCATTAATTTTTTTTCTATACGACTCCCTAAAGGTAATTTTTTAAAATTAATTTTTATATTTTAATAAAAATTAATTTTTCAGGAGATTTTTATTTTATTGTAAATGATAATATATTTTTATGCTAGATTAATTATATTTTAAAATTTTAAATCTCTGTTTTAAAAAGTCGAGTATTATCTATGTACTTTAAGGTACTTAAAAAATTCAATTGATTATGGATGAAAAATGCTGATTTTTTTTAAGCAGATAAAAGCATCAAATACTCTTACAATAAAGTCCTTTTTTTTAAAAAAAGATAAAGCTTGAACATTAAATTTTCATTTTAACAGAAAAAATAACACAAGTATTTCAGAAAATTTTTTTTTAATACACTAAAAATCTCGCTAAAAATTCCTTTTTTTTATACCTAACTTACACAATTGACTTGTAAATATCAAAATAAAAGTTATAAGACATCTTATATATACTTTGGTAAAAGTTTGTTTTATATATATGCAGAAAAAATAAGTTCGTTCCTACTTTATGCAGTCAATATAACCTACGAGATACTTGATTTAAGCTTATTCTGAAGGATTAATTTGCATTTGTAAAAGAAACTTTTCTTTACATTGAAAAAAAATCCACTGCAAGATTAGTTTATGGTAAGTGGACTTTCCGTTTTCGCTAAAGGATTAAATATTTTAAATTTGAAAACAGCGTATGGAGAAACTTACCTGATACATATTAAGCTCATATTAAGTCGCCTTGCACAAAATTTAGGGAAAAAGCAAGTAAAAATTGTATCTCATAAGATCAATGTTTATTGGTCCCTTTCTGCTCTCTCTTTAAACAAAATTTTGATCTTCGCTAAAAGAATTTTATTTTTGCTCATCCTAAATATAGTCTATTTTACATAAAATTAAAATTAGAACATAGAATTAATTTAACATTAATTTTAGATCAATGCAATACCTAAAATTGAAAATTCTAGTTAATTCTTAAAAAGTATGTAGGTTAAATTTTCTCTTTTTATTAATTATCAAATTTTTTTTATTTAACCAGCATAAATTATTTTCTACACCGATAATTATTTTTTATTTAAAATATTTATTTAATTTTATGAGGGTTTTAACATTATACTTTAAATTTAAAATAAATTATCTAAGTATTAAAAACTTAAAATTCTTACCCATATACATCCATTAAAAAAATAATAAAAATGTAAAATTTACAAAAATAATAATTTTTAAATGTGATGTAATTTTATCGACAAAAAAAAGTAACTGCAAAAAAATGATTCCATATAAAATCAAATAAAAAAATACATATTTTTTTAGAGTTAAAATTTTGAAACCAAAAAAAAATATACGAATTTTTTTTTTATGATAATAATTTTATTTTTCTAAAAGTATTTATTTTAGAAAATTTATATATTCATGCAATTTTAAAAATAATAAAAGCTTTAATTTCAAATAACTAAAAAAAATAATATTATAAAAAAGTTATAAATAAATAATCGTATATTTTTATAAATAAATTAATTCGTTTGAATATAAGATTTATTAAATATTATAGGATTAAACCATAATTTGATATTTGTTTAATAATAATAATAATAAACCGTATGTAAATATAAAATCTGGTATTTATAGAAATACATTTAGTGTAAATAACGATTATATTATCGGTTCGTTAGTCCTTGAACACTCTGAAATTCATTGATAAATACACGCAAAACTTTCTCTCTGTTATTGGCACATTATCAATTTACCCACATATTGGAAAAACTCTATGAATATTATTATTCTCGCTGCTGTTGTCTTTCATAAACACTGGATTTAACGGACTGCAAATTATTCATCTACTCTTTTTTAAGTAGTGTTATGCCTTTTTAGTCAGACATTCTTATAACAGTTTTTTTTTATGGATTATAGGACAAAATTTTAGAAAATTTAATACTTTTTTTTATCCATTTCAACTATAACTGGGCATTGATTCAATTCATAATCTAAAATGCCAAGCAATTAAATATCAACCAATTTAAAATAAAGGGCATCCAATCCTGAACATGATTAGGGCGAATGTACCAATTTCTATCCCCCAATGAATGTCTAATATACCAAGTTATCCTTATTGTATTCGAGTGATATCTGGTCATTAATAGGGAACACTTTGGTCACTAATTGGTACAGTCACCCTATACCCCTCAACAATAACGAAATTATTAAATTGTATAATTTTAATTAAAATTTTCCAGAGTAAATTAATAAATATTGTCGACATTTTTTGATAACGTATTCTTTGAGTTTAGATAAATTTTTAAAATTGTCTAATTTATACTATTTCGAAGACATTTCGTTTGCGAGAAAAAATTTTAATACTGTATTTATTTCATGACTTTAAAATCTCTTTATTCCTGCTTTACTCTACAACACAAATTAAATTTAACAAAAATTGTTGTGAAAAACATTTGTTCAAATATTTTAATTTTACCTTAAAAAAACACACAAATCATCAGAAAATAATAACTTTACACCCTTGCCAAGTAAATCACTATTAACTCTTTTCAATACCCTCATGAATAAATTTTAGCTTTTAATTTAAAAAATAACATCAAAATATAATAGCGAACCCAATCATATAAAAATTTAATAAATAAAACATTAAAAAAAGCTTTTTATTTTATATGCATAAATCATAAAAAAAAAAAATTTTAATACATAACTGATGAAAAGTTGTGTATTATTATTATTATTATTATCAAGGGATAAAAATTTTTTTATTATTTTACACATTTATATATAATCATCAAAAAATATATATAATGTTTTATTTTTATTTTTATCAGCTATATCGTATGAATACACCAAAAAAAAAGATAAAAGATAACCAAAAAAAAAAAAATATAATGTACAAATGAAACAATGTTGTTAATCAAAATGTCACATGTCAGTTAATTTAAAAGTAAGTTTAAAAAAATAAATAAAAAAATATGATAAAATATTAAAAATTTTATTTTTTCTATATTTTTTTTTGATAATTTTTAAAAATAAAATACGTTATATTATTACATGATATAATATATCGTCGTATCATATTATCATACATGGAGGAATATGATATTTGACAGTGATGTATGTGATAAGACTTTTTCTTCTATCTTGTTATGTCTTTAAATAATTAAATTAAATAAGTCATTTTTGATAAAATTCACATTTTCTGATTTTTGGGTTTAAGTTTAACTCAAAAACTTCAATTTCAATAAGGTCAGGATCTTTTTTCTTCATTAAAATTCGATTTTGACTTCATAGTCTTTTTTTGAAATAAAATTACGTAAAAGAGCTTAAAACATATTGACATTTGAGTGACAAAAAAAGGTATATAATACAAGCATAATAATTATTAAGCCCCTTCAAAATCAAAAAAAAATATACGATATTGAAATTTATTATTCCGCGTCCCCTTTTTTTAATAAAATAACTTCAGCTACTATAAATTCATAAAATGTCATCAAGTTACCTAAAACGTTATAAAATATTTGAGCCATTTAATTTCATTCGTCAAAATTCGAGTATCGATAGCTTTTGTTAAAATTATCATTTATAGAAAAATATACACATTAAATTGACATTTTTACGATAAATACTGAGTCTATATTGGCTTTTTTTCTCTCCTCTCGTCTTTACATAATAAACAATCGGTGTCTGACATAAATCTATTTGATCTACTGACTATTTTTATTAAAAAGTTTATTTAATACTGCCAATTTATTTACGTTTTTTAAGAGAGAGTTCATTTGTTTTTTGTTCTCTCTCTCTCTCTCTCTCTCTCTCTCTCTCTCTCTCTCTACTCCATATATGAAACAACACATTAGTTTTGATGATTGAAGTTTATTTTTTTTTTTTAATATTTACTAATGGAATCAAATTGATAAAAAAAAATTCATATTGTATTTTTAATAGCTATCGAGTCTTTAAAACATGTTTTATTATTGATATTTCAATTCATAATACTTTTTTTTCATAGAAATTCAATTATAAAAAAAATATGGAAAAATAAATGAAAATTATGTAAAATTAATTAAAATACGTTCATTTTCTTTCTTTGGGTACAAATATTTTAATAATAATGAAAGTAAATATTTGTTTTTATTGGAAAAAATATTAATTAATTTTTTTTTGTGTGTTTACAGTTAGGTGCTTTCACATATTACACAATAACTAAAGGAGAAATAAAATCATCAGGGCCGGTCCCTTACGACAGTGTCTTCATTTATAGACCAGACAAAAGATTAGAACTTTGGAGGTTTGCCTTTTACATGTTCATACATGCAGGGTAAGTTTTTTTTAATTATTTATTTTATTAGAATTTTGGATAAGCGTGTTCAAAAATTTTAACCAAATAGTTCATTCAAAGAAATTGCCTAGGTTGGTAACCTAGATTGTCACCTAAGTGAGAATTTTGTTACTGAACAAAAATTCACCCCTTTGAACATAATTCTAAATCAGTTTATAATAAAAGCTGAACCGACCTGATGGGATGGGTTAAAAATTTATCTTCAGTTCTAATGGTGTGTAACTATAAATCATTTTAGGAAAGTTTTAGCCTGCAAGTACTATTTGTAACGTTTTGAAAATAGAAAATTTTGAATGAATTTCCATTCGTCAAAGTTTACAGTAATGAAATTTTAAATGCACTAACAAGTAAATTGTTTACTTAATTTTTAAAATAATTTTGTGAATATGATTCAATTTTTTAAATTAAATTTTTTTCTTTTTTTAATTTTACGAGCAGAATATTTTTTTTTTTCAAGTACATAAAATAAAGTAATTGAATAAAATATTGGTTAAAAATTGCATTTGAATTTAGATTTTTTTCTTTTTAATAAAAAATTCTGAATGCAATCAATTATTACTTCAAAATACCCAAATTCAAATTAAACTTTTTTTTTTTATAAATATTCAGTAAAAATAAAAAGAAAAAAAAAAATTTAGGTTAATAAACATGTTTTTGCTATTTTTTATAAATTTTTTTGTACATTCTTTTTTTTTTACAAATTATTGTTGAACGCCTTTTATATTTTTTTGAAAAAAAATTCGCAGTCTACTTGAAAAAAAAAATAAAAATGAAATAGACAAAAACAAGCTTTTTTATTGTTTTGAGCTTTCGTAAAAAAATTTTTTTATGTAATTTACAGTCTAATTAATTGTTTTCCATTAATCAATGATATGAAGAGTTAGGGCAGTTTTAAAAATTTTTTGTAAATTTTTTTTTTAATTTTAAATTTACAAAATAAATCAATTATTGATTGAACAAATATTGAGATAAATATTTAAATTCAAAAATTTACTGATAGACTAAATTTTGTTGTTTTGCTAAATATTTATTTAGGTCAATTTTTTATATTATTTTTAGAATAAAAAATTCTTTTAATTTTACGTAGACCAACGTTTCGTATACACTTTTTATTCGTTAAAAGTCGATGGAATTATCGTAAATACGAATTCTTTATAAATTTTTTCTGTTAATGGTTCGTCAGTTGCCCACAATAAGCAACTTTAGTTCTGTTAAACGTTTTTTTATGTGAAAAATCAAATTCAAAGTCCAAAAAAGATGAATACTCGATAGAAAATTCTTCCGACCTCTAACGAATAAAAAGAGTCTCCGAAACGGGGATCCACGTCAAGACTAACGTGTGTAAAAAATTCAGCGATTTTTTTTTTTTAATAAAAAACTCATTTAAATATATATCTTGTTATAATAATTATGTACAGTATATGTCATTAAAAAAAATATTTCATCAAAGCTTTATACTTTTTTTTTGAAAAAATATTTTAATTTCTTTTTTAATTAAAAAAAAATTAATGCGCGCATTAAATTAAATTTTTTGTGGATTCCATTGGTATTTTTAATGATATTTTATAGACATTAATAAATGATTTTTGAATCAAATTTTCCAAAATTTTTTTTTAATTAAACCAAAATATATTTTCATAAGGTTTTTTTTGCTCCCTTGAAGAAAAATCCCCCAAAATAAAAATGCATAAAAAATGTACCCCTAGAAAATATAACACGCTCCAACAAAAGCTCAAAAAAACTCATTCCCAACAAACAGTTTATTCAAAACCAAAAAAATAACCAAATTTAAAAAATATGAGATTAATCGCACAACATCAAAAGTGCTAATCAAAATACAAGCATAAAAAATTTTGAATTTTTTTCAAAAACCTTAAAGTAAAAAAAAATGCAAAGGACTTTCTTAAAAGATTAAAAGACTCTTTCTTTAAAAAAAAAAATATCAGAAAAGATAAGTTTTTTTTTCTTCTTCTGGCGACGGTATTTAAATTATTCATGAAGACTCAATGATAAGACTGAAGCTCTATGTATAGATATAAGCTGCAATTGCTGTATGTGCGTATAAAAATATAATTTTTTTTTTTTTCGTTTTAAGAGATTCTTTTTTATTTTTTATGTATAATCCATCACTTTATATACTCACTTACCTTTCCGCAGCTTAATCGACCGTTAAATCTAAGGATTTTCCAAATGATTTTTTTTTAATAAAAATGTTTATTTTATACGGTTTTTGGATTTAATTTTTTTTGTTAAGCTGAATTATGGATGCGGTATGATGTCTATTTTATTTTCTGGATTGGTTATTGTCTAAACTAAGATTGAAATTCAGAATTTTTGCATTCTTGATGCTAAAAAATACCTCATTTTCCCCAAATTCACATTTTATTAGTATTAAACGTGTATAAAAATAATTTGAAGCAAAAAAAATACATAAATTTTTATTACAAGTAAGAAAGATACTAAAAAGTATAATAAATCCCTTTCGTGTGGGAAATATTTGGTTCGCGGTTTGAACTTAATAATAAACAGTAGTTTATATATTTTTTCCGCTTTCTTAATTAGCGGAAGTTTTAAATTTTGTTAATTGTGTATACATAATAAACCTTTGATTTTTTTGCGGTTTCGAAAATTTAAAAGATTCTAATAACAAGAAAAAAAAGTCTTCACATGTATAAAATGCAAACTCTTTATTATAAGATCTTCGAAAACTGGGTCTTTGTGTCTCAAAATTTAAAATCAACAGAAAAATCAGATTTCAATCTTATCAGAGTTCCAAGTGTCGTTCATAAACTATTAGTCCAGTCTTAATCACATAGTAAATGCATCTTCTAACCTAATAATTGAACAAGTAGTTAATGAAGAGTCTTAATCTCAATTGAAGAGTCTTGAGTAACATAGCCAGTACTCGAGACGCGCTTAACATACATACCGGTCAATTATAGGCGTAAAGCAGCAGAAAATAATAATATTTTCAACTATAAAAAAGTATGATAATTTTGAATTCATATAAAGTTAAAATATTGTCATTTTAATATACGCGTATATATTAAAAATTTATAATTAAAATCTTCATAAATACTTACTATAAAACTTTCAATATTAACTCAAGATTTTCTCTAAAGATAAAGTACTTATAATATATAAGGATTTTCAACCAAAAACTATATATGTGTGTATGACAAGAAAGTCTAATACCACAACCAGATAGTTAATGCAACTATATATATGTACCTAGTCTTACATTAATCGTACATAATCCCGAGGATATTTTGTGTGCATATATTAGACTGGAAATTTCATTTTAAATAATGTTTGAATTTTTGATTATGTTAGATCTCGTGTTAGATCTAGCCTTGGATTTTCAATTTCTAAATAATCAATTTAGTGTTCTAAATAGCCTAAATCCTAATATCAGTAATTTTCAAAAATAAGTCCCAGTCTAATATACATAAATATGCAACACCTGTGAGTTTCCTTTATTGATTGTGCAAGACATATACATGTGTAAAATTTATCTATGTGTTAGTATAATAAGATAACTCTTACAAAAGATATAGAAGTGAATCAAGTAGAACCAACAAGAAAACTTGGACAAGCAGATTTGAATAATGACACCTTGGATAACTAAATATACAATGAAAATTTATTGTGGATTATGCATGCAAAAAATAAAAAAATTTTCTGAAGTCATTATGTATAATGTATCTGGCAAAATGACAAAAAAAAAATTAGATTATATATTTTTATTTATTTATTTATTCTAAACAACAGTTGGTTACTTAATTTGAAAAAAATTTTTTTTCTTTTTCATAAATATTTTGATATTTTGTAGGATATTAAAGTTAAATATGTATTTAAAACGATTTTAATTTCCATATTTAGGTTATGTTTCAAAAAAGTTATATAAATATCAGTGTTTAAAGTTTAATTAAGTTCGTTTTAAGTATACTTTGTATTTATAATTTTCTTTTGATATTTAAATTAAATTTTTTATATATATATTAGGATGTTACTTAATAAGAAAATTTTAACTGGTTTCTGTGTAGTATTTACTAAGATTTTAAAGCAAGATTATTCTAATCCTCAAATTTTTCTGAGTCTATTTGATCCTTTTCCTCCTCTATTTTGAGGGTTTTTTTTCCGAGAACCCCTCCCTATGAACATGTTCCATGTCAATAAAATTTCATTTTTTTACTTTTTCGGCTAAAAAAAGTTTCCTTTTTATTAAAGAATAGAGATTTTGAAAGAATTGGGATTAAAAAATGTAAGTTTAAATTCAAATAAAGGCTATAAAATTTTAATTTCAACCCAACTAGAATAAAATATTTGCCAGCTGAAAAAAAGATCAAAGATTTAGTCATTGATTGTTGAATTGGTCTCGCAATTTCAAAATGTCTATGATTCGAGAACTGCAAAATTGTCTGAGAAATTTCAAGCTCCATATCTCGAATTTTTCATTCTTTTTCGACGAAAAACGAGGTAAAAAACCATAAAAAACTGTTTAAGTAACATCCTAATAAAAAATTTTGATCAAAATAAACATTAATTTATAGAATTCCTTAAATGAAATTCGTCTCTTTCCATTGTAATTTTGCAAAATAGTTTTATTGAATTTTCAATTGTTTAAATGAAAGTTTTAAACATGTAAAACATTTTATGAAATTGATTAAAATTATTTATGAAATTTATTAAATATTAACCAAAGCAGCAAGTAGTTTAATTAAATAGTTGCAATACTCGAATTAAATTTGACATAATCAACAATTTCAAAGAAGTATTTTGATAGTTTACTAGTTATTTCTAAGTTTATTTCTGGATAGAAAATGACAAAAATAAATAATTCAGCATTTTATAAATTTTCAAAAATATTATTGAAACATTTTTTGAATAAATTCCTATATACCCGCGTGACTCAAAAACCTTAATTTAAAAAACCTAAAATTACCAATAAACATTATTAATTAAAATTAGCACTTTGCATTATCATTAACTCACATGCACTAAATTCATTGTTTAAAAATCCATTACTAAAAAAAAATATTAGAAAAAAAAAATCTATAAAATATATGCTTGCATTATACACTTTATACTTTTTTCAAATAATAATATATTATTTCACATACATACATAGATAAAGAATTTTTTTTCCATTAGACGATTGCACGCGCCTTTGGGAAAGAAAAAAAAACTCGTTATTTTTTATATAAATTTCCAAATATTTCTTAGAGTTTATTCGTATAGCTTTTGTGTGTATTCGGATAATAGATATTTTATGCTATTTTAACAAAATATATATATGTAAAAAAAATTTTTTTTTTGTACTAAAGCGTATATTTTACATACCTAGTTTTTTTTTTTTTTTATTATTTGAAGAAAATTAATATTCTGGAAAAAAAAATATTTTCATTTTCTTGTTTTTATGAATAAGTGACCTGAATTTTTTGCAAAAATAGTATGTAGGTGTCTTGTTTTTATGGAAGTATGAGAAACTGGGCGAATAGAATTTTTTAAATGATCTAAAACTAAATAGGTAATGGTGCAGTTTTGCAGAAATTTATTAAAATTTTAAAATATACTCGTTCTATTAATGACATTGAGAACTTGAAGCGAAGATAAAATTCTTGCACTAGATTTGTAGCACTATTGTTGTATTTGAATTTAGTTTTAAAATACAACCAAACAACTAAATGTACAATCAATCTAAGCAAAATTCAATAAGTACAACCTAAGAAAGTGTGTGTTTAATTATAAAAATCACTGTAATTCAATAAAAAAAAAATAAATTTAATTAAATAATCGAAGAACAATAAAATTTACTTACTTTTTGCATATCATTTAAACGAATGACTTTTTAATTCCTACCTATCTGTATAAAAATAAATATTAAAAAAAAGGAAGAAGTAAAAAAGCTAATGAAAAGACATTATATTAAACAGAGGTAATGTTTTCCATTGATTTTCAATTTGTCTTTATTACCTATTTTATTAGAGCTATCAACTTTTGAATATCGTATTTATTCGCATTAAAAGTGCCTTTATTTTTTCTTAAAATGCAAATAACCATTAAAAAGAAACTAAAATGGCTAAATTTTTGTTATTTAAAAAAGTGCATGTTTCAGACATAAATAAATAAAATAATTTATTAACCATTTTTTTTTCTTCAAAAATAACAGATAGAGAGCAGTGAACATCAAATATAATAGGATATCAATAAATTGATTGATAGGTTTAAATGATAACGTAAATGTCGAAAGCATTTTATAGTATGAATGAGGGTGTATAGAGAGAGAAAGAAATTATGATATGAACATATTTCATATATAATATATGAAAATCAAAGTAACATTTTCATATATAATTTATCTATTTAATGTATTGTATTGTTTTCAAAATATTGCTTTTGATGTATTCATTCAATAAATGCAATAACATTTTTATATATCTGGGTATATTAGACTGGTTATTTTATTTTAAGTTATTTTATTATGATGATTTTTAAAAACTATTATTTTTTGTAGAATCGAAAATTTGCTCCTAAATCGATCCTAAATTATATGACTTAGTAATTTTAAAAAATTTATTTAAAATGATTCTGATAATTTTTATTCCATTGTTTTTCTAATATAGAACATTTGTAGCATAAAAGAAGGCTTCAGTTAAATGATGGAGCAGGGGAGGAGGTGTTTTGGTAACCAAAATGACAAACAAATTACTATGGCTTTTATGGGTCGCTGATTCCAAAAATCGAGCTTTTGCAAAATTCGCCTAATACACTTAAATTAACACCCTTAGAATATCTTTAAATACGGGTATTTTTTGCTATTTGAAGGATTACTTGGATATTACACAAATTTCACGAAAAATTTTGATTCTCAGAATCAGCAATCTGAAAAACTCTTATTGGACCTTTTCTCATCTTGGTTGCCAAAAACAACTGCAAAATCGTGATTTGACTAGAGTAAAAGGCTTCAAATTTTTATAAAACTGTACTCATTTCATTAAGACAAATTACTTAGCCATCATCCCTTTTATAAACTTCAGAAATAATTTTACTTGCGAGAAAAATTTGATGAAAATTCTCGTAGAATAAAAAAAAAAACTAAAGAATATAATAAAAATTGATTGAATTTCAAGGCTAATATATAAAACCATTTATTTCTTATAATCAAATAAATAATCTATATCTCTCGAAAATACATAAAGTCCATTTTTTTTAAATTTATTTTTTTTACTCCATTTAGAAAATTAACCCTTATGCCAATATATAGAATTTAGTATTGATCCTTTTTATGAGTGTACATAAAAGTTAAAGCTTTATCAGTTAGAAAATCAACCACAAATAGGCATAAAACTTTATTTTTAGAAAAATCTTTCTTCCTTCTTTATCCTTATAGAAAAAGTATACGTTTTCTTGAAAAATCAGGGATATTACAAATATTATATCTTTTATAATAATGAATGTATACTGGGATTTTTTTACAAATATATATTAATATGGTACAGACGTAAGAGAAATATTGAAGACCAAAAAATTTTTTTTCTTATTTCTGTGGTTTTGATGGAAAATCGTAAAATAATTCATATTTTTTTAGTCTTGATTTGAAAGTACACTGTAAAAAAAATTAATAATATAAATTTTCAAATGCAATAGGCCTATTGAATGATTTAAAAAATATAAAATACTTAAATACGTTTTTTTACCCGAAAGTTCGAGCTTTCTTCAGATTTTGAATCGGATCAAGTTTCTGTAAGTACAGAGGAAACCGAAATTTTCTCTAACTAAGCATTTGAAAAACCAACATTTTCGGGTCGGTTACCACACATCTTTATTAAATACTGTATTCAAATTTTGGCAAAAACCCAAGATAAAAGCTCTTCAATATCTATAAAAAATTAAATTTTAATACTCTTTTAGAATAATCCAACATCACTTTTGCCAAGACTCCATATAAAAATGCGTATTATAACTAAATAATATAAATACTATAAGTAGAAAATGAAAAAAATTTACCGAGAAAGGCTATTGCCGGATAAATATAGTGATTTGGCCCCCCTCCCCAATCTCAAAAAAATTATTTGCATCCGAAAAATATTATAAAAACTAACTGATCGCCGTTGGAATTAGCTTCCTAGCCCATATTAGGCGCCCTTAAACCTTAAAATAACCTTAAAAATCGTGTTTTTTGCGTTTTTTTTTTGTTTCTCCGCACTGTGATGAGCTACTAATCTGAAAGTTGCGTAGAAAAAAAGGGCACAGAGTGTATTTTCAATCTTCATTGGTTTTAGACCTTTAAGACCATTTTAAGACCCCGAAAATTTATTTTTAATTTTCGAAAAATTGGTTTTTTGAGCATAAAAAAAAATAACCAGCGTTAAACTTCTTCAAACTGACCTAAAAAGTTGAAAAAAAGTATATTTTACTGATATCAGTCTTGTCCTAGAGGGGGAGCTCATCTCCACACCTTCAAAACTCAAAAAACGCGTTTTTTTGCCTCTACACGATTAAAATGCAATAGAATTGCAAAAATTCGTTTTGGAACCTCCCTAAATCTTTTTGAGCATCTGTTTATACGTTTTAACTAAAATATATTTCATTAATTATTGTTTTTAGACCCTTATGACCACTCAAGACCACCTTAAGAGCCCAAAAATTGATTTTACATTTTCGAAAAATCAGTTTTTTTGAAATTAAAAAATTATACCTGCCTTTAATTCTTTCAAATTGGACTAAAAAGGCAAAGAAAATTATTTTTTAACGATATCAGTCCTGTCCTGGAGGGGGAGCTCATCCCCACCCCTTGAAAACTCAAAAAACGCGTTTCTTTGACCCTACACGATTAACCCATTAATTCCTAAGAAGAAACTGCATTTGACAGAGCTGTAAAACCTATTCCATTTAGAGCATTTGACTCAAATTAGTAAAATAAAACACAAAAAAAATTTCAAAATGGCGGACATTTATAAATGGCGGACTAATATGGTGGTCAGAAAAAATTAAATTTTGATATTTTTTGATAAAAATTTGTGTGAATGGTATTTTTTGGGTGCTAATTACGAATATATAGTTATTTATCAAAAATTTTTAAATGGCGGAACCAATATGGTCGTTGAAAAACTCGATATTTCGAGATTTTTGACGATTTTGAGCCTGAGCAGAAACTGTAAGTTATATAACCATAAAACCGGTTTCATTTAGGGCATCTAAACATGTAATGTGAAAAAATATTTATTTATTTATCTATTTTTCAAAAACTCAAAATGGCGAGATTAAGAAGAAACTGTAAGTTTCTTCTGTGTCCGCTATATTGATCGGCCATTTTGAATTTTAATAAATAATTTTCATTTTTTCATATAACATGTTTAAATGCCCTAAATAAAACCGGTTTTACGCTTATACTATTTACAGTTTCTTCTCAGGCTCAAAATCGTCAAAAATCTCGAAATTTCGCATTTTTCAGTAGCCACATTAGATCCGCCATTTTGAGTTTTTGAAAAATAGATAGACCTTCGTAATGAGCATCCAAAAAATACCCTGTACACAAATTTTGACCAAAAAATGACGAAATTTAGTTTTTCGTGTCCGCCATCTTTATCCACCATTTTGAATTTTTTTCGAAAAAAAATTATATTTTCACATAAAATGTTTAAATGCCCTAACTGAAACCGGTTTTATGGTTATATAACTTACAGTTTCTGCTCAGGCTTAAAATCGTCAAAAATCTCGAAATTTTGAGTTTTGCAACTGCCATATTGGTTCCGCCATTTAAAAATTTTTGATAAATAACTATATATTCGTAATTAGCACCCAAAAAAATACCATTCACACAAATTTTTATCAAAAAATATCAAAATTTAATTTTTTCTGACCACCATATTTGTAATATTTTGGAGGAAATATTTGGGGAAATTGTAGGAAAATTGGTTTGGGTTTATAAATAAATTCACACGTGATTAAAATAATAAAATAATTATTAAAACGCACTTATTGAATGTATTATATACAAATAATTAAATGTTAGATTAGTGGACTGTATAAATATAGTTATTGATCGCTGGCGTTAAAGAAAAATGAATTGATTTGAATTAATTAAATTAAATTTAAGCACTGTTTTTAGTTCTATGATAACTTTATGTTTAATACGCTGGGCGGTGCATGGCTAAAATTGTCTTACGAGCGCGACCGCCGACGCGACCACAGAATGAGAGCATGAATCGGTTTTATAGAACCGGTGAAAGTTTAACGTGAGAGAAGGGGCCCTAAAACGGGGGGCCGATAAATCAAATAATTACAATATCACGTAAAACATTATTTACCGCGAATATTCAACATGAAAAAATAAAAAAATATAATTTTATAGCTATAGGCCGCAACAATATTAGTCCGCCATTTATAAATGTCCGCCATTTTGAAATTTTTTTTGTGTTTTATTTTACTAATTTGAGTCAAATGCTCTAAATGGAATAGGTTTTACAGCTCTGTCAAATGCAGTTTCTTCTTAGGAATTAATGGGTTAATCGTGTAGGGGCAAAGAAACGCGTTTTTTGAGTTTTCAAGGGGTGGGGATGAGCTCCCCCTCCAGGACAGGACTGATATCGTTAAAAAATAATTTTCTTTGCCTTTTTAGTCCAATTTGAAAGAATTAAAGGCAGGTATAATTTTTTAATTTCAAAAAAACTGATTTTTCGAAAATGTAAAATCAATTTTTGGGCTCTTAAGGTGGTTTTGAGTGGTCATAAGGGTCTAAAAACAATAATTAATGAAATATATTTTAGTTAAAACGTATAAATAGATGCTCAAAAAGATTTAGGGAGGTTCCAAAACGAATTTTTGCAATTCTATTGCATTTTAATCGTGTAGAGGCAAAAAAACGCGTTTTTTGAGTTTTGAAGGTGTGGAGATGAGCTCCCCCTCTAGGACAAGAATGATATCAGTAAAATATACTTTTTTTCAAATTTTTAGGTCAGTTTGAAGAAATTTAACGCTGGTTATTTTTTTTTATGCTTAAAAAACCAATTTTTCGAAAATTAAAAATAAATTTTCGGGGTCTTAAAATGGTCTTAAAGGTCTAAAACCAATGAAGATTGAAAATACACTCTGTGCCCTTTTTTTCTACGCAACTTTCAGATTAGTAGCTCATCACAGTGCGGAGAAACAAAAAAAAACGCAAAAAACACGATTTTTAAGGTTTTTTAAGGTTTAAGGGCGCCTAATATGGGCTAGGAAGCTAATTCCAACGGCGATCAGTTAGTTTTTATAATATTTTTCGGATGCAAATAATTTTTTTGAGATTGGGGAGGGGGGCCAAATCACTATATTTATCCGGCAATAGCCTTTACTAATAAAAAAGCATAATTTTTTTTATTAAAAAAAAACTTTACTATCTAAACTTAAAATAAAAAACAATAGAAAAAAAAAGTTAATATTTTCATCTGCAAAATTCAACACAACAATAATAATAATAAATTGAGAAAATAAAAATTAAAAAAAATTCTCAGAACACAATTCAAATATTTAATAACTTTTTTTATATTTTCTTAAAATAATACAAAAATTAAAATTATTCTCGAGTCGAGTTGATAAAAAAAAATTGAATAAGAGGTGCTTTTTTTTAAGTAGCTTATTCAGTTATATTAATTTTGTGAAGCTTTTCTTATTAATGCTCTTATCAACCCTTCACAAATAAAAATTATTTAGAAAAATGTAAAAGCTGGTCAAAGAGTTCATTATTTTTATATTTTTTGAGTTGATGGTTTATTATTTAGTAATTAAATAGATGCTTCTCGAACGAAAATTTTACTTTATTTCTATAGAGTGTATTTAAGTATAGTTTTTGACTCTCTTACTTGCTCTCTTGGATGAAAAGGAATAAAGATTTCTAAGTAAACTTCAGGTAAAAAAGCTTTATGAGTTTGAGGATTACATTGCAGATTTTACTGTTAAGTACCCAACTGTAAAAAAATTATGAGTCTCAATTTATAATGTATAATCAATATTTTGATGCTAAAAAAATAGGAAAATGTTATTTGATTAAAATTGGAAGCGTGGCAATACAATTAAATAAATGTTTTTATTTAAAAAAATTTTTATTTATACGCTTGAAAAGTAGAAAAAAATAAAAAATTAACTACTATAGAATTAAAAAAATAAGTATATTCATAAAAAGGTACCTATAAAGGTAGCTTTTTGGGTTTATCCAAAAACTGACCTGGCCCGAAACTGACACATCCCTAATTAAAATGTAGGGTGACAGAAATACTAAGAAAATTATCTCGAAAATTATTAAGAAAATTCAGTTCTACCGAGAGCCCTACCAAAATATTTTTTGAACATACATTGGAACTGAATTTAATTTTCCAAATTTATCGCAAATTTAGTAAACTCCCCTTTATAATGGGTTATAAAATAACTCGTAAAATATAAAAAAAGTATTAAAAACCCAAGAAAAACTCGTACTCAAGACATTAATCTAATCTTAAAAACAAATATTTCATATATTTAAAAAATATAAATCAACAATTCCCTCTCTATAAAAATAAAAAAAGTATTTTAAAAAAATAGTAACTTTTTTCTTTTTCTCTCAAAAGCTTTTCTTTTAACAAGCTTTGAAACTTTTTTTCTGTACCTTATAATATATCTCATGAATTTTCTTCGACTTTTTTTTCTCAAAAAGTATAAACTATATATTTTCTACTATCTGTTAATTTTCGACGTAAATTACAAAAAGTTTTTTTTTTTTAAATTTGTATGAAGAAAAAATAAAGTTTTTTCTTACTTACTTTTACATATTTTATATTTAGTACTAGTAAAAAATATTTGTTTTACAATACAAAGTGAATTTTTTGTTTTATTCATAAAATATTTTTTTAGAAATATTTTAATATTAATTTTTATTATTTTCAGGTGGCTTCATTTACTATTTAATCTTATGGTACAAGTAGTTGTGGGATTACCGTTAGAAATGGTTCATGGAAGTCTCAGGATTGCTGCGGTTTATATGGCAGGAGTTTTAGCAGGTAAATTATCATTTAATTCGAATTAATAATTAAAATAATTTTTTTAATTTTTTCTGAAATTTTTTGCCACCCTTAAATATTATTAATAAGGCTAAATATAAAAAAATTGGGGTTTTGGTACCAAATTTGACAAATAAATCAATATTCTTGATGTTAATGCATTTTTTAATATTTGACTTTTAAGATTTCTAGTCCTTTAAATTTTAAATTAACCGATTAGCTTAAACATACTTTTTCGTCTATCTGAATATGTCAGCAAACTTTCACACTTTTCCATATAAATCACAGCAACATTACCTAAGACACCTGCGTAACACCAAAATCTAATTAATAATCTTAATCCCGAAACATTACACCTTTGTAACACAATACACTACCAATTAAACAAATTTCATAAATTTAACCCCTAAAACTCAATTTTTCACTTTTAAAATACTCGGCCATAAATAAAAGAGTTTTCATATTATCATTAAAAATAAAAGTGAGATATAATATAATAAATAAATATTAAATCGTATATATTAACACACACACATACACACAAGTAAGAAAGACCGGACGAAATTCTTCTTCTTTATTATTTCACGCGATCCTGTGGGATTTCCTTCACCCCTTTTTTTTAAAACTTATATTTATACGTATGTGGTTCCGCAGATTTTCACACGCACTTCCGGCACGAAATAACATTATTTTTTTTATTTTCTTTGTCTCTCTTTCTCATAGTTAATATTGTATTTATCTAAAAATGACTTTTTAAAAAAATTATTTTTTTTTTATTTTATCTTTTACTACTCATCGGTTTTGTTTTGTTTTTTTTATTTACAATTATATAAGAAATTTTTGTATTTTTTTAGCGCCAGTAAATTATGGCGCCTTACAATTGATTATTTTTATTGTCTTTATGTGTGGTCTAGTTTTTTTTTTATTATTAAATGTATGTGATTAAATTTGTAATTATTGATGTAATATTGATTTAATTTATGTATGCTTAACATTTTAACTTGGTTTATTTTCCTACTTTACTCTTCAGACAAGTTACATTTATGTTGTAACTGTGATTTTTCTTTAAGTGTATTTTTTTGAAATTTTAAAATTATTAAAATTGAATTATTTAATTAATATTTAATTATTGTAAAAAAAAAACATTCACTAAAATTTTTAACTCATGAATGAACCCTTAAATTGTGGAAATAGTTTAAAGAAACAAAATAAGTAGCTGAAAAATTTACTCTTTAGAGCCTAATAAATTTTTGTTAAAACTGATCCAAATTTTCATAGTCTCAATCAGATCCCAAAAAATTCGAATCCAGCTCTAAACCGACTCTAAACCAATTAAATTTCACTACCAATCTAATATGCATTAAAAAACATTTACTAAATATTCGATCAAGACCTTGAACTTGATAATAACATACATTACATGCACATATGGTATTTTTATTATAAAAAAAAAATGTCAGTATAAAAAAAGTATATATTTATAAAAATGTTGTTATTATCTTATAATTTTATTTAATGATAGTTTCTATTGTTATTGAATTAGAAATAATAATATGTATATTTTCTATTATACAGTTAAATATAACAATATTTTATATTGATTAAATTATCATTTTTACATTTTTCTGCTTCTCTTTTTTTTATTCGCATTTAATATTGTAATACTTTCTGAAGGTATACAATAACGGATTTTTTTCAATAATTGTGTATTATTCATTTAAATTTGTAATTTATTAATAATTAATATTTAATGTAGACGTAGAGCCCTAAATATGAATATGAAACCTGTTTTTACACCGAAAATGGTCTAGTTGTTCATAATAGGGAATTTCGTAAGGATTGTCGTTAACAATGTCATAAAAACACATGAAAAAGACAGACCTAGTAACGTTTGATCAATAATCTCTGGCTTTATTCAATTATTCCAAAGAGTAAATTTTAGAGAAAAATTAAAAATTAATAAGATTTTTATTATTATCTATTTAATGTTATTTACTTATATGCACAAAAATTTATAACCCTCGAATCCTTATATACTATTATAAAGTCATTTTACTTGCGAGAAAAATTTTAAATATATTTTTAAATAATTTTTTATTCATTAATTAAGACAAGTTTGATAACTTTAAAATTAAAAAAATTTTGCAATATTTCTTTTTGAAGCTCTAATTTTTACCAAAAATAGTAGGTTACCGTCGGTACTTAAAACTAATAATTTTTAACTCGGTCATTCATGTCAATCAATTGCGGATTGTATATACTTTTTTTTATACTTCCTAGAAAGAAATTTATTTTGTAGTTTATTTTTGACTTCTTTTTTCTTCTATTTTTCAACTTTAATAAATCAAATATTATTAAATCAATTTGTCCTTGCGTGACTTCAAATTTAATCTTCTTTTGTACTTTTAAGTGGCCGCTTATTTGAAAAGGGTATTTTATATCCTATATTAAAACAATAAAAACAGGAAATAGATCAAACCTTCAATTTTTCAAAACTTCAAAAATTTTTTAAATTAATTAATAACTTGCTACATTTTCCTTAAATCTAAAAATTTATCAATCTGAACTAATTAAAAATTAACCAAAATCACACAGATTTTTAAACTCTGTAAAAAAATTTCTTCTTCAAAAAAACGTGAGAAAATGATTATCAAATACTTGTAAAAACTTTTAAAAAAATAAATAAAATAAATAAGAAAAAAAAATAAGAGAGAATTTTGTATCCGGTATTCAACCGCATCGCATCACTTCCGCCGCAGTGGAGTACAATATTTTTTAGTCTCTCAAAATCGTCCTGATGTATGTTTCTATATGTATTAGTAAAAGATATTCACACATTTATTTTACAGGTTACATTTAAATTATTTTTTTTTTTTTACATCATTTCTCACATATAAAATCTGACAATGGTTAATTGAAATCATTTTTTTTATGTTTTCTTTTTCACTTTTATTTTTCTTCATTGGAATTTATCTACTTTAAAGCTCTGGTGTTTTTTTTCAAATCTTTATCTTTCTGGTTATTTGCATTAAATGTTTGGAAAAAAATCCTTTGTTTTAAATTATCGCGATTTTTATTGTATTTTTCATTTTCATTTAAAAGTATGGCCTTTTTACATTAAATTACAATTAAGTATCATTTTTCAGTCAAATACGGGTTGCTTTGCTATTTAATCAATGCCTAGTATCCTTTGATTAGACTCATTGTCTGTTTTTTTCTCACAGTTAAAATAGTTTTACTCTAATAATGCTTTTCTCTTGGCTTTTCTAATAAGGGCAGTTTATTAATTTTTATTTTCATGTCTCCTAAAACTCCAAAGTTTATTTTATACCCCACAAGTCTTCTAACTCCTATTGGTTTTTAGCAAATGAATTTTCATCAATTAGTAATAATAAAAAACCAATATCTCCAAAAAAAAGACCATAATTTTAATTTTTTAAGTTTATTTTTGCTTACTTTTTCTGTGAAAAAGCTTAAATTATGACACAATCTCTAAATAATAGTATGAAATTATTCACATGCAATAAATCTGATTCGATCTAACGATGTTATCTCATAAACATTTTTAGTATTATGTCTTATCACTAGAAATTCGTATGTGGTATATCCCTAAATCAAGTAATTTAAAATTTTCTAGAAATCGTTTTCTCTATCACGCTAAAAAATCTCAATCGGTCTATTTTAACTGTTAAAAAAAAAAATTGCTTTTTTTATTGAAAAAAATTTTGAATTATAGTATTTTTATAACTAATCTTTAATTTACAGAAAATCAAATAGTTAAACAAGTTAGGTACATAGTGACATTTACATACAAACAGATAACTTTGTAAAGTAATGCATTTACAATGAAATTGGAGTTTGTATTTCTGTCAAATGCATTTATTTACGTATTGCTAATCTTACAATACTGACAATTTCTGTCTAAACGATTTGCAATCATTTTGTTTAGAATTAAATTTTCGTTAAGCATTCATGTATATTAGGGTGGTTCATAAGTTTAAAAATTAACTTACTAAATTCAAAACCAAAAATTTTAGCAAAATAATACAAAACCTAATATACACACAAAACCCCATATTAAATAAAAATATTACTTACAAATATTTTTTTTAATTTTTTTAATGCAAAAATAATGCCTTCCAGAAAATGACATACAATTATTTTCAATATCAATTATTACTTACATATGTAAATATACGTTTTCGTTGTCATTTTTTTCCTATTTTTTTTCAAAATAATAGCAATTTTCTTTTTTCTAAGAAATAATCATATAAATTTAATAACTTATTTAACTATTTGTACATTATAAGTAATATTTAAAAAAATATGTATTTTTTAAATAGACAAATCAATACTCATCAGGGTTGAAATATGTAATTATGATTATTATGTAGATGGGATTTTTTAAAACAAACGAAAAATACATTTTGTTTAGTAACTAAATTTCAATTTAGTAAAATTATTGATTTCAAAAATTTAATTATTTTTAGTTGCAATTTAGCTTAAAATGTATAAAAAATAAAACAAATACATTCAATCCTACTATTTTACCTCAAATTTTACCTCAAATTTAACCTGGAATACTCCATATGGAACGTGTAATTTTATGTTTGCATAAACTGCAATAAGAAATAATTTTTAATAATTTAAGTTTAATTTGAAAAAAAGTTTCTAGATAAAAGTAATTGTTATTTATTTTAAAAAATACACAGATACTGCTGGTATATCATTATATATGAATGTATTTTTTGAAGATTGACATTCAAAATTAAAAAAGTGCTTTTTCTTCTGAAAAAATGTAACACGCGATTTTTAAATCTATTGTAGTTATTAAAATATATACAAATAAATGTATTAGGCTTAATATTTATACTAGTCTGGGAAAGGTTAAAGAACCTTTTTATAGTGAATTCAGGTGCCACAGCTTGAAATGATGAAAAATTTACCAATTTTGGAACCGTTTTATGAAGTACGAACTCTCTAAAGACAAGTATTTTACCGAAAAGTATTTGATAAACCAAATAAATAAAATTCGATTTCTTTAGTCCCAAGCTAATATACCTGTATTTTATTTTTCAAATTACTACTATAATTTACCATAAAAACTGTATTTTTATAAATTACTATCCACTATGAATTAGATAAAAGAACGATCAATAAAACTGCATTGCGAATGAATAAATTACTTTTCTTATAATATTTAATGATTAAATTCTTACTTTTCTCTTACTTCTTTCCAATTATTATTAAATGTTTTTAAAATTTGATTGCTGTAACCTGAATATCTTAGCCTAAAATCAAGATTTTCTGCATAATTCATGAAACTTTTTTTCATTTAACTCTGCATAAATTTATTTTATAATTTTCAGTCTTTAAATTATTTTTTTTCTTCTAATTTAACAAAAATCCGGCTCGAAGGATCAAATTCTTAAAATTTAAGTGCATAAAAATAAATAAAAGTTTTTTTTAATAGTAAATTACATATTTTATGAAACTAAAATCCGGCTCGAAGGACCAAATATTAAATATGTAATGAAAAAGAAACTGAATGTAATTTTTAAAAATTATTTTAGGGCATAATTACCCTAATTTTTCCTACAATCATTACAAAACGATCCCTGTAAACGACTTCCAACCTAAAAAGATGTAATATTCTAAATAATTAAAGTATCACAAGTTGCTTACATAGCCATAAAACCATAAAAACCTAAATATATATCTGATAAGAAACTTTTTTTAGGTTATCTTCTAAATTAACACGTATATAAAAGTGTGTATTTAAAAGCTAATAATAATAACAATATAAATAATAATTTTTTATAAAACACTACTTAAACATAGTTTTTTATCACTATATAAGTACCTATACTTAAATGTATACATAACCTATAAAATATTTTGTTGATGACCTGTATATTAGACTCTAGAGATATATTTTATGTAAAAAAAGGAAAATTTTTTAGCTATAAGTACTACTTTTTTATTTTTTAATGTTTATAGACAAGCAATCTTAATACATAAAATTTTCTAGTGTGTTTAAAAGCTTTAAGTATATTCTTGTAACCTCACTTATCGTTTAGAGGATCTTTAGAGCGAAAAAAAGTAAGGTTATGTCATTCTCTATCTTATAAAATCTAAATAAAAAAGTTGACCGTGTATAAGAAAGTAGAAAATATTTATTTAAGATCGTTATCTTTTTGATATGACTTTTTTGGGGTCTTTAGGACACACGCGTCTTTTGTAATTTGAATACGTGTTGTTGAAAGAAACCTTTGAATAATATGTTATTAAGAATGACGAATTTTTAAGATTTCAATTAGGTCACTCTTGTGTGAATAAAATAAAGTTCATTGATATCAAAAAGTTTATGTAATTTTACACTTCTTGTATCGTTAATTATTTAAATTAAAATAGAAATTAAATATAATTATGCAATGTTAAACAATAAATAATGGGAGAATCTTGTGTGTATTTGTCATTTCGTGAGAACATCTAGATGTTGACTTTCCGATAAATAAAAAAAAAATAATAATGTAACAATGTGTACAACACAAACAAATAGGGCGCCAATTTCCTTCTCTCATATTATACGAGAAAGAATAGACATCAATGACTATACGCTATATATACCCGGAATTGGAAATGACAATGCGAGTTTTATCAGAATATTCTTGGAAAATAGAGTGATTTAGAAAAATTATTAACCTATAGAAAGTTTATTTCTTTCAGTGTGTGTAGGTGTATTACTGTAAATTTTTACAAGCGTTATTTGTTTAAATAATTTGAATATTAAGGAAAAATTTATTTTATGTAAAGCTATTGTAGTTTTAGTTTACAATTGTTAATATCATTTTTACTGTTTGTGTATTTTTTTAATTTTTTTTAATTATTTGTAAGAAAATAGTTTTTTTTATATTTGCGAGAACCATGGTGGGACTTAAAAAAAAAAATTTTTTCAACTTTTCCTTAGCTTTTGGGTCATTATTTTTCAGTGTATCGAGTTTAATAGCTTTTAAAAGAAAAAAAGTAATTAATAATTATTGATCACTTTAAAATTTGCTTTAATATTACTTAAGGCTTGGTATACGACAAAGCTTTTTTTCTTAAATTTTTATCGCTCAAAATTTTTGGTATTAATTGCTTAAATTTAAGCTAAGAAATTTAATTGATTTTAAAAATGTAGAAGTTTTAACCAAAAATTCAACCACTCAAATAAGATTTGAAAAAAAATTGGCTCAAAGTACCAAATATTTGAATACAATAAAAACTTACTTTGCCACAAGTTATTTTAATTTTTTTAGTCAAGAATTAAAAGTTTCCTATTTAAAGCATTTAAATTTTCAAGCAAAAAATTACCATTTTTAAATATTTGCTTGAATTTTCAAGCAGTTTTGCTTGAAAAATTCAAGCGCAGCAACCTGACAGTGTAGTTTATTTTTTTAAAAATAGTTATAAAATATTCAAGGGCTACATGTAATTTGTATCATCATTCTTCATTAAGGGTATAAATTATTATAATAAATCATAAATTAATTACACTCATATTTTCTTGTACCTTCCTTATTATACTCAAAGGATTTAATGTTAATTAAGTGATTCTTCATATTTTTTTGTTCATTTTTTTTTTTTTTTGATTATTTCATTAATAACTTGCTTGTTTTAACGTTTCATTCAAAATTATTTAATTCAAGAAAAATTTGTTGATTTAGGATAAATAAGACTAAGAAAAAAAAATATATTGATTAAAAATTTGACTAAATCTAGCTTAAATTTTCAAAAAAAATATTGTCATTTTTTATAAAGGATATTTTTTCTTATTTTCACTCAATTCAGTTAACCGATTCTTTTTTTGTACATTCTGCATCTGGTAAAACAAGCAAAAATCTAAAAAAATACCAACTATCGCTCTAATATGTAAAAAAAACAATTTAACAAAGTGACTACACATTTAGTGATTGATATCATAACTATAAACTCATGAATATAGAAACATTTGTTAGTTATTGTTCCTGTCATAATTCAAACCCTTGGCAGTAATCAGTCACCTAACCTCACCGTCAGGTGTTATTCACGTTCATATGTATATATTCATATTACAATATTATATAAATTCCAAAGGTTTTCACCTGCGACGCCTTGTTATATATATGTATGAATAAAGCTAATAAACCAAGAGCATAAATGTGACCTTTCCATTTCCCACGATTATATATTTTTACACTATACGCTACTTTGTTTCTTTTTGCATTTCCGACTTTACTGTTTTATTATTATATGTACCGAGTATAGCTGCACATTCCGATTAATAATATGCGACGAGATATGCGATATATATTCGTTTCCCTTGTTATTTTTAACTTGAATAACATATTTTTAGTCATGGTTTAATCAAATTTTTCTATTTTACGCTTTTATTTTTTAAAATATGGCAATTCATGATTACGTGTTTTTTTTATTTTTGTATGTAATTGATCGATAAAATATACAATGTTTAGATTGAAAATATTGACATTTTAACTACAATATGGCGATTCCCTCTTGGCTTCTGTTTCGATTGCAACGATTCGTCAAGGAATATAAAAATCTCCCTTATTTCCTATATTTCTTAAAAATTTCACTTTGGGTATTAAACATATATGTTAGGGTGTTTTATAAAAGCTTTTAGCTTAAGGAAAGTTCCAGGTCATCCAATACAATGAAAGGTCTAAAAATAGCTGAAATCTTCAAAATATTTTTAATTCATAAGAATTTTATCTAATACAGTGGATCCATTTTACCCAATTTAACATTGCTGGTGCAGCATTTATGAACACAAACTTTCTAAGACTATCTGCTTTAGTAATAGTCTGACTAGAACCATACTTTTTCTACTTAAAAATTTATAAATTTTTATTCATTCAATATTTTTATTTTTATACAGATAATTAAATTAATTTCTAAAATACCAAAACTACAAGCACATATTTAATTTCCTGTAATACTTCATGACTTCTAAAATACCAAAAGTAGAACAAAACAACAATAAAAGAAAAACCCTGTATAGCCTGCTATTTAGCAAATGAAAAAAAGTAAAGTACATGAAGTGTGTCTGTAAATTATTATCATCAAAAAGAATGAAAAAAATTTTTTTTTATTCCCAGATGCACTTTAAAACACATATTTTTCTGAATAAAAAAGAAAAACTTATATTGTACTTTATATTTAGATAAGAAATAATGCTCGAATGAATGGACGAATAAAAGAAAAAAAACTTACAATTAGTCATATTTTTAACAAAGAATAATAAAAAAGTGTAATTTTTAATAAAATTTTTTGTTTGTTTTAGGTTCATTAGGCACATCAGTATTCGATAAAAATGTTTATCTTATTGGAGCAAGTGGTGGTGTTTATGCTTTGTTAGCTGCACATTTAGCAAATGTATTACTAAATTATAATAATATGGAATTTGGTATTGTTAGACTTATTGGTATTTTTATTATTGGTAAGTTGAGAAAAAAATTTTTTAATTATATTAACAAATATTTATTAATAAATAAAATTCTCTGAAATATTTTTTAATAAATAAATATTTCATTTATTAAAAAAAAAAAAAAAAAAAAAATATTTTTTTAATTAAATGATAAAAGACATTCTTTATATTAGATATCGATTCTAATATCCTTAACTTATATATTTTTTAATAACAATAATAAAAAAAATTGCTGATGTACAATAATAACTCAGCATTTTTTTCACACTAAACTTTAATACATAAAAATTCATTAGTTTAAGTGATAAAAAATTCAGGTCGTTTTTTCATAAAATTAAATAGTACAAACACAGACACATAGAAATAATAATTAATTAATAAAAATTCGATAGTGAATAATATAAATGTGAAAAGCATGTAGAATATATGAAACTTTTCGAGACTAAAACAGATTAATCTTTAGGGATATTTATCTATTTATTAAAATTTCTATAAAACTTTGAGATTATTTTAGAGTAATTCTTTTTATTTTTGTATCTCCTAGGACTAATAATTAGTCATGCTTCTAGAGTTTTCTTTATTTTCCAGTGTAACGGTTTAGAACACTCTATCTTAATTAGTTTCTTTATTATATCTTTCTTTATTTTTATATTTGCGAAGTTAAAGTTTTTTACGTGGATTTAAACAGATATTTATTATGATTGTTATGAAATTTATAAATATCTGTATTAGGTAAAGTGAAAGGTAGATGTCGCTTTGCTCGTACAAGAATTGGCGTTTGGACTTTATATAAGCAGTTTGATAGAATATTATAATAAATTTTTAAATTGAACTTTCAGTTAATCTTGTAATTTATTTCATAAAATTTAAATTTATCTTCTCTATACTTACCGTGATTGTGCCTATAAATGAATTTTACTGTACAGGGACATGGTGGGAAAAAAATATTTTTGACCGAAAATAAGAAGTTTTTCTAGAAGTTTTTTTACATTTTTCTTAAGGTTTTATGTCATTTGCAACCATTTGAAAGAAAAAAAATCCGGCTGCCGCAACCGGGATTCCGGTAACTAAAACTCCTGTAACAACAAACAGATTTTTTTTCTCGGTGAAATCCATTTTTAGCGGTATTTATAAAGATCTATTCTTTAAACACTAGATGTCGCTTTACTCGTAAAAGAATTGGCATTTTAACATTACATAAACAGTTCAATAAAATTTAATTATTTGTGTACATTTTAAAATTTTAAAATTTATTACATAAAGTTTAAGCTTATACTTCGGAGTTTTAAATTGACAAAAGGTTTGTTTTAAATTTATCAATTATACAAAAAGTTCGGTTATTTTCTTATTTATAGTTTATTACTATTTTTGAATAATTTTTTCTTTGATTTTGTTGAAAAAATTCGCTGCCGCTTATTTAAATTTTTTAATCAGTTTCTAATTCTTACTCAAATTAAATTTAAGAATGATTTCCCCTACACTATTCGGAAATAAGCTATTAAAAAAAATTAATAAAAATTCATCAAACTCTACAAATAAAAATCGACAAGTTAAAAAAAGTTTAATAAAAAATATCAGTTTCATGTAAAAAAACTTCTAATTAAATACCAACAAAAAAGCCTTCAGGTACAAAAAACGATGGAAACAAACTAAAAACTTTCTTCTATGCAATCTAGCTAGGAAGCACATATTTAAAACTTTTTCTTTATTTATGCAGAAAATAACAATAATGATATATCATACTTAATTGAAATGAAACCATAAAATTTTCTTTCATTTAACTCGTCGTCTTCTTTATTGTTGTTTCAATTGCATATTTTGTTTAGAAAACAGCAGGAATTTTTAGATGTTTTAAACTTTTCTAATCTCAAGAAATATTTTTTTGTACTTTAAATTAAATTCTTTTTGTCACTGCTAATTAAAGTTTTGACATTTCGGTTTAATAAATTTTATATTAAAATTGAAAGAAGGTATTAGTTTCAGTAGAACAATTATCAAGTCATTTTCCACAAGGTTTTGTCATTTTCTTGTGCCAACTTTGCAATTTATCAATTAACTTACAATTTCTCAATTTGTAATATTACTTAAGCTTCGCAAGTCAATGGATAACCCAAAGCTTTATTTTATCAATAAATTAAACTCAATTAAAAAAAAAAAAAAATTGAAATTCTAAATCTTTTTTTAGCCTGTCAATCAAACCCATAAATAATATTTTTGAATTTATCAATTCCTAACAATTAAATCTCAGGAAATAAAAAAAATTCGTTGTATAATAAAATAAAAAGGAATAACAAAAAAATTTATCGATTTTAATCTTAACGTCAACGTCGATAAAAATCATTGGAAAAAAAAATTGAAAAGAAATTTACTTTTTTCCTCTTCAATTTTATTATTATTATTATTATTGTTTATAAAATTTTTCTCATATATCAAACCACATTGTTTTATCGATGTCACCGCAGATTGTCATTGAATTCATTGGAGCATCCAAAAAAAATATACAAAAAAAAAAGTAACTTTGACATTTCGCGAGAAAAATCTCTGTGAAAGCGTGTCTAACGAGTATTTTTGCGTTATATTCGTCAATATATTTCAGGGAGCTTTTGTTTTTTAGCGTTTATTTTTTTCTTTTTTTTGTTATTTATCATTTTTTCAAGGATTCATTATATTTTTTTGTGTTTGTGTGTGTGTCTTTTTGAAAATACACAAATACCTATAATATTTTGTCGAACACTTTTTTATTTTTTCTGTCCTTATGAGGCAACTCGATAGAGAATTTTTTTTTTAAATACATATTTGTTCATTTTTTTTTTTATTAACCTAGCGAACTATGAAATTTCAATTGACTGCGGTTTTGAGAGGTTGAAATAATTACTATCTTATATTCCATTGTTTCGTTCCATTCGTATGTGCAAATTTTTTTGTTTGAAATCTTTTGATATTTCAAGTATGTATACACTCTTTTTTATGCTACTGAAAATAATTTTCTATTTTTTATATTCCAATTTTTTTATTATTCGTAACAGTATGTATTAATTTTCAAATTATGACAAGTTTTACTTTTTTTCAACAAAAAATTGATTTTTAACAAGGTTACTTTTTTTTTTTGATGGATTGATTTTTTTGAATTGCGCTTAAAATTTGTAGGAGCATTTACAAAGCTCAAATTGGGGCAAATCTTCGTTTTTTTGACTATGCATACAATGCCGAGGCGAAATTTCCTAATGAATTTAGATACCAATTTCTTTTTCAGTATTTTGAAAAAAATTATTAATGGAGTTGATTAAACCCTAAACAAATTTTAGCTTCCAAAATTGAACTGAAAAATGGTATCAAAACTTGAGTTTCACAAAACATTTTTCAACTACAATTTTCAACAGCTCCACTCAAATTTTGCTTGAATTTCTTTCTAATAATTTCAAAAATTTCTCAACTATTAAAATAATATTTTGTATCCAACAAAAAAAAGTATATAACTAAAATCCATATTACTTCCATAATTCTTTGCTGAACACAGTATACTACTAGCAGCCCATAAATAATCCAAAAATTTTCCAAACAAATTACCTCATATTAAAAAAGAAAGAAAGAGAAATTCATGATACCAACAATCTATTGTTTTTAATACAACTTTTTCGCATGTCTTTTCTAAAAAAAAAAACTCTCGAAAAGTACTTAAGTACTTCTTTTTAAGGTACTTTTAAATATTATGTATAGAGTACTATATCATCATGACGTGAAAATTATGTGAGCGTTATATTATTCTCTCATTTTTTCACGCAATAAACTTTTTTTTTAAGCTGGTATGTGTCATCTTTAGAAAATAAAAAAAAAAAATGAAACATCACCTTTAATAAAAAAAATTATATGAATAATCTTTTGTTTTCTCGCATAGTACCTTCTAAATTATCTAAGAAGTGTCTCAGCTGTTTATACATTTTTTTTCTTTATTTTTTTAATGAAGGACACCATTGTTCTTGTAGTTTAATGCCTGTTTAAACAGTACTGAACAATAAATTCAAAATTTTTCAATCATTTTTATCAAGTTCGTTGACACTTTTTTTTTTTAAATAACTCTTCTTATCTTGTATTATTATTTATTTTTATAAATGAGAAAAAGTTAAAAAAAAAACAATTTTTGTCATTATTTATTTTAATTTTTAAAAACAGGAAATATATTGAATTTTGTGAAATACTGTTAAATTTTTTTGCTTTAAATTTTTGATCTTAGAATTTAAAAACTGATTTTTGGAATTGAATTAGACCATTATTTCTCCTCCTAATTAATTTTTACTCTAAAAAAGCTCTTGCTGAACTGTTTAAAAATCCAAGAGTCAAAGTTCAAGCAAAACAATTTACCAGTAAACAATATTAGTATTAAAAAACTAATTTTCTTATTAAAAAAATGAATTAATAAAAAACAAATTTATTGTTACAGCGAGTGCCGATGTTGGTTTAGCAATACACGACAGATATACAGCAGAAGAACCAAATTTACAAGTATCATACGTTGCACATTTAACCGGTGCCTTAGCTGGATTAACAATAGGTTTACTTGTATTAAAAAATTTTGAACAACGTTTACATGGACAATTATTATGGTGGATCGCATTAGGTGTTTATGCAGCATGTACTATATTTGCTGTTATGTATAATTTAATGCATCCTGTTTATGATCCATGACGTGAAATAAGCTTCGCTTATGGTCATACTGTTACGTAACGCGAAGCTACACACAACTTTATTTATTTATTATTATTATCATATTTTTAACAAAATTTTTCCAATTTTTTTTTTTTCTTTTGATTTTCTTTGTTATTATTATTAATTATATTAGGATAAAAAGACTGAACAAAAAAATGCTATATATACTTTCTTATATATATAAATAAATAATTATTTTAATAATAATAATAATATTTAGGTAAAAAAATACTGATATTGTAAAATGTATTCCAAAAAAAAAAAATGTAAATAAAAAATTTTTTTAAATGTACAGGCTAATATATATATATATAAATATTAATGCTTTTTTTTTAGTTTAAAAAAAATGTGTACCAGTGTAAAAACAAGTTATTTGTTTAGTATTATTATATTGTGTTAATTTAATTAATATTGAAAACCAAATTAATTGTAAAAAATATTAAAAATTTGGTCATTTTTTTTTTGTTATTTAAAAAAATTAAAAATTGAGTAATTATTTATGTGTGTGAAAGATTTATGTGTTCTTTTAAGTTAAATATTGTAATATTATGGAAAAAAAATTGTTCGTTATTTTCATGTATTTGTGAAATTTTTGAAAAATGTTATTTAAGAGTGATTTTTGGTCTTATTTTTATTGTAATTTTGTGAATTATTTAAAAATTTTCTGTTTATTTGTAACAAAAAAACACTGTTGACAAAAATGTTTAAAAGTTTCTTTTTTATAATTACACTGATGAATTGCTTTGGTTGAAATTAATCAACTGGTTTAAATTAAATTTTAGTAAACATTGAAATAGTTTAATTATATACTTATAAAATTTAAAAAGTTTGACCAAAGCAAGAGTTTATTTAAGAATCAGAACTCAATTATACAATTTTTTGTTTAAAAATTTACTATAAATTTGAAGCATTTTTCTAGCAGTGAAATTCAAAATTCAAAATATAATTTTGTATAAAAATGACCATGCATTACTTAAAAAACAATATTTTAAATAAAATTTAAAAAATCAAAAAAATAATATTTATCGTAACGAAAATTGCATAATATTTTCTTTAAGAAAAAAAAAATTTTTAATTTAAATCTCTTGCATAATTTATATTATTTAAAAAAGAAAAATTAGCGAAAGAAAATATAAGACAAGAAATTAAAAAAATTAAAAAAATGCTAACTATATTTATTTTATAATATCTTCTATAATAATTTTTTCTCTTTTATAAATAAATAAAAAATTTCATTTAATTTTTTGTGTTTGAAAAATTAAAAATAAAAAAAGTTAAAAAAATAAGAGAAAATTATTTAAGAAGTGATGAACGATGCTAGTCAATTAGTATCCAACTATTATATATATATATATATAATAGAAGTTAAAACTCATTTAAGATAAATGTTTTTCTTTCTTTCTTTTTTTTTTTAATCTTAAGAGATAATAAAACACTTTAGCTTTTTTTTGCCATTTCGAGTCAATAATTACAAAAAGTTTAATTTAATTTCGATAGAAAAAAATTTTCTGGATTTCTTTAATTGTAAAATCCAAATTCATATAATTGAATTAAAAATTATGGATAATTGTATAGTTTTTTAATTGACTTGAAAGTGCAAAAAAACTGAAAAGAAAGAAATTATAAAGATTTGTTCTTATTCTATGTTTATTTTTTTTTCTCTCTCTTTATACTCTCATCAATGTAAATAAAAGAAAATATAATTATAATTGTGAAAACAAAAATTAATAAAAATATAAAATAAAATAAAAAATAAAATTGTTTTATTTTCCTTTTTTCTTATAACTGTACATAATTGTATATGTTTGAACCAGGAATCCTAAGTAATTTTAACCTGGATATGTACTTAAAATTTTTGAATTATTTGATTAAATTTTGGATAAAATAATAAATATTAAAACCACTTTTCAATTCAGAAGAAATTCATTTTAAATTAAATTTAAATTATATTTTTAAAAGTATAAGATCACTTTGAAAGCAAAGAAAAACAATTTTCTTGCTACTATATTGTATAACCATTAAATTGATAAAAAATATTCTAAAGATGGCAAGATTTAGATTTGATTATGAATTACGAAACAATTAAATTATCAATATAATTAAAATATTCTGTTTTATTTACTTCAAATAATTGAAATTCATATTATTTACACAATTTATTTCAAAACAATAGTTGTTGAAAAATTTGGATTTAAAAAGTATTGATTTAAAGTTATATCTTATAGAAAGTTCAAAATATATTTTAACCATAATAAATTCTCATATTAATTGGATTCATATAATAGTATCAAATTTTACATACTTATTTGTAAGTATAATCATGATAATATATTTTACATTATTTACAATTAATTTGCACTATATTGTCTTAAACTTCACTGAATCAAACATCTATTTCACTTATTAGTCAAGTCATGTGAAATATCTAACTAATGATCCCTTATTCAATAGCATACTGTATAACACACTGCTAAATAAAAAGACTATTTAATCCAATATTAGAAACCTCATCAACAAAATTTGTTTTTTCCAAAACTGTTGTAGGTATTACATTATATTTGCAGTTTGTTAGTTTGTAATTTTCACTTAATTTTGGAGTAATATTAAAACGTTCTTGAAGAAATTCATGTACGCTATTTTCATCATTTAAATTATTAAAAGCTAGTCTTTCTTTTTTATTTAAAATTTTTTCAAGCATAAAAACAAAATGATGGTGCATAGTCACAAAAGATGTTGGTATACTAGTCGTTATATCGAGCCAATCTTGTAAACATATTAAAGGAGTTGTTTTATGTCCTTCAAAAATTGCAGGGTTTGTTAAAATAGCACCAGCAACCATTACACCATTACAATTAGTTTTACTATATAAAGATTCAGCATCTTCTAAACTTTTTACACCCCCATTTGCAACAACGGGCAATGTTACTGAATTTCTCACTAAGTTTAAATTTTCCAAATCTATTGGTTCATTTCTCATATCTGGAGTTCGGGCATGTACTGTTATAAAAGATGCTCCAGTGTGTTCAATTATTCTGCATAGTTCAACAGTTTTTCTTATATCTTTAAGCAAACGTATTTTAATAGAAACACTAAAAGGTTTTGAAATTTTGTTTCTTACTTCATATACCAAACTTTTAATTAAATCTGGCTTCTTCAATAAGTCAGCTCCATAACCATCTTTCATTGCCCATCTTTGAGGACACCCACAATTTAAATCGACTCCATCTGAGTAACTTTTAATTTTATTTTTAATTAAGTATGAGTATTAAAACACCAATTTTAAAAAATACTTACGGAGCAATCAACTCTGAAGCTTTAACAAAATCATCAACATTGTTAGCTGCAAATTGTACAATTAAAGGTTTGTCAAATTCATTAGTCGTAAATTCATTATCTCTAGCTTTAGATGATTTTAAAAATGAATCAGCCAATATCATTGGGGTGTAACATAAATCACAATTGTATTTTCTAACCAAAGTTCTAAACTGAAGTCTTTAAGGACAGTATTTATGTAATTAAAGTCGTCATGTTGCAAAAAATAAAAAATTTTGGATTATACTCACTTGCTGTATCTAACCATTGGTGCACAAATCTTTGTTATTTGTGGTTCTAATAATAAATCAACTATATCCACAGACATGGTAATATTGTTGTTCAATCATCAAAAGTTTTTTTAATAATATTTTCAGTTATAAATAATATAATTAACTATTTAAGCATAGTTAGTTGTTGCAATTAATGCAATGTTGTTGCAAATTCTAAACTTCAGCGACTAGCAGACGACGATAGGTTAGGTTGCATCAAAAAACACATGTGATAACTTGATAAGTGATTTCAAAATATTTATATTTTAAAATTATGAGTGATCAAAGTTTAAATTATAATAAAATTCAGAATGCATTAAATATATTATTAAGTGAGACCAAAGGTATTTTAAACAAAATATTAAAGATAATTTTGAAAACTTATAAATTTAATAATAATTTATTTTTTATATAGAACTATATTTACCTTCAAAAATCAATGAGATTCAAGAAAATATTTCTCCATTACATTTTTACAGAGAATATGTGTCAAGAAATTTACCAGTTGTAATCAGAGATGGAATTAAACATTGGAAAGCTTTAAAAAAATGGAATATACCACATTTTAAAAAAATAATTGGTGATAAATTAGTTAACGTAGCAGTAACACCAAATGGATATGCCGATGCTATTTCAGTTGAAAGATTATTAAATAATGAAATAAGTGAGAAAAAATATTTTTATCTACCAGAAGAAAGATTGATTCATATGAATGATTTTTTAAAAGAATTAGAATCCCCATCTGAAGACAGTATATTTTATATTCAAAAACAAAATTCTAATTTTGAAGAATTTCATGAACTTTGGAAAGATGTTGAAAGTTATTTACCATGGGCTACAGAAGCTTTTGGAGTTAACCCAGACGCTATAAATTTTTGGATGGGTGATAAACGAGCAATAACTTCAAGTAAGTTTATTAATATATTTAAATATGAAATATTTATTATTTCTGTTTTTCTTAAAGGTTTTTAAAAAACCAATAGAATAAATTTAATTTTACAAAGAAATTTCAAAGCAAATAACAAATTTTAATAAATTAAATATTTTTATGTAAAAATTAATTTTTTTTTTTTAAACAGTGCATAAGGATCATTACGAAAATATATATTGTGTTATATCAGGAGAAAAAGAATTTATTTTACATCCGCCAACAGATCTTCCATGGATTCCGTACAAGAATTATCCTGTAGCTGTGTATAAAGAAACAGAACCAAAAAAATGGACAACAATAGAGAATTATATAGAATCAAATATTAATGCTACAAAGGAACCAAGAACAATATCATGGATTGACATTGATCCGTTAAATCCTGATTATGAAAAGTCAGTAAAATGTGTTCAATTTTTTAATTTAAATTAACAATACAAATAACTAATTTTTCTTTTCTTTATTAAAGATATCCATTGTACAAAAATGCAACAAAATTAACTGTTAAAGTTAAAGCAGGAGATATTTTATATTTACCATCATTATGGTTTCATCACGTTCGACAATCTCATGCATGTATAGCAATTAATTATTGGTATGACATGCAATATGATATAAAATATGCTTATTTTAAAACTTTAGAGGCATTGTGTTGTAAATAAAAAAAACTTTTTAAACTATGTAAATATTTATTTTACATTATAATATAGATGTACAATATAAGTTGCTAAATATATTTTTAAAAAAATGTTATATAGAATGTTTTAGAATTTTATAAATTACACAATAATAAAAATAAGATAAAATATATATGGAGCAAGTGTGTATGTTCAAGTGACATTTAAAAAAATTTTTTTTAGCACATACATTCATTACAATATATTCTGTACATTAAATTGTTTATTTCGCTAAACATCTTTTTTTTTTGGATAGACGAAAAATTTAAATAGATTTGTTATAAAAAAAATGATTCAATTTTAAAATATAAAGTCTTATTTTAATTTATCTATAAACTTATATATCTATTTTTCGTCATTCTGTAGAAAAATTATATTTTTTATGAACAAATTACTATTATTTTAGACTAGCATATTAGACAAGTCTATTTTATTATTTTTCTGTGTTATGTTTAAATTTATTATTGATATGTCGAAAAAAAAAAAAATTTTTATTGAAAAAAAAATAATTTAATTTTATTAAAAACAATAAAAAATTCTATCATTTTAATAAACATCTTCATCTTCTTCATCCATCATTCTGCTATTACGACGATAACCTCTTTTAGGAAGTTGAGTTTCATAAGTCTTACGATTCTCAAGATATCGACGATAATTAGTTTCACGTTTTCTTCTTTGTTCTTCAGCTTGTTGACGTAATTTTTCTGGGTTCATATGAGTTGTAACCATATGTCGAGTTAATGAACTTGAAAACTTGTATGTGATTCCACAAACATGGCAAGACAAAATTTCTTCACTTGCGGTTTGCTATAACAAAAAATATATTTTCATTGTAAAATTTTAAAATTCATGTTTTGTATTAAAACTTTAATGTTTTTAATATACAAGTATTCCCAAACTAAAATTCAGGCAAAGACAGAAATAAACAGTTTTAGTTTCAATATGGGTGATTTGACAATTATCATATTTGGCTATACAGTAAGAGCATTTAAATACAAAACAGTTAATTGTCTCTTTCGTATATCAAGTGTAAAATATTTGGGGCTCCAACAATTGTCTCCAGGTTTCAAATAGAACAAAAATAATAATTCATCAAACTTTTTCAGCCACCCTTGGAATTCAAAAAGTTTGAAATGTATTTTTACAATTTAGATCATATGGTATTATTTTTGATGAAGTATATATAGCATGCTTTTTCAAGAAGAATGGAAAAGCTAATATTCACAAAAACATAAGCCAAGAAAAAATTTAAGTTTCTTATGATATTTTAAGGACAATATTTCTTTTAAAATGCAATATAATAAATAAATAAAATATTTTTTAAGCCAAAAAGTATCATTCTTAAAAAAAATTTTAAGTTGTTTTAGGTAAATATAACAAAATTTGGAAAACAAAAATAATTTTCTTATAGAAACAAAAAGCCAATAAGAATAAAGAATAAACTTTTCTTGAGATGAAAATAAAGTGAAATACTTAAGGGGGGAATTAAAAAAAATCTTGAATTATACATAAATGATTTTTGATGATATAAAATAAAAGTATTTTTTAGCCTGAAAAAGATTAAATTGTTACAAAAATAAAATTGATTTTACCTTTGCTTGCTCATGCACCATCATGTGTCGCTGCAAATTATTCAATCGATTGAATTCTCTACCGCAAACTGTGCAATCATATTTTCTGTCTGTTTCATGATTTTTTTTATGAATATTCAAATCAGTACTATTGGTGAAACATTTTCTACATATTTCACATGAAAAGGTTTTCATTTCTCCTGCTAAATGAGACTGTTCATGTGCCATTAAACTTGACGAATCTTGAAAACGTCTTCCACAATATATACAAGTTAGTTGCAATGGATTTGGATTATGCAAAGTTAAATGTTTTCTAAGATTATTAGCTGTTGGGAATGATTTATGGCACTCTAAACAGTTAAATGGTCGATCACCTGTATGGATTCTTCGGTGAGAGGCTAAAGAATTTTGGTCAGGAAATCTAAAAAAAAAAAAAAATTATTAATCTTCTTTAAATACTAATAAAGTAAGAGATTTTTATTTTTTTAAACCTTTTTGGGCATAAATCACATGGGAAATTTCTTGTTGTAATGTCTTCTTCACGAGCATGCTTTAGTCTATTATGTTTGAGTAATTGAAAGTCAGTTTTAAAAGATTTATTACATAAATTACATTTAAATTCATTAGCTTCAGATGGAATGATAACTTGAGTTCTTTTTTGTCCATTTTCATCTTCTGATATAATTAAAGATATTGTTACTGTACTATCATCATTGCCTTGGTTTGATGCGTTCATTGAATCTTCGTTTTGATTCTGTAAAATTTAAATTTAAATTTTGTTTACTTATTTAAATAATTAAATAATTATTAACTTACATCAAAGTCAGGTAATACATAATTTTCCTCCATGTGTTGTAACTGTTGCTGATGCTCTTGTTGTTCCTGCTGAATTTGATCCATACTTTCTTGACTGTCTTCATCGTCATTACTATTTTCACCAGTTATAATATAATTTCCATCAGAATTTAAATAAACTGGTTGCAAATTTCCTTTATCATTTTTATAGTACAAATTACCTTCTTCATCTTCATGTAAAAATATTTGCTCTTGTTCGACCTAAATTTTTAAAATTAATAAAATAAGTTGCAAGATGATTTGTAAATAAATCAATGTCAAAAAGAAGCAAAGATAAATCCAAATTCAATGAAAAGGGGTTCGTAAGCAAAATAAGAATTCAAGAAAATTATTAAAATGCTTTTGATGTTATTTTAAATTTGTTTTCTAAAATTTTAAATTTAAAAAAATTTTATAGCAATTGATATCCAAATTATTATTCTATAATACAAATCCTTTAGAGTAAGTTTTTTTTTTAACTTTGACGTCAGAAGTACAAAAATTACTTAATCCTAAAAACACCAGTCAATAAATTTTACCTGATTTTCTTGCTCAGTTTCCATATTTTGTTCTTCGTTCCATTCCTGATTGTTTTGTTGAACTTTATCTATAGAATCATATTCATATTGTTGTTGGTCATTTTCTCTTACAGCTTGGACATAAATATTCTCTCCATCAGTGGATTGATAATAGATGGTACCATCCGATTGAACACCATTGTCAACTTGTCCTTTCATCTATGAATTTTTTTTCATTAATAAATTTTTAAATTTAATTAAAATGTTAAAACATTAAGAAATATTAAAACTTACTGAGATAAATTCAAGATCTGATGAATCATGTGGATGAGATTGCATATCTTTTTTAGAATTTAAAACTGTATAAACTATATTATTTTCATCATTTTGCATAATACCTTCTGGTCTATCATTATCTCCAATTATCGTAATTTCATTATGTTCATAATTTTCATTTTCAATTACATTTTCATGATCCCTGTTGTTTGTAACTTGATGTTCTTGATTTTCATAAACAATGTTATATTCTTCATGATTATTTGATGTTTCAACTTCAGTGGTATGAGAATCATCTTGTTCAAATTCTTCACCCCAATCTTGCATAGCATCATAGTGAACAACTTGATTACCGTGTTTGGCTACATTATTTTGTAATTTAGATCGTTTGTTAACCTGTCATAAAAATATTTAAAAAAATTAGTTATTTTACAAACTTAAAATAAATAAAATATTTAACTTTTTTTTTACATTTTGATTTCCTTCATTTTGAGCAGATGAATTGGAATGCAAATTATTATGATTTAAAATTTCTGCTTCTTCAATATATTCTACTTGATTATTTTCGTCTTCTTCAACTTCCTCAACTTCTTCAACTTCTTCAATCTCTTCTATTTCTTCAATAATTTCAACTATTTCTTCAATTTCTTCCTCAGCATCATCTGTTTCAAAAATTATATTAGCACCTTCAACAGCTTGCTCCAAAATTTCAGTTACATGATTGTCTACTTCCATTTTTTTTAAAAATATTTATTTGAAAATTGTTCAAATGTGTAGCATTCTTGACTCCTCAAAATAAAATTCACTTTCTTTATTGGTATTAAATCTGAAAATATCTGACAAAAAAAAGACCATTTTAATAATTACATTGAATTAAAAATAAGTATGATAAAGAAAACAAATGTAAGTAAGTAACAATATGAAAAAAGAATTGGAAATTTCGAACTACTTAAAAGTAGGTAAATCAAATAAAGTTTACACTTTAAAAATAAATTTTTTGCAAGTTCTATTTTGCATTCAAAAATTTTATAATTTATTTAACAGAATACACTTAGATCTTTACAAGTAATGTTAACCTCGAAATTTGCGTTGAAGGCTACCATAATGGATTTTCAAGTTAAAATGATTAAATATTTATTATAAATATAAAAAAATAGTTTATTGAAAATATGTTTATAAAAATAAATAAAATTAAATATTTACTATTATCATTAAATATTGAACATTTTAAAAAAGCGGTATATACCTTAAAAAATACCAGTCGGTATGCAAATACACTCCTTTGCCGCGGCCCGCGAGTACTCGACAAACTTATCAACGGCTAGCAAAATGGCCACTGAAAAGCTATAAAAAGAATAAAGCGTCATTTCAATGAATAGTTAGAATATGCATCTTTTTGGTAGTTGTATAACTAAAATTTTTAGTAATTTTGACTAGATAAATTTTTTATATATTTTTCGAATCCAATTCATTCAAGTTAACTTAAGTATTTAAAATTTAATAAATATTCTTTGTTCAAGAATTAATTTACCTATTTAGTATTTTTTACTCGGTCGATACACGTAAACATAATTTTTTTTAATAAATAAAGAAAACCATATGGCTAAGAAGAATTTAAAAATTTTATTTAAAATAATAATTTAAACCATACCATATAATATAATAATTCTATTCATAAATAATTGTGTATTTAGAAATGGGTGGAGCACATGCAAAGTGGAACACTGAAAAAAAGAAATTAAAATTGAGCACATAGATTGACGAAAAAACCTGCAGTGACGCAATAATGTTTACGATATTGAATGGATATTGTTTATAATCAATGTTTAATTACATAAATTAATAATTATCTTCAAGAGACATAAATATTTTGTATAAAATATAGATTTTTATTAAAACACCGGTATAAAAAGGCCGCTAACCTATTTTAAATATGAGACATAACTCATAAGGTATGTTCCTTATTTGTTTCATTTTTACTCATTGTTTGCCCGCGCTTATTCAAATTACAAAAATAAAGTATGTTTAATTAATTAATTGATTATAATTATACATATCTTATACTATCATATCTTATCAAATGAGCGGGGGGGGGGGGGGGAGTTAACAAAAGTTTTTTCCTGTTCAATCTTGAAGGTAAAAACTGGTTTTTAAAAAAATTATGTATGAAAAATATTTGAGAAAGGTAAATTAGTGAAAATTAGACAAAAAAATATCACTACTTATACTTTCGAAAGCTTAAAATTTTTTTTATTAATTTTTTAAAAAATTTTGATAGCTTTTAAGCCATTTAAACCAATGTTCAATTTTTACGCATTTTCTGAAATGTTAATCTGATAGCATATAAAATTGGAATCAAGAAATTCTGTCCAAAATCTGCTCAGATTTGCAGTCAAAATTGTGAAGTTCATGCAACTGGAAACAAATTATTCAAAAACACTACTACAAAAGAAATTTTGCTTTGAAGGAAGCGTTATTATACATTTTGATTATGAAAAGACGAATTTATCATAACATACCCAGAAGAAAAATGAAACTTAAAAAGAAATTTTTAATCCACTATTTATGTTTTCGAAGGTTATAAAATTCATTCAATTATAATTATAATATTAATTTTTCAACGAAATTCGAATTTTTTCCACTTAAACTCTCTTTTACGTATATTGCAATGATATGTAAATTAAAGTTTTACATTTTTCAAAAATAAATTTAAACATGCTTCACTACGTAATTAAATATCAGGGTGGCCGCATTTCTGGAATTTTAGAAAGCCAGGGCATGTCAGGGTATTTTTTTTTAGGTCAGGGAAAATCAGGGAATGTCAGGGAATAATTTATTTTTTCTGGAATTTATTTTTTAAAATAAAAATTAACAAATGTCTCCATGATAAGTTTTAGTTGGGTATTTAAATTAAGGATGTACGGTTACTTTTAAAGCTTCGGGTGATCTTGGATTTTTTCGCGTCGGGTCGGGTCGGTGTTTGGTTATACCTGAAAAGCTTCAGGGGTATGAAGGTAAAGTTTTTAGGTGGAAAAATTCCCTGGCATTACGATTCTATCATTCTTTTTGCGAAAAATTTTCAATCACTCTTAAAAATAAGAATAAGTGTCAAAAAATGATTTGCTAAAAAAAAAAGAAAATTATTATTAACTTTAGTTATTATTTATTTTTTTATGTAAATTTACATTTTATTAAACATTAATACTTAGTATGCTACTTTTTTTTATGATAAAAAATAATAAAACCTATTCCTAATTTAATGCAGAAATTAAATAATAAAAAATAAAACAATTCGTATTAAACATCTTGAACATCTATTTTTGTAAGTATAATAATACTTAACTTATAAGTACTTTATAAAACCGTATGTTCAGCAAGTATTTTTCAATTTTTCTTCTTTAGCGAATTTCCGATTTCATTAAAAGTTATTCTTAACTTTAATTTTACGTTTCCTGAGAATTTAAGATGGCGCTTTAATAAATTAAAAAATATAAGGATTTAGCAGTATTACTTTATATGAATCTGACAAAAATCATATGCATGACAGAAAAGAAACTATTGAAAAAAAAATCAAATGACTAAAAAAAAAAAGGAAAATAACAGATAAACAAAATGACAGTGATCTTTCACCTCCCATTATTATTCGAAATAAAATAAATAAACTAGCAAAAAATATAATTGAAATGGCCAAAGATATAAATAAAAAGATATAATCTAGATACCAAAGAAAATAGTCTAAATAAATCTAAAGAAAATATAATTTCAACGAGCATAGAAAATAATCAAGAATTATTGAATATAAATACTCAACATACTGCTAAAGACTTAATGGATGATCCGGAAAAGGAATTAGATCAGCTCTACCAAAGCATAGAGGAATTAGAAGATGGGGACGATGAATTCTTTTCAGACGCAGAAGAAATTCCAATTACTTGTGTAATAAAGCCTGAACTTCCTACAAAAGTATCTTACAACCAGCACACACCAAATCGAAGACTACGCTCTAACTCTTCCTTTTTATAATGGAACTAAAATAAAAGACAGCAAAAGACTTCAGCATATTAAACCAGGTAATTAATATAAAAAAGTTGATAAAGAAATTCGTTACAAATTCCTCAATCAAAAACTTTCATGAGATATAACTTAAATAAACTGAACATTATTCAATAGAATTGCAATAGAATCCTTTTAAGGAACCTGGGAATACATAAACTTGCACAAGAAGCGGATGTAATGTGCTTGCAAGAAATATTGTTAAAACCAGACGACAAATTTTTAATAAAAGGCTTTAATCTGTAATTGTATAGAAAAGATCAGGCTATAGAAAATGGCGGAGAATTAATAATTGCAGTAAGATCAGATATCCAAATCCAAGTCATTGACTTAGATTCTATTCATAGCTCTTTAGAAATTATATGCATTAAACCATAAATCTACAAAACAACATAAGAATTTATAATCCCTACAAAAGGAACGAAATATATACCTTTGAAGAAGTATGGTCATCTATACTGGAAATATAAATTTAGACCTAATGCCTACTGTGATATGTGGAGACTTCAACAGTCATCACCAACAATGAAGCTTAAACAGCAACATATTAGGTGAAAATTTAGGTAATGCAATTTTAAAAACTCATCTTGTAATATTAAATGATCCTGAAATCAAAAGAATTCCACAAACTGATAAAAATCCAGGTTCCCCTGATATAATTACATTTTTCTCTTAATGCAAACTACATGCAAATAGTAAAAAACTTAAGTACTAAAAAATTAGATCTTGAAAATTTTAAAAAGGATATGGAAAGGGACACGGAATTCCAGGGACACTATCAATATTGACATTACACTAACATTACTGAGATTATTCATGATAATATAAGAAAAATGGGGGCCATATAATAGATAGTAATAGGAATTATAAAAATCTACACCCTCCCTGGTGGGACAATGATTGCTTTGAAGCTATCAACAAGCGATCTAAATCTCTATCAAACTACTTTGACGAAAATATCCCCGCTTATATAATGAATATAAAAAAGCGGATGCTATGGTAAAAAGAGTTACAAAAGCTAAAAAAAAAAGCATTTAGAAAAAAATTTATAAATGATATAACTCCTGACAAAACAGTTAATTATATTTACAAATCCGTAAAAAATATAAGCAGATTTAAGACAGCTCCAACAATTACAATTAATGACCCTAATGACCCCTCTCTGCACGAGACAATAAATATTATTAAGAGTCCTCCATTTGTAGTAATAGAGGAGGTGGAAATAGAATATGTACATAATAAATTTCTTGACAGCCCAATCACATAAATATGAAGAAATCATGGTATCTTTTAAAACCTTAAAAACTAAAACCTTTCCTGGAAAAGACCTGATTTCTAATGTCATTCTTAAACATCTGCCTGAAAACACTCTAAGAAAGATAATCAAAACATACAATGAACTCTTAGAACAAGAAGAATTTCCTGAAGATTGGCAGACTTACATGATTGTTTTAATCTGCAAGTCTGATAAAAAAGGCTACTTTTAAGTTAGGATCAAAATTTGCTAAAATTATTTGAATTAATTATTAAGACAAGATAAGATTGTTATGTGTAAAGAAATCTATACATTCCTGAATCACAAAATGGCTTTAGAAAACAAAGATCAGTTCTGGATAGCACAACTCATCTAGCAACCGACATTTCAAATGCTTTTGAGAAAAATCAAAAATTAGGAGCACTATTTGTAGATATTCAAGAGGCATTTAATTATGTCATTCCAAATATATTAGTACAAGATTTAGTAGAAATGAAAGTATCAAATAAAATCATTAAGTTTATAAAATTTTTAGTCTCTAAAAGAATAGTAAGTTTTTATATTTATTCTAAGCACATTAAAGATGCTACTGTCATAAAAGGTTTACCTCAAGGCTCAGTCTTGAGCCCCCTACTATTTACTATTTACTTGAGAAAAATTGAGCACCATATGAACTTATGTATAAATTACCAATTTGCAGATGATTATGTAATTACATGCAAACCTAGGGATTATCAAGAAATAATAAATGAATTACAAATAGGCGTAGAATTAATCATTAATAAGATGGTTCAAGTCCAGAGGATTAAATGTAGCAGTTAAAAAACCAAATACTAATATATAAATACCTGTTTTCAAGAACTTCAACCGATAAAATAAATTTAAATATTGATGGTCAAATAATTCAACAAGAGGAAGAAGCCAAATTCCTAGGTATTATTTTTGATACAAAACTTACCTGGAAACCTCATGTTAACTTTACGCCTAAAAGAGCAACAGCGTCCTGTAACATGCTCAAGGCCTTCGCAGGAACATCTTGGGGCTCACACCCTCTCAGCATATTAAAAGTATATAAAGGATATGTTAGGGCGTTAATAGAGTGATGAAGCTTGTGCTACTCAAATGCTAGTAAATCCCTTCTCAAAAAACTTGATCCGTTACAGAATGCTGCTATTAAGATTGCCACGGGCTTCTTGAAATGTACAAACATATTTAACTTATACAAAATATCTAACTTACAACCACTAGCAATGAGAAGAACCTACATAACTGACAAATTCATATTAAAATTATCTTCAGTCAACAATAAGCTTCACAATAAATTAATTATACTAGAATCAAATATAAGAAGAAAAAGGAACAGCCTTCGATTTACACCCTCTAGATCTAAAATAATACACCAACTTTAAAACGAGTATCCTACCTTGAAAACAGACCAAGCAATATTCTACATTTTTCAAATAGAAGTTCAACTTTTTACTCTCAACATAGATCTGAACATTGAAGAAAAAATTCATTGTACAACTTGCGCTAATAACATCAATAGAATATTCAATAATTTTCTCACTCAAAATTATCCGGAACATAATATCATAGTAGCTGATGCAGCTAAGAAAAACAACAAAACCAGTGCGGCATATATAAATATAGAATCAGGATTTTCAAAAAGCTACAAACTTCATAGTCATACATCAGTTATTGAAGCGAAAGCCTATACGCTCTTTTCCAAGCTCTATTATATGTTTGGAAAAATCAAAATAACAAGGTAGTATTGGTAAAAAAGCTACCACCGTAAAATGACAAAATCGGCGCTGATATACAAAAATGGCGACGACAAGCGGAGTAATGGCGCAGTCAAGCGATGTATTATTAGATATAGGAAAAAATCAGTTCTTCAATAAACCGCCTGCAGCGTTTGGATAATTTTTTTTGCCAATTAATAATGATTCAAAGTTTCTGCTCTATAAACTTGACAAAGAAACAATTTCAACTAGATCAATGCAAATAATAAATGATATTAAGCAGAAAACTTTATTAATGCAGAAACAAGGTTTCAAAATTAATATTATCTGGTCACCAGGACACCATGACCTAGAAATTATGGAAAGAGCTGACCAATTAGCAAAAAATTCTCTAAATCTACATTTCGCTGAGTATCAACCAGACCAGTCAAACCTATTAAATATCATCAAGAAAGACCTAAACTTACAACATCATCAGGTACTCGAAGCAATGCTAAAAACTGATTAAAAAAAATTTTACTTGTCGCATAACCCCCGGATCTTGGTATCGTCTCCAAGTGAAGTGATGGGAAAAAAGGCCAGATTGTGTTAAATATCTTAGATTAATCACAGGAAAAAGTAGTGGACCCAGCATATCTACATAAAATTAAAAAAAGAGATACAGCTAATGTGAATACTGTCCTGAAGAAAATTGTAATCTGGCACACTTAATTTGGACATGTCCACTGTTTATGGTATCAAGATATTCTCTATTCCAAAAATTAAATATTAACAGCAGTTCAGAAATTACTAGTATATATTTATACCCAAGTGATTTTACAACAATAAAAGCAGTATTAGATTTTACTAACGAAGTAGGATTACCATTTTGAACAGCGTGCGATATCTAGCGAAGAATATATACTGTTCAAGGCTGGTTGGTGTCCATAAGACGTGAAAGAAGCCATCACCAAAAAAAAAAGTATTATTTTATCAAAAATCATTAAAAAAATTAGCAACCAATGACAATATATTATCAACATTGACTATTTATTAAAATTTAGGCATTTTTGTTATAATGGTACCAGGAAAAAAAACGGTTAGGCTATACCGGTCCCAGAAATGTTAAAAGCAAAAATTTTAAAAACTATATCACACGCTAGACTTATTAATTTTTTTTTGAATTCGCTAATCTGATTAGTTTAGGTTAGGTTAGGTTAGGTTAGGTTATAATTAGCTAATTAGCATTAGCTAAATTTTTTTATTGAACCCTCTAGTTTTCAATGTTGTATGGTACATTTTTACTATGAATTAACCAGCTGCAAAATGGTTTTCAATTCGATGGAGATTCTATTGTATTTTCTTTTACTAGTAAGAATTAATTTTTTACTTTTAAGAATTTGATTTTTTAGCATCGTGAGCTGTATATTCTATAAGTCTAGCGTGTGCTATATATTAGGGATTAAATCCGATAAAAATTTCGTCTTAAAAATTTTTGTTTTTAAAATTTCTGGGACCGGTATAGCCTAACCTAACCTAACCTAATAAGATAACACTGCTAAATCCTTATACTTTTTAATTTATTAAAGCGCCATCTTAAATTCTCAGGAAACGTAAAATTAAAGTTAAGAATAGCTTTTAATGAAATCGGGAACTCACTAAAGAAGAAAAATTGGAAAATACTTGCTGAACCTACGGTTTTTTAAAGTAAGTTGAGTATTAATTTTTCGCCAGGATCGTAATGCCAGGGAATTTTTCCACCTAGAAACTGTACCTTCAGACCCCTGAAGCTTTTCGGGTATAACCAAAGACTGACTCGACCCGACCTGAAAAAAGACCGAACTTTCGGGCGGGCATCCGAAAATTAAGGTAACAACACACCCCTAATTTAAATTTAATAATAAATTTTGAAAAAGAAAATGTCTGAAATTTACTAAACTTTGTCTATAAGAAAATCTGGAAAATCAGAGAATTGGGTTTGTAAAATTTTGTTTAAACACTAAAAAATTACTGGGAAATTTAAAAAAATAGTCTGATAGTTATAATTTATATCGTTGCGCCTGCCCTTATTTTACGGATCTTAGATCAGTATTTTAATTTATTCTTCGCCATCTTGGGAAAACTGGAAAATATTCCGGTTGTGAAAAACAATCATTTTCTTTACGAAGTACTTTCTAAATGAACTTGAAAAATCTGATATCAATTTAATTTAAATACAATAAGATACAACATTTTACAGTCACGTATGCAATAAATTTCAAATACGAGTGTTGACCGCACTCGTATAATCCTCAATCCTCTTAAAATTTTAAAGAGGGTCTCCGGTTCAATTCCTGAACCAAGTAATTTTTTTTTTTTTTACTAAAAAAAAAATAAAAATCTTCTGCCATACGTGGGCCGAAGTATGTGCCATACGTCGCGGAGATGTTTACCAAAGGACCTATGCTATACGTGCGCCACACGTCGGTAGAGCGTTTTGCCGAACGTCGCCCGAGCTTCGGCCCATACTTGGCCGGCACAGTTCAAAAGTGCGCGGGCTTTGCCATTTAAGCATTATACATTATATTTCAGGGAAAAAAATATTTTTGAGGTTTTTTAAAGCCTCTAAACCCCCTTTGAAGCCGAATTTAATGACGAAAAAATATGAAAAATTACTAAATTTTTTATGGAGTAGTGGTTCGTTTACTAAAGGATATATACTTCCGTCTTTACTTTTTAAAGATTTTAAAATTTTCCATAATTTTTATAGATTTTTTAAATAAAATTTAATCAAATTAAGAAAATTTATTTTAATACAAATTAACGAACTATAAATATATTTTAAATAAAAATTATTTACATTTTCTTAAATACTTCAGTAAAATCGCGGGGGGGGGGAGTTTTTAGTTACTGGCCGTTATGAGATTTGATATATATTAAAGGTTTTTTTGGGTCACTGATCACGAAAATCGGGGTCTTTTCTTTTAAAGATATTTTGCGGAACACCTTTAAATTTGGAAAAACTACCCTCAAAAAGGGGTATTTTTAGATTTGGTCCATATGGGTTTTTTGGGTCAAGTATCAGTTATTTAAGGGATTTTTTTTATGAAAAATTAATATTCCACCCTTAAATTATTGTCCCAATCAAAGGGAGATTTTGTTACATTCAAACATTTTTTACTTTTTTTAAACTTATTTTAAAATTATAATTATTTTATATTATTTTAACATGGAACATGTTTATAGGGAGGGGGGTACTTCGGAATTTGAAAATTAAGGGGGGGGGTCAAATTTGTCCCATTTAAGGGGGGGTGGTAAAATTTGTCCCATTTAAGGGGGGGGGGTCAAATTTTTCCCATTTAAGGGGGGTGGTCAAATTTGTCCCATTTAAGGGGGGGGGGGTCAAATTTGTCCCATTTAAGGGGGGTGGTCAAATTTGTCCCATTTAAGGGGGGGGGGGTCAAATTTGTCCCTTTTAAGGGGGGGGGGATCAAATGGGACTTGGAATAATTTCAATTTTGGGACTTAGAATAATTTGGGTTTAGGGACTTAGAAAATTTTTTTGATTTAGGGACCTAGAATAATACGCGTTTAGGAAATCATAATAGTTTGGGTTTAGAATCTTAACATTTAGTAAAGGTGATAATTACAAATTATAAAAATAGGAAATTGTATTGTTTTTTGTGTGTCTATGCTGTTAAGATTACAGATGTAAGTAAACATGTTCCATGCATTTTGGTTGAGTGTACACAAACCGGTTATAAGTTTTTTATATTATTTCATAAAAAAGTCCCCGAAATTATTGAACAGCGACCCTGAAATCTTTTGAACTTTGGAGAGTGAAAAACGCTGGAAAAAATATTCGTATTAAAGGATTGCTTTTGATTACACATTTTATCATCAATGACACAGTCACTTAAATTTTTAGAATACAATTCTTTTCAGATTTTTTTATTATCTAGTCAATTTTGACGTATTTACAGATATAAGTGCAAAGTGGATAAATTTTTAAATTCTGTAATCGTTAGGTTAAAGGCCGGAGCTTTAGACTTTTTACCTCCATAACATAAACATGTGAATTTGGAAAATATGTATTAAAATAAATTTTGTGAAATCCAGTCCCATCCCTGGTCAGTAAGATGTTCACGAAACGCGAAATTCATAAAAAAAAGTTCTTCCCAATTATATTTGTTTTCTTGTTTGAATTTTAATTGGCATTATATTTTTAAATTACAGAAAAATAAGAAAATTACATTTTTCAAAATAGTCATAAAAAGTAAACTTCAATAAATTACCAAAAATCAAAAAATGGTCTTGACAAGATTAAATATACTTTCGAAAAAAATTTTTAAACAAAAGGAAGAGATTTTCATTATAAACCCCACCTACTTATAAGCAATCGGCGCCGATAATAATGATAGGATTATGGATTTCAATGAATAAGCCTCCTAAACAAAGCTGATTTCCTCGCTTCCGTCGCTTTCAGCTTTCATAGGTCGTTTTGCTTTATTACAAAGAATATTATATACTTAGTATATATTCTTTGTTATTAATAATTCTGGTTATATTTAATAATTTTTTTTTATGCGTGTAGGTACTGTTCTTATGCGTACTCTAAATGTAAGGTGCTTATAATAATTTATGTTATTAATTTTTTGAGATTTTTTTAAAAGTATAAGTAACAGTAGTTAAAATGCAAAGAGATCTTGTAAATGTTAAGTAGTTTAACTTTATATTACTTTTGCATGTATACTTAAATAAAGTACCATAGTAACATCATAAGTAGTACGTGTATGAGAACAAAAAAAATAAAAGTATTACACTTTTCTTTATGTAATTGCTCTTCTTTGAAAGAAAAGAACAAATTATATTATTTAAATTATGCTTTTAGGTTTTTAGATATTTTTATAATATTTTTCTTTTTATAGAGTAAAAGCATGAAATAAATTGCAGTTAAATGTTATTTTTATGTAAACATTAATTGTGACTTTAAAATTGCAATATTATTTGAAATTTAAAAAAAATGACTACTTTTTTTCAACCAACGAGTATGGGACATGTTGACTTATAACAGTTTATATTTTATATTCCCTAAGTCCTTGATTCGAAATCATTCTAGCAATAAGTTCATTTTACTCCCTCTCTCCTAAAAAACGTCACTTTTTCACCCTTTTCCCCTTGTATTTAGGTCTTTTTTCAAGTACCCAGCCCTACGAACATGTCCCATATTAAAATAACATAAAAGTAACAGAGTTTCTGGAAACTAGCCAGATTTCTGCCAGAATTCCTGGCACCTTACAATAATGTAAGTTAAAGCTTTTATAAGTCAAAATATCTCATGCTTGTTGGTTGTGTTAAAACCCAAACCAGTTATAAGTCTATGGAAAATATTTTAAGATCTACCTGAAAAGCAGATTTATATAAGAATTTGCTGAGAAACTCGAAAATCGGATAAGAATTTCCGAAAATTTTCATCTGCTGACAAACGAAACTATTCAGATCCCAGAAATTCTGCTGCTTTTATTTTATTTTATTTTTTACCATAGGCGTCTTATAAAATTACTAGAAAACCAAATAAATTTTTATACAGTTAGCGGCAAGAACTACAGTCTGGAGCAATTATAATTTTCTAAGGGTCTTAAAAGATTTTTTTTTCAGTGGTACACTACCATTAAAGGAATTTGGTTTCATGAAATCGAATTTTTTATTTCAATTTTTAATGCAGGTAATTTTTTTTGATACTTAAAGAATTATTAAATAATAACTAAGCAAGTTAAGTATATTTACTTTCTAAATAATAAATTTTATTATTCTAACTTATTAAATTTTTTTTATTCATGATTTTAATTCTTTTTAATAGTATCAACTTATATTTTTTTAAATGATTATAAACCTAACAAAAAAAAAAAACTATAAAAATTTTTTTATGAGATAGTAAAATTGCATAATTAAGTGATAAAGCGTGACATGCAATAAAATTAAATACCCAAGAAACTTTATATAATTATCTGTTAAAATTAATTTCTTATTAAAACAATGTTTTCATATACATATGGAATTATTTTTTACTTTTCTAACAATTTATTACTGCTTACATGAGTAGATTTTAATTACGTTTAATTTATAAATAGGTATTTATAAAAAAGTTTCTAAATAAAAAATTTATCCTTCGAATCTTTCTTGTATATTTCAGTAAAAATATCGACAATTCTAGTTAAAAATGGAATAAAGTGAAGCTTTAGTATTAATAACTTTTAATTTACAAGAAAAGAGAAAAAGCTCTGTTTTAAGGTAGAAAACAGTCTACAAATTATTGTTGATCCAACCTCAGATTTTTCAAAATAGAAAATTAAAATAAAAATTTTAATCCCTTTGCACACTACATACAAACCCATGAACTTTGTTTTTTTAATTAACTTGTAACAATGAGAGGGTTTCAAATGGAATCACTAAATTTTTAAAGTGGCTTATGATAGTCAGAAAAGCCTTTTAGTTAACTTTTCTAATTTCATAAAAGTTAGCTTGAAACATTTTTTCTGCGGTCAATGACGCTGAAAAAGACTTGTTTTCTCGCCACTGATATAGAAGAATATACGGACCTTTTCCATAAATAAAGAATACCCTAAATCGACATTTACCTTATAGGTCAATCTATCGGATATTAATTTGAGCACTTATGCTTAGCAAGCCATAAAAAATAATTATGATATAAAATTTCATCGATAAGGTTAAAAAAAATCTACGAAACTGAGCTGAAAATCTCCGGCAGAACTGTATAGAAATATGCATGTGGCTAGATAAAATAAGGTTCACCCTTACATAGGTAAATTACGATCTAGCGTATTCTTTGTTTCTGCTCTTTATAAAACTTTTCTGCGTCAATGATAAGAAAACGTGTCCTATTTGGTTACGCAGTAGTCCGCGGACTTTTTTGAACTCAAGAGATTGTAAACCTGATAGGATTCTGGGACATTTTTATCAACAAGAAATTAAATTTACAATTTGGAATTATAAAAAGTCAAAAACGAAGTCATATATGTACACAGCTTGTTTTAAAGTATCAACTCAGTATTGCTGTTTCATATAATAATATAAACTAACTCATAAATTTGGTGACTATGCAACTACTTTTTTAAGTGTTTTTATATTATACCTATCATGAAGTAGTAAAATTATATATAAAACATAATAATAATATAATATATATTAGCCTTTCAGTTATTTTAAAAAGTTAATTGGATTTTCATTTAGTTGAACTATGAAATACCAAAAAAATAAGATTCTCAAAAGTTTAGTTCATTTAACCACTCCTACAAGTTGCCATAAAATAAATGGTCTCTTTTAGAGTGAATTTTCGGTCCATAAAAAACGTTTTTATTTTTATGTGCTCGGTGGTAGTAATTAAGAGTGATTATATGTGCTTTTATTTTAGGATTCTTTTATTATTTAGTAAATGACACCTACTTTAACTCTGCAATAAAAACTCCAAACCCTTTTTTACAATAAACCGATAGGCTAACATATACATATATACACTCACAAAATTGTATTGGTAAAAATTACCCTTTTGATTAGTAAAATAATTTGAAGTTGTCAAAATGGCGTTTTATGTTATTTTTTACCAACATGTATTTTATAAACTACCCGTAAAGGAAAAAAAAATTACCCTTAATTTTAGTAGAATTTATTTTACATATTTTTTCTCGCAAGTGACAAAATTTGATTTCAGATACTATATAAAGAACCAAAATTGTATAAATTATAAAATATAATGTATTCAAAAAAATATATAAAAAAAAATTGAAAAAAAAAAAAAAAAAAAAAAAAAAAAAAAATTAAAAAATAAAAAAAATAAAAGTTATACACATGTGAGAGAGTGAGAGTATAATAATATTTTGTAGAAAATTTTACTCAAGAAAAATTACCCTTAATTATAGTAAAATGTACTATTTCCAATTCTTCGGATAACTTTACTAAAATTAATAGTAAAATCTTCCAGTTGCAAATGTACATTTTCCTCTACATTTTTTCTCAGTGTATATTTAGTGTTTCTTTTTTGATACGCGTATAAAACTTTATAAAATATTTTATTTTTGTTTCTGTTTTTTTTTAACAAATTACAAAATAAAAATTCTTTTTGCTGATGTCAATTTAAAATAAAAATAAAAATAAAATTTTCTTTTGAAATTTATGACTTACGTGATTCTAAAAAATAGGGCTTTTTTTTATTTCTTAAGGAGTAAAAGTAGGTAGTTATTACTCGCTATAAATTAAGTTATTTACTGTTTTTTTTTTTAATTTATTTTTTAATGCATCTAAATTATTTTGGGTATCATAAATATAAATTACAAACAGAAAATAATTACAACTGATTTATTTATATACAATCTAAATTAATTAATTTATATATGCTATCTAAATCTTGATTCCTTTACTTATTTTTTAAAAATTTTGTATATTTTAACAACAAAATAGAAAATTACTAATATTAAAATAGTAATAAAAACAAAAAATTTAATAAAAAATTTCTAAAGGTGAAGTAGATTATTAGAAATTTCAAGTTAAGCACATTGACAAATAAATTATGTAACAAATTAGTTTTTACATATTTAGGGCAAAAAGGCTATTTTTTAACCTGGATGGGACGTTTTTTTGTCCTTTATATGCAAAACTATGTTGAACCTTGTTTAAAAAATAGCTATTTAGTTTTCGACATAGCATTTTATGTGCTAATTAGTCATTTTTAATTTTTTTATTACAATTTTTTGCAGATACTGTCTATTGAATTATGCGGGGACCAAATATTTTGATTCGGTTTGATGAGCAAATGATTTTAAATTCTGATCAAAATTATAAAACTTGACTAAAAGTCAAGCAAAATTAATTTTTAGAGTTAAATTAGAGTCTAAAACTTATAATTTTATAAGAGTTTGAATCTTAACCATATACCATCTTTAGGGTAAATTAAAACTGCGATCGAAGAGGTAGGGTCGATTGTAATATTTTGAGTTTTTGGAGATGGCTCCACTATGAAATTATTAATTAATCGTATTATCAATAATTTCATTAACATAAAGGCCAACCTTTGTCCAACACAAACTCTGGGACCTTCACCAAAAGGTAAAAATGTTGCTTTATCTTTATTAATTTCCCGATTTTCAGTTTCAAACCTTTCAGGACTAAAGGTTTCTGGACTCGACCAATATCGTTCATCCTTGTGAAGCGAAGTTGCTGAAATAAAAGCCATATTTCCAGGTTTCATTTTACAAGATAATCCATCACACCCTTCCAATGTTATTTCTTCCGTGCAAACTTTCATGTAAAAACCAACTGCTGGTCTTAATCTCATGGACTCAGATATTACTTTGTCTAAATAGCTTATATTTTTAATATTTTCATATGTCACAACATTGTTATTATCTTTTAAAAATGTTTTTATTTCACTTCTAAGCTTATCTTGAATATTTTTATTATTTGCAAGGTTATAAAATAAATAACTCAATGTCAAACTAGAGGTTTCATAAACATCTCCATAAAACGATATTATGTCTGCCATAATATTTTCCATATCCATTGTTTCTTTGTACTGGTCGATAACAAATTGTAAATAATCATTAGCTTGGTGATTTTTTTCTTGTCTTTCTTTAATTATTGCTTGAAGCGTTCCTCTAAAGTGTTGATCAACTTCCTTGGTCATAAAACTTATTTTTAAGATATTTGCAAGATCGGGTAAATAAAATCGTATTAATTGACAAAATCCTTGAAACGGCGTAGGATCAAATAATGTTTTTGCTACTTCAGTAAAGGACTTAGGATGTGGGTTATCATCGAAACTTTGTCCTTCGATTCCAAATGCAGCATTGGCAACAATTTCACCAGTGTATTTTGAAAACAGTTCTTTTAATTCAAATTCTGAAAAATTGTTCATTTCTTCTGCAGTGATTTTACGTCTTACGTAATTTTCCATTTTTGTACAAACATTGTTAACTATGTCAAATAAATATTTAAATTTTTTTCCAGTAAAATGGCTAATTATTTTTATTCTTGCTTCTTTCCATGCTTCTCCATTGCAAAAAAATGGATTTTTGATCAAAACAGGATCTAATTTTCCATCCAAAATCATACCATTCACTTGAAAACTTGAGAAATTATTAACAAAAATTGATTTTACCAAATTTGGATCAGAAATTAACACTGAAGGCTTATTCATGAAATAAAATCCACACATACTTGATTTATCAGAACGACACTTATTATAAATTTCATCGCAAATCATTGGCATACTTTTTTTACATAGAAATGCTTGTAAAACATGTCCAAAAATAGGCAATTTATTTGGTAAATATGGAATTTTTTGTTTTTTCCAAACATTTTTGGTAGCCAGATGATAAATATATATTAAAATAATAAGTAAAACTGATATCAAAAAATACAATGTTTCCATTTTTGTTACTATATTAATACTACGTAATATACTCACTTGCATTTATTCTTATATATTATTATTCATTCATGCTTATTTGTGTTACGTAGTAAAATATAAGGTTATATCTATTGAACTTTTTATCTACATTTAACGACGCTCTGACCTTGAATCTAAAAAATAATATTAATTTAACTATTTATATGATACCAAAAATACTTAGTAAACTCAAAATAGTATATTAACTATCAAGGGCGCAAAAGTTTAGATACTAGCGTGAGCAGTAGCACGAGTGCTCGACGAAGCCTAAAGTATTTCATCTATGGTGCTTACTATTAACTATTTTTTGCCCTACTAGGTTTAAACAGGCTTGGGTTTAAAACGCGTGCTGAAATTTCACAAAAAATTTTACGCCCGCATTTTACGCCCGGGCTGGCAAAAAATTAATTTTTTTAAATATTATTCACAAATTTAATGATTAATATCTTTTAATTGGCGTCCCTGCTGCTAAAACTGCGTTATAAAAATTTCTTCGTTTAATTTCTCGAAATTTCTCACGTATATCTCATATTCGGAATGTATCAATAAATGCTTTAAGCTTTGAACTTTCAATTTATCACTACCTGCATTGGGGAATCCACATTTGACAGGAAAAATAATTAACATCCGGAATTTTCCCCCATAAGACTAACGTAATATTTACTTATCTTTGTACCCTTTTATCTCAAAATTTTGCAATAAGACCCATACCCATACGCGGGTTTTCGAAAAATTTTTTGGGGAGGCAAAACAGTATATTTAAATAAATCTAGGGCAAAAGATTATTTTTTAGCCTGTACGGGACGCCTTTTTGCCCTTACTATTTTTTGAATCACGGTACATAATATGGGATTTTTGAATAATATCTGTATGCGAAGTTAAAACCAATACTTTGTTTGAAAAATAGCTATTTGACAGTTTTAAAAAGTTCGAAGAAATAAAACGTTCGAAGAAGTTGAGATTCTTGGCCAAGATTACGTCCCAAAAATAAACTGATTTTATTTCTCGAGCGGTGTTAATTTAAACGTAGTGATTCTTTAGTTTTGAAGGTATTTTTTGTATTTCAATATTTTAACGGCTCTTCAGCAATCAAGACAGTTTTTATAATTTTGACAGTTTTTATTTCTAATATTGTCAATTTTAAGGTATTTATCACATAATAATACACTTTATAAAATCTCATGTCATGTTTCTTAAATTACAATTATCATTATTTAACATGAATCAGTTTTAAATGTAGCTATTATTATATTATATGAGTATGCCAAGTTTGAAAATATACTCTTTTTAAAATTTTTTTCTCTTTAAAACAGTCAAGGATTTAAATAAAATATTTTACTTATAATTTAAATTCTGAGTTTCAGCTGCTTTTTACGCTTATGCTATTACCAAAATGCTTTATGATGTTTTATGCTTATGCATAGATTCTCAAACCAAAGCCACCAAATTTCCTTTTGCAAACCACCAAATGGCTAGACGGTGCTTTATAAAACTCCAAAAGCGACTTCAGCGCTTTTTAATGTTCCATTCTTAAATTTGGTAGTTTACAAATAACAATAAAAAATTTTTGAGCATTACAGTATACAAAAGATATATATTCGGTGCATTACAAATTTTCTGTTATTATCAGGTGCTTTATAAAACACTAAATTAGTGCTTGGAAAATTAGAAAGCACCAACATAAATAAAATTTAAATACACTTAATTGGAGTATTATAATTTAACAAAAATTATTATTTTTTTTATTATTTTTTTTTTTTTGGAAATTTTTTACGACTTCACAGACAATTCAGTTAAATAATTAAATTAATGTATTTTAAAAAATAAATCAATTTAGATATGTTTTTGCTCAACGATTCGGTGAGAATAAATAATATTATAAATAATTCATAATATTAATAATATAATAATAATTATATTAATAATTAATAATATTTGCAAGGCTCGATGCCTGCGTTCATTACGCGAGGATGTAAACAAAGACCTCTGGGGTCTTGGTTACAAAGTCGTAATGAGAAAGTTGAACCGGGGGTCTGACAACATGATGGATGCGGTTTCGACCGAACGAATCATCGGCGCTCTCTTCCCTGAGCGGCCCATACAGGAAAACCCGGTAGCGGCGATACCCAGGGAGGAAGTGCCGCTATTCAGTGAGGACGAGATGGTCAAGGCCGTCAAGGCCATGAAAAATGCCAAGGCGCCGGGGCCGGACGGGATATCAGCGGAAGTGCTTAAACGAGCGGTCAAAATAATCCCGGGTATCCTGTTAAGCATATTTAATGCATGCTTGGTGGCAGGAGTGTTCCCAAAGCAGTGGAAGGTGGCACGTCTCGTGCTCTTGAACAAGAGTAAAGGTGGAGCCCCGGACTCTCCATCATCTTACAGACCCTTGTGCATGCTAAATACCATTGGAAAGGTGATGGAGAGCATGCTCCGGGCAAGGCTGAGAAGAGCCATCGAGGAGGGCGGTGGCCATTCCGAGGAACAGCATGGATTTCGTGAAGGACATTCCACAATAGACGCCATCCGGCGTGTCGTGGATACCGTAGAGGCTAAGAGGAAAAAGCGGCCTGCCATTCGCAAAGACGTCCTTCTTGTAACGCTGGACGTCAAAATTGCTTTCAACTCGGCCAGGTGGGATGACATGATCCGGTCTCTCGAGTACGATTTCCGGATACCCAGATATTTGGGTAACGTACTAAAGGACTACTTTTCGCCCGCCCTTCCCGATTTGGAGGCCAGAGACGGTGGTGGAAATGCTACGGAGTTCTGAAAATTGGAACAAAGTAGCAGAGTACGTAAGGGCTACCTTGTTGAAGAAAAAGGAGGAGGGCTTTTTATCGTAGAAAGCTCTCCTGTCACTAGGCTGGGGGAAGGCGGTGGCCAGTTGCCTAGGCTGCGCGTCCCAAACTGAAGTTATACCTGAAAAGGGAGTTCCAGTTTGGGGCAAACAAGTGCAGGGGGGTTTATAGTGTGTTTATCCAGTAAGAATCTGGGCAGAACCGGCGACCGCGCTACCTACAGGTAAGTTTTTCGATGTCCTAAAATCGAATCTGAAGTCAGAATTTAGCCTACACCCTCAGATTTTGCCCCAGCTACCCCCATCCACCCTCTAAACCGCCCCAAAAAGCAAATGTTTTACTATGTCCAAATGTTAAAAATAAAAGTACCTTATTTACGTATTTTGATGTTCTAAAAACGAATTTCAAGTCAGAATTTACCTATCACCCTTAGTTTTTGCCCCAGCTACCCCAATCACCCTCTAAACTGCGCCAGAAGGTGAATATTTTACTTTGTGCAAAAGTTATAAATTAAAGTATCTTACTTACGTTTTTTGATGTTCTAAAAACGAATTTTAAGTCAGAATTTATCCACCATCCATAGTTTTTGTCCCAGCTAGCCTAGTTACCTTCTAAAGTCCACCAGAGGAAGCTTTGAGGGTAACTATAGGGTAGCTGGAACAAAAACTAAGGGTTATAGGTAAATTCTTACTTGAAATTCGTTTTTAGAACATATTAACTTTTAAAAATTTATTAACTGAGTCAATATAGGGATGTACTTTCAATTTGAAGCATCTATAAGTAGAAGTGATTTTTAAATTAATATTTTTAAATTGAATTATAACACTCAAAAATTTAACGTTATTAGTTGTCTCAATTATTGAACTATGTTTTATGCCATTTTTAACAATAATAACTGTACTATCAGCTTTATTTTTCTGTGAATTGTTGTAATACATAACATAATTATTAAGGTTATGGTATTGAGGACATGAGAGAAACTATGTCTCAGAGCAAACAATAACATATGGAGCTTTATTTAATTTACTTAAAAAAATCTCTAAATTTTCAATATTTGCATTAAGATTTCTTACATTTAAATGAAGTATTATAAAATCTTTATTATTATTATTACTAAATTGACTAGCAAGTGCTTTATAGTCTAAAATTTCAGTTTCTATGACATGACTAGAAAAATCTTCTTCATCGCTGGTCAATTTCATTTAATGAATCTAAATTATCATAATAATTTTCCTCACATGGGAAATTACTTAAATTATCATCGAATGCAACCATTATGAAAACATAGGTCCCTGAGTGTACTTTTTCCAATATCTCATTATCTTCTTTTGAATTACATTTTATTACTAATTTTCCACCTTTTAGTTGGTTAATTTTATTAATACTTAAGCCCATTTTGCTTGGATCAATAGTACCTTGTATAATACTTTTAATTGATTCAGAATTATTCTCATCTGTAGCTTCAATAATAATACCTGGAATATTTTTAGTAACTTTATTTTTTGTAATATTTGCATATGCCATAGTTTTAGTATTTTGTTGTTTATTTAGTTCACTTTTTAAAGTCTCAATTTTTTCAGTTAATAGTTTGTTATTTTCAATTAAAGTTTGGTTCAACTGGTTTAATAATTTAACCACTTCCTGATGTTTATTTCTGTAGTCTTCTAATTGATCTTTTATATTTGTATATAATTTATTTTTAGTATTTATCAGCTATTTTAAGTAATACACATCGTTGGTATAATTTTTACTGTTAGAAGTATCATCGAAGGTGTTATTAATTTGTATTTGTAAGTCACTAATGGTATGGTCTAATTTATTCTTTTCTTCGTTAAGATCTTTTATTTTTTCTAGAGCATTATTTAGATATGCTTTATTTTGAATCAACTCATCATAATCTTTATATTTATTGTGTATCTCATTTAGTTCTTTAATAAGAGAAATATTTATTTTTTTAATTGATTTAATTTTTGCAGAATAATTATCTGATATTTGCTTTTCTTTGAGTAACTTATTATTTAAAATTACGATGTTTTGTTCATTATAATCTGCTATAGAGTCACAGCAGCATATCGCGTTACCTTTTATATGAATAGCATCTTTAATTTTTAAAATACACGATGAATGGTAACATTTACCACAAACTATGCATACAAAAGTAACAGGCTTGTTTTTGTTGTTTGAACAGTCACATGTGTAATTTGTACATGCCTGTTTCTTGAAAACTTCAATTTCTTTAATATTCATATTTTTTTATGATGCAAACATAAATATTTATCAGCTGTTTCATGTAAGTAAACAAGTTAGCAGAAAGAAAGTACATTAAAAAATTTTATTATTTATTTAATTATTTATTTATTCCAGCATAATACAATTATTATCAAGTAATACATATATATATAAGTTTAATGTACCACCTAATGCCCAACGAGATCGTAGATCTGTGCATGGGACTGGTAGAACTTAATAAATTATGATACAATATTTTTCTTATAAAAATTTAGTTTAAAGTAAAAATATAAATATAAAATATTTTGTTAGAAATTGTTAACATGTTTAATCCAATAAAAATAACAATTTAGTATTAGTATTAGAGTAGTCAATAAATTTATGAATTATATAGAGAGAGAAAGGAAAAAAAAATATATATAACAATATTTAAGAGATTTATAAATGTCTCTAAGATAAAGAGTATCAATCTCATTAACACAAGTTATCACTATATTTTAGCCACATTTAAATGAATTTATATACACACACACACAAAATTTAGAATTTAATTTAGAGAAATCCATTTTTTTTTTTTTTTTTTTTTAATTTTATTTTATTTTTTGATTTATTTTGTTCATTTTAATTTTTATATGTATATTGCTTAATAACTTTAATAGCTTAACTAGCTATTGTAGAGATCACCTTTTTTACTTGATAGTACCAACTGTTTGTTAGTTGTTCATTAGAATCTGGAATTTTTAGGTGTTTAGGAAGTTTATTAAAAATTTTTATAGCGCTGTAATAATAATCTTTTTTTCTAATTTCTTTTCTACAATCAGGTATATTTACTATGATAGTACGCTCATTTTTGCGGACATTAGAATGATAAATATTTTTGATATTTAAATATTCCTTTTTGATAGAAAAATAGTAAAAATTTTGTTTAATAGTTAGAAAGATGTCATTATTATTTTCATAGTCAAAAATATTTATGATACGACGTTGTCTATTTTCTAATTTTTTTAAAAGAGTCTTATAACTACCTCCCCAGCCTAGTATTCCATAACTTGTAAGAGAATTGAACACAGCATAATAAATAGTTTTCATTTGTTTATAATTTAAATAATATTTCAGTTTATGAAATAGGAAGAGAATATATTTGGTTTTTTTTAATAAAGAATTGATGTGTTCATTCCATTGCAAATGTTGGTCAATTATAATACCCAGATATTTAGAGCTATTAGTTCTTTGTAACGGACAATAAGTGTTTCCGTCATAGAAGGCAATGTTTACTTCATCAGGGATCATATCCCTGCCCATAGAGAAGGTTATGAAGGATGATTTATCAACATTTATAGTCAAAAGGTTTTGATTAAGCCAGTCTGATGCTTTATTTACAATTGCGTTGGCTTTTTCATTTGACTTCAACCACGAACTCTCACTTACAAGTATTACAGTGTCGTCCGCAAAAGCAACAATGTTGCCACCAATCCTCAACAAATCATCAATAAAAATGTTGAAGAGAATTGGTCCCAACACAGAGCCCTGAGGAACACCAGCACAAACTGTTTTGGGATTACTTAAATTTCCTTCAACGCTAGTAATTGTTTCACGATTTGAAAGATAGCTTTTAAAAAAATCTAGGCTAATGCCTATACATTCCAACTATTTTCCAACTTGTGAAGTAGGATATCGTGGTTGACAGTATCGAATGCCTTACTTAAATCAAGAAATATTGCTATTGGTTTTTTGGATTCATCAAGATTTTTGTAAATGAAGTTAGTAACATAACCAATAGCATCATTAGTTGACGTACCATCTTTAAATCCAAACTGCTTGTCCGAAATTATTTTATGTTTAATTAAAAAGCTGTTTAGTCTCAATTTGATAAGCTTTTCAAAGATTTTAGCAAAGTTTGATGTCAATGAAATAGGCCTATAATTAGAATAGTTACCACGATTGCCATTTTTATGATTGATGTAACACTTTATTTTAGCAAAAATAAATAAATAATAATAATAATAATTAATTTAATAATGTTTTATATTACTAAAATACAATGTTACTTTTAAGAGAGAGGGGTTTTACCTGATTTATTATAGTGTGGTATGTAAAAATACACACACATGCGCCTGGCAGCATGCATTGGAAAAGGATTAATAAATAAATTATTATAAGACAAATTAATAATTTAATTTAAATGATCATTATATATTTTAATTTAATAAATTTTAATTGTTCAAAATCATAAAAATATTTTACATAATTTTCAGTGGCCACACTCATACTATTTTATCATACATACATACAGATATATACCGGTTTCTATAAATTTCAAAAAAAATAAATTCGCGACGATTATAATTCCTCGTGGTTAACCATTTATATAATTTTATTAAACATTTACTCACGACGTCGCTCCTTTTCTTCTATTAAAAATATTGACTCGGAAAATGGTGACTCGACGTGTGGACCTTTATGGAGAGACTCCTGGTGGTGGGATGAACCTCATATACAGGGTAGCTAACCCTATTCTTCTTGAAAATGTTCTCCATCCTCACTCATATAATTTTCTATATATTAGAAGGTCCCACTACGCGAACACATTTTAGAGTTTAGAAACTGATTTAGAAAAGCTTCATGATGATTTATCAAAACAAGAACATATGAATAAATTGTTAAAAGAAAAAAATCATAATTTAGAAGAAAATTTAAAAGAAACCATCTATGAAAATGAAAAACTAAAACAAAATATTAATTCGCTTGAATCATCACTTCAAAATGAAATTGACAAAATTTCAAGAAACAGCATCAAAAATGATTTTAAAATCGATGCTATTTATGAGAAAGAACAATTGACAAAAACTTTAGAAGCTGAGTTAGAAAGTCAGTTAAATATTGAAAAAGAACGCTTTCAACAAAAAGTTGCAGAGCTTCAAGAAAAACTTGAATCTTGTTTATCAACAAATGATTCCATGAAAAATACCATTGAAGGCTTGGAACTAAATGCTGTACAAATGAAAAACATTATTGATATGAAAAATTCTGAAATTGAATCGCTATCATCAAAAATGAACAATATCAAAAAAGAATTTCAGGATCAGGAAGATATTCAACAACAATTAAGAAGTGAAATTTTGGAAAAATCTAAAAAAATGGATGAAATTACAGATTTATTAAAACATAAATGTGACACTCTTAATGAATACAAAACTAAAGTTGAAATAATGAAACCTGATAATGAAAATTTGCAGGAAAATATTAGAGTGAAAATTTTATGCATTGAAAAGTTGAAAGAAGATATAATCAATTTAAAATCTGAGAATAAAAAGCAATTAGAAACAATGCAAGATAAACTTTCCGAAGAGCAAATTAAGTCAGAAGTTTTGAAAAAACAATTATCAGAATCGTCGAACATAAACTCAACATTGACAGGAACTCTTAAAGAAATTAGAATTCGCGTTGATGAACTTGAATCAGAAAATCATGAATTAAATTCAAAGTTGACAAGTTTATTAAATAAAGTGAGTGACAATTCAGAATTACGTTTGTAACACTTTATTTTAGTAATAATAAATAAACAATAATAATAATAGATTTAATAATGTTTTATATTGCTAAAATACAATGTTACTCTTAAGAGAGAGAGGGGGTTTTACCTGTTTTACAATAGTGTGGTATACAAAAATACACACACATACACCTGGCAGCATGCATTGAAAAAAGGATTAATAAATAAATTTTTATAAGACAAATTAATAATTTAATTTAAATGATCATTATATATTTTAATTTAATAAATTTTAAATGTTCAAAATTATAAAAATATTTTACATAATTTTCGGTGGCCACACTCATACTATTTTACCATACATACATACAGATATATACCGGTTTCTATAAATTTCAAAAAAAATAAATTCGCGACGATTATAATTCCGCGTGGTTAACCATTTATATAATTTTATTAAACATTTACTCACGACGTCGCTCCTTTTCTTCTATTAAAAATATTGACTCAGAAAATGGTGACTCGACGTGTGGACCTTTATGGAGAGGCTCCTGGTGGTGGGATGAACCTCATCTACAGGGTAGCTAACCCTATTCTTCTTGAAAATGTTCTCCATCCTCACTCATATAATTTTCTATAAATTAGAAGGTCCCATTACGCGAACACATTTTAGCACGATATACAATACATGCTTTATAATAAAGTCATCTGGAGAGCATATCTCATCTACAGGGACAGAAAGGAGCGCGCGCGAGATTACATAATTCGTCCGATTTCCACGAAATCCGAGGGACGAGAGAGAGAGAGAGAGTTATTTCTTTGAAACTCACGTGACCCCCAGTTATCGATCAATAATATCGATTTTAGCGCCGTAATTCACACCTGAATTACATAATACATAAGCGCGATTTTTAATTTGAAATTATTTAAAAGGTGTATAAAAACACCGTATTACAATGGGAATAATAACCGCTTTTTTAAAATGTTGAGGGTAATAACCATTCTCTATGGACAAGTTGAACACATGTGCAAAAGGTTTGGATAGGTAGCCACTCAAAAGTTTAATAATTTTATTACCAATACCATCAATACCTGCTGCTGTTTGGTCGACTAGAGTTTTAATCATTTTTTCTACTTCAGTGGGATCCGTTGAATTAATAAAAAAAGATTCATTAATAACAGTTTCAGTAAAATTAGTAAAACGATTTTGATTTAGTACATTTTTTTTATTAAGATGAGAACCAATACTGGCAAAGAAGGAATTCATGGCATTGGCAATACATTTTTTATCATATATCTTTTTATTGTTAAGAACAATTGAATCAATATTGTTTGATTTCTTTTTTTTTCCAAAAAAATTGTTGTTTGCAAAATCTGATTTGACAAGACCATTGGTAATCCAAGGTTTTCTTTTTTTGTTTTGATGTTTTACTTTAAATTCTGATTTTTTAATTAAAGTACTGACGGTAGTTAAAATTGCTTCCAAAGCGCTTTCAGCATTTTTTATGTTAATAATATCATTCCAATTTTCATTACAAGCTAGCGATAATAATTTATTATAATTAATGGATTTTTTTAAGTGTGTGTGATTTTGTGTAGAACAATTACCTATACTGAGAAAGGTGGTATAATGATCAGAAAAGGTACTTTTGTAAATTGCAGATTTAAAATTTTTATGATTAAAGTCAGCTTTGACGAATATATGGTCTATGCATGTTCCACCGTTCTCATTATAGTTGGGTCTGGTGACATTATTTATGACAGATATATAACCATTTTAGTAATAGTTATTGGTGTAATCGTCAATATTTGAATTAAATATATTTTTTATTGAGTTCTTTTCCAAAATATTTATATTTATGTCACCAAAAATATAGTGATTTTTGTGATTGTTTTTACGTATATAATTTTCAAGGTCATCTACAAAAACATTATTTTTTATTTTATGGTTTTTATAAATAGCTGTAAAGAATTCAGATTTGGTTGCAATCTCTATAATTTTTAAAGATCCTAAGTCTTTTATATTAGTATCACAGTCCATTTTTTTACTTACATAAGCTAAGGTACCATCTGCTTTTGTTATTGTACTTTGATTTTGTTATTGTAACATTAAAAAATTAATTTATTTATAAGATAATTGCACATTTATAAATACATGATCTTATGTATTAAAATTATTATGCTATATCAAGTACACTATATGTATAAATAAAAAAAAATTCTTATAATAATAAAATACTCCAAAAAAATAAAACTCTTATGATATTAATATAAAAAATTAAAATTAAAATAATAGGAAATTATAACAAAATATTATAATATTTTAATACTTAAATAGCTTTTAAATCGCAGTGAAATATTTAAATCGCTTGGCATAAAAACTGTAACTAGGGTTTCTTGGGTCACCAAAATGGAAATTTTAATCGGATTTAACCTCAATTTCATCTCTACCCTTATTTTTAACAAAAATTGGCCAATTTTCGAGAAAATTGCCGAATCTCCAATATTATACAAGAAGTTACTTTCTATGTATCTTATGGGGTTTTATCAGAATCCGAATCTGCTAACAGAATTTTAAAATTTAAATTGTTGCCCCGGAAAACTGTGTTAAGTAAATTTTGCTACTTATAGTTTTCAAAGGCTTTTGACCTGAAAATTGAAATTTGGTACATGAAAATGATTTTTTTCATAAAGAAATGAATTGCCAGGGAAAAATACATCGATTTAAAAAAAAATTATTATTTTACGATGAAAATCAAGCAAGTAATGCATATTTAAAGTTCAGAAACAGGTTTTTTTCAATATAAAACTTCAATCTATTTTAAGACAAATGTCGAGTAAAATCTTAAATTGACGTTAACTTGGCTAAATTTCATCGTAAAAAGAAAAGTTTTTTTTTCTTCTGGAGTGGTTTTTCCCTGGCAATCAGATTTTTTAAAATATTTGTTTAAATTTTATTTACTTAAGTTATTTTGATAATTTGGGTAACTCAGATACGAAAAACACGGTTTTTGACATAGAAGTTGCAAAATCTTTTTGGCATCCATCGCCGATTTCGTGTTCACGCTTTTTTTTTGTATTTTATAGGGTTCAAACAAAAAAATCATGGTGGCAGTCGCGGCCTCGTAAATTTTTTTTTCTTCATTTTTGGTGCTCATAAAAAGTACTTTCTCGTAAAAATGCACATATACATAGTATGTATATTCGTTGGTTTTTGGGTCGATATTAATACTGTACAACATTGTCACGGAAAAGAGAGTCATTTGTGTTATAATGCATATGGGTTGATATTTGAGAATTACATATAGCTTGTTCGGACGGATCTTCAAATTAGCTCCGAAACATTTTTATTTTAAAGAATAACTAAGATATAGATATTTTTTATACCAGGGAAAAAATAAGATTTTATTAAGTTCTAAAATAAAGTTTCTCCCTTCCCTCAATCAGTGTTAAAATATACTTTAAATATGCATTTGTTAAATTCAATCCTTAGTATCTTCGTTTGAGATTCAATGCCCAATAATCATACAAACAATTTACGTATTTATATTCATTTTTATGGGTTCAATTTCATGGACCCTAGATAGAATATTGAAAAACATTTATTATTTTATAATCTTGAAAAACATTTTTAATGCTATTGCAGTTTCTAAATCATAGTAAACTCAATAAGTAAATTTTAAAAATAGTTTGTATCGTACAGATATATTAAATAATTAAATTAAATTTAAGGTACCAGACCGAATTGGATAGACGTTTTTTAAGACATTTTTCTTTATTTAATTTCTCATCTCCTGTATTAGTCATCAGTCTACTAGTCAGAGTGATTAATTTTTTAAAAATAAACAAAATATTCTAAAACAAAATATTTGTGGAAAAAAAAAATTAAATATTTCGAAATGGTAAGATTAGCAGCAACAGCATATATATGTATTATATCTGAGAATATAAATTATGCAAGTAATATTATGACAGTTGGAACGTGGCTAGAATAGAATAATATCTAACAGGCATTCGTTTTCTGCTGTTGAACTAAACAATGAAATTTAAGATCTTATTGTATAAGATGATGAAGAGAACTAATTTTACTTAAATGGTAAATTAGGACTTATCTTCTGAAAAAAATTTTCAAAACAGTGACTAAAAAACATTAATTTTAAACTTTGATATTCAATGTAAAATCTGTTTGTGTGAAATTTATTATGTATATTAACTTCTCATTGACACCAGCTCAAAGCCAGTTAAACTATTTTAAAAAAGTACTATAGTAACTATAGTAAATATAGTATTTTTTTAGAATAGGTTTACTGGCTTTGAGCGTCAATGAGAAGTTGATTAAACTTTTTTTGGGTAAAGTAATTGATTAAAATAAAATAAAATATAAAATATTTAACCTTGATGTTATTCTATTCAAACTTTTTCAAATTAAAAATTTAAAAAAATTTTAAAAACACACACACCTTGCTTGAAAGTTCGTAAATTTGAACTAAAAAGACAAAAAATTTTGATTGTGCAACATTTTAAACTGTCAGACGAATTAAAACTGCTCCTCTAAATGAATTTTATCTATTCTTTCATTTTTGTAAAGAAAAAAATTTTTTAAATAAGCTCATTGTTAATTATTATTACTAAATCTTATATACGCTTTTCCGTTTTTTGACCTGACAAACTTATCATACTTTTGTAAACAATTATTTAGGTAAAGTTTGTTCATACAATTAACTTCTTTACCAAAAAGTCAATCCAAACTTTACAATGTGTTTTTTATTAAAATTCTAATAATATATATAAGTTTTTAAAAAATGAATACTTTATAGATGAAGTAAAAATTTTTCATTTTAGTTTAAATTAATAAAAAAAAAATTCAAAAATTATGACTGCAAAATATTTATAGGTATAATAACTATTTGGTTGTTAGTTTATTTAAAATTAAGTTATAAAATAATTATTTTATATACAGCAGCAAAGCTTATATTAGATTTAACTAAAGTCATATATAACGGAAAATATATTCCGTAAAGTTTAATGAGAAAGTGGCCAAAACTAAGTGCAAAAACAAGTATATGTAAGACGTTAATATTTTATAAACTAATTAAGTTACCTGAGACTTTTAGTAGAATATACTACCAATGGTCTCGGTACATGTACACGAATAAATGCTTTTATATTTTAGTACACGGTAAGAAATAATTTTTTGGGAAAATCCTAAAGAGTCCTAATATTGAAGACATTTAGAGAATTTTCGTTTTATTTTTTTATAGAGTTGAATAAAAATTTTTCATATTAAATACAAATACTTGATTTTTGAGCTAACAATTTTTTCCTTTATTTTTGCAATAAATTTCCTACGTTTCGAAGACTTTCAGTCTTCATTATCAAGGCTAACATTTTTTTACAATATTTTACATAATTTTCAAATAATTTTTTTAAATTATTTTATTTAAATTAATTTTGCCTTATTGAATATTCTTAAGTAGAGAATATATGTATAATACTCTCCACTGAGTAAAGATCTTATACTAATCTATGATTCTTTAAAACGATTTCCAGATATTTTAAAAATAGTTAAAATTTTGTATAGACCTATCGCATAGACGGTTTCATATAAACTTCTTCCAGGTCAATTCGGCTTTGGTTTTTTATTTTAAATTTTTTAGGTCTTTGAAAACTAATATTATGTTTTTAAAGTTTTATAAGGTTATCATTAGGTTTTTATATTTTACAAGTTGCTGAATATGAATATAAATTAGCAGAGTTCCCAACAGACAGGAATGTCTAAGAAATCGCGAAAAATAGCCTAAAGTTGTTAGATAGAGATATATATAAAAAAAGTTTCTGAAAGAATTATTCAGATTTTAGGGTTTTAGAATTTCAGTGTACTCCTTATATGTGAGAAAATCCACCAAAAGATTGCCCTTATAAAAGTTCAAAATTTGAAGAAAAAAAAAATTTTAACGCACACCTTGCTAATACGTTTTTTTGTGTTCTTTATATCATATATAGTCAGGAAAAAGCAATAAACAGAAAAAATGTTGCGAAAAACAGTTTTTTTTTTTTGAGTTGGAAGGCTCAAAATCACGTTTTTTCGATATTTGAAAAAAACCAATTTTTGAAAGTTTTCTTTAATCAATTAAAATCATTATAAACGATAAAATGTTTTTAAATTATTAAAAAAAAGCATTTTTCTAAAAAAAGGATACAAATTTTTAATTATTAGCGTCTTAAAACGGCTCAAAAGTTAAAAAAATGTTTTTAAAAATAAAGATTGCTTGATTTGATTTTTCGCAGCATTTTTTCTGTTCATCGCTTTTTCGTGACTATATTTATATGATCTACAGAACACAAAAAAACGTATTAGCAAGGTGTGCGTTAAAATTTTTTTTCTTCAAAATGTTGGACTTTTAAGGGCAATCTGTTGGTGTATTTTCTCATGTATATAAATTATACCAGATAATTTACATATAATAAGAGTGCTAATATTTGCGTGCTACTAATTGGATGTACGATATTATGATATATTATCGCTATTAATTTAAAATTTTAAATAAGAAATGATATTTTTATTAAAATAGTTACACATTTATATTATCATACGATTATCACTAACAACAATTAATTACAAAATGTGTTAGCCTCATTGCTTTCAAAATATAATATTCACTGCATGCACTTTCAATAATTGTAAATTATTACATGTTTATTGGTTCGTTGAATCCGAAAATTTTTCGATTATCTTTACTAAAACACGCGTAGTGAAATTGCAGCGTGCATATGGGATCAAAAATACTCATGTTAGTAAATCATTTGAAATTATATCTATTTAGCTGAAAGTTTCAAAAATTTACACAAAAAAATTATTCATTTACATGGTACCGCAATCTAATTATTTAAAGATTTGAGGAATTAATAATTAAAATATCTAACATAACTTTTTACTGGGAAAGATAGGGGTGTTTAGTTAATCAACTTTTCGGGTCGAGTAGGTCTTGGGTTTTTTGGCTTCTGCTCGGATCGTGTTTCAGGAAAATTTGCCTGGCTTTACTATTGAATGAAAAAAATAATTTCAGTTTAGTATATTAATGCCAGTACTTGAATAACTGTTTTGTGAAAATTTAAAAAAAATACATTTTGACATTTTTGAGTAGAGTGATTGAATTCCGAATGATTATATAAAACGGATATTTTATCTCATATCTTTCGGTATTTTTTAAGCTCTTAGGTCCCCTACGGATAAATTGCGTGGCGTTGAAAAAAACTGACCAGAAAATTCGTATTTGTCGAACCAAAAAAATAGAGGCCCACAAGTTTTTATCCTTTAGACTCTCCATAAACACGAATTTATAGCTAGCTTTTAAACTATGATTTTAATTCAATTGCATAAACTTTAACTATGTTTTTTGTATTACTGGAGAAAACTACACTGTAAAAAGTAACTTTCTTAGATTTACAAAAAAAATATAATTTTTTCGAAAAATGCTTTTGTTGATCACGTGCTTTAATTCATAAGCACTTAATCTTGATAGAACAAAGCTCATGAAAAATTTTTTTTATGTAAAAATATAAGTATTAAATATAACTTTATAGGATATAAATGAATATAATATAATACTTTATGAATATAATATAATATAATACTTTTTTTCTTTTATTGTATGCAGTTTATTAAAATATATAATAATTTATTATTCAACATAAATTATTGTGTACATTAAAAAAAATGAATGATTTATGAATTAATTAAGGATTTAAAAATTTATTTTACAAAAGGTAAATTTATTATGTAATTCGAAAATATTATTTGTAAAAAGTTACACTGTAAAAAGTAACTTTCTTAAATTTACAAAAAAAATAGAATTTTTTGGAAAACTTAGAGAATTTTCAAAAAATTTTGTAAATATTAAGGTACATTTCTAGTTATTGGTGATCGAAAAATCGACTTTCTTTTTTTTCAATATTTTTATTTAATAACATCTTGAGAACCTGTAAAAAAAAATTTAAACAAATATCTTAAACCGTTTAAGAGATATTTGGATTTTATAAATTCTAAATTTACTAAATTAAGTATATTATTGAAAAATTTGAGAATTCTCGATTTTTTTTAGTGATTTTACGAAAAAAGTTGTAAATTCACAACTAATTTTTGGAAATTTACAACTATTTTTTGGAAATTTTCGAAAAAAAATTGTAAATTATCAATTTTTCTTGCGAATTCACAGAAAAAAATCGAGAATACTCGAATTTTTTGTTAATATACTAAATTTAATAAATTTACGATTTTTTTCGAATATTTACAAATTTTTTTGAAAATGTACTAATTTTTCGAAAATGTTCAAATTTCTTTGTTAATATAAGGAAGTTACTTTTTACAGTCTATACTTAGTAATAATTACTTAATTTTCCACTAAAAATAATTTCTTCAAATATCATAAAACATAATATTGATGATAGTGATTTTATAAAGCATCTTGCATCAATTTTTACTGGATACAATAAACTAGATACTATATGCAATTATATTAGGTCTGAAAAACTAAATGCAAAACCTTTTTTACTCTTAAAAAAAAATAAAAAAAATTATACGCAACATTTTTTATAAAAATTATTCTCTAAGTTTGGCTCTAGAAAAAATAAATTTTTAAATTTTTTGCAATTTTAAACAATTTTATTTTATTTTATTTTATAAAGTAGTACCAAAAAAAAAAAAAAAATGAATCGATATTTTTTTACTAGAGGACAGTATAAAGAATAAATTACTACTATAATCTTGGCATTGCTGGTTATTTATATGTCAACGTAAAAAAAGATGGAAAAAGTTTTATAATGGAAATTAAATTGCCTAAACTACAAGCTTATTAGAAAATAATGTATAAAAAAAGTAAATATTTTAAAAATAAAATATTTATGAATATCTGAGCCAAAATAGTACTGCATACCAGGTTATATTATAGTCTCACTTTGCTTAAGAACCGTGTTGTAATACTTAATGAAAGTAATATGGATTATTAAATTTGAAGAGTTTAAGTTTATTAGTTATTAAATTATAGCTGAGGTTGTTGCTAAGTCAATTAATTAAGAACGGAATATTAAAAAAATTATCAAACTTATAAAAAAAAATTTGTTACTAGGCTTTTTGTACCTTTTACAAGTCAAAAAAACAAAAATTTTTTTTTTAAGATCCAAATACCTCTGAAATGGTTTTAAAAAAAAAGATCCGTAGGTTCACTTTCCCACAAAGTAACATACCATCTGAATCTAAAAACAGCATTTATTTAATTTTATTATGAATTAAATATTTTTCCTAAAATTCAAAAAATTCAAAATATTTCATACTGCGCTAGTACAACAGATGTGCCTAAAGTATTAATTATTTAAGAATTTTAAAAATCGATAAGATACATATAACTTTTTCCTTTCTTATGAGTAAAAACTAAAAATACTCATATGTTATATCTTTACAGATGCTATATTTTTCCTGGTATTATATTTTTAAGAATAATGCATTTTACGCATTATATAGATCAACTTTTTTTTACGACAATGCAAATACATATCAGACTGTTTTATAAAAATAAAATTTTTTTTACCTTTTCAGGGCTTAAATTAAAAGAATGAGTAATATTATTTGAGAGGACCTCGCAAAAATTAAGTGGATTCGTGCACCCGGTAAAATTGGCTGAATTTTAGATTAGATTTCGGCATTCTGAACAAAAGTCTCCATGGGCACAAAGCTCAAAAATCTCAACTTTGGTGGCTACGAAAGCTCCAATGCTCCATCATAGCAAGATAAAATAAAATAAAAATTTGCTAAAAAATCTTTACATTTTAAACAGGGCAAATATTTTTGAGGTCACTGATTAAGTGGATTTGTGTTCCTGGGGGAATTGGGTGAAAAGTTAAATGAATTGTTTATCCGTTGTCATTAGCTACAATCAGGGAAAGCCACGTGGAGGCAGACAGTCGAATTTTTTCTTCTTTTTGTCAAGTGCTGTCATAGTATGTGTGTTTTTTGTATGGTGAAAGCATTTTAGTCGTATATATTTCACCATATATTATTCTGTAAGTACGTCATGTCATAGGCATAGTAATTTTTTATTAAGGTCACAAAAAGTAGTCAAGGAGAATTGTATTTGTATTTTATTTTATGTTTATTGTCACATTATGTCATAGCCACTGTATTCTTCTGTCAAGTCAAACTCATCAGTAAATTTTTATTAAGGTCACAAAAAAATAGTCTAATCAATTGTAAAAAGGGCATCTATGATTACGATATTATTAATATTTTTAAGCTTCATCAATACCACTGGCATCTTCTTGCCATCTATTTGCTGCATCACGTGAAAAATTTAAAAGGTTTCACCTGGGTATATGTTGTCCTGGTGCCTTGCATATCCTAGGTACCATAATATAGTGTCAATATGAACAAAGGTTCCCAACGCCCGAGCACCAGATTCGCAAGTGTAAACGACCTAAGTGGTAACAAAGAAAATAAGAGATTTCGGGTATTAATTCTCTTAAAAAAATGGGCCGAAATTTGTTTCAGAATCACCCTTAAAATTGCTAAATCCGAAACTACTCAATCAAACCCTCTGATATTTGGCACACTTATTATGTATCAAAAGACTACCATTTTGCACTAAAACTTTTTTATTTTGGATATGTAGGTTCAGAGATATCATCAGTCAAAGTAGCCGTTTTTTAAACATTTTTAAAAACTACATAGCACCCAAAAAAATTTTTAAGAAATCAACTAATTGCCACGCAAGGGGTCTCATTTTCTTTAATAAATAACAACTTTTAAGAGAAAAAAATTTCAAAAAACTTACCGTTAATCTACTTTTATTTTATAATTTTTCTGTTTTTAAAATGTTGACCTGTCGCCGCTCAGTGCCTAAAATGAGCACAGTAGATTTACAGAGTTGAAAAGGCCAATGAGAATAAAAAACTAGACCCTTTTCCAGTCAATTTGAGAAAACGAAAATGTTTTTAAGTTGCCACCATTTTTGGACAGAGGGGGGTGGCCGGGTTGAGAAATAATCGCCCATATATTTCCTTTTTTATTTTAGCGGGTGCGAATACGTATTTGTGTGTAATAATTATAATTAAATAAACGAATCAACTTATAATAAGTATATTTTCGTAATAAGAGCATCCCAAGTGCAGAAACATGTAACTATAAAGTATAGAACGTATAGTTGCAAAGAGCAACCGCAATACAAGTGCCTCCTTCATCATCATCATTATAGTTTATATATACGTTGATGCTAAAATCTGCTGTGTTTACGTGCATAAATGATAATAACGTTAGTAATAACATATGTATATAATATGGTAAGTAAAAAGGTTATAAATTAAATTATCACTTAACTGATTTTTTATATCATTATATGTATTTTGCATATAATTATTTTTAATTATAAATAACTTAAATATAACCATTAACGAGATCATTAATTAGTTTTTATTTTAAAATTGTTAGTTTTGATAATTCTGGTTTAGGCGAGATAACAAAATCAACGAGCATGGTACGTGTTAACTTAATTAACAGTTTAAACTTTCTAATTGTTATAAGACCTTTGATCCTAATTATTCTATATCCATACCCCCCCGCTAAAAGGCGATTTATACACCCCCCTAAATTTGGGGCCATGTTAAAAGATCGATTTTTTAACCTAGGATGCTACGTAAAGTTCCAATAGCATTTTTCAGTATAAACCAAAAAGTATTTAAAGGCAAAAGCTTTTTTTTCCATAAGTTGCCACGAACAATTATCGCATTTTTAGACAAACTTTAGTGCCCTTTTGGGTACGTACGCTACACTTTTTCAAGCTATGTTTAATACTACAGTGCAATTTTAAACAAAAAGCTCTTTTTTACAACTTTTTAAACGTTTTTTTTTTTAAATATACCTGAGTAAAATTAAAAAAGTTGCTTTGTTTTATTAGTTCTTAAACTGCAGTTATTATTTATACTTGGATCTTTTTCAGTACCATTTTAGCTAATAATAATAAATATTTTCATTCCTAAAGAATAACAAAAATTTTAAATAGTGCTTCAAACTTTTTAACATACCAGAGAAAATTTGAAAATTAAAAACAGCTGGCACGAAAGATTGCTGATTCGATATATACCATCGCGATTTTTATTTAAAGAAACTAAAATTCAAATGATATTCGAGAAAGATGCTGAATATTTTTCATTTTTTTAAGAATTAGAAGCAGATTTAGATTGCAAAAATCGACGAATGACAACAAATCTAACAAAATTCTCCCTTTAAAAATATCAAAAATTTTATAAATTATAATTTTGGATCCAGAAAATAAAATAGTTACATGTAAACTACCTGAGGTCAGCAAACTGTGATGTAGGACAACCTATTTTTATAGGTCAAGGTCTTATACGATTTTTCTTTGCTAGTGGGGATATAATTCGTCTTTACCGAATGCACATCAGCACATGTTTTCTGGTTGGCAATAAAAAAAATTCACTTTTATTTTCAGAAAGTCAAAGTTTTTCTTTTTTGTTTACATAATTTTCTTTATAAAATAGCAAGGCAATTTTTTTTTACTGTGCAGTAGAATTTTACTCAGCACACCTTTAAGAGCAATTTTGCGATTCAAAAAAAAAAAAAAAATAATTGGCTTCATATAATTATTATTTAATAAAGTAACTAAATTTTTAAACATAAATAAATTTAATACCTTGACCTAATAATTTTCGGTTTATTTTTAGGTTGAATTTCGCTAGCTGTTGTGTTCATCCTTCAAATACTTCCTTACAAACATTTGCACAGATGGCAAATTTTACTCACATAAGTAATTAAATTTAATTGTAGAACCATAAAACAAAAATCCAAAGAGCAATAAAGTTTACTCGGAAATCGTTAAAGGACTTGAATCAAAAGTTTTACAAAGTCATCATAAAATAAGAAAAATCCTTTGTTACTATTGATAAATTCTTTTTTTTTAATTAGTAACTTATAATGAAATATAAGCTTTAACAAATTTCTTTTCATCATTATGATTAATTAAAATCGATTAAATAAAAAGTTTTTAGTTTTAATCCGTTCGAATTAAAAGAAATCTTTAAAAAAAAATTATTTTATGTCGTAGTTATAACTAAAATAATAAAATAACTTGAAACTTTTCATAGGATTCAGGTTAGAATTTACTGATGAAAATAATTTAATATGCTGCAGAAAACTTAGTTTATTATGTTTATTTATGTACATGCAAGTTTTATTAACTGACCAATAGGTAGCCTTTATTTAATAAAATATTTTATTTTCTTAAAACTTGTGCATCTAGGGAAATAATGCTTACTTTTTTTACAACTAAAGTCATAACTTTGGTATCAATATTTTTATGGCATAAACAGTAAAAAATAAAATAAATAGATATAAAGTTAGCTTATTTTATCATTTTTTAAGGTATTTGTACCAGTAGCTGAATGATCGAGGATTTTCGTTAATTAAAAATGAAATATTTAATGATAATTCTAAATTAAGCTACAATTAAGATGGAACGTGTTTATTGGGAGGGTTTGCTTGATGAAGGGTGTGAAAAATGTCGAGTTTGAAGAATGGGATTGAAATGTATCCAAATTAAGGGACAGTAAAATAGAAATAGAATAATTTCGGTTTAGAAAAATTAAATAACTTAGCTTTAGGGAATAAAAATAATATTGATTGAGGAGAATAATTAATTTTTATAAATGTCAGTAATCCTGGTAGTAAACGTGTTCCATGTTTTCTAGCAGTATTTATACAAATTTCATATAAAATACTACAGTGTTTATACAAATTAATCATAGGCTTCTCTTTTTTAAGTATAATAACTTTGGACTATTATGAATAGGGAGACTTATATTTTAGCCTAATTAGTTTTTATTTTGATTAATTTTAAGTAATATATATTTACAATATATTTTAGTCACGAGTACCCGAGTGATCAAATATTTTATATTTTATGTCTAAAGAAAATACACCAAAACCATGACCTACTTGAAAATTTAAATTTTTTGTTTCTGTATTTAATTTTTTTGTTGTTATCGGTGATCATTCAGATTTTGGTCATCCTAAATAAATAAGATATTTAATTTATTTTTTAAAGGGATTCAAAATAATCAAAGTTAGTAGAGCAAAAAGGCCAATTGACTTTATCAAGAAAATAACTTATTATGAAATAGCCCTTAAGTATTTAATTTTAAAAATTCTACAAGCTCAGACTTTTTTAGATAAACTAATTTTATTTTTTAATTTATATAAAGAAAATGTGCAGTGAAAATAATATTTTAATCAATTTAACAGCAAAATATATTTCTCAAAAATGCTTTGTTACTTAGTTTATCTGAGTTATTTCAAATGATTAATTTTATTACTCAATAAAAGAGCGTAATATTATGTTAAAAATATTAAAAAGCTCCATTTTATTACATAAAAGACACTGAACTTCTTCCCTAGAGGCCCATAATTGAATAACCGCATTAAAAGTACCTCTTAAAGTCAGAAAAACAGTTAAGCGATTTGGTGACCCAAATTTCATGGTCTTTTAATATCAGTTTATAAACCTAGAATTTTCTTTTACTCTCGTAACCTAGTTCCAAAAAAAAAAAAACATGTTTTTCATGATTACTCAAATCCTAATATAAAAACCTTTTAAACTACACACGAAGAAAGGCTATCAAGTTGATTAAAAATAAATAAATTCAAATACACACGCATAAATTCTCGTGTATGCATAAAAAAATTAATATATATATATATATATATTTGAAAATCAAAGAATTATTATTCTATATACACCCTTTCCTTTATAAATGTTGGAAAACGCTTGCGCGAAAATATATATATTATGATTCAGAAATAACTATTGCGGTCTCTTTTTATTATGTATAAAGAAAGAGAATGTGATAGTGGAAAACTAACTGTGCCATGCTAAAGAAAATTCAGTCCAACGTCCAATACCGTAACGATATAACGTCACAGTGTCACGTTTTTTATTAATTTTACAAAAAGTTTATTTAATTTTATGAATGAAAATCTTGTTATTGTTAATAAAGTAATTATTTAATTTATTTATTTAATCTTATACTATCTTAATTTGTTAAAAAAATTTTTTAAAAATTAGTGTTAATAAAAAAAAAAAATTTTTTTTTAATTTTTAAAGTTTTGTGTAAAAATAGAAAATAAATTATAAACTAATTTAGTGCTATTTTAGTTTAAAATATTTTCAAATGTGTCAAAAATTCCAAGTGTTTTTCACACAGCTTTTTATACAGCTACAGCTGATCCTGCTCAATACATAGATAAATCATGCTCACATACACAAATACATACTTAAATAAATTTATATTCAGATATATTATATTATGTAAATTAATATATCAAAAAATTTTATGTGTTTTTTAAAAATTGAACTTTTCTTTAAAATATTCTAGAATTTTAGGAAAATTTATTTTCATAAAATTTTAAAAGTCCTTGAAGTATTTTTTAATTTAAATTTTTTTATTTTTCTAATCGTATAATATAATCTCATTACTTTTTTTTTGCTGATAAATAATTTAATTTTAATATTAAATAAAAATTATTTTTTTTTATAAGGTGTTTATGTAATAAATAAATTAAAATTTAAAAAATTAGTTTTTTAGGTAATAAGAGGATTTAGATTAAAGTCTGTTTTTATGCCAGTTTTAAATATGCAATGTTACACCTGCATGAAAATGAAACAACTTTCTATTTTGCAGGGAATATCAGTTTTCGTGAAATTAAAAATTAATTAACTGGAAAAACGCGCATTAAGCAAAAAATTAAATCAAAAAATTTAGTAAAGTGCTATATTTAAAAAAAAAATTTACTTATTTTCCTAGGATGTAAAGAAGATTTTCATAATTATAATTCAGATAATTTGGTAGAAATAACTGAGAAAGATTTATTTTTATATTTTTATTATAAAATTATTTATTGTAACTCTTGTTGTAATAAAGTTGCTTAACGTTAATAAGAAATAATGATCGTCATAATAAATGAGCTGAAAGAGAAATAAGTAATATAAGTAAAAATTTTCTCGAAAGTGAATTTATTCCCCAGTAGTATAAGTATACGTAAAGCATAATATTTTAGAGTTACAGAGTTGGCCGTAGCTTGCTCTTTAATCACAGACTCAAAGGGTTGGATCCACGCTGTAGCTAAATATAAAAAAAAGTATTCAGGAAAACAAAATCTTAGAAGGGGGAGGGGGTTGGAAAGTATCCTAGAAAGAATAATTTCATACTCCTAACTTACTTTAAATTAAAATTTTTTTCAGAATTTTTCCAACGTGGGGTTTTTTTCTGAACTGTCATGATAATTATACCCAGCCCTGTGACTGTAAATTTTATGACAGAGTGTAAACACAATACCATGTGACGTACTCAATAACTCTAATTTAAGACAATGTGTTGTTTTAGTCGAAGGAGAAAATTGCGCTGGATCTAATGTAGCCATTCCTCATGGAATAGAACGGGGCTATTTTCATTCTAAAAAAAAATACTAATTGTAGTCCGGAGGGTAATGCGCTTATTGTTTAATAATTTTTTTAATGAAACAAATTTCAGTAATAATCTATTTTCGTCTATTTTCTACCCTCATATAATTATTTTTTTCGCTTTTAATGTATAACCGTGTATTCAAAGGCGAGGAAATATGTAGTCTTCGAACTTTCAATGCTGTCTGCATTAACTAGCTAACCTATATTTTTTCTATTGCTTATTAAATACCTATTAGCATTAATTGAATTCTCTTCAGGTTTTTCTTCACGAATGAGTTTTTTTTGGATTATTTATTTGAACTTTTTTAACATGCTTCTTTCAATTTCCTGTTATGAATTAATTCTTCGCAATAAATTTTACTACACTGAAAAAATTCTTGTTACCGGAATTTTTCCAGTTGCCGTTACCAAAATTCCGGTAGTTCGCATTTTTTTTTCTTTAGGTTATATGTCATTTGCAACCATTTACAAGAAAAAAAATTTCGGGATTCGGGTAGCGGCAACCGGATTTTTTTTCAATGTAAATTGTTAGATAACATTATTATTCCAATGAGTAATTTGGTTCTTGAATGTAAATATAGGGAAAAATTACTTTACTTCTCAAAAAAATTACAAGTTGCTGTTGATAAATTATTATACTTTTTTTTTAAATTTATCATAACTTTAAAAAATTACAGTAGAAAAATGGTATTTGTTTTATATTTCCGGTCTGTAATTCTTTTGAAATTCAGTATTCTAATTTTTTTGTAATAAATTTCAATAAAAACTTCCTTTCCCTGTATCTATTTGGCGATCTTGATATCTATAATCCAAACGGAGAGAAATTGGCACCGGAATTTCCGTGAACGATCCTAGCGAGAAAAAGTGTGTGCGAGGGACTTTAAGATATAGATTTTGGCCTTGGAATAATAAAAATTCTAACGCTGAACTCATGGGTAGAAATTAAATAACTTTTTTAAGACCGTCATTAAAAAACTCACTAAGTTCAAAAATCTATGGAATTAAAAAAGTTTAATGTCAAAAATTATATATAAGCTTCAGATATCGTGGAAATTGAAAATTTAAAAATCCAAAAGTTTACAACCTAGAAAAAAAATAGGATAAAAAAAAACTTCGAAATCATTCTGTCAAAATATGATTTTAGATGATATTAGTAAAAATTATAATTTTTTCCAAAGTCTGCACCTTTTTCAAAACTTTTTGAATCTATATTTGCTAAAGATATACTATTAAAAAAAAAATTGATTTTTTCTTTTATAACTTTGCAAACTTAAAATTTTAACCATCATTCACAGAATTATACATCGCATCTTTAGAAAACTATTTTAAGCTTATTTTCAAAGACTTGGAGTGTATAAAAATTACACACACAAAAAATTATGTATACTTAATACATTAAACTCAAAATATACAATCTATAAATTAACATGAAACTTCCAATATAAATTTTCACATAATTCATTGCATTCGTACATTAATTCGTTTATTAATAATTCCAAAAAAAAAAAATGATTTATTAAAAATTGTTTATGATTACGTTTTTATTTTCCTGAATTAATGATATTTTACGATAAAAAAAAATGAGTTATTGTTAAAACAGCAGTTAAAAAAAGCAATATTCTAAAAAAACAAAAAATTTTAAATAATCCCATTTTTTTATTTGGATTTATGTGGTCATGTTATACTCGAAATGTTTCTCCCACATGAATTTACGCAAGCGCATCAAAAATTTTAAATTTCTGGATGTTTGTATAAATGTATCTGTAACTTCTCTTATATTATGAAAATTTGTAAAACAATGTTTGTCTTTACGAAATTTATGACATTTAGATAAAATAATTTAAATGTTGTTTAATTTACTTGTCACATGTTTATTTAAATAAGCTTTTTAATAACGTCAATTAGTAATCTAATTATGTATTAAGAGTATTATATATTAATACTTTAGCTTGACAGTTATTTCAGGATGTTATTTTGACTTTCGATTATAGGATATTCAAAATGACCCAATTTATGAAAATTTTTTATATTAAAAAAAAGCAGTGATTACATGAGGTACTATCAAGCGGAAAATTGTTTCTTTAAAATCTATTTTAGAACTTTTAAATAATGTATTTAATATTTAACTTTTTTTAATTCATCTAAATTTACGCATATAAAAGGATTAGAATTTTGTTTCATCGTGTAGAAAGGTTTATTTTCTAAAGTAACTTATGGCCTTTTAAGCTATGAATTATTTTCATTCCAAGGATATCAATTTCAACTGAAAATACAAACGCCCTTTTTTACCTTATTAAGTTAAATTTTAAAATAAAATGTTATTCGAGTTTTCCTTTCAGAAATTTTTCAAAAAATAATTTAAAAATAATTATTAATTAATCTAAAGTACATAAAAAATTTGAATGAAAATTACTGTGGATATAAAAGTATTTGAGAAATTTATAAAACTAAAATTCTTCAGTGACCCAATAACAATGTTAAGAAAAAAAATTTAAATGCTATTTTTATCTCATCAAAACACAAAAAAGATTAATTAAATATATATTTTTTTTTAGTATCTACTTTAAAAATAATTTAAATTATTTCAAAAATAATTTGTCTCGTTTAAATAAAATGTCTATTAAATTTTTATTTAAAACATAAATGAAAAAAGAAATTGGATCATGAATTATTTATTATTTGTCATTCTGGACTTTAAGAGACAGAATTTTTTTTTTTCTTAAATTTAAAGGTGATCTATCCATACTTCATAGGCAACAGTAAAAAGACAGATTATTTTGTAATTTACAACGCACGTATAAAAAATGATTATTAAAAAAAAAGTAGTTTCATTTTCAAGAAGTCAGGATTTTTTTTGAAATTATGTCAATGAAGATTTAAGAAAGTACTCAGTTTTAAATATTAAAAAGTTTCTAAGGAAATAGTTCATTAAGCATGTGTTCTAATTATCTTAAATATTCTAGTCAGATTTTAAAAAGTACAAGAAATTAATTACTGCTTTTTTTTGTATAAAAGACTGTTTTACTATTACTCCAGTCAATATACGGTTTAGGTTTGTCACGTAGTATTCCGGCCACCATCAGATTTTGTCTGCTATATATTTTTTGGGTCACTGATAATGAATTCTGGGTTCTCTTATATGAGAAATTGGGGATTCACGTTTAAATTAGCAAAAACGAATTCTAAAAAGGGGTATTTTTGAAATATCCACTATTTGAGTGCCCAAAGTCAGGTTTTTTGGGTCGCTGATCACGAATTTCGGTGATTTTTTCATGAAAAATTACGGCTGTACCCTAAATTCTAATGTATTTCATGTTTTCTGCAAATTCAAGGGTAAAGTTTTGTACACAAGACCCCCAAAATTCGTAATTTGGGACTCAAAAAACATATCCGGACAAAATTTGAATACACAAATAGTGTATAAAATTAAATATTCCCTTTCTAAATGGTAGTTTTTGCTAATTTTTTTTATAGAAATGACCCCGGCATTCGTAATTAGCGATCCAAAAAACTAATTTTAAACCAAATCTAGTGGTGTCCGAAAACTATAAAACTCAAAAAAAACTAGTGTAGTGTTAGTCCAAACGCATATGTCGTAGATGCCCTAATTTACGGGCGATATCAGCACGGAAGATATTTATTTATTTATTTATTTATTTAATTGCACATAAACAGTCCTAAGAGACCAATGCATATAATGAATTTTTATACAAGCGAATATATAAAATTTATAAGATAAATAATAATTAAGTAGTACAAATTAGTACAATAAATATAAATTTAAGTAATAAAATGTATATGCATATATATATATATATATATTATATTTTTTTAAATTACAATTAATATTTAGTTATTTGATTTTTTTTCTTTTTTCGGTATTTCAAAATCAATATAAAATATTTTCTTGTTATTTACAATAGCTGTATTCTAAAATTAACTAGCCATTTTTTAAAGTTACCAACCCATAAATGATTAGGGTTCATAATCGTTTCATTTAGATTATTAGGCAAGGCATTAAAAACATTTATAGATACAAAAAAATAACATTTCTGACCGATTGCTTGATTTATTTTAGGAACACGTAAAATATTTTTTCTTACGCTATTAATATCATTATTATTTTTAAGTTTTAACGACTCTATTAAGTTTAGAATTTTTTTATTATAGAAAAGCAATAAAATGTCTGTCTGACGTTCATTGTATCAGGTATATTATTATTTGGATTTATGATTTTAAGAAGTCTTATTTGTACATCAATTGTATAAGTTTAATTATAATATCATTAGCCCCACCCCACCCGAGAATGCAGAGTGAAATTATGCATAATACATAACTTTAGTCGGTGTTGACTTAGAATATACTTTAATTTGTGAAATAGAAAGATAAAATACCTAGTTTTTTTAACAGATCAGAGATATGTCTGCCCCATAGCATATAAGCTGATGAATATATATTCGAAGGTATTTTGTATATTCAACTCTATTTAATGTTATGTTAACATTATTATCGTTATCTCTAACCTGTATTTAAATATTACTTGGAATCATATCACAGCTTAGGGCAAAGGTTATAAAGCATGATTTATCAAAATTACTGCTTAGTAAGTTTTCATGGAACCAATCAGATAAACTTTTCAGTACCTTCTTTGCAATTTTTTGTTATTGTTTCAAGTTTTCACTATTCACTAAGATAACCGTATTATCTGCAAAAGCTACTACATTTTCATTTACATTTGAATTTCTTATTATTATATTATATTAATTTCTTATTTGAGAGATAACTGCAGGCACTACTTAGTAGATCATTAATGAAGATGTTAAAAAGTATCGGTTCTAACACTGAAACTTGAGAAACTCTAACGGTTACAGTTTCGACATCACTAAGAGTCTCATTTACTTTTACTCCTTATTTCTTATTTGAGAGATAACTGCAGGCACTACTTGGTTTCCACCTTTGCCACGTCTTCAGCATGTCACGGAAGTATCCGTATCCGTGTCCTGTTAGAAACTGGATGAGGTAGAACCACCTCCCCATGTTGGCGTCCCATCCAGGCCTCCAGATCTGGAATTAGTCTGTGTGTCCACCACCCCTCCTTGTCACTGTTCCATCGTCTCTGCCACTGGATCACTGCAATAGAGCGAGCGCGAGTGAAAGCCACTTTGCGCTCCTCTACGCTTCTTAACAGTGTGGTTATTATCTTATTATCTTGTTTATTAAATGCAAAAAGGAGAGTTGCTTGAAAAAAATACAGTATTAAAATTTTTCTCGCAATAGAAATGGCTTAACAACAGTATAAATATGAGTAAATATTTCTATTATTTAAAATTTAAAATCATAAATTAAATAAATTAATATTACCGTATATTGGATGTTTAAAATAGGGAATATTTACGAAACATATGACAATTTGAAATCCTACTGAAACTTCTGTTGCATTTAATAAAGTTTTTGAATACTTTCAATACTCCTATTGTCACCAATATATTTCGTAAATCAGTGATCCAAAAAAGCTATACTAGACCGAATTTGTCAGTGTCCGGAAATTTTACTACCCCCATGAAATTATCTTAAAAGGTTTATAAAATCTCTTCCTTTTCGTCTCCCTGAGACGAAAGATTAAACGCATTTATTATTGAAATTATTTTTAAAAATTCCATTAAATAAATAACTTATTGTATTTAAAATGTATAAATCGTTAAAAAGTAAAAATAATATATAGAGCAGTCTTCCATAATGTAAACACAGAAACGCATTGAAAAGTAAAAGTTGTAAATATTAAATTATAAAGATAATAAAAGGTTTATAAGATAAATGGATATTAAAATATAAATTGTGTATATTAATAGAATATTTTATTGAGTGTAAAGTAAAGAGATTTAAAAGTAGACTGTTAAAGATCTTGATTGTTTTGTTTATAAATTATATATTTATAAAATAACTCTGATAATAAATATATATAAGAAAAGTTATTTATAGATAAGAGATTTTATAAAAGTTTAAGCTTTGATATTAGTGTGTATAAAATATTTATTTTTAGAATATTACACTTGTTAATTTAAAGTTTTTTTGTTTGAACTATCAGGAATAATTTCTTTTGATTCAAAAACCAGATTCATAAATCTAAAATTTGCAAAAATACATTGCAAAAATGTTAAAGTTCATCTTTTTACCTACTCTGTGAAGTCTAATGAAAAAGGGTGATAAATGTCGTAATCGCGTGATATGCTTCTAAAGTGTTAAATTACAAAGTTAGGATATTCTAAAAAATTAAATTAGCAAGGTTTTCTTGTTTTCTATTTGAAAATTGTTGTTTTTTTTATCTACAATAAGATTAATATGCAGGCAGGTCATTTTCTAAATTCGATTATAGTTTCAGACCTTAAAGTTGGCTGTAGCTGTATACTGTCATTTGATACAAGCTACTCAGAGAGTAGTCACTTGGGATTCCTTTGATATATATTAGTTTGTAAACAAAATAACGAAAAAATTATTATATGATTCATTCCATGTCAATTATTTTTGTTAAAAATAAATATTTTAATAATCATTTATTATGTTCAGAAATTTGGTAATTTAAATTGACTTGATATTTTTGAATTTATTATGTCATGTTAGAGAAGAAATCCCTTGTTTCGAAGTATCAGAAATATGCAAAATATATCAGATTTAATTTGGGTTCGTTAAGTAAATTTAATATACATAAATGACAAGTCCAATTCCTTTGTTGATTTAACCAAATTTATTAATTTGTTTCTAAATAAGTATATTAAAATAAAAAAAATAATTGGTATGGAATGACCCAAATAAATATTTACAATATTTAATTATAAAAAACCAGTAATATTAATAATTCAATTACTTATCAGAATAAAGTGAAGTGAATATTATTCAATGTATTATTAATACACAAAGTGAATGCAAAATGAGGTGAAAAAAATATTAAATTAAATAATAAAAAAAACTTGTTAATTAAAAAAAATAAATAAATAAATTTTTAAAAAAATGTGTCAAGTACAAAAAAAATGAAAAATTGTGATTAAAAAAATTAATATCTAAAGAGGAGAAATTTTATGGTACATGTGAGTCTTTATTTTTAAAGCTCTTTAAAATAGAAGAAGAAGTGATTTAGTTTTTTAAAGTATATGTGAAACAATAAGAAAAAAAAAAATTTTTCCAATAAAATCCAAGGAATTATTAGAAAAAGATTTAAAAAAATACATGAAAAGAGATAATAAAGAAAATTTTTTAAAAGTATAAAAAGTATTACATTTATCATCAAAAAATGGGAAAGAAGAATAGCAAACTCAAACAAGACACGATAGTACGTTTGACAACTGATACTTATTGTAAGTTTTTGATAGAAAATTATTATACTTTATCATACTATCATAAAATGTATAAGATTTTTTTTTTTTATATCGATACTATATTTTTTATGTTGACATATAAAAAAGAATTTGATATTATTGACAGAAAAAAAATTATTTTTTTTTTAAGTAACATAGTTATATGCATGTTATATGAATCATTCTTATTTATTTTAATCGAAGAATTTTGTTTATTTTCTGTCTATTCATTTTTTGTGCCATTTTGAATTTTTAATATACTGTTTTACACTTTTAGTAATAATTATTGATTTTTAAAAAGCTTTAATTAGTATTTTTTTAAAAGTTTTTTAAAATTAAAAAAAATATAACTATGAAAAAGAAAAGTGATTAAAAAAAGCTAGGTACTTATAAAATAAAAAATCTTTTTAAAAATTCATATTTTAATCTTAAAAGCTTATTAAAAATAAATTTATTAAATTGCTAATAAAGTCAAGTAGATTTTCTTAAAAACACTTTATAAAGAAGGCTTACAAGGGGAGTTCAATACATTTAGAACACCAAATTACACCAAATGGTTATGGACGAGTTAATTATGTTAAAAAAACATGCCCACCACCCTCCGTTGATGCCAATTGGTTTTCTGGGCCTAAAAACGCAGGGCTCAATTTTGTTAAATAGGGTTTTCTGGTAATTTGCAATATAACGCTACAATTTTCCATGTTAATAATTTCTGGTTCGTTTCATTATTTTGCTATAAATGTAATAATTATGTCATAATATGTCACCTTTCATACGCCATAAACTGAAATTTTTTAGCACTAATTCTCTCATCACTATAGCCAATTAACCAAATGGTATTTTTTTTGTTAAAAATGACCAATTTTTAAATTGCTGCCTTTGTAATTTTTGACGAAAATAGGTTTTATAATTCTCATAAAATTTCTACAAGCTTCAAATTTCAAAAATTTTTTTACTCGTCTCATTTTCTTGAGTCGTTTTTAAGAAATGGCTCTTCAAAGTTAACATTAAAACTGAGCTTTTTTAAAAAATCGTAAAAGCAGAACTGCAACTTCAAATTATCATATCTGTTTAACAAATAATTGAAAAAGAAAGAATTTTTGAAAATTTGAAGCTTGTGGAAATATATTGAGACTTATAAAACCCATTTCGGTTAATTGGCTATAGTTATGAGCTCGGTTATGAGAGGATTAATAATACAAAATTGCGGTTTACGGTGTTTGAAAGGTGATACTTACACCAAAAAAGTGAAATCAACCAGAAGAGTTGTGAGTTTTAGCGTTTCATTAAAAATTAACAAAAAACCCTATTCCATAACATTGAGCGATGCGTTTCTAGACCCAGAAGGGCCATTGGAATGAATGGAGGGTAGTCGACATGTTTTTTTAATATAATAAACTCATCCGTAACCATTTGGTGTAATTTGGTGTTCCAAATGTATTAAACTTTTTGTTTAGTAATTTGGTGTTGGAGATAGCTCAAATTGTTCAAAGATCAAAAATAAATTAGAAACTATGAATAATAAATATTTTTTGTTATGAAAAAACTCTGTGGTTAAATTATAACAGAGATTAGTAAAGAAACCTAAATTTTAAATTTCTTTTTTTATTTGCGGTGAGTAAGCTTTGTTTTGTTGGTAAAGAGAACACGTATTTTCTAGTGACTGACGAATAAAACTTTTGTACAAACTTAGGCTATAAAAAAATAATGTTTTGGTATGTAATTTAATGTTCTTGGCTTAACCTCAGATAGAAATATACGTGGAATCTGGTTTTATATTTATTTTTTTGATAATCATAAAATATTTAAGCTTTTTTAATCCTCCTAATGATGTGGTTTACGACCTTTTTGTATTATGCCTTTTTGCACATCTTGGAGAAAGTGAAAGTATCGTGACGGTGCCACAATATCTGTGTTCTCGTGCGTATACTCTGTAACAATCCCTCCATTAAAGGAAGGCTTTATATAACTCTGAAATGCTTGTAGATTCTCTAAGATACTTCAGAATAATCAGGAAACTCGCGAAACAACTTTTCTTACTTTCCCTGATACCCTTTTGCTGCGTTTCAGTTCAATTGGTTTTTTCAGAATCCTAGACTTTCACCTGCTCCTTAGGTCAGTTTCGCTAAGAATCACTCATGTGATTTTGGCTAAATTAAATTTAAAAAAAATTCTTTTTTAACCAATACTATAAACTTAGTTGAGCTCAAAAGATGTCATAAACCATGAGCTTGTTTACACGTATGTAAAAAGTTTTATGAAAAAATTTAACGTCCTTGATAAACAATATGCTTGTAAATTATCCTTCGTTGTTTTGATAAATATATAAATAATTTTTTAAAAGAAACTAACTTTTTATTTATGTCAAAGCAATTTATTAAAAATTAATAGCTACGTTTTTACAAAAAGATTAAAAAGTAAAATAAAACTTTTTGCAAAACTCAGTAAGGTAATTTTTTCTCTCTTTTTAATGAAGTAAAGTAAAAAATTGATATTTAATTCAAAAGCTTTTTCCAAGTTTTCAATTTTTAAATTAGTCAGTAACGATTATTATCCAAAATCCATTAACCAGAATTAATTTAAAAATAATTTTGAATAAGAAACTTTTAATTAGATGTATTAGTATGAATTATTAACTTTATAACCACCTATTTTATTGATTCTAAAATAAATTATGCATTAAATACTAAAATGTCTTTCTATTTTTAAATTTTTTCTCTTTTAGTCAAACCCTTTTTATCCTGCAATCATCTGATATTCTGTTCTTGGTACATAATTTATCTTACCTAATCTTATTATCACAGTGGATATCTAGTAAATTAATTTATTATCCATTTTTTCATTTTATTGTACAGGATTCAGTGGATTAATGTTTAATCCATTACGAAGTGACTTTTTATTGATGTTATATATCTTTTTTTTAATTATTTAATTACAACTTTTAAAATGTAATATAGAAAATAAAATTTTCCATTAAAGAATTAGAAATCTTATTGTCAAAGCTTAATGGATTTTAATGGTAATAAAATTAAAATCTCTTTAATAATAAAAAACATTAGTTTTATATAGTAGTCTTGAAATTATTATGAAAAGTTGCTCCGAGTTTTGCTGAAAAGCTCATTAACCAAATATATATGGAACTCAACATTGTATTCTAACGTAAGGCGAGCTAAGGCCAGAATAACAAACTATGACCCAGAAAACTAGTTTCTAAATTACTACACGAGATTAACCTTAAATTACGAACTGGGGCATTTTTTTTTCTCCTTTGAATGATTCCAAATGCCAAAACTTAAAGAAAATTAACATAAAATTATTTTTATTTATTTGAAATTCGAGCGGAATGGTGGGACTTTTTTAAAACTTATTCTAATTAAGAAAAAAAAAATTCCGGCAGCCACAATTGGAATTCCTGTAACGGCAACCAGATCTTTTTTTTCAGTGTATGATTACGGATAATTTACGATTTTTTTTATCAATGACGAAGAAATATGACTTCGAAAATCATGCAGCGACGGCTAAAATTCACAATTTCTAAACGCTGAAAAAATAAAATAAAATTTGTATGTGCTCACAATATTTAGAAGTGATTTAATGAACTAAAATATCTCATTTATCTACAAAACGAGCTACAAAACGACACCTAATTCATAATCGATAATCACATCAATTTTTTAAAATTCCTACCAAGCTAATGTACACAATCTTTAATACGAAAAAAAATTGATTTTCTGACTCTATAATTTACAATAACCAATAAATATACATTATGCAGGTTCCCATCTACTTTTAAGAAATTTATAGGCAAAATCAGTATAAAAGAGCTCATAAAAATAATCTTTTTAAAGCAGTGTTGATTTGTAGTAAATCACTATTTAAAATATTAGATACAGTGTTTCTATTTTATAGCAAAATAATCTACATAAAAACGAGATATAATAGTGTATATTTTATGGTTTGGATTTTCAGATACAATTTAATTAAAAACAGCTTGATGTGCAGAAAAACAAACTTAAATCCTTATTTTTTTATATCTTATTTTTTTAAATATATTACGTTCTGAAAATTCAATAAAAAAGTAGTTATATTTTTGTTTTATACTTAAATCCTTTATAACTGAAATTTAATAAAATTTAGAAAAAAAAAAAAATTTATACTGCAGAGTAGCCAAATAATTCTAGCATTGTTAATGTAAAAAATAAAAAATTTGTTGGCAGTATATTTATTCACTGGACAGTAAAATTTTCATTTGACCTATCTCAGATATAATCATTTATCTTACTTACTCATTTTGTTCTTTAAAACAAGTAATTTTAAATACACATACATACATAAATTACTGTTATTGATTTGTATAAGTGTATGAATTTATTCTTGAATTTTTAATTTGAAAATAATAACTTATTCATTATTGGTAATCTACCAATCCGTATTATCTTGACCTAATCTTTTATACAGTAGTCAGACTGCAGACATTTATAAAACTGTATATTTTATGCATTTTAATTTTTTATTTATATCTAAGCATTTGTAATTTGTCAATAATCAGTTTTATATACGGAAATGATATTGCATTGTAGGTTGTAAGGCTCATCAGACTAGCCAAAAATTTAAGTACACTGTAAAAAGTAACTTTCTTAGATTTCCAAAAAAAATAGAATTTTTTCGAAAAATTAGAGAATTTTCAAAAAATTTTGTAAATATTCGATAAAAATCGTAAATTTACTAAATTTAGTATATTATCGAAAAATTCGAGAATTCTCGATTTTTTTTAGTGATTTTACGAAAAATTTGCAAATTCACAATTATTTTTCGGAAATTTTCAACTATTTTTTGTAAATTTTCGAAAAAAATTGTAAAATTATCAATTTTTCTTGCGAATTCACAAAAAAAATCGAGAATACTCGAATTTTTCCATAATATACTTTTAGTGAATATACGATTTTTTTCGAATATTTACAAATTTTTTTTGAAAATTTACAAATTTTTCGAAAATGTTCTAATTTTTTTTAATAATATAAGGAAGTTGCTTTTTACAGTGTAACTAACAATTTTTTGTAGATTTTAATACTAAAAATATTTTCTAAATTTCTTTTTTCGGAATGAAAAAGTTGCCAAATCTGACACCAACTATGAAAACTTCGCGAGTCATAAGATTCCTGATACGTATACGCAAAGTCCATTGCCCACCTAGGAGAACGCGAATGAATAATGAAAATTTTTTCTGTCCATTTCCATGCCCCTAGAAGACTATACGTCATGTAGCGCAGTTCACGACTACATGGCAGATTATTACTAATTAAAAAACACAAAAAAACTCGACACCTGCACTTTAAAGCCTCAAACTTGAACTGCCTGTTTGAGGTATAATTTTGGTTTCGGCGTAATATGTTAGCATCGTTTTCATTCTACCATTGTCCTGCCTAAGATAGATAGCCTTCCTATTTTGCCTTCCTCAAAATTCTTTTCACGGATTTTGTGACTTTGTACCAGTTTTTAGCACCCTACAGTATTTCTGGCCACCAGTTAGAGAATAGTGGTTGTCTCTCTAAGTAGTCAGCATATTTGAAAAAAGTGTAATCGACGAAATCTACCTCCCTTTTTCTATTTAAACAGTACATTGCAGAAATAATCATGCTGCTTAGGAATTGGATGAGGTAGAATCAACTTCCCTTTGTTGACAGTTCATCCAAGCCTCCAGATCCAGTATAAGTCTGTCTGACCACCGTTCCTAGCTGTCGTTTTCTTATCGATTCTGCTGTGTAGACATTGTATTGGAGAGGACTTAGACCAAGTAAATTTGGAAATTTTTTCAATATAACTTAACTTATTTTAAACTTTTTTTTCCATCTTCGAAAAATTTTCGATTGACGCCTTGATATCTGGAACAAAAAAATAAAATCTTATTTTCCTTACATTTCAAGGGATAATATTCTGTTATCTGTATTATTCTAAATATGAAAATATAAAATAGACTTCAGGTTTAATAACCTTTGAGTATTAAAGTAAATTCATCTTTCTCACCCTTACTTTACACATTTTTCTTTTGTATCCCCTTTTTCACATGATAGAAAGATTTTAAAAATTCAAGCCACAATATATATTTTAAATGCGATGCTCTTTAAACTTTTGTCTTTTACCCATCCACTTTTTGCTTTGTTCTATTAAAATTGATGCGCTTAGTTTTCAAGTGTAGTCACGTGAAGTACCACTTTCTATGAAGTTAAAATTACTATTAAAATCAGAGTGTCCTTATAAATTGCTAAATTTTTTAGATTTACAAATTTTTTTTAAGCTACTTAAATTATTTACCAGGAAATACTTGGTTTATGAATGTAAATTCATAATAAAATTCAAAAAATTACCACAAATAACAAAATATTAAACTCAACCAAAATTATTAAAAAATTCCTGGTAAAAGGCTTATAATAAAAAAAAATATTTTATAATACTTGATGTTAATTAAAGATGCTTTCAAAATAAAATAGGAAAATTTTCTCTACTTCAGATCCAATTTGTTTATATGCACTCAACTTAGAGTATTCTCCTTTTCCTAGCAGATAAATTAAATAAATTTATCATGTTTTTCATGTTCATGAAATTTTAGTAACAGAATTAACTTTAAAAACATTTTTCCTATTCTTCTCAAGTAAGTAAGCACACATACTTAAATTTAAATTTATTTTATTAAAAAAAAAACTATAATAATATGTTGCCAAGTTTGTCTTTTAGTATCCTGCAATATAAAAAAAAATCAATTTAATTCTAAATTGGACAAAAGAGAGTCTCTATAACAAAAAAAAAGCAAGTCAAGAAAGAAAAATAAACTTACAGTTATTTGTATTGTATAAAAAAGTAAGAATAAAGTAAAATAAAATAGTTTTTTTTTTATGCATGTGACTTTAAAATTATAATTCAAAAAAAAGAAGTTTTTATTTATATTTACTAGATTTATATTAGATTATGATACGTTATTTTTTGAGATTTATTTATTCTAATGAATAATACATTGTTTTATAAAAAATTTATGCGGTATGTAGAATTTTAAAATGATAAGTACGGTGAACTTGAGCGAAAAATTAGCGATTAGTGTGATTTTGGTGAAAAAATGGGTTGTTTCTTCTAAAACTGAGTAGTTCATATTTTAATCTAAATATCTGAACTTCAAATCCACCTATAGAATATTGAAATATTATAAAAAATAAAGTTAATTAGATAAAAATGTTTTTTCAATACACTTTAAAAAGTTAAAAAAAATTTATCGTTATATTTCATTAAGTTTTAGTACTTTGCAATAAAAATTTACATAAAAAAAGTAATAAATACAATTTTAAATTTATATATTTTTACAAAAGGTTTTAGAAAACAAATTTGTATCGATTTTGAATTATCGTGTAGTATGTTGTTGCTTCTTTTACGTTAAAACTAGATTATTTAGTTTTTACCACTAAAAAGGATAATTTAACATTTTAACATAATATTTCAATATCTATATAGGGTTCAATATTAAAATAATATTTTTTGATGAATAAATTTTTAAAGTTGAATTAAATCTATGACATTTTTAAAAAAATTTTTGAAAGCTTTTTTTCAAAAATTTAGGTCATTTTAAAAATTGTAAAATACTACCAAAATAAAAAAAAATATTTATTATGTCCTAAATATTTTTAAAAAATAAAAAAAAAATAATATTTCATATATATTAGCTTGGCAGTTATTTTAAAAAGTTGCTTGGATTGTCCATTACCGGGTGAAAAAAGTTTCTAATAACCAAAAAAATAAGATTTCTAAAATTATAGTGTCACAGGAGTATCATCTGTGGCCGGGGAAATATGAATATAGAAAATATAAAATAAGATATAAGATTATTAAAACAAGTAAATAGCTAAGACAGCAATCATTGAAAATGGCAAGACGTTAGCTCGTGAGAAAGATTAGTTAAGAGAGTTTTAGGAAAGACTTTGAAAGTAGGATGAGCTTGACAATGACTCTTGATTGGTGAGACACGCGCTGAATATACCTAAAAATTTCCATCTTAGCCAATTAGCAAAGACACCTCCAATCCTAATCGCGGGGGAGAAAAGAGTTAAATACTCAGGTAACGCCGAAGCTCTAAAGATCTCATAGAACCGTTGTACAATAATTATCATATTTAATAAACACAAAAATTACAATTTTAACTATATGCTTTGTTTTTATTTCTCCTTGCCGGTAAAAAGTTCCTAAGAGAATTTCTCTTAAGGCCGGATAAGAACTTCTTTATATATTTAGGCTCCAAGAGGAATACCCGTTGTTGAAGGAGCAATAAAAAAAAAAAAATGTCAAGTGCTTTTAAAAAAGCAAAATTGACTCTCAAGGAAACAACAGCATTTAAAAAACTCTCTTCAAGATAATAAAAAAAACGAAAGAAGAACAAATAAATAATTATACATCAAAAGGATCAAATATTTTGTGGGAAGATAATTTCGATAAATTGAAAGGAATACAAGTTGTACAACAATAATTAATAAAGCACGCTTAAATATTTCCATTTAAAAAATTTTTAGATCCATAATAGCCCATATATTTAGTGGCAACATTTAGGAGTGATTAAATGAAATATAATTTTAGAAATCTTATTTTTTTGGTTATTGGAAAAATTTTTCACCTGGTAATCAAAAATCCAAGCAATTTTTCAAAATAACTACCAGCCTAATGTATATGTTTACAATTTATATACGAAAATAAATTTCATTTTGAGATTATTAAATAAAAAGAAAATTTTTCTATTTTTTTTTTAAGGGGTATAACGAAAATTTAATATTATATATTTTTAAAAATGTACGTCCTTTTGTATGTATGTATGCATTTGTGTACATGTGAGTTTTATTAAATATCTACAGAGATAAAGATATAAAATAAGACTTCAGGCAATATGAAATTTCAAAATTTTCAAATATTCGTATTTGAATTGCACTAAGCCTTTTTTTTATTAATGGAATAAAAAATTAATTTTTATTTTAATAAAAAAAAAATTGAGTTTAAAATTTTTATTTAAAAATTCAATTTATATCACATGACGTATTTACAAATGAACAGCTAGGTGTACTCGGTTATCTGCTTTGCTTGAAATTTTAAACAGATGATTTTAACTTTTAAGTTACGATTAGATTTCAAGTAAAGTAACCTAAGCATCTTAAAATCAAGGGGTCAAGGGGTCTGGTTTGATAGAGCCTTAAAGATTTTATAGAATCTCATCAATTTTCAATTTCATTTATTTAAAAAAAATTCCTAGTTTACTAGGATTCCATTGTTTACTACCATGCATAAAATCTACACACAATCTGCTCACAAGGGGAGTTTACTACTTTTGGGACACCAAATTACACCAAATGGTGTTATGATATGAGTTTTTTATGTTGAAAAAATCATTTTGATTTTTCATTTTTTGAAATCAGACCAAAAATTACCATTAGGGAATGAGTAATAAAACATTGCGGTTTTCGGGATTTGAGAGGTGATACTTACAACCAAAAAATGAGACTAACCAAAAGTGTTTTATTTGTTTATTTGCGAGATTGAAGCGTTACATTGAAAATTACTAAAAAAAACCTATTTTAAAACATTTAACCCTGCACTTCTAGGCCTGGAAGGCCCGTTGTCATGAACAAAGGGTCATCAGAATGTTTTTTCAACATGATAAACTCATCTATATTCATTTGGTGTAATTTGGTTTACCAAAGGTAGGGAACTTCCCTTGTCATTAAAATTCTAATTAAGAGTATTGGTGTATTTGTGTTTAGATTTTTTGTACTAAAAAAAAATTTCTTGTAGAAAGTATAAACTGCATTTTATTAGCATAAAAAATACTTAAAAGTCTAATTATCCGAGATCCAATAAACCGGCAGTCTTTTATATGAATAAAAAAAGTTATTAAACTTTAAAAAAATTATTTTTTACTGATATTTTAAATAATTGATTAACTTTACTTTACTACGCTATACGTCTATTCACTTAAAAATTAAATATATATTTTTTTTAAATTTATAAGTGCTTTTTAATATATACATTAAACATGCATCATTAATACTAAAATCGATTATTTTTTTTATAAATATTCATCATGCTTAATTAAGTTTTAACAATATTCTAACAATTGTTTTTAATATAATAATTTGATAATAATAATAATATTAGATTGATAAATATTGTTCATAAAGTTTATTATTATAAAATGAAGATTAATTATGTATTATATAAAAATGATTAATGTTTAATAAAAACACATAGATCTAGATTAAATACATTTTTTTTTCTTCAAATAATTAATTAATAATTTCATAATTTTTTTATACATATTATTAAGAATTAATTATGTTAATATTCAGTAAAATATTGTTTTTAGTAATGAAACATTACTCTAGTCAAATCACAGTTTCGGTCACGAAAATCGGAGTCTTTTCTATGAGAAATGGTGCTTCACCCTTAAATTTACAAAAACTACCCCTAAAAAGGTATATTTTTAATGAAGTCGAATTTTGAGTGGCCAGATTTGAATCACATAGGTTTTTTGGGTAATCGATCACGAATTTTGGGGTCTTGCCTATTAAAAATTGGCGCTTTACCCTTAAATTAGCAAAAACTCCCTTTAATTGATGTATTTCATGTTTTTGCACAGTTAAGGGTGAATCGTCATTTTTTGTAGGCAGGACTCCGAAATTTGTGATCAGCGACCTAAAAAACCTGTGTGGACCAAATCCGGACACTGAATGCGCGATAATAGCAAAAATACCTTTAAGGGGATTTTCGATAATTTAAGGTTGAAATATTATTTAAAAATCAAAGTCCCCGATTTTCAACGACCCAAAAAACCGATATGGACCAAATCTAGGAACTTAAACTTCGAATAAATCAAAAATACCCTATTTTAGGAGAATTTTTTGCAAATTTAAGGATAAAGCCCCAGTATCACATACAAAAGACTCCGAAGTTTGTGATCAGCGACCCAAAAAATCTATAGTAGACCAAATCTAGCGGTGGCTGCAAACTACATACCCCCCCCTCCCGGGATTTGACTGGAGTTTATATCGATGGTTTATTTTAATAAAACAGTACTAAGAAGTTTGGTACAATATTTTTAAGAAATTGAATTTTTATAAAAATAAGTTTGGAAGTTACTTAGAACTTTTTGACAGCTGTGTGTTTTTCTGGAAAAATAGTAAATATACAGGGCGGCTTTTACTTAAATTTATTTTTGATTTTTAAATAGCGCGGATAAACGGCGATAACAGCTTAGGACGATTGGGATTAAAGAATGGCGGCTATTGATAAAAATCAGTCTAATAACTATTCCTTTACATTTTCACAATAATGCGCTGTTTAAAATAAAAATTTTATGGAAACTAAAAAAGCGCGGGTAAACGGTGGTAGACAATTTTGAAAGCAGTTTCCCCTTAAGATTTAAGGGGAAATTAACTTTTAATTTGCTATAAAATTTAAAAATATGGTTTTTCAATTCACCAGAACTATAAAAAAAAGATTGAGGATGATATATTTTTTTTTGCTCAAAAAACCGATTTTCATAAAATTTAAAATTGTATTTTGGGCCCTTAAAATGGTCCTAAAGGCCCAAAACAAAAGTTTCTTAGTGATGATATCTTAAGTTTTCCAGCCAATATGAAAAGAATTATCTGTTCATGGGTCTGATAAATTAAATTAAGCCGAAAAACCCGTATTTTGTGGAATTTTTTTTTAATTTTTAAAATGGCCTAGATGTTTATCTCCAACGGAATCCCGTAAGTTTTTTGACAACTTTTTGGATACTAGTACTTAGGCTAATTTTGTTTACCGGAACCAAATCACTATACGTATCCTGCAATAGCCTTTGAGTACTAATTATTTCAGTAAAATATTTTTTAATTATTTGGTATTATGATGTCTGACTAAACATTGCTTTTACTACACTGAAAAAAAATTCCGGTTGCCGCAACCGGAATTCCGGCTGCGGCAACCGGAATTTTTCCCGTTGCGGCAACCGGATATTCCGGTTGCGGCAACCGGATTTTCCAGTTGCGGCAACCGGAATTCCAGTTGCGGCAACCGGATTTTCCAGTTGCGGCAACCGGAATTCCAGTTGCGGTAACCGGAATTCCGGTTGCGGCAACCGGAATTCCAGCTTTGAAAAATGGATTTTTTTTTACGTAAAAGACATAATATAAAACAATTCTATCCATAAAAATAGATGTTTCAAGAAGAATAATTTAAATTTTGTATAAAAGTTGTTTAAATTTATATTGTTTATTACACATTATTTATTTAAGCTATTATTTTACTAAAAAATTTTTAGAATTATAATAGTATATTGACACTATTATTATTATTATTATAGCATTTATTTTGTCTGAGCAAAAATATATTTTTTACTCTTGTTTTTACATAGTCAATTAATTAATTTAATATTTAAATAAGAATAAAATAAAATCTTTTAATAAATTAAAATTAGTCAAATTATTATGTTAAGTAAAATAATAAATTGCTGAAAATACCTAAAATAAATTCTGAAAGAAGTACAATTCTTGGGAAAATCATTCGATCCATAAAGTTGTCATTGTAATAATCTTCCATTCTATCATAATTAAACATTTTCCACTAGTTTTTACTACTTTTAATCCTTTTTTTACATTTTTTACATCAAAAATATTATCAATCGTATAAATTAGCTTTTAAGAATGCCAAAATAACTATTTTTTTCCTGACTAATTTAAATTTATTATATTTAAATCTTGAACCTCTCTTGAACCAAAGTAAAATATATTATTTCAACATTAAAAATTGATTCAGACCTTTAGTTAGTGTCTTTAGTTAATTTAAACTAACGTATTTTCGCTGAGACTCCCGAATTTTCCTATTGAAAATACAGGATTTAAGAGTTATTATGAGTATCTTTTTCTGAACCATAAAGTTTCTTAAAATATTTGATTTTCTCAAAATTTGTTTTTGTCTCAGAAAAAATTGCTTAAAAAAACTCAAAAGTTCAGTATCATTTAATAGGTCTTTTATGGGAAATAGGAAATAGGTTAGTTTAACTTATTTCTGGGCTATCACAAGGTTTTAAACAATTTTCTGTGTTCAAATAATATATTTTAGTGTGGCTCAAGACTTAAATATTAAATACTAAACTTATATACAGAAAAAAATTATTCAAGTTAAAAATTCCATGGAAATTTAGAAGACCCTGGTATAAATTAAATTACAAAATTTCTGATGTTCTTAAGGTGGATTAAGTAGGATCTTTATCTATACAATATTTGCTAACAATCAGATTTAAATAAAAATAGTCAAATATTAGTTTAAAGAAATAATGCGTAATAAATATTATTAACATTAATAATTAATTAATAACTTTTAAAAAGTATAAAAAATTATATTTATTCTTCTTAAAACATCTATTTTTACAGATAGAATTGTTTTATATTAAGTCTTTGACGTAAAAAAAAATTTATTTTTAAAGCTGGAATTCCGGTTGCCGCAACCGGAATTCCGGTTACCGCAACTGGAATTCCGGTTGCCGCAACTGGAATTCCGGTTGCCGCAACTGGAATTCCGGCTGCCGCAACTGGAATTCCGGCTGCCGCAACCGGATATTCCGGTTGCCGCAACTGGAATAATCCGGTTGCCGCAACCGGAAAAATTCCGGTTGCGGCAACCGGAATTTTTTTTCAGTGTACTTAAAAAATAAAACTAATACAGAGCCTTATATTTTTCTTATGAGATAGAAAAAGACGCTATTTCACTAAAATTTTGTGCACAATCTTTTTTTACAAGAACTAATAATAATAATGTCGTTTATTTTCTTTGAAAAAAACAGTTCATAATACGAATACATGAAAAATAATGAATCGTTTACCACTGTTAGACTGAAGTGAAGGAGATAATTTTCCATCATCAGATAAACAAAATTTGATAGGCAGTGGGGATGAAGGTCAGATCGTAGGGTGATTTTATCTTGTCGGATCTTTTTTCTCTTCCACCGCACTAGACATCTGCTAACACAATGCTAGACAAAGTTAAATCCAAGATTTTTAGATTTTTTTTTAATAAATAAATAATTTTGTTAATCAAGAGTGGAAAGTACTCCATTTACAATAATTTTGCAGTCGGGAACTGCACTGTTAACCTTGGCACTACAGAGAGATGTTTTTCTTGTTAAAAAATTGCTATTTTATCATATGGTTAATTTTCTAGTTTCTAACTTCCTACCATTATTTTTGCTTTCAAGGAATATCTATCAAACCACGAGTTAAAATAGACTGAAAAAACAATTTGGTTATGGCTACCAGAAATTCCGGAAATTCATTTTCCCTTATTTAACAAAAAGCTATTATCTTCATATACTATAATGAAATTACATTAAGTATAAAATTCTATAAATTCATTTGTTATAATATTGAAATTGAGATAATATTGAAAATTTTACGATTAAATTATTTCATAATAAAATGCATGCATATTAATCCCTATTGTAAATACCAAAGACTCAAATTTTTAATTAACAAAAACACTTATTTTAAAATTAAAATATTTTTAATATTGTAGCTAAATGTCAAAAACTTTGGAAAACAGATTTTATAATATATTCATTCAATGAATAATATCTTGCATTATATTAAAAGAGATTTCATGGTTTTTGCTACATGGTATTATTAAAATTTTAATTAAAATTTTACATTATAAAATTATATCTTTTATAGCTTAAATGTTTTAGATTTCACGTTTTATCATTAAATCTAGTTTAATCCTTTTCAAATGTAAAAATTTCTTGTACAGATAATCTGTAAATGTATCATGAATTTATTTAATAGTCGTTTTAATAAAACTTAAAATTTTTTTTAAATAATCCAAGATTACAGATTACTTGATGCAATTTTTTGTTATAGGATAAAAAATTAATGTAAAAATAACATTCCATAATATCTATGAAATGTTTATTTTTAATTAAATTTATAACAAAAAAGATTAAGATTAAATTTTAATATTAAGTATCTTATCTTTAACTTTGAAATGTAATATTAAATTTTATTTTATTTTCGAGTAAATCTTATATGCTTTACTTGTATATGATAATAATTTATAGTGTTTTTTTTATAGTTTATATGCACTAAAATATATGACTTCATTCGGGTGTAATATTTTGAAATTATTTTTATAAACTTAACTTTTTTTATGGATGATAAAAAATTTTTGTTTTTTTATTTTTTTTAGTTTCTTTGTAAAATTTTATAAATTATTTTGCTAAATTTTAAGTTTGGATTTTTTTAAACACAGTTTTTAAACCCAATTTGCTTTAAAATTCTTAACAAATAAACTACACTGAAAAAAAATTCCGGCTGCCGCAATAGTAATTCCGATTGTTTTTTGTTTGTTTTGTGTAGTTTATATTTTACAAGTTTAAATGCAGGGTTCATTTAACAAGATTTATTATAATTTAATATACAATAAAATAGTATCTAAATTTTGATAAATTACATAGTAACACACTACAACAGGATTGAGCTAAAAAGGGGCGAGAATACTTAATACTTGTAGTATTTACTTATTCACCTGACGCATCCGTTCTTGCATTTATTAATTTTATGTAAATGTATAAATAAATAATATTTAACTGATAAGAAGTGAAGTGATGAAATAAGGTAAACGTAATAAATTACTATAATTAACTAGAAAGTTTCATATAAAGTGGAACTCCGCACTTTTCCTTGCCTGCTTAATTCTCCTAAAAAATTGCTTAATAAAAAATTCCTGGAATGTTTCAAATAGACAACTTGAATATTTATATTGTCTGGATAAAGTATTATAAAATTAACTCTCTCTATAATTTATCTGTGTAATGTATATGTGCGTGTAAAATATAATTATTAGAGTAGAGTTAGGTTACGTATAATATAAAATAATGCGATTAAAGTTAAAAAATGTAAATTTTTTTTTCAAAGCATAGAAAAAAAATAATTTTGCTTGTGTAAAAGAACTAGATAATGTTGGTTTAATTAAAGCAGTATGCAAAAATTTCATGTATAGCAATTTGTATACTTTTTTTAAAAGTTGAATTCTTTTCAGGAAATTAAAGGAGATACAGTGATTAATTATCTGTATATAAAAAGCTAGCTCTAGTGTAATGCAAGCAAATCCTCTTATTTTCATTAGTGCTATTCTAAAAAAGTAATGTGGATAAAAATTTGTACTGTAGAAATAAAGGGTTAAATTGCACTTTAAAAAAATATAATAAAATTTAAAAATTATTAAATATAGTAGTCAGGGGTATAGTGTTTTTCACCTCTAACTGCCTCTGAAAGTGGATGGATTTTGATTAAACCTTCTGCATTCGCTTCAGAAAAATCATACAAACAAAGCGTCGGAAAGGAAAATTGTCGGAAATGTCAAGGGGTGATTTTTCCACCCATTTTTCACCCCTTCCCCCCCCAATTTTGAAATATAGTAAAAAATGTTTTTATCGACTTTTATATGATGCCATATGGTTAAATAGGTCACCAAATTAGAATTTTGGGTCAAAAATGACGTTTAACAGGTTCCAAGGGGTGAAATTGGCCATTTTTCACCCCTTTCACCCCTAAAAAGCTCATTTTGCCAAAATAATGTATTTATTTATTTTCAAAGGGTCTATTAGGTTTTTTTTGGACGCTGATTTCAAAAATGACCTCGAAAATTACATTTAACATGTTCTAAAGGGTGAAATTGGCCATTTTTCACCCCTTTCACCCCTAAAAAACTCATTTTGCCAAAATAATGTATTTATTTATTTTCAAAGGGTCTATTAGGTTTTTTTGGACGCTGATTTCAAAAATGATGTCAAAAATTACATTTAACATGTTCTAAAGAGTGAAATTGGCCATTTTTCACCCCTTTCACCCCTAAAAAACTCATTTTGCCAAAATAATGTATTTATTTATTTTCAAAGGGTCTATTAGGTTTTTTGGACGCTGATTTCAAAAATGACGTCGAAAATTACATTTAACATGTTCTAAAGGGTGAAATTGGCCATTTTTCACCCCTTTCACCCCTAAAAAACTCATTGTGCCAAAATAATGTATTTATTTATTTTCAAAGCGTCTATTAGGTTTTTTTGGACGCTGATTTCAAAAATGACGTAGAAAATTACATTTAACATGTTCTAAAGGGTGAAATTGGCCATTTTTCACCCCTTTCACCCCTAAAAAACTCATTGTGCCAAAATAATGTATTTATTTATTTTCAAAGCGTCTATTAGGTTTTTTTGGACGCTGATTTCAAAAATGACGTAGAAAATTACATTTAACATCTTCTAAAGGGTGAAATTGGCCATTTTTCACCCCATTCACCCCTAAAAAACTTATTTTGCCAAATGAACTTATTTTTTTATTTTGAAAGGCTCTACTAGGCTTTTTGGACGCTGATTTAAAAAATTATATCAGAAATAAAATACTACAGGATCTAAAGGGAGAATTTGTCAATTTTTCACCCCAAATACCTCCAACATTGACACAAACCTTTAAGGTACTTTTTTTTAAAACTAAATGAACTAAATAGGTTTTTTAGGTCGCTGATCTCAAAAATGATTTCAGAAATTACATTTAACATGTTCTAAAGGGTGAAATTGGCCCCTTTTCAAATGGTTTAGTAGGAATTTTTGGGCACTGATTTCAAAAATTATGTTAGGAATGACATTAAATAATAAATAAACATTAATAAATTTGCGTGAACAATTAATTTTTTATACAACAAATTACTTACGAATATTTATGAATATATATTATATTGAGATTTGCGACCTAAAAAACATAATTAGTTTATTTAATTTTAAAAAAATATCTTAAAGGTTTTATGTAAATTTTGGGGGTATTTGGGGTGAAAAATAGCCAATTTCACCCTTTAGAATATGTTAAATGTAATTTTTGACATCATTTTTGAAATCAGCGTCCAAAAAAACCTAGTAGGACCTTTGAAAATAAAAAAATAAGTTCTTTTGGCAAAATGAGTTTTTTAGGGGTGAAAGGGGTGAAAAAATGGCCAATTTCACCCTTTAGAAGATGTTAAATGTAATTTTCTACGTCATTTTTGAAATCAGCGTCCAAAAAAACCTACTAGAGCCTTTCAAAATAAAAAAATAAGTTCATTTGGCAAAATAAGTTTTTTAGGGGTGAAAGGGGTGAAAAATGGCCAATTTCACCCTTTAGAATATGTTAGTAATTCTTGACATCATTTTTGAAATCAGCGTCCAAAAAAACCTAGTAGGACCTTTGAAAATAAATAAATACATTATTTTGGCAAAATGAGTTTTTTAGGGGTGAAAGGGGTGAAAAATGGCCAATTTCATCCTTTAGAACATGTTAAATGTAATTTTCGACGTCATTTTTGAAATCAGCGTCCAAAAAAACCTATTAGACCCTTTGAAAATAAATAAATACATTATTTTGGCAAAATGAGTTTTTTAGGGGTGAAAGGGGTGAAACATGGCCAATTTCACCCTTTAGAACATGTTAAATGTAATTTTCGACATCATTTTTGAAATCAACGTCCAAAAAAACCTACTAGGACCTTTGAAAATAAAAAAATAAGTTCTTTTGGCAAAATGAGTTTTTTAGTGGTGAAAGGGGTGAAAAATGGCCAATTTCACCCCTTGGAACCTGTTAAATGTCATTTTTGACCCAAAATTCTAATTTGGTGACCTATTTAACCATATAGCATGATATTAAAGTCGATAAAAACATTTTTTACTATATTTCAAAATTGGGGGGGAAGGGGTGAAAATGGGTGGAAAAATCACCCCTTGACATTTCCGACACTTTTCCTTTCCGACGCTTTGTTTGTATGATTTTTCTGAAGCGAATGCAAAAGGTTTCATCAAAATCCATCCACTTTCAGAGGCAGTTAGAGATTTGACCTTTTTTTCACACTATACCCCTGACTATAGTATGAAATAAAGAATTCGAGTTTGCAAGTCGATAAAAGATTAAATGTTTTGCTGTGAAATTTCAAGAGTTTCCTTTTGAGTATAATAATTAAAGCTTAAAGCGAAATTATATAACAATTTAAAATTATTAGCCGTCGCTCAAACTGTTTTCCTTTCATACCGAAAGTCCGGAAAATATTCTTTTCATCTAGTTGCTCCTAATTTAAAATACCTGTTCTTTTGGATATTAATTAATCAATTATTTTAAGTCCCTAATTCAAAATTATTCTAATTCCCTCAATCTGGATTATATTAAATCCCTGAATCGAAAATAGCTTACGTCCCTTAACACGAGTTATTAAAAGCTCCTAAGCTTAGATTATTCTGAGTCCTAAACTTGAATTATTTTACATATTATTCTAAATCCCTAAACCCGGATTCTGAGTCCCCAAAATCGAAATTACTCTAAATCTTTTTAACCCCCCTCCCCAAATATTGGCACATTTGACCCCTCAACATATTGTGAAAAAAACCCCTAAAAAGAAGTATTTTGGCTTATTTATGGGTGTTTAGCCCATTTTCAGTGACTTGGGGCTCTTTATTATCATCGTTTGCGATTTCTGATTCCCCCCTCCCCGATTGCGTTTGAATAGGTGTATTTTTGCTTAGATATTGTCTTTAATAAAAAATTAAATGCTGAATATACAAAATTTTATTGATTTTTGTGTATAGGAGTTCGACGTGAGCAGCGGTCGAGTAAAGACGTATAATTTCTAACCTGAAACTTCAATTACCGCATAACTCAAAAAATCGAGTTAAAAACATTTTTACTTAAATAATAATAATAATAATAATAATAATAATAATAACAACTAAAATGAAAAAATAAATAACAATGAGTGATATAACAAAGCTTTTAACAAAGATACTTGAGAAACTTAATCGAGGTGTAAAACAAGATACAAATGAAGAACAATATATCGCAGTAAAGAACCAAGAAAACGACAATAAAAATAATATGAAGCCAGATAAACTAGATTCGAGTAAACTAGAAATAGAAATATCAAATTATGACTATATTAGTGTAAAAAATATTAAATCATTTTCTACTCATAAAATAAGTAACAATTCAAGAAATAACAAAAGCGATCATCAAAACAAAATTAGCAAAAAGGCGAGAACAGGCCTTTTACTAAATAAAATAAACGACTTTGTAACATCATCATTGCGCATTAAAAAAAAGACAACAGATTAAAATGACCAAAAAAAGTCAAAATCAATTCAAATAAATAAAAGTAATTAGAACACTATTAAATATTGAAAAGAAAAAAAAAAGTATGATGAAAGTGATATAAAAAATAACGGTTATATCGTCTCAAGGGTAATATTGTCAAGCTTATTAAATGCTCCGAAAAAAAGAGAGAGAGACAATTTAAAAATAGGTACAATTTAAAACAAGAAAAATATTTATCCTCACAATTTAATAACTAATTTTTATCAACAAAATATGTAAAATTACTATGTTAAAAAAAAAATATATATGCTAAGTAAAACAACAGTTATACAGGTTGGTACTATCTAGATAGTACCTATTGCGTTGCAGCCGGTACATGTATCAAGAATTATATAATACAAAAATTGCTATCACTTTGTAAATCTCTCAGTGCAATAATTATATTAATATTCAAACTTATTGCACTGCGGTATTCAATTTTATTATTTCTATACATTCTTGTAAAACTATATGTAAAATGTTAAACAAGATAAATAAATTACTATACTTCTACAAAATTTTATTTGAAAGCGATATAAATTTATAGTTATCTTATCTTTTATTTAGATTAGAATTAAACGCCAATTCTACTCAAGTAAATTCGATCTCTGTGAGTAATGCGATAATGTGAATATTTATATACAGACGGTTTCATTGATCTTTAATTAGTTCAATCAGTATATAAATACGAGCTTTAAAGCGAGTAAATAATATAATTTAGTTATTTATAATGTCTTGAAGTAACCTCAATTTTTTTATTTTTATGTATTTTTAAAATTATAACTTAATAAAAAATAAATTATTTAATTTAAAAAAAATATAGAAGTATCAATATATTATTAATTATAAAATATTCGAAGTCTATCAATAGTTTCAGCTTCAGAAAACTCAATGACATTACAACAGAAGCCTTAAATGAATTTTTGAATGGTTGTGAATGGATACCTTTTCATACTCTTGTTTTCAACATAGAACCATCATTTGAACGCTTTAATTCCAATTTTCAGTTGGCAATAAATCACGTTACACCTCTCAAAACGATTATACCTAAAAAACTCAAACATCCTTGGATCAATGATAATTTACAAATATTTATCAGCATACGCAAGGCAATTGAAAGACGCTGTGTCAGAATTAAGGACACTTTACTTCTAAAAGAACTTATGCCCTTATTGAATAAATTAGAAAAATTGTGTGAGCTATCCTGTAAAAACTTTTACCAAGATCAAATAAATGATGCACTTAACAGTAACCAGGACATATGGCGCAAGTTTAAACATCTAGGGTTATTGCCTAAACTTAAGAGTGATTTTCGTGGTTTCTTACCTAACGACATAAACGCTTACTTTGCTAGTGTTTCTACATCATCTTCATAAAAAGAAGTCACTCTCAATGACGTGATCTTGGCTGTCGAGCACTTCAGTTCCCAGGCTACTGAAGATGATGGCATTCCACTGAGGATCATTGCTAAGGCATTACCTACTATAGGCTTACTATGGGTTGATTTATTCAGTGATTCCCTGAGGAATGGCGTTTTCCCCACATTATGAGAAAAATCCCTTCTGATTACAATTAAAAAGACCGCTCGATAATAAGGAGAGTATTTAAATTGATTGAAATAATATATAACAACTTTTACGAGCAAATATTATTATTAATATTTGAATAATTCAAATATTATTATAAATATTATTAATATTTGCTCGTAAAGGTTGTTATATATTATTTCAATAAGCATATATTTAATTAATTGATTGTGATAATATACATTATCAGTATTATAAATATATAAAAACCCATTCTAAATTTTAATTTGTATCATATTATATATAAATATTGTATAAGAACTTTTCAATAAATTGAGAGTATTATATTTCAGCTGATAGCGTATGAACTCCCCATGCAGTTTTATACTAGAGTAGGTAGAAAGTATGGAGAATAAAAAATTTGCTTTTTATCTGGTTTTGAAAAAGCCAAAATAATGATATAGGTATACCCCACAGCTTAAACAATAGAAAATTTTTTAAAATTAGTTGCAGATTATAAAAATTGGAAACTGGTAGTTATTTTTTTATACTCGTTTGCTTGTAAAATTGCTGATAATGAAAGAATCAGATGTACTGGTTTTGATATTGGTAATTACAGCCAAAAAAGTATAATTTTTTTAAAGTAAATTAATATTTACTATGAGAATTTTAAATTAGCTTTACTGTATTCAAAATGACCTAATTTAATTTAGAATACTAACCTAATAGAGTATTAAATTTTTTAATCGTTTTACATAAAGTACAATAATATACTTCGTATAATTATAATAAATCAATAGTTATTAACAGAAATTTCATGAATAGATTGACTATATATACATATGCAAATTTAACATATTTTACATTCAAAGATATAATTACATGTTTTACATAATAACACAAAATATCTTAAAATTAAAATTACTACCAAATTCAAGCGTCAAAAAATTCAAATATTTTTATTAAAAAAAGGTGTATATTTAAATTTTAAAAGTAAAAAAAGTAAAATTATGTAAATATGTATGAAGAAGAAACAGTGAGAGAAAATTGAACATAGAAATGGCAATCAGGTCAGCTTTTGTATGTTCATGTATATATAACATCTAGAATGTCATTACTATATCCAACGAATTATAATGTTGTTACCTAGACACAAATTACTCGATAAGCCCTAATTTACTCTCATAATCAGGATACATTATCCCATATATATATATATACAAGTATTAAGCTTTTTAGATAACATTATGAAAATTACAAAAAGTAATTATTTTAATATGATTTACATGAATAAATCTTTATTATTATTATTTTCATTATAAAGATAAAATATTTTTTTCTTTTGAATTAGAATTGATAATTTTTTTGTTGATTGGTCTAAGAAAAGTATTTATGCTATTTGGATTACAGAATGTGATATCTATTTTTAGCAAAAAATGTTCAGTTGTTCACATTAGGCAATGATTATCATTTTTGCTATGTTCGACACTTTAGTCTATTATTCATGTTTTTGAAGTCGCTGAAAATAAATGCGATATCCGTGCTTTCCATAAATATACTGCTTGTCTGCAATCGGTAAATTTAAGTTATTTTTTAGAATTTTTTTTCGAATTCATTTATTTTGGAAAATTAAGTGATTTTAGGTTAAACAAGATATCAAATTTGTGTATTAGTAAGAAAGCTTATTCTTAAAAACAGTTACATTCAAAGTAACCTTTATAATTACCTCTTGTGGACAACAAGATCGAGTTTGCTAAAAACGGAAATCGTATACTTGTCCAGCGAGAAAACTAATAGTCATCACAAAATCAGTAAAAATAAAATTACCTAAATGGAGGTCACGTCCGAGAAAGGTTATTATTTATATAAAATATAAGTATTGCTTTGTTTTTTAAACTTTTAAAATAATATCCGGATTGTTAAACTACGTTATTGACCTAAATTAATTTTGAGATAATTAAAAACTGAAACTTTAATCAACTAAAAAATATGTAACAAAAAAATAGATTAAAAGAGAGATTGTAAAAATAGAAGAAAAAAAACAGAATAAAAACGTGTCAAAGCTATTTTTCTCTAATTTGAGATTTTTTAAAGTTGAATCCTCTTTTTATTATTAAAAAAAGAAAATAAATTTTTTTTTATTTTTCAATGAATATTTATAGAATTTAATGCCCAATATCTGTCTAGCATAATATTAAATCATTAATTAATTTATTCAAATGTCAATAACTATATATATATACTATTGATCCTTACTCTTAACCCTTATCAAATTGATATCCTGTCAGTCAGTTAAGTTAAAACTTTTTTAAAATACCGCAAGTCTTTAAACTCAAAGTTTGATTTTGGGAGTGGCTTTAGTATATTTCCTCTTAAAACTTTTTTAAATCCTTTGCTTGAATTAACTTTTTCTTTATTCGTATCATTTAAGTTTACGTTTATCCAATTCCCTTATTTTTTTTTTTTAACCAATTGAATTTTTTTACGTATATATGCAAAGTTGTAATATCCTACATTCAATTTAAATTTCTTTTTTTTTTTGCATATTTAATATACCAAATAGCAATTTGCATGCAGTAACATACTGAGATACAAAATTTTATTATTTTCGCAATAATATCATTATTGGAATTTTCGAAAGAATTTTACGTTACTTCAGGTACTTTTATTAGAAATATTTGCTTAGTTTTGCATGCACGTTCGCGCATGTATAAACATAAATATATATAAAATTTAAACTATTTTTATGATTGCAATTTGAGTATTTTTTTTTTTTATTAATTCAAATTAGTATTTTTAACAATAAATCTTTGGAGTTATGTTAATGAGTTGCACGGAGTTTCAACAAAGTTGCAAAATTTTGAAGACATTAGTAAAACTGTAGAAATTCTTTTACCCTTAATAAGAAATTTTTTATATAAATCAATTGCACCTTCTTTTAATACATTGTTGCAACTCTATCCGAAGTTTTCAATTAATTAAGACTTAAAAAATCATTCTTTATAACAGCCATTAACGAATGGAATAATTTACCTTTTACTTTAAAAGCTTATATACATGCTTAGAAACATTTAAAACCAATTTGATGAAATATCTCTTGTGTATACAAAAAACCCCAATATCTGTCCTTCATACGGTTTAAAATTCTTAATCTTACATATTAAATTATATTATTTTAGTTAAATTTTATATTTTGCAATTATATATTATATATTAAATTCTTTTTTTTGTTATGAAAATTTTATTACAAAGCTACTACTTAAATAGAAATATGTTTTGTTCTTATTATATTATTTTATTAATATTGTTATAAAAATTATTATATTATGTACCTATTATGTACTTTTCTAAAATTATATTCAAATGCGCATTGGCATTGCTTGCACAAAATTTTTTCTAAATAAAAATAAATAAAATAAAATAAACTTATATCTAAATAATGATGCATGTAGTACTTCCATTACCTCTCCCCCCTAATTTTCTGAAAACATCCATTTATTAACTCTTCCCCCTCTAAAAATTTTAATTTTCATCACTTTCTGTAATGGTGGACTCTTACTTATAATGTCCAGCTTTCTTTCTAAAAACTATTCAAAAACTTTCTTTCTAAAAACTATTCAAAAAAAACATCAATTTCATCAAAATCCCCCCCCCCTCCACTCACCCTCTTCTGAACTGGACTAAATGAAAATCAGAAATTAAAAAAATATATTTATTCTTAAAGAAACAAAATTAATTTAAAAAAATTTTATGTAAATTTGAAATTTATCTTCTTTAGAAATTTTAAGTAGTAATAAGTAAATATAGTCAGACACATGCCACGATAACAACTATAAACTCTTTTAATATAACTACAGGAGGGTTTTGGGTACTAACAAATTACTTATTAAACAGAAATAATTTTAACAAAATTATTGATTCCCTAGATAATATCAGATAACCTTTTTAGTCTTAAAAAACAAATTCAATTTTATGAGATATACATTAGGGTGATTCAAAATAAGAAAAATGCTTGAAATTAAGCCCTCATTGAGTATGATTAGTACATATGATACCAAGATATTGTGACAACTTTCAGCATATTTTACGACGTTTTAGAGGTCGCGCAAGTCGCTAGTAGCTTTTTCAAAATTGAAAAATGAGGGCGGCTCACAACAGTTACATAAAATTTTTTTAAAAGACTTTAAATATGCCTAGAATAATTTATTTCTGTGGAAGTACTAGTTTTAGAAATATCGTTTATAGTAGTTTTTTGGACCTGATACTTAATTTTTTCAAAATTTTTTTCTCCAAATTTTTGTCGCCAAAAGACACAAAAAACGCCAAAATTTTTTTTATTTTAGGACGTAATACTTAATTTTTTCCTATGAAAGTACGAATATCTAGAATTATCGTTTGTAAAGGATTTCTCCATCTGATACGTAATTTTTTGAAATTTTTTTTTATTAAATTTTTTACATAAAATAATTAAAAAAATACCATAATTTTTTTTCTTTTTGGACGTAGTACTTAATTTATTTCTATGAAAGTTCTAATATCTAGAATTAACGTTTTTACTAGGAATCATTTTTAATCCTCAATTTAAACATAGCAAAAATTTTTTCTGTATTCCTGTAGCTGGTGTAATTATATCTTCAAGATATAACTACACCAGCTAAACCAAAAACTATCATAATAGAAGATTATGTACTACATATAATTATCATAAAAAAAGATTATGTACTGATGTAGAAAAATCTTCTTTTTTTTATTTAAAAAACCTAATTTTTTCCATGAGATCTTAAACTAACAGTATCAAGGATACGATCATTCAAAGATCATTCTTAGTTTTTCTTATGACATTATACTTTGTTAGGTAAATTAGACCATTAAGAACATTTTGTTATTGCTAATGAGGAACCATAGTGCCAATTAGTTGGCAGTGTTTTTTTTTGCTGCTAAAAATTGTTTTAGGGCTGTTTTGTTCTTAAAATTTTTTTTATCTTTGTGTAAATCGCTGCTGTCATTAGTTCTTATCTGATCAACACAAAGCCATATTAAAAAGCGTTCAATACAAAAATTATTGACGTAAAAAAAACTTGAACAGCTATTATGTGTTTCGTCATTTTTTAACAATTATTGACAATTTTTGTTTGTATAAACTGGTTGCTAAGTTTACTAACAAAATTATCTATTATTTGAACAAAATTTTTTGTTGTTACAGTTTTTACTTTTAGTTACACAGTTATATTGGTCAAAAATAGCTCAAATTTTTTGTATCCTAAATTATTTGATTACTATTTTATAGCTGGTGAGTATTTGAAAAAATGAAAACTATAGTAATTTTATTGTTTTGTTTCTTACCTTTTGTTGGTTCTGACATTATCAACATGATAATAACTAAGGTTCTTGATGAAGTGAAACCTGATAAGGTTATGCTTTATACGAGCAATTCAAGTTCTGCAAATTTTAAGCAACATGAATCAATGTCTAAGGCTTTGGCAAAGTATGTTCCAACAACTGAAGTTAATATAAATAATTTTCCTAATTTCATATATTTTGCCCCATCAGAAGTATTAAAATCTGGGAATCCAAAAGCTTATACAGATGGAAACTTTTGTTATAATCGTCGAGCTGTTGCACCATTGCATGTTTTTGCTTTCAGTGACAATGGCAATAGAAATCAAATTACTTTCAAAAGTGTATTGTCATTGATTCAGAATTTATTATTCACTTTATTGCTTGGGAGTAAAACAAAAATATTGTTGATGATATTTTATAGTAACTTTTCCAGCAACGAAAAACAAGCGATAATGAATTACGCACTGGAATGTGGGTTCATTGATACGACAATAATTGAGATAAATTCAAACCAACTCTTCAACGTCTTTTACGCAAATCCTTACAATGCTCCCAGCATCAAAGACATGCAGAAAGTTTCTTCTAAGATAAATTTCTTCCCAGACAAGTTAAAAAATCTGCATAAGTTTAATTTGAAAGTCGGTGTGCATAATTGGCCCGTTTTATATACGAATAACTATGGGTTACCAGCAAAATTTAATGCTAATCTGCGACTGTACAAAGTTTACAAATGCTTTGAAGAATCTCTTAATGCCACCACCTCATTTATTCCAATTCCACAATTTCTTTCTGGTGAAAATATGATAGTTTTAGCAAATATTGAAGATACTTCTCATAGAAATATGTACATAACATATTCTTTCCAGTATTCTGAAAAATATGTGGCATTGGTTCCATTATGTAACAAAAGTGAATATCTATTTGCCGACAATATTTTTCATTTAATGCTTTTTTCTGTAGCTTTACTAGTAATTTATCTAATAGCGCGGTTCCTAAGACTTGATAGCTCCGAGTGGACAATTTTAAATATTTTTGCTATTTTGTTGTGGATGGGAAATGCCACTCCTCGGAGCTTGCGTTCCAAAATAATTTACTCATCAGTTATTATTTTTTCTGTATTTTATGCAGATGATTTAATTTCAAAATTAACGCGATTTGATCTTATTTCATATCAATACCCACTGATTGAATCTGTAAAAGATGTTTTCCAGAAAAATGTTTCAATAACAGGAGTACAAACTGCAGCAATTTCTACTTATAAAAATCTTCCTGGAGATGTTAAAATGCTAGCAGAAAATATTAAAATGAAGAGTTACGATGAAGTTATTAAACCGGGTAGAAATGAAATAATTGTATTACAGGAACTCCATGCTGATAAAGCAATTTATTTGGCAACAATAAAGTATGGAAAAGAAATATTTACAAAAGTCGATTTAAATTTGCCATGTTTTAGCATGTACATGGACTTTGGGTGGCAATACTATCATTTAATTGAAAAACACGTTAAATTAAATCGATGGGTAACAGAAACTGGTTTGGATAAAAAATGGGAATCGGAATACAAAGTAGCGAGAATGGAGTCAACAAAGAATCAGGATCTCGAAGTAGATCAGGATGTGCTGTTAAAAGTTCTTTTTTATGAATTGGTGATAGGATTGAGTTTGGCAAGTATTGCATTTTTATCGGAATTATTTTATTTTTACTTTATCAGAAAAGTGATAAGCAAGATGAAATCACGCGTTCTTCCTTTACATTCGAAGCGTAAATTTAAATTCAAATTTCCTAAGTTTAAATTCACATTTTTTAAGTTTAATTTCTTCCGTTAGTTCAATTTAATTGTATCTTTTACTTTTTAAATTTACAATTTATTTCAATTTATTTTAAACAAATAAACTTGAAAGTATTAAATTAATAAATTTTGAAACATTAATTTCAAATAGTGTTTTTTTTCCACTTATTATATTTATTTTTAAACGTAAAAAGTTTTATATAGATAAAAATTTAATATTCTTTAATTTTTGCTTCAAATTTTAATTTTATAGGAACTTAAAATTTTAAGGTGGACTTATTTTAATTACGTAATTTTAAAATTTAAACAAGTTTTTAATTATTTAAAGCAATTGTTTAAAAATATAACTTTCTTTTTCTTATACTAATTCTAAAATATTTCTTTGAAATTTAAATTATTGTAATTATTTGAATGTTACATTGAAAGTGTAGATTTAAAATTTATTTGTTATTGGTTTTAATGACAGTTTACAGAGAAATTTTTATAAATATTATAAAAAAGTGTAATTTTTATATTTGAAAAAATGTTAAACCTTCAGCAGAGATCGATATAATCAATTTAACGATTTTCTTGTTACCACGATTTGTTTTGTCATTGAATTTAGTTAATCAATGTAATTTAAAATACATTAAAAATTAAAAAGTTTAAATGTAAAAAGAAATTTATCTCACTAACTTGTTCTTTACCATTGATTTGTAATTTTGTTCACTTTATAATTAAATGAAAAAATTATTGAAAAAGATTTGAATTGTTTTTTTTTCCTCTTTCTTAAAAAAGCAATGCAACCTGGCAGTTTATTTTTATAATAATTATTGATCCCTTTTTTTCTTAATTTCTGGTTTTTAAACCATATATCCTCATAGAGGAACCATTGTGATGGGTCAAATTTTGATTTTTGATTTTTTGGCATATAAGCACATTTTGGGACCTCAGGAAGCTAAAAAACCGATTTTTAAAAAAAGTCTGTATGTGTGTGTATGAGTTTATGCATGTAACCGGTGAAATTTCACAACCATTATGGAATTAAGACCTAATTTTTTTTTCAACAATTTTTTCATAAAAAAATCTCAAACTACTTTTTTTTTTTAATTTGGACGTAATACCTCATTTATTTATACGAAAGTACTTACATTTGAAAGTACGATTTTTACTCGATATCTCGAATCTGATAACTAATTTTTTGAAAATTTTTTTTTTAAATTTTTTTCTCCAAAAAATACAAAAAACACCAAATTTTTTTACTCTTTGGACGTAGTACCTAATTTATTTCTGTGGAAGTACTAGTTTTAGAAATATCGTTTATAGTATTTTTTTGGACCTGATACTTAATTTTTTCAAAATTTTTTTCTCAAAATTTTTGTCGCCAAAAGATACAAAAAACGCCAAAATTTTTTTTATTTTAGGACGTAATACTTAATTTTTTCCTATGAAAGTACGAGTATCTAGAATTGTCGTTTGTAAAGGATTTCTCCATCTGATACTTAATTTTTTGAAATTTTTTTTTTCTAAATTTTTTACATAAAATAATTAAAAAAATACCATAATTTTTTTTCTTTTTGGACGTAGTACTTAATTTATTTCTATGAAAGTACTAATATCTAGAATTAACGTTTTTAATAGGTATCATTTTTATTCCTCAATTTAAACATAGCAAAAATTAGTTCCTCATAGAGGAACCTTTGTGATAGGTGAAATTTTGATTTTCGATATTTTGGCATATAAGCACGTTTTGAGACCTCAGGAAGCTAAAAAACCGGTTTTTAAAAAAAGTCTGTATGTGTGTGTATGTGTGCGTATTTATGTATGTATGTATGTCGCACTGTAACCGGTGATTTTTCAAAGCCAACACGACATTAAGTCCTAATTTTTTTTTCAAAATTTTTTTCACCAAAAAAGCTCGAGGTACTTTTTTTTTTTTTAATTTGGATGTACACACAGCCGCGTTTGGTATTGTGGCAGCACCAGTAGCGCTGGTATTATAATAAGTAAAACTTGGTATCGTGAGAGTGCCAAGTTGTACTTTTTATATAAATAAATTAAAACCGGTTGTCTCGTTATAATTGCATTATAATTATTGATAAACGCGTATAAATAGTTCACTGTTTTATAAAAAAGAATTTTTTAAATAATATTATTAATTAAATTATAGTCGGTATAATAAGTTTTAAAAAATAAGCATATATTTTAATATAATATTAAACAACTAGGTGGGAATTACGTATATAACCGAGGTGTGTGAAGTTGCCCACGAGGCGGAGCCGAGTGGGAGTAACTAAATACACCGTGGTTTATATACGTAATTTCCACCGAGTCCTTTACGTTATTTTATACTTCACCTTGTTAAATAATTAGTGTCTGGTACTTTAATTAAAAAAATATTTATAATAAAATCATAATTATATCATTAACATCTTAAATATTTTTTCGCTATGACTTGAATATAACTGTGATCAGCTTCGATATCTCAGAAAAGGTTAGTACTTATTTTTAATCACGACACATCATTTTTAGCTTTGCGCATGCGTTCCTTATAACTGTTGAGTTCAAAATTATATCGATGCTCTTCGTTTCACAAAAAAGCATACTAAATCATGCTTATTCAACTTTGTTTCTCCTAGAACAGTTATGAGCGTACGATCGCGTAAATACAAAATAAAGATGTGAATTGCCATCTATGCGCGGGATAGTTAGACACTAATTATATGCAAGGTGAAGTATAAAATATAATACTAGGTTAGGATCAAAATGATCAAAATGCATTTTCAAAATATATTTATATTTTTAGTATATTAGTTTTACATGTCTAATATACTAAAAATATTAATTTATCTAAAATATTAAAAAAAAAATAAATATACAAACAAAATTATAACGCATATATTATTATTTTTTTATTCTAAAAAAACATGTTATTGTAAGTAGGTATACAAAATAACATATAGCAAAAAATTTTTTTTAAACGGCAAAACTCTAAAAATCGCTGCACACGCTGATTTTATGTAATTCACCGAGTTGGTAGCGTCACACGAACAACATTGTTTCTCTATAATACCAAGTATATTGTACTTGTGAACGTTGGTGCTGCCACTATACCAAACGCGGCTCCGTGTAATACCTCATTTATTTCCACGAAAGTACTCATATTTGAAAGTATGGTTTTACTCGATATCTCAAATCTGATACTTAATTTTTTGAAAATTTTTTTCCCAAAATTTTTTTATAAAAAAATACGAAAAACACCAATTTTTTTTTTCTTTTTGGACGTAGTACCTAACTTATTTTCATAGAAGTACTAGTTTTAAGAACCTCTATAAAAGTAATTTTTTGGACCTGATACTTAATTTTTTGAAAATTTTTTTCTCAAAATTTTTGCTGCCAAAAAATATAAAAAATGCTAATTTTTTTTTTTTTTAGGATGTAGTACTTAATGTTTTTCTACGAAAGTACGAATATTTAGAATTATCGTTTTTAAATAATTATTTCATTTGATACGTAATTTTTCGATATTTTTTTTTTTCAAAATTTTTTTAATAAAAAAATTAAAAAAATACAATAATTTTTTTTCTTTTTGGACGTAATACCTAATTTATTTCTAGGAAAGTTTTAATATTCAGAATCATCGTTTTTTAAGGAATTCTCCATCTGATACGTAATTTTTGTAAATTTTTTTTTTCAAAATTTTTTGTATAAATAAATTAAAAAAACACAATAATTTTTTTTCTTTTTGGACATAGTACTTAATTTATTTCTATGAAAGTACTAATATCCAGAATTATGGTTTTAAAGGATTTCTCCATCTTATATGTAATTTTTCGAAATTTTTTTTTTCAAAATTTTTTGTATAAAAAAATTAAAAAAACACAATAATTTTTTTTCTTTTTGGACTTAGTACTTAATTTATTTCTATGAAAGTACTAATATCTAGAATTATTGTTTTTAAAGGATTTTTTCCATCTGAAGCGTAATTTTTCAAATTTTTTTTTTGAATATTTTTTGTATAAAAAAAGTTAAAAAACATCATTTTTATTAGATAAAATAGACCATTATAAATATTTTGCTATTTTTGATGAGGAACCATAGTGCCAATCACTTGGCAGCGTTTTTTTCTTTATTCCTGTAGCTGGTGTAATTATGTGTAATTATGTCTTCAAGATATAACTACACCAGCTACACGAAAAACTGTCTAGCAGACATAATTATCATAAAAGAAGATTATGTACTAGTGTAGAAAAATCTTGTTTTTTTTATTTAAAAAACCTAATTTTTTCCATGAGATGTTAAACTAACAGTATCAAGGATAAGATCATTCAAAGATCATTCTTAGTTTTTCTTATGACATTATACTTTGTTAAGTAAATTAGACCATTAAGAACATTTCGTTTTTGCTAATGAGGAACCATAGTGCCAATTACTTGGCAGCGTTTTTTAAAGTATTTCTGAATTGTATAGGTAACACAATTTCACATTCTATACTAAATTAAATTACTACATCTGAAATGCAACTCTTTTAACGCCATGTATTTCAAAGTCACCTCACGAAATAAAATAAAAATGTTATAAAATTTTGTTATATAATAACTTAATTATACTTTAATCAAATTTATAATAAAAAAAATATCATATATCAAAAACTTTTATCTTTTTCAAAAAGGACCCTACCTATATTTTTGCAAAACAAATATATCAGAAAATATAAAAAATTGTAATAATTCATTCAATAAATTTTATTTTGAATATGGTTATTTTCACATAAAATCGATTTTTCATAAAATATATATTTATATATATATATATATATATATGTTCTATTCTTTGTTTAACGTATCAATAAAGTCAGATTAAAATCTTATATGGAATTATAATTTGAAATAGATATATATAATAAATTATATGAGGATAAAACAAATAAATTATAATAAAATTTTAAAACTTGTTAAATTATATAAAGAAAAACGAAAATAATTCATGATTTAAAATATCAGATTAATATTAAATATAATAATTTTAAAGGTTTTGATTGCATGCATGTTTGATAAGGTAAATATTATAGTTAACCTACTGTAGAAAGGTGTTAGTATTAAAAAGTTTAAAACCACGAATAATTTTAAAAACCCCTTAGGAGGTCGTATACTTAATATATATATACTTATAATATGTTGGTTTAAATTTATGCATACATTTTAACTTTAATATGTAGGTTGTTTCATGGCAATTTGAATTTTGAAATTTTGATTTATTTTTAAATGGGTAATAATGGTTCTCAAGAGACTAGAAATTATTAGGTAGTTTTTAAAGTTTTTGAGATATGAATTTTTAAAAATGTTCATTTTTGCCAACATATTAAGTTATTTAGTATCAAAGGATAAGAAAAACTTTCGTATGATTTCATCGATTCAAAAAAAAATAATCTGCTGATTTCTGGATGTCTAAATTGCATCTAACAAAAACATAATTATCGTCAACATGAAATACCCCATATAAATTCCCCCAAGCCATAACTTCCAAAGTTCAACATCACTTAATATAATGTTATCTAGGGTAAAATTACTTTGATCCGATTAGACTTAGTCAGTAGTCTCTATACATCAATATAATTAAACATAAGTGAAAGGGCTATTCAAACACCATTTAATTTATATGTGTGTATACACGCATTATATATTTTATATCAATCATTGTAAACATATTGTACTGTAAATATTGTGTAAGATTATTGTTGCATTTGCGTACTTAAATAAGAACAGAATAATTTCAAGATGTTTTAAGATCGGGAAGGAAAATGTTAATAAAGTTGATTGATTTGATTGAAATTGTTTTATTAATTAAAGTGCAGTTATATAATTTGCTTATACTAGGGATATGCGGTTACCCGAATTTTTGGGTACCCGAGCTTAGAGTCGGTAATAAACTGGTTGTAAAAATATAAATTAGGATACATTTGTTTATTTCCTTGCTTAATTTACATGAAAAGTAAATAATTACTTATAAGTAATAAAAATTGTAATTATTTTTCGAGTACTCTTTTTGACTATTTTTCCTCTTTTTTAAGCGAGAACAAAAAATTACCAGAAAAATATCAGATGAAAAAACTGTACCTTTGGACCTTTGAAGATTTTCGGATATTCATAAAGACCTACCCGACCCAACCCGAAAAAATCCAAGACTGACCCGAAGCTTTGGATCGAATAACCGCACACCCCTAGTTTATGCATATGCTTTTACCAACATGAAAGCTTCAACATGGAAAACCAATGTTTCGTGTTATCTATCAATCATAACTGCTATTTTGTTATGTTAAACAAAACGCAAAATTCAAGTGAAGTTATTTTAAGAATCATGATTTACTTGTTAGCCAAATTTATGTAAATCATAATATATCCTATAATTAACGTTTTATAATTCCGAATTTTTACTATTTTTACTTACATTTATTGTTGCAGAATTAACAGCTAAAAATATATTTAAAAGTGTCTAATTGTATTAAATAGAATCATGCTGACAACCAAAATTGAAATCCAGACAAGGCGCCATCTTCTATTAAATCTAGAGCTTAAAAAGTCAAATAAAAGTATTATACGAGTGATATAGAAGGAAAGAAAGTTTCCAATCCTTTTATATATAAAAGAGAACCCTATAAGGTTGTTTTGTTTAAAAATTTGCTTAAATTCAAAAAATTTGTAAATAACCAGAATCCTTAACCCAAGTACATACGACGCTTTAAAGTTGTCGAAAAATTGACCCATGAAATGTCAGTATGCTCCGAGAACCTCTTGATCAGTTAAAAAAAATCAAAGTGTATTTTAAAGGGCTAAGGTAGCCCAAACAAAATTATGGGTAGCCTAAAGATCCGGAAATAAAATGGCATCAACAGTAGCATGGAAAGTTTCACTCAAATTGTAATGACATTTTTGAGGCCGATTTTTTGACAAATTAGTAGCGTCAGATAAGTGGATTTTCGTGTACAAGGATAAAATAGCTATTTTTTAAACAAGGGGCCAAATATTGGTTTTGACTTAGTTTAGACAGCATCCTGGACAGCTTGCAAAAGTTGAACCCCATAATTTGTCCCGCGATTTGAAACATAAGTTTACATATAATGGGCAAAAAAACTAGAGTAGAAAATAGGCTTTTTGGCACTAGATATGTAAAAAAGATTTCGGGTATTCTAAGAAGGAGCATAATGACAGTCATTCCCGAATTTTTTACATGTTCTGGCTATATTAGGTTACTATGGATAGGACCTGCCAGGCCTGGCATGAATATGCTATTTATGAATATTTTAAGCAGAACAAAATTACCAACTTTAAAAGCCAGCTGGCTGCGTAACTATGGCTATCTGATGGAAATCAGAAGCGTATACCCTAAAAATTCATCAATCTGCTTAAAATTTAAGCATTTGTTTGAAATTTTAAGAAAAGCAACTTAACACGTAACAACGTAACTTATGGTTACATGCACTGTTTTGAATAATGAATGGCGATAGTTAATAGAGACTGGTATATGAAAATTTTTATCTATTAAGGTAACCTTCAATCTTGAACGTGAGATAAGGCTCTTGGATCAGATTTTTAACGATAAAATACAAATACAAATCTTAAATACAAATCTGACCTCACGCATGTCGTGACCTCCGAAAGAACAGAGACCTTAATAGAGATTTAATTAATAACTGTCAGCTTATCATATTTAACAGAATTTAGAAAATATTATAAGGTATTATAAAATGATTCAGCTTTATAAAATATTATATAAAAATCATAAGAGTTCATTTTTTTACAAGTCTTATCAGAAATAAATTTTCTAAGAAAGTCTGGTTTTCCTTTAAAACCAAGTAAGAATTTTCCCAATTTAAAATGCACGACTAAATCCTGAAAATTTTAACTTTAATTTTAAATTGATTAAATTTTTGTTTCGTTTACTTTCACGTGAGTAAAGCTACTTGTAAAGATCACGAAGCAAATGATTCCATGCTAGGTATTATTATAATATTTATGCATTCAGAACAATACAACTTTGTACAATCATGTCATGCAATATGATGTCTTTAAGTACTTGAAATTAGCATATATATCTCATCAGAATAGAATATAGTGTGATCCAATTGTCAATATCTTGAGAATTTCTAAATAAAAGGTGAATTGAATTGTTAAAAAGAGTATACAAACTTATGTTGAATATTTTGAAATTAGTTTCGTAAAATTAAATTATGCGTATAGAGAAAAAATATTTACATATCTAGGGCAAAAAAAGCCTATTTTCTTCCCTGCGGTAACGGCTTTTTTGCCCATTATATGTAACTATATTTTAGAACACGGGTCAAAATATGGGGTTCGACTTTTAGATGCTGTCTGCACTCGCTCGCTACGCTCGCTTGTGCATACAACTGCATACAAAGCCGAAACCAATATTTTATCCTTTGTTTAATAAATAGCTACACTGAAAAAAAAATCCGCTTGCGGAGTTTTCCACTTGCCGCAAGCGGAATTCCGCTTGACGCTAGCGGATTTTTTTTTTTGTTTAAACCATTGCAAATGGCTTGAAACGTAAAAATAAACCTTAAAAAAATTATTTTTTTGAACTCAAAACTTCATAAAACTGAATTTTAAAGCTCAAAAGTTAAAAAAATCTTTTTAAAAATAAAGATCATTTTTAAAATAACCAAATCAGTCTCGTTTTTTAAGGATTTTGTTTATTACTAATTTTTTTACAGATTTTTTTATTATTTACTTTAATTGTACATATTTTAATGTATTATTTTTCTGTTAAAAATAATTTTTCTTTTAATTTTTAGCGTCTTAGAACAGTTAAATATTAGTTTTATTAAAAATTCATAGACTTGCGATGGTAGCGATCTTACTCGACACAAAAAAAATTGAACACATCACTTTTGAACACCTAAATTAAAACATACAAAACTCAACACACAATATTTTTTATACTAATTATTGCACGCGATTTAAATTAAACACAAAATTTTCAGCTCATTTTATTTGGCACAAATTCAAAACAAAAAACTAAAATTTAATTAGTTTTTATATACGATTTGCATAAAAAATTTTTGTGTCGAATAATACGTGTCAAAAAAATTTGTGTTGGATTTAAATGGTGTGGAAAAAATAGTGTTAAAAAATAATGCGTGTTGAATTTTGTGTGTTTTAGTCTTGTGTTCAATTTTTTTCGTGTTGAATAAGATCGCTACCCTTAGGATTTTTCTAGCAGATTCAAATGATGTTATAAACTGGACTAAAAGACATATTCCCTAGTAATTTATAATTCTAGTAGAATTCGAACTACCTATTTATTTTAATATTTTAATATGCTTTGCAGGAGAAAAATTCATTTTTTAAGTTTTTTAGGGTACCAGTTATGAGGGGACCAATTTTTAAAAGTTTTGCAGTCTTCAAGAAAAAATTTTCTGAATAATATTTGCAAGAATTACTTATATATTTTTTCTTCGAGATTTCGTTGAAAGCACTATAGTTTTTTTATCTGGGGTTTTCCTTTGCCATAAAATCTTTAGTTTCTATTTTTACTGGCTTTGTCCAATCTTATATATTTGTATTAGTACCCAATTTGAGCCTAAAGAGTTTGAAATATTTAAAATTATCTTTAATAAATAAATAGATAGGAAAAAACTGCTTAAAAAAATGCGAAATCGTTTCGTCTGAAGATGAAAAGTCTGAAGACAAAACCAGTAAAAATAGAAACAAAAGATTTTATGGCTAAGGAAAACAACAGATAAAAAAACTAGTGGTTTCATCGAATTTCCGAGGAAAAAATATATAAGTAACTCTTGCAAATATTATTCAGAAAATTTTTCCTTGAAAACTGCAAAACTTTTAAAAATTGGTACCTTCATAATTGGTACCTTAAAAAACTAAAAAAATGAATTTTTCTCCTGTAAAGCGTAGTAAAATGTTAAAATAAATAGTGAGTTTGAATTGTACGGGAAAAATTACTTGGGAATATACCTTTTAGTCCAGTTTATAACATCATTTGAATCTGCTAGAAAAATCTCAAGTCCATGAATTTATCAAAAACCCAAATATTTAACATTTGAACTGCTCTAAGACGTTAAAATAAATTAAAAGAAAAATTATTTTCAACAAAGATATTACTTCAAAATATATAAAATTAAAGTATATAATAAAAAATCTGTAAAAAAATTAGTAATAAACAAAATCATTAAAAACGAGACTGATTTGGTTATTTTAAAAATGATCCAAAATTGGTTAATTTAGGTTTGGAGTTGTTTTCAGCTGTTTTCGGTAATTTCTAAAGCTAGTAATTAATGAAATATATTTTATTCAACCTTTTATTATTACCTTTCAATAATAATTCCACTTAAAAAAGTTTTAAAAGCTAAATACCTAATCTTTATTTTTAAAAAGATTTTTTTAACTATTGAGCTTTAAAATTCAGTTTTATGAAGTTTTGAGTTCAAAAAAATAATTTTTTTAAGGTTTATTTTTACGTTTCAAGCCATTTGCAATGGTTTAAACAAAAAAAAAAAATCCGCTAGCGGCAAGCGGAATTTTTTTTCAGTGTATTTTATTGCTGTTGAATCCGCTTGCAATTAACTAAATTCTGGTTTTTCAATTAGATCTATATTTTTGTTTAAAGTAGATCTATATTTTTAAAATCGAAGGTAGTTTTTTATGCTGTATTTATTAATTTTCTTTACGAATCGAGACATTTGCGATTGTTTCCACATGGAAAAAAAATCGACTTGCCTCTAGCAAAATTTCGTTATTTCAGTTCAAATTTACTAATTAACAGTATCATAAATATTTGTATACTAAAAAAAATCTAAATGTAAAGAAAATTAAAAAAAAAGCTTTTTTCATATTTTTTTTACGTTTCAAGTAATTTGCAATCATTTGAACAAGAAAACAAAATTTAGCTAGCCGCAAGCAAAATGACACTACCAGTAACTGAAATTTTTCCACTTGCAGTAAACAGATTTTATTTTCAGTGTTTAACTGGTATAATTCGTGATTTACTATTTACAGCAACGTTAATATCGGTTACCACAAAATTTTTCGTGCAAATCTCATTTTTTTCAAAAATATGATTTATTTTAAGATAACGATCTTTCATTATTTTTTATAAAAAATAAGGAATAAAAATATATTTCTTTACTACACGTAAACCATGAATTTAATATTTCTTTCAAACAATAGGCCAAACAGAAGGAAGAAAATGAAAATGTAAAAAAAATAAATGAATAAAAAGAAAAGAATTATTTGTAAAACGATTTTGCGTTAAACTATATATAACGGTAAACTGTGTTATATATTTGTAAAACTTTATTAAAAGCGTCAACTATCATTAATGGCCCGTACTTTGCGACAGCTGTTTCTATTGATAACTCAAATCGATAAATTTTATATAAAGACATATTCTCTCTCTTTTACGGTTTATTTCAAAACATACAGTATAATAAAATTTTCACTTCCAATTTTATACTTATTTTCTCTACTGTACTGTTTTCACAGTTCTATTTTATTTTATTTTTTATTTTTTTTTTTTTCGAAAAATATCTTTATTACTAAAAAAAGGATTGCATTCTAATATATATATATATATATATATATATAAATTTTTATTATCTGTCACTATATTAAATTGTTTCACTTGATATTATTTCAAGCACTTACTTGAAAAAAAATTCAGGTTTCGCGTTGTAAATAATCTTGCAGTGACTTTTATTATATATTTTTTAAAATAACAACGGCAGATACAGAATACTATGGTTTATATTTTAAATCTGAATTTGTAAATTTAAAAATACTTTTTTTGAATTTCATTTAATTTATTGTGAATTTAAGCTAAATACTACAAAATGCAATAAAACAAAAGCGAATGCTTAAGTGCAATAAATTTCTTAATGCTGGTAAATATTTTGTTGGTTATTTATATTGCGAATATTTTTTTTAAGGGATAAATATACATAAATAATTCATTTAATTTTAATTAATCACCAGGTATCCAACATACTTAGGCAAAATTAATATTTTTTTATGGTGGATTAGATAAAATATAAAAGGCCATTGATAGAAGTAGCTTTCAGTTAAATTTCATTTATTTATTCTGCTCCAACAAGCTTATTCTCTATCTAACTTAATAAAGCTTTCTTTATACTTAACTATGGTGCCATTATTATTTGACAATTGCAGACAAAATTACATTTTGCGATAGCGAACCTCAACTTTCTATCTCTATTCCTCTCAAAGGTAAGCGAATCGACTATGGGATTGCTCCATCCGTCGGCTGCAGAATTACCATTTGATGATTGTAAATAAATCTAACAACAAATCAAATCAACTGCTGTGGCAATGTCTAGCATCTTTTGGAATTTTCTGTTATAGGAGTTCTTATCAAACATAAACCTATATAATACTTTTACGACAATTTGTAATTTGCAATCGTGAGAAGGTTTTTGCTATTATCCAATTTTCTGTCAATAATGGTAGTTACATTCATTCATCATGATGATATCGAGTTTTGAGACTGTTATCTGAAATCTGCGATTGAAGATCTACTGAACACTAAGACTCGTAAATTTGTTTCAAACCCTTTATACCTTCTAGTTATCAAGGTAACTATATTGAATACCTAAACCTCGGGAATGGATCTTTTAAAAAATCTAAGTAAAAGGTTCGTAAATCTTTTTTCAAATCCGATTACTCGATGTCTATGTTTCTAAAAAAAAATAAAATAAAATAAAATCCCTATGCGATTTTTTTGTAAAAACAGTAAATAAATAAATAAAAATAAAGTAAATAAATAAATACTTTAGTATACCAACTTTAACATACGTTTTATTTTTGTAATATTATCATATGAATGCAAAATTTATCAATCGCAACAGTCATTCCTCAGATCAAGATTCAAAATTAAGCAACAGTTATCTTCTTGAAATATCAAATATAGAAGAAATTACGCGTGAAATCATAAATCTCATCCAGAAAAAACTATCAATCAGTCCACCTGGCAGGATAAAAGCATTATTAATATATAAAGTGACGAATAGTGTAGTAAAAATAGATAAATAAAATATAATAAAATTTGATAATCTAAATTGAAAAATGCATTAAAATCTAATATAACAACCGAATAACTTTTTTATTATGTGCAAGACGAAAGCTTTAAAAGAAAATAGGCTAATGTGACAATAAATAAAAAAGTTGGCAACATGTAAAACTTTTATCCGCCGTAGCTAATGATAAAAATTTATAGTTTCTGGGATTAGAAAGTAAAAAAAACTATTTACCGGAAGTTGTTAGGTGAAAAAATAAAGTAAACGCGAAATTAAAAAGATAAACTCAGAAATTTGTATAACCAAAAAAAAAAAAAAATCGTGTAGCAGGGGGGAGTCAAATGGACCTAGAATATTTTTAATTTAAGGACTTAAAATAGTTTAAAATTGGAGCCAGGGCCTGTTAAAAACAAGGGGATTCCCAAACAAGGACTTAGAAACATGTTGAATAATTTTGATTTAGGTACTTATAATTAGGGGTATACGTTAAAACTGTTATAAGTGAGCATGTTCCAAAATTGTTGGTTATGTGAACACACAAAGCAGTTACAATTTTTCTATTTTAATATCCATTTTCATCTTTACATACAAAAATTAACTGAATAGGAAAATTGCCTAAAAATGATACCATTATATATATTTTTTATTCAAAATATACTATAGCTTAGAAACTCAAAAGCGTAACCTTCTAATAAAAAATATTACAACTATAATCCGAAAAAAAATTCTTTTATACTTTTATTTCAAAAAAAAAAAAAAAAAAAAAAAAGAAAAATATATTAATGTAAATTTTCTTTTATTACAATAAAAATTTATTCATAAAATACATGCATATAACATAGTATTTGCTCGATAAAAATTATATATTATGTGACATGAATTACATTAAAATTCAAAAAAAAAAATTCAAAAAAAAAAAGTAAGTTATCATAAAATATTAAGATTGCACTTGAGAGCTTTTGTTGATCGCGTGCTTTAATCCATAAGCACTTAATCTTGATAGAACAAAGCTCATGAAAAATTTTTTTTATGTAAAAAAATAAGTATTAAATATAACTTTATAGGATATAAATGAATATAATATACTTTTTTTCTTTTATTGTATGCAGTTTATTAAAATATATAATAATTTATTATTCAACATAAATTATTGTGTACATTTAAAAAAATGAATGATTTATGAATTAATTAAGGATTTAAAATTTATTTAACAAAAGGTAAATTTATTATTTGTAAAACGTTATATAAAATATGTAATTATAAAAAATTTATGTAAAAGGTGTGTTTAAATCGAAGGGTCGACTCGCTAATTAATGCTGCAGTGAATTGAATAGATCAAATATATATATATAATCCTCTTTTTTTTAATTCATTACAATTTTAAAAAAAGATTAAAAAAATATATAAATTAACCTTTTTTTTTTTTATTAATTACATTTATTAGCAAAAAGCAGAAAATTATGAAAGATTAATGTAGGCTTTACACATATGGAGCTTTTTATATTAGAAAATTCATTACTTAGCTTTAAAAAGTTTTTAATTATCAGTTTCATTAAAGGACAATTCTAGGTCGTAGGATTATAAGATAAGCTACTTAAGATTTACTGATTTATTTTATAGTATTTTTCTCCTCTTTAGTAGATAAAAAATAGAGTTTTCTTTTTTAAGTTTAGCTCATTGAAAAAATTAATTACAGTAAAAAATGATTTGGAGCATATTTTTTTATGGACAAGGGTCGTTAACGATTTTTTCTTTTTCAGTGATAAACAAACATACATTTTTGCCAAATATATGTGTTTTCTGGCAACTAACAAGAAAACAGAATTTTTCAAATACAATAAGTGTTTTCTAGTCACTGGAAAAAAAATATTATAATTTGCAACCAAAATATTTTTTCAGTTTAGAAATAAAATTTTGAAATTAGTGAAATTATTTATGCCTAGCTTTTGGTTACCTACACAACTAAAGAAATTCCACTGAAAACTCGGAATAAAATCAGAAAATATATTTTAAGACTTTTAAATATTATTAATTCTAGCTAGTTTTTCGCTTTACTGAAGAGAAAATCCGATTAAATACAAATTTGATATCCCGTCAGATTAATCTTATGATTTAATCCCAAAATTACCTATGATAGCTAATTTGAAAAGTTACATCAGAATTGTATTAGAGATGATTTTCTTGACCAAGAGGGCTAATAAAAAAAAAATTATAGAGATATTTTTCTAAGGTTTCGTGTACGCACAGTACACCTTTTCAAACTGAAAAATTTATTATTTATGATATAAAATATTAAAAATAATATACAATAATTTTTATAAAATATTTTTTTGCATACCAATAACAATTTATAAATAAAAATAAAATTTACTACATTTTTTTTAAAAATAGATGATTTTTCTTTGGTAAAGAAAGAGCAACATTGTGTTGGTATGTAAAAAAATATTTTATAAAAATTATTGTATATTATTTTTAATATTGTATCATAAATAATAAATTTTTCAGTTTGAAAAGGTGTACTGCATGCAGTACATGTGCGTACAGGAAACCTTACGTTTTAAAAAAAGATTTCTGTAATTTTTATTTATTAGCCCTCTTGGTCAAGAAAATCATCTCTAATTTTATTTATTTATTTAAAATGGGCGAAAAATTTACCAAGTCTTATGATGCATGAAAATTGTATTTTTTATATTCTGTATAAAAAAGGCTCTTTTTATTTATTCACAATGCCATTTTTTTAATGTTTTTTTTCCATCAACAGTAAGTAACTTGACATAAAATACCACATAATATGAATTATTATTTATGCATATCTATGAATTTCCTACACAAACATACATGAACAACTAAACACTAAAACAAAATAAACAAACATGTATAAAAAAAGAAAAAAAAGTTTACAAGTACACTGTAAATAAATGTAGAATAGAAATTACTTTTAAAGATAGTAAAAATATTCGAAATGTCCATAGCTACACTGAAAAAAGTAACTTTCTTAGATTTTCAAAAAAAATTGAATTTTTTCGAAAAATTAGTAAGTTTTCAAAAAATTTTGTTAATATTCGATAAAAATCGTAAATTTACTAAATTTAGTATATTATCGAAAAATTCGAGAATTCTCGATTTTTTTTAGTGATTTTACGAAAAAAGTTGCAAATTAACTATTTTTCGGAAATTTTCAACTATTTTTTGTAAATTTTTGAAAAAAATTGTAAATTATCAATTTTTCTTGCGAATTCACAAAAAAAATCGAGAATACTCGAATTTTTCGTTAATATACTAAATTTAGTAAATATACGATTTTTTTCGAATATTTACAAATTTTTTCGAAAATTTACTAATTTTTCGAAAATGCTCTAATTTTTTTGTTAATATAAGAAACTTACTTTTTACAGTGTAAATTTAACTGTAATATTTACTAGTTCTAGTTTAAAAATTATTATTAATCATAGTAAAAATCGCTCCAAAGAATAGTACAAATTAGTTAAAATTCTCAGGGTAATTTTTACTCGTCATTTATTCACAGAGTACAATTAAAAAAATTATTTTCTAGAAAAAAAAAAAAAAAAAAAAAAAAAAAAAAAAAAAAAAAATTAAATATGCATAATAATAATATTAATAAATGTCAGTTTTAAAAAAATGAGGGTGTTAACTAATAACAAAAGTAATAACATTTAACAGAGCGCCAACAAACTTTTTTTTTTACTTTCAAAGGCGTAATAAAAAATAATAAATTATTTATTTATACTTAAAAGTATTTTTAATAGCCATTCTATTTACAGTTTAAGTATTTCTTTTCAAATATATAAATTAATAATGAGTTTTAAAACATTTTTTATTTAAACAAACAGTTTGTAAATTAAAAGTCAATACTGTGCACTATAGGAGGTTATTTTTTATATTTTAGCTGAAATGGTTGTTGCTGAAATGGAGTGCTTTGGTTTTGAGATAATTAAGCATTCCTGGAGCCATAAAAATCAAAAATCTCAACAAAAAAAACAATTTTCGAGTATCAGAGATTTTTTGCCGAATTTAATATTTTTCAAAAATTCCTGTGAAAATACAAATCAAAGACTTAAAATAAGCCTTTAAGAAAAAAATTTTGAAGAAAAAAAATTTGGTCCGGTGGTTAACCTAGACCTGGACATGTATACATATATACATATTATCCTTTAAATATATAAGAAATTATTTTTTACTTCTTTAAAACTTTACTTATTTTTAACTACTTTATTTATTTTTTAAATAAAAAGAAAAAGTAAATGGCTTGAATTCAAAGCTTAAAAAATATGGGCTAAAAAATATATTGCTCGTGGCCTTAATTTTACTTTAGTGAAAAACATAATGACCAAGTAACAATTAAAAAAAAATAACAACAAGTTTACACATTGATAAAAAATTATTAACTTTGAATTATTTATTTTAAATCGAAAATAATAAAAATCATCTTAACATCCTTAAAAGTATTCTCAATAACAATAATAAAAATCTTATGATAAAATGAAAAGATTTATTAGTTGTTAGTTTAATTATTTTTTACTTTCTTAAAAATAATTACACTTGAAGTAAATAGTGGTCGATTTTAAGTTATGAAGAAACAAAGCTCTTTAAATAAGAAAATTAAATTCTCGAAAAGAGTATAAAACTGTTTTTTATTACTGTATATAATATTTTTACTATTATTAAGATATTAAATTTCTTTATTTATAAGTTTTTAATTGCTATTTTTTCATTTTTTATATAAATTGTAAAGCATAATTTATAGTTTATTTAATAACTACTTAAATCTCAACTTGAATAGTTAAAACATAAACTGCAACTTAAATTTTTAATACTCTGCAGATTTTATTGATTATATTATTAAATGAGTAAAGAAATAACTTTTTATTTTTCTTGTTTTGTTACTTAATTTACTTTAGCGAGATTATTTTATAAAATGCTTTGTTAATTTAATACATAAAAGCTTTAATATAAAAATATAAATACTTGCTGACTTTGATAACATAATAATTACCCTTATTATTTCGATAAAGAGATTTTAAATAAGTAAACTATTATGGTCCCTTGCACATTGTGGCATCCTGGTCATTAAGGTGCTTGGACATCTAGATTCAAATTTTTAGTTAGTCAATGTTATTTTAAGATTTTACAGGAAAATTCTCTATATATACAAGCAATGGACGACAAATGAAGGAGCCAACCATCTTATTAAAAACTTTATAATAATTTAAATTTTATTTTAAAAAACTACAAGAGTTATTCTAAAACAATTTTTTTTAAATTGATTTCTTACGTCAACAAAACAGTAAATTATGACACATGGCGAGATAAATAAAGAAAACTGCGATTTGGGTCATTCTTTTTTTATTGCCAAGGTTCGAATATTATATTTCTCTGTCAGTGCAATGAAATACTTGTTGAGGAGAAAAATTAATTTTTTTTTTATTATTCTTTTTTGGCCACTAGGTATTTCAAAAATGATGGCGAAGTAAATACAATTTTTAAAATCGGAGCCCCTGATTTTAGATAAACTAAGACAAAATGGTATCGGTAAAAATTTTTTTTTTATGGATTTTATATCTGATTCTGGCGTTAAACTACAGATACGTATTTTGAATAATTTTCGTAAATTTTTTTGGAAAAGTATCGAAAAATTAGACATTTTCTTATTTTACGTCCTAATCTTCTTCTCCATAGTACAATACCTTTTTAGAAGCATCTAATTTAATATGCTTTTTTTTATTTAAAATCACTTGGAACAGTAAAATCAGAGGCGCTATTTTGGCCTTATTTTGGCCACTTCGACGCCGTTTTTAAAATACCTAGTGGTCAAAAAAATGAAATAAAAAAAATTCCTTTAAAAAAAGATTTTTAACATGGAACATGTTTATAGGGAGGGGGTACTTCGGAACTGGAAAATTAAGGGGGGGGGTCAAATATGTCCCATTTAAGGGGAGGGGTCAAATGGGACTTGGAATAATTTCAATTTTGGGACTTAGAATAATTCGGGTTTAGGGACTTAGAATATTTTTGATTTAGGGACCTAGAATAATACGCGTTTAGGAAATCATAATAGTTTGGGTTTAGAATCTTAACATTTAGTAAAGGTGATAATTTCAAATTATAAAAATAGGAAATTGTATGTTTTTTGTGTGTCTATGCTGTAAGATTACAGATGTAAGTAAACATGTTCCATGCATTTTGGTTGTGTGTTACAAACCGGTTATAATTTTGTAGTTTTGCCGACGAAAAGACTAATTCCCTGGAAAAGAAAAAATTTATCTGTTTTAAAAAAAGAAAATGAAATATCACAAAAACATGAAAAATTTTTAAATTCTCTAAGTCTAGTTATTATTAATTTCTTACTAATTCATAAATCGAAAAAAAAATATTTAAAAATTAAAATTTCACACATAAATAAAAAAAACTTGTATATTTTATTACAATGTCAAAAAATAAAGTTTAAAAAAAAAAAACATTCTATAAAATAAAATTACATAAAACGTATGAAATTAAATCTATAAAATGAAAATTGGATAGTAACTTTTTAACTACTGTTACGTTAGCTTGTTATCTATCCAATTTACGATAATTAAAAAAAATAAAAAAACATAGTTTCGAGAAAAACACACATTTAAAGTTTTAACCATCATTTTGTAATTAAAAAAAAATTTTCAAGCACACATATAGGAGAAAATAGAAAAGTATAAAGATTATTCAAACATATAAATTTATTTTAACTATAATTAAAATTGCAGAAACTTTTGGACGATTGGAAGATAAAAAGTATAATTATTTAAAATGTTTACATCTAATCTGTACTTATCTGTTTTTTTAACAATAATAATCCTTTTAATATCCAATTATTTATTGATTTTGACAGCAGTACACTGTGAATAAATGAAGAGTTAGTAAAAATATTTGAGGTACATCTATGGGAATTTTAACTAATTTATACTACTTGGAGCGATTTTTGCACTGATTAATAATAATTTTTAAACTAGAACTAATAAATTTAGCAGTTAAAGTTAGCTATAGACATTCCGAATATTTTTACTATCTTTAAAAGTAATTTCTACCCTACATTTATTTACAGCTGTGTATTCGGTAAAATTTTTGAAAATAATATCTGATTCTGAAATAATTGAATCTGTCGTTAAAACTTTATATACTTAGATAAAATTTAATTAGATAATAGTGGTGATAGTAATGAAACATCAAACATGCCTGTTATACCAACCTAGTAAACTATTTAATTATTTAATTCAGAACAATTTTTCGCCCAAACTGAATTTTCAATGTGTAAATTATTAGAAATTCATTAATAATGCATTAGCAAAATCTGAACGTAATAAGTGGGTTATGCTAATATTACGTAGATTTTTGTTTAAATCTAAAATTACAACTTTTTAATTAGTTAAATAAGCAGACCTTTACTTATTTTATAAATTTAATAAAGTTTTATTAAAGTTTTATTACTAAATTTTACTACCAAAGATCTAATTATATTTTCATTATGAGTTTACATCTAAAGTAAACTGTAATTTTACATATTTTACATAAATTCTATTACCTACGTTGATTCAGTTAATATTAAATATTTAATAATAAAGTAAATTTTCTAAATTAAATAGGTAATAGTAATAGAAATGCTCATAAAAATTGCCAAATCCAAAGGTATATGAAGCCCGAGACACTTTAATTTAAAAATGAGTCCAATTGGTATAGAACCTCTCATATAGCCTTATTTAAAAAATTATTATTGATTTTTTCCATACATAAAAAGTATATTTATGGTACGTAATTTATTTTAACATCGAATCGTAAATAAATATTCGTTCAAAACTGAATTCTTGATAAAAAATATATTGTATAATACATCAAAAATATTATATCTGCAAACCAAAAACAAAAGTTTAGTAATAAAAAAAAAATATATAATACCATTATAAAAACGTGTTTTACAAATATTTTGAAAAATTTGATCGATATAAATTTTTTAAGTCAAGAATTTTATTCTTTTTTAGTAAAAATTTTTTTAGAAACAAAAATTACCACTAATAAACAAGTGATTTCAGTGTTTAACTTATTTCCATTTACCACACTGTACAGAATATTCAATATTGACGTAATCATGTAAACAATACTTCAAATATCGATTGTTTACGTTCAATAAGAGCATTTTCATTATTGAAATTAATAACCCTTTTGCACAGAAGTAGTATTTACAGCAAAAGTTACATTAGTTGTTTATCGTACTTGTCTATAATATATATTTAATAGTTATATTGGTTATAGTAAACATACGTGTAAATTAAATTACTGTCAATATTTTTTTTATATAGGATGGTGTAATAAACTAATGGTCCATTTTTATTCTAAAAAACAAGTTGTTTAAATAATTTTTTAGGGAAATTTCGTGGAAAAATAGAAAAAAAATAAGTAAAACAATGTACCCTAAATTCTAAGGTTTTTTCGGAACACCTTAAAAAATTTTAAAAAATTTTCAAATATAAAATTTGATGAGAAATTTAATTTTTCAGTCAGAATTCGTCCACTTTGTTTTATTTTGCGAAAAAAATCAATTTTGTATTTTTTTAATAATATGAAAAGTTTCCAACTACTAAAAAAGTTTTGTTTCTTCAGAACTTTGTCAAAAGTGAATACATTTTGCATAAAAATTGCAATATGACAACTTGGTGAGATATAACTGTAAACAAATTTTTATAAAACTTATAATTTATTGATTTTATTTTTCATTTTCAGCTTAAAAAATATTAGCAAAATGAAATAGAAAGCTACCTTTCTAATATTTTACCAAATTAGTTATTATTACAATAATGTATATAATTTATTGTCTAAAAGAGTACCAAATTTATAATAAAACTAACTAAATACAATAAAGTTAAACTATACACACATAGTTTTTGTTAACAATAAAGTTAGATGACAACCTTTTATCTAAATCTAAACTAAATAAAACTAAACAGTGAATAATAATTACATTTTACTGTACATGCTCATAATCTAGGTCGCATTTGTCGTAATATTCGTTAAACTATTCATATTTATCGTATTCATTAAATTAGTCTTTCGAATCATAATTTTGATTTTATCATTGAATGCAATTATTATTTTATTTAATTTTTTAACTTGTTCAATTTGCTTTGGAAATTCCAGGCTAATATGCGCAGAAACATTGGGAAATTGCTCACATTAGCAATAGAATAATCAAGTGAATGATTCGTGATGACAATTAGGATGTTACCTATTATTTCCAAGATCACATAATAGAAAACTTCTTTCTTTATTTCAAATTTATTGTACATTTTATTTTAATTGTAGGTTATGTTTGCTATTTTTGACATTATTTCGTTTCCGCTCTTTTAGCTTCCCTTTTGTATTCTTTACTTCTTGCATAATGTTTAAAAATGCCAGTTCTCTTCGCTTTGTTAGATTCTGTATTTTACACAAAAGCTGTACGTTTTCTATATAAATGTAAAGCTTTTTATTTCTATAACTTCAAATTTTGATATTATACAACCTAGCTAAAGAAAAAACAAAATGAAATGAGATAACGCATATAAGCCAAAATGAACAGAGGATTACATAATAATAATTATTTAGTTTATTACTTTGCTTATTTAAAGTTTTACACAAACTTTAAAAATATCATGTATTCCAATGACCCAGTCCCTGCTCATATAAACAACTTTAATAAAAGAGCGAGCGAGAACTAAAAATTATCAAGCACATATCCAGAATAGGACTCCAAGCCCCCCCCCCCCCTAAATGAAAATTTTGAGTAAAAATAGGAATATTTTTAGCCCTATATTTTCAAAAATTATTAATTTTATATTAGTAAATATAACTTTTAAACAATTTAAAATAAGAATCGATTAAATTTTGATTCTTACTAAACAACTCAAACCATAATTATTAATATTATTAAGTTCTGCCCCCCCTTCACCAATATTTTTGAGCTTGATACGAAAAAATTTCTGAATATGTGCCTGAATTACGTTGTTTAAACGAATATATGCATTTAGTTTATATCCACAGACTTTTTTCTTCATACTTACACCAGTTTCATGTAAACTGGTTAGGCGGTTTTCACAGACAAACACACATAAATAAATTTTTAAATGTGTATAGTAGAAAGTTATTTATTATAACATAATGCAAAATATACATTTATTAAATGATAAATGACTTCATTTATCAAAGTATTTTGATAATATTAAATAGAAATAAAAAAAAATTCTTTTTGCGTCAATATAAAGTAATATCCCCATTGAGTAGTATTGATTATGTATTGGTAATAAATTATTATTAAACAAACACTATATAAAATTTGTGTCATATTTGCGCAAACACAACCAATGAGCATAAAATGTATTTTTATTGTAATTAAATATTGATTGTAATACAAAAATTGGCCATCTATAACTGGTATTAAAAAATTTTAGGTTTCAGTACCCAGATCTCCCGAAACTCTTAATTATTTTACACTGTAAAAATCAAGTCTAGGTACTTAATATCCGAAAAGAAAAAATTATACTAATTATACTAAGACTTTTCTTTTCAAGCGCAGCAAAGAAACAGTGTAATTATAGTATTCGTGGATTCTTGAAATAAGTAGTAATATATGAATTTAGTCAGACATTAAAATTTTTTCTTGTAATTAATGGAATACTTTTAAGTCACAAAATTTTTTTTAAATATTTATTAAATATTATTATTTATAATAAAGTAAACATTTATTTAAATTTTTAATATTATTCTGTAAAATTTACTATTTTGTACTACAATCACGATCTTTTATTTTTTGTTTCAGTTACTGAAAAAGAAATTCGACAATGGTGAGTTGGTCTTATTACTATTATTATTATTTTTTTTTGTTATGTTAATAATTAGAATATTTCTTACGACCTGCAGTAAACTAAATGAAGATTGGCCCAAAACGCAGTTTACTACCCTCGGATAGATGCTCTTTGGGCTACTCTAATTTTTATTTTATCAAAGGTTGTAAACGATTTTTCTTTGTCAATAGTAAATAAACGTGCTATCTGTGTAGAAACTGATAAATATGTGGTTTTTGCGCGATGGAAAAAAAATATATATAATTTAGTCAATGTTTTCTAGTCACTGACGAAGAAAAATTTGTTTACGAAGGATTCCCAAATCGCAGACTGTCATAATTTGGGAGATCCTTTACTCTTTTGGTCACGGGTCGTAATGTACCATTACTTATAAGTTCTATCGCAAATTATTACGATTATGGGCTAGAAATCTTTTATTATAACATAAAAATTAAAACACTAAAAATTTCAATTTGGTAAACCATTTTTAATTCAGTTCATTGACTATCGCGATAAAAGTATTGATAATAAAAACATATAACCGGTTTATGTAAATACAATCAAAATGCATGGAACATGTTTACTTACAGCTGAGTGATAACCCGAGTTATTCCTAGCCCCTAAACTCAAATTTTTCTAAATCCCTAAACCCGGAATATTTTAAGTCCCAAAATTGAAATTATTTCAAGTCCCGTTTGACCCCCCCCCCCTTAAATCGAAAAAATTTGACCCCTCCCTTAATTTTCAAGTTCTTGAGGTACCCCCTCCCTATAAACATGTTCCATGTTAAAAATTGTGGTTGAAAAGGCTTGAAAAATAACAAAAAAAACTAAAAGTATCGTAATTATTTTAAATTGAAAGGTGTCAGAATTATTTAAATGTAAATGTAATTTTTTTTTTTTTTAAATCAATTTTAATTAATTTATTGCTTAATTTTTAATTTATTAATTATATTTTTTTAACATGAAAATTTTAAATAAATTTATTATGAATACAGAATTTGTAATTAATCGTAAAACAAATAATTTTACTGCAAAATAAATAATAGAATCAATAAAATATGTATATGGGCGATTCTTTTTTAACTCAGACACCATCCCCCTCGCTTACTTTATTTTAAATTGACGTGAAAGGGGCCTAATTTTGTACTCTGATTAAACTTGACACGCATTTTTAATTTGGCTGCCTATGACAGACACCCAAAGACGATAAATAAAAAATCAGAAAAATTGGATTAGTAGGTTAATAAATTTTTTTTAAAGTTATTATTAATTTCTCAAAAATTTTTATGGGTGCTATGTAATTTTTACTTTTCTCTAAAACTACAATTAGAAAATAAAAATGTTAGAACGCAATCTGTTAATTTTTTATTTTTATATAACAAGGGTATAAAAGGGAAAGAGATTGCATCAATAGAAGCTTCGAAACTAGTAATGTACGAGTATTAATATTCATAATAAAACTGTTACCTTATTTTGGTCGAGTTGGGAAATAATCGCCCGTATATACTTGAAAATATATTTAAACTTTATGCTCTTAATTATTTATTTTTCTTTCATATTACAATTACCTTCTCAACTTCAAAAAATCTTAAACAATATGGCACAATCAGGCACAAAGGTTTCCTTAAAGACTGCCCGGATGGATTACTTACAGAACAGGTACTTTTTTGAATACATAAATTAAAACTTTTTTCATTTTTATTTATTAAAACTTATTTTTTATCTTTTTAAATTAAATATAAGACTTCTTAATTATTACTTATATTCATAATTTCTTATTATTTTATTTTTGTTCTGTTTTAAGGGATTCATCAAAATTTATAAACAATTTTTTCCAAATGGAGATCCGTCCAAATTTGCAACTTTGGTGTTCCGAGTATTTGATGAAAATAATGTGAGTTTTAATTATTTTATTTAGTAATTAACTATTTAAATAATTTATAATTACTTATTAAAACTTTATATTATAATATTTTAATATTTAAATTTATAAATCAATTTTTGCGATCTTTATAGAATATTGGTCAGCATTTAAATTTATATATAGTTCGTATTGCACGGTACATTAACTAATTAAAATTCATGAGTTAAAAAATAAACTAATATTTATACATAAATTATTCAGATTTATAAATCAGTATTCATTAATTATAATTTAAATAATCTTTATTATTAAATTTTTAAAACAAAAATTTGTATTTTCTCTATAGTTGCATGTTAAGTAATATAATAGTTCTTTTTAAATTTTTTTTTTTGAAATTAAAAATATGTATCATTAGTCAAGGGGTGAATTTTAGCAGCGAGAAAAATTCTGTCACGATGTCTAGGTTATTTGTTTGCTTTATCAGTAGAAAATTGAAGTAATAGAGGGAAAATAAACATATTGTATTATTACTATATAAATTGTAAAAAATCTTGTCTGGGTATTTAATCTCCGGATAGTAAATCTATTGATCAGAATAATTTGGCAAAATAATTTCTAAGAAATATTTACTATAACGAATATTCTAGTACAGATATATTTGTAAATACCTAAACAAGATTTCTTACTCCCCCTTGATTCCTAGTTTCCGTAAGGTTCCGCGGATCGGTCCCCAAGGAAAAAGGTAGGTAGGATAGGAGTTGGTTAAAAATTGTCACAAATGACGAAGGAAAAATTTTAGTTCATGAACTCAGAATAATTTATGCTAACTCATACGATTTTAGAAAGTAGTTTTGGAAGCTAAGATCTTTGTAGGTAATTATAATCAGCAAACATGTTTTATGAAAGTTATTTGTGTAAACATGCAAATCTTCTTCTTCTTATTTTACTGGCTCTGACTCGAGTCGATTCGCCATAACCTGGTTATACATGCAAATCTATAGTAAGCAGTTTTTATACCAATGATTCTGTATTCTATTTTCTTCATCATTGGTGGTGAAAAAACGTTTCTTCTTTGTTACAAAAAATAAAAAAATTTTGTTCATTATTTACCTGTGTATTAGAAATACTGTATTCTACTCTGAATAAATGTGTAAAATTAAAATGCAAAATTTAACAAAATAGATACGAGAATATTTGAAATTATATAATTATTCTTTCATAACTAATAAATAAATACCAACTACAATTTTTTACAAAAAAAAAAAATAATAATTCTATAAAAATTTTTTATTTAATAAATAACTAAAATAAAATTAAAAAAAATCTTAATTATACATTTATGTGTATAACTTTTAATATGCATATTTTCTAAATATAAAAGAAAGGGAAAAGTATATTCTTATTTTGCACAAAATTTATTAAATATAATATCTGCAGTAATTAAAAAGTTATGCAACATTTATTTTATTTAAAATTTTGTACGTAATATGTATTGTTATATTCATAGTATAACTTTTTCTTTTTTAAGTTTTCTCCTTTTTCTTTGTAAACCAATGGTGAAATAGGTTTTAAAGTAAACTTTTTAATTATTGTGTTATTTAATAATTATATAGTTTTAAGATTGTTATAAAAGTTTTACTTCAGTCAAATGACTTGAGTAGGGTTAGTTTTTGAAGACAATTGGAGTAAAAGTCTATTGGTTTTTGAACCAATGATTACGAAAACCGTATTTTTGCTCATGGGAAATTGAGGGAACACCTTTAAATTATCAAGATAATTTTTTTTAAATTTTTTTTCACAATTTTCACAAACTGTATAGACATTTAAGCTTATTATACGTTTTGTGTGTTGCTGAACACGAATTTTGGAATTCTGCACGCGTAAAGTTCTCGGAAAATCAAAAACAATGAGAAAATTAGTGATAAAAAAATTGCAGTTTACGGGGCTTAGGTGATAGTTACACCTTCCCAGCGTTATATTGAAAATTACCAAAAACCCTATTTATTTTGAAAAAATAGTGGCCACTTATTGAAAATTGATCTATCTATATCTAATGCAGGTACCCTTTAAAATTTAAATTCAAAGAAAAAGAAGCAAAAAAGTTTTTCAATTTAAAAAATTGTTCTACATATTTAACAACTTAAAAAAAAACTTAAGTACAAAAAGTTTTTTAAAAACATTATTTTTCATATTCACTTTCAGGATGGAACTATAGAATTTGAAGAATTTATACGAGCTCTTTCAGTAACGTCGAGAGGCAATTTAGATGAAAAATTACATTGTAAGTTTTGTACTATATCTATTTTGTTTTTACATTTAAATTTATTTTAAAAAATATAATTACAAAACTCATAAACTAGCATGTACAATAATTTAAAACTATAATTTAACTTTTTATTTTTTAACACATTTTATTACGAAAAAAACTTTTTAACAAAAAAACAAAATAAAACAAAAATATAACGAGGAAAAAAAACAATATTGTTGAAAACGTAATTAAAAAATTAATAAAACTTTTAAATTGAAAAAATGATGCTTTAAAACAAAATCCATGTTAATTTATTTATAAATTTAATTGAAAAACTGAATATTTTATAAAAAAAAAAAAGGGTAAAACTCATATTTGAATGATATATAAATGCAAAATGAGATAAAAACATAAATCATGAAAAATTGAAATGTAAAAAAAAAATCTTTTTTTATTGACACATCACAACCTAAAAAATTTTTTACATTTTTTTATTTTCAGTAAAAAAATCATGACATGAATAAAAAATAAAAGTTAGGTACTTCATTTATCTTTCTCTAAAAATGCATAATCTTGAATAATTTTAGTACATGAAAACAATTTTTTAATAAAAATAACTAAAATTTAAAAAAATTCTATTTCCTAAAAATACAAAAATCTATTTTTTTTTTTAATAAACAAAACAAAAAGTAATAAATATTTTTTTTAAACATTTATGATTTACTCAATGTGTTTCACGAAACAAATAGAAAAAAATTTATATTGCTAATAAAAAAAAGTAATCTAAATATTTTCAATGGTATAATACAAACTTTCTATATATTTAGATTATTTTTATTTCTACGAATTTCCAATACAGAAAAAAAGTTAAAATTAAACGAAACACTATAATTACTTTTGCTATAATTAAAATTTTATATATAAAAAAAGTCATTTTAGTTTTAATTTAAATAATGAAAAATCTCAATCAAAATGACAAAAAATAAATTTTTTACTAAATATTTAAATTATTTTGGAATGCTCGGGTAGAAAAACTTTAAATTTTTGTAAATTAGTTAACAATTAAATTTTCAAAATTTTCGTTGTATAAAGCAACAGCCAGGAAATTGGGTATTTTAGAATTCAGATAATTTAAACAATTTTGTATTTTAATAATGAATACTTTTTAACAAAAAAGAGCTTAAAAATGCAAAAAACTTTTAATAAATAACTACAGAAAATTTCAGATATTTAAATTAACTTTTTTTTTTAAATTTTTTGCAAGACTGTTATAAATAAAATTCATTAAAATGATAAATAAATTTTAATTACAGGGGCTTTTAGACTGTACGATGTGGATAACGATGGCTTTATCACAAGGGATGAAATGTATAATATCGTTGACGCTATCTATCAAATGGTGGTAAGTATTTTAATTTGTAATTAATTATAACTAATTAGTCAAAGCTTCATTATAAACTGGAATATCATTCTAAATTGAAAATCAATGGAATTCTCAGACGTGAGAAATAAACCTTTTAAAGTAGGGATAAAGATAAACGAAAAACTGCGATTAATTAATTAACCTGGTTTTACGTTCGTGAATCCCTGAAAGAAAATTTTTTTCAAGTTGCTAAATTTAGTATTTGCTTAAATTGCTAATTTTTATGATTTTCATGTAATGTTACAAAGTATGAAATTAGCAATTTAAGCAAAGTTAAAGCAGAGCTACCTAACCCTGGAGCATTTATAAACCGGTATTTATTAAAATTTTTCAAAATACCGCTAATTTTTTATTAATATATTTTTGCACTGAATTTTGGATACGATTTCAAGAGTAGTATATCAGTTTATAAAAATGATTAAAAATTTTCAACTAAGCGTCAAAAGTAAAAAAACAAATGATTTTATACCAATTTAGAAACTTATTCTAATAAATTAAACTAAAGAGTAATATTTTCGATAACACAATATTATATTTTCTTGCACTTCATCAAAAAATATTTCTTATTTAGCAGTGAATTTACAATTTCTCTAATAAAAATAAATTTATAACTCATAATGCGAGCTTAATTATTTTACTCTTATAAAATGCAGCTTTATTTCTTTTAAAAAATTCTGAGAAAATACCTAATTGGTTTTTTGTAGGTTTCAAGTAGTTTAAAAATAGTCAATTTATTCAACAAAAAATATAATAATATTTTCAAGAAATAATAATAATATTTTCTTTTTTACTAAACTAATTAGCAATTTTTGCAGTTTACTTTTGAGATTTCAGAAATAAAATATAATTATAAATAAAAAAAAATAATAAGTTTGCTTTTACATTATTTTTTTTCAATCATTATTATTATTATTTTTTTATTTCCTTATTAGAAAAATTCAACTAATTAACTCATTATTCTCATTAATTTTTGTAAAACAATGTTATTATAATTTTTTTGCATAAATATTTTTTTTTTCTATTGAAAAATATTTAATTAAAATTTTGTTTACAAAAAGAATTAAAAGTTCATAGAAAATGTAATAAAATTTCTTGGTAATCATTAACAGCAATTTTTTTAATATTAAATTTATTTTAGAATAAAAATATAATATGATGCTCAAAAGTTAGCTGAACTTTGAAAAAAAATTTTGAAAAATAAAGAAACAGAATCTTTGAATTTTTAAAAATTCAAATTTTTTTTTTCAATAATGAAAATTATTCTTTCCCTTCTCCGACATAAAACTCTTCGACGTAAAACTTAACACATGGTAATAGGAACATAAAAATATAATTTGCAATACTACCATTGCAATGGTACCATTTTGTCCAAACTTTATTTTGACCATAAATAATGTTAGAAACTAAACTCTACCGAGTTTTGATCTCCAGAAGAATGTTTTGGTATTAGTAAGAAAATAAATATTTTTTAAGATATATTCCTACTTTAAATAGGAAATATGTAGATCCCTTGGAACCATTTAAACGGTCGATTTCGTATCACGGGAAAAAATTTTTTTAAAATTAATATTGGTCTAGAAACTTAAAATTTTGCATAAAGGCTCGTTTTGACCGAAAAATAAAGCTCTAAAAATTTTAGAATTTCTAACTAACTCAAAGAAGGGTTGAGGGGGCTAGGAAAATTTGAAGACTTATAAAAACTCGTTTTTAAGAAATAAAAAATCAAAGGGTTTTTGGTCTCTTTATAAAAATTTGATAGAAAGGAGAGCATATAACTTTTAATTTGTGCCCTAGCGCATTATTTTTGTAACTTTGGAAGAAAAGAGGGGCAATTATAGGAATAGGGACACAAAATAACTACATTTACCCGCGCTTTTCAAGGTAAAAATATGGCTTTGACAGTTAAAATACGCGCTAAATAGCGGCTCGTTTGTGTCTACTGAAAACTCCCCAAAAGATGTGCAAAGGCACGACTTGAAAGCTATAACCCTATTTGCCTTTGTATACTTTGCCCGCCCTTCTTTCTCGTTAATTTTCATAAAAACCCGTAGTTTTTTACTGTTTTTTTATTACTTAAAAATAAGTTTTTTAGCTTGACAATATTTTCAGCTCATTCAAAATCTACCTCAGAGTAAGACAATTAAAAAATCTAAAATTTTAATGGGACTTGTTTTTTATCAAAAAAAGCCTCTGTGATTAAAAGTAATATAAGTTTTATAATTTCTAGTTAGATAATTTAGTTTTCTTCCTAACGGGTCGAAAACACTTTTTGCGATCCGCAACGAGATCGAAAAAAACGCGTTTTCTCCCCACTGAGAAAGAAAAATTTCGTTTTATCCATGGGAACAAAAAAAGAATACCCCAGATCGCAGTTTACCATCCTCGGCTTCGCCTCGGATGTTAATTAACATGCAATCTGGGTCAGTAAATACATTCAACGCTGTTCAACTTCTGGATCCGAAAGAGGTAGGAACAAAAAAGCGCATGTCCGCTTAAGAATTGGTTCAAAAAATAATTAATATCCCCATGCCCTCTAGTTATCCAAGGTGATATCTCTCCTAACAACCTCTTGGTCCTGCCACTCGCTTAGGCCAATTTGATGGCGCGAAGTAGCTTTTGCGCGGTCAATGCCTTCCTCTCTTTGTTTAGATAGATCTATCGGAAGCCAGCAGATCTATCGGAATTACCCCAGCGATGACTAGAGCTGCCTCCAATGACACTGTGCGATAGGCACAGGAGATTCGCACAGGAGTTGCATAAGTGACCTTTTTTATGCAGTCGGCCCATACTTCTGCACCATATAGGAGTATGGAGTGGGTAACCGACATAAGTAGCCTGCGCTTTCCATTCTTAGGTCCGCACGTGTTTCTCATTATCGCAGTTGTGAGTCTGGCATCTTTCTCCGTGCTTTTCAGAATCTGCGCCATGAAGGTCAGTTTTCAACAGCACTCCCAAGTACTTTAAGTGATACTTCATTTCTATCCTATCCTCCCCAATACGTATTGGGATGATGGACCAATATATTTATGGGTGAATAGGACAATCTCAGTTTTTGCCGTCGCAAGATTTAGACCATGGTCTTCCATCCAATAATTGACTCCCCGCATTGCTGTTTCAGTTTCTTCTCGGCAATTTTAACATCTTTTGCCGTGATTGCTAGGACCAGATCGTCCACGTATCTGACAGTAAAAGTATCCTCCGGCATTCGAAGCCTAAATACCTGGTCGTACATGATGTTCCATAGATCCGGTCCAAGGACCGATCCTTGATCTGCTTCTGCAGTTACTCTCCTCAGTCTTGTTCCTTGCGCAGTTTCGTAGATTATTTCTTGATCGCTCTGGTAGCTGCTGATGATTCTTCGCAGATATTTAGACACCTGGAAGTTTCTTAGCCCCTCCATGAAATCGCTCCATTTTGCTGAGTTGAAGGCATTCTTCACATCAAGGGTTACTGGTAGCGTGATTGCCTATCTCTGCATTCTCGATGAAACGGGTGATACTGCTTATGGCATCGATAGTTCACTTCCCTCAGCGGAACTCGTATTTTTGGAGAGTAAAGTCTTCTGCAGTTTCTATAGCCCTCAGTATTTGTGGTTGCAGCATCTTTTCATAGTTTTTTCCGGCTATATCTGGCTGGATATATTAACATAACAATTAGTTATGACAATAAATGATAATTTTTCAAAATTTAATAATGTAAAAATTTTGCAACAATAATGAAAAATTTGGATTCCTCAGAAAAAATAATAATTTTCCTACCTCACGTATATGAGAAAATTTTAACATTTTCCTTCGAATATCAAAAAGCCAATTTTCGGACTTTTGAACCCCTTCGCCAACTATATCTTCCAGAGATCAAAATTTTGTAAACTTTTTTTCCTAACATGTTAACGGACAAAATAAAATTTCGGCAAAACGACATCGATCGTTCTAATAATCCTATCAAGCTCCTTATTTTGATTCTTATTACCTGTGGTAATTATTTAGAATTTATTCAGTTTTTAGCTCTTTTCAACTTTTATTTACTTTTAAAATTATTTAAATTTTTTATATTATACTATAACAAAATAAAATTTAAGATCCCAGTATTTGAATATACTTTACTAAATAGTACTTACTTTAATGAAAATAATAATAAATGAGAAATTATACATATAAAAAATTATTTAGATACTTAAAAGAAAAATAAAAACAAACAAAAATCAAAACCTTTTTCATTTTCATAACTTTAATTAATGTATTTACTCGTTTTATATTTTTGACCCAGAAAATTTTTGATTAATTTTTTTTTTTTGTTGTATTTTTGTCCCCTTTTTATTTAATATTTATTTATTAGTATACTTTATAATAAATTATAAATATATTTCTTCGAGACTAATTTTGCATATTTCATTGGAAATATTTTTTTTATTAATTAATTAAATAAACTTTTCAATTCAAGAGATTATAATAATATTTATAAATTAGAAGTAACCATAATAGTTTCGATTTGCAGATATCCTTCTCCCTGCAATTTAAAAATAGGCTAATAACTTTTTTACCTATACTCTACATTAATAACTTTAGGGTCATATCAAACTTAACGCATTAAACTATCTGTATACTAATAAATTATTTGTTTAAAATATAAAAATCTAAAAAATTGTTAACAAATTCTAAAAAATAAATGTTATTATTTTAAAAAGGGTCAACAACCACATTTAGAAGATGAAAATACACCACAAAAAAGAGTAGATAAAATATTTGATCAAATGGATAAAAATCATGATGATAAATTAACACTCGAAGAATTCAGAGAAGGAAGTAAAGCTGATCCACGTATCGTACAAGCTTTATCACTTGGTGGTGCACCTCCTGAGTAGCGTAATTTATTTAATTTATTATTATTAAAAATATATCAATTATTATTATTAAAATTTTATTATTTTTGTTATATATAATAAAAATTTTTTTATTCAAATCTTGTTAAAATTTTTAAACTTATAAATAAATAAATGTTACACAGTTTTTAAATAATAATACAACAATATTTCTTTGAAGAAAAAAAAATATTATTATTATTATATATGCTAAATTTACTAGCCATATATATTGTAAATAAAAAATTTTAATATTATGTAATTTTCTTATAAATTTAAGAGTAATGTAAGTGAAGAAGTAAGTGAAGTAAAAAAAAACAACGGGTATAAAATTATAAAAAATTGCTTTATATTTAAAAGTTTTAAGTTAAAATTCCAAAAAAACTGTAAATTATAAATATTCAATTAAACGCGGTGCTATATATATAATACATGTATAATTAAAGTTATGGTTAAAATATATATATTAGCCTGGTAGTTATTTTATTTGGTTGATGAAGCCCTTTCTATATTACGACTCATGGCTAGAAAAATAAAGAATGGCCCAAATCGCACGTAAATTACCTTCCGAGGCGAAGCCGAGGATGGTAAACTTCTATTTGGGACATTCTTTTTTTATGGCCCAGGGTCGTATACGATTTTTCTGCATCAGTGGCGAGAAAACACTTCTTTACCGGACGCGCAACGGCCGGGAAATACGTGCTTTCTGACCGCTGACCAGAAAAATTTTTTTCTTGTTAGTGTCCAGAAAGTGCGTGTTTTCTGGCCGCTGCGCTATTAGAAAAAACGCATTTTCTCGACACTGAGCAAGAAAAATTATGTTTTGTCCTTGGCCACAAAAAAAGGATGCCCCAAATCGCAGTTTACCATCCTCGGCTTCGCCTCGGACGGTAATTTACGAGCGATTTGGGCCATTCTTTACTTTTGTGGCCATGGGTGAAAATATACTATTTTAATCTTGTGTGCTTTAGCTATACTCTTTGGTATAGTAAAATAACACGGAAATAAAAAAAGTTTATTAGATCTAGAAAGGGTTTTAGATTTTAGATTACCAAAAAATTAAAATTGGAATGAATTTTCGGTTCCACAAGAAATATTGTGATTGAATCAGCTATGATTTTGAGAATCTAATTTTTTTTGATAAATGACATCTAATTTCATCCAGTAATCGTAAATCTAAGAAACTTTTTAAAATAACTGCCAGGCTAATAATTATGCATTTTTATACGAGATTTAAAAAAAAAAGGATATTTAAACTAAGCTTTAATTTACGTTCTTTTAAGTATTTTTCCTAAATTATTTGAGTAAAAAAATAATGAAACATAGTATAAATATAATAAATATAAAGTCTGTTAATTAAAAATTAAAAAAACATAAAATATAAAAAAAAAGTAATTAAAAAAAAATTTTGCATTAATTGTTGATATTAAATATAGTAAACTTTTATTGTTAATATTAAATGCCACATAGATTAGCTGATAAGAAATGTTTAGAACGAGCTTTTTATTGGTATTAGATAGAAATAAATTTAAATACCGGCAATGTTATATAAAAAAAAATTATTAGACTGTAGCTTACAGAACAATCATAGAAAATTTAGGAATCCAGCTTAAATTACACCAAATTTCAAAATTTAAAAAATTAATTTTATTACTTTTTTTTTTGTAAAAAACAATTTTTCGGCTAAGATTTACAGGGGATATCAGAATCTAAATTTAAAACAAAAAATTTAATTAACTCATAAGCTAGCGCAAAAAAATAATGAAATATGTTCATAATTCGAAAAATAAGACGAAAAACTTTCTTATATTAAAATTTATGTTTTACAATGTTTTTTCAGTTATTAAAAAGAAAAAAAATCGTAAAAACAAAAGCATATATATTCATTCTGAAACATAATATATACAATCTTATATATATATATATAAACATAAAATATTTTTGCCTTGCGGACTCGAGCTTAATAATCCTTTTCACACACATACTAAAATAAACAAATAAAATCAGAGAGTAAAAAATATTTACATGAGCTATGCAAAAACTTAAAACCTTTTCTCTCTAAGATTTACGAAGTACGTAGTAAATATGTATATTAGGGTAGTTCAAAAAATATATATATTTTTTTTTAACAATTCAATTCATAAATTTTTTTCTGCAAAAATTTTTTGTTTTATATTGAAAATTGTATTTTCTAAATTTTTGAAATTCAAGCACTTGCACTTACTCAAAACTTAATTTAAATTGAAGCATTTTTTATAAACTTGAATAATAAAAAAAAAATTTTTTGAAGCAACTTACTGTACGTATGATATTTTAAATATTCACTAACACTTATTTACATAGTAAATATTTAATGATATATACTTACCTGAATACCGCTTTTTTAAACATTGTTTTTTTTCTTATGCGAGGTTGTAGATCCAATAATGAAAAAGGTAGAGCATTAGACTAAATCTTAGGGTGGCTTCAACGTATAATTTTTAGGCTCTTAATAATAATAGCGTTGTTTATCATATTTTTTTTTGCAATAGAAAAGAAAAAGCTAAAACAGGAAGTAAGTAGAAATAAGGAAATTTCTGTTCCAGTTCTGTCTTTTAATGAGTTCTCGATCCTTGAATAACTTTGTTTATATAAAATAAATAGGTTTTTGTTGTTTTATTTGAATTTTATAGAGCGGAGCAAAGCTCTACCTTATACTAAGAAACTCTTTCATTTTTCGTTGACTGAATCCAGTGAAAGCCAGCAATCAGAGAGCTTTAATATTTAAAACCTAAGCTTTTGCTTCGACTGGCGAAAACGTGTTTTCTTTTTGCAAATGAATAAAAATCGTATACGATCAATTTTCTGAAAAGTAAAGAATTCTACAAATCGCAGTTTGCCATCCTCGAATTCAACGGTTAATTACTTGCAATTTGGACCATTCTTTACTTTTCTGGAAATTGGTCGCAATATATTTCATAATCCTAGCTTATATCCTTAAATTTAGGATAGTCAAATCATTAGGTATTCTAGCTTTAATATATTAAGAAGTGAGCCCTAATTATTTAAAGTCATGTTTCTGTTTATTTTATGAGATATTTGCTACAAAATTTTTAAATGATTGTATTAAAATAATTTATTATCTACGTAAATTAAATTTTATTTTTAAAGTATTAAATCCCATTTTAACATGAATATTTTAATAAATTATTAGCTAACTAATTAAATTACTTAAAAAATCAGATTTAATTTTATTTAAAAAAAATAAAAAATGACCTAATTTTGTTGTTTTAAAAAATCCCTTTTTTATAATACCTGGATAAATTTATGTTGATTAAATTTTCACGATTGGTTCACTCGAAGAATTAAATACAAAGAAACACATTTATGTGTGTACTATTTGTGTGAATTTCCACTAAAATTCATTGAAAGTTAAATCACGTAACTATTCTCGATGAAAACTGTTATTTCCAAGTAAAGCAACTTATATAATATATAAAAAAAAGTGCCCGTTTAGCAAATGTTACCTTTTTTATTTGGTATTATTTTCAATGATCAATACAAAAAAAAATAAAAATCTTCCTTTATCAATACACAATACGTAATCTTCTCTCAAACATGTTTTTTCCTAATTTTATCTATTATCCTGGTATTTATTGCATTAAATTTTTATCTTACAGTATTCGATAAAAAAATTTAACCAATTTTTCTTAAAAAATAATTAATTTTTTTTTGCACTAAAATATCTTTTTTTTTAAATATTCAGACAGGTTATAAATTTATCTATGTTCACTGGTTTTCTGCAGAAATAAAGAAAATGTACCTTATACATACGTATTTAATTCCCAAGTGTCTTTATTGGGCCTATATATGACATAAAAGAGCTTGCAAACGTATATGTGTTTGTGAATATATATGCTATTTATAAGAAAAAAAAGATTCTTTTTTTCCTTAGACTTTCGTATTATCGATCGTCACGTTTATATATATATATAAAAAGGGCATATATATATTAGAAGTCTGTGAAGATGCTTTTCTTTTTTAAACTCTTTCTACGTGTACTGACTAGCCAATGTAGATTATATATATAAGTAATAATGTAGTTTCTGAAAAATAAATTCTAAATCTTTTCTATTCTTACTTTTCTAGAATTTTTTTTTTTCACAATTTTTTATCATCTTAATTTTGTACAATGCATGAAAAGTATGTAAATTTTATTTTTAAGTTTTGTTAAAAAATACCCTTTTTGGATAAATATTGGAGGTGAAGACATTGTCAGATTGCTGAGATTGAATTAAATTTAAATTGCTTGAATTTTCAATAAATTTTTTTTATTCAATAGTGATTCTAAATAATATTAAAATTTTACAAAATAAAAACATCTAGAGAATATTCAAATTTTAAAAAAATTACACGAAAGTTTTAAAAAATACACTGTAAAAAGTAACTTTCTTAATACTCTCTAATATTAACAAAAAAATTAGAACATTTTCGAAAAAAATCGTATATTTACTAAATTTAGTATATTAACAAAAAATTCGAGTATTCTCGATTTTTTTTGTGAATTCGCAAGAAAAATTGATAATTTACCATTTTTTTTCGAAAATTTACAAAAAATAGTTGTGAATTTACAACTTTTTTCGTAAAATCACAAAAAAAAATCGAGAATTCTCGAATTTTTCGATAATGTACTAAATTTAGTAAATTTACGATTTTTATCGAATATTTACAAAATTTTTTGAAAATTCGCTAATTTTTCGAAAAAATTCTATTTTTTTTGTAAATCTAAGAAAGTTACTTTTTACAGTGTAATATTGCTTGGATTTTACAGTGTAGAATACTAATGGTTTTTGGTAAAAAGAGCCAACGTTACAATATGTTATAATAAAATCTTTTTCTTTGTGAGTTTCTATATATAAAAGCAAGGTATTTAAACGATTTCTTCTTAAACTGTAAATAGAATTTGTGAAATCAAAGCTAGGATACAATTCAAAGTGATAAAAAGAATTTAATGTTTAAATTTTTTTGTTTTTTAAAACAAAAATAAGATAGAGCTTGAATAATTGAATTTTTTTGGGTCTCTCATTAATATCGTTCATGCAAAGAAAAATTAACTTTCTTAAAAAGGAGAATATAAATCTCTTTATCTTGAAATCCAGATTTTTAAACTCTTCTAATAATAGACTGTCCAAGACAAACTTCTTAAATACGTGCTACAATCAATTTGCTCCCTTGCTGTAAATTAAAACAAAAATTGATTCACTCTCAATATTAAAACTCTTTTTTTTTTATAAATTATTCTGCAGCACTAAGATGAAAAAAAAACTTTCTTTGATAAAAACTGATTGTTTGCTAGAGATCGTGCAATCGAAGAAAAATAAAACTGACATCAGCAAATACAATGTTAACCTTTTTATATTTTGATAAACTATAGGAAAAATTCCGTGTCAACTGAACTTAGGTTGGACTTATGGGTCTAAAATTATATCTCCAATCACACAATTTCTGTTCTTAGGCAATTTTATAATTTACAATTTTTTTTTTAACCTACTTTTACCCTCTAATTTGGAACGCATAATCAGTTTAAATTAATTTTTCGACCCCATACTTAGATTTTCTTCCTGAATTACCTCCTGTTTTTTAAAGCTAATTTTCTCTGCTATAAGAAAACATCTTTAATTCTTAAAAATCAAAAACTGAATCTGGAAATCTAAAAACTAATGAATATTTGTTTTTTATAAAATATTTTCGATATAAAATATTAACGAATTCCTCTAAGATTTTAGTTCCAATTGACATAAGATGCCTCATATATATATCGTATACATGTTTCGTACGACAAAATATACATGCATTAATTACAAATAATCGAATTTCTGTTGAAAAAGCTTTTTAATCATTTATTTCCGTGAATACAAGTATTGGATCCTTTTAAATGTTTAAATTTTTAGAACCAAAACACGATTCTTTCTTTTTAAAATTCAACCTTTTTTATCCCAGTATTTTATGTGATTTAATTATATCAATAGAAACAAAAAAAAATGATTAATTATTTTTAAATTTCCATTGAATGTAAAATATTCATTAATTTTTCATTATAAAAATATTAAAATATAGATGTTTTTATGATATAAATTCAATACGAGTATAACAAAAAATGTTTCGTGCATATATTTTTTTTATAGTTTAATTAAAAAACAAGCAACACGATAAGAAGTAATTTATAAATTAAAAATGAAATAATTACTAATTTTGCTACAATGCAGAATAAATAAGTTATTTGCAAAAAATATAATTTAAGATCAATAAATATTTTCTCATTCTTAATATTGAAAAAATCTGTTATACTTGAAGTTGCGAGTCAAGCTGGTGGGGAGAAAGATGTTAGCATCTTTTAAGGCATTGATTTCATACATTTTTTTGGGAAACTCCCATCTCTATAAATATTTTTTTGGAAATTTTAGTCCTCCTTAAAAAAATGGGATCAGGAGGTTTTTCGGGTGATTCCTGGACAAAATTATTGGAACTAGCTTTTTCTGTCATTAATAGAAACTCTGATTCAATTTTCGGGCTCCTAAATTTTACTTAACTTTCTTTTTACTCGCTAATTTGTGTATTTATTTATTTTCTGTGTAACTTATACATGTGTAAGTTGTATACAGGTTTATACATATAGGTTTTGTTACTCGCTAATTTTTGTTATTTCTGAAACTCCAAACAAAAAAAAAAATAAAAAACTATAAAAATAAATTAAAAACAACCAGTAAAAAAATTAGCTAAATTATTATGCCGAGTTATTATGCTGATTTTTCTATTACCCCATTTTAAAATTATCTTAATTTTCTTTGAATAAAGGATTTCAGTATCATTTCCTGAAGGAAAGACAAGTCCAAGAAACTTTTTCTATTTTTATTTTTTATTAGGCACCCATTCAACCCTCAAGTAAGATACCCAGTCTGCAATATTCTACAAACTTTAATACAATTCGACTTCATTTTCAATTATCCTGATATAAAACAAAAACCAATTAACTTTTAAACACATATATAAGAAAATTTCATATAATTTTATTAAAAGAAAAAAAAACTTTAAAAACTTTTCCAATATTTAATAAGTATAAGGTTACAAGAAAAATATTATATTGGTTTAATATCTTACTTTAATAATATAATTATATTAAATTTTTATATAACCGAATAGAATTTATAGACCAAATCAAGTATTCGATATTTCTTTATTGAAAAATAAAAAAATATTTTTTATTAAATATTATAAAGCATTTTTCAAGCATTTTTTTCTTTTGCTTATTTTTTTATTTTGTTAAAATTTATTTCCTTATTGTTTTCTGATTATTTTCTTTGTAAAAAAATTTTTTTTATTACTTTTTTTATATGAAATTATATTTTTATATTTTTAAATCGAAGTTTAATTTTCTAACAGGCTTTTTTATCATGTATAAAAGTTTTTCTCTACATAGTGGTGACATGTGTTAACTTTGACTCTTTTTTACTAAAATATTTTTTGCATTGAAATCCCTGTTTGTTTGGAGTAGCTGAAATTTTAATATGCAATTTTTTCGGGGATTTGACATTTTATAGGAATCAATCGGATTGCATTGAAAGTGCACAAGAACTGAGAATTTATTATAAGAAATTAATTATATCTCATCTGTTACTTAGTCTTACTTAAATTTTATTTTCTATTTTATGTTTCGTCAAAATGCAACGATTGCATATCAGCGGTTCTGAATTCCGAAGGGCCACCGAGCTTTGACCACATAAAAGCCACATTTAATTTCTAACTGGGTACACATTAAATAAATCTATTATTACTTAACAAAGAAAATCTCTTTCAAAGCAAATTCATAATAGATATTAATAGTTTTAGTCAATAAAATTGAAATTTAATAAAACAAGCTCACTCTCTATCCTTTTCTACAAAATTTATAATTCATTTTTGCTTATATTATAAGACGTTCAATATTAAATTATTCAGTAACATATTGTATGCTACATAACTTTGATAAAACAAAAGTAGGAGAAAAAAAATTTGTTTAGTACAGAAAATTTGCTTAAAAATGAAACTGATCAGCTGAGCTATATATTTGTGTTTTTAAATTTAAGAGCTTTAGTGTAAGCAAAGTTATAAAAGTTTCAATAGTTTTCTTCTGTATATATATTTCAGAACTTTGTTTTCAAGAGATTTATTATTTTTATATGTTTATAAATATAAATATATCTATAGAAAACAGTATCCAATGCACTTATATGTGTATGAGTTTCAGCTGTTTTTTATATATCTATACACACAAAAAAATGTGTGTTCTTGAATTCAAAGAGAATTGTATATATATATATATATATATATATATATTTCGACACGTATAGCAATATACAGCACATGCCTCCCTCGTTATATGTGAAAAACTTTTGGATAGGAAAACTTTAAACGGCTTATGCGTTTTCGCAATACTGTATATACTGGTACACTCTTAGGTGCATTATGCTTTTAACCAAAAACTATAGTATAAATGTACGTTTGTTATACAACTCTTGACGTTTTTTTTAAGTTTTCTAAAACTATACTTGCTTGTTCAGATATATATTTAACGAATTTAGGATAAAAGCACGAACATGAGCAATAAGTATTAAGTAGTTTTGTCGATGATTTATAAATTTTCTTCAAATTATTTTTTATTCAATTTTCTAACTTAAAAATTTTGTTTGTTTTTTTTCTGTCAAAATTTTTTTTAAATTGCTAATTCTAAGATTTTTTAATTTATTAATTTAATTTATTCAAGCTTTTTGATACTTTTGAAGAACATTTGCCAACTTAATTTGTGAAATTAAAAGAATTACAAAGAAAAGCCAGTTGCTTGACCTACATTTGAATCTCCACTTAATTGTTAGTTAAAAATAATTTAGAAAAAAACAAACAATAAATGGGCCACAATTAATAAAAAATCTAAATTTCATTAGGTAAAAAAATTTTATTTTTTAATTTACTTTATATAGCATCAAAGGTATAATCAACATTAATTTAACCAACAAAAAAAGTTAGTACACAAAATATATACACAATTACAAAAACCACATTAAAGTAGATGCAGATTACTAAATATGCTCGTAAAATTAGAGAGAAAAGAGTTGAATTTTGTTAAAATTGTTTAATTTTTATTTACAAAAAAAGTTATTTTTTATCAAAAGTTAGTTTAAATAATTGATAATCATAAAATAATAAATTATTTATGTGAATGTGCCAAATTTTACATAAAAAGTATATATACCTGTATTATAAAAGCTTAAAAATTATTCTAAAAAAAAAGGAATTTTTGAAAAATAAGCTTTATTGCTTTAAAGTTGCCTTGATAAATATTACCTAATGTATAAAAAATAATTCAAATCTACCTTGATTACTTTCTCGTTTTTTTAAACATTTATTAAAAATAATGTAAAAAATTTAAAAAAAACTTACTAAATTTGTTGTTAGAATAAATGTATTAACATAAAAAAGAAAATCTAATAAAAATTTTAATATAAAAAATAAAAATCCACTCTTAGCAATAAATAATTTTACTTGTTGTTATTAGTAATGGTTTTTTACAACAAACAATTGCTAATTACAACTACACTTTAGAAAATATGCACTTACATAAAAATTCAATGTGGAATGAGCTTGTGAACTAAATATTAATAATAATAATATAAAATGTTTTTTAATACTTTTTATTAATTCTTAATAAACTTTAAATGTTTTTTTTATTAAAAGTTAAATATTTCTAATTTAAAATTATTTTTTTAAGTATGTAAAGATAATTCCAAAAAAATATCATTATTAACCCTATAGTGTTGTAAATGTCGCACAATACATCAACTTTTAAATGCGCACAATTTTCATTAATGTTTCAGAATAAATGTTATTAAGTATAAGATTTAATCGTATATTTTTTATCATAGAAGCACAACGAATTTATAAAATAAAAATGAATACTTACCCAAAACAGTGGATAAAGTGCCAACATTGTAGGGTTAATAATAACCTGGGTCCGAAACACATTTCAGAAGTATCCTCAAAAATAATCTCTCGCACAAAAAATTTATACGGTACAGTAGTAATTTTTTTTGTTTTATGCACAAGTAGACCGATTTCACGGCCAAATCTACACAAGCGTAAAATCGAACAACTCAATCCGCAACGGAATGCGCAGAAGACAATTTTTGTTTACTGAGCAACGCAAATCACATACAAAATCATATTCTGCGAATTGCGTTGTTCGATTTTACGTATATGTAGATAGGCTAATTCTGCAAACACCGTAAATGAGGGTTGCAACCGCAAATGCAGCCGAAACGCAATGCGCACAACATGATTTTTCGTCTCTGCGCATTACGTTGCGGCTACGCTTGCAGTAGTGACCTCCATTTACGGCGTTTGTAGAATCAGCCATATAGCCTACGTAATCAAAAATCGCAAACGTAAGATGCAAGAAATACACTTACGCTTAGTCTACAACCGCACCGCATGGCGCAGCCCAATGCTATTGGTATAGGCCCCAACTACAAAAGCCGCAAAAGAGGGGCGCAATTGCGACGTAATGCGCAGAAACCATTTTCAGTCTCTGCGCATTGTGCCGCAATTTCGCTTGAGGTTGCGCCCCGCTTTTGCAGCTTTTGTAGATGGAGCCATAGGAGTCACTTAACGCCGGAAGCGCAGGCCTATATCAATAGTATTGGGCTGCACCGTACGGTGCGGTTATGTAGACTAGGCCTTAGGCTGGTTCTCCAAACTCCGTAAATGAGGGTCGCAATCACAAGCGCATCCGTAAAACAATGTGCAGAGATGAAAAACCGTGTTGTACGATTATCCAAAATATTAAATTAGAATTTTTTTGTGAATCATTGTTAAACTTGAAAAAAAAAATAAATAAATAGATTTTCTTCTACGCGTAAATTATTTTAAAAAATACTTGTAAAATCTTTAAGGAATAGGCAAAACAATAACGAGCTTTTCAAAACTTACAATTAAATTCTGTTAGGCGCGGAAATCTTTTATCTTTTGTCCACACAAATTATTTCTGCCTCAGGCACTGTTTAGGTTCGAGTGAATATAGTGCCTCTACCCGTAACTCAAAATGTCAGTTTCGAGTTTTCTTGACGTCGATGGCAGATTTGTAAAATTGCAAATTACAAGTTTTTAATTTTCGTTAAACAAGAAAATTTAGATTTGCTGAAGTAATTAAATTTTGTAAGTTTTTAAAAACTTTATAAATATTTCAACATATATCAATGTTATAAATACTTATTTTATGCTCTTGTTTCCAAATCTACTATTATTTCAATTTTTTTAATAGAAATTCTATTATAGAATTGTTTATATTTAAAAAACTAGGTTAGATTAAAACAGTGAAAACATAATATTGAAAGATAAAACCGCATATAAATTATCAATTAAAAGTAAAAATAAATCAGTAGTAACATATATTTAAATTTAAATTTTTTTAATTTTTAATTAATTTACTAACATAAATATAAAAAAATGTGCAAATTCACAAAAAAAAAAACTAAAAAATTATTATTTAATACTTTTATGTAATAAAATGACAAGCAAAATAAAATATTCCTTATTAACGTAATCTCAAATTAAATACATAAAACAAAATACTAAGAAAAATTTTTTAATGTAAAAAAAAATATTCAATAAAAGCATCGAATAAAATCAAATAAAAAAAAAGTCTTAAATATTATATAATAATTTTTTCTATAAATCTATGCTAAACTATAATAATTATAAGTGGTAATACTAAGTTTACTGCTGCATGTGAAAAAATTAATTGATAGATAATTATAAACTGTAAAATAATCTAAAATATAAAGACTCATATGTTGTGATAGTAATTTATAATAATTTAAGATTTTAAAATGAAATATTTTAATAATTATATGAATTTTTAGTTTTCAATTACTTAATAAAAATAATTATATGATGATTATTAGTTTTTTGGCTCTCATAAGACACTATAATATATAATTATGTATTTACTCTTTTGTTTTTAACAAATAAAGTTTATCAATACATCTGTCTATGTAAAATTTCAAAGTTTTATTGCTTTAATTGATCGTTAGTTAAAATTCTCAGCTATGGGTTCATGAGGAATTTTTTTTGTTAAAATATTAGATATTATTTCAAAAAATAAAATTTTCTTTTAATTTATAAATCTGATTGTATTATTAGCAGGGTTTTCAAAATCGTTTAAAATATTCGCCAAGTAATTTTACCGATACCCTAAACTATAGGGTCTCTATATGTATCGTACTTTTTAAACGCAGAATCAGTCTCTAAAATTGATAAAAATCTTCAGAGCAAGCGCAGTTAATCTAAAATTTTAAAATTTTAAAATTCTAATTCTAATTATGCTATAATTAAGTAATAAATGATTTTATTTTTAAACAATATTAACTATTCTTAAATATTACAGTCAATTAGTCTAAACAGGCATTGTATCAGGTTCAAAAGTGCAACCTTATTTCGTTATGGAAGTAATAACTAAATATCTTACTATTTTCCCACCGCCACACAGTGTGGCAAAATGGACAAAAATCGCTCTTGGACTGAGTTTTTGAGCTATCGACTTGAAACTTGTTTTGAATGACTTTAAAATAAGCCTGCTTTCGTCTCTCACTGCGGATTTTTCATATTTTTTTATTTTTAATTAGCCTATTTACACGAACTCAACCTATTCATTTATCGAAATTTTCACTTCCTACATTTTTTGCACTCTAAAACAAACGGGAAATTTTTTTGTGTTAATCCTGCATTATATACATAAAAATTAAAAAACATTTTTAAGTAAACAAATATTAAATCATAATTTTTGCATATTTTAGAATCTCGCATAAAATTCATTTTTATTAAATGGGCTAACTATAAATAAAGAAATATGAAAAATCCGCAGTGAGACACGAAAGCAGACTTATTTTAAAGTCATTCAAAACAGGTTTCAAGTCGATAGCTCAAAATTATAGTCCAAGAGCGATTTTTGTCCATTTTGCCACACTGTGCGCCACAGTAAAATCACTTATAAGTTAAGTTTTTTGCATCCGTTTTATTTTTGTGTAAATCAAAACGTAAAATATAAAACTTCCTTGGACGGATTTTTGGAGGGGTTGCTTTGCTCCTTTTTGGGGATGATAAAAAAATTTCTTTTAAACACCAGGAAATGATTAATTTTTTTTTCTTCCTGGCAGGTCGAAAAAACTTGACTCCCCTCTGAAAAAGAAAAATCTCGGCTTCGCCTCGGATACTAATGATCTAGGACATTCTTTTTTTTTTGCTCCCTTGATTAAAAATGTACTATTCATTTTTCTAGTAGTAAGTAAAAGTCGGAAAACCTTTGAATTTTGGATCTTTTTTTCAAATTTCTAGTTCCTTTTAAAATATTAAAATTTAGTTTGGCATTGTATACTTACGTGTTCATTAAATAAATTGTCTCTTTCTCTCTCTGAAAAATTTAGTTATTTTACTTTTCAGCCATAACTATTAACGTAAAAATATCTTTTTTTTTATGTTTGCGCATACATAACAAATATTTACATGCGTGTTCAGCCATTAGAATTTAAAAAATTATGCACTATTAACACCAGATGAGCCTGTTTAATTATATCAAATATTAACTGATAAAACCTATACTATTTAAAATCTAAACTCTTAATCTATATGCATACAAAACTAAAAAAAAATCTAAAAATTTTCATCTCTCAAAGTAATAATTAAGAACATATTTTACATAGAATATTTAAAAGTTAATAAAATAAAAAAAAAATTAAACACAAAAAAATAAAAAAAAATGAAAATACTAAAAAAATTTTAGTTTTAATAATGATAAAATTTCCGTCTAATAATTGTAACTAAATAACTATTCTACCTTACTGGCCTAGAAGCCTTACATGTTAGATGTATGCATTTTTTTCCTAAATTTTGTGAAAGGCTACTTAAATGTGCCAGAAAATTTTTTCAATACGCTGATTTCAGATTTTGAGGTCCTGAATTCTAAAACTACTACCAAAAAAATAAATTTTTTGGTCAATTTTGAAGGTTTCTTAGGAAACTACCGAAAAATGCGATTTTTCATTTTTAGGCCATAATTTCCAGGATCAGGACCTAAAAAATAGAAATCAACGAATCGAAAAACTTACCTAGAACGAAAAAAATTGTCTACATCCAAAACATCCAGCTTCTAGACTATACCTTTAATAAAGCAATAATATAAATCGTCGATGCTTATAATTCTATAAAAAATATTATCAATTTAAAATAAAATTACATTTAATAATAATAATAATAATAAAAATAATAATTAAAATTATAAATTTATTATTTTATGAACTTTCTGTGATAATTACTAACAATCAATAAATAAATTGCAAAAGCAAAAAAAAAACTATGAAAATGATATTTTAAATATTTATATGCGTGTTGATATTATTAATTAATGTTTATGTACAAAAGTATAAAAATAATTGTTAATTACACTGAATTACACACACAGTTTATTATTATGTAAGCTAATTTTTTTCAAGTGTCTTTTTTTTGCTCTAGAGTATTTTTTTCTAGAATAAGTGAGAAATTATGTCGCAATTCTAAATAATTTTGACCTTCGAATCTCTTTTAAAAATTTATCATAATGTTGTTAAAATTGGTCACAATAGCTCGAATTTCAGAAATAAAGCTAAATATTTTAGAAAGTAATAGACAATTGTGTTATAAAAAAATAAACAATTTATTTCTCTGCTTTCATAGCTTTTTAAATATTATTCTAAATTGTGGCCAAAACAAAAAAAAAAAAAATAATTTCTCTTTTTAAAAATATTGTAAAAAAACTCAATACAGTCTAATTCAATACTACTAATTATAATAATAATAATAATTGTTCTATTAAATATACATAATTTATAAATTAACGCAGAATTGCTAAATATTATGCCTTGAGAAATGAAGTAAGAAATGGAAATATGTATAAAATAATAATAATAATGATAAGAAAATACATAAAGTTTTAAATGTTGATTAATATTACACAATATATTATTATGCGCATTGTTATTTTGTATGGTTCCATACATTTTTGTAAGCAATAAATTATAAGAATAAAAAAAATATTATTAAAAATTATTAAAAGCTATTAAAAAAAATATAAAAATAATTAATTTTATTGTTTTTCCTATTTACTTGTTACTGTTCTTTCCTTATACACTGTAAAAATAGGTTTTGCTTGAGGTAAGTGTTTTTTTTTCTGGTAAGACATCAACATTTTAAGGAAAAATTGCATTCTCGGAACGAGTTTACATCTAAGGTAAGGGAAAAAAATTGTAATTCTTGAACAATAATTAATAGCCAAATAAAATAAACATTTATCGGAATAGTTAGTTTTTAGCTGCTTATATATTATTCAGCTTCACTCCACGTATTTCCTGAACAAAATAAAACAGTATCATCTGCGTATGATGTTATATTGCCGATCAAGTCCAATAGGTTATTAACATATATATGATGAAGAAAAGTGGGCCTAATATAGACCCTTGTGGTACACCTATCTTTACTACTTTTTTATTTAACTTAATAATGATCCTAAGACCAAAATCCCGCAGACATCTTCTAGTCTGCGCAGCAACCCAAAATCAGGACTCCTGACTTGTATTAAACACAAGTTTTAACTTTGAGTCCTGTTCCCAGACCCGGATCAAAAAAAGGTATATCCGGCGTACCTTGTGCTAGCTAGGTTAAATGTAGTTCACTTTTGTATGGAGACTAAAAACTTCAAGGTTTTGTTATTACCGTATCAACGGTTTTACACAAAGCACGCATTAAATTATTTATTTAATTTATTATATAAATAACTGAATAAAAGTTCTACTTTTTATTAATTTAAATTATTAATATATTTCCCATCAGTGTATTATGAGTTTTATGATATAACTTTCTGTACTGTGTTCTGTTTTAAATGTCAAAGTGTTAGTGTTCATGTTGTGTTTAGTTTTTATGAGAGAAATTTGCAAAAATTCTATAAACAGCTAATTAGATTGCAAATTTTATCCTTGTATGTTTAATATTTATGTAGTCGTGTCAATACTTTATATGTGTTTCCTATGTGAATTTTCCCAGAAATCCCAGGAACATGAGCCGCTGTTTTACCATTTTCAGAGCTGGAGCTGCTAAACTGAAGTCCAGGGATCGCTGAATAATTGCTTCAGGATATGAAGCAAGTTCTGGAGAAAATTTATGTATTATAGCTAAGCAGACTTCTAGAAGAAGCTATTTTCTAAGTTTTGGATCCTACGCAAGGAATTAAAATTATTGTCTCCCATGTATAGTATATAATTTACTCTAGCTGTTAATAAAGTTCATAACCCCAAATTAAAGAATCTTTTAAGTTAAAATTCCCATAAATCACTTTACTTTAAAATTACACAACAAATTTTGAACGCCAAAAAAACTGAAATTTTGTTTCACATGTTATGGACTAACTTAAACTTGTTTATCCTATATTTAACTTATTAATTACTTTTAGAACCCTACAACAAAGAAGCTTTTAATTTAAAATATTCATAAAAGTTTATACTTTTTTCAACAAAAAATTTAGCGCAGAATATGGACGTTTTCTATTATTTTCCTAACTATTGGTTACTTTGATTCAATTAGGTAGCTAGGGTTAAAACAACTTAAAATTCAAGCAAATTCAAACAAAAAGAGAAACTATTTCACGGATAAAAAATTGTAGCTTCTTTGCTCTTTACATTCCTACTTTTTCGAAGCTTAAAATAAATCTAGTTTTTGACTTTTAGGTTATTCAAATATAATTTAGCTTAATTAAACTATTGTAGTTTATTTAGGGCATCAAATTAAAAAGTATTTTAACTCTAAATACTTAAAAATGATCAAAGTTAAAATTTTCATAAAAAATTTTAGAACGCTTAGCTTTACCTGCTTTTGCTCGTCTTTTCTTTGCGATCACCTTAGCTCCCTTTCCTCATAGCGGCTATAACATTTCTTAGCGATCGTCTTGGCTCCCTTTGCTCATAGGGTGCATAACAAAATTCATAATGGTTTTATCGCGCACGCGCCAATTAGCGAGCGCGACCGAGGTCGGGTGGTGGTCTATAAAAATAACCGCGATATTATCCGGTGCAACATTCGCTGTCCTGACTTTAGCCTCAAAACTACGAATTTTGACGCCTTTGCTGTTTGACGCTTGACACCCGCACCGCTGAACGAACAGCGAGATAATTCGGTACCCAGGGCTGGTATAGCTTTCCCAGTTATACCGGTTCTTGAGAATGGTCAAGGGGGCGTCGGCGATATAATCGACGTCCACGTAGAGAGCAAGCGCGCTCACAGGAAACGTCGGCTTGATCTCAACTTCGAAATCAGCCAGCTTAAGTTACGCTTGATAGAAATGGAACGTAAACGTCTTGAGCTTGACGAACCCGGTTCTCTTGGTGTAGCAAATTCTTCTCATTCTAATTTACACATTTATCTCGCGCGTCTCCACCAGGCCCTCGTGCTAATTCTACTTCTATCGAAGAAGATATATTTGTTCAACCTTTTTCTCGCGCCTTATCTAGTGACATAAATGAGACACGCGTAAACGAACCTCAAGTTACTTTGTCAAACCTACTAGTCTCAGAAAAATCTTTGTCGTCATTTTCTGGCGATCCCCTAGATTATTTGTATTTTAAAAGAGCCTTTTCAGAGTCTACCATACTTAGGGGTTACAGTGATCGTGAAAATGTAATGCGTTGTATGAATGTTTAACGGGAGGCAGTAAGGAATCTTATGCTTACAACTCAAAGTGCTCAAGAAATCTTAGATGCTTTGGACTTGCAGTATGGTAGAAAAGATAATATTTTGAGAAAATTAGTAGATTGGTTACGCAAATTACCGCACTTAGATTCAAGTTCCAGGGGTTTAATTTATTTTACTACTTCGGTAAAAAATTGTGTAACCGCTATGCGATCCATTGAAGACTCAGGATATTTGAGCAATTCTGAATTAGTGGCTGAATTTTTATATAAGTTACTTACAGCTTCAACTTATCGGTACAATGAATTTATTGCAAAAAGTGAGAAAAAAAATTCAGATATCCTCTTATTATCCGAATTTCTCACGGATGAGGCAAAACAAGCAAATCAGGCTGGTACTGCGGAAGTTTTTGAAGGCCGCGTTCTTAAGAATGTATCGTATTTTGAAAAACATAAAAAAGTATATACTTCTCGAGATAAAGCATGTTCTATTTCTCCTTCGTGAAGAACTGGTTCAAGCCATGAAAATTAATTTTTTATTTCTCAGCCTTTGGAAAAACTGTAGCGATGACCTTTCCTTTCTTTTAAGAGCTAATGCATTTCAATATATTTTCTCGGTATTTAATAATTTTTAAAGTCAAATTCCTTCGTTCAGGAGAGTTATAGGTGATGGTGTGGCTTTAGACGCATCATTTTTGGGTGCTTACCTGAATGAGGTAATTTTATTCGTGGTCCATTTTTTAGTTCGTTTTTCGTTAAGAAAACCTATTGTACAATTTCAAAAAAAAAGGGCTAAATTTATGGCAATTTGAATTCTTCGGGAGCCCACACAAATTGTGTGTAAAAACCCTCTAGAAGTTTTTACAGAGTGAAGAATGTTACTTTTAGGTTCTTAAAAAATTTCTGTTCAAAATTTTACCGAAAACCTCTGGGCTTAATGTGCCTTTTGACAGCCTTGTCACAAGCTTGGCCGCGCGTAGCCTTTTGCTTGGCTTTATCAAAAAAACAGCTCGTAAACACTCGTATTGTGTAAACGTTTGGTGCAATTTCTGAGTTCGTAGACTTAAAGAGGTATGAATTGAATTTTTGGCCAGGAGCATCACCTGAGCACGGGGTGATCGTATTAAATTGTATTGTTTCATTGTGTATGAAGTGTGTGTTTCCTTTTTGCGTGTCTGATTGTTATGTGCTTGTGTATTTATTAATTTATAGTGCGTGGCTAGGGTCACGCTTCGAATATTTTACAAAACACCAAACGGCCCTTTTCATTGCCACCTAATACGTAAGACAAAGAACACTATTAATTCAAAAAGCTTCTGTAAAAATAACAGCATAAAAAATACAGACATTTTTATCAACCTCTTCTTGTCCTATGTCCGTTTCTTCATCCTCAGACGAAGAAGGTCTGTGAAAGCGTCTAATCGCTATGGATATCGTCTTTCTGATGTTGTTCGATACTTTCTTGAGGATCATCTTCATTTTCAGCCAATGCCAGAACATCTTCATCATCCCGAAAAAAAACGGGGATCTCCTAAGTGCACGGGTCGTTCATCGTCTTTTTCTTCACCCATGTTAATTTCATTAACCTGCTGGTCATCTTAGAGTAAAATTACTTCAATACTCCTAACTGCTAATAATGTTTCGTTTTGAATGCCACTAGTATCGGCTTCCATCTCAATGACCAGGAAATTTGTTTTTGTAAATACCTACATTACCTAAAACCGATAAGCCTTCTATAACGATAATCCAGAATTGAAATAGTATATTAAGTATCAAGGGTGTAAAAGTTTCGGCACTAGCGTGGGCACGAGCATGAGTGCTCGGCGAAGCCGGGCGCGAGTGATATGTGTTCACGCTCGTGTCTAAAGTATTTCGCCCATGGTGCTTACACTATTTTTTGCCCACCTAGACGTAAAACGAGTTCAGAAAATACTTTACACACAAAAAAAAAAATTTTTTATACAAGAAAAACGATGGATTTATATAGAGAGTAAGTGCATGAAATACTACAAGCGGGAAAACAAAGCAAAACTAAAAAAAAATAATTATCAAAATTTGCAAAATTCCAAGCTATTATTCATATGAGTACTTACTCTTGAATGGCTTCAAATCTACTACAGGGACTTGTTTTTGTACTATACCCTGTGAATAAAGTACCTTCAGCGATGACAGTTATAATATCGATATTGTCTTTGGTGAGCTGCTTTTTCCACGATCCAGTCACTAATAGTATTGAGTTGGAACAATCTTTAGGCCCAATCTTGTTCGTTACCAGCTGCGATTTCACAACTACTTTCTAATTCATAAATTAGGGAATTTTTTATTAAAAGCTCGTGACCGAAATTCAGAAAAGCAGGGGTTAATCCCGTGACTGCGTGCTTAAAAGTGTTGTAAGCTAAACGAAATTCTGATAAAGGCTAGTCCTAATCCCTGCAGTCTTGTTCAATATACGCAACTATCATCGCTTTCAAGACTTGATTAACCCTTTCGACAGGGTTTGCCTGAGCCTGATGAATAAACTGGCGTAGTCGTATGACGTATGCCGTAACCATTAACGTAATCCGTAATAATTTTATTAACGAATTCCGTCCCAATATAACTTAATAGTACTCGAGGACTCCTCACCGTACCTAGTGATTATCAATGCGGTAAACGATTCTTTTATTGTTTGACCGATACCCTTACGTAGATTCACTTAGAAAACAAATCTTGATATACCACCAGATAAGAAAATCCCTTTTTACTTCTAGGGAATTCCATAACATCTACGGCTACTATACTCTATGGATGTTCAATAATCCTAATACCCATAAGTCTAATTGCTATTTAACGATACTTCAGAATTATTTATAGAAATTTATTCAAGGAATTTGCGATCTTGAGTAAACCCATTAAGCCCCGTATCCCTAACAATCAAGGCAACTTTCTCTATTAAAGCCAGTCAATCCTCAGTTATTACAAAATATTAATTCTTTTATTTTAGGACATTTACTACACGTTCGTCGCGTAATTCCACGAGTTCCACCAGTTAAAACAAAATACCCTTTTAGTGCCTTTACAATCACCCGTGAAATGTCCTAGATCTCCACAATCATAACTTCTATTTTTAGATCGCCTTGGCTTAATATTGTTAGCGTTCTTATTTTGATATTTCATATTATCTAAAATTTCATCAGTATCTTCAAGAGAATCAATAAATTCATTAGAGTCTTCTATAATATCAAAATTTGCTACTGTTCGCGTAGGGTGACCTAAAGCAGCGGTTGGTCTAGTTGTTTTAGGTCCTTCATATGCAAGGCTGGGTAGTAAGAAATTTTCAGGACCTGGAGGAGGTCCTTTTTTCTGAGCAGTTTGAAAGCTACGCTCTTACCCCAACTCAATTCAACGCTCTTCGGATAAAGCAGATTCGAGCCTGTTAAACATGGCTTTAATGCATGTTAAATAATCCACGACGCGTTCTTTTTCATGTTGAGTCTGTTTTCTAAGACTTTTGTATAATGCAAACTGAAAATCGGGGTCATTGAAACGTGCTCTCCAAGAATTTTCAAAATCACAAAAAATACGCCCTTGGTGGAGAGTGTTCCTAAACCAGTGTAAAGCTACCCCACCTATGAAGAGCGGTAAACAAGAAAATAATTTTTCATCACTAACGCTAACTAAACAGCGACCTTCTTGGATCAGTTTAAAAAATTCTCCACCATCTTCGTTATTAATCCTTGTTTCATGTATATTTAATAAACCTTTATCACGATAATTTTCTCTTTCGAAACGAATGTTATTAAAATCTAACTGAAACTCAAGACTTCCCCTCAGTGCGTTATTATTATTTGTAAAATTCATATCCCAAAAAGGATCATCCTGTGACCCAGGGTTTCCCCTTAAGGGAAATTCCTACTGGAATTAAATTTGCAGCTCAAATTATTAATTAAAGGATCAACTAGTGGCCCAGAGGTTTACCTTAACGGTATTTCGAAATTGTCATTATAATGAGATGATTCATCGACTTGTACTAAAGGCATTATCCTCGGATTAACGGAATTTAATGACCTGTTAATAACACTTGGGTTTTGATTAAATGGAGGTAAGGGCCCTTCACGTCCCAAGATATTATTACTTTCTGCCCTATTGTTTCCTGAATCTAACCAAGGGCTTGGAACTATTTGTTAGATTTCCTGGCATGTTGACCCTATCAGATCGTGGTCCCATAGATAAATTTTTACTAACCTGTTGGTTTCCACGTTCTACAGAAAATTTTGAATCAGTGCCCTGAGGTCCATTATAACCCCTTGACATCGTTTGGTCCAAAGGCCTAATATTCACAGTCAACAGTTGTAAGCGTTTTGTTATGGTGGCGACTTTTATAGTAATTTGCACCATAGTTTTGCGCACTGAATTTTGTAACGGACTTGATATTCCGACCCCAGGAGTTACAGCTAGTACTGTATTTTCGGTAGCGGCTTTATCAGTCAATATTCTAATTAGTCTAGCAATCTTTTGATTTCGTTATCCACGACACTTCACCGACCGGCTCACAAGTTCCTCCTGAAGTTGCTCATCCAGGAGCCATTCTACATAACTTTTAATGTCAATGGCATTAGCCATAATCACAAATCACTCTAACTAAATTTACTGATTAATAAAACAAAAAAATAATAAAACAAAATTTAAATTCAATCAACTTAACTAGGTATAGTTCTCCAAAACTCAAATCTAAATAGACTAAGTTTAACAATATGCAATAGGGAACAAAATAGTTTAATAAAATAATCTATTTGAATTTAAACTAAAACAAATTTTTGACGATAATCAAAACCAGTTTATGAAATAATATAGCATAGTCCATGGTATCAAAAACTTTGAATAAATCGATAAAGGTGGCAATACATGGTTGGCTATTATCTAAATTTTTATGGAGATAGTTTGATAAATGTACTATGGCATCATTTGCGCTTAAATTTTTCAAGAAGCCAAATTGCTTATTTGATATTATATTATTTTTATTCAGAAACATTTAATTTTTTATTATTTTTATACTTCACCTAGCATATAATTAGTGTATAACTCTTGCGCGAGTAGGTAGCAATATACATATTTATTTTGTATTTACGCGATTGTACGCTCATAACTGTTCTAGGAGAAATAAAGTAGAATAAGCATGATTTAGATGCTTTTTTGTGAAATTATAAGCATCAATAAATTCGGTAGTCGACAGTTACGAATAACACATGCACAAAGCTAAATTAAAAATTATGTGTCGTGATTAAAAATAACTACTAACCTTTTCTGAGATATCGATGCTAACCACAGTTGTATTTAGACACTAATTATTTTACTAGGTGAAGTATAAAATGACGTAAAGAACTCGGTGGAAATTACGTATATACACCTCGGTGTGTGTTAATCGACCAACTTCACATACCTCGATTATACTTTTTAATTGCCACCTAGTTGTTTAATACTATATTATTCGGATACTATTTTTTATAGGTCCATCTACATAGAAAAATAACTAATGACAATAATTTTTTCTTTTTCAAAAGATTGCTAACGACTGGCAAAGTAAGCAAAGTTTTAAAAAATATATTAGGGTGGGGAGGGGGGTGGTAATTTTTGGCAACCAAGATGAGAAAAGGTCTAAAGTTTTTTACGGGTCACTAATTCCATTGAGATAACGAAAATCTCCTCTGATTAAGGGTATTTTTGCACTATTCACAAACTGCAATGATATTAAGCCTAGATTTTTGGCCCTGTTAATACTGTTAATTCTGTTAATTACGAATAATAAAGGTTCCAGACATGAAAAATCTGTCAACCACCCTTAAATTGGAAAAAAAGAGCCCTTATTTAGGGTGGATTTTTTGTGTTCGCAAGTTTTTCCTCCAGTGCGTTTTTTGGGGAGCTGATATCGAATTTTTGCGCCCTTAACGTGAAAATTTCTCAAAACGTGTAAATTTTGTAAAATTACCCTTTAAAGGAGTGTTTTTTGCTCATTTAAAGATGTTTTTAAAAATTTTTTACGTTAAGAACTTATAATTCGAGATTAGAAACCAAAAAAACTGTGTTATTATTTGCAAATACAGAAAAGTCGCTCCTAAGTTTTTCAAATTTAAGAATAATCGACTCATTTTTCACAAATTTTGCACGATCGAAACCTTAATTTTCAGCAGTGACCCAAAAAACCTTTAGTAAACCTTTTCTCATCTTGTTTGCCTAAAACAACCACGAAACCTTGATTTTACTGAGTACAAATAAAATCCCGCTTGCCGCAAGCATGCAGATATTTTTTTCAATTTATAATTATTGAAAACTAATAAAAACACTCGTAAAAATATAAAAAGTTATAATATTATGTAATCATAATTATTAATAATTAAAAATTTTTTATCTCTCAAATAATAGACGTATATTTTATATGCAATCAGTATAATTAAACTAAATTAAAATAAAATAAAAATTAATAATTCCGTTAAGTATAAATAAATTTCGACTTTAAATAAAAATTATGGAGTTGATATTTTAAATATTTATATTTATCTTTTTTAATTTTATAATTATGATGTTATGAGTAAAAAATAATAATAATTGTTAATTACACTGATTATTCACAAACAGTTATTGCATTTTAAACAAACTCAAAATATTTTGTATTCCAAAGAATTTTTTAGGAATTTTAACTAATTTTGACTTTCCTAGAGTCTCAAACAAAAATATCTTTAAAGTCCTTTTTAGATATTTGAAAAAAATCGTTAAAATTCGTAAAATTCGTAATCGTTAAATTTCTCAACAAAATATTTTATAATGTATTTTTGAGTTTTTTTTCCTGAAACCAGTACTTTCATCAAAAAATTAAAAAAAATATCAGTGTTTTAAAATTTTTTGATAGAAAAAGTTTTAAGAACAAATTTTTTCAAATGTACGAAGGTGATCCCGGAAATCAAGTAACAAATTTTTTAAAATCAGTACATCCATTTAAAAAAATTTGGTATACATCAAAATTGAAAAAAAAGGTAGTTCTTTACGAAAATCAAAAATGTTATTTTTACCATATATAAATATCTATGTGAAATAATAATAACAATTTCATTTTTCCAATAAATAGCATTTTTTGAGTCTTTACTTCTACTAATTTTAAATTTAAAACTAAACTAAAACAAAGATTAATTAAAATTAAAAATGATATACTCCCAACATAAGCCATAAATTCTACTTTCCATGTCGCCTCTTGGCATTTATTGCGGTTACTGATAATACCACAGTCTTTAGTTTATGGTAAGCAGTTGTTTATTATTTTTATTAGTGAACTTACATTTATATTTCGAATCTACTTCAATAGACTTTAAAAACACGTTTATAAATATTATTTAGATACTGCAGAAAAAAAGATTTCAATTAAAATATATTTACATTATTATTAATTAATATTGGACATTTTCACAGAACTTTTTCCTATTTTAAAACTTATATGATTTGTTAAAATGTGATGCATTTGTAATAAGTATAATTTTCTTTAACAATATCTTAATTCTCCCCATGAAATACAAAAATTTTTTAATTTTAGAAATGGTTAATTATAATCTTCAAAAAAAGTAATTTATTTTGTAATTTCATACTTTTTGTATATGTTACGCTCCGTTTGAGGAATGGGCCATTTCGCGGAATGAGACGGTCACCTGTCCATTCCGCGAAATGGCCATAAAATCGGCCATTCCGCGGAACGGGACATCAAATCTTACTCTCGTTCCCCGATTTGGGACAGTTGGTTTTTTTAAAGAATAATTCGTGAATTTTAATAATAAAAAAAAAATTATTTAAGATTTTGAGTAAAATAATGAAAAAAAAATTATTTTATTTATTTCATAAAAAATATTTTCTTTTTAACTGTTTATTAATAGCAACTTTTTTTCTTTTTTTTTTTGAAATTAAATTTATTATTAATTATTACTTATTTAAATATTTTTGATAAAATAATTTCTGTTATCTCCTGGAGAACCTTCGGGATGAAAATTAACCCTCCTAGGAAAAGCTGAAAACCTTGAGGTATAATTTTCATTTTTTCACCCCAATGTATTTTCCGATTTTCCAAAATGTCCGACCAGAAAATTTGAAAAAAAGAACTTTCTACACTACCTGGTAGACTTGACGTGGAGCCCCGTTTCGTAGACAAATTTTATCCTTGATAGGTCGATGGAATTTTCCAACGGGTATTTATGTTTTTTGGGTCGCTGAACCCGAATATGATATCAGTTTTTACCGAAAATGGTCCAGTTGCCCGCAATAGGCAACTTTTAATTAATTTTTAAAGATTTTTTTATTTTCGCAAGGGTTACTTATGTTTTTCGGGTCGCTGAACACGAATATGATATCGGTTTTTACCGAAAATGGTCCAAAAATTATTTATTTTTGAAATTATTTTATTTATTTCATAAAAAATATTTTCTTTTTAACTGTTTATTAATAGCAACTTTTTTTCTTTTTTTTTTTGAAATTAAATTTATTATTAATTATTACTTATTTAAATATTTTTGATAAAATAATTTCTGTTATCTCCTGGAGAACCTTCGGGATGAAAATTAACCCTCCTAGGAAAAGCTGAAAACCTTGAGGTATAATTTTCATTTTTTCACCCCAATGTATTTTCCGATTTTCCAAAATGGCGGACCAGAAAATTTGAAAAAAAGAACTTTCTACACTACCTGGTAGACTTGACGTGGAGCCCCGTTTCGTAGACAAATTTTATCCTTGATAGGTCGATGGAATTTTCCAACGGGTATTTATGTTTTTTGGGTCGCTGAACCCGAATATGATATCAGTTTTTACCGAAAATGGTCCAGTTGCCCGCAATAGGCAACTTTTAGTTAATTTTTAAAGATTTTTTTATTTTCGCAAGGGTTACTTATGTTTTTCGGGTCGCTGAACACGAATATGATATCGGTTTTTACCGAAAATGGTCCAGTTGCCCGCAATAGGCAACTTTTGGTTAATTTTCGGAGATTTTTTTATTTTCGCAAGGGTTACTTATGTTTTTCGGGTCGCTGAATACGAATATGATATCGGTTTTTACCGAAAATGGTCCAGTTGCCTGCAATAGGCAACTTTTGGTTAATTTTCGAAGATTTTTTTATTTTCGCAAGGATTACTTATGTTTTTCGGGTTGCTGAACACGAATATGATATCGGTTTTTACCGAAAATGGCCCAGTTGCCCGCAATAGGTAACTTTTGGTTAATTTTCGGAGATTTTTTTATTTTCGCAAGGGTTATTTATGTTTTTCGGGTCGCTGAACACGAATATGATATCGGTTTTTACCGAAAATGGTACAGTTGCCCACAATAGGCAGCTGTAGATTAATTTTCGGGGATGTTTTTATTTACACGAGGGTTACTTATGTTTTTCGGGTTGCTGAACATGAATATTATATCGGTTTTTACCGAAAATGGTTCAGTTGCCCAAAATAGGAATTTTGATGTTTTTATTTTGCGGGTTTTTTAACATTTTCATCTGTTACTTATGTTTTTCGGGTCCCTGAATATGAATATAACATCAGTTTTTACTAAAAATAAGTGCCCACAGTAGGTAATTTTAGGCTATTTTTTTTAGATTTTCTAAACATTTTCTATTATTATTTATGTTTTTTGGCTGGTTAAACTGGAAAACAATATCTCTTTTTACCGAATGTGCGCTTAGACTTGTATTTAATAATTTAATAAGTTTTTCCTATACAACAAAGAATCAATAAAATAATTAGTAAATTGAAAATTAATATAAAAATTAATCTTTTAATAACTAAACAATAATATACAGATAAAATTTTACAATATTTTAATAATCAATAATAAATTAATTGCAAGCTGATTTTTACAAATAAATATTTAAATACAGTGAAAAATATTTTCTATAAATATGTAATACAATAAATCAATATTTTTATTGTTTATTTTTTGGAAATAATTAAATTATTGGATAATTATTTAAAATTTAATTATTCTTTAAAATGTACCTAGGCAGAATTATAAACTATCGTAATACTTTAATTATTTTCAAAACTTCTTATATTTATTGTTAAAAACCCCGCAAAAAAACCTCAAAATTCCTATTGGGGCCAACTGAACCATTTTCGATAAAAACCGATATAATATTCGTGTTCAGCAACCCGAAAAACATAAGTAACCCTCGCGTAAATAAAAACATCCCCGAAAATTAACCTAAAGTTGCCTATTGCGGGCAACTGGACCATTTTCGGTAAAAACCGATATCATATTCGTATTCAGCGACCCAAAAAACATAAGTAACCCTTGCGAAAATAAAAAAATCTCCGAAAATTAACCAAAAGTTGCCTATTGCGGGCAACTGGACCATTTTCGGTAAAAACCGATATCATATTCGTGTTCAGCGACCCGAAAAACATAAGTAACCCTTGCGAAAATAAAAAAATCTTTAAAAATTAACCAAAAGTTGCCTATTGCGGGCAACTGGACCATTTTCGGTAAAAACTGATATCATATTCGGGTTCAGCGACCCAAAAAACATAAATACCCGTTGGAAAATTCCATCGACCTATCAAGGATAAAATTTGTCTACGAAACGGGGCTCCACGTCAGGTCTATGGGGGTTTTAGAGGTTAAGAAAACCGTTTTTATGAATGAAAATTTTCATTCTTTCACCCCAACATGTTTTCCGATTTTCCAAGATGGCGGACCAAAAAAACATGAAAAAAACAACTTTCTACCTTACCTGGAGGTTTTCGAGGTTGTGAAAACGGTTTTGATTAATGAAAATTTTCATTTTTTTACTCCAAAATGTTTTCCAATTTTCCAAGATGGCGAACCAAAAAACATTAACAAAAGAACTTTATACACTACTTAAGAAAAACACTTAAACATATAAAACTGACCGTACAAATTGAATTTTTAGTTGATGAAGTGAATGATAAAGAGTATATTGGGTGAAAGAATGAAAATTTTCATTCATATAAATGGTTTTCTTAACCTCCAAAACCCCCAGGTAGTGTAGAAAGTTCTTTTTTTCAAATTTTACGGTCCACCATTTTGGAAAATCGGAAAATACATTGGGGTGAAAAAATGAAAATTATACCTCCAGGTTTTCAGCTTTTCCTAGGAGGGTTCATTTTAATCCCGAAGGTTCTCCAGGAGATAACAGAAATTCTTTTATCAAAAATATATACCTTTATGGTAAATCAGATGATAAATCATAATGATTTACCATATGGTCCAACCATATGATAAAACATGATGATAAATCATTATGTTTTTTTTTTGTACGAGATATTCAACACAAAAATATAATTTTAAATGTACGAAAAAAATTTTTTTTATTAATCAAAGTTAAAAAGAAAATATTTTTTATGAAATAAATAAAATAATTTTTTTTTTTATTATTAAAATTCACGAATAATTCTTTAAAAAAACCAACTGTCCCAAATCGGGGAACGAGAGTAATATTTGATGTCCCGTTCCGCGGAATGGCCCATTCCTCAAACGGAGCGTAACATATACATTAAAACTTAAATCAATCAACCAAAAAAAAAAATTAAAATCTTTTACTTTTTATTGTAAAAAAATTTTTTATTAATGCTTGACAAACCGATGTTTGTGCTTATGCATGATTAAAGGATTTTATTTTACCTACATAATATTAATGAAAACATTGTCAGATTGAATTTTAAAGTAAAGGTAAAGCAAGTATATTCAAACAAAACTTTTACTTTTAGTTTAAATGCAAATTGCTTGAAAATTCAGGAAAATTCAAACAGAGAAACTTGCCAATTAATCAAAAACAAAAAGCACAAATATTCAAACAGAGTTATTGGAATAAAAAGTAATTTATAAATTTTTTTCTTTTGTTAATTTAAAATAAAAAATTATTTTTTTGGTCTGCTAAAAAAATTAATCAAAAATGTTTAAAATATTGAATTTAGTTTATAACTAATTTTTCCCAATAATGCTAAATAATCGAAAATTAATTATGTATATTTATTTAATTTAGTGATTTCTATTTTATTCATATTATTGAAACTAAAAATAATTTAGGTCAATTGATTAACTAATAATTTTTTTTTTAAACCCGATGATTTGAAATAAAATATTATTTCCACCATAGTTAAAATGAATAAAAATAGTAATAAACAATTTTTTCGTCTTTGTTCTATATTTTTAAAATAATTTTTATAAGTTGGAATTAAATATAAATTATATATGAGTTTTTGCAAATCAAAGCTGATAATTATGTTAACCCATTAGTGCCTAATCGACCATCCAACGAAAGTTGAATATTTTTATATGAAAAAATGAATATTTGGAGCTAAAAATGTCATCTAGCAGGTTTTTTAGGTCGCTATTTCCATTTCCGAAAGTCCATTTTCTCCTCCAACCCCTAGGTAAGGAGGTACCAACCCCTAAAGTAGGGTAAATTTTACAAAATATTTTGAAATGTTTATTTACGCGATAAAAAACTTACTAGGTATTTAAATTGATTTTTTCCGCTTTAAAAAAGTTAAAAAATTGAAAATATATATCATTGAAAATATATAAGTATTTACAGAAAATTAACCTTATCTAGGGGGTGAATAAGGAGGATCAAAATTTTGGGCTGGAAACTTCACCTAGTAGGTTTCTTGGGTCGCTCTTTTCATTTTTGAGGTCCGTTTTTACCAACAACCCTTAGGTAAAGCGGTATCCACCCTTAATTTTTGTAATTAATTTTAAAAAACATGAAATTTATTAATTTAACATAAATTAATGCGCTTCTGCCATTGTAGAATTTAGTGATAAAAAAGTTTTATTATATATATTTTAAAACTTTGATGTTAACTTTAAATTCTTCTAGGGGTTGTAGGTGAAAATGGACTTCGGAAATGGAAATAGTGACCCAAAAAACCTACTACGTGACATTTTTAGTTCAAAATATTCATTTTTTCATATAAAAATATTCAACTGTCACTGAATGGTCGATTAGGCGCTGATGGATTTAAACATTTCATAGATTACTTTAAAATTTTATTAATCCAATGATTAAGTTTTTTTGACTGGCGAATTTTTTAACCAAACCTAAAATTAATAAATTTAAAATGGATATAAATAAATTTAAATAAATCAACTGTAAAGGAAAAGTTAAGCGGAATTTTGCATTTTTTAATTTATATAAATAATTGCGAATAATGCAAGAGGAAATTTAAATGAATCATTTATACGGTAAAGTGAGACTGGAAAAAAATTTTAGATAAGTAAAAATTTGATTATTTCAAGTTTTAACTCATTTGCAAATCATCCAAATCAATAAGTATATGGGTGGTTTTCGCAGGAACGGTATACATAGTGTCCCCTCCATTTATATCCGAAACTAAAGCTCTTTTACACTTTTTTTTCTTCTAAAAAGTTCATAAATAATATTTTTTTAAAGTCACAACCTACTATGCATATATTGGTAACTTAATAAAAAAATTTTCTGTAGCATATGTGTTAAAATTGTCGCCACCGTCTGCTGTCCTTTTGGTTAACTGTAAACTTTGAGTATTAACAAACGGCTTAAAATTTGAACTTAAATTTTTCTGTAGGATGCATATGACGTATTTAGGTCCCAAAAATTCAATTTTTTCAACGAAACAAATTTTCATGCAATCCTCTTAGCGTATCGTCGCATATAAGTCTGTCCCCCGGTTTTAGCTATTTTTAAGCTTCCCATCTTTTATTGGAGCGCACTCTATATGTATGCACTTAAAAGCACTGTTGTATTTTTTTTTTTACTGAACTACTCATATATGAACCGTGGAAAACTTAAAATTTTAAAACGCTTTTACAAAAAAAAAATGTCGCCACCGTCCATGTCGTTTTCTCCAAGTGTATGTCATATATTACTTAATATATCTTGTTCAGTTATGTGTTTTGGTGGAAAAATAAGATACCCAGAATTTGAGAAAATTTGATGGCTTCAATACAAAGTTATTTTAATAATACATTCAAAATGTCGCAACCGTCCATGACGCCACCGTCTGCATAAATAAAAAAATCCCATAAGAATAACACGTAGAATTTATTTTTATATTTGTAGCAGTACCACTGAAAATTTTAGGTTTTTGGACATTGATAAACATTAAAATACAAAAAAAATAAAAAAAAAAATATAATTAGTGTTGTGCCGTAAACAAAAAAAAAATATATCGTTACAGTGAAAACCACCCATATAAGAGATGAAAAAATTATATTACTTATTATTTAGAAATTATATTACTGATATAATAAACCCCTTATTCGTTATTTATGGTTCATCATTTAGAAAGCTCGAGTAAAAGCCAACATTATCCTTAAACGCATTATTCTGAGAAAATCAATACCTTACTTCGAATCTGTGATCCTGTTACTCAGAGGACTATATACCATCAAATTCACTATAACCAGTTTCCTTTATGGTTTTTATAAAATTTAAGTTGAAATATTGGTGATTTTTGCCCTTGTAAATATTATCATAAGATCAAACAAAGGATATACAAGCTTACACGACATAGCTGTAGGTTGTTATTTATTTTCAAATTTTTACAGAGATATACATAAGTACTCAAAATCTTGATGTTCAGGGAAACAATACCTTGTTAAAACATTAAAAGCTTATTCATTTATAAGATAATATGCTTTACTACTGACACTAACTTCACTTATGCACGAGAGAACCTTTCATCTGTCTGGTAAGTTTTGAGCTTGCAGAAGCAGAAAATTAGGTCAGTTTTAGTTATTAAATTTTAACAAACTTTAAGGGGTTTCTTTACTTAAACTATTACTTATCATTAGACGTAAAATTTCAAGTACACGCATATTAAATTAAAATTTTTATAAATTAATTAAGAAATTGCCTGTGACATGATTTACATATTATATAACCATGCTAATAATCCTGAGTGCGGAAGAAAAAAACTCTGTTAGATTAAGATTCATAAATTACGTATTAAACAGATATTCACCCTCTGGGGCTGTTTAGAGAGTGGTTGGGGTTACTGGGGAAAAAACTATGGGTGATAGGTAATGTTTTTAGAAAATGAAAAAAAGGTAGTTTACATACTTTGTTTTTTAAATTTTGGACAAAGTAAAATATTTGCCTTCTGGGTCGGTTTACAGGGTTGCTGGGGTAGCTGGGACAAAATCTGAGGGTAAATTCTGACTTCAGATTCGTTTTTAGGACATCGAAAAACTTACCTGCAGGTAGATTTAGTTCCAGGATCAGAACTTTTTTTTGTGTAGCTATGTTATTAATAAATATCTGATGAATCTAATACTTTATAAAAGCTACTATAATTTACTTTTCTCATTAGCATAAATTATTTGAAAAAATATCCAAAATCCCTGATATCATTTTAAATGACGATTTAATCGATAAATATTATGTTTTATAATAATAAATTTCTATAAATGTTAAGTGGAGGCATAATCATAAAACATAAATATCTCGGCCTAATTACATTCCCTATAATTTTCTGATTTACAAATCATACAATATATTAAACATTCTTTCAAAAGTTGTGCTAAAAAAGTTTTAGAAACACACTAATACTAAATGTCTATATAAATTAATTATGAATCTCTTTAAAATATTTACTCTAGGCAACAGTACTGTTTTAAGCTGGAAAATCTCATATATTATTTAATATTTAATATGATCCTAATGTTAATAAAAGCATGAAATTATGAGATTATAATTATTAGAATTAAATCAATAGTTTGATGAAAGTATTCACTAAATTATTAGTGAGTTTTTTAGCTATAGTTAATAAAAGTGTTCTTTATATTTTCATCGTTTAAAATTTTATTTCTTATTGATTACTATAACAATTTCCCATTAAGAAGCCTGTAATTGACATTTTCAAATACAACGTTTACGTGCAAGTGCCACATACAAGTACATGCTATCTATTTCCATTGAACATTAAAATGGTAAATTTTTATCTACTACCTTTGTTTACGGGTTTCCTTACTTAAATAGTGAAAATTTTAAAAGTCATTCTTTTAAGCTACAGAGTATTTAAGAATTTGTGTTATATTAAGATAGAATATTAAATTTTCAATAATTTTAAATCCTTTCAATAAAAGCTCGAGAAAAAATTTTTTTAAAGACAAAAAAAAAATTTATCCAATAATAAAATGACATGATGTAATAAAATCTTTATTACAACTACTTTAAAAAAATGAGTATAATCGCATAGTTATAGACATTAAAATTTTTCATATCTTTTTTTTTTTTAAGAAAAATGTAATATCACAATGATAGAGCAAATAATAGGAAAAAAAAAAATTATATGAATGCATAAATTAAAGTAGAAGGGATAACAAGCATATAATAGTTTATATAAATGGTAGTGAATAAATGCAATGATCAATAGTAAAAGATTTGTAAAATAAATTTTATTAAAATAGATAATTTTGCTGAAAAATTAAAAAAAAAAAAAAACGTTTTTTAAAATGGTGTTATACAATTTTTATCATAAAGTGCGTTACTCCTTATTCAATACTAATTTTTATAAGTTATATGGCTTATTTGCAAGAAAAATTAAATTTTGTTTTGTAATATGCATTTTCAGTATAAGATAATGGTGCAAGGAATTTTGTTAATACAGTGTAATGCTTAATTTAGTATTAAGTTTTCAACCCCTGCTGGTTCTTATTTGCTATTTAGAGTTATGTGAATACTTTAATTAAAAAATCTACGTGCGTGAAAAAAAAACAGAATTTTATTTAATTTTCTTTAGAATTGCTTTAATGAGTAAAAAGTACTTACTTTTGTCCTTAATACCGTATTTCTTTATGTTTATCCAATAAACTGATACCAGTGAAGAATCCAGCGATGGGGGGGGGAGCGATCGCACCCTCCCAGCACCCCCATGAAAACCAAAAATGTACATGTTTTTTATGATTTTATGTATTTAATTTTCAAACATTTTTATAAAAACTCGTAGGCATTTATTAGATCTACCCCTCCTCTTTCCTGATAAAGTTTATGGAACCACCGCTAATTAATTCTATAGCTTACGATTAATTATATTGAAGAGAAAAAAAGAAAAAGTATAGTAAGCGTGCATAAGAATTACTATATGATTTCACACCTACAGGAGAGTGGAGCTTTCCTTTGTATTGCTAATATTGTGGTGTTTTCAGGGATCCTAAAAATCATTAAACTTTTGAAAAAAGTTCAAGCACAAAATAGCACCATGTTAATCCTCACAATAAAAAGCTCAAAGTGCATTTTTTTCATAGATTTTTTTTATAGTCAAAAATAAAACGCTTGATGGTAACAAAACAGTCTCTGGAGTACATATCTTGCATCCTTTTCCTTCAGGCTGTGGAAAAGTTATCAACTTTAACCCTAGCCATTTTTCCATAAAATAACGTCAATCTCCGATAATACTAAACCTACTTTAAATTAGAATGCTTTTAATGAATCTAATTGCAAAAAACAAATAACTTAAAATTTATTTAACTGATTGTAAAAAGGCCATATATAATTAAATTTAAATATGTGATATACTATTATAAAATTCTTCGTCTATTTAGATCACCGAAGGGTTTGTTATAGAAAATAATATTTTAATAGGAGAAAAAACCCCTGACAAAGAATGTACAACAAGTATTGGAGATGTCATTTTAGAATCATTAGATAAAAAACCAGATCATATTTCTCAGGTACGTAATAAACTTTTACTAAAAAAAGAAGTATTGAATATATGCAGAATAAAATTATTCAAAAAAAAAATAAAATAAAGTACTTGAAAAAAAAGGTCTTATACTCTGTGGAGTACAGTGCAAATGAATATGTATGAAAAGAAAAATTAAGATAATATAAATTGGTAAAATTAACAGCCAATAATGTACTTTTTCAATAAGTACATTAATTTTTTTTTTTCAATATTCAATTTCTCTTCAAAAAAAGGAATATTCCCATTCGATAATAAAATTATATTTTTATTTTTTTATTAGATCGATTCAAGTACAGGAAAAGTAACAAAAAATTCAGAAATGAAAGATAAAAGCATTCGTTTAGCAATTTGGTTAAAAAAAGAAAATATTGGTAAAGGAGATATTATTTCAATATGTTCTCATAATCATTTGGATACTTATATACCAATATTATCAACTTTTTTTGTTGGTGCTACTTATAATCCTTGGCATTATGAATTAACACTAAGTAATTGAGTGAAAAATTATTAATTTACTTATTAGTCATATTTATGGGCAGATCTAGGTAATTTCATCAAATAAGAGTTTTTTTTTAATAGTATTTAAAATCCTCCTTTTTGAATTGCTAAAATAACTGAAAAATGGAAGTTTTTAAGGTTGCTTCAAAAAGAACGTGGTTAACTTACGGGTAACGATTAATCTAAAGTTAATTATACATATTACGCATCCAGAAAATTTTTTTCCGAGGGAAATAATTAAAAATTTTTGAAATTAAGGCAAAAATATTGTTATTTTTATTATAAAAATTTTTTTTCAAGGAGGGTGCATGGCTTGCTTGGCTCCTCTCTGGATACTTGCCTGTATTACTCAATGTATTTTAATTGCAGGCTTATGCTAACTTTGTTACAGCTCTTTCTCTAGAAATAGCCTAAAAGAAAATAGAGTTTTTAACAGCTTGGTCAGGAAAAACCTTTTTTGTTTGTTACTGACGAAGAAGAATTCATAGTCTTTAAAATAAAATTGCAACTCTCGTCCACTTTGGGCCATTCTACATTTTGCAGGTCATTTTTCACTACTTTTTGAGATAAAGTGACGTGGTTCCGAAATTTTAATTGAATTAATAATTTGATCCCTAAACCAATTTATCAAAAAGAAATATATAAAAAAATTTTCTCCAAAACTTGCTGGATCTGACCATACATTTTCGTAGCTAAAATTCATTTTATTGATATACCTATTAAAAAAAAAATTTTTTACTAACAGATCTAGCACGTCACTTAATAAGCTTAATACAACCAAAAATAATGTTTTCATGTGAAAGTACAGTAGAAATAATAAAAGAAGCAGCAAAATTAGAAAACGTATCATTAAAAATCATAGTTTTTGGAGATTTGCCAGGCTATCAATCAATATATAAAATAATAAATGATCAATCAAATACAGATGTTAAAAATTTTAAAACTAAAAAAATAGATAATTTAAAAGAAGATCCAGCAATGATATTATTTTCATCAGGCACAACTGGTTTACCAAAAGGTGTTGTACATTCATACAATTCATTATTTAATATATTATCATTATTTCAAGAAGAAAATAAAATATCATTATGGTATTCATCGTTATATTGGATAACTGGTACTATTATGACATTAAATACAATATTAAGTAATTCAACTAGAATTTTACATAATGAGTTTGAACCAGAAGAAACTTGTAAAATAATTGAAAAATACAAGGTATGCAATTATTGTCTTATGTAATTAATTTAAAGACATCATGATATAGGTGTCTTATATAATTTTTTTTTTTATTAGATAATTTTATTTTTCAGGTAAATTTTTCTTTTTTTTCACCAACAATGATAATGCATTTTCGTAAATCAAATGTATTAAAAAAATATAAATTACCAAGTTTAATTATTATGATTATTGGAGGTTCGAAAATTAATAAAGAAACAATGGAAGATTTAAAAAAATATTTACCACATACTAAAATGTTACTTGGTTATGGTAAATTTTTATTTAATGGATTAATAAAATTTTATAGAGTACAAAAAATAATAAAAAAATAATTTTATTTTAAGGTATGACTGAAGTTGGTGGATTAGCATGTGTACAAAATACAAATGAAAAAATAATTGATTCTGTTGGTTTTGTGTCAAAAAATGTTGAAATTAAATTTATTGATCTTGATACTGGTAAATTATTAGGTCCAAATGAAATTGGTGAAATTTGTATGAAAAGTAAAAATTTAATGCTTGGTTATCATAAAAATCCTAAAGCTACAAAAGAAACAATTGATAATGAAGGTTTAAATAAAATTTAAATAAAGTATTTAAATAAAATTTTAATCAAAAATTTGCAATTCGTAATATCTAGTTGTGATTTAGAGATCCAAATAAAGGCTTTTGCACATTATGCAATTTTCATTATATTATCATCTCCTTCTTCGCAATGTTAAAAAATAGTATAAAATACACGAATTAAATTTTTACCAAAAAATCGATAAAATTTTTCGATTACATAAAAAGTTGAAATCTTGAAATGGGGCAATGTGCCGAATCAACTTCTCAAAATTATCCTATATATTAAGAACTTGGGGAAGGAGGGCAATTTTTTTTTACTAACAGTAAAATATACCGTATAAGTTTTATAATATAATTAGATTTTGGGAAAGGCTCAATTAGTATTTTCTTTTTTTAAAGCATTTTTTATTCCATTTTATGTGTTGTTAATCGATACACTTTCATGATTTCACTATAAATTCAGTTACTCTATCTAAACATCAACTTGATTTTGCGTATAGTTTATTTAGTTTGTTTTCTTTTATTTTTTCTTTTTAATTAGAGGTACTTAAAAGTATTGCATATGCTAATTGTATTTGTAATTTTTTTTTTTTAGATTATTTTATATTTTTTCCATTACTTGTATTCATTTTTTCAATTAATTTATTTACATGAGCTTATTGACATTCTCGCTGAAATCATAAAAGTTTTCAAATTTAAGTTTTTGCTTTATATAAACTTCCACTTTACGTAATAAACTGAACTATTAAAAGTAACTTCCATAAATTTACACAAAAAAAATAGTTTATTTGCAAAAAATTAATTATTTTTATAAATTTACGAAAAAATCGAGAATTCCTAATTTTTTTTTTTTTTTTAATGTAAATTTGTAATTTTTTATCACATATTTGCGAAAAATACTTTTGAATTCATAAAAAAAAATTTAGTATCTTCAATTTTTTCTAAAAAGATTTACTAATTTTTTTGCAAATTAACTATTTTTTCGTAAATTTAAAGAGTTACTAACAATGTGTTTAAAACTATTGATCCTATATATGTTTTATCTGCGCGAACATCTGATATTAGTCTAAATTCGTTTGACTACTTTGGAAATATTACATTTTAAGCGACCAAAAGTTTGGGTTCATCAAGTTGCCTATTGTAACTTATTATTTCTTTAGGGCTATTTGAAGAGATTCCCATAGGTTTCATCGTAAGTCAGCCAGGGTCGTGGTTTTAATTTTTGAATTACGGAATAGACCCGACTATTAATGATTCCTCTAAAACATAGTACATATGTTACGGGTACCGCTGGCGGATAAAGTTGAACAAAATAGATAAAAACTATCAAGAATCTAACTTTATCCAACACCACTTGAGTAAAACTGGCTTTATCCGTATATACCTAGATTTATTCAGGGATCGGACTCTACCCGTAACATATATATTACTGATGATTAGTAATTTATCAAACTTTATAATTTTTCATAGATTGCAAATTAATTTAAAAATTGAATAATTATTATTTTACAGAACAAAATTAATCATTCATAACGATTAAAATATCAGCTTTCATTAAATTATACATATTTTATATATTTTATGAATTAACTTTTTTATTCGCTTTTTCAGGTTGGCTACATTCGGGAGACACAGGTTACTTCGATGAAAGTGGTGAAATTGTAATTGTTGATCGAATTAAAGAAGTAATGAAATATCGTGGGCATCATGTGTCACCAGTAGAAATCGAAGAACTTCTCGCAAACCATCCAGGGGTTAGAGAAGTTGCAGTTGTTCCTGTACCACATAACATAGATATCGAACGTCCAATGGCTTTTGTTCGGAAAAATCCTGGTCATAATGTAATGAAAATTATTATCTAAAAAGAAAATATTATTTATTTGTAACATAAGAACAATATCATAAGTTATTGAGGAATACTCCGTATTTTCGAAATTTTATCTCGAGCTTCTACAATCTTTTCTAAATTTTGAACCTTTGTATTCAATTTTCAAATACTGTAAAAAAACTACTATTCATTTTATTATTATATATGATTGTAAATTTAATATCCTTGATCGCGAAACTTTTCTAATTTAAAGTAAATATCTGAAAATAGTTAATCATATGTAAAATATGTTCAATACAGTATCAGAAAGTGATTTAAAGAGCTTGATTATGAATTTTAACGAGCTCATTACAAATAATTAATCAAAACCTATAAATTATTTGGGAAATTCATTAATTTTTCTACATTAGCAAACGATTTTTAGGTTTCGGAAGAAGAACTCATCGAATTATCAGCAGAGCTTGGAAATAACAAAAAATTATGGGGAGGCGTTAAATTTCTGGATAAATTACCTTACACTCCATCTGGAAAAATTAGCAGAAAAGAATTAAAAGAATTAGCTAAGCTGAATATTCAATCTTCGTAATAATTAAATTTAGAAAATAGAATTTTATTAATATTATGAATTAATAATTTATTTATTTGATGACATAAATTGCTAGTCATAGTTTGTAAAAATTGTATATTAAAATAGATTATTGTTTATTTTATATATTCAATAAAGTTAAAATTATTTAGTAAGAATTTAAAAGAAATAAATTGTAATGAATAAGGCATGTTAAAAATATTGTTCATTATTAAAAACAAAAAATTATTTATTATATATTCACGCCGCTGGTTATGAAGAGCATTTAAATAAGATATCAATAAAAAATCTTTTGAGTTCAAATCAACTAAATAAATACGACAATAATCACAGTTTGTCCAAGTGTAAGATGAATTCACGGAAACCAAAAAAATAATTTAGTTTATGTTTAACAAATTTTTATTGTCAAAAAAAGGCTTCTAAAATATGGTCAAAAAATTTTTAAAAAAATGAAAAATTGCTGAAAATTATCTAAACTGGCAAAGTGTTTAATTTTTGAAAAGCAAAATCTAAATATTTACATGCCTCAATAAACAAAAACTAACCAAATGTTGGAAGTCTAAGTCTGAAGTACATTTTTAAAAATTTTACCGTAATCAAGTAATAAGGAATTTCTTAAAAGATTTTGGCCAAGCCAAAATTAATACTTTACTCAGCATCTGATTGGTCGATATCTATAAAATTAGCTGACAACCAGCCCTCTAAAACTACAACTCCTAAACTAAATGACAGCGATTCCTAGGCCCGAATTGGGCTGAAGAGTTTTAGAAATTGGCTAAAAATATTTTTTTCTAAAATTTTTACATTCCTAGGATCATTTCTCGATATTTGGCAATTATTTACATTTTTTTTTTAATTTAAAAAAAATTGAACTTTTCTTTGAATAATGCTCATTGTACCCAGAAAAAAATTTTCCTTTAGGATTTGGATAAAAAATTTTCCGTAGAATTCGATTCTGTACAAAAAAAATTGTAACTCCTCACCCCTGTTTTATAAAAGCGCTAGATCAAAAAATAATATTAAATTTTTTATATTTCCAGATTTTCATGTTTTTAAATTTCCCGCTAAGTCATATATGTAACCAAATAAAAATCTGACTTCACAAATTTGGATTCTTCGGAAATAGTATATTACGACCCAAGGCCAGAAAAATAAAGAATGCCGTAAATTACCTTCCGAGGCGAAGCCAAGGATGGTAAACTGCGATTTGGGACATTCTTTTTTTATGGCCCAGGGTCGTATACGATTTTTCTGCATCAGTGGCGAGAAAACACGTCTTTGCCGGACGCGCAGCGGCCGGGAAATACGTGCTTTCTGGTCGCTGACCAGAAACTTTTACATTTAGATGGATTTTTTTTAAATTTCTAAAACTTTAGTAATTTAAATATTTTTGAACAAAATATCATTTAAAAATATTAAATTATGATGTTTTACTGTGGTTTTACCTTAAAATTTCATTATTTTCACATGTAACACACTGTCTAAACACACTAAAAATTCCATCCACATTCTGTAACATTTCCTAAGTACTCCAGTCAATACGCGGTTTAGGGTGTATTTTCGACTGCCAGCATGAGATTTGCTCTACTATATGTTTTTTGGGTCACTGATCACGAAAATCGGGGTCTTTCCGGGAGATATTGTCGGAACACCCTTAAATTTGCAAAAACTACCCCCCGAAAAGGGGTTTTTTATATATATTAGCAAACTGAGTTTCTAGATTTAGCCAAGAATTGGCCTAAGAGGGTTTTTTGGGTCGCTGAACAAGAATTTGAGGTAATATTTTATAAATAATCAATATTTCACCCTTAAATTAGCAAAAATTACCCCTTAAAGGGGATGTTTTTTCTATTTGCGGACTTTGAGAGACCAGATTACGTCCATACGGCTTTTTTGGGTCGCTGATCAAGAATGTTGGCGATTTTTTTATGAATAATTCATATTTCACCCTTAAATTAGAACCCCTAAAAGGGGTGTTTTTGCTATTTCCGCACTTTGAGTGACCAAATTAAGTTCTTAAGGGTTTTGTGGGTTGCTGATCAAGAATTTGGGGGAATTTTTTATGAATAATTAATATTTCACCCTTAAATTAGCAAAAACAACCCCTAAAAGGGGTGTTTTTACTATTTCCGCACTATGAGCGACCAAATTAAGTCCTTAAGAGTTTTGTGGGTCGCTGATCAAGAATTTCGGGGAATTTTTATGAAAAATTAATATTTCACCCTTAAAGTAGCAAAAACAACCCTGTACTTGGAGCGACCAAATGAGGTCGTTAAGGGTTTTGTGGGTCGCTGATCAAGGATTTGAGGGATTATTTTGATAAAAATTAATATTTCACACTTATATTACTGAAATTCTCTCAAACAATGGGAAATTTTGTATATTCATGCATTTTTTTACTTTTTGTAAACTTATTTTACGTATTTTTGGGACACTTAACTGTAACTTAAGTATGATGATTGCTACCCAAAAAACCCTGAAGGACTTAATTTGCTCAAAGTGCGGAAATAGTAAAAACACCCCATTTAGGGGTTGTTTTTGCTAATTTAAGGGTGAAATATTAATTATTCATAAAAAATTCCCCCCAATTCTTGATCAGCGACCCAAAAAAGCCGTAAGGACGTAATCTGGTCGCTCAAAGTCCGTAAATAGAAAAAACACTCCCTTTTAGGGGTAGTTTTTGCTCATTTAAGGGTGAAATATTGATTATTTATAAAAAATTACCTCAAATTCTTGTTCAGTGACCCAAAAAACTCTCTTAGGCCAATTCTTGGCTAAATCTAGAAACTCAGTTTGCTAATATATAAAAAAAAAACCCCTTTTTGGGGGTAGTTTTTGCAAATTTAAGGGTGTTCCGACAATATCTCCCGGAAAAGACCCCGATTTTCGTGATCAGCGACCCAAAAAACATAAAGTAAAGCAAATCTCATGCCGGCAGTCGAAAATACACCCCCCCCCCCCCGCGTTTTTACTGGAGTAAAGGAAACAAATCTAAAGACAGATTTTATTTGATCACGTGATTTAAAAATATAAAAAATTATTAATTTAAGAAAAATCATATTCTGGCCACTGAAAACAATATGTTACGAGCCCGTGTCCAGAAAAGTAAATAATAATGGTCCAAATTGCATATAAATTACCATAACCGATATCGCAACGGGCTCGCAAATCAGTGAATTAAAAAAATTAATAAATTTTAAAAAAAATTTAATATTCAAAAAAAATTTACTGAAGTAAATGTGTCAGCAAAAAATTCAAGAATTCCCGATTTATTTTTTGTAAATTCGCAAGAAAAATTGATAGTTTTTTGGACATTTTTTTGCGAAAACTTACAAAAAATAGTTGTCAATTTAAAATTTTTTTCGCTAATTCACAAAAAAATCAAAAACTCTCAGTAATTTTAATTTTACGATTTTCATCAAATATTTAAAAATTTCTTTGAATAACAGGAGCTATTACTATTTTTTTTTAATTTCCCGGTTCCAGCATTAATGAAGTTCAGTGGCGCTACTTGTCATGACCCCCGATTTTGATTGGTCAAAAAAATACCTAGCAACATTTTTGTGATTGGTTGGCAAAAGTGGACCACGTGCGCTCTGGTAATCTAGGGTCTCTATATACAAAGGAAATCATGTTAATGTGTATGTAAACACGTGCGTTTTTAGATTAAGAAAAGTTGTTAAATGATTAAAATACACAAATTCTCAAAAAATTAAAAAAACTTAATTATGTAACATGGCCAAATTAAGTTCATATTACACATTGTGTCCTCTGATTGATCAGCAAAATTTTCTTGGGGTTGAAAGAGATTCAGATCCTGGATGTGTAATTGTTACTCTTGGAAAAAATATTGTTATTAGATATAAGGTTTGTGAATGAGATTAAATTAATAATAACGAATATTAATTAATGAAAATTGTAAATATTAAGTACATTATTTGATAAAACATTTCAGTTACAAGATATAAAACAAGTAAGTAGTTGGTCTAGTAAGGATCGTTTAACAACACAAGTAATTTATGACAAAACTACTAAAAAATATGCAGCTGTTTTTAATGGGAAAATCGTAAGAATATGGCAAGAACAAGAAAGATCACTTGAAAATGTTAAAAAATATAAATTTTCTTGCCTTCTTTATGCAATATTGAGTTCAGATAATGTACCTCCTATACTCATTCAACAAAATGGCACAACAGCCTCTTTAGAATGGGCAATTGAAAATAGAAAAACGTGGAATAGTCCAAGCATTTTACAAAATGAAGAAAAAATATTAAGTTCTAGATTACTTAATATTGAAGGAAAACTATATTTATACTTATTGACAATATTAGAAAATGTACATAATTTTATAGTAGTTCCATTAACTAACGAGAATTATGAAGGAGATATTAATAAATTAAAAAGAATGGAACTTAAAAATTCAACAGAAAAATTAATGGGACATGTTATATTGCAAAATAAAAATGAATCTTATTTACTTACTTTATGTGAGTTTTTTTGTTTTTTTAGTAATTTTGCATACATTTAATTAATCTCAATATTTGATGCATTTTTTTGTTTTTAGGGACAAATGGATTTTTGTACAGTTATCCATTGACAACTTTAAGTAAAGAGACAATTCCTGGAACCTTTGTAAGCAGAATATCAATCCTGAATTCTAATTATCCTGTTGTAATGGTTGCTTTGAATGAAAATACAATTGCTGCTTATGGTGCAGATGCCAATGAAGAAGGAGCTGTTGTCATGATTTACAACGTCCATTTTAAATTAGTACAAGCAAATCAAAAATTAAAACTATACACAAAAGATGCAAAATTATGGAATATTGAAGATAAACTTTTATTAGCTGCTAATAGATATTTAGCAGTTGCTCCATATACCTTAGCACCTCAAAAGATAGAAGCTCGATTAGGATCTTGCTTGCATTTACTAGAAACAGATAAAATAAAATTACATAAAAAACCTGAAAAAATTGCGGCCCAAATACAAGAATTACAAAACAAAGGGATTAGTAATGCTGTAATACATCAGCAATTATTTCCTCAATGTCTTGAATTAAAAAATATATCGCTAATAACTTGGTATTTGGATCATTTTAATGATTTACCAGAAGAATTTTTAATTCAAATATTATCAATTTTTTTAAAAGCCTCGGATGATGACTTAAAATTAGTGGCAAACGGTTCTTTAAATGAAAATGATTATCAAGATTCATTTATTTCTTTTAAAAATCAATTATTAAATAAAGTTTTAAAATGTGGATACAGTAGTGCTTCTGTAATAACGCACTTAAGGGATTGTTTAAACTTTAACGAAGCATTAGAATTATTAGAATTTTTAATTGATACTTTAGATGAAAATGATAATTTAGAAACAGAATATGAAAATAGTATAAATTACAAAAAAATGTGTGATTGGATAATAGTACTACTGGATGCAAATTATCAAAAATATATTTTATCTCAGGATTCAACTGTTTCAAAATTATTGTTAAGGTTAAATGATGTTTTAGAAAAACATGTAAGTATATCAATTTATGACATTTTAATTACCAAGTTAATTACATAAACGTGAAGCTATTATAAAATTTATACTGATTACAACAAAAAATCCATGGAAAAGATGCATCTCAAACTTTTTTTTTAATTGGTCAAAAATTTCTCATCTGTTTTACCAAATTAAAAAAGGGCTCTTAAACAGATTTTTAGTAGAAATAAATGTTAGGAATTTTACTTTTTTAGTCAAATGTATCATATTTCACCTACTAATTAAAAAACCAAAGAAATTTTTAATTTTAATTGATAACAGAAAGATTATCTACTACTTAAAATAATTTTTGAATTCTTCGAAAATTAATAAAATTTATAAATGAGATTACCAGTCGAATAAGGGCATATAAATTTTACAAATAATAGCTAAGAAAGACTGAAAAAACTCTATGTTAGTCTTGGATATAGAGCTTTTTCAGTTTTTCATACCTACTGTTCGTAAAATTTATACGTCTATATCTGACTGGTACGCTCATTAATGCTTAACTTAATTTCTAAACTTTAGTTTTTTTTATCATGAATAGTATTCAATTTATCACCCATATTTAATTTAATATTAATTAGAAATGTTCTCATGTATTGACCATATTTTGCTACCTAGTACTGGTCAATACATGAGAACATTTCTAATTAGTTTTTTTTGTATAGAATATAATTTAAAAACAATTTTAGATAAATAAAATTTTAGTTTCAGATACTTCATGAATTTCATAATGTACAACCTTTAATAAACAGACTTATTTCTGGAAAAACAATTGTACCAGCACTTCAAGATGTAAATAAATTTTATTCGATAGAAGAAGTAAAATTGTATTGAAAGTTTTTCCAAATAAAAATACAATAAAAAAAGTTTTTGTTTTAAATTAATTCTTTTATTATTAATCATTATTATTTACACAATTACATTATTTTTTTAAATATGTTTAAAAGTGTATGTTTTTTATCATCGTCCTAAAAAAATCTTAAACTTCTTAACTTTAATTGTATGAGTTTTTTATTATATGTATATTGAATAATGAGAAAAAAATTAACAAGCTCTAATACAATAATACAATTACTTTATTTTTTGATAAAATCTAACAATTTATAGTTGATCAAGGTATGGAACCTTTGAAAGATTCCCAATTGAAGCCATAGATAATTTTCCCTTACTAACTTTACTTGCAACCTAAAATAAACATGATAATTAAGAAAATATATTTACATGATTTAAAATACTTTGTTCATACATTTTTAACATCCGAAGGTGAAATTTTGTCTATTTCATCTGCTATCGCTTGTGTAGATATTACACTTCCTGTAAAAAGCACTTGTTGTCCAACATTTTCATGCAGTAAGATATTACGATCTCCAGCAGATAATACTGATAGTTTTAAATTATTTTTGGCTTTACGGACATCATCATCTGTAAATGTTGGTGAACGCAACCATTTAACTCCTGCTTTAAGCACCTAAAAAAATTTAGAACAAAAAAAATTATTCATTAAATTTTTCAACCACAAATTTTTTAAAAATCATTATACCCAAGTAATAAAAAATAATATCTATAAGTTACCAAAACAAATATTTATTCTAAGTTACAAATACAAATTTCAAGATATCTTAAAAGATTACTTACACTTCCTGCACTTTGAGCTGGGCTAGAAAGAATAAATCCAAAGAGCCCAGAATCTGTATGATTGGTATTAAAACTAACAATACCAAATGGATCTTTTGAAGCTGAAGAAACAGCTTTATGAAGCGGGGTATGACAATCACCCCACTTAACTTGTGTACCTTGACCTGCTAGTTTTTGGAAAACTGCAAAAGCTATCAATTCTTTTCGGTTATTTAAGCCACTTCCTTCAACAGCAACGGCTATGTTGGCTAATTCGGAATTACGATCTTTTCTTAATTCACCACCAAAATATTTTGATGGAGCACTTTTACAATCACTTGAAGGTAAATTAATTGAAGTTGCTAGACATTCAGCTTCATTTAATGGAATACCAGTAGCAACTACTGCACACCTTGATGTATTAAAGTAAGTTTTGACAAAGTGACTTAACTGTAAAATAATAATTTAAGATTAATTTGTTTTTATAACTAATTGTGCTTTAATTTTTTTTATATACTTACAGACTCTGAATTAATTTTTCCTATCTGCCTTTTTGGGCAATATAATGGAAAACCAAGCCCTTCTCTATATGCAGCTCTATATAATAAATCAATAAGACGAGCAAAATCAGGTACTGTTGATGCTTCGTATCTCAATTTTGGCATTTCATCTGAAAGTTCCCAAGGCCTAAATTCTTGCTTATAAGCAGCATCTTCCAAAAATGGATAAGCTTCAAATCTATAATAAAATATCAAAATAAGTGCATCAAATTTTTTTACAATAACTTAAAAAATTAAATACTAACAAATTATCACGATGTATTCTTAATGTATAAGATATAAACTCTCGATCAGCAGTTGTTGTTAATTCACCTCCAAGTTGTTGAACTTTTCTTGTTAACAAGAAACCACTGGTATTACTATTGGTTAAGGCAGTACAGAGTCTAAGCATATGAGAAGTTCCTTGGGTTTCATATGTTTCGTTTCGAGATCCAGCTCTATAAATTTAAAAAACATTAATAGAAAACTTTTTTAAAGTCAGATATAATAAATTTAAATAAATTTTTAATTATACCTAAATATAATAGAAACTTGAGTGACTGGATTATTATTATTCACAGCAGCAAGTGTAATTTTGTTGGACAAAACTTTAATATCAGCAGTTGTTGTTGGAGCACATTGAGCTGCTGCAGCAACTGCATAGTTTCGAACCTAAATAAATAATAACGTGAGTTTCTTAATTTTTATATGTGGTAAAAAATTAATTAAATAACTATTTAAATATCAAAGTTGCATGTTCTTTAAAATTAAATTTAAACAACACTTAATTTTAAACAATATTTGTTAAATTTTTTTTATGAAAGTAAATTGGTTAAAGTTTTATATAACACTTAAAACCATTGTAAAATTTTTTCAAACATACATTAATATATCTAGCAGACGGCCATTTCATGTGGCATAATCAATTTTCACTAAATCACTGTTTATTATGTAAAAAGTAAAATTTATTTTTTCGCGAAATAATATCTTACCACAGGATTTCGAAGAAGAGGTGATCTTACAGCAGAACAAGCCATTATTTTCGCTATTTTCTTAAAAGAAAATCACGAAATTCTTATATACAACACCCCAAAGAAAACGGTAGACCACCGAAAGGCGAAAATATCCCAGACTCCAGAGCCGAGATGTTAGGGTGGGGGGGGAGATTACCATAGATGTCTCTTCTGTATACGGAGGTAATTTTAAATTAAGAAGAAAAGCAAATGACTATAAGTGTCTTATAGTTTTATAATAATTTTTTAAATAAAAATATTACAAAATATTATATATGTTTGTAATCTACTAAGGTATGAAAGTATAGTTTTAGTTTGTTTAATCAAAACATAAAATTATTTTCCTTAATATATAATTATACTACATTTTCAGGTTGCAGGGGAAAAGATATATTTTCTAGTGCCCAAACAGAAAAACTTTTGTGCTATAAGAAAATCAAAAAATAGGATATCCCAAAATTCAGATCCAAGATTTATGTGCAATTTTTTCCTTTTAATTCACAGATATTTAAAAATATATAATCAAATTTAATTTTTATGATTGTCAAAATTTAATTGTTATAGAAAAATTGTATTATATTAGGAAAGGTGTTTTATATTAAGATAAAAAAACAAAATTTTAAAAAGCATCGAATAATAAGTTGGTCTTTTTATTGAATCCTGCAGCCTATATATACCATATAATTACAAACTACACTAATTTTATTAGAAATATATTGCATTTGTACTTAATTGAATTGCCGCACAATCTCAAACATGTATTATTTTTGTCTTAAAATACTTTCACGCGCAAATTATTTGTTTTATTTTTCTTAATAGTTTTTTAATTTTGCTTAAAAGTTTTTTCCATTATTTTGACAATAATTTTTATAAATGTACGAATCTTTATTATATAATAATATATAAAACACATTTTTATTTTTTATTATTAAAGAATTTATAGATTATTTATAAAGTATACAAAGTCTTAAGAACATGTAAATTTTTGTATATTAAATTAATCTACCATAATCTAAAAAATTTACAAGATTATTTTTAACAAAAATACTGATTTATAAATGTATACAGAAGCATAAAAATTTTTTATTTTAATTATGAGCTTAAAAATATAAGTATTTTACATTATAAATATTCTTTTTTCTCATGAAATCATATATTTTATAGTTTACATATTATGTAGAACCATAAAATATGCACAGTTATTATAAGTATAAATTTATTAGTAAAAATAATATAAAAAAATATCGATTTTATGACAAAAATTTTGTTTAATTTGAAGTTCTAATAAATATAGGAATCAATTATATTTAAAAAGTATACTTTTTAACTAACTAATTGTTACATTATTTATAAATAAAAAATTAATTAATTAATACATTGATAAATTGATAATTATTTTTGTATAAAATACAAATATTGCTCTGCTTAAATTTTTCTAAAATATCTAAGCAATTCAAGTAAAATTAAAGTGGAGCAACATTTTCAATGAATTATTTAATTTATTAAAGATAAGCTTAAAATAAAACTACAAATAATTGTTAAAATACATAAAGTAACAGTCAAATTATTTTGCTGAATTAATAAGTAACATTTATAACGTACAAGAAAGTATTACAAAAATAATTTATTAATAAAAAATAGTATAGTTCAGTTTTGGCACAAAAATATGACTTAATTGGATATACAAACTAATCTTTGGTCATTCTTATAAATTTTTCAATAGATATTTATGTATTAAAAAATTATACATATGACTAGCTTAAAAATTACATAAACTTGCAATCAATTTTTTGCTTAATATATTAAAATATACTACTAGTTATGTTATGCTTAGAAACCTTTTGACTTTACAGTAGTTATCAAATTTTATTTTATAACAATTTATTTAATAAATAAAATATACTTAAAAAAATTTCCTTTTGTTTCATCATATAAAATAATAATATAATTTTAAAATATCGAGATTTTTTATTAAGGATAACTAAATAGCTTAATAAATAATATCACTAATGTCTTAGTTAAAGTTGGGTTCACATATTTTTCAAAAATTTTAATTATTAAAAATCACGGTGTTTTAAACATGACTGTAAAAGTAAGAATGGCTCTCAAACTAAATAATTTATTTTTTTTCATGAATTTATTTAAAGTTAAACTTTTATACATCGTTATTTACGAGTTTAGTTATCCGAAAATGAGTAAGTTTTTTTCAAAATAACCTGATAGTTTAAAAATATTTTCCAAAAATTAATTAAATTATATGAGGTTTCAATTATATGTATTACTAACATTAAAATTAACTAATTTTAAATTCTTAAATTAGGCCTTGATATTCAACTTTAAAAATAAAAAATTTTAATTTCAGATAACAAAATATATTTACTTATTTAGTTTAATAAAAAAAATATGTATAGTGTATAACATAAACAACTAGTTAATGTATTAAAAAAATGAAAATATTAATCAAATATTTTCTCATCAAATAAATCAATTTATAAGATTAAAATAAATAATAAAAGTTTATAAAAAAATAAAATATAAGAATTCAAAAATTTTTTCAGTTTCAAAAAATATAAAAACAAAAACACTTAATATAATAAAAACTTTAATAATAACCAGTATAAGGGTGATAACTACTCCTTGCACTATGATAAGGAACAGAGCTACTTGGGTAATTAGTACTATAATTAGGTATTACTGATGGTGGCAATGGAGGAGAAGATGACATAATACGTCCATCGATTGAATCTTGGATAATATGTGAGCTGCCTGGGTTATTTGATGTTGGACTTGAAATTAATCTTGACGAAGAATTATGAATATGATGAGATCTGGTAAGACTTAAATCTACACTGTGTCTGCTACCAGTTGGTGTTAAATCTAAGCTTACAACTCTTAAAACATCACTATGCATGTATGGCGTTGGAGGTACTGATGGTGGTGACGATAATGCTGGATAACTACTAGTTCTACTTAAATCTACACTTTGTCTTTCAGGTATTTCATACAATGGATGATGATGATGATGATGATGGTGATGATATCGTGGATCTTGAAGTTGACTACTACTGCTACTGCTTGTAAAATTATGATGAAATCCTCTAGCTGACATATCAAGAAGTTCTCCACCATTCATAATAAGTGGCTCATAATTTCTTTCTCTTCCCATAAATTCTGCATTTTCTAAGGAGTCATATTTATAAGATGTTGATAAATCAAGTTGTAAAGCTTTTTCTTTAACAGATAAACTTAAATTTTGAGCAACTGAATCACCTTCGTCGCTTGAAATATTATCATTAGATATTTGATGATGAGGATGATGTTGATTATGAAGGTTATGAATATCTTGGTATCTTGCAAGATTTGGAGTTACTGATGGCGAAGAATTTATTTCATCTTGATTCACATGAATATAACCACCAACTGGTGAACAAACTCGTTGCAAATCTGGATGATCAATATATTGCTCAATACTATGATTTCTTGGAGCAGGATTTATATAGTCAATTGGACGATGCATGTGATAATCTAAATGTATGTTATGACTAGGAGAAGGATGCCTTTCATTAGGTGTATTAGCTGGTGAAATTAATTCATTATTGTGTTGAATATAAGATTCTAAATGTGGATTTGGAGGTGACCTTTGCAGTTGCACTGAAGATTCAAGATGATTTGATATTGAGTATAAATTTGATCCTTCACGATCTGTATCATCCAAAATTGGACTAGAAACAGCTCCAATATCTCGTTCAGCAGCATCAAGGGCTGCTTCAACAAGCAGACTAGCATTTGAACTTTCAGCTGTTCTTCTATATAAACTTATTCTATTTAGTTTTGTATCATCAATTAATACACGAGTTGGTGGCATACATAAAACTTTATCTTCTTCTTTTCTACAATTCTCCTGAAACTCATATATATCATGAGTTGTTATTGGAATGTGATTACTTTTCATTTCAGCATTAGTTGTTATAGGCGGATGTTGATTGAATTCATTTAACCATCTTTTATTATTGGATTTTGACTGTAAAGGAGATGAATTATATGAATCAATCTCTTCAACTGGTGAATCTGTTGATGACAAAGGAACTACAGATAATTGCTGAGCATTAGAAGTATGTATTGAAAGATCGGATAATTCGTTTTCAAGTTTTGGGTTTACTATATCAATGTCATCGACAGGCTTAAAAGATTCTTTAGGATTAATAACGTCTGTTTTATTCAAATCCTCTGTTTGATGTACAGATTCTGGTTGATTATCTTCTTTAACACTGATTTCTGAACTACATTCGTCCAATGATAATAAACCACTACCATTATCCTGCAATTTAGTAAGAAATAATAAATCAGTTAAAAATGTTTGAAAGTAGAAAAATAAAGAAGTTAAAAAATCAAGTCAAAAATAATAAAATTTTTTTTTAATGTGATTATAAATACCTGAGGATTTTTAGTTGATATTTCTGGTGATTTTTCCATATCAATATTTTCAATTATACCTCCACTATATGCATCAAAAGTATAAGCTATAGATCTTTCTATTTTTGGCATCATATCTTCAGAAAGACTATGAACTTTTTTATAATGAAATTGTAAGCATTGTTTTGTTGTAAAGGCAGCTCTACAATCATTTTCTCTACATCTATTTAAAGAAATTATCAATTAGACAAATTAAAAAAAAGATTATACCTATATTAAATATTAATATAACATATATATTTACTGGAAAGGTTTAACACCACTATGTGTCAACATGTGTATTTTTAAATTACTTTTATTCTGAAACATTTTACCACAACGATCACAAGTTGCTGCTCCTACTACATCTTTATGATGTACTTCTTTCATGTGTCGTTGTAAAGCAGCTCTTGATCCCAAAAGTTTTAAACATAATTTACATTGGAATTCTTTTAGTACTTCTGACATATCTGAAATAATATTAGTTATTTAAAAAAAATTATTTTAAAACATTTTTTTTTTTTCTTAAGTTTACAAATATAAAATAAAATTTACCACTATGCATTCTTTTAATGTGCACTTTTAATTTTTGGGGTTGACAAAATTTACGTCCGCAAAAGTCACATAGAGGTCTTGATCTTTGAGGATTTTGTGAACACCCATAAGTTCTATGCATTTCAAGATAATTAAGACGTAGAAAAAATTTTTTACAATATTGACATTGATATGCACCACGTCCACCATGAAGATCAGCTGCATGTTTCATTATATTATCTTTACCTAAGACTGCTGCACCACAAACCTATTAAATAATAAAGTAAAATAAAAAAGTTGATAAAAAAGTTTAATTAATTTAATGTAATATTTAATTACTTTGCAATGATATTTTCTAATGGTAAGACTATAATTAGTATCATGAAATATACAGCAATGAAGACGATAATAAATTGGATGAGCAAAATTTAAATTACATCCACCACAATCTAAAAAATAAAAAGTACAATTAAATATTTATATTTAAATTTGCTTAAGGAAAATAATTATTTACTAGTTTTATCAATTTTGTTCTTTCTTGTCCATGTTGTAACTTGGGAATCAGCCCAATAAATTAATTCTGTTCCTGGTAGTATATTTTTTTTCAAAACTAATATTAATTGATTATTAGAACTGACAACATCAACATTTCTTTCTTCTTTAAATTCAGCAGGTCTTACATAGCGTATCCAATTACTTGTTAATGGATTAGTTGTACTTATATAAGAAACTTTACTGTTATGGTCCAACTGTTTTATAATAATTAAAAAATTGATTCTTAAGAATTATTAAATTAATTAAATGAATTTTTAAAATAATCAAGTATTACCTCCCATATGTGTCTCATAGGAAAATCGTCTGGAATATCTTTTTCCTTCACTGGGTTACCTACAAGAGGCCCAAATTTTGCATGCATTGGAATATTACTCTTTACAAATACACCAATTCCATGTTCTGTGTTTGTCATTTTAAATTCTAAACAATCTGGTAAAGAATCTCTTGAATAAAGTGGTTTGTTTTCTTCTAAAATCAATTGTTTTTCTTCAGAATTAATTTTTATTTTTGATTTAAATTGCTCAGTTTCATCATCCGATTCAAAACCATCATCTTGCTGCTTATAATAACCTTCGGACATAGGATCATCAGAATTAATAAGCTTCATTATTTCAGGGTTTTCTTTGTATTGTTCTGTCCATTTTTCAATACTTATAGAATCTTTTATTGAAAATTGAGTAATAGATAATGGGCAGGTATCTTGCAGATGTCTACTATTACAATCTTGGCATAATTTTATTTTTATTGCTAATCTTTGTGGCTCCTCGATGTTTTCAGATATTTTTTCAGCAGAACTAAGAATTTTATTGCTGAAACAATTTGAGATTTGTTCTTTTGAATCAGAATTTGAAATAATTCCATCTTGCGGCGCTTTTCGAACATCATGTTGCTTTTTAATTTTTTCTAAGTTTTTATGTCTTTTTTTACGATTTTTGTGAGAATCGTCTTCTTCTTTTTCTTCAGAATTCAAGGCATTTTCATTATCTGTTAAATTTTTTGAACGCTTTCTTTTTTTTCTTAATTTTTGTTCTTCCGATTCTACGGTTTCACTCTTATCTTTTAAGAAATTTACAACCGAATAAGAAGAAGCAATTCTATCTTCGCTTACACTACTTGACTCTGTTTTTTGAACATTGACTTTTAAAACCATATTTTCTTTTATTTCTTTATTAAAAGGATTATTAACCACACCAGGTATTAAACTTTTGTCTAAAAATTTTTCACTATTTTCCTGATAATTGTAGTTTTTGATAATTTCTTTATCTTGAAAATTTTGCGTTTGATTTACTTGAGAATCAATTATAATATTTTTTGAAGTTTCATTAATATCATTTATTAAATTATTTGTTAAATTATTTTGTTTATTAGTATTATCTTTATTTATTGTTTCTACATTGCGAGATAAACACACATAAACATTAAGATTATCTTCTTTTACAGATTCGGAAACAATTTTATTTTCAATAATTGTTGAAATATCATTTTTATCTTCTTGAGAAGAAATAGATAAATCAGATATTTTTGTTTCTTCGCTGTCATTATCATTATCCTCTAATTTTTGATGTTTTTTCTTTTTGCGTTTTTCTTTATGATGTTTTGTTTTATTTTTATGACGTTTTAATTTTAATAAATTTGTACTTATAGACTTTTCAGTATTTTGAGTTATATTTTCTTGAGCTTTTTGTTTAGCTTCATTTTCTAAAACTTCTACCGAATTACATGTTTTTCTTGGGCTTCGTCTTAATGGTTCTTCAGAATCTATTAATGTCGTAACTTGCTTTTTGTCCGTATTATTTTCCTTATCTCTGTCAGTTTTAAAATGTTCCAACTTGTTACATTTTATGTCTTTTCTAAAATAAGAAGAATAAGAATCAAAATAAAATACGAGTAAAAATTTTTTTTAGATATCAAAACCAATAAAAAAAATTAGTTCAACATACCCAGTAATAGAGTCTGCTAGATCCAAGAGATACGTTACTAAATCTTCATCTGTTGAAAAATTCAAACGTTTTTTTAAACATATAAATCGTTTACTGTTTTTAACTCCAATTTGTAAAGTTCTATATTTTTTATTATTACAATTTACCACTTCATCTGTATTTACATTAGCAACAATTGTACTTGTTAATTTTTGTTGCTGTTGCTGAAAAGAATTATTTTTTGCACCGAGTATACCAGGATCACGTTGCACGTGTCTTAAGTTTTTTTTCGGCATTTTTATAATATTTTAACACATATTTGGCAGTAATAAATAATTAATTCTTGACTATAACGAGTGTACGTTTATAGATCAGGAAAATGTTTTTAATAAAATAATCATATTTTTATTTACATGTTTTTGATTCTGATTATTTGAATATTTGTTAAAAACAATCACAAATAAACAATTGATAATTAAAGGACGCGCACTGTACCTTTAAATTAGAGCTTCTTTGTTTACATATTATAAATAAACAAACATATAATTAATGTATTTTAATAATTAAATGATTTGAAATTCACTTTAAATCATATTTATTAAAAAAAGTATTATTATTTAGATTAAAAATGACACCATTCCATAAAAATTTTAATTTTTACAATTTTATTAACGATTTTATATACATAATTTAAGAACTTTATTATTATGCATTTATATGTACACATTCATTGAACATTTTTTTTCGCACTCAATATTATAAGTAAACGCTAATAATATATATACAATATAAAGACAAACTTATCTGCCGCATAACCAAATATTTTATTTTTTTGATTAATTAAAAATAATATTATTTTGATTAACACGTTTTATTAATTTCACTTAATAAAATATTATTATGTTTTATAATTTTAAACTAAAAATATTTTGGAGTTGTAACGTTGTTCCAATATAAATATAAATAATAAACAACGAAATTTCTTTTTATTGCAAAATGATGCATTCATCTTCGTTTCAATACTTTCAGTATATGCTATATCGATAATTTACATACAATGAAAACTGCATTATCGGTAATAAGTAACAATATTGTCCTTCAAAAAGTATTTTTTTAAAAAATACAATTTATACAATTCAATTAAAAGTTTTTTATTGTAATATTTTGTTTAAATGTTTTAATTTTAATTAAAGGTAAATATTTTTGAACTGTGTATATTAATATACAATTATGTTAAAATTAAAGGTTATTTTGTAAACAGTAAAAGTGATGTAAAAGTATAACAATACCTTTGTTGAAATTCATGATTCATCCTGGTAAATAACGTGTTGGAAAATATTTTATTTTGATATTCAAACCAGGATATATACTAATTCAAACTATAGAATTTTAGTTAAGTCTTAATTAAAATTATTCTAAATTTGTGAAATTACTATTTTCACCAAATTAAGTTAAAGTCAATTTTATAACCTAAAAAATAAGAAGTTTAAGACATGCTCACTTTAAAAGATAATTTTTATTTGTTCCTAATTTTATGGTTTAAAAAAATAAATGTTTTAAATAATTAAAAAATTTAAAAATTGTTGTAATAATAAAATAATGCTTTGGAAGATGAAGAATATTATTAGAGCAACTCTAAACATACTTTGGTGTTGTATGGTATGTAAAGAAATAAACTTAGGAAATTGCTGTAAATAATTATAAATATTTTATTAAATGTAAATTTAGTTATTCTTCAGGCGAATCAATAAAAATGTCCTATATTAAAAACATTAAAACATGACGCCTATAAGTGAAGATAGTGGAGTTCTTCGAGAATGGGCTCCGCTTGCAACTTTATTGCAAAAAATACCTTTAAAAATTCAAAATGGGTTATTTATGCAAGATATAAATTTTACTTGCATTGATGCAGTTCCTGAATTCATAGCTGTTGGAACCAATCAGGGGTATATTTATTGGTTTAACAGAGAGAGTGGGGAACTTCAAAGGCTTAAATGCGAGGTAATTTTTATATTAATTTAAATTATTATATGAATACAACTAAAAATTAATATATTATAGAATTCAAATAATATCACATGCATTCGTGTAACATCAACAGTAGATTTTATGGTTGCTGCAGGCAGTACCTTAGGAAATGTTACTATTTTTCAAATACCAAAAGAAATACCTGATTCTTTACCTGAAAGTTTAAGGCCAAAAGTTAAAAAACAAGTAATATTAAATTGAAAATTTTAATGATATTTTTTATAATAATATAATTTATTTACCAGGTTGAACGTTTCAATATATGTGGCTTACACAAAGCACCAGTAACAACTGTAGAGTGGTCAAAAAATGGAATGAAACTATTTAGTGGCGATCAGGATGGATTAGTTGTTTTAACAGAAATTGATTTTTATATGGTAAATTTTTTATGCAGTTTAACTTTTTAATAAAAATAAGTACCTAATAAAATAATTAATTTATTGCAGCATTTATCAAGATCATTTGAACTTGTACATGAAAAATATCCTGTTGTTCAATTGAGTTATCATCATGGATTATTATTAGTATCTACAATTTTTCGTACAATTCTTGTAGATAGAAATCAAAATGACAAAGTTACACAAGTTGGACAAAAAGAAAGAAAAATGTAATTAAAAAAATAATATTAAAAAAAAATTTATATGACAATGATTATAATTAAAAGATATTTACATTTTAATGAATTCTAATAAATATTGTTTATTGTTTCAGATTCGGTAAATTTGGGGCATCATTTTGTAAAAGTTTGCAACATATACAAGAACCAATAATCTTTGCTAGTCGACCTGGGCTTAGGATTTGGCAAGCAGATAAAAACGGGACTGTTTTAAAAACCTTAATATTTAAGGTAAGTAATCTTTATTGTATTTAATTTTAAGAATCTTTTTTTGCAGACTCAAAAACTAGTTAACAAACCCTTTTATACAATGAATTTATATGGTTCCATATATAATTATATCCTATAAATGTATATACATGCGTATAAATTTCTAATTATGTATATGGCTCATTTTCATTTTTTTTGAAAAAATATCTTACAAAAACTAAAAATAAAAAATTCCTTTTTTAAAGTCTGAACAAGGCTTTTTAGACTTTTTTCACCAATATTTATTCAGTGTTGCATAAAAATCACCATAAAGAACCTTTTACATCAATTTATTACGTTTTTTCATATAATTATAAGGTAAAAACAGCTTAAAACCATTAAAAACCAAAATCGTTACATACGGCCTTAATACATGAATTTTTCTAGGTTTTATGTATTTTAGAGAACAATATCATATTTTTTTTAAGAATTATTACTAAAAAAACGAGTTTTGGAGGTAAATTTTAAAAATATTTAATAATTTTAACAAAAATGAGGAACGGTAAAGGCTTTTTTATAGAAAAATTAAAATAATTCGTAGACAAATGAACAAAAAAACTTTTCCGTTTGGAAAGTAAAGTATTTTTATGATTAAAACTTGCTAAGTTTTTAATATTTTAATTACAATGCTTCTTAATAGGAGATCTAGGGGGGTACGGTAAAGGCTTTTGTTTTTGTCCCTTCGTTATTTCTGAACTTAAACCCATTTTGTTTTCCTATATTAACATGGAACATGTTTATAGGGAGGGGGTACTTCAGAACTTGAAAATTAATGGGAGGGGGTCAAATTTGTCCTATTTAAGGGGGGGGGGTCAAATAAGACTTAGAATAATTAGGTAAGTATATATAAATAAATAAAATACTTTTAAAAGACTTTGAAAAATCTGGGCTTAAGGACTTAGAATAATACAGGTTTATGGACTTAGAATAATATCGATTTAGGGACTTGGAATAATTCAGGTTCAGGGACTTATAATAATTCAGGTTTAGGGAATCAAAATAGTTTGGGTTTAGAATCTTAACAACTAGTAAGGTGATAATTACAAATTACAACAATAGAAAATTGTATTGTAATGTTGGGTAACATTTGTATTATATCTAGTCCTCATTTGGAAGTAAACATTTTCCATGCATTTAGGTTGTGTTTACACAAACCGGTTATAAGTTTTTAACAATCATTTTAAGCGCTCTTGGTGTGAGAATTTTTTGTTTATGTATTTAAGTTGTCATTTATGCGGTTAAAAGGTTTTAAAAATGTTTTTACGAAGAGAAATCAAATTTAATATAATTAAATTACGTTTTTCATAAAAATTTTGTAAAATCGTGTGACACACCTTCTCACCCTTGTAATAATTAGTAAAACTAAGTTTAAATTTTTTCTATATGGAAAAAGTTGAACCTTATGTTATAGTAATTAAGCCCAAAACAAAAATTTTTGAAAATTAATCGATAGGTGTGAGTGACAGACACTCAAAGTATAGGAATCTCCTTTGTGACAGGGAACGGTAAAGGCTTTTTTGCTATATTTTTATGTTTTATAGTAGTTAAAACATTAAATTATGTTGATTTTTATGGTGTACCATCAAAAACTAATTGAAATTGAAAATTAAAAAAAAAAAAAAATTTTAATCAATGCATCTGTTAGTCGGAAACGTGTTGTACGTCATTATTGCAAAAAAAACGATAATGAGCCATATATATGTTACGCTCGATTAGAGAAATCGTCCATTTCGACAAATGAGACCGTTTTGCATGTCCGGATTCCGAGAAAAAGAATAGATTTCAAATTTTTAATTTTGAAGTTTTAATATTACACAGTAAAAAGTAACTTCCTTAAATTAACAAAAAAAATATAATATTTTCGAAAAATTAGTAAATTTTCAAAAAAATTTCTAAATTTTCAATAAAAATTTTAAGTTTTAGGGTACACTGATTCCGAATTTTTAGGACCCGATCCCGAAAACGTAGCCCTAATACCGATTTACCGTAATTTTCGTCCATTTTTTACCCGTTTTCGGCATTTTTTCAATACATTTCACAAAAAACTTACTCGATTCTTATAAAAATAACTAAATTAAGGTTTTTGTGGTCGCTGATTACGAATTTTTAGTTTATGACTTCGAAAGCTTATCTCGTATACCATATTTGGCCATTTTTACCCGTTTTCTGCGTTTTTTCAACATATTTTACAAAAAACTTACTCAATTCTTATAAAAATAACTAAATTAAGGGTTTTGAGGTTGCTGATTATGAAAAAAAAAATTCACGTGTGCAACTAAGAATAATTTAAGTTCAGGGAAATAAAATAATTTCCACTTAAGGACTAAAAATAATCTGGATTTAGAGACTTAAGAATTCGACAAGTCTTAGGGACCAATTTTCAAAACCTGTTGGATTAAGCAAAATTTATTTATTATTTATTTATTTATTTTTATTCAGGTGTAAATATACAATCTATGACATATTTGCCATTAAATATAAAAAAGAAAAAAATTCCTCGAAATATCCAGAATGAAACTTATATGCAAAGGCAAACTTTCACTGGATTTCAGAGAGCAATTCTGATAATTTAAGATGACTAATTATAGTTATCTAAATTATTGGATTTAAAATGGGCAAATTTTGAACATCCGCACATTAGAATTATGACAACTAGATTCAATTTTCGAGATAAAATTCAATTAAAAAAGATCTCTTGAGTAAAAATTGGAATAGTAGGGTAAAAATAAATCTTTAAAATTTATTTCCAAATGCAGTGAAAAAAACGAAAGATAAAAATCGTTTTTTGAGAATAAAACACCAAATCAATTTTGTATAATAAACTAACTAAAAATGTTATTTATAAAAGGATAAAATAAGACACTAACTGTATTATAAAATTAAAAATACCCCTCGGAGTAAGAAAATGATAGTAAAATTACTATCATACTATATTTATCAATATAGGTATACATATTTAGAATATAAAATAATAAAATAGATTCTGGTATTATAAATTTTAAATATGTAGCCACCCTGTTTTAATTTTGAAATTACTTTTATTTTTACCTTATTACTCTTTTTTAAATCCTTGAAATTATTCTTATTTTAACATTTTCACTCCTCCTAAAACCCTTAAAAATATTCTTAATTAATCTTTTTAAAATTCTTTAAAAGTCATCATGCTTTTAAAATATTTTGATATGTAAACATTCCACTTGGTAGTACAAAAGTATAAGAAAAATGAGACAAGATAAGCAAACAAAATTTTAAATTTCTCTAAAAATAAACAAGTATTGTGATAATAGAATTCATATTGAATTCAATAAGTATAAAATAAACCGTTCGGCATATTTATTAAGGTAAAAGTGTAGAATATATAATAAATTATTATCTCCGGTGAGCATAAGATTTAAGGTTGAATCAGGTGGATAAAAATGGCATTTTATGATTTAAAATTTTTGGAAATCAAAACTTTTGGAATCTGTAACTCTTATGACCATTTATCAAGTTATATATCCCTTATAATTAAAAAAAAAATTTTGAAAATTTTGACTGCAGGCGTAGATATTGTCGTTAAAGAGTCAATTTTTTTTTTCAAAATTTTTATTTCATTTTTGTTTTTTTATTAAATTAGAATTTTTTTTCGGCACTTTATCGGAGTACTATTGCATTCTTTATTCAATTTAGAAATTTTTGGCATAAACACTTTTTTATCCCTAAAAATAAATTAAAATTTATCCCATGTTTAGGGGATGATATCTTATTTTCTAAGGGTTGTACGTAAAAATAGACCTCAGAAATGAAAATAGTGGGCAAAAATATCTTCTAGATGATAATTTTAGCCCAAAATATTCGTTTTCTATATTGTGCTAAAAATCTACCCCCTGCCCCATCGAAGGGGTTCAATATGCTAAATCGGTATAAATTTATTTTGTTTGTATTTCTAATAGTCCCACTTAGTGTTTTTAAAGGCTGGAGATCTTTTTTTGTGCATAGTATCAATTTATATAACGACTAAAAAATGTTTAAAATTTACCCCATATTTAGGGGATGATAGCGCATTTTCTAGGGGTTGTCCGTAAAAATGGACTTCAGAAATGAAAAGAGGAGCCCTAATTACCTACTAAGTGACATTTTTAGCCCAAAAAATTGATTTTTTCATGAAAAAATATTCAAATGGCATGAATGTCATGATTGGGCGCTAATGGGTTAATTTAATCTAAAATAAGAACACGAGTTGGTCAACAAAATTTTTTGTCGAAAAAGTCGGCAATTTTTATCTAGGTATATAAATTTTGGTAATATTTGAAGCAATCGTGTTTAAATGACGAACGTTAAAGTCATTCTTTAAGATTTTTTTTTTAATTATAAAACTTCATTTTTTGAAATTTAAAAAATTTTTATAAGATTTTTATAGAAATAATAAGTAAAATAAACGCTCTTTTGTTACAAAAATAACTGAACCAACTAAAACACTTAAATGGCTGCCTAAAATTGAGAATTCAACCATTTGAGCTAAAGCATAGAGACTTATCATTAGTTGCACTTTCGTGAAAAAATAGTTTGGACCATTTCTACGACTCTTCAGTTTAATTTGGGCCCCATTTGGGCCCCATATTTTTTTTTTCAATAGGCATACAAACTATTTATGAATTGTGAACCCTTAATATACGTCAGTTCTAAGAATTAACCTGACAAAACAGGTATCAAATTTTAATTGTTTTGCCTCTTGCCGCTATTAGCGAAAATTAAAAATTATTTTTTGAAATTTGTAAACTTGATGAGTACTTTTATATAACTGATTTGCATTTATATATATCTTAAGTGCATAGAGCCCGTTTGCTATAAGTAAATTCTGGATATAAAATACATAAATAGTGCGAAATAAAAATAAAATTTCGGTATACATGCGATGTTAGTACTCAGATCTGCTAAATTTATAATTCATAGTTTTTATTTCAACCCCTAATCTAAAATTATTTTAAGTTCGTAAATAGAAATTATTCTAAATTCAGTTTTCTATTTTGTCCAAGTTTAAAATTATTTTGTATAATAATAATAATTCGGGATTTTGATTTTAAATAGGATGCAATTCAATCCAATTTAGAAGTAGAGTTGTTAAATCCAGCACCAACAAAAGCAAAAAATTATTCTCAATCATTTGGGGTTCTAAAATCATTTTCAGAAGATTTATTAGTTACTTACAGCAATGATATAATTTATGTTGTCAATCCTTCTACTATTGCAATAACTTCAGTAATAACAGAATTAAGAAAAATAATTGATGTTTCTTGCTCTAAAGACGAAATTTTTGTATTAGAAGGTGATAGAAATATTGTGCGTATTTCATATCAACCTGAAACATGTAGTTTTAATAAAGGTAATTCTTTTTCTAAAATTAAACTTAAAAATGATAATTAAAGATTTCAAGCAAATAATATTGCTTTTTCAGTACAAGAAAATTTAATGGATCCACTGTCAGTTATTGAAAATATTAATAATAAACCAGTTTCATCTACAATTTCTGGATTTACTTCAAAGTTAAAAGAAAGCTCATTTGTTTCTCCTGATCTTTTATCTAAGATAAAATCAACAAGTCTCATGCAGTCGATAAGGTTGTTATATTTCGAATACTTATTTTGAAAAAAATTATAACTTTATTTGGTTTAGCTGATTATTTCCTAGCAAATGTGATATTTTTTGTTAACAAACAATCATGATTTCTCTTAAGGTAGATTCACCAGTGAGTGAACAATCTCTAAGTTAATGACCAATACTGTATAATTCTTATGAAAAACGAGTGGTCGTTTACAAGATTTTATTTTTAACCCATCATTCACTGGCAAATTCACCCTATTTAAACATCAATAATTATTAATTTAATTAGTTTTATGAATTTTTAAAGCTTTTAAACTCTATGTCAACGTTTGAAAAACATAATACTTAAAAATTTTTTTCTTGAATTTTAAATGTGAACGAAATTATTATAGAAACATTAAAAATTTCAAGCTTCGCGAAACCTAAAAGAATTTTTTGTTACGCAGACAAGAATTAATGTTTCTTTAATTCTTTAGAGAGGAATTATTTTGAGGTTAATTCTTTTAAAAACAATTATTTTCAATTTAATTCTTTTTAAACGAAATTAAAACAAAAATAATTATTTTAAAATAATTAACCTCAAAATAATTCCTCTATAAAGAATTAAATAAACATTAATTCTTTTCTGTGTAACAAAAAATTCTTTTAGGTTTGGTGTGTAAATAACTTATTCGAATTAGTTGAAGAAAATTTATATATTTTCTAGTATCTTGCCACCCGTAGCTGTTGGGATGGATGTTACATCAATTACAAACGCTGAAGAAGCTTTGGAAATACCTCCAGTGCTTCCATTAGACATAAATGCATCATTAATAACTGAAATAAATGTCACTAAAAATCAAGTTACTCATCAGCATGATATACACGATCGTAAACAAATATTTGAAAAAATTAGTGAACAAGATTTTGAAGATGTAGTTTTTACGCCAAAGAAAAAAACAAAAAAGCCAATTAGTTTAAGTGAACAATTAAATAGTAGCAAAAGTAAAACAGATAAGACTGTAATAAAAACTACCCATTCATCGTTATTAACTTTAAAAATGGATAATAAACTTGAAAAACCTTATCGAAATTTAGAATCCATACAAAAAGATGTAGAGGTAAAAGAAAAATTATTAGAAGATGTTTTAACGTTTGATTTGAGTAAATACATGACAAAAAGTCAAATAAACCCCTCAATTTTTAAAGTGTGTAATGTTAATGATAAACTTTCATGTTCAGAATATAATTTAAGTTCTTCAAATAATGTACATAAAAATAAAGATTCTAATATTAATAAAAATTACGAAAGCGCAAAAAGTTATAGTCCATTAAGTACGTCAAGTTACTCAACAGACTCGACAAAAGTTGATAATTTAGAATATTTAGCATCGTGTAGTAAGAAAATATTAGAGAAAAAACTTGACGAGCCTTGGAAAACTAATAACGAAGTTGATATTAAACAGATGTCAGAAAAAAAATTTAATGGTATGTAAAAGTTTATACTATAAAAACATTTTTATATTTTGACAAATTTGAAAACACTTTACAAATATGTATCTAAATTAAATTTTTAAATATCATTTATTTCAGAATTATCCTTAAAGTTTGTTAAATCGACTATGACAGAAGAAAATGAAGACTGGGTCCTATTAGGATAATATAAAATTACACTATAAGTTATTTGCAGTTAGTATAAAAATTAATACTTCTTGAAAACTTTATATATTTCCTTATGTTATTTTTTCTATTATTTTAGATTTCCCCAATTGTCATTTATATTTCGTAGAAGATTAAAGGAAGTTTAGTGAAAAAAATAAAATGCAAAAGTAAGGTAAAGTTTATCATATTGAGCCAATTTTCCATCAAACGTGTCATAATTAAAAATAAGACCAAAAACTTATTTTAATTTATTAATTATTAAGTATCTTGTAAATAGTCATCTTTAAAATATTTTTCTTTACTTTCTTTCAAATATAAAAATGAAATAATATTTATCAATTGTCTAGCCAACTATAAACTAACTTATTTACGCATATAATTTATGTTTTATTTTTTTATATATTTTATCAAAGATTATAAATTATTGCTATGATTTTCGTATTTGAAATAAAATAATTATTATTACACAAGAGAAAGAATGTACTTCATTATTCGACTCTTAGTCATATAGAGTTTACGGCTGACGTCGGCCTATTAAAAACTCTATAAGAATAAGTTTTGGATGATGAGATACATCCTGTCTCGTGTGTAATAATATTTTTTATCCACTTTTAGCCTTCGATAATATATTAAATTTATTTGCATGTTGAAAGACTTAAAGTTTTTAAAGCACTTATAATGCAATCAGCTGTTTGAGAGCTGTGGGGACACAGATGGCAACTACCATTAGTCGCTCCCGCAAGCGATAAGTCGACCCCTTGGTCCATGTATAAGAAGCCCGTTAACAAGGCCCAACCGACCGTCTAAGACAGAGGTTACCATTATTGCCTTACTGAAGAGTCCAGATGGTAACCTCGGGACGAAACGGCATAGTAGGAATCTACTCGATCCTACATTGGTGACCCCGACCGGGAGTCGAACCCAGGTCGCCCACGTGACAGGCGAGAATAATAGCCGACCACTACTATTATTTAATATGGATCCAGTGACTGGCTTATTGTTTGATAATGAATCAAACAACCATACTGATAGTCCGGTTCCATGAGCCAACCATGCTATGAACGCTAATGCTAGTATACATATATAAGTATCATACTGCTGTAAAGAGTATGTGTTTCTATTAAAACTATAGTTTATTTCATCATAAGCTATTCTGGCACTAGGTCTGGTCAATATTTTCTTAATCTTAGTAACTATAAATATGAATGTAAATCCTAAAAATTCTTCCATCAGTCTCATAGAATAAAAAAGTGTGTAACAAAATAACTATTATATGACTTATCTTACCTAAGCATCAACAAATAATGGCATAAAATATCATCTGTATTATTATTACAATAGAACCTAATGATGGCACTGTGAATTTATACTCTGGTATAAAACTTTGTATAAAACTACTAATAATCTCTGTAAAAAAAGTTGGCCACCAGGGCTCAATAAATGCATCTAACCTGTTTTGAAACCCCTTTCTCTTCATATTTTCATAAAACAATTTTTTATTCTCTTCCTCTTTCTGTTTTGCTAACAAGATGTCTTCATCTGTCATACCTTTTCCCCAAGGTAGTCTTTCTCCTTTAAGGATTTTCAAATGAGGTACATATATATGTTTTTGGATCTACTACTTGGAGATCTGTGCAAGCGTTTTCATGTTCTTGTGGTTTGCTTAAGGGACGTTGCTCAGCCCCTGGTCTTAAAAAAACCCTTCTCTCATTTCTTCTGTTACAACTCCAATTTCTTTCAATAATAGCCGACCACTACTATTATTTAATATGGATCCAGTGACTGGCTTATTGTTTGATAATGAATCAAACAACCATACTGGACTCAACGTTGCAATGGCTAGAGCTAATGATGTTGCTCGTTCTTTGTAAAAGGTCATAACAGCTGCCATTGTTGCTGCCGCCACTACATTATTATTATGACGTATTAATATGCATCCCCAGGCGGTTATGGTACAGATTCTTAAAACTAATATACGCAATCCTTCAGGACCCTGTCCAAATACAACTCTGTACCCGCTTCTTACGTTTGTAACTGTTACTCCTTGTCCTCTTCCAAGCCACTCTTTTCTTCCCGTCATTTCCCAAACTATCTTGGTCATTATAACAACAATGCTTATTACAAGTAAACTATATAGGTCACCAGTGTACCATGATATAAACATCTCACCTACTACACACATCCACGACTTGCCTGTATAAATGGCAGACCATCCTCGTTCTGTATCATCAGATTTGCTTTTTGATGTTAGTTTGGAAGCTTTATCCATTGCAACTCCTGGTCCCAGCAAATCATCTACCGCTATCCAAACTTGAGGTAAGTACCCTGCCATTCTCCTAATTAAGTCCCACATGCTATTACTGCTATATCCTAAACTTATCCATTTAAGAGGCATAAAATCGATATTATTTACATAAGTGTAAATAGGGACTTGTGCTGGTTGGGCAACATCAACATCTACTGGTGTGAATGTTTTTGTGATCATCTTTATTACAAGTCTGTATATATCTGGTATTGTTAACCATCCTAGCATTAATAAAAAGCCCATTGTAAAGAGAATCATGTTATTGCCACTTATTCCTGATATTCCTCTTGACATTAATAACATCACTACTATCGGCCATATTGGTTGCATAAAACTAGATAGTCCGGTTCCATGAGCCAACCATGCCATGAACGCTAATGTTAGTATACATATATAAATATCATATTACTGTAAAGAGTATGTGTTTCTATTAAAACTATAATTTATTTCATCATAAGCTGTTCTGGCACTAGGTCTGGTCAATATTTTCTTAATCTTAGTAACTATAAATATGAATGTAAATCCTAAAAATTCTTCCATCAGTCTCATAGAATAAAAAAATGTGTAACAAAATAACTATTATATGACTTATCTTACCTAAGCACCAACAAATAATGGCATAAAATATCATCTGTATTATTATTACAATAGAACCTAATGATGGCTCTGTGAATTTGTACTCTGGTATAAAACTTTGTATAAAACTACTAATAATCTCTGTAAAAAAAGTTGGCCACCAGGGCTCAATAAATGCATCTAACCTGTTTTGAAACCCCTTTCTTTTCATATTTTCATAAAACAATTTTTTATTCTCTTCCTCTTTCTGTTTTGCTAACAAGATGTCTTTATCTGTCATACCTTTTTCCCAAGGTAGTCTTTCTCCTTTAAGGGTTTTCAAATGAGGTTTATATGTTGTTGGATCTACTACTTGGAGATCTGTGCAAGCGTTTTCATGTTCTTGTGGTTTGCTTAAGGGACCTTGCTCAGCCCCTGGTCTTAAATATAAAAATATCTGCTAAATTATATTCTGAGTTTATTTTGATTACAACTATATTTCCTTTCAAGTATTCTTCGTTTACAAAGTGATAATGCGTTTCAATGTACTTAGAATTTTTTGTAAGATTACCGTATTCAGCTATCTCAATAGCTCCCGAATTATCCTCATATATTCTAATTGGTTTTTCAATCTCAATATCAAAAAATGTTAATATATCTTTTATTAATATTAATTCACTTACAACTTCTGACAGTGCTACATACTCTGCAGCTGTCGAAGATTTCGTTTTACTACCTTGTTTCTTTGATTCCCAATATATTACATTTCCATACACTCTAATTACATAACCAGTTGTAGATTTTCTATCCACAATATCACCAGCCCAGTCTGCGTCAACAAAACAATCAATAATTTCCGAATTTATATTTTTCTTAAAAGTTAATTTTAAATCTTCAGTATGTATAAATACTTTAAAATTCTTAGGGCTTATTTATAGTGGGTATCATTATAACAATTTTTAAATCTACTTAAATAATTTACGCTGTAACTGATATCTAATCTTGCACCTGAACTTAAGTACAATAGTGCTCCGATTAAATTTCTATATTCAATATTATCTGACACAGACTGCGCGGGTTCACATTTCAAATTTTGCTCCATTGGAGTATTATAAAATTTTTGATTTTCTAAGTTGTACCTTTTAGCTAATCATTCAATATACTCTGCTTGTTCTAATATCATAAAATTATTTTCATGATTATATTCTATATTTATTCCCAAATATGTCTTAACTTGTCCCATATCTTTCATTTAAAATTTTTGTGTCAATAAATTTTTAATAAAATTTAACTTTTCTTGACTTTTACAGCAAATAAGTAAATCATCTAAAAAAATAATCAAATATACTTTTTAATTTTCTTTGTTAATACTATATAAGCAATTGTCATATTTATTTCGAATAAAACCCAAACTTTTTTTCTTAATAGTTAACTTAATTTTTCTTTTTCATTTACTTGTGCACAAGCATTTCTTAATTCAATAATTAATTTTTCAAACATACTGAAAAAATCCCCAGATTCCTCAAAATCTTTTAACTTCAATTTTTCTATTTTATTTCTTACACATATTTGTAACGTTGTTGATTCACGTAAATTAATGCTATCTAATTTTTTTATAATATCAAAAGCCGTTTCCTCATCACTTAGGCCTAGTCTACATAACCGCACCGCACGGCGCAGCCCAATGCTATTGGTATAGGAGTCACGTGACACCGCAAACGCAAGCCTATATCAATAGCATTGGGTTGCGCCGTGCAGTACGGTTATGTAGACTAGGCCTTATAAATTCCATTTGGCGTATAAATAATTGACTGCTTTCAAATCAGTTTTTGCGTCCCGTGTATCTTTATTTTTTGTATCATTCATTTTCCTCGTTGCTACGTGATCACATTTTTTTAATTTTAAATATGTCAAAATTTTTTTCTTCCACGTGCTATAATCCTTGCCATCAAATATTGGCAGCACTATTTTTACTTCGTCGGCCATTTTGCCTTCTTCACTTTCTTCTTTAAATTTTTCAAATCCTTTAACTTTTATTTCTTATTGTTTAAAATTTTCTTTTGCCAATTTAAATAATTCAAAAAAACTTAATTCTTCACTTTCGTCATCACTTTTTTTATTATTTTCATCATCACTCAATACTCAGTTTAAGAAATATTCATTAATGCTACCATGTTAAAATAATTGAATACTTTATTCTAATATATAAAATTAAGTTATTAAATATATACATTATACATTATGTGTTACATTTCTTATCAACTATACGTAAAAACAGACTGAGCCATCGCCCGAAACTTACAATACACACTTATTATATTTCAGAATTATATAAATTAATTCTTACTTAAATTTACTTATATTTCAACAACATCTTTTTCTTTCATAAAAGTATATTGTTTACAATTTTTCAACTGTATGTAAATTTTAATGCTAAATATTGCCAAAAAAATTTATTGTAAATTTATAGAGCCTACATTAGTAGATATGTAAATTTTATACATAATAAATAAAAAATTATTATACCATCGAGGAGTAGTACCGTTCTCGGATATAAAGGAATTGTCTTTAGCACGTGTCAGGATAGCCCTTCAATACTTATGTGTAAATTCAACAGACGCCATAAAGAGCATCAAATCAGAAAATCGAAGTATTGAATACCTCTTCACAAAATCATCTTTTGCATTGAAATTATATACTTCAGGTTTCAAAGTTACCATAACTTGAGAAACCACATCATCCACGAAGTCCTCGGGAGAATCCATATATGTATTTCGAGAATTTAAAATTCTAACGTCATACATTGAAGGTATTTCAGAGTACTCTTTCTGTTCTATTGGGAATAGCACCCGTTTATGGTTGAAGTCTTTACTTACTTCAGTATGTATCAACGCATAGCGTTCTAAATTTTCAAGCTCTACAAGCTTGATTTGGCCAAGTATATCTAACGTGGCTATTTCAAATACGGTTGATTCCCTTACGGGATTCACCGATCCTGCTGTGGTTCCCGCGGTGACAACGTGTAACCCAGACATAGTGTGTTATTTCTAGCTGCACTGTTCTTTTCGATCAGAAGTTGCGTGTGTAGATCATGTCGGGGTCACCAATGTAGGATCGAGCGGATTCCTACTATGCCGTTTCGTCCCGAGGTTACCATCTGGACTCTTCAGTAAGGCAATGATGGTAACCTGTGCCTTAGATGTTCGGTTGGGCCTTGTTAGCTTCTTATATATAGATCAAGGGGTCGACTTATCGCTTGCGGGAGCGATTTATGGTAGTTGCCATCTGTGTCCCCACGGGAGCTAATAAGTACCTGTTATCTGGTGGTTATATTTCGAACGCATCTAAAAAAAAGATTGGAAAAACTAGTATATAATTACTAGTATATTTTTAATATGTATGTAACTATTGTTTATTGGAGAGACGAGAGAATTTAGATATTACTTTGCAGTTATTGTAACCAATACCTTATACCCAAATTTTGTATAAATCGATATACTTATATATACGCATGAAAGTACTTTTATATTTTAAGGTCTTCCAGCACAATATAGGTGGATTTAATATATACTTTCCGGGGCTGAAATAGATAAATGAAAATTATTTCCTCTTGTTCATTAATTTTTTTTTACTGTTTCTAACTTATATCGTCAAAAAATCATAAATTTATTTTGATTAACTAATATTTTAAAATTAAATTTCAATAAAATGTATAAAATGAATTTTAAGGTTACATTATATTAAAATCCAACATATTTTTTTAATACTTAAAAATTCACGACGTTATTCTTTTACTGATATTTATATTTACATAATAGGTAGAGACAAAAAATGTATGGATTGAGAACGCGCGCCTCCCTCTATTTTTTTACTTCTAGCGGCAATCGCTGTAACTTTATACCCAAGCGCGTAGAGTTTAAAGAATTTAAAAAAAAATAATCTAATTATTTTATTAAAAATTAATTTCTAAAATATTTAAAATTAATTATTTCTAAAATATTTAAAATTAATTTTATCTTTTATTAATACATTAATTTAAATAAATTAAAGTAAAAAATTCTTTTTAAAATGCTATTATAATTTATACTAATTTTTAAACTTAACCCGCTTGGGTGTAAAGTTACAGCAATCGCCGCTAAAAGTAAGGAAAAAGTGGGAGGCTCGTGTTCTCAATATTGTGATCTATGAATACCATAAAACGGTTTTTGATCTAGTAGCGCTTTCTTCCTTTAATAACATGGTCTATGTTGGTGTTTATTACTTGTTTATATGATTTAGAATTATTGTTATTACAAATATCCATTATTCGTTTTTAACTCTGTTACTATCCCATGAGATATAATCAGGCAAAAGAATTTTTATCTTTAAATACACAGTATTTATTAATGAGTTATTGTCACACCCTTTGTCAAATAATAGTTCAATCCTCGCAGATATAATTACACAACTGATAATAAACTTTAGATTGTGATTAAATTGATCATCTACGCTCTTGTTTCCTTGTATCCTCATTTTGGTAATAAAAGGTTATTCGACGCTAGTGTTGTTAGAAATTTGGGCCTATTGGTTTCCACACTGATAAACTTGACGTTGATCTGAGCGCCCGTGCCAAGCGTCAGATGCCTAAACTAAAATAAGTTAGACTCCCGTATTCCGGACATTAGACTCCCCGAAAAAAGCAGTTTGACACACTAATATCAAAGTATATAATAGTATATGATAGTATATTATAACAGTTACGTATATTATATTGAGGGTTATTTTGTAAAGCCAAAAACCATGAGAGTGAAAGAGATAGACTTATGTGGATTTCAATGTGCTTGACTTTATAAAATAACCCCCATTGCATAACATGTGTTTCTTAACAACAATAGGTAACGTCAACGTTATTTTTTTAATTGGAGTTTGGAGTTAAACATCAGTGATAATTTATTTAAATGGAAAAATTTTTAGAATAAATTAATTTCAGCCATCGCCCATCGCCCATCTTTATTCATTTTTAATGTAAAAATATTGTATTTTTTTATTTATATTATTTACGGAAATATCTTCGGACTTCGATATTGCATATAACCTGAAAATTTTTATTTCCAAATTTATGTTTTAGTTGTATATATTATTATATTTAAATAAATAATTATAAGTATTTCTTTACTATATATGCTATACTTTTATACAAAATATAACAATAATTTATAGTAATAATTGGTAATTATATAAATTTTTAACAAAGTTCAGTTTTAAATTAAAAAAATTAAATTATTATAATGCGCGACATATCACTCATTGAAAAATAACAATTTCACTCCTCGAAACCGAGTGTTAGACTTCCCGAAACGGAGAGTCTAACTGATTTTAGTTCGTGAGTTTGACGTTTTGTAATTGGCATTCAGATCAACGTCAAGTTTCCCAGTGCAAAGGAGGAGTATCACCTCCACTACTATTAAAATATTCATCTCTTAAAAACTACTATGAATGATACTTCCTATATCTTAATAAATTGATCTTAAGAAAGGGACAATCTTGATTGAAAAAATTTTTTTTTTATAATGATTGATCTTATTATTTCTTTTAGTTTTTCTTTTGTTTCCATCTACATCATCCAATCTTAAATTAGGCAAGTTAATATTTGGTTCAAATGTGGATGGCAATCCTTAATAAGGATTCTGTAAATAGACTCCAAAAACTGTTTCTTCTTTGGGCTTATTCGAAAATGATTTTTAGTAACCAAATTTATGTTGGAATAAATTCTCTAGACTTTTTTTGTGGGGATAAAAGGGGGGGAGGTGAAAAAAAACTGTTCGTAAATGACAGTGAGATTTTGAAGGATTTGAACAAACTAGGGGTCGCGAGCAGCGTAATTGCTTCGATTTTGTTTTAAAAATATTAAGAGTATAAACAATAGAGAATTATTATTACAATCTATTATTATCAATGACACAGGAATATGTCAATGATTATTATTTTTCTTTTGACAATGCTTTTTTTACAAAAAAAAATTTTTTTTTCGCCATTCGTATAAATACACTCACAATATGGATTGAAATTCAATTGTCATTATCAAAAGAAAAATAATAATTCTGCATCGTCAATACTCTTAATATTTTTATAACGAAATCGAAGAAATTACGCAGCTCGCGACCCCTAGTTTGTTCAAATACTCCAAATTCTCGCTGTCATTTACGAACAGTTTTTTTTCACCTCCCCCAATTTTATCCCCAGAAAAAAAGTCTAGAGACTTTGTTCCAAGATAAATTTGTTACTAAAAATCATTTTCGAATACACCCTTTGTAACTGGTTCTTCTGTGTAAGAACACATTATTACTTGCTTCTAAAAACTGTGGAGAGGTCTACTTTTAATAGTTATTTCTAACTCATCATAGAACACTTTATTTTCTTGGAAAAATTTGTCTAATTGAGGTGGCAAATAGACCGAATTGATATCCATATTATCAATGTAAAATACTCCTCTTGAACCATTTTGAGTATCCACTAATTTAATAGCAGTTAGGCGATAAAATTGATCAGTCTTTAATAAACAGATACACTGAGTTCTTTTTTGTTACAGGATTGTTTAATGTTGAGAATTTAATTCTGTAACAAAAAAATATATTTATTAGCTTAAATTAATAAAAATTATTTAAATAAAAATTTTTGTTTTTTTGAAATATCTCAATCTCTTATTTATTAAATTAAAATAATAAATATTTTTGACATCATTTCTTTTTTTAATTCTAACCAGATGTTTTTTTTTTTGACGATTTGATTGTAGATAACTAGATGACAATATTTTTCCAGTGACGAAATTTTTTCAATTAATAGACGAATTTTTACTTGTAGATAACTAGATGACAATATTTCCCCAGTGACGAAATTTTTTCAATTAATAGACGAATTTTTACTTGTAGATAACTAGATGACAATATTTCTCCAGTGACGAAATTTTTTCAATTAATAGACGAATTTTTACTTGTAGATAACTAGATGACAATATTTCTCCAGTGACGAAATTTTTTCAATTAATAGACGAATTTTTTTCCATTTCTAACTTCTACGACGACATGACATTCGAGAGAATTTGACAAATCTTCAAATTCTCCGCCTGAGCTCTGCATGGGGGTATAACGTTTTGCAACAGATCACGCGGGCCAACGCCCGAAAACCTGGTGTAAACTTGTCCAAATCTTAAGACTGGGAAAAGAATGTGGTCTATGCTAATTAGCAAATTACACAAACTTTCGAATTTGTTCCCTTTTCTAATTTCGTAACTAAGTCCCGTTAAATAGTATATTTAACGTGAATCATTTATGATTATTTATTTAAATATTGCGCCCTTTAATTGAGCCAATATGTCGTTACATTACAGTATACGCAGCAAAAATGATTTTATCCATTGCTTCAACCGTGACTTATGGTCTTCGTAATCACGTGGAGCGCTAACTAGCTATGTTCTTGAATTCATACTTGGTTTTCAAAGTGAACGTTGAATAAAACCCCGTATCAGCAATTCTCCCTCGAATCGTTTTCTTCCCAAGAGTTATCTATCGTATACTCGAGTACAAAAACTAATCCTTTCATGTTTTCCAATCAAACTATAAAGAAATCGGATTAAATAAATGTCGTGTTCGATTCCACCAAACAATAAGAGCAGGCTGTTCACATAGGCAAATCCCGTTTCCATTCTAACTCCATTTAATGCAGCGATTTGCGATTTAAAATCATCATCTCGTAATTTTAATTTTGACAAAAATTGATTAAACTTGTCTAGGGCGTGACTGACGTCTCTCGACCTGGATGCAATCATGTTAAAAGTACTCTTTTTTCATAAATGTTATATTTTAATTTCCATAAATGGAAATTTTTTATCACCAATTCTGTGACAATATGTAATAACTGTAAAAAATTATAAAGCCTAATAAAGAGTCATTCTTTAATAGATAACCTCAAATCGTGCCACAAATCGTGCAATAAAACAAATTATTAACTTCATTCTGCTTTGTCTTCTTAAACTTAATAGGATTTTCAAACATCAATGTTCTTGCTCTGACTGTATACGGATGTTTCCAATAATTGTTTACATCTGCAATCAAATCACCACATGGAGTCAAATATTTTTGGACATCTTTTTGATATCTGACATATGACCCACACATTAAACCATGATGATCATCTTTAATATCAATACACTTATTAACACATATAGTAAGCTGGTTATTACAACCCTTTGGTAAATTTATACCTAGTATAGATAAATGTCTAGGAATACCTACAATTAGACTAGAAGATGGTCCGTCCATATATATCTGATCAATTACCAGCAATGGAGAATATGGAATATTAAAATTTACACAGTATTGTGTAATTTTTACACAATATTGTATAAATATAATAATAAATAATCAACTATGAAATGATGAACCGATTATACCAACTTGAAAGTATCTATAGAATATTTAAAAGCTCTTTTCACGTGATCAATAATATGAATAAATTTATATGGAATAATATATTTTCAGCGTTGTATTGATCCCAATCTTCCAGTATAAAAACCTGGTTTAAAACCATCAAATTCTTTAATCAAAGGTACCATCCATAATTCAGCGTTAATCATTTCAAAACCAAGTGAAAGAGCTGTATGCCTCGTCATGGCCAAATCAATACAAAAACGACGCGAATTCTGCACATTTAGGCATTCTCTATCATCTTTAAATACTAAGTACAGAGGAACACAATCAGTACACCCATTTAAGTAATATTTAGCATAAAAGCATCCTTTTGATGAAATAATATCTGATTTTAATACTTTGAAAATCATAGCGTGTAAATCAATATATTTTAAAGATTTACAATATTCATTTACGTATAGAGGCATCTTTGACTCATGCGGAAATAAATCATCAACTTTAATAAATCTAAGAAGGGCATCATCAAAATCAAGCAAATCACGTCTATTCGAGACTTCACTTACTTAAGTTGCAGGTTTGGAAAGAAACCCTTTTTATATAAGAATATGTCTCTTTTTTATAACACCTACTAGAAGAAGTTAGACTATTGTTAGTCCCTGAATCAATATCTCTATCATCTTTATTGACTTCATTCATAGATAATTCTGACATTAAAAGATTACTATGTTCACTTAAATTATCAAAAATAGACTCTTCTTGTTAAGAAGTTGTAGGAGTAAGATGCTTAGAAATTAATTCTTTAAATAATTCTTCCAAATGTGTAATCTTATTCTCCATCTGATAAAAAATACATATGCCAACCCTGCTCGAAGAGCAAAAAAAAATTAATAGTATATTTAATACCTTAAAAATTATTTTAACTATTACCGCAATACAATAATATTATCTTTAAAAATATTAAAAATTCATTTAAAACTTTTTGAAAAATATTAAACTTAACATCAATTGTATTTGCAATAAACACTATTTATTTATAAATTTCAAGAATTCTTTTTTTTTTTTAATTCATCTCTTTTATCAATGTCTTTTGCCAATGCTTCACCAAAAACAGTATTGATAAATTTAATATCAACTGTTCTTGCGTTAATGAAGATGTGCATTTTAATTTCTTACGAATCAACTCGAGAATTCATATTTTTCTTTTCCTCATAATTTTGACAAATCATACTGACCAGGCTTTAGCGAGCTTTCTAAGGTTTTTGGTTTCTTTTACACAAAGTCCTTATCATAACATCCAGTAGGTTCGGAATCCTCCAAGGACCTTTTTTTGTAGGTGGGCTGATTTTAGTTTTCATGGATGTCAATGGAATATTTGCTTCATCAGCCACTTTTATGGAAATATTTTTTTTCGTAATTTGAAGAAAGTCTTTAAACCAATCTTGGATGATAAGGTGTGATTCTCATCATCATCATCATAATAATCTTCATCTGAAAAATTGTCATCAAGTAAATTACCCACATTTACATACTCGTCGTCATCATCAATTATTATCGGATTTTCATCTTCATTAACGAATCCTAGAGGATTTTGGGCGAATTCTAAATTGCTGAAGGTCCTGCAAAAAAACAATAATTTAAGAAATATAACAAACGATGTTTTGTTTAAAACTTACTTTTTTTTGGTAAATATTTGTCCAAGAAATTCATTTTATAGTGTACAAACGTTTGCTTTGCCGTTCTATTATTCGCAGCGTTTCCGGACTTTTTTGCTTGATTTATTTCCTTATTCTTAGCCCTCTTATAACTCTTCTTGAGTTGCTCCCAACAAACTCTACACTCTACGGCTATAAAATATATATTATTTTTAAAAATGATTTTTAATTACAAATATGTTTAAAATAATTAGCGAAAATTCTTACCTGGGACCCCCAAAATAGATCCAATAAGAACCCAGCAATTATTTTTTAACTGGCAATTTCGGTACACTTTTGAACCAATATCGTACACAATTTCGAATAATCTGACAGCTCTGATTAATTCAAATTCAATTAATTGATTGTCTCCAGGGTTTAGGAGCCTTGTGAACACAGTACTCTCAAGAACTTATAAATGATAAGCAGGGTTATTTTTCCTGAAGTCAAAAATGGATGATAAGACTTTTGTTGACACCGTGCCTTCATTATTCATTAGTTTGTTTAAAATAACATCCTCTTGTAGAGTTTCTCCGTTTTCATTTGCTAGCGCCATTTTTTTCAATTTATCATTTAAGTCAAAAATTTAAGTAATAAGCAAGATAATTACAATTAATTAATTAAATTTTGTTTTTATCTCAAAATGGAAAAAAAATTGTATATTTTATAATTTTCGATGGTAAAAATTTGGAGACAAAAATTAGGTATCAAATCCATGTTAAATCTATTAAAAACGGCATTTTTAAAACTAGTGCTTCCTAGATAAAAATTAGATTTTACCTAAAAATGAAAACAAAATAAGAATTTAGTTTGATTTTAAAATGAAAAAAAATAAGAAATTTTTGTATTATTAATGAAAAAAATTTTGAGGAGAAAATTGTCAAAAAAGTAGGAAGCCGAACCATATAAAATCAACTATGAAATGAAACACATGAAAACTATTCTATGTAGGCTTTTCTTTATAAGGCTTATCTCTCTAAGGATTATCTTTTTCTTTGACTACTTTCTCCTTCACTATCTCAGTCAATTCCTTTTCAATTTTACGTTTTTTATAAACATTTAAACTGCAATATTCCTTAAAAGATAACATAACACCGCCAAAAATACAAATGTGCTAAGTTTGTAAAAATAATGCAAACTTTTGATTTCTCTAAAAAATTAAATAAATGACATACCCATTTTCAATTTTAAAATCAAAACTTTACTCTTCTTTACATTATTACTCTCGTGTAGTCGTCAAGAATATTGTGAAATTTCATTGAAAAGAGATTGCTAGTTATAGAGGGTTGTAAACCACTAGTTCTTTTTTGTATTATATTAAAATTTAGAATACTAGGATTCGTAAAGAAATAAAATATCTCAATTATTAATATAAAGAATAATTAATTTAATTTATGAACGTATTCAATTTGTGTTGACATTGATGTGAACTCCTCAAACATTAGTTTAACAACGGTTTCTTCTTATCTTAAAAAAATTGTGGTTTAAACAATTAAAACTGAAAGGTGACAGATACACAAGAAATGAGACTAACCGGAAGCATTTTAGTTAACTTGGAGGTTGCAGCGTAAGATTAAATATTACAAAAAATGGGATTTTTCGGGATTTTTGTAATCTTCAACGTAACGCTGTAACCTCGCAAGTTTACCAAAATACTTCAAAGTAATCTCTTTTTTTTCATAAGTGACGTTTATTGAATAGAGCTAACATATCCGGCGTTCCACACCTGCTCCTTCCTTGAACCAAGTTCTTGGTATCCAAAGCAAACATGATTTTATCTATTACTTCAACCGTAACTTGTGGTCTTCGTAATCAAGTGGAGCGTTAACCATGTTCTTGAATTCATACTGGATGTTTAAAGTGACCGTTTAATAACACCCTATATCAGCTATTCTCCCGCGAATCGCTTGAGTGGCAGTTTCTTTCCAAGAGTTATTTATCGTATATTTGGGTACAAGAACTAATCCTTTCATGTTTTCCAATCAAACTATAAAGAAATCGGATTAAATAAACGTCATATTCGATTCCACCAAACAATAAGAGCAGGCTGTTCACATAGGCAAATCCCGTTTCCATTCTAACTCCATTTAGTGCAGCGATTTGCGATTTTAAATCATCATCTCGTGAGTTTAATTTTGACAAAAATTGATTAAACTTGTCTAGTGCGCGACTAACGTCTTTCGACTTGGATGCAATCATGTTAAAAATACTCTCTTTTCATAAATGTTATATTTTAATTTCCATAAATGGAAATTTTTTATCACCAATTCTGTCATCGCTATAATAAAATGGCAATTTATTAAACAAGGGATGAAATATTGGTTTTGCCTTTACATGCAGTTGTATGCACGAGCGAGTGCAGACAGCATGCAAAAGTCGAACCCCATATTTTTTCCCGTGTTCTAAAATATAATTTTACATATAATGGGCAAAAAAGCCGTCTCCTAAGGGCAGAAAATAGGCTTTTTTTGCCCTAGATATGTAAAATAATGTAAAAACTACTTGTTTTACATAAGAATAAATTTTTGTCTAAAATGGATTTTTATTTTTTTCAAGATTTCTAGCTGATTATCCTATCGACTATTTAATTTCACATAGGAAGATATGGGTTAAGTTAAAATATTTATCAAAAATATATATAATGTAACTAGAAATTCATTTTTTACAGTAACGCGCGTGTGCAATAATAATTATAAGTATGTGATAATATAATAATTATATGTGAAACAAGGATATAAAGTTATAATATGCCATTTGCAAAGGTTTACAGGGCTTGAGGTGCATAGCACTGAGGAACAGTGATCGCATTTGGTAAAATACACATTTATAATTTTTATCACAAGTTTCATACATAATTTTATTTAAAAAGTGCGTTAAATTTATCCCACCAATGAATATAAGTAACTTAAATTATATAAATATATTTTATGTTTTATCATTATCAATCATAGAAACTAAAAAAAACTAGAATTAAATAGAGACAGAAAATCATAGCTACAGTATTATATTTTGCCTCCAATTAAACAAAATGTATAAAATTAAATATTATATATTTATATGTTAGAGAAAAATTTAATCAGTATTTTTAATTATAATTAGACATTGTACGTTTTATTTTATATACTCTATTTTGTATTTATATGTAAATAATTATGTTATAAATAAATTAAACAATAAAAACAAATTTATTTTATTTTATGTTTTAAATCTATGATAACTTATTTTTAAAAACTATAATTTATTTTGCGAATTAAAAATTTAGCTAATTTGTTGGCGAGTATATGAATGTAAGTATAAAATTTTTTTTAGTTTTTAAAGCTATAATAATTGTTAACCCTCCATAACTTGTTGAATCCAAGGAATAAAACCAGATACTTTAGTAAATACAGTTGGTGCTACTTTATTTCCACAAGGCATTCTTGTAAATGATGTGACTCCAATAATTTCATATTTATCTGATTGTTTAATAAACAATGGTCCTCCAGAATCACCCTTAAAATATTTATTTTATATTTTATGATACTAAAGTATTTTAAATTAAAATCAATAAAAATTTCTGATACCTTACAACATGACGCCGATCCATTTGGTGGTCCAGCGCATATAAAATTTTTATCCATTTGGTAACGTGAATAAATATTAACACATCTTTCATATTGAATAATTGGTACATTTGCAGTTTTTAAAATATCTGAACCTAGCTTCATATTATTTGAATCATAAACACCCCAACCAGTTATTGTTGCATTTTTTCCATCATATTTTTTTTCACTGTCAGGTAATGCTATAGTTGAAATAAATTTTGTTAATTCAAATGGTTCTCGTAACTCGATTAATGCAATATCATTGTATGGTGGATTAGTCGAAGTAATTCTAAAATATTAAAATAAATAAGTGTAAATTTTTTCTATCATATTTAATTTGATGTATATTTAAATGTATGACCACGTTTTTTAAAATACTATATTTTATCATATGCAAGATCTACATTACTTTGTTATTTTGTAGTAAAATTAATATTACGCCATTAGAATTACATAATTTAACAGTTCAAATACAATATTAGAATTATGTTATTTTTGCATATAAATTAACTAAATTTAAGCAATAAATGTGAAACAAAGTTATAATCCTATATATATGAAATATTGTAGAGCTTTTCTTTAGAGTTTGTATTTTAAGTATTACTGTATAAAAGTATTTATTATTAATGGGATTGGTAATTAAAAGATTTTTCTTACTTATAATTAATTAAATAAATATTTTTTTATAATTTGTTGAATAATTTAACAATTAAATGGCTTCTTGAGCTGATGCTTATTAATAAGTATCAGCTTAAAAACGTGTTAAGCTTGGATCATGCATACTTTGAGGTAAATGCATATTTTAGAGATTTCCTGTGACTCATATAGTTTTGCAAACTTGAAAAAGTCATAGCAACTCATAAAGTTATAAGCATTTAATACTTACTTTATATAATCTCTATGAATATAAACACTTTGCATCATTTTTGTTTGCTCTGTTTTTTCTTCACTTTTTAATGATTGTTTTCCAGCTGAAACAAATAGAAAGGGTCCACTATCAACACAATGAGCAGCAGTAAGAACCCATTTATTAGATATTAAACTTCCACCACAAATATGATGTAATTTTCCTGTCATGTCTTGAATTCTTAATGAAACCATCCACGGATAACGATTTGCAGCAGAATTTCTGCCTCCTATTATTTTAGCTAATCCATTTCCAGTTTTAATACTTGATTCAATGTTAATACAATGAACTAAACAATTTTTATAAAATAATTTTTTAACTAATAAATTTTATCAATTTTTTTAAATATTGATTTTATTACTTTACCAAAAATTATAAAAGTTTTAACAGTTACTAAAAATCCAATTTTTTTTAACAATAATTTTCTCATTATATTAACATGCTTTGTCTGCTTTCATACTGAAAATTTAATTTCAAAGAAAAATATTTCGCGTGCCAAAAGATAAAAGATAAAATAAAATCAATTATTAATGATTTACATAATCTCAAATACTTTTGTGTTATTTTATAAAATAGGTAAATTAGACACATGCCTGAAAGCGTGGCATTTTCGGATCCAGAACTGCACCATTAGCTTGAAAACTTGAAAAATGATTGACGTAAACTGATTTTACTAGGATTGGATCACAAATTAATACTGAAGGCTTATTCATGAAATAAAAACCGCACATACTTGATTTATCAGAATTGCACTTTTTATAAATATCATCACAAATCTGTGGCAAACATTTTTTACCAAGTATTGCTGGTAAAACATGACCAAAAATAGGCAATCTATTTGGTAAATAAGGAATTTTTTGTTTTTTCCAAACATTTTTGGTAACTAGATGATAAATATAAATGAAAACAATTAGTAATATTGATATTAATAAATAGAGTATTTCCATTTTCGTTTTTGTGTTAACACTATTATAATCTCAAGTGCATTTGTTCTTACATTTTCCTTTATTAAATATTATTAATTATAAAAAACGTTGCATAAAATAGATAAGGTCGTATCTATTCAAAAGTACATTGATAATTCTAGTCAAAAGTATAGATAATAATTTTTTTTAAATATATGGTAACATCCAGAATAGAACGACCAGCTGAAAAATAAAAAATTTTGTTTGTCACTTTTTACTTGGGATATGTAAAACCACTCCTATTTTACACTTCCTGATGCATAATTTTGAGATACAGCTGCTCAAAAGTTGGATTTTTTCAATTTTTTGATTTCAGCTGCTCAGTTGAACCTGAAATAACTGAAAACAATGATACTTTTAATACATATATATTAAGGCTTAATTTTGTTTTCCAAATTTTTTTTATCAAAAAATCTCAAACTACTTTTTTTTTTAATTTGGATGTAATACCTCATTTTTTTTCCATGTAAGTACTAATATCTAGAAGTATCGTTCTTACTCGATATCTTGAATCTTATAAATAATTTTTTGACTTTTTTTTTTCAAAATTTTTTTCACCAAAAAATACAAATAATACCAATTTTTTTTTCCTTTTTGAACCTAGTACCTAATTTTTTTCTACGCAAAAATAAAGAATGGCCCAGATCGCACGTAAATTGCAATCCGAGGCGAAGCCGAGGATGGCAAACTGCGATCTGGGATATTCTTTTTTTACGGCCGAGGCCAAAACATAATTTTTCTTCGTCAGTGGCTAGAAATCAAGTATTTTCAAATCGAGCTGCGGCCGGGAAATACGTACTTTCTGGCCACTACTGACAAGAAAAATATTGTAATTTATGAAAATAAAAACTATATAACAAATATGAAATCCTAATTTATAGTATCAGAAAATATATATATTTGACAGTACTTATAAATAGGCCTAGTCCTAGAATCAGGGTATGAGAAAAGTTTTGTAATGTGTTCAAACTTACCAAGATAGTTTCAAGTTTCTTTAGGGACTCAAAAAAACAAGGTTTTTTTATTAAAATAATTTTTTATTGTAATACTAATGAAAAAAATATAAATATTATCTTATACAGGCTTAAATCGTAACCAGATTCCATTTTTAGGATAAAGTAATAGTGCAACAGCAGATGTTGCATCAATTTCAATATCTTGAGTTTTTGGAGATGGTTCCACGATAAAATTACTTATTAATCTTATTACTAATAATTTCATTAACATAAAAGCCAACCTTTGTCCAACACAAACTCTGGGGCCTTCACCAAAAGGTAAAAATGTTGCCTTATCTTTATTAATTTCTCGATTTCCGGATTCAAATCTTTCAGGAGCAAAAATTTCTGGATTTGACCAATATCGTTCATCCTTGTGAAGCGAAGTTGCTGAAATAAAAGCCATATTTCCAGGTTTCATTGTGCAAGATAATCCATCACACCCTTCCAATGTTATTTCTTCCGTGCAAACTTTCATGTAAAAACCAAAAGCCGGTTTTATTCTCATGGATTCATGAATCACTTTTTCCAAGTAGCTCATATTTTTTATATTTTCGTATGTCACAACATTATTATTTTCTTTTAAAAAAGTTTTTATTTCGCTTCTAAGCTTATCTTGAATATTTTTATTATTTGCAAGATTATAAAATAAGTAACTTAGAGTCAAACTAGAAGTTTCATAAACATCCACATAAAAAGATATTATTTCTGCCATGATATTTTCCATATCCATTGTTTCTTTATATTGGTCGATAACGAATTGTAAATAATCATTTGCTTGATGGTTTTTTTGTTTTCTTTCTTTGATTATTGCGTGAAGCGTTTCCCTGAAGTATTGATCGACTTTTTTACTAATGAAACCTATTCCTAAAATATTTGCAAGATTAGGTAAATAAAATCGTATTAATTGGCAGAACCCTTCAAATGGGGTAGGATCAAATAATGTTTTTGCTACTTCAGTAAAGGACTTTGGATTTGGATTATCATCGAAACTTTGACCTTCGATTCCAAATGCAGCATTGGCAACAATTTCACCAGTGTATTTTGAAAAAAGATCTTTTAATTCAAATTCTGTATAATTTTTCATTTTTTCTGCTGTGATTTTTCGGCTTACGTAATTTTCCATTTTCGTACAAACATTGTTAACTATGTCAAATAAATATTTAAATTTTTTTCCAGTAAAATGGCTAATTATTTTTATTCTTGCTTCTTTCCATGCTTCGCCATTGCAAAAAAATGGATTTTTAATCAAAACAGGATCTAATTTTCCATCCAATATCATACCATTCACTTGAAAACTCGAAAAATTATTAACGAAAATTGATTTAACCAAAATTGGATCAGAAATTAACACTGAAGGCTTATTCATGAAATAAAATCCACACATACTTGATCTATCAGAACTGCACTTGTTGTAAATATCATCACAAATCATGGACATACTTTTTTTACATAGAAATGCTTGTAAAACATGTCCAAAAATAGGCAATTTATTTGGTAAATATGGAATTTTTTGATTTTTCCATACATTTTTGGTAACCAGATAATAAATATATATTAAAATTATAAGTAAAATTGATATCAATAAATACAATGTTTCCATTTTTGTTTCTGCATTAACACTATTATAATCTTGCTTGAATTTATTCTGACATATGCGTTTATTTAATATTGTGTAATATTTTATACGTTATTAAAAACTTTAAGGTCACATATATTGAAAAATTACATCACTGTACAAAGATAATAAAGATTTTTTAAAATTGATATTTATACTTTTTTTTAAATATCAATAACTTTTATCATTTGCTATTAGAATTTTTTTTTGTGTTTACCGGTTTTATTTTTAATGGTTTGAATGTTTCAAATTGGTCGGTTACCTATTATTAATATCCTATAAGTTCGCTATCATTAAATTTTTGAAATATGACTCCTAAATGTTCACTCACAATCATCATTTTAGTCTAGCTAAAAAAGCGGACGAAAATATTTTTTTTTCCTAATTAACTTATTTTTATCCTTATTTTTATACTTAACAGAAATATAATATTTTTGTCTTCGTTTTTAGCTAATTTTAGCAGCCTAAAATAATGATTGTGGTCGTATATTTAGGAGTCACATCTCAAACATTTTCTTGTGATGAACTCAAGCCTTTTTAAAGCCCTAAAAACCAAAATCTCAAAAAAAACCAATTTTCAAGCTATGTATATAAATTTTTGGTCAAAATTAATTTTTCCCAAAAATTCTGGCAAAAACACCAATTCAAAACCTAGAGTAACTTATTGAGACAAAAATTTTAGGAAAAATAATTTTGCTCCGATTAGTTAACCTGAACCTGAACATATGTATCATCAATTATTTGTATTTACGCATTATCAATTTATGTTGCATAAGCTGAAAAGTTACTGTGTGCTTCAGAAGGAAAAGTATTTTATTAGTCAAACAAAAACCTGTTTCTAATTATCGTTTATGATTGTTTAACTAATTGAGCAAAATCTTAATCTGTTAAAAAGTTTTATAATTTTCAAAAACACCGAATATACGATAGATGTCCATCGTCTCATTATAATGCCTTTTTCTTAAAAACGAATTTATCAAATCTTTTTTTTTCAAAAAATCTCGGCATAAAATTACAAAACATGTAACTTTTTTGGAGGGCATAAGAATTAATAGAAAGTAAAAATGACCAAATTAGTTACATATGAGTTCCTTAACAGAGACTCATTAATTAAGAGTAATATTTAAAATTGGCTAAGATTTAGAAAAACCTTGATCCTGACTATTTATTTTAACAAAACTTTGCGATTTCGCGATTGATAAATTCGTAAACATAAAAATTCTACACATTTTTCATCAAAAATTATATTGATTGTTTATTTATACAGAAAATAATGTAGAAAATGTTAACTATTGTATAAAATAAATACATTTCTGACTAAATTAACTTATGATGTACTTCATGGTTCTTCGAATACGTAAACGTCATCTCCAGTTTTTACTTCACCGGTTGAATAAAGACCACAATAAATACCAATTGTCGGACAATGCTTTTCGCGGGGATTAATTTCTGGATTTTTTAGCATTCTGTAACTATAAAATAGATATAATTTATTATTTTTATAAAACATTTGATTTAGTACTTAAAAATTTTAATGTTTAATAAAATTATGTAACTAGAAGGCCGAATACTACGATCACCAAGAAGCAGGAAGCAATTATTTTTTTGTGGTAAAACGATACTACAAAATTATTGAAAATTATAAACCAAACATTGTGATAACGTGTAACCTCTAACATGCCTGGTATCAAAAGTATTGGCCAAATCCTAGTACACTAATATCTTTCAAACAAAGTTAAAATACTTACGTTTTTAAAGTCTTAAGTGGTTCTGAATCTTTAGCAAAAGTTCCTGAATTTGGATCAATATTAACCATGACGCATCTGTATGAAGATAAAAAAATATTCAATTAAAACAACAAAACGTATAATTATTTTTCAAGCACTGAATAATCAATTTAAATTCACCTTGTACAAAGCTTGAAATTTCTTAATATTGCATTTTCTCCAATTTTGATCCAATCCCATTCATCTTCTACAAATGGTTCAGTATTTGAAATAACTACGTTAGGTCTTAGCTGAATTGGGTTTATTGGTTTCTTTAACTTTTCGTTTAAATCTTGTACTGAAGATTCTGATAAAATCATGTAACTTGCCAAATCCGAAAAAATACCCTTTATTCAAAACAAATTTTTATTTTTCCCTAAAATTTCTGTTTCTTAAATAGCATTATCTATTAATTAATTAATTACCGTATCTTCATTTCTAAGATTTTCGTACGTTCTTTTTCCATTTCCAGATACTACAATCCTACCATAATCTTTCACTTGAAATCCTAGTCTTAATTTTTTTTCATTTCCTGCTAATAAACTTGAAAATTTATTTTTTGTTTAATAATTGATCCCAAAATCGATAATTTTGAAAATTAATATTTAAAATTTTTACCTTGAAAGCCATAAACTTGCTTTATCGCCACAATCAATACATTCAACAGATTCTCCATACCAAACAGAACATTTAGTAATTTTTGAATTTTTATTTATTTTTGGTAAATCAAATATTAAAGGCTCAACTTTTGAATCAGATATTTCTAATTTAGCTTGATTTTCATTCAATGGTATTATGTTAATAAGTAATAATTTTGGGAATTGGCGACCAGTTTGAAAATTTTTTGTTGATTCATCATATACTATAAACATCCTATTGAGAATATAAAGTATGTTTGTTGGTTTATTAAAAATCTTTAGCTGAATAATTTGCTGTTTAATACCCCTGCAGACACAGTTGCGTGTACTTTTTAATGTGTAAATGATAGCAAGAATTCAGGGATAATTTACACTGAGATCTAAACTAAAAGACTTATTTAAAAAAAAATAACTTCTGTTAATTACTAATTTTTAAAAATTAAATTAGGTAAAAAGAAGCTTTTAATTTTAACCGAATTTAAAAATGGATTTAAGTTTATTTAAATCCAAAATAAAACATTAATCCCGAAAAAATCTTGTTCAAATTTATGATACAAAGAAGCCGTGGGAAAAAATACATTAAAAATTCTGAATTGCGATCAATTAAAAACAGAAAAAAGTATAGCAAATATTTCCTTAAAGAATTACCTATCTCTTAAGCGAAAACAACCATCTTGATTTATTGAAATTCCACGTTCCTCGAAATTGCATCCATTTACTTTATTTCCTTTACCAGATTTCAATGGATAATAAAATAATTCTTTTACAGTACCAATTTTTTTCCATGATGTTTTTGGAGAGGATAAAACTTTTTTATATAGTTCTTCCTTGACTTCTATTAATTAAAGGCAAAAAAAAAATTATTAATGAAAATGAAAACAAAAAAATTTTTCTGGTCAGCGGCTAGAAAGCACGTATTTCCCGGCCGCTGCGCATCCGGCAAAGACGTGTTTTCTCGCCACTGATGCAGAAAAATCATATACAACCCTGGGCCATAAAAAAAGAATGCCCCAAATCGCAGTTTAATTTACGTGCGATTTGGGCCATTCTTTATTTTTCTGGCCATGGTTCGTAATATACTATTGTAGCATGGTTAAAAATACGTCGTATGACTTCAGCCTAAGGTTTGGCATAATTATCTCTTTTGAATTTTCGCAAAAATTTTTACCAATCGAGTAAACCATCTATTTAAAATATTGCGATATAATTTCTGGCCAAATAAACCAATCTTCTTATTTGTGTACAAGAAATTTTTGGAAAAAATACTATGAATTAATTGGTACTCAGAATTTTTAAATATAATATTTAATTTAATATCAATGAAATTTGTATTGCGTATAAAATATTATCGTATAAACAATCAAATATAAAAACAAAATAAATGTTTACTTGACCTCAACCTCAACCAAACAATAAAATCAGAAAAAAATTCTGTTTACTTGTTATTCGGAGAAATTTCTTAAAGAATTTTTTTTAAACTTTTTAAAAATTTTTTATAGGGTGAGATTCACGAAAAAATCAATCAATATTAACAGAATCTATTGAGGTAATCATGCAAAAGGAGTTCATACCACGTTTTTACCCACAATTTTATACTTTTTTCCCTTTCTTCTTCGTCAATCCTCTTATTTTTCATCCAAATTAATATGGCAGTTACACTAATAATACTTATTGACCCACCAATGATAAAAAAATTAATGCCATTCTGAAAGAAATTTATATTTTATTGTAGAAAAGTGCTTAAAAAAGCTTATTTTTATTATAATCTTACCATGTTCGTAGTTTAAAATTTTTTCTCAATACTTAAAAATCCTGTTATTTGAAGTAAATATTATGTAATAATGATTACATCAATTTAACGCAGGTACAATACAAACTGATAACTTCATTATCGTAAAGATAACACGTGTGTGTAATCATAAATATAAGTTTAAATATTATATTGTTAAATTTTCAAATGATACAGCACGTATAGTTAAAGACCTACCTCTTCCTTAAAAATTTTAAAAACATATAATAATTTATTTCGAGCATTTGCTGAAAATTAATGTTTTTTAATGAAAGTTTGAGTAAGATTTAAAAATAAAAACTATTGTGTGTATCTTAAAAAACTTTTTTTTATTTTAACTGATACATCAAAATTTTTTTTAATTAATCTGAAATATTATACCTTAAAGATGGTGCTGCGGAATTCCGGCTGTGGCAGGTGGAATTTTTTTTTCTTTTAAATGGTTGCGAATGATATAAATCGTATGAAAAGTTTAACATAAAAAAAAAAATTTTTTGTCCAACAATTTTTTTTTGCCCTCTTGGGCGGAAAACTCGTGGGTAAAACTTGTCACTGAATTTACTGCACCCATCGTACGCCTAGGTAGGCAAAAAATATCGTAAGCATGATACTTAATATAATATTTAATTTCCATCATGCCGAAAATTTTCTTTACGTTTCAAAGCCAATTTTTGGAAACAACAAAAAAATTCCTGCTGCAACATGTGGAATCTTTTTTCTATACAAACAAAAGTTGTCCACATGATTTCGCTGTCCAGTATTATTAGATGCAAAAAAAAAAAAGAAAATTTAGATTAAAGTATAATCACTTAAGATGGTATTCCCCTAAAATCAAAGAAAAATAATGAAAACTAAGAAAATGTCTGCACGCGAAAACAAACCAAAAAAAGCCTAGTTTTTGGACAGTCTTTTAAATACACAGCTCGCTAAAATAGTCAGAATTCTTTAATTGTTTTGTGAATGCCATCTTAACAAAATAAGAAAGAAATTAAAAAAAAAAATTTATAAATCGGTTGAATAGTTTTCCCACGATCATGTAGATAAATTTTTTTTTACATTTTAATACACAGAATTTTCTGTACTTATTCTACGCCTAGGTAGGCAAAAATATTGCAAGCACCATGGGCGAAAAACTTTAGACATTAGCGTGAGCTGTAAAAATGAAAATAATTAAACCCTAAAAAACAAAAAAAAACTGAAAATCTAATCCAAACTTTCATTCAATAAATCAAAAAACTTCAGCGTTTCATCCCTTAAGTAATTTTTGTTAACTTAAATTAAACATATACATCCTAAACGTAAATTTTGAAATTCTCTAAAATTTGACTTTACTGATATTAGGTTGCTAGAATTTTAAAATAGTTTAAGATCATCATAATATATTATAAATGTCCATTTTCAAAAAATGACCTAAAAATACTAAAATTACTGTCAAAAATAAAGAATTTTCTTTCGCTAAAAAAGCTAAAAATTATTAAATATAAAAAATTTTTCTTTTGTATCCACTCTAAACATGAATGCAAACATGCCCATAATTTTATTCATTAAACAAAATAAGTACCAGTATATATTTACATTAAACATAAATTTATTAATTTAAATTCTCCAATTATATTTTATTATATTACAAATTGAATAATATTACAATCCCTGCATTTATGAATATAAAATCCAATGATAATAATTTAAACGCCTTATATTACTTTTATAACGTCTACTGACACTTTTTTTAAGAAAGTATAAAACATAAACATTTGTTTTTGTCTTTTTTTATTATTTTTTTTCTTGATAAGATTATCATTTCTTTATTGTTCACACATTCATGTTTTAACTCGTTGTCTTATATAAACGTTTGAAAAAAATTATCAAATGAAAGTTTCATTTTTTTGCTTGAATTTTTTTATTTTAAATAATGTGATTGTTACTTTTAAGTTATTGCAATTATGAATTTAAAATTTTTTGTTATTTTTAATTTTATTATTATAAATCAATTTGTTTTTTGTCATTTTAACAGTTATGATGATGGTAAAAATATTTTAGTGCCAAATTATAATTTCATTTCGAATAAAATGAATAAAATTTTAATTTAAAGGATTTCAAAAAACGTTAGGGCATTTACGTCCAAAAGCACCAGAAGAAATTCAGACGATTGCTGTTCAAAATTTAATTTTACGTGTTTTGGGTAATAATTCACATTATTTTGAAGTTAATGTTGATTCCAGTATTGAAAATAATGGAAAAGATGTATTTAAGGTAAATTCATTTTTTAAATAATCACTGAAATGATGATTTGCTTGAATTTTGCCTTAAAGTTTTTTTAAATAAAAATAAAATTTTAGCTAAAAAAGACGAATTCAAATACAATAAAAATTATTGGTAGTTCTGGGGTAGCAGTATCATGGGGTTTGTATTATTATTTGAAAGAATATTGCAATTGTCATATATCATGGGAAGGATCACAATTAAAAATTCCAAATATTTTACCTGAAGTAAACAAAATTGTGACGTCAAATGATAGGTAAAAACTTAATTTTTAAAAATTTTGTAAAAAATTATTATGGTAAAAAATTATAAAAAAAATTTTAGATTTCGTTATTACCAAAATGTTTGCACACCAGGATACAGTTCAACATGGTGGAAATGGAAAGAATGGGAAAAAAATATTGATTGGATGGCACTAAATGGCATAAATTTAGCACTTGCATTTCATGCTCAAGAATTTATTTGGAAAAAAGTTTACTTAAAACTAAATTTAAATAGAGATGAAATTCAACAGCATTTTGGTGGTCCTGCATTTTTACCTTGGTTTTTATAATTTTAATTTAAAATTTTTATTCATATTTAACACTAAAATTTTTCATGCAATAAATAAATAATTTAGGTCTAGAATGGGTAATATTCGTGGGTGGGGTGGTCCTTTATCTGAATCATGGCACAATCATACTGTAAATTTACAACATAAAATATTAAATCGTATGAGAGAACTGGGTATCATTCCAGTATTACCAGCATTTGCTGGCCACGTTCCAAGAGATTTTATTAGAGTATTTCCTGATGCAAAAGTTAGTAAAGTTGTTGAATGGAATCATTTTAATGATGATTATTGTTGGTAAAAATATTTATAAGAAATTTTTTTTATTCAAAATTTACTTTTTTTGTTAAAAATAATTTCGTTTTAGTCCTTATGCTCTTGATCCAACAGATCCATTATTCCAAAAAGTTGGGGAATTATTTTTGAAAATGGTAAAATTTTTAAATGAATCAAGAAATTAATTTTTTAAGCTTTTATATTGATTTTTTTAATTACAGTATATTGAAGAATTTGGTACTGATAATATTTACAATTGTGATTCATTTAATGAAATAAATCCAAAAAATGGAGATTTAAAATATTTAAAAAATACTGGAAAAGCAATTTACTCAGCAATGGCAAGTGTAGACCCAAAGGCAATTTGGTATAATTTTTATTTTTTAATTAAATATCACAATTTGAAAAATTCAAAAAATTAAATTTCTAGGTTGATGCAAGGATGGTTGTTTGTACATAGTTCAAAATTTTGGACAATTGATAGAATAGAATCATTTGTTACTTCAGTGCCAATTGTAAATATAATTAATTACATTCATTAGAATATTTAAATTTATTTGTTAATAAATTATTTTATTTTATTTTACATATTTAGGGTAAAATGTTAGTTTTGGATTTACAATCTGAACAGTATCCACAATATGAACGATTAAATTTTTATTTTGGACAACCATTCATTTGGTGTATGCTGCATAATTTTGGAGGAACTTTGGGAATGTTTGGATCATCATCTGTGATAAATAAGGTAGCTTTTGCAAACAATTATTTTACAAAATCTTGTATTTAATTATTGAAATATTGGAGAAAAAATAAATAGATTGCCTTTTTAATTTTGCATTAAATTTTTATACTTTTAATTTAGAGAGTTTTTGAAGCAAGAAATAAAAATGGAAGTACAATGGTTGGTACAGGCCTGACTCCAGAAGGAATTAATCAAAATTACGTAATTTATGAATTCATGAATGAAATGGCTTACACAAAATATCCAGTTGATTTGCAAAGTTGGTATGGCATTTTTCTCATATTTTTAATGAGACTTCATTAATTTTTTCAAAAATATTAATTTGAAAATTATATTAAATGCAATATTAAAATTTTTTTTTTAGGTTTGCAAAATACTCAATAAGAAGGTATGGGTTTGCTGATCAATCACTTATGAAAGCTTGGGAAATTTTAGGGAATACAGTGTATGATTTTCATGGAAAAGGAAATATAAGGGGTCATTATGTAATTACAAGAAGGCCTAGTTTGAATATAAATACTTGGGTAAATATCTTTAGCATACAGACATTGCTCCAATCAAATCACGGTTTTGCGGTTGTTTTTAGCAACGAAAATGAAAAAAGGTCTATTAAGGATATTTTCTTGATGATTTCGAAAATCAAATTTTCGCTAGAGCTAAATTTATCTAACACCCTTAAATAGCAAAAAATATCCTCTTTATGGGTGTTTTTGGAATATTTAAAAACTGCAACAATATTTAGCCCAGCACGCAGCTTTTTGGAGCTTCTAATTACAAATTTGACGATCTCGTGCATGAAAAATAAGCAAAATACCCCTTATGGAGGTGTTTTTCTATATTCGTAAATTATAACAAAATTTTGCCTCCACAACATTTTTTTAGGTCAGTTATCTTGAATTTCGAGGTCATAAACGTGAAAAAGGAGGTATTTTTCCTAATTTATGGGTGTTAGACAAATTTTACATGAACAAAACCTCGATTTTTGGAATAAGTGACCAAAAAAACCTTTTATAGACCTTTTCTCATCTTGGTTGCCAAAAATACATCCCCCCCCCCTCCTACCGCCTAACGTGATTTTACTGGAGTATATATTCTGTTTAATCAAAATTATTCAGATACGTAATAAAATTATATTAATTTTTTAGGTTTGGTATGATCTTAAATCATTCACCGAAATTTGGGATAATTTTTTAAAAGGAAAGATCAATAACAATGAACTATTAAAGCATGATACTGTGGACATTTCAAGACAGGCTTTACAGTTGATTGCTGATTTTCACATTTATCCGAAAATTAAACATGCTTTTTACAGTAAAAATATAACTTTATTACAGTAAGAAATTTTTATTATAAATAATTGAATAACAATTTTGATTTTATTTACAAAAGTAATTGAAAATACTCGATATGAATGATGCATGACTAGATTTCCTTAACTCAAAATTCAACCAATTCTTGACTTTTTATCAGTGGTTGGCTTTCGAGCTTGCAGTATATTAGCAATTAAAAATAAAGAAGTTTTACGTTTTTACGGCTTGTTTTATCCACCAATGGTCTTTATTTACCCAGTATTAGCTTTTAACCATTTTCTTTGATATATTTTAATTATTTATTAACGAAATTTTTCTTTTTCAACAGACAGAAAGCACGTACCTACCTAATTTTCGTTCTTTACACGGTCAGAAAAACCACATTATCTAATTGCAGGCTAAAGAAGTCCCATATAAAACCCTTAGCCATAAAATAACAATACATCTCAGATTACAGTTTATCAATAATTTACGTGCAATCTGGTCTATTATTTATTTTTCTGGCCATGTATGCCTAAATTTATAATATAAACAAATTTGATACTTTTTTCGATTGGGACCCTTAGACTATTTCTAAATACGAAAACCTTGGAATTTTAATTTTTTTCTCTTGAGGAAAAAATCTACTGCTTTTGGTGATAGCACCTAAAATAATAGTTCAATATAGATTATAAAAAATTATAGAAGTTACTGTATTTTGAATTAAGAAAATTTTCAGAAACCCAAAAACTATTTCATGTTTAAACCTTACGAACTTCGCAAATTAAGATTAATACTTGCATTAATTTCAAAAATTTTAAATTATGATTTCTAATTTTACCTAAAAATTATCATAAAATAAAAAATCACGCAATAAATAAATTTTCTCATTTCATGTAATCAGGGAAATGTCAACAAAACTTTTAGACCTATTTGACGATTTAGAAGAAATTCTTGGCTCAAGTAAAGATTTTCTTCTTGGAGTTTGGTTATCTGATGCTAAATCAATTGCAACTAACAAAAGAGAAGAAGAAAATTATGAATATAATGCACGTAATCAAATAACGCTTTGGGGACCAAATGGAGAAATTATTGATTATGCAAATAAACAATGGTCTGGTGTAATAAAAGATTATTTTCGTAAAAGATGGGCATTATTTTTAAACTATTTAAAAAATAATTTTAAAACCAATTCTGTATTAAATATGAATGAAATTAAAAATAAAATATTTAACGAAGTTGAACAGCCATTTACATTTGCTAAAAATATTTATCCAAAAAAACCTATAGGTTTGTAATTTTAATGATTTTTTTTTTTATCATAATTTTATATTTACTTAAATTAAAATATTTTTTCCTATTTTTTAGGTGATACTTATGAAATAGCAAATAAAATATATAAAAAGTGGCGTAAAATTTGGTAAATAATTGATTTAAAAATGGTTTATTAACTTTTTCTTATAAAACCAATACTGTTTACATCGTGATAATCTTAGAAGACAAATTTGTGAATTTTCATTAGATAATTTATCTAAATGCATTTATCAAAGGGCAGAAATTAGGCATGTAAATATGAATTTCTGCAAAAGAATTATAAACAGACTTAAAATTGTAAAATACTCTGTCAATTATTGTATTTTTTCATAAAAAATAAATGTGCAAAATTATATTTAATACCGTTGGTTTAATTTGCTCTAAATTTTATAAAATTCGAATATTATTGATAATACAGTGGCGGATCTAGAAAATTTTTTTCGGGGGTTATTTGGAATCAAATTACAAAAAATTTGCTAATAAAAGGTCCTTAAAATAGTTTTGGGGAGTCAAAATAGTGCATCACGTTAATTATGCAACGTAAAATTAGCTAAAAAAAGGTAAAACTGACCGCTGAGGGGGGTCAATTGACCCCTTTGACCCCCCCCTTGAATCCGCCACTGTAATACTACATGATTACAGTGCGATAATTTCTCATAATCAAATTTCCTTGAGATTCTGTGCAAGTGAAATTTTGTACTCTTTATTGACATTGGTGAGTCTGGGTCAAATAAATTTTTCATCAATTTAGTACGATTATTTGAATAAACTCATATAAAAAAATTAAAAGCACAGCTGGACTTTTCAAAAGGGTAATTTTCTTATTAGAATGATCAAGTGAATTTTTTCAATGAAATGTTTCAAAGAAAGTTAATTACAATTCATTAGAGAAAAATGAGTTTTTTTAATGAAATTTTACTTTGTAAAAATTATTTTTGTATTTGTTTCCAAAACACTGCAGTAAATCAAGCAAAATTTTGAATTATAGCAACAAAAGGATTATCGAAATAAGATTTAAATTCTTCATTTAATAAAGAATTTATTTCTATTAAAAACTTTTTTATTTTTAGTATACATTTATTTTCTGAAAAAAAGGCAAACTTATAAAAAAATTTCAAATCAATAGATTTTTGTTAAACAATTAAAATAAAAAATATAGATTTTAATTTTCGAAAAATCATTATCAAAATCTAGAGTAAAAACTTTGTAACTTTTTGATTACTTTGTAAACCAAAAAAAGCAAAGTATTAAATGCAAATTGTCTATACTTATATTTATGGGAAAATTAAGCTGGCTTATAAATCGTCTTAAAATAACAGTAGTAAGGAAAATTTTTAAACGGGTCCATTTCCAATAAATTTTTCTTGCCACTTACAAAGATAAATTGTATACGACCCTTGGCTGTAAAACTATATTTTAGAACACGGGACAAAATATGAGGTTTGACTTTTGCATGCGGTCTGTACTCGCTGGCTACGCTCGCTTGTGCATATGTCGTAGGGAAGTAGAGAAATCTGTGATGAAATTGTGCAAAGTAGACTAATGGAAGTTTCGATCTCCTACTTCCCTAAAATTTTTAGTGAAGTAGAGGAAAATTATAGCTGTTGTCTACTACACCGATAGCCTTTAGGGAAGTAGACGAGTCGTCTACTTCACTGATATAAACTCAGTGGAGTAAACTAATTTATTTTATTTGCCTACTTCACGGATGGCTCTTTTAATGAAAAACTGTGTTGAATACGGGAAAAAATGTAGGAAATTTGCTGCATTGAAAGCCAAATCCTATTTTTTTCCCTTGTTGAACAAATAGATATTATTTAATTTTCGGTTACCTATTATGATGTATACAGGTATTAAAAGTAGGTATACGAAATAATTCGAAATTTGTTTCTCTTTGGTCGAAATTTTATACTAGAATGAAAAAAAAAGCTTGTTTAAAACATCAAATTAAAAAAAAAAATTTTCGTTGATTTCTCTTTCTCATTTTTTAAAAATTCAATTTTCGGGTTTTTAAATACCCAATTTAAAATTGATGCTACTTCATCTTAAAAAATATACATATTTTTTTTAAATTAAGCTATACGATGCATCAACTAAAAAATTGATAAAAATAAGGTGTTTGAGATTTAATCAGTTTAAAATTATCAAAAATTTAGATTTCATTATCATTTAATAAAATAAGTATCATTTAATTTTATATTGCGGCTTGTATTTACATGCATAAAAGTATAAAAAATATGGTATCTCTGATTTTAAATTATTTTTAAAAGCTAAAAAGGTAAGTAACTAATAATGCTTTGGCAAAAAAATGATACAAAATGCACACGTATGTACTATGTGTCATTTAACGCAATATGCAGAGCTCTGTCTGAAAATTTATGAATATTATTATTATACTCGAAGTATTGTTATTATTATTATTATTATTATTATATACACATATGTTCGAGAAGACCACACCGCATACTTTTTAGAAAGATAAAGATAGATATATATAATGTATAGTGTGTGTGGTGTTATTACACTATACACAAAAAGAGTGCAATAGTGGAGACACCCAGAGAATTTTGACTCCGAAGAGGATCAACATTGGAGTAATAATAATATTTCCAGAAAACAACCTAAACCGGTTTTTTGGGTTTTTTTTCAGTGTAAACAAATATATTTATAAGTAGAAGTTTCTTATCTTTAAAAAGTTTTCCTTATTTCCTAAAAGAGAAGCTAATATTTTCTAAAAAAACTTCTCTACCTAGTGAAAGTTTAAACGCAAAAAAGTAATTATAAATAAATTATTTATATTAATTTTTTTAAAATAATTCTTATTTCTCTTATTTATAAAAAATAATTTACTTTTTATATGCTAATTTATGTCTCATGCAGACAAAAGTTTACATTAAATTGTTGGTTAAAACTATTGCTTCAATTTTATAAACTGTGTTTCAAGTGCCACAATATAATCTCGTTATTATCTAACATTTTTTTTTTTTATACAAAGCTTTTATCATAATTATTTTAATTTTACAACTCAATGTGATTGAAAAATTTTTCTTAATAATAAAACCAAATATTTTAGGCAAAATGGCTTTACGAGACTTAGTTGAAGGTGAGTGTGGAGGGCCTAGTTCACTTATTCGACTTACTTCACATTTTGTGAAGGATCATGGATTAAAAGAAGAAGGAGTTAGAGATTTATTTGGTTCTGTACCATTTGAAGAAAATGATCAAGAACAATTAGTTAAACAATTTTTAGAAGAAACTTCTGTTAATCCACAAACTTTTAAAATGGAAAATTTATTACAAGAAATGCAAGAAATCAATCAAAGTATTTATCCTCCTGTTACTGCCCCTGGTGTAGTTGAAGAATTAACAAATCAGGACACTGCCTGGGCTAACCAGTATCTCCAATCTGGTGGTCATTTTCGGGTTAGTTGTACATATTAGTTTTTCTTGCACTAATTATACTTATTATAAAAAATTTTTAGGAAAATCACACGGACGATATATGGAATGCACCTTTAGCTGTAGGTTCAAAAATTACATTTCCTGGAGAAACTAGTGAATTTGGATTAGGTCCACAATGGGCCGAAGAATATTTAGAACAAAGTATTGAAAATGCTGAATCAATAACAGTTTCTGGAACAGATAACTTAGCTCAAGAAAATCCAAATTTTGCGTATTCAAAATTTATGAAATTCATGAGGCAGGAAAATGATAACCCCGTACAAACAGTACCAATTTCAAAGACTGAAGAAACATTAGATAATAAATGGTCTTCAGAATTTATTAAAAATGAAGATGATAAAGAAAAGTTAAAAGATTCTGCTGATGTAAAAGCTGAATCAAATATTCTCAGTGCTGTTGACGAACAAAATGCTGCCGCTGGGTCTTGGGTAAATGAATTCACAAATGATAATACCACAGAAGGTAAAAAAATGAATATATTTTATTTAATTCTTTATTTTCTTACCTTATTTACTATAAATTTCTCTAGACTCAGAAAACTACGAATCATCTTTTTGGGAACGACTTCAAGATGAATGGAAAAAAATTTCTAATACTGAAACAATTTCTAGCCCTCACCCCTGGTTATCAGAATATGAAAACTTTTATGATCCTTTCAAAGAGTATACATTTAACGAAGAAAATCCAATGACAGATTTATCAAAACCTTTAGAAGAAGGTAAAAAAAGGTTAGAGAGTGGTGATTTGGTTGGAGCAGTTTTATGTTTTGAAGCTGCAGCAAAACAAGAACCAAATAATGAAGAGGCTTGGCTTTTACTAGGAAAAACTCAAGCAGAAAATGAACAAGATCCATTAGCTATTTCTGCTTTAAAACAATGTTTGACTTTAGATCCTAAAAATTTATCAGCTTTAATGGCACTCGCTGTTTCTTATACAAACGAATCATATCAGAGTCAAGCTTGTTTAATTTTAAAAGATTGGTTGTTAAAAAATGAAAAATATGAGCATCTAAAAACTGCAAACACTGGTTCTTCTCCTATACAGCATTCAGGTGTTTCTACTGTTCTATTTAAGTAAGTATTAAGTTACAATTTTTTACTAAAATAAAAATCGTTTATTTATAAACGTTGATTTTGATTTTTACTAGTGATGTTCATAAAGAAGTTAAAGATTTATTTATCGAAGCTGCTAGAATGCAACCCCATGGTACAATCGATGCAGATGTTCAATGCGGACTTGGTGTTTTATTTAATTTATCCAGTGAATATGAAAAAGCAGCTGATTGCTTTCGAGCAGCTTTACAAGTAAATCCTAAGGTACCGAACACTTAAAAAATTATTACCACTATAAGAAAAAAAAATCTAAATATACATTCTTTAAAATTTTCCAAATTAGTAAATGCATCCATTGAACATTTAAGCAATATATATATATATATCGTTTATATAATTATTTTTATGATAAAGATAGATAATAGGTAATTTTTAATTACTTTAAATGCACTTATTTCTTAATTTTAAATAGTTTCTGAATATACTGAATGTATAGAACAAAAAAAAATTGACATGAAACAGTATAAATATTCATAAATATGAAAACTAATTAAAATTTATAATTTCAAAAAATATCATTTTATTTTGATGAATTTATTTTTATTAGGATCCCACATTGTGGAACAGATTAGGAGCAATTTTAGCAAATAGTCAACGTTCCGAGGAAGCTATTGAAGCCTACTATCAAGCTTTAAAATTATCGCCTGGTTTAATTCGAGCTAGATATAATCTTGGAATTTCTTGTATGAATTTACATGCTTACAAGTAAGTTTTTTCAAATATTTTTAAAATTTTAACCTATAACAAAATTTTTTTTGTTTATTTTTTAAAGGGAAGCTGGAGAACATTTTTTGACTGCTTTAAATCAACAAGCTGCAGCAAAAGGTGTACTTGGTGAAAAAGGTTCTCCAAGAATAATGTCGGATACTATTTGGTCAACGCTGAGATTAGTTATATCGTTTTTACATAAATATGAATTAAATGATGCAATAGACAAAAGGTATTTATAAAAACTTTTTTTATTTGTATTAATAAATGAGTAATTCCAAAGGTTAAGCACTGGTTAGAAAATTTGAAAAAACCGATTCGGTTGTTTTTTGTATCTGAAAGTATTTTCAAGGTTCTTGGTTTAAAGATTCCAATATCTGTATTATATTTTTAAAACTTTCTTGTATAATTAAAGCAGATTAATATTTCTTTAAAATAATAAATTTGCCTTTGGATCAAAACTGTTATCAATTTCTTTTAATATTAAAATAACATTAATATTAAAATTAAAATTAATTTTTTAAAATGATTTTTTTCCAATCTGCTTTTTTTGCTGAATTTTTTTTAATTGGTAGTTCATAAAACCTTAAAAAACGATTTTTATTCATTTTCCACTCTCAAAATTATTGAGGGGAAATTATTGCAATAAATTTTGAGTCTAGAAACTTAAAAACTGTTATAATTATGTTACATACTTTTATGAAAACTCAAGTAAATCAAATTTTTTAATATACCAGACTATAAAAATTGTGAACTATTCATAAAACTATTCTTTTATTTTAATGAGAAAAATACATTTTAAAAATTTTTACATTATAATTTTAAAATTTTTAAATGTTAACTTTTACAAAATTTTTTTTTAATTTTATAAAAATAAACAAAAAAAAATTTTTTTTATTTTTACAGAGACCTTGAAAGGTTAAACAAAGAATTTGAGATGTAGCTAAATTACTGACTCTAAAACACAAATTTGTTGGCTACAATAAAATTTGTTGGCTGAATAATAACGAATTTACGTATATATTATATGAAGTGCAGCTTATTAAATCACTGGCTTAATGGGATGTTTATGTTTTATTTCTAAAGCTAGTGATTGAGATATAAAAAAAAATTATTTTATTATTGATTTATTTTTCTTGTGGTTATGTTGAAAAAAAAAAAAAAAAAAAAATTCCTTTTTCTTGTTAATTAATGTCAAACCTAAATATTTATATTTTAATGATCAATTTATTATAAAGCGTTTGACTTATTAAATTTGTTAAAAGTAATTTATACAAAATAATATACAAAAATTTACTTTTTTTTTTTTAATTTCTTTTATTTTTTTTTATTTTTTTTTATTTTTTTTTTTTTTTTTTTTTACTTAGTTTTTTTTTTTTTTTTTTTTTTTTTTTAATAAAATTTTATAAATTAACAAAAATTTTTTAAAAATATAATATCTTCTCTTTTAATTTTTTGAAAAAATATAAGAAGATTTATTATATTAATAAAATATTAAACTATGAAACTTTGTAAATAAAATATTTTTAATACAAAAAAAAATTATATATATATATATACAAATAAATACATAAAAGACGCCTATATGGCAAAAAATGACTAATTTCATTATTTTCTACTTTTTTTTTTATGAAAAAAACCTTTACTATTTTGAAGTTTTCGATTTTTTTTTGATTTTTCGAGCTTCTTGTAATTCCTTTATTTTATTCGACAGTTTATTTTTATCTTTTTGAGATGAAATATCTGGTTTAGAATGTTTAAAAGATTTTTGTTCCTTTCGACGAATAGCATCACCACAGCCGTGTATTTCTTGCAAACCTTCAGAAAAATACAACCTTTTAAACTTATAATTGGTAAAAACAATTTGAAATAAATAAATACAAGCTTTTGAAATAAATACAAACCATGTTCTAAGCAATACCATTTTTTACAAAATTCACATATAAGTTTTATAAGTTTTGTTGATTTTTTACATCTTTCAAATGAGCAAATGTAATTTGATTTTGAAAATTCTTCAACTATTTTATCAAAGTCTTCTGTATCTTTACTTATTAAATTTATTTTTTCTACCTTATCATCTTTTTTTATTTTACTTTTTTTACTTTTTGTAGAGTTTTTAGGCAGATTAGGAATTTCTGTACTACTTATTGATCCGCTAGCTTCTAAAATACAAAATTAATTTCAATTAAAATTTTGGCTTATTGAAATATTTAAATTTATTTTATTCACCTTCTTTTTCTTCCAACTGCATATCATCTAAACCTTCAAAAACGTTATACATTTTTTTATTCAAGTTAGTACTTAAATCTTTATCTTTATTATTTTTAAAGGCATCAAAATTTTTTTTTTCATTTAAATCAATTTTTTTATTTTTTGCTTCTTTAGTTTCAATTTTATTACTTTTGTCAGACTTATTAGTTTTTTTAACATTTTTTTCAAGTTTTACGTTTCTTGCAGATTTTGAAATATTTTCAATTTCATCAGCAATATTTTCAGAAAAATATTCTACCGCTGTTTGGAGTAAACCATAATCTTCAATATGTTTGAGTAAACTTGAAACAAGTTCATTTTTTTCAAATGTTTCACTATCACCAATTACAATTAATAATTTTTTAGCTCTAGTAACAGCAACATTTAATCTTCGAAAATCTGTAACAAATCCTAAATCTTGATCTTGATTACTTCTAACGAGTGAAAGTATAATAACTTCCTTTTCTCGGCCTTGAAAACCATCAACAGTTTTTACCTCAATATTTAAAGAATCTGCTGTAAAAGATCTTCGAATAAAATCAACCTAAAAGTAAAAAAAAATTCTTACGCACTTATTATACAATTCTAAAGTTAAACTCATACCTGTAAAGAATAAGGAGTTATAATACCAATATCTTTTTGCGACAATCCAGATTTGATTAAATTTGCTGCAACTTTTCCAACAACCACAGCTTCCCCAAGATTTCCTTTTGATGAGGACTCAATTCCTGTATAATATTCTTCACATTCACAACCACAAGTATCAATAAAAACTAAAGCTTCAGCTTTACAAAAAAAATATTATTTTTTATTTTTTTAAATATTTATAGGAATATTTAAAGTGTAATTTAATACAAACATGTTAAAGAATTTCTCAGAATAGATGGATTATTTATCAACAAATGATTTTTAACTTGTTCATCTGCTTCAAGTATATTATCATAAAATTTTTTACTTGACCAAGTCATAATTTTTTCATTCATCCTATATTGCTTACATAAACTAATAAAAGAGTTCGAACCAAAATTTTTTATTATTTTTTCCATAAGACTAAGACTAAGACCACCTTTAACTGCTTCTTGACTCATTATAACTGGAGGTAATTGGTTTGTATCACCAGCAAGTATTAATTTTGGAGCATTAGGTATAGCTATCCACATTGAAGCTTCCATTGCTTGGGATGCTTCATCAACAATTAATACATCAAAATAATCTTTTGGAAGATTTTGTAATTGACCATCTATTGGAGACGAAGAATTTAGAGTACATAATATTACCTGAATTCAGAACCAATTTTAAAAATTATTATCATAATTTTCACATTTTTAAGCTAAGTAATTCTTACCGAATTTTTTTGCAAAATTTCTCTAATTAATCTATTTGATCTTTGCCTATATTCTTTTTTTAAATCTCTTAATTCTTTATAAGAATACTTTGCTCCATTATTACTTTCGATATTAAATTCAATATCTCTTATAGATTTTTTAATATCTTTTAAAATTAAAAATCCATCATTATTTTCCATATAAGAATCAAGAGAATATTTAAGCACATTTTTTGATATTCTTGTTGGATGACCTAATCTTAAAGGTTTTGTTTCTGAATCACCGAGACGTAAAGCTAAATTATCTACTGCAACGTTTGTTGGTGCACATACTAAAATCTTTGTTAAAATTGAAATTAAATATGTTTAACGTTTAAGTTTATTTGTAATAATAAAAAATTTACTTTTTTTTTACATCTGTATAATTGAATGATTATTTCAATAAGAGTTGTAGTTTTTCCTGTTCCTGGAGGACCTTGAATTACAGCAATATATTTTCTTTTAAGTGCAAATTCTACAGCTGCTTTTTGATCTTTTGCAAGACATTTATTAGAAAATTTAAGATTTCTAGAAGAATCTAACAAATCTTCACAAATAATATCTTCTGATAGTAAAAGATCAGAAACTTCATTTTTATTAGTTTCAAAAAGTATTCTTATAATATCATAATGTACAAATTGAAACAGATTCTTTTTTTGTAAGTCATTTAGTGCTCTAGAATTTTGAATTAAATTATATAAATGAATAATTAAAAATTATTACTTATTTAAAAATAAAAACCTTGATTGACTTTTATAAGTAAAATCGGAGTCAGTTTTAACTAAAGTAAAAATTTCTTCTTCTTCAATTTCTTCAAATTGATCATTTGAGCTGATGCTTATACTTGAATCACCAATTTCATTAACAATACCTTTAATAATATTTTTACCTTTTGATCTAATACAAATAACTAAATCACCATTTGATAAAACATGTTCTAATGGTAAACCATCATTTCGTTGAAAATCAATATTAAATCTTTCTGGACCTTTATTTATTAAATTTGATACTGTTAACTTTTGTAAAGCTTGACCACTTTTTTCTAAATTATGAAGACATGCAGGAGAAAGATCTTTATAAAATGTGTTTAGATTTTCTTCCCTTTCTATTAATAATAAATTTAATTGTTTTTTTACAAAATTAGATATATTTTCTTCCATTTTTTATTTATATTTTATTAATTTGATAATACTTTATAATTTATATCAACTTTTTATTATCATTTTGCTCTACAGCAATTTATGCAAATTCAACGGTTGAAATTTGCAATAACAATAAGTTAAGAGATAGGTTATAACATATACGCTGATACGCATGCTGTTTGTTTACATTTACATTAATGGTATATATAGAGTGCACCATAAAAAAAATAATAGATTTGTTATTGTTCATCAATTGTTGATAAAATTTCAAAACAAAGCCTGTTAAAATTACAAAAATGAAATTCAAAGAATTTCATTTAAGGGAAAAATAAGAACTCTAAGTTCTAATTTCTAAACCTTTTTATTCAACTTGGAGGCTCGAGGTTCAGAGCAGAAAGTGTTAATAAAATTGGCGCGAAAATAATAAAAATAAATAATTAGTTTTTATCAGGGTTTATTATTTTTTTAAAGAGTGTAACGAAAAAAAATGGATCCACAAAAAATTCAGGTAATAAATCCTCTATAATTTTATTTATGTCTAAACTTTTTTTTGTCATGATTAAAAAATATTTTTAGAGAATACCTCGTCAAATAGCAAATGATAAAAACGTATCATTATTTTTTGAACAACCAAAATTAAATAACAGTTTACCTTCAAAAAGTGATGATGAAGAATCTGGTATAGAATTTCCTGATGATGATAAAAAAAATAAAAGAAAAAGTATTGATCCGTTAATGAATAAATTATCAAAAATTAGAAAAACATTTGAAGGAAATATTAAAAACAGTTGTCTTGAAGAAACATCCAATAATGAAGAAAAATTAACACAAATTTTACCTATCGAAATAGAAACAAATTCTGAGAAAGAAAAAAGTTCAAAAGACAGTGCATTATCAAGCACTTTAAATGCAACTTGTTCGACAAACAAAGAAATCAATGATAAAGATCAATGGGCTGATACCTTTGATGGCTTAGATGACTTTTTTGATGATGATTGGTCCTATGAATCTTTTAAAGAAATTGACCTTTCTCAACCAAAGCGATGTACTATTATTGATATTGTATGGGAAAAAATGTATATGACTTTAACTGTAAAAGACTATTATCAAGGAAGCACTGGTGTTGTGAAATGTCACAGCCTATGGTTTGTTCAAATTTATTATGCATGATGAAACAATAACAAGTTCAAAAAAGAATTAGTTAGCATTAAAAAGTATAAATATTTTGATTTTTCCTATATATCCACATCAGTTAATAAAAAAATATTCATTATCACTTTTTGTATAAATTTAAACACAGTAATATGTTATAATTATTTAAATTCAATTAAAAAAAACTAAATTTTATTATTTCAAAATTTTTATAGGAGGTATACAAAAGTATTACCTGGTGAACAAATAATAATAAAAGCTAAAAAAGAATCATCGGAAACAAAATATTGGGTAATTGATAATCACAATGGTTTTATAGTAAGTCAACCAAATACTTTAATATCAGGCACATCAGTTGTTGGGGCATTATTTTGTAATCGTCGGAGTGTTTTTAGTGAAAAATTTCGTGGAATCGATAGTTTACCTTATCATAATAGTGATGGTTCTCACTTTATGCTCACTGGTAGCTTAACTCATCAAATGTTACAATATGTAATTTGAAGTTTAATTATCTAATTTATTGTTAAATAATAATATTATAATTCATAAATATTTAGGTTTTAGAGAAAAATATTAAAGATATCAAAGTAATGTATCAATGCCTTGAAAATATTTTAAAATCAAGAACAGCAGTTGAAATGATGTATGATGTAGGGATTTCTATGGGTGATTGTAAAAATCTAATGAAACCATGCGTACCTCAAATTTATAATTTTATTCAACGTTATATTAAAGGTACTTACCAATTTTTAAGAAATTCAATGTGTATAATCAATTATTATTTAATCTATTTTAATTCTTTAATGCGTAGGTACAAAACCAGAAGTGCCTGATAAAAATTACAATGGTTCAATTGTTGAAATATGTGATATTGAAGAAAATGTGTGGATACCAGAATTAGGTTTAAAGGGTAAAATTGATTTAACAGTTAAAGTTAATGACAATAAATCTAATGTTTTCTCGAAACCAAGATTAGTACCTATTGAAATAAAAACTGGACGTTCGACATTTTCTGCGGAACATAGAGGTCAACTGCTTCTTTATACTATGATGATGGAGCATACTAATAGACAAGTAGACTCTGGATTGCTCTTGTATTTAAGGTAATTCTTATTGGATTGAATATTGAGAAAGATTTTATTTTATTTTTATATGTATTAATGGACTGTAATCCATGTATAAAATAGTTAATATTTTATAACAATTTTAATTAACAGAGAAAATATAATGCAAGAAATCAAAGGAACTTGTCACGAAAGACGAGATTTAATTATGTTAAGAAATAATACAGCTTATTATACAACACGAGAGCCTACTGTAATTAAAAGTGAATTAGGAAATGAATCTATATTACCCATGGAATTACCAAGTCCTATAAGTCATCCAGCTTGTGCAAAATGTCCTTATAACGTTTTATGTTGCGCTTATTTAACTGAAAATGAAAAAAATGAATTTAATGATTCACACGTTCTTAAAGGAATGCATGAAAATCTCTTGAATCATTTGTCAAAAGATCATATCGAATATGTGTTAAAATGGGTTTCATTATTGCAACTTGAAAATATGACTGAAAATTACGATGCTATTAGTTGGCAAGACGTTTGGTTATTTAAGCCTCATGAAAGGTAATTATTAGTAGCTGGGTTGAAGTAAATTATATTTATTAATAATTTATTTGAATTTATTTGTAGAGAAGCAAGAGGTTCATGCCTTAGTAATCTTAAGTTAGCGTCTGTGATAGAAAAAAATGAAAAATATTTACATACGTTTAATAGATCAGTCATTGGTGAAAAATCTTTTGGTGCTTTAGATTTTACAGAAAAAGATTATGTAATTATAAGCATTGAAGATAGAATCAATATTGCATCTGGTTTTATCAATAAAATAAATAATGATAACGTTGTAATTATAGTTGACAAGTAATTTATTAAATATTTATACTAATTTTTTTATTTTTCATGTGACATTAATAATAAATAATTTTTTAGAAATATAAGAAAAATTTATCAAAATGAAATTTTCCATATTGATAAATCTGAATCAAGTAATTTATTGACTTTAAGTTTAGCTCAATTAGGTGGACTCTTAGATAATAATGAAATTTGTCATAGATTACGTAAAATAATTATAGACAGGTTTGTTAAAATTAAATATTTATTAAAAAAATAATTTTTAAATTAAATTTGATAAATTTATAGAGAACCAGCATCATTCACAACTGCGTTACCAGATAAAATAATGGAAATTGGTTCAGATATTTTAAATAAGTTAAATCGCGATCAACGATCAGCTATCTTAAAAGTTTTTTCTGCAGACAATTACTTATTAATAAAAGGTTTTCCAGGTACTGGAAAAACACAAACATTAGTAGCTTTAATTCAATTATTAGTAAAAATGGAAAAATCTGTGATAGTTACGGCACACACTAATACAGCGGTTGATAATATTTTGCTTAAATTATTAGAAAATAACGTCGATTTTATCAGATTAGGTTCAACAGCTAAAATGCACCCTAGTATTATTCATAAATCAGATGAATATCTAACAGCAAATTGTGATTCTCCAGAAATGTTACACACAATCTACAGCAGTAAAGTAATTTAATCGTTTTAAATCTTAGTTTGATTAAAATATAAAAATATAAAAAGTAAACTGTTTTATTTAATTTTAGAAAGTTATTGGTGTTACATGCTATAGTACTAATCATCCGCATCTTTCTAAAAGAAAATTTGATATTTGTTTGGTAGATGAAAGTACTCAAGTTTTACAACCAACAATTTTAAGGCCTCTTTACTGTGCTTCTAAATTTGTTCTTGTTGGTGATCCAGAACAATTACCTCCTATCTCTAAAAATAGTACAGCAAGGTTTGGATTTAAAAAAATATCTTATTTAATTTAAAAAAAAATTAATTTTGTCTTTATTATTTAGAAAATTGAATATGAATGAATCACTTTTTGCCAGACTAGATTCAAAAAATAATACAATGACATTAACAATGCAATACAGAATGAATAGTGTTATAATGGATGTAGCTAATAAAATTACTTATAATAATCAATTAAAAACTGGAAATGAAATAATTGCCAATGCTGTATTATCTGTTTATGATAAAACGGTATACATTTGAAATCTGTTTATTTTTCATAATTTATCAATTTCTATATTTTTTTTCAATTTTAAGATTTTAGAAGATCGAGAAAAATGGGTAAAATACGCTCTTTCGCTAAGATTAAAAAATTCTACTGTTATGTTAAATACTTCAGCAACTTATCATCTTGCTGTCGATCCTTTATTAGCCCAATTTAAAGGCTCTTGCAATGTATGGGAAGCAGCAATAACAGTTAGATTATTAGAAGTTCTTGAAGAAGTAAGCTAAATTTTTTTTTTTTATACATTAAGCTTTATATAATGCAAATTATTTTTAAAGCTTGGGGTAAAAAATGAAGATATAGGTATAATATCACCATACAGAGCACAAGTTCGTTTATTAAATAAACTATTAAAAGAAAAAGTTGAAATTAATACTGTTGATCAGTACCAAGGTAGAGATAAAAAAGTTATTATTTACAATTGTTCAAAAAGTACACCATCGGATTTTAAAATAAAAGTAATTTTTTTAAAAATATTTTTATAAAAACTTTTTGTCAAATAAAATAATTTTATTGAAATAAATTTTTTTAGGAATATGATATTTTACTTGATCATCAAAGATTAACCGTAGCTTTAACAAGAGCCAAACAAAAATTAATTTTGATCGGTGATGAAAATACTTTATCGAGATATCTACCATTTGAAAAATTGATTAACGCATTAAAATTGACTAATCATATTTATAATTTAAAAGATGGAGAAGATGGTTTTTCTTTTGAAGATTTATCAATTTTACTGTCGAATCATTTATATTAAAAATATTTATTTTAGTTTTCTGTGACGTCTATTATAATTTAAGAAAACAATTTGCTAGTTCCTTATTAAGTGTATATTTTTAGTTATTTTATATTTATTTTTGAGTATTTTGCATAAACGAATGTCATTTAAACTTCTTTATATATGAAAATTATTAAAATTAATAAAAAAGGTACAAAAAAATAAAGTAAAATATGAATATTATTTTTTTCAAAAACTTTATTTTAACGATTTTTTAATAGTACATTGATGGAATAAAGTTAAAACATATAATTTTTTACTTATCAACAGTAATTTATCTCAATTGAAAAAAATGGTATATATAGAGAAAATATAAGCTCTAAAAAAAAAAAATAATTTCAAATAATAATAGAAAAACCCATCAACTTATATTTCTTACAGTGTTTTTCTTAAAAAAAAAAAAAAATTCAAAATGCATATAAGATAACGTTGAAGTACAATAAAATAAATTATTGTTATAGAAAAAAAAAGTGCTATGCTTTTGGCTAAACGATATAAAAGCAGTTTATATAGACAGCATTTTAAAGTTTTATATAAACGTACATATTTTTATGTTTCTCAATATTTTAAGAATATAGATTATTTGCTCATTAACCATTTATATATTTACCTTAAAAATCAAATGATACTGTACAAAGTGTTTTCCTTTGAGCCTGGCTTTCCATTTATAATAATGCAAATTTTTTTAAAATATAATATAAATCTGTGAAAGCATGGTCAGGCATCTTGGTGGTGAAACTATTAAGAGACTATAAATTAATCAGTTGATGATGATTCTCGTCTTTTTTCAGCATGTTTTTTTGTGAATTCTTCTGCATTTTTCATAAATTTTCTACGGTCCCTTTGAAATTCTTCAGCTAAATCACCTCTCAATGGATGTTCTGGTTCAGGATCATTTACTAAAGCTATTAAAGCTTGTATAACTGTAATAAATTCGCAAATTGAATAAAATGATTTCAAAATTTTAATATATTACTTTTATAAGCACCTTGCTCAGTTTTTGTTGCTGGTTTCCAGTTTTCAGCGCTAATTATTGGCAAACATACCTGACCTTTTTCATCAACATTGGGATGATATATTTTGGTCTTAAAATTTATTCTAGGGGGTTTGAATGGGTATTCTGCAGGAAAATTTATTTCAATTCTAAAAGCGCCTTTGTTATAAGGTGGTGTATCCTATTTGGGCAAGATTTAAAAAAAATAAGTGCTACTTCTTTATCTTAAATTTAAAAAATTAATTATCTTACTGGTAATATAAGTCCTTGCCAATTTAACATATTAGACTCATCAACTTGAATATTTGTAAAATTTTTCATTGCTGAAGCTTTTAAATCTCCCAACTCCTACAATAATTATTTATCTTTAATATAATGTAATTTAAAACTACTTTCTTAATTTTATCAAAGTGACAATATTAATTTTAATAAATTAAAGATTATTTATTTGTGAAATAGATATTATCTTTTATATGAATAACAAAATAATATGATCTAATATTGTGATTTTATTTAAAATTTTAAAAAATTTGTGACTAATAATTAGGTTAGAGTATAAACATTTTTTGTAAATTACCTTTTGAAGTCTTCTCGTAGCTGCCATTTTGAAAGTATTATTTATCTAAATTTTTATAAGAAAAAATTTTTAATTAAAATTAAATTAAATAAATGATTCAAAGAATTATTCTCCTATTTTTAGGTAAGCTAAGCTTTCCGATAAGAAAAGACTGTTATTTCTTTGTATACTCCGTGGTATGCTTTGCTATGCTGATGCAGCTACTTTTTGTCACTTCCAAATTCTGATGCTGGCGGGCTGGCGCCTGCTGTTTTGAAGTGTTAAGCAAAAGTTTTTTTTTAAACTATGCAGTAATATGTTGAAGTGTTATAACATATATATCAGCAATAATTAAGGTATGGAATTACTTCAAATTTCTTTAAAATTTTATTTTAACATTATATTATTATACACTTACAAATATATGTATAATAAATATGTATATTCTCATATACATTCAAGATCAACAATAAAAGCAGGAACATATAGGTATATTTGTAAATATATATTCGTTAAAAACAGTTTGTTGGTTAATTACTTTTTTTTCGAATTAATAGGTATGAAAATTGTTCTCAAATAAAAGTTTATTTATGCATTGCAAATATTCCTTTAATAGTATATATTTAAAACCCAAGTAATTATATATAAGAGAAATTAAAGTTATAAGATATAAAATATTTTGCAACAGGTTGGAAACCTATATTTTCTTAATTGTAATTTAATCCAAAATATTTCCTTGCAAATTTTTTTTTAAAAATCCCCAATAAAAGTACCATTTTTGCAATTCCCGACATTTTTTTTTTGTATTTGCATTTTAGTAATGGATTAATTTTGTATTACGAAAAACTCAGAAAAAATGTTTTAAAATTTATAAATTTTTTATTCTTTAATTAGACCTTTGATTTTCTATAAAACCAAAATTCAAAAAGGGGACATATCTAAAGTTTCCCTGGCAAACAGATTAAGTTTGTGATTTTCCAAGACCCAAGATCTTTGGATATTCAAACCGGGTCTCTATAAAAATGCAAAAATATATTTGTAAAAAAAATAGGTATAGGTAAACTATTTTTTGTGTGCGTTCAGTATGAACATTTTGTATACCATACCCAGCAGGTAAAAAATTTTAAAAATTTAAATTAAATGTTATATTTTATAAAATATGATTTAAAATTGAGCGTTGGGAGTTTAGTTTGAAAAACTATTTTCCATATTTTTCTAATTTTCTCTGAATTTATTGGTTAACCCTTTATAGAGGCGCTATAATGAAGTAAAAGTCAAAAACTAATTTAATTTAAAAATTATAATGGAGGATCTACAAATTCAATATAAAAACTAATTTCATTTTTTGAATTAGATGTTATGACATTTTGCGTAAAAGTGAACCTATATATATAGACCATTTTTCGCTTAACCGTTTCGCGACCCCTCTTCGGAGATTTTTGGACTTTTGACAAAATTTTTTTTTTTTTTTACTTATAAAAATGCACAAAAAGCTTAACTAATTTTTACATATTATTTCAATTCCCGGAAGGGTATATAAAATAATCGTTTGGCATTCCATTTTAATATTTAAAAAATATCCAATCATTTTAGTTTAATTTAAATTTAAATCTGAAATTTTATAGCAGTTAAAATTATTTTAGTAAAGAAAAAATTCAAAAACTTGTGCTATTATTTTTAAATGCACTGTAAAAATACATTTATTGAATTTCAAAGCATTTGCTTTATTATTATCAAGCAGGTTCTCGAACAGTTACTAAAAACTTTGCCCAGCTGTTATGGGGCCAAAAATTAATTGAAATTAAAAAAAAAAAATTATTTTTAAATTTCATGAATTATATGAAAAAAAATTGATTTCATAATGGTATATACACTGAAGGTTTGCTGTGCTTGAATTTTGAATTTATAAGAAATTGCTTGAATATAATATTCAATCGAATTCTTGAAAATTAAAAATTCAAGCGCAGCAGTTCAACAGGGTGTGTTTTGCTTGTATAAATTAAGAAAAATATTTTTAGTGGTGTCGGTTTACCAAAGAGATAAATTTTTTTAAAACATAATATATAATCAATAATTTGGCCTTTTCAGAAAAGCAGCATTTTTTATAATTTTCAAAAACTTTCAGGATTTGCATAATATAGTTACACAGAATTTTCCTGTATTTATAAGCTAAAATTATAGACAATTATTGAAAATATATTTTATTTGCACAGCGTTATATGTTATATATATAAAACAAATATATTTTTCAATAAAAATTTCTAGCTTGGTTGGGTGAGCTATTAGATTGAAAGTAGTCGCTAAGAATTAAAGTTTTTGGGAGCGATTCAGAATCTGTAAAAGTTCAAATTCGATATTTTTACTCGCGAAAATGATATAAAAAAAAGTAAAAAAAAAATGAATTGCCTTGTGTTAATGATTAACATTATATAAATTAACGACTTTTCTAAGATAGATTTTATAAAACAGAGATTCTTTTAATAAAATACGTGGAGCATAGGGCTAACAGGAATCGTGCCACAGTAACCGCGTTAAAATTATTAACTTTGCAATAATAATTGATCTAACCAAATGCCTATAATATATTAATTAATAAATATTCTTTAAATTTACTAAATTTTTCTTCAAAGCTTGTCAAAATAAAAATTTTTTTTATATATTGAATCGGTTATTTTTGCAAAGAAAATAATTTTTAGATATTTATGCACCATTTAGGGCTAAAACAAATTCAGAAAGGGTGCCAAAGAGCCGGACTATTTTTTTTATCTATATAGAGATCGAGGGCTGAATATGGAATAAGAGTTTTCGTATTATACCTATAATATAGATCATATTATGGCAAAGCGGGATTACAGGGAGGCATTCGTCCCCGGAAGATATGACTTACGCCAGCGAAAAACTACTACCGAAAATTTTGCCACAGAGAGTTTACTACAAAAGTTGACCACCAAAAAATTTTCAGACATGAAAATTGCATATATATACAGAATAAAATCTACAAATATTTTTTAGGCTTGATTCTATTTGAACATCAGTGATTTTTACACAAATATGTTTTATGCAGATTTTTGACACGAAAAATTTAATTACCTATAATAAAGTTTGGTAACAAAAAGTTGATCACAAAAATATTAGAAAAAAAAATATTTTATTAATTTTTTTCCTTTTTGAGTTTTTACCAATCTCTTGAGTGGTATTGATTTTTATGAAAGATTTTGTGAATTAAAAAAAAAAAATAGTCTTTTGATCAAGTTTTTAGTGTCAAACTTAATAGAAGGTTAAATTTTTCTCAGTCTGTAAAATTCACTGATTGCCAAATAGAATTATGTAAAAAAAAAATTCTTATTTTTTATTCTGTATGCAATTTTCACATGTCAAAAATTTTTTAGGTCAACTTTTGTAATGAGATCTCTGGGGCGAAATATCTAGTAGTTTCTTGGTGGCGTAAGTCTATTGCCCTCTTTCTAAATATTTTTGGATTTTCATGATAAATGTATGCGTTAATTAATCATTTTTCTTCCCTAAAAATATGTTTTTTCTTCCTTAATTTTATGAAATCTCGCTGATATAATAGAAGGCGTTATTAAGACCATACCGAAAAAAAAAATTTTAATATTGCGTCAAAAGCAAGATAAAAAAGTTATCGGTATAAGAATGGGCTTGCTTGGGTCGGAATTTGAATAATTTTTTTTGCATAATTTGAAACTAGATCAAAAAATATTGTTAAAAAAAAAAAATTAAAATGAAAAAAGTGATAAATTGGTCTTAATTATTGATGAACTTTCGTTTTTTCGCAGTTCGAGTCCGCAGTTACTCTAAAAATTGATCTTACAAATAGTAATTCAAAAGTAATTATAGCGAAAAATACGTCAACTCCTATGTATAAGCAAACAGAGATAGCGGAGTTTTCCCTAGTAGAATTGTTATATTAATATATATACCTATATATTTACACTATACTCTTACAAAATAATATACTTATATTTTTTTCAAAAAGATGACGCCAGTAGAACGCTCCATGCGGATATATTTAGAACAAAAAGCATCAGCTACAATAATTTGGTGATTATTTGATTCATTGTGTATTTTTGATTATAAAATTTGAGTATATGCTCAGAGTAATATATAATAATTTTGGCCTTATATAAATTAATTAATAATTTTTGAAGTACTTATACATAAGCTAAATTCAGGTTAGCTTTTTTTTCTCGCAAACTCAGTTTCAGTTAGGTTCCCAAGTTATTCACGATTCGCATCAATAAAACGCCATTTTGTCGTGAAGTTTCGTGAACAATTGTAGAAAGCTTCCGTTTAAAAATTACGAAAATCATAAAAAAGGTACGTTGTTTTCATAATTATATTTATCAAAAACATTTTTGAATACATTTATTGTAAATGTTTAAAATTTCAAATATTTTTTGAGCATACATAATAACTAACTTTGAGTCCAAGTATCTATATTTTACATAACCTACAAAATGTACATACAATTCGAAAAAATATTTTTGGAAGATATAAGAAATAATTTATAAAACATAAATCTATAATAAAATATACAATTGTAGCAGCATAATAACTATACAAAAAAAATTAAAGAAAGTAAAATATCTGCAGGAGAAAAACTTTAAATTCTCAGAGGTTAAATAGAAAAAGTAAATTTTTCTTCTCCGATATTTATCTACTTGAGATAGAAACACCAAAAATAAGCCATTTTTAACCCTTTTTTTGAGCCTGAATAGCGATCTTGAAAATATAATCAAAAATTAACGTCCTTTAGCTCAATTTAATTCTTTTCAAAAACCAAAGAAGGCATATAAGTTATTTTTTTTAAATATAATAAAAAATTACTTTAATTTCAATTTAGGCGTTTTTAAAACACCATTTACCGACATTTTCTATGGAGAATCTAGTAAATTTGGGTTGATTTGATAAAAATTACCGCTAAATATAAAAAAAATGAAATGATACCTTTGAAAAACGTGTTGCAAATTATACTTTTTCTTTTTAATTATTTAGGAAATTTATGAAATTTTATGGTATCTTGCATTTTTGCCCTACCATGAAAATAACTTAAAATCTATATTAAATGGTCGAATAAATGATTGCAAAATAATAAAAGAATATAATATGTAAGGAAAAGGGAGCATTCAGACGAGAAAAAAAAATTGAAACCCCCACCTTCTATATTTACTCCCCCTCGTCCCATTCTTGCACGTTAAGGGAGCATTCAGAAGAGAAAAAATTTTAACCACCACCTCCAAAATTTACTCCCACTTTTTATTATTTAGCATGCAAGAATGGAACGAGAGGCGGTAAATATCGAAGGTGGGGGTTACAAATTTTTTCTTGTCTGAATGATCCCTAAAATAATAAAAAGTGGGAATAAATTTTGAAGGTGGTCGTTAAAATTTCTTTCTCGTTTGAATGCTACCTGAATGCTCCCAAAAACGCTCAAATCCCCCTCAAAAAACCCCAACCCTCGTAATAATTAATATTTTTAAAATAAACTACAAAATATATTATTACTCGAGTTATTATATACGTAGGTTGTATTGTTACTAGTAACCACCAGATTTGGTCTAGAGGGTTTTTTGGGTCACTGATCACAAATTTAAGGGATTTTTAAAATGAAAACTTAAGGCTTCACCCTTAAATTAATAAAAACTACCCCCAAATCGAGTATTTTTTGTGTATTCGCACTTTGAGGATCCAAATTTGGTTTTGGGTCGATGATCAAAAATTTCGGGGAGTTTTTTATGGAAAATGGATAGTATTTCACCCTTAACGTAGTATACTCTCCCCGAGTGAAAGAGAGATATATTTACTTTCGAACCTCATTCTTTCTCTTGCGAGGTTCGCATAATAATAGCTATTTATTAAACAAGGGATAAAATATTGGTTTCGGCTTTGCATGCAATTGTATGCAGGAGTGAACGTAACGAGCGAGTGTTTTTATTTCTGTAATAAATTAATATTAATTTTAAGGGTTGAAATAAAATAAAGGGGTGCTTTTCATTCCTAGGGGTTGCATATTTTGCTTTCTTTTGTAAAATAATCATATATTGCATCAAATATAAGCAATAACCTTGTTAAACATAAAATTTAACAAATTTTACTATTTTTTTGTGATATTTGGGGTAGTTCAACCCTTATTTTGGGCTAATTGAAACCTTAATACAGGGGTTAAATGGGAAGAAAATACTTTATTTGCATATAATATGCAATCGGTAAATCACATTTTTAGAGAACTAACTAAGATAACAGTTTTTCATTGGTTTTTTATGAATTTTTAGCGAAAAATTGGGAAAATTATCCTAAAAGAAGGGTGTTTTTCGCCAATTTAGGGGCTTTCAACACATTTTTATGTTCTGGAACCATGTTTTTGAAACTAGCAACCAAAAAAAACGTATCCCTAGGGATATTTAAAGCCTTTTAAAAAATTTTTGTGAATCCACTGTGAGCTTCCCTCGTTTTTCAATTTTGAAAAAGCTTCTAGAGACTTGCGCGACCTCTAAAACGTCACCAAATGGGCTCAAATTTTCCACGGTATCTTGTTATCATGTTTACAATAACATACTCCATGAAGAGCTAATTTCAAGCACTTTTGTTTTTATTTTAATCACCCTAGTGTTTATATAGGGAGGGTTACCCCAATGGTCACGGGAATCAAAGAGAAGACCAATTAGTGGTCTCAATCGAGGAGGTAGGGGGGTTAAACAAGACAGAATAGTTTTGATTTAGGAACTTAAAATAATCTGGGGTTAGGAACTTCAAATAAATTCAATTTAAAGATTTAAAAATATGGTAATTTACGTGCGATTTGGACCATTCTTTATTTTTCTCGCTAAAACTCGTGATATACTATTGTTTAAACGCTAATATGGTTTTAGAAGACACATAATGTTAGTAATAGATATGTAGTTATATCGTGGGTCTTATAATAATAGTAGATTTTAATGACAACATTGACTATAGTCAATGTTGTCATTAAAAATATTTCTTGCAAGTTACTTTTGCATACAAGCAAATCCATCATAAATTTTTACTATTGCTGGTCTCGCAACGTCCGGGAAATACGTACTTTTTCGCTGCTGACGAGAAAAGTTATTTGTTTTTTATGAATATGTATATAATTAAGATTTAAAATTTTTCTGAGTCTTTTAAACAAGATAAATTAATAGTTTACTTTTTACTTTATTTCGTATATATCATAGATTAATACTATTTTGGAGTCATTTTACACTTGGGAGAAAAAGTTTGACAATTTGATTATTTAGAATTTTGATTCTTCTCATTTATTTTATTTTTTTGAAAATAAATTTTAACTTTGATTTTGTTAATGGCAAATCAAAATATTAAAATTTAAAATAAATTTATTAAGGAGATTTATCCGTTAAAAAAAATAATGACAGAATGTAATAAAACGTGAATAGTATTAAAATTTAAACATTTTTGAACTCTAATCGACTTATTTTTACCTATGTCACCGATTTAATTAACTTTTTATGAATAGAATAAAAGTGGTATTTTAACATTGCGCTTATGGAAAAATTTGTTTCGGCTTTATAAAAAGTAGGGTGCTAATGACACAGATCGATGAAACATAATAAATCTGATAAATAATTGCTTAAAGATTACATTCCCAATTAATTTTACATACTTTATCGACTTTATTTTCGTAAATTTGATAAAAAACACGTAACATAACCAAAAAGCTCATCATTTTAGATACGTTTATTAAAATTGTATAATACTATGAGACTTTTTTGTGTAATATTCTTGGATTATTAATGGTTTTTTATAGTTTCTTTTCAATTAATAGCTTCCAAAATAAACTTGAAAAAAAATTTATGTCGGTAATCGTAATTCCTGCAAAAATGAAGCAAATAACAGATAAACTTCCTTAATTGAATGAGTGTCAATAAAAGTGTAAAAATTGTACTTATTTATTAGCATTATTGTTTATTAACTTTATATTGATGATAATACATTATGCTAAATATTTCGGTATACATAATATATATCATAATTATTCAATTTTACTTCATATTGTACTTGTAAGATAGGAAAGCAGGCATTAAATTGAATTTTGGGTTTCCTTTAAAATCTGTCTTAATAAATGTCCACAGTTGCTGATCACAATAATTTTTCAATACAGAATTTTTTATTTCATTTCAGCGAGCATTTCAGTATCTTATTCAGGAATAAATTATATAAAATATTTTCATTTGTAAGTTTTGTATACATAACGCATTGACAATTTAAAAAAAAAAAACATTTTGCAACTATAGTTATAACAACATAACCCATTAAGACCCAATTGATTTTCCTTGAACAAATAAATTTTTTTATGTGAAAAACCACGAATAACTTAAAAACCTCACCCAGTTGTCTTTTTTTATTTCCATTTCCGAAGTCTGTTTTTACCTACAACCCCTGTGTAAAAAATATCAACCCCAAAAGTAGGGTGAAATTTAAATATTTTTTAAAATACATTCAAAATACTGCTGTAATTATATTATGATAGAAATTAAAAATGACTCGGAAAATGACTAGAACTCAAAAATGAAAAAATCAATTATAGATATATTTTTCATACCCAACCTCTCTGGAGAAGGAGAATTAGGGGTGGTAGATAAAAACGGACTCCGGAAATGGAAAAATTGACCAAAAAATTTAGTAGGTATGGTATTTAACCCATAATATACAGATACATATCGATTGGGCAGTATTTGAATAAACTATAACTAATTAAAAACGTGACAAAGCATGTTTTTATTTCTTTATTTTGCCAATCGCCAGCTTTGGTTTGGTGCGTTGATATTTTTTTTACTCGTTTCTTTATAGAAAAAAATATAAAATATTTATTGAAATAGTTACTAGTAATTTTTTAAAAAAAGAATTAATTTTGCAAACTAAAATAATGAATTTTTTCAGTTTGTCTTACTTTTTAATTTGGATGGAGATTTTAATTATCCTTCTTCCTAATTCAAATAAAGGATTTAAAAAAATAAAATGAATCATCTTCAGTTTAGTAAATGAAAGTATTTATTTTTTCATTATCATGCATAAAAACGTGATTTTAAAAACATTATCATTAAAATCACAAATTAATTTGTTTCAATACCGATTTCATTCTAAACAAAGTCCATCTGATTATTGTCTTAATCTTCTCAGGTACTATTTATTTTAATTATTTATATAAATCTTAATATTTCTTTCTAAACATCTATTACATATGATTTAAGGCAAAATGACTATGAAAATTATTTGTGTACATTACTTCTACCTATAAATTTAAGGCCTTCTGTAATTGCCATACGAGCTTTCAATATAGAAATTGCTTTAATTAGAGATCAAATTCAGGATAGTAAAATAGGATTTATGAGACTAAAATTTTGGGAAGAAGCTCTGCAAAAAATTTTTGAAAACAATCCTCCAAAAAATCCAACATGTTTAGAACTTCATAGAGTAAGTTTGTTTATTATGCTTTCTTATAAAATTTTCTCTTTTTACAAATTAGTTTTTTTTTTTTCATTGACAGATCTTACAAACGCATAAACTTTCTAAACATTATTTCAAACGTTTAATAGAAGCACGGTTTAATGAGATGAACAATATATCTTTCTTAAATGTAGAGTCTATGGAAAAATATATTGAATATTCAGTATCATCAATTTATTACTTGTGTCTAGAAGCTCAGGGAATCCGTAATATTCAGACAGATCACTTTGCTAGTCATCTTGGCAAATCTCATGGAATAACAACCTTAATCCGATCAGTGCCTTATAATGCTAGTAGACGTAGGTTGCTAATACCTCAGGATATTCTTTTGAAACATGGCATTTCTTCTGAATCAATTTTTCAAAATAAAGTTGATGACAAGTTAGAAAACGTAATATATGATTTAGCATGTTATGCTAAACAACATTTATCAAAGGTTCAGTATTTTTAATCATTAGTTGTTCTTCATGATTTATTCTTTATTAGAAATTTGTTATACGAACAAACTTATGTTTTAGGCTTTATCAATGAAAAAAAGTATTGATAAAAAATCCAAAATAATATTTTTACCGTCTATAACCATTGAAAATTATCTTAAAAGATTAGAAGAAGTTAATTTTAATATTTATCATCCGAAGATTCATCAGAGAGACAATTTACTTCCGATGAAATTGTTTTGGAAAAAAATATTTTTTTAAAACAATGCTTTTCATGTAAATATTAATTTATTTTAATAAATTAAACCATGTACATTTTAATTTCATTTGTAAATAAAATAATGATTGTTGCTTATTAGAGTTATAGAAAAAATTATATTATGCTTTTTTATTTTAATCTCAATTAAATCTGAGAATGATCATTTGCAAGTAAAACTATACATTGAGCTTCTTTGAAAACTTAAAAATGGATAGAAAATGGATGCAATTGCGTGCTTACAAATATTTTCTAAAATTTTTAGCGAAAAAAACTTTTGTATTATTTGTTTTGAAATGACCTAGGGACTCTAGATCAAATCAATACGATTTGAACTAAACTTGAAATTACTAATTTGAAAGATTTTTTTAGTAAGAATGAATAATTATTATTATGGGCTCCCTATCTGTTAAGTATACTTAGGTACAAAAATGTTTACAGTTTTATAAATTAAAACAATTATAACATCGCGATTATTATTTTAATGAAAATTTTTCTAAAAAATAACAAATAAATAGTTTAAACAATTTCTAATTGTTTATAATTTGTTTAAACAAAAAGTTTTCGAAAAGTAAGTGTGACAGCATTATTTATGTATTTTTTAACATCGCAATTATTATTTTAAGGCACATTTTTTTTTTTAAATAACAAATAAATAGTTTAATAGTTTAAAAATTTTTTGTTTAAACAAATTATAAACAATTTGTTTAAATAATTAAGTATTGTTTAAACTATTTATATGTAATTTTTTCATTAAGAATTTCCCTTGACAGCTTCCTGGTCACATAATTTACGAATCTTTGTGGTTCTTTCTCATATTATAAAAAAGTTTAGCATATCTCATTAATTTTGCACTAATTTGTTTATAACAAATAATTGGCAACCAGAATGCCAAAATACAAATAAAAAACATTTTTAGAGGCTCCTTTAATTTATATTGCACATGCTTGTATGGCCTAATTCCTTAAAAAATTAATAATAGCATAAGGAAAAAAGTATAAAAAAATTAATCTTTAATACAACATTTTCAGTCAGTTTTTTTGCAAATTTGGGCATGTGCCGAGCCAGTTTTTTTGGATCACTCAACTATTTGAAATCTGCATGGTCTTAGCTACAAAATGACACCTCAAAAACGAGCGTACCTTTAAAAAAAATTTTTTCCATTTTCGCTTCCTGTTTTTGGGAAATTTTTCGTATGAGTCTCGATATGAATTATATAAAAGGTTTTAAGGGCATTAAAAAAAATTTATTTTATGATAAATTTTACTTATGAAATCGTTTCTGCTTAAATTTGAATAAAAATATAGCCTTTTTTTGCTAAATTTGCTAAATTTATATTTTACTGTTTCTCTATATGCGTATTCTAAGGTTTTAAATAGGAGAATCCCATTTTATTATGTCTATAGGCTGAACCCATGTGAAACGTACGTTGACTTGCAGAGATGGGGTCTTTCGATTGAGCTGCAGCTTTGTACAGAAATGATTATACATATAAAATTTATTTTATGATAAATTTTACTTATGAAATCGTTTTTGCTTAAATTTGAATAAAAATATAGCCTTTTTTTGCTAAATTTGCATTTTCAAAATCGGTAAATTTCAATAATTATTGGTATAACTTTTCCCTATGTGAAAATAGCCAATCCCATTTTAATACCAGGTGAAAGTATAATATGGAATACTCTGTCTCCACCCCCCAGTTTGAAGTTATTTGAAGTGACAGGTTTTGTGTTATGAACTACAGCCGGAACCACTCACATTTTCCAGTTTTCCGACTTTCCACGTAAAAGTTTTAAAAAACGGTTTAGAAATTCGGATAGCCAGGATATTTCCGGTGAAAATCGGTTCTTTAATAATTTTTTTTAACATTTCTTTATGCTTAATAAAGCAAAAATTGGTGGCTGAGAGCTTTAAAATTGGTCAAAAATTTCAAAAATTCAAAGAGATGGTTAGAAGCAATTTTACGACGTAAAATTTGGGGAGCGAGGACATTTTATATGTATAATCATTTCTGTACAAAGTTGCAGCTCAATCGAAAGACCCCATCTCTGCAAGTCAACGTACGTTTCACATGGGTTCAGCCTATAGACGTAATAAAATGGGATTGTCCTATTTAAAACCTTAGAATACGCATAGAGATACAGTAAAATATAAATTTAGCAAATTTAGCAAAAAAAAGCTACATTTTTATGCAAATTTAAGCAGAAACGATTTCATAAGTAAAATTTATCATAAAATAAATTTTTTTTATTGCGCCCTTAAAACCTTTTATATTCATATCGAGACTCATATATATAGTAAATTCTACAAAATTAGACTTTTTATAAGAAAATATTCAAGTGAAAATCTTAGTGAAAATGACCTAAACGGATAACAAATATCTGAAATTTGTTTGGAATTTCAAAATTTTTCTCGGCCTCGAATACCCCCTGGTAATATATGAAGTTTCTTTTTGGGATGTTTATTAGTCCGCCATCTTGGAAAATCGGAAAGTATGCTAGGGTGAAAATATGAAAATTTTCCCTCATGTATACGTTTTTCTCAACCTCATAAGCCTCATGGTAATGTATATAGTCTCTTTTTAGGATGTTTATAGGTCCGCCATCTTGGAAAATCAGAAAATATGAAAATTTTCACTCATAAAAATGTTTTTCTTGAACTCGAAAACCCCCTGGTAATATATAAAGTTTCTTTTTGGGATGTTTATTGGTCCGCTATCTTGGAAAGTCGGAAAATATGCTGCGATGAAAATATGAAAATTTTTACTCATAAAAACGTTTTTCGCCCTCCCGGGCGTAAAACTCGTGTGTAAAGAATTTTCTGGACTCGTTCTACGCCTAGGTGGGCAAATAATAGTGTAAGCACCATGGGCGAAATACTTTAAACACTAGCGTGAACACATATTCGTGCTCACGCTAATGCCAAACTTTTACGCCCTTGATACTTAATATACTATTTCCCGACTTCGAAAACCCCCTGGTAAGGTATAAAGTTTCTTTTTGGATGTTTATTGTTCCGCCATCTTGGAGAATTTGAAAATATTCTGAGGTAAAAATATGAAAATTTTCACTCATAAAAACGTTTTTCTCAACCTCGAAAACCCGTTTATTGGTTAAAAGAATGTTATAAAGTTTATCAGAATTGAGTTTTCCTAATTTAACTCAGTTTTCTTTTTTTAACTACTACATCTATTTTTCTGGTTAACATTCATTGACACCAGATGAAACCAGCCGAAACCGGCCGGTTACTTTTGTTAGGGTTTAGCGTTCATTACTCAAAACTGGCCATCCGAAAATGGACGAAACCTTCGAAATCGGTTTTAGTGACCAAAAATACATAAGTTTCACTATCCATTTCACGATCCATTCTCATGCTGATAAAATTTTTGGATGCATTTAACATTGCTGGCGCTTTGACTGGCGTCTGTTATACTAGTAAATTTTAATAATGACCAGATTTAATATTTACTTTTAATCTATAAATTTAATGTATAAAAGGCTTGAGAATAAAAAAACTTTAAATAAAATTATTTCAAAATCATTTTTTTGGCACCACATCATATTTCCCAGATGCAAAATTTTTAAAATTTTATAATATAAGATAATATTGGACCACCTTGGATTAAGTTATGTTGCCCCTGGGTTAATTGGGGTCCCACGGAGAAGTAAAAATCATTTTTTTTGTCGTTCGAATTTTAACCTATGAATACGTTTTGTATTTGAAAAATTTTATAAATTTTATAATAAAAGAGAGTAAATTATTGATGAACAACATGGTTTCTTAGTGGGAAGATCAACTATTACCAATTTAAATGTTCAGGTTGATGATATTGTGTATAATTCTGACATAATATACACAGATTTTCAGCGGGCGTTTGACAAAGTTGACTGTAATATTTTAATAAATAAATTAGAATATTATGGCATTTATAGTAATTTATTGGAATGGTTTCGATCTCTTCTAATTGGAAGAACGTAAAGAGTGAGAATTGAGAATGTTGTATCATCTGATGAAATTATAGTTACTTCTGGAGTTGGCCAAGGATCTAACCTTGGACCACTTCTTTTTCTTATTTATATTAATGATATTAAGTACTCTGTACAGCATTCTAAATTCCTGCTTTTTACTGATGATCTTAAACTGTATAAATGAATTAGAACTTATGATGATTTTATAATTTTATAATGTTTTAGAATGATTTGTCTAGTGTTAATGAATGGTGCAATGGGAACAATATGATTGGAAATAAAAAAATGCTCAGCTGTTACTAATGGCAAAAAAAGAATTGTTGAATATGATTATAAAATTAATAACAAGGTGTTGAATCGAATTGTTGTCATTAAGAGTCTTGGTATTTGTTTTGATTCAACATTAACTTTCCAAAATCATGTTGATTTTATTGTAGCTAAGGTGATAAAAATTTTAAATTTTTTAAAAGAGACATACAAGAGATTTCAGATCTGTTAATGTATTTAGAAGAGTCTACTTTTCTTATATATATAATGGTAAAATGTATGGCTCTCAAATTTGTGGGTCTTTAAATAAAGGGCAATTGAAGCAACTTGAAGCCCTAAACCATAAGTTCTTCAGGTTTGTTGCTTACAGGATAGGGACGCATATGCAAATCATAGATCATGACTATCTTGCTATTGCGACAAAGCTGGATATTGCCACAATTACTAGTGCTATATTGAAAACTGACCTAACCTATCTTAGTAAAATTGTTAATAATTTTATTGATTCTGAATCTATATTATCAAAACTGCTTTTTCGTGTGCCACAACGTAGTCTTAGATCTCGTAGTCATAATTATGTCTTTGAAACGCCTTATCATTTGAATAAATTCTCAAACAAATCTGTCTCAATAAGAATTTGTAATACTTATAATGAGGATAAAAATCTATTTGATGTGTTTGGTGACTCTATTTATATTGTTAGACGTCTCACTTGCAAGATATTGAATTATACTGGAATTACTTTTATTAATTTGTGATATTAGACTATACTACAACTAACTATAATAGACACTTAAAAACCTATATTTTTCTTTTTTATATACTCTCTAGGTATTAATATTTTTTTGACTAACATGTCTTTTGATTACTCTGCTTATAAAAATTCTTTTGTAAAAATGTAATTAATAAATTTATATTAAAATAAATGATTTTTTGGGGATCACTGATCCTGTATATTAAATAAAAAAAAAAAATTAAAGACCTCCTTGGGTTAAGTTATGGGGCCCCTGGGGTTAATTAGGGTATCCATAAATAAGTCAAAATCATTTTTTTTTTCGACATTCACATTTTAACATATGAATCTGTTTTTCATTTGCAAAATTTTATTAATTTTATAATAAAAGAACCCAATACCCCTTTTGGGGTTACTTACGGGTCTCCTGGAGTTAATTGGAGGACCGATAAAAAAGTCAAAATCATTTTTTTTCGTCACACGAGTTTCAGCACATCGAAGTACTTATATATTCATAAAATTTAATTTTTTTTAATATAAATAGAATCTATAATCCCCTATTTGGGATGTAATCAAGGGATGCATATAATAATAAAAATAATTTTTTATTGTAGTACAGAGTATTAACATAACAGTATACTCGGGTTTTATACTCTAAATAAAATTTTTTATTAAGATAAAATAAAACTCCCTCGGGATGAGTTTTGGGGGTATGGGGTAAATTGGAGAACCCATAAATTAGTCGAAATAATTTTTTATCGTCTTTCTGAGTTTTAGCTCATCAATATATTAGAAAATCGCAAAATTTTATTTATTTCATAGAAAGATGAACTTAGGTGTGGGAAGATTAAATGATCAGTTAATTTGAACCACAGATTCATTTTAGTGCACCCAAAAACCCCAGAAAATCATACTCAAATTTCAAGGAGAAAACCTTTTTTTGTGGTCCTGTGTTATTAATAAAATTTTGGGTATTTATAATTATAATCACGTCACATAGCAAATTAAAAAATTAAATCTATTATTTCTCGGGTTAAACTTTGTTTAAATTAAAATTAAAAAACAATGTATCAAATATTTTAAAGTCAGCTACAAAACCAACCAAATAGAATTTTAAAATTCATTTAATGATAAACCAATTTAAATGACCATCGAATGACCGTTATAATATGAATATGCGTTTTATTTAATTAACTTTATTTTATTGAATTATTAATCAATAAAAACAGTATTTTATTAGTAATAAAAAAAATATATATATATTAAAAAATATATATATATTTTTTTTAATTTCATATGATTCTATGTATCAATTCATGTAAACGTTTCGGCCATATTTGTTAGTCTCAAAAAGACTTATACAGGTTAAAAAAATATAGCATATACATTTTGCAAAGCAAAACAAAATTTTCAAATGAATTCTCAAAATAGAATTTTTAAACAAATTTTTACTAAACCAACTTTTATCAGAGCAATATAGATATATGATAAATTTTGATCATGTAGAGCCAAAAAAATACATTTTTAATGAGGATTGTTTTTCTTCATTCAACCATATTTATTTTGTTGCTTGTGATTTGAAAGCGAAAGCGCATGCGCGAACTTTTATATCCTATATTTTGCTAAACCTGTCACCTTTATACGCTCTATGTGATTTTGCTTGAAATATGGATGTAGAATTTTATTTCTTATATGAAACGTTTAATTTTGTTGAAAATATTTACAAAAAAAAAACTTATTAGATTTATTGAATTCATCTTTAAATTATTGAATTTTCATAGTGATTTGTACTGATAAATTCCATGTAAATGAGTTTTAAAGTATTACGAATCGATGACGCCATTTTAGAATGTTTTTGTTAAGATGTTAAAATGGTCACAATGCTGACTACGCTGTAGTGCTTAACACAGTGCTTAATAAATGTAATTTATATGATATTTACAAATCAATTTTTAAGAATTGTCAAGTTTAAATAGAAAGTCAATTCGTTTTTTATTTTATTGATTATTAGCTTTGGTACTGTTTGGCTTAAACTTCAAGTTTAATCTTAATTTTTGAAATCATTGTATATACCTATTTATGTATTAACTTCAACTTCAATATATTCATGCCTTATGCAAGTGTGGGGGTTAATTTGTTGGTAGTAGTAGTGTTTAAAAGAGAATGTCCGTTGTTCGCGCCATGTTCGTGCTCGCTTTGATACACGAAAAACGTCAGTGTACAAAGCTGTCTAGTTCATCGTAAAAAGAGCCTGTCTAGTTGAAGCAGCAAGGCTCCAAGCTTTCACAGCGTCTCCCTCCAATTTCCAAGCAGTAGGCTTGGGGTCAGAACTCAAAGTTCTTTTACTTTAAAAATGTAAATTATTTTAGGAATTTAATGATCTTTAAATAAAAAAATGTAAAAATAAGTTTCATTATTTACTATTAAATTCAGTGGTTATGAGAGTTTTCAATACAAGTGCACTATTTTTACCAAGTTTAATTATTTTTTAATATGTGCAAATTTATTTGCTATAGCTGTACAGATACTTTTACATTTATGCATATACATATAAAGTTTCGGTTTAATATAGTGAAGAATTTTTATACACCTAAATGCGCGGGTTTAATAATGCGAAAATTTTCCCTTTTGGTATTTGCGATTTTTATTTATACAAAAATTTTTTACATGAAATTTAGTGTTCTTTTTATTTTTTCAAACACTAATATACGTAATTTATATTAATCTATTTTTAAATTAAAAAAAAATAAATAAAAAATCTGGAAAAAATGAATTTTTAAATTTTAATTAGTGTCTCAGGAATATATAAATTCAAAATTTACTTTTCTAATAACTTAAAATAATATTTATACCTGAAAAAAATTTTTTTTAAATATAGTATTAATTAAAAAAATTTTTAAATGTTTCATTTTTTAAAAATTTAATTTTTTTTTTTTTATTTTAGCTTAACAATGATTAAAAAAAAGTTGTAGATCTAACTTATTATCAATTAATTATAAAATTGGAATACAAATGCTGTTTAAAAAAAGATGAGGTATTCAGCTATACAAGAAAACAGCTACGGGGTTGGCTTGGGGCAAGAAACTTATCCAAATCATGTCGATGAGAGTATGATGGCAGCCACCGGTGATGTTGAAACAAGTAGTGATAATTCTTTTGAAGAAGGTTCAATGATATCCAATTTGCCACTACTTTTTGCCAATGGCTACCCAACATCATTGGAAAAAATATCACTGGTATGTGAGATAGATTTTTATAAGAAAATACAAAATATTTAATATTTCTATTTATTGAAAAATAATTTTTGTTTACAAAAATGTAACAGTTATATGATGATAAATTAATTTTTATTTACTTTTATAATAGCCTGAATTGGAGCGTTTTGTCACTTTTATGATACAATGTTCATTGGGAAATAATACATCGGAGGCAGTCGAACCCCAATGGTGGCCAAAAGAAGTTAAATTTTCTAACCCAATCCAGAAACCTAAAATACGTAACGAAGTAAGTATAAGTTAAAGTTATTTTACAATATTGTAAAAATAATGATAAATTATCTTAACTAGATTCTTTGCTTAATTAAAATAAAAATAATACAATTAAAAAAAATAAATTTTTAGGACTGGATGGCGAATTTAAAAAAAATAGTATTTCGATGTTACACTTATCACAGAAGCGAATATTTACTACGCTTTTGTTCTTGCTTAGCACAATATGACCATGACAAACTGCAATATGTAAATAATTACGATTCAACCACTAGTTTGTTTAATAAAACAACTGGAGAATTGTTAGTTACTTTTCGTAATGAAAATATGGTATAATTTTAATATTTTAATTATCTATACCAATATTAGTCAAATTTATTGATTAAGTTGTTACCTTATATCCTAGAATTATGATAGGAAGATTGAGTGTAATCGAAAAAAACTGTTAGTGGCCAGCAAATCTAAAAGTAAATATTCGAATGGAACAAAATGTTTACGCCCAAGAGCAGCTCATAAATCAACACCATCTCCAGCATTGACAGAACCTTCAGCTGATGATATTTATCTTTGCGATAATTGCGATGCAGAGTTAATTGGTCACCGTCAAATGCAGGTAAAAAAATTATTTCATTAAATTATGTATGTTTCAAAATTATCAACAATTTTTAAACAAACAAATTATATTTAATTTTCAGGAGCATGAAAAACTTTGTTATCGAGTTGAGCCAAGGCCACCAACTCCTAAAAAAGAGGCAGAACCCGAAATTCAACAACATCAATTTATGGAATATTTCAAATTAAAATCCTTAAATCCATCAGAAAATGAACATTCAAATACTAATTCAAAAATTAAAGACATAAATCAAAACAGGAGTTCTTCCCGTTCTAAACATCCTACTACCTTAACTCGTTATCCAATGATACCCTTTTCTTCCCCTGTTGGTATTTCATTAGCTAAAAAATCAAAGATGATGACAGAAGAATCACAACAAGAACGCCTTGAAAGAGTAGAAAGACATCTTATAGCACCACCAATCAGTGCTTCTTTTAGGCCAAAATGGCTAAGTAAAATAAATGATTCAGAAAAGTGGCTAGTTACTTTCAAACCTAATAGAGAAAAAATAAAAGATAATTCTTTTGTTCATCAATACAACTTTGCTAATCATAAAAATAAACTTGGTAGATATAAAATAAGTTTTACATTTTGTTTACTCAGTATTAATCAGATAAAATTTAAAAAACAATTCCTAGTTTTCAAAATTTATAGTTTTTGGAATTTGAATCATTTGACAGAATATTGTTTTCTCTACTGTTGGACAATAATGACTATATTCCAATAGTGACAGGCTGTCATTATTGCCCTTAGTAGAGAAAAAACATTCTGAGACTTGTATTAAAAATGTTTATTATACCAAATGTGATATTATATCCATTTGAGAATATACCATATTTCAATCACTTTTTATTACCTGCAATAAATTCAATTTGAGAAGTTCAAAAATTCTAATTCTTTTTATCAAATTAAAAATTAATAAAATCTGATTAATGATGAGTTTATTTCCTACATTTGACTTTTATTTAAAATATTATTAAAATTTTTCAGCCATAGATTTAAGATCTCAGTTATTGTTTCTAGCATGTAAGCCAATTTATGTTGTACTTCCAAATTTAACGGATAAACAAATAGAAGAACTTAAAATAAATCCAAGAAGATATAAAACACCAGATAGACAAATAATTATAAATAGACCACCATCTGTAATGTTAATAGATGAACCAATTTTAGGCGATGAATCAAATCCAATAGTAATTGAAGATGAAGAAACACCATTGCCTCCGGCAAAAGATTTATCAAAATGTCATAAAAATTTACACCGAAATCTAAATATTGCTAAACGTCCGAAACTTTCGCAATCTGTAATACTTGTTGATTTATGTTCTTCAGATGACGAAGAAACGACAAATTCAAATTCTGTAAATACTACAGATGAAAATCGTGATCCTCTTCGTAAACTACCAGAAATTCGCCTTGAAAGAAATTATCTTAGTACATTATCACCACGTAAATCGTATCAGAGACCTTTAAATAATCAATCCGATATAAGAAATTGGACTACTAATCTTAACTTAAATAGTGCAAATACTTTACAAAAAAAAACAATTTTAAAAGATTGTGCTAGTTTTTCAACAGTTTTATAAAAGTCATTAACAAAAAAAAAATGTAAATAAAAAACAGTGTTAAGTACCTACATAAACATTCATGTATAAAAAATATTTGAGTTTATAATATAGAAACAAAATAGTGTAATTAATTATAAAGACAATTTATAAAAATAAAGACTTATATTACATTTTTTAAAATTGATCGCAGGATCTATAAGATTTGTATTTAAATCTGCTGTTTTGATATTTAAGAGCATAAAAGCTTTATTTATTTTTTTTTTTTTTTGTTATTTATTCTTAAATAATAATAAAACTTAATCTAATATACTATAAAAATAAGACTGTATGTTTGGGCAAGATAGAAAGAGTAGTAAAAAAAAAAGTTGGTTGTGTTATAAATTTTAATTACTTTTTTTTATATTACAAATTTATTTAATAATAAGCAATATTAAATGTAATATAAAACCGTTTTTTACGATACTTCCAAATTATAAAAAAATATATATATTAGCCTGCGGTAATTATTTCCAAAAGTTGTTTGAATGGTCTGTTATCGGGTAAAAATAAGTACCAAGATGTCTATGTTTGAATACTACCAAATAGATAGGCTTTTATAAACCAAAAATTTTGTTCGTAGTACCCTAATAAGCTGACATTTTTTTTGGTAAATGGCATTTGATTTCACTCAGTAATAATTAAAAGTCCAAACAACCTTTTAAAATAAATTGCAGGCTATTATATGTTACTTAACAGAAAAAATTATATGCGTATCTTATCTTAAATAGAAAAAAAAATTTTGCTTCAAAAAAAATGAATGTATACTAGTATGCATGTGATTGTTTGTTTATAGGAACAAAAAAAATCTTAGCTAGGTATTTCACTTTGCATATTTTTATACAGATTTTTAAAAATATTTATAAGAAAGAAACGTAATGCTAATAAATTACCTTTTTATAAGATTATTTTTTTGTAATTTTTCAAGTAATAGAAACAAATACATAGAAATCAGAAAATGTACAGTACAATAATTATTTAGTTTTTATTTTTGTCGATAATTAATTTTAAACATAGTTGCTGGCAATTTACATTCTTTATTAAATAAAAAAAATTTTAAATTGTTTGTTAATTTTGTTGTATAACAATTATTGTAAAATCTTTTTATTTTATTGTACAATCATTTTTCATTGTTAAATAAATTATCATTAAAATTGCATAGTTAAACTATGGGAGATGTGTTAAAGACTGTTTAAAAAAAAAAAAAAAAAAACGTTACTTTGGGAAAAAGTTTTTTAAAAACTTTATTTGTAAATAGTTGTAATATTATTAATATTATTATTTTTTTTTAAATACATATTTTTACTTAAATATATTTATAAACTTATTTTAAAATATTCAGCGATCATGCAGAAAATATTTTGGATATTTAATTTTTTTTTTAAGGATAGTCACAAATGTACAAAAGAATTTTCATCATCATTAATTAATTATTTTATTTTGAAAAATATATGTTACCCAACATAGGTTTTGCAAAATTTGTACTTATATATGTATATAATATATATTATATAAAAAATTTTCAAGCAAAAAATAAATTCAATAAATTATATATATAATCGATTAAAATTGTTTATTTAAATGTAACTTTATTAGAAAATATTTGTCTCCCAATTTGAATTTCTTCTAGAGTTTTTAGACGTTGTTTTTTTTTTTAGTTCTGTTTTTTATTTTTGGAGCTATATAGACCACGTGATTTCTGCACACACTTGCGTACTGCACGCCACGGCCCACGCTTGTGTTAATTTGTTTTTTTTCTCCAGAGTAAACACTGGTAAACAGTTGATAGTTGTTTCATTATATAGGTATTAACAGTGAATTATTATTTAATATTTTAAGAGAACTAAAAATTTATTAAAATATAATTATTTTTTCAAGACAATAATACCTTAAAGCACGATTATAAACTTTTTAATATTTCATAAAATGCAGATTTGTGTACAAATAATATATTTGAATTGAAACATTATATTACCTAAATTTTTTAAAAATATTTTTAATAAAAAATATATAAACTAGAATATTGTCAAAAATGTCTGTTGTTATAGAAACAACAATTGGTGATTTCACTGTAGATCTATTTACTGAAGCAAGGCCCCAAAGTAAGTATAAACTATTCTAAATTTTATTTTTATCAATGAAAACGAATTCTAAATAAGTATCAAAGCATAAAATTTATGAGATTAATATTTTAATTTCTAGAAATACAATTTTTTGCACTGTTAAAATAAATTTATAATATTTAAAGATCTTAATATATCATCATATTTGATAAGCAACTCTTAAATTTTATATAATTAATTAATTTAAATTAACATTTAATGTGAATAAAAATTTTTTTAAATTAATAATTTAAAAATAAATGTTTACTTTTATTAAATTTTACTCCAATAATTATTTTTATTATTTAATTTCAGCATGTCGAAATTTCTTAAAACTATGCAAAATCAAGTACTACAACTTCAGTTTATTTTATATGGTCCAACCAAAATTCATAGCACAAACAGGAGATCCAACTGCCACTGGAAAAGGTGGTGAAAGTGTGTATGGTTTAATATTAGGAAACGAGGCTCGATATTATGAAGCAGAAAAAATGCCAAAAATAAAACATGATAAAGTTGGACTTTTATCAATGGTAAATTGTGGTGATAATATGTTAGGTTCTCAATTCATAATCACACTTGGAGATGAATTACAATCTCTTGATGGTCAACACTGTGTTTTTGGTGAGATAGTTGAAGGACTAGAAGTAATATTAAAATTTAATGAAGCAATTTGTGATGAAGATCATCGTCCTTATCAAGATATTAGAATAACTCATACAGTCATTTTAGATGATCCTTATAATGATCCTAGAGGACTTGAAATTCCAGATAGAAGTCCAGAGCCCACAAAAGAAGTTTTAATGGTTTGTTTTAGTTCTTATTAATTTAAATTTGTTTTATTTGAATCAATTTATCATCTGTGAATAAAATTACTGTTGAAATTATTTTTTTTAGAGCGATCGGATAGGAGCTGATGAAGTAATTGATGACACAATGGGAATGAGTATGGAAGAAATTATAGAAATGAGAAAAGCAAAAGAAGCCAAGGCTAGAGCAACTATTTTAGAAATTGTCGGTGATATTCCAGATGCAGACATTGCTCCACCAGAGAACGTCTTGTTTGTGTGTAAACTAAATCCAGTTACTAGCGACGATGATTTAGAAATTATATTTAGTAGATTTGGAAAAATTGTTGGGTAGGTTTCATTTTATAATACTTAAATACTACCACATTTGCATACTTTTTTAGAATATTTTTATTGTATTTTGAATATAAAATTAAATGAATAATTTTATTTTTATTCAAGTTGTGAAGTTATCAGAGATCGACAAACTGGCGATTCTTTGCAGTACGCGTTCATTGAATTTGCAGAAAGAAAAAGCTGTGAGGACGCCTACTTCAAGATGGACAATGTCCTAATAGATGACAGAAGAATCCACGTTGACTTTTCTCAATCAGTTTCAAAAATGCAGTGGCGTGGTAAAGGAAAAGGAATTAAATACTTTGATGATCAAAATGATAAATCAAATACAAAAAGTAGTAACGAAAAAAATCATCAAGCATATAATGAAAAAAATCATCAAGCATATAATGAAAAAAATCATAAAACCTATAATGAAAAAAATTATAAAACCTATAATGATAAAAGAAGTCGACATGAAATGCATCACAACAGATCAAGAAGTCCAAAGTATGAAAAAAATGAGAGTAGGTACAATGATAGGCAAAAAAGGCGTAGAAGTAAATCTTTTAGTCCAGAATTAGAAAAAAATTCACAAAGAATATCAAAAGAAGACAGAAGTAAATATAGAAGACGTTCGATTACTCCAGTGAAAAATAAAAAAAGTAAAAGATCAGACAGTCATGATAATCAAAAACATAAATCCAGAAAAATATCTAAAACAAAAGAAAGTTCATCAGAATCAAGCACAACGGAATCAAGTTCATCAGATGAAGAAGAAAAATCAAAAAAGTGTAAAAAGAAAAAGGAAAGTAAAAAAAAGCACAAAAAAGATTCAAAAAATAAAAAAAAAAGAAAAAGTAGTTCGGATTCTAGTTCTGATTACGAAAAACGAAAAAAATCAAAACATGAGAAATATGAAAGTAATACCAGAGAACAAAATAATAAAAAACACAAACACCAGGAAAAAAGTAAAGATAGGTATTATTCAAGTAAATACTCATATGAAAAACACAGTAGAAAGGACAGATAATTAAGTTGTGTTTGTGAATGTTTTATGTATATAATTTTGAAAAGAAATGATTGTAAATTTTAAATAAAAAGATAAATAAGACTCGTTTTAAAAGAATTTTCTAAATATTTTAATTTTTAAAAACCTTGTTAAAAAAAACATAATTGTCGTTATAAAAGTTTACAATACTCCTTAATTAACATATAATACACTATTAATTATACTTCTTAAATTTACCTTATAGATAAATATCCAATAATATAACAATTTTTTAAATTACTTAAATTAAAAAAAGAGGTGAACAATTTTATAATTTTTTGATATTAACTTTTTTAATTTTAATATCAAGATGTATCACGAATTTGAGTTCAACATTTTAATAAATATAAACAAAAATTATTTAATACCGTATTTATACAATATTAATAATATTTTATAAGAACCAACAAAAGTTGTTATTTTAACTTTAAATTTATAAATACGTATAAATTTTTTATCTATTATTTACAAATTTTAATATATAACTCCCTGTAATTACTTATATAAAGCTTAATGTAAAAAAGTCGTAATAAAGAGCAATAAAAGCCTAAATACTTTAAAAATATTAACATATGGAATTCCAAAAGTCATAAGTTAAAAAAAGATTAATTCAATATAAATGCACTCGTTATGTAACTGAATTACATGTTTTTATTGTTTTTTGGCAACAGCAAAGTTTTCTTAACTTTGCTGCAGCACCAATTTTATTGGATCACCGTTCGTCATTATTTTCTGAAATATTTCCTGATTCTGGTTGAGGTCGAACAATCTGATAAGTTATTAAATATTCAGGGTATGCTTGTTCTCCTCGATAAACAACATACTCGGGAAATACAAGACCACCTTGTGATGGACGACCAACTACGCTATGGTGACCAGGTGGTGCGTGAGCCATTTTCATCGCTGAAAATTGTAAAAATGATTTTCCTAAAGTTACTCGACATAACAGTAGATGCCTGAAAAAATAAAAATGTCACTTGTAATCTAAAAACTTTTAAATTAGTTTTTTGTAATAAAAATTACAAAAGCATTAAAATATAAATTTATGCCTAAAATAAATAAACTTAATTTAAAATTACCTGTGGCAAATGTAACAGCTTCTGTCTTTATGAACAGGGCATCCAGTACCTCCGCAAATTCCATATACGTATTGATTACTTTTACTACTGTGCTCAGCAAAATAAATACCAGCTCCAAACATTCCTCCAATATAAGCGTGCCTTTCATCAAAACCTTTTTGGACTATAGCATTAATAAAAGAGCTTCCATGAAACAGCATTCTTTCATTTGTCAATGGAGATAATGGATTAGAATTTCCTCTTGCTGTTGCTCCAGGAGAAGTTGGAGCAGCAGCTGCATTAACTTCTTCAGCAACTTCTTGCCTTCTATGAGCGTATCTTTCCCATAGTCTTCTATTTTGTACTTTTTGAATCTTAAATATTTAATATTTTTATTAATTACAAAATTTTGAACTAATGAAGTAAACTATTTAAAAACTTACTCGTATTATATTATAACGTGAAAATATACCACCAGAATGACCATTATCCCTGTGTTCCCTAATAGTACCTTGCATTTCCTCTTCTACAGTAATAAACTCTTTGTCGTCTGCAAGAAGATCAACAAGAAGCGTACCGCTATTTATACTTGGCTGCCATAGGGATCCTGAAGTAGAATTTAAAAATTTATCCATTCCTTTAATTAATTTATGTCTATAACCATATGCTGAAACTCCAACTTGTTTAAGATCTTCGTGACCCATTTCAGCTAAAATATCCAGAGTTATTTGTTCTCGTTCAAATAATTCTAACAAATGTTCTAATCCTAGACTTTGTAAGAAACTAGCAAAATTTGTTATCATGTTACAATTTGAACTTCGTTCAGTACAATTATCTTTAGGTTCTCTATCTGAACAATGCTCCATCGAAGAAATGGGACTAATACACAAAGGTGGTCGACTTAAAGGTATACTCAAGGTCATTGCTATACCTGAAGGCATAATTACTGTTTCTTGAGTTAAAGTTGGAGGAGGTGAAACTGGAACTGAAAAAAAAAAAAAATTTTCTTCAATGAGTAATGTATATATGCATAAAAAGTTAATAAAAATTAAAATCATATATTACCTGCAATGTTACTTGAAGATCTACTAGAAGCAGAATTATTTAATGATCCTGGAGGAACAGAGGTGATAACTTGTTGTGATGCCATAGCATCTTGCAATAAGCTTCTAACATCATCTGCGTTAGCTAAATCTAATGGACTTTGTCCTTCTTGATTTTTAAGAAATGGATCAGCACCATGTGCTAAAAGTAAAGCACACAACTGAGTGCGACCTTTTTGTGCAGCCTCATGCAAGGGAGTAAATCCCCATTTGTCAGTAGCATTAACAACAGTATTATATTTAATTAATAATGCAGCAATATCTAAATGTCCATAGCTAGACGCATTGTGTAGTGGTATGAGTCCACCTTTATCTTGAGCATTAACATCAGCTCCTCGTTCTAATAAAAATTCGGCAACTTCTAAATTGTTGTAACCAGCTGCTAAATGCAAGGGAGTACTATTCCGCCCTTGAGCATCTCGACAATTAATATTATCTTGCGTAACTAATCTTTGTACTCTAATAAGATTTCCTTTCTTAGCAGCATCAAGAAGTGCACTATTTCCTCTTAATAAATCTGCTACATCTTGATCACCTTCCTTGACAAGGTCTAACGGTGTGGCTCCATCACGATTTTTTTTTGTTGCATCTGCTCCATGCCTGAGTAAAAGACGTACTATTTCACATTTTCCTTTGGCTGCTGCTTCGTGTAGAGGAGTAAATTTCCATAAATCTGCTACATTTACAGAAGCTCCATGTTTTACTAGCAATTCTGTTACTTCATAGTGACCATAAGAACATGCATTATGCAGTGGAACTAAACCTCTAAAAATTCAATTTAATAAATTTTACAATATTATTTAAATTTTTTTGAAAAAAGTATAACTTTCTAAAAATATAAATATTTAATATAATATAATTATATAATACCCTTTATCTTTAGCATGTACGTCAGCACCATGAGCTAGAAGATATTCAACAACAGGAACTCTATTGTAACCAGCAGCAAAATGTAAAGGAGTGGAATGTCTTCCATCTAAATCTCGACAATTTACAGCATGAGGATGTGATTGAAGAATCCTTTCAACGGCCGTTAAATCTCCTGATTTACTAGCTTCTAATAGTTGTGCTTCAACATCATCAGATCTATTTGGCGGATCTAAAATTATAAATTTATAGTTATTTTTTTCAGATAAATATTTTTTATTATAGCAAATATTTTATACTACCTTGTAAGATTTTTAAAACATTTTCTGAAGCAATTTGCGCGGCTGTATATCCTTGAAGTGATATTATTGATTGATCTATGTTATAAGATAATAGTATTTTACATGCCTGAACATTATCTTCTCGTGCGCATCTTAAATAATTGAAATTATAATACAGATTACAATCAATTTGAATTATTTTATATCTTTTGAAAATTTACCTATGTAATGCTGTTTGACCAAGACTATCTAAAGAATTAACTTTAGCATTATGACTTAAAAGTATATCCATTACATCGTAATATGAATTATCAGTAGCTAGATGAAGTGGAGTCAAAAAATCTTTATTCTTTTCATTTAAAGATACATTTTTTCTAATTAAAATTTCTACTATTTGTTTTCTTTTAGGGTATGGAGATACTACAGCACAGTGTAATGGTGTATCTCCTGTAAAAGGATGTTTGAAATTTATAATTTCTGGTAAAAGATGTTTTTTTAATTTTGTTATATCGGCCTGCCTGCAGGCATCTAATAAACAATGTCCTTTATATTCATCTAAAAAAAAAGAAAGAATTAAATTTATTTAAGATAATATTTTTTTCTATTCAATTTATTTTATATTTACATGCTAGTCTTTCTTGAAGTTCTAGTGTAGGTGCCACGTCAATAGCACTTTTGCTGTGACAGTTTAGTTGTGTAGGATCAGCTCCTTCGCTTAATAATAATGAGCAAACATCAGCTCTAGATTTACTAGCGGCTTCATGTAAAGGTGTAAAAGCCCATAAATCACTTGCATTTACAGCAGCTCCATGTTTTAAAAGAGCTTCAGTCACTTCAAAATGACCATAAGAGCAAGCATTATGCAAAGGGACTAGACCTCTAATAAATTTATTAAAATAATAAAAATAATTCATTTTAATATTATAAAATTAAATTTATAAAAATTTTTTCATTACCCTTTATCTTTGGCATGAACATCTGCATCATTTTGTAATAAAATTTGAACAATTCTTGATCTGTTGTAACCAGCAGCTAAATGTAATGGAGTTGACCTACGTCCATCGCTAGCATGGCAGTTAACATTTAAAGGATTTAATAGTTGCAAAAGTCGTTCTTCGTTTCCTGATCTTGCAGCTTCAAGTAATTCATCTTTTTTATATTCTCCTGTTAAAACTGGTTTCGTAGCTGAATCTGCTAATTCCAATGCAGTCTTACCCTCTGTATTTCTAATGTTTGGATCAGCTCCATGCTGAAGTAAAGCTATGCACACATCAATTTTGCCCTATTATTAAAAAATGCAAATGATTAAATAGTTAAAACAAGAAATCTATTCAGTATTTCAAAAGTATGATTTTTAATTTTTGAAAATAATCAAAAATTTTCTATTATTACTTGAGATACATTGCTAATAACTTTAGTATTATTTAAAAACTTTAATTAAGTAATAAAATTTTATAATTTAATTACTTTGATAGCAGCCTCATGTAAAGGTGTATAATTCCAATTATCTCTAGTATTTGGATTAGCACCAGCTTCTAATAATAATCTTACAACATCTGAATGACCAAATGAACAAGCATTGTGTAGAGGGTGCAAACCGCCATCATCACGGGCTTGAATTGAAGCACCAGCAAGTAGTAAATATTCTACTACATCTCGTCTACCATATCCTGCAAAAAAATTTGAATATTTTAATAAACAATAAATTATTATATTAAAACATAAATTTGAAATAAAGAATTTTCTAATAAAAATAAAATTATTTGGATAGTAATTGGAGTTAAAAAATACAACTTTAGCTATTGTAATTTAAATTATTTAAGTTATTAAAAATATTGTTATTTCACATAAATAATTAAAGACCACTGACCAGCTGCAAAATGTAAAGGAGTTGATTTACGTCCAGCAGTATCTCGAGCATTAACAGTTTTTGGAGAAATAAGTTTCTTTACTCTCACTAAATCTCCAGTTTTGCATGCTTCAAAAAGTTCTCTTAAAGGGTCAGCATTATTTGACCCTGAAAGGGATTCATTTGTCAAAATAGATCTTCGTCCTGCCATTTCACACCACCATTTTTATAATCACACGGCAATTGTGCAGTAGTCTAGCATCAGTTTAGCAATTATATTTGTTAGATTGTGAGTTTCTATCACGGTTTCTATGCAGAAAATTCACTTATCCAGCTCCACAGCCCAATAGTTAAAGTCTTTAATACAAATCACATTAAAAAAAAACAATTTTAACCAATCATGAAACAAAGACAGTGAAAAAAGTTTTTCTCTAAAAGACTTTATCTTTTTCATATAACCTTACCTACAGGTATTTAGGTCGGCTGAATTCGGAGTTGGGATGCTCCCGTCGGTAGTTTTCGTTTTGTTGTTTATGAATTAAGTTAAGTGCTGGCATCAATGGTAGCGATCCAGCACTCAGCAGATAAATAAACAAGTAATACGAACTACGGTTAAAAAATTTAGTTTTTTATTAAATTATTGATAATTTGATAATAATGTTCAACCTACAGTTACAGATACAAACATTTTAGTGATAGTGTTAATTCTCAAAATCTCCTTTATGCAAAGTGAAAAAGATTTAATTCAGATATTGTGTAAAAATATACTTTTTAATTTTGTATAGAGAAAATTTAATTTAATGAATAAAATTTAAGATAATAATTGACAGATTGTTTGTCTACTTATTGTAGAATTTAAATATAAGAAAGCTCATTTACAAAAATGGCTGATAAAACTTCAAATAAACCAACTAGCCAAGCAAAACATTTTCCAAAAGATGCACAAGTAATTGTGTCAATAATGAAAGATATGGGAATAACCGATTATGAACCAAAAGTTATAAATCAACTTTTGGAGTTCACATATCGTAAGAATATTTTATTTTTAAATTATATAAAATTTAATACATATTTTTGTTAAAACAATAAAATTTTAGGTTATGTTACCTGCATTTTGGATGATAGTAAAATTTATGCTAATCACAGTAAGAAAAAATTCATTGATTTAGATGATGTTAGACTTGCTGTTAAATTACAAATGGAAAAAAGTTTTACTAATCCTCCACCTAGAGATGTACTATTAGATATAGCTAAGGCAAAGAATAACATACCTTTACCATTTATTAAGCCAAGTAACGGTTTGAGATTACCGCCTGATCGTTATTGTCTTAATGGTACAAATTATAAATTAAAGTCTAATTTGAAAAAAAGTAAAGGAAATTTAAATTCCACAATGAGAATGAAATCAGATAATGCTAAAGGATTATCAATTGTGAAAAGACCAGGAACCTTGTCTACAGTTTCAAGAACTCAGACAATATCTATGCAAAAACCAGTTTTTAAACTTGCACCAAATATAACAGGTATATTTTAATATTTATAAATAATAAATTCTATCATGAAAAATGTTAGACACCCCCGGGTATCAAAAATAATCTTTTCTTGCTTGTTATTCAAAATATTTAGGACAAGAATAACAAAATTTTTTGCATTTAAATTACTTTAAGGAAATAAATTTTAATACTGTTTTACTGGTTAAATTATAATTTAAATGCTTATGCATCTTGTTTGTTTATTTAACAAGTCCAATAATAATTTTTGCATGTATAGTATGTATCGCCAGTTGTATACTAAATACTTTTTTCTGTTTCTTTCAGGAAATAGTAATAACATAAACATGATGAAATCTAACATGAATTCTCAAATGAAATCAATTGCATCTTTAGGAAATGAATCAGAAGAGATTTCATCATTAAATGTAAAAACAGAACCCGAAGAATCATGTAAAAGGAAAAGAGAAGATGATGATTATGATGTTCCTTAATAATAACAATTATTAAAATTCATTTCAAAACAATTATCCACAAAATTTTCTTGTAAACTATTTTGTAAGTTTCTTAAAAAAATAATTTGAAATTATATGTGTTCTTTGTAATTTTTTAATAATAAAAATAAGTGTATATTTTCCATTAAAAAATATAGTTTAGTCATTTTCAATTTCAGTTTTCACTTCATTGGTTTCAGCATTAGTTTCATTAACGGCGTTAGTTATTTCATTATTTGTACTTGCTTCTACATCAGGTTCTTCCTTTACTTCATCCTTCACTTCATCCTTCACTTCATCTTCTGATTCAAATTTTACATTAGCTTCAGTATAATTTTCTACTTTTATTTCTTGTTCTACAATTTCAACTTTTTCAACACCTGAAATGATGTTTTCTTCTCCCATATTTTCAGTATCTGATTCTATGCTATGTTCCATTTCATCAAAAAACAAATTTTTACTTTGCCTTGTTTCTAAACCATGCATTTTTTGTGCATTCATATCATCATCTTTTATTTCAAAATCAGAATCTTCAGAATCAATCTCATCTTCTATTTCATACGTTTCTATTCCTTCAATACCACTTGCACTTTCAATGTCTTTTTCAATTACAGAACTTTGTGTTTCTTCTATTTTACTTGCCTTTTTAAGTTTTTGTTTATCATAGGGTAAGAAAAGTTTTAAATTTTGTGGAATTTCATTATCAGTGTGAATTCTAAAAATTAAAAAAAAGCAATTTAATTAAAGAAAATTGACACTGCAGTAAATATTTATTTGAAACAATTTTACTTGTCAGCAAAATAAACAACCCGAATCCTGCAATTAGCATTAATTTTTAATCTTGTTGTTTCTACATAATTTGTACCATAAGCGTTTCTGGTAAAATCAGTAAGATCAAAATACATTTCATTCCAACCAGGTTCCATACATAAAGGTAAACATGTGTTAAAATATTGTAATTGGGTTGTTCTTTGAAAATTACTTAGTCTAAATCTTCTTTGAAAATTTCTATCATCTCTTATCTAAAATAAAAAAAAAAAATTTAATGCAAAAATTTAAATAAAGTAATAAGAAAATAGGATTTATTTCAAACATTCTGACACTAAAAACCAAATGTATACCGTTACAAAAAAATTTGAAATTTTAAAATGAAAATCGTGATAATGTAAAACCGCTAAAAAATTCGTGATACCCAATGTTAATTATTTTTGATTTTTGGAGTTCATAATTATTTTCTAACGGCTAAAAACTAATTTTCAGTGCCAAAACTATATTATTTTAGTAATAAGCTGATATTTTACATTACCGTTATTTCAAAAGTGAAATATTTTTTTAAATTTTTAACTATCATTATAATATAAGGCTTATAAATTCCAAGACTAGCTCTAGGATTTTTCGGACACTGAATGTAGCAGGTAGTTACATTTGTTCCAGTTATTTCTAAAGTCAAAGAACGAACATCTTCGTCTGTAACACGTCTTATACATCCATTTTTTACCTAAATAATAAATATAAATATGAAAAAAATACAATAAAAAAATTTTTGCAGATAACAAACTTTTGATGCCCATATTTCTAATGGTGAAGAACCAAAACTTTGAAGTACAGGAAGAAATTTACCTTGATGAGTCTTACTAAACATACTACTAGTAAAATATATAAAAAAAATAATAATACAAATTAAAAGGTTATATAATTAATTTATTCATTAAAAAATTTTGGTTTCTTAAAGGGAAGAAAAAACTTTATTATTTTTCAATTGTTTATTTTTATTTTACATTTATCTGAAAAATCATTGATTAAAGAATAATTTTAATTTTTTTATTACCAAAAAAAAATTAGTTTCAATTAAATAGTTATTACATAAAATTATATATCATAAATCATCATGTTACGTAATCATAAAATCTTAATTTAAATTCGATTTTTCACTTCCTGACCGAAGCTGACGTCAGTAAAACAATATTCGCGTCTGACCAAATTTATTCTTATTCTACTGATTTTTAAAAGATTTATTTTAGAGATATTTTAATTAACCACAAAATTATACGTTAATTTTAATTAAATACAAATAATAACCTATTAAATATAAAGTTATTTATTGAATCTTATATGCGTCATTCCAGTTAAATAATACATATTAAGAGAACCTATAAAATAGAATTTTCTGTTCATTTTTAAAATATAATACAAGGTACTTTTTCAATTTCCTTACAACCCTTATAGTTTAATATTAAATAAAAAAAATTTTCTTATCTCTCATCAGAACTCAAGAAAATATCTTTCTATTTTATGAATTTTCAAAAAAAAATTTTCATTTAGACATCTAATTTCCACTTAATTATTTTGTATGATTCATGTATATAAATTTTATTTTCAAGCACTAGATTATGTATTAGGTTCTTGACAAAAATTAGGTTAACAATTTTTTTTGAAATAGCATTGGTTACACCGGTTTTTTTTTTATTTGTACTTTAAGCAATTTAAAATCTTGAGTTTTAGCTAATGTGTCATATCAGAAAAAACAGATTAAATATGCGATTTTATAAAAAGAAGGGTAATTGTTGGAGTTGATTAAAATATTTATATACATTGCATCAGTAGGAAAAATTTGGATCTATATCTACTTCTAAATATAGGCCGAAATAGATTAAGACCCAAAATATCATGAGAAAGAATGAAGAATAGCTCAGATTGTACGTGAATTACCATCCGTGGTTAAGATTTCGATGGGGAAGATTCTTTTATGTATAGCTAAAAATTGTATTACGATTAAAGCCTTCTATTATGCTAATCTCTTACAAAATATCTGGATCAGCCCATATAAGTTTAACATACAATGTACGTATTTTAATACTAATTTTATTAAACCGATTAAATTCAAAGAAGGTACATATTTTAATTAAATTATCATACTATTAACTCATAAAAATATTCATTAAATTTACAAAATGTAATTAATTGATTATCAAGCGGAAAATTTAATTAGTATTATAGTTCAAACTAGCTGTATGTTTTGGATCTAATCGTGTTAAGCATATTATTAAAATTTTATACAAAAAGCAAAATACTGGTTTAATTAAAAAGTAGTGTATTAAAATTTTTTAACCGCAAAACTTAATTGATCTTAAAATTTTCAAGCAACTTTTAAAAATTTTAAGCTTACTGGATTATCACAGGAAAAATACGTTTCGCTCTCAAGTACTTAGTCATGTAGTAAAAACTTTTTATCTTATATAGGCACCCGGATCTTCGGTTTTTGATTGGGCTAATTCAATTACGTTCAACAAAGAAAAGTTTGTCCACTTGGATTCCGCTGGACTCAAGTGGATTTTACTTTTTTTAAGTTAGCTGCGAGCTAACTTAAAAAAAGAGCTAACTATTCAGTTGTCATCCAGCGAAAATCAAATTGGAATTTTTCTGTTCCTTAACCGCTAGTCTCACAACAATGTTACAACACTTAAAAAGAATTTGCTTCTTTAAAAAATAACTTTTAAGATTGTTTTTTTAGTTTATATTGATTTTATTATAAACACCATGTAAATTAATCCTTGTAATGTGAAATGAAATCCGCCGCATCTACAATTCCGTACGTGATGCGTTCCTATTATTTTTCTTCCAATTTTTAAACTTTTAGCAGTTTTTATGCATAAATTTAAATGGTAAACCATGATAAATAACTTTTTATATTGGAATCAGCATCCGTTAATTGAATTTTAAAATAAATTGATTATATTTTTGTTACATTAAATCAAAAATCGTTAAAGTATATAAAAATTAATTTTAGCAATACTCCAGTCAAAATTCGGGTTTGGTTGTATTTTCACTGGCGAACACGAGATTTGCTCTACTATAAGTTTTTTGGGTCGCTGAACACGAAAATCGGGTTTATTTCGTAAAGAAATGGGGGCTTCATCCCTAAATTGGCTAAAACTACCCCGAAAAAGGGGTGTTTTAGCTATTTTTGCACTTTGGGCGCTCAAATTTGCACCATACGGGTTATTGAGGTCGCTGATCAAGAATTTTGACTTCTTTTTCAAAAATAATCAATATTTCACACTTAAAATAGCTAGAACTACCCCTAAAAGGGGTGCTTTTGATATTTTCGCACTTTGAGCATCCAGGATATGCCCATATAGGTTATTTGGGTCGCTAATCAAGAATGTCGACTTTTTTTTGATAAATAATCAATATTTCACTACAAAAAAGGAGTGAAAATTCTTGAATAGGGACGCAAAAAACCTATATGGGCATATTTTGAACGCTCAAAGTGCGAAAATAACAAAAACACCCCTTTAAGGGGTAATTTTTGCTACTTTAAGGGTGAAATATTGGTCATTTACGAAAGAAATCCGATTTTCGTGTTCAGCGACCCAAAAAACCTATAGTAGAGCAAATCTCGTGTTCGCCATTGAGAATACAACCCCCCCTCCCCTCCCGTATTTTGACTGGAGTACAATGGTAAACTACGATTTGGAGTATTCTTATTTTATGGCCAAGAGTCATACATTATTTTTCTCCATCAGTGGCAAGATGACTTTTCCGGACGCTTCGCGTCTCGGAAATACGTGCTTTGTCGCCGCTGACGAGAAAAAAAAATATTTTTGAAAATTTCAAAGTTTCGAGACAGATTTTTATAGAAAATTTTCTTCAATGGTTGCTATCACAAAAATTGGCACATAATTTTGTATTTTTTATCATTTTTTATTACAAATTGAATCGTGAAAAATATTGGGCTTCGGCGACTTACAAAAGCAACTCACGTTAATAATTTAGAAACTTTCAAATTTATAGCTTGAGGTACATTATAAATCAAAATTTTTCAAGATGTATTAAAATTTATTTACCAATCATATTAAAAAAATAAAAATTATTTACAAAATTTTTAAAACTCTTGATACGAAAAAAGAAGATCAAGCATTACTCCATCCATTGCTTTAGTTTGCATTGCTGACATATGATTAACCTTATTATTTATTTGTTTAATAATTTTCTTTTTTATTTTAATCAAACGTAATCTGCATATAACATCGCTGAAAATGTGAAAAAAAAATAATTAAAAATCTGTGTCAATTTAAAAAAAAAATTAAATAAAAATCATTAAAAATGACTAAAAAAAAGCAGTAAATTTAAAATTTATTTACTAAAAATTGTTTAATCATGGCAACTAAAAATAAAATTTACAAGTAATAATTAATTTTTTTTACTATGGAAATGTGAGAAGTCCAGTATAACTCGGATTAATCGAAACATCGCTTCTAAAAAGTTCTGGATATTTTTCATTAATGGTTTGTATATCTGTCTTAATTTTATTTTCAACAATTTTTTCCATTATTATAACTTAAAATTTAGTTTATTAAATAAAAATCAATTAAAATTCATAAATATTTAATAGAGACACACTATAATTTACCAATGTTTTGTTTATTTAAAAAAGTAAACAAATTTTTTTTAAAAAATAATAATAGGGATGCAACACATTTTATATATGAAAAATTACTGCTGCTCTTTTTTTTCAATTCTTTTATATTCATTTTCTTCTATGTATAATATTATTATTGATTCATAAATATAAAACTACCCAGGTTATTTCCATCAAATTGAGTTTTGATTACATAAACATGTTTACTAATCAAAAATGGATTTATAATATTATACCTAAATGTATTTTATAACGATCGTTTTAGATTTATGTATATGGGATATTTTGAATGATTTTATAGGGTAAGAATTTTTTTGAAAATTTTATTTTTTTTTTCAAGTTATAGATGTAGGTGCTGAAATTGAATAATTAAGTTATAGAAATTTTATGGTAGGTTATACCTCAACGGTTAGGTTGCGTTGCTTGAATTTTTAACACGATCGAAAATTTGCTTAAAATTTAAAAATTTTAGAGATATATTGGTTATTAATAAAGTTATCGTGCCAAATATTTAAAAAAAATAATTGTTTATGAGTGATGTTATATAGTTTAAGTCATCTAATAACAATCAGAAGCGTCCCCAATACTCTGCATGAAAATTCAATTCAAATTTTAAGCGATTCAAGCAAGCTGCATAAAATTTCAAGCAAAGCAAGTTAATCGCCTTAAAGAAAGTTTTATAAAGTGAACTAAATTTTTTTGAAGAAAATTTACTTATGTTATCTTATAACCCACAGTGGTCTGGAAACACGAAAAAAGTTTCACCACGATTATCCTAAAAATCTATCGTATTTTCTGATTTTATAGGGTTTCTGAGGCAGGAGATGCTTGTCCTAAAATTAAGACCGTAGCTTTCGGGGAGAACCGCCCTAATTTGGGGGTTTGTGAAGGGGGTAAACGAAAAATTTTTTTTTTTTAATTTAACATTTTTTACATGATTTTAGACCATACAAAGTGACGAACAAGTAAGGAAACCAAAAAATTTTGCTCGCCCCGTAGATTTTCCCTCAATATTCATTTATTAAAAAAAATTTTAGACATTTCAAACCTTTCAGGCTCAAATTGGCTACTATAGCGAAATATATAAGATTGGATAAAACCAGCAGAAATAGAAACACACGATTTTATGGCTAAACAAAACTCCGTATGAAAAAACTAGTGATTTAATTGAATTTCAGAGGAAAAAATATATAAGTGACTCATGTAAATATTATTCAGAAAATTTTTTCTTGAAACCTGCAAAACTTTAAAAAATTGGTCCCTTGAAAATTGAAACCATAAAAAACAAAAAAACGGATTTTTCTTGTGGTAAAATGTTAAAATAAATAGCGGATTCGGATTGTACTGGAAAAATTACTATGGAATACGTCTTTAAATTCAGTTTATAGCATCATTTGAATGTGATAAAAAAATCCCAAGTCTGTGAATTTTAAAAAAAATCCATTATTTAACATTTGAGTTGCTCTAAGACCTTGAAAATTGAAAATTTGTATTTTTTGGTCCTAATTAAACTTGTTTTAATAAGTTATAATTACAAAACAATTGAAAAAACATAAATCCACCATTAAAAATAATTTTAATTTAAATTTCAGAAATTGGGTTTTTTCAAATATTGAAAAAATAAAAAAAATAAAATATAAAATTTTGAGCCTTTTTGTGTTCCTCACTTGTTCGTCACTTTATATGGTCTAAAATCATCGTCAAATCAAAATGGAAAATTTTTTTTTATTTACCCCCCCCCCCCCACAAACCCCCAAATTGGGGAGGCTCTCCCTGAGAGGGAACCTATAGAATCAGAAAATACCAGAGATTTTTAGGATAATCGTGGTGACATTTTTTTTGTGTTACAGACCACTGTGAACCCTAAATATTCGGGCATGTCACTAACAACAATAAGTCTCTTTTAAATTTGCGAAAAATTTTATTTTAAAGTTTTTTTTACTTTTACATTGTCTTAAATCTGAAAATGCATAGGTTTTTTCATATTTCCCTCCTAAATCTTCGCCAATTCGCCATAAATGTATAGATTTTCTCGTTATAGCAGCCAGAAAGCACGTACTTTCCGGCCATTGTGTAGTATAATGAAGGTAAAGCTAGCCGCGAAACAAAAAATCGTTAAAAAATAAGTTATTTTCATTAATTTATGATACAAATTGGTATCTGGGGGTTTTTCGGGTCGCTAAATTGATAATTGATGTCAGAAAATCGAAAATAACATAACCTGCACTGGAAAAATCGGAAACTAACTGTTTTCCTTAACTGAAAAATCAAAATCAATAAGTTTTGTTATTTTTCATTAAAAATTGGTATAGGGGGTTTTCCAGGCTTCTAAATCGATATTTGTTATCAGAAAATTAAAAATAACATAACCTACACCGGAAAAATCGGAAAATAACAGTTTTCCTTATCTGAAAATCAAAATCAATAAAATTTATTATTTTTCATTAAAAAACGGTATCGGGGGGTTTTGTAGGCCACTAAATCGTTATTTGTTGTCAGAAAATTTAAAATAACATAATCTTCACCGGAAAAAAAATTCTAGTTTAAAATCAACTTTTTTCATGAAATTCTCTAAAAATATTTTGAAATTCAATTCAATATTGTCATTCTGGCGCCCTTTTAGTAATTTCTTACTGGATTGAGAACACTTTTTATTCATCACCATCAATTTTGCGACAATCAATTTTTTACTACAAGGCCGCCAGAATGACCAGCCACTCGAATTTCAAAATTTTTTTAGAGAATTTCACGAAAAAAGTTTAATTTAAAGTGGCTGATCATTCTGGCGGCCTTGTGGTAAAAATTCGAGTGTTGTATAATATTTAGTGATGGATAAGAAGTGTTCTCCATCTAGTTAGAAATTACTAGGAGGCCGCCAGAATGACCAGCCACTTTAAATTCAACTTTTTTCATGAAATTCTCTAAAAAAAATTTGATTTTCAAGTGGCTGGTTATTCTGGCGGCCTCCTAGTAATTTTTAACTAGATGGAGAACACTTCTTACCCATCACCAAATATTATGCAACACTCGAATTTTTACTACAAAGCCGCCAGAATGATCAGCCACTTTAAATTAAACTTTTTTAGTGAAATTCTCTAAAAAAATTGTAAAATTCGAATGGCTGCTCAGTCTGGCGGCCTTGTAGTAAAAAATCGATTGTCGCAAAATTCATGGTGATGAATAAAAAGTGTTCTCAATCAACTAAAAAATTACTACAAGGCCGCCAGAATGATCAGCCACTTTAAATTAAACTTTTTTAGTGAAATTCTCTAAAAAAATTGTAAAATTCGAGTGGCTGGTCATTCTGGCGGACTTGTAGTAAAAAATCGATTGTCGCAAAATTGATGGTGATGAATAAAAAGTGTTCTCAATCCAGTAAGAAATTACTAAAAGGGCGCCAGAATGACAATATTGAATTGAATTTCAAAATATTTTTAGAGAATTTCATGAAAAAAGTTGATTTTAAACTAGAATTTTTTTTCCGGTGAAGATTATGTTATTTTAAATTTTCTGACAACAAATAACGATTTAGTGGCCTACAAAACCCCCCGATACCGTTTTTTAATGAAAAATAATAAATTTTATTGATTTTGATTTTCAGATACGGAAAACAGTTTTTTTCCGATTTTTCCGGTGTAGGTTATGTTATTTTTAATTTTCTGATAACAAATATCGATTTAGAAGCCTGGAAAACCCCCGATACCAATTTTTAATGAAAAATAACAAAACTTATTGATTTTGATTTTTCAGTTAAGGAAAACAGTTAGTTTCCGATTTTTCCAGTGCAGGTTATGTTATTTTCGATTTTTTGACATCAAATATCAATTTAGCGACCCGAAAAACCCCCAGATACCAATTTGTATCATAAATTAATGAAAATAACTTATTTTATTTATTTTGGTTAGCAGCCCCACTTTTCGCGGCTAGTCGATTTTTTGTTTCGCGGCTAGCTTTACCTTCATGTAGTATATTGCGAGCCCGTGTACAGAAAAGTAAAAAATGGCCAAAATCGCAGGTAAACTGCCATTCAAGACAAAGCCAAGGTTAGTAAACTGTGATTTGAGTCATTTTTTATTTTTGGACAAGGGTCATATACGATTTTTCTTCGTCAATGACGAGAAAACACGTCTTTTCCGGTCACACAGCAGCCGGTAAATACGTGCTTTCTGGCCACTGACAAGAAAACCAATGTTTTTTCGCCGCTAATGAAGCAAAATTGTACATAACTCTAGGTCATATAACAAAGCATATCTCAAAATATAGTCTACCAATTAAGACGAAGTTGATAAACGTGTGATTTGGGCCATTCTTTAATTATTGAGTCGTAATATACTGCAATGAAATAACTGTCTACTTGCATAAAAAAAATTTTTTTCAGTGCATTGTTCTTATTTTCATTTTTCCTCCGATCCTATTATTGAACTAGTGCTTGGTAAGATTTAAGAGCCATGGTTTCAGATGCAGATTAAAAAAATACAAACGCTACGTGGTTGACGGTCCAAGTTATTAAATACCCCGAATCCTTTTCATGTAGTTAATTTTAGGTTTTTACAAAAAAAGGGATAAACATTTTAGATTGCAGGTTTTTGACTGATCAATGAATATTTTGCAAACAAAAAATAAACAGGCAGTAAAAACTTTAAATTATCAGTATGCATACAAGCATATATGTTAACCAGGATTTTATGCCCAATTTTCGCCAAATTTTCATAAGATGATTTTTTATATGTTATCAGAATATGAGATCGAATTAAATAAAAAATTTTTGTAAAAGATTTTGAAAAAACAGCAAATCCTTTGCATAAAAGATAAAAAAAGTTTAATTAACTAATTAACAGTTTTTATTTAAATTCATAAATATATATATTTATATTCATTAACCCTGATCTTTCAAAATATGAATATAATACACACACATATTTATATATATTATATATATTTTAATCTTGACTTTTCAAGGTTTCCAATATCCCTTAATTAATTTTTGTCCCTTATATCAGCACCCACACTTTATAATATGTCAACCTTAGATTAAATTAATGTTTTAAGTCCATATGAATAGAAAATAATGCACATTTTTTAGGGCACAGTGAATAATTGATAAATGAATTTTTAGTTGAAAAGCTTTTTTTATAGGTAGGTATTATATTTAGTTGCAAACAGAAAGCAAGCTTTATTTTAAATCTTTGATAAGAGTCAGTGATTGTCAAGGTCGATAAAAGTTACTTTTTTTAAATAAATCTTTCACAGGTGTTGTTTACTTATCATATTATATACACTGTTTGAAAATATGTCTAAGGATTTTCAATATTTTCAATAAAATGCCATAAGTAATTGCAATATTTAGTTGTAAAAAAAAGTTTGTTAAGTTGTGATTATTATATAAACTTTCAAAAAATTGTGCTTTTATCAAATATTTTTTAATTTTTAAAAACATAAATAACTTTATATCGAATAATTTGTGAACATGAAATTTCTAAGAAAAAATTCTAAGCACACGATTTCCGTAAGAATTAAAAAAAAATTGCTCGTATTACAACAAATTATTTCTATTGAAAACCACAACTTTTTCTCCTCCAATTTACACCTTTTTTTTGTAATCCTATATTTTGTTTCCTATAAGTCCCAAAAATTACAGAAATGTCCAAAACCGCATAAATATTTTTAAAACATTGTACTTTAAATCCAGGAAGTAAGTACTTTCCTAAAAAAAAAATTATATATAAATAAAACACACTAATAAAAAAGAAATTGATTAAAAAAAAATTTATTTTATTACTTTTACTATAAATAAATAAAATATTTCCAATAAAGAAAAAAAAAGTATTGAAAGAATATTTTTAAAAATAAAATCATAGATTTTTATATATAAATTTAACATTCAAAAAAAAAAAAAATCAGCCAATATCTGCGCAAGCACAAAAACTTAAGGGATGAATAATTCGCGCATGATTATTTCAAAAATTAAGTATCTTACTGCGCATATGTTAGGGTGAGAGATAAATAAAGATAAAAAAAAAAGCTCTTATACACGTTCATTTTACGGGGGCGTTTTCTTAAATCATACGTACTAGTCTGAATAAAAAAATTTTTTTTACATAATAAAGTGTGTTTAATTAAATAATATTTATAACAAAGTGTCTTTAGTTATTATTGAATAAAAAATTTTTTTAAAATTATGTCGTATTACATTTATGTAATTTTGAATTTTATTAATTAGTAAAGAAAATATATACCTTTTTAAAAAAATGATTTTGACAATATGTTACTGGATTTTTAGTGATAATATTTTATGATATTGACAATTTTTTTTTGCTTCTTATAAATATAGAAATTTTTATTTAACTATGGCTTCAAATATGACGAATGATATTCGTTATAGGTGTGTATTGAGTATAAAATTTTTCTTTAATTAATTTTTACAATTTTTTTTTCTGTTTTTTTTTTAATTTAATTAAAAACAAACAAAAAATTAGTGTGTTAGCTTGGCAGTTATGTTTTACAAATTTGTCTTTAGTTATTACGATTAAAAAATTAAGGAAAAATTTCAGTCAGTGATTGGATTTTTGAGTACTTTAGGATAATTTTAAGGCTCTATCAGCACCAATTTAAAACTTGTATTAATTATTTAGTCAAAGGAGCCTTTTTACACAAAAAATTAGTTTAACATTTATGAAAATACCTTAATTTAAATAACTGCCAGCCTAATATACATTTATTCACTAACCTGGCAGTAATTTTAAAAAGTTGCTTGGATTTTCGATTACCAAGTGAAAACAGGTGTAATTCAGCAAAAAAAAAAATAAAATTTCCAAAATCATAGCTCATTTAAAACTGTAACCATGACTCTATTGATCTATTTAATAACTTCTAAACATTTTCACCTAAAATAACACTATTTCTCATGGAACCAAAAATTTTCTCTATTACCGAAAACTAAAAACGAGCTAAAATTTGAAATTCTAATTTTTTAGTTATTGTCACCGAATTTCACCCTAACAAAAAAATTTGAATTAACCAAACAACTTTTTAAAATAACTGCCAGTCTAATATTTATACAATTATTATTATTATTATTAATTATATAATATTATTTATAATAATTTAGGTACATAATGGATATTAAAAAACAAAAAAATACAACATTATAACAATAATTTCTATATAATAATCTAATTATTTAAAAATAAATTAGTAAATTTAGTAAAAATAAATTAAATTCAGGTACATTAAATTTATATTACTATAAATATTAAATGGCTTTTTATATATATATCTTAATTGTACATATATAAATATATATATCAAAAATTAATTTTTTCCTGTTTAATTAAAATGTACAGTTTTACATGTATAATATACACTAACACATACACAATCTTGGCCATTCCTGTATATAAATAAATAAATTTTATATATATAACCTTTTTTTTTTGTATATTTTTAAATATATTAATTTTATGTTTGATTTATGTAAGGAAAATTGTGTAAATTTAGTATTCAGCTCAGATTTATTTTAAAAGTTAATTTGGTTCTGGATTAACAGGTGATATTGGGTGCTGTTTACCAAAAATAAAGTTTTAAAATTTTAAATTCATGACATCGCTTTCAAGTACTGCAGAAAATTATATTGGAACTGAAAATTTGATTTTTTTTTTAATTACAGGGAGGAACCTTTTGTAATGTAATTATGTATACTTTTGCATTTAATTAGTGCATCCCTGACTTTTTGTAAATGTTACTTTGGTAAATTGCAGTCAATTTTACCGAGGTAATCAAGAATTCAACTTTTTAAAATAATCTTGTGTATTTTGTGCTTTAAGATAAATATTAACCCGTATTTATGTATACATTAGGCTGGTCTTTATAAATTAATTCATAGTGTCCAATGTAGTAAATTTGTCCATTTTCTGGTAAAATCAGACCCTCAATTAGCTCATAACTAACCAAATAAAAAAAATAAAATAAGTACCAGCCTAATGTATACAAACCTTAAAAATACAAAAAAAAATATAAAAATAATTAATAAAAAATAAAAATTGTAGAACAACATTACCAGTACCAGGACATTCAGAGTTAAATCTCTGTTCAGTCCTATCAATAAGTAAAGATTTAAGTAAAGTTACAATGCCAGTTGGATTTAATGAGCCATTATCATTTTTACAACGTATTTCTGAATACATGGAATATTCAAATTTATTAAAATTAGCATCTATACAAGAATGCCCAATTATGAGATTACAGGTAACAAACTTTTTGCATGTTTAAAAACTATTTATTTTATTTTTATTCTTCCAACCTTGAATTATATAAAAAACTTTATTTAGTTTCTAAAAATCGTTATATTATTCCATGTGAGAAATGATACTTTTAACAAAAAAGTATTTTTTAATACCTATCTTTAAATTTTCAATTAAAAAAAACGTTTTATTCAAAGCATTAAAAATAAAAGCTAATTTTAAAAAAATAAATTTTCTTTTCTTTTTTAATTATAAACTAAATAACTGATGCATTACTTACTTAGGTATTGTTTTTGTTATTTAGTATTTGTTATTGACATATACATAAAAAAAATTACTACACGTGGAATTTATAATTGTGTAACGATAAAATTTTCTTTTATATTTGCATAAGCAGTTGATTTAAAAATAAATTCAATTATTAGTATTTGATTTGTTATCAATATTATAGGGTTGGGATATGGGTTTTTGGTATTTGAGTGGATTCAGTCTAAATAAATTTTTTAGTCATGAACTCTGTATAATATTGTTTATATGTTATTTTATTAAAACTTATTGTTTCTGGAAATTGAGCTTATCACAATAACTTATACGAGAATTTATACTTATTTATAATTTTTTTTTTTAATTTCAAACTATTAATTTTTTGAAACAGGGTTATCCAAAAAATTTCAGTTATCGTGACAGAATTTTAAACAGTTTGTGTTGATCAAAATATTTCAAATTATTTTTTTTTCGAGTCTTTTCAGTCCTTGGAGGGAAATTTCTTAGATTTCCATTAAAAGTTCATGGCCTGCTCAAGCTATTCTCTGATTTCAAGGCGGTACGTCCTTACACTATCTGCTAGCGATCATTTCATTTGCGAGAAAAATTTTAATAACAAAATTGTTTTGAATGCCGTGTAAAGAAGACTGAAATCGGCGTTGGCACGGTATATTCTCATGACAAATTTTCGGTAAAATTTTTCTCGCAAGTAAATGATTATATTAAAAGAAGAATATCAAAATAAAAAATAATATAATGGAAAACGCTTTTTTGAATTCGAATTTCGAAAAAAGTACTTGCAACTACCCTGAACTTACCCAGCAAAACCTATCCAAAAATATGCATGGCGCTTGAACTCTCTTGAAGACTATGTCTAACATTCCCTCTCTAAAGATTACTTAAATTAACATTTTCGTTAAAATTTTTAATTTAGACTCTAATACAAAAGAAGGCAAACATTTTTGTAAAATTTTATGTGCAACTATTTTATGCAAAACAAAATAAATTAAAATTATTTACATTTTTTAATGACTATTTTAATGGCAAAAAATCTCGCAGCTCAGTTTTTATTATCAAAAAAAATTTCCAGAAATCATAATTTATTTTACAGTCATATAAAATTGATGTTGTAATTTTCTTTAAAAATAAAAAAAATTTTACTGCTAATTAAGAAATAAAATTTACAGCTAAAACAAAGTAACGATTTTAAAAAAATATAACAATTATAAAAAAATATGACTTAATAACATAAAAAAAGAAATAAAATATAGTAAAAAAATAAAAATAAAAATTTTATTTCAGTACGTAACTGCCTTTGCAGTAAGCGCTTTAGCGTCTAATTGGGATCGTCTAGGAAAACCTTTCAATCCGTTACTCGGTGAGACCTATGAACTGCAACGTGATGACTTTAGGTAAGATATTTTTTTTTTTTAATCAATTGGATAAAAAGTATAAAAAGATTTTTTTTTATAATCTAGAATAATATGTGAACAAGTGTCACATCATCCACCAGTATCAGCATTTCATGCTGATAGCGAAGATTTTATATTTCATGGAAGTATATACCCGAAATTAAAATTTTGGGGTAAATCAATAGAAATACATCCAAAAGGTGTTGTTACTGTTGAATTTCCAAAGTAAGTTTTATTTTTTATACATAAGTTTTGTTTATGCGATAATTTTTTTATTTTTTATAATATAAAAGTACTGTTTGCGAAGTTATTGATTTCAATAGTTGAATAAGTTATTATTGAAAACAATTTCTTTTCTTGTGTTTTTCATATTATTGATTTTATTTTTTTATGTTTTTTACTTTTATTTTATTGTGATAAAAATATCATATTTTATTTACTTATTAGAATCAGAATTCAGAGAGAAAAGAAATAGAAGTAAGATGTAACTTGACGTCCCTATAATATTTCAACTTTTCAAACTTTCGAAAGCTTTTTGTAAAATGAGAACGTAATATTTGGAAAAATTTGCAAAAAACAAAAATATTGCGATTTACTGTTTATTTATTTTTACTTATATAACTTTTGTAAAGTATATTATCGAATGGACTAAATTATTTGTATGATCGCAAAAGAAAATATTCTTGAAAGCTTGAAAAGGTGGCAAGATATGTCTCAAAACATTTTTCCTGTTTTTTTTTTTCGAAAAATTTATTCATTAGCCTGATATTTAAACGATAAAAAAAATTCAGTTTTCAATTACCGGGTTAAAATGAAATTCCCAAAATTATAGCTTATTTAGTCATGCTTCTAAGTTTTGCCACCGAGCACATAAAAATTAAATTATTTCTTACTGGACTGAAAAATCTGTTCATGAGAGCCTATTCGTTTAGTGCCAGTACTTTCAGAAATAATTAAATAACCCTTAATTCGGAAAATTTTATTTTTTTAATATTTAGCTACTAATTTCGAACTAATTTACCCAGTAAACCCTTTTTTCAACTGCTAAATTATATTCATTTTTATTTGTAAAAATCATATCTGTAAATCTAAAAAATAAAAAACACAAATAAAAAGCTATACTATCAACGTAAAAAAACTTCATTAGCATTTTATTGCTTATTTGAAAGAGTGCCAAGTCAATGACTTGATAAAAACTTAAATATTTAACAAAAAACATTTAATTTTAAGATGGAAAGAAGCTTATACTTGGCACAACGTCAATTGCATACTTCACAATGTATTAGTTGGACAAATTTGGATGGAACAATTAGGAATTTTGGAAGTAAAACAATCTGGTGGATTAAATTTAAGAACTGAATTATCTTTCAAAAGTGCTGGTTCCAATAGTAAAGATCTTCATAAAGTTGAAGGTTTTATATATGATCAAGAGTAAGTATTAATTAAATTAATTACAATCAATTGACCTAAAAAACAATACATTTGTTAATTCATTTTATTTTTAGAAATAAAAAATTATCCTACATATTTGGTAAATGGACAGAATTATTAAAATGTTGTGATATAACAGCATATTATGAAGCTGTTGAAAAAGCTAAAAGAGAGCCAAAAAGTCCATTAGCTAGTCCTGGTCACAAAAAAGTTTTAGCGAGGTTACAAAGTTTAAAAGTTAATGCATTTAAATCAACGCAACAAGATACTTTAGATGATCCATCATACATGGATACAGAAGATGTTTCTATTGACGATATACCTGAATCAACATTACTTTGGGAAGCGCGTCCTCGTCCATCTAATAGTGCTGAAGTAAGTTTGTAGTATTTTTAAATGATTTTATTAAACTTGGCAAGGAAAAACTTAAAATGGACTTATATTGGATGAAAATTGAGTTTTTAAAAGTTTCGGGAAAGATTCGGCTTAGGCACGAGGATTTTTGACTAGAATCTAGCCCTGTACTTTTAAGAAACATATTTTTGCTCAGTTCATACTGCACTGCATTAAATTAAAAACTTTTCCCAATACCATTTCATTTCAACTCCATCAAGAATAACAAATACTCAAAAAAATTTATCATTTTAATTATTTGAATAATATCAACTTAAAATAATGAAACAATCTTTTAAAATAAAAGTGATTTGTTAAAGTGCAATCCATTAATAATTCAAAACGAATTTTATAAAAAATGAAGCTTCATTCAACAAGTACGTTTGAGACTACACTGGAAAAGTATATTTTGCCTTAGGGATTCATTGTCTAGACAGTTCTAGAATGAAGATGGATTATTATATTATAAAAATAAAATTTTAATAAATGAAATATTAATAAAATTGTCATAACCAAAAAAAAAAAAAAAAACGAAAAAAATGACATGAGCGATATCATGTCATTATTTTTAATGTTTAATTGATTGATATTCAAATTAATAATTAACTGTAATTAATAACTTACTTTGAACCTAAGAATATTTATTAACAAAATTCTATTTTACTTACTCAAATTATTGATTCCGGGTAAAAAATCATCAAAACGCTGCCTTCTATAGCATTAGTTGCTCTTGGGTACATAATATTATACAGTGGAACCTCTAATAAAGTACCACCAAAGTGGCATGGCGAAAAGTGGTCATAATTGGAGGTGGTCGTTAACGGGGGGTTTTTTGACCCTTATAAGCCTTAAACTGGCTTTTGAAAGTGTGGTAGTTATTGGAGGTGGTCTTTAACGAGAGGTTTCGTTATTGGAGGTTCCACTGTATCTATTAAATTAATAAAATTTTATCTGAATTTCTATTTTTGGTTTGAGGCTGACTAAACAAAATAACATTTTTTACAGTATTATCAATTCACGTTATTTGCCATGGGCTTAAATGAATTGGAACCTGGTATGATAGATATTTTATGTCCGACTGATTCACGATTAAGACCTGATATTAGAAAACTTGAAAATGGTGATCCAGATGGTGCACAAGCAGAAAAATCAAGATTAGAAGAAAAACAACGGGAGAGCAATAAAACGAAAAAACATAAAAAAAATTCTTCAGAATACACTCCAAGGTATTAAGCTTTTTCTACATCTAGTTGATTTTTTTTAATTTTCTGTGCTTTGACTAGATACTTTAGTATAGTAAAAGCACATGGAATTAAAAAAATTTTATTAGGTGTAGAAAGGGCTTTATTTATAAAAAATTTTAATATTTTTTTTAAGTAACTTCAAATTTGTTTAGTTACAATTACCCACGTAAAAGGATTAAGCTTAATTTTGTTTAAGCTTAATGAATTAAGCTTTTACTGGAGTAAGCTTACTGGATTAAGCTTACTGAAGTAAGCTTACGGACTAACCTAAAAAGGCTTAATTTTTAAAATTAAGCTTACGGACTAACCTAAAAAGACTTAATTTTTAAAATTAAGCTTTTTTAGGTTAGTCCGTAAGCTTACTTCAGTAAGCTTAATCAAGTAAGCTTACTCCAGTAAGCTTAATTCATTAAGCTTAATCCTTTTACGTGGGTCCGTAAGTTTACTTCAGTAAGCTTAATCCAGTAAGCTTACTCCAGTAAGCTTAATTCATTAAGCTTAACCAAAATTAAGCTTAATCCTTTTACGTGGGTAAGTTCAAGATACTTTATACTTAAACTTGATAAGAGCTTGAGATAATTTTATGATTTTGTATTTATTTAATTTAAAGGGAAAAATCTTAACATGGAGCATGTTTCTAGGCAGGGGGTATTTCAATCATGTCATTTTTGGGGAAGGGATCAAATGGATTTAGAATAATTTCGATTTAGGAACTTAGAATAATTTTAGTTTAGGGTCTTAAAATAATTTTGACTTACAATTAGAGACATAGAATAATTTAGATAAAGTGTTGTAGAATAATATTAAGGATTCTAGGAGCTCCAAATTGTATGAATACTAATTATTATCCTAGCATACTTTTTACTTATTGATAACAAAACACTAGCAGTGATTTAAAGTATTAATGTTTCATGTTTGATGTTTGTGAGTTAAATAACCGGTTGCAAGTTTTCATTCATATGTGCACTCGTGTCAATGATTTTTAGAATAAGTATACATTTTTAAAGTCACTGATGAAAGTAAAGCGTTGAATACAAAAAGAATAGAGAAGTATGAGATTTCATTAAAATTTTTTCTCGCAAATGAAATGCTTTCGCAATAGTATAAATATAAGTGAATCTTTAGTATAAATAAGTATATATACAATTATAGTTCTAATTTATTAATTATTGAGAAACTTGTGAAAATTAATTATTTTGAATATGGTTTATTTTTTATAGTATTTGGTCATTTTCTGAGCTTTTTGGGTTTTAGATTAACCAAATGACAAAATAAAGGTTGTAAGCCCTATATTTATTGTAACATGCTTTCAAAAATGATCAAAAACTCAGTTTTAACTTCTGATGAAAATCCACGTCGAAAAAAGTACGATTTAATTATATAATATATGAATAATCAATATTACATGAAGAACTGTATATAGTACGTTAACAATAAGAAAAAACCTAAATTCAATCACTTGATTAGCTAATAGCTTTTTTACCAAAAAATATTTGAAACTAATTAAAAATTTTTATCTATACTAGTTAATAATTTTTCAGATGGTTTCAAAAAGGTATCAACCAATACACTGGACTCGAAGACTGGATGTATAAAGGCGGCTATTGGGACCGTAAATTTGAAGATATTGAAAATTTATTTTAAATATACTAAAATAAAAAAATAATAATATAATAAATAATCGTTCGATATTATTGAGCGTGTGTACTATATATATTTTAAAATTTAAGTATATTTATTACAACTGCGGGCAGGTTCTGACAGTAACCATAATTATATTTAAATAAATATAGTGTTTATTATATATAAATATAGATAAATTAATTAATCTAATTTATCGAAGAAAACTGTTGCAAAAAAATAAAAATCTATTCCATAAAAATCTATAAATGAAGTGAAAAGTTAGGTTTTGAATAAAATATTTAATAAATAAATAAATTTGTATATGTATAAGTATTTTAGATATGTAATTTAGATATACTAAATTAATTGTCTTAAATCTTAATTTTAAAACAGAAGAAAAATAATTCATAAAATAGTTTTATGCATTTTTTGAGGAGTTTATTAATCAGAACTCAGTTACAGTGGCCGCATGAAAAATGTGGTCAAAATTTCCCACGTCTATTATCTACTAATCAAGCCAAAAGTGGATTTAAACTTTGGGTTCTTTGGTTACCAAACAAGCATTTTTGAAACTCAATAAAAAGCATTGCATTAAATTTTTTGCCAATAAGATTTCTTAAATCATAAAAATATCGTTTCAAAATTTCCAAAAAGTATTTTTTAAGTCTGATGTATATTTTGATAAATTGAAAAAAATATGAAGATTCTGTAAATAAAAAAGATAGAAAAAAACACAAAAACTCCATATCTTTATTTTATTTAGAAAAATTTATAACATGGGTACCTGTTTACAAAATTAAAATTTATATATGTAAATTTTTTGAACTTGGTACAAAAATTATACATTTCTTAATAAAAGTATATTAACATAAATCTTCTTTTAGTGGACTAAAAATTTATGATTTTTCTATATATGGAAAATAAATTATTTTAATGACGTTGGTCAAGTATTAATTCACGTATCACAATTCACGAAATTAGTGAGCCAAAAGTTTTTAATAAATTATTGTTTATATTAAAATACAGAAATACCTATTTGATATTTATTTTCTCGCAATAGAAATGATCTATCAAGGGTATAAATTAAAGATAAGTTTAATTTTTAGCGCAATGATTTAATTAACAAAACAAATAGCTCAAGTTATTTGCTACTGCATGGCTAAAAATTAACCCTACTGTCTACATGTATCGGATGATTTTTCATAATGGAGGGACAGAACACTTCATATGCAATCTGGTATCTAGGTCCTCACTAGTCGGGGCAATAGATATCCCTCGATTTCTTGTTTTTGGTACAAATCCAAATAAAACCCTTATTTAATTTAGTTCCTGAATTTGATGCGTAAATTTTTAATTTGACCTACGTAGTTAAAAAAAATATTTATATTAGATATAAAAATATAAAAAATATAAAAATGAAAGTTTTAAAATTAAAAAAAATAATAATTATATAGGTACACAAATTTTAAATAAAAAACTTAATCTGAATATTAGGCACTGAAAAAATATTAATTAAATTTTTTGTTAAAATAAAAATATCTTTAATAGAAAATTTATAGCCAAACATAAACCTTGCTTCTAATAAGTAAAAAAACAATAAATGATTACTTTTTATGAATTTTTCTGAATCTTATGCCTAATGTTTATAAAAATATATAGGAATGTACCTATCAACTATAGGAATATATAATAGGATGGATAAAAAATTGTTTATTATATAATTAATGAAAAAAAAAATAAATATAAATTTATATATAAAACTACGTTAAATTATAAAATAAATAGTCTTTTAAAATGGACGTTAAAAAAAACAAACTAATAAACATATTTAAAACAATAAAAATAAATGATATATATATTTGTTTTATAAAATTGTAAATTTACAATGTATAATAAGTGTAGAATACTCTACTGTGTATTATATAAATTATTATATTAATTATATCAATGATTATTTAAATTGGAACTGAAGTGGCATATTAAGGAATTAGGAGATTTTTACATTGAACCATCATAGTTAGTTTGCTTTGCTTTGGTTTTGTTTGAATTCTTTGGACATTCAAGCAGAAATTTTTACATTAGTTTTAATGTAATTTGTTTTAAATTTAAAGCAAATGTTTAAATTTTCTAAAAATTTAAGTGAAGCAATCTGACAGTCTTGGTGGTTCCAAGTTTGATTGCAAGCTTGGAAATATCGTCGATGGGAAACTGAGTATGTTATTTTTATAAAATTGGTCAATTCGGTTTCCAATTACTGAAGGATGAGTATATCTTAAGCAAAAAATGTGATTCTGAAAAATAACATAGATTTCCAGAATTGCTTTGTTTTTTAATTTTTGAAATATTAATAATAGTATATCACATTCTAGTGTCTGAAAAATAAAGAATGGCCTAGATCGCAGTTTACTATTATTATTCACGATGATGCCAAACTTATGAATGAAAATATAAAAATAAATTAAAAACTTATCATTTTCTGATATAATCTGTGCCGAATTGTTATAACTAATTTTTTAGGAAAGATTTTTTCTTTCCAGCAGCCAGAAAGCACATATTTCCCGGACTGGGAAATTTCCCAGCCCAATTAACTGGGCTTAATAGTATACTATTATCATAGGTCACAAAAATAAAGAATATCCTAGACTGCACGTAAATTGCAATCGGGGGCGAAACCGAGGATGACAAACTGCGATCTGGGACATTATTCTTTTACGGCTGAGGCCAAAACATAATTTTTATTCGTCAATCGGCAAGAAATAACGCATTTTTGGATCGCGTCGCGGTCAGGGTATATATGTTTCTCGTCACTGATGAAGAAAAATCGAATTCGGCTTTTGTCCATAAATAAAGAATGATCCAATTCATAGTTTACAAACCTCGGATGGTTTTACGTGCGATTTTGGCCATTTTTTACTTTTTTGGACACAGGTTCGTAAAATACTATTTCTGGTTACTGTTGCAGAAAAATTTTACCGTGCTCATAAATAAAAAAGATCCCAAATGTTCCAAAGTTAATTTACGTGCAGTTTGAGCTACTTTTTAATTTTCTGGACACCAGCCGTAATTATGCTATTTAAGATTTTCTATCTAAACAGATATTCTGATTATGTCTAAGTTATCAAACAAGTAATCGGTTTTTGTAACTTGAATTTTTTTAGAAAGCACTTAATATTGACTTACATTTCTCACCTTGATTCTAAAATTATCAGATGAGATTTCCCACAGCCTCTTTATTCCGCAACAAACTCTTATCCTTGCAACTAAAGTATATATATTGAACATGTCAAATATAAAAAAATACAATGGTCAATTACGTATATAAATTTCTAAGCATCAAAGATAAAGAATCACATTTTGCCACAAGATTTACACAAACTATAGTGAAAGTCTTGCATCTATTATGAATAATTATTTTAACGATGCAGTCTGAAAAATTATTCGTTTTAGTAATTCTAATTGATTTTTATATTTTAATATATCAGATAGATAATTTAAAACAGTAAAAGGGCATTAAAAATCAAGGATCGCAGAAAGAATAGTAAAGAATTCAATTTATGTTACTTCCCATAGCTAGAAAAATTTCCATCCCGGACGATCTAGAGTCTTTTTTTGGCTAAGTGCTAAATACCATTTTGATTAGTCAGTGCCAAAATAAAAAAAAAACTTTTAAGGGACATTTCTGCTAAATATGTACTAGAGTATTTAAGGTAATGATTCAATAATAATAGATGGCTGTCTATCTTTCCAATTTCTTAAAAATTGAAGTTTGATGGCGCGTGTAAAACGGGCTAAAAACATGTTTAGAGGGGGGATTTCAAGAAAAAAATTTTTTTACATATACTTGAGACACGTTATGAAGTGATTTATTCAAGAAATAAAAAATTCAATTTTCAAAAAAACATTTACCACAAATGTCCCTTAAGGCCTGATACATATTTTAATGGATGCAAGATTTTTTACTGCGTATAGATTAATTATGATTTTATTTTTATTAAACTTACATAATTTTTGTAATTTTTACGACTTGCAATTGAAAAATTAAATATTTTTATTTAAAATTATATTGTCTTCCATAAAAAATTAAATAAAAAATGAAAAATCATAATGTTGATAATAATAATATTAATCTTTTTTTCCTGTAATATTCATGATTTTTTTAAAAATAAATTATACTCAATAAAATGTTAAACAAAATATTGTATAGACACACATAGTATAGTACAATGCAACAATTAATGTAGTTAGATGTAAAAATGTAAAAAAAAAATTTTAACAAAAAATTCCAAAAAAAAAAATGTATTTTTAACGCTTTTTATACAATACAAAAAATTATTTTATAATTTGCATGTATTAATTTTGGTTCTGTAAATTTTTTTTAAATCTGTAGTATTTGTGATAAAAAATAATGTTGAAAATATATATAAATGTTTGTTTTTTTACAAAAAATATTATGCAATTTTTGTATTTCGTATAAAGCGAAGAAAATTTAATTTAATTTTTATGTATAAAGACTCATAAAAATAATTAAATATTATGCATTTATAATAACAAAAGGAAATGATAATGTACAATAATTTTATCAAAGATATCTAATATCTTAAAAAATTTTATCATTAAATTATAACAAAATACTTAAGACAGACAAATCATACCTACGTACAAAAATTCATGCTAAATTTGTTACAAAAAAAAGGTATTTATAAGGCTTAATTATGAATTTTTAATTATTCATATTTTTTAAAGTATATTTTTGGCAAACCAAATTCTTTTTTTTCAGAAATCACAATTTTTTTAAAATATTAACTGCCAAGTTTCTGTGCTTGAATTTTGCTTTAATAATTAATTTTTACAAATTTAATTGAATAATGTTTGAGCAACTTCATAGTTGACTTAATGATTTTTATTTTCTTCAATTAAAATTTTTTTTGTGCAAAAGATTTTACTAAAATAAATTTTTCAATCATAGAACATAAAAATTAATTTAAAAAAAAAATTAAAATTCATGTATTTGCATCTGTAGACTGTAAATAATTGTATGATAAAATAATATGTATTTATAAATAAATTTATTAATATGAATTAAAAAAAAAATTTTAACTCAAAGAATTCCTTATTACATTTTTTAACAAATATTTTTTAATTTTCATTATTTTTGAGTTATTTTGTTTTACAGCATTTCAAAAATATCTAAAATTTGTCTAAAAAAAGGGACCATTGCAAAATTTTCCAAGGAATCAGTATATTGAAATAGGACTTTTATCTGGTAAAGGAAAAATTATATATAGAACCAGAAATTCTTATCTGCATCTGCCCAGATCTTAGAAACTTTGTTAAAAGAATGTTTCTACCAGGGTTCTTCAGACAATTTTAAATCTGAAATTAAAAATAATTGTTTTATTTATGATGAATTTAGATGTTTACATATTGAATTTGTATCTTAGAAGTTGAGTATTCTGATTCAGGTAATAATATTTGACTCATAGGCGAAGCTAGGATTTTTTTAGGTGTAGCCAAATTTTTTCCTCCACTTTTTTTATTCCCACCCTCTTTGAAAATTTAACTTTTTCTTATAAATTATTATAAATTCAATGAAACATGGATTTTAGAGGGATATTGTATTCAATTGATTTAATGAAAAAATTAAGATTTATAAATTATAGGGTAATTCCATGGATAAACAGTTCAAAATGGTACGCGAGGTCTCAAAAATAAATTTTAAAATAAGTTATTAAAAATAGGCGATTCCACGAATCTGAAGGTTTTTTATTTTTTAAGCTAAGGTTGTTATGATAGTTTAATGTTTTTTACGAGGTTTTTTAGTATAACTGCTTTTCTCAGCCAGCATTTTTAAAAATTCCGTAGCAATGCTCTTCAATTGAATGTCACGATAATAACATTAAATTTTATTTGTTTTTTCACTATTAATTCATGAAATTTTTTTTTTTTTTTTTTTTTTTTTTTTCTAAGAGACTTTAATGGTATAATAATAATGAATGTAAATGATTTAAATAATATTATTCATAACTTATATTCAATAAAGATATTTTTACTGAGAATCTGTAAAAACTTATAACTGGTTTGTGTTTTCACACAAACAATGATCGTGGAACATGTCCACTCATAACAGTAATAAATCCAAATACTGGGGGTGATCGGGAAATAAACCATCTTCTGGTAAGAACCTGACATGCTGGAATGAGATGGGATATTAGCCCCATGGACTGTTAGGAGTAACCAATGAACACGACACCGAACAAGCTACAGACCACCTGTTTGGTCCTTTAGGTCCAAGTGGGACTGAACAGCTTTCTCGCGGCTACTCTGTTGATGTATACTAGCGCACACGAATGTTCATTGTTTACCCACTCACCAAGGCTGAGGCTTGTACAAGGAGGACGCTTTAGCATCACTCAGCCGATAGCTCTTGGCTGAGATCTTAAATGGTTCTTTAAGTTGATAGTCATAGTTTTAACTTTACTCCACCTTTTTCCTTTTTTGGATGCCAGGTGGCTGGCAGGTGGTAGCGTCCTGATCCCTACCGGATGACGCCGAACTCATTGCGAGGGATGCGTTCTGTATGCAGACGTCTGTGAACGGGGCATACATTCCCTCTTTCTTAAATGTCTTTAAAGGCAGCTTTAATTTTATTATATTTTTACTGCTAATGACATTAGTATACTGATATGAAGAATGGCACGTTTGGCTGGAGTTTCTCCGGAGTTGGTCTCCACAGCAATGTTGTCTACTCTAAAGAGCTAGGACATCGTTGCTGCTGATTCCTTCATGCCTACGTCCTTCGCCTGCTGTCTGTTGGGGAAATTCAGAAAAATCAAAAAAAGCTGAAAATTTAGTAGGGATTGGCTGTATGTGCTTCTGTCTAAAAAAAAAATTGTTTATTTTAATGTGATATATGTGTTGCAGACAATAACTTCGGGATGTAAGGCTGGAAGTGGCGGTTATCAGAAAAACCTTGACAGTTGTAGGTGGGCGCGGACATGACTGATCCTAGAATCCTTGCTTTCAGTAAACTTTGGGACGTTCGCTTCTTGGCTAGCCAAATTGCTTTTCTGTTTATAGAGCTTTCACGATTAACTCTAATAAAATTTAATAAAATTGCATAAGTATGTAAGTCCCAAGAGACCTTAGGATATGTCGAAAATGACCTTCGATTCTTTTACCGAAGAAAAGGAGCGCCAAAACTACTCCAGGAACAGGGACATAGAAAGAAACTACTACAGCAACAACAAAAGCAGATGCAGCAGCAGGAAAAAGAAATAGAGCTGCAAAAGGAGCAGAATTTGCTGCTGTAAAAGCAGGAAAAGCAGCAGAAGGAAAAGGAGAAGAAGCTGGAGTTGCTACAGTTAGCAAAGGTCCAGAAGCGGAAGCAAAAGCTGCAAAAACAAAAGCTTCAGCAAAAATAATAATTGTATTTTTTTGCTCATTTGTATATTTAAATCTGAATAATTTATTCGATAAAATTGAGCTAAGAATTGTTTGGATATTTCGCCTCTGACTAAATAGTGCGAGGCTCGTCAGTACGTACACTATTTAGCCTTTTCGTAGATACCCATTAATAATAATTTTTGTATAAAACAAAAAACCAAAAAAAATTCTTTTTAAATAATAAATTATGTAACTATTTAGTCAGTGGCGAAATATCCAAACAATTGTTAGCTCAATTTATCGAAAAAATTATTCAGATTCAGCAAAAATATCTGGGGAACTCCTGCTAGGCTACAGACAGGACCGCCGCAGGAGCAGCAAACTGTCCAAACTGACCAGCACGGTGACTCGATATGATTGCAACAGAATCTGCGAAAGGAACCCCGAGAGGAGAACTGGGAAATGCAAAAGGCAGGGAAGAAGGGAAAGCAGTCGGCTGAAAAGCCAAGGCGGAGCATAAGCGTAAAAGTGCATCTCAAGTTCAGGAAAAGGAAAGAAGCCCTCCAGATTCCACCAGCAGAGGGTAAAACTTACAAATAAACGCTTCTCGAAATAAAGAGAAGCTTTAAACTCGAGGATTGGAGGGCTAAAATCCATCGGATCAGGAAAACCCAGAACGGTAGTGTCCTCATTGAGATCTTGATGGAGTCACAAGCGTAGCTGAGATATGGGGCGCCGTTGTCAAGGAAATGCCTCATGGACATCCTACTGGTGACGTTGGATGTTAAAAAAGCCTTCAATTTGGCCAGGTGAAAAAGTTTTTCATGCATACAAAAATAAATTACTTTTAATTAAAAGCATTTTTACTTCTGCAAGACTTGACATTAACATTGTTTAATATTTTTAAACAAAACGTATAATTACAGTAACTCATAGCTACGTTGTAGTGATTTATTATTTTATAAGGAAATACAAAAGTAAATAAAAACAGTTATAATGCAAAATCAATGAAAATTCATTATTTTTTAATTATTTTAAAGAATTTATCAACCTTATTAGGCAAGATTAAATAAATTTCAAGATTTATCTTTAATTTATTTATTTAGCGCAACGTTTCGTTGGTATACCACCAACCTCGTCAGGCTAAAAATTTATTAACAATTAACAATTTTACAAAAAATTACAATATTATAACTATTTCTATAGTAAATCTACCATATAAAACTTTAAATTTTAAGCAAAGAATACGTGATTCTTTGCTGAGTACTAGATTATACAATATTAAATGGATTTAAAAATTTTTTTATATAAACAACAAAAATTCATTTGATTATTTAAAAATGCCAAAATATTAATCTGAAGAAAAAAAACCAAACAAATAGAATTTGAAAATTTTATTCATTCATCAAACCTATTTTGATTTACCATAAAATTAAATAAATAAAATAAAATAAAATTCACACTAATATTTTGGTATTTTTAAATAATCAAATGAATTTTTGTATGGATAATATAAATCCTCTAACCTATTCACAAATTTTAAATTTGGAGGTATATTCATTTCTTGATAGAAAGGCAATAAATGCAGATCTTCGTATTCAAAATCAACATCAATTACGACTGTTAATACTCTATTTTTGGGCTTTTTTGACATAATAGAATTAATGCGATTAAGAAATGTAAAATTTTCTTCTTTATAACAAAAGGTAATATCAAGGTATTGTAAATCTACAGAATCCTCAACTACTTCAATTAAATTTTCATCTGTAAGATTCAGACAACCAAGACAGTATAGCGTTACCAAGTGGGGTAAAGTACTCAATCCTTCCCCTGTTATATTATTAAGCCCACCAATAAACAAATGTCTCAATTTGGATAAATTACTTAATTCTTTTATGCCTTTATTAGTAACGTTTTTACAACCATTGATATTGAAAGTTGACAATTCTGTTAGTTGCTGGCTGATAGCTGATAAATAGCTATCAGTAACTAAAAGCGTTTTATAGATTGTTAAAATTTTCAAATTTTTTAATTTCAGTATATAATTTAAGCTACTAGATGTAATTAAGTCTTCAGATAAATTTCCATACTCTAAATTTTTTAATGCTAAATTATTTGAGACAGCTTTTAAACAATTACTTGTTAATGACAAATTTTTAATCGCAAACTGTAATTTAATCAAGTTATTTAAATTTTCTAGCATCGAAGTTAAATAAGAAATTTTAAGAAAATTACAATCAATTAATTTTATGGCTCTTATAAACTCATTTTTTAAATTTAATAAACAATATCCTGTAATATTTGATCTTTTTAAATTTAATTCTTTAATTTTATTTACAGACAAAAGTTTACTAAGATCCTTTTCGTAATTTTCCTTGGAACCGTTAAAATTCAAACTTAATTCAATAATATTACAACAGTTATTAGAAATGATCTCTATAAAGTTTTTAATTTTTCCAGTTGATTCAAAAGATAATTTTAGTATATTCAAATTTTTTGAATTAAAAAAACAATTTTCAAAATTATCAAAATTAAATAGATTATGTTTCAAAACAATTTCAATCATAGACTCAGTAAAACAATTCCTTAAAAACTTATCAGTGACTAAAATGCCATACAAATGTATTTTCTTTAAATTTTTATTTTTTAACAATAAAGTAATTAAGTCATCCTCAAGATCTGCAATGATAGAATCATTCAAATTAACTTTTTTAGTTCTAATTTCTCGTAATTTTAATTTTGAAATTTTATTACAGTGAACAATCATACTTTTAATTTGAATAATAAGGATTTCAATAGTTGCTTTCAAATACACAGTTGATGCTTGTGGACAATATTTCATGCAACTAGGATCTAAATTATTTTTATCGCAATGACTTTTAAAAGAAAAGCAATAATCTATGTCAATACTATTAATTTTATTACCATATTTTTTCAAAACTTTTTGAAGAATGTAAAAATTATTTTCTGTTACTTCTTGTTCTTGGCCAAATATTAAAGATCCCCAAGTTTTTTTGGTCAAGTCTATTTTTTGGGAATTTAGTAGACTTTATTGACACATCTTTCCAATGCACGCATACTTCTTCAACCCTTGCTCGGTCAATTAAAGGAAGAAAATAGAAAATATTTTCCAGGCAATCAAAAATAAGAAAATCCATTATCTGAAATATAAAAAAAAATTGCAGATAAGTTATTGGAATAATGAAATAATTTTTGAATTATAAAATGCAACCTATATATCTATTTGTTTAACAAGGGAAAAAATAGGATTCGAAGCAAAATTTCCTACATTTTTTCCCGTGTTCAACACATAGTTTTTCATTAAAAGCGAAAAAAAGATCGTCCGAAAGTAAGAAAGTAGATATTTTTTGCAGTGTGTAATGGTATGGTTTCCGGCCCCAGGATATTTTTCGCATTATTTTGGCTCAATTTGATGGTTTATGATAAAAAATAAGTTTCCAAGGGTCGGCAGCCCCCCCCCCTCCACTTCACTTACCTTCACCGAGGCAAGTTCAAAAGTGTTTTTTACTCCAAAATTAATATTTCTGGACCAAATCATCCGATTGGGGTGCAGTTGCTGTAAAAATTTTCGTATTAAAAATTTATTGTAATATTTTTGAATTCGTTTTGGGGTTAAAACTTCAAAAAACGTCATTTTTAGCTAATTTGATGGTCTAAACGTTGAGATATCTCGGGATAGAGGAAAAACCGAGGGAAAAACTCCTTTTTTCTCGCGCTCAGGGTAACTTTGCCTAAGACTACTTTTCAACATGCCTCGCAATTGACGATGTTGTGAAAGAAATCGTGTTTTATTTTTTGCTTATTTTACCATACCATGTTAATATTTTTTTTTTAAATATAAAATTAGCTTTCATATGATCATTTTTATGTTTTTCTTGATATCTTATCTATATCCTACTTAAGAGCTTCATTTATTTCCTAAAATCTCTTTTAATTTTCGCAATATAATACCTATTTTTCGCTATGAATAATGGTATAAAATAATTATCAACTTTAAAAATCCATCTTTTTCATTTTTTATGGTCCCAATTTTCAGGAAACCAATTTTTAAAGATTCGTAGTTATCATAAAAAATTTCTGAATAGTATTCAGAAGAGTTATTTATATATTTTTTCCTCAGAAATTCGATGAAATATTGATTATTGATAACATCATTTGAATCTGCTAGAAAAATCCCAAGTCTATGAATTTTTTAAAAAACCCAATATTTAACATTTAAGCTGCTTTTTTATCATAAACCATCAAATGGAGCCAAAAAAATGCAAAAAATATGATGGGGCCGGAAACCGTACCTTATTCCGCAGTAGTCTTTCTATTAAAATAGTCAAAAATTAATAAATTAACAATTTTCAATAAATATAGAATTTGCAGTTTTCCAAAAGTCCGAGAATAACTTCAACAAAATTTCTGGATATATCTGGAATAATGGGTAACGCAAATGCAACCACCAACTCTACTTTTGGTTGCAGAAATTTCATTTGTTGATCACTTTAGCCCTTGCTACACCAGATTAAAACCCGAAATTGAATCTATAGTTTAGTTGAGGATTTTTTTTTTAGTTCAGTATTTTGGATATAGATTTAATTCAGTAATTTTGCAGAAAGCGCGTAATTTTGCGAATAGTTATAAAAACTACAACTCTATAATGTACGGGATGGGTTTTTAGACATTTATATATAATGAGAAGACTTCGTATTTTATGTTAAAAAGCAGTTACTATTTATTCAATTTAAGCTATTCGAAAGCTAAGTGCTGCGTCGTCGGTGCGTTTCTTTGATTCTATAGGTTGAGATTCATCCCTTCTTCTAAACAGGCCCTATTGTTTTATAATCTCTTTTAGTTTTTGGAGGTTTCGATGTGCATGCAGCTGCATCGAGAAGGCGACAAAAAATTTGTGACGTACTTGTTTTAGATTTTTTAGACAAGTCTTTCTCATTTGCATTTTTATCTTATATTTATACCGTTTTAAATTCTTCTAATAATAACCGAGATTCTATAACATATTGTGTTATGAATTTTATGTTATGTCATTATAATATTCTCAAGTAACTTTTAATTATTTAGATATTTTTATATAACCTAATTATTAAATATATTTTAATGTAAAATTATAGGGCATATAGGCAATGGTCTTTATAATATTTTAAAATACAGGAATTTGCCGCCCTTCCACATAGAACAAAACGTTCCTATTACGTTTTTAAAACGTTTCATATGAAAAAAAAATTTTTTATAAGTTTTTTTAACAAAAAACATATTTTATATTTTTAAAATAAAAGAAAAAAAAAAGCTATCAAAAAAATTTTTTGAAAAAAAATTCATAAATTTCGAAACGTCTTGGGAACCTTTTTGAGCGGACATGAGAAAAAAAACGTTTTGAAAACGTTTCAAGAATGCTTCGTTCAATATATGTGGGCTGTTGTCGGTTTTAACAGTTTTACCAAAAGTTATTAAATTTCAAATACTAATAAATATACTCATACAATATAATAATGTTTTACATACCGCTATAATACAACCGCATACAACTATAAAAGAACTGAAAGAGAACAAATATATTTCAGGATCTTATGAACAATTAAAGTCCAGGAAAATAAACTCCAAGACACTCCTGTTTTATAAATACATAAAAACAGATTTTCTTTCAATCTTAAAAACAAAGCACTATAATATTTTCTCTATATCTATATAAATATTTTATACTTACTAAAAGTCCAAGACTATATATTAGATTAGATCCTTAGATTTTGAAAGTTTAAAAATCGACGAATAATAAGCGATATAAAAATCGAACTAGAAAAATTCGATTTCGACTTTCGATAAAGAGAGAAAGAAAAAAATCATATGGCATAAGCAAACATGTGCCCGGCCCGCGGCCCGCCTCTTGCATCAGATTGTTTGTAAACAAATATAAAAAATAATAAGTCTCCGACAGTGTTTTAATTAAAGAATTATTATAGGTAATTAATTTTTATTAAAATGCCAACTAATTGTTCAGTCAAATATTGCAATTCAAAACAAGGATTTAAATTTCCTAAAAATGAAAAAAGGTCAAAATTATGGGCAAACATATTAAATATAGAAGTATCTGCAATAAAAAAACACTCACACGTTTGTAAAAAACATTTTAAGGACAGTGACTTTGTTAAAGTTAGTTACTATACAGGTATTTAATTTTAAATAACATATAATTTCATAATTTATATTTTCTAAAAACTTTAAGTAAATAAAGAAAATATTTTCTTTTCAGATTTAGCGTTAACAAAAAATATATTGACAAAGACAGCTGTTCCATCCCTTGATTTAGGAATTAATAATGAAAATTTGTCAAAAACAAATAGTTTGAGTGATAATGAAAACATTAAAGCTGAAAATTTTGGTGATATGGACATTGAATCAAACGTTAATGTTAATTTAATTCCCTTTAAGAACTTTGATATTAATCATATAAAAAAATCTCTTGAAGCCCTTAAAACAAAAAATGATTATGAGAAACATTCTACACAAGGAACTAGTATTTCAGATTTAAATGTTACTTTTGCAAAATATACACAAACAAATAACCAAACTAGAAATGTAAGTACCCAAACATTACCTTATGGCATATTGTCGTACGAAATAATAAAGAAAAAAAAGGGAGCTCTTTATTATTATACTGGTTTTGATGATACAGAAATGTTTGAATTAGTTCTTGGGACATTAGAACCTACTGTTCATGATTTAAATTACTTTTATTATCAGGTTAATAATGTTTCGATTATAGACCAATTTCTTATAACTTTAATAAAATTAAAACGAGGTACTCCAGATTTTGAACTAGCTTTGCTTTTTAGTATTAGTAAAAATGCAGTTCAAAATATATTTCAAACTTGGATTCATTTTATGGATTTTACATGGAGCAAATTAGGCGTTTGTCCTGACAAATTTTTTGTAACAAAGCATATCCCTAATTCTATAAAAAAAATGCTGACATCAACAAGTGAAAATGGAACAGACACGCCACTGCAAGTAGCTGGAGGATCTCATCTTCATAAAGAAACTGTTAAAAATAACACACTTAATAATCCAAATATATTATCTAAAAATGTTAAAAGTACGCCAAGTTGTTCAATAAATAAAGTTTCTTCTGCAACCAATGAATCCACCAGTAACCAAATGATACAAACATCAAAAGAACCTATGATAGCTGATAAAGAAAAATTACAATTAATGCTAGGAAAATTATCTGAGAAAAATGTAAACATTGAAAAAATAATAGGATTAACCAAAACAACATATAAAATATTGAAAAATACTCTATCAAAATATTATGTTTCTCATGGTGATAAAATTTTTTATGTTTGTTGTACACTTTGTAATTTTAGGTATGGTATTAAAAGTACCTAATACTTTTTAATTAATTTTATGTAAAGAATTATTTTATTTATTATTTAAAATTTAAAATTGTATATTATATTATAAATTGTATATTAGTTTATATAATAAAATTAAAAAAAATAATAAAAAGTATTCATAAAAAATTGTGTACCTAATTGTTATTATTGCCCTCTAAAAGACGAGTAAAAGATTATTTTGCTTTTTTGGTTATGTTTTAGGATTCGTAACCGGATGAAAACTAGCAGACCAATCATAAATCGGCCAGTTATTCAGTATAAATAAATTATAAGAACTTAGAACAATGGTAAATTTCCATATTATAATAATTTTTATTATTTAATAAACAAGTACTACAACTTATTTTATTATTTCAGATGAGCCTAAGTACCAAAAATAAATTTGTTGCTAATATCAATAACTTGTCTAAAGTTAAGTCTTGGATTAGAATGCTATCTTCTCAAAAACATACAGGTATTTAAAAAGTTAATGCAAATAAATGAAATTAATTTTTTATTCCTATATTTAATGATTATTGCAGGAGGTGATGAAAGTGATGTTCTCATAAATGATGTATGATTTTCAAATTTCATTATTTAAATTGATATTTTGTAGATGTATTTACATGCAAGTTATTTGATTTTTTAGGCTGGAAATACAGGTATAATTACTTTAAATCGTCCTAAGGCGTTAAATGCTTTAGATTTATCTATGGTGAAGAAAATATATCCAACATTAAAAAAATGGGAAAATAGTAAAAAGTTAGTTATTATGAGAGGTGCAGGAGATAAAGCATTTTGTGCTGGCGGTGATGTCAAATCAATAGCCTTAGCATTAAAAGATCAAGAAAATGACAAATTAGGAAAAGATTTTTTTAGAGGAGAATATACGTAATATATTTAGCTTGTTTTAATAATAATTTAAAATATCTATAATTTTTTATATATTCATCTAAAACAGGATGAATCATTTAATTGGTACCTATAAAATACCATATGTTGCTGTAATCCATGGAATCACCATGGGTGGTGGAGTGGGCTTATCTGTACATGGTAAATACAGAATCGCAACAGAAAAGACTTTGTTTGCTATGCCAGAAACTGCCATTGGATTATTTCCAGATGTTGGTGGAACATACTTTTTGCCAAGATTAAATGGAAAACTTGGGCTTTATTTAGGATTGACCGGACACAGATTGAAAGGTAAGAAGGTTCTTTATATCTTTATATATAATAGATACAAATAGTTATATATTAAGTAATACCTGTATTTAATATATTATGAAATTATCATCCAGGTGTAGATGTTTTACTTGCTGGTATAGCTACACATTACGTTTCATCAGAAAAACTTGAAAATGTCATTCAAGAGTTGGTGAATTCAGATTCTAATATTGATTCAGTTTTAGAAAACTACAGTAAGAAAAACATAAAAGAAGAGTTTAGTCTGAATCCTCATTTGGAAGTAATAAACGAATGCTTTTCTGCCCCAACTGTTGAAGAAATAATTAACAGGTAATAAATTTACATATTTACTTTATACAGTATTAATATAAACTATATTCTTTGAACTTTTTTATTTACTAGGTTGCAAAATAAAAATTCAGACTGGGCAAATAAAGTTGTAGAATCATTGAATAAAATGTCACCTACTTCTTTAAAAGTAACAAAAACAGCAATTGATAAAGGAAAAAATATGTCATTGTCCGAGTGCTTAATAATGGAATACAGATTATCATGTGCCTGTATGAACAAAAATAGCGACTTTGTTGAAGGTAATAAAATATTGTAAAAAAAAAAATTAAACCCTTTATTTTTTGAAAACTAATAAATATTATTTATTCAAAAACTTGTAGGAGTAAGAGCTCTGTTAATTGACAAAGATCAAAAACCAAATTGGAATCCTAAATCTTTGACAGACGTTTCAAAAAGCTATGTTGATAAAAGATTTAATTCTTTATCATCAGAATTAGATTTAGAGCTTTCAAAGTTATAATTAATAATTGTTAGTTAAATAAAAACAAAAAAAAATTTTTATACTTTTATAAAGATATTTTTATATTTTGCTGTGCAAAAAAGTTATTTCAAATATATATTATGTGACTTATTTGTTTATTTAATAAACAAATAAATATTATTGAATTAAATAAAATAAATATGTATTAATGATTTATTACAGATAATTTTTGTTTTATTTAAATTTAATCAATTTATTTAAAAAAAAGAATATTTATAAAAATAGTGCTTTTTTATTTTTTGACGTAAAAAATTCAAATACAAAAAGATATTGAGAAATAACGAATTTCTTAAAACTAGAAATCCTGTGTCAAAAAATTAGCTATGGTTTCCAAAATGAAAAAAAAAATAATCTTGTTTTTTTTTATTTTTTGGTGCAAAATAATTTGGGATTAAAATTTTCAAAAAATTAGATATAGCTATTTTTTGTTTTTTAAATGATATTATGATAAAATAGTTATTTCAAAAATAACTTTTTTTATACAATAAAATTTTTAGCTATAAGAAAGATAAAAATGTATAATAAAAGAAGAATCCATAACACATAAAGATAGGTACATATTTTGCTTATCATCAAAGAGATCAGAATTCATTTAAGAATTCAAGATGGGAAACAAAGAATAAATTAGTACACTACCAAAGAAGATATATACTGTTAAGTTATGTATATCTTCTTTGATACTACTCATTATATTATCATATAATCATCATCAGTGCCACATATAATTTAATATAATGGCTTATAAATTATATTATTTTAATGCTACTGGTCTTGCTGAACCAATAAGATATTTGCTAAGCTATGGACAAATTGAATTTGAGGACATTAGATACGAAGATTTTAATAAATGGCTTCAAATTTATAAAAAAGGTACATATAATTTGAACCTCAGGTTCTGTTTGAATTTTGGTTTTATTGTTCAATCGTAGGTATATAGCAAAAAGTAAAATTTTTAAATAATTTAACCGAAATTTCAGCAAAGTATACATATAAGTTAAATACAGTAAAACTTCAATAAAAAAAAATTATTTATCACTGCTACAGATATGCCAATGGAACAAGTTCCAGTTTTAGAAATAAATGGTGAAAAATTTCACCAACATAAAGCAATTTGCAGATATCTAGCTAAAAAATTAAATTTAAATGGTGATAATGAAATTGAAGGCACCAAAATTGATGCTTTAGTTGATGATATTAATGACATACGTACTGGTAAGTAATTTTATTCCAAAACATGGTCTAAATTATATTAACATATTTAATTTAAAAATTTACAACAGAAATCGGAAAATTTTACTTGGAGGAAGATTTAAATTTTAAAACCGCATTAAAAAAAAGGCTGGATGAAAAATTACCTTTTTATTTAAACAAATTTAATGAATTATTGCAAGGAAAAGAATATTTCTTTAATAAGGTAAATTTACCAGAAATTTTAATTTTTTTATAGAGTCTATAGGTATACCTACTACAAAATTAAAAAAAATTTTTTTTAGATAACTTGGGCTGATATTTATTATGCTGCAATAAGTGAAATAATGACAAATATTTTAAAGTACAATATCAATGAAAAATATTCAAATTTAAATAATCTTTGTGAAAATATTAGAAATATATCAAGCATAAAAAATTATTTAAATAAAAGACCAATTTCTCAAATTTAATTTAAGTGTCTACATTAATAACAAAAAATAATATTTTTTCCCCTATTGCATAAATGGCTTCGAATTGATCAGTACTCAAGGTTTTTTTAGTTTGTTAAACTATAAATTTATATTCGAGTTTTTGGTCCCCCTTAAAACAAACATTTGAATAAATGGTACGCGATTTCAGAACTCCTTGTATTATAGACTTAGCATGAAAAATTGGACTTGATGAACATGGAAAGGGTTAAAACGTTTTACATGCATAAAAAATACGTTTCATAATAAAATTCCGTCATGAAATTAATTTGAACCTCTATTGCCATGTTACTTGAAAGTTAAATTTCTTAAAACTGGTATTTAACGATAATGAGGGTTCGAGGCTTGGAAATAGATTTAGAAGTAAAATAAATAAAAGCGACATGGATTTTTATGCTGGAACGTACTTTTTATGCAGGTAATTAACCTTTTCCATATTCGTCAAGTCCAATTTTTCATGCGTAAATCCAATACAAAGAAGGCTATACGCATGAAAAATTGGGTTTCTCAAGGATTTGAGGGGTCAATTAAATGTATAAGTACTTGATTTCCATCTAAAAATCTGTGGTGATTTTATTTATTTTAATTCTAAACTTATTTTCAAGTTTCGAATCCGTATTACCGCTAAATAAAAATTTTAAGAAACTTAGCTGTCAACACAGGTGAATGGGTTCGAATTAATTGCGCCACAGAATTTTATGTTGGGACGTACTTTTTTTATCTAGCGGGCAATAATGGCTATACTCCAATTTTGAGAGGTTGTCAATATTGTCATTTGTAAAGAATAAAACACTATAATAAACTTATCTAGAAATATTTATTATTACCAAATGCGATTACAGGAATTCGGGGCTACGCGCCTCGTACCTTTAAATCTCCGCATTATTTTGGCAAAATAAGCATTTCTATGAGCCGGATAAGAATGCACTATTTATGCATGTAATTAACCCTTTTCATGTTCATCAAATTCAATTTTTAATGCTTAAGTCCAATACTGCGATTTTCTTCAATTTTCAAATAATAAAACAAAACACATAAAAATTATTTCATAAGATGAAAAATGATTTACTTAAATTAATTGATAAATGTTAATACAATTTAACAATATAAAAATTACTTATGAAAATATGATTCAAGAAAATACATTTAAAAATCACTGCTTTTTCAATATATTATATATACACATATAAAAATAATGTGATAAAAGCATTAACAATATCGTTTAAAGTAAAGTTTATAAATTATATATACATCATTAAAGAAAGTTTACAGTCCTTTATAATATTTTAAACATTATACTTCAAAAAATAAATATCACTTTAATTTTTTAAACTTCTACTCATGTATGTACCATTCTCACTTTTTAATCCATTTTTGAGTCACTATCAAAATTCTTAACGTAATTTGCAGCATATCTAGTAAAGATATCCTGAGCATTTCCAAAAATCATTAGAGATGTCTTTAGGTTTTTTAATTTTTACACGTTTAGGTCACCTCAAGATATCTTTTGCATTAAAAACATGTCCTTAAGATATTTGAACTGAGATATCTGGAGGATACGTCGGGTCGCGGATACCTTGTGTTTTGTGGGTTGCAAATATTTTCTGGTTAAATATATAAAAAATAGATTTAATATTGCCCAAAAAGGTCGTATTGTATATAAATTATAAAAATAAAATAAAAAAAGTATATTTTATAATCTTACATATATCTAATCATTACACTTTTTTTAAAGAAAAAGCATCTAATTTTCAAAGAAAATTTTCGTTTAATCAATAACCCACAAAATATTTATACCTGACATACCAAGATTTACCCGACCTAACATACCATGATCTCGAGTTTTAGTAATAAACAAAAACAATAGCCATGTATGAAATAAATTATTCCGTCCCTGAAACATAAGATTCATATATTAAAAAAAAATCATTCAAAACAAAAATATTTGATTTATGAATTCAACGTACTTTTGGAATCTCTTCATAAGAATGACTTAAAGAGTCAGAAGAATGAGCCAGGCAATAATGAGGTGGATTAATTGATTGATTTAAAATTATTGGACCTTTGTTAGTTGGTAATTCAAATTTAGATTTGGCAGTATACATTGATGTAAAAGGTCTTCCTTCTGGTAAATTAAATAAAGCTTCAAGTTGAGTATCCATGTATGTAGTTATTAGATGCATGACAATCTAAAAAGTAAGTAAAAATTATTTAAGTAATTTTTTAGCAAAAACTATTTTATTATTTTAAAAATTATTTTAATTTACTGCTGTATCTGTTGGTAAACTAGGATCCCATTCTTTTCCATTATGCAAGCCTCCACTATTCCATTTAAACTCACTCATAGAACCACCTTTAGCTAAGATTTTTATTCTCTGAACCAAGTAATCTTGATTACTACATAATTCCAAAAAAGGAACTAGCATAGGTAAACTCGGTATTACAGAAAGAGAAAGTGAATGTGCAAGTTTTTTAAGCTTATCTAAACCAATATATCCTGGTTGGGAATCACTTAACCCATGTCTAATTAAACTAGCAGAAACGTTGTCTATTTCAGCAGCAACTCTTTCAAGAATAGTCTGACTAATCCACTATTTTAAAAAAATGTATAAATATAATAAAATATCGAAATTAAACCTAATTAAAATTATAATGTAATATATATGGGTCATTCTTTATTGTCAAATCAGCCCCCCCCCCTCCTCTGCACAACACAGTTTTTGAGATAAATTTATCCAGAATAGCTCATTTTTTTCATTTAACCCTCTATTTTTTAATGCTGTATATAATTCTTCTTAAAATTTTAACTTCAACTGCTCATAATTTAAAAACTAGATGCAAAATATATACTGACTTTTAAAGGAAATTGGATAAAGTAAATTGCAATGCGTGATAGAAATTAAATTTGAATTACGAGATAGGGAATTGCAACTAATGGTAATGCAAACGTTTTTCTATGAACAAATATTTATAATTATACCATTCGCAAGTTCGCAGTCCACTGATTAAGTTTTGTTGAGTCGATTCGATACTTTGTCCATACATCTAAAACTCCAAATTGACCTACACCAGAATTTCCTTCCTCAACACCCGGACTAGATGACTTAGACTTTTCTATAAGAATCAATCAACATAAATAATAACAATAACCATTTATCACAGGATATCTGAAAAAATTATTTATGATTGAAATTATTTACCAAGAGTTGGAGATAACTGATAAGAACATTTTTTTAATAAAGCAACAGAGTCAGCCGGATTTGCAGTTGGCGAGTGAAGCCAAAAAGAGCTTAATAAATTTGAAGGTTGATTTGAAGGTAAATGTGTGGATTTTTTTTCTGTTTTAGAAATTTCTGTTAAATATTTTTTTAATGCAATTTCATCTTGTATAAAATTATTACTATCTGTGAAACTATTATTAATTATAGAATTATTAAAAGATTTTTTTATTTGACTAGCATTTGGACTTGTTTTTGTCCTGCAGGTTGTTTGATGGTTACTTCTATTAAGTAAATTTAACCCTGAAAAATCATCTAAAATTCATACTTATTAATAACAAAATACTTAATTGTGATATATATATATAACTGAACCATAATAATGTTCACAGACCTTCAATAAAGGCAGAATTTTCAAGAGTATTTGAGAAACTCCTAAAATTAATCGAAGATATGTTAAAAGATGTTGGCAAAGATGATGAAATTGGTGAAAAATTTTTGTTTTTAAAAAATCCTGAATCACTTTGTGCTGAACTTATTAGACTTTTATTTTTTTGATTCATAAGTATTGGTTTTTTCATAAAAATTGCTTTAGTGTAATTTATAATGTAGTATAGAGAATTTATAAAAAAAATTGAAACCAGTACCCATTCTGCATAATATATAGGTTTATAAACAACAACTTCATATAAACTGTAATGAAATAACAAAATTTAAAAATTATATAAAATTAAACAAAACTATTTCAACTTACAGATCAAAAATAATGATAGAGAATAAAGTACTATTCATAAAAAATAATGTCAAACTATTTCTAGCTTTTACTTCAGCTAAATGAAGATTTAATACGTCTTGAAATTGAGGTTTAGGAGATAGTTCCCTAAAAACAATAAATTATTTAAATAATATTTATCTCCACAGAAAATTCAAAATTTTGTAAATCTTTTAAAAATAAAAAAAAATTTTCAAACTTGAAGTCATATTGAAAATTGTTATGTATAAAGAACTAAAAAACAATAATTTAAACTCAAAATCCTATTAGGAATTCTCAAGCAAACTGTCTGTTTAAATTACCTTACATTAGGAGGATCGCACTTTGTGGGTGAATATGAATCAAACATTGTATTACTATTTCCTGCATGCATTTAGAACACACTAAAAAATTTCCAATTCTTTAAGTTCTTGTATTTGCTTCTTGTAATTTAAATACAAAGCTAAATTAGAGTAATATAAAAAAAGTATCCAAAACCACGAACTCACGAGTGTTCGTGAAACACGAACGTGCACTTTTCACGCCTCAGAAAATTATTCGTGAAATACGAACAGAGGTTTCGACTGTAAAAAAACAATTCCTATAAAAGAGATTCCACAAAAGTTCGTTTTTACGAACATTCATTAAATAAATTAAACTAATAAAATTTAAAAAGAAGGTTATGTTTTTGTATATACAACTTTGATACTATCTAAAGTCTATTCACGCGCATCTCTCACACATGAACACATACTATACCTGTTGCCCTTCTGGTCTCTGTCTGACCTTTTTTAAACAATGGTTTTTATGTTTTTATTCAATCGATTTCTCAAAAAATCGCCTAAAAAACTAAAAATTTATTATTTTGGAACATTCATAACAGTTATTAAAAAAATATTTAGTTGGAATAAAGACTTTTTCTGGCCAAAATAATTTTTTTAAACAAAAAATTTAAAACGATTTTAAATTTGTAAAGTAGAAAAATGTATTATCAGCAAAATCGACTGCAGCGCTAAAATTCAGAGAAGAAAAATAATGAGGCACACTTATCTATATAATTTTAGCATATTCGTGGACCGTGGTTGTATTTAAATTATGGTGTATTTTGGTATTTTATTTACTTTCTCTCTTGAACTTCAGAATTGCAAATACTTTATCTTTTTTTAAAGTTCAAGTCAAGTAAAATACTTCAATTCATCGATCATCGCGTCCGTCCGGCAACCAAGTGCCACGATACATTATGATATATAAGTAAAGAATCGGTTTTTATTGTGACATCAGTGATAACATACACTTTTTACGGAATATACAAAAAATAATAATAATAATTAATAACAAAACAAAAAAAAGTTTTTTTTACAAAATTCATATGAAAATATTTAGTTTAATAGGGTGTAGTACATTAGTTTAAATTAGTTGGCAGTGTTATTTTTTAAAAGATAATAAATATTTATAAAACGTTTTTAAAGAACTGGCAAAATGAGTAACGTACCTACAGGTAAGAATATAAAGAAGTATTTTTTGTTATTTTATGAACAAAGAATGTTAATTGAGGAATAATTTTTACCATGCATTACACTTGCAATTGCATATTTTTTATGCTCCAAAATGTATAAAATTAGTGTACATAATAATTGTACAATTTTTCAAATTTAAATTAATAAATATTTAATAAAAACGTGAATTTTATGATGAATCAGTATAGTAATTAAAGATATAAAAGAGTTTTTATTTATTTTAATATTAATGTTGTTCAAACATAACCTTTAATACTAATTTAAAAACAGAGGTTACATTTGAATTTAATCTGCTGAAAAAATTATTATATTTAACAATATTTTATAAAATATTCTTTGGTGATAAGATTTTTATCTATTTTCTAATTTAGTATTGTCTTATTGTAAATTTTATCAAAGAAATTTGATAATCTACAATAATTTTTTATCAAGTTTGTTGTTTTTGCTGATAAATTTTAGAGTAATTCGCCATTTCTATGTTAAAAAATTGTTTAAAAATTAAAAAAATAGTACTTTTCAAACGATTATTTATATTCTAAATGTAAAATAAAAAATTCTATAGATATAACACTTATAGTTGTTTGAAATTTAAGTGCATAAGTTTTGCTTATTGATTTTTTGATTATTCGCCTTAAGCAATTTCATTATTACTTTTTTTTTATATACATGCTGGTAGGTAAAAATAAAATAAAAAGTAATATTTTCTAAAGTAATTGTTATTTAATATTATAAGGTGTCAAATATGGCTAAAAAACTTTAAAGAATCTTATATACTAAGAAGGATTCTAGTATTTTGAACTATTTGAACATTGTTTACTGTACTTTAAGATTAAAAACTAGAAAACAAAAATATATATTTATTTTGTAGAATATTCTAAAATATAGAATAAATAATTAATTAATAAACATAATTGTAATATGTAACAACCCAAATGTATGTATTTTGATAAAACTTTTTTTTATTAGTAATTTTTGGATGTCAAAAGAAATTAATTGACTAAAAATTGAATCTAAACGTTGTTGTAAACTTACAATTAATTAGCTGTTCGAGGTATTTAAAAATCTTTGTAATGTTATTTTCAACCAAAAAGATCTCATCGATGCTTAATGGATGCTTATAAACATTAAATTAGTTTTATCTAAAATAACTTAAATAAAGTAGTTTTAAAATCTATATCAATGTTTGTCTATGCAATCTGTAAAACTATATTGCTCAAATTTTCAAGTAGTAGTTGCCAGAATATTTCAGCTTAAACTAGAAAAATCATTCTATAGTTTAAGAAAAAGTCAAATTCTAAGGTAAAATAAATTTTTTTTCACACATTCGAGGAGTAGGTAATTATTGGGGTTATTACAAGGGTTATTAGTATTTTACTGTTTAAATTATATTATACTATAGAATAAATTAATTGATTTTTTATTTTGTTAAGTCAGACACGTGTTTTTAATGGATTAATTAAATAGAAAATAAAAAAAATTATCAATAAATGGTAGGTATAAATTGTACATATTATTGAACATTATTGGGATTGTGTACAATTTTACAAGATAATTAAAGCTTATACATATAAATAATTAATTTAATTTTTTATACTGAGTTAAAAGCTTTTTCTTTAAAAAATTCGATAATTTATTAAAAAGTTAAAACCGAGGTTAAAACCGATACTTACTATTAAAGAGATTTTGTTACCTGTGGAAAGCCAAATCACAATCTTTAGAAATACTCCTGTCACCCTTTGCAGGGTTTTATGGGCTTAGAAACACAAGGCTCAATGTTCTCAAATAGGGTTTTTTTGGTAATTTTCAATATAATGCTGCAACCTTGAATTTCAACCAAAACACTTTAGGTTGGTTTTTAGGTTTCATTTTGTTTTGGTGTACAGTAAGGGTCTGCACCATTCAAATTCCGTTAACCACAATTTTTTATCACTAATATCATCGTTATGGCCAATTAACGGAAATTTTTAGTCCAAAATGACCAATCTTTAAATGGTTGCAAAAATTGTAATTTTTCTTCAAGACAATGGGTTTTATAAATCTCAAAAATTTATTACGAGCTTCAAGTTTCTAAAAATTTTTGATTCGTCTGTTTTCTTTAAATATGTAGTTTCAAGATATTATTTTTCAAAGATAATATAAATTGACTTTTTTTAAAAATTCTGAAATTTGAAATCTGAAAGGCCAAAAATGACCATTTGGTTATTTGACTATATAGATATGAAAAAAATTATGGTTAACGGAGCTTTAAAGGTAAGGTCTACTAAACACCAATAAATTGACGCCAACCAGAAGTCTTTTGGTCAACTTGCGAGGCTGCAGCGTTTTACATGAAAATTTTCAAAAAACTCTATTTAATAACATTAAGTCCTGCGTTACTAATCCCAGAAGGCCCATTGGAATAAACGGTGGTACGCAGGGGTTCCAGGGTTATATTTTTTACACATATTAAAGTCATCAATAACTATAGATTGTAATTTGGTTTCTCAAAGGTAGACATCACCCCTAAGTCTTCAATCAAACGAAAAGAAAAATATTATTATTCAATGTCAATTTGGAGGTAATAGACGATTATATTTATATTTAATGCAATAATATACTTTGTTTTATACAACTTGTATCAGATGTAAAAAAAAATTGATTTTCTTATTTGCTTATTTTATGATATTTTTGTTGTATACTTTAATACAATTTTATTATATAATTTATTATACTGTTAGATGGTTTGGCTTTGAATTTTTTTGTTTCAAAAGTTCTTATTAAATTTTTGTTGTAAATTTTAAAAGTAATAGGATATTTTTTGAACTACTTAACTTATGGCTATACGACTTTTGCAAAATTATGAACAAAAATTCAAAGTTTAAGTTGAAAAATAATACATTTATTAGCAGAAAGAACAGTTTAGTATTTAAATATTTATTTTTTTGATTAAAAAATTGATTATTTATTCTAAAAGAGTATTATTGAGTTTATCTAATTCTCCTATTACGTAAATAACTCGGTAAATAATACCTACATATTATGGAAAGGGTTATTAATTAGATTTAGGTATATATTTGTTTTATAAAAGTAGGGAATGACATAATATAGTGGTCAATAATGTTAACTATTGCTCTTTTATTTCTATCTATAGCACATTTTTATATATAGTAATTTAATTAATTAAAAAGTACAATTTTTTTATGTATTTTCTGGAACTTAATTTATTTAAGAACGCAAAAATAAAAAGTTAAATGTTACATCATTTTGCAATTATGCAATTTACAAATAATAATGAAAATAAAAATTTTGATATTTTAGTTGGTAAGTTATTTAATTTTTTATTATTTAAAGGGACTATTTATAGCCAAATTTTCGGCTTTCAAAGCAGCATCATGTGTAAAAAAGTCAATAATTTTATAAATAAAATAAAATGGTAATGATGCTAAAAATGCAACAAATCTTGGTCCAAGATTAAGTATATTTGATATTCCATAAATAATATTACTAATTGGTGCTGGAAGTAAATTAATTATAGGTAAAACTATTGCAGCTATTGGTCCTGGTAATATTAGTTCTAGTATTCCAGCGTCTGAAACAAAAAAGATATTACAAAAATTTTTTTAAAAATATTTTACTATAGGTTATGTTTTATGTGAGATTTTTATTTACAAGCAAATAAAAAAACTTATAATGTATACCTTGATGTATACTGATTGTTTAAATTAGTAAATTACTCATCAGGGGTTTTTCCTATATTGCATAATTTTTCCTAGACAATCTCATATTTGACTCTTAAGTTTAAATTGAGTGGCAAATTGGGTCGCTGATAACGATTCTGAAATCAGATTTTTTTAATTATAAACGGCGGACCAAGCGGTGGACTATAAATCCTGCATTTCTAAGTTTTTAACCTCAAAATCGGTAAGTTAAACTATTTCAAGCATTTTAAAGATGAATTACAGATTTTGGAGTCGTTAATCCCAGGGTTAATTATGAAATGAGATTTTTCGAATTGCAAAAAAAGCTTGTAAATATAAGTTAAAATGTTTGAAATAGCTTACAGTAACCAATTTTGAGGTTAAAAACTTAGAAATGCAGGATTTAGAGTCGGACATTTTGAATTTAAAAAATCTAATTTCAGAATCGTCATCAGCGACCCCGAAATCCTCAAGAGGGAACCAAAATTCGGCTGAATCAGCATTATTTTTCAAAAAATTATATTTTTTTGGTTACTTTGAGCTATATAGCGTTAATTACTCTAAACCGGCCATCGAAAAATGGATGAAACCTTCAAAATCGTTTTTAACGACCAAAAATACGTTCTAATCTACTGAATTGGATCCATATTACCAAACAATATACATACTAGTATATATATTCTTTGATATTACTCTATTTAAAATTTCTGAATGTATTCAGAATGTATTTAACATTACTGACGCCTTGAATATAAACTGCCCGCACAGAAATTAATTTTTTGAAAGTTTTGGGTAGAATCCGGACCAAATACCGACCGATTCTTCTTTATTTAAATTTTTGACGTATTAACTCCCCTTTTAGATTACGTTATATGACTCTAACTCGCTTTAATTATTATCAGCCCCATTATTTATCCCAATATAAAAACATTGTAGTCAGCTTATATTTTTAATAGTGGTCTAGACTAGACCTGTTACGAGGTACCCAGGCAACCTCGTTCGATACGAGGCGAGGTGAGGCGAGAACGAGGCGAGATTGAAAATTTTAAAACCTCGTTAAACCGAGGCGAGACCGAGATTTAAATTTCCAAAACCTCGTTCTCGCCTCGTTTTGCCTCGTAAATGTATTACTTGATAAGATTGAGAAAATTGTTTTTGATTTGGACGAGAAAATTAATAGAAATCGCTTAGATGAAATTTTGATTGGTGCATTTCAAGAAGGCAGGGATAAGATTTTGAAGCATTACCACTGTGCAACTGGTTTTATAGTGCTTCACTTATCTTGGATCCTAGACACAAGGTTAAAAAGTTTTCAAAAACGGAATGGGGGAAAAAGCTAGAAAAAGATAGTAAGAAAAGTTTTAAAAAAATATATAAAATTTATTATAATAACCTGAAAGCTAATGGAAATGAAAAAGAAAAAAAAGAAAAGAAAAATGAGAACAATAATCTTTTAGATTTTTCTAATATATTTCATGAAGATACGGAACTAAATTGGGAAGAAGAGTTAAGTGCCTATTTAGAAGCTCCATGTGCACCAGAAAGTACTGATATTCTTCTTTGGAGGGGGGGGGGGTGTGGACATGAAAAAACATACCCCATACTAGCAGCAATGGCTAGATATAAGCTAGCACTTCAGACTACGTCCGTAGCTGTAGAACGTCTTTTTTCAAACGCAGCTTTAATTGATCAAACAAAAAGAAGATCGCTTAAAGATGATGCTTTAACAGCATTGTTGGTTATCAGTGCATGGTCTAAGTCTGATCTTGTCACAGAAATATGTGGATTCAGTCCTGATTCTTTATGTGCGTAATGTAGCTTATAAATGTTTATGTATTATAATAAATTATATTATGTAATTCAATAATTCATTGATAAATTAAAAATTATTTTATTATAAAATAATAAATAAGTTTTACTTTGAAATTTGTTTCAAGAATTTTTTTTTAGTAACCACCTCGTTTATAAACGAAGAATTCTTGGCCGAGAACGAGGAGAAAACAAGGCGAATATTTTTTTACCTCGCCCGAGGTCAAGGCGAGGCGAGGTAGAACTCCTCGTTCTCATTCTCGCTAAATTTTGTAGAACCTCGCCTCGCCTCGTTCTCGCAACAGGTCTAGTTCTAATTTTTACGTAGATCATAGGTTAAGTTAGTTCGAGCTAAATTGGGCTCTGTCAAAATACCTGTTTTGAATGAAAATTCAAATAAAAAGTAATAAGTTCTCATAATTTTAAACTTGTTTTAAACAAGTTACAATTATTTTTAAAAACTATTTTGTAATTTTATTATTGAATTTTCCTGAATTTTATATGTAAGCTTGCAGGATAAATTTTGTATTAAATTATTTAACTCGTTATTTAATTACTTTAATATTTGATAAAAAATATTAGTCATTTTTTCTGGAATAAAAATGTTATCATTCTTATCAAAGAAAAAAAAAATTCTCTTATTCATTTATTTTGTTTTTTATTACTTTGTTCCAATTTTATTTATTTCAAGCAAATAATTTTTATAGTTTTTTTTTAATTTAACTTTTAAATATATAATTATAGAAACTAATGGGGGATATTTAAAGCAGATTTCATAGAAATTACCTTAAAAATTTTAGTATTACGAAAATTATCTGTAAAGGGAATATTCTAATAATTTCCTCAAAGAATGGTAGAGTGAAATTGGAATTAAAAAATTTGGTTATAAGTATTTATTGTTTTAGAATAATTTAGCAATTTTTGATCGGAAAAAAATAAATTTTTGACAGAAATTTGGGTCTGTTTCGGGATATCAAATTTTGAGTTAAGCGTAACTAGTTCAAGATTATTTGATGAGATTTCGGTTATGATTCGGCAGCTATAAACGCCATAATTCGTGATAAAATTTAAACTATTAAAAAAAGTGTAAACCGTGTATGAGACCGAAAAGAAAATTTAAATGACTTTAAAATTTCACTTATCTTAAGCAAAATCTCTTGTTGCAACCCGCGTTTGGCAACTAAATTAGAGCCAAATATTCACTAGAACCAGAAGAGTATAACATTTTTTAGAACTAGAGTATAATAGTCCCATAATAAGATAATAAGTGTTTGGTAATGAAGCTAGCTCTTAGGTATTTAAGATTAGTGATATTATAAGCTTTATTTTAAGGTTAATTATGAACGCGTTACATATGTATTTTTCTCAGTATTTTTTGGTTGTTAGTTTATAAAATTACAAGTTTTTATTTTATCTTTCCATTACGTTTTTCTACAGGAATAATTTTAATAAAAAAAAGCTCAGCCATATGCATACTACTATGATATACACGTTGAGGTAAATTTATAACATTATACAAAAAGCTTTCAATATCTCTGCAAGCTCGAAATTTAATTTTATTAATTAGAACTAACTTGACATTTATCTGTCATAATATATCATTATTAACACATACAACGTACAATTATGAATGTACTCTATACATTAATCTTACTCAATCAAGTTGAAGATGTTAAATTTATTAAACTAATTTTGTAATATAAAATATTTTTTAATTTAGATTTGACATTGTTGCACATGCGTTAATCTGAATAAAGATATATTACAGATTGGAAATTTATAATAAAATTTTTTTCGTAAATGCCCAAAAAATATTGTAATGTAAAAAAATTGGATAATACCTTGTTGAGCCTCAGAAAGGTAAACTCCAGCCAAAAAAATAGCACAAGAAACACAAAATATAAATAGTTTTGACATTGTGACTTAAATAAGTTTTCAATAAAACTAATATTTTGATATTAAATTTTATTTTTATTAAAATACTTACTTTATAATATTTTTTTGATATTTCCCTGCTATTACGATGAAATTTAATTTTCGGGAAACATAATCCGGTTTTTTAAAAGCTAGATAATTTATATCGTGTTTTTTTTTTTACAATAATTTTCTTTCCTCATTAGATTAAAAGAGTTTAAAAATAATAATTTATGAAATATTTTACGTGTTCATTGTAATATTTAGATACGTTTATTTTCCTTTTTCCCGTTACTTAATTAATTTTATAATATCTATAATATTAAATGAAATATTTTTGATAATGAAACTAGGTACAACGTTTAAAAATATCCTATAGTAAAAAACTTATAACTGGTTTTTGTAAAGATAACCGAAATGCGTGGAACATGTTTGAAATAAAGTGTACCAAAAGCCTTCTGATATCTCAAAAAGCTTGGTTGACCCCAATAAATCATACGTAAGTGTTACGAAACTCCAAATGGTACCGAATAATAATGCTAAAAAAGCTACCAAAAAGAAATCCACGCCTGCTGCTAAACCTACAGTTTCTCCTGTTAAGGCAACAAGTCATCCCTCTACGTTACCAATAACTCTAACGAGTTCCAATCCATTCTCAACAATTACCTGAAACTTCTCGATGAAGCAGATGACTTCGTCAATGAAAGTGCGAGCGGCAAAGTCCATGTGCAACTCGCTACTGTGAAAACAGGTCAAATTATCAAAAAATTGATTGCCTTTGGATTTCGTTCAGCCAACCATTATGGATAATAGGCCCAAACTTAGAATTCATACTTGAAACTAAGTGGTGCGATCTATCGAAAAAAACCGGAACTCCAAATCTTCAATAAACCCTCCGTTGAGATGACTGAAGAATAAATTTTCTTAGCTACCTAACGTACAAAAATAGTTCGAAACGGTACAGCTATTTTAATTAAAGACGGTATTTTCCATTACAAATATCCCCTTTTCGTTACGGACATAATTGATACACCAATAATAATTAGAACCCGAGGTACAGAAATCGGTGTTGTATCAGCCTACGACTCCCCAAACAAGCAAATTAGAAATGGATTCTTTAAAAACCACACTGAGACAAATATTCCATTAGTTTAATAGGTTTGATTTCATTGAAATATAGCAATGAAATATTCTATTAAATTAATAGTATAGTTATTGAATCAATGAAATATTTCATTAAATTAATAATATTTTAAATTCAGTAATTTTAGACTGTACTGCGCAACTCAGAATTCACTGAGAGAGACAGCGCCACGGTATACTTTAATAACAGAGTTTATGCTGTTTTGAGTATGCCAATAATTAAAGAAAATGAAGTTTTAATTTAAAAAAAAAAAATGTTAATATATAATGGTGGAAACGCTGCTGTTTCTGAATATCTTTTGGGAGAAAAAATATTCATCATTTCATATAGCAAGTTAACGATACCAAAGGACTGGTTTTATAAGACTTGATCTTAAATTGTAAAAAACTATGAACTATTTTTCTTTTTTTTCTTTTTTAGTCAATCCTTAGATATATCTGAAATATTTTAATTCTCTATTACTGCTAGGAAAAAAAATTCACAGTTGCATCTTTCCCAGTTAGCGGTAGCAAAGAACTGTTTTTATAGACACTATCTGAGACAGTGAAAAAATAAACTAATAAAATATAGAAAACCATTCTTGGTTCCTTTTCTTCTACTCAATGATTAGAACTACTTTTGATAATTTAAATATTCTATCTCTTTTGGGAGAAAAAATATCCATAATTTTATATAGCATTCAAGTTTACGATACCAAAGGACTAGTTTTTTAATAAACTATTGGATACTAAAAAATTAAACTAATAAGAATCAGAAAACCATTCTTGGTTCCTTTTATTCTACTCAATAATTAGAACTACTTTTGATAATTTCAATATTCTATCTCTTTTGGGAGAAAAAATATCCATAATTTTATATAGCATTCAAGTTTACGATACCAAAGGACTAGTTTTTTAATAAACTATTGGATACTAAAAAATTAAACTAATAAGAATCAGAAAACCATTCTTGGTTCCTTTTCTTCTACTCAATAATTAGAACTACTTTTGATAATTTCAATATTCTATCTCTTTTGGGAGAAAAAATATCCATAATTCAATATCAACTTGATGGCTGGAAAAAATATTCATAATTTTATATCAACTTAAATGCTATATAAAATGATGAATATTTTTTCTCCCAAAAGAGATAGAATATTGAAATTATCAGAAGCAGTTCCAATCATTGAGTAGAAGAAGAAGAACCAAGAATGGTTTTCTGGTTTTTATTAGTTTAGTTTTTCATTATCATTTTCATTTTCATTATCTCAGATAGTGTCTGTAAAGACTATATAGTCCTTCGGCATCGTTAACTTGAATGCTATATACATAATGATATGAATATTTTTTCTACCAAAAGAGATAGAATATTGAAATTATCAGAATTAGTTATAATCATTGAATAGAAGAATAGGAACCAAGAATGGTTTTCTAATTTTTGTTAGTTCAGTTTTTCACTATCTCAGATAGTATATTAAAACCAGTTCTTTGCTACCGCTAACTGGGAAAGATGCAACTGTTAATTTTTTTTTCCTAGTAGTGATAGAGAATTTAAATATTTCAGATATAATTTTAAACATTGACTAAAAAAAAAAATAGTTTTGAGAAAGTCAATTCTGGATACTGCCTTATTGTTTTGAGAGAAATTACGTAGTTGCTTTTTATAATTTTTGTAAAGAATTTAATTAATAAAAAAAAGAATTTTTTTGTTTTTATTATATGCATCTTGTCATTCATAGATTTAGAATGTTGATATGATTTTCTTTCCATTTAATTTAATCTTTGATACATAAAAAAACAAATAAATTAATTATTAAAAAAAATTAACTGTTTGTAATTTTTTTATTTAATTATATATTTTTTTTTCACAAATTTTATATTCACCTATACTTTTTTACTAATTTCTTTTTTTAAACAAAATTTGTAAAATATTAAAACTAATTAAAAAAATGATATTCAATTATTTAAATTTAATTATTTACTTTAAAATTTTGATATAATTGTTATAAGCAGATGTCGCTCTAAGAATATCACTCTCGCAAGTCATAAAATTGACTTTCCTTTACTATATAAGGATCAAAATTTTATTACATGATATACGAAGCGCGCGTGCGAATAATATATAATATAGCGAAACAATAATAGGCGAATACACGGGGGATACAAATTAAAAACTAAATAATACACATATGCGGTCATCGTAACTTCAGTCGATAAAAACAGCGTTTAAAATATTAAGTAAAAAAATAACTGACTCACATGGTTAAAAAACTTAATATTTTATTTTCTTTAAAAAAAAAATAATAAGTCATTAAACTAAAGTTATATTTCATTGAAATAATTTTAATAATATATATCATTAAATTAATGAAATATTTCATTGCTACATTTCAATGAAATCAGTTTATCAAATTAATGATATATACCATTGAATCAAAGAAACGTTTTTCTCAGTGCAGTTAAAAATGGCTATGATAAATTGTTTCGCATCGCGGGCACAGTCATCGTAGCCAGCGATTTTAATTGCCTATATACCTTTTGGGAAAGCCGTTACAATACAACAACGTGTGCGGTATAAAGCTCTTAAATTATACAATTGACCGGGATTTCTCTATATTCGCCCCAGATGACATTACCCATATACCGAACGCCCCAAAAAAGAAAGAAAATATTCTTGATTACGGTATATCTAAAAACTTAAACTATACGGACCACTTTTCGGTCGCGATTCACTTAGTATCAGAGTCTCAAACAAGCAAACAAAAATTCCATAATACTGCTATGGCAGACTGAAATATCTTTCGTCTCGAACTATCCGAAGAGATACCAGCGAATTCATCTTTTATAGACATTAAAGATGTAAATGACGGTATCGCATTTTTTGCCGAAAAGATAAATGATGCACTTGATCTTTTCTTATTCATCACCGGAATCAGTTGAGGAATAAATGTCGCAGAAAACCTGATCCCTTTATAAAATCTGAAATATACCACATTCGCGAAGAAATTTTCAGTCTGCAAATTGCATGAAACTGAAACTTTTAACAAAAAACTTTCAAACCTGAAAATACCATAACAGCCTCTTTCGATTCACCAAAGTTCTGACCATGAATATTCCCGCCTTAAAAGATAAAGATAGCCAAATTAAATTTCTTAGCCCGAACGATAAAGCCAAAAGATTTGCTGAGCACTACATAGTGTAGAGCAAATAAGTCCCCAAAATGATCCGCAAACCCCTGAATTTACTATAATTTAATCGTTAAGTGATATGTGTTTCTGTCAATAGAAAATCTGTAGTATTTTTCAATAGTTTTTTGTAGGTTGTTAATGTTAAATCGAGGTTATAATATTATGCGAGAAGTAAGATATAAGTGGCATTTCATTTCAAAATGTCTTCATAGAAGATACTCTAATACAGAGGTTATCAAAGTCCGACAATAGTACATAATTTTTGACATTGCCTAACCTGTAACCGGTTGTCGGTTCTAATACGTAATTTACCTTACATTTTTAATTTTTTTGTATTTATTTTGCTTTTCAATAAAAGCTCAATTTAAACTAAATTTCTATTGCAAAAATTTGAAAAACACCATATTTATTTTAGGAAAATATAAACGGCTTGATCCGTATTAATCCAGTCAAGTCGCAGCTTAGGTGTGTTTAGTTACTGGCCGTCACCAGATTAAATGTACTATAGGTTTTTTGGGTTGCTGACAAATCTCGGGGTCTTTTATATGAGAGATTGGAGCTATACACTCTTAAATTTTCAAAAACTATCCTTAAAAAGGGGTATTTTTGATCTATTTTCTATTTGAGGGTCCTAATTTGGGCTAAATAGGTTTTTGGGTCGCTGATAACGAATTTTGAAACCCTTTCTATAAAAAACTGGCGATTCAGCCTTAAATTTGCGAAAACTACCCTCGACCTACCCCTTTAGTTTGTATGTATTCGATCTTCGAGTTATTATTTTAAGCGAGATTTTAAGAGTAGTTTTTGTAAAAAGAGTGAAGCGCCAATATTTTGTGGCGATAGGACCCTGAAAGGCTATTGCCGGATAAGCATAGTGATTTGGCCCCCCTCCCCAATCGCAAAAAAAGTATTTGTATCCGAAAAATATTATAAAAACTAGCCGATCGCCGTTGGAATTAGCTTCCTAGCCCATATTAGGCGCTCTTAAACCTTAAAAAACCTTAAAAATCGTGTTTTTTGCGTTTTTTATTGTTTCTCCGCACTGTGTTGAGCTATTAATCTGAAAATTGCGTAGAAAAAAAGGGCACAGAATGTATTTTCAACCTTCATTGGTTTTAGACCATTAAAATTTATTTTTAATTTTCGAAAAATCGGTTTTTTGAGCATAAAAAAAATAGCCAGCGTTTAATTTCTTCAAATTGACTTAAAAAGGTGAAAAAAAGTATATTTTACTGATATCAGACTTGTCCTGGAGGGGGAGCTCATCTCCACACCTTCAAAACTCAAAAAACGCGTTTTTTTGTCTCTACACGATTAAAATGCAATAGAATTGCGAAAATTCGTTTTGGAACCTCCCTTAATCTTTTTAAGTGTCTATTTTTACGTTTTAACTAAAATATATTTCATTAATTATTGTTTTTAGACCCTTATGACCACTTAACACCACCTTAAGAGCCTAAAAATTGATTTTACATTTTCGAAAAATCAGTTTTTTCGAAATTAAAAAATTATACTTGCCTTTAATTCTTTCAAATTAAACTAAAAAGGCAAAGAAAATTATTTTTTAACGATATCAGTCTTGTCCTGGAGGGGGAGCTCATCCACACCCCTTCAAAACTCAAAAAACGCGTTTCTTTGTCCCTACACGATTAACCCATTAAATCCTAAGAAGAAACTGTATTTGACAGAGCTGTAAAACCTATTCCATTTAGAGCATTTGACTCAAATAAGTAAAATAAAACAAACAAAAAATTTCCAAATGGCGGACCAATATGGTGGTCAGAAAAAATTAAATTTTGATATTTCTTCTTCTTAATAAAAATTTGTGTGAATTGTATTTTTTGGGTGCTAATTACGAATATATAGTTATTTTTCAAAAATGTTAAATGGCGGAACCGAGGGCGGAACCAATATTGCCGTTGAAAAACTCGAAATTTCGAGATTTTTGACGATTTTGAGTCTGAGCAGAAACTGTAAGTTATATAACCATAAATCCGGTTTCATTTAGGGCATTTAAACATGTTATGTGAAAGAATAAAATTTTTTTGAAAAAAATTCAAAATGGGGGATCAATATGGCGGACACAAAAAACTAAATTTCGTTATTTTTTGGTCAAAATTTGTGAACAGGGTATTTTTGGGATGCTATTTACGAATATCTATCTATTTTTCAAAAACTCAAAATAGTGAGCCTTACAGTTTCTTCTGTGTCCGACATATTGATTTGCCATTTTGAATTTAAATAAAAAAATTTTCATTTTTTCATATAACATGTTTAAATGCCCTAAATAAAACCGGTTTTACGGTTATACTATTTACAGTTTCTTCTCAGGCTCAAAATCGTCAAAAATCTCGAAATTTCGCATTTTTCAGTAGCCACATTAGATCCGCCATTTTGAGTTTTTAAAAAATAGCTATATTCGTAATGCGATTTAACTGAAGTATATATATTACAGGTTTTATAATAGTAAAAATCATTCTCTTTTTCAAAAAAAAATAAATAAATAGGGTTACACCTAAAGATTTTGAGATTGTATCATTGTTAATATTAAAACCGTTGATAAAATAATGTATTTTATTTCAGATATATTTTACAGTTTACTATAAAATCATAAAATCTCGCAAAGTAAAATTCGAGATTTATTTATTTAGAAAAAATTTTTGACTTAATTATCTACGCTTACTGTAATTTACAGTAAAAAAAATAACAATACATACTGTATCAGATACATTTTATAAAATCTAGATTAATTTACTCTCTTTTGTTAATACTAAAATAAATTCCATCATTTTTTACATTATCCAACATAAGCTTCTATACAATAATATAGTCCAGTCCAAAATAACGGTGAACCATACGCGAGTTTTTATACCATCTGTATACCCAGTGTATACCTATATATACAAAGAATACAAAAAAACATCATGAAGAAACGACCGGTTCCCACTTTTTTACCTTTTTTATTTGATACAGCAAGAACAAGCGAGACACCTACTTTTTCAATATTATACCTTTCATCTTTTCTTATAGTTCAGTACAAAAAACCGCGTGTACGCTCTTTGTTACATTAAATATTTATTTTTTTTACTTAAAAAATTCAAAATTAATTAAAAATGTATGAAATTTATTACAAAATTTATATTTTATTTTATAAATAAATTCAGTGTTACATTAAAAAAATTAAAAAATTGTCGAGACTGTTCACCACGAGGATATAATATTGTGATATTTTTGTATAAAGAGGCTTAAATACTCTCATGTATACCTGGTTAACTATAATATTAGATGAAAGAAGATAAATTTTACTGCTAAAGAACATAAAAATTTTCATATTTTTTATTGCAAAAATTTTACCATATTTAGTGTGCCTAGAATAATTATAAAATATTTTCTATAAAGAAATATTTCAAGTGTGATACTTAAATTTCTATTTTTTCTGTACTACATAAATGATAATAATATAAAAATATTGTGATAAAATAATAATTGTAAACAAGGTTAAGATATTTTTTATTTCTCAATTGCATTTTAATACAAAATTTTATCTTTTAACTTATCTTCAGATAAAATTTTAACATTATCATTAATGATTAATTTTTTTTAATACTAAATTTTTAATACACACTGCAGTGACGTTTTAAAAAGTGAATGTGATATTTAATTAAAATCTGAAAAAAAAATTTTACAATAGAGAACATTTATTTCCTGTGTGTGTAGTTTCAGTATTATTATTATTATTAATTACATATTTATCAAAAAAAATATTTATGATTTTAAATAAATTTTATTCATTGAAAAGTACAAGAATAAAATAAATAGACTGTAAAGAAAAAAAAATTCTAAATAATTGAACTGTTATAGAATACCAAAGTAGAAAGTATAATAATAAAAAGTATCTCCTTGAACATAAAAAAACCACAGTAATTACAGTAAAAAATAATGAGATTATAAAAATTTAGAAAAAACAAAAATGCATAACGACGAAAATTTAAATAATCCAATAAAATCGACACCAAAATTACCATCGAGTGATAATAACGATGATAATAATAAAGTAGAAGAACCAATAGAAATTGATAATGCACCATCGTTAGAATTTGAAGAAGATGCATATTATTATCATGGTGTTGCTGCAACACCAAGTTTTGATGATTTAGATGAAATAAGTGATTCTGATGAAATTTTAGTGCATTGTTGGCAACATGATGATATTGATGATATTGAAATTTATGAATTAAAAGATGAAGATTTAAATAATATTATTAAAATTAATCAATCATCAAATAATAATAATAATAATGATAGTAGAAATTTTATTAAAAAAACAGATTTTTTAAATGTTAAAGAAAAATTATTACGTTTTAAAACTAAAAGACTTATTAGGTTAATGAAAGGTGAATATTATTTGTAATTTGATATTTTAATTTCAGCGTTAATAATATATTTTAGCAAATCAAAAAATTTTTATAATTTAAAATAAGTTAGTTTTGGTTTTTAATAATTTACTGAGAATTGTGTCCCAAATTATTTTAAAAAATTTATTTTTTTAAGTTAAATATCAGACTGTTTCTAATAGTAATTTTAATTTCAGGAGAAGATGCTGCCCTTCATAGAAGTGGTTCATTGTCACCATCTGGAGAGAGTATTGCCAGTGAATTACAAGGTTTAACTCTTGAAGAACAAGAAGCACAAAAAGCAGAATGGAGAACTGAATTAGCTAGGGTAATTTATTTTAATTATCTTCAAATTTTAAATGATCTCAATTGTTAATTACATTTCTTTTCTTCAAAATTTTAGATTGAAGATGAAATTCAAACATTAAGAGAAGTACTATCAAGTAAAGTAAGAACAGCCCATGAATTAAAAAGAAAATTAGGAATCAGTGTATGGAAAGAATTAAGTGAAGATGTTGGACAAGGATTGAAAAATGTTAAAGAAAGCAATGTGTACGTTGATCATTTTTTAAAAAAAATGATATATTTTCTTATTTTATCTTGCTTAATATTCAAAAGTCTTTATTATTATTTAATGCATGGCTATTTTAAATTCTTAAATGGTACAGTTTATGTGGCTTTTATAAGAAAAAGTTGTTTATAGTATTTTGATAACTTGATAAATTTTTCACTATATCACTATTTTGATTAGATAATTTAAAAAAAAAATGGTTAGATTATTAGTTAGATTTTCTTAAATTGTAAATATTAGTTTTTAGTTAGCAAAATATTTTGAAATGAATTTAAAGAAAACAAATAATTGAAGAAAAAATGAATTTTTAAAAGATTCAATTTATCAGATCAGTTTGATATAAACTAATACAGAATATTAATGTAAAAAAATTTGATTTTTATGTCTTCATTTATCAAAAATATGGCTGTTATTTTATGATTCCATTGAAACGGAAAAATCATTTATAAAAATTTTCTAATTGTAAAAAAATTATTATTATCATTACTAATAATTTTTCAATGAGTGATTCATACCTGACAATTACTCATAAATCATAAAAATGATTAAATTTCTGAATTTTATAAATAAAATTTAATCTCAACTTTACTTTACTCATTTTAATAATAAATTTTTAAATAATTCATGTTATTGTAAGATAATAACTAAAATATTCAAATACATTATGATTATTTTAAGACTTAAAAATGAAAATGTTAGAGTACTTGATTTAAACAAAATGCAAATATGTCAATCTGAATTAAGAGTAATTTACGTTAATTAAAAAAAAAAAAAAGATTATTATTTGCAAAAATTATTTAGTTTAAATTAAATAAAAAAATGATGGATTTTTAAAACAGTACTTGAAAATAATATTTCCTTGAATAATAATTTAAATTAAAAGTTTAATTAAAAATATTCAGTATAAATTTTATCATTCACTGCATCTAATAAATTGCAAAAAACAATAAGAATTTTAAAAATTTGAAAAAAAGAGAATGTTTTAATTTTATAGTTTTTTTTACAACTATTGTTTTCTTTTCATAATTTTTTGTTAAGTTGTATCATTTAGTTATCAGAATGTTGGTGAAAAACTTGGTGAATTTACAAAGGCAATATCTGAAAACAGTTTGTGAGTATATGTAAAAAGTCTCATTTTTGTTTTGTTTTTCTTTTATCCAAAAATTAACTGATTAATTTTATAAAATAAGATTTAAATTATGTGCTAACAATTACTTAAATTGTAAAATTTTTATGTTTTAATCAAAATTTTAAACAATTAACTAGCTTTATTTTAAATTACCAGAAGAAATAATTTTTATAAATAGGCTTCAGCATATACTAACAATAACCAACATAAATTGAGTTAGTTGAATGAATATATTAAATGCATGCTGATATTTTAGCTTTAATTTTGCTTAAAATTTATGTTAATCATTTGTTTCACTTATAGAAAATTAGCGTTACACTTGATGAAACTAAACTATTGTTTAAAGTTTAAAGCACGATAAAATAAAAATGCAAAATAAAAGGCTAAATTTTTGAGCTAAAAAAGTAAAAATAATTTAATTAATAAATTTACAGTATAGTTTTTGAGTAAAGAAACAAAATAAAAATAATTTAACACAGGCTCTTATAGAGAATTTTAATTAATGAAAATAAAGCATTTAAATTACAAAACATGAACCTTTAAATTTTAAGCAATTTAAGTAGAGCAACCTGAAAGTAAATTTAAATATCCAGAGTAAATATTTAGTTTTAGCTGCTTTACACCAACGACTGGAGAATTTTATTATGAGTCCAAAAAGAGTTCTTTTAAGTTCCTTCAAAAATTTTAAATACAGCTAAATAGTAAATAATATAACCATTATACATTCTGAAATTAACTAATTAGAATTTTATATAAAAATCTGAAAATCTGTACATAACTACTTTTTGACTTAATCATAAGAGTCTTCAGAGCAGTTGATTTGAATTTGTAGTTGAACTTAAGTATTTTTTTTTTTATTTTCTCATGCTTATTCTTATTTTATTCGCTATTTTCTAATTCTTTTAATTTGTTCACTTTTTTATTCTGCTTCTATTTAAACAAAAAAATTATTTTATCCTATCACAATATCTTAAATTTAATCAATTTTGCATAAAATCTTACAAATTAAAAAAAATTCATATATTAAATTAACTAGCAGTGAAGTAATAAATTGAATAGTACACAACAAATGATATACAAAAGTGTTAATTGACACGTACATCTCATCAAAATTAAATAATAATAAAAAAATAAAGAATAATACTGTTAAAACTTATAATAAGAGAATATAGGATTTAATTATATATCATTAAAAACTATTTAGTCTTGATTAAAGAGTAAGATTATTTATTATTACTAATGGTATATAATTGTCAATTTAGTTAAAAGTTTTTAATTTATTTATTGCACTATTCGTTATAGGCAATTTTAATTATTATTACAAAATATAATTATTAAATATTTAGCTTATAAACCCACTTTTAAAAAAATGGTGTTAGTTGGTATCAGAACGGGGTCAAGAAGTTTTCTTATAAAATTTGATGTGATTAATTTTTGTAGGTATCGTGTGATATTGTGGTTTTAATTTTTTGGGTTCCTAAGGGTTTTTTTTTGTAATTTATTGATTTTTACCAACTGGTTAATTTTGGATAGGAATCTTTCAGAAATAATTTTTTTTTTTTTTAGAGAATAACTTTAAATTGAATACAAAAAGGTTTTGTATCAGTTGTAATTTAAATTTGAGATTGGTTCCCAGTTTTCAAGTTTTTGAGTTTTCAGTAATAAATTCTACTCATATATTTTTCCCTTTTTTTTAAGGACATTTTAATATTTCGAATAATCAAAAAAAAAAAATAAAAAAAGCCAAAGGAAGCGTCATAAAAAAGAAAATACGGAAATTAGTATTCCCAAGCTAACTCAAAACTAGGTTAACTGAACCTTAGATTTATATCGACGAATTAAGTTTAAAAATCTAAGAAAAATATCAAATATCTAGCACATGGTATATCATGAAAAAAGTTATCGAAAAACACTATTTTTTTGAACACTTTATAGACTTACAAGGAGAGTTCACTACCTTTAGGGAACACCAAGTTGCACCAAATGATTATGAATGAGTTTATTATGTTGAATAAACAGGTCAATTACTCTTCATTTATGCCAATGGGCCATCTGAGCCTAGAAAGGCAGGACTTAATTTTATAAAATAGAGTTTTTTTGGTAATCTTCAATATAACGCAGCAAACACTGAATGTTAACCACGACACTTCTGGTTACCCTCATGTTTTCGTTGTCTCATTTTTCAAGCCCCTTAAATCGGAACCTTTGATTACTGAATATAGCCATTGTTAAAGCCAGTTAACCGAATGACCATTTTCGGTTAAAAATGACCAATTTTTATATTGCTGCAAAAATTGCAATTTTCGATAAAAAAAGGTTTTATAGGTTTTATAAAAATCTTTTATTTTTTACTCGTTTCATTTCCATGAATTATTTTTTGAAAAATGGCTCTGCAAAATTAACTATAAAAATGAGCTTTTTTTAAAAATCATGAAATCAGGCTTCTGATATTATGCATGGTGAACAAATAATTGAAAGAAAACGATTAAAGAATTTTTAGAAACTTAAAGCTTTTGGAAACCTTTTAAGACTTATAAAACCGATATTTGTCAAATATTACAATTTTAGCAGCAAATCGGTCACTTTTAGCCAAAAATAATAATTTGGTTTATTGATTATAGCAAAGTGATGAAGAATTGTGGGTTATGGGGCTTAAAAAACGACCCTTAAAAACTAAAAAATAAGACCAACCAGAAATATTTTGGTTGATTTTAGAATATTTTTTAATATTAATCCCTGCCTTTCTAGGTCCAGAAGGCCCATTTGAATGAACGGAGGGTGGTCGGTATATTTTTTTAACACAATAAATTTATCCATAACCATTTGGTATACAATTTAGTGTTCAAAAGGAACTCTCCTTGTTCTCTAAAAAATTGTACATTAAAAATATTTTTTTTTCAAATTCGCGAAGAACAGCAGTAAAAATATGAAACTAAGAATAAAACTAATTAAATTTTTTTTTTTTTGAAACACGAAATCCGATTTCTCCCTAATAATAATATGTAAATTTTTAAAAATATTTATTACAAGTTCAAAAAACTCATTCATTCACGTATAAATAAATATATTGTAAAAATGCATAAACATGATTGAATGAATAAATAATTACATGATTATTATTAATGAATGCAATAAAACTTAAAGTTATTTTAAAAAAAATTATCATTCTTTTTATATACTTAAAAAAAAAAAAAAAAAAATCTAAAGTTATTAATAATTAGCCAGTTATTTTAAAGAATAATTATGAAATATTTTTAATAAATAATAAGTACTGCTAGAGTCTTTAAAATTTTCTTTAATCTAAATTCCGAAGTCTATTTAAAATCGAATTATATATATTTTACCATAGTATAACAAGAATATTGTAATTTCAACATTACATTTTCACAGCATATTTAGACAAATATTATTATTATTATTATTATTAACTAAGATCATAAATAGGAAAATAATAAAAAAATATATATACAATGCAGAGTTTAATCTTAATTGATGAATCATATTATAAAAATATATGAAAGAATTTATATATTGTAAATTAAATTGTTTTAAAGTGATTCGCATGATCATTAACATATTACACGCCCGTTCGTTGTAAATAAATAAATAAACTATAAAGTATAGTACCAAAACAACCTATGAACATTTAATATTAAATAAAAAAAATAAATAAAATTTCGCAATTTTAACTAGTAAGTAATAAAGTTCCAAGGGCATGCAGGTGCAAGCCGGACATTCGCATGTATCTAATATAATATTATAAACTAAATAACTTGTGTTGCTTAATACTATTATATTCACTTTTTTTTTCTTTTTTTTTTTTTTTTTAATTCATTATGTTATAGTTTTCTATTCCTGCTTTAATTATATATGTATCGTAAAAAAATGAATTAGATCTCAGCTCTTTTTGTATGTGATTATTATTCTATGTTTACTTGGGTAAATATGTAAGGTTAAATTTTTGTTTGATTTTCTCAATTTTTTTTTTTTGACCTTTTCTGAATGAATCTCAATCTTAAATATTCTGCGACATGGATATTTTGAAGAATATCTACTTGAGATAAAAATCTTTAATTTAAAGTAATCGCTCTGTTGCTCTTAATCGTTTTAAGAGCATCCTGGAACTCCCAAAATAAAAAAGAAAAATTTGTTTCGTAATGTAATTAGAAAATAATTTTTTCTTGGTCAGCGGCCAGAAAGCACATATATACAGAAAAAGAAGATGTAACTCCTCGCCACTGCCGCAGAAAAATACGGTCCTTGTCCATTAATAAAGTCTGCCCCAAATTTCAGTTAAAGAATACCCTACATCACACCGTACGATTTGGACCATTCTTTAATTTTCTAGACATGCGCCGTAAATATACTATAATATACCAGTAATAGTCCAAAAAAGAAAAAGTTCTCCGTAAAAATTAAATTTTGCCCAAACTGCCGTTAGTTGATTATAGTTATGGTAAAAAGTGTGTGTCAGTATGATAGACAAACTTTTGAGAGCCAAGACCAAAACCATACTCACCTCTTTTAGAAAATCTTTTTGGCCGTGAGTTTTGAAAAAGGTTATGGCCAAAGTTGGCCAATATGCAAAAAAAAAAAACTGAAAGTATAACACCTCGTAATAGCCTTTTGAATAAACTTTTTGACTTCTTTTAACCGTAAAACTCGTGCTGAAATTTTTATAAAAAAATATTAAATACCAATTGTACGCATACACGGGCAAAGTAAATAAAAGTCTCATAGAAATAATTGCAAATCATGTACCTATTTTCATAATGTCATCTTTCAAAGTACTACAAAAAATAAGCGTGATAAATAAATTTAAGAAATTATATACTTTATGCATGTATAAAATTGCAAAACTTTCCATAATTTATACATATTTATTATTTTTTATACTTACTTTCGGTAATAATTTATAAAATATAATGATATTTAATGATATTGAATTATAATTATTATTATTTCTAAGCATATTATATATATGTTATTAAAAATTTTAGACAAGTAAAATATGCATCGTTGATTTTAATTATATTTTTTTATGAAAAAAAAAAGTTAAAAATATTTTATTCATTAAATCAGGCATTAAATTAAATACTGTATATGTAAGAGAGATGCAAATATAAATTTTATAAATTTATTTTTTAATCAAAAGTCTAATCTCATTAATTATTGATTTAATATTTGTATTAGGTCAGTTTTTACATTTAAGTAGTTAAAGAAAAATTTAAACTAATTTTTATGACAGAAATTTTCTGATTATTGGAATTATTTTTAAAAAATATCTTTAAAATTTTAATTAAAAATATTATAATAATATTAAGAACTAAATGTTTTCACATAAATTATTTATTTAATATAATATATATGAATAAATAAATTTGAGAGCATTTTTAACTTTTTTTTTACAAACAATTTGTATCTGTAACTTATTACTGAGAAGGTTTAGCGAAAAATTTCCCATGATACCTCCTCCTAGAGCTGAATGGTTTTTTGTATATAAGCCAAGCAGAATTTTTATCCAAAATGCCCAGATCAGCGAACTCAGGCTTTTATGACCAGGTGGAAAGAACTGCCTTAAGCCCCTAAACTAAAATATGTCCAATTAATGCTCACCTAGAAGAGAATTTACTAATTTATATATATTTCTTTTGGTAGAATCACTGTAACTATATGATTACCTTTTTTTTATAAATAGTACTAAAAATAGTATTATTCATATTTTTGATTCAACATTACAGTTTAATTTAATTAGGTATACAATTTTAGTATAATATACATTTTTACTCGCATTTTCAAATCTTCGTTGAATTATTTTTCTCACAAGTGAAATGACTTTCTAAAAGTATATAATAAGTACTTTACTTATGAAAAATTATAGAAAAAATTTATTATGTCAGGTATTTTAGATTTTATTTCTTATTTTTAACAATGTTCAAATATTTCCTTTTTTGGGTTCTTCGTGGTAATTGTATTTGTCTTTGGTTAGTTTATTGTACTTCTGTTAGAGATTTTTGATACTTTATATTTTAATTAAAAAATGATTTAAATTGGGCTATAGTTAAAAACGTGACTATTTTCCGGAAAAAGGACCAAAAAATTCGTAATCAGAAAACCGAAAACTTAAGTATCAAAAGTCCCTTCCGTTATTAGAATTCACCATGCACCAGGACTTATGGGCGGCCACGGGAATATCGTTATTTCAAATTATTCACAAGACTTAATATAAATTTTAATCAACATTAATCAATTTGCCGTTTATAAAAAGGATAATTGAATTTGTTCAAAAATTATAAAAATAAAAAAAATGAAAAAAGACACTGATAAAAGTAATTAGTAAAATTTAAAATACTTGAAATAACAATTATAAATTTTTTGTATAATTTTTACGTGTAATGTATTCGTTATATACTTTCAGGAAGTCATTTCACTTGTGAGAAAAGTAATATCAACAAAGATTTTGTTATGTATCCGAAATCGAATGAACAGTACAAAAATATTCAAATATAACAACCAATTCAAAATTAATTACAGATGTTCTTAAAACATAATATAATATTATAGTAGTAAAGTATAATAAATTCGCCCCCCCCCCCCCACTGTTCACATTTACTTCTATTTCTATTGCTTAAAAAACCATGTTTCACTGCAAATTTATAATTATGCAAACACATTCATAGTTTTCAGAGGAGTCTATAGTTCTGTGCCTAGCGAGTTCTTCAGTAAATTTATAATTATCAACAGTAACATTTAAAAAATTATTGGTGAGGTAGCCTCCGCTCGACCAATCCCGAAGATAATTTATTTCTCATAAAGTGGACGTGTGTACCTTGCACAGAATCTAGTATTTTTAGTATTAGTATTTTTTGTGTACTATTTTAGAACTGTAGATACTTCAAGACCTATATTGAAGAGAGAGACCTACTCATAATAATGACTCATGTTATTCGGCTAGTGATTTCATAATTTAAACTTCGTTTTATGAACTGGATACCCAATTTTTTTTGGTATTTTTCTCCTGATTTTTCTAGAGAATATAAGGCCTCATAATAAAAAATTATCAAATTTACGAAAGGGCCTCATTACAATACTAATATGAGACTAATATTTAATAACGTAAACAATATAAATTGAAAATAATACATTCATTTTTAAATATTCAGTGCTTTCGACTACTGGATATGCGAAATTTAGTATTTTAGAGGGCCCTAGTTTTTTGTTAACGATTAACTTGATAAACTATACTTAAAAAAAAAAATTAATTTATGATACACCAGTCATGTTTTTGTGCATGTTTTTGTTTCCTGAATACTAAAGAATCTAGAAATTTTCTTGAATTTTTTTTCAATTTTCTTATTTTTACCGCAAATTGACGAAAAGTTTCACAAAAAAAGTATCTAATAAAATAATTAATATTATAATTACACACACATACATAATAATTATAAAAAAAACGCATATTAAATATATTTAAAAAATCATAAAAATAATATCTTAAAAACAATATTTATAATTATTATTATAACAAAAGATGTGAAATATATCATAAAGTAAATTACAATAAAAATATTTTTAACAAAATTTATATTACATCGTTAATTTAAAAATTATAGCATTAATAATAATATAATATTATTATATACACGTGTATTTATATTCAAATTATAGTTTTTTTTTTCATAGTTTTAGTCTATATGTGTGTGCAGATATTTCGTAATTTTGTATTAGGAAATCAAATATATTTATAAGTTTTAATGTAGACTTTTTTTTATAACGCTATGTAATTTTTTTTTTTTTTGAAATTCTTTTAAAAAAATATATATAAAATTGTTTTGATATTTTTTTTAATTATTTACAATACTGTTAATGAGAAATACCTGTCTCGTTAAAATAACACTAAAATGCAAAAATTGGTTAAATAAAGATTGTGATAATTTAATTAAAAAATTTAGTTTTTTTTAAATTAGGTATTTAATTTTTTTTGTTTTTTATTTTATAGATTTCAAAAAACTGAATCAGTTTTTAAGTCAACAGCAGAAAAAACAACAAGCATTCTAGGTGGTTTTGGTAGTGGACTTTCAATGAAAATCGGTCAAATGAGAAATTCCGACAGTTTCAAGTCCCTCGAAGAAAAAGTTGGCAGTGCTTATGAGAACGTCAAGGTGTGTAATTAAATTTTATATCTAAGAAAAGTTTTAATTAATTATTTTTTAATAAACAAGACATTAATTAATATCAAACCTTATTTAAATGAAAAATTTTAAATAAGGTTTGTTATTAAATTTAAAGAACTTTTGATGACTTAAAAAAATTAAAGTAAATTTTTTTGTTAAACACAGACTAGAGTAGTACCGTCCAGATCATCCTCAGTACAAAGTTTTGATGAAGCATTAAGAGAAGCTGGGGTTTCTAGAAGATCATCTGCAGCACCATCTGTTACAAGTCCAACAATTCCTGAAGACAAGCTTCTCTCTTAGTTACTTAAAAATTTTTTATAAAATTTTTTTTGTCAATTTTTACCTACAAATTCAACTTCTTGTAATCCTGTTTTTTTATGTGAACTTTCACAGTAATAAAAAAAGATTTTTTTTCAATTTAATTTATAGTTTAAATAAATGAAGAAGACGTATAAATTAATATTTATAAATGTTTAGTTTTTTTTTTTAAATACTTACTTATGTGGACAAGAGAAAAAAGTAAAAGTTTTTTTTTTTAATTGTATAATTGTTCTTATATATTTTTAATGATTGTTTTTTTTTTTTTTATTTTCTTCAAATATTTTTCATTTAACAGATGTCAACAAATTATATGTTTCTTTTCTATAAAATATATTTTTAAAGATATAAAAACAAAAAAAAAATTGTAAAAAATAAAATATAAAGAATGAAAATTGTAAAATTGTAATAAATTATAATTTTTAACAACAAAAAATTATATTAATATATAAAAACTATATACATAAATTTTATAAATTTTTAAATGTTGCTTTATAAGCTTACTTAAATTTTGACTATTAAATTTTTTTTTTTTTTTGTAAATTTCTAATGATAATCTTAAATATTTTTTACAAACTACTTATAAAAATTTATATATAAAAAATTTACTGTATTTTTCACATAATTTTGAAGTATAAATATAAATAAATATATTTTTAAAATGATAATAATTATAATATAAGAGGAGGAATAATGTTCTGGACGACTGAAAAAAATATTTATTTTGCACATAAATTCTATCTGTATTTAATTATTATACAAATTGTTTCTTATATATAAATAAATAAAAAATCATAAGTTATAATATAAGTATTTATTAATTAGAGACCTTGATTTTTCATATTAATTTTTTTGAATGTCAGATGTTGAAATAAATTTCTATGTTCTTTTTTAATAGCCATAAATTCTGGTATAATATAAAAAATTCCTTCTATCAAATAATGTATTATTATCTTGAGCAATTATATGGCTAGATTGCTGGTTTTTTAAAATTCTTGGAATTATTTTGAGTTGCTTGAAGCAAGAAATCAATCAAATATCTAGTTCGAATCATTGAAAATTTATATTTTATAAATTGCTTCAAAAAATCAAGAACTTTAAGTAGTGCAGCCAAATAGTCATGATTTCCAAAAATTTAAATTAATTTAAAAATAAGTTAAATCATATTTGTTTTTCTATATCTAGCTTCAAATATTAAAAAAAATTTACCCTTGCAGATCACTAGAAATCCATGCCTAATTTTAATGATATATACATTAGGGTAGTTCACCAAAAAAAAAGTGCGCCAAAAATGTTCTTCCTGAAGTATGTTGAAGTTTAGGTTCTAAAATGATCCCATGTCAATTTGTAGCTTATTTGAGAATGTTTTAGGGGTCACACAAGCCCAGCATAGCTCTCTAGCGGTTGGCTAACACCGGTAATTGGTGTGAACGACGAAAATTTTTTTAAAAATACATTTTTTATACTTCTTTATATGTTACAGGTGTCGCTAAACTCGAAAATGAGTATTCCAGTGTCCGGAAATGTCTTAATACTCCAGGTAAAATGCGGATGGCCGGTCGGAATTTGTTGACAGGCTAAGATTTGTTCTACTATATGTTTTTTGGGTCACTGAATTCGAATCCGGTGTCCAATAAGGCTGGAAAATAGGGGAACACCCTTAAATAAGCAAAAACTACCCCTTAGTGGATTTTTTGCAAAATATCGAAAGTAAAGCTAATATGGTCAAATATATTTTATTTTTTGATGATGGATTAAGAAAATATTGCAATTTTTTTTATAATTGACCAAAATTAAAAATTAAAATATCGATTTTTTCATTTAAAAAAATTCAAATGGCTTGTATGTGTCGATTTGGCGCTAATGCGGGTTAAATAGTCTATCAGGCTTTCGCCTAAAAAACTTATAAAAAATGAAAGTTTTTAAGTTCAAATTTTCTAAAAGTTTAATCAAAAGTAAAATAGAGCCTTTCAAAATTGTTTTATTTATAGTATCAAATATATAGTTAAAAAGAAAAAATTACTCTGCAGACTCTATAAAATTGTGGTCTCAAGAAGTTCTTGGCATATATTTTAAAGGTTTTTAGAATTTTAATTCTTGAAATCTTGAAATCAAAATCTCTAAGATTTTGTTCTACCCCGTCTTGGAAAAGTCAAAAAACCTCTGAAATATATGTACACGGTTATGTTGCTTTGCTTGAAATTTAAGAAATTCAAGCAAATATTACCTCAATTTCATAAATCATATGGTACCACTTCTTTTTAAAATAAAATGATCATAATTATTTATTTTAGTTCCATTAAAAAAATTTTGAATTCCGAATTCAGAAAGAGCATCCCTTTTTACTCGCCTTCTTACGTAGCAAAACACTTTTGTCAAAAATAAATTTTCACATTTTGACTAAAACCTAACAACTAACACGAGTTAAGCTAATGTTGATATAAATAATTAAATTTTGCTTGACTTTTCTCATTTTAGAATTTTGCTTTGTCAAAATTTTTTCACCAGTTACAATCACAGATATTATGTTATTTTAAAAAAATCAACAAATTTTTTGCGTTATTCGTATTGTTTTTCTTAAAAATAAAAAAAAAAGACCGGAAATTTACCAATAAGAATATAAATATTAAAATTTTACTACTTTATTTATATTGTCTTTTTTTTGGTAAGCAAATATTTAAAAAAGTATAAACTAAAATATATAAAATTAAAAGTACTGTTTAAAATTAAAAGTTATTTTTATTATATATCTGCATTTGTAATAAATTTATTATACCTATTATCTAAGAATATAGTAGTATAGTATATTAAATTCTTTGCTATTATTTGCCACCTGAATAAGCTAAAAGAAGCTGCATATCCAAATACACTCCCATATCAAATGTAATTAAAAATTACAACTTTCTATTTATGCATGCAAAACACAACAAAAGATAAAAAATTTTGCAATTTATATAAATATCAAAAATAAACTAAAAATTTTATTCATTTATAAATAAACAATCATTAAAAATATTGATATAAGAAATAAATAAATCGTAGGTGTTAGTCAACAAAAATTAAATATATAATTTTTTTAAAATAATAATAAACGTTTTCTTATAATGCATAAAAAGTTCTAAACCTAAACTAAACATATATATATATTTATAATGACATGAAAAGTTATTTTATATAAAAAGAGAATAAAGTGTTTTATAAAGAAAATACTTGGCATATACAATACTTAAAAAAAAAATTTCTATTCTCTCTGTATATTCATTAAATAAATTTTTACCAATAAATAATGTATAAATTACGTTATAAGTATAAGGCTTAGATTTTATAACAAAAAAAAATTTTATGTACTCTTTAATAGTATAGTTATAAACACTATTGTTCCCATTGAGTATTGTCATATAAACTTCATATATATACCTTTCAATTTAAGAGGCATGTTAATGACTGTCAATAATAATAATGCATTATATTTTTTATCAATGTAACTACAAATATTATGAATTTAAAAATTTTTTAAAAATAATTATTATGCAACAAATTTGTTAAAAATTCATTACTTTTGTCTATTGAAATTTTTAGTGAAATTGGGACAAAATTTCTTTGTTTCTTACCAGCTAGAATATGCAACTTACATAAGTTAACAAAATTTTATCTGCGAGAGCAGCAAGGATCTAAAATCTGTCAATCATAAACTGATATTTGATTACGTTTCAGTGGCTCAGAAAGATACAGCTCCTATGCCCTAGATTATGTTTTCCTGCTGATTTATCATTTAAAAAATTATTGGTTACTAATAGTCATTTACGTACATTATTGCAAGCATGAAAAATATTGATAAATTACTCCAAAAACTAAATTCACTACCTATGAGCTTGCCCTAATAAACTAAAATTTACGTCTAACAAAATAATAAATTAAAAATTTATGTTGAATAGTGACCGGTCAAGTAGCTTATAATATATACACCAAAGAGTGGCATTAAAAGAATTTATCGAGGTATATATGTGCATTTCTACGAGAAAATCCTTTCTATGAGCACCAAAAATGAAGAAGAAAAATAACTTTTTAGGTAAATAAAATTTTTAAAAAATAGGTAAAAAATCTGATTGCCAGGGAAAAATCACTTCAGAATTAAAAAAAACTTTTCTTTTTCCGATGAAATTTAGACAAGTTATCGTCAATTTAACATTTTAATCAAATTTTTCTTTAAAAAGATTGAAGTTCTATATTGAAAAATACCTGTTTCTGAACTTTAAATATGCATTACTCGCTTGATTTTCATCGTAAAATAATAATTTTAAAAAAAAATTTTTTTAATTATTATTTTTAAAAAATTTTATATATACCTAAAAAGTTATTTTGAAAATTTGGGGTAGTTCAGATACGAAAAACACGGTTTTTGACATAAAAGTGGAAAAATCTTTTTGGCATCCATCGCCGATTTCGTGTTCACGCTTTTTTTGCATTCTATAGGGTTTAAACTACCAGAAAATCATGATGGCAGTCGCGTCCTCGTAAATTTTTTTTTCTTGATTTTTGGTGCTTATAAAAAGGATTTTCTCTTAGAAATGCACATATATTTATATTATATATATATTTATATTAATGTATAAAGTTAATGAGAATGTGTCAGAATATTATTTGAGCAGGAATTTTTAGCGGGCTATGGAAAATATTTGTATTGGTTGGTATTAAGCAAATCTAAGCTAGATGTTTTAGAAGCTACCTGGAGTTGTCTGACCTGTAAATAGAATTTAATCCATAGCAAAACCATCCTGGAGAAACCCATATCTTTTAACTTTATCAGAAGTTGGGAGGGCGAGATCGAGTCAAAAGCCTTGCTAAAGTCAAGCTGAGGAAAGAGTGTGACAAGTTTTCTTGTCATTCCATGTCTGATATCATCAGTAAGTTTAATTAAGGTAGTCCCTGTGTTGCTAAATTATCTATAACCTGTTTCGAAAGGGTCAAGCAGTTTGCTGTTTCTTAAAAAAGATGTGATCTGGTCATTGGCAAGCTTCTCAAAAACCTTAGACAGAAAGCATAAGACTACTGGTCTAAAATCAGAGGGAGAAGCTGGTAATGTAACTTTTTTAAAAGCAATTAAGACCAATTGCTTCCAAAATGTAGGGAATACACAATTTTTTAAGGATGTATTAAAAAACTGAACTAATATTGGTCCCATAGTTGGTAGTGACTCGGCAGTAATCTTTTGAGGTGTGCATAGATATAGTGAAGTTTTCATAAGCCCCATTTATCCTTTCTTCCACTTAATATGGCATTTTAAACCTCTTAATTTACAGTATCCTATTTTAAATGTTAATAATTAGTTTTCAAATGAAAGAGAGGTATTTGTAAAATCAGAAAATGCTTTTAACTCAAGAGAAGAATTTATTATATTACTTCAAATTATTTAGGACATATTACTGCAACTTCAAGAAAGAGTGTTCTTAAAATATAAAGATGTATAATTTTAATTAAAATTTACTACATTCTGGTCTCTTACATTAACACATTTGACTATCATATAATGTTTTAATGTCTTTATTGATTATTTAGAACCAAAATTAATATAATCATAAAAAAAATTATATTGCATGCATAGTTTCATACATCTTTATCTAATAATTCACATGGTAAGATTAATGAATATTATATTAATATATAAGATAATGATAAGAAAATAATTTAAGTACTTACAATAAACAAATATAGTAATAATTTAAAATTACAACGGTAATATTTTTTTTGTCACACGCTTTTTTGTACTAGTAGCCTTATAAAAAAAAAATTTGAAAAATAAAAAAATAAAAAAAAAAACGGTATAATATTTTATTATTATTTATTTTTTTCTATGGCTAATAGTTAATTTTATTTATAAATTAATTTTATTTTTTAAAATCATTATTTATATTGTGTATAAGATTTTTTTATATATTAAGTAATATGCATATTTGTGTGTGTGAGTGTGTGTTTATTGTAACAATATTGTTAAGAATTTTATCACCTCGTATCACACACTTATATGGTTATAAAGTGTGTAAGTATTTATAATAAATTATATTTATTAAATTTTTTTTTTCATAAATAGAATTATTTTACACTGTGTAATGTACAGTTTTTGATTGTATACAGGGTGAGTCATTTTAATCGATGCACTCAAATATTTCGAAAACAAAGTCAAATAACGAAAAATATTTCGAATAAAAGTTGCTAGGTTTGTAGAAGGACATCTGGCGATGGGAATAAAATTTGGGTCTTAGGGCCCCACCGGGCTCAGCAGGATCCAAATTTAAAATTTAAAAAGGAAAGTCTACTTTTTTATTTCAGATTCTGATTCTGCAATAAATTTTTGGTCTATATATTATTTTGGATAAAATAAAAAATACAAGACCCATTTTTAATACCCAAAAAATCCTTTATACGGGTATAAACGAATAAAGCTTATTTTTTGTAGTTAATGCAAATTTCATTGTATGTTTGTGGTCGAGAAAGCATTTTGGTGATTATTTGAAATTTTGGGCCTTACAGATTTTAATGGTCCCACACTGAGAAAAAATGTTGAGTAAAATCTACTTTTGCAACTGGAAGATTTTACTATTAATTTTAATTTTAAGATTTGATACGTCCAATTATAAAATTTATAATAAAAAATTTTTTTTCGACCTTGTTGGACCAAAGTCAATTTCTTTAGTATAGTTCTTTGAAGAATTGAAAATATTACATTTTACACTTTTGTCCATTATTTTTTACTACAATTAAGGGTAATTTTTCTTGAAGAAGATTGTTACAAAATTTTATTATACTCTCACTCTCTCGCGTTTTTTTTTTTTTTTAATTTTTAATTTTTAATTTTTTTTTTTTTATTAATTTTTTTTAATATATTTTTTTGAATAAATTATATTTTATAATTTATACAATTTTGGTTCCTTATATAGTATCTGAAACCAAATTTTGTCACTTGCGAGAAAAAAATGTACAAATAAATTCTACTAAAATTAATAGCAATTTTTTAAATGATTATTTGAGATTATTGACCATTAAGGGTAATTTATAACAACATATTTTTTTCCTTTGCGGGTAGTTTATAAAATATGTGTTGGTAAAAAATAACATAAAACGCCATTTTGACAACTTCAAATTATTTTACTAATCAAATGGTAATTTTTACCAATAAAGTTTCGTGAGTGCATTTCAGCTTTCTTAAGCTCAAAATGAACAAAAGAGATGTTTTTAAAGCTTAGTGCCATTTTTATGGTATGTTTTTTGTGGTCATTGGACTTGGTGATCATTTAAGGGTTTGGGCCTTATTGACCTTAAAGGGGCCCAATTTTGCTTTTTTAGAAGCTCAATACGAAAAATATGGTTACTTAAGTATTTCCTAATATTTTTATTCTATGTTTATTTGTGGGGGAAGACATTTGATGATTATTTGAGATTTTAGGCCCTATCGGCCTTAATGGAGCTAATTTGGTTTTTATTGAAGCTCAAAATGAACATAAATAATATTTTTAGTAGGTACGACCATTTTTATTTTAAGTTTGTTATGATCGGAAACTGGTAATGATAATTGGATTTTTTGGTTACTGCAGGCCTTAATGGGCCTAAATGAGCTTTTTTTAAGTTTAATAATTTTAAGTTTCTTGCGGAATATTTTTACTAAATATTTTAGTTTTTGAGTCCTATAAAGATTATTGAGCCTTCTTAAACCATTTGGGGTTTTCAAAGCTTTGTATAAAAAAAATATTTTTTAGTAGTACTATAATTTTTATTTAATTGTTTAAATTGTTTTTTTCTAGACATTAAAAAATTATTAGGGTTAAAGTCATTAAGTTCAAGTTGTTATCCAGTAGTAAATTAAAAAAACATCTTCGTTTGAATGATAAAAATATTATTTATTAATAAATTTCTAAAAAAAAAAATTGAATAATCGAAAAATTTGAAAATAATCTTAACAAATTGTTTTTTGTAATTTTGTAAAAAAAAATTTTTTATACATGTTAAAAGGATTTTTTAAAACAATATATTCTTTTAATTGTTACAATAAAAAAAATTTTGTTGAAAATGGATGACTATTCTCCACAAGAAATAGTTAATATTTTAATGATTTACAGATTTATACCTAATGTTATCCAAATAGATCCGATCCTAAGCCTCTTGAAGGTCAAAAAGGCCTAAAATCTCAAATGATCACCAAGTCCAATGACCACAAAAAACATACAATAAAAATGACACCTATCTTTAAAAATCTGTAAAACCAAAAATTTTTAAATAATCACCAAAATTCTTTCTCGACCTCAAACATACAATAAAATTAGCACTAACTACGAAAAATAGTTTTTTTCCCGTTTATATCCGTATAAAGGGCTTTTTTGGGTATTAAAAATGGGCCTTGTATTTTTTATTTTATCTAAAATCATATCTAGAACTAAAATTTATTGCAGAATCAGAATGTAAAATATACAAAGGTATACCTTCCATTTAAAATTTTAAAGCTGGGTTCTGCTGAGCCCAATGGGGCCCTAAGACCTAAATTTTATGCCCATCACCAGATGTCCCTCTCCAAACCTAGCAACTTTCATTTCAAACATATTTCGTTATTTGACTTTCTATTCAAAATATTTGATTGCATGAATTAAAATGACTAACCCTGTATTAGGGTTTTGAGATTGGTGGTATGATATTTACTTATAAAGGTAACAATTTGTTCGATTTTATGAAAGTAAAATAGTTTGAATTATTTAATATTTACGTCATGATCCCCTCTGACATCACCAACTCTGATGTTTGAAATTGGTTGTTGCTCACTTGAAGACAGAAATCTTGGTTGTTTTTTTTTTTATTTTGAAAACAAATGATTTAAAATCTTGGTTTTTTTTTTTTTTTTTAATTTATTTTAATTTGATTCTACATAATGAAATCAAGGCGCTCGATGAGGCTGGCACAGTATTCTGGGCAGCCGGCACTAACTCAAGAGCCATATATTGTAGTCAGAGGATTGAATGCCGAGTTGATACCTAGACATACTAATAAGGATCTAACTTCTATTAGAATTAAGGCAGTTGGAGATGACGGGTTGGATAGGGAAGTCATAGTGGCGTCCTCGTATCTTCCCTGCAAGGACGCGGTGCCTTCGGACAGTCTGAAGGCACTGGAAGAAGATGAGAACCTAGGAGGCTCGGGGCTGCTTATTAGATTCGATTCAAACTCGCGCCACGCTCTGTGGAAGAGACGGACTAGCGAGAGTAGAGGCCATGACCTTCTGGAGTTCTTAGTAAATAATATATTAGATGTTGTAAATAGGGGGAACGTACCTACTTTTTCAAACAGTAGGGGCGTGAACCTTATTGACATAACAGTTTGTACGCCAATCCTGAATGACCTCATTCAAAATTGCCTGGTTTCAGACGAGGAATCTCTCTCGAATCACAAATACATTCACTTTTCTTTGGAGGGTAGCGGTCAGGGACTAGAGTACTCTAGAAATCCTAGAAATACTGATTGGGACGGTTACATGAACTCCCTGGGGGAATTGAACAAACAATTTCCAAGGAGATATGGTACTCCTGTGGAAATTGAACTCGCTTAGGAAGCTATCGAGAGGGCATTCATGGATTCATATGAGGCAAACTGCCCCTTAAAGCTCAAATTTCAGAAAAGAGGTGACGTCTGGTTCAATAAGGACCTTGACGCTCAGAAAAAGAAGGTTAGGACTCTTAAGTAGAAAAAGCGAAGAAACCCCTCCTTAAGGGAGGAGTATCTTAAGAGCCTAATCTCATTTAAGAACAAAATTAGGAAAGTTAGATTGTTGAGTTGGCTCATGATGACCACGCACTTTCCCAACTTTGTTCAAGAAGAAACTCCTGAAGCTCCTGAGAGCAGAAGAAGGACAAACTGAGCGGACTGGAAAAAAGCCCACGAAACAATCAGTGCTGATAAGGTTGCCTGGGCGATAAAATCTTTTGCACCCTACAAGTCCCCTGGACTTGATGACATCTATCCCGTGCTGCAGCGAAAAGGTCATCCTCACTTAGTGGGTCCACTTATGAAGCTATTTAGGGTGTACCTGGCAATCGGTCACGTGCCGATTAGCTGGAGAACGTCCAGAGTAGCCTTCATTCCGGAAGGCGGAAAAGTAGGACACTTTGTAGCGAAGGATTAAAGACTGATCACACTCATGTCATTTCTCCTGAAAACTCTTGAAAAAGTAGTCAGCAGGAAAATGGGCGAGGAACTGATAGCGTTTTCTCTCTCAGTAACCCAACATGCTTATCAAAGGGGGAAAATCTACCGAAACGGCTCTACATGGAGTGGTTAGTTACATCGAAGCTGGTATAGAAACATACGGGGCGGCTAATCTTATTGATATTGTAGGAGCATTTAGCAATACTCCCCACGAAATCATCGACTGTAGTGCAAAGGATCATGGAATTAATTGAACAAGTAGACTGTGGTTGGGAGAATATCTTAAATACGTTGCTTCGGAACACGGTTTCTTTTCAAGTTGTCGGGAAAAGTAACGAGTGGCTGCCTGCAGGGTGGAGTATTGTCTCCAAAACTATGGTTCCTGGCACTTAACAAACTCCTCACCACTCTCAAAAGAGCAGGCATCAAGGTGTTTCGTTATTTGGATGACATCATTATTCTGACTCAAGGTTCATGCAAGTTCTTATGAACGAGATGCAGCGGGCCTTGCAGTTCTTTGAAGAATGGTGTACTGGCGTCAAAGGCCTATCAGCTAACCCCAATAAAACCTAATGCATTCTCATTACGAGAAAACGCAGCCTGGATACCTCCAGGGGGCCTATCTTTTACGGAAAAACTTTCGACTTTTCCAAAGAGGTAAAGTATCTCGTTGTGGTGCTGGAGGATAAGCTGAACTAGAGGGCTCACATGGAGTATGTAACGGCCAAATTCCTTAATGGATACTGGTTATGCAGACGTATGGTCAGTGATGATGCGCCAATGATCCCTAGGCTCACATACGTATCGGTAGTATGGTGGCACAGATCTAACCTCATCACTGAGAGGAAGAGCCTGGACCGCCTACAAGCAATGATGCTTAAAAGCATGGTTTCCTCCCTTCCACATTTTTATCAAAGAATCAGCAGCTAGAACCGCGGCTAGAACTACGGGCTCTGGGTGAATGGGTTCCTGGTCAGGGCAGGCACACTGCGATAGTGGAACTGCCTTGCATGGAACTATTGAACAATGGCCTAGACAGAACTGCTGGGGAGATTACCTTCGAAAATAGGTTCTCCAAAAGGTTTACCAGCAGGGATGAAAGGGTAGACGGCACTCACCCGGAACTGGCTCATACTAGAGTCTGGTATACGGATGGGTCGAAACAGGATTGAAATACTGGTTCAGCAGCATGGAGCTCTAAAGAAAGAGCCCTGATCGGCTCTGCAGGACCCCTAGCCTCGGTGTTTCAATCAGAAATACTGGCTATAAAGATATGTGCGGAGAAGACGTTTCGTCAGAGGGAATAAGAATTAGCATATTCTCAGATAGCGTGGCTGCTCTCAACGCCCTGGACCCGTTAACAGCTTTCTCGAAGCTGGTACGTGAATGCAAAACTTCGCTAAACACTCTCGGTAGTCGACAAAATCACACTTTACTGGGTACCCGCTCACGTGAGCATACCAGGCAACGAGAAAGCTGACTCTCTAGCCAATAAAGGAACTATATATGAACTATATAGGAACTATATATATAACTATAAAGGCTATATCTCTGACTTAATGGGTTGGGAGAACGCATGGAAAAGATTTTTATTATAATTGTAAAAACACAGCAATTATTGCACTGAGGGCTTTTAATAAACCTTGTATTAATAGGTAAAAAGATTATTTTAAAAATCTTTATTAAATTGTTTACTAATGTTTAATAACTTTCTTTTTAGAAATAGAACCGAGATTACAACTTTACGACAGGGTGATCCTCTAACGACGTACAAACATTATGGTTTGTCCTTTATCCGTTTTTTTTCATAATAATTTTTATCATATTTAGCTTATTGTATACGATGACATTATAATAACTTTCTTAAAGAAGGCGAAACTGTACATAATAGATTTAGTGTTAGTGTTAGTGTTAGTGTAAATTAGTGTAAATATGATTTTACTATTAAAGAATTTAAAGACAGCCGCAATACCGCAAAACTGTATATAGTAGTGTTAGCATAGTGTGTTTTGAAGAAAAAAGAAGAAAATATAAAAAAAATTAAAAAAAATAAATTACAAAAAAATGTATGAATGTCTCAAATGATTGAATGGTTTATTAGCGTGAATGAGGATGAATGAATGATGGTTCGTCAAGTCCAGGCCCGGGCGTCCACGTCGCACGAACCAGGAAACACTTGCTTTTTGCAAGTAGGCTAACGCGGGTCTGGCAATTAGTAGTTTACATTGAAGTTCTTATCAATTATTTAATTGCATAAAATATAAAAAATAATAATAATTTAAAAAATATATTTTTTTAAAGTCCCCCCCTTTCACCCCACCTAAAACGTACCCCTAAAAGATGTAGACCATAAAAAATGTAGACCATACTTAATGCTCATATTGTAGTAATCTGCTGGATCAACCTTGATGTTATCCTTGACATGTTAATTTTAAGCGGTCTCGTGTCAAAAACATTTCATCAATATTGAAGTATTCGACCATATAAAAGAAGAACCACTGGGAGTCATGAAGTCTATTATTGCACTTGCTAATTGCTTTACCCTCTCTTCCTTAGATTGTTGCGCCTGAACATTTGAATCTTTTAGCTTACAGTACTGTTTAAGGAAGAGTATTTGTTTTATCCTAGAAGAAATATTTACATATTCAGAAATGACAATTTCTTGAACATCATTTACTACTTTCACCCATTCATTGTTGTAGTTAGTGCTATCTAGATTTTTATATGGGTATTGCTTAATGTAAGTTTTTACAAAGTTGATAACAATTGGTCTCAATTCCTCAGGAAATTGAGTTTTCATTAAAAAACCGTACATAATTTGTACGTGGTTTAAAGTCGGTGCTATTATATTATCAACAATTTCAGAATACAAGTATATCTTTTTATTTTGCGCGTACGGTGATAACTAAAATAACTTTTAGTTTCACGAAGGCGCACCTCGCAACACTTGTGCTCCGTATCATATCTCCTGTATGCTATTATTTGTGATAGTATGAACTGTACAAATATAACGGAATCTTGGTATGTACAATTGCCCTCTAAAACTTTATTTACAATTTCTTTCATCTCTGGTTTAATAATTGTTGTCATTTTATAGATGTAAAATAGGAAATCAGCTTATGGGCTTTGCGCATCCAATCCCAATCTGAATGGAGTAAATTCTTTTGTTGTTAAAATTTGAAGTGGTTTAATCTTGCATTTATAAACTCCTCCTATTACTTCCGTTAGGTAGTAGTCTGCAAATATTGTGTTACTTCTTAATTTGTTGTCTTCAATGAACTTCATTATCATTTGTTCGCATGTATAAAAATACTCAAAGTATTTACTTGACTGGCAAGTTTGTTTGTTACTAAATGCAGCCGTTATTGGATCTAGAAATGTTGTTTCAATGTTTTTTACGTAAGTTTTGAAGTTCGTTAATTCAATTAAAATTTTCCTTGACAGCATTTTTTCCAGTAAATCGAATAATGGAGATCTGTCGTCTAACTCTGGATCTTCAAAAAAACTTGCTTTAAATTCATCAAAAGTGTATTATGATGTTTCACCATTTGTAAAACAGAATGCTATTTCGACTCTAAGGTCTATTTCCGTTTTCGCAAACGTGAAATAATTTTTTTTTGCCGTTAATTTGTCTATGGCAGTTTGTATAGCCGATTTTCTTTTTTCGTCGTTTGCATGGAACTCACTTAAAATGTGTATTATTAGTGCTAGTCTATGCTTGTGATCGAGCAAATGTGCGATCGTTTCGTATGCTTGAATGTAATCAATACTGTCAAAATTTCTTGGGAAATACACGTTTGCGAAATAACCAGCATCTTCGGCAAAAAATTTTGATAGTACGTGATCGGTTTAGAAGTCTGGCCAAATAATTTGCGTGCTTTTGTATTATTAATCATTATAGCTGAATCATTCTCAGTTTTGATCGTTGCAGCGTGATGGACTTGTACTAATTCAAGAGCTTACAAATTTTTGGATTAGCTTTTAGGCCGTGTTCACACATGTAAAAATAAATAAATTTGAAATAAAATGTTCTTCTGTAAACTGTTACGTATTTAAAGATGTTGCCGCTAAAAGCTTCCCAGTCATCATGATACACTGCGTGACTTTTTTTTACGGCGGAAGGCTTACTGTAACATTTTCTGGTTATTGACCCCATTGGAAGAGCTTCGATTGCTTTCTCAACTACTTGGCTCATAAAGGTCGTGCAGTAATTTATACCTTCTGTGTTTTGATCCTTATCAATGGCCAATAAGACCCTTATCGTTCCACTGTCCCTGAGCATAGTCTAAATTCTATGAACTTAAATGTCCTTCCAAGTTCAGTCTCGGGCAATTGTTCAACCTTGATGTAATCTCTCTCGAGTTTACTTGTGAGTTTTGTATTTTTGCTAAATACATGATAAGTGTCTTTAATGTGGAGTTTCATCTTGACATTGTTTTTGAATGCGCTAACTCCTAATGCAACTAGGGTATACGAATCAATTTGGTATGTGTATGTATGTGCTTTTATTTAACCTTAGGTTATATACTGTATTTAACCTCTTATACGGAGGTCACCAACAGTTATTTGCACAAGCGGTCCAAACCGCAATTTATGCTTTTATTCCCTCGGAAGTCGATATATATATTGAGATATATACCGCTTTTTCCTTTAATGGAAATAATTAGATAGGTTTGGAGACGTATGGACAAATTGTTGGTGAAACTGTGGGATTAGAAGGGATGTTTAGGATAGGTGGAACTTTAACAATCATTTCAAACTTTATCTATTCATAGCCTTTACTAGGGTTTGGGATGGCCAAATGCGGTCCAAGGTCCGACTTTTTAATAGGAGCCATGCTGACAATTCCGTCTTTAAAGCGCAGAGTTGTTATTCATAACAATCGCTTTAAAAGAGGCGCGAAAAACCTTGGAAAAACGCCCTCTATGCATGACATACGGAGGCAAGCAAATGGCACTTTCCATTTCGTCTTGCCCCCTGCGACTCGGCAGCTAGCTCTACTCTCCCTTCTTAAAATAAATATTTAATTTTATTAAATATTTATTTCCAGAAAAAAAAGTTGTCACTGCTCTGTATGCGAACCCACTTCATAATATTTTGCTATATTACAAAGCGAGCACGTTACCTCTGCGCTACCGAGCCGGTTCAATTTGGTATGTGAATTCTACTTTTTTTAAGTTTAATTTAGAAACTCGAGTTTCTAATGTTTGCTCACAACTCTTCGTTTTTTGCTTTGAGTTAGTAGATTCCTTTTTGTTGTTTAAAATCTTGGACAACTTTGTACCATAATTGATCCCATTTATTGTTGTTGACATATTCCTTTTTTCTGAAAACGATCATTTGATTCCAATGAATCAAGTAAATCAGAAAATAATTCTTACATATGTAACTAATGCATCCGCAAAAATTAATTTGTCGCCTACACGAGATATTTTTTCTCCTTCTGCTAACACTTTTGTCTTCATTCTATGTATAAAAAAAAGTTACAAAAGATTATTAAAGACATTATTGAATATTGAAGATACTAAAAAAAAAATAATCTTGTTACTTGAGTTTCTTCGTTTTTTTAACACCCATTTGTGTAGCAGCTTCTTGCATTCCCTTCATATCATTAGTGTCGTCATCGCTTAGCGAAATCATTTCTATCTTATTACCAGAAGGTTTGCGATCTTGTACTGGCTCTGCTGATTCTATTATCTTCTCCTTAGGGGTGAAATTTAATTGCATTGTTTAGTTAATGTTTCTTTATGAATCGTATATAAATTGTTGCCACTTACCTGCTGGATTCTGCTAACAGAATTACATACGGGGTAGACCTAGAGTCGCAAAAATCTTCTGATTCATGTTCTCTCACATATGAATCATCGCAAGTGATAATCGTTTGGTTCTGGTACAAAATTCTTGTGATGTAATGACCACCGTGTGCCAAATTTGAGACGTTGAACAAAACTGCAACTACTCTGTACTTCTTACCGTTAATTAAATATCTTGACTTCTTCTTTAAAGTGAGTTGCAAATTATGCTTGAACCTATCTTCCAGTACTCTATTGTATTCGGAAAATTTTAGATGTAACAGCAATAGTCCTGACGTGCTGATAACTTTTCATCTGTCTGTATAATTTGCTTCCAAGCAATTTTGACAAAGTGCACGAGTTTCAATATTTTTTTTGTACGATGCTTTCAGTACTTCACTTAGTTTGTGTGCTTTATTGTCACAGAAATCTACTGCGTTAATCCTAAAGAAAAAAAAATTAATAAAACAAATCAAAATATAAGTATAATAAACAATTTAGACTATACTTGATGCTGAGATCGGGATCATCATCTTTATTAGATAATACATGACTACACTTTGGGCAACTAAGTTTTTTATTTTCTTGTACCAAAAATAGGTGTCGTAAATTGAAATAATCAATCATAGTGAATAAGAATTCTTGTGAATCTTGCTGCCTAGGCAAGGTGTACGTAGCTACGAGTAGAAGTTTATCCACATCCTTACACAAATTTTTTATTTTTAATTTTTTTGCTAAATATTGTTCTAGATAAATTTTCAACAGTTGATCTTCGGCTGTTTGGGCATATTCCTTGACTATTCTATTGTGCACAATCAGTTGGAACGCAGCGATTGCATAGCACGATACTCCGGGGTTTGAAATTCCCTTTATTATATCATGGAAATTATTAGCCATATTTTATTATTTGAATAACACTTGACGACAATTTTCTTTAACAGTCTGTAAAATAAATAATAGGCATTATAAGTAAATAACTTAAAAAATGTAAAAATCTAAAGCTACTAGTCACCTTGCCAATAGTGACTAGCGGATCTAAGGGAACCGTTACTCTAGACGAATTAGCACAAAAATAATGGACTCAACATGGGTACTTACGTTCTTTTGAATTCTGAGCAAGAATCTGGGGTTAAAAATGATGAATAGGCTATTGTTAGTTGTGAACCAGGTGTTAAAAGCAGAAAAAAGGGGCCTAAGACTCTTGATAAATAATGTAACTAGTCAAATTACCAATAGTGACTAGTTACCGATAACTAGAGCTAATAGTCACCTTGCCAATAGTGACTAGCGCATTCTAAGGGAACCGTGACTCTACCGAACTAGCACTCCTTACCAATAGAGAAACTAGCGCACCCTATATTTATCGAACAGAGGGAAATGCCGGCATTTCCGGAATTATTTTAACCTTACCGATTTAACAAAGACTTGCCGGCCGTTAAAAAATCTATCATATTTTCCGTAATGCAAAATAACATGATCGTCGAGAGGACGTAATTTTTTCTCGTGCGGAACGGGAGGGGAAGACGACTTCTCGTTGGATTGTGTCACGCCAAAGAAATATACAAAATTATAATAAAAATAACATGAATTGTAATAATTACAATTGATCATAGTATAATTTCTTTAATTTTCGCGTTTTATTTTAATATTCGTGTCGATTTTTATTAACAACAAATTCGCGTTCTATCTAATTAAAAATTTGAAATATAAAAATAAGTCCCTAGTATAGTAAATTATTTCGGCCAATAACCGCGCGCGTGGAAAGAGATAGAGAGATGGCGTCTCTTATGCCATGCTGCTGGCGGGACCCTCATTCCTCTTTCGGAGGTCATGCTGTGCGCATTTAGTTTTGCTGGTCCACCTAGAGAATTTTTTCCTGAGGAAGCTACTGCTAGAGCTGTTCATTTTTTTTGAAGATTCAACGTCGTTTTGAGTGTGCTTGGAAGTAGGATTTGATTGTTGTGTGGAAATACCTGGTGAGAATAGTTGAAATTTTATTGTACTTGGCCAAGGGACAACGCACCTGCGGTGTACAAACTGCGGGCTTGTAAGCCGTGATTGGACGTGGTCCAGTCAGTGTTAAATCCAGGTATTTTTTTGATTTTATTTGTGTGATTGTGTGTGTAAGTTTGGATATTTTTTCTCATATTTTATTCTGAGCAGTGACAGCAAGCCTCATAAGCCCTGCCCTTTTTAGGGCAGGCACAAATAAATATAACGTAAAGGACGCGCTGCTCAGACAAACGACTCAAGTCAAGATTTTTAATAAAGATTGAATAATAATAACCTCACTTTTCCTCATCCTTTTCCTTCCTCTTTTTTTTTAATATAATATTTATTTACACCGGCTTAAGAACTCTGAAGTCCACACCAATACAGAAGATGTTAGACCATTGAAACCTCAGAGTCTAGTGAACTTCATAAGGTCACTCGGCTTTGAGGACTTCATGGGAGGGCAAAGACCATCTGAGGGGGAAGCCTAAGGTGAGCCTGCAACAGTTATACCCGAAAAGTGGTAAGATCTCGCGAACATATTTCTATGGGCTATGCCTAAAGGACTATTCGCGCCCTGATTGATGCCCCTAACTGGGGAACCTGGAGCTGGTTCATTGCCGGAAGAACCTAATGGGAGTTATTCTGACCTTTGGTCCGTATCATCGGAACACTAACACACAAGGTAGCAATTATGCAGTTATTCGAACCCTCGAAGGAAGGGTGATTCTGGAACCAGGTCTTGACTTCCCAACCCATAGGCAAGATCTCTGCAGGTTGTCACTGTTGGGACACTAATCGCGACTACCATCCAAGGGAATAAATAAAATACAATATCGGGACATCCAGGGCCCAGGATGAACCAACGGGGACTCTAACAGGTTGAGCGCTAGGGGCTTTTAAATTAAGTCGGGTGCTCCGGAGCTTGTCTCCGCCCACCCAGGCAAAAAAAAACAATATAAAATCATGTTTGTTTTTTTTTTATTTTGAAAATAACTGATATAAAATCTTAGTTGTTTTTTTTGTCCATTTTCAAAACAATCGATATAAAATCACCCACTATAAAATTTTGGTTTTTTTTGCTGTTTTAAAAACAATTACTAAATAATTTGGGTTTTTTATTTTCTTGCTATATTTTATTTTTTTTACCAGTTTGTATACCAGAAGTTGAATCTTTTTGAATTTAAACAAGTTACTAACTTACTACCAACAAATTATAAATAAAAACCGGTTTCCCACTTCCTTAAAAACAATTTTCAATTTTTAACCAACAATTTTCTTTTAATCTTTAAGGTAAAACATAGTCAGGTTCATACCAGAAAATTTTAAGGTAATCTAATCTAATACTGTACGTAGCAGGGTAGATTTTATTTAAAAAATAAAATCGACATCGCGTTTATTATATATATATTTTTTTGCATAATTTATTCTATGCAGCTTTCTATCTTTAAATTATACTTAAAGAAAATAAAAATGAAAACTCTGAAAATGCATATTGCTCTAAAATTTAAAGTTTCTTCAACTTCTTAGAATAAATTTTTACAATTCAAATAAATCCTTTTTTAATTTATATCAGATCCCTACAAAAATATTTTAATGATATTTTAATTATAATACCCTAGAAAAATCAAATTAAACTAAAACCGGTAATAAATTCAAAAAAAAAAAAAAATTTATTTGTGTGTAGAACATACTAAATAAATTTAATTCCCTAAAAAAAAAAAATCATTGTGAAATCATGGGTACAACTTTGAAGTTATTTTTTTCTTGTAGTACTTCTTTTTTGATTATAAAAAAACGAGTAAGCTATTTATAATGCTTATAATACATACACGGAATCTTGATTAACGGTATATACCAAAGTATCTCTTTTGGATTGAAGTCGACTATATAGCTCACACAGATACATTAATACTTGTATATATTTTATACTTATAAATACATAAGAAAAACTACTTCTATTTTTCTTTGTTTTCTTTTATAAATAAATTGGTTATACACACACACACATACATACATACTAATACATGTATTTTCCATGTGGAACTTGGATTATAAGTGGGAAAATCTTTTATGTAGGTCTTGTAATTTCATTGGTTAAATATAACTTGAGCTCCAAAACCGTGGACCGTAAAACGCGTATTTACTGTCTTTGGTCCCCCCATTTTTTTTTTCTTATAATACAAACTAGAATTCACGATCTCGTTTTTTTTTTTTAAATATGTTCATTAAATATTTAAAGTTTATCATGATAATTATTGTTGTACTTTTTTTAATACTCTACTTACTATAATATAACTAAAATACTATAAAAAAAAGCCTGGTTTTCTCTTTCAAACAAATTTTTTTTTTTTTTAATATTTGTTTATTTATTTTATTTTTTGCTTTGGTTAGAAAAAAATTATATAATATTGAATTTTTAGTATTATTTATATTTGTAAATTATTGCTTGTACGTATTTTTATCTTTTTTACTTTTGGTGATTATAAGCCTGGGTGTTACTGTTTTTTAAGGTGCTTATTATTATAAAGCAAAAGGTGTAATTACAGGAGTAAGATTATGATATTTTCAGAAGACTAATTTTAAATATTGATACAAATTTTATTGCTTGGGGATATAAATTAGTCAAATTTATATCAGTCCGTTATGTATTTATTCATTTCTGAGCCTTCATATAAGAATTTACAAATAATATTTTGCAGAGTTGCAGAAAATACTTTGTTCTTTTGTAGATACTGATTCTGCAGTTTTTAAGAATTATGATAGAAGGTATCCGAAAGATGTTGTCCAAAATAAATATATCTTACAAAAATTTCAAAAATTGTATTTCAGAAAAAAAACGTTAACTTAAATACTGAACTAAATAAGCTAAATCAATATTTCATAATAAGGTCAAGTGTTTTCTGATAATTTTTTAAAGTAGTTTTGAAATATAAAGATTTCTGTAAATTTATTTCCTTCCAATATATCAACGGTTAAGATTCAAGGGGTCAGAGTTAACAATAAGAATATCAGTTAAGGCATGAGTGTTAGTGACCTTTGCCTTATTGAAACCAATTGTATCAAGTGTTTAAAATAAAAATTAAGCACTTATTAAACAAAGGAATCAACTTATTTTGTAAAATAACCAAGAAAAATATGGCCTTCATTAAAATCAAGGTAAAATTATAAAAATACAAGTGAAGAGCTTCGAGCCCTAAAAAGAAGTAGTAAAATCAATATTTGTTCAGCTAAATTTTGACATTCTGAAAAAAAATTATCATTAAGTTAAACTATTATATTTGGGTGCCTAATTAAAAATGTCAACTAGTTGAAAAAAAACTTACCTTGATCTTCTCGGTTTGATCCAATAGGCTTGCCAGACCTAAAATTTAAAGTTTAGGATAAAATTATTCACGCATCTAAACAATAATTATACCACATTTCAATTTAATATATCAACTTTCAATTTTAAATGAATCTGTTTTTCTTAATTTAAATATCTATACATTTGAGTATTTTAGGCACAGAAAAAATATTTCGGTTGTTGCTACCGGAATTCTGGGTGTGGTAGCCGATTTTTTTTTTGTTTTAAACGATTGCAAACTTTGGTATAGTGAGACTTGGAAAAAAAATTTTTTAACAAAAAAAAAAAATTATTCAAACACTCTTCTTTATGTCATTTGCAACCATTTAAAAAAAGAAAAAAAACTCCGGCTGCCACAACCGAAATTCCGGTAGCGGAAAACGGGGTTTTTCAGTCTATTTTAAAATTACTACTTAATTGCATGAAATCTACATAATCTATTTTTACAAAAAACTGTCCAATTTTAAAACAGTTTCAATAATCTCATTTACGAGCCAAAAAAGTCAAAATAGTTCTCAATGTTATCGCACATACTTAATTTTCTAAAAAACATATTTAAACTTAAATCCTATACAAAATACACACGCAGTATCAAACTTAAAAAACTAAAATTTAAATAAAATAATAAATAAATTTAACTTCGAAGCCAAATAATATTTCATAAATAAATCTCTCTGTGGTTGAATATAAAAACCACATATAGATAAATAGTATGTACATTTTATACTATAGCACATACAATATATATATATGGGCATATCCATTACTTTTCATACAAAAGTGTGCGCACCCATGACTCCGATCGGGCTCAAATTTTCAGGGGTGGTTTGAAGTAATAAAAAACTCAGCCAGCCAAAATTTCAGCCATTTTGCAGGACGGGTTGCCGAGATACAAGCTCTAAAAGGTCCAAAAATAGCTGTTTTTAGCCAATTTTCAAAAATTTACTGGGCTTCAAGGATTAGTCCAAAAAACATCCGGCTAGTCTCATTTTTTTCCTTGAACTTTCAACTTTTACCAAAAAAATTTTCAAAAAGTTTCATGGAGTTGATTTTTACTGGCATTGATTAACGTAAGATTTATTTTATCGAAAAATGCTGGTTTTTGAACTTGAATTGTGACCTAGCATCATTAGTTAAAGATTTTTGGTTGGTCTCATTAAAAGCGTCTAGCAAAGACCTTTCAAATGAGACCTTGAACGTTAAAAAAGCTCATCAGGGACCGGAGATATACGCAATTAAAAGTTTGCTGTTTCCGAAAATATCGATTTTTTAACAACTTTAAACGTCTGCAAAATTTTTCTCTGAGCACTTTAAGGGCTGAAAATTTCAGGGAAGCTTCTTTTAATATTAAAAAAAATTCCCTAAAAATTTAGGCGATGGTATTGGCTTCTGTTCGTAGATATAAGACTCTGAAAATGTGTAATAATTGGACCAATATTGGCCAATAAGTGGTTAAGGGGTCAATCAAAAAAATTTTCTTCTTCAATATTCGAATAGCCAGGGAAAAATGAGCTGATTTTAAAAAAAAAATTTTTATTTTTGACCGAAAAATAAGCAAGTTATCATCATTTTAAGATTTTTTAAAAAATTTTCCAAAAATCCCAATTTTAGGGTCATTATACAGTATTCAAACTTGAAATAATGATAACTCGCTTATTTTTCGATCTAAAATAAAATTTTTTTTTTTGAAATTGTTGAATTTTTTCCTGGCTATTCGAATATTTACTAAAAAGATACTGTTTATATTCAAAAATTATTTTTTTGGGCCAAAAACTACCCTAATACATTGACAAAATAAAGTAAGTTCTAAAGTAATTTGCCAAAAAAAAATAATTTTTGCATATAAGAAGTTTCTTTTTTGTAAATATTCGAATAGCCAGGAAAAAATTCAACAATTTCAAAAAAAAAAATTTTATTTTAGATCGAAAAATAAGCGAGTTATCATTATTTCAAGTTTGAATACTGTATAATGACCCTAAAATTGGGATTTTTGGAAAATTTTTTAAAAAATCTTAAAATGATGATAACTTGCTTATTTTTCGGTCAAAAATAAAAATTTTTTTTTTAAAATCAGCTCATTTTTCCCTGGCTATTCGAATATTGAAGAAGAAAATTTTTTTGATTGACCCCTTAACCACTTATTGGCCAATATTGGTCCAATTATTACACATTTTCAGAGTCTTATATCTACGAACAGAAGCCAATACCATCGCCTAAATTTTTAGGGAATTTTTTTTAATATTAAAAGAAGCTTCCCTGAAATTTTCAGCCCTTAAAGTGCTCAGAGAAAAATTTTGCAGACGTTTAAAGTTGTTAAAAAATCGATATTTTCGGAAACAGCAAACTTTTAATTGCGTATATCTCCGGTCCCTGATGAGCTTTTTTAACGTTCAAGGTCTCATTTGAAAGGTCTTTGCTAGACGCTTTTAATGAGACCAACCAAAAATCTTTAACTAATGATGCTAGGTCACAATTCAAGTTCAAAAACCAGCATTTTTCGATAAAATAAATCTTACGTTAATCAATGCCAGTAAAAATCAACTCCATGAAACTTTTTGAAAATTTTTTTGGTAAAAGTTGAAAGTTCAAGGAAAAAAATGAGACTAGCCGGATGTTTTTTGGACTAATCCTTGAAGCCCAGTAAATTTTTGAAAATTGGCTAAAAACAGCTATTTTTGGACCTTTTAGAGCTTGTATCTCGGCAACCCGTCCTGCAAAATGGCTGAAATTTTGGCTGGCTGAGTTTTTTATTACTTCAAACCACCCCTGAAAATTTGAGCCCGATCGGAGTCATGGGTGCGCAAACTTTTGTATGAAAAGTAATGGATATGCCCATATATATATTCAATCTTCATTTTGAAATATATTTTCTATACAAGCATTGAAATCTCTACAAAAACATAAATATGACTATCGTGCATAAGATGCAACGGTATATCTTAAAAGAGCACATATATTATACACTGTTAAAAAATTTATACATAAAAGTATTATTCATTATATATATATATATATAATCCAAATATAAAAATTGCGAAATTATTTTTACAATATAAGAGACCTTTAAATAACAATAGGTTTAGTGGATACATAATAATTTATTGAACAAGAAAATTTTTTGAAACTAAAAAAAAATTTTTTTTTATTAGAAATTTTGACGATAATTAAAATTTTCATAAAAATATTTTTTATCAAAATTTCTAATCTATGATAATTGATTAAATATTATTATACAAGAAAATATATATATATATAATTGCATGGGCCTTAAATATAATACAGTATTATAGAGTTCTCTTTGGTATGAACTCTTGCGTGGCAGAATCAACTCGGTCGTTGTGCGGCAAAAAAAAAAGAGGTATAACATAAAAGGAAGGAGAAGAAGGAGGTGTGGGGAGGGAGGACTCAGCAGGTAGGTAATATGGATGCAAGTACCGCTATACCCGGACTCTGGCCCCGGGCGAAACACATACCTGTTTATTCTATAATACTTTTTTACACACACATATATACTTTGAATCTTGTAAAAAAAAATACACACACACACATACAGAGTTATCTATTTATACAATATGATTTGACTTTTTATATAATCCTTTGCGGTATGATCTTTATCTTTAAGGAAAACTGGGGTTTTTTTTAGGTAAAGAAGAATTAAGTTACAGTGGCAGTTGTTTTATGATGCGAAGTGATATCCTTTATTTGGGAATCCTAAGAAATTTTTTTATGCTTTGAATAAATTAGGCCATTTTTTTAATTATGTTGTAGGATGTTCTTCAACCTTACTGTGTTCCCCTTAAATTTTATTTTTCGACGCTATGGTTAATGAAGATATTGAAATCTCAGAAAACTTAACGTTTCTGAGATGTCCAGATCTTCATTAAATAGTGACGTCAATTATTTTTATTTTTATTATTATTAATGATATATCTCCTTGAATCATAAAAAAAAACGTTTTTTAGAAGAATAATTATTTAGTTACTCATCTGAAGTACACGCTGCTAACTACTACTGTAAATGAAAAAAAAAAAATTATACTTAAAAAGATTTACTTTTATAATAGGAATGTTAAAATTGGAAAATCTTGTATCACGCAGCAAGTGGAATTGAAAAGAAAGTGAGAAACGAGCCTTTAAGAAAAATAAGAATGTCTAATACCGTACGGTAGTCTCGACTTTTTTATATAGAATTTGCAAAAAAAAATCTTACTTTTTTTTTTATTAATTAAAAACTTTTTTCTGGTTTCTAAATATTTTGTCTGAAAATTTTTATTTAAAGTTTATGCATCAAATGGGTTCAAATTAAACTGTGGAGTGTTTAGTCCGAAATATTTTTTTACGAAATTACAAATGAAAATAAGTCCTTAAGTTTTGAGTTTTTTAGGTTCAAGCCTCGAGTTTTAGAATTCATTTTTGTTTTATTAATCCAATATCTAAATATCCTTCAAATACGTATTTAACTTTGAAACATTTTTCGAAATTTCTAAAACCATTTAATGCTTGCTTTGCTCGCAGTTGAAATTAATTTTTGAACCCTGGATTCGAATTCTACGGAAGGATCGATCGTTGACATATTTGCGTTTTGAATTATGATAAAAATCGTAGAAATATTAGCATATTAGCATAAGAAAACTTAAATTATTTTTAAAAAAAGGCCAAAAAAATGAAAGTGTCTGTTGAAAATCAAGGATAAGCCTTAAGAAGCTAAAAATTAGAGGGCAAACTTTACAATTTTACATAATTTTAGGTAAAAATATTTTTGAATTAAATTTGGGTATCCTTTAATCCAACTAAGGACAAGTAAACCCCTGCACAAAAAAAAGTTATTACAAAATAATGTTTCAGTATTAGGACACCTAATTCGGTACCATTTTATCTCATAAATCCCTTAATACCCCAAAGACTAAATTATTTTAAAACCAAAAAAAAAAAAACTAAACAATAATAAATATTTTTTAATTGGAAAAGTTATTTTGACTTAATTATAATTTACTATTGTATTATAAAAGATAATAATATTAAGCAATTTAAAAATCTAAAAGCCTATAATATAATTATTCTTATTGTATACTTTTTTTAGTACCATTATTTTTTCATTTTAATGACTTTTGTGTGGTTGTATAAAATGTAACCAAAGATACATATAAATAAATATAAAATAGAATTTATATTCATGAGAACAATATTATATCTCCATATTATTATTTATTTAATTAATTAATAGAATTTCTTATCAATTGTTAATTAATTTTATTCAATTTAATTTGTAAGTTTTTTTTTAATGGTTGCCGAATTGATGCTAACGGAATAATATCTTAATCTGAACAATATTTTAATGAATGAAAAAATTTTTTAGTGGTGCAACGTGTAATTTAAATATGATTTTGTACCTAAAATGGGGCTTGTAATTTATGAGGGCATTAAATAAAGAGGAAACTGAGGAAACTAATAAAATATGAAGAAAAATAAACAGTATAAGTTATTTAATAAGTAAATTTTTTCAGACTAATTAAAAAGTTCTTTTAAGGGAAAACTCGCTTAAGAATGATAAATTTTTCATAAAAATTAAAAAAATATTTTATAAATAGTCTTTTATGTTTCTATTTTAAAAGGATTTATTTTATCTGATTTATACTTCTAATATTAACCATTTTTTTATGAAAGATTGAAAAGATGGCGTCAAATTTAGTGTCTATAGGTGGTTCAGATAAAAATGATAAAAAATCGTCTCGACAAATATCTTGATTTCGAGACAAAAATTAAAATTAAAAAAAAATGATAAAGTAAACTATAAATTATCATTTACCATTTGGATAACATAAATAATAAAAACAAACAAAAAAATAAAAACTGTAGTTCAATTTTCCTGCTATCTAAGGCTCCGATCTTAATATCCGGTGATATCTATAAAATCAGTAGCGTCACAGAGATTTAGAACGCTCAGGCTACTGTATAGTTCAAAAATTATCTTATCTTATCTCTTTGACGAATGGGATATCAAATTTTGGTCCATAGAGTATCTGACGTACAGTCGGAAAACCTGTTGGTTTTAAAACTAAAAAAAGTTGAAAAAATAAATTCAATAAGGTCTTTTTTAATATTTAACTATTTTCCTAAAGCTACCCAGTCTTCACAGTAACTGAATGAATCCAGATTGTGGTTGCTTTTCATATTACAAATGACATTTTCAGTAATTTTTTCAAAAACTTCGGATGCTAATCCACCAATTACTAATTTCTGTATAAAATGAGAGTTACTGAAAAAAAAACCGTTAACATTTTGCGGTACTCAAAATTCTTGGGCACTCTTAGATTATCTGAAAAAAATAACCTTTTAATAGCGAAATTATAAATTTATATTTTACTGGTCAAATTTTTTTTTGTTTTTAATTAACCGTTGACGCTCAAAAAAATAATAATTTGGCCAAAAATTAAAAATAATTCGCAAAAAAAAAAAATTCATCAAAGGGTTCATTTACCTGAATGTACATAAAAAAATGATAAATATCCCCATATAATTCAAAAATTTTGATAATTAATGCAATAATTATAATAATTACATTAAATTTTATAAAATAATTTAAAAGCGCTCACTACAATATATTAATAAATAATTTCGGTACCAGTATCCTGCGCTTTTAACCACATACACATTATTTTTTTAAAAAACTCTTTTTTTCTCTTTAATAAAATACATCTTTCTTTATCTAACCAATAAAATTTATTGCGTTCACCATTGCTGGTATATAAAATACCACCTCCACTTAAAAAGGTACCACCATGTTTTCTCCAACACAGTTCCAACTCTTTTTTTTTTACCACCACCATAATAAAAAACACTACTACATTAACATTATAAGTTTAAAAAAAAAACTTATTTTTTACATATATACACACACACACACATATACAAATACAAGTTTTAAAAAATTATATAGTTTTCTCTCACTCTTGTATACCTGGTGTATGATTTCCTCAGTCTGAGGACTTTGTTCTCCGACGCAGGAGTCTTGTATATTTTTGCTCCCGCCCTGGTATAAAAAAATATACACAGTTTTTTTTACATTCAACCATATATATATATATGTATATATATATATACTCTATATCTCATACATATAAAAGGGTTATGTGTGTGTAAAAAAATTTTTTTTGTTACTGTTGTTTTTTAAGTATGAAAAATATAAATTATTTATTGTAAATAAATTATTGTGTGTGTAGTAAAAAGTGTTTCTTTTAAAAAATAATTTTTGTGAAAATATTTTACGGTGAAAATTTTGAATATCTAATTTTGTTACCGATTTTTTAAAAGTGAATGACCAATAGGAGTTTTTTTTGTTGGAAAAATTGGTCAAAAGTGGACAAATTTAAAAAAGGTGTCGCGAGTGCCATCCTTATAAATTTTTCTAGAAGGAGACCATTTATAAGGAAATGACGACAAGGCGCCGGGCCTCCAAGAAACGAGCTAGAGCTCGAAACGGATCTTTGCAATTTAAATGAAATTTTTTTTAAAATACGAATTTTACTAAAATTATTATTTAAATTAGTTTTTTTATTTTTGGTATTTAATTAAATAAAGAAAAATTATTTAAAAACTGTTTTTAACAAAATTATGGCGACGACAAGAATAACCGTAAAAATAAGAATAATTTAAGAAAAAAGTGTTTTGTTACTGTAAAAAGAATGTTTATAAAAACAAAAAACAAATTTTTTTTATTAGAAAATTAAAAAAAAAAAGAAAAATTTCTATTTTTATATAAATTAAACCTGCAGTAAATACCGATATAGTAGTATAAAAAAAAAATCGGTTGTTTTTCTTGTTCGTCGCCGCCATCTGTGTGTGTATCTCTTCCATTATTGGTGTATAAAATATAATATTTTTGCATATTAGAAAAAAGAAAAAAATCAAAGAAAAATATCAAGATTATAAATCATCAAAGATTAAATATTCAAATCCAGGTAAGAAAACAATATTTAAAAATTTCAAAAAATTTCAGCGCGAAAATTCAAAAAACCCTCTAAAAATCATAATTTTTAAAAAATTTATCTATAAAAAATATATTCTAAAATTAATATACACGGAAAGAAAGTGTTTCGCATAAAAAATATTATCATTATTTTACACGTTGTCGGTCAGTGCTCGCGGGGCCTCTTCGAATATAATAATAATAATAATAATAATCGCGTGTGCACGAAAAAAAAAATATTATTACGGTCCGTTGTGCATTTATAAAAAAAATATTTTTATTATCTTTGTATTGGTAATATTAGATACCACGACTAATACACTTAAATAATTGAAAAATAAATACGATTTTCCAGCTACCATATGTTTTTCTTTACTATTACTTATGCTAAAATTTTTTTAGTTTTTTGTTACCTATTCAAAAACAATTTTTTTGAAATTATGACTATGCATCAAACTGTAAATTATATTTGGAAATAAACGAGTTATTTTTAATAAGTATGATGAAAAAAAAATGAGAAGATAACTGTAAATCATGATATTAAAAAAAATTTTTTTTGATTCATTTATTTTCTTCACTGTTAGTCATATTTTAATATGTAAAAAAAATTTTTTTATATTAAAATAAGATTTTACATCCTGATTGATTATCATCGTTGCATTAACATATACACACAAGCAAAACGTGTATTGCCAATAGTGTATTTAAGATTTTTCTTTTATACTATTGTGTAATATTATTTATTATTTTTTATGATTAAAAAAATTAAAATCTGATAAAAAAGATTTTTTTTTTATATGTGTGTAACCGTGAAATTTATGATTCTGTGTGTGTGTGTTTGTTACTAATACTAGTTTTTATAAGAAATTTGTCAGGTGCATCAATTTTTATGGTTATTTTTATTTAAGTAAAGAATTTTTTGTCTTTTTTAACGATTTTTTTTAAAGAAAAGTTGTAGTATTTTTATTTATTAAAAGTCAAATTACGGTGTACAAAATAAATAATAGAAAAACAGAACAGGTTTTTTTTTTCTTTTGTGTGTATTTAGGTACTAAAAACTGCTTTTTTTGTGTAGGCATGAGAATCAAAGAAGTTTATTCAAAAATTTAAAATCATCAGGTGCTTTTTTTTGAATAAATTAAATCGCTTTTTTTATTCCATTGTCTTTGTAAGTTATTAAAAAAAATTGAGCCTAAATAAATATTGCATGTAATAATAGAAAATATGGGCACGTTTGATTAAAAAAAATGCCTTTTAAATGTATAAAAAAAAATTTTTATAGGCGTGGGATTTTTAATTTTGTTGGAATCTTTATGCTAGTTCACGTTGTTTCTGAAATATTTTTAGGCTGAATAAGAATTTTTTCTTTGAATTTGGTGGAAAAAAGAAGCTAGTTTTTGGTTGAATATCGAATTGTTGGAGATGAAAGAATATTTTTAAAATGACAACTGTGTTTGTGTACTGCGAAAATGTGGAAAAATTAGCAATTGAAATATCAAATAATTCGGATGTTTTAGCATTTAACAATTAGTTAAATATTATTGCGGAATCTTATAAAATATTGGCTACGACATGTCCCATTTTCCGGGTACTGGATGAGAAGCAAAAAAATAAACTCTGCAATAAAAAGTTTATATTAAAAGGGATTCAATTTTACAGAAATCTCGTAGTTCGACAAAAGCTAAGAAACTGAATTTTTTACTACAAAATTTTCTATATTTATTTTAGCTTATCTAAAATATGATTTATAACCACATAACAAACTCATGAGAATCACAATGGTCATCCAAGATCCCCACAAAGAAAACCTGTTAAAAAAAAATCTTAAAGACCCAACCAAATGAGTCAGCATATAAAAAATTCTAAAAAAAAAAAAATCTCACACCTCTAAAACTACAAAAAACAAAAGAAAAAAAAATAAATTTTTCAAATCTTATAATTGAACAAAACCATACAAGGTGTATAAATATAAAAATAATGAATAAACAGGAAATTTAATACTCAAATAAAAAGGGTTAAAAAATTAGACATACAATAAAATTAACAATTGTAATTTTAAACTTTTTTAACATAAACCATCTTGATAAAATAATTAAAAAAAAAAAATACATATTTTCTAAGATTTCATAAAAAAAGGATTCATAATAATAAGGAAGTAATATTAAAAATATTATGATGCGTTGGCATATGGATAAAAATTTTTTTTTGTTTATTAAGAAAATTTATAAGTATATATAATATTATTAAAGCACATGTATATGGTTTCTAGTGAAAGTTATATTTTATATATGTATCATGTATAGTTGTGTTTGTGTGTGCAAAATATATTCAAGAATTATAAATAGGGGAAAGTTACCTATAATCAAAAAATTTTGATTTTTCATCTTGCATTATATAAATATAGAGTATACCTATTCTCTCTATTATTATTTATGTAGATTATGAATAACAGAATATTTTTTTTTTCCTTGGATTTTTATATTATAATTTTAAATTATTGTATAAGGAGTAAAAAAATGTTTGTTTAAATATTTACTGATAGAATTCCTTGTTTTGGAAATTAGGTCATTTACCTTTTTTGAATTTTTTTTTTGTAAAAAGTGGTGATACATTGTAGATTAGTCGAGGCTGGTTTCTTATTAAATGATGGTTATTGGATTAAGATATATTTTTTATGCTTCATTTTAATCTAAAGTTTCAAATAGGAATATTCTTAAAGTTTTGTGCGACATTTTTTGGGTCTTTTAGTTGCATTGATATGTATAAAACTAGTGATTTTGAAAAAAAGCAAAATGTGAGGTATATTAAGATTTTTTTATCCAAAATTATTACTATTTTACGTTATACGTAGCTAATAATGTTTCAAATAATTAATTTAATAGCGAAATTCGGAACTTGGTTCTGGATTCACAAAAATAGATATTTTTAGTTTTCATAATATTAAGTTCTAAAATTGTTGACACGAAACAAGGTTATATAGATGTTCAAAATCATGGACTTAGAAGAAGAGTTCAATGCACTTGGAACACCAAATTAGAGGAAAAAGGTGTAAATGAGTTTATTACATCAAAAAAATATATCAGATACCCTCCGTTCATACCAATAGGTCGTCTGGGCCTAGAAAAGCAAGGCTCCATTTTATAAGGCAAGGGTTTTTAGGCTATTTTCTAAATAACGTTTAAATAAGCATCTTAATAAGCCATTCAAATTCCACTTGGTTTTATTTTTTCGTATAATAATAAACAGTAATTTTTCATCATGGCATAATATCATATAATATATAGTAGTCAATAAACCGAACAAACATTTATGACCCAAAATGAACAATTTTTAAAATACTGTCATAATTAAAATTTTTGACGGAAATTGGTTTTTGTAGTTTTTTAAAATTTTCATAATCTTCAAATTCTGAAAACTTCTTTCTTGCCTCTTTTCTTTAAAAAGTTTTTAAATTGTGGCTCTACAAAGATTGTTGAAAATAGTGATAAAAATTGATTTTTTTTTTTAAATCCTAAAATTGGGATTCTGACTTTAAATTATAATATCTGACAAACAAATAATGGAAAAGAGACAAGTAAAAATAATTTTGGAAATTTGAAGTTTATGCCAAATTTTTGAAACCTAAAAAATCTATTTTCAACATAAAATGTATTTTGACTGCTTATTAAACACTGGATTGACTAACTCAGTTAGAGAATAAGTGATAAAAAATCATATTTTACTGTTCTTGAAATTAGTCATTTTAGGAAAAAAATCAGATCACGAAAGGTACTTGGTTGACATACAAGGTAGCAGCATTATTTGGATGACAGTCTAAATAAATCAGTTTCTAAATATTTCATTTAACTTGGACTTTCCTTGTAAGAATAATATTGGTTAAGGAATTTAGAATAAGATCTATTAAAAGTAATAATTGTGAATTATAAAATTAGTAGATCTGGTTATCAAAATTGTATATTTTTGTTTATTTTCTACTAATTATGGGTTATACCTAACATTTATTTGTAGTAAACATGTTCTATGCACTTTAGTTGTGTTTACCCGATGTTTACCCAAATCAGTTATAAATTTTTATTTGCAATTTTAAATTTTATACAAAACATAAATTCAGGCATACATGAATTTGCAAAAAGATTATAAAAATTAAGGCCAAAAATAATGCCATTTAATATAAATTTCGATTATCATTAAGGTCAAATAAATTGGTAATTATTAAAAAATTATCAAGGAAATTGTCAATATAACTAAAAAATTTCTTTTTTAAATTAATCATTAATCTTAAATACTTAACAAGTAGTTTTTGAATTTTAAGAAAGTTACAACTTTCATAAATTATGGGGTCTTAAATTAATGTAATTTTTATTTTCATGCGGTTATACATCTTCATAATAAAAATTTAACTTATAATATCAAAATTAAACTTGAAGTCATTTTAAAAAATTCTTGTACCAAAAAAACATAGATAGGTATTTTTTAACTAATAATTCCAAAGTCATGAGAAAATAAAGTAAATAATTTTTTTATTATTAATTTTTTTTTTTTTATTCTCGTGTTAGCATTAATTCACTTTATACATTTATACAAGAAGATAACGGGACTATACGTGTATAATATATGGAGTTATTAACCTAATAAGAAATTTTTTATGTTTAAATTCATATGTAATAAATAAATAGGTTTATCCAAAAATAATATCTTTTGCTAATTATAAATTATGAATAATAAAAGATTTACAAAATTTTATTAGTTTTAACATTCATATTTTGTTTAAGTATCAATTTTTAAGTATTAAATAATTTGAATAAAAAATAGGGCTTAATTAAAAATAATCTTCATTTAATAGAATAATTATTTGGATTATCTATTTAGAACAATAAAACTAACGGTAATTATTAACAAAAGTTTTATATGTAATTCGACTGATATATTTGAAAATTTACATTGTTTTTTTGAAATTGGGGTTTTAAAAATATTTGGTGCTTTTTTTCACCTATCTAATAGGATACACTAATTTGTAAACATGATAAACTGTATTTCTTTTATCCGCACCTAGGTAGATGGATAGAGTAAATTTCTCGTACATGAAAAGACTTTCGTATGATATATAAGAGACGGCTGATATACAATTTCTACATTACATTTTTTTAATTTTAAACTTTTAACCTAATTCACGTAAAACTACTTGACATTTTTTAATCTCTTTTGGGTATGATAAAAATTATGATACATATATATTATACCATTTTGATATTATATCTGTGGATATTTAAATTTTCAATTACGATTTTAACGTATTCATTTGGATCTCTTTTATGTCGCCTTATTATGTATAATAATTTTTATGACACTTATAAATTCATTGTTTTTGTTATGGTTTAAAAGAAAAAAATTGCTAACTATAAGCCGATTCAACTTAAAAATGCAAGAGAATTTTTGAGTTGATAGACGTAGAATAATTTTTAACATGGTATATAAAAATTACCATAAATTTATTTATTTTAAAAATATTACTTTATTAGGCAATTTTCAAAAAAAAGAATTAATTTATACATGAAAAAAAATCATAACTGTAATAAGTAACGTAAAAAAGACAAAATACCGTTTGAAGAAGTATAATAAAAAAATAATCATAATTTAATATTTTAGGTATACATAAAATAATACCAATATTATAAAAAAAAAATAAATTTAATTTAAGTTGACACATTAAAATCGGAAATAATAATTAGTACGTAATATTAATATAAAGTTAGTAATTATTATTTAAAAGCTGCTTAAAATTTCAGTGATTTATAGAAATAAATCATATTTTAATATCCCGAAGAAAAAAAAATTACAATTTTTTTTAATTATGTATCTTTGATGATAATTACCTATATTTAAATTTTGAATATTTTTAATTAAAAATGTCAATGTCCTACTTAAATTTATATTGTTTTATGATTTTTGGTTACAAAATAAAATATTTAAAAAAAAGAAAAAAAACGGTTAATATTAATTGTGTATTGAACAATTTAAGGCGGATACGAGAGGTTTTTTATACCTGAATTGATCATTTTATGACCTACAAGATATTTTTGTGAATTATAATTATTTACGTATAGATTCTTGCGTAAAAATATTTTAGTTCTTATGACGTCAAATGACGAAAAAAAATTTATGAATAATATTTTTTAATGAAATAATTATATGGGGAAAAAGTTTGGAAGAAATTTTTCAGAAATTTCTTGCATAATTTAATCTATCTGTAAGTTTTTGTCATTCACTGAATCCATCTGAAAGGACTTTTTAAATAAGATGGGCTCGAAACGAGCTCGAGACTTTGTTAAAAACCAAAAACCGTTTTTGAATTTGGGAATTGATTTGGTAATCACCAAACTATTAGAAATTCATTTTTGTTTTTAGATATAATAAAATTTTCAAAGGTACGTCGATGCATCAAAGTCTGAAGGAAATGACATTTACAATACTAATTTAAAATATAGTCCTCAGAACTCATTTAACTCTTAAGAATAAAATTAGGGTTAATTAAAAAACTACTCGCGAGTTTAATACCGCTGTAACTATAAAATATTTCATTTTTATCATAAGTAAAAACTTTCAATTTTCAAAAAGTAAATAATTTTATGTCAATTAAAAAAAAACAATTTAAGTAGTTTCGAGAGTACACTGTAAAAAGTAACTTTCTTAGATTTACAAAAAAAATAGAATTTTTTCGAAAAATTAGTGAATTTTCAAAAAATTTTGTAAATATTCGATAAAAATCGTAAATTTACTAAATTTAGTATATTATCGAAAAATTCGAGAATTCTCGATTTTTTTTTGTGATTTTACGAAAAAAGTTGCAAATTCGCAACTATTTTTCGGAAATTTACAACTATTTTTTGTAAATTTTAGAAAAAAAATTGTAAATTATCAATTTTTGTTGCGAAATCACAAAAAAAAATCGAGAATACTCGAATTTTTTGTTAATATACTAAGTTTAGTAAATATATGATTTTTATCGAATATTTACAAATTTTTTCGAAAATTTACTAATTTTTCGAAAATGTTCTAATTATTTTGTTAATATAAGAAAGTTACTTTTTACAGTGTAGTTTTCTTAGCTCAAATGCAAAAGAAAAATGTAATTAAAAAAAAATATTAACACATTTACGCATAAACGTTTCTTATTAAAATATATTACACTTTCTCAAATATAAGTAATAATTACTAATATTTATTTAGTGAAAAATTTTTTATTTCAGAAAAAATTATAGAAGTAATAAATAACTTTGTTTTTTTGTGTGATAAAAATTTCTATTTTTGTATACAGTTAAATTTTATTTCTAAATATATTCATAAATTTTTCTTTTTCTCATTTTTTAATTATGTGTTGAAAATTAGCCTTAATGTAAACAATTTTTAAAGATATTTGACTGAAATTTTATAGTAAATTGATGATTACAAAAAAATAGATTTTGTGCTTTTTATTATGTTTAATGCTCAGTCAGTATTTTAATACATGAAAATTAAAAAATAACCACACTTACACTCACAGCCTACCAAGTTTAAGTAATTAGTCTGTGTTTAAAATTCATAGTTTTTAGCTCTACAGGTCCAAATTCACCAATAATTAGTTTTTTAAAAGACTCCATTAATCTTACTAACTCTTGACCTTTTAATAACTCTCGCTGTCAAAAACATTAAAATTAACTGCTTTATAAATTTAACCAATAAAATCGTAATAAAATAAGAAATTTTTTTTATTAAATACCATAATTTATAATTATTTCAACTTTTCTGTAATATATCAATTATACATAAAAAAAAGAAATTAAAACATATTTTTTTTCAAATTACATTTTTTATAACGTGTACATAAATTATAAATTTTTCAGATTAAAAAAATTTTATTGAAAATTTACATGCATGTTCGTTTAATTTAATGTATTGGCGATGAAAGCAGTCTTATATACGCAGTAAAAAAGCTTTTGGTTCCTCATAGAGGAACCTTTGTGATAGATGAAATTTTGATTTTTGATTTTTTGGCATATAAGCACGTTTTGGGACCTCAGGAAGCTAAAAAACCGGTTTTTAAAAAAAGTATGTATGTGTGTGTGTGTGTGTGTGTGTGTGTGTGTGTGTGTGTGTGTGTGTGTATGTATGTAACCGGTGAAATTTCACAACCATTATGGAATTAAGACCTAATTTTTTTTTCAAAAATTTTTTCATCAAAAAATCTCAAACTACTTTTTTTTTTTTTTAATTTGGATGTAATACCTCATTTATTTCCACGAAAGTACCTATATTTGAAAGTACGATTTTTACTCGATATCTCGAATCTGATAACTAATTTTTTGAAAATTTTTTTCCCAAAATTTTTTTCATAAAAAAATACAAAAAATACCAATTTTTTTTTTCTTTACGGACGCAGTACTTAATTTATTTCTGTGGAAGTACTAGTTTTAGAAATATCGTTTATAGCATTTTTTTGGACCTGATACTTAATTTTTTTTTAATTTTTTTCTCAAAATTTTTGTTGCCAAAAAATACAAAAAATGCCAAAATTTTTTTTTTTTAGGACGTAATACTTAATTTTTTTCTATGAAAGTACGAATATCTGAAAATATTGTAACCGGTGATATTTCACAACCATTATGGAATTAAGACCTAATTTTTTTTTCCAAAATTTTTTCATCAAAAAATCTCAAACTATTTTTTTTTTTTTTTTAATTTGGATGTAATACCTAATTTATTTCCATGAAAGTACTTATATTTGAAAGTACGATTTTTACTCGATATCTCGAATCTGATAACTAATTTTTTGAAAATTTTTTTCTCAAAATTTTTTTCACAAAAAAATACAAAAAAAACTTAATTTTTTTTTATTTTTGGATGTAGTACCTAATTGATTTCTATGAGAGTACTAGTTTTAGAAATATCGTTTATAGTAATTTTTTGGACCTGAAACTTAATTTTTTCCAAAATTTTTTTCTCAAAATTAAAAAATCAAAAAAATTAAAAAATCTGTAATATTTTTTTTTTTTTTAGTGTAATACTTCCTTTAATTCCATGAAAGTACTAATATTTGAAAATTTTGCAATCGGTGGTATTTAACAACCATTATGGAATTAAGATCTAATTTTTTTTTCAAAAATTTTTTCATCAAGAGATTTCAAAATACTTTTTTTTTTTTTAATCTAGGTGTAATATCTCATTTATTTCCATAAAAGTACTTATATTTGAAAGTATGGTTTTTACTCGATATCTCAAATCTGATAATTAATTTTTTGAAAATTTTTTTCCCAAAATTTTTTTCACAAAAAAATACAAAGAATACCAAATTTTTTTTTTGTTCGGACGTAGTACCTAATTAATTTCTATGAGAGTAATAGTTTTAGAAAATTCGTTTATAGTAATTTTTTGGATCTGATACCGAATTTTTTCAAAATTTTTTTCTCAATATTAATAAAACATAAAAATTAAAAAATCTGTAATATTGTTTTTTTTTTAAGTGTAATACCTAGTTTATTGAAAATTTTTTTCTAAAAATTTGTTAAATAAAAAACATTAAATCACAGCAATATTTTTTTTCTTATAAAATACGGTATTTAACTTTTTTTTTATGAAATACTGATATCTCAAATTATAATTTTTATTAGATAAAATAGACCATTATAAATATTTTGCTATTGTTAATGAGGAACCATAGTGCCAATCACTTGGCAGCGTTTTTTTTATTACGTAAGTTTAATATGTCGTTTGATTTGCTTGAAGTATAGAGAAGATGGTGATAAGGTGCTTTAATTGAAAGTTTACGGTCAATAGTTGAGGATTTTATGTTAGACAATTTTCATCTAATGGTATAAAAATCTTATATTTATAGATAAATTTCAATTTTCAAAATTAAAATTTTTTACGTAATCTTATTTGAACAAACTCGAATCGAAAAAAGCGTTATAAAAAGAACCTAAATTTGCCATTGCTGGGAGTTTTAATATAACTAAGTAAATTAAAAAAAAATTTCACTTGCTGCAAGCGGGTTCTACTCTGCAAGGCGAGAATTAAATCCTCTTTTTTAAATACTATCCACGCTAATTTATACTTTTTAATATTAGGGCAGTACCAATAATAAGCTAGCACTAAAATACTCCTAAAAATGAAAAATGTTGAATAATATTTTCTCAGTATGCATAAAAACATTGCCTGAAAATACCACATAATTAAAAATTTAGCATTAAAACTTGCATTAAACATCAGCAAAATTATAATTTATTAAATCTTTTTAAAATGTCCAAATTTTAAAATGTCTGTAGCAAAAAATGAAAAAAATAAATTCTTTATTTATATAATATGATTTTTTTTTTGTAAAAGAAATATTTTATAATATGAAACTGTTTAGTTTGAGTACGTTAAAGTCTTTTACAAATATATTTATTTAAGTTAAAAACGTGAGACTTTCCCACGTGTATGTTCTTTTATGTACGTATATGTTTACTTAAATGTAATTCTTGCCAACTTATGAAGGTGTTTAGCTTATTTTTTTGTCGATTTTGCGGGTATATCAAAGCGAAAACTAGGACACGCTTGTGTATATCATGAGTATATTTGTAATATTAAGTAATTTAGACTTTTAGATGAGTTTAGTACCGCATTATTTATTAATTTTAAGGAGTAAATGATGCTTAATCTTTATTTTGATTTTTGTATTATAATTTTTAAGAGTAATCGATAATTGAATTTTTTTGCAAGTAAAATGAATTTGTGAGAATATATAAAGAACTGTATCGCACTTTCAATGCATTCTATTTCTATAATATAAAAATATTATTAAATAAAAATTTATGTTTAGGAAAATTAAATAACTTATAATTGTCAGATTACTCTTTTTTTGATGTAATTTTCTTTAAAAAAAGCTGCATTCAAGCAAATCAACCTTAAAAAATTCAGAAAATCATTAATTCTGTTAATATTATCTGGATCTTCCCATATACACAAATAAGAAGTATTATAAAATGATTGTAAAATTTGATAAAATAATAAAATTCATAACTGTAAATTTATAAGTTTTATTTATGATTGAAAATTTGAGGTTACTAATAAATGATTATTAATTGATACTTGAAGAAAGAGCAAGCAGATACTAAAATTATGATTCGGCAACTACATTTAGCCCAAAAAATCAGAAAAGTATAAGATCCAAAAAGAAAAAAAAGAGAAGAAAAAATTCTTACAATAGTATCTAAATATGACCAATATCTACAAAATGATGATATACTAACTTATTTAGACTCTTTGGGACATTATATAAATTTATAAAAAAAAAAAAATAGCAATTATAATTTTATAAAATTTTATAAATTATTATAAAAAAAAAATTATAAAAATAAACTTTTATAAAAAAATGTTATTATAAAAAAAATAAAATTATTAAATTTTGAATTTATAAAAAATTGTTTTTATAAAAAAAAAAATTATAAAAAATATTTTATAAAAAATGTCCCCCTACCATTGATACTAATTATTGTATTATTTTTTAATAAAATACAAAAAGTTGAAAAGAAAAATAAGTATAAATGATTCATATTTACTAATTAAGTTATAAAAAATAAATATAAATAAAAATATATATAAAAATTATTAAATACATAAATAATATTTTGTTTTATTTTATCTTCAAGGATTTAAATATCTATAAATTTACTAATTTTATTTATTTAGCAGTGTAAAAAAAAATAATAAAAATTTTCTGTTAATTTATATTAACTGCATGATTTAATTTATGAGATACAAGATTTGTCAATAATATTTAAAAAAATATATAATATATATATTTTAGTGACCCCAAAATGTCTATAAAAATTATTAAAACAGGTTTATTTCATATTATATTATATATAGATCAATAGTTAATAATTTTTTTTTTTTAATTTTAATAACAAAATATATGTTAATTTTATATTTATGATAAATAATTTTAATTAAAATATTTTTTTATGTGTTTAAAACAAGTCTTTTGTAATAATAGACAAACTTATAAGTGTGCTATATTTTAATGGATATTATTATACACAGGAGTGACATTTTTTAAATATTTAAGTAAAGCATTAAATTGTTGATTTCAAGTTTACAGAAACAATAACTTCTCGATGATCTAAAATGTGAATTAATTGATTAAATTACTAGTGTGGGTAGGAAAAAAATAACGTGGCCCAAGACACTGTTTTAAGAGCAAAAGGAGGATATTATTTATTTCGGTAATGCTTTTCTAATACATTAGCGGAATCTTCAATCATTAAATGATTTTTAAGGCCATTTATTACCCATATTGGTTTCAAATAACATTCTTAATTCATCAATATAGGACAAAGTATTCTAATTCTAACAAAGATTAATTGAATTCAAAACCTTGATTCAAAAATGATTATTTTTTGCACTCATTATTCAAAGAAAGTAACCTGAACGAGACCTGAACCAAGGAACTCTTATACAGATAAATTTAATAAATTTAATAATTTTCGTATATAAAAAATAGCATTTAAAATTTACTTGTTGCAATTATTTATATATCTTTACAAATTCATTTCACTTGCGAGAAAAAGTATCTAAAATAATTTTTTTGCGATTAATTTTTTTACTAGGCTAGTAGTTATTTTAAGAAATTGCTTGGATTTTTGATTGCTGTGTTAAAAAGTTGCAATTTACCAAAAAGTAAAATTCCCAAAATTATAGCTGATTTAGTCACTCCTAAGTATTGACAAAAAATATATGAGCTCTTTGCAGCGATTTAAGTTAAATTTTTATGTACTCGGAGGCAACATTAAATCAGCTATAATTTTAGGAATCTTATTCTTTTGGTAATTGTCAACCAATTTTATTCGGTAATTGAAAATCTAAGCTATTTTTAAAATAACTGCCTGGCTAATGATAAGACATAAGTATATTTTATTTTAAAGGATAATATGCTCAGGAGGTATCTTTTTTAGGCATATTAAATTCATCTATGAAATTATTGGTCAATATTATTTGTAAATTTTTTTTTTGCGAAAAAACGGCCAACTTTCTAAACCTTTTTCATAAAAAATAACTGCTAAATTGCTATGTATATGGGTAAGTTAAGGGATAGAACCATCCATCTATAGAAACCAAGAAACACTAGGTTTGTTCTTTTTGTCCCTTAAACCCAAAACCCGGGTTAAAACTAGAGTCTAAAAAACCCGCGCTTATTCAAAATATAAAATTAATATTTTAATTTAAAAAAAAATAAATGTAATATAAATATAAAAAATCAGTCAAAAATTTATATTATATATTTAAAAATTAATTTTTTACTAATTTTTTATATTTATATTACATTTATTTTTTTTTAAATTAAAATATTAATTTTATATTTTGAATAAGCGCGGGTTTTTTAGACCCTAGTTTTAACCCGGGTTTCGGGTTTGGGGACAAAAAGAACAAACCTACTTTTATTCTGAATCAAATGAAATCCAAAAATAATAATACATTTTATATTTTAATCCTAAATCTCAATTCATCATTTTATGGACAAGCAAACCATGCAATCAAACAAACAATGACAACTTATGATTCACAATCTCTAAATTTTATTTAATAATGTTCGTATATCAAAAATATCTAGTGTTCATATCTCAACACTGTTGCTTATATATCCTCACAAATTCATTTCACTTGCGAGAAAAAATTTCTATTATACGTTATTCTTCAAAATTTTTAATCTAAAATCAAAAAAAAAATAAACCATCATCAAATCTTTAAATATTAATATATTTCTTTATTAAGATGTTAATAAACAAAAGTAAAAGCATGTAATAACACAACAGTTATAAATATATAAAGCCATAAATAATTATTACATTGATTATTGTTTAATTGATTATTCTACCTTATTATACACAAATCATTAATTACGTTACAATAAATTTTATAACTTTATATATATAAATAATTAAAAACTACATTTCAATATATTTTTTTCAATTTTAATAAAAATTTTATCTTTATTTTAAAACAAGTTTTTCCTTAAATAAAAATTTTCATTTTATTTAATAATATTACTTTTTCAAGTAAATGTAAATAAATACTAAAAATTTAAATTAATAAATAACTATGAATTAATATTGATTGATATAATAATTAGTCATTCAATTGGATTTTTATAAACCACATTTAAAAAGTATAAAAATAAATTACTGTACTACTGAAACTAGATTTTAAAATTTGATTACTAAATATACAGTTTTAGACATTTTTAATTAGAAAAAACATAGTATAATATGATAATAATAAAATTTAATTTCAATATATAAAAATAAGTTCACGTTTTTCTAAATCACTTTAGATTTTTCCTCAAAAAACTTTCTTCAGAAAATTCGTACAATAAATGAACAAGTAGAGCAAATAACATTAACTCGATTTATACTGTCATGTGTTGTTGTACCTTATTAGGTTATATCTGAACCTGTACAAGTTTTTTTTTTACAAAAACGAGTAGTATATTTATAAATACATAATCCATATATGAAATTTTAAGTAATTTCCTGGTGTTTTTAAAAGAAACATAGAAATTAATTTTAAAATAATTGTGTCAATTTTTATATAAGGGATCGTCTATAAGTTAAAATATTAATACCATCAAAAAAACACACACACAAACACATAGATATTATTTTTAATGCAATATTGTATTCTATTGTATGCTAAAATTATAATATCGCATTTTACAGTTATGGTGTATATGTATGCCTTATGTCTATGATAATATATACAACACATATACAATAGGATTTTTTATTTTCTGTGTATTGATTCAATTATTATATAGCTGTTTGTTTTTACATGAAAAATTTTTACAAATGAAAACAATAACGTCTAATATGGAAATTTTGCCTTTTTTTTTTTCTTTTGTGTGTGGTATATGTAGGTAATTTATGTGCAGTGTGGTACTTCTATATCTATAGTTTTCATTTTTTGTTGTTTGAAGGAATAGAATTTATGTTGTTTTGTTACAAACTCTAATAATATGTCCTGCATTTTATTAAATATATATTATAAAGTGAAGAAAATTTAGTGAATCAAAAAGTATAATATTCACACAAAATGTTTTTAACTCTTGATGCCTATAGGTCCCCCTAAGCCTAAATCTAGCACTGCATACACACTAGCGAGTGTTTTCTGTCTACGAGATAACATATTATTTGCGATGATTCATCAAAGAACTATGGAAACTGTGAAAAAAAATTCAACGAGGGCGAAAATTTTATGCAAATATTTTTATTAATAAATTTATCCAGGCGAAAGTTAAAAAACAATAAAATAAATAAAATAATGGTTACAGCCCTGAAAGGTCGATCTATTCTTATAAAATTTAAATAATTTAAAATTATCCAAAATATTACCAGAGAAGTTAATTTTTCAATATTTATTTACAATTTTATGATATAAATTAAAAAAAGTACTTCCATAGATAAGATTAACAAGCAAAATTTGAGACGGAAGCTCTCTCAGGATGTTTTTTACACTATAAAAAGCCATAATTTAATTAAATAGATAACATAAATAAAATAATTAACATTTTGTTTATTTCGTAAATAAAAAGCAATTTTACAGTAATAATTTATTAAATTTTCAGCCAACTTTACGTAATAAACTACAATTTTTACACATTTTTAGAATAAAAAATTAATATTAAATATGATTACAACTTTCATTTTTTTTTATTGTTTTAATGCAAGTATAAATTTAATTAGGTTATGGCAAGATGCTCAGATTACTTTATTTTTGTGTAAAAAAATATTAAGTATGTAACATATTTATTTTTCTAATGCTTGTAACAAGCAGTAATTGAAATTATAAAGCATTGAAAATTTACAAAAAAGTTAATAAATTACAAAAATTTTTTATTATTACCAAAAAAAATGAATATTAACTCATGCAAGAATCCTAAAAAATTATACGGTTTCTGAAAGATAATACGAAATCGTAATGCCAAAAAACCCTTTAAACTAAAAATATTCATTACACCAAAATACAAAAAATTCTTTATTGCACTCATTTCTTAAGGAACCCTTCATAATTCTGAATATCATGCTCGCATAAACACCCTATTTTTTCAATATAATACTAACTTCTTATCAAAAAATACAATTATTTTAAATACCTAAAAAAATTAGAATTTTTACTTACATAATTAAAGTATAAATTTTTTTAAGTCATAATTATAATTTTTTTTTTGAGCAAATTTTTTATTACATTAATTATTTAAAAAGAAAATTTTTTTTTGTATTTCATGCATAAATAATATATTTAAAATTATATACCATAATTCAAAACTTACTTATATAATTTTTATTATTTTCGTCTGCTTATTATTATTAAAATGTTTTATACGCGTAGGTTATAATTTAGAAAAATTGATGAGCGTAAAAAAATATTATTTTTATTTTTTTTTTAAATTCATGTATTTTTTTGAATTAATAAACTGAGAAATAATTAACTTTGGTATAGAATTTTAGGTTTTTGCGAAGTTTTTGTTTTTAGCTGATTAGGTATTTTTCTAGGGTTTTAATTAGGTCGTGTGGGATGCCCAAGCTGGCACCCCATATTATGATGAAAAAATTTGATAAGTATTTAGTCCCTTTTGTCTGCTACCAAAAAATTCTGACATTATTTTTGGATTCCTTGACAAATTTCACTAAATTCTCTTTTTTCGCCAAATTCCCAAGGAATCCGAAAATCGCGTCAGAATTTTTTGGAATTTTTAAATCAGTTATCGGAAAGTGGTCGTGATAAATACTAACAGTGATCTGCCCAAAATCTTGTAATTCTTTTGCTTTTATACCCAAAATCTTACCCAAAACGAAAAAATATTTTTCACCTTTTATGTCAAATACTAACTCCCCATAAAACCAAATACTTAGACCTAAAAAATCACCATATCAATCAATCCCAACCCCTATCTAACAAAAAAACATAAATCATTGCAATATACACAAATAAATAAAAAAAATTAAATACTAATCGATCCCGATTAAAAAATTTAACTATCTAACAAATTGTATCGCCATAAATATCGGTTAAATAGATTAATTAAATTTTTTTAGTTTATTTTATAAAATATGCATCAATAAAAAAAAAAAAATATAATAAGTAAACGTGACTAAAATCAATAAATTATATATATACCATACATAATATCATTTATATATCAAAAGTCCTTCAATTACATCAATTCCTAGTAAGATAAAAAAACACATAACTACACACAAACGCAAAGTGTTCGAAAAGCTAATAGATCATTCTGTCGCTAGTTCATTTTTTTTTTAATCTTTGATTGAAACTATATTAAATACACGAGAATTTATTATTAACCCATACATATAAAATACAATTTTTTTTACTTAAGTAATGTAAAAAAATAAATAAATCTAAAAAAAGAAATTTATCTTGGTATTTTTTTTTTTTGTAAATGCGGAAGTTGTAAAAGGAAGAAGTTCCTTTTTAAAAAAACACGGAAATTATTGTACATATTGCAATGTATGTGTGGGTAATTTAATGTATTAGAAATATATATATATATATAGTTTGTGGTTAATATATTGCTACTGCTTAAGTATGTAATCATTTAACATAAAATAAATAAACGAATAAAATGTTTTGTATTTTATTTTCTAACATTACTTAATGAGATAAAAATTTTTGGTCCGTTTATTGATTATTTTTTGTCCTTAATTTTATTTTGCAATACTTGTATTGGGTTAAAAAAAAAAAAATTATTATTTTTATGATTTTTAATTAATGTAAATATGATTGATTATCGAATTTTTAATTAAGTAATCTAGAATTTTAAAAGAAAAGGAAACTTTTTTTTTATTTACTGTAATATTAAATGGTTTAACAGTTTTAATTACAAGTTTTATATGCAATTTAATTGACTATTTTTATTGTAACTTTATGTAGACACACTTATTGATCAATCAATTAAAATAAATTGACAGTTTATTGTCAAAAATATTTTTATGTCTAAAGAAAAAAATTAGGTTAATTAAATCATGTTATTTTTGTTTAATTCTGGTTGAAACTGTGAATTATGTCTATGATGGATATAATTCACTGTAAATAACGTACTTTTGCATCAATATGTTTCGATATTTCTGTCTTAAATTTATTAAACTGTATCGAATAGATTTATTCATATTTGAAATTATTACAGTTACTGAAATAAAAAAACCTAATTTTAATATTTTACAAAAAATTATTTTAATAATTTATTGAAATAACTCTTTATTTTTTTAAAATATTGATTTACATTAAATAACAATTCTCAAACTATATTTTCTCGCAAGTGAAATGAATTCGTTAGGTTATATAAGAAGAATATCAGAATTATGTGTTGTATTGAAATTATGTCTATAGTAAAATAATTAAAAGGTATTAAGTGATTAACATTAGAAATTGAGATACCTATAAATACGGTCTCTCTTCTGGCTCTATTATTAAAAATTAATATTTTAACATTTTAAACAAAACTGATGGCATTCGCAATTTAATAGTTGGCTCTTTTAGTAAATAGGCCAATATTATCTCTGAAGGTTTATATTTTCAAATACATCACCTCTCTTATGTACAATTTTAAGTAGCAATCTTATATGCTCCGATTTCTCGCAAGAGAAATGATTTTGTGAAGTTATATAATAACGATATGAGAAATTTTAATTAAATCGAATCTGAATATTATTATATTGTTATATTTATATTGTTATTACAAGTTTATTAAGTAATTTAACAATTTTGATTAAAGTAATTTTCATTACACGCGTTAGAATGAATCATTTTTCTGCACGGCAAGCGTTCTTTCTTACGCTTTTAATGAAATCTGCTTGGAAATCTGTGTGTTAGATTACGGGATAAAAAGTAGGTTTTTTACTTTCAAAGCATAAATCAGCTTTTCATCCCTTGTTTAACAAATAACTATTTATCTTGATCAGTAATCTTCAAAATATACGCATTTCAATTTCGAAAGATCGACATTATTGCTCATACCAATAAAAAAACATAATTTCTTTCTATTATTTAAATGCATAAAAATTACTTCAGTATTAATTTGAAAATTTTTACTTTTAAAATTATAAAGATTTAACTCTTATCAAAGTTGTGGATTTTTAAACTAAAAATATTCTAATTGAACGTAGATTATGACGCATGTTTGAAATTCAATTTGGAACACAATTATGTTAAAAAAATAGCACATCACGACACTTGGCTAGAAAAATAAAGAGAAGCTCAAATCGCATATAAATTACCTTCCGAGTGAAAACTGAGAATGGTAAACTGCGATTTGGGGCATTTTTTTTTATTGACAAGAATCGTTATTATTTTTCTCCGTCAGTGTCAAGAAAATACGTCTTTGGCGGACGTATATTTTTCATTTTATCCAAGAAGTCAAAAACCTTACTTAGCACTGATCCTACTTAATTATTAAAAAAAATCATTCTTCAATTAAAAAATTTCACGCTTAATCAAATGTTCTGTTTAATTCAAAATTATTTCAATATAAAATTACAATAATAAATTACAAACGTCCGAACGTATCATAATTTATAATATTTTCACAAAAGCAAATTTCATTTGAATTAATTTTAAAATCAAACCATACACACAAAAAATGATAAATCTAAAAATCGAATAAAAAAAAAAATTAATAAATTTATACAAATCTTAAATAGATTTTAGATAAAAAAAAAACACATTTTACCAATAAAAAATTTTTTTTATATAAAAACAACGCAGGTTTTTTTATAATACAAAAAAAATATACAATACTTAAACCTTTTGGTGAACTCAACTTCACATATACTTCACATAAACAAGCCTACATAACATAAGAAAGAAAGAGATAGAAAAAAACAAGTCCGGCAAGAGAGAATCACAAGGACGACAGGCTCCGGTAGACACACAACTATATAGATCCATAAGATTTATCGATCGGCTTGTATTATATAGCAAAAAAAAAAAAATTTTTTTTTACTGAGATAGATAGCTATCTGAATCCTGCATGTATATACGCAAAAAAAGAGTTACTCATACTATAGCTCACGCACGCATCACGTAGAAAAAAAAATAAAATCACCCACACATTTATTTTAGTTCTCAAGATTTCTTAGGCTCTCTTGTAAAGTCGTCCGGCTCTTTGTATTTACCTCATATCTATAAGTTGACATAAACATTTTATACACACGTATTATAGAGAACACGGAACTCTTACATCATCGACACTTTGACTGCAGATATTATACAAAGTAGCAAATCAAAAGATTTAATGCGCATTCAACCACATATTACATTTTTTTTTTTTTTTTATTATTATAAAATTACATTTACATATTTAAATACTTCAATACACTCCACACGCACACACATATTTAATTAATACTGTATTAAAGTTATATATTATATGCTTTTGTTTTAACATAATTAAAAAATATTAAATTTATGCGATTCTGTTTAATAACAATTAATTATTTATTAATTGTATTAAATATTGCAATGTATTTTATTTTTTTGCATAAATTATTAGAACATGTTTAAAAACGCAGTAATTTTATATTTATGCGCGTATATTTATATACTTAACAGTTTATCAGTAGATTGATGACAGGATTGGTCAGACACGTACTAGTATTGTAGGAATAGGGGTACTGTGGATGCGTAGTGTATATTTATTTAAGTTTTTATTTGAATAATTTTTTATTTTCTTTTTTGAAAATAATTTTATTTTATAAATTATAGATTTATAGTTATATACCGAAATCCAGATATAAATTTTTAGAGAATAATAATCATTCGTTTTCGAGTAATATTAACTACTTTTTCAAAGTGGGAGGTTTCTTCCGCAAAATAGATCGTTTCTTTTTGAATTTTTATTAAGGGTTGCAGGCTAAAATTAAGGCCATTATATGACCATTATTTATTATTTTATGATTTGAAACGTAAAAAAAATTAGTAATATTGTTTTCTTGCATCGTACCAATATAAAAATTTTTTTGAATTTTCTTTACATTTCAGGGTAAACGTTTGAGCAAAAAAAATTCGCTAGTGGCAAACGGAAATTATTTGATTAAAATGTGAATGAAAAAACTGTCTCATTGTACTAAACATAAATCAGTTCAGAAAAATGATTGTAACAGACTTCAATTAAAACACTTAATGATAGCCTCATTTATCGGGTTCTTAGTGCGTATTAAAATAATTGAGAACCTAAATTGCGATTATTCCCAAGGGGTAGCAAGAGTTCATAAATCATGTTTCTTGTTCAATACCGTATAAACACACATTTATTAAAAGATAATAAGATTAATAATTAGAAGTTATATATGAAAAAAATAGCAACAGTCATATAATTCTGAAAAAAGTTAAAGAATTACAGTTTTAGAATCTAAAGAATAATTTTTTAGAGATACATAAATTTGAATATATATACAATATGCCGTAATTTATAGACACTGTTTTTTCTGGTAGGTTTATGGAATTATTCAATTTCTTATAATTTTTGGATAACTGGATATGGATATAATATTAGTTTTTAATGAGGTTTTTAACAAAAATGGTTGAGTTATTCGTAATAGGGAAATTTCGATAATTTTTGGTGATATTTTTTAGGTTTACTAGTTTTAGAATCGAATATGAAATCCATTTAAACCAGGTTTTAATTCTAAAGTTTAGTAGTCTAATTCTTCAAAAAAGGCAAATTTAGGTTACTACCCATTTCTGAAACTTAAAAACCAGAATGCATAAAAAATGTATAAAAACTAGAGTCCCAAGCCTACTATTACACTAAATATAACTTTTATTTTCCATCCTATAAAACCCTTAAAAGTATGTCAATCATCCAATAATGAGCCTAACTTCTTAAAAAGCAAAAAACACTCGAGCCCAAATCAAGTAAAAGCAACATAATACAAAGTACCATAAAATGTCATAAAATGTTCTTTATATAAACCTTTTCACTTTTATATAAATCATTCAATTCGATCATTATATTATTTATTGAGCATTAAATTTACTTGTTAAAAGGATTAAATTTATTATTTTATATTGTTCTAAAATGCGCTTAATATAAATTTTATTGCATACTCATAAAATCAAAATAATGCTATATAAAATTTCTAAAAAAAAAATCAAAAAAATTTAATATTGGTAGGATTTTGATTAAAAATTTATCTAGAAAGTTTGTAATTTTTAATTTAAACAAAATTTTAATATTAATAATTCAAATAGTACTTATATTTAATTTAATTTATTTTAAATAGATTTGTCTTTTTAATATTCTAATTTAATAAGATACATATTTTTCAAAAAAATAATATTTTTAGCATGTCATATAAATTTTTTTAATATTTTTTAAAATTGTTAATCTTTATATTTCTATATCTCTGATTTAAAATACATGACACATGAAAATAAATTTTCATTTATGCATGCAGGTATTAAGTCATTTTTTTAAAAATAAAAGATTAACATTTATAATTAAAAATTTACATATTTATTTATATCTTTATAGAAGTAGGACAAAGTTTTGTTTATTTGAATTATTAGCAGAAATGTAATAACTAGTCCAAATATTTTAAATTTTAGGTTAACTTATGATTAAAATTTTGAGTTCTTTGCTATAAAGTCGAGGCTGGAGTCAAGTTGACAGCAATGTTAAATGAATTCAATAATTCTAATTTTGCGAGTAATTAACGCTGTATTACCCAAAATAAGCGAAAAACATAAGTTTTTGAAAAATATTCTTGATTGAGCTGGATTTCCATATACTTCTAAGCTTTTTGGCTGATCACGATTCTGAAATTAGATTTAAAAGATTGCCAAGTCAAACGCTTAAAGGCAGCCCACCTTGACATTTAGATGGCGTGCTACTGTTGAAATGAGAAAAACACAGTTTTTAACTCAAAATTGGTAATTGAAGCTATTCCAAGCACTTTAATATAGATTCACAAGCTTTTTCTAGTCAAGCATAAATATATTTATAAAATATAATAATATCAGTTTATTATTTTAACATATTATCCAATAGGTGTTTCACTTGAATGCATTTAGCAGTACAAACTCTGATTTCATATTATATACTCTTCCAAACACATTTCTCTTGCGAGAAAAAATTTTATAAATCAGTGAATAACATGAACCAATTTGTAGTATCAAATGTTGAAAAGAGAAGCGAGGTGGCTGTATAATATGGTGTTGGCTTAAAATTTTGAGGTCATCAAAGTTGTATATTCCTATTTATTAAATCAATCTTTGGCCGACAACACTGAGTTTTTTTCAATTACTTATTAAGTGTTTGAAAACTTATCAAGCGTGAATAAAAATAATGACAGAACCTAATGATACTGGAAAATTATTAAAGTTAAACATTTTTAAAGTTGAATTGAACTTTATTTTAATTTTATTACAACATTAATTTTCTTTTTATTGCAAATTAAAAATATGCAGTTCAACATTTCTCTATAAGAAATTTGGTATTATAAAAGTAGTACCCTGACATAAATTTTGAGCAAAGCATCCTTTGTTACATTTCCAGTATCCTTTATTTGAGCTTTTACTGTCACACACTAAATGTGATGAACAGTAGGCACAGATCAATTAGGCTCTAAGTAATCTTCCCCCTAGCTGAGATACTCATTGATCCTATAACAAGTTACCAATACTCATACCGAATTTTATTACCAGAGTTTCACCAGGTTATCCGGATTGTCTAAAATATATCTAAAATCCACAGTTTTTATTTGACTTCATTTAGATAGCCCTCAATACTTATAATCAAGAATATTACTCCAGAACTCATTCTTTGTTCTACTGGCTTGAATGCGCTTCGATCAGGAACATAAATAACAAGAAATAAAAGAGTATCTAGATTAAATTCTTAAAAATCAAGTGTTCCAAATCTAACAACCTTATCATAAAGCAAAAATTTTCATCCATACTACAGTAATAACAGGTTTAATAATAAAGCAAGATTTTTATTTCAAAATTTCACTATAAAAAATTTAATCAAAATCTATTAAATCTTAATTAAAATCTTAATGATTGTAATTACAATAAAATTAATTGAATGAATTCAAATATTGCTCAAATACTGAATCTAATCAATTGAAAAATCAAATCTGATACCTAATTTTAATTAAAAACTTAATTTTTTGACTTTTTCTGTCAAAAATATTTGAAACTCGACCCTTCCAGGGTATTTAATTTCATCTTCAAATTATAACCATAAATATTTTCAAACTTACCATAAAGTGCATACACAATGTATTATAATACAAAAAAAAGTATAATCAAAAAAATATATATAAATATAGATACAATACAGTACATGTATATAACGGAATTTTGTTTGGCGAAACTTGAGAATGTATATGTATGCATATATATATAAAAGAATAAGATCTGCAAGTATATGCGTCGGACCTCGATGAGCACCGGAGGGAGAACCGACAAAACAAGATATTGAACGGGTTCGTTATTTTCCTTCGAGACCTAACGGTTCTTTCAATTACGTAAAACTTTATTCTTTTTTTATTTTTCTTCTGTATTCTTTATTTTCTCAATTTCGTGCATATATATATATATATATTGTATTGATTAAATTAACCAATGAATCTTTTCTATATATATTTGAGCTACTAATAAATTAGGTAAATTAGGTATATATTATAAAAGGATTTACAGTTTGTATCTTCTAATGAATATACAAGGGAGAAGATGCATTTATTTATTTATATATATAAGGGAGCACTGACCTCCTTTGGCTCTTATAAGGATTATTTATTACAACAACAATAAACTACTACTTTTATATTAGTTTTTTAAAATTAGATCGTGGGCAGAAATATATATATATTGTTTAATACAATAAAAAGTCTGAAGAGATTTCTATATTTATCACACAGAGGTTTTTTACCTATATATATTAGAGCTATGCAAGCATCACTTTCACTAGTTGAAAGTTATGTGTGCGTGTATGTATGTATAGGTAATTTATATATGTAATCAAATACTAACATACTTTTTTTTTGCTCAATATTTTAGAGATTTTAATTTTCCATTATGTCAATAAAAACTTATATTTTTTGGGCTTATTTATAACTTGCAATTTTTTATAATATTATTTATGAGTTTACACAGCCAGGATTAGAAAATATATATATTTTTTTTTAGAAATTTTTTAAATTTATTAATAATTTTATAAAATTGTGTATATTGAAAAAGTATGTATAATTTATTTAATAAAAATTATGAAGATTTTATTAAGATTTTGTAATCGAGGTAGTTTAATCATATAAAATTTTGAAATTTTAAATCTGGTTCATTTATAATTATGTACACATCTTCAATAAACCTTCAAAAAATTTTTAATTCAAGATGATTTATATATACTTTATTTATATGTAGTTGGTAATTAATATAAATTTCGTAAATGTTTAGTAACTTATATGCACTTGGGTAAAATAAATTAGGAAATTTAACAACAAAAAATATCTTGCAATATGTTATATATGAGCAAAAAAATAAAAGTTATGAATCAAAAAATTTACGAAAATTTGGGATATTTACAAAAAACTCGATGCTGATAAATTGATATTATTTTGAAATATTGAGATTAATTATAATTTTACTTAACCCTGTAAATAAAATTTTTTGTTCATTTTGTAATTTAACATAGGTTCTATATATGACCTAATTACCCTAATTACGATGAGTAAAGTTAAGACAAAAGTACCTGATTGGAATAAACAACAATTTTGAACTCTGCAAGCTCTGACATCAAATTTCTATAAGCACCACATACTAACAATTCTTACAACTATACAGAATTAGAAATAATATTATATCTGGAAATTATTCACACGAAAATTACATACAATTATGAAACCATAGGCAATAAAAATGGCAAATATTTACCTATTTTGTTATTAACGATGTACCCAAATATGCTTGGTCTCTACCGTTAGAGATTAAAGTTATTTAAAAAAACTATCAAAATGTAAATATTATATGAACTATATGAGTGCTTTTCTATTGTTTAAACAATGATGAATAAAATTTTATAATGTATTCAAGTTCAATGATGCAAAATAATTTCAATTCAGAAGTGTACTTTATTCAACGATAAACACATTCCACTACATTTCTGTATTCAACAAGTACAAGAATTTTTCATCATTTTTTATTCAATGGTTTTCACAGCATTTTAAAATTAATTTTCAGTTTGAGCAGTGAGTGAATAGTTTTAATATAAGTGATAAAAATTAAAGTATAGTAGAAGTTTCCAATAAAAAAAAAATAATAAATCAATTAAAGTACTGCAGAAATCAATTATAGTGAATCTATAGGTTTCTGAATCTACAGATTTTTTTTTAATTTATTTAAAAAATTGTTACCAAATTGGCTAGGATGCACCACGGTACCTTAATTTAGAAACATTTTTAAAGTTTTTATGCCATTTGTAGCAGCTCAAGCAGAAAAAAACCCGAAATTTTTACGCTTGGCACAAACGAATTTTTTTTAGTTTATAATTCAGGTACCTATTTTCGGGCAAAGTAGTTTCACAACTGTACTTAAGCTTAAAAATAAACATAGACTAATTCGTTATTTTTTTTATTAGCTTGTTTCCAGCATCTAAGTTTATCGATAAATTTATGAAAAGCATACGTTGAAATATGCTATGTATTTTTTGACCACAACTTGAGTCACAGGTGTACTTTTAAATGCTTCTGTTTGGAAGCAGTCTTATATACAAATTTGTATCTTCACCTGTCTTTTTTCCCACAGATTCAACATATTCCTTTAACCAAAATTTCTTAATTTCTTAGAAAAATATTTTTAAAACGTAAAAAATATCGCTGCTGAACATCTGATCAGAAATTTTTTCGGAAATTAATTTTTTACTCACTGATTATAATAGTATTTTTAGGTTATTTTCTGCAGCAAGAACAGTAAAAATAAAAAATTTTATTTATTAAAAAAATTTCTTTTTTTACCCATAAAATAATTTTTAATTTTATTACACACAATTTGTACAAAAGTTAAATAAAATTCTAAGAAACATTTATAACCAAATTATAGTACCAAAAGTGTGTAATTAATATAACAGAATTGCTCATTAATATTAAAATTAATAGTAGTTTATACCTGTTTCCTATAAAATAAAAACTACACTCATAAAAAAAATAAATAAAAAAAAAAGCCCAAAAAAAAATAACACATGGTCAGAAAAGGAATAAAATGGTCAATAACCTTATAAAAATATATAAATTTTACCAATCAGCTGTCAAAAATTTTGTTCAAATCTTAATAGAGAACATTACGTAAAATTATTTTGTTTTAATATTTTTTTTAATTCTTAAAAAAAAAAAACGACTTCTTTTATTTTTTTAAGCAGCTATTTTGAAAACTTATTTTTACCGTTAATAACCCAAGAATCCTTATCCCGTTACCTTGAAGAGAATTTCGAATTGTTGTACTGTCCCTGTAGGTACATACAATTATACATACACATATATCCTTTTTTTAAAAAAAGCAATAATAATAATAATAATAGCTTTAATGAATTGAAAAAAAAAATATAATTAAAAAAAAAACCATCGCGTTTTTTATTTTTCTAATACAAAATTTTGTAATTGTTTATGTATAAACTTTGATCTAAATTATAAAGTACTCTATATCCTACTTTTAATCTTCGTGAGAGATAATTTAGTTTTTCTTGTTTTGTATGAAAAATAAAATTTTGCAAATGTTTTTTTGTACGAGGATGTAAAAGTAGAATTAAAGCATTGTGTTTTTTTAGAAAATTGTTATTTACGATAAATAATTTGGTTACTGTTTAGATAAATAATTTATTAAATTTTATAATAACAGAAGGATAGTAATTTTAGTGTTTCGTAAGAATGAACGCTGGATTGAAGTTAGTAAACTTGGTATGCTCATTAGATGTTTAAAGAAAATTGTATTTTATAGCGAAGTGTGTTTATAGTATTGACCTATTTCGGAAATTTTAATGACTGCATAAAAATTTTAAGCTAACTGGAATTGTATGGACATTTTTAAACGCGACAAAAAATATAAATTTATTGGTTCCTGTTTTGTAGGCACTTTTCATATTTTATACACTGAAAAAAAAATCCGCTTGCGGTAACCAAAATTCAGTTTCTTGCAAATGGCAATATTTTGCTTACAGTTAGCAAAATTATACTTGCAGCTGGCGGAATTCCACTTGTGGGTAACAGAGTTTTTTTAGTGTAGTTCGACAAAATATTCCAATTACAATATTGCGATTTATATTTTTTGGCTCGTCGAACAAAAATATTCCCTCTTTTGCCAAAAAGGGTCTAAAATTGCCCACAATAGTAAATTGTTACGACTTTTTTAGATTGATTTAAAAACTTAAAGCATACGACCTAAAGCCCAAGAATATTAATAATTAACCACATAAATATTTTTAATAAGAATACACTTCAAAAATTGGAATTAAAATTAATTACATATTTATAATGAAAATATTTTGTAAATCAAGCCTATTCGTGTCAAACCTTCCTAAAAAATTAATTTGCATAATATATAAGTAGGCCTATTTTTGTAAGCCAATAATAATGATATTTAGTTCCCAATAAAAAATCAATTTCAAAATTCAAAGAATAATAATCGCTTTCTATTAATTCCCATCTATTAAAATTCTCCTCCTTTTTACATCACTACAGAACTGCTTTATTACTTTTTTTTAACGAGTTCAATAACCTTTTAACATATCTTTAAAAATTTTTTATACCATACGTTACAGAGAGTTTGAAATTCCAAAAAAGAAAAAATTTGTTTTCTTAATAATTGCACAATTTTGTTAGGTTACATATTATTTGATTATTTATGGGCATAAAATTGATTTATGAGTTTGATTTGAGAACTTAGTTTTGTATTTTTTGAACCAAAAATTATGTTTTTTCTCTTAGACAATACCAAAACATGCCAAATTTATAAAAAATACCATCCAAAAGATTCCTTAAAAAGGGATTTTTTAGCTAATAATGAAAAGGATGGACTTCCAATTTCTGGGGAACAGGACCCCAAAATTTATATAATTATTTAACTTAATTTTGCTCAGTATTCAAAAATATTGCGAAAATACTTCTAAAAAGGGATGTTTTTCCCAATTTAAGAGCGAACCACGAATTTAGACTAGCAAAACCGCAATTTTCTGGTTCAGCGACCCAACAACCCTGTAGTAGAGAAATACAAACCCAAAACCGCATATTCATCACTCTAGTATAAAAATTTCGAATTAATAACTCATTCTCGAATCGCAATACACAATTAATAAAATACTTACACGTAGCATCCATAAGATTTACAATGACAATTCAAAAACTCAAAAATTTCGCAACAATCCAAATAATCAAATCGATCAATGTACAAATATAATTACAGTAATTACAATATAAAAATATTATCAAGAAACATATAAAATTTAAGTACAATAAAAATTCATAAATCTTATAATCGCAATAGAAAAAAAAAAATTAATAATAAATAAAGAAATTATATATCGATTATTATTCTAATTTAACGATATAATTATTATTATTATTATAAATATTTATCACGTTACTTTATAATTCAAAGAGGGAAGAAAAATAAAAAATCGTAATTATATATAATCGGCATATATGAGAACTTTAAAAGTAAAGATCAGGATCGTGAGTATAAAAAATACAGAACTCTTTTTTTATTTTTTTTAACAAGTAGGTCATGAGGTCTGATGCTTTATTTACGAGCAGTTTCATAATTTTTGTAACCGCGTGATCATTTCTTTAATTGCTAGAAAGGGTGCAGCTTTTTTATAAATAAAAATTTATTTAAGTGGCTGAGATATAGGCTCAATTTTTTTTATTTCTAAAGTCCGTTCGACAGGTTTCATGCTATTTAATTGTTATGATTATTATTTTTTATTTTTTTTTGTAATGTCTATTAATTATATATTGTTTAAAAAAATATTTTTTTTATTATTTCTTCTTAAATGTTTTTTTTTTTCGTTTGAATATTTTTTTTTTTTATGAGTATTACGAAAAAATATTTTTTTAATGGTTCATTTTTTTATTATCAGAAATAAAATTATTAATTAAAATAGTATATTATGCAACGAGTATGTTAAATTCAGGGTTTTTAATGGTCGTTTAAGTCTTTATTTTATAAGATTTTACGTGCTTGTTATAGATATTTTTTACAAGCTTTAGAAATATGAAGAAATCTTTTTTCACACGAGTTTTACAGTAAATCTTGCTGAAAATTAATATTACTTCCTTTTTTTAAACTTGAATTATTCGAAATATTATCAACAATAAAAAATTAAAACAAACACACACACATAGTAAATCTTATTGTCAAAAGTGATAGTGTAGAGTTTGAATAGATTTACTTACTTTTTTTTTTTTAATTTATTGCAGAAATGCACGCTATATATTTAAGCAATTATCATTAATCGTTACAACGCAAATTCCATTGGAATATTTTTTTTTTGAGTTTATATATCATTTTATTTGTAATGTAAGAAAATACGCTTGAGAAATTAAACTTTTAATATTAAAAAAAAATTAAATAATGTGAATATTTTACTCGAAGGAAATATTATTATTAAAAGTTTTTTTTGGATATCTTGATGGTAAAATTACACATTTTCATTTCATGTGTTTTTTTTATTTAGACATACAAAGAAATGCATACAACAATACGTTCACCGACAGCATATGTCGTAGTCCCATAGGTTATCAGTTTTATAGGCTATAGACCCATAAATGCCCAAGCTAACGTATTTCTTTATAAAGCTGCGGGCCTCATAAGCCGGCTTTTAGCGTATAAAGCTGAAACGCGATAGCTTCATAAACAAATATCAAAATCTCGAGACTCTTAATTTAAAATAAAATAAATTTACTAATATTTTTATACAGTTGTCTTTGTCAGGTAAGCAATGGTTCAGGAAATGCAAGTGTAAGCCAGCCAAAAATTTGTGCCAAACCAAAAGGTATACACATTAGATAATAATCTTGACAAAATTTTTGTATTTATAATTTTATACTTACAATTTTACTTTCTGAACTGTTGCTCACCTGACAAAGACTGTTGTATAGAAATATTAGAAAATTTATTTTATGTAAATTAAAACAAATGAAAAAAATGAAATCGACCAGAAGATTTTTTTTTGGTTAATTTACAATGCAATAAAGTTATTTAAAAGTTTTCCAAGCTAAAAACCCCAATCTTATAGCACAAGCTTCTGAATTTCTAGGCTACTCAGGAGAACCATTCACATAACCCAAGGTTATACAAGGGCTATCGTTTAAACTACTAAAACTTATCCTGAAAGTTACAAAAGCAAATCAGTTTCCCAAACAGTTAATACTCCCCTTGTAAAAATAATAAATAATTTTCCATGTTCTAAAAATTATATATAAAATCTTGATAAAAATATTTATAAAACATATATTATAATGAAAATTTTGAAATAGAAAAAATATGTTTTTTTCTATATAAACGTCAATAAATCATTTCGGCTATTTGGTAAAAACACACAGTAAAATTTACAATAAATAATAATAATAAATCTATAAATATAAACTTTTTTGTTATTCAATCATATTATTATTATATGAGAAAAAAATAAATTCAATACCAACATAAAGAGATGTTCAATTGATAAATTTTAAATATTGTGTGTAACTATTGAAAATATTTAAAAATCGCATCAGAATAATTTATTACACAATTTACACTTTAAATAATTTATTTATTAATAAAAAAATTGAAAATCTTTGTCATTATTATTATTATAAAATGAGATGCTGAATTACATTACACTTAAAAAAAATAAAATAAAGCATGTTTTTTTATAGTAGTTTTATACGCTCTAATAATAAACTATTAAGAGATTTATAACATATTTTTTTAAAAATCGAATCCTGTTAGCATATACTATATTCAATTTATCATAGGTTAATATCTTTGTTTTCTTTTACATACTTTTTTTATAACGTTAGTTTTTTTTTTTCAAATCTTCTATTGTTTTAAAAAAAAAATTTTTTTTTCATTGTTTTATAACGTCATATTATACTAAAAGAACATTTTAAAATTTTTATAACACATACTGTATGGTTGTTATTGTTGTTATTATAAGAGCATTAAAGAATTAATTTATTGTGTTATTTTTTTAGGTTATGTTTTTTAATCATTATTTAAATTATTTTTTTGGAATTTTAATTTAATTGATGATTTTTTTTTTTTTGGAATTTAGTTTTGGATTTTTTTTTTGTTCTACTTTTTTAAAAATAATATTTTATTACATTACAGCTATCTTGATTTCTGAATAATCATTTGCTAAAATACTACTATCTGTTTAAAAAAAATTTTAATCGTCATTTTTGGTTGATTTTGGTCAATCTTACTATATCACAGGGGGGTGTGCTTTTCTGAGTCGAAAAATTTTTTAAAAATACACTCAAAATTATTCCCTTCGAGAATGTGTTTCACCTCTTCGAAAAAATTTTCAAACCGTAAATTTTGTATATACGATCTCTTGTACAACTATAAGTTTTTACGCAAGACAAGGGTCCTAGAATCGTGGTTCCCAGATGAAACTTCAAATTTCCTTAGGTTTTTTCACAAGCTTTATTTAGACAGTCAGGTTCTTAAGGGACCACCTCAAGAAATTGATATAAAGAGCTAGAACTGTACTAAACGCTGTACATGTAACATCAACAAAATAGCAACATCACCGGACCTAATGAACTATTCATTTATTGGGTTATATTAGTTTCAAATTACACCCAATAATAAAATTAAATCATGAATGATAATTACTCGAGTAATTACTGTGATTCAAGGCCAGTGCGGAATATGTAACGTAGAAACAGCCGAGGAAACAGCGGTTCAATTTTCGAGTCAATTTTAATGATAAATTATGAAAAATTATAAATTACTTATTTAACAGTATTATGATGAAATTTAACTTAATTTACGATTTTTGTTAATTTTACGAAAATTTAGTGTGATACAGAAATATCTGTAATCTTTTGTATGATATATATTTTATAAATATTCCGTGTTAAAATTATTCTCGCAAGAGAAATGAGTTCTAAGGTCTATATAATAACGGATCTAAGCTAAAATTTTTATAATCTATTTTTAAATTTCGTTTATTTCAAACTTGAATTATCTTAAATATACTTGTGAAAATATTGTAAGTTCTAACTTCTTTAAAATTTTTTAGACAGAAATGTATGTGATCCACTATTGATATCTTGTAATAAAGTGAAAACGGTATTACTTTTTAAGAATTATTATAGATGCAAAAAATTGGTAGTTACGAATGCATTTTTTTTTCTTTGTCCGACCTCTCTTGTATGTAAAAAATGGCATACTAAAATTTTATCTCGATCGGAGCTTCTTAATTAATAAATTAGTTTATATAAATGAAAAAATAATCTTTCCAAAATGAAGATGCTTATTTTATTTTAAAATGTTCTCCCAAGTACTGGAAAGCTCGTTTTTTCATTTAATTCATTTTGAATTATTAAGTTCCATAGATCTTCAGAAATAACTTTAGATCACTTTAGATCCTTGAAGATCTTTCAATAACAAAGAGATATTTCGAAAACTCATCAGGATAACTTTAGTAATAAAATTTAATTAAACTTAATTTACAAATACACACACATACAAAAAATAAAAAAGTTGTTAAAATTAATTAAAACCAGAAAAATAAATAATGTTAATAAATTATAAATCTGCCTCACACATACACACATACCATAAAAATTAAGCATACGTGTGAGCATAATTTGTACAAGATTTAATAAAATTGAATGACTAGATAAAAAATTATTTTGTTCTTAAAATAAATGTTTTAATAATTTTTCATGGCATAATAATAATAATAATAAAACAGAAAATATATATCTTACATACAAATTTTAAAATTTAGGTCAAGTTTAAATTCATCGTAGTATAATAAGAAAACAAAAAAAGAATTATATATAAATAATTATTTATTTAAAAAAATAATAATTATAAACTACATATTTTAGATAAAAATTGCTTAATCATAAAACAAAATAAATAATTTTTTATAATTAATAAATATTTTATAATACACCAGTAAGTAATATAAAAAATATCTGACGAAATATCCAATAAAAATTGATTTAAAAAAAATGTGTAAAAAATCAATCAATATGATATAAAAAATTATTAACAATTAAAAAAATAAATATGTAAATCATTATTAATAAATATCTTAGTAGATTATCAAAAACAGAAGGGGTATTATTGCAAAAGAGTATTCAACTGGTACATTACCACCACACGTCCTTGGTTAATCGCGAGAAGAAAAATAGTCAGTGAGATACGAACAAAGGAAAAAAATAATTTTTTTAAAAATTCCCTCCTACTTTCTAAAAATCTTAGTATAAATTTTCTTAAATAATAATATTTTAATCTATAATTCGTGTTTTTATAATAATCAACACTTTTCATTTCAGACGTTAACTTAAAATATATAAAGATTTATCATTATTTTTTTTAATAGCCTGTGAGAAAATATAATTGAGACGAATATTAACCGTTAAAAAAAATTATTACTATATGAAATATTATAGTCTTTTGTCTATTTTATAAAAAATATTAAGTTTTTTTTTTTTAAATAAGGAGAAAACTAGGACAATGTTATCCTTGAGGCTAAATATATAGGATAAACGTTAAATTAAAGGCAATTAGTTTTAGGTTATCTATCTTTTTTTTTTTTTGAAGGGTTTATTTATTGTATAAAAAATAATTGTTTTCAGTTTACTTACTATGCAAAATTAAATATATAATAAATGGTTGCAGATTTTTTTAGTATGTAATTTTTTTTTTGTTTATGTTATTTACTGAAATATGTTTATTTTGTGATTTATTTATTTGTATTTGGATTTCGTATTTGTTGAGTTACTTATAGAGGCATTGTTTATGTATGATTTAAATATATATGTATGGTTTATTCTGAAATTACATACTGTAATTTTTAAAATATTTTTAGACAACATTTTTACCTAACCCATATGAATTTTTTAGAGAATCTAAAAAAACTGCTTAAAATTGTATAAATGATACAAACTTATGGTATTTTCCCAAATTTGATTTATTTATTTATTTTCCCAAAAATGATCTTTTTATTTCAGGCCAAAATTTAAGCCAAAACTTCAAAAAAAAATTGAAAATTTAATTACTGTACCCAGCTGAATTCATTAAGATTCAAACAAAAAGTACCTTTTTATTATGACGCTCAAACCCACTTCTGTTGAGATCCTCTATTAAACTTCATACAGTAAAAGTACAATATAATTGCTATGTTAAAAAAATGACTAAATTTCAGCCAAATTTGAAAAAAATCCTAAAATTTAGGCTTATTGTGTTCAATTTCATCACCATTTTTTAAAGGCTTCAGCTCCTGAAAGCAAAATTATTAGCCTGCAGTTCCAAAATATTTTCCTGGAAGAGAGGTGGGGGGAGGGGGGGGGGTAATTATTAAGTAGAATTTTGCATATTTTTGTATATAAAAATTGTAAAAAAAAAATAATGTACAAAAAATATTCAAATTTTGACCTAAGAATCGGCCCTGTTTTTAACCCAAGCCTATTTTTTTAATACAATAATTTCACTTTCATGTGTTTTTTAAATAAATTACCTAAAATATAAAAATTTTGTGAATTAAAAATAAATCCCTCCCATCCCCCACCTTTCCTGAAATTCAACCTATCACAGAAAATGCTCAGATTTCTTGATAAAATTTATATCAGATAATTCTTCAAAGCCTGTTTCTGCATTTAACAAATTTTTACAAAAAATAACTTGCATTCAAAAAAAAATAGTATATTATGCTACTGCATAAAATAAATATTCAAAAAAAAATTATAATTACAATAACAAACAATTAAAAAAAAAAAATGATTTTTATCTCCAATTTAAAAGAAGTAAAAGAGGATTTACTTAAACATCAATGTAATCTTTTGTTATTCAAAAATATTAAATATTTATTTTTTATGCTTGATTATAATGTATTAGAAAATCTGAAGAAAAAAAAAGCTATTGTTAAAATATTTGAATAGAAAATTTTAAAAAAGAAAAAAAAATAATTTTTTATGCATAAACAAATTGGATTAAATTTTTACAAATTTTTACAGTTAAATGAATAGATATTTTGTTTCATGCATAAAATTTTTTTTATATATTATTCTGTAGGTTTCTAGCAGACAAAAATTTTATTTTTGAGACAAAAATTGATTTTTATTTTAGTTTAAAGACAGATTTCAAATCAGTATAGAGTTTGTATGCCATTAGGGCACAAAGTGAATATTTTGATAGTCAGTGCAGTGCATAACAAAAAATTATTAATTTTTTTAGTGAAAAATTGTTAAATTTTATAAAGTTGACAGGCTAGAAAACTTTCATGAAGGCTGTACATAAAATTCTATTTAAGCTGGATTTTTTAAAGATCTTTTTTTAGTTAATCCCTCTCTTTAACCAATTTATACTTTCACTCAAATTTAAAGCAAAGCTTCAAACAATGTAATGAAAGCATGTAAGTAGCAATAGAAGATTAACTTTTGAAGCAGATTAGATTTAAAATAATAATCTTTTGAGATTCTAAAGAGCTCGAGTCAGTTCTTTATCTTTTGATTTTAAATTTTGAGGGTTTTATTTTTTTATTAAATAAAGTGCCCAATAATAAGTAATTCCAAATGGTAACAATGAATACAATTAACTTTTTTGAAATAAATTTAAAATAATACAAAGGGATATTAACTACAGATACTTTTTTTATTTAAAAAATTTTCTCTAATTTTCTTTACATTTCAAATCATTTGCACTCGATTGAGCAAAAAAAAAAAAAAATTCTGCAAGCCACAAGTGGAATATTACCGTTTGCAGCAAACAAATTTTTTTTCAGTGTATTAATATTAATAAAAAAAGATTGACTTAAGAAAATTATAATTGTATAAAAAAATTAATTTTCTTTACTTTGCATTTTGTGAAACTCAAAAAGTAACGAGCGTATAAAACTTGAACTCAAAAATTAAAAACGTAAATTCCGAAATCTTCCTTACATCACTAAAAATATCTCGTACGAGCTCGAATTTCAGCATTTTATTATCATTTTTATTATGCACTTCCAAATAATAACATATATTTTTCAAAAAAAAAAAAAACATTTTAATTAAATATTTCACATGTAAATTTTTTAATATAATAGCAAAAAAAGGCACAGAAACATTATTACAACTATCATAAAAAATTACATATTTTTATGTGTTCATTTAAATTTACAACGAAATTTACAGTTATATATATCTTGATTTTTTTTTTTAATTAATTGTATAGAAATTAAATAGAATGTAAAAAAAGTGCTAAAATATTCACGATTTTAAAAAATTCTATTTATTTGCCAATTTTAATCAAAAAACCCATATAATTAGTAGAAAAAAAATTTACGACACAAAAATATTTTTCGAAATTAAAAAAATTATTCTTTTATTGCAACCAATAAACTTAATTAAAAATTAATTACACAAACTAAAATCTATCCTTATATTTTTAGAACCAAATTAATAAATCCAATTACACAAAAAAAGCTTAATTAATTATAAATAAAATGCATTATCTATAAATAAAACAGCATAATAAAAATACAGAGTTTGAATTTCGCCAGTAAAAAAAAAAGAAACATTTGCCCTCAATTTATTCCTCTTCTCTCTTATTTAATAGTGGCATTATAATAAATGTACTTAATATTATCATGGACTCGCTCTTTAATAGAAACTAACATTAGAGGTGCCTTTTTTTTCTAGGATCTTTTGAAAGAGTTTATATTGCGCAAAAGGATACTTATATTGTATAGAAAATTTTATTTATAAGATTTTTCTTCGAAGTAGTAGTGGTAGTAGGTTTAAATCTTTGAGAAGAGCAAATGTTTTATAGTATTTTTCCTATATTATATTTTATAAGATACACACACACACACACAAATGCAATATTTGCAAAACTTGTATTTGTCCGTTTTCACTCGCGAGGAAAGACCGTTTTCAAAGAGCGTATGTACCATGCTACGTGATTTTACTCCCCCTCGTGGTCACGTGGTCAGTTTAAACTTTGTAGAAATTTTATGTACATTACTTTTGATTTTTCTTTAAATTGTATATTAGACAATACGTTTATCTGAAAATTTTTTAGTTTTTTTTATATTTTGCTGGTTTACTAATTTAATTTATATGTTTTTGACAAAAATTCAGGATAATTTTTCGGGCATAGATTTTAGGTCTATTTTTAAAATGGGTTCTTTGGGTACCTATGATCTGCAAATTAGTTTTCGTAAATTTGTAATCTGGGTACATTTTTACGACCTTATAGGTAATAAGGGTTGCAGACAATCTTTACGTAACGTTGGCATTTCTTGGTCAAAGCGAGTCCAGCAAGATTTATTTTCTTAACATTAATAAAAAATTATCGTTTATAACCATCGGTCGTAAAAAAAGGATTCTTTACATGCATTTTAGGCCATTTTTTATTTTTTTGGCCTTGGGCCGTGATTTACTGCTCCAGCCACTAAGCTAAAAATTTTCTTTCCAGATTTTTGAAGATAAATAAAAACTAATAAATAAATATATGCAGTGTACAACGTAAAATTATGAAATATTTTTTTTATGCAATTATTTGCATAAATTTGCGACAAACCCTCCCAAAAAAGGCTCTAAAGTCTCAATCTAAAAATTATATTAGACGAATTATTAATTCCATATAAACCACATATTTAATTAAAAACTAGTCCAATTTTTAAAACAAAGCCCAATCTAATATTAAAATATTAATTATCCAAGAAAATTAATACCTGAAGCTTAATAATTTCTGCTAATCTTTTAAAAGAAAAAAAAAAGTTCAATTATCTTATCAATAGGTAAAAATCGATAAAGAATTATTTTAAAACAACAGCAAATAGTATATTGCACTATTACATCAATTAAATAAACTTAATCATTTAATTGTCACTGATATAATAATTACTATAAAATTGAACTTAAAAATACAGGACAGTCAGTACTAATAAATACACGTTACATTCCCACGCGAAATCTCCTGCGAGAGTTCGCAACGGCGCGCTCTGTGATTTTTATCATTTATAAGCTTTATACGTACCCATATGTTTTAAACATTAAAAAATCATTTACGTATGTGTATGTAATACATGTATATTGATAAATAAAATAAGTTTATTTGGATGTTTGCGTGTGTTTGTGTGTAGGTGACACCAATAGTTAACGGATGCGCGTATATTTTGATAAAATTTATAAGGATTAAGTTTGAAGACCAAGATATGCTGTTCTCCTTTATTGAGTTTCATGATTCGCATCTTTTTTATGTACTTTATTAACGTTCTGCGAATTTTAAATTATGAGTACGGATATTTTTTTTAAAAATGACATGATTAATGTGACCCACTAAATTTATAGATTTTATTTATTTATAAAATGTTTAGGTATTTTTAGCTAAACAGATGTTCAATTGTATGTTATTACATACGTTAAATGTAAATTTATAACTTTTTTAAAATTTTTCTTGTCAATTTAAATTACAAGTTTTTGTATTTTTTTAGTTTCTTGGTCACGTTTTTTATTTATTTTATTTTCTTGAAATTTATTTAATTTTAGGTTTAATATTGAATATTTTCTTACTTTTAACGCGTTTTTAACACCTATAGTGACTTCGATTGATTTCGTAAGAGTTTTTTAGAAGTAAAAAATACCAAAAAAGCACTAAAATTTTAGGTAACTTCTCAAATTCTAGCAAAAATTTCTTTAAAAAAAAAATTACAGTTTTGCATAAACCTTACCTAATCAATTAAATCTACATTACTTCCAAACCCATAAAAAATATAACTGTAAACTAAAATTAATTTCGTTCTAAATACTCCCCCCCTCTAATCACCAAAACCTCAAATAAAAATTATTCAAATTTATTCGCATACTTAATTATTTGCACAGTTTGAAGTATGACAGATAAAATTATTTTTGATAACACCACCTAATTCCCATACGAAAAAAATTTTTTATTACAAAATTCACACATACATTAATAAAAATTAAAAATTTTTAAGAAACTTGCCGGATATATAATAATTTTTTAGATTTAATATGTATAAATTTATGTAAATAAATAAATATATCATTTCTTCATAACGGCTTCTATAATAATAATAATAATAATAATTGTATCCTATATGATAGAAGAAAACACTTGATTTCCGTGTATATTTACAGTATTTTTATTTGTTAATGTCAAATTAATTATGTTTATTTAGTTTTAAAGTTTATAACTACATTTTGACCGTAATAATTTGATATTTTTATTTTTACTCTATCAAGACTAATTGTATATAATTTAAATTAATCTAATAAAATTATTTTTTGTTTTACAGATAAAGTATTACAGATGAATTTAAGAAGAATATGAAAAAAATTCATTGAAACCAGTACAAAGAATATTAATAAATAGAAATATAGATACCTTTTAAGTATTAACTTTGAGATTAAAAAATTGAGATTTTAAAAATTCCATACAAAAATGTCTTTCAATTCAGTTAAAATGGAAATGTCTGAATCCTTTGTACCGAGTAGCAGTACAGGTGGATCTGATGATCAGCTTCCAAAAACAGATTTTTTTGATTTTGTAGTATCACCACCATCACATTGTAATGATACGAATAATGATGAAAATTTTTTACAAAGAGCTGGATGTAGAACGATTAATTTCTTAGCATGTGATTCTCCAGGTTTTATAAAAGAAACAAATAATAATACTTTAACTGCTTTGCCACCAGTATCAACGATTACTGGCTCGTTAGGACATTTAGCGCATCATAATCGACATGCTATATCACGTGATAATTGTCATTTAACTAATGATGTTCGTGATCCATTAGCATCGGACTGCGATTATTGGGTGCCTGAAGATACTAAAGAACAAACTTGTAACATACTTCTTGAGGATCTTAATAAATATTGCTGGGCACCGCAAACTAGTCACAGTAATGATCATCCAGGAATTTTAGTTCAAACTCGAAATTCACCAATAAATGATAGACTGAATATTCAAAGAGATTGTCAAACTGGTGATAGACAAAACACGGATGGTGCCATTTACACGCTAACCGTGCTAAACAGTGAAGCTAATTCGATGGATGGTTTAGAATGTTGTAAGAGTCCAACATCTGGCACGGGTAATGACGGCTCATGGACTTTAAGGCAAAATCATTTAGACCTCGATGCTATTTTAAATATGGAGAGCAATGTTAGCATTGGTGGTAGTACTAATGAAAATACAGGAGATGTTATAGATCGGGATCAAGATAGACAAACTGTCGTTGTGGCTAATGGTACAACTGTTGATCAGTATTCTGCCGTTTCTACGCCACAACAGTTCACAAATGAACAGACTGGATTTGCTGTCACGGTGAAAGCTGAACCAGGAACTGTAGGTGATAATAACAACGATTGGAAGTTATCTGATAGAAATAGTTTAACTGATGCTGTAACAACTGAATCAGCTGAAAGTTTATTAAGAAACGCGTTACAAGGAAAATTATATCCGGCGACTGTTACGACCGCTTCGGCAATATCACCGAATGTTGGTCATATTTTATTAGATGGTCAAACGCCGCAAATAAAAGAAGAACCAATGCAAACTTGTACCGATGAAGATCTTTTATTATCTCAGTTAGATGTTGATGGTTCTTATCGACCTGCTGATTATGAAAAATTAAAAAATATTAGCGAAGTTGTAGAATCTTATTGCAATATGGAAAATGTGTGTAACAATACAGCAACTACTATTATGTATACGATTGATCCTACGAGCGGAAGTCTTAGTACATACACTGTTGAAGGTGATCTTTCCCATGTTGGTACAGTTACTGTTGTAACAGCCTCATCTCTTGCAGGAACAGACGCTATTCAATGTAAGCCAAAAGTTTTTTAAATTAATTTACTATTTTAATAATTAAAGTATAATAAAATAGCTATTTGTTAACCAAAGGACAAAATAGGGTTTTGAATGTAAAAAGTGAGTGTATAGAATAGTTTGCAAAGCTCAAGACCTATATTTTGTCCCATGATTCAGCTCATGGTTTTTTATTAAAACGGGAAACAACGCACGCCTACCGGGTCAAAGTGGTAGACCGGTCATTGTTAATGCATGTGATGAAATAGTATTTTCTTTCTAACTGGTCGAAATAGCTATTTTACATATCTAGGGCAAAAAAGCCTGTTTTCTGCCCTAGGGAGACGGCTTTTTTGCCCAAAATATTTAAAACTGTTTTAAATCACGGGAAAAAATATGGAGTTCGATTTGCTGCCTGCACTTGCTCATACTACGCTCGCTCGTGCATATAACTGCATGCAAAATCAAAACCAATATTTTGTCCCTTGTTTAAAAAGAGCTACAAGGAAAAAAATAGTGGTTTTGACTTTGCATGCATTTGTAGCCCGAGCGAGTGCAGACAGCGTGCAAAAGTCGAACCCCATATTTTTTCCCGTGATTTAAAAAATAGTTTTACACGTAACGAGCAAAAAACCCGTCTCCCTAGGGTAGAAAATAGACTTTTTTTGCCCTAAATATGTAAACACCATTTTGCACCCAGCGGCGCGATCGAGGGCAGTGTGTTTTCTCTCTACTGAGAAAGAAAAATTGCATTTTATCCCCGGGAGCAAAAAAATAATGCCCCATATCGCAGTTTGACATCCTCTTCCTCGCCTCGGATGGTAATTAATTTACCATTTGGGTCATTCTTTTTTTGCTTTCTTAAGCACGTATGTCCCGGCCACTGCGTGGACAAAAAACGCGTCTTTTCTTGACGCTGATACAGAAATATATATACTATATAGTATATTTACGGCTCGAGTCGAAAAAATAAAGCCAAATCCTATTTTTTTTCCCTTGTTGAACAAATAGATATTTTGTCACCACCGGTGATTTCAAAATATTCCTAACAAATTGCGCCCAAAAAAAATATTTTTATAAAATCTTTGAAAAAATCGCGATTCTTACGACCGAAAAGTTACAAAAAAAGTCAGTTCTCTTATTTACAAAATCACGATATGTAATATTTGCCTTATGATCTGAACATTTTTTTATGGCTATGAGACATAAATATTAGTGCAATGGCCCTGGAGACGGTGTAAATATATTATAATCTATGTCCACACAAATAAAGTGTCTTTGAAAATAAGGAAAAGCAAGAGTTCCTAATATCCATCATACCTTATATACATACTAAAAAAAGCAAGAATTTTTTATTTTTGTATAAACAATTTTGTTTTTGTATAAACGAAAATTAAAACAAAAATTTTCATTTAGGATACGTGCGACGTGGTATAATTAGACTTAAAAAAAATATTGATACCCCTGGTAAAAAAAACTAATTTACCAAATAAAAAAAAATATTTTTTTTTAATTATTGTTTTATTATTTTTATATTATTGTTTTTTCGGGTGTTTTTTATTTTATTTTTTTTTTGTACAAAATTCGCCTGATAATATTAATAAAATTTCCCGATTTTTGAAAAAATTTACTGGAAATTACATTTTTGGGATTTAGGTTTACATAAATTCGAATACTTTCTTTATCGCAGTCTTACGTTAATTAATTTCAGAAATATTTTAAACCTGCCTTTAATAATCTATTATTATTTTTTTTTTTCAGTGGATCCACAAACCCATCAACTAGTAACTCAACAACAAACAACCCCAACTCAAATCCAAGTTCCAACAACAACAGTAGGTGGTGGTAAAGCAAAAGCTAAAAAATATTACAGACGTCCAAAAACAAATGCAAATAATAACAATTCATCAAATAACTCATCAAATAATCCAACATCAACAACAAATCCACAACAAGCAAGTACATCAACGGGAACATCAACAACTGGTTCACCAAATAACAATGCTCAACCAAGAAAAGAACGTTCATTACACTATTGTAGTATTTGTAGTAAAGGATTCAAAGATAAATATAGTGTTAATGTTCATATCAGGACACACACTGGTGAAAAACCATTTGCATGTAATCTTTGTGGTAAAAGTTTTCGTCAAAAAGCACATTTAGCTAAACATTATCAAACTCATATAGCACAAAAAAATAATAGTAACAATAACAACAATAACAACAATAGTAATAATAATAATTCAACAAGTGGTAATGGAAATACAACAAATAATAATAACAATAGTAACAGTAGCTGTAGTAGTACCAATAACAGTAGTACCAATAACAACAATAATAACAACAGTAGTGCTGGAAATTCAATTGGTGTACCAAGTCCACCATCAACGACATCAGCAGAACTTCAAATACAAACAAATACTATATTACCACAAACACCATTGATTACAACAACTAACGAATCATTACAACCAGTTGTTGTTGGTACAGTTTGTAGTACAACAGAAAGTTAGCTTTTTTTTTTTTACAAAAAAATTATTTTCAATACTAAAAAAATTTTTTTCAAGTTCTTAAGTTACTTTTTTTTTGAAATTATCATGACAAATTTTTCTAGAATAATTTTTTTGTGAATTTACTTGTATAAAAAAAATATTTTGACACATTTTTTTCGCTATTGCGTTTTCTATTTTACATTTCGTGTGACTATGATAATAATAATAAAAAAAAAACTTTCTCTATGGCTCGAGATAATAATAATAATAATATATTAATTATTATTTATTTATACTGTTTAAGGTAGAGAGATATAAAGCATGTGATAGTTTCATGTATAAATTTTTTTTACAATAATAGATGAAGGATAAAATAAACCTATTGAGATTATAAGCTCTCTTTTTTTTTTTTTTTTTAATTTTTTGACTCATTTTTTTTTTCTTATCATGTTATTAATAAATTTATGTATGCACTGTTAAAGTAATAGATGAAATTTTTTGATTGATAATTACTTGGGAAATTTTCTGAAAATTAAAAAATTGATATTTAACAGTGTGAGTACTGTCAGGTTGTTAAGTTTGGATTTTCAAAAAACTTGAGATTTTATTTGAAAATCTTTTATTATAAAATTCAAGCTGGCCAACCTGCAAGTAAAAATTTAAAGCAACTTGTATTTTCTGACATTTAGCATAATATAAAATGAATTAATAAATAAAAACTGTTCCTATAATAATTAACAATAAATTATGAAAAATTTTGAAAAATAAAATCAAGAAAATTAAATAAATCAAGTTGCCTTAAAAAAAAAATACACCCAATTTTCATAATCAATGAGACACTATGTAAGATTTTTCTAATTAAAAAAAAAATGATAATAAAAAACAATAGCATGTGCTGTGATTTAGATACTACATATGCATATTAATATAATAATAAATATAATAATTTGAGAATAATTAATTCACTGGTGAATTTTTTTTATATAAAAAAAAATAATGAAAAAAACTTAAATTTTTTTTTAAAAAAACAAAAAAGGCAAAACTAATGGTGCCTTTATAAATAAATTAATTATAATATATATTGTAAATTATCACATAAACATTTTTTTTTAATTCAATTTTATGTAATACTGCCAATTTTATGAATTTAATATTTTTTATTAAGTTACTTAAAATAAACTTTTTATCAAGATTATAGTAAAAAAAAAATTAAATGAAAATTCAAATTTTTTTTCTTGATAAATTGTTTATATATTATTTAAATATTTATTTTAATTAATAAGTATAAATTGTAATTTTTTCTTTGTAGTTTTTTTTTGTTAGTTTATAATTTATAAAATATTTGTAATATATATATAGAAGGTATAAATGTGATTTTAAATATTGCAATAATGTGCATTTACAATAAAATAAATTTAGCAGAATTTATAAGGAGATTTTAGGATTTTTCAAGTTATTTTATACTTTAAAATATAGTTTTAAAAATGTCCCTGATATCCTTGGTTCAGATTGTCTGACTTGAATAAGATAAAGCTATTTTTCAGGTATAGAATAATTTGAATATCCAAAAATTCTGGACTCTCCTTACACGTATTAGTATTAGTACATAAATAACTAAGACAATAAAATGTTTACCAATTATATAATTGAAATTAATTAAAATACTCTGCTAAATATTTATAATTAAATATTATTATCCGTCCTTTTTACATTTATTTATAAGTACTTTAATAAATAATGATAATTGGATATATGATACTGAAAAAATTTTGAATTATAATTTGCATTTATTGGCATTTAAAAACAGTTTGCAATTATCTTATTGTCACCCCATTTCAATACTCTAAAAAGTAGAAAAATAAATTTTTTTGAAATTCAAAGGTGAAATTGTAAGTCACTTTTCATTGGTTCATATTTCGTAATACAAGTTTTAAAAAATTTTGTATTTAGCACAGTGTTCGAATAGGGTGGCAATATGACATTGTAAAATTAGCATTGCTGATTTACAGTGTTAATTGGACTATAAATAAATAATATATTAGTTTAGTAACTAGTCAAATTTTTTAATTTATAATAAAAAAAAAAAAAAATTGAAATTTTCATTGTTAGTTACCTTAACCATAATTTTTAAAATTGCAACTGTTAAATTATTCTTATATTTAAATAAAAGAAATTCTATCATTTTTGCTTTATATTTTCTGTTACATACTTATAAATTAAAACAAAAAGAAAAACAAATGATAAATATTCTTTGTATAAAAAAATATTAAATTAATTTATTTAATAATATTTATTTTTACATAATGTACTTAAAAATAATTTATTTTCTAGCATGTAAATATAATTTAATGCATTTATTAAAAAGATACCACAATATTAAGGTATACCTATATACAAAAAAAAATTTTGTAAATGGTTTTTTATAATATTTGTAATAACTTGCCAAGTATACGTAATAAAAAAAAAAAATACATATACTATAAATAATATATACATAAAATAGTAGCCATAATTATAAAAATAATAGTTTTATTACATTTTAGGTTTACATAAATTTAATAGAAGAGAGCTTATATGACTTTCTCGTAGAGATTAATTATTTATTTTTCAAAGACTTATATTATTATTAGACTATACTGGGATGATTATCAGTTATTCGGTAATGTTAAGTATACTATTGAACAGATTTGTTGGCGCTAAATTTTACCTTGTATTTGATAATCAATGCAATCTTTATAAGATAGTCCCAGTTTGCTAATTTACAAAAAATATCAGAGGATTTAAAATTTTGACATGAATAATTTTCTTTATGAGATTATAATATTATTTATTTATTTAATTTATCGCTTTATATAATTTTAGTTATCTTAAGACATATAGGTATACCTTATATTAAATACATCTAATGAGTGCTTCCGATAATAATATTTTAACAATAATATGATTTTATAATATAAAACAACAAATGTTTATACTTTCAATAAATTGTTAAAATATAGATTTTCATATTAAAAAATTTTATTCCATTTATAATACTCATATCGAATTTAAAAAAATGAACGACTGGTGTATAGTTTAATTTTAAATTTAGTTTTTATACAATAAAAAAAAATAAATAAATAAAAAAAAATAAAAATACAAAAAAAAATAAGAAAAATTAGAAAAAATAAAAAAAAACTATGTATTTTCTATAAATATATTTATATATATATACATATTTTTCTTAGCGATATTATGCTTTTGCTCTGCGTATATTATAATATGTAATAATATGTAAATTAGATATCAAAATAAAATATATCGTTACCATTTAATAAAGATTTACTTTTTTTTAATAATTTTCCTTAATTCACAAAAAAAATATTAGAGGAATTTTCTTTGAACAGCACAATTTTTCCTTAAACTAATACCTTGAGTTTGAGTTCTTAAACTAATTAATACATCAGCCTTTGAATTTTTCATATGCAAATAATTTTTTAATATTAAAAGTGTATAAAATTTTTTTGTGATTATCAAGTTGAGTTAACTGTACAAAAAATTTTGTAATAAAACGAAAAAAATTTTATGTATGCCTAATGCACTTAACGATTAAGTATTAGTATTATACAGAATTTTTTTATGGTTTTACCATTATTAACTATATTTATTTATTAAACTAAAATTTTTTTTATCCGTTAAAAAATTTTTTTTACAATTAAACTGTATATTTACAATCAAAAATTAATATAATTAAACTATTTTAATCGCATTACATCTACTTTAATACATGGGTTTTTTTTCCTTGTAAAATTTCATTCAAATTAATTTTGCAATTTATAGCAAATAATTAATAAATTTTTCTAAATTATGTATTTAAAAGCAATCCTACTTTTATAATATTAAAATAATTGTTCTGAATATTTACATTATTAACAGTTAAAAATCTATATTAAAAAACATTAACCTGCAACATTTTAGCAAAAATTTATACAGTTAAAAGACTTTCTTTTAAATTAATTTAGAATTATTAACCCTTCAAGTCTAAAGGCTTTATCTATGTTTGAATTTGAAAATTACAACCAAAAAGTATTATGCATACGAAAAATTTGAAACAAAATTATGATTCTCTAAGTAAAAAGAGCTGTTTTCAGAGAATCTCATATTCTTGATTTAGCTTTTGGAAACCCAGTACAGTGGGTCAAGTTGGCTAAAATGATGAAAATAACTTTGAATATTTTCTTTAAAAGTATCTCCTTTTACTCACGGGACTATTATTTTATTATAAATATCCCATTAAAAAGATACTTTTTTGTTACAATTTATAAATCTTCACATAAATAAGGCCTTTGGACTTAAAGTGTTGATATAAAACTTATTTCATTTGCTTCGGAATTGGTCCCATTCAATCCAATTAAAAAAATGAAAACATTCAATAATATGCATTTAAAATATGAAAATTTGACTTTAATTCTTGGATCATAAACTAAATTATTATAAACTCATTTTTTATCATGAATACTTATAAAATATTCTCTTATTTGGCATAATAACAACTGAACATTACGTACTTCAGAAAATGATCCTAATTTAATAACTTGATTTAACTTGTACTTATTATGTATATCCAAGTCTGGTTCAATTTTACTAACTAAAATAATAAATTTGATTTGTTAAATTCTTAGTTAATACTAAAATAATAAATAAATTAAAAGATATTTACTTTTCCAAGAATAATCTTCATGTTTCAGTATGATGTAATATTCTTTAGATTTTGAATCTTGATGTTCGTTAAAGAAAAACGTAACTGTGACAAGTTCCTTGGAGCTTGACAAATCTGTATCAATATGCAAATCCAAGTTATGTTTGTAATATTTAAAAACTTTTTTTAATGCCATCCAAGTTTCTTGCATTTCTTTTTTCGATTTTTCTGATTCTAGTTTAGTAAAGTAAAAAATAATATTTTAATATTAGAATTTATTATTCTGTTTTAGTAAATAACGCATAAAAATCATACCTGTTTCCAAATCCACTAATTGAATGGATAAATTTTCTTTATATTCTTTTAGATGTATTATATCTTTTTTGAATTTTTCAATTTGATTGATACCATTATTTATTTTCTTTTCTAATACTTTTTTATCTAGTTTTAAATTTTCCATTGTACCTTTCATTTCTTTTTTTTCTTTTGTTAATTCAGCTATGTCTCTTGTTAAATTTTCATTACGTTTTTTTAATTCTAAAACAATTTTATAAATAAAAGATTAAATTCCAAATTTTTTGTCATGTAAATGAATTATATTGAAAAATTTACCAGATCTTAATTTTACTAATTCTGTGAATTCTTTTTTTACATTTACCAAAATATCAGAAAACCAATTATCCCATGTTTTTAATACTCCTTTTTCCACATCTGGATTAAGTAAAATATTTTCAATATTTTCACTTAATTTATGTTCAGGTAAATTGGTAACCATTTTTACATTAAATAATTAACACAGTAAAAAAATACATCAAATATTAACAAATAATGTTAAAAAATTTTGGAGCAAAAACTTTGTTTATTTTTTTTAACGAATTCAACTGTTTTAAATTTAGGATGCGCATGCGTTTTAATGTTTTGACTGCGCCGCGTTGCTAAGGACATCTAAAGTTGATAATCTTGATAATTTACTTATTTTATAGAAAACTGATTTATCGGTCACTGCTAATAAAGAGCTATTTCTTGGCGCGAAAATTTGAGTTGTATTATTTCAAGTTTGTTAATGACAAAAGACATTTATATTTGCAGATTGCAAAAAAACTAATTATAGGGAAATATAATTTATTTTAATTTTTTTTTTCATTTAATTAATTTATAAAAAAATTTGATTTTGTCAAACGCTATAAAAAAAGATGCCAAGATACCAAGTTATGGGCGTTTCGGTTCCTTAAACAGTGACAAAATTTTCATAATGCGTGAAAATTTATTTTAAAATAATATAAATAATTAAAAATAATTTTTTGTTGATCACTGTGTCATTAAAAAAAAAAAATCGAATGCTGCGAAGAAATCAAATCTGGACTGTTCTTCATGGAGGCGCCTAAACAACCGAATTATCATTTACTTTATTTTTTATTAAGTTTTAAAATCTGGGATGTCCAGTAAGAAAAGATAATAGTTGAAAAACAAGGAAAAGAAGACATTTGATTGTAAAATAGTTTTTTTTATATGGCTCATTTTCATTTTTTTTGCAAAAATAAATTAAAAAAAAATAATATAAAAATCTAGCTTTAGTGCAGCAATTTTTCAAAAACATAAAATAAAAGTTTTTGTTTTTAAGGATCAACTTGCTACTGTCATAAAAACTAGGTAAATTTAAAAATTTTTAATTATTATGCTTAAAACCGCATAGGTACTTCTTGAGGTATAGCAAAGACTTTTTATAATTTTGTGAATAAATAAGATCTAAGATATTAAGTGAAATACAAATTTGCTTAAAACGCCAAGTTTTTGTTAGGAACAGTAAAGGCTTTTTTGTCACATTTTAGCCACTTTTTTTTTAACATTAAATTTAGTTAATTTTTATAGTGCATGGTCAACATCTTTTTGAAATACAATCTGTAAGACAAAAAAATTTGTAAATTCTTTCTTCAATCAATAGAAACGATCATGTGACACTATTTTCGCAAAAAAAATAAAAATGGGCGATATAAAAAGACTCTTCTATATATATATTTATCGCAACATTTGGACAATCTATATAAAGTATCATAATTATTAGCTTGTAGAAAAGAAGCCACGTTTCTCAAGAAGTTGCTTACTTCACTCGTTAAAACAGTAATACATTTTTTAGAAATACTCTTTTATTAGCCTAGCTAAAAACAATCACGTCTTAAATAAAGTTGACTTTACATTTTATTTTTTTAATTTTATTTTTTTTTTAATAAAAAAATAAAATAATTATATTGGACATTATTAATAACAGATGTTTGCCCATTTACTCATCGTCAATAAATAAAATCAATCAAATATAAACACTTCATATCTTGTAACTACATATTTTTGAATTTATGGATTGAGTTTGTAATGAATAATGCTGGAGAGAAGATTTTTTATTACCTTGAGACAATTTTGATGCAATGTTTTCTCAAATTTATGATTCACTAAAGCTTTATCTTCGTGATAAATTATTCTAATATAGTGTATAATAATTGACTTTCAGACGATTTTATTTTGGTGTAAGGTTTTAAATTAATTTTTTTTTTAACGCAAACAAATGACTGTCTTTGGATTCAATTTTTCGTCCTAGTTAGAATAGGATAAGCTAAAAATGCATCATTTAAAATATTTTTTAGGTCTATAGATTATAATCAGATTCATGCGAATTGAATTTTTATAACATATTTTTTTCCTGTATTATTAGGAAGTTATTGTAAAATAAGTAAATTTTAAAATTTTATGAAAACTAAGCCCCAAATTTAATTTAAAAAAATTATACAGAAAGTTAAAAATAAAATACCTATAAATTTTTAGAATTAATTTAGAAAATAAATGTATTATATCAATAAATAAAATACAAATCAATGTTTTGTAGAAAAATATTATACATCAGCTTTCTATGTATCAATTTAATTTAAAAGATATGAAAAATTCAAAAGCAATCGAAATCGTAACTCGTCGCACTTTAACGCCCTTTTTGATTAACGATCTCCAATTATTATAAAGAAAAGAAGTTAAAAATTGTATAGTGAGAAAAAAAATTGTGTATCTGTTCAGGACAGAATATATATATCGAAGTATAGTAAATAGAAAAGGAAAGCAAGTTACGAGATATTTTCAAAAGAGAAAGATGATTTTTCCGATGATATTTTTTATGTATTTTTAATTTAGTACGTTACCCTTAATAGTATTGGCTTATCGCTAATATATAAGTATGTATTTTATTATGTATATGATCAATACATTTATATAAAATATTGATATTTTTATGTTATTTTCATTCATGATGTAAGTTAAAATATATTTGAGCGATTGTCAAAAATCATCACAAACAAAAAACTAAAATTATTATTTGGGTTTTTTTTAGCGTAAAGCATTTATTTTTAACTACCGAAAAGATGTGAATTCGATTAATTTCAAATAGTATATTGAACTAATGTTTGTAATTTCAGCAAAGTATGAAAAAAAAACGGCGGATTCGGTGAAAACAAAAAAATTTTCAAAAATTGTTTAAAAGTGTGTCCATATTTTGCAAAATTAGTATTCTGTAAAGAAGGCTATTAACTATTAAAGCATAATAATTTGGCTCCCATAACCATACGTATTCTAAGTACCACCATCCCAAAAGTTGTGAAAAAACTTACTGATCTCGTTGACCTCTTGGCAATGAAATGCACTCAGGAACCAGAAACTTTTGATAAATGTTCAAAAAAAAATTTTTTTTGGTCTTCAGAGAAATACAATTTAAAATTGTTTAAAAATCAGTTTTTTTAGCATAAAAAATATACCTAGATTAAATCTTTTTTTTTGATAGACCTGCTGGAAAATTTTCGGATACTCTTTTGGAGGTGGTAACCTTTTTTTTCAAAAACCCAAATACTATTACCACCGTTTTCCAGCGCCTATATGTATTTCTTTTTAAAGCATTGGTCGATTAGGAGTACAGTATGGGAACTGTTGATATAAATTTAGTTTAATAACTGATTTTTATACAATAATCCATTACTATTAAAAATTTTTTTTTTGCAGTTTCAAAAGTGCAGATAAATTACAATAGAACATGTCGGATTATAAAAAGTTGCCTCCTTCCTCGTTTATAGTGAGCATCCGAAAACTAAAAGCTTTTTTTTCTGCATTCTATTAATTAACAAATTATATTTTTTATACGATTTTCAACAATTAAGAAATTACATTTCAGGGTCTTGAGGGGGTTGAATGTCCAAAAAAATTATGTGTTTAATACTGTTGTTAATGACGTAAGCTCTTATAAAGTATATGAACATAAACGAATAGTTTCCTAGAGGACATTTTTTTAGCTGGAAATACTTTGGCTAATTGTAAGTTTGGTTGCGGAAGCCAAAGCACTATGCTTATCTAGCAATAGGCTTTTAGATTAATTTGGGAAAATATAACGACATGCAGCTAAATTTGGTTGTATTTGGCCAACTTCATCATGAATGATCTAAATCCTGCAAGTGAAATGGTAAAATTCAGCTAACCAAGTTAAATCATTCAAAAACCTTATGTAAGCACATACAGGGACGTATCCAGAATTTGATGGTTATTAAAGAAATTAAAAAAATATCCTTATTATTATTAGATTTTCCCCCCTTCCCCCCCAAAAAACAAAAATTCCTGATTCGTTAATAGTAATTAATAATGTCAATTAATATATGTTAATGATTTTGCGTGCATGCATTGCGACTTATAAATTTGTTAAAACTTCGTGAATAAAGGCTGCATACGGTCAAATGTGTCTAAAATCTTGATAATATTTGCCAAAAATTATCAGAAAAGGAGTGACTAAAAATTAGTCTCATTAAAAACCATAACATATTGTGGACCATATTTATATTTCTTATTACATATTTATCAAAATGAATTCAGAATTTTTTTGAGCGATTTTCAAAGTAAGTCTTTTAAAATTTTAAATAATTTTTTTATAGTTGCATGTAATATTTATTTGTTATATAAGCATTCCAGTGCAATCTATTATATGCTTCCAGTATTTTGAATTGTATGATTGTGTGACCTGAATATGCAAAGTTTCTTGAAAACTTTTCTTTGGATTTTCAACAATCTTAATATCGTTGTTATTTAGTTCATTATAATTTGTACAAAAAAAAAAATAGTTAAATAAAAAAAAGATGGTTATAGATAATTTAATTATTTATTTCATTGAATTGTTGTCCGTTTTAGGTATTTGGGACAATCTGCGCTCAAAAATATTTGGTATAACAGGGTAAATTTATCAAAAAACTGAAATCACTTTTTTTTTAATTTTGCTGTTTTTGGAAAATAATAAAAAATTCCGATTTTGCGTACCTACTTTTTTCATTTACATAATTGACTTGGGTCGAAAAATATCATTCTCTAAGAGACTGATGATCGCAGACGACCTCCAAATAAATATCTTCAGGTCCCCTACAAAGACTTAAATATTGGTGTTTCCCTTCTTCAAAATTTTCACAAAATTGAAAATTTGTGCCTTGCAAACAATTTAAAAATCAACATAGAAAAGACTAATTTTATAATCTAAAAAGTAAAAAAGCTTTCACCTTATATGACACAAATACCTCTTTCTACTTTGGTGGTGCTCAAATTCAATTATCTAAAATGGTAAAAAACCTTGGCCTCTACATTAGTAATTACATAAAATGGCGGTCTCACATAAACCATATCATCAAATCAGTAAATTTCGTTTTATACAGATTTCGTTCTATACAGATTTCAAGCACCTAATTAACACTAAGCCCCGCAAGCAGCTTGTCACTGCTCTCGTATTTTGACTTCTTGACTCAGGTGTTTTCCCAATGGACAACCTACCCTAAGATCAATACTCTCCCCTGCAAAAATTATTAAATTCCTATGTCAGGTATGTGTGTGACATTCGATTTCCTTCAAGAACATCCTCTGCCAGAATCAAACTCGGTTAGCAAAATGTTAAACTTCAATACAGCAGTGCTGTTCATTACTATCATATTCTAAGCATTGGGAAATATAACTACCTCAAGGAAAAAGTAAAAATCTACATCTCCACAAGAAACCTTCACCCGAAAAATCGTTCTCATTTAGTCGTGAATACATCTATAAATCTAGAACTCTTTTCCCAAAGAAATACGTCAGTCAAGCTCAGTCGAAGCCTTCAAGTGTAATTTACATCAGAATCTCCTAGAGCTTCAAATGTCATAAATTTTATCCCTCTTCTCGTTTAAACGTCATAAATTATTAATAAATAAATAAATTATCCTCTTTCCATTCTAAATCAATCTTAAATCGCCTACCCTCATAATCTCGGTTCCCTTTTTCACTAACTCCTAACGCTTTTTTTCCAAATTTACAATTTTCTTTCAAAAATGTGTTTTAGATTATAATTGTTACTTATTATAAAAATTTTAAACATGCGTATAAGCAATTCATTAAATTTTCAAATATACTTCAAAATTTTTGTACAATCTTGTACGATAGATAATCTTCTTAAAAATAAAAAGTTAATTATTACCCAAGTCAAAACATGGAGAGAGGGGTGTTTAAATGAGAGACCGAAGAATGGATTAGGAAAAATGTGCGGATACCCTAAATTGCAGATTAAAATTTACTTAATACTTAATACCATTAGAATTAAAATTTTCAATTAAACAAAAACAATGATTTATCTATTTTTTTATTATTTATAAAATGAGTATAGGGCAAATATTATGGTGTAAATGTATTATCTCTCAATATATAAATATCTCATAATATATTATTATGAGAAATACGTTTTAATAAAGTAAGAAAGTCTATATATAGTTTGTGGTATAATACAATTCTCATATCGAAAATTCTTTAGAATCCTAAAATTCTTAAAATATACACAAGTAAAACGCAATACAAAATAGATATAGACCTTTTTAGCACATTCACATTTCTTTTAAGTTCCTTCATTCAACAAAGTACTATTTTATATTATATTATAATAAACGATCAAAATACCAATGACGCCCTCGTTCTACTGACTTGACTTTTTTTTATTATTCATTAAAATATTTTTATTCTTTTATTAATGCAAATATTGATAAATATAATATAAAGAATTTTTAATTTTTAGTTTTAATATTTATTATTAAAAAATATAAGAAGTTTTTATAATTATTACAGTTTTTAATTATTTCCTTCAATTTTACAAATTTTAAATTATTAGTCTATTTTTGTAGTAATAAAAATAAAAGGTACTAAGAATAGTGTTTGATAAGCTGCGATTTTGTATCACTGATTTAATCTCACAGCCAATGTAAACCGAAATTTTCATTTTTGGCTAAAAAAGAACTAATTTTTAAAAGACTGCCGAAATTCAATTTTTGAGATAAGAAGGGTACCTATAACTTTTTTTATTATTCTATTTTACATTTTTTAAACATTGTATCTTTATCTTCTCTTTGTTTCTTTAATTTTTATCTGGATATCCTTTTACAAAATTGGAGCTCGATTATAGAAATTTTTTTGGAAGACTACCCACTCGGCTCCTCTTTTTTTTGGAAATAAAATACCAACTGAGGACTTTGAATTTATACCAACTTGGTACTAGTTTACTATATATAAAACTTTTATTAATGTAGATTCAATGTAAATAGATCACAGAATCAAAGATTTTTTGTGCTGATTACGAATTTTTTAGTTATTGTTTAGTTCCGAAATGTAGTCGGTTTTTTCTTTCTAGCCAATTTTAGGGTATATTTTGCCCTTTTTTCTAAATTTTCGAGTCCTTGTAACCAATAAAAGTTATCATACATTGTAAAAATCAAAGTAAAAATTCTTGTCTGGGTAATTACTATTCTAATAGTAAATTTACTATCCAAATAGTAATTACCCCGACGAGAATTTTTATAGTGTGACCACTGAAATATATATTTTCTTGTACGCAAGTTACCAAAATGTTCATAATTTTCTGAATAATGGTCAGTTTTTTTCCATAGTTTATTTTCTAATTTAAATTATGAAAATAAAAAAAATACTGTATATAAATAAAATCGGGTGTCCAGAATGCTAAGTTGGTAGTATTTTTCAAGAGTCTGTAACAAAAGTTTGTAACACATTTTTTTCGTGTTTTGATTCTTTAGGCTTTAATAAAATATATTAAACCTATATAAATCTTACTACCATATATATTTGAAAATTTATTTGTAGGTCTGTGTATAAATACTTTTCATCATGAGGGTCGAACCAATGAACTAAATTATAATAAATTACATAAAATTGGTGTCAAAAGAAAGAAAAAAAAGTCTGCGGTCGACATAGGCCATAGTTTTGAGACTCAGCTATCTTACTTTTGGAGATATTTAATTTTTACTATTTTTGGGAAAAGTAACATTTTTTTAATTTGCGGTATAAAAATAAGAAACCTAGAGAAAAATTCAAGAAAGTTTCTAGATTCTTTAATATAAAGAAAAAAAAAACATGCATGAAAACATGATTGGTATATTCAAATTCGGTAGAGTATCGAAATATAGTGAACGAAAAACTAAGGCCCTCTGAAACAATTTTGTATATATCCAGGAATCAAACGCACAATTCTTTATCTAAAAATGGCTGCATTATTTTCAATTGTTTACGCCATAAACTATTGCACTGAGAAAAGAGATTCTTTTTGTTTCAAATAGAATATCTTCTTGTACAAAATCTATTTGAGTCATATAGAAATCTAATTTTGACAAGCATAGTCTATTTGAACCAAGTAACGCGTTCTTTTTGAGCAAAATAGAAAATCAGCTTGATAACCATTTTAAAGTTTAAAAAAAATACCATTTTTTTTAACTACGTTTCTGTAATTAATAATTATAAATATACTGGAGACCTCGCTGGGGACAGAATTAGGCTCCTCTGAAAACTCTGAATGTGTTTTCATATTCTTATAGTATAAGTTTTCATAATAGTTATAAATTTGCAATGAAACATTATTTTTTTTAAGCAACAGAAATAGATGTAAATGTAAACAGGTAGGGCGAAGCCTCCCCTCCAACTTTTGTTAGTAAAATATAAAATAAAATAAGTATATAAAAAAATAATTTAATTTTTTTTTAAAGCATAAAACTTACTTTTGAAAAAGGATTTACACCTAGAGAAATTTTTTGTGCTTAAAAATTGAATCTTTAGGGGAAGAATTTTTGAAGAAAAAAAACGATTTTACTGGATTTAGAGTGAAAAATATAATACCATACAACTTTTTAAAGTTTTAGAGTCAAAGATTTTTAAATGGCACCTGTTTTTCGAATTTAAAGTATTTATTAAAATCTTAGCTGAATTTTTCATTTTAAATTTTCTGCACTCTAAATGAAGATAGTAATTTGAAACAATAGAAATTATGTAAAAATTTCAGCTTAAGACAATTCTGCAATTTCTGTTTTTCTGAAAAAAATCAATTTGCATTTTCTATTTTTCAATATTTTTCATTTTCACGATTTTCTTGTTATCAGATTAAAATGCTCATTTGGTTTTCAAATTTCTTGAGACGCTTTATCATAGATCTGTTTTTCAGAAAATTTTGGACATTTTGCACCACTGTAGAAAAAAAAATCATATAAAGCAATAAAAATTTATTTATTCAGTTATTGAAAATTTGAAGCTTGTAGAAAATTTTTGAGACCTTTAATAAACTCATTTGTATTAAAAATTGCAATTTTTGAATCAATTTGAAATTTGGCCATTTTGGGCCAAAAATGGACGCTTAGTTTATTAATTATAACGATAAGAGAATTAGTAATATAATTAGTGATCCAAAATTGTGATATGTGGGGATTAAAAAGGGAAACTTATAACAACCGCAAGGTATCTGGTTGACTTAGAGGTAGCAGCGTCATTTAGAAGATATTTTAAACAAATTTATAACCAGTTTGTGTAAATACAACCTAAATGCATGTAACATGTTTACTTCCAGCTGAGGACTAGGTATAATGCAAATGTTACTCAACATTACAATACAATTTTCTATTTTTATAATTTGTAATTATTCCCTTTACTAGATGTTAAGATTCGAAATCAAAATTATTCTGATTCCCTTAGCTCGTATTATTTTAAGTCTCTAAATCAAAAATATTCGAATTCCGAATTATAAGTCCCTACAGTTCTCTAAACCCGGATTATTCTAAGTCCCTAAACCTAAATTATTCAAAGTTCTTAAATCGAAATTATTCTAAGTCCCGTTTGACCCCCTAAATCGGATACATTTACCCCCTTCTTGATTTACAGATTTCCAAGGTAGCGCTCCCTATAAATATTTTCCATATTAAAACTCCATCTTTTAACATAAAACCCTGCTAAAGGATCAAATTTCTAGGCCATGAAGGCCCATTTCGGTAAATTGAGGGTATCGGAGATGTTTTCTTACCAAACACAACCTGCCCTGAAATTTAGAAGCAAATCTGTTTCCAAAACAGCATAGTTTATCCTTAACATCTACTCGATAATTTATCGAGCATATACCGGTTACAAATTTTCTTACATATAATTTTAAAAATATTTAATAGTGAAAAAGTGATGAAAAAGTTTCGGTATTAGCGAGATCGGCAAACCCGGGAACTAATGATATATTTTTCACGATAGATCTAAAGTTTTTTACTCACAGTGCTTACAATCTTTTTTGTTTCGTAAAGCGAGTGCAGAAAAGTTCTTGCCAAGTTTTATGACCAAGAGGGCAAAAAATTTATTTCAAAATGATATTATTTTTTAGTGACTTACTAAATTTTAACATTTGTTTCCTATTTTGAAAATTCTAGTATATTTAAAATAACTTTTAAAAAATACAATAACCCTAACTGGAACTAAATATTTAGCGTATTTTTACAAAATATCATTCCTATACATAGTATGCCCAAATGCATTTAACACAAAATAATTTAATGTATCTTAAAGAAATTGGACGATTTTTTATAATTAAGGCGCCTGTCTCAAAATTGAAATTTTTTTTTTCATTTTTTTTTTATTTCATTATCTTATGTTAAAACATTTGAAGAATCTATAAAACAAATTTCAAGCAAAAAAAAAAATATGTTTTTTAGATATTTTGATTTTTATGGGCCGTAGTCATATGAAAACATAAGCATTTAAAAACTTTAAACGCGTTTATCTCAGAACTACTTCTTTGAAATCGGTTCCCACGCTAGCTCAAAAACTAATTGAGCTATCGACATGAATCTTGTTTCATTGTTTTTGTTATTGCAATACCTAGTGGGTAAACCAACAATATCAGCTTTTTATGTATCAGAAAAATTTTTATTGTCCGTTTTAGGCGCATTTTTTTAACGTAAAAACTGCTTTTTTTGTTTTTGGTTCACCAAATGGTCAATTTTTAAAATTTTTGCTTAATGTTACTTCACCCACTAGAGAACACTATAGAGATTAATATTCCTTTTTATTTTTTTATTTCAGATGCCTACAATAGGCACTATGATGGGAACCGTTTTTCACTTTTTTTTTCGAGCCTCTACTTTCACGCCATCTACAAAGTGTAAAAAAAAAGCAAATGGAACAAAAATTTTTTTATGTTATCTAGAATAGTTTTGTAATTAGTAAAAAAAAAATTGTAAACTTTTATAATAAAACAGCTGAGAAAAAAAATGTTAAAAATCCTTTAAAAATCGACACAATTTTGAGACAGGCGCCTTAAAAACTTGTGAATTTTATTTTTTATATTTACAAATTTCAACCTGTGTAATACCCGGTATAGTAATTCTGTTCGTTAAACATAATATTTGTTTTAGTAGTTTTAGTCAATAATATGGTCAGACATCTTTATTTAACGATGTTTAAATAAAATTTTTTTCAAATTTAATTATAATTTTAAAAGGTATAATTCAAATTTTATATTTCAAAATTGAAATAATTTATATTTATTTAACACAAAACTATAAAATGATACAGGAGCATGCGCTCTAAGTAACCAAGTGAGAAATCGAGAGTTGCGTGGAATCGGAAAGTCAAGCCTAATAATATATATCTATATATATATATATTTTTCGAAAATCTCTTTAGTTCTGTATACGCTTTTTCGTTATATATAAATCTGAAAATAAAAAAAGGGAAGAGACAGATCAAGAAAACCAAGCGTTGAGACTACATCATATCATTATTTATCATAATAAAATCATTAAATATCATCATTATAATAATAAAATAAAATAAGATCGGCCCCTTTTAAGTGGGCGCCATAAAAAAAGAAAAGAAAAAAAAAAGGAAAAAAATAAAAAAGAGGGTTGCAATGTACAAACGTCCTCGTCGTCGTTACCATCGTCACAAGGCCACGGGTTTCCCGAAGGCTAACACGCGTTATAATCAATTATATTTATTTATTTTATTAAATATATAATATAATTAATTCAACAGGTGGAGAACACTTTTAGTTTTTTAGAAATTTTCCACCTTAGAAAAATAAAAATTTCTTTTTATTTATCGTTTTTTATACAAATTTTGAAGAAAATTCAAGGATACAGTCGTCTTCTTTTTCAAAAAAAATGTGAGTAATTTAATTTTTATTAATATTAATGTTTTAGAAATTAGTTTATTAATTTTGATTAAATTAACTTTTTTTAAATAAATTTTACTGTGAGTGCTTGCAATTTAATACGATTTATTTAAAAATTAATTTTACGTTTTTAATAATAAAAAAAAAGTTAATTAAATTATTTAACATTGAAAAAGATATAAATAGATATCAAATATCAATGGATTTACGCTTGCAATATATTGAAAACTGCATGTAATATAGTCAACAGGTTGAATATAATATAAGAATTTAAAATTTATGAGATTAATAAAATTCAGTGATTTAAAATAAATAAAATTTAATAAATTCTTTTTTTTGTAAATTATTTTTATATTTTTCTATTTTTAATATAAAATTAGGGTATCCTCTAAAATTAAATTGTTAATTTTATCTGATTAAATTATTTAAAAGTATGAATTTAAAGTTTTTTGCTTATTTTAATTATGATAAAATTTTACAATTTATTTTATTTTAATTAAAATTAAAAAAATTATTTTAATGATTTTCAAAATATTATTCAGTTTTTTAAATAAAAATACTTGAGATAACAATTTTTTATTTAACTTTCCTTAACATTTTTTATTTATTTTTTCAATAAATTGCTCACGTTTTGAAGACTTTCAATCTTCATTATCAAGGCAAAAAAATAATTTAAAAATTTTTTTATTTTTTCGATCATCATAAAATAATTTAAGGACGCTCTGTCCACCACTGGGTGTTTTTTGCGCAGCATATTTGTAACTAAAATATTTTAACCATATATTTATTTATAATAATTTTTTAATGAAAGAATCAATGCTTTTCAGCATTAAGTACAAGAATATAAAAAAAAAAATTAAAAATGTTTATTTGTTTAAGCAAATACGACCTGTTAAATTTAAAAAATTTTTGGGTCATAAAAGCCTGAGTTCCCAGGTCTGGGCTACTTGGATCAAAATTCTGCTTGGCTCATATTGAAGATCATTCAATTCTAGGGGGAGGTATCGTGGGAAATTTTTCGCTAAACCTCTTCAGTAATGAGTTACAGCTATTTGTTTATAAAAAAAAAGTTAAAAATGCTCTAAAATTTATAAACAAATAGCTGTAACTCATTACTGAAGAGGTTTAGCGAAAAATTTCCCACGATACCTCCCCCTAGAATTGAATGATCTTCAATATGAGCCAAGCAGAATTTTGATCCAAGTAGCCCAGATCTGGGAACTCAGGCTTTTACGACCCAAAAATTTCAAACATTTAACAGGTCGTATTTGTTTAAACAAATAAACATTTTTAACTTTTTTTTTTTATATTCTTGTACTAAATACTGTAAAGCATTGATTCTTTCATTAAAAAATTATTATAAATAAATATATGGTTAAAATATTTTAGTTACTAATATGCTGCGCAAAAAACACCCTGTGGTGGACAGAGCGTCGTTAAGTGATTAAGTTTATTTGATGTTTATTGTAACTCCTACAAATTTACGAAATGTTTGTAAAAATTAGTGAATTTTCAAAAAAAATTATAGTTAATTTATGAAAATCATAATTTTAGTACCTAAATTGACGAACAAATTTTAAATATTCGATTTTTTTTTGCAAATTCAACAAAAGTTATGAATTTACAACTACTTTTCTGTAAATTTGCAACTGTTTTTATGAATTTTTGGAAAAAAAATTCAAATTTACAACTATTTTCGCGAAGCAATAAAAAAAAATTGCCAATTTTTGATTTTTACGTAATTTACTAATAAAAAATTTTAAATTATTTAGTGTGATTCTGAATAATAATTTTTTTCTCTCAATTTTTTTTGTGATTTTACGAAAAAAGTTGTAAATTCACAACTATTTTTCATAAATTTATAACTATTTTTTGAAAATTTTCGAAAAAAAATTGTAAATTATCAATTTTTCTTGCGAATTCACAAAAAAAAATCGAGAATATTCGAATTTTTTGTTAATGTACTAAATTTAGTAAATTTACGATTTTTTTCGAATCTTTACAAATTTTTTCAAAAATTTACTAATTTTTTGAAAATGTTCTAATTTTTTTGTTAATATAAGAAAGTTACTTTTTACAGCTAAAAATAGGCCTATTTTTAATTACAATTTTTTGTATTTCTTTACGAGTACTTACGTTGTGCTTTAAGAAAATACAGTATTAGGTGCATATTTTTTCCCTTTGTAACAGTAATTTCAACTTAATAAATTAAATTCGTTACTTTTCTGAAGAAAAATTTTCTTGTTCAAATTTTTTCGCTTTGCATAATAGATTTTTTGCTATAAATTTCGAAAGTAAAATTTGATTGTTTGAAAAACAAATTGAAGCAATAAATGAATCTTCAGTTCAGTTTTTTCTATTTCTCACCTTGCGACGGAATAAATAAAAAATACATTATCAAACAGAAAACTTAATTTTCTGAAACAACAAATGAAAATTTAATGTACGTCAACATAGAATATATCTTGCATATTATAAGTGACCAGTGTCAAGAACATACAAATTGTAATACCCCTATGGAAAATTTTCTTTTCATTTCCATTCTGTCATTAACAGTTGATAGAAATAATAGAAATTTATCTTAGTGAATAAGAAAATCCAAAGAGAAAATTGAAAATTGTAAATCGGAAATTAATAATATCTTTTGAACCGTAAAACTAAATTTTTTTTTAAATTACAAAATAAAAAAAAAGTTAATGTAAATTAATATTAATTTTTGTAAACTTTTTTTTTTGAAATTACAAAGTAAATGTGCTTTGAATGTCTCTTTAGTACTATGTGTATAAAATATTATAGTATAACAACTACACTTTCACTAAAAAGTGTTAGTACCCTGGAGGGTTATTATTAGAGTGATCAGTAATAAAGTTATAAAAGCAATCTACATAACCTCTTTTTCTACAGTAGTAGTAATATTGTGTAGACTTGTGTCGGGCCTTGATATCAAGCTTTATATATAGTTTAAAGTTACTATATTATAGTCCCGTTCTTGATAATTAACGACAATAATATAATTACCGGGATCGTCGACAACTACTCTCAACTTCTCTTGTAACTGAGAATTTTGACATAAGCTTTTGACTCTTATTTTTAAATTAATTATAAAGGTAGCTTTTTTTCATATTTTAATGAAAATTTCTAAAAATTTACAGAAAAGAGCCCTACACAGTTTCAATGATTGTCTAGGAACTGTGTACGAACTATCCGGAAATTGTGTTCGCAGAATTTTCAAAATTGAAATTGCATGCAATTTCATTTGATTAGTAAAGAACTTGGCTTTAAGATATAAATCATACAACTATATTCCCAAGATTTATTAACTTGAATAAGAAAAATATAGATCCCAAAAACTGTTTTAACTTTAAAATTTCAATCCCCGTCCGAAAAATCAATTTAAATCTAAATTTACAATTTTATATAACAAAAAAAAAAAAATATTATTTTGGTCGAGCAAGTTTTTGTTGTAATGTACAAATTATTTGTTTTCAGTATATTAGTAAAACTAAAAGCTCTTTTTATATTTTTACATAATATGGTTTTGATAAAATAGAAAAAAAAATTTATCCCGTCGGTGAATGAATACGTGACATTTTATGTTATCAGTGAGATACAGTAAATCCGACGTATGTTTTAAAAATTGCCAATAAATGTATATTTATATAATTTATTTGTACATAAATATGTTTTTACATTTTCATTAAAAAATAATTGAATTCTGTTATTGCATAATACTGTACTCAATTTACAACCAAATTAACCCGTTAGCGCTTAATTGACCGTTCTTGGACAGATGAATTTCGGGTTACTTTTTCCATTTAAATCATTTTTTAAATGCAATAAGATATCAAGCCCTTTTGCAAGGTTAATTCCAAAATATTCATCTGTCCAACGCCAGAATTTTACCCTACTTACGTGGGATCAATTAAAAAAAATCCTTCGCAGTCACATTTTTACTTAAATTCGCCTGAATTGGTGATTTTCAAGGAAGTTGCTTAAATTTTCAAGTTAATGCTTGAAATTAATAAATTAAGCAAATTTAATTAAAACAACCTGACTGTGTTGTTGACAAAATAAGCACTTTTTTTCTATTCCTCAAAGTAATAATAAATGCATAGGTTTTTTTATAAAATTCAAAAAGAAAACCTCTAAAGAATAAAAAAATTCAAATTTATGTTTGAATATTTTAGAGACAATGAGAGTCAACATCAATATATTGTAATAAATTACAAATCTGACGAAAGAAATCAAAATATATTATTTTTTTTAATATAAGCAAAAATTCTGTTGAATAACAGGTAAAGCAAATGATAATAATAATAATATACACTGTAAAAAAAACTAACTTTAATTTTACTATCGCGATAGTATTTTTCCAATTTTAATTAAGCCAATTTTGTTTAGAATTCAATAAATTTTTTTGGTAAAATTATTTTTGGAACTGTGACCCTAAATTGATTTTATAACATTTTCAAAAATTGGAAATCCGTTGGGATTTACATGAATAATTATTTATTTTAAAAGCAATAAACACTTTTTATTTGTCTAAATAAACTAATAATTAAATAAGAATAATTTTAAAAGTAATAAATTTTAAATCAAAACTTCGCAAATTTTAATTGAAAGGAGAAATGAATCATAAACTTAAATAGGTAAATATTATACATACATAGAGAGGCATACTATTAAATTTTAAAGGCTTTTGACATCGTATCAAAGTATCAATTTACTAACGCATTTAGGAAACATGAACCCCTGTATACAGTCAATGAATAGTTTTCTGCAAGTAGTTAACGCAATTACTTCCAAGAGTAATTCGTTTAACGCGTAATATCGCACGAGGCAAAGTGATATATATATATATAAACTATATATAAAAGATTTTATTTTACATTATACCTATGTATGAATATGTGTATCTTAGACCTCGACCTTCATTGGCTTTTTTCGGATTTCTAGAAATCCAAAAATCAATTCAGTTTAAAAATGAAAAACGATCATTTACTTGGCCCAAAGCTTAAACTGATTTTGGCATTTTCAGGTAATTACTTTAATATAGGGAATAAAAATCTAAGCATGTGCAACAGCCAAAAAATTAATTGTAAAAACTCATGGTATGCTCTGCATCTAGTGGAATTGGGCTAAGGCAGCCCAATTAAGACAATTACCCTACCAAAATAAACGTAGACTTAAATGCATACTTATTACTTTAAATTAAAAATGAGAACCCTAAAAGATCCGTTCCAAATTTTGTTTTAAAATATTTCTTCTAAATTTTCATTATTCATAAGTGTAAAAAATCTAACAATAACCCGAATCCTCATATATATGTACATTAATTTTATTATAAAAAATAATGCAACATTTATAATGGATATTTTTAAAAATCCTTTTATCTAGGTACCTAGTGACTTTAAAAATTTTTTTATTAATAACTAAAAATAATAATAAAAATTAGTTTAAAAATTTTTAAAAAGAATCATTTTTATTTTTTTAATAATTAATTTATAAATTAAATTTAATTAAAGCGTATAATTTTTAATGATGTGTCTGCTTTGAAGTTGGCGGATGTATTATTGATTTTTCTACTGAAAATTTTACTGGCATACAGAAAAATGATCTATGTTATATTTGTTCCTATACCAATTTGATAAGAAGAAGTCCATAAATTTAAGAAGTATCAAAAATAACTTCATTTTAGTTTTTATGAAATGAGAATATTTTTAATGGCTAAAAAGTCTACTTTCGCTTTAATAATTAAAAAGAAGCTTTTATCTATTTCTAATATTACAAGCTCTTTGAAATTAAAATAATGAGAACACAGAATCCCTTAGAGATTTTTTATATGTTAATTTTTTTTCTTTATTGACTATTCAGTTTTGAAAGCGTGTTGATTTTTTCCAGAAAAATTCAATTGTGGTTTCTAATTTTATTTTGCGTGAAACATTAAAGACCAAACAATTATAAAAATAAACTTGTTATAAATAATTAAATTAGTCATTAAACTCTATTTTCTAACCGTAATAAAAAATATATATTTTTTTTCATAAAAATTTATTGAGTTCCTACGAAGTTCCTACATTGATTTTGTATATTGAAAGTTCTATTCTTAAACCACAATTTATTAAAGCAAAAAAATAAATTGTTCATAACGTGCGTTAAGAATAACTGCTAGTTTATTTGGAAAAGTGTCCATTTTTATCGCTGTTAATAAAAAGTATGCAATTTTATGCACAAGGGCACATTTACCCATATTTATTTTCTTATTTAATAAGCAGTTATACTTATTAACTAGGGAAGGAAAAGACTGTTTCCTAACCTGGACTGGGACGTATTTTTTTGTTTTTATAATTAAAAAATTTAATATTGCTAACTGAATGAAAAGATTTTTTTACGTCAAATACGAATTTCTCCCGAGCTACGTACTTCGTGCCCATAAAAATTCGTTTTCGAAAAAATTAAACTTTTTTACATCACATATTAGTAATATTGTATTAAATAATTTTTATTCATATTATTGAGTCGCAAATAGAATCTCTTTAAATAAAATCTTAAATTTATTATTTTTATTTTCTTTTAATGGTAAAGAAAAAAACCTACAGACTTATTGGCTATCAATTTTTATTTTCTTTGTAAATGCAACTGAATAGTTTACAGTTTATTTATTACGTACTATGAAAATAACAACTAAAATTTATGTTTTTAAACATAAAAAAGCTTATTTAATATTGAAGAAGATAAAGGTGAAATGAAAGTAGTAAAATAGAAAACAGTTTTTAGCAATAATTTTTAATTAATAAAATTAAATAATTTACAACTTTTTACTAAATTAAGCTACAGTTTTGTTGATAGACTCATAAAATTTTCCAACGAGTATTTATGTTTTTTATTTGATTTTTTGGGTGCTGCGTTCAAAAATGAAATCATTATTTACCTTTTCGTCCAGTTGCACACAATAGGAATTTTTTAATCGGTTATTTATGTGTTTTTTGAGTCCTTAAACAAGATATCTGTTTTTGCTTAAAATTCTCTAGTTACCTACAAAAGAAAGTATATTAGAAACCACAACAAATAATCTAAAATGGTTTGTTATAAGCAACTGAGTTATTTTAGGTTCATTAATATTTAGGGTCATTAGTGTTCAGGGACTCAAAAAACTAAAATTCTCGAATATTTGTATTCAGTGACTCAAAAATAGAAGAATTCGAGAAAAATTTTATAGAACTATATCAAAAACAAAAAATCACTTCTAAATAAGGGTCCAGGCCTCTTCTAGCTTCTATTGGGTAGTAAACTAATAAAAAAAAGGATACATTTATTCGGTTAGAAAAACTTATGCTAAAGAAATAAAATTTTTATGATTTTTTAAAAAGTTTTTAACCATAAATTGAATTTTTTTTGATTTGAGTTAGAGTTTTGCTCAAGTTAATAATTAAGTATAAAAATGCTAAATATAAACAAATGCTTAAATGTTCAAAGAAGTTTTAAATTATTCTTCAAATGGTCCTACCAGGGCCGTCTTAAGAACTCTAGGGCTCATAGGCGGAAACCTGGTGGGGGCCCACTTAAGGCGAGCGAAAATAAAGAAAATAACAAAAATTTCAAATCTTACTAATGCATAGTACTAAAAAGGCTCACACACAAACTCATGGGCACGAGCAAAAAAGCATACGAGCACGAGCAATATTGAACAAAGCGGGATTAATATTTTTAATTTCTCCTCTTTAGCCCCTCCATTCTAACTCCCACTATATACTACTTTTGCTCGTGCTCGTATGCTTTTTGCTCGTGCCCATGAGTTTGTGTGTGAGCCTAAAACTACACAATCGGTAGGAGTCATTCTAGACACCGTGTCATAACTTTGCCAGGTCATGTCTCATGGGCTAATTTTTACACCACCTTTTTTTATATAAAATATGCGTTCTGTGAAATTTTTAGTCCTCTATGTGCTCAGGAAGCTGAGTTATACCAAAAAGAAACTATTTAGATTTCTTCAGTTTTTTAGCCACTTTTGATAAATCAATTTTTAAAAATGACTAGATGATTAAAAAAAATAGTATCAAGACACAAAAAGTTGTAAAATTTCTCGATAAATCCGAATCTAAGGTTAATTTTTTGGAATTTCGCCCCTGGGCGGCTCAAATTGCAATTTTAGACTAAAAATAGGAGAATTTGGATTTCTAACATTCATAGAATTGGTCTAAATCTAACTTAATATGGTAAATGTCGCTATTTGGTTATTTTAACTTTAAAAAGCGTTAGAAGCATAATAATAACTTTTTAAACCAAATTTTAACGTTAAAATGAAATTTTTTTAAATTGGTGACTAAAATGGGTTTTATAAGTCTCAAAAATTTTGTTCAAGCTCTAAATTTTGAAAAATTCTTTACTCGTATATTTTCGATCAATTTTTTGCGAGATATGAAATTTTAAAGTCAGAATCCCTCTTTATTATTTTTTAATAAACGCTAATTTTAAACACCGCATTATAATAGAGCCATATAATTAAAACTATTGAAGCAAAAAGAAGGAGTAAAAAACATTTAAAAACTAAGAGCAATGTACAATATTTTTGAGACCTATAAATCCATTTTAGTCAAAAATTTCAATTTTGGCAGCAATTAAAAAATTTATATTTTTACTGACTAAAGGCAAGAGAATTACTGATAATGCTTATGGGGATTAAAAGCTGACATTTGCACAAAAAGAATAAAAGTAAATATTTAGTTGAGTTAAAAGGTCCCAGCGTCATTTATAAGATAGCCTAAAACATTTTATAGCATAGAATATCCTGCTAGGTGGTCTAATTTCTTGACCCAGGAAGCTTATTCAGGTAAAATGAGGGTATGTGGGATGTTTTTTTAACTACCACAAACTGTCCTGTAGTTAATTGGCTTCCCGAACAGTTGACACTCCTCTTGTTAGTTTAAATATGAAAAATGAATGTTCAACTTATAAGAAAATAGTAATTTTTGAATTTAAATCTTTCATTTATATTTTGTCGAGTTATTTGTTAAAACGTGTTTCTCGGGGGAGGTGAAAATGAGCCAAAATTTGCACTGCTTGGATCGGGCTGATATTTTCAGAAAAAGTTGATTTTTTGGTCCACAGAAACATGATCAAACCCGTTTTTGAAAATCAGTCATCCCCTTCGAGATATTTATCAATTTGTGTCCCATTTAAAATACATGGGAAAAGCCATATTGTAGCTGTTTTTCTGATTTTGCTTCACAATTTTAGTTGGACCAAACACCAAACTAACGAGAAAAGTTTTTTTTTAATATTCATTCAAATGCCCGCTTCATTATAAAGAGGATTGGTGATGGTTTCATCGGATTTCTGGGGAAAAAATACATAAGTCCCTTTAGTAAATAATATTCAGAAAAATTTGTTTTGTAAATTATTAAACTTTAATGATTAATTCCCTTAAAATTGGGACCTCAGCCCGATCCAAGCAGGACAAATTTTGGCTCATTTTCACCTCCCCCGAGAGACACATTTTATCAAATAACTCGACAAAATATAAATGAAAGATTTAAATCCAAAAAAGGACTATTTTCTAATAGGTTGAACATTCATTTTTCGCTATAAAATCCGAAGTGCCCGATTTTTTCATAATCCAATATTTCAGACTAGCCGTGGCGACCCTTCAGTTCAACTTGTGCCCAATTGGCGTGAAATTCCTCAATTACAAAAGACTATAAAAATAAATAGTATTTAGACCAATTCTGTCAAGGGCTGGTCATCGTTAGTATTTGAGCCCTATAAAAGTTGTATTTTAGCAATTCAAATTCTGTCGTTCTCAGCCTAAAAAAGCAGTCTTAGCTAAACAGGGGCCAAATTTTAAAAAACTAACCTCAAGAATCGGATTCAGCGGAAAATTTTACAACTTTTTATGTCTTGATACTATTTTTTTTAATCATCTAGTAAATTTTAAAAATTGATTTACAAAAAGTGGTTGAAAAAACTGAAGAAATCTAAAAAACTACTTTTTAGTATAATACGGCTTCCTGAGCACCTAGAGGACTGACAATTTCAAACAAAACATATTTTACATATATAAAAAGGTGGTGAAATCAGCCCAAACGGGAGACGCATGACCTACTGGCAAGGTCATGACTGGGTATCCAGAATGACTCGTATAGTAGATTTTAAAGTTTCTAAATTAATAATAATAATTAATATTTTAAGAAAAATATTTTCAAAGTATTTAAAAAAAATTTTTTTTAAAATATTTTTCAAATTGGTGGAGGCCTATAATTGGTGGAGGCCTGTAGGCGGCCGCCTCAAGCGCCTAATGGATAAGACGGCCCTGGGTCCTACTAAACAAGCATAATTTGCAGATGTAAAATATAGTTTATTAAGTATCAAGGGCGCAAAATTTTAGCGCTAGTTGAGGCTGGGCACTGGGCACGAGTGATATGTGTTCACATTAGTATCTAAAATTTTTCGCCCATGGTACTTACGATATTTTTTGCCTACCAGGCGTACAACGAGTACAAAAAATTCCGTAAGAAGTTTTACGCACGAGTTTAACGCCCAGGAAGACAAAAAATCAATTTTTTTCAAGGTTTAGTTTATACTTTCGAGGAAACGATTTAATTTTTTGCCTTAATACTTAATCGGTTTCTTGTTTTTTAAATCCAAATTCAATCTTCTAATCTAATTTTTTTATAATTATAAACTCTATACTTATTAGAATTCAAATACTGAAATTGTAAAAGTCTCCAAATTGCCACGAGAATAAAATTTAACCTAATTTTCTATTTCTTTAAAACTAAATCATAAATTCTCTCAAAATCAATTTCCTTTTTTTAAATACCATTCAATCACAATTTCAAATACATATATATTTTAAATTTATCATTGAATAAAGAAATATTGATTTTCACGCGTACTTACTTACAAGAAATATTGAATCTGAAGGATATATATATATGAAAGAAAAATATTATAATTAACTAATATTATATTGATTATCAAATTTCATTATAAAAAATATTTAATTTTGAATGAAATCCTTGAAAATCTAATAGAAAAAAAAAATACAGATCTACTTGATTGAAGCAGATAAAAAAAAAACTTGGTACTTTTTTTTATACTATGCATTATTATTTCTATATATTGACCTACTTGTTGAAACTAGAAGCAACAGTTTGCTCTTAAGGCTGTGTCTTATATTGCACATGGCCAAAGATTTTTCACTATATTTTTTTTTTTTATTTTATTTAGTAGAAATTTATTTATCGATATTGAGATTTAAATAATTTTATTTGTATATACACTGATAAAATAATCTTTTTTGTTTTTTATGAAAATTACTTTGTTACGAAGGTTATTTGTAGAAAACTATTGTTTGTGAGGATAGTTTTCCTTTTGCAGTAAACAGAATTACCATAAAATTATTTATAAAAGCTTACGAATTTGGAAAAATGATATTTGGTCATCTATTATTTCAGTAAATTACACTTTTTAGAACCTAATCAACCCATAAATAGACTAATTTTGAAAAATATACACAAGTAAATTGATACACCTGACAGACAAAATTTCATTATTTTATTGCTTTATAATAATTTATTTATAATAGAAATAAGTAAAACATATATCAAAGTTATCTTTAGATCTGATTAAACTATTCATTAACTTTGAAGTAATTGTGTTTTATTCAAGTGAAGATAATTGCCTTTTAATGAACTTTAAACTTTATAACTAAACATGTTGATAACATCGTCTTTGATCGTTTAAGAAAATATATATATGAAATATACTGAAATTAAGATATAATATGATATATATTTAAACTTATAAAACGTATCTTGTAGAGTTTGTGTCAAAGTTTCTCATTCAAATTGCGAAGTTTGTGATATAAGTTTGAAAGTTTTTATTTTTTTTTATATATTTGTATATTTTAAAATAAATAATTATTTGTTTAAAAATCTTATTAATGGTTTATGAATTCAGATATAAATTTGGAACATGTTTATTGTATCAGTTTTGGCCTAATAAATTTATTGGCTTTTATAAGTTTTCTGAAGCTTGGTTATTTTGCTCTATACAATGCAGTAATGTTTTGCTCGGATCTTGTTTTAAATAGAATTTTAATACTTTTTTACGGTAACTGCTCTGGGTATCAATTTTACAAAAATTTTCCTGATTTATATACTTCTAATCAGAGGTGGATCCAGGAAGCATTTCTAGAGGGAGGGAGGACGAATTTTAAAAAATACGTCTTTAAAACTGTAAATTATTCATTTAACTTTTGAATAACATACAAAAGGGAGGGAGATTATCCCTTTGCCCTGCAGCTGGTTCTGCCACCAAATGTTCATAAAATTTACTTTTCATTGCAAAATTTAAAAATCAAAAACGTAAAACTAAATCAATGTAAACAAAAAAAAACAAAAAAATAAAATGAAAACAAAATTTTTTTACACATTTATTAGTGTGCTACCAGAAATAATATAAAAAATTACTCTTACCAGTATATAAAAGTTACTTCATTCATATAATCCTTCAATTTCATATGTATAATTTGAGAAGTATATATACCCATATATGTAACTCATATAATAGTAAATTTTTGACGATCACGTTTAACAATAAATTCAAAAACTCATGACAGAATACAAGATTTTTCTATTACAGTTATATATCTATATATATATATGTATAATCAGTATAAAAAATATTTTTGATACGTTATCACGTTTTTTAATATATATAGATATAGTAACAATATAGTACATATTAAATTCATTTATGAGAGTATATAAAATAATTTTTTTTTTATTACTGCTGAGAGTGTGAAAATAAAAAATTAATATCTTGTTTATTATATATACATGGTACTATAATCAATTATTTTAGTTCTATATATGTAAATTTATATAATATAAAGTGAATTAGCAAATTTGAGTGGTCACTTTATCATTCTGCACTGTATACTTGTTTCTACATACTGTCAATTTCAAATCTAAATACTTGAAAGTACTTATCCTTTTGACATTTCTATAAATATAACTTCATTGGTTAATCTGTTTTATATTTGATGGGATATAATTTTCGTAAAAATAATTACTATGTATAACTACAGATTTAGTTAATCAATAATTTTAAATAAATAATTTTTTTTAGTTAATGTGCAGTTTTCAAATTAAAAACAAAGTTCAAGTTTGGTTAGAATTTTATTTGTGGTTACATAAATTATCGAGAAATTTAATATATATGAAATGTGATTTTTATTAGAGCTCCTAAAATGCGATTCAGGCGAAAAATAGCCAAAAATAGCCGTTCATAGGCGAAATTTTGAAAAACTAATGTCAAATTCGAATTACAAAGGAACTATTACTGTTTAAATTTCAAGAAATTATTTTTAATTAACTTCTAATTAGTTTTGTTAATAGAATACTGAGCAATTGTATAAAAAAATAAAAAATGGCCAAAAAACCTAATTTTTGTCTAAATTTAACAGATTTTAACTTAGATAGTTAAGAAATTCAAGGATTTCATATTTCATATTTATATGGGAGTTCATAAACAACTTAACCGGTAAAAATAAAAGAAAAAAAGTGATAAAATAACATATTTGGAAAATGAAGGCATTAAACCATTAAACATATTGATAATCAAGACATCTCTAATTGTTTTAATGATTTCTTTACAAACATAGGCTTAAACTTAGCAAGAAATATCAGTAATAATAATAATAATAACAATAATAACAATTCAGTACTTCCTGATTTCAGACTAAATTTTTTCTACTTACACTTCGCTGATAAAGATGAAATCAAAAAATAATTAAGAATTTACCTAACAAGACAGGTGGAGTAGACGGTATTAACGCTAGGGTACTGAAAATTTTAACTGATTACATCTCGGATCCCCTTTTTCATATAATAAATCTTTGCATAGACAAGAACATATGGCCTCAAAGCTTGAAAGAATCTGAATTCGTTCCTATTTACAGATCTGGGAAAAGGGAAAATGTCAGCAACTATCACCCTATCTCATTAATCTCCAATTTAGCTAAGGTTCTGGAAAAAATCATCTACAATAGGCTTATCGACTTCAGAATAGAAAATGACATCATAGCTAACAAGCACTATGGCTTTGTTAAAGGGTTAGGTACTAAAAAAGAACTTACTGAAGTTACTGACACGCTGTACAATGGATTAAATGAAAACAAAGCAGCAATAGTATCTTTTATTGATTTATCTAAAGCATTTGTCATCGTAGACCACGGTATTCTACTAAAAAAATTAAATATGTATGGCTTTAGAGGTAAAATACTTGAACTGCTACAAGATTATCTGAGAAACAGGATTCAAAGAGTGAAGTAGCAAGAAAACTTAAGTCAACCAAGTGCAATAACAACTGGAGTGCCACAAGGCACCATACTTGGGCCAATATTCTACAACAACGACTTACTTGATAAATACAACTTTGTCATATCATATGCAGATGACACTGCAATAATAAGTAACTGCCTGGGGTGGTGCTCACAATAAATAAATAAGCCCATTACAAAAATTATTAGATAAGGCTCACACAGAAACTCATGGGCAAGAGCAAAGGTAGTATATAGTGGGAGTTAGAATGGAGGGGCTAAAGAAGAGAAATTAAAAATATTAATCCCACTTTGTTCAATATTGATCGTGCTCGTATGCTTTTTTGCTCGTGCCCATGAGTTTGTGTGTGAGCCTATAGAATGCTAATTAAGTTATCTGTTTTAAAAGTCAAAGTGCTCAATGTTAATTCATCACTATGAAACCCTCTCATATAATTATAAAAATTCTCAGAGTCGGACAAGAAATAAAAGTATACGAATACCTAACATTAAAAGAAGCAGTTACTAATGCATTAACCCATTATTGTCAAGATTGACGGATATTTTAAAATTATTTTAGCTGCATAATTTTTAGCAAAAAAATTAAAAAATTTTATTTTAGAATACCTGGTCTTATGTTTTTGAGGTCGCAGATTTCGAATCCGGAGTTGGATCTTAAAAAAATTTAGCCCTTGCATGATTTTTGGCCATATTTATCAAAAAAACTGACATTTTTGAACGCTTTTTTATTGTTACAACTTAAAAGTCATGCCGAAAATGGCTTCCCATCTCCCCAAAAATAAATAAAAGTTGGTCAATGGGACCTAAACAAAAAATCCTTATGGTCAAAAAAATTTTTTTGCTGCGTTTTGACCCAAAATAGCGGCTGATTTTATGATTATCATAGATAGACCAAACTTGCAGACAGATTTCGTAGAAAAATTTTATCCTTAATAGGGAAATGGAATTTCCCAACGGGTTTTTATGTTTTTTGGGTCGCTGGAAACGAATATGATATCGGTTTTTACTGTATATTGTCCATTTGCCCACAATAGGCAACTTTAGGTTAATTTTTGGGGTTTTTTCTGTATTCGTAATCGTTACTTATGTTTTTTAGGTCGCTGAGCACGAATATGATATCGCTTTTTACCGTATTTTGTCCAATTGCCCACAATAGGCAACTTTAGGTTAATTTTTGGGGTTTTTTCTGTATTCCCCGCTTACCTATCTCTTAGGGATATATGTATTATGTATTATAAATGTATATTTTATCTTTTTAAATAAATTAAAAAACATAAATAAACGTACTCCCGAAGTAGACCAAACATGAGGGTTCGTTCAGGCTTCTTATATACGGAATAACTCGTATACCAAGTTTGGTAGTAATCTGGTGTTGAAAACGAATAAAACACAATTATTAGACTAGTTGTACAAACTACCACAGATGCAACTTACATGATTTGCTTTGACTTACTTATTAAAAATTTTTAAGACAGAGGCTTAAAAAAATTTGTTGATAAAAAATTTTCATAAAAATTTATTTATTATTTGCACAAATAAATTACATTTACAAAAAGTATTTATAATAATTATTATTTTTATACTTAAACGTGGTAACAGGGTTTTGAAAATGTGTAGGACGAAGCAAACTGTTTGAAACACATGTAAATATAACTTGAAATATTGAATTTTAAGCAAAATTTATGCATTGAGACGATGATTATAACTTAAGTTTTAAATACGAAAATCATCTGTTTGAAAGTTTTCTTTTAATCCTCCCTACAAGAATTGAAAATTTTCTCTGTATGAGATAGATCTTCGTCTATTATTTGTTATAATTATGATATAGTACTAAAATCGTAACTCCAAAGCATAATCAATTACTTTTGTGGGATTAAACGAAGTCATAAGTAAATCGTATAAATTTGGACATTGCTCAACTTTACAGTACGTAATATTAGGTGAATTACTGAGAATATTACAATACATTTCAAATTTAATATTCGAATTAAAAATTTGAAATTCGACTAAATTTGAAAAACTTTCGAATTACATCGAATTTCCTACTTTCGAATTTCTGTTATGGTTAGAGCAACGTCATCCGCGTATCCGATCATGGAGCATCCATCCGGGAGCTCAATCTTTAGCAAGCCGTCGTAAAAGGCATTCCACAGATCAGGACCCAGAACTGAACCCTGCGCTATGCCTGCGCTTAATACTTTACCTCTTGTGCCATCGAGCGTGTCCCAGCGCAGGTATCGGTCCCGGAGGTAATCTCTGAGTATATTTCTCAGATAATCCGGAACTCTGAATACCTGCTCGAGGGAGTGCAACATATCGTCCCACTTAGCCGAATTGAATGCGTTTTTCACATCCAACGTGACAAGCAGGACGTCCGGTTTAATATCCGGCCGCACTTGTCTGGCCCTCATAACCACCTTCACGACCTGCTCGATGGCACCGATCGTGGAACGCCCCTCACGAAAGCCGTGTTGGTCGTCGCTAAGGTCACCCGCTTCCCTAATTGCTTGCCGCAATCTTCCTCTGACCATGCTCTCCATCACCTTGCCAATGGTATTTAACATACACAATGGTCTGTAAGATGATGGAGATCCTGGTTCACCCTTTCCCTTGCTTATCAGAGCCAGACGGGCCACTTTCCAGTCCCTTGGAAAGGCGCCTGCCACGAGGCACGCGTTAAACATGCCAAGCAGGAGACCAGGGATTACCTTTGCAGCCGCCTTAAGGGCTTCCGCGGGTATTCCGTCTGGTCCTGGCGCTTTCCCATTTTTCATTGACCTAATTGCCTGAAGCATCTCCGCCTCGATAAATAGCGGAACTTGCTCCCTCGGGACATCCAAAGCAGGGTGTTGTTGGTTTGGATGATCCGGGAAGAGAGCGTCCACTATTCTTTTGGTCGTTGCTTCATCCATCGTGTTGTCACATCCGGACTTAAGTTTGCCCATGACAACCTTATATCCCAGGCCCCACGGGTCGCTGTTGACATCATCTCTTAGGGACCAAAGACAGCGCGCCTTGCTGAGGCGGATAGCTTTCGCCAGCCTATGCTTGGCTCCCTTGTACTCTTCAGAGCGCGTAGCCAGCTCTGGGCAGCCATGCGCTCTTTGCCGTCTTCTGCGTGCGCCGTGACAGACCCGTCTTAGCTCCGCAATTTCTTCATTCCACCAGTACACGCTTCTTTTACCCTTCCAGGGCCGTTTACGCGGCATAGAGGCATCGCAGGCTCCCCTCAGAAGAGCAGTTACCCTCTTGACAACGGTCTCTGCCTCTCGCGAGGTGGTCGGTCCTCCATGCCAGGCTGGGATAGACGAGAACTCTTCGCGAAGATAATCCACAAATCTGTCCTCGTCCATCTTTGACACATTCCAGCCTAGTGGGCGCTTTTTGTACGGGGGCCGATTAGCAACCCTATCACGCACTTTGAAGGTGATGTAATTATGATCGCTGCCATTGGCTCCATCCATCACCCTCCAGCCACACACTCTTCCTGCCAGCCCGGCCGAGGCAAAAGTGACATCAGGGATCGATTCGCCAAAGCCTGGCCTTACGTAGGTTAGATTGTTCCCAGAGTTCATGACCACCAGATCAGTTCTAGCAGCCATCTCTAGGATCAACGTTCCCCTACGGTTCGTGGTTGGCATTCCCCATTCCACGGCCCTGGCATTTAAGTCCCCAGCAAATATGATATTGCCAGAGACTTCCCTTATCGTTTCCTCCAATGAGGCCAGCTTTGCGGTGAACACCCCAATAGTGTCATTCGGTGACAAATAACAACTAATGAAAGTTGTATCACCGCACTTTGCCCAGACGTAAACCATTAAACATATTGATAATCAAGACATCTCTAATTGTTTTAATGATTTCTTTACTAACATAGACTTAAACTTAGCAAGAAATATCAGTAATAATAATAATAATAATAATAATAATAATAACAATTTAGTACTTCCTGATTTCAGACTAAATTCTTTATACTTACACATCGCTGATAAAGATGAAATCAAAAAATAATTAAGAATGTACCTAACAAGACAGGTGGAGTAGACAGTATTAACGCTAGGGTACTGAAAATTTTAACTGATTACATCTCGGATCCCCTTGCGCGTATAATAAATCTTTGCATAGACAAGAACATATGGCCTCTGAAGCTTGAAAGAATCTGAAATCGTTCCTATTTACAAATCTGGGAAAAGGGAAAATGTCAGCAACTATCACCCTATCTCTTTAATCTCCAATTTAGCTAAGGTTCTTGAAAAAATCATCTACAATAGGCTTATCGACTTCATAATAGAAAATGACATCATAGCTAACAAGCACTATGGCTTTGTTAAAGGGTTAGGTACTAAAAAAGAACTTACTGAAGTTACTGACACGCTGTATAATCCCGCTTGCCAGCGTAGCTGGCGTTAATACTGGCGTTAACTCGAGGTTTAACAACGTCTTTGACAACGTTGTTAAAAACGTTGGATTATGATGAGTGTTGACAACGTTGTTGACACTAGATTAAACGCCGGTAAAATAAATTCGTTATTTATTTTTTTTTTATATTATATAATTTTAATTTATATTTTTGGGAATATAGGATTAAATAAGGAAAAAAAATCTTTTTATTTATTTGAAAATATATATAAACTGTTTATTGAATAATATTACATTTTTTAAAACTATTTTTATGAACTTTAAAGCACATGCATTTTCAAAATACTTAAATAATTATATTACAGATAATTAATACAACACCAACTTAAAATTAAAATGAAATCATTTAATAAAAAAATTATTGTCTTTAAAAAATTATTCTTTTAAGAAAAATAAATAAAAGGCATACATAATAAATAAATAAATTAACTAACACACATTTTCACTTGCACCACGCTTTATTACTTCTGCTTACACACTAAAATTCAATATGGTTGATGCGCGTTTGTAGAGTCGTTTGTAGTTCCAAAATTCTACAAAATTTTAAGTGCGCATAATTATGGTCTTCCCAACTTCCTTTCACTCTGATATTCCCCACAGATTCTCTATATTGGGTTTTTAGTTTGTAAGAAGAAGTGATAAGCGTGATACATCAGTGAAAAAATGTGTTAGTTAAAATTTATTTCTATTATAATGGAATAATTTTTAAAGACATTAATTTTTTTATTAAATGAATTCATTATAATTTTAAGATAGTGCTGTAATTTCTGTAATAAATAAGTGTTTTATATAAGTAAAATAAAAAATATTATATTTTCTGGTGTAGAAAGGGCCTTTGAAAATGCATGTGCTTTTTAAAGTTCATAAAAATTGTAAAAAAAATGTAATATTATTCAATAAACAGTTTATATATATTTTCAAATAAATAAAAAGATTTTTTTTCCTTATTTAATCCTATATTCCCAAAAATATAAATTATAATTATTATGTTTTGTATATAATATAAAAAAAAAATAAATAAATAAATAACGCATCTTTCATAATTTGCATTGACTTACTTATTAAAAATTTTTAAGACAGAGGCTTTTTCATAAAAATTTATTTATTATTTGCACAAATAAATTACATTTACAAAAAGTATTTATAATAATTATTATTTTTAAACTTAAACGTGGTAACAGGGTTATTGAAAATGTGTAGGACGAAGCAAACCACTTAAAAAACAAGTAAATATGACTTGAGATATTGAATTTTAAGCAAAATTTATGCATTGAGACGATGATTATAACTTAAGTTTTAAATACGAAAATCATCTGTTTGAAAGTTTTCTCTAAATCCTCTTCTCAAGAATTGAAAATTTTCTGTGTATGAGGTAGATCTTCGTCTATTATTTATTCTAATTATTATATAGTACTAAAATCGTAACTCCAAAGCACTATAACTTAGTTTTGTAGGATTAAACGAAGTCATAAGTAAATCGTATAAATTTGGACATTGCTCAACTCTACAGTACGTAATTTTAGGCGAATTACTGAGAATATTACAATACATTTCAAATTTAATATTCGAATTAAAAATTTGAAATTCGACTAAATTTGAAAAACTTTCGAATTCCTCTACTTCTTTGAAATTCATTCCTTTAATTACTAAACTTTTTAATTTTTTAAATTTACTTAAGGCTAAGAAACTTTCACACTGTGGTACTGTTCCTGGGTTCCTAATATTTATTGTTAAATATTCCAAATTTTCTAAACTAATTAAATAATTAATGCCTAGGGTTGTTAAAGTAGGGTTAAGCATATGTAGGCCAAGTTTTTTTAAACTTATACATTTTGATATGTTTTGTAGGTATTCTTCAGTAATTTCAGCTTTATAACCATTCAATGCTTTCAAGTTTGTAAAACGATAAAGATTACTTACAAGATCGTCATGATATTCTAACTCCACAATTTCTTCCAAGCTTTCTATAGATAAAAGAGTATTAATTAAACTTTTTGGAATTCTATCCAAATAAATCTTACGTAACTGTTTTTGTCTTATAAGAAAATTACCAAGTTTTTCAATAACAATAGGATATTTATCATGATATGTAAATGAAAGTTCTGTTAAAGTATCAATATTTGCAACGTTCAACGCATCTAATAAATTATCATAAGCATCATAAGATAATAAAAAATCATAATTGTATACTACTAAAGAATCTAGTTTCAATATTTTGATATTTTTTAGATTACTTAAAAAAGTATAAAAGACATCTTCTTCTTCGATTATAAAGTTACTCATATCGAATGCTTCTATCTGTTTTGCATTTAAGATAGCTAAATCAGAAGTATCCATATCCAAGCTTCTTAAAGAAATTCTTTTTAAATTTTTATGATTTGTAAACAATAACTCATAAGTGTTTTCAGGAACATTTCTTATATCTGTTAAATTTAACTCAGCTATTTTGTTACAATATTTAAAAGATGCATTAAAAATTTCTGTCCAATCAACTTTCTGAGTATAATTATTGATTAAAAACTTATTTAAATAATTACCGCATTTTTTAAATAATTTAATTATGAGAGCAGTATTTTGTTTTTTATTTCCCTGTAAATATTTCCATTCAAAGTAAGTATCTATAATGATACAAGTAGTTTGATTCCATGAATCTTTTTCCAATGCGTGCCATTTTTTACATACAATTCCCATCACTAGTCTGTCTTCGAAAGGTAAACGTTCAAAAATATATATCAAACAGTCATCATTCAAGTCATTGATGTTCATTTTTTCTTTGACCACATTTGATGCACACGAACTTTGATTTTTCACTTTTTTTAAATCTAAAATAATTTTTTTTAAATTAAAATTAAATAATAAAATCTGTGTATTCCTAATTCATTTTACCTGAGCAACTCATTGTGTGAAATTGAATTTTTTTTTTAAACGCAGCGAATTTTTGGTTGTCCTGTAAAATTTTAATTATTAACTATTTAGTAAATTTTTTAATACGTTTGCTATTTTTTGTTTTTTCCTTATTTTACTAATACCATGGGAGCACCAAAATTGCTGAATTTTCTAATAGGGGTGTATGCTTATCTGAAAGTCGGGTCGGGTACCTGAAATTTCGGGTTTTTTGCTTCAAGTTGGGATGAATTTGAGGTATCAAAGGAAGCTTTCTATTCAAAACTGCAACTGCAGAACTTCTTAGGGAAGTTTCAGGCTTTAAACGAAATCTGAACTGCAAAAATCTGACAAAAAAGACCGAAATTTCGGGTACCGACCCGACTTTCGGTTAACCGCACATCCCTAGTTTCTAATCAATAACATATCCAAGGAAAAATTATTTGGATTGTCATATACTTATTACCTTTTTTTGTAGAAAAAGTAATTTTCCGTGATTGATAATTTCTTAAAACATTTTTGAAACATTTGTAATTGGTTTCAAAAAAATGTTTGAAAATATCATCCGGATCCATTTAGATCATAGTTGGTCCTTAATTCACCTTATTCTTTCATAATCAATATTAATTAAGTATTATTAGTTAAAATATGCTAGGGAAGATGATAATTATGTTGTTCTATTTTCGACTTCAACCTAAGGTGCCTAAAGCTTGATACAACAAATTTAAATAAAGTATACTCTAAAAAATAGTATATTAAATATCAAGGGTACAAAAGTTATAGTACTAGCGTGACCACTAGTACGAGTGCTCAGCAAAGCCGGGCATGAATGAATTGTGTTTAACATATAATGTCAAAAGTTTTTCACCCATGATATTACGATATTTTTTGTCTCCCTACTAGTCGAGTTTTACTTCTAGGAGAGTGAAGAATTTTTTTTCATATAAAACTGGATTAAAAAGTTATAGAATTTTTATGCATTATTCGATTTGGGTTCATTTTTTCAATGTAATAATTTTTGCAAAAATATTGTTTTGTCCTCCCGGGCGTAAAATTTGGCATCAAATTTCTGCACCTAGGTAGGCAAAAAATATTATCAGTAACTACGGGAGAAAATTTTTAGACACTTGCTTTACCAAACACTCGTGCTAGTGATCACGCTAGTATCAAAACTTTTGAGCCCTTGATACTTAATTTACTATTTAAAAGATTCCTCAGATAATCAACGAGGTAGTGGAAAACAGCTTTGAGGGAATCCAGGGTTGGGAGATGAGTGAAACTCTTGTGATCGGTACTGGAAACAGTCAAGTGACACGAAAGCATTGTGAAACTAAAATATAATAACCATATTTACTCCTCATAATTTTTCAATACTAACATGGAACATTTTCATTGGATGGGGTATCTGAAAAAGTTTAGCTTGGCAGGGGGGGTGAAAAAGTGACGTTTTTAAGGGGAAGGGGGGTGAAATGGACTTAGAATATTTCCGATTTATGGACTTAGAATAATTTAAAGTAGAAGTCAGGGCCTGATCAGGCCCTAATAAGAACAAGAACTTAGAATACATTACGTATATAATTTATATTTCGGTATTTATTGTAATTTCGGTTTTTGGATTTATTACTGTTATGAGTGAACATGTTCCATGCTCGTTGGTTGTGTAGTTACACAAACCGATTATAATTATTTTGTTTCAAATATAGCTGATGATTTGTATTTTTAACATGAAACATGTTTATAGGGAGGGGATACCCTGGAAATCTAAAAATCAAGGGGGGGGTGAAATTTGTCCAATTTAAAGAGGGGTTCAAAAGTGTCCAATTTAGGGGGGGGGTCAAATTGGATTTAGAATAATTTTGTTTTAGGGACATGGAATAATTCGGGTTTAGGGACTTAGAATATTTTTGATTTAGGGACCTTGAATAATACGCGTTTTGGGAATCAGAATAGTTTGGGCTTAAAATCTTAACATCTAGTAAAGGTGATAATTACGATTTATAAAAACAGCAAATTGTATTGTAATGTTGCGTAACACTTATGCATTATACCTAGCCCTCGCCCGTAAGTAAACTTGTTCCATGCATTTCGGTTGTGCTTACACAAACCGGTTATAAGTTTTATGTTATTAGAAAATGAAAAAAAAAATAAAAAAGAGTTTTTTTTAAAACAAATCGACACATATGTTTCAGGTCATAAATAATAATTTTCCCAGACTTAAGCCACTTGGATCAAAATTTTGCTTGGTTCATGAAGAACATTTACTTTTTTAGTTTTGGGGTTGGGTACGCTGCCAAATTTTCTTATAAATACTTTCAGTAATATATTATCAGAGCATTTCAGCATTTATTTGATAAACAAATAGCTACAAACAGAATTACAATTTATGGGTTTTTCAAAAACGTAGCACTGTTAGGGAAGGTAGGTGTTAAAGAAAAGAGTTACGTATTTTTTAACTGACGGGTGTGGGTATTTAACAGAAAGCGTTACGTTATAAAAATGAACAAATATAAGTATTTTATATAAGGCCGTTTTTTTTTTTAATCGAACATCCATTGACCAAAAATTGACGCAACGTAGAAGGACATGGGGGGCCTCAAAAGTTGGGAAAAACTATATATATATAGATTTCCATGCCGAGTGGCCCCTATATTTTTTTCACTTGCCTGCCCACCTCAACTGATGCAAGTTTCAAATAAAAAATCAGATAAATTGTAATGAAAATAGGTTGAAAAATTTTTCATTTTTTTTCCTACTGAAAAATTGCTACTCATCAAAACCAAGAAAACAACACCATCCGCGTGTTAACCCGTTTAATTCCTAAACATTTTTCTGAGTGCATATAGTTTTTTAAAAGCGTCAAATTCGACTTCTGATATCTCTGAATGTACAAGTCCAATATAAGAAAGTTTTGGCGCGAAATGGTAGTCTTCTGATATATAATAAGTGTGCCAAATGACGTAATTTCATCGAATAGTTTCGTCTTTGGCAATTTTCTGGTCAGAATAATATGTTGCAGAATAACCCTTGAAATTGGTTAATCCAAAACTACTCGATAAAATTTCCTGCCGTTTTGTACATTTATTATATATTAGAAGATTACTATTTTACGCTAAATGTAACCCTTGTGGCAAAACCTAAATTAACCTTAAAAACATCATTTATGGTTGCCAGCCAGATTCTGGCCATATTTTCTGGCTAGGTTCTGGACCACCAGATTATGGACAAAATATGGCCATAATCGATAACTTTTTTTGAATTTTATTTTATTTTCTTATCTATTAATAAAAAATAAGGCTTCATTTATTCTTATATAATAAAAAAATGCTAATTTAAGTTTAAACAATAATTGCTTTTTACTTACACTCTTGAGATTAATGCTATATTATTTAAAGAATATAACGTGACATTTATTTTGCTTTTAGATTTTTTTACTTAAAAATATACGAAATATCTTAACACAAAAAAAATGTATTAATATATTAGCCTGGCAGTTATTTTGTAAAATAGATTGAAACTTAGATTACCAAGTGAGATTAGGCGCCGGTTACCAAAAAATATAAGTAATAAATAAATAAAATACTTAAAATTATTGATCCTAAGCATTGTCACTGATTCCATGAAAATATTATCGTTTTAAATAGTGTTTAAATGTACTAGAATTAAGGAAATTTTACTTTTTTGGTGAATGGCAACTAAAAACAGAAAACTTTTTAAAATAACTCCCAGACCTAAAATTGAAGTTTAAAGAAAAACTTTGCTCCACGGTTATTTTCGTGAACTTTTATTAATAGAAAAAAATTTTGTTTAATAATACAAATCGTGAAATACAAAAAAAAAATTTATATAAAATATTATTGTTATGTTTTGTAACTTTATAATGTTACATTAAACTATATTTATAAAGATTAAAAATATTTTTTACATTATTTTATTGTGTATTAACACACTGAGAAAAAAGTTTGGTCAGGATAACCAAATTATGGTTACTATCACCAAATATTAGCGTAACTATAACCAAATATTTTGTTGATCAATTCTTAACCAAATTATTTAGTCAAAATTCCCAAATATTCAGTAGAAATAACCAAAATAATTTTTTAAGAAATATTAGGTTAAATATATCTTAAATATAATTTAAAATTGTAAAAGATAAATAATAAATTATTTCAAATATCCTAAAATAATTGTATATACTAAAAAATATTAGTAAAAATTATCAACACACCAAAATGTAAATCTATATTTTAATTTTAAATTTATATTATCATTATAGATATTAAAATATTACGAGACAAATTACAATAACATCACAAATTTTTTTGCCCGCCTGGGCGTGAAATGTTTTGTAAAATTTTAGCACGCGTTTGAAGCTCAGTAGGGCCAAAAATAGTCTAAGCACCATGGGCGAAATACTTTAGACACTAGCGTGAACACATATCACTCGTGCTAGGGCTCACGCTAGTATCTAAACTTTTACGCCCTTGATACTTAATATACTATTAAACAGTAATAACTATGAAACTATATTTTACTTAATTAATTAATCAAACTCATTTAAAATTACAAATGAGGCCGATTACTAAATGCAATCGGCCACTAAAATTTTGGTTATCCTAACCATACACTTTTTTCTCGCATTTTTTTAAAACTTTCTCTAAAATATCTTGAGTGAAACAAAATTCTATCAGATCCAATATGATCGTATAAGTTAAGGCTATGCAGAGCCAAAAGCATTCTTTTAAACAAAAAAGACAAATTGTTTGTTTTGACATTGCATGCATTTGTTTGTATGAGCGAAGGCAAACAGCGTGCAATAGTAGAACACCATATTTTTCTCACTTGATCTAAAACATAGTTTTACAAGGGGCAAAGAAGCCATCTCCATAGGGTAAAAAATAGGCTGTTTTCTGTTAATTTAATTTACTTAAACCAGTGATTTTAAGAAAGCCCAAATTTTTATACTATTCAATTTCTTCTTTTTAACACTTAAGACTTTCTTTTTAAAAATTGTTTTTCTCATTTTCTTAGTTTTCTTTATTGGTCTCTTTATTGCCCATAACTTTTTGTAATCTCGCTTATTTTTTTCCTTTGCATAATAATAAAAAAAACATTCTCCGATAAATGCAATAACTGAAACGCTTATACCAATAATATAAACTGTTAGAAGAGTCGAAAGCAATTTTAAATAATCATTTTTATCATTCATATTATTATTAATAATTTCTTCCATATGATAATTTTCTAAATTACTTGATTTTTTTAACAATCCTGATTCTAAAAGTCGTCTTTCGATTAAATCGAATTTCTTCATGAATGGTGAATATTTTTCAAAATAAGTTACTGCGAAAGAAACTGGTAATTCAGAATCGATCATTTTATAATGCTTTGACTGGTCACTTTTAAATGTTAGCATTACTTTAGCCAATCTTTTAACTACTGCAATAATACAATTATCACATTTAGATATATCACTGAAAAAATTCCAGTATTTTGATTTTTTGACAATTTCTTTAATATCCTTTTCAAAATATGGTATTTCCAAGTACCGTTTTAGAACTGGAGGTTCTAATGGTAAATACAATGATAAATTCTTACCCGGCAACTCCCTTATCTCTTTGATCAAAGGTATTTCTTTAGTGGAATACTTTAGAGCAGTTAAATTTAGAACGAAATCTGACAGAAAAAATAGTGAAAATAACACAATTGTAAAAAAAATAATTTTTGACTGCAGATTTTGATAAACTCCATTAATTACTGGTAATCCTAATATAAGTTTGAAAATATTCAAAATTGACCATTCAGATAAATTACGAATTTTCAAGAAATAGCATGCCATTATAATAAGAATAAAAACTCCAAAAATAATAGCAGATCGATAAATTGCAGCCCAAGAAAAATCTAATTTGCTCTCATAAACTAATGGAACTAACATCTGAACCGATTCAAAACCAACAATTTTTATACGTTCAAAATATAGTAAAGATGTGAACTCATAAGCAAGCATTAAATTCAAGTTGTTATCAGATAATACATTTAACTTCATCATGTTAGACATTACTGGTACGTAGGTTGACGTAGCATTGATTGATTTAAGAAAATATTGATAATGTTTGTAAATTTTAGTATAATATTCACCCAAAAATGCTTTAGGATTCGTGTAACAACTAGGCCAACAAATCCACATAACACCTGCTCTTAAATTGTATTGAAAAGTGTCCGTCAATTTATCAGGAAATATCGTCGTGATTGCATTATCATATTTTTCAACCAAAAACTCATTATTGAAACCATTAAAATGAGCGATCCGAGAAAACCCTTCTTTATCAATTTGAATTAGTGTAAAATCAAAAAAGTTTAATTTCCAAGCAAGCTGCATAATTTCTTTGACATAACCAGTTGGAATGACGTTGCCCAATAAGACAATCAAGCATTTTAGTTGAGATTCATAGAATAGAGTCGTAGTTAGTAATTTAAACATCGATGTCCATTGCTGTACAGTTGTTCTTTTTAAATCTTGTTCATTTGTAACAAACAAATGAAGAGGTGAAGAAATGTTTTTATCGTAGAGGAAAAAGTTATGATTTTGATAACCAACTTCCTGAGGCGTATATTGATCATTGATTAAAGTTGTTGGAACTTGATTTGAAAATTTTTCAATCAATAACAGATTGTTCAAAGATAAACTTGATGTTTGGTTTTGCGTGTGCACTGTAATACAATTAGGATTGATTTCTTGTACAACACTAATAATTAATTGATCAACAGTTTTCAAACAATTAACTGAACGTAATAAGTAAATAACAATAATTATTCCAAATATTGATTTCATTGTTATTATTAGAGTTTATTAACAAAACTATTCAAATATTATACTTAAAAATTGTTATAAATCCAAATATTATTAACCCTCTCAATGGAATAGATCCAAATCCAACTCTGTGCTGGGTTTTATTTATATTTTTTTTATAAACGACTCACTGAATTAAAAAAGTATCATTGATTTAATTTAGAAAAAAACGACGAAACAAGTGAACAAACTTTTTTTTTAAACTACTAAAAGAAAGCCGAAATGGATTCTTCCATTGAGAGGGTTAATAAGACTTTATATTAAGTAAATGTTTTTTGCCACAGAATGACTCCTTAAAAACCTAGATCAGAGTGCATTAGTTCTTAAAAAAACTAAACTATTCAACAGCTATTAACAGTTTCTGTCATTAATTTATAAACAATAGATTAAAAGTAATTATATTCATGATGATAAACTTAATATTGATCACTACTTTTTTGAAGCAAATATTTTATTGATTCACTGCACTAAGAATTACACCAAACTAACGCATCGGTTGTTTTTGTTGCAATATGTTATAGATTTTATTCAAATAATTTAAAAATTTTTGTAACTTTAAAACTGTAAACAAAGGTTGCCTAGATACCTTCGATTTTTTAAATACTCTTCAGAGAAAGTTTTTTTTCAGTTATTTTAAACTAACAAAATCAATTTTGTAATTAAAAGCCTTGGTAATTCTAAATTGTTTAGGTTGTCACACAGGTCTATATTTTGTTATCGAAAAAAAATTTAGAATATCATTGAGTATATACCCCCGAATAATTTTCTTAATTGGATTGTAAAAAATCTTGATCCGATCTAAGGATCTAGTCCCCCTAGATTCTAGTAAAAATACGCTCTATGAAATCAAATCGGTTGTAGTATATGTTAAAAACAAACGAAAAAAAAGTTGCTAAGTTACCTTCGATTTTTTATGTTTTATTTTTATTCAAGGTTATCAGATTTCAAATTCTTCATAATTTACAAATAAACAAGTTCGTTATGTTGTTATTGCTAATAAATTATCTGAATTCAATATTTTAAGTCGATACTTAATCATTAAAAATTTTTAAACCTAACCTTCAACCGTTGAAACAATTTTAATGGAAAACCACAAATTAATAAATTTAAAATTTTGAGAAATCAATTACATTTTTTTTTTTGAAATCTTAAAATTTTTTTTTATTCCTTTTTGATCTTTTTATTGCCCATGAATTTTTGTGATTGCACTGATTTTCGTTTCATGTATCGGTATAAAGTAAACTCTCCAAAAAAAATTAATATTGAAATAGTTATGCCAATAGCATAAACTATTAAAAGTGTTAATACCAAAGCACTGTCATCTGTGTTGTTAGTTTTATCAGTTTCTATTAATTCGTTTCCTGATGTAATTATAGTTATTAAATCAGCTTCAAGCAGTAGTTGGTATATTTAAAAAAGTGATTAATATAAGGTGAACTTTTTTACTAAAACTAATAACTCGCGATTTTTTCTTATTAATGGAAAAACCATTATTAGTAAGCCAATTTATAAAATTATTAGAAATATTATTTCCAATGCCATTTAATTTCGATTTATTTTTGGTTGTCGTAGTTTAAAAAGTTGACAAACAATAAATTTTGTACTTGAAATTTTAAAATTTATTGATAACAATCTTAGATATTGTCTAATTTAATATGTAGTTATTTTAGTAATTTTTTAGTCGCTTCCGTAATTAATAAATCAAATAATGCAAAATTATACCCTTTAATTATGTAGAAAATAAAATTGCCTGTTCAAAACTTGATTTTAAAAATTATAATAATGTAAACTGAATGTTTTCGAAACGTGTGCAATTTATTGTCGAAATAAGTTATTAAATAAAAAATTATTTTTCTCGGTCCCCTTTTGCGTACAAATTTTGGATATTTATGAAACACTAAAAATTATATTTTCTTTTTTTTTTGTTCAGATTTTTAGAAATATTAAAAAATTTTTGTCTAAAAAAAACGATTTTTTTAAGTTTTCCGGGGTCTGTCGTGGCCTAAAGGTCTTATTTGAACGGGAATCAGTGAGTTTTTTGAAAACTTTTCGGATTCTATCAAAAGTTTAGAGATATCAGCAGTCAAAGTTGACGTTTTTTAAAAACCACATAACCTTCAGAAAATATTTTAAGGAATAAATGGATTAACCCGCGGATGGAGTTACTTACTTTATTTTAATGAGTAGCAACTTTTCAAATAAAAAAAATTTGAAAAAATGTTCTATTAACCTATAAAAATTCCAATTTTTTTTATTCTATATTTGAAATTTGTGGATGTTGAGGCGTGCAGGCAAGTTAAAACAAATATGGGGACCACTCAGCATAAAATTCTATATACTTTTTAGTAGTACTTCTGAGAAATAACACTTTGAGACCGATTTAAGGACTTAACCATTAGGTTTCATTATATTTCATTTAAAAAAAAGATGAAATAGTACATTATGAAATATAATTATCAAAATTACTGGTTATGGGGTCTTCCATAAATGACGTCCACGATTTTTTTAAGGTTTTTGAGACCTTCCTACCCCTTGTCTGATTTGTCACATAAAAGTTGACCCCCCCCCCCCTTTTGGACGTCACAAATTTATTTTATCACCCCCCTATAAAAAAAAAAGAAATGAATTTTTTCATACAAGTTTTGTATAAGTTTAAAAAAAATTTATGATTTAAATAGAAATCTGAATTAAAAGTATAGTACATAGAAGCCTATTCCAGATTAAAAATTGAATATTCTGTAATTACAATCTAATAAATTAAATTTTGCAAACAATAAACTCAAAAGTTTATTTTAATACATACAATTTATTATATTTTAATTAAAAAATATCTAATAATCAGTGTACCATCATAATAAATAAATAAAAAATTTTAATTTTAATTTTAAAAAAATGTTGAGTCATGAATTTTACCAGAAAAATTTTATTTATTTACAGTAAAAATCGAAATCAAATCAAGTTTAGAATTATAAATTATAATAGTATGGGGATTTTTGATCGTGAATAACTTCAAACAACGCCATAAAACTTATAATGCAAGACTATAGATTTAATCTCGACTTTTAATCTGGTTCAAAAAAATTTTTAATTTAGTTTGCTTTACTCAAATCTAATTATATTACTGACTTAAAAAAAAAATAAAATAAATAAATAAATAATTTATAGCGTAAATCTTAACTATATTTCCCCTGGTGATAATTTCATAAATATAAAGAAATTTATAAATCAACTTTTTTCTTATCAGTTTTGAATAACAATAAAGCTCATGCAGCAAATTGATCAGAGCTTTATAATTATATGAGCATTTATTTTTTTTTTTGAGGGCACATCGGAACGACCCTTGTTTTCGTAAAGTTTGAACCCTCAGGAAGTCAAAAAAAGGCTTGAACAAGGATTCGGTGATAGGTGCCAAAAAGATTTTTTCATATAATAAAATTTTTAAACTATATTTGAGTCATTCTGGATACCGTGTCACGGCCTTGCCAGGTCAGGTCTCCCGATCGGGCTGATTTTTTCACCATTTTTTTATGTATACAAAATAAGTTTCCTGTGAAATTTTCAGCCCTCTAGGCGCTCAGGAACCCGAGTTATACCCAAAAGAAGCTTTTTAGATTTCTTCGGTTTTTTCAAAAAAAAAATTTTTTTTTTTAATTTTTAAAATCGACTCGATGATTAAAAAAAATAGTTCCCAGACGTAAAAAGTTGTAAAATTTCCCGCTGAATCCGAATTTTAGGTCAGTTTTTTGAAATTTTGCCCCTGGGCGGCTCAAACTGCTTTTTTCGGCTTAGAGCGGGAGATTTTGAACTGCCCAAATTTAACAACTTTTATAAGGCTGAAACCTGGATAGAATTGTTCTAAATACTATATACTTTGATTAGGTAAATGTCGCTGGGTGGTTATTTACCCTTTCAAAAGCGTAAGAAGCATAATAATGGCTTTTTTAAATCAATTTTTAACGTTAAAATCACATATTTTAAGCGCCTTATAGTATTTTTTAATTATATTTGTACTCAAATGACTTTTTTATGCTTTTTATACATAAACTTGATATTTTTCAAAGATTTTCAGTCCATTAATTCACGCGTCTTCAATAAAATGCGTATCTATGTGTATCTATGCGTATTTCATTGAAACGCCATAAATCGCAATTTTTTATCACAAATTTTTTCATCAATGTAGCCAATTACCCAAATGGCTATTTTTGGATAAAAATGACCAATTTTTAAATTGCTGCCAAATTCGTAATTTTTGACAAAAAAGGGTTTCATATGTCTCGAAATTTTTCTTCAAGCTTCCAGTTTCCAAAAATTCTTTACGTGTCTCATTTTTTTGAGTCGTTTTTAAGATATGGCTCTTCAAAGTTAACATTAAAAATGAGATTTTTTAAAAAATCATAACATTGAGACCCCGACTTCAAATTATCATATCTGATTAACAAATAATTTAAAAAGGTAGAGTAAAGAATTTTTGGAAATTTGAAGCTTGTGGAAATATTTTGAGACATAAAAAACCCTTTTTTGTCAAAAATTACGAATTTGGTATCAATTTAAAAATTGGTCATTTTTAACCAAAAGTGGAAATATGATTAATTGGCTATATTGATGAGAAAATTAGTGATGAAAAATTGCGGTTTACCGTTACGGCAATTTAAAGGGGATACTTACACCAAAAAAATGAGACTAACCAGAAGTGTTTTGGTTAACTTGTGAGGTTTAAGCGTATCATTAAAAATTGCCAAAAAACCCTATTTTATATTTTACGCATATAGATACGCATTTTATTAAAGACGCGTGAATTAATGGACTGAAAATTTTTGAAAAATATCAAGTTTATGTATAAAAAGCATCTGACTTTTTAAAGGGCATATAACCACCCAGCGACATTCACCACATCAAAGTATATAATATTTAGACCAATTCTATCCAGGTTTGAGCCTTATAAAAGTTGTTGAATTTGAACAGTTCATAAAACAATAAAAAAAATTATATTTATATCTTTTTTGATGATTAAACTTAAAATTTCTTTATAAAACTAAATTCTCAATTTTTTTAGTAAAATTTAGGAACTAATTTTTTGGTTATATTTACCAATATTTATTAATTTGTGTTTATTAAATTCGTTAATTTTACTAAACTTGTTTTTGCGTGCATTATATACTTACCAATTTTTAATTTTTTGAATAATTGAATATACAAAAATCTATTTAGGATTGAATAATTGATATGAATAATAAATTTACAAAATTTATCTATATGCAACAGACAACAAAACACGTGTATACGCACACTCACAAATCTCATAGATCTCTTTGTCTAGGCGTTTGATAAAGTAGAATTCTATATTATTAACTAATGGGACCAAATTTTAAAAAATGCTTGCAGTATAAAAAAAATCGGAATATTAAAAAATTTATTTTTTATATGAATAATTATTAGTATACTATAATTACAAAAAAAATTAATAAAAATAAATCGTCTTGCTTTTTTAGGAAAAAATATACCCTCTTAACAAAATCGAATTATTTTTAGTAAAAGAAAAAAAAGTTTTGATAACCCACATTGTATGTCGAGAAACCGAGATACTCTGAAAAAAATTTTACGAATAATTTTCGATTTTTGCTATTTTTGACCGATTATTTCTGATGACCATTTTTATAAAAAAAAATGTTTATATTTCAGATAAAAAATTATTTCTATCATTTTGTTCGATAAATGCATTACATATGGTCTTGTACATCATCTTTTTAATTACGGACGCTAAAATGAAGAATAACCCAGGTCACACGTAAATTCCATACTATCCAAGGCGATCAAGCCGAGGGTAATCTGAGATATGGGGCTTTTTTACGCCCATGGATAAAATATAACTTTTATTTGCCAGTAGTGAGCAAACATCTTTTCCGATAACACTACCGGAAGGTATTTTGTTCGACTAAGCCGATGATAGTCAATTGGGATCTAGGGCTTTCTTTGTTATGGACAAAGGTCGCATACGATGTTTCTTCGACAGTGGTATAAAATAATACGTATTCGCCTGCCATGCATTGGTAATAAATGGAGGGGAATACTTTACATAAAGTCGCCTTTAAGGTCGAAATTGGACCTCCTGGAGCTAAATTGAGATCCTGATGTAAACCTTGATCCCAGGAAGTAAAAATGGACTCTGGAGGTACAAAGAGAATTCCAGATCTTATCGATAATCAATTCAGCCTTACTTGATGTAAATTTTAAAAACAAAATCTGTACTAAAATGAAATTTGAATCCAAAAATTAATTATCGAAAGGTAAAAAATTCGCCCAACCTGGTGCAAATTTGCAGCAAAGAAAGTGGGCTCCTTTTGGCTAAAAAAAGATTCTGATTCAAAAGCTTAATCCTCAAAAAATAGAATGAAAATAGTAATAATGGATATGAGGGTAGTAAAAATGGACTATGAGGGTACAAAATGTATCACGAACAGTGAATTCAGCCACTTTTAAAGCTAAAAGTCTTTTTTACGTATCCTATAAATGCAACAATAATGGTCCCCCTTGTGTTTAAATGAAACTTAAATATAATATTTAATATTTTCATATAGTTTAACTTTATAAATTTGCTCGGGCTATATTTATCATTCATGCATAATGACTTTTTGGTATAATAGATAATTCATGGAAAATCAAGTAAAGGCGACTGAAAGTTAATAGCGATTCTCAAACTTTCCCTTATACTCTAGTCAAAATACGGGTTTGGTTGTATAGTTTCTGGTCACCACCAAATTTGGTCTAGTATAGGTTTTTTGAGTCGCTGATCACAAAAATCAGGGTCTTTTCTGTGAGGGGGGGTTTCTACGGGGCTTCACCCTTAAATTGTCCAAAACTACCCCAAAAATGCCATTTTCTCTATATTCTAGCCCTTTGAAATTTGGTATACGGGGGTTTTTGGGTCGCTGATCACGAATATTGAGGTATTTTTTATGAAAAATTAGACCTCTACCTAAAAACTACCCCTGAAAAGTTAAAAACTATTATTAGATTATTAATATTGTAAATAAATAATTCATTAATTTTTATCTAATAAGATTTTTTATTCTTATTAAAACATTACAGGATTTTTGAAAAATTAACAAAAAATCACAAGAAAAAAAAAATAAATTTTATGATATTTTTCAAATCTTATTATCTACAGATGATCAATCATACCTCAATATTCTTGATCAGCTACCCAAAGAACCCCCTATACCAAATTTCAAAGTCTTAGAGAGAATACAGGAAAAATTCCCTTTTTAGAGGTAGTTTTGGCCAATTTAAGAGTGAAGCCCCAATTTCTCATAGAAGAGACCCTGATTTTGGTGATCAGTGACCCAAAATACTTATACTAGACCAAATCTGGTGGTGGTCAGAAACAATACAACCCCCTCCCCCGAATTTCGACTGGAGTATTATACAATTATGCTATATAATTAGCATGCCATGTATACCAAATGGTCCAGTACTAAGTCCACCAGATGTACCACAGCATTTATAAGATCTGAAATATATCAAAAACCAATTATTTCGACAAACACACTACTCTAATTTCAATGACAAATAATAAGATTACATAATATATTTAATTCTAAGATATTATAACTAAAAAGAACTTTTAATCAAAAAAATACTTAAAAAAAGAAAAAAAGGTAGAAATTAACGAAGAACTTATGTTTTATTTTTTTATGTCATTAAATTAAATCAATAGGTTAAAATAAAATAAAAAATCTTGTTCAAATATAAAAACTTAATAACAATGGTCAATTCTTTTTTTTTTATTATCTACTATGTAACTATTCCCTCTATTATCAAAAGTAAAAGTTTTTTGCGTAAAGAGAAATTGTTTGAAAAGAATCGATATAATAATAAAAAAAAAGTATATATATATAAGATTGAAAAGCATCACAATTTTATAAGTGGGTAGACACATACACACGTATATAAATTGGAATGAGAAAGAAAGAAAAAAAAAATCTTTTTTTTTTATTTATTTCAAGAAAATATAATGCACATACAATCCCAAGAGAAAATGAGAATATTATAGATAACAGTTGGTGACGTAGAAAGATTGAGTGAAGAAAGTGAAGCTCTTAGGGAAATTCTGATTGCCCTGCTACTATATTCTTTTTTTTGTATGTAGTTAAGTGTTCAATTGCGGGGGAGGTCCTTTATAATATACAAATGTTTTATATGAAAGGTAGTTTTCAGCAATTTTTTTTTTTACAGACGAACATCCACTTATTCATTCGCAATTATATTCTTTTCTTTTTCTATTTTAATATTTTTCTTTTTCTCCATCATCTGTTAATGTATTCTGAACAATCATGTTTATTCTTACAATTTATTTTAAACATACAATATTTATATACATTTCAGCTTTTTATTCATATTTAATGTAATGTAATTTTTTTTTTTTTATTTTTATTCTTTTTTTTATATAAATTTTTTGATGTGTGATCATGCTGATATTGAGTTCTATATGAAACTTTGTTATAGGTAATATCAATTTTTTTGTGCTTTTTGATTGAGGAATTCTGAGGAAACTGGAGACAAAAACACTATCGGGAGCGATTTTATGGAGCATATATTTTTACTAGATTTCTGGGGACAATAATACCAGAAATCTATCAAAACCCTAAAAAGAAGGGTTGCCTGGACCAGATTTCTCTATAGTTCTTGTGTTAGATACTAAAGTTCAATTGTTTTAACACTGGTTCTCCTAGAAATCTCGTAAAAACATGCTCGAAATCGTCACTATTCTGTATGTATAAATTTATGCACAATAAAAGGCCTCTTTCATCTTATCAAAAACGTGCTCCATTTAGCACTTTTGAACGGACTTTAGGAGGGCATTTGGAACGTTTTTAGCAGAATTTTTTTAAACAATATTAAAAAAAAAAAAATTGTTGTGTGAGCATAGTAAGCAAATTTAGACAGCTTAAAAAGATTACCGATAAACTTGAAAAATTTTACCCTGCGTCTTAAAAAATGATTTTTATATGGAACATATTTATCAGCAGTCGTATCTAAAAAAGGCCTCTCAAAACAAGAGATTACTATTTAGGTGTATGGATTAAAAATAATTTGGGATATAACTTAAAGTTGTTATAGATCAACATGTAACATACTCGTTCATTGTGTTACCACAAAGACTAGTTGTAAGTTTTTTTTATCAAAAGTGATAAAAAGGAACATCCTTCGAGTAGAAAACCATTCATTGTTAACTGGTATTACTTTAACAAAATAGTATATTTACGGCTAGTGTCCAAAAAAAATAAAGAATGGCCTAAATCGAACGTAAATTACCTTCCGAGGCGAAGCCGAGGATGGTAAACTCCGATTTGGGGCATTCTTTATTTATGGACAAGGGCCGTATAAAATTTTTCTGCGGCAGCAGCGAGAAAATTCGATTTTTGGGTCGGCCAGGAAATCGTACTTTCGTGATTATTGTCCAGAAAAATCATTTTTAGAAATAAAAGATACCAGTCAGGTATTACTTTGGTTGAAATTTATGAAAACCATGTAATTTTAAAAATATTTTGAGTCAAAAAAGAGTTGAAATTCTAACAATAAAAGTTTTTCATGAACCCCCGCAAATATTTTATACCACATTGTTCAAATAATTCCACAATATTTATTAAAAAGGAATTTATCAACTACATTTTAATTAGAAAACGTAATATTAAAGCTATTTTTAATTAAGAGTTTTATAGCTAAACACAACCTTATCACCAACTTAAAAAAAAACCGTCTCCAATTTTTCTTAAATAAGAACAAAAAATATAAAAATTTATAAAAAAAAATTAAACTAAAACAAAAGCTTCTTATGTCTTTGAAATCTGTCATAAAATAAAATAAAAAAAAAATCCAATTATTTTGCATTTATACATAAATAATTTAATTAACTGTTGATGTAAGATTATTAAAAAGAACTCTAAAGAGCAAGCAAAAAAAAATGTGATGTACTTATACGTATTATATTAAAATTATAAATATAAATTAAAAGCATAGCGTATAATCGAATTTTTCTTAAAAGAAAGAAAAAAAAAAAGTTGAAAATAAAATGCTATTTTAAATAATCAGTAAGCTTTCTATTTTTTTTCTTCAATTTTTTTTTTTATCTTGAGAGCTATAAGATAATTAAATTTATTTATTTTTAAAAATTAAAAATATTTTTTATATTTTGCAGTTAGATTATAAATAAAAGATGATGGCTGGAGAACAATGGAGTGAATGGTTACAGCGATGTCGAGAGTCACGAAAATTAGTTGTTGTGATTGTCGCCATTGCTTTATTATTAGATAATATGTTACTCACTACTGTTGGTAAGTTTAATAAATTTTTAATTTTATATTTTTCTGGTTCTTTTTTTAATAAACTTAAATACTTCTTGTACTTGTAATGTTACTAAAAATAATTACAATTCATTTTTTTAATAACCCAATTAAAAAAGAATTAATATAATTCTTGATATTTTTTATGGGATTGACTCTGATGCTTGAAATTTGAAATTTTTTTTAGTAGAAAATTGTAAAAAATAAGTTTCCAGCCCAATCCAAAGACCAAATCTGGAAGGTTCTGCTCATTTCACTAAAAATTGATCAATAGTATTGGTTTTAATTAATTTTGCTAAATTATACACTGTTTATCCTGTTTATAATATAAATTATAGTGAAACACTGAGATAATAAAATTCTTTCATAAAACAATTATGAGATAAATTTTTAAACTCTTGATTTATTTTTTTTAACTTAAAATCATTGGTTACTTAGGTATAAAGATAGTTTATGTTATTAGCAGAACAATTTAAGACTATAAATTTTCTCGCAAATGAAATGATTTCGTTAGGATATATAAGAACACCACGATTGACGAATATCAAATTTGATAATTATTTAGAGATATCTAATAAAGCATTCGCTTTTAAATTTATATGAAAAATTATGTTTTAAATTTAATTTTTCGGAATTCCTTTACTTTTTTTTAATCGATTAACTGGACAAATTACAAATTTAATGGAATTATGAATTTTGATTATTAATACGACCCTTTTCCATAAATAAAGAACGACCCAAGTCGTAGTTTACCAACCTCGGTTTCGCCTCGGATGGTAATTTACGTGCGATTTAGGCCATTCTTTACTTTTCTGAACACGGGATCGTAATATACTATTCATTTATTTCCTTAACAATTATCATTTTTCATTGAAATTTAAGCAAGTTATGCATTTTTTTTTTATTTCCAATTTTTTTAACGGATTTTGGCAACATTTTAATTTCACGATAATCTAGCTAATTTTTATCATAAAATCGTTTTTTCACAGTCAATCTAAATTTTCCATCTATTTTTAAAAATATTATTTACAAAAAAAGATATTTTGAAAATTTTAGGGTAGCCCAGAAATGAAAAACCCAGTTTTCGACATTAAAATGGAAAAATCTTTTTAACACCTATCACCGATTTCTTGTTCATGATTAATTTCGGTCTTCTGAAGGTTCAAACTACCTAAAAACATGACTTTAATCGATGTGAGATCATTTAAAGTAATAATTAATCTTTTATAGATTACATTTAGTACTAAAACATGTAAAAAAACTTAAATTTTCTGATTTCTAATTTACAGACAAATATCAACTCTTGTACTTAGCTCATACTTTTAAAAAATAATTAAATTAGCTCAGCTCTATAATATTCATAATAAAAAAGTCAATTAATATCAAGTAATTAAAAATGTTATTAATGATAATTATTTTATGGTTTAATTGCCACCTTAATCATTTGCAAAATTAATTGTATAATAACTACCTATAAAATTAATTAAAATAATTAATAACTATTAAATAAGAAAATATTATATAAGTAAATTTACTTAAAAATTGATTCTAAATTATAGCTCTAGAAAGTAGTAGTAGTTAAATATAAACATAATAATAATAAATTAACATGAAATCTCTGTTGAGTCGATGAAATTGGCGACTGTATTACAGAATATATATATTTAATATACTTACTAAGTAAGCTTATATATTATATAAAGTACATTTTTCGTAAGAACAAAAAAGAGAAAAAAAAATATCAAGGATTTATCAAGATTAAAATAAAAAATAATGATAATAATATATTTTATTATTATTGTTATTATTATTTTGTGGAAGTATCTATAGGGTATATATATATAATATATTCCTAAGGGACTTTGATTTAAATTTAATTATTAATATATTATTATTTAAATAACCAAATTTATATTTGACTTATCTCTTAAAAAAAGCTTAGTTGAGCTTAAAAAAAGTTTTATAAAGCTTGTTTTGTTAATTGACTTACTGAAATAGTTATTGTGGTCTATCATTCGAATTTCTAATACGTTACTTTATCTCAAAAGAAATTTTTGAACTTTGAAAAAAGATGGAATTTTTCATACAATGGCATCGATTACACATTTCATTATGACAATAAAGTATGTAATTGTAAAATGCCAATGTAAAAATGTATTTTATTTATAACTTATTTATGTGGTTGATTAAATAATTAAAAAAATGTTTTTAAAAATTTCACACCCAATAATGTACGTCTAATATAATTTTAATTAATAAAAGCTATATTTCTCAAGTTATATACACACATACTTTTAAATAATACAAATATACATAATACATATACTAATTGAATGTTAATTAGTTTAATAGAATGAAAAGAAAAGAGAAAAAAATTTCAAAATAAAAATTAAAACTAAATGAAAAGAAAGTATAATTTTAAGTAATTATTAAACAATAGAATAAATTGAAGTTAAAGAAGCAAAGTGTTGTTAAAAGTCAAGTATATAAATGTATAAGAAACTTAAATTTTTATATATTAAGTAACATGTGAAAAAAAAAAACTAGAAAACCCACTTCTCACTTACTTAACTTTACCTTTAGTTATAAATATATATGGGGTCAATCTTTTGAAAATTTTCTTTGGTAAATAAAATTTCGTTCTTTTTAATTAATTGCTAAGTGCTTGTTTAGGTTTTTCAATTTCTTCAGTTTAGGGATAAAGAATTATAACAACATTTTTTTTCCATGCTCAAAATTTCAAAAAAATTAGGAATTGAAAAATGACATGTATTTTACAATCTTATAGACCAGCAGCCTGCAAGCTTTAAGGTGTCATTTAGGAAACGACTTTGGTAGCTTCTAAATGTTTGGCCAAGGATCCAATGTACTAGCAAAAGCCTGCTCGATTTAGAAATGCTCCTGGATGTCTCCACATGAAACTAGGCTAAACTATTATACTCTGCAAAGGTTTCTGATAACATATCCGAAGTTTATACCAAGTTTTATTGTTCCTATGGGAAATGCAGTACCCCAAAGGTCAAAGCTGTTTACGTGAATAGAATCAAATCAAATCAGACTAAAATTTACCACGTTTTCTTTTTACCGTGACAAATATTTCAAACATGGTCTCAGTTGATTTTTCCAAAAGTGAAATTTTAAAGGTATGCTGAAATATTGGCTAATTCGAAAATGACAATTTTAACTGGAAAGGGGGCTACACAAGATGCACTTCCATTTCAAAAGTGGTTTTCAGATTAAACTATTGACATGTTATCAGAAAGCTCTCTAGAGCATATTGTAAAAGTTTAACCTGGTTTAAGGAGAGGAACTTTTTTGCAAGTTTTCACCTGGTACATTAGAGATTTGACCAAACGTCTAAAAGCATGTTATATTGTTTACTAATACTGCCTTTTAAGTTGCCTAAGTAATTTCCTAAATTTTTTTAGGCTATCTGTCTAGAAAAGACATTTTTGTACTTTATTGGGGACATGAATTATTTCTCTCAAAAATATGTTATTAAGTTCTTTCTTTTCTCTGGTACAAAATATTTAAAACAAAAATACTAACATGAATCATATTCAAAAACTAGACGTAAATAAGATAGAGAGAAAAAGGGGAGGGAGTGAGATATTTCAAGTATTCTGAAATGGTGATTGGTAAAAAAAGCTCTTAGAGAGTGGTATAAAATAAACCAAAATTTGTATGATTTACTCCATATACATAAAATTTTCATGGCGATTTTTCCAGCTCTTAACTTTTCACATATAGGTACATTAAATGCCTCTTCTTACGCAATTCAAGCTACTATATACTATATATATATATATATGTTTAATTCAATAGAATATATATATACTTATATTCGTTTATGCGTTGATGTACAACGGAAAACTTATAGCCTACCGTATGTCACGTTAGCAATCCAGATAAGTGGTCATGCATTTATGGAGTGACTTAAGATATTCTACCCTTCTTACATTCACTCAGTAATAAAACTAGCTTTATATATATTTTTTGTTCTCTCTTTTATTTTATTTTATTTTTTTATCCTTTTTTATTACTTAACTCATGTTAATTTATATCAAAAATATAAATCAATGAGAGAGAATAAAATTAAAGTTGATAATTTTATATATATTTAATATTCATTTGATTCTATTTTATATTTAATTTATTTTAATGATCTTAAGTAATATATATGGGATTTTTTATCTTTTATGTACTTGATTTTCATAAAAGAGATTCGAATTTTTTTTTTTTGATGGTGCAACTAAAAAATATCTTTTAATTCAGGTTCGATCTTCTGCAGTTTTTTTCATTTTTTGGCGAATCAATCAAGATGAGATAATAGTTTTTGGGATTGATAATTCGATTGTACGAATTTAGAAAATTCACTCTTATTTTTAATAATTTTTCCCAATTTTAGAGTGTTTGGTTCATTTTTCATGCAAATTTGGAATTCGCAGCTCCAAAAATCTATGCAATTTCCCAAATTTATTAGGGTTTATAAATAATAATTCAAAAAATAAAACTTTAGAAAAGATGGTTTTTTGCCAATTGGATGTTAGAAAAAAAATTTTAAAAATTCGCTTGAATCACCAGCCCAAAAAACTCATAATAGACCTTTCCTCAATTTAGTTGAGAAAAACAACCGTAAAAACGTGATTTGTCTGGAGTAAAATAATTTTTATTTTAGAATTTTTAAATCCCTCAACTATCTGAGAAAATTTATGTACTTTCTAGATAAAACGTGTCATATAATACAAGTTTGACAAAAAAATTAAATTTCAACTTAGTACATTTAATGTATAAAATATCAATAAAATTTAGATTAAGGGTATATTATTATAGAATATAATATATAATGTAGGAAGAATTTTATTATATATAGAAAATTTATTAGATTATATTTATTATATTACTACTACTAGAGATTATATTTACTATGTACCCTTCAATTAAAATGAAATTTATAAGATCAAAATATTTTATCATCATAAATTAGATTTATATATATTAGTGTCAGTTATATTTTCGATTAAAATTGTACTTTTATTTTATATTTATGAACTTTACACATTGGTATTCTTGACATCTTTGAAATAAATTAATTTCAAGATTTTTTATTATTCAAAATTTTAAGGCCCTGGTCTGGTAAGGCTGAATATGGTTCGAAATTGATACGCAATATATGCACATTATACCCTTTTCTAATAGTGGGATATTCAACAGATTTAAAGCCACAATTGTCTGAAAATTAGGCCGAGTTATTTGTTTTCAATCGTTAACTAACAACTGTATAAGTCAATTTTTTTTTAAGTCTAAATTTTCTCCTATTAAAAACTAAAATGCACCCCGATTTCTGAACATATAAATTTGAAAAATTTCTTAAGTAATTCATTTACAGTTATAAATTAAATAAATGAATTGTAATTTTTTTACCAATATAAAAATTATCAAAATTATTAACAATTATAATTCAATGATTTCAGTTCCAATTATCCCTGAATTTCTTTATGACATGAAACATCCAAATGCTCATCTCAGTGATCAAATAGAAGGTAAAGTACATATTAGACAAACAACAACAACAACAATACCAACACCAGTAATATGCACATGTCCACAAAATTCATCAAAAAATTCATCTTTTGAATTTCTCGGACCTACGAATACTCCAATAGGTAAGTTTAGCCTAAAAATTTGATTTTTAAAAAAATTATTAAATAATTAAATTATTTTTAGAAACGACAACGATAAACGAAACAGCTTTAGAATTAATAGAAAAAAAACAAAGGCACGATGAACTTATAGAAGAAACAGTTGCTGTTGGTATTATGTTTGCGTCTAAAGCATTTGTTCAATTATTAGCCAATCCTTTTATAGGTCCATTAACACATAGGTAAATATTTTATTAAATTTCTTAATTTTTTTAGAGCTCTATAATATAATAATTATCCATTTTTTTTTCATTTTAGAATCGGTTACAGCATACCAATGTTTGCTGGTTTTGTTATAATGTTTTTTTCAACGTTAATATTTGCATTTGGTCGTAGTTACGGAATCTTATTTTTAGCAAGAGCGCTTCAAGGAATAGGATCATCATGTTCTAGTGTATCTGGTAAGAAATTATTATAAATAGAATCTCCAGGATTAAAAATTGATATTAAGCTACTTTTCATGATAATAAATTGTTTGCAGGTATGGGTATGTTAGCAGAACGTTATACAGACGATAAAGAACGTGGTAATGCAATGGGAATTGCATTAGGAGGTCTTGCACTTGGTGTTTTAGTTGGTCCACCATTTGGTGGATTTATGTACCAATTTGTTGGAAAATCTGCTCCATTTCTTATTTTATCTGCCTTAGCACTTGGAGATGGATGTAAAAATTAATTTTTTATTGTAAAATTAAAAAAATTTAATAAATCTATTAACTAACTCTGTTTCATTTCAGTATTACAATTATTAATGCTTCAACCATCAGTAGTACATGCAGAAGTTGAACCACCATCATTAAAATCTTTAGTATCAGATCCTTACATTATTTTAGCATCAGGTAAGATAATACTGCTAATAATATTGAATTACTCTAGAAATATATTTTGTAAATAAATATTACTTTCTAATTTTATTGTGATATTTTTTTCTACATTTTTACTAAATTATTTCGATTCCTTCCTTGTAGCGGAACCTTCTTTTTACTAGTATTTAGTTAGTATTTGATAAAATAGAAAATATTTCAAAAAACCTTTATAAGGGGTTGTTTTTGTCGATAGAACAGTTATCGACATTAGTTTTTTTGAAATAATTAATTTTTTTGTTAATATAAAATTTTGAATTTTATTTCATCCACTCCGTAATTAAATTGCTCAAAATTTACTAGGAAAAAAGTTGGATTTCCGATTTTAATAAGCAATTTTAGAAAATCCAACTTTTTTCCTAGTAAATTTTGAGCAATTTTCAAATTTTTTTTTTTAATCGACGCAGAATTTAATTACGGAGTGGATGAAATAAAATTCAAAATTTTATATTAACAACAAAATTAATTATTTCAAAAAAACTAATGTCGGTAACTGTTCTACCTTACCAACCCGTTAAAGGATTTTCCCTAATTTCCAGCCACTTTTAACCCTGATTTAGCAACCCAAAAAACTTATAATAGACCTTTTGCCTATACAGTTCCCAATTTCACATGAATTACCCCATTTTGTATACAAAAAAAATTACCCCAATAATTGGTATTTTTTCCCAATTTAAAGGTTTTGACTAAAACAACTTCAAAAACCTATATCAAATAAGTAGGTTGTTCCAATATAATTTGTGAATTGCAAAAACACCTTTAAAAATTTTGCATGAAAGAAACCTGAACTTTTGGAATCAGTGACCTAAAAAATCCTAAGCAGAATTTTTTAAAATCATGATTTGACTGGAGTATATTAGAGAATACACTGAAAAAAAGGTTGTAGCAACCGGGATTTTTATCCAGCCACTAACAAAATTCTAATTGTGACAGCAAGAATTTTTTTCTTTTATATGGCTGCAAATGACGTAAAACTTGAAGAAATGTGTAAAAAAATTTTTTTTCTATGTTTAAAAATTTTTTTTAAGCCCCACCATGCTGCGATGCTCGCATTATAAATGAGTTTTACTCATTTTTAAAAAATTTTCTTTTGTGTTTCAAGATTTACAATCATATAAAAAAAAGAAATCCTGCTGCAGCAACCGGAATTTTTTTCCCGTCTACTAATTTTTTCTTACGCAAGTGATACGAGTCAACGTTAGTGCATACATTTTTTTTATTTTTTATTTACTTTTAAATTCAAACTTAAATTTAATATGATTTTTTAGCATAAAATTTTTTTTATAAATTGTATACCATCAGATTTTTCTTTGCAATTTAGTAATAAAAAAATTTTTTAATAATTTTCGTATTCTTGATGAATTAGGTGCAATAACTTTTGCAAACATGGGAATCGCAATGCTTGAGCCAACATTACCAATTTGGATGATGGATACAATGGGAGCAAGTAGATGGAAACAAGGTGCCACATTTTTACCAGCAAGTATTAGTTATTTAATAGGTACAAATCTTTTTGGACCTTTAGGTCACAGAATGGGAAGGTATGTTGATATTTTACTATTTTTTATATTAAAATTTAGGAATTATTATTAAAATATAAATTGAAATTCCAGATGGTTGGCAGCACTTATTGGTCTTGTTGTTATTGGGATATGTATGATGTTGGTGAGTAACTTTTTAATGATGCTAAAATATTAATTTAAATAAATATAAAGCACAGCATTCAACGCGACAAATACTCATAGGTGTTATAGAGGCTAGTGTTACCTTTAAGTAAAACGGAAAATCTTGAGTTTTTATATGCTAAAATCTCTTTAAGTAATGGAGTATTAATTGATGATTTGCTTTAAACGTTCAGGATAGATTCGGGAAGTTAAAAATCTTATAAATGGTTCGTGTATTAACACAAAAAACAAGCTGCATTTTTAACTTGCACTCCCTAATTATTATAAGTTCTAAAACCGAAATTATAATGAGTCTCTATAATTATTCTAAGTCCCCAAATCGAAAATATTTTAAGTCTATTTGATCACCCTCCACCCTAAAAACGACAAATGTTAACCCCCTCCCCCAAATCCCTTCTTTTTGTCTATAAATTTAATTTCTTGACACAAAAACTAAAACTTTTTTTAAACTTATTTCAGATACCCTTAGCTACAAGTATAAATCATTTAATTATACCGAACGCTGGTCTAGGATTTGCGATTGGTATGGTAGATAGTTCGATGATGCCTGAACTAGGTTACCTTGTAGATATACGACACAGTGCTGTTTATGGTAGTGTTTATGCAATCGGTGACGTCGCATTTTGTGTTGGATATGCAATTGGTAATTAATTTTATTTTTAATATTTAAAAATATTAATCTGTGTTATTCTACTTGAATTTTAATTATAGGACCAGCGTTAAGTGGAACTCTTGTAAACACGATAGGATTTGAATGGATGCTTTTTGGTATAGCAATTTTAAATTTTATGTATGCACCTTTTATGTATCTTTTAAAATCACCGCCAACAAAAGAAGAAAAGAAGGTATGGTATAATAAAGAAAATGCATTTATATATGTCAAGATCCTTTAACGTCAGATCAGCAAATCTCAGCAAATCTCGACAATTTTTTTCACGCTATAAATATTTAAAATCAATAAAATTTTGAAAAAATTATTTTTTATATATTTTTAATTAACATTTTATCAGATATATATTAACGAATAAAATAATCTACTTTAGCAATTTTAGCATGTGTCTTCGGTCGTTTAGTCCTATTTTTAAATTAAAATAGTTTAATTTTAGATTTTAAATTACTTATATAAATAAATGAAATTTTTGACGTTTATAACCGTTACTAAAATTGCTCACCTCTTAAGGTTTACTGATTTGACGTAAAAATATTTTATTTAAAAAAAAATTAATTTTATAGTTAAATTTTATTATTATTCATTTGAATTTTATAATTTTATTAATTTATTGTAATATATTAAAATAATCATAATAATATTAATTCTAGTCTCTCGTAATTGGTGACCAATCATCAGTTAGATATGTTTCATATCAGAATGAAGAAGAAGATCAATAATAATATTTTTAATTAGTTATTAGTTTAAATTTAACATTTTAATAATTTAAATTTTTACAAAAAATAATTAAGACCCTTGCTATACTTTTGGGTAAAACAGAAATCCAGATAAACTACACAAAAATAAATGCAGGGTAACTAGTAAGAAATTTAACACCAGAATATCTGTAAAAATGAACCTAAGCTGCTCTGCTTGAATTAGTAATTTCCAAGAATATGCTTGAATATTCAATCAATTTTTGAAAAATACTATTTCAAGCAAAATTTTCAAGCAGAGCAACTAAAGAGTTCAGCAGTATAAACGGTTTTAGAAAAACTAAACTACAAAAACTGGATTATTCACAAAAATTTAATGCACTAGTATAGTGAGGGTCTAAATATAATAATAATGTTATGAAATTTAAAAATTTTTAATTAAAATGTTGTTAAAATGAATTTAAATTTTTTAAAACAATAAAAAAGTAATATAGAATTGCGCACCAAAAATTTAATATTGTTGATTGATGATAAAAGAAGTAAAATATTTGTATAGTTATAAAATTGATAAATATTTAAGTGAAAAAAACAAAATCTAAAGGATAAAAGTGTTTTGTGTATTTTAAAGGAACTAGGTTTATTATATGAAATATTTACACTGTAAAAAATCTTATCCATGTATTCACTATCCGAATACGTGGACAAGATTTTTAACAGTGTTTATAAATCGAATTTTAGTTGTCAGATTTAATTTAAAGTTAATTTAAATTATAATTTTTATTGGCATTTAAATTTATTACTCTGTGGTTTAGTAATGTTATACGTTTTAAGTCAAAATTTCAAAAAATAATTTTTGGCATTTAATTTATCCTGATTTGTTAGAATGAAATTGAATTTTACAAGTAAAAAATTTACAATTAAAATTTCACTTTTATGAGTCTTAATAAAATTGGAGTTTTCTTATTAAAGTAGGTAACGGTTTTTCGTTTAGTAGTTTTAGAGTCATATTAATTTCCCAAATTTTTAGGATAAATTTTAATTTCAAAAAATTAAAAAAATTTGATGATCAGGACTGTAAAATTTCTTCTAAAAACTGTCTAATAATTAGAAAATTTCTTAGTGTTTTTATTTTGAATTTTATTACATAAAAGTAAACTCAATTTTGAAGTATACATTATTACTAATAATTCGTAATAGCCTGTAAAAATAGACTGATGAAATAAACTTATTAAAAAAGTAAGTTGCCACCATCTACAGCTAATTGTTTATACACTGTAAAAAGTAAATTCTTTATATTAACAAAGAAATTAGAACATTTTCAAAAAATTAGTAAGTTTTCGAAAAATTGGAAATATTCGAAAAAAATCGTAAATTAACTAATTTTAGTATGTTAACAAAAAATTCGTATTCTCAATTTTTTTTATGAATTCGCAAGAAAAATTGATAATTTACAATTTTTTCCGAAAAATTTCAAAAAATAGTTGTGAATTTCGTTAAGTCACAAAAAAAAATCGATAATTCCCGAACTTTTCGTTAATATACTAAATTTAGTAAATTTACGATTTTTATCAAATATTTATAAATTCACTAATTTTTTGAAAATATTCTATTTTTTTTGTTAATCTAAGCAAATTACTTTTAATTCTAATTTAAAAAATTTTTAGGTTTCGTTGGGTTAAAAATTGAAATTTAGGGTAAAAATTTACTTTTTTTGGATAAAAACAGTCGTTCTAGAGTAAAATATTATTGTCGAAGTTAAAAAAAAGTCTACAGAACTTTATTTCTACTTCCAGAGGTTTATTTGGATTTTAAGAAGACAATTTTTAACCCAGAATTTTATGTTTACCCTAGAAGAACAATTTTTATTCTCTAATTAGCTTTTATACAAAAAGGAAGTTTTTAGTTGAATTATTTTTTTTTTTTTAATGTGTTAGATAGCTCCTTTACTTTTCAGTGGCAACAAAACATATATTTTTTTGACACTGACAAAGATATTGTATATTTACGGCTCGTGTCCATAAAAGTAAAGAATAACGTAACGCATGTATTAACTGCAATTTGGGGCATTTTTTATTTATGGCCAATGGTCGTATAAAATTTTCATACATCAGTGGCGAGAAGTTTGCAGGTAGAATGTAGGCTTTCTGACTGCTGACCAAAAAAAATCTTATACTGCCCAAAATTGTAAAAAAAGAATGCCCCAAATCACATGATAATTTATGTGTAATTTCAGCAATTCGTTATTTTACTGACCATGGATCGTAATGTACTATTTTTAACAAATTATTAATTTATCACAGTTCTTGCAATTGCAATAAATTACAATTATTAAAATATCAGAATTTTTAAAATTATGTCAATTTTTAAGTACAATTTACAAAGTTTCAGGTACGTTTTTTACATTCTCAAAATATTCTTGATTTTCAATTTTTCAAGGCTCTTTTACATCTAATTTTTTTGAGTTTCTTTTTAAAAATAATTGCCTTGAAAAAAAATTGTTTGTCGAGAAAATATTTAAGAAAGCTAAGAACTACTCTGAAACAATATTATATGTTAAGAAGAATTCTTAACATACGTTAAATTAAAAAATTAATTACATATTGTTTTAAAAAAGTAAGAATGGATTTAGGATAATTGGGAATCACGAATGGTTATTATAAAAACTATAAATTACGTTTTGTTTCAATTTATTTTATGAATTCGTCTAACTAAATACAAAATCAAAATTTATAAATTCAAGGCAACAAAAATTTATTTAAATATGTACATGTGTAATAAATAAAGAGGAAAAAAAATCAATTGGTTAATTATTATGAAAAATTAAATTTTTATTTTGAGAACTGCCCGATTTGGATTCCTTGAATGGCTGCAAGGAAACCGTGCTGAGTAAATGCGATCGGGAACGCATGAAAGAGTTCTCTAAAATATCAGAAAATTTCTTTAATTATTTGAACTAAAAAATTAAATTAAAATGACTAAAAATGACTAAAATCCTCTGAAATAAAAACATGTAATCAAAATTATCAGTAAAAATCTGATCGTGCAATTTGATAAAAAAAATATTTAGCATTTTAAGATAAATTTAATCGCTTTAAATGTCTTTTAACGTATCTAAATGTAATTTTAGAATAAATTTTTATTAACTTGCTCTAACGTTCAGATTTTTCAATGATACAATTTTATTAAATAAATCTCGAAGGTACACTGAGAGAAAAAATTTGTTAAATTTGTAAGGATTTATACTTAAAAAATAAATAAATGAGAGGATTTGCGATAGGAAATTAATTGATTTTAAAAAAAAAATTATATTTTATTGAAAAGTAACTTTATTTTTGATAAATAAATGAAAATTCAAAAAAAATAGTCTCTCTCTCTATAATTGTTTAAGAAGCAATAATAAATATTGTTGTAGTAGTAGTTAAATAATTGATAATTTCAAGTAAGTAGTTTTAGTATAAAAATTTAATAAATATTATTGGAGTTCTAAATGTTATCTGGATGTAATTATTAAATGATCCTAAGCTAATGTTAAAAAAATCAAAAAAAAACTTAAAAAATTTAAAAATGTTTTGAAAAAAAATGATAAATGTTAAAAATCTCTATAAATGTGGTGTTACTGTAACTGAAATTAAATAAAATAAAGTTTAAATTAGCTTTTAGAGTAGTTAATAGACAAAAAAAATGAGAGGAGCAGAAAAAAAGTTATGAAGTAAAAAAAATCAAGAAAAATTTCTGTTTGCAAATCCCTAAATAAACAGGAGCGTTGTTTCATCGCACCTACTCCCGTTTAAAAACAATGAGTCAATTCGATCCTTACAAATTTAATGAAAATTTTGTTTATTTTAATTAAGAAAAATTCGGAATTAACAGATTTTTGATGAATATGAAAATATTTTTGAGTTTTAAAGATAATGAAAATATATTTTTTAAAGATGGAAGTTAAAGAGACAAGTGTAAAAAATTATTATAGAAGAAAGATAATTGATGATAATTAATTTTATAAGCAATAAAATAATTAAATTTTATTTTTTCATACAGGAGGAAATCAAATTGTTTTTAAAATTTTGTTACTTTCATAAGAAATTTTGATTTTACATTAAACGTAATGGTGGTAAAAGGTGTTTTTAAAAAATCAGTTTTTTAATAATTACATACCCATTACCTATGATTTTTTAAAATTTCAAGAAACTGTCTTTTAAAAATAATATTAGCTAATCAAATATAAAAGTTTAATTATTCAAGCTAATTAGAAAATTAATCTGGTAGTGAAGTCAAAAAACATTTTTTAGTTCTATAGATCCTACAGTGATCTATCGATAAAAAAATGTTAGTGTGACAAGCGAGTTACGTTTTTTCTGTCCATTTTGTATAAAATTTTTTCACAAAACTTTAAAAATTTACTAAAAATTTGAAATTAAAATATTCGACCTCAAAAAACTGTTTTTTTGAAAATGCCTAATTTCTAAAATTATTTTCTTGTGTATATAAATGTACATGAATTTTCTGTATAAAAACTAATAAATATTTATTGCATGAAAAACAAATAATTATATCACATATTTATATTAGCTAGATAAAGAAATTGGAAAGAATATGAAAAAGTAACCGAATTGCGAATGCAATCAAAATATGAAAAAAATGGCACTATAATAAAATTTATATTAATTTTGTGCTAATAATTGTGAATTATTGAGGTTCTATTGCAAAAGTATATTTTCACGTATAATAAATAGGTTTCTCACTAAATTAAAAAAATAAAAATTGAATTTTTTTACATAGTACACTTTTGCAATAGAACAGCGATATAAAAATATTTATTAAAAAAATATAAGATGTAATAAAATATTATATAAAATTGAAAATAATATTATACTAATTCTACTATTAATTATATAAAATTAAAATTATAACATTTATTATAATTTTTGGTAAAAATTAGGGCCCAGAATGGTTTTTTCGCTATTTTTTACAAATTTTTGTTCAAATATCTGAAAGTTTTAAAAAAATTTTAAGGAGACGGCAACTTTGGATTAAAAATATTTTTCTGCTGAGTGGTTAGAAATCAATTATTTACGATACGAAAATACGTGTTTTTTCGCCACTGGCGCAGAAAAATTTGCCCTTGTTGCGGCCTCGCCTCGGAAGGTAATTTACGTGAAATTTTACTTTACTTTTCTAGACTTGAGTCGTAAATACATTATTTTTTAAAGAAAGTCCTAAAAATTCAAAAAAAATTACTAAATTTTCAAATCTAGGATTATTGTCTGATAAGAAAATGCATTGTTTAAGTATTGAAAAACAAAGAAAAATGACAAGAATCCCATTCTTGAGCCTATGGGGTAAATTCACCAGTAATAACCGGTTAAAATCTATATCCATAATAAATGAGTACTCGTTTTCCACAGTATTGGCCATTCACTGATGAATCTACCCTAATAAATCAAAAAATAAAAAAAATTAATTATAAGTACATAAATACCCAAAATATATTTAAAAAAAAAGTATCAAAAAATCTTTAAAATATTTATATAGTAAGTAATAAGTAAAGAAAGAAATAAATAAAACTAATTTAATAATATTTAAACAAAAAAAACTGATAACTGCTATTGTGAGCTGACAATAAGCAATTAAAATTCGTGATATCAAAAAAAAAAATTGACATTAAAATTGAGCTTTCCATTTCCTTCAAAAATAACAATAATATAAAACAAATTTCGGATTGACAATAATAAAAATTGAACAAAATAAAATCAAAACAGTAATAATAATAATAATGTATACTTGTAAGCAAAAATTTTGAAAATATAAATTTAATAAAAAATGAAGAAAAAACCAGCTAATTAAAAATTTAATAGTTACAAAAATTATGATTATCTTTTTTTTTTTTGAACATTTAGTTAATAATTTAATTGTTTATAGTGTTTTTAGTCAAATATAAATGCACTGTAAGATGTAATAAATCACATTCTTCTGTATTATCAGCACATTTAAAATTTCTAATTCTCTGCTATTATCTGACCTTAGCACAAAAAAACCGATTTAGATAATAAAACAAATAAATCTTAATAATTTTGCATATAATATGAAGTCTTCTTCGTTATTCCACTGGATATATCAAGAAAAATATTTCTCGGCTGCACTTGCAGTGGAATAATGAAAAAGATCTTAATTAATTAAAATAGAACTTTTTAAAATTTGACCATATAAAAAAATTTAAAAAAATTTATATTTTACCAATTTTCCACTAAAATAATCTTAAAAAAAATTTTTTTTTTAACTCAAAGTTTCAAGCCCCTTTTTGCACAAAAATTTTTATACGGCTTCGAGAGAAAACGACTACTTTTTATCCTGAACCAAATGCAACTAGTGCCCCTCGAGTCCTGAAATATCCACATCTTATTTAAAAAAAAAAAAATATTTCTTACAGTGCATTTATATATTTTTAGCAATAAATAATAGATCAATATTTTATAGAAGAAAAGGAAAAGCTGTAAATCAATGTAATTTCACGTATAAGTATAAATATAAGTATATAATTTATTTATTTAAAAATAAAAATATTAAAACATATAAATCAGCTGGTAAATGGGTCCGAGATAAATAGAAGTTATTTGAGAAGATGGTAAAAATATATTAGCGTTGTTCTATATATATTTAAATAATATTCATGTTTATTAAGGCAATATAATATAAATAATATGTATGTGCTGTTTAAAGTAACCCCTGTAAATTTTCAAAAATTAGTTTATCTGCAAAAATTTAGTTAATTTTCGATAATCATCGTAAATTTTACTTTGTTATTAAATTTACCAGAAAATCAAAAATTCGCTAAAATAGTATTGCTAATTTACAATTTTAATTACGAATTTACAAAATATAATTGTGAATTCGCAAAAAAACAGTTGTAAATAGACAACTTTTTTCGCAACTCCGAAAAAAAAAATGTCCAAAATTTTCATAAATTTACTAAAATTAGTATAAAATTAGTATCGCGATTTTTATCGACAATTTACTCATTTTTCATGATTACCTAAACTATTTACAGGAGTTATGTTTAACAGTAAACCTTATAAGTTATAACCCAAAATATATAAAGATTTTGACAATATAATAAATGTAAAAATTTACTTGTTCATGTAAAATAACTTATAAAAATAATAATTACACTAACACATATTTGCCATTATTTATTGTTAATTATAAAATATTATTACATAATTCTTGATCGTCAAAGTATGTAACAGTATTAGCTTATTTTGTAATTAAATTATTTAAGACATTAATTGTATCGTTCAACATTTTTTTTGCATTATCTGAAAATATAGGTATTTATAATAATAAATGTTATATTAATTAATTGTTAAATAAAAATATGTATTACCATAATTAATTTCATTAATTTCTTCCTTATTTATTCCATTATTTAATATTTTTAATAAGGTTTCATTTTTTTCAATCCTTTTCGAGATCCTTTCCTTGGTTTTTTGCAGTTCTGACTGTTAAAAAGGTAAACAAATTTTGGTATTTTTTTTAACGACAAATTTTATTGGCCTTGGATTTTTAATGATTGGATTTTACAGGAAATTTTTGATATATTTTATTGTTTTTTAAATCTCTTGGGGAGGGAACTGATGTTATAGCGTTCTTTTTTGTTTAAAAGCTCTGAAAAAGCTCAAATATCCGAAATTCATTCATTAGATAATAAGTTTCCAAACCTATTAAAACAGAGGCAAATATCTGGGCTTTTGAAAAAACCGGTTTGATTGGGTTCGTAAAAATATGATACCATGAAGCTTTTTAAGGCTGCTTTCACACGCAAGTGAATTTGTAAAGTGAATTTGTAAAATGAATTTGTAATGGCGCGTAAATTCAAAATTTAAATAAGCCTGAAAATCTAAAATTAGCGAAATTAATTAAATTTTTAAATAATTATTGTTTGTTAAATATTATTATTTCATTTTTTATTCATTTATACAATAATTTCTTTAAAAATTTAATTAACTTCGCGAATTTTAGATTTTCAGGTTTATTTGAAATTTGAAATTTCGCGCCGTTACAAATTCATTTTACAAATTCACTTTACAAATTCACTTGCGTGTGAAAGCAGCCTAAGTTTCTAGATTCAAAAGTTTGGAATTGCAACTGTTTTTTGAATTCAAATTTTTTAAATAATTTTGCTAGATCATCTTGTATAGCATTTTAAATAAAAAAAAAGCATTGTATATTTTCTTCTAAATAAGAAACTTTTATTGAAATTGTATTATACATTTTATGAAAATGAATGCACTTACATTGATATTATCACTTATTTCTTCATCCATAGTGAAATAATAATCATCCTTATTATTCGATACATCTTTTAAAAATGTAAAAGGCTCTATTGGATTTTCATTAATACAAAGCAATGATTTATTTAACATTTGAAAATTCATTTTATTTATTCTGTACATTATAATATAAAAAAATGAGCTTTTTTTTTTAGTTTTTAAAAATAATTTAATATAATATTTATAATATCTTACTTAAATTTTTTATTTTTTAATTCATTTTTTATGTTATCCGATGAAGATGACATTATTAATAATTTTATTTTTTTAATACTCCAGTTGCTATAGACAAAAAAAAATAAACAACATGGTTTCTTGTTGTATAAATCAACTGATGCTTTTATTCGTAACTATGATACTTTATTATAATAAAATATATAAAATAAAAATGATTCATTTTATTTATGAAATTAAATAATATATTTAAATAAAATAACTACATTAAAAAAAAAAATTTCAAACATAAATTAAATATTTACAAATCCAATTATTATATATGAATTATTAAAAGTATATGTATTATTAGACTTGGAGCTTATTTTAAAAAATTGCTTTGTGCTACTTCATAATTTTCATGCTTTTGGTGACAGTATAATTTTTGAAAATTTTATTTTTCTGACTATTGGCATTAAAATTTCAACCTGTACTCAAAAAATTAAAGCAATTTTTTTAAAATAAACATCCAGTCTAATATCCAAAAAGAATTTTATATTAGGCTTATAATCATACTTATATAATTTAGAATTATAAATTAATAGTCGAAATAAAAAATTACATTTAATATTATAAGCATATTACATAAAAATAACATTTTTTTTTTTTATTTATAAAAGGATAACATTTTTTAATAAATTTCAAAATTTCCTGTTTATATATTATCAGTTTATAGTATATAAAACACTAATTTTTAAATATATATATTCATTTACACCATTTTATCTACTTAAATTCAATGACTATTATTATAATATGTATATATATTTTATCTATTTATACCTCAATTTTTCAGTGTAATTTTAGTATTATTATGTGCAACTTATATATAAAATGCAGTTAAAGGTTTTGCGATAACTTTAATTATGTATATATATACCTTTAATGCAAATCTTGAATAATATTAATATCGAAATAAAAACAGTCTATTAATAATTACTCAATATTATTTAAATATTTATTACTGTTATCAAAAGCAAGAAAATAACAACTCAATTACAACACATTTTTTTTTTAATTTTTAATTTTTTTTGCTTTTTTTTCTTATTACATAAAAATATATAGTAATTTTAACAAGATAATTTATTTTATATTTATATAATATATGTATTCGATTAGAATTACTTTATTTAAAAATTATATATTTTTTTTTTTCGAACAGTAAAATTTTTATACACGGTTAATAAATATACACATATATTAAAGTCACACAATAATTAGCGAACAAAAATTTTGTTTTTTGAAACACACTCAATCCGTAAAAAAAGTGTTTTTTATTCTTTCAGATAATCTTATTTAGTAAATTTCTTTTTTTATATATATTCCTATTTATTTATAATGCATAATTTTAATTATTGTATACAGGATTTCAAATAAAAAATTTTAATTAAAAAAAAAAATTAAATTTGTATAATATATTGTCTTTTATATTTTGCTATTTTAGATTATTTTACTAGTAAAATAATATATAAATAATTTGAGAAAATTATTGAAAATTAGTTTTTTTGAGCTCATATTTTAAGTTAATGAAGATGTGGAGTTTACGTAATGACTACTAAATATATGAATCTCGTTGTATCGGCATAGATTTTAATTAATTTTCATATTAATTATTAATTATTATTAATTCATATTCTTATGTTTTTATTGATGTGTTTGTATTAAAGTTTTATATTTCTTTTTATTTTTAAAATTTGAAAAAAAAAAAAAAAAAAAAAATCGTATTGTATTATATTTCTTTTATTATAGGCATTATAATTATTTTGTGGACATCTGCTTTTATAACAGATCAATAAAATATTTTTATCAGACTTAATGTAATAAAAAAAAAAATGTACTTATTCCCAAGAAATTTTTTTGAACCTTGAAACAAGTTAAAAAAAGGATTTAAAAACAGGAGCCCACATCAGAACTATTATTAAAACTTGAAACATAATTTTTTTAAAAAAATATTACAGAAAAAAATTAATTGAGAACATCTTCATAACTTTTTCTATTAATTTATTATTTAATTAGGTATGTTATAAATTACTGCAGTGGAAAATTGGTACACCTTGTAATATTTATAATGAATTTTAAATTAAAACGATATATACTGATTGTGCACTGCAGCAACTAAACATAAACTAAGAAAGATAATATAATTTTTATTTGCTGATTGTTTAATCGTAGAAAATGTAAATTTAACACACAAAAAAGTAATAACCTGTTTTATCTATGTAGTATCTACACAAGTCTTTGACTATAATTTTATTTTATTTTCTGAGCGATAAATTTTTTTATATTTAATATATATGATTCAATAATTTTTACAGAATTCGGGATTATGCTAGAATCGGTACCACTGCGGCTCATTTTTATATCTATATCTATCTATATCTATCTGATTATCTATAGATTATCCATTGAAAAACTTTTTTTTTTATTAAAAATTTAATTATTTTTTTCAACTTAAATTTTTTATATCAAGTTCAATTAAATAATTGTTAGGCACAATAATTATAAAAGTTTTAAAATATTTACTGCAATTAAATTTTAAATTATATTGTATTTGCACGACTTTATATTTTATATTTTTAAGATGAGGCAGTGAAATATTACCAAACAAAAGACTATATTATAATGAATATTGAATAAATAAAAATAATTTTAAGCTTACTTACATTAATCGAAACATTCTTATTTACTCGCACCATGATAAAAATCTAAAATTATATTTAGTTACATATAAGTAATTGAATATTTATTTTTTGACTGTAAAAAAATTTTGTTTTCTTTATCACAGCAAAATTAGAAGTAAATAAGTCGGGCATCTTCTGGATTCTGGTCTACTGGGCAGTAAGGGCATTTTAATCTAGAAATAAATTGATTTCTTTTAAAAAAAGTGTTTATGATATCAATAAACTATTATTTTCTTTCATAAGAATTCATACTTATTTGCATTTGTTAATTTATTTAAAGCATCACGAGATATAACATGTCCACAGACTAATTTCATCGGTGGATTATTTTCTGTACTTTGTTGTCTTAAAATGGGGCAGGCAAACACAGAATGAAATCGGCCTTCTTTACCTAAATCAATTTCAATCTGCAAAAAATTATTAATAATAAAATTAGTATTGTTATAAATTAATTTAAATAAATATTTTAAAATATAAAATAAATTTTCACTGTTACAGGAAGTTCGTCTTTTCCGTTCCATATTCCTGAAACTTGTCTTTGTTGCATTACTTGTTTTATATTTAGTAGGGCAGGAAGGGCTGTTATTCCGGCGTTTATACTGTAATAAAAAGTTATAATAAGTATTAGAAGCAAAATTCTGTTTGAAGTGAGATATTGCGTAACTTATTAATTTTATTTAAAGAAGCCAAGTCTTTTGTAACATTTCATTTTGCAATTTCATATTTCAATTACAAATTTTAATAATCATAAAATAAAATATGAATAGAAAACTAAAATTGCTTAAAGTTTAACAACTGCTTACCATGTGGATAAAGGGCTATCAACACTTAATCCTAGGAGTGTGCAGGCGTCTTTTGTAAAGACATCATGGATATCAAGCCATAAATTAGGATCTAATAAATGACTATAAGGAGATGATTTAATTCCGTTTGGTAAATACAATAATGTTCCCATTAATGATTGAACTTCTTTTTCATGACGATTTACAAATTGTGTGAGATGCTTTCGGGCATATGCTATAGCTTCATTTTGTTTACATGGTCCTTGTTCTACTAATCTAATAAAATTTAACCTATGTAGTTTAAATTCAAGTGAGGAATTCTGTAAATAAATTATTGGATTTTTTAATGGATATTCAAATATCGTTCTTGCTATTGAGTAAAGTTTATTTCAAATTGAACATACTTGCGCAGTTAGAGCTTCTCTATGATTAAAGGCCCATTCTAAGGCTGGTTCAAGATTTCTTTGCTTTAAACAGTCAAGAATGTGATTTAGTTCTGTGAACGGTTCTTTTCTTCCTTCATCAGTTTTTATACCAGCTTCCTGAAATGATACAACTTAATTTATATCAAAATTGTATTAACATAAATTCATTAAAATTATAAAAATAATTTTACAGAAACTAATTCATCAGCAATATCAAGCATTCCTTGTCGATAAAAATGTTGACAGATAACTTGATTTAAAAGATGAGTTTTTTCTGGTCCTGCAAATACTTCTTCTCTACTTGTACTTGCAAAATCTGCAATAAAATTTCTATCGATCGCTTTACCAACTTTTGATACTGTACTATGTAAATCACGATGTCCAGTAGCTAATCTGTGAACTGTATCTTTTGCTTTGGTCATTGCTTGCTTTAATACTTGAATTTGACCCTGTGTCAACTCATGTTCTGGTGGTGCTATTAGTTAAATTATTAAAAATGTTATTAGAAATTATACAATAATGATTTAATCTAAGAGGAATGAAAGTTCATGGTCATTATAGATAATTGGACTAAATTATTAATTTAAGTAAGTAGTTCTGGGCTCAAATGTTGTAGATTTATATTTAGCACAGAAATGATATTAGTTATCATAAAAAAAATATTATTTTCTTAAGAATTTTCCTTGAGTTAAAAAAGAAATGAAATATATAGTTATGAAGTTATGAGATACACATAGTCAAATAAAGATGCGTAAACGTTTGACATTGTACCTTCTTCAAGTTCTTTTTTGAGTGATTCAATGTGATTAATAAGATCTCGTAATGTTGAATCTCCATGATCATTTATTGCTCCAAATTTTGATAAAACTTTGTCAACTTCTCGTTCGACAGCATTACAAGCCTCCATTATTGTTTTCACTAAACTGATATGTCGCATCACGCATAGTTTTAGAATTTACTCGTGTATGCGAGATACTTTTGGCACGGTATAAATCAACACCGTGGTTATTTTCAAATTTGCCATTTTATCAGATATAAAAAGAAAAAAAGAATTAGGTAAATACCTGGTAAATACTAAACCAATAATTATTACTTTATAGCTTATTTTTCTCCAATTAACAAAAAAAAAAATTTTTTTTTAAATAATAATTTTTTTTTAAAAGGTATAGATATAATATATGCATAAAATTATAAAGAAGGGTTTAAAAAAAAAAAATTTTTATACATATAATTGTTTTATTTGAAAAATTTTACATTATATATCTGGGTTTTATTAATTTTTACAATCCATCTAATATTTTTCATTAATTTTTATTGAAGAATAATGAATATAATATATATTAATAAAAATCTGGAATGCTTAACAGACTAAAAAACACGTTTAACTTAACTTAAATGCTAAAATTTAAAAATAATTATTTTTTTGTTACAATTTAAATATTATTGAAATACTTTTTTTTTTTAAATTAAAATTAGCACAAAAAAACATTCATTTCAAACAAAAATTCTCAATGTAAGTGGTAATAGATCATAATAAAAATTAAATTAATATATCAATTTTGTTAATGTACTTACAATTATAGTATATAATCTATTTGATAAAAGTAATTGATGTTATTTAAAAAAAAAAAAAATCATAACAAAAGTTTACATTATTAATTTGTTTTCATATGTACAGTAAGTGGTATGACAGATGATTTCATTCAATTTTAATCACGAATTGGATAACCCTGAAAAAAAAAACAAAATTATGAAAATGTTAAATTAATTACTTTGTATTAATTTGGGTATATTTAATGGGCAATTTTTGATATCCAAAATAAATTTATGAATAGATTATTCTGATTCGTATTTATAAAATTGTTATAATTATTAATAAATATTTAAAATAATCATAATACAATGAATCTTCTCAAATTAGCTTCCAAGAAATAAGACTTTCTTCTGATTTATAGTCCATTTTTAATCAAATTATCAGGATGATGAAAATTTTAATTAAAAAAATTTTAAGGAAAGATATGCTCTTTTGAAATGAAGTTAATTGTATAGATTTTTCTAAGAGATTACTAAGAAATAGTTTTTGAAAGAATTTTTCTTATCAAAAATATGTAAGTGAGTTTTCAAGAAACCAGGAATTTTGTTTGTTTATTGATTAGCTAGTAATAGAGAATCAACTGAGAAAATTTATACTGAGCAATTTTATACAGCCAAGTTTATCTTAACCAATTAGTTAAGTCGTCTGAATGTTATTAAGGCTAGATCCATTTATATCTAAAAATAACTAGCTTTTAAAGGATATCTGACTTGAAAGAAAATTATAGCTTTTAGTTGAGAGAAAGCCTTAGCTTTTAGCTCAAAACAAAAAAGATTTAGATTAACCTTGGTTAACCATTGAGCAAGATATCTATGGCAGAATAAAATCGCTCATAAATTTTTAAACTGAATATACATACCCATTCTCTAGCCATTAATAAAACTGTATTATTTTTTAATACCGGTCCTATTAAAGGATTCATTTGAGCCATATAACAACATAACCAGCTGTAAATTAAAAAAGAAAATTGAATTATTTTTCACAAGAATGTAACAATTAAACAACTTATTAATTTCGTTAACTCACAATAACCAACATGTAAATGCTGTAAGCATCAATATAACTTTCATAATCCTGAAAAAAAATGATAAATTTAACATTTAATTTATAAAAACTATTAAAATAAGTTAAAATTAATAATTATTACCCTTTATTTGGACCTTTTGGTATCATCATTGGCAACCCAATACCAACTCCACCCCAAACTGCTGTGAAAAATAATACAGGAAAAAATGCAGCACCCATTATTATTTATTTAATTAAAATAATTAAATTTTAATTTCAAATGTTTATTAAAAATTAAAAAGATTATTTAATAAAACTTTTGTTCCTTTAATATGAGAAGATTTCTAGCAGACCTTCCCCACTTGTCACATGATAATATTGACTGACGTATGTGCTGTACACGGTAAATAGTCTATCTTACTCTTTTTTAAAAAAAGACAAAAAATTTTATACAAGGTGTCTCAGAATTGAATTCATAGAAGAAAAAGGTATTATTTTGAAAAAATTGAGAAATAATCAAATAATATAAATGTTAAATTATTTTTATTCAAAATAATAATCAAATTAATTAAAAAATTGATTAAACATAAAATAAATACATAGGTAATTATGTAAATTTAATATTTTAGATATAATAATAATAAATTATAACTAATAATAAATTTCTTTTTTCTTTAGTTGAATCCTTATTAAATTTGGTTCTTTACTTTACGATTTCGATTAAAATGTATATTAAATATTTTAATAATTTAAATGTATTAAATTTATAGGACGGATTTTATAACTATCTTTAAATATTAAATATTATTATTCTTTCAGTTAAAGTTGTTTGTTTTTTTTTGGTCTTTCGCATACTTAACATTTTTTTTAATGGATAAGTTAACTTTTGAATTTGTTGAATGTAGATTTTCTGAAGATAAAGAACTAAGGGTGTCAGATAATTCAGTCAAGTTATCAAGTATATCTGAAAAATTTTTTTAAAGTTTTTAATTTTTATGATACCTAATTATCTATAAAAAATTTAACTTACTTGTTAAATCTAAATTTTCTGCTGTTAAATCGATATTGCTATCTTCTAAAATACTATCTCGACTAAATAAATGTTGTCTTACGCTAGATAAATTTCTTGTTTTAAATTTATTATCTTGATTGTTTAAATCACAAACTCTTTTAGGAGTTTTATACATAATTGACCATTCATTGCGTAGAATACGACCTTTTTCTATGTAAGGAATCAAATTGGATATATCTGATTCATTACGTGGTTGACTATTAATTGGTTGAATTGATAAAGTTGGTTTGCAATTTTGTACTAAAAAATAAGTTTTTATTTAATAATGGCTTAACAAATATTTTTTTTTTTTTACCTGTGTATGGAGTTTTAACGTAAATTGAAGATTTCTGATCAATAGGTAAACCTTCGATATTTGAAGGAAAATCCGATGATGCATCTTAAAACAAAAATACAAAGTTGTTATTGAATGATTATTATCGATATTAAGTTAAAGTAATCATAAAAATATACTTTTATGCAATGAATTAGTGACATTTGAGTTCTTATTTACAGAATTTAATGATATTGAATTATTAATTAAAGAAGATAATAATGGTTGTAATCTTTTAATAACTTTTAACATTAATTCACATCGATTTATGACTCTTAGTTGTTCAGGAGCTGTAGCTTTATTTAATAAAAATTTTTTAGCTGCTGCATCAGTTTCGTAAATAGCTGAAATTTAAAATTTTTATTTTATTTTAGATATATGCTTTTTTTTAACTTTTAATATATTTTAAAATAAAGTACCAGCTTTTAGTTCTTGAATTAACATAATAGTCGGTCTATCAATATTTTCAACGCCTATGTCATTTATTGTGACATTGATTTGAGTACTAAGAGCTAAAGCATGATTTACTATTATTTGTACTTGCGGATATGTAATATCTTCTCTATTGTCTAGGTCATCAGTTAAATTGTTTATTTTTTCTTGTAAGTTTTCTAAAATAATCTACCAGGTTTAATGTTAATGAATTATTAATTATGAAAATCATTTGAATATATATTTGAATGTTTATTTGAATTTACTTGACAATAAGCAGAAGGATCAACAATTAGATCAATAACGTTGTGAAAATTTTCCATCTCTATTTGCCATTGTTTTGTAAGCAGTTTTACACAAGTTCTCATTTCAATATTTTCTGGATTTAAATAAAAAGATGTTATTGAGGGTATTAATTCCATTTCTAGCGATTCAAAACTAGCTAAATAGTTTTTAATTTTATTAATTCCTGAAAAATATTTTAATAAAATAATTATAGAAAAATTAAAATTAATAAATTGATAAGATTATTCACTATTTTTATTGCGACAGCAAAAGATTGCAAATTTTGCAATTTGTGCACATTTATCAGTAAGTTGATCAAATTCTTCAATATTGCCAATCAAATCATTCTTTGATCTTTCTTTCGAGTCTAATGAGTTTCCACAAATTTTAATTAATTTTTTTAATGCATAAAATGGATCACTAAATACTTCCATTACTAATGTCAAAACAGAAATATTGACTTTACGCTCTAATCTATATAAAGAATCTGTTAAAGAATTAAAATATAAATTATTCATTGCAGGATCTGGAGGTTCTGAATTTAATTGTTTTTTTAAATTTTCATAATCAGTCATTATCGATTGACAAGAACCACTTATTGCTTTGAAATTGTATGGTTGGCATACTTGTGCTATTGACATAGCATGGGAAAAAACATCTTCAATAATATTCCACAGTTCATTAAATTCTACCATTTGCTGTTTCATTGATTGATTTTGCATATTAGTCAGCATATCTAATGCTAGATCTACCCTGTGATAAAATTTAAAATTTTTTATTTTATTTGAAATTTTGAAAATAAAAAGTGATTTGTACCTAAAAACAAAATTGTTTTCTTTTTCAAAATTTTCTTCTTCTGTTGTAGGGTTTGGTGAATCTAAAATAAATAAAATTGCTTCTAAACAAGAGCATAAACGATCGCATGCATACTTTTTAAGAGTCTGAAATATAAAATACTTAATAAAGGTAAAAAAAAATTTCTGTTCAATAAACAGATTACAAAAAGTATACTAACATAAATTGATGAATTTAATTGATGCTGCTTTTGAATTACTTTAACTAAAAATCCACAAGAAGCACATAATTGAAAATAGTATAAAATTATTTTTTCTGAACATAAATTTGATATTAAATTTTTTCGATATTCTAAAATATTTTCAAGGATATCGATGATTGAAAAACCTAATTCCTTTTAAGCAAAAAAATTATTTTAAGAATTATTTTTATCTTTCTTATAAATATTAATACATACTTTAATATTTTGCAAATCTTCTATTTCTGATACTGCTCCCATTTCTTTTACGTAATCATAGCATATTTTAATACTTTGTTTTAATGGTAAAACATGCAATTGTTCTAAATTTTTTAAAGCATTTATAAATTTTTCTTTTAATGTGTTTAAGATTTCATTGTTCGACTTATTTTGCATATGATCTCCCTGTATTTATTAGCAATTTTTTAGTTAATAATTGTAATTTTTAAATATATAAAATTCATTTTTTTAACTTACTGATTTATCAAAATCAAGTATACAAAATTCTTCAATTGTAGAGCTAATTTTTAATTTCATTTCATTATAGTTTTCTGTTTTTTCGTTTGAAATATTTTCAAATTTTTCAGCAAGGAGACGTAATCGGCTAATAAACACTTTCTTAACATCTTCAAATTTACAATTTGATGCATCATTTTGGCAAACTTCTAAAAATTTTTTTATCTACAATTTTAAGATAATTTTAAAGTTAATTTAATTTTAAAATTTTAGTTATTGGGTTATTTGTAAAAAAAATAAAATAAATTTAATTTTATTTACTTGATTTTCAATAGGCTGATAAATTTTGACCATTTGTTTCGTCTTTAGTGTCATTTTCAGATATTTAATTTTCAATTAAAATTAATGACAATTTTTGTAATTAAATATTAAAGTTAATTAAAAACTTTGTTGTAATTTGTTTTTAAATTGTTTATATTTTTATAAAAAACAAATAACGGTCAAACAGGGAGGGGGTGGTTTTTATTATTATCTACTCAGCAGATAAAGAAGATTTTCTTTTTACCAACAATAATTATTCTCATAAGAGAGGGAAATTTGAAAACAGTAAAACGTGTTTTTTTTGTATTAACAAAAATTTATTAATTTCTTATTACCTACATAAACATAAGAAGTTGTTGAATTGAAAAAAAATTGTTTGATTTGAAAAATTGATTGAAAGAATTGAAAAATCAAATTTGAAAAATCTGATTCAGTTCAGAATATTCTTTTTTGTACAATAAAACAAAAACAACTTTTAATTTTTAACCGGCCTCTAGGCCCAGTTTCTAATTTTTGGCAATTTTATTTGTATTTTTAATATTTTAAAAATTATTTACCTCTAAATTTTTTTGGATTCATTGTTGTAAAAAATGCTTGTTTTTAGATAAAAGTTGTTTTTTAACAAAAAAGAATTTCATATATTTATAGAAATAAACATTTGTTGCAAAATTTAGTACTTCCGTTGGCGTGAAGAAACCCCGTAACTGACATTTTGAGTAGAAATATGCATAGGCGGGATTACGGGGGGGCATGGGGGAGGGGGCACTTGCCCTCCCAATATTTCTGGATTACCATATAAAATACGCGTAAATTTATTTAAATATACTGTTTTGCCCCCCCAAAAAACGTTTTTTGCCACCCCAAAAAATTTTCTGAAATCCCGCGCATGGAAATATGTGTTTTCTGACCGCTGACAAGAATATTATATTACGACCCATGGCCAGAAAAATAAAGAGTGGCCTAAAATCGCAGGTAAATTACCTTCCGAAGCGAAGCCGAGGATGGTAAACTGCGATTTGGGACATTCTTCTTTTATGGCCCAGGGTCGTATACGATTTTTCTGCATCAGTGGCGAGAAAACACGTCTTTCCCGGACGCGCAGCAGCCGAGAAATACGTGCTTTCTGGCCGCTGACCAGAAAAAAATCTATTTTTGTACTGCGGCCCGAAAGTACGTATTTCCCGGACGCTACGCGTCCGTTAAAGACTTATTTTCTCGCCACAGTCGCAAAAAAATTTTATACAATCCTCGGCCACAAACAAAGAATGACCCAAATCGCAGTTTACCATCACCATAATTTACGTGTGATTTGGGCCATTCTTTATTTTTCTGGTCTAGGACCGTAATATACTATTAGCTTACCCATAAAACCTGTAAAGACGTCTAATTGGTTCTTAAATTAATACATAAGACAATCTAAAAGTAAATTTTAATATTTTGAACTGAGTAGATAAATGAAGTATGTGTCAAATTTTTACCAATTTACTTCAGAAATTTACCCATAGTCAAAAAAGACAACATTTAAAAATTATTTGATTAAAAAATTATTAGTTTTTTCATTTAGGTTGCTAACCGGTTTTGATTATTGTCTTCAAATTTCCGTTCCCTTTTCCCAAATGTTAAAAAACATTTTGAAAAGATCCATGCTTTTTTGAATGAAAAATTAACCAAATACGTAAAAATTAGTACCGAATAATGTAATATAAAATTTGCCCTTATTTTAAATCTATTTTATAGTTTTTGTTTAAAATTTTCAAATAATAGTAAAAATGAAAAATTGAAAAAGCAATGGTATCTGAACGGAAAATCTATACAGCCTAAGTCATTTCTAGACTTTTATCTTATTTTTCACGACATTGTACTCATTTCGAATCGGTTCTTGAGTTATCCAATAAAAATTACAGTAAAATAAATTTTGTTTTTTGTAAAGTAACGTCTAAAAAAGTTATAAGAAACCATAATTATTATAAATTTGATTACTCGGCATTATGTAAAAGAGAGCTTAAAAATTCGATTGATATCTTGCACAAAAATTTGCAGATAATTTTAATTTTTTTACCTGTATAATCGATTTTTTTTTATCTTATCGCCATCAATTATACGTTTTTATGTTCATCTTCTTCCTCTTTACTTAAACAAATGTCTTCGTTTTCTTAAATTTTTTTTTTATTATTTTTGTAATTTTTTTTTTTTGTACATTATTATTATTTATTTATACAATGAGAAAGAATTTCTGCGAAATGCGGTTTTTTAAGAAATTTTTTTATTTCATCAAACAACTTTATTATAAGAAATTTTATTTATTTATAAAAAAAATCTTGTTAATTTTTTTTTTTTTTTAAATAATCGTAAATTTCTTTATTTTATTTTGTTTCTAATCTATAATTAAAACATTATTGATTTTTTAGATTAATAATTTATTTTGTGTATTTTTACTTTTGAGGATTTGCTATTCAAGTACAATAAATTGGCAAATTAAAAAACTATGAGAGTAAAGGAGACTTGTGCAGATTGGACCTTCTTCAACTTAAATTTGATTTTATGCATTTCACTTACGTTTATATTGTCAAATATTTCTAAAAACAGAGTCAACAAGTAAAATTTTACGCTAAATTCGATTTTTCGGGCAGATTTAGCTTGATATAAAGCATCAGAACGTTGCAGGGAGGTTCGAAGGAAAATTCAAGAATCGTTATTAGAATTTAACTACAGCCTCTTGGAAGTATATCTGTTAAATTAGCGAAACTTTTGACAAGATATATTAAAAAAAGTATGCTAGTACAATTGTTAATTTTTTAAAAATTTGTTATTTTTAGTCTATAAAAATTGACCATGTAAAAATAAAAAATAAAAATAATAAAAAATTAAGTTTTCCAGGTAAAAAAATAGTTTTATTAAAAAAAAATGGCGTTATTGAGAAAAATTCATTTTTTTGGTTAAAAATGTTTACATGCTAAAAAGCTAATTTTAATTATGGTAATTTTCGGGAAAAAAATAAATTTTTTTCAATAAAATTATTTTTTTTTTCAGTAATTAATAAAGCCAAGAAAAGTTTATTTTTATCTAGTAGCAGGTACTTGGTTAAAAAAAAAAGCATCCGGTGATGAAAATCGACTATTTTACCGCCCGCAAAGTCAATTTATAGTAAAAAAACATATTTTGAATAAACAATAGAATTTTTTTATGAAACTAACTGAATACATATATATGAAAATCTCACCTAATGATTTATTCAAATTGACTGTTTTTTGTTGGATTTGAACATTTAATGAACATATTTTCGACAAATAGTCTGACTGTCGATAGTCGGAAAAATATATATTTTAAATGTATATCCGACTATATTTTCATCACCAGGCAATATGATATTTATCAAAATACTTAAAAGTTTGTCTGTTTTATAATAGTCTAGGGATGAGGGAAGATATACAGACAAAAATATAGGAGTTAAGAAGGACTCTACAATATTGCATTAAAAACTTTCTCGAAAGTGAAATGAACACACTGCAGTATAAAAACCAGCTACTATTTGTTATGGTTACCATTTTTTTCAAAAATAAAAAAACAATTTTTATGCTTTACTAATAATTTATGCAAGTAAAAAATAAATTTATACACTTGTTACATAATAAACTATTTTTTTTACATTATATGTAAATTAAAATTTTACATTTAATTAAATAAATAAAAATCTAAAAAAAAAAATTTAAACTATAGGTATAGGTAAGTATATTTTTTAAATATTTTTATACACGCACATGTAATAATATTTTTATGTTGTATATTATAAAAAAAAGTTTTATACATAAAAATTTCTAATTTTACTTAAATACACGTTATATTAAATTTTAAAATAAATAAAATTATATTGATATACAAAAAATTAATAATTAATAATAATAATAATAAATATTATAGGTATATATATATAAGAGATTCCACGCTAATTGCGATCTAAGTTGGATTGGATTGACATACTATCGATCAAAAAAAGATGTGGACCTCTCGTATTTTTGAAATATTTTCCAGAAAAATGGTCCCAGAATAATCGGGTGAAAAAAAATCTGTTGACAAATTATCCTTCAATCTCTGTAAAAAATTTTATGATTGTAACTTTATTAGGAGGGGAGGGACAGCAATAAATGCATCAAAAAAGTAAGAAAAAAAAATTTTTATTTTTTATGCCGTTTTTAAACCTTTAATTGGTGCATTAAAAATTATTTTAAATTAACCAAATTTTAACTGCAGGTTCTTTAACCCTTTAACTTCAGGGGAGCGTTGGAATTTTCAAAAAATATTAACAAATAAATTGTTTATAACAATTTAAGCTAAAATCGCTTCTGCTTATCGTAGAAACGTAATTCTTTTTTTAAATGACAGGTAATCATGCCTGGATTACAATTTTAGAATTTGGCCAATGTGAAAATATTGGTTTGATAACAGTATTTAAAAAACGAGTGAATTTTTATGAATAGAATGCTAATAAATAAGCCCCATTGTTCATTAATAACCTGATGAATAAAAAAATTTATGATCTAAGCACCCGCAGATAACCTTCAATTTTTTTACGAATTAGGGTAAGCGTAACAGATACGGAACCTGCAACATCGTCAGGAAAAACCGAGGGAAAACTTCTATTTAAGCAAGATTTAAGGCATACATGCCCTTTTCAGAGTTTTCTTGTCTAATTAAAGTTTTAATTTATATTATAAATGCGTTTGTCTTGATCATAATAAATATTCAATAATGCCTACGCTTACCTTGTTTCTTTAAAAAATATAAAGATATTGGCAGGTGTTTGGGTCATAAACTTTTTTATTCATCAGGTTATTAATGAACAATGGGGCTTATTTATTAGCATTCTATTCATAAAAATTCACTCGTTTTTTGAATACTGTTATCAAACCAATATTTTCACATTGGCCAAATTCTAAAATTGTAATCCAGGCATGATTACCTGTCATTTAAAAAAAGAATTACGTTTCTACGATAAGCAGAAGCGATTTTAGCTTAAATTGTTATAAACAATTTATTTGTTAATATTTTTTGAAAATTCCAACGCTCCCCTGAAGTTAAAGGGTTAAAGAACCTGCAGTTAAAATTTGGTTAATTTAAAATAATTTTTAATGCACCAATTAAAGGTTTAAAAACGGCATAAAAAATAAAAATTTTTTTTTCTTACTTTTTTGATGCATTTATTGCTGTCCCTCCCCTCCTAATAAAGTTACAATCATAAAATTTTTTACAGAGATTGAAGGATAATTTGTCAACAGATTTTTTTTCACCCGATTATTCTGGGACCATTTTTCTGGAAAATATTTCAAAAATACGAGAGGTCCACATCTTTTTTTGATCGATAGTATAATGGGCAAAAAATCTGTTTCTCTAGGGTAGGAGTTTGGCTTTTTTGCCCTAGTAATGTGCAAAATATTTTTGTGGTAAGAGTTTTGCGTAAAATTTAACAAAATTTTAAACTATCGTATAGAAAAAAAAAAACAAAATTGCGAAATTGGTTTCCAGAAACCTAGAAACCCGAACTTTTAGCAAAAAATATTTTTGACCAATTTAATCGAACATCAATCTCCCTCGATACAACTTAATCCCAATTTGCGTGGAATCCCTTATACGTAAGCTAGATTACATTTTTATATTTTATCCGTTCTTTTTAATAAAATGAAATATATATACTTCTTTATCAATGATAATAATAAAAAATAATAACAATATACAACATAATACGAGTTATGAAATCATTGATAATTTTAATATTTTAAATTCCATTTATAAAAAACTTTCTTTTTTTAAGTAAATAAGTAATAAATAACATAGAAATTTATAATAGATTAAGATTTTTTTTTGTACTAAAAATTTATTTATTATGAAGAAATAACGTATAAAAAAAGATTTTTTAGGAACAAGCACATTCAAGTACTCTCATATCCTTCCAATTAGAAACTTTTAATTTAGTAGCATCATTTTCATCGAAATATAGTATTTCAAGTTCTGCTAATTTACTGGGTGCACAACATGGTCTAGGTGCTTTTTTTTTATCTTCTTTCCATATTAAACTTTGTAACAATGCATGATGATGGGCTGGATTATACCTTGGTGGACATCTACCTTTACAGTAACCAGCATCAAATGTTTTAGGTTGAATTATAAAGTCAAAACCTTCTAAATCTTTAAATATAACAGTCATTCTATGTCTACAACATTTTTTACTTTCACCTCTACATTCTGTACGTCTGCCACGATGCAACGATATTAATTGATCTCTCGTTGTTCTTTTTCGTCTTACGTGTCTTGCTGCATATATCGTATGAACATTTATTACTGTTGATGATATATTTGTTTTTATTAATTTATTATTATTATTTAAAAATTTAATATCTAAACAAAAATTATCAAGTGGACGAAAAAAATATTCTGTTTCTATCCATCTTGTTACTTCACTCGTTAAATCAAATTCTAACCATTTTGATTTATTTGGATTATCAATACTTATTTTTTTATTTACTATTAAACGTTTATTACTATTACTACTATTATTATTATTTATGTCTAAATAAGTTACATCTAATACATTATTATTTATCCATGTTACGTCATTTGGTATAGATCGATATATTCTAACATCAAGATCTTTTATTTTTTCGTTTAAATTAAGTAATAACCTTAAAGATGCATATTCTACAAGTATGCGTTCTGGATTATTTATTGTCATTTTAAAACTTAGTGGTATTCCAGTACATGATACGTTGTCTGCATTTTCTGAAACAAAAAATATTTTAAATTTTAGTCAATTTAAGAAATAATTTGACTTTTTTTTTAATTTTATAACTCTAACTTTTTATTGCTACAAAAAATTAAGAATTAGGCATATTTTATTTAATTCAAGGGCATTTTTCAATATCTACCATCCCTTTATGATGTAAAATATTTTATCGAACGGTCAAGACATTTAAGTAATGAAATTAAGGCACTATCGCATTCTCAACAATTTTTTATACACCTTTAATAGCGAGCTCAATAGGAAATTTTTTTCTTTCACCCTCTTGAAGAAAATTTTTTATTAATTTATTTTGACTCCATTTCCAACTTAACGAAAGCAAAAATAAGCTTAGGTCTAATATTAATATTGAAAAAAAACTTATAACTTGTTTGTGTGTTAACACAACAACGAGCATTGAACATATTGACTTATAACAGTTTTAACTTACACTTCCTAATTATTATAAGTCATAGAATCAAAATTATAATAAATCCCTAAACTCAAAAGTTACCCCAGTCAAATCACGGTTTTGGTTGTATAGTTACAGGCCACCGTCAGATTTCGTCTCTTATAGGAGTCATTTATGTAATAAATGCACGCTTCACCCTTAAATCAGCAAAAACTACCCCGTTTGAGCGTTCAAATTCGGTGTATGTGAGGTTTTTTGGGACACTGATCACAAATTTAGGGGTTCTAGCTATAAAAAGTTGACACTTAACCCTTAAATTAGCAAAAAACTACCTCATTTTACGTTTTTGCAAATTTAAGGGTGAACTGCAAATTTTTAATAGAGATAACCCTGAAATTTAAGGGTAAATTGCCAATTTTTCAAATCTAGGACCCCGAAATTCGTGATCAGCTACCCAAAAAATCCATGAACACCAAACCTGAACGCTCAAAGTGTGAATACATGAAAAATACGTGTTTTTAGAGGTAGTTTTTGCTGGTTTAAGGGTGGAGACACATTTTTTACATAAATGTCCCTTAAATTCGTGATCAGTGACCCAAAAAACCTTTAGTAGAACAAATTTGGTGATGGCCAAAACTATACCCCCCCCCTCCGTAATTTGACTGGAGTAAGCAGAGAAGTCGCTAAATTGAAATTATTCCCCCCTCCTCCTAAAAACGTCAACTTTTCAACCCGCTTTAATTATTTTAATAGCGCAGTTTCGTTCCATGGCCTTAGTAAAGAATAGTCCAGGTCGCAAATAGCCCATTATTAAAGGAACACGAAAGGAACAGAATTTCTGGGTACTTAGCAGATTAGGCCAGAATTTCTGGAACCCACTGTTCTGTTTTCTGATAAAAATTTTGAGAAATTCTAACTTGATTTTCGGATTCGTCGGCAAATTTGACTACAAAGTCTCCCTTTTCAGCTTAAGTTTTGTATAAAAAAAAAGAAAACTAAAAACCATTAAATTTTTTATTTTCTTTTTTTTTGCACAAAAGTTTTGGAAATGTTTAAAACGTGTTAAAAGCCTAAAAAGGGATAATTTGCTAAAATTTTCTGAGGAAATTGAAAGTTGAGTCAGAATTTCCAAGGATTTTCTCCCGGTGATATAGAAAAGCAGGTCCCAGAAATTTTCATGGTAAATCTATCAAATACTCGAAAATTATCTACTTTATTAGAGTTTAGGGTATTGTTTTTTCACTGACTAAGATAGCTTAAAAAAGTTTCTTCGTCAATGATAAGAATACAAATGTTTACCTGTTTTTATATTTGGTCACGATTTTTTTTTTAAAATAATAATGGTCCAGTTTTTCATAACAGAAAATAAATACTAATAATAAATAAATAATAATGCCCATAATGAAAAAATCGCAAAAAAATAATTTAAAGTCGCCTAATGTGGGTACTTAGAGTATTTTTGGGAAAAATGAATTACGAAATTAGGTATTCAGTCAAACAATTTTATCTCTACTTATACTGCAAAATTTAGAAATTGTTTAAATGGTATTTAACTTATCTTTATTGCAAATCTTTAACATATATGAAAATATAATTTTTTAAAAATATATTTGCTGAATATAAAGGTACCGCTAATAATGACCATTTTTACAGTTTAAGTTTTTTACTTCCGATCATAAAGTTTAAAATAAAATATTTAACTTAAATTGTTTTTAAAAATTACATCTCTTTTATCTTTAGTAAGTGTTACTTATGCAATAAAAGCATTTTAATATTAGTCAAAATTTGTCATACATTTTGTAAAAAATTTTTTTCAGTGCGTGTAATATTAAAATTTTTTTTTTGTAAAAAAAATATCTAGCCATTTATGTGAAAATACATATGTGAAAACTTTTTATAAGTTTAGTGCGCATTAAATCACTCATGCGGTTTTATATTAATTTATTTTTTAATCGCTGCCTCATTTATTGTATAAAATTAACCTGTATTTGAAAGTTTAATAACATAAAACTAATTGAGGGGTGTGCGGTTGTGTGAGGGGTGTGTGTGAAACTCGGGTCGGGTAGCCGAAATTTCGGTTTTTTTTGTCAAATTTTTGCAGGTCAGATTTTATGTAAAGCCCGAAACTTCCCGAAAAAGGTCTGCACTTGCAGTTTTAAATCGAAAGCTTTTTTGGATATCTTAATTTCGACCTAACTCGAAGCAAAAAACCCGAAATTTCGGGTACCCGACCCTACTTTCGGGTAACCGCACACCCCTAGTGAAAATATTTTATACACTTACATTTTTTTGACAAGGAATTTTTTTTTAATCTAGCTATTTAAGTATCATATTTGGCACCTTACTCCAATGTTTAATTAGCAAAAGCTACCCCTAAAAGGGGTAATTCTGCTATTTTCGTGCTTTCAGTGTCCAGATTTGGTCCACATGGGTTTTTAGGTCGCGGATCACGAATTTCAGTGTCCTGTCTACTAAAAATTGGCAATTCATTCTTAAATTTTCGAATATATGAAATATATAAAAAATACCCCTTTTAGGGATAGTTTTGCAAATCTAAGGGTTTTCCGAACTTTTATCATTGAAAAGACCCCGAAATTCGCGATCTGCCACCCTAAACACCTAATCTGGTGGTAGCGAGAAACAATTACGGTAGTATACTTTATTATTCTATATTTATACTACAATCTATTGATTCCTTGGGAATTGTCCCCTCTAGTAAATTTATCCTTTGGAAATTTAATCCTCCATATTGCAATTATTTTATTAATTAATATTTGAAAAGTACAGCCCATGTAAGCTGACGGTACATGTATCCCGAGAACTTTTGTAATTGAGAGGTTGAAAGAGGCGAGCTACGGAAAATCATTTTCCCAAAGAAAAATATCGAGGAAAATCTGCATTTAAAAGGTCGCGAATTCAAAGAGTTCGCGAAAACATAAATTCTGATATTCATTAAAATGCTTGTGCACCTTGTTTCACACATTTATATTTAGACCCATATAATCATAAACTGACAAAATTACGCTTAGCCAAAAATACAATTTTAATCACTTAGATACTGTCATGTCAAATTATTATTTAAATTTTCATAAATTAAATTTTTCATAATACTTAAAATTATTAATTAATGAGTTATAAAAATACGTTAAAGTTTCATATAGTAACGCAGCCATATGTTAATGGAATATAAATAGAATTAGTTTATCAATGACTGAACCAACTATCTATGCAATTTAAAATTAAATATAGATACATCTTATATTTATATATAATTATATTAGTGATGTTTATAAATATACGATCATCATTTATAGGTCCTAAATATAGACATTTAACATGTGCATAATGTAAATATACAGTAGAGCCTCGATATTTTGAATTTCAAGGTATTTTAACAAATTAATTTATAGATTTAGCTTTTTTTTATATTTTTTTATTATTAGTGATTTAAAAATTTTTTTAATTATTCGGTACGGAGGGCTGAAAATATGTATTTTCTGGTTGTTCCTTAGTTGTTTTCTTAGTTTTTTCTTATTCCTGATCAGGAAAAATCGTATAAAAGACCCTTGGTCATAACAAAATTTGGGCCATTTTTTATTTTTATGGCCATGGGTCGTAATATACTATTTTTATCCAGTAAGATGTAAACATCGTGCGTAAAATTTTATGTTTAGGCCTAATCCACATGAGTTCGGTTCATAAAACGCCATAAATTGGTGTCATAACCGTAAGCGAAACAGCAATGCGCAGAGACCTTAAATTGTTTTGTGCGCATTGCGCCGCATTTACGCTTGCTTACTTTTGTTGCTTGTGTAGATGGAGCTTAAGAATAAGCTGGGTACAACCATTTTCGGTTTTTGTGCATTACATCGCAATCGCACCCCACTTTTGGGGCTTTTGTAGATGGGGTCTAAGGCTGATTCTAAAAAACCGTAAATGAGGGTCTCATGTGACCAGCGTAAGGCCGCGTCTATAGAAACCGTAAAATCGAGGCGCAGAAGAAGATTCTGTGTCTTTCGAGTTGCGTATAAGATAAAAGTGGTTTCTGCGCATTGCGCTTGCGGTTGCGCCCTCCTTTTGCGGCTTTTGTTGGATGGAGCCTTAGGCTGGTTTTCCAAACTCCGTAAAAGAGATTCATAACTGCGGAAAACATGCTGTGCACATTGCACAGCACTACAGTTACATTTGAGGTTTTGATTCACATTATGGAGTTTAGAGAATCAGTCTTATGCAGATCCGGCCTAAATATAGGCATAATTATGGTAAGCATAGGTGGCCATAAAAATTCAGATCATTCTCTCGTATATAACTGGAAATTGACAAAAACTTATAAAATTCAAAGGAAATATAAAACACAATCACAAAAAACTAATTTTTTGTTGAAAGATAAAATAAGTATTAAAAATTTTTTTAAAATCACGTCATAATTTTTGCACATAGTCATGTCATATGTCGCGACAAACAGCAACGAAATTTAAAATTCTTCAATGAGTTTTTTTTCAATAATATATTATACCTCATGCGTGTATATTATAAAATAACTGTCAGTATTATATGCAATCTCGAGGTGAAGAATCGTGGGATAAATTATGGAAGAAATTTCTTAGAATCATCATTTTACTTTTTGGAATTCATAAATATATATTAGCTTAGACGGTGTCTTCAATTTTTGCGTATTTTTTTCATTATTATATAATGTAAGGTTCGACTTTTGTAAATGGCTTTCAATTCTTAAAGTATCTTAAAATTTGTTCAATTCTAATTTTTTTTTAATCAAATTTGTTTTCTGGCCTACACTGAAAAAAAAAATCCGTTTTCCGTAACCAGAATTCTGCAAATTACGTAAGAAATTGGAAAATTTTCACAGGAAAAAATTAATTTTTTTAACGTTTTTTTTACATTTTATGACATTTCCGACCATTCAAACAAATAAACAAAATTCGTTTACCACAACCGCGACCGCCACCGGAATTTCGGTTGTAGTAACCGGATTTTTTTTTCAATGTACAGATCAAAAACCTTTATATTTATATTTTGTTTATATTCTCACATAATTTAATATTGTTCTTGTCAAAAAAACAATTGTTTACCTTCAAATCAGGTTTTTGTTTTATAAAAGATAGTTTAGATAACTTAAGTATTTAGAAAAAAATGGTCTAAATTATTTTTAAAATAACGTAAAGGCTAATATATATAATTAATTATTTAAATATACATTAACTTTTATATAATTAAAAAATATGTAAATTAATTTGATTTTAAATTATTATCAATGAGCTTTAAGATTACGTTTGTTTTTTATGATAATAAGAAATATTTTTCGATAAAAAAAAATTTTTATAAAAGAATATATAAGAGTTTTATACATTTAAGTAATTTTTAAAAAATAGGAACATAAGAATATTTAAATGTCAAGTTAAGTTTTTTAAATGGTATGTAAAATATATATGTAATTCAAACAATTCAATGTAATATTTTGTAAAATTAAAAAATTATTTCTTATAAAAAAATAAAGGTCCTGAAGAGGTTCTCAAATTGAGAATGAAATATTGACAAGAGTAAAAATCAAAGTTTTTTGAATTTTTCCTTATAATTTGTCCAGCAAGGTCGTTTTAAACTCAACAGAAATATTTTTTTTGTTATTTTGATTAAGTGTAACCAGGAAAAAATGTACGCTTATAATATGTAATATTTGTTAAATATTTTTGACGTCAGAAATGTATACTTCAAAATATGTATACCTACATGTGTTTATTTTATTGTAAATTAATGATTCATTCATTTTTGGTGCAAAAAATATAATTTAAAAAATAAGAAATTTTTAAAGAAAACAAATACACATTTTGAATCATTTACAATCAGAACTTTTATAGACAGTTTTTCTAAACGTACAAAATTTTTCTTAGGATTTCATTCTAGGGTCCAAAAATTATTTTGAGTTACGTATTCTTGAAAAATTGACAAAATACGATTCTTTGATTGAATATGGATTACGGAAAATCGCTATTTTTGGTTCTAATTTCTTTAGTAAATAAATTATTTATTTATATTAAAAAGTATATGAAAGTTACGAGAAATATTCAGGCCAATCATGAGACTTTTAATTCATTCACAATTTTTGCTCACTTATAATCTAAATATATTTTCGAATCGCAGAATTATACATTCTATGGGAAAAGTCCTATTTGACGCTCATGCTGCATTTTAGAAAAATTCAGAATATTTCGGACTACTTTTAAGAAACAGAAAAAAATTTAATTGTATGGGACTGTTGCACAAAATCTATTTTTAGATTTATGCATATAATTTTCTGTTTTTTTTTTTTACATTTTAGATTTAATCAAAATTTTATAGTCCAATTTCTCTTGCAATTATCGTTCAAAAAAAAAAAAATTCTAATAAATTTTTTTATAATTTAAGTATAAATTTATTTTTATTGCTGTCTTACTTATTAGTGAAAAAAAAAAGCAAGTAACTAATAAACTGAATAAAATTGAGCTATAAAATAATTTTCCTCGATTATTTATACAAAAAATGTTTAATTAATTTATCCTTTGCATATATTTTATGGATCAAATACTATCGTTTAATAAACCAAATATAAAATATGATAAAGTTTAAAATTAAATTAATAGTAGATAGTAAGTTTAACAAAATTATATTTAATACAATTAAATAATAATTAAATTACCTTCAGCATGCATAGTAAAAAATCTTCTTTGCCTTGCATCTCCTGCGGACGTTGCACTTAATCTAGTCAGGTACTCTTTATGCGCCCTTTCGTATTCGCTCTGACTAACATTAGCCTGTAAAAGAAAAAATAATTTAATTAAAAAATATATTTAAGGCTTTTAAAAGAAAATTACTCATACATGCATTCTTATATTTATTTATTATATTTTCCAATATGGAATTTCATCTTTCTATTGTATATAGGTCTGTAGTAGAAATTTTAATGTGAAATAATAAAGTTATAATTTTACGATGCACGAATGTGTATGCAAAATATATTTTAAAAAGTATTAAAAAATTTTAAAATCTTTTTACTATTATTAAATATAAACAAAGAATTATTTTTTGAAATCTGATTTAATTAGGGTACTAGATTTTTTTTTGAAATATGCAGAAAATTAAATATTTACTAGCCTATATAGGAATTATCTTATAAGAATAAAGGATAAAATAGTTCGAGCTACTAGTCATTTTTGCGAAGTTTTAATCTTTATAGATAAAATAAAAACAAAGTGCTTAATTTCTTAAAAGTTTTTTTTTCAGATTGCATTAGTGCCTTCAGTTGAATAGAATTGATATGGGGTCCAAACTTTCTGGTTTGCAAGTCACGAGATCTGTATAAATAATATATGAGTTGTGCAGCTGAGAGTGGTCCTAGTTAAAAAGTAAATTGGAAAATAGCTTATCAGGGATTGTTTGATAGTCTCTGAAGATATTTAGATATTTTTGATCTCTATAAACTCTGCTCTATTTTCATATTAATTACTTACACGTATTATAACTCGGCTAAATTTTTTATTATATTTAATAAAAAATTGCCAAAATTTAAATTTTCTGATTTTTGATTCATAAATAATAAATCATAAAAGGGAAGACAGGTAGATACGAAGAAAGCTCCGAAAATGTTTGGTATAAAAATAGCTCCAATGGGGCTGGAAATAAAATATTTAATACCTTTTTTTTCTAAAACACAAAAAATTTTCAATTCTTAAAAAATATAAAATTACATAAAAATTATTAAAGTAACATTGGTTATGTGATAATCGATCCTCTCCTTCGTAAAAATTACAAAAACTTCTTTTTGAAAAAATATACAATGGAGTTCGCTAAAAAAAATCTAAATTTCTTGAATATTGACATGTATTTTTACTCTAAATTCATAAAATTTAGTGCATAAATTAAAAAAATAAAGCTACCAGACTAATATACTCGTAAAAAATGTTATTAAAAGTCTTGTAAGTAATTTTTTTAAAATCATAAAATAAAAGCTCGTAAAAATATATTTTCAAAAATTTACACTTTGTACTTAAAAATTAGAATTAAAAAAAAAAAGAAAGTTTTTTTTTTAAATGTGGTTTACATCAGAGAGCAGGAAGATATATTAACAATAAAATAAAAAGGGTTTGTTAATGAAGAAAATTTTCAATAGGTTCTTTTTTAGAAAAAAAGTTAAAAGTATAAACGAGTAAAAAATAATGCAAAACACCTTTTAACAAAGAAACAATGAACTTTTATGCTTTTTTTTCTGTACTTTAACATAACGTTTTATGGTAATTAAAGTAAACGTACATCAGAGTATAAAATAGTACCTAATATAAAAAGAAAAATTTAATTTTTTATATCTTTTAATATAAATAAGTATTATTTATATTGTCAACACTTTTTCAATTATGAATTTTAGTTTAGGGATGCGCGCGATATGGGATGCCACCTCAAAGGGAAGAGGTACCTACGTCTTCTTCAACGACTTCAAAGAAAGTAGTAACCTGTCTTGTTTCAGCCTCGTCACAATCTTGTGCAAGTTGTCTCTGGACATGGAAACTTCAAAGAGTATTTTAAAAAGCGAAATATAATTACTCAATCTGATGAGTGTGAATGCGGAGAAGGGCCAGATAACCCACATCACCTTCATATTTAAGTTTCTAAGATGGGATGTCATCAGAGAATCTTTCATAGGTGCAGTCGGAGAGACCGCATGGACAGAGATGGAACAAACACCAAGTCTTCTAGTGTCCAAATCTAAGAAAACATGCGAGATGCTCTCCGACTATTGCGATGAAGCTATGTATATAAAATCCCAAAAAAACATTTACATGTAAAGTTACGCAAGTGCCTTTAAGTTTTGTCACTGCGCTTATTTATTTTATCTAGTATTTTATTAGGTAAACATTCTATTATCACTATTATTAAACACTGCGAAAGTTTTGAGATCTCAAACAAAACTTTACGCAAGTTATGTGGGCTGATTAATAAAGAAAAAAAAATAATATTACTTATTAAGTAATTGATTTATTGTAGATATAATATATGGAATTTAAAGTACCGGATTAAATATTCTATTATCACCAATTTTTAACACTACGAAAGTTTTGAGATCTAAAACAAAACTTCACGCAAGTTATGGAGGCTGATTAATAAAAAACAAAAAATATTAATTATAAAATTTTAAGATCTCATAAAAAAAAAAAAAAAATTCACTTGCCAGGTATAATTGGAAGCGGCTATTTATGTAGACCTGGCAAGTGAATTTTTTTTTTTTTTATGAGATCTTAAAATTTTATAATTAATATTTTTTGTTTTTTATTAATCAGCCTCCATAACTTGCGTGAAGTTTTGTTTTAGATCTCAAAACTTTCGTAGTGTTAAAAATTGGTGATAATAGAATATTTAATCCGGTACTTTAAATTCCATATATTATATCTACAATAAATCAATTACTTAATAAGTAATATTATTTTTTTTTCTTTATTAATCAGCCCACATAACTTGCGTAAAGTTTTGTTTGAGATCTCAAAACTTTCGCAGTGTTTAATAATAGTGATAATAGAATGTTTACCTAATAAAATACTAGATAAAATAAATAAGCGCAGTGACAAAACTTAAAGGCACTTGCGTAACTTTACATGTAAATGTTTTTTTGGGAGATCTCATTCATTTCACATAAGTATATTTCAATAAAATAAAAAAAATTTTATTATAATTTTTGAAAAGTTTTTAGCAAAAAAAATTTTTTAAGAAGATCTTATTATTTCGCTTAAGCATACCTAAATTGTTAATGACTCTCAATAAATAAATAAATAAATTTTAAAATCGTAGCTTCCCCTTTCACGGATTTTTTTTAATTTTTAATTTTAATTTTAAATAGTAGTGTGTCCGGGCTGTAAAAAAAATGTTTAATTTAATTTTGATGAACACATTGAATTATTTAATTTAAATTAAATTTATTAATATTTTCAGATATTTTATTTAAAAAATAGAGAAGTGACTAAAAGTTGCGTCTGATGTGTGTCTTCTAACAAATATGCCTTTTTGTTGATATTTTAATATTGAAAAAATTTATTGTTAAAAACTATTTAAAAAATTTTTTATTTGCTATATACTTTACCAAAACAAACAAATATTTTATCTCTAAAATACAGTAAAATAGCCTGAGAAGTAAATATACATTGAATCATTTGAAAAAATTTCATTATCAAAAATAATGAAATTTAATTGAATAAAATATTTTTAACCATAAAATGTATTACTTATTATCTATTTTAAGCCTTGTAAAATATTACCCTCTTATATTGTCTTAAAAGTTTTTATTTGAATTATTGTTTAAATTTCAATATACTTAAATTATTACATCTCTTGTACCGGTATAAAAAGTTTATAACGAAGGAAAATTCTTGGAATCTCTAATATTAATAACCAAAGGTACTAATGATGGCTTACAAGAAGTAAAACTAGTCCACATTTTTTATCTACTCCATTTAAAAAATTTTCCAGCAAATAATAATGATATAAAAACATTTGTTATCTACCGATATAGAGAAAATGAAATCTAACCAAATGAGATAAAAGCTTGAAATTTTCTCAAAAGATTCTAATGATGACTTGCAAGAAGTAAATCTAGTCCTCATATTTTATCTGATTCAGTTTATAATTTCAACAGAAAAAAGTTCTGTTTTAAAAGAATTTCTTACCTACCGATATAGAGAAAGCAAAGAAAATGAAATCTCCAATATTTTAATAACCAAATGAGATAAAAGCTTGAAATTTTCTCAAAAGATTCTAATGATGACTTGCAAGAAGTAAATCTAGTCCTAATATTTTGTCTGCTCCAATTTATAAATTCACAAGAAAAAAATTCTATTTTAATAACATTCTTACCTAACGATACAGAGAAAGTGAAAAAAATGAAATGTAATAATTATAATAACTTAATGAGATAAAAGCTTGAAAATTTTAGAAGTATTTAACTGTAGCGGGTAGAAAAACAAGGACTACTTTTTCTTCTTCATAGCCATTATAATAATCATTTGAGAAAATTGAAAGCTTTTTTTTTTATTTGGTTCTTAAAATATTATAGAGTATTCATTTTCTTCAGTCTTATAATATCAGTAGTGTTTTTGAAACAAAATTTTTTTCTACTAAAGTAATAAACTGTAGAAAATAAAAACTAAGGACTAGTTTAAGTTCTAGTAACACATCCTCGAACTCATCATTAGAATCTTAGTATAGTGTAGCAAACTTGGTAAAATCTTAACTTGGTAAAGTGTAGCAAATAAAACAAATTTTTAAATACATTTTAAAAAATAAATATTTTCAAATTTTGAAAATCATAGAATACACACATCAGATACATAATCAGATACAACTTTTAGTCACTTCACTATATATATTTAAACAATATATTTTTACATAACTTTTTTTTTAATTAGGAAATATCAAAATATTAATACCTAAATTTAATTTACACTAAATAATCCATTGTAAAAAAATTAAATCATCAAACATTTTTTTATTTTTATGAATCATATAAACAATAAGCACTGGGGTTTCATTAGGTTAGTTTTCTATCTTAATATAATACACCGTGACGGCCCGTGACTGGACGAATGAATTTCCATTTCGGACTTTCGGAGTTTAGTTTAATTAAATTAAAATACGATAATAAAAAGGAAAAAAGGCATATAATTTTATTTTGTATAATAATGAAAAAGGAAAACATATTAATTATCCATTATAACTTAACTATATATACAATAATATAATAACTAAATCGAAACAATTTCATCAAATAAAATCGAACTATCGAACGACAAAAAATTCGATACAAAAATCGAACTATAAAAAATTCGATTTCGACTTTCGATGTATATTATAATATTAGAGAGAGATAGAGGAAAATCGGCGTATATCTAGGGTCACGCGGGCACTTGCGTCCCGGGGCGACCGCCCCTGTAGATCTTATGAAAAATGCTTCTCCGAAAGCAACTAGCCTCGGGGTTATAAGTTGGAGTGCCCGAGACTAGACTCATAAGGTTAGTTGGGGTGAAGATTGTCGGATCCGTCACCTGGTAGGTTCCCGCAATATGCATCTTTGAAAAACATATAAACTCATTAAAAATTTTTTTTTGGTTTTATCATAAAAAAAAGTGATTACGAAAAAAAGATCTACCACTCCCCTTAACTATGCATTACACAACTGCACAAAAAATCCTGAAATTTACCATCCAACATATTATTTTATAACTTCTAAAGTGTAAATTAATAAGTTATTCAAATTTTTATATTAAAAACCATCGAATGGTATAAAGTATGTAAAAAATTTATCTCCTTTATTTTCAAATCTCCAATCATTAGAAATTCATGAAATAAAAAACATTATTTATGCAAAGTATATTTGCAAGGAGGGGTCATTTAAAATGAAGTTCATAAATAATATCGCATTTTTATTCATTGATAAAATGTTACATTGAAACAGCAATTAGAAAATTAATTAAAAATATTTTCAATTAAAAAAAAAAATAATAAAAAATTTGTTCTTGTTTAATTTATCATTTAATAAATATATAGAAAATTACAATGATAATTAACTTTTTAATAATTAATATGATATAACAATTTGTGCGTGATTATTCAGGTCGGGACAATCTTCGTGTATTAATGCTTAGATTTATCTTTGACAAGCCGAGATAACTCATTAAGGTTTTTTATTTATATAATAATGTTAATAACATGATATGTGTATTTGTAAAAAATAATTTAAAAAATATTTTCTTTGACTAATAGATTAATAGGAAAAAAATAATTGAATACACTGTTAAATCAATGTGTACAAAAATTAAACTTTATTTAAAATTTAATTCTAAAGCTTCAAATAGAATCTGGGTAGCTATTTTGTCCGAAATGAATTAAAACTAAAAAAATCACACTGAATTATAAAAAAACTTCGAGTAGTTTCTAACATTAAGAGGGAACATTATTTTCTCGAACATATTCTCACACAGGCATTGGATATAAATAAAATTAAATTAAATTGGGTTGGAGGTATCTAAATACCCTGGGGACCAAGCTTCTCCACAAATTAAAATGTGATTAAAATTTCTTTGCATATCTAGGACAAAAAGCCTATTTTCTCCTCTAGGGAGACGGATTTTTTGTCCATTATATGTAAAACTATATTTTAGAACACGGGATAAAATATGGGTTTCAACTTTTTCATGCTGTTTGCACTCGCTCGCTTGTGCATACAACTGCATGCAAAGCCGAAAACAATGCTTTATCCCTTGTTTAATAAATAGCTATTTGAATACTGTCAAAAGGCCCGAATTAAAATTTAAGTTTCATATAGCTGCGCATTTTAATTTTAATATTATGGGATCCATGACCAGAAAAATAAAGGATAACCGTACAGAAACTGCAGTTTAGGATATTCTTTTTTTATGACCAATTGTTAAATATAATTTTTCTTCGTCAATCGCAAGTTAACACCTGAATTCCGGCTCAGCAAAATTAGTTAAAAAACTAAAAAAACTAATTTTCATTTTGGTAACGAAAAATCGTGTTAATTTATTAATTGGTACATACCTAATTCTACTTTAATTTTAATAAATTTGCTTGAAAATTCAATAACAGAAATTTAAAAGTGTATGTAAAATTATTAAATATGCATCGTCAATTTGTCTAATAAAATTGAAAAATTTTTCTTTAATATAATCATATAAATAATGTTTTGTTATTATAGTAAACAATGTATATTAGTATAATTTTAAAAAATAAAATAATAAATAATTTTTAAAAAATTGCATTTATCATGTACTATTAATTTTTTTGTAATATCTATTTTATACATAAGTTTATTAATTGTAAAACTCAAGTAAAAATTTTATAATAAGTAATTATAATTGATTTATATATATTTAATATAAACACAATATATATATATTCTTGTTAATAAACAAATATTATTTTTATATATGGATTGATTTATCATTATTGTACAAAAGTATACAATTTTTTGTCAAAAATATAAATTTTCTATTGATTTTCAATGTTGCTTTAGTATTTTGATGAAACAGTAATACAAATGTCATATTTTACCGCTGTACGTCTCACAAAAATATTTTTCTCACTAATGATTTTAAGAGAAAAATTGCATATGGAAAAACCCAAAAATAATTGATGAATTCAAGTAAATTTAATTAATTAAGAACACCACTCCTTAAAAATTTTATTACCTAAAGTAGATTTTGTTTTCTTCATTGCTAAATGAAAATTTTTGTTAACATTTCAACTATAACCGCATGCATTTACGAGTCAAACGCCTCGCCAAGCACTCTATTAATTGGCCCAAGTCTAGCTATATTACTGTACAAAGGTAGACTAAATTTTTATAGGTATCCTACCAAAAATTTTAATTTCATTTGCTAAGATAATTATAATTGAATAAATTTTTACTCATTTTTATCTTTTTTCTTTTATGATTCTAAATGGATTCTAAAACAGACTTAATTGGTATTTTATTAACATTATTATACTGAAAAAAATTCACTTGCCACAAGTAGATTTTTTTAAAATGATTTTTGTAATCGGAAATCTTTTGAAAATTGAAAACAAAATCTAAAACGTCAGTGATGTGAAAATCTTGATAAAAGTTAAATATATTCCTAAATTTGACATAAAAATTTTGAAATGAACTTTTAAATGGATTCGCTCATATATGAAATCAGGTATATAAAAAATGTATTTTATATACTCCGAAAGATCAAAAAACTTTTAATATACAAATAAGAAAATAAAATTTATATGTTAATTAAAAATTTATATATTTTGAGACGCCCCTCATTATTATTATATACCAAAAACTAATATTAGTTTTATGCTCCATTAATCTCATTTATCATATTATTTATTGAGGCAACACGGATTTTTAATAAAGAAATTTATTTATTTTTTTTTTTAATGGATTGTTTATGATGCCATATAATTATAATAAATTTATTTTCATTTCTTATAAATTTTTAATAAATTTGTTAGTCTTGTGTACAAAATTTTACGACTGCTTAGGCAGGCAAAGTTTTTTAAAATTAAAAATCTTTTTTCTCTAATTATATCAAAATCAGTCGTTATAGGATTAATCTTCAGAAATAAAAAATGCGGGTTCGGCAGGCCAAGTTGCATAAAATTTATTTGTCCCTTAAAAAAGTTTTGTAAATTGTTATTTAAAATTTGTTAATAACAATTAATCTTCCACTATCAGGTAAAAATGAACCCCCAGGTTTCAGGAATCTAAAAAACAAAAATAATCACTCTACGCATGTCCATGAATGGTCCTATTGGACTTGGGTGGCTCGACGCGCGCTTGTAAACATTTTTGTAAATACAAACAAAAATACCAATAAATTAGGTGAAGGTCAAATTAATTATAAATTAATTTTAAAAACTATGTTTATTTTTGGTTTTATAGTATACATAAACTAAATCATCAAATAAAAAATAATGGGCGTATACTACCATATTTTTACACAATTAATACAAACAGGTAATCACTTGAAACTTTCGCTAAAAAAATTTTTCTGTCCAGAATATAACTCTCATTTAATAAATATACCCGAATAGTTAAAAAAGCAAACAAAATCTATACAACAAAAAAATAGTGTTAATATTTTAAAGAAATATTCATCAAACAAAAAAAATTCAAGTTTATAAATTAACGATCATTTAATTTGATTTCGAAATCTTTTTTCTCTTAATTATGACATTGGAATTCTTTCTTTCCTTGTAATTGAATATTAAATATTTGAATAAAGTGTTAAACAGTACTAAAAATAGTTTTATAAAAATCATTCAAATAAAAAAAAAAGGTTCGTGTGGCGTAAAAACTGTTACTTCAGTGTAAATTTATTTTTACAATAATTATATATAAACGATTATAAAAATATGTTAATTGCTGTTCTATTGTGTGAATTCTCATTCTTGAATTTTTAATTATAATATTTATTGAGTAAATACTTCAAATTCAATACACATAGAATTTTATTTTATTCATTTGTCATGAATTTTACTTAATTAATTTTTAATTTTTTTTTCAATTTTTTTTTAAATAAGGAAGTTTTATTAAAGCAGGTAATCAAAGAAGGTTATTGGATAAATTATAACATGGTCGTGTATTTTTGGATGTGTTCCAAATCATATTCCTTTAATGTAACAGCTAAAATACAGAATTTTCTAAAAATTAATTTTTCATATTTAATTCTAAATTCTCACCAAATATTTTGCTTTTTGTTAAAAATTATTCATTGATTCGGTTGGTTTGTTTACGTATATTTTTGACCACTACAAACAATTTTTTCGGTTTGCTTGTGCATAATTTTATTTATTAGCAGGGGTGCAAAGATTTTTTCTTACCAGCGGTCAGAAAACACTTATTTTTTGGCTTCTTAAATGTTTTATTTCCATTGATAAAGAAAAAATCGTACACGACCCTTGTCCATGAAGCCTCGGATGGTAATTTACCTGCGATTTGGATCATTTTTTACTTTTCTGGAAACGGGATAGTAATATATTTTATATTAGCTTGTTTTAATTATTTTGTCTTCTTGTAATAAAAAAGAGGCTTTGTACCTACACTTGTCGGGTAAACTACTATTTTGGACTGTTCGTCCATGAGAGTTCAAGGAAACTTCGCTTTATTTAAAAGTTATAAAATTTTAAATTTTTTGAAAATTGTTGCCCAAAATTTTACTAACTATTTTTCTGATAAAAAATTTCGGCTTAATCCATAACCGAAAACTATTTAAAACATAAAAATTTTGTCTTAAAAAAAAAATATTTTTGTAAATTAAAAGCGTTGCATGCTGAAAATTTAAAAATATATTGTGATTAACCAAAAACATTTTTTTTTATCAGTGCCTAGCAAAGACATATTTTAGTATCACTGACTAATCATTGGTCATAAAAAAATAATACCCTTTATCTGAGATTTACATGCAATTTGCTCTATTTTTAATTTTTTCTTACACATGAGTCTTAATAAAATGTGAATAAATTAGAACTAGAATACATTTAATCATTGAATTTCCTCATAATTTTTGATCGTGAAACATTTCTTTATAACTGTAGGTAAAATATTTTAGAATTTATGACAAAAAAAGCTTAAAATTTTAAAAAATTATGAATAAAAATTAAATATTTCAAACGTATAAAAATAAATAAATAATTTAAATTTAAATTCGACATAAATTATCAATGATATCAATTTTCAAAAAAAAAAACAGAAAAAAAATTTTTTTTTTAAATCTTGATAAAAAAAAAAATTTCTTTGAGATTTTTTGAATTATATGTACCATAAATTATGGTTTTTTAAAATTTATTATATTTTTTTATTTAGACATACGTACAGATGTATTTGACTTCTAAGAATGTTTTTGAAGTTTTTATAAAAATAAATAATTTAATAATTTAATTTATCTTTTATTTAAGATAATAAATTATTTTTAAGAATTTTAAATACATTTATTGATATATGATTAAAAAGTTATGTTTGGCATATAATTTAATATGTAGCACGAATACCTATTACATATTTTCGTGTGAAAATAATATAAGATCTTTTTTTTTCTGTTTGTATTATAATGGTATCAGTTCATTATGTCACGAAGTAATTTTTGATGTTGGATTATTGTATTTTTATACATAAAAATGCATTATTTTAATATCACATGGTAAAAAAAATATATGTTTTCACAATATGTACGAATGATTCTTGAATTTTTTTTTAATTTAAAATGCTTGCATAACACGGAACTATTCGATGGAATCCAATGAAATCCCCGGCACAGTTTTTATACAGGGTCAATCATTCTAAACGATGCACAAATATCTCGAAAACAACGCAAAATAACGAAAAATGTTTCATATACAACTTGTTAGGTTTTAAGGGGGGCATTAGATTTGGGTCTTAGGGCTCATGCAGGACGCAACTTAGGAATTTTAAATAGAAAGTATAGTTTTTTATTTCAAATTCAGATTCTGCAGTAAATTTTAGGTCCAGATACAATTTTAACTAAGAAAAAAAATAACTGGCCCATTTCTTAGACCCAAAAAAGCTTTTATGGCTCTAAATGAAAATAAAGAAAACAAAAATAGAAAAGGCCAATTTGATAAATAAAAGGCCAAAATTGACCTTTTTTGCATAAATTTGAGAAAAATAAAAAAAAAAATACTTTTAAGATAACTCCATTTTTGGACGGAGTGGGTGGCTTGAGAAAGAATTGTCCATTTGTATATTCTTTCCAAAAAAAAATATCCCATATATTACTACCTTCAATGTAATTTGAAAATGCAAATATATACTTATTATTAGAAAATAAATATCAAAATACCAAATAAAAATTTCTATATATTTCTTAAGGTCATTAACCGTAAAAAATTTTGAAGTAAACAATACAAAACCTTCAGGTAAAAAATATCTTGTGACAAAAAAATGAAAGAAACTGTAAGTTAATATATTGATTTTTTGTTGGATATTTTGGTTTATTGACTTTTGTTGACTTCCATAAACGATTCTTTCAAAAGTTAAAAATGTCTTATTTATTTCTATGAGTAGCCGAAACTTTTCGTTTGGTTATCAGAACATAATTATATCCTTAAATTTATCTTTAGTGGTTAGGAATTTTCAAAATAATTTTAAAAACGTTTTTCTATATTTAAAAAATTTTCTGTAAATTAGAAGAGACATTGGCGGATGTAAAATACACTGAATAAAATCCTTTTGCTGCAAATGGAATTCCGCTTGGGGCTAGCGGAATTTTTTTTCTTGCTCGACTAATTGCCAATGACGTTGAAACGTAAAAAAATTCAAAAAACGCTGCGTTTTTTCGAGAGTTAGAGACATTCTACAATTGAGCGATTGACGTCTGCGATCGTGCGCAGCGCTTGCGTTTGGCAGGGAGGCAACTGTTGTAAAAAAATAAATTAAAATAGTGGTAGAGATAGCAGAATAAATTAATAATGAAAAATTTAGCAAAATTAATGAAAATAAATAGAAAACATGCAGAATTTATTTTTTTTTATTGTAAAAATTTTACAAATAATAAAAAATAACCTTAAAACTATAGAAGTGATTATTTTTATTTATTTAATGAAAATAAGTTTAAGATTTAAAAAAAAAAAATGAACTAAAAAATCAAGAAAAAAAATAGTAGTTTCAAAACTTTCATTCGTGCCTTCATTCCTCTTTCATCCTCAATGAACTTAGAGAAATCTGACTATCATATTATAATTATAATACTTGTTAAAAGAAATAAAGTTTAAAATTTTTGATTCTAAAGTTCTAAGATTAAATTATTTTAATTGATTTTCCTGACTTGATCCTGAAACAGTTTTGTTATACACTATCTTAGTTATGTTAACGGTAAGCGAGTACCAGATTCAACTTGGCTTATAAGTTTCTTAAACTTGTAAACCTGAATAGTCCAAGTCTTAAAATTTGTTTCTTCTAGTTCTGGTGGGTAAACAGAACTAGGAAAAACAAACTCCAAGGCTTTTGAATGTCAGGTTTCTAATTTGACTCCAAAATTTTTAAGATTTGAAAAAAACTCTTCGAGTCTTCAGATGACTTCTATAAAGCTTTTGAGAATCAATTCTGAACTATAGAAAAATATCAAAATTATTTTTAGCAAGTTCTAATAGGTAAAAAGAACTAGAAAAAAATAACCCAATTATTCTATCAGTTGCAGTTATGGTTTTGGTTCTGAAACTTTTTCTTATAGTTTTAGTTGTTAAATCGACAAACGAATAAGATATATCTTTTACCTTATGAGTTTCTGATAATCTTAATACTCCAAGTCTTACAATTTTTTTCTTCTAATTTGGATGGACCAAAAGAACCAGAAAAAATAAACTTTCAGGCTCCAGTATTTCAGGTTCCTGATTTAACACAAAAACTGGAGTATTCAGGTTATCAGATTCATACAGAAACTCATAAGGTAAAAGATATATCTTATTCGTTTGTCCATTTAACAACTAAAACTATAAGAAAAAGTTTCAGAACCAAAACCATAACTGCAACTGATAGAATAATTGGGTTATTTTTTTCTAGTTCTTTTTACCTATTAGAACTTGCTAAAAATAATTTTGATATTTTTCTATAGTTCAGAATTGATTCTCAAAAGCTTTATAGAAGTCATCTGAAGACTCGAAGATTTTTTTTCAAATCTTAAAAATTTTGGAGTCAAATTAGAAACCTGACATTCAAAAGCCTTGGAGTTTGTTTTTCCTAGTTCTGTTTACCCACCAGAACTAGAAGAAACAAATTTTAAGACTTGGACTATTCAGGTTTACAAGTTTAAGAAACTTATAAGCCAAGTTGAATCTGGTACTCGCTTACCGTTAACATAACTAAGATAGTGTACAAAACTGTTTCAGGATCAAGTCAGGAAAATCAATTAAAATAATTTAATCTTAGAACTTTAGAATCAAAAATTTTAAACTTTATTTCTTTTAACAAGTATTATAATTATAATATGATAGTCAGATTTCTCTAAGTTCATTGAGGATGAAAGAGGAATGAAGGCACGAATGAAAGTTTTGAAACTACTATTTTTTTTCTTGATTTTTTAGTTCATTTTTTTTTTTTTAATCTTAAACTTATTTTCATTAAATAAATAAAAATAATCACTTCTATAGTTTTAAGGTTATTTTTTATTATTTGTAAAATTTTTACAATAAAAAAAAATAAATTCTGCATGTTTTCTATTTATTTTCATTAATTTTGCTAAATTTTTCATTATTAATTTATTCTGCTATCTCTACCACTATTTTAATTTATTTTTTTACAACAGTTGCCTCCCTGCCAAACGCAAGCGCTGCGCACGATCGCAGACGTCAATCGCTCAATTGTAGAATGTCTCTTATTAGCAGAAAAATGAAAGTTATTAGCACTGCGGTTCCTTAAGCAATGAAAAATATTTATGTGAGTTGAAAATTTTTACTTTTTTATGTATCATAGGTATCTGAAAAATAAAGTGACATCAAATATATTAAAACTAAAACTCTCGTGCAAAAAATTAGACATTACATCAACAAAAAAAAAAAGTATAATAAAGTTAATAAATAAAAAAAAAAAAGAATTGAGTTTTTTTATATTTTGACGGAAAAAATTCAAATACAAAAAATACGATGAATAATGAGAAATAAATTTTTAAAACTAGAACGTGGGGAAAAATTAGGTATTGATGCTTCCAAAATGAAAAAAAAAAATCTCATTTTTTTTTTTATTTTACGTTGCAAAAAAATTTGGAAAAAAATTTTCAAAAATTAGGTATTAAATTCGAAAAATCCATTAATAACGAATTTCCTGATCTAGGACTCTCGTGGAAAATAATTTGGTGTTACATCCAAACAGAAATTTTTTTTAATTAGGAATGTGATCCAAATAAATCGAGTAAAGATAAAACTAATGCTTCCAGGCTAATTCCATGTGAAACGTACGTTGACTTGCAGATGGGGTCTTCCGATTAAGCTGTAACTTTGCACAGGTGTTTATACATATAAAATGTCCTCACTCCCCAATTTTTACGTCTTCAAATCAATTCTAGCCGTCTCTGTGAATTTTTGAAATTTTGGACCGATTTTAAAGCTCCCAGTCACCAATTTTTGCTTCATTATATAAAAGCCTTAAGAAATGTTAAAAAAATTATTCGAAAATAGATTTAGATCGGAAATTTCCCTGGCTATCCGAATTTCCAACCCATTTTTTAACATTTTTACGTGGAAAGCCGGAAAATCGGAAAATGTGAGCCGTCCCGGCTGTAGCTCATAGCTCAAAACCCGTCACTTCAAATAACTTCAAACTGGGGGTGGAGGCAGAGTTTTGCATATACTTTCACCTGGTATTAATACGGGTTTGACTTTTTTCACATAGGAAAAAGTTATAACGATAATAAGTGAAATTTTCCGATTTTGAAAGTGCAATTTTAGCTAAAAAACTATATTTTCATGCAAATTTAGGCAAAAACCGATTTCATATGTAAAATTTATCATAAAATAAACTTTTTTTTTTACTTTTCAAGCCATTTTTTTTTATTTAATAAATTTTACAAAATAATGCTGTTTATAAAAAGCTATATTTATACAATTTATTGTATGAGTCTTTCTTTGCCAAAACAGCAATGTTTGACAGGTTGAGTCGTCGGATTGGCCTCAAAATTTCCCCATGATTTTATAACACTAAGACAGGAAAATCCTGAAATTTTCAGCCCTCTAGGTCTTAAACAGCCCTAGTTATGCCCAATCAAACTCATTGGGTGTTTCTCAATCAGCGTTGGTGCTTTTTGGGAAAATGCTAAACAAAAATAAAAAACAGCTTGAAAAAATATTCTGAAAAAGTATATATGTAGGAAAATCCCCACTAAATCGATTTCTGCCATTAGTTTTTCGGAAAACCCCCGGGAAACTTCGGAAAATGGGAAAACGTGTTTTAATAATCTAAAACAAACTGAAATCGATCCTTATTGGCCGAAATAGAAACTATTTTATAGCTAGTTAGATGGGATTTCGGTTGAAGTAAATTCAAAAAAAAATTTTTCAAAAAAAAATGGCGGCAAAAGAGTTATTTCGGTTTTTCCAAAAGCATTTTCTCAAAAAGCACCAACGCTGATTGAGAACCACCCAATGAGTTTGATTGGGCATAACTAGGGCTGTTTAAGACCTAGAGGGCTGAAAATTTCAGGATTTTCCTGTCTTAGTGTTATAAAATCATGGGGAAATTTTGAGGCCGATCCGACGACTCAACCTGTCAAACATTGCTGTTTTGGCAAAGAAAGACTCATACAATAAATTGTATAAATATAGCTTTTTATAAACAGCATTATTTTGTAAAATTTATTAAATAAAAAAAAAATGGCTTGAAAAGTAAAAAAAAAAGTTTATTTTATGATAAATTTTACATATGAAATCGGTTTTTGCCTAAATTTGCATGAAAATATAGTTTTTTAGCTAAAATTGCACTTTCAAAATCGGAAAATTTCACTTATTATCGTTATAACTTTTTCCTATGTGAAAAAAGTCAAACCCGTATTAATACCAGGTGAAAGTATATGCAAAACTCTGCCTCCACCCCCAGTTTGAAGTTATTTGAAGTGACGGGTTTTGAGCTATGAGCTACAGCCGGGACGGCTCACATTTTCCGATTTTCCGGCTTTCCACGTAAAAATGTTAAAAAATGGGTTGAAAATTCGGATAGCCAGGGAAATTTCCGATCTAAACCTATTTTCGAATAATTTTTTTAACATTTCTTAAGGCTTTTATATAATGAAGCAAAAATTGGTGACTGGGAGCTTTAAAATCGGTCCAAAATTTCAAAAATTCACAGAGACGGCTAGAATTGATTTGAAGACGTAAAAATTGGGGAGTGAGGACATTTTATATGTATAAACACCTGTGCAAAGTTACAGCTCAATCGGAAGACCCTATCTACAAGTCAACGTACGTTTCACATGGAATTAGCCTCCAAATAAAAAAATTTGGTACGACGTCCAACGGAGGAAAAATTACATGCGAAAAAAGAAACCAATTTTTTGATGTATTTTATAAGGAATATTTTAGAATAAGAAAACTAAATTATTTTTCACTACTATAGTTTATCTTTTGCCATGACCAAAGTAATTCTGGAAAATGAGTCCAGTATTATTCACATGCGATAAATTCCTCCGCATTAAATTTAAAAAATATTCTTTCACATAAGCAACATAATAATGAAAATATAACAGATGAATTTTTCAAATAATTGAAATCTAGAAACATAAGCAACATAATAATTATAATTCAATAGCGAATTATTTATTATAGATGAAAATATAAACGAATATCAAATTTGATTATCGTGAATCGTGATGTTGTTATATATCCTAGCGAAATCATTTCACTTGCGAGAAAATTTATAGTCTTAAATATTGTTCTCTGGTTCTTTACAGGAGTAACCAATGATTTTGAGCTAAAAAGAATAAATTAAGAGTTTATAAATTTTTCTCATAATTGTCTTTTTAAAGAATAAAAAAATAAAAAAAAAGAAATTTTATTCTTAACTTATTTAAACATCTTTCACTCGTAAAAATCATTTTACCAACTTTACCACATCTTATTAAAACTTTACAACTTTATAACTTCTTATTAACTTATAGAAATTTTATTCTTTTATCCATGACCGAAAATCTACTCAGAATGCAAGTAAGTTAACATACAAAAAGATGCTGTATGCAGAAATCTCAAGATGTCTCTCAAAGTAGTATGGCAAATAATATAAACTTCTGAATGAAATTTTTAACAATACAATATTTGTGACAGGCTAAAAAGAACAACCAAAATTTCTTTAAATTGATGAGACAAGAAATGTACCAAAAAATCTAAATTTTTAAAAATAAATTAAGCAAAATTTAAAAATATAAAAATTTACCTATACATATTTTGATACTTTTTTAATATTTAATTTATGTTCATTTATTATGTATAAAAATAATGATTATAAATTAAGTGTGTATAAATTATAAAATTGAATGAATAAATTTAGTAAATTATATAAAAAAAGTATCTTTGACCTTCTAAATTTCTATATAAAATATAATATATGAAAACCGGCACTTCTTCGATTACAAATGAATAATTTTCGATAAATTACAACTGTTTCTACTGTGTTTTTATACGTTCATAGATTTTATAATTATTTTCTCTTAAATTCATTCGCGAGAAGAATAGCTTCCTGAAAATTAAAAAAAATTATGTCCTAGAATTTTTTACAAGGTTAAATTAATTTTAAATTTTTTACTATGTCGATGATCTCTAAATAAAATAAATTTTGTTTTTATTATTCTTTTTATGTGGGTCTTTTTTTAAAGTAAATTAGTATTATCGTCACCAAATATTTAGAAGCAACCAAATGAGCTCTAATTTTGCAAAATTTTTTTACTTAACTGTCAGGCTAACCCATATAGAATAATAAAATTTTTTAGTACACAAATTTTTATATAAAATAAAAAAGTATACAAAAAAAAGTTATTGTGCGTAAATAAGTAAATATTTATGTGTTAAGATGTGCATAAAAATTTTGTTTACTTGTTTTTTTAAAACTTTGAAGCAAAAAAAAAGCAAAACAAAATATGTATTTTGCAACAACATAATATATAAGTCATATTATTTAGTTATCCATCAAATTTAATAAATATGACACAATTACCTGATATGAAAGCAACCCGAAAACCACTAAAATTTAAAAGTATAAAAAATTTTTTGGCCAAATAATGAGTGAAGTTGTAAAAATAAGAAAAGAAACCTTTTTGTTTTTTGTTAAGCAAGGTTTCAGCTTTCACAAGAAGAGCCGATTGGAATTTAACGTGTATAATAATAAGTATATTCATAACATATATATTTATAACCAAGTCATCCTTTCTTAAGTGGGACCCCACGATGTCTTAATCGCTTGATTAAATTGTAATACCACATCATTTGCCTTGTCCAACCAGATTTTCATTGTATATTCATTTTAAATATCTTACTCTAACACAATTAAAAAGTATATATTATATTATAAACAAGAAAAATTATTTGTTGCATTATTATTTTAAATATTTATTTAAGGATATATGGGGCATTTCATGTCAAGTTAGTTGTTGAAAATTTAGATTTTTTGTGTATCTAAAATTTATTGACTATTCGAATCAAAAGTTACAATTAATTTAAGATATTTAATTTTTAACGTTTCGGTTGAAATACTGCTAACCTCATCAGACAATAATTATATTCATACTTACTTCGTTTATCAGTTAATCATTTATAAAATTGTTAGTAAAAATAGCAATATATTTTGCCTAAACAAATATTACTTTTAGATAATTTTAAATAAAAAAGAATCTTTAAATTGTTAATTAACAAATTTATTATTCAGTTCTGCCCCCCCCTAGAATTTACCCACTTCCTCTGAAAGAATTTTCTGGATACGTTACTATTACATGTCTTATACAGTTTTCAAAAATACATTCATTTGATTCCGATTGATTTAATTGGCTAAACACTCAGTAATCTCAAAACTCTATTTGGTATAAGTTTCAATACTAAGCATTTGAACTAAGCATTTGAACCTCTCTGCGACTTTCCGAATTCTGTGAAACTCTAATTCCATTGCAACTCATTGATTTAAATCTATATAGAATAAAAAAATATATACATATTTATAACACAAGTACTTCAGTCAATTTACGGTTTCATCGGCATTCTTTTCGTCCACCACTAGATTTGATCTACTAAAGGTTTTTTGGGTCGCTGATCGCGAATTTTGGGGTCTTTTTTATGAGAAATTGGGGGAACATCCTTAAATTTGCAAAATTTGTAAAAACGTGAAACACATCAAAATATACTCCTTTCAGAGGTAGTTTTTACTAATTTAAGGGTGAGAAATTAATTTTTAATGAGAATACCCCGAAATTCTTGTTCAGCGACCCAAAAAACCCATATGAGCCAAATTTGAATACTGAAGGCGCGGAAACAGCAAAAACACCCATTTAGGAATAATCTTTGCTAATTTAGGAGCGAAGTCTTAATTTTTCATAGAAAACTCCCCGAAATTCTTGATTAGCGACCCAAAAATCCTATAATAGATTGAATTTGGTGACGGACGGAAATAATACCGACCCCCCGTATACTGACTGGAGTAAAGTAATTATAAAGAAATTGATAAAGAAAAAAGCATATATAAATTTTTCTTCGAATAAAAATAAATGAATAATAATTTTAAAGATTTATGCGGTCACTTTAACAGATTCTTTCATACATGTAGGGTCAAGGATGGGGTTTTGAACACTTTAAGGAAATTCGTGACTTTACTAACGAATAAAAATAAATAAAAAAATAAACGTAATAACTCTTTAAATAGCAATAATGAACATAATTCTTGAGAAATAAATGGTTATTTGCCATATATGATCAATATTTTAATTTTAAATAGAGCTCTAGTAGAGAAAACCTAGAATACCAGGGTTTTGGACACTAAGTACAGGAATTTGGACATGTAATTGATGGGGTTTTGGACACCATTCTTAAAACTTATTACATAATACATTTTTTTTAAATAATAATCAGAAAAATTATAAGCTTAAGCTTCAACCAAGAAAGAGTACACCTGAAACATCTGATCAGCGAATGAAGACATGCAAAGTAACTGATGGAAAGGAGCTACAAAATTAGGTGCATTCTCAGAAGCCATCGGGCAAGGAGGAAAATTGGCAGGTAAAGGGTAAAAAAAAGAAGAAACCCAGGGCTAGGAAGACAATAGAACCTGCTGAAAGAGGAAAAGCTCCCTCCAACCTGGGAAGGCGAAGATATAGGAGAAGAAAGGAAGCATTCCAGATTACTCCAGCGGCGGGTAAAACCTATGAGGAAACGCTCCTTGATTTAAAGAGGAACGTTAACCTTAAAGAATCTGGCACGAAGATCCATCGCATCAGGAAAGCTCAAAATGTTAGTGTCCTGATCGAACTGGAGGCAATCCAGGACCGCCAAAAGCTGATAGATGCAATGAAGTTGGTAACGAGCCCTGGATCGAATGTTCGTGATCTGATCCCAATGCTCAAGCTTGAAGTTCGAGACTTAGATGGGGCAGGTCACGAAGGAGCAGGAGATACAGGAGGCCGTTGATAAGGCTATTGGCATGGAAAATGGTGCCTACTTGAGGTCAACATTTTTAAAACGAAAAGGACAACCAGCCATATGGCCGTTGTTAACCTCCTGGAAGCGGACGCTCTACGCCTGGCTAAAAAGGGCAAAATCCAGATTGGCTGGGCATCGATTAGAGTGCGCCTCCGTGCAGATATAAGGCGCTGCTACAAATGTCTGGGCTATGGCCATAGCCAATATGTTTGCAAAGGCCTAGACAGAAATAAGGCGTGTCTCAAATGTGGCGAAGATGGCCATAAATAAGAGTTATTAATAACAACAACAATTAGTAGCATGTGAGAAATTTAAACCGATTGAAGGACAGATATTTAGATTTTTTGTATACACAAGAGATATTTCATTAAATGGGTTTTAAATGTTTCTAACCATGTATAAGCTTGGATAGATCCACATATTTTTTACCTTTCCTGGAATATGTGGAACCTTGGCCTTAGGTATTCTATTTTAGATATTATTATTGATATTGAACACATAGTTATTTTGATATGAATCAGTTTGATTGTTATCAATAATAATATTACTTAATATCATTGTTTTTATGTATTTGTTTGATGGTATGTATCCTTTTTTCTACTTTTTCTATAAATTTCATAGAATAATCAAATTTATTAATTTTATATACGTTTATTTATGTATCATAATATGTATAAAACATACAATATTATGAATAATTTTATAAACAAAATTAGTCTAAAACTAACGTCGACTGAATGCAGTTTAAATTTTTTTTTTAATGCAAAAACGTTCTTCATGATGTTGTTAAAATTATATTTAATCATAACAATATCCATAAATACAATCTTATCTGATATTAGTAGCATAAGCAACAAACGAATGATTGACATCTTCTTAAAAGGCAAAAGTATCCATAACAACAATTTTACAAATGGCGTGTTTTGTTTACTAAAGTTTTTGAATAATTCATTGTTGAAAGATCGAAGAATTACATTATTGACAATAAAAAATTCAAGAGGTTATTTATCAGCTGAAACAGTTTTCATCCAAAAAAATTTGTTGGAAAATGACTTTGGAATTTATTCTATATCCGGAAGTATTGATTCTAAAGCTTTGTATTCAACAAGTTCATACGCAGTTATATTAATTGATAAGCCAGCTGATTTAGAATGCTATAAAACACCAGAATTATTATATCTTTGTTCAAAAAATTGTTTATTTTATATCGCTATTATCTCGAAGCCTTATAACAGTCTTGAAAGTTTTTTAGAGGATGCTTCATATTTGGTACAGCTATTATGGAAAAGAAAAATACATAATGTGGCAATAACTGGACGAATAAACGATGAATTCTGGTTTTCTAAATCAATGAATTTCAGGGAAAATGAATATGCCACTCCTTCTGACCCTGAAATAATAGGTTCATCTTGCGTTTCCCAAAGTCATTATTATAATGATTTGTATTTTAAAATATCTCGTGAACTAGATTTCAACAATTGCATCATGAAAACAGGATTTTTAACAAGTGCCCCATACACAATTTTATTGGATGATAATAATGTCACTGGAAGTGCAGTATCAATTTTTAATGAAATACCTAAAAATTTTAATTTCCAAGTTGAGTACAACAGGATTATACCAAATAATCAAGTAGCCGTCATTGATTTGGTATCGTCAGCATTGAAAAATAATTATCAATTCGTTTTGTGTGGTTTTTATAAAGGTCCATATGAACATGTTGATTATACGAAATCTAGTGATGTAAGTAAATATTTTTATTGGTTAATTTTTATTTTAAGAAATAAAAAAATGTTTATTTTAAAATAGATAACTCCAGTTATTTGGTTATTACCAAAATCTTCAAAAATTTCTTTAACAAGTTTATTATCACCATTAGATAATGAAGTATGGTATTCACTTTTAGTTGCATTGTCTGCATCTTCAATAGCAATTGTAGTTTTCAATATTTATGAAGAAGGTATTTTAGGATTGTTTGGTATATATTTAGGATATTCTGTACCTCATCAACCAACAAGATTATCTCGTAGAATTTTTTTTATTACTTGGGCTTCAGTTGGATATCTTCTATCTCAAACTTATACAGTCTCTTTATACACAAGTTTAGTTACTGGCTCAACTTATAAACTACAGACCCTAGAAGAATTAAGTAAATCGGATTTGATACTTACAACTTCAAAATTTAGAGCGAGCATATACAACTCTACTGATTCAGACACGAACTACAGCAAAATCGATAATATTATTAAAAAAAAAATTATTTACATTGATCACGAATTATTTTTAAAAAATATCAAAGATTTAAAAAGTAAAAAAATTACAAATATGGCTATTATGGCACCAAAAACTTTTTCAAGTTTAAATTATAATTTAAATGAAGCAATATATGAATTACGTGAAAGTGTTTTATTCGTATTAAATTCTTTTGCTATAATAAGAGGGTTACCACGTATTAAATCAATAAATAAATTTATAACAAGATTATTCGATACTGGATTGATTTTAAATATTGTTGAGAAATTCGTTGAAAAAGAAATTTTAGATAATGAAATAGATCCTTTGAAAACTTTAAAATTTTTTGAACTTTTACCAGTATTTATAATGTTATTTATTGGTTATGGGATTGCAGCAATTATGTTTTTAATTGAAATTTTGTATTTTAATTTCAGGAAAAAGAAATACCATAATCATCTACAGGAGAATTCTAGTAAAATAATTGAAATACATAAATTTTATAAAAAAAATTACAGAAAAAAAACAACAAATATTCATAAAATATTCAAGAAAAAGAAATATATTTATTAAAAAAATTATTACAAGTACTTGAGGCGAAATTTAAATAAGTTCCTATATTTAAAATTTTCAAAGTCAATTTAACCCCCTTCCCCTCTAAGAACTAATTCTTTACATTCACTCCTGAATTTGATATTTTATCGAGTACTCCTCCCTATGAGCATTTCCCATATAAATAACCTTAATTGCTTTTTTATGAAAATTTCTTATTAGCTTAGTTAGTTGTGTTTTGAATCACTAATTTCAAATAGTATATTTGAAAAGTTCTAAACAATAATAGTAGCTAATAAAGTTTATATAAATTTAACTATTTGTAAGATTACGGGACGATTCAATTGTAAAATTTGTTAAAATAAAAATTGATTTTAATTTTAAGTCAGTACTGTTTGTTAATACAATTTTCGAAAACCTAATTGAAGTAATTAGTTAATAAAAAAACACTATTAAAATGATCAATAATAAAAATATATTGGTAAATATTCAAGGTAAATATATAAGTTAAACAATACAAATACAAATACAAAAATAAATTAATTTTTTAGCTTTTATAAAAAAATAATGTTTGCATGATATCAATTAGCATAATTATTTTCACTTACAATTATTGCATTTTAAAAGCTAAAAAAATTTTAAAAAATTATTATAAAAATTCAAAACATAATACCTATTATAATTGTATATTTATTTATGCTCTTATTTTTATCAAATATAACGTTTCCTTTGAAAGTTTTTAATGTTTCGTAATATAAAATTGATATTGAAACTTTGTCACATCACGCGCTATTTTGCATATTTTATCTGTTATTTAAGAAAACACTGTTTATTATTTTATAAAAATAACAAACATTTTACATTGACAAATTTTATCATGCAAATTATTGATAAACTTATGTATCTTAATGAATAAATTTCATAAGATTTATAGAAGTAAATGTTCTCTTAATTTAATACCATATAATGTTAGAGAAACAGAATTATAAAATTTTTTTGATGTTGAAATTTTCATAATTTATTAACAGAAAATAGGGGCTAAATATTTTTATTTGTATTTACTTATTTATAAAATTTTATGCAACAAAATGAAATAACTTGTTATCAGTTTCGTCGGTAAATTGTGTCTGAACTAAATTTGCAAAATTATTAAACTACATATAATTTATTATTGTTTTCTAAAACCCATTTAAAGTATATTATAAAGTACAAAGTTTATAATTATTTTTTATATATATTTTAAAGTATATAAATGATATAGTATAGAGATGCAGTTCTAGACTATGCATAAATAAACATTTGAGTTTCAAACGTTTATATAATAATGTCTGAGTTTTAGAAAAAAATTCATCTATATAAAACAAAAAAGATTGAAAAGTATGTAGGATGTTTATGAAACTATTAGTTTTATAATTAATATATATATTAGGCTTGACATTATTTTTATAAATTTTTTTCAGGGCTTTATGTTATAAGTTAAGGTCTTTTAGGCTATTTCAAAAATATTGTTGTAGTTTTGATATTTGATCTGTCAACTTTCAATTGGTCTTATATATTTTGTATAAGTGTCACTTTTCAACCCTCAGTATTTTTCTTAACGTTACATTCAATAAACCTAATGCCTAGTTTTGGTTCAAAATGAGCAATTTTTAAATTTTTGCAATAATGAAATTTTTTGGTTGAAATAGGCTTATTAGATATTAAAAATTTCCTACAAGTTCCAAAAATTCATTTTTATTAATATTTTTTATTACCTCACTTCGAAAATGTCTCAAGGAAATGAGACGAGTAAAATCTTTTGGAGATCCGGGCTTGTATAAAATTTTTAAGCCTATTATCATAAAAAATTTTGAAATTAACATAAAAATTGTTATTATTTGGTTTATTGAATGTAACGCTAAGAGAAATAAAAAATTGTAGGGTAGAGAAGGGGGTTTTCGCCAGTGTATACAGTTTTCGCCACCCTCGTTATTTGAACTTTAACCTTTTAAAATGTGGTGCTAATTACCTTAAAAGTCTAAAAAATCTATTTTTTAATGACTCATTGCATCTAGCCACAAGAATATTGACCCATTTCGCTAATATGCTTGGTGGCGAGAACCCCGGTTTTTCAGGGTTTTGGACCTAAAGGTTAGGTTTTACAAAAAATAAGTTTTGGAAATTACCAGGGTCGGAATTTTAATTAATAATTATCTTTCTCAAAAACATTTAAACACTTTTTAGCCATGTATTTGCATAATATTTTAAAATATCCATAGTTTAATTTCAAATTTTCTTAATGGTGGCGAAAACCACCCCTTCTACCTAGTTCACTAACCGAAAGTTGATTGTTTAAGAAACAAAGCTGTAACGATATTTCAAATATGCGACCCTACATTTCTAGGCCTAGAAGGCCCTTTGCCATAAACGGAGGATATCTATTATATTTTCGCAACATAATAAACTTTCACAAAATACTATTAAAATAACATCCAGTCTAATATATATATTTGCATTTTTATCTGTTACAATTTTTGTAGACGACAAGAAAATATATATATTGTTTGGAATGCATTGTTACGTTATGTCAACGAGAGCTTTTTAAAGATCTACAGAATAATTATAACAATAATAATAAAAAAAAAAAGTCTCATCATTTTATATATTATTGTGTCTAAAGATATGATGACATCACTGTGTACTGATATAAAGGTTACTTTACTTCTCTTTCATGTCTTTATGCACGCGTTATCTTTATATTTTAATTCATTAATACATTACACGAGTTTATGTAAAGCTTTCATCCATTTATGTAATTCAACTTGACTTTTTAATTAATTGTTTTTATTTTATTAATAGATTATTTTTTCAAATTTCATTTTAATTGATAAGATTTTAGAAAATTTATGCATACGATGTTTTATAATTGCATTGGCGTTATTATGCGACATATGTCTGGCTGTCAATTTAAAGAATTTTTTTTTGTTATTGGGGATGAAAGTAGTGAGGTTTTAGCAGTCGCTTTATTAAGAAAATTCTTTAAAAAATTATTTTTTTTTAAATTTTAATTAACTAATTGATGGGAAAAATGTCTTAAAATTTTTTAAGTATTGTTCGGTACTTTATTTTTCATATTTTTTGGTAAATTACTTCTAATTACTTTGTTATTGACAATCCAAGTAATTTCAAAACAATTGCTGAGTACTGGACATGTGAAGAATGCGGTATGGAGGAGTAATACTTGCGTGATGATAATTACTTGTATGCCCGGAAAAGCTTTAAATCTTCTTTATTCGTAATACAGTTTTTCCCGCTTGAGAGTTAAAACTCTAACAAGTCAAAATTAAAACATAATTTCTGTACTCGTTGTAAGCTCATTTAGACAGTCAATATCGTAAGTAAATAAGTATCTAACATTGTTTTATTTATAATTTTTTAACATAAGAAATATTTTCATCCTAAGAAGTTGAATTTAACGTTTTTCCAAAAACTGTTCCTCGGGACCTGTTCCATTTTTATCCGGAAAAATATTTTACCAATTGAATTTTGTTTTTGAAAAAAACTTTTTTGATTATTTTACGAAGGGAGGTGGAGTTTTTTAAGATTTTTTTTTTTTTAAATCTATTTTTCATAACTTTTAACAATTCAGAGGATATTTTTTTGAAAATTTCTTATAAAAATTTGCTCTCTACCCACCTCTCCAGAAGGTATAATAATCATATTAATCATAAATTTTTTAACTTCCTCTGTTTGTTCATAGAGTTGTAATTGGTCTTGTTTTGGATGGAGGGTTTCAGAATGTGCCAAATATTATCCGGAGAAAAATTTATTGGCTCCAAGCCTCAGAAATTGAATTAGCTTGGAGCCTCATACCATAAAGAGGAATGCCTCATTCATACATGGCGCTATATCAATGAATATGACAACACAGAATTTATAAACTTGGCGAAGGCTCAGTGTCGTATATCTCTACTAACTTCGAGCCGAAACGTAAGAGCTCAGAGGCCTGCAATTTTTACAGGCACTGAGCGTGAAATAAAGTTTTTGGCTACCGACGAAACCGTAGCTATTCAAACTACTGAATTCTGAGGCTTGGGTACAATAAATTTTTCTCCGCATATACGCAATTAATGGGAGAATCATAATAATTATTTATTATCAAAAGCTATTTTAAAAATCTTATTGGTGCAATAAAATAAAATTTGATTATTATATTTTGAAATGTTAAAAATTTTTGTTATTGTGTGATCAAATTGATCATTATATTAACTTCTATCTTTTTTTATTTTTTTATGTATACATATAAAATGATGCATAAACGTTCTATTCTCGTGCTCCACAGGGGTTACACGTATGTATAAATTTCTCTCAATGTTTTTTTTTATTATTTATTTATATATATGAAGAAGCTCGGCTTTTTTATTTTGGTTATTGGAATGTGCCTGTATAATGTAAACCATTGAAATTATTTGATATATGCAATGGATCCAAATGTTGTTGGAATGTTGAAGAGATGAAAATTTTATACTATATGGTAATAAATTTTTTTAAATCAGTATTATATAAAATCATTCTTTAAATTTTTTTTTAAAATCTTTTATTACAAAAACACTCTTTATTTAATTTTTAGTGAACAAGTATACATAAATACACGGATTTTTCATAATATAGAGAATATTGTCCTTTAAATTTTTTGTTCTGTTGTTATTTACGAGATTGGCCTATTTTATTTTAACTGTAATAAAAAATGTTCACTTTTAAGTTATTTTCAAAATTTTTTTGTCCCTTATGTTGTTTTGTAACAAAAAAAGAATGTTTGAACTACTTTTTTTTCTTGGAAGGTTTTAGTCAACTCTCAAATGAAAACTCTACACGGAGTTGCAGTGAAGTTGCAAAGATTTTTTTTGCGGAAAATGAAACTCCACTGCAACTCGGTGCAACTCATGTTGCAACTAGGTGTGGAGTTTTTAATTTGAAACTTTATCAATTAAACACTCTCTCCAATGTAGTAAAATAAAAGACTATGTTTTGTTCAAATTGATCAATTTTTAAATTATCACCAAAATATTGAAGTTCATTATCAAAGGTTTTACAGATTCCAAAAATATGGAACCTATACCCCTTCACTGAAAAAAAAAACTTAACAAAGTACAATGTTATGAGGTCTCAAAACGTGCTTAAATGCCAAAAAATAAGAAATCAAAATTTTTCATCTGAAAAGGAACCAATTTTGGTTTTGGCAGCCTGGTTTTCATTTATTTATTTTTTTTTAAACAATTGAAAACGTTTTGAAACGTAAGAAAAATTGAAAGAAAAATTGTTATAAAATAAGTTTTACTCATTTAAAATGCGAGCACAGTGGCATTGTGGGATTTGAAAAAAAATTTTTTAACATTTTATATCATTTGCAACCATTCCGGAATTCCGTTAGCGGCAACCAGATTTTTTTTTTGGCTACGTGAAAAAAATATTATAGTTAAAGACAAAAGTTTCGTGGAATTGTCTAGTGCTCTAATGAATATGGCTCTAATGGCTTACATCAGGAACCCTCTTTATATTATAGGTTACCATTGTTTAACTGCATAAGTTTATGTAAGCCACATTCAGTCAGATTTATCTAAATATTAGGATTAAAAAATTCTGCTCTAGTATAGGTTTTTTGGGTCGCTGAACACGAAAATCAGGGTCATTTGGCTAAGAAAATGGGGCTTCACCCTTAAATTTGCAAAAACTACCCCCAAAAAGGGGTATTTTTGATTTAACCGCCTTTTGGGGGTAGTTTTAGCTAATATAAGGGTGAAATATTAATTTTTCATCAAAAAATCCATGAAATTTGTGTTCAGAGACCCAAAAAACCCTTGTGGACCTAATCTTGAAGCAAAAAGTGCAGAAACAGCAGAAACACCCCAGTTAGGGGGTAGTTTTAGCTAATTTAAGGATGAAATATTAATTTCACCTTCAAAAATCATTGAGATTCTTAATTAGCGACCCAAAAACCCTTATATACTAATTTTTGGACATATCTATTTACTCAGAACGCAAATACATCAAAAATACCCCCTTTTGGAGGTAGTTTTTGCAAATTTAAAGGTGAAGCCCCATTTTCATAGTCAAATGAGCCTGATTTTCGTTTTCAGCGACCCAAAAAACCTACACTAGAGCAAATCTCGTATTCGCAACCGTAAGTCCACCCGTATTTTGACTGGAGTACTAATGATATAATTAATATAAAAAAACAATTTGTTTGTTAATTGCTATTTTATACTAACTTTTTTACTTTTAATATTAGAGGATTTAACTAGTTTTAACTAAATTATTATAAATTTTTGGGAATTTTTTAAATTAATAAAATAATATATAAAATACACACAAAAAATTTCTATAGTTTTAATACGAATATTAAATACGAATAAAAAAAATATTTTGCGATAAATATCTTATAATTTTATTATATTTATTTGACAAAAAAAAAAAAAAAAAAAAAAAAATAAAATGACGAAATCAATACAAAAAAAATTTTAATCATATTAATAATATCTTAATACAAACTATATTAAATTTTTTTCTTATTTCATTTTAAAAATATCAATTATGCTATATCGCAAAAAAAAAAAAAATTAATTTGATTAAATGATTAAAGTTATTTAATACTTATATGTAAATATAAAAATAGTTTAGTAATTAACCTTGTTATTATAGATAAAAAATTTCAAATCAATTTTAAATTAAAAATTTTACTTTCAAAATAATATAAAGTTATAGAGCGAAGATTTACCTGATAGAGAGAAAAATTCTAGGTTTTGTGGACAGAATTTAGACAACAAACTATTTATCAGATAGCTATCATATTTGAAATTTAAGTTTTCATCGTCATAAAAATAAACTACATAAATTTTGATGTCGATCGGATAATTTAAAAAGCAATTTTAATCGTGCATCAGATCATCGGATGATTTGCTTCGCTCTACTTGTTTTTAATGGCAATTAGCATAAATTGATAAAGTAGTTTAAAAATATTCAAACTAGACTCTGAAAATCTGTTTGCAATAATTAATTCAAAGACACAATAAAAATTTAAATTCAGTTTTTATATAGCAATCACAAAGATGTCCTTTAAAAAATGTAGGTATAAATCTTGTTATAAATAAAGGATTTATTCTTCGATTAACCCTTAGCAGCACGGGTGCCTTCCGAAAACGTTAGAGCACGGGGGGTCTAGCGGACCCCAGCGACTTTGTAAGTCTATAACTCCTTCAAAATTGGTCCAAAATTAACTTCTTTTTTTTTATTTCGAACGCAGAAGAGTTCAATTATGCGATTATAAAATAAAAAACTGAAAATTGTTAGTCTTGTTAAAGGTATTAAAAAAAAAATTCTTGTCTTTATAAAAAGGGTGATTTTTTTAATTAGCAATAAAATTGGTTTAAAAAATTATAAAACAACTTTTTAACCACTAAACGGGAAATATTAAAGAGTAAACTTTAAAGAAATTTAAGTAAGAAATTTAAAATTAAAAAAAACATGAATTATTCCCTTGAATTCTTTTTGTAAGCTTCCATTTTTTTTATTAAAATACTTGTTTCATTTTAAAAATACAAAAAATAAAAGATAAATTAATTTTACAAATATTGAAACACATTTTTATCATATTTTTTATAACCTTAAGTGTATACTCGAAGTGTGGTCCTTGCCCATTGCATTTTCTGAACTTTTATGCATTAAATGGCAATGTTTAAATTATTTAAAGAACATTCTTTTATTGAATTTTTATAAAACATTGATTTATCAATCAGATAATTTAAAAATATTTACAAAATCACAATTTTTTTAAAGCAAAAAATATTACGTAACTACGCGCGGGGGTCTAGTGGACCCCAAAAAAATTTTTCAAAGCGCATGCAACCAATACCCGAAAAGTTCTGGGGCTTTTATAGTTTTAGATGAGTAATACAACTATAAAAATGAATTACCCAACATATACAGGAAGTGCCATTATAGATTTAGGATAATATAATGTTTTTTAAAACTACCATAGGGTCCGATGGACCCCCCCGTACTTCTGAGGGTTATAATTTACAACTAACTTGTTGAAAAGTAGATATTTTACAATAAGAGTTTTCATTTTATCCAGGAAGAATTCAAGGTAATTTCACCCTCTAGAAAAGTTTGCGCCACGAAGCATCACAAGGGCTACCAAGAGCACACTGCAAACTTTTTCCATTTGCAGCAAGCGGAAATTTCCTCTTGGAATTCCGCTTGCCCAAGCGTATTTTTACGTGCCGCGAGAGGAAAAAATTTGTTTTTTTGTCGTTGGCCAGAAAGCACGTATATCTCGGACGCTGTGTGGCGGAAAAAAATTCTCGCCACTGACGAAGAAAAATATTATACGATCCTTATCTTTAAAAAAAGAATGTCCCAAATCTCAGTTTACGCGTGATTTGGGAACTTTATACTTTTCTGGGCATGGGTTCGTAATATACTACTGTGGCAAGTAGAAATTTTTTTCAGTACACAGATACCTATATGAATCAAATTTTCATGTTTGATGATTTGGATTATTCCATAATAATCAAATTTTGTCTGTACTTGTCACTTAATCACCCAAAAGTTAACGTGTCGCATTTTCTGATACCAAATCCTGAAAAGTTATTATTCTTTTGTTAACATATTAATAAAGTAATATAATATATGACTGAAATATTTTATTTTCACAATGTGCTATTTCTATACGACTCATATAGACGACTATACACAAAGTAGGTACGTACAGAGCATCCTTAATTTAAATCTTCAATAGTTTAAGAGACTCGAATGAGGCATGCCAGGCATTTTTTAATCTAACTAAATTACATCAATTTTTTTTTTGAAAAAAATTTTTGTTTTTCTTGGAATTGGAAGAAACGGCGGATCCTCTATAAAGTACGTACGACATTTATAAAAGATAAAAATGTATAATTAATTGATTACAGTACCAATTTATTTTTTATAATTATCATAATTTTTGAAAGTAAAATCCACATTTATATAAGAATAGTATAATAATAAGTATTTGATTAAATTGATTCATGACATGTAATTAAAAAAATACAAAAAAAAAAATAATAATAATAATAATAAATGAGAGTTCATTGTACATAAAGAATAAATTTAAATAAATATAATTATCTATACTTTAAGCTAACACCTGTTGCTGATATTAAAAAACATGCTTATAAATTTGTAAAACATCAATTTTTAACTTGTGTACAATTATTATTAATGTTTAATTTTGTAAAAAATTTTTTTTTTTTTAGCAAATTAATCTATTTTAAGTATAAAGATAATTTTTATAAGGTGTGTGTGTGTGTGTTAAATAATTTATAAAATTTTGTACATTTTTATCTTTTGTATCAAAATAACAACTTTAATTTTATATACTTTCTTATTAGTAAAATATTTTTTATTTTTTATTCGTAGACCTCGTCGTAGACGACTGATAAATATTTTGAATCTTATATAACTTATAATTTTGTAAATTATTTGGGAAACTGGGGTGATTTGGGGCATTTTTTGTTTTTTGCATAATCGCAGTAAAATAGCTGATTTTTTATAAGGCTTGCTCATACGAAAATATCCTGCTGCAGCTGGTATACATTTTTAAGTAACTATGAATTTTTAAATTATCTGACTGTCAAAGGTTTATTCTTTGACTCAAAGTTCGGGAAGTGCATTTTTGAGCCACATTTGGCCAAAGGTATTAGATGTCCACATTTTCTCTTCGTGTACAGATTGTCAATGGACATGAAAATTAAATTGAACATTGAATCATTGTGTAACTCTGAACTGAAGAGGGGTGTTATATCGAAAAAATGATTTTACCGTTAGTTAGTGTACTTTGTATCCCGAAATCCGAAAAATAAGTGTTTTGCAATTATTGAACGTAGTAGATCTGAGGTACTGCGAGGCTCCTCAGTTTAGGTATATAGCATTCTCTATTTAGGGGCTTTGATACTTAATTCCATTTTTTTACTGAAGAGCATTCTTTGCGTTATTTATTTGGAATTCCGCATAAAAAATATGTTTTTTTTTTTGATAAAAAATAACAAATTAAATAATTCTTTATATTCTACGCGTATAATTATTCAAAAATTAAAAGAAAATTCCATTTAAAAAAGTAAATTATTGTAATTAATAAATGTAATTTATTGATTTATTGTACTATGCATAATAATAGAATTGAAGGTTGATTCTAAAATTATCTTCGTTTATGATTTTTTAGAATCTAACGGTCAGAATTTATATTATAAAACTGAAAGAAAGATATACTCACATTCTTTACGCCGGAATAATAAATATATTAATTTCATTCAAATTTTTTACTTTTTCAATTAAAATATCATTTTTTATTTATAGATAAAAAATTAATTATAAAATCTTTTATGTATCAAATAATAATAGAATTAATGTAATTGAAAAATAATTTATTTTTTAATTAGCTTTTGCAGCTGTTAATTTTAACTTTCCAGGCTAAATTCTAATTTTTCGTAAAATAAAATATATTCAAAAATTCAATTATAAATTCAAAATTAATTATTCAAAATCTAAGATTAAAAGCATAGTAACTGATATATATTAAAAATTCATGATTTACTTTTTTTGACGATGCATCACATAATAAAAGAAAAATTTAAAAGTCAAATAAAAAGTTGATGATGATCAAATAAGTAGTTATGATTTATATGTTTAGATCGCATACCATTTCAATTAAGGAGTTCGTGTCGTTTGTTGGTATATTTTTTGAAATATTTTATGCATTCGCATAGAGACACATATTTTTATTTATATTTTTAAATGATTGCGTGTGATGTATATTGTTCATTTTTTTTCTTTTTTTTTTAATTAAAATGTACATGTGAATAATCTCGACATGAGAATTTAGAATTTTTTTTTTCATTTTTAGTACATAGTCTTCGTTCTAGGTCTTCGTGATTGACCCGGGATATTAAATGTTTAGAAAGAGTTTTTTTTTTGAGTATTTAAGAAGTCTTTGAAAATTTTTTGAAGTATTTATTTGATTCTTATTAAATTTACTACCTTTCAGTAAAAAATTTTTACTCTTTATTTTATTGCAATATTTTTAGTTTAAAAATTTGGCAGAATAATATTTTTCTTGACAAGTCCCAGTGGTGGATACAGGGGGGGGTCAAAGGGGTCAATTTTACCTTTTTTTAGCTAATTTTACCTTACATAATTAACGCGAAGTACCATTTTGACCCCCCAAAAAAATTTTAAGGACGTTTTTTGAAAATTTTTTGTAATTTGATTCAAATGAACCCCCAAAAAAATTTCTAGATCCGCCTCTGAGTCTAAAAAGATTCCTGTTTTATTTGGTAATACTGTTTTATATGCTAAAAATTGTAGAATTTTACAATTTTAAAAAATAGTTGAAAAATAGATAAATTTTTTTTATTTGGACAAAAATAAACAAAACATAAAACAAAATTGAAAAATTTATTCAGGAAGTATTCAATTTATTTATGTTTTTGATAACACTCAAACAGATTGAAAAAGAAATTTTTGACCGCACTAAACGTAAAATGAACAAAAATATAAAAATATATATGTTACCGTCAATCCTCAAATTTAGAAAAAAAAATTAAGTGGAGATTCAAAAAATTAGAAATTGATTTATTAAAATCTTTTAATTACATGAACTTAAAATATTTAATACTTAAAATATTTTACATATATATCTTTCAATTTATCAATATACTCAGCTATAATCCTAATAAATTTAATGAATATTCTATAATGCTTTATTATATAAGTATATATTTCAAAATATTAAAATAATTTTTATGACATGAAAAGTACATTAAAATCAATTAAGATTTTTTTGAATTTGAAAAAAAAAAATAATAATATACAAGTCAAGCATGTTTTTTTTATTTTGGATTAATAATATTATAATTTTTTGTATTTATTTAGTAATATATATGGTAAATTAATAAAAATTTAAAGATAATAAATTAATAATAATAATAATAAATATAATTAAAAAAAATTTTTAATTTTATGTAATAACTGTACAGTGTGTAAAATTTTAATATATTTTTAGATTATTTTTTATAAAAGCAAAAATATACAATAATTCGGAAACAAATGTGTCATGTAGATACAGTAGCATGTGAAAAAAAATATTTATATTGTATTGACCTATATATAAAATAATTAATTTACAAATAAATCAAAAGATAGTGTCAGTTTTTTTTTTGTTGATAAATTTGACAAAAAATTTCCTTGTTTCGTATAATTTGTGTTAAAAATTAACAATTTACTCAGTTTCAGTATTTTTAAATATTGATAATGTGGAGTTAGCAAATTTAAGGGCTTAAAAGCTTTTGACGTTTTTTTCAGAATTTGATTTGAAAAAGTAGAATAAAAGAATTTAATAGATTCCAATAAATATATGTAAATAATTATATAAAAATAGTTATTTTTGTTACAAGAGTTTAAAGTGAGTCTTTACAATACACTAATAAGTATTAAAATTTTTTTTTCTACTCATATATTTTTGAGAAAAGTTTTTTTTCATCTATATTATATCGTAAAATTTGTCCTTTTATTTTAGTCTTTTTGTGGCAAAAGACTTTATTTAATTTTGAACTATATTAGACGGAAATTACTTTGTTCACAAAAAATTCTTTAAATTCTTCGCCTCAGATAGTAGAGGAAATTATTACATACCCTACCCGATTTCCACCGCCAATTAAAAGTGACCAAATTTTTGTGGAAATCGCTTCAGTACTACCTTAACTAAAAAGTTATGCTTTCAAAACTTTTTGGACGAACCCCGTTTTTGGGTTAGTTTGCCCCTTTTTGGGGGTAAAAAAAAATTGTTTTTAAGAAATTAGAATCGATTAATTTTTGCATTTTAAAAAGAAAAGGTGAATATGAAATTTTTAATTAAATGTACCCCTTTCAAGTTACAGCCCTCAAAACTTCGATTTTTTTTATTTTAATATTTTAATACGAGTATGGCGTGAAGTATTTACGCCATACTCTGAGTATTAAAATCAAAAAAATCAAAGTTTTGAGGGCTGTAACTTGAAAGGGGTACATTTAATTAAAAATTTCATATTCACCTTTTCTTTTTAAAATGCAAAAATTAATCGATTCTAATTTCTTAAAAACAATTTTTTTTTTTACCCCCAAAAAGGGGAAAACTAACCCAAAAAGGGGTTCGTCCAAAAAGTTTTGAAAGCATAACTTTTTAGTTAAGGTAGTGCTGAAGCGATTTTCACAAAAATTTGGTCACTTTTAACTGGCGGTGGAAATCGGCTAATTACCTCATTTTGATGTAATAATTTCCTCTACTAAGATGATTATATGGTAATACGAGCGGTTTGTGTAGTACTAGCTCATTTTTTTGATTATGAGTCGTGATATACTCACGCATACAAAAAATTAGTAAATATAACCAAAATAATGTTTTGTTTTACTATTATATTTGAAGTTAATTGGTTTGATGTCACAATAAATTTAGTAAAATTTACTAATAAAATTTAAAGAAAAAACTAAAACCTGAATTTTTTAGTAAAATTTACTCTAATTTTTGGGTTATATTTAACAATGTTTATTAATTTTTATTTACAAAATTTGTTTAGGTTAATTTCACTAAACTTTTTTTTTGTCAAGGGCGAGAAAATATACGTTTTTGTAAGTATATTATTTTGTATATTTTTGGAAACTAGAAATACGCTTGTCCCAGTATTAAGAGAATATTTTTCCTTACATGCAGTAATGATTCGCTTTTAAAGAAGCATGCGATTTCTGTAAAAAAATCCTAATGTAATCAGAAACAGTGCGAAATAGTTACTTATTATTACTTTTCTTACTATTGCAATTGCGATCAGTACATTTATTTAAATATATATTTTAATATATATTTACGGTTCGTATCTAGAAAAGTAAAAAATGGCCCAAATCGCATGAATCCGATAGTAAACTGTGATTTGGGGCATCCTTTATTTATGTTCAAGGGCTATATAAAATTTCTCTGCGTCAGTGGCAAAAAACATCTCTTTTTCGGACGCGCAGCATCTGGGAAATACGTGCTTTCTCCCCACTGATGCAGTGAAATAATTTTACTTTTAGAGCCTAACATTCGGGAAATATAGTAATTCTGAAAACTCCAGAACTATGAATTATATAATTTTAATAACAATTAATAACCATGTTAAAAATCATAAAATTTGTAAAAGTTAAATAAAACTGTACAATAAAAAATATATAAGCATAAAAAATTTATATTAGTGTAATTTCATTTTTTTATTATATTTTACATTAAAAATAATTTTATTAACTTAATGCGTCAAGAAAAATGTAAACAAAATGTAAATGATTCATATGCCCCAAAATTAAAAAATTATTAATTTAATAAAATTAATTATTATAATTATTTGTTTGTAAGGTAAAGAGCGTGAGCTTGAATACAATTTTAAATCCTTCGAGTTACGACTTCAATTCAGAAATAACAATTACGTATTCGGTAACTGCTCAGTAATAGCCTTCTTTACCTTATGTCATAAATTTTTTTTTTTTAATTTGCATCAGTGTTTAATAAGATTATGAATAAATATATATTTATTTATAGATTTTATAAAGACATTAAATAAATGTAGGTAATAGTTTTAATTTTTATATAAATATTTAATTTTATAACAGTTTTAAAGCAATAAATTTTTTTATATAATAAAATTTTTTTTATCATAACAGTATTAGTTTTAATTTTTTTTAATTTTACATAGTAAAAATTAGAATAAAATTCTTTAAGAAGACAATTATGAGATAAATTTATAAACTCTTAATTTATTCTTTTTTACTTCTGTAAGGATAGTTTATGTTATTAGCAGAACAATTTAAGACCATAAATTTTCTCGCAAGTGAAATGGTTTCCTAAGGATATATAAGAACACCACGATTCACTATAATTAAATTTGATATTTTTTTATATTTTTATCTCAAATAAATAATTCGCTATTGAATAATTATGTTGCTTATGTGAAAGAATATTTTTTAAATTAAATGCTAAAGAATTCATTAGGGGCATGAATGATTTTGAGTCTTTTGAGCTTAAAATTGGTTTTTTTCGTTTCAAATATAGTAGTGAAAAATATCTTAGTTTCTTTATTCTGAAATATTCCTTATGAAATACAACCAAAAATTGTTTTTCTTTTTGCATCTACCTAAAGGTTTAGAATTTTTTTAAATGATAATTTTTAAAATCTTTCTTTATATATAAATAAAGTTTTTCAATAACTGTCCTACAAAACTAAGTATTAATCGCGTAAAAACATGAAATCCTGTATACATAATTTACTTATTTTTTCTATAAATCATAATATTTATTAAATTAACATTTTTTATACAATAAATCATTTTGATTATGAAATAAAATAAAAATTAAAAAATAACTCACCTTAGACGGATCTGGTATCCTTTTAAGACCAAGTCCTTTAACAATACTTGTTTTAATATTAACCATATCATTAGCATTAACAAATAATGTACCATTTAATATTATTATTATTATTGTTAATATCAATAATCTGCTTTTTTTTATAAATGATAACCTTTTATTTAAATAATAATAATAATTAATATTATCATCAGCATTATTATTAATATTATTATTATTATATCTTGATTCTACATTTCTGATGATGCCCATAGCCAAAATTCGGTGTAAAAACAATTCTCACAATAATCTGCACACTGATTTTTTTTTTATTGTTGAACACTAAAATGTTTTAGTTATTCATTTTTTTTTTATTTATTGCACAAAATTTTTTCAACCGTAAAATTCTGAGGACGGTATGCCTAATAATGAAAAGTTTCTTTTTCTCCAACGTGACATATTTAATTATAATTTTTTTTTTCCTTTCTGTGTAGTAATAATAAAAATTTCAAAAAAAAATTTTACCATTAAATTTTTCTCTCAACATTTTTATTAAAAGAAATATTTTTTTTTATTTAATAAGATGACTGGTCGACTGATCACATTTAAAAAAAAAATATCTTTTTTTTTATTTTAGTTGATGGTCCATAAGTGTTTACGATAACAAGTGGCTGCTGATGATGCTCTTTCGAAATCGCGGTAGGTTCGATGACTATGCTTATAATTATTGTTAATGTTGGACCTCGTAGTTGATGATATTGACTTCTTAATCGACGACGACCGGCGGCAATTCATTTTTTTTTTTTTTTATTTATTTTTCTGTTTTATTTTTATATTAACATTTTTTTTTTTTTTTGTTTATTTGGTTCTTTTCAATCTTTATTAACACTCATTTACATGCATATACACTTATGTATAAAAAAATTTTATTAAATATTTCTCAGAGTGACTAAAAAAAAAAAATAAATTTTGTGGTTTATTTAAATATTTTATTCAATGTATTTAACACACTTTAAAATATTCAATGTTTTTATCTTATTTTTTTTTAGATACACTCACACACACATACACAAAATTTTTTAATTCAACTAATTAATTAAAAAATACAAAATTTAATTAAAACACACATTTTTTAACTAATTAAAAATATTAACACATACTTTTTTGCATATTTCACTTTCTAAAAAAAAAACATTTATATTCATTAGCTATAAAAATAACGTAAGTTTTTTATGTTAATATACTAATATTTAAAAAAATTGTTTTTTTTTAATATTTTAAAAAAGTATAATTTTAAATATTGTCGATATAACTCGTATGAACGCCGCGTGTCGACTGCGGTGTGTCTTGCTTTTTGCTTATATGATGATGATGGGACGCATCGGTACCGACTTTACATGTATGTATATGAATGTATCCTGTAGACATATTTTTTTATAAAAAAATTTTTTTTTTCTATCTATCTCTTTTTATTCTTTTTTTTTGATGATACTTTTACCTATTTATACAATATTTTTACTACCATGCAAAATATGTATACTATATAAAAAAAAAGTTTGTCGCCTCTTTCATTAAGAAATATTATAATGAAAAAGAAAAAAAATTTTTTTATCTTTTTCTCACATATTAAAATTAAATATTGTTTTTTTTTATCAGAAATATGTATATTTAAAAAATAAAAGGAAAAAAACAATTTTAATAGATACGTGTGGCTGGGTTTGGATATTAATTTTTTTTTTTTTTGAGTCTTTAATTAATATATGAGGGATTTTTAGTCGAAAGTCTCGGATTTTAAAGAAACTAATTTGACTGGGTTCAGTATAGGTAAAAATATGATACTATACCATTTTTTTAGGTTTTAGATCCGAAAGTTTCAAAACTGCAGCTTTTTTTCGAATTTAAGGTAATCTCAAATTTTAAGTATAAAATTTATACTCTTGCAATAATTTTTTTAACGCTAAAATCAATCTTGATATCAGTTTTTAGTTTCTGTTTTGGGGTAATTGGGAAAACTGACAAGAAAGTTTTTTGCGATTTTCTTAAAAAGTAAAAGAAATTTTTTTTCTTCTTATTTACTCTAAAATTTATGTTTTCTTGTTTTTTTTTTTTGGTAAGTACACTATAAAAAGTAACTTCCTTATATTAACAAAAAAATTAAAACATTTTCGAAAAAATTTGTAAATATTCGAAAAAAATCGTAAATTTACTAAATTTAGTTTATTATCGAAAAATTGGAGAATTCTCGATTTTTTTTTGTGAATTCGCAAGAAAAATTGATAATTTGCAATTTTTTTTCGAAAATTTATAAAAAATAGTTGTAAATTTACGAGAAATAGTTGTGAATTGACAACTTTTTTCGTAAATTCACAAAAAAAATCGAGAATTCTCCAGTTTTTCGATAATAAACTAAATTGAGTAAATTTACGATTTTTTTCGAATATTTACAAATATTTTTTGAAAATTTACTAATTTTTCGAAAAAATTCTATTTTTATTTTTTTAATCTAAGAAAGTTACTTTTTACAGTGTAGTTTTTAAGGGATATTTGCTATTTAACACTTGTTTTTTAACACCTAGCCACTAAAAAAACAATATATATTTTTATTTTCAAAAGTTTTTCATTTTTATACTTTTTCTGTCATCAAATAAATTTTGTTTTTCATTTTGGATTTCTTGAGAAATTTCACAATTTTCTGTTTACGCTGTACAAAATTAATTGATTGTCTCTCCAGGCTTATCTTGAAGAATCTCCTTTGCTCCTTTCCATATCCCTGCAAATCTCAAATTCACGCGCATAAATAGTAAAATTTTTTCAAAAGATACCATACTCCCTATAACCTTTAAAAAAAAATTCAATTCCTGAATAGAGTTTTCTAGCTATAATGCATTTGTACCTCAAGTTTTAAAGGCTCCACTTGGTATTTTGAATTCTAAGCTTTTGATCAAAAGTTTTAGTAACATTTTCAGTATTATCATTTATTGTACAAATAGGTTACATATTCAAGTACTCGTCGTATGAACTCCTGTAAAGACATAAAAATTTTCTCATTATAAAATTTCTTTACTTATTGGTCATTTTTAGGAATTTTCCACTTTTGGATCTATCTATCAATATACAAAAAAATTAGTAAACATAAACGAGATTTAATGAAAATTTTTGGCCTTCACAAAAACTTACTTATAATTATAGAGATCAAATTATATTAGATACAATAACAAAATATAGGTTTTGGGATTCCATTTGAAAATCAAAACCTTGTGTATTTTTACGTTTTTTCTATTATGATTTTTCGTCAGAAGCTAAAATGGATAGAAAATGAGTTTAAGATTAGAAAACAGATTATTGTACAATGAAAAATCTTTAGCAAAATTCTTTTGTTAAAAATCTTTAGCGAATTTCTTTTGTTAATAATGCAAGTATTTGAATAACTTTTTTTAAACAAATGCATTTTTAGATAAAAAGTGTAAAAAATTATAAATTTGTACATTAAAAATAAATTGTTAAACTGTGATTTTATTAATATTTTTTTAATATACAAGTAATAGCAGTTAGAGTTATTAATAATAATGTAATAAATATTTTAATGTGAGGTCTTCTTATTTACTAATTATAATAATATATGAGCTGATCCATTTAATTTCAACAATGCACCCTTTTTTTGTCTTTTGGTCGGTCTTGGATTAATTTTGGCTCTAAAAAGCCACAGGACTTTAAAAACCTGGTTTCGTCACTTTTAACATTTTGATAATGATAAAATATCTAGGTAACACAGGAAAAAATTCTTTTACTTAATAATAAATCGATCCATAACCATATGGTGCAATATGGTGTTTCAAATATCCTACACTACTTTTGTCAGAATTCTGATATGTAAACATACTTTTTAAAGCCAGAGGTATAATTAGAGTTTATTATTTTGTTACATAAGGTATGTACCTTTGAATATGATATTGATATGAAAACTAAAAAAGTGCTATGAAAAATAATTTTCTTCACAATTATTTCTTAACTCCCTCAGATAATTACACAAAGTTTGAGATATCATAATTTAGATTGATGAAAACTAAAAAAAACTTATAACTGTTTTGTGATTTTACACAACCAACGATCATGGAACATGTTCACTTATAAAAGTTTTAACGTATACTCCCTAATTATCATAAATCCTAAAACCGAAATTACAATAAATCCCAAAATATAAATTATCTTAAGTCCATAAACCTAAAGTATTCTAAGTTCTTGTTATTATCAGGGCCTGATCAGGCCTTGATTTCCACAACAAATTATTCTAAGTCTAATTCTAAAAAAGTCATTTTTTTACCACCCCTAAAAACGCCAATTTTTCACCCCCCCTCTCTGCTGAGCCGGACTTTTTCAAATACTCCATCCAATGTATATGTTCTATGTTAAAATAAAAAAAAATTTTCTGCTAAAACTACATGGATCAGCCCATATATGTTTATTGCCATAATATTAATACTTATTATTGAGTTAATAACTTATTATAATAATTTTAAAAATATTCTTGTACACTTAAACGTCCTTACATGTTTTATAATTAGTTTTTGAAATATAGGTAAATATTATACACGTAGTCAGATTTAACTGAAGTAAATGAGTCTGTTGGTTTAGTCGCCTTTAATTATTGCACCCGCAAGCTAAATAATATGTAGAACTAAAAAAATTTTTATGTGTTTTATAAAATAAAAGAACATAACATTATTGTTGTGTGTATATAATAAATCTAACATAAAAATCAATTTAAAACAAATAATAAAAAAAATATCTAAAAAATAATAATGAAAGAAAAAGAAAGTTGAAGAAAGGTAAACGAGAAATATAATAATTTGATGGCACCCCGGGTGGTCTTACAAGATATGTTGAAGTACCTTTAACAAATTTTATAAAATTATTTTTTTTACATCGACTATATTACTGCGAAAGGTAAGTTCATTATGTATTGTCTGGCCTTTTAGACCCGCATTTGCAAATAAAAATTCAACAGTAAATGCAAGTTTTTAAAAAATTGATGAAGAAAAAGGATTGTTTTATTGTAATGGAAAAGAATAGTTTCCATATTTTTATTTAAAACAGTTGAAAATTTAAATTACTAAGGCTTTTGAAAATTTTAAAGTTACAAATTTTTATTCAAAATTTAACAAGCGTTTTCACCTTTAATTTACATATTATATTTACACGACGTTACATATAGTATAAAAAGTTAATAATATTATAATTTTTTATAATAAACTGATTTTTTTTCATGTAAAAAATCATTGTTATAAAGAATCACAGATTAGTATATATATTAATCTTATAAGATCTTTACTCAGTGAAGAATTTTTAGCCATGATAATGAATACTCAAAGTCTTTGAAACGTGAGCAATTTATTGTAAAAATAAAGAACAAATTTTTACCTCATAAATCTAGTATTTTTATTAAATATATTAATAGATTATTTTTGAATATTAAAAATTTATAATCGGTTTGTGTAACTACACAACCAAAGAGCATGGAACATGTTTACTAATAACAGTAATAAATCCAAAAACCAAAATTACAATAAATTCTGAAATATGTACTATCCTAAGTCTATAAACTTAAAGTATTCTAAGTTGTTGTTGTTATCAGGGCCTGATCAGGCCCTGACTTCCACTTCAAATTATTTAAGTCCCTAAATCGAAAATATTTTAAGTCCATTTCACCCCCCCCCCCCCCCTAAAAACGCCACTTTTTCACCCCTCCCCTAAAAACGTCAATATTTCACCCCCTTTAAAAAACGTCAATTTTTCACCCCCCCCCTGCCGAGCCAAACTTTTTCAAATACCCCATCCAATGAACATGTTCCATGTTAATAACAACTTAAGTTACTTAAATAAGTATAAGTGTCATTAATAAAAAGTCAAAAAAGAATTGGTCCTGGGGAAGAACCTTGTGGAACACCTGAAAGTACAGGAAGCCAGGTAGAGATAACGTTCAAAAACGTACTGCTTGGAAAAGTCATAGTAAATAGGATTTAATCCGTTCAATAGTTTCGTTCAACAAGTTATACTGACCTGTTTTTCATAAACCATGTTGATGATTTGAGATACAGTGAGATAATTTTTCATTCATAATATACCCCAGGAAAATTATGGGGGTGGGCGGTTGTTTAGTTACTGGTCGTCATGAGATTTTGTCTAATATAGGTTTTTTGGGTTTCTGATCACGAAAATCGATGTCTTTTCCAAGAGATATTTGCGGAACACCCTTAAATTTGCAAAAACTATCCCTAAAAACGGGTATTTTTTTATGTATTCACATTTTGAATGTCCAGACTTAGCCCGTATGAGTTTTTTGGGTCGCTAATCCAGTATTTGATGGAATTCAAATGAAAAATTAATATTTGACTTTTAAATTAGCGAAAATTACCCCTAAAAGGGGGGGGGGGGTTTACTATTTTTGCACTTTGAGTGTCTGCATTTAAATTTTGTCCTTATGTGAGCTGACTAATTATTTCGGAGACTTTTTATAAAATATTAACCTTAACTTAATTGAATTGTCCCATACAAAGACATTTTTTGCCACATTCATGCATTTTTTACTTTTTTAAACTTTTTAAAAAACATCATAAAAATATCAATTTTTGTTTTTGCTTATTTAAGGGCTGAAATATTAATTTTTCATTAAAAAATCCCCTAAATTCTTTATCAGAGACCCAAAAAATCCATAATCTTGTCACTCAAAATACGAATACATCGAAAAAAATCCCTTTTACGGTAGTTTTTGCAAATTTAAGGGTGTTCCGCAAATGTCTACCGGAAAAGACCCCGATTTTCGTAATCAGCGACCCAAAAAACTTAACAGTAGACCAAATAACAATACATTGCTTTCTTAAAATAATTATGTAAACAAATGATTTTGTGAGATTTTATATTGCAAATATACTCGAAAAAGAATTGATTACTTAACTTTACATAAAAAAATATTCAAATAAATTTTTATCACTGAATCAGAAAGTTATGCACATATTTTCATCATGGAACATGTTTCTAGAATATTGGTATGGAAATTAGTTATATGTCAATCTGAATTAAATCATCGAGGTAAATATTTAGCGAAGATTTGAGTGAATTAACGATACAAACTCAAAGCCAAAGAGACATAGGAGCGTGTATACGGCAACAAGGGCTAAAAGGGAAGACCTTTTAGAAACTTAATTACAATTTATTATTATAAATAAGTTTAGCATGTTAAAAGAACAATTTTTATGCCAGCCGTTTATTTTAATGAGCCTTCTGGGCTTAGAGACACAGGGATCAATGTTTATAAGTAAGGTTTTTTAGATAATCTTAACACTGCCACCTCACAATTTAACATTATCGACAAGTCATTCTCGTTTTTGTTCCATAAGTAAGCTTAACTTTTTAGTGTACGGCCCGGATCATTCTTAGCCATTGCCCTTCTGTGTACAAAATATTTAATTAAGGTGGCAAGTCTGTTTGTGGGGAAAAAAATCGATTTTTGTTTTTGGTTCCTCAATGAGGAACTGTGATAGGTCAAATTTTGATTTTTGATTTTTTGGCATATAAGCACGTTTTGAGACCCCAGGAAGCTAAAAAACCGTTTTTAAAAAAAAGTCTGTATGTGTGTGTGTGTGTGTGTGTGTATGTGTATGTATGTAATCGGTGATATTTCACAAACATTATGGAGCTGAGACATAATTTTTTTTTCAAACATTTTTTCACCAAAAAAGCTCGGGGTACTTTTTTTTTTAAATTGGATGTAATACCTCATTTGTTTCTACGAAAGTACTTATATTTGAAAGTATGGTTTTTACTCTATATCTCGAATCAGATACTTAATATTTTGAAAATTTTTTTTAACGAAAAAATACAAAAAACACCAATTTTTTTTTTCTTTTAGGACGTAGTACCTAATTTATTTCTATGAAAGTACTAGTTTTAGAAAGTTTGTTTATAATCATTTTTTGGATCTGATACCGAATTTTTTCAAAAATTTTTTCTCAAAATTAAAAAAACAAAAAAATTAAAAAAACTGCAATATTTTTTTTTTTTTGGTGTCATACTTCATTTAATTCCATGAAAGTACTATCTTGAATAATTATTATCCAATGAATTACGTTAAATTTTATTTTGAAAAAAATAGATTTAGTTAAATTCAATACATAAATTTTCTTTTAACTTTTAAAAGTTAATAGAAATGTGTGTATGATTGCATGCTTGTAATCGGTGATATCTGTAGCATATTGAAGTATTTAGCTCATTGTTTGAGGAACCTTAGTGCCAGCTAGTTGGCAGGGTATTTTTATTAGAAATCTTGATTTATAATAAATTTTAAATAATTCAAATGGTTTTATGCGAATAAAGCCAAAATGTCTAAAAATCAAAAAACTTTAAAACTCACTTAAATCCATTTATGTCAGGTTTTTAGGGCCCTTTGACCCGGTGAACCATATTGATTTAAGTTTTTCACTGTTTCAAACCTTTTTCGGTACGAAACAGCGAAAAATTTGAAGAAAAAAAATATCGGACATTTTCCCTTTCGATGTGGCCAAAATAAAAATTTTCAAAAAAATCCGTTTTACCCTTTTCATTAGCACTTTTTTTATTAAAAAACTTGGTTGATAAGGAATTTTAACTAATTCAAATAGTTTTAAAACCATTTTTATCAGTTTTTTTATGTAAACTCTATTTTCCCTAAAAGATTCGATTTCTCCTTTTAAATAATGCTAGCTTTTTGATCTATTTTGAGAATATTTTTTTTGAAATGTAATATTTGTAAAAATGTCAGTTGCTGGCCATTTAAAAAACCCATTTTACAAAATAAAAACTTGTTGGGTAAAGTTTTTTAGTTAAGAAAGAATTAACATTCGAAATAATCTCGGAAATAACTTAAAAATCTTATATATTTAACAGGGAAAATTAAGCCTTTTGGCGAAAACAGGTGAATGTAACTTTAGACTGGTTTTTTTTTCGAAGTATCCGGGATTAACGTAGTATCCTAACGCGCCGGCAGAATTCAAAAATATAAGTAAAAAAAATAAGTTTCTCGTTGGATTTAGATCAAAACATCGATTTTTGAGCCCACGATAGCTCTCGAAAGTTTTTTTTTGGCCTCCTTAAAATTGGCATTATCTTAAAACTTTCAGTTTTTCTAGTGGATTCAAATCGCGTTTAAGATTATGTTCCAATTAACATTCCTTAGTATTTTTTCCCCAGGAATCCGATGAAACCATTTATTTTAGTTTTTGACCACGTTTTATAGGAGAAAAATCGATTTTCGTTTCCCTTTAGGGTCCAAATTTCAAGGTGACCAATTTTAAAAGTTTTGTAGTTTTCTAAATAAATTTTTCTGTATATTGTTAACAAGAGGAACTTGTCTATTTTTTCCCTAAGAATTCGATGAAACCATTTATTTTAGCTTTTGACCACGTTTTATAAGAGAAAAATCGATTTTATTCGTTTTTAGGGTCCCAATTTTAAGGAAATCTATTATAAAAAGTTAGTAGTTTTCAAAATAAGTTTTTCTGATTATTATTTACTAAAGGAACTTATGTACTTTTTCCCCAGAAATCCGATGAAACTATTTATTTTTGCTTTTGACCTCGTCTTATACGATAAATCGATTTTCGTCGTTTTTCAAGGTCCCAATTTTAAGGGAATCAATCATTAAAGTTTAATAGCTTATAAAAAAAATTTTTCTGAATATCCTTTACTAATGATACTTGAATATTTTTTCCTGAGGAATTTGATGGAAGAATTTAATTTTTTATCTGGGCATTTCTTTTGCGAGAAAATCTGTTTTTCTAAAATTTACTGATTTTTCCATATTTTATTTGCATTATGCTTTTTGAATTACTAATGGATTACAGATAAAAACAAAAAGCTTTTTGAACTACAGATATAACATTAATTTGTTCCATAGAATTCCTCAGGAAAAAATACGCAAGTATCATTAATAAATAATATTCAGAAAAATATATTCTGAAAAGTAAAAAACTCTTATAATTGATTTCCTTAAAATTATGACTCTGAAAAATTACAAAAATCTATTTTTCTTCTATAAAACTTGGTCAAAAGCTAAAATAAATGGTTTCATCGAATCTCTGGGGAAAAAATACATAAGTCCCTTTAGTAAATAATATTCAGAAAAATTTGTTTTGCAAATTATTAAACTTATATGATGAATTCCCTTAAAATTGGGACCCTGAAACACGACAAAAGTCGATTTTTCTCATATAAGAAGTGGTCAAAAGTTAAAATAAATGGTTTCATCGGATTCCTGGGGAAAAAGTATAAGAGAATTTCTTGTAAATAATAATCAGAAATACTTATTTTGAAAACTACTAACTTTTTATAATAGATTTCCTTAAAATTGGGACCCTATAAACGAATAAAATCGATTTTTCTCCTATAAAACGTGGTCTAAAACTAAAATAAATGGTTTCATCGGATTCCTGGGGAAAAAGTAAAAGGAATGTTAATTGGAACATAATCTTAAACGCGATTTGAATCCACTAGAAAAACTGAAAGTTTTAAGATAATCCCAATTTTAAGGAGGCCAAAAAAAAAACTTTCGAGAGCTATCGTGGGCTCGAAAATCGATGTTTTGATCTAAATCCAACGAGAAACTTATTTTTTTTACTTATATTTTTGAATTCTGCCGGCGCGTTAGGAATCCCGGATACTTCGAAAAAAAAAAACCAGTCTAATGTAACTTGTTTCTTGTCTATCCAAAGGAATGAGTCAATTTATTGTTTAAAAAAATATACTTTACTGCGTCGAAAATTTTTTCTTGTAAAAAGCCCATAACTTGAACTTTTACCAAAAAATTGCTGCCTTATTTACTGGTAAATTATCGTTTCAAATTGTACAAAAAACAAGAAAATCTATGCTGGGTAGGTGTGCAGTATTAAATTTACTAAAAGTTGACCCCCTCTAAGGGCTTTATTTTTTTGGGAAATCGACAAATGGTTTAAATAAAATTCTCTTTGTTTGATACTTTTTTTCAAATTAAACTAATCTACTTAAGTCCTTTTTAGAATAAATAAATGAATCTGTATTTAACAGAAATTCTAAAGGAGATATTTATTTTAAGCAGTCGGGGAAATAGAATTATGGTCGTGAAAGGCATTTTATAGTAGATGAGTACCTTTTATGATAATCATGTTTACTAGAAATTTATTCGAATTATGTCTTTAAGATATATTCTTCGGCCACCTACACCAAAAATTAATGTCTAGCAGACATGATTAACATAAAAAAAGAAGATTATGTGGTGGTGTAGAAGGGGTCAAAGGATCGGTTAATTTTTTGAAAAAATTATTAGAATGAATATTAGCTTTATCAGATAATGTGAAATGTCTGGATTATTTATAAAAATATTTTTATTTATTAAAAAAAAATATTTCGTATAACAAAGCAAAGGCAATGAAAAGTACAAAAGTATATAATATTTAATATAACACGACTTAATCATCTAATAAAAATAGAAACAAGGTGCAAAAAAATGATAATACATGATCATAATTTTACAAATCAATCATGTAATAATTTGAATTATTTCAATCAGAATTTAATAATGCACTAAGAGAACATTCATCATGTAAAAATATTCAAATTTTTAATTACTTTTCATTTTAATATATTAAAATTATTTCAAATTATAAAATAACACAGGCCCACAAAAAAAAAGTCAAAACCCAGAAGGTAGACCTGACTAACTTTACGTTTTTTACTTAAATTTTCCATCCAAAATTCGATTTGATTGTCCAGTTTCCCCCCAGCACCCCCAGCACCACCAAGCACCCCCCTAGGGGGGTTAAAAATAAGTTTTTTATAAAAATTTTAAATTAGTGCATATTCTTAGATATTTTGGTGTAAAATTACTAAAAATATTTATGCCAACTGTTTTCGAACTCCATATTAGCCTCTAAAGCACCCCTAGTATCAGTAACTAGACCCCCTAGGGGTCAAAAACTGATTTTAGTAAAAAATTCAAACTAATGTAAATTCTTTGGTCTTTTTTGTAGGAAAACTAAAAATATTTATGCAAATCCCGGTGAACCCCTGAAATACCCCTAGTATCGGTTATCATACCCCCAAGGGGTCAGAAACTGATTTTTTAGTAAAAAATTAAAATTAGTGCATATTCTTTAGTGTTTTGGTGTAGGAAAATTTAAATCATTTATGCAAACCTTGTATGAGCCCATATACCTCACCTACTCGATGTTGGTCACCACTCTTCTAGGGGTCAAATACTAGTACCCCTAGTAGCAGTAATTAGACCCCCTAGGGGTCAAAAACGGATTTTTAATAAAAAATTAAAATTAGTGCAAATTCTTTGGTGTTTTGGTTTAGGAAAATTCAAATCATTTATGCAAACTTATTTTAAACCTCATATGAGTCCTTACACCTTGCCCACTTGATGTTATTCACCACAACTCTAGGCGTCAAATACTAGTTATTTGTAAGATTTCAATTTTAATGTTCATTTCTAGCTATTTTGGAGTATGTAATGAAAAAATGTTTATGAGAACTCTTTTAAATACTCATTTCAGGCACAAATTCAATTCTAGCTCATATGTTAGGTGGTCAAAAATTCGTTCTTTATAAAAATTTAATATAAATTGCAAAATACTGGGAAATTTGGTTTACGAAAAATGAGTACTCTTTTACTTTTAAAAGACCTTCTAAGTTTACACGGTGCTTTTCTTTTCAATTTTATTTCGCTTTTTACATTCTCTTCTTCCTCGCTGTCTTCTGATAAATCTTTTGTCCCACCTACCTTGATATCGCTTTTCTATTACCTTAATGTCCTGTTGGAATCTTTCACCCTGTTTCTCACTGTAGTCACCTAAATTGCTCGGGATTAATCTATATGTGTTTCAAGATAGTGCAGTTTTACATTCATTAGGTAACCAAGCTCTTTATAATTTTCAAGCAATTTTTTTATTTCCTCTATGAAATCGTCACTTTTGTCTCTAATTAAAAAATATTGAACTACATGGTTAAAACTTTCCCAAGCATTTTTCTCTATATATATTTTCCATGCATTTTATGAATTCAGTGTATGGAAAAAGTTTAAAGGTAATTTTTATGGATGAAGATGGAATGGAATGAAATGGAATCAAGCAAAATTAAATGACATTGTCAGAAACCTAGGATTAGCTAAAGATGCTGCAGAATATCTTGCATCAGAAATGAAACATGATGGACTTACGACAAAAGATACATCAAGTTCCTACTATCGAAATCGAGACAAAGAGTTGCTACCTTTTTTTAAAAAAGAAGAGTCTCTTGTGTATTGCACAGATGTCAAAGGTCTTATTAACAGCTTTGAGCCCGATATTTATAAAAGTGAAGAATAGAGACTTTTTATTGACTCTTCTTTACGCAGTCTAAAGGCTGTCCTCTTACATAATACCAATGTACTAGCTTCAATACCAATAGCTCATTCTGTAAATATGTCAGAAGAATATGAAACAATGAAATTTATTCTTGAAAAAATAAAGTATAAGGATCACAATTGGAAAATTTGTGGGGATTTGAAAATAATATCTATCTTGTTAGGGCAACAAGCAGGTTTTACTAAGTATTCATGCTTTTTGTGTATGTTTGACAGTCGCGATCGCCAGAATCATTATATAAATAAGGATTGGGCTGTTCGAAGTTCCTTAACTCCAGGTACAGCAAACATTATCCATGAACCCTTAGTACCACCTCAGAATATGCTTCTCCTCCTCTCCACTTAAAACTTGGTTTAATGAAGCAGTTCGTCAGAGCATTAGATAGAAAAGTGAGTAAAGCATATAAGTATATACAGCAAAAATTCCCGAAAAAACAGACGCTAAGATTAAAGCAGGTGTTTTTGATGGTCCTGAAATTCGCAAACTTTTTCGAGACACTGAGTTCATAAAATGCATGGAAAATAAACAGAAAAATGCTTGGGAGAGTTTCAAATTTGTATCTGAAAATTTTTTAGGTAATCACAAAAGTGAAAATTACAAAGAGGAAATAAAAAAGTTGCTTGAAAATTATAAAGAGCATGGTTGCCCAATGAATGTAAAACTGCACTATCTTGAAACACGTGTAGATTATTTTCCGAGCAATTTAGGCAACTAGAGTGAAGAACAGGGTGAAAGATTCCACCAGGACATTAAGGTAATGGAAAAGCGATACTAAGGTAGGTGGGATGAAAGAATGTTGGCTGACTATTGTTGGAGTTTAAAAAGAGATTTATCAGAAGACGGTGACAAAGAAGAAAATGTAAAACAGGAAAAAAAATTGAAAAGAAAAGCCCCTTGTAAACTTTGAAGATCATGTAAAAGTAAGAGAGTACGTCACCATAATTTGTCATAAATAAATACCAAATGTCCAAATATTTTGCAATTTATATAATTTTTATAAAGCACGAATTTTTCACCATCTTACAAATGAGCTAGAATTGGATTTGTGCCTGAAATGAGTATTTAAAATAGTTCTCATAAATATTTTTTTATTACATACTTTGATATATCTAGAAATATGCATTAAAATTAAAATCTTACAAAAAACCAGTATTTGACCCCTAGAAGAGTGGTGACCAATATCGAGTGGGCTCATACGAGGTTTGCATAAATGATTTAAATTTTCCTACACCAAAACACCAAAGAATATGCACTAATTTTAATTTTTTACTAAAAATCAGTTTCTGACCCCTTGGGGGTATGGTAACCGATACTAGGGGTATTTAAGGGATTCACCGGAAGTTGACAAATAATTGCATAAATATTTTTAGTTTTCCTACAAAAAAGACCAAAGTATTTACATTAGTTTGAATTTTTTACTAAAATCAGTTTTTGACCCCTAGGGGGTCTAGTTACTGGAGTTCGAAAACAGTTCGCATAAATATTTTTGGTAATTTTACACCAAAATAACTAAGAATATGCACTAATTTTAAATTTTTATAAAAAACTTATTTTTAACTCCCCCAGGGGGATGCTGGGGGGAAACTGGACAATCAAATCGAATTTTGGATGGAAAATTTGGAATTAGAACACCAAAAAACGTAAAGTTAGCCAGGTCTACCTTCTGGGTTTCGACTTTTTTTTTGTGGGCCTGTGATAATTATCAAAGAGACTACAAAGATTCTATTATTATACAAGAACTATTGTCTATGAATTGATTATTATCTTTGACAATAATAATCACTGTCGAAATTTATAACCAATCAGAAATATTTCATTTATAACAATATTTAACTGGATGTTATGGGACTGGGTAAATACATTTTCTGAATTTTTTATGTTCGTTCTTCTTGATCTTCGAAGCAAAGTAGTACGTTTTTAAATTGTTTCTTAAAATTTTAAATAATAATCTCTGGCTGAATGATTTTTTTCAAATACTTAAAAAATATTTGGTTGTTTTAAAAGCTTAAAATTTTAGTTGCCGAACGCTCATCCTCAATTTCAGATATCTGCTAGCTGGTAAGAATTTTTTATTTTTGTTTGAAAAAAATTTCAATTGAGAATCTTTTTTTCTGAAAGCAAATCAGCTTGTATACTTTCTGGAATTTGCTTGTTTATTTAAAATATTTATATTATAAATTTTTAATCTAATTTTCAAGACTAGATTTAATTTCTTAGTAATTAAATATTTCGGGTATTATGAAACATTTCTGAAATTTACCTAAAATATTTTAAAGCTTATATTAAACATTTTAAAGGCCCACAATATATTTGACAAAGGCCACTTTTTAACTCCAATTTAAAAAATATTCTGTTTTAGTTTTTTCAAGTTTGCAATTTAAATACCATTTAAAAATATTCAGGCCTTACTTTTTATGCAATTTTTATAGTAAACCTATTAGCGACGGATCCAGAAACTTTCTCAGGGAGAGAAAACCGGGAGAGACGAATTTTTTGAAGACATCGAGGATGACTTAATTGATATAGAGGATGAATTACAATTATTAGAGATTTTTTACGTATCAAATGATTCGTTTTGATGTAGTGAACAACAAGAATTTGTAAATAAGTTTATAGATGAAAAATATATTTTTTAAATTGATTAATTATAATCTTCAAGATCTTACTTGAGAAATAAACGAACAATAGGCTGGATTAATCATATAATTTATGTATAGATACCACATGGTGCTACCAAGGAATATATAATATTCTTTCGTGCTACGGCTAATATAGGCGAGTATAGGTTTTTACTATTGCTGATTACGAATTTCGGGGTCATTTTGTAAAGCAATGTGCGGAACACCCTTAAATTGACTAAAACTATCCTTAAAACGTCTATCTCTGCTATTTTTGCAATTTAAGTTAATTTAAGGGTATAATATTAATTTTACATAAATAAATCACCAAAATTCTTAATCAGCAACCCAAGAAACCCATATGGGCCGAATCTAGGCACTAAAAGAACGATTATATAAAAAATGCTCCATTTTGGGTGGAGTTTTTGCAAATTTAAGGGTGTTCCACACATTTCTTTACAAAATGATCTTGAAATTTGTGATCAACGACCCAAAAAACCTATATTAGACCAAATCTGGTGGTTGCCAGTAATATCACAACCCCCCTCCCCGTATTTTGACTGGAGTATACACTTAAAAGTTTTTTTTAAATTTAAGGTCACTCTATATCCACCAATGCAGCACATTTTTGTTTAACATTGGGGCCGATTAACAACCCTATCACGCACTTTGAAGGTGATGTAATTATGATCGCTGCCATTGGCTCCATCCATCACCCTCCAACCGCCCACTCTTCCTGCCAGCCCGGCCGAGGCAAAAGTGACATCAGGGATCGATTCGCCAAAGCCTGGCCTTACGTTGGTTGGATTGTTACCAGAGTTCATGACCACCAGATCAGTTCTAGCGGCCATCTCTAGGATCAACGTTCCCCTACGGTTCGTGGTTGGCATTCCCCATTCCACGACCCTGGCATTTAAGTCCCCAGCAAATATGATATTGCTAGAGACTTCCCTTATCGTTTCCTCCAATGAGGCCAGCTTTGCGGTGAACACCCCAATAGTGTCATTCGGTGACAAATAACAACTAATGAAAGTTGTATCACCGCACTTAGCCCAGACGTGGCAGTTGCCTTTTCCATGTCGGGACGTAGGCGTCTGAGCACGACCTCGTAGCCATATAGCGCACCGGCCTGTGTCATCGGTTAACCAGAAATGCTGGTTCCTATTGCGAAGAGGCTCGGATAGCAAGACGACACTAGAGTCTGTCTCGCCCGCGAGCTGATCGAGCAAAAGGTCAGCAAGCTGACCTTTGTTTTGTTCATATTCCCTTGCAGGACTCCGAACATTACCGATGACACTTTATCTTCCTTGCCGTAAGTGCCTCCCGATAACACTTACATGCTCCGCATCCTGGAAGGTGGTCGGTTTTGGCCTTGTCAGTTCTTTCCCTGCAGAGGAAGCATTCTGCTTTTTCCACAGGACATTTTTCTGACTTGTGGCCTTGAACGCCACATTTAAAACACGCAAATTTTCGGTCCATGCCCTTACATGACCACTGGTTGTGGCCGAAACCAAGACACTTAAAGCACCGTGTAACCTCGGCTCTTAAGCGCACTTGCCAATTAGACCAGCCATTATTTAGCCGGCCTTTTTTGGTCAATTTTAGTGCGGCGGCTTCTGGTAGGTCTACGACCGCCATATCCGCCTTAGTGCCCTTAGCCTTGAAGATGGCGACTTTTATGTCGTTTTCGTTCTGCAGCTTGGTTGACTCCTTTATCACCTGCCTCACTTCGTCGCTACCAGTAGTACCATCTAGGCTTCTGATCTCCACGGTTAGGTATGGAATCAGTTCCTTGACTGTACTTTCTGGGCCTGCGACCGTTTTCACAGCGTCTAATAGTTTTTGCCGGTCTTTTGACGAGCTCAGCTCTATTAGGACGCTGCCATCCTGGGTTTTCTGGATTTGGTGAACCTCAGTCCCCGAATCCTTTAGTTGGACCCCTCTTTTGATCTCCAGCAGGGCTGTTGCATAAGACTTCCCTTCAGGAGGCTTTATTATTAGAGCCTCCTTACGCTTAGAGATCCTTATGCGCCGGTTCTGGCGCTTCTTACTCCTGCCTTTTTCTGTCGCCTCGGAAGGAGGAGATACGCCATCTCCTTCCTTCTTCTGCGGCTTTTTCTTTTTGCTTCTTTTATTCTCTGCCCCCTGCCGCAGGTTTGCTGCCGCTGCAGTTATTTTTGGCTGCTGCTTCTCCTGCTGCTTCTTCTGTTCCTGCTCTTGGTTTTTACGAGCCTCTGCCTCCTTTCTTTCAAACTCTTTTTTTCTTTTTCTTCTTTTCCTTTTTTCTTTGACCTTTGCTTTTAACAGCGACGAAATCATCCTCGTCTGGAGGGGAGGTATCTGTAGCTACATCTTTTGGCTGCGTTTGCTGGCCAGAAGCTAACTGATTCACCTCCTGGACCATATCTTTCGGAGGAGACATCACTGCATTAGCGAAGGTCTTCCTTAGAGGGAGTTCCGGGGACGTTTTCTGCGCCGGTCTCTTTTTTGTATTCTCCTTTCCGGGTGGGCTTCGGGACGCAGTCCGAGCCCTCTTCTTTCCTTTTTTTCCAGTCATAGCTCTTGATGCTTCCTCTATAGGAATATCGGGTTTTTGTTTTCCATTTAAAAGCTCCTGCTGCAGTTCAAAAATTGTCTTAAGCCTGGCTAAATATTTTTCAAACTCAGCTATGCCTTTTTTGACAGTCATATTACAGTTCTTCTGTACTTTGACTGAGTCTCTCATCTGCGTAATATCTCTCTCCATGTTTGAATCCTCTGTAAGAGGGGTATCAACCTGGGGTAATTCACTGTATTTATTTAGCATTGTTCATAAAATAAGCCTGTGTGCCTGGACAAAGGGCCCTTAGTTGGGTAAGAGTACCCTTCAGAGTATTATTGAAGGATTTACGTTAGTCGCTGACAGAGAGTATCTATCAGCTTCCAGCGTTCATCCAGTGATAATAGTCCTACAGATCGGGGGGTTTTCACCACCATGTCTGATTACATCACATACGATTATTAATCCGGCATGTAACAGACTTCGATTGAGAGGCGGTGACGCGAGGGAACACCAATCCTCAATCTAACAGGTGAAGTGTTTCCACCTCTATGTTTGCTACCATCCCACAATGTTTTATACCTGTCATGGAACAGGTCAGGCATCTACCAGTGGAGTCATGAGGGCTGATGTCAGATTTTACTCTGGAACCAGACGGCATTGATTCCATAGATAGATCCTCTACAGAATGGAGGATTGCTCCTCCTTGTCTGATGACAATGCTACTTCCCAATAACCTAATAACCCAGGACCTTCACACATTACTAAACCAGAAAATACAACCTGCAGTCATGATTTAGCGGGACTCGCGACTACCTTTAATCGGCTACGTCGCTGTGCTCGAGGTAGAATTCTCCTATGCTAAGAGCCAATACGTCATGTCTAAGGCAACCCTGTATGTGGCTTATATCGCACTTAGGTTGGAGAAAACCTTGGAGCCCCTTTAATATGCCTCTTCCTCAAGGATAGTTTTAGGATAGCAGTCTGCGGCTGCATGCTTGTCAAGAATGCTCGAAGGAAAGACAAGGCATAAGACCCGGTTTATAGGGCAGCCTCAGTTATTCCAGAACCACTTATAGACTAACTATGAGCGGTCTGCGGCATTCCTAACATGCACACATGGGATAAAGTATAGAGCATGTCCACGGAGAAATGCAAGGCATGAGACCCGATTTATAGGGCAGCCTCAGTTGTTACAGAGAGCTATATCCTATATCCTTGATTCTAGTTCAACCTTGAAAAAAGGCGGCCTGAACCACCCACCTCCTTCCTCAGCCTTATGAGGCTCCGGGCTTGGGACCGGTACAGCGGAGTTAACTCATTTCTGATAAGGTTATAGAAAAATTTCCAACGAGACCTTCCCTTAAAATTGAATGATCTTTAATATGAGGCAGACAGACTTTTCAACAAAGTTGCACAGATCTGGAAACTCAGGCTTTTATTACTCAAAAATTACAAAAAATTAACTTGTATATATTTAAACAAATAATCATTTTCAATTTTTCTTTCCTTTTACATTCTTGTACTAAATACTAAAAAGCATGTACTTTTTCATTAAAGATATATTAGAAGTAAACATAATATGGTTTAAATATCTCAATTTCAAAATATGATAAGCCTAAACGGAACCCAGCGATGAAAAATAGTCAAATAATAGTTGATTATATATTCATCGAAGGTGGCAACCTATAAATATTTTATCGATTGACTATTTTTCATCACCGACGGTTTTTATTATATAATTCTTGAGTTTTAAGATTACTTCAAGAAATTTAAACCACTTTTTTCTATTGAACAATAATTTAAACAATTTCTTTTAGTTACATTTTACTTTGTGTAGAATACTTATATAGTTTTACAATAATTAACATTATTTAAACATTTAACAACATTTGTAATACAAACAAAATCATAAATTATTTAAGGCGCGCCTCTGAAAAATTTTAAAAAATTTTTGATATTTTTTTTTATTTTTTTTTGGGTGTAAAAATATTTCAAGAATATGAGAAAAAAATTTTGTACAAAAATTCGTTACCGTTACAAAGATATTAAGGTTGTTATAAGCAGGAAACCAGGTTTGTGAATGGGAAAAAAAACTTTAAACGCGTTTTTCTCGAAACCATCTTTTTTAAATCGGTCACCAGGATTGCTCTAAAAATACTGGTTGGATTGACTAGATTTTTTTTTTATAAACTAAATACCCAGTGCGGAAACCAACAAAAATATATAAAATTGCCTTTTTTGTACTTTTTTTTTAACGTAAAAGGTCCTATTTCGTGCGCGAAAATTGATTTTTTTTTTCTTTTACGGTCCAATTTTTTATTTTTTTTAAATTTCAAAATTTTGTTGGTTTCCACACTAGGTATAACGGTTCTAAAAACAACCTCGTCGAATTTTTTTTTTTCAGGATACCTGGAGTGGAGATTTCCTGGTGACCGCAAAAAAACAGCCTTCAAATTTCCGGTCCATATTTACAAAATGGGACAATAAAAAAAAAAATTAATAAAAAAAACATGTATATTAAGACTTATATATTCATTAAAAAAAAATATTTTTTAAATAAATATTTAAATAAAAAAGTTATTACCAATTTCAAAATGCGTTTTTTTACTTAAAAAATCAGAAGCGCGCCTTAAGTAAATCGGTATTGGTAACAATTTTTTAGTATAAAAATTAAAAAATTTAAAATCAGTGTTTCAAAAAATTACAATCTTGCAGAAAAACTCTAAAAAATTGGTACAGCAAATTTAAAAATTAGTTTATTCTATACTAAAAGTGTCAATGTATTTGCTTTTAAATATTAACTAAAACTAATATACAAAAAACTATTGCAGTACAGGGTATTCTATATGCTATAATATCCAACTGTTACTACAATTTATACGACTGGTCTTATTTTGCTGTCATTTCTAATAAATTAAAAGCTGAATATGAAGTTTTTAAAATCTAAAATAAAATATGAAAATAAATAATTTAAATTTATAATAATTTAAAAATTTTCATACTCACAACTACAAATAATTTTAATGATAACGTTATAAAAAATCCTCCAGTTATATAAATTGGTTTCGTTAAACGTATCATAATTAACAGTAAATCTTTTCTTGATCCAACATTTAAATTATCCCAGTTCAATAAATAAAGTTATAAACGCTTTATAAAATATTTATAAAGCGTTTTCACCTGATTCTAGACTTAACAAACTTTTAATTTTAAATAAAAATCACTATAAAATAATTAGGGAAAATCTGGCAAAAAGTATAAAAAATTTTGAAAAGTCTGGAATTAGCCAAAAAATGTCAAAAAATAATAAAATACAATGTTCATTTTTTTTTTGAGTGATTTAAAATTTTTATTAATAAAAAATAAAATGAGGTACTCACATAAGCAGTTATTTCGCTTCCGAAAAAACAGAATATAAATAGTTGTATTAGTAATCAATTTAAAAACGTTAAATCAAATAGTATATCAAAAAAGTTATTTGCTACAAGTGATAAATGATAAATACCAAAAAATATCATTATAGTGGTGACAGTAAACTGCACAAATATAATTATTTGGTAAGTTTCAACAATTTCTTTTGCAAAAATAAAAGTTCTGTAAAATTCTTATAATAGTATATTGTACACTGTACATGTATAGAATAAAATAAAACGAAAAAAAATCTAATTACAGGCGGTTCTTTTCGGTGTGTTTTTAATTTATGGATAGTCCACGCTAAAATATCCCTCGCGAAATTTCAGACACGAAATTTAAACCAGTACTCCAGTCAATATACGGTTTTGAGGCTATATAATCACCTACCACTAGAGTTCCACGATATTTCGATATTTCATCGATATCAAAGGGGTCGATATGTCGATAATATCGATATCGGTACACAAAAAATTTAATAAATTTGTATAATAAAAATAATTTTTATTAAGAAATATATAAAAGTAAATTAAATTCGCATATAAATTCACATAATTTAGATCTTGCCCAAGAATCAATACACATTATGGATTTTAATGATTCGTCTTTCAACCTTGTTCATTTGGCTGTCATTGCTAATGAGCCTACGAAAAAAAAACGTTCTATTAGGACTGAGGGAGCTAATGTGCTCAGTACATCTTTAGCCATGTTAGCCAAAGTTGGGTGTATGGTTTCGTGTTTTCGCCACCATTCTAGAATATTTGTATTTGTTGGTGCTTTTGGTGATTTTATATATTCATCTAGCTCTTTACTAATGCAATCATCGTCAAATGTACTTTTTTCATCAATGTAAATTGAGTTCACATTTAGAAAATATTCCGAATCAATTCTTGGCTTTTTGCGAAGCATTTCTATATTTTCAATTTCTTCTTCTTTATAATATTTATCTCTATAAATATCTTTAAAAACTTTGATGGATTCATCTTTCATTTTTTTCCCCCAAATACTGTTTTCAAAAGCTGCGACTTTATGCCTTGGATCGAGAATTAACGAAACACAGTACATCCAATTACACTTATTGTAGTGTTTAAGGATTTTATCTCGACCAGCATTATATGCTAAAATCAATATTTCATCATTACTTGCCCGATCAATTTTGTCATTCAAAGCAAAAGTAATTTCTTCAATTTTATCGATAAGAAAATTAAACATTACAACAACTTCTGGCAAAGTACATAAGTTCTCTGACGACAAAATTTTGGAAACATGTTTAAAATGATGCAAAAATTTGTAGATTTCTTCTAGCAATTCCCATTCATTTTCTTCTATCTTAAACTTTCTTAGGTCTTCATTTAAATCAAACATGAGTAACAATGCTTTTTTTAATCCCAAAAAAACTTTCAACATCTCATAAGCACTATCCCACCTAGTTTTTACATCAAGTACTACTTTTTTAAATTCAACTTTATTTGTTGCACAACAGAGTTTCAGGTGAATATTCAGTTGCTCTGAGTAATGTAGTTTTTTGCATACTGCGCGTACTTTGATTAAAGTTTGTGAAACGTTATTGCTATTATTGTTATTGCTTTCTTCATTATTGCTTTCTTCGTAACATTCTTCATCTTCATTCTCTTCATCTTCGTCTTCTTCAGATATATTTAGTTGTGCATTTTCATCTACACCTACTTTTATTAATTTTAAAAGATTTTTGTAGGCTACCACCACCAGATTTGGTCTACTATAGATTTTTTGGGTCGCTGGTCACGAATTTCGGAGTCTTTTCTATGAGAAATTGATGGAACACCCTTAAATTTTAAAAAAATTCCCCTATAAAGGGTATTTTTGATGTATTCGAATTTCGGGCGATCAGAATTGGTCCATAAAGATTTTTTGGGTCACTGATCAGTTGAATTTCGAGGACTTTTCTATTAAAAGTTGATATTTCATCCCTTTACTAGCAAAAAATACCCCTAAAAAGGTGGTGTTTTTGCTATTTTAGCACTTACAAAAATTTTAGGGAATTTTTTGTTAAAAATTAATTTCTTCCCCCTTAAATTAACAGAAGCTACCCCTTAAAGGGATGTTTTTGCTATTTTCGCATTGTCAGTGTTAAGATTCAGTTTATATTAGTTTTTTGGGTTGCTAATCATGAATTTCGGGGAATTTTTTATTAAAAATTAATTTCTCCCCCCTAAATTAGCAAAACTACCCCTAAAAAGTTGGTTTTGCTACTTTCGCTCTTTCAGCGTTCAAAATTGGTTCAAATGGGTTTTTTGGGTCGCTGAATAAGAAATTTGGGAAAATTTTTGTTAAAAATTAATTTCTCACCCTTAAATTAACAGAAACTTTCGCATTGCGAAAATAGCAAAAACACCCCTTTTAGGAGTAGTTTCTGTTAATTTAAGGGTGAGAAATTAATTTTTAACAAAAAAATCCCCAAAATTCTTGTTCAGCGACCCAAAAACCCATTAAAACCGTTTATGAACACTTAAAGTGCTAAAATAGCAAAAACACTCCCTTATTATGGGTATTTTTGCTAATTAAGGGGTGAAATATTAACTTTTCTTAAAAAAATCCTCTTGATAAGCGACCCAAAAAACCCTTATGGACCAAATCTGACTGCCCAAAATTTGAATACATCATAAATACCCCTTTTTAGGGTTAGTTTTTGCAAATCAATTCTCATAGAAAAGACTCCGAAATTCGTGATCAGCGACCCAAAAAACATATAGTAGACCAATTCTGGTGTTGGTAGGTGATTATAATACCCATATATGATAACACCCCCCTCCACCGTAAATTGACTGGTAAATATTACTTACAGGTAATATCAAACACAATGAATGAATTAAAAAAAAAAAACATGAGAACCATATAAAAATAATTAACCAATTTAACCCTCTTAAAAAAGGACACAAACATTTCGGACACCTTAAATTTAACATTGCTCTTCAACGAATTGCAAAATTTTTTATATTGCCCACAAGCAAAATAAAATACAAAAATTACAGGTAGTTGAATTAAAAAATAAAAATTTTTATGTTTATTAGGCAATATAAATATTTTGTTATTCGTGGTCAAAATTAAAAATGATAAATTTAAAGTGTCCGAAATGCGTGTAGCCTATTTTTAAAAGGGCTAAGTATCTTAAAACTTTTTGATGTGTCTTTCTTTTTATTAATTTTAATATTATGTGGTTGAAATTTCATGTTCGAAATTCAGCATGGGCTATCTTAGCGTGGACTATCTGAAGGAGTCCTTTTGTTTGAATTTTCAAGTAACTCAAGTAAAATTTAAGTATAGTGTTGCAATAAAGGAGTGCAGCTTAACTAATTTCTTCGAAATTTTACATAAGTCCAAGAACTTTTCAGCTATTTTTTGCACTTTTAAATATCACGGTTAAGTTGCTTTGGTGGAAATTTCAAGCAGCTTTTTTTAATTTTCAAGCAGATTATAGAATTTTTAGGGTATGCTTCTGATATTTGTTAGATGAATTAAAAAATTTTAAACTACACAATATCAATCAAAAAAATTTCTTTTTAGATATTGAATAGCTTATTAGCCTGAATAACTTATTAATAACCAATATAATTCAAAAAAATAAAATAAATTTTAAGCCTATTTTCGATTCTGCTTGAAAATTCAATCGCTTGGTTAAAATTTTCAAGCAAAGCAACGTAACCGTTGTTTTTTTACATACACAGTAAAAGCTTCGAAATGGCAAATTTCTCAAAGGATTTTACGGAAATTGCCAAAAAAATTTATTTATTGTAAATTTATACAGTAAATTTACTACACGGGTTTTAGATTCCCGCGGTAAGGAAATAATGAAAAATATTTTCTAAAGCATTATATTTTTTGATATTTTTCTTACGAAGTGATCGATTTTATCGTCTTTTCAAAACTGAATTATCAATTTTGGAGATAACTTTAAAATATAAAACGAAAAGATGTCAGACTTAAATCGCTGATGTTTAATTAAATATCCACTAAGACTAGTGAAAAATTCAGTGACTAAATTTTAAATTAAACTGTGCAAAATTATATTTTTCTTATCTTACTTGTATATTAGTTCATGATGTTGAATACATTTTTCAAATAATTGTTTCTCTTCAGTTTTTTTTTCTATTTTATTTTTATTCGGATGATTTTTTCCAATTCCTTCTTCAAACCGATGAAAAATAATTTCTAATTGAGCACATCCCTGATAAATAAAACCAACTAACAAACAGTCATGTGTAATGTTACAATGTAAATGATATTAAAATAATTTCAATAGCATAAAATAACCAATAACTGTAACCATCTAAATCAAATGGTAATGATAATTTTATTGGTAGCACTTTAATTCCCATTGAAATAGGTACCATGCATGCGAATAATCCTGTTGACACTCCAAGTACATTGCACGTTATCGTAAGTATTCTATATCACAGTTTCAAAATTTAGTTTAAATATTTTTTAAATGATATTAAAGAGTTATACCTGATTGCAAAATCAAACTTATCACGAATTTGAGATTCAGAAGAATTTTTTGTTTCAAAATAAGACATTAGCAAACTTTCGGCTAGTTTATTAGTTTTTTTACGATTATATGCCAAATTAATCATCTTACAACAAACTATAAGTATTCCTATTTGATAGTAAAGACAATCATAAAATTCCTTTAAATCAGTTATTTTTGTTATATAAATAGTTCCCGCAAGCAACAAATAATAAATGTTCTGATAAAATAATTAAAATTGAGATAAAAATTTGAATTATTTTATATTTTGAATTATCATTAACTAAACCATAAAGTCTTAATATTTTTAAAGGCACTTTTAATAAACTCATTTTTATTTGTTTTTTCTTATATTTTTTAAAAAATCAAATTTTATTTTACTGCCTGTGTTTGCAGATCAAATAATTTAATTTGACTAACTTAGAAAATAAAACTTCCAACTTATTTCCAATGATATTTATATTATCCCACTTTTTTTTCCTAACATTAAATATTATTGAACGAGCAAAAATTTTATAAGAAAATTGCATTTTTTTATGAAGGATTTAAATATAAAAAAGCCTTGTTTTTCACTCGGTCACTTTCCCCTTCTAACAGAAAACTATATTTAAAATGTTAAGTTGTAGGTAAAATTAAGTAATTATAAATAATTTTCGTAAAATTTAAATTTTTAATACTTAAAATAACACTTTATTATAACCGAGGCAACAAAAGTATATTGATATTATTTATTTGTAACTTTCAAGGAGATTCATTGCTTTAAGCTTTCAGGGTGGATTATTCATCGAAATATGCAAAAATTTTAAATTTGTTTAATTATAAATTTGAAGCTCCATATTTAAAGGAGACAAGAAAAAAATATTTTTTAGCACCTGTAAATTTTTGGGTATGATGAAGTGGATGTTTTGACCTATTGCAAAAGTTTGCTATAATCGGTTAATAAAAAAAAATTGATCAGGAATATTGCAAAATGGACTCAGAATTTAATTAAGCAGGTCGAAAAATAAAAATACCATTAATTTTTCCATGGTAATGAATTGAATTTATGGGCGTGATTACTATTGCTGGCGACAGAGCTATGATAATTTTTTTAATAAGGAACCGATTATTTGTTAACAAAACGAAAAATATCATCCGGATCATTATGAAAAAAAGTTTTTTATAAAATCTAATCCAAACTTAAAACAGAGCATTTAAAAATGAATATGAATGTTTAAAGATGGGCTGTATTTAAAAATATGATCACTCCTCCAAAAAAGAACCAAAATATTTGCGATAAAGGACACCAAAAAAATAAACTTTTATGACTGCCACGCTAGACTAATGAATCTTGAAAAAGACATTCTTTTTTAATAATAATCTAAAATATTTACTTGAAAAAAGAATTAATTTCATGGATTAAAAATTGTAGGAGAAATTATACATAATAAACTAATCTATGCAAAAATTTAATAAGTTTTTAGAATTTTTTTCTTAATTCTACTTTTAAAAAATAATTAATAATTTACAATTGCAATGTATATAGTATTAAATTTTAAATAAAATGCATTTATGTAGTAAAACAAAATTAATTTTCCATTTTTCTTTAAAATATAAGACTTAGTTTTTCAGTAAAAAAAAAAATTAATATCTAAATCAAAAGCTGTGTACCTATTTTAAATTCTAAGTAAAGTAGTATGTTTAAATATAATAAGTTTAATGATAGCGCTACACTTATCTATTTGTAAGAGAATATTTAATTTAAAGGCTGCAGTATTAAAAGCTCTGAAGTAAAATTTGTTCTTCGTATATTATATTTATATATAGTTATAAATATTAGTAGATAACGCACGTGAAAGTAATAAAGTACAAATTATAAATTTTACATGGTTTCTACGCAAACCTTGCAGAAAAAGCACCCCCAACTGTTATTAGTATATCAAGAGCGCAAAATTTTTGGTATAATGTTTACGCTGACGTCTGAATCTAATAACATAATCAAACTATTAAAAATTTATTTTTCTATTTTTCAACAAAAAATCCTTTAACGTAGTTACTATCATTTATATACTATCATTTTTATTGTATGTTTGTTGTGGTGGAAGACTATTAGTGATTATTTGAGATTTTGGGTTCGACAGACCTTAATGGACCCAATTTGGCTTTTTTCAAAGCTCAAAATGAATAAAAAAGATTCTATACCAATATTTGTTTTTTTTTTTGTTTTTTTGGGTTCGCAAACATCTTAAGATTATGGAGAAAAAAATTTTATAATGATATCTTGAATAATAAGGAAGTTATAGAAGATTAAGCGAGACACCGCGAAAGACGTAAGATACAGTATTCTAGAATAACAACGATATTTGAATTTATGTACACGATAACTCAAAAAATAATTAAGATATCTTCCTAATTTTTTGGCTACTTTTAAAATACAATTTTTTTCGGGATTTACGAAATTATTTTTTAAATAAAGTGCCAATTTTTTTTATTTGAAAAAAACATGTGCAAAAATTGAAAATTTTGAAAAAAATTAAATAATTTTCACAATTTTCCATTTTCCGAAATTTGAATACATCAACCCAGAAAAAAAATATTTCACAAACATATAAAATTTAATTTGGTATGTTTCAGAACAAGTTGGAGGCTGCAATCAGGCACAGTGAGGCCTAACTTTAAGCACCTATACTCGGCACCATTAAAAAAAAAAATGTATATATGTTTAGCTACTCATAATCTATTAAAAAGCCAATTTTGAAAAAATTATTTTAATTATTTCTACCTGAAAACCTACCCAGAAAAAGAGATGTTTTTTTTTCCCTAAATAGGCTTGCCACCTTAATAAAACAACAGAATTTAACCAAAAATTAAGATAACTTTTGAATATAAAGCCCCCGAATCAAAAAATTGGACACTCCACTTACTTCCTAATAGAGTACTTGGACCTGCCCCTCCGGTAAACTAGATAAAAGGGGTCCAGAGGGGAGCAGCCACCATAAGGATTCGGGGGCAAAGCCCGAAATAAAACACTAGACCCTCCATTTACTGCCTGTTGTTATTTCAATTGACCATTTAATTTATACAATACAATCATACAATACATTAATACATTCATATGCTTACATATACACAGCAGCACCTCAAAAGTTTTATTTAGTGTACTAGTATACATGTAAGTATATTATTATAAAGTAAATCACACGGTTAATTAATTAGTTAATCAATGTTATAAGTTATAATTATTATATATCCTGTTCCAATTATATCCACCACTGCTAATTAATTTATATTACTGCTTAATAGTGCACTCGCACTCACTCTTTCGCGGTAAAATAAACAAAAAGGGGTCGAGAGCAAAAGTCCTGTAACTCAAAATTAGATATTCCAAAGCGGACGCTGCTGAGCTGATGGCAGAGCAGAAGAAGGCCAAGAAAAGCCTGAGAATCGCAGTTAGCGAGAGAGCATGCGAGATGACTTTGAGTAACGAGGAGGATAATGACCCATGGGGTCTTGGATACAAGATAGTCACCAAGAGGATTGGTGCTCTTTTCGCAAGTGGCATTATAAACGAAGAGGATGTTAGACGTATAATTGGTGGACTTTTCCCTACCCATCCAGAGAGGGAGGAGAAAAATGACTTACAAGAAGATGACGAGGAGTTTATCCCCGAATTCACCGAGGAGGAGCTTCTAACAGAAGTAGACTCGCTCAAAAATGGAAAGGCACCAGGGCCTGATGGAATACCCACTGAGATTCTGAAGATAGCCACGCATGAGTGTCCACAACTCTTGTACAATACTTGTGCACGAGTGGGCGTCTTCAGCAAACTCTGAAAGCCAGCTAGATTGGTCCTTATCATTGGTCCTTGTCCTTCTATCTCTCTCTCTCTCTCTCTCTCTCTCTCTGCCATAATCAGTATCGTCTGGGTCTTCGAAAAAATCCTTGGATTTGAAAAATGCCTTCAAGATGGAGTGATTTCATGGAGGGGCTAAGGAGAGTAAGTGTAGGAGCAGTTTAAAGATCGGTCCTCGAACCGGATCTTTGGAACATCATGTACGATTAGGTACTTAGGCTCTAAATGCCGGAGGATAATTTTACTGTCGGATACGTGTACGATCTGATCCTAGGCATCACGGAAAAAGATGTAAAAATTACCGAGGAGAAACTGAACCAAGCAATGCATGGAGTCAATTAATGGATGAAAGAACTTGCGACGGTGAAGACTAAGATTGTACTATTCACCCGCAAACGTATTGGGACCATCATCCCAATATTTATTGGGGAGGATAGGATAGAAACGAATGATCAATTAAAGTACTTGGGAGTGCTGTTGGACACGAAACTGACCTTTATGGCGCAGATTTTGAGAAGATCGGAAGGCTGCCAAGCTCATTGCTGCGTTAAGCAGGATAATGAAAAACACGTATGGGCCTAAGACTGGAAAGCGCAGGCTTCTTATGTCGGTCACCCACTTCATATTCCTGTATGGTGCTGAAGTATAGGCCGACTGCATAAGAAAGGTCACTTATGCATCTAAGCTGACGCGCAGTCAGGCACAGTGTCTTTGGAGGCAGCTATAGTAATTGCCGGAGTAATTCCAATAGGTCTGCTGGCTCTTGAAAGACAGTATATCTATCTAAACAAAGAGAGGGAAGGCATTGACCGCGCAAAGGCTGGAGCAGGTGGCAGGAGCGTTGGGCCGACTACTTGGAGAGCAATAGGACCAAGAGGTTGATAAGAGATATATCCCCTTGGATAACTAGAGGACACGAGGACATTAATTATTTTTTGACCCAATTTTTAAGCGGACATGGGCTTTTTTGCTTCTACCTCTTTCAAATCCAGAAGATGAAAAGCGCTGAATGTGTATAATGCCTGGCAAACGAAACACGCCGGACCATACGATAGATAGGCCGTAAAAAGTTTCAACTAGAAACAAATATCGGTCAAATCACACCTGAGAATGTGGTTAGTCTGATGCTACGAAATGACGAAGTATGGTCTGAAATTAGCCAGTATGTGGAGTATATAGTCCGCACCAAAAAACTGAACGTCCAAGGTATAGGCTGATATTGAGATTTATTGCGGTTATCCGGATGACTGCAGATGTGGTTGCACTAACCTGCAATCATTCCTGCACTTACTCGTATTTTTCCACTTTCTACGCAAAAAGGGGGCGGGGGGTCGAAAGGCGAGTGACATGTATACACCAAAAACTAGATCTACTGCAATAGAACTATTATCCAACCTACTTGAGGATCTTCAGCTACTTAAGACTCAAGTTTTCTGTACTTTTCATTATGCATTCGACTATAATATCACATAATAATCGGAAGAAGTAGACTTTTTTAAAAATGATGTATTTATTTGCTATGGAAGATTAGTATAAAGGGATATATGGTTTTTTGCAATAGGTTAATAATGGCTTCTTAGTGTCTCGTGTGAAAATACTTTGTTACGTTTTATTCTATTGAATAAGAAGCCTCAATAAATTTATAATACTTATTAAAACACTCTTTTTTAATGTATAAATTAAATTCTTTTACAAAAATCTATCAGTTATACAAAAAGTTCTCATATGTACTTATTTAATTAGAACCATAGGAATTTATTTTATTTATTATTTATTTGTATATTTAATTATAAAAATATCTTCACTAGAAGCATTAAATATGCTAAAAAAATCTGATTTTATACGACCCTAGGTGAAAAAAGAGAATGCCTTTGCCATAAATATACAATTTTTGAAATTTTGAAGGTAGAATAAACACATTTAAAATTTTAATTGGAAAATGAACTTAAAATCCAATGTAATTCTAGTGATTGATATTTGATATTTTTTTGAATTTTTTTTTAAATTTTCATTCAGTTGACTATTTTGGAATGAAAACTCATATTTTATCCTTGACGTTTGATTTAAAGATATCTTTAATAGATCAATTCTTAATATTTTGTTCTTTTTAAAAACTCATATTTAAAAAAAAATGCGTAACTCCAAATAATTGTTTAAAATTAAAAATTTACATTTTTTTTTAAATTTAAGAAAATTTTTTGGAGCTAATAGCCCTGCAGGCCCTGCAGCACTCGAATATATTATGAATTTAGATTTAACAAAATATAAGCTTGTACTTTATGAGCTTTTACAAGATGCAACTGCATTAGAATGTATCCAATATTTTTTTTGTGTTTGCCTTAAAATCATAAATAAAAAAGATGATACCATAAACTAAAAAAATAATAACAGAGAAAGTATTCAGGTAAAAAAAATCAACAATAAACGATGGATTTTTAAAGATAAGACAATACGATGTATAACTGCAATATAAAATATCTAAGGTTTCTTGATCCCTATTTCTTTACATGCATACATATCTTTTTTATAAGTGCAAATATCTTTATTTCTTATTTTTCCATTATTCATGCAAGACTTGCTATAAAATTTTATCAATATAAAATATTACTTTTTTTTTCTTTCTTCTTTTAAACAAATAAATAATAAGTTCAATTTTTATTAAAGAAACAATGCAAAAATTTTTATTAGTCTTTTTTTTTGTGCCCTCTGGCGTTTTTGGTCTAAAATATAAATGAGCGTGTATTTTGTTACAGTTATTGTAATTTTTAACTTTTTTATTAAATATGAGAGCAAATTTGAATAATGCAAATTTTTAGTAAATGTTGTAAATTAAATTAAAAAAGTCTTTATAAATAATGTTGAATTTTTTGATCTTTTGAGTAAAAAAATACAAACTTATTTGTTAAACATGATTTATTTTAAGCTTTTAGAATGATTAATTTTTCGTTCATTTTAGTGCAGTTTTTTGCAAATATTTTTAAAATTTTCAGTTTATTTTTTGTCCACTTTATGCCTACTTTTTTAAATAACTTTAACCTATATTACAGCTAGTGATTAAAGATACTGCTAATTTTTACCCTTTTTTTAGTTATTTTTGATACAAGATTAGATTTTAGAAAAATTCGGACTTTTATAGGTTACTTAAATCACTTATCACAAATATGAAGCCCAAACGTCAAAAAAATTTTTATTAAATATTATATTACATTATATTGTTAAATAAGATTTTTTTTTACAACTTTTGGAATTTCCAGCTTTTCTCGAAGCTACGCTCTATGTATTGCACAAAACGCAGATAATATAGGCCATAAAAAATACAGAACAAAAATAATAGATTTAATGATTCATTATTTAACTTACACAACTACTTAATTTAATGAGTAATTACCATCTATAAAATTACAAAATATACCTATTATTTAATTATTACCGACTAGAAAAGTATTCAGTACATTAATTGTATTTTAAAATCATTCCAAATTAAAAGGAAGCCATAATTTTTACATATTACTAATTAAGTAGTGTAATTTTATTTTATCTTTTGAGCAGACATTTCATCTAATTTTTTTTTCAATAATTTATGTCCCTCTTCGTTAATATTTTTATAACCAGGTAACATAAGACGTACTTTATCCATCCATTTAACAACGTTTTCAAATTTTTTAAGCGGAAAACTTAATGTCTGAAAAAATAAATTTTTATTTAAATATATACAAACTTAATTATGTAAATTTTTAAAAAATTTACCTCAGCAGTAGTTACTGATACTATGATTGATATATCTGCTAAAGTTAGATTACGTCCTGCAACGTATTCTTGATTATTTAATATTTTATTTAAAATATGGAAAGCATCATTTAATTTTTCATATTTTTCTGATGAATATGCTTGTTTCTTGATTATTGGAGGAAACTGTAATTAGAATAGAAATGAAAATCATTATAGCTTCAATTTTATCAAGATTCTTGTGAATAATAATTTTTTTTTGGAAGATTAAACAAATTTTTCGTATGCTAATGAATTAAAAGAATTTTTGATAAATTTCAGACTTAAATATCAAAGAAAACAGAGAAAATACTGGAAAAGGTTCATAAAAAATTTAGAAATTCGAAGATTTTGGATACATGAAAAATATCTATTTGTTCAACAAGGGAAAAAAAATAGTATTTGGCTTTCAATACAACTGCATTGAACTTAAAATTTGCTGCATTTTTTCCCGTGTTCAACACCTAGTTTTTCATTAAAAGCTAAAAAAAGATCTGCGTAAAGTAAAAAACTAGATCTTTTTTGCAGCGTATAATGAAAAAATTTTTTTGGTATACTTTTGCATTAACAAGCGACTGAAGTAAAAATAATATTTAATAAAAGGTTGAAAAAAAAATTTGACCATATTTAGCCCAAAATTTTATAGGTTATTGGTAGCTAAAAAGTGGTTAAGTTTTTGACAGGGTATAATTTTTTCTACTTTATTTTTATTTATTTCAGTCAACTCTTCAAATTGAAATAGGTCTTGGCATCATATTTAATTTAGTTTTTGTGTTTCGGTTTTAATAGGTAAATTTAACATAATTACGAGTCCTAACAGCCCTTATACAAATTTTCCTATATGTTAATTTACATAAGAAAATCTGAATAAGGGATTAGACGCGTCGTGAATTTAATTTTTCTCATATTCATAGATAATCAAGTTCTGAGTTAATTCTTAAAAACTTACTGGGAAGGAAGGTAAAAGTTGCCTTAAAATGTTTGTTACCAAAGCAGCCTTCATGGAAGGTCAACAAAAACATTTCAGAACTTATACAGAGACATTCAATAAATATAGAAACTTATCCACATAGAAATAATAAACTCTTTGACCAATTCAATCCCATATGAAAGAGTTAATTTTTTAAAACTTACAATAATAAGAAAAAAAATTAAAAATTAAATTAAACCTACGTAATATTGCGAAATAGATTTATATAAAATTCCAATATCAAAATGAAGTGCTTGATTAACTAATGCACGAGCGTTCGGTTCTGATGGATACAATTTTTGACTTTTTCCATATTTTTCAAATAAATATATTATTATTGCACGACTGAAACAAAAAATAAAAAATTTATAAATATTTTTAAATAGCAAAAAATAAAATTTTATATATTTTCACTTTAATATGTCACTATAATTATACATATCCTTTTTACATAGAATTGCGTGAAAATATAATGTGTTTAATGACTCACAAGTTATATAATAAACTGTACAAATTAGTTATTTAATCATTAAAAATGTTCATTGAATTTATTTTTTTTTATTACCTTTTTTTTTTGTTACAAGATTAAATAATAAAAATATCTAGAAAAAAATTTTTTTTTCTTTTTTTTTAATTACAGGAAGTTTAGGTTAATATTATTTTTATATTTTTATACTAATTTTAAAAAGTATTATTTTTTATTATATTTACTTATTTTAAAAAAAATTTTAAATGCCTATGATATTTTGCATGTTTGTTTTTACACTTTTAATATCAACATCTTAATAAAAAACTGATTTACAGTAATTGATTGATTTATAATAATTGAAACTGATTTATAGCAAAAAAGCTTCGGAAAAGCTTTAATTTAATAAAGTTCATGAGGGGACTATTTCAGACTACTACAAGTTTCAGTTTTCCTTAATTTTAGAATAAAATTTTCAGCGTTTAAGACCCTCGATATTTTGAGTTTGAAGTCGTAAGGTTTCTAGGGTTTAAATAACTAATTTAGACAGGAGTGTATTTCAATAAAAATCATTTATTAATTGAATAGGGGTTAATTTTGTTAATTTTGTAAGGTAGTTAGGAAAAAATATTCGTTGTTTTTGGACGGAAAATTTCACAATAAAATAGTTGTTATGGCATCAAAGACCTATAATTTTTTTTTGTTGGAAAATAGTTTTAGTATTCAAACTGAATGTTTATGTGGACTTAATCTTTAAAAAACGATTGCGACAACTGATGGATGCATTGCACACAGCTGTGAATTACCATCAGTAGTATATTATCCTGCTTGCACTGTAACTCAGCTTCCTTATTTATGATTGTAAAATAATTTTCACTGCATATTTGGTCCGTTTGTTATGAAGGTAAGTATTTTATTCCAATATTGTTAGTTTCAATCCTCGTATCATTTCACTCCCTGGGTACTACTAGGAAATCTGGTTGTTATCTTGCTTCGAGTTTGATACCTCAGATTCACAGCCACCAACTTAAAAAGACTATGAAAGAAAGTTTTTTCCGATTGAAAAGGCTTGTATAAATAATGTTGAAAAAATAAGGGTAAATTTGCAAATTTAAGGGTGTTTAACCAACTGAAGTTAAAACCTCCAAATTCGTAATTAACGACCCGAAAAACCTATAAAATCATGATCCTGACGTTTGAAAAGGCTTGGATATAAAGTTTGCAAAAATAAGGGTTGATTGTCAAATTTAGGGATGTTTTATCAACTTTAAACACTCGGCAGCCTCAAATTCGTGATTAGCGAGCCAAAAAACTTTTTATAATCTGCTTCAATTGTTATTAATAACTCCTGTTAAAAATATTGTTAAAATATTCCTTAAAAGGGTGAATTTGCAGATTTAAGGGTGTTCCACCCTTAGACCGGCTCCGGGACCCCGAAATTCGTGATCAGCGACCCAAAAAACTTATAGGGGAACAAACCTCTAGAATAGTATTCCTATAAATTAGTAATAGAATAGGACCAAAAACTGATCCTAGTTGGCACACACGAACTGGTTGTGATAAACTCAGTTGAATTTCCATTTTCATCTATCACTGCTTACTTTTAGAAGGAATTGGAAGGAATTAAAATAATAAACTTAAAAAGATAATAGTAACTAAATAAACAAGTAGTCAATGCTAATAAGCTATTAAATATGAAAATTATTTATTGCGAACAATTAAATGTTAGCACCTATTTTGATGAAATATCGAGAAAATCATAAACTTGGAAAATGAATGCGGCACAGTGATCTCCTCTTGTTTGTATTTAATAAAATTTGCTTTTTAAATTCCTAATTATGTATAGATTGCCAAGTGATTAATTTTTGCAAAAAAAAATTCAAAATCTAGCTGATTTGAGTCATATTAATTACTGAATACTGATATTTTTATATTTCTAATGTATAAAAAAAACGTATTGAATTTAATATATTAACCTAAACAATTTGAAATTATCTATAAGTATCGTTCAATTAAATTAATACGTTAATTATATTTGACTTTAGTAACATTTTTTACATAATAATCAATATTAGATAAAACTAATATCTTAAATAAATCAAAATTTACCTTTCTCCAATTGCATAGTCACCATCGATCAATAATGGTATTTTTCTATCTGGTGATTTCTATAAATTATGAACTAAATAAATTTCTTTAAAATTCTACTAAAATTAAAAAAAAAAAGTAATTTTTAATTTTAATTAATATACCCTTTCGTATTCCAACGATAAATGTTCACCTTTCAAAACATCAATAATTTTTAAATTTAATTTAATATTTAACATTTCAGCTGTTAATCTAACAACATTACTTGGTGGACTGTATGGTGCATAATATAATTCCATATTTTTTAATTTTAAAATTGTGTTTTTTTTTATTCAAGTTAAAATATTACTTGTATTGCGTTTAACTAACTATAAATGACTAACATAATTTTTCTTTTTTTTTTTTTTCTTTTCATTGTGTAAAGATAGACAATTTGTGTATAGTCATATGTTATTTCTTTGTATGTATAGAATTTCTACCAGTCGATAATCCAATGTCAGGTTGCATATGTAATGATAATATCGTAACATGGAAGTTTTTATGTATTATTGTATTTTTAGACTTAACTGTTACCATTTTTTTTCCATGTATTATAATTTATTAAATTCTATATGACTATTTTTTTTGATTTTTTGATGTTTTTGTAAAAAAAAATGGCTACAAATTATTTACGAAAAATGATTTTTGATAATGCCTTTTCAGTTTGTTGAGATCAGAAATAATAGAATGTCAGAGTCAAAAAATTGACTATTTAAGGCACTAGATTCTCTTTTCTAGTCATAGTAAAACCTTTAAATAAGTACAAAAAACTTTTACAGTATCAGCTAAAAATATGTTTTCTTGCCACTGACGAAAAAAATTTTAACACAATCTTTGCCTATAAAAAAATGTGCCCCAAATTGCAATTTACAAAATTGTAATTTACGTACGATTTGAGACATTCTTTACTTTTCTGCACACAGGATCGTAATATACTATAAAAATTCTAGTATAGGAGAATTACATAATACACTAAACGTTATGCTAAAAAATAAAAAAATTTTTCCGTATAATATTTTATGTATTTGCATAAAAAAAATTTATGCATGTATATATGTATATTCTATTTAGTTCAATTTTCTTAATGAGGTATAATAATAACATGTTTAAAAACGTATATTGTAAACATAAAAAAAAATGGAGTAAAATGTAAACTAAAATTTTTTATTTTATATTGATTTTATAATAATTACAATAATTAAAAAGTTATTTTTAAAAAAATATTTTTTATATTTTTATTTTGTCATAGTTTTTATTAACTCGAAAAAATTATGAAGCCTTCAGGAAATTTTTGTAAATTTAATAAAATAAGTTCAATATATATTAGTTTTTTAATTTTTTTTTCGGTGAAAAATACTGTCGATAATTTTTTCGAGTTCAATAAATAAGAAATTCTAAAATATGTGTGTGTAGAAAGAAATAGAAAATCTAAATAGAAATTCGAAAAAATCTTAAAAACTTATGTGCAAAAATTTGAGTTTAAAAATTGTTTAAAAAAATTAATTAAGTGCTTTAAACTACTTTTCGTTAAATTAAATATGCATTTTCTTATTTTCTTATTGTTTTTTTAATGCATGTTCAACTATTTTTTTAAATTCTTCGGCACCTTTACCATTTGCTTCTTCGTATTCAGTTGCTTCAGATTTCAATCTTTCGAGCCAATTTACTATATTATCATAATTACTGAAGTCGTATTCAGCAGCCTAAAAGTAATTAAAATATTAATCAATGTACTATTTTTTTTTTTTAATTTTATAGGCTCAATCTTCATGTCCAAAATAGTGACAATATTTTGATAATGTTTTAATTATTTTTGATTAAAAAGAGAAAATTAAAAAAAATTTTTAATAGTATTCTATAGTTCCATTACATCACATTTTCATATAGTACAAATTTTAAAATACCAATCTTTTTTATGCTCAATTTTTTCAACAAAAACTCAATAGTTTTATTTGAATAATTCACTATTTTAAATATAAAAACATAGATATTGATTTAAATATTTAAACTTACTTCATAAGTTGTAACAGTAGATAAAATAATAAGATCAGCTATAGTAAGATTTTCCCCAGCAACATAATTTTGTCCTTCGAGAAATTGATTGAGATATTCAAATGCTTTGTCTATGTTTGCTACTTTATCTGAATCTGCAGGAGCTCCATAGAATATTTGAGGAAACTAAAAATAAATATAAGTTTTACATTATAACATTTGATAAATCTTTAGTTTAAAAATTTCAAAAAATATCAAAAATTTGACCTATTTTCAGACAATTTATTATATTGATTAATTTTAAAAATTGGTTATTTAAATTTTGTATTTTTTACTATAACTTTTCAAGATTAGTTTTAGTTTCAGAATGTTCCCAAGAAATATAAAGAACTAGACACCCAATCGAATTGAGAATTCACGATAATTTGAAAACTTACATAATAATCTTTAAATGCAGCGTACAAAGTTCCCAAATTGAAAAATATTCTTTGATTTACTACACCACGTGATTTAGGATCTTTTGGGTACAATGAATCATCTGCTCCATACTGATCTGCTAAATAACAACAAATTGCAGGGCTAAAAAAGAATTTGTTTTTAACAACTTTTTTATTTTTAATATAATTTTTAAGTTATTACTTACCTTTCATATAATGTAAATCCTTCATCATTTATAAGAGGTACGCAGTGCATCGGATTCATCTAAAATAATATATGTATTTAATTTTTAATTAAAATTATAATTTGCTTTGAATATCAAAAGCTAAAAAAAATAATAATAAAATTTTTGTAACTGATTCGATGTTCCAAAATTTTAGGGAGGATTAGGCTAGAAAAAAAACTGTTCTATCTCTAACAGTTAATTTTTTTTTATGATTATTGTTCTCTGTATACTGAGAACAGTTTCTCTATTGAGAAACAAAATAATCATTGAAAAGAGTAGAAATTTTCATTCATGTGAATTCTCTCACAAGCTACTATTTTCTTAAATAATATCAGTAAATGCGTGATATTTAAATAATTAATGCTCATGAATCATAAAATTTTTATGATTTTATTTATTTTAACATATTTTACCTTCAAAAATTCCGGGTTAAATTGCTCTCCACTCATAATATCGATATTTATTAAATTTAATTCAACCCCTAATGCAGCTGCAACCAGTCGTGCAGATCGAGATGGTGGACTTGGAGGGTAGTAATAAAAATCGATAGGCATTTTAATTTCTAGAATAACAGAAATGTTAATTATTTTTTTTTACCTTCTGGAAAAATGGAAAATAAATTTTGGTATAAAAATTGTTTTTAAACTTCTGAAAAAACAATCGAATTTAGAACTGCATAAATTTAAGTCTGCAAGTTATAAATTTGTAAATCATTTTTTCACGTTTTGTTTGTAAAGAATTTATTTAAATAAATTAAAAAATATTATAAACTTACTGATTTATTGGAGCACAATTTCAAAAAATGTATTTATTCTTCACACAAAAAACAATGGTTTAAAAAAATATTTACTAAGCGATTGCACCTGATTTTGAATGAATATAATAGAGTCTTTACTCTATGACTTTAAGCCAACTTTAAGCTTTCAATAGAAATTACGCTAATCATAATAAAAAAGTTACGTGGACAAACTTTGACAACTGATTGGATCAAGATTTCTTTTTAGTGGGACATAAAGAAAAACTCTATAGATTATAATTTTAGCGCATGCTTTATTAAAACTTATTGTTAAGTATAAACTAAGAATGTAAGTAGCCTTATTACGTTATTGAGTGAAAAAAAATCAATTGTTTTGATTTTCTGTAAAGCTTGAGTAAGGTATTTGTTTATGTACTTTTACTTTTGATAAAATATATGCCAAACACCCTTCATTCATACCAATGGGTTTTCTGCTAAAATTAATCAAAATTTTTCTGGTGGGTCTCATTTTTTTGGTGAAAGTACCGCCTTTCAACTACCATAGCCATAATTTTTTATTTCTAAATCTCTTATTATTAAAGCAAATTAACTATATGGACATTTTTGGCCTCAAATGACCAATTTTTAAATTTGTTTAAATTGATGCCAAAATTGTAATTTTTGAATAATAGATTTAGAATTATCAAATATAATTTTTACTGAATAATTTTTATTTCTCTAAATATAAAATTTTAACAAACCGATGGGTTATTGCGTTTTGAGAGTCCAAGAGGAAAAAATAATAGCTTTTAATGTTCATTTTTTAAAAATTCAAATTTCCCGACAACTTACATAACCAATTAAAAATCTGACCAAAAATTTGAATTAAGCGGGAAATTTAATATAAGAGTATATAATGTTTTTAAGAGTTTTAATATTAAAGTAGTAAAATTTGAAAGATTTTAGTATTAAAAATGACATTGAGGCTTATTTTTAGCAGTTTTTAGTAGTACTTTCGGAAAAAAATACTTTGGACTCGATTTGAAGATCCGACCATTAGGTTTAGTCCAGTTTCGTTTAAATTGAGACATATATAAAATGAAAAAATACATTTAATAGATTTAATTTAAATATTTTTATAAACTATTTATTATTTTTTGCAAATCTCTCAGCAAGTGTTTTGAATACTTTAAGACCTTCGCCATTTGTTTCTTCATAATTTTTTGCTTCAGATTTCATTCTATCAACCCATCTTACGATATTCTTATATTTACTGTAGTCGTATTCAATAGCCTAAAATATATTTAAAAAAATTTATATTTAAAATTTTTAATTTGTAAAATAAAAACAAAACTAATTTTTTAGGGATGTGCCCATATAGTTTCGAGTACCATAAATAAACATCAAGTTTGACTTTTGAGTTTCCCCGTAAAATTAATATTAAAGACGATTTTAGAGAGAAAATTTAGTTTTTCAACTTACATCAAAGTTTGTTACTGTTGGTAAAAGCACAAGATCAGCAATAGTAAGATTTTTTCCAGCAACGTAATTTTGCCCTTCAAGAAACTTATTCAGATATTCAAGTGATTCTTCCATTTTTTTAGCTTTTTCTGGATCTGCACGTGCTCCAGCAAATACTTGGGGATACTGCAATTAAGCGAATTTCTCATTAATATTTTAAAATTCATTTGAATAAAATATTTTAATACTTATAATTAAATTAATATTAGTAATTTAAATTTGTATTCACAATCAGCATAAATTGAAAACTAATACTTTTTTTTCAGGCCTAAAAATTTAAATATTTTAATCTAAAATAGAAATATTTTTTTAGAGCATAAATTTATATTTTTTATAACAGGGTAATCCCATGGAAAATAGCAAAAAATGGAACGCGAGGTCTCAGAAATAAGAAATTTGTTTTTTTTTCAATAAAACAATAACTTAAAAATAAATGATTCCCCAAATCTGAAGATTTTCTATAAATTTTTAAGGGTGTCATGCTGTTTTAAAGATTTTGATAAAACTGCTCTCCGCAGCCACCATTTTTCAAAGTTCCATTAAAAGCTCTTGAAAAGGTGAAAAAAATGTCAAAAAATCAAGAAAATTCCATTTTAAAAATTCTCATTTTTTCTGTATTTTAATAATCTATTATAATTAATTTGTCTAATATATATATATCATTTTAAGGATACCAAAACTACTAAATCCGTGTAAACCCGAAGAATTCAAATTTTTGGTCAAATTTTCATTTGATCACTTGAATAAGCGGAGAATCAGCAAAATAACTAACAAGTCAAAATTTAAAAAAGTGGAAAATTCGCAAAAACTATATTACGCGCTTAGAACAAAAATTATCCTCAGGAAATTTTTCGGGTAATTGGAATTCTGTTGTATATGCAATTTTAGAAAATTTTTAGAAAAAGAAACTTTTTTTTATAGTGGGAAACTTTTCGGCTATTTTCATTTTAAGTTAGGGCACAAATTTGAATTTTCATGTGAATCGACTCAGAATCGGGAAAATCTGATTGAAAATTGAGGAAAAGTTCCTTATCAAATTTTACATCAAAAACCAATTTCTTTTTTTTTACGTTATCTAGATGGCGGGTGAGGAGAGCAGGTTTATAAAAAAACTTTAAAACAGTATTATATCCTTAAAAATTTATAAAAAACTTTCAGGTTTGGGGAATCATTTACTTTTAAGTTGTTTTAAAGAACAAAAAACAAATTTTTTATTTTTGAGACCTCGCGTTTCATTTTGTTCTATTTATCAATGGACTTAACCAATACCTAGTCATTTTACAATATTTTATGTTTATGTACTCAGAAGATCGCAGAAAAAAATTTCAATTATTAAATAAGAAAATATATGAAATAAAATGATGCTTTTAGCCAAAAACTAACATTTATATTTTTTTTCGTGCTCCTTCGTAAATGAAAGTTAGGAACCATCGGGAACCATCATATTAATAAAGTATTTTGGTTTGATGTTTTTGTGCAATAATACTAAAAACTTCTAAAATAAATATTATTTATACATACTTACATAGTACTCAGCAAATGAATAATACAACTTTTCCATATCAAAGTATAATCGTTGATCAATTAATGCACGTTGTCTAGGATCTTTTGGATATAAAGAATCATTTTTTGCATATTGATCTACTAAATAGCCGCAGATTGCACGACTAAAATATTAAAATTTTATTTATCAAAAGATTATTTATCAATTTTAGTAAGCGAAACTATAGTCGCTATAACTCGTGTGTATATTAGATGTGTGCACTTTTTTCCTATAATTTGTGCAAAGCTCTTTAAATGGGCCAGTTAAGTTTTCGATACGTAGATTTTAAAATTTTAGGTCATGGCTCCAAATACATAGTCACAATATAAAAAAACCGCATTTATCAGTCAATTTTGAAATTTACTTTAACATATTGCACAAAAAACTTTCTTGATTCTACTTAAAATGATAGATAATATATGTTTTTGAGTTTGCTCAAAAAGAATATTTTTGTTGCAATCCTGAAAACTTGCGTTTGTTGCGTTTTGTTCACATATTTCATAAAATAGTCATTCAAGTCTCATAAATATGACTTAATTTTGGTTTTATGGTGATTCCATATTTTTAGGTACAGATCCCGAAAAACTAGCTCTTAAATGGAAAATCTGTATTTTTTGATGAAAGTTAGAGGTTTTTTGGACCAACATATTTTTATTCAGCGACCTCAAAACCTAATTTATCTGCCATTTTAATGAGTTCCATTAAAAGTTTTCTAAAAAAAGCTTTCAAAATTGATTGAAAATGTCGTTTTTCGCTGTCGGGACCTAAAATTTTTATATCAGCTTATCGAAAAACTTACCCAGCTTATATAAGCAGTCTTTAGAAAAAAGTGCATACATCTAACATATATGGCTTCTGGACTATAAATTTACCTTTCCCATAAATAAAATCCATTATCATCTATTGTGGGCACACAATGCATTGGATTTATCTGTAAAATATATTAAGTGGTTTAAAAAATATAAATATATAATACAGCTATTTCTATACATTTAAATTTTCTATAAAATTTCTTAAATTTATTACACTTTAAAAATATATATGCTTGAAAAATTCAAGCAGGTATTCTAGTACTTACTCAAAACTTTGTCTAACTGTAATAAATCCAAATATTTTAATTAAATTAGAAAAAAATATTAAAATTTTGCTTAAAAATTCAAACAACATATTTTTAAACTGTATGGAGTGTGTGTAGTTTTTATAGTGCGTTTTTACAAATATTTATTATATTATATATTTGTATTTTGATTCAATGCAAACTTATTGACTATTATGCACTGTTCCATTTAGATTATTTTTTCATCAGTAACTTTCTTTTTATACGAGTAATAAAAGATAAGTAAATTAGGCTAAATTATTTATCAGCAATTTATATATGTCAAGTTCTATGACAACTTTTTACAACTATAATTCTTAAAAAATTATTACTTATAAAAAATAAAAGAGAAAGCAGTTGATAAATATGAAAAATTTCAATTTATAGTTGTAAAACTTGATTTAATAAAATTTTTTAAACGTTATATAAAAATTACACAAATATTATTAAATATAAATTTTACCTTTATAAATTCAGGTTTAAGATTTTCACCAGTTATAAGATCTGTATGTTTTAAATTTAAATCAACACCAACTGCTGCTGCAACTAATCTAACAGATCTACATGGTCCACTTCCAGGTACGTAATAAAAATCTATAGACATTTTTTTAATCAAAATAATTCTGAAAAAAAATTTTTTTATTATTACATAATTATAAAAAATCAGGAAACTTTAATAACACAATAGATAAAATAAAAAAAAAATTTCATTGTAATAATTATTATATGCATTACGTTATGACACTTCGATAAAGAACAGAATAAATGAATCATTAAATAAGAATCACGGTAAAAAAATTTTAATTTGATGAGACTGTATTAACCTGGTAATGTCAATCTATCCAAGTAAAAGTGGAACATAAGTTAGAGTTTCTTATTCCTCGTAAATCTAGCATTTTAAAATTTATTTGTAAAAAAAGATGTTATTGAATGGAAGAGACAAGTAAATTTTAAAAATACTAATTATTCAATAAAATTAACAAATAAAATTGAGATTTAAAAATAAATCTAATTTAAATTGAAAAGAATAAAAGTTATGCGAAAGATTTTAGGGGTATGTTTGAATTAGTAAAAGAATTTTTTTTTAAATAGTTTCAGAAAATTGGTTATGAAAAAACAAATTTTTGCATTTTGAGTCTACGAGTTCAGTTATTATAATAAATTAACACCAATAAAGGATAACATTATATTGTCACATTTATATAGTTCTGTTTAATTATTAAAAACTCATGAGGTACATAGCTTGGAAAATTCGTTTGGATTTTGAATAACCAGGTTGTTAAATAAGTTATAATTTTGAGTATACTTTTCTTTTTGTAAATAATATATTGCATATCTTTATAACCAGTAATAAAGTATTCAATCAATTTTACAAAATAATTGCCAGGCTAATATATATTTAGCTTGTGATATGTAGTTTTTAGGTTCTAAAATTTTATATATTTTAAAATTTAGCGAGTTTCTTTAACTTGACATTTGATTAAACAAAATTTTATATTAGTACTTATGAAAATAAATTTTTGTAATTTAAATTAAAAATTTCTTAAATTTTAAAGAAGTATAAATTTTTTTTTAAATTCTTACCTCGAACAGCTTTAGAAGTGTATTCAGTATGAAAGTTACCAGCAATCTGATGCAGTCGTAATTGTATACATAATTATAGCTATGCAATATAGCTTATATTCATACATTTATAAAATGAAAGTACGATATACTCTTTATAAAAATAAATTAGTTATCAACCTACACAGTTGATATACAGAAGACTTCTGATAATACATAGATCCATTTAAAGAAGCAATTATTTTTTCTTTCAAATTATATTATGGTAAAGGGAGTCCTTTTTTCACTTAAAAGTTATTATATATATTAAATAGTTGTAAAATTTTTAAATTACTCCTATACACCTTTTAAGAGTTATAAATAGGATCAAAATTAATGAGGGATGAACTTTTTAGCCACGTATCTACTACAAGTAAAAATATTTATTTTTGCTCACTTCCAAAAATCTCTGCTTCGGCGTTGATGAGTTAAGTCCCAGCTTTCCGCGATGCTTTGTAAAACTCATCTTTTTAAAATTTTCTTTATGTTTCAAGACATTTAAAATCGTTTTAAAAAAAATCCGTCTGATACAACCCAATTCTTTTTTTTTGTACTAATAAAAAAACTTATAACCAGTTTGTATAGACACACAAAAATTACAATACAATATGCCTTTACTAAATGTTAAGATTCTAAACCCAAACTATTCTTAATCCTTAAACGCGTATTATTCTAGGTCCCTTAACCTGAATTATCCTAAACCCGAGTTATACTAAGTTCTAAAATTGAAATTATCCCATTTGACCCCCCCTCCTAAAATCGGACATATTTGACCCCGCCTTAAATTGAACAATTTTGACCGCCCCTCTTAAATCAGACAAATTTGACCCCCCCTTGATTTTCAGATTTCTATTTCTACCCTCTCCCCTATAAATATGTTCCATGTTAATAGAGGTTTCAAGTCTGGAGACCAACGAACAGTTTTATTTTAAGTTCATAATGCACTTAAAATAAAGTTATTAACATGGAATATGTTTATGGGGGGGGGGGTCAAATGGACTTAGAATAATTTGGATAAAGGGGTAGGGCAGAGAGGAGGGTTTTCGCCACCCTCGTTATTTCAACTTGAATCTTTTAAAATGTGGTGCTAATCAATTATCTTAAAAGTCTTAAAAAACTATTTTTTAATGACTCACAGCATCTAGCCACAAGAATATTGACCCATTCCTCTAATATGCTTGGTGGCGAGAACCCATAGAGATAATATCTCTATGCGAAAACCCCAGTTTTTCTAGGTTAGGTTTTACAAAAAATAAGTTTTGGAAATTTCCAGGGTCCGTATTCTAATTAATAATTATCTTTTCAAAATTATTTAAACGCTTTTTAGCCATATATTTGCATAATATTTTAAAATATCCAGAGTTTAATTTCATATTTTTCAGATATTTTCTTAATGGTGGCGAAAACCACCCCTTCTACAGTATCCATATTAATAAGAATTTTAGTAAATTATTTTTTTTTGGCTAAATATAAATTTAAATATGTTCCATGTTAACAATTATATTTTAGATTATTGAATTTAGAAACAAATCCACATAATATAATAGCAATTTTTTTAAAAAAGAGACAAAATATTGGTTTTGACTTTGCATGCAGTTCAATAGTCGAACCCCATATTTTATTATCGTATTTAAAGCATAGTTTTGCATGTAGTGGGCAAAAAAGCTGTATCCCTAGGGTATAAAATAGGCTTTCTTGCCTTGGATATGTAAAAAGTTTTTTTGTGGTGTGAATTGTCTGATTTCGTGGTGAATTCGGGAGTCGATTAAGTCAGTTAATTTTTTTTAAATTTAAATTATTACTTTGGTTTTTCCAAAGAAATTAAGATTTCTTTATAACAGCAGCAATATTTTAATCTCTAATATTATATAATATAAAATTTTATTTTATTTGTATGATCACAACATATGGCTGGTTTTTCACAAAAACAATAATGGCTTATTTGAGGCCTTAAAAAAGTTTTTAAATATTTTTCATGGCTTAAAAGAGGCTATTAATTTTTTCTTATTTTTTGATAATTGCAGTCAGTTGGTGAACACAGGTCAGATGTAAACTGAAAATTCACACCAAAAGGTCCTACTTGCTTCAAATACCAAAATATAGTTTGAGTTTTGGGATTTAATAAGTTTCTCGATGGATTTTCTAACTAATAAAGCTCAGGATAACAATTCTAACAAATTCAAATGCATCAAATTCCTAATAAAAAAAAGCATAGGTTCCTCCTGTAACAATTATTCAGAATAATATCTTTTAAAAACTGCAAAACTAGTCCTGATAAGACTATCCAAGGTCATTGCAAAGAAATAGATACATTTTAAACATTCACATAAAAAATAATTAATAGGCAGCATAATCACATCGCAGCTATTAGAGAAAACTATGCTGACTCCTATTATTTGTATAAGCATATGGTAGGTGATATTTCTAAAAGCGTTGATAAGAAGATTGAATATTTGAAGATTTAAAATTTCTGGATCCGCCACTGCTTATTGAATCAGTATAATTGTGTTTGTGAATTTATGTTTGTAAAATAAAATTTTCTAGAAGAGTTGTTTACAGGAGGCCCGTATCTATTTTATCTTAAATCTTCTTAAAATTTTTTAAAGTTTATTTTGATTAAAAAAAAGCATCTGCTATTAAATTTACATTTGCACGTGTACTAATTAATATTTAATTATCTTTTTAATTTACTTTAATAAAATTACTTGAAATTCTTGAGCCTTATCAATTTTAATTAATTTTAATTAACTATCATAAAAATTTAAACAAGTATTGTTTTCAGCAGAATTTTAACCTGTAGATCACGAGATCATGACCTCATCAACAGAGCGATTTATCTTCCTTATTATAATATAAAAATTGATGAAATTCAAGGAAGCTGGAAACAGTTTTAAAGCTAATCTTTTCTTTAACTTTTTCTATTTTTATAGGTTACACTGATTTTTGATGACAGCAAATTATACTGTGGATAAGCAAAACGATCAAGTAATGCCTTGTTATTTACACAAATAGATTTCTATTCTTGAAATTTCAAGCAATACAAAAAGTTTTGAAAATATTTTTTAATTTGAGATAAAATTTAAAGCCTTTTAAATTGTATTTATCTTAAATCGAACGTGAAATTCTAAAAAATAATTATGATTAAAATTTAAAGCAACAAACTTTATTTCAGAAAAATTATTTGTTGATATTTTGGCCGCCATTCAATGGTCATAACTGTCGTTGTCCATCCGATTCATTTTTCAGATCCTTGAAATTCAGAATTTTCTAATACAGACCCATAAATGAATTTAGCAGAAAAATTCATTTCCGGATTCGTAAAATTAGAATGCATAAAAGTAAAGAATAGGATAAATTCCGAGAATCATTTTCTGAAACCTTGTATTTTATGGTATTTTTTTGCTTTTTACCATAATAACTTCTGATATTTTACCAAATATGCACTAATTTTTCGTAATTTCGATTTATTTGCTTTAAAATCTTTCTAGTTTTTATTATTCTGCATTAGAAAGTTTGTATACTCAATTTTCGGGATACGGAAAACTGCCCCGGATGGAAAACCACAATTATGACCAGTGAATGGCGCCCGATATTTTTACGTATATTCCTTTACTACCTTAATACCTTATTACTTTAATACCTTATTAGATTACTAGATAAAATTTTAAAATTCTAAAATTGAAAAAAATTTAAGCTTATAGACATATTTAATTTCAAGTACAGCAATTTACCTGTGTCATTATAATTATATCATACAATGCAAACATTAAAATTCCTAGAGAATTTTTTACATAAAAAAATAATTTTTAGAATACATTTAAAAAACAACTTACTTTCTTTGAAATAAATTTTTTAAATTGTTTATCAGTTGCTATATAAAGATAATTGATGTAAGCAATTTTTAACAGTTTTAATTTTACTTCCTTTTGTATATACACGTAATTAAGTTAAAATACATCCAAATAAATTTTTTTAAAGTTTATATTATTAAGATGAAATTCATAATTTTTTTAACTCTTGCTGGTAAGTATTAACATTACAGTATACTAATTAAAAATAATATTAAACATTGGAAAATACAAAATACTTTTTTGCCGCTTGCATGCAAAACTTGGTATGGAATGTTATGCACTTGTCCTGTAGACTGGCAAAAAGTGTATTAAGTATCAAAGGCGCAAAAGTTTTGGTGTTAGCGTGAATTACGTGTTTATGCTAATTTCTAAAGTTTTTCACCCACGATTCTTACAATATTTTTTGGCTACTGAGGCGTAGAACGAGTGTCGAAAATTCTGAGACAAATTTCACGCACGCGTTTTACGCTTAGGAGAGCAAAAAATATCATAAACACCATAGGCTAAAAACTTTGTACTTTAGCTTGAAGACTAATTCCTTGCGTTGGTGACCATGCTAGTATCAAACTTTTGCGCCCTTGTAACTTATAAAATACTAATAATATTAAATGAAATCATTTATTTTTTTAGTTTTTGTAGCAGTGACTTTTGCAAGAACTACATACAATAGAAGTGAATCTTGCGATTGTATTAATTTATTTATATATAGCCCTGTTTGTGCTAGTAATGGTCATACTTACGACAATGATGGTATTTTTGAATGCGCTAAGAAGTGTAAGGAAATAAATGGTAAGTTCCTATACTTATACCCTTAAATTAAAAATTTCTTCTCACAAACCAGATTTTCTTTTGAGTTAAAAATATATTAATTTATTAATATTTTATTATTCCAGATGATGTATACATTACAAAAATAGGTACTTGTGAAGATAGTGGAGACGATTATTAAATAAGTGAATTATCATTAATGTATTTGTAATATTAATTTTTTAATTTTTTCAAATATTTTATCGATACTATTGTATATTTCTAAATTAAAATAAAGAAACTTTATTTTTTACTATGATTTGTTAAAGTAATAAAAGCTGCCTTTATTATTTTTATCTAAACTTTTCTTTGTTGATTTTATTTTTATATTTTTTGACAATGTCGTAGCTATGACTCATTTAAACTTATTTAGGAAAACAGAAATTACACGAAATATAATTTAGAGCTGAAGAAGATGAAATTTTTAGTGCTTGCTTTGATAAATGTTTTTTACTATTAAATAAGTTTTGAATTTTTCAATGAATATATTGCAATATATTTTTCAATAAGTCACCACAAGACATATAATTTCAATTTTCTTTCTCATGTTTTCATTCCAGTCATAAAAAAAGCTGGATATTTGTTTTTCTTCAATTCTCAATTACAGTTTTCATAACGTTTTTTTGTTGTACTGAAAGTTGTTATTTTGCCAATAGTTAATTTAAATATTTGTTATATAAGTCCATTCTTTAAATCAACGGTTTCGTTATTTTGCACCGCGCCCAAGCAAATTAAGCCTGTATTTAAATATGGAGTTATTAAATTGCATGCATAAAGGAGATTAAATTAATTTGATTTTAAAGTTATAAATTTATTTTTTTAGTAAATAAATTATCACAGTGTCAAGAGGGGATTAGAACTCTTTCCTTATTACTGGATCTAATAAAATACCCAAAAAATAAAATAAAAAAAATAAAAAACAAACTACACTGAAAAAATAAATTGTTGCGGCAACCGGAATTTTTTTTCAGTGTATTTTAGGCACAACTGTATTAGTAATCTAATCTTTTCGGCTAATTAATTAGCAATTTATAAAATTTTTTTATGAATCTGACTTAAATAGTTTTGCACCTATTGAGGGTTAAAAATTTGAGAAAAATCATATTTTATGTATAAAAAAATGATTGAAGTAAGGTCCGATCGATAATATGGAGTCCAATAGACATAAAGAAAATTTAACTACATTATCCTAGCACTTAATTCAACCCATTTAATAAATCAAATTTTAAAAATCAATAATCCAAAAAATTTTTAAAAACATTTTTTTTTTACAAAATTTATTATAATTTAACTTAATACATTTATAAATTAAAAAATTATATAAAAAGGAATATCTTATTCGTATAATAATTTTTAGAAAAAATTACATAATAAACAAAAATTTACAAAATTTTAAATAATTAATATCAAACTTTTTTTTCAAAATAAAAAGGAAGCATAGAATTTTAATACTTAAAAAATTTTTATAATCTACTTCTTATTTTTTTGAAAGTTTGTCAACAACTTCTTTGAATGCTCTAAGACCTTCACCATTTGTTTCTTCATAATTTTTAGCTTCAGACTTCAATCTATCAACCCATCTAACGACATTTTTGTATTTACTGTAGTCATAGTCAACAACCTGAAAAATATTTTAATTATTATATAAATATTTAAATTTCTTTTTCTTAATACAAACATATAAAATTTTTAAGTATAAGCAAAAAGTATAATTTTGTTTGTTTTATAAATGTTTTAAAAAATTTATTTCAATATTTTAGACTTACATCAAAGTTTGTTATAGTTGGTAAAAGGACAAGATCAGCAATGGTAAGATTTTTTCCAGCAACATAATTTTCTCCTTCAAGGAATTGGTTAAGATATTCAAATGCTTGTTCAATTTTTTTAGCTTTTTCTGGATCTGCAGGTGCTCCAGCGAATACTTGAGGATACTGTGATTAAGAAAGTATACTTTAGAATTATATAACTAATTATTTATTTAAAAAATTAAAAAATTTTACAAAAAAACATGGAAAAATTTAGCTATCCATATTATGATGTACAACCGTGTTACCATTTTAAAATTGTCTTTCTACAATTATCCACCCCCCTCGCCTAAATTGGAGAGCAATGTCTAAGTTCGTACTTATATCTTCTTCTGAAGTAAACTAGGGTTAGATAATCAAAATGGTCAAAAATTACGTATTAACGCCTACTCTTAGAAGGAACTAGGTCACGAGAGGATTTTGCCCTAGAACCTATTATAGTATTTCTAAGTGAAAAAATCCCAGGGAGCGAATTTATAGAGGGGCGATTATTGTTGTTTCATAATTTTCTCATTAATTTAATAGTGAATAAATATGAGATTTTATAATTTTTACACAAAAGATTGAAAATGATATTGTTAAACAAAAATACTTTCTGTAATATGGAATAAAATTATAATTTGCATTTTAAAATTAGGATCTCTCATTTGGACTGAGATATTAGAAAACGAATTTTTAGGTAAAAATTTTGATACTTCTGAGGGTTAAAAAAAGTATCAAAGTTCATAACCTTGGGCAATTTTTCTATAGTAGCAAAATTATACCAAATCATAACTAAACATAAATTTTAAAAACTAGTTTCATAATATTATTTAACTTACAAAATATTCAGCAAACGAATGATACATATTTCCCATATCAAAATATAATCTTTGATTAACTACAGCACGTTGTTTAGGATCTTTTGGATATAACGAATCATTTTTTGCATATTTATCTACTAAATAACCACAGATTGCACGACTGTAAAATTAAAAAAATTTTATTATAAATAATTTTGTTATTAGTTTTACAATATAACATTTTTCAAAAAATTTTACATACCTTTCCCATAAATAAAATCCATTATCGTCTATTGTAGGCACACAGTGCATTGGATTCATCTGTAAAATAATTTATTTATATTATTATATATAATTTTAAATATAATATTCTATGTTTGCATTCAATTAGAAAGTACTAATTTTCTAAAATAACTTATTACTTAGTCATATTTTTTTTTTAGTTTACTAAAATAATTTATGCATTTCTATAAGAATTATGTACACGCAAGTATTGATTTTCTTGTACGTTTTTTGTTATTGATCGTATTATTGCACAAAGCAAATGCAAATTACATACATGTATATTTTTGACCCAAAGATATTTTGAATGTAACAATGTGAATTCTTATTTGATGAATCATGTGATATTGATTTTGTATATTTTTAAACCTTAAATACCCCCTAGGACTAATTCGGGTTTTTTCAGGTTCCTTAAGGCCTGAGCACCTCTAATTTGCAAGGATAAAATAAAATTTTTTATGGAAATAAAATGATAAAATGTAATTGGATCATTAATTGGATCATTTTAAATATTAAATCTTATATACTCAAAGCACGTTTGAACTTTCTAATAAAAGCTGGACTATAAATTTTTTATACAAATCGAGTCCAGTGACAATTTTTTGCAAATTAGAATTCTTGAAAATTTAATGAAAAAAAAAGTAAAGTGAAAGCAGTTAATAAAAAAGAAAAAATTTTATATTCCAGTTAATATAAATGCAAATTTGATAAAAAACTATACCCAATACGGTAGTGTTTTAATTTAAATCTTACCTTAATAAATTCAGGTTTCATTTGTTCACCACTCATAAGATCTGTAAGTTTCAAATTTAAATCAACACCTACTGCTGCTGCAACTAATCTTACAGAACGACATGGTCCACTTCCAGGTACGTAATAAAGATCGATAGGCATTTTGGTATCTAAAAAATCAAAAAAAAATTTTTTTTAAATTATAACATACAAAAAGTCAGGAACTAAATAAAAAAATAACGAAAATTGTAAATTGAAATTCAGGATGCTAAAGAATACAATAAACAATAGATTTTTTATGCGTCTAGAAAGAAAAAAAAAAACTCTTTTGTTTCTGTTAATTAGAGCTAAACGCATAGAAAAATTCAATTATTATGTAATTCGTATATAATTTTTAATATGTGCGTGATAACACCTACGTGTTTTACTGTCAAAGTCTAATTTTTTATTTATTTAATAAAAGATAAAGTATGTAATTCGCAATATTTAACATTTATCATTTATTTTGATAAGAAATTTAACATTCGTACCTAATATGTTGAAAAGTTATAAAAAATTTTAATATTTATCTTAAAAATGTTATAAATAACTAAATCAAGGTTTATCGTTTAATAGCATCAAAAGTGTTAAAGTATAAATTCTTTTTCAATTATAAATCTTCATTTTAAACACATAATAATTACAATAAAAAAAAATCCTTGTACTAGTATAATTATAATAAATTCTAATAAAATTGTCCTTGTAGGCATGGAAAAAAATTTTTTTTTTTTTTTAATTTTGCAATATACTTATGGAATTCACCGGCCGGCATATTACATTCACTTATATAAATAAATTGTACTAATATCGTACGTAGCCTTATTTATTGTATGAATATAAAATTCTTAGAAAAATATTTTTGCACTAGTGTATGAATATTTATAGTTTCATTTTTATTTATTATCTATAGTTTAGGTGATATAAATTTAATTATGTGTTAATAATGAATTAATTATTTTTTGCAATTTATCATGCATATTTTAAATTTTTAAAATATTTTTTCAATTTTTCATAATTTATTAGAATTGTTACCATATTAATAAAATGTTAACATAAATAAGTAAACAAAATATATATATTCTAAAAATATTTGGGATTGATTTTGCATTTTAAAAATTTTAAAATAATATAGTACTTACATTTATTTGTTTATTTTACAAAAATAAATTGGAAGGCAGTTCCTTTAATGGAAGAAGGCACTAAAAATAAAAAAAAAATTTGCACTTTAAATACAATTAACAATAAACAAACTGTAAAACTGATGATAAAAAAAATTTTTTTACCGACAACGCCCAAAAGAAAACAAAGTGAATCTTTAGAAGTGTACAGTATTAAAGTTACCAACAATCTGACGCAGTCGTATTTTTATAGCTTATATTTATACATGTTTAAAATGAAAGTATAATTTTATACTTACTCTGTATAATAAGTTAAAAAACCCACGTCATTATTAGATATATGTATATCTGTATGGGTTCTCAACTAATATTAGTTTACATGACATACCCTTTTTTTACAGGAAAATTTTTAAATTTTGTTAAGTCATTGTGAATTTTGTATATTTTTGTATAAACATCATCGATATTCGTATTTTAATATACATCATTTATAGCATAATCAAAAATTTTTGTGAATTACTCACCTGAAAAAATGATTCATTTTGTATTGTATATTATTAACAAGTTTGATTTTTAGATATTATTTATTGTAGATATATCTACAATTATAATTATCAATTTTACTCATTTTTAAAAATTGCAATCTTTTTAAGAAGGTATATGATAAAATTATAGTTTTTTTTGGTGACTAATTTTTTTTTTTACGCAAAATTATTTTTGATTCTGTAAAATAATATTTTGATTTTGCATCAAGTAATATTATTATTTTAGGTAGATATATATTTGAATGAACGAAATGGAAGAAATTTGATCCCCAGGATTTTTGAGAGCTTTTGGTAATAAAAGCAGTTCAAAAAAACGTACCTATAAGCACCTCAATTTTTCCATTTAAATAAGACTGGAATTTTTATTTTTCAATTTCCCTGCTTCAAATATTTATTTGACCCTTGCAAATCAATAAAGAAATGTTTATGCATACAAGAATCAATACATAAATTGAAAAAAGTCAAAAGTAATATTTTTCAAGTAATTTTACCGGTAATATAAACGTAAAAAATTCAAGTAATTAATATGCTTAACGTTGTATCAGGTGGATAAAAATAGCATTTTTTGATTTAAGATTTCTTGTAATCGAAACTTCTGAAATCTTTGATTTTTATAGCCATTGATCAAGTTATATGTTATATTCCCTTAGAAAAAGGAATTTTTTTTTAATTTCTTAACTACAGGGGTTGGATGATATAGTAATTGTGTGGTTTATAACAGGTGTATGCAAATTATACTCCTGTCAAAATACGGGTTTGGGTACACTAACGGTTGCGAATACCAGATTTGCTCTAGTAAAAGTTTTTTCAGTCGCTGAGCACGAAAATGGGGGTCATAAAGTAACATTAATATTTAACCCCTAAATTAGCTAAAACTACCCCTGAAAAGGGGTGTTTTTGCACTTTTTGCTGCCAGATTAGGTACAAACGGATTTCTTGGGTCACTGAAAATAAATTTCATGGATTTTTTTATGAATAATTAATATATCACCCCTAAATTACCTAAAACTACCCCCAAAAGGGGCGTTTTTGCTGTTTCTGCACTTTTTGCGTCAAGATTAGGTCCACAAGGGTTTTTGGGGCGCTGAAAACGATTTTCATGGATTTTTAAATGAAAAATTAATATTTCACCCTTATATTAGCTAAAACTACCCCCAGAAGGAGCGTTTTTGCTATTTTTAAACTTTCTGCGTTCAGACTAGGTCCAAAGGATTTTTTGGGTCGCTAATCAATAATTTTTGTGATTTTTTAATGAAAAGTTTATTAACTATCCCAAAACTCAATACAGGATATCGAAGATGATTAATTATGTGTATGCTTGTACATAATTGTATATTTTATAAGATAAAAACATTTATTGAATATTTTTTTTTTTAAACAGGTTTGTTAAGAAAAAATTAGAAAGCGTTCTATATTTGCTTTTACCCAAATATTAAATTTTCAGTTGATTAATTTAAGAAGGGTTAAAAACCCGCGAAATTCGTTATCCGCGATCCAAAAAACAGTAACGATTTCATCTTAACGCAGAAAGTTCAAAAACCGCAGACACCCTTTTAAGGGGTAGTTTGAACTAAATTAACGGTGAAATATGAATTTTTCATTAAAAAATCACGAAAATTATCGATTACCGACCGAAAAAACCCTTTGGACCTAGTATGAACGCAGAAAGTTTGAATATAGCAAATTCGTCCCTTTTGGGGGTAGTTTTCGGTAATTTAGGGGTGATATATTAATTATTAATAAAAAAATCCATGAAAATTATTGACAGCGACCCAAGAAATCCTTGTGGACCAAATCTGGCTACAAAAAGTGCGAAAATAATTAAAACACCCCTTTTAGGGGGTAGTTTTAGCTAGTTTAGGGGTTAAATATTAATATAACCTTAAAAATAATAGAATAAATAACAGAATATTAAAATTTACTCCTGATTTTAGTCGGTGAATAAGAAATGTTCTAAAGAAAGCTGGAATACAAGAAAGCTATAGCACTACGCATTTGTCCACGTCAAAGGCACTAAGAACGGGTGTAGATATAGGTGTAGATGTAGAGACAGAAAAGCAGCAGGTTTGGCTAATAACTCAAAAATTTTTTGTAAGTTTTATAATAAACCTCTAAATAGTGGTAATTTTATTGAAACATCAACAGATAAAATATATTTCTATATACTGTAAAAAATTTGTAAAAATACAGAGCGCTTGTAAAATCGCAAATGTTATTCAAAACTAATTTTTTTTTGTGATTTCCTACAGTTTTTAAAAACTTCAAAACCATAAGCCTTAGTTCCCGCTCTCAATTCTTTCAAAACCAAAATTTTAAAAACAATAAAAAAGATTTATGCCTATTAATGCATGGTTAATATATAAATATAATTTTCTTTCCATAATTTTACTATGAAAAATGGACTATCAATGCAATAAAACTTTTAAGTATAATACGAAACTTGAACAGAAGAATAAAAAATGTCTCAAATCGCTCGAAAATTACCTACAGGCTTTCAAACAATTCTCTACTAAATCTAGAGTTTTTATATCCCTTTTCAACAGGTCTATATTTACAATACTAACATAGCCAAGTCTATACTTACAATACTTACTAATACTGACATAGCGTTAGATAATTTAAATTGGGCATTTAAACAATTCTCTATACTAAATCTAAAGGACCCGGTGGTATTTCATTAGAAGTTCTTAAACTCTGTCTACCATCTCTTTCAAAAGTTTTTGTATCCCTTTTCAATAAGTCGATAATTCTCAAAAAATTTCTGTCTGCCTGGAAACATAGCCATATTATCCCTGTTAACAAAATACCCAATCCCCTCTCCTTAAGTAACTATCGTTCGGTATCTCTTTTATCAATTCTATCCAAAATTTTTGAGAAAATACTCCATAATCAATTATGACATCTTTTAATTCAGCATAAAGTTCTTGACAACTTCCAATCAGGTTTCCAAAAATAGCACAGTACCCAAGCTTTATTGACTAATCTAGTTGATAATATTTGTAGAGGCTGCCATGATGGAAATCTCACCATGTTATTAATGCTTGGCCTTTCTAAGGCATTTGATCGAGTGTCTCACAATTTCCTATTATCCAAGTTACTGAACCTTGGTTTATCCAAGGACACAGTAGACTGGGTTTTCAGCTACCTTTTAGATAGAACTCATTCCGTCATAGTAGGTGAAAAAATCTCCTCCGCGGAAGTAGTTAAAATTGGTGCCCCCCAAGGCTCTGTTTTGGGCCCGCTACCCTTCCTAATTTAAATGAACGATATTGGCTTTCATATTCATTACGCCAAAAGACTACTTTTCAGATTTAAAAATTTACCTTCAACTTCCCAAGAAAGATTACAACCTAGGTATTTCTATCCTACAAAACGATTTAAGAAACATTGAGACCTGCTCTTCTCAAAATAATTTTCACTTTAATAAAGAAAAAACTAACTTCATTATCTTTGGTAAGAATTATCAAGAGCTCTACACTAATAAAACTACATTCTACTTTAGCGGTAGTCATATTTCAATACCCAAATCAGTCAAATATCTTGATCTCTTCTTCGATTCAGATATGAGCTGGCACGCTCAAATCAATCACATATCTAAATAAATAAATTACGTTCTCTATAGACTCAGATACTTCAAAAGTTTTATTTCCCTTTTACTTCGCATGCGGTTAGTTTGCTTATTAATTATCCCTCTCTTTGACTATGGTGCCTTTGCAATGGGTTATCTGTTAGGTTATCAGTGTGACCGTCTTCAGAAACTGCAAAATGCTACTGTTTTAGATATGTTTTTGATATCGAATTTCCTAACAGAACATATCACCTGCTAGACTAAAATTAGGTTGGTTGAATGTCATGTTACGTCATGCGACGACGCTTTTATGGGAAATAAAACGTACAAGTATTTTTTTTTAAATTATTTTATTCGCAAATTTTCATATAGAAAAATAATTCCACATTTAAATAAATGCTCCATATACTAAGATTTTTATTACGATTTCAGACACATATAAAATATTAGTTGTATTTAGATTCACACACACAAATATATTGTAATAGAAAATATTTATAGATCGATTGGAAGGGGTGATTACTATAAAATTTAAAGAATGCGCGATCAACTTCTTAGAGAAGGGATCGATAATTATAATTGATATATGTAAATTCGACTATTACGCACCTGTCAAATAAGTGGGATGACTGCCGACAACGCGCTTCCGAGGTGATCTCGTTAATATCAGATCAATTTTTATTATTCTGGCATAACATCTCAAAGAAGAAACATTAAAATCATAAACACAAGCCAACAATCATCTCACTTATAAATTAAATAAAATAAACTAAATTGTCAGACTTAAAGATTTTACTAAATTAAATTCAAAACTTGTAAATATTTTTGTAGTTAAATTCATAATTAAATTTCTTTATTGAATAAATTAAATAAGTTTATTTTAGTTTAATTCAAATAAGTGTTGGATTTATTAAGTGCCATCATCAACGCATCCAAGTTCCAAGGAGGGATAAGTATATAAGGGTAGTATTTCTCATTAAACATTAATCATTTTTTAATCATTTGGTATGGTGCCGCATCAACAAGAGTTCATACTAAATTATAAAGTGAATCTTAGTTTATTTAAGATTTCATATCCATCTATCATTACTGGCATGGTGCCGCATCAGCAAGGCGTCTGATGCGGGAATAAGGAGTCACGCCCTTAATTACCCTTTGACCTTGAGGCTAAGGTTTTCATGCTAGTTTTACATTCTTTTAATCCTGTCATAAAGTCCTTTTGAGTACAATTTCCTCATAAAACATGGCGTTTTTATGAGGGATAATCCAATATGGATTCTAGACAACGATTATTTTAAGAGTATAGGTGGTCGCTACATAAGTTGCCATCTTTACTAAGGGATGCCCGTCTTATTTTTTATAAATACGTACGTTGCAGTCAAAAATATATGAGTGTCATATATATTTAGAACACGCTAAATAATTGCCTCCCTCTTTACCTAAAGGATAAAATTAAAGTCTACGTTCCTGCTCGTGATCTACGCCCTCATTGAAGTCTCGAATCTCTCCATCCCCACATCTACATTAGACTGGTTTTTTTTTCGAAGTATCCGGGATTCCTAATGCGCCGGCAGAATTCGAAAATATAAGTAAAAAAAATAAGTTTCTCGTTGAATTTAGATCAAAACATCGATTTTTGAGCCCACGATAGCTCTCGAAAGTTTTTTTTGGCCTCCTTAAAATTGGAATTATCTTAAAACTTTCAGTTTTTCTAGTGGATTCAAATCGCATTTAAGATTATGTTCCAATTGATATTCCCTAGTATTTTTTCCCCAGGAATCCGATGAAACCATTTATTTTAGTTTTTGACCACGTTTTATAGGAGAAAAATCGATTTTTTTCGTGTTTCAGGGTCCCAATTTTAAGGGAATTAATCATTTTTAAGTTTAATAATTTACAAAACAAATTTTTCTAAATATTATTTACTAAAGGGACTTCTGGGGAAAAATACATAAGTCATTTAAGTAAATAATAAGGCCAAAAAAAAAACTTTCGAGAGCTATCGTGATCTCAAAAATCGATGTTTTGATCTAAATGCAACGAGAAACTTAATTTTTTTACTTATATTTTCGAATTCTGCTGGCGCGTTAGGAATCCCGGATACTTCGAAAAAAAAACCAGTCTAATCTACATGCTCCCGACATGCTCTAAATTCAAAAATTTTCCTCTTGTTCACCTACTGAATTTCTGGAATAGCCTACCTTAATTTATCCTGCTTGCTCCTTCTATTGACTCTTTTTTAAACACAACCCCTATCTCTATTTTTTACAGAACGACTCCTCTAACTTTCTTGAATATCAATAAACTTCCTACAGATCTTTATTAATTTCCTTTGGTCCCACTCCTGATTACTTCCTACCTTTCATTTCTCCCCAATCCTCAATATCCAAACTCTAAACGTTAAATTCCTAACTCTTCATTCTCCTCAAATCAAAAATTTTAAATCCGTATTCCAAAGGTTTTAATCATTTTTATTAATTATTTTTACTTTTTAGTTTTTTTTTTTAAATATTTATATACTTAAGTTAAAATTTTATTAAATGTTAACAACTTATTTTTTTAATTTATAAATTTTTATTTTTCATTTTATTTCTAAATATAATTTGTAAATAACGTGCTCTCACAATTTATTCTTTGAATCTTATCTCTGTATAAAAACTTCTGTACAATTTTGTATAAATAAAATAAATAATCAATCAATCAATCAAACCGAGGCGAAATCGCATTATTTTTTTATGACCAACGGTCGTAAACGATTTTTCTGAGTCAGCGGGGAGAAGTCACGATTTCCTTGGCCGTGGTTGTCCAGAAAGAGATTCAAAAAATAGCAATTTTTTCAAAATTTAAAAATTTTAAATTAATAATATTATATTTTATATAATAATAATTAAAACAAGAAGTAATCATTTTTTTTTTATTTTTATATAATAATTAGATTGTTTTTATTTTATAAAAAACAATTGCTTTAAAAAATTTACAAAAAAAAACTTATATGATAAATCAATAAAAGCATGGTACCCATAATTTAAAAATATATAGTCACAACTTCTTTGGCATGATTGTATATAGAGAAGCTGAAAAATTGAAGGGTGGCCATTCATTGTTCATAAACTTTGATGGCATCAGTGCTAATTTTTCAAAATCAGAAAATCCGAAACCCAAGGTTCAATGTCAAGAATTAAGAATTTAAAATACCATTAAATAATAGCTAAGTTAAAAATCAGAAAGTGCTAAAAAGAATTTTTAAAAAATCCAAATAAAAATTAGATTCAATTAACCAAATATTATAATTTTAAGAAATTGCAAAGCCCAGAATTGAATTCTTCCGAATTTAAAGTTGTTCGTTTTAATGCAAAACTATAAAATATTAAGCTTTATATGAATTCAAGATAATGACTTAAAAAGAAATAAAATTTTTCATTTGGCACTTAATTCTTTTTGTGAAAAGCTCTTTTTAAAATTACTTACACCAATTTGAAGAGATTTCTTAAAATTATTTTTATAAAAAAAAAAAAATTCTGGAACCTATAATAATTGGTTTGAAATAAACGTTCTGTTCTTTAAAATTCTGAATTCACCCGGTTTGCCATTAACGCTTCTGAACAATAAATGGCTGCCAATTGAAGATCTCAAGTTCTCGGTCAGGCCGAGAAAAAAAAATTAATCAGAAAAAAAATCAATTTATATATATAATGTATTTACTATAAATTTAAATTATATAAATTCTAAATATAAAAATAATTAAAATAATAAATAAAAAAATTTTTTTAAAATATTTTTTTAAAATGTGATATTATAAAAATTTTGTATTGTGTTTTTACAAATCTATTGTTTTGTAAATTTTACAAACTCTTGCTCATGAAATTTAGCTCCATTACATTTTCTGTGAATTCAAAATAAAAATTTTTACACTGTTTTATTCTATATGCAATTTTTATGTGTCAACGTTTTTTGGTAGTTAACTTTTGTGGTGAACTCTCTGTGGCAAAATCCCTGATGACGTAGTTTTTTGGTGGCATAAGTCATATCAAATAACTAAGGTAAATGATTGTTATGTCTCTTAAACAATCAATTGCCCGACTATGTTTTTTTAAATTAATTAAGGTTATGATTAAACAAAATAATTATATCAATTTTAATGTAAAATAACTTTTTTTAACGTAATTTTATGATTTTTTAAACTTTTCTTTCAATGATTTAGCAAGTTCTTTATACTCTTCAATGCCTTTACCATTGATTTCTTCATAATTTACTGTTTCTGCTTTCATTCTTTCAAGCCATCTACCAACATTCTTATATTTACTGTAATCATAATTAAGAACCTGAAAAATATTTCAATTGGTAAATAATATTAACCAGGTGTGGAATTAAATTTTTAGTTTTTTATGCCTTTATATATAAAAAATCTTTAAATAAAAGACTTTTAAAAAATATATTAAAGAATTCATTTTATGATTTTAAAATCTTTAAAACATTATCTATCAATTAAAATTCTGAAATCGTATTTACTTACATCAAAACTAGTAGTTGTACTCAAAAGTACCAAATCAGCTATCGTAAGATTTTTTCCAGCAACATAGTTTTGCCCTTCAAGAAATTTATCAAAGTATTCAAATGACTCATCGATTTTTTTAACTTTTTCTGGATCTACAGGTTGTCCAAGAAATACTTGAGGATACTAAAAATAATTAATTTTTTTACAGTTCACTTATAATTACCTTATAAATTAAAATGCAGGGTCATAAATTGAATGAAATGAAAAACTTTTTAAATAATAAGAGAGATGATTTTCTTGACCAAGAGGGCTAGTAAATAAATAATACAGAGATCTTTCTTTGAATGTGTAATGTTTCGTGTACACTGAGTACAGCTTTTCAAACAACAATTTATAAATATGATAACATTTACTACATTTTCCTTAAAAATAGATAACTTTTCTTTGGTAAAAAAAGAACAATGTTTAGATATCTAATTTGATCTGTAATAAGTAATTTTCTCAGAATTAAGGGATTTTATCACTTTCTTTCAATTGTTGTCAAATCTTGAAGTTTGTTTTTAATTTATATTTTAGTAAATGCTTTATTTTAATTTCCGTAAATTTATGATCGCAAACCCCAAATTTTCGTAAGCAAACTTTATTTTTGAGTCGAAAATTAGAAGGGACAGGGTTTCTTGGAGCTCCTAATTAAAGCAAACTGATTGTCAATTTATACGATTAAAATGGTGTATAATGGTGTATAAGGGCCCAATAATTTATTTTTTAATTAGTCTAGAAGCTGTATATGTTAGTATGCACTTATTATTGTTATTTTGACATATTTCATTAAAACATTTCTAACTGTCCAAAAAATGATAGGTAATATGTTTTTGAGGTCTATGTATAAAAATATTTAGATCCTGGCCTCAAAAATATATTACCTATAATTTGAAATGTTTTTTATAAAATAAGTTAAAAGAAACTTCAAAATTGACTAAGACATTCGTTTTTCGGTAATAGGGCTTATTTTTCGAGGTTATTTCGATGCGTATTAGACAAATACCTTACGAAATATATAGACAAAAGCAAAACTTGGATCAGTAGATGCTCGTAAATGGCATTCGGAGAAACTTTTTGCGGTTGGGACCTAAATATTCTTGTTCAACACATTACTTATCATTTTAAGGACAATTAGAAATTTCTTTATAAAATATGTCAAATAAATGTTTAAACTTGACAAAAAAATACAGTTTTTCGGTATTAGGGCTGTGTTTCGGTATCGGGACCTAAAAATTTGAAATTTATTTCTGGATAAAATGCAATATTTCTTTATCAGTGGAGAGAAAAGCATTTTTTTCGATCACGTCACGAGAAAGAAACATGATTTTTTTTTTGGTGAATAGATGAGATTCACCATCCGGAAATCTTAAGGCATTAAAATTAAATTTGGATCAAGATTGCGGTATATTTCAAACGAAATAAAAAAGGGGACAAAATTGTTTATCGGTTAAATTAAGTATTTCAAAGAAATATAAAGATTGGAATATCCAAAATATTACAATAATAATAACCACATATACTTACAAAAACGTCGAAAAATGATTGATACAATTTTCCCATATCAAAGTATAATCGCTGATCAACTAATGCACGTTGTTTAGGATCCTTTGGATATAATTTATCATTTTTTCCATATTGGTCTACCAAATAACCACAAATTGCACGACTGAAATATTTAAACTTATTATAATTAAATTTAAAATTTTTTCATTCATTAATTTTGACATACCTTTCGTATAAATAAAACCCATTATCATCGATTGTAGGTATACAATGCATTGGATTCATCTGTAAATTATTTTCAGTATTAGCACAATTAAAGTTTATTAACAAACTTTTCTGTTATGATAACAACAATTAAATATGTGGCAAAATAAAATTTTTATTTTAATTTAAAATGCAAAATGAACGAAATGAACAGACTCAAAATAATATTTTAATTCATATTGATTTAGACGCATGTATTTTTATATTCATTCAGCGCCTGAGTTAAAGAGAGAAAGAATTATGAATGCGATAAGAGTATAAAATAAATTGTTGTTACAAAAAATATCGATTGTAACGCGTTACTATAGAACGCTGAAAGAGGCATGGTGAGAGACATCGCTGACGCGCTCTGTCTTTCATTTTTTTATCTTTCCTTTCAACCATTAGTTACAATATATACTATATAACTATAGACAAAAATGATCTTAAGTCATTTATTTATAATTCTTACAAAATATTCGAAGGTTCCTTTCAAGATCCGAAAGCTTAAGTAGGGTCTAATTTATTGCAAAAAAAAAATTATTTTGCCTTTACGTGATTGGTACCAAAATCATTGGTGTTTACTTTTACAATAACTACAGCTTCTTAATCAATTAATGTTACCTTTAAAAATTCTGGTTTAAGATGTTCGCCAGCAAAAAGATTTAAAGATTTTAAATTTAATTCAACCCCTAGTGCGGCTGCAACCAGTCGTACAGACCTGCATGGAGCACTCGGTGGTAAATGATAAAGATCAATAGGCATTATATTTCTGCAAAAAAAAATAATAATTTATAATAATAATAATAATAATAAATTTATTTTTATTTTTATGTCGTTTTTTTCGTTTTTAAATCCATATTCATATTCATATTTATTCAGTAAAATTAATACAAATTTAGGGTCTACTCGGAACCTACGCATTTCGAACTTGCTCATCTATTTTCTTACACATTTATTACACGAAAAAAATATTACACATTAAATAAATTACCAAAATAAATCTTACACATGTGTAGGAAAATTAATAATTAAATATTTTATATATTTTAATTGTAAAACAATATGAAAATTATAAAAATTTATAAAATATTTAATTATTAATTTTCCTACACTGTAACGTACCAAATGCCTAGACCCCTAAGATATGCAAATATTTATGAATAATGCATGCAAATAATAGTTTAATTCTACTTACTTATACGTGTGTTGCATAATACACACGCATAAGTGTATAAAATACCGAAATCGCGATTTAAATCAATATATGTATCGATACAATTATAAACTCCTAAATTTAGATTATTTAATGATAATCAAATATTACTTAAATGGCAGCACTATCCAGCATGTATTTATTTATGCCGGCAGTCTCTTAAATGTAAATATGTAAATATGTAAATATGAGTAAAATATTAGTTTTTAAGCAAATTAGAATTATTTAATTTAATTATAAAATAATTAAATGCACCTTTATTATTAATAAAAAATATAACAATTATCAATAATACATTTAATATATTTAATAAATTAATTAAACATAAATGATAAATCTACTAACGGTCAAAATAGATTTTATTGATAAAAAAGGAGTATTTGTTAATTTAAGTTGTAAATAGAAATTAATTATAAATAAAAAAATAATTAATGTAATAAATATAATATATAAAAACAATAAATAATAATTAAAACAATTAAAAAACTAAAAAGAAGAAATTCGCGCCAAACGCAAATTTCCTTCCAGAAAGTTCGAGAACAAATTTTATGTATAAAAATTCCAAGCATGTGTGCGTGAGTTGCGAAAAGTATATAAGAAAGAGCTTTCGCACATCACGACACACTTGTTCTGGAATCTCTGGTGAAGCAAGTTCTTTGAACGACCTTCATTATTTTCACACTCAATAAATATTACATTGAATTAAAACCTTAGTGTTCTTATTTATGCAAGGGATTCCAAAACATCATCAGCTTCAGATGCAGATGTGCATCAAACAAAATTAGAGGAACAGCCTCGTTATTTACTTAAACCCTTTGAGGTCCAAGGGCTAGATACCCTTGGTTCGATAAGGATACTAGGCGGGTAGGATTTACAGTGCTCGAATATAGGAAAAAATATAATTATTGTCACCCCTACTTCTGAGGGGTTACAACACATGTGTAAGATTTATTTTGGTAATTTATTTAATGTGTATTATTTTTTTTGTGTAATAAAATGTGTAAGAAAATAGATGTGCAAGTTCGAAATGTGTAGGTTCCGTGTAGACCTCAAATTTATACACATTAGTACAAGATAAGACAAAATGTATAATATAAAATATGTAATATACACGCATACAAAAAGTTAGTAAATATAACCAAAATTACGATTTTGTTTACTAAATTAAGTTTGGTTAAAAGTCACTACTATATTTTTGGTAAAATTAACTAATAAAATTTGTTTACAATACTAAAACTTCAATTCTTTTGGTAAAATTTACTTACTTTTTAGTTATATTTACCAATATTTTTAATCTCGGTATATCGTTGAGGTTAATTTTACTACACTTTTTTTGCGTGTATTAATTTTTTATGTATAGAAAACAAAATTTTTAAATAAATTATAAAAGCATATAAACATTTTTTTAAACAACTTACCTAAATTAGTAGACTTAAAAAAAATATTATTAATGTTTTTATATTTTTCTTTAAACAGTTGATATTAAACTATTAAATAAATGTACAAAGATATTTTACAATGAGCAACGCGAGAAGAGCGTATTAATATTTTTAAATGCGCCCAGCTCTACTACTGAGAATATTATGATAAAAAGTTATATTTATAAATAAAAATGATGTTTTTTTTTTAATGCGTGCACTGAAAGAAAAAAAATTATTACGTAGGCTTCAAGGTCTTAACAAATTGCAATTCTGTGTTTACATTTTTATATATGAGTAATTCTTAGTGAAACTGATACGAGTGATAGGTGAAATGGTTTCAAAACAGCAGGTGTTTTATGATTTAAAAATTGATTAAAATTTGCTGCAAAAACCTGAGTTAAATTTTCGATTTAAGGTTTTGGCGTTCTAAATATACAGCCAAAAAATAATTTTCAACTATAAGGGGTATGTAAAATGAAACACAGCATTACGGAAATGTTCAAAATTTCTAAAAATAGAGATAGTAAAATTTAGTAAAATTTTTCGAGAAATCCAAAAATTGAAGCAGAATTTTCATTAGATTATAGGGAAACCTGAAAAATTTCGAGAAATGGAAGGTTATGAAAATTATTTTTTAAAGTTTTTAAGCACTTTAAAGGCAAATATTTCTCAAAAATTATTTATCGACAAAAAATACATAAGAAAATACAACTTAAATGATGAAATAATCCCGGTTTTTGATTAATTTCTATTTGAAATTTTCTTGTTGTTTATCCGGTTTTGCTTTTGATCGGGTTTAATTAATGGCAGATTTGCATTCGATTTGAAAGATTTTCTATTTCCTATAGTTGAAAATTATTTTTTGGCTGCACGCGGAGCGTAGAAAAATTAAAATCGAAAAATTAGTTCAGATTTTTGCAGCAAATCGTAAAACCGCCGCTATTTCTAAACCACTAAACCTAAAACTTTAAAATTTGGAATGTTATCATAGTTTTACATACTAAACACAGCCCAATCGGGTTTTTCAAGATCCCCGACTTTTACTTATCGCTTATGTCAGTTTCACTAAGAATTTTTCGTATTACAATTAATTTACACTGTTTAGATTATAATCTGTCCATTATTTTTTATATATTATTACCTCCGAATTACTTGGCAAATTATTATCTAATGATCATTATATTTGCAATAATTGAAGAATCAATATTCATTTTAATTAAGAATTTACATTAATTTCTTTCAGTATGTATATAAAAATTAGATAATTATTATCTATACAGCGCGGTGTCTTGGAAAATGGGGTAGAATCTATATATCGGTATCATTACTAACTGACATCGTATACTTTATTATAGTGACAATCAAGTTTTTGTTTTAAACTAAGAATAAATAAAGTCATCGTGAGTGGTAAAATTTAATTAAATTTTTTATGGATACTAGCAACTATCCTTGTAATTATTTAAACAATTTTTTATTTTTTTAATTTTAATTTTAAGAATTAATATGCGTTTTAATTATAAGCTTCCGCACTGAGGCTTTATTTTTTGAATAAAAATACTTATCTTTTTCCTAAAAATGACATGCTCATCGAAACAGTAACTATATGTACATTGTTATAGCTAAAGAGTCATTCTGATTGGCTGATAGAAATTCAAATTTGAAATTTTATTAATTTTCATTAAAGTTTTTCAAAATTGCTTTAATCAGTTATAGTTAAATAATTAACGAGATACATATAAATTAAAAAATAAGTGTTTAAATTATTAATCACATATTATATTTTCTTAATTTATAAAAATGTGGACTATTGGTAAGGTTAGTAAATCGGGTTGCAAAATTATAAGTTATAAACTTTTATTTTAGTTTTTTTTATTTTAGTGCAAGTTGTCAAAATCAAAAATATTTTGATTAATAAAAAAGTAGTAAAAATAGGTGTGCAACTAGGGTCTATATTAGGCCCACTTTTCTTCATCATATATTTAAATGACCTATTGGACCTGATTGACAACACCATACGCAGATGATACTGTTCTATTTTGTCTGGAAATACATGGAGTGATGCTGAAGAAACTATAAATAGATATCTGGCTATTGTCAACTCTTGGTGTTACTCCAATAAGCTAATATTAAACATCAACAAGACTATGTATGTAACTTTTGGAAACAGGAATGACACTTTAGCTCGGAACTTAACAATACGTCTCATAATCACTTTTTAAATAGAGTTCAAAGTACAAGTTACATGAGTGTTCTTTTTGATCAAAACATCAAATGAAAAGAACATATACAATCAGTATATAAACGTACCAGATACCTTGTTTAAATATTTTCAAAACTAAAAAACATTTTAAGTTTCAACAATCTCATTTCAGCTTATTTTGCGTTTTTCTGCTTCTTAATTTACAGGAAAAATTATATAATATTGTTACAAACAACAACTCTAAGAATAAGAGTATCTTAAATATTAATCAAGCATACAAATCCATTATAAGTGAATATCAATATCTGAAAGATAAATATCTCAACAGTGATAGTAAAACCAGAAATAAAAGTCTGATACTGCCAGAAATCAGACTAAATATAGGGAAAAAAAATCATATTTTTACAGCTACAAAAATGTATAATAAGTTGCCAAAGAATTTAAAAACGTTAGATATAAAGAAGAAAAGTTCCAAACAAATAATAAAAGAATGGATATTGCATTCTGGTCTCCAATTTTAATTTTGATACAAATTCTAATTAATTTAAACTTTAACTAATCTCTTGTACATATAATTTCAAAAATTTTATATAGTTTGCATTGATACTAGTCTCTTGTTATCAATATATTTATATTTATTATAATTTACATATTTTAACTTTAATCTGTTACATTGTTATTTATTGACTACAGGGGTTGGAGTGATTGTATGGTCTATAGCAGGTGTTTAAAAATTAAATAAGGTCATATATGCATATTTGTTCAAGTATCTGAATCAGAAAATATAGATCATAATGGTGATGTAAAGTATATGTACACAGGAATGCAACAGGCTGCCATCCATTGTTAATAAGCGTTGATAGCAATCCATGCTACTTTTTCAAAATTAGAATTAAAATACATTGTATATAGAGAAGCTGAAATGTTGAAGGGCGGCCATTCATTGTTCATAAGCTTTGATGACATCAGTGATAATTTTTCAAAATCGGAAAATCCGAAACCCAAGGTTCAATGTTAAGAATTATGAATTTAAAATACCATTAAAAAATAGCTAATTCAAAAATCTGAAAGTGATAATAAAAATTCATAAAATATCCAAATAAAAATTATATTCAATTAACCATAATATTAAAATTTTAAGAAATTGCTAAGTCCAGAATTGAATTTTTCCGAATTTGAAGTTCCTCATTTTAATTCAAAACTATAAAATATTAAAATAAAAATTTTCATTTGGTAATTAATTCTTTTTGTGAAATGCTCTTCTTAATATTACTTACTCCAATTTGTACATATTTCTTAAAAATATTTTTCTAAAATAAAGAAATTTTGGGTTTGAAATAAACGTTTCTGTTCCTTAAAAATCTGAATTCAGATCGGATCCAGGATTGCCAGCATCGCTTCTGAATAATAAATGGCCGTCAGTTGAAGATCTCAATTTCTCGAGCAGGCCAAGGTAATTAAAAAAAAAAAATTAATAAAAAAAAAAAATATACATATATAATGTATTTACTATAAATTTAAATTATAGAAATTCTAAATATAAAAAAGTAATTAAAACAATAATTAAAAAAAGATGTTTTTTAATATTTTTTGAAATGTGATATTACAAATTAAAAATTAAAAATTTTGTATATTAAAATCACACAATTACTTTTCTGAAAATACAAAGAGATGTTTGTGATTTTACAAATCTATTGTTTTGTAAATTTTACAAACTTTTGCACATGAAATTTATTTCCATTACATTTTTTGTGATTTCACAATAAAAAATTTCTACAGTGCTTTATTCTATATGCAATTTGCATGTGTCAACATTTTTTGGTAGTCAACTTTTGTGGTGAACTCTCTGTGGCAAAATCCCTGATGACGTAGTTTTTTGGTGGCATAAGTCATATCAAATAACTAAGGTAAATGATTGTCATGTCTTTTTAACAATATCAATTGCCCGACTATATTTTTTAAATTAAAATAATTATTATAGTTATGTTTAAATAAAAAAATTAAATCAATTTTAAAGTAATATGATTTTTTTTATAACGTTATTTTATGATTTTTTAAACTTTTCTTTCATTGCTTTAGCAAGTGCTTTATACCCTTCAATGCCTTTACCATTGATTTCTTCATATTTTACTGTTTCTGCTTTCATTCTTTTAAGCCATTTATCAACATTCTGATATTTACTGTAATCGTAGTTAACAACCTAAAAAGTATTTCAATTGGTAAATAATATTAACCAGATATATGATACTAAAATTTTTTTTCGGTGTTTTATGCCTTTATATATAAAAATTATTTAATTGAAAGACTTTTAAAAAATATATTCAAGAATTCATTTTATGATCTTAAAATCTTTAAAACATTATCTATCAATTCAAATTCTGAAAACGTATTTACTTACATCAAAACTGGTAGTTGTAGTCAAAAGTACCAAATCAGCTATCGTAAGATTTTTTCCAGCAACATAGTCTTGCCCTTCAAGAAATTTATCAAAGAATTCAAATGACTCATCAATTTTTTTAACTTTTTCTGGATCTGCAGGTTGTCCACCGAATACTTGAGGAATCTATAAATAATAAATTTTTGTTCAGTTCACTTACCTTATAAATTAAAATGCAGGACTACAAATTAAATGGAAAAGTTTATAGGAATTTAATCTGATAGGAATTTAATCTAAGTAATTTTCTCTGAATTCTAGGTTTTTATCACTTTATATGAATTGTTGTCAAATCTTGACTTTTAAATTTTGATAAATGCATTATTTTGATTTCCTCAAATTTAAGATTGCAAACCCCAAATTTCCGTCAAGAAACTTTATTTTTGAGTCAAAAATTAGAAGGGGTAGGGTATCTTTGTGCTCCTAATTAAAGCAAACTGATTGGCAATTTATACGATTAAAATAGTTTATAATGGTGTATAACGGCCGAATCATTTATTTTTTAAATGGAAATAATCGTATTACTATTAGTCTATAGAAGCTATATATATTATATATGCTAGTATGCACTTTTTATTCTAAATTTTGTGCAAAACTACTCGTATGTGATAAGTAAGTTTTTTAATGCTTTGCTGCCTTGAATTTTTTTTTTCAGTGTATAAGTATTGCACCAAGAAATATCACTTGCTTTTTTGCAAACGTAGTTTGGTTTTAATCAACCTAAGCGGTTAATTACCTAAGCAGTTAATGTTAGCAGTTTAACACTGCTAACATTTATTTGCAAATTTTATCCGACAAAAAAAATTTTGGTTCCTCAACCATTGTGATAGGTAAAATTTTGGTTTTTGATTTTTTGGCATATAAGCACGTTTTGAGACCTCAGGAAGCTAAAAAACCGGTTTTTAAAAAAAGTGTGTGTGTGTGTGTATATATGTATGTAATTGGTGATACTTCACAAACATTATGGAATTAAGACCTAATTTTTTTTCAAACATTTTTTCACCAAAAAAGCTCGAGGTACTTTTTTTTTTTTTAATTTGGATGTAATACCTCATTTATTTCCACGAAAGTACTTATATTTGAAAGTATGGTTTTTACTCTATGTATCGAATCTGATACTTAATTTTTTGAAAATTTTTTCCCCAAAATTTTTTTCACGAAAAAATACTAAAAACACCAATTTTTAGTATTTTTTAAGAAATTAGGTTATATTGATATTTCACAAACATTATGAAATTAAGACCTAATTCTTTTTTCAAAAATTTTTTCACCAAAAAAGCTTTAGGTACTTTTTTTTTTTAATTTGGATGTAATATTCATTTATTTCCACGAAAGTACTTATATTTGAAAGTATAGTTTTTACTTGATATCTCGAATCAGATACTTAATTTTTAAAAAATTTTTTTCCTAATTTTTTTTGCACAAAACAATACAAAATACCCTGCCAACTAGCTGGCACTGAGGTTCCTCAAACAATGGGCTGTTATCTTAATTTACAACAAATATTATTGATTACAACCATCCAATTATACACACATTTTTCGTTTTTAGTAGCTGGTAAAGTAGATTATTAAGATCATTTTGTTATTAAAGTGAAAATTCTAGCGTCCATGGATTGGTCGCGCCGGCGTTAATGGATTTTAAATCATTTTTGCATAATTAAAAAGAGACAAATATAAAAAAAGCTAATTTTATTTTTTTTTATAAAATTTTATTTTATTAGAATATATAACTATCCCTTAATAATTAAAATATTGGGTAACATGATTTTTTTGTTTTGTCAAAGAAATGGTTGATAACGATGCGAAAATTACAAATATTCGCTCAATTATTATAAAAAGATAGGAGTTTTTACCAGAATTTATAATAATTTCTTATAATTTATTTTCTCAGTGTACTTCTTGCATTTGACCAATCTTCCGCAACAATGATAATAATAATAATAATAATATTTTGTAATAAATTAATTGCTTCAAGATTTTAACATTATTTATATTATTTCTATTAAAAACAAAATAATAAATTATTTAATTCTATAAATTGTTTGATTCTTTTAAAAATTCCAATAAAACTTTTAAATCTTAATTTTAAAATGCAAACATAACCATTTAATATTTTTAGGCTGTTTATTATTGTTTATAATTTCATTAAGCTGCATACATAAATTTAATAAACATAGCAACGAGCAAAATAATCCAAGGAAGTCAAAAAGAGGCAAGATTTCCATCACTCTTTCTTGTGTGTTATAATTTATAAGAAAATAAAAAAAAAATTGTGATCGGATACAAAAAATTACTATAAACTAAATTTCTAAAACTTGTACTCTCATTAAAATAAATTAGATATGTCCAAAAAGAAAAATAAATTTGGTGTTTTATGTATTTTTTTGTGATGAAGATTTTGGAGAAAAAAATTTTCAAAAAATTAATTATCAGATTCAAGATATCGAGTAAAAATCATAATTTCAAGTATAAGTACTTTCATGGAAATGAATGAGGTATTACATCCAAATTAAAAAAAAAAAAAGGTACCTAGAGCTTTTTTGGTGAAAAAATTTTTGAAAAACAAATTAGGTCTTAATTTCATAACAGTTGTGAAATATCGCCGGTCGCAATATTTTCAGATATTAATACTTTCATGAAATAAAATTAGGTATTACACCAAAAAAAAAAAAAATATTGCAGGTTTTTTAATTTTTTTGTTTTTTTAATTTTAAGAAAAAAATTTTTTAAAAATTCAGTATCAAATCCAAAAAATGACTATAAACAAACTTTCTAAAACTAGTACTTTCATAGAAATAAATTAGGTACTACGTCCAAAAAAAAAAAAAAAAATTATTTTTTTTTGTATTTTATCGTGAAAAAAATTTTGGGAAAAAAATTAAAAAAAAATTAAGTATCAGATTCGTGATATAGAGTAAAAACCATACTTTCAAATATAAGTACTTTCGTGGAAATAAATGAGGTATTACATCAAAATTAAAAAAAAAAAAAGTACCTCGTGCTTTATTGGTGAAAAAATTTTTGAAAAAAAAATTAGGTCTTAACTCCATAATGATTGTGAAATATCACCAATTACATACATACACACACACATACATACACACACACACATACACACACATACATACTTTTTTTAAAAACCGGTTTTTTAGCTTCCTGGGGTCTCAAAACGTGCTTATATGCCAAAAAATCAAAAATCAAAATTTGACCTATCACAATGGTTCCTCTTTGAGGAACCAAAACACCAATTTTTTTTTTTCTTTTTGGACGTAGTACCTAATTTATTTCTATGAGAGTTCTAGTTTTAGACAAATCGTTTATAGTATTTTTTTGGATCTGATACCGAATTTTTCCAAAATTTTTTTCTCAAAATTAAAAAAACAAATAAATTAAAAAAACTGCAATATTTTTTCTTTTTTTTGGTGTAATACCTCATTTAATTCCATGAAAATACTATCTTGAATAATTATTATCCAATGAATTACGTTAGATTTTATTTTTAGTTAGATTTAGTTGAATTCAATACATAAATTTTTTTTTAACTTTTAAAAGTTAATTGAAATGAGTGTATGATTGCGTGGTTGTAATCGGTGATATCTGTGGAATATTGAAGTATTTAACTCATTGTTTGAGGAACCTTAGTGCCAGCTAGTTTTTAAATTGTATATTTAGAAGTCGATTGTGTTATAAAACTTTTCTATTTTCCATTAGAGCCGTTATAAGTTTAATTTTATTTAATTAATTTCAAGCATTTAATACAATTAAATTAATATTTTTCTAAGTCTAATATAATAGGTAAAATAATAGGTAATATGTTTTCGAGGTCCTTTATTAAGAATATTTAGGTTTCAACCACAAAAAGTTTCTCCGAATGCCACTTACGGGCATCTACCGGCCCGAGTTTTGCTTTTTTCTATATATTACGCAAGATATTTATCTAATTCGCATCGAATTGGGATCCTAAACTTGAAAAATTGTCCCTACTACCGAAAAACCGAACCCTCTGGTCAATTTTGAAGGTTATTTTAACTTATTACATAAGAAACATTTCAAATGATAGTTAATATGTTTTTGTGGCCAGGACCTACATATTTTTATTCAACGACCTCGAAAATATATTATGATATCCTATCTTATCATTTTTAGGACAGTTAGAAATGTTTCTAATGAAATATGTCAAAAAAACCTTTAAAATTGACAGGAACATACAGTTTTTTGGTATTAGGGCTGTTTTTCGGGGTCGGGACCTAAAAATTAGAAATTAGTGTATTAAAAAACTTATACCTATCACACAAAACTTAGAAAAAAAAGTGAATACTTATAACATATACGGCTACTAGACTATATATTATATTTTTAACCAACGGAGCAAAAAAAAAAGAGTGGCAAATGGATAAACTGCAATCTGGGGCATTCTTTTTTTCTTCCATGGATAAAATGCAATATTTCTTTCTCAAAGGAGAGAAAAAGCGTTTTTTCGATCACTTCGATTGCGGGGTGTAATAATTTGTAATAATTTTTTTTTGTGGCGAATATGAGATTTACCATCCGAAAATTTTAGGCATTAAAATAAAATTTGGATCAAGATTGCGGTAAATTTTAAACGAAATGGAAAAAAGATGAAATTGTTTATCAGTTATTAGAGTACTTCAAGTTAGTAATAAAATATAAAGGTTGGAATATCCAGAATATTACAATAATAACCAAATTTTATAATAATATACTTACAAAGTAGTCCAAATATGATTGATACAATTTTCCCAAATCAAAGTACAATCTTTGATCAACTAATGCACGTTGTTTAGGATCCTTTGGGTACAATTTATCATTTTTTCCATATCGATCTACCAAATAACCACAAATTGCACGACTGAAATATAAAAACTTATTTTAATTAAATTTAAAATTTTTTTATTCATTAATTTTGATATACCTTTCGTATAAATAAAACCCATTATCATCCATTGTAGGTATAGTGTGCATTGGATTCATCTGTAAATTATTTTCAGTATTAGTACAATTAAAGTTTATTAACAAACTTTTCTATTATAATAACAACAATTAAATTTGTATCTTATAATATGTGGCAAAATAAAATTTTTATTTTAATTTAAAACATGAAATATCTACATGAATAGTTTCAGAAAAATATTTTAACCTTATAAACAAATTAATTATTTGACCTTAAACAACCGTTAAATACAAATTTCTATTAAAATTTATAAAATTTAGAGATATGCTATTTATTCATCATAATTTATTTTTAAACGAACCCTAATCTTCATTTGCAAACACCCATGTTCAAAAATATTTCTTTCAATAGAATCAAATATTCAAAAAACGAAAACCACTTTTTTTTAAAATTTCATTATTTTCGTACAATTTTTTTAGCACAATATTATTTATTTACTCGTTTTATGGACATTGTGGTCAAATGATTTTATAGCTATAGACAAAAATATATTTATAATTCTTTCAAAATATTAGAAGGTTCCTTTGAGGATCCGAAAGCTTAGCTAGTATCTAAAAAACGAATTAGTATTTATAAAAAAATTTATGACCGAAACACCTGCCAATACCTAAGCGTATACGGTAAGCGTATGCATTCACAAATATTACAAACAAGACAAACGTATTTTGAATGTAAATTAAGACCTTGTTATACAAGAAAACTCTGAAAAGTGCATTTCTGCCTTAAATATTGTTTGAAAAGAAGTTTTCCCTTGGTTTTTCCTGATGATGCTGCAGTTAATGTTCCATATATCTGTTACACTTATCCTAATTCGTAAAAAAAATTCAAGGATATCAACGGGTGCTTAGATCAAAAATTTTTTTATTCTTCAAGTTATTAATGAACAATGGTTATTAGCATACTATTTATAAAAATTCACTCGTTTTTTGGGTTCTGTTATCAAACCAATATTCGGACGTTGACCAAATTCTAAAGCTATAATCCAGGTATTACCTGTCATTTAAAAAAAGAATTACGTTTCTACGATAAGCAGAAGCAATTTTAGTTTAAATTGTTATAAACAATTTATTTGTTTATATTTTCTGAAAATTCCAACGCTTCCGTGAAGTTAAAGGGTTAAAGAACCTGTAGTTAAAATTTGATTAATTTAAAATAATTTTTAATGCACTTATTAAACGTTTAAAAACGATTCAAAAAATAAAACATTTTATTTCTTACTTTTTTAATGCATTTATTGCAACCCCTCCCCTCCTAATAAAGTTACAATCATAAAATTTTTTACAGAGTTCGAAGGATAATTTGCCAACAGATTTTTTCTAACCCGAACATTCTGAGGTCATTTTTTTGGAAAATATTTCAAAAATCCAAGGGGTCCATAAATCTTTTTTTGATCAATTTGTAATTTATTGCAAAAAAAAAATTATTTTGGCCTTTCTGTGGTTAGTACCAAAATCATTAGTATTTACTTTTATAATAACTACGACCTCTTAATCAATTAATGTTACCTTTAAAAATTCTGGTTTAAGATGTTCGCCAGTTGAAAGATTTAAATATTTTAAATTTAATTTAACCCCTAGTGCGGCTGCAACCAATCGTACAGATCTGCATGGAGCACTTGCAGGTGCATAATAAAGATCAATAGGCATTTTATTTCTGCAATAAAAATAATAATTTAATATTTATTTATTTATTTATTTCAAGATTAATTAACTTTAGATTAATGTAAGTATTTTAAAGTATATTTTATAATTATACATGGTTATCTCTTATCACTCGTATGATTTTTAATGAATATGATAATATATTTTATAAATTTTTATTTCATTTTTTTTTTGCATATTCATATTCATATTATTTCAGTTATTTCAGTAAAATCGATACAAATTTATACAAATTATTACATCTAGCTTTATAAGACAAAGTGTATAATATAAAATATGTAATATACAGGCATACAAAAAATTAATAAATATAACCAAAATTACGATTTTGTTTACCAAATTATTTAATAAAATTAACCAATAAATTTTGCTTACAATACTAAAATTCAAATCTTTTAGTAAAATTTACTCATTTTTTGGTTATATTTACCAATATTTTTAATCTCGGTATATCGTTGAGGTTAATGTTACTACACTTTTTTTTTGCTTGTATTAATTTTTTATACAGAAAACAAAAAATTTTTAATAGGCCAGGTCTATTTGTCCAGAAAATTTTCAATTGTTTCTGGTTAAATAGATTTTCTGGTCAAATAACCAAAAAAATATCAAAATTTTATTCAAAGATTTTTATTGAATAAAACTAAAATTTAATTTAGAATTTCATAAATTAACAATTTTTAAAGATTAGAAAATTTAAGAATTGATTATTTTTTCAAAAAATAGTGCAGAGTGCAGAAATGCAAGCATAACTTTACTCCTCGAAAATATTAAGGTTAAAAATATTTTTCACTTTTGTTTATGTGTGAGTAAATTTTACACAAAAATTTTCTGGACAAATAGCTCTTGCGTTTTTAATAAGTCATAAAAACATATAAAATTTTTTTTACAGATCTTACCTAAATTATTAGATTTAAAAAAATATTATTAATGGTTTTATATTTTTCTTTAAACAGTTGATATTAAACTATTAAATAAATGTACAAAGATATTTTACAATGAGCAACGCGAGAAGAGCGTATTAAAATTTTTATGTGCGTCCAGCTCGCTCTACTACTGAGAATACTATGATAAAAAGTTATATTTATAAATTAAAATTATGTTATTTTATTAATGTGTACACTGAAAGAAAAAAAATTATTACCTACGTAGGCTTCAAGGTCTTGAAAAATTGCAATTAAGTGTTTACATTTTTATATATGAGTCATTCTTAGTGAAACTGACATAAGCGATAGGTAAATTGGTTTCAAAATGGCAGCTGTTTTACAAGTTTAAAATTGATTCAAATTTGCTTGAAAATTTTGAGTTAATTTTTCAATTTTAGTTTTTGGCGCTCTAAATATATTAGCTAAAAAATAATCTTCAATTATAGGGGGTATGTAAAATGAAACACAGCATTACAGAAATGTTCAAAATTTCTCAGAATAGAGGGTTTATAGTTACATTTTCAGAGAAATTCAAAAATTGAATCAGAATTTTGATTAGATTATAGGGAAATCCAGTAAACGGAAAATTTCAGGAAATAGAAGGTTATGAAAATTATATTTTTTCAAAAACTATTTACTGAGAAAAAGTCCATAAGAAAATGCAACTTTTAAGCCTAATTAGAAGACAAAAAGTTTAACTTTTTGATATATTCGTATTGGAAATTTCCTTTTAGTTTTTTTGGTTTTCCTGCTTTTGTTGAGGTTCAATTTATGGCAGATTCAGATTCAATTTGAAATTTTACATACTTCCTGTAATTGAAAAATATTTTTTGGCTGTATGCGGAGCGTAGAAAAATTAAAATCGAAAAATTAGTTCAGATCTTTGCAGCAAATCGTAAAACAGCTGCTATTTCTAAGCCACAAAACCTAAAACCTTAAAATTTGGCATGGTATCATAGTTTTACATACTAAACACAGCCGAATCGGTTTTTTCAAGATCCCAGTCTTTTACTTATCGCTTATGTCAGTTTCATTAAGAATTTTTCGTATTGCAATTAATTTACACTGTTTAGATGATAATCTGTCCATTATTTTTTATATTTATTACCTCCGAATTACTTGGCAAATTATTATCTAATGATCATTATATTTGCAAGAATTGAGGAATCAATATTCATTTTAATTAAGGATTTACGTAAGCCTTGCGTAGCCGCGCATTACTTACTGCGCAACTCCGCACGCGTTAAATGGTTAATTGTAGAATGTCCCTAACTGACATAGTAAATTTTATAGTGACAAGCAAGTTTTTGTTTTACACTTAGAATCAATATATTAATATAATTTCTTATAAAGTCATCGTGAGTGGTAAAATTTAATTACATTTTTTATAGATTCTAGCAAATATCCTTGAATTTATTTATACAATATTTTATTTTTTAATATTTTCAGCATTAATATGCGTTTTAATTATAAGCTACCGTACTTAGGCTTTACTTTTTGAATTAAAATACTTACCTTTAAAATAGTAATTGTAATCAACTTTATTTTGCTTTTTTAATAATACATGTTATCAATAATTCATGGTTTAACCAATTAATATCTCTAAAATTATCCAAACATAATTATAGTTAAATCCAATGGCGGATCCAGTAAAGTGTCTCAGGGAGGGGTGGGCGGTCAAAATTTTGTATGTTTTCTTCAACGTAGGCATAATTTTTTCACCTAATTCTGCTTAGGAGGAAGGTATCCTACGTTAAGAAAATCCTTTTTAGTTTTTTTCTCAGAGTGGTGTTTCCATCCTATTTCCTCCCCGAGTAATGACCATAAACTAAAAAGGTACGCTCCACGGAATCCACCTCAGTCGAACAAATATAGGCTTTGCCATAAATCTTACTTTTTCCGGGGTAGGGGGGCAAATGTCCAGGGGGCAATTTTTCGGGGAGGGCACAGGGTCGTGATTCGACGGTGTTAGAAAGAAGCCAACTAATTAAAACTTCTTGTGTACTCAAATTAAATTTTAGTTCCCCAAGGTATCTTGGTATCTCCAATATCCAAATTGAGTATTTCTAAAACTCGTATTTTGTTGGAGTAGTCTTCGCCTCCAACTTAAGTAGGCGTCGTCTTCGCCACTACGTTTGAGGTGGCGTAGTATTCCATTTACCTTTCTCTCGGAGTTTTTTTCCTCAGGGTTTTGAATAAGCGTTTTTTTTGCTAGGGGTGTCGATATTTCAGACGTAACCTGATATTAAGCCAACCTAATTTTAGTCTAGCAGGTGATGTTCTGTTTTGATGTCTGATACGTATGTAACAGTGGCATTCTGCAGTTTCCGTAAACGGTTTTATTGATATCCTAACAGGTTACCCATTGCAAAAGCTCTATAATCAAAGAGAGGGAAGATTAATGAGCATACTAAGCGTCTGCGAAGTAAAGGGGAAATGAAGTTTTTGAAGTATCTGAGTCTATAGAGTACATAATTTATTGATTTGGACATATGATTGATCTGGATGTGCCCGCTCATATCTGAATCAAGGAAGATACCAAGATTTTTGACTGATTTTGATATTAGAATATGACTACCGCTAAATTAGAGTGTAGTTTTATTAGTGTAGAGCTCCTGATAATTCTTAGCAAAGATAATGAAGTTAGTTTTATCTTGATTAAAGTGGAAATTATTTTTAGAAGCCCAGATTTCAATGTTTCTTAACTTGTTTTGTAGGAGAGAAATACCGAGATTGTAATCTTTCTTGGGAATTTGAAGGTAAATTTGTAAATCATCCGCGAAAAGTAGTCTTTTCGCATAAGTGATATGAGAGCCAATATCATTCATATATATTAGAAAGAGTAACGGGCCCAAAACAGAGCCTTGGGGGACACAACTTTTCACTACTTCTGCGGAGGAGATTTTTTCGCCTACTATGGCGTATTGAGTTCTATCAAAAAGGTATCTGGAGAACCAGTCCACTGCGTCCTTGGATAAACCAAGATTCAGTAACCTGGACAATAGAAGATTATGAGATACTCGATTAAATGCATTTGAAAGGTCAAGCATTAGTAGGATTGTGAGATTCCCATCATGGTAGCCCCTACAAATTTCATCAACCATATTGCTGTGGAGTTTTTGGAAACCTGATTGAAAATTGTCGAGAACTTTATACTGAATTAAATATTGTGATAGTTGATTATGGATTATTTTCTCAAAAATTTTAGATAAAATTGATAATTAATAATTGATAAGAGATGCCGGACGATAAGAACTTAAATGAGAGGGGATTGGGTATTTTATTAACAGGGATGATATGGCTATGTTTCCAGGCAGACGGAAATTTTTTGAGAATTATCGAGTTATTATTAAGGGATACAAAAACTTTTGAAAGAGATGGTAGCTTTAGATTTAGTAGAGAATCGTTTAAATTCCCAATTTAAATTATCTAACGTTTTGTTAGTAAATTTAAAAGGGGGGCGATTTGGGAATAAGGGAGAATTATTTAGTTGCAGAGAGGGATCAAAATTTTGAGTGGCAAAAAGTATTTATTGTGCTCGTCCGGGGTAAAGCGAGGTTTTGCTGTGATAGAGGAACTGGTAAGACCCAGATGCTTCAGTTCATTTCAGATAACAGCAGGAGGGTTATTTGTTGATAATTTATTTGAGTAAAAGTTTATTTTTTCTGCTGAGATTTTCTCATTTAAAATATTTCTGAATTTTTTATAGGCATCCAGGCGAGGCTGAATACATTTCCGTCCATAACGACGATATAGATAATCTAAATGTTTTATTCCTTTCTTAACCCAGGAGTTAACCATGGAAAAGATTTTTTTGGTAATTCTATAATTTTTAAGAGGAACTACATTAAACTGCTTATTCTTTTTTATAATAAAAAAATATTTATTCAATGTTTTATAAATTAATTTTTTTTTTTTACTATAAAATAATTATTATTGTATAAATTCTTTAAATAATGGTTCATAATATTCTGCTTTTTGATCAGAACTTAAAATATGATTTTCAATTTGTTTTAAGCGTCCAGAAAGTCTTTTCGATGCAAATACTGTATTTTTTTGAGATATTAATTTTTCAAACTAAAAAAAATGAATTATTAATTAAATTTACTGATTTATAAATACGTTATTTAATTGCATGTTTGTCATACCTTCTCTAACTGTGACTTTTGTCTAATTTCAGATGCTATGAGTTCCAGTAAAGATACAAGAGATTCTAAATTATTTTCAAACCTGTAAATACAAACATTATATAATTATTTATTAGTAATAAAATAAAATTGAAAATAATAAAAATGAAATAAGCAAATATTGTAAATGATTCATTAACAGAAAAATATTTTAGGTCTTATCATAAATAAATACCTTAATTTAATATCATCAATTCTTTTAGAAATGAAATCTAAACATAAATTAATCCTTTTTTCATCGCCAGTTGAATATAAACAAACAGCTTTAAATACTGATAAAGCTTGATTTTTTGGTATTATGGAATCAGTCATTATTGTTAAATTTAAATAATTTTTTAAAAAATTAATATCTTCTGTGCAACCTAAATAAATTAAAATTTCTTCTGAATAATTTTTTTTATAATTATTAAATACTTTATTCCATATTGAACAATTTGCTCCTTTCAAACCAAAACATTTTGCCCATTCATTTAAATCTGGTGCTACGCTATAAATATTAAAATAATTCAATGGTTATAAGTTTATTTTAGGCATAGTTTGAAAATAATTAATTTTTAATTACTTATCATAATTTTTATTTCCTAAATGTGTTATCATTTGTTTTGTTGCAGTATTCCAACATTCTTGATAACCAAAATGACATGCCCAATGTATTATTATTCTTCTTAATAATAAAGTTGAAAAACTATCATCTATTTTATCTTCATAACCAATTTTTTCAATAACTGGTATTATTAATTTTAAACTAAATGTCTAAAAAATTTAATTATAATATTAATTATTATTTGAGTTATTCTTAGCGAAATTGGCCTAATGAATAGATGGAAATTTGGGAATTTTAAAAAAACGACTTGACTATGTTTAGTATGCAAAAATATGATATCATATTCAAAGGTTTTAAAATGGCAGTTGTTTTTCGATTTTTAAAATTTCTCAAATTTGCAACTGAAATCCATAAAATAACTTTTCGATTTTAATTTTTCTACTCTGTAAATAAAGCTAAAAACTGTTTCCGACAAAATCTGTGTAAAATTAATATAAAAGTAAAATTTGCCATTGAAAACGATCCTTTCCTCGAAAACATTAAAAATTGGTATTATATCATATTTTGACATTCTGAACCCAATTCAATTGGTTTTCACAAAATCTCAGACTTTCACCTACCATTTAGGTCACTTGCATAAAGAATTACTAATTTATTTTTTTTTAATTATTAATCTACCTTTAAACTATTAAATGCTTGTGTATTTGATAAATGATAATTTAAAAAATCAAATATAAATTGGGCATTATACCACGGAATGTAATCAGTTTCATGTGATAAATAAGTTATTAATTCTAATAAAATATTCATATTTATTTTTCCTTTTAGTGCAAATTGCATAGCGTCGTTTATTATTTGGCCTCTGTTAATTGGATGAATTAAAGTGAATTTATCATTTTTTAAAAATGCTATTATTTTCTTTAAATTTTCTTCATCGTATAAAATGCGATAATAGCCTAGAAAAATTTATTTGTTGTATTTAAAAAATCATAAAGGTTATTTCAAAATAAAATTTTACCTGACTGTTGATTATTTAATATTATCCAATCATCAGGCTTAATTCCTTCAATTACCAACTCATCTTTTTGTGGTTTTAACCAATGAATTGGTGATGTAATGTTAAAATTTGGTTTTGATTGAGTTGCATAACATATTGGGATCCACCATTTATGATTTGATTTTTTTTGAGATAATTCAAAAAATTCTGTTGCGGGCACCTGAGTAATTTGCGCTGTTCCAGTTTTATAATTTCTGGTTACTTTAACAACAGGATATAATTCAGCGTCAGTCCATGAGTGCATTATTTCAAATATATTTATTCTTTCGGATTTATTTTCTTCATTTATTACAGTTTGTACTGTTTTCCATAAATCATCTGGGCTGACTGAACCATATTTACTATGATTTTTTATAATTCAGTTGTATTATAATAAACTAATATAATGTTTTAATTTTCATAAATTTAATTTTCTATTTATTTTTTTCTAAGAAAACTCTTAAGATATCGTGGCACGTGAAACACAATAAGCTAATTTTTTTTTAAATTTTACTTTATGTTTTACGACATTTGCAAAGTTAATCAATTAAAAATACTCCGTTCACCAGAATTGAAATAGTGGTTGCTTGGATTTTTTAAAAGTTTATTTTTTGGAATCAAAAATGCAGTAAAATTTCCTGCTTGCATACCTCTTATGTGAAGATTGGTTCAAAAACTTTTTTAAATTCTATTTAAACCTGACGTGGACCCCCATTTCGTAAACATTTTCTATCCTTTATAGGTCCATGGAATTTGTTTGGATCACTGAATACAAATAGAATATTTGTTTTTAGCGGAAATGGGCAAGTTGCCTGCAGTAAAATGGCCCAGTTATTCGAGTAAGAAAGTTTAGGCTATTTTATTCAATTTTTTAGAAGATAAATTTTTGGACAAGCCACTTTAGGCAGAAAATAATTTTATTTTAACATGGAACATGTTTATAGGGAGGGGGTACTTTAGAACTTGAAAATTAAGGGGGTGGGGTCAAATTTGTCCTATTTAAGGGGTGGTCAAATATGTCCTATTCAAGGGGAGTGGTCAAATATGTCCTATTTAAGGGGGGCGGTCAAATTTGTCTTATTTAAGGGGGGGGGGGGGTCGAATGAAACTTAGAATAGTTAGGAGACTTTGAAAAATCTGAGCTTAAGGACTTAAGATAATACAGGTTTATGGACTTAAAATAATATCGATTTAGGGACTTGGAATAATATTGATTAAGGGACTTCAGAATAATTCAGGTTTAGGGAATCAAAATAGTTTGGGCTTAGAATCTTATCAGCTAGTAAGGTGATAATCAAAAATTATAAAATTAGACAATTGTATTGTAATGTTGAGTAACATTTGTATTACACCTAGTCCTCAGCTGGAAGTAAACATGTTCCATGCATTTAGGTTGTGTTTACACAAACCGGTTATAAGTTTTGTACTCAGGGACCCAAACAACATAAGTAACCGATAAAAATTTTTAAAAACCTGCAAAAACATAATCTAAAAATTTCTTTCATGGGAAAATGGACCATTTCCGATAAAAACGGATTTCATATTCGAAAAAGCTAGGATGAAAAATTTCTACGAAACAGGGGTCCACGCCAAGATTATATTTCGTTAATGACACGAATATTTCTTGTAATAAAATTCTTATTTTTTCGGTAATTGATACATTTCCAATGAATACTTTTTTTAAATAATCAAATTTTAAAATTAATAATCCCGTTAATTTTGTAATTAATTTATATTAAAGAAAATCTTACTTGTTTCTTAAAAATATTGAAAAACTATTATGAAGAAGTTTTTCTGACAAGAAATGAGACATCATACGGAATAAAGATGCAGCTAAAAAAATATCAAAATGAAAAATTATATTTTTATATTATTTAAATAATTGAAAATAAAACTTAATAAAAAATTTACCCATTGAAGAAAATGAATTAGAATCTTGTATAAATTTATTTACATTTTTTGAATTAATATTAACATCATTACTTAATGGTATGCCTTCATTAATTTTATTTGTTATGAATGAACGACGTTGTAATTCCCATACTACAAGCATTTCTTTCAAATGATAATCAGGTACAATCTGAGCCATAATATAAATTTAATTTGTATTTATAGTTTAATTTGATTTAAAATTTAAAAAATTTACCTTATCTGCGATGTAATATTTTAAATATTTTGCAATTCCTTGATTTAACCAGCCATGTTTCCATAATTTGGGAGATATTAATTGATTATACCATTGGTCAATTATAACATGTATTGACTCTAAAATTACATCTTTTTTAATTGCTGGATTATAACGATCGTTGTAAGTTGCATAAGAATTCCTAAAATATAATTAAAATTAATTAAATTAATTTGAAAAAAAAAAATTTTAAACAAAAAACTTACTTTGTCATAATAAAACCTAAATTACTTGATGGTAAAGCTTTAGCATCTTTTGGTAAAATAAATTGTATCAAAGTATTAATTGGATATTGAATTTGTGTGAATTCTTCCATAAATTTAATTGTTTCAAAATATAATTTATGTGAAAATTTACATCTTTTTAAATCCATTTCTAAACCATATGTTATTATTGTTTTTTTATATTTATGTACTGTTACGTTATCCATTTTTTTAGGTATTACTATTAAATTATTTTGATATGTTGATGTATTCATTATTGGATGATAATAAAACCATTTTTGTCCTAATTTATATTCGTAATAATTTTTTGGTAATAAAGATTTTATTGTTGTGTAATTTTTTGATGTTCTCATTGTTATGTGAATTTCTGATTTTAGATCTGGTTCGTCTTTGCATGGAAATATTTTACGTGTTGATATTGGATAAAAATTTGTTAATAATAATTTTCTGGTAAAATAAAAAGATTATTTGAATTTTTTTTTTTTTTTTAAATGTAGGCTCCAGATTAATCACAAAATATTTTTTATAGATTAAATAAATGAAACTTTTTTTATTTAAGTATTAATTAATTGAAAACTAAGAAAAAAATATTTAGACCAATTTTAGTTAGGTTACCGAGGAAATATGGGATACTCCATTGGTTCGAATCAAGAAAAAAAAAAAGCCGGTAAATCCTCCTTTTTTTAGCTGATTTTGGGAGATTAAAATAATGATTGATGGCAAAAATTTGGAAATCACATCTCGAAACTTTATTTGATTGGAACGTACACAGAGCCAACTATTTAGAAAAATTTGAGCAAATTTAATTATACTCCAGTCATAATACGGGTTTGGTTGTATTTTTATTGGCAAGTTCTAGATTTGGCCTACTCTTGGTTTTTTGTGTCTTTATATTGATTACGAATTTTAGGGTCATCACCTTTGTCATCACAAAAATTCTTAATCACCGACCCGAAAAACCCATATGGATCAAATCCGGGCACTCAAAGTGCAAATATATAAAAAATACCTTATTTTGGGGGTGGTTTTTGCTAATTTAATGGTGAAGCATCAATTTTTTTACATAATTACCCTAAAATCAGCTATCGTGTTCAGCGTCCCAAAAAAATATCTAATATATCAGATCCGATAGTTGCCCGTAATAATACAACTCTTCCCCCACCCATATTATGACTGGAGTATTATGGCAAAATCCATTTTTTGTTAATTTTAAAAAATTAAAAGATTTAAAATTTATCAGAAAAGGTAAAAAACCAAAAAATAAATATTTTTGGGTAGTCTAAATTTAAGATTTTTCATATTTATTAAAAAAATATGCATTGATTTTGAGACTTTTCATTTTATTTAGAGTTCTAAAAATCTAAAACATAAAACATAGTTTTAAGATACGCAAAATATAATATTTTTCAAAAATGACTAAAAAAATGCAATTTTAAAACTTAAAACAGGCCAATGGAAGAAAATTTAAACAAAACAATTAGTCTCTGGTAAAATTACTTGAGCTTAAACATATTTATTTTGTATCAAAATAAGAAATCTTATATTTTAGAGTTGAAATTTTAGGAAGTTACAGTCAAGATGCAGAAATAATGTTTGGCTGAATAGGCACCTGATAGAATTTTTTTTTCGTTGGAAAAAATAAATTAATGCAAAAGGCTCTGCTCATTTTACAACAAAAAATTAGGTTTGTAAACTTTGCGAATTTGAGAAAATAGTCGTCAATTTACTATTTTAAATTTTTTTAAATTTTTTTATTTCTTACAAATAAACCATTTAAAATCTGTCTAGAGTTGATTTTACCAGTTTGCTCAAAGAAAAAACTTTTCACTATAAAAAATAATTTTGCAATAAATTCGGAGCCTATTAAGTACACCTAATTCAATACCAACCTTTTATGTCCATCCTTATTAATATAATGAGTATGATAAAGCCCATAATAATCATCATTTATTTTGCCAATATAATTAATTTCAAATTCATATCTACCAGGTTTAATAAAATCTTTAAATTCAATATTAATCGTTTCATTATCATTATTATAAATAACATTAATTGGTCTTATAGTTTTAGATGATAATTCATCTGATATTTCTTCAGAACTTTGAAATGGTGATTGTTCATCATCATGATTTGTTATATTTCTAAGATCATTATAATTATCAGTAATATTACCTTTTAAAGTTAAATAAATACCTTCTTCACAAATATCCAATTCATTTGAATTTAATGTTATATTTTTAATATCATTAAATATTAATAAATCAATATTAACATAACCTGTAAAATTTCTATTACCAGTAAATGGATTTAAATAAATTTGATATCTTAATGTTTTAATATCATTTTTTAATATTTCTTCTTCAATTTTTTTATTTTCTATTTTTTCAATTATTACTGTTTCATTTATTTTATCATCTGTTATTTCAATTTCTATTGTTTCATTTATTTTTTTATCTGATATTTCAATTTTAATTGTTTCATTTAATTTATTATTAACTGTTTCATTTTTAACTAAAACTGTAACTACTTCACATTTTGTTATATTTATCAATTCACCACTTTTATTTTCAATTACTTGTTCTTCTATTATTATAGTTTCATTTGCTAATTGATTATTGTCGTTATTATCAATTATTTCATCCACTGCAGTACTTGTTGTATTATTTTCACTTATAGTTTCATTATCAACATTTATTTTTTCTGTTACTTCTTCAATTATACTTGTAATAGTTGTAATTTCTTCAGTTACAGTTTCATTGATATCTTCAATTATTACAACATCAGTAATATTTTCTTTATCTATTTTAAACACTGAATCATCTATTTTAGTAATATTTTCAATTTCTTCAATTTCAGTTTCATTTACTATTATTTCAATACTTTTATTATCAATTATTATTTCAGAATTTTTGTCTGTAATTTCAATTGTTTCATTTTTTAAGTCTGTTTGATCAATTATTTCACTCGAGGTAGCATTTGTTAGTTGGTTCGTTTCAATTTCACTGATAGTAGAAATTTCATTCACTATTGTTGTAGTTAAAATTTCTTCATTTTCATTAAATACATCATCAGTCTTATTTATTGCTTCATCTGTGTTATCAGATTCAATAATTTCAATTGGTACTGTGACATTCTCAGTTGTTAAAGTTTCATCTGTAGTTGTAACAATTTCTTTATCATTTTTAATTAATTTATCACTTTTATATTTATTACATTTATCAAAATTATGAATTTTATCATTATTACAATCAATTTCAAGATTATTAACATAAATAAATGAATAATTAATGTAAATTAATATAAAAAAATATTTTTTTACTATTACCAACATCTTGTTAGTTTCAATGTTGAATGAAATATTTAATTTAAAAATATTACAAAAAGTACATATAGATACCTACCTACCTGTTTAAAAAATATTATTATACTATTAAATTGACCTTGAATTTAAAAAAAAAAAAATTGTGTCATGAACTGTTACTGATGCTATATCATTTACATTTTTTTTTATATATAAATAGAGTATAATTCAATGTTAAATTTTAAATAATGCAAATCTATCAAATCAAATTTATACATTATAAGATAGCTAAAATGTATTCATTTTTTAACCAAAAAGGACATTAGTTATAATTTTCAGTTTTTTTTTTATATTTAATTTATTGTGTGTTAGAATTTCTCATAAGCGTATTTGATTTTTTTAAAAAGACAAATAATATTTTTTTATATATTAGTGGGCTGTAGTGACTGCGTATAAATTTTGAGATACTGTCAATTAGTGCCCTTTGTACTCAATAGTTTAATGATACCCCAAATTGAATTTGAAAAGGCACGTATCCAAAAATTTTTTTCGTAGTTTTTAGGTGGAAGGGGGGGGGGGCAGAACCTAAAAATACTAATAATTATGATTTAAATTTGTTTAGTAAAAATCAAAATTTAATCTTTTCTTATTTTAAATTCCTTAAAAGTTATATTTGTTAATAATTAATTAAAAAATTTTGAAAATTGAGCTAAAAATATTTCTATTATTACTAAAATATTCATTTGGGGGGGGGGGCATATCCCTCTTTGCCCCCTCTAGATACGTGCCTGATTTGAGCCTTTTTAACTATAATACGGATAAATTTAGAAATTTTAAAACTATAAATACTAATTAATCATATGTTAATATAATTTTAATTACACGCACTCTGAAGTTTAACAGATAGCAAAAACATTTTTAATAATTAATTAGATATTGATATTCGACTTCATTAAAAAAATTTTTGGGTTTACTTAACCCGTTTTTCGGCACGATTCAGTTTTGAATAAAATAGCTAATATTTATTTCCCTGTCTTAACTAGTGCTGCTCCAGATATTTTGGTGCATTGCAAAAGAAACCATTCTGATAGATACAATTTTGATTTTTTATTTTTTTTTTTCATATAAGCACTTTTTTGAGACCCCTGGAAGTTAAAAAATCGGTTTAAAAAAAATTTTTATTAGTGTAAGTATGTGTGTATGGATGTAACTGGTAATGTATCCAAAGCATTGTGCGGCATTTTTTCACAATTTTTGTCATTAAAAAATCTCGAGGTACTTTTTTCTTCTTTTTATTTAGATATAACACTAACTTTTTTATATGGAAATTTCTTTGTTTTAAATTCAAAATTTTTGGAAATTTTTGTTTCAATATTTTTTTTTTTAATTTATTTTTTATTTATTAAACAAATTTACGGGACGAACCCTTTACATTTCATTATAAAAATTAAAATTAATATTTAAAAGATTACAAAAATAAATAAAGTGTTACAAAATATCTCACTTTACTTATGAAAAGAAAAAATTATTATTCATACATATATATAAAAGTAAATGTATAACCAAAATAAAAACTTTAACTGAATTTAGATATATGAATATTTAAGCTTTTATAGAAGCATATTTCACTATTATTAGTGATATCAGTATTTTTATTGTCTGCATTATAATTTTCTAAGATTCTAAATATTGATGACCTCTTTCTACTATTTTTAAATTCTACGGCAATAGTGAAAGTTAAGTTACTTTGTCTGAGACCATCTCTTTTTGGTATATAAAAATCATTAACTGATCTTATTTCACTACAAACAGTTATCTTATTTATTAATTTATTTATTTATATTTAAGATCAGCTATTTCTCTAGCAGATTCTAAATTATTAATTTTAAATCTAATGTACAAATCTTTATAGTCATTATCAAAATAAACAAACTCAATATTCTGTCTATATGCAAATATTCTAAGTATTTGATGTTGGACTTTTTCAATTTCATATATTTTTTCTTGTGTCTGAGGGGACCAAATTATGGACCCGTACATAAGAATAGATTTAATATTTGAATTGTAAAATAATTTTAATGTGTCTATATTATTGAATTTTTTCATTTTTTCATTAAAATCATAGATTAAATTACCGATTCCTGCAAGTACAAGTGCGAATAATAAAAGTTCGAAAAGTACATATAATTATTCTAAAATCATATCGTAAATAATTAAAACTATTTACTTATTTATTTTAGGTACGATCATTTATGTATTCCTTAGTCCGCCTTAACCCGCATTCTTCGAGAGCAAATTGTGGGTCTGAACGTAACGTTTTACCTAGCATTAAGAAACTAAAAATAGAAGGTTGATATTTTTTATTGACAATAATAATGACATATTGTCGATAATATTTCAAATTAATTTTTAATTACTTTTGTGTTTCTTCAAGATATTCAGGATTTATTTTTATTAAAGTTGTGTTAGCAAATTTATGTAGGTTTTTTCTGAAAGTATTAGACTGAATATGAAAATAATAAGATTGATTTATGAAATTCCACTTGAAAGTTTAATATTTATATAGCTTTAATTAAGAAAATAGTTTACACAATTATAATGCAATGGGAGCACGTTTTCTAAAAATGATAAAACTATTAACGGTCTGTGCTATTAACAAAGAGAACGAACTTTATCGTACGAGAGTTAGTGAGCAAAAAGGACGAGCGCGCATTACGTATGAAGAAGAGACCGGCAACTTCGCTGCTGTCAGCATCTCGCGTACAGAAAAATAATGTGCTTCTTTAGCGCATAATTTAAATTCATACACGGTAGAGCTGCTTTGGGTGAATATTCAACCAAAACTGGTTTAATATTTAAACAAAAGCTTAAATACAAAATAAAAGCGATGTTATTATAATGCAGGTTAAAAAATGAGCAGGGCATCCATTAAAAGTGAATTTATTTTCTAATATATTATACTTTGTGATTTTTTATGTACTACTTCATTTGGCTCTCAAGTTGAGGAATGACTGATTAAAAAGGTTATCCTTATACATAGAATAATAGAGAAAAAGATTCTGAATATAGTAGGCTTTAACTTCTTAATTTATAAAACCTATATATTTATTGCTATTTAATTATTTACATAATGTTTTAGACATATAAGTTACAATAGCGCTTTTATTAAATATATTTGCTTATAATCTAAATTTTATTAAATATTTTCTTAAATATTTATGCCTCTTCTAAAAATAACTTATCTCGTCTTTTTATGAAAAAGTTTTTTAAATTTAATCAGCCTTTTTCATAGCTTTATGCCATTAAATTAAATCATAATTTTTCTTTTTATTTTTTAAAAAGTCAAATAATTTTAAAAAATAAATATAATTAATTACAAACTAATGTTATTTAAAACTATGTAAATACACTGAAAAACTGACACCTTTAAATCAATGACGCGCGACATTATAATATGCCAATAGAATATTTCATTGATTCAATAGAATTTTCATTAATTTATTGTCATCGCTATTGAATTAATAGATGATTCTAAAGAATTTAAAGTACACTATATTAAGAATTTTTTGCTTTATTATTCTATGTAGGATAACCTTTTTAATCAGTCATTCCTCAGCTTCAGAGCTAAATGAAGTAGTATATAAAAAATCACAAAATATAATATATTAGAAAATTAATTCACTTTTAATGGATGCCCTGTTCGTTTTTTACCTTGCATTATAATAACATCGTTTTTATTTTATATTTTAGCTTTTGGTTGAAAATTAAACCATTTTTGGTTTAAAATTCAACCAATTGGTTGAATATTCACCCAAAGCAGCTCTACCGTGAAAATATATCTTTCTTTCTCTTTGCAGTATAATGTTAATTATTTAAATAAAATTATTAATATAAAAATACTGCAAAGAGAAATAAAGAGATAAATACAAAAATTCATGTCTTCGCATAAACAAGTTGTATTAATTATAGATTTTTCCTCAGTATCTTTATTAGATCTAACATGCGCCCCTTTAAGAGCTGTTACATTACCAGGTTGATTATAAAGATCTACAAATTCTTCTTTCCAAAGAGACAATTTAATCTGGATCAAAAAAATTGAATTTTTATTTCAAATAATTGAATTATTTTTAAAATTTTTTTTTAAATTACTTTATTGTTTTGTTCATCAGTAAGTTTAAGATTTCTAACTTTATTTGGTTCACCTGCTCTTTTTACAATTACGACCTCAACTGATTCGGAAGATTGAATATAATCTATAACATCTAGAAAACTTTTATTAATCCCAAAACAAATATAATTTGGAAAATAAAGTAATTACCAATTAATAAATCAGGGTTTTTTGATTGAATGTCACTTATGTTTGTCAAATTTAATGCTAAATTAGGTATTTCACCATTGTCATCAGAGCGCGGTAAAACTTGTGTATTAGCAGTTAATTTTATTTCATAATCATTATTTAAACGACCAAATATTTTATTTTTGGTTTTATTACCATAAATTTTCTTTTTTTTTTCTACGTTTTTAATCTCAAAATTGTAAATTACATATATTTCATCTTCCTAAAATTAAAAAAATTTATTATCTCATTATTTATGTAGGTATATCTTATTTTTTCATTTCCTTTTTTATAAATTATATATTACTTCAAATTTATCATGAAGTATCCAACAGTCGTTATTATATGCTATGCATCTAATCCCAGTCCCTGATTCATCTAAAAAGTACATAGAAAAATAAAATCTTTTTTCATATTCTGATATTGGAGATTTATAAGTGACTCTGACCATAATAGCTGTCCTATAATATAATAAAAATGTGGAATTAGTTTTTGAAAATATAATTATATTTTTTATTTGTTTATTTTTTATAATTTTATTACATAAAAATATATACAATACACATTGATGTTATTGGAGATAGAATTGATTAATTGATTGAATGTTTATTTTATTTATACAAGATTGTACAAAAGTATATACCTAGTTAAAATACAAAGAATAAATTGTGCGAGCACGTTATTTACAAATTATGATTAAAATAAAACTTTCAACAAAATAAAAAAATAAGATAATTTAATGTATATAAAAAGTAAAAAATAAAAATTTAAATTCAAACTATTAACAATTAAATAAAATTAATTCAGATCTAAATATTTACAAAAAAAAAGGAAAAAATAAATGAAAGTAAAGAGTGGATTAAATCGAAAGAAAAATGATAGAAATTAAATTGCGGATTTAGAAATTTTGGGTTGAGAAGGATGATTATGAAATTGGAGTTTTAAAGTATAGAGGTTAAGGATTTGTGAGAAATAAGGAATAGGAAGTAATCAGGGGTGGGACCAAGGGAAGTTGAAACTATTTTATTGGAAATTAATTAGTGTTATAGAGAAATAGAGGAGTCATTTTGTAATAGCCAGTGGTAGAGATTTTGTTTAAAGGAGTCAATAGAATGAGCTAATCGAATGGATTCAGGAAGGATGTTCCAGAAATTCAGCATGTGAACAAGAGGGGAATTATTAAATTTAGAGCATGACGAAGTGGGGACGGAAAGATGAGGGCGTAAATCTCGGGCAGGCACATAGACGTTGATTTTGTCCTTTAAGTTGTCACAGGGTGAAAACCCGTGAAATTTTTATATAAAAATTTTAAATTATTTATATTTAAATTTTTTCCGCTCTGGCTCCATTCGATTGTGATCTCAGACCAATCAGAGATCGATACTCGAACGGAGCAAAAGAGAAGCGCTTGCGCGCCAAGCCAGACTGATGGTAGCCATCACAGAGTGCAGACGTGTATCTCTTTCGTCTCATTAACTAAATCTTAGACTTTTTGTTTGGTTTGTGTTATTAATTTGGCCTAATTTGAGTTCATTTTCACATAAAATCAGTGATTTGTGATGAGAAAAATTAATATTAAAAATATTAATTTTCTCTTTATTATATGGTGATTATTATACCAAAAACATTACGGAAGCACGCAGTCGCTTCCCGTTATTTATACTAATAAAGTAATTTGTGTAAAATCCGAATATAAAATTCCGGATTTTAATAATGTGGACAATTGGACAATATCAAGAAAGAATTAAGGTTCATTTTGTTATTCTCCGAAGCTCATCGACAAGTATTTCTTCAAGGTAAATATATCAAGATTAATTGCGTATGTGTGCTCTCGGGTTTTTAGTTAGGTTATTTTTGTATTTCTATTTATTTAATTACAGTTTAATTGTACGGTTTATTTTTGTAATATTTAGAAAATATAATTGCTTATGCGGAAAGACGCCCTAGATTTCCCATGCTCTTTTAATTCTCCCCTTAACATATGTATACGGCTTTTCTTAGAATTTAAGTAATTTTTGTATATAACGTTTATCTTTGTATATATTGGTATAGTTTCGATATTTGCTCTAAAATATCGTGGCGCTCAACGAGCATTTTATATAATTAAAAATTATAATTAATAAACATAAATCTACAATTAATTATTTAAAATTTCTCCCTTTTTCCTTATAAATTAAATTTCAAGGTAAGCCTTTTTGATTATTACTTTCCCGTCGCTAAAAGCCGGTAACAAAGTATACAAGGAGACAATTATTCAGGCTGTTATAGATGTATATGGCACTCATATATTTCTAAGGTAACCTGATATTAAGCCAACCTAGTTTTAGTCTAGCAGGTGATGTTCTGTTAGGAAATTTGATATCTGCAACGTATCTAACTGTGGCATTTTGCAGTTTCTGTAAACGGTCGTATTGATATCCTAACAGGTTACCCATGGCAAAACAACCTTTTTGCCCTCCCGGGCGTAAAACTCGTGTGTAAAGAATTTTCTGAACTCGTTCTACGCCTAGGTGGGCAAAAAATAGTGTAAGCACCATGGGCGAAATACTTTAGACACGAGCGTGAACACATATCACTCGTGCCCGGCTTCGCCGATCACTCGAGCTAGTGCTCACGCTAGTGCCAAAACTTTTACGCCCTTGATACTTAAAATACTATAGTTAAAGAGAAGCAAGTATAATGAACAGACTAAGCGTCTGCGAAGCAAAGGGGAAATGAGATTTTTGAAATATCTGAGTCTATAGAGTACATAATTTATTGATTTGGACATATGATTTAATTGGGTGTGCCAGCTCATATATGAATCAAGGAGGAGACCGAGATTTTTGATTGATTTTGAAAAAGAATAACGTAAAAAAAATAGAACAATATATTGCAAAATATAAAATAAAACAAAAATTAATATTTATAAAGTAGTAATAATAATTCAGATTAAACTGTAATTGGGCTTTATAATTTATTATTTGTACATTTTTTTAATCGTTTATATCTTACAATCTAAAGCATATTAAAAGAAAAATTTATTGCTTATAGAGCATAGAGCACATTTTTTTTCGAGGGTATTCATTGCATGGAGGGGCCCTTCTATCGCTAGAAAAAGAAATCCTGTAAATGCTGCGGAGTGTCAAAAACTTATATAAAATGACAGAGTAAATGGGAAAGTACCTGCTCTGTAAGGATAAGGTAAATACCGTTGAGCACTCTCTTTGACTGTATGCTCATTAGTCAGAGGGGTGCCTATCATTCTCATAATAGAGTCCAGAGGTAGCAATCACGAAAATTCTGTAGAGTTGGAAAAAGAAACAAAGTAGCAGAGTAACTGAGAACTACTCTGTTGATGAAAAAAGGGAAAGGATTTATAACGTAGATATCTCTTCCCCAAGGCAAGTCTGAGACATGTTTGTAGACTAGGCTATTTATCCAAAACCGCAGCTAAGTTATACCTAAAAAGAGAGACATCAAAGCTTAGGTGGGGCTTCATGTATTAATAAGGAACATGTTCATTGGATGGGGTATTTGAAAAAGTCTGGCTCGATAGGGGGGTGGGGTGAAAAATTGATTTTTTTAGGGTGCTGAAAAAGTGATGTTTTAAGGGGGGGGGGGTGAAACAGACTTAGAATATTTTCGATTTAGTGCGCCAAAGGATAAATGGACAGTAGTTATGGTTTATATATTAGGCGGCTTTAATTTACAACTAAGTTTGTTATAGTATTAGTAATGTAGTAGTAGTATAAGAACTAGTAGTAGTAGTAAGAATAAGCATTTTCCATGCTTGATGTTTGTGTCATTACACAAACCGGTTACAAATTTTTTAGTCCGTGAAAATCTGACACATCATTGTGAACGGCGTTTGGCTTCGTAGTCTCCAGTGGGTGCAGGAATGTTATGGCTAAATCATCCGGTATCTATTTGTGCAAACATAAAGGATCATTGGATTGAATGATGATGATGATGATGATGATCATGATGATATCATATCATCATCATGATCATCATCATTGTCTCAAGACCAATAAGGTTATCAAGATTGCACATAATTTTATCCTTGTTAACAAAAAAATAATGATAATATTTGTTAATATAAAAAGTTAGAGAATCGTGTTTTTCCGCTCACTTTTCTTTAAAAAAACAATTACTTTTAAGTCACTTATTTTAAAAATATGTAATTATTTTTTTATAAAAACTGACCTGGGAGAATGTTGTTGCGGATTTTCTAACCATTCTCTTATTGATGTAATTGTATTTTCCATTTTTAGCTGAAAACCTAAGATAAATTATAAATAAATTATTATATTTTGTACCGAGAAGATTTTATTTGAAGAGTCTTAATATACTATATTTTGGAAGAATTTATTTACTTAAGTTGACTTATGTTGCGGGAACTTTGCCCCTCATTACGGGCCTAAGACCCCTATATCCTGTATGGTCTAGATTACCGTAGTATAGAACCAAATTTTTGCAAATGATAATTTTGCGCAGAATAAAACATAAAAATACTTTTTTAACACGATTGTATTCACCAATAGTGAATTTTACACGTAAAAAAAATATAAGACAAACTAAACGTATTACGTTACTGAAATATGATTAGTATTGTAAGTTTGTTGAATGGAAAGATTAAACGTTGAATTGTCAAATAAAAACATTAGACCAACAAATACTTTGTTGATTCAAGCAAAATTAAAATCGTTAAGTTAACCACTTAAATCTTTGTTGAATCAACATAGTGTTAGATAAACCAACAACCTACAACATTAATATGATTAATTTTTATAGTTAGGTCAATGCTTTTTCTTTTATATTAAAATATTTATTCATTCTTTCTCTTTCTATCCTTTTATGTATTTAACACCGCGGCCGGCGACAAGTCGAAACCTGTTCTTCAGCAGCGCGCTTTTGTTTATATTATTATTCATTATTATTATAATAAAGAAATGGAATTTCCTAAAAATTATTTATGATAGTTTTAACTATTATTTTTAAATAATATGCATTTCGCTGGGTATGCATAATTTACTCTGCATATAATTTCGAAAATTATTATCTGTAACATATAGTACTTAAAATTTTTTTATTAAATACAACTGTCCTGTTAGCAGAATGGATAATCACGCAGTCTCGGAAGCCGGCGGACTCAGTTCGATCCCAGTAGCAGTCAAAATTTTTCTTCGGTTTTTTTTAACAGATTTTAAATTAATACATATATAAGTACATAAATAAATATAAAAAAAATAATTAACAAAAAAAAAAATTATTAATAAAAAAAAATACCCTAAATAAATATAAAAAAAATAATTATCAAAAATAAATAATCAATAGAAAAAAAAAAAAAAAAAATAAAAAAATAATTTTTTTTAAACAAAATTTTCACTCTGTTTGAATCAACTAAGTAACTATGACAATTCAACAAATACTTTGTTGGCATATTTCAACAAAGTTATTTGTCAATACAACTTAGAATTTTTTTCCGTGTACACGTATATTTTCAATGTCGAGTTTTGACACGAAAAATTTAACCCTCTATCAAAAAGTTGACCACAAGTGCACTTTTTTTTCCTTTTAATCTTTTACAACATTTTTTCATGCATCTCTCAAATATTTAATTTGACCACACAAGACCGATTTTATACAAAAAATTATATATTTTTTTTTCATTTGTATAGTTAATCTTTTTGGAAAAAAAATCTTGGGTGGTCCAATTAAATATTTGCATGAAAAATTTTTGTAAAAAATTATTAAAATGTAAAAAAAAGTAAACTTGGGGTCAACTTTAGGTGTCAAACTTTATAGGTGGCTAAATTTTGTGTGTAAAAACTCGACATTTAAAATATGCATGTATCGTAGTTTGTCAATGACGTAACTAGCATCTTCCGCACAGGTGCGTCGCGCTTTCTCAGAATTATAAGAATGCGAAGCACCAGCTGACTAAGGTTTTATTATTTGTTGGATGTTTATTCGTAAGCACAGGAGCGGCTTTTGCTATAGGCTAGTAATGCGACTGCCATAGGCCCCGCGCTTTGGTTGCATTGTAAAAAAAAGTTTTAAATGTTTGTGTCCTCTTTTAGATTAACTGTTGGACTATTTATTTGTATGTGCATACTTTCTGAAATTTTCCTTTTTCCCCATACATTTTCTTGATCTATTATTTTCGGTTTTATAAAGTTGAAAGTATGATGGTGTGTGGCAGAATTCCATTACTGAATCAAGAAATGCAAAATTTTCAGAAAAGGCAAAATAGATAAGTAAGAAAACAAAACTGGTGTTCTGTACAAATTTACTTGCAATGCTTGCCATAATAACTATGTGGGAGATACCAAAAGACCATTATTTATTAGGATTGAAGAACATACAATAGATAAAAATTTTCTTATAGCAACCCATTCTGCCACACACCATCATACTTTCAACTTTATAAAACCGAAAATAATAGATCAAGAAAATGTATGGGGAAAAAGGAAAATTTCAGAAAGTATGCACATACAAATAAATATTTTAGCAGTTAATCTAAAACAGGACACAAACATTTTAAACGACTCTTACATACACACCATCAATACACTTAAACGAAACACACAACGTTGAACACGCCGTGCAATCATAACAAAAAATAGCTGATATCATATACTTTTTTTTTTTAAAAAGGCAATTGAAAAATTTGAAAATAAAAAAAATTGCAATTTATTCAAATATTATATTTTTAAAGTTTTATATGAAGTAATAATGATAAATAAAATTATTTTGTTAAAGTTAAATAACATATACATATATATTAATTTAGTGCAATATATAAATTAAGCAATGCTTATTTTTAACATGTGATAAATAGATATAGGTATTTAATTTTTTATAAATCTAACAAATGTGAATGTTAAAATTATGTTTTATTTTCAGTTATTAAAAAGGCCTGTAAATCAAAAAAACAGGCGAAACGTTTAACAAAATAAAAACCACATCTTTTCAAAATTAAAAAATTTTTTAATTTTTTATACCTCAGTCAGTCCAGTACAGGTAAAGGAACCCGCACAAAAGGATAGGAAATTGCCGTTCGGTCAAATTGGCTGAATTTTGGATATGTTATAGATTTCATCATTCTGAAAAAATGTCTCAATGGGCACAAAGCTCAAAAGTCCCAATTTTGGCTGCTACGGAGCTTGAAAGTTCGAAAGCATCATCATAACAAAATTGCTTAAAAACCTTTTTTCTTTTATTTTTAAAGTATATCTTTATATTTTGAGGTCACCGATATCGAATTTGGTATCAGATTGACAAGATTATTAATTGACAGCTGTCAATCAAAACTCAAAAATATCATACAAAACTTTAAAGATTACCCGAGATCGCTAATTTCAAATCTGATGTCAATTTAACATTATTGATAGTGATAACAGCTGTCAATTAACTATCAAATAGCCAAAAAAAAAATATAACAATAGATTTTAAAAAGATCTTATGTTTCTGAAGTCACTAATTATTAAATATTATATTATATCATAGAAGCAAAGTTGACTGTTGACCGCTGTCAATTTAAATAGCCCATTAAAGTCAAATAACTTTTTTAGTAATAAAAAACCCGTTTTTAGCTTTACCCGGGACCAACGCCGTGGACGTGACGGATACTGATCCCTGTGTAAAAGTTAAAATTTTTTAGCATTTGGGAGATAATTGACAGCTGTCAAATGTTGACTTTGTCAATTTGATGACAAATTCATAATAAGTAACATTAGAAACATAAGATCTTTTTAAAACCTATTGTTATGTTTTTTTTTGGCTATTTGAAAGTTAATTCACAGCTACCAACTATCAATAATGTTAATTTGTTAATTTGACATCAGCGATCTCAAAAACATAAATCTCAGCTAATCTATCAAGTTTTCTACGATATTTTAGAGCTTTGACAGCTAATTGACAGCTATCATTTAATATTTAATAATCTTGTCAATCTGATATCAAGCTATATCTGCTTTCAAGCTCCGTAGCAGCCAAAGATGGGACTTTTGAGCTTTGTGCCCATTGAGACATTTTTTAAGAATGATGAAATCTATAACATATTCAAAATTCAGACAATTTGACCGATCGGCCATTTCCTATCCTTTTGTGCGGGGTCCTTTATAGAAAATAATAGATATATAAATTTTAAACCTAAAATTATAGTGTAATAAGAAAATAAAAAAGGAAAAGGCCTAATGGGTGAAAAGTATTTAAGGATTTAAAATGCAATACAAATATGTTATTTGCATTTATTTATGATACAAATTGGTTTATTATTTATTTATTATTATTTACGAGATTATTTATTTATCTGGGGATTTCTCGGGTCGCAATATTGATATTTAATGTCAGAAAAACGAAAATAACTTAACCTTCACCGGAAAAATCGGAAAATAACTGTTTTTCTTAACTGAAAAATCTAAGTCAATATATTTTATTATTTTTCATTAAAAATCGTTATCTTATTAATTCTTAACCATTACTATTAATTGCGAGACATACAATGTATCACTACAAAGTCGCCATAATGATCATCCAATTGAATTCAAACTTTTTTCATAAAATTTTAGAAATTAACGTGATTGATCATTCTGGTGGCCTTGTAGTAATAAAGTAATAAAGTCCATTTCACCCCCCCCCCTAAAAACGTCACTTTTTCACCCCCCTTCCCCCTAAAAGCGTCAATTTTTGACCCCCCCATAAAAGCGTCAATTTTTCACCCCCCCCCCCCTGCCGAGCTAAATTTTTTCAAATACCCCATCCAATGAACATGTTCCATGTTAATAATTGAGATAATTTTTTCAAAATTGGCACTATATTAGATTATAAGTTACTAAACATTTTTTTTTCCAAAATGGCGCCGAATACACGTGCTCAAAGTTAGGCCTCATTTTTGATGACGTGCACGATTGCAGCCTCCAACTTGTTCTGAATCATACCAAATAAAATTTTATATGTTTGTAAAATATTTTTTTCTGGATTGATGTTTTCAAATTTTGGAAAATGGAAAATTGTGAAAATTATTAAATTTTTTTTAAAAATTGCAATTTTTAACATGGAACATGTTCATTGGATGGGGTATTTGAAAAAGTCCGGCTCGGCAGGGGGGGGGGTCAAAAATTGACGCTTTTAGGGGGGGGTGTCAAAAATTGACTTTTTTAGGGGGGGGGGGGTCAAATGGACTTAGAATATTTTCGATTCAGGGACTTTTGGTGCAGAAGTACCTAGGGACCTATGGTGCAGAAGTACCTAGGGACCTTTGGTGCAGAAGTACCTAGGGACTATGGTGCAGAAGTCGCTAAAAACCTTTGGTGCAGAAGTAGCTAGGGACCATTGGTGCAGAATATTTAAGAATTTATTGTAAAAATTAATAAAAAATAAATTCATATTATTTAAAAAACTATAATAATTTGAAAATTTAATTAATTTGGTTCATTTTGATGTCTAAGCAGCATGATTTCTATAATAAAAATCTAAATATAAATATTTGCATATAAATATTTATATTATGAACACAATAGATACTTTATTATCAATGTTATAAATGAACATGCTCCATGCTCGTTGGTTGTGTATAGTTACACAAACCGGTTATAAATTTTTTGCACATGTTTTTTTGCAATAAAAAAAAATTGGCACATTTTTATAAAAATTAATTCCATCAATTCAGAAGAAAATTATATTTTAAAAGTGTAGCCAAAAAATTAGGAAGATTTCTTAATTATTTTTTGAGTTATTGTGCACGCCATTTCGAAAAACGTTGTTTTGAGATAAACGCGTTTAAAATTTCGGTGAAATGTTTTACATAGCGGTGTTTTGCTTAATCTTCTAACTTCCTTATTATTCAAGATATCATATACTATGAGATATTATTATAAAATTTTTTTTTCCATATTTTTAAGATGTTTTCGAAATCAAAAAAACAAAAAATCGATTTTGAACAAAATCAAAATGTATTTTCAACCTTAATATAAGACATGCAGATAATTTTTGCAGCCTTCGCAAATTTTTACTAGCTCTAGAGAAATTTTTATCCATTACTACCAATTATGAGACAAAGAATTTATTACTGCAAGGCCGTCAGAATGATCAGCCGGAAGTTATGAAAAATGCAAAAAACTCTTAAAACTCCCGGGAGTTTTAATTGCATTTTTCATTATTTAGGGTGTTTTGGGATTTTTTTAGTACATTTTTATGGTTATAGTGAAAAAAAAAACTATAGCCAAACAAATCAAAACTCCTTTTAACCTATTTAGAAATTAAGGCCGCCTTCTAGTAACGTCTAACTAGATTAAGATCAGTTCTTATCCATAAGCATTAATTTTGAGAGAAAAAATTTATTACTATAAGGCCGCTAGATTGATCAGCCACGTTAGTTTCTAAAATTTTTCAGGAAAAAATAACGAAAAAACTTTGAATTAAAGTGGATAATCATTTTGGGGGCCTTGTAGTAATAAATTATTTGTCTCATAATTAATTTTAACGGATAAGAAGTGATAAGATACCGATTTTTAATGAAAAATAATAAAATATAGTGATTTTGATTTATCAATTAAGAAAAACAGTTACTTTCCGATTTTTCTTTGCTTGGTTACATTTTATAATTTTATTTTGTTGCTTAGTAAATTGTAAATAAACAATTGTCAAAATAAAAAAAAAAATTATCCATTGATCACGACGAGCCAAACTGACGAGCGGGTGTCATTGCGCCGCGAATTTTGAGCCGCTTCATAAACTGTCAAGAAAGTCTAAGTTAAAAAAAATATTTTTATTAAAAACAATTCGAAAGGTTATGAAAAAAAAAATAAAAACAATGTCTATCGAATGTTCATTACGAGAAAACCAAATTTATAAACAATTAATTATTGTGAAAATAAAAATTATCAATTTAATTATTCTTTTAAAAAAATTTTTTTGCTTATTTAGGTTATATGCGCAGCGGTTATTTGATAAAAAATTATCTTTGCAACATAAGTTTTTTTAATCGGTAATCGGGTACCTCAAAAATGAAAAAATTTTGTTAATTTTTGCAAAATCAGCTTAACAAAATGCAAAAAAAATTTGCACTTGAGTATAGTTATAGTCTCAAAGTAAAAAACATTCAATTTAGGTACGATTGGTAAAGTTTTTGATATTTTTTTTTAAATGTAAAGAAAAAATTATATTAACTAACTTACCTTAATAAATAGAATTTAATATTTCTATATATTTAGAAAAAAATTTAAATATAAAAAAATCTTTAAAATTTGATAAGTGACAACCACTTTGTTTAAAAACTATATGCTAACATTTGTAAAAATATTTCTTGACGCCTTTTTATAGCATTGATCTGTAGTAACCTTTGTTTCTACTATAAAACATAAGATATGGGAACTTTTCACAGGAACGGTATACATAGTGTCCCCAACTTATATCCGAAACGAAAGCTCCTTGGCAGTTTTTTTTTCTTTTTTTCAAAGTCCAAATCAACTGCGCATATATTGGTAAGTTAACGAAAAAATTTTACGGCCTAAAATTTGAATTTAAATTTTTCTGTAGGACGAATATGACGTGTCTAAATCCCAAAAATTCATTTTTTTCAAAGAAATAAATTTTTATGCAGTCTTCTTAGCGTATCGTCGTATTCAAGTTTGTCCCTCGGTTTTAGCTATTTTTAAGTAAGTGATAGAAAAATATACTGTTTCTGTGAAAAGTATTCATATACTTAATGACTTATTCGAAGGTAAATGAACTTGATAAATTATTAAAATGTGACTAAAAAAATTTTTTAAGTGGGAGTTTTTTTGATTTCCGTCTCCCATAATATAATATATCGCAGGATCTTGTCGAAGTAGCTTCTCACATTTTTTATAAAATTTTATTTCAAACAAATTTTTTTTTTGTTCTTTGTTTTTTATTAAAAATTGTTATTTATGGTTATTTGCGAAAAGGCTAAAAATAGTGTACGTACTGACGAGCCTCACACTATTTAGCTAGGGGCGAAATAATCAAAAATATGTCAGCTTAAAGTATCGAATAGATTTATCATTTATAAAGATTAAGTTTGACGTGAAGCTTTATCATTGAAGAGACCTTTATTGATTTTAATTTTTTATGATTAATAAAATACAAAAAAATTTTTTAAAATATAAAATAATGTTAATATATATGCTACAACCCAAATGTCTAATTAACTTTTGATCCATTCATGAATTGGTCAGAAATCTTCAATTTTTTTACGAGTGATTCTTAGTGAATTCAGCAAAAGTTTCCAGGTCGGGTCGCTGAAACCGACTAAAAACTTTTTTTTGCCAACTACCTATCCAAAATGGACTATGTCCCCAAATTTTAGCCCTTAATATTGAAAACTAAGCCCAGGGCGAATTTTTGAAAAAAAAAGACGTTTTCATCTTTCCTCAGCCACCCATTCTTCTTTTATGTGCCATTCCTTCTGGAAATCATTAAAAATAATGAAAAAAGAGGTACTATAGTAAAATATCCTCAGGAATCCAGTCATGCCATTAGTTTTTGAAAATTCCTACACGGGGAGCCAGAAAATCGATAAATTCACAGGGTATATTACGGAAACTACAGAAAAATTGTATATCCGAATTTTTTATTGAGCTTCTCAGGAAAAGCGTGTTTTTATATATATTTTCGGATGCCATATCAACCTAGATGCGATCGAACTTCCTAGACCCTAAAATAACCGAAAAATCGTGAATTTTCCTAAATTTTTCTCATTTTTCAGCAGTTTTTTTGAATTTTCCCGCTCTAAATGACTCCGAACGATTTAAACAAGGTAAGATTCGGATTCCCAGGGAAATTTCACATATTTTCTTTATTTAAATAATTTTTAGGCTTTGATGTAAACGAGCTCACACCAAATGCCTTAAATACAAAATTTTGATTTTTTTCGTTTTTTAGCAGTTTTTTTGAATTTTCCCGCTCTAAATGACTCCGAACGATTTAAACAAGGTGAGATTCGGATTTCCAGGGAAATTTTACATATTTTCTTTATTTAAATAATTTTTAGGCTTCGATGTAAACGAGTTCACACCTAATGCCTTAAATACAAAATTTTGATTTTTATCGTTTTTTAGCAGTTTTTTTGAATTTTCCCGCTCTAAATGACGCCGAACAATTTTATCAAGGTAAGATTCGGATTCTCAAGGAAATTTTACATATTTTCTTTATTTAAATAATTTTTAGGCTTTGATGTAAACGAGCTCACACCAAATGCCTTAAATACAAAATTTTGATTTTTATCGTTTTTTAGCAGTATTTTGGAATTTTGCCACAATACATGACCCTGTATGATTTAATTAATGTCAAATTCGGATTTAAAGTAAAATTTTAAACTTTTTCTATACTTTAATGATTTTTTGGCTTTTGTGTAAAAGAGTTCATAGAAAATTCTATAAATTTAAATTATTTTTTAGCTCGATATTGGTCACTAGGTAGAATTCGGAGTTACATTTTATAAAATATAGCTATTCTTTAGAGAAAAAAAAATTTTTAAATAATAATGAATGAAATACATATTTTGATAATCTTTAAAAGAATGAGTTTTTTAATAAGAAGAAAATTATTCTATTAAAAAAATTTTTATTGATATTTACATAATATTTAGCTTACAATAATGTATTCAGAAAATATTTTTATAATTTAGATAATTTATTTACAAATAGAATCCAAATTCTTTAGATATTGAGTGTATTTGGAATGAGTATGCCCTAATTTTATTTTTATTTTATCATTTTCATTTGTAGCCGATACATTGTATAAAATTTCATTAAAGCCTAATTTAACACGGGTCTCAGTACCAGACCATTTGTAGATATTTTTTGAAAAACTTTGTAATACAGATATTTCAGCTATTAATTCATCTTCAATTATATCTGTAATAAAACCTACCGCCCAAGTATTTGAGATTACGAAAGAGACATAAGTATTTGCTGACCATTTATAAGCTATTTTTTTCAACAAATTAAATCTTAAGGAATAACTTTCATCTGAACTTAAATATTTACAGCCAATTATTGTATTTGATAATGGAGTAAAGTCGTGATAATTTCGTGTTTCTGGAATGGTATGCGCAATTGATGATGTTGTGTCACGTTCCAGGCTTAACTCCTCTCTGCTTATTATTATTGTTTTTATTTACCTTACAAAATATTTTTGAAAAACCTTAACTGCTACTACGTCATGTTTACAATTTACGTAGCTTATTGTTTTAATGAATAATATGAATACAATAAAAATGTTTTTAATGTATCTTATTTATTTACTAATAAATCTTGTAAACATTGACGATTGCCACGCCACATAGCTTTTAATTTTTTATATACAATGTTTATTATTTTTAGCGCTAAATTTAAATTATTTAAAATTTTTTTCGGAAATAAGATTATTATTAGTAATTTACATCTTTAATAATATAATATTTATTAAGTTGTTATTATATACGATATAATAAATCTTATTAGGAACCTTAAACAGAAAAAGTACACACAAAACTGCTAAAAAACGATAAAAATCAAAATTTTGTATTTAAGGCATTAGGTGTGAACTCGTTTACATCGAAGCCTAAAAATGATTTAAATAAAGAAAATATGTAAAATTTCCCTGGAAATCCGAATCTCACCTTGTTTAAATCGTTCGGAGTCATTTAGAGCGGGAAAATTCAAAAAAACTGCTAAAAAACGATAAAAATCAAACTTTTGTATTTAAGGCATTTGGTGTGAGCTCGTTTACATCGAAGCCTAAAAATTATTTAAATAAAGAAAATATGTGAAATTTCCCTGGGAATCCGAATCTTACCTTGTTTAAATCGTTCGGAGTCATTTAGAGCGGGAAAATTCAAAAAAACTGCTGAAAAATGAGAAAAATTTAGGAAAATTCACGATTTTTCGGTTATTTTAGGGTCTAGGAAGTTCGATCGCATCTAGGTTGATATGGCATCCGAAAATATATATAAAAACACGCTTTTCCTGAGAAGCTCAATAAAAAATTCGGATATACAATTTTTCTGTAGTTTCCGTAATATACCCTGTGAATTTATCGATTTTCTGGCTCCCCGTGTAGGAATTTTCAAAAACTAATGGCATGACTGGATTCCTGAGAAAATTTTACTATAGTACCTCTTTTTTCATTATTTTTAATGATTTCCAGAAGGAATGGCACATAAAAGAAGAATGGGTGGCTGAGGAAAGATGAAAACGTCTTTTTTTTTTCAAAAATTCGCCCTGGGCTTAGTTTTCAATATTAAGGGCTAAAATTTGGGGACATAATCTATTTTGGATAGGTAATTAGAAAAAAAAAGTTTTTAGCCGGTTTCAGCGACCCGACCTGGAAACTTTTGCTGAATTCACTAAGAATCACTCTTACATGATTTTGCCAATAATTTTAGAATTAATAAAAATAACATTTAAGTACCCAAAATTCGGTATTATATTCTTCAATTTTAATAATTATTAATTAAAAATGCATATTAATAAAAAAATTATTACAAGTTCAAATTAAAAATAATTTTTAAATAAAAAATTTCTAAAGCTAAAATATATAATTAATTAGAAAATTTATATATTTAAGTATATTCGCATTTAAAACTAATAGCACTATTTTTCTTACACCAATTAATTCAATTATATTATGCTTTTATTTAAAAAAAATTCAAACACCAGTTTTGGTCCAATATAGGTTTTTTGGATCGTTGAAGCCAAATTTCGGAAAATCGCCCATGGAAAATGAACGCATCACCCTTAAATTAGAAAAAAAACACCCCAAAAAGGGGCTTAATTTTTCCGTAGTATAGGTTGTTTGCTAAGGTTTTTGAATCCAAATTTCAGGTAATTTTTTATCGAAAATGAATGATTTACCCAGCAAAAACCAACCTGGAAGGGGTTTTTCTATAAATTTTTACTATAAGGCTTAATTTTAACATAATACAGGTCTTCTGGGTCGCTGAATCCAAATTTTGGAAAATTTTTCAAAAACATCCCTTAATTTATGTACCATTTAAGACTAAAAGAGAAAAATTTTAGCATAAACAATCCTTAAACCCCATTCAAGGGTGATTTTTGCTAATGTAAGTGTGAATCGCGTATTTTCAAAAAAACGTTTACTGAAATGTGTATTCAGCGATCCAAAAAACCTATATTATGCCAAAATTAAGGCTCATAGTGAGGATATTTCAAAAACATCTCTTCCAGAGTACTTTTTGCTAATCATTTAATTTTTACTATTATTTGACCGATTCATGAAATGGACAAGAGGCATGCCCATTTCATGTATTGGTAAAAAAGTTGACCATTTTATGAAATGGTCAATTACACATTTGGGGTGTAACGTATTTAAAAAAGTTTGTGCAACTAAAAATTAATTTAAGGTTTGTTGGTGTTTTAATCAAATTTTAATATGTTATTTTCCATCATAGAGAAATTTTGTTTACTATTTAAAAATTATAAAATAAATAAATGCATTTTCAAAAATAAGGCAAGACATATTTTATTTTGTAAACTATTTATTTTTGGGGTACATTTTAATTTTTAATTTTATTTGAAATTTACAAAATTAAAATAAATAAAAAATTAAAAAACTTTTTGAGAAATATTTGGTTTATTTATTCTCGATGATTTATTGTAAGAACTAAACTATTACTACTTAATTTTAAATTGAATTTATTTATTATAATCTATAGAAAATTCGAGAAAGTTATTTAAATGTATCAGTATAGTTTGTAGTTTACAGCAAATATTTTAATTATTAGGTATAATAATTTAATTATTAGGTAATATTTTAATATTATAATATTTTAATTATTAGGTTCTGGTTGTTTTAATGGATGAGAACTGTTATCAATCTAGTAAGACGTTACTAGACGGCCTCTAAATAGTTTTTTGCCGTAGCAAACCAGTTTTTCGTGTACATTTTATTGAAAAAAATTAAATATTGGACAAGCAGATGGTTTTGGCAGCCTTCTAGTAATTTTTAACTAGATTGAGAACAATTTTTATCCATTACCATCAATTATGAGATTTAAGAGTGTGGAGCCGCTATGGGGGCATGATGTCGATCGAAGCACTCACTGATTGAGTAATAAGTTGCAGACTCGAAAGTTGCACTTATAGAAAGGGTTATTGTGGACTAAAGAATGCATAAATGATCGTACCTAAAATAAATAAGTAAAGAATTTTAATTATTTACGATGATTGAGGAATAATTATCTTGTGTACCTAGTTTACAAACTTTTATTGTTCACACTTGAAATTGTAGGAATCGGCAATTGAATGTATGATTTTTAATTATGTAGCTAGCACCAACTATTGATGACTGGATTAAATATTTTTTACTCTGAATATTTTATACATTTTGTAAAAATTGAAAAAAATAGTATTTTTTTTCAAAAAAATTTTATGTCTTGGAATACATAAAGAAAATCAAAGTGTCTGATGCTGAGATAGAAGAGTGAAAATGTTAATTAATGTTGATTTTCTAGTGTAACCGAAGTTCAAATAAAATTTTTGAACTCAGTATTGAATTATACGGGGATTTTCCTGTGGGCTCAAAAATTAAAAAAAAAAATTAAAGTTATTGTAAAAAACAGAAAGAAAGATTCGGAAGGCGAAAAATTGTAGGAAATTATTTTTCTTATCATACTTTTAATAAAATAATTTGGTACAGATTTAAGTATCTATTAAATGTTCAAACTATATATAAATTATCCAGTCAATATAAGGAGGAGGGGGAAGGGGTTGCATACTTTTCGGCTACCACCAGATTTGATTTACTATAGGTTTTCGGGGTTGCCGATCACGAATTTCGGTGAGTAATGCTAACTAACCCTGAAAACGGGTGTTTCAGATTTATTTGCACGGGGTCTCAATACATGCTTAAATGCTGAAAAATAAAAAATCAAAAATTTACCCTTTAGTCTTCTAATGAGGAACCAAAAAAAAATTATATTTTTACTGTTTAGAATAGATATTTATTTTTTATTAAAATTGATTTAAATACATAAAATAAAGGATAAAACTTTTCTTGTTGATGGATAAAACTCTGGAATATGTTCTGAAATCTTCATGAATTACAAGAGTGATTTTCTTCAACACCTGAAACGTATAAAGATGAACAATATTCCTTTACTCATTGTCTATTATACTAATAATAATTTTTGAGAAATTTAAAATACGTAAATTTTTAATTTTTTGAAGATGATAAAATATTTTTTTCCTTGAGTTCAGGTTTTTTAAACTTTGTTTTTTAATCTAAAAAAAATAAAAACTTTTAATATGTAAATTTTTTTTTATAGAATTTAAAATCTAAAAATTATCGTCAGTTTGCTACATGTTAACAAAAATATTTCAACACGAAATTTTTCGGGATTTTTTATTTAGTTACTGCGAAATATACTTTCATGCATACAAAAAATTAGTAAATATAAAAAAAATGACGATTTTATGTACTAAATTAACAGAAAGGATAAACAGAAAGGTAAAGTAAGAATAATTATTTTTTTTTTAATAAGGATAATATAAAAAAAAGCATTAAGAAACTAAAAAATAGTAAGGTTGATATTTTTTATTGACAATAATTATAACAAACTGTCGATAATATTTTAAATTAATTTCTAATAACATTTTTGCTTCTTCAAGATATTCAGGATTTTTTTTTATTAAAGTTGTATTAATATTAGCTATTCCCAAGGGAACTTCATAAGATCTAACTTGTGCCCCTTTAAGAGCTATTACATCACCAAGTTGATAAAGATTTAAAAATTCTTCTCTCCAAAGAGTCAAAATAACCTGGATAAAAAAAATTGAATTTTTATTTAAATTAATAGAATTATTTTTAAAACTTTAATTTGAATTACATTGTTGTCTTGTTTATCAGTAAGTGTAAGTCTTGTAACTTTAAATTCGATACCAGTTTCATTTTCAATTTCGTTCATAACTTCTCCAATATTTTGAATATAACCTATGACATCTAGAAAAATTTTATTAATCCCAAAGCAAATATAATTTGGAAAATTAATTAATTACCAATTAATTCTTTATCTTCTTTTGATTGAATCTCACGTATCTTAGTAAAATTAAATGATAAATTAGGTATTTCACCATTATCAACGCATGGAATAACTTGTGTAGAAGCAGTTAATTTTATTTCATTATAATTTTCTATTAAATGACCATACAAGACACTTTCAATTTCATTACCATGAACATCAATTTCCTTTTTTGTTTTTACCTTGTCAATGAAGAAATTGGAAATTTTATATATTTTATCTTCCTAAAAATAAAAAAATTTATTATCTCATTATTTAAATGTATATCTAATTTTTTCATTTCCTTTTTTGATAAATATTATATATTACTTCAATTTTATCATTAAGTATCTGACAATTTATATTATATACTATGCACCTAATTTCAGTACATGATTGATCTAAAAAGTACATCGACAGATAACATCCTGTACCATTTCTTGAATTATAATATAGTATTGGTGCTTTGTATGAACACCTGACCTTAATTGTCGTCCTAAAATATAATAAAAATGTTTAGTATCAAAAAAGAAATCCACATCTCTAGCCATGTCATGTTTCACTATTGAATATTTTACATGTGGAATTAATTTTTGGAAATATAATTATTATTTTTTTTTTTTTGTATAATTTTATTACATAGATAGTATATTACGAACCATGGCCAGAAAAATAAAGAATGGCCCAAATTGCACGTAAATTACCTTCCCAGGCGAAGCCAAGGATGGTAAACTGCGATTTGGAGCATTTTTTTTTATGGCCCAGGGTCGTATATGATTTTTCTGCATCAGTGGCGAGAAAACATGTCTTTGCGTTCTTAAGGAAATACGTGCTTTCTGGCCGCTGACCAGAAAAATATATTCAATACCCATTGATGTTATTGGGGATAGTATAATGATGTAAAAGTAATCTTATAAAAAAGAAAAATTTTTAAATATATTGCAAATCATAAAATTAATCAAAAATTAATATTTAGAAAGTATTAATAATAATTCAGATTAGACTATTTGAGGTTTATAATTAACTATTTATACATTTTTTAAATCGTTTTATATCTTATTAAACAAGAAATGTAATGATTTCAACGAGCACATTTCTTTTAAGGTTTTCCATTACGTGGTAACACCCTTCTATTACTGGGGGCTAGAGAGAGAGAGAAATCCTGGAAATGTTGCGGAGTGTTAAAAACTTATATAAAATGACGCAGATTAAATGGGAAAGTACCTGCACTGTAAGGATAAGGTAGTTATAGTCTAGGCGCCAGCCATACTAAACACGCCTAAAAATTAATAAATTAAATTTCTTTTTCCAAGGATAAAAATAGGTGGTATTTATGTTTTTCGACCCGCTGAACACGAATCCGGAGTCCGTTTTGCGAATTTCGTGGTCCATTTTTTGTTATCAAGAAATTATTGCAAAATTAGCCAATAATTTGTTAATAACAAAAAATTGACCACGAAATTCGCGAAACGGACCCCGGATTTGTGTTCAGCATGTCAAAAAACATAAATACCACCGATTTTTATCCTCGGAAAAAGAAATTTAATATTTGGGTGTGGTTAGCATGGCTGGCGCCTGTATTATTACCGTTGATCACACTTTTATACTGTAAACTCATTAGTCAGAGGGGTACCCACCCTTCTCGGATTAGAGATCAGAGGCTGTAGTCACAAAAATCTTGCAAAGTCAGATATTGAAATAAAGTAGCAGAGTATGTGAGAACTACTCTGTTGATAAAAAAAAGGGAAGGATTTATAACGTAATATCTCTTCCGAATCTTTTCCCCTGCACGCAGGTCTGTGGCATGTTTTTTGCCTAGGCTATGCGTCCAAAACCGTAGATAAGTTACATCTGAAAAAAGAGTTCCGGTTTGGAGCATCAAAGCTTAAATGGGGTTTCATGTGTTTTAGTCCGTAAAAATCTGACACATCATTATGAACCGCGTTTCGCGTCGTAGTCTCCAGTGGGTTCAGGAATGTATATGGTTAAATCAACCGGTATCTATTTGTGCAATCAAAAAGGATCATTCGAGTTTGCGGATCTAAGTGACGCTATAGTTATAGGTTCCTGGGTTCTCAAGACCCATAAGGTTATCAAGATTGCACATAATTTTCTCCTTATAAAAAATAATAATAATAATAATATTTGTTATTATAAAAAGTTAGAAAATCATGTTTTTCCGCTCACTTTTCTTAAAAAAAGAAAAATTACTTTTAAGGTCTTATGAACGGCAGAGATAAAATGCAAAAAAAAAGCTAAAACTTGGAGAAAGTAAAGTAAATATAATTTAATTTAACAAGTATATTTTTTTTTATAATTGACCGAACAGTTTTTGAGAAAATAAATAAATAAAAAATAAATTAACACTGGCTCTTATGGGAAATTTTAAAAAATGCATTAAAAATGAAAAAAAAGCATTTAAAATACTAAACTTAGATATTTTTTTTTTATGAGTTGATAAATAAAGTCCTAATAAATAAAAAGAGACCTTAAAATTTACAATCGACCGTCATTTTTTATGGTTTTACTTAAAAAAATGTATATAAAATAAGCTTTTATTCTGCTATTGAGGTAGAGTCATTTAATATATTTTTTTATTTATTTATTTTCTTTATAAATAATATTTAAATAATAAATAATTTATTTAATGCCAAAATTAAGTTAATAAAATTTATTTTTAAGCTTTGAATAGTAATAATTAAGTATTATTGAAAAAACACTTTTTTATTTATTTAAAGTTGCAATCCGTATTTTTTACTTGCGTAAGACAAAGATGCCGATAGGTAAAAATCCTGCCGTTCGTAATTCGTAATCGGATTTTATCTATCGGCATTCTTGTCTTACTCATGTAAAAAAATACGGATTGCAACTTTAAATAAATAAAAAAATTTTTTCAATAATACTTAATTATTACTATTCAAAGCTTAAAAATGAATTTTATTAACTTAATTTTGGCATTAAATAAATTATTTATTATTTAAACAATATTATTTAATTATTTATAAAGAAAATAAATAAATAAAAAAATATAATAAATGACTCTACCTCAATAGCAGAATAAAAGCTTATTTTATATACATTTTTTTAAGTAAAACCATAAAAAATGACGGTCGATTGTAAATTTTAAGGTCTCTTTTTATTTATTAGGACTTTATTTATCAACTCATAAAAAAAAAATATCTAAGTTTTGTATTTTAAATGCTTTTTTTTCATTTTTTAAAATTCCCCGCTCGAGCCTGTGTTAATTTATTTTTTATTTATTTATTTTCTCAAAAACTTTTTGGTCAATTATAAAAAAAAAAACGCTGCCAAGTAATTGGCACTATGGTTCCTCATTAGCAATAACAAAATCAATGTTCTATTTTACCTAATAAAAAATTAAAATATTAGAATAATTGTGCCAAATATTCTAAATTTAATAAAGAAAGTGGATAAACTTTCCCCTGATACCCAAAAAATTTTCAAAACTCATAACTCCAGGTATTAATACTTTCAGAGAAATAAAATAGGCACTACGTCAATAAAAAAATAATATTTTTTTAACTTTTTAATGTATAAAAAATTTTGAAAAAAAAAATTTTGAAAAATTACGTATCAGATGGAATCCTTTAAAAACGATAATTCTAGATATTCGTACTTTCATAGGAAAAAAATAAGTATTACGTCCTAAAATAAAAAAAATTTTGGTGTTTTTTGTATTTTTTGGCGACAAAAATGTTGAGAATAAATTTTGAAAAAATTAAGTATTAGGTCCAAAAAATTACTATAAACGATATTTCTAAAACTAGTACTTCCATGGAAATAAATTAGGTACTACGTCCAAAAAGAAAAAAAAAAATTGGTATTTTTTGTATTTTTTGGTAAAAAAAATTTTGAGAAAAAAATTTTCAATAAATAAATTATAAGATTCGAGATATCGAGTAAAAACGAAACTTCTAGATATCAGTACTTTCATGGAAAAAAATGAGGTACTACGTCCAAAAAGAAAAAAAATTATGGTATTATTTTAATTATTTTATGTAAAAAATTTTGAAAAAAAAAATTTCGAAAAATTACGTATCAGATGGAGGAATCCTTTAAAAACGATAATTCTAGATATTCGTACTTTCATAGGAAAAAATTAAGTATAACGTCCTAAAATAAAAAAAATTTTGGTGTTTTTTGTATTTTTTGGCGGCAAATATTTTGAGAAAAAAATTTAAAAAAAATTAAGTATTAGGTCCAAAAAATTACTATAAACGATATTTCTAAAACTAGTACTTCCATGGAAATAAATTAGGTACTACGTCCAAAAAGAAAAAAAAAATTGGTATTTTTTGTATTTTTTGGTGAAAAAAATTTTAGGAAAAAAATGTTTAGGAAATCAAGTATCCGATTCGAGATATCATGTGAAAACCATACTTTCAAATATAATTACTTTCGTGGAAATAACTGACGTATTACATCCAAATTAAAAAAAAAAAAAAGTACCTCGAGCTTTTTTGGTGAAAAAATTTTTGAAAAAAAAATTAGGTCTTAATGTCGTGTTGGCTGTGAAATATCACCGGTTACAGTGCGACATACATACATACATACATACATACACACACACACACACACACACACACACACACACACACACACACACACAGACTTTTTTTAAAAACCGGTTTTTTAGCTTCCTGAGATCTCAAAACGTGCTTATGTTAAGTTTCATAATTCTATGTTATGATTTCTTAATTTAAAATATCTATTGTTTGATTAATTAGCTTAAATATTATTTATAAGTTTAATTTAAAATATTTATAATTATTATCTTACGTAACTATTATTTAATTATTAATTATTTATTTTGTTAGTTATTTCATAACACCTCCCCTCTAAGTTTCGAGATAAAACGTTAGTTTTATTTCGATCTGGTTCGGAAACCAGATAAAGTATGTTAAATATTGCTTGTTCAGCAATTTACAAATAATGAATACATATGGTATTTAAATATTTTTATAAAAGTACATTGACTTTAAACAGTTTATCTTACATTGCAAAAATTAAAACAAATTATTTTTATTTTTTTTTATTATATTGTTATTCTCTAATGTATAAGCTTTATATAAATATGATTTTTAGTGACTGACAAATTTAAAAGCGTTAAAAACAAAATTTTTTTTTGAAACTTTGTAAGGTTCCCTTACTTCAGGTACCTTCAGGTATTCCTCCCCGCTAAGCTTTTGGGAGTTTTAAATTTTAATTTTAAACTGTCAAAAATTTGATTTCGGAAAATCAAAAAATGAAGAAAAAAAAAAAATTTGGATACATTGGAAAAACTTATGTTCTTTAGTTATATTTTTTGTAAAATAAAAATTTTTCTTTGGAGGCGTTATGTTTTGTTTTAAAATTATATTTTAAAATTAAAATTACTTAAATTTTAATTATTTTAAAGATCAAACTATAATTAAACATAAGAAAATTTTTTAAAATTTTGATACTAAGATTCAGTAAAATTACTCATTTTACTTCCTATATTTTTGAAATATATGTAAAATTTTATATTCCCGGTACCGGAACCAATGTTAAGTTTCATAATTCTATGTTATGATTTCTTAATTTAAAATATCTATTGTTTGATTAATTAGCTTAAATATTATTTATAAGTTTAATTTAAAATATTTATAATTATTATCTTACGTAACTATTATTTAATTATTAATTATTTATTTTGTTAGTTATTTCATAACATATATATGCCAAAATATCGAAAATCAAAATTTCACCTGTCACAAAGGTTCCTCTATGAGGAACCAAAAAACGCTGCCACGTAATTGGCACTATGGTTCCTCATTAACAATAACAAAATGTTCTTAATGGTCTATTTTATCTAATAAAAATGATAATTCTAGATATTAGTACTTTCATGGAAAAAAATTAAATACTACGTCCCAAAAGAAAAAAGATATTGCTATTTTTTTAATTTTTTTATGTAAACAATTTTTAGAAAAAAATTTTCAAAAAATTAAGTATCAATTGGAGATATAGAGTAAAAACGATAATTCTACATATAAGTACTTTCATAGGAAAAAATTAGGTACTACGTCCAAATAGAAAAAAAATAATGCTGTTTCTTTAATTTTTTTATGCAAAAAATTTTGAGAGAAAAATTTTCAAAAAATTAATTAACTAAGTTTCAGTACCAAAATATTGACTAAAAAGTATACTTCTAAAACTAGTACTCCCACAGAAAAAAATGAGGTACTACTTTCAAAAAGCAAAAAAATATTGCTGTTTTTTTTATTTTTTTATGCAAAAAGTTTTGAGAAAAAAAAGTTCAAAAAATTAAGTGTCAGATTGGAGATATCGAGTAATAACGATATTTTCAGATATTGGCACTTTCATAATCAAAAATTAGGTACTATATCCAAAAAGAAAAAAAATATTGCAGTTTTTTTTATTTTTATTTTTTTTAAATGTTGAGAACAAAAATTTTGAAAAAATTAAGTATCAGGTCCAAAAAATTACTATAAACGATATTTCTAAAACTAGTACTTCCACAGAAATAAATTAAGTACTTTGTCCGTAAAGAAAAAAAAAATTGGTATTTTTTGTATTTTTTGGTGAAAAAAATTTTGGGAAAAAAATTTTCAAAAAATTAAGTATCAGATTCGAGATATCGAGTAAAAACCATACTTTCAAATATAAGTACTTTCGTGGAAATAAATGAGGTATTACGTCCAAAAAGAAAAAAAATTATAGTGTTTTTTTAATTTTTTTATGAAAAAAGTTTTGAAAAAAAAAATTTCGAAAAATTACGTATCCGATGGAGAAATCCTTTACAAACGATAATTTTAGATATTCGTACTTTCATAGGAAAAAATTAAGTATTACGTCCTAAAATAAAAAAAATTTTGGCGTTTTTTGTATTTTTTGGCGACAAAAATTTTGAGAAAAAAATTTTGAAAAAATTAAGTATCAGGTCCAAAAAAATACTATAAACGATATTTCTAAAACTAGTACTTCCACAGAAATAAATCAAGTACTGCGTCCAAAAGGAAAAAAAAATTGTCATTTTTTGTATTTTTTGGTGAAAAAAATTTTGAGAAAAAAATTTTCAAAAAATAAATTATAAGATTCGAGATATCGAGTAAAAACCATACTTTCAAATATAAGTACTTTCGTGGAAATAAATGAGGTATTACATCCAAATTAAAAAAAAAAAAAAAGTACCTCGAGCTTTTTTGGTGAAAAAAATTTTGAAAAAAAAATTAGGTCTTAATGTCGTGTTGGCTGTGAAATATCACCGGGTACAGTGCGACATACATACATACATACATACATACATACATACATACACACACACACACACACACAGACTTTTTTTAAAAACCGGTTTTTTAGCTTCCTGAGGTCTCAAAACGTGCTTATATGCCAAAATATCGAAAATCAAAATTTCATCTATCACAAAGGTTCCTCTATGAGGAACCAATACGTGTAAAATTAAATTATATTTACATTACTTTCTCCAAGTTTCAGCTTTTTTTTTGCATTTTAATTCTACCGCTCTTAAGACCTTAAGTCACTTATTTTAAAAATATGTAATTATTTTTGTATAAAAACTGACCTGCTAGAATGTTGTTGCGGATTTTCTAACAATTCCCTTATTGTAATTATATTTTCCATTTTTAGCTGAAAACCTAAGATAAATTATGAATAAATTATTATATTTTGTAACCAAGAAGATTTTATTTGAGGAGTCTTAATATACTATATTTTGGAAGAATTTATTTACTTAAAATGAGTATCAGATTTATGTTGCCGGAAGTTCGCCCCTCATACCGGGCCGAAACCCCCTCTATCCTGTATAGTCTAGATTACCGTAGGGCTAGATGCAGAACCAACTCGAAGCAGAGGTGGAAGATATTAGCTACGTCACGGAAAAACTACGCCAGAGAGTTTGCCCCAAAAGTTAACCTAAAAGTTTTAGCACATGAAAATTTTACACAGAATAAAATTTAAAAATATTTTTTCAACGCGATTATATTTGACCATTAGTGATTTTTACTCGTTAATTTTCAATTTCGAGTATTGATACGAAAAATTTAACCCCCTATCAAAAAGTTGACCACAAGTGCACTTTTTTTCCTTTTAATCTTCCAAAAATTATATATTAAATATTTGAGATAGATTTGCATGAAAAAATTTTGTAAAAGATTATTAAAATGTAAAATAAAGTAAACTTGTGGTCAAGTTTTAGGTGTCAAACTTTATAGGTGGTTAAATTTTTTGTGTCAAAAGTCGACATTGAAAATATCCGTGTAGAATAGAATAGAACACTAATAATAAAATAGAATCGTGTCAAAAAAGTATTTCTGTATTTTAGTCTGTGTGTAATTTCCACGAGTCAAAATTTTTAGGTGTACAACTTTTATATGTTTAACTCTCTGTCGCAAAATCTCCGGTAACGTAGTTTGTCAGTGACGTAACTAATATATGCCACAGTGGTGCGCCGCGCTTTCTCAGAATTATAAGAATTTAAAGCACCAACTGACTAATTTCTTATTATTTGTTGAATATACCGTAAGCAATTATTTATTACTAAAAATACTTTTTTATATATTAAACACAAAACCTTAAGGATCTCTTTTTTAATACAACTAAATATTTTTTCCGATTAAATATTTTAGTCAAGGTGCCAGCAATTTTAAATGCATCCAAAAATTTTATCAGCATGAGAATGGATCTATCTCAGTGAAACGTATGTATTTTTGGTTACTGAAACCGATTTTGAAGGTTTCATCCATTTTCAGATGGCCAGTTTCGCATAATGAATGCTGTATCATAAAAAAAGGTAAAAATTTAGCAAGTTTTGGGGGTCGCTGATCACGATTTTGAAGACAGATTTTTAATAATCAAAATTGTGGACTTAGAAAAGCGTGTTTCTAACCTCAGAAATAGCGATTTATACTGTTTTAAGCATATTTACGTTGTCTAGTAAGTTTTTTGGACCAGTTATCACAATTCTAATGTCATATTTTTAATTATCTGATTATTAAAAATCTGACTTCAGGATTGTGATCACCAATCCCAAAAATTTATAATGCAAAACGTTAAAATGCTTAAAATAGCATTTATTGCCGATTATGAGGTTAGGAATCCACCATTTTTATCCCGCTATTTTGATAATTAATAGTATGACCTTACAATCGTGATAACTGGTCCAAAAAACTTAGTAGATAGCGTAAATATGCTTAAAACAGCATAAATCGCTATTTCTGAGGTTAGAAATACGCCATTCTAAGTCTACCATTTTGATTTTTAAAAATCTGTCTTCAAAATCGTGATCAGCGACAACGAAAACCTTACTGATGGGGTACGAAAAATAGGCTCAATTAGCAATTTTTTTCAAGAATTTACCTATCTTGCTAAATTTTTACCCATTTTTTATGATATAGCGTTCATTACTCAAAACTGGCCATCCGAAAATGAACGAAACTTTCAAAATCGGTTTCAGTGACCAAAAATATATACGTTTCACTGAAGTGGATCCATTCTCGTGCTGATAAAATTTTTGGATGCATTTAACATTGCTGGTGCCTTGACTATTTTAAAAATATTGAACTTTAAATTAAATCTTTATTAGTTAAATTTGTTTATTTTTAAGTGCGAATCGAATTAACTTAAAATTCAATATTTTTTATTTATTTAATCGAAAAATAATATTTAGTTGTATTGAAAAAGATCTTTAAGGTTTTATGTGTATATAAAGCACTTTTGAAAAAGTTTTTGAAAATTTAATGTATAAAAGTGGGCATTACAAATGGCACATATAAATTGTGCACAAATTGATTGTATAAAAATTGTATGAATTTGTAAAATTTTTATACAGTCAATGTAACGAAAAATTAATACATAAAGTTTGTACTTCCGTATTTTCACGTGGTGAGACATAAATTTGGGGATTTTATTTCTTTGGTAACTGGCATCTATAATGTTATCCAGGATTTCCAAGGATTTTGATTTTCGATTTTTTTAACCCGTGCCACCGAGCACTTGAAGTTTCCCATTTAAATAACATGGGAATTTTGGGTTTTTAGCTATAAAAATTTTTACAAAATCCAAAAAGGGTTTTAAAAAGCTAATTTTTACTGAAAACATACTTTTGTAAGTTGTAAAGACATGTAAAAACCCCTGCATTTATTCCAAAGGGTATTTTGGGGCTAGAAACGCAAATTTACATGTTGGCTCAATCTTATAATAAATAAAAGTACTAAATAAAAATACAAAATACTTCTATTTAGTCTACTTTTTTTAATGTAAATATCACTTTTTAAATGCCGTAAACTGCGTTTTTTTATTACTGATTCTCTCACCGCTATAGGCTATTGGTAATTTTTGACCCGAAAGGCCTAATATTTAAATTTGTTTAAATTGATGCCAAAATTGTAATTTACGACGAAACTGAGTTTTATAGGCCTTAAAAGTTTTCTGCAAGCCTCAAATTTCCAAAAATTTTTTATTTGTCTTTTTTTTTTAAATAGTTTTTAAGATATCGTTTTTCAAAGATAATGATAAAAATTGATATATTTTTTTAAACCCTGAAATTGGGACTATGACTTTAAATAATCATCTCTGGTTAATAATTTATTGAAAAGAAGTGAAGAAAAAATTTTTGTAAATTTGAAGCTTGTAGAAAATTTTTAAGACCTATAAAGCTCAATTTCGTCAAAAATTACATTTTTGACAGCAGTTTAAAAAAATTCAAAAATTGGTTACTTTTAGACAAAAATTACCAGTAGGTTAATTGACTATAGCGCTGGGAGAATCAGTGATAAAAAAACGCAGTTTACGGTATTTGAAAGGTAATATTTACATTAAAAAAAGTAGACTAAATAGAAGTATTTTGATTCATTTTTGAGGTTGTAGCGTTTTATCGAAAATTACCAAAAAAAACCCTGTTTTATAAGATTGAGCCAACATGTAAATTTGCGTTTCTAGCCCTAAAATACCCTTTGGAATAAATGCAGGGGTTTTTGCATGTCTTTACAACTTACAAAAGTATATTTTCAGTAAAAATTAGCTTTTTAAAACCCTTTTTGGATTTTGTAAAAATTTTTATAGCTAAAAACCCAAAATTCCCATCTAATATATATATTAGAGTGTGTCTTATTTTTTATTTTTCGATATTTTTTGACTCCCCCCATTTTTTTTGTGAATATTTTAGTCATGAAAAACCCCTAGCTCCAAGGATTTTGATTTTCGATTTTTTTAACCCGTGCCACCGGGCACTTGAAGTTTCCCATTTAAATAATGGGAATTTTGGGAATTTTGAGATTTAAGCTATACAAACTTTGACAGAGGTCAGAAAGTGTTTTAAAAAGCTAATTTTTACTAGAAAACATTGTTTTATATGTTTAAAGAGATGAAAACAGCCCTGTATTCATTCCCAAGGGAATTCTGCAGCTAAAAACGCAAATTTACATGTTGGCTCAATCTTATAAAACAGGGTTTTTCGGTAATTTTCGATAAAACTCTTCAACCTCAAAAATTAACCAAAACACTTCTGGTTGTTCTACTTATTTTGGTGCAAGTATCACCTTTCAAATTCCGTAAACCGAGTTCTTTTATCATTGATCCTTTCATCACTATAGCCAATTAACCTAACGGTAATTTTTGACTAAAAATGACCAATTTTTGAATTTTTTTAAACTGCTGTCAAAATTGTAATTTTTGTCAAAACTGAGCTTTATATGTCATAAAAATTTTCTACAAGCTTCAAATTTCCAAAAAATTTTTACTCACCGCTTTTCAATAAATTATTAACCAGAGATGATAATTTAAAGTCAATGTCCCAATTTCAGGGTTTAAAAAAAAAATCAATTTTTATCATTAACTTTGAAAAGCGACAAGTAAGACCTAAAAAACTCAATTTCGTCAAAAATTACAATTTCGGCAGCAATTTAAACACATTTAAAAATTGGGCATTTCGGTTCAAAAATTACGAGGTTAATAGCAAGTTAATTGGCTGTAGTGATGAAAAGATCAATGATAAAAGAACGCTGCTTACGGCATTTGAAAGATGACACTTGCACCAAAAAAAGTAGAACAACCAGAAGTGTTTTGGTTAGTTTTTGAGGTTTCAGCGTTTTACCGAAAATTACCGAAAAACCCTGTTTTATAAGATTCAGCCAACATGTAAATTTGCGTTTTTAGCTCCAGAATTCCCTTGAAAATGAATGCAGGGCTGTTTTCATGTATTTAAACATATAAAAGAATGTTTTCTAGTAAAAATTAGCTTTTTAAAACGCTTTCTGACCTCTGTCAAAATTTGTATAGCTTAAAACTCAAAATTCCCATGTTATTTAAATGGGAAACTTCAAGTGCTCGGCGGCGCGGGTTAAAAAAATCGAAAATCAAAATCCTTGGAGCTAGGGTTTTTTTATGACCAAAATATTCGAAAAAAATGGGGGAGCCAAAAAATATCGAACAATAAAAAATAAGACACACTCTAATATATATAAAATACGATTCATCCTCTAAATTTTTTTCTATTTTATACTATAAAAATATACACGTTCACCAAATATAAAGCCGGCTTGTTAAAAACTTATATGAATAAACTTTATCAAAAAAAACCTTAATAATAAACTTAAAAAAAAATTAAATAAATAATTAATTACTTTGAAAATCAATTAAATAACAATGTATAAAAGCATTTTTCTGTAATAATAAAAACACCAATGTTCAAGAATAGACTTTCTTTATTGACTTTATTGTTTTAAAAAAAGAATAAAAATAATATTTTAAACAAACGAAGCAAATGTGTAGGGTAGATGAACCAGTAAATGACCGGCCTCCAGTGAATGACCGAATCATGAATTATTATTTCTTACATTTTATTATTTTATAAAAAAGTTAATATTAATCCCTGATCTGATAAATAAATTTATAAATTTTGGTTTCATATAATTATTTTAGACACAGTGACTACCACAATCGAGTTAAAAATAATAATGATCAGGTTATTTAAAGACTATGAAAAAACGCCATTTTTTTAGTAAAAGTATAAAATATCGGCCAAACTGGGAAATTCTATTTAGAAAAATAAAATAGCGCTAAAAGATTTTTTTTTGAATATTATTTAAAAATGTTTGAAAAATAATTATTTAAGATATTTTAATCGAAAATTACCTCCGTTTGGCTTTTAATTTAAACTAGATTCAACTGCGCTTCGCGCAGAGAAGTTATTGTATGATGTATAATATTCATTGAAGATAAGTAACACAAAATTTATGCCAAATTTAAATAATTGATTTGTAGTTCTTGAGAGGTTAGCGAATTGCTATGGTAATAATTTTTACAGAACTGTACCATCTGGTTGCCCTGCTTAATATAATTTGTTTGAAAATTGAAATCACTATTATAGTAGTGCCTAAAAGCCCAAGAAAGGGCTTAAATTTTGAAATAGTTCAAGCAATATTTAAACACAGCAACCTGTGAGTGTTAGGAGAGTGACTGTTAGAAGACCTTTCCTATTTTATATTATTTCCGATTTTGCTGATTTTTCCTGTTTTCAACACAGGTTCATATTAAAAAAAGGGAAAAAAATTATCACGATTATTCGTAAATTCGTTTTATTATAAATCTTTTGATCTTTGTCTCTTAATTTATGTTCCTCTAAACCAAAAATTGAACCTTAATTTATATTGTTCTTTATTGTATATGAAATTTGAAATGAATAAATCATATGAGTAATCTTCTTTTAAATTGAAACAGCTAAAAATCTCTCTTGCAAATTTTATTTGCTTCTGTATTTACCACGAACATGTTTTACAATATACTCCGTATGTAACTGTCGAAATCTTTTGTCTTGCAGAATGCTGTTGTAAAATTACCTTCAGAGAAATTTGTTCACAAATTTTACCCCTATGCTTTGTCATGTGATATCTCCATTATTAATGTTAGCTTTTTAAAAGAGAATTTCAAAATTTCATTTGACACTTTCAATTTTGATTTTTGACCGTAAAAAATATGATTGTCCCTATCTACCAGTAATTATCTTTAAAATAAACTTTATTAACGTGGAGTATGTTTATAAAAAATGTTAGATGACTGAAACGAAAAAAAACAGGAATTTCAAATTGGTGCCAAATCTGGAAATCTTTATATAACTATTTCCGGTTAGTCGCAAAATTTTGTACTACTCAAGACCTTTCGAATTCAACCTACAAAATTAAAAACGGCTTATTTTATCCGGAATTATGCGTATATTTTTAAAACGATTTTACCGGTAATAAATGAAAAAAAAGTACTCCATGGCTTCATGTAATGTAAATGGAGTACTTTTTTTTCGTTTATTACCGATAAAATCGTTTTAAAAATATTTTTTTTGGCTACTCGAGGTTGGGTATCATTTTTTATATATTTAAATAGTACTTTCCATCGATTAGTAGCTTTTCAAAACATTCTGCAAGCTTTGTAAAAAATTAGAAAGCTGAAAAGTCAAAATTCCTATGTTATTTAAATGGGAAAATTGAGGTGCTTACAAGCACAAAGTCGAAACATAGGTCCACTTTAATACACAAAATACGTGAAGAATAAGGCTTTTTTGGGAATGTATAAAAACGGATAGAAGCCAATATCATCCACCAAAATTTCAGAGATTATTTATTAATGTTTGAAGAATATTCTCTGAAATTTTTGGCCATTTTGGTTATGATAGAAAAAAGTTATAGTAATTTGAAAACGCAAAAAAATCAAAATTTCCGAAAAACGACCAAACTAAAATACGCATAATTCCGGATAAAATAAGCCGTTTTTAATTTTGTAGGTTGCATTCGAAAGGTATTGAGTAGTACAAGATTTTGCGACTAACCGGAAGTAGTTATATAAAGATTTCCAGATTTGGCACCAATTTGAAATTCCTGTTTTTTTTCGTTTCAGTCATCTAACATTTTTTATCGCCAAATAAAATCTACGTGATAAAAGTATCTATAAATTTTTTTGGTGAATTCTGAAGCTTATACCAAAAAAATGCGACCAACCGCAAGTAATTTGACTGAAAAATAAGGGAATGGCGAATTTTTGAAAATAGACTAAAATAGGTCATTTTTTGGACCTTTTGAAGGTCATAACTTGGCCCCATATTGTTCTAGAGGGCTAAAAATTTGGCTAGGTGAGTTTTTTATAACCTCAAACATAATCTAAAAATTTGAGCCCAATCGGTGACATGCGAGCGCCCACTTTTGTATGAAAAGTAATGGATACACCCATATACATATGTAGCATCGATAATTTAGGCAGCTTCTACAATAGCCACATACACAAATATAAATGTACCTATGGATAGACATATATGTGTATGGCCAACCTTCAGATAACTGCGCCCTCTATTTTTCTACATTAATTATTGTAGACTTTTTACCTGCTGGTAAGGCAGATTTTAAAATTAGGTTGGCCATACACATATATGTCTATCCATATAGGTACATCTATTTGTGTATGTGGCTATTGTAGAAAGCGCCTTAGAAATCTTAAAAAATACAAACAAAATGGCGGATTTAGTAATGTACAACCTTAATACTCAGATCTGCTGAGTTTATACAAAATTTATAATTCATAATTATTGCCCTAAATTTAAATAATATTTTGAGTTCCTAAACCAAAATTATTTTAAGTGTTTAAATTGAAATTATTCTATACCCCTAATCGATTTTCATTCTTAATGTATTTTACTTTAAGTTTCTAAATTGAAATTATTATTGTAAGTCCTTCAGCCCAAAATAATTTAAGTTCCTAAACCGAAATTAGTTCAAGTCCGATTCGCCCCTGGATTTCCAGCTTTACCAATAAACATGTTTGATGTTAAAATAAGGCAGAATTAGCCACATTAAGTATGCACAAAAATTAGTCAAGGAACTCAAAATTTTTAAATTATCTGTTGTAAATATGTTAATATTTATGAAGTTTATATTTATCGAATATTTATATTATGGCTTGTACCTTATATTTTCTAATTTTTAAATCAACTACAATAAAATATTTTATTCCAAAAACCTATTTAATTTTTTGAGTTTTGTCTTATAAGGGGTAATTTATACAATTAACTTTTTTTATGAGATAAAGAAATAACATTTCATCAAAATTTTCATATTGTAATTTTTAAATACAAAAAAATCATTATATTATAGTATTCATAATTATAACTTTCAAAAATTTAAATCTCCGCAGCTCTTTTTTGATCTGTAGAGATCAAAAATGATCTCCGGAGATTCAAATAGATCCAAAGAAATCTCCAGAGATCTGTGGAATAAAAAATAAAATAATAAAAATTTAGTAATAATATTTCCATTTTGATTTTTTTATGTTTTAAATAATCTCAAGGAAATAAAATCTGTTAAATGAATAAAAAATTTCTAAATACTTAATCATTTTAATAACAACAACATATTATTAAATATGTTTTATTTTTAAATTTGAACTCTTTTAACTTTTTCAACTTTTTTTTTTGATTGTCTAAAAAAAAATTAAGCAAAGTGTCTCTTTTACTGAAAAATTGTTCTAAGTAAATGTGGCTCTATTTCAGTTTTAAAATATTCTAACCATTGATCTCAGTAGTCACGGAACTGCCTCCTTAAGTTCTTGCTTTTTAAAAAATAAAACATAATAACTGAAAAGATAAAAAATACTGCCAAATTTTTGGTGCAGTCATCTCTCAAGCAATGAGAATATAGTCAAATTGATTGAAATTCTATTTCATCAAAGGTTAACAATAAAAAAATATTATACAGTATTTTCAAAACAGAAAATTATAAACAAAAACAAATAAATTTAATTAAAATAAATTTCAACAAAAATTTTTGTATTTAGTTATAGTTTTATATATAAAATTTTTGTGTCTGAAAATTATTTTGCTGAATTCATATAAACCATATTTTTTATGCTTAATTTTTTGGTGTTCAGTAAGACGTGTGCTTAAAAAAATATGTTTTAATTCCGGTGTTCAAATTTTTTAGAAATATTAATTTTTAATACAAAAAATCAATGATATTTTTGATCAGCGACCCAATAAACCCGTATAGACTAAATCCGGGCACTGAAAGTGCGAAAAAATAAAACATACCCATTTCTGGGGGAAGCCTTTGCTATTTTAATGGTGAAGCTCCAATTTCTTAAATATACAATCACTTTTTATTATGTATTTGTATTTGTATTGTTTATTATGTAATATTAATTAATTAATTATTTTTTATTTTTATTATGAGTCTTTCTTTGCCAAAACAGCAATGGTGGGCAGGTCGAGTCATCGGATCGGCCTCAAATTTTTCCCATGTTTTTATAACATAAAGATAGGAAAATCCTGAAATTTTCAGCCTTCTAGGTCTTAAACAGCCCGAGTTATGGCAAATCAAACTCATTAGGCGGCTCTCGACCGGCGTTAGTGCTTTTCGGGAAAATGGTTAAAAATCATAAATATAAGCTTGAAAAAAAATTCTGAAACAGTATATATGTTCCGAAGGTATGAAACCTTCAGTAAATCCATTTCTGCCATTATTTTTTCGGAAAAACCCCGCGAAATTCCGGAAAATGGGAAAATGCGTTTTAAGAAAAATCGCAATATCTCATTTGCCGCCATTTTTTTTTTGAAAATTTTTTTTTCAAAATTTTTTTCAACCGAAATTCCATCGATCTGTCTGAAAAAAAATTTTGGTATCGGCCATTAAGGTCAATTTTAGCCTGTTTTAGAATAATTTCACATTTTTAATATTTCTTTATTTAATTTTCCATAAGGGGATAAAATAATTGACTTTTTTTCTTTCAGAATCGAATAGCCAGGGAAAAAGTAGTCCTAAATAAAAAAAAAATTGCTTTTTTCGATGAAAATTAACCGAGTTATGGTCAAGTAAAGATCGTGTCACAAATTACCATTTTTATACTCATTTCAATTTTAGGGTCCATAACGACATTATAACTTGATAAATGCATAACTCGCTTAAATTTTACCGTAAAAAGAAAAGTTTTGGATTATTATCGAATATTTTTTCCTTGACTATTCATTTATCCAATAAAAAAATTAATTTTCTTGACAGAAATTAATTTTTTTTGATAAAAAATGATAATAATCAAAAACAGTCTTTAACATGTTACATTAGTTTTTGACCAAAAAAAAACTTTTTATCGACTAAACTAATTTTTTTCTTGCATAAAAGAATAGCCAAGGAAAAAATATTCGATAATAATCCAAAACTTTTCTTTTTACGATAAAATTTAAGCGAGTTATGCACTTTTCAAGTTATAATGTCGTTATGGACCCTAAAATTGGAATTAGTATAAAAATGGTAATTTGTGACACTATCTTTACTTGACCATAACTCGGTTAATTTTCATCGAAAAATGCAATTTTTATTTTTATTTAGGACTACTTTTTCCCTGGCTATTCGATTCTGAAAGAAAAAAAGTCAATTATTTTATCCCCTTATATGGAAAATTAAATAAAGAAATATTAAAAATGTGAAATTATTCTAAAACAGGCTAAAATTGACCTTAATGGCCGATACCAACATTTTTTTTCAGACAGATCGATGGGATTTCGGTTGAAAAAAATTTTGAAAAAAAAATTTCAAAAAAAAAATGGCGGCAAATGAGATATTGCGATTTTTCTTAAAACGCATTTTCCCATTTTCCGAAATTTCCGAAAAAATAATGGCAGAAATGGATTTACTGAAGGTTTCCCAACATATATAATGTTTCAGATTATTTTTTCAAGCTGTTTTTTATTATTTTTTAGCATTTTTCCAAAAAGCACCAACGCTGATCGAGAGCCACCCAATGAGTTTGATTGGCCATAACTCGGGTTGCTTAAGACCTAGAGGGCTAAAAATTTTAGGATTTTCCTTTCTTAGTGTTATAAAAACATGAGAAAAATTTGAGGCCAATCCGATGACCCGACCTGCCCACCATTGCTGTTTTGGCAAAGAAAGACTCTTATGTAATACCTAATTATTTTTTTTCATAGCAGTTTGAATATCATTTTTATATTTATTTATTGTTAACCTTTGATGAAATAGATTTTTAATCAATATGACTATTTTCTCTTTGCTTGAGGGACGACTTTACCAATAATTTGGCAGTGATTTTTATCTTATCAGTTAAAGAAAATAAAATTTTACCTATTTTGCAAAATTTTTGTCGATTTTTCATGATAATTATAGCGTTCATTACTCAAAACTGGTCATTGGAAAATAAATGAAACTTTTAAAATCGTTTTAAGTGACCAAAAATACATACGTTTCACTGAGGTGAATCCATTTCCGTGCAGAAAAATCTTTTGCATGGATTTAACATTGCTGGCATTTCGACTAACACTTTGCTTAATTTTTTAGCAGATAATGAAAAAAAAAGTTGAAAAAGTTAAGAGTTCAAATTTAAAAAAATAAAAAATATTTAATAATATTTTGTTATTAAAGTTATAAATGATCAAGTATTGTGACATTTTTTGTTCACTTACCAGATTTTATTTCCTTGAAGTTATTTAAAACATATAAAAAATGGTTCCTCTATGAGGAACCAAAAATCAAATTTATCCATTTATACTTTTATTTAATGATTTTAAATATTAATTAAGAAACAATTGTTTCTAAATTTTTATTATTATTTTTTTATTTCACGGATCTCTGGAGATATTTTTTGATCTATTTAAATCTCCGCAGTGGTCTCAGAGATCTCTTAAGATCAACGGAGATTTAAAGACCGAAAATTCGTGTTGGGTAAGCATAAACAATTTTGGGGTTTGAAAAAAAAAAAAACTTATATAAACATTATTTATAACATTCTGCCTGCGATTTGTCTCTTCATCATAACTTTACCCTCAATTCAATTTTGAGGTTAGAAATTTTTGCAAACATTTTAAATAATAAACTAACAAAGTTTACACCTATATTTAATTCACCGATAACCTCACAAATTATTTGGACATTTTATTTAAAATACCGGTTATTTTTTAAATAAGGTGAATTTTTAACAACAAATTTTTCACTTTTATGTAATTTATTACTTTTCAAATAATAATAATAATAATAATAAAATAATATACTAATAAGCCCATATTTTTTTTTGGAATATCAATTTTCGACTAATCAACAAAACATATGTATTTTAATTTTTATCAATAAAAAAAATAATTATATTTAGGTTATGAATATATTTTTTCTGCAATAAATAAACATTACTAATACTATATAAATAATCATACATAAATACACAACGATTATTATAAGTCGGTGTTAGTAGCCAATCAGAACGCTTTTATTGCGATAACAATGTACAACAATGTACATAGCAACAACTTCTTTTTAAAATAGGATTAATCAGTAGTCATTCATTGGTGATCAATAACGTAGGTAGTTATAGTGAATGACCACTAGTCAAATTACTGGATCTAATGGTAAATTATATCACCAGTGAATGACTGTTATAGAGAACGTGTACGTATTTATTTAATTTATTGATAAATTAAATTATTTTTGCATATCGCATGATTTAAAATATAATTTATTTTCTTATTTATTAAGTTTAAATAAAAAATGATATTTTTTAAACATTTATCACAAATATACTTATATAAAGTCATATGCAAGGTTAGTTTTCCAATATGACCAAATCAAAAACTCTAAAAACACCCGAAAATCAATATTAATACCCAATAAAAACGATGCATATTTTCATATTCTGCTCTTTACCATATTTTTCGGTTCTCGAATATGACGGACCCAAATATTCTAATAACACCTAAAAATATTACCTTCATAAGATTTGGGATTTCAAGCTTAATAAAAATGAATTTTAGATGTAAATTTTTATAATTTGAGCCTTACCATATTTTTCGGTTTTTCAATATTACAGACCCGAAAATTTCAAAAACAACCGGAAATAAATTTTCTGCAAAATTTGCAACTCTATTTAATTTTTATTGAGTTTAAAAACCCAAATCCTGTAAAGAAAATTGATTTTCTAGTGTTTTTATTTTTCAGGTCCACCATATTCGAAAACCGAAATATATTTGCAATGTCAAATTATGAAAATTTTTATCTGAAATTTGTTTCTATTGAGCCTGAAAATCGAAATATTATATGGGTAGATTTAAATGAAGTGAGTGCGACTTACATGGTCGGGTCTTCAAAACTGCCTTAAAGTGTTTTTTTCTGAAAGTACTACCAAAAATAAGTAACCAGCCCAATTTTTAGTCTCCCAGAGCGAAATCTCGATTTTTGGCAGCCATTTTAGTGTTTTTGACTGTCGTAAAAAAAGTAAGAAAAATGAGTCATAATTTTTTTTATTATTGCTGTAAAAAACTCACATTAGCATGAAAAGTTTTTTCCTCTTAGGTCCGGATAGGAAATTTCCCTGGCTATCCCATTACGGGGTCAAAAATTTTTTTTGAGTTGCGCATGCGCGAGGAATCGCTAAGATAGGCTGTTTTTTTTCAAAAGTCGATTTCTCAAACGCCTATTAGTGAAAAATCTTGTAACCAGGCTTAAAATTTTCGTTAAACCTTATATTTTTTGGCAAAAAAAACATTTCGATGGGACACTGCTTTTTGGGAGCTCTAGATAAAAAAATAGCAGCTTTCAAAACCTCATTTTTTACAAATTTCAAATTTCCCGCCAAGTCACGTGACCAATCAAAAATCTGACCAAAAATTTGGATTCCGCGGGAAATTTTACATAAAGATATGTCTTTTCATGTTTTTAAAAGCGTTTATGTTAAAGCGGCGAAAAACAGTGAAATAATAAAGAATTTTCTGAATAATTTTGAATAATTTGGAATAATTTAAAAAATAAAAAAATTCCTTAATAAATGAGATATTTTAATCTTTCAATTTAAAATTTCGCTGCTTTAACATAAACGCTCTTAAAAACATGAAAACATATATCCTTATGTAAAATTTCCCGCGGAATCCAAATTTTTGATCAGATTTTTGATTGGTCACGTGACTTGGCGGGAAATTTGAAATTTGTAAAAAATGAGGTTTCGAAAGCTGCTATTTTTTTATCTAGAGCTCCCAAAAAGCAGTGTCCCATCGAAATGTTTTTTTTGCCAAAAAATATAAGGTTTAACGAAAATTTTAAGCCTGGCTACAAGATTTTTCACTAATAGGCATTTGAGAAATCGACTTTTGAAAAAAAACAGCCTATCTTAGCGATTCCTCGCGCATGCGCAACTCAAAAAAAAATTTTGACACCGGAATGGGATAGCCAGGGAAATTTCCTATCCGGAGCTAAAGGGAAAAAATTTTTCATGCTAATGTGAGTTTTTTATAGCAATAATAAAAAAAATTATGACTCATTTTTCTTACTTTTTTTACGACAGTCAAAAACACTAAAATGGCTGCCAAAAATCGAGATTTCGCTCTGGGAGGCTAAAAATTGGGCTGGTTACTTATTTTTGGTAGTACTTTCAGAAAAAAACACTTTGGGGCAGTTTTGAAGACCCGACCATGTAAGTCGCACTCACTTCATTTAAATCTACCCATATAGGAATTTAATTTTTGGTATTTCTAGAGTTTTTGGGTCTGCTATATTGGGAAACCAAAAAATATGGTAAAGATCAAATACGAAAATTTGCATCTAAAATTCGTTTCTATTGAGCCTAAAAACCTAAATCTTATGAAGGAAATTAATTTTGGTATTTTTAGAGTTTTTGGGTCCACGATATTGGAAAATCGAAAAATATGGTAAAGGTCAAATACTTAAAATATATGAAAGAAAGAATTATTAAAAAATAGTCATTTGCTGGTTTCTCAAAACGTTATTTTTTCAATTATAAACGCGATTTTTCGCCACATTGGCCGAAGACCAATCCTCTATATAATGAAGCAAGCATGTGTATTAATGTTAAATAAAACTTTTCTCATGGTTTCGTGCTTAGTCAAACTAAAATTGTGAAGCAAAATCAGAAAAACCGCTACAAAATGGCTTTTCCCATGTATTTTAAATGGGAGACATATTGATAAATATCTCGAAGAGGATAACTGATTTTCAAAAACGGGTTTCAACATGTTTCTGGGGACCAAAAAAGCAACCTTTCCTGAAACTTTCAGCCCGATCCGAGCAGGGAAAATTTTTGCTCATTTTCAGCTACCCCGAGAGACACGTTTTATCAAATAACTCGCCAAAATATAAATTTAACATTTAAACCCAAAAAAGGATTATTTCCTTATAGGTTGAACATTCATTTTTCGCTATAAAATCCCAAGTGCCCGACCTTTTCATAATCTGATCTTTCAAGCTAGCCGTGTAGTAACTATGTTTCTTACAATTATAAAGAGAAATTAATAGGGTTGTATTAAGCTTTATTGAAGTTATTTGATGTTCTGAAAATATACCAAAAATATTACGTATTTTTTTATTTTTCATACAAATGAAAAATTTAAATAATTTAAATACTTCAAATCGCTTTTAAATTATTACTTTAAATTTAGTTTTTTGGCATAAAAACTGTGTCTAGGGGTTTGTGGGGCCACAAAAATTGAAATTTAAACCGGATTTAACCCCAGTTTGATACTTACCTTTATTTTTTACCAAAAATAAGCCAATTTTCGAGAAAATTTACCAAATATTTTAATTCGCTTTAAGATCATTGCTTTAATTTTAATTTTTTGGCATAAAAACTATCTGGAGGTTAGCTAGGGCACAAATATTGAAATTTCAATCGGATTTAGCCTCAATTTCATCCCTACCCTTATTTAAGACCGATAATTGGCCAATTTTTGGATTATAGAAGAAATTACAATCTAAATATATTTTGGGGTTTTCGAGTATGCAGAATCCGAATCTCTTAACTAAATTTTAAAATTCAAAATTTTTGGCCAAGAAATTGATGAGATATTGGAAAATTTTCCGAATCTCTTAAATTACAGCAGAAATTACTTTTAAATAATAACCTGAACATTTTTAATTATTTGAGGTCAATTTCATCTGCAAGTTTGGAGATTCGAATTCCACATACTCTAAGACCCCATAATATACATCGATAGTAATTTCTTGTATGATCTTGAAGAATGGACAAATTTTCTCGGATTCTGCCTACATGAAATCCCGATTAGATATATAGAAAATAATTTCTTGTTTAATCTAGAAGATTCAGTAGATATTTTCGAAAAATGGCTAATTTTTGTCTAATTTTTTAGTCAAAAATTGGAATTTTAAAATGTAGTTAGCAGATTTGGATTCTGCAGCCTCGAAAACCCCAAAAGATGTATAGAAAGTAATTTCTTCTATAATCTAGGATATTCAGCAAATTTTCCCAAAAATCGGCTAATTTTTTATCCAATTTCTTGGCCGAAAATTAGAATTTTAAAATTTAGTTAAGAGGTTCGGATTCTGCATACTCGGAAATACTATAAGATATAAAGGAAATAATTTCTTCTATAACCCGGGAAATTCGGCAGATTTTTTCGAAAATTGACCAATTTTTTGTTCATTTCTGGTCCAAAAAGTAGAATTTAAAAATTTATTTAGCAGATTCGGATTCGGCATACTCAAAAACCCATTGAGGTATACAAAAATTAATTTTTACTATACTCTAAGAGATTCGGCAAATTTTCTCGAAAATTGGCTAATTTTGGGCAAAATTAAGGGAATGAATGAAATTGGGATTAAAGCCGATTAAATTTTTTAATATTTGTAACCCTGCAAACCCCTAGATACAATTTTCATGTCATATAATTAAATTTAAAGCAATAATTTAAAAGCAATTTAAAATATTTGGTAAATTTTCTCGAAAATTGGCCAATCTTTTGGTCAAAGATAAGGATAGGTATTAATTTGATGTTAAATCTGGTTAAATTTTCAATCTTTGTGACGTCATAAACTACTAGATATCGTTTTTATGCCAAGAAATTAAATTTGAAGCAAGAATTTAAGAGCGATTTAAATATTTGAGAGCGATTTAAAAACGATTTAAATACTTCAAATCGCGTCGTCAGCTCCTCGAAATTTTAAGCAGTATTTATTTATTTAAGGACAGAAGTATATTTATTATTATAAGTAATTTTTCTTTCTTATATAATTAATTTCTATAAAACAAATCTTCGTCAGTATCATCGGCTAAAATACAAATAATAAGCTATAATACTAAAAATTTCAGTATCATAGGCAAAAAAGTCTACATATAAGTCTAGCTTCTAAAATTCAATTTTCTATATTTTTGCAGCTTTTTTAGTTTTATCAACGCTTTTTACAAATAAGAGGTTCTAATCTTGGTGTTCTATTTTGTTGGGCCAATTATTTTTTTTTTTGCTTTCTTGGTTAAAAATAAACTTGCGTTAATAACGCTTCTAAGGCAGGATAGGAGGTAAAAAAGAATTAAACACAATGTTACACAGGATAATCGGGTACCTCAAAAATTTAAAAACTTGTTTTAATTTTTGCAAAATCAGCTTAACAAATTGCAAAAAAATTATACACTTGAGTATAGTTATTTATAGTCTTAAAGAACATAATAAATTTTTGAAAAATATTTTCATATTTTTTTTGAATAAAAAAAAAATAATATATTAACTAACTTACCTTAATAAATCTAATTTTATATTGCTATATATATTTAGAAAAAAATTTAAATAAAAAAAAATCTAAAATATGATAAATAAAAACCACTTTGTTTAAAAACTATATGCTAACCTTTGTAAAAATACTTCTTAACGCCTTCTTATATACTTTAATCTGTAGTAATCTTCGTTTATTATAGAACATAATATTATATGAAAATAATATTTTAGAACGTGACTTTTACGAGCATAATTTGTTGTTTATTAATTGTTTTTTTAAAATAACTAGAAATAACTGCGCTTCGCGCAGAGAATGACTGCCTTTTATTCATTATCAAACAATTATTTATTAAAAATATTTTAAATTATTATTTGAAAACAGATAAAATATTGTAAATGATAAATTCTAATTTAATAAATGACCCTAATTTTTTGCGGTGACATTTAATTATTATGTTCAATAATTTCATTTACCTAGTAAAAAGTATAAAACTAATTAATTTTTGTCCAAAAAATAAGTTATAATTGCTTGAAATTGGATTCTTTTAAATGAACTTTTGCACAAAAAAAACTTTAATCGTTTAAACTATTTGAAATAAAAATTGGTATGGAAACTTATCATTAGTTGTACTTTTGAGAAAAAATAGTTAGGAACCATTTCTGAGACCCTTCATTTCAACTTGGGCCCAATTGTCGTGGAATCCCTCATATAGTTGTTTTTAATTTATTCTTTTGTTATTTATATCTAAAAACTTACGACTGGTCTGTGTTCTCACACAACCAACGATCATGGAACAGATTCTCTTATAACAGTCTTAACTTATACTCCCTAATTATTATAAGTCCTAAAACAAAAATAAATACAACAAATCCCGAAATAAAAATTATCCAAAGTCCATAAAGTCCTATAAAGTATTCTAAGTTTTTGTTCTTATCAGGCCCTGACTCCCATTTTAAATTATTATAAGCCCCTAAATCGAAAATATTTTAAGTCCATTTCACCCCTCTCCCTAAAAACATCAATATTTTGACCAGTCCTGCCGAGTCGGACTTTTTCAAATACTTTATCCAATGAACATGTCTATGTATAAGAGTAGTTAAACGAAATTAGTAAATTCAGATAAAATAGCTTTCTCCAGTAAATAAAATTTACTTGATTAGTAAAAGAGCTACTTCACAGTGATCAGAGAAGTCTATTAAAAATAATTTTTCTTGTTAGTATCCAGAAAGTGTGTGTTTTCTGGCCGCTGCGCTATTCGAAAAAACGCATTTTCTCGACACTGAGCAAGAAAAATTATGTTTTGTCCTTGGCCACAAAAAAAGGATGCCCCAAATCGCAGTTTACCATCCTCGGCTTCGCCTCGGACGGTAATTTACGTGCGATTTGGGCCATTCTTTACTTTTGTGGCCATGGGTAAAAATATACTATTTGTACTGCGGCCCGAAAGTACGTATTTCCCGGACGCTGTAAAGAATGACCCAAATCGCAGTTTACCATCCTCGGCTTCGCCTCAGAAGGTAATTTACATGCGATTTGTGCCATTCTTTATTTTTCTGGCCTAGGACCGTAATATACTATAATCTTATCAAATTAGAGATTGACCCCGAAAATTTTTGAATAAAAATTACTCATACATGCTCAAGTAAAAAATATTCTAAACCACGAAATAATTTACTGGTTTCTGGAAGGGGTAAACAAATTTTTATTAATGATTTGTTTGTATGTGAGTGCATTTTGAGACGCTGAGATGCTAAAAAACCTATTTTTAAAAAAGTCCTTATTGTGTGTATTTTTGGGGATCTTATTGCGGATTAAAACAAAATTTTAGCCTTAAAAAGTACGGAAGCTACCCTTTTTTTATTCCTAATTTTTTTTATTAAAATTTTAGATTCCAAAAATTTTATTATAACTCGGTTTTACGTATCCGATACCTAAAATTTTGAAAATTTTAGTCTTATCATTTTTATAGACAAAAAATACAAAAATAATATCTCTTTCTTTTTCTACGAGAGTTCGTATTTTAGGAAATTTGTTAAAACCATAGAAGTGAAGGTTAAAACATTACTTATTTTTTTCTTTTTGTTCGTGCAATTCATTTTAAACCAATTCAGCTATTGAAAGATAAATAAATAATTATCTTTCGAGTATCATAACCTATATAGTACCAATAACTTGGTGACTTATTAATTCTATTTAAAAGCGGTTTTTCAAAGTGCCTTATAAATAAATATAGGTACCTAATTTAATTTTTATATTTTGTACAAACTATTTTATTTGGTATAATAAATTTAGAAGAATCTGATTTTTTAGCTTTTTTTAATTAACCGCACATTTTTTGTATAAAAAAAAAGTTTTATTATTAAAACATTTAAAAATTATTTTTGGTATTTATACTAAAACATATATGACTAAAAACTTTGAGGTTTTATATTTAAAATTTTGTTTTTATCACAATATTCATGCTATAACCTAACTTCATAAAATTATAAATAAATTTTCAAATTTAAAATAAAAACATTTGAGCAATGGATTTTTATTAACCAATCAGGAGAGGTTTTTAGCTATAACAATGTACATAGTTACTGTATCGAAGACATGTACTTTTTAGGATAGGATTTGATGTTTATTAATTTTTTTTTTTAAATAATTTGTTGTTTATTAATTTTTTTTTTTAAATAATAAAAATTAATAAACAACAAATTATGCTCGTAAAAGTCACGTTCTAAAATATTATTTTAAACTTCACTCCTTAATATCGAGCGATAAATAAATTTTGAAGAATTATTCAAATAAATTAATAATATTATATGGTTGCTTTTGACAGGAACAGCATACATAGTGTCCCCACTTAAATCCGAAACGAAAGCTTTTTTACACCTTTTTGAAGGTTTCCTTCTATACGCACGCACCACAGAATCCAATACTTTCGGTCAATACGGCCAATTGTAGAAAGTATCTTACACTGGCAACAGAGCCTTCCCAGGCCCTGATAAGAACAAGAATTTAGAAAACTTTAGGAAACACTTGCGCGAGATATATGTTCCTTCGATGCGCTCAAATATTGTGCACTGGGAATGAATTGGGTAGGCGAGAGGGCAAATCGCAGGCGTTTCGAACCACCAATATTTTTGTTTCTCGAGCACCAAATTTTTGGCTTCTCAGATCGTCAAAAATATTTGCTCGCCAGACAATGCACGCACACTTGCCTCACGCAAACTTCCTATACATATTTTAAACATTTACATAATTTATCTTTTGACATGATATAATAAATAATATAATAAATCTGTAAAAAATAATATCTAAGAACTATTTTTTAATTATAATTATAATATCTTAGACAGTGAAAAACAAAACTAATAAAAATAAGAAAGCTATTGAAATTATCAAAAAATGTTCTTATCATCGAATAGAAGAAAAGGAACCATGAAAGGTTTTCTGATTTTTATTAGTTTAGTTTTTCACTATCACAAATATATTAATAATAATTATATTAATTATACATATTAATGTCTTCTACTTGTGTTACTTTTAGGCACTTAAAAGTTATATGTTCATAACTTTGCCGCAGACCTCTGGCTTTGCTGTGCTTTTTGACAGCCTTGCCACGAGCTTGGCCACGCGTAGTCTTTGGCTTGGCTTTACCTCCTTTTGCTTGTAGCAGCTATAGCATTTCTTTGTGATCGCCATTGCTCCCTTTGCTCATAGCGGCTATAACATTTCTTTGCAATTGTCTTGGCTCTTATTGCTCGTAGCGGGTATAACATTTCTTTGCAAACCCTTTGCTGCCTTTGCTCATGGCATGCATGGTGAACTTCGTAACGAATTTGTCGCGCGCGCTCCAAACAGTAAACTAGGTCGAAGTCAGCGAAGGCCTATAAATATAACCGCAACTCTGGCCATAGCGGAATTTTCTGTCCTGACTTCAGCCTTCTTGCACGTGGGTACCTTGAAACCTTCGCTATGCTGTGGATGAGAGATTGTTTTGCTGGTTTGCTTGTTGATGGTGTGCTTGGTGCATTTGGAGAAGTCCGTGGCACGGTGTAGTAAAAAAAAAAAAAGTTGCCAAAAATCGGCTTCAACTCAATTTCTTATGAAAAAAAATTCTGCTGGATGAAAAATGACCGTTTTCGTGTATACTAAATAATAGGCTTCCGAGTCAAAAAAAATTTTTTTTTTTTTAAATTTTTTTAGCTGCTGAATGATAAAGTATTTTTTTATGTTATTATATAATTTATATTTTTTATACTTTATTTAAGTTTAAAATATAAGTAAAAGTAGAAAAATCAAAATTTTCATTTTTTTAATTTTTACCCATTGATGCATTAATAAAAAAAGAAAAAGAAAAAAACCAAAATGAAACTGATATACCCCGTAAGAGACCACAAAGACGTGTTGTTATTGAAAAACCCCCAAATTATACTGAAAACAATGATGATCAAGAAAAACAACAAAAAAACACTAGTGATGATAAAGTTGTTTTAACACATTTTAAAAGGACCAGACATAATTTTTCTTGGCAAAAGTTTAAAATTCTTGATCATGAGTCATATTACCACAAGAGGAACACTAGTGAAGTTTTATATATCAATATTTATAGGAACACCATAAATGAGCAAGGGGACTCTGAAAAATTGTTTAAACCATATTTGTCTAACATCCATAAAATGAGAAAAAGCTTATGAATATTTGTTGCTATATTGATATTCTACTATAGGTAGCCTATTATTTAGTATACACAAAAACGGTCATTTTTCATCCAGCAGAATTTTTTTTCATAAGAAATTGAGTTGAAGCCGATTTTTGGCCACTTTTTTTTTTACTACACTGTGCGTGGCTTTCGGACGTTAAATCCTCATTGAAGCAGCTCGTAAGTTGTGATTGTTTGAATCGCTTGGTGCAATTTTCCAAGCTCGTAGGATTGAGGAGGTGGACGTTGATATTCCTGGCCAGGAGAAGTCACCTGAATAAACACTGAGCACAAGGTGCTCGCATTATTGTAAGTTTTTGATTTCTTATTGTACGTATGTATAATTGTATACTTTGTGTGATTAAATTTCTTGTATGCTTGTTATTTATTAATCTTTTGAAAACGTGTGGCTGGGGCCACGCATCAAATGCTAAAAAAAATCACCGACCCACCTATTACGTAAAACATAAAGAACATAATTCAGAAAGCTTCTACTGAAAATAACAACTTGATAATTAGAACTTTTTCTGATAATTTCAATACTCTATCTCATTTGAAAGAAAAAAAAACGCTGCCAAGTGATTGGCACTATGGTTCCTCATCAACAATAGCAAAATATTTATAATGGTCTATTTTATCTAATAAAAATGATAATTTGAAATATCAGTCTTTCATAAAAAAAAGTTAATTTTAAATCTGAACCGTAAAAAAAGTAGAAATCTTTCTAAACTGCTAGTAACTTATTAACTTTACCATATGCTTATCGTAATAATTCTAAATATTAATACTATCATAGAAAAAATTAAGTACTACGTCAAAAAAGGAAAAAAAATAAGGTATTTATAATTTTTTAATGTAAAAAATTTTGAAAAAAAAATTTTCAAAAAAATTACGTCTCAAATGCTGAATTCCTTTATAAATGATAATTCCAGATATTAGCACTTTCATAGAAATAAATTTAGTACTAGGTCAAAATAGAAAAAAAAATTATGATGTTTTTTTAATTTTTTTATATGAAAAATATTCAAAAAACAAATTTGAAAAATTACGTATCAGATGGAAAAAATCCTTTAAAAACAATAATTCTAGATATTAGTACTTTCATAGAAATAAATTAAGTACAAAGTCCAAAAAGAAAAAAAATTATTATGTTTTTTTAATTTTTTTATACAAAAAATTTGGAAAAAAAAAATTTCAAATAAATTACATATATTATCAGATAGAGAAATCCTTTAAAACCATAATTCTGAATATTAGTACTTTCATATAAATAAATTAAGTACTACGTCCAAAAAGAAAAAGAATTATTGTGTTTTTTTAATCTTTTTATACAAAAAATTTTGAAAAAAAAAATTTCGAAAAATTACATATCAAATGGAGAAATCTTTTAAAAACGATGATTCTGGATATTAGAACATTCCTAGAAATAAATTAGGTATTACGTCCAAAAAGAAAAAAAATTATTGTATTTTTTTAATTTTTTTATTAAAAAAATTTTGAAAAAAAAAAATTTCGAAAAATTACGTATCACATGAAATAATCATTTAAAAACGATAATTCTAAATATTCGTACTTTCGTAGAAATAAATTAAGTACTGCGTCCGTAAAGAAAAAAAAAATTGGTATTTTTTGTATTTTTTGGTGAAAAAAATTTTGGGAAAAAAATTTTTAAAAAATTAAGTATCAGATTCAAGATATCGAGTAAAAACCATACTTTCAAATATAAGTACTTTCGTGGAAATAAATGAGGTATTACATGCAAATTAAAAAAAAAAAAAAAGTACCTCGAGCTTTTTTGATGAAAAAAATTTTGAAAAATAAAATAGGTCTTAATGTTGTGTTATAAAAGTAAAAATAATATTTTATTGACCAGAATTGGAGCTGAGCTTAATTTTTTATTGTTTCAAATTATTTAAAATAAATAAAACAATACAAATTAATTTGATGTGTAACGATTTTTTTATTGCACAATATTTCACAAACAAATCCGTTGGCCTCTTCAGGTGATCTGAATACAAAAAATTATATAATTACTAATGAACAATATGAGAATTTAAAAACAGAGACTTTTTTTAAAAACCGGTTTTTTAGCTTCCTGAGGTCTCAAAACGTGCTTATATGCCAAAATATCGAAAATCAAAATTTCACCTATCACAAAGGTTCCTCTATGAGGAACCAATATTAATAATTTTATATAGTACGCAATGCCAAAAGACTATGGTTTTTAAAGACATTATCAGAGATAGTGAAAAACTAAAGTAAGAAAAATAAGAAATCCATTCTTGGTTTCTCTTCTTCTACACAATGATTAGAACTATTTCTGATAATTTCAAAACTCTAAGTATCTCTTTTGAAAGAAAAAAAACCGGTTTGTGTAACTACACAACCAACGAGCATGGAACATGTTCACTTATAACACTGATAATAAAGTATCTATTGTGTTCATAATATAAATATTTATTCCCAAACATTTATATTTAGATTTTTATTATAGAAATCATGCTGCTTAGACATCAAAGTGAACAAAATTAATTAAATTTTCAAATTATTATAGTTTTTTAAATAATATGAATTTATTTTTTATTAATTTTTACAATAAATTCTTTAAGAATTCTGCACCAATGCTCCCTAGGTACATCTGCACCAATGCTCCCTAAGTACTTCTGCACCAAAGGTTCCTAGGTACTTCTGCACCAAGGGTCTTTAGGAACTTCTGCACCAATAGTCCCTTGGTACTTCTGCACCAAAGGTCCCTAGATACTTCTGCACCAAAGTCCATTTCACCCCCCCCCCCCTAAAAACGACAATTTTTGACCCCCCCCCCCCCCTAAAAACGTCAATTTTTGACCCCCCCCCCTAAAAGCGTCAATTTTTGACCCCCCCCTAAAAGCGTCACTTTTTCACCCCCCCCCTGCCTAGCCGGACTTTTTCAAATACCCCATCCAATGAACATGTTCCATGTTAATATTCAAAAGTTTATATAGTATTCAAGTTAACGATAATGAAGGACTATTTGATATCAACTTGAATGCTATAAAAACTGTGATTTTCTCTTTCTCTTTGAAATTATCAGAAAAAGTTACACGTAAAATAATTTTAATTTTCTATCACTATGAAAAAAATTCACAGTTTCGTCTTTTAAATTAACGGTAGCTAAGAAGTTAAAGTCAATATCTGAGATGGTGAAAAACTAAACTAATAAAAATCAGAAAACCTGTCATGGTTCCCCATCGTTTAGTTTTCTCATTTCTATTAGTTTTGTTTTTTACTGTCTGAGATCTTATAATTAAAGTTAAAAAATAGTTTCACAGACATGGTTATTTATTATATGTCAAAAGATAAATTGTTTTATATAAAAAGAAAAAAAAATATAATTATCAACAATAAAATCTAATTGAAAATTCAAGCAATTAAAAACTAATTTTCTAAAGTATAATAATTATTACATAAATTATTTTTAGGTTATTAGTTACATTTTATTAAGATTTATAATATTTTTTATAGTATTTTTTCGAAATTAATTAATTAAAAATAATTATGCAATCATTTTTTTTTTTATACCTTAATGGATGCAAAAATCGACACCTTTCGGACACGATATAGCCAAAACGATCAAACGGAATGCTTTCATTTTTTAAAACTGAGTTTATTTTATCGAGTTAATGAACCCTATTGTTTTTGGGCCCAATCTGCTATTTCTAAAGGCATGTTTATTCTTGTACTTTTGCTTCATACAGGTGAAAAACCTTCTAAATGTTATCCGCGCGATAAATTTCATAGCTTTTGCATAAACTTTGCATCAGCGAAATATCATAAAAATACAAAATCACACAAGATTCTTATATTTTTAGGCACGATCACCCTATGTATGCAATACATAGATGAAATCGTGCCTTATAAGTTTGTCAGGTCAAAAAACGGAAAAATTTCTAAATTGTACAATTCGTGGAGAAATTTGGTCCCCAGGTCATTCCGATGCCTCTAAATGCTTATATTGCCTTGTTGTGTGTAGGGATGTATGTTCGAGAAAGTGTATCGTCAAGATCACAGAGCCTACTCGATGAATCAAAAATCCCTTAAACCAAATTTTTTGAAATAAGATCTAGTTGTAGGGTTTTCAATTTCAAGTGATTTCATCAAGTGCTTGCAGAGAAATGTCCTAAAAACTGATTTCAGATATCAAAAAAAATTATTAAAAAATAATAAAAATGGTAAAAAATGAATTGGTTTTGAATTTAATACATCCAAAATGTGGTTAATGATCTAAAATAACCAGAAAATAACTAAATTAATTGAAATTTATTTTTTAGGAACGATAACCCTGTGTATGCAATACATAGATGAAATTGTGCCTTAAAAGTTCATCAGGTTAAAAAACGAAAAAGTCTTCAAATTCTTCAATTTATGGAGGAATTTGGTCCCAAGGTCATTCCGATGCCTCTACATGCTTTTATTACCTTGGTGTATAATAATAAATAATAGTTTTCAATTTATGAGGGCGTGGATCCCATCAACGTTATTAAAGAGAAAATACTCAATGAATATGTGATCGTGCCTGAAATAAAAAAGCCTTAGCTTTTTTATAATTCTTTACGATTTTTATTATTTATTAATTAATCCAAATTTTATTCAATTAGACATTTAACGCCCAAAAGCCTATCTACGAGTTCTAAATTAATTTTAAAACCAAAACCTATTTTTCAAGTCTCTATTATCAGAATTCGATTTCAAACTTTCTATAAAATTAACCGGAAAGTCATTATTTAGGGTAAAAGTTGGATACTAAAAAAAATCGTCACGCTGCTTATCATTATTGTAAATAGCATCAAAAAAAGGTATATTTAATGAAGAATAATAAAATTTTCATTTTTTGTATATGTTTTAGGACACATTTTTTTTTCTTGATTTTTCTTAATTTGAAAATGGCGGATGGAGAATTAGAAAAAATTACGAAAAACAAGTTACATTAGATTATTTGTTTTTAGGAATATTTTTTGGAATTTTACATAAATATTGGTTTTAAAATTAATTTAGTATTCAAAAAGAAATCTAAACGTAAAATTTCAAATATTAATATAAGATATATATTTTTGGACTAAACCTAGTTCAAAGAATTTGCAACTCCATCCGTATGCATTCTATGTATAATTCCATTATCATTGAATTTTTTTATTCTTACACATGGATCAGTTTGAAAAATTGATTTGAAACTAATAACTAATAAGTTTTTAATTCTTCTGAAGGTTACTTCATTGAAATAAAACCGGTTGTTTAAAAACTGATTTTTTTAAATAGCGTAATTTTATTAAATAAAAAAGAGTTTAGGAACCTGGTAATAATAATGGTATGGTAATAAGTGCGTGTAAGTATTACACAGCTAAATTTTGGCACAGAGATATTCAAGACCTAAATACATACACTTTCGTATTCTAATTTTTTCGGCCACGTGTTTTGGAAAAAGTTACACAAAAATGGCCAATTTTAAAAAAAAAACTAAAAGTAAGTATGAAACCCTGGAATAGGCTAGGTTTTTAACTAAGACCAAAACATAATAAGTTTATATTTGACATTTTTCGGTATATTAATTCTGGAGAGACATGTCGGGCCATTGAAGACCTTTATCCGAGCTCAAAATCATGTACACTATAAACTAAGAGCGTGAATAAATGGCCGGTCTTCAATAGCCCGACATGCCCTTCCACAGCCAAAATACCAAAATATTTAAAATATAAATTCAGTATGTTTTGGCCTAATATAAAAATCTAGTCTAATCCGGGGTGTCATAATTTCAGTTTTTCTTCCAAAAATTGGTTAACTTTTTCTAGTACACGTGACCAAAAAAATTAGAATACAAAAGTAGGTATGCTTTGATTCTGAAATACGGAATCTGGGGTACTAGTGGCTGAGAAGTTGAGGACATGAAATCAGCAAAAACTACCCCATTTTAGTTTTTTTGCAATATTTTGAAAGCAGAGCTAAAATTATCTAATTAACTGCCTTTTTTTGAAGAAAGGGTAAGAAAATATTGAGATTCAATAATTACAAGCTCTAATTGGGCTATAAGACTAATTATAGGACGTGAAAACTAAACTTCTAAAAAGGACTAGTTATAATACATAAATAATAAACAACATTACAATAAAATCGCTATTCTTATAATTTGTAATTATCACCTTTACTAGATGTTAAGATTCTAAACCCAAATTATTTAGATTCTGTAAACCTGTATTATTTTAAGTCCTTAAATTGAAAATATTCTAAGTCCCTCAACTCAAATTATTAGAAGTCTCTAAACCCGGAATATTTTAAGTCCCTAAACTTGAATTTTTCTAAGCCTCTCAAAGTAAATTATTCAAAGTCCCTAAATATAAAATATTTTAAGTTCCTAACCCCACATGATTTTTGACATTTGACCCCACTTGATTTTCAGATTCACAGGTTACCCCTCCTTAGAAACATGTTCAATGTTAAAACTACGATTTTTGCAGCAAATTGAAAAATTGATCATTTTGGGACAAAAATGGGCATTCAATTTACTGACTGTAAAGGAGAGAATTTAATATAAAAAATTAGAAAGGTAATAATGTTTTGCCAACAAATAATTTTAAAGGACAAATAAGGAATTTTTAGAAAAAAGCTTTTAGAAAATTGTTGAGACCTATAAAACCCATTTTTGTCTAAAATTGCAATTTTTGAGATAATTTAAAAATTAATCATTTCGGGAAAAAAATGACCATTTGGTTAAATTGCTATAACATTGAGAAAAATCCAAGGCTTGAAAAATGACTTTAATACCGAAAAATTGTGACCAACAAGAAGTGTTTTTGTTAACTAACTAACTAAAAAGCAATATTACCAAAAAACTACATTTAAAAGCCTTGTGCATAGTATTATGCACATATTCTTGTGCCTAGAAGGCCCGTTGGAATAAACGGAGGTTATCGGAGGTTATCGGAGGTTTTTTTCAATTATTAATGAAAGTAATTTGTAATATGGTTTCCTAAAGTTAGCGGTCTCTTGTTAACGAAAGCAAAGTAAAGACTCCGAAAAATCTGCCCTCTTATTGCATCTTTGTTAACTTTTTGCATAAGGGAACTTAAGCAAAATTTTTTCTTGCAAAATCTTTGTTATTACATGATCTTCCGGTGCTGGACATGGTATTTTTAAAGTCATATGACAAAATTAAATTCATAGGTTGGTATCAATGGGACCTCCGTATGTTGCGTTCACTTATACTACGATATAATAGTGTTAGTGTATGTTAATGCCAGGCAGGGGTGGGTAAAAAAGTGATGTTTTAGGGGGGGGGGTAAATACAGGGCGATACAGAGCGGATGCATTGTTTGCTTATTAGTTAACCAATCGCAGCTAAGATTACAAGCATCAACAACTAGCGATGCACCTAATAAAATAAAATTCACGTCCCACCCGGGATCACCGTGTATTGACGTTTTAGGGGGGGAGGGGTTGAAATATTAACGACGTTTTTAGGGGAGAGGGGTATGAAATGGACTTAGAATATTTCCGATTAAGGGACTTAGAATAATTTAAAGTGGGAGTAAGCACAAGAACTTAGAATATTTTAGGTTTATGGACTTAGGATAATTTATATTTTGGGATTTATTGTAATTTCGATCTTAGGACTTATAATAATTAGGGAATATACGTTAAAACGTTATAAGTGAACATGATTCATGATCGTTGGTTGTGTGAAAACACAAACCAGTTATAAGTTTTTTTCATTTTTTCTTAAATTCAGGGATAGTTTTATCCATTTTTGCCCCGTATAGGAGGTAAATTAAATAAAATTTAAAATAGGATAAAACTTTTTCAAATGCAAGATTAAAAGAAAAGTAAAGAAAAAAACTCACATTGTATTTTTCCGATTTTATCTTACCCTGGAGATATTTTTCAACACCAATAGTTAGCTCTAATATTCCTTTATCGATACAGAATAAAAGAATAAATTCAATATTTAGATAATTACTCTTAAAATGTGGCACTATTAATTTGATCATTAGTTCCAAAATATTGTGAAAAAACTCATAAGATGGAATGTTTCTGCTGTATTTTCCTATTTTCTAACCCATTAGGACCCCAAATTCGGATTCAGCGACATACAAAACCTACAGAAGACTTTTTCTTTCTCTGGTTGACGAATTCTGAAACCGTTACACCACATTTTGACTTGTGTATAATATTATTTTGGTAATTATGTTAATTGAGGGGTATTAGAGTTCAGAGTAACTTTTTTGTTGTTGGTGAATTATAGAAAAAGGACCTAATAACAAAGTTCCACCAACAAAAGTTTGGTTGAAATCTTTTCAGCAAACAAATAATAAGGTTTCAAAATAAGGGGTGGATTTTTCGTGTACTTTTTGGCCAATACTTAAAAATTTTAACTATGCTTAACATTTTTTTACGTCTTATTTAAACATTATTATTGAACTCAATCTAATCAAAGCTTTTAAAATCCCTAAATTAAAAAATTACTGAAACTCTTTTCTTGCTTTTTTCTAACATGATCAGCTTCGCTCTACCCATCTTTGACGGTATCTAGTAAATATCAATAATCTTTTAATATTTAAAAATTTTTTATTTTGAGAAGGTGGCATTGCGCTACGTTCACGCTGCGTGATGAGAACTTCCAATTATGGATTCTGCCTAAAAGTTATATAGGGTAATTGAACTTATTATTTGCAATAATTAAATTTTTAAAACGCTCATACAAAATAAGAATGTCAAAAACGTCCAGGTCGTTTTCTCAAACTGTATGCAATATTTTACTTACCACATCTTGTTCAGTAACGTGTTTTGATGAAAAAATAAGGTACCCAAAGTATGAGAAAATTTTGTGGCTTCAATCAAGATTTATTAAATATTAGTCTCAAAATTTCAAAAACGTCCTTGTCAAAAACGCCCGCATAAATTAAAATTCCTATAATAAGAATGACTCGTACACAAATTTATTTTTACATTTGTAGCAGTACCATTGAAATTTTTAGATATTTGGATTTCAAAAAACATAAAAATAAAAAAAAAAAAAAAAAAAAAAAAAATAAGAAATGTTATGCCATAAGTGATAGAAAAATAAACTGTTTCTGTGAAAAGTACCCATATGAGCAATTATTTTAAAATTGATACTTAACTCGAGCCTGGAATCGTAAATTTTTTTTTTGAGGGCACATCGATATGACCCGTGTTTTCAGATAGTTTGAACCTTCAGAAAACCGAAAAAAATCGTGAACAAGAAATCGGCGATAGGTGCCAAAAAGATTTTTTCACTTTTATGTCAAAAAACGTGTTTTTCGTATCTGAGCTACCCTAAATTTTTAAAATAACTTTTTAGGTAAAAAAACTTTTGTAAAATAGATAAGAAAATCTGATTGCCAGGGAAAAACCACTCCAGAAGAAAAAAAAACTTTTCTTTTTCCGATGAAATTTAGCCAAGTTATCGTACATTTAAGATTTTGCCCAAATTCGTCTTAAAAAAGATTGAAATTTTATTGAAAAAAGCCTGTTTCTGAACCTTAAACATGCATTATTCGCTTGATTTTCATCGTAAAATAATAATTTTTTTTTTTAAATCGATTAATTTTTTCCTGGCAATTCATTTCTTTAAGAAAAAAATCATTTTTATTGACCAAATTTTAATTTTTAGATCAAAAACTGTGTTAAGTAAATCTTACTACTTACAGTTTTCAAAGGCTTTTGACCTAAAAATTGAAATTTTGTCAATAAAAATAATTTTTTTCTTAGAGAAATGAATTGCCAGGAAAAAATTAATCGATTTAAAAAAAAAAATTATTATTTTACGATGAAAATCAAGCGAATAATGCATGTTTAAGGTTCAGAAACAGGCTTTTTTCAATAAAATTTCAATCTTTTTTAAGACGAATTTGGGAAAAATCTTAAATGTACGATAACTTGGCTAAATTTCATCGGAAAAAGAAAAGTTTTTTTTTCTTCTGGAGTGGTTTTTCCCTGGCAATCAGATTTTTTTATCTATTTTACAAAAGTTTTTTTACCTAAAAAGTTATTTTAAAAATTTAGGGTAGCTCAGATACGAAAAACACGTTTTTTGACATAAAAGTGAAAAAATCTTTTTGGCACCTATCGCCGATTTCTTGTTCACGATTTTTTTCGGTTTTCTGAAGGTTCAAACTATCTGAAAACACGGGTCATATCGATGTGCCCTCAAAAAAGAATTTACGATTCCAGGCTCGAGTTAAGTATCAATTTTAAAATAATTGCTCATATACATAATGTCTTATTCGAAGGTAAATGAACTTTAAATTATTAAAATCATAAAGAGTAAGTTTTACGACTTTTTTCATTGAAGAGACCTTTATTGATTGTAATTTTCTATGATTAGTAAAATAAAAAAAATTTTAAACAATATAAAACAATGTTAATATCTTAATCTTACTACTATATATATTTGAAAATTTATTTGTGTGTCTGTGTGTGTGTGTGTGTGTGTGTGTGTGTATTATCATCAGGGTCAAACCAGTGAACGCAATTACATAAAACCGGTGTCAAAATAAAGAAAAAAAGTCCGCGAGTAACATAGGCTATAGTTTTGCGACTCAGCTATCGTGCTTTTGGAGATATTTAATTTTTAGTGTTTTTGAACTTAATAATATTTAAAAAAATTTTTAACAAAAATTGAAAAATCTTGAGACTATCGAAAAATTTTGCTGCCACACTTTAAAGTATTCGATTCAGCACTAATTCTTACGTATTCTCCTAAATTTTTATTCAAAACAGAGGTATCTTTAAAATTTTATAAAATATTTTTTAAGCTGGTTGAAAAATTTTTTGAAATTTTTTAATTTTTTATAGTATTTATAATCATCTATTTGTGGGTCTGTGTGTGTATGTGTTTCATCATCAGGGTCTAATCAATGAAAAGTCAAAATAAAGTGTCAAAATATAGAAAAAAAGTCTACGTATAATATAAGACAAAGTTTTGCAACTCAGCTACCGTACTTTTGGAGATATTCAATTTTTACTATTTTTGGAAGAAATAAAATTTTTTGAAATTTTGATTAAAAAGTGAAATCGTATCTTATCTTCTAAATATGATAAAATTTTACTGTCACAATTGGTATTACTTGATTCGGCACTAATTTATACGTACTCAGATAAATTTGCATAAAAAAAGGACATTTCTTTAAAAATTTGTAAATAATTTTCAGTGATTTGCGGTAAAAATAAAAAAAGTAAAGAAAAAATCAAGATATTTAATCGATTCTTTACTATTCAGAAAACAAAAACATGATTTTTGTATCATAAATTAATATTTTTACAAATTAGGTAATCGAGATTATCATTAACGAAAAATTAGGGCCCTCGGAAAAACTAGATTTGGCATATCCAGGAGACAAATGCACGATTGTTTATTTAAAAATTACTGTATTATTTGCGATTTAAATTGTATCCGCTGAAAACTATTAGGGCTATACAGAGGCCCCTCTGAAAATTATTTGATAATTTTTTATTGTGAGGCCTTAAATTCTCTAGATTAAAAAATAGCGAAAAAATTGGATATCCAATTAATAATAAAAAGTTTAAAATATGAAATTACTAGCCAACTTACATGATTCATAATAGGTTTTGAAGTATCTAAATCTATAGTACCAAAATAGTACACGAAATACTAATACTAAAATGCTAGATTCTGTTCGTGCGGGAGAAACACGTCGATTTCGTAAGAAATAAATTATCTTTGGGATTAGATATGGCTTCTCCAATAAATTTTTAAATATGTTTTTGTTATTAATAATTATAACTTAACTGGAGACAGAACTAGGCTCCACTGAAAACTCTGAATGAGTTTGCATAATTATAAATTTGCAGTGAAACATAATTTTCTTAAGCAAAGTAACAGAAGTAAATGATAAACAGGGGGGGGGCGGAGCCCCCCCTCCAACTTCTGCTAGTACTATATATATCTGAAAATTTATTTGTCTGTTTGTTTGTTTGTTTGTTTGTTTGTACCCTAATGACTCAAGAACCACCGAACCGATTGGCATGAAACCGGCGTCAAAATGAAGCAAAAAAAATGCGAATGACATAGGCCCTATATTATCTGATTAGCTAAAAATTAAATATCTCAAAAACTACGATAGCTAATCAAAAAATATAGGGCCTATGTCACCTGCATTTTTTTTTTCTTCATTTTGACGCCGGTTTCATGCCAATCGGTTCGATGGTTCGTGAGTCATTAGGGTACAAACAAACAAACAAACAAATAAATTTTCAGATATATATAGTATTAAGATATAAAAATGTAATTTATGCGTACTTAGTTAAATTTTTATTAAAAACGTACGTTTCTTTAAAATTAAAAAAAAAAATAAATAAAATTTTTTACTATATATTATATATATTCAACTCAAATTTTAGGGTATAGTTTGGGGTGATAAAAAAGTCCCTCAGCCAAAGTTTTAGTTCTCTAGCACCTCATGGACCCGAAATATGTCTGTTCAAGGTCCAAAAATAGCCTGATTTGTCCCATTTTCAAAATTACACCATTCCTTTGAATTTACTACAAATTTTATCTTATTGGTCACATTTGAACTGATAAAAGGTCTACATTATGTGAAAAAAATTTTAGCTTATTTCAAGGCGTTAATTTTTTTTGGCATTGATATATATTTTGGACAATAACAACATGATAATAATAAAAAATCAATAAAAACAACACCGGGAATAGATCAGGGGGGGCGGAGCTCCCGCCCCCTCACACCTATGCTAGTATATATATATTAGACTGCCAAAAAAAAAATCGACTTTTCGATTTTTTAAGGTGCTCAAGCGTTTTTGGATGTCATTTAATGAAAAAATAAGTTCTACGTAAACCGCATCTAAAAATATTTAGTCGTTGGATAGCGCCAAAGCATTTTCGATTTTTGAAAATGGGCTCAGGAACGTCGGGAGGGACTAAAGCTACTAAACTTAAAAGGCAACGTAAAAACAAAATTTCGGGGGGTATTTCATAGTTTTTTTGGTCGCTAAAAACGATGGAAACATTTATTTTGAATTATTTCTTTAAGGCAAAATGTTATGAGCTAATTTCAGTGGTAAAAATGTCAAAAATTGGACATTTTTTGACGTCAAAAACTTGCTGCGGACTAAAAAATGTTTAGAAATTATTTAAAAAGGGCATTCCGCATGTTTTTTGGGTCAATAAAAACGATGAAATTGGTTATTTTTATTTATTCTTGACGGATTCAGAGTTATGGGCCAAATATTGTATTTTGAATTTCCAAATTCAGCATTTTTTTTGAGTTAAATGACTGTCAAACATGCAGAAAACTTTTCTGAACCTCTAGAAAGGTAAATTATCATATTTTTGTGTTTTTCTAACTAGCGCAGAATTAATTTCTTAGATTTTTTTAAGGGTGCTAGTTTAGTTCAGTGTTACCACAATGTCATAAAATAAGGTTTTCAGGCAATTTTCCAAATAATGCTGTTATCTTGCAATTCAACCAAAATACTTCCAGTTGGTCTCATTTTTTTTTGCATAAAATACACCTTTCAATCCCCGTAATCGGCAATTTTTCATCACCAATCCTCTCATCGTAATAGTTAATAAGCCAAATGGCCATTTTCGGCCCTAAATGACCAATTTTTAAGTTGCTACAAAAATTAAAATTTTCATTATAAATAGGTCTTATACGTCATAAATTTTGTAAAAACTTTAAGTTTCCAAAATTTGTTTACTTCTTTGTTTTTAATTTTTCCTTTAGCAGATATGATAATTTAAAGACAGAGTCTCAATTTGAGGTTTTTAAAAAACTAGGGGGCTACGCCCCCTGCGCGCTAAAGCGCGCCAACCCCCTCAAATTCAATTTTAAATGAAAAACAATTTAAATTTTAAACAAATATTTATTTAATAAAACAAATTTTCGATTTTATTTGTACAAAATCATGTTAATAATATTATATTATTCACCCTTTCAAAATGAAGAAAAAAAAATAAAAAATAAATAATAATAAAATACAGAATTTTAAAATATGCGCCATTAAAAATAACAGAACAGTATAAGGATTTGTACACCGTAAGAGCGCGTTAGTATTAATTTCGAAATGAATAACAGCTGTTAAGTACAGACCAATCAGAATGAGTTTTAAAATGTCTCAAAATCAGCGTTACATTTCATTCTTTTAATAGAAGAAAATCATACTTTATCATTAAATTTGTAGAACCATATCTCGGAAATATCTAAAGCTAAAAGGACGAGTAAGAAATTTTTGGAAATTTGGAACTTACAAAAAGTTGTTGTAAAAAATAAAATTCAATTTTATCAAAAATTAAAATTTTAGCACCAATTTAAAAATTGGTCATTCAGGGCCGAAAATGGGCATTTGGTTCATTGACTATTACGATGATAGAATCGGTGATGAAAAATTGCCGATTACGGGAATTGAAAGGTGTATATTATGCAAAAAAAAATGAGACCAACTGGAAGTATTTTGGTTGAATTGCAAGATAACAGCATTATTTGGAAAATTGCCTGAAAACCTTATTTTATGACATTGTGGTAACACTGAACTAAACTAGCACCCTTAAAAAAATCTAAGAAATTAATTCTGCGCTAGTTAGAAAAACACAAAAATATGATAATTTACCTTTCTAGAGGTTCAGAAAAGTTTTCTGCATGTTTGACAGTCATTTAACTCAAAAAAATGCTGAATTTGGAAATTCAAACTACAATATTTGGCCCATAACTCTGAATCCGTCAAGAATAAATAAAAATAACCAATTTCATCGTTTTTAGTGACCCAAAAAACATGCGGAATGCCCTTTTTAAATAATTTCTAAACATTTTTTAGTCCGCAGCAAGTTTCTGACGTCAAAAAATGTCCAATTTTTGACATTTTTAAGTAGATAAGCAAAGTCGGTTCTACCTCACTCAGGTTCTACCTCACCCAGGACCTCCCTCAGAGGAGACCTCCCTCAGAGGAAACATACCCCATCAGAGACATACCCCAAGGATGATTTACCCCAGAGGTGTGTCGGTAATGAATGGTACTCCCCCAAGGGTGTCTGTAAAGTTGAAATTTTTAAAAAAATTATTTTTTAATGTGTATAACAATTCAGCGTTATCTAATTATTAATTTCATCCTTATCTTTTTCTTTTTAAATTTATGCTTCAAATTTTACCGCAAAATTTTATATCTTTAAATTTTATAAGGAAGTAGTGCCATCTCTAAATTTTTATATAATTAATAGTTATAGGCGGCGCTCTCCTAATCGTCTCATCGCTCTTTCAATCTTCTGCAAAAAACCGGCATAACGGAAAAACGTGATCGAATTTTTTCTCTTATAAAACATAATTTTTTATTTAATTTCAAATGTCATGCTTTAAACAATAGTTAGATTAATAGTAAATGATAATTATTTTCATCCAAAAAAAAGTTTATAAAGTTGTAGGTTTTAAAAATTTTTTATGTATAAAATTTATATTTCTATAAATTTGAGGTTAGAAATTCTTATATTCACAAGTAAAAATGTTTACTAAAAAAAAAAAGATAATGATTGATAAAAAATCTCAAAATACCAAAGTAAGTAATTTATTTCTTTATTGATTATTTATTATATTCTAATTATTATTATTTTCATAGAAAAAAATTGTTAAATCTAATAAAAAAAAGATTCATTCAAATAAGTTTTCAAATGGAAAAAATAAAAAATCTTTAAATGCATCACCGTCATCAGAAAAAAAAGATGAATATGGATTTAAACTTGTTTCTGTAAAAACCTTATCAATCAAAAATCATCAATATCCAGTATCGATGGTTCATTCTAATATTTCACCTCTATCACATCTCAATTTAAATTTGAAAAATGAACTGGTGAGTAACATAATGTTCTTTAATTTATTCTATATTTCATTCAAATTTTTTTTTCACAGAAATCTAAAAGAAGCCTCGCATCACATGTTACAAATGAGAAAGTTGAAAAAGAAAATCTAAGTAAAATATCAAATAAAAATGAGAATAAAATATCTAATAAAAATAAGAAAGAAGAAAAAGAAAACTTAAGTATAATATCAAATACTTTTAATAAAAATGGTGAAACTTTTGAATTTATCAATTGTGACGAAGTGAATATGCATCAATCCATCGATATTGCAATTGATCCATTAGCTGATGTCAGTGACAAGTTTGCATCTATCGATACCAGCTCAAGCGTTCAGTTACCTAAATTTGATATTAATAAAGTAAGATTTATCGACATCAATAAACTTTTTCAATTAAATGATGATAGTAAAGGAGATGAAATGGATACAGAGAATTTACTTGATCCGTTAGCTGATGTTGATGAAGTAGTTGTAAATGATAACGAAGGTGATGAAATAGAGAATTTACTTGATCCGTTAGCTGATGTTGATGAAGTAGTTGTAAATGATAACGAAGGTGATGAAATAGAGAATTTACTTGATCCGTTAGCTGATGTTGATGTTGATGAAGTAGTTGTAAATGGTGAGAGGGGAAATGAAAATAGTGATAATGATGATGTTTATGAAGTCCAATTACCAATTTTACAATCAGTAAGTAGTAATTTAAAAATTTTTTCTTTAAAATTTTTTTTAATTATTTTCATATTTTATTTTAGCCATTAAAGCTTGAAATTCATTCGTTACACAAAAATGGACCTCGCTTAGGTGAAAAACCTTTCAAAAAATTTAAAAACAAACCAAAGAATAAAAAAATTAATAGTAAAATAATTTTGGAAGATAATACTAGCAATTGTTTTTATAAAATTAATAAAGCTACAAATGGGATAATTATCAATGACAAGATGAACAATGTGTACCATGTTAAAATTTTTTTCATGGAGAACTCTGAAGGGCTTCCATATGTGTGTTGTATCAATTGTGATAAAAAAAATAGGAAATTCATTAAGAAGTATACTGGTTATGAATTGAATTATATACATACAGTAGGTCTTAAGGATGCACTTGAAAACTTCTATAAGAATGATATTTGTGAATGTGGAAGCCCTTTAGCTGTTGTCCAAAGGGTTCAAAATTGCACCTCGTGTGCCATTGTTCATCTTGGTCATGAAGATGATATTAACTTGGGAAAAGTATTCCGATCTTGGGAAAAGTATTATTGGGTTTATCGATGACTTGGAAATCAATAAAGTCTATTTTCCTCCAAGGTTTGGAATATACTATTCCAGGGTAGAAAATCAAGATGAATTAAAAAAAACTCAAGAGTATATATTAAATTGTGAAACGTATTTCAAATATCTTGGAGGTCCACAGCAGAAGCTAAGTTTTTACACGCAGCAACAAGTCATGGAAATGCGTCGCGTTGAGCAAAGAGCTCAATTGCTGTCTCCACCAACACCAACTCCAGTAGGATCTTTTGAATTTGCACAACCTATTGCTCAACCACAACCTATTGCTCAACTACAGTCTGAAGATGTACAACCATCAGCAGGAGAAGATGTTGTGGATAATCATCAATCACAGGTACAACCAATTGAAGTTGCATCTTATCAACCATTTGTGTTACAATATCAGCCAATAGCGTCAGAGGTTATTGATGGAAACCAAGAAGGAATTACCTTCTCTCAAATATTTCAAGAGAGCCAAGATGTAGGTACTATTACATTCGAAGATTTATTTCAAGACGAAATGAATCAACAAGCTTCTACTAGCCAATTTCAACCAAACATACCTTTTCCTAAAGAAAAGAAAATTAAAATCAAAAGTGACATTAAGCTTGAACCAAATACTGTAAAAAAACCAAAAAAAAAAAAAATGTATATATTTAAATATTTTTTAATTAATGAATAAAAAAACCACTAAAAAAAAAATCTATGATTGTTTTTATTTAAAACAAAACCCCCAAAGTATTAAAAAATTCATGTTTTTAAAACAAAGTCTGAAATAAAATTTAAAAAAAAAATGATTAAAAGTTAATTTAATTGAAACAAAAGATTAAACAAATAAAAAAAACCGCTAAAAAATTCTTATTATTTTAAAAAAAGTCTAAAATAAAATTAAAATTATATTTAAATAAAGCATAAAATTGATTAAATGTTAATTTATTTTAATTAAAATGACCTTGAAAAAATTCAAGGAAATGTATAAATATATCATTTAAAAAAAAGAGTAGGGATATATATATATAGTTGGAGTGGGGATATTTTAGAGAGGGAGTACTACCTCAAAAAAAGTATAAATAGAGTGAATCTCAGCGAGAGAAATCATTCTTTCTTCGAGAGCGAATAAGCTAACATTAGAAAAGAATTATCTAGACAGTGTATACAGTTTAGAAGCAAATAAAATAAAAAAAATCTTTAAGGCAGTGTAAACAGCTTTATTAGTTTCTCTAGACAGTGTATACAGTTTGGAAGCAAATAAAATATTTAATTACCAAATAAAAAATTTAAGGCAGTGTAAACAGCTTTATTACTTTATCTAGACAGTGTATACAGTTTAGAAGCATATCCTTTTTGTGTATACAGTTAGGAAATAAAATTATAATGGTAGACTTTAATATTATTATTAAATGTCAAGAAATTCATGATGAAATGAAAAAAAATTATGATTCTTGTAAAGAATCAAATGATACTGAAATTATTCAAGCTATTCTTGAATTAAATGATATCCAAATTGAGTATGTTGAGAATTTAAGTAAACTAGCCTTAACAGGCCCGCAAAAACTAAAATGTTATCATACATTAGCCCATTTAAAAAGCTTAAAAGATGATTTTGAAAAATTAATTATTAAAGTTGGTAGTGGTATTTCTGATAATGATATTAGAGTTAAATGGATTGAAGTAGATTCTGCATTTAACGATTATATTAAATCTGGTATGATTAAAAATTTGAACCATATTGATATATTTCATTTTTTTAATGATGCATTAGAGTTATTTATTGAAATTATTACAAATGTTTTGAATGAAAACGGCGGTATGATAAAAATTTACTCAGTTTTAGCTGCAACATATAAATTAGTAAAAAATAATGATGAAGATATGAAATACTTTAATACCAAAGCAGTATCGTTATCATTTGCTACCGACTTAAACTTATTCTTTAAAGAAAACATTGAAGCACCTTTGATTAAAGATATGCATGAATTCCAACAGAAAGATTCTGGTTGGAGTTTAGTATCAATCAATTTCTTAAACTTATTTATTATGAAATATAATCCGTTACATGCTTCATCATACATAAAATTACCAGAAAAAATTAAGAGTAAACATGGTTGTGTAAATATTAAAAATAATGACAATATGTGCTTTAAATGGGCAATTTTATCTGCACTTGTATATGAAAAATTTGGTCCTGTACATAATTCAGATCGACTAACTGAATATACAAAGTTTGAAGATCCAGTAGAATATCCAGATTTTGATGAATATAGGAATATTGATTTTGATAGTTTGAATTATCCTTTTCAATCTATTTTGATTCCTGATTTTGAGAAGAAAAATAATATTTCAATTAATCTTTATTCACTCGAATTAGAAAAAGATGAATACACTGTAGTGACTACATACTTAACATCAAATAAAAAACCAAGACACATAAATTTACTTCTAATTCAAGATCGGTATGAAGATCGATATTATAAAAATAATAACACCTTTGATGATGATAATGAAGAATTAATGGAAGAGAACTTTTGTAACAAAACAGAGCAAATTTTATCAAAAAGAAGAAAATATGACTTTTTTCCAGAAGTGAATGAAAGCATAAACTATCATTACGTATGGATAAGAAATTTATCTGCTCTGCTTTCTACACAAGTCTCGAAAAATAATCATAAAAAATATTTCTGTGATCGATGTTTACATTATTTTAAATCAGAGCAAAAATTAAAGAAACATGAAGAAGATTGCTCCAATATAAATAAATGCAAAGTCTTATTACCTGATAAGGATGAGTTTAAATTCATCAAGTTCAAGAATTTTAAAAATAAAGAAAGAGCTCCTTTCATTGTTTATGCAGACTTTGAAAGCGTATTAAAAAAATCAAACGAAGGCAATATTATTCAACGTCATGAGCCATTCAGCATCGGATATTATTTAAAAAATAATATTGATGATTCCAAATCAGGTTACAAGAGCTATAGAGGTGAAAATCCTGCTAAATGGTTCGTTGAAAGGCTTCAAGAAATCGCCGAGGAAATGAATATAATGTATACTCACTTTAAAAAAATGGAACCTTTGGATGGTGAAACGATGAAAAAACATCGAGAAGCCAAAATTTGTCATATTTGTGAAGAGGGTAATTTTGTAAAAAATGATCAAGCTAGACGTAAAGTTTTCGATCACAATCATTTAACAGGTAAAGAATTAAATTTTTTAATTTTTTAATTTTTTAATTTTTTAATTTATTTATTTATTTATTTATTATTTATCTAGGTAAATATAGGGGCGCAGCACATTCCGAATGTAACCAGAACTATAAAGATAGCAGAACTATCAGTGTAGTTTTTCATAATTTGACAGGTAAGCTATAAAAATTTTTAAATTCTTAAATAAAAATTTAATTTAAAAAAATATTTTTCCAGGGTATGACAGCCACTTTTTGATTCAAGATATAGCTTGTGCTATTGATGGGCATGTAAGCTTATTGCCCTTAACAAAAGAAAAATATATTTCTTTTACTAAAACTATTCATGTTTCAAATAAAAAAATAATCAATTTAAAATTTATTGATTCACTGAAATTCATGAATTCATCATTGGATAAGCTGTCATCATATCTTCCTGATGATTGTTTAAAAATTTTGAAAAAAGAATTGGCTGATTTATCTGATTATCAATTCATGCTATTGCGCAGAAAAGGAATTTTCCCTTATGAGTATATTGATACACTGGAAAAATTAGAAGATACTCAACTTCCACCAATTGAAAACTTTTACAGCACTTTAATGGGATCTAATGTAAGTTCTGAAGATTATCAACATGCTGTAAATGTCTGGAATTCATTTGATGACATCAAAACTCTGGGAGATTATTCAGATTACTATTTGAAAGTCGATGTATTACTACTTGCTGAAATTTTCGAAAACTTTAGAGACAACTGTTTGGAAACATATGGACTTGATCCTGCTCATTACTATACAACTCCTGGATATTCTTGGGACTGTATGCTCAAGTATACGAAAATTGAATTGGAACTCTTAACCGATATTGATATGGTCATGTTTATCGAGAAGGGAATTCGTGGAGGAATTTCCCAATGCAGTAACAGATATGCTAAGGCTAATAACAAGTACATGGAAAATTATAATAAGGATGAAGAAAGCAAGTATATCATGTACTATGACGTCAATAACCTCTATGGTTGGGCAATGATGAATTCGCTTCCATATGGTGGTTTTGAATGGGTCACTGCTTTGAAAAATACAAATTATTTCGTTGATGAAGATTCCGAGGTTGGATATATATTAGAAGTGGACTTGGAATATCCAGAAAAATATCAAGATAAACATAACGATTTACCATTTTGTCCAGTCCATGAAAAACCACCAGGATCCAAGGAAAAGAAACTTTTAACTACATTGCACAATAAAGAAAAATATGTTGTACACAGTGCATATCTGAAGCAGGCAATTGACAATGGATTAATACTCAAGAAAATTCATCGTGCTCTCAAGTTCAAACAATGCAAATGGTTAAAGAAATATATCGACTTAAATAGCTTAAAAAGAAGAGAATGTACAAATGAATTTCTTAAAAATTTGTATAAGCTGATGAATAACTCTATTTATGGTAAATATAAATCATTAATTATTATTTGATAATTTTAATACGTTTAATATTTTTTAAAAGGAAAAACAATGGAAGATCCACGAAACAGGGTTGATGTATCTCTAGTAACCAGATGGTTGGGAAGATATGGTGCTGAAGATCTTATATCCAAACCAAATTTCCACAGCTTAACAGTTTTTAGTGAAAATTGCGTAGCGATAGAAATGGAAAAAACAAAGGTTTATTTAAATAAACCCATTTATATTGGACTCTGCGTATTAGACTTGTCAAAAATTGTTTTATACAAATTTCATTATAATTTTATGATGAAAGTCTTTCCAGAAAAATGTAAACTTTTGTACACAGATACAGGTAAGATATCACTTATATTTGTATTTATAATTTTATATTTATACTTATATTTATATTTACAGATAGTTTAATCTATGAGATATGTCATGAAGATGTATACGAGGTAATGAAAGCCAATATTGATGAATTCGATACCTCCGACTATCCAATTCCAAATCCATATGGTATTGGACATCATAATAAAAAGATTGTAGGTTTAATGAAGGATGAAGCAAATGGAATGATAATTCTAGAATTCGTAGGTTTAAGGAGTAAAATGTATGTTATATTAATTGAAAATCAAAAAAGTATTAAAAAAGTAAAAGGTGTAAAATCAAATATTGTGAAAAATACGATTGAAATTGATGATTATAGAAATTGTTTATTCAATTCATTAGAAATATATCGTGATCAATATTCAATTAGATCTAAGTTTCACAAAGTTGTAACTCAAAAAGAAAACAAAAAAGCGTTAAGTCCTTTTGATAATAAAAGGTGCCTTATACCTAATTCTACTGACACTTATTCATGGGGTCATAAAAATGCAAAATTACCAGAATAATAAATTTTTGTAATCATATGTTTATTTTGTAAATTTATATTTTATTTGTATACATTTTTATATAATAATAAATTTATTAACATTAATTTTTGTTTTACATTTATTTATAACCTTAAAATTATTTTAAAATAAAAAAATTTATATTAAACGTTCTTTATCGGATTTCTTATCAGATTTTTTATCAGTCTTGTTCACATAATTATGTTGAGAATTTGTATATTTATTACTTTCACTATATGATGGATTTGAGAAGCTGATTGTTTCTTTTCCTTTATAATTATATGTCCATTGTTTTTGTTCACTTTTTTCACGTCCTTCTTCTTTTAACTTAGTATATTTTACATCTGAAGATGCTGATCTGCTATGATCCTGACCCATGGCTGACAAAATTAATAATGAGCTCTAATCCAAAGAGCAGATGTATTTATACCTTATAAATCAGATTTGTCTATCCAACTGTTGTGGGAATTATCGAAACCAAGCCATTTTACAAAAAGTTTATTCCCTCTCTTTTTTAAAACTTTTTCAATGAGATAAACATCTGAATTGGTTGTTTTTTGAAGTTCAAATTCGTAGAATCCACCAGAAATCAAATTTCCTTGATAATCTTTTAATTCATACGTGAATGGAATAGTTGGCTTAATTTTTTCAATTGTGAAAACTTCTGTTGTATAATTTGGGGTATACCCTTTTTCAAAAATATGTTTATATTTACTTATTCGAACTTTATCTGATACTTTAAATTTTGGCTTATCTCTAACACATTTTCCATTGAAATATCTTTGCAAAACTGATAATTCATTCTCGTGATTCACATCCTTAGGTTTCATTCCAATAGTTCGATGTTTGGTATTATTATACTTGGAAATTAATTCAGGTAAAATATCTATCCACTTATAATTTCCATGAAAACTAAATTTTTTCCACATTATACTTTTCAAAGTACGATTAAAACGCTCCACGATTGAAGCTTTTAAATGGCTGTATGTAGAATACAAATGAACTTTATATTTTTTCAATAATTGTTTACATGTCTTATTGTAAAATTCGGTTCCCTGGTCTACGTGAAGTTTCGATGGAACTCGCCCCTGTTTAAAAATTGATTCCAACGCCTTAGCGACTTCTTCACCTGTTTTTTGCTTCAATGGTACACCCCAAGCATACTTTGAAAAATTATCTATTACAGTGAGTAAATAGTTGTATCCTTTATTTTCTCGTGAATATTTATCCATTACAACTAAATCTGCTTGCCAAGTTTCATCGATTCCTCGAATATCAACTTTACGTCTTCTAAAGTTTTTTCTAACAGGTTTATGTAATTCTTCAACTAATGCTTCTTTCACTTGTTGCATTATCTTCAATTTCAACTTCAACTAGTTTTGGATTTATTTCTTTAGCTAAGTTTTTTATTATTCTACTATTTTTATTAACTCTCCTTCTAAGTTTGGTTATACTGTTGTCAAAATCATTTATTTTTTGATTAAATCCATCTACAGTTTCCTTTATATTTTTTATTTTTTCATCAAAATTTGCTAAAGTTGTTCCAAATGATTCAAGATTAGCTTTAAAATCACTGAATACAGGTTCAAATTCTCTTATTAATGCATATGATTCAACAGCTAATTTTTCTGAAAGAATATTTAAATTAACTGCGTCGTATTTATCAGTAGCGTCTACAACTTGACGCAACAATTTGTTGTCAATATTATAGTCTCCTGTTTCAGTTAAATTGAATCCAATTCCAGGAGGTCCACGTACACTTTTTTCTCTATTTAAAACACGTCCAAATACATCGACTGACATATTTATAATGAGTTAGTTTTTAAATAACACTCTAATATATAATTTCTGCTTCACGCAGTTCTTCTATGATTGAGTGAATTTCATTATCATGATTATTATTTCCAGCTTGCCTTTCTGCTACAAGGATTCTCAAGCGATCAACTAACTCATTTGGATCGTCCCAATGAGTATACTGCACTTGACTATTGTTAGTTACCATATATTTAGGTAATAACGGTATTCCAGCTCCTGTTGCTTGCAATGCCTTCGCAACATAATTCAAATATTTGGAAGATTTTTTGGATTTTATTGTTTCTTCTGGTTTAAATTTTTTTCGATGAGCATTTGTAAATTTTAAAATTTTTCCATAAGTTTTTATATTTTCATCACTCACTAAATAAGGAGTTGGAATTTTTTTAAAAATTAATTCCAATAAACCTTTTTCATATGGATAAGACACATTTCCAAGAATAAATTTATCCTCGTCAAATTCAACGATTTGATTACCAATTAGAAATGTTTTATTTTTCATTTTGCGTACACCAAATGTAGTATCAAGATCTTTTTTTAATGATTTATTATTAAACTTAATTAAATAATCATTGATCAATGAGTTATTTAATTGCTTTGTTTTATTTAATTGCTTTGCTTTCTTTTTTGAATCATTTGTTCTTAAAGTTTTATTAATTGATGGTGTATCGTCATCATAATCATCAATAGAAACCATATCATTTGAGAAGCTACCATTTTCTTCTTTACTATCAAAACTTTCTTCATCAGTCTCGTTAGCAGTTTTAAAACCAAAAGTTGATTTTTCAAGTTTTCTCTTTTTTGCAAAAGGTGTACTACTTGTCAATTGTAAAAAGCTTGACTTATTAATACTTGGCTTTTCAAAATTTTCAGTGAATTTTTCTATTTTTTCCAATGGTTTAGTTATAGGCTTAAGACTTTCACTTATCATTTGTTCAGCATTTTCTCTTCCCAATTTTAGAGCTAGATGCTTACGTTTTATAGATTCTCTAGCCTTTATGATTCGTTCAAGCAATTCTTTTTTTATTGGAATCGATTGTTGTTTATCCATCTTTACTCTTTGAGAGCTCATAGTAGACTAAATTATTTTTCTTCATTCTAGTTAATTATAAAAAATTCATGCAATCCTTTTCTGTAACGTCCATTATTAATATCTCTTTCTTTATCTATTACAATAAATCCAAATTTATCTTTCCAGCACTTGTCACATAATTCCTTAAATTTATTGAATTTCATATCAGTATTCACATGATTTTTATAAATATGCTTTGTATTAGAATCATCTTGTTTAAAAATTATTAGAAAATTCACATTATCTCTAACATATTGTTTTGGAACTGCAGAATAAGATTGACACAAGTAAAAACTATCAACATATTTATGTCTTCCTCTTGAATAAAATTCATTACAACTCTTCTGGCTCTCCAATTGTATATCATCAAAAATCATTAAACTGAATGGAAAAACTTTTTCAGGTGGTAAGACTTGATCCTGCTCAGTAAATTCAAAGTACCTCATTCCTTCTAAGGGTTTAAGAACACCGGGAATCCCATTAATTACCATTTTTATATAATTAAATTTTGGTTGATCTGCTGATTTCGAGTAAACGTAAATGTATACAAATCTCAGTCCATTTTCATGTTCAATTATTGCCAATAACACATTAGTTTTTCCACAGTTCGATCTGCCACAAATAACACCACGAATAGTATTTGGAAATAAGTCACCATTACGCTTAAATTGTACAATACCATCACCAATAATTTCATCGTAATTTATTACCGGTAAAGTTAATTTTTGACGTTTACATTTTATATCAGGTGAAGCTTCTCTTTTGTGTTTTAATTCATCACTTGGTGAATCTTCTCTTTGATGATTTGATTTTTCTATAACTGGAGAAGTTTCCCGTTTGCGTTTTAATTTTATATAATTCTTTCTTTGACGCTTACAATTTTTATCTGGAGAATTCCTACTTAGAGGTTTCATTTTTATTTGACTGTGTAAGTAGCTAATTACAGACTGAGACTTTTTCTATAAATACAATCTATTTATAGTCAAAAGCTCATTCTTTAACTGACTCTCATAGAGTAATGATCACTAATGGTAGTGGATTAATAAACACTTTAATTAATAAACTTCCAGTAGAACTTCATTTTCCAGGATACAGGTATTTATAAAATTATTATTATTATTATTATTATGAAAAAATATTTATTTATTTTATCGAATTAGGTACTGCGGTCCCGGCACAAAGCTAGCTAAACGTCTTGCTCGTGGAGATAACGGTATAAATCCTTTAGATTCAGCTTGCAAGGAACACGATATTGCATATTTTCAGAATCGAAGTAATATTGAAGAGAGAAATAAAGCGGATCGAATATTAGCTGATAAAGCTTGGGAACGAGTAAAATCTTCAGACGCTGGATTTGGTGAAAGAGCTGCTGCTTTAGCTGTAACTAACATCATGAAAGCAAAATCAAAATTAGGAATGGGGTGCTCTAAAAAAAGGAGGAGTACAAGAAGGAAAAAAAGACGCATTAATAAAAAAAAGAAAGGTGGATTTATTCCATTTAGAACTATCGTAGCAGCTGCAAAAAAATCTATGATAAAAAGTAATAACGCAAAAAAAGTTATATCGTCTGCTGTTAAAGGAGCTCGCAAAGCTGTAAAAAAGAAAGGAGGAAAAAATAAGGTTAATAAAGTAAGAGTCTTACCCCTTCCACATAAAACAGGGGGAGTTTTACCCCTAGTTCCAATTTTTGCAGGGTTAAGTGCCTTAGGTGCCTTAGCAGGTGGCGCTTCAGGAGTAGCTAAAGCTATAAATGATTCAATAGCTGCCAAAAAACAACTTGAAGAATCCAAGAGACATAATCAAGCTATGGAGCAAGTCGCTTTGGGCAAAGGATTATATTTAAGACCTTATAAAGTTGGAAATGGATTACGACTCTACAATGGAAATATTGTTGTTGGTAGAAAAAAAAAAACTTCATAAATTTACCATCGAGGGCTCTCACTAACACAGATTTACTCAAGTATGCAAAACTATTAAAAATTCCATATTTCAGAGGAGTTTTTATGAGAAATTTACTACCGAGAAATGGTCCATTGACCAATGAGTCTGCAATAATAAATTTAGATGATAAAGATGGTCCTGGTACACATTGGGTTGCATATCGTAAAAGAAAAAATAAAGTTTTGTACTTTGACAGTTTTGGAAATCTCAAACCTCCATTAGAGCTCATAGAATATTTTAAACCAGCTAAAATTAATTACAATTATCAAAGATATCAACAATTTGATACTTTCATCTGTGGACATTTGTGTCTAAAATTTTTAAGTAATCAGTTGGATAAATAAAGATTATAAAAACAACGTTATCTGAAAAAGCAATCAGTATTACTCTGACTGTCATGAGTGAATCATTATTAATAAGCTTATCAGCTCGCTCATCTGTACTGGAATCAAGATTTTTTCCACCAATTGAACTTCATCCAAATAAAAATTACGTTATTGGATTGATCGAGTTACTTACGTTCAACTCTATTCCAAATATTGATGAGAGCTGCAATAAATTTTACTTATCTGATTTTGAAACAATAAAAATTCCTACTGGAAGCTACGAGGTCGAAGATATTCAAAAGTATCTCTCAGAAAAATTAAAAGATATTTCATTCAATCTAAAAGCAAATAATAATACTCTTCAAAGTATAATACAGTGTGAAAAAGAAATAGATTTTGAACCACAAGATTCAATTGGTAAATTATTAGGATTCAAACCACAAAAATTAGCGCCAAATATTTATCATACATCTGAGCTTCCTGTATCTATATTAAAAGTCAACGTTCTCAGAGTTGAGTGTAATATTGCAAGAGGAGCTTACAATAACGGACAAGAAGTTCACAATATATACGAATTTTTTCCAGCAGTTCCTCCTGGATTTAAAATTATTGATCGACCTTTGGAAATCATATACTTACCTATATCTGCAAAAAGTTTAGATTATATTCAATTACGAATAGTTGATCAAGACGGAAATTTAGTAAATTTTCGTGGAGAAACTATATCCATAAGATTACATATAAAAACTGTTTCATAATGGGAATAGTATTTAAAGTTAAAACTGGATCAGGTTATTTAAATAAAAGACAATGGTCACCAGCATTCAGTCATCATCGAGCAGTGAAAGCGTTAACACGTCAGAACCGACAGTTTCTTGCAAGTCTAGGACTAAAACTCCGTCGCTAAAAGAAAAAATTTTCTGTGTTTTATTTTGCTGTATAAGATGGAGGAAGTATTAAATATTAAGGCACCAGTCATTTTCGATGACTCTCTTGCCAATTATGAAATATATACTCATCAACCTTATGCAACGTCATCTTATAAAAATAGTGATACGATAATTATAGCTATTCAACAGCAAGATCGTTGCATCTTACCATCAAAGAGTTTTTTACATATACAAGGAAAACTCACTAAAACTGATGGAACAAAGTCTGAAAAAATTAAACTTATAAATAATGCTTTTGCATTTTTATTCATAGAAATTCAATACAAAATAAATGGAGAAGTTATTGATACATGCAAAAACGTTGGAATAACTACTCTCATGAAAGGATATCCATCTTTTACTGATATGCAATCAAAAATTTTGGAAAATGCTGGCTGGATATTTAAAGATGGAAATAAAGTCATTGATGAAAATGGGAATTTTGATGTAATTTATCCTTTATGGGTGCTTTTTGGATTACATGAAAAATTTGATAAAGTTATTGTTAACGTTAGTCATATTCTTGAATTTGTAAGATCAAACAATGATGTAAATGCAATTATTCAAGATGGAAACGTAGAGGAACCATTTAAATTTACAATAAACAAATTAGAATGGTGTGTACCAAATTTGGTACCATCGGATCCTGCAAAAATAAGTCTGTTTAAGCAAATAGAAAAAGATAATCCCATAAAAATGGGATATCACTCTTATGAATTATATGTATATCCATCACTTCCATTATCTACTAAAACAGTATGGACAGTAAAGACATCAACTCAACTAGAAAAGCCACGTTTTGTTATAGTAGGGTTTCAAACAAATAGAGATAATAATAGAACTGCGAATGCTAGTCATTTTGATCATTGTCATATAACTAATGTAAAACTATATTTGAATTCAGAAAGTTTCCCATATGGAAATTTAAATCTAGACATAGCAGGTAATAATTACTCACTTTTGTATGATATGTTTTTGAGATTTCAAATATCTTATTATGGAAAAGAATACCCGGAATCTTTTATCGATCGAAAAAAATTTATAAGTGAAACACCATTAATTGTAATAGATTGTTCAAAACAAAATGAATCTATGAAATATGCACCTGTAGATGTTAGGTTAGAATTCGAGACTAGCCGCGCTTTTCCAGCAAATACAACTGCGTATTGCTTAATCATACATGATAGGATGGTGCAATACAAGCCAATCAGTGGCGAAGTAAGAAAGTTAGTTTAAGGAGTGGGGGAACTAAAAAGAGTGGGGATAACTATATAAAAGACAAAGATCTTGAAGAAATTCCTCATTCTCTCACCATGGAGTACATCGTTGACTTCCAGTCTTTCAAGCTCACCTCCAACGAATTCGCTATCAAGGAATTGGCGATTTTACAACTAGGAAGTCGTCAAACACCAGATGTCTTCGTGTTCAAGCCACCATGTCACTGGTTCGATCTTCCTATACGCTGCAGAGTAGAAAATAATTGGCTGGAAAAAAATTATCTAACAATGACGTGGGAATCTGGTGATATTCCATATAATCAAGTTGAAAGTATTTTAAAATCTGCTTTATCTGATGCAGATAAAATTTATGTAAAAGGTTTGCAGAAAGTTAAGTGGCTTGAAAAATATTTTAATAACGTTGTTAATTTAGAAGATATTTCAAAATGTCCGACTTTAAAAGCATTAAAAAAATGGCGGATTCCAGACTATTTATGTAAACATCATCAATATTCGAATATGGTTTGTGCAGTGTACAATGTGTTATTGCTTGAAAAATATTTAAATATAAATAAACCTTGTTTAGAACGATCTTTTGAAATTTATGGTAAATTAAAACAACTTTCTTTAATGGAAACTGAAGATATTGCAAACTTGCCTAAAGAATTTATTGTAAATGTGGCTGCAGAAAATGTTGACGCTGCATGGGATAAAATGCCCGAACATTATAAAATTGATTGTGATATTTTTATGTGTGTTAGATGTAGAATACATGATCATTCAGATAAACGTGTTACTCCTATGATAAAGGAGTGTAAATATTGTATGGAAACTATGAATATGTAATTTTTTTTATCAATAAAACAAAAATATAACCTATATCTTTTTTATTTATTTCTCATCTCCTTTTAATTTCTTTGGAGGGGATAAAAAAAACAGGTAGGGGTATAAAAAAAGTGGGGATAACATTATAAATTAAATTTCTTTAAAATAAATTCTCATTCCTGCTTTGATCAGGGCTTGTGTAAACAGCTCTCTCTGGAAATCCACCAGATTGTGTATACGACTTGACTTTTTCTTGAGCAACTGCAGAATCACCAAGTTGACTTCTTCTAGAGCAATTTCATTAAGTAAATATAATTTTTCGAAATTATTTTTAAATTCAATATTTATATCCTTTTATTTTTACAGAATGATTAATAACATTTCGATTTCATTGGGGTCTGGTGTAGACCTTCACCTCGGTATACATATTATTCCAAATGTACATTTGTTAATAACAGCAATAAACAATTCAAAGGATAATGAGACCATATTTTCATTGAAAGCTTTACAACAATTTTGTTCAATAAATCTAGATGATTATGTTCACACTGGAATAACTATGGGTGTAGGTCCAAACAAAACTTGGCCAGAATTAGATGGAGGAATAAAAATTTCAAAAACTCTTATTGGTTTTTATGATGGGGTTAGATTTACTCAAAAAGGTTTCAAAATAACTCTATCAACTGAGTCAGCTAAGCTTCTACAAAAAGCATATCCAACTATCGAATACTATCACGATCAAATAAGCAGTAGAATTCCAGAAGTTAAAGAAGCTTATGAAAAATTTCTTTCACTATTGAATGCAGATGATTCACCTGATGATGTAGAGAAAAAAATTATAGAAAATGCTACAACACCTATTGAAAAAGAAATGATACTCATCTCATATGGTTTCTACAATATAATTCAAAAGAGAAATGAACTAAAAGTGGAAACTCAAGTCAAACCAAAACTTAAGAAAGTACAAAATAAATCTAAAAGTATTAAAAAAGCAAAAAAATAATGTAATTTTTATAAATAAATTTATTAATTCTATTCGATTCTTTTTATTTTTACCCCCACCCTTCACACATAAAAGATCACTAACAAGACCTAATTACTTAGGTCGTGTTAGTGCTCTATTATTACATATGCTGTGGTATCCAAGTGGTTAAGGGTTGCTATCGAGGGCAATGGGTTAACAAAAACCCGCGCAGGTTCGAACCCTGCCCACAGCGAAATTTTTTTTACCAACATCAATCTACATTATCGACTTTACCCTACCTTACCGACTCAACCCTACATTACCGACACATCCTCTGGGGTATGTCTCCTCTGAGGGAGGTCCTGGGTGAGGTAGAACCTGAGTGAGGTAGAACCGACTTTGCTTATCTACTTTTTTACCACTGAAATTAGCTCATAACATTTTGCCTTAAAGAAATAATTCAAAATAAATGTTTCCGTCGTTTTTAGCGAACAAAAAAACTATGAAATACCCCCCGAAATTTTGTTTTTACGTTGCCTTTTAAGTTTAGTAGCTTTAGTCCCTCCCGACGTTCCTGAGCCCATTTTCAAAAATCGAAAATGCTTTGGCGCTGTCCAACGACTAAATATTTTTAGATACGGTTTACGTAGAACTTATATTTTCATTAAATGACATCCAAAAACGCTTGAGCACCTTAAAAAATCAAAAAGTCGATTTTTTTTTGGCAGTCTAATATATATATTAGAGTGGACCCAAAATTAGGGTTTTAAGAAAAACTTTTCGTGAACTTTTGATCAAGAAAAGTCCCCAGCTCCGAGGATTTTGCTTTTCAAAATCACGAGCCTGTAAGAATGAACCTGAATTTTCCCATTTAAATAACATGGAAATTTTGATTTTTATGCTTTCTAATTTTTTACAAAGTTTGCAAAATGTTTTGAAAAGCTGCTAATCGATGTAAAGTACTATTTAAATATATAAAAAACGATACCTAACCCCAAGTAGTTTATTGGTAATAAACGTAAAAAAATGCTCCATTTAAATTACATGAAGCCATGTTATATTAATTAGGATTTCTTTTACGCCAGAAACTAGTCAATTTTATTTGCATTGTTTTGCTTGAGCTCAAGAAAAAAAAAAGTTATCTAATAAATAAGAGAATATTCAATTTATCTTGTACTATAATTTATAACACAGACACACAAAAAAAAAGTCATGTACCAGAGGGTAGACCCTCTGGTATGGGGGTTTTTGGTGGTGCTATATAGAAAAGCAAAAAAACTAGCCAACTTGCCCCCAGCGCCTCCATATGCCCCCAAAAAGTGAAAAAAATTTTTTTTTCGAAAAATGAAAATTGAACTATATACTCATGTTTTTTGGGACGCTTATACCAAAAATGTATACAAAAAATGTTTTTAACCAACGCTTGGCCCTGTAGATAACCCCAGTGCCCTCATTCATACCCCCCCCCCAAACAGGTAAAAATATGTTTATTAGGAAAATTAAAACTCAATGTGTTCAATATTCTTATATTGAATATCTCAATATTCTTATGTTTTTTGAGACGCTGTAACCAAAGATGAATATAAAAAATGTTTTTAACCAATGCTTGGCCCTGTAGACCAACCCCCTCCCCCCCGAACGGGTTAAAAATATTTAACTCCAAAAACTTTTTACCAACAAAAATTTTATGGGATAACAAAAATTTTAAGATCATCAATCAAACAAAAATAAAATTGTCGCTTCTTTAAAACACAATTAAGGATGTTGCTCACCTTTTTTGTTTGAGTATAGATTTAAATAAAAGTTAGTATATAACAAGAAATTATATTAAAAAATACTTATTTAAAATTAGAAGATCCTAGGGTGACTCCTTCATTATTAAATAATTAAAAATAATATTGCATTTTTGAGCATCTTATACACGTGATTCTTATGGAACGACATTTTATAATAAAAAATCAAAGTATTATTTGAGTATCGTTTTTGATAAAAAAATTATAACATATAAAAAACATATCGTAGAATATATAATTATTCAATTTATTTTAGGCTAGGGTGGTTTGTTTATAACGAAAATTTTATTTATTTAACAATGCTATCGTATAGTTGTGCGCGCGCAAGGTTCTCGCTTCTATAGTAATATGATAGAAAGAGAGAGTAATAGTTTCTTATGTCTATTATCCCCGCAGCTTGGTAGTTATCATCCTTAAGGCAGTTCAAGTGTAGAATTTATTGATAACAGTGTCTCATGATAGTAAAAAAATATTAAAATTTGATCATTTATTAATTAACTTTTTTACAATCACACTGAAAAAAAGTTAAAACGCGAGTTATAACTCGGGTTAACGTTCGGTTGTCGCAACTAGAATTCCAGTTAAGGCAGCTGGATTTTTTGTTGTTGTTTTAATTGATTGTAAATGTCTTGAAACGTATAAAGAAAATTAAAAAAGAGTTTTACTCATTTAAAATGCCAGCAACGTTGTATGGTAGGACTTAGGAAAAATTTTTGAACAGAAAAAACAATTTTTTTTTTACTTTTCGTTACGTTTTATATCATTTGAAACCATTTATTATTGGGATTCCAGTAACAGAAACCAGATTTTTCTTCCAGTGTAATTTTTAATGAGAAAAGCTTAAAATAAAAAGAATTAATATTAATTACTACACACCAAACCTAAAAGAATTTTTCGTTACCCAGAGAAGAATGAATGTTTATTTAATTATTTACAGCGGAATTATTTTGAGGTTAATTCTTTTAAAAACAATTATTTTTGTTTTAATTCTGTTCAAAAAAAATTAAATTAAAAATAATTGTTTTTAAAAATATTAACCTCAAAATAATTCCGCTCTAAAGAATTAAATAAACAATCATTCTTTTCTGGGTAACAAAAAATTCTTTTAGGTTTGGTGTGTATCACAATAATGACACAGAGATATGAAACTTAAAAATTATATTTAGTAAAAAGTTATTAAAATTCGTTTAGTAAAAATTTTTTTAGAATTTTAATTATTCATTATATAAAATTTATTAATTCGTTATTTTAGGTATAACGATACCCTTTTTGAACAATCAAACTAAGTACTGAATTTTCATTAATACTCCAGTCAAAATACGGGGGGGGGTGTACTTACGGTTGCGAATACGAGATTTGCTCTAATATAGGTTTTTTGGGTCGCTGAACACGAAAATCGGGGTCATTTGGGAAAGAAAATGGGGCTTCACCCCTAAATTTGCAAAAACTACCCCCAAAAGGGTGTATTTTTGATATATTTGCGTTCTGAGTTGATAGATATGCCCAAGAATTGGTTTCTAAGGGTTTTTTGGGTCACTAATTTGAGGTAACATTAATATTTCACCCTTAAATTAGCTAAAACTACCCTCCAAAAGGGGTGTTTTCGCTATTTTCGCACTTTTTGCGACCAGATTAGGTCCACAAAAGTTTTTTGGGTTTCTGAAAACGAATTTCATGGATTTTTTTATGAATAATTAAAATATCACCCCTGAAATAGCTAAAACTACCCCTAAAATGGACGTTTTTGCTATTTGTGCATTTTGTACGCCCAGATTAGGTCCATAGTGATTTTTAGGTCATAGATTTTAGGGGTATTTTTAGCTAATTTAGGGATGATATATTAATTATTCACAAAAAAATCCATGAAATTCGTTTTCAGCGACCCAAAAAACCCCATGAACCCAATCTGGGCGTACAAAATGCAGAAATAGCAAAAACGTCCATTTTAGGGGTAGTTTTAACTAATTTAGGGGTGTTATATTAAATATTCATAAAAAAATCCATAAAATTCGTTTTCAGCGACCCAAAAAACTATTGTGGACCTAATCTGGTCGCAAAAAGTGCGAAAATAGCGAAAACACCCTTTTTAGGGGGTAGTTTTAGCTAATTTAAGGGTGAAATATTAATGTTACCTTAAAAAATCATCGACATTCTTAATTAGCGACCCAGAAAACCTTTAGAAACCAATTCATTGACAAATCTATCGACTGAGAGCGCGAATACATAAAAAATACCCCCTCTTGGGGGTAGTTTTTGTAAATTGAAGGGTGAAGCCCCATTTTCTTTACCAAAAGACCCTGATTTTCGTGTTCAGCGTCCCAAAAACCTATACTAGAGCAAATCTCGTATTCGCAACCGTAAGTACACCCAAACCCGTATTTTGACAGGAGGAACACACTGAGAAAAATTTAGGAAAGAAAAATAAAATCTCTTATGGAAATAACGTTAGTGTAAGACATAATTGATGTGGGTAATGTTAGAGAGATCTGAACTTTAAAGTATATTTCTTGCAATTTTTTTTGCAATCTCATGTTTCCCATAAGAGATTTTGTTTTTCATTCCTAATTTTCTCATAAATTATGTATATTATAATTTAAGCATCTTGTTTCTTTCAAAATACTAATAATAGCATTATCAACACTTTTTTTTGCATAAATATAAATTGAAATTTCATCTAAACAGAAATATCAAAGATAAAATTGATATTATAACAATTAATGATCCAGATAAATTTTGAACTCCTGAATTAGAAGGATTAAATTTTAACCAAGTTTTTAAGTAATGTTCATTATTTTTTAACCAATTAATATTTTCTTCTGCATGTTTTATCGCATCTGATGTAATTGATTTTGGTATTTCAGGATTCGAAGCAAATTTTTTTAACTGAAAAAGTTTTTTTTATTAATTAGTCTATTTATTTTAGTTTTTAATTTAATTTTTCGAAAAAATCTAATTTTTATAATTACTTTTTTTATCTGTTCTTTCGTAGTTATTCTTTTTCCTAATTCTATTAAATGTTTTTTGATAACATTAATATCTTTGCTAAAAATTTAAAAAATTGCATAAATAAAATACATAATTTTTTTCTTCTAAAATATATTCAAAATTTCATACTATTTAATTAATAATGTTAGGGTTTTATGAGTTATAAAGTCTAATACTGCATCAACACCAACATTACTATTGTGATAAATAGAAGACATTGCACCATCCGTGTCAGGTAACGTTGAATTTTCAATAATCGTCAATTTCAAGAAATTCATTATTATACTCTTATTTGACGAACAACCTAATGAATTAAATAATCTGATACTTTCACGTTTACCTAAATCAGCTTTTACTTTTAAATATTTCTGCAACGTGTTATTCCATTGATCCATGCTTGCTGTTCTTAAACCATTACAAATACTAACTCTTTTCATATCGGGTGTTAGCCTAAAAATTTTTTATGTAATTATTTAATAGCATGTTTAATAGAATAAAATAAGCAATTAATGTAACAAACGTTGTAGAATTCCTAATCCATTCGAGTAAATTATCTTTTGCCTTTTGTAAATATCTTGGATGTCCTAAGCTACACATTAAATTAATAACGGCAATTTTATGTAACTTACTAACGTGATCATCACAGTTACTTTCTTGAAATTTAAAAGTTTGTAATAATTTTTTTGCTGTATAGTCTATTATGTGGTTCTATTAAAATAAAATAAATCATTTTTAATAGTGCATAGTATTAAAATTTGTAGATATTACCTTAAAGTCCTCGTAATATTTAGTGTGAATTAGCTTTTTATTTAACCATTCCAGTGTTTTATGGGCTGGATACCAAGCAATGTAATCATTTTCATTTCTTAAATAATCAGTTAAATTTAATAAAACATCCAATATTATGATATCTTTTTCAACAAATGCTTTAGCATCATCAATGAGTTGTGCTCTGTTTAGTACGTGTATTTTTTTATGATTTTCATTTTCTTCATTTAAAAAATTTATTAATAATTTCCAATTGTTTTCATCATAATTAACTCGATAAAAACCTTAAAAAAATAAATTATTTTAAAAATATTAATTTTTCAACATTTTAAGCGAATTGTGAGGTCAACATAAGCATGGTAACATTAGTAAATTTAAATTTTTAGTTAACAAAATTTGGGTTGATCAAATTAAAAAAAAATAGAATTTTGTATATTTTTATACACCTACCAGTTTGTTGAATGTTAAAAATAATCCAATCATTATTTGTTAAATTTGATGTTATATTTAAAATTTTCAGTTTAGTTGTTAACCACGTCATTGCCCTCGTATCATGAAAATCAGCATTTGCTTGTGTAGCATAATTTATTGGTATGTACCATTCACAAGGATCTGATACATGACTAGTATTTAAGTCAGTTTTGTATGACAAAAAACGTTTTTGTTTTAAGATTATTGTGCTATCATTATAATTTCTTGTAACAGTTAGAATTGGGTATCCTTTCTTGTTAACCCATGCATCCATTATTTGAGTTAAATTAATTTTTTCATCTAGGTCACCAGTTATTTTATCATTATATGTATTAAATAAATCATCAGAATCTGTATTAGACATTTGACTGAAAAAAAAATTCGTAACTATTTTTAATTCCTTGTTTAGTAATTTATTAATAACTTTTTTTTTTTTAATTTTGGATTATGGTTAGGAATCGGTTTAAAAAAAATAAAATAGCTACGAAAAACCAAGAATTTTACTTAAAAGCCTGAAAACTAAGGAAATACATATTTTTAGTATTTCCTTAGTTTGATGAGAGGGTAAAACCCTTAAATTGGAAAAAAAACCCTTATTTTTAGAGAAATTTTTGCAAGGGTGTTTTTGCATCATTGATAAAAAATAGCTGGTTTTGAAAGACTATTCACGCAAGTCCTGTATATTAACAAAAAAATGGAATATTCTCGATAAATTATTAAATTTTTTTTTTGTGTGTCATAATTGGAAAGAGTTTTATTTTTTCAATAAGTTAATAGTCGCATTTATTAGATAAAAATATTTAAAATAAGCTTACTAATTATGCAAATAATTTTGTAACCAATTTTTAAATTTTTCTTCTGTTAAAAAATGTTGCATCATACGAATAATAGCTCCACCTAAAATTTTAGGGTAGGTATTAAATATTTCTATAAAATGAATTTATAAAAATAAAATTTAATCATTATTTATACTTTTTGCATATGATATTGAATCAAATATACTAGATATTTCGTCAGGCTTCTCAACATTTTTATTAATTGGGTGACTTTTAGGTCCACTGTCGTATTTAAATGCATCATTTTGTATACTCTTTACAACTGATTGCTCAATCATTCTCCACGATCTATTAATCTAATATTTTTAAAATTTTATTTTTTATTTCTTAATAAAGCCAAATTTAGCTATTTTTTGGTATGATTCTCCTGACCACGATCATTTTTACGAAAATTGACCACATAATTTTAACGATGTCATAAAATGGTATATATTTGGTATATTATAATATATTGGCTTTAATCCAATATGAGAAAAATTTGTAATTTGTTGTAGAAGTTAATTTTAAAATGCATATTTTCATTAATTTAATTTCAAAAAGCTTTTTTTAACTACCCAAAAATACCCAAAAAATTTTTTTATTTCGACAAAAAAATATATGATTAATGTGTAAAAACCTCAATTCGCTAAAATAATGATTAAAATATCTTCAAAATAAGGTTAACAAGAGCATGATCAGGAGATACAGTCTAACAAGTAGGGTGAGTGTACCAATTAGTGACCAAAGTTTTCCCTACTAGTGACCACTCGTTTACCATAAGAATGACATGGTATTGGGCATTAATATGGGGGTGGTCACTAATTGGTTCATTCACCCCAGTATTATTTTGGCTCAGAAAGACTACTTATTATGTTCAATACTCATTAAATTCATTTTATTTACCCTATCATTTAAATAATATCCAAAAAAAGTTGCAAAACCTTCATTCAGCCAAAGATATTTCCACCATTTAGGACTAACTAAATTACCAAACCATTGGTGCGCAAATTCATGTGCTATTGTACCAACAATATTTTGTTTTTCTGGAGTTGTCGTTACTTTTTCATTATAAAGTAAAGAACTTTCACTGCAATTTGATAATTATCCAATAAATATAGAGTTACAGTGTAATTAAAAATCAAAGTAATTACGTATAGGTAACTAATCCCCAATTTTCCATAGCACCAGCAGCAAAGTCTGGAATACTAATTTGATCCATTTTTTCTATAGAAAATGGAATAGCAGTAAAATTTTCCATCTCTTTTAATAATTTTTCACCTTCAGTCAAAGCCAAATCTATAAAATTTATCGAATTTGGTTTTGTATGAACACTAAAAGTATCATTATTTACTGATTTGCTTTCAAAATCTGAAATAACAAAAGCTATTAAATAACTAGACATTCTAGGGGTTTGTTGAAAAATCGTTGTTGTTTTATTTTCTGTTGAATCTGTTGTATTATCAATGCCTTTTATAGGCATATTTGATATTGCTTTATATTTTGAATCGTGTGTTATGGCAATGTCAAATGTTGCTCTGTAAATTGGTTCATCAAAACATGGAAATGCCCTACGAGCTCCAGTTGCTTCGAATTGGGTCGTTGCAAGCCATCTTTTAAAATGATAAAAATTGAATCATTTTTAATTACAGTTAAAAATTTCATTAAAAAATTAAAGCTTACACTTTTTCTTTCTTCTCATTTAAATACGAACTTCTGTAAAATCCACTAAGTTCGTCATTTAAAATTCCTTCGTAATTGATCTCAATAGTATAATTTTTATCTTTGATCAATTCATTATCTAATGTTATATTAATAAATTCCTTTTCTTTATTTAACCTATACTTTCCTTGATATTTGCTACTATCAATAGAATCTTCAAATACCAGAATCACGCCAGTTATCGTTAAATCTTTACCGTGTAAAACGACATTTTTTGTATTTTCTAAGACTCGAATTTTTATTTTTAGTAAACCATCGAATACAAAATTATCTTCTTCTAAAATTGGCGTTAATTTTATGTCATAATTTATTGGCTCGATATTTTTAGGTAATCTGTAATTTACTGATTTTTTTCTAGTATTTGTCGAAGTTAAAACTGCGTTTAGTGTTGTTAATAAAATTAAGATATAAATTAATTTTGACATTTTTGAGCCAATTATTTTCCAATAAAATTATAATAAAAGTACCTAATGAAATAATTTTTTTAAATTTTAATCTCATTATACAATTATAATCAATTTTTTCTTACTTACTTAATTTCTTAATAATGTTTTTTGTTCATTTAAAAATTAATAAATTAACTACATAACAATAAATTAACTAGGCAAAAAATTTTTGTTGAAAATTAATTTTTTTTATTTAAATATATCAATTGACTACGATCTAGTATTCATAAACTCACAAAACTAAATGATTTATCGAACAAAAGATACATCAAACATTATGAAATCATTTTTTTCAAAGTTATCCTGATAATAAGCTAAATGAGTTATGCACGTTATTTTAAAAATTTTTTTAAAAAAAATTATAATTTTTTTTCTAATTAAAAATCTGTTCAAAAAAAGTTATTGCTTATTTTTTCTTTTTTAAATAATGTAGTAATTTTACGTAATTTATTTATTTGTTTAATGTTATGATTTATGTTAATAATAGTATAGATATTACAATAAAAGTTATGTTACATGTTTATTTAAATACAATAGAAAATTTTTTACAATTTTTTTACAAAAATTTGTATAGATATGTAACAAAATAATTTACATTTTTTTATTCAAATTATATAATTTAAAGATAAATCGTATTTTAAAATTTTTTTCGTATGAATCTGAATTTTATTATTTCTAAGATTATAAAGTAATTGCTCCAGATTGAGTTTATCGCAAATTAATATTACAACATTTAATTTTAGGTCGTTCGACCAATATTTTACCATGTTTTAAAATATTTTTCATTTTTTCTAGGCCAAGCAATGTTTTCTTCTGCGAATTTAATCGCATCCGATTTAAACCTATATAATTGGTATTTTAGGTTCTAAAAATATTTTTTAAATTGCAAAAAAATTTTGGTTTTTAATCTGTTTATTTTAGTTTTAATTTCTAAATTATAAAATATTTTTGATTAATTTTTCTAATTGTTCTTCATTTGAAATTCGTTTTCCTATTTTTGTTAAATACTTTTGGATGATATCAGTATCTTTATTAAAATTTAAATAATATACATTAATTTAAACAAATTTGGTATTTTAAGATAAAAAATTATATACTATTGAATTAATAATGTATTAGTGTTATTGATAATAAAATCTAAAACTGTATTAACTCCCACATCACTATTTTAATAAATAGATTTCATTCCATTTTCAGTATCATTAAATTTTAAATTTTTGGCAATTGTTATTTCTAAGCCCTTCATAATTGCAAAAGGCTAGTATTTGAGAATTATTCGTTTAGACATCCTATGCTCTTTCCCGATAAACCGATCCAAAAACACTCGGAAAAGGATACACTAAAAAAAATTTCCGCTGGAGCTGGCGGATTTTTTTTTTTCTTCTCTAACAATTGCAAATGACTTAAAACGTAAAGATAATTAAAAAAAAGAAAGCAATTTTTTCTATTCTTTTTTTAAAAAATCTCTTAATTCTCATAATACCGAAACACGCATATCCCAAGGAAGCAGAAACATTTTTTTTTAATTTTCTTTACGTTTCAAGTAATTAATAATCGTTTGCCAAGATAAAAAAAAATCCGCTAACTACATGTATAGAATTCCACTTGCGGCTTTTTTTTACAATGTCCCACTACTCAAGAGTCTCAGGCTGAATAAAAAATAGGTGAAGTACCAACTTTAGTACAAAAGTCAAAGTCAATATCAATTGATCGGGATTTATATATAAAATGGAGTATTTTTGGTGTCATGAGTTGCACGGGTGAGGCCAGAAAAAATTATTTTTTGAAATAATGCTGTGGAGTGTTGAAAACTGAAAAATGATACGTTTCGTAGATTTTATGATTCACGAGGTTTTTATAATTAATACAAAATTTAACACTCCCCCTCCAAAGAAGTACATCCACCCTCACCCATTATTTCTGCAATAGCTATTTCGATGTAACAAAAGTAAAACTATTTCGTAAACTAGAAGGTCCCCCATCCTGTCCCATACTAAGAATTTAAATAAACAAATGGGTCAATATATAAAATTTTACAAAGTCAACAGATTTTTTATAAAATCGGCGCACAGTGGGGTCTTAGAAATGTTTATGCCAAATGCGACGATTTATAAGCGACTCTAATCGAATTTTAATAATAAATATTTCTATAACAAACGTTTCAAAATGTTTTTTCTCTACTAAGGACAATAATTTCGACCTCTCAAAATTGTTTTGACAGCTTCATAAGAAGAATTGTTTTTATTTGTTTATTTTAAATAAAATTGAAAATTATTTTATTATTGCAGGAAAGGTATCAGTATGCAAAAATTATTTTTTTAGTTTAATTATTTATTTTATTTGTAAAAAATTTGTTTTATTCACATACAGATTTAACATATACTTAAAAGACTAGAGTCTGTAAATATTTTTAAAAATATTATAAGCTCTCTTAAACACTAATAAACATGAAACTTAAAAAGAAACTACATTCATACTTATTCGTATTTATCACTTTTTTTTGAGAATTTTTAAAGTGTGTAAATTTTTTATTTATTTTTACTTATGTGATATCAAAAAAAATTTAGGTTAAGTGACTTAACTTTTTTTATGATAAATTTTTTTTTGTAATTTTTTATTAAATTTTAAATATTGCTTTAAAATTATATAAATGCATAACCTGTTTTGCAAAAAACTAATTGATATTTTTTCTAATCAAAATCTAGTGGTGTTTTATAATCTTATCCATAAACAAATTTGCTTACTTAGTTTTAAATACTTTTAATACTTTTAATAAAACAGCTTCTGCTAGAGGATTTTAAAAAAAAATCTGTTTTAAATTTGTAATTTTGTTTTCATGCTACTTTTGAGAAATTTAAATAGAAAAAAATAATTTTTTTAATTTATATTATAAGTAACTCGAGTTAGAAGTTTTTAAAATATTTTTTATGTGTTGATAAAAGTGTTACAAAAGAAAAAAAAAATTAACAAAAATAAAATTTATTCAATACAAAAATTTTTTATCTGTAACTTCTAATAAGAAAAAAGTTAAGCAAAATGATAAAAATCAATTTCTAAATTTGATCTAAATTTGAATGTTTTAAGTAACCATTGACCACTTTGCAAAATCACAAATCCAAAACAAAATACAAGTTGGTATAAAAAAAAATTTTCTCACTGTTAATAATAATTTTCTCTGACAAAATATCCTATATTTCCTACCCAAAATTTTTTGAGAATACCAGTTTTTTCAAGAATAGCATCTTCAAAAATAATTCTACCTGGAGTATGTCAATTTAAATTAAAATCTCATTTAAATAGAAACAGTAAGGCTAAAATTCCTATCGTAGCAATCAACGATCCTGATGATTTGCCAACTCCTGATTTAAATTTCTCACCATTATCAACATTAAGCCACTTTTTCAAATATTCTTCGTTATTTTTTATCCACTGAACATTTTCTTCTGCATATTTAACTGCATCTGAAGTAATACTTTTTGGTATTTCAGGATTGGAAGCATATTTTTTCAGCTAAAAAAATTTTTATTTTATTAATTTTTTATTTTAACTTTCATTTCGAAAATATTAAATATTATTAATTAATTACTTTTTCTAACTGTTCTTCATTTGTAATTTTCTTTCCTATTTCTGTTAAATGTTTTTTTATCTTATCGACATTTTTGCTAAAAATTAAAAAAAAATATATAAGTAAAATACAAATTTTTTTTGCAGACAAAAATATTAAAAATTTCATACTATTTAATCATTAATGTAAGTGTTTTTTGAGTTATAAAATCTAATACTGTATCAACTCCGACTACACTATTTTTATAAATAGCTTCCATTGCACTTTCAGTATTATTCATTGTTGAATTTTCAGCAATTGTTAGTTCTAAGAAATTCATTGTAATATTTCTATTTGATGAACAGCCTAATGAATTAAATAGTTCAGAACTATCATCTTTGCTAATTTCATTTTTAGTACTTAGATATTTATCTTTTAAACTATTCCATTCATCCATTGTTGCTGATCTTATACCATTACAAATACTAACTTTTTTCATGTCTGGTGTTAATCTAAAAATAAAATTTGATGTAATTATTGAATAGCATATTTTTTTTATAAAATAAAATTTGAAATTGAATTAACAAACTTTTTCCAATCCTTAATCCATTCAAGGTAATTATTCTTTGCCTTTAGTAAATAACTTGGATGTTCTAAGCTACACATGAAATCAATGACTGCATTTCTATGTAATTTATTAACATGATCATCCTCAGCGTTATCTTTAAATTCGTAAGTATCTGCTAATTTTTTTGTTGTATTCTCTATTAAATATTTCTGTTAAAAAAAGTAAATTATATTGTAAAACAATAAATAATCAAAAACAAAAATAGGGACTAAATAATTACCTTTAAAGGTTCATAATATTTAGTTCCAATTAATTTATTTTTTAACCATGCTAATGCTTGACGTGCTGGATACCATGCAATGTAATCAGTTTCTTTTTTTAAATAATTCATTAAATTAACTAATACTTCTAATTTTAAAATATCTTTTTCAACAAAGGCTCTAGCATCGTCAATAAGTTGGGCTCTGTTTAATACGTGGATGTTTTTATAATTTTCATTTTCATTTTCTTCGTTTAAATAATTTATTATCAATTTCCAATTTTCTTCATCGTAGTTGACTCTATAAAAGCCTATAAAAAAATTGATTATCTTTTGTGTAATTATTAACTATTTTATTTTTGCTTTACAAAGAGAATCTTCCACAGATCTTATGCAAATTGGTTCCCAGTGAAATTAGATAAAAATTTTATATGTTGTTTAGTGACTCATTTTGAGCAAAAATCTTTCCCCTTTGCCCTTAAGTCAGAACAATTTTACCCCCTAATTTAAGCATCAGGATTTTAAACCCTTTTAATCCCTTCTCTTTAATTTCTAGCAGAAGGAAATGACCCTGTATATAAACATGTTAAATGGAGATTTTAATAAAGTTTTGTCCTAACTCATAAAACTAAGGTGTACCTATATATAGCCCTAAATAAAGAGTTGAAATAGTAATAAAATGGTTTTGAAATATTGTAGTCTTGATAGCTCAAAAGACTTTTGCTCAGAATGGCTTACAGAATAACATTTCAAATTTTTAGCCTATATTCGGTTGGGAATCAATTTCCATAAAATTTAGATAGGATGGTATTAAAAGAAAAAATTTAGTATGAGTAGACATCAGAGAATACCAACTACAAAAGGATCTCTGTTTCGAATACGTAGCTTCTTATGAAAAAAATTACAATTATAATTTTTATATTTTAAAATACATACCAGTTTGTTGAATATTAAAAATTATCCAATCATCTTTTGTTAATTTTTTTGCTGGACTTAATTTATTTTCTTTTGTTGTTAACCATGTCATGGCTTCAGTGTTCTCAAAACTAACATTTGCTTTTGTGGCATAATTTATTGGTATATACCATACAGATTGGTCTGATGTATCATTAGTCTTTGATTTAGGTTTGTATGATAAGAAACGTTCTTGTTTTAAATTTATTGTATTATCATTATAATTTCTTGTTACAGTTAACATTGGGTATCCTTTTTTATTGAACCATGTATTCATAACATCAATTAATTTCATTTTTTTATCAGCATCACCAGTTATTACATTATTATATTTGTTAAAAATATCGTCAGAATCTGCATTAGACATTTTGCTAAAAAAATTTATAAATAAATTTAATTTTTTCGTATTGAATTAGTAAAAATAAGTGAAAGCTTTTGCAGAAATCTTTTTAGATTTTATTCAAATTTAATTTTGAATTAAAATTTATAAATGTAAATTTTAAAATTAATCAAATTAATTGAATATATTTATAAATTTTATAGAGTAGTCATATACAATTATTTCGTAGTTACTTTTTTTTTGCTAATAAATTCAAATTTTTGGGTATTGAATTGTTGAGTAAGAATACGAAATCCGTTTTAACCGAAAATGGTCCTATTTCTCATATTAGAAATTATCAATCAATTTAAATTTTTCGTTTTTTTTTCAAGGTTTTTACTGATACTTATATTTTTCGGACCCCAGTACAGGAATATGATATTCGTTTTTACCTCAATGACTCCAATTGCCTACAATAAGCAATTATGGGTTATTTTTTTTGGTTTCCTAGATATTTTTTTTTTAGGGCAAAGTGAGGATTCTATGTAAAAATGGATATTCATGTTCAGAGACCCGAAAAAAACATTTAAGTAACATATAAAAACACGCAAAATATACCATGAAAATTTCTATGGTCTATTACTGTACCATTTCCTGTTAAAACGGATCTCACATTTGTATTCAGCGTGTCAATAAGCATAACTACTCCTTCTAAAGCCTTATAGATTAATCAGGAAAAAAAGTGCCTACGAAATAGGGATCTAGGCCTTCACTGTTTCAAAAATGAAAGTCTTTGAAACTAATTTTTTGAAACCTGTTTTTCATAAGTGCGAAACAAAAGACCAAATTGAAATATATACAAAAGATTATTAAAAAACTTACTATGTATTCAGATAATTCTGTAACCAATTTTTAAAATTTTCTTCTGTTAAGAAATGCTGCATCATGCGTATCACCGATCCACCTAGAATTACATTTTATATTTTAATTAAAATATTAAATTATCTATTATCCAACATATTTTTCAATCAATATTATTCTCTATCATAAACTATCATAGTAATTAAAGCCTTTAGATAACAATGATAACTGAATATTAATTAAATCTTTGATTTACCTTTTGAATAAGATATTGAATCAAATATTTCTGATATTTCTTTAGGTGTGTCAACATCATTATTGATTGGATGACTTTTTTCACCGCTATCATATTTAAAAGCTGTATTTTGCATGTTTTGAACAACAGCTTGTTCTATTATTCTCCATGAATTTTGAACCTGTGTTAAAATTTGTTTACTTGCTTTAATTTTATTTTTATAAATCGATTAAATTATTATTTACCTTATCAGTTAAATAATATTGGAAAAAATTTGCAAAACCTTCATTCAACCAAAGATATTGCCACCATTTAGGACTAACTAAATTACCAAACCATTGATGTGCAAATTCGTGTGCTATTACACTAACGATACTTTGTTTTTCTGCTGTTGTCGTTACACTTGGATTATACAGTAATGCCTTTTCTCTAAAATGGTTAATAAATGTTATAGAATTAAATATTTAATTATTAAATAATTAATTTATTTACCTGTAAGTTACTAATCCCCAATTTTCCATAGCACCAGCAGCAAAATCTGGAATACTAATTTGATCCATTTTTTTAATTTCAAATTTTATCCCAGTAAAACTTTCCATCTCTTTTAATAATTTTTCACCTTCTTCTAAAGCTAAATCTGTATCATCTATAGATTGGGGTTTGGTGTAAACAGTAAAATTATTATTATTTTTTATTGATTTCTTTTTATAATCTGAAACAATGAATGCTACTAAATAACTTGACATTTTAGGTGTTCGTTCAAAAGTTGTTATTTTCTTGTTTGCAGGATCTGATTCATCAGCTTTTGTTTCTTTTACTGGCATATTTGATATTGCATGATATTTGGAATCATGTACTATAGCAATTTCAAATGTTGCTTTGTAAATTGGCTCATCAAAACATGGAAATGCTCTGCGAGCTCCAGTTGATTCAAATTGGGTTGTTGCAAGCCATCTATCAAAGCAATAGAATTCATTATTTTTTATTTTTTTTATAAATTCATTTGAAAACTATATAGATATTGTTAAAATTTTATTGGTTATTTAGACAAATAGTTTATTTTTTAAATTTTTAATATTTTATTTAAATAAAATAAACTTCAATTTTATTTATTGCAAAAATTTTTATTATTGGCTGAGCTCTTCTTTAATATATTGAAACGGTTAGACATGGCTAAGGCTGTAAAACCAATTTTCATACGGCTAGACATGGCAGAATTCGAGTTTATTTTTTTAAGTCACACACTTAAGCATGGCAAATGATTTAGTGATAATAAGACACGGTTACGCACGAAAATATGAAGAACCGTGGATATTATCTGAATAGCAGAATGGTGTGTGGAAACGGTAAGTGTAAATAGACTAAATTTACTACCACGTTAATAAAATTGAAGGCAATCATTTTTATAGTGGCATACTTCTGGGAAACCATTAACTGTACAGTAAAATTGTCATTTAACCGGTTACCGTCGGCGCGGCCAAAACGTGCTGCTTGAGTTTTTCTTTGGTTTTTCTGGTTAAAATTTTGTAAATAATTGAAATTGCTTGCTAATATTTTCTTAGAAATTATTTAGTTTTTTGGTCATTTTTGGTGTAAAAACATTCAGAAAAGGTCTATAGAGGGTAGAATCATTAATTGTATAAAAACATGCCTTTTTATACAATTTTTCAAGGGGAACGTTTTTGCCACGCCAGCGGTAAGCGGTTAAAAATGATAAAATTGGAGAAAAAAAATTTTTTTTGGGTAGAATAGTAAAATTAAAAACTTTAATGTCACCTAGACCTAAATTTGTCCTTCAATGATTTTATCAAAAATAGACATGCAAATTTCTTTCAAAAATACAAAATTTGGTTACGAATATAATATTTTTTTTAAATTGATACCAAACCTTTTTAACGCCAAAACAATTCATAAATTTTAATGAAAATCCGACTACTTTTTCGCCTTATAACTAAGAAATTTAAATAAACATTTTCAACGCAGAAAAAACGGGCAAATGGGTTATAAATACAAAAAAAAAAAAATTATAAAATACTTACACTTTTTCTTTTTTTTCATTTAAATATGAACTTCTATAAAAACCAGTAAGTTCATTATTCAATATACCATCATAATGAATTTCAAGAATATATTCTTTATCTTTTTGTAATTCACTAGCAAATGTTATGTTAATAATTTCTTTTTCTTCATTAAATCTATAATACTTTCCGTTATTACTACCAGAATCATCAATAACCATAATACGATCAGTAATTGTTAAATTTCTAGCATGTAAAACGATATTCTTTGTATTTTCTTTGACTTTAATTTTTATTTTCACTTCTCCATTAAATATAAAATTGTTTTCTTCTAATATTGGTGTTAATTTTATATTATAATTTATTGGTTCTACATTATTTGGTAATCTATGACTGGTAGATATTTTCTCAGTATTTTCTGTTGTTGTTAAACTTAATACTGATGTATTTATTATTGTTAAAAAAATTAAGATATAACTTAATTTAGACATGATTTATTTTAAATCTTTAATGCCTATTTATTTAAAAAAACCTAAAAGTAAATATTTTTTATAAAATTTTTTGTTTAATTAATAGAAAAAATAAGAGATTAAATTTAATCAAATAAAAAACTATGTCAATTAAAAATTTTTATATTTAAAGTTCGTGAGAAAATTTGATCACTGACTATTACGACGTAAAACATAAAATTATCATACAGTCATGTGTTTGATATGAATTGTTTAAATATTCAAGTGATTGCTTGTAAATTAAATCAACGAAATTTCTGAAAATACACGTACTGTGAATAATTTTATTTTATTTCGGGGTACTGTATGATGCACTAGTTAATTATCAGTTTTTAAGATTTTAAAATTTTTTATGCTAAGATGGGTAATTAAAAAGTTACTAATAAAAAGTTTTCTATTATCATTTAGTTTTTATTTATAGTATATGTTTTTAATAATACATTTTTAATCAAGGAAGCAAAAAAAAGGAATGGTCCAGATCGCACATAACTTTCCATCTGAGTGGGGCATTGTTTTTGCTCCCATGGATAAAATGTAAGATTTCTTTTTCTGTATGGATACAATGCTTTTTTTTCGATCACGCCACAGGATGGTCCAAGGTTTATGGATCCACTAAGAAGAAAAAAACAATTGCAAGAAGATTATTTAAAAAGAAGATACGGTATCATTTTTTTACAGTTATTAAGACAGCTCATGAGTCCCTGTTTCATAAAAATATTACAATATTAATTAAAAAATCCATCAAATTATTGAAATATTTTTTCCCATTCTCCAACATATCAAAAAATATCTTCAAAACAGGGCTTCCTGACAGGTCTATAAACAAAATTTTCTTGAATTAATTGGACCGATTGCGTCTAATTTTTTGGAGGTTAATTTAAAAATTTATATTATGATAAATTAATGAAAACGTATAACACTTGGAAAAATTCTACTTGTAATAATTGCCAAAACTAACAATAATATAAGCTTGATACAACTTTGAAAAAAATGAAATAAAATTTTTGATATTCTTTTTAAATTATTAGTAAAAAAAAAATATTTTTTTTTAAAACGTGCTCAAATTTTCTAACGAACATCGTATTATGTAAAAAATTTCAATGGCTTCGTTTTTTTCATTCAAATCTATCTCTAAAAAAATTATTTTAATTACTTACCTAAACTTTATTTTTACAAACCAAAAAACTTTTAAACCAAAAAAAATATTCTTAATTAATTACATAATAATAAATTCACTTAAAAAAAAAAAAATTCAAATTTTACTTCTTGTAAAGAACCAATTAACGATGTACTACTTATAAACGCGCGAGACTAAATGCTTTTATCAAAATAAAAGATTCATTATATTACAGTAATAGAAATAATTTTTCAAAAAAAAAAAGGTGTCCTGATAAGAAGTCGTATATACTTAATTATTTTTTATAATCTTATCTAATAATAACAAATACTTGTAAAGACAATCACATTTCTCTTTATTTTTTTTTTTTGGCACAATTTTTTTATATCATGTAATTTTTATTTTTATGTATTGACTTTTTATTGATAAATAATTAATCATGGAATATAATTGGAACCTTTTATTTTTTTTAACTCACTTACTCAATGAGAAAATATTATACAGTAATGCAGATATTGTATGATAGAAACGTACTTTTTTGAAATTATACAATCACAGTGCATAAGTAAATAGTAATATTTTAATTTTTATTTAATTTATTACAATAAGTTTAATTACTAACGAAATATTTCTTTTGATTTTTATTTTTCTAGATTTTTAATGATTAAAAAATAATAAAAATTGATAAAAACTATTTTTCGTATTAAGTATTACATTTTTTTTAGAAATATTTTTTGATAAAGAAAAAAAACAATAAATTTAATTTCAAGGACAAACAATTGCGAACAAGGAGAGTGTAATGTATTTTTTACTAAATTAGTTTACGCGTTTTGAATAAACTAAATAATCGAAAAATGATCTGTGATTCTTATATATTATGTTTTTCTTACAAGGGGGGACCGGAAAATTTGGGTCTTCAAGTTACAGTCTATAGTTATAGATGACTTTAACATGTTGGAAAAACACCCAAAATACCCTTCTTTTTCTACTTTCGAATTTTCTACTTTCACTACTCTTAGGATTGAATGTTTTCATAAAACAAGCAGAATTTTTATCTAAACTGCATAGATTTGGAATTTGAGATTAGTCATTTATCGTGTTTCTTTAAATAAACATTAAAATTTTTCAGTTTCCTTATTCATTTTCGATATACAATCCCAGTATTGAGACCTTCTTTCATTAAGAAACTATTCTAAGTAAATATAAAATGTAATTGAAAATATCTCAGTTTTAAAATTTTGCACAAACCTCCTTAACACATCGTTTTTTATCAAATTAAGCGAAAACATTGTTAAATCGTATCATAAAAAACAGTTTAAAAAAAAAAGTAAAATTTGAGTTAATTTAAACATAATCAAATAATTAAAATGTTTGTGTAAATATTTAAATTTTAATTTAAATAAAAAATTTATATAAAAAAAAATTTTTAACTTTTAATTTTTTTAAAGTTCAATAAACTTTGAAAAATCACCTACATAAAAAACAAAAAACCAATTAATAAAATAAATGAAATATTAAATTTCAAATTATTAGAATTATTTTTATCATCATAATCATCATCATCATTGTCTTCATCGTTGTCGTTATTTTCATTAATTAAATAACTATTATTATTTAACCAGTTCATGACATTATTTTCATATTTATTTAACCATTTAAGATTATCATTAATTATATTTATTATATTGTTATAATCTTCATTATTTAAATTTAAATATTTTTTATTATTTATTAAATATTCATTAAACTAAAAAAGAAAAAATTTTTTTATATTATGTTGATTAAATATTTTTCATTTCTTTTTTTATAAATATTTAAAATATATACCTTATTGATTTGTGTTTGATTTGTTAAACTTGATGCAGTGTAATATAATGGATTAATTTTTATACTGTAAATAAAGAATTAAGTTATTTTATTTATTAGTTTGCTTGCTCAAAGAGATTTGATTTATAAGATAAAAGAATTTTTCTTCATATCTATTTTAATTTATTTTTGTTTGTAAAATGGCTTTTCAAAGGTATTACGAAAGGAATTTTTTCAATGTTTTTTTCTTTAGATCATTTTTATTAGTACAGGAAATTTGAAAATTATAAAGGAGCTATGCAACACAAAATTTATTTTGGGCAGAAAATTTATTTGGACATATGAACATTCCAGGAAATAAATCCGACCGAATTTCAAGGTTGTGTTTCAGATTCTTTGAGGGTATTGAAGTATCCAAAAATATTTTTTTAGATACGTCAATAAAAAAACGATTGACTAATTGAATTGCATTAAATGAATAAGTATAAATTTTCAGCACTTTTGGAAAACCAAAAAATGGTTCCATAAGATGATTTCAAGGATAAATACCGAGTGAATTGAAATTTTTTTTGGTTGAAAATCAGAAAAACTTAAGTATAACTCGGTTTTGAGTCGGGTACCCAATATTTCGGGCAACCATGTATAACAGCTTCCCAGAATAGAGACCAAAAATTGTATTCTTGGAAAATTTATGAAGCACTAAAAGTTGGTTAAAACTGGAAAAGTACGTGTGGGCCACATTCAAAAAGAAAAAACGAAAAAAAATCGTGTTTTCGGAAATTTAAATATAGGATCTCATGACCCCTAACTTCTCGTGGTTGGTGTAAGATTTTAAATTTTCTCCTAAAAAAAATTCTTAAATATTTTACTTACTATTCTGATAAAACTTGATGATGATTTAACGAAAAATCTAGTAATTCATCTAACATATAATTATTTTTGTATAAAATAATCAACGTTTGCTTAACATCGTCATGGTAAAATTTGGTTAACTCATTACGTATTAAATTTAAATAACTAAAAAAAAATGTTAAAAATGTTTCTTTAAAAAATTAAAAACAAATTAAATTTATTTGATTAAATACTTACTAAACAAAAGTATTTTTATCATCAGTACATGCCAATGCTTTTAATAACAATTGTTTTTCACTTTGTAATTTTTCATTATACATTTTATCCAAATAAAATAACCATGTATTAAATGATGCATTTTTTAAACCATAACATAAAACTAAATCTTTTGTCTCAATATATGAACTATAAAAAAAAATTATTATTATTATTTTTAAAATTAAACGACTAAAAAAAACTTACTCTAAAAGATTTTTCTTATCAGTATCGTAATATTTATTAACGATATTTTTTGAAATTGATTGACACTCTTTATTTTCCATTAAGCATGCTAAATTAAATATTAAACGACGTTGTAATTTTCTTGATAAATTATCTTCATTTTTTTCTTCCAAGGTCACTTTTTTTATTGATGATGATAATAATTTTAAAATATATTTCTTTTTTTACAAAAACAAAGAAAATTTTTATTAGTTAAAAGGTAATTAAAAAAAAAAAAATAATTTATTTTGTGTCTTGTACGTACTTGAAAATTTTCATAAAAGTCAGAATCTTTTAGGATGTTATTTAAATTTAAAATTTCTTCGTTTACTGATTCCCATGGTAAATAATGTGTTTCGTGCCTTAGATAGCTTAATAAATCAAATGCAATGCTGTAATTAAGATATCCTGTTGATGCTAAATTTAATGCATCGTTTAATAATTTTCCACGATTTTTAATATCAATGTTTTTATAATTATTTGTAGTGTTTAGATAATCTGCTAGTAGTTTCCAATTTTTTTCATCGTAGTTTATACGATACAGACCTAAAAAAATTTAAATATTATAGTTGTTCGAAATTAAAATTTTGCTGTTAGGGATTATTTATCTTCCTCATATTTTTATAGGTATTTGTGATACTAAAATATTTGTTTCATAATAATTTTAGCTCTTTATTAGGTTTTTAATTATTTTTGTTTTTCAATAGCTATTAGATTTTTCGAATTGAATTTTGTAAATCGAATATTAGTAAAATACCAAATTCGTAAAGAAATTTTCATTGCTTTGCTTTTGCTAAGATTTTTTTTGTCTTTTTCAGCCATTTCGCTGATGTTTTCTCAAAGTTTTAAAAATTAATTCATAATTCTTTTTTTTTTACAAGTAGAAATAGACTAAAGTCATAGACTGGAATTTGAGGCATTTAAGGATTTTAAACATGTTTAAAAAGGGTCATTTTAAAATAACCTTTCAAAAATTTGTCGTTTCATAATTAGACTCAAAAACTGGGGGCTATGTTAGCAACTACAATTGATTTTAAATTTTGAAACCTAAAATTTTTAGAATCTACTTTGTATGGTTGCTCAATTAAATTCTTTAACTATTTAGAAATTTCTACAAAATGAGACACATCAGGAGGATAATAAACATATTAAGCATCGCTATCTAAAAAATAAAATCAAGAACCTTGTGGATTTGCATTACAAATAACCCAATAACCATCTTCTTCACTCTTCATTTCAATAAACCTATCATCTGGACTCAACCAATAACTTTGATTAGAATTTTGAAAATTAATTGTCTTATTCGACGTACAATTCAAAAACAACCACCATTTAGTATCAGACTTTTTATTAAGATATTGTTCCTATTAAAAAATAACAATAAATTTATTTACTAAATGAATCATATATTCAATTATAAGTAAATGACATAGTTCTAGTTTTTTTTATGGATAATAAATAAAATACAATAAAATAATATTTATTTACTTGAGAAATAATTTGAGTCATGTTTATATAGTTTCTTGTTATTTTTATTAATGGAATACCCTCTTCGTTTATCCATGTATTCATTATTTCATTTATTTTTTTATTTAATGGCAAATTAATATTATTGGTATTATTATTTGGTATTGAATTATATTCTTCTTCTAATAAATTGTAAAAATCATTTGGTGTTACATTTTTAAAAGCACTGAAAAAAAATTTTTTTTTTTTTATTTAAATTAATCTTGAAATTATTGATGTAAAATTTAAATTTTATCTGTTTTAATTAATAATCGAATATTTTATATGGGTCAATATTTGTGAAGTGTATACAGTTTGGATTTTCGAGTCTCAGAATCTACTCCAAAGTATGTTTGGTCGAAAGCATATATAAAAAAAATAATTTTCCCCAATTTTTAGCTTTTTAGATCTAATCCTCTATTTTTTACAGCGATTTTTGTTTTTTTCAATTTTTTGAAATTTTTAATTTTTGAGAAATTTATGATCATTAATTTTTCTCGCAAACGCGCACTTTACAATAAAATTTTTTTTCCTTATAATACCCCATAGGAAATTTCCCGTAGAATTCGATTCTGGGGTCCAAATTTTTTTTTGAACTGCGCATGCGCGAGAAAATCAACTTTCTTGCTTTACCTTTTCTAGCTTATATGCCACAGCTGCAGACAGCTCAATTTTCATCCTGTTGGTCTCAAATTGTAGGTTTTTTTATATACTTTCAGCATATGAAATCATTTTTTTGGGTAAATTTATTTTAAAAGCACTAAAATTGAAAAATAGCGATTTTTAAAAAATCATTTTTCACAAATTTTGAATTTTCCGCCAAGTCACGTGACCAAATGAAAATCTGACTAAAAATTCGGATTCAGCGGAAAATTTTACATGAGGATACCAATTTTCGTCTTATTTCATTAAATAGTTTCTAAGATATCCCATTTTAAAGATAAAGATTAAAATTGACTTTTTTTTAAAAAACCCTAAAAATGGGACTCTGACTTTAATTATCATATATGATAAACAAATAATTATAAAAAGACGAGTAAACATTTTTTGGAAACTAAGGGCTTGTAAAAAATTTTTGAGGCCTATAGAACTCGTTTCTTTTAAAAATTAGAATTTTGGCAGCAATTTCAAAATTGGTCATTTTGGGGTAAGAATAGGCATTTGGTTTATTGACTATCGGCATGAGAGATTTACCGACAAATAATTGCAGTGTACGGTAACTGAATGGTGACACGTATACCAAAAAAATGAGACCAATTGGAAGTATTTTGGTTAACTGGCAAGTTTGCAGCTTTGTATTAAAGATTACAAAAAAATCCTATTTGATAACATTGTGGTATTTGGTAGTTATTTAGTATTTTGCTATTTCTTTTATTTCTATAGAGTTACGGAAACATCCAAAACTTTTCCAAAAAGGAGGTCTTTTGTAAAATTTCTCGAGGAATCCGAAAATTTCGTCAAAATTTTCATTAGGTAACTAGAAAATTCGGAATATTGAAAATAAGATAGAATAGCTACAAAATACGATAATGTTATAAAATAGGATTTTTTTCATAATCTTTAATAGAAAGCTGCAACCTCGCCAGCTTACCAAAATACTTCGAATTGGTCTCATTTTTTCGGTATACGTATCAAAATTTATTCACCGTACACCACATTTATTTGTTGTTAATTCTCTCATGGCGATAGTCAATAAACCAAATCCCTATTCTTACCCAAAAATGACCAATTTTGAAATTGCTGCCAAAATTCTAATTTTTAAAAAAAACGAGTTCTATAGGCCTCAAAAATTTTTTACAAGCCCTTAGTTTGCAAAAAATTTTTACTCATTTTTTTATAATTATTTGTTTAACAGATATGATAATCAACGTCAGAGTCCCATTTTTAGGGTTTTTTAAAAAAAGTCAATTTTAATCTTTATTTTTAAAATGGGATATCTTAGAAACTATTTAATGAAATAAGACGAAAATTGGTATCCTTATGTAAAATTTTCCGCTGAATCCGAATTTTCAGTCAGATTTTCATTTGGTCACGTGACTTGGCGGAAAATTCAAAATTTGTGAAAAATGATTTTTTTAAAATCGCTATTTTTCAATTTTAGTGCTTTTAAAATAAATTTACCCAAAAAAATGATTTCATTTGCTGAAAGTATATGAAAAAACCTACAATTTGAGACCAACAGGATGAAAATTGAGCTGTCTGCAGCTGTGGCATATAAGCTAGAAAAGGCAAAGCAAGAAAGTTGATTTTCTCGCGCATGCGCAGTTCAAAAAAAAATTTGGACCCCAGAATCGAATTCTTCGGGAAATTTTCTATGGGGTACTATAAGGAAAAAAAATTTTATTGTAAAGTGCGCGTTTGCGAGAAAAATTAATGAACATAAATTTCTCAAAAATTAAAAATTTCAAAAAATTGAAAAAAACAAAAATTGCTGTAAAAAATAGAGGATTGGATCTAAAAAGCTAAAAATTGGGGAAAATTATTTTTTTTATATTTATACTTTCGACCAAACATACTTTGGAGTACATTTTGAGACCCACCCATGCAAAGTCATATACAGTTCACAAATTTTGACCCATATATAAGAATTAGAAAAAATAATTTTTTTTAGATATATTTTTTTTCTGTTTATTTTAGATACGAAAATTAATTATTATTTATAATTTTTTATGTTTACATAGAATTATTAAAAAATATTTATGATAAGATTAAGTTTACTGTTTTTAGAACAGGAAGCCCGTTAGAATAAATTAATCAAGGCGCCAGCAACGTTAAATACATTCAACAATTTTAAATTGAGTAATATGGATCCAATCCAGTGATTTCGATGTATTTTTGGTCACTGAAAACGATTTTGAAGGATTTATTTATTTTCCTAGGGCCAGTTTTGCGTAATTAACGATATATTGTCAAAAAAAGGCAAAAATTTTGCAAACTGAAAAAATATTGGTTATTAAGCCAAATTTAGGTACACCTGGAAGGTTTTTGAGGTCAATGGTCTAAATTCTCAAACCGAAATTTTAAAATTTGTAATTGTGGACTCAAAATGACTGATTCCTAATCTGAAAATAGATTATTTAGAAGCTCTCCGGCAAGTTGTTTAATTAGTTTTGTTAGTTTAATTAGATTTAAGGTACCCTGAAAACCTTATAGGTATACCAAAGTTCGGCTGAATATAAGCAATATTTTTTCAGTTTGCAAAATTTTTGCTTCTTTTGGACAATATACCATTAATTACGCAAAACTGGACTTCGGAAAATGGATGAAATCTTCAAAATCGTTTTTAGAGATCAAAAATGTATAAGAATCACTAAGTTAGATCCATGTTACTCAATTTAGAGAATATTGGGGAAGTTTTTTATTTCTTTATGTAATTGACTGATTAGTTCATACGTAATTTTTTATATGCATTTTAAGAGAAAATTTTAATGTGTGTACAATCACGAATCAAATTACAATTTTTTCTACTGATAAAATCAGTTTAGCCATAAAATAGTGTTCTCGCTCATGTTAGCAAAGTAAACTACTATCCTAAATCCGTAAAAAAATATGTGAACCTCTCGAACATTTACTACAAAAATGCAGAGATCCGTATCTTTTTTTGACAGATCGAGGTAGAAAGTTAAAGCTAAAAATACAAAAGATTCAAATTTATAGGAAATACACTGATCAAAAATTGCATTTTTTCTACCTTAAACTGCTTAGAAACTTTTGGTTAACGGTTTTGGACATTTTCGATTAAAAGTTTTTTGCTAAGAAAAAGAGAGGGGTGGGAGGAGACAAACAAGATTCCAACTAGATAAATTTTTACGTATTTTTATGAGTAAGCCTGCCTTTATTTTGGTAAAACACTTCTTTTTGATGTATAGTAAATTTTTTACAGGAAATATAAATATACAAATATTTAAAATAATTGAATCATACAGTTCTTAATCATTATGGCTTTGCTTTTATATTTTATGTTTCCGAAGTTCTTTGGCATTTAAACACAAAAAAGTTCATTGGCCCTTAAAAAAACCAACGAATATGTTGAAAAAACTGTAAATCTGTTTGAATATCTATAGATGATAAAAAAATCGATTATATTGAAACAATAGACATTTTTTTTCAAGTTTAAATTTGATAAAAAGACACGTTTCTTGGAATTTTCAAATGACAAGTCACGCATTGCAAGTGTCTTTAAAATATCATAAATATTTTTTAGAATTTATAAGTTTTAATTAATCTGCTTAAAATCTCAAGGTTAACTATAAATACAGTCTTTTCCAAAAAAATTACGCTCATTGTTTTATTGCTAGATTGTAAAAACTTACTATTTTTTAATAAAACTTTTTAATCCATTGTAAAAAACGTTCTTTCCCACAATATTGTACAACATAAACGTTAAACTTGCACCTAAAAATTTTGAAAGAGCGTATAAATTTATGTTTTAAATTATGATTTTAATATTTCATTACCTTTTTTATTAGATAAAATTTTTAAATTTTGATCATACTCAGTAAAATTTTTTATTTTTTGACTTGATACTAATAAACCAAAATCTAATGATATTTGTAAATAATTTGTTGTAAATAAATTCATTACATTCCATGATTCCTTTAATTCGTCAATAATTAGATATTGAAGAAATTCTACTAGTCCTTCATAAAACCATGAATAATCCCATGTTGAAGGAGTAATTAAATTTCCAAACCATAAATGTAATATTTGATTTGCTAAAATAATTTCAGTTTCGTATTTTTTTATTTCACTCATTTTTCCATCATCAAAAAACATATTTTTTTCACTAGAAAAAATTAAGGAAATATCTTTTTTATTCATTTTTAAGAATGAGTGATTCCACGTGAAATGTGCATTGTTTGGGTATCAGGAAAAATCCTAAAACTTTTTCGGCATAGAATGTACATTTGACGTAGAACCACGCATATAAGACAAAAATTTTTAAATTACATACTTAAAAATAAATGATCCATAACTCCCCATACTATTATCAATAAAATCAGGAATAATAGAAAAATCAATTTTACTAATATCTAAATCATAATCAAATAAATTTTTCGTATAATTAAAAATTTTATCATTATTATCAAATAAATATTGAAAATATTTTTTATTATCCAAATGAAACCAATATGTAATATTTTGATTAGATTTAAAAATTTTTTGATAATCTGATATTACAAAATTAATTAAATACGTGGACATAACTGGCGTCATTTCAAATTCTGTACGTATCTGATTTTCCATATTTGATCTATTTAGTATGATAAAAAAAATTTATTATTTTAATCTATTAAAATCTTCAAAAAATTAAAAAAAAATACAAACGATAATTTGGTAACATTTTTAATTGGCATATTACTAACGACAGTTTTATTAACTGAATGAATAATACTTAAAATAAAATTTGATTTTAAATTTGGTTCATCAAAACAAGGAAACAAATAACGTGAATAATTTTTTTCTAAGTACGTGTACAATAAATATCTGTAAGAATAATTAAATTTAAATAACACTCAAGCAATAAAAAAAAAAAACATATTTTTTACCTTTTTTCACCATAATCACCATCATAAAATGTTCTTATCAAACCTTTATCATTTTCATAAATATTACCTTGATAATCAATATTAATAGTATAATTACCTTTATCTAAACTTTTAGAAAAATTAATAATCAAAGTATCATTTTTTCTATTTAACTGAAAATATGATATTCTTAAATATTGATTTTTTGAATTTATCACATTAATATTATTTATATGAAGTTTTTTAGAATTTAATACTATTTTATCAATACTTTCATCAATTGTTATGTCAATATCAATTGTTCCAGAAAATGATAAATTATTTATTGATGGTTCTAGTTCTATTTTATATAATATTGGTTTTATATTATCTGATGATTGATAATTATCATCGTTATCATTATCTGATTTTTTAAATAAATTTAAAAAAAATAATGATTTTGTTAATATTATTAAATTTAGTAATATTATTATTTTTTTATACATTTTTTTATAAACTTTTAAATATTTATTTATTTTTTTTAAACTGTACTGTCAAAGTTTTTTATTTTATAAATAGTATAGTGCAAGCTAGTTTAAAATAATTATTGTAATTATTTACTTGATAACATACTTACGTTAATCTTAATTTATATTTGTTTTAAAATAAAAAAATAAAAATATACATTTATTTAAGCAAGTTTAAAAATTTAATTTTTAAAACTACATTTTTTATTATTTGTGACCAGTACATTATTAAAGAGTAGTTTAGATTTTTGATTAATTAGATTTCTGAAATTTAGAACATTTAATCAATTTCAAATTTTGCTACCGATTAAGCTACTTCGTTAATTAAAAATGAAAAATTTAATTAATATTCTTAATTCTTGTATAACTTTTGTTTTTAATGGCAACTTTTAACTTTTACCAATACGTTATTCAGACACGATTTATATCAGAAGTGCTGCGGTCACATCGCTCGCACGTTATTTAATTTTTATTAGTTTTTAAAAATTTACAATTATAACATATTCAAAAAAAAAAAAAGAAATAATTTTCTTATTTTATTATACATTCTACTAAAAATTTTGTCATCGATTTTATCTAATTAATCAATTCATCTAAGCTTTGCAGTATTTGCGCTGCATATAAATTTCTTATACAATTTTAAATATTACTTTTTGAATTTATTATTATAAATTGTAAAAATAATTATAAAATGTAATAAAATATGTTTAAACTATAATAAAACACTACATCTGTAGATGCGACATACCTAAACTCATTCGAGTATTTCGTCATCCTACTGTAAAATTTCGTCGTTAAGTACAAAAAAAATTATTTTGAGAGACGAAAAGTAGACAGTAGTCAATATTTGCATTCAGATGCAATATTTAATATTTTTTTCTTGAGATAAATTTTGAAAATAAAAATAATATTGGTTTTTATTTATATGATAATATATGAAAACTCATTGGAGTATTTCGTCATCCAATTGTAAAATTTCGCTGTCCAGGACAAAAGAAAAATTTATTTCGAGGGATAGTAAATCAGTAATTGCATTAAGATACGATATTAAGGGTCCTTTGTGCTAAATATGACGATTTTTTAGGCAAGGATTGTTAAGAGACGGTTACAGATTTTTGAGTAAATGTTTGTTTATTCTTTTATTTAAGTATTATATTTTACAAAAAAATTTTTATTTTTTATTTTCATGACGTCACTTCCGCGTTACACGTGCGTAAATCAGGCACTATGTCAAAACTGTGTACAGGATATCTCCAGTTAGACTTATCTGAAACAAACAAAAAAAAAATGGGTAAGAGTTTAAAGCAAATGTCAGGGGCTGACTTCGAGTTTTTTCAAAAAAATTAATTACAAACAAAATGGCGGCTGTTTAAAGTTAAAATGCAAAAAAAGGCCTAATTTTTTAGGACTGCAGTAGCTGTAAAAACTTTTTGAGAACTTTTTTTTAAAAAAACTCGAAGTCAGCCCCTGAAAAATATATTTTTTTAACTACTCAGCAAATATGAAGTAAATTGCTAGAATTGTTTTTGCTTAATCGTGTACACAGCTAGCGAGAAACGTGTTTCGAGATAAACGCGTTTGAAGTTTCAAAACAAGTTTTTCGATACTTTAAATTAAGTAATTTTCTTTTTTTTGTTTTTTTCGTTTAGAACAACTCAAAACAAAAAAATCTAGACCATAAACATTACAATCGGTTAATAATTTTTACAGAAATGTTAAGTAGAAAGAGTAAATACGTGGTTTAAAAAAAAAACGAATTTTTTTTTTTTTTTTGAAAAAATGAAAAATTATTTTTTTTTTTCAACTTACCAGTCGTCTGCGATCCCGGGTACATACAATAACCCTTTTGGCTGGCTCATATTCTACTACTACTTGACTTTTTTCGTTTTTTTGGTCAGAATTTCGTTTTTTGGCCAACTCTGCTTATATAGTGAATTAAAACTTGTTACTGACGGAAAAATCCGTTAATATACACATTCTATGAGTATTTAATAATACAATATATATTAATTAATATAATATAATAATTTGAAAGACCTAGGAAGGTTTGCGAGGACAATATGGATATCTATTCAATTTTAGAAAAAAAAATTAGTTTGACGGCGCGCGCAAAACAGGCCAAAAAGTATACTTAGAGAGGGAATTAAAAATAAAAAATTTTTTTACATGTTCTTGAGACATATATGAAGTTATTTATGCAAAAAAAAAAAAAGTAATTTACAAAAACACATTTAGCACAAAGGACCCTTAAATATTTTTTTCTTGAGGTAAATTTTTATCTCTAAAAAACTCATGTAACATAATTTTTCGTCTAAATTTTTCGTGTTATTATTGGTTGCGCGGATTTTTTCATTATTTATTTCATTGGTTTTAATTTTTGTTATCTTTTAAAATACTTAATTATTAATAAAATTTTGTGTAAAAAATACGGAAATAAGAAATACAATAATTATTTTATTATACAATCTCCTAAAAATTTCGTCATCTTAATCTAATTGGTCGACCATTGATGCTCTGTAGTGTTAGCGGCGCACTGTATACAAATTTGTAGATAATTTTAAATATTAATTTTTTAATTTATAATAATATAAACTGTAAAAATAATTATAAATTTTAATGAAAAATGTTTAAACTAATAGAAAATTAATTATATTTGTAGATGCAACGCATAACATATGAAAATTAATTCAAGTACTTCGTCATCCTATTAAAAAATTTCGCCGTCCGGAATTAATTTACAATTAATTTACGTTGTGCTATTTTTTTTTTTTTTAATCCATCGTTTAGTTTTGATATTGACATAGCATAAAAATCTCAAACCCCTGATTTTTGACTCAGCTGCTATGCTTGCAATGTATAAGGATTCAACTTTGAAGCTTTGTATCTCCTAAATAAAAACCCTCGTAAAAACCACAATTTTCTTAAAATTTTTTTTTTATGTGTATTATTGTAATATGAAGCCCCTATAAAAAAACTTATAACCGGTTTGTGTACACACAACCAAAATGCATGGAACATGTTTACTTACATTTACATCTGTAATCTTACAGCATAGACACACAAAAAAAATACAATTTCCTATTTTTATAATTTGTAATTATTACCTTTACTAAATGTTAAGATTCTAAACCCAAACTATTATGATTTCCTAAACGCGTATTATTCTAGGTCCCTAAATCAAAAAAAGTCCCTAAACCCAAATTATTCTAAGTCCCAAAATTGAAATTATTCCAAGTCCCATTTGACCCCCCCCCCTTAAATGGGACATATTTGACCCCCCCCCCTTAAATGGGACAAATTTGGCCCTCCTCCTTAAATGGGACAAATTTGACTACCCCTTTTAAATGGGACATATTTGACCCCCCCCCCTTAAATGGGACAAATTTGACCCCCCCCCTTAAATGGGACAAATTTGACTACCCCCCTTAAATGGGACATATTTGACTACCCCCCTTAAATGGGACATATTTGACCCCCCCCCCCTTAAATGGGATAAATTTGACCCCCCCCCCCTTAATTTTCAAATTCCGAAGTACCCCCTCCCTATAAACATGTTCCATGTTAATATATCGATTTCTATCGTGATCATAATACACGCTAATCAACCTTAAACATAAAATATGATCTGAGGGGGTTGGCGCGCTTCAGCGCGCAGGGGGCTTGCCCCCTAGTAAAATTAAATTCTGAGCTAAATTGTTATTTAATATAAGGATATTCTCTAAATAAAGCTTAAAACTAATTTTTAACTTGAGCTGCACGTAAAGTTTTTTGCTGAAGCCAATTCTGCTATTAGTTATTTGTAGAAACCAAAAAGGAAATTAAAATATTGGAAAAACTAACAGTGACTTTAAATGCAAATTTTGTGCGCATCTCAGAATACGGGGAATTTAATACCTTTTTATTGAACTTAAAATTTATATTTTCCTATGCGGAAATTTAAAATAGAAAAATTAATATTTGAACTCAAAAAACAACTGTCATTTTGAAACCTCTGAACTTTCGCCTTCCTTTTAGGTCAGTCTTACAAATATTCACTCAAATAGTAATAAATTTAATAAAAATTTGCAGAAACAAAGTTTCTAATATAAACACAGAATTATTTCATAATATATAATTATAAATATTTTATTAATAATTGAATATAATTTATTAAATAATATTATTAATAATATTTTTATTTTTAGAAATTATGTATTATTTATCTTAGTTTTATGATTATAAAATGACATAAAAGTATTTGATGTTTAACGAAAGATTAAAATTATCAATTATTATGATATTAAATAAAAGAGTTCATAAAAAAAAATGTCAATAATAAAAAAAAAGTATCATTTTTAAATATTGACATTTATTGTAGTTAAATTGTGTAAATATGATTGAAATTAATTTTCTTCTCAGCAGCCAGAAAGCACTTATTTTTGCCCGTTAACTATTAGTAAAAAACGCAATTTTTTTCACTGATAAAGAAAAGTTATATACGGTAATTGACACAATCTTTGTTAGTTAAAAAAGAATGCCCGTCTTCCTCTCGAATGGTAATTTACGTGCGTTTTGGACAATTTTTTACTTTTCGTACTTCATGTTTATGCTCAGTAGAGAATGCTTTCAATATTAATGCGCATTCTACAAGCTTCTGGTAAACTCTTGCGGTCTTCAGAGGTCCGCAAGTCAGTAGTGTCAACTTGACATATAATAAATACACATGTTTATTTTAATTTATCATTTATTTTCGGTTGGTGCCACTACCTAGCAGACCTCTAGCGGACGACCTCAAGAGAATACCGGATGATTGTAGAATGCGCCTCATACAGGTTAGTAATTTTACTATGAATCAGTAATATTCCTGTGAATTAGTAAATTTATTACAATTTGTAGTTACTTTACTACCAGAAGTAATTTTACGATTTCGTATTAATTATTACAAACGTAGAAAATTTACTATAAATTGTAGTAATATGAATAAAATAATTGTAAAATAAGATTTTATAAATTTTAACATGGAACATGTTCACTACGAAGGATATTTGGAAAAGGCTGGTAATATAGGGGTCGCAAAAAACTGACTTAAAAAAACTTATAACTGGTTAGTGTAAACACAACCTAAATGCATAGAACATGTTTATACTACAGCTAAGGTACAATAGTACGCATTATTGCAATATAATTTGCTCTTTTTAGAATTCGTAATTATCACCTTTACTAGATGTTAAGATTCTAATCCCAAATTTTTCTGATTCCCTAAATCTGTATTGTTCTAAGCCCTAAATCGAAATTATTCTAAAAACAACTAAAGTACGTCTATTTTTGGACAAGTTGGTGAATTCGATTTCAAAAAGAATCACCCATATTTAAATATTCATCTTATCGCTCGATGTTATTTACAAATATTAAATTTTTATTAAAATTTAAAATTTACCTCTTAGGTAATAATTTATAATTATAACAGATTTTTATCAATTTATTTGATAAATAAAAGTAAACAGCAATCAAATACTGTCTAACAAATAATTTTATAATGAGTTTTATTATTTTTTTTTTAATCTTAGATTAGCCTGGGATTGCTAAGATTTTATTATACTAGATCCAACTGCGCTTCGCGCAGAGAATGACTTATTTAAATTATGTATTAATTCTTCCATAACAATTCGAATCGAATTGTATCATTCATTATAGATGAAAAACCTCTAAGTAAGAAGACCTTACTGATTTGGTAATCCGCAACAAAAAATTATTTTATATGCGAGAAAAAAATTAAATAATAGTCTCCTTGTTGCTGCATACACTGTAAAAAGTAACTTTCTTAGATTCACAAAAAAATAGAATTTTTTCGAAAAATTAGTGAATTTTCAAAAATTTTTGTAAATATTCGATAAAAATCGTAAATTTACTAAATTTAATATATTATCGAAAAATTCGAGAATTCTCGATTTTTTTTGTGATTTTACGAAAAAAATTGTAAATTCACAACTATTTTTTGAAAATTTTTGAAAAAAAATGGTAAATTATCAATTTTTCTTGCGAATTCACAAAAAAAATCGAGAATTCTCGAATTTTTCGATAATATACTAAATTTAGTAAATTTACGATTTTTTTCGAATATTTACAAATTTTTTCGAAAATTTACTAATTTTTCGAAAATGTTCTAATTTTTTTGTTAATATAAGAAAGTTACTTTTTACAGTGTAAGAATCAAAAGTCAGATTTTTTATTTAGCCTTTTAGGAAGTCATTACAGCGCAGCGACAGGGTCAATAATAAAAATTCAGAGTTTCCACAAAACGTTTTTTTATCATTCTGGCCAACTGACCAGGATTACTAACTTACCAAAAGACTAAATCAAAAATCTCAGTTCAGATTATTAAAAAAAGCAACTCTTTTTACTTAGTGTACCATTATTTTATTTTAAATTTTTCGCATGGTAAATACTTTTTATTTAACATCGTGCGTAAAGTTGAACTTTAGTTACAAATGGGTAAACTTTACTGCACTTTTTAAATAAATCTATTTTCGAAATTCGTTATATAAGTGTATATTTAATGTATATTTAACATCGAATACGATTATAGTCCCTCAGTGCTACGCACCTTGGGCCTGTGAATCTTCGCAATCGGTGTAATACAACTTTATTTCACTTGTTTCGAAAAACACGATTTTTATGGTTTACCACGGTTGGCTAGAAACAATTTTAAATAAAATTTGAAAGTACCTCCGAGATTCCGATGAATTTTGATTGTAGGGTACCTACAGGTTCTAAAAAAACAAAAAAGAAAAAAATCCGCTCGGCGCTTTTTTATTTTTGCCCAAAATAGGGCTATCTCGGTGAATATATTCAAAAAAACGTTTGAAAAAGAAATAATGAACTATAAATCTTACAATTTTAATTGTAATATACTAGAATATGAAAGAAACGTTAAATTTATACATTTTTATGTATTTTTAACTCACCTGCGCAGACCCAGATGTAATGGATGGCCATTGAGTCTGCAAAGCTGACCTAGCTGAAAAAACTACATAAAAAACTACATACCCAGGTTAGGATGTATTTTTTATTAGGAAAAGTGTACTTGACTGTTGCGTCTATCATTATTCTAGAGCTGTTTTTGGACACTTTTACTGAAGTCAAAATTGTGATATTTTCAATTTTTTCGAATTTGATGAAAAAACTTAGAATATTAAGATAAAAAAATTTGTAACGGGCTTGTATAAACACAATTAATGAGTATGAAACATATTTATGTGTAATAGAAATTTTTAAATGATTAAGTAAAGTCAAACAACATTATTCCAAGTCCCTAAATCCGGGATATTCTACGTTCTTACATCGAAATTATTCTAAGTTCCTAAAAAGAAATTATTCTAAGTACATTATACCCCCCTTCCCCCTAACCCATCCGTTTTTCACCCCCCCCCCCCCTGTGATTGTAGTTTTTCCCAAGTACCTCTCCCTATGAACATGTTCCTGTTAATAGTTGTAAGCCATTTTAAGGGGATAATACCCCCCTGGTTAAAAGCTTTCTTTGGGAGTATGAGTATGAAAAAGGGGGTTTGCTATTTTAAGGGGATTTTTACTTGATGGATAAAATATCCAAAATATCAAAAATAAAGATTTCTTGCGTCGTTTGATTTCGCACGCGTAAAGCATAAATTCGACTTGGTGAAATTATTATGCAAGCCTACTGTGAATTGGCTTGGTCAACGTTACGCAAACGTAAATTCGAAGTTTTACCTCAATTACAGTACTAGCATCCCTTAAGTTGCCATCACTGAAAAATACAAAACCCCTTTTTATTACTCATACCCCCAATGGAAACTCCTTATTCGGGGGTACTATCTCCCTAATCTGAATCTTAGTTTTTTCATCAAATTCGAAAAAATTGAAAAAATCACAGTTTCGACTAAAGTAAAAGTGTTCAATAGCAGTGACGAGAATCTAAGATCTAGAAAAATGATAGTTGAAATCGTCAAGTATACTTTCCCCGACAAAATCACATCTTGTCCTGGGTATGTAGTTTTTTATTTAGTTTTTTCAGCTAGGTCAGCTTTGCAGACTCAATGGCCATCCATTACATCTGGGTCTGCGCAAGTGAGTTAAAAATACATAAAAATGTATAAATTTAACTTTTCTTTCATATTCTAGTATATTACAATTAAAATTGTAAGATTTATAATTCATTATTTCTTTTTCAAACGTTTTTTTGATATATTCACCGAGATAGCCCTATTTTGGGCAAAAATAAAAAAGCGCCGAGCGGATTTTTTTCTTTTTTGTTTTTGTAGGACCTGTAGGTACCCTACAATCAAAATTCATCGGCATTTCGGAGGTACCTTCAAATTTTATTTAAAATTGTTTCTAGCCAACCGTGTTACCAAATCAATACACGTATAAATAAAGCTTTTATTTTAAAAATATTGTTCTTTTTTTTAAATTATAATTCAATTATTAATTTCATGAATTTTTTTTACTCTTACTCTTGTTAAAATTTCGTTATTATTTGCGAACATAAAACAATTACCCACAATAAGGGAAGTTTTTCCTAATTTAAGAGAATTCGTTTCATATTTCATTAATAGAAAAGTTAAAGTTATAATTAAAAGCTCCAAAAACCTATATAATGGGCTAAATCTCGTTATAGTTTGTGTATATTTTGGATTTCTTAATGAGGGGGTGAAATAATCTAATATGAAATAATCTATGAAATAATCTAATCTCTATCTGTATTTATTTTAACATGTATTAACGTGTCTTGTTAATCTCATACCCACCTACTGTTTTTCTTTTAATTGCATTACCCAAATTATTTATTCTAACAATAATTCCGTTATCCAAAACGTCTCACATTTATACAGATCGTAACTTTTTTAATCTTTAATAAGGGTAACATTGTCTATGTATATAAACTTTATTAGGTCACACTCAAGGATCTAAAAAGGACAATTTTAAAAATATAGTCCATTTTTAGCCCCGCATCTATAACCGATAACGGGTCCAGACCCAAAAAAATTATTGGATTTTGTGTGTATACACACTGTAAAAAGTAACTTTCTTATATTAACAAAAAAAACATTTTCAAAAAAATTAGTAAATTTTCGAAAAAATGTGTAATATTCGAAAAAAATCGTATATTTACTAAATTCAGTACATTAACAAAAAATTCGAGTATTCTCGATTTTTTTTTGTGAATTATTCGCAAGAAAAATTTATAATTTACAATTTTTTTTGAAAATTCACAAAAAATAGTTGTAAATTTCCGCAAAATAATTGTGAATTTACAACTTTTTTCGTAAAAACACAAAAAAAAATCGAGAATTCTCCAATTTTTCGATAATATACTAAATTTAGTAAATTTACGATTTTTATCAAATATTAAAAAATTTTTTGAAAATTCACTAATTTTTCGAAAAAATTCTATTTTTTTTGTAAATCTAAGAAAGTTACTTTTTACAGTACATGAAACCCTTATAATACCGAGGAAAAATTATACAGCAGTCTTGAGATGACTCAAATTTTTCTAGAACGAAATAAAAATTAAAATATAAGGTATTAAAACCATTTTATTCTGATTTATGGTGACAGTAATATTTTATCTAGTAGGAATAGATTTTCAAAGTAAATTATTATTATTTTGATAATATTTCTCATATGTTTTTTGTAATCCAAACATTTTTAAAAATAAAAAGTTCCACTGTTGAAGAATCAAAGTCATTCCTAGGACGCTGTATAATTTTCCTTAGCATTTTACGGGTTTTAATGTTAATAATTCATATATACACCCTATATCCAATTGCTTTTTTGGATTTAAATCGTTATAGAATCTATCTAGTTATTGTAGTACATTTCATTTCAAATAAGTACCAAAATATATTTACCGAAAGAAATATCGCAAAAATGAATAATTTTTAACACCTTTTTTTCAGCAAATCGTTTTGTCTTATTCTCTAGATTTTACCCTCATAAAAAATCATTATTTCTTCAAATTTTATCTTCCTAGATCCCATTCTAGACTTTTAGCAGCTATTTCCATTTTTGGCCTGTTTAGATTAATAATGTTCTCTTTTTTTCCTCGCAAAATGTACCCTCATAAATGAAAGTGGAAGCCAGCGCGCTATAAAGTGGCGATAACTCGAAGCTTCATTTACAAAGTGAGAAAAACGTTGATATCCACTTTACAGCTACCCCCACTCACGATTTGAAAGTGGAATCAACCTACATGCTCACTTTCAAATCGTGAATAGGGGTAGTAGAAGGGGTAGTTGTAAAGTGGATATGAACGTTTCTCTCACTTTGTAAATGAAGCTTCGAGTTATCGCCACTTTAAAGCGCGCTGGCTTCCACTTTCATTTATGAGGGTATGTATTTTTTCGTAGACATAAATATTTTATTTTTTCATGTTACATCGCCCAGCGAGCAAGGGAACGTTCTATAAACGTACTAGGGACGTTCGCGTGGGACATTCGGACGTACTGTATTAACGTACGGGGGACGTTCCTCGTACGTACTTAATTCCATAGGAGCGTACGTACTAAAGATACGTCCGTTGAACGTACAGTAAATACATTTACAGGACGTTTTCTTTTTTAGGGTAGGGGATAGTGATTAAGGTTAGATTATTCATAAGAATAAAAAATAAATTATTTATTTAAATGAATACTTAAATTTTTTAAAAGATAAACTTATAAATAAGTATCCATTTAAATAAATAAGTTATTTTTTACCCTTACAATAATCGAATTAATTTTTTTAGCCAAATTTTACTTATAAAAAAAATTATATATATTATCCTAAACACAAAATGACAAAAATACATTATTTAACATATATTTGTTAAAATAAATTCAATCAAAAAATACTTCATTTTCTTTTTTTACTGGTGGCTTTTCTGAATTTCAAAATAATTTCCCAAATTTCAATTCTAGATCTAATTTACACCGTTTCCTGCCAAAAAAATAAAAATTATTATACTTACAAAATTAAATAAAGCTTAATATTTGTAAGCAATTTATTACCTTGATTTCAGTGAATTTGTTAGCAAACAACTAATTTATTTATTAATAATAATTTTATTTATAATTTTAATTAATTAATTTATTAATTATTGTTGGTTAAAACACGTGCAATGTACAAATATATAATCTTATAACTATATATACCTTAAGGTAAGGTTATATACTATATTGTAAGGCCGTACGTCCGCAAAACGTCCGCAGAACGTTATAAAAAAAACGTACAGGTAGGACGTACATAGAACGTTTATCGGACGTTATAAGAAAAACGTACAGATGGGACATTCATAGAACGTTCACCGGACGTTCTCGTACATTCGGTGCTAGCTGGGCGGGTTCATAAATTAATCCGGTGAGGTAAAATTTTATATGCCGATAAAAAATTTTATTTTTTAATCTTTTGATTTAAATTAGATAATTCAAATTTCACTTAAATACTAAAACTAAGTATTTTCTAACCAATCCAAGATAAAATAAAACATATGAGCCCATGTATGGACATGTAAATTTTATAAGGAACTAAAATTTTGAAACCCAAATGTAGATTCAATTAACCTACATATTAAAAATTAATGCAGATTCGTCAAAAGTATTCTCAATCCCAAATTCTAAATTATTTTCTATCCGTAGCCCTGGATTATTCGAAAGCCCTAAAACGAAATTATTTTAATTCCTAAATTAAAATAAGAAATAATAATTTATAGTTTGTTCTAAATCAAGTCCTTTAATTCGAATTATTTTAAGTATCTAAATTAAAATCATTTTAAGTCCCGAAACTGAAAATATTCTAAGTCTCCAAATCAAAGTTTAGAAAGTCCCATTTCACATCCCGGACACTCTTAACTATTGTTACTCCCCTCCCCCTCCTATAAACATGTTCCATGTTAATATTCAAGCAATATTCAAGCATAATTTTTTCTTGCATTTTTTGGATAATCAGTTTTTTCACGATTCTGTAAATTTTTACTAAGTTGTACAACAAAACTGACTTTGGATTAAGAACCGCGTAAATTTAAATTTTTTCAAAAAATTATTTGTTAAAACTTTTTTATAAGTTAAACAGACTAAAGAATCCCTATAAGTATCAGAATGTTTCTTATTTATTTATTGGAATATAATTTTTTTGGCGGCCATTTATTGTTCAGAAGCGCTGATGGCAATCCGGGTCCAAATTCAGAATTTTAAAGAACAGAAACGTTTTTTTCAAACCAATTATTATAGGTTCCAGAATTTTTTTATTTTAGAAAAATATTTTTAAGAAATCTGTACAAATTGGAATAAGTAATTTTAAGAAGAGCATTTCACAGAAAGAATTAAGTCCTAAATGAAAAATTTTATTTCTTTTTAAGTCATTTTTTCGAATTCGTATAAAGCATAAAATTTCATAGTTTTGCATTAAAACGAACAACTTCAAATTCGGAAAAACTGAATTCTGGGCATTACCATTTCTTAAAATTATAATCTTTGGTTAATTAAATATAATTTTCATTCGGATATTTTAAGCATTCTGCTTATCACTTTCTGAATTTTGATTTAGTAATTTTTCAATGATATTTTAAATTTTTAATTCTTAACATTGAACCTTGGGTTTCGGATTTTCTGATTTTGAAAAATTAGCACGGATTGCCATCAGCGCTTATGAACAATGAATGGCCGCCATTTTTTTTAAAGACGACAAAATTATTTTTTCTGGACAATGACCAGAAAGCACGTATTTCCCGGCCACTGCAAAGACTTGTTTTCTCGCCACTGCCGCAGAAAAATCGTATACGACCCTTGACCATAAAAAAAGAATGGCTTAAATCGCACGTAAATTATCTTCCGAGTTGTAAACTGCGATTTGGGGCTTTATTTTTCTGGCCATGGGTCGTAATATACTATTATTTACTATTATTATTATCATTTTAATCATAATCATCAAGTACTTCTCTTATGCATTTAAAAAAATATTTAAAAATTTAAAAACATAATTTACACAACAAAGATTTGAAGTTTGCAATATATGCAAAAAAATGATAATTTTAACCAATAATTTAAATTTTAAATTAATCTATGCTTTCTTTTAATTTTTTAAATGAATTAAATAAATAATTTTTAATTATCAATAACCATTTATAAGTTAAATAATTTGCTACTGGTTTTTTATAAAATAACCTAACTTTTTGAGTTGTGTTAATGTTATTGTTTTTAAAGTTTATGTTTGTTATGTATGTATTGTTTACATTATTGCGAGAACCAATCAGAATGACTCTTTTAGCGATAACAATGTACATAGTTACCGTATCGATGACTAACTCATTTTTAGGATAGGATGTTAGACATCTCAAATTTACATTAGACCTTTTGTTGGGTTTTATTCTATCCCTGCCGAGTCTGTAAGACAATATTTAAATCATACATAATGAATATTATCAAAATATTATAACCTTAAATATTCTTTTAACAGATACATTCATAAGTAAAAATGCCAGAAGGTTGTATTGTTTTTTATCGTTAAATTAATCAGATCTTAATCAGCATATTGAATTTTTTATTCCGTCCATTGAATAACAAAAACAAAAATTATTTTTTTTAATGAAAATATTGCATTATGGACCCGACAGGGATAGAAAAAAAAGCAAAAAGGTAAATTTGTCTAAAGGGGTCTAACATACAAAAAAAAAATCTTAGAAATCTCAGTCTAATACAAGATATCAATATTTTCATTAAACTAATTTTAAAAAATGTTAAAAAAAGAAGTAGATAATCCCAGGCTTGTTTAAGACTTCAATACATTCTTTAGACTAATTTGAAAAAGTATCCTTAAAAAAATATAACAGAAAATTCGGAAGGAAGCTCTATTCCATAAAGTATTATACTTTGTCAAAAGTATGATTACGTAGGAATTGATTGACCAAATGGAAAAAATTATGCAAATCAAATTTTTAAATAAAAATTTATTTATCTATTTGCGACGTTTCGTCGATCAATATGTCGACCTTATCAAGCTAAAACCAATAAAATATAATTATGTACCTAATAATTTTACATATTTTTTACAAGTTTATTATAATTTACCAATTTAAAAAATTTAAGATGTACGTGTAAGTTACGCATTCATCTTCAAGAGAGTCTGGTGTTCAACTGACTTCGCTTTACAAAGCATTACGTTAAAATATTTTTTAGTTTATTTTATTCTAAATATACACGGTTTTTTTTATGTAAAACTGTCATGTCGCTATTTCTTATTAATTTATTAGTATTATAGTCTAAGTGTTACAGTGTACTTGATTATATTAACGTCAGCTAACGATTTAAGTACATAGACAATACACAGCTTATCGTAGGCGTGGTTCCTTTAGTCTATTTGATATTTTAAGTAAAATCTATGCAAGTTATTTTTAACTTATATTTTTGAAGAGTTCACATTTTTTTTAATATATGTTTTGGAAAAACATATTTTTTACATCTGGAATCTTATTTTTTATTAATATTATTATTTAAAGTGTATATTCTATATACTGTTTTTCCATTAAAAAATTTTTTTACTATAATTATTGTAAAGTAAAGTAAGTAATGATATAAGAGCAATCGCAAGGTTTCAAAATTATTTGTAATCTGAAATGAGTCTTATTTTTATCGTATAAGAAAAAAGAAATTCAAATACTGAATAAAAAACGCTGCCAAATTATTGACACTACGGTTACTCAGGCAATGACAAATATTCAATACTTGAATATTTTTACTATTTATGTCATTCCTTAGAAATAAAGTGACAGCGAATTTTTGAAAATTAGAACTCCTGTGCAACTGAATTTGTATTATGGCTAAGCATTCAAAAAAACGATTTTTCAGCTCTATAAGAAATAATGTTATTTTTACGTGTTAGGTATTAGAGAAAATTTTCTTTATTTTGTATAGTTTTTTAAAGTTTATATTATATTTAATTTCAGCTGCCTTAACAGTTTTTTTAACATAAATTGCTGTTTCAGATACTATGTTAGATTAAAATACTTTTCTAAGTAATTAGTCCGAAAGAAACATGCATTAGCATACATTACGAAAGCTATTAAAGGTGGACGAGACTGCGAGACCAGTATCGGTCTCGTCTCGATTTCGAGACGAGACATTCACATCGAGACTCTCGGGAAGTTTTGTCTCGAAAAAAAAAAGTTATTAATACATTTAGTTAATTTAAATTGTTTTTTATTATATTCAGTTAAATTTAAATTTTTATATATTTTTTATGAGTAAAAAAGCATTAAAATTAATATTCTTATTAAGACGGTATACTTGAAAAATAGTTATAATTATACTTTTCTTTAATTTATCATTGCTTAAATTTTCTTAATTTAAATACACTAAATGAATAAATACAATTTACAGATAAAGTTATATATTTACTTTGCATATTTCTTTTCTCAATGATGATTTCATCCACATATTTGTACATAAAAGAGCTCTTGCTGAATCATCCCTTAAACTTGATCTTTTTTTTGTAATCTCTGTTACAACTCCATGACTAGTAAATAATTAAGTGTCTTCTTAACCCATTTGTATTCGATTGACTCCTTTTAATTTTTATTTTTGTCCTGTTTCTTCGATGAACTCAAAGTAATTGGAATAATTAATTTTTTCTTTATTTAATTCTAAAGATTTATTACAGCTTTCACTAGGAGCAAAAGCATACTATCATCTTCATCTCTAATTACCTCAGAGAGAGAGAGATTTTTGAGAATTTTCTGTCGTAATATCCGAACGGCTCTTTTTAGAATTGCTTTCAGAAGTATTAATTATTTTAAATCTTAAAAATACGTTATAGTAATTTATTGCAAATAAAAGCTTTTTTTTCAAATGTATACAATTTTATTCAAAAACAAAATTATGCATATGAATAACTGCTTGATAAAAATTTTAAGGTTATTTTATTAGCCATAAAAAAAACTCAGCTCAGAGGACGCTTTAGTCTCGCGGGAATTTTTAAATTTGTAATTGTTTGTATATAAATAGGGGTAGATTTAAATGAAGTGAGGACGACTTGTTTGGTCGGGTCTTCAAAACTGCCCCAAAGTATTTTTTTCTGAAAGTACTACCAAAAATAAGTCGCCATCCCAATTTTTAGCCTCCAAGAGCAAAATCTCGATTTTTGGCAGCCATTTTTGTGTTTTGGAATTTCGTAAAAAAAGTAAGAAAAATGAGTCATAATTTTTTTTATTATTGCTGTTTCATTAGCATGAAAAATTTTTTCCTTTTAAGTCCGGATAGGAAATTTCCCTGGCTATCTAATTACGGGGTCAACAATTTTTTTTGAGTAGTGCATGCGCAAGGAATCGCTAAGATAGGCTGTTGTTTTCAAAAGTCGATTTCTTAAATGCCTATTAATGAAAAATCTTCTAAACAGGCTTAAAATTTACCTTAAACCTTATATTTTTTGATAATAAAAAAATTTTGATGGGACACTGCTTTTTGGGAGCTCTAGATTAAAAAATAGCAGCTTTCAAAAAATCATTTTTTAAAAATTTCAAATTTCCCGCCAAGTCACGTGACCAATCAAAAATATGACCAAAAATTTGGATTCCGCGGAAAATTTTACATAAAAGCGTTTATGATAAAGCAGCGAAATTTTAAATTGAAAGATTATTTTAATTGAAAGAAATTTTTTTATTTTTTAAATACTACTATTTATTCTAAATTAATCAGAAAATTCTTTATCATTTTGCTGTTTTACATCAAGGTTTTCAGACCTTTGTGTATGCTAAATACCATTGGAAAGGTGATGGAGAGCATACTCTGAACAAGACTGAGAAAAGCCATCAATGAAGGCAGTGGCCTTTCCAAAGAATAGCATGGCTTCCGTAAAGGGCATTCCACGATAGATGCCATCTGTCGTGTCGTGAATACCGTAATCGACGAGAGGTGGAGGAGGTATGCGATCCGTAAGGACGTCTTCCTGGTAACATTGGACGTCAAAAACACGTTCAAATCTGCCAGGTGCTTACTACATCAATACCAAAAAAATTGTCCGTTTTCTAGAACCACGTTTAAAATAAGACTAATCAAAATATTATTTTAAAAGTAGGTAAGTAAGTGTAACTCTGTTAAAAAAGTTTAAAAAAAAAATTAATTGTTTACTTTATGTTTAAAAATTATGATATAACTTTTAAAATGGTTACAGCATTGTGATTACTATGTCGTAAGTTGAAATAAAAAAATCTTAGATTATATTATGTTGAAAACAGTAGTAATAGAGTGGTGTAAAAGAATAAAAAAATTTTAAGATGTAAATCTCGCCTCTACTCTCAAACAGTAGTAATAGAGTGATGTAAAAATATAAAAAAATTTAAAGATGTAAATCTCGCCTCTGCTCTCAAACTCTGGATAACGCTCATAATGGATGTTGACTGGAATGTTATTACTTTTTGTTTCTAAAATCTTACTTTTTATTTAAACAATATGTAATAACCTGGTCAATTTTCACCATGAATTTGTATCCATTCTTCAAGTTGCACTAAGTAAAATAATTAAAATTTATTTATAGCTGAGGTAAAAAATTTGAATTTTAATAATTAGATAAAATCAAAATAAAAATTAGAATTGTGATGTTTAATTTATGAAAATATTAATATTTTATTAAATATCATATAACATTTAAAACACTTGGCTAATATTAAGAAAAGTAAATTTTATGTATTCAATGCGTTTTTATTTAAAATAAAGAAAAAAAATTCAAGTTTGATCTTAAAAAAAAATATTATGATTACTATGTTATTAGTGAAAACAAAAGGACTTTTAAATTAATATCTATAAAGCAGTCATCATAGAATATATTTAAAGAGTTAAGAAATTTATAGATGTAAGGATCGTGTCAGCTTTCAAACTCTGGATGACGCTCATAATGGATACAGGCTGGGATGTTAGCTTCGAAAAATTAAATAGGAATTAATGCATGCCTTTTTTCCAAGCAATATCTATTATACTGGTAAATTTTCACTATGAATGTATTTCCACTGCACAAGATGCAAAATAATTAAAAAGATATTTAAAGTAGAGAAAAAAATGCTGAATTAAAAACGTAAAATTAAAACAAACAAAAAATTAAAATAGTAAATGTAAAAGAAAAAAAGTATCAAAATAATAAAAAGAAAGCAAAAAAAAATAGAAAGTATTAAAATTAAAATGATAACAAAGTAATTTATTTTATAGTTTTAATTTTTAATTTTCATAAAAAGAAAGGTCCATTGAACGATCAAAATCTTTGCAAAAAGATACATGATAATTTTTATAAAAACCATGAAAAATTTATAATAGCATGATGATAATGAAAAAAATATATTATAATAAACTATATGCAGAAATTTTTTTACAATGTAAATTAATATAATGCTGTATAAAAAATAAAATGCTGTATAAAAAATATTAATAGGAGAAAATTGATAAAAAGATATTAAAATTTGTATTACGTGTAATAAATGTATGATACCTATGTTGCTGATAATCAAAATGATGAATAATAAGACTGATAATTTTAAAGTTTCGTAAAATAAATAAGAAAGATAAACTAATCATTGTGTTTTTAAGGAGGCTCTCCAGTGTACTCGCTAGTCATTGGAGAAGCTATTAAAAATTTTTGTTAATATTGTAAATTTATGTGAAATATGAATATGAAAAATTGTTTTTTAATTTTATTAATTATTTAATGTCAATAAAATAACAAATATTCTCTTTGTTTACGAATTACCGATAACAAAAAGTTTACGTAGTATTCAAACAACTGAAGGCGCGCTCAGTGTAAAATTTAATTTATTATTCGGAGTACAGATATTAGAATTTATATTTACCGTATTTTAAAGCATTATATGACTTCTATTATTTATCAAATAAATATTAGATTTATCGTTTACAAGTAATTATAAGGTTTTTTATTTATAAAATAAAATTAAATAAATAATATCAATAAATACATAATATTTACAAATAAAAGCGTGCCCCTGTATAGTATACTATCCATATACTATCATGGCTGCTTTCTCTCCAAAACCTTGTTTACTAATTTTTGGAGTTTAATTGCTAAAAATAACACACGGCTACCTAATATGAGAGGGCGAGCAGTAATTTCCTTGGGCATTAAATTTTATACTCAAACTACTCAGGTTTTATAATTTTTTGTTTTAAGAAAATAAATAGCAACTTCTGGAATTTCTCTAATAAGAGCAGTGTTAAAGTGTTGTGACTTTTTTCGCTAATATTTCTAAATTTTGCACAGCTATCGAATATATGCTCTATACCATTCGAATCGGGGAATTTCACTTTATTCAGCCATATATCTCACTATTTATAATTTTTCACTGAAGAGCCTCCTTAAAGAAATCAGGGTTTCCATTTTTTTTCGAAGTCAAAATCCTTGACTTTCCCTGACTTTCAAGCCCAAAAATTAGTAAATTTTCCCGACTTTTTTTTTGATTTTCCCTAACTTTCCAGACCAAAAGTGTAAAATTTTTAAAATGACTTTTGTTTGGTTTAAAAAATTATGAATTAAGGGAAAAAGTAATATATAAATAAAATATACAACTTTAAATAATTTTTTTGTATATTCATTTTAATTTTTTTATAGTAAATTTTATCACAAATAATTTATAAATTTAAATATTATTTGATAGAATTAGAGTTCAAGAATAAACATCCTCAAGGATCAATAAGAATATTAAAAATATAAATTTTATATTAGTTTCTCAATGAAGAACCATTGTGATAGGTCAAATTTCGAATTTTGATTTTTTGGCATATAAGCACGTTTTGAGACCCCAGGAAGCTAAAAAACCGGTTTTTAAAAAAAGTCTGTGTGTGTGCGTGTATCTATGTAATCGCTGATATTTCACAAACATTATGGAGTTAAGACCTAATTTTTATTTCAAAAATTTTTTCACCAAAAAAGCTCGAGGTACTTTTTTTTTTTTAATTTGGATGTAACAACTCATTTATTTCCACGAAAGTACTTATATTTGAAAGTATGGTTTTAACATGGAACATGTTTATAGGGAGGGGGTACTTCAGAACTTGAAAATTAAGGGGGGGGGGTCAAATTTGTTCTTTTTAAGGGGGGGGGGTCAAATTTGTCCTATTTAAGGGGGGGGGGGTCAAATTTGTCCTATTTAAGGGGGGGGGGGTCAAATTTGTCCTTTTTAAGGGGGGGGGGTCAAATTTTTCCTTTTTAAGGGGGGGGGGGTCAAATTTGTCCTATTTAAGGGGGGGGGGGGTCAAATAAGACTTAGAATAATTAGGTAAGTATATATAAATAAATAAAATACTATTAAAAGACTTTGAAAAATCTGGGCTTAAGGACTTAGAATAATATCGATCTAGGGACTTGGAATAATTCAGTTCAGGGACTTATAATAATTCAGGTTTAGGGAATCAAAATAGTTTGGGTTTAGAATCTTAACAACTAGTAAGGTAATAGTTACAAATTACAACAATAGAAAATTGTATTGTAATGTTGAGTAACATTTGTATTATATCTAGTCCTCATTTGGAAGTAAACATGTTCCATGCATTTAGGTTGTGTTTACACAAACCGGTTATAAGTTTTTACTCGATATCTCGAATATAATAATTAATTTTTAGAACATTTATTTCCCAGAATTTTAGTAAGTTCTTTTAACCGATTTTTTCCAAAATTTTTTTCTGAAAATTAAAAAAACAAAAAAATTAAAAAAACTGCAATATTTTTTTTTTTTTGGTGTAATACTTCATTTAATTCCATAAGATTACTATCTTAAATAATTATTATCCAATGAATTACGTAAGATTTTATTTTGAAAAAAATAGATTTAGTTTAATTCAATACATAAATTTTCTTTTAACTTTTAAGGGAGTTGACGCGTGGAGGAAAGAAGATATATTTTTTTTCGGACTTCTTTCTTCCTCTCACGAGTTTCGTATAAGAAATTCCAAAATGTTTTTGTTTATATTTCTGTAAATAAACTCCTAAGAACTCTGAAATTTTTTCAGTGTGTTTTTATAATAATAAATTATATTTTAACCAAATATTATCAAAATCTGTTTTGTAAATTTTGTACAATACGTACTAATTTATATTACATACTTATTCACCGTAAGAGATTTTAAGAGCTCCAAACAAAAAATTTACAAAACAGATTTTGATAATATTTAGTTAAAATATAATTTATTATTATAAAAACACACTGAAAAAATTTCAGAGTTCTTAGGAGTTTATTTACAGAAATATAAGCAATAACATTTTGGAATTTCTTATACGAAACTCGTGAGAGGAAGAAAGAAGTCCGAAAAAAATATATCTTCTTTCCTCCACGCGTCAACTCCCTTAAAAGTTAATAGAAATGAATGATAATAATTTATAATTTATATAATTTTTATAATTTTTTATAATTTTCCTTTTTTCTTTTTCCTTTTTATAATTTTTCTTACAATTTGATTTATTTGTCTTAATTTAATTACAATTACTTATAGTTTATTTTTTATGAATATACGTTTTTTTATAAAATAGAAAGCATTTTAAGAAAATATTTGTTTATTTACAATTTGAGATAATCCACTTGATTCAGAGTCGCTACTATTTCTATCATTTGAAGCTAAACGAGCTAAATTTTTTTCAAGAATTTTTTTGAATTTTTAAATTTAAACTCTCACTAGAATTAGAGTTTTTAATATGTTGCGAATTGCATGACATTATTATTATTATTCAGTTTATTTGCCATGACAAAATTAGTACACTCTTTTACAATTGTTTTATAAGTTAATACAATATAATAAAAATTGAAAATAATTTTATAGTTTACATAAAAGAATAGCTTTAAAATACAATAATTCAAATTGAAATAAATTAAAAGTTAACAACAATCTATCAGTAATAAATAGTTAAAATTAATAAATAAATTTCAAATATATATAACAATTGCTATAACGTCAATAAAATTATAAGTTAATAAATAACAAGTCAATAGTAATATTTAATTTAATAGTAAATAATAAATAGTCAATAAATGAATAAATTAATAAATTAAATTGATTGAGATACAGGGCGAAAATCAGAAGGAGTCGATGGTATAGGGACTTTTTTGATTGCCAGAATTCTGGACTTTTTCCATTCCGATGGGAAAATACCCTTAGAAAGCGAGGCATTAAATAGTTTGGTAAGATGCAAAGCTATTGTTGGAAGTGACTTAGCTATGATACTTTGAGGAATTTCATCATCACCTTTCGCCTGCAAACTAAAATGAGACACAGCCAGGATAACATCATTTATGGACACTTCTTTGTAAACAAAGCCCTCTGGTGAAGAACTGTTGATGATATTTAACGGCAAGGAGGAATCCTCAGTAGGAGAGATGGGGATGTTTGAAAGAAACAAATTGAGTTCCTCCGGTGAAAACCCGTGAAGGGCATCATTTATTTTTGGAATGAGTCCAAGACTCTTCATCTCCTTCCAGAAATCTTTGTTAGCATCAAGAGTGCCACATATGCGATTATGCATATAGGAGCAACGAGCATTCTCAGACTGCTCTTCATATTCGTTAGCAAGCAATAAAAATTCATTTAAAAATTTTTTAGAGCCTGTTCTATGATACCTTCTACTAGTGGCGTCACGCTTTGATTTTAATAAGCGAAGTTCTGAGTTGAGCCAAGGAAATCTAGTTTTTTCAGGTCTTAAGGTTTTATCTGGGGCAAGTATGTCAATAGCACTATGTATATTATTTGTCAATGTCGAGAGACCCTGCTCAATGTCTCAGTTGTTTGTTGTCTCCCAGTCATTTGTCTCAAGAGAGAAAGCTCTCCAGCCAAGTTAGGTCAGGTAATTGTTCAAATTATGAGCTGTTATTGTATTAATAGCCTTGTATTTAATTGGTACATTTGGAGGCTCAGCATAGAATATTTCAATGGTGACTGAGATAATATCATGTCTACTTAGAAAATTAGGAAGATGGCGATACAGAACTTAATACAGTATCACATTTGTCAACAAAAATACTGTCTATCCAAGTATCTTTATCATCTGTGTGATGTGATGGACCAGTATTTATTAATTTAACTGATAAGTCACTCTTGAGAGTATCTAAAAAACGCGTGTCAGAGTCATTAGTGTTAAGTATATCAGCATTCCAGTCACCAATTATGAACTTATGGCTGTAGTCTGAAAGGCGTAACGAGTCAATGAATGTACGATCTGACCTAATATTTACATCAGGGGGACGATATACAAGAGCTATTAATGTTGGTATAGAATTACTAAAAGTTCATTCACCCTTTAAAATAGTCCTAGTATCATGTTCAAGTATTAATTTTGGTACAGCATTACTAAAAGTTCATTCACCCTTTAAAATAGTCCTATTATCATTTAATATAAATCGTAGAGCCGAAAACACCCTTACAACACTTACTTGAGAAGCAGGAGCAGCTAACGCTACTGCAGCTAATTGGTAAACTTTTGGAAAAATCAATGAATCTAAATAAAAAAATAATTTTTGTTATGAGTCTTTCTTTGCCAAAACAGCAATGGTGGGCAGGTCGGGTCATCGGATCGGCCTCAAATTTTCCCCATGTTTTTATAACATAAAGATAGGAAAATCCTGAAATTTTCAGCCTTCTAGGTCTTAAACAGCCCGAGTTATGGCCAATCAAACTCATTAGGCGGCTCTCGAGCGGCGTTAGTGCTTATTGGGAAAATGGTTAAAAATCATAAATATAAGCTTGAAAAAAAATTCTGAAACAGAATATATGTTGGGAAACCTTCAGTAAATCCATTTCTGCCATTATTTTTTCGGAAAAACCCCGGGAAATTCCGGAAAATGGGAAAATGCGTTTTAAGAAAAATCGCAATATCTCATTTGCCGCCATTTTTTTTTTCAAAATTTTTTTTTCAAAATTTTTTTCAACCGAAATCCCATCGATCTGTATGAAAAAAAATTTTGATTTCGGCCATTAAGGCCGATTTTAGCCTGTTTTAGAATAATTTCACATTTTCAATACTTCTTTATTTAATTTTCCGTAAGGGGTTAAAATAATTGACTTTTTTGCTTTCAGAATCGAATAGCCAGGGAAAAAGTAGTCCTAAATAAAAAAAAAATTGCTCTTTTCGATGAAAATTAACCGAGTTATGGTCAAGTAAAGATAGTGTCACAAATTACCATTTTTATACTAATTCCCAATTTTACCCAATTTTAGGGTCCATAACGACATTATAACTTGAAAAATGCATAACTCGCTTAAATTTTATCGTAAAAAGAAAAGTTTAGGATTATTATCGAATATTTTTTCCTTGGCTATTCTTTTATGCAAGAAAAAAATTAATTTTCTCTGATGTTGTAAGGATTACCCATATCACTCCTAGTGACATAGTTTTTGGAATTGAAAATTCCATCACAAGTAAATGTGCACTCATCACTGTCAAGCATATAAATTGACATAGCTGGATCATTATTATTCCCGCAATGTATATGTTGCAAAAGTGTAGTCTGTTAACATAATCATTCACTGTTCTAAATCCTTGTACCTTACCATAATGGTATGGATACCAACCATTCCTAACTAATTTTATGCACTAAAATGTGATTAGTGCTAAGGAACACAAAATTCTAGTTGTCAAGTTGTCATCGTCACTTAAAACTGCAAGTATAAGCTTGACTAATTCTGTAGCAGTTATTGAAGATACAGGCTCCCTTTCTCGTGTACGAGAATATACACCCCCAATATCATCTAAACTATTAACAACATTTTTTATTATCCTGTGATCAGGATACCTTCGATTAAAATATCTTAAACCGTAATTCTCCGCAGAACGCCTGCATTTATTACCTTGCCTAACATACGATCTGTACATTTCAAGATATTCAGCATTAGCTTATCCCACCCAACATATCAGCCATAGTTTATAAAAATTGATTTTCTTTATAATTTATAATCGAAGACCAAATAAAAAGTAAAAATGTTTTGTTACAGTAAGTTAAACAAATTTGGAAAACAAAAAATGAACATGAAATGTCTGTTTTAAACAAATCTAAATTTTAACAGATAATTATTATAATGTTTTGCAACTGTTTTAATTAGTTTTAATTACCAATGCACTGAAATTTAAAAATAAAAAGAAGCTTTATAAATATTTATATTTTGTATTAACATCTGAAGATTGCTATATAACAATCTGAAGCACAAATACACAGCTAGCAAATTTGCAATGCTCTTTTGGTTTAAAGCAAAGAAATAATAATAACGACATATGTGTTTAATTTCTATTAATTTTTAACTTTAAAATAGTTGCGAATTCAAATTCAGTAGTAAAGCTTAAAAATAGGCGCAATATTCAGGTGATACCTTTTTTCTGCATAATAAAAAAGGATACCAATCAAATTTATGAGACATAGAGAGGTAAGTAATACTTTAGTCAGGATTCAGAAGTAAAAAAGAAATAAAAATGTTACGGTATTTAACGTTTAAAATAAACCTTCTAAGGAAAAGAGAATAATGACGTTTAAAATGGAAAAAAAATTTCTTATTTTCAAATTTTTTTAAAATAATCTTAATTTGTAAGTATCAATTAATTTTAGGTGAAAAATTTTCTAGAAACAATAGGACGAAAAAATTTTACGTTTCCGGAAAGCGCAGAATGTATCGAAAATAATTTCAATTTTTCTTAAAACGCAGAAAGCTAATTCAGTCGCGTGTAGTTGTTATTAAATAAAGGGTCCACTGTTCTCTATGCATAACAAATGTTTAATCGTTTGAAGTTTTATTTCATAATTTGCAGATTTGATTACACGTTTGTATGAAGAATATTTATTTAATAAAAAAAAGGATTTAAAGTGAATCATGCATATTTTATTATTAAAGAGCGTCTATGAATCTTTTTTTTTTGTTAAATACTCCTGGTTCTTGAAAGGAGAACTCTCCTTTATAGAGAGCAGAGGATTTTGCTGTGTACCAACATCAGAACACAAGAAGTTCCGTGGAATACGACGATTCGAATTAACAGATTTTTTTGCGGGCTTGTCTTTGGTGGCATCGACACAGAAATTAACACTTTGTTGTGAACAACTTTTTCGTGTAAGTATTTCAAAATCAAAACTTATATAATAAAATAATTTTTACATTAACTATTATCTGTATGCTTGATCCATTGTTTTCTTTCAAAAAGCTGCAAGCTTTAATAAAAAATCCCTGAGAATAATTATAATTGCAAATATTTTTTTCTTCAGATGCTGATATTTTATATGCATGGACTAAAATTCTTTATGCTTACAAGTGTTATCCTTATATATCTTGTGGCAATCCTACCTATTATTTGCGGGACTACATGCAATTTTTAATCCCGACTTTTGAGGAACAAGAATTGATATGAAAAATCACAATCAGTAGTGGGTGAATCACATTATAAGAAGGATGGTAGCGGAAGATGCGATTCGGCTTTAAAAAAAAAGTTAATGTGATTTGAACACATGTGTTGTGAAAGACATTTTTTGCATTGTTTTATTAGTATTTGTTAAAAAATCTTTCATAATTTTCTAAACACAACATACCACGATTCGCGAGAACCGGTTTTTTCCTCTTGCGCGGAAAGGGAGGGGAAGAATGATTCTCATTAGATTGTGAAGATCATAGATACATAATGATATAGATGGAGCATTGAGCTCGAAAAATGTCCATCGTCTAAAAAGAGAAAAACAATAACTTTCCTAGTGCTTTATTTCTTTCTAACTGAATAATTAACTTTCAATAGCGGCCTGAGTGGGGGTAAACAGCACATAGAAGAATATTACAATAAAACACTAGGAAACTAATCTCGCATCTTTCTCTAATGCTTAAAAACGATGGACATTTTCACTTATAGGCTCTTATGTAGCATGCTCCATCTATATCTTTATGTATCTATGGTGAAGATGGCGTCACCGACTGGTTATGCCAAAGAAATATACCGAATCATAATTAAAATAACATGAATTGTATGCATACAATTAATCATAGTATAATTTCTTTATTTTTTCGTTGAATTTAGATACATTTAATATTCTTATGGATTTATTTATTAATAACTATAGATTTACTTATTAATTCGCGTTTTATTTACCTAAAAATTTTAAACTATATAAAATAAGTCCCTAGAATCTGGTAAATTTATTTCGGCCAAACAGCTCGCGCGTAGAAAAAGATAGAAAGAGGTATAGCGCTGCTTATGCTCTCGCCGCCGTGGTGACCGGCCTTCTCCAAGGAAACGCCTTGCTGTTCGCACGCTTTTTTTGTTATATATTAAATGAAAAAATTTTGTATAACGTTTGAAATGATTTGAACATTATTCATAATTGAAAATTAATTGTATGTAAAAATATTTTAAACTAATAAAAAAATTAATTTATTTTACCTTTTCAACGTTGGTCAAAACTCATTTTTTTACCATTTTTTTTCAAAAAACTAAATATCTGTTTTAAATGATTAGACGACTAAAAAAATGTATAAGAAATTTAATTAGATTTGAAAAAATTAAACATAAATTTTCTTATAAGTAGTATTCGATGTATCACCCATATTTAGTTGAATATTATAAAGATTTTGTATCATTAATTGATAGAGTAGTTATTGATAAGGCCTGTAATTAAAACAGGCGAAACGTATAACTTAATAATAAAAAAACATCATTTTTTAAAAGATTAGTTAAATAAATTTATTTCAACCCAGTACTGGTCAATTAATGATACAAAATCTTTATAATATAAATTTTCTTATTATACCTTAGATGTTTTAGGAAACTAAAGCGAAATTGTTTGTTTTTTTTAAATCGATCAACCAATTTCCTTCTATATCCTCATCTAAGTTTGCAATTTTCGCGTTTAAAAAATTTTTTTTAATTGCAATGGTTATAAAGTCTGCTTTTCTAAACTGCTTAAAAAATGTACCTTATCAAATCTTGTATCTACCAAAAAATTGAAAACATTTATATTATTGGATTAATAATTTTAAAATATCTTTTGCCGGATAATGATTTTCATTTTATGAAATATTATTGTTACTTAAATAATGCACTTTTTAACATGGAACATGTTTATAGGGATGGGAAACCTCAGAACTTGAAAATTAAGAGAGGGGTTTAAATAAGAATAATTTCAATTTAGGGACTTTAAAAAATCTGGACTTATGAACTTAGAATAATATCAATTTAGGGACTTGGAATAATTCAGGTTTATAGACTTAGAATAATATTGATTTAGGGACTTGGGATAATACAGGTTTAGGGATTTGGAATAATTTTGATTTAGGGACCTAGAATAATATGCGTTTAGAGACTCAAAATAGTTAGGATTTAGAATCTTAACATCTAGTACAGTGATAATTACAAATTAGAAAATTAGAAAATTGTATTGTAACGTTGTGTAACATTTATGCATTAAAATAGGTATACCTAGCCCTCAGCTGGAAGTAAACGTGTTCCGTGCATGTAGGTGTTAACACAAACCAGTTTTAAAGTATTTTATTATTTAAATTATTATTTGGAATGAGTAAAGTCTTAGATTCATCTCTAGGATCATCCACTGAGTGTCTTATTTCAGAAATAAAAGTATCATTGCTCCGCATCAGCAGCGAACCCACTTCATAATATAATGCTATATTACAAAGCAAGAACGTTACCTCTGCGCTACAAAGACCGGTTATTAATTAAAATTGTTTATTTTTTATAAAAATATTTTAACGTGTGGTGCACTCATATAGCTTCTCCTTTGTTTCCCCCACGCAAGGCTAAAATCGCGGCAATTCTCCTATTTCTTCCCCAACCTCGTCCCTGTTTTGGCTCCGTCTGTACATCCCTGGACATTACACGTTGTATACAAAAGTTTTTGGGTCCTCTGATTACGAACCTAATGTAAGAATTTGTAAACCAATATTGCTGTATCCTAAATTAAAAATTATTAAAAATCTGACCTCAGAAACTTGATCACCGATCTCATAAACTTATTATGCTACACATTAGAATGCTTTGTAACGTAAGTTTTTAGGCCAAAAACTTACATTATGCAAAAATGTTAAATTTATGAAAAAAAACGAGCATAAAAACGAGAAAGACTGCGCGTGCAAAGGAACCGCTTTTTCCTTCTTGCTTCGGAGCTTGACCAAGTCAGTCGATTTTGATTAATAGAAAAGAGTTTTTTTTATTTTTTCATCAAAGATGGCTGCTCTCTACCTGTTTTTATTCTATGTGGTTTTCATAACCAAATATTATTAATAAATTTAAATTGGCCAAATAGTTTTAAGCTTGTAATCATTTTATAGAATCTCTTTAATTATTAAATAAATCACTTTATATTTTTTAATTTAAATAAGTTTTATTATTGAATTAGCTTACCTCCCCCCTTTTCCTGTTTATGACATTATTTCATAGTAGCAGCAGCAGACAAGATCATATTAGGTAAGGGAGCCAGAAAATTAATATTAGACAAATAATAATAAAATCGATAAAATAATTATAATATATAGGTCATTCTAGTTAAAGTATTGAATAAATAAGTAATAAATATAACGTTAGCATACTGGTGAAAATCCTTATAAATGTAAAGTAACTTTAAATATTTAAGTTAATCTATATAAAAATCAAATCATTAATTATAAAATTATCGTTACAGCTTAAATTAGCATTTATTGTCAATTTTGAGGTTAAAAATCCTCCTTTATGAGAGCGATATTTTGATTATTAAAAATGTTACTTCAAAATCTTGATGACTGATCCAAATAATTTATTAGTAAACGTAAATATTCTTAAAATTACATAAATTTCCGTTTGTGAGGTTAGGAATATACAATGTTAAATCCGACAATTTGATTTTTACAAGGGATGAGCGACCTCTAAAACCTAAGTTAGGTACCAAAAATATGCTGAATCAGAAACATTTTCAAGAATTTACCTCTCTTGCAAATTTTTTGTCAATCTTTCTTGTTATTAATCAAAACTGACTATCTGAAAAACAAAACATTACATGCGTGTTCCACGAATTTCACTTTATACCTAGAAACACAACAATGCTTATATCGGGTGTAAACAACTAAAAATTATTTTTTTTACACAGATGCCATTAATTCTCACCAAACATTATGTTCTTATTAATTATTTTTATTATAACTAATTAATTTTCGCGTTAAATTACTAATTATAATTAATTTTAATAATTGCTTATACTGCAGGCCCCACGTTGGGCGCCAAAATATGTGATCTGGTTCTAAACGACGGTAGAATAATAGCTGTAAAAAGCTTTCCTTAAAATTTATTTATGAATATGGAAAGAGAGAAATTTAAATAAATTAATTATTAATTTAATTTTAGTGATTGTTGTTTTAAATAAATAAAAGTGCTCGTTGAGCGCCACGATATTTTCTAGTAAATATTTATTATTATTTATTTATTATTTATTAACCAATATAAAATACAGAAAATTGTACATAACAATTTAAAATTAACCATATTTAATTTATTTTTCTCTCAAGATCAAATACATAAAACAGAATTTTACTAAAAAAAATGGTTTGAATCGACCTACATCAATACTCGGTTTGATCATTAAAAAAAAATCATTAAAAAAAAAATTACCATAAAGTACATGACTTTTTATTATTTACCTTCATAATTTTTTTAATTTTGAATATTTTTTATTGCTGATAGATCATTACCTACCAAAATGGTCATCATGCTTCAATGATCATCACCCACTTTATGGTGATATTTTCTTTTTTTTTTAACCATTCTAAACAAAGTTATAATGTAGGCCGATTTGGAGCTTTTTTTAGGCACCAACTTCAGCGCCATCTCATTGCATCATGAGTATATAATATAACTGTAAAAAAATCTTATTATTATGTAATAAACTTTTTGAGGAAATTATTCATAAAAGTTACGTTATTTTTACTCAAAAACTGGAAGAAACCACCCTTAAAATGTTTTTCAATGCAAGTAATTTCATTAACATCTGTATAGTATGGGTACATTAGTATAGTGAATAGGTAGAGACTTCAAGCACAACTTGAAAATTTAAGTTCAGAAAATTGATAGTATTTCTGTTCTTATTACAGCATGATATAATATAGAAAAAAAAAAATTTTGTTTGGACTGTGTAAAAGCAATACCTACATTATCTGCTTTCAGCTTGGAAGAAATATTCATAATTTTCTTTATTATATTATGTTACAAAAGCTATTACCTTGTGAGGTAAAAATATTAATCTTTTTTTGCAACTATATTCTAAAAGATGATAAGAGTGTGCTACCCTCTTTTAACGAATTCTGTCATCAAAAATCTTATCTTTCATCAATTAATACAATTAAAAGTTATTAATTTTATTTCAAAATTTTAAGTATTAAATTCAAAATTACAATAAAATTAATAACTTTTTAAAAATTATAAAATAATTATATAAATTGAAATACAAAAAATTTATCTACTTGAAAATAAATTTACATAATAAAAGAATTTTTAATATTCAAAATTATTTTTTTATTTAATTCAATATTTTTTCTTGCCTTTTCGATGACTGATTTACCTGTATCACCCAAATCACCTAATTCCTCTAAATTTTTTTCAATGAATCGAATAAACTAAAATCAAAATTAATCAATCAATAATTTAAAAAATTAAAAAATATTCAAAATTACCTTATTTAAATTATCATCTGAAGTAACTACATCACCAATAATAGTAAAAACACTTTCTAAAAATCTAGTACCTTTCCTGCATGAATTAAAAAAAAGTATTGGTTAATAATTGTTACTTTTAAAATTAAATTTACCACAAAATTGAACAGTAATTACTTTATATATAAACAAGACACATCAAAAGAATTTAATGGTTTAACACAAGAGAAATTTGATATTTTATACATAAAAGTTATTTTATATACTTAATTAGCAAAAATTAGTTTATCCTTTTAAAATATTATCACCAAAAATTCAACAAAAACTAATTTTAGGTAAGTATCGAATTTCATTATATTTTACAAGTGTTTGTTTCAAAAGTCATAATATTTATTAGAATACTATTATAAAATTAAGCTTCTAAACGATATAGTATGGATTTTGAAAACTTTATTTTATAGAGGATATTAAAAATTAAATGCCTATCAATTGAACTTTTTAGTTTTCTTAGGTGCATGCAAAAGTTTTAATTAAATTTAAAACTATAAATATTGGGTAAATGTTACATGATAGTATTGACTTTTTCAGTTAGAATACAGTTGAATGAAATACTTTAATTTAAAATAAACTATTACAATAGTTCTTGAGAAAAACTAGTATTAGACATTTTTTCAAAAGTAATGAATAGAAATACAAAAAATTAAACTTGTTTCAAAATATATTTACTAACATGATAACAGTAAAAATGTGAAAATAGCTATTTGTTATTCAAGGGTTGAAAGTGAAAGATTTGTAAATAGATAATATTCAAAGTATATAATTATGACAATAGCACATTACGAAGCATAGCCAGAAAAATAAAAAATATCCCAAATCGTTTATAAATTACCTTCTCAGGCAAAGCTGAGGAATTTAACTGAGCTTTAGGGCATTCTAGTTTTATGTCCCACTGTTGTAAGCAATTTTTCTATTAGTAGTGTAGCCACATTTGGCATAATAAATATTTTTGTAACAAGTTTAGAACAATATTTTACAGAAAAAAAAATACGTTCCGTCTAGCCTAGAAGGTACACTGAAAAAAAATCCGGTTGCTACAACCGGAATTTTTTTTCTTTTTAAATGGTTGCAAATGACATAAAAACTAAAGTAAAGTGTAAAAATTTTGAACAAAAGAAAATTATTTTTTTTTCTAAGTCCTGCCATGCCGCGGTGCTTTCATTTTAAATGAGTAAGACCCATTTAAAAAAATTTTTTTTTCGTTTCAAGCCATTTGCAATTGTTTGAAAAAAAAAATTCTGGCTACCGTTACCGGAATTTTTCTGAGTTAGTGGCGAGAAAACATGACTTTTTAGCCACACAATGGCTGGGAAACATGTGACTCATACCCTTTCATCCTTATCAAACCTTCTGTACCTTCAATCAAAGAAACAACTATCTATTTCCAATTTCCATTTTAAATTAAAAAGCCAAATATAGGCGGTATTTCCCCAGGTAGAAAAGCATAAGGGTGGTTCTGAAAACTTCCGTAAAAGCGTTTAAGCAGCCGCAACGCAATGTGCACAAGATTTTTCTCTGTGCTCATCAGGGTGGTTCTACAAACGCCGTAAAAGGGGGTCGCAACCACAAGCGCAGCCGCAACGCAATGCACACATCACGATTTTTTGTCTCTACCCCCTTCTCTATCTCGCGGCTGCGGATACGCGTTTACGGAGCTCCGCAGAGGCTTGTAAAACTACCCTAATGGTGCAAGTTTCGATTTATACCATGAAAATCTATTAAGAAATAGTATGCTTGTTGCATAATAAAATTAAACATTAAAAATGACGTTTTGGAGAAACTTTTTTCCAAAAGAGAGACTTATTTTCGGGATAACCTATTGTTTGGAAAATCGAAGCTTTTAATGTGATATGTATCTCAAAATGTTTAATAACTGTATTTTAGTGATGTAAAAATTAAGTCTAAAGGTATATTTTAATAATACAAAAAAAAAACTTATAACTGACTTGTGTGTTAAAAAATCAACAAGCATGGGACTAATATATTGACTTATTACAGTTTTAACTTAGACTCTCTAATTATTCTATGCCCATAAACCTATATATAACCTATATATAAAGTATTCTAAGGCCCTAAATCGGACTCCCTCCTAAAAACGTCCATTTTTGTGCTACCTTTATAAAGAGCATTTAGACGATAAAAAATTTTAACCACCACCTCCAAATTTACTCCTACTTTTTATTATTTACTCCCACTTTTTATTATTTAACATGCAAGAATGGGGCGAGAGGGGGTAAATATCGAAGGTGGGGGTTACAAATTTTTTCTCGTCTGAATGCTCCCTTAGGAAGCATTCAGGCGATAAAAAATTTTTAACCCCCAATTTTCGATTTTTACTCCCTCTCGTCCTATTCTCACATGTTAAATAATTCAAAGTAGGAGTAAATATCGAAGGTGGGGGTAACAATTTTTTTCTCGTATGAATTTTCCCATAAAAACGTTAGCTCCCCCCCCCTCATGAATTTGGTGCCTTTTTTAAAATGTTTACATACAACAAACTAACAGTTTTCTTTTAAAGGTATACTTACATCTCAATAATATTCTGAAGATTTGACGATAAATAATCTAAAACAACATCAATATGATTAATTTTATAACTTAGTATCGAACTAATAACCGAGGATTCGTATTGTTTTGGTATATCAATACTATCATCTAATAATGAGTTCAAGTATCTGTAAAATAATAACTAAGTAAACTATAATTATTTTAAACAAAAATTTTTAGACATAGCTTCATTTTCTTACCTATTAATCTGCGTTACATTATTCGTATAACCTAAAGCATCAATAATTATTTTTTTCTCATTATGTTCATAAGTGTTTAAAAATGTATTCCATAAAAATTCCCATTTTTTATAATCATTTTCATTTTTCAAACCTTCTTTATAAACAAATGTTTTTAAATTTTCTGAAATACTAAGTTTTTGTTTTTATAATTATAAAATTTTCTTAACTATACTAAAAATTCTTAAATAATAAATAACTTACTTATTTGAATTTAAAATCCAATTATTGAACATTGATTTTGCATTAGAAATACAATCTTTATACTCGAATGAACACAAAGTCGTAAGAATTAAATTTCTTAAAATTTTTTTCTCCTGATTTTCAACCACATTTTCTTTAAAACTTAATTCATTATAAATTGGTAACATTAATTTAATAAAATAATCCTAATAAAAAACATACATAAATAAATTTTTTTTAAATAAAAAATGACCTAAAATAAACTTACCCTAAATTTAATATTAATATTTGAATAATCTTTTAAAATATTATTTAAAAAATTGATAGATTTTAAAGCCGCAAGCCATGGTACATAATCTTTTTCATGCATCAAGTATTTAGTAAGTTTAAACGTAGCGTTATAATCAATATAACCAGATCCAGCTAAATTAAATATATCATCTAATAAACTTGCTCTGTTACTTTTATTTATTAATTTATAATTTTTTTTTGACTTTAATTCATTTATTAATAAATTCCATAATCTTTTGTTATAATTTACACGATAGTAACCAATTTTATTTGGATTGAATAATATCCAATTGTTATTTAGAAATAATTGACTTTTATTTATTACTAAATAATTTTCTGTTGGTTTTAGCCAAAATAATGGTTGAGTTTTGTTAATTTTAGTATTTGATTTTGTTATGTAATTTAATGGTATCCACCATTTTTGATCATTATTTATTGTTTTATTTAATTTAAATAATTCTTGTTTTAATATTAAAGTATTATTTGTTTCTTCAATTAAAATAATTGGATAACCAGATTGATTTGCCCATGAATCAATAAAATCAGATAATTTAATATTATTATTTGATTTAATTAAAGTTTTATTGTAAATACTATCAAGTTGTTTATAAAGATCACTTGCTTTTGTTGATTTATATACACTAAATTGAAAATAAATGAGAATTAAATTGAATAAAATTTTACATAAATTATTGGTTTTATATATATAAAAAAAAAAAGAAAAATCAATTTATTTTTTATTATTTTTTTTTTTTTGTTAAAAATAGAAAATTTATAATCTCAATAGGTAATAACCGCACCTTAGTTTGCTTAACCTAAATTAAAATATTGTCTTTTCTTTCTTTTCTTTTCCATTTTTTATTTAAGTGCATTAGTATATATTAGAGTGTTCCAGTTTTTCTTAAAATATTTGATTTTTATGACACTAAAATCTTCTGTCAGAGTGATAACTTTATAAATAATTATATTAAAAATAAGTTTTTTTAGAAACAACTATTTTTACCCAAGAAACTTTATCATTCTGAATAGATCTTTATGCATTGAATTATTGAGAAAAAAAATGAAAGCATTCTTTGCTTTAAATAAAAAACTTTGATTTGAATATTTTATTGCATATGATTCATATTATTTAAAAGAAAATTTTTTTTTACTTAGTTATATTGACATATAGGGATATACCAAGAAACTTCTTCTGGGGCCTGATAGTAACCAAATAGTAGCAAGCATTATGCAAAAGCTGTGCAGAAAAGCAACGTGTATCAGGTGCATATCTTTTCGTCTATATGCTTCTGTAAGAAGGTCTTGGAAAAGGTATAGGAGCATACGGATAGAAATATATGCGCCTAATATACTTTGCTATTTCACATAACTCTGGAATAGGTCTCAGCAACATTCAAATTTCATTCTAATTTTCAAAAAATTAAAAAAAATTTCAAGCATAGCAACCTGAAAATGTGTGACACTCTAATATACGTATACTTAAACATAGTATATTTAAATGAGATTTTTAAAACTTACTTTTCAATTAAATAAGAATCTAAACCTTTTTTAAAAATTTCTTTTCCCATTACATGTGATATCATACGAATGACAGATGAAGCTATAAATATAATGCAAATAAAATTATATTTAATTATAAATAAAAATTTTTTATGAAAAGTAACCTTTTTTGTAAGTAACGAAATCCATAGCATTAATTGTTGATTTTGGATCATCAACATTATGTCCATTCATCGTACGATTATGATCGTACGAATCTGACAACAAACTCGTTTGTAAATTATCAACAATAAATAAATCCATAATATTCCACTGTTTATATAAATGTGACAAAACTTGATAAGAAAAATACGTTGAAAAACCTTCTTTTAGCCATGCATAACTCCAAAATTCTGGTGTTACTAAATTACCAAACCATGTATGTGTATATTCATGTCCAATTGTAACTAAATTATTATACAAATTATTAAATGAAATTTCATTAGCATTTGTACGTCCAACTGATTCCCTAAATGTTATAAAACCCCAATTTTCCATAGCACTGAAATAAAAATCAGGTACTGCAAAATGATCAAATTTTTTTACTGGATTTTTTAATGGCATCCATTTTTCAAGCTCTGAATATACTTTTAATCCTTCGGTAAGTATTGGGGAATTTTTAAAATATGTTGAATTCCCTCTTACCCACATACCAAATTCTTTAACTGTTGAATTTATTCGTTCAAAATCATGTATCGCCCAACCTAACAAGTAAGTTGACATTTTTGGTGTTTTTTTAAAAGTTGTTAAATAATAATTTTCTTGATCTCTAAAAAAAAAATTTAATTTTAAAATTTTCTACTTTTATTCACTTAAGCTTAATATATTTTTTTAAATTACTTTATTTTTATAGATGATTCTATTAAAGTATTCGAAGTAACAGTTTCATTAGCATTATGCGCTATATGCAATTGAAATGTAGATTTGAAAAAAGGTTCATCAAAACAAGGAAAAGCTCTTCTTGCATATATTGGTGAGAATTGAGTAACTCCAATCCAACTAAAATTTATTCATATTTAAATTGTTCATTATAAAATTTTTATTTTATTTGAATATTTTTCATTCATTAAAATTTATAATCCATTAAATATATATTTAATGGATTATGGTATACATAAGATTTTTTCAATTATATTTATAGTTCTTTATTTTTATTTTTAATTAATTTTATTTTTAGGCACGATCACTGTGTTAATATACAAATATATAGATAAAATTATGCCTTGTACTTTTATCAGCTAAAAAATGGAAAAGTCCTAAAAATATTTAATTTTTGAGGTATTTTTGTTCACAAGTCATTTTAATAAATCTAACATACTTATATTAGATGTCTGTGTGTATACCTAGTTGATTATATTCGAAAAAGTGAATTTCCTACATTTGTCGCACGAATAATTATTTTTATTTATTAATACTTGGAGTGTTATTTTACCACCTTGAATTTGAGAAAAGGTACCAGAAGGGAGTAAACATTGTTTTGAGATTAATTATTCACTTTAACAGAATTTTCTACGCGCCCGAATGAACTTATCGATTTTTTAAAAGGAATTTTCAGAAAAGCTTTTGGAGAGCAATAAAAATTTTTTAAATAAAACTTTATGTTGCGTGACAGCTTGTAAGTACATTCTACTGTTTTTCATCAAGATTGTACCAATTTTAATTTAATTCATCCAAAAAAAATTTATTATTGTGATTTCAATATATATATATGCGTAAAACTAATTTTTAAAAAGACATCTTTTTTATTTTTTTGCAATATAGGTATGAGAGATGATATTTAAAAGTTCTTATCTGAAATTACATATTTTATTTGTTTCATATGTGCATAAAACTTTATATCATTATAAAAATAATATATTCAACAAAATAATATTAAAAGTTGTATATAAGGGGTTACATGCCAAATGCGCCCAAGTTAGATTAATGGAATGCAAAAATCAGTTCAAGCTACTTTTCCCCGAAAGTAGAGCTAAAATTATAAGCCCTTCCAGACATTTTTAGTTTTATATACCAAAAACATGTAAATGGCTGCCAAAAATCGAAATTTTGACCTAAAAGGCTAAAAATAGGCAAGAAGACTTATTATTAGTTGAACTTTCGACAAAAAATATTTTGGACCGATTTTCGCGACCATATTTGCCCAACTTGGGCCACCTTGGCATGAAATCCCTCATATAATATGCATGAATTTTTAACTTTAGATTTAGGTCAAATTTTAAATCATGGTAAGCATTGATAATAAGCTCTGAATCCAATCATTGTATTCTTTTGCACTTCTTTGGTTCAAAATATAGACCTCTCAAAAATATAAGAAAATGATGGTTAATTTAAAAAAAAATATTTATATGGTTTTTTGCTTATAAGATTCAAAAATTTTTTAGCAAATACTTTAATTTCAAACAAATGCCAAAAAAACGAATACTTTCTATTTCTATAGATTCAACTGCTTAAAAATTCATGCCTCAAAATTTAAGCAAAGTAACCTGACTTTTCCAATATCATACTAAACACAAAAATACTAACCGTTTTTCATTATTAGCTCTATATGAACTTCGATAAAATCCAAACAAATCATTTTGTATTTCACCATAAAATAAAATATTCAAAATATAATTTCCAGATAATAAAAATTCATTAAAATTAATAATATAAAATTGTTTTTCATCATCAGAAATTTGATTATTAATTAAAAAATTTTCATCATCAGTGTTATTTTCTTTTATCAATTTTATTGAATTTTTAATAATTTTTAATTTATATTTATGTAATATTATTTGCTTTGTATTATTTATAATATTTAAATGTATTTTTATTTCTCCTTTATATGTATAATTATTATTTCCATTTGTTAAATTTGTAAATAATTTAATATCGTAATGATTTGGTATCACATTTCTGGTCAATCTAAATAATTTTTCATTATTTATTTCACTTTTTATTTCTGTTCCATTTAAATAACAAATTAAAAAAAATAACAAGAATAATTTTAAAAGAAACATTTTTATTTTTATAATCTTATGTTTAATTACAAACTAAAACACTTGTTGAATAATTTTTTTCTTTTTTACATTTTTAAATAAATTAAAACTGTCTTACTTGAAATAAAAAAGTTTTGAAAGATTTCTTATCTTTAAAAAGTAAGAAAAAGATAAACAGTTTTTTAATTATATTTATTTTATCAAATAAGATAATTTTTTAAAACTTTAGTAAAAGCTTTATTTTAAATAAATTATTTTCGTAGTTATATACAAATATTTGTGTCCAAGAGAAATTTTAATCAATTTTCTCTAATATAGATATATCCTTTAACTATACCTCTTACTACCATTTGTGGTCTAATTTAGACAATTTTATCAATAACAAATTTTTTTTAAATAAAGCACAAAGTTTAATTTTAACCAAAAAAATAACGTTTTTATTTATATATAATTCAAAACTGAAGGACATAATACCAGTGTCAAAATTTTTTTAGCCTATAATTATTTTCATTTTATATTTCATTTCAACTTAAACTACCTAATTACCTTTAGCTGAATAATTAGTGGCCAATCATTTAGTTATTTTTAAATATTTAAAATTTTCAATTTTTCCTAATTTTTTTACCTGGTTGGGATTGTTATACAGAAATATTTTCATATCCTTATTTTTTTAAACTCCTACTATCTTTTTTATTTGTATAAAAAAGTGTATAGATCAATATAAAGACTAGTTTGATCATCTGTATAACTTATTGCAACACCCTTCATAGATGCTCGTACGAGCAAGCATTATTTAATACCTCAATGTATTAGTTCCCAAAGGAAGTTTAGCATTAAGGTGAAATGGCCACTCCGAGTCCCTTTATTGTTTATACTCTTCTCTTGTACTTTAAACAAAACACATAAAAGGTTTTAAAGTATTTATATTTTGGTAAAAATAAGGAACTTTATTTATATATATATACTAGGGGGCTCCGCCCCCTGCGCGCTACGCGCGCCAACCCCCGCAGAGTGATTGAAGTATTGCGATAGTATATTTTTAATCACTTGCAAGGCGTATACCTTATTCTTATTGAAACAACTGATTCTTGACAGTGGTTGTAGATTTGGTATCGTAATACAACTTTATTAAAGTTTAAAGTTTTACTCTGTTAAATATAGAAAAAACCGCATTGGCCCAAAACGACCACTGTGACCCAAAAGAACCACATTAGCCCAAAATTATTATATATATTATTAGCTATATATTTATATTTATATATAGCTAAAAGACTTCAAAATTTTAAGAGTGCAGCAAAAATAATAAATATTGGAGTTCCTCAAGGAACAATTTTAGGACCTATATTATTTATACTATACATCAATGAACTATTAACAAAATATAATTTTGTCGTTTCATATGCAGATGATACTGTGTAATAGTTAGCACTGCTGATACATGGAAACAAACTGAAAAACTAATGAACTCTAAGGATTACTATTAATCGCTAAATGGTTTAAAAGTAACAAATTAACCATTAACATCAACAAAACATATTATATGACTTTCGGTTGTTATCATGACAGTGATTAAAAAATGCTATTACAATAAAAATAGATGGAATAAATATTGAAAGAGTCTATTATGTCAAATATCTCGGAACTACTTTCGACTACAACTTAAAATGGGACTCACATATCAAGAATATTATAAGAAAGCTGCGATATTTCCTATTTTTATTATACAAATTAAATCACATAGACACAAAAATTAAAATAATAATGTACTCTGCTTTGTGTCATAGTATCTGGACATATGGCATAACAGCATGGGGTGGTGCCTATAATAAAGAAATCAACCAATTCCAGAACTAAAAGCAAAAATACTTGATGTCAAAAACACCTTTAATTACATTCACTTTTACACCACTATGACAAGTGTTCTCAAGACTACAACAAATCAACTAGTAAAACAATAAATAAAAGCCTAACTATTCCTGATATTAATAAAGAAATATTTAAAAAAAGCTCCCACTATATAGCCTTAACAAGTTTCAACATGTTAAATCATGAATAATACAGCATCTAATAACAATCAAAACTGAAAAAACATATTACATCCACAAAATCACGCATGAACTTTCAATAAATTAAAATAAAATATCTTACTTAGTGATAAAGTAAAAAAATTTTTTGAAAAATAATTATATTTAAATCTTTTAAATTATTTCACATTAATTTGTTATTATATTAAATTGTTATTAGTTTTTTATTGACTTAACTTAATTAAATTTTTAAATTTATTAATGTTATTATATTATATTTCAAATTATTGTAATAATTATATTTAATGTATATAAATAAACTAATAATAATATAATAAACTGCGATTTGGGACATCCTTTTTTTGTAGCCAAGGACAAAACATAATTTTTCTTGCTCAGTGTCGAGAAAATGCGTTTTTTCAAATAGCACAGCGACCAGAAAACACGCACTTTCTGGACACTAACAAGAAAAATTATTGTTATATTTATTTAAAGTATCAAATGAACATATTTTAAATACTAAATCACAAATTTCGTAACTGACTATACATTGGATCTTTTTTTTTCACTACGGATGGCGAAAATGGGCCCTATATTTGTAATATACTTTTAGCACATCTCTACTGATATAGTTTCTTGGCATATCAATTTATTTATATGTGTTTCCGTAATTATTAAATTTTTTTTTGATAGTGGGTAATTAAGAGTTTTAAAATAATGCGATATAAATTAATGGTGTTAATATACTATATATATTGATTAAGGGTATGTACAGATTCTCTTGAAGCTTATAGAAAATTAAATTTTTTCATTTTAATGTTGGTGATATTTATACAAGAAGTAAATGAGAATATTGTAAATTTGAAGACTCTAGTGATATACTTATACTGAATAAAAACCTTTCTATAGTCTGTTTTATGTAATATAAATCAAACTATTTTCTGTATTTAAAGCCGGCTAAATGACTTTATATGTCAATTTTTAAATTAAACAAATTATCCTGCTAGTGAAACGAATTCCAAAGATTGTATAAAAACCCGAATTAAAGAAATAATTATCTAGCCTTATACATTAAAAATAATTTCAAATATCGTATCCTTGATAGAAGCCACAAAACTGGCCATGAAAAATTGCCTGAGTATCTAATATGTGAAATCAATCTTTCAAGCGCTTATCTTGTCATAATTGCTGCTTGCAGGCACCCAGACTCAAGTTTCTATCCGGGTTTTAAGGCCCGTAAAGGCCCTCAACACTTTTCTGCTATTGACCTTTGTATAGTTGATGAAAATGACCACAAAATGCCGTTCATTAATAACCACTCACTCACAGATATTACACTAGATATCTTTGTTCCAAAAATTCCATTTGCTCACATCAGGTACAAAAATATTGATGCCATCGCTGAAGATGAATATACATTAAGATTATTAGCTTATGACTGCACGCATAGAAGCCGAGCGGGTATAATAGAGGATGATTTTGTCGATCCTATATTCTAGGGTCTCTACCTATAATTCGCAGTGTCGAAATTTCTCATCCGGCATTTTACGGGATGAACTTTCTCTCATCCATCGTTTTACAAGATCAGCTGCGCGCGCTGATTTTCGTATATATATAGAATTTTTTTTACTTAAATATTATACATGCACTTTGAGTTCGCATTTGTTTTTTCATATATAATTGTTAAAATTAAATTTATTAATTATAATTATAATTTTTTAAAAAAAAATTTTAAATTAATGCGAATCAATTTTTATATTTAAAAAATGCCTGATAATATACTTAGAGCACTCATTATTTAATTATTTAACATATTTAAAATATTATTTAATATATTTAATATATTTAAAATATGAAACATAATATTTTTTATACATTTTTTAATATTAATTATGATTAATATTTAAATATAATAAAAATTATATGAAAAAACCAATTCGAAAACACATGAAGCATGTGCACGTATATATTATTATAAGTAAAAAAAATTCTATTTATATTTAAGAAAATCAACGCGCGCAGCTGATCTTGTAAAACGAAGGATGGGAGAAAGTTCATCCCGTAAAATGCCGGATGAGAAATTCCGACACTGCGAATTATAGGTAGAGACTCTAGAATATAGGATCGACAAAACTCATCCTCTATTATACCCGCTCGGCTTCTATGCGTGTGGTCGTTTGCTTTTAAAAGCAGTGATATTGATCTAATTTTGGATATTACAGCCTAAATATATTACCTCAGTCCTCGATAACTTAGCACCTTACAAAGAATTTACCATAAATAATAAATCCCTCCCTTGGATCACGCCAGAATTAAAGAACTAATTTTTTAACAACTCAAGAAGCCACCTCTTTAGTCCCTCCCACTCAGTTCTCAACAAACTCAATCAGGCCAAATAATTTCAAATTTAAACAAATAAAAATTCCTTGATTAGCTCTTATTTTTCCCTTTTTTTCCATATTTGTTTTTAGACGGAAATATACAAAATTAGAGCAGATCAAGTTGAGGTAATTATTTTCCTATATTTGATTACATAACCTAAAAATTCATAATGTAAGCATTATACTATTTTCTGTGAAAAACCGCCTAATATTTTGAATTCAGTTATCCAAAAAAACAAAAATACTCATTGGAAAATATATACCTATCAGTCAAAAAAATAGTGAATTCGATATAAGTATTCACGTCTTCACTATAGTCAGATTAATTAAACTTTTAAAACATTTTTCAGAATTAAGTAATTTTTAAACTATTGTACTTGAAAAAAGCAATCAAAAGATAATAAATTTTTATTTAAAAAAGAAAATTTATACAATAAATAGTTAATTAACAAAACTTACATAATACGTACTTTATAACAATATATTTAATACATAAGAAAAAGCCAATTCTATATACCTTTTGATAGTACAATAAAATTTTACAACGTCACAATTGATTATACAATGAAGAAATTTATGTAAATGTTTATAAACCCTAGAGCGATATATATTCCTAATTTTGTCTTGAAAATTCAATACCTGACTTATTCTTAAATTATTCATTTAAATGGCAAATATGTATTGTAAAGTTTATACTATATATAAATAAATTAATTTTTATCCATTTACGAGTTTGAATAAAAGCATTTTTATTACTTTTTACTGTACTTGTATGTGTATGTGAGAGTATTAATGAGCAAATAATGCTTTTTGGGCCGGTCATGTAATAGGAAAAAAAATATGTATTAGATGAGGACTGCCCTCAAGAACCCCATATTTTGTAGCATTGGTGACGTCACATGCTAAATACTTTATCGTTAAACTATCGAAAAAATTTAAAAACGATTTTTAAAAGGTAACACTCGCCAAAAAAATGATACCAACTAAAAGTGTTTCAGTTGATTAATAATGTGATATGGAAACTTGCAGAAGAACCTCTATTTATTAAAATATGTTCTGGTCATTTTCAGCCTAAGTAGCCAATTAAAATAAATGGCTAGTGTTAAGTATGTTTTTTTAGCATATTTATAAAGAACTCATTCATAAATTTAAGTTTTGACTTACCAACCCAAATTTGATAATATCCCCTACTGGGTATATCATTAAGAAATATCAATTTAAAAAATTGACCCAAATAATCTTTGTTAAATAAATTACGCATTTAAAATATATTATTTTCGTTATATAAATAACTTTTTCTAAAAAAACTTTTATTGTGTCATTTCAACAGATAAAAAAAGTCTATTACTAAAAATGTCAAGTAAAATTCTCTTAATAAAAGAACTAGCGATAAATAAAAGATTTAATAGTTTACGTAAAATTAATTTCTTAGACGATTTAAATTTGCATATCACAGCTGAAGATAATAAAATTTACAATTAACAATAAAAAATAATAATAAAATAAGATAATTGAAAAATTTTATTTTCTACTTTAATGCTAAATAAATTATGTCTTAGTCAGCTGACTAAAAAGTTTATTCATAAAAGTTTATTTACAAAACGTTTTTTCTTAATTTCGTAATGAATATTTAAGATTAAAGAACGTAAAAAAACTAAAGCAAATAATTAAAAAATAAAATAAAATCTCCACATTTTTTTTATTTTATTTCAAAGACGTAGTAATGAAAAACATCAATTAATAAAAAAGTATTAATTAATTTAGTTAATAAATGATAACTGTCGTAGCTCGACGAGAGTCAGAAGCCAAAACTTGGGCCAGAGTTTCAGTATTGGGTTCCACACTTACATTTTACACCAATGTGTTTAACGCCTTTGTGTTTAACGTCAATAATCATACGTTTGAGTACCTGAGACGTTAAACATAAAGCTTTTGGTTCGATGTATTCCGGTAGCTTCTTATTTTTAACGAAATTGTAAATTGATAATTTATTTATAGAATATAATAAAGTTTTAATATTTTTTATTAATAAATAAATAATTTTAAATTAATTTCAGGGCCACTTACAATTTTGCGCATTTAGATCAAACTTTTCCATGAATCGCAATTTCTTATCAAATTTAAAAAAATAATCAAAGTAACATAAATAAAGTAATTTCCTTAATAAAGAATTAGTATAGTTCATTCAATAACAGTTTTGTTCTTTTAACTTAAGTTTTTAAAATATCAAGTCTATAAATATGTCAATATTTGACAATAATAATTTTGACAAGGTAAAACGACAACTATTTCTTTCAACAACATCCTATTCTCGGAAATAGATGGACATGCAGTTGGTTCTATTCTAACTTTTTATTCGCCGAATTGAGAGTACTGGGAGTGAGACTGTGAGCCATTTTGTTTTAACTTATTTTTTATTTTTGTGAGTTTTTAAAATATTTTGGGGATCAGAGTAAAGATTTGTTACCTCGGGTGCCTTCCCGAAAGCGCTACAGCACGGGGGGGGGGGGTCTAGCGGACCCCAGCGACTATGTAAGTCTATAACTCCTTCAAAATTGGTCTGAAATTAACTTCTTTTTTTTTATTTAGAACGCAGAAGAGTTCAATTATGCGATTATAAAATAAAAAACTGAAAATTGTTAGTCTTTTGAAGATATTAAAAAAAGAAAATTTCTTGTCTTTATAAAAAGGGTGATTTTTTTAACTAAAAATAAAATTGGTTTAAAAAATTATTAGCGTCTCTTTAACCACTAAACGGGAAATACCAAAAGGTAAACTTTAAAGAAATTTAAGAAAGAAATTTCAAAGTAAAAAAAACATGAATTTGAAATCACGAAAAAACTTCGAATCTCTCGCCAAATAGGTTTTGGGCAATATTTGTAATGTTTAAATTATTTAAATGACATTCTTTTATTGAATTTTTATAAAACATTGGTTTATCAATCAGATAATTAAAAAATATATACAAAATTAAAATTTTTTTAAAGCAAAAAATATTACAATAAACTACACGCGGGGTCTACCGGACCCCCAAAAAAAATTTTCAAAGCACTTGCAACTAATACACAAAAAGTTTTGGGGCTTTTACAGTTGAAGAAGAGTAATACAACTATCAAAATGAATAACCAAACATATACAGGAAGTGCCATTATAGATTTAGAATTATTCCATGTTTTTTAAAACTACCATGGGGTCCACTGAACCCAACCCGTGCTTCTGAGGGTTAATTTAGAATATTTTGGAATAAAAAATTTTTCAAATCAATAAGAAATAAGGCCGTACGATTTTGGACAAAATTTCAAAAATTTGAAAATAAATTTTAATAATAATAATTAAATAAATTATTTAAAAAAACAAAATGGTGCACACCCAGTAATCTTAAAACCGATTATTCGACTATAAAAAAAAGGGTATCAGACCCTCAAAATCATTTTTAGCAACCAAAAATCAATTCCGTTTATTTAATTTCTAATTTTATTAATCATTGATAGGATAAAGAGCAAAATTTTACTATAGAAAATAATGTAATTAAAGGAGAAGTAAAACCATTTCCAGAAACGAATCTTAATTTTGGCCAATATATTTTGGATGTCTTTGAAGGAAATCCTAAACACGTATTCCAGGTTTCGATAATTTATATACTTTCTGCACTTATTGCATCTTATAAGTTTAAAATTTTATTATTTTATTACAAGATTTTTAACTTTATTCCTTAATCCATTCCATAGAATAATTAGAAATAATTCTAAGTCTACCACCTTTTTTGCGTTTTGAAAACTAACAATTTTTAAAATATTTTTATTAGATTGATGCAGACATTGGTAAAAGCACAAGTTTTCAAGAAATCAAAGAGCTGAGCATTAAATGTGCAATATGGCTCAGAAAACAAAACGTCAAAACTGGAGATTTTACTTCTTCAAGCTCTGAAGATTCTCTTGAAATCCAAATTCCTTTGCTGGCAACATTTTTCGTTGGCGCTGTTTTTAACCCTTGGGAAATTGTAAACCTAAGTAAACAATATAGTATAATTTATTTTAATTAATACTGTTAGTAACTGATGAGTCATTTCAAAAAATTTCATGCACAATTATACAAAATTTTTCAAAAACAATCATTTCATAACATCATACAACAATTATTTTGGAAAATAAGCAATTCATATTTTAACCATTTTTAAAGTATCAGCACGCAGAATGATGAAACTTGTCGAACCAAAAATAATGTTTTCTACTGCAGAGCATATCGAAATTCTAAAAGAGGCTGCTGATTTAGAAGGAATTAAAACAAAATTTATTTGCTACTCTAAACATAACAAACATGAATCATTAGAAGATATTTTAAATAGTGTCTCAAATGAGGAAATTAAAACTTTTCAGCCTAAAAAACTTGAAAGTATAAAAGATCCAGGATTATTATTTTTTTCATCAGGAACAACTGGTTTACCAAAAGGTGTATTAATTTCTTATGAAACAATAGAAAAGATTTTTTTAGCCAAAAATATTGAACCATTTTATCCTGGTAAAAATTGTGTTGTTATGTGGTCCATGTATCCTTCATGGTCAACAAGTAAGTAAATTTAATCTACAATTAATTTTACAAGAACATTGTCCCAGAATAACCAATCTGATTGAAAAAATAGGTTTGCATTTAATAATAAAAGCAATGCTTGAAGAAAAAGTCAGAATAATTCATAAATATTTTGATTTAGAAAAATCATCAAAAATAATAGCAAAATATAAGGTAAAGAAATTTTCTTAAAGAGTCATGGCCCTAATAAATAAAAATAATGTCAGAATTGAATGGAACTGAAAAATTATTAAATTTAAACATTTTTAAATTTGAATTGAACTTGGTTTTACCTTTATTAACACAGTAATTTTCTTACAGTTTAAAATTGCTCTTATGGAAATTCATATTTGGAGCTTATAAAAATTATAACATGATGACACAGGGGGATGAAGCAAATTAAATATGATAAATAAATAGTTAATGATAATATTATCAATTTATTTTACGAATCTTACCACATTTATTATTAAATAATTCGCAAAAAAAAAACATGAATAAACTGAAATAATAGTCTCAAGAAAATTATAGTTTTTGTCGATAGCGTAGAAATTTCCCACTTTTTTTACTTAGGGCCATAACTCCTTAACAGTATTTGTATAATTATTCAATTGATTTATATGAAATTTAGGTGAATTGGTTATGTATAAGTAACCGTAAAATTGCTACACTTGCTAATTCAGGAATACTCATTAAAAATCCAGAGTTATTTAAATCATTAAAAACTGTTTATACTGGAGGTGAAAAAGTTTTTAAGGATATATTTTGTAAATTTAAAAGGGATTTACCAAATGTATCGGTTTACAATGCTATGGGTAAGATCCTATTCTTATTATTATATTACTTATTGTTACATATGATATTCTTAGATATCTTCATAATCAGAATAACTTCAACCATTGTCTCAATGGCTTCATGTGCCTTAAAATTAAATTATCATACAAAAATTAATTACTAATTTATCTGTTCAGGAATGTCAGAGACTGCAATAATAAATTTAATTCAAAACTCAAAATGTAAGATTGTCGATTCTCTTGGATTTGTTACTGCAAATAATCAAGTAAGAGTTGTTGATGAAAATGGAGAAAATTTAGGACCCAATAAACGAGGAGAACTTTATATAAAACATCCAATATTAATGCTTGGATATTTAAAAAATCCTGAAGAAACGAAAAAATTCATTGATGAAGATGGTTGGGTACATTCTGGTGATATGGTTTCGTATACAGAAAATGGTGAATTTATTTATCATGAAAGAATTAAAGAAATTATTAAATTTAGGGGAGAACATGTTTCACCAACTTTAATACAACACCATCTTTTGGAACATCCCGATATTCTTGAAGTGGCTATAACTGCAGTTTCTCACCCTTTAGATGGTGAATGGCCAATGGCTTTTATTAAAAAAGTTCCTGGATCTAAAGTAAGACTTTTTACTCGAATAAAAATTTTTCACTCCAATAAATTATTTTTTTTTAAGATTACAGAAAATGAAATCGTAGATATGAGTGCTGAAGTAAGCAATTATAGTAAACTTTGGGGTGGCGTTAAATTTTTAAATGAATTACCAAGTAGTCCATCTGATAAAATTGCAAAAAAAATATTACAGCAATTAGCAAATGAGATTCACAATATTAAATAAAATTTAATAGACTTATTATACATAATTATTTTTTATTTACTTTGCCAAAATGAATAAAATATTTTAAAAAACTTGTTTTTCAAATTTTATTTTTTACAATTAGCCTCTTCGGTAATGAGTTACAGCTAATTGTTTGAAAAAAAAGTTAAAAACGCTCTAAGATTTATAAATCAAAGGATAAAGATCTAAACAAAATTTGAAAAGTAACATACGTTATATTTTCAGTAAAGCCTACTTGAATATGAGCCTCTGTGCATGGCCACATGTAAATATTTTTAGAAACATTTTGTAACATATATGTTTCATCTATTAATTCATCCTCAATTACAGCTGTAATCAAGCCTATAGCCCAAGTATTTAAGATTAAAAAGGATACATAAGTATTTGGTGACCAGTTATAAAATTTTAAGGTATATTTTTCATTGGAACTTAAGTATTTACAGCCAATAGTGTCTGATATTGGAGTAAAGTCATCATAGTTTCGTGTCCCTGAAATGATTTCCCTCCAATAATAGTGTCTGTTACTCCTACTAGATATAAATTTGCTTAAAGGATCATAAAAATTAGACCAAAATATATTTTTTCAAAAATGCAAAAAAAACCTGCTTCAACCTACCTCGAATTTAAATTTTAAGCAAACTGCTTGAATATTTAAATGTACAGTCTAGAATAAAGAAAATTTCAATTCACGAAGAATGAAAAACAAGCAAATCGCAAAAATAAAAAATATATTTTCTAAGAACTTAAAATTAATAAAAAACATACTTTATTATAATTAAATTACGAAGAAAATATTTGTTTATTTTCTAGGAAAATAAAAAACCAACAATTTTTCTTAGAATAATGAATTATTGAATATTATTTTAATTAGTTTTACTAAATTTCTTTCATATACTAATGGAAATTAAAATTTAGAAAAAAATAAGTTTTTACAAAAAAAGATTTTCTTTTTCATTAATAAATCAAGCCATTAAAGTATTCCTCTACTTGTACCAAGTATTTTTTATCAGTGTACACTTAATGGTTAATAAATTATCAACGTAGATATTTATTTATAAAGTACTTCGCGATGCATATAACATTATATCTATAAAGTCAGATATAATTTCATTATATTAGAACTTGAAAGCTCCTTCTTGTATAGTTTCACTGTTACTGTTTACCTTGTTTGTATGAATTTTACCATTTCTTAAGATATCTCATTATTTGTGCCTGTTTGTGCGCGTACATGTATTTGTGTCGTTTATGTATAAATAAATGCAATAGCATGTTTATGTAATAAGTAAATATTATTAGAAATATTGGACTATAAATGCTTTTTGGTCACTTTAACTTTGTGTTTCAGCTAACCATTATGAGAGGAAATTCTATATTTATTTACATATCTATTAGACTGACAGTTATTATTTCAGAAAGATATTTATTTTTTGTTTCTGTGAATAACAAACAACATATCAAATAAATAAACTATTACTTATACATAGGACCTTTTTGAAACCCGAAATGTAGTGAATTCTCGCTTAAAACCACATGCTTAATTTTTATGATTTATCAGATCATTTTGAAAGGATTTTAAAGTCAATATTACATAATCTTAATAAAATGTGGTAAAGTTGGTAAAAATGATTTTTACGAGTGTAAGATGTTTAAAAATTTTATTTTTAACGACGTTTCGATCGATTAAGATCCTTTTCAAGCTAAAAAATATAAAGAATTTTTTAATAAAAATGTAATAAGTAATTTAATAATATGGACACAAAAATTTTTTATTACTCAAATGTTTACAATTTAGATTAGATACTGAGAATATTAATTCTCTTGGTCAATATTTTGTCAAAAATTAATAAATAAATAAATTTGTAGATATTTAAAATGTATTTACATAAATCATATGTTCAATTTTTTCTATCAATAATGTCGATAAAAACAATACTCTAGTCATATAGATTATAAATCATAGTATCATATTAATATTTACATACAATAGATGGCTCTAATTGCACAATATATGTTACTTATACCAAAGTTAAATGGGCAAGTACCCAAACCTTATGTATCTTTATTTTAAATAAATAAAAAAAAAAAAAAAAAACTTATACCAAAAAATTTTTTAAAATTAATAATAGTTGATTGTACACTGAAAAAAAATTCCGGTTGTGGTAACCGGAATTCCAGCTTTGAAAAATGGATTTTTTTTTACATAAAAGACATACCTAATATAAAACAATTCTATCCATAAAAATAGATGTTTCATGAAGAATAATTTAAATTTTGTATACCTACTTTTTAAAAGTTGTTTAAATTTATATTGTTTATTACACATTATTTATTTAAGCTATTTTATTTGACTAAAAAATTTTAAAAATTATAATAGTATATTGACACTATTATTATTATTATTATAGCATTTATTTTGTCTGAGCAAAAATATAGTTTTTGCTGGGGCTTTACTCCCTTGACCCCTTTTTGTTTAGCTTAGCGCAGAGGTATGTACGAGTACACTTTAAACAGTAAATTAATTTTTTATAATATTATTTTTTTTATTAAAATTTTATTTTAATTATTCAACTCTTATTACTTTATTAATTAAATATTTTGTACGCACGGGGGGGGGGTAATCTTCTAGTGAAGGGAATAATCCCGGGAAAATTATTAGGGACTACTGGACCGTACACCTGATTTTAGACTTCTGAACCATGTAAATTTTCGACACACTTTTAAAAATAATTAATTATTATGTCTTTTATATTATTACTTTACGGGGGTTGGTACGCGGAGCGCGCTGGAGACGAAACTAGTATTTCATAATAAAATTAAAACTAAGCATATACATATATTATATAATATATTTAAAATAGAAAATATTTGTTTATATATTGCGAAAATTATATTTTCTAACTGTTAATAACTCATTTATAGCTTGCATTAAATTTACTCTTTGAGGTTGCTTGGCAATAAATTAAATTTGAAATATAAAATATATTTATTAAATATATTTACGTAAATTTATTTCTTAATGTATGTATACGTGAAGATTTGTTTTTGCTTATATTTTTTGTTTTCTTTAATCAAATTTTATATGAGTGTAAATAAAATTGACGTTAAAGCCATTTCTGGACCTAATTAATTTTTTTTAATCTTGTGTGCTTTGACTATACTCTTTGGTATAAGTACATGAAATTAAAAACTAAACAATTTAAACGTAATAATGTTTTTTTAATTTTTTTTTAAATTAATGTAAGTACAAGAAAATTTATTATGTCAAAAGCAATTCAACCTTTTCTGTGTAAGAACGCTCAAATTCAATTAAGCTTTGCTAAATGTTTTTTAAAAATATAATGTCAATATTTTATAAAAAGGCAGATTATCCAATTTAAGATCAAGTGGCTTTTTACTATTTATTTTAGAAAAGTAAGAAGATATGCTTGAAAAGAACCGTATTGAAATAAATACTCAAAAAAGCTTTGAATTATTAAATCTAGAAATCTAAAAATACTAATAAGCCAGGTTTTATAGCAAATATCATTTTGTTTAAATAAGCTATAAATCACATAATAAAAAAAAAACTAATATAAAAGTAAAAATTAGTTAGATATAAATTATGAAGATAATAAAAAATATTCTATATTTTAAAAAAAAATTTAATTGTTTTTTTTCTTTCTTTTTAATTCATAAAAAAAGTTTTAAAACATTTTATTTAATGCTTCTTGAGTTTAAAAAAAACCTCATAAAAATTGTTTTGAGTACACTTTTGTTCAAGTGAAAAATCCATAAATCACGAATGAGTGAATGAAACATCTAAAGTATGCATGTAGTATATGGGCTTTTTCAGTTAATTTGAAAAAAAAAATTTTTGTACTGTTTTCAAGTGACGAAGCTCGTATTAGATAAAAAAGTATACTATTCATGGGTATCTAAGAAAGGCTAAATATAGTATCGTACTGAGGAGCCTCACACTATTTAGTCAGAGGCGAAATATCTAGTAATTGTTAGCTCAAATATCGAATAAATTATTCATATTTAAAAAAGTATTTTATTTATGAAAACTTAGGGTCCCTAATTTCAAAACCAGATTAAATTATTATTAAGATTCACAACCAATTTTTATTTTTTTGTGATTGACAAATATATTAATTAGCTTAAAAGACCAGAAAAAAATATTCCAGGCAAAAAAAGTTTATAGCCAAACTTGCTAAAAAACAAAATAAAAAAAAATACTGCGTTAAAATCACTTGAACCAACCCATACATAATTTACACCGCATTCCCAACTATGTACATGCACACATTTTTTTCTTCATTATGTATAAAAAATATATAATAGAAATACGTTATGTAAAAAGAATATCAGAGAGTAAAGGTATACGACATACTCTTTTTTGGATAAAATATTAATGAGTGCTTTGTGCCGCCACACCGTAAATATTGGCGGAGGATGATGAAGAAAGAGTATAAATATAAGTATATTTAAAAATCTTTTCTATTCGTCTTTAGACCTTTTTGGCATAGACTTTGGCATATCTATGTAAAAAGTCTTTTTTTAAACTTTTTTAATAGTTTTTCTTTCTCATCATCTTCTGTATAACATACATCTAAGAAGTCATTTTCATTTCTTTTCCGTGTATATATAGTACATTTTCTTGTCAATGAACTTTTAACTATAACATTGAAATAATATATAAGGTAAAAAAAGCTTTTAAGAAATTTAAAAAAAGTTTGTTTTTTTTGCAGTAAATCGTGATTATTTTTCATTTATTTTTATATAAATATTTTATAAATTTAAATTATATTTAAAACATTATTTTTAAATAATATTCTAATATATATTTATGTACATTTTATACATGTATAAGAGAAAATCAAATTTTTAATATACACATAAGCCAGTATTTTGGTATTTCAAAAGTTCTTTGTGGTTTTAGTAAAATATTTGTGGCTTGATAAAATTTTTGGAATGAAAGATCTTTAGTAGTGCATGTTAATGGGATTCCTTTTAAATGAAGCAATATTTTCTCCTTTAAAATTTGACCTACACTGAAAAGTATCTGTGCTTGAAATTTACATTCAAAAAAAACAATTTTAATTTTTTTAACTCTGATAAAAAAATTAAAATATTATTATAGTGAATTTCTGCTATTTAATATCTGAGCATAATAAACTCATAGATACAGGATTCTATTAATAAAGAAATTTACTTTATTACCTTAAAAAATTACCCCAAAAAATGTGCGTTATTAAAAATGAAATTTTTTTAAATTTACTAACTTTCTCTAAAACTAAAAAATGAGTTACGTAACTATAAAACTTTAGTTTTAAAACTTTCAGATATTAGAAATTTTTCTATTTTATTTTTTTTTTTTAACGTTCCAATACTAATTTCTATTAAAAATGTGTGCAGTAAATCAAACCATTTCAAAAAAATATCGTATATGTATTTTAGTTACTGCTGTTATAGTTGAATGATATTTTTCTCAAAATTTTATTCCTAAAATATTAAAGATTCTCTTGCTAAAGGTAGAAATTCACCTTCGCTCCATAGAAAATAAGCACACCTTTTTTGAAATAAATAACTAATATTTTTATTTAAATATTTTTGTTTTTTTAGTGACAGGAAATTCTACCTCAGACTACAAATTATTATAAGATTTGTAAATCCTGATTCAAGGGTTTGCATAATGTAAGAAAATTTTTAAATCTTGGATTTAATATTTTATTTTCATTGAAACCTAAATCGTACGATAAATAGCTTTGGAACAGAATTTACAATCAAAAATATAGAAGCGACCAAAAATGTAACAGACCAGATCCCCTACAATCAATTATTCAAACTTTCTGTTAAACAAGAATCCAATACATATCCCAAAATTCATTATTTTTGGTTTTATGGAGACTCAATTTATGGAACACTAAATTGACGAAAATACGTGAAAGATAATTTAAGTTAAACTTTAAAGAAATACCCCCAAGTGTTTTTCTTTTATTTAAACAAAAAAAACTTTAATGGTTTCGAGATATTGACCTCAGAAGTTGGTGGTTGAAAACACCAAAAAAAATTTAATTTTTTTTCGCTAAAATTATTTTTCCCGATCTAAGAGTGTTAAATAATCTACCTCACCTTTCAAAATACAGCGGGTCGCAGTTCATTAGAGCGCGTATCTCATTCTTGGACAGAGCAGGAACGAGAGACGGGTTCTCGTTGAATTGCGAAGATGGCGTCACCGATCAGGTACGCCAAAGAAATATATAAAAATTATAATCAAAATAACATGAATTGTAATAATTACAATTGATCATAGTATAATTTCTTAAATTTTGCGTTTTATTTTAATATTTGTGTCGATTTTTATTAACAACAAATTCGCGTTCTATCTAACTAAAAATTTTAAATATAAAATAAAGTCCCTAGAATAGTAACTTATTCCGGCCAATCAGCGCGCGCGTGGAAAGAGATAGAGAGAGAGGTGGCGTCCCTTTAGACTTCGGTTGCTCCCAAGCGTCCATTCTCTAATTAGAGGCCGTGCTGTGCGCATATAGTTTTGCTGGTCCACCTAGAGAATTTTTCCTGAGGAAGCTACTGCTAGAGCTGTTCATTTTTTTGAAGATGCAACGTCGTTTTGAGTGTGCTTGGAAGTAGGATTTGATTGTGTGGAAATACCTGGTGAGAATAGTTGGAATTTTATTGTACTTGGCCAAGGGACAACGCACCTGCGGTGTGCAAACTGTGGACTTGTAAGCCGTGACTGGACGTGGTCCAGTCAGTGTTAAATCCAGGTATTTTTTTATTTTATTTGTGTGATTGTTTGTGTAAGTGTGGATATTTTTTCTCATATTTTATTCTGAGCAGCGACAGCAAACCTCATAAGCCCTGCACTGAAAAAAAATTACTGGCCACGCGCCTAGAATTTTATAGGCGCAGAGCGTGTTCAACGAGAACGGGCTCCGGGCCTCGAACAAACTTGCGTTTCACACGTTTAGATCACGTGGCATATAAAAAATACAAAGAGAAAATGCTGGGGCCCCCTCTCCAAACGCGTGAAACGCCAGTTCGTTCGAGGCCCTCGCCGGTCTCGCTAAACAGGCACTACGCCTGTACTAGCAATCTAGGCGCGTGGCCAGTAATTTTTTTTCAGTGTGCCCTTTTCAGGACAGGCACAAATAAATATAACGTAAAGGACGTGCTGCTCAGACTCAAGTCAAGGTTTTTAAATAAAGTTTGAAAAAATAACCTTTCTCTTCCTCATCCTTTTTCCTTCCTCTTTTTTTTTTAATAATATTTAATAACAAAGAGGTTTTTTGACAGAAGCTACAGTGCAAATTATTCAATTCTAATGATAACACAGCATACCCATAGAATTTCCTTAATTCGATTGAAGTCTCAGGAATTCCTTTACAGGATTTAAAGCTGAAAATAGGAATACCAATTAAATTTATGAAATCTTGATACACCAAGACTTCGTAATGTTGCACGATTGCGTATTACACAGATTCAACAATACGTTATCAAAGCAGTTATCATAACTGGGTGTGCAAGGGGTGAAGAGGTTATTCTTCCGCGAAAAGCAATTATAACTACTGATCTACCTTTGAATTCAAAAGATAAAATACAATACCATATTAAATTACAATACCACATACAATATTAAACCAGCATTTTCGATAACTATAAACAAAGCTCAGAGTCAAAGTTGCACATTTAATGGTGTACATTTATTAACTGCGTGTTTCTCTCATGGGCAGTTGTACCTAGCGTGTTCACCTCCAGAAAATTTATTAATATATATTTGTGGTTAACAACCAAACAAAAAGTTTGTTTATCCAACTGCTTTAATGTAATATTGTATGATTATGTTTCAATAATAATTTTTTCAATATTATTAACTTCATTTCTAATAATATATTTTATTACAACATCCCTTTAGATTAAGTTTTACAATATACATGATTTCAAATTTATTTTCATTGATAAAAATATTCTTTATATATATATAATAAATAAATTAATTAATTAAATATATTTAAAATAATCCTACTTCAGGGGTCCAGAGGGCGTAGCCCCTAGGTGGGTGCTGGGGCGAGCGAAGCGAGCCTGAGGCAGCTAGCATTTATATGTATATGAATTTTCAACTGAAATTTACCTACACTCAGAAATTCAAATATTTTACGATTTCATATTACATTAGCCAACAAAATTAATTGTTATGAGAATTACTGTTGAGTCAAGACGAGCATAGCGAGGCCAATCAGCTAGTAATACTTTAAAATTATTAATTTTAAAAAGTGAGAGAAAAATTTATAATAAAGTCTTCTTTTTTTAAACTAAGTTTATTTTTATTAATAATTCAAGTAAAAGTTTATTAAATTTTATTACAAGTAAATAAATTTTTTATTTTTTGTTGGAAGACTAGTACACAGAAAAATTATATCCTTTTTTTTTTTAATAAGCAGTGACCCAGAAATCCAACGAAGAAAAATTATGCAAATTCGTTATAGTAAAAGAGACAATAAAATTAAGGTAAATAAAGCAAATACATATTTTTTTTTTAAATATATATATTAATGTAAATAAATATAAACAAAAACAAACAAAAAAATTAAAGTCAAATATTTCAGCCATGAAAAAAAATTAATTAAATTTTTTTTTTATTTTTTAGAACGTATTTTTTACAATATTAAATAAAAATTACATCGCACAAATGCTTTCAACTGGAAAATTAAAATTTCAATTTAGTTATATTTTAATTTCATCAGTTATGACAAAAACTTTTTTTGAAATTTTCCTATGTTGATTAAAAACTGTTTGAAAAAAAAAAAATATCTAATAAAAAATTTATTGATAGTAAACTAATAAAATTTTTTTTAAATTTCATATGTAAAACGAACTCTATAGAACTTTATTTTTATTTTTATGATGAATATTTTGAAATATTTTATACATTCTTGGAGCATCTTTCAAAGTATCTTCCTAGTACAAATTTAGTACCAAAACAAATGGTTGTATCTAAGTTTGGCAAGTCGGATGTAAAATAAACCAGATTACTTTTGATTGCCTTTTATAATTAATACTTATAATCAACCCTACCTTGACAAAAATGTGTAACATTTAAGAGTAAATGGAAGTTATAAAATTTTATACGTACTATTGTCAGTCCATCCTTTAGCTAGTGCTTTGAAATTTACAAAATGATAACCAAAATTTTATTTTATCTAAAATAATTGTGACAGTGCAGTCGTTGGCAGTTTTTTTACAGTGTATTTAAGCTTGTATAAATATAAGAAAAAACGTTTTTTTTTTACTTACATATGATTGTTTTACAATCTGATGGTTTTGTTTTCTAAATAATCTATTCAATTTTTTTAATCGATACAAATAGTAGTACGTGCGTAAGCTTTCATATTGTATAAAATTCTATATATTTATATAGAAAATAAAGGCATTCTTGTATATTATTGATTATTTTTTCTATAAATATATGCATAAATAAATTTATAAAACAACAATTTAATCTAATTTAATTTTTTGCCCGCTAAAGCGTAAATGCGAGTATAGAATTTTTTCTCAATTTTTAGCATGTATTGTACGTCCTGGAGGACGATAAAAATATTATATGCACCATGAATACAAAAGTTTAAACACTTGCGTGATCAATAGTATATTACGACCCATGGCCAGAAAAATAAAGAATGACCCAAATCGCACGTAAATTACCTTCCGAGGCTTCGCCTACGTGCGATTTGGGACTTTCTTTTTTTATGGCTCAGGGTCATATACCATTTTTCTGCCTCAGTGGTGAGAAAGCACGTGTTTGCCGCACTAATGATATCTATCGATCACAAATCTACAAATTAGAGCATTGGTTGCTCTCAAGTTCAGGTAAAATTGTTTAAGTAATTATTTTTATCAATTACTATTACCCTCAATTATTTTAAAGTCAAAAAAACATTTTATTTCATTTAATTATTTAAAAAACTTCGTAAGAAGCAACTTCGAGACCTATAAAATATGGCATAAGTAGTAATTAGTATAAGACAAAAAAATTTGAACGATACTCGAAGTGATTGTTTTGAAAGGCACAAATAGCAGCTGAAAAAATTGTAAATACCACAGAAAAAGAATTTCCTCCGCTATAGAAGTTGACAATAATGTCCATGTACTTACTGCAGATCAGGGACCCTTAAAACTACCAAATATTTGTGATCTAATAATCAAATTTAAAAATAATGTTTATCAGATTGGTACAAAAGGTATGATAATAAAAGGCTGGTTTCTACGAACAGAATTGCAAAATGTGCTTAAAAATTTATTTTCATTGACGACGTACCTAAAGAAAATATAATATCCTTAAGGCAAGCCATGGTCAAACAAACGCTCATAGATGGCCAAGTTTATAAAAAATTGTAGAGCTTCTGAAAAACAATGTTCAACAAATAGGTACAATTATTGCTATAAATCTGGAGTTTCATGTAATCAAAGGTATCATTTAAGTGGTCTTATACAAATAAGTAAATTTTTAATAATTATATTATATTTATTAAAAAGTTAAAAATTTGATAAAAAATGTAAATTTAAATGTACATGAAATTAATAAATAATATTACCTTACATTGGCGTACGTCTGTATTTTTAGTATAGTAAAATAGAAAAAAAATTAAATTTCTGTAATACGACACTTAGTGAGTATAATAGGCTAAAATACGTATAATAGGCCATAATAATAAAAATTTCAGTATCATAGGTAAGTAATGAATTTAAAGGCTTTATTTTTCTATAATACGGATAATAACCTATAATACTAAAATTTCTATTATACTGAAACATATATATATATATATTTATTTATTTATTTAATACTGTGTAATTGCATATGCAGCTTTATACGGGTGTCTATACAAATAAGGGTGTTTCTTAATTGCAATAAGAATTTAAAAGCTGGAATTTTTTAGCTAGAGCTCTCAAAACGCAATAACTAAGCTGTTTCTCTTTTTAAACAAAAAATTGTAAGAAATATTTTTAGTCCTACTAGATGATTTTTCATTCATATGCTTTTGAGAAATCGACTTTTGAAAAAAAACGGTGTATTTCATTGATTTATCGTTTATGTGAAACTCAAAAAAATTTGACCCCAGAACTGAATTCTATGGGAAATTAGCTGTACACATCTACGAGCAGAAAATTTTTCATGATAATGTGAGTTTTTTACAGAATATATAAAGAAAATTATTTCTCATTTTTTTTTATAAAAAGCCAAAACCCAAAAATGGTTGCTAAAAATCTAGGACTTAACCTTAAGAGCTAAAAAAGGGGCTTATTTTTAGTCGTAATTTTGGAGAAAAAAATATTTTGGAATGAATTAACTAAATTTTTTTAAATGTAGTAAAATAGACGTCATGTTTGACAGACAAACGGCTTTCAAAAAGCAAGAAAATCTATGCTTGATACGTGTGTCTTCAGTTTATTAAATTTAACCAAAAGTTGGCCCTCCTAAGGGCTTCATTTTTTTTAGAAATCGACATATATATACGTAATTAATAATTATATATTAACATTTTAACAAAATTTGCGTTACATAAATATGGAAACAAGAATTTTCTGTGCATATACGTATATTCTAGATATTTAAATTGCTTTCTGTATACATATGAGCATTTATTTTAAAATTGATACTTAACTCGAGCCTGGAATCGTAAAATTTTTTTTTGAGGGCACACCTGAACGACCCTTGTTTTTGTGAAGTTTGAACCCTCAGGAAGTCGAAAAAAGTCGTGAACAAGGATTCGGTGATAGGTGCCAAAAAGATTTTTTCACTTTTATGTCAGAAACCGTGTTTTTCGTATCTGAGCTACCCCAAATTTTTAAAATAACCTTTTAGGTAAATAAAATTTAAAAAAAATAGATAAAAAATCTGATTGCCAGGGAAAAACCACTTCAGAAGAAAAAAAAACTTATCTTTTTCCGATGAAATTTAGCCAAGTTATCGTCAATTTAAGATTTTGCTCAAATTCCGGTTAAAAAAGATTGAAATTTTATTGAAAAAAGCCTGTTTCTGAACTTTAAAAATGCATTACTCGCTTGATTTTCATCGTAAAATAATAATTTTTTTTTTAAAATCGATTAATCTTTCCCTGGCAATTCATTTCTTTAAGAAAAAAATCATTTTTTATGACCAAATTTCAATTTTTAGGTCAAAAGCCTTTGAAAACTGTAAGTAGCAAGATTTACTTAATACAGCTTTTGACCTAAAAATTGAAATTTGGTCATAAAAAATGATTTTTTTCTTAAAGAAATGAATTGCCAGGGAAAAATTAATCGATTTAAAAAAAAAAATTATTATTTTACGATGAAAATCAAGCGAATAATGCATGTTTAAAGTTTAGAAACAGGCTTTTTTCAATAAAATTTCAATCTTTTTTAAGACAAATTTGAGCAAAATCTTAAATTGACGATAACTTGGCTAAATTTCATCGGAAAAAGATAAGTTTTTTTTTCTTCTGGAGTGGTTTTTCCCTGGCAATTAGATTTTCTTATCTATTTTTTAAAATTTTATTTGCCTAAAAAGTTATTTTAAAAATTTGGGGTAGCTCAGATACGAAAAACACGGTTTCTGACATAAAAGTGAAAAAATCTTTTTGGCACCTATCACCGAATCCTTGTTCACGACTTTTTTCAACTTTCTGAGGGTTCAAACTTCACGAAAACAAGGGTCGTTCCGGTGTGCCCTCAAAAAAAAAATTTACGATTCCAGGCTCGAGTTAAGTATCAATTTTAAAATAAATGCTCATATATATATATTTTATATCTTTAATACAAGAGCATAAAGCTTTACGAATGTAAATATGACAAACGAATCTGCATAAGTATATAAATTGAGCTAGTTTATCAATAATAATGAACCATTTTTTTCATACATACAAAATAAAATAAAAAATGTGCAGAAAATTACATGTACCATTTATTTTCTGAATGATGTTAAAGAATTATTAATATTTATAGATTTAATATTTTTACAGTAAACAATTTATAATTGTAACATTATTAAGCATAAAAAAAAGAACCTCAATAAAAAATAAATATAATTATGTTTAAAAAAAGTATAAAAAATAATAAAATATTATCTTGTACACCAAAGTAACTATTAAATTATACCTCGAATTTCCAATATATATGAACAATATGAATATAATCCAATCGCTTACTGAACTGTACAATTTCCATCAATTGAATACTTAATAAATTTAACAACCAGGACAATTATTTTAAAGATAGAATTATTCATAACCTAATTTATATGAGTTTATTAATAATAATGATATTAAAAAACAATTTAATTATTAAATATTTATATTAAGTTTTTATTTTAATTAAAAAAAATATAATTTTAGCAATGACAAATATTTTATAGCATATTATAATTGTAATTAATTTTAATTTTTATTGCTTATAAGTTACCACATACGCCAATTATTTCACTCATTTTGAGAATCTTTTATATTATGCTTGCTTTTGGTGAGGAGAAATATATACTGGGCAGTAGGTAAATTCTGATTGTATATTCGTTTTTGGCGCATTAAAAAAAGGTTGGATAAGATATTTACTTTGAATTTCCGTAAATTACGAAATATTTATCCTTTTGGGGGAGAGGTGGAGATTGGGGATTACGGGGGTCGCTGGGGTAAAATATACGGGTGATAGTTAAATTCTAACTTTAGATTCGTCTTTTCCAAAAAATGCTGAATAAGATAGTGATTATGAATTTTCATATAATATAGAAGTTTGACCGTTTGGAGATATGCTGGATCAAAATCTGAGGCTGTTAGGAAAACTTTGGCCGCGAATTTGAATTCAACGTCGAACTCGCTTATTTTTCGGTGTAAAATAAAATTTTTTTTTTTAAATTGTCGAATTTTTTCCTGGATATTCGAATATTTACAAAAAAGAAACTTCTTATATGCAAAAATTATTTTTTTTGGCCAATAACTACCCTAATTAATTGACAAAATAAAGTAAGTTCTAAAGTAATTTGCCAAAAAAAAATAATTTTTGCATATAAGAAGTTTTTTTTTTGTAAATATTCGAATATGCAGGAAAAAATTCGACAATTTAAAAAAAAAAATTTTTATTTTACACCGAAAAATAAGTGAGTTATCATTATTTCAAGTTAGAATACTGTATAATGACCCTAAAACTGGGATTTTTGGAAAATTTTTTAAAAAATCTTAAAATGACGATAACTTACTTATTTTTCGGTCAAAAATAAAAATTTTTTTTTTTAAATCAGCTCATTTTTCCCTGGCTATTTGAATATTGAAGAAGAAAATTTTTTTGGTTGACCCCTTAACCATTTATTGGCCAATATTGGTCTAATTATTACACATTTTCAGAGTCTTATATCTACGAACTGATCTTAGAAGCCAATACCATCGCCCAAATTTTTAGGGCATTTTTTTTAATATCAAAAGAAGCTTTCCTGAAATTTTCAGCACTTAAAGTGCTCAGAGAAAAATTTTGCAGACGATTAAAGTTGTTAAAAAATCGATATTTTTGGAAACAGCAAACTTTCAATTGCTTATACCTCCGGTCCCTGATAAGCTTTTTTAACTTTTAAGATCTCATTGAAAAGGTCTTTGCTAGACGCTTTTAATGAAACCAACCGGAAGTCTTTAGCTAATGATTCTGAGTCACAATTAAAGTTCAAAAATCAGCATTTTTCGATAAAATAAATCTTACGTTAATCAATGCGAGTAAAAATCAACTCCATGAAACTTTCTGAAAATTTTTTTGGTAAAAGTTGAAAGTTTAAGGAAAAAAATGAGACCAGCCGGATGTTGTTTAGACTAATCCTTGAAGCTCAGTAAATTTTTGAAAATTGGCTAAAAACAGCTATTTTTGGACCTTTTAGAGCTTGTATCTCGGCAACCCGTCCTGCAATTTTGGCTGGCTGAGTTTTTTATTACTTCAAACCACCCCTGAAAATTTGAGCTCGATCGCAGTCATGGGTGCGCACACTTTTGTATGAAAAGTAATGGTATTTATAAATAAGTGACGTATAGGTTAAACACAAAACTAATTTGGGTAAGAATTTTACTCTGCAAGTGAGTAATGACAATTTTACTCTTATGTGTACTCCTATTTGTAAACAAAATTAGACGCGTGCATAACCTATCGGAGAATTTATTACTTCAATTTAGTTATAAAGTTTGCCTATTTTAGTGAATTAGTTGCTGAAAAAATATTGGTCTTATAAATTAAAATTAAATAAATATGTAATATAAGTATCAGGGATTTCACGCCAACTTAGCCCAAGTTGGAATGAAGTGTAACGGAAACTGATTCAAACTTTTTTTTTCGAAAGTGCGATTAAAAATAAGTGCTGCGTCTAGTATTACCTTTCTAGACCCAATACTCAATTGTTGTGCTTCATTTATTTTATTCTTTCGTAAATTGACGGAAAATTTTCTGAATTATTCAAATGCTTAATTTTTACAGGACAGTATTTTGCTTTTAGCAAATTCTCTGTGAAATTAGATTTAGGGTTCCAAACGTTTACTTGTACTGCGCTTGTATGAGAAAATCATTGCTTACAATTTTGTATTCGAGCTTAAATATCTCAAAAGTTTCAGGTTTCAATATCTTCTAATTGATCTTAAATTACTTCAAACCAATTTCCAGAGCCCTGCAGACCAACTAGGACCCATTTGACGTGAAATTCTGCATATATTAAAAATAATATTGAAAAAATGTTAAAGAAAATTTTTCTGTATCATGTTTTATAAAGAACATTTTTACATGAATATTTAAATATGGATGAATGGATAAATAAATAAAAACAAAAACTTATAAAAAATCAAATTATAAAATTATTGACAACCTTAACTTTATTTTTTAGTATTTGCTTACTTTTGCACAAATTTATTAACATGATTTTTATTCCTTTTTATATTTTATTTTTTATCAAAAAAATCTTTTTGCATAAAAAAAATTTAAACGTGCTACTATAATTTTAATGTAAATATTTTTTTATAGGAACAATAATAGTGTAGATAACTTCTAGTCCTTACTCATACTCCAGTCAAACATGGTTTGCTACTGTTTTTGGCAATCAAGTTAAGGCGAGTTCTATACTAAGGGTTTTTTGGATTACTGATTCTAAAAAATGGGATTTCGTTCGTGCGAATTCGCCTAAAACCCTTAAATTATCAAAAAAACACCCGGAAGTGTAAAAGTTAGCAATAATTAGGTAAGGTCTTTTTTAACATGAATCATGTTTATAGGGAGAAGTACCCTGGGAATACAAAAATCAAGGGAGGGTAAAATTTGTCCCATTTAAGGTAGAGGTAAGGGTTTTAGGGACTTTGAATAATCCGGGATTTGTAATTTGGGATTAGAATTTTAACATTTAGTAAAAGTGATAATTACAAATTATAAAAATGCATTATACCTATCCATTAGCTGTAATAAACATGCTTCGTGCATTTTGATTGTGTATACACAAACCGGTTAGGACGTTCAATAATTACACAACGCTAATTTTGGAAAATTCTGGATTAGTTCACCCCCTTGCAACGCAGTGTAACTTTTAAAGATCTGTCCACCTACCCTATTATGAAACATTGTGCAACAATTTTTTTATAGTGAAGAGCCCTTTTTTAATAAAACATAATAAAATTTAATTTTGATATTATATAATCTACACTGAAAAAAAAATCCGCTTGCCGCAAGCGGAATTATTCCGCTTGCGGCAAGCGGAATTTTTTTTTCTTTGCAAACAATTGCAAATGACTTGAAACGTAAAGAAAATTAAAAATAAACATTTTTTCTTTTCTTTTTCCAAAATTTTCTCAAATCTCGTCATACCGAAATACGCATATCCCAAGTAAGCGGGAAAAAATTTTTTTTTTAATTTTCTTTACGTTTCAAGTCATTTGCAATCGTTTGACAAGAAAAAAAATTCCGCTTGCCGCAAGCGGATTTTTTTTTCAGTGTACAGTAACGGTTTCAATAAAACGGTCTCTCCCCATACAGCATTGCGTAATTATTAAGCGTTCCCTTATAAGTTTTTATTATCAGTAACAAAAAGTTGCTTGTTGAAAAAATCCTTTCTAGAAACTTGTCCTAAAGGAAGAAGTTAAGACTTAAGTAGTCTTCGCCTATTTTTGCTCCTAGAGTTCTACATTTCCGTATACGATCCAAAATTGACAGAATCAAGATAAAAGTATAAAAATGTAAAACTTGCAATAAATAAATTTAACAAAAAATCTAAAAAAAATTGGTTATATCCTCAATAACTAAGGTGAGTTTAATTATTGATGCTGCCTTTTTTGTACCATATTAATCGTAAAATGATATCTATATTTAGAAAAAAGGGTTAAATATAATTAAATATTTTATCCACAAAGTAATTGAATTATTCATTTTTTTTTCTATTTCAAATTGAATTTTATTTTATTTACACTGTTTTATTAAATAAGTAAATATTATGTCTACATGTCTATAGGCAATTAAGAACTCGAATTCGAATTCTCCTACCCTGTCAACATGAAAATACCGAATTGTCCGTAGTAAACTACAAAAATGGCTCTTTCGTATTTTGTAAAATACTAAACAGCGTTATTAGTATTTTATAAAATTTTCATGAGCTCTACTGCGTTTATAAAATACTAAACATAATCGTTTGAATTTTTAAAACTACCAACGACCTAATTTATAATTTTTCTCAAATTCGGCAACTGAAACGTATTTTGTAAACTACAAACGAGGCTAAAATAAAGAATTGTTATTATTATTTTATAATTATTTATGAATATTATTATTAATAAGCCAACCATCATTTCTATTTTTTTAAATATAATTTTTTTGAAATTTTTAACTATTCTATATGTTTTTATGGTTGCCCATATTGTGGGCAAATGGACCATTTTTACTAATAAACCGTATTTAAAAAAATAGCAATGATCACACTAAACCTAAAAAAATATTTTGTTACCCAGAAAAGAATGAATGTTTGGTTGCTCTTATTTAATTCTTTGGGGAGGAATTATTTTGAGGTTAATTCTTTTAAATAAAATTATTTTTCTTTTAATTCTGTTCATAAAGAATTGAATTGAAAATAATTTTGTTTAAAAAAATTAACCTCAAAATAATTCCTCCCTAAAGAAATAAATAAACATTAATTCTTTTTTGGGTAACAAAAAATTCTTTTAGGTTTGGTGTGATGGTTGGCTTATTATAATTCATAAATAATTATAAAATAATAATAACAATTCTTTATTTTAGCCTCGTTTGTATTTTACAAAATACGTTTTAGTTGCTGAATTTGAGAAAAATTATAAATTAGGTCGTTGGTAGTTTTAAAAATTCAAACGACTATGTTTAGTATTTTGTAAACACAGTAGAGCTCATGAAAATTTTATAAAATACTAATAACGCTGTTTAGTATTTTACAAAATACGAAAGAGCCATTTTTGTAGTTTAGTACGGACAATTCGGTATTTTCATGTTGACAGGGTATTATTTTATTTTATTAACTTAGTGTTGTATATTGATTGAAATAATTGTAAATAAAATTACTAAAAAAAAGAGTAAAATATTTTTTTATTAACATACGAATTGTTTAACTAAAAATATTAAAAATTCAAGGTATCAATTCAAGCTATTGAACATACATAAAAAAATTTTTTAATTTTTAATTTTATTTAATTAAAAATTCTATTGAAATAAAAAAAATCTTTTTACACAAAATGAATGATTTTAAAATCCCTTTTAAAGTTGACAAAAAGTATTAAACAAATAAAAAAAAAAAGTAGAGAGAAAATCCTTTATATAAATCAAACTTTTTTAAACTGCTTTTTTTATATGTATTATTTGAGTAATTCATGGTGACATCAATTTGAGGTATTCAACATAACGATTGATAAAGACCATTGAACATCGTTGTCCATCAACAAATGGACGACTGATATGGTTCAACTTATATATACATGAAAATATATATAAAAAAAAAACAGGTCGTGTCGACAATATATATATATATATATATAAACATGCAACAGAATGTTTATGTATATATAGAAAAGTTTTTCTACCTGTTTCTAGGAGCTTGCGCTTATAAAGAGTTGGTTGTTGCGCAGCCCTTATATAAATAAAGGTATAACACGTGGGGATGCAGAAAATTTGAAAATAAGAGAAAGTAAGATAGATATATATATTATATATTAATAAAAAGAGAAAAAATAAAATATGAAGAAAAACCTGTGAACGTTCTATCAAACAGTTGAGTATAGTTTACAAGGGGGATAAGCCACCACAAGGACGAGAGACAAAAAACAAATTTAAAAAAATAAACGTACTGACTAATTGGTGTTTTATTTTTTGTTTTACCTTTTTTTTTACGTTTTTTTTTTAATTTTTTAAAATGTAAAATATTTTTAAATAATATTTTTATTTAACTTTTGAAAAAAAAGTGTCAGCTTTTATTGAGAATCAACTTACTTCTTTTTTTCATTTATTGGAAAAAAAAATATTTCTTTTTTTTTCTATACAAGGACATCGTTTTATTAGAAAATTTAATTGCTTGTTTATTTTCTTTAGTTTACTCTTTTCATTAAAATTTTTCTGTAATATAAAATAAACAATTTTTTTTTTTAGAACAAAAAATTAGTGTTTTTTGTAAATAAAAATAATAATAATGTGCCAAAAATAATAATAATAATAATAAACAATTTGAATCAGATTAAAAAAAAAGTTCGTGCATAAAAAAAAAAGTAAAGGATATGGTGAATTGTTTATTAGTAAGGTCAACGTGTTATCAGGATAATAAACAAGTAGTAGTAGTAAATAATAATATGAATTTCTTTGAGTGTAATTATTATAAATATAGTTTATTAAGTTTACGATTATTATTAGTGAGCTTTTTTGTGCCAATAAAAGTGTATGAGTTATCATTTATTCAATTTTATTATCATTGATAAGTAAAAGTACTTTGAATAAAAAATTGGCCTAAAAAAATTGATTTTTTATTATTCAACAAGTCCGATATATTTTGATTATTTTATGGATTCATTAATAATAAGGTAATTTAAATAGTTTTTTAATTATTAAATTCTTTAAAATTTTGTGTTATGCAGAAAATTTTAATTAATAAATTATTAGTATTTTTGAACTAACAGTCATTGCATGATTAAAAATGGTTTACAGAAATATAAAAAAAAATTTTAGTATTGCATGATTTTACTAATAAGAAAAATCATTATTTTTAAAAAATTTATTTTTTAAAGTAATAAATTTTTTTTTTTAATATTATTTTTTGTAAGTTTATTAAAACTTTTAAATTCCTTCAAGCTATTATCATTATTATTTTTTTATTTTAAAACTTTCTTAGAATGCTATTACTTAATTGGTATTAAAAAATATTATGTCTTAAAAAGGATCGAATTATTAGTAATTTTTTTCAAAAAGTTAATGTAAATTATTTTTTAAGTGCAAAATACTGAATATTTGTTTTAGATTTGAAATGAAACATGATCTTAAAATAATTCAAGTCAGGTTTTAACTTACGAAAATATATGATTTGATAAAATTTATATATTACAATGACAGTTTTTTGAATTATTGGTGATTGAAATATGTTTAAAACACAAGGGAATTTTTATCTAATTTGACCTCTGAGGTTACTTCATTTAATTAACTTTATTGCATAAATGTACAAGCTAATTGTCAGGTTTTTCATAAATATTCGTAATAATATATGCTTCGAAGAAAAATTTTTGGTAGTTATGATAACTCATGTTAAAAATTATTTAAATTTAAAATTTACATAATTTAAATGAAGAAAGCTTTGTTTTTAATTTAAAATTAAACAAGGAAATTTAATTCTTTTATTTTTAATATGCTTGGTAACTATGTGACAGTTAAAACTTTTTGATTTAAAAAAAAAATGTTAAATTCTATGAGAAAAGTAATTTTTTATCTACAGAAATGATTTTAAGTCCCATCCATTTCAATGCCAGGTAATATTTTTTTACGTTCAGTAACGTTTAAAATATCTATAAAAAATTATTTAAAACTTTTTATATCTCATTTTTAGGGGTGGTAGATAAAAGAAGATTTCAAAAATAGAAAGAGTTGTCCAAAAATTATCACTGTCTGATTTTTAGACTATATTTTTAGACTTTTCATTTTTCTATAAAGTATATTCCCTTGGCCCTAACATATACCCTTTCTGTGACTAATATGACCATATTTGATTTTTTTCACTTTTTGCAAGGTTCTAGTAATTATTTCCAATAGCTGGCAATAATTGTATTTTGAATTTACTCTAGAGAGCGATACAAAAAATTTACTTGTCCAAAAAATGTTGATTGGGTGTTAATATGTTAACAAATATCTGAGGTTACCCAAAAAATACGTAATGCAAAACATGCATACAGGGAAAAGTAAAAAATGTAGCAGTAATACCAAAACCACATTAAACATTTTTAAAATACTGTAATTTTTGCCTCGCATGTATCACATATTTTTTCAAACGACCTCTATTATATGTATCTATAAAGCATTGTAAAAATAATTTTCAAAAGTTTACTATTTCTCTCTCTTGCTTTCCATAGAGCAATTCATTTTTATACAAAAGATTATTTTTTGAATTCAATTATACAAAACTAGTAATTCGTGATTAATGTAAGTACACTAGAACCTTGATTAACAGGGCATTAATTATACGGATTTTTATAGATATAGTTGTTTTACGATGGTGTTAACCAGCATTTTTTTCAGTTTATTTATAAAAATTAAAAAAAAAAATTAATTTTTATTATATTTACAAGGTTATTTTGTCTGAAATTTTAGTTAAATGAGATTACGATCTTTTATATATTTTATTATGTATAGCATATCACTTCCTTAAATTCTAAAGGAAAATTTATTTCTTCTCGCTCAGATGAATACAGATAAACTTACATTTACAAGAATATAAATATAAAGATACACACGTAAATATGTGTAATTTTATTTATACGTGAGTCAATGTATGAATTCGTTATATTTTCTTTTGATAGTAAAATTATAAATTTTTTTATTATACTTTGATAATCTGGTTTTTAGACTATACTGTTTATCTAAAATTTTTGTTTTATATGATTTGAAAAAAAAAATTTTTGACTTTATAAACTAAAAGTGGGATAAATAATTTGGTACATTTCGGCTTCAACGTCGATATAAATATATATCTTCAACTAGTGATATCTAGGTCTGACCTTTTCGGATAAATTACTTTCAAAAATATATCAAAAAATTTTGAAGTAAAAATTTTAGAAAATAAAGACATGCACGAAATGTATACTTTTTTCCAGCAAAAGCAGACCTAAAATTAATATAATATTAAATATATGGGTGATTCTTTCTCAAGCAAACCACCTCCGCCTGTCAAAAAATGGAGGCAATTTAAAAGGATTTTTATTGTCTCAAATTGACGAAAAAAAATCGAATTTTCTTTTCTCATTGACTTTTTCAGTTTTCTAAATGGTATTTTTAAACCAAGCGCACAGTGTGCCGAATCAATCAAAAATCTACTGACTCCGTAAAATTTTATTTTTTCACCCATTTATTTTTTTAAATGCTTCGTATACTATCCTACTCTTATGGAAACCTGCTACTTTTTCAAATTTTTACAATTAAAATTCACCCCTTATACATTGGTGTATACGCAAAAATTATATTCACAGGGTTACTAAGTTTATTTGCAATTAAAAAAACCTTGTTTATGGACACTATTGCCTTTTTCCTGATTCAAAGAGTAAAAATTTTTAAAAAGTAGCAGGTTTCCATAAAAGTAGGATAATATACGAAGGATTTAAAAAAATAAGTGGGTGAAAAAATTAAATTCTAAGAAGTCAGCAGATTTTTGATTGAATCGGCACACTGTGAAGCGTGACCAAACCCAATGATCGGGTCCCAAATCGATTCTAAAGTTTTTTTTGTGCAGAAAATACTACTAAAAAATTATCAAATTTATTATTATTATTATTATGGTCCTTTATTTTGTAATAACAAAAATATGATAAATTGCTGCCTTCCCACAAAATTTCTATCAGAAAAGTACTTCCAATTATGAAATTTTTAGTGCTTTCAAAAAACAAAAAATAATATTAAACACTATTTTTTCTCACTTGGAAGAAGCTCTTTTTTCCACAAGTGGTTTTAAAGCTTTTTCACTAAAATTCTTACCACAGCTACATAAAGGAGAAAAAAATTAACTTTGGTTTTTTGAGTATATAATTAAAAAAATATAGATAATTTTTAGCTACTTAAGTAAGAAACTTAATAAATATTTTAATTTTTTTTTAATTAAAAATTAAAATCTTGCTAACCCAGAGTAAAATATTATTAAAAAAAACAACACTTAAATTTTAAAAACTAACAAAAATACATAAAAATAATGAAATTTAATATTTCTGTTATTTATTTAAAAAGTTTTCACAAGTCACATATGCTAAGAGAACCATCATAAATCATTTTTTTTTTAAATGTATATAGTTTTAATTTATTCATTAAATTGTTTTTCGCCTCTGGCTTTTTTGTTAATTAATAAATTTTTAAAATTAATTTTTCCATTCTCTCCAAATGTGTTCATTAAAAGGTTACAGTTAATTTTCAATATGCCTAGAAAAAAGCTTTTTAATTAAAAAAATAATATTTATGTATAATTTTATTCATATTTTAAATATATTGAATATTTAAATTCAGACTTATTCAAGATTTTTAATTCTCAGTGTTAGCCTGATCATATATTTATCTATACTACTTAAAGATTAAAAGTAAATGATATTCTTAAAATAAAAGTATTTTCAGTTTGACCCAAGAGTAATAAGAGTCATTTTTACAATTTTTACTTAAAAATTCAAAAGTTTATACTTTTACTATGCAGGTATGGTATAAACTCTGTTAACTGCATTATTATTAGTTTTAAAGTTTTAAACTGTTATTATAGTTTTGAAGTAAAACGATACAAAAAAAAAGGTTTAAATTTTTAAACAATTTTTAAATTCGTCATAAAATTTAAATTTTTAATATGCTGAACTGAAATTACACTTTATAAAATATTTTGTTCACCCTATTTTATTAGGGTCACTAAGGCTTCGGTTATCGTATTTTCTCACATATTGTAAATTATTTGCTATAAATACTTTTAAACTTATTTTTATCTTCGATTTTTACACCTTACACGTTATGGCTATATTATCGTGTTTTATTTATGCACTTAAACATTTTTATATCGTTTTTATTTATTTTAGATATTATTACTTATTTGTTAACGTTTATTGATAAACTATAAAAACTGTGGCGGCAGGAAATGGAAAAATTTTGGTTGCTGAAATCGGAATCCCGGTTCTGAAAATCAATATAGAAGATCAACTTTGGTAAAAAAAAAGGACTAAGTTTTGGTAGGGAACAATAAGGGGCGGGGGGGGCAAAGGGGATCCCCGGATATCTTTGTTGGCTAAAATTTTTTTATTTTCAAAAACAAAGGACGTTTAAATTGATGCAAATGACATATGAACCTCAGAAAAATAAAAAATTTTTTTATCAAAAAAAAGTATTGAAATATGGTGTTAGAGTAATATAAAAATACCCTCGTGATATTACAAGTGTCATTCTGTTACTCGAAAGTGAAAAAGAGCGTAACACTCAAACATAAGTGAAGTATTACGAGTACATAGCGTTTTGTTTCTTGCTAATAATGAATAAGACCATGACGTTATGCAATAAGTAGTATAAGTAGAGTTTTGATCCTTATAAGTGTGAAGGATTGTGTGAAGGATTATAAAAGCTATTATTAGATATGACGTGAATATACATGATTAAGTAATACGAATATTTCTAATGAAAATATAATAATATAAAAATTATAAAATAATTTTTGCAAATAATTATTTTTTTTTTATTTACTTTTTTTTTAATTACTAGTAAGTTAAGTGACCTAATTTATGTAAAGTATTTATTGATGTATTTAAAATAACTTTTGCTGGATTCTAGATTATACATATAAAAATAAAAAAAGCTCTAAGAACTCATCGATTTTGGAGAAAAAAAGTTGGTTTAAGAGTAAAAAGTACTATTTTTTTTTTTACTTTTACGATTTGATTTTTTTTATTTGCTTTTACAGTTGTAATTACACAATCTTTCTGATATAATTATAATTAAAAGCGTTTAACGTATATCAAACTCCACCCTTATCTTCCCAAGCAGACTTAAATACTTGTAAATTATTATAAATAAATTTAAATTTAAATTATAAACTTAAATTGGATTTTCGGCTAGAAAACTTGAACTAAAAATGAAAATATATTTTGGAAAAAAATGTTTTCCTGTGTAAAAAAAGTTGTTTTTTCATTATTTGGGGTCGAAATTTTGAAATTTTTTACCAAAAGTGAAATGTAGCCTCTCAAAAATGGCCAATTTATAATATCGAAATTAACTAAAAGGACCTACTTTATTTAAAAAAATTGGATTACATAATTTATGAAATTCAAGAAAAAATTAATATTTTAATGATTTCTGGACTTTCCCAAGACGGGCGATAATAAAATCACAGCAAATTTCAAGATATTAAATTAAAAGTAAGAAGAAACCTTCTAATATCGGTTTTTTAAATATGCTACCATTTTATTGTCCAACGCCTTGAAAAGGTCTAAAAACCTTTTAAATAAGTAAAGAAGTTCTTAAAATTATTATTTAATCAGTTTTCAGTTCATGTTATATATAATATCGAATTTGGTTAAAAAGAAATTTTACTGAACATAATTAGTCAGCTTTAAGAAGCTATAATTCACTTTTGGTAAAATATTTTGTAATTACGATCCTAAATAATCAGACAGAAACTCTTTTTACATGGGAAAACATTCTAGCTGGAAATCTATTCGATTATTTAAGTTCGCTTGGAAAGATATGGGTTAAAATGATAAAAAAAATCTTAGGTTATTTTTTCTTTTATAAATATTTTTCATATTATGCATTTTTTTCAAGTCATTAGTGCTTTCGTATTTTAAAAATAGAAATTGATTTATATTAGATTAAAAGATCATGTATTGAAAACTTTTTATCTCGTTCCTGATAAAACTTTTTAATACACCAATAAACTATTTGCAGCTATCATTTATGAGAATATAGATAACAGATAAAATTGTACCAACAAAATTAATGCATTAGCTTTTTTAGTAATTTTTGAAGTAAATGCTGAAACTACTAATTATTTTAGCATTTAATCACGTTTTATAGGAGGTAAATCTTTTTTTATCATTTTTAGGGTCATGAGATTATTTGTTTTTACATATGAACTTAGTGATTTAATTAAATTTTAGCTTTTTCTTGAATAATATTTCACTTGTCAAGGGATTTATATTTTAATTTGGTTTACAACTCTATAAGAAGCTGTTAGTAAAATCCTAGGTTATAAGTTTTTTTCAGGAGATTATAAAAGAGTTTTTAATATTATAATGGACTTAGAAATTAATCTTTTTATCTAAACCCAACATGAAAATTATTTTTTTTTACATATATTTTCAGATTCTACAACCACGTTTAGAATTCCAGATATTTAGAAAAACATCTAATTACCATTTTTTACTTCTCACTGACCAAAAAAAAATTGCATACTACCCTTGGACAAAAAAAAAATATTGCCCAAAATCACAGTTTACCATTTTCTGATAATTTCATGAGATTTTGCTAAATTTTTATTCTTTTGGGTCTTAATATACTATTTACAAAATATGGATTCCATTCAACAGTATGCTAATAAGACAGACTATCATAAAAAACTATTAGTAATAAATTTTTTCAAAAAATTTCAATTTCAGTCTATTACGTAGTGAAAAATTATAAATGTTAATAATAAATTACGTGTTTCAAAAAATAGATTTAAATAACAATTTTTTAAAGTTTATTTTTATATTTTTTATCTAAATTCGTAAGAAAATTTTATTTTTTCAGAATAATTAAAAATTGCGAGTAACATCGTTAAGTAATTATTTTCAAGCTTTTTTAAACCTACTTATTTATTTAAATACATACTTTTCAAAAAAAATATGACTATATTTGAAGAAAATTATATTTATCGACAATCAATAAGAATGTCTGCTCTATTTTTTTCAAAATAACTTTTCACCTGTTAAATATTCTATACATACTGGTGTAAAATGTAAAAACTGTTCTCGATGTCATAATATCACGCAAAACTGGAAATATGTGACATTCAAAAAACTGATTTTTATGAAAATAAAAAACGTTATTATATTTCTTAGAAGTAAGACTTTTTATTTTATCTAAAGTTTTAAATCTAACAAATGTATTAACAGTCACAATACTAATCTTGAAGTTCTAATTCTAGGGTTCAACGTAAATTAATTTTCAGATTTACTTGTAAAATGTATCAAATGGTTGATAACACTTGTTTCTGATATTGTCAATTTAAGCACTTGGAACTACAAAAATAAAGAAAACGCAACAAGGTTTAGATCGATAAGTTAATTAATTTTTGAACTAGAACTGGAACTGATTTCAAAAAGTAATTATGAGAAAAACGCATTTAAAGTTTTTAATTGCTTATGTTTTCATATGTCTACGATCCATAAAAATCAAAATATCTCAAAAACGCATTCTTTTTTTGCCTTTTTTTATACATTCTTGAAATACTTTTAAGCAAAAAAATCAAATAAAAAAAACAGAAAATGTATAAAAAATGTCCCTAACTTGAATTATTCGAAGCCATTAAACTCGAATTATTCTCAGTCCCTAAACGTGAATTATTTTAAGTACTTATAACCCTGTATTATTGTAAGTAAGACCCTAAATGCGAATTACTTTAAGTCCCATTTGACCTCCCATTTTTCAAGCTTTTTTGGGTACCCCTCTCTATAAACTTGTTCAATGTTAAAATAAACAAGATTAGATTTTTTTTGTAGAAGTTGACGAAATCCTAATTTAATTATTTTAACACAATCATTTGCTAAATACTCTTTCGAATTCATTTCACTTACAAGAATAATTTAATACAAAATTAACAATTAAAAACGGATTTTCCTCACTCATGATATAAACAGCAAATAGAACATAAAAAGTATTAATCGGTTTTACAAGTGTTTTTTGTACCAAAATTTGTACCCTAACTTTCAACTATATAACAAACTATTTTCTTCCCTTGTACAAAAATCTACAAGTATTTAAATTTTAAACTGATATATAATTAAAAAGTAAATTTGCATTATCATAAAAAATTCAGTTAATTTTATTCGAATTAAAAATAAATTTTTTTGTCCAACTGTGCAGTTATTTTATGAAATAAACGTTAATCGTTTAATCCGATTGTAATTTTAAAGCATTTATAAAAAAAAAAAAAATTAAAAAAAAAACAAACATTGCTTATAAAATATGTTGAAGTATTTTATATTTTGATAAAACAATAAAAAATCATTTAAATATAAATAAATATTTAATGTTTACAACATATTTGCATTTAAATAAATTGAATAAATAAAAAAAAAAATTTATGATTAAATCATGTACAATTTATAATTAAAAATAAAAAAAAATGAATTATATATATATATACTTGAGTTAAATATTATATAAAATAAATATATAGAGAGAGTTTAATTAGTGTAAATGTATATATATATATATATAAGTACAAAGTAAATGATGATGTTTAGTAGCTCTTAATTTTTACGTTAATTAAAAAGCACAAGAGATGAATTTTTTATTTCTTCTTTAACGTTTTTTTTTTAAACTACGTATTTATTATTTTTAAAATTTTTTATTATGTTAGTTAGGTAACAATTATTTGTAATAAAAATTACAATTTTTTAAAATTTGTTTTTAATTTTTCACCATTTAAAAAACAAATGGTCAAGTATCAATTATTTTTTTGAAGTGGCAGCTTTTATGAATTAATGAGTTAATTCATAATTTTTTTGATTAAAAAGGGGAGTTTACTAAACTTGTTTGGCTTAAATTACACTATACAGTATGAGTTAATTTATGTATTATGTAGACAAAACCAAATATTCTCCCAATGGACCTTCTAGGACTAGGCATAACTACCAGGTTAATTAAACTAAACCACTTTAGGTGGGTCTCATTTTTTTTTTAATTTTTTTTTTTAAGCCACGAAAGAAGCTTGATTTTTGCTACTAACATTCTTGAATCTAAAGCCTATAAATCAAACACTTATTTTTTTCCCATTAAATTATTGCCAAAATTACGATATGTGATCAAAAATGGGTTATACAAGTAGCAAAAATTTTAAAACCCATCCATTGATTAGTTTTTATGAATGAGTTTTTGCGTAATAGTACTTAAAAAATTGGTCACTTTGGGCCGAAAATTGGCATTAAAAATATTGACTATACAAGAAACTTAGTAGATTCTAAATTCTTTAAAAAAAAAATGTAAATTTTAATTTTTTTGAATTTCAAGGCAGCAGCCTCATTTAAAAGATAAATCCAGAATATCTCAAATTAGTACTTTGTTGGTGGTTCATAATCTTAGGGTTCGAGGCACAGAAAACCCAATGGCATGGGCCATGAGCGGAAAGTATCTAAAATATTTTTCCACGTAATAAACTGATCCATAACCATTTGGTCTAATTGAGCGTTCCAAAAATAGTGAACTACCCTAAAAATATAAAAAAAATATTTTCAATTACTTAATTACACTAATTAAATTAGAAATGTAAAATAAAAAAAAATAAATAAATTTACATAATGTTTGTTTTTACTTTAATAACACGCAATTTATTTATTATTCAACAATTAACAAAAGAAAAATAAAATTTTAATTTAAATACTTGTAATTAAAAAATCATTATCACAAATATGTATTTAAAAGATAAAAAAAAAAAAAAGAAAAGTACCAAGTAAATAGTGATAACCATCGATCGAAAAGTTTTGTAAAAAATTTGACCTTCATCGCGCAATCGCACGCGAACATTATCCGTTATTATGGTTGTATATAAAAATAAATAAATATTTTTTTTATAATATAAAAATATAATTTAATATTCTTTCTATTTTATATATATGGGTTAATATTTGTGAAGAGTGTATAGTTTGAATGGTCAAATATTCAAATCGGACCCAAAGTATTTTTTGGCGAAAACATTACATAAAAAAAATAACTTTTTCCATTTTATTGTATTCTAGACCTCTTTGACTCTTTTTGGTGCGAAGAAGCTGTAGGCACTTCAATTTTCATCCTGTTGATCTCAAATTACTTGTTTATTCATGTATTTTAAAAATATCAAATCATTTTTTTGTGGGAATTCATCCTAAAAGCACCAGCTTGCAAAATAATGATTTTAAAAATATCATTTTTAAATTTCCCACTAAGTCACGTGACTAAATTAAAATCTGACCAAAAATTCTTGAAATTGACCGTAATATTTTATATAAGTATCTGACATTTTTTATGCTTTTTTAATGGTTTCTTCGAAAATTGCGAAATTTAAATTTGAAAATTATAATTTTTCAATTTTTTAAAAAAAATTTAAAATTCTGATTTTTATTATATATGTTTTTTTCATGCATACTTTTAATAAAAAACATTTTAGTACGATAATGATTGGATGACCAAACCATGCAAACCTATCAAATATTAACCCATATAATAAATAAATATAATAAATTTTATAACCCTATTTATAGAGATGTATATATGGAATCAGTTATTAGTAATAACGTGTACATGTAGCTGTACGTGTTGTACATAATTATATTTGTTATTACCATTAAAATATAAAATTAATTTTGAATTTTTCTATACCTGGAAATTTGTATTAAATAATTTGTATTTAATTATTTTAATTTTTTTTTAGAAATTATCAAGAAGTTTAATGTTATTTTAATATTTACTCAATTGATATTTCTATATCTTTTGCTAGATCTTTTAGTTTAATAATATTTGGAAAACTTTTTTTATTTTCAAATTATTGTATTTTTATATTTTTTCTCTAACTTTATATTTCTAACATATTCTCATTTTTATGTTCAAATCTCAGAGGAATTTTTTTAATTAAATGAGAATTGAAAATGGAAAAAAAGCTTCTAGTTAGCTATTTAAATTGGAATGAACAGGTTTAGATTATGTTGCTTGAATTTTCTTGTTTTTAATAAAAGTTTTTTAACCGATTACCGCCGGCATGGCACGGCCAAAACGTGCCACTTTACTATAATTCTGAAACGTCTTTGTATTTTTAGATCTAACTTGATATCTGGGGGTTTTCGAGGTTTCCGATTTCAAATATGAACTAAAAAAAAATTATAAAATTTCATCTATGTAGGAGTAAAAAATTAGGCTAAAAAATTAATTTTCATAAAAGGCTTTATTATTAGTTAAAAAACTATATCGGATAGTTTTTCAGGTTGCTGATTTCAAGTATGACTATAAAAAAAAAAATCATAAAACTTCATCAAAGAGTGGAAAATTATGGTCGAAATCAATTTCTCCTAAAAGCTAGGTATTAATTTTCAAATTTCAGAAAAGTACTTTTTCAAATATGATTTTACAAATATTTGTATTCTCACATATGAGTGCATTCTCATTTTTTATTACAGGTACTCTTTACGTTATTAGGATTCCGTTACTATTATTTTTTGTAATAACATAAATTCTTATATTTGAAATAAATAATTCAGACAATCCTTTTTTACTTTAAAATTTTAGATCAACGCTTTTGAAAAAATCTTTATTTTTCTACCCAAAGGTTAACTTTTTCGTTTTTTTCATGTCCAAATTTGAAGTTTTATTATTTGAATTATATCAAGTTTTATGATGTTCTTATATTTGAAATCAGCAACCTCAAAAACTGCCCGATAGAGTTTTTCAAGTAAAAATAAAGCCTTTTATGAAAATTGATTCTTCTTCCCATTTCATCCTGATTTTCCACTCTTAGATAAAGTTTGATGATTTTTTTATGGTCATATTTGGAATCATCAATGTCAAAAACCCCCTGATATAGGTTTCCCAGTAAGAATATAGACTTTTATAAAAAAAGAATAAAGAACTTTTATAAAAACGGAGTGATCATATTTTTGATGTTTCTACCCTTTGTACACCTTTTTTGAAGGTTTGAACACCAAAAATGAACATAAAAACTGAATAGCGAATCAAATTTTCGACTAGAAACCATTTCTTTTTTTTTTTTTATTATAAAAATTTAGTTAACCTAAAAAAACTCAAGTAGCACGTTTTGGCCGCGCCGGGGTAATCGGTTTAAATGCAAAGATTATTTTTATTTTTTGTTATTTCTAGACAAATTAACACATTTTTTAACATTTTTTTCGTTTTTAAGAAAATTTGTAACAATAATTAATTAAGAAAGAATTTTAAATTAGCAACTCGTGATCAGAGATCTGGAACGTATTTTACTAATGATTTGTGTATAATGCAAAAATGTTCCTATTAGTTGAAAATTAACCAATTTATTGATTAAATTAATAAAAATATCACATTTAGAGATGTTTTTTTGAATAAATGAAAAATACTGGTATAAGATTGTACATTTTCAACCCTAAGACTTTGCATCTATAATGACGACTCAAAATGGAGTAGCTAAAATACTCAATACAAAAAAAATTCTCCAGTTTTAACATACACAATACACAATTGATTTAAAACTAATCTGTTAAATTTTTTACCCAGAGCCAAAAAAACCAATTTTGTTTTTACAATTTTAATTACACAATTACCTCAAATTTTACTCTAAAATATTTAATGTTTTTCTTACATTTTAATCTGATAATAAATATAATAAGCGAATATCTATTATATAAAATAATCTAACTTATAATACAAGTTTTAAAACTACATCACATAATCAAAGTGTCAAGCTTCTCTATATTGTACAAGTACATCGTTTGTTAACACCACCTTAATATTTATGTACATACTTTATATCTTCATCATTTTATCCTTGACTAGATTTTATTTAATATTAAAAACCTAAGTATATAAATACAACATTAAATATTTATTAAATTTATTTATAAAAAAAATTTCTTTATAATTTTATCTTTATTTTAATTATATATTAAAAGTTTTTTATATAATTCAAGACAGAAAAAAAAAAGAAGTATTTTTATCTTAATTTAATTACTTTAATTTACTGTTTATTTTCAATTTAAGTAAATACAATGAAATTTTAATGAATTATATATAGTTAGAAAGAAACTATTTTATTTTAATATGTATATGGAGTATTCTATGGAGTTTTCTATGTGCAAAAGTAAATTAAATATTTTCTTCAAGATTTCGAGTCATATTGAAAATAGTATATTTACGGCTCGAGTCCAGAAAAGTAAAAAAATGGCCCAAATCGCACGTAAACTGCGATTTGGGCCATTCTTTATTTATGGAGAAGTAATAGAAAAAGGTTTACTTTAAGATATTTTTGTGTATTAGAAAATTATATAGAATAGTTGATCGCAGATAAATTTTTGAAATTTTACGAATTCCGGAATAGGTTTCATATTAAAAAATAGTCGTTAAAAAATGTACGTTAGAATTATAATCTTTATATTTTGTTTATACATGTTAAGTTCCTTCGTGTAAAAGAATCTAGGACTTGCACACATTTTTTTACAGGAATTTAGATTATTTTAAGATCTTTAATCTGAAAAATATTATATATTAATTTTAAATAAATATAAAAAAATTTTTGTCAAATTGGGTAAAATATTGTAAATTTATAGCCTTGATAATGAAGACTGAAAGTCTTCAAAAAGTAGGTGTTGTTTTGGAACCTGAAATCTTCTAATAAATACATTCAAATTGGCTTCAGAAGAAATAGAACATTGCCAAGTCTGTATAAGTGCCATTACCCTATACTTACATGCGTTACATGCGTGTAAGAAGTCTTATATTGAGTTTTTTATATACTTTTACAAAAAGAGAAGCTTGAGTTACCATCAGGTAATATTTTTAGCCCAAAATTAATGATTTTTTCATAAAAAAAACCCACGTAAAAGGATTAAGCTTAATTTTGGTTAAGCTTAATGAATTAAGCTTACTGGAGTAAGCTTACTGAATTAAGCTTACTGAAGTAAGCTTACGGACTAACCTAAAAAAGCTTGATTTTAAAAATTAAGTCTTTTTAGGTTAGTCCGTAAGCTTAATTTTAAAAATTAAGCCTTTTTAGGTTAGTCCGTAAGCTTACTTCAGTAAGCTTAATCCAGTAAGCTTACTCCAGTAAGCTTAATTCATTAAGCTTAACCAAAATTAAGCTTTTACGTGGGAATATTCAAATGGCTTGAATATATTGATTGGGCGTTAATGGGTTAATGAGAACAAAACTATTTCCATATTATTTTCACATAAAAACAAAAAACAAAATTTTTATTTTAAACTGAAAATACTCCATATATATTTGTATGTGATATGCTAAAAAATATATATATTTTAATAATTATAAATTTTTAGTTTTCTAAGTAAAACAGTGTTTATATAAATTACGTACATGGAACTAAGTCTAACAAGTTACAAGTATAGAAACTTTATATACTAAGTTCTAGTTTGCCAGGATACACTAATCAATTAACTTTAATTTCAAACTTTTCAAAATAAATTATACTTGTAAATTTAATTAAAAATAATTTGAGTTAATATTTTTTTCTTAAAATTAAATACGAAAATCAACTGTTGCTTAAATTTTCAATTATATAATTAAATTGTTTAAAAGTTTTATTAACAAATAATTTGAAATTTTGTAATATTTAATATCAATGCTAGCATAAATGAAATATTAGTTTTAACAAAAGTAAAAATAAATATTTTATAGTTTTTTTAGTAAATAAAGGTAATGCACAGTAAATCAATATTTAATAAAGGATATTGAAAACATGATTCTTAAATTGAAGGTATTTGTTATAGAAAAGTTTACTTGAAATATAATTTGTTTTTATAAAAAATATTTTCAAATTATTATTACATTATTTTTTTTAATAATATTTTGATTGTACTTCAAGTCAATTGATTTTTTTTTTATCATTTTATTATTATAGTTTTATTACTTATTTTATCAAAATTGATTTTTTTTTTCTTTCAAGATAGATAAAATTCAAAGGTCTATTATAAAAATATTTTATTGGATGAAGTGTTAATATGTTTATAAAATAAATAAATAAGATTTTGTGTTTGAGATTTTTGTTAATATCTATTCAGTATTAGCAATTTTAAAAATAATTCAAGCTTTTTACAAAATAAAATTAGACAGTTGTTTAAATGAATTTTATAAATATTTTACAAGTCAGTATGTGCTAATTGTACGAAACATTTAAGTTTCGGTGGGTGAATGTGCTATTTCAAATTTGAAAGCATAAAGCTGTAGCCGGATAAGCATAGTGATTTGACACCCGCTAAAAAATCTTGCCTAAGTAAGAGCATACAAAAATTTGTGAAAAAATTCACTGATTCCAGTCGGAATTGGATCTCTAGGCCACGACTGGCCCCAATAAAAAACTAGAGAAATTCTCAAAAAACGGTTTTTTAGGCTTTATAGAATTTCTCCGACCCATTAACATATAAGACTTTGAAAATCGGCTGGAAAACTTAAATATCATTTAAAGAAAATTTTTGTTTTAAAGAAAATATTTTTTTCGGTTTTTTGAGCAGAAAAAAATATGCTACCCTTTTTTTTATAGTTCTAGCGAGGAAACAGTATTTATTAATTTTGAGAAAATCTCCTAGAAGAAAAACCACTTTCTAACAAAGATTAAAATCTTCTACCCTTAAAAATTTAAGGATGGTATATTTTTTTATGCTTGAAAACCCGATTTTCGAAAAATTTTAAATTGTATTTCGGGATCTTAAAGAGGTCCTCAAGGTACAGAAATATTTTAACATGGAACATTGGATGCAGTATTTGAAAAAATTCGGGTAACCAGTGGGCGGGGTAAAAAAGTTTTTAGGGGGGGAGGGTGAAATGGACTTAGAATATTTTCGATTTAGGGACTTAATTAGGGAATAATTTGAAGTGGGAGCCTGATAAAACAAGAACTTAGAATACTTTAGGTTTATGGACTTAGGATAATTTAAATTTCGGGATTTATTGTAATTTCGGTTTTAGGACTTAAAAGAATTCGGAAGTATACGTTAAAAGTATTATAAGTGAACATGTTCCATGATCGTTGGTTTTGTGAAAACACAAACCAGTCATAAGTTTTTTTTCTTGAAAATTGATGATACTTTAAGTTTTTAGAGCCTAAACATACTGTTTTTTAGAATTTTTCTAGGTTTTTTTGGGCCTGGCGTGACCTAATTCCAACGAGATTAATTTTTTAATAACTTTTCGTATGCGACTATTTAGTTTAGGTTTGGTTGACCGGGCCAAATAACTATGCTTATACGGTAACAGTCTCTTTTTAAACTACTAATGTTTGAACCTCTTCTGATTTTTGGATATTAAATATCTTTAAATATCTTAAATATCTGCGTTCAGTAGCTTTACGTTTTTTTATGAGGAAGTTTAATTCAATATCAATCCAGGGATGCCTAGTTTTTTTTTAAATAACTGTTTTAAGAGGTGCTAGCTCATCAATAGCAGCCTGTACGATTTTACTGAGACAGGAAACAGATGTGTCAATGTCAAATTTTGAATCATTAAATGTGGACCAGTCCAAGTGTGTTAAGACCTCATTTATGGCCTCAAGTGCAATATAATTGAATTTTCTATAGGAGAGACTTTCTCTATGGGGCTTAGGTACAAATACTTCCATTTCAAGATCAAAGAGTTCATCACTTATAAAAGGGGGTGGATTGTTCTAAAAACTGTATACTTTATCATTGCTATCAATAAATTGATACGATTTTTACGAGTGAAATAGTGTTGATTTAATCATTTAATCCTAAAAATCGTGTGAAAATTTACAAAAAAATTTTACAATTTTAATTTGTAAAAACAATTTGCCCTAAACTAAGAAAATCAATGATTAAAAAATAGCAAATAAATATTTTTGTTTTAAATTTTAATAACTTTGTATTTTAATACGAAATTTCAATCAATTTAGATTTATGTACGTACTACTGTACCGAATAAAGTGTCATTTCAAAAGGATGAAAAGCTGAATTTGTCCAACTCCTATAACATAAATACAAATAAATAAATGGGGTATTTCACGTCAACTATTTTTTTTCTTGCATTTGCAAAATTGTTTTTTTTACAAAGATATAGCAACTCCTACCAGAAACCTTAACATAGTTTTAACGAACTTGATTGCAAGGCTCTTGATGGCTATCCAGTGAAAAAAATTGTACTTCTGACTTGTTTTGTTTTCTTGCAACTTAATTTTTTTATTGGATACCCTCCTGGTAGTTTCGTATCCTATATTAACAAATCTTTTATTAATTCAGAAAAATATCGAGAACCTAGAATTGTTTCAAACTTCTGGTCTCTTAGAAAACACTTTCATTCAGAAAAAATAATCTGAATTTTTGGCAATTGAAATAACATAAAATACTCCATGTAAATCTATATATATATACATTTATATAAATATACACATATACATATAATATGTATATATATTACCTCTATCAGTACTCAAAATTGGATATTTCCCTTGTGGTTTATCCTCTTATTTGAAAACCTTAAATATATTTGATTCTATGTGCAACTAATACTGTCAATACTAGTTTACTGTAGATTCGTGATGAATACACGTATATGCAATATACATTGCATATAAATATTTTTGAAATATAGTTAGTACAAAAAAAAATTATCTTTTAAACATGTAATTTTAAATGAATAAAATATAGGTTTTCTGTAAATTTTCTTTTTTGCGTTATTTATTTTACAAAATTTTTAAATTTTATTCAACCTATATATGTAATTTATGATTGTAATTTACCCTACCATTTTTTAATTAAATCGTACAGCTGGGTTTATATTTTATGTATTAATGTAATAATTGTAATCATGAAAAATATATTTTTTTGAAATTGGATATTTTAGGCCGAAAATGAGCGGTTTATTCGGTTTATTGATTATAACGGTAAGAAAATTTACTGATGAAAAACTGCGGTATATGGGGATAAAAAAGTAACTTAAAAAAAATTAGGCTAACCGAAAGATACCCTTTCTTATAGCATAGAATCCTTCTAGGAGATCTAATTTCTAGGTCCCGGAGGCCCATACAGGTACGCTGAGGGTATTGGGGATGTTTTTTCAACTACTAAAATCTGTCCTGAAAGTTAGAAATAAATAGGCTTTTCAAACAGTTGACAATCCCCTTAGTTGTTTGTTTGTTTTTTTTTGAAATTTTTCTGAAATTTTCTATTACATATTTTCTAAAAGTATATCTTAAATAAAATTTTCCAAAAATTCGAGACTATTGAGACAAGATCTCGCATTCGAAACTTGGTCGAGATCAAACTGTAGATTACAAATTTTTTAAGATAGAGATGAAACTATTGTAAATTTCGATCTCGTCACGTCTAAATTAGCATTACCCATTTTGGAAACTCAAAACCAATTTTTTTTATTTTTTTAGATCTATTACAAATTAAAGACTAAATAGTATATTAGGGTATCCGTATATTACGACTCATGGTCGGAAAAATTATTATATATGTAAATCAAATATTGCAATAAAATCTTTGTTTTACTGACATTTCTACTGTTGAATTTAACATTTTACGACGCCAACCAAATTGCAATTTAAAGCGTTCATTTTTTATGACTAAGAGCTGTATTATTTTTACTCATAGTAGCAACACGGAGAAAAATAACCATTAACCATTAGCCATAAAATTGCTGGTTATGTTAACATCATAAAGTTTTATTATTTTTTGTTAAGAAATTTTTTTAAATATATCCATGCTTGTTGTTAGAATTGCAATTCAAACTTCATATTTGTAAAATTTACAAAATTATTTTGTTCTTAAAACAAAATCCATTTTACTAAAATTAAACTTGAAAAATATACAAAATATTTTTCTCCGTGAAGAATTAAAAAAAAAATATTACTGTACCTACTACGCATTTGCAGGAAATTATCTGCGACTAACAAAAAATGAGTAAATTATAGCGACCCAATGACAATGACCTATATCACAAAAAGTAACTTTCTTCGAATTACAAAAAAAATAGAATTTTTTGAAAAATTAGTGAATTTTCAAAATTTTTTGTAAATATTCGATAAAAATCGTAAATTTACTAAATTTAGTATATTATCGAAAAATTCGAGAATTCTCGATTTTTTTGTTGTTATTTTACGAAAAAAGTTGTAAATTCACAACTATTTTTCGGAAATTTACAACTATTTTTTGTAAATTTTCGAAAAAAAATTGTAAATTATCAATTTTTCTTGCGAATTCACAAAAAAAAAATCGAGAATTCTCGAATTTTTCGATAATATACTAATTTTAGTAAATATACGATTTTTTTCGAATATTTACAAATTTTTCGAAAATGTTCTCATTTTTTAGTTAATACAAGAAAGTTACTTTTTACAGTGTACCTTCAGACAATGAACTTTGATTCGGGGCATTTTTTATGGCCAAATATTGTACACTATTTTGCTTTGTCAATGGCAAAGAAGCACGTGTTTTCCAACCACACAGTGGTCAGAAATTACGTGTCTCACAGAAGCACGTGTTTTCCATCCACTCAGTGGTCAGAAACTACGTGCTTTCTAGTCACCAATAATAAAAACAAATTTTTTAAATTACATCCAGTCGAATATATTCTGTGCTCTTCATGCTTGACCTAAGCTTTAATAAAATAAGTAATGAATTACTATTTATAAAATTTTTTTTTTAAGTAATACTTATGAAATCAAAGAAATCAAGTGATGTTACAGTCAAAGCCTTATTATTTTTATTGACAAGGTAAATGAACCATATGATAAGTACACAAATGGCTTTATAAATATATTGATTATATTGTAACTATAAATATGTGTCATAAAATGACATAATAAATTTTTTCTTTTTTTTTAAAGGGTATATATATATTTGTTAGGTTTGTATACACGATTACTGTTTATGTATTTGTGAAAAAGTTTTCTCTATACCTGCTTTAAAACCGTCCGTAAATCTCAATAATGTTGTTTATTGAACATAATCTATCTTAGCTTTTTTTCGATATAGTATAATCCATCATTTAATGTCAACACATTTATTGTACTTGATTTATTTATTACGTTTATGTCTAATAAATAAAAAAATTTTTTGAGTTTTACTTTATGTTTTAATAAATAAAGTGTATGCTGGTGGATAAAGTTCTTTTGCTAAGTCTGTGTGTGTTTATTTATTTATTTATTTATCCCCTATTATTTCCAAAGCATTGTGGTATTAAGACCTAATCTTCTTTCAAAAATTTTTTTATATAAAAATCTCAAACTACTTGAGAGTATTAATATCAGAAAATATAGTTTTTACTCGATATATTGAATCAGATAATTAATTTTTTGAAAATATTTATCTTAAAAATTTAACACGAAAAGATACAAAAAACACCAGTTTTTTTTCTCTTTGGACGTAGTACCAAAGTAGTAATTTAGTAATTTATTTCTACAAGATTACTAGTTTTAGAAATGTCATTTATAGTTGATTTTTTACATCTAATACTTAATTTTTTGAAAATTTTTTGCATTAGGAAGTAAAAAAAACATGAATATTTTTTTTTTTTTCTTTTTGGACTTAGTACCTAATTTTGTTTCTGTAAAAGTACTAATATCTAGAAATATCTTTTTTAATGATAGGGTAATGATACCTAATTTTTTGTGCGGGAATTCTAGTTTTAATACATTTGGTATAACTTTATTTCTAAGATATAATAGATAAAAAGGTAAAAATTTTCAATCCATATTGATATTTGTCATTGCTTGAGAAAATTCAGTGCCAATAATTTGGCTTTTTATAAGTTTTGAAAGTTTTGGTTTTTTCAATTACTTATTTCAAATAATTCTAAAAAATTTTGAAAATTACAATAAAATTTTAAAAATAAATTAATTAATCCCAAGTAATGAAAATATTTGAACATAAAAGCCAAAACAACTGGCGTATAAAAAAATTCAAACAAAAATTATATTATTGAATCGACTCATACATTTCACATTTACAAAACAATTATATTTTTTTCAAGAATGTGTTGAATCATTTTGCAAAAAAGAAAGAATAAAGAAAAATAGATACTATAATATAATTTTGAACGTGCTTTATATGATAAATTTTATAAATAATATATAGACATACATAAGATTTTGACACGTACGTAATATGATTTTTAGTTATTTTGTTTCATCTTCAGATATAGAAATATAAAATAATGAGAAATCTATAAAGATTATTATCATTATTATTATTGTATTTATTATATTTTATCATATTACCTACATATAAAAAAATGATATTATAAAAGAAACATTAAATACTAGCCTTTTGTAAAAGTCTGAGTAAAATGTTTAAAAAAATTTTATTTTTTAAGTTGAATGTGAAATTGCAGGATTATTAATTTTAAAAACTAGCTCCAAAAAATTTTTGATTTTTAAAAACTTTATAAAGTGATCCTGGTATTTGACTCACAAGCGGAGTTTACTACTTTTGGAACACAAGATTACACCAAATTGTTATGTATGAATTTATTATATTGAAAAAACATGAAACCACCCACCGTTTATGGGTCTTCTGGGCCCAGGAATGCAGCACTTAATGTTGGCTCAATGATAAGGTTTTTTGGTAATTTTTGATAAAACGCTGCAACCTGAAAAATTAACCAAAATATTTCTGGTTTTTAATTATTTCTTTGGTGTAAGTTCAGAGGTGGATCTAGAAATTTTTTTGAGGGGGTCATTTGGAATCAAATTACAAAAAATTTGCTAAAAAGGTCCTTCAAACTTTGGGGGGGGGGAGGTAAAATTAGCTAAAAAAAGGTAAAACTGACCACTCAGGGGGCAGGTTGTCTCGGAAACTTCAAAGAGTATCTCAAAAAGCGAAATATAATAACCGAAACTGATGAGTGTGAGTGCGGGGAAGGGACACAGAATCCCTCGTAGGTACAGTCAGAGAGACCACATGGAAAGAGAGATGGAACAAACACCAAGTCTTCTAGTGTCCAAATCTAAGGTAACATGCGAGGTGTTCGCCGACTACTGTGACGAAATTATGTATATCAAATCTTGTGAAGAATGCTTCTCTGAAAGCAACTAGTCTCGGGATCATAAGTAGGAGTGCCCAAGACTAGACCCCAAATTGAAAATAGCTTCATTAGGTTGCTCAAGGGTGAGAATTGTCGAATCCGTCACCTGGCAGGCTCCTGCAATAAGCATTTTTGCGAGGAGACCTACCGGAGTAATCAGGGAACTTTGCTAAAAATTCCTTTCTTCATTTTTTCTTATTACTAATAAATATTTTTCTTTCAGCTAAACTCTTCAATAAAACAGACAAGGCGCGTCTGTGGACCCACGCCACCAAGAGGTTCCCCGCGGGTAGACTGACGCTCATGGGAGCTGGTCTATCATAAATGGTGTCCCTCCGCACAACCCAACAGATCCTTACGCCAATGAGGTAAAAATCATTGTGTAAAGGTCACTAGGGATCGCCAGCGGATTGATGGCTTTTTCCCGACTTGGTTACCCTAGACCCAGTGTAGTGAAATAGAGGATAGGGCTCCGTAGAGTCTCGGTCTTAGGACCGTGATTTGGGATATGCCCCAATGTGATGCGTTATGCCCATTTAAGACATTCGCTGATCCCTTTGACCCTCCCCCCCTGGATCCGCCGCTTACTGAAAGTGTAACTTTACAAGCCCCATAAACTGAAATTTTTTTAGCCAATTAACCAAATGGCTCGAAATGACCAATTTCCAAATTGCTGCCGAAATTGTAATTTTTGACGAATTTGAGTTTTTTAGGTCTCAAAAAATTTCTACAAGCTTCAAGTTTTCTAAAATGTTTTACTCATCTCTTTTCTTTAAATAGTTTCTATGATACCGCTTTTCAAGTATAATGATAAAAATTAATTTTTTTTTTAATTTTGAAATTAGGACTCTGACTTTAAATTATCAAATCTAGTTAACTAATTATTAAAAAATGGCGAAAATTTTTGAAAGCTTCAAGCTTGTAAAAAAATTTTAAGAACTATAAAACTCGATTTCGTCAAAAATTACAATTTTGGCAGCGTTTTGAACAAATTTAATGATTGGTTATTTTGAGCCAAAAATGATCATTTGGTTAATTAACTATAGCGATGAAAGAATTAGTGATAATAATTTTCAGTTTACGGGTCTTGAAAGAGAACATTTTTAACAAAAAAATGAGACCAACTAGAAATGTTTTGGTTAATTTTTACAGTGTTTTATTGAAATTTACTAAAAATCGCTATTTAATAACACTGAGCCCTGCGTTTTTAAGCTCAGAAGGCCCATTGATATGAACGGAGGGTGGCCAACATGATTTTTTAACATAAAAAATTTACCCATAACTATTTGGTGTAATTTAGAGTTCCAAAGGTAGTAAACTCTTCTTGTCAGTTTTTATCTTCAGTATTTAATTTATTTGTTGAATTTTATGATTAAATACCGTTTACATATCGAGTGATTTACTGAAAATTTTTTCAAAAAATATAATAAAATATTTAAAAGGTAGTTTCTATATTCACAATTTTATGGAATCAGTCAATTAGACTTATTATTAACCAAAATAATTATGATTTATTGTAATTAAAAATTATATATTTTACAAAGTTTGCTTGTAGATAAAATAAAACTTTATAAATAATTAATAATTAAGTTATCTAATTTATTTCACTTACAAATATATTTTTCCGTTTAAATAACAGCTGAATAATTAGAGCTACATAAACTGAATTAGAAATATATATAAAAAAAAAGAAGAATAAACTGTAAAAAAGCATAACTAATAATTGATAATTAACAATATAAATCAATTATTATAAAATAAATGTTTTTACCAATATAGAATAATGAGAAAAAAATATTACAATTCTAGTATTGCAAAAAAAAAAACTAATAAAACTGTATTTAAATTGACCCCATTTTGTGGCGTAAATTCGATTATCGATCAATGATTCAACTTGCCTCATATTTCCCTTTATATATAAAAAAATATGAAAAAATAAAATAAAAACTAAAAACCTACTTCCTCTTTGGTACATCAAATTATTTTCAATTTTTTTTTTTCTTTTTCTTTTACCTGCCATTTCATAATAAAAAATAAAAGATATATCAAAAGGAAAAAAATTCTCAAGACTCACATTGCTACTTTTTATGTATGAGCATTAGAAAAGACAGTCAGGTACACACACACAGACACAAATATACAGTCTTATATTTATATATGAAATATGAAAAGTATATAAAAAATCAAAAGAATGTCATCTAAGAGAAACGAATAATCGAGGATGAACTTAAATTTCTAAAGCTATTGAAGTCTAAAAAGAGTTTCATAGTAAATTCGTAAGTTGTTCATTGCTTTCATTAATATTATATTTGAAATAATACAAAAAAAAATTCTTTTACTAAAAAATTTTTTTTAATTATCTCAAAAGAGTCTTTACTTTTAGAATAATCATCTTACGTTTTTAATAATAAATCAAGTCCCTCAATTAGAAATTTTTTTTTATTAATTAAAATTTTCAAGATTATTGCGGTTGTTATCTCAGATAAAATAGAACAGTAAATTAATATATTAAAATATTGATAAAATTAGTAATCGTCTAGAAACGTTAATTAATATTATTTTGAAGTTATATTTATTTCTCTTTAAAATCAGGATATTATCATTCAAAGAAAATTTCCTTGTTTTAATTTTTTCTGGTTTCTTTTTCTGAGTTTTCTTATTTCTTATGAATTTTAATTATGGATTAATATTCTTATATAAAAGTTGAAGCAAGATTCAAGTGTACATTTACTTAATTAGACAAATTGAACAGAGGATATTTTTTATTTTTTAATATTTTTTTGTTCGTGTCATATGATTTTTTCTGACTGGTTCTAAATAACTTTCCAACTTAAGAAAATGACAAAAAATATTTTTAAAATTTTCTACTTATTTCAGGTTAATTAGTTATTGTGAATTTGAGCATGAAATTTAAATATTCGTTGAATACATGAAAGTAAAGCTGATTATAATGTTGCCCTATAAAATAAGACAACCATAAAAAATTTGCTTAAACTTTGCAGTTACGCTTTTATTCATTTGTACATGTTGTTATTATATGAGTAACCCTGTCAACTTGAAAAATAAAAGTAAATAGTATATTAAAAACTATAGTCAGAAAACACTTGTAGCAAGAGAAGTTTTGCTTGTAATAATAGGATTTTTTGTTTAAACGATTGGAAAAAACTTAAAATGCGATGGGAAAAGCGATATCTTTTAAAAATATTCTTCACATTTCAAGTAAATTAGAATCGTTTGAACAAGAAAAAATAATGAAAAGACAAGTACGTTAAATACTTGTCTTATTCTTACCCATTTTGACATACAAAAATAATTGCAGTACAAATGTAAGCGATAACAGACAATGACAGAGTGCAAGTAGTGTCAGTCAATATATGTTCAGGCATTTATTCCATAAATTAAAAAATTAAATATTACCTTATTCAATTTTTTTTTAATTTTATTTGAGTATTTTCATTTAATCTTTCATACTCTAGGATACTTATCTGAGACAAAATAGGTCTTAGAGAAAAAGAAATTAAGTATATTTGTGATAATCAGTTTTTTGCTTTTGACTGAAGTTTCACGTATCCAAAAATTTGTTTCGGAGGGAGCCAAAAAATTTTGGGGGAGGAGGGAGGCAGAACCTAATAATACTGATAATTATGGTTTAAATTTGTTTAGTAAAAATTAAAATTTAATCGTTTATTTTTGCTTTTCACCCCAATTTTAGGTAATTAAAAATTTGAGTACAAGATTATTACTAAAATTTCTTATCTCTTATCATCCGATCAAGTATTACCTAAATTATTTGGCCAAACAAAATCAAATCATTTTTTTCCTGATTTCAAATTTTATCGATAAAATAAATATTTTTATTAGGAAAAAAAAAATCATAAATATAGGTAAAATTAAATTTCATTTTATAAAAAATATAAAATCAATAAAATTTTACTATGCATAAAAATAATATTTACAGTACTCTAAAATTACATAAACTGATTACAGTAAAAAAAAATTGATGGATAGGAAATTATTTATATATATTTTTTTAATAAATTTATTACTACGTTTATTTAGAATAAATTATTTAGTTTACTTTATAAAATTTCATAAAGTAACACTAAGCGATAGAAAAAAAAATTTATATAAAAGGAAGGATGGTAATTTAAAAAGAAAAGTACAAAACTGTCTTAAAGGAGATTAAATGTAATTTAAATCAGAAAGATTGCTGTATAACAGTTTTAAAAACTAAATTATGATATAATTTCTTGTCTTTGGATATATATAAAAGTCTTTTATAGAAGTTGAACTCAACGAAGAAGTTTATTTTAAATTTCCAGTAATAATAATAATAATAATAATTTACTTAATTTAATATTTTAATTATATTAATTTTTTAAAATATACAAGTTTTATATGAAGAATTTTTTTATTTTTAAGATGAATCAAAGGTGACTGAAAAAGGAAGAAATAGGAGAAAAAAGGGTGATAAATATATAGAATTATAGTATAGAATTTGCCAATAATATAAATCCTTTATTTTAAATAAATAATAAGAGATGGATATAGAAAATTCAACTGAGACTGGCCTTTATGGCATTGATAATAATCGGACAATCACACCAATTTTTACTATTGGCGCTAATTTTATTGAAACCTGGTGAGTACTGTTTAAAATATTTAACTTCATACTTTTATATACTTTTGTATACTTTTAAAATAAATCCTGCAAAGAAACCAAAAAATTTGTTTTCTTGGTAGCTGCCAGAAAGCACTTATACGTTAAAAATGGGTATTCCTGACAACTACGAAGAAAAAATAAAAGTCTCAGTATAGTTCATAAATTTCTTTACAAAAATTAGTAAATTTGCGATGTCAAAAATAATAATTTTTCGCAAATAAAACTTTTTTTAAATATTAAAACATTTTCAAAACTTTCAGTTTTTCTGGTCTAGTTAAATTTGGCATTAACTGAAATATTAATAATTAGTTTATGTGCTTATTCCCTTCATTCCTTCCTAATAAAACTTATAGTAGTTTATGATGCTTAAAATAACTAAACTGTTAAACTAATGCACTAAAATTTTATAGAAATTTTATTTTTAAGCGCATAAGTAGCACCTAATCATATCCCTAGTAATAAAAAATTCAAGAAATTTTCAAAAAACTTTCAAACTAAATCAAACTTTTAATTTGTTATAAAGAAATAATATGACGTGTACTATAAATATTAAATTAAAAATAAAATATCTAACAATAAAATACTAAAACAAATTTTTAATTACCATTAAATTCATAATTGTAGAAATTTAAGTAAGATTTGTTTTTAAGCATTAGTATTATAATGTCAAGCTTGATTATAAATTTTCATTTTAAAACATATTCTTGTACAATATAGCATTAGTCAAATTAACTTTTACCTAAATTAATTAGATAGGATTTTATATACTTAAATATTTATTAAAAATTTATCAGTCTTGAGTATTATTAATAAAAATAAATTTTTTAATGGATTACTAATTAATCTTATTTAATATTTTAATAATAGGTATTTAAAATTTTTTAATTTTTCTGCATTCTTTACGTAATGCTCTTATCCATGTTAGTGCTTTAACTTTTTTTTTTGTTTTTTTGTGATTAATTATTTAAAATAAAACTTTAGAAAATAAAGCATCCGTTAAAATTTTTAACAAAAAAATGAAAAATATGCAATTAAAGTATAGCTAACAAATACTTGCTTTAATTAATCCTTTTTTATCTTTATACATAAATAATTTGTTGCTCTTTTTACCCAAATTCGAGCTAAAAAAAACGCAAAATATAAATAAAGTACTCAGTTATGGAAAATTTTACCCTCTTTGGAGTCGGCTCTTACGTGCCGAAAATATTTTCCAACTATGTCTAAAATTATATATGAAAATCTCATTCATTATATAACATTTAATTAATTAAAATTTTTAATTAATTGTAATTTTCTTAAAATAAAAATATAAATATTTTATATAATTAAATCGATTATAATTATATATGCGCGATTCCTGGAGAAAGTAACATAGGTTGCCATGAAAACTCTTCAGATTCACTTTTATGTATTTTTTAAATAAATTTTACTGTTACAGTACTGTTACATTAATAAAAATTAATTTTTCAATAATACTTCTATCACAATATTAATATTTTCAAAAAAGATAATATTTTTATTTTTCTTTATTTATACATCTTGGAATTAACCATATATATTATAATAATATTAATTTATAAATTACTTATTATGCAATATAAGAAAAACGTAAGCATAAAATGTAGGGAAAAATGTTTTATATTAATTTATATTTTTGCAGATAATATCAAAGCATATACTTTATTTAATTATTATGATATATGTTATGTGTGAAATTCAATTATGAAAATGTTGATGTATTTGATCATTTATGTCCAAAATTAGTAGTACACCCTTAAATTACCCAAAAAAAAAACCTTTTTTTAGAAAATTTTGGCAATATTTACTAAATATAAGGAAATTTAGGTCACCATCCTTTTTTTGGATCACAAATTTCAGAGTCAGCATAATAAAATAATTTTAGGAATTTTTAGTTACACATTTAAATTAAAATACAAATTTATTTATAATCAGTTTTATAAAAACATTAAAACAGCATTTATGTCATAATTTATAAAATTCACTATAATGAAAATAATAGCTTAAAAGCTTAAGCACTTTACTAATACAACCACATCCATATATAACGTGGTCGAATAATATACTTTAGAATAGTATAAAATTTTAGTTTTCATAATATATATAAGATGGATTATTCACTTTGTCAATTGATTTACAACACGAACATAAATAAACTTTTAAGTAAATTTACTTACCGGAGCGTAACATATACATTAGAAAAAATCAATAATATTACATAAATATTTTTATTTAAAAATAAAAGTACAATATACTTAGCTGTAAAATCATAAAATATACTCATTAAAACAAAAAAAATAGCTTTTTTATTAGAAAAACTGAAGAATATTGAAAAATTATTTTATTGTTACATTTATAAATTATAAAGTTAATTTAATTATGAATAATTTATCATCGGGTATGAAAATCCTTATGAAGCTAAAATTTAAAGCTAATATTTATTCTATCAAAGTATGTGCATTCATTTTTTTTGATAAACAAGAATTTGTTTAGTTAAAACTCAGAAGTCGTGACATATATTGATAACGACTACTATAATGCGTCGCCTTTATACTACTTTAATGTTCGTAGCTGTAAAGATTAAAAATATTTCTTTTTATATACTCTATTTTGTTGTATAAAAGGAAGCAGGATAATTTTTTTTTTAGTATCATATAATAAAATCCTAAATATTTTTCTATTTATACTAAAAAAAGAAACATGTGCGATAACGATGAAAGAACTTTACTATTTGTAAAAAATCAAAGTACTATTTTAACTGAGCAGAAAATTTTACTTAAAAAAAAATTTTTTTTTTTAATTTAATGAAAAAAGTACTAGTTTCTATTATTTTTGAAAAAGATTTATTCTGTGGACTTTTGAAGAAGCTCAGAATAAAAAAATTCAATGTAAATAAAGAAGCTTTTTAATAAGAAGCTCTTTAACTAAAGTACTTACTTCCACATTTCGGTTAGGATTTTATTCTAAAATATAGATTTTTTTAAAATTAATTTATTTTTGAACTTTTCAAAAGGACATTGAATAAAACCATTTTAATGAATTTATAGAAATAATTACTGGGTTTTTGAAAATGTTGTATTGTTATAGCAGTGTAATTTTAAAATGATAGTAATGTTTGTAGTTTTGAAAAGAAAATATATGCAAATTTATGAAAACTAGAACTCCCATGCAAAAAACTATTCCAAAATGAAAAAAATAAAATTGTTTTTATAATAAACTTGTTTTTCTTATTTTTTGATACACAAAATTTTCATAAAATGAGGTATTACGCACAAAAAGAACAAAATTTTGGTGATATGTTTATTTTATAGTACAAAAAATTTTTAAATAATTAGGTATCAGCTGCAAAAAATATCGAGTAAAAACGATATTTCTCGATATTACGACTTTAATAGAAAAAAATGAAATATGTCGAAAGAGAAAAAAAATATTGGTAGTTTGTTTATTTTTTAGTGCAAAAAATTTTTTTAAAATTAAATATCAGATCCAAAAAATAGAGCCAAAACTATATTTCTAAAATTAGTGTACTTGCAACTAAAAAAATTTGGTAATCACGGTAATGAACAATATTTTTGGCGTTTAACTGAAACATCTTGGCGTTTCTACATGATTTTACCTCTGATGATCTTAACATTTTCTGAGAGTTAGCAATAAGTATCAGATGTTATTGCATTTTCCCCTGATACTGGTTTGGAATTCCATAAAACTTCATTTAATCATATAGTTTTAGCCGTCAAACAAGCTACAGATATTTATTGCAAAATTTCTTCCTTATTAAAAATGAGTATTTTTTCCTTGGCATGGAAAATAACTATATGATAAATCTACGCTTTTTTTTTAAATTTTCTTTGTGATTTTATTGATCAATAATGGAACTAAAAACTTTAATTATTTAATAATAAACAATTTTTATTTTCTTCTATCAAATTTTAAGATTTATTAAATCTATGCTTTTTTATTTGTATTCAAAAAAAATCCTTCACACATAATCGAACAAAAAAAAGGGGACAATTTTACGTAATACTCAATATTTATTAAATACATATAATATGTATGTATTATAAGTAAACATTATAATAAAAGAGCTAGTTTAATGTATAGATTGTCAACAGGCGTCAATGTAAATCAGAAGTGTGACAAAGTCTACATTACTTTGATAAAGGCTCGATGAAGCTTTGAAAAGCTCATCTTTAATCAAGCCTACTATGCTTTTACAAGCTAAAACCGAAGCTATATTATATACATATATATATAAATATAATCTCAAAAACCTATATTATAATACATACATGTTATACTTCATATATATTAGAGTGTGTCTTATTTTTTTTTTTTTCGATATTTTTTGGCTCCCCCCATTTTTTTCGAATATTTAGGTCATAAAAAACCCCCAGCTCCAAAGATTTTGATTTTCGATTTTTTTAACCCGTGCCACCGAGCACTTGAAGTTTCCCATTTAAATAACATGGGAATTTTGGGTTTTTAGCTATACAAATTTTTTCAAAAGCCAAAAAGCGTTTTAAAAAGCTAATTTTTACTGAAAACATGCTTTTATATGTTGTAAAGACATGCAAAAAGCCCTGCATTTATTCCAAAGGGTATTTTGGGGCTAGAAACGCAAATTTACATGTTGGCTCAACCTTATATAACAGGGTTTTTTGGTAATTTTCGATAAAACGCTACAACCTCAAAAACGAACCAAAATACTTCTGATTAGTCTACTTTTTTTGGTGTAAATGTCACCTCAAATGCCGTAAACTGTATTTTTTTATCACTGATTCTCTTAGCGCTATAGTCAATTAACCTACTGGTAATTTTCGACTAAAAATAACCAATTTTTGAATTTTTTTAAACTGCTGTCAAAAATGTAATTTTTGACGAAATTGAGCTTTATAGGTCTTAAAAATTTTCTACAAGCTTTAAATTTATAAAAATTTTTTACTCACTGCTTTTCAATAAATTATTAACCAGAGATGATAATTTAAAGTCAGAGTCCCAATTTCAGGGTTTAAAAAAAAATAAATTTTTATCATTATCTTTGAAAACCGTTATCTTAAAAACTATTTAAAGAAAAGAGACGAGTAAAAAATTTTTGAAAACTTAAAGCTTGCAGAAAACTTTTAAGGCCTATAAAACTCAATTTTGTCGAAAATTACAATTTTGGCAGCAGTTTAAACAAATTTAAAATTTGGGCCTTTCGGGCCAAAAATTACCAATAGGTTAATTGACTATACACGTTTTATTGAAAATTACCAAAAACCCTATTTTATAAGATTGAGCCAACATGTAAATTTGCGTTTCTAGCCCCAGAATCCCTTTTGCAATGAATGCAGGACTATTTTGATGTCTTTAGAACATATGAAAGTATGTTTACAGTAAAAATTAGCTTTTTAAAACGCTTTTTGCTTTTGTAAAAATTTGTATAGTTAAAAACCCAAAATTCCCATGTTATTTAAATGGGAAACTTCAAGTGCTCGGTGGCACGGGTTAAAAAACTTAAAAATCAAAATCCTTGGAGCTGGGGGTTTTTTATAACCAAAATATTCGAAAAAAATAGCGGGAGCCAAAAAATATCGAAAAAAAAATAAGACACACTTTAATATATATATTTATGTATATATATATATATATATATATGAATTTCAAAGTGCAATGCAATTTATAGGATTTTATAAATTCTCATATATATGGCTTCGAGATATATACTTAGAAATCTTGAAAAATACGAGAAATACTTATATAACTTGTAAAAGGAGATGTATCTTTTATGTACCATATTCTCTGATTCCTAAATATTACATATACATATATATTGAATATAAAAAATTTTAAATCAAAACTCTATTCTATATATAAATAAGCTTTTATATATATAAAATGTCTTTTATTATTATTATTATAATATATTTATTTTTCTTTTATCAGTGCTTTCAAAACTTTTTTTTTATATATATTTTTATTATGTATAAAAAGGTTGTAAACTGATTTTACAGTTAAGTACATGTATAAATTAATTTTATAAAGTATCATAAGCTATATCGTTAAATAAATGTATAACACACAATGAGGTTGGTTTTATATGACATAAAGTTATTGTAATTATTTAATGTGATACTTTGGTAGAGTTTGATTAAGTGTTTTATAACTTTAAAAATACTTTTTTATGAATAATTTTCTTAAATTTGTCATTAATTGGACACCCTCTCTTTTTTTTTTGTTTTTCAGTTTTATCAAGTACTACCTTGCTAAAGTAAATAGTTCTCTAACTATACAAATTAAATACCTAGATATTCTTACTGTAGAAATTTTTGTATTTACTTGTTTTTTAACTACTTTCGTTTGCTTATTGTAATTTTTGATTATACTTAATTTTTGATAACTCTGTTATCAACTCTAAGTTATCTGATAACTTAGAGTTGATAACAGATTCGAACCCTGTGATCAACCTGGTTAATATTGGTAGTCAGACCGAGTCTGGTACTCAGACAGGCGATTGAATTACAGGAACCTAGTGACAAAGTAGGTTCCTTTTCACAAGAAGTAAGGAAAGTGCTGGGTGACCAAGTCAAAATTAGGGATCTCACTCCCAAACTAGTCATCCAAATTCTTGATTTGGATTGTCACATTAAGCCGGTGGTTGTCATCAATGCCATCAAAGGCAAAGAAAAAGACGCAGAGATAGCTAGGATAACTACACTATAAAAAATCATTAAATTTTATGAAGTCAATATGGAGTTGACGACCCTTAGGTTCTGGAAAGAGAATAATCCCTTGACTCAAGGTAACGAACTTGAATCAACGTATCGAAACCTTGAGTCAGCTGATATAAGGTTGATTCAAGTATATATTCTCTTCGCCGCATTTACGGTGATAATTGACGTGTGTCAAGCCATATTGACTTGGCATCAGCGTATATTTTTTATAGTGTACCTCTAATAAGAGCAACCCAAGAGAGCAGAAGACTGCCTATGTTGACATTGATGAAAAAACCGCCTATAAACTTGCTCGCACTGAACGCATTAAAATTGGATGAATGAACTGTAGGGTAAGGTTGTGGACCTCACTAATGCGCTGTTTTAAGTGCTTACGTTACGGGAACATAGCAAGTAATTGCAATGGACCAAACAGGTAGAAAAACTTTTATAAATGCGGAGGAGAAGGACATATAGCAACTGTCTCCACAGCTAATTCAAGGTGCATGCTATTTGCCGATATCGATCGCTTTTTTCTGCCTAGCAAAAAGGCTAGGAACTGAAGCATGTCTTAGAAAAAGGAAAGTGTGAAGCGCTACGGAGGGCTCTTGATAAATTAAGGAGCGGCGTAGATCCTAGGAAGTCAAAGAATGTTAAAGGTGCTTCAAGGTAATGTGCACACAAGCCCCTTAGCAGGAAACATGATATTCCAACTTGTGGGCTGGATCACGCTCCCAAAACTGGTTTTCGGATGAGCTGGGCAAAGCTATTGGATAGTAAATCCAAGGAAGGTACTTGCCTTGTACAAGAGAATGGCTCCGGCAGAGGCTTTGTCTGGATTAAGACGCAAGGTGTTACCTACATAAGCGTGTACTTAACACCATACGAGTCCAGAGAGGACACTCTGACCAAACTTAACAGTCTGGAAGATGCAGTAAGGTACACGACCGGCGAAATTGTCATAGGAGGCGATTACAGTGCGAGGGTTTCAGAGTAGGGTTTTCCCAAAACGGATGCAAGAGGAGAGGATATACTCGACCAATCTGTCAGACTCAACTTAGCAATGCTAAACGTAGGTAACACTACAGCTTTCAAAAGACCTGGCTACGTATAAACCTTCCCGGATGTATCCCTTGCAACAGAAGATTTAACTGCTAGGATTATAGATTGTCAATTTCTGGAAAATTTCTCAGCGAGTGACCACCAATATAACTCTTTTGAGGTGCATGCCGAGCGGCGGTAGACAAGAAGAAACTAAGCACAGAAATGTTGTGTATGGAACATCAAGTGGCTAAACCGCGAAATATTGGTGAACATGCTTAAAAGAAGAGATACTGCAATCTTGGGGAAGGCAATAAGACTAGGAAATATTGATGACGCAGAGATATTAATTAGTTAATGAAATCATGACACTGCTGGAAAAAGCATGTAACAAAGCCATGCCAAAAAAAACCCGTGAAGGAAGACCACCAGCCTACTGGTGGAACGCTGAAATAGCCAATCTAAGAAGTGGGAGCTTAATGACAAGAAGGAGATAGGTCTACACTACAATTATAGCGTTTTAGTCTTTTTGTTCATCTAAAATTTAAAAAAATTTTTTTTTTAATAAAATTTTCTTACTTTTAGAAAAAAAAAAATTATTTTTTAAAAAGTTTTTATATATTTTTTAACTAAAAAATTTTTTTAAATTATACTTTGAATAAATTGAACGTAAACAGATTCTTGGAAACTTTTTGATCATTATATTCAAAAACAGATAAAAAATTCATACAAAGACTTTAACATACTTTTTTTTTTAGTATATACTTTGTTCCATATATTTATAAGAAAATGACATCTTCCTTTAAACTTTTACTTACATTTAAACATTGAAAGCTTCTAAAAGAATTAAAGCTGGAGAAAATAAAGTAAAATATATTTATTACTAAAATTTTAATTAACCACAAGTTTCTTAAGTACGCTTCATATAAGCACTACAGTCTCCCATGTCATATTATGATGATCATGATTATTCTGCATTATATAAATTAACAAGTATTTCTACAGTAAAATCAACTCATCAAGTGGGTGATATTCTATTTGTGGCTAAGATACTTTTCATATCAACCTTATTGAGATCTTTTGGGTGAAAACTTTGTTTTAAGAAATGTATTTAATAACCTTCGCAATGTCAGGCCTATTGAACAAGAATCTTCAAATTGCGATCTTCTGTTTGAATGTTTCTTTACAAGCAATTCTGCTAATTTAAGATGGGAAAAGATAACACTTTCTAAATCAGTGAGACCCTAAAAACTTAAACAACGATAGAAGAAGGAATAAAAAGTCTCCACGAAACAGGGGTCCACACCAGGACTAAATTATTTGTAAATATCCTTGAATTAAAATTTAACAATTATCTGTGAAAAATCATGCTACAATAATGAACTGTACTTCTAAAATTATTTTAATCTTAGATCCTTTTTAGCCGTCGAGACCCTAAATCTCCTAAAATAATTTATTTTACTAAAAAAAAAAGAGCATATACACTTTATTTTTCATAAAAAAATACACAATATATAAATTTTTGAACATAATACGTCTTATCTAAGCAAATGTCAAACTAAAGCTAAAAAATTTATCAAAAGATATATTTATTCAAAAAAAAAAGAGACTACTTTTTTTGTCAATGTACGTACTAAAAAAAATATGTTTCCAATATTTTTTTTTTCTTTGTGCTTGTATTATTTTACATAAAAAGATTTTTTTTTAGATTGAAAAAAAAAATGATTAATGAATTTTTCAACTTAAACTTATAAAAAAAATAAATTCAATTTTATTATTATAATTCGTTATTTGTAAGTATAAAAAAAAGTAGATTGAATTGTAAGTCCAATAAGAAAAGTTTATAAAATTGACTTTGATTACTTAAGTCTTTTTTTTTATACGTTTAAATATCCTTATTTGAATAATTTATCTTTTGGTGATATCTTTTTTACCGGCATGAATTTAAGATTAGATTTAAGTTAATGTACCTTTTTACGTTAAAAAGATATTTAGATTTCAAAATAAATGAAATATAGTTTTTTTCTTTTAGATCACTCTGTGCATCAAAATATATTGATAGAATCGTGCTCTAGAAAAATTTTAAAATGACTAGTTATTAGAGAAATGTTTATTCTGATGGGAATTAAAATACCTACTCTGAAAACCAAATAAAATTAAAATCAATTTAGAGTTTTATCTAATGAAAAAAAATAAAAACTTTTTTTTTTTAACGTACTCAATTTTAAACTTAAACCAAATACCAGATAGTAGCTTGGTACGATTTTAGTTCAACTTTATTTTAAAGCAAAATTTAATAAATTTAAGAATTACAAAAATTTCAGCAAAACTATTTTAATTTTAAATTAAATCTTTTCTTTTTTTTTAAATTTATTTTTTCTTTTGTTTTCTTATGAATATTGAACACTAAAATTCAAACGATGAATAATTTTACTTTTGGCCCTTGGGATTTTATTCAAACACATTTTAAAACTCAGTTTATATAAATCATATTGTCCTAAGTTGAATGAAAATGTGAATTGAAAATGTTTTATTTTTTACTTATTATAACAATTAAAATTTATTTAAATGTAAATCATCAATTAGGAAATTTTGTATAAAATAAAATTAAGTTAGCATAATTTCACAGGAGGGTAAAATGAAATTTCTTGTTATGATAACAATGTTATCCCAGTAGATTAAATATATATTATTCAAAGTAAAAAATTTCTGGCGCTTGTTCAACTCGTGTAGCTTAGAAAATATTTATATCAAAATTTTATTTCCAAAAGATAGGCTTAAAAGGACAAAAATATTTCTTGGCAAAAGATGCTTCTAAAAATCTTTCAGACATGTATTAAATTTTTTAAGGTATATAAGAACAATTTTTCACAGTAAAACTGATCCTCTACAGTAAAAATAGGTTTTTAGTAATAAAAGTAATTAACCAGGGGTAGACTTGAAAATTTTTTAAAATATAAAAATGGCTACTGAATGGAAACAGGCTTTCAAATCCTCAAAATTCTTATTTTCTTTAACAAAAAGTTGCCCATAATTTTTCATGTAATTATTTGTTATTTCTAATATTACAAAAATAATAAAAGATAGACGATTTAATTTTAAAAAAAAATTCAGATTAAAAAATTTTCATATACAAAAAACAGTATAAAAATATTTTTTTAAAAAGTGATTTTATTTCTTATGAAATATTAAATAAATCATGTCGCATGTTACGGTACTTTTCAAGGATAGCGTGATAATACTACACGACATTGGCCTCTTGTGTGCACTTATATATTATTTTTTCTTTCAAGATTATTTGCATAGACTAATACAAATAAACTTTACTTACATATACAATAAAAATATTTACTTAATAATAATTTTTTTATTGAATATTCGATAACAGAATGCGTTTTTTTTTTTTAATATAAAAATTTATAAACTTTTATTTATGCATTCATGTTTTATAATTTTATTTATATAGATATAATATTAAATTGTAGGCCAAGGTCTTGATTTAGCCGATATTGATTTACATTAATTTTTTGTTGTTTGGTTATGCTGAGCATGCATTCACATTGCGTGTAAAATACATAATTCATTTCAATGAAAACAGATTTTTAGCCCCAATGTACTTTTTTTTTGTATTTGATGGATTTCATACCATTTGCGTCAGATTGAATAAACCAACGATTATCTAAGGATTTCTAGATTCAAGCAGAAGAATTTTGTATAGAGAGTTTATTAAAGTAGACTTTTTTAGCTGCCATTTTCTCGTTTTATAATTAATAGGAGTCACTTTATAGCTAAAAAGAGCCTCTGTACCAAAATTTAAGTTTCTAGCTCACTTATAACGTTAAAAAATTTTTTTAATATATTAAGGAAATGTATGCCTGTATAATTTTAAACTAAGTCAATATGTAACAACCAATTATTAATAAAATTTTATGTATTTAAAAATTCAGTTCACGCTACCAGAATTCCAATTGTGAAAGACGGAATGCTTTTTTCATATAAATGGTTGCAAATGACATAATATCTAGAGACAATTGTAAAGAAAACATTTTTTTTAGTTACAATTTTTTTTTCCAAGCCCCACCATCCCGTGGTAATCGCATTTTAAATGAGTGAAACTAATTTTTTTTTTAATTTTCTTTACGTTTCAAGCCATTTTCAATCGTGTAAAATGAAACAAAATTCCAGCTGCCATCCGCAACAAAAATTTTTTTTCCGTGTATATTAATAAGAAATTTCATAAATGAGGAATTCAGGAAATTTTCTCTGGACTATTGACAATGCTAGTAATAATCGTTACAAATATAGAAGACTAATACTTCGGTCAAATCGTTGAGGGGGGAGGTGTATTTTCATTGGCCAACATGATATTTGCTCTACTATACGTTTTTTGGGTCGCTGATTACGAAAATCGGTGTCTTTTCCGGGAGATATTTCCGGAACACCCTTAAATTTGCAAAAACTACCCCCAAAAAGGGGTTTTTTGATATATTAGCAAGCTGAGTTTCTAGATTTAGCCAAAAATTGGTCTAAGAGGATTTTTTGGGTTGATCAAGAATTTGAGGTAATTTTTTATAAATAATTAATATTTCACCCTTAAATTAGCAAAAACAACCCCTAAAAGGGGTGCATTTGTAATTTTTGCACTTTGAGCGACTAAATTAGGTTCCCTTAAGGGTTTTTGGGTCACTGATCAAGAATTTGGGGAAATATTTTATAAATAATTAATACTTCACCCTTAAAATATAGCAAAAAAAAACCCTAAAAGGGGTGCATTTGTAATTTTTGCATTTTGAGCGACTAAATTAGGTCCTTAAAGGTTTTTTGAGTCACTGATCAAGAATTTTGGGAAATTTTTCATGAATAATCAATATTTCACCCTTAAATTAGCACACAAAAAACCCTAAAAAGGGTGCATTTATAGCAAATATTCCTTTTAGGGGTTGTTTTTGCTAATTTAAGGATGACATACTAACTATTTATAAAAAATTCCCCCCAATTCTTAATCAGCGACCCAAAATACCTGTATGGACCTAATCTGATAGCACAAAAAAGCGAAAATAGCCAAAACACCCCTTTTTATGGTTGTTTTTGCTAATTTAAGGATGAAATATTAATTATTCATAAAAAATTACCTCAAATTTTTAATCAACGACCCAAAAAACCCTCCTATACCAATTCTTGGCTAACTCTAGAAACTAAGCTTGCTAATATTAAAAAAAAAACCTTTTTGGGGGTGGCTTTTGCAAATTTAAGGGTGTTCCGAAAATATCTCTCGGAAAATACCCCGATTTTCGTGATCAGCGACTCAAAAAACATATAGTAGAGCAAATCTCATGTTGGCCAGTGAAAATACACCCTAAACCGCGATTTGACTGGAGTATACACGGCGAGGCTGCTTTGCTTGAATTTTATTTTCTGCTTGAATATTCAAGCAAACTGCTTGAAAATTCAAGCAAATTGCTTGAAAATTAAAGCCAATGCTTGAAAATTCAAGCAAATGCTTGAAATTTCAAGCAATTCAAGCAACTGCTTGAATTTTCAAGCAAAGCAGCCTGGCAGTGTAATTATTACCAAAACTGCAGCCTTGTCCAGCATGACGAACCATTTATTATAATTATAACCTGGTTATATAAAAAATGTTCCTCTGGTTTACTTAAAAATAAATAGAGCATGTGCATAAATAAAAATTCTGTTTTTAATTTTAAAAATTTAATATCAAAAAATTATTTTTGATACCATGCATTTTTACTTTATATAAAAAATTAATAATGCTAAAACTTTACTGAAATAATAAACACGCGCTTAGATGGATTAATCCAGATAATTTTTTTGAAGTTTTTAGTAAGTAAAAAAAAAGAAGTATAAAAATAGTTTTGATAAGACAAAAGGCGTAAATTGATTTTATTATTGGCATTGTAAAAGTGTTAGAATAGAAGGAGCAATTTCTATTGTAAATGTTTATTCAATTTCATACTAAATAATGGTGTTATTATTTTGTTATACTCTGTAATCATTCCTATAGTATGATTTTGGTCATTTTTTATTTTTCTGGTGTATAATATTACAGCTTTTCTAAATGTATACAATAAAATCATTAAAATAAAATTGAGCAATAAAAAATTTTATTTAGTCCGAGCCTTCCCTACTACTGCCTGGTGCCTTGTTTAAATTTAGGTCCGGCACCAATAATAGAAGTTACAAATTGACGCTGATAACAGAAAATTCTGTAACTTTAGGTCCGGAACTTGAATATGCCAATGAAAGAACGATAAAAATTTCTTTAGAGTAAGAAAATGTCGGACTAAATAAAAAGCATACAAAAAAATGAATCATTAAAATCCCAAAAAAATGAGCATTAGCAAAATCTGAATTAATCCGTATACATGTTCATTTATAATTTGAAAAGGAAAAATAATTTAATAATATTAACTAAAATATACAACTTTCTCTGTTAACTTTATTTGAACGTTTAATGATACGAAGCTTTTTAAACTTTTAAAATGAACTCATGCAATATTGGCTAAGCTCTACTCATACAATTTAAATATTATGAATGTTTTATATATATTTTATTTTATCTTATATAATTATAATTAAAAATTTTATAAACTTTACATGCCATAAATGATATGATATAACTTCTTTGAAAATTTTAATTTTATATATAACAAAAAAGTTTTAATTATTATTATTATTATTACATTCATTTATTTTAGTTTAATTCTTTTGAATTAAAAAAAAGAGTTTTAAAACTGTAATTGTTAAATATTATGAAGTTGTATAATAAAAATGCTTCTTTTTTTTTGTTATATTTTTAGTCAATTATGAATAAGTTTTTGTTTAAAAAAGTTTAATTTATATATTTGTAAAGAAAGTAAATTATTGTTTAAATTAGTTTTTTATTATTATTTTCTTAATGATTTTCATAATTTATTTTAATTACTTAAAAAATTTACTGTTTAATTACTTAGGAAGTTCATTTTATTATCTTTTAAACTTTAATTATGTTAATTTTAAATTTCAAATAATTTTATAGCTGAAAATTAAATTAAGGTATTAGGATTTTACTATAAATTTTTTTTTTAACTTCTATGAGTATTAGAGTGGACCTAAAATTGGGGTTTTAAGAAAAATTTTGCTCCTCGGGTTTTTTCGTGAACTTTTGGTCATAAAAAGTCCTTAGCTCCAAGGATTTTGCTTTTGCTTTTCAAAAAAGCGTGCCTGTAAGCACCTCAATTTTCCCATTTAAATAACATGGGAATTTAGACTTTTCAGCTTTCCAATTTTTTACAACGCTTGCAGAATGTTTTTAAAAGCTGCTAACCGATGGAAAGTACTATTTAAATATATAAAAAAAAATACCCAACTTCAAGTAGCCAAAAAAATATTTTTAAAGCGATTTTACCGGTAATAAACGTAAAAAAAATCCCCATTAAAATAATATGGCTTCATGTAATTTAAATGTAGCATTTTTTGTAACGTAGTTATATTTTATTTTATAATTCTTTGTTTTTCTCACAAGAAGTAATGGAAAAAAAAAAATTTACCAAAGGATTTCTGAATTCTATTCCCTTGAGATCCATACTGAGATGTAAATAGATTCTTGGAAAATGGAAATGAAAATGGTGACTTTTTATTTTAAAAATCTGTCTAACAAAAAAAAAATTGAAAAAATTTTAATTCAGACGTAGGAAAACATTTGAATTTAAATCAATCAAGTAAATTGCATCAAAAGTAGGTCATGCATATTGTTACAAGTAAATTTGTATTATATTACTAAATTACAATGATTACATCGTTAGTACTCAAAATTTGTACATCGAAAAACAAACATTGCGTTTTACTGTATATTAAAGAGTATATTAAGGAAGTTGGGTTAAATTTAGGTTCAAGTATTCCTTTAAGGATAATTCATTTTTATACCTTGATACCTGAATGTATCAAAACAATTTTTTGCATATTCAGAGAAAAAATATGCATTTTTTTATGGGACTTGCAACTCTCTCATTCAATAAAACAAACTTTTCAATAATCCAATAATTAACGAACTATGGCATTGTTTGAAGTCCAGGTTGGTGCTTTCTTATTTCAGTGATAAAAATCAAACTTTGCAACATTGAGTTTTTAAGTTTTGACCAGAATTTATTAGTAAATTATGAAACGCGTAGCAACTTATTTCTCAATACAATTGAAGTTTTATTGTAATTTCAGAGTATTTTAACCCTTGAAATAAGAGTTACTGATCAACAACCCAAAAACCATTTAGAAGGCTAAATATGGTCATAATTCCTATAAATATAATAAACATATCCCAAAAACATCCTGTACCAAGAAGTAAATTATTATGTTTACAAATATTAAGAAATAACGACCAGGCTAATATGCACTAAATTTTATATAGAATGAGCATAAATAAAGCTTTATAAATAATTAAATGCAACATATAATTTAAATTAAATTCAATGTAATAATATTAGGTTTTTGATCAAAGTATCTTTTATAAAATGAATAATATTAACATTTATTAAAATAAAGTCTTAATTTAAGACTCAAATATAAAAATTATAAAAATTTCTTTGAAATTTTATATTATACAGTCTTTTATTATATTTCTAAAGGAAATTGGAAACATAAAATTTATAGATTCATACGATTTCGTCATGCTTTACTTATAAATAAGTTCAAAATTTTCAATCTTTACAGTTATTACCAAAAAAAAAATTTAAGAAAAAAATTTATAGGTCCCCGGACTAATAATAATGGATGAGAACTTTATTTTAGCTTTCAACTTTTTATTTTTTTGTAGTGGCGTGATCCAGCTGTGAGAATCAATTTACAAGCACTCGGTACTGATGTTTTAAATTAATAAGTTAATGAAGACAATGATGTTTTTTATAAATAAACTTTCCCCATACACCTTGTTTAATCTTATAAGCCTCGCATATTTTTCGAAAAGATGTCAAAACTTTTTAATTGGGATATAGAGAATGTTTTTTCATGAAATATATATATATATGTCTTCATTAACCAATTAATTTAATATATCTCAGAAGCGCTTGACCACATTAGGCGCAATGTTACTGTACACCAAATGAATCGACCCTTGTAAAATAATTTTAGGTGTCTTTACTTAAGCCAGTTAACTAATAAAATTTGTTATTTGTTTTTTAAAATTGTGTTTTCCTTCTCCCTCTAGTTCAACTGCTTGATGAACGAAAATTTCCAATCCAATTGATTAAATTTAATTTGATTAAATTTATTATCAAATAATTCATATTATATTTATATATTTTCATATACAGTTAAGTGGCAGTATAAACAATTTCAACTATATAAAGCCTCTGTAAATATAATCAAAAGCATGAATACTACGAAAGTACATTAACGTATATACCATTTATGTGACTGTGTCCGTTTAGTATTACAAACGTAATTAAAGGAACATTTACCCTAATGAATACGCAGATACTTCATTATACAGTGAAATCTCGTTAGTTAAATATAATCAATTTATCAGTCAACTTTGTTTCAAAAATATTTTCATAAATTCCTGAAGACTTTAGAAATTAAATTAATAATAATTTGAGCAAAATTCTAAGAAGTCATACGGTTTCTAGTTCAAATCCCTCTAAATCTGACCAGTTGAGATCCAATACTTTGTTTGGAAATTTGTCATTTTTGATTAATATTTTTAATTTAAAAATAGTTTTTGGACACAGCCCAAAGTAGAATTAGACGTTAAATTTTTAAAATTTTGCCTCTATATGTATTCACTATTTTTGGCCCAAATCGTGAAAATCTCTGCATCTAAAATCTCTCATCTCTTAGAAAACTCAAAGTTGATTGAGATGATTGTTTTTAGATATGTCATATGTTAGGAAATTTCCGCCAAATCGCGTAAACAAATAAAAATTTAACCAGAAATCCAGATTTTTTGGGAAAGTATACATAGAGTACCAATCCAAGTGTATTTGGAAGATTTAATAGAAAAATTTCAAACCACTTGTATTTTTTTGGAAAAAATTAATTGGGAAAATTGTCTGCTAAATTACGTAATATATAATTCTAAGCCCCTAAAAATGGATTATTCTAAGTGCTTAAATCCGGATAATTCTAAGTCCGAACCTAAACCCGAATTATTGTAAGTATTTCCCTAAATCAAAATTATTTTAAGTCTCATTTGACCCCCCCCCCCCTCTCAATTTCTGTGTCACCTGGGTACCCCTATAAACATGTTTCATATTAAAATACCGAAATTTTAAAATTAAAAGTCGTCATTTAAACGATACGGGAATTGTAGGTATGACTTTTTTTATGGAATAACTGATTTGTAATTTTTATTTTTTTAAATTTCTTATTTTGATGAATAATTAATGACAGAGAAGAAAAATTTATTTGTGCAATTTCAAACGTTTTCCAAATTGAAAGATCACTAAGTAATTAAAAGAGTAATTAATAAAATTATCAAGGTTCTACTGTACATCTATTTATACATAATATGCGTTAACATAATATGGCTGAGTACTTGATATATTTGTTACAAAAGATATAGTGGCGATCTAATCGAAACCACATAAGTAATTGACATAAATTGACAGACTATACCTATATAATATATTATTATATTTATTATAAACTGATAAATTAATATTTACGATAGCTTAGGTTTATAATTAAGTTTTATTTATGCTTTTGCATCAGAAGAAATTAAAATTTTTAATTTTTTAAATAGATTTTTATGAAAATAAAAGATATTTTGATGAAAATCATGAGCTCTAAATATTTTATTCACTGCCTTAAATCATTTTTCTAAGCCTTCTAAACTAAAAAAAAAAAACGAGTTTAAAATTTGCAAGAACTGAATGTTATTTTCATTGATATGAATCAGCAAAATTTTAAGCCTCTTATCTCTTAAAAATTTATTTAACTTTTAATTATCTTTTGCTTTTAGAGTGATAATCATTTTTTAAAGCGTTAAAAAATATTTTTAATTTATTTTCTTCTTTATAAAATAAATCAAAATAAGTTTTTTTTTAAATTTTATCCCTGATTTAATTCAAGTATAATATGTGATCTGTTTCATCTGATTTGAACAGGAAAAAAATTTTTTTTTAGATTCATTTATTTTTGGTACGATTACCGCCAACGTAGCCAAAACGTGCTACTAATTTTTTTGGTTTAAACTTTTATAAAAAATTAAATGTAATAATTGTTTCCGGGCTAAAAACTTATGAAATGTTTAGTTCGCTGATCATTTTTGCTGAACAAAATTTCAGAAAAGCTCAACAGAGAGTAGAATTATCAAAAAAAAGCATGTTTTACCTCAAATTTCGGGCAAAACATGTCACTTCCTTATATTTCTGAAACTTATACAAAAATAAAACTTGTAAAAAATGTAAACAGCATTCTCTTCGTTCTAAGAAAAAGGCCCCTTCTCTGAAGGGGCCCAAAAAAATAAAAAAAATAAAACGGTCATAAGAAAATTGAAATAAATCAATTTGAGAATCCAAAACACCAAATGCATGACCTAAATTCGAATTCCTAATAAAAAATTATACATGAAAAATAAAAATACTCCACAAAAAAGTTTTTCGTAAAATAAACTTTCTCAGACGTAAATTAACAAGATAAGTTCATCTACATATTTTAAAAATAATTTATATTTAATTAAATTTCTATGAATAAATAAATTTTAAATGTAAAGAATATCTTTGTACATAAAAAAAAAGATATAGTTTTAGTACAGTAAGTTTAAAAACATGTGTACGTATGCACATAGTTACATGATAAAAATTTGCATTTTGATAAAACTTAAACAAGTAAAAATAAAAAGTTTATCCTGATTTTGTACAGTTATTTTTTAAGAAACATTTAATTAAATGCATTTTTTTCATTATAATAAAACGTGCTACCGCATGAAAATAAGTGTACTGTACAAATATATATATATATTCAAATTCAGCACAATTTGAAATAGACTTGACAATTTAAACACATTTTTTTTTATTTTCAAATATCATTTATTTTAACAAATTTTTGTCATTTGAAACATAGAAATTTGAATGATTTTAATAACAAGCAAATTTTTGACATTGAAATAGTTTATGACGTTCAATTATGATAAAATTATTAAATGATTAGACCTTCACCGAGGTAACGAGGTGGCCTCGCTTTGAGCGAGGCGAGGCGAGGCGAGCCCGAGGCGAGATCGAGGCGAGATCGGAAAATTGAAATTCTCGTTATACCGAGGCGAGGCCGAGACTGTCTTTTTGTAAACCTCGGACTCGCCTCGACTCGCCTCGCCTCGCCTCGTTCTGCCTCGCAAAAAATTTAAAATATTTCGCCAATCACATTTATACTAGCAGAAAAAGAATTTCACGCGTTGATTGTGTAAACCGTTAAAAATTATTTATATTAATTAAAAGTTATTTATTAGTTATTAAAAACTACAAGATGGAATAGCAGTCTTCAAATGTTGGAAATTTTTGAGAATTTAAAAGCTAATCCCTATCCCATAAAATCGTTATGTGATAATAACCTACAAATGAGAGAGCTTAGACTACTTGACATTGAATGGGATGCTTAGATATCGTTATATAATATTTACAAATTTTTAAACATGTATCAGATCTTTTATCAGCTGAAAAGTACCCCACGCTTCCCACTGCAGTTTTAGCATTCAACATTTTACTTGATAAAGTCTAAAAGATTACGTCTGATTTAAAAAAAAAAATGATCGATCGCGATTAGATGGAATTTTAATAGAAGCTTTTCAGAAAGGTCAAACTAAACTTTTAAAGCACTTTAGACAATGTAATTGGTTCTACAGTGCTTCCCTTATTTTAGACCCAAGACATAAAAAAAAAATTTGCTAAAACTTCTTGGGGACAAGAATTAGAGAAAGAAAGTTTCAAATGTTTTAAAAAAATATACAAATATTATACGTTTAAACAATGCAAAGATGTGAAAAATGAAACCCCAAAAAAGGAAGTTAATAATAATAAGTTGCTGGATTTTTCAGTTATTTTTGATGAAGATGAGGAACAAAACTGGGAAGAAGACTTAAACAACTATTTAGATGCACTATGTGCTCGTGAATATACAAATATATTAGATTGGTGGAGAGAGCACGAGGATTTTTACCCAATTTTATCAAAAATAGCCAGAGACAAGCTGTCGATCATGGCCACGTCAGTTCCCGTAGAACGCTCGTTTTCAGATGCTTCTTTGATTGATCAGCCTAAGAGACGATCATTGAAAAATGATGCTCTAACGGCATTACTACGTATAAGTGCTTGGGTGAAATCGGATTTAGTATCTGAAATATGTGGCTTCGATAACGATTATTTACTGCAATCTGCATAAAATATTTTTTTTTTTAAATAAACATGAATTTAGATTTAAATTAGAATTTTAATTGTTTTTTATCTTATCAACTCTCGGGCGAGGATCTCGGCCGAGACCGAGGCGAGGCCGAGGCGAGACCGAGGTAATGATTTTTTGACCTCGGCCGAGTCCGAGGCGAGGCGAGATCCATCTTTCGCCTCGCCTCGGTCTCGGTCATTTATATCAAACCTTGCCTCACCTCGGCCTCGGTGAAGGTCTATAAATGATATCTTTGTAATTTTTATTTGTTAACATTTTAAAAACAACCAATTTATTACTAAAAAATAATAGGGTAGAAGAGATGTTTACCGCCATCCATATTTAAAATTATGATTAAAAAGTTTTTAAATGTTTTTAAGAAAGTTTATCATTACATAAAATATCAACCTTCGTAATTTCCATAAGGTCCTAGCCCCTAAAAACCAGGGATCTCGCCACTAAGTATATTAGAGAAATAGATCAATATTCTTGTGGTTAGATTATGTAAGTCATTAAAGTTTTTTTAAAACTTTACAAGAACCCCCTTCCTTGCCTTAATAGAAGTTTATAAATTGCAAAAATTTTCTGGAAATAAATTTGGTTAAAAATTTTAGTATAATTTGATATTTTTTAATTTTTATTATTTTGAAAAATTTGTGCGTTGACTGATCAAGATCGTATTTGTTAGCCCAATATTTGAAAAAAATAAAGAAAAATTTACTAGAGTGGGCTCGATAATTCAATAACTTTTTTAAATTCCTTCAATTCAAACCACTTAGAGTATTAAAAAAAGAGTATTTTATTCTAATAACTTTTAAGTAAGCTTTAAAAAACGTTCCAAAGTACCTCAAACACCCTTATAAAATTTAAGATAACAAAAATACAAGAAAACTACTGAACCAAAAATAATAAGATTTTGAAAAAAAAAATGGATAAGACAATATCAATGTAGATTTGAACTATTGATTAAAAAAAATCAGATATTGCCACAAGGTAATATTTTACAAGAATTTTTATATAAATTTAAGTTGAAATATATGTTTTTTGAAAATGTGATGTATTACAATTTGAATGTTTAAAAAAAAAGATAAAAGCAAAAAAAAAAAGAGAAATTTTTAAAATATAGTACGTCAACCTTCAGGCAAAATTTATAATATAATATAAAATCTATAAATATATGTCGATTTTATATTTTTTTTTTGTAAAAAAAATTTTATAATTAATATTGTTAAATTAGTTGATGTTATAGATTTTTTTTTTATATAATTAATAAAATATTAAATTATTTTTTGGAATATTTCACATATAAAGTAAAAATTTTTAATAAAATTTTGTTTGAAAATGAATTTTAATTAAAATTCTTGCTTTTACATTAATATTAATTATAAAATTTATGTTACAAATTATTGATTTTAAATCATGAATGCTAAATTTTTAAAATTCATAAAATTTTTCATGAAGGTTTGGTATCTAATGTTTACAGAATGTAAATTTTATCTTTAGCTTTCAGCTCTTAGGGTCAATTATTATTTTATTTCAATTTTCCTTTTAAAAAACAATTGAATTTTTTCGACCTTTTTTCGAGTAAATGATATCAAATAAATTTACAAATTCATCACCCCCACTTTGTAAATTTATTTGATATCATTAACTCGAAAAAAGGTTGAAAAAATTCAATTGTTTTAAAAAATACTGTCAAGTATCAAAAATTATTATTAACTTCCTTTTAAAAATTTAAGATTTTTTTTTAAATTTTAAACGTAGGCATGGAAAGTATAGTCTTCAGAAAAGGTTATGTAAAAACATTATTTCAAATAATTTTTTTTATTAAAAGAAGTCTAGGAAATAAATTTAAAATTGTTAACTAGTCTCATTTGTTGTTGTACTTTCACTAAAAAAATATTTTTGGCTGAACCCTTCGACGAAATCAAACTTATAACTCACTTGGCATGGAATACTTCGTATATTTAACATAATTTTAAATATAATATAGATGAATTTTTCGACCAATTCTCATAACATTTTTTCCACCAATTCTCATAACATAATTTTACTTAAAAATTCTAAATAACTTCTGCACTTGTAAATTAATACTACTTTTTATTAAAGAGCATTGACAAATACTACAAAATTTAAGAGGTACTTTTTTGTTTTTGAAAATAAGCCAGATTTTTCTGAATATTTGCCAAAAATATAACTTTACCTATCTTGCCCTTTTTTTTGCTAATAAAAAACCTTTAATATACTTCAAAAAAAATTTTTGTATTTACTCTATGAATTTTCAAATAAGAAAAATTTATTTTAGTAAAATAAAAGGTGACGTTATTCAGCATTACATAAGATGATGACCAAAAATTAATAAGATAAAAAGGAATATTTGTAATTGAAAAATACTTAGGGCTATTACTCAAAATTGAAGAAATTTTATTTTTAAAGAGAGCAAAATCTATCAAATTGAAAAAATAGTCAGTGCAAAATAAGTTTTTAGCATATTCAGAAAATTTTTAAACTCTTTCAAGAATGTGGACACCAAAATAGTAGCAGATTTGAAAAAATTTTAATTTGCAGACTTCTTTTACTTTTGATATCAAAAATCTCTTTGTTGTCCCCCATCTTAGAAATATCCAATTTAAAAACATTTAGGGGTTACTTTCTTAAATTAAATATAATAATAATATTTTACTTTCATAAATCATATAGTCCCGTTTTTCAAACTAAAATGATAATTTTGGTCAATTTCTATTCCATAAGTTAGTCAATTTTAAGATACTATACTTCACTTCCATTAAAAAATTTTAAAATTTTGACCTCATGAAATGAAGGAGCAACATTTTTTACATACAGAAAAACATCTTTTTTCTAAAGTAAATTTTATTTTTCATAACCTTCCTAGCCTAAAAAGAATAGTATAACTGATATAAAAAAGAGGAATTTTTTTACAAACGGATATTATGGATGCAGCTGGTGTCATTCGCAGAAGTTTATTATAAAGAATCTCATTTTTTTTCAATTAAAGAGTATACAAATTTTTAATATAGCATAATGCACGAATCGCTGCTTCTACTTATATAGACATGAAAAGTCATTTCTCTTGTGAGAAATATTTTTTGTCAGTCTATATTATATATATAAATTTATACAGTTTCATCAAAAATTAATATTACAACTGTTATAATCGCCCATAATTTATTAAATATTTATTTTCGAAAAATTAATTATCTATCATGACGCCCAGGTTTTTAAAAATTTTCTCGAAAAGGCTTCTCTATGAATGAATCTGTAGATTGAGCAATATTCTTACCATAAAAATCTTCGAGAGCAAAGGCTATAACATTAGTTTTTTCGAGATAAAATAGTGCACAATAAATAAATTCTATATAATTTTAATTTTTCTTGTCTGAAATAAAACAGTAAAACTTAATATAAAAAATTTTGAGATAAAAAATAATTAATATAATTCAAAAGTTTCTCATGCATAAAATTTTAATTAAAATATATTATAAAAATTCATAATATTTTTAATTTTAACGATAAAAAATTTTTTTTTTTTATTAAAAATTTTGTAAATTTTTTTTTTTATAATATTTACTAACTTTTAGAGTGCAGTATAATAAAACTCTAATATTACTATTTTATATAACAAAAAATAATAACAGCAGCAAAATAAAAAATAAACAAAACTACAAAATTATGCTTGTAATTTAAAGTTAGTTAATGTAAACATTTTGGATTAATAAATAAATAATTAAAAATTTTTTTTTTCAAATTTATTGGAAACCACATAAAATTTTTTTCTATTATACTATTACAACAAAACTCCTCTATTATTCAAATCCCAATTTTTTGTTTAGTTACAATAAAGTTAATGAACATTACACAAAAATAAATGATAATAAAAAAAAAATATTAAAAGAAAACCACAGTGAAAAAAAAGAGAAAAAAAAAATCTTTGTTTAAAATCGAAGAGAGAATTGAACAAAAGATATCTTCTTTTTTTGTCGTTATTTCCTTTAACATGATATTTTCCAGTGCGTTAATGTAGGTCATGTAAAAAGTATATATAAAATAGGTTATATATATCTAAAGAGGTATGAATATATTTAATGTATGTGTATGTGTATGTGTGTTAGATTTTATATTATATTGCATTCAAGTATAATGTTTATAATGCAAACCGAGACAAACAATCTAATAGGGTAGCCCATTCAAAGCTATATAGAAACTAATGTATAATGTTATATTTAGAGATGTTACTCTGCTTTTATTCCTTTCTTGTTATCCAATTGTATTTATCTCAGGATTGACTTCGACTAACTTTAATTTCATTTGTTGTAATGGAAGGTTGTCTAATTTTCAAAAATTACTTATTTTACATTTTAATTATAAATAAATTAGTAATTAAAATTTTTTTAGTCAAGATTATTATTCCAAGATTCCTATTTGCACCAACTATGAATTTTTATGTTTGCACAAAAAAAAAATATTTTTTTTGGTCTCAGACAGGGCAGGTCAGCTCTAAAATACTGTAAATCTTAAAAAATTAATGACATCTCTTCTACAAATGAAAAATGAGTTCACGTATGTTACTTTTTTTTAGATTGAAATTTATACGAAAAAAAACTGATTGAATCCAAAAAAGAATTTAAACACACGTGAACTCATTTTTAATCTATATTCATTTTTTACCATTAACAGAATTTTTAAAGCACCCTGAACTGCCAAAGGACTGCCGGATTAAATAGTAAGCAAAGAAAATATTTTTTTTTATGCAAATTTTCAATTTTTACAGGAAAAAGCATTTTTAAGCATTTTGGTACAATTATTTTCTGACCAATAAAGTATAAGATAAGTTTCTTACTATCTTAACTGGTGAGTTATAAAATTTATCTAGTATTCCAATTAAAAAATATAAAAATTTCGCAAAAACTCTTGAAAAGGTTGAAAATTTAAGGATACTATCATTATTTTTATCCCCTCACCCCAAATTTATAATTAGTGACCTAAAAAAAGTAAACAATTTTAAATCTAATTACAGCTTTTAAATATTGCCAATTCAACACCTTAAAAAAAGTTTTAGAATTCAATGTAAGCCCTAAAATTTTAACTGGAGTATTATAAAAAGAAGAAAATTTAAGTCAATTCGAAATAAGATCCATTTTTCATTCATTTTTGTGCAAATCTAGAATTGAACATTTCCATCATAGTCTCTAATCCACCAGCTAAAACGTAAAATAAACCAATAACCAAAAATTTTCAAATATCTTACTTTTCATGAATTTTTTTAGTATAAAAAAATTTAATAAAATTCTAAATTAAATATCCACATTGAATAAATAACTGCATAATAAAAAATAACAAATTCTTTTCAAAATTATATTTAGATAAGATTTCATTCAAAAAAAAAAAAAAAAAAGAAGCATTGTAAAGCTTCTTAAAATACAAATATATAAACAAAATATAAATATACAATGTTGCATACATAATACACAGAAAGAACGAGTATACGAATCAGTAGTCGAAGAATCAACAGTTATACTACTGTGAAGTAGTATAAAATTGTCGGTACATAATATTGTATATATAAAAGAATGATCAAAAAAAAAAGAATGATTACAACGTTGCTTGTTTTGTGATAGTATATATATAGCGAATACTTGTTGCCTTTCTTTATTATATATACATTTTATTTTTAACTTTTATATAGTCTTTTTTTATATATAGTATACTTTGTGCTTTTTCTTATTCTGTATACTTTTTACTCGGTTAGGTAACTTTTAAAAATATATATAACTTTGTATACTGATTTTTCTTACCTTCAAATGTTTACTCTCGATATTTCTTATTTTTAATTTTTAATTTAATATATATTTTGTTTCTCAGTTATTTTTCACAGAAAATATTTTTTACTTTGCAGATAGTGTTTTTTTTTTTATTAATTGGATAAATATTTAGTAATATTTTATTAGTTATGTATCCTGAAGTGATTATTTTTAAGAATATTAGGGAAGAAAAATAGTGCTTTTTTGAAAATTTTAAAATTATTATGATTGAAGCTACCAAATATGAACTTAAATAAATCAATGAAGCTTTTACCCATATCAACAATAGTTTTATTTTTATTTAAAGAATAAAACCCCTATATATATATATATATATAAACAAAAAGTCAACTTCTTGAAGTTACTTTTAAAGCTGGATAAAAATTGTGGTTGCAAAAAACTATAAATCTTAGCTCAATGTATGTCAAACTATCATCCAGTAGATATTTACTATGATTTTTATTTTTACTAAAGTTTTTATTTACTTTTTTTTATATATATTTTTTGAAAATTTGCTTTTTGGTAGGTAGAGGATTTTGAATTTTTTAGTCTTCTTCCAAAATGTAGACATTTATCCAGAGTGACACATTATTTTTCAAAAATTATTACAATCACTGCAATAAAAACGCTGCCAAATTATTGGCGCTATGGTTCCTCAAGCCGTAACAAAATACTCGGGAAAATACATAAGAACCAAATATTCTTAATGGTCTATTTAGTCTAATAAAGTATAATGTAACTAAAAAAAAATAATAATTATCTTTTCCTTGATATTGTCATTTGAAACTCCCGTGGAAAGTATATATGTTACCCAACCAAAAAATTACTCCACAAGAGAATTACTCCACAAAAAGCATGAAATAAAAGATTACCACAGTTTTTATTTAACACATGATTTTTATATATATATGCACTAATTAAACTTAAATTTTCAATTTGACCACAGAACCCTGATGTGTACCAATAATTCTGTAGTAAAACTGAAAATTTAAATTAAATTGTGATCATAAATTCGTTGTCAAATAAAAATCGTGATGAACTTTTACTTTATCTATTTTGTGCAAAAATCTCTGGTGGAGTAATTTTTTGGTTGGGTAACATATAATTTCCACTCTCGTAGACAAAATTAGGTACTACGTCCAAAAAGAAAAAAATTTAATGGTGTTTTTTTTTATTTTCTAATACAAAATATTTTCAGGAAAAAAAATGGTAAAAACTGTGTATCAAATCCAAAAAATTGAGGAAAATGTTTTTAAAACTAATACTTTTATCAAGACTTCTATATAAAAATATTAGTTGCTGCGCCTAAAAATAAAAAAAATACCCTGCCAACTAGCTGGCACTGAGGTTCCTCAAACAATGGGCTGTAATCTTAATTTACAACAAATATTATTGATTACAACCATGCAATTATACATACATTTTTCGTTTCTAGTAGCTGGTAAAGTAGATTATTAAGATCATTTTGTTATTAAAGTGAAAATTCTAGCGTCCATGGATTGGTCGCGCCGGCGTTAATGGATTTTAAATCATTTTTGCATAATTAAAAAGAGACAAATATAAAAAAAGCTAATTTTATTTTTTTTATAAAATTTCATTTTATTAGAATATATAATTATCCCTTAATAATTAAAATATTGGGTAACATGATTTTTTTGTTTTGTCAAAGAAATGGTTGGTAACGATGCGAAAATTACAAATATTCGCTCAATTATTATAAAAGAGTTTTTACCAGAATTTATAATAATTTCTTATAATTTATTTTCTCAGTGTACTTCTTGCATTTGACCAATCTTCCGCAACAATGATAATAATAATAATAATAATATTTTGTAATAAATTAATTGCTTCAAGATTTTAACATTATTTATATTATTTCTATTAATCACAAAATAATAAATTATTTAATTCTATAAATTGTTTGATTCTTTTAAAAATTCCAATAAAACTTTTAAATCTTAATTTTAAAATGCAAACATAACCATTTAATATTTTTAGGCTGTTTATTATTGTTTATAATTTCATTAAGCTGCATAAATAAATAAACATAGCAACGAGCAAAATAATCCAAGGAAGTCAAAAAGAGGCAAGATTTCCATCACTCTTTCTTGTGTGTTATAATTTATATAAAAATAAAAAAAAAATTGTGATCGTATACAAAAAATTACTATAAACTAAATTTCTAAAACTTGTACACTACACAAAATAAATTAGATATGTCCAAAACGAAAAATAAGTTTGGTGTTTTATGTATTTTTTTGTGACGAAGATTTTGGAGAAAAAAATTTTCAAAAAATTAATTATCAGATTCAAGATATCGAGTAAAAATCATAATTTCAAATATAAGTAATTTCATGAAAATGAATGAGGTATTACATCCGAATTAAAAAAAAAAGTATTTTGAGATTTTTTTAATAAAAAAATTTTTGGAAAAAAAAATTAGGTCTTAATTTCATAACAGTTGTAAAATATCGCCGGTCGCAATATTTTCAGATATTAGTACTTTCATGAAATTAAATTAGGTATTACACCCAAAAAAAAAAAAATATTGCAGGTTTTTTAATTTTTTTGTTTTTTTAATTTTGAAAGAAAAAAAATTTTAAAAAAATTCGGTATCAAATCCAAAAAATGACTATAAACAAACTTTCTAAAACTAGTACTTTCATAGAAATAAATTAGGTACTACGTCCAAAAAGAAAAAAAAAATTATTTTTTTTTGTATTTTTTCGTGAAAAAAATTTTGGGAAAAAAATTTTCAAAAAATTAAGTATCAGATTCGTGATATAGAGTAAAAACCATACTTTCAAATATAAGTACTTTCGTGGAAATAAATGAGGTATTACATCCAAATTAAAAAAAAAAAAAAGTACCTCGAGTTTTTTGGTGAAAAAATTTTTGAAAAAAAAATTAGGTCTTAACTCCATAATGTTTGTGAAATATCACCAATTACATACATACACACACACATACACACACACATACACACACACACACATATACACACACATACATACTTTTTTTAAAAACCGGTTTTTTAGCTTCCTGGGGTCTCAAAACGTGCTTATATGCCAAAAAATCAAAAATCGAAATTTGACCTATCACAATGGTTCCTCTTTGAGGAACCAAAATACAGTTAGTTACCTTATCTTTTTATGTCATAAATTTTGAGAATAAAATTTTCAAAAAATTAAGTATCAGATCCGAGAAAATCAGTAAAACAGATATTCCTAAAACTAGTACTTCCATAGAATAAATTTAGGTACTAAGACCAAACAGAAAAAAAATTTTAGTGTTTTTTATATTTTTTAATTGTAACATTTTTTAGACATAAATTTAAAAAAAAATAGCTATCAAAATCAAGATATCGAGTAAAAACGATACTTGTATATATGAGTACTTTCTAGAAAAAAATGAGGTATCACATCCAAATTAAAAAAAAAAGTAGTTTGAGATTTTTTGATAAAAAAAATTTTTGAAAAGAATGGTTGTGAAATATCACCGGTTACATACATAAATACAAACCTTAATACAAACGCGCGCACGCTTACGCACACACACACACACATACATACTTTTTTTAAAAAACAGTTTTTTAGCTTCCTGGGGTCTTAAAATGTACTTATATGCCTAAAAATATAAATTTCACCTATTACAATGGTGTCTCTATGAGGAACCAAAAAATTCTTTGTAATATAGTCAGACTTATTTTAACATGGAACATTTTCATAGAATTTTAGGGGAGAGAGAGGTGAAAAATTGACGTTTCAGGGAGGTGGGGTCAAATAGACTTATTTTCGATTTAGGGGGAATAATTTGGATTAAGAAAATACTTTAGACTTAGGGACTGATTGTAATTTCGGTTCTAGCACTTTCAATAATTAGGGAATATAAATTAAAACTTTTACACATAACATTTTCAATGCTCGTTGGTTGTGTTAACACACAAACCAATTATAAGTTTTTTTTATTTCTTTTTACAATTTATTTTTTATAAATAAAAATTTTTGAAGTATATTTCTGATTTTTTTAAACTTTTGGCATTTGGAATCATGCATGTAGAAAATTGAAAAATAAGAGAAGATTATTTTTATTTTAAGTTTAAAAAAAATCTCAAACTTTTATAATACTCAAACAGGTGTTTAAAGCAGCTTAGAAGCTTAAAAAATTTTCAAATCTGTCAGCATTTAGTTTATAAAAAAAAAAGTTCTGCAATCGTCACCTTTACCAAATTACTTATTTTATATAGAATAAGGTAAAAAGAAACTAAATTTATTTTTTTTTTTAATTTTATTTTTATATAAATGTGCATTGAATTACATTTATTTGAAAAAATCAATAATAAATATTTTTAGATTTACTCAAATATAAATAATTTATTCTACAAATAATTTAAAATATTGAATAATTTTGAAATTTTGAAATATGGGCTAATTTTAAAACTAAAAAATTTTTATTTTAGGGGCTAAGGTAACGTGTTGAATATATGATTTCAGAATTATGGCGCTTTTTTGCGCCAAAATATCAAACTTACACAGAAAATCATTCCCAAATAATATAAATATATTTTATAAAATTTATCAACATGTATCAAATATTACGATTCATTTAACAAATCTGATAAACCTCAATTTTTTATCGATTCATAATAACAACAAACAGCAAAAAAAATAAAATAAACTTTTATTGATTACTATAAATAAAAAAAAAAATTTAATTATAAAATGAAAATTCCTTTTTTTTTTTTTAATATAAATTTGTATTTATTTAATATATTTTATTATTAATACAATGTATCCTATATCTACCAATAAAAAAAAAAAATTTTTTTTTGTTTTCAAAGAAAAAAAGATAGAAAATTTCCAATACTTATATAAAAAAAAAAAGATAGATCACGTTTTTATTGAATTTGAACAAATGTTAGAAATAGTTGAATAAAAAAAAAAAAAAGAGAAAATTAAATTTAAATTATAAGGTTACCTTTGATAATTTTTTACTTTTTGTCTGTGAGTAGATTTTAAAATACTTTTTTTTTTTTAATATATAAACTTTTACTCTTTTTTATTTTTTTTTTGTAAATTTAAAGTTTTATTCTGTAATTTAATATTGAATTGTAATATATTTAATTTAGAGAATAAATTCTACAGAGTTTTTTGTTATTAGTTGGGTCATGATTCTATTTTATGAAAATTTTGTAATAAAACTTTTTTTTACGATAGAAATGGTTGTTCAATGTTGTATAGAAGGTAAATTGAGGAAAATGTTCAAATATGGATAAAAACCTCTGAGAGCTGCTTTAGAGATTCTATACGTCTATCCTTGGAGATGACCCATGATTGAATATTTTAGAGATTCAGGTGTGGAAATGATATTTTTATAATACTATAATTTCAATTTTTGTTACTCCAATAAATTAAATATAAATCCATGCATAAAAGAAACTAAAAAAAATTATGTTTGTCCTTAAATGTAAATATTTTTGTCCATCTACTAAGGAATTAAACTTTTTACACCAGTAAATATCCTTAGCGCCATCTATAATCCTGTGCTTCCCACGCAAGCTCACACGGTTAGTTTACTTTGCTTGAAAATTTAAGAAAAGCAACCCAACCGAGCAGTTTTCGTTAAGCTTTCAAAAATGTTCAAAAATTACTAATGACCGATAGTATATTATCACGTATCTCAATTCAGTAATCCAAGGTATCGTTTACCAGGGTACGTGACTATAATTAATCTAATTATTACTATTTGAGTCAGGATCTTTCAGAAGGGATAGGATGACAAGGACCTCGTTACACAATAATAACACTTAATTATAGTACTCTTGATCCTTTATTATTTCATGCTATTACAGATCTCTAGAATTCTAAACTTCTTGGTGGTCTAACAATTGTCGATTTACGGTTGGTGATGGACTGGATACCTTTCGTGCCTTACTTCAAACGCGTGATCTTTTCCGGCCATATAATTGAAGAGTTGGTTCCTGTTTATGTTTCATAAATCAATCATGAAAACTGAGTAGTGCTACCTAACTGGTTTGGAATTTGTTGAGCCCACTGTGTAGAAAATTTATATTCATAATATTATTTCGAGTCTCTTTAATTCAAATTTATTAATTTCATTTCTTTGGTTTAATATTTAAAAATAGATAATTTCATTTCAAAAATAGATAGTTTCATTCTATAAACCTAATTAAAAACAGATAATTAACAAGTTAAAAAAATTTATACTTTGAAAAAGAAAATCCAATTAAAAAAAAACTTTTTTTTTTTTTTTAATTTATTTACCAACAAACTAACACTAACTAAGTTTTTTTTTTATTTGTTCTTTTTTTTTTTAGAGAAAATTACATAATATAAAACCAATATAATTTTTTTTTAAATCTGACCTAAAAATTAAAATGGACGTAAGTAACAAGATTCTTAAAATATGATAAATTACGTTAAAAGTAATTAAGTAAATTTTGTAGTTAATATTAAAATACAAAAAAATATGTAATTTTTCAACAGAATAATGTTTTATACATAAGTAAGTATGCAATTCCTAGATATTTTTTGATTAACATTTTTTTTATACTATAAATTATGAAACAATAAATTTCATGTTTAAAATCCGTAATTTTAAACGCTTAAGAAAAAATGGAAAAATTTATATATATAATAATGGAAAAAAAAATAATAACTATAATAATTATAAGACTTGATCTAGAAAAAATCGTTGCATTAACCTCAGAAATATTAAGATACTTTTTTTTTTTTAATATAAAACAATTTTGTGAAAAAAAAAATTAAAAAGATGAGTTACTTGAAGAAAGAGAATATAGAACAATTATATAAGGATAGAACAATAGTTCATGTATTTTGCACCTAGAAAAGTTTTTCAAGATAATAGTTATACCATTTACGCGTAAAGCTTTTATAATATTTTTCAATCGTTTCTTCTTTTTTTACTTCTATATATAAAAAAAGCAACTTTCTTATTTTATATATATATTACCCTGGAATTTATTTTTAAAATTCGTTTGGATTTTCGATTATCAGGTGAACAAAGTTTCTAATTATAGCTCATTTAATTACTTCTAATTTGTGCCTCAAAATAAATGAACTCTAATGGAACCAAAAATTTTCTCCATAAGATCCCATAAATTTGGTGTCAATACTTAGGATTGATTTGATGAGCTATAATTTTGGGCACCTGATTTCTTTTGGTAATTGGCAACTTTTTTCCCCCAGTGATTTTTAAAATAACTACCAGGCTAATATATACATTTCTTCTTTTTTTTTTAGAAAATTTTGTTATTTCATCGTTTAATAAAATTGTCCTCTTTATCGTATTATATACCAAGCTTCAGGGTTTTCGGTTTCCAATTTTTTTTTATCATTTTTCTCATACCATTTTAAGTTTATTTTCATTGTATTTATTGTTAACTTTTAAAAAACGAACAATTTCTTCGTATTGATTTTTTTTTAGTTATTATTATTATTTTTTTTTTGTTTTACGTAAACTTTTAAAATTCTTTTTATCTTTATTTATGCATATTAAAAATATCTTCTAACTTTAACTTTAATATTAAAATATTTAAAAATACTTTAAATTATTCTTTTAAAGAATAAATATTTTTGGTTGAATTAAATATATAAATTATTAAAATACTTTTTAAACAAATAATTAACTTTTATTTTGTTTTTTTAGTTTTACAATATTTCATGATTTTAACAGCTGATATTCTAAAGTTTACATTTTAAAATTTTATGAACAATATTTGGTTGGTATATAGTTCAAAAAAATTAGTAATGTTTCGCATAGGTGACCTGTGTACGTGACTGGGTGAGATATTTTGTAAGTCTTACTCGCATAATAATATAAAGAATGGCCAAAATTGTACATAAACTGTGATTTGAGGCATTCATTTTTTATGGGTCATGTACGATATTACACAACTTGATAAAAAAACACTACTTTTTAATCTTGGCGGGGTCTTTTTCGTATAAAATATTGTTCTAAACTTTTTATAAAAAAGTTTGTTATGTTGAATGCGTAAAAATACTTTTTAAAACACGTTCAAAAATAGCTGTTTCTTCGTTGGTGGCGAAAAATTTCATACCTCAGGTTTTATATCTAAAAGTTACATGTAAGCATGTTCCATATAAGTTATTTATAAAATTACAAATGTCAGAGTAGAAATTTTTATTCATGATTCAGTGGTAGTCACTAATCCCAGGATTTGACCTCCTGGAAACCACTATATATACCACCAAATAAAATATACCATGTGCATTTAGTACGTAAAAATTTATTTAATCTAGCTCAATAAATTTCTTTAGATTCTATGAAATTATCTGGATTACCCTATATTGATATATATATATGAACAACTTTTATATTAAAACTAAAAAATGAAATTAATTAAGCACAGATTAAAAGCTTTAATTATATTATATAAAATAAATATTCTTAAAATAATATATAATATAATAACTGAGATAAAGAGAAAATTTAATTATTTCATAATTGAACACGTTTATAGTATATAACTATATATACCTATACAACATTAAACTATATACATATTGGGCTAGAGATATATTATTATATATATTATAACGTGCTATTGAATAGATTTTTCAATGCAATTACTTTATGGCAACAAGTAATGATGCCTATTAACATGGAACATGTTTATAGGGAGAGCGTATCCTGGAATTCTGAAAACCAGGGTGAGGGGGTTCAAATGAGACTTAGGATAATTTCAATTTTGGTACTTAGAGTAATCCGGGTTTAGTTTAATAATTTCGATTTAGGGACTTAGAATAATTCAAGTTTAGGAACTTAAAATAATTTCGATTTGGAGACTTAAAACAATCTGAATTTAGGGACGTTAATGTCTTATCAAAAAAATGGTGTCTGTGTTAACTCAAGCAACAAACATGGCACATGTTGACCTATAAAAGTTTTAACTTTTTTTTTTGCGTAGGAAGTGGAGAAATGCGTTGCGCATACTGTTCAGCATCTGAACTGACAATTATGTGGGACTCGGCTTACCTTGCCTTTACCCACTAAAACTCCACTCCCCTCCTACCTTATTCGAGCCTATCCCGGAACTGTTTTCACATTACTTCAAGAGAGGTTCAAGGCTATTTAGTTCTATTCGTGAACTCCATCTTTTGACTTGCATCCAGTGACTTGCTAGTCTGGTTGAGGACTCCATCATTCCTTCTGATTACATTTCTATCTTTATGTACTGTCATCTTCAATCAAATATATGTTAGCTACAAAAATATATCATTTCCCAGTATCGTCAAACGGAAGGTTAATAAATAAATTCATAATAAATAAATAAATATAAATAAATAAATATTACCCTACCATCTACGGTTGATTGCGATATTGAGAGTAATTGCAGGAATGGTTGTATGTTAGTGCAACCACACCTGCAGTCATCCGAATAAACGCAATACGTCTCAATATTATCCTATACCATGATTATCAGGTTTTTTGGTGCGGAGTAAATACTCCACATACTGGCTAATTTCGGTCCATACTTCATCACTTCAGAGCATCATGCTAACCACACTTGCAGGTGTGTTTTGTTTGCCAGGACAGTATATACAATCAGCGCTATTCATCTTCTGGATCCGAAAGAGGTAGGAGCAAAAAGTCCATGTCCGCTTAAGAATTACGTAAAAAAATAATTGATTTCCCCGTGCCCTCTAGTTATCCAAGATGATATTTCTCCTATCAACCTCTTGGTCTAATTGCTCGGTCAGCTTTTGCGCGGTTAAAGCCTTCCCTCTCTTTGTTCAGATCTCAAAATCATTGAAATTATCGGGATCACCCCAGAAATGACTAGAGCTGCCTCCAACGACACTGTGCGATAGGCACAGGAGATTCACAAAGCTCCTTGCCTCTGAACGCTCGTCAGCTAAGATGCATAAGCGACCTACCCCATGCATTCAGCCCATACTTCTGCAGCATATAGGAGTATAGAGTGCGTGACCGACATAAAAAGCCTTCGCTTTCTAGTTTTAGGTCAACACGTGTTACGCAACAGTCTGCTTAACGCATTTGTGATCCTGACAGCCTTCTCTGCGCTTCTCAGTATCTGCGCCATGAATGTCAATTTCATGTCCAACATCACTCATAAGTACTTTAAGCTACCCTTCGTTTCTATCCTATCCATCCCTGTACATATTGGGATGATGGTAACAATATATTTACGGGTGAATAGGAGAATCTCAGTCTTCACCTTTGCAAGCTTTTAGCCGTGGTCATCCATCCAATAATTGACTCCCTGCATTGTCTGGTTCAGTTTATCCTCGGCAATTTTTACATATTTTGCCGTGATGTCTAGGACCACGTATCCGACAGTAAAAGTATCCTCCGGCATTGGGAGCATAAGTACCTGGTCGTACATGATGTCCTGTCCAAGGACCGATTCTTGAACTGCTCCTTCAGTTATTCTCCTCAATATTGTTCCTTGCGCAGTCTCGTATAGTATTTCTAGATTGCTCAGGTAACCGCTGATGATTCTTCGTAGATATTTAGGCACCTGGAAGTTCCTTAGCCCCTCCATAATCACACCATCTTGCTGTGTTGAAGGCATTCTACACATCAAGGGTTGCTAGTTAAGTGATTTTTCTTGAGTAGTGATAGCCTGTCTGTGCTTTCTCGATGGCCTGGACGATACTGCTTATGGCATCGATAGTTGACTTCCCTCAGCGAAACCCGTATTGTCGGGAAGAGAGATCTCCTGCAGTTTCTACAACCCTCAATATCCTTGGTTGCAGCATCTTCTCGTATTTTTTTCCGGCTGTGACAACTAATCCAAGTGGTCGCCAAAAATTTGGCAGTCTGGAGTCCTCTTTGCCCTTACTGATAAGGACGAATCTGGCTCTCTTCCAGAGTTTGCTAATAAACCCGCTCGTGCACAAATATTGTAAATACACAGGATAAGTTGTAGACACTCATGCGCGACTATCTTCAGAATCTCAGTGTATATTCCATTAGGCCCTGATACCTTTCCATGCAGTTACAAGCTCCTCCACGATGAATTCGGGGATAGTTTCCTCGTCATCTTCTTCTTAGTCATTTTCTTCCTCCCTCAAAACAGGGAGTTTTGGACTTATATTAATCCAGGTTTAGGGATTTAATAATTCAAGTTTAGGAACTTAAAATAATTTCCTTTAAGGGACTTAAAACAATCTGGTTTTAGGGACTTTAATATCATATCAAAAAAATGGTTTGTGTGTTAACACAAGCAACGAACATGGCACATATTGACCTATAAAAGTTTTAAGCTATCTCTCTAATTATTTTAAGCCTTCATATTAAAATTATTCCAAGTCAATTTAATCCTTTTTACTCCCTTGTATCTTTTTCCTTTCCTCTTTTTGTGAAATTTTTTTTTTTAATTGGTGATCCCTGTGAGTCTTTTCCTGTTTTAAGAAAAGACGCAGCAAAACCCTTTTAGCGTTACTTAAACTTGGATAATTAAATTTATCTAATTGGTCAACAAAATTACTTTATCTTAACTAGATCCCTTTTGTTTTATCTTATTTAAAACGTAGGAAGAACCTGAAGCTTTATACTATTAATTATCGATATTCAAAAGGCTTTTTGACTTCATTAATTGTAAGAAAGGATTTTACCCCTAAAGGCTATTTCTGATAATAAACTAAATGAAATCGGTTAAAACCACTAGTTAATTCTATACATATAAATACATAAAAATTTTAATAATACTTTAAAAATTTCTATTATTTTTTACGCTTGGAATTTTATATTCAAAATAAATGTTTTGAATAATGTAATAACAATTCATACATGCATTTTAAATTACTCTACCATGAATTTTCAATAAATTTTGTTTTATCATAAATATAAACATGAAATTTATTTTTTTTTTTATTATTAAATATTTATATACGCTGTAATCTAAAATATTTATATCTTTAAATATTATTTTATTTTATATTGTAAAATTTTAATGACTGTGTTATATGTCACATTTTCATTTTTTTTGCAAAAATAGATTTCAAAAAAATAATATAAAAATCTTGTTTTAGTGCTGTAATTTTTAGAAAACAAAGTAAAAGTTTTTTTATCAAAGGATCAACTTGTTATTGTCATAAAAACTTAGTAAAATTAAAAAATTTATATCATTGTGCTTTTAACCGATTATTTCTTGAGGTATAAAAAAGTATTTTTATCCTTTTTTGGATAAATACGTAATTTTTGGTCATATTTTAAACTAAAATAGCATCTAAAACATTAATTTAAAGTTAAATAGCTGTTGGTACATCTAAAATTAAGTGAAATACAATTTTAAAAAAAAAGGAAATAAAAATACATGTACTTATTTTGCTTACTAATAAGTTCTTAATAGGAACGGTAAAGGCTTTTTAGGGGAACGGTAAAGGCTTTTTTGTCATATTTTAACCAGAAATTTTTTTCTCAACTAAAAATTTTTTTAATTTTTATGATGTATGGTCAACAACTTTTTGAAATACAAACTTTAAGACAAAAAAATTTGTAAATTCTTACTTCAATCGGTATATACGACCACGTGACACTATTTTTGCAAAAAAAATGAAAATGAGCGATGTACATATGCATATGCTCATATTTTTTAGATGAAAAATTTTTCTTTTGCTCTGTTTTGATCATTTTTTTAGATGATTTCTCAAATATATTGTATAAATAAGGGAAAAATAAATGCAGGATAGAATCGGAAAAATTAATTTATAACTTTTTAATTTTTCCCTTTTTTTGGATAATTCTGAAAGAATAGAATAATTATTGTGGACAAAACTGTAGAAGAAGCGTCTGAAAAATGTTTTTGCATTAAATTAACACATAATATAAACTTAATTATCGTGAACTTGATTTTCGGTCAATTTAAAAAAGTTTTTTTTGATATTCTAACAAAAAATAAAATTTTTTCTCAATCACAAGCATTAGCAAAAATATTTTGGTGTAAAAATATTTCATTTTTTTCGGAACTCTAAAAGTAATAAAAATACGAAAAAATTTCCAAAAGTTACTATTAAAATTCAAATTCAAAACCTGAAATAAGCCAATGGAAAAAAATAGACTTTTATGAAATTACCTGTAATTGAACACTACACGGAGAAAAATATTTTGTATATTTTACAAGGTTAATTTTAGTAAAACGGGGTTAGTTTTAATTACAAAAAAAATTTGTAAATTTTACAAATATGAAGTCAGAATATTGTAATTCTAACAAAAAACATGGTTATATTTACAAAATATTTGAACAGAAAATAACAAAACTTTATAATGTAAACATAACCAGCAATTTTTGTTATTTTTAACAGTTATTTTTCTCCGTGTAGAGAAATATACTTTTGAAATAAAGTTGTATCATTCATTTTTTATTTGATATATACAAAAAAAGAGGTTTATAAAAAGCGATATTCATTAATTTCAAGCTTCATTAAATTTTTAATCTGTTAAAGAACTTTCTTTATTAATGCGTTTGATATTGAAGTCTATCGTTATAGATATATTAGTCCACGACTTACTTTAAATTAGCTTTTAACTTGCATACTAAAAACATTAATCTTTCTAAACTTTAAAAGCAGTTGAACTTATTCAAATTTAAGTTTCTCAACATTTTATCTTAATTGGTTCATTTTAACCCTTATAGTGTACTAAGCAAATTAAATTTAGTTTTAATATTATCGAAGGATTGAATTAATTAGCAATCTTAATGAGATATGTAATTTAGTAAATTGTTTTTAAAGTATATGAATGTGAATTACAATAATTGTTATGCTTGAAAAAAAGCAAATTTATGAGTGAAAAAATTTTAAATAATCGAATCGGAGTGAATTTTTTTTAAAACTAGTGAATCTAAAAACTTTTTTAAATTTTATCTAATAATTCTATTGTATGTAAAAAATTTTTAATTAGAAAAAAAAGTAATATATCATGCAACACTATGCATCTCTTTCTATATTTAATTTTTAATAAAAACTCGCCAAAACTAGGTTTTACCCCACGCTACTTTGCTTTTACCCGTTCAATAGACAAAAGATTTATCTACAAGACTATTGGGCCCCTTAACCTTTTAATTTTAATTTTTTCTTTCTTGACATCTGGAAATTTAATAAAATTTAAGAAATCGAACAACTCCAAAGTCAAATTGTAATTGATCAGATATATTCATATATTTATAAACAGAGTTGGGCAAATATGACAGACATGGATTTTTTCCATATCCATATTCCACATTTTTCCATCCATATCATATTAATTTGAAATCCAAATATGATCATTTTTTTTCCATATTAATATGAGTACCATAATATAGATTTCATATTTATATGGAAAAAAAATTGCCATAATATGGATTCCATTTATGAAAAATATGAAATATGGATATGGAAAAAAAATCTATATCTTTCATAATTGGCCAACTCTGTTTATAAATTTTGCCTGTAACATATACAATATTTAATACCTTCTGATTAAAACTTTTAAATTATTTAAAAAGTTCAAGATTTTTTTAATAAAAATGTCTTACAATAAATAATTTATGTTTAAAGGCTACTGTCTTCTTTAGAAATAAGTTTTATATATTTTTTTTCTCTCCATATTTTGTTAAGTGTATAGAAAACTATCTTCCGCAATTTAACTTTTCTCTATCTCATTCTTCTTTATCTAACTTTTAATTATTTATACACTATTAAATACATGTACACAAATTTTTATTTTACAAAAAAACTTGCTCAAAAACTCAAAACAAAAGCCTCAAAATTTTAAGAGAATATTTCAAAACAATTTTCATTTACTCAACCACATTTTTTGTATTATTTTAAAAATCTAACCGAAAAACACAAAATAAAAAATACCTCAAAAATCTAAACCAAGAAATCTAACAGTGTAATTATTTATATAGAGCTTTAATAAAAGCGAGTAAGATAAAATAACTGTCCAGAATATATATATTTTATAATATCATGTTGAGGTAGTTGCCTTGCCCGTTGGCTATACATGACCGTGGATAATCTTCTGTCTTCTTTAAAGTAAACGTCCAATAGACGCGTTTCACAGTTCCATTCATATCCTTATATTTAATACATGAGCTTGCATTGTATATATAAAGCTTGCGGTTTATTCAAAACGACTATTTCAATCTTTTCTCACCAGTATAATAGGTGTGCATAGAAAGTTTCTTTATTTTCTTTATATTCATGCTGTCTACCACATATATAAATGAACATTTTTATTTACTAGTTTTTATTTATAAAAATGACGCATTGTTCTGTAGATTTATAATTGTTACAGTTATATATGAGGGGCTCCACTGCAAGGGAGGCCTAAGTTGGACTGAAGGGTCACAGAAATCAGTCCAAATTAGTTATTTCCGAAAGTTTAAAAAAAATAAGTACTCTCAGCCAATTTTAGCTTTCTAGATCAAATACTTGACTTTTTACAGCCATTTTTGTGTTTTAGCCTACTTTTGTTGATTGAATCAAAATATTCTTATTTTTGCTGCAAAACGTTTTTCCCTACTACACATTTCAAATTAAACTTGACTTAAAAAATGTGTAAATTCGATCTTTTTCTACTTAGGCTGAAGTTTCTTGTTTTATAAAACCTGAGTAGAAGAAAATCAAGCCTGCATATTTTGTTTTTTATTTAAACTGAAAGGCATAATGTTGAAAAACGTAATTTCCCACGCATACACATTCGCAGAAACGAATTCTGCTGAAAATTTCATATTTTTTACCACAAAATAAGCATTTGCCAGCAAAAATAAGAATGTATTGAGTCAATTAACCACAGTAGCCTGGAGACACAAAAATGACTGCCAAAATTCAAGGATTTTTTTAGAGCTAAAGTTGGATACGAGTACTTATTTTTAGTTATACTTTAAAAATAGTTTGAGCGGATATCTGTGATCTTTAACACATTCGCTGCGTTTTGATATTTTTGCGGAAGCAAATCTGGTGCGTTTTGATTTTTTTCGTTATTTTCATTTCATTAAGAAAAATTTGTTTTTCTCTGAATTGGTTCGATTATTTGTTTAAATTTTTTTTGGAAAAGAACCATAGGCCTACCCCAGTCATAATTAGCCCAAAATATCTTTCACATCTATACTTAATTTATTTTCGCAGACGTTACTAATTAGAATTTTGAAATAAAACATGGGCGCCAGGCGCCCATGACGCATAAAAATCACGCAAAACATGGGCGCATTGCGCCCATGACGCAGCGAATGTGTTAAGTTCAATTTGGAACTATTTTAGGACCTTTAATAAACTCTGTTGAAATTAAGTCTGTAAGTTTATATAAAAATTAGTTTATACTCTAAAAATTCGTGAATTTTCGTTAAAAGTTAATTACTAATTTTCAGGATTAAATTTCTGAGAAAATCGAAAATTCTTGATTTTTTTTTTTAAATTTCCTCACCAGGTATGAATTCAATCTGCTTTTTTTCTGTAAATGGCTCACTTGCCAAAATTTAAGCGTTTATAGTTTATATTTTGCGTTTTTCCCACATTTTTTATTGGGGGAAATTGGTCTATTTTTAATAAAAATTTATATCATATTTATGTTTAGTGACCTAAAAAGATAAGTAATACATATAAGTAATCCATTAAAAAATTTGATGTACCAGAAAGAAAAAAGTCTAGAAAATAAGGGTTCCTGCTTACACAAGATAGGAATAAAAAAAAATAAAAATCCAATATTTTACTTTTTTTCGAAAAGATATCCTTGAGACTCTAACAAATTTTAACAGGTAATATAAATTTTTCAAAATATCTAAGATGAAACAAAAGAAAAAATTTTTTCATTTATAATGTTAACTACATAATTGATCATTACTCACATGAAAGCAATTTAATTTTTTAGTCTCTTCAAAATTCCAGACAAATGATCAAAATAATGTTTTTGGCAATTAAAGTATGCTATTGTCATAGTAGAGAATAAAAAATTTTTTTTTCTTCATTTTTTACTTTCGTTTGATTGCAATTACTTTGCTAAATAAAAGTTTTTGACTGTTAAAATTAAAACTTCCAAAAGTTTTAATTTTTACTTTGAGAAAATAAATATTAAAAATTATGTTGACTTTCACTAATTTCTTTATCTTCTTCTTTTTACTGACTTTTCTTTTTGCTGTGACTCGATAAAAAATCGTATTTTATCTATTTTAAGTCTTTTGATTGCATTTTGTGTTCATATGGAAATTTATTTATTAATTTTATTGAATCGCAAGAGTAGTACATGAGGTATCCAATTAAATTTTGTAGAAACGCATTAAGTCATTTCTATGAATTATACTACAACATTTTTTTATTCATTTACCAGAACAAATCATACAGTGCCAAATTTAGGCGTGGGGGAGCTTCTAGAAAATTTTTTTGCTGGTACTTCCTAATGGTTTAATTTGTGGGCTTATAGGCTGTGTTACGTGGTAAATAAATCCGGCACTGTTAAGCTATAAAAAGTATATTTTATTTCTAATTTTGCTTAGTGTTTTGATAATATAAGTAAAATATTTTTAAAATAAAAAAGTAAAATGAGAGAACCGCCAGGTCATTCATTAATTCAAAAAAAAAAATTAATAAGACTAGTAATAACAGAAATTCAAAGTAAAAGAATATACACAACAGGTTAATCGATATGATAGAAATATTAAAGAAAGCAAAAATTATATGCACTAAGTCTGCATATGAAAATAATGAAAATAGATTTTTTTATAATATTCAAAGAAATGTAAGCTCAACTTGTATTAGTGTCTGTTTTTATTGACGTATCCAATATCTTTCGAACAAAAACTATTTTTTCACTGAACTGGAATGAATTTTTTTATTAAAAGACAAATTGAAGAAAAAAAATCGAAAAATTTAATCTTATACACACTGAGTTAAAATTATTTGTTGAATTTGTGTTTGGAAATGAGCTGATGCAACAAAATTTTTGAAGAAATTGTATAATTACGGCTCGTGTCCAGAAATGTAAAGCATTCAAATGTAATTACTTTCTGAAGAGAAGCTAAGGATGGTAAACTGAGATTTGGGGCATCCTTTATTTATTTACATTAGTGGCGAGAAAACACGCTAACAAAAAAAAAAATTGGTTTTTGAGACTTAAATCACCACGTATACGCTTTGAATAGTTTGCGAAAAATTAATAATCCAATAAATAAGTTTTCTCACCTAGTTTTAGTTTTTAGATCCAATTCTCGATTTTTGGCAGCCATTTTCGTGCTTTTTGGCCTTTTGCTAAATCAAACTAAATTTACAAACACAAAGAAATAAATTTTTCTTAAGGCTAAGAATTCTTTTACGATTTTCAACTGATTTTACAATTATGAATTTCTAAACATAAGTACTCTACCGAAAATTCATTAAAAAAATGAATTCTAATTAAAAAAAAAAATGTTAAGCATGAAAATTTTGTTTGTATCATTTTTTACATTATTATTTTTAATCGTTATAAAGCCACAACTGACCAACACAACTATATACGAACCTCAAATCGATCCTTGCCAGACACTTCTAAGCTTACGTATATGGCAGGAGTCTATCTTGCCGTAAGCTGCATTGATATGTTAGTCCGAAAAATTTATTTTTTAAAATATCTTTAATTTGTTTTAAGATTATAAAACAAGTGACATTTAAAAAAAGAATAAAACCCTAAAAATTGTAATTAATACAATTATTAAATTAAATACTGTCATCAATCACGTAAAATCTTAAAAACTCAATTCTCCCAAATAAAATTTTTTAAACAGCTACTAAGCTAATATATAAAAATTCTTTTTTTCAAACGACAAATTTACTTTTATTGTTATCTTATAAACTAGAATTTTATTTAATTTCTCTTATAATTTAATATTAAAAATGATTTTATATTAGATTTTCTCAACTTTTATCTCAATTGATTTTTTTTTTCTTTTAATTACAGGAAAAGGAAAAAAGTTTGTAGGTACGTATACAATAAAGCAGAATGTACTCAATGGAATGGTAGTTGGCCAGAGTCTGATGATTTAAAATGGAATAGCGAAGAATACAGTGATTATATACCAGACTGGTTTCCAATAAATATAACCAATGATTCATTAACTAGTAATGTCACACCTTACACAATCGAAGGTAATGCAATTTTCTTTCCTTTTTTTTCTTTTCCATTAAAATTTTTATTTATACTCACGGATTTCATAGTAATTGGAATTTTCTTAAATTCAAATATTTCAATGATTTTTTTTTAATTAAAAAAAAAAGTATCTAATTTTTAGTTAATATTTTTTAGGTACGAATTTTATATTTTTTTATTTATATTATTTTATTTCACAAACGAGATTACTTTTAATTACCAAGAGACATTTTTCTCAATATACTTTTTTTTTATATTAGTTTTTATTTTATTTTTTATTATTATTATTATTATTTTATGACATTTTAAGATTGTTAATTTTTTTTTTATAAAAATTTAAAAAAAATTTAAGTAATCTGATATTTTTTATAGTTAATTTGTCACTGAAATATCGTCAAGTTATTATTAATTACTGCAATATATAATAAAAATTATCTAATTAATTTAAAATAATTGTTGTTTTTACAAAAGTTAATAAAAACTGTGATAATTTTTAGTTAAAAAAAATAAGTCATTTGTAAATAAAACTTGTTTATTTTTTAACAAGTAAAAATTATTTACATATTTAAAAAAAAGAAAATAGTTTGAAAGAAAATATCTAAATTTTATTTTTTTAATTTAGAAGTTTAAACTTTTGTAATTACTTTAGAGTCTATCTGAGCGAAAAGGGCTTTATTTGAAAAGTTAGTATACTATAATAATCTAGGTCATATTTTATAGGCATGTTAATAATGTATCTAAAATATGTATAAATATTTTCAAATTTCTAACTATAAACTGGACATAGCAAATGAAATTATTCAGGAAAGTAAGTTTCGTCAAAAAATTTTTTACGTCCAGACGTGTTCTCGTTAATAATGCAAAAGAATCCTAAAAATTAATATTTCAAAATAAAAATGAAAACTGCTGACAAAAATACAAATTTTTAAACTTAAGAAGCTAAAAAATGGTGGAGAAGCGTATTTTCGGCTACATTTTCGGAACAATAATATTTTAAACCGTGACCTTTCAGTCTACATTAGGCCCAATCAACATGAAATTCCGCGTACAGTTGCACTGTCCTTTTTCGTTCAGAAAGACTTATTTTTATGTATAAAATTTAAAAATTATCAAACTTAAATAAAAATGTATAAATTTGTTTGTTTACTTGAATAGATGATTCTTTGAGGCCTGTTTTACCACCATTTGAACTTTGGCAATCTATTTTGATAGCTATTTTTATAGGAACCTGTATTGTATTTACAGTAGGTGGAAATATTCTTGTACTACTTGCCTTTATTGTTGATAGAGCCATAAGACAACCAAGTAATTATTTTATTGCTTCGTTAGCAGCAACTGACATGCTTATAGGTAAATATTTATTTTTTTTGCATCCTGTAATGCAATTTTATTACCCGTAAAAAATAGATTCCAGTTTTGCCTTTAGTTTTCAAGTTTCTTTAAGTTTTGTCCATAATAGGGGTGTGCGGTTAACCGAAAGTCAGGTTGGGTAACCAAAATTTCGGTCTTTTTTATCAAATTTTTGTAGGTCAGATTTCATGTAAAGTCCGAAACTTCCCGAAAAATCTCTGCAGTTGCAGTTTTGAATGCAAAACTTCCTTGACTACCCAAAATTCGACCTAACTCGAAGCAAAAAAACCCTGTAATTTGGAGTAACCGACCAGACTTTCGGATAACCTCACACGTTAGTCCATAAAATAATATGAACCAATGATTATTTCATTTATTTCGATGTATTTTAGTGCTTTTTCATAAAATAAAGTTAAAAGAGATTTTTTTTCACAAGTATAGTAATTTCCAATAAATAGGGAATAATTAACGTAAGATATGGCTTGAGTTATTTTTTTCACTCTAAAAACATTTAACGATAAACTTTTTAAACTATTTTAATAATTCAAGTAAAATTTACAAAACCATGACAGACTTCGTGGAAGGTTTATATTCGGTTAATTAAATTGAAAATTAATTATTTTTAATCTACTTTGCTCTCTCAAAACTATAGATACATATGAACAGTATGGAATGTGATAAATAATTAACTTGCAATTTTATTTTTTAATTTGAAAGAAAAAGTTTAAAACGGGAAACCTACCCGGGTAGAAAATAGCGGTGACAATCTTTTGGCCCGACTCTGGCCCGCACCTTCGGCCCACTTGTGGCCCGAATAATTTAGAGCGACAAGCCTCCTGTCTTTTTTATCCCAATATCTAAATAAACATAAATTTTTATAAACTATTTCTAAAAGTTAGAAATTTAAAGCCCCCACGCAGAAATAGATTTTATATCCTAAATTTATGCAAACAATGGTCTTAGTCATTTTTTATTAATATTAATTTTGATTAATTATTTTTTTCAGGTACGGTATCGATGCCTTTTTTCTGTGTGTATCTTTTATCAGGTTATTGGGATTTAGGTCCTCTACTGTGTGATCTTTGGTTATCAGTTGATTATACTGTATGTTTAGTTTCTCAATATACTGTATTACTGATAACAATTGACAGGTTTTGTTCTGTCAAAATAGCAGCAAAATATAGAAGTTGGCGCACAAAAAGTCGTGTAATTTATATGGTTACAATAACATGGATTATACCAGCATTATTATTTTTTATTAGTATTTTTGGTTGGGAATATTATATAGGTTATCGAGATTTATCTCCAGGTCAATGTACAGTACAATTTCTTAAAGATCCAGTTTTTAATACTGCTCTTATAATAGGTTATTATTGGACTACTTTAGTTGTTTTATTCGTACTTTATGGTGGAATTTATAAAACGGCTTATGATATGCAAAAGAAAAGTGAAGCTAAACAACGAAAAATGCAATCAATGGTTGCATTAAGTGCTGGTGCAATGTCTGGTATGGCAGGAAGGGCTGCTGGTATTGGTATTTCTAAAGATCCTAATACATTGTTAAGTCAAGATATGGCTAAACTTACTAGTACAGCTGAAATAAGTTGTACTGGTTTTCATAGTTCAACGAGTGACAACGAAAAAAGTGAAAGAACAGATAAACCAAAAGAGTCTAAAAAAGGTAAGAATGCTGAAAATTTGACTGTTGATGGTGATAAATCTGAAAGATCTAGTAGCCCTGCCTTCGATTCTGACGATGAAAGTTCTCAACAACCAAATGCTGCCGTTCAACAGCCAACGCCGCAACAACAGCTTAGTAACATTCGTAAAAGATCGTCTGTGGCTGGGTTATTTGTAACAACAGGTGCATTACAAGTTTTTGCTACTAATGGACGAATGAATGGAATTTTACCTGTACCAACAAATGATAAGAACTCTTCTCTTGGAACAGCTGCAGCGAATGTACGAAAAGTTTCGCCTACTAGTCCTAGCCGCGAAGCGATTCCGAAAACTCAAACACTTCCGCAAATCGAAGAAAGCAGTCTTCAAGATAACGAAATCCCAAGTTCGACTGACTCACCTAATAAATCCGGAACACCAACGTTAACGCCTGAACCGTCGATACGCTCAAATGGTATTTCCCCTGTACCACCGCCACCCCCACCTCGTTTGAGAGCATCTTCGACACCTAGCTCTCAACGAAGTATTATACCACCTCCTTCAGCCTTCCGTAGTAGTCCACCGATTTCAGAAGCCACAACATCTAGCGGTTCTTCGTCTATTCTTCCAACGACTACTATGGGTAACGATGGTAACGATGTTCAGGGAACTTATGACATAATGACTGGTTTAGATGGAGCAGATTTGCGTTACATGGACGAAAGTTCAGTTATTGTACCAAGTCCGTCGTGCGAAAGTCCTCCATCTTCGTTTTCATGTAGTTTGGCAAATCCATTAAGCACTGCCCCATCTTCACCAATTTTAGGTGCTGGTGTTCCTAGTACAAATTTATTACAAGCAGCCTTAATACGTGCTACAAATCAGCAAAAAACTCAAAATAATCAACAACCAATGGGTACAAATAATGCTTCCAGCCAAACACACCCACCAAGAGTTTTCATAACCCATCAAATAAATGCTGCTTCACAAACTTCACCAATCGTTGGTAAAGTAAATACAGAAGTATCAGTAAAATCCGAAGACCGTAATAAAACTCAACAAACAGTAACAAGCGTTGTAACACCAGCATCAATAGCAGCCGATACATCAAGCATTACAACAGAAAGAACTTCAGAATTACCAACACCAAGTCCACGAGCTTTAGTACAACATCAAAGTAGTAATTCATCAAGTGGTATACTTCCAACAGGTTCAGCAAACACAGTTATAGAATTAGATACAAGAAAAAAATCAGATAAAAAAAAAGGTGACGGTGAATCAACCGGTGGTGGTTCTAGACGTGATTTTGTTAAAACAATAGGTAAAAGACTGAAAAATAAAACGCAAAAAAAAGATCCAACTGTCGGTAGACAAAAATCAAGAACAGAAAATAGAGCTAGAAAAGCATTCAGAACGATATCATTTATATTAGGTGCATTTGTATTATGTTGGACACCATATCATATATTAGCACTCGTTGAAGGATTTTGTTCAGATCCACCATGTACAAATGAACATTTATTTATGTTTTCATATTTTTTATGTTATGCTAATAGTCCATTAAATCCATTTTGTTATGCTTTAGCTAATCAACAATTCAAAAAAACATTCACTAGAATACTTAAAGGAGATTTACATATGACATAGTTTTTCTTTTTTTAAAAAAAATATATAAATATTAAATGTATGATAATTTTTGTTATAATTAAGTATATATGCGCATTATATATAAATAATATTTGTATGTATGAAAATGTAATTAATTACTGTTGCCTTGGACAATAAAAAAAAAATTTTTTTTTAAGTTTATTACAAAATACTGCGCTTAACAAATATAAATATAATGTTACCAAAAAAAAATATTTCAATTAAATTTATATATACAACCAGGATTAAATAATTAAAGAAATTTTATGTCAATTAATTCCTGGTTAAATTATGAATCAAATTATATTAAAAAATTTAATCAAAAAAAAAAAGTGTGAATAATGAATAAAAAATTGTGTAAGTGTATTTTATAATATATGAGCTGTAAAATAAAATAATTGAAATTAATTAAAATATATAATGTAAATAATGTAATAATTATATATTTGTTAAAAATTTTAATTTTTAAAAATAATTAAAATTAGTAATTGTAATAAATTATTAGGTACTATGCTGAATATACCAAAAAGAAATACATAAATAATTATAAAATAAATTTTTTAGTGTCAAAATGCTTAATTAAATATTTAGTAAATTTTTTATACTAAGTTAAATAGTTTTTATTAAATAATTATACGTTTTAATTAAGTTTTTAACAAAAATACACTAATTCAAACAAAAAAAAATTTTATATCATAGAAAAATTATTCTAAGATTTCGTTTTTTGGGGTACTTGGTAAAACTGGAAATTGAGGGGAAGTTAAAGGAAAGGAGTCAAATAAGAGGCCCTTGGGAATATGAAATTGACTTAAAATAATTTCAATTTAGGCACTTTTACAATTATTTGGACTTAGGGACTAACATTATATAAAATGATTTTGTACTAGGAACTTAAAATAATATCTTTTAAGGGCAATAATTAGAAATTGTAAGCTCTCCAAATCTGGTTACTCATAATATCAAGGAAACCAAAATATAATTGTAACTTAATTCAGTATAACATTTATTTATTATACCAATACTAAGCATTTAGCTGTAGTAAGCAGGTTACATTCCTATTGTGCTTACACGAACAAGTTATTTAATTAAGTTTTATAATTATGAGGCTGCTTACACGCACAAATGAATTAAAATATAAAACGATTTTGTTTTTTTTAATAGTATATTACGACCAGAATAGTATATTATGTCCAGAAAAATAAAGAATGACTTATCACACGCAAATTACTTTCTGAGGCAAAGCCGAAAATGGCAAACTGCAATTTGGGGCATTCATATATTATGGTCAAGGGTCGTATACGATTTCTCTGTGGCAGTGGCGAGAAATTACGAGGAAATCGTACTTTTATGGCCTTTACCCAGAAATAATGTTTTTGTAAAAATGGTTGAGAAAGTTTTCTGGATCCACTACTGATTGCAACCTAAATAAATCAGTCATTAAATGTTTATTTAAATATTTTTTCTTGTCAGTGGCCAGAAAGCACGTATTTATCAGCCTCGACGCGATTCAAAAATACGTATTTCCTTGCCATTGAGGCTGAGGGTAGTTCTACGACGTAAAAGGGGGTCGAAACCGCAAGCGTAGCCGCAACGTAATGCGCAGAGACAAAAAATCATATTGTGCGCATTGCGTTGCGGCTGCGCTTACGACTCTCATTTACAACATATGCAGAATTAGCCTGTCAAAGAAAAATTATATTTTACCCTTGGCCGTAAAAAAAGAATGTCCCAGATCGCAGTTTAACACTCGGATTTATTTACGTACGGTCTGAGGCATTTTTTACTTTTACGACCTAGGATAAAAATATGCTATTTTGAAATTGTAGATAATGGTTAAAATGAATAAAAATTCAGCATTATTTTAATTCAAACGATTTTTTATTTTGTTATTTGTTCAAAAAATTACATATCAATTTTTTTTTGTTAGAAGCGCATTTGTTAGGTTGTTTTGCTTGAAATAACAAGAAAACTACTTTCAATTTCGAGCAAAGCAAGTTAACTATGTGATTTAGTCATTTTGTATAAAATAAAGCGGATTCATTTAATAATAGGTAAATTATATAATCGCGTTAAAAACCTTTACCACTTAATATTTGCCAATAATATTGACAATAGAAATCATAAATTTAATTACTCAATTCACCGCCGATTCTACACAATCTAAATAATAATCAATATAATATATTTACCATAGTGAATTTAAATTTAAGCTTTTACAAATTTTGAATTAAATTTTAATATTCGTGTAAAAAGTCTGCCAAAACTTTCGAGCAGTGAAATTTATAGTTTTGTTATTCAAAAATTAAAAAAAAACTTTAAAAACAAAATGAGCATCTAAATTTTTGTATAAAAAGTAATATAGTTATATATAATAGATTATAATGCAACAAGTTAAATTTTATCGCGTGAGTAACTTTATAAACTTTTAACCTATTTAGAAATAACAAAAAGCTGTTCTCATAAAATTTACTTTAATGTATTATGGTCGAAAAAATGAAGAATGTCACCAACTCGCATGCAAATTATTCTCCGAGGTTTAACTGCAATCTGGAGGATTTATGAGTTCTTAGTACTGTAAGTAATTATTATTTATCAGTTGTTGAAAGAAAAATAAGTTTTCTTTGTACATGGTAAAAAAACAGATATTTATCGACTTCGCCTCAGAAGATAATTTACACGTAATTTGGTACATTTTCTATTTTCACGACCATTGATCGAAAAATACTATCGTTTAAATTTTTTTTTATTTGAATTTCTAACACTTGTTTTACGTCTAGGCAAGCAAAAGCATGAAAATATCATTTATTCATATAAAAAGAAGATTAGAGAGAATTTCATACACTTGCAAACTTTATCCAGTACTGCCTCAATATTCTTCGATTTTTATGATAATGCTTTTATTACTTAAGAAAATTAAGATTAAAATATTTTAAGTAAAACGCTAAATTTAAAAAAAATATTTTTTATCTTAAAAAGCAATTTAGTAATAAAAACAATATTTTATTTTTTCAAAATTTTTTAATTAAATTTTTCAATAGCAACCTAAACATAAATTTACTTATGAAAAAAAGCTTTTTGTAATATAATAATAAAAAGTACTTTTATTAATTAAGGAAACTTTTTTTATAACCTTTATATTGTATAAACTATTTTGTGCTGACTAGGATAAATTTTTATATTAAGTATATTTTTAAAATTTGCTAAAAAAATGATTTCAAACTGGTATCAAACATGTAATGGTTGTGCGTGATTTCTTGTTTCCAGCTCAGGCACTGTAATAAGGCTGGTTCTCCAAACTCCGTAAAAGTGAGTCGCAATCGCAAGTGCAATTGCGGCGCAATGCCCAGAAACCATTTTCGGTGTTCAATTTCCAATTGAACTCTTTACATTATGCGGTTATTCACTGCGTAACTCATTCATAGAGACATTCAGAAGCTGCTTCTTCAGATCTCCGTAAATGCAAAACCACAGCCGCATCGCAATGCGCACAGCACGATTTTCGTCTGGCTGCATCTACAAGGCTGATTCTACAGACGCCATAAATGGGAGTCGCAACCGCAAGCGTATCCGCAACGTAATGCGTAGAGACGAAAAATCGTGTTGGGCGCATTGCGCTGAGGCTGCGCTTGCGGTTGCGACCCCCTTTTACGGCGTTTGTAGAACTACCCAAATTTCCGTAAAATCGAGGCGCAATCGCAAATATCAGCGCCACGCAATGTTCAGAAACTAATTTTGTTCCCTGTGAAACCAAAGAGCTTATACTAAGCTCTTTGTGTGAAACTCGAAATACACAAAATCTTCTTGTGCGCATTACATTGAGCTTGTATTTGCGGTACGCCTCAGTTTCTTATGTGAGTAGTTCTACAAACGCCGTAAAAGGAGGTCACAACCGAAAGCGCAGCCACAACGCGATGCGCACAACACGATTTTTGTCTCTACGCATTGCGTTGCGGCTACGCTTGCGGTTGCGATCCCCGTTTATAGTGTTTGTAGAACCAGCCTGTAGATGGAGCCTTTGTACACTTTTACGTTGCGACTACGATTTAGCGTTTACGGAGGTCTAAAGAAGCAGTTTCCATCTACAAACGCCGTAAATGGAAGTCACAATCGCAGGCGCATTAATGCGCAGATTGCGTTGCGGATGCACTTGCAGTTGCCACCCCCATTTTGTGAAATCAGCCTAAAGTTTAAAAATGTGCAAATTGTTACTAGAAGTGGACATTTTACTAAAAATTGTCAAGATTTCAGCTTACAAAATTTTTAAATTTCAACTTATACAATTAGTTTTAACATACAAAGTCTATTAAAAATCAGCAAATTCCTAAGCTAACCTTATAAATTAGATTTTTGAAAAAAATGCGTAAAATTTTATTACGCAGAAAATTTTTTCTCACTCCACAAAAAGAATTCATATTCATATCATTCAAAAAAAAAATTGTTTCTTTATCAAGAAAAGGTGTCTTTTGGTAAACAATAATTTCCTGAACATTTTTTACGATACATTACCAATCAAAGGTCCATCAAGGCAGATGTTTATTTTTTTAATCTATATGTTGTACGCTAATCTGTGTTATTTGAAGAGATAATATGTTCGTATTGGATTCCTGAAGAAATTTTACATACCCTTAAAAATTTATCGTGGGTTTCTGATGCCATACAAATTTTTGAGTTTAACAAAATGCAACGGTTGAAACAAAAAAAATGTGAAGCTTGAAAATCAAATATTTTTGACAGGTAAGTGTAGGAAATTTCTTCAGAAATCAAATAAGACCAGTTCCATCCTTTTGTCTTTTCAAATAACCTATATATAAGGGAACAGAATATAGGTTGAAAAAAGCAATTGCGTACCTTAAGGTGTTACGAGTGTGTAAAATTGTAATGAAAGAAATGAATAAAAATTATAAAATATCAAAGATAAAGTTTTAAGTTACTGAAAAAAAATTTTTGTAGAAATTTCGCCTACGTAATTTTCTATTAATTAAGAAAAGAAAACAGGCAGTTAATCTTATGGAAGATCATCTTTAGACTTTATGAAAATTATGATAGAGATGACACAAGTTAATAAAATTTGATAAAATGATAAATAACTACCTAAATTTTACTTTGCCAATTTGTTTTTTATTTTTGCCTTCATGAATAAGTAATAATTTAATAAAAACTATCAAAATACCGTAAAAAATAACCTGAAATCACACTATTACACATACGAATTCACATGTGCGTCAATAATGTAGGAACCGACTTAGAAAATGTCTTACACAGTCATTACACCTTAAAGAATAAGGAAATTTTCTTTTTGCACAAAGTACACACAGATATGTAAATACGTTGACAAATTATTTACAGTGTATTCAAATAAAAAATACATGTTTTTTTTTCAAATAAAAAACACCTGCTGTGTTTGAAAATTCAAGAAACTTACAAAATTTTGGATTCTTAGATTAATAAAAGAAAGAAAAAACGCAACTTTATTAAAGTTTCATTTAAAAACTACAAAGTAATATTACAAATTTCACCATATCAAGCCAACCGTGTATGAAATTTTTTTAATAAAAATATATGATTGAAATGTATAATATTTATTGGCTACGTAATATAATATAATTACCCTTACATATATATAAAAACAGCGTTGTGCCTAATAATATTTAAACATAATAATATTAAAATTGTTATTTATTAAGAAAAAAAAAAGTAACTGTAAATTGTATAAAAAAATATTCAAAAATATAAATCCTACACACTTGTATCTACTAAAAAATAAAACATTTAAACAAGCTGCCAAACTAAGTTTTACTCTGCATACAAAAAATTTATTTAATCGGCATGTGCTTTTTTTTTAGTATGCATTTGAAGAATTTGAAATGAATTTTTTATTATCATTTTTTTGGTATGCCAGTCTAGTTTTTGGCAGGGTGCATCTAAAATTATTGATATTTCATAAAATTAATACAATTTTTTGTCATTTTACTGTTCGAATGACCCATTAAAAAAGAGCTGTTAATAAATATTATTTGCAGAATTTGTATATATATAAAATTATTCCATTAAATATCAGGATACATAAAAAATTTAATTTTGCAAAATAATATTAAAAATCTGACCCTAATGAACATCATCAATATAAAACAAACAAAAAAAAGCCATTTAATTAATAGCAAAATGAATATTTTTATTACGTGATAATTAATGTATTTTGCACGTGAAAAAAAAACGAAAATAATATAAAATGACACCTAAAATTATCATTATTACTCTCGTTAATCACGTTGACAAAAAAAATTATTTTTAAGTAATAAATAGGTAATGTAATTCTAGTATTATTACTTAAAATAAAGTAATAAATACTTAAAAAAATAAAGCCGTTGTACGTTGTCACGAACAAAATTAGTAGTTAATTAATTATATCGTATAATTACACATTATTTGCGATATAATATATATAAAAAAAATTGTAAATATAAATTTATATTAATAAATGGACAATCGTTAAATTTTAATTTATAATAAAAAAAAGAGCTTCGTATATAATAATAATTATAAAAATGTTATAGTAAAAATTTAATATTAAGTAATTAAAAAAAATAATATATTTTTTCCATCCAATACATAATCATACCAAGTAGATTTATTTAATTTTTGAAATAGTAGGTTAGAACCCATGGCTATAGAAAAATAAAGAATAACTCTCAGATTGCAGGTAAATAACCTTCTGAAGTGAAGCTAAGAACTGCTATTTTGGGATTCTTTTTTTACAGTTAAGGGTTACACATGATTTTTTCTTTATCAGTGGTGAGAAAATACGTCTGGTTAACGCGCAGTGGTCGGGAAATACGCGTTTTCTAGCCGCTAACAAGAAATAGCACATTACGACACATAGCGAAAAAAATAAAGAATGGCTCAAATCGCATGTAAATTACCTTCCGAGGCAAAGCCAAGGATGGTAAACTGCGATTTGGGGTATTCTTTTTTTATGGATGGGAAATACGTATTTTCTAGACACTGACAAAAAAAAATGAAATATTGGGAAACAATTAGCGACCTGACAAAACCATATCAAATAAAATCTCATTTTAGTCCAATTATTTTTTTTTTAATCATCATTTAATACCGCCATACAGTACAAAGAGATCGGCGGTATTCGTTCAAATTTTTAATATAATATTCAGAAAATAGCTTAAACAATAATATTTTATGAACTCGTGTCCATAAAAGTAAAGAATGGCCCAGATCGCACGTAAATTGCCATCCAAGGCGAAGGCGAATAAACAGCGATTTCGGGCATTCTATTTTATGAACGAGGGTGGCATACGATTTTTCTTCATCAGTAGCAAGAAATCGCGCCTTTTCCGGCTGCTGAGCAAACTGTAGACGTGTTTTCTCGCCACTGACGAAGAAAAAACCAGCGCGAATTTCAAAATTATCCTGAAAATGATGAAACTTGAAAAGTGAATTTCATTTTTTCTTTAAATTAGCAAGATATTAATTTTTGGTTCTTGTTTATTTTTCTGTAATGTTATAAAGTATACATAATAGTAAATTACAATTAAAAATATAAGAATTTGTACAAAACCAGATTATTAATAAAATTAATATTTTACACTCTACTAAACAACAAAACACGTGTTTTAGCAACCTCAATGGAGACAAATACTTTTAGATTATAGGGCAGTAGTTTTAGGCTTCAGCCACTAGATATAATAAATTATTATTAAAAATAATGCTATTATTGCATATTATAGCGCCTAAAGTATAAAAAAATAAAATTTAACAAAATTAATTAACAAGTATGTAATGTATGAATGTCAAATAATTAAACAATAATTAATGTTATATAACGCCTGATTAATAATTAGCATATAAGCATAATTTATAAGCAGTTGTTATATTTTATAATTTTGTAGTTTTTAAATATTATAAAACACGTGTTTTGTTTGTTACTGAAATTTGAAAAAAAGTTTATTCAATACATTAAAAAACATTATATTTCCTGATAAAGTATTGATAAGAATAATTAAAAAAATTTTTGTTAATCTTTTGAACAATATTATTTACAAAAATATTGAATAACATAAAAAAAATTTAATGTCAATTCAAAATATTATCAATAAGATTATAATAAAAAAAATATATAAATAAAAATGATAAAAAAAACAATCAAAACAATTAACTGATAAACTTTTGTTTGAAATAAATAAATATGTAATATGTAAATTTGTATTATTTATTGTTATAAAAAAGCTTGTCAGGGTAACAAATAAAAATAAATGCAAATATTTATTTAATAAACAAATAAATAAATAATGAGTATGGAAATTTTCAGCTCTAAACTTGCCTGATGCAGTATAAATTTAAATTTTTTTGTAAGTTTTAGAAGTCTAATTTGCAAAAGGTAATTGTAATTTCTGAATAAAGTAAAAAAATTTTGTATTGACCCCAAACTCCCCCAAATTGACCTTTAAATTATGCTTTATTATCAAAATAAAACCAAAGCATAAAAAATTGATTCGGCTTTCATATGGAAAAACAAAATCTTTAATTTTCTTGTTTCTGTTAATTAACTCGAAAATACCTATAATCTCTAAAATTTTCAGGGCACAAGATTACATAATGTATTAGGGGTCTGCAATTACCAGTATGTAGGTTCAAAGGCCCGAACTTCTGTGCTTTTTGTTACAAGTTAACGTCGAGGTTAGCGTTTTTTCAGCCTCTATAAAAATCAAAAAATTTTAAAAAGCGTAACGTAAAATTTTAACGTATGAGCTTCTAATATTAAAAAAAAAACTATAAAGCATAATAATAGTATACCACGAAAACTGCAAATTTGACACCTAAAACTTACAAAAAAGTATTCTTAACGTGGATTACATCCTATATAAATAAAAAATTGAGAAAAATAAAAAGATATGTAATAAAAAAAAAAAAACTTAAAAATACACAATAAAAATGTGATGAAATCACATACCTATAATTGTCAATAATAACTTAACTCAATACAAAAGCAACAAAAAAAAAAGTTATTGTAAAAAATATACCATATGATTTTAATAAAAAAAAAATAAAAATAAAAAAAAATACCTATGTTATACTGTAAAAAAAAAACAGAAAATATACAATAATCAATAAATTTATAAAAGGTAAATTCTATGGAGTTTCTATATAGAAAATAAATACAAAAGCTTTATGTGTAAATTCCATAAGATTTTTAAAAACAGAATAAAAAAAAAAACAAAAAATTGTTGTAATATGTAAGACCCTATTACTGTATAAATTAAATTTTATTATTTTAATTATTAATTAAATATTTACATGATAATAAATATATAGAGAACAAAATATATTATAGACTATAATTATTATAATGTTTGTTATGTATTATATTGACATAAAACAAATTTTGAAGAAAATTATTATTCAGTAATTTGTTTCATTTTTTTATTTTCTAATTTTGTTTTGTAAAATTTTGTAGCTTAAATTAGCAAAAAAATTAAAAAAAAAAATTGATTATTAATAAATAAATGATTAATTGATATATATTTATAGTTTTGTGTTTTTTATTCCAAAGATTTTTAATTTTACTCTGGTAAAAGTAACTTTTGAAAATCTACTAAAAAAATGCTTTTTGTGAAAAATTAGTAAAGGACCCCGCACAAAAGTATAGGATTTTGCCTTTCGGTCGAATTGGCTGAATTTTGGATATGTTGTAGATTTTATCATTCTGAACAAAAGTCTCAATGGACACAAAGCTCAAAAGTCTCAACTTTGGCGGCTACGGAGCTTGAAAGCTCCAAAGCTCCACCTGAAAAATTTTTTTCGCCAGTATTTAATTTTGTCTATAATATCAGCTATCTACATACTACTCGACCTCAAAATACTTTTTTTTTTCATTTTTCGACTTACGAACTTTTCGACTTACGAACCAATTTTTGGTCCCAAAAAGTTCGTAAGTCGAGGAACTACTGTATTTTTAAAGTATACCTTTATGTTTTTGAGGTCGCTAATTCCAAATCTGATTTCAAATTGACATTTTTGACAGTTGGCAGCTGTCAACTAGCTGTAAACTTGACAACAGATTACAAAATACTTAAAATAATGATTTCACAATATGTTTTCGAGGTTGCTGAGTTCAAATCTGATGTCAAAATGACAAAGTTGACAGTTGGCAGCTGTCAACTAGCTGTCAAATTGACAACAGAATACAAAAAAACTTAAAATAATGATTTCACACTATGTTTTCGAGATTGCTGAGTTCAAATCTGATGTTATAATGACAAAGTTGAAAGTTGGCAGCTGTCAACTAGCTGTCAAATTGGCAACAGAATACAAAAAACTTAAAATAATGATTTCACAATATGATTCCGAGGTTGCTGAGTTCCGATAACATATTATGAAATCATTATTTTAAGTTTTTTGTGATCTGTTGTCAATTTGACAGCTAGTTGACAACTGCCAACTGTCAAAAATGTCAATTTGACATCAGATTTAGAATTAGTGACCTCAAAAACATAAAGGTATACTTTTAAAATCAAAGAAAAAAGGTTTTGAAGCAATCTTGCCATGGTGGAGCTTTGGAGCTTTCAAGCTCCATAGCCGCCAAAGTTAAGACTTTTGAGCTTTGTGCCCATTGGGACTTTTGTTCAGAATGATAAAATTTACAACATATTCAAAATTCAGCCAATTCGACCGAAAGGCAAAATCCTATACTTTTGTGCAGGGTCCTTTTCTTGTTAGTAGCCAGATAGCAAGTGTTACTATTAACAATTTTTAAAGACTGATATAACTAACTCTTAAAATTCAATTTTCTTGTTCCCTTGAAAGAAAATATAAGATCTTTCTAATAACGAATAAAAACAATATTTGTCGTAAGTGATAAATAATACTATTTGTCGTAGCCTTCAAAATTCTTAAAAATCCTTATCTTTTTAATTTTGAAATAATTCGCATACCTAAAAAATCAGATTTTACAAAAGTATATAATGTTAAATTTTAAATAATCCGCTATTTTAAATATTTACAATGGTTAAGAAGAAGTTTTCTTTATCAACTGTAAGTATTTGAGGTTTTTACGTTAACTTTGCACGAAAAGTAGTCTTTCTAGTTTCTATAAATTAAAATTTTAAAAAATTAAAAATAAAAAATTGAAATTAAAATGTGAAAATCTCATAATTAATAATTGTAATTAGGTATGCCAATCTCATCTTATCACTTCATTATAGTTGGTCGACACGTCCACAAACAAACTGGAAAATAATTGTAGTGCCCTCTATTGATTAATATTTTTACTTTTAAGCTAGCTATATTAATTTTAAAATTATATTATTGCCCATTTTTATTTCTATTTAATTGTAGTTATTTTGCTGATTTATAATTTTGTGTAATAGGTTCTCAATACTTTTGTGTCATTGAACTACAAAAGTGGCAGTCTATCCGGTAAAAATCACAAGCAATGGTATCAAGAACCTTTAGAACTTTTATCAACAGAGGCGCCACTTTAAAAATCCCCTTTGCTTTTTATTCCATTTACAGTTTGACCCTCTCTCTCTCTCTCAATTCATATTCGCAGCATTATTATATTCTGCAAGTTTTGTATAAAGAAGATTGCACATTTTTCAGATATTGTGCATTAAAAAATTATTGTTTAAAAATGGGTTATTTTTCTAAACTAATTATTATCAAATAGTAAATTTAAGTTGTAAATATATTAAAAATAATATAAGCAAAATACGAAGAATCGGCATAAGTTGTCTATCGAATTATTTGTGATAAACAAAAGTGTGAGTATTAATGATTTATATATTATACATACGTGTTAAGTTATATTTTAATGTCTTTTGACGAATTTCATATTTATATATTCATAACTGAATTTTTTCTTTCAGATTTTGCAAATTTTTGATACATGATATTTAGTCATGTGATTTCTTGAAGATTTGAAATGGATTTAATATTAATTAAAAAAAGGCAATAAATTTTTATTCTTCGATCAATTTTATTGATTATGTGAAAAAAATTAATTAAAATGAATTTAAAAATATTTTTTATCATATTTATTATTTGTTTTTTAAATCCTCAAATGATATTAAGTGACAATATTAAAGTGAAAAAATATAATTTATCATGGGATCCACCATGCGAAGCGGTAACTTTTACCAAAAACTTAAGTTTTTATCAAGATTGTCGAAACCACAATTATAATAACAAAAAAGCTGATGATGAAACTGTTAGTGATAATTTATTATGCATAACTGTAAACGCTGTTGCAGGAAAATTTTGCCATATGATAGCAAATATTGACCAATACAAAGGATTAAGAATCCCAGATAATATTCAAAAAGAAATGAATGATTTGAGTTTACAAAATAAAAATGTATTATCTGATTTTTGTAAAAATAATTCCTATTTTTTTGATTATTTAAATTCGATTCCACATCTTGAAAATTTCAAACCATCCATTAAAGAACTGAGTGTAATTCTCAATAATACTTATGACTGCATTACTACTTGTAATCAATTGAGGAAAAATATAAAACCTGTTTGCCTTTTTTTGATTTGGACAAGAAATCAATTCAGTTTAATAAATAATCAAGAAGATGTTCACGAGGATACAACAAATACACCAATTATTCTTGAAAAAAAGTTAATACCAGATAATGCAAAAATTACTGTATTAAATAAGGAAAGTATGGAACAACCCATCCAAAAAGATAATATAGGTTTAAACGATGGAAATAAAGAGCCACTTACCAAAAACTTAAAAACAAATGATTCTAATGATAAGAAAAAGTAAATATATTTAACTTGAAATTATATTCTATTTTTACATTAAAAAATTATTTTAGAGCTCCAGAAATCTCAAATGTAGAGACAGTATTTAATCCTGTTCCTGAAAAAACAGTAGCAAAAGAGGCTGTTACTCAAAGTCCTCTACAAAAGAAAGAAGATCTAAAGGAAGAAGAAAAAAAAGACCCCAATTTACCTGTGAACAAACAAGATGATACTATTGAAAATAGCGATAAGGATGATGCCAATTATGGTAAATATTAAGCCTCTAATTTATTTTAAAATATTTACTTCATTACTCTCTCTATATTAGAATATTTTTTACTTTTCTGTATCACAAGTATTACAAAAAAAAAATATATTAAATCCACAAGCATAAAATAAGTCCCATTTCAAAGTGTATTATCCTCAGATTTGCAATGAATGGTTATCTCAATTTATTCAAATCTGGGACATTCATATTTTAACTTCCTTGGCTAAAAATATTTTACTTAGTTCTTAAATATTTTAAAAACAATTAAAAAAATTTTAACTAGCATCTTTTTTATTGATAATTTTTTTTGTTATTAGCTGATGAAAATATGCAGGCCATTGGTCCAGGTAAAATTATTTAATTTTTAAATTTTAAAGATATGCGTTAAATGTATTCTGATTGGCAAATTAGCAAAAATTGATTTTTATTCATGTAATAACTTATATTTACTGCCCTTACTACAGTAAGAAATTAACAAGGTTTTGAAGTGAAAACTTCCATAGCATCGTTATCAAAAAAAAAATTATTATACTAGGAGCGATTTTGTAAAAAGCGAGACGGGCCGATGAAACGGCGGAGGGAACACCCGAGGTCTATATATTAATATAATATCATACACTACATAGAAAAAAAAAGAGAAAGCGGTTTATATTATATTCTCTCCAATTCTCTCCCATCTTATTCTTCTTCTTATAAGAAGTATAGATATATATATGTGTCTTTTTTTATACAAACACATATATATATATACACACAGAGTATAGGCATTTGTGTTTACGCATTTGTGTATACAACGGCATTTCAATAAAACCAACCACGTTTTTTTTAATGCTTATTTTTTAGTGTGTTTATTTATTTTATTTATTTTTATTGTGCTGAAAGTTAATTTTTAGTGGTTTATTATTTAAAAATTTTTTTAAAAATAAATGTTAATTTAAATAAGTAATAAATATCAAATAAATAAAAAATATAATACCCATTATGGATACTAGTAGTGAGGATGAAGAAATTCAAATGGAAATTTCCGTTCCATTATCGACGTCAAAAAAAATTAAACGTGATTCTACAAAAAATAAACAAATAATTTATACAGATTCTTCTGATGACATGCAAGAGCTGCCAAGGTAATTAACATTTATTACATTCTGCCAATTTAAGTTATTAACATTATTATCAACGTAAAAAAAAAAAAATTAATTGACTAGAATAATTTTCATAAAAAATAAAAATAATATTTTCATAAATATTCAAAAACATAACGATACTTTTATTTTTTATATGTTACAATTTTTTTATCCTAAGCTGTAGGGGAGAAGCGGGTTGATTGGTGCAGTGGGTCGTTTGGCGTACCATTATTTATTAAAATAATTATATTTTTTTCTTAAAATAATGATTGCAAATTTGATGCATAATTTTCAGAAATAATAATATTTTCAGAAATATTCAAAAACATTACATTTTTTTTATTTGAATACTAATACTTTTTTAATAAAATAGTTATTATTTTTTTAAATAATAATTTTAAATTTAAAATTATTATTATCATTAAATTTAAAAATCATTATTATCTTTATACTTTTTTCATAAAATAGTTATTGCAAATTAAATTTATTAACATTATTTTCTTTAAATTTAAAAAAATAAAATAGTTATTGCAAATTAAATTTATTAACATTATTATCTTTAAATTTAAAATTATTATTATCCTTAAATTTAAAAATCATTATTATCTTTAAATTAAAAAAAAAATTTTTTTAATGAGTTGCATACTTTTCAGAAACAAAGTAATTTAAAATATCATGTGTTTCTGGGTTTAGGCGTACCTTCAAAAACTTAATGATTTATCAATAAAAAAATTTATATACACACTAAACCTAAAAGAATATTTGTTACCCACATAATAATTTATGTTTCTTTAATTATTTATAGAGCAATTATTTTTAGGTTCATTATTAAAATATAAATTTATTTTCAATTTCATTCTTTTTGAACAAATATATTTTTTTATTTTTATGAATACATTTAAATTCCTCAAAACATTATTTCTCATTGCAGTCACTTTGTTTCATTTTTTCAGTAAAAAACAGAAAACAGGATTACATAATTCTAATAATGATTCTTTTGCTGAAAACACGAGAGAAAATTGCGTTAGTTTAAATAATAATTCTCAATACACAATCAATGATACACAATCTTCTGAAAGTCAATTATCACAAATTATTGAGAAAAAAAAAACAAAGACGTCTACTGAGCGAACTAGAAAATTTAGACAACGTCAAAGAGCTTCTTCACAGTCCTCTCAGAATGAATCGCAAACTAAAAAAATACCAAAGACGCCTACAGAGCGAACTAGGGAATTCAGGCAACGTCAAAAACTTATTTTTGCTGCTAATGCTTCTTCACAGTCGTCTCAGAATGAATCGCAAACTAAAAAAACACCAAAGACGCCTGCAGAGCGAAATAGGGAACTTAGGCAACGAAAAAAAAATAAAAAACTTGCCGATCAATTGCGATTTGGTGCCTCCTTGGTTTACAACAAGGTGGCAAATGAATGTATTAATCCTATAATGGTACTTTTAATTTACTATTTCTTTTTTCTTTTTAGCAATTTTACTTTTCATTTATCATTCTTTGGTTTCATTCTTATACTACAATTTCTTTTCATATATTTAGGTTGCAGCTGGTCGAGCATTTGAAGTTACAAATTCTAAACAAACAGCTAACCCGACAATTAACTGTTCTCAAATAGCTGGGCCCTCACATATTAATCCACCGTTTATCAACAATAATATTCATAATCCAGGTCAAGTCCACAATATACAATTACCAAGGGCTTCAACAGATAATGCAGTTAATAACAATGCTTCCAACCAAACCCAAAATACACAGTCACAATGGGAAGCAGTGTACAGTGATGATGCTCTTTCAGATAATGGAAGTGATAATAGTGATTCAGAACTATTAACACTTGCGGATTATGCTGGTGCTTATGAAGAGGCCTTTTTTTCATCCCAAATTGACGTTCCTTACACCAGTTACAATGATCACATTGCTGCCCATATTGCTTTTAGAAAAACTTTCATTTACAATACATTTGGTCACGCTTGTGCAGTTTGTGATAGGTTATGGTTCAAAGAGGACTTGAAAAAACCACCAGCACAGTGCCACGATTTACTTAAGACAATTATTGTACATTTTTTGCATTATATTTTATTTTTATTTTTCTTTCTTTTATTCATATACCATATTATTTTTTCTGTTGTAGGATTTTGTTAACTTTGACGCTGTAAAAATATGTTCATCTTGCAAAACTCCACTTTCAAAAAATAAAATTCCTACTTATGCGGTTTACAATGGCTTTAAATACCCTCAAAAACCACAACACTTGCCTAAACTTGATCTTATCTCTGAACGGCTAATTTCACCACGAATTCCATTTATGCAAATTAGACGATTGCGGCACTTTCAAGGACAGTATGGCATTTACGGTCAAGTTATAAATGTTCCAGTATGCGTTAATAATATGGTAACAAGCTTACCACGCTCAGTTGATGATGATTACTGTATTAACGTGCATATCAAACGTCGGTCAATACATAAATCTAGCTATCTGCATGGCTTAGTTCGAAAATCGGTTATTAAAGATTGGTTAACGTATTTAGTTGAACAGCCATTGTACAGACATTATAACATACAGATTGATAATTCTTTTTTCAATAATAATGATGATAATGACGAAATCGTTTTAAGTAATATTTCTAATTTTTTTACTCAAACAGAAATACAGAATGCAGGCATTTTAAATAATAATGATGATAATGACGAAATAGTTTTAAGTCATATTTCTAATTTTTTTACTCCAACAGAATTACAGAATGCAGGCATTTCTGATTTCGAGGAGTTCAGCGAAGATGTTCCACCCGATGAAGTGCTCATTGCACAACAGCAAACTTTGCTTTGGAATGAAGATAAATATTTACAACTAGCACCTGGTGAGCAAAGCGCCCCGTATAGTTTATTGTTTGATGAGCACGCCGAAGAGCTGTCTTTTCCAGAAATTTTTTTTGGCCAGTTTAGAATTTTTCGTGACGGATTTTTAGCTACACCATTTCAAATCGCAACAAGTGAAATTAGAAGATCTGACCGAAGAGGAGTAACACCGCATCATTTACTTTACGTTGCTATGAAAATTTTACGCTTACGAGTTCGCGATAACCTTACAGTAGCATTTAAACATGTAGGGAAAAATACAGCAATCACTCGAGAAAATATCCAATCCGCAGACTATGTTAATTCGTGCATGGAATCAAATTTAGCTTTTTTACGGTGTATACCAAATTCTGCTGCGTATTGGTCAAGCCGGAAAAATGATCTATTTTCTATGATACGCCAACTAGGTAAGCCTACATTTTTTCTTACCATGAGCGCAAATGAAATTAAATGGAAACAATTGCTTATAATTTTAAATGATTTAAAAAACACTGGCCATCAAATGACTGACGAACAAGTATGGGCATCCGATTATCTAACAAAATCAACTCTTATAAACGAAGATCCTGTTACTTGTTCTTTATATTTCAACAAATTGGTTAATGTTATTATTTCTATTTTACAATCTCCAAAATATAGTCCTTTTGGAAAAGATCATATAATTTTACATTATTTTAAAAGAATTGAATTCCAGCACAGGGGTAGTCCTCATGCCCACATACTCCTTTGGCTTAAAAATGCGAAATTCGATGATGTTTTTGGTGCCGATTATGACGCTGTTATTAACTTAATTAACAAATTAATTTCTGTGTCTGCGGATCAGGCTTCTGGTCACATTAACCTTCAAACTCATCACCATACTTTTACGTGCTATAAAAAAATCAATCCAAAGGCAACTGAAAAAAAATGCCGATTTGAAGCTCCTTTTCTACCAAGCCGTTCCACCATTATCCTAACACCAATGGCTAAGGAAGATACATTATTTAAAGAATACAGGGCTCTATATTCAACTATCAAAAAAAATTTAGAGTTTAATGACTATAATAGCATTGACGATTTTTATCAACAAAATAATATTACCTCAGATGAAATGTATAACAAAATAATTACCGCTGGAATCAATAGACCCAGAGTTTTTTTAAAAAGATTGCCTAGTGAAAAGTGGCACAATCCGTTTAACCCATTTATTCTTAATGTACTGGGATCTAACATGGATATGCAGTTTATCACTGAAGAATACTCCTGTGCACAGTACGTTGTTGAGTACGTCAACAAAACAAATCGGGGTATTAGTAATTTACAGCGTAGAATTTTAGAAATGATGGATGAAAATCCAGAGCTCGATATTGTTGAAATTACACGAAAAATGAGTGTCGATTTATTAAATACTGTAGAAATGTCCAGTCAAGAAGCAGCTTGGTTTCTCTTACGAGAACCCATGTCTAAAAGCTCTGTGGCCGTTGTTTATATACCCACCGTTTGGCCTATTGACCGCGAAAGGATACGAAAAACACAAAAAGAATTAGAAAAGCTACAACTAGATGCAACTGACATTTGGAAAGAAAACTGGTTTGATAAGTATGAAAAAAGACCGGAAAATCTTCAAGATGTTACATTAGCTCAATTTGTCTCTAAATATTATAAAAACCAAAAAAATGAATATGTGCAAAGAAAAATTCCAAAAATAATTAGATCTTTTCATTATGACATGAGCAAAAATTTAGTTGATTACAAACGTGAAATGGTCACACTCCATATTCCATTTAAAAATGAAGAACGTGATGTATTAGCTGATATGCAATTTTTGCAAATTTATGATGATAATGAGGATTTAATTATGGAAAGAAGAAAAGAATTTGAATCGAATTTGGATATCGAAAAGACAATGAGAATATGCGCTGAACTGTGCCGTACTGACGATGATTTTAATGAGCAAGATGAAAATGATCGAAATAATTTTCTTATTCAAAACAATCCAGAAATAGATCCATTTGAGCAGCTTTTAAATAATCCAAACGCTAGAATTAATGACGATATGTACCTTGCATCTATTAATAAACTTGGACCAATTGCCAAAAAAAGAGATAATTTAATGGATCACGACGATTTCTATAATTTAATGCGAATGACTAACAAAGAACAAAGAGAACTGTTAGAGCATTTTATTTTTACTTTACTTTGTCCACAGGAAAATGCTGATCCTGTGCAGATTTATTTATCAGGACCAGCAGGCTGTGGAAAAACATTTACAATAACATTGGTTAAGGAGATTTTTAACAGATTTACAGATAATGATGGTATTTTAAATGCATTTTTAGTTTGTGCATCTACTGGAAAAGCCGCTATAGCTCTCGACGGTACCACTGTTCATACAGCTTTTAAAATTACTCTTAGGAAATTACAAGAGAACTTAAAACCTGAAGTTCTGCACCAATACAGAGCACTCTTTAGATACGTTAAAATTATTATCATTGATGAAGTCAGTATGGTCAGTGCTGAACTTTTAACTAAAGTTGACGCAAGGCTGAAGCAAATTACAGGAGACCACACAAGACCGTTTGGTGGACTTCACATTTTACTTTCTGGGGATTTAAGACAAATTCCTGCAGTAAATGCTACGGCAATTTATAATCAACCAAAATCAACAATGGCCGGGCCGCAAATATGGCGTTCTCTTAATTTTTTTGAATTTACGCAAGTTGTGAGACAAGAAGATCGTGCTTTCTCTGCACTGCTTACTAAGATAGGTGACGGACTTGTTATAACCAGAGAAGAAAGAGCTATGCTTACTACAAGAATGTTTACAGAAGAGGAAGCTCAGAGTTTGTGCCCAGAAGGGGTACGACTTTTTTACAAGAATACCCATGTCAATGAATACAATCTTAGAGTTGCAAATCAAGCAGCAAACAAAGTTGTTTCTGTCTGTACGGACATCATTGAAGGTACTAATTCTGCTGAAGAAGAGCAAAGAGCTAGACAAAAACTACATAAACTAAAAGTCATAGATACTGGAAGTTTACCATATGAAATTATATTTGTGCTTAACAAGCCATACATGATTACGACAAATATCGATGTAGCAGACGGTCTTGCCAATGGGGCTGTTGGCATATTGCATAAAATTTATACTGAGCATACTGGAAATGAGGAAACACGTAGAATTTGGATAATTTTTCCAGGTAAAACAGGTCTCAAAGCTAGGCGGAAAGTTTCTTCACATATGAGTGAACATGGAATTGACAGACGAGCAACGCCAATAATACGCAGAAATGCTAATATTCAACTAGGGTCAAAAAATTCACCAGTAACAGCAAAAAGAAATCATTTCCCAATCGTTGCTGCCAGCGCGATGACAATACACAAGTCGCAAGGGGCTACCTTTGATTCAATTGTTTATCATTATGAAAAAGATCACCCTCAATCGTTACTTTATGTTGCCTTATCGAGAGTCACAAACCCTTCAGGCCTTTTTATGGTAGTACCTACTGAAGAGTCGAAAAAATTTTTACATAATCAAGTTATTTGTCCAAGTACAGAACCTATTAGAGCTGAATTAAGCAGGCTTGCCACTCGAAGATTACTAACTATGGACAGAATTATATTAAATTTTAGTAATAATTCACAATTATCTCTCTTAACGCACAATAGTCAAAGTCTTAGGAAGCATGCACTAGATTACACAAGTAACTATCTTAAAAACATTAATGTTTTAATAATTTCGGAAACTTGGATTGACAATGGCAATAAAGATGTTCGCATTCCTGGGTTTCATTGCATTGTACAATTTAAAAGACCTGATTCAAGATCAGCTGGCGTGGCTATTTTTCAAAATGAAAACGATACATCAAATATTATCACACCTCATATGAATATTTCTGTTTCTCAAACGGATTTTATTAATGCTGCAAGATCATCAATTGGTGACATCTGCGCTGCAGATTGCAAAATGAGTAACGGACAAATTATTATTATAGTCGCTATATATATTTCTCCGAATCAGCCAATTAAAGAAATATTAATATTTCTTAAAAGAATTCTTTGGGCTTATACAATCAAAGGATCTCAAGAGTTAGACGTTGATTTTTATCAAAGGCCTATGATTATAGCCGGAGATTTCAACACTGAATTCAATTCTGATAGAGGGAAACAGATAATACATTATTTTCAAACTGAGCTTGGTATGTGTATGAATAATAATCCAAACGTTGGGACAACAAGATATGGTACAACCATTGATGCAGTTTTTTCTAGAAATCTTAATGACATGGCTTCTCAAGTGTTTGCTACATATTTTAGTTATCATAAGCCAATTATTTCTGTCGTTCCAAAATCTAATACCAACGCATTATCAGTTGAAACTTTTGAATAAAATAGGATCCAAAATTAATATTCCCATAACTTAAATTTTTTATTTATTATTATAAATCTATATATGTATTTTTATTTCAATAAAACTATTTTTTTACTACTGTATTTATTCTTACTTTTTTATTTTTTTTCCATTCTAATAAAACTTGAAAATTATTTTTAAATTATTTTTTTATAGCCTTCTGTCTTTTACTTTCAATATTATAATAAAAAATATAAACAATTTTTAGCATGTATAAACATAGATAAAGACAAAAAAAAAATGTGGTTCGTTTTAATTGAAATGCTGCGCAAAAAAAACACGTTTAATAATAAAATAGTAATAACAATTCTCGGACTTAATAACAGTTTTCACTTCTTTAGCGCGTCCCACGACGCACTTACCAGGTTTTTTAATTATAAAAAATATCCTTAATGCCTTAATTTAGTTTTAATGCACCTCCAGGGTCTAAAAAATAAAGGCTCATTTCATTAGTCTCATTCTTTTTATCCTCCAAATTTTTAAAAATTAGTATATCATAATTAATTCAATTGTACAAAAAAAATGAATCCTACTTTGTAATTTAGTGACCTAAAGTTTCTACTTAAACAAATTTAATTCAGTTTTTTGTTGTTTTTAATTTTTTAAATCTTATTTTATTTTTTAAGCAAAATTTTGATTTCTATTTTTATTATAGAATTATCGGGCAATCAAAAAAATCTTCAAGAAGGGTCACGCACATACAAAGCTGAAGAAATTGAAAGCAGCGACTCTAATTTAGTCCACTACTTTTCTATATTTACTATATTATTCATAGTTCTTTATGTAGGACTTCATAACAAACAGAAGGTTCTTATTAATTAAATTAATAAACACAAGAAAAACTCTTTAATAATCCAAAATCTTAAATAATTTTTAGATATTAGCAATGTTATTAGAAGGTAGAAGATCCAGAAGAAACCGTGGCAGCAGAAGGAGACCAAGTACAGCAAATTATAGACGACTTGACAGTAATCTAGAAGAAGCTGTTACTTCTCAATTAAACAATAACGCTACACAAGTTATTTATTAAAAAATAATGCAATGGCAACAAAAAAAATGTCTAAATTTATTATGTACAAATGTAATTAAAATATTTTTACTTTAAATATTTTAATAATATAAGTTTTATAAAATTAAATATTAGGTTAATAATAAATATTTTTTAATACAAGATGAAAAAATTAGCTATTAATGCTTAATGACTGATAAATATTATATAAATAAAAACAAAGAAATATTACTATTCTGATATAATGTTAAAATCAGAAATAATTTTTTTATACTCTAATCAAATTCACTGTTAGTTTAATGTAATTTTTTTTTCTTCAAATTTTGAACAATCTAATTTTATTTTTGAAATCTCTTGTTTTCTTAAAAATAATTATAATCAATGATTTTTTTCACTATCTTTTAATTTTTATTTACGCACGTGTTAAATATAAATATGTGATTCAGGTACTAATTACTACTATTATAGTTTTTTTTTAATAATGTACCTATATTATTTACTATAAGAAATCCACTCAAAACAAAAAAACCAAATATTCTGTTATTGAATTAAAAAAAAAAATATTCCTATTGTAATTAAAATAATTTTTTTTTGTGTTAGAAAATGGTCTAATTAATTATAGATACACATTAGTAATTTTATATTGACACAATTTTCATTTAATAAAAACTTTTTTTTTTGATAATTAAACTTGTAAATAAAGTATATAAAATAACCATAAGTTATAAATAAATATAAAAAAAAGGTGTTTTATAACTTTATATCATAATATTAAATGTACTTATAGCATAATAAATTTTGTTAGATGAAATAAAATATATAAATTTGTATAATCTAAGATCAAATAAATTTTTATATTAAAAAAATATATTTTATGCATTATATTAATTTTCTGTAATTAAAGTTTAGTTCATTTTAAAATGGGTATCATTAATATAGAATGTCCCTTAGATGTTCTTTAACATTTTCTTATTCTAATTAGAAATTCTTCAGTTTCCCCTATATTCTTATTTGTAACCCTATTCTCATCAATTCTCATGGCAAATTTTCCAATTTTGAAATTAACGCCTCATTAACCAATACCCAATTCCAAAAATATATACTTTTTTTAGTAATTTTTTTTTTCATTAATCTTAATCATTATTAAATATTTTGCTAACTAAAAATAATTTAGCATCAATTTAACGTTAATTTAATAAGGATACTGATTTTCTATTTTTAGTCAACTTGGGCAGAAATCACGGGAGGTATTTTTGAACGCATAAAGATTTTATTTTAGTTATCATCAATCTCATGTTTCAAATTCTTATAAAAGTAAATATAAAAAATAAAATTTTAGATGGTTCAAAAATAAGATTATACCTTCTCGTCAGCAATAAAATACGATAAATTCGTGTATCACATAAATAAAATAGAAAATTATTAATTCTTAAACTGTAATTTAAGAATATTTAAAACAATAAATATGCAGAAGCATATCAGTAAACTGTGACTCTTATTTCTCAATATTTTTTTCGTAACAAATATTTAACAGTTTAAAATATAAAAAAACTATGTAATTTTATTATCAAATTGTAATTATCTTTATCAGGAAAAAAGTCTTTTATTTGATACTCAAAACTTTGGCTCAAATAACAATTTTAATTTTAAATTTTATTAATTATTTTTTTTTTTACTAAAAATTTTTTATTCAGGGGTGAGGGGAAGCAAATCTTAAGGAAAACTCGAAAGAGGAGATCGAAAAATCCCAAAGAAAATATAATGTATACGGATAATCTCCTTGGAGAAAGTAGATATTACCAGGATGGAGATAATACCAGAGTATAAATAAAAAATTAAAAAAATTATTATTACACATTTAAGTGTATCTATTTATATTTTTTGATTATATACATATTATAAAATTAGCTTGAAAAAATTTCAAAAAAATCAAGCGCGCTGATTAGCAAGTTACCTGGAAGTACAAATTTTTCCAGTTTTTTTTTTATTTTTTCTATTCCTTATATATTTTAAAAAATTCGTATTTCAAAAATGTATGCAAGTTTTCTATTGAATGCATATTAAAAAAGATCATCATTATTACACTTAATACTCAAATCAACGTTTTTTTTTAGCCCCTGTAAAACTTACATCTAGACGACTTTCGTGTTCAACGTAGGGAAATAAATAATATTTAATAATTATATACAATTTTCTTTGAAAAATTTAACACTTGCTTTATTTTAGAGATTTTATGAAGGATCTAATATTAAGAATCATAAAAAAATATAATTTTAATAATTAATCTTCATCTTCATATTTATACCATCTTCAAATTCAGGTGGTCTACAGAACCAAGCATCTTGTGTATTATACTATAAATTCATTTTTTATATCTGTAAGTTTGCACAAGACATACCCCAATATACAGACCTAATAAGTTTTGGGATCACATTTAAAATAGTTTAAATTAATGAAAGGAGGGGGAGGTACAAAGGGAAAGATAAAATTTTCTGGATAAGCGAGGGTGAAAAATGTGAATATTTTTACGAGGAATAGATATTTACAAAAAAAAGGGAGGATTTCATCTTTTTAAGCTAAAAATATTTGAAATACGTTGTAATTTCTTTTATTTTTATAAATCCTTACCAACCATTTGCAAAATATTAATCTTCAGTTTTGATAACTAAAGAACTACCACTATCACCCTAAAAAATTTAAAAGTGTCAAAATAATTTAGAGTATATATGGGTGCTTTTCACAGGCACAGTAGTATACTTAGTGTCCTCCCACTTTTATCCGAAATAAAAGCTCTTTTGCACTTTTTTTCTTTTAAAAAGTTAAGAAATAATTTTTTTTCAAAGTCTAAATCAACTGCACATAAATATTGATATTTTAACGAAAAAAATTTCTTGAGCCTATATCTATGCAGTGTTCAAAATATCAAAAACGTCCGCTGTCCTTTTGCTTAACTATAAACTTTGGATCCCAAAAATTCTCAACGAAGCAAATTTTTATGCAGTCCTCTTAGCGTATCGTCGAATTCAAGTCTGTCTTTCGATTTTAGCTATTTTTAAGCTTTCCACCATTTTACTAGTTTTGATAATAAAAGGTTTATCAACGAAAATTTTTAATTTTTAAAACCCACATACGAAATAAACGTGACAAAAACGTCCAGGCCGTTTTCTCAAAGTGTATAGAATATTTTACTGAATGCATCTTGTTCAGTAACGTGTTTTGATGAAAAAATAAGGTACCCAAAATAAAAACTTTCTGGCATAAATAAAGAGCTATTTAAATATTAGTCTCAAAATGTCAAAAACGTCCGCATAAACAAAAAATCCCATAATAATAACACTAGAATTTATTTTTACGTTTGTAGCAGTATTGAAAATTTAAGGTATTTGGATCTTGAGAAGCATAAAAATAAAAAAAATTGAAAAAAAAGATAAGTTGGCACAACTTACGGCATGTAAGTAATTGAAAAATATACTGTTTCTGTGAAAATCGCCCATATATACTGATAAATAATTTATTACTTGCTTATACTTGCCATGAATCAGCACCAATGGCCTGACCAATAGCATGAGCACATATTGTATTTTTTGTTAAATGTTTTTTATATTCTCCAATATTTTTGCATTCATCGTAAGGTACAAAATTTATTGAAGCTTTCTTAAGAAGTTTAGAAGTTTAGAACTTGATTCCATCCGTATCAGTAATTGTTAATTAAACTGAAAAAAAATTAAGACAAAATAGTTTAAAGAACAGACTTGAATGAGTATACGTAAAATCCTTTTGTTCTTGGAAAATTTCGGATATTTTTCTAGCGCTGTACGAAGAAAAAAAACGCTGCCAAGTGATTGGCACTATGGTTCCTCATTAACAATAACAAAATGTTCTTAATGGTCTATTTAATCTAATAAAAATGATAATTCTAGATATTAGTACTTTCATGGAAAAAAATTAAATACTACGTCCCAAAAGAAAAAAGATATTGCTATTTTTTAATTTTTTTATGCAAAAAATTTTGAGAGAAAAATTATCAAAAAATTAAGTTTCAGTACCAAAATATTGACTAAAAAGCATACTTCTAAATCTAGTACTCCCACAGAAAAAAATGAGGTACTACTTTCAAAAAGCAAAAAAATATTGCTGTTTTTTTTATTTTTTTAAGCAAAAAGTTTTGAGAAAAAAAAGTTCAAAAAATTAAGTGTCAGATTGGAGATATCGAGTAATAACGATATTTTCAGATATTGGCACTTTCATAAGCAAAACTTAGGTACTATATCCAAAAAGAAATAAAATATTGCAGTTTTTTTTATTTTTATTTTTTTTAAATGTTGAGAACAAAAATTTTGAAAAGATTAAGTATCAGGTCCAAAAAATTACTATAAACGATATTTCTAAAACTAGTACTTCCACAGAAATAAATTAAGTACTGCGTCAGTAAAGAAAAAAAAATTGGTATTTTTTGTATTTTTTTGTGAAAAAAATTTTGAGAAAAAAATTTTCAAAAATAAATCATAAGGTTCGAGATATTGAGTAAAAACGATACTTCTAGATATCAGTACTTTCATGGAAAAAAATGAGGTACTACATCCAAAAAGAAAAAAAAATATAGTGTTTTTTTAATTTTTTTATGTAAAAAGTATTGAAAAAAAAAAATTTCGAAAAATTACGTATCAGATGGAGAAATCCTTTACAAACGATAATTTTAGATATTCGTACTTTCATAGGAAAAAATGAAGTATTACGTCCTAAAATAAAAAAAATTTTGGCATTTTTTGTATTTTTTGGCGACACAAATTTTGAGAAAAAAATTTTGAAAAAATTAAGCATCAGGTCCTAAAAATTACTATAAACGATATTTCTAAAACTAGTACTTCCACAGAAATAAATTAAGTACTGCGTCCGTAAAGAAAAAAAAAATTGGTATTTTTTGTATTTTTTGGTGAAAAAAATTTTGAGAAAAAAATTTTCAAAAAATTAAGTATCAGATTCGAGATATCGAGTAAAAACCATACTTTCAAATATAAGTACTTTCGTGGAAATAAATGAGGTATTACATCCAAATTAAAAAAAAAAAAAAGTACCTCGAGCTTTTTTGGTGAAAAAAATTTTGAAAAAAAAATTAGGTCTTAATGTCGTGTTGGCTGTGAAATATCACCGGTTACAGTGCGACATACATACATACATACATACATACATACATACACACACACACACAGACTTTTTTTAAAAACCGGTTTTTTAGCTTCCTGAGGTCTCAAAACGTGCTTATATGCCAAAATATGGAAAATCAAAATTTCACCTATCACAAAGGTTCCTCTATGAGGAACCAAAAAGAAAAAACAATGAAAATTTAGAAACTTTGAAAATAGTCCTGTCGCCAGCCATGCTATTCAATGCCATAAAAGCTTCATGGGAAAAAGTTGGTGGAATTTATGTTTTTTGACCTTTTGAACATGAATCCGGGGCCTGTTTTGCAAAATTCGTGGTCAATTATTTGTTATTAACAATTTAATGCAAAATTAGCAAAAAATCTAAATGTTAAATATCCTATAGTTAAAATAACTCAAATTTTTGATAATCCCTGATTTTATTATACATATTGAATCCAAATTACTAATTTATAAGATCGTATGATTAATTCTTTAAACAATATTCAATTCTTAATAAATTGTTTTAAAAAAATTTTTTCGAAATTTACGTGTGACACCTTTATTTATGTATTTTTTTGACCCTGTGATAACGATTTTCAGGTTCTTTTTTTCAAAAACAAACCCTAATAACCAACCCAAGTTCATTAAGTAACAATTAAAAAAAAATTGTCAATCACTTTTCGAAATCACGAAAACTGTAAGCCACGGAATTCATGTTTTTGTCGAATTTTACCTAAAAAGCATACTTATTCTGGCTTATAAATAAATTTAAATTCTTTAAACAATGACTGGGGTTGGTTTTTGCAAAAAAGAACCCGAAAATCGTGATCATAGAGGGTCAAAAATACATAAACAAAGGTATCACACGTAATTTTCGAAAAATTTTTGTTCAAACAATTTATAAAAAATTAACCATAAGACCTTGCAAATTGATAATTGGGGTTCAGAGAATCAAAACACTTTTAATACTTTCAGGGACTTATCAAAATTTTGAAATATGTTAGCTATACAGGATATTTAACATTTAGATTTTTTTCTAATTTTGCATTAAATTGTTAATAACAAATAATTGACCAAGAATTTTGCAAAGCAGACCCCAGATTAGTGTTCAACGGGTCACAAAACATAAACACCACCCATTTTTTTCACGGAGCTCTTATGGCATTAATAAACATGGCTGGCGACAGGACTAAAAATAAAAAGAACTAGCAAAATTTTAATTTGTTTATAATAATGTATAAATTAGAAATTTTTTTTTTAATATAGTGTTACATAAATATAGTTCCGAAATTTTCCAAAAATAAGAAACTATTTTTATCAAAGTTTCTCGTCAAATTCGAAAATTTAATCAGAATTTTTATTTATTGATAGAAAGCTGAAAATTTTGAGGCTCTTCGCAAAATGCGTCTTTTGAGTGGCATTCAATAAGAAATGATTGATGATAAATTATTTGGGTAGATAAATTTATTTTTACACTTTTAAAAGCAAAAAATAAAAAAGACCCAAAAATTTTGAAAAATAGAAAATTATAAAAATTTTTTTAACAGTTTTTAAGTTTTTTATTTATTAGAAAGCAAATATAATTTTTTAAAAACGATTCACCTTAAAAAAGTGCATAAGAAAAAGGAAAATTTTATAAAATCAAAGTATTTCATGGTATAAGAATGAAATAAACTTTTTTTTTTTGTTTTTTTAATTTTCCGTCTTTTCTTAAGGTTATTTCCAAAAAACTGATGATATCTTTGATTCAGTGGTAAATTTTATTAACAGTTTCAATAGAAACATTTTTTTAGCTTCAGTTGGAGCGTAGAAAAAATTAAAAGCGAAAACTTAGCTCAGATTTCTCATGCAAATTTAAAAATTCAAAAATAGCAGCAACTTTGAAGACATAACACCTAAGACCTAAAAAATTGGCTTGGTATAATATTTTTACATGTGGAACATACACAAAATTTTTTTTAAAATCTTTTATCTTATTCTGTTTCACCAAGAATTACTGATACAAGAAAATGTGATACCACGCCAATTTTTTAGGCCTATGGTTCAATGAAACAGAACTTCTAAAATGGAATCTATTTTAATTAAGTCCTTACTAGCTTGAAATTAAGCTAGAAAATATTTTTTTAAGAACTGAAGGTTTCGCAATTTACTGCTAATCTACAAAGTTTCATCAATTTTTCATAACAATCGCTATAACAGACCGCAAAAAATGAGAAATACAGTTTTTAATTAAATTTTGGTTTTCGAAGTAATTAAAAACTTTTAAAAAAAATTTATAATTTGCCATTTCGCTATTTTTTCGGAAATTAAATTAAAATTTTGACTAAATTTTACTGGGCATATACATATTAGGGTGTTTCTTAATTTCCAAATTGACCGTGGAGAAAAATACCGGCTTGAATATGATGCTTCACTTCACAAAACTGTTTTTAAAAAAATTTCACAACTTGATTCAGTTTGCCAAGTTGCAAAAACAAAATTGATAAAAATCAGGGAAAATTAGGTTTTAAAAACGTTTTGGAAAGCATCTAGAAATCGTGCTAAAAATTTTTTAGTACTAAAATGTTCTAAAAGCTTGTTGGTAAAAAAATATTTAAAAAAAACTGTAAATAACGTAAGAGATTTTATTTTTAGATATTTTGACCTGTTAAAAAAGTTGTTTTTTAATTGACTCTTCGCCATAATAAAAAATGTTCATTTTTAGAATAGTTCAATGAACAAAATAGTCAAATTTCAATTTTCATGGATATTTGCTTTTTGAACAACTATAAATTTTAAATTAGGTTCAAATATTATATAATATTCATGATTTACAGTTTTTTTTAGTTATTTTGTTAATAACAATCTTTTAGAGCATTGAAGTCGTAAAAAGTTTTTAGCAAGGTTTCCAAAAGCTTTCTAAAACGTTTTTAAAACCCTTTTTCTGATTTTTACCGATTTTTATTTGCAAATTATCACACTACATTAAGCTGTATCTAAAAATAATTTAATTTTATAATAGTTTTATCACCTGAGAAACGTATTCCAGCCAGTATTTTTCTCTTTGACCAGTTTGGGAAATAAGAAATACATTAATACATATATAGAATAGTCTTTGCTGACAATTTTAGAGATTTTAGTTTTTATTTTTCTTGTCAGCAGCCAGAAAGCACGTACTGACGAAGAAAAATCGTATACGACCCATGTCCATAAATAAAGAATGAACCAAATCGCAGTTTACCAACTTCGGCTTCGCCTCGGATGGTAATTTACGTGTGATTGGCGCCATTCTTTACTTTTCTTGACACGCGGAGATCGTAATATACTATTTCTTATAGAAAAAATTTTTGATAATTTAAGAGTGAAATATTAATTTTTCATAAAAACATTCCCAAAATTCGTGATCAGCGAACCGAAAACCCATATGAACCAAAACTGATCTTACGAAGTGCGAGAATAGCAAAGACACCCTTATAAGAGTAGTTTTTGATAATTTAATGGTGAAGTATTAATTTCTCATAAAAACAACCCCGTAATTCTTGATTAACGACCATGGAGACCATTGCTCAGAATGACGTTAGGAATATTATACTAAATTTTTAACTAATGAAAAAAAGATTGGGAAAAATGTGAGATCATTATTATTCGATATCTCCAATCTGACACTTTTTTTTGAACTTTTCTTCTCAAAACTTTTTGCAAATAAAAATAAAAAAAAAAACAGCAAAATTTTTTTCCTTTTTGAAAGTAGTACCTCATTTTTTTCTGTGGGAGTACTAGTTTCAGAAATATTTTTTATAGTCAATTTTTTGGATCTAAAACTTAATTTATTGATTTTTTTTCAAAATTTTTTACATAAAAAAATAAAAATAATAGCAATATTTTTTTTCTTTTGGGACGTAATACTTAATTTTTTTCTATAAAAGTCCTAATATCTAGAATTCTCGTTTTTACTAGGTAAAATAGACCATTAAGAATATTTTGTTATTGTTAATGAGGAACAATAGTGCCTATTACTTGACAGCGTATTTTTTATTTCTATGAAACTTTAAACTTTACCGAGTGCATTCAACAAAAATGATATTAGATATTAAATTGTAAAATTTTTAAAGTAACTCGAGTTGCTAGAAAGGCTCAAATCCCATGTGGGGTCCCATTCCTCTAAAGAATTATTATCAATTTTTATTCTTAAACTTAATAAAATTACTTCATTTTATAGCAAGAAAAGTCTTTGCGGCAAATGATTTTGCATTTTGATAAAAATTGAATTAAGCATTTAAAAATATAGCATTCAGTTTTACAAAAAATAATATATGATAATAAAAAAAGTTGTTTCTAACACTTGTATGTAAAGTATAGCCAACGAATAAATTAATTTTCAATTAAATAATATTTACAAACGTAATCATATAATAATGTACATGCAATTACAAATTTGATTAAATAAAAAAATTAAAAATTTATTTATAGGTATTTATGTGGTGTTTATACGATCCGTGATCCCGCTCAATTTAAAATTTATAATTTAATTAGCGCGCTTTTTAAAACTCTACCGGTATATCACGGTACTACAACTAGTAAATAAAATATAGCATCGTCGTGGTAGGTGACTTTAGCGCCACTAAACAGTTACTACTGAGAATAGTCAAACTTGCATTAAAAAAATTAAAAATATTAAAAAATATAGTATACCTTAGAAAATTTTTTTTTAAGTATTAAAAAATGTTTATCGATAAAAAAATAAAAAAACCTCTTAAATGCAGTGTAGAAAATTGTACTATGACATCTGCAAGTAGTTATGTCACTTTTCACAAGCTCCCAAAAAATAATTTACAATTAAGAAATGCTTGGATAAAAAATTGTAGGTTAGAGAGTATTTGCAGAAAAAAACCAACGTTTACTTTTGTATGCAGTTTGCATTTCAAAGACGTAGATTATGCAGGAGGTAATTAAAAGAATTTATAAGTAAAATATTTAGAATTAAATAATATTTAAGAAACAAGTAACTTATAAATTTTATTACAGCTCCAGGCTCTAAACTCAAAAGGCGTTTAAAAAAATGTGCTGTACCATCAAGAATTAATAAAAAATCTTCTCCAAATATTTTAAAGCGGAATGAAATTAATTTATTAAATGATAAAAATCATGATAAGTCAATTATAGATTTTAACATGGATCTGGAAATGGATCCTGACGTGCATGTAGATATGCTTGCAATGGATATATTTAATGATTGTCAGGAGTGTAGAGAAAATTTTGATTCTTCCGATGATTCAATAGCTTCAATTAATACATCAAGTTCTAATAAGTCCTTTAATTTAAATGATACATCAACTTTGAGTAATTCATCATTAAATGAACCTGAAACATTGTTAGATGGTTCAAATGATGCGTCGATTCCAAGTGACTCTTTTATAAATGATTCAAAATTATCTTATGCCAATGCTTTGCTGGAATTAGCAAATTCTTTTGAAGAAGTGGAACTTAACGATGAAGCTGACAATTATTTAATTGATCAAGAAGTATTTGATAAAGTAAATAAGGAAGAAGAAAAAAGAGTAAAGGAGGCAGCAAAAATATTACATGAGCAGGTTGAAAAAAATGAGAAAATAAATTGAGTTTAATTAGAAATGATGAAGATCTTATAGCATTTACTGGGGTTTCTTTTCATTTATTAGATTCTTTAACGGAGGAAACTTCAAAGTATGAAAAGTATATCCCAGGAAAATTCTCAAACTCCCTTAGAGACAGAATAGTTTTGTGTTTGTGCAAACTACGCTTAAACTTATCCTTTAGATGTCTAGCTGTTTTATTTGGATTGCAGCGCCAAACTGCTGCATACAATTTTTATTATATGATTGAACTATTGTCACAAATTTTAAATGATTTGATACACTGGCCAACTCAAGAGGAAAATTTAAATTGCTTGCCAAGATGCTTTGAAAATTTTAAAAATTGTCGTGCAGTGTTTGATTGTACTGAAATTCCAGTTGAGAAGCCCCGTTGCTTGAAATGTAGACTCCGTTTATATTCTCATTATAAGGGTTGTGAAACTTTGAAAATGTTAATAGGTGTAGCACCAAGTGGAGCATTGTCTTTTGTTAGTGAAGTTTTTGGTGGACGTACATCTGACAAAGCTATATTTGTACAGTCTAGAGTTTTAGAAAAGCTAGAACCAACGAGAGATGCCATAATGGTTGATAAAGGTTTTGATATCGAAATTGAATGCTTACAAAACTATATTCAATTACTAATACCTCCAAAATTAAAAAAAGATCAGGCTCAATTAGAAAGTAATCAAGTATTATTTACAAATAAGATAGCAGCAGCTAGGGTGCACGTTGAGAGATCCATTCAACGAATCAAAATGTTCAAAATTATGAAGCACAAAATTCCATGGACTCTAATTCCATATATTGAAAATATTTGTACTGTAGTTACAGGTTTGGTTAATTTAAAAAGTCCACTTTTGGCAGAAGATAAATATATTTAAATAAAATAATGTTTTACATTTTTTTTAACAATGTATATGTATTTAAAGTAGCATGCTATTAAAACTGTATAAAAAATTTGAACTAACAATTGTATATATACTTATATTTTTATTTTGTACTTTTGCATTTTTTTTTATATGCCTTTTACAATAAATATTTTTCTTTAATGAATACTTTTTTAAAAAAATTTTTTCTATATTATTTTTTACATTTACCTAAGGATTATTGTTATTACTAATCTCATTATTATTATCATTATTATTATTGTTAATATTATTTTTATGAACACACAAACTTGGTAACATAAATCTAAAATAAATATATTTTAACTTACAAATATAATCCATAATTTTTGGTTCATCATAGTCTACAGAGATGCTAACATAAGAGTTATCAAATGATGAGTAAACAATTAGATCACATTTTTTTAAATTACAAATGAACATACCTAGTTGAACTTGGCAATAGTGAGTATGATTTTTTTTTAAAGAAAATTTTCTAACTATGCCTTCTTTATCTTTCTCTGTTTCAATCCATGTTGTTGATAATGCTACGTCTTTTGCAGACATTTTTTTCCCTTCAACTGGACATTTTATTTCAATAATGTGGCTATCAATGATTAATCCATCTGGACTGTATCCTAGCCAGGGAATTTGGGGGTGGACAAGTAATCCACTCTGTTTGATAACACATTTAGTATCTTCAGCATATTTTTGTCTTGCTTTGGGTTCACACCTTACTCCATGATTAGTGTTAGAATTACCTTTAAAATTTTCATTCAGGAACTTGTTTATTTTCTGTTCCCAGTTTGCCTGTTTGTTATTCAAGTAAGTAATAAATTGATATGCTTTACTAGCAGTCATTCGCATTTTTCGTTGAGGCATCCAGAGGTGGCTACTGCTTTGAAACTTGGTGTCAATTGACATAGCAGCAAGAATATTTAAATTTTTTGAGACATTTTGACTATAATAATTTTTTTGATCAGTTGGTAAATCTTTTAATTTGACTGCATCAAAATTACCATTAAGATAATCAAAGTATACTACAGAGTCATCGTTTACTGGTTCAAAAATGTTTGTCGATAACAACTCCTTGCATTCTTCGAGGGTTAAGAAATTATCTTCTTTTTGTTCTGGTACATTTTCATACAAAGACACAGTATTGTAACCAGCCTTTAGTTTAGCCACCAGACTATTAGGATTGGCTATATTAATCATGAAATAATATATTAATTATTATATTTTGAAATTTAAAACATAATAAATTATCATACAACTTTATACCTGCTAATAAATTATTCGATGCACTTCTCATTTCTTCTTTTGTTAGTTTAGGAACTTTATAACGGTTAAACTCTTTTTGGAATCCATGACAAAATTTTTTTAGTGGAACTGGTTCATACATATCTTCAATTTCTCTTTTTAATTTGCCCCATACCTGCTTAATGTCAGTACATGTAGCAACTTCTAAATTATTTTTACTAGTCCTAAATATTGAAATAAATGTTTATTTTTATACATAATTTCTCTTAATCAATACAATTAATTATATAGGTATACTTACATTACCAAAAACAGAAGTAATGCAACAGTATGCTTGCATCTTGTAGATTTCCCTGCTACGCAGGAGCAAATGCACATAATCTTATTCTTAATATTATTGTCAATTTTTTCATACATTAAATGAAAATCTAATTCGTGAGGTTTTCCAAATAAATCACTAGATTTAATGCACAGACACAGAATCTCAAGTTTATCAGGCTCGTCTTTTGTGACTCCAATATACATAAGGTGATTTGATTTCAAAACGCATTCACCTTCTATATAACACCGTGAACCTTCACCCACATAATTAATAACGTCACTAAAATTAATTAATCCTCCCATTTTTTATAACAGATTTATATGCGGTTAATAAAATCATAAATATTCTGTGACTTGTTTATCAACAAGATTTTTATGTTATTTTAAATTTAAAGAACAGAACGACTATTCTCAGTAGTACCTGTTTAGTGGCGCTAAAGTTCGCTCCCTGCGTCGAGGTAGAGGGGAGAATTGAGATTCGATTGATGCGCCCTCGGTGCAGGTTAAACAATTGTTTTTCGGGCATATTTGTTTATAATAGCATGTAAATTTTATAAAAAGTATTAATTATTTTAATATTAAAAAATTTGTGATAGATTATTGTATTGTAAATTGTAAAAATAAATTTAATAAAAACTCCGGAATAAAATTAATTTATTTTCCTATCACAAAGAAGAGAGAAAATCAAAGAAATAAGTGAAATAAAATTTAATAATTGAAAAAAAATGAAATAAATGACAAAAAATTAATGAAAAAAATATATTTAAATGAAAAAAAGTAAAATTTTTGATTTTCCTATCAAATATGAAAAATTATTATTTAAAATTAATTGTATACACAACAAAACACATAACCTTATTAACATAAAAAATAGCTTACTATATACAAAAAATTAAATACATATTTTTCTTTAATTGCTTCCACAATTTACTTAATATATTTAACAGGTTTTTCAATAATTAAATTGTGAAAAAAACTTCTTTAAATTGAATAATTAATGTTTTTCCTGAACTTTCCTATGCTACACGTATTATTATGCCCGAAAAAATTAAAAACACCACGTGACCTACTAAACCACGCCTCTCGCAGGGAACGAATTGATTGTTATTTTTTGTTAATAATTCAATATAAATAAAATTAGTTATAAATTAAGCTTGTATTATCATTTTTTATTTACTTAAAATTAATTTAATAGGTATACACAATATACCAAGTTATGTTTGCTGTCATATTATTGATAGTGTAAGATCTCTAATTCCCTTTTTGATTATTAAATTCTTCAACAATGAAATATGAAATCGAAGATTAAATTTTATTTCATATACCTTATACCAAATAGAACCTAATGCAGAATTGAAAAAAAAAATGTTTTGCAAACAGCGTCTACGAAGATGAATTTACTGTAAGTTTATATCTGAAAGATTGTACAAAAAAATTACTAATTTTAAACATAATAAAAAAATGTTTCAATATTTTTTGACTCATGCAATAAGGTAATATGCAAAAAAATAATCGCATTTCAAATTAAGAAATTAAGAGTACCACGTAGGGGAAAAAATTTTTTTTGCAACAAATAATGGTCACAAGATATATCCCTTTCTAGGGACTAATTATTTTTACGGAGATATATAATTTATTTAATATTTTTTTTTGTCCAATTATGTTGATTTTCAAATATGACTTTTAGAAAACAAAAAAATTAGTTAAATTTAAAGATGGTGGTTTAGTTATTCATAAGATACTCTTAAAATCTTCTTTAAAATGTTGGCTAATGATTAATTGGCCCAAAAGACTGGTTGGAATCAATGAAGGATACTTGGGGTGTTTTATGAACATAATTATAATTTACTGATACCAAGCTGAACAAAATAATTCATTGCAGCAAGCGGAAACACTCTGCTTGCGGTTACCGGAATTATTTTTCTTGATCAAATGATTGTAAATGATTTAAAACGGAAAGAAAATTTAAAAAAAATATTGTCTTCCTTTTTAAGAATTTTTTTCCGGCTCGTCATACCACTGATTATAAATTTTCGTTATGTTTCAATTCATTTTTGCAATCGTTAGAGCATGAAAAAAATTCTGCTAGCTAGAAGTTGCTGCAAGCACATTTTTTTTAAGTAGTTGCATTTGTTATGCATACAAATTCGTTTTCGGGATCCTATTCTTAACCAGCCATTTTTGCAGTTTTCAAGTTTCTAATCGACTATAAATAAAATCAATTGAGATTGTTCCTTAATACACCTTAAAAAAAAATCCATATACCGCAAGCGAAAATATTCCGGTGACAGTTAGTAGAATTCAGAATTCCTCTTGCAACTATATTATATATATTTATATATTTACTAGCAATTAACATAAGTTAGAACAAAATATTTTATTTGAATTTATAAATGTACATTATTATGTTACAAATAATTAATTAAGTTTTTAATTAAATTTTATTTTTATTATTATTTAATTAAACTTCATGTGCAATGCAACTATGTAAAATAATATGCAATTAAAAATTTTGTATAACATTTATACAATAATACAAAAAAAAAAAAATTTATACTAAAATAATTTTAAAATCAAACTAAAAATGTATCTCTATGTAAAAATGTCTCAATTTTCAGAATCTGAAGTCGAATTTTCGATAACATCAAACATAAACTCAATTTTTATTCAATTTCGAAATGGCGAATTTCAAAAATAAAGATTTTTTATTAAATTCACCTTTTTTACGTTATTTACAATGCTGATAAGCATTACCACCCTTAAAGGAAAGTGTCAAATTTTTTTTATTGACCTACTTTGACCCGCAATATTGAAATTCTGGTTGATTTTTTCGTAAAGACATCAGATTTTTAAAAAGTATTTTTTTTAAATTAACCATTTTAAAACCGATGCAAATAAAATCCTTCGATCCTTATAATGGTAAAGGCGGTCAAAAATGGAAAAATTTTATATGAATATGAATTTGAACAGGGAAAAATGGAAAAATTTTATATGAATATGAATTTGAACAGGGAAAATTTGCCGTTTTTACACAATCATTTAAAGAATAACAAAATTTCAATTTCACGTTAAATTTCCCGAATTATCTGAAACTCATATATATATAATATGAATATGAAAAGGATATGAAAAAAAATATGAAAGCCCATAAGGGGGTCATATAGGACTCATTAATAGAATATAATAAATAGAATAGAATAATAGTTTATTTGTCTAGAAACAAAATTGTACATACGAGATATAGCAGTCTTTTATATAGTATTTTAAGTAAATAAATAAAATTTAAAAATATTATCACATAATTATATAAAATAAATCATTTAAAATAAATCAGTTTATAACAATTACATTTTTAATTTATTTGTAATATGAATGGCACAAATTTCATATCGACTTCCTATATGAACTTCATAGTAAATACTTTGATTTCAGGGTGTTTTCAGCCCATTTTTTGAATTTTGAGAAAGACAGCTTATAAATTAAATTATCCCATGAATATTGCTTTTTTGGAAAAAAGTAGATAAAAAAAGAAGACCAAAACACGAAAAAGGCTGCCAAAAATTGCAAATTGCACTTTGGAAAAAAGTTAATTACCATGATCCTTTGATTTACGTTTTGTAAAATTTTATTTTAAATATGAATGATAAAAAAATTTTTTTCATGGAACTGAATTTTTAAAATTTATATATGATTCTGATTTAACCATAATAAGTAATATTAGTAACATTATCCTACAAAATTATCAATCAAAAACTATTTAGTAATATTTTCGACTAAATTTGGATTAAACATTAGCCCAAATGTAATTGCTATCGTTTCATACCATTCAACAATAGGACATTCATTCTGGTTAGATGTCTCAACAAACTTTTTAAACTGAGGAGTAGCTTGAAGAACGGATAGCAGCTGCTTGCCTTTTTTAGAATGTAAACGTAAAGCCGAATTTTTGTAATCTGCCGAGAACCGTATTTTTTCATCGAATAATTCTTTTAATTTTTCTATTGGTAAAACTTCTTTTATTTCATTTATCATGTCAACTGCCGTTCCAGGATTTTCCTTTGCTTCATATTTTAATGGATTTAAAATTTAATTCTTACATACATTATTAATCATTCTTAATTTTTTATTAACTTGTAGTAAAGAAATGTTGAAAAACTTTAGTAAATCTCGATATTCTGGCGTTTTGGCAACATTTGCTCTTAATCTATTAAATTCGTTAGTTCTTCCATAATTAAAAGCTTGTTCAAACTGTAATTTATATTTTTGTGTTATTAAATTTATTTCATATTTTCTTTCCGAAATCATTAATTGGTGAAAATCCGTAAAATCTTTATTAAGATTTGGGTTTGTTGTAAGCGCCGGAAATGAATAGATATTCACAACTAATGTGAAAATCACCGATAATAAAAGTAAACACTTCATTTTCTAATAAAAATTTAATGTATTTATTCAGCTGTATTTTTTATTGCACGATTCCCAAATAAAATCCATTAGTTACTGAAGAACTATAAGCGTAGTAGAGACATAAAGAAAGTCTTATCTTGTATAAATAAGGCCTAAGCTAAGTAAATTTTTATTTCAGCAAAAGTGTGCGAATTCCTAATAAATATATTATAACTTTTGGGCCATAAATGTTGTGAGATGAAATTATGTGGCCTAAGCTGAGCAAATTTTTATTTCAGCAAAAGTTTACAGTAAACAGATAATTTTTCTTATACAGCTTTTTCACATTGGGCTCACAGGCTGTACTTTAAATATAATTAGCTTATATTATAACAATTTATTATCTTCAGAAACTGCTTAACTTGCCAGGCCCCTAAATAACCATTTTATCGGTGGGAAATTAAAACAAAATTAAAGAAATCGTTTTTATAGATTTGTGTTTAGTTTAGATGTATGCAAAATATTTATTATTTGGATATAGCTATTATGGGGGTAACTACTTTTTTTACTTTTGAAAATATTCTTACTATATATTTTTTAAATATTCTTACAATTTTTATAAATAATTTCCAATTTATTTAATATTTATAAAGTAAAATTTTATCTAATGGTTATTTATAATTGACCTGTACTGGGCAAAAGTACAGGTCAATTATAAATAACCATTAGATATATATTAAAAAATTATGGGCGATGAGAATAACAACAATAGCAATAGTAATATTTTAATTCTTTTTACACTAAATTAAAACTAGCTATATATCGCATTATAATTTCCCATTATAGTAGCTTCATTAAAGAAATATCAAAGATTGATGTTTACAATAAACTATAACCCATATAACCAATAAAGAAAAAATTCAAATTCGAAAACAAGAAATTTGATTGGCTAATAAACTGTTGACACAAAATATTCTCCACAGAGCCTTATAAACTTTTTTATAATACATAATTTTTGATACAATTTCAGTTCACGCCGTTTACTGCTTATTTAGGGGCCTGGCAAGTTAAGCAGTTTCTGAAGATAACAAATTGTTATAATATAAGCTAATTATATTTAAAGTACAGCCTGTGAGCCCAATGTGAAAAAGCTGTATAAGAAAAATTATCTATTTACTGTAAACTTTTGCTGAAATAAAAATTTGCTTATCTTAGGCTATATAATTTCATCTCACAATATTTATGGCCCAAAAGTAATATTATAACTTGTGATTAGGAAACAACAAGACTTAACTTAGTTTTAATTATACTTTAATTTATTAAAGTTTTAAAAATATTGTTAATTTAATCAATATCATCAGTATTTTGAAATATAATTTTGCTGAAATTAAATTTTACTTAGCTTAGGCCATAAAATTTTATCTCACAAGATTCATGGCCCAAAAATTATAATATATTTATTAGGAATTTATTAATATAAACTAAATTTTATTATTTTGAATCCAAAATATTAAATAATTTTTTTCTTTTACTTTTAAAGTTGATACTCATATTTTATTAAATTTTAATAAAATGTCCAAAAAAATATTTATTGTCAAAATATACCAAATATATATATATATATATATATATATATATATATATATATGAAGATTTACAATATTATATAAATTTTATAAAAAAATTTATTAATAAAATTTTTATAAACATTTTTTCAACAATTAAATAACTATTCATTTAGACAATAGTGCCCAGACGGATTAATTTTATTTTTTTCAATAAATATTTTTAATTTTTGATTATATACATTCATTACTTTTATTTTAATATTGAATGAAAGACTTTTAGCTTTATTTTTTATTTGAATTAGTTTATTTGGTTTTATTATTATATACATATAATAAGTATACATTGGCACACTATGTGTGTGTGTGTACTTGATATTTTCAGGTACTGTGGTCAGTATCTATCATATATATTTCATACACAATTATATAATATTGATTAAATGAAGGAAAATTAATTTTAATTTTTTATATATTTTGATTCGAATACCTAAGCACCTTAGAATCAGTAAATTTAATGTTCATTTGTATGCAGGTTAAATCCGTATTTAAATATTTAATTTTTTGTATTAGTATTACATTTAATATCACATATTACTTCACGTAATCTGTGTTGATTATGGCACGTTAAATCTCCAAGCTAAGTGGATTTAATTGTTATAAATCCGTTTCAAAATGTAAGATATATCTAATTTATCTGAATTCTCGGTTTTTGGGTTTTTAAAGAAAATATTCCACATAATTAGATTCCAAGATCAGAAACCTGAAACAGCTCTCTCTCCCTCTCCAGATTAATATTAATAATTTTTAAACCTAAAAACTAAGAAACTTTTTAGTAAGAAAAATTTTCCCCTACTTAACCCAAGCTTGAACTAATTATTTTTCAAGAGCGCTGTATAGACTAAATAAATAAATACTTCTCTTGTCAAAAAATTTTCATTTCAATCGGTGACAAAAAAAATGACATATATAAAAATAAAATATTTGCAAAAATCGAGAATCGGATCAAGAAATTAAATCTAAAAATACGGAAATAATTTTCTTTGGCTGCACTTTCGGGGGAAAATATTTTGAAACCGATTTAAATATTGAACGTTTTGAAGATCTAACAGTACACGTCATATATATTATTAAACTGTACACATGCAAATTATCTAGCATAATTGTTTTAAAAAAATTAATTTCAAATATTTATAATTATTATTGGTACGCATTCCAACAATAATTTTCACAAAAACATTATATATATACATGGAATGTTTATTATTTATAAATTTATATATGGGTAGGTACTCCAGAGCTTTTTATGATTTTATTCAATACCTACATGGAATGAGTTTTAGAGCTTTAACATATACGTTCGCTGCGGCAGATTTTAGAGCTCTATTTAAAATTCACGAGGCCAGAAGAGATCAATTGGCCAATACCGCAGTTAACATGCTAAAACAAATATTGGATGAGTGAAGCAGAACAAAATTTAAAAAATTCAGGGTACAAAATTTTAGGGTACAAAATTTTATTTTTACTGAAGACTTACTTGATTAACTATTGATTTCAAAGAAGTCAAAGCTGCATTAATATTATCATTTAATTCGTCGATATGCTTGATGATGATATATAATTGTTGATTGAATCTTACCATATCTATAGTATATTACGACCCATGGCTGGAAAAATAAAGAATTGCCCAAATCACATGTTAATTACATTCCGAGGCGAAGCCGAGGATGGTAAACTGCGATTTGGGTCATTCTTTTTTTCATGGCCGAGGCTCGAACGTTCAGCACTTGTCTGGCCACTGTCCAGAAAAATTATTTTAGAGATTTTTTCAAATTTAGAATTTTTAGGAAGTTTGTGTTGTTTTTCATCTTTTAATTTAATCTTAATATACTAAAATTAAAAAAACATCTTTATTTGCTGAATTTTTGAATTAAATAATATTAAATAATATTAAAATTAAATAATATTCGAAAGTAAATATGTAATATTAATATTAATACTATCCTATAGGCTGGCATACGGCTGAAAAATGTATTATCTGGTTTTTGCAGATAGAAATTATTTTTAATGGGATTATAATCTATTATTTCGACAAAAAGGCTTATCTACAAAACCAGATAGTGATGTTCTTCAGCCTTACGACAGTTTGTCCAAAACAGTAAAGGATGGCCCAAATTGCACGTATATTACGGTCATACAAATTAAAGTAAAATGCAATTATTTGTATCATAGATTCTTTATGGACAAGAATCGTATATGATTTTCCCTTTTGTTGGTGACGATAAAACACGCAATTTTTTAGGCCAAAAAGGGCGTATAAAATAAGTGCTTTCTGGTTACTGACAATATAGAAGAGTAATTATTATTTAATATTACAACAAAAAATAATTCTTAGACATTGAAACAAATACAATATTTGCTACACATAGATTGCAATACAAAAAATCTGATTTAATTTTTCCACTATACTTACAATAATATTAATATTTTACCAGTTTACAAGCAATCTAAATAAATACAAAATGCATATCAATAGGATTATTAAAAATAAAAAAATAAAATTTAAGGGAAAAATAAAAATACTAAAAATTTTAATAAAAAATAAATGATGTATTTTTTTAAAATATAATAAATATTCAATTAATTATATACATTTTCATTTGGAGCTCTTTTGCTATACAACGCAGAATTTTAAAATTCTAAATTTTCGAAATAATTTAATTTTTTATAACATGTAGTGCCACTTATGCTTTAATTGCATTAATTTTTACAAAAAATATTGGGCTTCGATATTTATTAAAAACTAAAAATTCAGGTGATTTTTATTTTTAATCAAATTCAAAAATTTCTATAAATTCATATTTTTTTCCATAGATGATCAATTATTTGTAACAAGTGATCGAGTAAAAAAAATCGCTCTTATAAATTTAAAACTCTCATTTAATCAATTAAATCTAATACAATTTTTTTCTAAAATTTAATTAATTAACATAAATTATAAATTAATTGAAAAATTAATATGTACAAAGTGAAATTTTAATTTAAATTATTATTATTACAAAAAAAATGAATTAAAATTCTAAAATTAATAATTAATAATTATGTTGTAATTGATTAGTAATTTTAAATTATTTAAACAAAAAAATAATACTAGTCTTTATGCGTATGTTGGAATAATAAAATAAAGATTTTTTTATAAAAGTGCGCAGATTAATTAATTGCGATTTTCAGTCATTTTATTTTTTGATTTATTTACAGCAATAAACTATTAATTATTTATTTATTTACAGCAATAATTTGTTCAATAAACGACGTTAAAGATGTAAAATGTTTTTAGAATAAATCCAAAGTTAATACTAAATAAGGATTTTTTTTAAATTAATATAAGTTAATATAATAATATAATATAACACAGCTGCACAAAAAAAAGTTCTTATCCTGTAACTAGACCTACCTCCTGTTTAGTTTTTCGATGTCCTAAAACCGAATCTGAAGTCAGAATTCAGCCTACACCCTCAGATTTTGCCACAGCTACCCCCAGCCACCCTCTAAATCGCCCAAAAAGCAAATATTTTACTATGTCCAAAAGTTAAAAATTAAAGTACTTTAGCTACGCATTTTGGTGACCTAAAACCGAATCTGAAGTCAGAACTCAGCCTACATCCTCAGATTATGCCCCAGCTACCCCCAGCCACCCTCTAAACCGCCCCGAAGGGTGAATATTTTACTTTGTACAAAAGTTATAAATTAAAGTATCTTACTTACGTTTTTTGATGTTCTAAAAACGAATTTTAAGTCAGAATTTATCTATCATCCATAGTTTTTGCCCCAGCTAGCCTAGTTACCCTCTAAAGTCCATTAGAGGAAGGCTAATTAATCGCTTTAGAATATTACAGCGATATGCTTACTGTTTCCAACAAAAGTTCTTATGGTGCTAAGAACTTTTGTTGGAAAATATTTGATTTTTGGGGTTGTTTAGAGCGTGGCTGGGGGTAGCTGAGGCAAAATCTGAGGGTGTAGGCTGAATTCTGACTTCAGATTCGGTTTTAGGACATCGAAAAACTTACCTGTAGGTAGGTCTAGTTACAGGATCAGAACTTTTTTTTTGTGCAGCTGTGTAATTATTCAATGCGTAATAATAGTCTTACGATATCCTCAGGCAGTCCATAATTTCGAATATTAGGGATTATGACGTTTAAATAATGGGTTTGGATTGCTTTAGAACTTCTGTGGAGGAGATACTAAAAATAAAATAAATTGGAAACTGTAAATTATGAATTGATATAACAAAAATTTGTAACCGGTTTGTGTAACTACACAACCAACGAGCATGGAACATGTTCACTCTATGACCGGTGCGGTGTCATTTATAAAAAAATTAATTATAAATTGGGGAAAGCAGATTATCTGAAATGATATTAACAGACACACATAAATTTTCGGAGCAATGAGCGGCCTTTGACTTACCGTGCTTCGCTCATTGTTGGCTCCGTGACCCTGAAAATAAGAGAATTTAAGGGGAGGTAGATAAATGAAAAAGAATATAATTAATTAAAATAAAACAACAATTATTTATTTTATTAATAAGAAAATATTAATTAATTATCTTACAAAATATGTTTTGAGCGCCACCGGTTCTTTAACCGGAATTAATTAATTGACCGAAAATAAAGGGAGATAAACCGTAATCAAAGAAAAAGGACGAGCATGAAATTCAGGGCGTCTTTCCGTATACAACAATAAAAATTAGCTATATTAACGAATTAACCTAAAATAATCGCCGCCGAACACATTCGCGTTTAAAAGGAAAACGTTGTTTTACCTTCGAAGATATCTTCTGGCGAAATCCTCCGGAACGACGTGACCAAACTTGTATTTAAGTGAAACACAAATAAATTTATAAAGTTTTATCGAAACTTCTTATCCGGAAATTTTCGATAATGGAGTCGTCGCTATGCGTGCGGCGACTCCGAATTAGAAATAGATGATAAATCACACAATATTATCACTTCACAAAGATTGAGCAATTTATAGAAACTCACGTGAAGCTAATTTAGATTAAATTAATTTAACTAATTATTTAAATTTTATCTAAAGAGATTTGAAATACAAAAATATGTACGAATACCTTAATCGCGTGTTGTACTTGCACGAGCTCGACGTGCACTGGCGTCGGTTCGCGACGCGTTCCTCCTTTTTCGGAAGTCCGCGATTCGCGTTCCCACGGAGCCACATGTTTATTTTTGCCGAAGAAAAAGAGGCAAAGATTATGAATTCAAATTTTTAAATTAAAAGAAAACAAATGTAATTAAATATTTTATTGAAATGTAACATTCCTGTTACAAACCCCCCCTCTTAACCGTAGTTAAGGGGCTAACTACAGATCTTGATGAAACGCCAAATGTGCTCACCTACCTAACAATCGTGGGCTAGTAACAGAGAACGAATTAACTTAACCTAAAAATAAATTAAATTAGGTGTACTCAAATATATATTCTTTCCGGAAAGCCTGTAAAGAAAAAGGTTTAGGGAAGGGATAAATAAGTAAACACCGTAATTTTAGTTATGAAGTATATATATATGATATTTTTATTTTTAAGGGCTATTGCCTTAATATTAATGTATATTAACAAAAAAGGATACAAAAAAAAATAAAGTTTATAGTCAGTAATTTTTTATTCTGACTTATGAAAAAAAAATAAAAGAAATTATAAAGGAAGATACGACTAGTGTTTTAGTCTTATAAATTATTATATACATATATATATATACTGGATTGCAAAAATTAAAATGAGACAATTTAATCAAGGAGATCATCGTTGGAGTATCTAGTCAGCTCTAGGTTATCATCACTCTCTTGATCGCTCAGTTATGGGGTATTGATTATTCGAACTTGGATAGAATCAGAATTCGGTGTAGCCATAATAGCAAGGCGTTGTCTCTTGGCGCCATCCGGATTCGTAGAGAGTCTTCCAGTCAGATAATCATTAGCTCTTTTCTCGATACATTTTTCGTTATCAAAAGTCTCCTTTGACGCCCCTTCCTTGCCGCATGTGAAACAGTAATATTTTTGTTGGGCTATCTTGCAGCCACGGTGTCGGTGCTCGTAACTACCACAATTCCAACATGGAGTGTTGTACCGAAACTTGGCTGGTTCTATCGCCTTAAGAGGACGTTTGGGAGGAGTCTTGGACGTTTTTTCAAAACTTATCAGATCAGCAGTTTTGGGCTTGACTGTAACGAGTTCCATAAGCTGTGGGAGCGACTTTTTGATTACCGGAGGATCAGCAGGTTTAGTTGACCGTGTTTGATCGTGTACAGGTGTGATCGATGAAAAGATCAATTTTTCACCAACCGCCTGAACCAAGGCGTTTTCTCTTTTTTCTGCCAGGATGGTCTCGAAATCGAGCAATTTCACCCATTCACCTGACGCTTTAAGTCGCCCTACGTGGAAGGTGGGGTTAGGAGTAATCTCATATTTCTCCATCTGAAAAGGACATAAATTTTCGTCAGTCAGGGCATTACAGGAAAGAGAATCTGAAGTATTACCAGAAGAGTATCGCTTTAAAAACCTGACGTGAACTTTAGCTATTTTATGATTAGAATCCAATTCTATGTTATACACGTTGGGGGAAATTACTTCCGTAATGCGGTATGGTTTCGAAAAAGGTCTTACTAATTTTGCCGAAAATCTTTTAATTTTTGAAGACATGGGAAATTCTTTTACTCTAACTAGATCACCTACTTTAAATTTGGCTTTCTTACGGCCTTTATTATAATTTTTAGCCTGCCTAGCCGAGGCTTTAAACAAGAATCTTTTAATCAGATCATGATAGGCTTCGAGCCGTAGCATGCGGTCCCCCCATTTATTAGGGTCAGGATTGACATTTTGGCGACGTGGAATGTCAGCCAGTTGTGACGAAAAGGGAGGTACGGGATTTCTACCATAATTCAGGAAAAACGGCGAGAAACGAGCCGAATCGTGTAACGAATTGTTAATTGCGAAGCTAAATTCCGAAAGATGTTCATCCCACATTCGATGGTCGTCTTTTAAGAAGGCTCGAATCATGGTTTTAATCTGGCTATTGACCCGTTCCACAGCGTTACCTTGTGCGTGATAAGCTGGTATTGTGGTGTGTTTTATGCCATAGCTTTCAAGACGACTGTCGATATACTTATTCAGGAATTCCGTACCATTATCCGTATGAACCGTAGAAGGAAATCCGTAAACCGCAAATACGTCTTGTTCAAGGACTTTCCAGATTCGGGGACCATCAGCTACCCTTAGAGGTCTGATAATGACAAATTTTGTAAACAGGTCCAGAACAACAAGGACATACTGGAACCTATTTTTAGTTAAAGGCAATGGTCCCATTATATCCGTAGCTATGGTGCTCCAGGGTTCATTTTGTTCCCGTATTCCCATAAGTCCAGTAGGACCAGTTCTCGGCACTTTACTTTCCTGGCAGATTTCACAATTTTCTATGTATCGCGCTACATCAACAGACATGCCAGGCCAGTAATAATGCCTTGAAACTAGCTCTAAAGTTTTATCCCGACCTAAGTGACCAGACTGCGGCGGATCATGACATTCAGAGATTATATCTCTTGTCCTTTCATGTGGTAAGACAAGTTTCCAACTGTCCAGATCTTTCATAAGCGGGTCTATCCAGGGGTGTGGCTTATGAAAGTACAACTTATTATCCTTTATTTGCCAGTCTGGGTCCTTGTCAGGGTTGGATGCGACTAAATTCATTTTATTTAGATACCAAGGATCCTGAATGGGGTTATCATCCAAAGAAGCAACCTGATCTTCAAAGGCTCGAGAGAGGGCATCGGGTACATGATATTCTGCTCCGGAGCCTTTGGGCCCCACGTTGGGCGCCAAAATATGTGACCGGCTTTTAACGACGGGAGAATAATAATACAAAAGGCTTACCTTGAAATTCTGTTTATAAGGAAAAGAGAGAGAAATTTCAAATAAATAAATTATAATTTTAGCTTTAATAATTATTAATTTTAATTAAATAAAATGCTCGTTGAGCGCCACGATATTTTAGAGCAAATATCAAAACTATATCAAAATATACAAAGAAAACTTTATTTACAAGAAAATACTTAAATTCTACGAAAAGCCGGATACAAATATTAAGGAAAAAATTACAATAGAGCATGGGAAATCTAGGGCGTCTTTCCGCATAAGCAATTATATTTACTAAATATTACAAAATTAAACCGTACAATTAAATATTAATTAATTAATAGAAAAATACGAAAATTAACCTATCTGAAAACCCGAGAGCACACATACGCAAGTAATCTTGGAGTATTTACCTTGAAGATGTTCTTGACGATGAGCTCCGGAGAATAATTACATAAAAATTAATTCTTCTTCATAAAGTCCAATTATCAAATTATTAATGTACAGAATTTTATGTCCAGATTTCACACAAATATGTTTATTGATATAAAGTACGGGAAGCGACTGCGTGCTTTCCTTACTATAACTGGTATAATAATTACCATATAAATATAAAAATAATCAATTTTTTTATTATTAATTTTTGTTAAAAAAAAATTACTGAACTTAGGTAAAACAATTTGAATTAAGCAAATTTACCAAAGCGAACCAAACAAAATGTCTAAGATTGAGACGAAAGAGATGCACGTCTGCACTCTGTGATGGCTACCATCAGTCTGCCTTGGCGCGTGAGCGCTTCTCTTTTGTTCCGTTCGAGTATCGATCTCTGATTGCTCTGAGATCACAGTCGAATCGGGGCAGAGCGGCAAAAATTTAAATATAAATAATTCAAAATTTTTATATAAAAATGTCACGGGTTTTCACCCAGTGACAAACCCCCCCTCTTAACCATAGTTAAGGGGTTTTTTGTAGTTTTAAATATTACGAATGTGTGCTCGTTCTACCTAACATTGTGGGCCGAAAATCTAACGGAAACTAAGCTAATTACCTTAAAACAATTAATATGTACGTAAATAATTTTTTTTTTTTTATTAAGCCTGTTTGGATAAAAAAAGAAAGGTGAAAGGTATAAGATATAAGTGGATATGGGTTCAAAAAAAAAAATGCACCCTGTGACAACTCATAACAGTAATTAATCCAAAAACCGAAATAACAAGAAATCCCGAAATATAAATTATCCTAAGTCTAGAAACTTAAAGTATTCTAAGTTATTGTTCTTATCAGGGTGTAATCAGGCCCTGACTCCTACTTCAAATTATTCCAAGTCCCTAAATCGAAAATATTTTAAGTCCATTTCACCCCCCTAAAAACGTCACTTTTTCACCCCCCCCCCCCTGCCGAGTCAAACTTTTTCAAATAACCCATCCAATGAACATGTTCCATGTTAATAAAACTTTTTATTACTTTTTCCACGACCAATTAGCTCATCGTAAATTTTAAAGCCCCTAGCACGATCATAGTAGTTGTTTACAATTATAAAATTCAGGATTATTTCATCTTCAACTCTGAGATAAGTTTGTCCAGGTCTAAAAAAGTGTATATAAATTATATATTACCAATTGATGTACAGTTATTATGGTCATACTCCAAACCTCAATAGTATATTTACGGCTCGTGTCCGGAAAAGTAATGAATACTTCACGTATCTCGGATGTTTTCGCTTACGTGCGATTTGGAGCATTCTTTATTCATGGACAAGGGTCGTATAAATTTATTCTAATCAGTAGCCAGAAAGCACTTATTTCCGAAATACATTTTAATAGTACTTTCGAGGTTACTGTCCAGAAAATAAATTATTAATTGCTTTTTTTAAAACAAATGATTTTTATTTAATTATTTTTGAAATGACACAACGAGGCCCTCTCTATACCAGCGTAATCAGGTTTTATGATAATCAAGTTTCTTAGCTATTTTTTTACCCAGCTACACTGCACTAAAAACATGAAATTAAACTCAACATTACATATTTTAAATGATTATAACCTTTAAAAAGTTATTAGATACATAAATTAGGTATAATTTTGATAATAAATAACTTATTAAGTCAGATACGTGGCTAAAAAGTTCATCCCTACAGTAAAATTTGACGCTCTTTCAGAATCTGACATTAGTTTTGACCTACAACCCTTAAATATGTCCTAAAAACGGGGTTGAAAGTGGTAGATCAGGCATTATTAGGAAATGTTTGTAAAAATCAATAAAAAAAGTATCAAATTTTATCGAAAAATGTTTGAACATAATATTTTATATGTAAATGTAAGTAACCTTTGTATGAATTTTACTAATTCTTAGTAAACTATGCATTTGCGTTTTAATTGTGAAACTTGTAACAAAGGTTTTAAATTCATGTATAATAGATTAAAAGCACTCGTAAGACTGCATACTGGAGAAAGACCTCTTAAATGTAATATTTGTGGCTATTGTTCTAAATTTAAACCAAACCTCGATAGTCATAGATTATCTCATACAGATGAAAGACCTTATGAATGTGAAACATGTGAAACACGTTTCAAAAGAAAAACTGACCTTAACGCACATAAAAAAACTCATAAAAATGCTGAAAATCATGAAAGTGTCGACTAAATTTTTGAAATAATTAGTTTGAACTTTAATTTCAGCTGTTAGGAAAGGGATTTTCAAAAATTTTATGCATGTAAGCACAAATTTTTGATATACAGCTAATTTTTTTCTGAAATATTCTTGATTTCCAATATTTAAATTTAACAAAAATTTACAATTACAGTAGCAATGTTTTCTGGTAATATTTGTGTGCAGTTTTCTGTTCTAATTTTTAAGTATGTATTATCAAATTTTCAATAAAACTTTAATTTTTTCAGATGAAAATCATCAATGAAAAACCTCAAAGAATAAAATTTAATACTATTCTGTATGAAGTAGAGTAGTTGTAATAAATAATAATATATAATAGAAATAGAAATCAATTCATAAAAATGATTATTATTGCAAAAAAAGTCTAACAAAATTATATAATAATTGTTTAGTATTATAGACCGAGGAATAACTGATTCAAAATAAATGCATGCACATAAATATACATATAAGACAACATGCATATATACTTAAAATTAACGAGATTTTAAGGCAAAAAGAAAATCGTGATTATCTTAATTTAATTTTATGTATAAGTTTTTTACCTCTAATTTTTTTAAATTGACACGTGTGGCATACCTAAGTCCAATATACTTGTAAATGAAAACTTTTAACCTGCTTTTAACCGACTCGATCACAGCTAGGAATTTAATAGTTGTCACCCTGATATCTTTATTACTTATTTAAAATTATGCTTGCACTCTTCATTAGTATCAAATTTAAAAAAATAAACAGTATAAATTAATATTCTATATTAACAAGCTATATTATAGAACAGCAGGATCTGGAGGAACGTTCACCTCTTCATTTGGAGGATGGCCTTCTTCATTCGCTGCAATGTTACCTCCTTCGCCGTTGTTATTGTTGTTAGCAACCTCTCTTTCATCTAAGTTTTTATTTACCTCCGCCGTTTCTCCGTTAAAAGTAAGTGACCTTACGTCATCCCCTCCGCTTATTTCCGCCGTTATTTTTATGTTTCTCGGCATCTGGAAAAATGAATGATATAAAAATTTAAATGAAATCTTCAAGTTTGGGCGAATAATTCTTAGGTCTTTAGTCACGTAATTTACAAAATTTATGGCATACTTACATGCTTACAATGAGAAAAGATAAACAATACAACGTATATTTTGAATTTTTGAACAATACAACATAGAAAAATTACTATTGCATACACTCCATAATTTGTGATTATAAAGATTCAAGTTATGATGCTGACGTTACAAACAAATAGTTATTAATTAACATATAGTTATTAATTATGAAAATAAATTCGGCATTGTGATTACATTAAACGTTCTTCCATAAATAATGTCCATAGTTTGGGGGTAGGTAGGCTTATGTGACAATTCGGACAATGGAGAAGGTACAATAAAATATAAAATAGACGTCCGTGACGCTATTTTTCAAACAAGGGACAAAATATTTTTGGCTTTGCATACAGTTTCGCTGGTTATAAAGAATCTTGTTTTATTTTTTTTTAATATTAACAAAAATAAAAATACAAGAAAAGTTTAAAATTTTTTTTTTTTCTGGGAGTCATAAAATAAAATTGTGACGTTCTATAATGCCCTCCCTCAACCATTAACTTTTAAGTGACAAACTAGACCAGGGATAGAAAGGTCTTAAAAACCTTAAAAGAATTGTGGACGTCATTTCCCAGCCATAAATTCTCATATGTTATAACATAAGTTTATAACATATGTTTTAACATGTGTTATAACAGGTTAGGTTAACATCAAAATTTAACATGAAAAAATTAACATTAAAATTTATAATAAAATTTTAAATAAATTAATTAAAATGTGTATTAATTAATAAATAATTTTTATATAAATAAAAGTTAATTTAACTATGCAGAAATAAAAAGGGCAATTAAAAAAAAAAAAAAAATCGCTCACCGTGGCTGGCGGGAATGGAACCTGAATCTCTCGATCCAGAATTTCGTAACATAACCAGTTGGCCAAACCAGTTATGTTAGTAGTATAAGGCTTAAATACTTATACAAGCTAATTGTATTTTCTTATCAATTAATAAATGTGAATTATTAAATTAATATTATGTAAGATGTATATTTTCTTATGAACAAAAATATGGAATTGTAAAAAATTTGTTTTAATTTTTAATTTCGAAATTTTTTGTATTTATTAGATCTCTAGACCTAGAGATATAAAAATTTCATTTTTTCCCTATCTTTGTGATTCATTAATATGGGAAAAATTTGAGGTCAATTTTTTTAAACAAATAAACATTTTCATTTTTTTTTATATTCTTGTACCAAATACTGAAAAATATTGATTATTTAATTAAAAAATTATTATAAATAAATATATGGTTCAAATATTTCAGTTACAAATATGCTGCGCAAGAAACAGCCAGTAGTGGCTGGAGCACCCTTAAAACTACCCCAAAATGTTATAAACATTTTTTTTTCAAACTTTTCATTTTGTAACCTGAAATTTAGCAACATTTTTGGTACAAAAAATGGTTAAATATTTACAAATACAAATCTAAAAAAGTAAAATGATTTAAGCATATGTGCATTATTCTAAACAAAAATTTTGATAAAATATCAATTAAATTACTTGTTAAATTCAGTCAAGTTTCTAAAATACTTAATAGTAAATCATTTTCAAATATGTACATTTTGAAATTAGTAATAAATTTTAAAGTAAAAAATTCATTTTGTATTTAAAAATCTTTTAAAGTCCGCCATCTTGGAAAAATGAGGAAATTTTTAAGGTAATAGAAAAATATTGTTATCACATAAAATTCATTTTTAGTCACTAATACATTCCCCAGTGTAGTAAAAAATTCATTTTTTCTGTTTTTCAAAATTTTCTAGTCCGCCATCTTGGGAAAATTGGAAAATGTATAAAATAACCAATAAGTATTATTTTCCCCCAAAAATTCCTTTTTAGTGACTATTAAAACCCCCGGTGCCATCATTAATTCAATTTTCTTGTTGTTTATTTTTTTGGTCCACCATCTTGGAAAATTAGAAAATTATTAATTTAATCGGGAAATGTAATAATTTTCTTCAAACTTTTACTGACCCTAAAGATCCTACGCTGAAATTTGAAATGCGTATTTTCTTTTTAATCGTATTTTATATTGAATCTTAAAGTTGAATTGTGTTTTATTGTATTGTGTTCTATTGTAAAATTTTGAATTGTGTTTAATTATTTCTTTGCATCAGGGTAGTGGAATTTTTAACATGGAACATGTTTACAGGGAGAGGTACCCAAGGAATCCGAAAATTATTAATTATTTCGATTTAGGGACTTTAAGTAAATCAGGTTTAGGTACGTAGAATAATCTGGTATTAGGGACTTGTAATAATTCCGGTTAAGGGACTTGGAATAATTCAAGTTTAGGAACTTCAAATGATACGGGTTTGGGAAATCAGAATAATTTGGGTTTAGAATCTTAACATCTGGTAAAGGCGAGGATGAAGGTGTTAATTACTGTTAATTTATGCATTATACCTAGCCCGTATAGCTGTAGTCAACATATTCCATGCATTTAGGTTGTGTTAACACATTTACATAAACTGGTTATAAGTTTCTTTTTTTGCATAAACGATTACAAATGAATTGAAATGTAAAGAAAATTAAAAAAAATTTTTTTTTTTAAACAAATTTTTTTTTGCATTTTTATACCGTTGCGTGCACATCCTATTTGAGCGAATTTTTTTTTTAAATTTTTTCTACGTTTCAGCTAGGTCATTTGTAAGAAAAAAAATTTCGTTAGTCACAAGCGGATTTTTTTTCAGTGTAGCTTCCTGCTAAATTTGAATTTTATATTAGATTTTAAAAATTTTGCATATGAATGACTCTTTGCAACTTTGACCACAATAAACCAGATCACGCAAATCTAAGTATGATAAATTTGAAAAACTTTAATTTTATGCATCGTTTATCGTTCCAAATTGGTCGACAGATTTGTTTCATAATATGCTTTTGCTTAGAAATTTTCGCACTTAACAGAGGGGACTTTCCGTAAACTTTCCTAAAAGATCTGTAAACTGCCTGTATTTCAATTTCAAGGAACAATCCTCCATTATTATTTTTCTTTTTTAAGATTCGAACGGGATAATGTTTAACTCTATTTTTTATATTTAAACCTGTTATGATTCAGGAAAAAAAATGTTAGAAAAAATTGTTTTCTTGACGATAAGAAAACATTTTTCTAACACTTTTTTTTCCTGTAAATATAATATAGCAGGTTTAAACATTCAAAAAAAAGGACCTACTTCCAGGTTATTTTATATAGGTATAAAAACCTATTTTTTTTTATAACGTTTTCTAGATTTTTTTTACGGAACTTTCAAGAACGGTAGCTGATGAGTGAAAATTTTACAATAAACTTTACAACAGTATAGCACACTTAAAAATTTTTTAAAAACCTGATGCTATCGATGTTTTTTAAAAACCTGAACCTATCGCTATTGATGTTTGCTTTAAGAAATTCCTCGAAATCACTTAACGAGAAAGTATTTTGAGGCCAACCTTTTTTTGGCGCAGAGTCAAATGCATTATCAACATCTTTTGCTAAAGCTTAATTGCTATTAATACAATTTTCTGCTGTTGTAATTAGAGCAACAGGTTTATTTTTATCTTTATTTGCAACATGCTTTTCAACAGACAAAATATTATCAGTTACAATTTTAATTGCTGCCTCGTCAATGTTACACGCATGAGTAGCAGCTTCTCTGGCATCTTGCACTGGTATATCACTTTGACCACATGAGCTATCGCTATTGATGTTCGCTTTAACAAATTCCTTGAAATCACTTAACGAGAAAGTATTTTGAGGCCGACCTTTTTTCGGCGCAGATTCCGAAGCATTATCAACATATGTCTTAAAGAGGTTTTCCTCGATGCATTGCATTTTAAAGGGCTCATCGGAAGCAAGACTAACATCAATGCTTGCTCTACTCTCAAATAGATCTTCTAACGCATAAGAAGCTGTAGGAGATAAGTTTTTGCCAGTCCTAGTCCGATCAAGAGCCTCGTGTCGTTTGAGGTGTTTCTCAATAGCTTCAGCTGTTGGAAAAGACTGTATATGCTCGCAATCTTCATTGATACATACTAGATCCGGCCTTCGTCTATCGTAATGTGTAGTAAGAATCTGATGGCGATCAGTTACGATGCAGCAGCAAGTATACTGCTGGCTATGCTGCCCACCAAACCAAGTAGGTAAAAAATTAATCGCTTCTGTGTGTAGAAGAAAAAATTAATAATAAAGAAGCTGAAACACAAAAAACATAAAAAACATAATGAAAGTATCAACTTACCAGCAGCTGAATCAGTTTTGTTGTACACTAGATGCGCGCAGGATTTGTTAATTAGGACCAAATCCCCTGCTCGCTGCATAATAAAAGCTCGAGGGATCTTGTGGTCGTCCAAAAATTTTTGGGTTGGGAATATCGACGACTCGTGAAAGCTTTCAACTCTGCAGCTACAAAAACCGCAAGGTGAACCTCTTTCACAAACCTTACTGAAATTATTTTGACCTAACTTGCTAGTTGCTTCTCCCATTGAATCTTCGACACTTGCTTTTTCATTATTGTTATTGCCTTTACGCAAAGCATTCTCCGTAGATTGCTTCTGAGGTAAATTCAAACGGGTGGATCTTCGTTCGGGCAATTGCACGACAGCTGCTTTTCTTTTATTGTCTTTTCGATTGGGGCAACCAGGATACGAAAGCAGGTAGCTCTTAACAACCATTTTTAATGGATGTGCAGCGCTTTCTGGAAAAAACATCCACCATTTGTCACCAAAAATCCCCAAATTTGCAGAGTATAGCTAAGCGTACTTCAAGTGATTACATGTGGTAGAATCAGCTGGACTCACATACAACATCGGACGGGTTAACCCATAAGAAGCAAATTAAAATAATGATAAAACAAAGACAATAAAAAGAAGCAAATGATAGTATTATTACCTGCAGATTCATGAATGTATCGCCCGACTATGTTTGTTCCTTTTTGAAATTGAAGGGTGTGGTACTGATCGAAAGAGGCGTTGTGGTCACGCAGATTGGTCCACACCCTTCCGCTCTTAACAAAATCATCCATTTTAATGGGTACGTCTTTTAAGGAAGAGTTTCCAGATTCTGTTTTTCCTATACTGTTAGAGAAAGCCTTCTTTATGTGGTCCTTCTTTGACGTTTGATAAGTTCCTAAGACGCGAAAAGGTGTAGGTTCACCCTCCGTGAACGTCCCTTCCTCAAATTTCTCCAACCTGAAATGGTCGTTTGGAACATTTTCGATCCACTTTTTTATGTCGATGTTTTTATCAGGTTCATAACAAGCACAAAGCTAAAAAAAAAGCATTTTATAAAAAAATAATAATGATGACAAACCGAACGAAAATTATAAAACTTACAACCACAGCAACGTAATCATGAAAATGTCCTTGCAATTTTTCTTTAATAAAAGCGTCCAGCTCCTCTAGTTTAACATCGTATACATATTTGACCATTGTATTTTCAATGGGAATGTTGTCATTATCTGCACCTTCTAAAATTGATTTAGGTCAATCAACATTTTGTTAACAAAATGATCGTTTCTTTTAATTTTTATGGCTCTCAAATCTACTCTTGTATAAACTACTAAAATACAATATTGTCTACCACAAGATTCTAATTGCCCTTGAATCTGGTACATGTATTTATGATTAAGTTTTAACATCAATTCTCCACATTCACTATATTCAAGGAAAGGAACTGTAGTAGGAGTTATATAATTATTTCTTGATGCATATGAACACTTTACTTCAATTAAACCATCCTGGCCTAAGAGCCTATCTGTAGATGCAGCTAAGTAAGGATGATCTTTAAATATAAATAGACCACATTTTTCAACTGGCAAATTACAATTGTATTTTTTTATAAATTTACTGACAGCTACTGGCTCATTTATTATTCCAAAATTAGTTGGATCAGAATAAAATTTTGTTTGAGCCTTACAAATTTCAGAAAAATTTGAAGATGTCATCCTGAAACTTTTTAAATGAAGCCATACTGGATTTTCATGCTGACCTCTTGTTGCCTTTTCAATTTTTATAACATCTTCTGTTGATAAATCAATTAATTTAATTGATTTCAAAAACATTGTTTGCAAGGTTTCCTTACAATAGTCATGATCTTGTTCTATAGCATAAGGATTAGCTGGCATTATTAAGGATTTTATGGCCATGTCAAGCTTACTTGAACCACAGATATTGTTTATTCTATCACCCACGTTCCCTTTTCTGTATGCAGGCTTGCGTGGATCATAAATAATATTATTTTCATTTTTTCTCTTTTTTGTCAGTATATTGCATGCCTTAACTGGAGTGCCCAAATAAGGCTGTCTTGGATGATATTTTTTTAATTTTTCAGTGCATGCTTTTCTTAATTTAATTTTTTTATTTTGCACTAAATCTACTATCGCCAGCAAAACCACAATAACATGTTTACAATGGGCAGATCCACTTTCTCCAGCTGCACAGCCGCAATGTGTCCTTTCAATTATTGCATCACTTGTAATTTTCAAATGAATATAGTATTTAGAACTTTTTCTCATTTCAGCAAAGCATTTTCCTTTAAAAAAAAAAAGTCCTCTTCCGTGCAAAATCTTAAACTTTCTAAGAAATAATTTTCGTACATTTCTTCTCCTTTATCAATTTTGAAATCAAAACTGAAAATAAATTTTTTTATAATTTTCATTAATTATAACTTAATAAAAATCGGTTTGATAAAAACTAAAAAATTTTTTTTTTAATTTTACTAATTTTTAGGATTTTCGTAAACTTTTTACACACCTTTTACAGAATAAATTAACATGTTATCGTGAAACATTCGGCAAAATTTTACTGGAATTAACGTCTTTAAAATTTTCATCGTTGGGTACATCAATAGTTGGAAGCACTGGAACATCATCTTCGGGATTGTATATAACAAAATTGTTGTTTTAAATGTATCTAATAAGTCTTATAAAATATTTGAAAATAAAAATAAAATACAATCATAAAGTCATATAAAATATCCCATAATAAAAAATATATTTCATAATTTATCGTCAATTAATAAATTCTCATTTTTCAAAGTGTAATTAAACTCACCACCAAAGATATAAAATTAAAATATTAAAATAAAAAAATAAAAAGAAAGGTAAATTGGATAAAAAATTTTGTCATAGAAAAGTAATTTTAAAAAACAGGTACAGACCTCTTTAAAATATAAGATTTTTATAAAATTATCTTCTATAATTAATCAAATAAATCATTAAAATTAATTTTTAATTAAATTAATTTTTAAGTAAAACTGGAAATTTGATTGATTTGAATTTTTTGAAATTATTTGAAATTTTTCATCATTTCTGGGACAAAAAATTAAAATTTTCATTAATAGAAACTTTTTTTTCGACCTCGGAAAAATAAACCAATTAAATTTGAGATTCACATTTTCATTACACTTGATTTGTAAACAGTTTTACTTCACAACATTAAAAAAATTTAAATATAAACTTGATTCGAGTTTTAATACATATGAGTAAAACCGGCAGCAAAACAATAATTTCTGATCACTCTGAAATAAATAAAATGAAATTAACGCCCTTTAATGAGACTAAAAAAAATTTTAGTGAATATGATCAATAACGTAGTTAAGAATTTGTTAATGAAAATATGCATCAGTAGAAAAAGTACATTAGTCAGTATCTGAAAATAGAATTATTTGTTGAAAACATATTTGGAATTGTGAAGGCTCTTGAATCAAATATAATAAAATTCTGAATAAGTTAAATTTTCAAAGTCCCAAGAAAAATTCTTTCATTTTTAAAGATATTTATCAATTGTTTACAGTTTTCTTATTTTAATTTTTTAAGGGACAAAAATTGAAATATTACTTTAAAACGATATACCCCAAAAATTGTAAATGTTAAATTTGTAATTAACTTGTATTTAATTTTTATTAAAACGTCAGATTTCACGCCTAGCACCAAACTTTCCAAAAAAGTTCTAAACTTGCTGTTTTGAATCGAAAACTAATTTTAATTAAGCCTAAGTTACGCATTAACATTTTTTAAAAACGACTTAAATATTTATAGAAAAAAAAATAGCACAGGTTAACACAGAAAAACAAAAAATATTCTTATTTTGGATAATGATTCATTTTTTCAACTGTCATATATGAAAGAAAAACTAAAAAACCAAAACTTTCACAAACTTGTGTGTGTGTGTGCGTATTTTATAATTAATAATAATCATTTTATTTTTGTATCACTTAACCAACTAAAAATTACCTAATTCAAAAAATACTTAATAAATGTTGATAGAAAATAAATATGATTTTATTTTTAAAATAAAAAAATCATGTGCGGACATTGTAACTGTTACAATTTCTTACAGAAAAATGTTTGAAAAATTAAATAAAAAGTTAAAACAATCGAAATAGATGATTATTATTAAAAAAACAAAAAAAAAAAAAAATGTTTATATTTTTTAGCTAGCTAAAGGCTACAAATATTTAACAAATTATTTTGAAAATATTATGTATAGAAATGCTTTTTAAAATGCAAGTTTTCTATTCTGTTTTCATGATTATAATAGTTATAATATTTTGCATTTTAATACGTATTCAAATAAACATTAATATTTATTATACTGTTATTCGCAATACAGTTTAACTAAAGTGAATTTTTTATTATATTCAACCTCTTCAATTTCACTTTCTGATTCTGTTTCTAACATTACAATTATTTCTAAAACATGTTTATCTTTTCGCTTTTCTTTAATTTCATTTACTGATTTTAAATTTAGAAAATAATTAATTTCACAATGAAAACAAATTTCTCTTAAATTAACATAATGTTTAACTAAAATAGCTAATGCTTCGTTAGTGAGATTACCTTTTATTTCTGAAATCGCAAATTTTCTCAAATCACAATTAGAATGCATACCCAGTATGCCAAAGATTGTTATTGAAGGGTGATAAAGAAATGATAAACTGTTAAGAGTTTTGTAATAAGATAATGCTATTAAAATATTATCTAGGCAATTATATATCCCATTAAAATCAAAATTAATCGATTTGATATTCTTGAATTTAGTAAAATCAAATTCTCCGATTGAAGTTAATGCATATTCATTAATTTCAATAACTAAATTTATAACTAAATTTTCCAGGTTGGGGCATTTGGTTAATATTTACAAACTCGTCAGTTAAATTATCAATTTTACACTTAAAGTCTTTTAAATTTTTCAAATTGCATAACGAATATGGTACACTTGTTATGAAACCACAATGCATTTTTTACACAGAAACTGACAAAGTATCTATAAAGTCATTATTTATTGTTAAATCCGATAAATAAAGGAAACATAAATGCTTTTGTCTAGATACTAACGTTTTTAAAATGTCAGCTGGTATATTACGAACATTAATTACTGTACGCAATTGCAATTGCTTAAATTTAATGCATCAATAATTCCAACAGCAGCATTAGAATCTTTTAATTTTATATCTATTATTTTTAAATTATTCAAGTGACATAAGAAATCATCTAAAAATATAGAATCGAAAATGCAATTATTTAATTCTAATTTAACAATTTTTTGTACATTTAACATTAAAAAGGAAGAGCCTTTCAAATTTATGTCACACAAGGTGATACAGTAAATATTAGAATTACTGGTGAATAATAATCTAAGATAATTTTCCGTAAATTTTTTATCATCCTCTCTAGAATCATATATTTCGATTTTTCCTATGCTTTCACAATATTTGCACATTAATGCAAATAATATTGGAGTTTCTACCTTCAAATTATAATGAATCGATAATGAATATATATATTTTCCACAGTTTTTTAATATAGTACCAATGATTTTGGTTGTATCATTTGTATTTAATATTCTATTATTAGCTGGAAAATATGAACACAAACTGAGATGATTCTCATTGCTCCAATAATATTTACCTAAATTATGCCATTTCTTGCATACTACTTCAATTTTTAATTTATCTAGTATTGGTAAGTATTTAAAAAAAATTATTAAAGAATCATCACTTAGTTGATTTATATTTTCAATTTCATGAAGGTTATTCTGAAAAACAATTTAATATATAATATGTTATTAAAGATGCATGTTAACTTAAAATAATAGTTACAATTAAAAATCTGGTACCTTTCATTTTTAGTAATTATTTTTAGTAATTATTGTGTAAATAATGTATCTGGATAAGTTTATATAATTACAGAAGCAAATTTCTCCTAAATTTAATTTTATAATCTATAAAACTTGTTAACTCCACTAATAATATTTAATTAATTTTGCGTAGATTACTTTTGCTTTAACTATCAGTATAAAGTATATTAAGTCGGATAAGATAAACAAAATTAAATAAATTTTGTTTTTTTAAATAAATATATATTCCACGAGAATTAATTATTTACAAATTATAACGAAATAACAATCAACACCATATTTGACAGCGTACATACTACTAAAAATGAACACTCTTAATAAGGCGGGGTAGAGCCGCAGTGTTGACATCCTAGTGAGAAAAATTGCAAATGGCGGATCTGCTAACTAAGTGAGGTTAGTACCTAGTAACTTTTCAAGCGCGCGAGTGATAATAAATTTAAAATTTAATTATAAAATAATAAGCGATTCTTTCAAAAATATTATAATTTAAATCAAAAACAAAATAAACAAAATAATAACCCTTTAAAAATTATTCTTTATTTCTAATTAATAATATTTAAATTAAAAACGAAATAAAAAAATCATTAAAAATTATTCTTTTTTTTAATTTAAAATAATTAATAATTAGGGAAATTAATTAAACATAAAATATTTTTTAAATTTACAACAATTATTTACCAATTCATTCTCAATAATAATTATAATAAAAATTAAAAATTTGCAATAAAAAGAATAATTTAAAAATAGAAAAATTTTTTAATTATTAAGCATTTCTCCAAAAAAATATTTATTATAAGAAAAAAATATAAGTAGTAAGAATTTCGTCAATTATTCTTACAGTAAGAATTTCGTCAATTTACCTTAAAATGTCCAATATAGCTAGAAGAGCTCTTCCATGGAAAGCTCTTCTGCAGAACCTACCTAACAATATTAAAATTTATGGTTTATATTTCTTAAATATCAATCAAAATTTAATTGTTTTTAAGGACCAATGAATTTCCCAATTAAGACATGCAGTTTATTAGAGAAAAGCCTCATGAATCGAATGGTATGGGTCTTATATAGTCAATAGTCGTGCAAAATTTTGAGATATAAGGGCACAAAGATAATTAAATATTGCATTAGTCTTATGTGGAAAATTCCGGAAGTTAATTATTTTTCCTATCAAATCGCAATAATTTTATAAAACGCAAATTTAAAAAATAAACAATAATATATAAAATGTAAATTAATAAAAAATTAAAAAGTATTTATCATTAAATTTGTAAATAATATAAAAAATTAATTTTTTGAATTTATAAAGTATTTTTGGTATTATATAAATAGTTAAATTAATATTATTTTTTTATCACTCAACGACTTGGGATTCATGGCCAGAATGACATTAATCAATAATTTTTAATAAAAAATTTAAAATCTTCAAGATGTTATTTAACTTTTATTTTTTGCTGGTAATAGTAGATAAACATAATTTCCCTAGTGCCAAATATATCGCTAATTTAGCGCAATAAAATTACTTAAAGATTTTTGTATAATTTCTTCGAAAAAATTTGGAAAAATTTTTTGATGGAATGGTAGGGTCAAGGATGGGGTTTTGAACACTTTAAGGGAATTCGTGAGTTTAGTAACGAATAAAAAAAATATATAATATTTTTTAACGTAATAACTTTTTAAAACGCATTCAACTCGGCTAAGTGGGACGATATGTTGCACTCCCTCGAGCAGGTATTCAGAGTTCCGGATTATCTGAGAAATATACTCAGAGATTACCTCCGGGACCGATACCTGCGCTGGGACACGCTCGATGGCACAAGAGGTAAAGTATTAAGCGCAGGCATAGCGCAGGGTTCAGTTCTGGGTCCTGATCTGTGGAATGCCTTTTACGACGGCTTGCTAAAGATTGAGCTTCCGGATGGATGCTCCATGATCGGATACGCGGATGACGTTGCTCTAACCATAACAGCTCGAGAGCCAGAGGACCAGCAGAATACCTTGGATGAGGCCATGCGCCTTATCAATAGCTGGATGTCGGATCACGGACTAAGACTGGCAGTCCCGAAAACGGAGATTGTCCTTCTGACCCGGAGAAGGGTTGATACCATATTCGGCGTCAGCTTTGATGACGGAGGTAATCCCCTCATGATCCAGACCAAACCATCGGTCAAATATTTGGGGGTCTTCTTGGATAACAAGTTGACCTACAATAGACAATTCCAGCAGGCCTGTGAAAAGTCGGGTGACAAAGTCCCTCTCGTGGCTAATGACGAACATCGGCGGTCCCAGATCAGAGAAGAGGAGGATGTTGATGACGACAGTCAACTCCATCTTGCTCTACGGTGCAAAGGTGTGGGCGGACAATGTCCGCATAAAAAAGTACTGCAAGAAACTAAAGGCAGTACAGAGGCAGGCGGAACTTCGAATCGCTTGCTCGTACAAGACAGTATCAGAGCCAGCGATTCAGGTGGTGGCTCGGGTGATTCCCATCGACCTGCTTGCCTTGGAAAGGCAGGCGATCTATAACCGTGAGGAAGAAAAGCGCGACGTAGCTTCCGTTCGCGCTCGCTCCCACACACTGGAATGCTGGCAGTATAGGTGGAATGGTGACCCGAGGGGACGTTGGACGCACCGCCTTATCATCGATTTGGAAAGCTGGATGAACCGTGATCATGGAGAGGTAGACTTCTACCTCACACAGTTCCTAACTGGTCACGGTTATTTCCGCGATATGCTTTTCAAGTGGAGCAAGGTGACATCTCCGGAATGCTTGCATTGCCCTGGCGAGCTGGATACCGCTGAGCACACCTTTTTTGGGTGTCCTCACTTCTCTGAAGGGTGTGCTCGCTTCGCTGAAAGTACGTACGGGCGACACTGATTGGAAAAAAGGAGGAAGGTTTCCTCTCGTAGGAAAATCTCCTCCTTTATTGACAGGGTATGGCGAAGAAATGCCTTGGCTGCATTGTTTCCGGACCGAAGTAATACCTAAACAGGGAGTCCCGGTCCGGATTCTATGATATTGTCATAAATGCAGGAGGGTGGGGAGTTTAGTGGGTATTGTAATTCCTCAATTGTGTATATCTGGGCAACCCCAGATACAAATTTGAGGTTGAGTCCCACATAACCATACAGTACGCGTGTATGGTATGCGTAAATGCATTCTCCTCGTCCTACGAAAAAGGCCCCTTCTTGAAGGGGCCAAAAAAAAAAAAAAAAAAAAAAATAACTTTTTAAATAGCAATAATGAACATAATTCTTGAGGAATAAACGGTCATTTGCCTGATACGATCAATATTTTAATTTTAAATATAGTTCTAGTAGCGAAAAAGTTGGCCTATTTTTTCGAAAAAAGCAAAATTTTTTAAAGTAAATAAATAGATTTGGTGGGTATTCAGGTGCGCTGAGCCACAATTTTATACCCAAATTTAAGGATTCAAAATGTCAAACCCAGAATGGGCTTTTTTTTGAAAAAATGAACAAATTTTTTAAAGTAGAAAATATTATAGTCGAAGTCTGATTCGGGAAAATTTGACTGTGGTATTCTAACTTAGCATACTAATATATCCCGAGGTACAGTATTTAGCCTTTTAAAAATTAAGTGTTTTTTTGTAAAACTTGAAAATAATTAAAATAATTAACTGAAAATAATTACATATTATTGAGTACATATCAATAATATACCGCGTAAAAGTAAAGACGCCCCCCAGGACGTCCTGGGGGACGTTCATTTATGAGACTTATAGGACGTCCTAATACTAATTTCAAAATTTTTTGAAATAAATTAATGACGTCTTTTAGGACGTCTTTGAGGACGTACTAATACTATTTACAAAATAAAAAAAAATAATAAAATAATATTAAATTAATAAATACTTTCATGAGTTTTTTTAACTATGATATCATTATCATTTTAATTAATATAAAGATAAGTGTGGATTTAAACTTGTATTGCTTTAAGTTTAAAAGTATTTTTGACATATTTTAAAATTTGCTTCTGATATATTGTCCCAAGAGTTTATTCTATTGCAGTTTATGATTAAATTTTTAATTTGCAAAAATAATGAATTATTTTTATGAGAGCTGGATTTTTGGATTTGTTACTATTAAAATAACATTTTACAGGAAAAGTGATTCAAACACAGTAAATATAAGTAGTGTATCATAATTTATTTTAAGTAACTGTTTTTAATAAAATTTTTGCAACAATTATGTTGATACTAGTATTATAAACACAGACATCTAAATTATATTTAAATATATATATTGTATTAAAATATACGTTTTTGGTATGTTATAACATAATTAAAAAATGTTATTATTTTACTTTGCTTATTTTTTTACTTATCTTCATCTTAATATTAATAAAACCCAGTTACAAATCTTTAATCACTTTCTTTAAATCACAAAAAAAATATAGGATGACAATAATATTATGCGTTATCAGTTTCTTAAAATTGGGTTAATTAATGAGATCTGCAATTGATAAAATAAAAAATTTTTAAATTAAATACTTTAATTTTATATTAATTTTTAATTAATTTCTAAAAACATCTTATTCTTCATTAATTCTTTCTTTTTCGGTTTTCGTTACTCCATAGAAATCAGCCCTAACTTTTGCTATTGTTTTTGATAATGTGGTTAGAGCACCAGTCAAATAATGAATTCTATTGCTGTCCCATTTACTACGGAAGTAATGTTTTAATACTGCGTCACAGCGACCTGCGTGTTAAAACCAAAGTTAAAACATTAAATGTTAAACAAAAAATAAAAATGGGTTTTTTTTTCTTATTAATTATAAGTTTTACTTAATTAGTTGTTTATTTTTTTCCATGCATTGAAAAACCATAGTGCATGGCAATGTTTTCTTAATGAATTAGTCCTACTTATAAAAAAAATCGTAAAAACTCTTTACTAGTTTGCAGAAATTAATAGTTAAAATGGATTACAAAATTTTAAATAATTTTTTCAAAACAAATTTTTGTAAAAAATAATGTATGTATTAGATACAAAAAAATATACTGTTTTATTATACGCTGACAAAACAAAAGTTTTTTTTTTAATCTTATTTTTTCAAAGTAATCTAGCAAAAGTAACCTCTTCTTTTTTTTTTACCAGACTAAAAACAGTGCAGTAAAATTTATTATGATCGAATAATATCTATTTTTTATACAAGGGCTAAAGGTGGATCTTTTTAGACGAGTTTAACGTTATTGGTCGAGAGTTTTAAAAAAATCGAACGAGGGCGCTTGCGCCCGAGTCGATTTTTTTGAAACGAGCGACCAATACGTTAACGAGTCTAAAGATCCACTTTTAGCTTCGTGTACAAGACATAGTTTTTTATTTGGAGATGTAAATTGCTTCCTTTTCATGCAAAAGAAAAAATAATAAGATTAAATCAATAAGTTACATATATACATTTATGAAGAATACGTGGTTAAATAACGAAGTATATACTATTAACCGCAGTCGACGGTCGTATATATTCTATCTCACTCGCACTTTATTCACAGTTTATATTTATCGAAATTAGATTTACTTTAGTCTATAGCACGGTAGCCTAGAGGCATGTGTATAAGTCTATTAAACCGATGGTTGGTGGGTCGCGTCCCGGATTGTCCCATTTTTTTTTTAAGATTAATTTAATTTAAATTAAAAAAAAAATACTACGCTTAAAAGTAGTAGTCACTTTCTTCCCTAGAAAAAAAAGTGGAAAAAAAAAGCTTGTTTTAAGCATAGTTTTCAGGGCAGAAAAGGAAGCATATTTACATCATGAAATAAAAATAATTTTTTCTACCCAAATAGTGCTGTAAATGCTTATAAAAAAGTTTATCTACTTAACTTATTTTATAAAAAAAGTTTTAAATACGCTTCGTCCGTTAAATAAAATAATACCAGCTTATTCAAAATTGCTAAAAAAACTAAAAGACTATTTTGTTCAACAATTTTTTAAAAGCTGTTATTTTTCAGTTACCGAACTAGGCACTTAAAATACTACTTCATTACTCTTTTTTTTTTTAATAGCAAACAGTTGACACTTACGAATGTACATTTTTTTTGTGCTCTACTTAATTCCTTTCTTGGCGATCTACCATTTAATTCAATGGTTACTTTTTCTTTATTCAAGCAAGCATTTGATAATACTGTGGCAGTGAATACTCTTACTGCTAGATCACTACAAACTGAAGAAAACGCTTTTCTCCTTGTAAGAACAATAATACTCTCCCAAGTATTTTTTGGGCATTCATTATTCTCTCCAAGATAAACCTATATAAATAATTTAATTTTAATCAGCAACTTATTACTTTTCACAAAAAAAACAGTATAATTACTGTTTTACGTTCCAAATTAATTAAATTAATTTTGATGAAGTTTATTAAAAATAAACAACGATCTATATGGAACAAATAAACATGATAACTTTTTTCATTATCTTTGTCTGTGTGTCTGAGGACTGAGCCTCTCTTTGTCACACAGAATAATTTTTCTTGAAAAAAGTTATATGATGTTAATTTTTAGATGGAAAAAAATTTTTTTATTAAAAAATGAAAAATCTGAAAGTTCATTTCAGCTCTGCAAGAAAACAGGGCGAGCTTCATCAGTATGAGACCCTGTTTTCTGCTTTTCACATATGAACAAACAGAAAACTTAATAATTTACAAAAAAAAAAAAAACAAAAATGTAAAAAAATTTTTTAAAAGAAAGAAAGAACTTACATTTTTTGACACGCCAGGAAAGACAAAGATAATGAAAAAAGTTATCATGTTTATTTGTTCCATATAGATCGTTGTTTATTTTTAATAAACTTCATCAAAATTAATTTAATTAATTTGGAACGTAAAACAGTAATTATACTGTTTTTTTTGTGAATATTAATTGGCAATTGATCGAAAAAATGCCTACAAAAATAATAATTGTCGTCTACCATCTAGACATACATATATATTTTTTTAAAAAATGAAAAAATTCTATTGAATAAAAAATTTTTTTTTTATATTTTTTATATTTTTTACATTTTATACTTAGTTTTAAATATTTTGTAGTTTGACGACATAATTTGAACGGAGATGTGGGAGCTTTAAGTGTGTGTGTACGTAGAAGGAGAGATTTCTTTCTTTCTATGCTCATTCTACTTGAAATTCTCTTCCTGGCGTGTCAAAAAATGTAAGTTCTTTCTTTCTTTTAAAAAATTTTTTTACATTTTTTTTTTTTTTTTTTTTTTGTAAATTATTAAGTTTTCTGTTTGTTCATATGTGAAAAGCAGAAAACAGGGTCTCACACTGATGAAGCTCGCCCTGTTTTCTTGCAGAGCTGAAATGAACTTTCAGATTTTTCATTTTTTAATAAAAAAATTTTTTTCCATCTAAAAGTTAACATCATATAACTTTTTTCAAGAAAAATTATTCTGTCTGACAAAGAGAGGCTCAGTCCTCAGACACACAGCAAAGATAATGAAAAAAGGTATTATGTTTATTTGTTCCATATAGATCGTTGTTTATTTTTAATAAACTTCATCAAAATTAACTTATTACTTTGTTATCCTACAAAAAATGATTTACCATATTCGTATCTTCTATTAGCTCAAATAATTCTTTTTTTGGATCTTCTTCATAGGGCTCATCAATGGCTTCCTGAACTAGAGCTATGCGAATATTTGATGACTTTTTCTTTCTCTGTCCCTCCTCTGAAAAAAATTTTAGTTAACCATTACTATAAATTTATAAATAAGAAAATTTACGATCAACTTACCAGTAGGAAAAAGTCGCCTTAATGTTTTGGGACGTATGGTAACTTTTGGTTCAGAATCCAATGATTCATCATCAGAATATTTTTGTGCTTTAAAAAATTTTAACTTATGTAAATTATATAAAACATATTAATAGGTATATATTAAATTTACTTTTAGTATTGAAAATTTTTGTAGCTTGTAAATAAAATAAAATCTTCACTTTCAAAAGCGCTGTATCAATGTATTCAATATAAATAAAGAATGCTACGATAAATTTTTTTTTTACTTTAAAAAAAAAATAATTTTATAGTTCTTGGTTAAATAATATAAAAATTTATAATTACAATGAACACGAGTATAATAAAAAATGCCTCACTGATAAGAATTGTGTATCTAGTTTAATGGGAAAAGAGGATTTGTTCTAAATACCTAAAGAATTGTCTCCTCTTTCATCGCTACTCTCGTTGAATCCACTGTCATTTTTTGCATCTGTTAATCAAATGATGTAAAAAATAAAATTAAAATAAAGTAGAATATTCAATGATTCATTCTATAATTCAAAATTAATTTACTGTTTGAAATTTCTCCTTCCCCGTCAAGGTCTTTTTTATTTTTTGTAGGGCCTGCTTCTTTAGTTGTAGGATTTTTAGAAGTACTAATTTTTTTTTACTAAGTTTGTAGCCTTTTTGGAGAAAACAACATCCTTTTTTTTGCAGAGAATTTATTTAAGTTTGGTTTTTCCACTAATTTAACTAGTTTTCATTTATGTAAAATAAAAAATTTATTTTAATAATTTAATAAATAAAAAAAATAGTAGGATTTGTCAAAATTAAAAAAAAATACCTTTAGTCTGAATAGGTGAGTTACATACAGTCTTTATGTTTTCCTTCTTCAAAGGGGTAGCAGAAGCTTTTAAACCTGTAATTTCTTGACTCGAATAATTAGTCTGAATTGATGAGTTTGATTCAGTCTTAGACTGCTGTTGATCTAATAATGCTGAAATTTTATTTTCCTTCTTTGAAGGTATATCAGAGGCTTTTAAAGCTTTTATTTGTTGATCCGAAGAATTTTCATTCCTTCTTTTCCTTTGGTTCATAAAATTTTTTAAATTTTGTCTGCTAGCATCTTTTTTGCTTGCTTCGATATTAGTTTTAGTAATAGCCTGCAAAATTAATTTTATTTTAAAAATTTTAAAAGACATAAAAACCATGATTGAATTATAAGTAAAGTGAAATTAATGTAACTATACCGTTTCTGAGCAATCCGGAATGGGTCCATCATAACCCGAACTATCATCAAGGTATTTACTGTTTGGCCTGATAAATCGTTTGTTATTTTCTAAATAGTCTTTCACGTCATCTTTAACATTTTCTTCAGTAACTGCAATGCCAACAGTATAAAAATTAAAAATAATAAAAAAATTTTATAAAAATCCTTAAAATAAATTGTTAGATTCATCATAATTTTTATTCTGAAAAGAGGTATTAACGTAAAATTTTCAGTAATAATTATAATCATTGGCTCATACAAGAACAACTATTAAATATTATCTTATCTATTTTTGTTAACAATTTTAAAACAAAAACAATTTTAAAAAAACAGGGTCTTGGGAAAATCTGAATTTTAAATACTATTTTAAATTATCAAATGCTTTACCAAAATAGATAAGAATATATGGAATACTTTTTCTTTTTTTAGCTAATGATTAGAATTATTGAACAAAATTCAAAATTTGTATCTTTTTTTGGAATAAAGATATTGATTACTCAATTTTGAATTACGGCTAAAATTTAATTTCAAAATTTTCAACTGTAGATATTTTTTTTCTGACAAGAAATAAGAACTTAAAATTTTCAGTAAGAATTCTAATCATTGGATCATAGAAAAAAAACCATTCCATATTTTCTTATCTATTTTAGTTAAGAATTTTATATTTTAAAACAGGGTCTCAGGAAAATATTCTTTTATTCCGCTAAGAAAAATCTGAGTTTTAAATACTATTTTAAATTATCTAATTCTTTACCAAAATAGATAAGAAAATATGGAGACTTTTCTTTTTTTAGCTAATGATCACAATTATTACTAAACATTTAAATTTTGTATCATTTCTAAAAAAAAAAAATTATTGATCTTTCAGTTATTGGTTACAGGTCAAATATGCTTTAAATATTGAGAATTATGAATAGTTTTTTTTTCTAACCTATTTTGGTAAATAATCTCCTACATAGCATTTGTCTCCAAGTGCACATTTTTATAATTATGATTAAATAAAAATATCATTTACTTTTTAAGAATATTTACATCCTAAAAATTTTATGAAACATTGCAGAAGTTGGTTGTGATCGTGTTTTTGTAACGGGCACTTTTCTGGACAAGTTGCAAAATATAACTTCTCTTTCATGAAATCATCTTTATGCTTGGGCTCAATACGCACCAAATTTATTTTTGAATTTTTGTCAAACACGTTTTTAGTTTTTACAATATATAATTTTTCTCCAGACTTTGTTCTAATTTTTGTATACATTACTGCAGCATAGTTCATTTTGAAATAGTTTAAAGACCTTTTTTCTTCTCACTTTTTTATAAATATAATAAATTACTAGAACACGACGTTATCAGCAACATGCAATTTATTTTTTTTTTCCAAATTTTTTACACGTGTTTAACTCAAGGCCAAACAAACACCTTTTCCCTCTAAAATTTCTATGCTGCTAATGCTGCCATGCACTGCACGCATGCGCACTTTGATTCACTTGACTCTCCGATAATATACACAGTGTCTCAGATGCCAAGCGTTTCTCTCTTTCCTACTACTCGCGAATAACGAACGATTTTTTACTTTATATACAATCGTTATTTTTTTTCTGAGGCACCAGGTATACCGATAGATTTACGCGCGCATAAGCAACAGAAAAAAAGTAGCCGGTTATTTTATTAAAAAAATTATTTGTTTGAAATTAAATATTTTTACATGCATGCAGTGATTTTGAAATTTTGAATTGTTAATTAGACAAGTAATCTTCGTTAAATTTTTGCTTGGATATGAAAATATACAGAAATAAAAATGTGTTGCTTTAAAAATAATATAACCTTCAAACTTTTTTCTATTGTAACTTTGTAACAGCAACACCTCGGCGTACATAACCTCGTGTTATTATTTTGAAAATACAAAATATATTAAGGAGGCTCTTCAGTGAAAAATTATAAATAGTGAGATATATGGTTGAATAAAGTGAAATTCCCCGATTCGAATGGTATAGACCATATATTCGATAGCCGTGCAAAATTTAGAAATATTAGCAAAAAAAGTCACAACATTTTAACACTGCTCTTATGAGAGAAATTCCGGAAGTTGCTATTTATTTTCTTAAAACAAAAAATTATAAAACCTGAGTACAGTGTTGAAATCCTAGTGAGAAAAATTGCAAATGGCGGATCTGCTAACTAGGTGAGGTTAGTACCTAGTAACTTTTCAAGCGCGCGAGTGATAATAAATTTAAAATTTAATTATAAAATAATAAGCGATTCTTTAAAAAATATTATTATTTTCTAACTATAATAAAATTTAAATCATTAAAAATTATTCTTTATTTGTAATTAATAATATTTAAATTAAAAACGAAATAAAAAATCATAAAAAATTATTCTTTTTTTTAATTTAAAATATTTAATAATTAGGGAAATTAATTAAAAATAAAATTTTTTTTAAATTTACAACAATTTTTTTCCAATTCATTATCAATAATAATTATAATAAAAAGTTAAAAGAGCATCCCGGAATATTAGGGGAAAATCTGCACCGGAACGAAATCTAAAAAACCTTTTGCAGATTGTTTATACATAAAAAAAAATAACTTCCCCGTTGGAATTTTGCCCCCAGCTGCCCATTATGGGGCAGGGGGGGCAAAAACGTGCTTTTTTTCTCTTTTTTTTTCAAAAATCGTTCAAAAATTCATATCTCTGGTTCCTTAGTAACAAAATAGGTCTAAATGGTCTTAAAATATTTGTCTTCGATACCGCTTTCATGTAAAAAAGTCAAAAAATAATTTTGCCCACTTAAGAAACCCTTAAATTCAAAAATACTGAAGACTAACGTTAAAAATTTTACTTTAAAATTCAATTATATTGCTATATCAAAAATAACCTCTCTGAAAAATTTATATGTTTTTTGTCTATCAAAGCCCTTCAAAATGAACCTGGTTAGAGCAAATTTAAGCCGCGGAAACCGTTAAAATTTTAAAAAAACCAAAATTTTTTATGATAACAAGGGGATTGTCAACTGTTTGGGAATACGATTTGCTTCTAACTTTCAAAACAGGTTGTGGTAGTTGAGAAAACATCCTATATACCCTCAGTTTACCTGAATGGGCCTCCTGGTCCTAGAAATTAGACCCTATAGCAGGGTTATATGCTATATAAGATAGGACTTTTTAAGCTATCTTCTAAATGACACTGCTACCTTGTAATTGAACCAAATACCTTCCGGTTAGTCTCATTTTTTTTGAGTATTTATCACCTTTTGAGTCCCGTAAACCGCATTTTTTTATCAGTAATACTCTTACCGTTATGGTCAGTAAACCAAATTAACATATTTGGCCAAAAATGACCAATTTTTAAATTGCTGCAAAAATTGTAATTTTTGACTTAAATAGGTCTTATAGAACTTAAAATTTTTGTGCAAGCTACTAGTTTTTAAAAATTCTTTACTCGTTTATTTTCGATCAATTGTTTGCGAGATATAAAAATTTAAAGTCAGAGTTCCGCTTTAAGATATTTTAATAATCGCTAATATTTTAAATACCATCTATATTGAGCTAAATCACGAAAAAAACTCAAGCAAAAGAAACAAGTAAAAAACTTTTAATAACTAGGAGCTTGCACAAAAATTTTAAGTTCTATAAGACCTATTTATGTCAAAAATTACAATTTTTGCAGCAAATTAAAAATTGGTCATTTTTGGCCAAATATGTTAATTTGGTTTACTGACCATAACGGTAAGAGTATTACTGATAAAAAAATGCGGTTTACGGGACTCAAAAGGTGATAAATACTCAAAAAAAATGAGACTAACCGGAAGGTATTTGGTTCAATTACAAGGTAGCAGTGTCATTTAGAAGATAGCTTAAAAAGTCCTATCTTATATAGCATATAACCCTGCTATAGGGTCTAATTTCTAGGACCAGGAGGCCCATTCAGGTAAACTGAGGAGATGAAGGATGTTTTCTCAACTACCACAACCTGTTTTGAAAGTTAGAAGCAAATCGTATTCCCAAACAGTTGACAATCCCCTTGTTATCTTCAAAAAAACCCCATAAAAAATTTTGGTTTTTTTAAAATTTTAACGGTTTCCGCGGCTCAAATTTGCTCTAACCGGTCTCGTTTTAAAGCTATTTGATAGACAAAAAACATATAAATTTTTCAGAGAGGTTATTTTTGATATAGCAATATAATTGAATTTTAAAGTAAAATTTTTAACGTTAGTCTTCAGTATTTTTGAATTTAAGGGTTCCTAAAGTAGGCAAAATTATTTTTTGACTTTTTAACATGAAAGCGGTATCGAAGACAAATATTTTAAGACCATTTAGACCTATTTTGGTACTAAGGAACCAGAGATATGAATTTTTGAACGATTTTTGAAAAAAAAAGAGAAAAAAAGCACGTTTTTGCCCCCCCTGCCCCATAATGGGCAGCTGGGGGCAAAATTCCAACGGGGAAGTTATTTTTTTTTTATGTATAAACAATCTGCAAAAGGTTTTTTAGATTTCGTTCCGGTGCAGATTTTCCCCTAATATTCCGGGATGCTCTTTTAACTTTTTATTATAATTATTATTGATAATGAATTGGAAAAAAATTGTTGTAAATTTAAAAAAAATTTTATTTTTAATTAATTTCCCTAATTATTAACCCTCCGCCTGTCCTCTATATTTTTACCTCCTCGGCCTGTCCTCAGGGTCGATATCGTCCGCGTCATTTTTTAACACCTTTAAAAACAATTTTTGGCCTAAATTTTTTTTTGAGGTTTTAGATAAACATCCTAACTAAAGATTAAAAAAGGTTTTTGGCTAAAATGTCCGCTCAGTTTTGCGGAAAAAATTCCGGAGCAGCGGAAAACGAGCATTTTTTCGATTTTTGATTAAAAATTCATAACTCCGGCCCTAATGGGTATTAAGGAAAAATATTCTACGGTTTTAAGTTTCAGATATATACCTTCAAAAAAAACCTACCCAGATTTGGCTCTGCTGAAAAAACCTTAATTATTTCGCAATCTGAAAATGGGCCTTTTTTCGAGTAAAAAAATTTTTAAAAATTGAAGGTTATTTGGGATAAAAACCCACTTAGGGGCATTAAATGTTCAAAAAAGTTATTTAAAAATATACTTCACCCTTTGTATCAGTAAAGAAAAAAAAATTTTCAAAAAAAATTAAGTTTTTTGGTCAAAATACAATTAAATTTTGGAAAAGTAAAAAAATGAATTTTTTTAGTGAAAACGGATCAAAAACACGTATTTTTTTATGTTACATTCATTTGTACATGAAAAAAGTATGTTATATGAAGAAATTACTTCATTTGGAGCAAAAATAACAAACATTTTTACTTCCAAGAAATAGCAAAAAAACTCCCTCCGCCTGTCCTCAGGGTCGATATTGTCCAAGGTCCAACTTTGCACACACGGTACGGCTAAACGGCTAAATCAAAATTAACGCGGCTTGGCGTGTGTTCATAATATGTGCCTAAGTTTTTTTAGGTGGGATAACCAACCATCACCCATTGCGCATGTCTGCGTTACAGCTATATCGTAAAAAGTCGATGGACGATATCGACCCTGAGGACAGGCGAAGGGTTAAATATTTTAAATTAAAAAAAAGAATAATTTTTTATGATTTTTTATTTCGTTTTTAATTTAAATATTATTAATTACAAATAAAGAATAATTTTTAATGATTTAAATTTTATTATAGTTAGAAAATAATAATATTTTTTAAAGAATCGCTTATTATTTTATAATTAAATTTTAAATTTATTATCACTCGCGCGCTTGAAAAGTTACTAGGTACTAACCTCACCTAGTTAGCAGATCCGCCATTTGCAATTTTTCTCACTAGGATTTCAACACTGTACTCAGGTTTTATAATTTTTTGTTTTAAGAAAATAAATAGCAACTTCCGGAATTTCTCTCATAAGAGCAGTGTTAAAATGTTGTGACTTTTTTTGCTAATATTTCTAAATTTTGCACGGCTATCGAATATATGGTCTATACCATTCGAATCGGGGAATTTCACTTTATTCAACCATATATCTCACTATTTATAATTTTTCACTGAAGAGCCTCCTTAATATATTTTGTATTTTCAAAATAATAACACGAGGTTATGTACGCCGAGGTGTTGCTGTTACAAAGTTACAATAGAAAAAAGTTTGAAGGTTATATTATTTTTAAAGCAACACATTTTTATTTCTGTATATTTTCATATCCAAGCAAAAATTTAACGAAGATTACTTGTCTAATTAACAATTCAAAATTTCAAAATCACTGCATGCATGTAAAAATATTTAATTTCAAACAAATAATTTTTTTAATAAAATAACCGGCTACTTTTTTTCTGTTGCTTATGCGCGCGTAAATCTATCGGTATACCTGGTGCCTCAGAAAAAAAATAACGATTGTATATAAAGTAAAAGATCGTTCGTTATTCGCGAGTAGTAGGAAAGAGAGAAACGCTTGGCATCTGAGACACTGTGTATATTATCGGAGAGTCAAGTGAATCAAAGTGCGCATGCGTGCAGTGCATGGCAGCATTAGCAGCATAGAAATTTTAGAGGGAAAAGGTGTTTGTTTGGCCTTGAGTTAAACACGTGTAAAAAATTTGGAAAAAAAAAATAAATTGCATGTTGCTGATAACGTCGTGTTCTAGTAATTTATTATATTTATAAAAAAGTGAGAAGAAAAAAGGTCTTTAAACTATTTCAAAATGAACTATGCTGCAGTAATGTATACAAAAATTAGAACAAAGTCTGGAGAAAAATTATATATTGTAAAAACTAAAAACGTGTTTGACAAAAATTCAAAAATAAATTTGGTGCGTATTGAGCCCAAGCATAAAGATGATTTCATGAAAGAGAAGTTATATTTTGCAACTTGTCCAGAAAAGTGCCCGTTACAAAAACACGATCACAACCAACTTCTGCAATGTTTCATAAAATTTTTAGGATGTAAATATTCTTAAAAAGTAAATGATATTTTTATTTAATCATAATTATAAAAATGTGCACTTGGAGACAAATGCTATGTAGGAGATTATTTACCAAAATAGGTTAGAAAAAAAAACTATTCATAATTCTCAATATTTAAAGCATATTTGACCTGTAACCAATAACTGAAAGATCAATAATTTTTTTTTTTTAGAAATGATACAAAATTTAAATGTTTAGTAATAATTGTGATCATTAGCTAAAAAAAGAAAAGTCTCCATATTTTCTTATCTATTTTGGTAAAGAATTAGATAATTTAAAATAGTATTTAAAACTCAGATTTTTCTTAGCGGAATAAAAGAATATTTTCCTGAGACCCTGTTTTAAAATATAAAATTCTTAACTAAAATAGATAAGAAAATATGGAATGGTTTTTTTTCTATGATCCAATGATTAGAATTCTTACTGAAAATTTTAAGTTCTTATTTCTTGTCAGAAAAAAAATATCTACAGTTGAAAATTTTGAAATTAAATTTTAGCCGTAATTCAAAATTGAGTAATCAATATCTTTATTCCAAAAAAAGATACAAATTTTGAATTTTGTTCAATAATTCTAATCATTAGCTAAAAAAAGAAAAAGTATTCCATATATTCTTATCTATTTTGGTAAAGCATTTGATAATTTAAAATAGTATTTAAAATTCAGATTTTCCCAAGACCCTGTTTTTTTAAAATTGTTTTTGTTTTAAAATTGTTAACAAAAATAGATAAGATAATATTTAATAGTTGTTCTTGTATGAGCCAATGATTATAATTATTACTGAAAATTTTACGTTAATACCTCTTTTCAGAATAAAAATTATGATGAATCTAACAATTTATTTTAAGGATTTTTATAAAATTTTTTTATTATTTTTAATTTTTATACTGTTGGCATTGCAGTTACTGAAGAAAATGTTAAATATATTATATAGCATATAACCCTGCTATAGGGTCTAATTTCTAGGACCAGGAGGCCCATTCAGGTAAACTGAGGGTATATAGGATGTTTTCTCAACTACCACAACCTGTTTTGAAAGTTAGAAGCAAATCGTATTCCCAAACAGTTGACAATCCCCTTGTTATCATAAAAAATTTTGGTTTTTTTAAAATTTTAACGGTTTCCGCGGCTTAAATTTGCTCTAACCAGGTTCATTTTGAAGGGCTTTGATAGACAAAAAACATATAAATTTTTCAGAGAGGTTATTTTTGATATAGCAATATAATTGAATTTTAAAGTAAAATTTTTAACGTTAGTCTTCAGTATTTTTGAATTTAAGGGTTTCTTAAGTGGGCAAAATTATTTTTTGACTTTTTTACATGAAAGCGGTATCGAAGACAAATATTTTAAGACCATTTAGACCTATTTTGTTACTAAGGAACCAGAGATATGAATTTTTGAACGATTTTTGAAAAAAAAAGAGAAAAAAAGCACGTTTTTGCCCCCCCTGCCCCATAATGGGCAGCTGGGGGCAAAATTCCAACGGGGAAGTTATTTTTTTTTATGTATAAACAATCTGCAAAAGGTTTTTTAGATTTCGTTCCGGTGCAGATTTTCCCCTAATATTCCGGGATGCTCTTTGCAATAAAAAGAATAATAGAAAAATTTTTTAATTATTAAGCATTTTTGTCGATTCTCCAAAAAAATATTTATTATAAGAAAAATTCTTATATAATAATTAATGCTATTTTTGGTATAGTAAATATAAGTAGTAAGAATTTCGTCAATTATCCTTACAGTAATAATTTCGTCAATTTTCCTTAAAATGTCCAATATTTCTTCCATGGAAAGCTCTTCTGCAGAACCTACCTAATAATATTAAAATTTATGGTTTATATTTCTTAAATATTAATCAAAATTTAATTGTTTTTAAGGACCAATGAATTTCCCAATTAATACATGCAGTTTATTAGAGAAAAGCCTCATGAATCGAATGGTATGGGTCTTATAGTCAATAGTCGTGCAAAATTTTGAGATATAAGGGCACAAAGATAAGTAAATATTGCATTAGTCTTATGTGGAAAATTCCGGAAATTAATTACTTTTCCTATCAAATCGCAATAATTTTATAAAACGCAAATTCAAAAAATAAACAATGATATATAAAATGTAAATTAATAAAAAATTAAAAAGTATTTATCATTAAATTTGTAAATAATACAAAAAATTAATTTTTTGAATTAATAAAGTATTTTTGGTATTATTTAAATAGTTAAATTAATATTATTTTTTTATCACTCAACGACTTGGGATTCATGGCCAGAATGACATTAATCAATAATTTTTAATAAAAAATTTAAAAATTTTGAAATTAAGGTAAAAAATGTGAAATGCTATTTTTTCAAAAGATTTTCATTTCGGAGGGGGGGGGGTATCGCCCTTTCTCCCCCCTGGATACGAGCCTGGCCTAAGGCATTGTCATATAAAAAAAAAACAAAACCATAGGCCTTAAACTAGAGTATAAGGAATTGGTATTTAAATAAAAAATGAACCACAAGCTTTATAAAACTAGCATAGCCTAAGGCATTGTTTTATATAAGAAAAAACTACACGTCAAGCCTTACACCCACGAAACCTAAGGAATGGGTATATTAAAAAAAACTTATAACCGGATTGTGTAAGCACAACCTAAATGCATGGAACATGTTTACTTTCAGCTGAGGACTAGGTATAATACAAATGTTACTCAACATTAAAATACAATTTTCTAATTTGTAATTATCACCTTACTAGCTGTTAAGATTCTAAACCCAAACTATTTTGATTTCCTAAACCTGAATTATTCTAAGTCCCTTAATCAATATTATTCCAAGTCATTAAATCGATATTATTTTAAGTCCATAAACCTGTATTATCTTAAGTCCTTAAGCTCAGATTTTTCAAAGTCTCCTAATTATTCTAAGTTTCATTTGCCCCCCCCCCCTTATATAAGACAAATTTGACCCCCCCCCCTTAATTTTCAAGTTCTGAAGTACCCCCTCCCTATAAACATGTTCCATGTTAAAAAACCACACCTCAAGCCTTAAAGTAACATAGCCTAAGGAATTCTCTTATAAAAAGAAACTATACCACAAGCCTTAAACTAACATAGCCTAAGGCATATATAAAAAACTATACCATAAGCACAGAAATAATTTAAACTAACGTGTTACCTCTAAAAGAGCCTAATTTTTTAATGAAAAAAATGAATTTTACAGAGTTAACTACTTTAAAATTAATGAATTTCAGGTTGCTATGTCCAAAAATTAGCTGTTAAATTAATAAAATATATGTTTTTTTTCAACTATAAAACATTTTTGAAAAAATTAGCTGTTTATAAAAAAAAATTACACTCGAAATATCTCAAAAATTCTGTATTATTTTACAGGGAAAATTAGGCTTTTAGGAGAAACATGTTAGTTTGTATTGATTCTGGGTTGCGTCCAAAGGTTTAAATGAATTTTTTATTTTCAAATAATAATATTTAACTATGATACAAGACTTAAATATAAAAAATATATTTTTTAAAGGGTAAAATTTGGAGACAAAAATTTAAAAAAAAATAAGTATCAGATTGGAGATATTGAGTAAAAACAATAATTCTATGTATTAGGTAGTAGTTTCATAGAAATAAATTAGATACTGCGTCTAAAAACAAAATAAAAAAATTGGTATTTTTTGTATTTTTTAATGCAAAAAATTTTAAGAAAAAAATTCTCAAAAAATTACTTATCAGATCCAAAAATTGACTGTAAATGATATTTCTAAAACTAGTACTCCCACGCAGAAAAAATTAGGTAATACGTCTGAAAAAAAATATGGTGTTTTTTTAATTTTTTTATGTAAAAAATTTTGAAAAAAAAAATTTCAAAAACCGATAATTCTAGATATTCGTATTTTTATAGAATGAAATTAAGTACTAACGATCCCCTTTCAATACATTTGGAACACAAATTACACCAAATGGTTATAGGTGAGTTAAGTACGTTGAAAAAACGCGTTGACTACCCTCCGTTCATTCCAATAGGCCTTCTGGGCATAGAAACGGAGGGTTAAATTTTATAAAATAGGGTTTTTTGGTAATTTTTAATGAAACACCAAAACCTCAAAAGTTAAACAAAATATTTCTGGTTGGTGCCATTTTTTTGATGTAAGGGTCACCTTCCATATACCGTGAACCACAATTCTTTATCTTTTAATCTCTCATCTCTATTACTCCAATCAAAATACGGGGGGGGTGGGGGGGGTACTTACGTTTGCGAATACGAGATTTGCTCTAGTATAGGTTTTTTGGGTCGCTGAGCACGAAAATCGGGGTCATTTGGTAAAGAAAATGGGGCTTCACCCTTAAATTTGCAAAAACTACCCCCAAAAGAGAGTATTTTTTATTTATTCGCGTTCTGAGTCGATAGATTTGTCCAAGAATTGGTTTGTAAGAGTTTTTTGGGTCGCTAATTAAGAATCTTAATAATTTTTTAAGGTAACATTAATATTTCACCCTTAAATTAGCTAAAACTACCCCCCAAAAGGGGGGTTTTCGCTATTTTCGCACTTTTTGCGGCCAGATTTGGTTCACAAGGGTTTTTTGGGTCACTGAAAACGATGTTCATGGATTTTTTTATGAATAATTAATATATCACCCCTAAATTACCGAAAACTACCCCCAAAAGGGGTGTTTTTGCTGTTTCTGCACTTTTTGCGTCAAGATTAGGTCCACAAGGGTTTTTTGGGTCGCTGAAAACGAATTTCATGGATTTCTTAATGAAAAATTAATATTTCACCCTTATAATAGTTAAAACTACCTCCAAAAGGGGCGTTTTTGCTATATTCAAACTTTCTGCGTTCAGACTAATAGCAAAAACGCCCATTTTAGGGGTAGTTTTAGCTAATTTAGGGGTGATATATTAATTATTCATAAAAAAATCCATGAAATTCGTTTTCAGCGACCCAAAAAACCCTTGTGGACCCAACATGGTCGCAAAAAGTGCGAAAAGTGCGAAAATAGCGAAAACACCCCTTTTTGGGGGTAGTTTTAGCTAAGTTAAGGGTGAAATATTAATTTTACCTTAAAAAATCATTGAGATTCTTAATTAGCGACCCAAAAACCCTTAGAAACCAATTCATGGACTAATCTATTGACTCAGAACGCGAATACATAAAAAATATCCCCTTTTGGGGGTAGTTTTTGCAAATTTAAGGGTGAAGCCCCATTTTCTTTACCAAATGACTCCAATTTTCGTGTTCAGCGACCCAAAAAACCTATACTAGAGCAAATCTCGTATTCGCAACCGTAAGTACACCCAAACCCGTATTATGACTGGAGTATATAGCTAATTAATAAAATGATTATTTTTTGCTAAAAATGACCAATTTTTAAATTGCTGTCAAATTTTCTGACGAAAATGGGTTTTGTAGGCCTCAAAATACTTCCTCAAGCTTCCAATTTCCAAAAATATTTTACTCGTCGTATTTCCTTAAGTCGTTTTTAATAAATGGTTCTTCAAAGTTAACATTAAAAATGAGCTTTTTTAAAAAATCATAAAATTAAAACTGCAACTTGAAATTATCATATCTGGTTAACGAATAACTGAAAAAGGTAGAGTAAAAAATTTTTGGAAACTTGAAGCTTGAGGAAATATTTTGAGGCCTATAAAACCCATTTTCGTCAGGAATTACAAATTTGGCAGTAATTTGAAAATTGGCCATTTTTAACCAAAAATGACCATTTGGTTAATCGGCTATAGCGATGAGAGAATTAAAGAAAAAAAAATTGTGATTCATGGCGTTTGAAAGGTGACACTTACACCAAAAAAATGAAATCAACCAGAAGTATTTTGGTTATGTTGTCAGGTTTTAGCGTTATATAGAAGATTTCGAAAAAACCCTATTTTATAACATTGAACCCTGCAATTCTAGGCTTAGAAAGCCCATTGGAATCAACGGAGGGTAGTTTGCACGTTTTTTCAACATAATAAACCCATCCATAACCATTTGGTGTAATTTGATGTTCCAAATGTATTAAACTCTCCTTGTAAGTCCTTAGATCTAGATCTAAGCTACTGTCTCAAAATCTCCGCAAACTTTTAGTTTCCTCTCTTATTATTCCGTTCCTAGACTACTGTTGCTTAGTTTATGACAAACTTGATACCATTTTATTATCAAAAATTGAAAGAATTTATAATTTAGCCATTCGCTTCATTTTCAATGTTGGCTGTTATGAACGTACTTCAATTACTCCACTCAGAAAACAATTAAATTGGCTTACCGCCAAAAATCGCAGACTCTATTTTAAATTAATACTAGTTCACAATATCATTTCCACGCAACGCCCATCATACTTGTACAATAAATTCCAACTTCCTGACGATACCCTTAGACGTTCTCAAAGAAATATTCCTAATCTCCCTGTAAACACCTCCTTACCCTTAAACTTTGTTGTTCCATCTTTTCCTGATTCTACCCTTACATACAAAAATTCATTCATTGTCACTGCAACATCTGAGTGGAATAATCTACCTCCTACTTTAAAACTTTATACTTGCATTAACACCTTCAAAAAACATCTCTTCATCCATCTAAGCAAACAGGAAATCAATGTAACTAATTAACCTCTTTTCAACAATCAATATAAACTCTTTTTATTCCTATAAATCCTTATATTACCTTCTCACAATTTGTATATAGCATTATTTCAAAATTTAAATTAAATGTATTTTTCTTTTGATAAAAATGTATCTTAAATTAAGTTTTTACAAAATAGCATATTTTTAGTTTTCTTTTGAACTTTATTTTTAATTTATATACACTTATACTTAAGCATTTATTATTATTATAAATTTTCAAATTTTACTGCTTCACATTTTTATTTAAAATTGTATAATATTGTAATCGTGCATCGGTAATGCCTGCACTAACTTTCATTAAATAAAATAAATAAATAAAAAAATAAAAAAAAAAAATTTGGCGTTTTTTGTATTTTTTAGCGGCAAAAATTTGGAGACAAAAATTTTCAAAAAATTACGTATCAGATCAAAAATTTGGCTATAAACGATATTTCTAAAATTAGTACTCCCATAGAAAAAAATTAAGTACTCGGTCCAAACAGAAAGAAAAATTGGTATTTTTTGGTGAAAATTTTCTAAAAATAAATTATAAGATTCAAGATATCGAGTAAAAACGATACTTCTAGATATTAAAACTTTCATGAAAAAAATGATTCCACTGATAAAATATCGCCTAGAATAGTTAAAAAATCAAGAAAATTAATGTGGGATAGGTGTGCCTTCAATTTTATTTTATATAATACAAAAATTTGACCCCCTATAAGAAAAAGGCTTTATTTTTTGAGAAATTGTCATGTATATAATAGGTATATGTTGCTTCAAGGCTTGTGGTATAGTTTTTTTTATATGACAATATCTTAGGCTATGTTACTTTAAGGCTTGAGGTGTGGTTTTTTCTTATATACCCATTCCTTAGTTTTCGTGGGTGCAAGGCTTGAGGTACAGCTTTTACTCATAAAATAATGCCTTAGGCTATGCTAGTTTTATAAAGCTTGTGGTTCATTTTTTATTTAAATATACCAATTCCTTAAGCCGCTTTAGTTTACGGCTTATAGTATGGTTTATTTTTATACAACAGTGCTTTAGGCTACGTTAGTTTAAGGCTTGATTTGTAGTTTTTTCTCATAAAACAATGCTTTACCCAGTTGGCACAATTTTTATTTTAAATTCAATATTCGATTCAATATGAATTCCGAAAATGAGAGTATAAATGAGTTCAAAGTGAGTTCAAAATGAATTCAAAAAAGTTCAGAATGAGCTCAAAGTAAATACAAATATTAAAAAAATTATTTTGGTAATTTAATCTTATTAGCTTAATAATATTTATACCCTTAACAGGGCCAAATAAACACTTAGGGGGCCTATAGGCAGAAAAACGGCGGAGGTCTAATTAACTCATTAGGGCCGGGGCGGAGAGTTTTGGAAATGAGCAAAAATAAGTATATTCCCTTATAGATAAGTGGCTAAAAAGTTCATCCATGTAGTAAAATTTCATGCTCTTTTAGAATCAGACATTAGTTTTCACCTACAACCCTTAAAAATACCCTAAAAACGGGGGTGAAAGGGGTAGGGCAGGCATTATTAGGAAATGTTTGGAAAAATCAATGAAAAAAGTATCCAATTTTATTGAAAAATGTTTGAAAATAATATTTTTTATGTAAATTTAAGTAAACTTCGTATACATTGAGGTCTCTTTCATTTTACAACCCTTAAAAGGTGGATAGGGGTGGTACTCCAGTCAAAATACGATTTTGGTTGTAATATCACTGACGGACACCAGATTTGTTCTATTATAAGTTTTTTGGGTCCCTGAACGCGAAAATCGGAGTCATTTGACAGAGAGATTGTGGCTTCACCCTTAAATTTGCAAAAACTACCCACAAAAAGAGGTTTTTTTTACATATTCGCAATTTGAGCGCTCTGATTTAAACCATACGGGTTTTTTGGGTGACTGATCAAGAATTTTGACTTTCATAAATAATTTAAATTTCACCTCTAAATTGGCTGGTATTTTGGGATCCAAGATATGCTCATATAGGTTTTTTGTGTCGCTAATCAAGAATATCAACTCCTTTTTAATAAATACTAGAATAGCCGCGCGCTCTGCGCGCGCAGAATAATTGCTTTTTTTATAATTTTGTTATAAAATTAATTTAAATAAAATTTATGGTTATACTGATAAAAAATACTAATATTTTTATTGCTCTGAAATATTTTTACCTTCAAAATGCAATTAACTATTTTACCCCTTTTGCGTTAATTTATTTAAATACCTACTTAAGAAAATTTAATTTGTGTTGTTTTTTATTCTCGAAGGAAAGTTTTCATTATTTTTTTTTTTTTTACTTCATTGGAGGAATAGATTATATCTTTTCCCACGTATTTCAATTTTTACCTGAAAGACTTTTTTTAATTAATCATTAACAGCATCTTGAGAATCTGATTGGCCTTAAAATTTTTGTTCTCCCATAAACTTTTTGTTGGTACACTTTGATTAAATATTCTGTATAATATTTTTCGGAAAAATATTGATTATGGTATAAAAATTAAGGAACAATAAATTTCGTTACATTTTTCATTATGGGCTTTTATTTTTCGTTGGTAAGTACTCCACCTGGTTTTTGGAGCATATTTGTCTTTTACATGCTGAAAAACAAAAAAAAAAATTTTTATAACTTTTCATTTTTCAAAATTTTCCATTTCCGGATTTTTTTGTCACATAACCGAAATTCTGACTCGATTTTTGGATTACTTGGAAAATTTTACCAAAGGACCTCTTTTGAGATAATTATTTTGAATAAATCTGTAACTCTGTGCACAGAAAAGAAAATAAAAATATTAAAAAAATTAAAATTTATTTGCTAATTATTGTTATTTTACTATTTTATGAATTTGTATTATATTTTATTTTATTTTCTTTGTACAGAACTACAGTATTGTTCAAAATTTCTCTCAAAAGAGTCTTTAAGTAAACTTATGTAAGTATATTTAAGTAAGTATTTCCCGAGGAATTCAAAGATCATGTCAAAATTTCGGTTAGGGGACAAGGAAATCCAGAAAATTTTGGAAAATGGAAAGTCATGAAAATTCGTTTTTTTGAGTTTTTAAATATCCCCCAAAAAACTGCTTACAAACAGAAAGTTTATGGGAAAATAAAATTTTTTTGGCCAATTAAAAGAAAAAAAAACAACCTTTTTGGAGAAATTTGCCTTTGAAAAACCTCTTTAGTTTTTCCAATTTTTCGGATTTCCTTGTAGTTTCCAAAAAACTGATGTCAGAATCGTCTTCAGTGGGAAATTTTACATACCCCTTATTCATAAAAATTGTTTTTAGTTTCATTTAGAGCTTACAAAAATTAAAATCAAAAAATTAACACATAGTCTAGAAGACGCCTCACAGTGTATAGTAAAAAAAAAAAAAAATGGCCAAAAATCGGCTTCAACGCAATTTCTGATGAAAAAAAATTCTGCTGGATGGAAAATGACCGTTTTTGTGTATACTAAATAATAGGCTACCGAGATCAAAAAAATTTTTTTATTTTAATTTTTTTAGCTGCTGAATGAAAAAAAAAATCTATTTTTTATCATAAAAAGGTAAAATATTTATAGTTTTAAAATTAAAAAAAAAATTTTTTTAGGTACAGCTCTGTATTAAAATATGTACATAAATGATAAATAAACCTAAAAAAAGTGTATTAGTATAATTATGGTTGTATGCAGTATAAAGATGTGTTACTCAACATTTGCAATTTAGTCAAAAAATTTTTTTAAAAATTAAAAATTTGATTTTTCTATTTTTACTTATATTTTAAACTTAAATAAAGTATTTTTTTTAATGTTTTTATATAATTTATATTTTTTATACTTTATTTAAGTTTAAAATATAAGTAAAAATAGAAAAATCAAATTTTTAATTTTTTGACTAAATTACAAATGTTGACTAACACATCTTTATACTGCATACAGCCATGTATAATTATACTAATACACTTTTTTTAGGTTTATTTATCATTTATGTACATATTTTAATACAGAGCTGTACCTAAAAAATTTTTTTTTTTTTATTTTAAAACTATAAATATTTACCTTTTTATGGTAAAAAATAGGTTTTTTTTTCATTCAGCAGCTAAACAGACTTGCCACACTGCAAAATAAAATGAAAATAAAAATAAAATTAAAAAATTATCCGTGGAGGGGGAAACGGTTATTTCATCGATAATCAAATAACATGAAGGTAATAAGTGAAATATTTATTAACTCTTTCCTGAGGAATTGCCCCCACCACAAGTCACGTGATACACGCTTTACGCAGTTTATTTTACTTTATTTATTTAATATATTAATTTATTTAAAATAAAATACTTGATAAATCATTTGTAAATAACTAATATTATTATATTTAATGAATAAAAATAATTTTAAACGTTACTACATAACTGTAGTACTACTCAATACACGCATACTAATGCAAGTCACACAGAGAACGATTTAGGGAGATTCCTCAGGAAAGAGTTAAAATCACTTAACTAACTAATAATTACGTGAATAATTAATAAATTATTAATTTCAATTAAATATTAATGCATAAATAAAAACATTTTAAAAAGCGCGGTTTCCCCCTCCACTGATAATTTTTTAATTTTATTTTTATTTTCATTTTATTTTGCAGTGTGGCAGCTCTGAAAAAAATTAAAAAAAAAAATTTTTTGATCTCGGTAGCCTATCATTTAGTATTTACAAAAACGGTCATTTTCCATCCAGCAAAAGTTTTTTTTCATCAGAAATTGCGTTGAAGCCGATTTTTGGCCACTTTTTTTTTTTACTATACTGTGCGCCTGTGTTAAATGTATGCACTTTTTCCTAAGCCTTGTCCCTTGTGTAAAGCTACTTATACGTGATACTTAAGAGTTCTGCCTGGACGCCATTTTTGCAGCTGTAAGCCAATCCCGTGAACGGACGCTTTCTCACCTACTCATGGCTTCAATTTTAATTAAAATAAAAAATGAAAAGCAGAAAAATAATCTCCGGAAAATTCTGCAGATGGGACAACTTTGCCCGGTCACGGAAAATTTTCCTAAAACATCATAATAAATAAAACAAAATTTATAATCCGTGACCGGGCAAAGTTGTCCCATCTGCAGAATTTTCCGGAGATTATTTTTCTGCTTTTCATTTTTTATTTTAATTAAAATTGAAGCCATGAGTAGGTGAGAAAGCGTCCATTTACGGGATTGGCTTACAGCTGCAAAAATGGCTTCCAGGCAGAACTCTTAAGTTTTTGGGTACGCTGATGCTGAATTTTTAGATTCCGATCCCGAAAACGTAGCCCTGATACCGATTTACCGTAATTTTCGGCCAATTTTGAGTGTTTTTTTTTGACATACTTCATATAAAAACTTTCTAGATTGAATTTAAAATGGCAGTATATACTACCTGACAATATTACCTGAAATTTTAAAGTCAATATAGAAAGTTTTTATATGAAGTATGTCAAAAAAACACTCAAAATTGGCCGAAAACTATGGTATATCGGTATTAGGGCTACGCTCTCGGGATCGGGACCTGAAAATTTGCAATCAGCGTACTTGGAAACTTAAGAATCACGTATAAGTAGCCTTACACAAGGCTTAGGAAAAAAGTGCATAAATTTAACACAGGCGGCTTCTAGACTATCACATTTTTCTAGAAAATTAAAAAAAATTTATAAATTTAAAAACACCTGTAATTTTGAAACATTTCAATCTATAGAAGCTTAAAAATTTGAATGGAATCATATTTTTACGTACTAAGCCCAGTAGAAATGGTTTTATGAAAATCCCAAAGTTTCACCATCCCTTTCATAAAGTTTCACTAAGAATAACCTATATGCTAAAATTTCAGTTTTGACATTCCATCGGGTTGTTTCTATTTTTATTATAAATCGCAATACACTATAAGTATAATATATAGAAAGCATTTTTGAACCTATTTGATGGGTTTGAATTGGAGTTAAAATTATTTCAGAGTCAATAATAATCAATTAATATTTTCGCGTAGGCAACCTTGAACCATGGCTCTATGTATTTTTTATGGGGCTCCAAAATCTTCCGCAACGAATTTGTTAATTTAATTTCCTTCCTTAATAATATTTTATAATAACAAAATAACCACATTATAATTGCTTCAAGATTTTGACATTATTTATGATATTATTTCTTTTTATCTCAAAAGTATAAATTGTTTGGTTCTTTAAAAACTACCTATATAATTTTTAAATCTTACCTAATTTTATTTTTTTTCCTTCGCCTCATCAGTTACATTTTTTGTGTATTTTAATTTATAAATAAACTAAATAACATAATCATTAACTTTATTTATTTAAATTTTTCATATAAACGAAATTTTTTAATAATCATTATTAATCTTTAAATTTTTAGAATTAATTTAAATTCTGATAAATGTATATTTGCTTATTAGTATATTTTTATTTTATACAATTGTTATAAGTTAATGATAATGAACCGCAATTTTTATAATTAATTTAAAAATAATCGAATAATCGATTTTTATTCGGCCAATCAGAAGGCGAATAAAAAGTTGAATAGAAGCAACTTCAGATCTCCATCGATCTTTATATAATGGATTCAATATTTCACCTTTAAAATAGCTAAAACTACCCCTGAAAGGGATGTTTTTGTTATTTTCGCACTTTGAGCGTCCAGGATATGCCCATATTAGGGGTATTTTTTGCTATTTTAAGGGTGAAATATTAATTATTTATGAAAAAGAAGTCGAAATTCACCATACGGGTTTTTTGGATCGCTGATCCAGAATTTCGATTTCTTTTAACAGTGTTTCGCCATGTACCAATTCCTTAGGCTAACTTTAGATTAAGGTTTACGGAATAGTTTACTTTTTGCAACAATGCCTTAGGCAATATTAGTTTAAGGCTTGTAGTACTATAGTTTTTTTATATGACAATACCTTAGGCTACGTTAGTTTAAGGCTTGACGTGTAGTTTTTTCTTATAAAACAATACCTTAGGCTATTTTAGCTTAAAGCTTGTGGTATATATAGTTTTTATTTTATGAACAATGTCCAATGTGTCTAAAAGAATATTATTTATTATAAGAATTTTTCTTGATAAATATTTTTTTGGAGAATTGACGAAAATTCTTAATATTTAAAACTATTTTATACCTTAAATTATGTTCTTTTTATTCCAATTTCAATTTTTTACTATAATTATTATTGAATATGTATTGGAAATATATTTCATTAATTAATTATAATTATATTTATTAAAATTAATTTCCTTTAATTATTAATTATTTTAACTAAACATTAATAATAATTTTTAAAGAATTGTTTATTATTTAATAATTAAATTTTAAATTTATTATCACACCCGCGCTTGAATAGTTACTAGGTACTAACCTCACCTAGTTAGCAGATTCGCCATTTGCAATTTTTCTCACTAGGATTTCAACACTGCCTGAGTAGTTTGAATATAAAATTTAATGCCCAAGGAAATTATTGCTCACCCTCTCATATTAGGTAGCCGTGTGTTATTTTGAGCAATTAAACTCCAAAAATTAGTAAACAAGGTTTTGGAGAGAAAGCAGCCATGATAGTATATGGATAGTATACTATACAGGGGCACGCGTTTATTTGTAAATATTATGTATTTATTGATATTATTTATTTAATTTTATTTTAAAAATACAAAATCTTATAATTACTGGTAAACGATAAATCTAAGATTTATTTGATAAATAATAGAAGTCATATAATGCTTTAAAATACGGTAAACATAAATTCTAATATCTGTACTCCGAATAATAAATTAAATTTTACACTGAGCGCGCCTTCAGTTGTTTGAATACTACGTAAACTTTTTGTTATCGGTAATTCGTAAATAAAGAGAATATTTGTTATTTTATTAACATTAAATAATTAATAAAATTAAAAAACAATTTTTCATATTCATATTTCACATAAATTTACAATATTAACAAAAATTTTTAATAGCTTCTCCAATGACTAGCGAGTACACTGAAGAGCTTCCTTAAGAAAAAATAAGTACGTGTTTATTTATGTTATATATTTCTGTTCGTAATTTTCGTTTAATGTAATGTGCAAAGCAAAATAATAGTGATAAACAAAATAAAAATCTGCATATCATATTCAAAATGACTAATAAAATTTTAAAAAACTTGCTTCAAACTCAATACAGTTATTCGAAGGATTCAACATATAAGGTAAATAAATAAATAATTGTTAAATAATTTATATCGACTAATAGTAGAAAAATTTTTTTTTATCAAAGGCATAAAAATATCTCAGTGGATAAAGGATATTTATTACTTGAAACACTTGCTTCACACTCAAAACAGTTATTCGAAGGATTCAACATATAAGGTAAATAAATAAATAATTGTTAAATAATTTATATCGACTAATAGTAGAAAAATTTTTTTTTATCAAAGGCATAAAAATATCTCAGTGGATAAAGGATATTTATTACTTGAAACACTTGCTTCACACTCAAAACAGTTATTCGAAGGATTCAACACATAAGGTAAATAAATAAATAATTGTTAAATATTTTATATCGACTAATACTAGAAAAATTTTTTTTTATCAAAGGCATAAAAATATCTCAGTGGATAAAGGATATTTATTACTTGAAACACTTGCTTCACACTCAAAACAGTTATTCGAAGGATTCAACATATAAGGTAAATAAATAAATAATTGTTAAATATTTTATATCGACTAATACTAGAAAAATTTTTTTTTATCAAAGGCATAAAAATATCTCAGTGGATAAAGGATATTTATTACTTGAAACACTTGCTTCACACTCAAAACAGTTATTCGAAGGATTCAACATATAAGGTAAATAAATAAATAATTGTTAAATATTTTATATCGACTAATACTAGAAAAATTTTTTTTTATCAAAGGCATAAAAATATCTCAGTGGATAAAGGATATTTATTACTTGAAACACTTGCTTCACACTCAAAACAGTTATTCGAAGGATTCAACATATAAGGTAAATAAATAAATAATTGTTAAATATTTTATATCGACTAATACTAGAAAAATTTTTTTTTATCAAAGGCATAAGAATATATTAGTGGATAAAGGATATTTATGACTCCACAATTGCTTCAAACTCAAAACATTTATTCAAAGGATTCAGCATATAAGGTAAATAAATAAATATTTTTTATATGATTTATATCAACTAGTACTAGTAAATTTTTTTTTTATCAGCGGCATAAAAATATATCAGTGGATAAAGGATATTTATTACTATATTTTTTAGCAATTGAAATCCTTTAAATGGATTATAAACTGTTACGAAACAGCACATGATGTACTTATTTTTTTGGGCTATAACGATGATATAATATTTTAATTCCTACTAAAGATAAATAACTTCATCTTTACATCTGTTTCGTAAAGTATAAACAAACATAAAAGTCAGCTTTTTTTACAGAACACTTTGAAACACAATAAATAGATTCCTAACTAAAACTGAAATATGGAAGGGTTACCTGAAAAATTAAAAAATTAAAGAAAATTATTTGTTTATATTGGAGACGAAGGATTAAAAAGATCATCAATTTATAAGAAAAAAGCAATTGAAAGATTAGAAACATCAGCAGCTAATGATTCATTAAATCTTGCATTAAATCTTCAAACAAATGTAAGTTTTTAAATTTATAATTGTAGAATATTCTTTTTATTTATCAGTTTATCTATCACCTAGTCTACCACTGCATGTATTTAATAAAAACATCAATAATCAACGTAAAACAATGTTAAGGATGTTGAGTACCCAATTAAAAAAAAAAATAAAAATACGATTTGTCTAAAAATTAGCCACATTGAAATATTTACTATCTGAAATAGCCCTGCAAATTCTGAGATATTTTGAGCATTTATTTTTTGAGTTATTTTACCTAAAACTTGAAATTTTGTGAACCCGAAGAATTTCCGAAATATCTCTTAAGATCTCCACTGATCTTTTCAGATCTCCAGAGATCAAAAGTGATCGTCAATCTCGAGTGGTTTCTTTCGTTCTCCGCAATGAGCCTAAACAATATTTTCTATATAAGGGTAGGTTGTAAAAATTCCCACCTAATCTATATCTGACCATATTATTTCGGAAAAATCTCAGGAAAAGTAGGAAAATTGTAAAAACTAAAGGAAACTTTCAAATACAAAATTCTCAAAAAGCGTTACTTTTTTTTAATATTTTAATTTTATATTTTTTTTATGTGTTTTCCCATACTTGTCATGGTGATAAACTTCTTTTTTGTCATATTAACCTTTTAAGTATTTAAGAACCCTTCTTAAGATCAAAAAGTAGAATTTGAAAATTTTCTGAATTTTACGATTTTCTCGCTTTTTCTGACCGAAAATGAATGAAAATTTTATTAAATTTTGCTATTTTTTTATTCTGTTTATTTGTTTTATTGCTGTACTTTTCGATTTTTACAACAGATTTTAGTACAATAACGATTATAATTATTTATATTTTTTAACATTCCAGCAGGAAAGCGAGAGTTTAAAAGAACAAGAGTTATTGGATCCCCTACATATAGAATCACACGAAAATTTCGCGGAGAATCTGCAAGTACACAATAATCAATTGGTTATCGATAACAATGATGATTTAAATCCAAATTTAAATGTGCAATCGGTACATTCAAGCTTACCATATAAACAGGTATTTTTTATATATAACTAGTATTAAGCGCGCGTCGCGCGCAAAATTATTTAAAACTATCAACCTTAATTATTTTCTTAAATACCAAAATTTATTCTTACTTTAATTTTTTTATTCATATCAACTACTCGACGTACTATAACTAACCTCAAAAATAATAAAAATATAATATAAACAATAAAATAATTAATTTTAACCTATTAACAATGAAATTTATATGAGCCAATCAGAATGACTCTTTAGCTATAACAATGTACATAGTTACTGTTGCGATCAACATGTCCTTTTTAAAAAAGGATTATATGAGTATTTTCACGTGTAACGTATATGAAAGTTATGGTCTGGTCTTAGAGTCGATGTAAAGGTATTGTTTTCGGAAAGTACTATTTAAAATAAGCCTCCATGCAAATTTTTTAGCTCCATAGGTTAAATTATTAATTTTTGGCATCCAGAGTTTTATAATTTCTAAACAAATAAGAGCAAACTTGTATTTTATTCCTCTTATTTTTTCTGTCAATAGGGCTTATATATAGTAACGTAACTAATTATTTTCTCTTAGGTCCTAATAATAAATTTCCCGCACAATTTAATTGTGGGTCAAAATTTTTTTTGGACTGCGCAAGCGCAAGAAATTATTTAAATAATTTTATTTTTTATAATTGAAATTTCTCAAATACGTATGCTTCAAAATATTTTAGTTGGGCTTAAAATTTTCCTGAAACTTTAAGGTGGCAAGCCTGTTTAAAGAAAAAAAGAACATCTCTTTTTCTGGATAGGTTTTCGGGTAGAAATAATTATAATTTTTTCAAAATTGGCACTTTATTAGATAATAAGTTGCTAAACGTTGGATTTATTTTTTTTTTTTTTTTTTAATAGCGCCGAGTACAGGTACCCAAAGTTAAGATTATCTGCACGATTGCAGCCTCCAACTTGTTCTGAAGCATACCAAATTAAATTTTATATGTTTGTGAAATATTTTTTTTCTAGATTGATACCTTCAAATTTCGGAAAATGGAAAATCGTAAAAATTTTTTAAATTTTTTCAAAAAATGCCCTTTTTTGCTTATATTTTTTTGCAATAAAAGAAATTGTCACATTTTTTTGATGAATCCATAAGAAAATTGAATTTTAAAAGTGTAGTCAAAAACTTCGGAAGATATCTTAATTATTTTTTGAATTATCGTGTACAAAAATTCGAGAAACGTTGTTTCGAGAAAAACGCGTTTAGAATACTGTATCATACGTCTTTCGCGGTGTCTCGCTTAATCTTCTATAACTTATTATTCAAGATATCATTATAAAAATTTTTGGTTCCTCAATGAGGAACCATTGTGATAGGTCAAATTTCGATTTTTGATTTTTTGGCATATAAGCACGTTTTGAGACCCCAGGAAGCTAAAAAACCGGTTTTTAAAAAAAGTCTGTCTGTGTGTGTGTGTGTGTGTGTATGTATGTAATTGGTGATATTTCACAAACATTATGGGACCTAATTTTTATTTCAAAAATTTTTTCACCAAAAAAGCTCGAGGTACTTTTTTTTTTTAAATTTGGATGTAATACCTCATTTATTTCCACGAAAGTACTTATATTTGAAAGTATGGTTGCTACTTTAAGTCTCGAATCTAATATTTAATTTTTTGAAAATTATTTTCCCAAAAATTTCGTCATAAAAAAATACAAAATAAAACCAAATTTTTATTTCTTTTTGGACGTAGTACCTAATTTATTTCTATGAGAGTACTAGTTTTAGACAGTTCGTTTATAGTCATTTTTTGGATCTGATACCGAATTTTGTCAAAAATTTTTTCTCAAAATTAAAAAAACAAAAAAATTAAAAAAACTGCAATATTTTTTTTTTTTTGGTGTAATACCTCATTTAATTCCATAATTATTATCCAATGAATTACGTTAGATTTTATTTCGAAAAAAATAGATTTAGATTTGAATTCAATACATAAATTTTCTTTTAACTTTTAAAAGTTAATAGAAATGAATGTATGATTGCATAGTTGTATTCGGTGATATCTGTGGCATATTGAAGTATTTAGCTCATTGTTTGAGGAACCTTAGTGCCAGCTATTTGGCAGGGTATTTTCCATATTCTTATGTTTTTGAACCCAAAAAAAAAAAAATTGATTTTTTTCCCGTACAAATAGGCTTGCCACCTCAAATTTTTTGAAGAAAAAAAATATACATGGACGATCTTGATTTGACAGACACAGATCTAAAAAAATCGGCTTTAAAAATTAATTTTTCAATAATTTCAAATTTCCCGTTAAGTCACGTGACCAATAAATAATTTGGCCAAAACTATGGATTTATCGGGAAATTTTATGTTGGGGTACCAATTTTAGTACCAGTCTTTTGAGCGACTTGTCTGGAAATGATAAAATGACAAATTAAAAGTTATAATTTAGAATATTGTTTATGAAAATTAAATTTTTTGAAGGAAGATCTTTAGTGTACTACTTGGTGTACTACCGCATCATCACCAAATCTATTTAATTATACTTTCAAGTTTTTAGTGATTTTAGAGTCATAAAGTTGTCCTTTTACCGCTACTGCTGGGCCGATTTGCTACTTTTTTACCATTTTGGCATGGCTAAATTTGGCGTAATAAACAATCGCAAATATTATCAAAATTTGCTATTAAATTTCTATCAGTGACCAGTTCCAACAGTTTTCTAACTATTTAACAATTGTTAGAAAATATGTAAGATAATAATAGAGCAATACCGTTAAATTTTATCAAATGCACGTTTGACCATGTGCGCAAAACAGGGCAGAAAATATACTTAGAAGGGAGGATTTAAAAATACATTTTTTTATATACTCTTTAGATATATAATAGTACATTACGCAATTAGGGAGGAAAAATGAACTTCCGCCCCTGCGTGGTATAACCTCCGAGGCGCAGCCAAGGAGGTTATACCACGCAGGAACGGGCGTTCATTTTTTCTCCCGTGTTGCGTATACTATTTTTCTTTATATCAGGCCGAAAGTGGGTTTTATAATTTAATCATTTCATCTGTATATAATATATATTATGTGGATCTGTGTACTTCTTTATGAGTTATAATATTTATATATTTTGCATATAATACATATTGTATAATTTTATTTTATAATTTTCGGCTAACGCCTCAAGCAACAAATGCCTCGGCAGAAATTGAATTTTAAATTAAATAAAAATATAATAATTAATAATTTTAATGTCGATTATATGAATGTGAATATACTTTCGTGAGATAAAAACATAAGAGTGAGAATAGGTTATATCATATACTTGTGAATTATATAGGATGAAAAAAGATAGAAAGCAGTTACTCATTTTAATAAAAAATTGTAATATTAGTTTTAAATTTATTGTTTAATATTATAATTATATATTTTAAAATATAATTGTTTATTTTTTATACATATTAATTACATTATAATATAAAACATTATGTGTATGTGTGTATTGTTTACAAACATATTATTTTGAATTAAAAGTTTACAACTCTTGCTCCAATTTTTCTTTATCGCAAACACAAGAAGCTATATTATATGTACAATTATTAAATGTACTTTTAATAATTATCCATATTTATATTTGATGCTTTGTCCATGTCAATCAATAAAAAGATTACGTACGGCTTACGTTTAAAATTAAATTTTTTAGATATTTTTCACTATTTAACCTTTAAATTACAAGAGAAAAAAATTAACGTACAACGTTGAAGACAAATATATACTTCCCTCTCGGTTTTTTTACTTTTACTCCCGCTAGGAAATTTTCGCGCCCTCTGTTTAACAGGGACTAAAAGTAATACTTTCCGCTGCGATATACGGGAGGGAACTACCCACTTTCGGGTAAGATATGAAGAAAAGTATTTAACAGAAAAAAAAATTTGATATAAAAAAAAAGTTTAGGTAAAACGATCCTTCATTAATCAGGAATCTGGATATTTTTTGGGATCAATGACTTTTCTTTTACAATTATCTTCATCTCCAGTAAATTTTAGTTCGTATTATTCGTTTTTTATAAACTGAGCCACCTTAATGTAAAAAAAGAAATTGAAAATTAAAAATAAATGTCTCCATCTCTCCTGTGAACAAACATTTTTGGTTCCTCATAGAGGAACCATTGTGTTAGGTCAAATTTTGTTTTTTGATTTTTTTACCAATTTTTTGTTTCTTTATGGACGCAGTACTTAATTTATTTTTGTGGAAGTACTAGTTTTAGAAATATCATTCATAGTAATTTTTTGGACCTGATACTTAATTTTTTCAAAATTTTTTTCTCAAAATTTTTGTCGCCAAAAAATACAAAAAACGCCAAATATTTTTTATTTTAGGACGTAATACTTAATTTTTTCCTATGAAAGTACGAATATCTAGAATTATCTTTGTAACTGGATATCAACAATCTGATACCTAATTTTTTTTCAAAATTTTCTTTTTAAATTTTTTACAAAAAAAAGTTAAAAAAATATCTTTTTATTGATGTAGTGCCTATTTTATTTCTCTGAAAGTATTAATACCTGGAATTATGAGATTTGAAAATTTTTTGGGTATCAGGAGAAATTTTATCCACTTTCTTTATTAAATTTAGAATATTTGGCACAATTATTCTAATGTTTTAATTTTTTATTGGGTAAATTAGAACATTGACAACATTTTGTTATTGCTAATGAGGAATCATAGTGCCAATTACTTGGCAGCGTTTTTTTTGATTGTGTTTATATCTCAGTTTATAACTGATAGTTTAAAACAAAAGATCTTTTATTTAAAATATTTAGTATTATATTTTTTTATTAATATATTAATTTTATATATTCATTTAATAATTAATATTATTTGTAAATTTATTTTATAATAATATATTTTTAGGAAGAGTTTCAATCTGAAGATGATGGATATGACTCTGTGTATGAACTTAATGAAGATTACTTTGAAAAAGAAAGTTTTAGTGAGTATTCTCAACGTCATGGACCAATAAATAATCTTCTAGAGTTTATGCAAAAACCTGAAAACTCAGAAACTATAGCGGCAAAACCCGTAATAACTCCAAATGAATTATTATTAATGGCTTTAAATTTTGGTTTAGATTCTGGATTACCTTTTTTTCGTTCTGCGTATTTATTTAAATTGTTGAATAGTATTTTTGATTGTCCTATTTTACCAGACTCACAAGATGTGATGGATAAATTATTTAACTCAAAATCGAATAGTGTTTTTCATGGCGTGTGCCCATATTGCTCTATTCACCTTGGTAAATTATCATCAGGGCAAAAATTTAAAACTTGTCCTAAATGCAAACAAAATATTGATCCAATGAATCCTTCGTCACCAAGCTTTTTTGCAATCTTAGATCCTTCTGAACAGATAAGTGATTTGTTACACGAGTATGAAGATTTTTATCATTATGTTACAAATGAACGAGTGCATGAAAATGGAATTTACAAAGATATTTATGATAGAGATTTGTACAGGGAATTGTGCAAATCGCTTTCAAAGTCAGGGAAAACAAATTATGCCACTGCTGTTTTTAACACCGACGGCATTCCAACTTTTGAAAGCTCGAAGTTTTCTCTGTGGCCTGTGTTTTTAATGTTAAATGAGATTCCAGTTCAAGCTCGTTTACAAAACCCCATAACCACTGCTATTTGGTTCGGAAAATCGAAACCAGAAATGAATGCTTTTATGAAATCATTTGTAGAAGTTATGAATGAAATAGGAAATACAGGAGTTGTATGTAACATAAAAGGGCAAGAAAAAACTATTAATATTTATAGTATAGCATGTGCTGTAGACACTGTAGCTAGATGCGATGTTAATGGAACGGTTCTTTTTAATAGCCATTATGGGTGTGACTGGTGTATGCATCCTACGAAACGGATTGCAGGAGCAGGACGTTATCCTGTTATATACCCAATACCGGTCCTAAGGGATAAAAAAACAATGGAAGATCACATGAAAGAAGCAGTGTCCACTGAAAAGTCTGTTTATGGAGTTAGGTACTGCAGCGGATTATATAATTTAACGAATTTTGACATTGTGCAGGGTATGGTTCCCGAATATATGCACTGTTATTTACTAGGAGTTGCAAAAAGGTTTACTCTCAATTTAATTAATTCCCTTGATAAAAAAAAATTACCATTATTTAAATAAATTAATGGGGAAAATGAAAGGGGTTTCTCAAATTTCGAGAATGCCTAGATCACTAGAACACATAGGAAAATGGAAAGCGAGGGAGTTTGAAAATTGGGTGCTGTTTTATAGTTATCCACTGTTTAGGCTTGTTTTCTCCAAAAAAATTTGTAAACATTGGTCGCTGTTTGTCAAAAGCTTACATATCCTTTTAGGGGATATAATAAAAATTGAAGATTTAAGAAAAGCTGATAAAATGCTTCATGAATTTGTTTATAAAACTGGAGATTTGTATGGAGAGCAAGAATATACTTTTAATTTACACCAGTTATTACACATTTGTAAAAGCGTTTCAGATTATGGCCCTCTTTGGGCGCATTCGACCTTCCCCTTTGAGGGCTATAATTGGAAAGTTTTAAAGTATGTAAAATGCGCAAAAGGAGTTATTACACAGATTATACCTAGTATTAATTACCATCACTCTTTAAAAAAGATTGAAAAATATGTTAATCCGGATGGATGTCAGCTAATGTTAAGATACTGTCAAAATTATGCTCCATATAATGTTAAAAAATATCAGAAAATCAATAAAATTTCTTATTTCGGTAAACCAAAACCGATCCTAAAAAATAAAATTTCGCAGAAATTAAATATGTCAGAATTTACGGACTCGTTTAAAAAAATTGTTAAAGATAACTGTGTTTATAAGTCATGTGAAAAAGAAAACCTAAGATCCTGTGATTATTTCGCAAAGTTAAAAGATGGGAGTTTCGTTAAAATTAAACGATTTATACTGGATTCAAAAAATGTTACTGAAATGACAGAATGTTATAAATTAGAATCGGTAAAAGACAAAGTAAACCTTTTTTTGCATAAAATAAATAGTGTTAGTAAAAAATGTATCTGGGTTTTTACAGATTTCATCGAAAGAATATGTGTTCCTATTCAAATAGGTGTAGAATTATATGTAAGTCCTGTACCTAATCTATATCATTACTAGAAAATCTTATGACCAATATAGTATTTTAAGTATCAAGGGCGTAAAAGTTTCGGCACTAGCGTGAGCACTAGCACGAGTGCTCGGCGAAGCCGGGCACGAGTGATTTGTGTTCACGCTCGTGTCTAAAGTATTTTGTCCATGGTGCTTACACTATTTTTTGCCCCCCTAGGCGTAGAACGAGTTCAAAAAATTCTTTACTCACGAGTTTTACGCCCGGGAGGGCAAAAAATAATTTTTATAAATATGATTAATTTAAAAAAATTTTTTTAAATTGAAATATATGTATGCCGAGAAAAAATAGCATAAAAAGTTTTATTTTTTCGTTTGTCAAATTAATGTTTTTTAATTGCTGTGAAAATTATGATTTAAAATGTTTTTCATTTGTGAATAATGAATACTATTATTGTCAGCCTGTATTATTATTTTGTTATTTAAAAAATATGATTATAGATTTGTAACTAGTTTTTATTAAAATTAAGATGAAGATAAGTAAAAAAAAATTTATAACCGGTTTGTGTAACTACACAACCAACGAGCATGGAACATGTTCACTTATAACAGTAATGAATCTAAAAACCGAAAATACAATAAATCCTGAAATATAATTTATCCTAAGTCCATAAACTTAAGTATTCTAAGTTTTTTTTCTTATCACATCTCACTTCAAGTTATTCTAAGTCCCTAAATCGAAAATATTTTAAGTATATTTCACCCCTAAAACGTCAATTTTTCACCCATCCCCCTGCCCAGCCAAACTTTTTCAAATACTCCATCCAATGAACATGTTCCATGTTAAAAATAAGCAAAGTAAAATAATAACATTTTTTAATTACATACCAAAAACGTATATTTTAATATAATTTAGATGTCTGCTCTATAATACTACTATCAACATAATTGTTATCAAAATTTTGTTAAAAACAGTTATTTAAAATAAATGATGATATAGTATTTATATTTACTGTGTTTCAATCACTTTTCCTGTAAAATGTTATTATCATAATAGTAACTAATCCAATGATCCAGCTCTCATAAAAATAATTTATTATTTTTGCAAATTAAAAATTTAATCATAAATTGCTGCAATAGAATAAACTCTTGGAACAATATATCAGAAGCAATTTTTAAAATATGCCAAAAATACTTTTAACTTAAAGTATTGCAAGTTTAAATCCACACTTATCTTTTTATTAATTAAAATAATGACGTCCTATAAGTCTCATAAATGAACGTCCCCCAGGACGTCCTATAGGATGTAATTTAGGACGTACTTTAGCACGTCCTAAATTACGTTCTGGAGGACATCCTGTGGGACGTCTTTACTTTTACGCGGGATATTTAATTATTTTAAGCTAATTTTGGTTAAAGTAGGCATAATTTACAGTGTACAACGGGTGCTTTTCAGCTAAAATAGCGCTATGTTTTACAATAGAGTGGTTGAAAATTAAATCAGAAAATTGAGAATACAACCTACTGATTATGCGGGTTAGTAAAATGGAATAATACATACACTTGTTTTGATTCTTGATAATGCTTTAACGATTCCTTTAATATCTCATTTTCTTTTTCCAATTTTTCATTCTTTACCAGAAGATCTAAGAATAAATAAATTCAGTTATGTAATACTAAATAATTTATTATTAGTTACAAAACCATCAAATCAAAGAAAAATTAAAAAAATTATTTTTTGCAATAATCCTATCAAAACCAAAGTTTGTAAGCTTGGAGACCCGCAAAAATTAATTTCAATGTTCATATTTTTATAATTTATTTCAGATTTACTTACCTTTGTACGTCTGTAAAATGCATTGCATCTTTATACTAAAATTTTGAAATAGTGTTTGAGATTCCTGATTAAGTTTTTGAGACTCAATATTAACTGAATTTTCTAAAATCTCGAGTTCGCACGTTTCATCAAAATTTACAGTTTCCATTTTATTTTGTTTTATTACACCAAAAAAAAAAAAAAAAAAAAAAAAAAACGCGAGAAGTCACCTAAACAAATGCTTACAAGAGTCTGGCAAAGTTAGAATTTTTTTTCATTTTAATTTTTGTATAAGATAAATAATTCTTTTCATATAGAATATAAAGAACATAAAGATTATTTTAGATTAGATCGAAGACTCAGAAAAATTATTTTCTGTCTCTATAGAAAACAAGGGGCGGTCCACTTGGTACAAAAATCAATACCTATGTGATTTTTCTTAAAAATTTTGTATTATAATTTTTCTTGTTGAAAGGTTATCAAAGATTTATTCATATCACTTTTGACACACATACATATATTATATATGTCGCAGTGTTATAGAATAGTTTGTATTATAGGCTATAATACGGATTATAGAAAAGTAAAATTTTTAAAATCATTACTTTTCTATGATACTGGAATTTTAAGTGTCATAGCCTATAATCCGTATTATAGCCTATAATACTAACGCACTTTTGTATTATAGAAAAATGAAAAATAAAATCGTTTTCATCATTCCACTACCTTTCAATTATTTATTTTTTATACTACCTACATAATTATATTAACTTACAATAAAATTTTTAATTATTTTATTTTAATTATTTATTTAAATATTATCACTATTTTATTTATTTTTACATGGACCACTAAAATGACAACGTGAATTACATAAAACCTGAGCTTTATAACATTGACATCTATTTGTTGAACACTGTTTAGCGGAAGCTCTGTAATTGCATTTTTTGTACCCCTGACCACCAGAAAGAGATTGTTTAGCTGCAGCTGCAGCTACTGCTACTTAACATAGTACTCATATATGAATCGTGGAAAACTTAAAGTTTGGATAATCAAAAGTTTATCAACGAAAATTTTCAGTTTTAAATTTTTAAAACGCTCATACAAAATAAAAATGTGAAAAACGTCCGGGTCGTTTTCTCCAAGTGTATGCGGTATTTTACTTAATGTATCTTGTTCAGTTTTGATGAAAAAATAAGGTATCCAAAATATGAGTAAATTTTTTGGCTTCAATCAAGAGCTATTTAAATATGAGCCTCAAAATGTTAAAAACGTCCGCATAAATAAAAAATCCCATAAGAATAACACGAAGAATTTATTTTCATATTTGTGCACCCATTTATATTGACCATTAAAAAGATAAATAATTTGGAATAATAAATGGAAGTAGGTCCTTTTTTTGAATGTTTAAACCTGTTATATTATATTTACAGGAAAAAAAGTGTTAGAAAAATGTTTTCTTATCGTCAAGAAAACAATTTTTTCTAACATTTTTTTTCCTGAATCATAACAGGTTTAAATATAAAAAATAGAGTTAAACATTATCCCGTTCGAATCTTAAAAAAGAAAAATAATAATGGAGGATTGTTCCTTGAAATTGAAATACAGGCAGTTTACAGATCTTTTAGGAAAGTTTACGGAAAGTCCCCTCTGATAAGTGCGAAAATTTCTAAGCAAAAGCATATTATGAAACAAATCTGTCGACCAATTTTGAACGATAAACGATGCATAAAATTAAAGTTTTTCAAATTTATCATACTTAGATTTGCGTGATCTGGTTTATTGTGGTCAAAGTTGCAAAGAGTCATTCAGATGCAAAATTTTTAAAATCTAATATAAAATTCAAATTTAGCAGGAAACTACACTGAAAAAAAATCCGCTTGTGACTAACGAAATTTTTTTTCTTACAAATGACCTAGCTGAAACATAAAAAAAATTTAAAAAAAAAATTCGCTCAAATAGGATGTGCACGCAACGGTATAAAAATGCAAAAATAAATTCGTTTAAAAAAAAAAATTTTTTTTAATTTTCTTTACATTTCAATTCATTTGTAATCGTTTATGCAAAAAAAGAAACTTATAACCAGTTTATGTAAATGTGTTAACACAACCTAAATGCATGGAATATGTTGACTACAGCTATACGGGCTAGGTATAATGCATAAATTAACAGTAATTAACACCTTCATCCTCGCCTTTACCAGATGTTAAGATTCTAAACCCAAATTATTCTGATTTCCCAAACCCGTATCATTTGAAGTTCCTAAACTTGAATTATTCCAAGTCCCTTAACCGGAATTATTACAAGTCCCTAATACCAGATTATTCTACGTACCTAAACCTGATTTATTTAAAGTCCCTAAATCGAAATAATTAATAATTTTCGGATTCCCTGGGTACCTCTCCCTGTAAACATGTTCCATGTTAAAAATTCCACTAGTTGAAAGAGGAATTCTGGATTCTACTAACTGTCACCGGAATATTTTCGCTTGCGGTATATGGATTTTTTTTAAGGTGTATTAAGGAACAATCTCAATTGATTTTATTTATAGTCGATTAGAAACTTGAAAACTGGAAAAATGGCTGATTAAGAATAGGATCCCGAAAACGAATTTGTATGCATAACAAATGCAACTACTTAAAAAAAATGTGCTTGCAGCAATTTCTAGCTAGCAGAATTTTTTTCATGCTCTAAGGATTGCAAAAATGAATTGAAACATAACGAAAATTTATAATCAGTGGTATGACGAGCCGGAAAAAAATTCTTAAAAAGGAAGACAATATTTTTTTTAAATTTTCTTTCCGTTTTAAATCATTTACAATCATTTGATCAAGAAAAATAATTCCGGTAACCGCAAGCAGAGTGTTTCCGCTTGCTGCAATGAATTATTTTGTTCAGCTTGGTATCAGTAAATTATAATTATATTCATAAAACACCCCAAGTATCCTTCATTGATTCCAACCAGTCTTTTGGGCCAATTAATCATTAGCCAACAATTTAAAGAAGATTTAAGAGTATCTTATAAATAACTAATCCACCATCTTTAAATTTAACTAATTTTTTTGTTTTCTAAAAGTCATATTTGAAAATCAACATAATTGGACAAAAAAAAATATTAAAAAAATTATATATCCGTAAAAATAATTAGTCCCTAGAAAGGGATATATCGTGTGACCATTATTTGTTGCAAAAAAAATTTTTTCCCCTACGTGGTACTCTTAATTTCTTAATTTAAAATGCGATTATTTTTTTGCATATTACCTTATTATTTTAATTATCCATAATATTCCAGTCAATATGCGGTTTTGGGGGTATTCTTTCCGTCCACCAGCAGATTTGGTCTATTATAGGTTTTTTGTGTCGCTGATCACGAAAATCGGGGTCTTTTCTATGAGAAATGTGCGGAGCCCCTAAAGGGTATTTTTGATGTATTCGAATTTAGAAGTCGTTTGAATCGAATCTGAATACTTAAAGTACAAAAATAGCAAAAAACCCCTTTTTCAATAGTATTTTTTACTAATTAAGGGATGAAATATTAACTTTTCATAGGAAACTCCCAAAAATTCTTGATCAGCGACCAAGAGACCTTTATGGGCTAACTATGACCGACCGAAATTCAAATACATCAAAAATACCCCTTTTTAGGGGTGGTTTTGCCAATTTAAGTGTTTTCCGCATATTTCTCATAAAAAAGACCCCAATTTTCATTATCAGCGACCCAAAAACCTATATAGTAGACCAAATCTGGTGGCGGACAAAAAGAATACCCCCCCCACCCCCGCATATTTACTGGAGTATAAGAAAATCGGGAAACTATCTTCAAATTCAAAATAAAAAAAAAAATAAAAAATTTGTGTTGCACCAAATAATGGTCACGTGTTATACACATGAATATGTGATTTTAGAATTTATTATGAAGTTATTGGCAGATTCCTGGATATATATTGGTCATGATAAAACAATAATTTGGCTTTTAAAAGAAATCACGATCATCATAAATTTTATGCTCTTGATATTACTGTAACAAGGTCTACCTAAACCATAAATTATGATTATGCTATAAATTTTTCCATAGTATTGTGAAAAATAAAATTTTAAATAAATTTTTATGATTAAAACAAAATAAAAGTCTTGTAAGATATGCCAATTCAGATACATCTTAATCTTATTTTTCGATGAATTTTGAAGAGATTATGTGAATTTGGTTCCTGAAGTGACCAAATTTTTAGCCCTCTTGTTCCTCAACATGGGGCCAAAATATGGTCGTTTAAAGGTCCAAAAATAGCCTGATATGGCCCATTTTTAAAATTATAAATTGAAATTTACTCGGAAATTTATAAAATTAAATTTTTTTTTTATTTTGTCAATTTTATAAATTTCAATTTATTTTTATTTTTATGCAAATTCTTTTTTCTTTTTTTTATATAGCATCACAGAGATGTTCAAAATTACTCAAAAAAGAGGGTTGTAGTAAAATTTCCCGAGAAATCCAAAAATTGAGTTAGAATTTTCATTAGATTAATGCAAAAGCAGGAAAATGGAAAATTCCGGAAAATGGAAAGGTTGAATTTGGATGAGTCAAAAAAGGGCATTAAAGGCAAATAAGCAAAGAAATTTTTTATGAAATTTGTAGTAGATATATTGAACTTATTTACCTGAAAGTTTCAGACATTTTAAAGCACTTTGAAAAAAATGCCAGGTTGTAAAGTTTATTGTAAAATTTTCACTCCTCAGCTACCGTTCTTGAAAGTTCCGTAAAAAAAATCTAGAAAACGTTAACAAAAAAAATAGGTTTTTATACCTATATAAAATAACCTGGAAGTATGTCCTTTTTTTTGAATGTTTAAACCTGTTATATTATATTTACAGGAAAAAAAAGTGTTACAAAAATGTTTTCTTATCGTCAAGAAAACAATTTTTTCTAACATTTTTTTTCCTGAATCATAACAGGTTTAAATATAAAAAAATTTTTTAAAAAAATTAAAATAACTTACTTTTTTTTCAAATTTTTGCCGCTTGGTATATTCTACAATATATGATTCGGAATATTCTAATTTGGACAATAATAGTGCAATCTAAAGTATATGCTATGATATATGCTCAAGCATATACTCAATTATGCACTCAATCATATTATAGAGAATATTTATACTTTTGGCAGGGTTAAAACTTAAGTTTATAATCTAATAAACAAGAAATGGCAACAAACTCATTCGCAAGCTTGCTATGTACTTCTGAAAGTTTGATTAGAAGCAGCAGATAATTTTTGAAAATTGTTGAAACTAATGATGGAAAAAATTTTTTATTAAAAATTAAATAAAAACTAAATCAATACAATTGGTAAAACGCTCAAAATATTTTTATTAAATATTGTTATGTACCTGAGACTGGAAATTATCCTTTGGCTAAATAGAGAGATATTGTTTTAGCCAATAAACAGTCCAAAAGAATTTTTGTACAAGCAAATACATTTATTGAAGGTAAGCTTAATTATTTGAAATCAAAATAGCTTAATCACTGACAAAATCAAGATAATTTATGCATGGTTTTTATTAACTTAAGAAATAGATTAAATAACATTTTTTTTTTGTATCAGATAATGGACTAGTCAAATTAAGAACTTATGAACTAACGTTTGAAGGATTAATTCAATCATGCATAGATTATTTTCCATCAACTGCTCCTGTAGGAAATTTAACGAAACCGGGGGAAAAATATTTTCATCATTTTGAAAAATGAATTGATAGAATATAGAAATAAAATAAGGTAAAACATTATTTGAAAATATAAGATATTAAATAAATATTAATGATAATAAAGAGTTTTAATTTTTTAATTACTTCTGATTATTTTTTGAAAATAATTTCGGTAAAAAATATAGATAACATGAAAATTTCTATCGTACCAAGAGCAAGTAGATGTTTACATGTCCTAGAAAACGTTTAACTTTAAAAATATAAAATTACATTTTCAAATTAAATTATTGAGAGATTTTTTTAAAATCAAAATTCAAATTTTAAAACTATTTTTTTAAATGTAACTTTAATTATATAGGTGAAGTTTGCTATGAAAATAAAATCACAGAACTTTTCTTGTTTCTGTTTTTGTATAAATGTTTTACATATAAAATATGATATTTAAAATAAAATTTTGTATATAAATTAAAAATTGTTAAATTTATTTATCAAATTTAAATAAAAAAGTATTTTTTTTTTATTATTTTGAATAAAAATTATAAAGTTTATATTATTATAGTAAAAGGTACTTATAATATACAATAAATTAAATTTAGGATTTTTAAATTATTAAAAATATTATAAATTATAAGTAGGTTATTAAAAAAAAATTTTTAATTTTATAATAAAAAATACACAGGCAAAAATGTTTATAATATAAACGAATTAAAAAAATAAAATTATAATAATGAATTTAGTCCTTTCTAGAACCAATAAATTTTTTTTAAATTCTATATATGCTTTTAAAGACTATAGTTAAAGGATAAAATATTTAAAAAAATTAATTAGGTCTAGAAAGAGCTTTAGTATACATGAGAGTATAAATACAATTATAATTTCAATAAACGATCTTCATTCAGAATTAATTGAAATTTTTCATATATTTTCAAAATAAACCTATATAATACTAATAAAATTTTATTATTTTCCAGATTATACACTTATATTGATTATAAGTAAACCAACGATAAAATTTGAATCAAGTTTTAATGGTATGCAAAAAATATTTAAGTTTCTTTTATTATTTGCATAAAGGATAAAATTATTTTTTTTATGAAGGACATTGTTTGTTTTTTTTTTTTTTTTTTTTTGTACATTGAATTAAATTATCCATTATTCTTTTTTAAATAATGTCACAAAAAAAATCTTTTTAACTTAAAAATCCTATCATTTTAAGTTTTGTTAAAATTTTTTAATACTTCTATATTTACTGTATATTAATCATTCAATTTGTACAATGAAAAAAAATTATTTTTTTTACATAATCTTTTTGTAAAAATTTTAATATTTAATTTAATTATTAAATTCTAAATCAAAAAATTTCAGGATCACCAATCACTGAATACAAGTCAGAAAATAACACTTATAGCAGCTTTAAAGCCAAATATCAAGTAAATTATTTTTTATATAAACTTAAAAAATCATGGAAAAAAATTAATTATTTTTATTTTATTTTAGATCTACAATAAAAGTTAGATGTACAAGAAAATCAAAAATAAAAAAATGGGTTAATGATAAGGGAAATGGAAACCTATTTACTATTCTATTATTGGATTCATCTGATGAAATTGCATGTGCTGCATTCAATAATGACTGTTGTTGTAAATTTTGCAATTTATTTGAAGTAACGAATTTTGAATTTCTAAAATAATTAATTTACAGGCAATAAAAGTAAATTTTATTTAATTTTAGGTTGATAATATTTATTGCATTTCTAAATTTAATTTAAAACCAGCAAATAGGAATTATAATTACTTGGACTGTTTTTATGAAATGTCATTAGGATATGATTCAGAAATTACTTTATGTGATGAAGAAATTAATGATATTCCTAAATTAAAATTTAATTTTATTAAAATAAATGAAATTGAAGCAATAGAAATTGGAAAATCCATTGGTAAGAAAATAATTTGTAAATATGAAACATTTTTTTTATTTTTAAAATTGAATCTTTCTTTCAGATGTATTAGGTATTGTTACAGTTTGTAAAGATATTCAAGTTATCAAAAATCAAGCGACAAAAAAGGTATCAAAAAAAAGAGAAATTACTATTATTGACGATAGTAATAAAATGGTAAAATAGCAGATTTAAAATAAAATTTGAAAATACTGAAACTTATTTTTATTTTATAACTTTACAGATTATGGTAACTTTTTGGGATGATGCTGCAGAAGATTTTGAAAATTTAAATAATTCCCCTATTGCAATCAAGCGAGCGATGATTAAAGATTTCAGAGGCTCTAAATATTTAAGCTACACGGGATCATCGATTCTTCAAATTGATCCCGATGAAAGAGAATCTCATGAGTAATTACTATTTTATTTTATAATAATAGTCAAAATTACTAATAAATTTTTAACTTTTCAGACTGCGAAAATGGTTCCAAATTTTTGGTGGTACTGCAAAATTCGCATTAATACCAAGTAGTATTATAAATATTCCTTGGTTAAACATTAAAGAAGCTACAGAGAAATTTACTACTGTTGATAGATCAAATAATACTTACTATGTAAAAGCTACAGTTAACAAGATAAAAGAAAATTGCTTGTATAATTCGTGTCCGAATGATGATTGTAAAAAAAAAATAATTGAACAAAGCAATGGAATGTTTAATTGTCCAAAATGTAAAAAAAATTATCCATATTTTAAATATCGTTTTATTGTATCTGTAAGTATTTTTAAAACGAAAATATTAAGTGTGAATTAATAAGCTTGTAATTTTTACAAATTTTAGGTAAATTTAATTGATTGTTCAGGTAATCAATGGGCAACAGCATTTGGAGAAGTAGCAGAAGTGTTGTTAGACTCCACTCCATATAAATTAGCAAAATTAAATGAGGAAAATCAAACTGAATTTGTCCAAAAACTTGATGATGCACTGTTTAAATCTTATATTTTTAAAATACAAGTTAAAAATGAGATTTTTAATGTAACTAAATTGCCTCATTTATAATATCAAAAATCATAATATATTTTCAAATATTTTTTCATTTTTTCAGGGTGAATCAAGATTAAAACATATGATTTTGGCTATTCTACCTTTAAATTATAAAATATATAATAATTACTTGCTATCAAAACTTAATGAAATGATCAAAATTTAAGAATTTATTGTACAAAAAACATGATTGATCCACAAACCCTTTTTTTTTAATAACTTCTATTTCTTTTATAAAAAGTTGAAATTTATCTTTGAAATTTGGTGTAAAAAAAAATATTTATATTTGTTATATTATTTATTTTTGTTTTTTTATATAAATTTTATTTTTTTAATACATGATGATTGGTTTATTTTTTTTATGATTAGTTTTTTTTTTTTTTTTTATATATATATATATATACTTATATAAATATAATTTATGTAATTTCTATAATATTGAAATATATCTAAAAAAGTAAATACATAAACATGAAATTTTACATAAACAATTATTTATCTTTTGATAATTTTATCTTTAATAATCTCTCAGTAAAATGTAATCATTATAACCATATTTGAATTACTGTAGATGAATTCAATGCAATTTAAAAATACTTTACACTCACAATTAGAAGTAATAGAAGTAATAGAATAAAATTATTAATGGGCAGGTATATATAATATTGTATTTAAAAAAGTAATTTAAGTAATTAAACAAACATATGAATAAATTATTTTAATTATTTACATTTTATTTTAAAAAATTTTTTAAACATTTAAAATAAAGTTATTACATAATAAATAAATTATTCTAGTTCACTTGGCTTCAATTTACGTTTTAGAGTATAAAATATTATGCAATAATTAGAATCACCAGGTTCACCAAAATTCATATTTTGTGAAACAACAGAATACCCTTCAGCGGCCAGTTGATTAAAATATTTAAATTAACATTTTAAAACTTGAAAGCATCTTGACTTGCTACTTATGATTTTTTTTTGTAAGTGAGATAAAAATTTCAAGTTCAAAAAATGTTGTGATTTTTTTTTCATCAATAATATAAAGACGCAGGATTCTAACCTAATTTAGCGATGAAAAATTCAAAAGATTACAATTTTTTTTTTCTGTTTCAGAACAATTATTGCCTAAATCAAACGTTTTTAGTTTTTTATTTTAAGTATTTTTATTATATATTAAATTAAAATTTTTGTTTATTTAATTAAATTTACCTCTACCAAAAAAAGAATATTGGATGCAAATTTCTTCTATTATCGTGCGAGATCGGGCAGGTGAATAATGGGTATATATAGGGTCGGGTTACGTATATATAGGGGGTTAATGGGAATCAAAAATTCAAAATGTATCGATATTATTCGATATTTTTTGTATCGAAAGATATTTTTTAATTTGAATAATTTTAAATTGATCTCTGGTTTTTTTTTCCAATATCAATTTTTATTTACCTATGCAATAAATTATAAATTAAGCATTGAAAAGAAGTTTCTGAAAAAATATATATGCGGAAATTCAAATAATCCATCCCTTTCAAAAGCGATGTGGAAAAAATTGTTTCCTTCACATTTTTTTCTGTTTTTGATAAAAAAAATTTTATTCAAAAAAGAAATCCTGTATTTAATAGTTTTGACTTATGATTAAAATCAACTAATCAAACTTAATTATTCAAAATTATATAGTTCTTGTAATATATGGAAAAGTCATCAAATAATCAATAAATAAATATTTGTAATTTTTTTTTAGTATATTATTTTTATTACCTATTCCTTTTCCTTACATTATTGAAATAAAATTTAATAGTCTAAATTATTTTTAATATAAATTATTATAGTTATAAAATTAATAATTGTGATAATATAATCAAGAATATACCTAATATAGATAAATTTAATATTATTATATGCTAAATTCTATAAAAGCATAATATTATTTGGTAAATTTTTTATACCTATATATTAAAATAAATGACATTTTTTTTGTTTTCATAAACATTAACCTTATGAAAAAAAATTGATTATATAATTTGGTTTCCTCATAATTAAAGTAAACAATCTATTTTTATAGGGTTTTTTATCAAAGAGAAACCAATTTTGTATATATTAATCCATAACATGTTATATTATGTATTATCTTTTTTGCAAAAAAAAATAAAATTCTTTAGAGGTAAAAGCATTCTTTTAGAAGAAAACATTTGAATTCTTCCTATTTTCTGGAAATGCAAAAACTTAAAATTATTCATACTTTTCCCACCAAAGAATTTTAGTGTAAATAATCAAAAAATAAAGATTTTATATTTTTGCAAATGTAAACTTGCAAGCTTAAACATCAAATAAAAATATAAAAATAAAAAATAAATATCAATTTTCTGTTAACATGTTCTATTACTATAATATAATCTTCCACTGCTTATTATATGGTACATGATCAAGTTAATTTTCAATCTCTCATTTACATGTCCTGCTTCAAAGTGTAAAATATAGTAGTAATTTGCTCATTTAAACTTACACATTGTGATACAACTAAATATCCTTTTAATCCAAGGTCATTGATAACTTTAATTAAAGGCATTCCTTGAAAAAATAAAAAAAATTGTTATTTTTATCATACATAAAGCAACTTATATTCAAACATTTAAAAATTATATGATGAATTTGGAAAATTCTGTTTTAAATTAATCACACATGCAAATCAATATAATTTTAATCTATATAGGTAATAAATTAAGTGTTTAAAAGTATTACAAGAGAAAAACCGTATGTTAAAAATAAAATACAAACCTTCATATTGAGGAAAAAAGGCACCATTTGATATTTTAGTTACTTTGAACTCTTCCCCATAATCAGATTTTTCTGCTTCTAATACTATGTAATGGTACATAGACTTATTGTTACCTTTATTTGACATCTAGAATTTGAAAAAATATTTATAAGAGTAATTTCATGCCAATCGGATCCAAATTAGACTTAACTATTCTGAAAATTAGTCCAAAATATTTTTTTTTGAAAGTACGAGTTAAGTCCTTTTTACATTAGATTAATTTTTTTTAAACCTGTGTGCTTTGACTATATATACTCTTTGCTATAGGCAAAGCACATGGGCTTTATAGTAAAAAATTGTTATAGATAAAAATTTGGTTTTCTTTATTTTATTAGAAATATTTGCTGGGTAAACCACGAAATTTTAAGTTTAAAATTTAACATATTAATATTAAAAAGAATTTGTCTTTAATTTGATTAGAAAAACATTAAATTACGACTTTTAAATTTTGCTAATTTGGTACAATATAATATATTATATTCTAAACATATCCGACTTTAAAGCCTGATTTTTCATTTTAACTCATTAACGCCGACGCAGAGAGTTTTGAAAATCCTCGTGAAAATCGTAAAAAAGCAATAACTTCGATTGGTATTGCCCGTTTTACCCCCCTTTTAGTCCAGATTTTTGAGCACATACAAGAGCTATAGGTCAAAACTAATGATGGGTTTTAATGAAAAATTTTTTAGCCATGCATCTACAAGGAAAATTGTTATTTTTTACTATTTCCAAAACTCTCCGTGTCAGCGTTAATGAGTTAACACGTTTCCCGACATAAATCCCAACATCATCACTTTGGTCTTTTTGGATTAAATTCTTTCCAAAAAAATCACTCGAGGGAGCTGTTTTTGGCAACCAATATAAAAAAGGTCAACCAAAGATTTCTTGGGTGGTTACAAAAATATCAAAGTTTTACTCGTGTCAAATTTGCGAAAAAATGACCTTTAAATGTGCAAAAACCATTCCTTTTGATCGTAAAGATATTTAGTCCACCCTATATAGTTTTTAAGACTGCTATTTAAAAATTTGGGTTTCCCGTGTATAGAAAGTGCATCAAACACCCTTAAATTGAAAAAATACCTCTTATTAATGGTGAATTCGGGATATTTTTGCAACATGTTAGACAAATTTCGTAATTAAACCTTGATTTTCATAACCAGTGACTCAAAAAATCTTAGGGAGACCTTTTTTCATTGTTTCCAAAAACAACCACAAAATCGTGATTTGACTATAAGAACAAAATATTTTGAACCAATTTCACTTACTTTGACCCCCTCGCCCCTGTATCCACCACTGCGATCTAATTTCTTATTTTTGTAAATTTTTTGTATAATATAAATTTGTTTATATTTAATCCTAATTTGCTAAAGTAAATTCTTTTAACGTAAAAAAAAATTAATTAATAACAAATTTTTAATTAATAAATAAAAATCGCATAAATTTTACAAAAATAAAATATCATACCCCAGAAGTTAGCACATTGGCAAAGTATTGTCTAAAAATATGGATTCTATTAATATTTAGTCAAAATTAATCATTTAAAGTGATTATGAAAATTAAATAAAAACTCATCTAGCAAAATTTACTTTTTTTTTTAAATATAAAAACACTCATAAAAACATGAAAACTACAATAGACCGCAACTGTCGTTTTGCCCATCAGTTATTAGAACAGCTTTTGTCAAATAAATATGAAATTATGATCGTCAAACCGCAAAAAGAATGTTTTATTATTGAGATATTTTTTGTAAGTTTTTTAAGGTTTTTGTAAGGTTTTTGAAATTCACATTCAAAATATATTCTTGAAAATATCTCAACCTTTCAGGCAAGTCTTTCGGAAAAAATTTTTTTAATATGTTGACAAAAACAAATATTTATAGCAAAATTACTGTTCTGATAAAATTAAAATAAACTTTTTTATTATCAATTAAAATTATTGCTCACTTTATGAATTATTACGTTGGAACAATAATAAATTGTTTATTTTTTTGAAAAATTGCACAAAAAATCAGCTGTTGATGCAGTATTAAATTTTATAGGTTATGCAAAGTTAAAAACAAGTAAACAACATATAATTTTTCTCCGACCCTTCCCCGCTCTAAAGAAGTTTTTATCATTCTCTCATTGGCAGATTTAAATTCCGGACCTAAAGTTACAGAAATTTCCGTTAACAGCGCCAATTTTTAACTTGGTCTCATTTTCTTTGTTTTAATAAATAATTACTTTTAAGAGAAAAAAATTTCAAAAAACTTACCGTTAATCTACTTTTATTTCAATTTTTCTGTTTTTAAAATGTCGACCTGCCGCCGCTCAGTGCCTAAAATGGGCACAGTAGATTTACAGAGTTGAAAAGGCCAATGAGAATAAAAAACTAGACCCTTTTCCAGTCAATTTGAGAAAACAAAAATCTTTTTTAGTTGCCACCATTTTTGGACAGAGGGGGGTGGCCGGGTTGAGAAATAATCGCCCATATATACATATTAAAGTAAATCTTTAAAAAATTCTTATTATTTAAAGCCCTAAACCTAGTTTGTAAATCATAAAATTAAAATCTATGATTATCAATAGTCTTTTATTCAAAATTTAAAAATTTAACTCTGATATTCCATACTTGAAATTGAAAGCAATCATGAAAGACTGAGTAATCTAGACTATAACAAAATAACTTATCAAACTGTAAGTTAAATAATAAAATGTATCCATTAAAATTAGTAATTAATTTTAAATAATCATGATAGAGAATACTTAAAGTAAAAATATATAAAATGAGAAAAAATATAGGAATAAAAGAATAAGTTTGTAAGAGATTAAAAAAATTTTTTTTCAGAAAAACAAAGTAATTAGCTTATTAGTTTACATTCTATTGTTTTATAATATTATATTAAAAAAAAAATATAGTTAAAAAAATATATATGATGTAAACCTTCGTAAAGAAATCATTATTTATTGATCAGCTTTATTTGCTTCATCCGAATCAATATAATCTGAATCAGAAACAGCTTCTTCATTACCGTCATAATCTGAATCAGAATAAGTACCTAAAAACAATAACAAAAATATTATCTACAAATTTTAATAGAAATAAATATGAGTTATCTAATTTAGATTTAAAAAAAAATCTAATTTAGCTATTTAATAATCTATAAAAAAAAAATTTTTTAATAATTATCAAAGTACCTATTTTTAGGCTATAATAAAATTGCTTTGCCAGCATTTGCTAGTGCTTTAACTTTTCCAATACATTCCATTATATAATTTAAATCTTCTTGAGTTGCAAAATTATCAGAATGAGTATTATATAATTGCATTACTAGTGCTTCAATAACTCCAAGATGCTCTTCCATAAAAGTCATTAATTTTTCATGAACTTCCATTTTCTCTTCTGCACCTAAAATACAATAACAAAAATATTATATACTACCTAATTTTGATGGAAATAAATATCTATAATAATCTACAGACAAACAATTTAAATATTTAACTTATTACCTATTGTTTCGCTACTATAAAATTTCATTAGTAGTAGTTCTTTAACAACTCCAACATTCTCTCCTAAAGACTTTAAATTTTCTTTAATTAATTGAATGATTTCACTTGTATTTAATTGTACAGCAGATGCACTCGTCATAATGTTGGAACAATTGTCTTTTGCATAAGATTTCTTCGTCATCTAAAATTTTAATTATTTTACTTGTAAAATTTATTATAAAATTATGTAAACAAATAAAATTAAAGAATTGAAGCTATTTATTAAATGTATTATCTAGAAGCTGTGTTAAAATTAAATCATTAAATCAAATAATTATAATGTTGATTTTAACGTTACATATAAGCAAATTTTCCAAATTAATTAAATTTATAAAGCTAGTAAACTGTATTATTAAAATTGCTTGTTTCTTTTTTTATAATTTCATCATTTCAAGTAATTAAAAAAAAAGTACTTTTTGCTGCATATTAATTATGGCTTTAGTTAGCATATAGTGATAATCAGTGAACAAAATTAGACTTAAAATAAAAGGTTCTTTCTCAAAATAAACTGTTAAAGAAAATCTAATCATCTACAGTTATTTTAAAATTATCAAATTTTTTAAACAATTTAGTAACATGGGCTATACGCTATACACTTATGGCCTACTTGTAATTTCTAACCTAATAAATCGATCCCTACTGCCACGATGAAAAGATTTAACGTGAGATTTAATCATAATATAAATTAATTAAATACAAATGACTATACTTACATTGAAACCAAATTTTTCTGGACCTTCAAGTGAATAAAATTATTTTCATAAAAAAATAAGGCAATTAAGTTTTAATGAATAAAATCGCAGGTGTTAAAGAATAAAATCTCTGCAAGTCTGCAGTGGCAAAAACACTATCAGATGACGATGTATACCTCTATACCACTGTATATTATTCTCCTCTTCTGAGGGTAGGATAGGTGATTCAAGGGCTTTTTAAATTTTAAAAAAAAAGTTTTTGAATTTTTTTATTATCTTACATCTTTACAGATTTTATTATAATAATTATAATAATATTATATTCATATTACTTTAGAATCCAATTATATTAAAAAAACGCTGCCAAGTGATTGGCACTATGGTTCCTCATCAACAATAGCAAAATATTTATAATGGTCTATTTTATATCTAATAAAAATGATGTTTTTTTAATTTTTTTATATGAAAAATATTGAGAAAAAAAATTTGAAAAATTACGTATCAGATGGAAAAAATCCTTTAAAAACAATAATTCTAGATATTAGTACTTTCATAGAAATAAATTAAGTACTAAGTCCAAAATGAAAAAAAATTATTATGTTTTTTTAATTTTTTTAAACAAAAAATTTTGTAAAAAAAAATTTCGAAAACTTACATATAAGATGGAGAAATTCTTTAAAACCATAATTCTGGATATTACTACTTTTATAGAAATAAATTAAGTACCACGTCCAAAAAGGAAAAAAATTATTGTTTTTTTAATCTTTTTATACAAAAAATTTTGAAAAAAAAAATTTACAAAAATTACGTATCAGATGGAGAATTCCTTTAAAAACGATGATTCTGGATATTAGAACTTTCCTAGAAATAAATTAGGTATTACGTCCAAAAAGAAAAAAAATTATAGTGTTTTTTTAATTTTTTTATGAAAAAAGTTTTGAAAAAAAAAATTTCGAAAACTTACGTATCCGATGGAGAAATCCTTTACAAACGATAATTTTAGATGTTCGTTATTTCATAGGAAAAAAATTAAGTATTACGTCCTAAAATAAAAAAAATTTTGGCGTTTTTTGTATTTTTTGGCGACAAAAATTTTGAGAAAAAAATTTTGAAAAAATTAAGTATCAGGTCTAAAAAATTACTATAAACGATATTTCTAAAACTAGTACTTCCACAGAAATAAATCAAGTACTGCGTCCAAAAGGAAAAAAAAAATTGTCATTTTTTGTACTTTTGGTGAAAAAAATTTTGAGAAAAAAATTTTCAAAAAATAAATTATAAGTTTCGATTTATCGAGTAAAAACGATACTTCTAGATATCAGTACTTTCATGGAAAAAAATGAGGTATTACATCCAAATTAAAAAAAAAAAAAAGTACCTCGAGATTTTTTGGTAAAAAAAATTTTGAAAAAAAAATTAGGTCTTAATGTCGTGTTGGCTGTGAAATATCACCGGTTACAGTCCAACATACATACATACATACATACATACATACACACACACACACACACACACACACACACACACACACACACACACTCACACATACAGACTTTTTTTAAAAACCGGTTTTTTAGCTTCCTGAGGTCTCAAAACGTGCTTATATGCCAAAATATCGAAAATCAAAATTTCACCTATCACAAAGGTTCCTCTATGAGGAACCAAAAATAATTCGTAAGAAAAATATATATTTATATTATCATTATCGTTTTTTTTGCAAATAAAAAAATTTTATTTTTTTAATTTTTAATTTCAATAAGTTTTTGATGCGGTACACCATAAAAATCAACATAATTTAATATTTTAACTACTATAAAACATAAAAATATAGCAAAAAGAAGCCTTTACCGTTCCCTGTCACAAAGGAGATTCCTCTATACTTTGGGTGTCTGTCACTCACACCTATCAATTAATTTTCAAAAATTTTTATAATTTAAACTTACTTTTACTAATTATTACAAGGGTGATAAGGTGTGTCACACGATTTTACAAAATTTTTACGTAAATTTATATTAAATTTGATTTCTCTTCATAAAAACATTTTTAAAACCTTTTAATCACGTAAATGACAACTTAAATATATAAAAAATAAATTCTTACACCAAGAGCACTTTCAGGGGTCGTTAAATAGGGAAAAAAATCAGTTCATGTTCAAAAATCACGAAGGGACAAAAAAAAAAGCCTTTACCGTACCCCCATGGATCTAAGATTAAGAAGCATTGTAATTAAAATATTAAAAACTTAGCAAGTTTCAATCATAAAAATACTTTACTTTCCAAACGGAAAAGTTTTTTTGTTCATTTGTCTACGAATTATTTTGATTTTTCTATAAAAAAGCCTTTACCGTTCCTCTTTTTTTTTTAAATTATTAAATATTTTTAAAATTTACTTCCAAAACTCGTTTTTTTAGTAAGAATTATTCAAAAATATATTTGTTCTCTAAAATACATAAAACTTAGAAAAATTCATATATTAAGGCCGTATGTAACGATTTTGGTTATGGTTTTAAGCTGTTTTTACCTTATAATTATCAAAAAGCGTAATAAATTAATGTAAAAGGTTCATTATGGTGACTTTTATGTAATTCTGAATAACTATTAGTAAAAAAATTCTAAAAAGCCCTGTTTGAACTTAAAAAAAGGAATTTTTTATTTTTATTTTTTGTAAGCTATTTTTTCAAAAAAAATGAAAACGAGCCATATATATAAAAAAACTTAAATTTTCCGATATAATATGTGTAGATAGGTATATCAATACCTAATTACACATATAAAAAGGAAAATTTGAATAAGAAAATTCGAAAATTCAAAAATTAGCTAAGAAAGAAGGGAAAAATTTAGGATTTGTCTTTCCATGTTATGAACTTGGAATTAGGAAAGCAAAAACAGCAGGGAAATTTAAAAAGCAAGATTTTTGACCGCATGGTTTCTCACAGTGGTCTGGAACACGAAAAAACGGCGGTTCTCCCCGAGAGCTGCGGTTTTAATTTTAAGACAAGCATTTCCTGCCTCAGGCGACCCTATAGAATCATAAAATACCAGAGATTTTTAGGAGCATCGTGGTGAAACTTTTTTCGTGTTCCAGACCACTGTGTTCTTATTGAAAATCAAACGAACGTCTAAAAAAAAAAAAAAAAGAAAAAACCGAGGCAATGTTGCTTTAGGGTTTTTTGAAATAAATAAAAATTTAAGCAATCCAATTTAATTTAGTATTTTAGAGCATAAGTCGATTTCAAAATTTGTTGAATTTACAAATTACTGCAACTTTTGAACTTAGAAATTAAATATAGTATATACTAGCTGCCTCCGGCTCGCTTCGCTCGCCCCGGCAGCCGCCATGAGGGCTGCGCCCCCCTGGACCCCTGCGACTTTATTTTTCCAAAAATATGTTGCTTTATGTTACTCAATATTTTGTAAAATAAAAATAGATAAAAATTAGAAATATATATAATATTAGTCCTAAACTTATATAATTTTCGAAAAATTATTGTATCTTTTGACAGATCGAACCGATCGCCTTGAAAATTTAGGTGGATACGTAAAAAATATACCCGAATCGAATGAAATTCTTTTTGCTAGTAAAATTTTTCCTCGGTTTTTTGTTTTTTTGTTTTTTTTTAAAATTTGATAAAAATTTTTTTCTTGAAAATTCAGTTTTTTCAACATAAAAAATTTTTGTCGTTATCAATCGAAACGAAACCTAGCCTATGTTTTGACCCGTAATTTTTGCCGTCTTTTGCCGTAAACCCCGCATCTCTAACTTGTATCGCGTTCAAGTTTACCCATTTCGGACAAACATACAAAATTAAAGATTTATATATATATAGGATAACATAAATTTTGTGATACGAAAATTAAATTCTATTTTATTACGGTAATTTTATAAATTTTTGTAAAAAAATAAAAATAAAAAAAATTTTAAATTTATCTTTTTTTATTCTTCTATTGAAAATAAGATTAAAAATTTTTAGATTATCTTTAAATTGCAAAGGAAAAAAAAAACAATTATCATTATTTTTATGATAAAATTCTAGACAAAAACTGATTACTCTATCTGATAGATAACTCTAACATTTTAAAGAATAACAAGGGCGAAATTTTTTTTTTTTTTAAGATAAACCCAATTTTTATCTATATTTATTAAGAATAATAGATAAAAAAAAAGGTTTTAGATGGAAAAGATGTATCGATGCAGTAATACATTAAATATCGTGCACGACGTACACCACATAACAAGCTTCTAGCTTAGTTAAAATCTAAATTTATATTTCTAATAATTATTGCTGAAGAATAAAAATAATATTTTCATTTAAATTAAAAAACTAATTTCAAGACTATTTGTAGAAAAAGCAAGGGACAAAACTTCAGGTAAGAATACATTACTTTTTGAGATGATGTACTATTTTTAAATAAAATTTCATGCTTTTCATTATGTTTTGACTTTTTTTTATTTACACAAATTTTTTTTTAATAATCTACTAAAAACTGTTTTCAATAGGAGATAAAGTTTCTTTCATTATTAGCTGTTGATTATTACTTTAAAAAATATTGACTTTTTCCAAACAAACGTGATCAAATCTACTTACAAATAGTTTCCAAAATAATTTTGCCATAAAGTATTACTAAAAAAATTTATAATTGGTTTGTGTAACAACACAACCAACGATCATGGAACATGTTCACTCATAACAGCAATAAATCCGAAAACAGAAATTACAATAAATCCTAAAATATAAATTATCCTAACTCCATAAACTTGAAGTATTCTTAGTCCTAGCTTGTTCTTATAAGAGCCTGATCAGGCCCTGACTCCAACTTCAAATTATTCTAAAGTCCCTAAATCGAAAATATTCTGAAAATATTCTAAGTCCATTTCACCCCCCCCCCCCCCTGCCGATCCAAACTTTTTCAAATACCCCATCCAATGAACATGTTACATGTTAATTATTAAGCCTTCATACATTTTTTAGCACTTAAGTTTTAATTTTTCTGCAATTTTTGGCAGCCATTTAATAGGCGTGGGTAATTTAAGGAAAACGTAAAGAAAATTATAAAAAAAATTTTTTTCCCGCTTACTTGGGATATGCCTAATCGGTATGATCAGATTGCGACAAGCGGAATTTTTTTTTAGTGTATCTGACCCGAGGCTTCGGGCTGGTCTCGGATTTTTCGAATCGCCCAAAAAAAGTTTGGTTACGTTTGGTTTAAAACTCCCAGATTATATAATATTATATTATTTAAAAAATATTTTTAATTATTTTTTGAATTTCAATAATTTTTAGTGTTCACAACAACTGCGCAGCATCTAAACAACTTGTTCAAAAGGTCGTGTCCAAAATAAAAATAATAATGACTTCAAAAGGTAATTTGGAAAAAGTTTTCTGTTATTTTAAAAGTAATATAATAAACCTTTTTTTCAGCAACAATTACTTTGTTAAGTGACTACTGCCTAATGCATATTTTTAGTTATTTAAACGCCAGTGACAAATTAAAAATTTTAGAATTAGTATGTAAAAGGTGGAATGAAGTTGCTAAGCGCACATTGAATCACATAAGAGCAAATGACTTCAAACTAATGATTCGGCGAATTTGCATGGGAAGAGGAGCTCAAAAAAATACTAATTTTTTTCTTAATGTTTTAAAACAACGTGGTTTATATTTATATTATTTATATTTAGATTTTAATTATTTTAATGTGGCACAATTAATTATTGAGTTGCCAAAATATTGTAATAATTTAAAACATGTGAATTTTTCTCACCCTGGTAAATGCAATGATGAAAACTTCAAATTAATATTTAACAATAATCCTAATTTGCAAAGTCTGTATTTTAGAAATTTTCGGGTAAAAAATGATTGTTTTTTGAATATTAACACTGAGTTGATAAAAGAATTCGGTATTTTTAATCTTCCGTCAGAATCAGAAAGTTATTTTTATGAATTGATATCAAAACTTAGAAATTTAAATAAATTAACATTGGTACCAATCAACTATGAGACAACCGTTCCTTTAATTAACGCCTTATATGAAAGTGGATGCGAAAATTTAATGCAAATTTTTATTGTAGGAGGAATTTTAGATAATAATGAAATTAATTCAAATGTTTTTAAATTTCTTTCCCGGCAAAAAAAGTTACGTAAATTAAAATTATTACCTGCCAAATTTGACGAAAAGCTAATTCAAAGTTTACCGCCAGAAAATTTAGAAATTTTATATTTAGAAAATTTAAGAGGACTGAATACGAAATCTGTTTATTCTTTTAATCACATTTTAAATTTGCAAGAATTAGTTTGTAAATTAGTAACATTGGGAGATAATTTTTTTCATGCTATATCTGATTGTAAAAATTTGAAAAAACTTCACGTTATTTATACAGATAGTTTTCTCTCGCTTAAAACAAACGGTTTTTTCAATAAACTGCAAAAATTAGAGTATTTTAAGTTAAGATGCCTAAGAATTCGAAGCTTCGAAGAAAGAGATATTTTAAGTTTAGATTATGTTGGTCATGGTACATTTTTTATCGATTATTTGATAGAAGATTTATCAAAATGTCAAAATTTAAGTAATTTGATTATCAAAAGATGCGGAATTTCTAGTAAAGGAATGAAAAATCTGAGCAAAATTCAAAGCTTAAAATTTTTAAGCATGACTGGAAATCCCCTGTTTCCTGACGGAGAAAAACTTATTCATAAAGATCTCTTAAAAAATAGGAATAAAATATTAATAAAACCTAAAGACGTTTATCGCGTGATAAGAAAATTAACCAATCTTAAAGAAATTTATTTCAACGACTGTTATTTCATAAAAAGTTCAACGGTAATTGCTATCAATCAACTGATAAATGATAATTTCACACATGTTTTAAAAATACATTTTAGGAATTGTTTAAAAACGAAATTTTGTCAAATGCGATTTAAATCAATGAAAATTTTACCTTTGTCAGTAATAACTGCGGAGTGCGATGAGAACCCAAAGGATATTTGCAGATTGCAAAATTATTCAAACATAATGCTACATAAGTTTTGTGGTTATTCGGATGATAATCCTTGGTGGTAGGTTAATTTGAATAATATTTTTTATCAGTCACCAGTTGGACTGGTATTTTCTGGAATTTTTATGTCGTCGGGAAGTTAATTTATAATTTTATTGATTTACAACAACTTAAAATTTTGGAATTTTTTGGAATTGATTTATTCATTTATAGTTGTAATTTAATTAATTTAGCAATTCGGAGCCTAAGTCAATTTTCAAATTTGATGAATTTATAAATTACACTGCAACAGTTGAACTTAGAAAATACAATGTCAGCGATGAAGAAATAGCAAAAATAATTAGAGATTCAGTATATCTAAAAGAACTTCTTTTGCATAATTTTAAAAATTTGAATAATCAGTTCATAAAAACAACTAGTGAAATTAAATTTAATAGACAAGATTTTCATGTTCTAAAAATAAATCTAAATAATAGTGCCATGCAGAAAGAAAAATAATTTGTTATTTATTACTTTTCTTCCTAGCGGGCCGAAAACACTTTTTTCGCCCCGCAACGAGATCGAAAAAAAACGCGTTTTCACCCCACTGAGAAAGAAAATTTTCGTTTTGTCCATGGGAACGGGGCCATTCTTTTTTTTTGCTATCTTGGTTAAAAATGTACTATTAATAGATAAATAAAAATGTACGATTATTTTTTATTTCTAACAGTTTGTTTCATTTCTTTACCCTGCATTATTATACTATTGTTTAATTTTTCCAGTGAATAGCCTTAAAAAATAAATTAATAAATACAATGTCACAATATATTTTTTTTGTCAGCGACCAGAAAGCAGGCATTTTCCGGGGCCGTGGCGCGATTCGAAAATAGGCATTTTCTTAATGCTACTGACGAAGAAAAATTATGTTTTGCCCTTGACCGTAAAAAAGGAATGCTCCATATCGCAGATTACCGACATTCACGTTCGATGAACGTGTGTTCAAAATTTATGTTCGATCTGGGCCATTCTTTATTTTTTGGCCTAGGATATAAATATACTATTAATGATTTTAAGTTTTCCCTGATAGCGTTTGCGATATTTTTTTTTTGCTTATTGATAGTTGCATAAAGATTTGAAAAAATTTTACTACCAAGTTCCGAGTTTTTGTTTTCACATGAATGTTATAATATATGGGTAAACAAAAAATTATTTTTATTTCTGATTGGCAAATAAATATATTGTTATTTAATTTTCACCCAGTTTTCTACTGTAGAGCTAATTTGTACCTTCTTCGGTACATGTTTCTCTTCCTAACATCAATTAAATACCAATCAATAATTTTTTCACTTTTATCATTCACATATCAATGTTAATAGCGAAAACTCCGACATCTAATATGATTACACATTGGAACAGGCTGAGTTTTTGCTAATAATCTTTAAGATTCATACTTAACATAACTAAAAACATTTTCTTATTTGATTATTTAAATAGTTTTGTGTTTCATTAGATTCAAATTTTACAGACGCATAAAAAGGCTTTTAAAGTCAAAATTAAAAAAAAAAAAAAAAAAAAATCATTTGTGCGGGTATATATTAATAAAATTATGAATTTCAATATCATAATTTATTATCAGATAATATTTTTCTGAATTGAGTATATTAAGTTATTAACTCACAAATCGCTTGCCGCTATTGTCCATGTTACCCCACTATTATGATTTAAAACTTGATTTGCTTGTTTGTATGCGCAATTTTTGTTCAAAATTGATGGTAAATAGTTTAGCTTTACAATCCATTCAACAGCTAGAGAAAAGACTATATATGAAAAATTCATTGCATAAATATTATATATTTTTTTGATAATCAGTTTTCATTGTAATGATAAATAATCAAGAGCAGCTGTAACAGGAACATTTTTTTAAGGAATGTTATCATAAGTCCAATAACTCAATTCTAAAAATTATCAACTTCATCAGTTTTTGGTTTTTTCGTATTTTAATTTTACCACATAAGTGATTCTATATAACAAAACAACACGGTAGAGCTGCTTTGGTTGAAAATTCAACCAATTGGTTGAATTTTACTATTTTTGGTTGAAATTTCAACCAATTGGTTGAATTTTAAACCAATTGGTTGAATTTTCAACCAAAAATAGTAAAATTAAACCAAATGGTTGAAAATTCAACCAAAAGCTAAAATAAAAAATAAAAATGTAGTAATTATAATACAGAGTAAAAAAATTATCTCTGCATCTATAAAAAGTGCATTAATTTTGTAATATACTAGAATGGCCGCGCGCCTAGCGCGCGCAGAATACTGACTTTTTAACATGATTTCCTAATCGAAATTTATGTATATAAAATAAAATTTATAATAACAGAATCTGTTTTAAAATATTATATTCTACGGATGTATACCTACATTCAGGGTGTGCGGTGACCCGAAAGTCGGGTCGGGTACCCGAAATTTTGGTATTTTTTGTAAAATTTTTGCAGGTCAGATTTCGTGTGAAGCCCGAAACTTTTCGGAAAAGGTATGCACTTGAATTTTTGAATCGAAAGCTTCCATAGATACACCAAATTTGACCCAACTCAAAGCAAAAAACCCAACATTTCGGGCACTTGGGTCGACTCTCGGGTAACCACACACCCCTAATACCTATTGATAAAATACTAAAATTTTTTACTATGAGAAATTTTTAGTTTATAACACAATAAGTATCTTATAAGTATTTTGCCCTTTAAAAATAATATATTTATAGTAGTTATTTTACCATACAAAATTTATTTGGTATTTCTTATTCTCAAAAAACGGTTTTCATCGCTTGTTTTTTTTCACTACATTTGGAACTAAATTTTAAAGATTTATGAGACCTTTTTTAATTAAATTTTATCTCGAAAATCAAATCTAATTTTCATGAAGCTAATTTGAGGCTGTTCAAAATTTACCGATTTTGAATCCAATAATTTAATTTACCATAAATAGTTATTTTGAATTATCAGAATATTCCTCTCTAAAATCCAGTATTACTCTGAAAGGCTGCCTTTACATAAATTTAATTCTGACTTTTAAGCCTTTAGATAAATTTAATTCTGACTGAATTATTTTAAGTCCCTAAATCAAAGTTCTTCCAAATACGCTCACCCTTGAGCCCTCTTCTCTCCGTCAACTCCCAGCTTCACCATTATCTCGTAAAATAAAACATTTTTTTGCAACATATTTTAATGTTGGTATTTGAGTAAAAATAATAGAATAGAGTCAATTACTCGGTCAATTATCCAATAATTTACAATTCCCGACCCTTCCCTACTTCAACGAAAAATTGGAGCTGTGAAACGGCTATTGCCTATTTTTATAACTTTAGGACCTAAGCCGGACCGGCTTGAATTGAAAACATAAACAATATTAACGGTTCCTCCGTTTTAAATATTTTATTTGTTAAAATAAATAATTGTTAAAATAGCGATATTTTAAATAGAATAGTTAATAGAATAGTATAACTATTTGTGGTTTTTTTTTATAAAATGGTTATTAAATTTTATGCAAAATTTTTACTTATTTTCAATTCAAGCCGGGCCTAAAGATATATAAGAATCTGTGATAAAAATCGCCTTTCCACAGCTCCAATTTTCTTTTTGAGTGGGAAAGGGCCGGACTCAATAACAACTAGACTGTGACCACAACAATCTGTGATCTATGATGATAAGGTTTCATCTATTAAAAATATATTTATTTTTAAAATTAATTTTTCAAAAAATTATTAATGGTATTAATAATACACCAAGAATCTCACATATCATTGTAGTTTAAATTTAAAAATTATGGATTCAGTAACCTTTTTAATTAGTCATTCATCAGCTTCTCATCAATAATAATATATAAAAAATCCCTAGTTCATATAATATCATACATATATTATAAAATTATTGCACTTTTTATAGATGCAGAGATAATTTTTTTACTCTGTATTATAATTACTACATTTTTATTTTTTATTTTAGCTTTTGGTTGAATTTTCAACCATTTTGGTTGAATTTTAAACCAATTGGTTGAAAATTTAAACCAATTGGTTGAAAATTCAACCAATTGGTTGAAATTTCAACCATTTGGTTTAATTTTACTATTTTTGGTTGAAAATTCAACCAATTGGTTTAAAATTCAACCAATTGGTTGAAATTTCAACCAAAAATGGTAAAATTCAACCAATTGGTTGAATTTTCAACCAAAGCAGCTCTACCGTGAAGGTATATTTTATTTTATAATCTCCTTTTTAAACATATTAATTAGCAAAAAATGATTTAAAATTTAATAAATATTAAAAAAATATTTCATATGCTATTTATTTGGGTCTACTCGGAACCTACACATTTCGAACTTGCACATCTATTTTCTTACACATTTTATTACACGAAAAAAATATTACACATTAAATAAATTACCAAAATAAATCTTACACAAGTGTAGGAAAATTAATAATTAAATATCTTATATATTTTTATAATTTTCATATTGTTTTACAATTAAAATATATAAAATATTTAATTATTAATTATCCTACACTTGTGTAAGATTTATTTTGGTAATTTATTTAATGTGTAATATTTTTTTCGTGTAATAAAATGTGTAAGAAAATAGATGTGCAAGTTCGAAATGTGTAGGTTCCGAGTAGACCCATTTATTTTTTTTTCAATTTACAGCAAATTACCATTAAATTAATAGTAGTTCAGCCTCAATATAACATATGATAAAAAAGTCCATTAAACATTGATCGGTTTTCGAATTGTAAAGAACGCAGGTAAGATTTTGATTTTTTTTTTTAATTTGCAAAAAATTTAAAATTTTATCAATTGAGTTTAATTTTTTGTTTCATTGATGATTTTTTTTTTTTTAAATAAAATTATTTAAGAGATTTAGCATATATTTAAAAATTAATTTAGATGCATGATAAATAATGATATTAATTTTATTTTCGAAAGGCAATAAAAATATTGATTTTCTATTCTCTTGATAATAAAAACCGGTTTCAATAGAAATAAAGTTCTTTTCTAAATTGTTTAACAAAAGCCCATTTTATTTATATTTCAGTTGATTTTTCTCATAATTTCCAAATAATTGCAAATAATTGTTGTATTTGCCTTAATTCTAAAAATTTACAATAAGAATGAAAATATCGACATATAAAAAAATTTTACTATTACCCTATACTTTGTTGTATCATATTAACTGATGTTTTTGTTTCTGCCGCCCTCTTTCTCCAGGTTAATCTTTAAATAAAACCAGTAAATATCTTAAACAAAGAAAATTCACCTTTTGATTAACTGTTCAAAAATCAGAATTTAAACCAACAGGCCTGTTGACAATTTCTAAAATTCTTTCATTTATAAATAATCTTTTGACAAAAAACGAGACGAAAAGATTCGAATATTCTTTTGTTGTGTGTAATTATCAATTATTATTTTTGTTATTGTTGGTTTGAATTCTAATTTTTGAACAGTTAATCAAAAGGTGAATTTTCTTTGTTGAAGATTTTTACTGGTTTTATAATTTTTTTAATTTAAATTAAAAAAATTGTTATTCTTCTTCTTGACATTATTTTATTTTCTATTTAAATATTTCTTTATTTTTAAAGATAAATTTGAATTTAGAATTTTGATTCTTTAAAACCCAGAACGAAAATAAAAAATTACCATTTGGTAATAATTTTACAGAAAAAATATGCAATCTAAGCAAAAAAAAATTAGCAAAAATTAAAAAATTTTTTAATCCAATTAATTTATTAATTTTTTTCTAAAATTTATAGCCTCAAACCAGACATCGCTTAACATACAGAGAATCGCCAAACATTTAAAAATCCTAATTTCTGGTGGGTCATCCATAGGCGTAGGTACACAATTTACTTATTCTAAAGGACATCGTTAATTATTACATGTAAGTAACTATATTACAGGTAAGATTTTGATTTTTTTACGTTTCTAAACGATTGCTATAAACATTTGGATTTGAATTCGCAAAAAAATAAAAAAATTTAATTGACTTATTTTATTGTTTAAAAATGTATACTTGTAGTATACTACTACACTTGTAGTAATACTACTATGTAATAGTAAAATTACTACTAGTAGTAAAATTACTACTAGTAGTAAAATTACTACAATTTGTAGTAAATATACTATTTTTGTAGTAACATTGTGTTTATTATTTTTTACTGTGTATGATTTTTGAGTCGCTGGAAAAGTTGGACAAGTTGTTCAAGTTATTTTTGTAGGCCTTTGAAATATTTAAAAAATATAATAATAAAAAAGGTCATTGTGCATTCGATAGATCTGGAGCGACGCATTTCCGAAAATTGAAAGCGTAGACTTTTACTTTGAATGGCTTAAAGAGCAACTTATTTAATTTTTAAGTAATTTGAAGCCAGAAATTATGAGCACAATACCCAGAGATGAATAGTTCTACAGTTATCCAGCTCAAATTATGGTATAACCGTAAGAAATAACCAAAACTTACCTATTGTGGGCAATTAGATCACTTTTTGTAAAAAAATATATCATGTTCGTACTCAGCGGCCCTAAAGTGATGCATATATCAGATAAGAACAACGGAAATTCCCTAAAAAAATACCTATTAAATAGGCAGGTGGACAACTTTTGATATAAACGGAGTTCAAATTCAAATTTGAATCTGAGTTGAAAGAAACATGTTTCCTTTTTTTGTATTATTTACAATGAGAAATTCGTTAATTCAAAAAGTTTTTAACATTCTTTATTATAATTAGTAAAGGCAAATTGTTGTTTTCATTTATTATTTATTTTAAAATAATATAGGGTACTTAATGATTATAATTAATTTCAGAATTTTCAGATACTTGAGATATTTGGTATTCTTTCACTACTTGAATCTACAAAATATGGAACGTTTGAGAAATTTTTTGAGTGCGTTATTTTGCTTTCCAAGTAACCAAATGAGTAAGTAAAAAAAAAGTATATATGTAAATAATATTGTTCATTTAATTAATTAATATATTACATTTTTATTAGCTCCGATGTGTATTCGAAGTCAAAGAAACTTCCAGCTCATTATCATCCACACGTTGTGAGGCATGTATTTAGTTACTTAGAATTTAGTGATAGGTACAAGATTAGCAACATTTATCCAGAATGGGATCCCTTATTAAAGTCGATGGATCATACCATCAACCTTAGACATTTAAGTTTCTTGAACGATGAAACTTGTTCTTTGCATGAATCAATTAGAAGGTTCAACCATTCATATGTTATTTTAAAATATTTAGCAACCAGAAAATATGATGTTAAAAAAATCATCATTGAACTACAGGGACGTGATTTTAACTCAAACACTTTAATATTTGATCTACATAGTTACTGTCCTTATTTAGAAGCGTTGAAAATTATTGATTCGGATGAAGGTGTACTGTTAGAGGGAACCTTAAATCAATTACAACCTTATGGCAATAAAATTAAGTCTTTAACAGTTAAAAATTTTAAGTGGACATCGGGTGACTTTTTTCTATTATTTTTACATCTTAATGAACTAAAAATATGCAACGTTCAATTCAGAGATCAAGGTAACGATTTTCACCCATTCTTGACAAATTTTCAAAATAACATGAATCTAAATTCAATAAAGTTTGAATATAATTTCTATAATATAAACAAAATGTTTGACCTTATAAATATGTGTATTGCTGGACGAAAAATAAACTTAAAAAGTATAAAAATTAGTACTGATATGTATAATGAAATTTTAGAAGAAGCTCTGAAAAATCCTTGGAAAAATCTTTTAGACATTCAATTAAAATTGACTAAGTTAACTGTACGAAAAATTATATTGAGTAAAAGTTTTTTAAACGATTGTAATCCAAGTCACTTGAAATGTTTAAATTTAAATTATGAAGTGAGAGATGGTGAAGAAGACCCTTTATCAGTGTTAAATCGTTTATTAAATTAAAAAAAAATTTCATTAAACATTGAAGAACTAAACTTAAATAATTTAAATGCAATTTGTAGATGTGTAAGCCTAGAAACTATTAAAATTTTCATAAGAGGAGTCATAAACTTAGATAATAAACGATTAAAAGAAATTAAAATAAATAATTTATATTTCTTAAAAGAAATTTCTATAATTAATATTAGAAAAAATGTTTTGAATACTTTAAAAGTTGATGAGCTGAAATGTATTTTATTTAGAAATAATTTCTTAGAAAAATTAACATTTCAAGAGTGTAGAATAGATAATTTTATTGATATAGAAACCTTGAATTTTTCAAGTATCAAAAAGTTGATATTGGATTCTTGCATTATATCAGAAAATATCTTTATTCCTGTAATTCGTCGATTAAATAACTTAGAAATCGTAACTATGAAAGATTATGAAATAACAATTAAAATAATTAACGAATTTATTCGTAATAAAAGAAAAAATAATAATAATAAAAATTTGTATATTATAACAAATAATTGGACTCTTCCAGATATTCCAGCTGATACTATCAGAAATCACTGTGAAAGATTTGCACGTGTCAAATTTTATCAGAATGGAATATTTATAATTTAAGATTTTTTAAATTCTTTGAACAAAAAAAAATTATGTTTTTATTATGTCTATATCTGTATAGTATAGTTTTGTGTATATATTTATAAATATAACTTAGTAAAATTATCGTGTAAAAAAAATTTTTTATAATTTTTTTCTGTTTTTTTATAACGAAAGCTGCAAGATAATATATATGGGTAGTTCCAGTACTTTTCGTACAGATTAGGGCGCACTCATGTCACCGTTTGAGCTCAAATTTTAGGGTATAGTTTGAGGTAACAAATAAGTCACTCAGCCAAAATTTTAGCCCTCTAGCACCTCATGAGGCCAAAATATGACCGTTTAAAAATAGCCTGATTAAGCCCATTTTCAAAATTACGCCATTCCTTGAATTTACTTCAAATTGCATCTTATTGGTCCCATTTGAACGGATAAAAGATCTACATTATGTAAAAAAAATTTTAGGTGATTTCAAAGCGTCAATTTTTCTTGGCATTGATAAACGTAAAATAAATTTTATTAAAAAAGCTGATTTTCAAAATAACACCGTGGATTAAGATCAACTCTAAAGTACTTCTGATTAATTGCATTTTTTTTGTCTAGCAAGACCTTTCAAATGCAACCCTAAAATTTGAAATCGGTGGATTTAAACCGGAGATATTTTGATTTTAGTGGCGGCTGTTTTTGAATCTTTTGTTCTTCTGTTCTGGAATCTTTTTCTAAGTGCATTAAAATCCCTGAAACTTTCAGGAAAATAAGTTGAATATATGTACTACAATTTTTATAAAAAACTTTTTTGCTTATTTACCTTTAAAGACTTTTTTTCACTCATCCAAATTCAACTTTTCCATTTTCCGGAATTTTCCATTTTCCGGTTTTTCCTGTAATTTTATGAAAACTCTGACTCGATTTTTGGATTTCTCGGGAAATTTTACTATAGGCCCTATTTTTTGAGTAATTTTAAGCAACTCTGTGATGCTGTATAAAAAAAAGAAGAAAGAATTTCCATAAAAAAAATAAAATTGAAATTGATATAATTAAAAAATTTTTTTTTGTCAATTTTATCCTTAATTTTTTTTTATACAGCATCACAGAGATGCTCAAAATTACTTAAAAAAGAGGGTCTACAATAAAATTTCCCGAGGAATCCAAAAATTGAGTTAGAATTTTCATAAAATTACAGGAAAACCCGGAAAATGGAAAATTCCGGAAAATGGAAAAGTTGAATTTGGATGAGTCAAAAAAAGTCTTTAAAGGTAAATAAGCAAAAAAGTTTTTTATAAAAATTGTAGTACATATATTGAACTTATTTTCCTGGAAGTTTCAGGGATTTTAAAGCACTTAGAAAAAGATTCCAGGTGGAGAAAAATGTCAAAAAAACGCATTTTTCAAAAATAGCCGCCACTAAAATCAAAATATCTCCGGTTTAAATCCACCGATTTCAAATTTTAGGGTTGCATTTGAAAGGTCTTGCTAGACAAAAAAAATGCAATTAACCAGAAGTACTTTAGAGTTGATCTTAATCCACGGTGTTATTTTGAAAATCAGCTTTTTTAATAAAATTTATTTTACGTTTATCAATGCCAAGAAAAATTGACGCCTTGAAATCACCTAAAATTTTTTTTACATAATGTACATCTTTTATCGGTTCAAATGGGACCAATAAGATGCAATTTGAAGTAAATTCAAGGAATGGCGTAATTTTGAAAATGGGCTTAATCAGGCTATTTTTAAACGACCTTTAAACGGCCATATTTTGGCCTCATGAGGTGCTAGAGGGCTAAAATTTTGGCTGAGTGACTTATTTATTACCTCAAACTATACCCTAAAATTTGAGCTCAAACGGTGACATAAGTGCGCCCTAATCTGTACGAAAAGTACTGAAACTACCCATATATATATATATTTTTTTGGGCAATATGTCCATAAAAAATAGATTCATTTAAAAAAATGGCTTGGAAAAATAAAGCAATCTAAAATATTATTAAGAATAATTTGATTTATTTATTTATTCCTCCTTTTTTTCTTTTCTTTATCTCATAAATTTTGTTAACAATATTATAAAAACGCTGACATGTAATTGACACTATGCTTCCACATTAACATTAATAAAATGTTCTTAATTGTCTATTTTACCTAGTAAATACGATAATTCTAGATATTAGTACTTTCATAGAAAAAAATTAAATACTACGTTGAAAAAAAAAAATAATAATTCTTATGCAAAAAATATTAAGAAAAAAATTTTCAAAAAATTGAGTATTAGATTCAAGATTATAGAGTAAAAATCATATTTTTAGATATTAATACTTTTATAAATAGAAATAAATTTGGTACTACGTTCAAAAGAAAAAGTTATTGAGCTATTTATTTTTATTTTTTTATGTAAAATTTTTGAAAAAAAAAATATCAAAAAATTAAGTTTCAAAAAATTGGCTATTTAAAGGATATTTCTAAAACTTGTAAAATAATTTGTTATGTTACATTTTCGTGGAAAATATAGAGGAAATTCCGGGAAATGGATTTTGGAAAAAAGTTTAAAAGATAAATAATCACTCACAGAATTTTTAATTTGAAATTATGGGTGCCCGTCCTTGACACCCAAATTGTTTATTCAAAATAAAACTTAATCTAATAATTATAAGCGAACTTGAAATTTCACTTGAATTTAATTAAACGTTTTTTCTACTCCCACAGAAAAAAATGTGGTACTATATTAAAAAAATATTAAAATTCCTCTTTCTTTAATCCTCTACTAAAAATAAGATAAAAAATTTTTGGCTTTTATCATTAAATTTCTAAAAAAATATTAAAATTTCTCTTTTATTAATCTTCTATTGAAAATAAGATTAATATTTTTTGCTGTAAATTATAAAGGAAAATAAAAAAAAAATATATAATAATTTTCATCATTTTTATGATGAAATCCTAGACAAAAGCTGATATACCCCTACCATTTTAAAGAATAACAAGAGCCAAAAAAAATCTTTATTTAAGATATACATCCAATTGTTATCGTTGTTTACTATAAAAATAGATTAAATAAATTAAAGCCACAAAACTCCTCTGTGTGACTTGGATGCGTGTTAGTAAGCGCTGCGTATATTTTAGTATGTACCTATTATGGTATGTACTGCGTAGTACTCTGTATATGTGACTAAAGGTAGTGGGGAGCTATTCCAATAACAGGGTTAAAAAAAGGTTCGATGGAAAAGATGAATTGATACTTCTTGAATTGATGTATAGTAATACATTAAACATCATGGCCTCGATTTTCGAATCTGATAGAATAATAGAGTAATGGAACTCCACTCTTAAAAACTACTCCGTTAATAATAAACAGATGTATTTTCAAAATAAGTGGAGTGGAGTTTTTTCCATTTCCCTGTTTCTATTGAGGGAGAATAATATCACTATGTTGCCGTCATGTTTATTATCTCTCGGCCAATGAAAGCGAAGTTTTAAAAGCGCGTTAAGCTGAGTAATTTGAAACTATTCAAATATTTTATATTTCGACTCAAGTAATGATTCCATAATGTTATAATTCATTTTATTTATTTTTAATAAATAATAATATTTAAAAATTATAAATAAGAATGAAAAATTAGAATTTTGGAATTTGAAATTTAAAACATTAAATTACTTATAATTATAACATACTTATATTTCACCCTTAAATTAGCTAAAACTACCCCCAAAAAAGGGTATTTAAGCTATTTTCGCACACTGAGCGCCCAGATTTAGTCCATATAGGTTTTTTAGGTCGCAGATCAAGAATTTCAGGGATGTTTTTATGAAAAATTAATATTTGATGCTCAAATTAGCAAAAACTACTCGTGATAAGGCTATTTTTGCTATTTTCGCAATTTAAGCTAATTTAAGCTAATTTAAGGTTGAAATATTAATTTTTCATGAAAATATAACCCAAATTCTTGATCTGGCACCCAAAAAACCCATATGGGACAAATCTGGTCACTCAAACTGCGAGTACATAAAAAATACCCCATTTTGGGGGTAGTTTTTGCAAATTTAACGGTAGTCCGCACATTTATTTACAAAATGACCTTGAAATTCGTGGTCAGCGACCCGAAAACCAAACCATTAATGTTCTGACAAAAATAAATATTTTAAAACTTATATTCAGATTAAAATTTTAAGTAAAAGAATATATTTGTTTATATTTATTTCTATTAGTTATATTTTCTAAAAATTTTATCTGTTGTAAAATTCGCTAGCTCCCCTTTCACCATGGTCAATAGCTTCATTCATCATTTGCAAATACATTAAATTACTAAAAATTATTTGCTACATAATGATACACAGCCATGTCTAGATAAATAAAACAAAAAAAATCTGTCAAAAATAAATAAATTATTTTAAAAAATGTTACCTAATACCGATTTTGTAGTTCTACGAACATAAAAAGACACTAAATGTATATTATAATATAAAATTATAATAAAACACGTGTTTAATATGCGGGGGTTCCATTGTTTTATGTTGATTCCATAGCTAACTAGCGAGGGAGAACATTTAATGGAATATTTTCTATTAGGAGTTCTCCATTCACTTTCGAGAATAGCGTTTTTCAAAAACTATAGAAAAGGGAGGGGAATTCTATTACTCCATCGCTCTATTAATTTCGAAAATCGGGGCCCATATGTACCACAACTCAATAACAAAGCTGTTAGATACACCAACAATATTAATTTCAGGTAAGAATACGTTATACTTTTTGAGATGTACTATTTTTAAATAAAATTTCATGTTTTTCATGATGCTTTGACTTTTTTTTATTGAAAAAAATTTTTTTTTTAATAATCTATCTAAACTCTGCTTCCAATAGAAGATAAAGTTCCATTCATTACCAGCTGTTTATTATACTTTAAAAAATAATTAAATTCGATTCTTGACATTTTCCAAACAAACGTGATCAAATTTATTTAAAAATAAGTCTTCACATATTTTTTAGCTTAAGTTTTCATTCTTCTGCAATTTTTGGCAACCAGTGATGGGCATAACCTTAACGCTAATTTTTTCGATAATCGATAATTATCATTAACGAATTCATTTTTCGTTAAGCGCTAATAAAATTATTGTTATAATGATTTTTTTTGGTTCCTCAAAGAGGAACCATTGTGATAGGTCAAATTTCGATTTTTGATTTTTTGGCATATAAGCACGTTTTGAGACCCCAGGAAGCTAAAAAACCGGTTTTAAAAAAAAGTATGTATGTGTGTGTGTGTGTGTGTGTGTGTGTGTATGTATGTAATTGGTGATATTTCACAAACATTATGGAGTTAAGACCTAATTTTTTTTTCAAAAATTTTTTCACCAAAAAAGCTCGAGGTACTTTTTTTTTTTTTTAATTTGGATGTAATACCTCATTTATTTCCACGAAAGTACTTATATTTGAAAGTATGGTTTTTACTCTATATCACGAATCTGATACTTAATTTTTTGAAAATTTTTTTCCCAAAATTTTTTTCACGAAAAAATACAAAAAAAAATAATTTTTTTTTTCTTTTTGGACGTAGTACCTAATTTATTTCTATGAAAGTACTAGTTTTAGAAAGTTTGTTTATAGTCATTTTTTGGATTTAATACCGAATTTTTTAAAAATTTTTTTCGTAAAATTAAAAAAACAAAAAAATTAAAAAACCTGTAATTTTTTTTTTTTTTTTGGGTGTAATACCTAATTTTATTTCATGAAAGTACTAATATCTGAAAATATTGTGACCTGCGATATTTCACAATGTAATCCCTCGTATAGAGGGGTTAACATAAAAATCTAAAAAGACCTACTAATCGAACTTTTGAGAGCCTACCCGCCTATTTCTGGTCATCCGCTCAAGGGATCCGAAGAGTCCTTGAGCATTTGACACTTAACTATCCCAGCAGGGATCAGATGAACACGATGATCTTGTAGAGACACCTAAATACTTACAAGGATGTATGTATGTAGGCTGACCTTAGGACGCATGGGATATTTTAAATATAAAATAACTTTTTTAAGATTATAGATATATTTATTGAATATCCTTTTGAATATGTACACATGAGTATACAATTCGCAAGAGCGGCCTTGGTCAAGTGTGTCGTGCCGCTGAAATGGTCTCCCTTATATATCATTTCCCAGGCACGCACACTCGCACAAAGTTTTACTTGCAAAAAGTATTCTCGAACTTTCTAGATGCTTTCAAGTTATCTTAACGGCTTGAAAGTATCTTTTACATTTTTTATCTATACAAAATTACAAATATTTATTTATTCTTTTTAATTAATTTTTATAATATTTAATACTTTATTTTACATATAATTTTGTTTAATTAAAGAATACCTTTTATCCCTTAATTAAGGTTTATTTTATATCATCTTATCTATTTTATTATAAGTTTAATTATTAAGTATTTTTATAATGATTTATAAGAAATAATTATATTTAATTATTTCTTAAATTTCTAAATTTAGTAAAAAGTCCCTATATCGTTAATTAAGGTATAAAAAGGGCTTTTTCATATTTTAACTTTATATATTGATAATCTTTAAATTAATCCTAATTTTTATTTACAACTATATACATATTATTCTAAAAACTATTTACAAATTATTTACAACCCTTTAGTGAATACAAGTAACCCTTTATAAAAGTTATTTCATTTTTTAATATCATTATTTGAATTTAAGCAGTTACTTGTATCCCCGTAAGGTACAGCCCTCTGGATTATCATATATTAAATATTGATAAATCCATGATGGCTAATTATATACATATATACAATATCGATACACGCGTTATACCGCCATGTTCTATCATACCGTTTTGATACAGTTTTGACTGTTCCTTTATTTTCTTATAAGATTTTACATATTTTATATTTATTTCTTATGACACCTACACCTGGTATGTTACAACAACCGTTACGAAATTAAGACCTAATTTTTTTTTCAAAAATTTTTTCACCAAAAAGCTCTAGGTACTTTTTTTTTTTTTTTAATTTGGATGTAATACCTCATTTATTTTCACGAAAGTACTTATATTTGAAAGTATAGTTTTTAATCTATATCTTGAATCGGATACTTAATTTTTTGAAAATTTTTTTCCCAAAATTTTTTTCACGAAAAAATACAAAAAAAAATAATTTTTTTTTTCTTTTTGGACGTAGTACCTAATTTATTTCTATGAAAGTACTAGTTTTAGAAAGTTTGTTTATAGTCATTTTTTGGATTTGAAACCGAATTTTTTTAAAATTTTTTTCTCAAAATTAAAAAAACAAAAAAATTAAAAAACCTGCAATATTTTTTTTTTTGGGTGTAATACCTAATTTAATTTCATGAAAGTACTAATATCTGAAAATATTGCGACCGGCGATATTTTACAACTGTTATGAAATTAAGACCTAATTTTTTTTTCCAAAAATTTTTTTATTAAAAAAATCTCAAAATACTTTTTTTTTTTTTTAATTTGGATGTAATACCTCATTCATTTCCATGAAATTACTTATATTTGAAATTATGATTTTTACTCGATATCTTGAATCTGATAATTAATTTTTTGAAAATTTTTTTCTCCAAAATCTTCGTCACAAAAAAATACATAAAACACCAAATTTATTTTTCGTTTTGGACATATATAATTTATTTTAATGAGAGTACAAGTTTTAGAAATTTAGTTTATAGTAATTTTTTGTATCCGATCACAATTTTTTTTTTAATTTTGATATAAATTATAACACAACAAGAAAGAGTGATGGAAATCTTGCCTCTTTTTGACTTCCTTGGATTATTTTGCTCGTTGCTATGTTTATTTATGTATGCAGCTTAATGAAATTATAAACAATAATAAACAGCCTAAAAATATTAAATGGTTATGTTTGCATTTTAAAATTAAGATTTAAGAGTTATATTGGCATTTTTTAAAGAATCAAACAATTTAAAAATCTTGAAGCAATTAATATGGTTATTTTTTTTATTACAAAATATTATTATTATTATTATCATTGTTGCGGAAGATTGGTCAAATGCAAGAAGTACACTGAGAAAATAAATCATAAGAAATTATTATAAATTCTGGTAAAAACTCTTTTATAATAATTGAGCGAATATTTGTAATTTTCGCATCGTTACCAACCATTTCTTTGACAAAACAAAAAAATCATGTTACCCAATATTTTAATTATTAAGTGATAATTATATATTCTAATAAAATAAAATTTTATAAAAAAAATAAAATTAGCTTTTTTTATAAAATTAGCTCTTTTTAATTATGCAAAAATGATTTAAAATCCATTAACGCCGGCGCGACCAATCCATGGACGCTAGAATTTTCACTTTAATAACAAAATGATCTTAACAATCTACTTTACCAGATACTAAAAACGAAAAATGTATGTATAATTGCATGGTTGTAATCAATAATATTTGTTGTAAAATAAGATAATAGCCCATTGTTTGAGGAACCTCAGTGCCAGCTAGTTGGCAGGGTATTTTTATAAGCGCTAATAGAATTATTAATAACGAAAAAAATGTTCGTTAACGATATTATCGTTATCGATTATCGCGTTATCAAGCATTTTTTTGTCAGCTTTCTAAAAAATATGAAAAATTTGAACTAAGGGAGGTATCTTGTGACGCATGTAACTTATAAGTCAGTTACAAACGTTTTTCCCCTTCTTCAAGCTTCTTTTTGAAACCTGATTTCACAAAAAATTACTTTCAAAATTTGAATTTAAATATAAATACAGAAATGATGTATCATATTACAATAAGAATAAACAGAGATCCATAGAATTAAAAAACTTTAGCTGCCTGTAGTGAGCATTTTCTTAAATAATTTAAATTTTCAATTACTCTTTTTGACAATTACATACACTGTAAAAAGTAACTTTCTTATATTAACAAAAAAATTATAACATTTTCGAAAAATTAGTAACAGACCGGCCACACTATAAGAAAAATTTTAATTTAATGAAAAAATTAAAAATTATCCATGGAGGGGCAAACCGCGCTTTTTAAAATTTAATTATTTGCGTATTAATAATTAATTAAAATTAATAAATCATTAATTATTCACGTAATTGTTAGTTAATTAAGTGATTTATGATAAATATTTCATTTATTAGCTTAATTTTATTTGATTATCGATGAAATAACAGTTTCCCCCTCCATCGAACTTCCTAAATTTTTTCTTAAATTAAAATTTTTCTTATAGTGTGGCCGGTCTGTAAATTTTCGAAAAAATTTGTAAGTATTTGAAAAAAATCGTAAATTTACTAAATTTAGTACATTCTCAAAAAATTCGAGAAGACTCGATTTTTTTTGTGAATTCGCAAGAAAAATTAATAATTTACAATTTTTTTTCGAAAATTTACAAAAAATAGTTGTAAATTTACGAAAAATAGTTGTGAATTTACAACTTTTTTCGTAAATTCACAAAAAAAATCGAGAATTCTCGAATATTTTGATATTATACTAAATATATATATAGTATACTATAGTACACTATAGTAAACTTACGATTTTTATCGAATATTTACAAAATTTTTTGAAAATTTACTAATTTTTTTGTAAATTTAAGAAAGTTACTTTTTACAGTGCAGGTATTCTCCCTTTTTTAATAAGAAGCAAAAGTTTGTTTTGTACACATATTATTCTTAATTTCTCCAGTCAATATATATACGGGTATTGTTGTATTAGTAAGTGGCCCTCGCCAGATTTGGCACAGTAAGGTTTTTTGGGCCACTGATCATGAATACTGAAGTAGTTTCTATTAGAATTTTACCCTTAAATTAACAAAAACTACCCTTAAAAGGGGTTAATTGCTACATTTGCTAACCACGAATATTGAGGTATTTTCTACGAAAAATTTGGGACATTATCCTTAAATTAGCGAATATAGCAAAAATAGTCCATTTAGTGATAGGTCCTAGTAATTGAAGGGTGAAGCCCCAATTTTTCGTAAAAAATACCTTAATATTTATGATCAAATGAACAGTTCAAATGTAGTAAAAATAACATTTTTTGGAGGTATTTTTTGCTGATTAAAGGTCAAACCCTAATTTCTTAAATAAAAGTTTCCGATTTTCATGAACATCGACCCAAATACCTATATTAATATGGTGAGGGCCAGTAACTATACAAACCCAAGAGGGCATATAAGTAAAGTGGATCAGATGTTCCATTCTTGCTGATTGGCTCCGCCATTTTCAGGGAACATTCAAATTTTAATTTTTTTAATATATTTTTTTTTCAGTTTTACACACAAAATAATGGTCAATTTTTTATTTAATGGTTAATTAAAAAAACAGTGTATGCCGCTTACTCGTTATTTTACTAGCACAAAAACGTACACGGTTATTCAGAGCGGAAAATAAATTTGTATCATTGGACTATATATATATGAGCAATTATTTTAAAAGTGCTACTTAATTTGAGCCTGGAATCGTAATTTTTTTTTTTGAGGGCACATCGATATGACCCGTGTTTTCAAGTAGTTTGAACCTTCAGAAAACCGAAAAAAATCGTGAACAAGAAATCAGCGATAGGTGCCAAAAAGATTTTTTCACTTTTATGTCTAAAACCGTGTTTTTCGTATCTCCGCTACCCCAAATTTTTAAAATAACTTTTTAGGTAAATAAAATTTTAAAAAATAGATAAGAAAATCTGATTACCAGGGAAAAACCACTCCAGAAGAAAAAAAAACTTATCTTTTTACGATGAAATTTAGCCAAGTTATCGTCAATTTAAGATTTTGCTCAAATTCGGCTTAAAAAAGATTGAAATTTTATTGGAAAAAGCCTGTTTCTGAACTTTAAACATGCATTATTCGCTTGATTTTCATCGTACAGTAATAATTTTTTTTTTTTAAATCGATTAATTTTTTCCTGGCAATTCATTTCTTTAAGAAAAAAATCATTTTTATTGACCAAATTTCAATTTTTAGGTCAAAAGCCTTTGAAAACTGTAAGTAGCAAGATTTACTTAACACAGTTTTTGATCTAAAAATTAAAAGGTCAATAAAAATGATTTTTTTCTTAAAGAAATGAATTTCCAGGAAAAAATTAATCGATTTAAAAAAAAAAATTATTATTTTACGATGAAAATCAAGCGAGTAATGCATGTTTAAAGTTCAGAAACAGGTTTTTTTCAATAAAATTTCAATCTTTTTTAAGACAAATTTGAACAAAATCTTAAATTGACGATAAATTGGCTAAATTTCATCGGAAAAAGATAAGTTTATTTTTCTTCTGGAGAGGTTTTTCCCTGGCAATCAGATTTTTTAATCTATTTTTTTAAATTTTATTTACCTAAAAAGTTATTTTAAAAATTTGGGGTAGCTCAGATACGAAAAACACGGTTTTTGACATAAAAGTGAAAAAATCTTTTTGGCACCTATCGCCGATTTCTTGTTCACGATTTTATTCGGTTTTCTGAAGGTTCAAACTACCTGAAAACACGGGTCATACCGATGTGCCCTCAAAAAAAAAAATTACGATTCCAGGCTCAAATTAAATAGCACTTTTAAAATAATTGCTCATATAGGCCATTGAATAAAGGTCTCGATATGGACAAAAATCCTCTAGAAAAGAAAAGTTTTGGAATATGCTGGTTTTGGACTAATTTGAAAGGGAAAACGCAATCGGACATTCTAACCCAGCACTGGGCCCCCCAGGGGGGGCTAAAGTTGGGGCAAAACGGTTTTTTGCAAATAACTCAAAAAGTAAGCAAAATTTTTAAAAAAGTTTCAAATAAAAGTTGTAGCAGAGAAAATTTACTACAAAAATGGTCAATAGCAATTTTTCAGTCGTACGCACTGAGAACGAGTTATAAGCAGTCAAAGTTTAGACCTTTTTTACCAAATTTTCAAAAATCTGTTTCACAACAAAAAAAAGAAACGCGTTTTTTATGAGTTATATTTGTATTTTTTGGTAGTCAAAAATGTTAGATATGGGTATGTAAGGTTTTTTACAAATAATAGTTTAGATGCGGATGTGAAATTTTGCATGTATATGTTTCTGCATCCCCACACATAGGCGTTGCAACCCCTAGAATGTGCGTTTTTTTAGTGTCCATTTTTTGATGTTTGCAACTAAAAAAGCTTATAAATATGGGCAAATTTATGATGGAATGACTTTTTAGAGATCCGTACTATGTATTTAAAACAAAATATGCACTTAATAAAAAACGATTTTATCTATGATTTTAAAAATTTTTAGCTTTTTTGGTCAAAAAACGGTTTTAGACTCAAGCTACTGTACTATTATGTACCAAAAATGTTGCAAATAGTTAAAATATTATAAAAATATAAAATAAATCAAATTTTCTAGGCGTATAAAACATATAGGTAAATCCAAAAAAAATGCAATTTTTTAATTTTTTCGAAAAAAATGGTTTTTGTTTGCAGGCAAAACTGTTATGAAATAACTAACAAAATAAATAATTAATAGAACCGGCACCGTGGTATGTCGGTAGTGGTTCGAAGGCGGTAACCGTACAGGTTAAGCAGCGCAGCGCGCGGCTTATACTTGGATGGGTGACCACCTCGAATCCTGCCTATATACTCCGCTTTTTTTAATTTAAAAAAAGTGTCCACGATGTTCGGGAGGTGAAATAAGGATGATTTAAAAGATAATTCGACGTTCGAAGCTTGCTCACTAAAAAATTATCTTGATAATCTGACTTCAAAGTAACCGGCTGTACTCGAGTAAGGTTTTGGCAGTTTTCCTATACTCACGGACACAAAAAATTGGACTTTAGTCCACCAAAAAAATACAAAAAAGTCCGGGCAAATGCGAGTACTTCTATCAAAAGTCGGCTGCTACCGCTCAACGGACTACAGATCCTGCAGTTGGGGCTTTCATATATCGGGGAAAGGAAACTCCAGGATCTGTAGCCCAAGGACCATAGCTCTCGTTGTCTGAATTCTGCTGGGGGCAAAATGGGTGGGATGGGTAATAAAAGGACAGAATTCACTACTTCGAGTGCTGTGGTCCACGGTGTATAAGATGCTATGAATCGCATCGCGCACTTAAATAAATAAATAATAATAAATAAATAATTAATAATTAAATAATAGTTACGTAAGATAATAATTATAAATATATACTTATATAAATAAAAAGAACCAAAAAAACAAGACTTAAAACCCAGTTAGATATTCTGTGATAAAAATAGTTACTGTGATAAATAATTATATATTCTGTGATAAAAACAATTAGATATTCTATGAAAAACTTTACGTTTCTTCTATCAACACTATATAATTCACAATTACAATTACTCAAGAATTTCAAAAAAAAAAACAATTAAAAACCAAAAACTAATTTTCTCTTCATCATTTGTTTTAATCATATAATTAAAACTCAAATAGTTTGAATTCTAAAATTCAACATATTAAATCAATAATTTGTGCAAAAATTTCTATAAAAATATCCTAAAAACAAAACAATAAATATCCTTATAGATAAACACTCCAAAAAAAAACTCAACCTAGAATCCTCTAAAATCATATTACTAAAAGTTAAATATACAGAAATATTCTTAATATATAATATTATAATATCAAATATCATTTCACTGAATTATTATTATGAATTAAAGGTCAGGAAATAAAAACGCACATAAAAATTAAAGAAAAACTATCTTAAATTTTTTTTTTTAACAATAAACAATTTTGTATACTTCAAAAGAAACTAAAACTGCTGAATCATTCATTGTTATTAATAATATTTTATATTTTTATATTATCTAACAATAAAACAGTAAAATTTTCTTTGTAGCATAAAGAATAATGTAAAATTAAACATAACAAAATCTTTAAAGATAAATTTTTATTTTGATTTTCCGAAATCAAATATTTGTTCATTACGTTATCATAAAAAAACTCCACTCACAAACTTGTTGAGGAGGAAGTAAAATGGGTAATTTTACTGAATCTTAGTATCAAAATTTTAAAAAATTTTCTTATGTTTAATTATAGTTTGATCTTTAAAATAATTAAAATTTAAGTAATTTTAATTTTAAATTATAATTTTAAAACAAAACATAACGCCTCCAAAGAAAAATTTTTTATAACATAAGTTTTTCCAATGTATCCAAATTTTTTCTTTCATTTTTTTTTTTTTTTTTTGATTTTCCGAAATCAAATTTTTGACAGTTTAAAATTAAAATTTTAAACTCCCAAAAGCTTAGCGGGGAGGAATACCTGAAGTAAGGTAACCTTACAAAGTTTACAAAATTTGGTTATAACATTTTTTAAATTTGACACTAACAATCAGATTTTTAAAGTTTATACATAAGATATTAACAATATAATAAAAAAAAATAATAATTTGTTTTAATTTTTGCAATGTAAGATAAATTGTTGAAAGTCAATGTACTTTTATTTAGACATTGAAATATTCATTATTTGTAAATTGCTGAACAAGCAATATTTAACATACTTTATCTGGTTTCCGAACCAGATCGAAATAAAACTAACGTTTTATCTCGAAACTTAGAGGGGAGGTGTTATGAAATAACTAACAAAATAAATAATTAATAATTAAATAATAGTTACGTAAGATAATAATTATAAATATTTTAAATTAAACTTCTAAATAATATTTAAGCTAATTAATCAAACAATAGATATTTTAAATTAAGAAATCATAACATAGAATTATAAAACTTAACATAAAATTATGAAATTATAACATAAAATTATGAAATTATAACAGAAAATTATGTAATAAAACAAATAGTTTAAGAAATAATAATATTTATATTTTGGATATTTTAAATATTTGTAAAAGATGATTTAGTATATAAGATCAATAAAATTGTAATAACCAGGAGTCAAATATCAGAAGTTGTCATCGACGTGTACTTATATCCGTCTTTAATAAAGTTTAGTTTTTAAATAATAATTTATTGTGCTTATTTGGATAACCTATCCTGGACAACATTTGTAAGTATTTATTTATATTTATCTATTTAATTACAAATAATCCTAGCCATTAGACCCTTAACAAAACTACATTTAAATATGTGCATATTTTGATTTAAATACATAGTATGGATCTCTAATAAGTAATTCCATGATAAATTTGCCCATATTTATAAGATTTTTAAGCTGAAAACATAAAAAAATGGACATAAAAAAAATACATGTTCTGCAACGCCTATATGTGGGGGTGCAGAAACATATGCATGCAAAATTTTACATCCGCACACATACTATTATATGTAAAAAATCTTACATACCTATATCTAACTCTTTTGACTACCAAAAAATCCAAAAAACTCATCAAAAGCGCATTCCTTTTTTCTTGTTGTGAAACATCAATTTTTGAAAATTTGGTAAAAAAGGTCTAAACTTTGACCGCTTATAACTTGCTCCCAGTGTGTCCGACTGAAAAATTGCTATTGACCATTTTTGTAGGAAATTTTCTCAGCTACAACTTTTATTTAAAACTTTTTTTTTTTATTTTACTTATTTTTTGAGTTATTTGCAAAAAACCTTTTTTCAAACTAGTCCAAAACCAGCATATTCCACAACTTTTCTTTTCTTGAGGATTTTTGTCCAAGTTTCCCCTTAATTTAGCCTTTATTCAATGGTGTAATAGCATACGTATATTTTTCAGTGCAAATTTACGTCCCGCTCTGAATGACGGTAGGTGTATCTAGGGATGGGGCCTTGCTCCTCCCCCACGAAATTATTGACTTATTTTTTTCTTTTGTTTTTCTTTGAAAATTCTTTTTCTAATTGTAATTTAAAGTTTTTCGTTTTTAGATTTTTACTTTACTACTTAACGGTCTTTTTTAATAACATAAAAGTAACAGTTTGTTCTCATAACTTATATTAATTAGTATTTATTACATTTATTTCCGGTTACTTTAAAAAAAAATTGCATTATTGAACGCGACTGTACCCTGAATTTAATTTATACTGTTAATTGATCGGAAAGAATATCTAATAATTTTTTATTCTTATAGACGAGATTTATTTTGAAAAGCTATTTTTGGTTATTAAGAATGATTTTGAAGTTTGAAATCAGTTTTTGATGGCTGGTAATGAGTAATAAAAAACATTTGGTCCAAAAAAAGCAAAAAATTTTCAAAAATAAAAATTTTAAAATATATTGCTATTAGAAGTTTTCGTGGTTGCTGATGTTGAATCGAAAATCAGATTTTCAAATTCATAATTTGGCGAATCTTTAAGTTTTTAACCTAGAATTAGTATATAGTCTTTAAGCGATTTCAAGCTTTTTGACGCAGGTTTACAAGCTTTTATTTGTTAAGTCGAAAACCTGATTTCAGAATAGTGATTAAAGAAGAACTGTAAAATATTTTTGAAATGCTTAAAATAGATACAATTACTAATTTCGAGGTTAAGAATCCAGGATTTTGAGCCTACCTTTGAAACAGAGCTGCGATACTGTGACACGCTGTTATTCGTATATACGGCATACGGTAAACGGGTACTAGATGTAATCAGTCGTATATACGGCAAACTGCATACGGTAGCCGTATAAATTAGCCAATTAATACGGCAAATTTCAAACGGATCCCGTATATACTTCAGCCGTATGAAAATCCATACGGGAGCCGTACAGAATATGCCGTATTAATGGACTATTTTATACGGGTCCCGTATTGACTTTTGCCGTATGAAAATCCGTACGGCAAAATCCAATACGGGAACCGTACAAAATATGCCGTATTAATGGACTATTTTATACGGCTCCCGTATTGGATTTTGCCGTATAGATTTTCATACGGCAAAAGTCAATACGGGAACCGTATAAAATATGCCGTAATAATGGATCATTGTATACGGCCCCCGTATTGATTTCAAATCCAATACGGGAGCCGTATAAAATAGTTCATTAATACGGCATATTACCTACGGCTCCCGTATTTATTTATGCCGCACAGTGTGGCAAAATGGACAAAAATCGCTCTTGGACTGAGTTTTTGAGCTATCGACTTGAAAGTTGTTTTGAACGACTTTAAAATAAGCCTGCTTTCGTGTTTCACTGCGGATTTTTCATATTTCTTTATTTATAATTATCCTATTTACTAAAAATGAATTTTATGCGAGATACTAAAATATCCAAAAATTATGATTTAATATTTTTTGACTTAAAAATGTTTTTTAATTTTTATGTATATACTGCAGGATTAACACAAAAAAATTTCCCGTTTGTTTTAGAGTGCGAAAAATGTAGGAAGTGAAAATTTCGATAAATGAATAGGTTGAGGTCGTGTAAATAGGCTAATTAAAAATAAAAAAATATGAAAAATCCGCAGTGAGACACGAAAGCAGGCTTATTTTAAAGTCATTTAAAACAGGTTTCAAGTCGATAGCTCCAAAACTCAGTCCAAGAGCGATTTTTGTCCATTTTGCCACACTGTGTGCCGTATGAAAAATCGTACGACAAAAATCAGTACAAAATCACCTATTTGTACGGCATAAGAATATACGGCCCCATATTTATCTAATACGGGCCCGTATGCATATAGGACCTGGGTAATTTCATGATGCCCACGGACCCGTATGCGTATAGAAGAGGGTATTTCCATAATGCCCACGAGTCCGTATGCGTATAGAAGAGGGTATTTTCATAATGCCCTTGGGTCCGTATGTGTATGAGACTTGGGTGTTTTCATAATGCCTACGAATCCGTACACAGTATGAAAAAATTTATAACCGGTTTGTGTAACTACACAACCAACGAGCATGGAACATGTTCATTTATAACATTGATAATAAAGTATTTATTGTGTTCATAATATAAATATTTATATGCAAATATTTATATTTAGATTTTTATTATAGAAATCATGCTGCTTAGACATCAAAATGAACTAAATTAATTAAATTTTCAAATTATTATAGTTTTTTAAATAATATGAATATGAATTTATTTTTTATTAATTTTTATAATGAATTCTTAAAAATTCTGCACCAATGGTCCCTAGGTACTTCTGCACCAATACTCCATAGGTACTTCTGCACCAAAGGTCTTTAGGGACTTTTGCACCAATGCTCCCTAGGTACTTCTGCACCAAAACTTCCAAGGTACTTCTGCACCAAAGGTCTTTAGCGACTTCTGCACCATAGGTCCCTAGGTACTTCTGCACCAATGCTCCCTAGGTACTTCTGCACCAAAGGTCTTTAGGGACTTCTGCACCAAAGGTTCCTAGGTACTTCTGCACCAAAGGTCTTTAGGGACTTCTGCACCAATAGTCCCTAGGTACTTCTGCACCAATGCTCCCTAGGTACTTCTGCACCAAAGGTTCCTAGGTACTTCTGCACCAAAGGTCTTTAGGGACTTCTGCACCAATAGTCCCTAGGTACTTCTGCACCAAAGGTCCCTAGGTACTTCTGCACCATAGGTCCCTAGGTACTTCTGCACCAAAAGTCCCTGAATCGAAAATATTCTAAGTCCATTTGACCCCCCCCCCTAAAAACGTCAATTTTTGACCCCCCCCCCCTAAAAGCGTCAATTTTTGACCCCCCCCTAAAAACGTCAATTTTTGACCCCCCCCCCCCTAAAAGCGTCAATTTTTGACCCCCCCCTAAAAGCGTCACTTTTTCACCCCCCCCCCTGCCGAGCCGGACTTTTTCAAATACCCCATCCAATGAACATGTTCCATGTTAATACCCAAGTCCTATACGCATACGGACCCGTATGCATATAGGACCTGGGTATTTTCATAATGCTCACGGACCCGTCAGCATTATGAAAATACCTATAGGTCTCATACGTATACTGACCCGTGGGCATTATGAAAATACCCTCTTTTATACGCATACGGGTCCATATGGGCATTATGAAAATACCCAGGTCCTATATGCATACGGGTCCGTATGCGTATGAGACTTGGGTTTTTCATAATGCTGACGGGTCCGTGGGCAGTATGCATTCAAACTTTAACATACTACCAACTGATCCGTATACTTATAAAAACAAAGTATGGACAGACTGCGCACGGATCATTACACTGCTTGGCCGTATATACGGCTGTTAGTTTTCCGAGCCCAAAATGCCGTGCACGCCCAGCTCTGCTTTGAAATTTTCAAATTTTGATATTCGAAATCATGCTCAGCGGTTTCAAAAACCATAGATTACAATATAAAAATTAATCTCATTTTGCAATAATTTTTAAAAATAAATATTTTTTGCACAGTTTTGCTTATAATGAGCAATATAACGTTAAAACTGATCATTGAAGAATGAATGAAACCTTAAAAATCCTTTTTAGTTTCCAAAAAAAGTTTGATTACGTTTGATTTAAAACTCCCAATATTATATAATATAATATTATCTAAAAAATATTTATTAATTATTTTTTGAATATCAATAATTTTTAGTATTCACAACTGCTCAGCATCTAAACAATTTGTTCAAAAGATCTTGTCCAAAATAAAAATTATAATGACTTCAAAAGGTAAATTAGAAAAAGTTTTTTGTTATTTTAGAAGTAATATAATGAACCTTTTTTTTCAGCAACAACTGATTTGTTAAATGACTACTGCTTAATGCATATTTTTAGTTACTTCAATGCCAGTGAAAAATCAAAAATTTTAGAATTAGTATGTAAAAGGTGGAATGAAGTTGCTAAGCGCACCTGGAATCACATAAGAGCAAATGACTTCAAACTAATGATTCGGCAAACTACAGAAAAAGGAGCTCAAAAAAATACTAATATTTTTCTTAATATTTTAAAACAACGTGGTTTATATTTGCATCATTTATATTTAGATTTTAATTATTTTGATGTGGCACAATTAATTAATGAGTTGCCAAAATATTGTAATAATTTAAAACATGTGAATTTTTGTCATCCTGGTAAATGCAATGATGAATATTTCAAATTATTATTTATCAATAATCCTAATTTGGAAAGATTGTATTTTAGAAATTTCAGGGTAAACAATGATTGTTTTTTGAACATTAACACTGAGTTAATAAAAGAATTCGGTGTTTTTAATCTTCCGTCAGAATCAGAAAGTTATTTTTATGAATTATTATCAAAACTTAGAAATTTAAATAAATTAACATTGCTACCGTTCAACTATGATACAATCGTTCCTTTAATTAATGCCTTATATAAAAGTGGATGCGAAAATTTAATGCAAATTTTTATTGTTGGAGGAAATTTAGAAAATTGTGAAGTTAATACAAATGTTTTTATATTTCTTTCCCAGCAAAAAAATTTACTTAAATTAAAATTATTACCTGCCAAATTTGACGAAAAGCTAATTCAAAGTTTACCGCCAGAAAATTTAGAAATTTTATATTTAGAAAATTTAAGAGGACTCAATACGAAATCTGTTTATTCTTTTAGTCACATTTTAAATTTGCAAGAATTAGTTTGTAAATTAGTAACATTGGGAGATAATTTTTTTCATGCTATATCTGATTGTAAAAATTTGAAAAAACTTCACGTTATTTTTACAGATAGTTTTCTCTCACTTAAAACAAACGGTTTTTTCAATAAATTACAAAAATTAGAATATTTTAAGTTAAGATGCCTAGGAATTAGAAGCTTCGACGAAAGAGATATTTTAGGTTTAGATTATGTTGGTCATGGTACATTTTTTATCGATTATTTGATAGAAGATTTATCAAAATGTCAAAATTTAAGTAATTTGATTATCAAAAGATGCGGAATTTCAAGTAAAGGAATGAAAAATCTGAGCAAAATTCAAAGCTTAAAATTTTTAAGCATGACTGGAAATCCCCTGTTTCCTGACGGAGAAAAACTTATTCATAAAGATCTCTTAAAAAATAGAAATAAAATATTAATAAAACCTAAAGACGTTTATCGCGTAATAAGAAAATTAACCAATCTTAAAGAAATTTATTTCAACGACTGTTATTTCATAACAAGTTCAACGATAATCGCTATCAATCAACTGATAAATGATAATTTTACTCATGTTTTAAAAATACATTTTAGGAATTGTTTAAAAACGAAATTTTGTCAAATGCGATTTAAATCAATGAAAATTTTACCTTTGTCAGTAATAACTGCGGAGTGCGATGAGAACCCAAAGGATATTTGCAGATCGCGAAATTATTTAAACATAATGCTACATAAGTTTTTTGATTATTCGGATGATAATCCTTGGTGGTAGGTTAATTCGTATTTTTTTTATCAGTCACCAGTTGGACTGGTATTTTCTGGAATTCTTCTTTCGTCGAGATCTTAATTATTTTCTTAACTCATTCGGTTCTTTTTATAATTTAATTGATTTAAGAACTCAAAATTTTTGAATTTTTTGGAATTGATTTATTCATTTACAATTGTAATTTGGCCAATTTAGCATTTCGGAGCATAAGTCGATTTCCAAATTTGATGAATTTACTAATTAACTTTTGAACTTAGAAAATACAATGTCAGCGATGAAGAAATAGCGAAAATAATTATAGAAGCCGTGAATATAAGAGCTTGTTTCGCATAATTTTAAAAATTTAACTAATAAGTCCATAAAAACAACTAGTAAAATAAAATTTAATAGTCAAGATTTTCAAGGTCTAAAAATAAATCTAAAAAATAGTAAGATTCGACCAGAAAGAAAAATATTCTGCTATTAATATCACTAATTGTTAAATAAAATTGTATAATTATTTTTTATTTCTAAAAGTTTGTTTCATTTTTTTACCCTGTATTATTATACTATATGTAGTTACAAAAAATTATTATTATTTTTATATTTATTATTTAGTATCTATAATACCTATATAATGTTAGAGTATGCATACATTACTAAATTAATAAATCATACTTTAATGATTAATATTAGTTATTTGTCAATAAATTACTATTTTTGAACTCCATAGCTGGAAAATGAAAAAAAAAATTTAACTATACACTGAAATGTTAAAAAAAGAGGAGTTACTGTTAAGGGGATTTATTTATAAGTTACTTTCAAGAATGTATAATATTTATTTTTAATATCATAAATTTTTTTTATTTATAAATGTAATTATTTATAGTTAAAAAGATAAAATTATTTTATATTTAAATTACTTAAATTCTGGAGCTCAGATGTTTCTATTTCACGTACTAAAGACCACTTTGTTTCGGGTTTAATTTCCTTTCGTAAAGTCCATGACATTATCCTATTAGAATTATATTCAGTTATAAACTGAACTTGAGAAACTATAGCAAATCCCCAATCAGAAACCATATCCAATACTTCTATCACTGTCATTCCTGAAATTATAATTTAAAATTAAAAATTTTATTTTAATTAACAAGAAATCTAAAAAATTAATTCCAATAAATTATACTTTTTTTGTTTGTTATCATGTACTTTTTTATTATTTCTCTATAATTTTTATTTACAAATTTAATTTATTACAAGAAACCAGTAAAACATATTGTTTAGGAAAATTAGATATGAATCTTACTTTTAAAATTTTATAAGAACCTATATTTAAAAAATTTTTATTAGATTATTTTAGTTATTTGATTGATGACTTTTTGTATCTTAAAAATTCATATTTTGTACTTTAAAATTATAATTAAAATGTCGAAAAATAAATTTCAATTTCTAGAATTTTTTTTATCAAAAAATTTTTTAATTTACAAAATAATTCAAACCTTTTGCAATAATATATGGAACAAAAGAACAAGCATTGTTCAAGTTTTTTCCATTTAGGCTATCAAGAGAATTTTCACATTTATATGATTCAGTACCACGGAATTCCCATTTCTCCATATTTACAGAAGTTGAACATTTAGCATTTAATGTTTCTATTTCGTTTTTTGTCAACTTTGTTACTATACAAGGCCAGAAATTAATATAATCAACATGACTAGCATTGACATGACCATATCCAAAATGTTGGCTTTCAACAATAATGTGATGATTAGAAGACATATTATATATATATAAACCTGGAATTTTAAAATTGTTGTAAAATAAATAAATGTTTAGATTGTATAATGTATTATATACAAAATTACATATAATAATTTTAATCTTTGGAAAACCATTTAAATTTCAAAAAATTTTAATTTTCAAGTTAATCATAAAAATATAGATTTATAGAAAGAGCTTACATTTATTATTATTTAACAAAAACAAAATGTGACATCAATCGTAGAAAATAATAATTATGCATGTTATAAAATAGCTACTGAACAAGAAATTTAGTATATTTGCTTATATAATTTTAAAAACAGATATAAGATAAAAATTTAATTTATGAAAATAAAATATGAATAAATAAACACTTAAATTTTTAGTATATTTAATTATGGTTATATATTCTCAAAATAAAGAACTCACTCTCAAAATGAAGAATGATGATACTCAACTATATGAACAGCTGGTATCAGCAACTACAGAAAACTGTTCTGTAGATGACATACTGCATATTAGAATTTGAACTTTTTTCAAAATAAAAAATTCAAAATTTATGCTAATTTATTGGTAATTTAAAAATGAATGCTTATTCTTTATAATATTTGAAACTAAAAGATTTGAGTTAATATAACATTAACAATAATTATTTATGCTTTTTTTTTGTACTTTGTTAAAATATATTGAACTAATTAATATAAATCTTATATCCTAAAATAAAATTAAGTTTCAATGAAATAATTTTTGAAATTATGAAATCATAAGAAAAAATGAACTTTTCTAAAAAGCTGCAAAAATTATAAAAAATCTGTTCTAACCTTATAAGGTTAGGACAGATTCTTTAGGAAATTATAAAAGGTAATTTATTTTAGTGCAATTTAAAATAATACCTATATTTGCAATAAGTGATTTACATCTTTTATTAAATTCTAAAAAAATTATAAAATTAAATTAATTTAACTAGATATTTACCAAAAAATAATGTTGATTTAACCGAGGATTTAACAAGGTGTTGTGCTATGGTCATCTATTCTGATTTCTGCGCTACCTATATATTATAGAGTGTTTGCACTTTACGTCATGACCGTGTCTGGAGGGTCTCGTCTTTTTTACTGTGTCATAGTATAGAAATATTATACACGTATTTGAATGAGATGCTATTTGTTTTTTTAATTTTTATCAAAAAATATTAGTAAAAAATACTATTTTTTTAATGTAATATTAATATACAAATAATTTGTAAATAGTTTTAATATATTTTTTTGATTAACAAACGATTTTAATATAAGAAAAAGTATAAATACAGCATTCTCGTGAGGGCTATGAGTGCTTTGAATATTATAAAAAAGTTTTAATAAATAAGAAGTTAAATAATTTATTGACAAATAATTTTGAATATTATTGTAAACATTATTTGATTACTATTTTTTATTATATGAAAATAATAGAACAAGAAATTTTTATTATCATTTAAGAAGTTTATAAATAAAAAATAATAATCAAATAATGTTTACAATAATATTCAAAATTATTTGTCAATAAATTATTTAACTTCTTATTTATTAAAACTTTTTTATAATATTCAAAGCACTCATAGCCCTCCACAGTGGTCTGGAACGCGAAAAAAGTTTTTCCACGATTATACTAAAAATCTCTGGTATTTTCTTATTCTATAGGGTCTCCTGAGACAGGAAATGCTTGTCCCAACATTTAACTCGTAGCTCTCGGGGAGAACCGACCCAATTTTGGGGTTGTTGGTGGGTGAATTTGAAAAAAAAATTTTGCTCCCCCCATAGTTTTTTTGAGTTGGAACGCTCAAATAGTACATTTTTAACCAAGGGAGCAAAAAAAAAGGCCCAGATCGCATGTTAATTAGCATCCGAGGCGAAGCCGAGGATGGTAAACTGCGATCTGGGGTATTTTTTTTTTGTTCCCATGGACAAAACGAAATTTTTCTTTCTCAGTGGGGTGAAAACGCGTTTTTTTCGATTTCGTTGCGGGGCGAAAAAAGTGCTTTCGGCCCGCTAGGAAGAAAATAACATTTTTTCAATAACTGAAAAAAAACAATTTTTGAATTTTTTTAAATAAATTAAAATTGTTTTTAATGATGGATTTATGTTTTTTCAATTGTTTTGTAATTAAAGTTTACTAAAATAAATTTATTTAGGACCAAAAAATACAAATTTTCAATTTTCAAGGTCTCAGAGCAACTCAAATGTTAAATATTGGATTTTTTTAAAAATTCACAGACTTGGGATTTTTCGATCAGATTCGAATGATGTTATAAACTGGATTAAAAGACGTTTTCCATAGTCATTTTTCCGGTACAATCCGAATTTGCTATTTGTTTTAACATTTTACATACCGCTTTTTAGCCATAAAATCATTTGTTTCCATTTCTACTGGTTTTGTCCAATCTTATATATTTTACTACAGTAGCCAATTTGAGCCTGAATGGTTTGAAATGTCTACAATTTTTTTAAATAAATGAATATTGAGGGAAAAACTACTCTAGAAAATAGAAAAACTTTTATCTGTATTGTAGTGAAAATTCACTGACCTAACCAATTTTTTAGTTACGTGAAATTGAGATTGTAGGGGAATTCGAGGGGGAATTATTACAAAATCTTTAATTAACTATAACTCATTTATTTTTCGTCAAAAAACAAGAAGTTTTTGCATTTTCCAGAGTAGTTTTTCCCTCAATATTCATTTATTTAAAAAAATTTTAGACATTTCAAACCCTTCAGGCTCAAATTGGCTACTATCGTAAAATATATAAGAATGGACAAAACCAGTAGAAATAGAAACAAATAATTTTATGGCTAAAGAAAACTCCGGATGAAAAAACTAGTGATTTTATTGAATTTCAGAGAAAAAAATATACAAGTGACTCTTGTAAATATTATACAGAAATTTTTTTCTTGAAATCTGCGAAACTTTAAAACCCTTGAAAATTGAAACCATAAAAAACAAAAAAACGAATTTTTCTCCTAAAAAAAGTGGTAAAATGTTAAAACAAATAGCGAATTCGGATTGTACCGGAAAAATGACTATGGAAAACGTCTTTCAATCCAGTTTATAACATCATTTGAATCTGATCGAAAAATCCCAAGTCTGTGAATTTTTTAAAAAATCCAATATTTAACATTTGAGTTGCTCTGAGAGCTTGAAAATTGAAAATTTGTATTTTTTGGTCCTAAATAAACTTATTTTAGTAAACTATAATTACAAAACAATTGAAAAAACATACATCCATTAAAACATAAAAACATAAAAACATTATTTGATTATTATTTTTTATTTATAAACTTCTTAAATGATAATAAAAATTTCTTGTTCTATTATTTTCATATAATAAAAAATAGTAATCAAATAATATGTTTACAATAATATTCAAAATTATTTGTCAATAAATTATTTAACTTCTTATTTATTAAAACTTTTTTATAATATTCAAAGCACTCATAGCCCTCACGAGAATGCTGTATTTATACTTTTTCTTATATTAAAATCGTTTGTTAATCAAAAAAATATATTAAAACTATTTACAAATTATTTGTATATTAATATTACATTAAAAAAATAGTATTTTTTACTAATATTTTTTGATAAAAATTAAAAAAACAAATAGCATCTCATTCAAATACGTGTATAATATTTCTATACTATGACACAGTAAAAAAGACGAGACCCTCCAGACACGGTCGTGACGTAATAGTGCAAACACTCTATAAGAACCTAGTTTTACCCAATGTGGCCCGTTGTGGTTATTAGAATTACTAGGTAAAGCGGTTACACTCAAAATAATTTTGCAACGCAGCGTTGAAAGAAGATATTTATAAGTTTTTAACATGAAACTTATAAATATCTTCTTTTTTTTTTAATAAACAAAACAATTATACTATTATTGAAACTATTCTATAATAATATTTTATTTTATTTATTTTATTTTTAATTAGAAGTATAAACAGGAAATTTCCCGTTTTTTAAATTACAAAAAAAAATGTACAGAAAAAAAATTAATTTTTTCCATATAAATACAATTGTTTATAATAATTAGAAATTATTAACACTAAAGGGAGAGAAACGAGGAGAGAAAAGATTAACTATTTATAAATTAACATTTTACTTTTTGGTACACTAATGAACTTATTAAATGACATAGTGAAATCCATAATATAATAATACAAAAAAATTATGAAATTATATTTTTAAATATACACTTAAAGGAACAGGTTGTAAATAAATTATTAAAAATTATTAGTAATAGGCAGTTTTTTTATATTATTATGATGTTTTTCTACTACAAGATTTGCAAGCTTTAATTTAATTTAAATAATTAAAATTGCAACACAAAAATAAGTATTATTATATATATGTTCTTTAATTTTTACTTTTTTTAACAACTTTTCATCATAGTAAATACTTATCTTAACTATAAGTAAGACTTAATAGGTATATATAATCTAATAATATTTTAAATTTCAAATTTTACATTAAAATTTTTTTTATTTAATTATAAGTTTAATACTAAAAATACTAAATTATGAAATAGGTATATTTAGTATCATCAATTATTATATACATGAATCATCCTTTATCAATGTTTCTAAATTTTCTATTATTTCATTAAAGGAACTTTTATCAGATAAACATACACTTTCATGTATTACCATTTCAGAAGATTGCTTGTTTAAAGATTCATTTTTGCTTTCATCGTAAAATAAAATAAAATCATCTTCATCATCTAAATCAGAATTATTTTCATTATCTTGGCTTATTATAGAGTTAATTAAATTAAGGTCTTCATTTTTAATACTGAAATTAATAGAATCTATCATTGATTCAGAAGAAACTTCAAGGGAATTATTATTTATTGTAGAACTTAAATTTGAATGTAATATTTCACTAGCAGCATTTGATGATAAAACTCCTGATGATATCTCATTGTTTTTATTTACATGAGCATTTGTTTGATCATCACTAATTTTAACGTCATTCAATGATATTTTGTTTATACTTTTATTAATTTCTGAAATTTCAGAATCAATTATTTTAGTTATATTTTGAGCATTTAAATTGGTTGAAGTTTTAAGAGAATCTAGTGTTTCTATTTCGTCTGATTGATTTTTAAGTTCATTATCACAAATGATTTGTGTTTCACTTAAATTATTATCAAATAAATCTAATTTAATTTTATTAGAAATGTTTTGTATTTTGTTATCACATTTTAATAAGAAAACAAAGCATCTTTTCATTTTAAAGATATTTTTTTCAGTTTTGCAACAATTTCTTTTAAGATGCTTTTTTAAATAAGATTTTAAGACAAATTTTCTTTTACATTTATGACATTCAAAATTTTTCTTATTGGCATGAATTTTTTTATGAATAATTAGATAAGTTTTATATTTATAAGTTTTTTTGCATAACAAACATTTGTATAATGGTCTATCATTTGAATGAACTGCAAGATGACTTTTTAATTCATTTTTAGTAATAAATCCTTTTTTACAATGTTCACAAGTAAAAGATTTTAAATTAGAGTGAATCTTTTGATGATTTTGAAGGTTACTTAAATATTTAAATTGTTTCTTGCATAATAAACATTTATATAGTCTTTTGCCTGTGTGAACTGGAAAATGTCTTATTAAACTACTTTTACTGATAAATTTTTTCTCGCAGTGTGCACACTCAACAAAATTTAGACCTGAGTGAGTTCTTTCATGAATTTGGAGGCCTGTTAAATACTTAAATGTCTTTTTACAATATGTACACATATGAAGTTTTTCATCCGAATGAATTAGAAGATGAGTTGTCAACTTATACTTCATTGCAAATTTTTTATCACAATAATTGCAATTAAAAGGTTTTATACCAGAATGAATAATCTTTTGATGAACATCAAGACAACTTGAACGAGAATAAGTTTTATCACACAAATTACATTTATAAGGTCTCTCACCAGAATGCAACTTACGATGAAATTTAAGAGAATTTGAACTTTTGAAAAGTTTTAAGCATAAATCACATTTAAAATAAGGGAGTGTAATATTTTTTAAAGATGCTTCGTTTTTTTTTAACAAACATAATTTTGTTTTATCTGATTCTTTTGGTTTAGAAATTTGAAGATGTGCGGTTTTCTCCATTGTAGATAAACTGTTTATGCAATCAACAAATTTTTTATGTAAAAAATTTAATATCTTTTTAAAATATATGTAAATATAATACTCCTAAGTCTATAACCTTAAATTTCATACTTACAAATCGTGAGTTCCGGAATGTAAACTTTTATTTCAATAAGTACATTCAGTTTTATAATTTATATTTTCAAGTGATTTCAACACATTGCACAAAAAAACAGTTTTATTCGATATCTATATATATGTAAACTACTTACTAATTATTGTTTGCAAAAAACCGAAAGAATAAGTTTCGAAGACGATTTTAGTTTATTCTAGTTGTTTCGAACTTTGTTGTTGTTAGCGGGATTTCTGCACGTGACCAAATAAACTAGGCACGCACGCGCGCACGATGCAGCTGCAAAGCAAATGCTTTGTTTTCTTGGTTTTGTTTATTGTTTATTAAAAACGTGTAATTAGTTTTATTGTAAAAACTAATGCTAAAAGTGTGCTTCTATTTTGCTTAAATTTATTTAAATATCAAGAAATACTATATTATATACATTCATAATTAAATATTTAGAAGTTTCGGACAATGGGTTCAGAATCAGGTGAGGATAAAAATATTAAAGCAATTTAGAATTAGTGCTAATTTTTATAATTTTTTTATTATTAGGTATAAAAGTAATTAAATTGAGACCAATAAGCCGGATTGTTTATGTTGATAAGTTCAGTAAGAATATTAACAATCGTCTCAATGATAACCTTTTAGTAGGAGTTTTCAAACATTTACCAATCAAGGATAAATTAACGATTGAACTAGTTTGTAAAAAATGGAGAAGGCTTGCAAAACTTTCCTGGAGTAATGTTAAAAGTTTAGAAATAAGTCATAAATTTATTTTTAAAATATTTAAAATAGTTGATAAGGAAAAACATCCTCGACTTTATCGGAACTTATATAAAAGAATTAATAATTTTATTTTAAACGTTATACTTAGATGTGGCTGTTATTTAAATAATTTAATTATTCAAATTGATGTGGATTTAAATTTTTTGTTATTATTTAAAAAGATTTTTTCTTGTTGCAGTGAACTAACTAATTTTTCTTTACGTAATAATCCTTTAAATAAGAAATTTCGCTTTGATAGAATTCTTGATACAATATTTAAAAAAAATACTAAATTATCAAACCTTGCTTTAGAGGATCTAAAAATTAATGGCATTTGCTTATTAAGTTTGCATGCAGATTCGATTTTAGAGTTAAAATTAGTTAATTGCATTGTTGAAGCTAAAGATTATTTGTTAAATCTTTTTGCTTTGCTGAGGAATATTAACATTTTGCACCTAAATTTAAATATTGAAACAATTGAAATAGTAAAATCTCTTAGTATGAGCTGTTGTGAAAATATACATGAATTTTCATTATTTTCATCAAAATCAAAAATCAAATACGACAAAGATTTATCTAAATTACTAAGTAAGCAAAAATTTTTATTTAAAATAGCTACTCACATAGCAGGTTCAAATAAAAATGAAAATTTCTTAATAAACATACCAACAGATTCACTTCAAACATTAGATATTTTGGCTTTGAACCCATGTATTATTTCTCGTTTTAAAAATTTAAAACATTTTATTTGCAAAACTTTTAATTTAACTGATGAATTTATGAAAAATTTTTCTGGTTGTATAAATTTAGAAACAATTAATATACAAGTTTTCAATTCTATTAAATTGACCTTTGATGGTCTAAAATATTTTGCTAGATTTAAAAATTTGAAAAAATTTGTATTATTTGGCACTGAATGTAATATAGATAATATTTTAATAGCTGTAAGTAAATGTCAAAATATAAGAGAAATAGAAATCAAAGTAAGCATATTTACTGACATAGGTTTAAACAGCCTTAGCCAGTTACCAAATTTAACAGTTTTTAATGTTTCTTGGGCAGTTGATTTAAATGTACATAAATTAATTAGCATAATAAGTAAATTAAAAAATTTAGAAATAATACGTTTTACTGGTTATCGCAATTCTAATTATGAACTTTTAAAAAATATTGATACATTAAAAATAAATCGAGGTGATAAACATATTTTGAAAGTAATCATGTTTGTCAATAAAAAAGAATATGATAAGCTTCAAATATCTAATATTAATAATTTTTCATCATTATCACTGGAAATATACTTAAAAGGTTACCTTTTTAATTACGATGAAAATGATAACTATGATGACTATATTGCATATAATTATTTGAATGAAGATGATACTTATAATAGTGATAATGGCTTTGGCAGTGATGATGATAGCGATAATTCTAATGATTATTTTGATAGCAGTGATGATAGTTATGATAGTGATGATGACAGTTATGATAGCAGTGAAGATGATATAAATGCTCTACATTATTCTAATAGTGAAGATGATGACAGCGATTCTGATGATGATAGTGACTATTAAAATGAGAGGTTTTTGAAAAATCTTTGTTTACTTTTTAATTATATAATTATTTTTTAATTAATTTTAGTTAAAAATATATTTCAAATTTTTAATCAAAGAACTTTTAAACATTTTTTTACTCTTAAGTTATAATCATAAGTTTTTGTAATTTTTTTTTACAATGTGGATAAGTATAAATTTGTGCTTGCAAGACAAAATTATAAGAGCAAATTGTAATTTATTTTTATATTAATCCTTTTTAAAATATAAAAAAAAATTGATCTAAAGCAAAAATAAATGCTGTGAAAATCTATCAAATCTATATGTATTGTAGATTGTGTTACATACAAAAAACATAAAAATTCGTAATAAATAAATAAGAATATTTATTTTGTTTCATTCACAACAATGTTAAAATTTTCTCAATACTAAGAAAGTAGTAAAACTAAATTATTTTTTAATTCAGAATATTAGGTAAATTAATGAAAATCAAGTACAATAATTGTATTTAATAAAGAATTTATCAAAATAAAAAAGATCTGCAGCATAGTTCATATAAAAATAAAGTATTTTTAAAAATTTCACATGCAAAAATGTAAAAATATTAAAATTTTTAAATTTATTTAACTTTTATAGAGGTAAATTATAATTCTTTTAAAAAAAATATTTAAATAGAAATTTTTTTTCATTTAAAGTCACTCTTATTTGACATTCAAATAACAATAAGAAAAAAAAGTCAATATAGTAAATAAAACAACATAGAGTAAGTTAATGCAAGGTATTTTGTTTACTTTTTTTTATGTATTTCTTAGGGATCTTTATTTATATCAAAATTCAATCAGTAATGAATAGAACATGTAATGAATGTGAGTAAAATAATGTAATAAATTAATGTCTTTTATAAGCTTTCAAATAAACAATATTTAAAATTTTTATTTTACAAAGAAAGAAGTCTACAGTGTTTTATAGTGAATTTTATTAATTAAATATTGTAAAAACTGCTTATATTGAGTATAAAAATAATAATTCTTAAAGATTTTCATGTATTGATGATTTGAAATCATCAACAAACAATTATTTTTAAAGAGGAGAAAAAATTTTATGTTTTATAAAATGTTATATTTGTAATAATCTATATTTTTTATTTATCTGAAGCAAAACATGTCTCTGTTCTCAATAATACAACCAGTAAAAGCTGAAACCATACCAGAACGAGTGGTTTTTCCAGAAATACAGTTTGTATAGAACTTCCATTTTATTTATTATCAATGATACAAAGTCTCCATAATAAAATTCTTACTTTTTTTTAGGAATCTTGTTTCTACAGTCAACTTAAATTGCAGACTAGATTTAAAACAAATAGCAATGAAAGCCAGAAATGCAGAATACAAGTTTAAGCGATTTTCTGCTGTTGTTATGAGAATACGAGAACCTCGAACTACTGCACTTATATTTAGTACTGGAAGAATGGTCTGTACTGGTACCAAAAGCGAAGAAGATTCAAAATTAGGTGCTCGTAAATGTGCTAGGATTGTTCAAAAATTAGGTTTTCCGGTATGCTAAAAAATAAATTAAATTTTAATATTGTAATTAAATAAATTACGTAATTTCTTTTCAGGTAAAATTTCTTGACTTCCAAATTCGTAACATGGTTGCTACCTGTGATTTAAAATTTTGTGTCCGATTAGAGGGTATCGTCTTGAGTCATAGAAACTTTGCACATTACGAACCTGAATTATTTCCTGGATTAGTATATCGAATGATAAGTCCTAAAGCTGTTGTATTAGTTTTTGTCACAGGAAAAATAGTTATAACTGGTAATTATTATATGCAAAGCCATAATTCTTTATAATCAACAAAAACTTTATGTTTTAAAATGTTTTTAGGTACAAAATCGAGGCAAGAAATACATCAAGTGTTTGATTATATTTATCCGGTATTGCAAGGATTTAAAAAATAAAATTTTTTATAATCATAAGTTTTATTGCTTGATGAAATAATTATTTATTTAAATTTTTATTTTTAAAAATAAAAAATGATAGCTTTTACTGATGATATGACATTCAGTATATATTATACAAAAAATAAATTATGTATTTCATTTGCTTAATTTTAAAATAATTTTTAGGCAGTACTTGGTAAACAAGTATAAAACTTTTTTTAATTAATTTAATTGTAAGAATTTTTTTTTTTCATGAAAGATTTAAAATTATATAAATATAGCTTTTATAAAATTAAGACTTAAAATTTACAACTAAAATTTATATAACTACATGCTTTAAAAGTATAGTATTTATTATTTATTTTGTAATAAAAATATATAATATTGTAAACCCTCGCTAAACTTATGGATAAAATTTTTCAATGCCAAATGCATCTAGCACAAAATGTTTTTTTTTTTTAAATTAATAACAGATAGCTGATAATAAATTTTTATTATTCATATCAGAAAACGTTGATTTAGTTTAAAATTTTATTCGGCAGTTTAGCAAAGGTGACTTATTTTTTTTTATTTTTTAGTTATAATTTTTGATTAATGAATTTTTGAGACCAATTTAATAATTTAAAAAATATATAATATTGTTTATGAGATGAGATTGATGATATGAGACCAGTTAATGAAATGAAATAAATAAAGAAATAAGAAATATATTGAGATTTTCATAAAAAGAAATATTTGCATATTAACAAATAATAAAAATTTTCCATGAGCATGTTAATAATGATAGTTACTTTACATCATTGAATATTTAAAAAATTTTAGTTTTTTTTCTTTATTATTTATAAAATATAAAATTAGTATCATTGCACGAATATAATATGAAATTTATTATTTTTTTTTTACAATAATTTAACAAACAATGTTGAATTTAATTGCATGAATTTTTTATACAACATAAAAAGTACTTTTTTGTTTTTATAAGTAATTTTTACAACATGTATATTTTGAATATATAGAATAATAAAATTATTTTTTTTCTATGTTAAATAAATAAATTTTCTTTATACTTATTTGTAATACTTTGTACATATTTATTTATTTATTCAATATTTTCATACATATGAAAATTAAATGGGCATATACTACTACATTTTTATAAGTTAAAAAAAAATTATAAATTTTTTTTATTTAAATTATATATAAAAACTTAATAAAAATCTTAATTTTTATATGTATAAAAATAGACATTTAGATGCATAAAATTTTAAATAAGCGCGGTCTTTTTAATAAACACGCGGAATCTAGGGAATGTGAACTGCAACTAATGCGAAGCATCAAGCATCGAAGCATCGCGATTGTTTATTGTTTATATTTTTTGTTTATTAACAAAAATAAGAAGAGTAATTTATTAACTTTTTAATTATTATTAAGTAATTTTTGGAAAATAATTTGCATTAATAATTCCCTACAAAAATAAAAAAATATTATTCTGGTAAGACATTTTCTCATTTTATTTAACAAGATTTATTCAATGTAAGGTTAGTTATTGTTTTTTTTAAAGAATAGACTACAATGTCTACAATTGTTGTAATTGTAAATATAAACAATTTAATATAATATTGCATTACCTAAAAACTGACAATTTAATTTTATCAAACTCATAATAGCATATCTGACTTGCATTTCTAAAATGTATATACAAGTATATGTACCTATTAATTTTTTTTTGCTTATTTATTTTTTTTTTTAAATAACAAAAACAGCACATTGAGAGAATGTATAAAAAAATTATAACTTTAGAATGGGGTCTCATTAATATGTACACTTTTAACTCTTTTATTAAATAAAATAAGAAGAGTTTTTACCATACAAAATTACAGATCTTTAAATCTATGTAAATATAGATTAGACCATTTTTAAATATCCAATTTGATTGTGCATGTAATTATGATTTTTTTAAATTTATTATATTAACAAATAACTTAACAATCATGAATGCGATTTGAGTGTTCCCAAATAGCGCAATCTAATTATAAGACTTATTAACGTATCAATGTTTAGAACCTAGTATTACTAATTGTTATATCTTATTATACCTATTAATTCTTTCTAAAACTCTAAAAAATTTCTCTTCTGCATTTGGATCCTTTTGTTTCTTTATCCTGATTTCCTATTATACTACTGAAGGCACTCTCTTAATGTTATCTCAATTTTTCTTCTTTTAAAAAACAAAATTGTTATCTTTAAATTATTTATTTACTTGCACGAATATAATGATTTATTTTCTAAAATGTATAACTTTTTTTATATAGGATCAAGAAATAAATGATAAAAATCAGAAATGGCGAGAAGTAAAAAAAATGCCCAAAGGATAGAGAACTCAAAAAATGAAGCAATTGAAAAACCTTATAAATGCAACTACTGTGAAAAATCATTTACACATAAATATTATCTTCAAATTCATATAAGAACCCATACTGGTGAGAAACCTTATAAATGTTATTTATGTACGTATTCTTTTAGACAAGCAACACCATTAAGAAATCATTTATTAAAAATTCATAGTTCTGAAATATACAAATGTGATTTATGTAAGAAAATATTTTTTCAAAAAGAAAACCTTAAGTTACATGTTCAAAAACATTTTGAAATTAGCCTTAACTCGCAAAGTAAAAATGTTAATATTAGACAAAAATCTGCTAAAGTTAAGAAGCATGAAAATTCTTTTAAAAGTAAAACGTTTTACAACTGCGATAAGTGTAAAAAAAAATTTGGATGTAAATTAAATTTAATAAATCATTTAACGATTCATTCCGAACATAGACCTTATGAATGTAAACATTGTTTAAAAAAATTTAAAAAAAAAATGTACCTCATACAACATATTAAAATTCATTCAAAAGTTATGAAACTTGAAAATAAGGAAAAAATTAATGTAATCACTCATAAAAATGAAAATAAAAGTAATGAAATCCAAATTAATGATAAGAATTTTGTAGTTTATGAGTGTAATGAATGCGAAAAAAAATTTGTGAAAAAACTGTCACTAGTGTTGCATTTAAAAACACATTTTGAAAGACCTTACAAATGTAATTTTTGTTCTAAAAAATTTAGAATAAAAGGTAAACTTAATTTACATATTAAAGCTCACCTAAAAGTAAAAATGTTTAAAAAAAAGATAACAGAAAATAATCTAAATAGTTCTACAGAAAATCAAAAAACTGAAAAAAATATAACCAAAGAATCAAATCAATTAATTTCTTTTGATAATAACTGTAAAATTACTGATTCTGCTTTAAAAGATCAAGAAGATCAATTTGAAGTAAATAGTTCTTATAATATTAATCAATTAGACATTGTAATTAATAGTCAAAATTTTCTTTTATCTAACTCAAATTCAAATGTTAATCTTGAAAAAGAAAACAATTCTAAATTTACATCAAATTCTTCAAACAATACTTCTAATATTCAAACAACTGATGGAAGAGAAAGTTTTAATGATCAGATTAAAAGAGCAAGTAGTTATTCTTATAAGTGTAATTTATGTTCAAAAAAATTCGTCAATGAAAAGTATTTATTGAAACATCAAAAATTTCACTCTGAAGAAAGAGTTTTTGAATGTAATGTATGTTTTAAAAAATTTATGAGAAAAACATATTTAATGCAGCATCAAGAAATTCATTCTAATGACAACCCTTACAAATGTAATTTGTGTTCAAAAAATTTTAAAAGAAAAGTTTACCTTTACACTCATAATAAATTAAGGCACGGGATGAATAGTTCAGAAGCAAAATCCGCTTATGAGAAAATTAATAACACAGAAAATGATCAAGAATTGCCCGAACCTGAAAAAAATAAAACTGACGAAATAATTATTCCAAATCAATTAGCATCAAATAATTTAAACAGTACAAATGATTTGAAAGTAACTCAAAAAAATTCAGATGATTCAATTACCAATGCTGAAATTTCTAGTAATGAAATTCAAGAACATAAAAATTATCTTGAAAATAAAATATTTTTTGAGTGTCAGATTTGTAAAAAGAAATTCGCTAAGAAATCTTATTTAACAAATCATGCAAGGAGTCATTCTGAAGATAGACCTTATGAATGTTTCGCTTGCTCTAAAAAATTTAAAAGAAGATATAATCTTAAAAACCATGTAAAAACTCATACAAATGAAAAACTTGAAAATAATCTAATTTGTGATTTAAATACTCCTAAGAAAACACAAGTAACTGAAAAAAATGAATATGAACTATTGACACAATTAAATTCATCAAATATTCATTCCAAGAATGATGCAAATTATATTAACAATCAATTAGATATTAATAATTTTAATGATTTACATCAATCAAATATCTCTGAAAATTTTGATTTAAATTATAACGATGATCAATTAGCAACAAACAATCTTCATGATCTAAACCAATCAGGTTTTAGAGAAAATAGCTTAGATTATTTAACTGCAAATTCTAGTGTTTACAATAATACATTTTTATGCAGTTCGGACTCAAGCTTCTGTAATAATGCTGGAAAAAAGAACAATCCTTCATATTCATCAAAATCAATTTTAACATCTAATATTAGCAATGATACGTCAATGGAGCCAGAAGATTTATCTATTAAAAAAAATATGAATTTCAGGTCTTGTTTTATGAATTCATTTTCAGATAACGATGAAAAAAATTATTTTGAAAAAATGTTTGGAACTAATGAAAGCATTTATAATGATTCGCCAAATATAAGCCCACAAGATAATAATGAAGTTATCGATTTATCAAATAAAGCGATAAAAAATGTATTTGAAAATTTTGAAAGAATGGACTCATCACCAAATATTAAAAATAAATCAAAACCTGTTAAATTATTAGAAATAATAATTGATGAAGAAATTCAAATTTATGATAATAATAGTAGCCAAGAATTTAATAAAACTAAAACAGTAATTAAAAAAATTAAAAAAGAATTAGATCATGATGCTACAAATGAGTCGTTTAATGAAACAATTGATAAAATTGAAAAAGGTACAATTAGTTTCATGTATTTGGGTAAATTAAATAAATATATTTAATTAAATAATATATTAAAAATTTAAATATTCTATCAATAAGAAATGTGCCAATATTATCTATCAATATATTTTTTCTTCATTTAATGTATTTTTTAATGTAATAATAAGAAAAAACATATTCGTTGAATATTTGATAGCCAAATCGAATAAAATACTATACAGGTTATAGTACTAAACAATTTAAAATTTTTAATTTTATAATTAATAATTTGTACTATTCGTCATAATCAATTGAAGTGTAATTATAACTAAGAATATAAAATTTTAAACATTTATTCATTCTTTATTGTAGTTATTACAATGTAATTGATGACTTCTTAATTAGAAACCTTTTGTAAAATTCAAGAAACTTATTTGAAAATTTAAGTGAAACCGTTAGTGCCTAATCGAGTGCCTAATCAACCATTCTTGAATAGATGAATTTGATATAAAAAATTATTGCCTACAACCCCATAGCAAATGAAGTATCAAATGTAGTGTTTACTCAAAATTCTTCATCTGTCCAAGAATGGTCAATCAGAAGGTAAAATTAAATCAACCCAAAATAGTAAAAATTAACTTTTTTATTTTTTTGACTTATTTATGCCAAGTAATCATTTCAACATAATATTCAAAATATATTTTTTTTTTAAATATTAAAGCATTTATTTAAAATTTTCATTAAATATGTATACAAAATTGAAAGATTATTTTTTTCTTTTTTTATAATATCTTAATGTAATGTGTATTATATTAATATAAGTTTTATGTAAAATCTAAATTTAAATTTGTTTATAACTTAAAAAACTATGTAACTATAAAATACTATTTTATTTTTAATTTTATTATTATGTAAAATGAGAAAACTGTTAAATTACAATTATATTATTACTATATTAAATAAATAGTTTTTTCTGCAAAAAATCAATGATTTTATTATTAATAATACATAAATTTGTGCAAGTATATATTTCTAATAATGCTTATAAGTTTGTATACAAATTTCAAATTATTTCTTTGAAATTTTATTGTAACTATATTTTTTATTAGTTATTTTTAATATAATTTATCAAAATTAGAAATATATTCATCACTATAAACAGGTATAAAATAAAATAAAAATACTAATGTATAGGTTATTTAATGAATATTTTATAAATTTATATTATTTTTAACTTTAATTATAATTATAAGTACCTATAATTGCCAATATTTTATCAAGATTTAATTTCAAATTTTATAATTTTTTAACAAATTTGAAATTATAGAAAAAAATTTTAATTTTGCCGCGCCATACTTTTTATTTTTTGCCTTATCGATTTCGATATATATTTCGATATATATTGTGATTGGCTAGTTTTTGGCAAAGCAACAATGGCAACGAAGCAGGCAGTTGTGAAATCAACACAAAGTCAACAAAAATAAAAAAGAAAAATTAAAATTATATTATTTTTAATCAGTAATTCAACATCAATGGTTTCAACATTGTGTTTCAAATGAAAAAATGTGCAGTAAAATATTAATAAATTAATTATTTTTTGTATTAAAAAAATTAAAAATTTAATTACTGTGGTGTGTTTAAGTTTAAATGTTGGTACACAGACTAATATTGATATAATTGATAAATGATCAAAATTTGATCAATATATTAGAATAAAACTATAAACCTGTTGTATTCAGTTGACAAAAGTTTTTCTTTATTGTGTGTAGCAAAGTGCAAAAATTAGCTTAGTAAAGTATGAAATGAAAAAGAAATAATTAATGTTAAATACAAATTGGTTGAAATTTGTTATAACTAACAGCAAGAATATAAAGTGTTTCAAAAAAATATAACAATCTTTTTAATCTTTTTTACTTCTTTTGCTAAAAATTTTGCAATATCTATAAATATGTCTGAAGAACAAATATTTTTCAATTGTACCTATTGCCAAAAAAACTTTAAAAAAAGATCAAATCTTGAAGCTCATTTGAGAAGATACAAAGAAAAAAAGGTATTATGCAATTTATGCCATAAAACATTTAGACAAAAATCTAATCTTGAGGATCATATGAGAGTACATACAGGTGAAAGGCCTTTCAAATGCGATGTATGTGCAAAAAGTTTTAAGCAAAAAGGTTACCTTGTGAATCATATATTAATTCACTCAGAAGAAAAGCCATTCAAGTGTGATATATGCAATCAAAGTTATAGAAACAGTAACCATCTTAAAATTCATAAACGAATTCATTCAAATGAAAGGCCTCATATTTGTAACTTTTGTAAAAAGGGGTTTAAATTTAAACCGGATCTTACTAAACACTTAAGGATTCACACAGGAGAAAAGCCTTATAACTGCCATGAATGTACAAAAAGTTTTAAACAAAAAAGTCAATTACAAGCTCACTTAAAAGGCAGTCATACTGAACAAAGACCATATAAATGCGAATTATGTGAAAAATATTTTAAGCAAAAAGCTCATTTACAAAAACACTCAAAAAGTCATATTTTTCAAAATAATTATAAATGTGATATTTGCAACATAATATATGTTACAAAACAAATGCTCATATTTCACATGAAAACTCATTTGTGTTTGACATCTAAATTAAAATCCAAAAGACGCTCTTCTAAAAACAATTTATGCAAACCATATAATACTGGTTCGAGATCACAGAGCGTTGTTTATGAGGTAGTTATAGAATCAGATGAAGTTCAGGTTAGCTCTACTCCAAAAGCTGAATTAAATAACGAGAAGAATGATGAAAGCAAATCAATGATTAACAATGAAAAATCTGTGGCTGATAATAGTGAATTAATAACTGATTATAATCATTCAAACTCTCCCATACAAGTTATTTTTTTTGAAAATAATTCTACTGAATTTACAAACAATTGTGAAAAAAATCTTGAGATAGAAAATTATTCAGATAATTTAACAAATGCAGAGTCAAGTACAATTGAATACAAAAATAAAAATACTGATTTGATGAATAATGAATTGAATACTGAAATATTTAATCAACTACCTAATATTTCTAATACCATTTTAAATTCAAAAATTGATCGTTTACCAATGATTACATTAGGTAATCCTCTTTTTAATTTCGTAGAGACGATTATCAATGAAGAATTGATGTATTTTGAAGAAAGAAATAAAAAAATCGAAGATCCTATTGGTGAAACTGCAATTAAAAATGAAAATCCAGAACCACCACTTGATTTAAGCATAAATTTAGATAATACATTAGAAAATAAAGAAAAAGACATAATTAATCTTTTGGCTTCAAAATTTAATGAATAATATTAAGGTATTTACAATTAATAATGAAAATTATACTATTTATTTTTTTTTTTTTTAGTATTCTAATTTAATTCTTTTTTCAGGTGTCAATTATCCTGATAATTTAAGAAGATATTTTTTAAATAAACTGATAATAAGCGAAGCATAAAAAAGAAATTAATGACTTTCTATTACTTATAATTTATAAATAATTATCTTTTGTATAAAAATATTTTTTGTATTTTACTTTGTTTAGAATTTAAAAAAAATAATTTGATATTTATTTTTTTGAAGAAAAAATAGCTTAAATAAGATTAAAACCAAATATTAATTTATATATCATAACTTTATTTAGCTTTTTTGTAAAATTAAGGATTTTTTTTTTGTTATAAAATATTTACATTAAATCAAGTTTAAAAATGAAAGAATTTATAAATCAAATTTATAACAGTTAGTTATTATAGATATGCAGGTTGCAGAAATATTTTTTTTTTATGTATAAACTGAAAAAAAAATTCGATTGCGGTATTCAGATTTTTCTCTGTACGTTAACTCTTTAAAGTTGATAATTATATACATATTAAAATTATTTTCTTATATTACTGAAAAAATACAAATCTGCTGCAATATTTTCATTTTTCACATTTATAAAATAATAATAAAAAATTATTGTTTCAATAAATTAATTAAATTTTTTTCTGTATTACTAATACCTAACTTAATCATTAGAAATATAACATGTTTCAAAATTTAAATAATTGTTTTAAAAAATCATTTGCTGGTTTCCTAAGTAATAACCTTAAACGATATTTCATTAATTAATTTTCTTTTTTTTCTTATATTTTTTAAGATATAATATGATAATTAATATAATTTAGAGTTGTAGGTTGTTTTATTAACATTTATAAAATTTTGTTTAAATTATAGCAATCAACAAAGAATTGAAAATTCTAAAATCTCAGTTGCAAAATTTTTAAAATATGAAAATTTTTTTTTTTAAATAAAATAAATTTTAAAATTCACTATTTTGAACTTTTAATTTATTTTTAGATGTCAAAACTTTTCAATGTTCTTTTAAATTTGCATAAAGGTTTATTTATAATTTATAAATCTTCAGTAATTATTATACATATAGAATGAAAATATTATTAAATTTATCAAAATTTACAATCATGAAAAATTGACAATGACCTAACAAGTTTATATTTGGTAAGTAATCTTATATTATTTATATTTATATATATACTTTTGATGATAAAGTTTTTGTAAACAAAAATAAATTATTGTAGAAATTTTTCATAACAATCAATATTTGAACTTAAAGGATGAAGCAATAAGTACTTGATTTTTCTTAAAAATATTTGTTAAGGTAATTTATCTTTACCTTTATTATAGTCATGTAAAATGTAAAAAATTTCAAGTGTTTTAATTAACTTGATAAAAGGATGGATATAATTCAGTTAACTAAAGGTGCCATAGATGTAAGTTTCGTAATTAATTTTTCTTTACATTAATAATTGTCAATTTTTTTAAATTTAATTATTTACTAAATATTTTGATTTGTCATAAAAAATCAAAGATATTTTTGTTTTGTTTATACTGAAAAAAATTTTCTTGTCACAAAAAAGTAAAATATAAACGGTTTCCTTTACTGAAATCTAAAAAATATTTTGAAAAAGGAAAATTGGATTAAATATACACTTTTAAGCGGTAAGAAAATAAATAAAAGAATTTTTTTCTTTTTTTTAATTTAAAAAAAATTTCAAGGCAGAGGTATTTGATGATTCTTGAAAATATAAAACAAATTTTGGTTCCTCATATAAAAAAATTTTTTCAAAAAAATAACTGTTCTAGTAAAAGAAAAGGGTCTAAATTTTAATTTAACATAAATATTATTCCAACAACTTATTTATATTAAAAAGTTATAAATTTAAAATTCAATTTTTATGCGTCAAACGACCCAAACGACCCGCTTCTCCCCTAGACCTATAAATCGCAAGCATATAACTATATGTAACTAGAAATGTAAAAGACAAGTTTTCGCTGAGTAAAAGAATTATAGAATTTTTTAATAATTTTTTTCAAATTTATCATAAATCTGCAAAATTAATTAGGTATATGATTTTTAAATTATAATACGTGATTCGTTTTCAGCAAAAACATAAATGCTTGAAAGATAATTTGGCTATCATTTTCCAGGGATTTTTAAATAATCCGAATTTAATAATATACTATTATATTACAATTAGTAAAAGAAATAATTACATGATCTTTAGGTATTTAGAATATTTTCACGGTTTGAGTGAAATCACTTGAAACTTTTTCCATTCGTTTCATTTTGGTCACAATCAAAATATTGGTTACATATCAAAATTCTTTGGGGTGAATTATTATATATTTTATAATTTTATGATTTAAAAATTATAAATAAACTTACTAATTTGTAATTTATAAATTTACTGATTCTGTTTTGTAAATCTTAAAATTTACCAAATAGAATTTGTAAATCAAAAGCGCTACAAATTGTAATTTGTGGTAATTTGTTATTTTGTAGTTTACGCGTTAGGTTTACCAATATAGGATTTAAAGAGTAAAAATAAAAAATAAGTATAAAAACTATTCTATAAAATTGCATTTAAATTAATGTTTTTTATTTTGCAGAGAATACTAAAAGGCGAATTTGTACGTTCCCCTGTATTACAAGTGTTGGTATGTAATTTTTTCTTTTAATATTAATAAAGTAATTGTTAATAATTACAAAGTAATAATTTTTAGGAGATCAAATATCATGCAGAAGAGCAATCTAATTTACATCAAGTTTTGGTAAGCCTAAGGTTAATTTAAAATTATTATCATTGTAATTAAGAACTATAAACATTCTAATAAAATCTGGAGCAACTAAAATACTAGTCAAAACCCAATATAACTTTTTACTCAAAAATCTTATTTTTTAGTGTCATCTAAAATTATCAGATGGAGTGACTAATTTCTCATTTTTTTTATCTGAAGCCTTAAGTGAAATTGCAAAAAATAAATTAATAAAATTTACTCTTATTAAAATAAATAGCTATTCGTTAATTATCAACAACAATATTGATGGTTCCCAAGAGTAAGAATTTTTTGAAAATTTTAATGAAAATAAATTTTAATAATTTAAATAATAATTTATTTACAGAAAAAATGTTAAAATAAACAGTTTAAATGTTTTAAGATCCAAGAAAAAAATTGATAATAAAACTTTAAAAAATACAAGGAAAATTTTAAGAAAATCAAACACAAAAAATTTATTATCCAATTATAATCATTCTAATTATCAATCTAATATTGTAAGTATACAAAATTTATTAAAAAATCCTGATCATGATCAAAGTGTTATTAGGTCAGTTTAAAATCATTGTTATTATTATTATTATTAATATAAAATATATATATTTTTGAATGAATCTTTGAATTTTTTAGCTGGACAATTAAACCAAGAGTTACTTATATAACGCCAGTAATGCCTTATCATAGTGGACATTATTTTTCCATGTATTTTCTGGATTCATTAAATACTGAGATAAGATGTGTAGCATTCAATGATGTTTGTTTCAAATTTCATGAAAGATTTCAAGTAAAATATTTGAATGATTATTTAAAAAAAAAAAAAATAGGGTAACTTTACCAGTTAATGACCAGTCTCGAGTAACTTAACATTGTATGGGAAAAGAACAGTCAGAAAAGTTATTGGACTTTGATCGGTCATTAACTGGTCAATTTACCCAGAGTAAAAGTTTACGTTACTTAAAAGGTTTATCTTCAGAATCTGACCCACACCCTTTCAATTAAAGGGATTTCATTATCATAGGTTTTACCACGTAATTAATAGAAAGATTATGAATTGATAATTTTTTAATTTTAGGAAGACAAAATTTATTACATTACTCAATGCACTTTAATTAAAGCCAATCAAAAATATGGCCATTTAAAAAATGAATACGAAATTAAGCTTACTGATTGTACAAATATTGTTCCATGCCCTGGAGAAAGTAAAAAATTCCCAAAACTATCATTCAACTTCATAAAATTAGATCAAATTGGTTTTGAAAATATTGGTAGTTTAATTGGTAAATTTAATAGAAAATTTCTCTTTCTAATAAGTTACTTCTAATAAATTATTCTTTAGGCAAAAAAAAATTAAATCTTTAAAATAAAACCTAATTTTTTCAGATGTGATTGGTATGGTAAAAATTAGCAAATCTGTTCAGAATGTTAATAATAGTAAAACAAGGAAGGACGTCCAATTAAGAGAACTTATAATTATTGATGAGAGCAATACTTCTGTAAGTATTTTTTTAATTTTCAAAATTTTATCAAATAATTTTTTTATCATAATCATTTATGACTTTTTTTAGATTACTTTTACTATCTGGAAAAAGGAATTTATGAATTTTGATAATTTAGTTGATAAAGTTGTTGCACTTAAAGGAGCAATGGTTAATATTTTTTCTGGAGTGAAGCAAGTATCCATGGTCATGACAACTATACTGAAGATTAATCCCGAGTTGGAAGAGACATATAGGTAAAATTTTTAATTAATTTGATTCATATTGCGAAAAAATTAATTTTGCTGAAACTGGTTACCAGAACCTCGGTACATCGCATCTCGGATTATTTTCAATGAGTCCTTTAACACTTTTAATATCTCGCTAAATTATTTATAAAATATGACTAAACAAGATCTGCTAAAAAACAAAAAAAAATTTTTAATTATTTGTTATAGGTTACAAGAAATTTTTGAAAAAACCTAATTTAACGCTATAGAATCGAAATAGTACCAAAAATTTTGAAAACAGTATTACGTTGGTATTTTTTTTGTATTGAGTTGAAAAATTAAAAATGTTTGATAAATTATATATTATTGTCATTAAAAATGTCAAAATTTTTCTAACCAAATTGAGTTTAAAGTCTATTTGTATAGATTCGTTGTTAAATGTTATTTATATTAAAAGTGCTAAACATACTTTGTCGAAAATTTATATAATGCAGATCAGTTTTTTATATTATATTTGTTTATTATATATTTTTGTGTACAGGCTTCCCTCCTTATACGCGGGGGTTACGTTCCAAAAAAGTGCCGCGTATAAGGAAACCGCGTATAAAAAGACATTACTCTTATGGAAAAGGAGGGGTTAGGTTCAAAAATTTTTTATGTTGGGAAAAAATTTTATGGACAAACATTTTTTAGTCACCAATTTTTATTTAGAAAAAAAATCTGTTATACGGGATTGTTTTATTTTTTTTTGGTAATCTTTATGTAAATCTAAATAAATTTGAAGTGCCAAATCACAACTTTAGAAGCCGCTTCATGATCCGCAGACGCACTTTCCCCTTAAAATATCAAAATAACCTATATTTTTTATTCCAATAAAATTTATTTTATTGAATATGTACCTGTAAATTTAACGCTATGAAGATAAAAGCGATTTTTAAACTCCTCAAACCACCCTTTACTGGCAACGAAATTTTGATTGAGTGGATTTTTTTTTTTCTAAATGATCGAAAAATTCTAAGGCTTGATCTCGAATAGCTCGTGATCCAATAGGAATTCTCTTATGTATAAGGTCTTGAGTCCATATCATAAGCATATCTTCCATTTTAACTATGTTGGAATTTCTCGTTACTTTGCTCAGTTTAGCATGAGGTCCTAAATGTGTAGCGCTTGCTCTAATTTTGTCACGGTTATCTCTTATTGTACGAACCGACGATTCATTGATATTAAATTTTCTTGCAACAGCTGCGACTTTTTCTCCGTTTTCTAATAAATTTAAAATTTTTAGCTTATCAGCAATGCTAAAAACTTTTCTTTCTTTCTTTTTTACAGGTGATTTTTTTTTATTTGGTGCCATAATTTGAAAAAAAAAAAAATAAAAAATAGAATTTATGTAACTTGATAAAAATTTGGTTATATTTTTGTAAATAAAAACAAAAACAATCGAAAAAAAATTCAAATTTAAAAATTGAAACCGCGTATACGGAGGGAAATAAGCGCGTATAAGGCGGGAGTGCCACAATTGGAAAACCGCGTGTAAGGAAAACCGCGTATAATAAAACCGCGTATAAGGAGGGACTCCTGTATTACATATTTGTAATTAAATTAAGTATATTAAAATATATTAAGTGAAAATAAAAAATTTCACTATTTTTTAAACAGAAAATTAATGTTGAAAATTTTATTTGAAATAAAATTAACTATGATAAAAGATATTTTGTTTTTAGTTATTTTTTGAAAAATTAAATCTATGTGTGAGTAAAATAATGTGTTAAACCACAAGAAAAAATAAAAAATTTAAACTTCCCTCCATACAACTGCATGGAAATTCAAAAATTATATTTTCTGGACAGTAGCTACGAAAGTACGATTTTTTGGCCGCTGCGCGAAGAAAATCGAAATTTCTCGCTACTGCCGAGGGTATTTTACGGGATTTGATGGATTTGATGGATTTGCAAATCCATCAAATCCATTCAAATCCATTCAAATCCACTCAAATCCATAAAAAACTATAAAAAACATTAAAATTCTTTCATACTTCTAAAAATACTTTCAAATCTGATTTAAAATCCGTTTTATAGGCGTTTATGTAAAAGTTCTTACACTTGTACTCAATGTTCTTATCAAATAATTTAATTTAAAAATGCGTATGATTACAAGCAGTAATTTCTCTTGTTCTCGCGCACGATCAATCTTACCCAAACCTCGCATCGCCTCGTTCTCAGTAACGATCTGGGTCTCACATATATAGTATTTTTTCTTACAGATATTTATTTATTTTAACTAATTTTATTTGTCAAAAATAGGAGCAAACGTAGATTTCTCGATATACTTATAGAATTATAAGATTTTTATTTTGCAAAAACATTTTTAATTAATTAACAATTATTCTACAACCCACGTCATAAACTAATTTGTAAATTAATTAAAAAAAAAAAATTAAAAAATAGGTTCTTTCTTTTTAAAACAGGTTTTAAGATTCTTATTTTATTTAGGGTACTTTTTTGATCCAATTAATAAGTATTTATTTATTGATTTATTTAATGGAAGTTAGTGCAGGCATTACCAATGCACGATTACAATATTATACAATTTTAAATAAAAATGTGAAGCAGTAAAATTTGAAAATTTATAATAATAATAAATGCTTAAGTATAATCAAATTAAATATTATAACTTAATACATCTGAGAGCTAAATTATTAGATTTTTTTAACCATTATGTTTTGAAAATCAAATCCTTGGGATCAAAAATTTGTGCACACATGAAGCAAATTTTATAATCTAATTTTTTTAGGCCTGTAAAATAATAATTATTTATCGTTGTTTTAGTCTCTAATTGACCTGTATCTACTTAATAAAGTTTTGGTTTATTTAAACAACAGTAATATTTATAAATATAATTCTTTTAATTTTTTATCAATGATAAAGGATTCCGAGGTACTCGGTGTTTCTGCTGAAAAAATCTCCGAAAAAATTAACTAAATAATCAAGGGTCTATCATCAAAAAAAGACACTTTAGAAATAGTATTTAATAAAAAAAATCACACGTCAGGCCTTACACTAGCGTAGCCTAAGGAAATAGGCTATAATAAGAAACGACACGTCAAGCTTTACACTAGTGTAACCTAAGCAAGTTGGCTATAATAATTAGCGACTCGTCAAGCCTTACAGTAGCGTAACCTAAGGAAGTAGGTTATAATAAAATAACGACACGTCAAGCCTTACAGTAGCGTAACCTAAGAAAGTAGGCTATAATAAAAAACAACACGTCAAGCCTTACAGTAACGTAACCTAAGGAAGAAGGCTATAATAAAATAACGACACGTCAAGCCTTACAATAGCGTAACCTAAGGAAGTAGGTTATAATAAAATAACGACACGTCAAGCCTTACAGTAGCGTAACCTAAGAAAGTAGGCTATAATAAAAAACAACACGTCAAGCCTTACAGTAGCGTAACCTAAGGAAGTAGGCTATAATAAAAAACAACACGTCAAGCCTTACAGTAACGTAACCTAAGGAAGTAGGCTATAATAAAATAACGACACGTCAAGCCTTACACTAACATAACCTAAAGAAAAAGACTATAATAAAAAACCGACACTAAAATTTAATGGAGATGAAGATAATTAAAAAACAAATCCATTGATCCCAAACAATACCCAGGTTCCTGGTTAATTAAGAAAGAAATAAGCAACTCAAAATTTTTAAGGTTAAATACGCGTTCTTATTGGAGTTGATATTGTTTTACTTCGTACTCATTCAATAACGAATCTTTTTAGATAAAATTGTACACACGTGTTATTTGACAAAAGTAGAAACTTTTCCAAGAAAAAAATACAATAGTTGCCGATCAAATTATAAACACATAATTTTAGTCGTGGGCTCCTTTCAATAAAATGTTTTGTAAATAAAAAATTTTGTTCATACCACACTCATTATATAAGAAAATGCATTATTATTAATAATAACTTCTAAATATTCGCATATCCATAAAATAATTAATATAATTTAATTAATTAATTATACCCCCCTCTGATCACACCCTAAAATCTACGGACCTAACACCGGGAGCCACCTTAAATATAATTTTCTCTGATAAAAAATAACCTTTGAGTGAAGTGTAAGTCTGATGAAATAAAAAAATAAATCAATCTTTCAGCTCTAGTTGTAATTTCGGGTTTATTTGAATTATTATCGGTTACTTATATTTTTTGGGTCACTAAACACGAATATGATGTTTGTTTTTACTTAAAATGCACCAGTTGCCAACATTAAATATCTTTAGGTAATTGCTACGCATTCATCTTCTATTGTAGGGAATAAGAACAATTTAGGTAAAAACAAATGTCGTATTCGTGTTCAGTAGAGCGTGTTTTAATTTTTTGTTTTCGAGATTTTTTTGCTCTCCCCACATTTGGATATTTTGGTCATAAAACCCCCCATCTTCAAGGATTTTACTCGTACCACCGAGCACTTAAAGTTTCCCATTTAAATAACATGGGAATTTTTACTTTATAGTTTTCTAATTTTTTAACATGCTTTAAAATTTTTTTAAACACTAGCCAGCAGATAGAAAATGATGTTTAGACGTATAATATTAAAAAATGATCATTTTTATTTATTTTCAAAAATACTTTTGTCCCTTCCTTTTTAAATCAATTTAATAAGAAAAATATATAATACAGAAAATATAGTAAATTTAACAACTAGAGTGCAGATATAGTTGGGTATTTAAATTTAATATTAAATTTTGAAAAAGAAAATGTCTGAAATTTACTAAAATTTGTTTGTAGGAAACTCTGGAAATTCAGGGAATTTGGTTTGTATAATTTAGTTGAAACACTAAAAAAGTACTGGAAAATTTAAGAAAAATGGTCTGGAAAGTCAGGGAATTTTAAAACTTCAGTTCCGTGGCCACCCTGACTATACCATTGCATGAGGTTATGTTGGTGTAACTCTTGCGTGTGTGTGCGAAATTTTTGGCTCAATCTAATGCTTTCAAAAATTAAAAAAAAAAAACCACTAAATTTTTATTATTTTTGGACGTAATACCAAATACTTTTCAATGAAAGTAATAATTTTAGAAAACTCGGTTTTAATAGATTTATTGGATCTGATAATTAATGATTTGAAAAATTTTTTATTAATTATTAACGTTTTTGTCATAAAAAAAACTCGAAAAAAACCGAGAAAAAAACTGACCTGATACTAAATTATTTGAAAAGTTTTGTCTCCAAAATTTACGTTGTGTTGGTGTAAGGCTTGACGTGTGTTTTTTATTATAGCCTACTTCCTTAGGTTACGCTACTGTAAGGCTTGACGTGTCGTTTCTTATTATAGCCTACTTTCTTAGGTTACGCTACTGTAAGGCTTGACGTGTCGTTATTTTATTATAACCTACTTCCTTAGGTTACGCTACTGTAAGGCTTGACGTGTCGTTTCTTATTATAGCCTACTTCCTTAGGTCACGCTACTGTAAGGCTTGACGTGTTGTTTTTTTAATATAGACTATACTTCCTTAGGTTACGCTACTTTAAGGCTTGACGTGTCGTTATATTATTATAGCCTACTTCCTTAGGTTACGCTACTGTAAGGCTTGACGTGTCGTTTCTTATTATAGCCTACTTCCTTAGGTTACGCTAGTGTAAGGCTTGACGAGTCGCTAATTATTATAGCCAACTTGCTTAGGTTACACTAGTGTAGAGCTTGACGTGTCGTTTCTTATTATAGCCTATTTCCTTAGGCTACGCTAGTGTAAGGCCTGACGTGTGATTTTTTTTATTAAATACTATTTCTGAAGTGTCTTTTTTTGATGATAGACCCTTGATTATTTAGTTAATTTTTTCGGAGATTTTTTCAGCAGAAACACCGAGTACCTCGGAATCCTTTATCATTGATAAAAAATTAAAAGAATTATATTTATAAATATTACTGTTGTTTAAATAAACCAGAACTTTATTAAGTAGATACAGGTCAATTAGAGACTAAAACAACGATAAATAATTAATATTTTACAGGCCTAAAAAAATTAGATTATAAAATTTGCTTCATGTGTGCACAAATTTTTGATCCCAAGGATTTGATTTTCAAAACATAATGGTTAAAAAAATCTAATAATTTAGCTCTCAGATGTATTAAGTTATAATATTTAATTTGATAATACTTAAACATTTATTATTATTATAAATTTTCAAATTTTACTGCTTCACATTTTTATTTAAAATTGTATAATATTGTAATCGTGCATCGGTAATGCCTGCACTTACTTCCATTAAATAAATAAATAAATAAATACTTATTAATTGGATCAAAAAAGTACCCTAAATAAAATAAGAATCTTAAAACCTGTTTTAAAAAGAAAGAACCTATTTTTTAATTTTTTTTTTAAATTAATTAACAAATTAGTTTATGACGTGGGTTATAGAATAATTGTTAATTAATTAAAAATGTTTTTGCAAAATAAAAATCTTATAATTCTATAAGTATATCGAGAAATCTACGTTTGCTCCTATTTTTGACAAATAAAATTAGTTAAAATAAATAAATAAATTATTTAAATAAATAAGATTAATTATTTAATAAATAATAATAATAATAATAATAATAATAATAATCCAAGTCCAAAACTAGCACCGCATACCCTATAAACCCTAAAAACGGTGCGTCCCCCACTTTTCCGCGCGTCGCTTAAAACTCTGGCCGAACTGCCGCGGAACTGTCTAAAACTTTAACGAACTCGCGCATTACAGTTTTTATAAAACTGCCACTGAACTGGCGCGGAACTCTTACGCAGTCCATTGCTATGTACCCCTCGAGGGATTGGTTATTGCCCTCTTAACCCCCCCTACGTACCTTAAGTATAATAATTCCATGTTATTGCCCCAACTTTACTCGGGACTGCACGTAAAGGGGTTAAGGCAGATAACAGTACTGTAGAATTTTAAGATCCTGATTTTTGTAATCAGCAACCCAAAACACATATATAATGTAAGTTTTAAGAGTCATTTAAGGTTTGTATTTAGATTGTCGCGAATAAGTCCTAGCCCTAACATGGGTAGATTTTATCCCAGTATGAGCAGATAACAAACTTAGGACTTCGACACCCACATAAGCAACCCAAAAAACATATGTTAATAATTTGAACCGTTTTGAACGATTATTCAAAGTTTACACTTAGACTATCGCGCAAAAGCCCTAAAAAGGGGGAACTTTTGCCCATTATGAGCATATTACATAGCGATAGGATATCAGTACCCCGATTTTCGAAATTAGCGACCCAAAAAACATGTAAGACCGTACTTTGAGCGTTTATTCAAATTTTTTTATAATTAGTTTATCAGCTTTTGCCCATTATGGGCATACAATTCAACCTTAGGATTACGGGACCCTGATTTTCGTAATCAGCAGTCAAAAAGTATACAAGACAGTATTTAGAAAGGTTATTAGAAGGTTATTTAAAGATTTTGCTTAGATTTTCGCAACAAGGCCCTAAAATGGGCAGCTTCTGCCCATTATGGGCATTCCGCATAACCTGAGGATTTTGTAACTCTAATTTTCGTAATCAGCTACCAAAAAAATATCAACAATGGTATTTTGAACTGTTATTTTATATTCATGCTCAGATTAATTATCGCACAAAAGCCCTAGCATGGTCAGTTTTTTGACTATTATGGTCGGAAAACACAACTTTGGGGCTTTGCAATGCCCGTACTCATGATCAAAAACATAAAACACATACAAAGAATGTAATCTTCATTTATGGAGTGTAAAAAACATATTGCGTTGGACGCTTACTATAATATAATGCGTAATTACAATTTTAAGGTTTTTCCTTGGATTTGAGTGGATTTGCAAATCCCAAATGCATTCAAATGAATTAAAAACCATTCAAATCCATTCAAATCCATTCAAATCCCATTCAAATCCCATCAAATCCCATAAAATCCCATCAAATCCCTTCAAATCCAAGTGGGATTTGCAAATCCACAAATCCTCAAATCCCGTAAAATACCCCCCGGCTACTGCCGCAAAAAAATTGTATACGACCCTTCGAGCTGCCCTTGTCCATAAATAAAGAATCCCCTAAATCGCAGTTTACCATCCTCGGCTTCGCCTCGGAAGGTAATTTACTTGCGATTTGCGCCATTCTTTACTTTTCTGGACACGAGCCGTAAATATACTATTTCTATTTTCAGCGGCCAGAAAGCATGTAGGTATGTCCTGACTGCGGCGTGATTCGAAGTTATAGTTACGGGGATGGCTATGGTAAGTGTGAGTATGACAGCTGAATTTCTTTTCAGAGATAGCTAAGACCAAAACATACTCACTTTCGTATCCTGGTTTTTTTGGCCGCGGGTTCTGGAAAAAGTTACAGGTCCACAAAGTTGGCCAATTTTTCGGAAAAAAAGTGAAAGTGTGACAGCCCGGAATAGCCTAGATTTTTAGATTAGGCCAAAACATACTCTGTTTATTTATGAGATTTTTTGGTATCTGGGTTCTGGACGAGTATGTCGGGCCATCAAAGTCCCGCCGTTTACCCGCGCAATTTTAAATTAGTTCGAAATAAAAAACTTACAAGGGATAATTAAGACAGCCTGGGATATCCTAGATTTTTTGATTAGGCCAAAACGTACTCATCAGTTTATTTACGAGATTTTTCGGTATCTGAGTTCTGGACAAGTATGTCGGGCCATCAAAGTCCCGCCTTTTACCCGCGCTATTTTAAATTAGTTCGATATAAAAAAATTTACAAGGGATCACCAAAGCTTTATTCTCACGCAAGTTTTCATTTAGAGCAATTGCTAATAATTTTCCGAACAAATTCACTTGCCATTTAATTTCTTGAGATTTATTTTCTCGGGAAGACTTTCCATATTAACTATACTTTTGTTTTAAAAGCAACAGAATACTCTTAAATACTAAAAAACCTCTTTTTGAACTTTTTATGGTCAAATTTGGAGGTGTTCCCATGGTAGCAAGAAATGTATATTTTTTCTTCGTAATATTAACGTTATTAAAAAATTGTTTGCCCTTGGTCGTAAAAAGTCTGCCAATTTACACGCGGTGTTGGACATTATATACTTTTACAGCTCAGATTTTCAATTTTAAAGTAGAGGACCTGCAAATCCAATATTTTGTACCTTTTATTTATAAAATAACTCTGATTTATTTACGAAGCACAAGGTTTTCATGTGATCGCACCACCCAATTGTAAATATGTATTATTGTAACTGCGGGTACCTCTGTGGTGGAAAATCCTATTGCAATTTAAAATAAAGCAAAATATGCACCACCTCTCCAATAATTTATATAACAGTAATTTAGATCTCTTTGATTTCAGGGAAAATTTTGCAATAACTTTTAAAGAGTTTTTAGAAACACTCAAAGTTGCAACATAAAAATTTATGAAAATTTTTACAATATAGTTTAGTATATTATTCTTATCGGATTGTTCCATATATAAAAATATTAAAACAAACAAATTATACATCCTGATTACTAATTAACTTTTGTTTTCGTGTGATGCTATGTTTATTTTTTTAGACCTACTTAAATAACTGCGTATAATTATAATCTGACATCAAATCCCATATTTAAAAATTTTTATATAGATCGAAGCTTCACTTTCTGGACCAAGAGCACTAAAAAATGATTTATTTATTTTTTTTTACTTTTTTAAACCTATATTTATTCTATAAATATAAAAATTTTTGACTTTCTTTCTCTTTTATTGACGCACGTATTCATTCCTGTTTATAGTATATGTATTTTTTTTTCTTTTCATATACAAAATTTTAGCTTCAAGCTTTTACGATACCTGTATGATATACTAGCACATTTATTATGCTGACAAGTTGCTTTCACTTTAAACTCGTTTTTTATGAAGATACTGTTGTATTAACTTGTGTATGAAAGATTTTCGATTTTAAGAACAAAGTATTGTCCTGTTAGTCATTAAAAACCCAAAATGTATTCCAATATCTTTAGGTAAGCTAATAGGCATGAACACTGTCCAAGTATTTACTATTCAGGTAAAGAATTTACTGGGCAGGAACTTTTCTAGTGTACATTGTATAGAGTTAAGACTCTTTCCAAAATTTAGTCTCATAATTTTTGTTGTTGTTAGGAAACACCCTTTTTCAAGATTATTTTATACAATTATTTTATTTGTTTAATTAATGACTTTTGTTTACATTGCAAAATTGAGCCAGATTTATCATTTTTAGAGTTATTCCTATATTAATACAAATTTTTGTATTTCAATTTGCACAAGAATAGATCAGAAACCAATTTCTTCAGGAGATGATCATTTATTATGCTAGAAATTTCAGGTCCAACCAAAAAAAGTCGCTTGCTGGCAATTTTCGGTTTTTCTGGATATAGAAAAATGGTCATGATGTATATAATGAAAATTTTTTTCCAATTACATTTTGCAGTTTATTGTAAATAAAAAGTATAAGTAAAAATAAGTATAAAAAGTAAAAATAATTGAAACAAAAAATCATTTATTTGCAAAAAATTAGCAAATTTGTTAAAAAATATATTTAAATTTTTAATTTTACTAATTTTTTGCAAATAAATGATTTTTTTAAGTTCGCAATTTTGGAAATTCGCGTAAATTAGTTATGAATAGAAATTTACAATTTTTTTCTCGCGAAATCAAAAAAAAAATATTGGTATACTTACACAAATTTTCTGAAAATAAATTATATTTTTTGTTACAAATTTTGTACCTTACAAGTTTTAACAACAGACCAAATGCTTTTGCATTTTGTCCCTTTTTCTTCAAGACCATCCTTGAAATCTTGCATTTAATTTTTTATCAAGGTTACCAATAAGAACACCTATCAACTGCCTTTGATTATATGAAATTAACTTCTCATTTTCCTTTTTGAAATTTATTTTACAATTCGAAAATATTGCAAACAGCTATACTGCAATCTTCAAAAAATCCTTTAAAACCATATTTCTAATTAAATTTTTTTTTTGCCTATAAAAATTATTAAGAAAATAAAATTAATTTCCAAATAATAAAATAGTTTAACGTGAAATGTTCTGTATATCTATCTATTTTAATATTTTGCTTTCACTATAAACTAGTTTTTACTAATATTACTTTTTAAAAAACTGATCTTTTATTCAATCTTAACAAAAAAAAAAATAATAATAATAAATCAAATTTAATTCGTTATTAAAATTACTTTTCTGATGGTATAAAAATAGAATTCCTCGTTAGATACTTAAAGTTAACGGAATTGATCACGAAATATTAACAGTTTTATTTGAAAATTTTAGATCGGTAGTAGATATAATTTTAATCTTGATATACAAATCAATAAGTAAAAAAATTCAAATACAAGTCTGATTTTTAATGGAAACATGTATACCTATAGTTTTGAATTTATTGAAATTCAGGTATTATACTTATAAACTCATATTTTGTCGAGTATTTTCTAATAATATAATATTAAAAACCTACAAACCTGAAAATTTTATACTTTTTAATTTTTTTTAGCCATTGTAAAATTAGCTGTAAATACACGCATTTTGATGTAAAATATTTTTTAAATACAGATAGATCTGAATGGGTCTATAACTTTGTTTTGAAATTTTTTGCTTTTTAAACTTTTTGGGTCACTCCAAAATAAAAACGCTGCCAAGTAATTGGCACTATGATTCATCATTAACAAAACAAAATGTTCTTAATGGTCTATTTTACCTAGTAAAAACGAGAATTCTAGATATTAGTACTTTCATAGAAAAAAATTAAGTACTACGTTCCAAAAGAAAAAAAATATCGCTGTTTTTTTAGCTTCTTGGGGTCTCAAAACGTGCTTATATGTCGAAAAATCAAAATTTCACCTAAAACAATGAACCAAAAATGTGTACCTATTTATTTTTCTCGCTCGACTCAAATTTCAAGAAAAAAAAATGGTATCGATAATCAAAATTAGTCTTTTTAAATAATTGTTACTATTATCTAATCTCTAACAATTTTAGCAATTATTTTCGGAACAAGGTGACATACTTAAATTATAATTTGTTTGCTTCACCAAACACCATTATCAACTGATTATATTAATAGATAAACTTATTACAAAAATTTAATTAACAAAAATTTGCAAATACAAACAATAATATAGAAAAGTACTTAATACCGTACCAGCATACAGTATTTGGTCAGATATAAACTGATATTTTAAAACTTGTACCAGTAAAATAAAATTTTATCGTCTTATTTTTTTCAAACAATTATCAGAATCAGAATTTTTCATTTTGAACTTTTTGTAAATTTCAATAATTTTCTGTTAAAGTATAATTATACAGCTTCGAAAAAAAAGTTTGGGACTAGCTATTAAAAACTTACCCAGGCAACCAAAGACGTTTCGGAAACGTATCCAACCCGTTTCTGAAGAAACAAATTAAACCAAATTGCAATTTACAAAAGTAATTTCCTGAATTTATACAGCCAACATCGCGTCCTTACATAGCCAGCATAAATAATTTTATTAGCGAGAAAAATTGTTAATATCTGTTTCAACACGGTGTTTTTTCATCAGAAATTTTGGATAAAATTTTCTCGCAAGTAAAATGATTTCTAATGACTACAATAAAGAGGGCAATGAAAATTTAATGTGATTGAGTGGGTATCGCTTCTTAAACTAAAATTATGAAAAAAGTTTTAAAAACTTGCAGTCCTTTAAACTTGCACTACAATACCTATCCATCAACTCGTATGACCCCAAAGCTTCCTTGAAGGACCTCTAAAAAGCCACACTTTCCCAATTTGATAAAATATACTAATAATCGAATACTAATAGTCGTACAGTATAAAATTTTTTTATCGTTAACAATTTAAAACAATTAAAAGAAAACTATAAAATTCTTGTCACGATTAAATTATCTGCGTAATTGAAATTCATTCATTAGTATGTAATTAAATCAGGTCTAAATTATTATTAAAGCGTATATTTACAGGTTCTTTGATAATAGAGAAAAATAATTTTGAATAAAACGTTTAATATTTTTTATTTTATCTTTGTTCTTTATCTAAAACATATTTTTACTTTCTTTTATGATAATAAATAATTCTAAAAAAAATGACCCTATGACGCACTTAATTTGCTTAGATTTATGATACTTTAATTTAATTTGTTTATTTTAGGCTAAGAATAATTTTAATTAATTAGATATAAATATTAATCAATTGTTAAAAAATTATATTTACAAGTATTATGAGAGATCAACAAAGTGGTGCATGTAGAAAGTTTACAAGTAAATGATTGAAGACTATTTTATGTCAAATTATTTTTTATCAGTTTGTCGGTTATTATAGCATAGGTTTTTACCTGACAACTAATTTAATTAACAGTTGACCAGAAAACGCGTTTTTAATAGCTGTGCATTGATCGACGAACTACAATTTTTGTAAACAATTTCCTTAATTTTTGGATCCTAAATGACAAGTTTTTAGATCTGAACCACTTGAATCAAAATTTTTCTTGAGCAGCATTCAATTTTAATGGAATTATTAATTTATTATAAAATTAACTCACAACTTAATAATCACTTGAATAATTATTAAATAAACTTTTAGAAAATAGAAAATATTTCATTTTAAGAAAATAATAGAAATTTTGTTGACATTTCTTTTTTAAACTAAGAGAATATTTTAAATTATTTTTTTTAATTTTTTAAAAAAGGTTTTTTTTTTCTTATATTACAAAACATTTAGAACTAATTATTCCTTTATACACATATCATATTATAATTATTAAATTCTAATGAAAGCAGAAAACAAGAAAAATATTCAAAAAAAAAAAAAGAAAGAAAGAAAGAACCGGTTTGTAAGTGTTTGAAATTTTCCAATTTTCCCTCAAATTCCATTCCCTGTATATGGGCTGCTTCACGTAAATTTATGTAAGCGACAACTTTCCCAATATTTTTTATTTTTCATTTTCATTGAGTAAGTCTAAATTTTTAATTTGTTTAAATTGTACTTAGTTGCTTAAATTTTTGAAAAAAATCTTATTTTTTCAGTTGTTGAAAGAAGAGGTAAATATACCAAATTTTTTGAAAATTTCTCAAAATGTTTATAATAAACCCTGCAAAAAAAGAATTTTAAAACAACAGAATTTGTGGGTTATGGATCAGATTTTGGCCAGAATATCTAAAACCAGGTTTTCTACAAATAGATGAAAATTCTGACTTGTTTTTCGGTATCCTTGGGAAAATTGTTTGAGTCACCTTTTTTCAGATAAATCGCAGATATTACTGAAACCACCTCTAGAAAAAAAGAAAAAAAATTATTATTGTCCAACAAGGTCGAAAAAAAGTTATTAAAAATTTTTAAAAAAATTGGAGAAAATAAATATTAAAATTTTATTTTTTTTTCTCGTATACAATCTTTCCGAAATTCTTTAGATTTTGCCTATTTAAAAAGAGGGGCCTAAGTAAAATTTCGAAGAATCCAAAAATAGAATAAGATTTTTCCGATATTTTTATCCATGACAAAAAATTGTATTCCAGAAATTTTGGCCAGAATTTGACCCAGATCCCAGAGATACTATTACATATTTTCAAGATTTGAATGGCTTATTGATATCAATTATTTAATTGATTTATTTAACTTATTCAAATATATCTGGAAAAATAAAGAATGGTACAAATTGCATGTAATTTTGGCTTTGTATGAGATAAAAATGTATGTGTGGTCTCATAAATATTATATTTTTCCAGTTACACTATATACACTATTTTGTTTTACACGAAAGTTGCGGCTGCATGGCCAAGTAAATCGCAATTTCTCATTACTGATGCAGAAAAATCGTAAACTACCCTTGGTCATAAAAAAAGTATTTCAAATGGCAGTTTACCATCTTCGGCTTCGCCTTGGAAGATAATTTACATGCGATTTGAGTCATTCCTTATTTTTCTGGCCATGGGTCGTGATTTATTATTTAGCAATCTGAAAAAAAATTGTTTTCCAAATTTTTAAATTTTGTTAAAATTTTGTTAAAATTTAGTTTAGGCTAAAAGTAAATTGCAAAAAATTCAGCTCTCTAAGTAACCCAGAATTTTACATGCAAATTTAAAATTTAAAAAAAGCTTAGACTTTTTCACATAAAATGTAAAAAAATATACCTACATTTATTTTACAGCTACAATTTTCTGTCAATAAAAAAACTAATTTTCCCAAAATTTTACTGGAAATAAAAATTATCGTTAAATTTTTGTAAATCTTAGAATCAAAGTTTTAGAACTGTTCGACCCAAATATACTTTACCTTCCAATCCAAAAATGCTGTTAAATCAAATTAAAATTTCTTCCTAATAAAAAACCCTGAAAACCCCCATATACATATTTCATTTTATGCATCACATATCATCAAACATTTATATTTTTTCTCACCATATCATCATATACCCAAGAAATTAATAAACGTTATTTATTTTTTTTTATAGTGTATAAATGTCAATTATGTTAATATGTTTATAATATATTATTATAACTGTAAAATTAAATTTAAAATTAAACGAATTGCCTAATAATTTTTAACATAATGCACGTACAAAACTTCTATTAGAAAAATTTTCATAATAATTCCAAAAAAATTTTTTTAAAACAGGGTTATTGTGTTGGGTAACAGGTAATTTTGTATATAATTAATTGTAGTAGGGAGATGAACACTAAAGTGTACCTTACATATTTGATGTTTATGAAGAAGGAGAACGGAAGAGAACGCTGGATATAAGAGCTTCGACTTACGAGTACGAGTTTCACACTCTCACCTGAAACGGATCAGGAACAACAAGACTGTATTTTTTAAGTTTTTTTTAGAAAAAATTTTTTCGAATTTTAATTTTTATTAAGTTTGAAAATTTTTAAAAAAGTAATCATTTTTTTCAACTTTTTTAAAACACCGTCCTAAGTGTCGGTGTGGACCATAATTTTGGTGTTTAAATTAGAACAAATAAAAACAAGGGTGAGTTTAAATAACCGCAAAAAAAATCAAGTGTTTATTACAGTGGTGATAAAATTTTTGTGCTTGAAGTGTTAAAAATAAAAAATAATTAATTTTTTTCTTTTAAATCAGAAAAACCAAAAAAACAAAAACCATGAAATTAGTGACATTACTCGGAATAGCATGTCTATGTTTGGCATTGACAATAGACGCATTGCCATTATCATCAGAAAATTTAGAAACAAAATCAAAAGATGTTGTAACAAGTAGAAAAGCACCAGCTGCACCAGCTGCAGGATCAGTTGCAGCATCCTCTGATGATGACGACGACGACGATGACGATGATGACATTGATTTAGATGTTACTGGTGAAGACGATGATGATGAAGACGATGAAGACGATGATGAAGATGACGATTATATCGAAAGATTTTTAGAAGATGTTCTTGGCGGTAAATTTAAATTTTTAAATATTTTTTAATTGCAATTTATTTAGTCTCGTGCGTTGATTGAAATAACGGAACTATTTTATTTATAATATTCGTGCTACGTTTTTTCATTCACTGCATTCATGTAATGAATCAATTATCGCGTAACATTTTTTTATTATCGGATACTCACCTAAATAAAGCATTTAAAAAAAAAACGACAATTTTTTTTTTTTTTAAATCCGTTATATTTACATATAAATATTAGCTAATTAAAAAAATTTGTGTGTGTGCGTGCGTATAAATAATATTTATTTTATTAAAAGAATGTAACGGTAATAAGAGATTTTAAAAAAATTAGCATAAAAATTTCTCTACGCGCTACATACCAAGCATCAAATTTCTATTTTTTTTGTTTATTTAATAAAAATCTTATAAGTAAAAACATAAATTTAAAAAATTATTTAACCGTAAAAAATTTTTTCGAAAATAAATTAAAAAAGTCCGATATAATCTTGATTTTTCCACTTGAATCCCTCGGCTAAAAAAATAGCGTATTTAAAAAAAACGCAGCGGAAATTTATTTAGGCTAATTTCTAGTTTGATATGATAATATTCTCCAATAGAAAAAACTGTATTTATGTAGGTCAATTTTATAAATGACGATAATAAATTTTTTTTCAATGTTATAAAAGTAATTGTAATTTTATTTTTTAAATAGCAGAAGATGATGACGACGATGATGAACCAAGTAACACAAGTTCACAAGTAGGTCAACAGATACCAGTAGCACCAGAAGCAAATGTACCAGTACCTCAAAATGTACAAAATGACATAGATTCCCAATTATCAAATGTACAAGTTAATTCACAGCCAGCTTACGAAACATCGTCAGATGAAGAATTACAATCATCAGAATTACAATACAATGCTAATAACGAGGTATCAGATTTAAATGAGGCTAGTCCAACAGCAGCCATTGCACAAGTTGTACCATCAAATGTTGAAACATCTGCAGCAGCAAACGACGATGAAGACGATGACGATGACGACGATGATGATATCGATTTAGATGTTACTGGTGATGATGACGACGATGAAGACGATGAAGATGAAGAAGACGATGAAGATGACGAAGATGATGATGGTGTTGAAGAATTAGCTGATATTGCATCTGCTAGACAAGCACGTAAGGCTAATGCCAAGAAACATATTAATTTAAAAAATACGCGTAGAAATAAACACCATCACCATCGTAATGCTAAAAAAAATAATCAAAAAGATAGTTTAACCAAAAAACAACAGTAAAAAAAAACTAAATTTTTGACTTAATTAATTAATTAATTAAGTCAAAAAAAAAAAAATTTCAATAATTTACACCGACCAGATTAATTTTTTTTTGTTTTCGTTTAAGCGAGACCGACATTTGTTTAAATTTTTTTAACAATTTTTTTCGCTTCTTACTAACTTATTTATTTAATTTATTTATTTATTTATTTATAGACTCGACATTGACTATGACTTTTAATATTAAATAGGTTTTAATTTGAAAATTCGGTCTCGCGTGACATAAATTAATTAATTAAACGGACCGAATTTTAAAAATATTTTTTAAAATTCTGTGTCTTTTATTTTTTTTTTTTTTAGGTTAGAAAATTAATTTATTTTTTGAAGAAAAAAAAAATCTGTGTCACGTGTGTGTGTAATAAGCATTAAAATGTACAAGATCGGTGACGTTACGAGTCACGCGAACTTTTATTATTTATTTAATTATTATTTATTTAATTAATTAAAAAAAAGAAATAACAATTAATTATTATTTAATTATTAATTTGTTTTGTTGTTATAATTAATTTTTTTTTTTTTAGAATATGTGAATCCGCGTTATTATTTATAAATGCACGCTAAATTTCTTAGAGTGAATTTTTATTTGCTCATTTTTAGAGCGAGTGGTGCTTCAGAGCGAATTTTTTACTTAATTTCGGCGGGAAGTAGCGGAACTGTAAGTTTGGCAAGGCAGTTTAGCCGCGTTTAATTTCCAACTGGGTATCGAATTTAATTTACAACTGAAAATTCTCTCGGTTGCACCACTAAACTCTAAAATCCAAGTGAAATTTCACTCTCTGAAATTTAGAGTGTAAGGTAGTTCGAGAGAGAATTGTACTTATTTATTTATTTATTTTATTTTTTTTTTTAGCAATTTTTTTTTTCTGAATGAAAGAATATTTAAAACGCGAGTATGAAATAATAAGTTTAAAAATGTGAGAATGAGAAATTTTTTTTTTCTTTTAATTTGAAAAATCAAAAATCATTGTAAAAACAAAAAAAAAATCAAAATGATGTGTCTAATAACAATAATCAAAATTTTGAATTACTAAAAGTGTCATTTATTTTAAAATGTCATTAAAAATATTTGTATTCAAAAAATTGACATATTATAAAAAATTGTTTTTTATTTAATCAAAAATATGAATAAAAAAAAGAAATTTTTTTTTTGGCAAAAAAAAAAATTTTTTAATTAAAATAAAAAATTGAATCTGTTTTTATTAAATCATAACAAAAATCGGTGCTAGACGCTAAAAAAATGGTGTGACCTCGCGTTTTGTGACGATCCCCGATCTAAATTTTTTTAATGCTCATTATATACTAAACGCGCGGACGGTTGGACAGTTTGAATAGACAATTTTTTTTGACAAATTTTTGCACTTTAATATTAATTAAGTAGTAGTTTTTTAGTAATTAATTAATTTATTGTAAATATATTAATCTTAATTCACGCTTTTAATTTTCACAAAGAAATATTAGCTTTTTTTTGAAAATGAATTTTTCACGCTTTTTTTTAAATTTTCAATGGGGTCAAATGTTGCACCGTGCGTCTAGCACCGAAAATCCTAATTATTTCCTTATACAAAAATACTCAAAAAAAAAATAATAACGTGTAAGTATAAAATACCAACTGATTCTTCAACGACATTTCAACGGTAAATTTCTAAAATTCTTACTTAAAAAAATTTGACAAAAAAATAAATTGAAATTAACCGGTTTTAATGAACCTAGACAGTTACGCTTTTACTTTGAAAGCGATTGAAAATTCATACGTTAAAAAAAAATTACTATACCATTAAATTGTCCTTGAACCGGACGGAAGAATATTAACGGCTAACATTTCTCTCTCCGCATGAATTTTTTTCAAAAAAAAAAAAGAGGTCAGGAGGTCGGTATTTATATTTTTTAACGGCTTTCACCTTGGTATATATAAAATGTTGTTGTCAATTTGGAGAACCGGTAAAAAATGAGGTCAATGACCCGGACTGATTATTTGAACGTGAGATCTCTCCTTCCATTCTGAAAAATTCTTACGTTACCTGTTGCTTGTAAGCTAATACGACCCTGACCTACATTTTCTTTAATACAACGTTCAGTGTTCTTGACAATGAGCTTGAGACTTTTTTTTATTATTGTCATTGAATGAATAAAAAAACATGAATTTTTAATTGAAAAATTACCTTAAACAATTAGCTTTTAAAAAATTTCTTTTAAATAAATATAAAAAGTCATCAAAATAGAAATTTAAATGGTTAAGAAAAATTACTTTTTAAAATCTTAAACTGTAGAAAATTAATTTTTTTTTTTTTTTTAAAATTATTTTCAAAGTCATTATTTATTATTATATAATAATATTTATTGCAGTTGTTATTTAATATACACGGAAAGGTGAAAAAGAAAATTTACTTTTTTTCTTTTTAGTAATTAAAAAGACATCAATCTTATTATGAAATTTTATGCTCATTTTTTTGAATTTAATAATTTATTGTGTACTGTTTTGTAATGTACGGTAATACTTAATTATTGTTTTTTCATATTTTTTTTTATTTATTAATTTTTATAAATTTTTTATAAATTTATGTAAGTAATTTTTAAATTTTTATCAAATCATTCAGCTCTAAAGGATATTTGAGTCATGAGGTTCTTTTCGTATTTATGGTGAATTGAATACGATGGTTATTTGGCATAAAATTTAGAATAGTTTGGTCTATTTTTTAAAAAACAGTATATATCTCTTGTTTTTATTCATTTTTCGATTATTTTAACCTTTCAAGTCCCATTTTTATATCATAAAGTATTTTTTGTCGCTTATTTTTTCTACACAAATATTTTGAGCAAATATTACAAATAATTAACTTATTTTTTGCAATACTAATTTGCTGACTCCCTATATTTTTATTCATTTCTTCTGTTATTGTTTTTTTTAGATTTGAAAATTAATAAAACATTGAAATGTTTTGGGATAAGTTTATGAAAAAACAATAAATTCGCAGATTATTGTTCTTTTGTTTTTAATTTAAAAAGATTTCCTTTTATCGTGTTGACTTACGCTATACTTAAAGTTGCTATAAAGTATTTTGGCCAGAAATTGAGTAACCAAGTATAGTTATCGCAGCTTTCGTTAATAGTGAATTTAAAAAAATACTATGTTCTCTGCTAACGAAGACCACGACAACTGCAAAGCTCAAATATATACGTCGTCATTGTTTTTACTGCAAAGCAGCAATATCACGTGACCAGCCCGAAATACTTTACCTTATTAATTTCAATTTAGGCATGCTTATTAGTTTATTGAAAGTTATCAAAAAAATTTATTAAACTTTATCTCATTTGATATTTTAATTAAATACTGCTGAAGAGTTTATAAATGAAATTAGTATTAGTATTTATATGTCAGGGCCAGAAAATAACTTCATCAATTTTGGTGCCAATGTTTACATCATGGGAAAAAAATCCACTTCTGGTTAAAGGAATTTTTTTTTGCTCAAATGATTGCAAATTACTTCAAACGTAAAGAAAATTAAACAAATTTTCAAACATTTTTTTTTTCGTATCGTATCACTGCCCGCATATCCTAAATGATACAAAATATTAGTTTTGACTTTACAGGCAGTGGATCCGGAAAGTTTCTGAGGAATGTGCGATTCAGTAAAAATTTTTGAGTTTTATAGTTTTTATCTGACCTTGACCTATTCTCGAACTTTGATGAGCGAGATCTCTGGCACACTTGAGTGGTGAAGCCAGGGTGTCGCTTGGACCCGAGTGCCGATTTTCAAGAGCCTGATCGCTGTTTCTTTGGATTTCGCACAGAATCGGTACCTTTTTTCGCCTCCTGGTTTATACAAAATGATACAAAATTTTATTTAAAACATTTACATTTTTGGTTCTCAGTAGGGGTTGATATCCCCCTTACCCCCCCCCCCTTCCCCTCCCCCACTGAATCTGCCGCTGCCGTGATTTAAAACATATGTTTACATATTGTAATGGACAAAAAATAGATTTTATTCCTTAAATATTTAAAAGTACACGGCCAGGCTGCTTTGCTTGAAAATTCAAGCAGTTTCAAAATTCAAGCAAAGCAGCCTCGCCGTGTATATGTTTATCCTGGGTCGCAAAAATAAAGAATGGCCCAGATCGCACGTAAATTGCAATCCGAGACGAAGCCGAGGGCATTTTTTTTACGGACGAGGGCAAACCATAATTTTTCTTCGTCAGTCGCAAAAAAACACGTAGTTTCAAATCGCGCTTCGACCGCTGACAAGAAAAAAATTTTTTTTTTTATTTTTTTTTTTTTACACACAAAGCCGTAAGACCGGAAATTTTAAAAACAAAACTCGATTTTAGCGTTATTCCGGGTTTTGAAACTTAGTTCTAAGCGTAAAGAGAAATGAAAACCTGAATCATAATATTTTTATGAGTCAAAACCCGGAATAACCTTGCTTCCAAGTTGCGAATCATAGAATTAGTATGATTCAGGTTTTCATTAAATTTGTCTTTACTCTTAGAACTAAGTTTCAAAACCCGGATTAACGCTAAAACCGAGTTTTGTTTTTAAATTTGTAATATTGAGAAAGGAATATAAATTCCACTAGCCACAAGCAGAATTTTGCTTGCCGCAAGAGGATTATTTTTTTAAAAAATGTAATCAATAAAGTAAACATTTTAGAATTATTATTTTTTTTTAAAATGAGCAGAATAAAAATTTGTTTTATAAATTTTTTTCTATTAGCCAATTTTAGGTATTGAATTTGCTCAAAATTAGCAACGTACTTATTATTATAAAATGATCCGTTACAAGCAACTTTTTTTTTTAAAGGAAGCTAATGTTTTTATCTTTAAAAAAAACCTCAATAAAATTACAAAAACTGATAATATAAGTTTTATTTTTCATGGCAGAAATAAAAAGCTTACTCAACCGTAAAATTACCATGAGAAACTCCGTACCCATTGCGATACTGATCTAGTTTTGTTATCCGGGCGTTTTGATATTAATTTTCAAAATCTTTCATTTATTTCATCTTATGCCGTTAATTCGAAAAAAAAAAAAATATAAATTACAATATGAAACCTTGAAATAATGTGAAACCTTGCAACACGAATGATTAACATAACAAAAGCACCAAAAAATTACCTAACAAAAAATAAAATACAAAAAAAGAAAAAACAATTTAAAATGAAAACCATGAAGAAAAAATTTTTTTCTAATTTTACAATTCATTAGTATTAGTAAATAAATCATTAAAAATAATTTCTCCTTCGTTAAATAAAACAGAAAATAAAAAAAAAAATCGAATTTATATATAAAGACGTCAAAGAAAGTGATTATTGACCGATTTGATTAAAAATTTTTTTTATAGACATTTTAGATTAAAAGGAATGTCGCCTTCTTTTCTCTTCTCTCCACCCATAATTTTATAAAATTAGGTAGGTCTCTAGGTGATTAAATAAGAAGGAGTATATAATAAATACGTTTTTTTTTTATTTTTAACCTACTTTTTTTACATTAAGAAAAAGAAAAAGGCGGGTATATATAAAAAATTTTTTTATAATATTACTTTAACGCATTTTTTAAACCGGTAATTACCGTTATAAAAAAAATATAATATTAAAGTAGGGCTTCCTTCTTTACAATAATACACAAAGTCAATGAACTAAAATTTTTTATTTATTTAAATAATTTAATTATTTTTAGGTGCATTAGTATCATCACCAGGATCAGATGTGTCATCGATGTACGTATCAAAATATAATCGTTTTGTTGATACGATATTAGCAAGAATAAATAAAATTTTGAAAGATAAATATGATCCTGTTACTGTTAAATTGGCATCGAATACAAATACTAATTTAGGTTCTACTAGTGGTAATAAAAATAGTACTAAAAATAAGAAAAAAAATAATAAAAAAAAATCAAATAAAAATAAAAATAGTATTAAAAAAAATAATAGCAATGATTTAAGACAAGCTAGTAATAATACTAGTACTTCTTCCAAAATTATTACTGTTATGGATTTGAATAATGGTAATAATAATCAAGATGATGTTGTTCAAGAGGTAAATTATGCTTTTTTTAATACACTTTTTTTTAGGTGTGGTATTTTGAGTCAAAATTTTAGCACTGATTTATGGGTTGGAGGTACCTAAATGGGTCATGGATCTTTGACGGTTCTTATTTATTTTAAAAAGATGTTTAATTTACAAAATTTTTAGCCCTCTAAATTTAAAAATTTTTTTAAACGTGACAGATTCGTTTTATACCATCTAATTTATTATTTTTCAAAATAACATTATGGCGTATTCTCGGCATTAAAATATTTTTTCCTTAAATTGGGACATTTTTTCATTCAGAACTGTTGAACAAAAAAATTATCATCAAAAATTACAAAATTATTATTTGAATAATTCACATACCATGAAAATGAACTGTTATTGCACATAAATCCTGCGCGGATAAAAAGTAGAATTCATGTCTTTTTGGTCTCCTGAAAACTAATCTGCAGTTTATTTTTATTTAAAACTAGCAGCAGGCTATTTGTTAATAAAAATTACTACGAAATTGGCCATTATTTAAGGACTGAGGAAAATAATTTTCAAAATTTTAAAAACGGACCAAAATAACATATTAAGTATGATATTTTTGATAATAGCGTGATCACTAGAACGAGTACTCGTGCCTGCATAAACGCAGTATAAGTGCAGAAAACTCCGCATGGAAGAGCAAAAATGTTTTATGCAATTTGACCTGTTAAACTCGATTTTCATGTCTTAATAAATTTACAAAATAAAATCCAAAATACTCAGATTTGAATATTTTTGTCCCAGAATGACTCACACATAACTGAATTTTGTTATTTTACTAAATTACAATATTAATTTCAAAATACTCATAAAATTAGTCACTTTACATAAAAAATTGAATATTAATTCAGTAATTTCCAATATTTTTAAAATTCCATAAAAAATGTTTTTAAAAAAACTAATTTACTGAATACAAAAACTTGTCCCCAATATTTAACTTCCTAAAAATTAAGTAAAACTCTCATACATTAATTTTAATTAGGTCAAATAATTAAATATTCATATAAAACAAAAAAAAAAAGAATTTGTTTTCAATTTTTAATGTCTGACCTTTATTTCTTTAATTTTAAATTTAATACCGATTATAATCATTGAATATATTAGAAAGTGTAGTTACCTACGCCTAAAAAAAAAAAATTAATTGAATTTTTATTAAAATAAAAAAATTTTTATAAATTACAATTTTGAATTAAAAAATTTTTTTTAAATTATTTTTTAGAGAGTTAATCCATCAAATCCAATACAACAAGAAACAGCAAATGTATTAACTGAATTAGCAAATAGATTGGCATCAAATGATGTATCAACATTTAGAGTAACTCAAATAATAAATTCACGTGAAAGTCGTCGTAGAAAAATAAAAAGAAAAAATACCAATAAAGCATCAACTAGACCATCAAATAATAAAAATAAAAATACAACGAATTCAAATAAAGTTAGTTAAAAAATTTTTTTTTATTAAAGCAATAAAATTAAATAAATAAATAAAATTAAAATTTTTAGACAAAAGTTACAAAAAAGACAAGTTCAAAAGCAAAAGCAACATTATATGGTTTATCGTCATTGAAAAGATCCGGTGACGTTTCAGTTAATTTAATGAAAGATTATACAACAATAAAAACAAAATTTAATTTAGGACCATTAATGTTAAAAGTTGAAAAATCATTTGGTCGTTCAACGAGAAAAGAAGTTAGAAGTGCAACAGCAACAACTGCTGAAATGTCTGGTCGTTTAAGTCTTAGAGTTTATCCTGGTGGTGCAGCAACATTACATTCAATACGTGTGCTACAACCTAAACAGGTATGACTTCTGCTAAAGAAAAAACAAAAAAATTAATAACAAAAAAAAATTGTGTAATATAAAAAACTAACCAAGGATTTTTTGAATAAGGTACTTTGATATTTTTGGAGTAATATTTATACAGGGTGTTGAAAAAGTTGCTTTAGCGTCCCAAATTTATTGCATAAAATCCTTAAAACCCATTCATGCTCAAGAAATCTTTATAATTAAAACTCAAATGTCTAAAAATCTTCAATTTTTTTCTTTTAATTAAATTTCTACTAAAATAACGCATTTAATTTAAAGATCTAAAAACCAAAAGTAACATTTGAAAAGCCTTATTTCGCGAATAATTAATTTACCACGTGACTTTATGAAAGACTAACTTCCAATTTAGATAAATTCTGTTACAAAGTTTATTACATGCATTTGGGTATTTTAAATAGTATATTTACGGCTCGTATAATAATAAAAAAAGACTGACCTAGATTATTACACGTAAAATGCGATTTTGGACATTTTTTTATTTATGGACCTCATAAAATTTTTCTGCGTAAAACCTAAAATTAAAAAACAAACTTAAAAAGTTTGCAGTTATTTCACAACAAGCTTTCTCAAAGATGCAATTTTCATCCCAATGTGAAATTTTTAGAGAAGTCTGAATTATAACTCAGGTATTTGCTCGGGTATTTGTTAGATTAAATATGTAGACAGTAAAAAATTGAAAATTACAAAATGCTTTTTTTTTTTAATTTGAAACCAGTTTGAAGGATAAAAAGTTAATTATTTTGAGAAAAAAATTGTATTTAAATTTTTGACATTCTTAGACAAATATTCATGCTCAATTATCAAACTGCCATTAGAGACATTCTTTTTTTTTAGCTAAAAAGTATTTGCAAATTTTCTTCGTCAGCTGGAACTGCGTGTATTTTATTTTTTAGCAAAAAAAATTTTTTTATAGTGAAGTAGCAACTTACGAGAATGTATACATATGAGCAATTATTTTAAAAGTGATACTTAATTTGAGCCTGGAATCGTAATTTTTTTTTTTGAGGGCACATTGATATGACCCGTGTTTTCAGATAGTTTGAACCTTCAGAAAACCGAAAAAAATCGTGAACAGGAAATCGGCGATAGGTGCCAAAAAGATTTTTTCACTTTTATGTCAAAAACCGTGTTTTTCGTATCTGAGCTACCCCGAATTTCGAAAATAACTTTTTTGGTAAATAAAATTTAAAAAAATAGATAAAAAATTCTGATTGCCAGGGAAAAACCTCTCCAGAAGAAAAAAAAACTTATCTTTTTACGATGAAATTTAGCCAAGTTATCGTCAATTTAAGATATTGCTCAAATTCGTCTTAAAAAAGATTTAAATTTTATTGAAAAAAGCCTGTTTCTGAACTTTAAACATGCATTACTCGCTTGATTTTCATCGTAAAATAATAATTTTTTTTTTAAAATCGATTAATTTTTTCCTGGCAATTCAGTTCTTTAAGAAAAAAATCATTTTTATTGACCAAATTTCAATTTTTAGGTCAAAAGCCTTTGAAAACTGTAAGTAGCAAGATTTACTTAACACAGTTTTTGATCTAAAAATTAAAATTTGGTCAATAAAAATGATTTTTTTTCTTAAAGAAATGAATTGCCAGGAAAAAAATAATCGATTTAAAAAAAAAAATTATTATTTTACGATGAAAATCAAGCGAGTAATGCATGTTTAAAGTTCAGAAACAGGCTTTTTTCAATAAAATTTAAATCTTTTTTAAGACGAATTTGAGCAAAATCTTAAATTGACGATAACTTGGCTAAATTTCATCGTAAAAAGATAAGTTTTTTTTTCTTCTGGAGAGGTTTTTCCCTGGCAATCAGAGTTTTTTATCTATTTTTTTAAATTTTATTTACCTAAAAAGTTATTTTAAAAATTTGGGGTAGCTTAGATACGGAAAACACTTTTTGACATAAAAGTGAAAAAATCTTTTTGGCACCTATCGCCGATTTCCTGTTCACGATTTTTTTCGATTTTCTGAAGGTTCAAACTATCTGAAAACACGGGTCATATCGATGTGCCCTCAAAAAAAAAATTACGATTCCAGGCTCAAATCAAGTATCACTTTTAAAATAATTGCTCATATATAGAAATTTGGAAATAATTTAAAAAAAAAAATTTGGGTGCAAATGGGTGCCAAAAACTAAAAACCTTTGATTTTTTTAGACTTGAAAAGCTAAAAATTAATGAAATTTTAAATAAATATTTTCTCCTCAATTCGATGATCCTCCCCAACCCAATCTAACTTGAATTATGAAAATGAAGTTACTAATCTGTTTTAATTTTTGAATCCTAATATTACAGAATGTTCCAACCTTTTTTCAACACCCTGTTAGTTACTTTTTATTAAAAACTCTGAATAGTTTTATTAATATCATATTACAATTAAATGTTATTTATATTTTTAGATGAGAATTGAAAGTTCAGACGATCATGACAGAACACGTGAATTCGTCTGGAGAAGGTCATCTCATATTGCACATTTAGTATCTCAAAAATTATCATCAGCAACTAGAACAATGTTACAACCAGAATCAGCTATGGCTCCATATCTACAACCAGTTGTTGCTGCTTAAAGTACTTAACTAAAAAAAAATAATTAAAAAACTATATTAAAATATGCCATTTGTTTTATAAAAAGTTTTTTCTTAAACTTTAAACTCACATATTTTTAATGTGATTAATTTTACTTAATACTCAATTAAGATACATTTTTTTTCGATTATTAATTTAATTTTAATATTATTTTATTTATTTATTTATTTATTTATTTAATTAATTTATTTATTTATATTTAATTATAAATCAAGAAGAAAAGTAAAAATTTAAATACACTGTTCTTCATGAATATATGGGATATTTATCAATCGCTACAATTTTTTCTTTTTTATCAATTGAATGCATTAAATAATTTTAAATTGGTAAGATTAACAGTGTATATAAATATTTATAAATTTACAATATAAACATCGAACCTAATAAAACCAATAAAACTGACTATGAATATATTATTTTAATAAATTAATGTTGTTAGGTAAATCTAATTTAACTTCAACATTAAGACTGTGTAAGCGAATGTTTCGCAATTAAATATTTTTTGTATACATATTTTATATGTAAAAACAATTATTTTTATTGTAAATAAATTACAATGATTTTATAGAAATATAAAAAAATTTATTATTTTATTTTTACATAAGGTACTCGTACCAGAACATGACGTCAGAACATGAACGGTTAAGGATAATCTTTCTTTAAAATTAAAATATTTAAATAATCTTATGTATGGAAAAAGTTTTGTTTTCTTACTAATAAATTAATCCAAAAATTTCATCCCAATTAGCATTTTATTTAGTGAAATTCAGTGATGTTTACGACATGTTTTTGAGTACCAGTATATGAACGACGGATTTTAAATGGGAAAACCGTGTATATAAGAAAATCCTCCAGTTTGCCTGGATGACATAAAATTTTCAATTCTTTGATTCACAGCGAATTCAGAAGATAATCGCTTAAATTTTTTTTTAAATTATGCAGCGATCCTTTATCTACAATATTTATCCATTTTTTGAATTCAAAATTAACAAATGGTATAAAAAAAATCAAATCCTGAACGATCTTTCAGGTACTGGTGATCGTTTATGAACTAGTACCTTAAAAATTCATGATTTATTTTTTATTAATCAATTTATCTTATTTAATTTAAATTTTTTTTATCCCATTCAGTAGCTATATTTTTTACATAGAAATTAATTTTTAAATCATTTTTCATTTTTTTACTTGTAATTTTTTAAATTCATTATTCAATTTTAATAAAAAATCAATTCTATACAGTAATTTACAATTTCTTAACAGTTAGATACAACTGGTGTATATCACGATCAAAAATTTATTTATACAAATTTTTTTTTAAATAAGTAATATATATTTCTTACATTATTAGTTTCATCTTAAAAATATATTAAGTAATTATTCATTTATAATATTTTTAATAAACATAAATTTAATTTTTAAAATAATTTAGTACTTTTTTTGAACAAAAAGCCCCTTAAGATACAGCAAAAATTTATACACGTATTTTAAAAATTACGTTGGCGCCAGATTTCTGTTTTCTCGTTTCTTCACTTTATATACAGTGTTACCATATTTACTTTTTTGTGCTAGTTTTTTTATAGAATTTTTCTAGTTACTTATATTTTTTAGAAGTTGGTGATAATTTAAAAAAAATTATAATTCTGGTATTCACAAAAATCATTTTATTACTTATTTCTTGCAGAATTTTCAGAAATATTGTCAACTTATCATAATATTCGTTCTCTTCTATAATAATTACTTGTATCTGCAGTAAATCTACTAGGTAATTATTAATTATTTATATAATAAAAAACTTCAGTTTAATTAATTAATTATAACATTTTTTAAATCAGATTTAATTGAAAATGAATGATTGTGAGCCTCGTGATGAACTTCAAATGTTGAAAGATAAATTCAGACATGACACTGTATTTCAACAAATACATGAAAGATTCATAAAGTTAAACAGTGAGTAACAAAAGAAAAATACAGAACATGTATTGACAGTAAGTTTTTTCAATATCTCTATAAAAACTAATAATTATTTAAACTGTTAAATTAATTTATTTTAGGTCATTAATCTAATTTTTGAGCAAATGAAAAATTATGATGGAAATTATATTGAAATGGAAAGAATAGTCTATGCAGGTAGCTATTTTAAGGGCACAAAAATAGGAGCTCCTGATGAATACGATTTCGATTTTGTTATGTCATTACCTTTTGACTATAAAAATGAGTTAACGGTGAGTAAAATATTTGGACTTTTGAGTTGTAAAATGATTTATTTCTAAAATATTAATGTTATTTTTTTTTTTAAATTAGATTAGTGAGATCGATAGTAATGGACATGTAAATATGAAACTAAATAATGATTTTTATGAAGATGAAAATAAAAACAAGTTAGTTCTTTTTTTGATTATTATTATTAAAAATACTGTGTAAAATGCTTTATTAATTAAATTATTATTTTTATTTCTTATCTACTGCTTCCGATAAAAATAAAATTGCTTTTTTGTTAATGCTTATTTATAATAATTTATTTGTAATGTTTATTATATAGGATAAAGGAACTTCTTACTGATGAAGAAGGTTATGTTAACGAAAAAAAATTCAAGGATCACATTTATTCAGTTTTTGAAAAGACAGTTTTGGTTAATAAACCTGATCATGATCCTGATAATACATATTATGTAAGTATATAGAAAATTTTATATTTATGCCTCTGCTTAAAATTCAATAAAAAATATTCTATATTTTATTTAACAGGTAAGTGTAAAGAATTTTCAAACCGCTATAACTATGGAAATAAAAACACCTGATAAGACCTACATCAATGTTGATCTTGTACCATCTCTAGGTATAAACAAAAAAATTCCTGCAACAGCAGATGAAAAAACTGTAAGTGAAATTTTTTTAAAATGAATAAAAAAAAAAATTTTATTTTGATTGTTTTTATTTTAAAGAAAAATCAGTGGCTTATGGTTGCTAAGCCTTCAGGATATGATGGTACTTGGAATGCCAGTCTCATAGAACAGGAAAAGGACTTGTTGAAGGAGAGCGGAGAACTAAAACCTGTTATAAGGATGTTGAAAGTAATTTTTTTTTTTAATTTTAACCAAAATTAATATATTGAACTACAAATTTAGTTTTTTTTTAATAATTACAGAAATTAAGAGATACCCAGAAATTTTATAAAATAAAAAGTTATTTTATAGAAACATTGATACTTAACGAAATGAAGGATAAAGAAAAATTTTCAAAATTACTTAAATTATCAAAAACTGCTATATTTGTTTATGTAAGATTCATGAGTATTTACTAATTAATTTATTTAATTTTGTATAATTGAAATAATAATTCTTTTATTTACATTTTTATAGATGGTTAAGAAACTACTTAATTATATTCGAGAAAAATATTTACCAAGCTATTGGCAAAATATTAATTTATTTGCTGATATCGATAACAAAACATTTTATTATTATGAAAAAACTTTAATAATTATTTTGGATGATATTTTTGAAAATTATGATTGTTCAGAAAATATTATTGCAAAACATATTTGTAAGTTTTTCTAAAAATCTATTTATTATTTTACAATAAAATTATTAATTTTTTTAATTTTTATTTTACAGTGTGCCAAGAAGAATTTCAAGAACTATTTAATTGATAAAGTTTTAATATAATTTTAGTTATTTTGATTTTATGACTTTTTTTCTTGAATATAGGTATATATTCAATTCAAAAAATTTATTATTTTTAAACCCACCTTTTATAATTTAGGTACCTATATTATAATATTTTATTTTATATGCTTTTTTCTATTTGTTATCTTTAAATAGGTAACTTTTTTGTAATTTAATTTTTTTCAAACAGTTTTTATACAATAATTTAAATTTGACTTAAATTTGTGTCATTTTTTTGTTTACTTATAAGTATACCTATTTATTCAATAAATGTATACATATAATTATTTTTCACTTGTCTATAATTGTATAATTGTATAAACTATAAATATGTATTTAATTTATAAAAAGTAAATCTGTTTCTATAGAAAATAATTTTTTTGGAATATTTTTATATTAGCTATAAACTTTTTGTAATTAAATGTAAAATAAAATAATACATAAATGTATGCTAATGAATATAATAATTTATTAATATTCTTTAGCACAAATATCCATATTTTAATTTAAAAAAAATTATAAAAACAAAAATTAAATCCTCAACGATGGGCTGTGTTATACATAAACATTATTTTGTTTTAAAAAATTACTTTAAAATTTAGAGATTCGAAATCTGATAATGGGCTTATTGCCCGGGCCGCACGGGTTCACATCCTTTCCACAACGAACCAATTAAATTTTTTTTTTAGATCTTACTTTTGAAAAAAATTTTTTTATTAATAAGAAACTAAAATATAGTTTAATTTATTATTAAGAATCTTGAATTAATAAAGTTTTAAAGCAGCAATATTGTGTTATTACTCCAGTCAATACTGGGGAGGGAGGTGTCAAATTTCCGGGCACTATCAGATTTGGTCTACTTTAGGTTTTTTATGTCGTTAATCAAAAATTTTGGGGTGTTTTCGATGAAAATTGTGCCTGATTTACAAAAACGACCCCTAAAAAGAGGTATTTTTGGTGTATTTTAATTTTAGGTGCTAAATTTTAGTTGACAGATTTTATTAAATTATTAGCTATCGGAGTAGGCAAATGTAAAAAACAAATTGGCAATGTAAAATTCAGGATTTATTTATCATATTAACAAATTTTATTAACTTGTGTGATCTCTATATCATACTTTTTATAAAGTCCAAATATTATCTCCCATAAGAGCAATATTAAATTGTCTATTTTCTTTATTTAATTAAAAGAAAAGTACGTGGGCAAAGTTGCTAACAATTTTTTTTTAATTTCGATATTTTATTACTTTTATTAATTCTTCTCATTTCGAGTTTCTACACACTAAACTGACTATAAACACCTTAAATATTAATTTTTCATTAATATAAAATTTTTGTCATATTTTTACTGCATTCACATACATATAATTAAAATTATAGTCTTCAAGATTAATATAAAAAATCATACTCCAAAAGGGTCCTTAATAATAAGGCCCTGAAAATTTGAAAATGGACTTCTGAATTTGATCAGCAAATTATTTTAGTAAACTTCTTGTGGTATAAAAAATTTCAGACATTCCTAATTTCAATTTAATTCTTTTTTTTTTCTTCTAGGTACAAGAAAAAATATTCTGCAGTAATAATATACCTATATTATATTAATATTCTATTTGCAGTCCAAAAGAGGAGTTTTTGATCAAAACTATATTTACATTTTAAAATTTAACTTTAAAATATAACTACCTAATTTTCTTCAAGATCAAAATTAAAGAAATTCATTTTAGTTTTTGAATTTCGCGGCAGTATAGAAATTTCACCACCAGATCACGTGATTGATAGTTTCCTATGCATCATGCATCCATAGAAATTTGACTTCTTATCTTCTATATGTTTACAAGTATTTGCAAAAACAGTTAAAACTTTGTCTTATTTATATAATTTTTTTAACTCATGAATACTAATTAATTAAGCCTTTTTATTCAAATTCCATAAAGAATTTATTATTAAAAATATTAAATTCCAGTTATAGCATAAATACAGCGCAAAACTTGTGAAAAATCACCCGATTATACAAGGTAAAAAAGGTAAAAAACTTTCTATTTTACAGTAAATATTTAATTAATAATAATAAATTTTTGTAATAATAAATTTAAAAATTTTTGTCTTAGTAATTTGTGTGTCTATTCATCAAGCCTTTTTTTCTAATAAAAACGCATTCATCAATTAAAGGAGAAGAGTGCATATCCTAACCTATAATTTATAACAATATACTTTACCTAGTGCTCAAAAAAATCTCTAAAAACAGAAATAACAAAAAATAAGAAGTTAGCTATACTTTATTCTCACCTTCAACCTTTTGAAAATAATTTATGAAGAGTGATAATTTTAAAGGTAATAATTTTACTTATTAATTAAACATACTTAATTTTTTTTATCTGACACAATTAGATCGCTTCAAGTTATATTAATTAATATTGTTTCATTTGTATCCAAATTGGTTTATAATTACCCAAAATATTCCTTCAACCGATAACTTGAAAATTTTAAACCACATCAATAATCTAACATGTGCTTTATTCGATAATAACAAGATTAAAATTAAATATTTTTTCAAGACGGAAGTTTAATTAATTTATTTTCAATAATGAAACCAAAAAGTTATTCGATATTTTTCTGCTGTATTTTAAAAAATTTATGCAAAGCAGATTACAATTTTTTGAATTAATTTTTTTTTATAAATCTTATAAATTGAAAATTCATTCTTTGTTATTAGTATTAACCTTGTAAAAACTTTAAAGATCTGATCGATGTAGAATATAATTACATATAAAAAATGAAAAACAATGTAAAGTTTAAGGAACTACTTTTCCCTGGTAACGTTAACATGTGTTATGAAATACATATGTTAATGAGACTTTATTATTATTAAAAATGTTAAAATAAAAAAATTATAAAATCTTGTTTACTTAAATTTTTCATTGTTAAACTAACAAGGAGAGTTCAATACATTTGGAACACCAAATTATACTAAATGGTTATGGATGAGTTAGTTATGTTGAAAAAACATTCTGACTACCTTCCGTTCATTCCAAGGGGCCTTCTGGACCTATAAACGCAGGGCTCAATGTTATAAAATAGGGTTTTTTGGTCATTTTCAATGAAACGCCAAAACCTCGCAAGTTAACCAAAACTCTTCTGGTTGGTCCAATTTTTTTGGTTTAAGTATCACCTTTCAAACGCCATAAACCAAAATTTTTTATCATTAACTCTTTCATCACTATAGCCAATTAACTCATTAAATCCGAAGCGGCTAATTACGTGTCGATTTGAAAATCGCATAAAAAAATGACTTAAACTTCAAAAATTAAATTAAAAAGGTAAAGTCAAGAAGTTTTCGAAACTGAAGCTTGTACAAATTTTTTCAGACCTATAAAACCGATTTTCGTCAGAAATTACAAATTTGGAAGCAATTTATTGGCTATAGTGATGAGAGAATTAGTGATAATAAATTGCGGTTTACGGCTTATGAAAGGTGATACTTAAACCAAAAAAATGAGACCAACCAAAAGAGTTTTGCTTAACTTTCGAGGTTTTGGCGTTTTATTGAAAATTACCAAAAAACCCTATTTTATAACATTGATCCCTGCGTTTCTAAGCCCAAAAGGCCCATTGGAATGAACGGAGGGTAATCGGCATGTTTTTTTAAAATAACAAATTCATCCATAACCATTTGGTGTAATTTGGTGTTCTAAATGTATTGAACTCCCCTTGTAAATTTAAAAATTGGAAAATACTATATGATTAACTAATAAATAACGATTTTAAAATGTTAACTTATTTATAATTCCTAAGAAAATAATAAACAGTCTTTTAACCAATGTAAATTATATAATTTTCTTACAAAATTTTTTATCATTTCTATAAATTTTTCAAAATTCTTACTTTTAGTATTAAATTCTATTCTTACTAGTCCTGTCGCCCACCATGCTATTTAATGCCATAAAAGTTCCATGGAAAAAAATGGTTGGTATTTATGTTTTTTGACCCGCTAAACACGAATCCGAGGTCCGTTTTGCAAAATTCGTGGTCAATTTTTTGTTATTAACAATTTATTGCAAAATTTGACAACAATCTAAATATTAAATATCCTGTAGCTAAAACAATTCAAAATTTTGCTAAGCCCCTGATTTTATTATACATATTTTGACTCACTTAATCCAAATTTCTAATTTATTAGGTCGTATGATTAATTGTTTAAACAATATTTAATTGTTAATAAATTGTTTAAACAATATTTTTTTGAAAATTACGTGCGACACCTTTTCATATGTATTTTTTGACCCTCTGATCACGATTTTCAAGTTATTTTTTGCAAAAACCTTACTTAAAGTAATTGTTTAAACAATTTTAATTTGTTTATAAGCCAAAATTAGTATGTTGCTATTTAAAATTTGACAAAAACATGAATTCCGTAGCTTACAGCTTTCGTGATTTCGAAAAGCAATCACCAATTTTTTATAATTTTTACTTGCTGTATCCGAATTTTTAATTTGCAATGTCGTAGGACTAATTGTTTAAACAATATTAAATTGTTTATAATTTATTTAAACAAAATTTTTTTGATAATTACGTGTGACACCTTTTTATATGTATTTTTTGACCCTCTGATCACGATTTTAAGGTTCTTTTTTTCATAAACCTTACTTATAGTAATTGTTTAAACAATCTTAATTTTTTTGTAATCCAGAATAAGTATGTTGTTAGGTAAAATTTGACAAAAACATGAATTCCGTGGCTTACAGTTTTCGCGATTTCGAAAAGTGATTGATAATTCTTTTTAATTTTAACTTGCTGAATCTGAATTTTAAATTCCCAAGGTTATAGGTTAAATTGTTTAAACAATATTTAATTATTAATAAATTGTTTAAACATATTTTTTTTGAAAATTACGTGTGACACTTTTGTTTATGTATTTTTTGACCCTCTGATCACGATTTTCAGGTTCTTTTTTTCAAAAACCAACCCCATTATTTGCTTAAACAATTTAAGCTTTAAAATCATATAATAAATAAAATTAACTCTCGGGTTAGTAGTATGGAAGATAATTTATTTAATGTATTATTACATTTTTTTGTATAAACATAAATTTTACTATAGTAAAAAAAGCATTTGAATGAACTTAAATACCAATGTATTTCAAGAATTGGAATTAAAATTGTAATTTAACACAAATTAAAATTGTTTAAGCAAATAATGGGGTTAGTTTTTCAAGATCAGAGGGTCAAAAATACATAAACAAAAGTGTCACACGTAATTTTCACAAAAAATATGTTTAAACAATTTATTAATAATTAAATATTGATTAAACAATTAAACCTATGACCTTGGAAATTTAAAATTAAGATTCAGCAAGTTAAAATTTAAAAAAATTATCGATCACTTTTTGAAATCACGAAAACTGATTCATGTTTTTGTCGAATTTTACCTAACAACATACTTATTCTGGATTACAAAAAAATTAAGATTGTTTAAACAATTACTATAAGTAAGGTTTATGAAAAAAAGAACCTTAAAATCGTGATCAGAGGGTCAAAATATACATATGAAAAGGTGTCGCACGTAATTTTCAAAAAAATATTGTTTAAACAATTTATTAACAATTAAATATTGTTTAAACAATAGGGTTGTTGCATGAAAAAAATTTTGAAATTCTATTTGGTTGGTTTTGTAGTTTATAAAAAAATATTAGACACGTATTTTTTAATTTTTTATTTAAACAATTTTTAACCAGTGAAATAAAGAGTTAAATAAATTACGCGTGACGTCACAATCCAGATTCCCTATACTTTTAACATAGCGTTTCATGGACTGTGACGTCACGGTTCCCCCACTACTAATATTTTAGCTACTTTAATTAATAATTACTCCGTCATTTTTAATTTTTTTGAAAAATAAAAAAATACGTGTCGAATATTTTTTTATATATTTTCAGAATATCAAATAATCTCGATAGCGGTAGACAACCCTATTAATCATACGACCTTATAAATTAGAAATTTGGATTAAGTGAGTCAAAATATGTATAATAAAATCAGGGGCTTATCAAAATTTTGAATTGTTTTAGCTACAGGATATTTAACATTTAGATTGTTGTCAAATTTTGCAATAAATTGTTAATAACAAAAAATTGACCACGAATTTTGCAAAACGGACCACGGATTCGTGTTTAGCGGGTCAAAAAACATAAATAACAACCATTTTTTTCCATGGAATTTCTATGGCATTAAATAGCATGGTGGGCGACAGGACTATACGTATCTTTAAAAAAAATCAAATTTTTCTGTTAGTGTAATAATAATTGCATCAATAATACGTTAAATAAATTTTTTTGCAGATTTATAATCAAAATTTAAGAACAAATATCGATAAATATTGTGTAACGGATTTTCTAAACACAAAAATAATTTATTTGAGGAAAAATCAGAAAGACATTTAGTAATTCAGATTATATGCACAATAATTATGGGATTAAATAAGAAATCAAAGAATTCAGAAAATGAAAATAAAAGATCACACAAATGTCAGATATGTTGTAAGACTTTTGCACAAAAAAATAATTTTAATCAGCATAAAAAAATTCACTGTGGAGTAAGAACTTTCGAATGTGCGTACTGTAAAAAAAAATTTCGTTTTAAAAACAGCCTAGTAAGACATACACGAATCCATACAGGTGAAAAACCTTATAAATGTAATTTTTGTTACAAAGCTTTTTCCGACTCAAGTACCTTCAGAAGGCATAAAAAAATTCACACAAGTGAAAAAAAATTCAAATGCGATTATTGCTTGAAGAGATTTATTCAAAAGGCTAATCTAAAAAACCATCTTCGAGTTCATACTAAGGAAAAACCGTACAAATGTAATTTGTGCAATATATCTTTTTCGAGCTCAAGTAGCTTCAGCACGCATAAAAAAATTCACTCGGGTGAAAAAAAATTCGAATGCGATTATTGCCTGAAGAGATTTATTCGAAAGACTGACTTAAAAAACCATCTTCGAGTTCATACTCAGGAAAAACCGTACAAATGTAATTTGTGCAATATATCTTTTTCAAGCTCAAGTAACTTCAGCACGCATAAAAAAATTCACTCGGGTGAAAAAAAATTCGAATGCGATTATTGCCTGAAGAGATTTATTCGAAAGACTGAATTAAAAAACCATCTTCGAGTTCATACTCAGGAAAAACCGTACAAATGCAATTTATGCAATAAAGCTTTTTCGGACCCAAGTGGCTACAGATACCATAAAAAAAATCACTCAAATGAAAAAAAATTCGAATGCGATTATTGCCTGAAGAGATTTATTCGAAAGACTGAATTAAAAAACCATCTTCGAGTTCATACTCAGGAAAAACCGTACAAATGTAATTTGTGCAATATATCTTTTTCAAGCTCAAGTAACTTCAGCACGCATAAAAAAATTCACTCGGGTGAAAAAAAATTCGAATGCGATTATTGCCTTAAGAGATTTATTCAAAAAAATAATTTAAAAAACCATCTTCGAGTTCATACTGGGGAAAAACCGTACAAATGTAATTTGTGTAATAAATCTTTTTTGAGCCCCAATAGCTACAGCTACCATGAAAAAATTCACTCAGGGGAAAAAAAATTCGAATGCGATTATTGCCTGAAGAGATTTATTCAAAAGACTCATCTAAAAAAACATCTTCGAGTTCATTCTGGGGAAAAGCTCTACAAATGCAAATTTTGTGATAAACTTTTTAAATATGCAAAAGGTCTTCATTGTCATGAAAATATTCACGCTGGTATTAAATCTTTTAAATGTGATATTTGTAAGATAAGTTTTATATCGAAAACTAATTTAAGAGTACATATTCAAGCTCACTCACTTGATAAATCCAAGCAGTTTGAGTCGATAGGGAAAACATTAAAAAACTTAGAACAAAAAAAAAATGTTTCTCAAGTAAAAAATCAGAAAAATTTAAATGATATGACTCAAAGATTGTTCAATTGTAATGACTGCGATAAAGTTTTTTATAAAAAGAGATCAATTATCCTTCATTTAAAGAGTCATCTAAAAAAACACGTTTCTCGCGGTGATTCTCATTTTTTTTGTGCAAACAATAATGAATTAAATTCGCGTGTGAATAATCATAACACTATCGATGACAATTTTCAATTTGTAAAAAGCTTGAGTGAAACCAGAGGCATATCTCATGATAGCATTTATGCTTCAGTTGAGTCATCAAATAATTCAGAGATTAAAGAAAAAAATAATCTGAATATTCAAGAGCATGATAAAGAACAATCAAGAAATTTTCCCACTGTGCCTTGTGAAGAAATCAATTCAAATGATGCTAATTTATTTGAAGATTCTATTGAAGCTTCAAATGAATCAACAAATTGTTTACAGATATCTGAACAAGTAAATGTAAACCATCATGAGCAGACCAATAGACAGTCAGGGAATTTGCCTGTTATTGCACCTTGTGAAAATATCTTGTCCAATAATGAAAATTTATCTGGAAAAAAAGAAGTTGAAAATGAAAACACTTCTTTGCTAACAATAAAAAATGATTTAGATGACATAAATTCAACAACCGATGCAGAAAAAACTCAAGCTGATGAAAATAATATTATTAAGGAGGAATTGAAAAGTCTTGTTGACAGAGACGATCAAATTGAAGTTATTATTATCGATGATGATTGTGATGAAGTAAAAAGTGAAAGAATTGACAGAAGCTCTCCAGAAATTCACATCGTTAAAGATATAAAGAAAAAGAATGTGAATAAATTAGGCGATAAAGCAAATATTAAATCCAATGCTGATGCAGGTTGTGCAGGTTCTTGTGATTGTCAAAATCTAAAAAATAAATTAAAAGAAATGGAGGTTAATATAAAAAATAGCATCATTGAGACTCTTTTAAGTTCTATGAAAAAATAATTTTAAAAAACTTTTTGATAACCATAATTTAAAGTATTTTTTAAAAATATTTTTAAAAAAATTTGAATTTCGAAATAAATGAATGTTAACATAAATCATGTTATAATTTATAATACGGTATTATTATACCAATAATGTATTTATGAATTTATATTTCTTTCTATATACAATAAAAGAAAGATTATTTCTGTATGTAGAATCATATTAATTATAATAAAAATAAAAAAATTGCCTTTAAAATTACAATTAAACGATGATAGTCTTTGATGCTTTTTTCCATACTAATTATTTGAATCAATCATTTATTGTATCATTTTTTTTTATAATTTGTTTTATGTATTTATATAAATTTAAATATTAAAAATAATGCATAATTATAAAAGCATATAGAATATTGATTATGCAAAGGTATTGTGCTTAAAAAAATTATTGAATTTTACATAAAATTTTTTTGTTTTTTTTATATAAATACTTTGAATTTTTTATATAAAATATAAAACTCTTTTGCTATTTAAATAATTAAAAATAATAATTTTTCTGTATCGTTTAATAAATTATTTAATACATTTATGTATAACATCGTTAAAAATCATTGAACAAAAAAAAACACTTATTTTCTGTAAATGATTACTGGCTAATTTTTAACACTCTATAGGTGGCTGGGTTGCGATTTGGCAGCTGCTTTTCTAATTTTGATTTTTTTCGAATTCTCAGCCACCTGTTTGCTTTTTATTTTCTGGACGCCCTAAATAGCCTAAAACATATTTTTTATATAAAAGTAGGGAAGTTAAAATTTCCGCCCAATCTGAATCTGACCATATTTTTCCAGAAAACTCTCAGGAAAACCTGGAAAATCGAAAAAACTAAAGGAAACTTTTAAATACAAATTTCTCAAAAAGCGTCGCTTTTAAAAAATTTTTTAAACTTCTTCGTCACATTTACCTTTTAAATACTTAAAAATCAAATTTAGACTAAAAAAAACGATTTTGAAAACTTCATTTTCTGAATTTTCCGATTTTTTCGCTTTTCCTGATAGAAAATGAAAAACCTGACTTGATTTTCGGATTCCTCGGAAAATTTTACATCGAAACCTTTCTGAGTGAAATTTCAGAGACCTCTACGAGACAGTAGACACTGTAAAAATAAGAAAAACAAAGTAACCTGATCAAATAAAAAAAAAATAAACAGAATAAAAAAATAGCAAAATTTAATTATGTTTAATTATGTTTTAATGTTTAAAAAAATTAACTAACTCTATTTCTTAGGGTTCCTTATATAGTTATATATAAGAAAGATCAGGTGTCGGTTCCAGGGAATATCTTTACTATCATAAATTATAATCATAAATGTTATAAAATAAAAAAATAAAGAATTATCAAAATAAAATAAATACTTTAAGGGGCAGTACAGGTTAAAATCCGACTTTTTTGAAAAAACCTAATTTTCAGAAAATGTTAACAAAAAATTGAAAATCGAAGAAGAGGAAAACATTGCCAAGACTTTGGCGGATTCAAAACTGTGGGTTTGGGTCTTTTTATAGTATATTTGCTCGGAGAACTTTTTCTTTGAAAATTTATCCTTAATTTTTTAAAGATAAATTTTCAAAGAAAAAGTTCTCCGAGCAAATATACTATAAAAAGACCCAAACCCACAGTTTTGAATCCGCCAAAGTCTTGGCAATGTTTTCCTCTTCTTCGATTTTCAATTTTTTGTTAACATTTTCTGAAAATTAGGTTTTTTCAAAAAAGTCGGATTTTAACCTGTACTTCCCCTTAATCATTAAAATATTATTTAAAAAAAATTAAATTTACTATTTTTCTGATTTAAATAAAATAGCTCTTTCATTTTTTTTTAAATATCAAATTATATGTTGGTACTATTGGATACTGAACTGAATGAAAAAGGGTATTCCCATAGCCGATAGCGTCATATTATTATCCTTGCAAAATAAATTACATTTAGTATTTGTTATTATCACTTGTTTTTTGTTAATTGTTAATTTCATTATCTATATGTAAGTATTTTTTGTTTAAATAAACAACTAATTAATTAAAAAAAAAAGGTATTTTTATAATAACAATGTAAATTTTTTCTTTACAGTTAATTTAGATAAATAAAATAAATGAACTGCAAATGCTAAATTATAAATTTAGGGATGATAATATTTTCCAAAAAATCCATACTAAATTTATAAAATTGGATAGCGAAGAACAGAAGAAAAACACAGAGCATGTGTTAACTGTAAGTTTATAATATTATTATATTCTTTTTTTTTTACCAAGCAATCTACATAATAGTAAGCATAAAAATTTATACATAATTATCTTAATTAGATTAATTTTAGTTTATTAACTTGGTTTTCAACGATTTGAAAAAATGTGATGATAATTTTCTTATAATGGAGAAAATTGTGTACGCTGGGTCATATTTCAAAGGTACCAAGATTACAAATGCTGATGAATACGATTTTGATATCGTTATGAAATTACCATTTGATTATGATGAAGATTTAATTGTAAGTGATTTAGTAAATTATTTCTTTTGTGGTTTATAATAATCATTTTTATTAAAATATTATAGATAAGTGAAATTGACCAAAAAGGATGTCTAACAATCAAAATTTTAGATAAAAATTATGATGACAAACAAAATATGTAAGTATTTTTATTTTTTTTATTAAAAACTTAAAAATAAAACTTAAAATTTTTAATGCGAGAGAAATTTTTTTTTATAATTGATTTTGATATTTTTTTTAGCAATCTATTTAATGTTGCATACTCTTTAAAAATGTAGATTTTAATTATTTATACATATAATTTTAATAAATTGATTTTTAATCATAAACTATAAATTTTAATTATAGGCTTAAAAAAATTATTACAAATGAAAGAGGGTACATAGATGAAAGAAAATTTCGTGAATACATTGCAACAATGTTCAATAAAATTTTAGGAACAGCTGTCAGCAAAGAATGCAAATGTATATATTACGTAAGTAAATACTTTTGCATTATTTGAAAAAGAAATTTTATATCATTTATATGAGAGCTTATTTTAATAATAAAAAAAAATTATAATATATCTCATAATGAAATTTTAAAACACAAGGTAAGTGCACCAGCATGTAGTGTACCAGTATCGAAAATTCCACAATAATTATAAATAATAAATTTCATACATGATCGTTCAGTATTCTGATAGTATGGTTTACCTGATGGTGCACTTCTCTAAATATTTTATAAACTAAATTAACAAAGTAAATTTTTCACCAGGTAACAATAAAAAACATATTTACTGCTTTTACGTTAGAAGTAAGAACACCTGATGAAACAATTATCAATGTTGATTTTGTTCCAACCTTGGGCATTAATAAAAAAATGCCAAATATAAAATTTGGAAATGTGAGTTATAGATTAATTTTTTAAATTATAAATTTTGTGAATTAATTCATTGATTAATTTTATATTTTAAAAACAGGATGAATGGTTTCTGGTAGCTAAGCCATCGGGTGATGACAATACTGGTTCTTGGTCAGCAAATTTCATAGAACAGGAGAAAAAATTACTAAAAGAAGCTGGTGAATTAAAACCTGTTATCAGAATGCTTAAGGTAAATACTTTTTTAATAATTAATTTAAATTTAGTACTTTTAATATTTTAGTGAACTTTTTTTCAAATTACAGAAGCTTAGAGACACCTATGATTTAAAAAGAATTAAAAGCTACTATATTGAGACACTAATTCTCAATGAAACTAAAAATACTGAACATTTTGCAGAAATCATGAAACTATCAAAGACAGCTTGTTTCATTTACGTAATATTCATGATTATGATTAATTTTTATTTTTTTATGTCAATTTTTTTATGATAATTGAATAATTTTATTAAATCTGTATTTTTAGTTTGTTAAAAAATTACTAAACCACATTCGACAAAAAACATTACCTGATTACTGGCAAAATCTTAATTTATTACAAGATATCAGCCAGCAGAAACTTTATGAATATGAAATAGTTTTGATCAGAATGCTTGATGACATATTCGAAAATTATGATCATTCTGAAACTATTATTGCTGAATATTTATGTAAGTTTTTAATATTGCAAAAAAACACCTATTTATTTTTAAAAAATTATTAATTTTTAATATTTATTTTTACAGTAACAAAGACAGAATTTCAAGAATTATTTGATTAAATTAATTAGAATTTTATGATTTATTTTCCTTTTATTAAATTTATATTTTACAATGTATAATTCTCATTAATGTAAATAAGTAAATTTTTACTTTTTAATTATAACTTTTTTTGTTCCTAACAAATTTTTTATACTAATTATAATTTTGATTTTTTTTTTATTTGTCATTTTTATTCATTTATTAACATTAGTATCATAAAATATTTTGTAAGCATTATATTATTGTGTTTGTAATTGGATTCATTATAAACAGAGAAATAAAAAAAAGATATTTATACCTATTTGATTGGAGTTAATTGCTTGTTTATCGATTTTTAACATATTCAACTTGATTGTGCGTTTAATAATATTTTTTCATTCTTTAATTTATATGAGCAATTATTTTAAAAGTGATACTTAATTCGAGCCTGGAATCGTAAATTTTTTTTTTGAGGGCACATCGATATGACCCTTGTTTTCAGATAGTTTGAACCTTCAGAAAACCGAAAAAAATCGTGAACAAGAAATCGGCGATAGGTGCCAAAAAGATTTTTTCACTTTTATGTCAAAAACCGTGTTTTTCGTATCTGAGCAACCCCAAATTTTTAAAATAACTTTTTAGGTAAATAAAATTTAAAAAAATAGATAAAAAATTCTGATTTCCAGGGAAAAACCACTCCAGAAGAAAAAAAAACTTATCTTTTTACGATGAAATTTAGCCAAGTTATCGTCAATTTAAGATTTTGCTCAAATTCTTCTTAAAAAAGATTGAAATTTTATTGAAAAAAGCCTGTTTCTGAACTTTAGACATGCATTAATCGCTTGATTTTCATCGTAAAATAATAATTTTTTTTATAAAATTGATTAATTTTTTCCTGGAAATTCATTTCTTTAAGAAAAAAATTATATTTATTGACAAAATTTTAATTTTTAGATCAAAAACTGTGTTAAGTAAATCTTGCTACTTACAGTTTTCAAAGGCTTTTGACCTAAAAATTGAAATTTGGTCAATAAAAATGATTTTTTTTCTTAAAGAATTGAATTGCCAGGAAAAAATTAATCGATTTAAAAAAAAAAATTATTATTTTACGATGAAAATCAAGCGAATAATGCATGTTTAAGGTTCAGAAACAGGCTTTTTTCAATAAAATCTCAATATTTTTTAAGACAAATTTGAGCAAAATCTTAAATTGACGATAATTTGGCTAAATTTCATCGTAAAAAGATAAGTTTTTTTTCTTCTAGAGTGGTTTTTCCCTGGCAATCAGACTTTCTTATCTATTTTAAAAAAGTTTTTTTACCTAAAAAGTTATTTTAAAAATTTAGGGTAGCTCAGATACGAAAAACACGTTTTTTGACATAAAAGTGAAAAAATCTTTTTGGCACCTATCGCCGATTTCTTGTTCACGATTTTTTTCGGTTTTCTGAAGGTTCAAACTATCTGAAAACACGGGTCATATCGATGTGCCATCAAAAAAAAAATTTACGATTCCAGGCTCGAATAGTATCACTTTTAAAATAATTGCTCATATAGGTAGTACTCTTAATCAATTTATTAAAAATTTGAAATAAAATTTAAAAAAGTTGTGTATAACATTTTTAAAAATTTATAATCTGCATAAAGGTAAATTAGAGATACTAATTAATATTTGGAAAAAATGAAACACTAATATATAGGTAATAGTTTTACATTTTATTAAAAAATAAATTTTTTTATTAAAATATATAATAAATCATTATATTAGGAACTTAATTTCTTAGAGAAAAATATATTTTTTGAAAAAAATTTATGGTCATGCTTCATGTATAATTATACGTATACCAAATCGTCTTTAAAATTGATCTTGTTTTATAGGTACTTATCTCAAAAACTATTATAACTCGTAGAAGTTTAAAATTTAGTTTTTCTACGGTACTCCTGATTTTTAAGATTCTAAAAAAATTTAAATATCTTAAAAACAATCCATTTTTCGTGAAAATTTATGATAAAATTTTTATCCAGGCTACAAAATATTTTCTTCAAGATTTTATTCGATCTTTTTTTTTTGGTATTTCAACTTTAGCTTTTTTCTAAATATTCTTATGTAAACTTACTTTTTTTTAATATATTTCTTAAATTTTCAAGGTTTTTAAATTTATTTATTAATATAACTTAAAAGTTTTATAATTTTATTCAATAAAAAAGTTTTGCTAAAAAGGACAAAACCCTTTTTAAATTTTATGTTGGCACTAGATTAACTAATAAAAATTTTCTCTAGTTATTTTAATTTTTAGTAAGTTTTATAAGGAATGATTGAATTTGGGTTCTTGATTCTTGGTTCCTATCTTCCTTGCAGAATTTTCTCGATCGACTTATTGGCTTGTTAATATTGCTAGTTGCATCATTTGTTCTTCACACATCGTGCACTTTATTGTAAAATAATTATTTGATATTCATTTAATAAGTATTCAATAAATTATTAAAATGTAAGTACCGTTTTTTTTATATTAATAATAATTAACTTAAAATTTAAGTTCAGAAAAGATGTTATTTTTGCATAAATGGCACAGGTACGCGGCCACGTGGTTTGTAATTTAATAAAAAGAAAATAATTTAACTTAAATCAAAGCTTACTTTTAACTTTAACTTAAAATAAAATATTTTAACTTCACTATAAATTCTTATTTTTTGTAATAATTAAATTTCGTTTAATTTTTATTACCTATTTTTAGCTTTTGCAAATACATGATATATTTAAAAATGTTGTATAAATATAAGCGTTTTTTATTTTCAATTATTTAGATTCAGATTTCTGTATATTTCAAAAAATGGAAGATAATCTGAAAAGCATAGGAAAAAAGTTTAAAGACGACACAATATTCAATAAAATTCATGCAAAATTTATAAAGTTGAATGATGAAGTTCAAAAATATAATACACATCATGTATTAACTGTAAGTATTTTTTATTTATTATTTAATTATTTTTACAAATATTAGCTATTTGATTGTATTTTTATAGTGTCTGGGAATGATTTTTAACCAGATGAAAAATTCTGAAAATAATTATCTGAAAATGGAAAAAATTGTTTACGCTGGAAGCTACTTCAAAGGAACCAAAGTTGGTAGTGAAGCTGATTATGATTTTGACATCATTTTTAATTTACCTTTTGATGAAGATGATTTATCCGTAAGTAAATTTATTCTTAAATAATCAAAAGATTTATTTTCTTAATTAATTAACTATACAAAAACTATTAGGTAACTGAAATTGATGACAAAGGGTGTTTAGAGATTAAAATCAAAGATAAACATTATTACGATGAGAATCAAATCAAGTAAGATTTGTAAATTCTTTATATGACTTTTAAATAATCTTTTTTCTTTATTAATATTTTACATTCATAAAGATAAAATAACAAAAAAAATCAAATTTAATTATTTATTAAAATATTAACTCAAAAATTTTCTTCTTATAATGTTTTTTTATTTTAATTTATACTTATTTAGACATACAGATTTAATATTTTAAATTGTTTTAAATATAGGCTTAAAGGAATTATTTATAACAACTTATTAAATTTCTAAAAATGTTAACCTGAAAATTTCCCATTTATTGTTACAATTTTTTATTCAACGCTTCTATATTAACTTAACTTAACAATTTTTTTAATTAAATTTTATTTTTAAATAGGCTGAAGAAAATAATTTGTGATTATAAGGGGTATGTGGAGGAAAATAAATTTCGAGAATACGTTGCATTCATATGCAAATCTAGTCTTGTGAAAGCTGTGCCGGGTGTAAAATATTATTATGTAAATAAAATAATTTTTTTATTTTAGGTATATAAAATAAAAAAACTAATTTTTTTTAAATTTTAGGTAACTGTAAAAAATGTTTTTACAGCCATCAAATTAATGATAGAAACACCGGATCGATTGACTAAATTTGATGTTGATATTGTGCCAGCATTAGGCATACATAAGAAAGTATCTAATGCAAACTATGCAGATGTGAGTTTAATGATTAAAAATATTTGAATGCTCATTTTATTTCTAACCAAATATAATTTGTTTTGCAGCATAAAAATTTCATGATGGCTGTTGCGCAACCATCTGGTGATAACAATCCTGGAAAATGGAGCGTTAGTTTCATTGAAAAAGAAAAAGATTTACTTAAACAAGGAGGCGAGTTAAAGCCTGTAATACGGATGCTAAAAGTAAATATAACATAAGCAAAAATTATTAGTTAACATTACTAATAAAATTTTGTATTTATTATTTACAGAAACTTCGTGACACTCAAGAGTTAAACAGGATAAAAAGCTACTATATCGAGACATTAATAATGAATGAGATGAAGAATCCTTCAAAATTTGCTGAGATAATGAAATTGTCTAAAACAGCAATTTTTATTTATGTAAGATTTAAAATGTTATTAATTTATTTGTTTTGCAAAATATTTATAATTTTATAATACTTATATTTTTAGATGATAAAGAAACTTCTTAGTTATGTCCAAAAAAGAGCTCTTCCGGATTACTGGGATCAAGTTAATCTTTTCGAAGATATAAATTATAAAAAACTTTATGAATATGAAACAAAGATAAAGTTTATGATAAAAGACATTGTTGAAAATTATGACGAGTTTGAGACCATTATTGCTCAATACATATGTAAGTTTTAAAATTAAACAATTAATTACATTAAATTAAAAAAAAAAATGATTTATTTTTTAATTATTTTTCAGTGAGTAAAGAGGAATATGAAGAACTTTTTGACTAGATTTATTCATTAGATTAATTTAATATTTTTAGTTTTGATTTTTTTTTCAACTAGTGAAATTTTATGCATGTACAATGTACATACTAACGTACATAAAATTCAACATAAATAGCTATTTGAGTTTTTAGATGTAAAGATTTTTTAAAAAATATTTTGTTAAAAGTATTTTTCAAGATTACATAAGTTTTGATTTTTTTTAATATGATATTTTAATTTTATAATTTTAATTTTTTATTTTGATTTTATTATTTTTAAAATATTTTATAAGCATGATGTAATGTGTTAGAATTCTAATTTCTTTTCTTAGTGTCATTTAATTTATATTTTTATATGAATAAGTTTAGTTTATTTGATTTTTTGAAAATCAAAAAATTTATGTTATAATGTTTATGTAAATAGTCATAAGTTACATTGATCTTTAATAAAGATAATTTATACTATTAATAACGTGTATTAATTATTAATTATTCTTTTTGTAAAAATTTTAAAAACAAAAAGTCATCCAATTAAGTACCTATTAAATTTATTATAAAAGTAATTTTAACATGAATTTGATATTTTGCAAAAAAAGAATTATTTAATTAATAAATTAATGGATATTAATGTATTTTATATATTTTGTAAATTTATTGTTAAATATTATTATTTTAAAACAAAAAATAAAGAGAAATGTATTACTTTATATAATTTGAATTGTTTGTGTAGATGGTAGACATCAATCTGGGGCTTTATTTTTTACTTATGACAATAGGTGCATGTTTTTTGGCAATCATCAAGAAATAAATCTATGACCATGCAATAAAAGTAATTTTAAATCGTTTTTTTTACAGAGGTCAAGTGTATTATTATGTCACAGAACGAAAAATTGATGTGTGCATAAATTTATTTACAAAACTCTACAATTTTACATGACAAATTAATTTTGTTTATAGAATAGTGCCAATTACTTGGCAGCCTTTTTTTTTTTGTAATTTTTATTAACATTGTTAATAAAATATTATGTATAAGTATAGTATTATTGTGTTTGTAATTGGATTCATTAAAAAAAGAAATAAAAAAAAGATATTTTATACCTATATATTTTTAAAGAATTAATTGCTTGCTTATCGATTTTTAACATATATTCAACTTGATTGTGCGTTAATAATATTTTTTATTCATCCTCTTTAATCAATTTATTAAAAATTTGAAAAGTTGTTTATCGCAAATTTAGAATATTTTAAATTTAAAATTAAATAAAATACATATTTAATATTTTGATAAAATTAAAAACTATAGGTACGGTATAACTTTTTACAAAAAAATATTAATGTGTATAATCCTGCCTATATTATATTATCTGAGCTTTAATAATTTATTTTAATATAAAAATAATTTTAAAATGACAATACCTCCCAGCCGCATAGATTCTCATTTTGTAACATAAATTATTAACATATATGTTTAACATGCGTTTTATCAGGATGGGTTAACATCAAAATTTAATAAGAAAAAATAGGCAGCTGCCTATTTTAAATTTTATTTTGGCACTACCTATTTAATGCTAATAAATTTTTTCTAGTTATTTTTAGTAAGTTTTAAGAATCGATTTCATAGAGCATATTTTTACTATTAGATTCAATTGGTGCACTAAAGTTGAAAAAATTGATAGTTTAAAATTCTGCTTGAAGGTAGTTTCCTGCTTGAGCAGAATTTTAATAATGAATCATAATTAATTATTTCTACTCCAGTGTCCCAAAAAACTAATTCTTACTAGATTATAGGGGCACTAGAGAAGAAATAATTAATTGTTTTTCAAAATCTATTAAAATTCTGCTCGAACATGATCCATTTATATGAACCGTACGGTCGATATGAGCTATCGAATAAATATTTTTAAATATTTTTTTAATAAGTAAATATTTTTTTTTTTTAATTTTTTTTTTTTATTTATTTTTTAATTATTGAATTATTAATAAATAAAAAAAATAAAAAAAAATAATTAAATAATTAAAAAATAAATATATTTACTCGTAGGGGTTTCGAACCGACGACGAATTCATAATAAATAGATTTTAGAGACGGCGCTCTGACCAGCGAGCTATCGACCGTACAGTTAAAAATTACTTTATCTAGGAACAAAACAAACTAAAAAAAATGACGTCGCTTATGATTTAATTCTCTATCCTGCTTAAAAAGAATTTAAAATATTTTGAGTAGTGTGTTAAAGTGATTTTTAAGCACAGGTAATTAAAAACTAAATTTTATTGATATACTAATTAATTTTTTTTTACAAATTTTCAAAATTTACAACTTTGCGAATATAATAAAATATTGAGTGAGTTTCATTCAAAAAAAGACTTATATTTTTATTTTGAATTGATTAACTTTTATTGTTTTAAAAAAATGATAAATTTTAGAATTATTATTGGAAATACATGTTTTATTTTTTAAATCATTAAATTAAAATCAATGAAAAATATTATATTTAACCTTGCTTCTTTTTATTTTTAATTTTGTTGTAAACATCTTTAGCAAGACCAGCAACAGTACCTACAGCACTAATCGCACCCTGTTAAATAATGAGAAAAATAAAATAAATTCATATTTTTAAAATAACTAAGAGGCAAAATACATTATACTCCAGTCAAATCACGGGGGGGGGGGGGTTGGTATTGTTTGTGGCCGCCACCTGATTTGGTCTACTATAGGTTTTTTGGGTCGCTGAACACGAAAATCGGGATTATTTCTATGAGAAATTTGGGCTTGACCCTTAAATTAGCCAAATCTACCCCTTAAAGGGGTGTTTTTGCAACTTTTGCTCTAGCCCTCCAAGATTTGGTCTAATCAGGGTTTTTGGGGTCGCTGATCACGAATATATCACAAAAATTGATGTCTTTTTAATAAAACTTAACTCTTCACCCTTAAATTGGCCAAAACTACCCCTAAAAGGGGTGTTTTCGCTACTTTCACTCTAGCCCTTCAAGATTCGATCTAATAGGGTTTATTGGGTCACTGATCACAAAAATCGATGTATTTTCAATTAAAACGCAACTCTTCACCTTTAAATTAGCCAAAACTACCCCTAAAAGTGGTGTTTTCTCTACTTTTACTCTAGCCCTCCAAGATTTGGTCTACAAGGGTTTTTTAGGTCGCTGATCACGAAAATCACGGGTTTTTCAATTAAAAATAAGGCCTTCACCCTTAAATTTTCGAAAACTATTCTTAAAAGGTTTAAAATGTTTTATCATTTGAAAAATTAAAAAAAAAATTTTTTAAAATTTTTTTGCACTATAAGCATAATTTTTATTATGCTTCAAAATAACCCTTCAAGGGCTATTTGATGTGATCAACGACCTAAAAAACCCTATTAGACCAAATTTTAGAAGGCTAGAACGAATAATGTCAAAGTGACCCTTTTAGGATTAGTTTTGGCTAATTTAATGTGGAAGAGTTAAGTTTTAATTGAAAAGACATCAATTTTTGTGAACCCTATTAGATCGAATCTTGAAGGGCTAGAGTGAAAGTAGCGAAAACACCCCTTTTAGGGGTAGTTTTGGCCAATTTAAGGGTAAAGAGTTAAGTTTTATTAAAAAGACATCAATTTTTGTGATATATTCGTGATCAGCGACCCCAAAAACCCTGATTAGACCAAATCTTGGAGGGCTAGAGCAAAAGTTGCAAAAACACCCCTTTAAGGGGTAGTTTTGGCTAATTTAAGGGTCAAGCCCAAATTTCTCATAGAAATAATCCCGATTTTCGTGTTCAGCGACCCAAAAAACCTATAGTAGACCAAATCAGGTGGCGGCCACAAACAATACCAACCCCCCCCCCCCCCCGTGATTTGACTGGAGTATAATGTATTTTGCCTCTTAGTTATTTTAAAAATATGAATTTATTTTATTTTTCTCATTATTTAACAGGGTGCGATTAGTGCTGTAGGTACTGTTGCTGGTCTTGCTAAAGATGTTTACAACAAAATTAAAAATAAAAAGAAGCAAGGTTAAATATAATATTTTTCATTGATTTTAATTTAATGATTTAAAAAATAAAACATGTATTTCCAATAATAATTCTAAAATTTATCATTTTTTTAAAACAATAAAAGTTAATCAATTCAAAATAAAAATATAAGTCTTTTTTTGAATGAAACTCACTCAATATTTTATTATATTCGCAAAGTTGTAAATTTTGAAAATTTGTAAAAAAAAATTAATTAGTATATCAATAAAATTTAGTTTTTAATTACCTGTGCTTAAAAATCACTTTAACACACTACTCAAAATATTTTAAATTCTTTTTAAGCAGGATAGAGAATTAAATCATAAGCGACGTCATTTTTTTTAGTTTGTTTTGTTCCTAGATAAAGTAATTTTTAACTGTACGGTCGATAGCTCGCTGGTCAGAGCGCCGTCTCTAAACTTTTCTGATGAATTATTATACACGAAAATGTTAAAAATAATTATTATATTATGTTTACCAAAAAAGAAAAAAATTGTATAATGTTTTAATTCTATATTATTTAAAAGAAAAAAATTGTATAATGTTTTAATTCTATATTATTTATAATAGGCAAGATTGTATGTTTATGTGATTCTGCGTAGTGAACAGACTTTAAACTTTAATCAACTGATATTGTAATATTCTTTTTGTTTATTGTGAATTATTTTCATTATTGTAATAATTTTTTGTATTTTTCATAGAAGGCTTCAATAAACTTTTATATAAAAAAAAAAAAAAAAAAAAAACTCTATTTATTATGAATTCGTCGTCGGTTCGAAACCCCTACGAGTAAATATATTTTTTTTTTTATTTTTTTTTTTTTTATTTCTTAATAAATAAATATTTTTTTAATAAGTAAATATTTTTTTTTTTTAATTTTTTTTTTTTATTTATTTTTTAATTATTTAATTATTTTTTTATATTTTTTTTATTTATTAATAATTAAATAATTAAAAAATAAATAAAAAAAAAATTAAAAAAAAAAAATATTTACTTATTAAAAAAATATTTATTTATTAATAAATAAAAAAAATATAAAAAAATAATTAAATAATTAAAAAATAAATAAAAAAAAAAAAAATAAAAAAAAAAATATATTAACTCGTAGGGGTTTCGAACCGACAACGAATTCATAATAAATAGATTTTAGAGACGGCGCTCTGACCAGCGAGCTATCGACCGTACAGTTAATAATTACTTTATCTAGGAACAAAACAAACTAAAAAAAATGACGTCGCTTATGATCGAGGAGCTGTCGTCGCGATTTAAAGTATTTAAATCGCTTTTTAAATCACTCGCAGATTCTTAAATCGCTGTTAAATTATTACTTTAAATTTAATTTTTTGGCATAGAAGTTGTACCTCGGGGTTAGCAAGGGCACAAATATTGAAATTTTCATCGGATTTAACCTCAATATCATCCCTACCCTTAATTTAGACCGAAAATTGGCCAAATTTCCAGAAAATTTGCCGAATCTCTTACTTTTTTTACATTTTCGCACTTTGAGCGCTCAGGTTTGCACCATACGAGTTTCTTGGATCGCTGATCAAGAATTGCGACCTCTTTTTTATAAGTAATCAATATTTCACCCTTATAGTAGCTAAACCTACCCCTAAAAGGGGTATTTTTACTATTTTCGCACTTTGAGCGTCCTGGGTATGCCTTTATAGGTTTTTTGGGTTGCTGATCAAGAATTTCGACTTCTTGTTTATAAATAATCAATATTTCACCCTTGAAATAGCTAAACCTACCCCTAAAAGGGGTGTTTTTACTATTTTCGCATTTTGAGCGTCCAGAGTACGTTGTTATACGTTTTTGGGTCACTAATCAAGAATTTCGATTTCTTTCACATAAATCTTTACTATTTCACACTTGAAATAGTTAAAACTATCCCTAAAATGGGTGTTTTTGATTTTTTCGCAATTTAAGCGTCCAAGATATGCCCATATAGGTTTTTTGGTATAAATTGATATAAATTATTAATATTTCACCCTTAAATTAGCTAAAACTACCCCTAAAAATTTAAATTCTAATTTTTGGCCCATAAATGGACAAAAAACTGACCAGTTTTCGATAAAATATGCCGAATCTCCTGGATTACAGAAGAAATTACATTCTAAATATATTTTGGGGTTTTCGGGTATGCAGAATACAACTGCAAATTAAATTTTTAAATTCAAATTCTTGACCAAGAAATTGGACCATAATTGGACAGTTTTTGAAATATTCTGCATGATATCATATAGATTATAAGCAATTATTTCCAATGTATCTGTTTTCGAGTATGCAGAATCCGTATCTGCTAACTAAATTTTTAAATTCAAATTTTTGGCCAAGAATTTGGAGAAAAATTGGCCAATTCTCTAATAAATTTGTCGAATCTCCTAGATTGTAGAAGAAATTACTTTCTATATATCCTAAGGGGTATTTGAGTATGCAGAATCTGAATCTGATAACTAAATTTTAAAATTCATAATTTTCGCTAAGAAATTGGACAACATTTGTCCGATATTCTAAAAAATTTGCCGAATCTCCTAGGTTATAGAAAAAATTACTTTCTGTATATCCTTAGGGGTTTTCGAGTATGCAGAAACGGAATTTGATAACTAAATTTATAATTCAAATTTTTAACCAAAAAATTCGTCGGACCTCAAAAATTATGCAAGAGATCATTTCGAATGTATCTTATGGGGTTTCAGCGTAGGCAGAATCCGAACCTGCTAACTAACTTTTGAAAATCCAATCTTTTGCCTGAAATTGGACAAGCGATTGGCCAAGTTATAAAAAAAGGACCCCGCACAAATCTTATGGAAATCGGATCCCGGTCAAATTGACTGAAATTTTGATATGTTATTCCTTGAGTTATTCTGAGTAAAAGTTCTCATGGGCACATTGCCCAAAAACGAATATTTTCGGAGTTATTGGCCCATATCATTTTCGAATTGGCTTAGAGCCCCGTTTCGAAAACATCTTTGTACCGATAGTTTAAAGGGATTTCGCAAAAGTTATATACGTTTTTTGGGTCGGTAAGCTCAAATATGGTGTCCATTTTTACCAAAAGTTGTCCAGCTGCCCACAATAGTCAACTTTTGGCTATTTTTTGGGCGTTTTCCGTTGTTCTTATCTGATATGCATCACTTTAGGGCCGTTGAGCACAAATATGATTTTTTTACAGAAAGTAATCTAACTGCCCACAATAGGCAACTTCCGGTTATTTTTAATAATTTTCCGTGATATTTTTCGGATGTCTATGATTTGAGGGTCGCTGGACATCAACCTGATCCCCGTTTATACCGAAATTGGCCCAGTTGCCCACAATAGACAAGTTCCTAATATTTTTTAGGGTTTTTTCAAGTTAAGTACATTGTTCTTTCACCTAATAGATTAAGAAAAAGTTTTATTATCACGCGCGCTACATGTCTCGGGCCTATAATCCGTCTCATTTACCAAAATAAACATTTGTTACACCCACTTAAGAATGTACTATAATACGTTAATTAAGGACTGTAATAATAAAAAAAGTAGGCCTTTTTAAATACAGTTTTAATGGGTTTTAAACTAGAAATTCCAAAAATCTACAGAATGTAATGCTTCGGAATTATGGAGCTAACAGCATAAGGTAATAATTAATACTTTTTTGTAGGTAAATTATTTTAATAATATGGCTGAATTCTATTAAATGTGCTTTGATCTTTTGCATGTAGATAAAGTAGAATGGAGTTTTTCTAATTTTAAAAGAGATTTCCAACAAAAATAAAACAGTGAATAATATTTCGTCACATAAGTTCATAAGATTTCATTATGGTAGCATAAGGATCAGTAATAATAGAAAAAAGTAGGATTTTTTAAACATGGGTCAGAACTGTTATGAATTCGATAGATCTAAAGCGATGCATTTATGACCATTGAAAGCGTAGAGACTTTTACTTTAAATGAATTAAAGAACAACTTATTTTTCATAATGCTATTTAATTTTTATAATATGCTTTTTTTTATAATTCAATTATATTTTTTAAGTAATTCGGAGCAAGAGTTTTTATGGGCACAATACCCAAAAGTGAATAGTTTTATAGTTATCAACCTCAAATTATGGTATAACCGTAAGAAATAACTAAAACTTGCCTATTGTGGGCAGTTAGATTACTTTCTGTAAAAAAATCATATTTGTGCTCAGCGGCCTAAAGTTATGCATATCAGATAAGAACAACGGAAAACGCGCAAAAAATAGCCAAAAGTTGCCTATTGTGGGCAGCTGGACAACTTTTGGTAAAAATGGACACCATATTTGAGCTTACCGACCCAAAAAACGTATATAACTTTTGCGAAATCCCTTTAAACTATCGGTACAAAGATGTTTTCAAAACGGGGCTCTAAGCCAATTCGAAAATGATATGGGCCAATAACTCCGAAAATAATCGTTTTTGGGCAATGTGCCCATGAGAACTTTTACTCAGAATGACTCAAGGAATAACATATCAAAATTTCAGTCAATTTGACCGGGATCCGATTTCCATAAGATTTGTGCGGGGTCCTTTGCCTAATCACCTGGGTAATAGAAGAAATTGTATTATAAATATTTTGTGGGTTTTTGGAATATGCAGAATCCGACACTATTTAATCGGACACATTTGACCCCCCTCCTTTTGAGGTCTAAATTTCCAGTATACCCTTTCCCTATAAACTAAAAAATGTATAGGTTTATGGATACCATTCCTAAAGCTAACCAGAGATGAAATCTAAGATTTGCTAAGAATATTTATTTTTGATTCCAAAAAAATATAATATATATTACTCATTTCAACAAAAAATATTCTTTTGTTTTTATTTTCATTTTAAATTTCCTGAAAATTATTAATTATTTGATACCAATTCAAACTGCAAGCTTAAAAGACTCGAATTAAATACTCTAAGACACCATAAGATACATCGATAGTAACTACTTGTATAATCTTGAAGAATCAGCAAATTCTTTTAAAAATTCGCCCAATTTTCGATAAAATTCTAAGGAAAAAATTGGAAAATTAAATTTTATTTAGCAGATTCGGATTCTGCATACTCGAAATCCGCATAAGATATAGAAATTAATTTGTTCTTTAATCTAGAAGATTTTGCAGATATTCCCAAAAATCGGCCATTTTGGTCCAATTTCTTGGTCAAGAATTTGAATTTAAAAATTTAGTTTGCAGTTGTATTCTGCATACCCGAAAACCCCAAAATATATTTAGAATGTAATTTCTTCTGTAATCCAGGAGATTCGACATATTTTATCGAAAACTGGTCAGTTTTTTGTCCATTTATGGGCCAAAAATTAGAATTTAAATTTTTAGGGGTAGTTTTAGCTAATTTAAGGGTGAAATATTAATAATTTATATCAATTTATACCAAAAAACCTATATGGGCATATCTTGGACGCTTAAATTGCGAAAAAATCAAAAACACCCATTTTAGGGATAGTTTTAACTATTTCAAGTGTGAAATAGTAAAGATTTATGTGAAAGAAATCGAAATTCTTGATTAGTGACCCAAAAACGTATAACAACGTACTCCGGACGCTCAAAATGCGAAAATAGTAAAAACACCCCTTTTAGGGGTAGGTTTAGCTATTTCAAGGGTGAAATATTGATTATTTATAAAAAAGAAATCGAAATTCTTGATCAGCAACCCAAAAAACCTATAAAGGCATACCCTGGACGCTCAAAGTGCGAAAATAGTAAAAATACCCCTTTTAGGGGTAGGTTTAGCTATTATAAGGGTGAAATATTGATTACTTATAAAAAAGAGGTCGAAATTCTTGATCAGCGAACCAAGAAACTCGTATGGTGCAAACCTGAGCGCTCAAAGTGCGAAAATGTAAAAAAAATAAGAGATTCGGAAAATTTTCTGGAAATTTGGCCAATTTTCGGTCTAAAATAAGGGTAGGGATGATATTGAAGTTAAATCCGATGAAAATTTCAATATTTGTGCCCTTGCTAGCCCCGAGGTACAACTTATATGCCAAAAAATTAAATTTAAAGTAATAATTTAACAGCGATTTAAAAAGCGATTTAAATACTTTAAATCGCGACGACAGCTCCTCGATCATAAGCGACGTCATTTTTTTTAGTTTGTTTTGTTCCTAGATAAAGTAATTATTAACTGTACGGTCGATAGCTCGCTGGTCAGAGCGCCGTCTCTAAAATCTATTTATTATGAATTCGTCTTCGGTTCGAAACCCCTACGAGTAAATATATTTTTTTTTTTATTTTTTTTTTTTTTATTTATTTTTTAATTATTTAATTATTTTTTTATATTTTTTTTATTTCTTAATAAATAAATATTTTTTTAATAAGTAAATATTTTTTTTTTTTAATTTTTTTTTTTTATTTATTTTTTAATTATTTAATTATTAATAAATAAAAAAAATATAAAAAAATAATTAAATAATTAAAAAATAAATAAAAAAAAAAAATTAAAAAAAAAAAATATTTACTTATTAAAAAAATATTTATTTATTAAGAAATAAAAAAAATATAAAAAAATAATTAAATAATTAAAAAATAAATAAAAAAAAAAAAATAAAAAAAAAATATATTTACTCGTAGGGGTTTCGAACCGACGACGAATTCATAATAAATAGATTTTAGAGACGGCGCTCTGACCAGCGAGCTATCGACCGTACAGTTAAAAATTACTTTATCTAGGAACAAAACAAACTAAAAAAAATGACGTCGCTTATGATTTAATTCTCTATCCTGCTTAAAAAGAATTTAAAATATTTTGAGTAGTGTGTTAAAGTGATTTTTAAGCACATGTAATTAAAAATTAAATTTTATTGATATACTAATTAATTTTTTTTTACAAATTTTCAAAATTTACAACTTTGCGAATATAATAAAATATTGAGTGAGTTTCATTCAAAAAAAGACATATTTTTATTTTGAATTGATTAACTTTTATTGTTTTAAAAAAATGATAAATTTTAGAATTATTATTGGAAATACATGTTTTATTTTTTAAATCATTAAATTAAAATCAATGAAAAATATTATATTTAACCTTGCTTCTTTTTATTTTTAATTTTGTTGTAAACATCTTTAGCAAGACCAGCAACAGTACCTACAGCACTAATCGCACCCTGTTAAATAATGAGAAAAATAAAATAAATTCATATTTTTAAAATAACTAAGAGGCAAAGTACATTAGGTTTCAACGCTTGCATGCTGTTGTTTCTACTCACTCGCTCGTGAATATATACAACTGCACCACAATTATAGGTCAAAACCTAAATTATTTGACACCAACGAAGGAAACCTTATTCATCCCTTGGCCAGTTAAAAATAATAACTCAGATTACCCTCGATTTTAGCAGCCTGAGTTTTACCTCGAGTAATAATTTATACGTACGCGAACTGAGGTATTATTTTTTTTTGGACATGGATCACAAATATAATAATAATTAAAAAAATGAAATTCTTACAATAATTCCACCAGCAGATACTTTTCTATCGTAATTTTTATCTTATGGGAGAACCCTCGCAGTACATGCAAATGCAATGCGAGAGCAGCAAAAAATACAACAAGAATCGTGCTTGCCTTCATTTTATTTAGCTGTTATAAAAATTTTTTTTTAATCACCAATAATTTGTATGATTTCACTGCGTTTAAGGCAAATCCTGCAAATTTGCAAAAGAATAGCAAATTTTTGATGAAAATCGTAATTTTACTGGTTTATAATTGATTGTTTGTTTGTAAATTTGCAGGAATTACCTTTAACATATTTAAAATAAATTAAAATTTACCTCTTTCAATGTTGATACTCAGATAATTTGAATTTGAACTGTTTGAAATTAATGTGCTAACCGGCTTCTTATATACTGGAAAGATAAGCTAATAAAAATTACATACCTTTTTTAATTTTATAAATATTTATTTACTTAACCCTCCGTGGGTTCTGTTTTTTTGCCTACGCGCTGGGTCCTCTGTGATGATATCGTCAGGGCATATATCTAACCCAGCTAATTTTCGATGAAAATCGTCATTTTACTGGTTTATAATTGAATATTTGTTTGTAAATTTGCAGTTTTCGATAAAATATGCCGAATCTCCTGGATTATAGAAGAAATTACATTCTAAATATATTTTGGGGTTTTCGGGTATGCAGAATCCAACTGCAAACTAAATTTTTTTATACTCTTTTACCAAAGAGTATAGTCAAAGCACACAAGACTAAAAAAAATTAATTAGATCTAGAAAGGGCTTTATAATGTTTTGTATTTTAATTTATTACTTTTAGACATGCAGAATTAATATTATAAATTGTTTCAAATAGGCTTAAAGGAATTATTTGTGATTCTAATGGTGACATTGATGAACAAAAATTTTTAGCTATTTTTATTTATGTAAGAATTTCATTTTTTTAATCATAATTAATTTTTTTTACACAATATCTTCTAATGTTATTGTACTTATATTTTTAGATGGTAAAGAAGCTTCTTAACCATATTCAACAAAAAGCTCTTCCAGATTATTGGGGTCATGTGAATCTTTTTGAAGATATTAGTTACTCCAAACTTTATGATTATGAAACAAAGATTAAATCTATGTTGAATGATATTTATGAGAATCATGATGATTTTGACACTATTATTGCTCAATATTTATGTAAGTTTTAAAAATTCAATAATCTTATTAAGAAAAACTTCATTTTTAATATTTTTTCAGTGAGCAAGGAAGAATTTGAAGAACTTTTTGACTAAACTTTATTCCTGAAATTGATTTGATATTTTTAGTTTTGATTTTCTTTTTTTATATAAATTTAACTTGTGAATTATAACCATGTACGTATAGTAATGTTAACATACGTAAAATTATTTATAAATATAATTATAGCTTTTAAAGCTAACAGATATATGTACATAAAGATCTTTTTTTTAATTATATTTCTTTTCTAAGTTTCATTTAATTTATAAAAAAGTTTAACCATAAATGTCATTATATAAATTAGTTTTTTTCATTTGATAAAAATCAAGAACAATATAAATGTATCTAATTTCATAAGTTACATATAGATCTTCAAGTAATAAACTTAATTTATTGTATTAATATAAAATTCTTCCAGTACAAAATTAAAAAAAAAAACAAAAAATCATTCTCTCTAATCTGATATTAAATTTATATAGTAATCTTGGGTTTCATAAGTATTTAATTATTTGCAAAAAATTAATTATGTCGTTATAAAAATTATTTAATTAATAAATAGATATTTTTGTGATTTTTATACTTTGTATACAGGTATACCTATGAAAATTTCGAAACATTATTTTAAACATATAATTGTGTGGATGGTAAACAATAATCTGGAGCTTTTTTTTTTTTACGAATAATATCAGAAAAATTTTTTGGGACAGCGGTTTTTCATTAATGGCAATATATGATTTTTGGCGATTATCAAGAAATAGTACATTGCAAACCATGTATTTTGACATACCAACGATGAACCTATAGATAATTTTATTCGCAAAAAAAAATTACTTTTAGTTAATCATTTATTTTATTTATACAAAAAGAAGAATGGCTAATGGTAGCTAAACCACCAGCAAACAAAAATATTAGTGCTTTTAAAACTTTTTTGACGGAACAAGAAAAAGACCTTTTGAAAGAAGTTTATATATAGTTTTAAAATTAAGCAAAGAGAATTATAAAATTCGGGGCTACATATGCCCCTATTAAATCTATCGTACACTGTAAAAAGTAACTTCCTTATAGATCAACAAAAAAATAGAATGTTTCCGAAAAATTGCAAATTTTCAATAAAAATCGTAAATTTACTAAATTTAGTATATTAACGAAAAATTCGAGAATTATTGATTTTTTTTGTGATTTTACGAAAAGAGTTATAAATTTACAACTATTTTTCGCAAATTTACAATTAATTATCAATATTTCTTGCGAATTTACAAAAAAAATCGAGAATACTCGAATTTTTCTATAATGTACTAAATTTAGTAAATGTACGATTTTTTTCAAATATTTACAAATTTGTTCGAACATTTACTAATTTTTCGAAAATGTTCTAAAATCTTTTGTTAATATAAGAAAGTTACTTTTTACAGTGTTACTCCGTGGAATTTTTATCAACGATTTAACTTTTGTTTTTACAATTTTTTCAATTTTTTATTATTTTTCGTAACAATTTCAAATTTATAAAAAATAGTAATCATTTTATTTTTTTCAATTGTTTTCAAATTATACAGAGTCGATAAAAACCTATTATTTAAAATTTTTTTTATTCAGACTAGATGTGGACCAGCCCTATTTCGTAGGCAAATTTTATCCTATATATAGGTCGATGGAATTTTCTAATGAGTATTTTTGTTTTATGGCGGGTTTCTGAACACGAATATGGTAGCCAATTTTACTATAGAAATGATTTAACTAACCACAATTATAGGCAGGTTATTTTTTGATATTTTTTGCGGGTTTTTCCAACATTTATAGGTGTTGCTTATGTTTTTTGAGTTATTGAGCACGAATATACGAAAGCCATTTTTACAAAAAAATTCAGGAGCCCACAATAGGGCAATTTAATTTTTTTTTTCTTCAGATTTTCTTACTTTTGTAAGTGCAAGTGTCGCTTATTTTTTTGTGTTGCTGAATATTATATCATAATCCTTTTTACTGAAAACGATTCAGAAGTCCATAATAGGTATACTGAAATAAAAATCCGGTTTTGGCAACCGGAATTCCGGTTTCGACAAAAAATTGACCATTTCATAAATTGGTCAAAAAGTTGACCATTTCATGGAATGGTCAATTTCACGTTTGGGGTGTAACACATATGCAGATGCAAGCATCCAACAAAGTTTTAGAAAAAATATATACGCTTTTTTGCAAAAAATTCCCATAACCAAAGTGTAAATTTATTTTGGCACAAAAGTATAAGTAAAAAAATATTCAAAACTTTAATTAATTCTTTGTTTAAACTTGAGACACCTTTTGATACAGGTTTTAGAATAAATAAAAAATTAGGCGCATTATCTTTTTAATTATAATATTAAAATTAGGTTACATACACAATTTTATTTTTTTTTAGAATACATATATATTTTTAGATAACACAAAAAATATTTTATAAATTAATTAAATGACAATTGGCATGAAAAAAATACTAACTAATTCACTCACATTTTCCCATATTATAATAAAGAATTGATGAATTTGGAAATGGTTTACATTTTTTTCCATTACAACATTTTTTTTCTCCATAAACACTGCACTGTAAATTTAAAAAAATATATTTAATACAAATAAAAATTTTAATAAATTAAAAGTTTTTTAAAAATATTTTACCGATTTTCCACTGGCTATACATGATTTATTAGCAATTGTGTTAAATATAAAAATTGTTAATAACAAATAACAAATAATAAGTAAATTTTTCTTCATATTTTATTTATTTAAAAAAAAATTAAATTTATTATAATAATATACTATTTTTAGAAAAAAATTTAATTTACTTGTACGCGTCGTGCCTCTTGATACAATAAAATATACATCTGGTTATTCTACCAATACATTTATTTTATATTGCACAATTATCTTTTTGATCTATTTAGATGATTGGATTTAATAATTATATAAAAGTAGGTATTTAGCATTGCAAGGCATATATAATACCAGATAATACCATCAAATATATAAAAACGATGATATTAATTTAAATTCAAGTATTAAGCCAAATTTGGGTTTTTGGACTTACAATTAGTACCTAATTTTTTCTATGAAATTACCAATACCTGAAAATATGGTTTTTACTCTATTTCTTGAATCTGATACTCAATTTTTTGAAAATTTTTTATATAAAAAAATAAAAAAAATAGCAATATTTTTTTTCTTTTGGGATGTAGTACTTATTTTCTCTATGAAAGTACTTATCGTTTTTACTAGGTAAATACATAGACCATTAAGGCGTATCTCTCATTTCTTAAATTTTTTTATTCTTTTTTATTGTTTATAAACCTCTTAAGAATGCACACTCAAAATTTTTGGGAAATTTGGTTTTTGAGATATAAAGATAATAATAATTTTATATCAATATTTTTTTATATTTTTTTTTTAAATTTAATTTTATCACATTATCTTTTATCACATTATCTATTAATAATAATAAAAATATGAAAAGATATAAATAAATAAATAAAAAAATAAAAAAACGCTATCAAGCACGATTCTATACGTACTCGTCTATCGAAAAACCAAGAAAAGCAGCTAAAAAAGAGGCTCGTATGGGGAAAAAGCAGGCCTTGCAAAAACAGGAACAAGCTTATTTGGATTTTGAAGGTCTTATATATGGTCCAAAGACTGATGGCTAGTTATTTGCAAGTATTATAGACCTTAAAAATTGAAATATTGAAATATATTAATTAAAACTAAAAAAAAAAATCTTTAAACGCGTTTTTCTCAAAATGACTTTTTGAAAACGGTTCGAGCAATTGACACAAAGCTTGGTGCATTTTCTTTATTAAAGTTATAGCTAGAGTTGGTACCTCGAACTAAGCTTAATATGCACTAGAAATCATTTTATGGTCGATTTTCGGGACATTTTCGGCCCAAAAATCGTATTTTTTTTTAAATGCCCACCAAATGGTCAATTTTGAAAATTTTTTCCTCATTTTGGTACCAACTCCAGAGAATACTCTACAGAATTCCGTTAAAATCGATTTTTTTTTTAAATATTAAAAATTTTTTGAATTTTATTAATTAAAGGAAATAATTTTATTTATTTTTTAATAAGACCAGCAAGATATATATGAGGGTAAGTTAGGTAATTATGACTAAAGACCTTGACACTGACTTTTATTAGTTTTAAAGATATTTTTAAAAATTGAATATAAATTATATACTTATTAATTTTTTTATTTCATAAAATATTTATTTGCTATAGATTTTAATGCTTTTCGATATTAAATTCAGCTAAAGTCAAGACTTACTTTTACTTTTCATTTTGGTATTAATAAATTTTTTTCCGTGTATTTAAAATTAAAATTTTTAAATCCCACCACTTCTTCTAACGCGCGCGCTTAATTAAGTAAAGTAAGGTTAGTTAAAAAAAAAAAAGTAAATGTTAGGTGATTTATGTTTTTAGTTGCAATACTTGCAATATAAAATGATGTTTTTATATTTATTTGCCAAAAACAAGTATTAAAAAAAAAAGATCAAATATAATTGATTATACCATTATTGATTAAAGTTATGTTAAAGTTAATATAGTGTCTTTTAAATAAATTACTATAAAGTTTATTTTATTTTTCATTAAAAATGAATATAAAAGATAAAGACAGTAAAACTTTACCAGACAAATTAAAACAATTTTTTCGTATGAATAAAGGTAAGATTTTCTTTAAAATAATTTTTAATAACGTAATTTTAAAAATGTTTCTTTCTTTATCAAAAAGGTAATTACAAAAGTAGAGAAGATTTCGTATTAACTTCTAAAGTAGAAAAAGAAATAAGCTCTGACACTCCAATTCACTGTCGTACTAAAGCTCTTAAAGATATAAGTGAAGATGTACTCAACAATCAGCTGGAAGATGTAAGATTAATATTTAATGTATTTTAATAATTTTACTAAGTAGTTAAGTGAGTTAAATTTATCATGATAATTTTAATAGTGTGCGGCTGAAAGATTGTGGTATTTGGTACAAGATTTACTTACAAGAGATACCCCAAAAGAGCATAGACACATAACATTATATTTTTTGAAATGTTTAATTCAAGGACAATATTCAAAGCTTTCAGCAGTTATGAGAGTAAAATTTTTTAATTTTATTAAAGAACATAAAGTTCCAGAAGATATTTCATTCAGGCTAGAAATGTTACAAAGTTTAACTGATAACGGAAAAGATATTGTTCATTTAGAAGATACAATGGGATACTTTTTATTAGATTGGATGCCATCAATAACAAGTTCAGATCCAAAACAAGGAGCAGAATTTTTATCATTATTAGTTAATGTCATTAAATCTAATTCCGCTTTTATTGATGAAGATGTCATTTCTGGACTTGTACAGTTAGTATTTTTATTTCTTCTTTTATTAAAACTTTAAATAATATTAATTTTAATTTTTAGTCATATTTGTGATTTATGTTCTGGAAGTCAAAGTCCAGATGTTGTTTCTGGTAGTTTAGAAGCTCTTGATGCAATAGTTCGTTATAGTAAATTAAGGCCTGATTCTTTATTAACTTTTATTATTGCCTTATGCCGCAGTGTTAATGTTCAAACTTATTGTCAAATAAGTTGGAAGGTAAAATTCATGTGAATATAAAAATTTCATTTTTCTCATTATAATTTTTAATTTATATTTTTTATTTAGATTATGAGAAATTTATTAGGAACTCAAATGGGTCATTCTGCCTTATATAAAATGTGCTACATATTACAAGATCCGAATTTTAAACAAGATGTTACTTTATTAAGAGGAGCTGTATTTTATATTAATATGGGTTTATGGGGATTTTGTAGAATTCAAAAATTAGAATGTTCTTCATCTTCAGTTTTACCATCTTTTAATCATGCGCTTCAATGCAATCATCCAATTGTTGTATATGAAGTTATATTAGCAATTCAAAGACTCGTAAATAAATATGGTAACGAGTTACAAGAACCCTCATGGAGTATGATTTTAGAAATTATTGAAAAAGTTATTGTTCATATTGGTAAATTTATTTAATTTTTCTGATGTTATTAAATTTAAACTAATATTTTAACTTTTACTTTAGAAACTAGTAGTCAAACAGGAAGAAGGCAAACATCAAATAGTTTACATGAAACAATAACAATTATTGAAAATCTTGTTAATAATAATAATTATAATGGAAATATACAAAAATTTTATGATCTTGTTGAACGTTGCTCTGATGCTAGACCAGAATCATCAGTTTTGAAATTAATTGAATATAAATCTACTACAATTGGACCAACATGTTATCAATGGCAATCAAAATTAAGTTCTTTAATTGAAAAATATTTCAAATTAGAAACAAGAACTAATATAAGAAAAAAAGTTCTTGATGTTTTAACAAATATTATTCAAGTTAATAGGTAAAATTTCTTTTTATTCCTAAAATAATTAGTAGATTTAAAATTTTTTTAAAATTTAATGCTAAAAATTTTCAGATCTCGGTACGAAGATGAATTAATAGAAAGAATAGTTGTGCCACATTTCCAACATATGGAATTAGATCCGGACATACTAATCCGAAATTATTCTGCTCGTTTTTTAGTTGATTTGTGTTTAGAATGTGAATCTAAAAGATGTTTAGAATTATTGGACATATTAGAAAAAGTAATCAATAGACCATTTTTAACAGATATTCCTTTAAAATCAGATGCTGAAATAAATGATATAAAAACTGCTGTGGAAGGAGTTATAAAAATTTTAACTAAAAAAGTTTATCGTCTTCCATCATCTCATGCTATACGTGCTTACAAAATACTGGTTAATCATATTGAACAGCATTACAAAGATCCAAAAGAAATTTTCCGAGAAGTCTCTTCCATAAGATATTTGGTAATTTCTTGAAAAAATTTATTCTTAAGAAATAAATAAAATTTTAAATGAAATAAAACTTTAAATAAAATAAAATTTTTACAGATCTTTGAATGCTTCCTGAAGGCTAGAGCAAATTCAAATTATCAGTTAGGATTTACTAATGGCACAACAGGTCAAAGGTTTAGTCCCTATCTTGTGTTAGAATATAATTTTACAGATAGAATAAATACGAACACAAGTGGTGGTAGTCCACCTCCAGCTAGTCCAGTTCCAGTTCAAACTACAAGTCAAATAACTCATATTTCTTTATTTCTTGCATGTAAAGCTGTTACTATTGCAATAAAACAGGAAAAAGGTTTATTTTTTTTTCTTATTGCTAAGAATAAAATTGTATAATAAAAGTAAGTAATTTCTTATTAATTGTAGATTGGAAAGTCTTGCAATTAATTTTGAAAGAATTACCTCAACTTATGCAAAATAGGGCTCTAATTTTATCTCGGCATAGTAACGATGTTGGATCTCTTGCTATAGCACTTTGTTCTATGGTTTGTAAATTTAACTTCGTTTTATAATTATAATATGATGTTCTAATTATTAAAATTCTTTATTTGTTACAGATTGAAGATAAAAATTTCAGACCAGCTGATTCCTTACATAATGTATTCAAAAATATTCCTACAAAGTTTACATTTTCTGATTTCAGACTACATTTTTTTCCTGTATTAGCATCATTGACTTCGTATCATGCTCATTTTGATTCAAGTACTCAACAGCGTTTAATAAAATGTTTTGAAGTAAGTAAAATTGAATGAAATTTTTTTTTGTAATAATATTACAAAAAAAATTCTTATTGATTCAAATTTTTATTTAAAGGATGGCCTGAGAACGTCTTGCGTAAGTCAATGTATTACTAGTTTAATAACTTGCGCTATGGAAATGAGAGATACAATGAGTAAACTTGTTTCTAATATTTTATTAAGTTTATCTAAAATATCAGATACTGTTCATATTGCGATACCAATTTTAGAATTTTTATCAAGTAAGTTATTTCAAAATTCTTTTTTTTATATTTTAAGATCTAAAATAATTAAAAAATTTTTATTTTTAAAGCTTTAACAAGATTACCAAAAGTATTTGCTAATTTTACTGATGATCAGTATATGTCGATATTTGCCATTATGTTGCCTTATACAAAACCAACAAAATATAACCATTATACTGTCTCGTTAGCACATCATGTTATTGCTGTATGGTTCTTAAAATGTCGATTGATATTAAGACAAAATTTTGCTAAATACATAACCAAAGTGAGTCTTTAAATTTATTGCTCAAATTTTCATCAAATTAATTTGTAATTTTAAAAATTATATAGGGGTTAAAAACAAATACTAAAATGTTAATTGAAGAAGGAAACATATCAAAACCAGATTATAGCCTTAATAATGAAGATTCTTCTAACAGAAAACGTAGTTCTAGTTTAACAGAACAAGTAAGAAAAAAAAATTTTAACTTTAATCTCATGAAAATAATTAAAATTAATAATTATTTTTACAGGGAAGTAGAACAAGGAGATTTGTAAAAGACAGGCCAGAAAATAAACTAATGGCTGACTTGAAACCACCTGTTGATCAAGCATTAATGAATTTTCATGTTGAACTTACAGAAACTTGTATTGATTTAATGGCACGTTATTCACATTCTATGTTTTCAGCGCGTCCTAAAAGGTAATTTTGAAATAAAATTTGGATTTATTTTTAAATTTAAAAATATTTATGAATTTAAATTTTAGGTTTTTAGCAGCTGATTTTTTATTAAAAGAAGGTCAATCTGTTACATGGGTATTACGTAACAAATTGGTTACAGTTACAACTAGCGGTTGCAGCAACAAAGCAATGAGGGGTCCTTTATGTGATAATTGTTGGTTAGCTTGTAAAACAACACCACCAACTCCAGAATGTTCCAGATCAAGTCAATCGAGTTTATGGAGACCACCTAGTTCAGAAAGTCACAGAGAAGAAAAATTATCTCGTCAATCTTCTGGTGGTCATGGTAGTTCAAGTGCAAATACAGCTGCTAATTCTCCAACAGATGATACAAGAAAACCCACAGATGATTTTGAAAATATTAGACCTAAAGATATTAATTTTGATAACCCTGAAAATAAAAGAGAACAAGCAAGTGAAGCTTCAAAATTAGAACAAATGATTAATACTGAAAAACATGAAGATTATGCACCTTGTGCTTGTTGGTGTCAAGGATGGGCTGAAATTTATGTAAGACGGCCAACTGGTGACATGTCATGGATTATGAGAATACAGAATTCAATGCAATTTGAAACTTCTCATGATTTTCCTCTTCATGATATTACTTCTTTATACATGCCATTCTCAGATTTTCCTTCTCAAAAAAGTCAACATGTATCTACTGAGTTCTTAGGCGATCAGAATGAGGTACATCTTATTTGTTTACTGTAAATTTTTAAACATTAGTTTTAATATTTTACTTGTATACTGGCTTACACCAATATATTTATTCCAGGAAATCGAAAAAAACTCAGATATCTCACAAAATGAAGCTAATAACAGTGCAAGATCAGTTGCATCAGGCCCAATAGCCATACCTGGATCATCAGACCGACCAAGCCCATCAAGACAGAGTTCCCGAGATAGCATAGAAAGCTTAGAAGAAGGAGAAGATGGTTAGTATAAAAAAGTTTGACTATTTCCTAAAGTAATATATCTCATTTACTATTTTAGACAGTAAAAAATCAAGGAATCCTGTTAGGCGATCAAATTCTAGTCCTGAAATGAGTTCAAACTGGAAAAATCCTTTCTTAAATAAAGATAAACTAAATATTCCACAAAATGAAAAAGAAGATGGTAATTTAGATTTGGATAATAATTCAGATCTTAAAAAACATTCAAAAAATACATATGCAATTGATATGAGGTAATTATTTGATTTAAATTATATGAAACGTTTAATTAAAAATATTTCTCTTCCGATATTTACAGAGTAAGTTGTGAAGCAATACCAGAAGAAATATCAGGTATGGGAACGACACCACCAGCAGTAGAAAATGCAAATAATCATCCAGTAGGTATCAATACACAGAAGTCTTTTCCAGGAGCAATTCAACCCTTACACTTAAACAACACAAGTAATACTGTTCCTCCTTCTCCTACAGCAGCTCAGGTTTGTTAAAAGAAATGATTTCATTTAAAGGTATTATTTTTTGTTTATTTATAATAATCAATTCATTTTTAGCCTCCATCAAATTTGTTAAGTAGTCAAGCAAGATTCAACCCACAGTCAAATCTAGGGTTATTTTCAAAACCACCTCAATCGCCTACACAAATATACTCTAGACTTTCTAGTCTAGATCTCAGTCATAATAGACAATCTTTAGCATTAGATTCTAAACCTCCAATCAGCAGAAATCTATTTGATAGGGTAAATAATTAATTAATTGATTATAAATACAAATTAAACAATTTTTTATTTTTTAGTCAAGAGATGATAAAACCGATCCTTCAATGTTACCGCCTTATAACTTTAGAGATCGAGGTTATACTATATCCGTAATGAGCCCAGCAAAAATTCGACGGAATAATTCTCCGAGAGTAAAAGATGTTTCTGCACAAATGACTTTGCCAAATCCTAGGAATGGTATTAATCCTAGGTATTTTTAAACTAACAAAATAAATCTTTCCTTAATGTAACCCTATAAAATAATTTAATAATATATTTTTTTACAGTTTTTTATTTTTACAATTATACCATACAGCACATTTTGGATCAACAACAGAAAAACCATTACTTGTTCCTCAGTTACCTTTACTGCAAACGTCCATAATGAATTTAGACAGAATTCAACCTTACGAAACTCATAAAATTGGTGTTTTATACGTCGGTCCTGGTCAAACGTTGGAATTAGAAATTCTTGGTAATGAACATGGCTCTTTACGTTACACCGAATTTTTACAAAAATTAGGGACCCTGGTAAGATTACAGGATGCAAGTGATAGCATTTTTCTTGGTGGGCTTGATAGAAATGGTGAAAATGGAAATTTTGCATACATATGGCAAGATGACGTTACACAAGTAATATTTGGCTTATTCATCTATTTGTTTAAAATTTATATTTAATATTAAAATATTTTAGGTGGCATTCCACGTAGCAACTTTAATGCCAAATAAATCAAGCGATCCTCAATGTACTTCAAAAAAACAACATATTGGAAACAACTTTGTTTGTATAGTTTACAATGAAAGTGGAGAATCTTACAATATCCAAACAGTGAAAGTAAGTAATAAATTTAAATAATTTTTATAAATTTTGACTGTTTTTTTTTTTTTTTTGTAATAGGGTCAATTTAATTATGCTTGCGTCGTTATTCAACCTCTGGATCATGGAACAAACCAAGTAATTGTTCAGACAAAGGAAGAACTACGTGAACATATTGGACATAGTGAACCAAAAATTATATCAGATCAAAATTTAGGCATATTATCACGGCAACTAGCACTTCATGCAAATGTAAAATTTAATATTTTTTATACTAAGAAAATATATCCTAAAAATATTTATTTTTTAATTTGATACAGCTTGCATCAATGGTATGTTCATCTTTGACCCAAAAAGATCGTAAACCGTACGCATCGAATTGGTTAGAACGATTGAGACACATTAAACGTTTACGAAATCGTGTCTTAGAAGAATTACAAAAGAAAAATCCCAATGATGAGCGTATTAAAAGTATGATTGAAGAAGAAGATAGATTAAGAATCGCTGATGATTTAGTAGAAGACTTTACAGATTACACAACTTGATAATTGTGATATTAAGTGTTATCAAAATTATCTTATTTTTAAGTACCAAAAAAAATATCTTTCTTTTTTTTATAAGATACTTTTATTAAATTTTCTGTAAGTATTATTAAAAAACTTTTAATGTTTTATAAATTTTTTTTAAGTTATTAAAAAAAAAATGATTTTTTACATTAATTTACAATTTAAAGTACACATTAAAACTTATTGTTTATAATATCTGTAAATACTATTCTATAAGAATTTATTAATGTCATAGGTACATATTTCTGTAAATAAATATTATAATTGTAAAATTTTCATGTATTTCAAAAAAAAAAAATTTCTGTTGACGCAGAAAAGTGTAAAATAAGATTGGCTGAATAAATGTATACTAATTTATTGTTATTCATAAAAATCAAAATTCTTCTTTTTTTTCAATTGTAAGGTAAATGTATTGATAATTATGTGCTTAGTGCATAGCACACAGGTGCAATGGAGTTTTTATTTTTTCTTTCTACATATATGCAAAATAAATTGTTTTTTTAATTGTTGCTAAGTATCTTAAATCTATATGTTAAAATTTTATAATTTTAACTTGATAAAAATAATGCATAAAAATTGCAAATTACTCTTTTCAAATTTCAACACTACTGACTACTCAGCTACTGGTGCAGTTACCTTAAATTAAAGCAATTCCTGAATTGCCGATTTGCCGGTAACATATATTGTGAAATTGTTTTGTGTAAAAATTGTGATGCATATTTTTTGTTTTAAAATTAAATATTAGGTAAATCTAAAATTATTTATGCCATATATTTAAATAAGTTCTTTAAATACAGCTGTTTTAAATTATTTTAAAATTAGAAATTCAAATAATATACGGATACGATTAAGAAATTAATTACAAAAAGAAAATAGGTTATATTTACATGATCAATTTCAAAAATATAAAAAATTTTAATTCAGATAATTTATCTAATTTATTTAATTAATGGCTTTTACACAACCCAACTCCAGAGGTAATAAATTTTTTAACTGTAATTTTAGCTTTAAAAAAAAAATTATTTTTATAATTTTTGTTTAGAAATTCAAAATAGAAAAATTATTGAAGAGTTGCATTTAAAAAAACAAATGCTTTTAAAAGGAGGAGTGGCGCAAACACTTAATTCGCCCTTATCCGTTTCAACAAGTGTTACTTCAACAGTAATAAACAAATTTTTTATTTAAACTAAACAAATAAATTTCTTATCCGAGAATTTTGTTTTTTATAGTCTCCATCAACTGTGGTCAGTGAGGGCTTAACAATAAATTCATCTCAAAGAGCTGCTTTACATAATGCACATGCCACATCTCATGGCTATTTCGTAACACAAGATTCTTCTTTTGGAAATTTAATATTACCAGTTTTACCAAGATTCGATCCTCCAAAATAAAATCTAAATGGCAAAATTGAAGTTAAAAAAGCTTGAAGAATATCTTCAAGACTTGGATACTTTTGAAAAACCTAATATATTGTTAGAACAATATGCAACTTCGTCTCATATTGCTTCAAGAATGCTACATGTGGCGCAAATGAATTATCAAGATATTCAAGATCGTAATGTTGCTGATTTAGGAGTTGGTTGTGGCATTTTAGCAATAGGAGCCAATCTTCTTGGTGCATCTTTTGTGACTGGATTTGATATTGATTCTAAAGCTTTAAAAATATGTTCTCAAAATTGTGCTGATTTTGATGTTTCAATTGAAACTGTTTGTTGTGATGTTATAAATTATTTACCAGGTATTTTAAATAAAAAATGTTAAGTCTTCAAATAAATTATTTTATTAACAAATTCTTATTTTGCAGATAAATATTATAAATTTTTTGATACCGTAATAATGAATCCGCCATTTGGTACAAAAAAAAATGAAGGTATAGATATGAAATTTTTAGAAATAGCAAGTAAACTTGCAAATAATTCAATTTATTCTCTTCATAAGACTAGTACTAGAGATTATGTACTTAAAAAAGGTGAACAATTAAATTTGAAAAGTGAAGTTATAGCTGAACTTAGATATAATTTACCCGCGACGTATAAATTTCACAAAAAGACGTCAGTTGATATCGAAGTTGATTTTATAAGATTTTCCTTAGATTAAATAAAATTTTAATTTTTATTCAAATTTTATTCCTTGTGCTAACGGTAATTCTAAACCATGATTTATTGTTACAGTTGATCTTTTCATATAATTTTTCCATGCATCACTACCACTTTCTCGACCTCCTCCACTTGCTTTTTCACCTCCAAAAGCTCCTCCTATTTCAGCTCCACTTGTACCAATATTAACATTAACAATACCACAATCAGAACCATGAGGACCAACCCACTGAAAAAAAATTTTATTTGAAAAATTTCTTCAAAATGTGAGTTTGTGAATAAGTAATTTAAAAATATTTACATGGAAAACATTATTAATATTTTTTGTAAACAGCGAACTACTTAATCCTTGTTCTACGCTATTGTTTTGATGTATTGCTTCTTGAAGAGTATCAAATTCAAAAACATATACAATAGGAGCAAAAGTTTCACGTTTTACTACTGGTGCATCATATTCTAAGCCTGAAACAATTGTCGGTTCTACATAAAATCCTTTTCTATCCACCCTTTTTCCACCAAATTCTATGACACCACCACTTTCAATAATTTCATTCATGGCATCCTAATAAAATTTTAATAAGTATCTAATAAATTTAAAAAAATTTTTTTGTAAAATATGACAAAATTTTTTATGTTTAAAATGATAATTAAAAAAAAATTAAAAAACAAAATTTATATTAACGTGGAACATGTTCATAGGGAGTGGGGGTGAAAAAGTGACGTTTTCAGAAAGGGGGGTCAAATAGACTTTAAGTATTTTTGATTTAGAGACTTAGAATAATTTCGGTTCCAGGACTTATTATAATTAGGGAGTTTAAGTTAAAACTGTCATAAGTGAACATGTTCCATGCTCATTGGTTGGGTAAAAACACAAGTATTTTTTTTCTTCAAAATATTAAATTTGATAATGAATGAAGAGTATAATTTAAAATGAACCTGTCACGTCTTACATCGTAAATGTTTAGGGCTTGCTGATTATGTAAAGGAGAATATAATGTGGTTTCATCTAATGGATCCCCAATTCTTTTTAAAATTCCTTTGTAAGCTGATTTTAATTTTTCTAAAGTTTAAAAAATTTAATTTTATTAAGAAATATTAAAAATAAATAAAACTTATGTATTTTACCTAAAAATTTAGCTTTTAAAGTGCGATGTAATATTAACCTTCTTGTACTTGTGCATCTTTGACCAGCTGTTCCAATACAAGAAAATACAGTAGCCCTAAGTGCCATCTCTAAATCAGCATCTTCCGCAACTAAGAAAAATTAATTTTATATTAATTATAAATATAAATTATTCATTTACTTTTTTAGAATTTAATTTACCAATTATTGCATTATTTCCCCCTAATTCTAGTAAAGTTTTACCATGTCTTCTTTGAACTTCTTGTGCTACTATACTACCGTTGATTGCATTACCAGTAAAAGATACTAATGGAATTCTATAAAGAAATAAATAAAATTTTAATATGAAAATTAATAAACAAATTATTTTCTCATTAAAAAATTAATTACTTTTTATCACCAACAATAGCTTTTCCAATATCAGCACCACCAGTAATCAAACAAGCAATAGAAGTTGGGATATTATTTCTTTCTAAAACAGTTTCTACAATTTTTGTTGTTGCAATTCCTGTTAATGGTGTACTTGGTGCACTTTTCCAAACAGTTGCATTACCACAAACCATTGCTATTGCACTGTTCCAACCAAATACCTTAAAGTAATAGAATTGAATTTTTTGAAAATTTGCAAGTTACAAAAAAAGAATGTATGATATAATCTTACAGCAACAGGAAAATTGTATGCAGTTATTACACCGATAACACCTAATGGATTCCACGTTTCGAACAGTGCATGATCTTTTCTTTCTGATGGAAATATTTTACCTGGTAACATTCTTGATAAACCAACTGCATAATCACAAATGTCAACGTACTCTTGTACTTCACCAATACCTTCTGATATTATTTTACCTAGTAAAAATTATAAAAATATTTTTTGTTTTTAAATGCAAAATACCATTTAATTAATTTTACAGTGTAGGTAAATTAATTATTTTACTGTTTAAAAAAAAGCATATATTATCTTGAAATTACAATTACAAGGAAAACAATTTTTAAATAAAAAAATAATAATAACTTGCTATTATCATTATAAGAAGATAAAAATAATAAAATTTTTTTGCAAAAAGTTATCGCCTGATAAAAAAAAGTAAAATTCTAAAAATAATTAATTTTATAATTACCCATTTCTAATGAAATAAGTTGTCCTAATGGTTTTAATTTACTTCTAAGTTCATTACCAATTTGTCTAACAATTTCACCTCTATGCGGTGCTGGCATTATTGACCAATGCGATGACCATGCATCGTGTGCTTTTTTAATAGCATTTTGTGCCTCATTTTTTGTTGCACGTTGTACTGTTGTTATTACTTCACCAGTTGCAGGTGATATTGATTCTACTATCTTTTAATAAATATTTACATTTTTTTATTTATTTTTTTATTATCATTACGTTATGTAGGTCTTTAAAAAAAAAAGATAAAAATAATACTATAAATATGTATTTGATTTTTTATTTTTGCAGATAATATGTTGGAGTGTATTGGATTAAAATATTTTTAATTATCTATTTATATTATTTATTTATAACAGTACTTGAGTACCTACTTTTCAATTGAAATTTAAAAAATTATATTTAATCTTATAATACATATTTTAAAATTTAAATTAAGATGCGCATTTATATTTACTACACTGGTAAAAAAAAACTATAACAATTTAAAAATATAGCAATTTGTCAAAAATATGCGCTGTTAAGATAAATTTTTGAAAAATAATTTAAAATATAAAAAAAAAAAATTGAGAAGTTTTTTCCGTAAATGTTTTGAAATTTTTTTTAAAATTTAAAATTTTAGTTTTTTTTGAATATTTCAGCAAATAAAAAAATTCTAAACATTGCATGTGATTATTAAAAAATTTAAATTCTATATCTGTGACGGCATTCTTAATTTTTCCGGTACGCGTCATTGCAAAAAATTAAAGCGCGTAGGCATGCACCGGCCGGCATTTGGCGTTATTTATACCTACTTTTGGGTAATAAACTTTGAATTTTTTCAGAATTTTATTTACGAAAAAAAATGAAATTTCCAAACCGTATAAAAATTTGAAATTTTATCTTATTGATAACTGGCATTTTTTTGTCGGGTAATCCTATTAGACAATTTCAAATATTTTTGAAAAAGTTTCATCCTAATGTGCAATCAAAAAATGTATTTTGATCCAATTATCAAAAAAACAAAAAACTGTCAGCAATCACCAAGCATAAGATAAGCAAAAAAATAGAATTTTTTATAGAACAGATAATAAAAAAAACTCACCTCACCAGAACCACCCCATTTTCCATCAAACAACCCATAATTAACATCTGGTGAAATCCCTAATTCACTCAAAAACGGATAATCCGAATATGTATTTAAAAACCGCAAATTATTACTATTATTATTATTTTTTAAAATTAAATTTGAATTTTTAATCAATAAACGTAACATGTTTACAAAAAAAAAAAATAAATTTGAAGTAAAAGTAAAACAAGTGTTTTTAAAGTGTTTATAAAATAAAATCTGGAAATGAATATGTATAGGAAAAAGAAATTATTATAAGAGGGTTATCTGATAAGAGTAACCTTATTATCAGTTTAAACAAGTCATAAGAAAGAGATGCTGTTATTACGTTATTTTATTTTATTTCAACCAAGATAATGCAAAATTTATTTATTATTATGCATCTTTTATCAAAAATATGGCTGATTCCACTTATATTTTATTAATCATTTTTTTTTTTTCAAGATAATTACTAATTTAAACAAGTGTTTTTTTTATTGTACTCTAATTATAATTTATTACTTTTTGTTATGCAGTTATAAAAAAGAGTCTTTAATATATTTAAAAAAAAGTGAAAATTTTTGAATACCAATTTTGAAGATTGTGAAAACAAATTTATTTAAATTGTCTTTCAGCGTTTTATTTTTTCACAAAATATTTTCACTTTTTCTTGAAAATTTTTTTCACCTTTTCTTCTAAATATTTGCATAAAAAAAATACATTTTTTTTATTTAAAGTAACCTACTTATATAGGACAACTCGTGAATGATTCAAAATTTTACTTTATGTTCATAAAAAATTAATCACTCCTGAATGAAGGCAACGAAATTATTTTTTGTTTTTATACTCATAAAAATATGGAGTAATCTCGAAAAATGTTAATTTTTCTTGCTGATAATTTGCAATAGTATATTACATCACATAGAAAAGTAAAGAATGCAGGAAAGAATGAGCCAAATTGCACGTACTATTTACAATCCGAAGCAAAGCCGGTAAACTGCGATTTGGGTCATTCTTTATATTCCTGTGCATGGAATGCAATGCACTATTTCTTTTTTAGTGATAATAAATGCAAATTTATTTTTACTAAATTTCTATCTAATTTAAGATAAAAAAATTTATTGAACAAATACAATTAAAAAATGTCCGAAATCATAACTACAAAATTGAATACATAAATAAGGAAACAATGTATAATCTGGTATAATTCAATCCAATTGTTATTTAATAAAAATCATTGCTTACTATTGGTCAATAACAAAATTATTAAAGGTAAATGTGCGCTTTTAAGAATAACGTGTTATAAAATTTTAGAGATAGTAGAATAAAAACAAAGTGAACTATAGTGTAACGTCGTTTAGAAATTCGCAAATTTTTTCTATTTTTGTCCAAAAAAATAATCAAAAATAAATAATAATTCCTTAATTTTATTGGTAGTATGGTGATTTTATTATTTTAGTTACTTAATGAGTGTACTTTATTGAAGTTTTTAAGTATTTAGTGATAAAAAGGCGTTTAAATCCCTTTTATATACAGTTTATATAGTTAAGTTCTCAATACATTTGATTTTATAATGTAAATATTACAAAAATAAAATACACGGTGAAAAAAAAGTAAACATGTTATTTTCAGTATATAATATTTCATACATCAAGATCAACGATACTTTATTATAATATTGGTATGTTAGGTATATTTTTTGTATAATAAAAATTTTTTTTATATTTTTTATAGCAAAATTGTAATTTTTTTGAGCCTCTAAATATTGTTTTTTGTATAATGTTAATTGAAATACTTTATTTTTTAAAACAAATTTTTTTTACAATACTGGAAAAATCTTCATAAAAAAGCAAAGATTTTGACAGTTTTTATTAAAATTTTACTATAAAATCATTATATTCATAAAAACAAAAGATAGAATCTGACTGTAATTTTACAATCTACCATTGTTAGAAAAAATTCTGGAAAAATTAAGATTTGCATAGATTTTAAATCTGAAACGAAATAGTCCGGTCTGAAACTATTCGATAAAATAACTGACAAAAATTTCTATACAAATCTTGATTTTGCAAATCTTTCCTATGATAGGTCCTAAAGGGGCCAAAGGTCACAGGTTGAGGTGAAAAATGTAAATACAATTGATTCTAAGAAGCCAGATTTATAAGGCAGTAGTGGATTGACTTATTTTAAGGCTGAAAATCGGTAAAATTGCATGATTGCAAATAGTTTCTAAAATTTTCACTCAAAAATACATTTAAATTATTAAAACTATTTTTTTCGTTATCAGTTTTTATTTTTGGTGACGAAAACAAACCAATTGATTGTCAACACAGTTATATGCAAACAGAGATTAATTTGTAAAAAAAGTATTTAGATCAAATAATTTAGGAAAAATATTCGTAATTTCTACGGGTTCTTTATAGATTTAAAATAAACTCATACCTTGTATATTGGTGCAAAAAAATGGCAATGGTTCCCAAAATTCAAGACCTAAATTGACCTGAATGTTACCTTTGTCCCCTTGATCAAATTTTCAGCTAAAGCTATTCAGTCAAGATTTTGCCTTCGGGATAACAAGTAAATCTAAAATATTTACCGCAAATTTATTGTACTCAAAATTAATGTAAAAACGGAGAGATTCTTTTAAAAAACACTATAAAGTATGCGACTTTTTACAAAAATTGAACTGTAATCAATGAAAAATTATGATGGAAATAGTAAAAAGTCAAAATTTTATGTACATCATTTTTGAAAAAAAAATTTTTGCAAAAAAAAAAACGCAAAAATATACTGAAAAAAAAATTCAGTTGCGGTAAATGGAAAATTTTCGGCTTCAGCAAACAGAATTTCGCATATGGCAAACAATTTTTTTCCTCGTTTAAACTACTATAAATGACATTAAAACTTCAAAAAATAAATTTTATTTTTACTAAGGTACCATGATGCGTAACCAACTAAAAAAATTTTTAAATAAATAAAAAAAAATTCGTTCGCCAACTGGATTTTTATTTCAGTGAACACAAATTGTAATTTTATATGAAAATTCACCAAAAATTGGTCAAAATCAGAAAAAAAAACAATCACGGTAATTTCCATTAACAATTGGTTCGATGTCAAAGATTTTTTGTTATGAAATTATATATAAAAAAAATAGTTTAATTAGGGTCGATTAACCATTGATTGGCTGGGATCTAGTGAATATCCGCAATATCATATATACTTTTTACAGAAAACGAGTGGACGTTTACTAATCGTTAACCGTCTATTCACTGGTGATTCTACCCTAAATAATAACCTTATTATATAATATGCTGTTAAATCTTTTTTCTTTTTACAGATGTAATATTAACAAGGCTATTTTTCTGCATTAAATCCTGATTAAATCAAACAGAAAAACATTCTGGCATACCTATATTTTACTGTTATTATTACAGGTATTAAAATTTAAATAATATCAATTAATAAATGAAGAGAAATGGTCTTATTTGCAAAAAACTATATTTGTACAGCTAAAATCGCCAATTAAAATTTTGAAAAAAGATTGATAAGTCCTAAGTGCTGTATAGCTTATAGGTCATTTCTCCTCCACTTTTTTTTAATTTAAAAAAGTAATTTATTTTTGATTCATAGAAAAGTCTTGGAATAAAAATATTGATCACAAGAAAAAAAAATCATTATGAAGTTAAAAAAAAGTTCTCAAACTGAATGTCCAGAAGATGAAAGTTCGAACAAAACGCAATTTAAGCATTCAAGTGAGCTTCAAACTAATGAAATAATTCAATCAGCTGATAATACATTCAAATGTCGACACTGCGATAAAGTTTTTCCTGAAAAAACTAGTCTCGAAAACCATCTTCAAGCTCACTCAGGTAATAAACATATCAATTAATCATGAAAGTTTCCAAAATAAAATATCTCTATTCTATGATATTCTTATTTTTCAGATTATGAAAAAATTCTCATTCAGAAAAAGTCATTTGAATGTGATAAAGAGAAGGATCTCTTGAATAAAAAATCTGCATTAAAAATTCAAGTTAATACAGGTGAAAAACCTTACAAATGTAGTTACTGTGAAAAAAATTTCTCTTCCAAAAATGGTCTCCGTTTACATGAAAAGATTCATTCAGGTATAAAACCGTACGAGTGTGACCAATGCAAGAAAGCCTTTGTTTGTAAAAACTATTTAGTTAAACATATTCGCGTTCACTTAGTTGAAAGGCCTTATAAATGTAATATTTGTGAAAAAGGTTTCACCCAATCCTGTTTCCTTCGATTACACGAAAAAATTCACGCTGACCAAAAAAAATTTGAATGTGAAATTTGCCATGAAAGATTTACCTGGAAACATGATTTGGTAAAACATAAACGAATTCATCTAGGTCATACTAATTTAAGAAAATTTGAATGTGAAGATTGCAAGGAAAAATTTATCTCAAAGCTTGCTCTTACACGTCATACTAGAATACATTTTGGAGGAAAATCTTATCAAAGCAATATCCGTAATCAAGTTTCAAAAAATTCACGTAGTAATCACTCCCAAGAAAAAATTCATTCTAATATCCAATCATTTGATTGTCAAAAATGTGAAAAGAAATTTTTTTCAGAATCTGAACTATTGAATCATTTTAAAAATCAGTGTATAGACGATTCGGAAAAAAAAATATTTAAATTAAAGAAATTGTTTGTTTCTTTGAGTAATTGTGATCACTTAGTAAAGAAAGTTCCTAACTTAGTAAAATATGATTCAGTTAAAAAAATTGACTTAAAAATTAATGACAAAAATAATGATTTTAAAATAAAAAATAAAATTAGAACCAAAAATGTTCAGATTCAAAAATTTCCGAAAAGTCATCCAAAAATATTTAAATGTGACAGTTGTGACAAAGAATTTTCTAAAAAAGTATCAATGATTGCACATTTCAAGTGTCATTTAAAAAAAGATATTCCTTGCAAGCATTGCAAAATTAAGTTTTTAAATAAAAATGAATTAGAGCATCATATGAAAATTCGACATACTCCAAAATTACCTGAGTGCATCATTCAGCCATCTAGTTCCAAGGATAATTTTGGAAATTTAAGCCGCAAGATTGAGTCTGCAGATAAACTTAAGAATGATGTCGAAACAAATGCTATACACCAGGGGCATGCCAGTGGCCATTCAGTTAAAAATTTGCCTGTTAATCTGTCAAAGAATTTTGAAAATTTCAAATCTGAAAATAATGAAATTATTTTAATTGAAGATGATGATGAACCTGAGTTAATTGAAATCAGCAATGATAGTATTAACAAAATTAAAAAAGAAAAAATTGACTCTGAAAGTATTAAAGGCAGAAAGTCGCCAGATATCATAATTTTAAAAGAAGTTACAAACGAATTAAAAAATAGCCAAAATAATAATAAAACAGCAGATACGAATTTGAACTCTTTGTGTCAAAATATTTTTGAAAATGAATTAAGAAAAGTAATTCAAAAATTTGCTGCTAATATAAAAACTGAAATAACTAAAAAATTTTTTGATAATTAAAATTTTTTTTGTTTAAAAAAAACTATTTTTTTGAAAATTACTATTGTAATATACGACTGAATGATATTTGATAATATTATTCATTATATTTACAATGTTATAAATTAAGTAACTGTAATTTTATTTTAAATAAAATATTTTTTTATTTCTTATAATATTAAAAATTTATTTAAATTTTTACAAGTCGAGTGGCCCATAAGGATAGTTCGTGCACATCCATCCTGCGTAGATGAAAGTGGGTGGTATTCATGTTTTATGGTCTCCTGGAGACGAATCCGGGGTCCATTTTTACAAAAAAGTGGCAGATTAGTTTTGTTATTATCACAATTGAATTTCACCGATTTTTTGCTTAAAGAATTTATAAACATTTAAATATATTATTTAAACTATGAACCTGCTTATTAAAAACAGAAAATTAGGATTTGACTGGCCAATTTACATAAAATTTATTTGATCCCTTTTTAAAATTTTGAAATTGTTAGGTTCAACCCTTGAATTATGGCCAGCTTTGCAATAATTTGTTAATAACAATTAATCTGCCAAATTTAGGCGAAAATGGACCTTAGATTCAGTTTTAGGAGACAAATAAATGCAGGATGCATGTACGTGAATAGGTCCTTTAGGTTGCCTCGATGTTTAATATATTAATGGTCAATGAAAAAAAAATCCATCTAATAAATAGTCGCTGGTTGCGGTATTTACGGGGAAATTATTTTATTATTTATTTATTGGAAAAAGCTAAAATTTGCAGTTAGTGCGAAATTAAAAAATGAGCTTGTTAGCTAAGTAGTTTACTTTAGATTATTTACAAGCACTTTTTAATTAATTACGATTTTTCAAATTGCTAATTGCCTTAGAATCTTATAAACTAGGTTTAGCTGCAAAACTTTTGCGATTTGTTAAGGTACTTATAATATTATTTTAAACCTACAAAACGTAAATTTTTCATTAAAAAAATTAATAAAATACTTATAAAATATTTTATTGTCCTAAAAATCTATAATTTTTTTAAACAAATTTATGGACCCAGAGCCGGATTTACTAAACAATATAATTTCAATCCAATCTTGTTACTTGCGGGTTAGGTACTCACCATATTAACCCATAAGCGCCTAATCGACAATTCTTGGACACTTAAATATTTTGATATGAAAAAATGAATATTTTAGGCTAAAAATCTCACCTAATAGGTATTTTTTATCGCTCTTTCCATTTCCGGAGTCCGTTTTTACCTACGACCCTTGGGTAATGAAATATCAACCCCTAAAGTAGGGTAAAATCACTAAAATTGTAAAATTAAAAAAAAAAATTTACTGCGCGCCAAAAAAAAAGTTTCTTTATGTTGGAAATTATATTTTTTATTTTCCAAAAGGTAAAAAATGAAAATTTATGTATTCTCAGTACATTTACCCTCTCTAGGGGGTAAATATTTGGGGTAAGGGGGTGGATTTTAGAGTTATATAAAAAATGAATATTTCTAGCTGAAAACATCACCTAGTAGGTATTTTTGGTCGCTCTTTCCATTTCCGAAGTCTGTTACAATCCTAAAATCCACCCCCTTACCCAAAATATTTGCCCCCTCGAGAGGGTGAATGTGCTGAGAATACATAAATTTTCATCTCTTACCTTTTGGAAAGTAAAAAATATAATTTTCAACATAAATAAACTTTTCTTTTGCGTGTAGTAACTTTTTTTTTTTAATTTTACAATTTTAGTGATTTTACCCTACTTTAGGGGTTGATATTTCACTACCCACGGGTCGTAGGTGAAAACAGACTTCGGAAATGGAAAGAGCGACCAAAAATACCTACTAGGTGAGGTTTTCAGCTAGAAATATTCAATTTTTATACATCTGTAAAATCCACCCCCTTACCCCTAATATTTACCCCCTAGAGAGGGTAAATGTGCTGAGAATACATTAATTTTCATTTTTTACCTTTTGGAAAATAAAAAATATAATTTCCAACATAAAGAAACTTTTTTTTTGGCGCGCAGTAACTTTTTTTTTTTAATTTTACAATTTTAGTGATTTTACCCTAATTTAGGGGTTGATATTTCATTAACCAAGGGTCGTAGGTAAAAACAGACTTCGGAAATGGAAAGAGCGACCAAAAATACCTACTAGGTGATGTTTTCAGCTAGAAATATTCAATTTTTATACATATGTAAAATCCACCCCCTTACCCCTAATATTTACCCCCTAGAGAGGGTAAATGTGCTGAGAATACATTAATTTTCATTTTTTACCTTTTGGAAAATAAAAAATATAATTTCCAACATAAAGAAACTTTTTTTTTGGCGCGCAGTAACTTTTTTTTTTAATTTTACAATTTTAGTGATTTTACCCTAATTTAGGGGTTGATATTTCATTAACCAAGGGTCGTAGGTAAAAACAGACTTCGGAAATGGAAAGAGCGACCAAAAATACCTACTAGGTGATGTTTTCAGCTAGAAATATTCAATTTTTATACATATGTAAAATCCACCCCCTTACCCTAATATTTACCCCCTAGAGAGGGTAAATGTGCTGAGAATACATAAATTTTCATTTTTCACCTTTTGGAAAGTAAAAAATATAATTTCCAACATAAAGAAACTTTTTTTTTGCGCGCAGTAACTTTTTTTCTTAAATTTTACAATTTTAGTGATTTTACCCTACTTTAGGGGTTGATATTTCATTACCCAAGGGTCGTAGGTAAAAACGGACTCCGGAAATGGAAAGAGCAATAAAAAATACCTACTAGGTGAGATTTTTAGCCTAAAATATTCATTTTTTTTTATCAAAATATTTAAGTGTCCAAGAATTGTCGATTAGGCGCTTATGGGTTAAATTTAAGGTGCACTTTTTTTTTTTTTTTTTTTGAATGATTAAACCTTTTTTTTAAATCATTTAATTATATATACATTTTTCTTTTTAATTTTTACATTACCATTAAAGAATACAGAAAAACACTCGGAAAAACATTTAATTTTTATTTTTCACATTTTGTACATTTTATAGAGGGAGTTAAAGTAGAGGCTGTGAAAACACGGTTTCCATCGTGGCGCCTATTGTGGGAATGTGAAACAAAAAAATAAAAAAGCATTATATTCTCTATAGACTTATTTGACAAAAAATTCAAAAAATTTACCATTTTCACCAAAAACGAAAAATATATATCTCGATTTTTAAGTCCAAAAGTGCATCTAAAATGGTCAATAAAAAAATTTCTAATGCACTTTCTTCTGATATTGTTGGTTCAAGCACTTGGCACTACAATAACAAAGAAGACGCACCCAACCAATTTTAAAAAGTAATTTTGAGAAAAACATATGTTTTCCTGTTAACTAAGGCCCATATCACAAGAACATATTTTTTTTTTGCCTAAAATTTTTTTTAAACATTCTTGAACTGTTTTTAAAAAATAAAATAAAAAAAAACATAACAAATGTAAAAAAGTGCATAACAAATGTAAAAAAATGAAAACTGCCCCTTAATTTTATTTCTTTATGTATACACGCACGCAAAGGGACCCTAGATTACCAGAGACGGCCAGAAGCGAAAATGTTGCTATGTAACATGGCGACTTTCTCATTTAAAATACATGTATTTTATTGACCAATCAAAAGCAGTCTCCTCTAACATAAAGAATAACTTCTAAAATTCGAAAATCACATAACTGACATAACCTATAAAAGATAACCTATAAAAACAGTCAGCAGCTAGAGCTATTTTTTAAAAACAGGTATACATAATTCATATAATTTATCCAAGATTTTAATTAATTTGGCTTTTACGATTATGATAATTATATTTACGCTTTGCTTACCATTTTATTGATTATTATGTTTGTCATAAAATATAAAATAGTAGTATTTTAATATGCGTATTTCCTTTTGAATAAATCTGTAAAAAATTGTTTTTAATAGTTTTAGTTTTTAGTAATGGCAGTAAAAAAAAAATTATTATTTTTTGTTGAAGATTTACATAATTATTAGCAAAAAAAAATACAGAAAAAAAAATCCAATTGCGGTAAACTTAAAAACTTTGGCTACAGCAAACGGAATTGGGCGTATGACGAACAATATTTTTTTCTCGTTTAAACTACTATTATATAAATGGCATAAAAACTTCAAAAAATAAAAGATAAAATATTTTTTTTACTAAGCTACCATGACGCGTAAACAACTAATATAAAAAAATGTTTAAAATAAATGAAAAAAGAATTCGTTCGCCAAATAAATTGTAATTTTATATGAAAATTTACCCGAAATTGGGCAAAATCAGAAAAAAAACAATCACGGTAATTTCCATTAATAATTGGTTCAATTTCAAAGATTTTTTGTTATTATGAAATTATTCATGAAAAAAATAGTTTAATTAGGGTAGATTCACAATTCCAATATGGTGTATTTCTTACAGAAAACAAGTGGTCATTTACTAAACCTTAACCGTCTATTCACTGGTGAATCTACCCTAAATAATAACCTTATTATATAATATGCTGTTAAATTTTTTTTCTTTTTACAGATGTAATATAACAAGACTATTTTTTTGCATTAAATCCTGATTAAATCAAGCAGAAAATAATTCTGGCATACCTATTTTCCTGTCATTATTATACAAGTATTAAAATTTAAATAATATCAATTAATAGTTGAAGAGAAATGGTCTTATTTGCAAAAAACTATATTTGTACAGCTAAAATCGCCAATTAAAATTTTGAAAAAAGATTGATAAGTCCTAAGTCTTATTTTGCGATTAAGCCAAAATTACAGTTTTAAGCTATATATAGCTTATAGAGGTCATTTCTCCTCTACTTTTTTTTTAATTTAAAAAAGTAATTTATTTTTGATTCATAGAAAAGTCTTGGAATAAAAATATTGATCACAAGAAAAAAAATCATTATGAAGTTAAAAAAAAGTTCTCAAACTGAAGTTCGAGAAGATGAAAGTTCAAACAAAACACACTTTAAGCATTCAAGTGAGTTTCAAACTAATGAAATAATTCAATCAGCTGATAATACATTCAAATGTCGACACTGCGATAAAGTTTTTCCTGAAAAAACTAGTCTTGAAAACCATCTTCAAGCTCACTCAGGTAAAAAACATGTCAATTAATCATGAAAGTTTCCAAAATAAAATATCTCTATTCTATGATATTCTTATTTTTCAGATTATGAAAAAATTCTCATTCAGAAAAAGTCATTTGAATGTGATAAAGAGAAGGATCTCTTGAATAAAAAATCTGCATTAAAAATTCAAGTTAATACAGGTGAAAAACCTTACAAATGTAGTTACTGTGAAAAAAATTTCTCTTCCAAAAATGGTCTCCGTTTACATGAAAAGATTCATTCAGGTATAAAACCGTACGAGTGTGACCAATGCAAGAAAGCCTTTGTTTGTAAAAACTATTTAGTTAAACATATTCGTGTTCACTTAGTTGAAAGGCCTTATAAATGTAATATTTGTGAAAAAGGTTTTACCCAATCCAGTTCCCTTCGAAAGCACGAAAAAATTCATGCTAACCAAAAAAAAATTGAATGTGAAATTTGCCATGAAAGATTTACCTGGAAACATGATTTGGTAAAACATAAACGATTTCATCTAGAAAAACCTAACAAATGTAAAATTTGTAATAAAAGCTACACTTACTTAGGCAATCTTCAATTTCATGAAAAAGCTCATACTAATTTAAGAAAATTTGAATGTGAAGATTGCAAGGAAAGATTTATCTCAAAGCTTGCTCTTACACGTCATACTAGAATACATTTTGGAGGAAAATCTTATCAAAGCAATATCCATTATCAAGTTTCAAAAAATTCAAGTATTAATCATCAAGTTAAGGTTTATAGTCCAATACAAAAAACTGAAATTTTAAGAGATATACCATTAAGCAATCATGAAAGAATGGATGATGAAATAAACAATTTTTGTGATAGTAATAATTTTGATGAGCTGCTAAAACGTCCACTAACTTTGGGTAACTTGAATAGCTTAGGTGCAAGCATGAATGTATATGAAACAAGATCTTCAATTCAGACCAGAAAAAATAATAGATATAATTGCAAATATTGTTTTAAAAGTTTTAAGCAATTAACTTATCTTAAACACCATGAAAAAATTCATACAGTCGTAAAAAAATTTGAATGCTCAGGATGTGAAAGAAAGTTTATACAAAAAATTAATTTAATAAATCATATTCGAACACATACAGGAGAAAAACCTTATAAATGTGAATTTTGTGATAAAAATTTCACACAACAAAGTCAACTTCAACAACATATTAGAATTCATACAGGGGAAAAACCTTACCAATGCCAAATTTGTTTTAAAACTTTTAATCAGATTGGAAACTTGCAACAACATCAAAAGATTCACTCAAGTAACAAGAAATGTAAGAAGAAGAAAACAATTCATTCAAAAAAACATGTTCAAAATTACTCAGGAGAAAGAGTACAGAAATGTGCAGTAAGAAATTATACTTCTTTGAAAGAAAAATGTAAAAGCTCCAATAATTGTGATGTCTTCATATGTGATATGTGCAAAGAAATATTTAATGAACAAGAACTATTAATTAACCATATTGTGAACCATATCCATATCGACAAAAATAAAGAGTCATATGATACTTTATCAAGTTCTAATAATAATTCTATTAATTCAGTAAAAGAAACAAATAATGATAAACAAAAGAATGCAGATTTACAATTAGAAAAAAATCCCGAGCAAGATTCTGTTAATGACTTTAGTTACACAATTGATTTAATAAACACAAATGAATCTCCAGATAATCTTAATAATAATAATATTGAAGTTTTAAAAGGTACTTTATCATCTAATAATCTGGAAAGTGTACAATTGCAGTCTAAACATCCATTAATTGAAATAAATCCTAGTATAAATGTATCAAATCAGACAATAAATTTAATTGATGTAGAAAATAAAATTGCCTTGATTAAATATGAATTTAGAAACGAAGAAGTATGCGAGACAGACAAAAATATCATTGCTGAATATGAGCATATTAAGAATAAAGATGATAATAATATTGAAATAACTGATGTTAGTACCAATACAAATAATACGTATACAGTTAAAAATATTATAAAAACTGAGTTAAATATTCCTAGAGAAGAAAATGGTTTCATTGAGATGATTCAGAGTCAGGAAAAAACAATAGATATATCCATTAAAAATGAAAATATAGAAATAATTGATATCGATGAGAGCAATGATGAAAGTGAAGTTAAAAATATAAAAAAAAATATTAATATATTAGATTCACCAGAAATTTTTATTGAAAAAGAAAATGAAAAATTTAACGTTAAAAAAGAAGATAATGAAGATATAGAAATAATTGATATCGATGAGAGCAATGATGAAAGTGAAGTTAAAAATATAAAAAAAAATATTAATATATTAGATTCACCAGAAATTTTTATTGAAAAAGAAAATGAAAAATTTAACGTTAAAAAAGAAGATAATGAAGATATAGAAATAATTGATATCAATGAGAGCAATGATGAAAATAAAGTAAAAAATGTGAAAAAAAATATTAATATATTAGATTCACCAGAAATTTTTATTGAAAAAGAAAATGAAAAATTAAATATTTATTTAAAAATCAATAATAGAATTAACGTAAACATAAAAATAAAAAATTAATTAATCAATTTATATATAATTATTCATTATAAGGTACTGTATGGAAAATATAGTACTGTAAACTGTAACTGAAATCTGTTAAAATTATCAAATTATAAGTATATTTTTTTTATTTATATTTTTATTTTTTTTTTAAATTATAATATCGATATGAGATTTAAATATAATCATATGTTATCGTTTACTAAGGTTGAGATTTAAATTTGTTACATCACTCTGTATAAGCAGCCTGGTATAAGTGAGATTTTAAGGTGTTCTGTTAAAGTATATTAATGTAAATTTAGTTAATATACATTAATTTTAATTCATAAATTAGCAAATACATACCTTTTTAAGATATATGAAAGCCTTTGGCCTCTTTCGAACAAACAAGTTTTTGTTTTTCTTATATTTTTGTAGAAAAGCTTTTAAATACATTTTATATGTGCCATAAAATATTAAATTTATAAATTAACTGAACTAGTTAACATATATAGGTACATTGAGTACATTGTAACTAAAAGTAAAATTTTAAATGTTTTATTTTTAATAGTTTTATGAAATATATAGTATAGCCTGGCAGATTAATTTAAAAAGTTGTTTATAGGTTTTCGATCACTGGTAAAATTAGCTGCCTTTTACCAAAAAAATAAATTTTCAAAAATGATAGCTCATTTAATAAGTAATGTCACATACATGGGTTCTTATTATCATAGCTATGTTATTATGTAGTAAACATTTTTTGATTCCATAAAAAACAACTTTATTTTTATATGCTCGGTGGCAATACTAGGAGTGATTAAATGAGCTATCTATTTTGAGAATCTTATTTTTTTGGTAATTGACAACTTTTCTTATCCGATAATCGAAAATACAAGCAGATTTTTGCCAGGGAAATATATAAATTAGCTTATAAATACACATTTTAATATTTTGATATAAAATTCTAAAATATAAAGTTAATATACCTAATTATTTAATCATAGGAAAATCACTTTTACTTTCATTTATTTTTTTTAAACAAATCAATCATACACGTTGAGGTATTAAAAGTTATTAGTATTATTTTTTTTGTATTTATTGAAGCAAAAAAACAATCATTGTTCTTTTTTTACTTTTTGAATTATAAGGTAAATAATGGAAAAAAATTATAATAAAAATTAGTTTCTTTTTATTATATTTGTATATATAAGATATTCCATTATTATTTTATTAAAAATAAAGAATTATTTAAAAATATATAGGTACTTTTATTATTTATAGAACTTTTTTTTTTCAGAATTTTTTTATTTATTATTTTTCAGGATATAATCAATAATTAATTTATTATCTTATAGATATGGGATTAGTTGTATTTTAAGAATTTTATAAATTTTTTTTGTACCTATATTATTTTATATTATTAAAGTAACTTGATTTAAAAAAAAAAAAGCTTATTATAATTTGTGAAATTTTTTATTTTTTTTGTATTTCTTATAGTAGTACAGTATAATAAAATTATATAAAAATAATTTATTTGATTGCTTTTTTTTACGCCCGTAATATCCATTGCTTTCACCTCGCAGCTTTTACATAATTGGAAGTTTTATACATATTGAAATATCACCAATTTTATTCTATCGTAATAAAACTTATACCACCTAATAAAGAATGGACAATAGATATAGAAGGCCAACTAAAAAAAATACCGAAGGACCAAATTATTGCCTTTACCTGAAATATTGACAGAAATTGTTTTTAAAATGGCCAAATATACTTAAAGATCAAACAAACGAATATTTTTAGAACTATATTAATGCAAGATAAATATGATGTATGTGGTACTGATATATTGATGTCGTTTATTCTGGTATTATACGGCTCGTTTTCATTTTTTTAAAAAAAATAGCTTAAAAAAATAAAAATAAAAAATTCATTTTTTGAAGTCTACACAAGACTTTTTAAAATTTTTTCAATAACAGTTATTCAGTACTGCATAAAAATCATCATAACGAACCTTTTGCATCAATGTATTAGGTTTTTTGCATTAAAAATCAAAATCGTTATTTTGCTTGTAATTTCAATATAATTTACTGATTTTTGTTATTAATTTCACAAAATAAATTAAAAACTTAGAACTGGTTTGTGCATGTTCCATGTTTTTTAAATTTATATACTTTAAATCACCGCTATAGTATTTCGTAACCATTAAATAAAAAATAGTATATTCTAGAATAATTTATGATTGGCTTTCATATCAATTTAAGCTCCTAAAATCCTTATTATATTCTAGAACCCTTTATCGAACTTATTCTATAGAATTAGATATATAGAACTTATAAGTCCCTAAACTCTAATTATTTTAAGTCCCTAAAAATAAATTATGTATTTTTTGAAGAACAAAAAACATCATAATAAGAATTACGAGAGTATAAACCGTTTTTGAGTATTTTGAATCCATTAAAAATACCTATAAATTTCCATACAGATAAGAATCCCACACACATACGGCCTTCTCTGTGTTATGCAAAGCTGATGAAATGAGCGTTTTTTAAAAAATCTTAAATATATGTCATTGACTTCAAATTATCGTATCTCACAAACGACTAAAGCAAAAGAGACGAGTAAAAAATTTTTGGAAACTTAAAACTTTAAAAAAACTTTTTGAGACCTATAAAATCAATTTTTCATTGAAAATTGTCATTTTGGCAGCCTTTTTTAAAATTGGTCATTTTGGAACAAAAATTGGCATTTGGTTTATTGATTGTATACAAAGATGAGAGAACTGGTGATAAGAATACGGTTTTAAAAGGCCGATCACAATAAGTTTGATACGGCATCCAAAAATATATGTATCAAGGCAACTTTTCCGAAATTTTCAAAAAAATCGACAAGGGTGTATTTTTTTACAGCTTTGGCAAAATAGTATGTGAATAATTCGATTTTCCGACTTTCAGTGTAGAAATTTTTCAAAACTAATAGCAGGACCGGATTCCTGACAAAATTTTACTATAGTCCCTCTTTTCTCATTATTTTTGAACGTTTTTAGAAGAAATGGTGTAATGAAGAAGAACAGGCAGCTCAGAAGAGATTAAAAACAGCTTTTTTTCAAAAATTTGCCCTGGGCTTAAATTTTGATATATGAGGGGCTATAAATCGGGGAAATAACGTATAGGAAAATGAATAAAAACGTCTCCAGCCAAATCCAACGATCCAACCTGCAAAGTTTGCTAATTTTACTAAGAATTGCTTTTATATCTTTCCTATGATAGGTCCTTAAGGGGCCAAAGGTCACAGGTTGAGGTGAAAAATATAAATACAATTTATAAAAAAAAAAATATTCGTAATTTCTACGGGTTCTTTATAGATTTAAAATAAACTCATACCTTGTATATTGGTGCAAAAAAATGGCAATAGTTCCCAAAATTCAAGACCTTGTCCCCATGATCAAATTTTCAACTAAAGCTATTGAGTCAAGATTTTGCCTTCGGGATAACAAGTAAATCTAAAATATTTACCGCAAATTTAATGTACTCAAAATTAATGCAAAAACAGAGATTCTTTTAAAAAAACACTATAAAGTACGCGACTTTTTACAAAAATTGAACTGCAGTCAATGAAAAATATTAAAAATTAAAAAAATTATGATGGAAATAGTAAAAAGTCGAAATTTGATGTACATCATTTTTGACAATGTTAAATATCCATAATCAAGTTTCAAAAAAATTTTTGCAAAAAAAAGACGCAAAAATATACTGAAAAAAATTCAGTTACGGTAAATGGAAAAATTTCGGCTTCAGCAAACGGAATTTCGCATATGGTAAACAATTTTTTTCCTCGTTTAAAGTACTATAAATGACATGAAAGCTTAAAAAAATTAAAAATAAATTTTTTTTTTACTAAGGTACCATGATGCGTAACCAACTAAAAAAAATGTTTAAATAAATAAAAAAAAATTCGTTCGCCAACTGAATTTTTATTTCAGTGAATACAAATTGTAATTTTATATGAAAATTCACCCTATTAATAATTGGTACAATGTCAAAGATTTTTTGTTATTATGAAATTATTTATAAAAAAAATAGTTTAATTAGGGTCGATAAACCATTGATTGGCTGGGCTCTAGTGAATATCCAATATCGTTTATTTTTTACAAATAACGAGTGGTCATTTACTAAACCTTAACCGTCTATTCAGTGGTGAATCTACCCTATCTAATAACTATTTTATATAATGCTGTCAAATCTTTTTTCTTTTTACAGATACAATATTAACAAGACTATTTTTTTGCATTAAATCCTGATTAAATCAAACAGAAAAACATTCTGGCATACCTATATTTTACTGTCATTATTACAGGTATTAAAATTTAAATAATATCAATTAATAGTTGAAGAGAAATGGTCTTATTTGCAAAAAACTATATTTGTACAGCTAAAATCGCCAATTAAAATTTTGAAAAAAGATTGATAAGTCCTAAGTCTTATTTTGCGATTAAGCCAAAATTACAGTTTTAAGCTTAGAGGTCATTTCTCCTCTACTTTTTTTTTAATTTAAAAAAGTAATTTATTTTTGATTCATAGAAAAGTCTTGGAATAAAAATATTGATCACAAGAAAAAAAATCATTATGAAGTTAAAAAAAAGTTCTCAAACTGAAGTTCGAGAAGATGAAAGTTCAAACAAAACACACTTTAAGCATTCAAGTGAGTTTCAAACTAATGAAATAATTCAATCAGCTGATAATACATTCAAATGTCGACACTGCGATAAAGTTTTTCCTGAAAAAACTAGTCTTGAAAACCATCTTCAAGCTCACTCAGGTAAAAAACATGTCAATTAATCATGAAAGTTTCCAAAATAAAATATCTCTATTCTATGATATTCTTATTTTTCAGATTATGAAAAAATTCTCATTCAGAAAAAGTCATTTAAATGTGATAAAGAGAAGGATCTCTTGAATAAAAAATCTGCATTAAAAATTCAAGTTAATACAGGTGAAAAACCTTACAAATGTAGTTACTGTGAAAAAAATTTCTCTTCCAAAAATGGTCTCCGTTTACATGAAAAGATTCATTCAGGTATAAAACCGTACGAGTGTGACCAATGCAAGAAAGCCTTTGTTTGTAAAAACTATTTAGTTAAACATATTCGCGTTCACTTAGTTGAAAGGCCTTATAAATGTAATATTTGTGAAAAAGGTTTTACCCAATCCAGTTCCCTTCGAAAGCACGAAAAAATTCATGCTAACCAAAAAAAAATTGAATGTGAAATTTGCCATGAAAGATTTACCTGGAAACATGATTTGGTAAAACATAAACGATTTCATCTAGGTGAAAAACCTCACAAATGTAAAATTTGTAATAAAAGCTACACTCACTTAGGCAGTCTTCGATTTCATGAAAAAGCTCATACTAATTTAAGAAAATTTGAATGTGAAGATTGCAAGGAAAAATTTATCTCAAAGCTTGCTCTTACACGTCATATCAGAATACATTTTGGAGAGAAATCTTATCAAAGCAATATCCGTAATCAAGTTTCAAAAAATTCACGTAGTAATCACTCCCAAGAAAATATTCATTCTAATATCCAGTCATTTGATTGTCAAAAATGTGAAAAGAAATTTTTTTCAGAATCTGAACTATTGAATCATTTTAAAAATCAGTGTATAGACGATTCGGAAAAAAAAATATTTAAATTAAAGAAATTGTTTGTTTCTTTGAGTAATTGTGATCACTTAGTAAAAAAAGTTCCTAGCCTAGTAAAATATGACTCAGTTGAAAAAATTGACTTAAAAATTAATGACAAAAATAATGATTTTAAAATAAAAAATAAAATTTGTACCAAAATTGTTCAGATTCAAAAATTTCCGAAAAATCATCCAAAAATATTTAAATGTGACAGTTGTGACAAAGAATTTTCTAAAAAAGTATCAATGATTGCACATTTCAAGTGTCATTTAAAAAAAGATATTCCTTGCAAGCATTGCAAAATGAAGTTTTTAAATAAAAATGAATTAGAGCATCATATGAAAATTCGGCATACTCCAAAATTACCTGAGTGCATCATTCAGCCATGTAGTTCCAAGGATAATTTTGGAAGTTCAAGCCGCAAGATTGAGTCTGCAGATAATATAAATAAACTTCAGAATGATGTCGAAACAAGTGCTATACACCAGGGGCATGCCAGTGGCCATTCAGTTAAAAATTTGCCTGTTAATCTGTCAAAGAATTTTGAAGATTTCAAACCTGAAAATAATGAAATTATTTTGATTGAAGATGATGATGAACCTGAGTTAATTGAAATCAGCAATGATAGTATTAACAAAATTAAAGAAGAAAAAATTGACTCTGAAAGTATTAAAGGCAGAAATTCGCCAGAAATCATAATGATAAAAGAAGTTACAAACGAATTAAAAAATAGCCAAAATAATAATAAAACAGCAGATACGAATTTGAACTCTTTGTGTCAAAATATTTTTGAAAATGAATTAAGAAAAGTAATTCAAAATTTTGCTGCTAATATAAAAACTGAAATAACTAAAAAATTTTTTGATAATTAAAATTTTTTTTGTTTAAAAAAAAAACGACTAATTTTGAAAATTACTATTGTAATATATACGACTGTATGATATTTGATAATATTATACATTATAATTACAATGTTATAAATTAAGATACTGTAATATTTTTTTAAATAAAATATTTTTTTATTTTTTATAATAATAAAATTTTGTTCAAATGTTTATTAGTTAAGCGGCCCTTAAGGACCTCTAGTGCACATGCATCGTGCTTGGATGAAAGTAAGTGGTATTTATGTTTTATGGTCTCCTGGAGACGAATCCGGGGTCCATTTTTACATAAAATTGGCAGATTAGTTTTGTTATTAACACATAAATTTCACCAATTTTTCGATTAAAGAATTTATAAACAATTAAATATATTATTTAAACTATTCACTTGCTTATTAAAAATAAAAAATTTGGATTTGACCGGCCAAATTATATAAAATTTATTTGGTCCCTTTTTAAAATTTTGTTAGCTTCAGCCCTTAAGTTATGGCCAGTTTTGCAATAATTTATTAATAACAATTTATCTGCAATTTTTTTTGATAATGGACCCTAGATTCAGTTTCAGGAGACCTAAATGCAGGATGCATGCGCGCAAATGGTCCTTAAGGTTGCCTCAATGTTTAATATATGGGTCAATGAAAAAAAAAATCCATCTTACAAAAAGTCTCTGGTTGCGGTATTTACGGGGAAATTATTTGTTATTTATTTTTTATTAATTAAATTATTTATTATTGTTTATTTATATTATTGTTAGCTGAGTAGTTTACTTTAGATTATTTACAAGCATTTTTTTATTAATTACGATTTTTCAAATTGTTAACTGCCTTAGAATCTTATAAACTTAGAAAAAAAATTAGGTTTTGCTGCAAAACTTCTGCGATTTGTTAAGATACTTATTATATTATTTTAAACCTACAAAACGTAAATTTTTCATTAAAAAAATTAATAAAATACTTATAAAATATTTTATTGTTTAAAAATCTATAATTTTTTTAAACAAATTTATGGACCGAGAGCTGGTTTTACCAAACAATATAATTTCAATCAAATCTTGTTACTTGCGGGTTAGGTACTTACCATATTCAATCATTTTCGTTTGTGGCGCACTTTTCATTTTTGTTTTTTTTTTTTTATTTTAATGAATGATTAAACCATTTTTTTAAATTAATTAAATTTATACATTTTTCTTTTTAATTTTTATATTACCATTGAAGAATACAGAAAAACACTCGGAAAAACATTTTATTTTTATTTTTCACATTTTGTACATTTTATAGAGGGAGTCAAAGTAGAAGCTGTGAACACACGGTTTCTATCGTGGCGCCTATTGTGGGCATGTGAAACAAAAAAATAAAAAAGCATTATATTCTCTATAGACTTCTCAAGTGCATGAACTGACATTTGACAAAAAATTCAAAAAATTTACCATTTCCACCAAAAACGAAAAATATCGATTTTTAGGTCCAAAAGTGCATCTAAAAATATGGTCAATAAAACATTTTCTAATGCACTTTCTTCTGATATTGTTGGTTCAAGTACTTAGCACTACAATAACAAAGAAAACGCACAAAGATTTAGTTCGATAGCTTAATTGGTTTTTGAGTTAGAATATAGTAACCGATTTCAAAAAGTAATTTTGAGAAAAACGTTTTTAAACGCTATATGTTTTCCTGTTAACTACGGCCCATATCACAAAAACATATTTTTTTTTTGCCTAAAATTTTTTTTAAACATTCTTGAACTGATTTTAAGAAATAAAATCAAAAAAACAGAAAATACATAACAAATGTAAAAAAATTGAAAACTGCCCCTTAATTTTATTTATTTATACACGCAGAGGGACCCTAGATTACCAGAGACGGCCAGAAGCGAACAGCGATCAGCGAACTAGTCTCGCTATGTAACATGGCGACTTTCTCATTTAAAATACATAATACATGTATTTTATTGACCAATCAAAAACAGTCTCTCGATCTGGCCTTCTCTGGGGGTCTCTAACAAAGAAAGTTCTAAAATTCGAAAATCACATAACCTATAAAAAATATAATAACAGTCAGCAGCTAGAGCTATTTTTTAAAGGTATAAATAATTCATATAATTTATCCAAGATTTTAATTAATTTGGCTTTTACCATTATGATAATTATATTTACGCTGTGCTTACCATTTTATTGATTATTATATGTTTATCATAAAATATAAAATAGTAGTATTTTAATATGGATCAAAAGATCATCAATATAATACATACATATATTAATTAAACTTTTATTTGTATTATTTATGTAATTGGTATTGTAAATAGTTTTTTGAACGGTTTTTTATTTAACGATATCATAATAAATTATAATTTAATTAAATGTGCTATATGCAATCTTATTTATTATAGTATATCCCATACATTGATTATAATAAGAATTATTTTTTTATTTTTCAGAGAAGATATTATTTTATACCTACACAAGTATATTATTTACAAGTTTCATAGCAAAATTTTTATTTTTAAAAATAATTTAATTTTGAGTTTTTAATCATGACAAAATTAAATTCAAAAGAGGAAACTAGTAAAAGTAAAAAAAGTTACAAATGTCATCGATGCAGAAAAACTTTTACACAAAAAAGTCATCTCACTTATCATGAAAAAATACATGCAGGCTTAAAAAATTTAGAATGTGACCATTGCCATGAAAGATATATTGAAAAATGTAAGTTAATATACCATCTTCAAAAACATGGCGAAAGGGCTTATAAATGCAATTTTTGTGATAAGACTTATATTTATAAAAGTAATCTTAATAGACATTTAACAATACACACAGGTGGTATGTTTGAATGTGATACTTGTAAGAAAAAATTTACCCAAAAAAGTAATCTTATAAGGCATTTTCGATCACATACTGGTGAAAAACCATTTATATGCAATTTTTGTAATAAAGATTTTTCGCATAAATCGAGTTTTAACAGGCAAATAAAAATACATACTGGTGAAAAACCCTTTCAATGTGAATATTGTGAAAAAAAATTCATTACTAAATCTCAAATAAGAAAACATATTGAAGTTCGAATTAGAAATAATTTGTGTCAAAAAGTATCTGTGCCTTTAAATAATCTATCTCATAATAAAAAAATTCTACAAAAATCTTTTAAATGTGATATCTGCAAAATTAAATTTGTAAGTAAAATAAATTTTAATAAACACCTTAAAGTTCACACAAATCAAAAACTTTACCAGCCTAATTTAACGAAAAAAATTGATAATAATAAAAATGAAAAATTTATAAAATCAAAAAATAATCAAAAAATAAATAATTTACTTAAATGCAATGATTGTGATCGAATATTTAATAAAAAGAATTTGTTGATTAACCATCTAAAAATTCACTTAAAAAATATTGTCAAAAATAATCATCAAACACAAGTGAAATCAATCACAGTAGTAAAAAAAAATGCTACGAATGATACTTTTGAGATAAAAAGAAATGATTACAGTAATAACCAAGAATGGGAGCCAACATGTAATAATCATCAAGTTAAGATAAATAGTCCAATAAGCAATACTGAAATTTTAAGTAATATATCATTAAACAATGAAGGAATGGATGATGAAATAGACAATTATTGTGATCTTAATAATTTTGTTGAGCAGCTAAAACGTCCACTAACTGTAGCTAACTCAAATAGCTTAGTTGCAAGCATGAATGTCCTGGGTAAAGAAGAATCTAGTAATATTAACACGACTAATAATCATTCATCAATGACAGAGTTGGTTGATTTAATGAAAGCAAGCAAATCTGCAAATAGTATTCTAGATAACGTTGAATTCTTAACAAATTCAGCAAATAACTTTCAAGATGAAACTTCTGATTTTATAAATATTGAAGCATATAATAATAATAAGGAAGAAAGAAAACATCCTTTAACAGAGCAAGATGAAATAATTGAAATAATTGATAATAATCCATGTACTGTTAAAAGTGAATGCGTTGACTTAAAAAATGAGCCAGATAATAATTATTCTCCTGAAATATTTGTAGTTAAAGATATAAAAAAGAAAAAGGCAAATAAAATAAATGTAAAATCTGAAGAAATCTTAACTATAGATGAATATACTGGTGAAAAAACAATTGAAGATGAATTAAGAGATATTACAGCAAATATGATGGAACAGGAACTTTTAATGTATACTAGAAAATGAAAAGTTAAAAATTTAGTTAGTTAAAAAATTAGAGAAATTATACATAAATGTGAAAAGTATATTTATATTTTAATCTAAAAGCATAAGTAATAACACAAGATCAAAGAACGTTAATTATGATACATTACTAGTAATGTATTATTGTATTGTTTGTTTATTCTCTATATTATATGTAGTATAAAAAAATATTTTCTAAAAATATATAGTTAATAACTAATTATAATCATAGGAAAACTACTTTTATTTATTTATTTTTTTTACAAATTATAATCATAATCATTGAGTTGTTAAAAATGTGTATTTTTTTGTATTTATATTGAAGCGAAGAAACTAAGCAATCATTGTTCTTTTTTATTTTTTTTTTAATTAGTAGGTAAATAATGAAAAAACATAAAATAAAAATTATTTACTTTTTATTATATTTTCAAATTTCATGTAAGATAAATGTATTCCATTATATATTATTTTGATATTATACTTAATTATATAAAGAATTAAAATTTGCTTGCGCAACCATAAAAAAAAATAAAAAATCTTAAAAATATGTATTGATACTTTATAATTTATAGAAATTGCTTTTTCTTTTATTATCTTATAAAGGATTATTAAATTATTCTTTATAAAATTTTTATACATTTTATGCTATTAAACTACTTATTTTAAAAGAAAAACTTCATTTGTGTGAAATTTTGTTATTTTTCTTATATTTCTTGTATATATTTTAATAAAATTATATAAAAATAATTCATTTGATTATTATTATTTTTACACCTTTAATATTAATTAAAATTATTTTCAAAATTATATGAATATTCCATTTCATCACGTGGTAACATGCAGTATATAATCACAGTATATAATTCCTTAAAATAAGGCTTTTAACATACGTCACGTGACTAGTAGCTATATAGTGTATTGGAAGAAAACAAACCATTTTTTAACATGTAGTTCTTATGGAAGCGGTTATTAAAATTAATTTTTAAAAAATATTACTGATAGTTATTAAAAAGTGATTATAATTATAAATAAAGAAAAGGTTATTTTACAAGAATAACAAAAAATTTTAATTATTTGTTACGTCTTTATTTTAAAAAAATTAAAAAAGATGGTGAAAAAGTTGTAGGTTATGCATATTTTTGGAGTGAAATCTTGTTTTTTTTATAAATTTACCTTTTTAAGTGTTGTTAATTAAATTATCTGATAATCTGGCAGCTATTAGCTTAGTAAATAATAGAAATGTCCCTTAATTGTACAGTATTTGAATGCAAAAGTTATGAAAGTATGGAAGATGACCAAAAAAAAAAGCAAAATTTTCAAAGTTTCCTGTTTCTGTAAATAGCAAATGTACAAAATATCACAATATTTTGAATACTTTTAATAAAAATACTGTGAATCTTGAAGAATTTAACAATCTAAGATTACAAAGGCAAAAAAAATGGGGATTCATGCTTTAAATCGAGCTGTGTCTTGAATGAATCTTACATATCAGCGATGCAAGAGTTTGTAGCTTGCATTTAATTTCTGGTGAATATTAATTCAATTTATGATCTTGTTTTTAAAGTTAAAGAGTTTCTTATTATTGTTTTTAATTTCTTTTTAGAATAAAGTGAAAGACTTTTTTGGAAAATTGATTCATTAGATACTTAATATCCAGTTTTATATGTTAGAATTTGTTGGCATATATAAAATACAATTTTCTTTTTTTCTAAATAATTGATTTTTCTGAATCGAATATTAACATAGAATTAGAGGAACCTGTTTCAGATTTTGATATGAATAATCCAGATTGGGTGCCGAATCAAAAACTTGGTTACAATATAGGATTTGCAGTAAAAAAAAACCTTTATGGAACATTATGTAAGAAATGTTAAAAGAGTGTTATATCTAGAATATATTCTTATTAATAATATATTTTTTATTTATTTTTTTTTTATTTATTTTTATTAAATACTTTTATGAATTAAAATTTGTTTCATAAGTTCCATGGAGGTTTTATTTTACTGCAAATCCTATATCGTAACCAAGTTTTTGATTCGGCACCCAATCTGGATTATTCACATCAAAATCTAAAGCAGGTTCCTCTAATTATATGTTAATATTCCATTCAGAAAAATCAATTATTTAGAAAAAAAGAAAATTGTATTTTATATATGCCAACAAATTCTAACATATAAAACTGGATATTAAGTATCTAATGAATCAATTTTCCAAAAAAGTCTTTCACTTTATTCTAAAAAGAAATTAAAAACAATAATAAGAAACTCTTTAACTTTAAAAACAAGATCATAAATTGAATTAATATTCACCAGAAATTAAATGCAAGCTACAAACTCTTGCATCGCTGATATGTAAGATTCATTCAAGACACAGCTCGATTTAAAGCATGAATCCCCATTTTTTTTGCCTTTGTAATCTTAGATTGTTAAATTCTTCAAGATTCACAGTATTTTTATTAAAAGTATTCAAAATATTGTGATATTTTGTACATTTGCTATTTACAGAAACAGGAAACTTTGAAAATTTTGCTTTTTTTTTGGTCATCTTCCATACTTCCATAACTTTTGCATTCAAATACTGCACAATTAAGGGACATTTCTATTATTTACTAAGCTAATAGCTGCCAGATTATCAGATAATTTAATTAACAACACTTAAAAAGGTAAATTTATAAAAAAAACAAGATTTCACTCCAAAAATATGCATAACCTACAACTTTTTCACCATCTTTTTTAATTTTTTTAAAATAAAGACGTAACAAATAATTAAAATTTTTTGTTATTCTTGTAAAATAACCTTTTCTTTATTTATAATTATAATCACTTTTTAATAACTATCAGTAATATTTTTTAAAAATTAATTTTAATAACCGCTTCCATAAGAACTACATGTTAAAAAATGGTTTGTTTTCTTCCAATACACTATATAGCTACTAGTCACGTGACGTATGTTAAAAGCCTTATAGGCTGAGTCTCAAAGCAGCAATAATTTATAAACAAATATATTTAGTATATAGTATGCGCGTGTGAGTTTATGAGTTACATAGGTACAGTATATATAATTTTACATTATTATGATATATATAATTACATAAACATTATATTTTTAATTTAATTAAAGTAAATATTATTTTTATTATTTCAGAAATATAATTAAAAGGTCAATAATTTATGCATATTCTATATGAATTTGCAAATTAAAAGAATCCAACATAACCTCAAATTTAATTTACCAACTGCAAGGTATATACCTATATACTTTACAACTTTTAGCTGTTTGATTTGCATTTTAGTCTTTAAAATAAAATATTTTTAACTTAATTTTCAGCAGTCAGAAAAGATATATAATTAAAAAAATATATAAGAAAAATAAATAAAATCATTTTTAATGCAGCTTTCGAAGATGCATAAATTAAAGGATAAAGAAAATAATTTATTAAAAACAACCAAGAAAAATGCCCAAAAAAATATTCACAAATGTGATATTTGTTCTAAAATTACAAGCAGCTCGAGTGATCTTAAAATTCACCTTTTAGTTCATACCGATGAAAGACCTTATAAATGTAAATTTTGTGATAAAACTTTTAAACGACTTTATTATCTACAAATTCATGAAAAACTTCATACAGGAACAAAGGAATTTGAATGCAAATATTGTAAAAAAAAATTTATTCAAAAAATTAATTTAATAAGACATCTTACAATTCACACTGGTGAAAAACCGTATAAATGTCGATTTTGTACTAAGACTTTTACCAATTCAAGCACTTATCAAAGCCATGAACAAGTTCATACTGGCATTAAAAAATTTGAATGCGAACTTTGTGGAAAAAGATTTATTCAGAAAGTAAACTTAATACGACATCTTACAATTCACAAAGGTGAAAAACCTTTTCAATGCAAATTTTGTGATAAAACTTTTCCACACATAACTGATCTTCAACAACATGAAAAAATTCACTCTGGTATAAAGGAATTTGTATGCAAATATTGCAAAAAGCAATTTTTTCAAAATATGAACTTAATAAGACATCTTAGAATCCATACTGGCGAAAAACCTTATAAATGTGATGTATGCCAAAAAACTTTTAACCAAATTAGTAACCTTAATAGGCATAAAAAAATTCATTTTAATTTAAAATTATTTACGTGTGATCAATGTCAGAAAAAATTTTCATATAAATATAGTTTACAAAGACATCTTAAACGTCACTTCGTTAAAAAACGTAGATTTAATTTATGCAAACGATCTGCACAATCAAATGATTGTGAAGTTGCAAACACTGGTGTAAAAAATGTCGAGTGTGATGAATGCAAAAAAAAATTTACCCAAAAATGCAATCTAATTAGTCATATTCGACTTCACACAGGTGAAAAGCCATTCAAATGTAATTTTTGTGATAAAACTTTTGCACAATTAAATGGTTTTCAAAAACATGAAAAAATCCACTATAAATCCAGCCAAAAATTTGAATGTAATAATTGCTGTGAGAAATTTAATTCAAAATTAAAATTGAAAAATCATCAAAATCAATGTAAAAAAGGAGAAAATCAAAGTAAAGACAATTGTTACAATAAAAGTAATAAATTAGAAAAAGATTTGAGCCTTTTAGTAAATAATGATAAAAATAAATTTAAAAAATCTTCACTTAATCAAATTTATGAATGCGATTATTGTGCTAAAGTATTTTATAAGAAAGTATCAATAATTGCTCACATCAGGTGTCATTTTCCTAAAGTGAAAATTAACTTTCAAGAAAATAATCTTCATCAGGAAACTGATAAAAATATTTCCTCTGTACAAAAATTTAAAACTGAAATTAAAAAAGAACCTTATTTGAATAATGATTTTGAAAATTTAGCTATTAATTATTATACAACTCATAAAAAAATTAATGAGCAACCAAATTTCTGGAAGATTCAAAACAATGAACAATTAAAGAATTTAGTTTTATACAATAGTTCTGAAAATATACCTTCAAATATTTATTCACAAATGAAAATAGAAAATGTAACTGATAATGATTTTGATTTCACAGAAAATTTAATTGATTCAAGTATTACAGATCCATTACTTGATACAACAAATTCAAACATTTATTATGATACAGCGAATGATATTGAAAAAGATATTTTAGATTCTGATGATTACATTCTTAATATTGCTGAAGTAAATGAATTGATAAATATCCAAGCATTTGATTCTACTGATTTTAAATGGACTAATGAGGACAAAAGTTTCAAAGAAGTTTTTCTAAAAAAAGAAGCAGAGAATGAAAGTGAAAATTTAAGTGATAAATTTGAGGAAATCTTATCTTTCTTGTTTCCAAATGAAATGTAAGAAATGAATGAAATTTACTAATAAAAAATTTAGTTAATTATATAGAAGCTAATATTATAACTGACATTGTGGAATGTCGAAAGAAATTTAAGAATCTGATTAAAAAAATCATTAAAAAAGAAAATTTCTGTAAAATAACAAAAGTGAGGAAATATGCTCAAATACAAATCATTGTAAGTAACACTGTCAGTTTTTCTCTACTTTAAATTTTTTTGAAATGGTAAAAAAATTCAATTATTTGCTTGAAATATTAAATTTCGATAAATATAAAATTTTTTGCTTGAGTCTTGTTTAAAAATTCAAACAATTTTAAATTTCAAGCAAGCTAGGAAATATGACAGGATTTATGTAATTTAAAAATAAAATTAACATGGAACATGTTCATATTGAAGGGTACTTGGTTAATCTAAAAACCGAGAGGGGAGGGGTTAAATGTGTCCAATAATCCGAGTTGAGGGACTTTGAATAATTTGGGAAGGAACTTTAAATTACAAAATATCATATTTAGCTGATTTGTTAACTAAACCATTGATAGCTGTCCAAGGAAAATTGTAATTTTATTTTGTATCATTTATATATTACACTCAACATTTAGTTGTAGTTAACATGTTCCATGCATTTTGGTTGTGTTTACAGAAACCAGTTTTAAGTTTTTGAATTTTTTTATAATTTTTGAGAAATGTATCATCAATACTTTTTGGTTTATTTTTATATTAGATTTGAAAAAATTTTATAACACTATATCGGTAACTGATAAAGTGTTCTGTAATTTAAATGTTAATTTTCATAACAATGCTAGTTACAAACAAAATCCACCATGTTTTTTTTTTGTTGGATTTTGGCGCGTTTTATTTTCTACTATCAAGTTAATTATTTTTTGAAGTTGTTATTTGGTGCTAGCAACGACCATAGAATTCAATTTTAATTATCAGTTACAATACAACTTTAAAAAAAAAATGGAAACAATTAATCGTTCAGTTTATGAGTTTAACGAGCCTTCAAATTTGATATTTGTTTTTTACCTATTAACTTTTATAACTTATATTAAACAATATAATATACTACAAAGTTTGAATATTTATTTTTGATAAACAGTCATCATTTAGTTTAAAAGTTTAATGAAATAGCTCACTGTCTGGGCTTTTAACATATAAGCAAAGAATATAATTAAAGCCTATAGACATTGCGAGTATTATTTCATTACAGTTTTTAAACTAAATGATGACTGCTTATCAAAAATAAAGATTCAAACTTTTCTCCTGAAAAACTCATAATAACTACACGCATAAAAAAAGTTTAGTGAAATTAACCCCAACAAATTTAATAAACACAATTTAATAAATATATTGATAAATTTAACCAAAAAATTAGTAAATTTTACTAAAAATTTATATTTTCATTAACCAAATTTCATATAGTAAGCAAAACTTATTTTATTTATAGTTGTGATGTTTACTAATTTTTTATGCGTGTAATTGCACTTACATTTTACATATCTAGGGCAAAAAAGCCTATTTTCTACCCTAGGTAGATGGCTTTTTTGCCCGTTATATGTAAAACTTTGTTTTATAATCGCGGGACAAAATATGGGGTTCGTTTTTTGCATGCTGTCTGCACTCATTCGCTATATAACGCTCGTTCTTGCATACAACTGCATGCAAAGTCAAGACCAATATTTTGTCCCTTCTTTAAAAAATAGCTATTTAACTTCATAATGGATTTTGCGAGGCAGCACATTTATTATAAGTAATTACTCTGTACCAAATAACAACCTTAAAATTGGTTTTGCTTCAAGTTTTAAAAATATGAATACTATACAGTATATAAGAGAAGATTTTCGATCATATCAAATTTTGATAATATTGACTTTATGTATAAACTATCGTTTAATTAAAATATTACAAAAACAGTCAGATGTGCAGCTTTATTATAAAATAAATGCGTAAATAATTTTTAATATAATGATAATAATAATAAAGAAATTAAAAAAAAAATTGCTAATTTTATAATTTTTTGAGCTATATAATGCAGACAAATTTTAAAAAGCTTTTTAATTTTCAAACACTTGTGATGTAGGTATGACTAAAATATCTGTAATAGTTTTATTTATTAAGAATTTTTTCTTATATTTTTAAATATTTTTTAAATACCGAAAAAAAAAAACAATATTGATTTTAAAAATATTTTAACATATCGAGAGGGAAAAAAGCATATTTTCTCCTCTAGGGAGACGCTTTTTCGCCCGTTAGATGCAAAACTATGGTTCAAATCAAGAGCAAAACATGAGGTTCGATTCTCGCTTGAGAATTGAACTGCACGCAAAGTCAAAACCAATATTTTATCCCTTGTTTAATAAATAGCTATTTTATTATTATTATTTAAAAATAGAATTTTAAGTTTTTATGTTAAAACATGTTAAATATTTATGAAAAAACATTATTTTTGAAATCGAGTCTTAACTAATTTAACAGCTAAACTTCCACACGATAAGGAACTATAGTGATCGAAAACTAAGTCTCATAATATTGTATAGTTATTCAATTATCAAAAATTTATATTTTTTATATTATTTTTTAAAGTTTTTAAAGACAGTGTGCAGAGCAATCAAAAATTATTTTTATATAAAATCCTTTTAATTTTAATAATAAAAAATTTATATATATTATTTTAAGTATATAATTCTAAATATTTTGTCCATAATTAATGTAATATGTAATTTTAAAATAAATAAACTTTTTATATTTGGAAATATTTTATTCTTAATTATTAATATTATTTTATTATATAATTTAAATTAATAACAAACAATAAGCAATTAAAAGTTTGAAATAAAGAAATAAAAAACACAATATTTTATTTTTATAATATTCAGATTACGCTGAAAAAATTCAGACCTACAATAATTTCTTCTATAAAACAAACTAACATTTTTTGGACTGTTTGTTAATATCAAATTCAGTAAGAGAACTTATTTGCTCAAAAAACAAATTTGTAAATTTACGAAAAAGTTAATTTTACTACAATAATTGATAACTCGAAAACTATACGAATTCGGCATAAATTATCAGGTTGTTTTATTTACATTTTGTTAAATTTTCTTAAATTTTCAATCATGGCAATAGGACAGGGTTCCCTAAAATTAAATGCTCTTTAATCTGAGCTATAGGGAGAATTTTTATAGAAGTAGTTCAGGCTTGGACAAAGTTGCATTTAAGATCAACAATTTAATACGTCGTATTTTTTTAAACAAATAAACACGTTTCACATTTTTTTTTATTTTCCGATAAAAAAATACGCAAAGTATCGGCTTTTATTGAAAAATTATTATAATCTCAAAAAATTTCAGTTTTAAAATATGCTGACCACTGATCACACTGGTCCCGAAATAGCCTCCTTAAAAATCTTTAATTTCTGTTACATCATAAAAATACTATACTTTTACTTCAGGAAAATCGAAATATTTCGAAATTTCAATTAAAAAGTACCATTAAATAGCAAAAATTTCGTCATTAACCTATTTTAATCCAAATTTAAAATTTTTGCTGTTTATCAAGAAAACAACCTTGTTTTTACCCAAAATACCATTTTCTAAAGATTTCAACATATAAAATTTTAATAGCTTTGCGTGTTATTATTAACATATTAAAATTATTAAGATTTTAAAAATATATATAATAGTACTTTACCATAAATACATTGTACAATATCAATAATTTAAACACCTTTTTTAAATGATATGTGATTATCCTGGTAATTATAGATATTTAATATTTATGAAATAACATTAAAGATATTTCTTTTAATATTAACAACTTGGAAAGAGGCCTTTTTAAAGTCTTAGTTGGATAATATCATAAAGAAATAAACTTTTATTAACTTGTTCAATGATATAGTTGTGCAAGGCTTAGTGTTTCATTTTATAAATTTTATATATATACTTATTTTTTTTTGCATTTTACATTTTCATCTTTTGCCTTTTTTATAATCTTTCCCTTCTTCATTTCCTTTTACATACATGTCAAAAATAAAAAAAAGATATAGACAGCAGTATATTATACTTTTTATTCATGAACTTTTTTATATGCTGCAGAAGATTTGAGTAGGTATACTATTTTTATTAGGAGAGGATAAAAAGATTTGATTCAAAAAGTTTATTATTATTATTATTATTATTATTAATTTCAATGGAAATGTAAATTTAGTAATTATTTTCTCTTCATTTATAAAATTTTTATTCCTTATTGCAAGTGTTGTATAATTTGATTAATTATTTTTTATCAAATATTAATCAGAATATAAATATAACTCTGGGTCAAATAATGTTACCAAAACAAGTATACAACTATTTTTCTACTTTTTGGCTGATCGTTTATCAATAAAAAAAATTTATTACACACTAAACCTAAAAGAATTCTTTGTTACCCAGAAACAAGCCCAGAAAAGAATTAATGTTTATTTAATTCTTTAGAGAGGAATTAATTAGTTTTTTTATTTTACATTCAAATTTAAAATACTAATCTTTTTAATCCTTATTTTATTTTATTACTAACTTTTTGCTATATTAATTTAAAACATTTAATTTTCCAGTTGTAGATATCTCATTGGTTTTTGACACGCCCCTGAATAGTATTCAGTAAAAATAAAATGTAAATTTTTAAAATTGCTGGTTTTTTCCTTTACAGTAGTATAATCCATAGACTTAGGCCAAAAATGAATGCTAAATACTTCACTGTTTGATTCTTTTTTAAATTCTTTATTTATTGAAGCTATAAAATCCAAAGTTATTTTTCTGCAATCACCAACATCAAGAAATCGAAGCTTAGGACATTTCATTACCATTTCATATAAATATTTATTGCTTATATTATTACATTCCATGCAATTTAATGTTATCAAGTTTGGCATTGCTTCAAAATTTTGTCCTGTTATTTTTTTTATGTAGGATAAATCTAAATATTTTAATTTCGGTAACTTGCTTATGGCATTTAATCCTCTATCAGTGATTTCTGTTCCACTACTAATATCCAAATTTGTTAAACCCTTCATTTTCTGGCTAATTTTAATCACAACGTCATCATCTAAAGAATTATTACTAACATTTAGTATTTTTAAATTGCTCAACTCCAAAACAGTAAAAAAACTTTTTAATAATTTTGAATTTGCTTGATCATTTTCACTTTTACGTAATAAATTTTTTAATTTTATGCAATTTAATTTTTTGTTGTTTGAATTATTAAAGTCTAAATCTAGAGTATTTGAAGATTCTCTATTAATATTATTAACTGCAATTGTTATTAAATTATTAAAATTTTGCAATACAAAATTTATGTATGAAGGCTCAATGAATCGACAACATGTTAATTTGATAGATTCCACAAATTCTCCTTTTAAATTTAGTAAGCATTTACCAGTTATTATTGAATTTTTTAATTTGAGACTTTTAAGCTTTGTCATTGCAAATAATTGAGAAAGTTCATTTTCACAAGAATAATCATCAAAACCTAAATCCAAACTTAAATTTGTGATATTGGCACCAATGTTTAAAATTGTCTTAGTTAGAATTTTAATATTTGAGCTATCGTCTTCCATACTATCAGAAAAATTTAATTTTAATTTTTTTAAATTTTTCAAACATGAAATTTTTTTCAAGAAATCTTCAATGTCAAAAATATTCTTTTTACCTAAAACTTCTAATGAACTTGGTAGATCCAGAGATGCATAGTCATAAATACAAGTATCATTCAACTCCAAAACTTTTAGCTGTCTATTACTTTTAAGGAACAAGCTTAATGATTCTTCGATTGGCTCATAATCATAATCAAACATGTCTTTCAAAATGAATTCTTTAACATTATTACAGTATTTGGATAAATCTTCTAATAAATAATGGTGAACAGGATTAGGAGCAATTATAATAACTGTTTCTAAATTCGGACATAGCTTTCCAAGTGGAATAATATTGCTTTCATTGAGATCATTACGATAAAAATCGTCATCATCAAAAATTAATTTAATACTTCTTAGATAACGACCACAATTTAATAAAACCTTTAAGAGAAGGTGATGATTTTTCTGAGTTACCATTTGTCCTGGGCCAAATAAATCATAGCGTCCCCACATCTCACTTGTTAAATCTAGTTTTTTAAGACTGTTCCAACTGTTTTTTATAATTTCTTGCCATCTTGAACACACTCTTTCAATTTTAAATCTATCTTTAATATTCAAATAATTAAATATGTTTTGAAGACTATCATTATCTAACGCTTGAATTGGAGCAATATTGTTGCAAGAAGTAAAAAAACTTAAGTTTTTCAATTTCTTTGTAACTATTTCGTTTGTTGATGGCACTAAAAAATTTTATGAAAATTTTAAATCAAAAATGTATTTAAAAAAATTTTTTTAATATATAAATTAATATACTTACTAATGTTTGATTTCTTGCTCGTAATAATCTGTATAAAAATTTTAGTACTTTTGTATACTAATTACTATAATATAAAATAATTTTCAATATTCTCACTTAATTAAAATATTATTCAACAGATTAAACTAGATTTTCTTTTACGTACAAAATTACAAATTAAAACATTGTGTTTAATTATCATAATTATATTATACAAATTTAATTGCACATCACAAAAAACTATTATATAACCTGTTTTGAATTGACCACGTGATCTACACGTGGTGCGTGCAGCATGCGAAACTTGATGGGGGGCGGTAGATTAATTGAAATTTGAATTATTTGAATCTTGAAAGCAAAATTTAACTCTACTTGATAAATTAAAGTGGTTGATAAATTATTTTATATGTAAAATAATTTTTTTTTGCTAAAAATTTACTGAAAACCTCAAATGTTTTTATTAGCCCCCAACAATTTCACTTGACTTCACAAAATTTAACTCATTACCCACTATTTAAAACATCATAATCATGAATACAATTTTACATATCTTAAAAAAAAGGAGAATAGGTATGTTCAAATAATAAAATATAATCGTTGTATTCATAAATGGGATAAGTCTTTGTCTTACTTTAGCGTTTCAGATAAGAGCATCTCAAGATTTTTACAATCAAAAAAATTATTCTTAATCTGGCAGATGGCAAAAATTTCTAAATTTTTTTATTAATTTAATACTTATATTCTATAAGTCAGATGTTTCATGTAATACATGGGCATTTTCAATAAATAGTCATTTTAACATAAATTTCACATAAATATTTTCTAAATTTAGCCAAAAAATTTAAAAGGTATGAATTTTACCAATATTTATTGAAAGATTTATTTGTGAAATGAATAATATAAATACAAATTCAGAATAATCAAAAATATTTATTAGTTCTTATAAATCTACAATATGGATGTTAAATCTTTTTGTTGCAATACCTATAATAATAATCTTCTGATAATGCGGGGATATATTCTATTATAATTTTTACTAGAAAAAATTATGTAAACAATTATTTTAGCAAAAAACTTATAAATAATGTCATACATTTGAGACAGTTACAGAATTCAAAAAAAATCTTATTTATTTATTTTTTTTAGTATAAAGTAAATCAAATATTTGATAATTTTTAATTTAAGTAAAACAAAGTAAGCCTTAATACTTCTTGCATATTTTCAACAAATTAAAAGTTAGGTGATAATATATTATATGCATCATAATATTAAATTTTATTCAATGTAATTTTAATTTTTCAATTTAAAAATATAATTGTTAATTGCTAATAATTTTATTAAAAAAATTTAATAAAAAAAAAAACATGATTTTATTTTTTACTTGCATTTTTTGTTATAAGATACTATATTTATAAGCAAATAATTAATAGTTATATCTTAACAATCTTTAGGTATTTTAAAATAATCATTATAAACAATACCAAACAAATCATCTAAAAGTAGGGACAATTTATGAACAATAACAGCTCCTTCTATTTCTTTATGAAACGAGTAACTTTTTTCTATAGCTTCACAAACTTTCTTGATACTTGTTTTATTATATGTCCATGGTTTGTAATCTTTTGAAAAGTCTAAGTCCATATATAATTTAATTGCATTATAAATATCTTTATATTTGTTTTTGTTTGAAAAAACTTTTGTAGCGCAAATTCCAGTCAATTCCTAAAAAAATAAAATTTTCAATTTAATTTATAATATGAATTTTAAAAAATCAATATATAATTACATCATTAACTGGTGGCCAGTTATTAACACAGGCAATACAGTTGCATTCAAAATTATACTGTCTCAGTACACTTTCTCTATGTTCTTTTGGATTGTCCAATCCACCTGTTGAACGATAATTAATAAATACCTGAAAACCAATAAATAAATTAACAAATTGTATAGTAAAAAAAATATATTATTAAGTTTACCTGTTCATTTTTTTTTATAGTCCTATTGGCAAAAATAACAAATAATGATTCATTTAATAAAAAAAACTTTCCAGCATTTGAATAACAATTATGGTTAATAAAGCCCGATATTTTATTTAAAGTGTGACCCAGACTACTCGCAGCTGAAGCATCATCAAAATTTAAGTATCTCGTTGCACCTACCTGTAAAATAATGTTAAAAATAAAAATCTATATTTTATGACTATTATTTATACTAATTTATACTTTGTCAAAGTAGAGAAACAACAGTCTATTCAAAAATTAAATTTCATATAATTTCATGTATTTTCATTCTATTTAATAGAGCGTTGTTACAAAAAATAATTAAATTATCATTATTACTTGATAACCATTAAATGGGAACTTGTACATTATATCTGTAAATATTTTATTCAAAATAGAAATATTTTTATCATTTAAATCTTTAGAATAATAATTCTTTTTTTTTAATGATTCCAAAAATATTTTTGGGAAATTACTGAACATTTTTTTTGGTTCCCATCCATCTGTATGATTTTTATCGATTGGATCCATTAAACCATAAAATATTTGAAAAATATTATAATCCTTTGTTATTAAATCACTATTTTCAGGAAAGATGGTTTTTCCTTTAACTAAAATTCAAAAAGCAAATATTTTAATTTCTGAAAAGAAGTATTGAATAAATTTAAAAATAAATATAATAAGTTCTACCTTTATTAGCATCTAAAATAGTTGCTTGTCGAATAATTTCCTCAATTCCAAAATCTTTTATTAACTTTATAAACAATCTAGCACTAAACAAAGATATTTCAAAATCTTTATCCATATTACTTGGAAAGGTTGCATATAATAATGGATTAATTGAACATTCAACATCATGATATTCCTCATATGCTAATTTTTGACATTTTTCAGAACAGTAAACAGCGTAAATACAGTTTTTACAAGGAATATTGTTATAAGTTTGCCTTACACAATAAGAACAAACTGTGTAAAAAACATCCCATAGAGGATAAATGCAATATGGCTTTTCAATTATTAATACTTCTCCAGTTGCAATATCACGAGTAGCTACCAAATGTTTCCCAAACTTTGAGTTATATTTAAAAGAAACTGCTTCAGACATGTATGGCAATTCTTTTGATTTTATTAGTTCAAATACTTCTGCTTTTTTTTCTTGAGCTTCATAAATAGGGTATTTTTTACTAAATAATTTCTGTATTTCATTTGTTAATTTAGTTTTAACAGCTATTTCGTCATTGCTAATATTTTCAATTGTTTCAGAAGCTTCAGTAGAAATAATTTTGGCTTCACTTTTCTTATTCATTGCTAATAAGCATTCAACTTTACGGCACAGTAATTTTGATTTTAGTATTAATGATTTTGTTAACGATAATGCATAATCGATATCATTAATACAATATTGGTATTTTTTTGTGTGCAAAAGAAACGATGATCTATTAGCTATTGCTGATGCTAACTCTTCAGATTCTGTTGGTGCTAATGCTGCGCTCTTAGAGTATTTATATAAAATTTTTCTATGAACTCTCTCATTATGTTTCTTGTTTAAAAATAAATCATTAGCCATTTCTCTTTCTAATTTTGAAGTAAATTCATCCTTATTAAAATCATTTGCTTGATAAATATGATTGTATGAATTATTATTTATATTAAGAAAGACTTGTTTATATAAATTTTTGTTTGATGATAATTCCAATTTCGTTTTAAAATATTCAATAGAACCTTCTGTAGTATTTTTAAGCACTGCATTTGTATTATCCATATATTTTTGAATCAAGAATAACTGTTCTTCTCGATTAAGACGTTCCATTTTTAGTTTGGTCAATAATTATTGTAGGAATTACTTTGCTAAAAAATTATTTTTAATAGATGAATATTTGATATAACAAAAAACCATGCAAAAAATATGAATCAAAGTTATTTGTTTATCAGATTTATGTAATTGATTACCATTTAAAACTAAAATTTATGTATAAAAATAGTAAAGTATTAAAATTAAAAATTCTTGCTAAGGTTAGGATTGACATGAAGAGATTAAGATTTTAAAAAAATGACAGAAAGAGTAAGTAGCATATTATTATACAGGTATCAATATTTTAATCACTAATAACTAAATACAAAAATATTTCTAATTAATATAAGATAAAAAACTTGCACTTTAAACAAAATAATGCAAATTAATGTTCAAATAATAAACATTAGAAAAAAAATTAATATATTTTTAATTTGTTTTTACCATTAATTTTAATCAATTCTGTCGCTTTAATTAATGAATTTTCTAAATAAAAAATACTGTCACTATTTAAATATTAATTAGGGAAAAGCGAAAATGAATACATACTACATAGCCGCAAGCATTCAACACTTTCGGGGCGATATTTATGGGCGATATTTATCGATACTTGAAAGTATCGAAATTTAGAAAGCGTAAATATCGATATTTGTATTCGATACTTCTGGTAACCGATACTTCGATATTTTCAGGCAGTATCGTATCGGAAAATTTTTTATAAATTTTTTTAATAAATTAAAACTTCTCAAAAAGGTCAAAAAATTGTTTCAAAGTAGGTAATTAAAAAAAAAAATATCATTTTATTTTTTTCTGAAAACTTATAATTGAAACAAATAATCCTCAAGTTTTAACTTTTAAAGCTTGTTTCAAACAAAATAGAAAAAAAAGTGTTCATATAATATGATATATTTAAGATATATCTTAAATTTTCAATCTATAGCAATTATTTTTATCTTATATTAATAATTAGTTCAATCCATATAGTATTTTATTCCAAATTTTAAAAAAATTATTGAAAATTTTAATATTATTGGTATTATTTTGGCCCATTTTTATTGTGAAATTCAAATTAGATACGTTATTAATTTTATTTATCGATATTAATTGGGCTTAATGTACTTTATTATGTCGTCAAGTATCGTTCAATATAAATAATTCACATAAATTTTTTAATTTTAATATTTATATTATAGACAGGGTTGCAAATAAAGAGTTGAAAAAGGTATTTTTCTTCCTAGCGGGTCGAAAACACTTTTTTCTTCCTAGCGGGCCAAAAACACTTTTTTCGCCCCGCAACGAAATCGAAAAAAACGCGTTTTCACCCCACTGAGAAAGAAAAATTTCGTTTTGTCCATGGGAACAAAAAAAAAATACCCCAGATCGCAGTTTACCATCCTCGGCTTCGCCTCGGATGCTAATTAACATGCGATCTGGACCATTCTTTTTTTTTGCTCCCTTGGTTAAAAATGTACTATTTCGACCCGCAACGAGGTTGAAAAAAACGCGTTTTCTCCCCACTGAGAAAGAAACTAAGGGAACAAAAAAAGAATACCCCAGATCGCAGTTTACCATCCTCGGCTTCGCCTCGGATACTAATTATAACGTGCGATCTGGACCATTCTTTTTTTTTGCTCCCTTTTAAAATGTATACTATAAATGATTTCTTAAAAATATTGTATAAATATTTGTAATTAAAAATCTCTACTAATTAGGCAAATTTTTAACTTTATTTTGTCTTGAAAAAATGTATCTGTGTAACCCTGTAGGTAGGCAATTTTTTTCATACTTCAAAATAATAAGAAAAAAATAAATTTGAACACATAGACATAATTACTATCTCAGATACTTTCAGTCAGGAGTAGAGGCAAGTACTATTTTTGTTAAATTATATCTATTATAATAGTAAAATATCATTTGTTATTTATAAATTTACAAATTGAAATGCTATAAATTTTTTCAAAAAAGTTTTTATTGAATCCTAATCATAAAGTCGTGAAATGAACAAATAATATAAATAAGAATTCATATTCTGTTAAGGTTAAAATAAAATATGAAAACTCAGACTCAAATATTTGAAAAACAAAAAAAAAAATCGAAATTTCAAAATTAGGATCCTAAAACTTGGGCATGAGATTATATTGACACAAGGACACAATTCAACCGGTTTCTTTGTGATCTTTTTTCATTTTTTGAATATTACACATACCTATCCACAAATTTTTTTCAGGAGCCAAAAAAGTTGGGAGGGACTACAAAAACTTAAAATTATAATTATGGTTTCAATTTCTTATTTTAATTGTTTAGAAGCAATATTTGATAATAAAAAATTTTAAACTTTTAAGGTCATATAATATTTATTATATAACAAAAAATATCGATATATTTTTAATAAAAATTTTCATTTCGGGGGAGGGGAGATGGCTCCTTCGTGGCTGATATTATAATTTTTAAATTGTTTGGGCAGTAGTGTTTACATACAATTATACTATGTATTTATTTTGAAAACAAAATATTTTTCTCAGAAAAAATGTTAAAATATAAAGACTTTTAGTTATTATAAATTTGTATTTTAATTTATTTAAGCGATAGATTTTAGACAATTATTTTGATATCTAAAATAATAATATACTCAAATTTTTAAATTAAAATTTTTCTTTTCTTGTAGATATTATAAAAGTTATCAAGAATACTTATTTTACGCTAAGAAAGAAATTAACATGAAATTTATTAATAATAATGCAGCTGAAAAACCATACAAATGTCAGGAATGTAAAAAAATTTTTGTGCGAAAAGGTAACCTTACTCGTCATCAAATTATTCATTCTGGAATTAAAAATTTGGAATGCAATTACTGCAAGAAAAAATTTTCCAGAAAGGATAATCTGCAAGTACATCTAAAAATTCATACAGGCGAAAAACCTTACAATTGTAAGTTTTGTAGTCAAGCATTTAGAACTTCAAGGGAATTTAATAAACATAAAAAGCTATCTCATACAAACGGCGGAAAAGTTTTAAAAAACAAAAATGGTAAAAACATGTTAATTAATAAAGTTGATCTAAAAAAAAATTTTTTTATTCGTATTGATGGTAAAAAATGTTTTGAATGTAAAATTTGTGATAAAAAATTTGCTAAGAACTCTACTCTAGTAAGACATGCTCGAATTCATACAGCTGAAAACCCATACAAATGTTTGAATTGCGGTAAAGCTTTTACAGATTCGTGGAACTTGCACAGGCATGAAAAAACTCATGTTGACAAAAACGTTAGTAAAAAATCTACTAAAACTGTTACCAGCAAGAAAAGCTCCACAGAAAAATCTAAACAATGTGAGAAAGCTCACACTGATACAAAACCTTCTAAATGTAACACCAGCAAAAAAACAATTATAAAAAAAACTGAAAAAGCTAATAACTTAATTCAAGAAAAAGTAAGAGGTTTTAAACGAAAAAAAAATCCTAAAGTGACAAATCAGAAAAAATTGAAGACAAAAATTAAGGATCCTGAAAAAGATAATGAAATTAATAAATTTTTCAAATGCGATATCTGTGAGAAGGTTTATTATAAAAAGACATCCATGACTGCTCATCGGAAGTGTCATTCAAAAAAATTAATTTCGTCCAAAAAATGTAACATATCGTTTGCTAATGAAAATAAATTTGAGATGCATAAGAAATTTCATAATGAAAAATCCAAACCAGCAAAGAAAGTTGTTAGTAATTTTGAAAATGACATAGAATTATTTAAAGTTTCAAAAGATTTATCATTAAATAATTCCAATGATCAAGAAAAAATTGATAGAATTCATCCCAACTATCAATCTGGGAGCCAACCTGCTGCAGAATATTTTGAAATAATTTGTCCAAATATTGCTTCATCTGAACCATCAACCAGCTCTACAATAATTCAAAGTTCAGAAAATAAAGTGAAGGAAAGTAAAATTTATGTTTCTGCTGCTAACGTAGAAACCGCAGAATTTTCAAAAGAAAGAAAACTCAGCTGCCAGGAGCATCAGCAAGATCAATTTGTAAAGGCAAATGACATTAAACTTTCTAAAAAATTCAGTTCAAATATAAATATTCCTGGGCCATCAAGCAGCTCTCAAATAGTTCAAAGTCCAAAGATTAATGTGAAGAAAAGCAAATTTAATGTCTCTGAACCTGAAGTAATTGACATTGAGGCGGAAGATTCAGATAGAAGTTCTCCTGAACTTTTCATAATAAAAGATATAAAGAAAAAAAAGGTTAGCATTACAATGAATAGTGGGTTACCTGTTAATACTAAAGAAATCATTGAAAAAACAATCAAAGATAATCTTCAAGATTTAGTGGCTAACATTAAAAATGATATTATAGGCAGTCTAATCAGTTCTGTTAAAAAGTATTAACAGTTTTCATTTTTTATTTTACAATTTTTTTTATTTTTAGTTATTCAATTATTATAAATATTTATGGCAATTTTGCAATTATTTTGTTTTTTTATTTTTTTAGTTAAAATAAAGAGTGAAAAAATCCTCTTTAATTATAAAATTAAATATATTTAATTTTTGTGAAAAAATAATTGTAAATTATTTATTTTCAAAACCAATTTTTGTTTTTATATGGTAAAAAGAATAAAATTACCTAACATGATTTTTGTTTGCATTTAATGTAATCATAATTTTTGAAATAAAGAAATTTTTTATCAGAACTATATTTTTTATTTTCTTTTATATATATATCACATATATTTTAGTAAATTAAAAACTTGAATCAAAATTTTTCTTAATATTAAAATTAAAAAAAAAAATTACTTGCCCATAATAAATAACTATAATGTTATAATTTGCTGTGAAGCTTAATTGTTTAAAAAAACAAATAAACTAAAATTATTTTTTTTCTTTAAATGAAAAATAAAGATTTAAATTTATTTTTAAAAGGCTAAAATTTTCATTTTATTTTCAAAAATAAAAAATTTAAAAACCAATTAAATATCAGAACTAATTAGAATTTTGAGCTTTTTGCAATATACCTATTTTTAAAAATTAAAAAAAATGTTACTAAATTGCTATTTATGAATCACGCATCCAATCAGGAAAGAGAATTTTTTATCTCCCCTCCTGCACTGAGCGAATATTGTGAAAACGTTTGCACAGCTGATTAAGCACCTTAAAACACGTTATATAATACTGTTGTTTATTAACTTGTTGCTGATTTATATTTTCAATGTTTTATTTATTTTTTTTAAATAATTTTTTGGTATCAGATAATTTAAAAAAATATTTATTTTCACTTTATCTTTGACAATAAATAATAATTTATAAATATTTAAGAAATATATACTCCAAAATACTTAAATTTAGTGAATAGCCTAAAAAAGAGTAATCTGCTTTTTTAATTAAAAAAAAAACAAAGTGTACAAAGGTATGTTTATTTTATAAGCATTTTTAATTTAATTTTATTTTTTATTATAGAGTATCTTTTAAATTTAAAAATATAATCTTTTGCAATAATAGAGAAAGGGAAATAGTTTTAAAAAAAAAATAATAATTAGTCATATCGTACTTTATTTAAAGTTACTTATATGTTATAATATACAAGATTTTTTACTCAATATTCACTATTTTACAATGTTAGGTTTAGAAATATCAATACATAGCATAATTAGTTTTATAAAAAATAATTTATACCGTTCTTTAAACAAAATACCTAATACGTATAGAAAATTGTAGTTGGAATTTTAAAAAGATTTAAGAATTAGATTTTAATTATTTAATGTTTTATAAAAATTTTTAACAACTAAATTTTTTATAAAAGTATGTTTGTTTCAGTGAATTCTCTAGTTTCGATGTTACTCTTACCAAATAAAATGTTAAAGACATAATCATGAAGTTTTTATAAGTTAACAAACTTTTGTTAAATTTATAAGAAGATATCAAAAGATATTATTGTCCAAGAGATAGTTCAAAGTAAGTTTATAAAATTAATGCAGTTGAAGTAGATTCATTAGGATAAGCTATAACGGTGCTAAGGAAGTTTTTTTTGTAAATAGTTATTTTCCAAACCTTTAATCAAAAGGAAACATGTTAACATCATATAGATTTAAAATAACAATGTAAGAATTTTCTGTTCTTATATTTTAAGAAAATGAAACAAAATTAATATTGCATTTTTTTACAGATACTAAATATTAAAAAGAAATATTGTACAATTTAGTCTTAATAAGCTTGTAAAATACATCGCATCATGGAAAAACAAAATTTTATGGATGGAAAAAATACTTTGTCAGAAGACAATGAAAACTATGAAGATAAAAAACTGTATTATTGTGACTTATGTTCAAAAATTTGCTTTAAAAGGAAGGCTATTAAAAAACACTTGCAAAGTCATTTTGTTAAAAAGTTGCATATATGCAATATCTGTAATAAAACTTTTCATCATAGTTGCAATCTGTATTCACACAAAAAAATTCATTTTAAAATAAAAGAACATGAATGTAAATTGTGTGGAAAAAGTTTTGTTCAAAAAATAGTATTAGAAAGACATCTTAGAGTACATACTGGTGAAAGGCCTTATAAGTGTAATATATGTGGTCAAGCATTTAAGACAAATTCACAACAGGTTGAGCATGAAAAAAATCATAACGGGGAAAAACGTTTTGAATGTGAACATTGTAAGACAAGGTTTACTCAAAAAGGCAGTTTAAACAGACATGTTAAAAGATCTTGTAAAAATAAGAAAAGCGATAGTTATATTTATTGCCAAGATAATGATAACTTATATAAAAGTAAGACAAAGGATTGTAGTATTCTTTTAGTAAAGTTGGATAAGACGATGTTAAAGGAAACTACAAAAATTGATAGTAAAATAAACAAAAAAAATAACAAGAAAGAATTTATAAACAGTGTTTGTGATTCAAAGAATAATTATACAAATGTAAAAGATAATAAGAAAAAATTTCTTCTTGATAACAATGTCAAGGATTATAAGTGCCATTATTGCGATAAAATATTTCTTAAAAAGGCATTAATAATTGCGCATCTTAAAAATCAATGCAAAAGTGATGTTAATCTAAATATCAAATTAAAGAGTTCCTTGACATCCATGATAAATAATGTTGACACTGAAAATATTAAAAATATTCATCAAATCGATGGCAATACTATAAATAAAAATAATAAATTAGAATTTGAATCAAAAGAAATCACTCAAGAAAACAGTAGTTGCTCCTTGATGCCTATGATAGAAAATGATATTGTTAATAATTTTGTAAATAACGAACAAATGGATAGAAATACTGTAAATGAAAATAATGAATTCGAATTTAAATTAGAAGAAAGCACTCCAGAAAACAGTGATTCCTCTTTGATGCCTATGATAGAAAATGATGATGTTGTTGAAAATGTTGAAAATAACCAACCAATGGATGGCAATAGTGTAAATGAAAATAATAATTTAGAATTTAAATTAGAAGAAAGCAATTCAGAAAACAGTGGTTCCTCCTTGATGCATATGATAGAAAATGATGATATTGTTGAAAATTTTGAAAATAACCAACAAATGGATGTCATTACTACAAATAAAAATAATAATTTAGAATTTGAAATAATAGAAATCACTCAAAATAACCATAGTTGTAAAGTAATGAAAAACCGTATTAACTTAAAAAATAAAAAATGCCCTTTAAAATTACTCAAAACTGTAAATGTAATAGGTGCATTGAAATATTATTTCTATAGGCAATAATGATTTCTTATCTAATATGTCATTCTGTGAAAGTTAAATTTATAAATCATAAGCAATATAAAATAACATTTCTTAATTAATTTGATGATTTTATTATAAATAATAAACACGATCTACATGGAACTAAAAAAGTATAAATTTTTTCATTATTGTTATCTATGTTTTTGAGTACTGAGCCTCCCTTTGTTTGGCACGATAACAGTATTTATACGGTTTAATCATTATTATAATAATAACATTTCCTAATAAAATTAAATTAGATTTTGATTTAAAAATGCACAACCAAGAAACGGAAATATTAATTCTTATAAAAATGGCTGTATAAAAATTAAAAAATGAAGAACACTATAAATAACGATTTTAAAAATTTATTGATGATATAGATGAATAGGAAATAAATATTTATAAATAAAAGTGCTTTCATAAAAAAATATGTAAAAAAAAACACTATGAATAAATTAATTAAAATTGTTAAAAAATGCTATATTAAATAAACGATATTGTAAATATGTAAAAAATACGTCGATTCTTCAACTATAAATGAGAATTAATTTAGTTTCAAATAAAATATTTTTTTTTTTTTTTTTTTTTTTTTTTTTTCATAAAAATTTAAAAAAATTACCTAATATTTAAATAGGTAGGACTTCATGCGATTATATACAAATGTTAATTTTACCAACTAAAAAATATTTTTTTCCTTAAATTATTTTATTCTTTAAAATAAATTAAATTAACAAATATATACAGTTATAAATTATTTTATAAAAACTATCCTTATATAATCCTTATTTTTTATTTTTTATATACCAAGCTTAAAAAAATTGTTTTTAAAATACTTATAGTTAATTTTTTATGGTTAACATATTATATTTTTAAAATGCGTCAATTTCATCGGGCTTTTTTTAATATAAAAATAGTATACTGCGACCCATGGCCAGAAAAATAAAGTATGGCCCAAATTGCATGTAAATTACCTTCCGAGGCGAAGCCGAGGATGGTAAACTGGGATTTGGGGCATTCTTTTTTTATGGCCCAGGGTCGTATACGATTTTTCTGCATCAGTGGCGAGAAAACACGTCTTTGCCGGACGCGCAGCGGCCGGGAAATACGTGCTTTCTGGCCGCTGACCAGAAAAAAAATTTCCGATAAATAGGAAAGGAATATTTCTACTTGCGGCAAATAGATTTTTTTTTCAATGTATATAATGCATAATTTTTTGTTACTAAACGAAGAAGAAATATTTGAGAGTGTTTAAATTTATAATATTTTTATAAATTGATTTATCGTCAAAATCCTAGGTGGCCCAAATCCCAGGAAATCAATATTATAGGTGTATCCCTGAAAATGGTTTCAGAAAAATCAGTGCGATAATTGATAAGTAAATTTATTCAATTTTCAATTTGTAATTTTCTGTTACAATTACCTTAAACTTTTAGGTACAATTAAGGGCTTGCATAGGTCGAAATTAAAAAAATTTTTTTTGTTTAATCTGAAACTAATTATAAAAAAATATTAGTATCGTATTTTAATATTTTTCTAAATTTCGCTAATTCTTGACCGCAGTTACACCCAGTGGAACTGCGATTACTATCTTTACAAAAAAAAAATGTGAAGGCATCACTTTTTTAATTTTAATTTTTTTCAAAAACAAACTATTATTGTGTCAAATAATGTTTTTATTTTTGTAATTTCATGTTATGCAAAAAATAATTAATATTTTGACCTATGCAAGCCTCCTAATTACAGCCCTCCAATAATATTATTGGCCACTAAATTAATTTGATAAATTATTTTTTTAAATTAGTTCCAATTTATTAACATCGTTCTTGTTGATAAAAAATGTTTCCTAATACGAATGTACAGGTTTCCTAGCAAATCTTATTCCGGGATCCAAAAGTTGATCTGATCTGTCTAAGAACAAGATATTTCAAAAAACTTAAATATCTAAAGAATCAAAATATTTTTTATTTCTGATTACTTTTATAATCATATAAAAAATCTATTCACACCTAAAAAAAAAAACTTAATTAAAATCCTAATTTGAAGGAGGTTGGATAAATATGTTATTACTTAACTATATATTTCAATCTTACCCAACACAAAAAATTGTCTTATATCATATTTTCAGAGGAATTACTGTACAGAACACACATATATAATTTTTTTTAAAACCGATTTTTTAGCTTCCGGAGGTCTCAAAACGTGCTTATATGTCAAACAATTAAAATTTTACCTAAAACAATGGTTCCTTTATGAGGAACCAATCAAGAACTTATTTTTATAAAAAAGTGCCGCCAAGTAATTGGCACTATGATTCCTCATATTAACAATAAAAACAAAATATTTTTTATCTTCTATTTTACCTATATAGAAACGATAATTCTAGACATTAATACTTCCATAAAAAAAATTAAGTACTTCGTCGGAAAAGAAAATTATGGTGTTTTTTTAATTTTGTAATGTAAAAAATTTTGAAAAAAAAATTTCGAAAAATTACGTATCAGATGGAGAAATCCTTTAAAAACGAAAATTCTTTCATGGGAAGAATTTAAGTACTATATACGTCCTAAAAAAAAAAAATTGGCGTTTTTGGTATTTTTGGCAGCAAAAATGTTGAGAAAATTTTTCAAAAAATTAGGTACGTATCAGAACCAAAATTTGACTTTAAATGATATTTCTAAAACTAGTACTCCCATAGAAATTAAGTACTGGGTCAAAAAAGAAAAAAAAAAAATTGATTTTTTTTGTATTTTTTGGTGACAAAAATTTTGAGAAAAAATTAAAAAAAAAATAAATTATAAGATTCAAGATATCGAGCTAGATATTATATTACTTTCATTAAAAAAAATGAAGTATTACAACCAAATTAAAAAAAAAAAAGTATATCAAGATTTTTTGGTGAAAAAACATTTGAAAAAAAAATTAGGTCTTACTGATCAGTGGCGGATACGGGGATGGGGGGGGGGAGTCAAAAGGATCAATTGATCTCCCCTCAGCGGACAGTTTTACCTTTTTTAGCTAATTTTACGTTATATAATTAACGAAAAGTACCATTTTGACCCCCCCAAAAAAATTTTAAGGAACTTTTTTAGAAAAATTTTTGCAATTTGATTCAAATGAACCCCCCAAAAAGTTTTCTAGATCCGCCTCTGCTGGTTGCGAAATATCACCGGTTACAGTGCTACATACATACATACACACACATACGCGGGCAACCTTTTTTTTAGCTTCCTGAGGTCTCAAAACGTGCTTATATACCAAAAAATCAGAAATAAAAATTGACCTAAAACAAGGCTTCTCTATGAGGAACCAACTACAGAATCTTGCAGGAAAAATAAGAAAAGTATTTACCTTTATCCAGACAATTCATAAAATTTGTTGCATAAGATCCAATGTCTGCTGCTGGAACGACCATCCCAAACATGGTGAAAGTTCCATCAGAGTTAACCTGAATTAATTCAAATCATTACATATTTATGCATTAAAAACGCTAGTAAAAAAATAACTTACGGTCATTAATCCTTAATTATCTGACACAAACAATAAAACATGCCAATTCGTCTGGATTATATATTTGCAGTTTCTTCGGACACTTTGTGTTTCAGGAAACAGTTTTTTTTTAAATCTTCAAATCCTCTCTTTAAAATTTTGCGTGAAGTTACAAATTTATTTTAAAATTAAAAATAAATTGAAAATTTACCTTAACGCTGCTGGCAATTAAAAATACTAGAAAAATGCATGAGAATTTCATTTTTTAAAGACGTTGCTTACTTTCAAAATTTTAGCTAGGAATAAAGTTACTGCTGAAAAAGTATTTCTTTTAATAGAACAAAATTGAATAGTCTAGAAATTAATATTTATCAAAAATTTAATATACTGATAATATTCTTAATAAATCTTATTCACATTATTAGACTGCGAAAATTCAGGTTACTAGGCTTAAAATTTACTTGAATTTTTAGTCAAGGTGCTTTCAATTTTAAATTAATTTTAGAATTTTTTAGCTATTTAAAAGGTCAAATTTTTCACAATAAACTTCACAAAACGTGAATTAATTAAATTATAAACAATAATTCAAACAAAATACCTTTCTGAATTTTTGATTTTCACCCAAGTACTTTCCTGTGGCATAACTTTGAACATATTTGTTTAGCAAAGTGGTTGAATTTGAATTTTTTTGAGGTGGGTTTCTCGCCTCTCGCATTTCATATAATATCAGCGAGACCAGTTAGAAAAATATCAATTGCAAAATTATCTAACAAAAAATTCGTTTGTGTAATTTCGTACTAATTTGCATAGAAACAGTTAATTGATTTAGTAAAAATTGTGCTAGCAGGATACAGATAGATTAACAAACATTTGAATAGGCATTAATAGAATAAATTCAAGTTAATTTATTTATCTTCTTTCATTAAAATAAAAATAACACCTGATACTTAAAATCTCAAATAAGGTTTACAAAATTATAAAACATTTTTTAACTTCAATCTGAAGTATCAAGCAAGTGTAATTTTCATTAAACTTAAAGTATGCGCATCAAACTTATAATGCGACGGCAATTACATTTTTTAAAATTCAAACAAACTACAAAACGAATAAAATTCTTAAATTGAATATAATCAAATAATAATTATCATTAACATTTTTTAAAACAAACATATAAATCCTCTTCTAAAGATACGTAAAGGCAATTTCATGCCATTAATTTTTATTTTACAATTTAAAAAAATTTTTTTACAAATCAACTTAGAATCTCTTATCTTCTTACTTTAAAAAGTAATTGGGGTAGTGCTTGATTTTTGTAAGTCTCCTTGCCTCTCACATTTCAAATAAATCTTTGATAACAATCTCAAAAAATTTTAAGAAACACACGTAATTTATTTTTTTATTTGATTTTTTATTTTTAAAAAGCTTTGAAATACGGAAATCCAGCTTAAAATTCATTAAATAACTTTAAATATTAATAAAGTGAAATTTAAGTTATATTAATTATTTATCACTCTGACAAACGACGTTCATGAAAAATGCAGTTTACCATGCTAATTAACGTGCGATCTGGGACGCTCTTGTTTTGGTCCCTTGGTTAAAAATGTACTATTTTACAATTAAAAAACGTGGTTTTTGAGCAAAAACAGCGTGCTTTATCTATTGCTGTAAATTCTTCGGTATTTTGTGTTTCAAGCAGCAGTTTTTTTTCCAGCATCTTCAAATTCAGCTTTTATTTTTTTTTTTTTTTATTAAAATGTATTCGCACGATAGAAGCAATTAACAAAACGTTTATATTTTTTATGAGTTATATTTTGAATGGTTTAAAAATCAAACCTCATTCACAGTCAATCATTTTTTTTTACAAACATTCATCAAATTATCAATTTAGAATCAGCTGATAAGCTTCATTCGCAAAAAGTATAATCATAAAAGCATCGACAGTTATAACTGATTTTTTCTTGTAAATATTTGGGGTGCTTGATTTTAGTGAGTCCCCTTGCCTCTCACTTTTCAAACAACTCAAAATATTTTGACAAATATTAACATATTTAATTAAAATTATTTTTAAAAGCTTTAAGATTCGAAAAATTCGCTTAAAAGTCATTCAATAAAATTTTAAATAATAGTAACGTAAAATTTAAGTTGTATAATTAATATATCACTCTGACAAACTATTGAATTTCATCAGTGCCGTTAATTTACTATTAAGTTATTAAGAAATTTAAATAATTTAAAAATTGCATCCGTGAATATCAAAAAAGTAAAAAAATTATTACGATTGAGTTTGCTGATTGGATAAAAATTCTTGAAGGTAATATTCAGATCGGTTCCCAAACTCAAGCATGTCAATTGACTCAACCCTCCTCAACTTTCGCCGATTGTACAAAATTTCGCAAATGAGCGCGAAAATTCCTGCTGCTGACCCAACTGACATGATAACCAATAGTATTAACAACGTTGTGTCACCCTCAGTCTTGTCATCTTCATTAAAGTATTCAATATTCGATTCTTCCTTTATTTTACCACTCCGCAATTTGTAATCAGAAATAGCTTTTTTATCCAAACCTACTTCAGATAATCTTTGTGCCACTTTTGAATATTTCTCTTTGAATGGAGACATTTTTCTAAAAAAATAATAAGCTGCAAGCGAAGGTAAATTCAAGTCCATAATTTTAAATTCTTTAGGTGTCTCTGAAAAGTACTTAATTTGAAAATTCGTTTTTAATTTAGATTTAATTTCAATTATAATGAATTTTTTTTTTTAATTATTATTTCTGAAAGGTTGTCTAGATTAACACGATAAATCTCTAATATTTTTTTATTTTCATTTTCATTTAAATAATCAAAATGATTTTTTAGAAATTCGTAAAGAATATCCCTAGTGAAAATAGAGACATTTTTTGTTTGAATATCTTGAAACGTCTCGATCAGAGGAACTTTCCCTGACAAAATTTCCAGTTTTGTCAAATCAGAAATAATATCAGAAGAAGCAAGCAACATGAATAAGGCCAGAGTTACGTAAAGAACCTTAGCTATTTTCTGTTGATAAGTCGCATTCGTTGATAGACCCAAGATTATTGAAAAGATGTTCAAAGTCGACCATTCTTCGCTTGGTAATTCCCAAAAACGAACCAATACTTTGATCGATATTATTAACAAGATAATTAACATAAAGGAGATTGCAATATTTATCTTTGGTTTGACTTCGGACTTTTGGATAAAAGGTACGAGAGCAACATACTGATCGTACTCGGGAAGGATGTAAAAAATTTCTGCCTCTTCTATTGTCTCCGGGTTGTTAATAAACTTGTTAAAAAGCATAATGATTTCATTGTTTTTTACAAAATCTTCTAAAATATTTTTACTTTGGATGATTTTGCTTGTTGCGTTCAAGTTTTTTAATAAGCAATCGTATTGCAACATTGGAATAATAAACAGTGACCTGTATCTATCATCCCAGATTACGGCAGGAAATAATACAGTTAAACTATGTCCATTCATGTTGGTTAGTTTATCTGGAAAAAGCTTGATACTAGAGTTGGTGTAAGTTATTTCTGGACAATATTTTAGGAAAGGGTTACAGTAAACAATGAAAGCATCGCGATTTCCGTCTTTGATTTTCAAGATTGTAAAATTTAAGAATGATACCATGGTCATCAGTTCTATGGCTGCCCGAATTAATACTTGAATAGTTTTTGTATCATTATTAAAAACAACAATTAAGAAGAGTGGCCTCGTTATGAATGCTCTAGTTTCATAAAAAATAAATGCAAAAACGCGAGATAAAAAGGAATTATCAGTGAGCTTTTTGTCGATTGTGATGATGTTTAAGGTCGCTGAATTTAGAGTTTTCTTGTTTCTCTTGAGCCAAGATGTATTTTTGAGAATATCATCCTGGATGTCAACCATAGCCGTTGGAATTCCACTTGTCAACTTGCTTAAGAGCATTCGATAACGCGATTCAAATTTATAATTTTTTGTACTCGCATAAACAGTGATTTGATAAACTTTAAGATATTCTCGAATGTGTTTAGCCACAAAATCTATCGAAGTTCCTGATTCTCTAGGCTTTGCAAAAATAAGCCAGAAAAGACTCAAAAGTACTAAAAAACTAATTTTCATGATTTCACGTACTACATGAAGAGCTAAAATTAATTTTGTGCAAGGTCAGTACTTACTGAAACAGCGTAAGGAAAGTTTATTAAATCGCAGAAAAGAGCGTCCTTGGAGCTAATGCACTTTATATGAAATTCTATTGACACACGTAATGCAGCTTTGAAAAACAGTCATTGTTTTAATTTAATTCACGTTGAAAAAAGAAAAACTTTGTATTAAATATTTTTCTGATGGTGCAAATTTCAAGCAAAAGGATTAGGATAATTTTAAACGCTTTATTGATTCTTAATTTGTTTGACTAGTTCAAATAACAAACTGTTTTTTTACTTTTTATAGAAATTCATAGAAATTCGTCTTTTTTTTTATTTAAGCTTCGAGCCTTCTTTGAGGCTATGCAGCTACGTTAACTTAACATTATTTTACACTTTTTGACATTTTCATTACACTTTTTTTTTTTTTTAAGAATTATTCATTTACAGTTTTACAGATTATTTTGTCACAAGTTTATATAGAAATTATGTCTTACAATTATTTAGCGAATTAAATTAATGGTTATACAAATTTCTTGTTCTTATTATTATTAATATTAATATATTATTATTATTATTTATTTATTTATTTTTTTTTTCTTTAAATTTATTTTAAACTTTAACTAGAATAGCCGCGCGCCCAGCGCGCGCAGAATAATTACTCTTTTAAATTATTTCTTTATAAAATTAATTTATTTCAAATAAAATTTTAAATACCCGAATCTATTATAAAATATTTTTTTCTGGTCAGCGGCCAGAAAGCACGTATTTCCCGGCCGCTGCGCGTCCGGAAAAGACGTGTTTTCTCGCCACTGATGCAGAAATCATCAGGCTTCGCCTCGGAAGGTAATTAACATGCGATTTGGGCTATTCTTTACTTTTCTGGCCATGGGTCGTAATATACTAATTATGGAGATGTATTCCTATGCTGATAAAAAATTCTAATATTTTTATTACTCTCAGGCAAAAGACTTCATAATACAATAATTATCCATTTACTTCTTGTTTACGTTATTTTTTCATGCCTGCATAAAAATTTATTTTTCTGGTTTGCGGCTCGAAAACACGTATTTCACATATACGCTGAGCGTCCGGCAAAGACGTGTTTTCTCGCCACGACCGCTGAAAAATTTTATACGACCCTCGGCCATAAACAAAGATTGACCCAAATAGCAGTTTACCATCCTCGGCTTCGCCTCGGAACGTAATTTATTTTGGGCCATCCTTTCTTTTTCTGGCCTAGGGTCGTAATATACTATTGGGTCTTATTATCAAAAGATGGTTTTCATTGTTCATTTTTTTTTCTCCATTGAAAAATAGATTTTAAAAATCAATTTTTGCTCAGCTATCCCAATTTTTATTCAAAAGACCTGCTTTGATGAAACTTCATCTCGAAAATCGAATCTATGACTCCTACATTTTCAAAAAGCTAATTTAAGGAACTTCAAAATTTACTTATCTTTTTTAAATCCCATGATTTGATTTTACCCTAAATATAAGTCATTTTAAATTATTATATAATTTCTCTAATATATAAAGCCAATATTATTCTGAAACGATTTTTGAAAATTATATTACCTTTAATCAATATTATTCCAAGTAATTAAGCCCAAATTAGTCTAAGTCTTAAGTTGAAATTATTTTATTTCCCTGATCTCAAATTATTTTAAGTTCCTAAATTAAACTCATTTTAAGTACCTAAACCCCTTTTTATCCTATTTTCCGAATCAAATTACTTTAATTTCCTAAAATTAAATTATTCTAAGTCTTTAAACCTAATTTTTTCTAATTCCCTGTGTCTGGATTATTTTAAGAGCCTAAATCAAAATTCGGACCAAAATTCTTCTGAGTCCATTTAACCCTTCCTCCTATAATAAGGTATATTGAACCCGTTCTTCCTCCGTCAATACCCAGTTTCACCAAGTGTCTCTCACAATAAAAACACGTCTCATGTTCTTAAAGTTAAATTCTATCTTAAGGTTTAAAGGGTTCGCAAGAAAATAAACAGAAAAAAATTTTTTCATTACACGCTGCAAAAAAGATCTACTTTCTTACTTTCGGGCGATCTTTTTTTCGCTCTTAATGAAAAACGTGTTGAACACGGGAAAAAATGTAGGAAATTTTACTTTCAATGCTGTCTGCACTCGTTCGCTACGCTCACTCGTTCATACAACTGCATTCAAAGCCAAATCCTATTTTTTTCCCCTTGTTGAACAAATAGATATTCTTCTCTTTAGTGGCGAGAAAGCGCACTTATACCCCGGACGCTACGCGTCCGGCAAAGACTTCTTTTTGCCATTACTGATGGAAAAAAAATAATATACGACCCTTGGCAATAAAAAAAAATGCCTCGAAATGTAGTATACCATCCTGGACTTTTCTATAGGTAAAAATAAATTCAGATTTGATTATTAATTAATTAAATTAACAACTATCCATTAATTGTTTGAAAATTTTTTTATCTAATTTTTTTTCTTCATAATAGTAAATTTTTTGGCTTTTTAAAAACAATTTTTTTTTCTTCCTTCTACCTATAAGCCGCATTTTTAATTTTCTTTCGAAAATAAATATGCGAACATTTAGTATTCTTATGAATTTTATATAAATAAAACAAATTTTAATTTTAACCTCTTTTTCTCTTGGAACCCTTCCTGTGTATATTTTAATTTATAAACAAAATAGATAACATATAACCTTTAATTTCATTTATTTACAACAATTTTTAATAACCATAGGGTTATAATAGTGTCTTTAAATTTTAAGAATCAAATTAAATGATTATATTTTTTATCTTTAAAATTATAATAAATTTTTTTTATATATAAAATTAATAATAAATTACAATTTTTTAAAATTAATTCAAATATAATCGAATATAATCGATTTTAATCCAGCCAATCAGAAGGCGAATAAAATCTGTGAATAGAACAACTTCACATCATCCATCTATTTTCAATAAAGGGATTCCACTTATTTCTTGTATTTCCATTGGCATTGTGAACCACAACGATCGTCCTAAAATTCAAATTTACTAAACTGCGTATTAATAAATATTCAAGTACTTAAAAAGTCCAATTGCGACTGATTAATTTAGCAAGTATTACCCTCTGAACTGATAATACGTTAAAAAATTTCATTGGTACACGCAAATGTAAGCGAGTAGCGAATAAAAAAAAAAAAATATTTAAAGTAATTCTTTTAATTAAGTTGGCTTTGAAAAAAAATAGTTTTTAATTTTTTTAATGAGTATAGTTTTATGAATCGCCTATTACAACATAAAGTTATGATTTAGTTTATAAAAAAAGTTATTTCCGTTGCATATGACCTTTTCAACGTTATTTCAAAAAAAATGATCTTAATCTACTGATGATTAGTTTCCTTAAAAAATCGTGCCAAAAAAAAAATTGGAATTTGCTTGGTACAAGCCCGACCTTCGCTCTATAATTAAAATATAGAATCTTATACCTTTTGGATTTATTATTTTATTAATTATTTATTTCGTAGGTTTTTTTGCAGTAAATATAGCAGCAGATAAAATAGCTCGATCCGGAATTCCCCGATTCGTTTACTGAAACAAGTTGAATAACGTAGTAGGCATAAAATTTTGGGCACTCTATTTATATAAAATAATTATAGTGAATCCCATAAAAAAATATCCGTGAGAAAATGAAAAGATTATTTAATGGTATCTATTTTGAAATTTATATACTCTCGAACAATTACTCGAATTTTTGAAAGATAAGAGGTAAAATTCGCCATTTGTTTCAATACTTCATCTCCAACAAAATTTCGGTACGTTTGTCCGATAGCCTACTGAAAGTTTTTTACCCACGTAAACAGTAATTTCATAAATTGATAAGCGTGAAGATTCTCTCAAATATTTTGTGCCACCAATTGCATTAAAGTACTTGCGTTTTTAACTTTCCTGAAAGTTCTCAAAATTCCATGTTTGCACAATATTTTGTAAAATTCTGTTTTGAAATAATTATAGCTGACCTTTTAACCAGATATTACGTTATTGATTTCTATTGTGGCACGTGTATGAGTATAAATAATTGATTTGAAAAAAAAGTTATTAATTGTTCATTGAAATTGAATTTTAAAAGTTTACTAATCAATGAAAAAATTCTATTCAATTTAAGTAATACATATAGAAATAAAAAATTTAAATATTTGATAAAAATAATTTTATTGATAAAGGAAGTAAATAAATAAAGCTTAATTTATATTTTTAGTTATATCATCAAGAAGCTTAGCAAGAAGAACTTGTGTACTGATTTTAAAAAAAATTTTGAAATTCAGCACAAAAGGGCTATGATAGGCGTAAGCCCGTCGGACTTTGCGGTCGACTGACTTTATTTAGTGGCAATATTAAAACTTCTTTCATCTATTTGGGAAACTATTTGACTCGATGGAGAGATTAAAAATATGAATAAGTATAGGCAATATTTTGAATAGTTGATTTAATTTTTTCAGATCGGTGGATTTCAACTAAATTTCAAATTACTTTCTTCAAATTCTGAAGTGATTTTCGAACTTTCTAATCGTAGTTTATAGTAATTATAAAATTTATAGGCGAAAGGAAAAAGGCCGTATTTAAATATATTTATCTATAGATAAAATTTTTATGTAAGCTTAAAAATAATTCAATTGTAATTTAAATAATATAATTGATAACACCTGATTTTTTTTTAACCCAAAGTTCAATGAAAAATTGATTAATCATAGACAACTGATGTTTTTTAAACTGTTTAGAAAATAAATTTCTATTGTTGCATGTAACTGCAACAAACAAGTAATTGATTTTCAGCAATCAATATTGAAAAACTAGAAGCTTCAGTACGTTTATTTATTTTTTCATATTTTAATAATATTAGAGCTTTGGTAAACTTAAAAGATACTAAATTTCATTATTGCACTATTATAATCAGAAATACAAATGAAATTAAAATTGCAATTGGAAAAGTGTCATGTTAACCAACTTGATACCAAAACAATTGACTTTGAAAACCAACTTTTTTTTAATGCAAATTTTCAATCCCTATTGCAGTTTTTATGAATCTGGGTAACAAGGAAGTTTATTTTTACGTTTTTCCAAAGCCCTTCTAAAAATTTATTTATTATAAACAATCAGT